>JAIOJX010000003.1:91125737-96310737 GCA_022376925.1 Tragulus kanchil
GTGAAAAAGAATACATGTATTGGGACTTCCCTGGTGGTCCAGTGGGTGAAACTCTGTTCCCAATACAATGGGGCCTGGGTTCGAGCCCTGGTCAGGGAACTAGATCCCACATGCTGCAACTAAGACCCAGAGCAGCCAAATAAATAAATAATTTTTTAAAAAAGAATACACACATATATAATATACATATATATATACACACACACACACATGACTAAGTCACCTTGCTGTATAGTTGAAACTAACCCAACTCTAAGTCAATTGTATATAAAAAAGGCTTACACAACACAGGAGAGAGTACATTCAACTTGATAAATGTACAGGCTCCCCTGGTGGTCCAGTGGGTAGAGAGTCCACCTTGCAGGGCAAGGGACACCGGTTCAATCTCTGGCCCGGGAAGATCTCACGTGCCGCGGAAAGGCTGGACCGGTGTGTCCAATTAAGGAGCCAGGACCTAATGCGAGGCGGGAAGGAATTGACTGTTTTAAAGAAAGAACAACAACAACAACGAAACAGCCAGCTTCTGATACCCTGCTTCCTTTCGGCCTTCTCTCCCTCACGCCCCCGCTCCACCCCACTGTGCGCCTTTGCTCTCCAGCCTCTCCACCCATTCTCCTTCCGGAACATGTGCTCTCTCTCCCCTGTCCATGCTGCATCCTTTCTCTGAACTCAGACTGGATGTCGCCCCTGGGGACCCCTCCTGTGTAGAACCTGCGTGGTCCATCTCCCTACCTGGACAGGGAGGGGCTGGGTACCGGTTCCTGCACCCCCGCTCGCATCTGTGACCCACCATCCTCGGCCCAGGCCTGAGGGAAGGGCTCAGGAGCTCCTCACGGCAGGAATGAGCTTGTGGTTTCTTTAGGAATGGATTATTCTCACCTGGGGTTTTCCACCCCTCCTTTCTGCAGCTCTTGGGGAGCCTGGGTACTGGGTTTCTTCTTCTTAGTATTTGTTAACAAAGGTTGGGAAGAGGAAGCAAATGGGGCAGACGGTGGATCTGTTACTGCCTTTAGGAAGGTTCAATTTTGGGCAGTGTGTTTGGATTTCCCATGTTTCTAGGGTTTTTTTCCCCTTAAAATTGTAAAATCAAATTCCCCAAGCCTTGAGAGGACCTTGGTTGTCAGAGGCTGTGTCTTCAGGAATGGGAAGCTCACCAAGGCCAGTCTATTTTATTTTATTTTATTAATTTTGGCCTCTTTTATTGTTTCTTTCTTTTCATTCACCTTTATTCTTTGGCCTGTGTGGCCCTCCCCTGACAGTGGCTTCTCTGGTTGCAGAGCACCGGCTCTGGGCACATGCACTCCAGAGCGCTGGCTTGTACTTGGACACACCAGTCCAGCCTCTCCATGGCATGTGGGATCCTCCCAGGCCAGGGATCAAACTGGTGCCCCTTGAGCAGTAAGGCAGACTCTTTACCCACTGAACCACGAGGGAAGCCCAAAGCCAGTTTATTAAAACAGAAGTAATAGAAGCCATGGGGCCAGTGAGCTACAGGGCTCCTCTCCCGGGAGATTCTGATGTCAATAAGATCCCACATTTTAGAAAACCGGGCTGGGTGTTGGATTGCTCTTCTGGAAGTGCTGAGAGGGCACTCCCATTTCTTTACGCTGGACCTCTGTTGAACTGCCTTCCACATACCCCAGTATTAAATCCTCAGACCGCCCTTTCAGCAGAGATTAGCTACAGCTGAGCAAATAAGGTTCCACAGGGCTGAGTAAGCCCAGATTCAGGCGATAAGTGGTGAGCCCCGGATCAGACTCTTGGTGGACACGCTCTTCAGCTTAGGTGCTGTTCATGCTGTAGAAAAGCGTTTCCCGCAGGGCCAGCCCTCGCTTAGGGCACTTAGAGAATCCCCTGCTCAGCTGTTCCTTCATGAGGAGGCCCGAATTCACCCCAAATCACTCAGGGAGATGCGTTTCCTTTTGAATTCCTTTTTATCCTTCCGCCTTGAACCTTCTCCATCTGACGCTCCTATCCTCCGGTGAGCCTGTGCGCTCAGTCCCTTCAGTCGTGTCTGACTCTTTGCGACTCCATGGACTGTGGCCCTCCAGGGCTACAGAATTCAGAATTCAGAATTCTGCCTACAGAATTCTCCAGGCCAGCATACTGGAGGGGGAAGCCATTCCCTTCTCTAGGGCGTCTTCATGGCCCAGGGTCTGAACCCAAGTCTCCTGTATCTCTCAGAATGCAGGTGGATTCTTTACCCACTGAGCCACCCAGAAGCCCAGTATATCCCTAATAACCCGTCAACACTCACTGATTTCTTTTTTTTTTTTCTATTTGATTCTATATTTTATTTATTTTATTGGAGTATAATTTCTTTACAGTGTTGGGGTCGTTTTTGCTGTACAACAAAGTGAATCCCATATACACATATCCCCTCTTTCTTGGATTTCCTTCCCATTTAGGTCACCACAGTCTTTTTTTTTTTTTTTTTTTTCTGATTTTTTAAAAAAAGTTTTATTTTACTTTTAACTTTCACAGAGTTTTGTTTATAGATATGTATGTTCCCAGATTAGTCACATGTATATCCCCCCCTTCCCACCCCTCCCGACCATCACACAGCACCCCTGCAGGATCCTCTTTTCTCACAGAGCAATAACTAGAGCTATTTTCTTCACCTATGATAGTACAGACCTTCATGCTACTTCCTTTATGCGTCTTACCCATTGTTCATTCCCCACAATGTCCATATGTCCACTGTCCATGTCTGTCTCTCCATTGCTTCACTGCATGTGCCATCATCACCATCCTACTAGATTCCATATATATGTGTTAGTATATTGTACTTGTCCTTCTCTTTCTGACTGACTTCACTTTTTATGATAGGTTCTAGATCCAGCCACCTCATTAGGGCTGATTCTTCTGCATTTCTCTCAGCTGTGTAGTATTCCATTGTAAATATGCACCAGAGTTTTTTTATCCTTTCATTTGTCGATGGGCATCTAGGTTGCTTCCATGTTCTAGCTATTGTGTAGAGAGCTGCAGTGAACATTGGGGTACAGGTGTTTCTTTCAGATTTGATTTCATCAGGGTATAAGCCTAAGAGTGGGATTGCTGGGTTGGATGCTGCTTCGATTTTTAGTTTTTTAAGAAATCTCCAGACTGTCTTCCATAGAGGCTGTATCAATTTCCATTCCCAGCAGCAATTCAAGAGTGTTCCCTTTTCTCTGCACCCTCTCCAGCATTTATTGTCTGTCGATTTGTGGATGATGGCCATTCTGACGGGTGTGAGGTGATATCTCATTGTAGTTTTGATTTGCATTTCTCTAATTATAAGTGAGGTTGAGCATTGTTTCATGTGTTTTGGGGCCATCACCATATAGTCTTGAGTAGAGTTCACTATTCTACACATTAGGTTCTCATTAGCTATTTTATATATAGTAGTATAGATACGTTAATCCCAATCTCGCAATTCATCCCCGTGCCCTTTCCCTCTGGGTAGCCATATGATTTCTCTTTTTAACAAAGAAAGGAAGCTTTAAGAAATCATCTTTATCTCTAATATTTTATAGCCTTGTTTTGTTTTCTTAATATTTTTATTTATGTTCCCCTCTTTTCAGGGCAAATCATACTTGCTTTACATTTATGGTAGTGTTATCATGTTTTCTTTTAAAATCACTTGTTTACAAGAAAAAAATGAACTGGTTTCAGAAAAAATCAGGTAATGAATGCAAAAATTCAAGTGCTGGCTTAACCAAAGAAGAAAATTATAACCCTTCATCACATCACACACAAACATTAACTCAAAATTAGACACATCTATCTGAGATAAAATTATGAAACTATTAGAAGGAAACATAGAAGTAAATTTTGAGACCTTAGATACGTTTTTTTTTTAGATATGAAACCAAAAACATAAGCCACAAAAGAGAAAATGAATAAACGGGATTGCATCAGAAGTAAAAAGTTTTGTGCTTCAAACAACAGCATCAAGAAAATGAAAAGAGGGGCTTCCCTGGTGGTCCAGTGGGTAAGGACACCACCTTGCAGTGCAAGGGGCGCTGGTTCGATCCCTGGCCTGGGAAGATCCCACGTGCCGCGGAGTGGCTGGACCAATGTGTCCAATTACCGAGCCGGAGCTCTGGAGTGCATGCGCCCAGAGCCAGTGCTCTGCGACAACAGAGGCCACCGCGATGGGAGGCCCACACGGGCCGAAGAGCAAAGATGGATGAAAATGGACAAATGAAAGATCAATAGAAGTGGCCTGCCTGCTCCCCTCCCTCCCCACCCCATCCTCCTTAAATAAAGAAAGAAAGAAAATGAAAAGACAACCCACAGAATGGGAGAAAATATTTGCAAATATATATCAAATACGGGACTTGCAGTCCAAATATATAGAAAACTCGTAAGTTAATAAAAAGAGAAATAACCCAATTAACATATGGGTAAAGGACCTGAATAAATATTTCTCCAAGGAATACATACAAAAGAGACCATCAACAAGCATATGAAGAGAGATTTGATATCATCCATCATCAGGAAAATGGAAATGAGATAACAACCTACTAGGAGGGCTATCATGAAAAAGGCAGATAATGACAGGTATTAGCAAAGCTGGGGGGAAACTGGAACCCTCGAGGTGCAGCTGCTTAGGAAAACGTCTTGGAAGTGCCAGAACATAAGTTAGCTATTTTATATATAGTAGTATAGATACGTTAATCCCAATCTCGCAATTCATCCCGTGCCCTTTCCTCTGGGTAGCCATATGATTTCTCTTTTTAACAAAGAAAGGAAGCTTTAAGAAATCATCTTTATCTCTAATATTTTATAGCCTTGTTTTGTTTTCTTAATATTTTTATTTATGTTCCCCTCTTTTCAGGGCAAATCATACTTGCTTTACATTTATGGTAGTGTTATCATGTTTTCTTTTAAAATCACTTGTTTACAAGAAAAAAATGAACTGGTTTCAGAAAAAATCAGGTAATGAATGCAAAAATTCAAGTGCTGGCTTAACCAAAGAAGAAAATTATAACCCTTCATCACATCACACACAAACATTAACTCAAAATTAGACACATCTATCTGAGATAAAATTATGAAACTATTAGAAGGAAACATAGAAGTAAATTTTGAGACCTTAGATACGTTTTTTTTTTAGATATGAAACCAAAAACATAAGCCACAAAAGAGAAAATGAATAAACGGGATTGCATCAGAAGTAAAAAGTTTTGTGCTTCAAACAACAGCATCAAGAAAATGAAAAGAGGGGCTTCCCTGGTGGTCCAGTGGGTAAGGACACCACCTTGCAGTGCAAGGGGCGCTGGTTCGATCCCTGGCCTGGGAAGATCCCACGTGCCGCGGAGTGGCTGGACCAATGTGTCCAATTACCGAGCCGGAGCTCTGGAGTGCATGCGCCCAGAGCCAGTGCTCTGCGACAACAGAGGCCACCGCGATGGGAGGCCCACACGGGCCGAAGAGCAAAGATGGATGAAAATGGACAAATGAAAGATCAATAGAAGTGGCCTGCCTGCTCCCCTCCCTCCCCACCCCATCCTCCTTAAATAAAGAAAGAAAGAAAATGAAAAGACAACCCACAGAATGGGAGAAAATATTTGCAAATATATATCAAATACGGGACTTGCAGTCCAAATATATAGAAAACTCGTAAGTTAATAAAAAGAGAAATAACCCAATTAACATATGGGTAAAGGACCTGAATAAATATTTCTCCAAGGAATACATACAAAAGAGACCATCAACAAGCATATGAAGAGAGATTTGATATCATCCATCATCAGGAAAATGGAAATGAGATACAACTTCACACCTACTAGGAGGGCTATCATGAAAAAGGCAGATAATGACAGGTATTAGCAAAGCTGGGGGGAAACTGGAACCCTCGAGGTGCAGCTGCTTAGGAAAACGTCTTGGAAGTGCCCCCAAGTTCTAAGCATAGAGTTGCCATTTAGTTCAGCAATTTGATTCCTGGTTTAGTTGTTAAATTGTGTCCTACTCTGCAACCCCATGGACTGTAGCCCACCAGGCTCCTCTGTCCATGGGGCTTTCCAGGGAAGAATACTGGAGAGGGTTGCTATGCTCTCCTCCAGGGGATCTTTAACCCAGGGATCAAACCTGGGGGTCCTGCAGATTCTTTACCACCGAGCCACTGGGGAAGCCCCATATTGCTAATACGTGGGGTCTCAAAAACAATTCAAATGAATCTATCTACAAAACAGACTGACAGAAAACAAACTTATGGTTACCAAAGGAGAAAGGTGGAGGGGGAGGGATAAACTGGGAATTTGGGACTGACACATACACACTACTATATTTAAAATAGATAATCGAGGGCTTCCCTGCTGGTCCAGTGGGTAAGGACACCGCCTTGCAGTGCAAGGGGCGCCGGTTTGATCACCGGCCTGGGAAGATCCCATGTGCCGCAGAGCAGCTGGACTGATGTGTCCAACGACTGAGCCAGAGCTCTGGAGTGCATCCGCCCAGAGCCGGTGCTCTGCGACAACAGAGGCCACCGCGATGGGAGGCCCACAGGAGCCAAAGAACAAAGACAGATGAAAATGGACAAATGAAAGACCAATAGCAGTGGCCCGCCTGCTCCCCTCCCTCCCCACCCCACCCCCACCAAAATAAGTAAATAAATAAATCTAAAAAAATAAAAAATAGATAATTGACAGGGACATACCCTATAGCACAGGGAAGTTTTCTCAGTCTTCTGTAATGACCTAAATGGAAAAAGAATTTGAAAAAGAATAGATACATGTATAAGTGAATCACTATTAACTATAGTCCAACACAAAATTAAAAAATAAATCTCAGGGCTTCCCTGGTGGTCCAGTGGATACAGTGTCTGCCTTGCAGTGCAAGGGGCACCGGTTTGTTCCCTGGCCTGGGAAGATCCCATGTGCCCAGGATCGGCTGGACCTGTGTGTCCAATTGCGAGCCAGCACTCTGGAACGCATGCGCCCAGAGTCGGTACTCTGCAACAACAGAGGCCACCGCGATGGGAGGCCCACAGGAGCCAAAGAACAAAGACAGATGAAAATGGACAAATGAAAGACCAATAGCAGTGGCCCGCCTGCTCCCCTCCCTCCCCACCCCACCCCCACCAAAATAAGTAAATAAATAAATCTAAAAAAATAAAAAATAGATAATTGACAGGGACATACCCTATAGCACAGGGAAGTTTTCTCAGTCTTCTGTAATGACCTAAATGGAAAAAGAATTTGAAAAAGAATAGATACATGTATAAGTGAATCACTATTAACTATAGTCCAACACAAAATTAAAAAATAAATCTCAGGGCTTCCCTGGTGGTCCAGTGGATACAGTGTCTGCCTTGCAGTGCAAGGGGCACCGGTTTGTTCCCTGGCCTGGGAAGATCCCATGTGCCCAGGATCGGCTGGACCTGTGTGTCCAATTGCGAGCCAGCACTCTGGAACGCATGCGCCCAGAGTCGGTACTCTGCAGCAAGAGAGACCCCCTCATGGGAGGCCCACACAGGCCGAGGAATAAAGATGGATGAAAATAAATAGAAATGAAAGACCAGTAAAAGTGCCCCCCACCCAAAAAGATGACCTAGAGGCAAAAAAAAGGATAAACAAATATAACTTATTATGAGATTTATGGATATGTGAGACCTATGAGTATGTGTGTCATATACAGCCTGTTGATTCTGCTGCTCTGGAGAATGGTGACTAATACACAGCTGTATCTAGGTATGGTGGAATGCTGCCTGACAAGAAAAAGGATTAAAGTACTATTTCATGCTACAGCATGGATGACTCTTGAAAACATTATATACGTGAAAAAAGAATGTCACAAAGTTTATGGTCCCATATATGTGAAATGTCCAGAGCAGGCAAGTCCCTAGAGACACACAGGCTAATCGTTTCTCACAGCTGGGGAGCGGGTGTGCTGAGTGGGGGCGGGAGGTGAAGATACTGCTGGTGAGCCTGGGCTTTCTTCTGTGGGGGATAAAAATGTTCTACTATTAGATGATGGTGATGATTGTGTGACTCTGTGAATATACTAAAAGCCACTGAATTGTACGCTAAATGAGGATGATACCCTAAGACTGACAGTAAGAGAAAGTCGCTCAGTCGTGTCTGACGTCGCGATCCCACAGACTGTCACCAGTCAGACTCCTCTGTCCATGGAATTTTCCAGGCAAGAATACTGGAGTGGGGCTTCCCTGGTGGTCCAGTGGGTAAAGAGTCTGCCTTGCAGTGCAAGGGGCACCAGTTCGATCCCTGGCCCGGGAAGATCCCACATGCCGAGAAACGGCTGGACCAGTGTATCCAATTAGCAGCCAGCGCTCTGGAGTGCATGCACCCAGAGTCGATGCTCTGCAGCGAGAGAGGCCACTGCAATGGGAGGCCCACACAGGCCAAGGAATAAAGATGGATGAGAAATGAAAAAATGATGACTTGGAGGCAAAAAAAAATAGAAAAAGAAAAGAATACTGGAGTGGGTTGTCATTTCCTCCTTAAGGGGATCTTTCAGACCCAGTTATCAAGCCCAGGTCTCTCTCATAGCAGGCAGATTCTTTACCATCTGAGCCACCAGGGAAGCCCTATATCCTCACTGTTATTTTAAGAAGCGCAGCTAGTAGTAAGTGATGCAGCAAAGCTCATGAGAAGAGTTCAGAAATGTCCAAAACACTGGGAAAAACTGAACTGAAGTCCGCCATTCCTAAGAGACTCTCCTGTACCTCTCTGGAAACACACTGTCTGTACATGTTTGCTTTTCACTCCCTTGTTATCTGTGAGACCTATGAGTATGTGTGTCATATACAGCCTGTTGATTCTGCTGCTCTGGAGAATGGTGACTAATACACAGCTGTATCTAGGTATGGTGGAATGCTGCCTGACAAGAAAAAGGATTAAAGTACTATTTCATGCTACAGCATGGATGACTCTTGAAAACATTATATACGTGAAAAAAGAATGTCACAAAGTTTATGGTCCCATATATGTGAAATGTCCAGAGCAGGCAAGTCCCTAGAGACACACAGGCTAATCGTTTCTCACAGCTGGGGAGCGGGTGTGCTGAGTGGGGGCGGGAGGTGAAGATACTGCTGGTGAGCCTGGGCTTTCTTCTGTGGGGGATAAAAATGTTCTACTATTAGATGATGGTGATGATTGTGCGACTCTGTGAATATACTAAAAGCCACTGAATTGTACGCTAAATGAGGATGATGCCCTAAGAGTGACAGTAAGAGAAAGTCGCTCAGTCGTGTCTGACGTCGCGATCCCACAGACTGTCACCAGTCAGACTCCTCTGTCCATGGAATTTTCCAGGCAAGAATACTGGAGTGGGGCTTCCCTGGTGGTCCAGTGGGTAAAGAGTCTGCCTTGCAGTGCAAGGGGCACCAGTTCGATCCCTGGCCCGGGAAGATCCCACATGCCGAGAAACGGCTGGACCAGTGTATCCAATTAGCAGCCAGCGCTCTGGAGTGCATGCACCCAGAGTCGATGCTCTGCAGCGAGAGAGGCCACTGCAATGGGAGGCCCACACAGGCCAAGGAATAAAGATGGATGAGAAATGAAAAAATGATGACTTGGAGGCAAAAAAAAAAAAAAACAAAAAAAAGAAAGAATACTGGAGTGGGTTGTCATTTCCTCCTTAAGGGGATCTTTCAGACCCAGTTATCAAGCCCAGGTCTCTCTCATAGCAGGCAGATTCTTTACCATCTGAGCCACCAGGGAAGCCCTATATCCTCACTGTTATTTTAAGAAGCGCAGCTAGTAGTAAGTGATGCAGCAAAGCTCATGAGAAGAGTTCAGAAATGTCCAAAACACTGGGAAAAACTGAACTGAAGTCCGCCATTCCTAAGAGACTCTCCTGTACCTCTCTGGAAACACACTGTCTGTACATGTTTGCTTTTCACTCCCTGTATGGTTATTCATAGTCACAAGCAGATCAATTCAATCTGGTCTAAACCAGTAGCTGCGTTCCTCAACCCGATTAAACATATAAGAGCAAACTATAGGCTGGCTTATGAAATAAGAGGCAGAGACACGGACAGATGCTAAAGAAGGAACCTAAAATGCACTTTGGACTGCTGCCTGGAAGGAGGAAGGAAATTTATGTCAGGAGGGAGGTTTACGTGATATTTCATGTTCTGCATGTTTCCATCCATGAACAAAGAGCTTTCTCTGCTTCTCATCCTTCACTGAGACAAACAGAGCTGGGGGGCCCTGGCTTCTTGGCCAGCACCCTCAATTGTCTCTGAAAATCAGTGCGTAGAGATTTCCTGGAGCTTTGGCGCCAATGCATTTCTGAGTGACCATCGTCCCGTTCTCCCCACCTAGCTAGCTCTCTGTCTATCAGTCTATCTACCTATATTTTAAAAATGAATTCAGGACTTCCCTGGTGGTCCAGAGGGAAAGGACACCGCCTTGCAGTGCAAGGGTCACCGGTTCGATCCCTGGCCTGAGAAGATCCCACGTGCCTCGGAGCAGCTGGACCGATGTGTCCAACTACCGAGCCGGAGCTCTGGAGTGCATGTGCCCAGAGCTGGTGCTCTGCAACGAGAGAGGCCACTGCGGTGGGAGGCCCACACAGGCCAAAGAACAAAGATAAATAGATGAAAGATCAATAGAAGTGGCCAAAAAAAAAAGAAAATTAAAAATGGATTCAACAAAAATATCCATTTACTGCGGTTCGCTTGTATATATTGATATTTTATATAAAAACCTTTATTAAGTAGGTAAGCTTTCTTGGGAACCATCCTCCTCTCTGAGAACCATCATGCAAATGCTCCCTGACCCCTCACAGCCTCTGCTGAGGAGACAGCAAGTCTCGTGACCCCACGTCACTGACCACAACTGATCCCACCAGGAGTAAGCTCATGAGAAGAGTTCAGAAATGTCCAAAACACTGGGAAAAACTGAACTGAAGTCCGCCATTCCTCAGAGACTCTCCTGTACCTCTTGAAGCACACTGTCTGTACATGTTTGCTTTTCACTCCCTGTATGGTTATTCATAGTCACAAGCAGATCAATTCAATCTGGTCTAAACCAGTAGCTGCGTTCCTCAACCCGATTAAACATATAAGAGCAAACTATAGGCTGGCTTATGAAATAAGAGGCAGAGACACGGACAGATGCTAAAGAAGGAACCTAAAATGCACTTTGGACTGCTGCCTGGAAGGAGGAAGGAAATTTATGTCAGGAGGGAGGTTTACGTGATATTTCATGTTCTGCATGTTTCCATCCATGAACAAAGAGCTTTCTCTGCTTCTCATCCTTCACTGAGACAAACAGAGCTGGGGGGCCCTGGCTTCTTGGCCAGCACCCTCAATTGTCTCTGAAAATCAGTGCGTAGAGATTTCCTGGAGCTTTGGCGCCAATGCATTTCTGAGTGACCATCGTCTGTTCTCCCCACCTAGCTAGCTCTCTGTCTATCAGTCTATCTACCTATATTTTAAAAATGAATTCAGGACTTCCCTGGTGGTCCAGAGGGAAAGGACACCGCCTTGCAGTGCAAGGGTCACCGGTTCGATCCCTGGCCTGAGAAGATCCCACGTGCCTCGGAGCAGCTGGACCGATGTGTCCAACTACCGAGCCGGAGCTCTGGAGTGCATGTGCCCAGAGCTGGTGCTCTGCAACGAGAGAGGCCACTGCGGTGGGAGGCCCACACAGGCCAAAGAACAAAGATAAATAGATGAAAGATCAATAGAAGTGGCCAAAAAAAAAGAAAATTAAAAATGGATTCAACAAAAATATCCATTTACTGCGGTTCGCTTGTATATATTGATATTTTATATAAAAACCTTTATTAAGTAGGTAAGCTTTCTTGGGAACCATCCTCCTCTCTGAGAACCATCATGCAAATGCTCCCTGACCCCTCACAGCCTCTGCTGAGGAGACAGCAAGTCTCGTGACCCCACGTCACTGACCACAACTGATCCCACCAGGAGTAAGCTATCCATCCACGCTGGACCCATTGGACCCTCTTTCCTGGGCATCTGAGAGTCAGAGTTAGAGTTTCGTTAATGTGCTTCCAAGGCTTCCCTGGTGGTTCAGTTGGTAAAGAATCTGCCTGCCAAGCAGGAGACCTGGGTTCAATCCTGGATCAGGAAGATCCCCTGGAGAAGGGAATGGCAGCCCACTAGCGTATTCTTGCCTGGAGAATTCTGTGGACAGAGGAGCCTGGCAGGCTACAGTCCATAGGCTCAATGAATCAGGCCTGACTGAGGGACGAGCACTTTAATGTGCTTCCAAAAATAAGTTTAACGTGACTTCTGCAGTTTCTCATTGTAAGCATATAGCACTGCAAAAAAATGTTATTTCCTAGGTCCCATAAATACTTGCATTTTAAAATAAAACAATTATGTCACTCTTTTACCCATAACCAGTGGTATCCAAATTCATCCTTAAACTTATCCATCCATCGTCCATTTAAAAAAAGAATAAGCAACATATAAACAGCAGGATATTTTCCTTCATTCTCTTTTCTCTTTAAACTTCTGTTTCCATTCCAAATGGTTATTTTTTTCTATTGATCACAGCACTTAATTCTCCGGAACAAAAATATCTATACATATTGAAATTCAAATCATTAAACTTTGCAGTGACCATAGGTTTCAAGTGTGTTAAAAACAAGTTAATTATTCTATGTAATTTCAAAAGTATACAACATAAAGTAAAATGTTATTGACCTTTTAAACTTTTAATTTGTGCGTTCAGTGATAAATATTATATATTGGTGAATATCACATGTTCCTACTGAATCCCCATATATAACTTTGTTCAGATAAATGTGCAGAGAAATCTGAAGTTAATTTGTATACTAATATCACTCAATTTTTGGAAGTCTTCTCAGCTTTATGCCAAAAATCACCTAGTGATTTTCCATCAAATATTATTTTAAATGACCCTGTGGGTGGACAACCCTGGGAACTCCTTCTTCAATTTTGATAGAAGCAAGGAAATAAGGCTACCTGACTTGCCCAGTAGCGGACACTATCAATGTCCTGCCCACATCCCTGAGGCTCTAAGCATTTCAGTGCTGGCAGGGGATATCCTACTTCAGGTCCATATACAAAGGATCCTTTGAAAGCTTTCACTTTGTCTGACCATTCAGGGAGCTAAACATCAGGGAGTCAATACCCTGGGGGACAGCCTTCAATCAGTGACAGATGAGATTCGTGCCCAAGAACGGATGAACCTTGAAGTGTCTTCCGCACCATCTCCCCAGGGCTTCCTATGGAATTGAGCCCCTGTTTCTCACCATATTGGCTTCTTTCTCTTCCCTGTCAGTCACGTGCCGCTCTCTGCTGGTACTTCCTGAGATCTCCTTTCTAATATAGCACTTGCACCCTCAAGTCTCCATTTATTTACTTATGGCTGCACAGGGTCCTCACTGCTGCTCACAGGTTTTCTCCAGTTGCAGAACGCAAGGTTACGCCTGGTTGCCATGCTCAGGGTTATCCTGGTGGTGCTTCTTGTCATTTACCAAAGTGGTATCAAATTCCTTAAACTTATCCATCCATCGTCCATTTAAAAAAAGAATAAGCAACATATAAACAGCAGGATATTTTCCTTCATTCTCTTTTCTCTTTAAACTTCTGTTTCCATTCCAAATGGTTATTTTTTTCTATTGATCACAGCACTTAATTCTCCGGAACAAAAATATCTATACATATTGAAATTCAAATCATTAAACTTTGCAGTGACCATAGGTTTCAAGTGTGTTAAAAACAAGTTAATTATTCTATGTAATTTCAAAAGTATACAACATAAAGTAAAATGTTATTGACCTTTTAAACTTTTAATTTGTGCGTTCAGTGATAAATATTATATATTGGTGAATATCACATGTTCCTACTGAATCCCCATATATAACTTTGTTCAGATAAATGTGCAGAGAAATCTGAAGTTAATTTGTATACTAATATCACTCAATTTTTGGAAGTCTTCTCAGCTTTATGCCAAAAATCACCTAGTGATTTTCCATCAAATATTATTTTAAATGACCCTGTGGGTGGACAACCCTGGGAACTCCTTCTTCAATTTTGATAGAAGCAAGGAAATAAGGCTACCTGACTTGCCCAGTAGCGGACACTATCAATGTCCTGCCCACATCCCTGAGGCTCTAAGCATTTCAGTGCTGGCAGGGGATATCCTACTTTAGGTCCATATACAAAGGATCCTTTGAAAGCTTTCACTTTGTCTGACCATTCAGGGAGCTAAACATCAGGGAGTCAATACCCTGGGGGACAGCCTTCAATCAGTGACAGATGAGATTCGTGCCCAAGAACGGATGAACCTTGAAGTGTCTTCCGCACCATCTCCCCAGGGCTTCCTTTGGAATTGAGCCCCTGTTTCTCACCATATTGGCTTCTTTCTCTTCCCTGTCAGTCACGTGCCGCTCTCTGCTGGTACTTCCTGAGATCTCCTTTCTAATATAGCACTTGCACCCTCAAGTCTCCATTTATTTACTTATGGCTGCACAGGGTCCTCGCTGCTGCTCACAGGTTTTCTCCAGTTGCAGAAAGCAAGGTTACGCCTGGTTGCCATGCTCAGGCTTATCCTGGTGGTGCTTCTTGTGTGGCAGAGCACAGGCTGTAGGTGCTTGGGCTTCAGTAGTTGCAACCAGCGGGCTCAGAAGTTGCAGCACGCCGGCTTAGTGGCCCCACGGCATGTGGAATCTTCCCAGGTCAGGGATCGTACTCGTGTCCCCTGTGCTGGCAGGTGGATTCTCATCCACTGCACCTCCCAGGCATTCCCTGCACTCGAGTCTCAATCTTGGCAATGCTTCTGGGGTAGCCCAGCTGCAGGGGGTTGAGTTGGTCGCCCCCGCTCCCCAAATGTCTTTGTCCTAAATCCTGTAACCTGTGAATGTGGCCTTATTTGGAAAAAGAGCCTTGCAAATATAATCAGAATGGCACGATGAGAGACTGGACTACCCCAGAGGAGGGGCCTTCGATTCAAAGACAAGTGTCCTTATAAGACGAAGAAGAGGAGGCAGAGACAGAAGTGGCCACCTGACAAGAGGCAGGGATTGAGTGAGGCAGCTCCTTGGACCCAGGGATCCCACCCTCGTCCCGTGATTCTTTCCTTCTGAGCTGCCAGGGAAGCCCTTGCTAATGCTTAACCAGGACATAGTGCAAAAATTAGTAAGGCAAAGAGTTTGAACTTATAATACTTAACTGTTACATCAAATAGCCTTTTGTTGTTGTTGTTATTAACATGTCACACAGCTTATGGAATCGTAGTTCCCCAACCAGGGGTTGAATGCAGGGCGCTTACCAGCGAAAGGCAGCGTGCTAACCGCTGGACCACCAGGGGATACCCTCAAACAGCTTTTTGATCTTGGTTTTTGGCTATCATCACATCACACCTTAGCCAATTCATTCCCCAAAGGCCCTGTGCTGACTTCCTCCTTCAGGTCTCACCAGTGATCTATGCTTGGCCTTCTTTGATCTACTTGTGTGTTTATTTATAATGAACCCCTCAATAATTCATTATGAAAATATTCATTATGAATATATTAATACAATGAATACCAGTTAATAATATAATGAGTACCTGTGAACTCCCTATCCATTTAGAGAACTAACACATTGAGAAAACCTATCTTCTGTGTGCTCCTGCCTTGGCCCATTCCCCCGCTCCCTTCCCAACTGTGTGCCCACAATTCTGAATCTTGTATTTTTATTCATTCTTGATTTAAAATATTTGTGTTACACATATAGGCATGCAAACAAATTAATGATTAGTTTCAACTGGTTTTTTTTTTCTTTTCTTTTTTGGCCACTTCTACTGGTCTTTCGTTCATTTTCATCCATCTTTGTTCTTTGGCCTGTGTGTACCCCTCATTGCAGGGGCCTCTCTTGTCGCAGAGCACCAGCTCTGGGCGCATGCGCTCCAGAGCTCCGGCTCGGTAATTGAACACATGCGTCCAGCCGTTCCCCGGCACGTGGGATCCCCCCAGGCCAGGGATCAAACCGGCGCCCCCTGCACTGCAAGGCGGTGCCCTTACCCACTGGACCACCAGGGACACCCCTCAACTGTTTTTTATTCTTATGAAAAGGATATTATGTTGTATATAATCTCCTGGGACTTTTTGCCCATTTAGTTTTCTATTGCTGAGAATCATTTATTTCTATTACTAAGAGTTGTGGGCTGCTATGATTTTTTTTTTTAAACATTTATTTATTTATTTATTTTGGCGGGGGTGGAAAGGGAGAGAGGTGGGCGGGCCACTTCCACTGGTCTTTCATTTGTCTAGTTTCATCCATCTTTGAGCTTTGGCCCATGTGGCCTCCCATCGCCGTGGCCTCTTTTGTCGCAGAGCACCGGCTCTGGGCGCATGCGCCCCAGAGCTCCGGCTCAGTAATTGGACACATCAGTCCAGTCGCTCCGCGGCACGTGGGATCTTCCCAGGCCAGGGATCGAACCGGCGCCCCTTGCACTGCAAGGCGGTGTGCTTATGTGGGCTGCTATGATTTATTCATCTTCACTGGTGTCTAGGGCTTCATTGTGTGACTATACTGGCATTTATTTACCTGGCCTCCTGGATCCTGGAGTTTAGGCTTTCACATTTCTTGCTGTAATGAACATTCTTATGAGTGGTTTACTCTCCCAATGCGTACCTGCTTGAGTCACCTTGGTTTATACCTATGAATGGAATGTGGGTCCATTGCAGGCTCTGTGAACGCTTATCTTTGCTGTCTAAAGCCACACTGCTATCCAACGCAGCTGCAACTATTTACGCTCTCACCATGCTACCGACCTGTGCTCCTAGTGCTTGGTATTGTCAGACTTCTTCATTTTTTCCAGTTGATATTTAGTAATATTTTGTAGCATTAGTCGCTCAGTCATGTCTGACTCTTTTGATGCCATGGACTATAGCCCGCCAGGCTCCTCTGTCCATGGAATTCTCTAGGCAGGAATTCTGGAGTGGGTTGCCATGCCCTTTTCCAGGGTCTCTTCCTGACTCAGGGATCAAACCCAGGTCTCGTGCATTTCAGGCAGATTCTTTACTGTCTGAGCCACAGGGAAAGTCCTTTTGTCAACTAAATGGATGTACATTGGTATCTCTTTATGGTCTTGATTTGCTTTTCCTGAATTTTTTATGAGGAATTCAATAAATGGAATAGGAAAAGAATGATTAGCCATATGAAAAATAAATCAGATTCCTATCTCACATCAGACATGCAAATCAACTCCAGATGATTAAGGATTTGAATATCAAAGGCAGAACTTTCAGAAAAAACTATGAGTGCATGTCTTTGGATCTGAAGGGTAGGGAAGGATTTCTTAAACTTTGGACCCAAAAAGTCCATTATCAAAAAGTGTGATGGAGTCGACTATATTGAAACTAAAAACTTGTATTAATCAAAAGACACATTAAAGAAGGTAAAAACATAAACTACTAATAGAGAAGATGTATCATATACACAAAGAGTCTCTCAGGAATATTTAAAAACTTCTACAAATCAATAAGCAAAGGACAATAACATTTAAAAACTTCTACAAATCAATAAGCAAAGGACAATAACCCAATAAAACTGGACATTTCACAGAAGAGGAAGCACATAAAGCCAACATTCATACGGCAAGACACTCAGTCTCCTCAATTTAAAAAGCATCCTTTGAGGAAAACCAGGATCCTTTAAAAACCAGGATACTTGGCTATGTTGGTCTTCCTAGGCTAAGAAAAGAAGACTCTAGAAAAACAAGATACAAACAGACGTGTATCCAATATTTCATGAAAAGCTACCAAAATAAAAGGAAAGTAGAATATTCACCAATGTATTTTAAATGTACTCTCTGATTTTGAGGATTTCTTCTGCCTTCCACATTGTTGGCACTCAACAGTGGTTAATGAATTGATTGATTCACTGTGCCTGATTCTCTGTAAGCCTAACTTTGGTTTCTTTCAGACTCAGAACAGATGGGCACATAGTTTTAGGACATTAATAAACCTTATAGAACATGATCTTCTTTCTCTGAACCCTGTGCCCTGTTGGCTATGAGAATAAAGCATCCACTTGGGAAAAAGGAAAAAAAATCCCCGAATTTAATCTAAAAAGGCATGGTATAGCTACCTGACTCAGGGATCAAACCCAGGTCTCCTGCATTGCAGGCAGATTCTTTACTGTCTGAGCCACAGGAAAGTCCTTGTCAACTAAATGGATGTACATTGGTATCTCTTTATGGTCTTGATTTGCTTTTCCTGAATTTTTTATGAGGAATTCAATAAATGGAATAGGAAAAGAATGATTAGCCATATGAAAAATAAATCAGATTCCTATCTCACATCAGACATGCAAATCAACTCCAGATGATTAAGGATTTGAATATCAAAGGCAGAACTTTCAGAAAAAACTATGAGTGCATGTCTTTGGATCTGAAGGGTAGGGAAGGATTTCTTAAACTTTGGACCCAAAAAGTCCATTATCAAAAAGTGTGATGGAGTCGACTATATTGAAACTAAAAACTTGTATTAATCAAAAGACACATTAAAGAAGGTAAAAACATAAACTACTAATAGAGAAGATGTATCATATACACAAAGAGTCTCTCAGGAATATTTAAAAACTTCTACAAATCAATAAGCAAAGGACAATAACATTTAAAAACTTCTACAAATCAATAAGCAAAGGACAATAACCCAATAAAACTGGACATTTCACAGAAGAGGAAGCACATAAAGCCAACATTCATACGGCAAGACACTCAGTCTCCTCAATTTAAAAAGCATCCTTTGAGGAAAACCAGGATCCTTTAAAACCAGGATACTTGGCTATGTTGGTCTTCCTAGGCTAAGAAAAGAAGACTCTAGAAAAACAAGATACAAACAGACGTGTATCCAATATTTCATGAAAAGCTACCAAAATAAAAGGAAAGTAGAATATTCACCAATGTATTTTAAATGTACTCTCTGATTTTGAGGATTTCTTCTGCCTTCCACATTGTTGGCACTCAACAGTGGTTAATGAATTGATTGATTCACTGTGCCTGATTCTCTGTAAGCCTAACTTTGATTTCTTTCAGACTCAGAACAGATGGGCACATAGTTTTAGGACATTAATAAACCTTATAGAACATGATCTTCTTTCTCTGAACCCTGTGCCCTGTTGGCTATGAGAATAAAGCATCCACTTGAAGGAAGAAATCAGATTTAATCTAAAAGGCATGGTATAGCTACGGAGCGCCAGATCCAATGTCTGAAAACAAAGCACTTAGTTGGCATTGCTAGGGCACAAAGAGGGCAGGCATGCCCCCAGGGTCCCTCACTCAGGGACCTCAAAATCGAATGAATGTGCTTTTATAAAAGAGGCACTACATCGTAAGGTGCCCTTAGAGAGCCCTGGTTTAATAAAGGTGACATTCCAGAGACTAGTTGCTTCTTTTGTATCAGGTTGTAAAACTGAGCTTGTAGTACTTTGCTTATAGTTTTTTATTCAGGAAAACAGCTCTAACTATGCATATTTCTAAAGACTGATACGTTGGGGAGTTTCTAAAGGAGATCAGTGTCATAATACTGTCTTAGATATTCTGCAGGAAGCTATAAATGTATTCTGTATAATTTTTATCTAGATAATGTGAAAATACGTATGAAAAGACCTAGAATTTTGTTTTCCCTTTGACCCAGAGACTTCACATCTGTGAATTATTTTCAAGGAAGCAATCATGGATGAACCTATAGATATAGCTACTAGAATTTTCATCAAAGAATCCTCTGGAAAAGGGAAAAAGCAAAAGCAAGCTATACATTAAAACGAGGAGTTGATTAGATTGCAATTTACCAGCGTATCTATTAAAATAATGAGAAAACATATTTGACATGGAAAGTGACCATACAGTTACAGGTTATGAACAGAATATATGGTATGATCTTATTTGAGATATATACACCAATATATACATTTATATTTATATACACACACATATATATTTATTGCCTAAAGAAAACAGACTGAAAAGATAGACACCAAACAGAAGAAAAAATGCAGCATAAATGATTAGAAGGCCATGGATTACAGATAGAATAGCAGATGAAAGGGCTTCCCAGGTGGCCCTAGTGGTAAAAAAACCCACTTGCTAATGCAGGAGATGCAAGAAACATGGGTTCGATCCCTAGGTCAGGAAGATCCCCTGGAGAAAGGCATGGCAACCACGCCAGTATTCTTGCCTGAGCAGAGGAGCCTGGGGGCCACAGTCCACAGGTTGCAAGACTTGGACATGACCGAGAGACTAACCCTTGCTTTCTCATAGATTTTAGTTTGTGAAACTTGGTGTCTTCTTTGGAAAGGATGTTGGTTTGGGTTTCACGGGGCTGATGTTGCCGAATTCATTGTCTTGAAATTATTACATATTAACCTCATTTAATATATTAATTGAAAGCGTGTCACTGCCCTATTAGTGTGTGCACATCTCATTACAATGAAGCATTTAGAGGTTTCTTTCCCTAGACAGTGAGGCACCAAGTTAATTCTCTCCTTGGGCCATTTCTCTAGTTTATCATCTTTGAACACTAGGATTTTGATGAGTTATTGTGCTTTCAGTGGTGCTGATTAAGGACTAGATTCCCTTCTATAACGCAATTAAGTTTAGTTGTTTTTGTCTTTTTCTTTTTTTTTTCTTTGGATACAGTTTCTTCTTTTCCTAGCGTTGATAATTGTCTTAGATATTCTGCAGGAAGCTATAAATGTATTCTGTATAATTTTATCTAGATAATGTGAAAATACGTATGAAAAGACCTAGAATTTTGTTTTCCCTTTGACCCAGAGACTTCACATCTGTGAATTATTTTCAAGGAAGCAATCATGGATGAACCTATAGATATAGCTACTAGAATTTTCATCAAAGAATCCTCTGGAAAAGGGAAAAAGCAAAAGCAAGCTATACATTAAAACGAGGAGTTGATTAGATTGCAATTTACCAGCGTATCTATTAAAATAATGAGAAAACATATTTGACATGGAAAGTGACCATACAGTTACAGGTTATGAACAGAATATATGGTATGATCTTATTTGAGATATATACACCAATATATACATTTATATTTATATACACACACATATATATTTATTGCCTAAAGAAAACAGACTGAAAAGATAGACACCAAACAGAAGAAAAAATGCAGCATAAATGATTAGAAGGCCATGGATTACAGATAGAATAGCAGATGAAAGGGCTTCCCAGGTGGCCCTAGTGGTAAAAAAACCCACTTGCTAATGCAGGAGATGCAAGAAACATGGGTTCGATCCCTAGGTCAGGAAGATCCCCTGGAGAAAGGCATGGCAACCACGCCAGTATTCTTGCCTGAGCAGAGGAGCCTGGGGGCCACAGTCCACAGGTTGCAAGACTTGGACATGACCGAGAGACTAACCCTTGCTTTCTCATAGATTTTAGTTTGTGAAACTTGGTGTCTTCTTTGGAAAGGATGTTGGTTTGGGTTTCACGGGGCTGATGTTGCCGAATTCATTGTCTTGAAATTATTACATATTAACCTCATTTAATATATTAATTGAAAGCGTGTCACTGCCCTATTAGTGTGTGCACATCTCATTACAATGAAGCATTTAGAGGTTTCTTTCCCTAGACAGTGAGGCACCAAGTTAATTCTCTCCTTGGGCCATTTCTCTAGTTTATCATCTTTGAACACTAGGATTTTGATGAGTTATTGTGCTTTCAGTGGTGCTGATTAAGGACTAGATTCCCTTCTATAACGCAATTAAGTTTAGTTGTTTTTGTCTTTTTTTCTTTTTTTTTGCTTTGGATACAGTTTCTTCTTTTCCTAGCGTTGTTTCATTAACTTGGGGGTTTCTACTCATTGCCTTCACAGGTTTTAAAAGGACTACGCTTTATAAATGAACATGTACTTAAAAGGAAGCTAGGAACAGCCACATATATGAATAAATGTAATTTTTGTAAAACTACCTTCCTGGATGGGCCTCCCTCCTAGATCAGTCAATAAAAATCTGCTTGCAATGCAGAAAACCCGGATTTAATTCCTTGGTTGGAAAGATCCTCTGGAGAAGGAAATGGAAACCCACTGCAGTCTTCTTGCCAGGAGAATCCCATGGACTGAAGAAGCTGGCGGGCTACAGTTCACAAGGTTTCAGGAATCAGACATGACTTAGCAACTGAACCACCACCACATTTCTGGGCATTTTATTTTATTTTATTTTATTTTTGAGGATCATAACGAACTCATTTGCTCACAGTCTCACCCAGTTCCGCCAAGATCATGTATATCAGTGATTCTTAAAGTGGGGTTTCTGCGCCACCAGCAGCAGCTTCCCCTGGGAATCTGTTAAAATGCAGATTCTTGGGCCCTGCAGATTACAGACCAGCAGGACTGGAAACTCTGGACCCAGCAATATGGGTTTCAACACCAGCAAATGGTTCTGACACTCTCTCCAGCGTGAGAACGACTGCCTTACGCTGTCTGTGAGGATGACACTTAGATTGTCACTAAGTGACCCGTGGGAGCCCACTCTAGTGACTCAATTTAGCACTTTAAACAAGTTGGTTTGGGTTTCACGGGGCTGATGTTGCCGAATTCATTGTCTTGAAATTATTACATATTAACCTCATTTAATATATTAATTGAAAGCGTGTCACTGCCCTATTAGTGTGTGCACATCTCATTACAATGAAGCATTTAGAGGTTTCTTTCCCTAGACAGTGAGGCACCAAGTTAATTCTCTCCTTGGGCCATTTCTCTAGTTTATCATCTTTGAACACTAGGATTTTGATGAGTTATTGTGCTTTCAGTGGTGCTGATTAAGGACTAGATTCCCTTCTATAACGCAATTAAGTTTAGTTGTTTTTGTCTTTTTTTCTTTTTTTTGCTTTGGATACAGTTTCTTCTTTTCCTAGCGTTGTTTCATTAACTTGGGGGTTTCTACTCATTGCCTTCACAGGTTTTAAAAGGACTACGCTTTATAAATGAACATGTACTTAAAAGGAAGCTAGGAACAGCCACATATATGAATAAATGTAATTTTTGTAAAACTACCTTCCTGGATGGGCCCCCCTCCTAGATCAGTCAATAAAAATCTGCTTGCAATGCAGAAAACCCGGATTTAATTCCTTGGTTGGAAAGATCCTCTGGAGAAGGAAATGGAAACCCACTGCAGTCTTCTTGCCAGGAGAATCCCATGGACTGAAGAAGCTGGCGGGCTACAGTTCACAAGGTTTCAGGAATCAGACATGACTTAGCAACTGAACCACCACCACATTTCTGGGCATTTTATTTTATTTTATTTTATTTTTGAGGATCATAACGAACTCATTTGCTCACAGTCTCACCCAGTTCCGCCAAGATCATGTATATCAGTGATTCTTAAAGTGGGGTTTCTGCGCCACCAGCAGCAGCTTCCCCTGGGAATCTGTTAAAATGCAGATTCTTGGGCCCTGCAGATTACAGACCAGCAGGACTGGAAACTCTGGACCCAGCAATATGGGTTTCAACACCAGCAAATGGTTCTGACACTCTCTCCAGCGTGAGAACGACTGCCTTACGCTGTCTGTGAGGATGACACTTAGATTGTCACTAAGTGACCCGTGGGAGCCCACTCTAGTGACTCCACTACAAATGTTTTTAAAAGGCATCTTTATAAACAAGGTCTTCCTGCATAGTACAGAGAACTATATTCAATATCCTAGGGCAAGCCCCTTGGACGGCAAGGAGATCAAACCAGATAATCCTAAAGGAACTCAACCCTGAATATTCATTGGGAGGACGGATGCTGAAGCTGAAGCTGAAGCAACCGTATTTCGGTCAACTGATGCAAAGAACCAATTCACTGGAAAAGCCCCTGATGCTGGGAAAGACGGAAGGCAGGAGGAGAAGGCATGACAGAGGATGAGATGGTTGGATGGTGTCACTGACTCAATGGACACGTGTTTGGGCAAAGTCCAGGAGATGGTGAAGGACAAGGAAGCCTGGTGTGCTGCCATCCATGGGGCTGCAAAGAGTCAGACACAACTGAGGGACTGAACAACAACAACAATAAACCATAATGGAAAAGAATATTTAAAAATGTGTGTGTGTGTGTGTGTGTGTGTGTATAACTGAATCACCTTGTTTCATAGCAGATTTTTTTTAAAAAAGAGAATAAAATTAAAAAGCATCTTTGCTTACTAGAAACAACAAGATGACCTAGATTCGAAGTGATTTGTTCCCTTTTCCCTAAGTTACTCAATAAGCTTCTCTCCAAGAAGTTCTTTTTCCATTTAGTGAAATCAGAGAACAAAATCCAGTTAGTGATGTTCCCCATGTTTGGGGAATGACCCAAAGAACAGTTGCTGACATTGGGAGAGACACACTGAATGTGAGAGCTTGAAACGTCTGTACTCACGTGGATCTTTTTTACCCATTGAGCATATTAAGTTACTGGATTCTACTTAGAGAACAGGGTTTTATTGAATGCAAACATTTTCTACTATGTTGACAACACAGAATCTGTTTTTGTTGATTCTTCTTCATGCAAAGGTACCCAACTCTTAATTTTAAAAAAGCTAGACTGCATTTTCTTCTTAAAAGGTCAACTTTTTGAAGAGTATTTCAAGAGGATGGAAATATCATCTGGAAGAGACGGGGATAGCTTTATAGCAAATTCCTCTCCACAGGTTGGGGTCATGAGGAATGATACTGTTGCTTTCTTTGGAACCCCTGTAGCTTGCCTGTTTTTTTATTATTGAAAACCTATCGTTGCCCTATTTATATTTCATTGCAGATAGTATGGTCATTTCGAAGTTTTCTCTACCAGGAGATTTTGGTAACAGGTGTCATTCAGAAGGAAAGTTTGCGTTCTTCTCTCTACTTCTTTTCACATGTACAACACTGGTGGTGTGTTTTGCTAAATCTGTGTGTTTCTTCATTGATTCATTTCTTTCTTGTTTAAAAAAGTTTCCCATTTAAACCATTTTAAACTGTTTATTTATTCATTTGACTGCTTTGGGTCTTAATTGCTGCACAAGGCATCTTTGTTGCATTGTGCAGAACTTTTCACTGTGGCCCGGTGGCTCTTTAGTTGTGGCTCAGTTGCTCTGTGGCACATGGGATATTAGTTTCTGCACCCCCTGCATTGCAGTGGCTAAGTCGCTTCAGTCGTGTCCAACTCCTTGCAACCCTATGGACTGTAGTTCAGCAGGTTCCTCTGTCCATGGGATCCCCCAGGCAAGACTACTGGAGTGGGTAGCCATTCCCTTCTCCAGGGGATCCTCCAAACCCAGGGATACAATATAAAAAAAATATTGTATAGCTTTCAATTTGCTAATACATTTGTAAATAAATTTGGTAGATGTAGACATTTCATAAAGGATGTTTGCGTGTGTCATCTTATTTAAATGCCCCCAAGGCTAAAGACGTCAGGTTGTTTGCTTATCTTATGCTTAAGGACTCTGACACTCAGAAAGGTTCCCTGTCCTTCCACAGTACACAGGTGGTTTAACAGAGAGACCAGCACCAGCTGTCCAGGCCTGCTGATCCCTACCCCACTACACATCCTTCAGGGAACCAACTGCATATTAGTGTGACTAATCAAAGGAATGTGGTAATCATTTGCTCATTCAAGTGCAAATTAAGTACTTACCATGTTCCCAACACTGGAATTAAAAAAGAAAAAAAAACACCTCTACAACTTGCTGAGCTGGTTTGGGTTTTAATGAGTGCCTGCTCATTTCCAGCATTAAAAGTTCTTTTTGTCTCAGTGACTTTAAGATGCTACAAAGGGCTGGAGAATAGGTTTATGCCCATTTCTTCCTCCTTCCCACAGAGTTCTGTGTGTGATTTGAAGCACTCAAATTCATCACTGTAGTCCTTAGGGCCTTCCCAGGTGGCCTCTTAGTAAAGTATCCGCCTGCCAATGCAGGTTCAATCCCTGAGTCAGGAAAATCCCCCTGGAGGAGAAAATGGCAACGCACTCCAATACGGAGGCCTGGAGATGTCTAAATCTGTGTGTTTCTTCATTGATTCATTTCTTTCTTGTTTAAAAAAGTTTCCCATTTAAACCATTTTAAACTGTTTATTTATTCATTTGACTGCTTTGGGTCTTAATTGCTGCACAAGGCATCTTTGTTGCATTGTGCAGAACTTTTCACTGTGGCCCGGTGGCTCTTTAGTTGTGGCTCAGTTGCTCTGTGGCACATGGGATATTAGTTTCTGCACCCCCTGCATTGCAGTGGCTAAGTCGCTTCAGTCGTGTCCAACTCCTTGCAACCCTATGGACTGTAGTTCAGCAGGTTCCTCTGTCCATGGGATCCCCCAGGCAAGACTACTGGAGTGGGTAGCCATTCCCTTCTCCAGGGGATCCTCCAAACCCAGGGATACAATATAAAAAAAATATTGTATAGCTTTCAATTTGCTAATACATTTGTAAATAAATTTGGTAGATGTAGACATTTCATAAAGGATGTTTGCGTGTGTCATCTTATTTAAATGCCCCCAAGGCTAAAGACGTCAGGTTGTTTGCTTATCTTATGCTTAAGGACTCTGACACTCAGAAAGGTTCCCTGTCCTTCCACAGTACACAGGTGGTTTAACAGAGAGACCAGCACCAGCTGTCCAGGCCTGCTGATCTCTACCCCACTACACATCCTTCAGGGAACCAACTGCATATTAGTGTGACTAATCAAAGGAATGTGGTAATCATTTGCTCATTCAAGTGCAAATTAAGTACTTACCATGTTCCCAACACTGGAATTAAAAAAGAAAAAAAAACACCTCTACAACTTGCTGAGCTGGTTTGGGTTTTAATGAGTGCCTGCTCATTTCCAGCATTAAAAGTTCTTTTTGTCTCAGTGACTTTAAGATGCTACAAAGGGCTGGAGAATAGGTTTATGCCCATTTCTTCCTCCTTCCCACAGAGTTCTGTGTGTGATTTGAAGCACTCAAATTCATCACTGTAGTCCTTAGGGCCTTCCCAGGTGGCCTCTTAGTAAAGTATCCGCCTGCCAATGCAGGTTCAATCCCTGAGTCAGGAAAATCCCCCTGGAGGAGAAAATGGCAACGCACTCCAATACGGAGGCCTGGAGAATTCCACAGACAGAGACGTCTGGCAGGTCACAGTTCATGAGCTGACAAAGAGCTGGGCAGGACTGAGTGACTAAGCATGCAGGAGCATAATCAAGTTAGGCAGATCACTTATGAATGGGCTTCGGTCCGTGGGTATGTGGATGGGGGCCACATACCTAGAGGGGGCAAAGAAGGCAAGCCTTGGTCCTAGGAGGGGGCCTCTGAGGAAGTTGTCTCCTCTTTTCACTCCCCAGATGGTGGCAGCAGAAAGTCACAGAATCGAGGAACTCCTGTCTGGAGACTGCCTGAAGCTCTCTGTGGGTTGTCTTGGTTTAAAATAACATTTAAGTATTTTTCCTTCTTTAGTACTTAAAAGTTAAATGCACACCTACCATCTGATCCAGTCTTTCTACTCTCAGGTATCTCTAAGAGAAACAGATCCATTTGCTCATACTTGTGGACCAGCTTTGTTTGTACTACTTAAAACCAGAAACAACCAAAATGTCCATCAGCTGGTGAAGAGAGAAAGAAATTGTGGTATATCCATACAATGGAATATTATTTAGCAATAAAAACGAATGCACTATTGATACACACAGCAACAGGAAAATGTTTCAGAATAATTACAGAAGGAGGGTGCATATTGTGTGATTCCATTTATTTAAAATTTTGGAAAATGCGAGCTAATCTATAGTGACAGAAAGCAGATCAGTTGCGTAGGAATGGGGCTGGAGGCGACCACAAACAGTCAGGGGAAACTCTGGGGGTGGAGGCTGCGTCCACTGCCTTGTGGGCAGACGGCGGAACTTATCACACCGTACACTCAGAATGTGTGCAGGTTATTGTATGTTGATTATCCTGAGGTAACTAAAAAAAGATCACATGGAGGTACTTTTCTGTGCCTTCATGTACTGTCTTTTTTTTTTTTTTTTGGTAATAGACTTCATACTGAAGAACAGTTTTAAGTTCACAGCAAAATGTGTAGGAAGTACAGGAACTTTTTATATACCTCCTGCCCTTACCCACGCTAGACTTCCCCCATTATCAACATTCCCTTCTGCCACGTTGCAGTGGGGTTAGGGGTGGATGCTTTTGAGGGGCTGCTGCTCCACCTGCTGCAGCATCCTTGAGCAAGCACTGTATTCCTGCATTCCGTCCATGTTGTCGTGTGCCAGTACTTTGTTTCCTCCTTGCTGAGCGGTATTCTGGTATATGACCCTCCCACAGTTGTGTCTGTTCTTCTGTTGATGGACATTTGGGTTCTTACCCATGTTTGGTCGTTATGAATAAAAATCTATTCTTTTTTTTTTTCTTGGACAAAAATGTATGAGAATTGGTAGATCACAGGGTACAGGCATGGCTGACTTTTTCTGTGTTTATTAGTCATTCCTGTATCTTCTTTATTTATTTATTTTCATCTATCTTTATTCTTTTGGCCCATGTGGGCCTCCCATCACTGTGGCCTGTCTTGTTGCAGAACACCAGCTCTGAGTGCATGAGCTTCAGAGCTCTGACTGCTAATTGGACACACCGGTCCAGCCGCTCCGCGGCACATGGGGTCTTCCCAGTCCAGGGATGGAACTGGCGCCCCTTGCACTGCAAGGTGGGCTCTTTACCCACTGGACCACCAGGGAAGTCCCTCCTATATCTTCTTTCGTGAGGTACGTGTTCAAGTATTTTGCCTCTATTTTGTTTCCCCTAGGCTGTCTGTCTTTTTAGTGTTAGTGTGTAGACGATCTTTTTTTTTTTTTTAAGCTTTTATTTTACTTTCAACTTTTACAGAGTTTTGTTGTTTACAGATATGTATGTTCCCAAATTAGTGTAGATGATCTTTCTCTGTTTTAAAACCCAATCCTGTGTCGAATATACAGATTTCATTATTTTCTTTCAGTCTGTGGCTTGCCCTTTTCTTTTTGTAATGGTATCTGCTGAACCAGATTTTTCAGTTTTGGTCTGATTTCTCAGTTAAAAAACTGATTAGTGCTGTTTGTCTACTGTCTGAAAATATTTCCCTATATCCAAGTCTTGAACAAATTCTCTTGTTTTTTCCTTCTGGAAACTTTGTAGATTTAGCTTTTATGTTTAGGTTTACAATCTAACTCAAATTAATTTTTACATAGGGTGTAGAGTAGGTGTTATTGTAAATTTTTTGTGTACAGATATCTAGTTATTCAGAAGCACTTGTCAAAAAGATTTTTATTTCCTTGTTGCATTGCATAGACACCTTTCTCAAAAATCAGTCAACCAAATATGTATACTTTTATTTCTGAAGTCTTTTCTGTTCCATTGGTCTATTTACCAATCCTTGGCCCATACGATAGTTTAAATCATTGTAACTTTATAGGAAGTTTTAAAATCAGATAGTGTAATTTCATTTTCTTTTTTTAAGATGATTTGCACTAGTATAGGTCAATTTTTGGTTTATATCACTGTTGTGAGCTAAATTTTGACTCCCATCTGCACTCCCCCGTCATATGTTGAAGTCCTCACTCCTCGTACATGTGAATGAGACCTTGTTTGGAAATAATCTCTTTATAGATGTCATCAAGATATGACAAGGTAGTATGGAGCTTCCCAGATGTAGCTAGTAGTAAAGAATCTGTCTACCAGTGCAGGAGACACAAGAGATGCAGATTCCATCCCTGGGTGGGGAAGATCCTCTGGAGTAAGAAACAGCAACACACTCCAGAATTCTTGCCTGGAGAATTCCATGGACAGAGGAGCCTGGCAGACTATGCTTCGGGGGGCCGCAAAGAGTTGGATACCGCTGAGCACACACATGCACACACACATCCTGAATGAGGGCGGACCCTAATCTGACTGTGTCTTTAAGAAGATGAGGAGAGACACAGACAAAGATGCACAGAGGAAAAGCTATGTGAAGATGGAGTCAAATCAGGGCGATGCATCTGCAAACCAGTAACCCCCCAGAAGCTAGAGGAGAGGCATGGAACCGCTTCTCCCTGACAGCCTTCAGAAGAAACCAACTCTGCCACACCTTGGTTTTGGAGTTCCAGCCTCCAGAACTGGGAGAGAATCCATTTCCTTTGTTTTAACCACTCCTGTGTACTTTGTTATGGCAGTTCCAGCAACAGTCTAAGTTAAACATTAGGTACTGTTAAAATATTTCCCTATATCCAAGTCTTGAACAAATTCTCTTGTTTTTTCCTTCTGGAAACTTTGTAGATTTAGCTTTTATGTTTAGGTTTACAATCTAACTCAAATTAATTTTTACATAGGGTGTAGAGTAGGTGTTATTGTAAATTTTTTGTGTACAGATATCTAGTTATTCAGAAGCACTTGTCAAAAAGATTTTTATTTCCTTGTTGCATTGCATAGACACCTTTCTCAAAAATCAGTCAACCAAATATGTATACTTTTATTTCTGAAGTCTTTTCTGTTCCATTGGTCTATTTACCAATCCTTGGCCCATACGATAGTTTAAATCATTGTAACTTTATAGGAAGTTTTAAAATCAGATAGTGTAATTTCATTTTCTTTTTTTAAGATGATTTGCACTAGTATAGGTCAATTTTTGGTTTATATCACTGTTGTGAGCTAAATTTTGACTCCCATCTGCACTCCCCCGTCATATGTTGAAGTCCTCACTCCTCGTACATGTGAATGAGACCTTGTTTGGAAATAATCTCTTTATAGATGTCATCAAGATATGACAAGGTAGTATGGAGCTTCCCAGATGTAGCTAGTAGTAAAGAATCTGTCTACCAGTGCAGGAGACACAAGAGATGCAGATTCCATCCCTGGGTGGGGAAGATCCTCTGGAGTAAGAAACAGCAACACACTCCAGAATTCTTGCCTGGAGAATTCCATGGACAGAGGAGCCTGGCAGACTATGCTTCGGGGGGCCGCAAAGAGTTGGATACCGCTGAGCACACACATGCACACACACATCCTGAATGAGGGCGGACCCTAATCTGACTGTGTCTTTAAGAAGATGAGGAGAGACACAGACAAAGATGCACAGAGGAAAAGCTATGTGAAGATGGAGTCAAATCAGGGCGATGCATCTGCAAACCAGTAACCCCCCAGAAGCTAGAGGAGAGGCATGGAACCGCTTCTCCCTGACAGCCTTCAGAAGAAACCAACTCTGCCACACCTTGGTTTTGGAGTTCCAGCCTCCAGAACTGGGAGAGAATCCATTTCCTTTGTTTTAACCACTCCGTCTGTGTACTTTGTTATGGCAGTTCCAGAAAAGTAATATAGTTAATGAAACACAATGCAGACTTGCTTAAGCAATAAGGACATGGGGATCTCTGACATGTCCAGGGACTCCTGGTGAGATTTATGTGAAGTCTTAGGAGTTAGGATGAAGCTCAATGACAAGGGTCAGAAATCCCCGCAGGAGTGGCTTACACAAGATGGACATTGTTTTTTAATTTTTCTCTCAAGGAGGTATGCCTGGATTAGGTTGCTATGGAGGCATCAAGACATCAGGAATAAGGATTCTTCTTTTCATCACCATTTTCAATACATGGCTTCCACCTCACCATGTGAAATCCAGTTTCAAGTCTGTCTTCCATCCATCAGGGAGAAGCAAGGACGAGATGCCTGCCTCCTCTCCTTGAGGCTACGGTCCGAATATTTGCATAGAGTATCTCTGCTCAGAGCATAGAATACAACAGAGCCTCCAATAGAATTTGCATAGAATCTCTCTGCTCAAGTGTTCCAGAATTAAGTCACATGACCACTCCAACTGCAAGGCACGTTGAGAAATAAGTCTTTATTTCGGAAATACATGGATCCAAAGGGCAGAACTGATATTAGGAAAGAGAAGTTTCTTCCCTATAGCATCTGTAAAGGAATGCTGGGAGGCTTTTGGTGACTAGATATAAAGAGACTTAAGGTAAAAAATCTTTGTCTGGAGATAACAATTTGAAAACCTATAAATGTTAGTTATAATCTCGACAGGGCGAGGAGATGGCCTAGCTAGAGTATAGGTGAGAAGAAAATGTCCAGGAGAGACTGGTAGGAAATTCAAACTTGAACTATGCATAAGGTCCTGAGAAGAAATGGTAAGGTGATTAGACGGATATTCAGGGAAAACTTTAAGGAGATAGTGGTTAACGATGTGTGAAGGGAAGAGACGCCAATTCAGGTAAAGAACTGGTCTTTAAAAATGCAAGAAGTTGGGTTTCCCTGGTGGTCCAGTTGGTAAGGACACCGCCTTGCAGGGCAAGGGGCGCCGGTTCGATCCCTGGCCTGGGAAGATCCCACATGCCACGGAGCGACTGGACCGATGTGTCCAATTACCAAGCCAGAGCTCTGGAGCGCATGTGCCCAGAGCCGGCGCTCTGCGACAACAGAGGCCACCGCGATGGGAGCCCACACGGGTCAAAGAACAAAGATGGATGAAAATAGATAAATGAAAGACCAATAGAAGTGTCCTGCCCGCCCTACTCCCTCCCCAACCCGCCCCCCCCAAAAAAGGGCACCTCAACCAATCCCAGTGCAAAACCTTATTTAAAAAAATGCAAGAAGTTGCGATTTCCTGTTTCAAAATTATGAGCTTTCTCAAAGGAGACCTGTATGACCAAATGACCTCTGACACTTGAAATATGTGTCAACTATAGTGCAAAGATTTTAGAGTTAATTCAGTTTTCAGGCCTTAGGAAAAACAAGGCTCCCCAGCCCTCCTCAGGGAGGGACAAGGTTGTACCTGAATGATAAGGTCCCTATCATCTTCATCACTATGGTCATGGGACTGAAGACCACAGGAGGCTCTGGAATAGAAAATGAAACCTGGCCAGAAGGCTCAAGGGACCGAGGATTTAACTTCTGGCTTTTGTCTGGTTCTAGGAAAGGATTCAAGATGAACACAGACGGGGACGCCCATGTGTACACGGAGAGATAGGGAAGAGTGTGTTTGTCAAATATTGTTTGTGGCAGAGAAAGACTGGAAACAACCCAAGTGTCCAGCCACTTGAGAGTGGATAAATACACTATAGTCATTAGTTAGACTATAGTTCTGTAGTCATTGAGTAGAATTCTATTCGGCAGACTTGATGAATAAACCAGATCGGTTTGTATCAACATATGCAAAAGCAATGTTGAATGAAAACAAAGCATGTTCAGCATTAGTTATGTAAATTGAAAAACCACCCAAAGGAATACTGTATTTTTTTTAGTGTAAATATAGTTTAGGTACAAAAACATGGACTGGATGGTCCTTCCCACATTTATAATGATTGTCCCTAGAGAGGGAGAGGATTAGACTTGGAAGGGTGGAAAGGAATTTTCAACTGTACCTGTTCTACTTTTCTTTCCAAGGAAGCATATGGAAAGGTGGTCAATTTACTTACTTACTAGGGAAATAGGAATTAAAGTCACAGAAGAAGAACAAAGAACCCACAGTAAGATTCTAGTATACAGTTACCAGTACAGCTAAAATGAATAAATGTAACAATCTCATGTGCTGACCCAAATTTGGAACACCTGGAATCCTTCGACATTGCTGATGAGAATGCAGGTTCCTTCAGCTACATCAGGAAACTTTTTGGCTGGATCTTTGAATGCTAAACATACATTTATTCTGTAATCCTGAAGGGCACCTCAACCAATCCCAGTGCAAAACCTTATTTAAAAAAATGCAAGAAGTTGCGATTTCCTGTTTCAAAATTATGAGCTTTCTCAAAGGAGACCTGTATGACCAAATGACCTCTGACACTTGAAATATGTGTCAACTATAGTGCAAAGATTTTAGAGTTAATTCAGTTTTCAGGCCTTAGGAAAAACAAGGCTCCCCAGCCCTCCTCAGGGAGGGACAAGGTTGTACCTGAATGATAAGGTCCCTATCATCTTCATCACTATGGTCATGGGACTGAAGACCACAGGAGGCTCTGGAATAGAAAATGAAACCTGGCCAGAAGGCTCAAGGGACCGAGGATTTAACTTCTGGCTTTTGTCTGGTTCTAGGAAAGGATTCAAGATGAACACAGACGGGGATGCCCATGTGTACACGGAGAGATAGGGAAGAGTGTGTTTGTCAAATATTGTTTGTGGCAGAGAAAGACTGGAAACAACCCAAGTGTCCAGCCACTTGAGAGTGGATAAATACACTATAGTCATTAGTTAGACTATAGTTCTGTAGTCATTGAGTAGAATTCTATTCGGCAGACTTGATGAATAAACCAGATCGGTTTGTATCAACATATGCAAAAGCAATGTTGAATGAAAACAAAGCATGTTCAGCATTAGTTATGTAAATTGAAAAACCACCCAAAGGAATACTGTATTTTTTTTAGTGTAAATATAGTTTAGGTACAAAAACATGGACTGGATGGTCCTTCCCACATTTATAATGATTGTCCCTAGAGAGGGAGAGGATTAGACTTGGAAGGGTGGAAAGGAATTTTCAACTGTACCTGTTCTACTTTTCTTTCCAAGGAAGCATATGGAAAGGTGGTCAATTTACTTACTTACTAGGGAAATAGGAATTAAAGTCACAGAAGAAGAACAAAGAACCCACAGTAAGATTCTAGTATACAGTTACCAGTACAGCTAAAATGAATAAATGTAACAATCTCATGTGCTGACCCAAATTTGGAACACCTGGAATCCTTCGACATTGCTGATGAGAATGCAGGTTCCTTCAGCTACATCAGGAAACTTTTTGGCTGGATCTTTGAATGCTAAACATACATTTATTCTGTAATCCTGAAGTTTACTCCTAGGTATAAACCCAAGAGAAGTATTTATATGCACCAAAAGAAATGTGCAGGTTGTACCTGGCAGCTTATTTGTAAAGTCACTCTAGTGACGTATTTATAGTCATCTCTAGTCATGAACCAGTGACTAGAGATCCTCAAACCAATTTGGTCAATCCACTTCCAGGTCTTATCCTATGGACTCTGACTTTTCTATAGCAGGTGACAGGTGCAAGAATACTCATTGGTATATTATACCACAGTAAGCAACAACAATGCAACAACTCAAATCCCCACCAGTAGGAGCGTGAATGCATACTGCAACCACATGGATGCCCCTCAAGGGCATCATGTTAAACAGAAGAAGTCAGATATAAATGAATACATACACTATGATTTTAAGGAGTTCGAGTCAGCAAAAGTCATTCCAGGTGGCAGAATTCAGAACAGAAGTTACTGTTCTGAATAGGGGATACTTTTGAGGTGCTGTTGACTGGAAAATGGCACAAAGACCCTTCTAGGGCGATGACAAAATACTATACTCTGACCTGGATAGTAATTGCGCAAGTGTATATGCAGGTTCCCTGGTGGCTTAGACGGTAAAGAAGCCGCCTACCAATGCAGAGACCGAGGTTCGACTCCTGGGTTGGAAAGGTCTCCTGGAGAAGGGAATGGCCACCCAGGGGGCGCTCGTGGTACAGAATCCGCTTGCCAAGGCAGGTCGTGCAGGGGACTCAGGTTGGATCCCATGGTCAGGAAGATCCTCTGGAGGAGGAATTGGCCACTGACTCCAGTCTTCATGCCTGGAAAATCCTCTGGGCAAAGGAGCCTAGTGAGCTAGCAGGGGAGTCTGGTACTGAGGGACAGAGACTGAGCACATACAGAGGTATGCTGGACTTCAGGAAATAATTAAAGCAAAAAAACAAAGAACCCACAGTAAGATTCTAGTATACAGTTACCAGTACAGCTAAAATGAATAAATGTAACAATCTCATTTGCTGTCCCTAATTTGGAACACCTGGAATCCTGTGACATTGCTTTTGAGAATGCAGGTGCCTTCAGCTACATCAGGAAACTTTTTGGCTGGATCTTTGAATGCTAAACATACATTTATTCTGTAATCCTGAAGTTTACTCCTAGGTATAAACCCAAGAGAAGTATTTATATGCACCAAAAGAAATGTGCAGGTTGTACCTGGCAGCTTATTTGTAAAGTCACTCTAGTGACGTATTTATAGTCATCTCTAGTCATGAACCAGTGACTAGAGATCCTCAAACCAATTTGGTCAATCCACTTCCAGGTCTTATCCTATGGACTCTGACTTTTCTATAGCAGGTGACAGGTGCAAGAATACTCATTGGTATATTATACCACAGTAAGCAACAACAATGCAACAACTCAAATCCCCACCAGTAGGAGCGTGAATGCATACTGCAACCACATGGATGCCCCTCAAGGGCATCATGTTAAACAGAAGAAGTCAGATATAAATGAATACATACACTATGATTTTAAGGAGTTCGAGTCAGCAAAAGTCATTCCAGGTGGCAGAATTCAGAACAGAAGTTACTGTTCTGAATAGGGGATACTTTTGAGGTGCTGTTGACTGGAAAATGGCACAAAGACCCTTCTAGGGCGATGACAAAATACTATACTCTGACCTGGATAGTAATTGCGCAAGTGTATATGCAGGTTCCCTGGTGGCTTAGACGGTAAAGAAGCCGCCTACCAATGCAGAGACCGAGGTTCGACTCCTGGGTTGGAAAGGTCTCCTGGAGAAGGGAATGGCCACCCAGGGGGCGCTCGTGGTACAGAATCCGCTTGCCAAGGCAGGTCGTGCAGGGGACTCAGGTTGGATCCCATGGTCAGGAAGATCCTCTGGAGGAGGAATTGGCCACTGACTCCAGTCTTCATGCCTGGAAAATCCTCTGGGCAAAGGAGCCTAGTGAGCTAGAGTCCATGCGGTCACAGAGAGTCTGGTATCGCTGAGGGACAGAGACTGAGCACATACAGAGGTAGGACTGGACCACACTGTGCCCTCAAGATTGGCATACTTTATTGTATACAAGGAATACCTCAAAAATACCTGAAAAAAAAAGTGACAAAATGTTAGCATGTGTTCATTTTCAGCGGTGGATACACAGAGTGCTGTTATGTTATAATCAGGAGAGAGCGGAAGCAGTCGTTCTCCAGAATGGAAGTGACACCCATCCTAGAGGAGGTGAGGTCCCTGCCCGCCCCCCTACCAAAGGCTGGGTAAAGGAGTTCCCGTACAATCGGCGGGGGTGGGGGGTGGGGTGGGGGGGTGCAGAAGACACCAACCAACCAACCTCTCCTGGTGGAGATAAGGTGGTCCTCACTGTCACCCTCTTAGTAAATTGGCGTGGATGATAAAAAGTGTTCTGTAGGCTCCTTTGAAGATCAGCTTAACTGTTTCTTCAACCAAGAGCGTCCCCAGGCTCTCCCTGTGGGAGTTGGGCTGGAGTGCCCACCACCCTGCCTTCCAGCCTAGCTAAGGAGAGAGACTGAGAGAGCTGCATGTGGAAGGTGGTCCCCTGGCTCAGCTCCCAGGCGGGAATCTCCCGTGGGTGCCACAGCACGTCAAAGAGCATGAGGGAGGGAAAAAGAGAAAAGAAGAGTTTAATAGTGGAAGTGGAAAAGGAGGGGAAAAGATGCACATGTCTTGTCTCTCTGCTTCAAGGACCTGGATTATCAGCACCCTGAGCTGTGGCCTCTTCCTCCTGTTTGTTCAGTTCTCTGTTTTATCAGAAACCCCGACTAGCTCTGAAACCAAACAGACCTGACTTTCCATCACGAGGTGACTGGCAGGCTACTCGATCTTTCTGTGCCTCAGTTTCCTCACGCGTCAAACAGAAGAGGTCGTTCTACCTTTCAAGGGCAACTGTGGACCTGAAAAGGGTGCAGGCTAAGACCTGCCCAAGGAGGCCCTTGAAAAACAGAGTAAGATCCCTCCCTTCCCTGCGGGCAGCGCTGTCCACGGAGGCTTTGAGCCCGGGGCTTCCCTGGTGGCTCAGTGGTGAAGAGTTCGCCTGCCAGTGCAGGAAACATGGGTTCGATCCCTGAGCCAGGAAGATCCCACATGCTGCGGAGCACCTAAGCCGGTGAGCCACAACTACAGGCAGAGTCTGTGCTCTAGAGCCTCGGAGCCGCAACTACGGAAGCCCGTGCGCCCTAGAGCTTGAGAATACCTGAAAAAAGTGACAAAATGTTAGCATGTGTTCATTTTCAGCGGTGGATACACAGAGTGCTGTTATGTTATAATCAGGAGAGAGCGGAAGCAGTCGTTCTCCAGAATGGAAGTGACACCCATCCTAGAGGAGGTGAGGTCCCTGCCCGCCCCCCTACCAAAGGCTGGGTAAAGGAGTTCCCGTACAATCGGCGGGGTGGGGGGTGGGGGGGTGCAGAAGACACCAACCAACCAACCTCTCCTGGTGGAGATAAGGTGGTCCTCACTGTCACCCTCTTAGTAAATTGGCGTGGATGATAAAAAGTGTTCTGTAGGCTCCTTTGAAGATCAGCTTAACTGTTTCTTCAACCAAGAGCGTCCCCAGGCTCTCCCTGTGGGAGTTGGGCTGGAGTGCCCACCACCCTGCCTTCCAGCCTAGCTAAGGAGAGAGACTGAGAGAGCTGCATGTGGAAGGTGGTCCCCTGGCTCAGCTCCCAGGCGGGAATCTCCCGTGGGTGCCACAGCACGTCAAAGAGCATGAGGGAGGGAAAAAGAGAAAAGAAGAGTTTAATAGTGGAAGTGGAAAAGGAGGGGAAAAGATGCACATGTCTTGTCTCTCTGCTTCAAGGACCTGGATTATCAGCACCCTGAGCTGTGGCCTCTTCCTCCTGTTTGTTCAGTTCTCTGTTTTATCAGAAACCCCGACTAGCTCTGAAACCAAACAGACCTGACTTTCCATCACGAGGTGACTGGCAGGCTACTCGATCTTTCTGTGCCTCAGTTTCCTCACGCGTCAAACAGAAGAGGTCGTTCTACCTTTCAAGGGCAACTGTGGACCTGAAAAGGGTGCAGGCTAAGACCTGCCCAAGGAGGCCCTTGAAAAACAGAGTAAGATCCCTCCCTTCCCTGCGGGCAGCGCTGTCCACGGAGGCTTTGAGCCCGGGGCTTCCCTGGTGGCTCAGTGGTGAAGAGTTCGCCTGCCAGTGCAGGAAACATGGGTTCGATCCCTGAGCCAGGAAGATCCCACATGCTGCGGAGCACCTAAGCCGGTGAGCCACAACTACAGGCAGAGTCTGTGCTCTAGAGCCTCGGAGCCGCAACTACGGAAGCCCGTGCGCCCTAGAGCTTGAGTTCCATGACAAGAGAAGTCACTGCAACAAGAAGCCTGCTCACCTCAGCTCAAGGGTAGCCCCCACTCCCTGCAACTTAGAGAAGAGCCTGTGGCAGCAGTGAAAACCCAGAATAGCCAAAAATAAACAAACAGAATTGTTTGTTTGTTTTTTTAAAGACTGAGCCAGGATGACCGCTAAGCCTGATAGATGCCAGCGGACTGAACTGTTCATTTTATTCTATTTCAGTTGCTTTACATTTACGAAGGCACCTGTGCCAAGTGGCTACGGCATGGGACACGTGCAGGGCTTTCAGGGTCAGGGCTAGTTCCCCGCCAGGCGATGGGGCGGGGCGGCTCCGTGGGGACCTCCAGAGGCGCCGGGCTCCAGCTCCATCCACGTCGTGATGTCTTCCCTGCAGGAACTCCGACCACGAACGCCCAGGACTGTGGTCAGGCGCTGGGCGCGGGGACGGGCACCCCTGTAAAACCGCGGACTCCGCCGAGGTCCCCCGGTGCCCTGCCCTCTGCACGCCGCCCGCCCAGAGGCCCGCGTGCCTCGGGAGCCCGGGGACGCGGTGCGCGCGAGGCTCCCCCGTGGGTCCGGGGCTTCCGCGGCCCCCGGCTGCTCTCTCCGTCGCCGGGAACCCGAGAGGCTCAGCGTTTCCTTGTCGCCGAGGAGGACGCCGAGGTCCGCGCTGAAGGCGCCGGGAGGGAAGCCCGGCCGCAGACGCTCGCCGCCGAGGCCGTCCGCGGGCCGGGGGGCGCGGCGCGCGACTCTGCGGGGCGATCCCCGGGCTCCGGCGCCCCCGCGTCCCTGCGGTCCCGGCGCCTGGGGGCGGAGCCGGGGGACGGGGCGGCCCGGGCGCAGACCCGCCCCGCCCGCCCCCGCCGCGGCCATAAGAGCTCGGGGCGCGCGGACGGAGCGCCAGGACCGGCGAGCCAGCGGGACGGCGCCCGGAGCGCCGGCAGGACCCCGCAGCAGCCCCCCATGAAGCCGCCCGCCGCGCAGGGCAGCCCCGCGGCCGCCGCGGCCGCAGGTGAGCCGGACGTCCGGGCACCGGGGCGCGCGGGGTCCGCCTGGGGTGCGCCCGCCTCCGGCCGCCGCGCCCGCGGGCTCTGCCGCGCGGGGCCGGGGATCGGAGCGCGGCGCCCCCGGCCTCGCCTCCCGGGCCGCGCGCGGGGCTGGGGGTCGGCGCGGCCTCTGGCGTGCCGCGCCTCCCCGGCGGAGCCTGCGCTTCTCGGTCTCTGAAACGCGCCCCGCGCTCGGGCGGCGGGGCGCCGGGGGCTCCGGGGGCGGCGGCGGGGCGGGGCGGGGGCGGGCGGACCCTCGCGCCGGCGCCCCCTGACCCGCCCCCGGCGCCCCCGCAGCCCCCGCCCTGGACGCGGCCGCCGCGCGGGACCTGACGGACGCGCTCTGCGAGTTCGACGCGGTGCTGGCAGACTTCGCGTCGCCCGTCCACGAGCGCCGCTTCCGCTACGAGGAGCACCTGGAGCGCATGAAGCGCCGGAGCAGCGCCAGCGTCAGCGACAGCAGCGGCTTCAGCGACTCCGAGAGTAGGCGGCGTCCCTACCGGGGGCTCGGGGGGCGCGGCCCGCGGAGGCGCGCCCGGGGCTCGGGGTGCAGGGGGCTGCCTGGCGGCCCCCGAGGGCGACCGGAGGAGACTCCCGAAGCTCGGACGCGGGGAGCCTCCAGGGCTGAAGGCCCGGCGGGGACACGACCCCGTAGGGTGGTCTCCCGAGGGCTCCCGGAGGGCTGGCTGGTCCACCTGCTACGGCAGGTGCCAGGATGCCAGGATGACAGGATGCCCAGCCAGGGCCCTCCACGGCTGCCTCTCCTTTTCCCTCTTGGCGCTATCTGCAGAGGATGTGCAGCAAGTGCCACCGGCCTGGGGACAAAGGGCCCACGAGAGGGCATAGGATGACATATTTGTGAAACCACGAAAGATTTCTTAAGGTCCCGTTCTTGGGATCTTTGAAACACGTCTTGCCCTTTTCGCTGTCCCTGAGCCCCCGGACTTGTTGCTACACGGCCCTCAGTGTTGAAAGAGCCCGTTAGCTGCTAAGTTCAAGCGTTTAGAAAGCGTCCCTCATCGCTCAGGCAGGTCCAGGTCGCGAAAGGCTGTCTCTGACCCCTGATCCCAGGCTGCCAGTGCAGATGGGGGGGGGAGGGGAGAGGCGAGGGGGGCAGGTGGAGAGAGGGTGGAGCCAGGGGGACTTCCTGCTGACTTTCTCAGAGTGGAGACCCCCAGGGTCTGGCGGTCCTAAACAAGCTTTTTAAAAAGGACCACCTTTTTTAGGACCTCCAATGTCCCGTAAGGATTCACGGATACCTGTTTAGGTGTCAAACAGCAAATTGGGTGACTTCAATGTTCTGTGACTTGTTTTTCCTAACCTGGATGACATACTGGTTTTCAAAGTGAATTTTGAATACTTCTAGGTCATTCTTGAGGCTTCATTGCCTAGATGGGTTACAAGCAGGAATGTCATTCCATTGGCTGCCCTTGACTTTGGCCTAAAAGCAAGGACTTTTCCGTGTGGGTCTCCTTCTGCAATCTGAAGGTTCTCCTCCTTACAGAGCTAAGAGTCCTTGACTTACTCCTGAGCTGTTCTCCTGAAAAGGGCTCAAGGGCACTCACCATCCCGGACGAGTCAGAAACTTGAGTTCCAGTTTGACTTTCCTTGGCAGCCCTGCCCAAGGGTGAGATCTAATTGCAGCTTTTGAGGTGAAAGGGAATGGAATCGTTTGCCGTTCATTTTCCGTTCCCTATGTTTGGACTTTGTTGCTAATGACCAGACCACTTATTTTCAATTTCAAAGGGAAGTCTGAAATATTTTGAAATTTCTCTCCCTGTCTGTGGCCAAACTTAAGTATGTCTTCTACTGCGGGCACGGAGCAAGTTATTCACCAAGTCCAAATGGTCTCCCCGCTGTGGGAAAGAAAGCTGGCACAGTCCGTCCAAGGCTGCTGGCTGGCAGAGAACAGCTCCTTTCTAAACCACAGCTGCACTTGGCTGGAATGGGGCCTGAGCTCACTCATTCATGGGTGATTGCAGCTCCCTCTGGGTAGGATTTCAGATCTCAGATCCGTTTTGGGGGGAGCCTCAAAGAAAAGACACTCGAAACACATTCTTAACTGTTTTGGGAGAGATCGTTGGCATAGTCTCTAGTTTCAGTGTTGAAAGAGCCCGTTAGCTGCTAAGTTCAAGCGTTTAGAAAGCGTCCTCATCGCTCAGGCAGGTCCAGGTCGCGAAAGGCTGTCTCTGACCCCTGATCCCAGGCTGCCAGTGCAGATGGGGGGAGGAGGCGAGGGGCAGGTGGAGAGAGGGTGGAGCCAGGGGACTTCCTGCTGACTTTCTCAGAGTGGAGACCCCAGGGTCTGGCGGTCCTAAACAAGCTTTTAAAAGGACCACCTTTTAGGACCTCCAATGTCCCGTAAGGATTCACGGATACCTGTTTAGGTGTCAAACAGCAAATTGGGTGACTTCAATGTTCTGTGACTTGTTTTTCCTAACCTGGATGACATACTGGTTTTCAAAGTGAATTTTGAATACTTCTAGGTCATTCTTGAGGCTTCATTGCCTAGATGGGTTACAAGCAGGAATGTCATTCCATTGGCTGCCCTTGACTTTGGCCTAAAAGCAAGGACTTTTCCGTGTGGGTCTCCTTCTGCAATCTGAAGGTTCTCCTCCTTACAGAGCTAAGAGTCCTTGACTTACTCCTGAGCTGTTCTCCTGAAAAGGGCTCAAGGGCACTCACCATCCCGGACGAGTCAGAAACTTGAGTTCCAGTTTGACTTTCCTTGGCAGCCCTGCCCAAGGGTGAGATCTAATTGCAGCTTTTGAGGTGAAAGGGAATGGAATCGTTTGCCGTTCATTTTCCGTTCCCTATGTTTGGACTTTGTTGCTAATGACCAGACCACTTATTTTCAATTTCAAAGGGAAGTCTGAAATATTTTGAAATTTCTCTCCCTGTCTGTGGCCAAACTTAAGTATGTCTTCTACTGCGGGCACGGAGCAAGTTATTCACCAAGTCCAAATGGTCTCCCCGCTGTGGGAAAGAAAGCTGGCACAGTCCGTCCAAGGCTGCTGGCTGGCAGAGAACAGCTCCTTTCTAAACCACAGCTGCACTTGGCTGGAATGGGGCCTGAGCTCACTCATTCATGGGTGATTGCAGCTCCCTCTGGGTAGGATTTCAGATCTCAGATCCGTTTTGGGGGGAGCCTCAAAGAAAAGGCACTCGAAACACATTCTTAACTGTTTTGGGAGAGATCGTTTGGCATAGTCTCTAGTTTTTCCTAGGGTGTGTGGACTTCGCTTGCTGCATTTGTTGTTAACTGCGAAACGAACCCTCAGTTTGGTGGTTAGAGAAGTACACAGGAGGGTATGGAGAAGGCTCAGATGGCATGCGTCTTTCCTATAAACGTGTAGCATGGCCCTCACGAGGCTGGTTAGGAATCGTCTTGGCAGAAGTGGTGCATCTAAAGAATACGTTCTTAAGGATGCGTAATATGGGTCGTGATTGCTGCCAAGAGTGGATTACAGACGTTTGTTATCCTCGTTTGTCTGTTGAATGGTTTTCTGTGGAACAGACTATTTGAGAGAGGGGGATCCTACTGACATGTAGCCCAACAAAAGGGAGGCACGCTAGGATGATGAGAACAAGAGCCACTCTCTTTGGCCACGTCTTCCCTGTGATGACTAGCATTACGTATTAGTTCCTACCATTAGCAATCTCTTTGCTTTGCTTTAACTGCACTCTCTTCTGTGCTCCTTACCACAGTCTGAGAAGGTCGGCAACTGTTGTCTCCTTTTTTTCTGATAAAACAGTGGAACCACTTAAACTGTGCTCTGTCGCCGTGGCTGGCGGGCTGGTGTGGGGAGCAGGGGCTCCCAGACAGACTCGCAGCCTCGTTGGACAGGGGTCACGTGCCTGTCGGTCAGTCGTGGTCACGTCTGAAGCTGTGTCTTCGAGGCCGCGGCACCCTCGCTGAGCCCAGGCTGAGCTCGTTAGGGCCCTGCGTGGGGTGTGGGCCTCCGTTTCTCTAGCTGTGAGGTGGAAATGGTTCTATTGAAGGATGCTGTTAGAAACATCCGTAAGCTCGGGATTAGGAAGAAAAGATGTGCCCTGTTTGATGCTTTTAAGAAAACGATAAAATGCACATGCCAGGGTATGTCACATTGGTCAGGTCCATTGGAGCCAGTGTCTCGGATGAAAACGGTGTGTACAAAGCTCCCATGATGCTCTAAACCCTTGGGACCAGCGCCATCACTCTGAAGATGTGCCCACTACATGCCTGCTTTTTTCTGAAGAGCCCTTTTCTTTTAAAAGCATTTAGAGGGAAAGACAGATATTATATGATATCACTGATAGGTGGAATCTAAAAAATAGTACCAATGCAAAAACAGAAACAGACTCACAGACATAAACAACAAACCTATGATAACCGAGGGGGAGGCAGGGAGAAGAATACATTAGGAATATGGGATCAACAGACACAATACCATATAGGAAGCCGAGAAACAGCAAGGGTGTATTGTATAGCAGAGGGAATGATGTTCAGTATCTTGTAATAATCTCTAAAGGAAAAGAATGAAAAAGAATATATGTATGTATACCTGAATTACTTTGCTGTACACCTGAAACTAATACAATAATATAAATAAACTACACTTCAGTTTTTTTTAAATGTTAAGTTGCTAGCATCCCAAGGCGAGAAAATAGACTTTCTATCTTTTAACCAGAGAAGCGAGTTACTTCCATAGGACAGAAGAGCGGATATTTAATAAGGAAATACGCCTTCCCGTTTCGCCTACAGGGAATCCTCCTAAGACTGGAAAAGGATCAAAATAACAGTGGCAAGGTAACTTCACATTAGGGTTGGTATTCAAATTCAAATAGGAGAAAATCGTTCATTGCTTCTAGATTTTGGCTGCAACAGGCAGCACCAGGCGCTTTCAGCTTGGGCAGGAGTAGGACAGCTGGTGAGGAGCTGGGGCAGTGCGGTTTAGACCTGATCCCCAGAGATGCCGCAGGCACTGTGGACATCTTTGGTTTGAGCTTAGTTTGAAAACTCTTTTTTGTTGCTGTCTTTTCTTTCAGTATTTTCAAAACTGTAAGCACACGTTGTGACGGCTCGAATGTGTTCAATGACATTTGAATGCATGATAGACTAAGGTTTAGCCAGTGTGTTCCTTTATGATTCCACCGATCGGTTTTACTAGAAGTTTTTAATAGTACCTAAAACTTTAACAGGTGCTGTGAACTTACATCTTTGCTGGATTGGAATTGCCCTTTTTCCTTGGAAGGGGGGCGTTTTCTTTATTACTTAACAGAAAAGGTCTGATGTCTGCTCTGCATGTTGGGGGCTTTATGAGGTTGTAGAGCCTTTGGAGGGAATGAGGACATGACTTCTTTCACTTGCGCAAGATCTAGATGGCGTGTATCTCTTTGCTTCTGCTGTTCAAGTTTGGCCCTGGATGAGGGAACTGTACGGGCCCTTGGGGGACACGTGTGATGGGTAGCCTTTTGACGTAAGGGCCGCAGAGGCCAGATGTGAACTTGTGTACCCTGGAGGGAATGACGGGTGAGGAGCCTCAGGGCGTCCTGGCATATGTTAGGAATTCCAGGCAGAGAACAGGTGGATGTGTGTGCGTGCTAAGTCGCTCAGTCGTGTTGACTCTTTGCGAATCCAGGACCTGTAGCCCACCAGGCTCCTCTGTCCCTAGGATTCTCAGAAGACTGGACTGGGTCGCTGTGCTCTCCTCCAGGGGGTCTTCCCAGCTCTCCTGGAGCTCCTGCCCTGCAGGCAGAGTGTTTACTGCCGAGGCACCAGCCAAGCCCCGTCACCCGTGGCCATTGGGAGGCATATCTGAGAAGGATGGAGCCGTTCCAGAAGAGAAGCTGAAACAACAGTGGTGACACTGAGCGATGGTTTCTTATTCTACCCCGACTTTCAGTGGGGCTGTTGGAATTTAGATTTCGGGGAGGAGTTTCGACCTCCCACCCACCACATACCATTCCCTGTGGCGAAAGGGAAACAGGTCCAAGACTTTCTTTTTCTCAGTTAATGACTACGGTTTGCCTGCCTGAAACATGTGGGCGTCTTCTATATTTACAGGAGCTTCAGGCCAGGGTTATTGTCTGTGGTTTTCCTTCCCTCTGGAGTAACACACCACGCTGGTGCCAAGCCCAAATTACCTTTCTTCCCACTCCCCAATGAAAAAATCTAAAACCAGTCTAGCTTTGAAACAAGGCTCTATAGTTTCTCCGGGCTCTGTGGGAAAAGTGCCCACAGTTAGATGTTTGTGTATTTAATATGCTCACATTTCTTCGGACGATGTCTTGGCCAACCTGCTCCCTTGGTTCCCGACTTCCACGTGCCAAGTTGACTTGCCAAGGATGTTTCTGAAGGACTGTCAAGCGGATGGCAGTAGATGCTGTAAGACCCTACACTATCTAGTCTTGCCATCTGCCAAGGGTCCCCAGATCATCCCTGGCATGTGTCCCTGGAGCCTTTATTCATGGTAGCACCTGACACTGGGTGGGGCAATAATACATTGCTGCGCTATCAGCCAGTGACACATTGCTGTCACTTATCAGAATAACGGGCCAGTTTTTGCATGAAATCGAGTTCTAAGGGAGTGAAAAGAACAGGAAGTTAGGCTCTTCCCTTTTAATTGACATCTAGCTCGAGAGCTTAATCAGTGTAAGTCCGTGAAATGAAATTTTATTGGATAAAGGGTTACGAGGGATCTAGAGCTTGAATTACTTCCAGGTGAGTGGGTTGGTTTGCTCTTGGGAGGTTTGTTCTGGGGCGCCTCTGAAGACAAATTTCTCTTAAGAAGTTTGCTACTTTCTGAAGAAGCCTGGAGCTAGAATCTTGCGTCTTACTATTATTCCCTGTGGGGACCTTTCTTCTCCTGAGCACTTTCCCCTCCATTTGGTCAATCAAATAAAACCTAAAAACCGTAGGTAGTACAGGGAGCACCTGGGTTGCTTATGCCCCTTTCTTAAGAGGGGGAACTGAGGCTCTGAGATGAAGTGGCTTGCACAGAGTCCGGCAGCTCTCACACAGCCGGGATGCCACACTGCCCCAGCGGCAGCAGCTTCTGCTGGACCCCAAGGCGTCTGGGGGCTGTTTAGATTGTTGTGGTTACTATTTTCATGAGTGAGGTGTAGAGATTATGACCACAGGGTGGAAGTGTGTGGACATTTGGCTCAAGAATGCTGGGGGTGTATTTGTGTGCTCTTGAGGGTTGAACATTTTGGAGCCTGGAGTCAGGTCTGGCCTGAACGGCGCACTGAAACTCATGGAAATGGCGTCAGGGTGCAGCAGCGGGCTGGTGTGGGAGAGGTGTGTGTGTGTGAGGGAGTGAGAGAGAGTGTGGGTGTGGGTGCTTGAGACTGGGGCGTATGAGGGGAGAGCGGAAGGGAGCCTGTGTTGTGCTGCCTCCGTGTGTGTGTTTATATCAACATATATCAGTATTGTAACTAGGATCTTGTTTCTCCCTCTCATTGTGCTTGTCGTATGAGGTCGTTACTGCTAAGAGGCAACTTCTGACTATTTGAGAAGTTGGTTCAGCCATTTGCAGCTGAATTTTCCCATCAAGTAACAGTCCGCTTGTCTATATATTTTCCCGAGTTTTGAGGAAAATGCTTAGATCAAAAAGACATGGAAGTCCCAGGTGCGAAAGGGTGAGAGGTAGGCCTTGGCGATGTCCTGGTACAAGATGGTTCCACAGAGTCTCCAAGCCAGCTGAGTCACCGAAGCGTCAGGACTCCTCACCGGATTCCTCTTTCCAACCATTTCGTGATGACCATCTCCATATTGAGGTCATTCCTCCCCCTCAAACTCCGTAGCACTTCGTCTCCTTGTGTGTAAGGTCAACAAGGTGTGCGTGTATGCTTCCCCTCTCCCAAAGGATGGGTATATGCGGGTGTGAAATTGCCGGAGAGTCAGGGCAGGACCGAGGTGACGTCCAGAGGTGGTGCCAGGTGGGGCGGAGTCAGGCGTGACGGCAAGAGTGGCCATTGATTCCCCCGGCGGGTGGAGACCAGGGGTGCCGCCTGGGAGTCCTGGGTCCAGCCCTTTGGGCCAGGGCTGGGGCGCTGCTCTCGGGGTCCTTCAGAGCCAAAGATCCTCATGCGTCTGGGCGCCAGGCCTACCTCCAGGGCCTTCTGTGGTTTTCCTGCCCCTCCGTCTTACCTTGCCTTTTCCCCATCGTCTCTCAGGTTCTCTTTGTGGTGATTTCCTGCCCCTCTCCTAGTCAGGTTTGACCACAGGGTGGAAGTGTGTGGACATTTGGCTCAAGAATGCTGGGGGTGTATTTGTGTGCTCTTGAGGGTTGAACATTTTGGAGCCTGGAGTCAGGTCTGGCCTGAACGGCGCACTGAAACTCATGGAAATGGCGTCAGGGTGCAGCAGCGGGCTGGTGTGGGAGAGGTGTGTGTGTGTGAGGGAGTGAGAGAGAGTGTGGGTGTGGGTGCTTGAGACTGGGGCGTATGAGGGGAGAGCGGAAGGGAGCCTGTGTTGTGCTGCCTCCGTGTGTGTGTTTATATCAACATATATCAGTATTGTAACTAGGATCTTGTTTCTCCCTCTCATTGTGCTTGTCGTATGAGGTCGTTACTGCTAAGAGGCAACTTCTGACTATTTGAGAAGTTGGTTCAGCCATTTGCAGCTGAATTTTCCCATCAAGTAACAGTCCGCTTGTCTATATATTTTCCCGAGTTTTGAGGAAAATGCTTAGATCAAAAGACATGGAAGTCCCAGGTGCGAAAGGGTGAGAGGTAGGCCTTGGCGATGTCCTGGTACAAGATGGTTCCACAGAGTCTCCAAGCCAGCTGAGTCACCGAAGCGTCAGGACTCCTCACCGGATTCCTCTTTCCAACCATTTCGTGATGACCATCTCCATATTGAGGTCATTCCTCCCCCTCAAACTCCGTAGCACTTCGTCTCCTTGTGTGTAAGGTCAACAAGGTGTGCGTGTATGCTTCCCCTCTCCCAAAGGATGGGTATATGCGGGTGTGAAATTGCCGGAGAGTCAGGGCAGGACCGAGGTGACGTCCAGAGGTGGTGCCAGGTGGGGCGGAGTCAGGCGTGACGGCAAGAGTGGCCATTGATTCCCCCGGCGGGTGGAGACCAGGGGTGCCGCCTGGGAGTCCTGGGTCCAGCCCTTTGGGCCAGGGCTGGGGCGCTGCTCTCGGGGTCCTTCAGAGCCAAAGATCCTCATGCGTCTGGGCGCCAGGCCTACCTCCGCAGGGCCTTCTGTGGTTTTCCTGCCCCTCCGTCTTACCTTGCCTTTTCCCCATGCGTCTCTCAGGTTCTCTTTGTGGTGATTTCCCTGCCTCTTACAAGGTGACAAGCAGTAACACGACATGGAAGGTCTGCAGTGAACATGACCACTTTCCGGTGTGGAGGGGAAAGGCCTTCCCTTGAGAAAATCCACATTGCTTCAGAGATGGGCTCAGCAGGCGAGCATGCACAAGGGCTCCCCACGTTGAGCTCACTGAGCACAGGCATCCTGAGAGAGATTAATAGAGACGCCATCAAAAAAGTGTGCCATGGGCAAGTAACCCAGGGAAATAGGACTAAGCTGGTTTCCTTGTCACAAGATGTCTCAGGCACGTTAGGGTTACATCAAGGGACTCCCCAGGAGTCTTGGTGTTTTCCAGAGTCCATTGATCGTACAGTTCTTCTGGGAAACATGTTTCTGGGGAAATGAAAGCCTAAGATTCAGAGTTTCAGATCTTGGTAGGTGTTTATCATTGAAGTCCTGAAAAATGACTGTGGCCCTTTTAGGCGACCCGGATCAGACCTCAGAAGGAAGAGTTCACTGTGAGGGTAGGATGTGTTTGGAAAACCATACTCCATGGCGGTGTTGGTCAGGAAGATGAGATGGCCCTGGGGACCCGTGGGGGGACCCATGAGGAGCCCAGGAACTTGGAATCGTCTTTAGGAATGAAGAAGAATTCTCTTGAGACCAGAACCCTCTGTTTCTGAAAACCTTCTCTTATTCTGGGTGGATATTCTGTCACTTAGTCCTATTCCTTTTTGCAGGGGAGAGGGAGGAGGGGGTGGCAGGCCACTTCTATTGGTCTTTCATTTATCTATTTTCATCTGTCTTTGTTCTTTGGCTCCTGTGGGCCTCCCATCGCAGTGGCCTCTGTTGTTGCAGAGCGCCGGCTCTGGGCGCATGCGCTCTAGAGCTCCGGCTCGGTAATTGGACACATCGGTCCAGCCGCTGTGTGGCACGTGGGATCCTCCCAGGCCAGGGATCAAACCAGTGCCCCTTGCCCTGCAAGGCGGTGTCCTTACCCACTGGACCACCAGGGAAGCCCAGTCCTATTCCTTTTGAAGTAAGAGGAGTGAAGAACGATGGCTGGAAGCTACTGGGTAACACCGAGCACATCCCGGGGCGTCAGGGAGCCCTGCCTGCCCCTCGTGGTTCGGCTGCCCTCTCGCACCTGGACAGCCTTCTGAGAGCTCATCTGTGCTGTGGGCGTGCTGGGCTTCGTGTTTTGTTTTAACCAGGAAGGCTGTGCCTTTGTGACCTCAGAGGCCACATCCTGCCTCTGCTGCCGGCTCTGCCAGTGGGCCTTTGAGCTGGTGCAGCTCAGCCAGCTGCTCCTTGTCTGTGTCACTGTCGCACAGCTGGGCGGGTTGGGGTTGGTTTCCTCCCCCTCGGCAGGACTCAGAAAAATAGGCTGTCAGAACTTCAGAATTGGAAGGCACTTTAAGGATTAGTCAGATCACCTTCCCATTGTACAGATGGGTAAGTAAAGGCCCATTGTCTTCCTCCAGGGCACCGCAAAAGGAGATGAAAGCCTAAGATTCAGAGTTTCAGATCTTGGTAGGTGTTTATCATTGAAGTCCTGAAAAATGACTGTGGCCCTTTTAGGCGACCCGGATCAGACCTCAGAAGGAAGAGTTCACTGTGAGGGTAGGATGTGTTTGGAAAACCATACTCCATGGCGGTGTTGGTCAGGAAGATGAGATGGCCCTGGGGACCCGTGGGGGGACCCATGAGGAGCCCAGGAACTTGGAATCGTCTTTAGGAATGAAGAAGAATTCTCTTGAGACCAGAACCCTCTGTTTCTGAAAACCTTCTCTTATTCTGGGTGGATATTCTGTCACTTAGTCCTATTCCTTTTTGCAGGGGAGAGGGAGGAGGGGGTGGCAGGCCACTTCTATTGGTCTTTCATTTATCTATTTTCATCTGTCTTTGTTCTTTGGCTCCTGTGGGCCTCCCATCGCAGTGGCCTCTGTTGTTGCAGAGCGCCGGCTCTGGGCGCATGCGCTCTAGAGCTCCGGCTCGGTAATTGGACACATCGGTCCAGCCGCTGTGTGGCACGTGGGATCCTCCCAGGCCAGGGATCAAACCAGTGCCCCTTGCCCTGCAAGGCGGTGTCCTTACCCACTGGACCACCAGGGAAGCCCAGTCCTATTCCTTTTGAAGTAAGAGGAGTGAAGAACGATGGCTGGAAGCTACTGGGTAACACCGAGCACATCCCGGGGCGTCAGGGAGCCCTGCCTGCCCCTCGTGGTTCGGCTGCCCTCTCGCACCTGGACAGCCTTCTGAGAGCTCATCTGTGCTGTGGGCGTGCTGGGCTTCGTGTTTTGTTTTAACCAGGAAGGCTGTGCCTTTGTGACCTCAGAGGCCACATCCTGCCTCTGCTGCCGGCTCTGCCAGTGGGCCTTTGAGCTGGTGCAGCTCAGCCAGCTGCTCCTTGTCTGTGTCACTGTCGCACAGCTGGGCGGGTTGGGGTTGGTTTCCTCCCCCTCGGCAGGACTCAGAAAAATAGGCTGTCAGAACTTCAGAATTGGAAGGCACTTTAAGGATTAGTCAGATCACCTTCCCATTGTACAGATGGGTAAGTAAAGGCCCAGAGGCATTGTCTTCCTCCAGGGCACCCAGATACTAAGTAATGGAGATGGTTTCTAGACTCTCAGCACAGCCCTGCTTCTGAAACCTTGCCTTTCTCTGATCTTCGGGGATATGACAATAGAACCACGAAATCACCCCAGACAACCTCCAGGAGAAGACATCGTTATCTCTGACCCTCTAGATTTTCTCTGGAATATAAAGACTCAGGAAAACCATGGCAAAGACTCTCTCTTGAGCAGGCAGAGAGGGTTATTCATTCGTAGGATCCAACCTCAACCTTGTATTTTAGGGGGTTCAGAGGGCAGAAGGGCCATTTCTCAGGAAATATGGTTCCTTACGTCTTCAATCCCAAGCCAGCTCTCTCACCCACGATGGCCAAGCCTTGTCCTGGTTCTCAGACCCCTGGGCGGTGGGCTCGGTGTGCTACCAGAGGAGACAGCTCTGGTCATAGCAACCCTGGTGGCCCTTCTCTTGGGGGAAGCAGGGGCCCTTGGTGTGCCTGAGTGGAGACACCCTCTCTCTCACACACAGGCCTACTCTCCTGCCTCGAGTTTGGGGGCATAAATACAAAATGGTCCTGAACTTGGGCAAACTCTGGGAGACAGTGAGGGACAGGGAAGCCTGGCGTGCTGCAGTCCATGGGGCCGCCCAGAGTCGGACACGACCTAGCCACTGAACACAACAACAAAGATAAAGTCTGGAAATCAATTTAAAAAAAAAATATATATATATACTATTTTGTTTGTTTTGGCCACTTTTATTGGTCTTTCTTCATCCATCTTTGTTCTTTGGCCTGTGTGGGCCTCCCATCGTGGTGGCCTCACTCGTTGCAGAGCACCGGCTCTGGGCGCATGTGCTCCAGAGCTCCAGCTCGGTAATTGGACACATCGGTCCAGCCGCTCTGCGGCACGTGGGATCTTCCCAGGCCGGGGATCAAACCAGCGCCCTTTGCACTGCAAGGTGGTGTCCTTACCCACTGGGCCACCAGGGAAGCCCGATTTTTTTTATATAACTGCTTCTTTTGGAGATAAACTGTTGGTTTTCAATAGGCCATAAGACTGAAAACCATTTCTAATGATTTACGTTTTCTTTCCTGAAAGGTGCTGATTCCCTGTATAGGAGCAGCTTCAGCTTCAGTGATGAAAAGCTGAATTCTCCCACAGACAGCACTCCAGCTCTGCTCGCCCCCTCTGTCCCTCCTCGGAGAGGTAAGTCCACGAGCTGGAAGGGCAGTTTTTTGCTTCCTTATTCCCTCTCCTCAGCCTCTTCTCTCTGCCTCACCCCTAACCGGTCTTTTCCAAACACGCAGAACAATAGGAAGAAACTTTGTGAGCAGGTTTTAAGGGCATGAAAGTGAAATCGGATCATTGGCAGGAGGTGGGGGACAGGAGGCTCAGACGCTAACCCGGGCCATTTCTCAGGAAATATGGTTCCTTCGTCTTCAATCCCAAGCCAGCTCTCTCACCCACGATGGCCAAGCCTTGTCCTGGTTCTCAGACCCCTGGGCGGTGGGCTCGGTGTGCTACCAGAGGAGACAGCTCTGGTCATAGCAACCCTGGTGGCCCTTCTCTTGGGGGAAGCAGGGGCCCTTGGTGTGCCTGAGTGGAGACACCCTCTCTCTCACACACAGGCCTACTCTCCTGCCTCGAGTTTGGGGGCATAAATACAAAATGGTCCTGAACTTGGGCAAACTCTGGGAGACAGTGAGGGACAGGGAAGCCTGGCGTGCTGCAGTCCATGGGGCCGCCCAGAGTCGGACACGACCTAGCCACTGAACACAACAACAAAGATAAAGTCTGGAAATCAATTTAAAAAAAAAATATATATATATACTATTTTGTTTGTTTTGGCCACTTTTATTGGTCTTTCTTCATCCATCTTTGTTCTTTGGCCTGTGTGGGCCTCCCATCGTGGTGGCCTCACTCGTTGCAGAGCACCGGCTCTGGGCGCATGTGCTCCAGAGCTCCAGCTCGGTAATTGGACACATCGGTCCAGCCGCTCTGCGGCACGTGGGATCTTCCCAGGCCGGGGATCAAACCAGCGCCCTTTGCACTGCAAGGTGGTGTCCTTACCCACTGGGCCACCAGGGAAGCCCGATTTTTTTTATATAACTGCTTCTTTTGGAGATAAACTGTTGGTTTTCAATAGGCCATAAGACTGAAAACCATTTCTAATGATTTACGTTTTCTTTCCTGAAAGGTGCTGATTCCCTGTATAGGAGCAGCTTCAGCTTCAGTGATGAAAAGCTGAATTCTCCCACAGACAGCACTCCAGCTCTGCTCGCCCCCTCTGTCCCTCCTCGGAGAGGTAAGTCCACGAGCTGGAAGGGCAGTTTTTTGCTTCCTTATTCCCTCTCCTCAGCCTCTTCTCTCTGCCTCACCCCTAACCGGTCTTTTCCAAACACGCAGAACAATAGGGAAGACTAGTATCTTTGTGCAGTACAACATGGAGTAGATTGTGTTATTTCTTAGGATTTTGATCAGCATGAAAGTGAAATCGGATCATTGGCAGGAGGTGGGGGACAGGAGGCTCAGACGCTAACGGGTCTGCCTGCAGTGTGGGAAGACCCGGATTCAATCTCTGGGTCGGGAGGAGCCCCCGGAGCAGGCTCTCCAGTGTCCTTGCCTGGAGAATTCCATGGACAGAGGCGCCTGGGGGGCTTCAGTTCAGGGGCTGCAGACAGCTGGATACAACGGAGCGACTCACACTTTCACTTCTCTTTTTTTTGGAGGGGAAACCAAATCCACAGGAAGACAACAAACGGGTAGACTCTAGACTGTTTTCTCTCATGTGCTGTCATCAATTCAAGGCCAAACTACACTGGTCGGTTCTAGAATGTAAAACTCAGCAGTTAGGCTTTGCAGAAAGTTAGGTCCCTTGTTTTTTCTTTTTTTTTTTAAATTGCATTAACTCTTTAAAGAATGCTTTCAGATGACCAATTTAGCAATTCAATAGGGTCATCATTCTGAAACAAATGATGATCTAACAGAATTCAAAATAGCAGCACCAGTCTGCCTCTTCTGTGATATTAATAGACTAAAACAGTTTCTGAAGATGCATGAGCAGTTTCTTATATTTTGGAGCTAATAAACCGTCTCCAGCCAGAGAGCTGAATGTTCTATTAGGCAAGTGCCCTTTTGAAAACAAAAGTTTTTGTTTTTTTCTCTTAAGAAACTTGCTGAAAATAGTCGCAGAATGCAGTAAAAATGGAACATAGTTAAAAAGAAATATGAAGATTTCATCCTTTTCTCACTTGGGCAGGAAGGCAGAGTTTCCCCCCTTTTTCAAAAGAGACATTTTAAAATCCTTCTCTCAGCATAGCAATGTCAGCCGTCCCTGGGAGCTCTGCCATCATCCAGCCCTCTTTCTGTAACAGATCTGTTGACTAGACAGAGAGACAGAACAGTCTAGAAAGTGGCTTCAGATGTGTCCAGATTTGCTACCTGATCCTCAAGAGGTAGGAATTAAAGAGAGGGAGGGGAAACCTTAGTGGCAAATGGACTTTAAAAGCTAAGAACAATGAGCTATTTGTAGCCAGCCAGGGCTAATTAATACAAATATCCAGTCTCGCATGCAGAGAAGGCATGAATGATGAACTCTGGAGAGAAAAGTAAGATACACAGAAAGGAGTGTGGGTCTAGGACCCAGAGAGGGCAAGGGCTTGTTGGGGCTTCATTACCCTGCACTGGCACCTGGATGGCCGGAGGCCGCCAAAACCCAGAAGCCTCCGGTGGCCTGCTCTGTACCATTTTGACAAGGAACAGTAGCGTCTAGTTAATGTCCCCCCGGCGGCACCACGAGGGCGGCGGCACTGCCCTAGAGTGACGGTGTGGAGGCACTGGCGTCAGAGGAGAGCTAAGCAGGAATTAGGGAACCTGGGTGTGCATGCCACCCAGCGGCCTGCGTCCCACATGCGTCGGCTGGTAACTCAGATCCTACCCAATCAAAAAGCTAACACGTTTCAGCTTCCTTCCCTGTCCCTGTCTCGCTCTATCTTTCAACTTTGTTTTGTTTTGTTTCTGTTTTTGTTTCTTTTTGACGGTGCTGGTTCTTCGTGGCCATGCACAGGCTTTCTTTGGCTGCGGTGAGCCAGGGGCTGCTGTCTAGTTGCAGTGCGCAGGCTTCTGATTGTAGCGGCTTCTCGTGTTGTGGAGCGTGGGCTTCAGTTGTGGTGGCCCGTGGGCTCCAGAGTGCAGGCTCGATCATTGTGATACCCGGGCTTGGCTGCTCCATGGCATGTGGGATCTTCCCTGACCGGGAATCGAGCCCTCATCCCGTGGGGGGATGGGCTTCAGCTTAAATCAAAAGTTTTTGTTTTTCTCTTAAGAAACTTGCTGAAAATAGTCGCAGTGAAAATGGAACATAGTTAAAAGAAATATGAAGATTTCATCCTTTTCTCACTTGGGCAGGAAGGCAGAGTTTCCCTTTTCAAAGAGACATTTTAAAATCCTTCTCTCAGCATAGCAATGTCAGCCGTCCCTGGGAGCTCTGCCATCATCCAGCCCTCTTTCTGTAACAGATCTGTTGACTAGACAGAGAGACAGAACAGTCTAGAAAGTGGCTTCAGATGTGTCCAGATTTGCTACCTGATCCTCAAGAGGTAGGAATTAAAGAGAGGGAGGGGAAACCTTAGTGGCAAATGGACTTTAAAAGCTAAGAACAATGAGCTATTTGTAGCCAGCCAGGGCTAATTAATACAAATATCCAGTCTCGCATGCAGAGAAGGCATGAATGATGAACTCTGGAGAGAAAAGTAAGATACACAGAAAGGAGTGCGGGTCTAGGACCCAGAGAGGGCAAGGGCTTGTTGGGGCTTCATTACCCTGCACTGGCACCTGGAGGGCCCGGAGGCCGCCAAAACCCAGAAGCCTCCGGTGGCCTGCTCTGTACCATTTTGACAAGGAACAGTAGCGTCTAGTTAATGTCCCCCCGGCGGCACCACGAGGGCGGCGGCACTGCCCTAGAGTGACGGTGTGGAGGCACTGGCGTCAGAGGAGAGCTAAGCAGGAATTAGGGAACCTGGGTGTGCATGCCACCCAGCGGCCTGCGTCCCACATGCGTCGGCTGGTAACTCAGATCCTACCCAATCAAAAAGCTAACACGTTTCAGCTTCCTTCCCTGTCCCTGTCTCGCTCTATCTTTCAACTTTGTTTTGTTTTGTTTCTGTTTTTGTTTCTTTTTGACGGTGCTGGTTCTTCGTGGCCATGCACAGGCTTTCTTTGGCTGCGGTGAGCCAGGGGCTGCTGTCTAGTTGCAGTGCGCAGGCTTCTGATTGTAGCGGCTTCTCGTGTTGTGGAGCGTGGGCTTCAGTTGTGGTGGCCCGTGGGCTCCAGAGTGCAGGCTCGATCATTGTGATACCCGGGCTTGGCTGCTCCATGGCATGTGGGATCTTCCCTGACCGGGAATCGAGCCCTCATCCCCTACGTTGGCGGGCGGATTCCTGACCACTGGACTATCAGGGAAACCCCCGCCCAGCGTTTAAGGTCGTTAAGGGAGATGTTTCTTCCAGGCTGCTGGGATAGGGGTGAGGTATAGGGGCTTATGTACTATAAAACCCAGAAAGAAACATTTAGGCTACTCTTGAGAATACATTTCTGAGTTGCCTGTAAGTACACATTGGAGCGGCCACCTAGGGTTGGTACAGGATACTATGTAATAAAGTTTCTGAAGCCAGAGGTCTGGGGTCACATAATTATGGGGTCATCAGCTGTCTTAAATATGGAAACTGAACCCAAACTCTTGTTTTTCAGCTAAACTAGGAGACACGAAAGAGCTAGAAGACTTTATTGCTGATCTCGACAGAACCTTAGCAAGTGAGTACATGCGTGGTAGCAAAAGAAAAAAAACCAACCAAACAAAACCAACCGGCACCTCAAATAAAATGCTGTCATGTTCACCAGCTTGCATGCAGCATGAAGTTACATTGTAAGATGTTTTTAGGTTCAGAAACAAGACCCTAGTGACCCAGAAAGAAATTCTGAGCTTGAATGGAAGTCGACTGCCTTTCCAGTGAGAACTGACCACCAGGGAACGATGGCATTTTGTTTGAGAAGTGGAGGGGAAAGCAGTCGTTAGAGCGAGATTGGAGCCTGCCTAGCAGGGTGGCCTACCAGGCTTTTCAGAAACGAAGTCAACCCACTGACCACCAAGTATACGGACTAACAGAGCTGACTCATTGGAAAAGACCCTGATGCTGGGAAAAACTGAGGGCAAACGTAGAAGGGGGTGGCATGGGATGAGATGGTTAGATAGCATCACTGACTCAGTGGACGTGAATGTGAAGCTTCACAGGTTAAATCCAGGGCTTCGGTGAGGTTTGCCTTCTAGAGGGTGGGGTCCCCAGAGACAGAATTGATCTGGGGAGATCCTGTGACCACAGACCCACATCCCTTCCTGAAAGACCTGGAGTAGGTACTTGGTGTCTTGTTTTCCACTTGGCAGTGACACCAATGGCCGCCCATTTTCTATGACCAAAATTTTTGAGAACTGAAGTCAGCCAATCATACCTGCAATGGGGGTGCCTAGAAGAGAACCCTGAGGATCCACCCACACGTTCTGTTTCCAAAGAACAGGGTCACAGAGCCAGAAGGATCGGCTAGAGTTTCCCGGGTGACAGTTTCAGCAACTTGGCCCTTGGGGGTGGGAGGGTCTTGCTCAGTCACAGCACAGCCCTGGAGAGTTGACTGCGAAAGAGTTGATTTTCCCTAAGAAAAATGTCATGCTGGGCTTCCCTGGTGGTCCAGTGGGTAAGGACACCGCCTTGCAGTGCAGGGGGCGTCGGTTCGATCCCTGGCCTGGGAGGATCCCACGTGCCGCAGAGTGACTGGACCAATGTGTGCAACTACCAAGCCAGAGCTCTGGAGCACATGCGCCAGAGCCGGTGCTCTGCGATGAGAGAGGCCACTGTGATGGGAGGCCCACACAGGCCAAAGAACAAGGATGGATGAAAATAAATAAATGAAGGACCAATAGAAGTGGCCAGAAAGAAAAAAAAAAGAAAAATCTCATGCTATATTTGTTAAATAGCTGGGTAGAATCTGAAAAAAGAGGAGGAAAAAAAAAAGGAAGATCCAAAGCTGGTTATTTAAGAACTCTGTTCTTAAACAAGGTTTCAGATAGACCTAAATCATAGGTGGAAAGTTCTGTAGTTTCTGTTTACTAGAAGGTTTTATCATTCATTTTCTTATGTGCTGTACTGCCCTCCATCAGATGGCCAAGGCCTATTTTTTCTTTTTCTTTTTTAGTTTTTATTTCATGCTGGATCTTAGTTGTGGCACATGGGACTCATCTCATAGCGGATTTTTTTCTTTATTTATTTCTTGACTAAATTGGACTAACAGAGCTGACTCATTGGAAAAGACCCTGATGCTGGGAAAAACTGAGGGCAAACGTAGAAGGGGGTGGCATGGGATGAGATGGTTAGATAGCATCACTGACTCAGTGGACGTGAATGTGAAGCTTCACAGGTTAAATCCAGGGCTTCGGTGAGGTTTGCCTTCTAGAGGGTGGGGTCCCCAGAGACAGAATTGATCTGGGGAGATCCTGTGACCACAGACCCACATCCCTTCCTGAAAGACCTGGAGTAGGTACTTGGTGTCTTGTTTTCCACTTGGCAGTGACACCAATGGCCGCCCATTTTCTATGACCAAAATTTTTGAGAACTGAAGTCAGCCAATCATACCTGCAATGGGGGTGCCTAGAAGAGAACCCTGAGGATCCACCCACACGTTCTGTTTCCAAAGAACAGGGTCACAGAGCCAGAAGGATCGGCTAGAGTTTCCCGGGTGACAGTTTCAGCAACTTGGCCCTTGGGGGTGGGAGGGTCTTGCTCAGTCACAGCACAGCCCTGGAGAGTTGACTGCGAAAGAGTTGATTTTCCCTAAGAAAAATGTCATGCTGGGCTTCCCTGGTGGTCCAGTGGGTAAGGACACCGCCTTGCAGTGCAGGGGGCGTCGGTTCGATCCCTGGCCTGGGAGGATCCCACGTGCCGCAGAGTGACTGGACCAATGTGTGCAACTACCAAGCCAGAGCTCTGGAGCACATGCGCCAGAGCCGGTGCTCTGCGATGAGAGAGGCCACTGTGATGGGAGGCCCACACAGGCCAAAGAACAAGGATGGATGAAAATAAATAAATGAAGGACCAATAGAAGTGGCCAGAAAGAAAAAAAAAAGAAAAATCTCATGCTATATTTGTTAAATAGCTGGGTAGAATCTGAAAAAAAAAAAAAAAAAAAAAGGAAGATCCAAAGCTGGTTATTTACGAAGAACTCTGTTCTTAAACAAGGTTTCAGATAGACCTAAATCATAGGTGGAAAGTTCTGTAGTTTCTGTTTACTAGAAGGTTTTATCATTCATTTTCTTATGTGCTGTACTGCCCTCCATCAGATGGCCAAGGCCTATTTTTTCTTTTTTCTTTTTTTAGTTTATTTATTTGGTCATGCTGGATCTTAGTTGTGGCACATGGGATCTTCAATCTTCATTACAGCTTGCGGGATCTTTAGTTTCAACATTCGAACTTTTAGTTGCAGCATATGGGATCTAGTTCCCTGACCAGGGATTGAACCCCTGCCCCCTGCATTAGGAGAGCGGAGGCTTAGCCACTGGACCACCAGGGACATCCCCAAGACCCGTTTTGTCAGAGATGATTGTAGCTGTGGCGCAATTCATGTTAGACCCAGGGTGCATGCCTATTGCCTTCACGGCGATCACAGCAGGTTGCCCTGTCACACCAGCTCATCAGACGTACATGACGTGGGAAGCATGCCATTAAGTTGGGTGCTTGGAGGCCTGTCAGAGGTGAGCTCTGGTTAAGCATGTGTGCTCAGTCGCTTCAATTGTGTCTGACTCTTTGCAGCTCCGTGGACTGTAGCCCGCCAGGCTGCTCTGTCCATGGGATTCTCTAGGCAAGAATGCTGGCATGGGATGCCATGCCCTACTCCAGGGCATCTTTCTGACCTGGGAATTGAACCTGTGTCTCTTAGTCCCCTGCATTGTCTGTGGATCCTTTACCACGAGCACCACCTGGGAAGCCCATGGTTAAGCACAGGAATTGTTGATGTTTTCAGGTGAGTCACCTTCTGTGTCTCCTGTTAACAGGTATGTGAAATCAGAAGTTCTGGGTCCTTTCATCATAAGGGAGAAGCTTCAGAGGCTCGAGGACCTGATAAAATCAACTACAGAATTTGCTGCTGGAGGAGAGATGTTGCTCACCCACCACCAGCCGTTCTCAGGCTCATCCTGAAAATATCTTTGGGCTCATATCTGGGCAGGTTAGAGACGGACTTTGTTTACCTGCTTGCAGCGTATTAGAACAGATGACTCATGCTAATGTTGTATTTCCTCTTAAAGCATAGCTTCTCTGTAATTTAAAATGCTTTTATGAAAATATTTGTAATTAATTATATATAGTTGGAAACAGTAATATGCTTTCTCCATTATAATATATTTTTGTATGCAAATAAAGTTTGAACTGGAGTCTGTCTTTTAGAAGACTTCCTTTTTTTTTTTTTAGTTTATTTATTTGGTCATGCTGGATCTTAGTTGTGGCACATGGGATCTTCAATCTTCATTACAGCTTGCGGGATCTTTAGTTTCAACATTCGAACTTTTAGTTGCAGCATATGGGATCTAGTTCCCTGACCAGGGATTGAACCCCTGCCCCCTGCATTAGGAGAGCGGAGGCTTAGCCACTGGACCACCAGGGACATCCCCAAGACCCGTTTTGTCAGAGATGATTGTAGCTGTGGCGCAATTCATGTTAGACCCAGGGTGCATGCCTATTGCCTTCACGGCGATCACAGCAGGTTGCCCTGTCACACCAGCTCATCAGACGTACATGACGTGGGAAGCATGCCATTAAGTTGGGTGCTTGGAGGCCTGTCAGAGGTGAGCTCTGGTTAAGCATGTGTGCTCAGTCGCTTCAATTGTGTCTGACTCTTTGCAGCTCCGTGGACTGTAGCCCGCCAGGCTGCTCTGTCCATGGGATTCTCTAGGCAAGAATGCTGGCATGGGATGCCATGCCCTACTCCAGGGCATCTTTCTGACCTGGGAATTGAACCTGTGTCTCTTAGTCCCCTGCATTGTCTGTGGATCCTTTACCACGAGCACCACCTGGGAAGCCCATGGTTAAGCACAGGAATTGTTGATGTTTTCAGGTGAGTCACCTTCTGTGTCTCCTGTTAACAGGTATGTGAAATCAGAAGTTCTGGGTCCTTTCATCATAAGGGAGAAGCTTCAGAGGCTCGAGGACCTGATAAAATCAACTACAGAATTTGCTGCTGGAGGAGAGATGTTGCTCACCCACCACCAGCCGTTCTCAGGCTCATCCTGAAAATATCTTTGGGCTCATATCTGGGCAGGTTAGAGACGGACTTTGTTTACCTGCTTGCAGCGTATTAGAACAGATGACTCATGCTAATGTTGTATTTCCTCTTAAAGCATAGCTTCTCTGTAATTTAAAATGCTTTTATGAAAATATTTGTAATTAATTATATATAGTTGGAAACAGTAATATGCTTTCTCCATTATAATATATTTTTGTATGCAAATAAAGTTTGAACTGGAGTCTGTCTTTTAGAAGACTTCCTTTTTTTTTTCCTTCCTCTTGATTTCTTTCAACATGTTTCCAGCCAGATAGAACTCAAGTGGAAATACTATGCCTTGACGTCTAATAGGGACCGTGGGTGCTTCCGCCTTGCACGAGGCAAGAGGATGATAATTGAGAGAAAATGTTTCTTGGGCACTCTAGAGGGAAATTCTGGCATATGGTTGATGAGAAATTTTCATTTGAGGATTGTGGGGGTTTAAAAAGCTTTATTGTGAATTGGGGTATAGCTGATTCACGGATGAATGTGATAGTTTCAGGTGAACAGTGAAGGGATTGAGCCATAGATACACATGTGGCCAGTCTCCCCCAGGCTCCTCCCTTCCAGGCTGCACCTGACATTGCGCAGAGCTCCCTGGGCTCTCCAGTGGGCCCTTGGTGGTTATCTATTTTACATATAGCAGTGTGTGCATTCCAGACACCCTTACTGGCTCTTCCCTCCATTCTTTGAGGGTTGTGGTTTGGATGGAGGTTGGGGTTCTCTTCTCTGTTCCCCTCATTTCTTAGCACCTTTTTAGGTGCCACAAGCACTTTCCTTCAGTTAAAGGAAATACCAGGTGCACTAACAATCCAGGGCAAGTTGGGACCGCTGGAGAGCTTATAAAGGATGGTGCTCTCATAAGATCTGCGTGCCGAGGAGGGGTTGATGTGCTGGCCTGGATGCTGACATCCAGGAGGCAGGAACCGACTGGGTGCCCGTGGAGCGGGGGGTGGGGGGAAGTGGGGGGCGGGGGTCCAGATGCAAGGTCTCCCGTAGGGCTGGCTTCACTTGTAGAAGCCAATATTCCCACCTCCACCCCTCACCTGCCTTTTATGGAGGGTGGGGAGAAGCGTGAAAACAAGAACGTCCGTAATTTTCTTATCTTTGCTTTCCTATCCTTAGAACATCTCAAATAACCAGGCATGACTCTGATACTCAGAGTCAAGTTACGTAAAAACTCCAATTCTTATGTTCCTGTAGAACACAAATCCAAAACATAAATACTTCTCATTTTACACAAATCCATATGTACGTAGAAACTTATCTGTATTTGCAAAAGCTAACAACTAATTTGATCTGTTTTTATAGGGCATTGGAAAACTATATTGCCTTTTTTAAGAAAACTTTTCCCCAAATTCTTGGGAAAGCTTTTGAATTGAAGCCAAATATTTTCTTTGTTTCTTATTTTTCTGATTTTTAATTAAAATTTTTAAAAATATGTTTACACTGACTAATACTCTTGTGATACTTTCAGGTGGACAGCAAAGGAACACAGTCATACATACACATATGTCCATTCTCCCCCAAACTCCCTTCCCATCTAGGTTCTTTATTGCTTTTTTGAGATGTTATTCACATACCCAAACATTCATCCTTTTTCAGTGTACAATTCAGTAGTTTTAAATTTTTTAGCCATACCTCGAGGCTAGCATGATCTTAGTTTCCCAACCAGGAGTTGAACCTGTACCCTCGGCAGTGAAATTGCAGAGCCCTAACCACTGGACAACCAGGGAATTCCTGACCCCTGGGTGTTAGTACATTCCAGACACCCTTACTGGCTCTTCCCTCCATTCTTTGAGGGTTGTGGTTTGGATGGAGGTTGGGGTTCTCTTCTCTGTTCCCCTCATTTCTTAGCACCTTTTTAGGTGCCACAAGCACTTTCCTTCAGTTAAAGGAAATACCAGGTGCACTAACAATCCAGGGCAAGTTGGGACCGCTGGAGAGCTTATAAAGGATGGTGCTCTCATAAGATCTGCGTGCCGAGGAGGGGTTGATGTGCTGGCCTGGATGCTGACATCCAGGAGGCAGGAACCGACTGGGTGCCCGTGGAGCGGGGGTGGGGGAAGTGGGGGGCGGGGGTCCAGATGCAAGGTCTCCCGTAGGGCTGGCTTCACTTGTAGAAGCCAATATTCCCACCTCCACCCCTCACCTGCCTTTTATGGAGGGTGGGGAGAAGCGTGAAAACAAGAACGTCCGTAATTTTCTTATCTTTGCTTTCCTATCCTTAGAACATCTCAAATAACCAGGCATGACTCTGATACTCAGAGTCAAGTTACGTAAAAACTCCAATTCTTATGTTCCTGTAGAACACAAATCCAAAACATAAATACTTCTCATTTTACACAAATCCATATGTACGTAGAAACTTATCTGTATTTGCAAAAGCTAACAACTAATTTGATCTGTTTTTTTAGGGCATTGGAAAACTAAATTGCCTTTTTTTTTAAGAAAACTTTTCCCCAAATTCTTGGGAAAGCTTTTGAATTGAAGCCAAATATTTTCTTTGTTTCTTATTTTTCTGATTTTTAATTAAAATTTTTAAAAATATGTTTACACTGACTAATACTCTTGTGATACTTTCAGGTGGACAGCAAAGGAACACAGTCATACATACACATATGTCCATTCTCCCCCAAACTCCCTTCCCATCTAGGTTCTTTATTGCTTTTTTGAGATGTTATTCACATACCCAAACATTCATCCTTTTTCAGTGTACAATTCAGTAGTTTTAAATTTTTTAGCCATACCTCGAGGCTAGCATGATCTTAGTTTCCCAACCAGGAGTTGAACCTGTACCCTCGGCAGTGAAATTGCAGAGCCCTAACCACTGGACAACCAGGGAATTCCTGACCCCTGGGTGTTAGTACCTCTGCTCACAGAATTGTGCTACCATCACCGTCTAATTCTCTGTCTCTCTGGATCTGTCCATTCTGGGTATTTCATATAAATGGAATCATACAGCATGTTGTCTCTTGTGTCTGGATTCTTCCCTCTGCGTACTCTTGTCAAGGTTCATCCCTATTGTATGTGAATCAGTCCTTCTTTCCTTTGTATGACTGCATAATACTCCACTGAATGGATATGCCGCCTTTGGTTGATCCATTTAGTCACTGAGAGACGCCTCCTTTTTGGCTAATGAATATCGTTCTTAGGAATATTCACGGGTAAGTTTGTGTGTGGATACAGGCTTTAATTTCTCTTGGGCGTATAACTAGGAGTGAAGTTGCTTGGCCCTAGGATAACCCTGAGAGAAAAAATGGTGACCCGCTCCAGTCTTCTTGCCTGGAGGATCCCTGGGACAGAGGAGCCTGGCGGGCTACGGCCCATGGAGTCACAAAGAGTCAGACACGACTGAGCAACCAATGCTGCCCTATGATAACCCTATGCTTAACTTTTTGAGGAATTGCCAGACTTTTGCACAACAGCTGCAACATTTTACATTCCCACCAGCAATGAATGTGGTCTCCAACCTCTCTGCACTCTTGGCAACACTTGCTGTTGCTCATTTGTTTGAATATAGTCCTCTGAGTGGGTGTCAAGTAATACCTTATTGCGGTTTTGCTTTTGAATTGAAGCCAAATATTTTCTTTGTTTCTTATTTTTCTGATTTTAATTAAAATTTTTAAAAATATGTTTACACTGACTAATACTCTTGTGATACTTTCAGGTGGACAGCAAAGGAACACAGTCATACATACACATATGTCCATTCTCCCCCAAACTCCCTTCCCATCTAGGTTCTTTATTGCTTTTTTGAGATGTTATTCACATACCCAAACATTCATCCTTTTTCAGTGTACAATTCAGTAGTTTTAAATTTTTTAGCCATACCTCGAGGCTAGCATGATCTTAGTTTCCCAACCAGGAGTTGAACCTGTACCCTCGGCAGTGAAATTGCAGAGCCCTAACCACTGGACAACCAGGGAATTCCTGACCCCTGGGTGTTAGTACCTCTGCTCACAGAATTGTGCTACCATCACCGTCTAATTCTCTGTCTCTCTGGATCTGTCCATTCTGGGTATTTCATATAAATGGAATCATACAGCATGTTGTCTCTTGTGTCTGGATTCTTCCCTCTGTACTCTTGTCAAGGTTCATCCCTATTGTATGTGAATCAGTCCTTCTTTCCTTTGTATGACTGCATAATACTCCACTGAATGGATATGCCGCCTTTGGTTGATCCATTTAGTCACTGAGAGACGCCTCCTTTTTGGCTAATGAATATCGTTCTTAGGAATATTCACGGGTAAGTTTGTGTGTGGATACAGGCTTTAATTTCTCTTGGGCGTATAACTAGGAGTGAAGTTGCTTGGCCCTAGGATAACCCTGAGAGAAAAAATGGTGACCCGCTCCAGTCTTCTTGCCTGGAGGATCCCTGGGACAGAGGAGCCTGGCGGGCTACGGCCCATGGAGTCACAAAGAGTCAGACACGACTGAGCAACCAATGCTGCCCTATGATAACCCTATGCTTAACTTTTTGAGGAATTGCCAGACTTTTGCACAACAGCTGCAACATTTTACATTCCCACCAGCAATGAATGTGGTCTCCAACCTCTCTGCACTCTTGGCAACACTTGCTGTTGCTCATTTGTTTGAATATAGTCCTCTGAGTGGGTGTCAAGTAATACCTTATTGCGGTTTTGCTTTGCATTTCCCTGATGACTCATGATGTTGAACATCTGTTTCTATTTTTATTGGCCATTTGTATATCTTCTCTGGAGACATGTCTGTTCACAGACTTTGCCCATTTTTAAATAGATTGTCCTTGTTGAGTTGGTAGGAGTTTTCTTTGTATTCTGTATACAAGTCCTTTATTAGGATATGATTTAAAAATCTTCTCTGTTTTGTAGATTGCCTTTTTGATAGAGACAGAATAGAATAGTTGGGTAGTTGTGAAGACCTAGTGGGGGACTGTGGGTGGAAGGGTAAAACCTGGGAAAAGTTGGGAGGCCAGTAAATTAACGATAACTCAAGACAGCTGCTCCTTATTCAATAAAACAGGCTTGACTAAGTATAAATAGCCAGTGAAAGAAAAGCTAGCGAAGGAGGAGCTAATGATGTATGCCTTACGTCTGCATCTACATCTACTTGAAGAAGGCGGTCTTCTACCCTCCCATATATATATATTGCTGCCCACTCAATCGTCGGAGTAGAGCTTTCCTGCCTGCCCACTTGCACCTTTAACAAGCATCCTATCCTAATGATTCCTCTTCTTGCCTATCATTCTGCCTCTCGCTGAATTCCTTCTGCATTGAGGCACAAAGAACCTGAGCCTCAGGGGGTCCAGAAGTTGGGTGAGTGATTTTAATTTAAAGGGTGCTTGAGACTAGGGTTTTGGCTGGATTAAGTTCTGGCCACATGGGTTCAAGTCCCGACAGGTTTTTTTGGCTGGGATTGAGTCCTGACCATGTGGGTTCAAGTCCCAGACCAGGGTTTGGCTGGATTGAGTCCTAGCCACATGAGTTTAAGTCCCAAGTAGAGTTTGATCAGGTCTGAGCCACTGCCACGTGGGTTCAAGTCCCAAGCAGGATTTTGGGGTTAAGCCTCAACCACATGGGTTCAAGTCCCAGGCAGGGACATGGACCAGGGTTAGGGTTAGGGTTTGGGTTAAGGTTAGGGTCACATTCCGGCCACCTGCATTCAAGTCCCAGAAAGGACTTTGACTGGATTAAGTCATAGCCACGTGGGTTTAAGTCCCAAGCATGGTTTGACCAGGTCTGGGCCCTGAATAGAACACTTTCATTTTCACTTTTTCATTTGTGACCTTGGCGGCACTAGTTTTTATTTATTCAACTAGAGCAACGACTAGTTGCTCTGCAATGTTGGGTTAGTTTTCACTGTACAGCAAAGTGAATCAGCTACACATCTATCCAGGGCTTCCCAGGTGGCTCAGTGGTAAAGAATCTGCCTGCCGATGCAGGAGATGCAGGTTCGATCCCTGGGCTGGGAAGATCCCCTGGAGGAGGAAATGGAACCCCCCATGGGATTCTCCAGTACTCTTGCCTGGAGAATCCCATGGACAGAGGAGCCTGGTGGGCTTCCATCCATGGGGTTGCAAAGAGTCAGACATGACTGAACACAACAGCAACATGCATATATACCCTCTTTTTTTTGAATTTCCTTCCCATTTAGGTCACCATAGAGCATTGAGTAGAGTCCCCAGAGGCACTAAATTTTGACGAAATCCAATTTATCTGTTTTTTCTTTTGCCACGTGTGATTTTGGTATCATATCTAACCATTGCCTAATTGAAGATCACAGAGAATTGCTCATATATTTCCTTTTAAGAGTTCTATACGATTTTACACATCTTACATTTAGGTATTTGGTCAGCTTGGCTTTAATTTTTGTACATGACGTGAGCTAGGGATCCTCCATTCTTTGCATGCAACTATCCAGTTGTCATATCATTCTTTATTGAAAAGACCATATTTTTCCCATTGATTGTGTGGATACTCTTGTTAAAACTCAGTTGATCCTATGTTTATGGGTTTATGTCTGGACTCTCAATTCTGTTTCAAGGATTTCTTCTTTTTTAAAAAATTATTTATTGATTTATTAGGTTTTTTTTTTTTTTTTTTTGGCTATTCTGGGTTTTCCCTGCTGCTGCAGGCTCTTCTCTAGTTACAGGGAGTGAGGGCTACTGTCTAGTTGAGGTGAGCAGGCTTCTTGTTGCCGTGACTTCTCCTGTGGAACTCGGGCTCTAGGGCACACGGGCTTCAGTATTTGCGGCACATGGGCTCAATCGTTGCGGCTCCGAGGCTCTAGAGCACAGGCTCCATAGCTGTGGCTCAAGGGCTTAGTTGCTCTGCAGCATGTGGGATCCTCCCGGATCAGGGATCGAACCCGCGTCTCCTGCATTGGCAGGCGAGCTCTTCACCACTGAGTTACCAGGGAAGCCCCTGTTCCAAGGATTTCTATGTCTGTCTTTATTTCCTGTACCACATACTCTTGATAACTATAGCATTGCAGTAAGTTTTGAAATCAGAAGGTGTGAGTTCTTCATCTTTGTTCTCTGCACGATTATATTGGTTGTTTCAGTTCCGTGCATTTTCAGATACATTGTAGGATAAGTTTGTCAATTTCTGCCATAAAGACCCTTGAGGTTTTCACAGAGATTGCATCAAATTGGTCTTCCTTCTAATTCATGAACAGGAAATATCTACAACTTATTTCTATCTTCTACATTTCTTTCAATTGTGCTTTATAGAATTCAGCGTATGACTCGAGGACTTCCTTTGTCAAAGTTATTTCTAAGCATTCGTTTTGATTCTATTGTAAATGAAATTGTTTTCTTAATTTTATTTTCAGAGTGTCCTTGCTAGTGCATAGAAATACCCTGGATTTTTGCATGTTGATTTTGTAGCCTGCAACCTTGCTATACTTATTAGTTCTAGTAGGGTTTGGTATGTGTTCGAGGCTTCTGTGGGGGGTGGGTCTATGTACAAAATCATTTATAAATGGCTTTACAAATGGAGACAGTTTTACTTCTTCCTTTCTGATCTGAATGCCTTTTACATTCTTCCTGTTGCATCATGCCTCTGGCTAGGACTTCAGTCGAATATTGAAATAAGTGATGAGAGACTCCATCCTAGTCTCGTTTGGATCTCAATTCTGTTTCAAGGATTTCTTCTTTTTTAAAAAATTATTTATTGATTTATTAGGTTTTTTTTTTTTTTTTTTTTGGCTATTCTGGGTTTTCCCTGCTGCTGCAGGCTCTTCTCTAGTTACAGGGAGTGAGGGCTACTGTCTAGTTGAGGTGAGCAGGCTTCTTGTTGCCGTGACTTCTCCTGTGGAACTCGGGCTCTAGGGCACACGGGCTTCAGTATTTGCGGCACATGGGCTCAATCGTTGCGGCTCCGAGGCTCTAGAGCACAGGCTCCATAGCTGTGGCTCAAGGGCTTAGTTGCTCTGCAGCATGTGGGATCCTCCCGGATCAGGGATCGAACCCGCGTCTCCTGCATTGGCAGGCGAGCTCTTCACCACTGAGTTACCAGGGAAGCCCCTGTTCCAAGGATTTCTATGTCTGTCTTTATTTCCTGTACCACATACTCTTGATAACTATAGCATTGCAGTAAGTTTTGAAATCAGAAGGTGTGAGTTCTTCATCTTTGTTCTCTGCACGATTATATTGGTTGTTTCAGTTCCGTGCATTTTCAGATACATTGTAGGATAAGTTTGTCAATTTCTGCCATAAAGACCCTTGAGGTTTTCACAGAGATTGCATCAAATTGGTCTTCCTTCTAATTCATGAACAGGAAATATCTACAACTTATTTCTATCTTCTACATTTCTTTCAATTGTGCTTTATAGAATTCAGCGTATGACTCGAGGACTTCCTTTGTCAAAGTTATTTCTAAGCATTCGTTTTGATTCTATTGTAAATGAAATTGTTTTCTTAATTTTATTTTCAGAGTGTCCTTGCTAGTGCATAGAAATACCCTGGATTTTTGCATGTTGATTTTGTAGCCTGCAACCTTGCTATACTTATTAGTTCTAGTAGGGTTTGGTATGTGTTCGAGGCTTCTGTGGGGGGTGGGTCTATGTACAAAATCATTTATAAATGGCTTTACAAATGGAGACAGTTTTACTTCTTCCTTTCTGATCTGAATGCCTTTTACATTCTTCCTGTTGCATCATGCCTCTGGCTAGGACTTCAGTCGAATATTGAAATAAGTGATGAGAGACTCCATCCTAGTCTCGTTTGGATCTCAGAGGAAAAGTTATCCGTCTTTCACCACAAAGTATGATGTAAGCTGTGGAAATATCTTCTTTTTCTGATTAAATGAGCCCTTGACTTGTCTTCTAAACATAATTTTCCCATTACCTGGAACTGTTTCTGATTTTGGCTTGGGAAACTATCTGCTTTAGAGAAATCCTTTTTTCTTTTTCTAATAAATTTTACTATCTTTTTTTAAAATTTTGGCTTATTTTATTGGTCTTTCATTTATTTATTTCCATCCATCTTTATTCGTTGGCCTGTGTGGGCTTCCCACTGCAGTGGCCTCTTTCACTGCAGAGCACTGGCTCTGGGCGCATGTGCTCCCGAGCTCTGGCTCGTCATTGGACACACCGGTCCAGCTGCTCCGCAGCAAGTGGGATCCTCCCAGGCCAGGGATCCAACTGGTGCCCCCTACACTGCAAGGTGAACACTTCACCCACTGGACCACCAGGGAAGCCTGAGAAATCTCTTTTTTTCCGCACTGGCATACTGGTGGCTGATGGTTGTCACTATACCTTTTTATTACTAGCCTCTTCAGGATTTGAGGCTCTGTCTCATTTGGAAGGTCTTTCTTTATGGGTTCCTGGAACCTAGACTCCCAGAGTTAGACATGTAGGGTATGGAGCTTTGTGGCCTGTTGGGAGGAAAAGGTCCGTGGTTTGGCGAGAAGACGTGGATTCCTTTAGAAAAATGTTGGAAGAAAAGTTATTTGTCCTCTATAATCTCTGTGAGGTGAGTAACTGGGGACAGACAAGCTGAGAGCTGAGCTACAGCTTGGGATTCTGGGAATGTTGAAAAAAAGTATTTTCCGTGTTTCCCAAGATGCATTTCAAGGAGCACATTCCTAAGCTGTTTTGAAGACTAGGTATTAAGGTCATGTACTTGAAAAGGGCTGCATGTACTTAAAAAGAAAAATTAGGGTTCAGTCTAAGGCGATGGATCAGAGAACCCCAAATACAGTGGCGTAAACAGGAGGGGAGTTTCTTTTTATGTACAAAATCATTTTTCTTTACAAATGACTTACCTTTGTCTGAAAGCCTTTTACATTCTTCCTGTTGCATCATGCCTCTGGCTAGGACTTCAGTCGAATATTGAAATAAGTGATGAGAGACTCCATCCTAGTCTCGTTTGGATCTCAGAGGAAAAGTTATCCGTCTTTCACCACAAAGTATGATGTAAGCTGTGGAAATATCTTCTTTTTCTGATTAAATGAGCCCTTGACTTGTCTTCTAAACATAATTTTCCCATTACCTGGAACTGTTTCTGATTTTGGCTTGGGAAACTATCTGCTTTAGAGAAATCCTTTTTTCTTTTTCTAATAAATTTTACTATCTTTTTTAAAAATTTTGGCTTATTTTATTGGTCTTTCATTTATTTATTTCCATCCATCTTTATTCGTTGGCCTGTGTGGGCTTCCCACTGCAGTGGCCTCTTTCACTGCAGAGCACTGGCTCTGGGCGCATGTGCTCCCGAGCTCTGGCTCGTCATTGGACACACCGGTCCAGCTGCTCCGCAGCAAGTGGGATCCTCCCAGGCCAGGGATCCAACTGGTGCCCCCTACACTGCAAGGTGAACACTTCACCCACTGGACCACCAGGGAAGCCTGAGAAATCTCTTTTTTTCCGCACTGGCATACTGGTGGCTGATGGTTGTCACTATACCTTTTTATTACTAGCCTCTTCAGGATTTGAGGCTCTGTCTCATTTGGAAGGTCTTTCTTTATGGGTTCCTGGAACCTAGACTCCCAGAGTTAGACATGTAGGGTATGGAGCTTTGTGGCCTGTTGGGAGGAAAAGGTCCGTGGTTTGGCGAGAAGACGTGGATTCCTTTAGAAAAATGTTGGAAGAAAAGTTATTTGTCCTCTATAATCTCTGTGAGGTGAGTAACTGGGGACAGACAAGCTGAGAGCTGAGCTACAGCTTGGGATTCTGGGAATGTTGAAAAAAAGTATTTTCCGTGTTTCCCAAGATGCATTTCAAGGAGCACATTCCTAAGCTGTTTTGAAGACTAGGTATTAAGGTCATGTACTTGAAAAGGGCTGCATGTACTTAGAGATTTATCATGCACACAAATATTTTAGGGTTCAGTCTAAGGCGATGGATCAGAGAACCCCAAATACAGTGGCGTAAACAGGAGGGGAGTTTCTTTTTCACCAACAGGCCAGAGGGGAGCAGTGCACGGCTGGGCGAGCGGTTCTCTGTGCAAGGTGGATGCACCTGCTCCTGCCATCACGTTTCACTCCAGCTGCCACCAAGGAGAAAAAGCAAGTCAAGACAGGCTTGTTTCTTTCACCGACGTGACCAGAGGGGACACAAATTGCTTCTGCTCACTGTTGTTTGTCCAGATCTTAGTCAGATGGGCATTCCCAGCTTCAGGAGAGACTGGGAGAATAAGTCTCTTGTGGGCAGATAAGTGCTCAACTAACAGTTGAGGCTTCTGGAATTCTCTGGCAGTCTAGTGATTAGGAGCCCATGCTCTCACTTTCCAGGGCCTGAGTTCGATTCCTGGTGGGGAACTAAGATCCCACAAGCCAGCCGCCAGGCACGGCGCAAAAAGAAAAAAAAGAGAGAAAAAATAACGTTTTAAAAAATAATAAAAATAAAATGTGCGGGTTCTGTTATTAAAGAAAAACAAAGAGAATGGGTATTGGAATGGTAAAGGCTTTGAGAAATCCACGGTCAAAAGACTTTGTGTGTGTGTGTGTGAAAAAGCTACTAATAATCCACAGCAAATTAGTGTTCTTTGGAACGAGCCTTGGGAAAGGCTATTGGAGGGAACCTCCCTCCTCCGGGGTCTGTTGCGCTCTCCTTTCTCCAAGACCTGCATGCGCACAGCATGACCTTTGCAAATGGCTGGATTGTTCCGTGGAGAGCGTCAGCCCGTGGACTTTGCTGGAAGAGAGCAAGACCAGATTCTGAGGATGCAGGAAGGTAGGACAGGACTAGTGTTTTGTTGAGGGTTGGGAAGGTTCTGTCTGAACTTGGGAGGGATCGCTAAGCGCTATAATCTCTGTGAGGTGAGTAACTGGGGACAGACAAGCTGAGAGCTGAGCTACAGCTTGGGATTCTGGGAATGTTGAAAAAGTATTTTCCGTGTTTCCCAAGATGCATTTCAAGGAGCACATTCCTAAGCTGTTTTGAAGACTAGGTATTAAGGTCATGTACTTGAAAAGGGCTGCATGTACTTAGAGATTTATCATGCACACAAATATTTTAGGGTTCAGTCTAAGGCGATGGATCAGAGAACCCCAAATACAGTGGCGTAAACAGGAGGGGAGTTTCTTTTTCACCAACAGGCCAGAGGGGAGCAGTGCACGGCTGGGCGAGCGGTTCTCTGTGCAAGGTGGATGCACCTGCTCCTGCCATCACATTTCACTCCAGCTGCCACCAAGGAGAAAAAGCAAGTCAAGACAGGCTTGTTTCTTTCACCGACGTGACCAGAGGGGACACAAATTGCTTCTGCTCACTGTTGTTTGTCCAGATCTTAGTCAGATGGGCATTCCCAGCTTCAGGAGAGACTGGGAGAATAAGTCTCTTGTGGGCAGATAAGTGCTCAACTAACAGTTGAGGCTTCTGGAATTCTCTGGCAGTCTAGTGATTAGGAGCCCATGCTCTCACTTTCCAGGGCCTGAGTTCGATTCCTGGTGGGGAACTAAGATCCCACAAGCCAGCCGCCAGGCACGGCGCAAAAAGAAAAAAAAGAGAGAAAAAATAACGTTTTAAAAAATAATAAAAATAAAATGTGCGGGTTCTGTTATTAAAGAAAAACAAAGAGAATGGGTATTGGAATGGTAAAGGCTTTGAGAAATCCACGGTCAAAAGACTTTGTGTGTGTGTGTGTGAAAAAGCTACTAATAATCCACAGCAAATTAGTGTTCTTTGGAACGAGCCTTGGGAAAGGCTATTGGAGGGAACCTCCCTCCTCCGGGGTCTGTTGCGCTCTCCTTTCTCCAAGACCTGCATGCGCACAGCATGACCTTTGCAAATGGCTGGATTGTTCTGTGGAGAGCGTCAGCCCGTGGACTTTGCTGGAAGAGAGCAAGACCAGATTCTGAGGATGCAGGGAAGGTAGGACAGGACTAGTGTTTTGTTGAGGGTTGGGAAGGTTCTGTCTGAACTTCTGGGAGGGATCGCTAAAGCGATCAGAACAGAAAACGTGACCCACACCCAAAGCGAGAGAATCAAGTGCCCGTGTGCGTAGCCCCACGCCGGCCAGCCTCTGGGATGGGATGGAGGAGCCCGTGGAAGGAGTCCTCGAGGAACCGTGACTTTGGTGGGCTGCCCCAAGGGTGAGGAGGTGTGTCTGAGCTGCGGGGCAGTAGGTGGTGACAGCTGGCCTGCTGACAACCTGTCAAGTGTGGGGACCCTGAGGAGGTTTTGCCACAGAAATAGCTCTCTGGGAAGGGATGCAGAAAGGAGAGAAAGTTCGGACTTTCAAATTAGACAGGCTTATCACCCCACCTTGCCACCCTGTATCTGACTGATCTCAGGCACAGACGTTTCGTTTTCTCACTTATAAGAGAGGAATGTGAGTCCTTATTTCCCAGGGTCATTATTGAAGACCTGATACACACGATGTAAAGCCTCTTTGCCTTCTCCTCATGGCGCAAGGACATTGGGTTCCCATGTCAAAATTAAGTGCCATGGTGTCTCAGACAGTAAAGAATCCAGGTTCGATCCCTGGGTCAGGAAGATCCCAGGAGAAGGGCATGGCAGCCCACTCCAGTGTTCTTGCCTGGAGAAATCCATGGACAGAGGAGCCTGGCGGGCTACAGGCCATGGGGTCACCAAGAGTCAGACACGACTGGGTGACTAACACACAAAACACACACATGGTAGTCATGGAGGGCAGTCCTAACTTACTCATCCTCATCTGAGTGAAGGAAGCCGGCAGGTCTGATAAGGCCCAGTGGGAGTGAGGCAGGGAGAGAGCACAAAGGGCTAGGAGGGGGGCTTACGCCTCCGCCCTGTTGGTGACAGGATCTCGGTCCCTCTCTGGGCCCCTCTTCCTTCAAGTTAAACCCAGGCAGGGGCTCATGTCCAGGAGTCTCTTTAGCCCCTCTCGTTGAGTGGGCCCTGGTTCCAGCCTCAGACTTGCAGCTCTCCTCTGAAGAGCAGATGGGCTATTTTTGGCTTCGCAGTATGTGTTTCTTCCACACCCTTTTCCAAAATGTTTTCCGGTGCTAATTTATTTGGCTAAGGAGGTTTGTGGTGAGAGACACCAAACAGGAAATAGCTGTCATAGCGGCTGTCTGCAGCTTTTGTTTTTTTTATTAAGGCTTTCTCCTGCCTAACTCACCTTCTCTGTGTGGCTCAGTGTTGATTGAAGGGCAGGGAACAGCTGGAGCCGGGGCTGAGGAACCGTGACTTTGGTGGGCTGCCCCAAGGGTGAGGAGGTGTGTCTGAGCTGCGGGGCAGTAGGTGGTGACAGCTGGCCTGCTGACAACCTGTCAAGTGTGGGGACCCTGAGGAGGTTTTGCCACAGAAATAGCTCTCTGGGAAGGGATGCAGAAAGGAGAGAAAGTTCGGACTTTCAAATTAGACAGGCTTATCACCCCACCTTGCCACCCTGTATCTGACTGATCTCAGGCACAGACGTTTCGTTTTCTCACTTATAAGAGAGGAATGTGAGTCCTTATTTCCCAGGGTCGTTATTGAAGACCTGATACACACGATGTAAAGCCTCTTTGCCTTCTCCTCATGGCGCAAGGACATTGGGTTCCCATGTCAAAATTAAGTGCCATGGTGTCTCAGACAGTAAAGAATCCAGGTTCGATCCCTGGGTCAGGAAGATCCCAGGAGAAGGGCATGGCAGCCCACTCCAGTGTTCTTGCCTGGAGAAATCCATGGACAGAGGAGCCTGGCGGGCTACAGGCCATGGGGTCACCAAGAGTCAGACACGACTGGGTGACTAACACACAAAACACACACATGGTAGTCATGGAGGGCAGTCCTAACTTACTCATCCTCATCTGAGTGAAGGAAGCCGGCAGGTCTGATAAGGCCCAGTGGGAGTGAGGCAGGGAGAGAGCACAAAGGGCTAGGAGGGGGGCTTACGCCTCCGCCCTGTTGGTGACAGGATCTCGGTCCCTCTCTGGGCCCCTCTTCCTTCAAGTTAAACCCAGGCAGGGGCTCATGTCCAGGAGTCTCTTTAGCCCCTCTCGTTGAGTGGGCCCTGGTTCCAGCCTCAGACTTGCAGCTCTCCTCTGAAGAGCAGATGGGCTATTTTTGGCTTCGCAGTATGTGTTTCTTCCACACCCTTTTCCAAAATGTTTTCCGGTGCTAATTTATTTGGCTAAGGAGGTTTGTGGTGAGAGACACCAAACAGGAAATAGCTGTCATAGTGGCTGTCTGCAGCTTTTGTTTTTTTTATTAAGGCTTTCTCCTGCCTAACTCACCTTCTCTGTGTGGCTCAGTGTTGATTGAAGGGCAGGGGAAGTCGATGGGGAAAGGGAAACACATTTTTAGAAGGGAACATTTTTTTCCTTCAAGTTCAAAGTTTACTGAAGGGTAAGGATTATTATGCACAATGGCAGGCTGAGGTGGCTTCTCACCACCAGGGCCTTTGCACAGGCGTTGCCTGAAATGCCTGCTCTTCCTGGGTTTGTGTGTGTGTGTGTGTGTGTGTGTGTGGTTACTTCTCTTTCTTCAGGATCAGCTCAGGCATCACTTTTTCAGAAGCCCTTCCTGGCCCCTAGTCTAGGCTGGTCCTTGGCTACATTCTTTTTCTTTGGCTACACTCCTTGGCAAGTGGGATCTGAGTTCTCCAACCAGGGATCGAACCCATGCCCCCTGCATCGGAGGCATAGAGTCTTAATCACTGGACCTCCAGGGTCGTCCCCGTTGGTGCTATTCTTAAGTGCACTCATCTTAGACTTCCCTGGTGGTCTGGTGGTTAAGACTCCATGCTTCTGATGCAGGAGAAGGGAACTCAATTCCCGGTCAGGGAATTACGATCCCCCATGCCATAGGACATAGCCAAAAAGATAAAAAAAAAAGAAGCATGCATCTTGGTTTGTAATGATATGTTCATTTGGGTGATTTTTTTAAAGTTAATTTCTTCTCTCTCTCTCTCTCTCTTTTTTTTTTTTTTTGGCCACTTCTATTGGTCTTCCATGTATTTATTTTTCATCCATGTTTGTCCTTTGGACTGTGTGGGCCTCCCATCGCAGTGGCCTCTCGCGCTGCAGAGCACCAGCTCTGGGCACATGTGCTCCAGAGCACAGGCTTGGTTGTTGGCCACACCAGTTCAGCTGCTCCGCAGCATGTGGGATCTTCCCAGGCCAGGGATCGAACTGGCGCCCCTTGCACTGCAAGGCGGTGTCCTTACCCACTGGACCACCAGGGAAGCCCTCTCCCCTCTTACTTGCAAGTGAACCATAAGCTTCAAGAAGGCAGGGACCTTCTCTAGTTTGACATGTCACGTGTCCCCTGTGCGGATCATGGTGCCCGGCACGTGGTAGGTGCTCAGTCCACACCTGTTGACTGACTGAATGAGATACCCCGCCTCTCCCCCAGGCAGGCAGGTTGGGCGCGACGCAATGTCTGGGGTGCTGGCTCGCCTCGCCGCCTCCGCTGACTCGCTGGGCCACCTTCCTCTCGCAGGTCTTTTCTGCTTTCCCTTCTCTGGGGCCTTGCTTCCCTCCGCCCAAAGCATCTGAAACATCGATCCAGGCCCATGGCTGGTGCTGGGGGCCCATAATAATCCTTTCCCCAGCTATTTATGTGTACTGGGGGAGAAGAGAGCTCCAAAGACTGAGCAACCTTTGAGGCCAGAAGGCATGAATCTGATGGTGGGCCTTCAGCTGCCGTGACTGGCAGTCGTGGGGAGAAGAGGACTTCCTAGCCACTCCGGGCAGATGTCTGATACTAGGCGCACCCTGATCCTGACACAATATTTACTTCTTCTAGAACTCAGGGGTGCTAAAGTCAGAGAAGTCTTCTGACCCCTGCTGTGGGCAGAACCTGGTGTCAGCACCCCCTGGGTGTGTGTGAGCACATGTGTACATCTGTGTGTGTTGTTGAACTGCAAGGAAGGAGACAAAGACATGGATCCTGGTTTGGAAGACTCAAAGGAGGAGGCAGGGCCGTCAGGGGGTCTGGGGTTGAGGGGTGGCGGCACGGTTTGCCTCCTGGGCGGGAGTGGCCCTCCTCCACTGGGCTTGTCCCTGCTTGTCCACATTTCAAAACAGGATTACCTCTGGAATTGAGTTTTCATGCATCACATGGGGAGGGCCCCTTCCACGTGCTCCCAGGAGGCCTGGGACCCTCTGTCCTGGGCTCAGGGCCAGAGCCTGTTCTGGGCCTGGAGGAGTCATGGCCTTGCTGTGGCGTCTAAGCCAAAGGAAGCGCCTGCCCAGCCAAGAACAGGTCTGGGAGGCGCAGGCCAGAGCGTGACCTCTTGCCGGTCAAGGGCATCAGGAGGGCGAGGTGTGGGGAAGGCAGCGATGGGGTCAGCAGACCTGGCAGAAGGACTCTAAGTGAGGGGCCCGGCCTGCCAGTTTAGAAAAGAGGGAACATGGACTACGTTCTGGGGAGAACGCTTGTAGAGAGGAATATGGGAAACAGAATAGATGATGCAGTGAGGTTTCAGGAGGCGAGCCGACTCAAAGGAAAGAAACTTTAAAGAACACACATATGCCTATGGCCGATCCATAGTTGATATATGGCCAAAACCCTTCACAATAGTGTAATCATCTTCCAATTATAAATACATTTTTTAAAAAAAGACATGGAGTTTCAGATCATTCTGGAAGGAGGCTTGGCAGTATGTCTCTCAAACAGAAGAGGGACTGGCATCGAATGCCTTGTCCCAGCTCCTCCCGGATGGGCTGCATTTCCCTGGGCTGGAACACAAACCTCCACTGCAGTCCAACGGCCTCCTTTTAGACACCAGAAAACGGATCCTGGGCCCGAAGCGTTCAGTGACCAAACCTTGTGTCTCTGACCATAAAACGTTTCAGGAAGGTGAAATCAGAGACGTGAATGCCCCGGGGGCTGGGGGATGGGGAAAGTGAACTCCCCGCACCTGAAGTATAACGAGCCATTGTAATCTCCAGATCGGGGACTGATGGAGAGATTAGCTGCGTCCAGAAGGACCTGCACTTATCAGCTGCCTGTGGGCAGAGGAGAGAAGTTACTGCCCAGAGCAGCAGCCGCCAAAAGCACTTGATCCGAGGTCACCTTGATCCGAGGAAGTCCACTGTACGAGCCCACCCTCAGAGAGGGCCTGAAACAGAATAGGGCCACCACCCCCTGGGTTCCACGGCCCATGGCAAAATGACAGCTGGATCCTTTTCTGTTTTGTTTTTTAATTGAAATATAGTTAATTTACACTTGTGTGTTAATTTTTGCTGTACAGTGAAGTGATTCAGTTATGTGTATGTATATATATATATATCTATATCTATATATATATATATATATATATATATACACACAGAGTCTTTTTTTTCTTTTTTTGGCTATTTCCATTGATCTTTCATTTATTTATCTTTGTTCTTGGGCCTGTGTGGGCCTCCCATTGCAATGGCCTCTCTCATTGCAGAGCACCGGCTCTGGGCGCATGGGCTTGGTTATTGGACACACAGGTCCAGTCACTCCACGGCACGTGGGATCTTCCCAGGCCAGGGATCGAACCGGCGCCCCTTGCACTGCAAGGTGGTGTCTTTACCCATTGGACCACCTGGGAAGCCCTACTATCTTTTAAAATACTCCTTTCCATTAGAGTTTATCACAGAATACTGAATACAGTTCCCTTTGCTATGCAGTGTGCTAGTCCCCCAGTCGTGATCCCATTGATTATCACCTGCTAGGCTCCTCTGTCTGTGGTTTTCTCCAGGCCAGAATGCTGGAGTGAGTAGCCACTCCCTTCTCCAAGGGATCTTCCTGACCCAAGGCTTGAACCCACGTCCCCGATGCTGCAGGCAGTTTCTTTACTGTCTGAGCCACCAGGGACGCCCACTATCCAGCACGACCTTGTATACAGTGTGTATGTGCATGCTTGGTCGCTTCAGTCGTGTTCGACTCTTTGCGACCCTGTGGGCTGTAGCCCACCTGGCTCCCCTGTCCATGGGATTCTCCAGGCAAGAACACTGGAGTGGGTTGCCACCCCCTCCTCCAGGGAATCTTCCTGACCCAGGGATGGAACCCATGTCTCCTGCATTGTAAGCGGATTCTTTACCGCTGAGGCATCAAGGAAGCCCACACCGTATGTAAACTGTGCTACACAGTAGGACCTTGTGATTTCTGCCTCTGATAACCCCAAACTCCCAGTCTATGCCTTGACGCCCCCCCCTCCACCGCCCCTTGGCCACCACAAGTCTGTTCTCTATGTCTGTGAGTTTCTGTTTCATAAAAGTTCATTCGTGCCATAGTTTGGATTCCTCTAGGTTTTCATCTCGCTTGAGAAAGGGGGCGGGGTTGCTTGTCCTTGGCTGGCTGCTGAGCGGTGTGTGGAAACGGCACACGACTGTTGGTCACTTGTGATCTGAGATCCCACAGGAGTTACCCTTCCTGTGAACTCTGCCTTCTCCACCCTGCCCCATCCTGGCATCCAGAATTCTTTCCAGGTTGTGTTGTCCCACCTTGGAAGGCAAAAGCACCCCCACCCTCGGCCAGGAAGAGAGAAAGAGCCCTGACATATCTGAAAGGTCAGATGAGCAGTTTCTCCTGATCACTGAGACTCTGCTCTAGACAGTCATGACGTTCTCTCACTTACAAGGATGGGTGCCTGGCCTGGGTTTCTTTGCTTAGGTTGGAGACGCTTATTTCCTGAGTTTCTTACTGGCCTCACTCTCCAAGAGAGGCGGCTTCCCAGGTGCCTCAGTGATCAAGAATCTGCCCGCCAGCGCAGGAGAGTAAGAGATAAAGGGTTCGATCCCTGGGTCGGGAAGATTTCCTAGAGAAGGAAATGGCAACCCACTCCAGTCTTCTTGCCTGGAGAATCCCATGGATGGACAAGCCTGGCGGGCTACTGTCTGTGCGGTTGTGAAAAGCTGGACACGACCGAGCGACTGAGCCCTCACCCATATATCCAAGAGAGACGCAGAGAACTGGGGATGGTCTGAGGGCAGGTGGAGGGATCAGGAAGCACAACCCCTCCTTCAAAGGCCTGGGGTTACACTGTCCTGCCTCCCCAATAGACTAAGTGGCAGTTGAGTGCTGTTACCTCTTTCCATCTGGCCGGGAGATCCGGGCTAAGCTGGGCACACTAATTTGTATCTGGTCACTCACTATGCAGGAGGGTTGGGGTTGACTTTCTCCTGAGGTGTTTACATTTTATTTATATTTATTTTTCATCCATCTTTATTTTGGCTCCTTGATTTTTGGGCTCACATCTCGAAACGCTGAGGCATCAAGGAAGCCCACACCGTATGTAAACTGTGCTACACAGTAGGACCTTGTGATTTCTGCCTCTGATAACCCCAAACTCCCAGTCTATGCCTTGACGCTCCCCCCTCCACCGCCCCTTGGCCACCACAAGTCTGTTCTCTATGTCTGTGAGTTTCTGTTTCATAAAAGTTCATTCGTGCCATAGTTTGGATTCCTCTAGGTTTTCATCTCGCTTGAGAAAGGGGGCGGGGTTGCTTGTCCTTGGCTGGCTGCTGAGCGGTGTGTGGAAACGGCACACGACTGTTGGTCACTTGTGATCTGAGATCCCACAGGAGTTACCCTTCCTGTGAACTCTGCCTTCTCCACCCTGCCCCATCCTGGCATCCAGAATTCTTTCCAGGTTGTGTTGTCCCACCTTGGAAGGCAAAAGCACCCCCACCCTCGGCCAGGAAGAGAGAAAGAGCCCTGACATATCTGAAAGGTCAGATGAGCAGTTTCTCCTGATCACTGAGACTCTGCTCTAGACAGTCATGACGTTCTCTCACTTACAAGGATGGGTGCCTGGCCTGGGTTTCTTTGCTTAGGTTGGAGACGCTTATTTCCTGAGTTTCTTACTGGCCTCACTCTCCAAGAGAGGCGGCTTCCCAGGTGCCTCAGTGATCAAGAATCTGCCCGCCAGCGCAGGAGAGTAAGAGATAAAGGGTTCGATCCCTGGGTCGGGAAGATTTCCTAGAGAAGGAAATGGCAACCCACTCCAGTCTTCTTGCCTGGAGAATCCCATGGATGGACAAGCCTGGCGGGCTACTGTCTGTGCGGTTGTGAAAAGCTGGACACGACCGAGCGACTGAGCCCTCACCCATATATCCAAGAGAGACGCAGAGAACTGGGGATGGTCTGAGGGCAGGTGGAGGGATCAGGAAGCACAACCCCTCCTTCAAAGGCCTGGGGTTACACTGTCCTGCCTCCCCAATAGACTAAGTGGCAGTTGAGTGCTGTTACCTCTTTCCATCTGGCCGGGAGATCCGGGCTAAGCTGGGCACACTAATTTGTATCTGGTCACTCACTATGCAGGAGGGTTGGGGTTGACTTTCTCCTGAGGTGTTTACATTTTATTTATATTTATTTTTCATCCATCTTTATTTGGCCTGTGTGGGGCTCCCTTGCAGTGGCCTCTCTCCTTGCAGAGCACCGGCTCTGGGCGCACGCATTCCAGAGCGCTGGCTCGTCATTGGACACACCGGCCCAACTACTCCTTGGCACGTGGGATCTTCCCATGCCAGGGATCGAACTGGTGCCCCCTGCACTGCAAGGCGGACTTTTTCCCCACTGGACCACCACCAAGGAAGCCCGGCGTTTACATTTTTAAAGAACAGATTACCATTCCTCTGAAGGATGTGGGGAAGACCCATGAGGAGGTGGGGAATGTGTCCGTGACCTCCTAAGGCTTTCCTGTCCTGGGCGTGGCCGTCCCTACCAGGTGTCCGGCCCTCCCTGCGGGCCTCCTGAGCTGTTCTGTGTCAGGGCACTGAATTCCCCGTGCTCGGTGGGGCTGTACCCAGAGCCTGCAGGGCCGGTCCTGCCTGAAGTCACCATTCAGCGGCAGCTCATTCGTGCCACGGAGTGAGGTGACTCTCACGCCAACAGCAGCCTTTCCAAGGGACACACAATGGCCTCCGAGGTCACTGTGGGGTTTCCGAAGGCGAAGACATCCTGTTCTGGGATTTAAATAGACAAGTCTAGCGTTTAAGGAATGTGAAGTAATCTTCAAAAAGGGACTGTTTTTTTTATTTTTTTTTTGTGAACAAGACACTGAGTGAATCCTGGCCAGAACGTTTAAAGAGACGCTCTGAAAGGTCTTCTCATGGCGATGGAAATTCAACGCCAGTTATAACAGTGTCAGATGTGCAGGCAGCTGACAAAGGCGCTCTCAGCACCTGCACAGGGTAGTTCCAGGATCTGGCATCATCGTCCCCAGTCTGCAGATGAGGGCCTGAGGCTGCGTCTCAGCAAGGCAGAGCAGCAGAGCCAGGTCACTGGTAGGCTCACCTGGGATAAGCCTCTGTTCCTATCCCATCAGCTTAGATCACACCCAGCAAAGGTCTGGGTTGTTGGCTTCCTGCCTTCAAGGCTCATGGCGCTGGCTCCTTGGGACTCAACGGGGCGGGCTTCAGAGACCTCCCCCTTGTCAAAGAAGCCCAGTGCTGGCGGTGACCTTCCAGCTGGTGTCTGGGTCTCAGGACCAAGGTCAGTGTTGCCATGGTAACACGTGACCTCCCACGAAGGGGCTGATGCCTGAAATTCCAGACGCTCCTTACTTCCCAGGCCAGGCCCAGGGAATATGGGGACAAGAGGACCCAGGAATGACCCGGAGAAGTCCACAGAACCAGCTTCTGCAGGAACCAGTGGTGCCGACCACCAGTCTGGCAGCCACACCGCTGGGCTCCAGGACAGTCAGACTTATTGGGGGATGAAGTTTGTTGTCGGTTTGCTCAGCTGCTTAGCAGTGACTGACTCTTTTTTGGGGGGAAGGTGGGGATGGGGGCGTGGGCCACTTCTATTGGTCTTGCATTTATCTGGTTTCATCCATCTTTGTTCTTTGGCCCGTGTGGGCCACCCATCTCGGTGGCCTCTGTTGTCTCAGAGCACCGGCTCTGGGCGCATGCGCTCCAGAGCTCCGGCTCGGTAGTTGGACACATCGGTTCAGCCGCTCCGTGGCACGTGAGATCTTCCCAGGCCAGGGATCGAACCGGCGCCCCTTGCACTGCAAGGTGGTGTCCTTACCCACTGGACCACCAGGGAAGCCCAGTGTCCGACTTTTTGCAGCCCTGTGGACTGTTGCCCGCCAGGCTCCTCTGTCCACAAGAGTTTTCCTCAAGAATACGGGAGTGGGGGCTTCCCCTGGTGGTCCAGTGGGTAAGGACACCACCGCCTTGCAGTGCAAGGGGCACCGGTTCGAGCCCTGGCCTGGGAAGATCCCACGTGCGGTGGAGCGGCTGGACTGATGTGTCCAATCACTGAGCCGGACCTCTAGAGCGCATGCGCCCAGAGCCGGTGCTCTGCAACGACAGACGCCACCGCGATGGGAGGCCCACAGGAGCCAAAAAAAAAAACGAAGACAAATGAAAATAGAGAAAGTGGCCCGCCCATTCCCCTCCCTCCCCAACCCGACCCCCCGCCCAAAGTAAATAAATAAATAAATCTTAAAAAAAAAAAAAAAAAGAATACGGGAGTGGGTTGCGATTTCCTCCTTCAGGGGTTTTTCCCCACCCAGGGATTGGACCCATGTCTACTGCATCTCCTGCACTGGCAGGCAGATTCTTTATCACGGAGACACCTGAAAATCCCAGGGATGAAATTCATTCCAACCAAAAATCCACGGCAGCCTCCTGTGCCTTCCCAGGCCCTTTGAATGACCATCTCCGTCGTAGCCCCGTGTCATACTCTGCTTCGGCCGTAAGCAGGTGAGAAGAGCCCGTCTCCTCCGCCAGCCCGAGAGGGGGTCGAGGTTTTGGGTGCTGTCCCTGCCCCAGCGGTCTCCCAGGCGCAAGTTTGTGAACCAGCTTCTGCCGGGACCACCAGTCTGGCAGCCACACCGCTGGGCTCCAGGACAGTCAGACTTATTGGGGGATGAAGTTTGTTGTCGGTTTGCTCAGCTGCTTAGCAGTGACTGACTCTTTTTTGGGGGGAAGGTGGGGATGGGGGTGTGGGCCACTTCTATTGGTCTTGCATTTATCTGGTTTCATCCATCTTTGTTCTTTGGCCCGTGTGGGCCACTCATCTCGGTGGCCTCTGTTGTCTCAGAGCACCGGCTCTGGGCGCATGCGCTCCAGAGCTCCGGCTCGGTAGTTGGACACATCGGTTCAGCCGCTCCGCGGCACGTGAGATCTTCCCAGGCCAGGGATCGAACCGGCGCCCCTTGCACTGCAAGGTGGTGTCCTTACCCACTGGACCACCAGGGAAGCCCAGTGTCCGACTTTTTGCAGCCCTGTGGACTGTTGCCCGCCAGGCTCCTCTGTCCACAAGAGTTTTCCTCAAGAATACGGGAGTGGGGGCTTCCCCTGGTGGTCCAGTGGGTAAGGACACCACCGCCTTGCAGTGCAAGGGGCACCGGTTCGAGCCCTGGCCTGGGAAGATCCCACGTGCGGTGGAGCGGCTGGACTGATGTGTCCAATCACTGAGCCGGAGCTCTAGAGCGCATGCGCCCAGAGCCGGTGCTCTGCAACGACAGACGCCACCGCGATGGGAGGCCCACAGGAGCCAAAAAAAAAAACGAAGACAAATGAAAATAGAGAAAGTGGCCCGCCCACTCCCCTCCCTCCCCAACCCGACCCCCGCCCAAAGTAAATAAATAAATAAATCTTAAAAAAAAAAAAAAAAGAATACGGGAGTGGGTTGCGATTTCCTCCTTCAGGGGTTTTTCCCCACCCAGGGATTGGACCCATGTCTCCTGCATCTCCTGCACTGGCAGGCAGATTCTTTATCACGGAGACACCTGAAAATCCCAGGGATGAAATTCATTCCAACCAAAAATCCACGGCAGCCTCCTGTGCCTTCCCAGGCCCTTTGAATGACCATCTCCGTCGTAGCCCCGTGTCATACTCTGCTTCGGCCGTAAGCAGGTGAGAAGAGCCCGTCTCCTCCGCCAGCCCGAGAGGGGGTCGAGGTTTTGGGTGCTGTCCCTGCCCCCAGCGGTCTCCCAGGCGCAAGTTTGTGACAGAGGCTGGGCCAAACGGAATTGAATGGAGTTCATGTCAGAAACAGTGCAGAGATGTTTCTTGGGTCTTCTTGGCATGACCTGCCATTAGACCATGTCATTAACAGTCCCCCAGTTTTTTTGTTGTTGTTAAACATTTATTTATTTATTTATTTTGGCGGGGGTGGGGAGGAAGGGGGGTGGGCGGGTCACTTCTATTGGTCTTTCATTTGTCCATTTTCATCCATCTTTGTTCTTTGGCCCGTGTGGGCCTCCCATCGCGGTGGCCTCTCTTGTCGCAGAGCACCGGTTCTGGGCGTATGCGCTCCAGAGCTCCGGCTTAGTAATTGGACATATATGGGATCTTCCCAGGCCAGGGATCGAACCAGTGCCCCTTGCACTACAAGGCAGTGTCCCTACCCACTGGACCACCAGGGAAGCCCAGTCCCCCAGTTTTTAAACTAGCTTGGGATAACAGGAAAATGCCTGAATTATGAACAAAGGGAACAAATTCAAATCCTGCCTCTGCTACATCCTCATTGGATGATTTTCAGCAAGTTATGGAATCCATTGGAGTTTGAGTTTCTGGCGTAAGGTACATGTCCTAAATAAGGTGAGACTTAGTCAACAAGCCTTCTAAGGTGAGGCTTAGAAAACCAAAGGAGATCACTGAGACAAAAACATGAGACTGCAGGAGGGATAAATCAGGAGTTTGGGATTAACAAATATATACTATTATATACAAATTAGATAAACAAGAAGAAACTACTCAGTAGTACAGGGAACTGTACTCAATATCCTATTGTAACATATAAAACAAGAGAAAGTACAAAAGAATACACATTATATATATATTTAATTTAAAAAATACATATTTAAAATATATGTTACATTTTAAATAATATATATTTTACATTTTAAATATATATTATATATTAATATATTATATAAGCATAAAAATCTTATTTATTATATATATGATGATCATCATTATAATAGCCCGTGTCATACTCTGCTTGCCGTAAGCAGGTGAGAAGAGCCCGTCTCCTCCGCCAGCCCGAGAGGGGGTCGAGGTTTTGGGTGCTGTCCCTGCCCCCAGCGGTCTCCCAGGCGCAAGTTTGTGACAGAGGCTGGGCCAAACGGAATTGAATGGAGTTCATGTCAGAAACAGTGCAGAGATGTTTCTTGGGTCTTCTTGGCATGACCTGCCATTAGACCATGTCATTAACAGTCCCCCAGTTTTTTTGTTGTTGTTAAACATTTATTTATTTATTTATTTTGGTGGGGAAGGGGCGGGTCACTTCTATTGGTCTTTCATTTGTCCATTTTCATCCATCTTTGTTCTTTGGCCCGTGTGGGCCTCCCATCGCGGTGGCCTCTCTTGTCGCAGAGCACCGGTTCTGGGCGTATGCGCTCCAGAGCTCCGGCTTAGTAATTGGACATATATGGGATCTTCCCAGGCCAGGGATCGAACCAGTGCCCCTTGCACTACAAGGCAGTGTCCCTACCCACTGGACCACCAGGGAAGCCCAGTCCCCCAGTTTTTAAACTAGCTTGGGATAACAGGAAAATGCCTGAATTATGAACAAAGGGAACAAATTCAAATCCTGCCTCTGCTACATCCTCATTGGATGATTTTCAGCAAGTTATGGAATCCATTGGAGTTTGAGTTTCTGGCGTAAGGTACATGTCCTAAATAAGGTGAGACTTAGTCAACAAGCCTTCTAAGGTGAGGCTTAGAAAACCAAAGGAGATCACTGAGACAAAAACATGAGACTGCAGGAGGGATAAATCAGGAGTTTGGGATTAACAAATATATACTATTATATACAAATTAGATAAACAAGAAGAAACTACTCAGTAGTACAGGGAACTGTACTCAATATCCTATTGTAACATATAAAACAAGAGAAAGTACAAAAGAATACACATTATATATATATTTAATTTAAAAAATACATATTTAAAATATATGTTACATTTTAAATAATATATATTTTACATTTTAAATATATATTATATATTAATATATTATATAAGCATAAAAATATATCTTATTATATATATGATGATCATCATTATAATATATAATCATAATATAACATCATAATACAATAATAATATAAGCACTATATATTATCTATACTATATTATATATTATATAATATATTATATTACAAATTACAATTATATTATAAATACAATTATAGTTACATATAATTATATATAATCATATATATTATAAAATGTATATCTACTAATATATATTATGCATGTTATGTATACATTATATACATTATGTGTCACATGATCATATAATATATAATATACACTCTATGTATATTATATTATTAATGTAAATATTAATATATAACATCATCAAACATTATATATAGTTATTATATATAATATATAATATTCATCTATATTATATATAATTTATAATATATAAATATAATATATACTATCTATCTATATATTACAATTATATATGATATATATAGTGGTATATATTATATACAATATATATTATAGATATATATATTATATAAATATATATAGTATTTTAAAATATGAATAAATATGAATAAATAGAAATAGAAATGTATATATTTGTACATATATATATAACACATATAACCTATATAATATATGATATACATCATATGATATATCTATGGATATACGTATACATCATATATAGATATAGATATAATATATACATAGATATAATGTATGATGTATGTATATTATATACACTATATATATAAATATGATATATATGATATATAGCACATATATCATGAGGTGTATGATATGTATCATGATTATAATATATATAATATATATTATATATAATAATAATACACACCATGTATTATATATATAATATTGATCATATGTAACATACAATATATGTTATATATTTAATATTATCATGCATATATAATATATAGTCACAATACATATTATATATAGATATATTGCATGTAATGTATGTACCCATATTTATGATCAAAACATGTATACATAACATACATCATATATACAATATACTACATATTACATATGTTACACACATATACATTATATATATATAATACAGATTATATAATACAGATATCATATATAATATAAATTATATATGTATAACAAATTAATATGATATATAGTGTGTATAGCATGTATATCATAATATTATATATAATAACATGATACAATTATAGTATAGATAGCATATATTATAATTACTATATATTAATATATATCAATGTATTTTATATATTATATAATATGTACATTAGACATATTATATAATATATATTATATATCTATGATATATGCAATAAAACTCTTCCAAAAAATTGCACAGGAAGGAACACTTCCAAACACATTCTACGAGGCCACCATCACCTTGATACCCAAACCAGGCAAAGACAACACAAAAAAGGAAAACTATAGGCCAATTTCACTGATGAACTTAGATGCCAAGATCCTCAACGACATGTCAAAAAACTCATACATTATGATCAAGTCAGGTTCATCCCAGGCATGCAGGGCTTCTTCAACATCCGCCAATCAATCAACGTGATACACCATATCAACAAGTTGAAAGACAAAAATCACATGATCATTTCAATAGATGCAGAAAAAGCCTTCGACAAAGTACAACATCCATTTATGATCAAAACTCTTCAGAAAATGGGCATAGAAGGAACCTATCTCAACATAATAAAGGCCATCTATGAGAAGCCTACAGCGAACATTATTGTTAATGGTGAAAAACTGAAAGCATTCCCTCTAAGATCAGGAACAAGACAGGGGTGCCCACTTTCACCACTGCTATTCAACATAGTCCTGCAAGTCCTAGCAACAGCAGTAAGAGAAGAGAAAGAAATCAAAGGAATCCAGATTGGAAAGGAAGAAGTCAAGCTCTCTCTTTTTGCAGATGACATGGTATTATACATAGAAAATCCCAAAGACACGGTTACAAAGCTACTAGAGCTAATCAACGAATTCAGCAAAGTCGCAGGATACAAAGTCAACACCCAGAAGTCACTGGCATTCCTATACACAAACAATGAAAAATCAGAAAATGAAATCAAAGAGGCAATCCCCTTCACCATTGCAACCAAAAGAATCAAATATCTAGGAATAAATCTGCCCAAAGAAACAAAAGAATTGTACACAGAAAATTACAAGACACTCATGAAAGAAATTAAAGAAGACTTAAAACAGATGGAAAGATATTCCATGTTCCTGGATCGGAAGAATCAATATTGTGAAAATGACCATGCTACCAAATATCATCTACAGATTCAATGCAATACCTATCCAACTACCATTGACATTTTTCACAGAACTAGACCAAATAATAACACAGTTCATATGGAAACACAGAAGACCTCGAATAGCCAAAGCAATCCTGAGGAAGAAGAATGGAGTTGGAGGGATCAGCCTCCCTAACTTCAGACTCTACTACCAAGCAACAATTATCAAGACAGTATGGTACTGGCACAAAAACAGAACTATAGATCAATGGAACAAGATTGAGAATCCAGAGATCAACCCACGCACCTATGGGTACCTTATTTTTGACAAAGGAGGAGAAACTATAAAATGGGAGAAAGACAGCCTCTTCAACAAATGGTGCTGGGAAAATTGGACAGCTACATGCAAAAAAATGAAGTTGGAACATTCCCTGACCCCATACACAAAGATCAATTCAAAATGGATTAAAGACCTCAATGTAAGACCAGAAACCATCAAACGCTTAGAGGAGAATATAGGCAAAACCCTCAAAGACATCAATCAAAGCAAGATCTTCTCTGACCCACCTACTAAAATAGTGGAACTGAAAAGAAAAGTCAACACATGGGACCTCATGAAACTTAAAAGCTTTTGTACAGCAAAAGAAATCACCAAAAAGTTGAACAGACACCCCACAGAGTGTGAGAAAATCATAGCAAATGAAACAACAGACAAAGAATTAATCTCCAAAATCTACAAGCAACTCAGACAACTCAGCACAGGGAAAATGAGCAGCCCAATCAAAAAATGGGAAAAAGATCTAAAGAGAAGCCTCTCCAATGAGGACATACAGATGGCCCAAAAATACATGAAACGATGCTCAACCTCGCTTATTATCAGAGAAAAGCAAATTAAAACCACAATGAGATACCACCTCACACCTGTCAGAATGGCCATCATCAACAAATTGACAGACAACAAATGCTGGGGAGGGTGCGGAGAAAAGGGAACCCTCTTGCATTGCTGGTGGGAATGTAAATTGATACAACCTCTATGGAAGACAATATGGAGATTCCTTAAAAAACTAAAAATAGAAGCACCCTATGACCCAGCAATCCCACTATTAGGCCTATATCCTGATGAAATCAAAACTGAAAGAGGCACCCGTACCCCAATGTTCATTGCAGCTCTCTATACAATAGCCAGAACATGGAAGTAACCTAGATGTCCATCGAAAAATGAATGGATACAGAAGCTCTGGTACATATATATACAATGGAATACTACTCAGCTGTTAAAAGAAATGCAGAAGACTCAGTCCTAATGAGGTGGCTGGCTCTAGAACCTATCATAAAAAGTGAAGTAAGTCAAAAAGAGAAAGACAAGTATAGTATACTAGCTCATATATACGGGATCTAGTAAGATGGTCATGATAACACACACAGTGAACTCATGAAAAAACAGAGAATAGACATAAAGACATTGTGGAGACCGAACAGTGGGAGGGAGGCATGGAGGGAGTAACATGGAAACCTATACTGTCATGTGTGGAAAAGATAGCTATTGTCATTGTGCTAGGGGAATAGGAGTACCTACAACCACTTGGGGCAATGGTCTGGAGGGATGGGAGGGAGGGAACTGGGTGGGGGGAGGGTCCAGGGATATACATATGAATGATCTGGTGAACAACAAAACTCTGTAAAATCTTTAAAATAAAGGGAAAAAAAAAACTTAAAAAAAAAATTATATATTATATATAATAACATGATATAATTATAGTATAGATAGTATATATTATAATTACTATATATTAATATATATGTATTATATATATTAAATATGTATTTTATATATCATATAATATGTACATAATATACATATATCATAGATATATAATATATATTATATATTATATACATAATACATACTATATAATATATATTATATATCTATGATATATGCAATATTATATATAGTATACAATAATATATAATATGATATAATATACATAATATATTATATTATACTATATTTCATTACTGTTTGTAATATATATACTATAAATATATATTCATAGTATATGTTTTATGTATTTATATATATTTTATATATATTATAAAATATATATATATAAAGACATACTACTTTGCTGTATACCAGAAACTAACATAGCATTGTAAATCAACTATATTTCAACTGTATAAAGGAAAACTCTCGTAAAACAAAAGCTGAGACGAATGGAGAGAACAGCATGGAAGTATATACACCATCAAGCGGAAAACAGATAGCCAATGGGAATTTGTTATATGACTCAGGGAACTCAAACCCAGGCTCTAACAACCTAGGGGGCTGCGAATGGGTGGAGGGTGGGAAGGAAGTTCAAGAAGGAAGAGATATATACTTATGGTTAGTTCATGTTGATATATGCCAGAAACCAAAGCAATATTGTAAAGCAATTATCCTTCAATTAAACATAAATCAATTTAAAAATATATATAAAGTAACTTTTGTGCTGTCAAAATATACAATAAGTAGATCCAGTTATTTTAGAAAGCCTAGGGTTTTGTTCTGCTTTTTGGTATAGTCTTAAAAAGTGGCTTCCCTGATGGTTCAGTGGTATAAATTCTGTGTGCAATGCAAGAGACCTGTGTTTGGTCCCTGGGCTTGGAAGATCCCCTCAAGCAAGGCATGGCCACCCACTCCAGTATTCTTGCCTGGAGAATCCCATGGACAGAGGAGCCTTGAGGGCTGCGCTGCAGTATACAGGGTTGTACAGTTTGAAGCAACTAAGCAGTAGCAGCAGCAAAGTCTTAAAGACATACACACACATACATACTCATCCCCCCCACCATGCACACACAGTCTCTTTCAACCATCATTCCAAATACAGAGCATTTTCAGCAGCTTACCAGGTTCTCTTGGGGCACCCAAAGACAGCTGTGATTTGGACTTTCCTCTTGTCTAGTCTTGCGATGGAACCTGAAAAGTCTTGTCTGGTCCATCTCTGTAATGCGAACTCCTTCTCCTCCCCCACTTTTATCCTGCATGGCCACTGGGATGTCTCACCCAGGAAGTTACCTTGAGCTGATGGATGCCCGGCCAGCGCAGGGGTCCACAGACCTGTGGAGTCCTCCCAGACTGGACGTGTCCCTCTAGGAAGCCTCCGGCGACTTCTCCGCACCCCACACCCTGGATGCAGGTGCATTCCTCCTTCAGTGCACTTCCGTAAACTCACCCATCTGCCTCTGAGTCTTTCTCTCCCGCAAGCCTATGAGCTTCCTAAGAACCTAGGTGATTCTCCTATTCATTGCATATCCTTTGACCACTGGCACACAGTAGGTATCTGTGAAACCCAAATGAGTTGTGGAGTTTGGTAGAGCACAGGCAGCAGATTTGGCAGATACCAGATTTGTTGCCTGTATCACTTAGACGCTCATACTCTGTCATGCAGTTGTGTCTGACTCTTTCAATCCCGTGGACTGTAACCCACCAGGCTCCTCTAGGCATGTGATTTCCTAGGCAAGAATACTGGAATGGGTTGCCATTTCCTCCCCCAGGGGATCTTCCTGACCCAGGGATCGAACTTGAATCTTCTTCATTGGCCGGCGGGTCCTTTACCACTGAGCCACTGGGGAAGTGTATCACATACCACTTTAAAACACATCATTCTGCTATTCCAAGGGTATGTAAGTAGCTTTCCAATGTGCACATTTGCTTATTAACACTTCAAAGATTTATTTATTTATTTATTTGTTTTTGGGCGGGGGTCGGGTTGGGGAGGGAGGGGAGCGGGCGGGCCACTTCTATTGGTCTTTCATTTCTCTATTTTCATCCATCTTTGTTCTTTGGCTCCTGTGGGCCTCCCATCGCGGTGGCGTCTGTCGTTGCAGAGCGCCTGCTGTGGGCGCATGCGCTCCAGAGCTCCGGCTCAGTAATTGGACACATCGGTCCAGCCGCTCTGCGGCACATGGGATCTTCCCAGGCCAGGGATCGAACCGGTGCCTCTTGCACTGCCAGGCGGTGTCCTTACCCACTGGACCACCAGGGGAAGCCCCTTATTAACACTTTAAAAGAAAAATGACCTTATATCAACCTCAGAGCCAGCAGCCAGCGTTGCACAGTGCAAATTATCAAGGGTGAGAATCTCGGAATCTTGCTCCACATTTTGGTGCTGAAAAGACAGACAGCCTAGAGGTGAATGTCTGCGGTCCACAATGTGAACTCCTTCTCCTCCCCCACTTTTATCCTGCATGGCCACTGGGATGTCTCACCCAGGAAGTTACCGTGAGCTGATGGATGCCCGGCCAGCGCAGGGGTCCACAGACCTGTGGAGTCCTCCCAGACTGGACGTGTCCCTCTAGGAAGCCTCCGGCGACTTCTCCGCACCCCACACCCTGGATGCAGGTGCATTCCTCCTTCAGTGCACTTCCGTAAACTCACCCATCTGCCTCTGAGTCTTTCTCTCCCGCAAGCCTATGAGCTTCCTAAGAACCTAGGTGATTCTCCTATTCATTGCATATCCTTTGACCACTGGCACACAGTAGGTATCTGTGAAACCCAAATGAGTTGTGGAGTTTGGTAGAGCACAGGCAGCAGATTTGGCAGATACCAGATTTGTTGTCTGTATCACTTAGACGCTCATACTCTGTCATGCAGTTGTGTCTGACTCTTTCAATCCCGTGGACTGTAACCCACCAGGCTCCTCTAGGCATGTGATTTCCTAGGCAAGAATACTGGAATGGGTTGCCATTTCCTCCCCCAGGGGATCTTCCTGACCCAGGGATCGAACTCGAATCTTCTTCATTGGCGGGGTCCTTTACCACTGAGCCACTGGGGAAGTGTATCACATACCACTTTAAAACACATCATTCTGCTATTCCAAGGGTATGTAAGTAGCTTTCCAATGTGCACATTTGCTTATTAACACTTCAAAGATTTATTTATTTATTTATTTGTTTTTGGGCGGGGGTCGGGTTGGGGAGGGAGGGGAGCGGGCGGGCCACTTCTATTGGTCTTTCATTTCTCTATTTTCATCCATCTTTGTTCTTTGGCTCCTGTGGGCCTCCCATCGCGGTGGCGTCTGTCGTTGCAGAGCGCCTGCTGTGGGCGCATGCGCTCCAGAGCTCCGGCTCAGTAATTGGACACATCGGTCCAGCCGCTCTGCGGCACATGGGATCTTCCCAGGCCAGGGATCGAACCGGTGCCTCTTGCACTGCCAGGCGGTGTCCTTACCCACTGGACCACCAGGGGAAGCCCCTTATTAACACTTTAAAAGAAAAATGACCTTATATCAACCTCAGAGCCAGCAGCCAGCGTTGCACAGTGCAAATTATCAAGGGTGAGAATCTCGGAATCTTGCTCCACATTTTGGTGCTGAAAAGACAGACAGCCTAGAGGTGAATCCCAGTGCCAGCTGCAGGAGTGGCCTGAGTGACCTGGCAGTTCCTGAAGAGTCAGGAGCAGGGCCAGGTGCAGGCCTGGTACTTTGGGCTCTGTGTGTGCGTGTTTGTGTGTTTAGTGGCCGTGGGATCTTAGTTTCTCAACCAGGGATCATGGCAGTGAAAGCAGAGTCCTAATCTCTAGAAGCGAAGTTAGAGTGTTCATCACTCAGTCACGTCTGACTCCTTGTGACCCGTGGACTGTAGCCACCAGGCTCCTCTGTCGATGGGATTCTCCAGGCAAGAATATTGGGGTGGGCTGCTATGCCCTTCTCCAGGGGGTCCTCCCGACCCAGGATCCAACTCGGGTCTCTCACACTGCAGGCGGGTTCTTCACTGTCTGAACCAGGGAAGTCTGAACTCTGTGCATGTTTGGCTGCCGCAGCTTAGAAGATGCGGTTTTACAGGGAGAGCTGCAGAGCTGGTTCTGTGCTCTGTCTATAGTTTTTTTTTTTTGGTCCTTTGACCCAGTGTTGACTCATCTGGGGTGTGTTAATTCCAGGGCCTTCGTTCAGCTCCTTGCCACCTTTTCCTGGGAGGACCAGGCTCCATGCTCTGTTCTTTGTCAAAGGTTATGCCCTCTGACATCACCTCCAGCATCATTTCTTGGCCACGTCATCCTCACCTGCTTGAAGCCCTTGCATTCTTGCCTATTGTCTCCAGGGTAGATTTTTTTTTTTTTTTGGCCTCTAAGTCATCATGTGTTTTCATCCATCTTTGCTGTTTGGCCTGTGTGGGCCTCCTATCGCTGTGGCCTCTCTCGAGGCAGAGTACCGGCTCTGGGCACATGTGCTCCAGAGCGCTGGCTCATCATTGGACACACCGGCCAAGCCGCTCTGTGACACGTGGGATCTTCCCTGGCCAGGGATCAAACCGGTGTCCCTTGCACTGCAAAGTGGACTCTTTACCCACTGAACCAGCAGGGAGGCCCAAGGGGTGGATTTATTTTAAAAAGACTGTTTTATTGAGATATAATTCAGGTACGACAGAGGCCAGCCTAAAGAAAATGACCTTATATCAACCTCAGAGCCAGCAGCCAGCGTTGCACAGTGCAAATTATCAAGGGTGAGAATCTCGGAATCTTGCTCCACATTTTGGTGCTGAAAAGACAGACAGCCTAGAGGTGAATCCCAGTGCCAGCTGCAGGAGTGGCCTGAGTGACCTGGCAGTTCCTGAAGAGTCAGGAGCAGGGCCAGGTGCAGGCCTGGTACTTTGGGCTCTGTGTGTGCGTGTTTGTGTGTTTAGTGGCCGTGGGATCTTAGTTTCTCAACCAGGGATCATGGCAGTGAAAGCAGAGTCCTAATCTCTAGAAGCGAAGTTAGAGTGTTCATCACTCAGTCACGTCTGACTCCTTGTGACCCGTGGACTGTAGCCACCAGGCTCCTCTGTCGATGGGATTCTCCAGGCAAGAATATTGGGGTGGGCTGCTATGCCCTTCTCCAGGGGGTCCTCCCGACCCAGGATCCAACTCGGGTCTCTCACACTGCAGGCGGGTTCTTCACTGTCTGAACTCTGTGCATGTTTGGCTGCCGCAGCTTAGAAGATGCGGTTTTACAGGGAGAGCTGCAGAGCTGGTTCTGTGCTCTGTCTATAGTTTTTTTTTTTTTGGTCCTTTGACCCAGTGTTGACTCATCTGGGGTGTGTTAATTCCAGGGCCTTCGTTCAGCTCCTTGCCACCTTTTCCTGGGAGGACCAGGCTCCATGCTCTGTTCTTTGTCAAAGGTTATGCCCTCTGACATCACCTCCAGCATCATTTCTTGGCCACGTCATCCTCACCTGCTTGAAGCCCTTGCATTCTTGCCTATTGTCTCCAGGGTAGATTTTTTTTTTTTTTGGCCTCTAAGTCATCATGTGTTTTCATCCATCTTTGCTGTTTGGCCTGTGTGGGCCTCCTATCGCTGTGGCCTCTCTCGAGGCAGAGTACCGGCTCTGGGCACATGTGCTCCAGAGCGCTGGCTCATCATTGGACACACCGGCCAAGCCGCTCTGTGACACGTGGGATCTTCCCTGGCCAGGGATCAAACCGGTGTCCCTTGCACTGCAAAGTGGACTCTTTACCCACTGAACCAGCAGGGAGGCCCAAGGGGTGGATTTATTTTAAAAAGACTGTTTTATTGAGATATAATTCAGGTACGACAGAGGCCAGCCTTTTAAAGAATATGGTTCTGCTGTCTCTAGCATATTCACAGTGTTGTGCAACCCTCACCACGGTCTATTTCCAGAACGTTGTCATCTCCAAACAAAGAAATCCTGCACCTGACGTCCTCCCTCCCCGCTACCCTCTCCTTCCGGTCTCTGACAACCACTGGTCTTCTTCTGTCTCTTCGGATTTGAAATGGCCTCATGCAACACATGCTTTTTTGTGTCTGGTTTCTTTCACTTAGCGTCATGTTTTCCAGGTTCGTCCAAGTCGTAGCATGCATCAGTATGTCTTTTTATGACTGAGGACTATTTCATTGTACTGATTTACCACATGTTGTTTATCCATTCATTTATTGGTAGACATTGTCATTGTCTACCAATGCCAGGTTCCTTTGTCCATGGGATTTCCCAGGCAAGAATTCTGGAATGGGTTGCCATTTCCTTCTCCAGGAAATGTCTACTTTTGGGCTATTATGAACATTTTGTGTGGACATAGTTTTTTTTTCTCTTCTTCTTCTCTTTCTTGCTCTCTTTCTTTTCTTGGGTAGGTATAACTAGGAGTGGAATTTCTGGGTTGTGCAGTATGTGTGGTCAGTCGCTCAGTCGTGTCTAACTCTCTGTGGCTCCGTGGACTGTAGTCTGCCAGGCTCCTCTGTTCGTGAAATTCTCCAGACAAGAATCCTGGAGTGAGTTGCCATTTCCTTCCTTAGGAGATCATCCTGACCCGGGGATTGAACCTGTGTCTCTTGCATGTCCTACATTGGCAGACATTTTTTACCACTGTGCCACCTGGGAAATTGGGTTATGTGGTACTTAAGGATATATTTCAACTCCATAGCCTGAGGTTAGGGACCTGCCCATTTTGGACCCTCCACTCAGGCTCCTACTACACCCTGGCCCAGACCCCACTCTTCTCTCTTGGCAAATGCAGCTCTCCCAACACACTCTGACACATCCTGCCTTTTCATGTGCCATTCACCCCTTGCCATGGCCTTCCTCTAACCTTTGCACCTGGATAACTCCTCCAGAGTCAGTTCAGGCATCATCACCAGCTGGGGGATTTTACAATGAGCAAAACCAAATCCCTGCTCTCATGGAGCTCATGTCAGAGTAGGGGAAATTGGCCAGGAAATTTAGCAATGTATAACACACACGCACATAGGTAGTTAGTTGTTTATCAAAAGTTTATGCTTAGGGAATTGATGCTGTCCCAACAAGAAAGAGGATTCTATGTTCCTGCATTCCTGGAACCCAGGAGTGGCCATGATATCAATTCTTGCCAGTGGAATATGAAAAGGAGGAATCTCTTGGTTCTGGGAGTGGGTTTTTAAGAAGTGGGTGGGTTTTATCCAGTTGGGTCAGTGGTAAAGAATCTGTCTGCCAATGCATGAGACAGGGGAGACGTGGCTTGGATCCCTGGGTCAGGAAGATCCCCTGGAGAAGTAAATGACAACCCACTCCAGTATTCTTGCCTCGGAAACTCCATGGACAGAGGAGCCTGGTGGGCTACAGTCCATAGGGTCACAAAGAGTTTGACATGACTGAGCACATGTGGGTTTTCTTTTTTTTAAAATGGGTTTTGTATTCGTTTTCATCCATCTTTATTCATTGGCCTGTGTGGGCCTCCCATTGCAGTGGCCTCTCTCCTTGCAGAGCAGCGCCTCTGGGCGCATGTGCTCCAGAGCGCTGGCTCGTAATTGGACACACCGGTCCAGTCGCTCCACAGCACAGGATCTTCCCAGCCAGGGATCGAACTGGCGCCCCTTGCACTGCCAGGTGGACTCTTTACACACTGGACCACCAGGGAAGCCCACACATGGGTTTTCTCCATGCTCTTTTCTCTCTACGGTCAGTGTGCAGGCAACTTTGAGGCCATAAGGAATGAGAGTCCAGGAGAAGGAAGGAGCCTGAGTGTCTGAATCACCCAGTGGGAGGAAGTCATAGGCTGACTGGGAACATCGCATTAAGCTGGAATAGGATTCAGCAATCCACTTCTGTTGCTTAAGACCACTACGGTGGCCTCCTTTTTCTTACATGAAGCACTAGCATGTCCCATTTTACCCTCTTCCTCCTCATTACATGAATTATTTTTCTCTGAATGCATCCGCTTTAAACAAAGCAGGAGGTTCATAAATGCCTGCAAGGCTGTTTAATCATAGCAAGAACTCAACAAAAGCCTACTTTCATTCTTTCTCTGTTGTAAGTCCCCACAGCTTCTGCCACAGTGCAAACACTCCACACATCTTTATCAAATTGAATCAAGGGTGCTGGGAAATGTATTGAATTTACCAAAAGAAGGCACAGTTTATTTACCAAGTGAGGTTGTGGAAGGATACATTAGGAGTTTGGGATTTACAGATACATAGTTGCGTATATAAAATAGTTAACCAATAAGGACTTACTGGATAGCACAGGGAGCTCTACTATTGAGTAATTTTGTAATAACCTATAATGGAAAAGAATCTGAAAAGTATATATATCTCAGTGAGAATACATATCTATCTCTCTATCACCTTGCTGTACACCTGAAATGAACATAACATGTAAATCATCTGTACTTCAAGTTTAAAAAGTCAACCAACCAAACCAAAAAAAAACCCTCCACAAAACCAACCAACAAAAGTAATGTTGGGATGATGACTAGTTTCTTAATCAGCTGCGTGAAAAAGTTTGTTATCTACCCAAAGGTGCAGGAAGAAGCAGCAGGTCTGGGATGCATCTAGCAGATACCAACAGGTGTTCCTGGCTTGCTGCTGGGTGACCGTTGTTTCATTTCAGTCAATGACCACAGACACCTGTGTTTTTGCATAAATGGCTCAGACCACAAAAATCCCGGTTAGAACATTTGAATCCCTAGGAGTGCTTAACTCCAAACTGGCCTGAACACTGTCCCTTCATCTCCACAGTGGGAACCGGGCTTTTACGTGTTTCAAATACCATAGACATGAGATTGACGATGTGGGGTTCTGCTCCTTGGAGTTCACCAAGACTTGGTGTCTTCTCTCTGGAGGTTTGCGGTTTCCACATCAGCTCATTACAACTGCAGCCGATGAAACGCGGACCATGGCGCAGGCACTGTTCCAAGCACTTTTCATGGTTTACCTCATGATCTACAACAGTCCTATGGGGCCTGTTCTGCCCATTAGGAACCTAAAGGGCTAAGCCATTTGCTTAAGGTCACGTGGGAGGTGAGAAGAGGAGACAGGTGTCCAAACAGGTCTGTCTGAACCTAAAGTCAAGTCTTCTCAGCAACCGTGTTTCAAGCAGGAAGTAGAACTGCTGGCTTTCATTGGGGGGGGGGGGACTCCAGTACGACCTGGGAATGCAGATCATTAGGCATCTCTGGGTCCTAAGCACTGGGTGGGATCAAATTGAATCAAGGGTGCTGGGAAATGTATTGAATTTACCAAAAGAAGGCACAGTTTATTTACCAAGTGAGGTTGTGGAAGGATACATTAGGAGTTTGGGATTTACAGATACATAGTTGCGTATATAAAATAGTTAACCAATAAGGACTTACTGGATAGCACAGGGAGCTCTACTATTGAGTAATTTTGTAATAACCTATAATGGAAAAGAATCTGAAAAGTATATATATCTCAGTGAGAATACATATCTATCTCTCTATCACCTTGCTGTACACCTGAAATGAACATAACATGTAAATCATCTGTACTTCAAGTTTAAAAAGTCAACCAACCAAACCAAAAAAAAACCCTCCACAAAACCAACCAACAAAAGTAATGTTGGGATGATGACTAGTTTCTTAATCAGCTGCGTGAAAAAGTTTGTTATCTACCCAAAGGTGCAGGAAGAAGCAGCAGGTCTGGGATGCATCTAGCAGATACCAACAGGTGTTCCTGGCTTGCTGCTGGGTGACCGTTGTTTCATTTCAGTCAATGACCACAGACACCTGTGTTTTTGCATAAATGGCTCAGACCACAAAAATCCCGGTTAGAACATTTGAATCCCTAGGAGTGCTTAACTCCAAACTGGCCTGAACACTGTCCCTTCATCTCCACAGTGGGAACCGGGCTTTTACGTGTTTCAAATACCATAGACATGAGATTGACGATGTGGGGTTCTGCTCCTTGGAGTTCACCAAGACTTGGTGTCTTCTCTCTGGAGGTTTGCGGTTTCCACATCAGCTCATTACAACTGCAGCCGATGAAACGCGGACCATGGCGCAGGCACTGTTCCAAGCACTTTTCATGGTTTACCTCATGATCTACAACAGTCCTATGGGGCCTGTTCTGCCCATTAGGAACCTAAAGGGCTAAGCCATTTGCTTAAGGTCACGTGGGAGGTGAGAAGAGGAGACAGGTGTCCAAACAGGTCTGTCTGAACCTAAAGTCAAGTCTTCTCAGCAACTGTGTTTCAAGCAGGAAGTAGAACTGCTGGCTTTCATTGGGGGGGGGGGGACTCCAGTACGACCTGGGAATGCAGATCATTACTGTGGTACATCTCTGGGTCCTAAGCACTGGGTGGGATTGGCTCAGGGCCTTTGCTGAAGACTCAGGTCAGCTTTGCAAGGGGGCTTGAAAGGCAGAAGGATAAAGAGAAGGAGAGAGTGAGAGAGAGGCAAGAGGAGAGAAGAGAGGAAGAAAATTTCAGGTGGCACTAAGCATATTCTAATGACATTCAGAGGGCTTCCCTGATGGCCCACAGGTAAAGAATCTGTCTGCCAATGCAGCAGACGTGACTTCAGTCCCTGGGGTGGGGGAGATTTCCTGAAGCGGGAAATGGGAACCCACTCCAGTGCTCTTGCATGGGAAATCCCATGGACAGAGGAGCCTGGCGGACTGCAGTCCATAGGGGTCGCAGAAAGAGGCGAACACGATTCAGCAACTAAACAACAACAATAGCATTAAGGCATGTTCCTTTTCCTGTTGCAGATAAATGAAGGTCCCCTTGTGATAGGAGAGTCCCCAGATCTTCCACTGGGAAGGAGCCTCATAGGAAAGATTGAAGAAATGGTCCCCTAGGCCTGTTTCCTCGTCACTGTGATGGGGCCTCGGTGCTCAGGGCAGACTGGATGGCCTTGAGGCTGGCTTAGAAGGCTGCGAGAGGCTTTCACATCTGCTATTCCTGGGATAGAGAGAAACCAAGGTTTGTATTTCTTCTCCAGAATGACGTCTGTTAACCCAGCGCCCATCTACACAATATCTCTGGCTTCCGTTTCTTCACTGGAGAAATTGGGGATGAGAAATGCTCAGGACTGAATTTTGGAGCTTTGGGAGTTGGGTTTCAACAGAGGTGTTGAGAAAATATCAATCACTAGGGATAGGAGCTGTCCATGATTAGATTTTGGTGGAAAAATTCACTCTTCCACCTTTGTTTGCATTTTCCCTGTTTCTCTCTCTTTCCTGGATATAGTAGACGACTAACTTGTTGGCTCATTCTCCGCCTTGTGCCTGTAATCACACCCTTCCTCTGTGACTCAGCAGTTCCTTCCACGAGAGGGGCATAATTTAGTTGTTCTTGACTTTGTGCTTGCCACATGACTTGTTTTAGTCAATGGGCTGTTAACAGATGACAAGCAAGGACTTGATGTGGGCTTGCCTGGCTGGGCTTGATTTGTTACGCATTTGCCGTTATGGTGAGAACATGCCAAACTAGCCCACTGGTTCCAGGAGGATAAGAGGCACATGGGGCAATTTTGTTCTTGACATTCAACCTGGAGCTGCCCGGTCCAGCTCGGCCTGTATCAGATTGGCTCCAGTGAACACACAAGTGCATGCATGAAGGACATGCTTACTATTGTGTGCCACTGACACTCTGTGATCATTTGCCACGCAGTGATAGCTGATTGATACAGGAGTAAAAGTTCAGTTTGAGGTATTTCTTTGCTGAATGAATGAATGAATTTTTATTTATTTGTTCTTGGTTGTTCTTCGAGGCATGCAGGATCTTTGTTCCCTCCTACTCCAGTTCTTTTCTGGAGAATTCTATAGTCAGAGGAGCTTGAGGGGCTCCAGTCAACCAGGGACTCAGTCCATGCCCTTTTGCAGTGGAAGCAAACTCCTAACCCCTGGACTGCCAGGGAATTCCTTGAATTTATAAGAAAAGAATTTTATTTCTTTTACCTTGGGAGGCTGATCTAAGGAAACACTGCTAGGATTTACATCAGACAATGTTTGGCCTAGATTCTCTGCTAGGAGTTTTATGGTACCATATCTTATATTCATGTCTTTATGCCACTTTGGGTTTATTTTTGTCTCTGGTGTGAGAGTATTCTAATTACTATCTATAAGTAGTTACACAATATCTCTGGCTTCCGTTTCTTCACTGGAGAAATTGGGGATGAGAAATGCTCAGGACTGAATTTTGGAGCTTTGGGAGTTGGGTTTCAACAGAGGTGTTGAGAAAATATCAATCACTAGGGATAGGAGCTGTCCATGATTAGATTTTGGTGGAAGAATTCACTCTTCCACCTTTGTTTGCATTTTCCCTGTTTCTCTCTCTTTCCTGGATATAGTAGACGACTAACTTGTTGGCTCATTCTCCGCCTTGTGCCTGTAATCACACCCTTCCTCTGTGACTCAGCAGTTCCTTCCACGAGAGGGGCATAATTTAGTTGTTCTTGACTTTGTGCTTGCCACATGACTTGTTTTAGTCAATGGGCTGTTAACAGATGACAAGCAAGGACTTGATGTGGGCTTGCCTGGCTGGGCTTGATTTGTTACGCATTTGCCGTTATGGTGAGAACATGCCAAACTAGCCCACTGGTTCCAGGAGGATAAGAGGCACATGGGGCAATTTTGTTCTTGACATTCAACCTGGAGCTGCCCGGTCCAGCTCGGCCTGTATCAGATTGGCTCCAGTGAACACACAAGTGCATGCATGAAGGACATGCTTACTATTGTGTGCCACTGACACTCTGTGATCATTTGCCACGCAGTGATAGCTGATTGATACAGGAGTAAAAGTTCAGTTTGAGGTATTTCTTTGCTGAATGAATGAATGAATTTTTATTTATTTGTTCTTGGTTGTTCTTCGAGGCATGCAGGATCTTTGTTCCCTCCTACTCCAGTTCTTTTCTGGAGAATTCTATAGTCAGAGGAGCTTGAGGGGCTCCAGTCAACCAGGGACTCAGTCCATGCCCTTTTGCAGTGGAAGCAAACTCCTAACCCCTGGACTGCCAGGGAATTCCTTGAATTTATAAGAAAAAGAATTTTATTTCTTTTACCTTGGGAGGCTGATCTAAGGAAACACTGCTAGGATTTACATCAGACAATGTTTGGCCTAGATTCTCTGCTAGGAGTTTTATGGTACCATATCTTATATTCATGTCTTTATGCCACTTTGGGTTTATTTTTGTCTCTGGTGTGAGAGAGTATTCTAATTACTATCTATAAGATAAATACCATGTGTGCTCAGTCGTGTCTGATGCTTTGCGACCCCATGAACTGTGCCCACCAGGCTCCTCTGCCCAAGGAATTTTCCCGGCAGGAATATTGGAGTGGGCTGATTTCCTTCTCCAGTGGGTATCCCCTACCCGGGGATTACACCTGCTTCTCCTGCATGGAAGGCAGATTCTTTATCCTCGAGCCAGCCGGGAAGCCCCAGCCACACTTCAATCCATTCTCATTTTTCTGCCAAAAGAGTCATTGTCAAGGTCCCCAGTGACCCCATGTTGCCAGTGCACCTTCTGGACCTCGGCAGCATTTGAAACAGTTGGTCATTCCCTGAAGGGTTACTTTGTTTTGGCTCTGGAACCTCACTGGTCCTCTTCCTACTGGTTGTTCTTCTCAGTCTCTTTGCTGTTTCTCTGTTTCTAAAGGTTGGAGGCCCTGCAGCTTAGCCCTTGGACTTCTCTTGAACCACTTTCATTCCTATTTGATCTGCTCAGTCACCTGACTTTAAATGACGTCTACATGCTGATGACTCTTAGATTTATATCTCTGGGCTGATATCAGACTCACACCCCTCACTGCCAGCATGACTTGGATAATTAGCTAACATGAAATTCCTACTTCCCTCTTTATCTCAAATAGGCAACTTCCCTGAGGCCAACTCCCTCCTTCCACTTGTTAAGGCCCCACACTTGGGAGTCAGCTTTCTTTCTTTCACATTCCTGATCCAGTCCTTCAAGGATGATATTGCCTGTCTTCAGAATAAATCCCATTTCTTCTCCAGCACTTCCACTCGGGTCCGAGCCATCCTGTTTTCTGGGTGTTTCACCCGGGTGACTGCAAAGCTTCTCAATTAATCTCTAAATGTTCAGCCTTTCCCACTCTTCCTTTCCCCTAAATCCATCCTCCACAAAGGGGCTGAGTGATCTTTTTAAAGCCAAGGTCAGATCATGTCACTGCCAACACCCATGGCTTCCCATCCATCCCACTGAGAACACCGTTGGGATTTTGGTGTAGGAGGCCCCACGAGATCCAGTCCTTGCTGTCCTGTGCCCTCATCTCCTCCCGCTGCTCCCGGGCCTCCTGTGCCCCTCTGTTCCTGGGACAGGCACAGTGCATTCTCCCTTCAAGTCCCCCTTTGCCACCATTTCCTCTGTCGGGGGTGTTCTTCATGTAGACCAATGAGAGGATGGATACTCATGTTTTCATCAGAGGGACTCTAAGAGAGTCACGTTGACGGGGGATATGTACTAAGAACCCATGCCTGTCTCATGACTTGAAGACAGATTTCAACCCCCCATTCCAGAGGAAGCAAAGTCAACTCATGATAGGAACTGATGAGGAGGAACTTTGTTTCTTCTAATGTCCCACTTCTCTCTTGCCCCTGTTTCCCCACCCTCTGACCCAGGAGGGTTTAGAAATAATGAGGAGCAAAATGGTAAAGTATGAGTAAACAGAGTAAAATTGGAGAAAAAAAAAAAAAGATGAGAAAAAGAGAAAAGCAAGCTACGTCTCTCTCCCGTGATGTAGGCTTTCTGCCTACATAATGTTGAGCAGGAGGTAAGGGTCGTCATCAAGTCTTTAAATGAAGTTGATTGCTGACTATTATAAAGTCCTGGGCTTTCTAATTTCTCACTGGAGAGCCAGAAGAATCCTGAGACCTGCCTGAGTTTTCACCCAGGGCAGGAGAAGAACTAGTCCAACAGGACAGTTGTTAAGGAAGGCTGGTTTATGATTTGTTCCATGAGGCCTGCTCATTCTAGGTGCATATATAAAACACCAAGCACGCAATATGGCATCCACAATGGTTATTCATCTTTCTTCTCTCTGCTAGGGGTTGATTTTTCAATCCCATTTCTTCTCCAGCACTTCCACTCGGGTCCGAGCCATCCTGTTTTCTGGATGTTTCACCCGGGTGACTGCAAAGCTTCTCAATTAATCTCTAAATGTTCAGCCTTTCCCACTCTTCCTTTCCCCTAAATCCATCCTCCACAAAGGGGCTGAGTGATCTTTTTAAAGCCAAGGTCATATCATGTCACTGCCAACACCCATGGCTTCCCATCCATCCCACTGAGAACACCGTTGGGATTTTGGTGTAGGAGGCCCCACGAGATCCAGTCCTTGCTGTCCTGTGCCCTCATCTCCTCCCGCTGCTCCCGGGCCTCCTGTGCCCCTCTGTTCCTGGGACAGGCACAGTGCATTCTCCCTTCAAGTCCCCCTTTGCCACCATTTCCTCTGTCGGGGGTGTTCTTCATGTAGACCAATGAGAGGATGGATACTCATGTTTTCATCAGAGGGACTCTAAGAGAGTCACGTTGACGGGGGATATGTACTAAGAACCCATGCCTGTCTCATGACTTGAAGACAGATTTCAACCCCCCATTCCAGAGGAAGCAAAGTCAACTCATGATAGGAACTGATGAGGAGGAACTTTGTTTCTTCTAATGTCCCACTTCTCTCTTGCCCCTGTTTCCCCACCCTCTGACCCAGGAGGGTTTAGAAATAATGAGGAGCAAAATGGTAAAGTATGAGTAAACAGAGTAAAATTGGAGAAAAAAAAAAAAAAGATGAGAAAAAGAAAAGCAAGCTACGTCTCTCTCCCGTGATGTAGGTTTCTGCCTACATAATGTTGAGCAGGAGGTAAGGGTCGTCATCAAGTCTTTAAATGAAGTTGATTGCTGACTATTATAAAGTCCTGGGCTTTCTAATTTCTCACTGGAGAGCCAGAAGAATCCTGAGACCTGCCTGAGTTTTCACCCAGGGCAGGAGAAGAACTAGTCCAACAGGACAGTTGTTAAGGAAGGCTGGTTTATGATTTGTTCCATGAGGCCTGCTCATTCTAGGTGCATATATAAAACACCAAGCACGCAATATGGCATCCACAATGGTTATTCATCTTTCTTCTCTCTGCTAGGGGTTGATTTTTCAATCTGAGCCAAAATAAGCAGTGAATGTGCTAGTCTATTAAAAGGAAAAAATTGCTAGCAAACCAGTTCAAGGTGATCTTTCATTTTCTTTGTTTGTTTGTTTTGACTTATAAGGTGGAGTCCAAAGCTGTCTAGCAACTTGAACTGGGCTTGAGTGTACCCATTCCTGTGAAGGCGCAAAGGTTTTCTGAGGATTACACAGAAGAGAAGGAAGACCAAGGACAAAAAAAGCAGAGGAGAGACCCATGAGGAACAGAAGGGAGCATTGAGGAAACAATAAAAACTGAAGAACCAAAATATAAACAAACAGGGGTTGGTTGATGACTAGCAGGGAGTGTTCCAGGTGAAGAATCCTCCTGCCAATGTAAGGGACCACCTGGAAAGGAGGTCACCTTGACCACTAAACCCATATATTCTAGTCACTTCTCCACAACTTACTGTCCTTCACCCATGCTGCTTTCTCTTGTCCCAACCTCACCATTTATCATTCTTTGTGTAAAAAGCTATATAAGCATTTGAGAAGAACGGCTTCTTTGGTTCTCATTTTCCTTTTGAAGAATCTCAGGTCCAGGTGAAACTATCAAACCAAATTTGTAAACTTTTCTGTCAATCGTCTGATGTCAGTTGAATTCTCGAGGCCCTGGTACAGAAGCTAAGAGGGCGAAGGGACGTTCCTTCTCTTCTACAGAGCTGAGGCTGCAGCATGGACGTGGCACCAAACAATCGAGACACAAATTGTCCTTGACCCTTAGGAAAGTTGACATGGACATTCAAGGCCCCCTCTGTGGTCTTGTGGGGAAATGGGGACCGTCCAATGCCTGCATCTGGGCCAGCCCCTTGAGGCCATAGCTGATGACCGATAGCATCATTATGAAGAGGTCTTCAGGGATGGAGTTCTCAAGGACACAGGACTGGGCCTTCAGCGGACCCAGCTCATGTTGAGCTTCTCACTCCACTCCCGACTTGGGAGCTTCCAGAGATTAAAAAAAAAATCTACCTTTGTATATAAACACCAAGCACGCATTATGGCATCCACAATGGTTATTCATCTTTCTTCTCTCTGCTAGGGGTTGATTTTTCAATCTGAGCCAAAATAAGCAGTGAATGTGCTAGTCTATTAAAAGGAAAAAATTGCTAGCAAACCAGTTCAAGGTGATCTTTCATTTTCTTTGTTTGTTTGTTTTGACTTATAAGGTGGAGTCCAAAGCTGTCTAGCAACTTGAACTGGGCTTGAGTGTACCCATTCCTGTGAAGGCGCAAAGGTTTTCTGAGGATTACACAGAAGAGAAGGAAGACCAAGGACAAAAAAAGCAGAGGAGAGACCCATGAGGAACAGAAGGGAGCATTGAGGAAACAATAAAAACTGAAGAACCAAAATATAAACAAACAGGGGTTGGTTGATGACTAGCAGGGAGTGTTCCAGGTGAAGAATCCTCCTGCCAATGTAAGGGACCACCTGGAAAGGAGGTCACCTTGACCACTAAACCCATATATTCTAGTCACTTCTCCACAACTTACTGTCCTTCACCCATGCTGCTTTCTCTTGTCCCAACCTCACCATTTATCATTCTTTGTGTAAAAAGCTATATAAGCATTTGAGAAGAACGGCTTCTTTGGTTCTCATTTTCCTTTTGAAGAATCTCAGGTCCAGGTGAAACTATCAAACCAAATTTGTAAACTTTTCTGTCAATCGTCTGATGTCAGTTGAATTCTCGAGGCCCTGGTACAGAAGCTAGGAGGGCGAAGGGACGTTCCTTCTCTTCTACAGAGCTGAGGCTGCAGCATGGACGTGGCACCAAACAATCGAGACACAAATTGTCCTTGACCCTTAGGAAAGTTGACATGGACATTCAAGGCCCCCTCTGTGGTCTTGTGGGGAAATGGGGACCGTCCAATGCCTGCATCTGGGCCAGCCCCTTGAGGCCATAGCTGATGACCGATAGCATCATTATGAAGAGGTCTTCAGGGGATGGAGTTCTCAAGGACACAGGACTGGGCCTTCAGCGGACCCAGCTCATGTTGAGCTTCTCACTCCACTCCCGACTTGGGAGCTTCCAGAGATTAAAAAAAAAAAAAAAATCTACCTTTGTATCTACCAATTTATTTTAATTAACATCTAATTGACATGTGACACCAGTGATAAAGGATCTGCCTGTCAGTGTAGGAGGTCCAAGAGACATGGGCTTGATTCCTGGGAGGGAAAGATACCCTGGAGTAGAAAATGGCAACCCACTCCAGTCTTCTCGCCTGGAAAGTTCCATGGACAGAGGAACCTGGCAAGCTACCGTCCATGGGGTTACAAAGAGTCATGTGACAAATAATATGCTGACATATTAATTTCAGGTGTACAACATAATGATTTGATATTTGTACGTAGTTTGAAATGATCATCACAATTAAGTCTAGTTAACATCTGTTACTACACAAAGTTACCAGAAAATTCTCTTTCTGAAGATGAGAACTTTGAAGATCTAGTCTCTTTTGAATAACAAGTACAACATTATTAACTATATATCATCATACTATACATGACATCCCCAGGATTTATTTATTTTATAACTGGAAGTTGGCACCTTTTGACCCGCTTCACCCATTTCTCCCATGGCCCACTCCCTGCCTCTGGCCACCACCAATCTGTTCTCTGTCTCTCTGAGCTTGGCTTTTTAATGTGTTTATTCTTCATTTTTAACAGAATCTGCCTACAGCATAGGAAACCTGGGTTCGATATCTGGGTCCAGAAGATCCCTTAGAGAAAGAAATGGCACACCATTCTAGTATTCTTGCCTGGAGAATCCCATGGACAGAGGAGCCTGGTGGGCTAGGGTCTGCGGGTCACAAAGAGTTGGACACACACACTTTCACTTTTTATAACTGACTTACAAGATTATATGGGTTTCAGGTGTATACCATCGTGATACAAATTTTTGTATATGTTACAAAATTATCATAAGGATAAGTCTCGTTACCACCCACTCATGGACTATTTACCAGGGGAGACAGTGGATTTCTTTGCACCCGTTGATGTAGTTGAGTTGATCGGCTCTTTGGGCTCTCAGACAACAGGAGGGAGAGCGTTAGGTGGGGAATTGGTGTTGGAGCTGGAGGTTCCTTCTGGAGCACAGTATTGGAAGGTGCCCCTGGTAGGGGTGTGGTGGGAGGTTCTCCAAAGTTGGGGGATTTAAGGACACCAGGCAGCACCATCAAATGGCACAATGGCTCTGCCAATAAGAGACCAGACTGGAGATGGTGCGGGTGAGGCTAGGGTTTGGAGAAAAACAGTGTTGCCTGGGCTTGGCCCTGACTCAATGATGATAACTACTGCTTCTTGAGTACTTATAAGCCAGAATCTGTCCTAAGTGCTTCACATATATTAACACAGTAGATGGGAAGAGAGAGTCCACTGTCACAGTTCTGTGGCCACATGAGAAACTGAGGACAGGAGGGTTAAGGCCTTTCCTACCCCACAGCTAATTAACAGCAGAACCAGACTTTGAACTCAAGCTTTTCAGCACTACATGCCTTTCAGTGGGGCGGATGCTGATGACTCATTGACCCACATGACGTGTATTTTCCTCCTACTCAGACTGGGCGTTGTTACAGCTTCTGGAGTCTGTAGCCACCAAGATCCCACAAAGTCCTTTCTCCCATGGGGCTCCCATTCCAGAGGGCAGACAGACAAAAACATGAACCAATAGATAAAAAGAATAATTTCAGAGTGACATGTGCTATGAAAAAAGTAAAAACAGTGCAATGTGACAGAGGAGAGTTCAATGAACACTAACTGAATGGATGGTGGGTGAATGAGTGCTTGAAACATGGAGGTTGGCAGTTAAGACAAGCCAGCAGCGACTGCTGGCCTGGGGACCCCACTTCCACTCACTGGGTACTGTGAAGTGAGCTGCCTGGGAATCCTTTCATCCATGTTTTTATTCTTTAGAGAGCTGCCGCCCCAAAGTTGTAGAAGTCAGAGTTAACTGTTTAAGTTTTTTTTTTTTAAAGTTAGAATATTAGAAAAATCTTTCCCCAACTTGTTCAGTGATGTCATACTTTCAGGATGGTTATTCATTTTGCATTTACATTAACATTAAATATGTTATATTTATCCATGAAAAGGATTCGCTTGGGAGCAAAGAATCATACTCTTTAGAACATTGTTTATTTACTTATTTTTGGTGGCACTGGGTCTTTGTTGCTGTGCTTGGGCTTTCTTTAGTTGCACCGAGCAGCTGAAAGGGCTTCTCAGTGAGGTGGTTTCTTTTGTTGCAGAGCATGGGCTTCAGGGTAAGAGGGCCCCGAGGCATGTGGCATCTTTCTGGAGCGAGGATCGAATCCATGTCCCCTGCAATGGCAGGTGGAAGCATCATAAGTTTTGAATGACTATGTTCCTGCTGCAAAGCGTTCCAAAACTACTAAAATTTCTTGAATTTATCAGTACTTATAAGCCAGAATTGTCCTAACCCACAGTAGATGGGAAGAGAGTCCACTGTCACAGTTCTGTGGCCACATGAGAAACTGAGGACAGGAGGGTTAAGGCCTTTCCTACCCACAGCTAATTAACAGCAGAACCAGACTTTGAACTCAAGCTTTTCAGCACTACATGCCTTTCAGTGGGGCGGATGCTGATGACTCATTGACCCACATGACGTGTATTTTCCTCCTACTCAGACTGGGCGTTGTTACAGCTTCTGGAGTCTGTAGCCACCAAGATCCCACAAAGTCCTTTCTCCCATGGGGCTCCCATTCCAGAGGGCAGACAGACAAAAACATGAACCAATAGATAAAAAGAATAATTTCAGAGTGACATGTGCTATGAAAAAAGTAAAAACAGTGCAATGTGACAGAGGAGAGTTCAATGAACACTAACTGAATGGATGGTGGGTGAATGAGTGCTTGAAACATGGAGGTTGGCAGTTAAGACAAGCCAGCAGCGACTGCTGGCCTGGGGACCCCACTTCCACTCACTGGGTACTGTGAAGTGAGCTGCCTGGGAATCCTTTCATCCATGTTTTTATTCTTTAGAGAGCTGCCGCCCCAAAGTTGTAGAAGTCAGAGTTAACTGTTTAAGTTTTTTTTTTTTAAAGTTAGAATATTAGAAAAATCTTTCCCCAACTTGTTCAGTGATGTCATACTTTCAGGATGGTTATTCATTTTGCATTTACATTAACATTAAATATGTTATATTTATCCATGAAAAGGATTCACTTGGGAGCAAAGAATCATACTCTTTAGAACATTGTTTATTTACTTATTTTTGGTGGCACTGGGTCTTTGTTGCTGTGCTTGGGCTTTCTTTAGTTGCACCGAGCAGCTGAAAGGGCTTCTCAGTGAGGTGGTTTCTTTTGTTGCAGAGCATGGGCTTCAGGGTAAGAGGGCCCCGAGGCATGTGGCATCTTTCTGGAGCGAGGATCGAATCCATGTCCCCTGCAATGGCAGGTGGAAGCATCATAAGTTTTGAATGACTATGTTCCTGCTGCAAAGCGTTCCAAAACTACTAAAATTTCTTGAATTTATCATTCTGTGAAGGACTGTGAATGGAATGGGAACATCTCCCAATTTTAATGCAACGTAAGGTATAGGCCAGAGAAACTCACTGCCTTTGCCTGGGACCTCCCTTTGCAAAGTAAACCTGTGGAGCATAAAAGCACTTCAGGGGTTCTAAGGAGACCCAGGCCTCTGTCTCACAGACTGTAGAGTGTCATCCTGGGCCTGTATTCACAAGCCCCCTGAGCTTTGAAATCTGGAGGACAGGGTTCCAAGGACGCCTTGTTCATAGCTGGGTCCCTTCAACAGACAAGTGCAGCGAGCCCCTGGGGCTGTGACGGTTCCCAGTGATGAGAGCAGGCAAGTCCCTGCAGCTGGGGACGCTGGGGTCTCCCTGGGTTCTCATCATCCTTCCCTCTCCCTGGGTCCGTCACAGGTGCCTGGCATGGGAGCAGCTCTTCTTTCTGCCACTCCCCTCTCACCCAACTCCTCCCACCTTCCCTTCCTTCCCCTTGTCTGGGCTGAGGACTAGGGGAGGGCAGGTGAACTGCAGCCCAGGGGAGCTGCACCTGGCCATGGGGGCGGCAACAGGAAGGACAAGGCCGGCGGCAGCTGGCAGTCAGCAAAACCATGAAGTTACGTTAAGTCCTGCCCGGGGACAGAACAGGGGATGGTAGAAAGAGGATGGTGAGCCAGGTGGTGGATACGCAGGCCCCGGATGAGCTTCCTTCCTCTCTGAAGGTGAGCCTGCGTCCCCCTCCGGGCGCCATGGAGGCTGGCTGCTGTGGTGTCCCCTCCAAGGCAAGACTTTTACAGACCCCAGATGACATGGCTTATCTGGCACTTCCCCCAGCTGCCTGTGGAGACTCTACGTTGCGCCCATTGTCTTCTCCTGAGGGAGAGGAGCGCCTGGCATCAAAGAGATCATGGATGTGGAATGAACCTGAGCCACCTCAAAGTGGAGACAAGGGGGGACTTCCCTGGTGGTCCAGTGGTTAAGAATCTGCTTGCAATGCAAGGGACATTGGTTCTACCCCAGGTCTGGGAAGATCCCAGCAGGCTGTGCATCACAGCTACTGCACCTGCACTCAAGAGCTCAAAAGTTGCAACTACTGAGCTCACATGCTCTTGAGCCTGCGCTCTGCAACAAGAGAAGTTGTCACAATGAGAAGCCTGTGAATGGAATGGGAACATCTCCCAATTTTAATGCAACGTAAGGTATAGGCCAGAGAAACTCACTGCCTTTGCCTGGGACCTCCCTTTGCAAAGTAAACCTGTGGAGCATAAAAGCACTTCAGGGGTTCTAAGGAGACCCAGGCCTCTGTCTCACAGACTGTAGAGTGTCATCCTGGGCCTGTATTCACAAGCCCCCTGAGCTTTGAAATCTGGAGGACAGGGTTCCGCAAGGACGCCTTGTTCATAGCTGGGTCCCTTCAACAGACAAGTGCAGCGAGCCCCTGGGGCTGTGACGGTTCCCAGTGATGAGAGCAGGCAAGTCCCTGCAGCTGGGGACGCTGGGGTCTCCCTGGGTTCTCATCATCCTTCCCTCTCCCTGGGTCCGTCACAGGTGCCTGGCATGGGAGCAGCTCTTCTTTCTGCCACTCCCCTCTCACCCAACTCCTCCCACCTTCCCTTCCTTCCCCTTGTCTGGGCTGAGGACTAGGGGAGGGCAGGTGAACTGCAGCCCAGGGGAGCTGCACCTGGCCATGGGGGCGGCAACAGGAAGGACAAGGCCGGCGGCAGCTGGCAGTCAGCAAAACCATGAAGTTACGTTAAGTCCTGCCCGGGGACAGAACAGGGGATGGTAGAAAGAGGATGGTGAGCCAGGTGGTGGATACGCAGGCCCCGGATGAGCTTCCTTCCTCTCTGAAGGTGAGCCTGCGTCCCCCTCTGGGCGCCATGGAGGCTGGCTGCTGTGGTGTCCCCTCCAAGGCAAGACTTTCACAGACCCCAGATGACATGGCTTATCTGGCACTTCCCCCAGCTGCCTGTGGAGACTCTACGTTGCGCCCATTGTCTTCTCCTGAGGGAGAGGAGCGCCTGGCATCAAAGAGATCATGGATGTGGAATGAACCTGAGCCACCTCAAAGTGGAGACAAGGGGGGACTTCCCTGGTGGTCCAGTGGTTAAGAATCTGCTTGCAATGCAAGGGACATTGGTTCTACCCCAGGTCTGGGAAGATCCCAGCAGGCTGTGCATCACAGTTACTGCACCTGCACTCAAGAGCTCAAAAGTTGCAACTACTGAGCTCACATGCTCTTGAGCCTGCGCTCTGCAACAAGAGAAGTTGTCACAATGAGAAGCCTGTGCACCAAAATAAACAGTAGTTCTTCCTTGCCGCAGCTAGAGAAAGCCCTCATGCAGCAACAAAGACCCACTGCAGCCAAAAATAAACAAATAATTTTTTTTTTAAAAGAATTTGCCTTGCAATGCAGAGGAAGTAGGTTCAACCCCTGGTCAGGGAACTAAGAGCCCACATGGCAAGGGGCCAACAAGTCCACGTGCCACAGCTCTTGAGCCCAGCGGTGAACTAAAGAACCCACACACTGAAACTAGACAAAAGCCTGGGCACTGCAATGAAAGATCCCACATGCTGCAACTAAGGCTCGACGTAGACAAAAACTCACTAAATAATTGAAACAACCCTATGCCCCACTACCCAGAAACCAAAGTGAAAACAGAGAGGGACCTCACATTTCTTCAGTAGCCAGGCAGCTGGAAAAGATGTCCGAGGCTACCAGATGGCTGGGAAGAGGTTCAGATTTTCCTCAGAAAGGCACTGCTTTGAGACCCTCATCAACATCAGAGCCCCCAAGACTGTGCGGAGATGAGGTGCTGGGCATCTCCCCAGGGCTATAAGCGTCAGAGCTAACCTCCAAGATGAAGAGGCCACTGCTCTGTCTCCCATCCATTTGGGCCACTCAGCTGCATTCGTGGTGGGGAGAATTCAGAAGAATAGCAGGGTCAGTTCCGCCAAGCTTTGAAGCCATTTTTTTCCTTTATGCCCAATGCTGGGCTGAAGAGTCCCACATATGAATCCCAAGCGTGTTCTCACACCCCAGAACACTTGACCTTCTGCTAGACCTTCTGCTTTTTTCAAAAGGTCTGAAGCAAGGCCCCCTTGACTGTCAAAGAAACAATTGGGGACAGTCTCGGGACCCTACAGCATTGACATGCCGTGGCTTATGATTGGGAGAGGGGGGAGACCTTTGTGGAGTCAAAAACAACAAGGCTAGATATTCCAGAACCTCTCAACCCCAGGAGAGGAGGTGGAGGGAGGCTGGGGTGACCATCTCCCACAGCTCAGCTGGGTAGTGTTTTTCTGGCCTCATGAGTGCCTCACTCCCTCTTTGTCAGCCCTATCGTCTGTCTAGCTTTGTTTCAGGCAGCCCCATGGGTGGGAAGATCTCTCAGCTTCGATGCCGACCTTCACCGTTGGATGTCTTCATCAGTTTTCATGGCAGATGTCTTCATTGTCAACCGGTGTAGAGCAGGCCCATCAGGAGAAACAGATCAGTGGCCTCGGTGATGATGAATTGAACGACACAAATCTTGTTTGAAGAACAAACCACTTTGGGTGTAACTAGAGATGCTCTTCCTAGGTGAATCAAGTCAGAAGAAGAAAGACAAATTGCATATGATATCACTGACATGTGGAATCTAAAATATGACACAGCTGAACCTAGATATGAAACAGACAGACTTACAGTCATAGAAAACAGACTCACAGTTGCCACAGGGGTTCGGTGGGGGGTGTTAGGGAAAGATGGACTGGGAGTTTGGGGTGCAAAATAGAAAGAATAAGCCACTTGTCTATGAGGGCAAAGCTGCACTGTCTGTTTGTTGGTCTAAATTTTAGTAACCATAACTTTGCCTTGGTGCATCCTGAAGGAGTACTTGCTTCCAAACGATGCTTCATTCAACGGCTGAAAGAGGAAGAAGAACATGAGGTACTGGGAGTCTTTAGCCACCAAGGGGTAGGAGCAGTGGATAAGGCCATCGACACAGTTGTGGACAGACCAGAATTGGCATCGGGGGGCCCTGAGTTGGCATGATTCTGCCATCTTGTAAGTCCGTCCTGCTCTCTCAGTGCCCACTTTTCCCAGTTGGATTACAAAATCAACCACCTTCTCCATGTCAAGGGACGTGGCAGTATTTCAATGGAATAAGGCATGTGACAAAAGAATTTTTTAGAATAAATGAGAACGTTGCCCCAGGAATCTTACACCCATGGGAGCAGGGCCAACCCAAAGTCCCCCGCCGTCTGATGCTGCCTGCCCTCAGGCTCTCAAGGCGGCAGGAGACTCCCTCAGCGACCACATGAGCAGTGAGTTGGGGGAGGCTTCTGGGAAGGCGTCAGGCTTCTCAGACACAGTCACGTATGAGGGAAAAGACCCGCCATATGGAGACTCAGTGGACCGAGGAGGCGGCGCCTGTGTATGGTTTGGGCATTTGTCAGCGTCGTGGTTAGAAATCCGTCCTGGCTGGACTGTCAGTTGCTTTGGGGTTCATGCCAAGTGTGTGGCTGAAGAGACCACTAAGGATTCCCTCCATCTACAGGGTCTGATTCATCCGACATCAGCCTAGCGTGATGACAGACGTGGTCTGATTTCAGGCAGAGAATGACAAACCAGTGTTAATAAGAGACAAACCTACGAGATGCTTCTGGAAGCATTTCAGCTTTGTGGTCTTTGCTTATCTCTGCTCCCAGACTCAACGGCCAAGTCTTTAGAAAACCACAGGCTCCAAAGAGTCCCTGGAGAATGGTGCTGGTGGGGAAGGCTGGTTTTTTAGAAAGCCAAGATAAAGTGGGGATCAGGCCCACACAATCATATTGGGGCATTTTGCTCCAGTGGCAATGAAGGGGCCAAGGTCTTGAGACACTGGAGGTCTTAGGTATCAGGACTGAGGGACAGCCTCAGAGTGGGACCCCTGGGAGGTCATTCTGTCCACAATGGCCATTGGCCAAGGACATTGCATACTTGATATACCCTCAAGAGGCAGAATTTGAGCAAGACGGCATTAAGGAATCTCCTCTTTGGCCAAGAAGTTGCAAGATCCTTTCAGTTAAAGTTCACAGGTGAAAGAAAAGCAGCGGACCCTGGCTGATGGCACAGAGGGAGAGATTGCTCTGGGCAGTTCACAGTCCCTCCAAAACCAATGGGGCTACCAAGTAGAGGACCCCGACTCCTGCCACAGGACCTGCATGGTGAAGACACATTTGCTCTGCTTTAGGGCTCACTGCCAATACCCCAACACTGGCTCTGCGTGCTGGCTGGAAACAGAGCCCCTGTGCCTGAAGAAACTGGAGGTCTTACTATCTTGATTGCCATTGCCCATTAATACCTTCTGAATTCTCCCATCTTCTTCTTCTTCTTTTTTTTGGAGAATTAAATGGATCTTTAGTTACAAAAGAATTGGAATACCTGAAACATAGCACTTGTTATAAACAAATGAAGGAACAAGATAACTTTTCTCCATCTTTACATATTTTTCAACCAAAAGAATGTTTAAGTTCTTTAGATTTACCCAAGTAAACTGAACTGCAATAATAGAATCCGCCTTTTTTCAGGGCAAATGATCTATTTTCACTCCCGAAGGTCAGACCATGTAAACCTGCCCCCAGATTGAACTCACACAATGAAAGTGGGTATGAGGATTGCTCTGTCTGTGCTTCATCCAGCCTCTCGTAAGTGACAGCGCCTGGGTCACTTATCAGGTCCCCCTGCCCGGGAGCAGGGAAGCCAGCAGCCGGCGCTTCGTGTTCCTGTCACGGAAGGCGACTCTGCCTCACGGAGTGAGTGCGGGGCACACACATAGAAGACCCAGACCCTTAGGGACCGACGAAGGACAGCAGTGCCCCGCAAGGCATGGAGTGATGGAAGCAGACGGCAGCAGCTTCTGACACTGCTCTTTCTCTTTAGCGCGTGTTGACTCTAAACACCACCATCATCTGCCTCCACTCATGGAGATTTCATTGAAATTGTTCTTGCTCATGTCTCGCCTGACCTCCATCTTGTATGTCTGTTTACATCTTAGACAACCTCTTAGCAACAACCGTCACTCTGTCTTGTCTGGGTTTCCATGACACCTCGCCCCGCCCTTCGCCCACTTCCCCCGCTGCTCCTCTGCGGCTCTTCTTTCGGCCAGACTCCTGAGCACCAGGGCTCCCTGGCCGTGGTCCTGGTCATTCTCTTCCTCTTTGATGGTCTCCTCCGGTAGCTCTCATCTGTTTTCACGACTTTAAACACCACCTATGTTCTGAAGGCTCCTGTATTTGTCTCTAGTTCCCTTCTCTCCTTGGAACTCCAGACATGTATACTCAGTTGCAATTTTAAAAATCTTTTTATTTGGAGATGTCAAATTTACAGAAAGTTTGCCAAAATAGCATCAAAACACCTGTATTCCTTTTACCCAGATTCACTCATGTGAGTATGTGTACATACATCATCTGTATGTATGCACCTGTGTGGGCGTGTGTGGGTGTGTGTGTGCGTCACATAAACACATACGCTTTTTTTTTTCTGAATCATTTGTTGGAAAGTTACGTATGTCATGGCCTTTTCAATGTTTTTAGGAGTGAAGTATATGCTCTTACAAAATCACACTACAGTGATCAATCTCAGTAAATTTAGCATTGCTACAATATCACATCTCAATTTTGTCACTTCATTGAAAAAATATTCTTTATGTTTTTTTTTTTTTTTTGACCCTCAGTATGGGATCTAGTCTGGGCTTCCCTTGTGGCTCAGCAGTAAAGAATCTGCCTGCCAATGCAGGAGACTGGACTTTGAGCCTTGGGTCAGGAAGATCCCCTGGAGGAGGACATGGCAAACCACTCCAGTATTCTTGCTTGGAGAATCCCATGGACGGAGGAGCCTGGTGGGCTATAGTCCATGGGGTCATAGAGTTGGGCATGACTTAGTGACTGAAACAACAGGATCTAGTCTATGGTCAAATATTGCATTTGATTTTCAGGTTTTTTTGGCTTCCTTTAATCTAAAACATTTCCACAGCCTTCCTTTGTGGTTTACAACTGTTCCCTTCCTCCTTTTTTAAAAAAATAGAACATTTCTCATTTGGTCTCTGTTTGATGTTTTCTCATGGTTAGATTTAGGTTATTCATACTCTGCTGGAATATGACCTTGGTCAGATAGTATCCTTCTCAGAGTATCTGAGAACTGCACACTCTCTCCCACTGGGGATGTTAGTTTTTGTCAAGGTGCTGTATGATTTCTTTACTGTAGAATTACTGTCTGGCGTTCTTTTCTGTGTTATTAACACATGGTTTTGGGGGAGGCACACCAAGACCATGTAAATATCATATTCCTTATCAAAATTTACTTTGATATGCATTGATGATTCTTGTTTAATCTAATCTTTATTAAAGTGTTTGTTGCTCAGTCATGTCCAACACTTTGACTCTTGGAGACCCCACAGACTGTAGCCCACCAGCTCCACAGAATTTTCCAGGCAAGAATACTGGAGTGGATAACCATTCCCTTCTCCAGGGGATCTTCCTGACCTGGGGACTGAACCCTGGTCTTCTACATTGCAAGCAGATCGTTTACCACCTGAGCCCCCAGAGAACCTTTCCTAGAGTAGTAGGAAGATGATGCTTTTCCAATTCTTGTGCCCCTACAAGTTGACCAGCCCACCCTTGACACTGCTGTGGGACCCTCCTCCCCCACCCCCTTTCGCTTCTCTCCCCTTCCCTTTCCCTTCGTTTCTCCCTCCCTCTTTCCCTTCCTTCTTTTCTTGAGTTTGTTACTTATAGAATAGTTTTAGGTTCATAGCAAAATTGAGAGGAAGGTACAGATTGTCCCTACACCTCTTATTCCCTTGGAAAAATGTCTTCTCTGGAAAAAGGTCTGTTTGGAGCCTCTGTCCCAAATGGAATTGTCTGTTTCTCTCACTACAGAGGTGTGTGAGTTCTCTACATGCTTTGGATAGTATCTCTTATCAGATGCATGATTTGCAAATATTTTGTCCCGTTCAGAAAGTCTCTTTGCATTTTATGGATGAAGAATTCTTACCGGCAAAATGGCACACACACAGTTCAATACTGTGCTGTTTTACTCTGGCTGTGGTCATTCATGTCACTATTACAATGAACGCAATCTCATTGGATGAAAGGAGGTTAAACACAATCAGTTCCAGCGGCCAGTGCAGCAGGTTTGTGGCTGCAGGCACGCGGCCCAGCTTTCACCTTGGGGCTGCCTCCCTCCCAAGGGACAGGTGGCAGGTGTGGCTGTGAACCCGGCCCAGAGAGGACCAGCAGGACCCATTGTTGTCTCCTCAGGCAGCCTTCCGTCCAGCGCAGTGCCGTTCCCTCGAGGTCATCCTGGGTGATGACTCAGGCTCGCTTTGACGGTGCCCACCTGGCCGCAGGGATTACGCAGTGAGTCACAGACACCGCCGTGCCTGCCCTACTTGCTGTCTGCTTTTCACTCCAGAGGTGTCTCTTCTTGTGGCTGCTGGACTGGGTCCCCGTCCAGGGTCCAGAGACCAGATGAATCGGTGGCCTCTGACCTCTGACAGGACCGCCTGCAGCTTCTCCCAACCTCCCTGAAACATGAGACACCGGTCCCCTTGGGCTGGGCAGGAGCAATGTCTCGGCCACATTCTCTGAGGAGAGTTACAGTCCTGAAATGATATTTGACACGGTCTGGACTAGCTGAGCCAGCCTCATAAAACCTCCACCGCCCGATGCTCGGCGCAGGTGGGAGGGAGGAGGGTGCCTCAGGTGCCATGGTTTGTTGTTGGCGTGAGCTCCATGTGGCTTCAGGTGGCTCAGCCCAAGCTTGTTATTCCTGCCAAGGTCATTAGCCCTCGGGGGCCGCCCACTTGCAGAAAGAGGCACCTCTTTTTCGGAGTGTAATCGCTTCACAGTGTTGTGTTGGGGGCTGCTATGCAATGAAGTGAATCAGCTATATGTATGCAGACATCTGCTCTCTCGTGGGCCTCCCTCCCACGCCCTACCCGAGCCTTCTAGGCCGTCTTTACTGGAGTGAATCACCAGGACACTCAGAGTCAGGGGGTCATATGGTTCATGAGCGAGTCTGCTGGCATGATTCGAAGGAGCCCATCCTCAGGTCTTCATCCCGCCCTGCCTTGCCGTCCCTGTGGAAACGCCAATAAAGGCCACAATCGAAACTTCCCCCTCGTCCAGTTTTCTGTCTCCTGGCTGGCACGGCTGCTTCCCCATGACCCCCTCTCTTGAGGCCCATGAGCACAGGAAGCTTTGTAACCCTGAGCTGCTTCTGTGTTTCCCCTTGTAACTGCAGCCGACTGACGGTTGCCTGAAAGCGCACAGAACTTCCCTGGGGGTCCTGTGGTTAAGAATCCACCTGCCAATGCGGGGCCGTGGGTTTGATCCGTGGTTCAGGATCATCTCATGTGCTGCAGAGTGACTAAGCCCATGTGCCACAATTATTGAAAACACAACTACTTAGTCCATGTGTCGCAACTACTTCCGGGTGCGTCCCTGAATGACTCAGGCTCACTTTGACTGAGCCCACCTGGCTGCAGGGATTACGCAGTGAGTCACAGACGCTGCCGTGCCTGCCCTACTTGCTATCTGCTTTTCGCTCCAGAGGTGTCTCTTCTTGTGGCTGCTGGACTGGGTCCCCGTCCAGGGTCCAGAGACCAGATGAATCGGTGGCCTCTGCCCTCTGACAGGACCGCCTGCAGCTTCTCCCAACCTCCCTGAAACATGAGACACCGGTCCCCTTGGGCTGGGCAGGAGCGATGTCTCGGCCACATTCTCTGAGAAGTGTTACAGTCCTGAAATGATATTTTGACATGGTCTGGACTAGCTGAGCCAGCCTCATAAAACCTCCACCGCCCGATGCTTGGCGCAGGTGGGAGGGAGGAGGGTGCGTCAGGTGCCATGGTTTGTTGTTGGCGTGAGCTCCATGTGGCTTCAGGTGGCTCAGCCCAAGCTCGTTATTCCTGCCAAGGTCATTAGCCCTCAGGGGCCGCCCACTTGCAGAAAGAGGCACCTCTTTTTCGGAGTGTAATCGCTTCACAGTGTTGTGTTGGGGGCTGCTATGCAATGAAGTGAATCAGCTATATGTATGCAGACATCTGCTCTCTCGTGGGCCTCCCTCCCACGCCCTACCCGAGCCTTCTAGGCCGTCTTTACTGGAGTGAATCACCAGGACGCTCAGAGTCAGGGGTCATATGGTTCATGAGCGAGTCTGCTGGCATGATTCGAAGGAGCCCATCCTCAGGTCTTCATCCCGCCCTGCCTTGCTGTTCCCATGGAAATGCCAATAAAGGCCACAATCGAAACTTCCCCCTCGTCCAGTTTTCTGTCTCCTGGCTGGCACGGCTGCTTCCCCATGACCCCCTCTCTTGAGGCCCATGAGCACAGGAAGCTTTGTAACCCTGAGCTGCTTCTGTGTTTCCCCTTGTAACTGCAGCCGACTGACGGTTGCCTGAAAGCTCACAGAACTTCCCTGGGGGTCCTGTGATTAAGAATCCACCTGCCAATGTGGAGCCGTGGGTTTGATCCCTGGTTCAGGATCAGCTCATGTGCTGCAGAGTGACTAAGCCCATGCACCACAATTATTGAAAACACAACTACTTAGTCCATGTGTCGCAACTACTGAAGCCCGAGGACCTGGAGCTTATGCTCTTCAGCGAGAGAAGCCACTGCAGTGAAAAGCCTGTGCACCAGGACTAAAGAGATGCCCTCTCTCGCTGCAACTAGAGAAAGCCCTCCGGCAGCAACAAAGACCCAGCGCAGTCGAAACAAACAACCCACAAACATACAAGGTATATATTAATATATATATGAAAAAAGAACAGAGGTTGAAAAGCATTTCTTCATCGTTGTCCTTGGGTCCATACCTGCTTTTCTGAGACGTCTGTTTCTCTCTCTTCCCATCGCACCATTGTGCCGGGGAACCCATGCACGCCCAGCATCCTATTCCCGGGCCACTGATTCTCACCTGAGCCCAGGGAGGCGACAGGGGTTGGTTATATCATCACAACGCAGACGGAGCAGGCCAACGCGGTCATTCTCATGAATGTGAATCTTTCTTGGCACAACTTTTATGTGATATAATTTGAATGCCTCTCCCTCCCCGTCAGAGGTGAGACTTTGGAAGGAAAACTTGAGTAAGGACAGAAGACGCATCCTGCCTCAGTATAGTTTTTGCCTCCAGTAAAGGCCTGTTAAAGAGGACTTGTTTGTCTCCCAGCTCTTCACTGAGTTTCAGCATGTGTGTGTGTGAGAGAGACAGACAGACAGACAGAGACAGAGAGAGAGAGAAAGAGAGAGGAAGAAGTGGACACACACACACACACACACACACACACACATACACACTTTCCACACATATGGCACTGCCTTTGGAGTTAGGCAGCCAGGACCTGCCTGAGTTCTGTTTTATGGAAGTTTCTCTGGCTCCCCTCCAAATGCACCTTGACCCACTGAATGAAAGACTGGAGGCGAAGCAGGCTTGAGCTTTGGAAACCACGCCTACCCTTCTAGGCCATATTCCACCGACTGCGGCCCTGAGATACCCAGCCTGGTCAGCGGGAGCTGCTTCCAGAACTGGTTCTGGCCTCCTTCTTGGGCTCTGGCCTTCCTGGGTCCATTTCCTGAGAGGGCAACTCATCATGGTGCCCACCCTGGATCCCAGGAGTGACCCGGGGCGGCTGCTCTGGGAAACCAGGGGAGGTGGTGAGAACAGAATCCGGGAGCGAGCTAGCAGACTGGCTGCTGGAGCTCCTTGGAGTGCTGCCTAGCCAGGCCCTGCAGTGCGTGGAGGGGGGCCCCCCGCGCACCTGCTCCCAGCGGGGTCCCCCAGCATCGTGCCCCTGTCGGCCTCTCCAGAGCGGCGGGCAGCTCAGGGAAGCCCAGACGCTGGGGGTATGTTTCCACTAGAGTTTCTCATTATTGAGCAATGCCTGCTGTCCACGGGCCCTCCCCCAGCACTTGGATTCCAGGGCAGTCTGTGGAGATGACTCACGCGGGGCTTCATGAGGGAGAAAGCCACGGTGTATGGTTTGGTTTTGTCTGTCAAGCAAAGCGGCAGAAGATGAAAACCAGAAGAACGTTCTCCCCAGCGTCTCTCGAAGATTCTCAGAGCCTTATCTTGAGGTCGTGGAGGGGCGGCGCTACCATCCACAGGTTCTCGGGTGCCTCCTGGCCCTCTCCCGGGGTGAGCATGGGGCCTGGGGACTTGGCGACTGTGGCCACACCCTAGCCCCTGTCCTGATCTCGTACGGCTGGCGACCTCAGTTCATATGCTGCACTTCGGGGGTTCTTTGCCTGGATGATTGGTCTTTTGAGATGGTGAGTCACTGTCACTTAATCTCACGGGTCTAATAAGCACAATCAACTGATGCTCTTCTCCTTTGAGGTTTAAACGGGGCTTCTGTTGCACACAGGCCCCATGCATCTCAGATGGGCAGACGCTCCTGCGGGGCGGGCTCCACCTGCCTCCCGCCAGCCAGACTCAGGCCGCACCCCCCAGGCTCACAGCTCGTGACTCAGGCCCCGCCCCCAGTCTCTCAGCGCATGCGCTCCAGGCTGGCACCCTTGGAGCAGCCCTAGGTTCCCCCAACTCCCAGCATTTGATCCAGGAACAGCAAGTGTCCTAATCAACTTCACACAGCAGGTGAGAAGGACCCAGGGTCTGGCTGTATGACTCCCCGTCCAAGCTCGTCCCTCTTTTTCTCCAAGGCCAGGGCCTGGGGCATTGGCTGCGTGCACGTCACAGTCTTGCCTGAGTGGCTTCTGGAAGCATCCTGTCTTTCTGGCAACCAGATTCTGACTTTCTGGATCCTTGGGACCCTGCCCAGCCGGATGGACTTTGGGCTGCGGTCCCCAACTGTTTTGGCACCAGGGAGCGGTTTTGTGGAAGACAGTTTTTCCACAGCGGGCAGGACGGGAATGGTTTGGGGATGATTCAAGCTCTTTACATGTATTGTGAACTGTATTTCTTTTATTCTTGCATCAGTTCCACCTCAGAGCATCCGGCATTAGATTCTGGGGTTTGGGGACGCTCAGAGGACCTCAGTGTGTCTGGGGCAGCGGGGAGGGCAGAAACTGAGTCAGCAGTGTCTGCCTCTCCTGAAAGCCTACCTTAAACTTCGGAGAGGACCAGGCTTTGATGTTGCAGACCAGGCCAGGGACCCCTCACAAGCGCTCCCAGAGCAGCTCCCAGGTCTCCACTGCGGAGCCTTATCTTGAGGTCGTGGAGGGGCGGCGCTACCATCCACAGGTTCTCAGGTGCCTCCTGGCCCTCTCCCGGGGTGAGCATGGGGTCTGGGGACTTGGCGACCGTGGCCACACCCTAGCCCCTGTCCTGATCTCGTACGGCTGGTGACCTCAGTTCATATGCTGCACTTTGGGGGTTCTTTGCCTGGATGGTTGGTCTTTTGAGATGGTGAGTCACTGTCACTTAATCTCACGGGTCTAATAAGCACAATCAACTGATGCTCTTCTCTTTTGAGGTTTAAACGGGCTTCTGTTGCACACCCAGGCCCCATGCATCTCAGATGGGCAGACGCTCCTGCGGGGCGGGCTCCACCTGCCTCCCGCCAGCCAGACTCAGGCCGCGCCCCCCAGGCTCACAGCACGTGACTCAGGCCCCGCCTCCCGTCTCTCAGCGCATGCGCTCCAGGCTGGCGCCCTTGGAGCAGCCCTAGGTTCCCCAAACTCCCAGCATTTGATCCGGGAACAGCAAGTGTCCTAATCAACTTCACACAGCAGGTGAGAAGGACCCAGGGTCTGGCTGTATGACTCCCCGTCCAAGCTCGTCCCTCTTTTCTCCAAGGCCAGGGCCTGGGGCATTGGCTGCATGCACGTCACAGTCTTGCCTGAGTGGCTTCTGGAAGCATCCTGTCTTTCCGGCAACCAGATTCTGACTTTCTGGATCCTTGGGACCCTTCCCAGCCGGATGGACTTTGGGCTGCGGTCCCCAACTGTTTTGGCACCAGGGAGCGGTTTTGTGGAAGACAGTTTTTCCACAGCGGGCAGGACGGGGATGGTTTGGGGATGATTCAAGCTCATTACATGTATTGTGAACTGTATTTCTTTTATTCTTGCATCAGTTCCACCTCAGAGCATCCGGCATTAGATTCTGGGATTTGGGGACGCTCAGAGGACCTCAGTGTGTCTGGGGCAGCTGGGAGGGCAGAAACTGAGTCAGCAGTGTCTGCCTCTCCTGAAAGCCTACCTTAAACTTTGGAGAGGACCAGGCTTTGATGTTGCAGACCAGGCCAGGGCCCTGCAAACAACCCGACTCCCAGAGCAGCTCCCAGGTCTCCACTGTGGGCTGCTGACCAGCTCCTGGGACCCCTACAAGCTGAGGGCTGTCTCTGTGGGAGCCGGCTCTGGGCATTTCAGATGCTCTCACTGGAGCTCTACCCCTTCCCACCTTGTGTGGCCTTGGCCCAGCCCCTTAGTCCTCTCTGTAAAAAGAGAACCCAGGAGGATTAAGTGAGCTTGTATATGCCCAGCACATCGCGAGCTCTTAATAACTAGTGGCTATTATGGCTGTGGTGACCACTTGCTCATCCCTTTTGTCATTGTTCCCTTTCTATATTCTAATATTTCTATATGCCCCAGCAGCTCCTACCCCACACCCGTCCCGGTGGCTTTCCTGACCCCAGAGCCTGGCCATCGATTAGTATTGGATGGATGACCTGAATGAATGACTGACCTAACGAATGACTGAACGTGCTGGCATGAAATGTTCCGGGAACAGAGACCCTTCCTGATGAATGAATGCATGGCTGCCTCGAGGAATGAATGGACTTGTCATGACGATTCAAGGAGATGTCTGGAGCATTCCAGGAACAGACTCTTCCTCTAGGAAGGGACTGGACAGCGGTCAGCTTGGGGCTGGGGAGGCCGTGGGTGGGCGGAGGCCCTGGGCGGAGCCCTGGGGCCCAGTGGGAGGGAGCGCTCCGGCTGTGCTGTGGCCAAGTCTCCTGTCACTTCCAGAACTGGCTGCAGCCGCCTCGGCAGGCGGGCCGCTCCCGACCTCTGGGCACTGTTTCTGTGAGGGCCTCCGAGGAGAACAGGGTCCTCCCCGCCATCTTCCCGGCGCCTCTGAGGGGAGCTGCCCGCGTGATCCGAGCCACCTGTGAGGGTCTGCAGAAAAAGTGCTGTCTATTTTCTGCCAGCGTGAACTCTCACATTTACAGGTTTGCCAAGCTGAACATAACAATAAGATAGACTGCTCAGTAGCCCTGTCCCTGCACGAAGGAGAAAAAAGGCCCAGTCCAGTCCAGGAAACAAAGTCCCCTCTGTTGGTCATATGGGCGTCTGTTCCAGTCTCCAAGCCCCCATGGTGGAAAGAGCTGGGCACAGGATGCAGGGCTTTACTGGACCATCAGGGAGAGTCCCCGAGGCCAGATTTGTTTCCCGCATGGGAGTGAGGCACCGCCTGGCCCGACTGGAGCACTTTATCGAGGGGCTGTGGGACCCTAGGGGGCTGCATGCACCTGCTGTGCCTGGGGCTCAGGCCTTCCTACCCCCACCCCCGCCCTGTGAGCCCTGGTCAAGGGCACGTCCCAAGAAGCCCCGTGTGCACGCAGATCTCCATCCTTCCAGCAGTCGTGCTTTTCACGGCCCCGCTCACAAAGCAGAGAAGGTTGAAAAGTCCATCTTCTGTCTTAAGGAGATTCCCGCTATGACGCCATCTCTGACGTGGGTCTTTTCTTCCCCTTTCCTGGGCGAGATCTGGGCGGGAGCCTCAGAGCAGAGAGGCCGACGTCCCAGGGGCAGTTTGGCTGTGCCACCGGGGAAGGCCATTCTGTGCCACCTCCAGCCCACATGGCCCTGGGGACAGGCAGTCTTGGACCCAGGGCCCCAGAGAGACTGGGTCTCAAGCACAGACTGTGAGGCAGGCTGGCCCCCGAGCTGTCGAGGATCCCTGACGGGGTCTCCCTGCCTCCCTGCAGTGGCCACGGACACTCACGTCCCTTGCTGTGTTTCTTCCGCAGACGGGCCTGCTCTCCGTCAGTTTCTTCGTGGCTGTGCTCACTGCTTTCTATGGGGACAGTTCATTTGTGGAGAACATTTGCATGGGAGCTGGGGGTGTGTGGGCGTCCAACACCTTCGTTCTAGAAGGTTCCTTGGCCTCCCAGACATTGAGGAGGCCGCCCCCAGAGTCCCCGAACACCAACCCAAGCTCACTTTGGCTTCCTTGAGAAACCAGGACTTGTTTCAAAATTAAGAGGTGTTCTCACAGGGCCTCTGTGGCACCTGGGGGTTTGTTTTGACAGAAACTCAGTTTTCTGGAATTGATACTTCCAAGTGAGTGTGAATTTTACAAAGGGGAGCAGCCCCTCAAGGCATGAGGCCCTTGGCGCTAGGAAAATGAATCTGAAGGACCCACTGGAGAGGCATTTCTATAACAACTCAGGCCTGCCTGCCTTTGGCCTGACCATCCTTAACCTGGGAACTTGCCCTGGGCGACAGTGTCTGTGGGTTCCAGTGAGACGTTTGAACTTCCTGAGGGTCGACTGCAGGGAAAATGGAATTCACTGGCATTGACAGCGGAAGCGAGACACAAGCAAGACTGGCAGCTCCAGGAAGTGCTCTGTTTTCAGTCAGATGCAAATGACCGGATAGCGATGACAGTTTCTGCTGCAGCTGGACCTCCTGACGGGTGTTTTGACTCTTTTAGGAATGAGAAAAAAAAAAAAAGAAAGTGATTGGACTCTCCAGTCAGGGCCTGTAAAAACAGACCTCAGGGGCTTCCCTGGTGGTTCAGCGGGTAAAGAGTCCGCCTTGCAGTGCAAGGGGCACCAGTTCGATCCCGGGTCTGAGAAGATCCTGCATGCCACGGAGCGGCTAGACTGGTGTGTCCAATTAGGAGCCAACACTCTGGAGCGCATGCACCCAGAGCTGGTGCTCTGCAAGGAGAGAGGCCACTGTGATGGGAGGCCCACACAGGCCAAAGAACAAAGATGGATGAAAATGGATAAATGAAAGACCAATAGAAGTGGCCAAAAAAAAAAAAAAAATTCTTAAAAAAAAACCAAACAGAAGTAGAGGGCTTTTTTGGTGATCCACTAGTTAAGAATCTGCCTTTCAATGCTAGGGACACCAGTTTGATCCCTGGTCCGGGAAGATCCCACGTGCTGCGTGGCAAATAAGCCCGTGCGCCGCAACTAATGAGCCCGTGGGCTCTGGAGCCTGAGCTCTGCTACAAGAGAAGCCACTGTGGAACTCATGAAAAAACAGAGAATAGACATAAAGACATTGTGGAGACCGAACAGTGGGAGGGAGGCATGGAGGGAGTAACGTGGAAACCTATACTGTCATGTGTGGAAAAGATAGCTATTGTCATTGTGCTAGGGGAATAGGAGTACCTACAACCACTTGGGGCGATGGTCTGGAGGGATGGGAGGGGGGGAACTGGGTTGGGGAGGGTCCAGGGATATGCATATGAATGAGTTCTAGGGCTCTGGGCGACAGTTTTTCTGGATGACTTCAAGTGAGTGTGAATTTTACAAGGGAGCAGCCCTCAAGGCATGAGGCCCTTGGCACTAGGAAAATGAATCTGAAGGACCCACTGAGAGGCATTTCTATAACAACTCAGGCCTGCCTGCCTTTGGCCTGACCATCCTTAACCTGGGAACTTGCCCTGGGCGACAGTGTCTGTGGGTTCCAGTGAGACGTTTGAACTTCCTGAGGGTCGACTGCAGGGAAAATGGAATTCACTGGCATTGACAGCGGAAGCGAGACACAAGCAAGACTGGCAGCTCCAGGAAGTGCTCTGTTTTCAGTCAGATGCAAATGACCGGATAGCGATGACAGTTTCTGCTGCAGCTGGACCTCCTGACGGGTGTTTTGACTCTTTTAGGAATGAGAAAAAAAAAAAAAGAAAGTGATTGGACTCTCCAGTCAGGGCCTGTAAAAACAGACCTCAGGGGCTTCCCTGGTGGTTCAGCGGGTAAAGAGTCCGCCTTGCAGTGCAAGGGGCACCAGTTCGATCCCGGGTCTGAGAAGATTCTGCATGCCACGGAGCGGCTAGACTGGTGTGTCCAATTAGGAGCCAACACTCTGGAGCGCATGCACCCAGAGCTGGTGCTCTGCAAGGAGAGAGGCCACTGTGATGGGAGGCCCACACAGGCCAAAGAACAAAGATGGATGAAAATGGATAAATGAAAGACCAATAGAAGTGGCCAAAAAAAAAAAAAAATTCTTAAAAAAAAACCAAACAGAAGTAGAGGGCTTTTTTGGTGATCCACTAGTTAAGAATCTGCCTTTCAATGCTAGGGACACCAGTTTGATCCCTGGTCCGGGAAGATCCCACGTGCTGCGTGGCAAATAAGCCCGTGCGCCGCAACTAATGAGCCCGTGGGCTCTGGAGCCTGAGCTCTGCTACAAGAGAAGCCACTGTGGAACTCATGAAAAAACAGAGAATAGACATAAAGACATTGTGGAGACCGAACAGTGGGAGGGAGGCATGGAGGGAGTAACGTGGAAACCTATACTGTCATGTGTGGAAAAGATAGCTATTGTCATTGTGCTAGGGGAATAGGAGTACCTACAACCACTTGGGGCGATGGTCTGGAGGGATGGGAGGGGGGGAACTGGGTTGGGGGAGGGTCCAGGGATATGCATATGAATGATCTGGGAACATACATGTAAAAAATAAAAATTAAAAAAAAAAAAAAGAAGAAGCCACTGTGAGCAGAAGCCCACGCAGCCCTACTGAGAGGAGCTCTCGTTTGCCGCCCCAGAGAAGGCCCAGGCACGGCACTGAAGACTCAGCACAGCCAACGATGAAAAAAATACATAAAAATAAATTCTTAAAAAAAAAAAAACAAAACCAGAAACAGAAAGCAACGTATGTTCACCAGGGGCTAAGGAGAGAGAAGGATAAATGGGGAGACTGGCAATGACCCCTGCACACTACTCTGTGGCAGACTGTCGTCCATGGGGTCGCAGAGTTAGACGCAACTGAAGCGACTGCACACACAATATGTCAAATATCAGTAGATAACTCCAAAGAGCCCGCTGTACATCACAGGGAGCTCCACTCTGCAGTGCTCTGTACGGGACAAACATGAAAAACCGAGTGGATATACAAACATGTATAACTGGCTGTCTTTGTTGCACACCTGAAATGAACACAAGATTGCAAATCAACTATACTCCCATAAGAACTTTTTAAAAAAGAAAGAAACAATGGCATGCCATGTAGATGTATTCCCATCCTCAACCCCAAACAGACACTTATTTTTTAACTGTAAAAAATAAAAATTTGAAAAAAGAAAAACAGTTTACACAGAAATCCAGTCACTCAACATGCCACAATTATTCACTTTGATGGCTTAATTTTTACTTACTGGGTTGCTTCTGGTTTAAATTTAATCTGCATATTTGAGCTATTGATAACAATCATGATTACAAAACTGCTGGAAAATTGGATCAAACTCCTCAAAACAGACCCACTTGAGGCTTTTGAAGATAATTTCCCCAATCAGTTCTTTATCTAACACAGTAAGTCCACCTGTCTTTCAGAAGGAATTTAAGACAAATTAGAAGAATAGATAAGAAAAAATGCTAATAGTTGAGTACCCACTATTGTATACATGAGTGGCTCCCAACCTGAGGGTAATTTTGCTTCCCAGGGAATATTTGGAAACATCTCCAGGGAATTTTTGACTTCCCTGGTGGCTCAGATGGTAAAGAATCTATCTGCAATGCGAGAGACCTGGGTTCGATCCCTGGGTTGGGGTGACCCCCTGGAGAAGGAAATGGCTACCCGTTCCAGTCTTCTTGCCCGGAAAATTCCATGGACAGAGGAGCCTGGTGGACTGCAGTCCATGTGATCCCAAAGACAGGACTGAGCGACTTTCACTTCTCTTCACTTCCAGACAGTTTAGTTGTTACAGCTTGGAAGAGAAAGGCTGCTCCCAGCAGTCATGGGGGTGAGGCTAGGGGTATCATTCATGCCCTACAAAGAAGCTCAGACGGACCCCCTCCTCCTCTTCGAAGAATGATTCCACTTCAAATACAATAGTTGGGAGGCTGAGAAACACTGGTATAGAAACAATAAATGATACAGAGAGACATAAGACACAGTTCCTGCCTTTTAAAAAATCTTTATTTTTATTTATTTATTTGGCTGTGCCAGGTCTTAGCTGTGGCATGTGGAATTTAGTTCCCTGACCAGGGATTAAACCTGGGTCCCTTGCACAGGAGCATGGAGTCTTAACAGACCATGGGGAAGTCCCCAATGACTGTATTTTTAGGAATTTGCAACACATCTTTTCCCTGTTCTGGACAAGTTTTCAGACTTATGGAAAGGACAAGAATCCCTTTGATAGGAACAGAGGAGAATAGTTAGGGAGTTGTGGAGTCCTAGTAGGGGGCTGTAGATGAAAAGGTAAAACCTGGAAAAAGTTGGGAGGCCAGTAAGTTAACGAAAACTCAAGAAAGCTGCTCCTTGTTCAATAAAGCAGGAAGAGCTGGGGAAGGAGGAGCTGATGATGTATGCCTTGTGTCTGCACCTGCATCTACTTGAGGAAGGCGGTCTTCTACCCTTCTATATATATATATGTTGCTGCCCACCCAAAGAGGAGGAGCAGAGCTTTCCTGCCTGCCCGCTTGCACCTCTTACAAGTACCGTGTCCTAGTAAATCCTCTTCTTGCCTATCACTCTGCCTCTGGCTGAATTCCTTCTGCGTTGAGGCATGAAGAACCTGAGCCTCCGTGGGTCCAGACGTTGGGTGAGTGCTGGATTAAGTCCCAGCCACATGGATTCAAGTCCCAGACAGGGTTTTCTCCAGGATTGAGTCCTGACTATGTGGGTTCAAGTCCCAAGCAGGGTTTTGGCTGGAATTCAAGCTCCAGCCACGTGGGTTCAAGTCCCAAACAGGGTTTGATCAGGTCTGGGCCCTGGGTTTAAGTCTCAAGTGGAGGTAGAACCCTTTCACCTCCAAGCTCGTAGGCCATGCATCCTGGGTGGGGGGGCCGAGGTCACGGGATGTGGCCCTTGCACTGGGCGGCTATCCACAGCACTATTTGGGGGCTGATGATGGATGACGACGTGATCCACGTTTTTGACCTCCAGGTCTTCCACAGCTCTGAGACCAGCCAGGGTTGCATGGGTCTCAAATGGGTAGAGAGCTGACCAGAGGGGGAGGCTTGGCTGCAAGTCCAGTCAGCTCTGGGGGTCTCCTTTCGGTCTCCTTCTTGTCCTCTGGCTGCCGGCCCCAGAGTGTCCCATCCAGCACCCAGCGCCAGGAGGAGCCAACCCCCAAGCCCTGCCCAGGGTGCTTCCCTCTCGGCCACATTTCACAGGGGGCTGCACTTGGCATTTCGAGAAGGGCCTGGCCCGGATGAGATTTCTCAAAACCTATGAACTGCGATTTTGTGGTTGTAAAGCGTAGTCCTTGCTTCTCGAGATACATGCTGACGTAGTCAGAGATGAAACAATGTCTGGGATTTGCTTGAGATGAGCCTGGAGGGTGCGTGCTGGGAGAGAGCGGTTCTTAGGCGGGTCTCACCTGGGGTCTCACGCAGGTGAGATCAGATGACACCTGGAGCTGGAGTCACCTGGAGTCTCCTGGGGCCTCTCCATGTCACCTCAAGTCCCCCGCTTTTGACACGGTCTCCTGCACCAGGTCTCCATGTGGACTTCCGGCAGAGGAGCCAGGCTTTCCACATGAAGGCTCAGGGCCCCAGGGCACCACGCAGAAGCCTTTCCTGGGCTTAGCAGGGCTGGAACCACGGTCCTAGTAAATCCTCTTCTTGCCTATCACTCTGCCTCTGGCTGAATTCCTTCTGCGTTGAGGCATGAAGAACCTGAGCCTCCGTGGGTCCAGACGTTGGGTGAGTGCTGGATTAAGTCCCAGCCACATGGATTCAAGTCCCAGACAGGGTTTTCTCCAGGATTGAGTCCTGACTATGTGGGTTCAAGTCCCAAGCAGGGTTTTGGCTGGAATTCAAGCTCCAGCCACGTGGGTTCAAGTCCCAAACAGGGTTTGATCAGGTCTGGGCCCTGGGTTTAAGTCTCAAGTGGAGGTAGAACCCTTTCACCTCCAAGCTCGTAGGCCATGCATCCTGGGTGGGGGGGCCGAGGTCACGGGATGTGGCCCTTGCACTGGGCGGCTATCCACAGCACTATTTGGGGGCTGATGATGGATGACGACGTGATCCACGTTTTTGACCTCCAGGTCTTCCACAGCTCTGAGACCAGCCAGGGTTGCATGGGTCTCAAATGGGTAGAGAGCTGACCAGAGGGGGAGGCTTGGCTGCAAGTCCAGTCAGCTCTGGGGGTCTCCTTTCGGTCTCCTTCTTGTCCTCTGGCTGCCGGCCCCAGAGTGTCCCATCCAGCACCCAGCGCCAGGAGGAGCCAACCCCCAAGCCCTGCCCAGGGTGCTTCCCTCTCGGCCACATTTCACAGGGGACTGCACTTGGCATTTCGAGAAGGGCCTGGCCCGGATGAGATTTCTCAAAACCTATGAACTGCGATTTTGTGGTTGTAAAGCGTAGTCCTTGCTTCTCGAGATACATGCTGACGTAGTCAGAGATGAAACAATGTCTGGGATTTGCTTGAGATGAGCCTGGAGGGTGCGTGCTGGGAGAGAGCGGTTCTTAGGCGGGTCTCACCTGGGGTCTCACGCAGGTGAGATCAGATGACACCTGGAGCTGGAGTCACCTGGAGTCTCCTGGGGCCTCTCCATGTCACCTCAAGTCCCCCGCTTTTGACACGGTCTCCCTGCACCAGGTCTCCATGTGGACTTCCGGCAGAGGAGCCAGGCTTTCCACATGAAGGCTCAGGGCCCCCAGGGCACCACGCAGAAGCCTTTCCTGGGCTTAGCAGGGGCTAGGCCAGCATCACTTCTACTGCCTCTTACAGTTAGCAGTCATGGCCCAGCTCGGGCTCACGCAGAAGGGAAATAAACTCCTTTCAGAGAATGAGAGAATGGCAAAGAAATGTGGCCATGAATCCACCACAGGGCCCTTATCTGGAAAGAGGAGGAGCTGCAGTCTTTCTTTTTTTTTAAGTAATGCATTGTATTTATTTATTTATTTTTGGCTATTCTGGGTTTTCACTGCTGCCACAGGCTCCTCTCAGTTGCAGGGAGTGGGGGCGCCTCTCTAGTGGAGGTGAGCAGGCTTCTTGCTGCGGTGACGTCTCTTGTTGTGGAACTCGGGCTCTAGGGCACGTGGGCTTCAGTAGTTGCAGCACATGGGCTCCATAGTTGCAGTTCTGAGGCTTTAGAGCACAGGTTCCATCGTTGTGGCTCAGAGGCTTAGTTGCTTTGCAGCATGTGGGATCTTCCTGGATCAGGGATCAAACCCAGGTCTCCGGCACTGGCAGGCAAACTCTTTACCACTGAGCCACCAGGGAAGCCCGGGAGCTGCGGTCTTACTAAGCGATGCCCCCTTGTAGACATGGCAGATCCCAGAACGGCCATTCCTTGCTCCTTCCCCCTCTTATCACTGACTTGGACGGGCAAAGGGGGTGACAATTACATCTTTGGAGGCTTCTCCCATCAGCCTCTGTGGAATGGCGACACAGAGATCTTCCTGGGGTCCGTCCTGGGTCAGCCAGCTGACCATGTCACTGTGTCCCATTAGTCCCTCACCCCGCCCAGCTCTGAAACCACACCTGGGCCCACTTGTCCATGATGGAGTCAGGCCTTGGACCCATCCTGGCCTATCTTAGTCTCTTTGGGTTCCTGTAAATGAAGATACCATAGGCTAGGTGGCTTAGACAAAAAGTATTTATTTCCCTCAGGGCTGCGAAGTTCCCTGCAAAGTGCCCGCAGATTGAATGTCAGATGTGAGTCCTTCTCCTGGTTCATCAGCGCTGTCTTCTCCTCGGTCCTCACCTGGCAGAGGGAGAGAGCGCTCTAGGGTCTCTTTTACAAAGGCGCTAATCAGGGCTTTCCTGGTGGTCCAGTGGGTAAGGACACCGCCTTGCAGTGCAAGGGGCGCCGGTTCGATCCCTGGCCTGGGAAGATCCCACGTGCCCTGGAGCAGCTGAACTGATGTGTCCAACTACTGAGCCAGACCTCTGGAGCGCATGCGCCCAGAGCCGGTGCTCTGCGATGACAGAGGCCGCCACGATGGGAGGCCCACATGGGCCAAAGAACAAGGATGGATGAAAATAGATGGATGAAAGACCAATAGAGGTGGCCCGCCTGCACCCTTCCCTCCCCACCGCCCCCAAAATTTAAAAAAAAAAAAAAGTGCTAATCACCTGATTACTCTTTAAAGGCCCACCACCAGATACCATGACCCTGGGGATAGGATTTCAATATATGAATCTGGGGGACACCAACATTCAGATGGTGACCGCAGCCATGAAATTAAAAGACACTGGCTCCTTGGAAGAAAAGCTATGACAAACCTAGTCAGTGTACTTAAAAGCAGAGATACCCCTTTGCTGACAAAGGTCCATATAGTCAAAGCTATGGTTTTTCCAGGAGTCACGTATGGGTGGATCGTTAAGAAGGCCGATTGCTGAAGAACTGATGCCTTGATGCTAGAGAAGACTCTTGAGAGTCCCTTGAATGGCAAGGAGATCAAACCAGTCCATCCTAAAGGAAATCATCTTTGGACTTGGCGGGCATTTCTCACCCCATCAGCCTCTGTGGAGTGGCGACACAGAGATCTTCCTGGGGTCTGTCCTGGGTCAGCCAGCTGACCATGTCACTGTGTCCCATTAGTCCCTCACCCCGCCCAGCTCTGAAACCACACCTGGGCCCACTTGTCCATGATGGAGTCAGGCCTTGGACCCATCCTGGCCTATCTTAGTCTCTTTGGGTTCCTGTAAATGAAGATACCATAGGCTAGGTGGCTTAGACAAAAAGTATTTATTTCCCTCAGGGCTGCGAAGTTCCCTGCAAAGTGCCCGCAGATTGAATGTCAGATGTGAGTCCTTCTCCTGGTTCATCAGCGCTGTCTTCTCCTCGGTCCTCACCTGGCAGAGGGAGAGAGCGCTCTAGGGTCTCTTTTACAAAGGCGCTAATCAGGGCTTTCCTGGTGGTCCAGTGGGTAAGGACACCGCCTTGCAGTGCAAGGGGCGCCGGTTCGATCCCTGGCCTGGGAAGATCCCACGTGCCCTGGAGCAGCTGAACTGATGTGTCCAACTACTGAGCCAGACCTCTGGAGCGCATGCGCCCAGAGCCGGTGCTCTGCGATGACAGAGGCCGCCACGATGGGAGGCCCACATGGGCCAAAGAACAAGGATGATTGAAAATAGATGGATGAAAGACCAATAGAGGTGGCCCGCCTGCACCCTTCCCTCCCCACCGCCCCCAAAATTTAAAAAAAAAAAAAAGTGCTAATCACCTGATTACTCTTTAAAGGCCCACCACCAGATACCATGACCCTGGGGATAGGATTTCAATATATGAATCTGGGGGACACCAACATTCAGATGGTGACCGCAGCCATGAAATTAAAAGACACTGGCTCCTTGGAAGAAAAGCTATGACAAACCTAGTCAGTGTACTTAAAAGCAGAGATACCCCTTTGCTGACAAAGGTCCATATAGTCAAAGCTATGGTTTTTCCAGGAGTCACGTATGGGTGGATCGTTAAGAAGGCCGATTGCTGAAGAACTGATGCCTTGATGCTAGAGAAGACTCTTGAGAGTCCCTTGAATGGCAAGGAGATCAAACCAGTCCATCCTAAAGGAAATCAGCCCTGAATATTCACTGGAAGGACTGAAGCTGAAGCTGAAGATCCAATCCTTTGGTCACCTGATGTGAAGGCCTGACTCATTGGGAAAGACCCCGATGCTGGGAAAGACAGAGGGTGGGAGGAGATGGGGATGACAGAGGACGAGATGGTTGGATGGCATCGCCGACTCAATGGACGTGAGTTTGAACGAACTCTGGGAGATGGTGAAGGACAGGGAAGCCTGGCGTGCTGCCGTCCATGGGGTCGCAAAGAGGCGGGTGACTCAACTGAACTGAAACATGCAGATGATGACCTGATCCATTCAGTCTCCTCCTTCAGGACCCACAGAAAGGAGGTCTTTGGGGTTCGGGAAGAGAGCCGGACTCAACTGTGAGTGAGTGTCTCAAACATGGGTTCACCGGCAAGCAAGGGAAACCTGGAGGGAGCCTTAAGATCATGGAACGCCTTCCAGTGTCAGCTCTGCTCACGGCATCCGCTGGGTCCTCTGGACAAGCCTGTGGAGACACAGCTTCTCAGAAGCACATGTGCAGTCCCTGCTGAGTCGTGGTTCAGGTCGGTTCAAGTTCAGGTCAGCTGAGGTGGCTCGTCTCTCTCCCTGCCCACCCCGCATCAGTCAAGACTCCCACGGGCGGACAGGGAGGTCTGTGAGGTGGGAAAGCCATGATCCCACCCTTGGATTCTTCAAGATTCCCTTCCCTTCGTTACAAAGAACCTTCGCTCTGCGGTCCCAGCCTGGCCAGATGTTCGCAATTTTCCAGGAGCACACATTTTTCTCATCTTACCATACTTGATTCAAGTTATCTCAGTTCTGTACACAAAAGGGTCTGGGAGCCAGATGACCGGGGAGGGGGTCCCAGCTGGCAGCAGGCTGTGGGGGTAGTTTCTGGGGATGAGTGGCTCTTCTGTCCGCTGACTGTGGAACAGCTGACTCCCGGTTTTATGGGGGAGCAAATCCCCTGGCTCCTGGGTCTGGAATTGAAATCTGACCAGTTCTATCAGACGGCCGGTCACCACTCACTCTGTCCCAGCGCCTGGGTGAAAATGAACACTCCAACCCCCAGCTCCGCCCTGAGCGCTCGCCACTCAGCCACATACCACACTCGGGTGGGCTGGGCTGAGACACTCCCAGTAGAGCTTGCCAGATTGCCTTCAGAAAAAGAAAGACAGACATGTGTTCACCTTCAAAGCCGGGCTGGGAGGTAGACACCTGGAGCGATGAGGATGAGGTTTCCTAGAGAGATGGATTAAGTTTCAGTTCTGAACAGAAGGGTGCTCGGGAGCCTGTGCCTGGTTCCCCTGACTTTGTAAGGAAGGGGTGTTTCTGTCCGCCACGGGTTCAGCACTGCTGGACCAGGAGGCCCTGGAGAAGCACCTGTTGGTGCAAGGTGCTGGCTTTCACCTGGGCTGGATGTTGAGATCATCTGAGAAACAAAGTTGCAGATGCCACCTCTGTGCGGACATTCTGATGAACTGGTCTAGCATGAAGACCCCCCAGGTGATACCAGCGTGCAGACAAGGCAGAGAGCTGGCGGCCTGCCCTCCTTCCCGGCCAGCCCTGCGGCATCTCGGCCTGGAGTCTGCGCACACGGGCGGCCAGAGCCTTGCCTCTTCGCCTCCACTGGGACCTGGACGAGCTCTGTGGGCTCAGCGCCGTCTGTGTGACCCGAGGAGGGGCTCTTCGCTGGAGAGGTCCAGTGGGCCACCAGGCCACAGCCGCGGCCATGGAGAGCCGAAGGGGGAGCTTGCAGATATCTGTAGATGGCTCAGACCAACCCCTCCCGAGGAAGAGGGGGTGTGCCGCTGCAGCTGGGTCTTCGTGCTCCGAGGGGGACCCCACCTTGGAAGCAGAAGGTGGGGGCTCCAGACTCCTCCTGAATCTACTCGGTTTCCTTACCTCGGTAAGTGGCCGCTTTCTGCTTTCAGTTTTGCAGGCTCCAAGTCGTGGCGCCGTCAGATTCCTGTCCGTCTCTCACATTCCGCCTCTGTTCATCAGCAAGCCCCCCTAGCTCCCCCGTCAGAATGTATCCGGATTCTGACCACTGCTCACCTCCGCCACGGCTCCCCCGGGGCCCCACCTCCCCTCACCTCCACCACGGCTCCCCCGGGCCTGGCCGTGGGTGAATTATGACCATGACGATCATGGGTCTCTCCTAACTGGCCTCTCTGATTCCATGCCTGGCTCTCCACTGTCTGTTTTCAATACAACAGCCTGAGTGATCCTTTCACAACGCAATTTGGAGTGTGTCGCTCTTCTGCCAGATTGCCTTCAGAAAAGAAAGACAGACATGTGTTCACCTTCAAAGCCGGGCTGGGAGGTAGACACCTGGAGCGATGAGGATGAGGTTTCCTAGAGAGATGGATTAAGTTTCAGTTCTGAACAGAAGGGTGCTCGGGAGCCTGTGCCTGGTTCCCCTGACTTTGTAAGGAAGGGGTGTTTCTGTCCGCCACGGGTTCAGCACTGCTGGACCAGGAGGCCCTGGAGAAGCACCTGTTGGTGCAAGGTGCTGGCTTTCACCTGGGCTGGATGTTGAGATCATCTGAGAAACAAAGTTGCAGATGCCACCTCTGTGCGGACATTCTGATGAACTGGTCTAGCATGAAGACCCCCCAGGTGATACCAGCGTGCAGACAAGGCAGAGAGCTGGCGGCCTGCCCTCCTTCCCGGCCAGCCCTGCGGCATCTCGGCCTGGAGTCTGCGCACAGGCGGCCAGAGCCTTGCCTCTTCGCCTCCACTGGGACCTGGACGAGCTCTGTGGGCTCAGCGCCGTCTGTGTGACCCGAGGAGGGGCTCTTCGCTGGAGAGGTCCAGTGGGCCACCAGGCCACAGCCGCGGCCATGGAGAGCCGAAGGGGGAGCTTGCAGATATCTGTAGATGGCTCAGACCAACCCCTCCCGAGGAAGAGGGGGTGTGCCGCTGCAGCTGGGTCTTCGTGCTCCGAGGGGGACCCCACCTTGGAAGCAGAAGGTGGGGGCTCCAGACTCCTCCTGAATCTACTCGGTTTCCTTACCTCGGTAAGTGGCCGCTTTCTGCTTTCAGTTTTGCAGGCTCCAAGTCGTGGCGCCGTCAGATTCCTGTCCGTCTCTCACATTCCGCCTCTGTTCATCAGCAAGCCCCCCTAGCTCCCCCGTCAGAATGTATCCGGATTCTGACCACTGCTCACCTCCGCCACGGCTCCCCCGGGGCCCCACCTCCCCTCACCTCCACCACGGCTCCCCCGGGCCCGGCCGTGGGTGAATTATGACCATGACGATCATGGGTCTCTCCTAACTGGCCTCTCTGATTCCATGCCTGGCTCTCCACTGTCTGTTTTCAATACAACAGCCTGAGTGATCCTTTCACAACGCAATTTGGAGTGTGTCGCTCTTCTGCTCAAAAAAACGCATGGATTTCCAGAGGAACATCATGTAAAATTCAAAGTTCTTACCATGGACGCTCAGGCCCCACAGAGTTTGGGGGTTGCTATCTCTCTGACCTTATTGTTTGACGCTGTCCCCCTTGTTAACTCCCATCCAGCCCCACTGGCCTCCCTCCTATTCTTTAAGCTTGTGAAGCATGCTTCTACCTCAGGGCCTTTGCACTTGCTGTTCCCTCTGGCTACAGTGTTCTTGTCTTTGATATTTGCACAGCCTTTGCAAAATATTTGACCTTGCTTTCTTCAGGGTTCTGCTCAGTTCTTGTCTTATCAGAGAGGCTTCCCTGAGCCTATTTAAAATATTGCCCTGGGACATCTCCCGTGGTCCTGTGGCTAAGACTCTGCACTCCCAATGCAGGGGGCCTGGGTTTGATCCCTGGTTAGGGAACTAGTTCCCATATACTGCAACTAAGACCTGGCACAGCCTACTAAATAAGTAAAAGTTAAAAATAAAGACTAAAAAGATGTACTAAAATAAAATAGTGCCCCCAACCCCACCCTCACCCTCTTATTTTTATCCTCAGAGCTTATCACTACCTACTTAGTTCTTGGGGTTTTCTGGTTTGTTTTTGGCTCTCGCCACTTGAATGTATGTTCCATAAGAGTGAGTTCACTTCTGTATCCTCAGCCCAGGAAAGGGCCTTGAACACACGAAGTGCTCAGTAAATATGTGTTGAATAAATGTACGAGGTGGATCAGTGGTGAGAAGATTCTCCAGAAAGTCTTCTCTCAGAAAGTCACGTGGGTTAGGCCTCGAAGGACTAGGTGTGGCAGATGGGGGAGGGGTGGTGTAAGAAAAGTGGGAAAGAAAGAGAAGATGAGGGACTGCGGGGAGGAGGTCTATTTCTATGGGGCTCAGGTAGGAGCCACCCCGAGGGACCTGGCTGCACAGGCATGACCAGGAGAGAGAGACAAGCAATAAGCCCCTCACCCCACTTGGACCGTGCGCCATTTTCCCTGGTCAGACCTGTATGAGCAGGTTCCCTTGGTGGCCCCTCTGAAGCGTGCATTAAAGCTCGTGCTGCTAACCTGCAAAGTCGCGGTTCCTGTGACCCCCTGCTGCTGTACTTTTCTAACAAGGGGGAGGCTGTGCCCACCAAAGGGGCCAGAAGCTCAAGGTCAGTCAGAGGCTGGGGTGGCCTGGAAGGCGGGGCGTGGGTGGAGCCTCTGGAGATGGGGCAGGGAAGCACCCTGTTCTCCAGGAGCTGGGGAGCGCCCGTCCCCCAGGGGAGAGCTCCCCACTGACTGCCTGGGCCTCAGGGCTGCCACAAGGCTGAGGTGGCTGAGATGCAAAGAAGGGCTGCAGGCTCTTGGGGTTTTATTGCTCAGCTTCCCTCTCTGGTGGGTACAGCAGACCATGTAACCTCCAGACGTCAGTTTCTAAGGATCACTCACAAACCACGGAAGGCCTCCTAGCCAGGCCAGGCCTGGGGCGAGGGTGGATGGAGCAGGTGGAAAAGACACGGATGGGGTTTCGGCCAGCTGAGGGGACGTGGCCTGCAGGGGTCGTGGTAGCTGTGGGTCTAGGTGAACGTCACTCAGACCTGCGAGCGTGGCTGGTTCAGACCGTCAGTTTCCTGGATGGCCGGCTTGTGAGTGCCTGGCTCGATACCACCTCCCAGAGATCAGACCCTGATGGGGCCCAGCTTGGGAAAGGCAGGCTTTGCCAGAGTCTGGGATGAGAAGGAGGCTTTGGTGTATGAGGGGCTGAGCGTGTGGCCAGGCAGGCAGGTGTGAGGGTGGCACGGCTGTGGGATGATGAGTGAGGCTGGCCTTGCTTATCTGCATCTTCACGGTCACTTCCTTCCTCTTTCTCCAGTGATAGGAGTCCTTGTATGAGGCCTTCCTGAGTCCTTACTAGAGCCAAGCAGTTATATGCTTTACCACACACTCTTATTTCTTTTTCACTGAATGTGTTGTGACCACATGATCTTAGTGATCATCTCCAAAAAAAACTGTGAAACAATAACACAACCTTTTTGCAGTTAAGGAAATAGAGCTATGAAGCGCTTCCTCAAGAGGGGCAATGTCAGGAGTACTGGGGGATTAAGCACCTCAGAAAATCCTTTCCTCCCTAGAAGCAATGAGAACACGGGCAAAAATGGTCAGAATCAACTTTTCAAAACTGGAAATCAGCCAACAACTACAACAATTGGGAGCATTTACTTAGGAAAAATGGGTGGAATTTGGTTAAGAACGGTGAGCTTTGTGGCATTTTCACTTCTATCAGAACTTAAGCTCGGCAAGGTTGCCATGAAAAAAGGTCAATATACAGAACTCAATGGTAGGCATCCCTGGTCAAGTGGTAAATACTCCGCCTGGAAATGCATGAGACAAGGGTTCAATTCCCGATCTGGGAAGATCCCACATGCTGTGGAATAACCAAACCGGTGAGCCATAACTCTGGAGCCCAGGAGCCACAGCTGCTGAGCCCACAAGCCACACCTACTGAAGGCTGCACACCCTAGAGCCCGTGCTCCACGGCAAGGGAAGACCCTGCAGGGAGAGGCCTGGGCACTGTGACGAGAGAAAAGCCTACGAAGCAGCCAAGACTAAGCAGCCAGAAACAGACGAGTAGCCTCAGTTTTATTTCTGTACATGAGTGATGAACCATCTGAAAATAAAACTAAGAAAATATTTTCACGTAGCATAACATCAAATACAATAAAATATTTAGAAATTTAAACAAAGATGTACAAGTCTTGTCCACGGAAGGCTACAAAACATTTTTGAATGCAATGAACATCCTCGAAAGAGAAACACATTCTTTTCCAGGGAGATATAACTTCGTTAGATGGCAGGACTCCCTAGAGTGATCTACAGATTTAACGCAATCCCTACCAAAATCCTGGCTGGCCTTTTTTTTTTTTTTCTAGAAATGACAGCAAGCTGGTCCTAAACTTCACATGGAGATGTAAGGGACTTAGAACAACAACAATTAAAAGAGAAGGACAAAGTTGGAACTCTTATATTTCTCATTTTCAAAACTTCCTACAGGGCTTCCCTGGTGGTCCATGGTCCAGTGAGTTAACAGTCCGCCTTGCAGTGTAAGGGGCGCCGGTTCGATCCCTGGCCTGGGAAGATCCCATGTGCCACAGAGCGGCTGGACTGGTGTGTCCAATTATGAGCCAGTGTTCTGGAGCACATGTGCCCAGAGCCAGTGCTCTGCAATGAGAGAGGCCACTGGAACGAGAGGCCCACACAGGCCAAAGAATAAAGATGGATGAAAATAAGTGATGACTTAGAGGTCAAAAAAAACCCAAAACAAAACAAGGAAAAACTTGCTACAAAGCTGAAGTAATCAAAACTACGTAGTAGTAACATAAGCATAATCATATGGATCATTGAAGTAGAATTGATGGTTGAGGAATAAGCTCATATATGGTCAATTAATCTTGACATAGATTCCAGGATGATTCAATTGAGAAGAAAATTGTCTTTTCCACAAGCAGTTATGGAAAACTTGAATATCCACATATAGAAGTGTATGCCCACCTCACCCCAAACACAAAATTTAATTAAAAATGGATCAAAAATCTAAATGTTAGAACTAAAACTATAACCTCTTAGAAGACAACCAAGTCTTGCAGGAGGCCTGGGCACTGTGACGAGAGAAAAGCCTACAAGCAGCCAAGACTAAGCAGCCAGAAACAGACGAGTAGCCTCAGTTTTATTTCTGTACATGAGTGATGAACCATCTGAAAATAAAACTAAGAAAATATTTTCACGTAGCATAACATCAAATACAATAAAATATTTAGAAATTTAAACAAAGATGTACAAGTCTTGTCCACGGAAGGCTACAAAACATTTTTGAATGCAATGAACATCCTCGAAAGAGAAACACATTCTTTTCCAGGGAGATATAACTTCGTTAGATGGCAGGACTCCCTAGAGTGATCTACAGATTTAACGCAATCCCTACCAAGATCCTGGCTGGCCTTTTTTTTTTTTTTCTAGAAATGACAGCAAGCTGGTCCTAAACTTCACATGGAGATGTAAGGGACTTAGAACAACAACAATTATCTAAAAGAGAAGGACAAAGTTGGAACTCTTATATTTCTCATTTTCAAAACTTCCTACAGGGCTTCCCTGGTGGTCCATGGTCCAGTGGGTAAACAGTCCGCCTTGCAGTGTAAGGGGCACCGGTTCGATCCCTGGCCTGGGAAGATCCCATGTGCCACAGAGCGGCTGGACTGGTGTGTCCAATTATGAGCCAGTGTTCTGGAGCACATGTGCCCAGAGCCAGTGCTCTGCAATGAGAGAGGCCACTGGAACGAGAGGCCCACACAGGCCAAAGAATAAAGATGGATGAAAATAAATGATGACTTAGAGGTCAAAAAAAACCCAAAACAAAACAAGGAAAAACTTGCTACAAAGCTGAAGTAATCAAAACTACGTAGTAGTAACATAAGCATAATCATATGGATCATTGAAGTAGAATTGATGGTTGAGGAATAAGCTCATATATGGTCAATTAATCTTGACATAGATTCCAGGATGATTCAATTGAGAAGAAAATTGTCTTTTCCACAAGCAGTTATGGAAAACTTGAATATCCACATATAGAAGTGTATGCCCACCTCACCCCAAACACAAAATTTAATTAAAAATGGATCAAAAATCTAAATGTTAGAACTAAAAACTATAAACCTCTTAGAAGACAACCTAAGCCTACATCTTCATAAACTTGGATAAGCAATGGTCTCTCAGATACGACACCCAAAGCATAAGTAGCTGAATTAAAAATAGATAAATTGGACTTCATCAAAATTAAAACATAGGGAATTTCCTGGATGCCCAGTGGTTAAGACTCTGGGTTCCCAAGGCAGGGGCGATAGGTTTGATACTGGTTTGTGAGCTAAGAGTTCTCATTCCACATGGTGTGGCCAAAAAAAATATTATTTATTTTTAAAAATTTTGCTTCAAAGGACACTATTAAGAAAATGCAGATAATGATGGAAATAATTGCAAATCATAGTATCTCTGATAATAATCCAATATCCAGGATATTTAAAGAATTTTTACAACTCGACAACAGACAAATAGCCAGTTTGGATTTAAATAGATATTTCTTCTAAGAAGATATACAAATGGGCAATAAGCATATGGAAAAATCCTCAGTATCATTAGCCATGGTGCATGCATGCTCAGTTGCTCAATTGTGTCTGACTTTTTGGGCATGGACTGTGACCCGCTGAGCTTCTCTGTCCATGGGATTTTTCAGGCAAGAATACTGGAATGGGTTGCCATTTCCTCCTCCAGGGGATGGTCCTGACCCAGGGATCGACCCCACGCTTCCTATGTCTGCTGCATTGGCAGGCAGATTCTTTACCACTGAGCCACCTGGGAAGTCACTAAGAAATTGCAAATCAAAACCATAATGAAATACTGCTTCACATCCACTAGCACGGCTATAGTCAAAGAGACAGAAAATAACAAGTGTCTGAGAGGATGTGGAGAAATTGGAGCCCTCATTCTTCTGGGGAGAAGGTAAAATGGTAGGTATGGCTGCTTCAGAAAACAGTTGGACAAGTTCTCAAAAGTTAAACACAGAGTTACTACAGGACCTAGCAATTCCAGCCTCTCTCAGAGAACTAAAAACACATGTCCACACAAAAGCTTATACAAAGTTCACAGCAGTGTTATTCATACTGGCCAAAAAAAAAGGAACAGTCCAAATGTCCATCCACTGGTAAATGGATAGATAAAATATGTGCATAAGTGAATATCATTTTGGGTATTAAAAGGGGTTGTGATCCATGACACAGCATGTATGAATCTTAAAAACATTGTGATAAGTGAAAGAAATGAAAAAGGCTGCCATACTGTATGAATCTACTTGTGGGAAATGTCCAGAACAGGAGGCTGTTGGGACAGTAAGCAGAGATTAGTGACACCAGGGACTAGTGGGAGGGTCAGGGTGAATGGCTCCTAAGCATGGGATTTCCTTTTGGGATGATGATAATATTCTGGAATTAGGTAGTCATGGTGTTTGCCCAGTTGTCTGAATATACTCCAAAACACAGAACCGCCTGCCTTAAAAGGCTAACTTTTATGGTACGTGAATTATATCTGAATAGAAATATATTTTAAGAACTTCTCTGGGACAGAAATGAAGAAGGAAAATGACAACCCACTCCAGTAGTCTTGCCTGGAAGATTCCATGGACAGAGAAGGCTGGCAACATAAGCATAAATCTTAAAATTTTTTTGCCACTTCTATTGGTCTTTCATTTATCTATTTTCATCCATCTTTGTTCTTTGGCCCGTGTGGGTCTCCCATCGCGGTGGCCTCTGTTGTCGCAGAGCACTGGCTCTGGGCACATGCGCTCCAGAGCTTTGGCTCTGCAGTTGGACACATTGGTCCAGCCGCTCTGCAGCACATGGGATCTTCCCAAGCCAGGGATCGAACCAGTGCCCCTTGCACTGCCAGGCGGTGTCCTTACCCACTGGACCACCAGGGAAGCCCAGCATAAATCTTCATAAGCCCATATATATATATATCAGACTTCCCTGATGGCTCAGTGGTGAGGATGCTGCCTGCAATGCAGGAGACCTGGGTTCCATCCCTGGGTTGGGAAGATCCCCCTGAAAGGAGGGCATGGCAGCCCACTCCAGTGTTCTCACCTGGAAAACCCCCATGCACAGAGGAGCCTGACGGGCTGCAGTCCATGAGGTCACCCAGCGTGAGACATGACTAAGTGACCTCACAGCAGCAGGACAGAAACTGGGCCTCCCAGGTAGTGCTAGTGGTAAAGAACCTGCCTGCTGATGCCGGAGGTGCAAGAGGTGTGGGTTCAAGCCCTGGTTTGGGAAGATCTCCTGCAGAAGGAAATGGCAACCCAGGATTTGTGCCTGGGAAATCTGATGGACAGAGGAGCCTGGCAGGCCATAGTCCGTGGGGCCGTGGAGAGCTGGACACGACGGAGCACAGCACACAGGACAGAAAACTAGTTAGTACAGGAGTACAGGAGTCACAATTTCATGAACTTAAGAAAATTGTATTTTTTTTTTTTTTGCCAGGATGTCTGTGCTTTGCTAAGCAGTATGTGGTCCTTTGGAGCTCTCTCAGGTCCCTGAAGAATCGTCCTTGCTGGGCGTCACTGAGTCTTCTGGGCACAGCCGTGTGGCCGTCTGCTTGCCACCAAGGCCTGACGTGGATTCAGCTTCATGTTCAATACCACCCTCGTCTTGCCCCTTGCCACATCAAGAAATACGAAAAATAATTTTAAGAACTTCTCTGGGATAGAAATGAAGAAGGAAAATGCCCCCTCCAGTAGTCTTGCCTGGAAGATTCCATGGACAGAGAAGGCTGGCAACATAAGCATAAATCTTAAAATTTTTTTGCCACTTCTATTGGTCTTTCATTTATCTATTTTCATCCATCTTTGTTCTTTGGCCCGTGTGGGTCTCCCATCGCGGTGGCCTCTGTTGTCGCAGAGCACTGGCTCTGGGCACATGCGCTCCAGAGCTTTGGCTCTGCAGTTGGACACATTGGTCCAGCCGCTCTGCAGCACATGGGATCTTCCCAAGCCAGAGATCGAACCAGTGCCCCTTGCACTGCCAGGCGGTGTCCTTACCCACTGGACCACCAGGGAAGCCCAGCATAAATCTTCATAAGCCCATATATATATATCAGACTTCCCTGATGGCTCAGTGGTGAGGATGCTGCCTGCAATGCAGGAGACCTGGGTTCCATCCCTGGGTTGGGAAGATCCCCCTGAAAGGAGGGCATGGCAGCCCACTCCAGTGTTCTCACCTGGAAAACCCCCATGCACAGAGGAGCCTGACGGGCTGCAGTCCATGAGGTCACCCAGCGTGAGACATGACTAAGTGACCTCACAGCAGCAGGACAGAAACTGGGCCTCCCAGGTAGTGCTAGTGGTAAAGAACCTGCCTGCTGATGCCGGAGGTGCAAGAGGTGTGGGTTCAAGCCCTGGTTTGGGAAGATCTCCTGCAGAAGGAAATGGCAACCCAGGATTTGTGCCTGGGAAATCTGATGGACAGAGGAGCCTGGCAGGCCATAGTCCGTGGGGCCGTGGAGAGCTGGACACGACGGAGCACAGCACACAGGACAGAAAACTAGTTAGTACAGGAGTACAGGAGTCACAATTTCATGAACTTAAGAAAATTGTATTTTTTTTTTTTTTTTGCCAGGATGTCTGTGCTTTGCTAAGCAGTATGTGGTCCTTTGGAGCTCTCTCAGGTCCCTGAAGAATCGTCCTTGCTGGGCGTCACTGAGTCTTCTGGGCACAGCCGTGTGGCCGTTTGCTTGCCACCAAGGCCTGACGTGGATTCAGCTTCATGTTCAATACCACCCTGCGTCCTTGTCCTTCCCACTACTAAGCTTTGGCTATCGTTATCAACCTTTTGTGTCTGATTTGCTCTTCTCTTGAGTTGATATCTGTCCCATGAGGTCCCTCATCTGTCGTGTCGGGGGTGGCAAGTGGTCCTGTGCCGTCTCACGAGCTGATGGGACAGAATTCCTGTCCAGCTGAAGCTGAGCCTGTACCTCCGCTGCACTATTACTATTGTGGGTACTAATAAGACCCCTGGACGTCTCCCTTCCCTGAGATGTTTTAAATAGGTAGACTTTCTCCTCTTCAGCCCCTCCACCCCTCCTCTACCTACCGAGTTACCCCATTCATCCATCCATCCAGCCGGTTGACGAACACGTGGTGCCAGGCTCTTTGCAAACTAATGGTTTTGTGTGGGTTTGGGCACACAGACTGACTGATGTTTTCCTAAGCCTTCTAGAGACTAGTGACCCTAGAGGTCTTCCTGGGCTGTGGGTAAGGCTGAGCAGCTTGGCAGCCGTGATGAGCAGCCAGGTGTCCCAGACAGCCTCACAGAGGCCGAGATGAGTCTGACACTCCCTGCTAATTTCCTTTTTTTTTTTTTTTCCGCCACAGAGCAAGTCATTTTTGACCAAAGGGCTTGCAAATGTAAATCTCCTCCCTGAGGGCTCTCTGAGCGCTCCCTGAGCATGGCACAAACCTTTCATCACCAACCTAACTTGCAATCTTGGGTAAAAGAAGGTTCTCAGTTTATTTTTGAGGAGAAGCAAACATGCACAGCAAAATAAAACAGTTGCATCCGGAAGTCACTGCATGTTAGGAGGTGTGTCCTGTTGAGCTGTTTCCACTGTGGGCTCCTGGCCTCTCCCACTGCCCCCTGGCCAGTCGGGGCCGGAGTGAGGAGCAGCCTAGAAGGCCACGCTGGAGGCTCTTCTCAGGGCCGGACAGAAGCAGCCACACACGGAGAGCAGGCCTGCCAGCTCTGCTGCCCTGCACGGTCCAGCCGCAGGCATGGCCTCAGACCACTCTCAGCCTTGCCTCCCCCCCGGCCTCCCGGGACCCGGGTACCAGCCCCCGGCCAGGCCACTCGGGCCCCCTGGCCTAGCTTCATGTTCAATACCACCCTGCGTCCTTGTCCTTCCCACTACTAAGCTTTGGCTATCGTTATCAACCTTTTGTGTCTGATTTGCTCTTCTCTTGAGTTGATATCTGTCCCATGAGGTCCCTCATCTGTCGTGTCGGGGGTGGCAAGTGGTCCTGTGCCGTCTCACGAGCTGATGGGACAGAATTCCTGTCCAGCTGAAGCTGAGCCTGTACCTCCGCTGCACTATTACTATTGTGGGTACTAATAAGACCCCTGGACGTCTCCCTTCCCTGAGATGTTTTAAATAGGTAGACTTTCTCCCCTTCAGCCCCTCCACCCCTCCTCTACCTACCGAGTTACCCCATTCATCCATCCATCCAGCTGGTTGACGAACACGTGGTGCCAGGCTCTTTGCAAACTAATGGTTTTGTGTGGGTTTGGGCACACAGACTGACTGATGTTTTCCTAAGCCTTCTAGAGACTAGTGACCCTAGAGGTCTTCCTGGGCTGTGGGTAAGGCTGAGCAGCTTGGCAGCCGTGATGAGCAGCCAGGTGTCCCAGACAGCCTCACAGAGGCCGAGATGAGTCTGACACTCCCTGCTAATTTCCTTTTTTTTTTTTTTTCCGCCACAGAGCAAGTCATTTTTGACCAAAGGGCTTGCAAATGTAAATCTCCTCCCTGAGGGCTCCCTGAGCGCTCCCTGAGCATGGCACAAACCTTTCATCACCAACCTAACTTGCAATCTTGGGTAAAAGAAGGTTCTCAGTTTATTTTTGAGGAGAAGCAAACACGCACAGCAAAATAAAACAGTTGCATCCGGAAGTCGCTGCATGTTAGGAGGTGTGTCCTGTTGAGCTGTTTCCACTGTGGGCTCCTGGCCTCTCCCACTGCCCGCTGGCCAGTCGGGGCTGGAGTGAGGAGCAGCCTAGAAGGCCACGCTGGAGGCTCTTCTCAGGGCCGGACAGAGGCAGCCACGCACGGAGAGCAGGCCTGCAGGCCTGCCAGCTCTGCTGCCCTGCACGGTCCAGCCGCAGGCATGGCCTCAGACCACTCTCAGCCTTGCCACCGCCCGGCCTCCCGGGACCCGGGTACCCCGCAGCTCACCACTCTTTATTCAAGTTTCCTGCTTGCTTTTCTGAGGCCAGGCTGAAGGCAAACGAGACTCGATCCTTGTTCCTGCCTGCGGCGGGGAACAGTGATGCCGTGATTCGCTCAGCTCTTGTCGCTGTGATCCGTACCCTGACGTGTGCACCTCTCTCTCCCTTGGTCCGCAGGGTGGCCTTTTCTTTCTCTTTCAGAGTTCTCTTTGCTTCTTTTTTATTAAAAATGTTTCAAAGAATTGAATGATTCTTTAAATCCGTAGTGCTTTACCATTTTCAAATTTCCTGCACATGATTTTATATAGACTCATGATAACCCTGTCTCCCTCTCCCCTGCCCCCTGTGTTTTTTCTCCCACCTTCCCTCACCCCACTGGTAATCACCAGTTTGTTCTCTATATCTGTGAGTCTGCTTCTTTTCTGTTTTAGTCACTAATGTACTGTATCAAATTTTGGGGGGAGGAGTATGATTGATTCATGATGTTGTATTGTATATTTTAGATTCCTGGTTGTCTTTGCTTTTTAAATAAAATGGGAGTAAGAATAGTAGCTCTCTCATGAGATTGTTGTGGGCATTTAATAAGTGTACCGATGTAAAGTGTTCAGGAAGTGCCTGGCATGTGGGAAGTTTTAGATAAGTTGTTGTTCAATCGCTAAGTCGTGTCCAACTCTTTGCAACCCCATGGACTACAGCGTGCCAGGGTTCTCCGTCCTTCAGCATCTCCTGGAGCTTGCTCAAACATGTGCCCATTGAGCTGGTGATGCCATCCAACCATCTTGTCCTCTCTTGTGCCCTTCTCCTTGTGCCCTCAATTTTTCCCAGCATCAGGGTCTTTTCCAATGAGTTGGCTCTTCACATCAGCTGGCCAAAGTATTGGAGCTTCAGCTTCAGCATCAGTCCTTCCAATGACTATTCATGGTTGATTTCCTTTAGGATCGACCAGCTTGCTCTCCTTGCTGTCCAAAGGACCCTTAAGGGTCTTCTCCAGTATCACAGTTGAAAAGCATCACTTCTGTAGTGCTCAGCCTTCTTTATGGTCCAACTCTCACATGACTACTGGAACCCGGCCTCCCGGGACCCGGGTACCCCGCAGCTCACCACTCTTTATTCAAGTTTCCTGCTTGCTTTTCTGAGGCCAGGCTGAAGGCAAACGAGACTCGATCCTTGTTCCTGCCTGCGGCGGGGAACAGTGATGCCGTGATTCGCTCAGCTCTTGTCGCTGTGATCCATCCCCTGACGTGTGCACCTCTCTCTCCCTTGGTCCGCAGGGTGACCTTTTCTTTCTCTTTCAGAGTTCTCTTTGCTTCTTTTTTGTTAAAAATGTTTCAAAGAATTGAATGATTCTTTAAATCCGTAGTGCTTTACCATTTTCAAAAGTTTCCTGCACATGATTTTATATAGACTCATGATAACCCTGTCTCCCTCTCCCCTGCCCCCTGTGTTTTTTCTCCCACCTTCCTTCACCCCACTGGTAATCACCAGTTTGTTCTCTATATCTGTGAGTCTGCTTCTTTTCTGTTTTAGTCACTAATGTACTGTATCAAATTTTGGGGGGAGGAGTATGATTGATTCATGATGTTGTATTGTATATTTTAGATTCCTGGTTGTCTTTGCTTTTTAAATAAAATGGGAGTAAGAATAGTAGCTCTCTCATGAGATTGTTGTGGGCATTTAATAAGTGTACCGATGTAAAGTGTTTAGGAAGTGCCTGGCATGTGGGAAGTTTTAGATAAGTTGTTGTTCAGTCGCTAAGTCGTGTCCAACTCTTTGCAACCCCATGGACTACAGCGTGCCAGGGTTCTCTGTCCTTCAGCATCTCCTGGAGCTTGCTCAAACGTGTGCCCATTGAGCTGGTGATGCCATCCAACCATCTTGTCCTCTCTTGTGCCCTTCTCCTTGTGCCCTCAATTTTTCCCAGCATCAGGGTCTTTTCCAATGAGTTGGCTCTTCACATCAGCTGGCCAAAGTATTGGAGCTTCAGCTTCAGCATCAGTCCTTCCAATGACTATTCATGGTTGATTTCCTTTAGGATCGACCAGCTTGCTCTCCTTGCTGTCCAAAGGACCCTTAAGGGTCTTCTCCAGTATCACAGTTGAAAAGCATCACTTCTGTAGTGCTCAGCCTTCTTTATGGTCCAACTCTCACATGACTACTGGAAAAATCACAGATTTGACCGTACCAACCTTGTTGGCCAAGTGATGTCTCTGCTTTATGTTTTCTAGGTTTGTCCTAGCTTTTCTTCCAAGGAGCAAGCATCTTTTAGTTTCATGGCTGCAGTCATTGTCCGCAGTGATGTATTTACATAAGAGCCGGCTCTTATTATTTTGTCTAACTAGTTTTTATTATTCTCCCAGCATATCCCAGAACACGGCAATCTGGAATTAGCCTTTTAAGACTCCTCAGTCACCCCTGAAGGGACTAGTTCCTTTGAGGGACATCAAGCACCTAGATGAGCCAAGGCTTCTCCCCTGGGTTTGAGGAAGAGGAAGGAGCTCAGACCAGAAAGATATCCCATACAGATTCTATATAAGTATTTATTTTAAAAAAAGTTCTAGGGGCTTCCCTGGTGGTCCAGTGGGTAAGGACACCGCCTTGCAGTGCAAGGGGCGCCGGTTGGAGCCCTGGCCTGGGAAGATCCCACGTGCCGCGGAGCGGCTGGACCGATGTGTCCAATCACCGAGCTGGAGCTCTGGAGAGCATGCGCCCAGAGCCGGCGCTCTGCAACAACAGAGGCCACTGCGATGGGAGGCCCACGTGGGCCAAAGAACAAAGATGGATGAAATGGACAAATGAAAGACCAATAGAAGTGGCCCACCCGCCCTTCTCCCTCCCCAACTCCCCCTCACCAAAATAAAACAAAAACAACAACAAAAACAAAAAACAGTTCTAGTGCTAACAGCTCCCAAAGGGGAGTTTGCGGCTGCCCTACAGATGACTGGGGGACCCTCCTGAGAAAAGCCATTTTGTGTCCCCTCAGTCAGAAACAGAAACAAAGTTCTGACCAGGAAACACGTTATGAACACGACCATGTCTACGAGGAAGGCAGAGAGCAGGGGCTGTGTGCTGTCCTGGAGGCACGTGGAGTCCTGGGGCAGAGCAGCTGCCCATCATCTGCCCAGCTCCTCCCCTCGGCTGCTGTGCCTTCCATGTTCCTTTAGCTGGTCCCTACTTCATTCCTCCTTAGAGTCAGGCCGCTCTGGGCTCTGCCCCTGTTCCGGGATGTTTGGCCAAGCCTAAGGAGGCTTCCCTTGTTGGCTAAGTCAGTAACGAATCCAGGAGACCCAGGTTCGATCCCCTGGCTGGGAAGATCCCCTGGAGAAAGAAATGGCAACCCTCTCCAGTCTTCTTGTCTGGGAAGTCCCATGGACAGAGGAGCCTGGTGGTCTACAGTCCATAGGGTTGCAAAGAGTCAGACACGACTCAGTGTCTAAACCACCACCAAGCATGTCCTGGTCCCCAAACAAAATTGATCATAGAGACCCTCACCTCCAAAGGGGCCACGTCCCTCTCTGGGACCCGCACCAAGTGTCTGTTGAGCTGGACTCACTTTCTGTTTACGAGGTGATTTCATTACTTCCATGACAACTCTGAAATATGGAATTATTATTCTCATCTCAGAAGGGAGACGAGTGATCCTCAGGAAGTCCAGGAAACTTGCCTAAAGTCACAGAGCTGAGAGGTCCAGAAACCTTTCATGGTCCCATGGACACTGAGTGGGCACCACCAAGAGCTGAGTGTGGGTCTCTTGGGTGCTACCACATTTCTGACCACAGAAAGCAGGGTGTGTGTCCTCATCACACACATCAGCCTTCCCGCGCCTTCTGTGCTCGTCCCTGGGCTCATCTGACTCATAATCTTTTCAGGGCACTGGCCATGTGGTCTCTTCACAGGAGACCTGGGTGGGACAGGCTGATTTGAGATGGTCACAGGGAGGAGTGGAAGTGCTTTTTAGAGAGAAGTTGATGTCATGGTCTTTATTTATAGGCCCTTTGAGGACGACAGGGATAAAGGGGAGGGATGGCGTAGGCAGAACAAGGGTCAGGAAATGCATGACTGGCTCTCCTTGTATTTGTGGTCATGTATGTTAACCAGACATTATGGTGATTGTTTTGCAGTATATAGGTATATTGAATCATTATGTTCCACCTGAAACTAATACAATGATATATGCCAATTATATCTCCAAAAAAAAGAAAAAGCAACAAAACAAACCCTGATCTTCTTTAGAAGAGGAAAAAAGAGTTGTTTATCTTCAAGAGGCCATATTTATTTTTCAGAGGCACTTGCTTTTTTTTCTTTTTAGTGCTGAGGCAATGATACTTACAAAGTATCATTAAGAAATTTTAGAAACTTACGTAAAAACGTCTTCAGCTTCTTCACAAAGGCTGAATTACAAACACTTCAGAGAATGTTGGCATAGAGAAGTATGCTCAGCACCCTCATTCCACAGGAAGCATGTTCAGAGCTGAATGTTCTCTTCTGATCTTATTTCAGGCCTCGCCAGGATGGAGCTCAAGCGGTCCACAGCTTTCTGTGCTAGGACTTCCTGTGGCTTGCCCAGCTGCCCCTGGGGCCCAGACCAGCCCTGCCTCTGCTGAGGGGGAAGTGGCTTCCAGTAATCTTGCAGCCTTTCAGGGGTCCCCTGGTGGCTCAGAAGGTAAGGAATCTTCCTACCATGTCGGAGACCCAGGTTCAATCCCTGGGCGGGGAAGATTCTCTGGAGAAGGGAATGGCTACCCACTTCAGTCTTCTTGCCTGGATAATTCCATGGACAGAGGAGCCTGGTGAGCTACAGTTCATGGGGTCACAAAGAGTCGGACACGACTAAGCAACTAGTGCTTGGGGGTGTAAGTTCTTTTGTAAAAGGCCTCTTGCCCAGGTGAGTTAGTGGTAAAGGACCTGCCTGCCAGCGCAGGAGACCTAAGAGAGGCAGGTTCGATTCTCGGATTGGGAAGATCTCCTGGAGGAGGGCATGGCAATCCACTCCAGTCTTCTTGCCTGGAGAACCCCATGGACAGAGGAGCCTGGCGGACGACAGTCCATGGGATTGCAAAGAGTTGGACACGACTGAATCGACATAGCATACATACAAGCATGCAAAGCCCAGGGCAAGAGCTCTTCTGTGGGTAAACCGAACAAGGCATAAAATGAATCTGATTGTTCACGTCACCAGAGACATGGTTCAGGGGTGGTGGAGTGGGTAGATTTCCAAAGCTGAAAGGCCCAGTTCTCGGATGGAAGGCCCTTGACCGCAGCTAGGGAATGCCCTCGCAGACATGTCTCGCCCTTCTGTTTGAATCCAGGAGTCATGCTAGTAAGAAGAAAGCAACAAAACAAACCCTGATCTTCTTTAGAAGAGGAAAAAAGAGTTGTTTATCTTCAAGAGGCCATATTTATTTTTCAGAGGCACTTGCTTTTTTTTCTTTTTAGTGCTGAGGCATTGATACTTACAAAGTATCATTAAGAAATTTTAGAAACTTACGTAAAACGTCTTCAGCTTCTTCACAAAGGCTGAATTACAAACACTTCAGAGAATGTTGGCATAGAGAAGTATGCTCAGCACCCTCATTCCACAGGAAGCATGTTCAGAGCTGAATGTTCTCTTCTGATCTTATTTCAGGCCTCGCCAGGATGGAGCTCAAGCGGTCCACAGCTTTCTGTGCTAGGACTTCCTGTGGCTTGCGCGGCTGCCCCTGGGGCCCAGACCAGCCCTGCCTCTGCTGAGGGGGGCGTGGCTTCCAGTCCTCTTGCGGCCTGTCAGGGGCCCCCTGGTGGCTCAGATGGTAAAGAATCTGCCTGCAATGCAGGAGACCCAGGTTTGATTCCTGGGTCAGGAAGATCCCCTGGAGAAGGGAATGGCTACCCACTCCAGTATTCTTGCCTGGAGAATTCCATGAATCCATGGACAGAGGAGCCTGGTGAGCTACAGTTCATGGGGTCACAGAGAGTCAGCCACGACTAAGCAACTAGTGCTTGGGGGTGTAAGTTCTTTTGTGAAAGGCCTCTTGCCCAGGTGAGTTAGTGGTAAAGGACCTGCCTGCCAGCGCAGGAGACCTAAGAGAGGCAGGTTCGATTCTCGGATTGGGAAGATCTCCTGGAGGAGGGCATGGCAATCCACTCCAGTCTTCTTGCCTGGAGAACCCCATGGACAGAGGAGCCTGGCGGACGACAGTCCATGGGATTGCAAAGAGTTGGACACGACTGAATCGACGTAGCGTACATACAAGCATGCACAGCCCAGGGCAAGAGCTCTTCTGTGGGTAAACCGAACAAGGCATAAAATGAATCTGATTGTTCACGTCACCAGAGACATGGTTCAGGGGTGGTAGAGTGGGTAGATTTCCAAAGCTGAAAGGCCCAGTTCTCGGATGGAAGGCCCTTGACCGCAGCTAGGGAATGCCCTCGCAGACATGTCTGCGGCCTCTGCTTCTGTTTGAATCCAGGAGTCAGAAAGGCAGTGTTTCCTTTAGACAGAAGGTGAACTACACGTGGAAATCTGATGTCACTATACAAGCAAGATGGAAGTGAACCAAGCCACCACCCATGTGCACCCACGAAGCGGTCAGTGGGCAGCGGAGGACCAGATACACCAACCCTGCCCCACCTGGCCACGGCTGGGCCCTCAAGCCCCGCCCCAGACCACGCCCCCTGCTCGGGTGCCGCCCACACTCCTTTCTCACCTCTCTCCATCACAGTCCCGTCTGAGCGCCTTCATCTCCACCGTGAATGAGGGATTCAAACCAAGGTATGTGTGATAGATGGCCTCCCAGGGCTGTTTGTATTTAAAAAGAGGAGCCCCTTTTGCTGAGAAACGCCTCACTGAAGAGAGACTTCAGAGAGGAGGGGGCGAGGAGCCCGGCCAGCTGTGCGAAGCTGTATTCCTGCCAAGTGACTGAATGTCTGCTTTCAGGCGCTTCTGTGGGCCGCGCGTCCGCCGCCTCTGCAGAGAGCTCGCCTCTTCCCTCCAGTGCGCAGGAAAGGTCAGAGCGAGAGAGAGAGACGTCACACATTGAAGAGTCACATCTTTGTGCTCAAGCCCACCATGTATAGACATGCATAGTCTGTCTGCCTGGAAAATACTTGTTGAAAAGCATCTGAGCCCTAAAGAACAGTTTTCAGACAAAGACCATGTCTCTGTTCACTGCTAGGCGAGTAGCTGTATTTCCTGGTCCATGTGTCCACTGACCAAGCCTTAGGCCTTCCCAGGTACCCCATCATGTGTCCTTTTCATTGGGTGTGCACACACCCTGTAATGTGGGCATCCTTGCCTGGGGCAGAAGCCCTGGAAATTCCTCATCAGCTCTGGGATCTATGGGAACCCCCACCCTGCCACCTCACCCCTCTTCCATCCCAGGAGGCAAAGCCAATGCTAGTCAACAGGCAGCTTCCCTGAGTGGCCACTTCATGGGCTGGCCACAAAGGTCCTTCGAAAAATCCCAACGACCTTTCTGGCCAACCCAGTATTTCCACTGGTCCCTAAATGCTCCTTCCTAGGCCAGCGTTTTCAGGGCCGCATTTCACATGAGCCAGAAAATCTTTGGGAAAAGGAAATGGACCACCGAGCTTTGTCAAGACTCACTTTACATCTGGAGTCTGATGATGGACAACTTCTTTTTTTTTTTTTAAGAGAAAAGTTTTATTTATTTATTTATTTTTAAACCTTTATTTTACGACAGACAACTTCTTAATGATGAGTTCTGCAGTGAAGAAGTGGTCAGTTTCACTGAATTACCATTGGTATTTATTCCTATAAATACGGTACCTTTGCAAATCCACCTTTAATGTCCTGAGTAAGGACACTTACTTTTCTTCCCATTTCAATGAACAAGGCTTCGAGTGTGGCATCGTGAGACCAATCACACAAAGGCCTCTCTACAGGCTCATTTGTTTCTCACCACATTCCGGCAGACATGACAGCTGCCCTCGCTTTGGGATGCTCAGACAGACGGTTTCTTCCCATTTCCAGATCAGGCTCCAGTGACTGTTATAAATGCCTCAGAGCTTGCATGCAATTTCAATAAACCCTTAGATTCTAGAAGTCCTCGGGGGTCATTTCTACCGTCTTAGGTGTCAGATTTATTGACGAATACTTTGCTCCCATAAGGGAAGCGCTGAGGGTGCCAAAGCTCTTCTGCTGAAAGCTGTGAGAAGAGGGAAGGGTCAGGGTGTCTCTGGTGCCTGTTGGGAGGCCCGGGGGTGGGAGCGCTGACGGGTCCACGGTAGAGAAGTCTTACAGCAGAACATGACTTTCTAGTCACCCTCTGGACCCAAACCACCTTAAAAGAGTTTAGACTTTGTTCCGAGTGGCCAAATACCACAAGTGCCACTCGATTTTCAAATTATGTAACCCTGGCATTCCAAAACCTATGGGCATGGCTGGGCCAGAACAGACACAGTCTCTGTGGGAAGGTGAAAGCCCCAGACAGTGCTTAGTCTCCAAAAAAAATGTGTCAAATCATTCTCATCTCGGGAGTCTGCTTGGCAAGCATTTTTTTCTCCCCTGGAGGAGACTTTTGTTTACAGGATTTAACAATTTAAGAAAAAGAAAAAACCAACACAATTGTGCATTGTTCGGCTGCGGCACAAAGGTCAGCTCTGAGCTCACAGTAGTTTTCCAATTCCAGATCCTTTCTGATCCCATTGTGTAGATCAGCAGATATGGAATTTTATTTTATGGCTGCAAAATGCAAAGCAAGAGACAATGGGCAGAAAGCTTGTGAATCACGATCCAACAGAATCATCTGTCCAGCTGCTTGGTGGGGGGGAAGCCCCTCTTGTCCCGGTCTAGTGATGTTTATATAACTTTTAGCATGCATATTCATTCGGTAACACATTTCTTTAGCATGGTTGATATAGGCACCCACATCCTCTATCCTACAGGCTCTGAAATGTATGTGGGGTTGAGACAAAAATACATGGAAATGCTAAGGTTCCTGTAAGACGTACTGGGGACAAAGTCAGTTCACTGTAGGAGATAAAGGAACATGAGACTTCCGTGCCAGAGACATTTTGTCCAGCTCATAATCCAGAGATGAAGCAACGGAAGCCCACAAGTGACCAGCCCAAGCCTGCACAGGTATTCATTGTTCATGACCGAACAGCATGGAGAACTTCCTACTTACTAATTCTACCCAGTTTGGAAATTCTGCTGCTAGAACACAGACCCCTGGAATTCCTTTCCATTATCTGCAATACTTCTGCCACAGCAAGTCTTAGGAAAAAAGGTAATAGAGAGGCAACAGGTAAGAACTTTATGATATAAACCTGACTATAAATTCATAACTACTTAAACTCTTCATTTAAGTATTTAAAAAAAGCTATATGTTCCTGGTTGGAATACTTTTTTAAAGAAAATTGGTCTCTTTTATTGGTGTATTATTTACTTATCTTTATTCATCTTTGTTCTTTGGCCTGTGGGCCTCCCATCGCGGTGGCCTCTCTGTTGAGCACTGGCTCTGGCGCATGTGCTCCAGAGTGCCTTTCCCCCAGCTCCACGGCAAACCTATGGGCATGGCTGGGCCAGAACAGACACAGTCTCTGTGGGAAGGTGAAAGCCCCAGACAGTGCTTAGTCTCCAAAAAAAATGTGTCAAATCATTCTCATCTCGGGAGTCTGCTTGGCAAGCATTTTTTTCTCCCCTGGAGGAGACTTTTGTTTACAGGATTTAACAATTTAAGAAAAAGAAAAAACCAACACAATTGTGCATTGTTCGGCTGCGGCACAAAGGTCAGCTCTGAGCTCACAGTAGTTTGCCAATTCCAGATCCTTTCTGATCCCATTGTGTAGATCAGCAGATATGGAATTTTATTTTATGGCTGCAAAATGCAAAGCAAGAGACAATGGGCAGAAAGCTTGTGAATCACGATCCAACAGAATCATCTGTCCAGCTGCTTGGTGGGGGTGTGGGGGGGAAGCCCCTCTTGTCCCGGTCTAGTGATGTTTATATAACTTTTAGCATGCATATTCATTCGGTAACACATTTCTTTAGCATGGTTGATATAGGCGCCCACATCCTCTATCCTACAGGCTCTGAAATGTATGTGGGGTTGAGACAAAAATACATGGAAATGCTAAGGTTCCTGTAAGACGTACTGGGGACAAAGTCAGTTCACTGTAGGAGATAAAGGAACATGAGACTTCCGTGCCAGAGACATTTTGTCCAGCTCATAATCCAGAGATGAAGCAACGGAAGCCCACAAGTGACCAGCCCAAGCCTGCACAGGTATTCATTGTTCATGACCGAACAGCATGGAGAACTTCCTACTTACTAATTCTAACCAGTTTGGAAATTCTGCTGTTAGAACACATACCCCTGGTATTCTTTTCCATTGTTTGCATTACTTCTGCCACAGCAAGTCTTAGGAAAAAGGTAATAGAGAGGCAACAGGTAAGAACTTTATGATATAAACCTGACTATAAATTCATAACTACTTAAACTCTTCATTTAAGTATTTAAAAAAAGCTATATGTTCCTGGTTGGAATACTTTTTTAAAGAAAATTGGTCTCTTTTATTGGTGTATTATTTACTTATCTTTATTCATCTTTGTTCTTTGGCCTGTGTGGGCCTCCCATCGCAGTGGCCTCTCTCGTTGCTGAGCACTGGCTCTGAGCGCATGTGCTCCAGAGTGCTGGCTTGTAATTAGACACACTGGTCCAGCCGCTCCACGGCACGTGGGATCTTCCCAGGCCAGGGATCGAACCAGTGCCCCTTGAACTGCAAGGTGTACTCTTTATTCACTGGACCATCAGGAAACCCCCATGAACTTTTTTTAAAAAGGGACTTTTTTCTTAGTAAGTTGAAATGATGCTCAGTTGACTAAATACAAGTGGCCGTGTGACTATTCCCGAGATGCAATTCCAGAAAAAAAAAAAACTAAACCAAAGAGGTGTTAGCTTCCACTTGCAAATTATCTCTTATAATTGTGATGGTTGGAAACAGAAATGCAACAAACCTGCAATGATTCCTCTTGCTCCCAAATCTCTTTGCTCTGTTCCCCGAAGAATTTCATTTTGGCCCATCTGACAGGCACAAGGAAGGAGTTGGGTGGAGGAAGGGCTTGGAGCCTACGGAGATGCATTTTAGAAACACTGTCCACGGAAAACCACTCCTAAATGGCTTTCAAAGCCCCAGAATTTGTTTAGAGAAAACCCTGCTAAGCACTGATGGATTTCTCCTCCTGACGGAGGAAGGGCTTGGAGCCTACGGAGATGCATTTTAGAAACACTGTCCACGGAAATACACTCCTAAATGGCTCCCAAAGCCACAGAATTTGTATAGACAAAACCCTGCTAAGCACTGATGGATTTCTCCTCCTGACAGTTCACAGGAGAAGGTGTACTGAAAAGAATCACATGATTCATTCCAAATATGCGCTGGACGCACAAATCCCTGCACAGACCCTCTTCTTGGGGGTGCGCTTGAGCTGTGATGCGTGATGAGGTCATCTCGCTGGAGCTCACAAAGGACTCCAGGGGGAAAACCGCCTCCTTCACTGGGGCAATTCATGGCATTCATTCCTCCTGGCTGCTGGAGATCACAATGAACCTTCTCAGCTTTCCGTGGGCTTCCTGAGGACGGGTTTAGCCTCCTTGGAATACTTTTTAAAGAAAATTGGTCTCTTTTATTGGTGTATTATTTACTTATCTTTATTATCTTTGTTCTTTGGCCCGTGTGGGCCTCCCATTGCAGTGGCCTCTCTGCAAAGCACTGGGTCTGGGCACATGTGCTCCAGAGTGCTGGCTTGTAATTAGACACACTGGTCCAGCCACTCCACGGCATGTAGGGTCTTCCCAGGCCAAGGATTGAAACCAGTGCCACCTGCACTGCAAGGTGTACTCTTTATTCACTGGACCATCAGGAAACCCCATGAACTTTTTTAAAAGGGACTTTTTCTTAGTAAGTTGAAATGATGCTCAGTTGACTAAATACAAGTGGCCGTGTGACTTTTCCCCGAGATGCAATTCCAGAAAAAAAAAAAACTAAACCAAAGAGGTGTTAGCTTCCACTTGCAAATTATCTCTTATAATTGTGATGGTTGGAAACAGAAATGCAACAAACCTGCAATGATTCCTCTTGCTCCCAAATCTCTTTGCTCTGTTCCCCGAAGAATTTCATTTTGGCCCATCTGACAGGCACAAGGAAGGAGTTGGGTGGAGGAAGGGCTTGGAGCCTACGGAGATGCATTTTAGAAACACTGTCCACGGAAAACCACTCCTGGCTTTCAAAGCCCCAGAATTTGTTTAGAGAAAACCCTGCTAAGCACTGATGGATTTCTCCTCCTGACGGAGGAAGGGCTTGGAGCCTACGGAGATGCATTTTAGAAACACTGTCCACGGAAAACCACTCCTAAATGGCTTTCAAAGCCCCAGAATTTGTTTAGAGAAAACCCTGCTAAGCACTGATGGATTTCTCCTCCTGACAGTTCACAGGAGAAGGTGTACTGAAAAGAATCACATGATTCATTCCAAATATGCGCTGGACGCACAAATCCCTGCACAGACCCTCTTCTTGGGGGTGCGCTTGAGCTGTGATGCGTGATGAGGTCATCTCGCTGGAGCTCACAAAGGACTCCAGGGGGAAAACCGCCTCCTTCACTGGGGCAATTCATGGCATTCATTCCTCCTGGCTGCTGGAGATCACAGTGAACCTTCTCAGCTTTCCGTGGGCTTCCTGAGGACGGGTTTAGCCTCCTTGCAATTGGAACTCCCTCTCTCCTCAGCAGCCCGAGGCACACAATGCGGTTATTATGACATCCTGGCCCTAAGAAGGGCCTGGGAACAGCTTGGAATGGCCTATAATGAAGTGCATTTAATAATAAAGACACAACTTCTTAGGTATTGCAAGAAGCCTGTCATCTGCTCAGGCTCCCCTCCCCCCAACCCTCTTTCCCTTTTACAAATCACAGAAGCCAGGAGTTGTATGTTTTTTAAAAATAGCTTTTGCAAAGGATGTCTGGCCAGTGGGGAAAGGGAAATCAAATTACTTGAGAACATTCTTTCCATGTTAAAAAAAGAAAAAACGGCTTCTGCTTATTCAGGTAGTTACCCATGGGGAGGATTGCTAGAAGGCTCTTCTGTCAGTCACTCTTGGATTCAAGTTCCAAAGGCTTTAGGGGGCTGTGACCCTTCGCAAAGGGCCTCCCAGGGGCCGAGGTGCCCCTTGGATGGGCGCGGCCTCAGTCTGCTGCGGTGACCAGGAAGGAGCCGTGGGAAGCGTCCCTCCAGCAGAGCCCCTGTCCCCGGTCCACACCCCTCCTCCAAGGGCGCAACTGGTGCCCCTTGCGTCTGAGTGGTAGGGAGAGGAGAGAGCTCTCGAAAACATGGTCCGTTTGCAAGAAGAGAGACTATGCTGGGAGAAAGGAATAAAAACTCCCAAGAGCGGGCCGGCTAGGTTTGCAAGAATAAAGCATGATGCGGCAGTCCAAAGTCACAGCTCTGCCCGGTCTGCCTACGAGGATAGCCTGTTTTCTTGACTTTCCTTAAGGCTCAGTGTCCTTGGTAAAATGAGGATGTTGGTAGTACAATCCATGGTTAGTCAATAGTCTGGAATTGGGAATCTTGGGAAAGTGACTTACGTTCTCTCAGCCTCATTTTCCTTATCTGTAAAACAAAGTAGAAACACCTATCTCATATACACTGTTGTGGTAACTGAATGGAATAATGAATGAAATCACTCTGCCCATCGGCTTTTTTCCTTCGACTGGAGGGGCAATTCCAGGGGAAAACCGCCTCCTTCACTGGGGCATTCATTCCTCCTGGCTGCTGGAGATCACAATGAACCTTCTCAGCTTTCCGTGGGCTTCCTGAGGACGGGTTTAGCCTCCTTGCAATTGGAACTCCCTCTCTCCTCAGCAGCCCGAGGCACACAATGCGGTTATTATGACATCCTGGCCCTAAGAAGGGCCTGGGAACAGCTTGGAATGGCCTATAATGAAGTGCATTTAATAATAAAGACACAACTTCTTAGGTATTGCAAGAAGCCTGTCATCTGCTCAGGCTCCCCTCCCCCCAACCCTCTTTCCCTTTTACAAATCACAGAAGCCAGGAGTTGTATGTTTTTTAAAAATAGCTTTTGCAAAGGATGTCTGGCCAGTGGGGAAAGGGAAATCAAATTACTTGAGAACATTCTTTCCATGTTAAAAAAAGAAAAAACGGCTTCTGCTTATTCAGGTAGTTACCCATGGGGAGGATTGCTAGAAGGCTCTTCTGTCAGTCACTCTTGGATTCAAGTTCCAAAGGCTTTAGGGGGCTGTGACCCTTCGCAAAGGGCCCCCCAGGGGCCGAGGTGCCCCTTGGATGGGCGCGGCCTCAGTCTGCTGCGGTGACCAGGAAGGAGCCGTGGGAAGCGTCCCTCCAGCAGAGCCCCTGTCCCCGGTCCACACCCCTCCTCCAAGGGCGCAACTGGTGCCCCTCGCGTCTGAGTGGTAGGGAGAGGAGAGAGCTCTCGAAAACATGGTCCGTTTGCAAGAAGAGAGACTATGCTGGGAGAAAGGAATAAAAACTCCCAAGAGCGGGCCGGCTAGGTTTGCAAGAATAAAGCATGATGCGGCAGTCCAAAGTCACAGCTCTGCCCGGTCTGCCTACGAGGATAGCCTGTTTTCTTGACTTTCCTTAAGGCTCAGTGTCCTTGGTAAAATGAGGATGTTGGTAGTACAATCCATGGTTAGTCAATAGTCTGGAATTGGGAATCTTGGGAAAGTGACTTACGTTCTCTCAGCCTCATTTTCCTTATCTGTAAAACAAAGTAGAAACACCTATCTCATATACACTGTTGTGGTAACTGAATGGAATAATGAATGAAATCACTCTGCATAGCGGGTACATGGCCATCAGTAATTGCTAGCGGTCATTCTTATTGTTATAAGTACTGTGGCTATTGATGCAATTGCATTTTTAAAGGTCCTCATTGGACTGAAATTGTTTGCACTACTGGGTGATTCCAATGGAGCAGGCATCTGTTTCAGAGAAACAAGACAGGCCATGGGAACTCGGTGGACAGTCCTGCACAGGAGATCGGACTGCTGCTACTTCTTTGAAAAGGAGATGGGGTGGTGAAACAAATGGGTGTCATCTTCTCTTCTTTGCTGTGATTAACTAGCATGAAATGAACTGTACAATGCCCACTATGTAGGGGTGCATAGGATAACATTATAAACAAGGCTAGTTTCTCCAGCTGGTCATAAGAGAGCACACACACATTGGTGCTCCCAATGATGAAGAGATGGCGATAGTTATACAGTTGGAAAGAGGCTGACTTCTGCTGGAGCACTAGATTAAAAAAAAAAAATGACATTGAGCCTATTGATAAGTAAAGCTCAGCCCAAGAGAGGGCGGGAATAAGGTATATTCTGAACAAAAAATAAAAGAATGAGGCTTATAAAAAGGAATGAATCTGAGTTCATTGAGTTGAGATGGATGAACCTAGAGTGAAGTAAGTCAGAGAACAAACAAAATATCGTCTGTTTACAGATATCTATGGAATCTAGAAAAATGGTACTGATGAATTTATTTGCAGGGCAGGAAGAGGACCCCCCAGACAACAGAAACAGGCTTGTGGACGCAGCAGAAGAGGGACAGAGAGTCGCACTGACATACATCCACCACCACGGACAGGACGGGAGCCGGGGGCAAGCTGCTGCACAGCCCAGCGCGCCCCAGCTGGTGCTCTCCGACGCCCCAGAGGGGTAGGGGGAGAGCAAGAGGGGCTGCACGGATTCTTACGGCTGATTCATGGCGCTGTATGACAGAAACCAACACAACATGGTAAAGCAATTATCCTCCAATTAGAAATACATTTTAAAAAAGGGATGAGGCTTTTTTTTTTTTATAGATAAAGAAATCTCCAGCTACCATTCGTTTTTACTTTGCTTTATGTGAAAACATAAGCATTTGTTATTCAGAGCATTCGTGGAACTCTGAGAAACATTGAAGGAGGAGAAGGACAGGAAACTCAAGGCACCACATCCTGTATCCTTTCCATCCCAGGAGCATTTGCTCTTTATTCTTTAAAAAGCCTTTCAAAGGTCACATGGGAAAGGAAGCAGTCCAAGGATCTTTCGATTCCTCTTGGTTTGGGGTAAGAAAATGAAATCATTGAGAAAACTCTTGCAGAATACTGCTGTTGAAAGGATTTTTAAGTGGCCTAATACTATAAAATCATTGCTTGTTGGGCAATACAGAGCGGAGGAAAAAATAAAAGTAATTATCGAACACGAGCAGCTTTAGTGAGTTTGCATGGGCGTGTATTCCAATGTCAAGGTGACGCATCAACGGCTTAGCCTGCTGCGGTCCCTTTGGTTATCCGAGGTGAGTGACGTCTTAAGGCAAAAGCAAGGTCTTCTTTTTCCCTCAGGGTTTTGGAAACAGACCAGGTACCGCCATTCTCAAACCGTCTCCCTTTAATCCTGACCTTTCAGAGAACGCAGGTCCACTCACTTCCTCAAGTTGCTCACACATCGAGCAGTTGTAGATTGCCATTCCCAGGCCTCCCTGCGGCTGTTTCTCGGAATTCTGATTGCTCAGCAAGCGCAGAAAGGCCCAGGAATGCCAGAAATTATCCAGTCATTGCACAGGGGCACTTGATGGACCTCGTCTTTTCTTCCAGATACTCTTTCTTGCTATCTGATTCCAAATCCCCGGGTCACTGGGGTGGTGAAGGGCACTTCTTAAACACTGGACAACATGGTGGAGGTGAAGATCTGTTGTAAAATCTGAGGGATGTCTTTGGTGTCCATGGCAACGAAAGACCGGCCAGCCGGTAGAGTTCTCTGCAGCCTGCCAGGATGGAGGGGAAGGAAAATGACCACTGCAAACCTGGGCGCCCCTTCCGCCTCCCGTCCCTGCAGACCTCAGCATCCAAATGGTTTCTTAGGAAGGGAAGTTTTCCCTTTTCAGTATCTTGCCCCTGCTTCGAGGGGAACTGCCTGTTGCCAGGCAACAAAGAGCTACAGAGAGAGGCTCGTGGAAAGCACTGAACCGAAAGAAAGGTCTTTTCAGTGAGAAAATTCTGCGTGTTTGCTCTCCCTTTCATGACTGTCCCTTCCTGGTATTTTATATTCCCTTGGCAAAACGGAGCCCAGGGGGCCAATCTGGGACCAGCTCACCTGGATTCAGCCAACGTGTTGGCCTCACACTGTCCTTCTAACTGCCTTTCCTGCCTTAGAAAAGCAGACCTCAAGAGAAGTTGTCCAGCCAAACCTCAAGGGGTTCTTTCTTCCTCTTGCCTCCTCTCTTGCCTCTCTCTCCCCCAGCCTCTTTCTCACCCCACATCATACAATGTGAAATATAATCTGACTTACGCAATCCCTGCTTTGATGGCAGTAAGGTTATATGGGCTTATGATAATTTTTTAAAATGCCAAGTGATCATTCGGAACAAAGGACTACTTTTGGAGGCCATAAAAGCACAAGACACGGTTCTGTCCCAAAGAACGCCTCCTTTCACCATGCCAACAGACTCTGGTTTTGGAATGACATTTAATAAAAGTCCACCATCCTGTGTAGTATCATGCATTTGGCATGCCCGGTAGACCAGCTAATTCTACAATATCTCTTCTGCCAGTGGATGTTGGATCATTTCCTCAGGAAACCACAAGGGTATTATTGTGCTTTCTTAAGTGTTCAAACAGGATCTGTTCACTAGAAAGACAAAATAGCTATTTCAGCTCCACCAGGACTGGTTGAGCTTGCTGTCTGGATTCATCCCGGGCTGGTCCTGAGGACAGTCTGAGCAGAAGAGACCTCGTCTGCATTTGAGGACAGGGACGTTCTCAAAGGGGCTCACACACACACCTGAGACAGATGCGAAGTCAGTTGTAATAAAGGGACGGTAATTATGTGGTATTAAGTCTGTGCCTAGCTATACCCTGTAATCCTGCAGCAAGGCGAAGGGAAGACAAAAATATGTCAGCACTTTGGACCCTACAGCATTTCCTAGTCTGTCCAGGCCTCTGTAGCAGAGAGTGAGACAGGTAACGGAGGCGGGGAAACAAAAGGGAAAGTGGGCTTTGGTGTTGTAGGCAAGGTGGCTGTTGTTGGTTTTTTTTTTGATGGGATGTACTTTCAGTTGTGTTTTTTGCTTCTTACAAGGCTTTAAGTAGAGGAAAACCATGCACCTTTCTGCCTATAATTCAGAAAGATAAATGTCAGTGTGTTTAAGAAATGAAAATGTTTCCAGATCTTTCCTTTCAGATGATCCATAAGAATATTTATTATCTGACCACAAATTTCTCGACTGAATATTCAGCACATTTAGTGTAGCATCTTACTGTGGATACAGACATATGTGAAGGAGAAATATAAGAAAGAAGATTATCTGTCTATGTTTATTATATATATATATATAATTAATAATATATATTATATATTATATATATACATATATACTGTGCTCAAGTTGTTCAGTCGTGTCTGACTCTTTGTGACCCCATGGACATAGCCTGCCAGGCTCTCCTGTCCATGGGAGTTTTCAGGCAAGAATACTGGAGTGGGGCTTCCCCTGGTGGTCCAGTGGGTAAGGACACCGCCTTGCAGTGCAAGGGGCGCCGGTTCGAGCCTTGGCCTGGGAAGATCCCACGTGCTGCGGAGAGGCTGGACCGATGTGTCCAATTACTGAGCCGGAGCTCTGGAGCACATGCGCCCAGAGTCGGCACTCTGCAGCGACAGACGCCACCGCGATGGGAGGCCCACAGGAGCCAAGGAACAAAGACGAATGAAAATAGAGAAATGAAAGACCAACAGAAGTGGCCCGCCCGCTCCCCTCCCTCCCCAACCTGACCCCCGCCCAAAATAAATAAATAAATCTTTAAAAAAAAAAAAAAAAAAGAATACTGGAGTGTAGGACTCCCCTGGTGGTCCAGTAGGTAAAGAGTCTGCCTTGCAGGGCAAGGGGCACCGGTTCGATTCCTGGCCTGGGAAGATCCCATATGCTGCAAAGCGGCTGGGCCAGTGTGTCCAATTACAAGCCAGTGCTCTTCAACGAGAGAGGCCACTGCAATGGGAGGCTCACACATGCCAAAGAATAAAGATGGATGAAAATAAGTGATGACTTAGAGGCAAAAAAGAGGTTCTAATAAATAAATAAATAAGAATCCTGGAGTGGGTAGCCATTTCCTTCTCTAGTTTATATCTATGTAGACACACATATTCTATTTTATTTCCATATATAAGATCGAATGCAGTTTTGATCCCTGAGTTGGGAAGATCTCCTGAAGGAGGGCATAGTAACTCACTCCAATAGTCCTGCCTGGAGAATCCCATGGACAGGGAAGTCTGGCAGGTTACAGTCCATAAGGTCACAGAGAGTCAGACATGACTGAAGCAACTTAGCATACATGTACATGTCTACATACAATGTAGAGACACCCTCCTTGATCTCTGCTGCTATGAAAATAATAGTTATTTGTTACTTTGCATATGATTTGAGCATGAACTGAGCTTGGTACCTTTATGTGGAAGGCAAAATGTATACAACACTACCTAATTTATTGGTGGACACATCAACTGGCTATTTATTTTACTGTTGGTTAGTTTAAATATAAACTGAAAAATAAATAAATTATTATTGGCCATCTAAATATAAACTAGAACATTCCATCCCCATCACCCAGACTGTCAGCAGCTTGAGAGCAGCCACTATGGTTTTCTGTTTCTCCCTTGTCGGCCCCACCGCTGTGGGTGCCCAAACACCTCCACCTCTGCCCTCTGACGTACCCTGAGGGGACACTTACCTGGCTGCCTGATCGCCTAAAGATCCAATAAAAATGGCAAAGGCATTTACTTGAGGGTTGCTTGTTAGGATCTGGGCAAACTTGGTGGGATGGATTCCATAGCGTGACAGGTTCGCATCACTTAAGACAATGACAAAGTACTCATCGGCTTCCTCTTTGACGATTTCCTTGATGGCGTGCTCCGTCCCCTCTAAGGTGTGGTCCCCACTCATGCAGAACTGAGCGTGGGCGTGCATCGTCTGCGGGCGAGAGACATGGCACAAAAGCCATTAGCCAGAAGCTCCTTTCTTTTTTTTTTGTAACAAACACAACGGTTTTTCTATTGACAATGAGAAAGCACAAATACTCTGAGTGAGTTCTATTTAATTTGCACCTTACAACAGTATACAGTGATATCTGGATGTGGTTAAGACTTCCGTTAAAAACAGGAAATGTTCCAAAACTATCGCCGCTGGCATTAAGGTTTCAGACTCAGGCTGCCTTAAATTGAGAATATGTAAGGACTTCCCTGGTGGTCCAGTGGTTAACAATCCGCCTTCCAAGGCAGGGGATGTGGGTTCCATCCCTCGTGGGGGAACTAAGATCCCACAAGCTGGGGTGTGTGGGGAAGGGACCAGGGGACCAAACTCATGGACAACTTCTGAGCCCTCACGCTGCAAGGCAACCCAGTGCAGCCAATTTAAAACAAACACACAAAAACCCAAAAGACCTTTAAAGAAAAAAAGTCAGAAAATATAAGAAAATATGTAACTTGGCATCACACCAAGTAATACCAAGAGATAACACAGGAGAAAAATAAGCAATGGGTTGGGTTTCCAATAAATAAAGTTATAATCTTAAGCACTGTACTTACTTCAATAGCAATGGAGGAAACTGTCTTTAAAAAACAGAGCAAGTGTGTTTCTAGTGTAGAGCTAAGTATGTGAAATGGAATTTATTGTTAGAAAATATGAAGAAATCTGTAAGATTGGGGTTAGAGAGTCCTCTAGAAGGAGTCATTGGTTTCTTTCTGAAATAAATAGGGGCTTAGAAGGACTGTACAGGATACAGGCTGTAGAATCCTGACACCAACCCGAGTCCCCTAAAAATACGCAGGGAACATAGTTTAAATGTTGTATGGTGTAGATAAGAAATTTTGCCAAGATAAGTACTTTCACAGATTAATGCTTAAATGTCTGTGAAACAGAGGCAAACTTGGTGGGATGGATTCCATAGCGTGACAGGTTCGCATCACTTAAGACAATGACAAAGTACTCATCGGCTTCCTCTTTGACGATTTCCTTGATGGCGTGCTCCGTCCCCTCTAAGGTGTGGTCCCCACTCATGCAGAACTGAGCGTGGGCGTGCATCGTCTGCGGGCGAGAGACATGGCACAAAAGCCATTAGCCAGAAGCTCCTTTCTTTTTTTTTTGTAACAAACACAACGGTTTTTCTATTGACAATGAGAAAGCACAAATACTCTGAGTGAGTTCTATTTAATTTGCACCTTACAACAGTATACAGTGATATCTGGATGTGGTTAAGACTTCCGTTAAAAACAGGAAATGTTCCAAAACTATCGCCGCTGGCATTAAGGTTTCAGACTCAGGCTGCCTTAAATTGAGAATATGTAAGGACTTCCCTGGTGGTCCAGTGGTTAACAATCCGCCTTCCAAGGCAGGGGATGTGGGTTCCATCCCTCGTGGGGGAACTAAGATCCCACAAGCTGGGGTGTGTGGGGAAGGGACCAGGGGACCAAACTCATGGACAACTTCTGAGCCCTCACGCTGCAAGGCAACCCAGTGCAGCCAATTTAAAACAAACACACAAAAACCCAAAAGACCTTTAAAGAAAAAAAGTCAGAAAATATAAGAAAATATGTAAGTTGGTATCACACCAAGTAATACCAAGAGATAACACAGGAGAAAAATAAGCAATGGGTTGGGTTTCCAATAAATAAAGTTATAATCTTAAGCACTGTACTTACTTCAATAGCAATGGAGGAAACTGTCTTTAAAAAACAGAGCAAGTGTGTTTCTAGTGTAGAGCTAAGTATGTGAAATGGAATTTATTGTTAGAAAATATGAAGAAATCTGTAAGATTGGGGTTAGAGAGTCCTCTAGAAGGAGTCATTGGTTTCTTTCTGAAATAAATAGGGGCTTAGAAGGACTGTACAGGATACAGGCTGTAGAATCCTGACACCAACCCGAGTCCCCTAAAAATACGCAGGGAACATAGTTTAAATGTTGTATGGTGTAGATAAGAAATTTTGCCAAGATAAGTACTTTCACAGATTAATGCTTAAATGTCTGTGAAACAGAAAGTCTTGTTTCCAGTTAACTTCTGCTGCTTCTGTGAATCTTTCCAGTGACCAGAAGATACTTTACTGAATCAGGGGGAAGGTTTCATAACGTAGAGGTAATTGAATGCATTTACCTTGAGAATTTCCAGTCTTTGCTTATTGTCCTTGGGGATTTTGTTAATTGGGACGAGACTGATATTGTAGCCGTCTCCAGAGTGTCCAGCGATGTCATACTACAGGCGAGAGACTCAGTGTTAGAATCCTCTGTCGGCTCAAGAGCTGTCACTGGACCTATTAGCCTCCGACTGTGTTTTGTCATTGCTCAGAACTGCTCAACTTAAGTCCCTGAGTGCTTATCAACAAAGGCAAACGCAGTCTCAGGCTCTTTCACTTCTGGTCTATTCGAGCGTGCTCTCTGCTCTCCAGCAGTAAGTAGAAAGTATGATGAAGGCTTCAGGGCTATCAAACATTCCGTTCTTAACTTTCAGGGAGAGAGTTTAACAAAATATACACGTATATACATACACTCGCCCCTCACAAACACACACACACATTGTAGTAGGCCGAAGTCTAAGGTGGCCTCTAAGATTTCTGCCCCAGGTACATACACTCCTCTCCCCTTAGGTGTGGGCAGCGCCCCCTGATTATGCTATGTCATGAGGAAAAAGGGATTTTGCAGATGTAATTAAGATTACTTATCAGTTGGCTCTGAATTGATCAAAACAAAGATGATTGGGATGAGCCTAATTGAATCACATGAGCCCTTAAAGAATAGAGGTTTTGTTTTTCTTCTGGCTGATAAAAGAGAAAGACGGAGATATGAATATGGGGTCATTTGACATGTGGGAGTTATCTGTGCTCAAGCGGGTGGGGAACACAGAGAAAGGCCCCGAGAATCACATCTAGGGAAGGCTCTGTCTGAGAGCCAGTGCAGAAACGGGGCCCTGGACTCACGAAATAAATTCTGCCAATTTGAATGGGTAGGAAGCAGATCCCTCACCAGAGCCCTCGGGTGAGAGCCCAGGCTGGCTGACCTCCTGATTTCAGCCTTATGAGACCTACTTGGAGAACTCAGCCGAGCCTGCTAAGTACTTTCACAGATTAATGCTTAAATGTCTGTGAAACAGAAAGTCTCATATTGCTCAAGTGACCAGAAGATACTTTACTGAATCCGGGGGAAGGTTTCATAACGTAGAGGTAATTGAATGCATTTACCTTGAGAATTTCCAGTCTTTGCTTATTGTCCTTGGGGATTTTGTTAATTGGGACGAGACTGATATTGTAGCCGTCTCCAGAGTGTCCAGCGATGTCATACTACAGGCGAGAGACTCAGTGTTAGAATCCTCTGTCGGCTCAAGAGCTGTCACTGGACCTATTAGCCTCCGACTGTGTTTTGTCATTGCTCAGAACTGCTCAACTTAAGTCCCTGAGTGCTTATCAACAAAGGCAAACGCAGTCTCAGGCTCTTTCACTTCTGGTCTATTCGAGCGTGCTCTCTGCTCTCCAGCAGTAAGTAGAAAGTATGATGAAGGCTTCAGGGGCTATCAAACATTCCGTTCTTAACTTTCAGGGAGAGAGTTTAACAAAATATACACGTATATACATACACTCGCCCCTCACAAACACACACACACATTGTAGTAGGCCGAAGTCTAAGGTGGCCTCTAAGATTTCTGCCCCAGGTACATACACTCCTCTCCCCTTAGGTGTGGGCAGCGCCCCCTGATTATGCTATGTCATGAGGAAAAAGGGATTTTGCAGATGTAATTAAGATTACTTATCAGTTGGCTCTGAATTGATCAAAACAAAGATGATTGGGATGAGCCTAATTGAATCACATGAGCCCTTAAAGAATAGAGGTTTTGTTTTTCTTCTGGCTGATAAAAGAGAAAGACGGAGATATGAATATGGGGTCATTTGACATGTGGGAGTTATCTGTGCTCAAGCGGGTGGGGAACACAGAGAAAGGCCCCGAGAATCACATCTAGGGAAGGCTCTGTCTGAGAGCCAGTGCAGAAACGGGGCCCTGGACTCACGAAATAAATTCTGCCAATTTGAATGGGTAGGAAGCAGATCCCTCACCAGAGCCCTCGGGTGAGAGCCCAGGCTGGCTGACCTCCTGATTTCAGCCTTATGAGACCTACTTGGAGAACTCAGCCGAGCCTGCTTGGACTTCTCAACCACAGAACTATGACTTAATAAACACATATTGCTGGGCTTCCCTGGTGGTCCAGTGGGTAAGGACACCGCCTTGCAGTGCAAGGGGCGCCGGTTCAATCCCTGGCCTGGGAAGATCCCACGTGCCGCGGAGCGGCTGGACTGATGTGTCCAATTACCAAGCTGGAGCTCTGGCGCGTGTGCGCCCAGAGCCAGTGCTCTGCGACAACAGAGGCCACGGTGATGGGAGGCCCACAGGAGCCAAAGAATAAAGACGGATGAAAATAGAGAAATGAAAGACCAATAGAAGTGGCCCGCCCATCCCCCTCCCTCCCCACCCACCCCCCAAAAGATAAATAAATAAAATTAAAAACAAAACAAAACAAAAAAAACCTATGATCGGGGCTTCCCTGGTGGTGCAGTGGGTAAGGACACCGCCTTGCAGTGCAAGGGGTGCTGGTTCGGTCCCTGGCCTGGGAAGATCCCACGTGCCGCGGAGAGGCTGGACCCATGTGTCCAACTACTGAGCCGGAGCTCTGGAGCACATGCGCCCAGAGCCGGTGCTCTGCGACAAGAGAGGCCACTGCTATGGGAGGCCCACACAGGGCAAAGAACAAAGATGGATGAAAATAGATAAAATGAAAGACCAATAGAAGTGGCCCACGAGCCCCCACCTCCCTCCCCAACCTGCCCCCGCTAACCCGCGCCCACCCCAGAAAAAAAGTTAGAAAAAAACAAAAATACAAAACCTATGATCATAGCATCTGGTCATATCACTTCCTGGCAAACAGAAGGGGGAAAGGTGGAAGCAGTGACAGAGTTTATTTTCTTGGGCTCCAAAATCACTGCAGACAGTGATTGCAGCCAAGAAATTAAATGAAGCTTGCTTCTTGGAAGAAAAGCTATGACAAACCTAGGCGGCATATTAAAAAGCAGAGACATCACTTTTCTGACAAAGGCCCACATCGTCAAAGCTATGGTTTTTCCAGTAATCATCTATAGATGGGAGACCTGGACCTTAAAGAAGACTCAGCGTGGAAGAAGTGAAGCTTTCAAACTGTGGTGTGGGAGAAGACTTGCAAGTCCCTTGGACAGCAAGGAGATCAAGCCAGTCGATCCGAAAGGAAAGCCACCCTGAATATTCACTGCAAGGACTGATGCGGAAGCTGAAGCTCCAGTACTTTGGCCACCTGATGTGAAGAGCTGACTCACTGGAAAAGACCCTGATGCTGGGAAAGGCTGAGGGCAGGAGGAGACAGCGTCACCAAGTCAGTGGACATGCATCTGAGCAAACTCTGGGAGACAGTGGAGGCCAGGGAAGCCTGGTGTGCTGCAGTCCATGGGGTCACAAAGACATGACTTAACAAATGTACAACAATGAAGAAAGTAAAAATTACCCATGATCCCAGTACTGAAAGATCACTTCTGTTAATGTTTCTTATATAAGTTCACGCACATGCACGTCTGCATCAACATTATTTATTTATTTTTTTAAATTCCTTTTTTGTTAATATTCATTTATTTATTTATTTTGGTGGGGGTGGGGTGGGGAGGGAGGGGAGCAGGCGGGCCACTTCTATTGGTCTTTCATTTATCCACTTTCATCCGTCTTCGTTCCTTGGCCGGTGTGGGCCTCCCATCGTGGTGGCCGCTGTCACTGCAGAGCACCGGCTCTGGGCACATGCGCTCCAGAGCTCCGGCTCAGTAATTGGACACATCGGTCCAGCCGCTCCGGGACACGTGGGATCTTCCCAGGCCAGGGATCGAACTGGCGCCCCTTGCAATGCAAGGCGGTGTCCTTACCCACTGGACCACCAGGGAAGTCCAACATTATTTTTAACTAATGAATAATGGTGACCATATGATTTTATACTCTGCCTTTAACAGTGCATGACAGAGATGTTTCAGTTTAGCAAATACATTTTAAGCTCCATCTCTCACAATGCACATGAGAAAGTCCTGTCTGTTTAGAAAGGCTAGAGCTGAGAGAGGGGGCAGCATGTCTACAGACTCTGGAAAGAAGTTTGGGATCTGAGGCAGCTATAACTGGGGCAGGGTGGTTTTCCTATCATGGTGTTTCACCCCAAACTCAACTCGCATCTCTAAGAAATTTTGTGATGTTGACATAAAGATTGGAATAGGACCTTATAGGCTGAGCAACTGGGGAATCCAAAAGAAAATTCTGGGTATGGGTTTGGGGCAACATATTTTAGGGATTACTTGTGATACGGGCTGCCCTGGTCGGACAAACTGCCAAGTCCCTTGGACAGCAAGGAGATCAAGCCAGTCGATCCGAAAGGAAAGCCACCCTGAATATTCACTGCAAGGACTGATGCGGAAGCTGAAGCTCCAGTACTTTGGCCACCTGATGTGAAGAGCTGACTCACTGGAAAAGACCCTGATGCTGGGAAAGGCTGAGGGCAGGAGGAGACAGCGTCACCAAGTCAGTGGACATGCATCTGAGCAAACTCTGGGAGACAGTGGAGGCCAGGGAAGCCTGGTGTGCTGCAGTCCATGGGCTCACAAAGACACGACTTAACAAATGTACAACAATGAAGAAAGTAAAAATTACCCATGATCCCAGTACTGAAAGATCACTTCTGTTAATGTTTCTTATATAAGTTCACGCACATGCACGTCTGCATCAACATTATTTATTTATTTTTTTAAATTCCTTTTTTGTTAATATTCATTTATTTATTTATTTTGGTGGGGGTGGGGTGGGGAGGGAGGGGAGCAGGCGGGCCACTTCTATTGGTCTTTCATTTATCCACTTTCATCCGTCTTCGTTCCTTGGCCGGTGTGGGCCTCCCATCGTGGTGGCCGCTGTCACTGCAGAGCACCGGCTCTGGGCACATGCGCTCCAGAGCTCCGGCTCAGTAATTGGACACATCGGTCCAGCCGCTCCGGGACACGTGGGATCTTCCCAGGCCAGGGATCGAACTGGCGCCCCTTGCAATGCAAGGCGGTGTCCTTACCCACTGGACCACCAGGGAAGTCCAACATTATTTTTAACTAATGAATAATGGTGACCATATGATTTTATACTCTGCCTTTAACAGTGCATGACAGAGATGTTTCAGTTTAGCAAATACATTTTAAGCTCCATCTCTCACAATGCACATGAGAAAGTCCTGTCTGTTTAGAAAGGCTAGAGCTGAGAGAGGGGGCAGCATGTCTACAGACTCTGGAAAGAAGTTTGGGATCTGAGGCAGCTATAACTGGGGCAGGGTGGTTTTCTCCTATCATGGTGTTTCACCCCCAAACTCAACTCGCATCTCTAAGAAATTTTTGTGATGTTGACATAAAGATTGGAATAGGACCTTATAGGCTGAGCAACTGGGGGAATCCGAAAAGAAAATTCTGGGTATGGGTTTGGGGCAACATATTTTAGGGATTACTTGGAGTGATACGGGCTGCCCTGGTGGCTCGGAGGCTAAAGCACATGCCTACGGTGCAGGAGACCCAGGTTCGATCCCTGGATCGGGAAGATCCTGGAGTACTATGGGTCAAAACGCTTCAGAATTACTACTGTCTACTCACCATCAATCAACAGCTGTCCTCTGAAAACCTGCCTCATGCAAAATATGACTTAAGATGCTGAAAGTGTTAGTTGATCAGTCATGTCCCACTCATTGCGACCCCATGCACTGCAGCCCGCCAGGCTTCTCTGTCCATGGAATTCTCCAGGCAAGAATACTGGAGTGGGTGGCCATTTCCTTCTCCAGGGTGTCTTCCCAACACAGGGATAAAACCTGGGTCTCCTGCATTGAGGGAAGCCCTAAGGTGTTGAAAGGTATGCAATGATTTTATGTCTATTCTTTTTTAAGCAGGGAGTTTTTTGAAGACAAGGCTGTATCTTAGTTACTTTTTTTTTTTTTTTAACAATTTTCGCCCTCTTTTATTGTTTTTTTATCTGTTTATTTTCATCCACCTTTGTTCTTTGGCCTGTGTGGGCCTCCCATCGCAGTGGCCTCTGTTGTCGCAGCACACCGGCTCGGAGCACATGCGCTCTAGAGCGCTGGCTTGTAATTGGATACATCGGTCCAGCCACTTCGTGGCATGTGGGATCTTCCCAGGCCAGGGATTGAACCAGTGGCCCTTGCACTGCAAGGCGGTGTCCTTACCCACTGGACCACCAGGGAAGCCCTCTTATTTATCTTAATGCATTTTAGTATCTATGACTGGGCCTGGTGTGTTTACTGCTGAAACCCTTTGACAGAACTTGCTATCAAGTGGGGGCATTAAGAAGCTTTCCTTTCCCGTGTGTGCTACATTCTTTCACAAATAAGCCCTTTTGAAGCTGGAATGCACTTTTTTTCCTCCCACATTTATCATGTGATAAATGGTGGTTAACCCAAGCTAGCTTACAAAAAACCACCCATAACATAACTGAAATCATGGTCTTCCAAGTGAAAAGTAGAACATTTTCTGTTGAAATCATTATTCTCCAAATATAAGAAGTCAGAAGGCAGTCAGGGTTTATGCGGAAGATGAGTTCCATTCTAGACAAGCTGGAATTGTGCATTTGGGAAGACATCAGAAAAGAAACCTATTTCTGGTCATCTGAGATGTGGCTGTCACCTCCAGGAAGGGCTGGTGTGATGGTCAAGGGCGAATGCCTGGAGAGAGAAGAGTAGAGCACCCTGGCCAAGCCTTGGGGAGCACCCTTCTTGGGGTGCAAGAAAGACCCACCATGGAGTGAAGAAGATGGGAAAGAGACATGGCACATGCAGAGTTGGTGGGATGGCCCTGGACGTCAGTGTGCATTTCAGAAGCATCTGTGTAACTGGGCTGAGTTACACTTACCATGACCATCCAGGAGACTAACGACCTGGGAGCATCAGAACCAACAGTGGCCTTTGGGAGCACAATTTCAGTGAAAGGTTTGTGGTATAAGAAAGAAATAGAACAGCATCTAGAAAGGTGTTTTGGGAGAGGTGCATGGAAACCCACTCCTGTATTTGCCTGGAGAAGCTCATGGACAGAAGAGCCTGGCGGGCTATGGTCCATCAGGTTGCAGAGTTGGACATGACTGAGTGAGTTAAGCACAGCACGGCCCGCATTTTACAGGCAGCAGAGAGGAGGCGACTCACTGGGAAAGACCCTGATCCTGGGAAATATTGAGGGCAGGAGAAGGGGGTGACAGAGGATGAGATGGTGGGATGGCATCATTGGTTCCGTGGACGTGCGTTCAGGCAGACTCTGGGAGATCGTGAAGGACAGGGCAGGCTGGTGTGCTGCAGTTCATGGAATTGCAAAGAGTAGGACACGACTGAGCACCTGAACAACAACAAGAGAGGAGGCAGGGAGGGCAGGGTCACAGTCAGAGGGTCAAGTTTGGAGGGGGAAGGAGGACATGCTCTTTTTTCTGAGACTAAAAGGAAGGCAGAGAGAGTAGGAGTGGGCAGAGCCAAGTGTATAATCGAGGGGATAAGTGGACACATGAAGGCCAATATAGGATGTCTAAATATTTAAGAGCTATTTAAGAATCTGCATTGCAAGTGGAATCTTTATGGTCTGAACCACTAGGGAAGCCCATAAATCATGCTACCAATTGTTAAATAAAATACATTCTGTCCTCCTATGTTGATAAATATATGCTATAATGACCTGGAAAGTCAGCGCCAAATTTTAATACTTGGATTCTAGAAGTTCTATGCTAGAACATGGTGGTGTTAGGGAACTGGCCCCTGGCTTTCAGCCCAAACCCTTCTCTTTTGGTAGCTGGCTCTGTCCCCCACTGCAAGGGGCCTCCTAGGCATGTGCGTGGACACCCGGTCCTCACGTCCACACACCGTCGCATCCTTCTGTCATCCTCAGTGCTGGGTGTGCACATCATTGGGCCGTCTGCCCCGGGAAGAAAGACTTAAGAGGCCTGAGAACCACACTTGGGGTTACCCAAGCAGGAGAGTCAGGGATCCTAGGAGCTGGGAGCAGGCTCTAGAGACAGGATCTAAGTGGGCTTGCTCTGTTGGCCCCATAGACGCTTCCCCCAGTGGAGAAGGAGGAGGAGGGCCAGGGCGGAACAGTATTCTATGCCTGGTTTTAGGAGTGTTTTTTTTAAAACACAAAGGATGATACGAAAGAATTTTGAGGGAAATATACTGGTATATTAAAAAAAGCTTGACAATACATGCCTTCCAGGGGTATAACAAATTCCATACATGAAATGAAAAAAATCTCTCTAGATAGTTTGCTGTCATGGTGGTGAAAAGGCAGCAAATTTAAAAGCTAAAGGCAGCACCGCCCTGGACAATGCAGTATTGGAAGGGAGGGAGGGCGTCAGCACGTGCCTGACCACGGTCACCAAGGCTCCGTGCGAGGGTTGGCCTGTATGTGGAGAAAACCTGTCCGATTTCTCCACGGAAGCAACTGCCAGGTCCTGTCCAGACCGAATGGACAGCGGTCACGGCAGTAACTGTTTCAAGCCAAGAATAACGGTGACCCGCTCCTGTATTCTTGCCTGGAAAATCCCACGGACAGAGGAGTCTGGCAGGCTCTAGTCCACGGGATCACAAGAGCTGGACACAACTCAGTGACGAAACCACCACCAAGAAAGTGCCAGTAAAACAGCTTTCATTATGGGGCTGGTGAAGTAATCTGTTAAACGGGAATCTTACACACGAGGGGGTAAGATCAGTTCCTTGAAACAGAAGTAAGTTTCTCTTACTTGGCTCAGGGGAGAGGGCTATAAATATATTTGACTTTGTCTTCCCCATTTAACTGATGGTTAAAGGTCTTACTAACCAGATAGCCATGGCTGACATATATAAATAAATATTTGACCATGTACTCTGCTTCCAGGTTGGACATAACTGATGACTGCAAGGGAAAAAGTTTCTAGTTAATTATTAAACAAATAGTTAGGCTTCTCTGGTGGCTCAGAAGTAAAGAATCCACCTGCCAATGCAGGGCAAACGCGTTTGATCCTTGGTTGGGGAAGATCCTACGAGCCACAGAGTAACAAACCCTGCACATCACAACTATTGAGCCAGTGCCCTAGAGACTTCGAGCCATAATTACTGACCTTGTGAACCACAACTACTAAGGCCTGAGAGCCCCGGAGCCTGCACTGCCCAACAAGAGAAAGCTCGGCCATGAGAAGCCCGCTCTCTGCAACTACAGAAGAGCCTGCACAAACACCCAGCACAGCCAAAAGAAAAACAAACACATAAATGAAAAACCACATAAAAAGCAAAAGGTAGTCAAATGAATCGTTGGAGGCTCCTTATCAAAAACAGATACTGATTGATGGAACACGCCACAAGTATGTGAGTCATAAAGTTGTCTCTCATTTGACCGATCTATCTAGCATTGATCACCTAATCATCTGCCCAGGAGGAAAACAAGCATTCTGTACTTTCTCAGGAAAATGAGAGAGACAGGTGAGGTGCAGCCCTTCCTGCCTCCTTCCTTCCTCCCTTTATGTGCAGTAAGGAAACTGCAATTTGGAGAGAGATCTGCCTTTGTCTGGGCCTCGTCAGAATGGACAGCGGTCACGGCAGTAACTGTTTCAAGCCAAGAATAACGGTGACCCGCTCCTGTATTCTTGCCTGGAAAATCCCACGGACAGAGGAGTCTGGCAGGCTCTAGTCCACGGGATCACAAGAGCTGGACACAACTCAGTGACGAAACCACCACCAAGAAAGTGCCAGTAAAACAGCTTTCATTATGGGGCTGGTGAAGTAATCTGTTAAACGGGAATCTTACACACGAGGGGGTAAGATCAGTTCCTTGAAACAGAAGTAAGTTTCTCTTACTTGGCTCAGGGGAGAGGGCTATAAATATATTTGACTTTGTCTTCCCCATTTAACTGATGGTTAAAGGTCTTACTAACCAGATAGCCATGGCTGACATATATAAATAAATATTTGACCATGTACTCTGCTTCCAGGTTGGACATAACTGATGACTGCAAGGGAAAAAGTTTCTAGTTAATTATTAAACAAATAGTTAGGCTTCTCTGGTGGCTCAGAAGTAAAGAATCCACCTGCCAATGCAGGGCAAACGCGTTTGATCCTTGGTTGGGGAAGATCCTACGAGCCACAGAGTAACAAACCCTGCACATCACAACTATTGAGCCAGTGCCCTAGAGACTTCGAGCCATAATTACTGACCTTGTGAACCACAACTACTAAGGCCTGAGAGCCCCGGAGCCTGCACTGCCCAACAAGAGAAAGCTCGGCCATGAGAAGCCCGCTCTCTGCAACTACAGAAGAGCCTGCACAAACACCCAGCACAGCCAAAAGAAAAACAAACACATAAATGAAAAACCACATAAAAAGCAAAAGGTAGTCAAATGAATCGTTGGAGGCTCCTTATCAAAAACAGATACTGATTGATGGAACACGCCACAAGTATGTGAGTCATAAAGTTGTCTCTCATTTGACCGATCTATCTAGCATTGATCACCTAATCATCTGCCCAGGAGGAAAACAAGCATTCTGTACTTTCTCAGGAAAATGAGAGAGACAGGTGAGGTGCAGCCCTTCCTGCCTCCTTCCTTCCTCCCTTTATGTGCAGTAAGGAAACTGCAATTTGGAGAGAGATCTGCCTTTGTCTGGGCCTCGTCAGTATCGTTTAGGCTAAGGATACACACCTCAAGGACAGGATGAGGCTTATGAAAAACGGCTTGCAGGCTCTGGTTCTCATCTTCCAGATGGGCTTGGGGATTCTTCTGTGCCCAAAGTAAATAAAAGGCTTGAGAGGCATTCAAAGTGCATCTCAGTGTGGAGCATTCCCTGGTGTTACTGCAGATCACGTTCAGCTTCCATGAAAAACCATCCTACGTCGTCATTATCTAGGATCTGCTCTCCGAGGAGCCCAACACATTTTATGGGGAGTATTTGTTAATCCTCAAAACTGTCTGGGTTAAAGGAAAAAGTATACAAACTCACCCATTTCTGTTTCTAATGCCTGATTCTGTCATTTACCCAGTCTGCTTCCCCCGGGACCACTGTCAAATCTAACAGTTTCACACCGGCTTCTAGGCAGGACTCATAGGATTCACTAAACGAGAATCTCACTGCTGTTCCGCCTAACATTTACTTTCTTTCTTTCTTTTTCTGCTAGCATTTAGATCATGGCTTTTTCTAAGTAGCTCAAAATGTTTATGATCATGATTTCTCCATTTTTCAGAGCCTCCCTTAAATCTCCATGGAGTCTTGTATGTAACATCCAACATAAACATTAAACCACAGCAGTAAAGAAAAACCTCAACTAGAGAGGATGGATTTTAATACTTTTTTTTTTCTGCTTTAGAAACTTGTTTAAATGCCCTTTTGCTATATTTTCTTTAGGAAATCTCATTCATTTAGATAAAGACAGGAAAAATGAAACAAATACTGAGTTTTTGCCCAAGACACAAAGAAATGATCATCAAAAATTTTAAAAAAAGGAAACGAATTTTTAATATAGTTTATCTAACAGATACTGATTGATGGAACACGCCACAAGTATGTGAGTCATAAAGTTGTCTCTCATTTGACCGATCTATCTAGCATTGATCACCTAATCATCTGCCCAGGAGGAAAACAAGCATTCTGTACTTTCTCAGGAAAATGAGAGAGACAGGTGAGGTGCAGCCCTTCCTGCCTCCTTCCTTCCTCCCTTTATGTGCAGTAAGGAAACTGCAATTTGGAGAGGGATCTGCCTTTGTGTGGGCCTCGCAGTATCGTTTAGGCTAAGGATACACACCTCAAGGACAGGATGAGGCTTATGAAAACGGCTTGCAGGCTCTGGTTCTCATCTTCCAGATGGGCTTGGGGATTCTTCTGTGCCCAAAGTAAATAAAAGGCTTGAGAGGCATTCAAAGTGCATCTCAGTGTGGAGCATTCCCTGGTGTTACTGCAGATCACGTTCAGCTTCCATGAAAAACCATCCTACGTCGTCATTATCTAGGATCTGCTCTCCGAGGAGCCCAACACATTTTATGGGGAGTATTTGTTAATCCTCAAAACTGTCTGGGTTAAAGGAAAAAGTATACAAACTCACCCATTTCTGTTTCTAATGCCTGATTCTGTCATTTACCCAGTCTGCTTCCCCCGGGACCACTGTCAAATCTAACAGTTTCACACCGGCTTCTAGGCAGGACTCATAGGATTCACTAAACGAGAATCTCACTGCTGTTCCGCCTAACATTTACTTTCTTTCTTTCTTTCTTTTTCTGCTAGCATTTAGATCATGGCTTTTTCTAAGTAGCTCAAAATGTTTATGATCATGATTTCTCCATTTTTCAGAGCCTCCCTTAAATCTCCATGGAGTCTTGTATGTAACATCCAACATAAACATTAAACCACAGCAGTAAAGAAAAACCTCAACTAGAGAGGATGGATTTTAATACTTTTTTTTTTCTGCTTTAGAAACTTGTTTAAATGCCCTTTTGCTATATTTTCTTTAGGAAATCTCATTCATTTAGATAAAGACAGGAAAAATGAAAACAAATACTGAGTTTTGGTCCAAGACACAAAGATTGATCATCAGATTAGAAGGACGATTTTTAATATAGTATCTAGATGGCAAAGAGAGCTTTGCTTCAAACAAAGAGCTATTAGCATTTTTATGAATAAGGCTTGTGTTTAAATTTTTATTGGGAAGGATAATCATTTGCTAACTTTGGGAGAAACTGTGCCTTATTATGCCTTTGTATTTTACGCAGAGAAAGAGAGGATCACTGGAGGCTGTTTCAGAATCCTGAGGATGTGTGAAATTTTAATCTTCTTCTGTATGCACAAACACATCTCAGGTGGCACTGTGGACAGCCGGTCAGCCAAGGATTAGAAGACAAATACGACTGTAAAGGTCAAGAGCTGTGCCAACAGAACCCTACGGCACAGTCAATAATCTACAGAATTAGTTACCGCTCAGCTTTCTTCATAGTGGAGTCAGTGTAAAAAGAACATCCTTGACTTTGGAGGTCAAAGATTCTAGACTCAGCCCGGACTTTCGTAAGCTTTTTGACCTCAGGCAAGTCACCTAACCCCTCCAGATCTTGCTTCCACCTTATAAACATTCCCGGTTTAGATGAGCTCTGACATTGTATGCTTATAATCACCGATCCCCTCTGACAAGTAGGGACAATTTCTGTTTCACTTAACTTCAGTTCCCTGGAGAAGGAAGTGACAGCCCACACCTGTATCCTTGCCTGGAGAATTCCATGGACAGAGGAGCCTGGCCAGCTACTGTCCATGGGGTCGCAAAGAGCTGGACATGACTGAGTGACGAACAGCAACAGTGCTTAACCTCAGAGGGTCTTGGAAGGCGAGGACGGTACCCGTAACAAGTATAATGTCAACATTCGTATGATTCTTTATGCTTTACCAAGCCTAAAGTGCTCCTGTCTATCTCACTTCATTTTGATTTTCTCCACACCTTTGGGATAGGAGTTATTAACATCATTTCCCAAAATAAAAAAACCGATGCCCAGAGAGGTGAACAGCCTTTCTTAAAAGGTCAGAGATCGGGCTTCCCCTGGTGGTCCAGTGGGTAAGGACACCGCCTTGCAGTGCAAGGGGCGCTGGTTTGATCCCTGGCCTGGGAAGATCCCATGTGCCGCGGAGCGGCTGGACTGATGTGTCCAATTACCAAGCCAGAGCTCTGGAGCGCATGCGCCCAGAGCCAGTACTCTGCAATGACAGACGCCACTGCGATGGGAGGCCCACAGGAGCCAAAGAACAAAGACGGATGAACATAGAGAAACGAAAGACCAATATAAGTGGCCTGCCTGCTCCCTTCCCTCCCCAACCCAACCCCTGCCCAAAATAAATAAATAAATAAATCTTTAAAAAAAAAAAAATGGTCAGAGATCTAGCACTGGGAGCAGTGGAATTCAAGCCCGGTGCTCTACGTCCAATGCTTGTACTCCAGAGAAACAACCACGCCTTACCTACTCCCCTGCCCCTCCACCCTATCCCCGTCTCTACTGAGACTTTCTGAATGGTTGCCTTGGCCAATACGTCCACATCTATAATCGAGTCAGTTCTGAATCCTTGCTTAACTAAAGATGGATCCAGAGAGGTCTGTATGCCCTTATTGAATTCTACTTCTGAGCAGCGTAAGAATTTCTTCAGTTGATCCCTTGGTGGTCCAGCAGTTGGGACCCTGTGCTTCTACTGCCAGGGTTCGATTCCCGGTCAGGGAACTAAACCCTATAAGTTCTGTGGTATGGCCAAATAAATAAATTAATTAAAGGAAAAAAGGTCCATTTGGGAATTCTCTGGCACTCCAGTGGTTAGGATTCAGAGCCTCCAATATCATGGGCCCAGGTTCAGTACCAGGTTGAGGAGCCTGTAGGCTGCATGGTACAGCCAAAAAATGAAAAATAAAAAGGATTTATTGAAAGCCCAACTCTGATAAGATGACTGAGTTCCCTTTTTAAAACATCTGAAGCATGCCTGAGATATTAGAAAAACGTGACTTATAGATGCTGAACTAAGTTTCTGATAGAAGGAATTTCCCCATCAGGTGCTCGTTTCTGAGCCACATCTTTCCACAGCTTTTTGACCAAGGTATCTTTGAGAAATGTATATCTGTTGCACCTCCTATGGATGATGGAGGGAAAGATAGACCACTTTATGTAAAGGGTGTATCTGCTCCTGAATGTCAGCTCTGTAAGTATGTTGACTGGGCAGAAATAAGACGGCTGCAAGAAGAAGGGAGAAAATGTGAATGAAGAGAAGGTCCCGAGGTGGGAGTCAGCCATCCTAGTTGCCTACAGTTGAGCTGCGGGGCCTTGGGATGTGGATCTTGATGTTCTCATCTTAAAAAAGAGGTTTGTCCATTGTGATTAAGCTGCAAGATTAAGGGAACTTACACGGGGGCTATGCATCAACCTGGGGAGTGGAACGGGAGGGAAATGGGAGAGGGGGCTCAGGTGGGAGGGGTCAGGGATACACCTATGACTGTCTCGGTATTATGTACAGCTGTAAACAACACAACTCTCTAAAAGGCATATAACAATAACTTTGCTGTACACCTGAAACTAATGCAGCATTGTGAAACAACTAAACCCCAATAATAAAAAAAAAAGAGGTTTGTGAAAATAATTCCCAAGATCCTTTCTGCTCCCAAGGCTAGTCTATGAACATTCAGTGGGTCCCCCAAGAAATGGGATGAAGTCTGCTTTAGTTAGTCATAGTTGGCTGTTTTTTTTCTGTTGAGGGAGTGAGTCACCGAAATCCAGGTGAGGATGGATTAAGCTTTTTCCATAAAGAACACCCCCAGAGTTTCTAAGAAATAACTATCCAGTGTTGGGCCTAGAATAGCGGTTTTCTAGCTCTAAAATTGTCTGAAGCGGTGGAGCTTTTTCTGCAAGTGAAATATTGCACAAAAGCCAAGACTGTGACATGTCATGCAACATCAATATGACTGGAATTATTTCGGGTGAATGGGGATGGAGGGGGAAGGGGTAAGAAGTGCTGCCCACACACCTTCGCCCTCCAGCATCCTGCAGGGCCCTTTTTACTCTGCGAGGGGGAATCCCCTGGTGGTCCAGCGATTAGGACTTGGCGCTTCCACTGCCATGGCCCGAGTTCAATCTCTGGTTGAGAACTGAGATCCCACAAGCTGCTCGACTCAGCCAAAAAAAGATGAAACCGTGGTCTTAGAAGTGATTTGTATGTCTCCACAGAAGCAATACATTTGAGAGTTTTGTTTTTCAAAGTCCAGCTTCTCAATACCTCGGTCTATTTTCTGGTGTCACTATTTGAGTGCTCTGTGGAGAAATACCTAACTTTTGGCAAAAAAATTAAACTAGAGCTTTTGCAAAGGAGATCTACTTTAAGGTTACAGTGAAAACATTTCCAGGGACTTGGAGAAGTCATGAGGAACACACTGGAATGAAGGTAAAGGATAAAACTGATTCCTCACTTAAATGAAATGGCTTTTTACTTTTTGGCCAATGTGACCATTAAAAATTCTGCTGATTATCAGACTAGAAGACTTTATGCTATTAGCAGATAATCTTGCTCCTGTCTTACACCTGCTGAAATGCGGTTCCTGAAAATTACTGAATTCAGTGGGTAGAACAATTATGAGAAACTTGGAAAACTTCAGAGGCCTTTGAAATGTGTTCTGTCCCTGAATTACCTTTCTTTCTCAGACATTCTTGCTCATGGCTCATGCTAAGGTGTAATAAAAGTGGAAAGTGAAAGCATTAGTCATTCAGTTGTGCCTGACTCTTTGAGAGCCCCTGGACTGCAGCCTGCCATGGGATTCCCCAGGCAAGAAGACTGGCGTGGGTCACCCTTCTCCAGGGGATCTTCCCACCCAGAGACAGAACCTCGGTCTCCTGCATTACAGGCAGCTTCTTTACTGGCCAAGCTCAACTCCAAATGAGCCTCTTGGAATTGGACTCGAATCACCCAGAGCCCCGGCACTGAACCCAGGACAAAGAAAACACACAGCGGACACCAAGAGAGGGGCTGTGGGGGAGAGCCCAGATCTCAGGGCCAGGCCAGCGGCTTTGGAAGGTTTCAGAGCAAACACAGACGAGGGAACTTTATGACAGAGGGATAGACAACATGAAGAGGAAGACAACACGAAGAACCTTCTGGAACTGGGGAGGCTCAGCACCCACTGCTGAATTCCTAACATACGACACCACAGGCAATGCCATCCTGGGTGATGGATATGTATTTTGTCACCAGGAGCTCCTAAGACTGTCATGTGCTCATGCCTCATTTTATGTTTGCTGAGTGACACACTTTCATTAGCTATTCCTGGTGCTTATGCTTTCTTCAGAGATGAGAAAATCAAAGTACAGAGAGATTTGGATAGGATCATGCAGTGTAAAGACACAGAACGTGGACTTCCTGGATGGAATTCTTTCATCTTCCAAGGCAGGGAGTGCAGGTTCAGTCCTTGGTCAGGGAGCTAAGATTCCCACATGCCTCACAGCCAAACAAACCAAACATAAAACAGAAGCAGTATTGTAACCAATTCAATAAACCCCTTAAAAATGGTTCCCCCCTTCTCCAAAAAAGATATGGAAGAGAAACTTTTCCCTAGATGGGGAAAAATGGAAAGAATGACAGACATAACTTTCTTGGGCTCCAAAATCACTGCCAACAGTGACTGCAGTCATGAAATTAAAAGACACTGGCTCCTTGGAAGAAAAGCTATGACAAACCTAGACAGTGTATTGAAAAGAAGAAACATCTCCGTGCTGACAAAGGTTCAGATCATCAAAACCAGTTCAGAGGCCTTTGAAATGTGTTCTGTCCCTGAATTACCTTTCCTTCTCAGACATTCTTGCTCATGGCTCATGCTAAGGTGTAATAAAAGTGGAAAGTGAAAGCATTAGTCATTCAGTTGTGCCTGACTCTTTGAGAGCCCCTGGACTGCAGCCTGCCATGGGATTCCCCAGGCAAGAAGACTGGCGTGGGTCACCCTTCTCCAGGGGATCTTCCCACCCAGAGACAGAACCTCGGTCTCCTGCATTACAGGCAGCTTCTTTACTGGCCAAGCTCAACTCCAAATGAGCCTCTTGGAATTGGACTCGAATCACCCAGAGCCCCGGCACTGAACCCAGGACAAAGAAAACACACAGCGGACACCAAGAGAGGGGCTGTGGGGGAGAGCCCAGATCTCAGGGCCAGGCCAGCGGCTTTGGAAGGTTTCAGAGCAAACACAGACGAGGGAACTTTATGACAGAGGGATAGACAACATGAAGAGGAAGACAACACGAAGAACCTTCTGGAACTGGGGAGGCTCAGCACCCACTGCTGAATTCCTAACATACGACACCACAGGCAATGCCATCCTGGGTGATGGATATGTATTTTGTCACCAGGAGCTCCTAAGACTGTCATGTGCTCATGCCTCATTTTATGTTTGCTGAGTGACACACTTTCATTAGCTATTCCTGGTGCTTATGCTTTCTTCAGAGATGAGAAAATCAAAGTACAGAGAGATTTGGATAGGATCATGCAGTGTAAAGACACAGAACGTGGACTTCCTGGATGGAATTCTTTCATCTTCCAAGGCAGGGAGTGCAGGTTCAGTCCTTGGTCAGGGAGCTAAGATTCCCACATGCCTCACAGCCAAACAAACCAAACATAAAACAGAAGCAGTATTGTAACCAATTCAATAAACCCCTTAAAAATGGTTCCCCCCTTCTCCAAAAAAGATATGGAAGAGAAACTTTTCCCTAGATGGGGAAAAATGGAAAGAATGACAGACATAACTTTCTTGGGCTCCAAAATCACTGCCAACAGTGACTGCAGTCATGAAATTAAAAGACACTGGCTCCTTGGAAGAAAAGCTATGACAAACCTAGACAGTGTATTGAAAAGAAGAAACATCTCCGTGCTGACAAAGGTTCAGATCATCAAAACCACAGTTATTCCAGTAGTCGTGTATGGATGTGAGAGTTGGGCCATAAAGAAGGCTCAGCACCAAAGAACTGATGCTTTCAAACTGTGGTGCTGGAGAAGGCTCTTGAGAAGCCCCTGGATGACAAGGAGATCAAATCAGTTCATCTTAAAGGAAATCGACTCTGAATATTCATTGGAAGGATGTATGTGGAAGCTGAAGCTCCAGTACTTTGGCCACCTGAGGCAAAGAGCCAACTCACTGGAAAAGACCTTGATGCTGGGAAAGATGGAGGGCAAGAGGAGAAAGGGACAACAGAGGATGAGGTGGTTGGATGGCATCACCGACTCAATGAACATGGGTTGGAGCAAACTCCGAGAGAGTGAAGGACACGGAAGTCTGGTGGGCTGCAGTTCATGGGGTCACAAAGAGTTGGACACGACTGAGTGACTGAACAATAACAACACATGACACCATGAGAAAACAGCTGGACGGATCTGGGATATCCTACGAGACAAACGATCTGGACTCTCAAGAGAGCGGCCATCATGAAAGGTAAAATGGCAGTGGTATGAAAGGCAGGGTGACAGGTTATGAGAGGCGAATAAGACAATACAACCCAAAATAAGGTGGAGACTGTTACTGGATCCCAGATTGTAGGGGGAAAAGTAATTAGTAACCATTGGGATGGTCTATGTTCTATAGCCCAGGATGGCAGACACAGAACGTGGACTTCCTGGATGGAATTCTTTCATCTTCCAAGGCAGGGAGTGCAGGTTCAGTCCTTGGTCAGGGAGCTAAGATTCCCACATGCCTCACAGCCAAACAAACCAAACATAAAACAGAAGCAGTATTGTAACCAATTCAATAAACCCTAAAAATGGTTCCCCCCTTCTCCAAAAAAGATATGGAAGAGAAACTTTTCCTAGATGGGGAAAAATGGAAAGAATGACAGACATAACTTTCTTGGGCTCCAAAATCACTGCCAACAGTGACTGCAGTCATGAAATTAAAAGACACTGGCTCCTTGGAAGAAAAGCTATGACAAACCTAGACAGTGTATTGAAAAGAAGAAACATCTCCGTGCTGACAAAGGTTCAGATCATCAAAACCACAGTTATTCCAGTAGTCGTGTATGGATGTGAGAGTTGGGCCATAAAGAAGGCTCAGCACCAAAGAACTGATGCTTTCAAACTGTGGTGCTGGAGAAGGCTCTTGAGAAGCCCCTGGATGACAAGGAGATCAAATCAGTTCATCTTAAAGGAAATCGACTCTGAATATTCATTGGAAGGATGTATGTGGAAGCTGAAGCTCCAGTACTTTGGCCACCTGAGGCAAAGAGCCAACTCACTGGAAAAGACCTTGATGCTGGGAAAGATGGAGGGCAAGAGGAGAAAGGGACAACAGAGGATGAGGTGGTTGGATGGCATCACCGACTCAATGAACATGGGTTGGAGCAAACTCCGAGAGAGAGTGAAGGACACGGAAGTCTGGTGGGCTGCAGTTCATGGGGTCACAAAGAGTTGGACACGACTGAGTGACTGAACAATAACAACACATGACACCATGAGAAAACAGCTGGACGGATCTGGGATATCCTACGAGACAAACGATCTGGACTCTCAAGAGAGCGGCCATCATGAAAGGTAAAATGGCAGTGGTATGAAAGGCAGGGTGACAGGTTATGAGAGGCGAATAAGACAATACAACCCAAAATAAGGTGGAGACTGTTACTGGATCCCAGATTGTAGGGGGAAAAGTAATTAGTAACCATTGGGATGGTCTATGTTCTATAGCCCAGGATGGCAACCATTGGAATGGCTGGGAAAAGAGATCAGGCATTAGATCATTTTGAAAAAATTTTTGTATTGGATTATACTTGCTTTACAATGTTGTGTTAGTTTCTGCTGTATAACAAAGTGAATCACTTACATGTTTACCTATATCCCCCCTCTCTCCGCACTTATTTTTTTTTTTTTTGATTTCCTTCCCATGTAGGTCACTGCAGAATACTAAGGAGAGTTCCCTGTGCTATTCAGTAGATTCCCATTAGTTATCTATTTTATACATGGTATCAAGAGTATGTTTATATTAATCCCAATCTCCAATTCATGCCCCCCTTCCCCCTCAGGATCCATACATTTGTCCTCTATGGCTGTGTTTACAATGGAATACTACTCAGCCATAAGAAAGAATGAAATTGGGTCATTTGGAGATGTAGATGGACCTAAAGACTGTCATCCAGAGTGAAGCAAGTCAGAAAGTGAACAAGTATCATATATTAACCATATATATGGAATCTGAAAATACTGGTATAGATGATCTTACTTACAAAGCAGAAATAGAGACATGACTTGGATATTATAAGTACTATAAAATTATTGATGATCTTCTTAGAAGTAATAATAGTACTGAGACCATATTAGGGAATGTCTTTACTCTTAGCAGAAGCATAGCAAAGCCTTATGACAGTTACAACTTACTTTCCAGCAGATCAGACAGGAACGTAAAGCAAATGAGAGAAAAAAAAGGATCCCCTGGTGAATCTAAGTAAAGGCATATGGGTGTTCATCTTACAGTTCCTTCAACTATTTTGTAGATTAAAATGTTTTCAAAATAAACAAATTTGGCAATAAAGGCGAACGTTTAAAAACAAAACAAAATAGGGCAAACAAAGAGAAGAGTCCTGGGCACTAGCCTTCCGACTTTGGGCAAAGCCCTTCCTGTCTGCAGAATGAGGAAACGGGAGGGAGTGACCTGGGAGCTGAGGGAGTGGCCTCCTGGGCTCTAAGGGCGATGCTCACAATGAGGAATTCACAGGCACAGGATTTACAATCCTCCCCGTCCTGCTTTCCCTCCGCCCCCATCCCTCCAGACACCCAGCTAGGCACCACTTTTCCTCAGAGAGCTCATCTTAAGAATTTTCTCCTTTGGTTTGAAAGCTATTAATCCCTGAGCTTTGTAAGACTTCATATGCTCTTAAAAAAAGTTCTGCAGGAATGAGGTGTAGTAATGGGAGAGGTATAAGAAAATGCACAAAATGAAAGCCCTTACAGTCCTTCCTGGTAAAAATCAAATAGCATAAAACATGCTGCAGCTTCCTCAAGCCCTGAGAGAAGCTTTTTTTTTTTTTTTTAAATTTTGGCCCTTTTTTTTTATTGGTTTTTCACTTATGTATTTTCATCCATATTTATTCTTTGGCCTGTGTGGGCCTCCCATTGCAATGACCTCTCTTGTTGCTGAGTACCAGCTCTGGGCGCATGGGCTCCAGAGTGCTGGCTAGTAATTGGACACACAGATCCAGCTGCCCTGTGGCATGCGGGATCCTCTCAGGCCAGGGATCGAACTGCGGCTCCTTGCCCTGCAAGGCGGACTCTCCACCCACTGGACCACCTGGGAAGCTCCTGAAAGAAGTTTATTTCATCTTAGTGTCTTACTGAAATTTCAACTGGATTTGTCAGTAAATCAACTCTATTTCAATAAAACTTTTTATAAAATCACATATGACTGTGTTATCTCCTCAATATTTCTATGGTTTTACAGATAAAAACAAAGGAAATTTTTAACAGTGTTGTGGCAATCAGAGACCATCACAAATACTGCGTGTGTATATATATATTTAAATATATATTTAGATTCTCTACTCATTTTGTTTTTAAATTTTGGGTCTCTTTTATTGTTCTTTTTTAATCTATTCATTCCCATCCATCTTCACTCCTTGGCCTGTGTGGGCCTCCCATCGCAGGGGCCCCTCCTGCTGCAGAGCACCGGCTCCAGGTGCATGTGCTCCAGAGCGCTGGCTTGCAGTTGGACACACTGGTCCAGCCGTCCGCCGCACATGGGATCCTCCCAGGCCAGGGATGGAACCAGCGCCCCCTACACTGCAAGGTGGACCCCCTACCCACTGGATCACCAGGGAAGCCCACAAATACTGTATTTTAACCCATATATGTGGAATCAGAAAAGACTGGCATAGATGATCTTATTTACAAAGCAGAAATAGAGACACAGATGGAGAGAACAAACGTATGGGTATCAAGGCGGATGGAGAGGCTGGGATGAGCCGGAAGCCTGGTATTGACATATGCTCACTGTTGATGTGCATTTGGGCTCACTCGCATCCAACTCTGCAATTCTATGGACTGTAGCCCACCAGGCTCCTCTGTGCATGGGATTTCCCAGGCAAGAATACTGGAGTAGGTCGTCACTTCCTCCTTCAGGGGATCTTCCAGACCCGGGGATCCAACCTGCATCTCCTACAGCTCTTGCATTCACAGGTGGATTCTTTTACCACTGAGTCACCTGGGAAGCGCCTACACTACTGACAATATGTCTAAAAAAGATAACTAATGAGAACCTACTGTACAGCACGGGAAATTCTACTCAGTGCCATGTGGTGACCTACATGGGAAGGAAATCCAAAAAAAACGGGGGAATATATGCATGTATATATATATATATAGCTGATCTCTGCTGTATAGTAGAAACGAACATGATATTGTAAATAAACTATATTCCAACAAAATCTTTTGAAAATAATAAACAGAAAAAAGGAAAAAACGCTAAAGAAAGGAGACTGTCAGCAAAATACTGCTTTGGGGGTAGTGCCCCAGAGCGGGGTGCCTGGAGAGTGTGCTTTGCTGACTGCCTGCCTCTTGTGGAGTCTTTTGTTAGCATTCGTATTTATAGGTCTTCCCTGAAAGGTTGGCAGGGAAACCTGCACCTGGCAGAGCGTTCTGCTCTTGGCAAGTGCTCAATCAGTGTTTCTAATTTCGTTGAATTTAGCTGAAAGTCAGTAGGTCATATGCCAACAATTTGTTTTTTAATTGTCAATCAGAAACAGAACAAAACAACATCTTGTGAAATGCTTATTTCCTTGAAATTTTTTTTCCCTGTGCAACACGTCTTGTTTGACTAATTGCTCCTCCAGGTCACAGACGTTTAATGGTGAGAACTGGACAAATATAAATCTCTCCATATATCTGTGTGGGAGATGCAGTGAGAAATTCAACACGCTCCATTAGCTTTGTCACTTCCTGCCTCGGCCTTTTCCTAGTCCTGGGGAGCTCTGTCAGTCAATTTCTTGGTGAACTTTCACAGAATCTTTCTGAAAACCTGAAAGAAGTAGCTTTACATACAGAGTAGTTCTGTTCTCATAGGCAGAAATCCTCCTCCTAATGGGAAAAATTTTTCTAGATAACTGTGAATATGCCAGTTCTAACTGTGGGATGTTTGCTGTGATCTGTGAGGAATGAAAATCTTCATGCAACTCAAAGGGAGCTCAAAGGGAGCTGAAGAACCCTGGGCTTCAAGATCCATAAGACAGACGAAGGGGCTGACTATTAGCAGATTCCAAGGTTTCAAAACACAGGTGGGATTTATGTTGAAGTAATGGACGTCTAACCGTCCACTGGGAATCAGTGGTCCAGGTGATTCAAGAGTTATACTCCATCTTATACTAGAAAGGATATAAAACATTTAAAAATATTAAATCCATATGACATAAAAAGTACATGTCCAATGGAATACTGCTCAGCCATAAAAAGAATGAAATAATGCCTTCTGCAGCAACGTGAATGGATCTAGAGATTCTCATACTAAGTGAAGTAAGCCAGAGAAAGATAAATATCATATGATATCATTTATATGTAGAGTCTTAAAAGAAAAAAAAAAAAAACCACCAAATGAGCTTACTTCCAAAACAGAAAGAGACTTATACACAAAGAAAACCAACTTATGGATACCCAAAGGGGAGATGCAGGTAGGGGAGGGATAAATTGGGGGGATGGGATTAACAGATGCAGAATACTATATATGAAATCCATAACCAACAAGGACCTACTGTACAACACAGGGAATTATACTTACTATCATGTAATAACCTATAATGGAAAAAAATACATATATACATATGATTCACTTTGCTGTATACCTAAAACTAACATATTATGTCAACTATACATTAATAAAAAATTTTAAAAGGTAAAAAAATCAAAATCAAGAAAAATGTATCTGAAAGGAGGGAGGCCAAAGGAAGGACAACACTGACCACTAGTCTGGGAGCCATAAGACAGAAGAGAGTTGGCGTGGCCGGTCTTGAATTTCAGCTCAGAGCTTCCTGGCAACTAAGCCCAAGGGAGTTTGGAGCAGCTCCTTTGATCACAAGGGGAAGCACATGACCGCTTTTCAGGGAAACAGAGCTGCTCCCCACAGTGCAAGTCCACGTCCTACTTGTATTTGTATCCCCTGCTTAGGCAGAGCCTGACAACCCTCACACTCACTGACTCAAGATGCCTTGTCCTGACCCCTTCACTATCAAAGCAATCACTCATGTAGAGCTTCACACAAGGGATTCTGGGAGGCTTGGAGCCTCAAAAGTGAGCCCAAGGTCAATGAAGTGATGAGTTTCACCGTCTGTTTCTTACTGCATCCATCACAACACACAAACATGGCTCAGTACAGTAACCCCAAGTGTGGGCAGGATGTCAAGCTAAGTCATCATCTATGACGGCCTATTTCTAAAGGACGTGCTTGACCACCAATGCAGTCAAGAGTAAATATGGACTGAGTGAGTACCCACCACGCATAGCCGCACACACAGGGCTCCACTCTTTCAAACTTCTGATGGTAATTGCACACCACCATGTTCAGGTTATTTGCTCTGGTCAAAGCCAAGAGTGCGGATGCCCTGTGGCTGCTTAAGAGCTGATCGAGGGCTCATCTTGGGCAATAACATGGCGGCAGGAGATCCCTTCTTCGTCTCTGAAGGAGGAGGCATAGCACACTCGGCAATAATGAAAGGGAGACCATCTGAGGGGAGGCACATTTCTCCCAGGGCAAGCACATTCACTGTTAGCTGAGAGACGCCTGTTACCATGTGACCCTCACTGTGAGCTAAGGCAAAGCAATGATGAGAACCTCGAGAGTCTCCCTGGTACTGGGGCAGGGGTGGCGGCTCTGAGGAACCTGGGGAGAGACCTGTGGTGGTTCTATGTGCCTGTTTCCTCTCCCTCAACTCCAGCATGAGGCTTCCCTGGAGACTCAGTGGTAAGGAATCTGCTTGCCAGCGCAGGAGATGCAGGTTCCATCCCTAGGCTGGAAAGATCCCCTGGAGAAGGAAATGACAACCCACTCCTTTATTCTCACCTGGAGAATCCCATGGACAGAGGAGCCTGGTGGGATACAGTCCATGGAGTTCCAAAAGAGCTGGACATGACTGAGCAACAAGATACTGACAATAACACCCAACATCATGTCTAATATCACCCAACTTCTCAAGTGCAGTGCTTTCTTCTAAAAAAGCACATGACCGCTTTTCAGGGAAACAGAGCTGCTCCCACAGTGCAAGTCCACGTCCTACTTGTACTTAGGCAGAGCCTAAAAACCCCCCTCAAGATGCCTTGTCCTGACCCCTTCACTATCAAAGCAATCACTCATGTAGAGCTTCACACAAGGGATTCTGGGAGGCTTGGAGCCTCAAAAGTGAGCCCAAGGTCAATGAAGTGATGAGTTTCACCGTCTGTTTCTTACTGCATCCATCACAACACACAAACATGGCTCAGTACAGTAACCCCAAGTGTGGGCAGGATGTCAAGCTAAGTCATCATCTACGACGGCCTATTTCTAAAGGACGTGCTTGACCACCAATGCAGTCAAGAGTAAATATGGACTGAGTGAGTACCCACCACGCATAGCCGCACACACAGGGCTCCACTCTTTCAAACTTCTGATGGTAATTGCACACCACCATGTTCAGGTTATTTGCTCTGGTCAAAGCCAAGAGTGCGGATGCCCTGTGGCTGCTTAAGAGCTGATCGAGGGCTCATCTTGGGCAATAACATGGCGGCAGGAGATCCCTTCTTCGTCTCTGAAGGAGGAGGCATAGCACACTCGGCAATAATGAAAGGGAGACCATCTGAGGGGAGGCACATTTCTCCCAGGGCAAGCACATTCACTGTTAGCTGAGAGCGCCTGTTACCATGTGACCCTCACTGTGAGCTAAGGCAAAGCAATGATGAGAACCTCGAGAGTCTCCCTGGTACTGGGGCAGGGGTGGCGGCTCTGAGGAACCTGGGGAGAGACCTGTGGTGGTTCTATGTGCCTGTTTCCTCTCCCTCAACTCCAGCATGAGACTTCCCTGGAGACTCAGTGGTAAGGAATCTGCTTGCCAGTGCAGGAGATGCAGGTTCCATCCCTAGGCTGGAAAGATCCCCTGGAGAAGGAAATGACAACCCACTCCTTTATTCTCACCTGGAGAATCCCATGGACAGAGGAGCCTGGTGGGATACAGTCCATGGAGTTCCAAAAGAGCTGGACATGACTGAGCAACAAGATACTGACAATAACACCCAACATCATGTCTAATATCAGCCAACTTCTCAAGTGCAGTGCTTTCTTCTAGAGCAATTGGTCTTTCAATTATGGTCTTAACCTTTTCTGATTATTAGAGCCGATACAACAAACAGCTCCCTTTCTCTGTGCTGACGGATGCAGACTCTCATCCGCTCTAGGTGAGCATCCCCCAGCCAGCCTCAGGCCCTAGCTCGGGGTAACTCCAGGGCAAATGCGGTCTGGGAGGTCCCTCCCCCTCTGCAGTGCATGCCATCACCTTGAACTTCTCCTCATAGTTCTCGAAGGCCTCCATGACCATACACACGGCTTCCATTGAGCGCTCGAGCCGGCCATCCACCCCGTTGAAGCGGTACATGCTGCCCGACACGTCCACCACCAGGCGCAGGCGCTTGGGCTTCTGTTGGGGGCTGCCCAGCTGGGGGAGGGACAACAGGAAAGCCTTGTGAACCAGAAAACCATCACCAGCTGCTCTTTGGGGGTTCTCATGCCAGCTCAGGTGGATCAGCTGTAGGCTGGTCTCCGCGCAAGGCTGTCCTTGCAGGGGAGCAGCCATGGACTGGTAACCGGGCCACACAGCTGGAGGTGAGAGGTGGGCTCCCCACAAGGGTCTTATCACCTGAGCTCTGCCTTCTGTCAGATCAGCCGGGACATCAGACGCTCAGAAGAGCACCAGTCCTACGGTGATCTGCGCGTGGTGGGGATCTAGGGCGCACGCTCCCTATGAGACTCTAACGCCCAATACTTTGATTCTGCATTATGGTGAATAATACAATCACTGTATTATATTATCACTATGTAATAATAATAGAACTATTAATAAGCTGCACAATAAATGTAATGTGCTTAAATCATCCCCAAACCATCACCCTCTCACCCCAACCTGGTCTGTGGAAAAACTGTCTTCCACAAAACTGTTCCCTGGTACCCAAAAGGTTGGGGACCGCTGGTCTACATTTCAGCAAATGGAGCTTCAGATTTGTGCTGGCAGTTGGGGCCACATGGGAAAGATTTCCCTTTGGAATATGGCCCTTTGGAGGACTAATCGAGTCCAGTAAGACTTCCTAAATGAGACTGATGCCATCTTAGAAGCAATAATAGGAAAGAATATACACCGCAAGGTGTCATTTTCTCACCAAGTCTTAGAGTTTCAATAGCTGTTCTGGGACGTGAGGGCAATCTTGTTGCGACATCTGCAACCTTTTCTGATTATTAGAGCCGATACAACAAACAGCTCCCTTTCTCTGTGCTGACGGATGCAGACTCTCATCCGCTCTAGGTGAGCATCCCTCAGCCAGCCTCAGGCCCTAGCTCGGGGTGACTCCAGGGCAAATGCGGTCTGGGAGGTCCCTCCCCCTCTGCAGTGCATGCCATCACCTTGAACTTTTCCTCATAGTTCTCGAAGGCCTCCATGACCATACACACGGCTTCCATTGAGCGCTCGAGCCGGCCATCCACCCCGTTGAAGCGGTACATGCTGCCCGACACGTCCACCACCAGGCGCAGGCGCTTGGGCTTCTGTTGGGGGCTGCCCAGCTGGGGGAGGGACAACAGGAAAGCCTTGTGAACCAGAAAACCATCACCAGCCGCTCTTCGGGGGTTCTCATGCCAGCTCAGGTGGATCAGCTGTAGGCTGGTCCCCGCGCAAGGCTGTCGTTGCAGGGGAGCAGCCATGGACTGGTAACTGGGCCACACAGCTGGAGGTGAGAGGTGGGCTCCCCACAAGGGTCTTATCACCTGAGCTCTGCCTTCTGTCAGATCAGCCGGGACATCAGACGCTCAGAAGAGCACCAGTCCTACGGTGATCTGCGTGTGGTGGGGATCTAGGGCGCACGCTCCCTATGAGACTCTAACGCCCAATACTTTGATTCTGCATTATGGTGAATAATACAATCACTGTATTATATTATCACTATGTAATAATAATAGAACTATTAATAAGCTGCACAATAAATGTAATGTGCTTAAATCATCCCCAAACCATCGCCCTCTCACCCCAACCTGGTCTGTGGAAAAACTGTCTTCCACAAAACTGTTCCCTGGTACCCAAAAGGTTGGGGACCGCTGGTCTACATTTCAGCAAATGGAGCTTCAGATTTGTGCTGGCAGTTGGGGCCACATGGGAAAGATTTCCCTTTGGAATATGGCCCTTTGGAGGACTAATCGAGTCCAGTAAGACTTCCTAAATGAGACTGATGCCATCTTAAAAGCAATAATAGGAAAGAATATAGACCTCAAGGTGTCATTTTCTCACCAAGTCTTAGAGTCAGTTTCTCTAGCAAGTTGGAGCTGTTCTGGGACGTGAGGGCAATCTTGTTGCGACATCTGTCACCCTATTGATGGCCAGAGTTGATTTGGCTGATCTGCCTGGTTAGGTGGGTGTCCCCTTCCTCCCTCACCCCTCCGTGCACTCCTGTGGCTAGGTGGGTGTCCCCTTCCTCCCTCACCGCTACAGGCGTGTCCTGTGCACGCTCGGTTGAAGAGGACGACCATCCCCAATAGAGGAGGGCCAGGCTTCGGTCAAGGGTACAGGGGTAGCTGCGCTCCCCTGCTAGAACCTCCAAACAAGCTCTCGATATGGAGCTATCCTGGACGCCCGCAGCAATTTTACCAGCATCAGTTGGGTAGTGACCTGAGAATCACCAGCACAGTCTGCAAGAAATGTCAGATTCCTAAAACCAGGCGATGGCAAAGAAGTGAAGGAAAGTAGCTCTTCTGTGTCTTTTGTCTTTAGGAAGTTTTCAGTTTCTACTCCTTCCAGTTACTGAATTCCAACTTCTCTCTACTCTTCCTGACATTAAAGGCATGAACATGGCATTGAACTATAGTTCAGCAACAACTGTCCACTCAAACGTGAAATGCTTAGGGGTTTCATTTTGATGTTGGACCCCGGCCTGCCAATGTGAAGAATGAAAAACAAAACTATGCCTGTCAGATTTACTTACAAGAAAAAAGAAGAAACATTCCAGATGATTCTGTTACTAGACAACTCGCTGATATGTATGAAAACCAATGGGCAAAGTTAGTCATTTCAAGAAAATGCTGTGGGTCCTGGAGTGGAACGGCTGGGGACAGATTCAGTATATTTCTTAAAAGCTGGTTGAGTCTGCCTAAATTACACATTGCCTAACGGTGCCTCATGCTTCCCTGATGACTTGCCATCTCAGATATATTTACACACACTGGTGCACCACAGTGACTCAGTAAAGAAAGCAGCCCTTGACTCACACCAAGGACGAAGAAGGAGTAGGAGTACAAGGGAAGCATGGCTTCCCTCCCCCTGCCAGTCACTGCACCCTGCTTTGGCCCCCTGTCCCCCACTCTCAGTGGCTACTCCAGAACTCTGGCTACTCGAAGATACTAGAAGTCAGACTCCTCTAAGAGACTGACCTAATTGCCACTTTTTGCCCACTGTATTATTGCAAATATTTTAATATTATGACTGTCTTAAACTTTGCACTCTGGGATAATTCCTTATTTTCTAAACATTTCTTTGGTTATAGTATGGACCCTGATCTTCAAAGGAACAGAAGAGCAGAAAACCACTCAGATGGTTCTGGTGCTTCACCCTCTGGGATTCGGTGACACGGAGGGTCTTCAGTTGGCCTCAGACCAGAGGCTGAGGGTGGGGATGTTTATTCTCTCCGCCCCTTCCGCCCTGCGGCCAGTGGGTGGTTCCCCTTCCCCCGCTTCATGAAACCACCTTGCCCAGGTTCCAGTAAGTGCTCTTTCCTCTGCCCTTTTGGACCGAGGGCCGATCCTTGCTGTTGGGAGATCACACTGTCTCTTTCTGGACTCCCTAAACCCCACCCTTACTTTTATAAATAGTCTTTTTATTAAGTTCCCTCAATGGCTCAAGTAGAGTGTGCCTGGTATTTCTTGACTCATGCTGGGATCCTGACTCATATAATAAACAGCGTAATATTTATGCTGTTTTTCTAATGTTGAAAAACAGAATGCTTTCCTTGATGGCTATATTCAGGGTTTATGGTATTTTGACTAGAACAGCGGCTCAAGGTAGCATCTACCTGTGAAGATCAAACTGCAGATCAGAGGTTGCCATGGCACCTATACTCACTTGTGGCTCCAGTTCACCCCGGCGTTTATAGATGGCTTTTTCTCCAGTCAGACCATCAATGATCTTCGCATCATCTAGTTCTCCAGTAGCTTGGTGTCTTAGCCACTGTCTTTCTTTGCCTTTAGCCTACAAAGACACACACACAGATCCTTATTTTTGTTCTGGAAGGTTCCTCACACATTTTATGCACAAATAACAGGAAACATGGGCCTTTCCTGGAGGCTCAGTGGTAAAGAACCTGCCTGTCAATGAAGGAGACGCCAGTTTGATCCCTGGATTGGGAAGCTCTCTTGGAGAAGGAAATGGCAACCCACTCCAGTGTTCCTGCCTGGGAAATCCCATGGACACAGGAGTCTAGTGGGCTGTCATTCGTGGGGTCACTGAAGAGTCAGACACAACTGAGGGGCTAAACAACAACAACAGGAAACACACCAGGGGTCTTTTTAATACGTGATGAGTTTCATAAATGGACTCGTTTCGGCTCTGCTGACCAAGAAATGCCCTTTACATAGATTTTGTCCATTATAAGTGTTTTAACATATGGAAGGACAAAATAAGCTTACAACACATGCAAGTAAGAAAACAGTATGCAAATGAACCTCCAGAGAAGCATGCCATATCTGGAAATGTAATGGTGATGCATTTCTTATGGACTTTTTGTCACAGTACTCCTAGAAAATTTATTAGGTAACAAAATAATCAGCTTGAACTTGTTAACAACTGTCTGCAAGCAGAGAAAAAGTGACCTTCAGATTCTTCCTTTTGGAGAAGTTATTATTCAAGTGCTCTGTGACTTACAGGGCCAACGGGCACAGCTGAGAACCATAGAATGTTACCCTACTGCCGTTCTGATCATCTATATTCAGAAATCTCCTGAATTACTTTTCTAAAGGTATTTGCCCATAATGCTTCAAACAATCCCTGGTGGACTAAAACGATAATTAAATGATAAACAGTCATCATATCCCAATGAAGGCATAGGTTTATCAGCTGATATTTACATTAAGAACTCAGACAATGAAACATTCAGTGCTAAAAACAAAAGAGCTATCAAGCCATGAAATGACATGGAGGTAACTTTATTAAATGCAGAATTCTTCTTTCAGTGTCTATGCTAATAATAGGAAAAGATCCTGATTCTGTGAAAGACTGAGGGCCAGAGGAGAAGGGGACGACAGAGGACGAGATGGTTGGATGGCACCACCAATTCAATGGACATGAATTTAAACAAACTCCAGGAGATGGTGAAGGACAGGGGAGCCTGGCGCGCTGCAGTCCATGGGGTTACACAGAGTCGGATGTGACATAGCTATTGAACAACAATAATGCTACTAATTACTAAAATTTATGATAAAAGGAGGTCCTTTCTAGGGGACCTATTATTGCTCTTGGAAAGGGGGTTCTCAAATTACAAAATACTTATTTTTCCCTTATAATAGCATGCTTGTCTGCTCTTGCTAGATTGACTATCATGTAAGAACCTAGGGATTTGGGGTCTTATGCTGGTTTGCTTCTTTTCCTGTACACAATTATCATCTTTTAACATCCTCTCTAGCTTGAAGACTTTGTTACCATTTTGTATACCAATAAAAGAAAAGGACAATAAAATTTGGGGTGAGAATGAAGTAAGGGATATGCTTTTTCCAGTAAATCTGCCACCTCCTTTTTTGGGTCAACTTTCACAATTTAAGTATAATATACTCATAATGAAGTACATAAATCTTAAGTACAGAGGCAATGAACTTCAAAAGTGAACACACCCTTGGAACACCTGCACCTCCCCAGCCTCCTGGGGGCTCTTCTGGACTTGACCCGGCCCCTGCCAAAGGACCCCTGCCCCCCACCTGACTTCTATAACCACAGATTAGGTTTGCATGGTTTTGAAATGCATAAAGTGGAATCATACCGCATGTCCTCTTCTGTGCCTGGCTTCTTAGGCTCATCATCATTCCTGGGAGAGGCAACAATGCCGCTGTGCCCACAGACACGTCTTTGTGTCTGCCACAACAATGTCTAATCGTATGATTTTGACCATATGTCACAACTGATATCACATCTATAACTGTATTATTCCCAGCTTGGGGCTATTATCAGTAATGTCTCCAAGCATATTCAGGTCTTTTGTAGAAATACGTGTATATTCTGTTGAGTGGATATGCTTGGGTTTAGGAGATACTGTGAAATAGGTTTCCAAAATGGGTTTTCTAGTCTACATTTCCAGGAGCAGTGTCTGAGGACTTCCTCTGTTTGTATCCTCACCAAAACTTGATGTTGACATTTTTTTTTTTCTTTTACTTTTAGCCCTCTGGTGGGAGTTTATTCTCTTCTTTTAATTTTCACTTGTGGGTAAATAAATTACTTTTGATTCTGCTGTCACTTTTAGGAACATGAACCAGTAGTTTTTATTTTTGAGAAGTCAAAGTATGTGCTAGGTTTTTGATCCAAAACAATGGGCACAAAGACATTTTTATATAGTAGCAGTATTCATTCATTTTCAACTCTAGAACTTTCAGATAGATATGGACAGATAATTTATTATCTATTATCCAGCCAGCCCATCAGGACTTGGAAATTCAAAACAGGAAGAGGCCTTTTAGGATGGGATTCTTGAAGGCAATGGGCTGGAGGCGGGGGTGGGCAGGGGAATCTCTAAAAATGTACTGAGGGCTGGAATAGAAATGCTGATTATTTTGGTCTGCATATTTTATGGTGTTCACTGAAATGCTTCTTTAAATAGTAGGGAATGCTTCTTTAATCAGTAAGTTCATACTGTATTTAAATACATACATTTATTTATAACAACGGGCCAGACATGTTCTATATGGTATAGTCCTACTGCATGAAGTAAAGTATTTTTATAATATGTCCATCTGTTTTGTATTATGTAATAAATTCATACTATGAAGAATTTATTATATATAAAGATAGGTTTCACTAGTAAAAGGCCTATGTCACAGACTTTCTAAAAAAGAAATAGAGTTTTATGACTTTCATAAAGTAGACAACAGATGACGTATTCTGGTTAATGACCGCATGTCCTCTTCTGTGCCTGGCTTCTTAGGCTATCATCTTTGGGTGCTGTGCCCACAGACACGCTTTGTGTCTGCCACAACAATGTCTAATCGAACCATATGTCACAACTGATATCACATCTATAACTGTATTATTCCCAGCTTGGGGCTATTATCAGTAATGTCTCCAAGCATATTCAGGTCTTTTGTAGAAATATGTGTATATTCTGTTGAGTGGATATGCTTGGGTTTAGGAGATACTGTGAAATAGGTTTCCAAAATGGGTTTTCTAGTCTACATTTCCAGGAGCAGTGTCTGAGGACTTCCTCTGTTTGTATCCTCACCAAAACTTGATGTTGACATTTTTTTTTTTCTTTTACTTTTAGCCCTCTGGTGGGAGTTTATTCTCTTCTTTTAATTTTCACTTGTGGGTAAATAAATTACTTTTGATTCTGCTGTCACTTTTAGGAACATGAACCAGTAGTTTTTATTTTTGAGAAGTCAAAGTATGTGCTAGGTTTTTGATCCAAAACAATGGGCACAAAGACATTTTTATATAGTAGCAGTATTCATTCATTTTCAACTCTAGAACTTTCAGATAAATATGGACAGATAATTTATTATCTATTATCCAGCCAGCCCATCAGGACTTGGAAACTCAAAACAGGAAGAGGCCTTTTAGGATGGGATTCTTGAAGGCAATGGGCTGGAGGCGGGGGTGGGCAGGGGAATCTCTAAAAATGTACTGAGGGCTGGAATAGAAATGCTGATTATTTTGGTCTGCATATTTTATGGTGTTCACTGAAATGCTTCTTTAAATAGTAGGGAATGCTTCTTTAATCAGTAAGTTCATACTGTATTTAAATACATACATTTATTTATAACAACGGGCCAGACATGTTCTATATGGTATAGTCCTACTGCATGAAGCAAAGTATTTTTATAATATGTCCATCTGTTTTGTATTATGTAATAAATTCATACTATGAAGACTTCATTATATATAAAGATAGGTTTCACTAGTAAAAGGCCTATGTCACAGACTTTCTAAAAAAGAAAAAGAGTTTTATGACTTTCATGTAAAGAACACTAAGACTGAATGCTCTGAGGATGACGTATTCTGGTTAATTTCATTTTCTGGGAAGTAATTTGGTTAACCAGAAAGCATGCACACACACACACAACACTAGACCCCTCACTCGGAGGAATAAACTTGAGAAAAACCAATTATCTTGTGGTCTGTGACACTGTGTCTTCTGACCCAACATAAATCCTCACATATGTGGGTTATGGTTAAGTAAGGTTACCTTTACCTATAAACTCTACAAGCAAGTGCATCTTCTATCATTTCTTTAGAAGTATTTAACGAAAAGATTAGGAAGGTTTAAGTAGCAATTTTGGTAGAAAGCACGTCCATTCTACGGGTAAACATACAGATGACAATCACTAAATACTCATTGGGTGAACAACTACATGTACGTGGATATTGAGGCTACCCGGGGGCAGTGATTCTTTAAGCATGAGCTTGCATTATTTTAACATTTCTCCATGTTAGACCAATGTACATGGTTTTCGCCATGAATCTGTACCATTCAAATAAAAAAAAGACATGCTGAATTAAGGTAGACAACACAGTATTTGTAAAATAACAAATTATAAATCAGTAAAAACAATAAAATTTTTTTTCTTTGTGATTCTAGATATTTTGACATAGTGAAAATATTATCCTAAATACCTGCTAGGTTGGCAGCTGCTTTAAATGGTGAAATGACATTGCCAACAAACAAACAAACAAAAACAGATATGGACCTTCTGATTTTAGGGAATTCCCTGTTTCTTGAAGCAACAGCACATTAACAACAAAAAAATAGTGATTCACGTACTTAACAAAGATGATTCCTGTTAGAAGAGTTTGTACTCTTGGATGGTGATGTGGAATTAAACTGTGACTGTCGGTGACAACTGTCACTTTACAACGAGTTTTATGAGCCATTTCCTTCAAGAATTAAATATTTTGTACTTCAAGGGAGCTGGGAGCTACACGTATCAGTGATCATGGGTAAGAGGCAGCTTAGACTTAACATCAGCAGTGCAAAACTGAGCCCTAGGGCCCATCCCCACTCTTCCCGAGTTCTCTCAACAAAAGGCAGTGGGTAACCCCATTCTTCCCGGCTGTTCAGGCCATGTATCTGGGCATCGGCTCTGACTCCTTTTGCCTGCACGTCTCACACCCAGACCACCTGCAACGTCTGGCAGCATCTGCCCACCGCTGGTGTTCACGTCAGCCCTAAGTCACCATCACTTCCTCCCGCCCCTGCAACTGCCTCCCACCTGCCCTCCTCCACTCCCACTCCTACTCTTGCCCCTGACAACGCCCTCACCCCACCAGAATCAGGAATATTTATCAAAATGTGTTGCAATTTGCAAGAAATATATATACTTTTTAAAATACCAAAAAAAAAAGCAGCCAGATTAAGCTTCTAAAAACCTTGACTTAACTTCAGTTTCTCTATTTCCAAGAATGTGAAGTATTTGTCTCTCTTCTTTGTTATGTGCATTATTATACTTTCTGCTTTCTTCTATTTATGTTGACATCTTACTTTTTGTTTAACTTTTGAAATGATATGGGGATTTGGGTCCATTTATTGTTTTAAAATTTACTATGTTTTTAATATTGTGTAACTTTAATATTTGAACTTTCTTTGAAATATATTGACCACAGTTATTCAGACCTGATTCTGTGTTTAACTCCTCCTAAGGCTCATTGCTGATCTTTCATACCACAAAGTTTCCCATTCTTTTTTTTTTTTTTTAAAGATTTATTTATTTATTTATTTTGGTGAGGGTGGGTTGGGGAGGGAGGGGAGCAGGCGGGCCACTTCTATTGGTCTTTCATTTTGTCTATTTTCATCCATCTTTGTTCTTTGGCCCGTATGGGCCTCCCATCATGGTGGCCTCTGTTGTCGCAGAGCACTGGCTCTGGGTGCATGCGCTCCAGAGCTCCGGCTCGGTAATTGGACACGCTGGTCCAGCCGCTCCGCGGCACGTGGGATCTTCCCAGGCCAGGGATCAAACCGGCGCCCCTTGCACTGCAAGGCGGTGTCCTTACCCACTGGACCACCAGGGAAGCCCCTAGTTTCCCATTCTTTAAAAAAAATTTTCCTTTAATTATTTGGCTGTGGCAGGTCCTAGGTGCAGCACTGTGGAATCTAGTTCCCCGACCAGGGATTGAACCTGGGTCCCCTGCAAAGGGAGCCTGGAGGCTTAGTCACTGAACCAACAGGGAAGTCCCAAGCTTCCCATCCTTAAGGAATTTGATTCCTTTGTTAACTGGCTAGAACACTGATACATATGTATACAGAGATATGTGTACCTATTTACTTCAAAATTATTTTTAAAACAGATATTACGTGACATGCAGTTTAAGTCTCTGAAAGTTTGAAAATGTCTGTCAGTTCTGTACTTCCACCGAATAGAGGATTCTTGGGTCACAAAGAGTTGGACACAATGGAGCAACTGAGCTGGACAAATGCTGCTTCACAATCTTCTGGTGTAAGATCAATTTTTCTTTCTCAGATGATTGTTTGTATACTTTTATATACTTTCACATTTTCTTTGTTTCTGAAATCTTAAATTCCATGAGCCTGTAGTGAGGTGTTTATCTCTTTTCATTAACTTCGCCTGGTACTCAATATTGACATTCTTTGGATCCACTGACTTAGGCCTGTCCTCAGCTCAGCACATTTATACTATTACTTGAATTATTGCTTCCATGTGCTTTTTGGTGGGCTTTTTGGGAATATCGCTGGCTCACTCAGCATATACTTACTGAGCACTTACCATGAGCTAAGCACTGTTCTACTTGTTGGGAAGGTTCATGGCTCCATAGGCTAGCTCTCTGCTGTGTTTTTATTGATCCGGGTTTTTACCTCTACAGTATGGAATAACCACTCAAGTTTTCCATTCACACTAGTACTTAGCCTTAAGACTGAATTGAGCCTGTTCTTCCTACTTTTAATGTAGATTTCAACTTTGGCATTGTATTTTGCCTTTTCTCTAAGTCTTTCCCTGCGGCATTCGATTCCCTTATTATTTCTGCTTGCTTCTTGGCCAGATTCTTTTAAGATGTCTTATTTCACATACTTCAGGTTTCTTTGAATTGTGAGAATGCAAAACAGATGTTTTCTAAAAATCTGGTGTGTTCTGAAGAAAATATTGTAGCCTACTGACATCTTCTTTGGTGTCTTACTTACTACTTGTTATTCTGCCTCACTGCGGAATAATTTCCGAGCACTCATCTTAATTTAATTTTTTGGTGTTCTTATTCTTGGATGATGAGATGGCTGGTCAAGACGGTTCAACAATAGATTCTCCACATTGTTATTATTAGAGAGCTCCTTGAAGATTTTAGACTGCTGTCAGATACTGAAGCACAGTGATACCATGAGCTCAAGATCTCAGTAGGGAGGGAGCTGGTCACAGCATGAGAGCTTCGTCTCCACGTCATGTCTTATTTTGTTTGGAAAAGCCGCTGCAGTGGGGCCATTTGGCAACTGTTTGATCTCATCTTCAAGCCAAGTATCAGTTGAGGTTGGTCTGGCTCCTTTCCCGGTGTTATTGCCTTTCCAGGTTTCTGCTTGTTGCTTTATGCCACTGCATAAAACCTAGGCCTCCCCGCCCCCACTGCCCCCGGCCTTCAAACCCTGCTGCGTAGCAGGGACAACATGGAGGTGAAGTGATCTGCTTCTCACCAGCTCTTGGGGCTCTCTTGTCCTCCCTGCCTCTCCAAGTGAGAGGTATGAATGTGATCTACAGTCTCATGGACTTGCCAGCAGGACTTGTTTCTCAGGAGCTGGAGTCGTCTCTGGTACTATGATTCACAGGGGTCATGCTGTGGTAAATTTAGTAAAAGCTCTTCAGAGCTTCGTGTGTGCCACTAGCACTCTTCCCTATCATATGGGCTTTTCACTGTTCACCGCTGTTTGGTTTTGCAATCCTTCTAATGGTCACCCGGCAAAGACCGAGTGCAATGCCGTGCTCATACCGTCTGGATGTCATGACTGTATTTCTTGGCTAAGCTCTGCTAAGTGGCCCACTTATGGCCACAGAGGGCGTGTGCTCAGTGATAAATCATTCATGTGCTATGGAAGAGTCACTAGCATTTTACTGTTGTCCCCGGTAATGCAAATGTTCCTTGATAGCTGATGTTTAGTTGCTCAGTCGTGCCGAATTTTTTTAAACCCAATGGACTACAGCCTGCCAGGCTCCTCTGCCCATGGGATTTCCCAGGCAAGAAAACTGGAGCGGGGTGCCATTTTGACCCCCTTTGTTCTCTGCTCTCACCTTTGAGAGCACACCTTCCCTCTCGTCTTGGGCTGTTCTTGGATACAGACGGCCATAAAAACACAGGCTTATCTGCACAGACATGCAAGCCCATTTGGTCCTAATCTTGCTCTTCCTACTCTCCCATCCTTTTCATTTCAGTCACTCTGGTTTGGGGTGCTATCACTTCTCCCCTGAATAACTCAAGTGATGCTATGATCTGATTTCCTGGCTTCTGTTTCTCTCTCCTCTGAGATTATATCCCTCTATGGGCTTCCCACCTGCCAGGGCAGGAGATGCAGGCAACCTGGGTAGATGCCTGAGTCGGGAAGATTCCCTGGAGGAGGAAATGGCAACCCACTCCAGTATTTGTGCCTGGAGAATCCCCATGGACAGAGGAGCCTGGTGGGCTACAGTCCACAGAGTCGCTAAGAGTTGGACATGACTGAGCATGAGCATGAGACTTAAATGATTATAAAACTTCTTTTTTAGAAAAACATTATTTATTTATTTGGCTGCACCTGATCTTTGATTTGACACGTGGAGTCTTTAGTTGGAGCTTGTGGAACTAGTTCCCTGACCAGGGACTGGGCCCCCTGCATTGGGAGTACAGAGTTTTAGCCACTGGACCCCCAGGAAAGTTCCTAAAACTTCCTAAAGAAGATATAAACCATAATATTCCTTTCTGTCATTTCCACAATCCTCACTGATTACAAAGGTAGTCAGCATGGACTCACCTTTCTAGCTTTCTCTCCACTACCCCCTATGCACAAGCCTACCCCAGAGCTCTAACTCTAATCATGCTGGACTGATTGCCATTCTCCAAACAGTCTTACATTAGCCCTTGTCCTCTGCTCATTGGTTTTTTCTGTCTTGACCAGAGAGACCCAGACTGCCTTTAGTGTGTGAATACTTATTACTGCTCTGTGATGAAACAGGTCACATACATTGATAGGAATCATTTAGGAACTTGTATGGCAATTTGAAAAAGTAACTGTATGTTGAATCTAATGTTAAGTAACATGGGCTTGAATTTTGTATGCTATCTTTATATCATTTATTAGTAATTCATTTCTATTTTATTAAGTATTCATATGTTAAAAGGAAAAGAGAACTGAAGAACAAGGTAGCCTTTCTAAGGAGTTACTGCAAACAATCAACTGAGCTACCACAGAAATAAGCTTTCTTGCGTGCATGCTAAGTCACTTCAGTCATACCCAACTCTTTGCGATCCCATGGACTGTAGCTTCCTTAGGAGCCACTAAACTGGATACGAGAAAAGGTGTTGTTTTCTCAGTTAACGTCTTGGTAGGACTGACCTTTAAAAAAAGGTTAGATGAAAGTATTCCCTTGTAATCAACTGAAAAAAAGAAAAGAAAAAGGAAAAACCTGGTTCCTCTCCACAGAAAGTCTGAGACGCTCTGGTCAAAACCATCTTTCCAACTTCATCCTTAGAAGAGCTGCCAACTAAAACCATACTCATCCTTCGTTGTCCAGCTCAAGTGACTCTTCCTCCGTGAGTCTCTCCCTAACTGCCCGACCTAGAAGCTGCTCACACAGCTGTCTCCATAACCCCAGCCCCCTGTTCATCTTTCTGAGGATTTACCATATTGGGTCTTCTCTTACAACTACACGCATTTTCTTCGCTAGAAGGCTAGATGGTGAAGGCAAGATCTCTTATGCAAAATAAGATATTCAGTAAATCTCCTCTAGGTGAAACACAGGTACTATACATTAAATAAAGTGAATGGGGAAATGCTATCCATTCTTTACTCACAGCAAAGTGGAGGCTTCGAATAAAGTTCCTTCCCTGGCATCCACCTGCCTCCCAGCCTCAAAGCCTTTGGCGTTTCACACTGAGCGGTAGCCTGCCCCGGGTCAGCCTCCAGCTCACACCTGAGATCACACAGCGTCTGCGCTTCCTCTTTGCTGTGCCTTCCGCTGGGCCTTGTTTTCATCCTCCTTTGTCTGGCTAATACTCATGTGTCCTTCAGGACTCGGGTCATGGATCCTTTCTTTCAGAATCTATCCTACGACTTCCCTTGTGGTCTCGTGGTTAAGCATCTGCCTGCCAATGCAGAGGACACAGGTTCTATCCCTGGCTCGAGAAGATCCCACATGCTGCGGGGCAGCTAAGCCCATGCGCCACAACTGCTGATCCCAGGGAGCGTACAGCCTGCGCTCCACAATTAGAGGTCACTGGAAGGAGACGCTTATGCACAGCAACTAGAGAGGAGCCCCCCACTCGCTGCAACTAGAGAAAGCCAATGTGTACCAACGAAGATCCAGCACAGCCAAAAATAAAATATAATAAATAAAATTTAAAAGCTGTTCTTAAAATCTTGCTCCTCGGGCTTCCCTGGAAGCTCAGTGGTAAAGAGTTCATGGTTTGATCCCTGATTTGGGAAGATCCCACATGCTGTGGAGCAACTAAGCCCATGAGCCACAACTGTGGAGCCTGTGCTTGAGAGCCTTGGAGCTGCAACTATGGAGCCCGTGTGCCGCAACTACTGAAGCCCATGTGACCTAGAGCCCGAGTTCCACAACAAGAGAAGTCACCACAACTAGAGAAGTCACCACAATAAGAGAAATCGCTGCAACAAGAAGCCTGCTCACCTCCACTAGAGAGTAGTCCCCACTCTCTGCAACTAGAGAAGAGCCTGTGGCAGCAGTGAAAACCCAGAAGAGCCAAAAATAAATACATAAATTAAGAAAAAAAAATCTCATTAAAAAAAAAAAAAGAACTTGGGCTTCCCTGGTGGTCCAGTGGGTAAGCACACCACCTTGCAGTGCAGGGGGCGCTGGTTTGATCCCTGGCCTGGGAAGATCCCACGTGCCGCAGAGCAGTTGGACCAATGTGTCCAATTGCCAAGCCAGAGCTCTGGAGCGCATGCGCCCAGAGCTGGTGCTCTGCAACGACAGAGGCCACTGTGATGGGAGGCCCACAGGAGCCAAAGAACAAAGACGGATGAAAATGGACAAATGAAAGACCAATAGAAGTAGCCCGCCTGCTTGCCTCCCTTCCCACCCCCACCCTCCCCAGTAAATAAATAAATAAATCTTTAAAAAAAAAAAAAAAAGAACTTTTACATTAAAAAAAAAATCTCGTTCCTCTAGGCAGCCATTTCATTCTGTTCCTCACTCTCCCTAGATGCTTACATATTAAACAGAAATGATCTGTGCAGGTGCCTGTCTTTCCCACGCTTTGAGGCTCATACCTTTGTTGAATACGGAGACAATATCTTATTAATCTTTATGCCCTCAGTGCCAAGCACAGTGCATATCAGTGTTCAAAAACACTATGTGAAATACACACCCACTTTGGACCACTAAAGGACGACTAAAGAAGATTAATTTTTGGCCCATGAAGCAATCAGCAAAAGGCTAATTTAGTTGAGCCTTAGGATGAAATTACCAATGGTTGGTTAGGAAAAAACATTTAACAAGAAAGATATGATTAAAATCAGTGGCTTCCACAGGATGGGAGAAAATCATAGCAAATGAAACAACAAAGAATTAATCTCCAAAATCTACAAGCAACTCAGACAACTCAACATTGGAAAAATGAACAACCCAATCAAAAAATGGGAAAAGGATCTAGACAGACACCTCTCCCAAGAGGACCTACAGATGGCCCCAAAACACAAGAAATGATGCTCAACCTCACTTATAATTAGAGAAATGCAAATCAAAACTACAATGAGATATCACCTCACAACCGTCAGAATGGCCATCATCCACAAATCGACAGACAATAAATGCTGGAGAGGGTGCGAAGAAAAGGGAACACTCTTTCATTGCTGGTGGGAATATAAATTGATACAGCTTCTATGGAAGACAGTATGGAGATTTCTTAAAAAAACTAAAAATAGAAGCACCATTTGACCCAGCAATCCCACTCTTAGGCTTATACCCTGATGAAATCAAAACTGAAAGAAACACCAGTACCCCAATGCTCATTGCAGCTCTCTATACAATAGCTAGAACATGGAAGCAACCTAGATGTCCATCGACGAATGAATGGATACAAAAGCTCTGGTACATGTATACAATGGAATACTGCACAGCTGTAAAAAGAAATGCAGAAGAATCAGTCCTAACTTGGTGGTTGGCTCTAGAACCTATCATAAAAAGTGAAGTCAGTCACAAAGAGAAGGACAGGTACAACATGCTAACACATATATATGGAATCTAGTGGGATGGTAATGATAACACATGCAGTGAAGCGATGGAAAAACAGACATGGACAGTAGACATATGGACATTGTGGGGAATGAACAGTGGGTGGGAGGTGTAAAGGAAGTAGCATGAAGGCCTGTACTATCATAGGTGAAGAAAATAGCTATGGTCATTGCGCTGTGAGAAAAGGGGATCCTGCAGGGGTGCTGTGTGACGGTCTAGAGGGATGGGATGGGGGGGATATACATATGACTAATCTGGGAACATACATATCTGTAAACAACAAAACTCTGTAAAAATTAAAAGTAAAATAAAAGTTCAAAAAAAAAATCTGTGGCTTTTTGTAGAAAAGGATATTTTCTTCTGTTAGGGAAAGCTGGAATCAGAGACTCAGATTCTGAATTGAGTATAATTGAAGTTATTACAGATTCCTCTCTTCTAATGGGAAAATACTTGCTATGGATTTGTAAAAGGTCCGATCACCGGAACTCTATGATATCCGTGAGGAAGCCAGTCAAGGAGCAAGAGAAAGTCGCTGGGGACGGCTGTCTTAATTGAGAAGAAGGACTCGTGATGCCCCAGAGAGGTACATGCAAGAGGCATGGACTTGGCGGCAGAGACACTGTCCTTCCTCACACTCAGCCCAGCCTCCTGGAGTCAACACATGGGCTTCCAGCTGTGTGGTGTAAAGTCACCCGAGATGATGAGTTGCTAGTTCTTGGCCAGACTTTGTGTGTTCACCAAGGGCACATCATGGGGACTGGGATTACACAATAACCTCCAGACAGCTGGACAGTATGAGTCAGTCAGAACCACATGGAACTGGCAGGAGATGCCCCAAAGGCGACCACGCCCAGGCCCCCCTGCTTTGGCTGCAATCTACGAATTCAGCCACCACTGTCTTTCCAAACTGAGGATCAGAGGGAGCAGCTGAGACGGACATTTCTGGGTTAAACCTGGGCTTTTTTTTTTTTTTAAAGTTCAATAAAGGAAACATTTGAAAATACGCTAAGACATTTGACTTTTCTTCCTTTGGCGGATCTTGTAAACATAGCATCCTTTATCTTAAAGAGCTGATTAAATGCAATGATGTTTGTAAAACTACAGCATGCTGCCCAAAGAACACCTATTGAGACATTAATACCAGGTGAGGGCTCTGTGTTGGCATCTGGATAATGACGCAAACATTTTTTTAGCCTATATATGAAAACTATACTTTCCACAGAATAGAGCTGGAGGAAGATAACAGGCCCAGATCACAGGAAGCTGAGCTGGAATCATATGGCTATGATCTGTGAGAAAAGGGATCCTGCAGGGTGCTGTGTGACGGTCTAGAGGGATGGGATGGGGGGGATATACATATGACTAATCTGGGAACATACATATCTGTAAACAACAAAACTCTGTAAAAATTAAAAGTAAAATAAAAGTTCAAAAAAAAATCTGTGGCTTTTTGTAGAAAAGGATATTTTCTTCTGTTAGGGAAAGCTGGAATCAGAGACTCAGATTCTGAATTGAGTATAATTGAAGTTATTACAGATTCCTCTCTTCTAATGGGAAAATACTTGCTATGGATTTGTAAAAGGTCCGATCACCGGAACTCTATGATATCCGTGAGGAAGCCAGTCAAGGAGCAAGAGAAAGTCGCTGGGGACGGCTGTCTTAATTGAGAAGAAGGACTCGTGATGCCCCAGAGAGGTACATGCAAGAGGCATGGACTTGGCGGCAGAGACACTGTCCTTCCTCACACTCAGCCCAGCCTCCTGGAGTCAACACATGGGCTTCCAGCTGTGTGGTGTAAAGTCACCCGAGATGATGAGTTGCTAGTTCTTGGCCAGACTTTGTGTGTTCACCAAGGGCACATCATGGGGACTGGGATTACACAATAACCTCCAGACAGCTGGACAGTATGAGTCAGTCAGAACCACATGGAACTGGCAGGAGATGCCCCAAAGGCGACCAAGCCCAGGCCCCCCTGCTTTGGCTGCAATCTACGAATTCAACCACCACTGTCTTTCCAAACTGAGGATCAGAGGGAGCAGCTGAGACGGACATTTCTGGGTTAAACCTGGGCTTTTTTTTTTTTTTTAAAGTTCAATAAAGGAAACATTTGAAAATACGCTAAGACATTTGACTTTTCTTCCTTTGGCGGATCTTGTAAACATAGCATCCTTTATCTTAAAGAGCTGATTAAATGCAATGATGTTTGTAAAACTACAGCATGCTGCCCAAAGAACACCTATTGAGACATTAATACCAGGTGAGGGCTCTGTGTTGGCATCTGGATAATGACGCAAACATTTTTTTAGCCTATATATGAAAACTATACTTTCCACAGAATTGTAGAGCTGGAGGAAGATAACAGGCCCCGCAGATCACAGGAAGCTGAGCTTTGGACTCAGACAGGTGCTCCACTAGCCACAGGGACCCAAGACAAGCTACGTCATCTTTTTGGCTTTCAGTTCCCTTGCTATGAAGTGGGAATAAAATATCTGTATTTCTTAAGATAGTGAGACTTGGGATAACTTCTGTGGCTCAGTCTCCATATCTACTGAATTGTAGAAAATAATACTGATTATTTTAAGGACTGGGCTTCCCAGGTGGCTCTGGTGGTAAAGAACCCACCTGCCAATGCAGGAGACATAAGAGACATAGGTTCAATCCCTGAGTTGGGAAGATCCCTTGGAGAAGGAAATGGCAAGCCACTCGAGTATTTTTGCCTGGGAAATCCCACAGACAGAGGAGCCTGGTGGGCTGTAGTCCATGAAGTCACAAAGGGCTGGACACGACTGAAGTAAAGGCTGATGAATACCAGCAAGTGCAATGAAGAAACTGATAAAGTGAATTCTTTCCTAGTGAATGCCAGACAGTAGGCACTGCTTTAAGGGATATACCTGCGTCATGCTAGTTTTTTGTGTTTTTTTTTCCATTAATCTTAAAGGCTGCCCTATTATCTGTTTTTCCCAGTGTACAGAACCCGGCTCCAGAGCTGGCACTGTTAGTCGCTAAGGGTGATGATGATAGAAGAGATCTTGATGCTGCTGATAATGTACCTAGTAGAAGGTCTGGTAAACAGTAATTACTCAGTAAATGTTTGCTATTATTAAATGCTGGTGACGTTTGTAAAAATTTCTGGGGATGGAAGTTCTATATCCATTTGAGGTACTCATTTACAGATTAAAGTATTTCTATTCCATTTCTTATATCTTAAAACGCTTTCTTGCCGTTATTTAAGCCTATTTTCTCTTTTTCAGATTTCCATGGAAGAAGAGGATGAAATTGTCCCTAAGATAATTACCTACTCTATTTGAAGATATTTAGAAAGTTACTTTATGGATTTTTTCGGGGGGGTGCCAATTTCATTGTTTCCATCCATGTAATCCGACTGCTGCCTTTCGAGTCCATCACAATATTCTTTCATGTTTTTCTTTGCAAACGGGAAGCAAAAGAAGCATTCCTTAGTGTTAACCCTAACTCTAACCCAGGTTGAATTGGTCTGACTTTTCTTCCTTCGGCTGATCCTGTAAACATAACATCATTTATCTTGAAGGGTTGAGATGAAGATGAAATGCAGTGATGTTTGTTTACGTAACTACAGCATGGTGCTCAATGAATACCAATCAAGACATTAACCAGGGGGCTTCCTGGTGGTCCAGTGGGTAAGGACATCGCCTTGCAGTGCAAGGGGCACTGGTTCGATTTCTGGCCTGGGAAGATTCCACATGCCAGGGAGCGGCTGGACCAATGTGTCCAGACACCAGGCCAGAGCTGCGGAGTGAGAGCGGCCACTCTAATGGGAGGCCCACACAGGTCAGAGAACAAAGATAAATAAATGAAAGACCAATAGAAGTGGCCAAAAAAAAAAAAAAAAGACATTAACCAAGTGGAAATTCTGATTCCTTCAGTTAAAAACTTATTCTTATATCTCTCCCTGGAACTGTGAATCCTCCAATGGCCTCTTTGTTCACAGGGTAAAACCCAGTGCTGCCACGGCCCCACGGCATGCAGGGTCAGATCCCCATCTGGCCCTCTTGACTCGGCCAGCCTTCCCCCTTGCCCTGTCTCGCACCACACACACGGGCTTCTCGGTCACACTGAGAGCGTGCTCCTCTCTGAACTTGCTGAGCTCTCCCAGGCCTCAGTGCATGTGCCACGTCCTGTGTCAGGGATGTCCTGACTCCTCGACTGGCTGGAGAGTTCCTGAGGATCTTTCAAGAGTGACCTCAAGCATTTCATCCTCTGTGAAACTGTGTCTCAGTCACCCCTTGAATTTCTATTCCATTTCTTATATCTTAAAACGCTTTCTTGCCGTTATTTAAGCCTATTTTCTCTTTTTCAGATTTCCATGGAAGAAGAGGATGAAATTGTCCCTAAGATAATTACCTACTCTATTTGAAGATATTTAGAAAGTTACTTTATGGATTTTTTCGGGGGGGTGCCAATTTCATTGTTTCCATCCATGTAATCCGACTGCTGCCTTTCGAGTCCATCACAATATTCTTTCATGTTTTTCTTTGCAAACGGGAAGCAAAAGAAGCATTCCTTAGTGTTAACCCTAACTCTAACCCAGGTTGAATTGGTCTGACTTTTCTTCCTTCGGCTGATCCTGTAAACATAACATCATTTATCTTGAAGGGTTGAGATGAAGATGAAATGCAGTGATGTTTGTTTACGTAACTACAGCATGGTGCTCAATGAATACCAATCAAGACATTAACCAGGGGGCTTCCCTGGTGGTCCAGTGGGTAAGGACATCGCCTTGCAGTGCAAGGGGCACTGGTTCGATTTCTGGCCTGGGAAGATTCCACATGCCAGGGAGCGGCTGGACCAATGTGTCCAGCTACCAAGCCAGAGCTCTGGAGTGAGAGCGGCCACTCTAATGGGAGGCCCACACAGGTCAGAGAACAAAGATAAATAAATGAAAGACCAATAGAAGTGGCCAAAAAAAAAAAAAAAAGACATTAACCAAGTGGAAATTCTGATTCCTTCAGTTAAAAACTTATTCTTATATCTCTCCCTGGAACTGTGAATCCTCCAATGGCCTCTTTGTTCACAGGGTAAAACCCAGTGCTGCCACGGCCCCACGGCATGCAGGGTCAGATCCCCATCTGGCCCTCTTGACTCGGCCAGCCTTCCCCCTTGCCCTGTCTCGCACCACACACACGGGCTTCTCGGTCACACTGAGAGCGTGCTCCTCTCTGAACTTGCTGAGCTCTCCCAGGCCTCAGTGCATGTGCCACGTCCTGTGTCAGGGATGTCCTGACTCCTCGACTGGCTGGAGAGTTCCTGAGGATCTTTCAAGAGTGACCTCAAGCATTTCATCCTCTGTGAAACTGTGTCTCAGTCACCCCTTGGAATCACACCTGGCCATCTCCACAGAATGGAGGAATTCTGTGTCCAGCATTCACTAGGGAAGAATTCACTTCATCAATTTCTTCACTGCACTTTCTGGTATTCATCAGCCTGGACTGCAGGCCAGAAACTTGGTCAAGATCTTTACACTCCTTATGCTATTTAGTCCTTACAATCGTGCATGCTTCAGTTGTGTCCCACCCTTTGCTCATTTGTCTTCTTGGACGGTAGGGACTACATTTTGTTTTTCTATCCCATCAAGAACTTAGGAAGTGAATGAATGATGGGACTAGACTCACTCTTTTGTCTGCACCAGCTTGTGTCCCCCTCATCTCCTGGGAACCACTCCTTTTGGCTCTTATTCGCCTACTGCTTTGCCGGGAGCTCAGGCAGTAGGCCTCCAGAAGCTTCCCTCAATGCCTGCAGCATGAGCATTTGTTAAGTGAGTGACTATGGAAGAAAATTCATTCAATGTTATATTCTTCGAGTAGAGATGGGGTGCTCATAGATCTAGATAAGGGGAATCAGGAAATCTGATGTTTTGGGGGTCTCTGGGTCGAATGACTGCTTCTTGGACAGGAGGAAAGGTTGAGGTCAAATCTTTTTACTTGAAAAATTTAATGAAGACAGTCATGGAGTGACTTACCATTTTATGCAAACATTTTGGCAATGGTTAATTTTTCTGACCGGCTGACTAGGATCAGACACATTCCTCCAACAGTTCCGCGGTGGGTCTAACGGGTGGCCCAGAATGATTTTTCGTACATGTTGGATTACCTGTAAATTATCCAGGATAATGCGGAGGGAGTGCACCTGACGTCGAACAGCCCCTGAGAACCTTTCATAGGTAGCAGCATCATATTCACTCATCTGGATCTCCTTTAGCCTAAAATTGGAGGGGGAAAAAGACAGTAGCTGAAAGCAGCTCCCGTGAGTCTTCTACCACCAGTCACCTGCTGCTGTAACTCAGCTTCTTGGTAACTCAGGTTGCCTTTGAGGTGAAAGGGCAAGCAGTCCTAGAGAACAAACGTATAGAATCCAAGGGGGTAATGGGTGGGTGGGAGGAAGTGGGAGGCTGGGATCGACACACATACACTGTTGACTGTTGTTTGGTCGCTAAGTCGTGTCCAGCTCTTGCGACACTGTGGACTATAGCCCGCTGGGCTCCTGTGTCCATGGGAATTTCCAGGCAAGAATACTGGAGTGGGTTGCTATGCCCTTCTTCAGGGGATCTTCCCGACTCAGGGACTGAACCTGAGTCTCCTGCATTGTAGGCAGATTCTTTACCATCTGAGCCACCTGGGAAGCCCAATACCTTAGCATAACAGATGCTCAAAACAAAGTGAGCTAAGTGACTGAAATACACATAAGACTCCATTATTTAAAATGCAGCATCTTAAACTATTCATCAGAAACAGAAGGTTTTATAGTGCTGTATTCGTAACACACTAATTTGATGACACTTTTCTATAAATTTCTATAAATACAGAGGTACTTATACAAGAACAGGGAAAGATGAATGTCTATCTCAAACCACACACTGTGTGTGCCTAACCACACACAGGTTTCTCAGCTGTTGCTGCTGTGTGTGTGAGTGTGTATGTGTGCACACGTGCGTGCAATGCTGGGGGCATGGATCCTCAGTGTGGAGCCGAAACGCTTATCTAGAGTCTATTTTTATTGCCTGGGGCTGGAACTGAGTCCCCTAATGCTCTCCGTGAGAATGAATGGTCTCTCTTCCCCCTTGTCTAGCCAATGTCTTAGGAGATTCTATCCATCGCAGGGCAGAGCGCTAGAGGCTTGTCAGAATCGCATAATGCTAGGCTTACCCACAGGGGATAGATGCACAGTCCCTGCCCTTCCACCCGGCTGATCAGCTAACCTGCCTCAGGTGTCAGATCCAGCTCAGATGTCACGCCCTATGAAGTCGTGCTTGATCCCTTCATGATCAGTCTCTTTCACATATTTTCCACAGATATCTAGTACGGAACCTATACATTTAATTGCTTTTAACACACATGTCTATTTTGCTCTAGCAGAGTGTTTATCCAACTATATTTTCCACAGTAGGAAATGAGCTTTACATTGAGATCCAGTATACAAATATACATGTGTACCCAAGCCAAACCTTTAATAAAATACACTTTACTATACGTGATGTACTCTGATAGTTTCTCTTGTAATCCTCTGGGGAAAGGAACATGCCTTCTTTTTCTCTCAGCATCTCCATCGCCAGCATGAAGCCTGGCACTCAAGAAATGCTGCTGAAAACATTGCACTCTGAAAACATCGTCTATCAAAAGGTAAACACCCACAAGGTAAATCACTTCTGAATGTTCGTTTCCTGAGGTGACGTGCCAAGGTGTCCTTGTAAAATCAAATTTACTCTCTACTCTCTGAAGGACAACAAGGAGTATGTGTATAGGACTGTCAAGCCTAACAGAGGCTGGGCACAACGACCTGCAAGACATGCTACCAACCCCTTCCTACCTGGGAGGTCAGCCCAGTCTCTCCCAAGAAGGGAGACTAGGAAAAAAAAATGTAGGCAGAGCTTGTTCTTAGCAGAGAAATCACACACACACACACACACTCTCTCTCTCTCTCTCACACACACACACACATCAAGGAAGAAGCCAGGCAGCTGTACGTCACCCCAGGCAGACGGGCCTGTGTAGAGACCTGAATTAGCTTGAGTTACAAGGATACTTTTGGCATGATCATATTGCACCCTAAACACACCACAGGCTGTTCTAATTATGAAGAAATCTGGAAATCATATTCCAGGCCGTGTTCGCTTTCACACAGAGCACCTACAAGGTGTTCAAAGCCGGTAACATTCTCAAAATATGAAAACCCAAGAGGGGAGTGGGGAAAGAAAACAGGACATTTTAGCCTCTGGGTCAGATAAGCCGCCCCGTGCTAAAACTCGCGAGGCCCTGGAGCGGGCTGACGCTGCGCCTCTGCTGCCTTAACCCTGATCGAAACGGCAGGGCACAGCTGCTTGACATCCTAGTAATCCAGGTGGGCCGACCGGCACGGTGATCCCTTCATGATCAGTCTCTTTCACATATTTTCCACAGATATCTAGTACGGAACCTATACATTTAATTGCTTTTAACACACATGTCTATTTTGCTCTAGCAGAGTGTTTATCCAACTATATTTTCCACAGTAGGAAATGAGCTTTACATTGAGATCCAGTATACAAATATACATGTGTACCCAAGCCAAACCTTTAATAAAATACACTTTACTATACGTGATGTACTCTGATAGTTTCTCTTGTAATCCTCTGGGGAAAGGAACATGCCTTCTTTTTCTCTCAGCATCTCCATCGCCAGCATGAAGCCTGGCACTCAAGAAATGCTGCTGAAAACATTGCACTCTGAAAACATCGTCTATCAAAAGGTAAACACCCACAAGGTAAATCACTTCTGAATGTTCGTTTCCTGAGGTGACGTGCCAAGGTGTCCTTGTAAAATCAAATTTACTCTCTACTCTCTGAAGGACAACAAGGAGTATGTGTATAGGACTGTCAAGCCTAACAGAGGCTGGGCACAACGACCTGCAAGACATGCTACCAACCCCTTCCTACCTGGGAGGTCAGCCCAGTCTCTCCCAAGAAGGGAGACTAGGAAAAAAAAATGTAGGCAGAGCTTGTTCTTAGCAGAGAAATCACACACACACACACACACTCTCTCTCTCTCTCACACACACACACACATCAAGGAAGAAGCCAGGCAGCTGTACGTCACCCCAGGCAGACGGGCCTGTGTAGAGACCTGAATTAGCTTGAGTTACAAGGATACTTTTGGCATGATCATATTGCACCCTAAACACACCACAGGCTGTTCTAATTATGAAGAAATCTGGAAATCATATTCCAGGCCGTGTTCGCTTTCACACAGAGCACCTACAAGGTGTTCAAAGCCGGTAACATTCTCAAAATATGAAAACCCAAGAGGGGAGTGGGGAAAGAAAACAGGACATTTTAGCCTCTGGGTCAGATAAGCCGCCCCGTGCTAAAACTCGCGAGGCCCTGGAGCGGGCTGACGCTGCGCCTCTCTGCTGCCTTAACCCTGATCGAAACGGCAGGGCACAGCTGCTTGACATCCTAGTAATCCAGGTGGGCCGACTGCACTTTGTTGGCACGGTGTATTCTTAAAGGGTATACTTATTGTTACGTAAGAGTCTGGGAATTTCAGTTCTTATTTTACTTTTTCGTGTAGGTCAAGTTTAAATCCTATAATTTTGGATCAGTTATGAGGAAAACAAACACAAGCTAAAATCTACAGGGTAGGGCTGATTAGTTTTGCAAATGGGAGTGGGTATGATTTCCACCTTTGCTGCCCACTATAAAGGCTTTTCTAAGCATGTAACCACACTGTGCCATCTATTTCATTTCTGTTTTGTTGGTTTCATGTCTGTTCTGCTTTATATGTGTCTTAAGCTTGTCTACCTCTGTGACTTTCCCTGAGCCAATCAGTTCTTGATAGGTCAGAACCCATATCGAGCCAAAATCCAGATACAAATGAATGCTCAGTACATGCTCTGGTGATGATGTTAAGAACTCATCTGTAGAATTGGGCTCTTCAAGGCAACATGATGGCCCTCTGGGCAGATGGATAGGGCTGGCTGTCAGTCTGGTTTCAGCCCATCTTCGAATTAAGTATGAATGGATGATGTCATTACTTGTATGTACATGTGTATTATTCACTTCATGAACATGTATGTGCTTGCCATGCACTAGATGTTTGTGTAGGTACTGGGATATTCTGTTTTGGTTTAGGTGCTAAGTTGTAGAGGGCAAAACATCCTGCCCTCAAAGAACCTGACCTCAGTGGAAAAGAAATCAACTATGCATGCAAGTGACACAATGAGAAGTGATAAGAACTATCGAGAGAAGGTACAGGCTACTATAAAAACATAAAGGCAGGACTTGATCTCTTTCTGCAGATCCCTAGAGTTGCAAAATAGCTTTAAAACTAACTACTGGATGAAATTAAAAGGCGTCTGCTCTGTGGAAGAAAAGCTATGACAAACCTAGATAGCATACTTTGCTGACAAAGGTCTGTATAGTCAAAGCTATGGTTTTCCCAGAAGTCATGTATGGATGTGAGAATTGGACCATAAAGAAAGCTCAGTGCTGAAGAACTGATGCCTTTGAACTACGGTGCTGGAGAAGGCTCTTGAGAGTCCCCTTGGACTTCAGGGACATCAAACCCGTCAGCCCTAAAGGAAATCAACCCTGAATATTCACTGGAAGGACTGATGCTGAAGCTGAAGCTCCAGTACTTTGGCCACCTGATGTGAAGAGCTGACTCACTGGAAAAGAGCCCGATGCTGGGAAATACAGAAGGAGAAGGCAATGACAGAGGAAAAGATGGTTGGAGGGCATCACTGAGTCAATGAACATGAGTTTGAGCAAATCCAGGAGATGATGAAGTTTAGTGAAGCCTGGAGTGCTGCCGTGCGTGGGGTCCCAAAGGGTCGGACACGACTGAGGGGCTGAAATGAACTGAAAGCTGCAAGATAGCTTTAAAACTAACTATTGGATGACAGGGAAGAATGATTGCTTTTTAAGGACACGTAATAGTATTGTGTCTTTTTATTTTTTAAATAGTCTTTCAGAGACACACTCTGATATATTTATGATAAAAATATAGAAAATCTTGAATTAGTTTAATAAAAATCCAAGCTTGGGGACTAAGAAGGGAGTCAGGTTTTTCTTCTTGAAGTTGAGAGGACAGGTCCACAGGGTTCGTTACATGTTTCTCTCTACCTTGGTGTATGTTTGAAAGGGTTCATAATAAAAAGCTTAAGAAGAACTTTGTTGTTGTTGTTTAGTCGTTGTGTCCAACTCTTTGTGACCCCAGGGACTGCAGTACGCCAGGCTTGCCTGTCTGTCACTATCTCTTAGAACTGCTCAGATTTACATCCTTTGAGTCAGCGATGACATCCTACCATCTCACTCTCTGTCGCCCCCTTCTCCTTTCGCCTTCATTCTTTCCCAGCATCAAGGTTTTTCCCAGGGAGTCCACTCTTCACATCAGGTGGCCAAAGTCCTGGAGCTTCAGCTTCAGCATCAGTCCTTCCAATGAATATTCAGGGTTGGTTTCCTTTAGGGCTGACGGGTTTGATGTCCTTGTAGTCCAAGGGGACTCTCAAGAGTCTTCAGCACTGGAATTTGAAAGCATCAATTCTTCGGTGCTCAGCCTTCTTGGTGGTCCAACTCTCACATCTTACACGACCACTGGAAAAATCATAGCTTTGACCATACACATCTTTGTCAGCAAAATGATGTCTCTGCTTTAGAATATGTTGTCTAGATTTGTCATAGCTTTTCTTCCAAGAAGCAAGTATCTTTTAATTTCATGGTCTTTTAAAGTCACTGTTAAAAAAAAAAGGTCATTGTTTCTAGTGATTTTAGAACCCCAAGAAACTAAAATCTGTCACTGTTTCCACTTTTTCCTGATCTATTTGCCATGAAGTGGATGTCAGACTTTAGCAAGACAAAACTGAATACTCATCAGATGGGACTACTACTATACAAAAGCAGAAAGCAACACTTCGCTGCGTGTTTTCCATCTTTCTCAGGATCTCCTTGTGCTTTTATTTCACCCTCTTCTTTCTCATCCCCTTGTCCAGCTCCTCTGCATTTCAACCGCTTTCTGGTTCTCTTTCACTTGGATTTGGATTCTTTTCTGCAGCATGCAGTACAGGTGCACGTTTTCCTCAATTTCTTCTCCACTATTTCTTTTTCTTTCTCCATATACACTAAATTTAATTGTCTTATTATCACAGATCCTCCCTAATGTCTTTCCCCTGTGGGACACCTGTCCTTATTAGAACCAGGCTCCTTACCCTCTATCATGAAAATCAGAGAAGGGGTTCTACACTTCTAGCTGAGCAGGGTTTACAGGCCCTTCTGTGTGACTTATTCTATTCTTTTGTCCACTGATGCAAGAATCGACAGGACTTGTGTGAAGTTTTCAGCTTGGAAACAATAGGAACATATTGGCCGGGGAGGAGGAGATGATGCATATCTAGTTATTCAGTTCTTTTCCTAAGTACAAACTTATTGTTTATATGAACTGTAGAACCATATTTTAATTCTAACAAGACCCTGCATTATAGGATTCCTCCCGTCTTTTTTTGGAGACGTTTAAACTGCTTTCATTCCCTCATTTCTCCCCACTTCTCTGAGAGGAGGGGAGAGGGGAGTCGCTCATCGCCAGAAGAAGTTGAGGCACAGTGTTCCAGGTCTCCCAGGAAGCTGGCCGAAGGGCTGGGAGAGACCCTCTGTCGTATCCACCTGCTGAGCCCCTGAGGGTCCTAAGCCTTGCAGGCTTTCCTGCGGGTGTGGCAGGAGGGATCTGCATGTCTGTCCCCATTGTTCTTGACTGTTTATTTGCAGGATGTGTAAGCCCAGCACGGAATGCAATACCAGATGTCCTGCGTGAGACAAATTTCAGCACTCAGGGGCACCGGAGAGTGAGCTCTTTCTGAACGGCGCCCAGCTCTTTCCCCGGAGCACAGCAGTGCAAATCTGCTGTTAAAAAGGCCATTGTTTCTAGTGATTTTAGAACCCCAAGAAACTAAAATCTGTCACTGTTTCCACTTTTTCCTGATCTATTTGCCATGAAGTGGATGTCAGACTTTAGCAAGACAAAACTGAATACTCATCAGATGGGACTACTACTATACAAAAGCAGAAAGCAACACTTGCTGCGTGTTTTCCATCTTTCTCAGGATCTCCTTGTGCTTTTATTTCACCCTCTTCTTTCTCATCCCCTTGTCCAGCTCCTCTGCATTTCAACCGCTTTCTGGTTCTCTTTCACTTGGATTTGGATTCTTTTCTGCAGCATGCAGTACAGGTGCACGTTTTCCTCAATTTCTTCTCCACTATTTCTTTTTCTTTCTCCATATACACTAAATTTAATTGTCTTATTATCACAGATCCTCCCTAATGTCTTTCTGTGGGACACCTGTCCTTATTAGAACCAGGCTCCTTACCTCTATCATGAAAATCAGAGAAGGGGTTCTACACTTCTAGCTGAGCAGGGTTTACAGGCCCTTCTGTGTGACTTATTCTATTCTTTTGTCCACTGATGCAAGAATCGACAGGACTTGTGTGAAGTTTTCAGCTTGGAAACAATAGGAACATATTGGCCGGGGAGGAGGAGATGATGCATATCTAGTTATTCAGTTCTTTTCCTAAGTACAAACTTATTGTTTATATGAACTGTAGAACCATATTTTAATTCTAACAAGACCCTGCATTATAGGATTCCTCCCGTCTTTTTTTGGAGACGTTTAAACTGCTTTCATTCCCTCATTTCTCCCCACTTCTCTGAGAGGAGGGGAGAGGGGAGTCGCTCATCGCCAGAAGAAGTTGAGGCACAGTGTTCCAGGTCTCCCAGGAAGCTGGCCGAAGGGCTGGGAGAGACCCTCTGTCGTATCCACCTGCTGAGCCCCTGAGGGTCCTAAGCCTTGCAGGCTTTCCTGCGGGTGTGGCAGGAGGGATCTGCATGTCTGTCCCCATTGTTCTTGACTGTTTATTTGCAGGATGTGTAAGCCCAGCACGGAATGCAATACCAGATGTCCTGCGTGAGACAAATTTCAGCACTCAGGGGCACCGGAGAGTGAGCTCTTTCTGAACGGCGCCCAGCTCTTTCCCCGGAGCACAGCAGTGCAAATCTGCTGCTACCCGTGCCCTTAGTCCCGAAGGGGATCTTGCTGGTTCTTTGGTATTTTTTCACTTTGAGCTGAAGAGCACAGGTGGATATCCAGGGAAAGTGTCATGGGGATGCTTCTCATTTTTTTTTTTTTTAAGATGGTTCCAGAATGTCTGAAAGCTCCCGGCTCACGGGCCTGGCTGTCAAGGCCCCCACCCGCAGACCGGGCCTCTGCAATCAACCTCATTCCCGCGGCTCCCTTTACCCTGCAAGGCAAGCGGGCGCGCTCGGCCACAGTCTGTCTGCTCATCCTAGTCTGCTCACTTGGTTTTCCCTGCGTGGAAGGGCCAAATAGTGGCCGAGAAAGGCCTCACCTCACAGCAGCCCACTGGCCTCGCCCTCCTCTACACAGCCGGAGGGCACAGCCTCCACACCGCGTGACTTCAGCACTTACCCGGGGCACAGGTGAAAGCATGTGTGTGTGTGTGTGTGTGTGTGTGTGTGCTGTGTGTACACCAGTTCTGTCTCCACATAAATCGACAGGGTTCCTGAGGGGCCAGAAGGGACTATCATGCAGCATTAGCTGAATTCCCTGTGCCTCCCGGGAGTAGATGTGGATGGAATGATCTGACCTTTCCTTTCTCCAAGGAGAAACATCTTCACTTTTACTTTTTTAGGATTTTTTGGTTTTTGATGTGAACCATTTTTAAGTTTTTATTGAATTTGTTACTACATATATATATATATATATTTTAGCTGCCTAACCAGGGATGGAGCCTGCGCCCCCCTGCATTGGAAAGGTGATGTTTTTTCTTTTTTTGGTCACTTTCATTGATCTTTCACTTATTTATCTTTGTTCTTTGGCCTGTGTGGGCCTCCCATCGCAGTGGCCTCTCTTGTCGCAGAGCACCGGCTCTGGGCGCATGCGCTCCAGAGCTCCGGCTTGGTAATTGGACAGATCGGTCCAGCCGCTCCGCGGCACGTGGGATCCTCCCAGGCCAGGGATCGAACTGGCGCCCCTTGCACTGCAACGCGGTGTCCCTACCCACTGGACTGCCAGGGAAGCCCTGGAAAGATGAAGTTTTCACCACGGGGCCACCAGGGAAGTCCCTGGTGCTGTCTGACATGCTCAAGCCCCTGCTCTATCCCATTATATGTAATCCATACATGTTAAAGGGCCTGAGTAGAAACGACCACCCACCTCTGCTGAAATGCGCGCTGGCCCATCTCCCTCGCAGCTCTCTTGACCTCCTCGGGAACGGCATCTTTCTCGGCCTGCGAGACCTGGTACACCGTGTGGCCGGCATCCAGCCGGTACGGACCGCCTTTACCGCCGAGACCTGCAGTGTCTCTTCCACCTGAGAGGAAATCATGAAAGTCCAGGTGATTAGTCTGATCCAGACCCCTGGAGTCCGATCAGGGCTTTAAGGCCGTCTGTGAGAGCATTAATCATATCTGTGTGCTGTGCTAAGTTGCTTCAGTCGTGTCCGGCTCTGTGCGACCCCATGGATGGTAGCCCATTGGGCTTCTCTGTTCATAGGATTCTCTGGGCAAGAATACACGGGACTGGGTGACTCTTTCCTCCTCCAGGGGATCTGCCCAATCCAGGGACCAAACCTGCATCTCCTGTGGTTCCTGCACTGTGGGAGGATCCTTGGCCTCTGAGCCACCAGGAAAACGAGTCACTATTCAAATGACTTTCTTCTGGAAACACAGAGCCTCTCCTGTTCAGGATGCTCTCCTTTTCCTCAATACAGTCAATGCCCACCCATGTTTCAGGGTTCAGTCCAAATTCCATGACACTGCATCTGGCGACCGCCACACAGGGACCGATACTCCTGTGTCCTATTTGGTATTCTTTAAGTTTTTTTCTTTTCTTACCACCTACAGGATGAATGGGATTATATTTTCTATATCTTTGTAGCTCTGTACCTATAAGAGTGGCTTACACACCATAAATACTTAGTCTATATTTGTTAATGAAATGAACAACATTCCCCTTCCTTTACAGGCAAGCTGATTTTTCATTAAAATCAGAGAAAGACAGTCAGGCTAAAGATACTGTTCCTCTGTTTTGCAAATGATAAAAATAATGCACGAAGAGGTTAAGTGACCCAGACGTGACCTCGTGTCCGGGGCTGAGCCAAGATCAGAAGTCAATTATTATACTAACTTTGACTTGTCGCTTACAATAATACGCAACCAAAATACTTCCAGCTTCAGGACAGTTTTAAAATATAAACACAAGTTCTCATGCTTGTAAATGTGTACTAGGCCCTACCATATGTTATAAGTATAAATTAAATGCCTAGTAGACTAGGTAAGCAATAAGTGGTGAGAACTTGGCTAATGAGAGAGTACTTGCCTTGTCTGAATATATTCAAATTCAGATTATTTTAAAATACGACACTGACTCTCCAAATACATATATTGGCTAGATTTAAGCCTTGGATTACTAGTTTATTACCTCTGCTTTACACTGATTAAAATACTAGTAATCAGTTTCTTTTGCTCCTTTACGAATACCTTGGAAACTGAGAAGAGAATCCAATATTGAAGGGGTAGCACAATAAATTGTATATTATACTATAGATTAGTATGGCCCCCCAGATAGTGCTCGTGGTGAAGAATCTGCCTGGTGATGTGGGAGACATAAGAGACTTAGAATTGATCTCTAGATCAGGAAGATCCTCCGGAAAAGGAAATGGCAACCCATTCCAGTATTCTTAATTTTTTTTCAGCCACTTCTATTGGTCTTTCATTTATTTCCATCTTTGTTCTTTGGCCTGTGTGGGCCTCCCATTGCAGTGGCTTCTCTTGTTGCAGAGCACCGGCTCTGGGCACATGTGCTCCAGAGCTCTGGCTCAGTAGCTGGACACATCAGCCCAGCCGCTATGGGAGCTGGTGGACGTGAGCCGAGTGACAAGTGAGCACCTCCGCTCAGGAGGAGCCCGCTGCTGGGAAACCTGCATCTGGGAGCCCCATGTAAGTTTTTCTTTTCTTACCACCTACAGGATGAATGGGATTATATTTTCTATATCTTTGTAGCTCTGTACCTATAAGAGTGGCTTACACACCATAAATACTTAGTCTATATTTGTTAATGAAATGAACAACATTCCCCTTCCTTTACAGGCAAGCTGATTTTTCATTAAAATCAGAGAAAGACAGTCAGGCTAAAGATACTGTTCCTCTGTTTTGCAAATGATAAAAATAATGCACGAAGAGGTTAAGTGACCCAGACGTGACCTCGTGTCCGGGGCTGAGCCAAGATCAGAAGTCAATTATTATACTAACTTTGACTTGTCGCTTACAATAATACGCAACCAAAATACTTCCAGCTTCAGGACAGTTTTAAAATATAAACACAAGTTCTCATGCTTGTAAATGTGTACTAGGCCCTACCATATGTTATAAGTATAAATTAAATGCCTAGTAGACTAGGTAAGCAATAAGTGGTGAGAACTTGGCTAATGAGAGAGTACTTGCCTTGTCTGAATATATTCAAATTCAGATTATTTTAAAATACGACACTGACTCTCCAAATACATATATTGGCTAGATTTAAGCCTTGGATTACTAGTTTATTACCTCTGCTTTACACTGATTAAAATACTAGTAATCAGTTTCTTTTGCTCCTTTACGAATACCTTGGAAACTGAGAAGAGAATCCAATATTGAAGGGGTAGCACAATAAATTGTATATTATACTATAGATTAGTATGGCCCCCCAGATAGTGCTCGTGGTGAAGAATCTGCCTGGTGATGTGGGAGACATAAGAGACTTAGAATTGATCTCTAGATCAGGAAGATCCTCCGGAAAAGGAAATGGCAACCCATTCCAGTATTCTTTTTTTTTGTTTTGGCTACTTCAATTGGTCTTTCATTTATTTCCATCTTTGTTCTTTGGCCTGTGTGGGCCTCCCATTGCAGTGGCTTCTCTTGTTGCAGAGCACCGGCTCTGGGCACATGTGCTCCAGAGCTCTGGCTCAGTAGCTGGACACATCAGCCCAGCCGCTATGGGAGCTGGTGGACGTGAGCCGAGTGACAAGTGAGCACCTCCGCTCAGGAGGAGCCCGCTGCTGGGAAACCTGCATCTGGCCGCTCAGCCCACAGTGCACTCCACGTGGATTAAACCCTGTTGGCCAGAGGCTAACTTCCAGATCAAAGGCCATTTCTAAAAATATCCTTTCTTTCAAGCTGATGCCTGATGAATAAACAGAGCCGGCGAGGAGCTCACGGGCCTACTGGAAAGCACATTGTCCGGGCCCTGAAGCCCATTTCCTCCCGCGGCCGTCAAGGCCAAGAGGCCCAGAACATCCTTGGGAAGATGGAGAAGGGAGCTCGTGCCAGCGTTGCTCACGGCGGCGATAAGATCAGCGAGTGCCGTGAACTGTCTGGCCCTGTTCCTGCAGCTCCGCAGGTGCGTCTGCTCCAGCTGCCGCGGAGGAAGGAGGAAGGCCACGGTCCTGGAGACAATGCTCTCCACAGGCAGCCAAGAGGAAGGGCTGGACCCCAGCCATCGGTGCCAACCACGGCCCCTCTCTTATCCCAGAACCCCGCATCCTCGGCTGAGAGGTGGAAGAGAAGCCCCATTTCTTTTCCCAGTCAGCTGGGTCCAGAAAGAACCAACTGTTGACTTCCTGGCATGATCCCAAGGGTATGGAACTGAAAAGAGGGGCTTAACACCTTGAGCTCAGTGCTTGACAGTCTTAATCTCACTGAATCCTCACGGTCATCTTGGGAGGCCGTTAATAGAGTGCCCCCTTGATGGATGAGGGCCAGAGTTCAGGTCAGAGGGCAGTAGAGTCTGTGGGACTCCAAATGCTGGGGTGTTTCTGTGTCGTGAAGTCAGGCTGGCTCAGCGGGCAGAAGCACATGTCAGCGGACTAACGGGGGTGGCGGAGAAGGCGAGCGGATTCCGGAGCCCTCTTGGGATGGGTGTGCTGTCCACACAAAGTCTCTAGAAGCAGAACCCAGGGGAGTGTCGTGCTACGCACCTGTGCCGCCGGCCCACGTGTTGCCCCCCACGTGCGGCATGTTGTCTGGGTCCTCCTTCCCATGCTTGGGGGCGCTCACGTCTTTGCCACTCTCTCTTTCGATTGTTATCTAAAAATGAACAAATAAGGCATCATCACTCTTGGTGATCAGGGCCAGGAACTGCGGGACCAAAAGAGGGGCCGTTTTTGCCTAAGTCCTTAAGGCAGCTCAGGCTCCAGGACTGGACAGATGCTGTTCACATCTGGCAAGATGTTCACCCGATTTTACATCCACTTGGTTGTGAAGGAAATAAACTTAATTAAAAAAAAAAAAAAGCTTTAAGAAAAGTAGCTAGACTGGATCATAGGGCTTCCCAGGTGGTGCTAGTGGTAAAGAACCCGCCAGCCAATGTAAGAGATGTCAGAGACATGGGTTCGGTCCCTGGGTTGGGAAGATACCCTGGAGGAGGGCATGGCAGCCCACTCCAGTCTTCTTGCCTGAGAATCCCAGGGCAGAGGAGCCTGGAGGGCTACAGCCCACAGCGTCACACAGACTCGGACACGACTGAAGCGACTTCACAGAAGGAGGAAGGCCACGGTCCTGGAGACAATGCTCTCACAGGCAGCCAAGAGGAAGGGCTGGACCCCAGCCATCGGTGCCAACCACGGCCCCTCTCTTATCCCAGAACCCCGCATCCTCGGCTGAGAGGTGGAAGAGAAGCCCCATTTCTTTTCCCAGTCAGCTGGGTCCAGAAAGAACCAACTGTTGACTTCCTGGCATGATCCCAAGGGTATGGAACTGAAAAGAGGGGCTTAACACCTTGAGCTCAGTGCTTGACAGTCTTAATCTCACTGAATCCTCACGGTCATCTTGGGAGGCCGTTAATAGAGTGCCCCCTTGATGGATGAGGGCCAGAGTTCAGGTCAGAGGGCAGTAGAGTCTGTGGGACTCCAAATGCTGGGGTGTTTCTGTGTCGTGAAGTCAGTCTGGCTCAGCGGGCAGAAGCACATGTCAGCGGACTAACGGGGGTGGCGGAGAAGGCGAGCGGATTCCGGAGCCCTCTTGGGATGGGTGTGCTGTCCACACAAAGTCTCTAGAAGCAGAACCCAGGGGAGTGTCGTGCTACGCACCTGTGCCGCCGGCCCACGTGTTGCCCCCCACGTGCGGCATGTTGTCTGGGTCCTCCTTCCCATGCTTGGGGGCACTCACGTCTTTGCCACTCTCTCTTTCGATTGTTATCTAAAAATGAACAAATAAGGCATCATCACTCTTGGTGATCAGGGCCAGGAACTGCGGGACCAAAAGAGGGGCCGTTTTTGCCTAAGTCCTTAAGGCAGCTCAGGCTCCAGGACTGGACAGATGCTGTTCACATCTGGCAAGATGTTCACCCGATTTTACATCCACTTGGTTGTGAAGGAAATAAACTTAATTAAAAAAAAAAAAAGCTTTAAGAAAAGTAGCTAGACTGGATCATAGGGCTTCCCAGGTGGTGCTAGTGGTAAAGAACCCGCCAGCCAATGTAAGAGATGTCAGAGACATGGGTTCGGTCCCTGGGTTGGGAAGATCCCCTCGAGGAGGGCATGGCAGCCCACTCCAGTCTTCTTGCCTGGAGAATCCCATGGACAGAGGAGCCTGGCGGGCTACAGTCCAAGAGGTCACAAAGAGTTGGACACGACTGAAGCGACTTGGCACAGACTGAATCACAGCTTCATAATTCTCCTAGTGCAGATGACACAAGCTCTGTGCATTTATATAAAGAATGGGACCCACCAGAGGCAGGGGAAACGGACCTTAGCGGAGACAGACGCGCCCTCCATGGTTTAGAAGGATTGCTGCCCAGCTGGTCAGGCGGAGCCATGGCAGACACACATTCATCTATTTAATTTTCAAAGAAATCCCATTCCTCAGAGAAAGGCCATTTTATGGAAAATATATGGAAATGGAAAAACAGAAAATGTAGCTTTACGTGCTCAACGATCTATGTTATACACGGAGACACTAAAAACTGCTTATTTATTTTCTGGACCCACTCTGATTTTATTAAGGTATTCCCAGTGGCTCAGATAGTAAAGAATCTGCCTGCCATGCAGGAGACCTGGGTTTGATCCCTGGGCGGGGACGACGCCCTGGAGGAGGGCACGGCCACCCACTCCAGTGTTCTTGCCTGGAGAATCCCAGGGACAGAGGAGCCTGGTGGGCTGCCGTCTATGGGGTCGCACAGAGTTGGACACGACTGAAGCGACTTGGCACAGACTGAATCACAGCTTCATAATTCTCCTAGTGCAGATGACACAAGCTCTGTGCATTTATATAAAGAATGGGACCCACCAGAGGCAGGGGAAACGGACCTTAGCGGAGACAGACGCGCCCTCCATGGTTTAGAAGGATTGCTGCCCAGCTGGTCAGGCGGAGCCATGGCAGACACACATTCATCTATTTAATTTTCAAAGAAATCCCATTCCTCAGAGAAAGGCCATTTTATGGAAAATATATGGAAATGGAAAAACAGAAAATGTAGCTTTACGTGCTCAACGATCTATGTTATACACGGAGACACTAAAAACTGCTTATTTATTTTCTGGACCCACTCTGATTTTATTAAGGTATTCCCAGTGGCTCAGATAGTAAAGAATCTGCCTGCCATGCAGGAGACCTGGGTTTGATCCCTGGGCGGGGACGACGCCCTGGAGGAGGGCACGGCCACCCACTCCAGTATTCCTGCCTGGAGAATCCCAGGGACAGAGGAGCCTGGCGGGCTACAGTCCATGGGGTCACAGAGTCAGACACAACGTGATGAACGCTTCACTTTATGGCTCTCCTGGTTCATCTCTGTGTTAAACCTGGATTTATGGTTCTTAGAAATCAAACAGAATAAGCGGCACTCCAGCGTTCCCCTTCAAGAGCTGGCGGCTCATCCACTGAAATCTGATTTAATTTAGCAAAGATTCACCAGAAAGACAGATAGCCGCACAAGAATCCCATCCTGGCAGTCAGTTCAGTAGCTATTGCTCCACAGTAAAAAGCACTGCAAGCAGTCACATCCATGTGCTCTATAAGCCCACGCCCAAAGATAAGGATTTTCAGGGCAGCCCAGATCAGGCATTTATTTGTTCAAGTGTATTGAAAAGAAATCCTCTGAAGTACCATGGGGCCTACAAAAGCCAAGGAGGAGTGGTCACTGCATTCTAAGTGCTTACAGTGGAGCAGCGGAGCTTGCAGATGAACCTGAAGCATGCAGCCACGTCAGTCTTCAGAGCTGACCCATTCCTTGTTAGTAAGTGGACGTCTCATGCTGGACGTCAGGCTTAACAAAGGAAGGTAGGTAGGTAATTTAAGACTTCTGCAAATAAAACGACTATTAAGAATGAGTAAAGCAGAAAAAAAAAAAAAAGAAAAAAAGAATGAGTAAAGCAATTATCCTTTAAATTAAAAAATTAATTTTTTAAAAAAGAATGAATTCAACATACTTTCCATTGTCATATGTCTGGACCAGCTGATTTCAAATGTTATGACATCATAACGAGACTTTAATTAACCAGATCTTTCTGCCCTTACCAGGTGGTCAGATGGTAAAGAATATGCCTGCAGTGTGGGAGGCCTGGATTCAATTCCTAGATCAGGAAGATCCCCTGGAGGAGGGCACGACAACCCACTACAGTACTCTTGCCTGGAGAATCCCGTGGACAGAGGAGCCTGGTGGCCTATAGTCCATGGGGTCGCAAAGAGCTGGACCCAACTGAGCAACTAACCCTTTCACTTTCTTTCAATACAAAATAAAGAACCATAGAAGAGCCATTGAAAGCAAAGTCCTAGGTGTCTAGTAACTTTCATTAAAAACCAATCTCCTTTAGGGGCTTCCCTTGTGGCTCAGTGGATAAGAACCCGCCTACCAATGCAGGAGACATGGGTTCGAGTCCTGATCCGGGAAGATTCCACATACCGCAGAGCAGCTAAACCCACACATCAACAAAGACCCAGCACAGCCAAAAATAAATAAATACAAGTTTAAAAAAAAAAAAAAAAACCAATCTCCTTTAGACAGCTATCCTGTTGTATGAGAACAGCCTCTGAAGAATGAGTAGGGGGCTTCCCTGCTAGCTCAGTGGTGAAGAGTCTGCCTGCCAATGCAGGAGACATGGGTTCGATCCCTGATCTGGGAAGATCCCACATGCTGCAGAGCAACTAAGCCTGTGAGCCACAACTATGGAGCCTGTGCTCTAGAGTCTCAGAGCTGCAACTATGGAGCCCGTGTGCCGCAACTACTGAAGCCCGTGTGCCCTAAGCTTGAGTTCCACAACAAGAGAAGTCACCGCAACAAGAGAAGTCACTGCAACAAGAAGCCTGCTCACCTCAACTAGAGAACAGCCCTCACTCCAGCAACTAGAGAAGAGCCTGCAGCAGTGAAAACCCAGAATAACCAAAAATAAATAAATAAATAAATTAGGAAAAAAAAAAACAAGTAGGAAAAAGAGAAAGGCAAAAGAGAAAACCTCTCAAACAGCCCCGCCCAGTTACATGCAAAATCACACTCTTAGAGTTACAAAGACACCTACATGGGCCATCAGGAAGGTAGAACTTCGCTGTGAACTTCCTGGGCAGAAAGGAACTGGCAGGTTCTTTGCCACCTGTGCGTCCTGCCAGGCTACCTGATGGGAACTGGCATGGCTGATTTCAAATGTTATGACATCATAACGAGACTTTAATTAACCAGATCTTTCTGCCCTTACCAGGTGGTCAGATGGTAAAGAATATGCCTGCAGTGTGGGAGGCCTGGATTCAATTCCTAGATCAGGAAGATCCCCTGGAGGAGGGCACGACAACCCACTACAGTACTCTTGCCTGGAGAATCCCGTGGACAGAGGAGCCTGGTGGCCTACAGTCCATGGGGTCGCAAAGAGCTGGACCCAACTGAGCAACTAACCCTTTCACTTTCTTTCAATACAAAATAAAGAACCATAGAAGAGCCATTGAAAGCAAAGTCCTAGGTGTCTAGTAACTTTCATTAAAAACCAATCTCCTTTAGGGGCTTCCCTTGTGGCTCAGTGGATAAGAACCCGCCTACCAATGCAGGAGACATGGGTTCGAGTCCTGATACGGGAAGATTCCACATACCGCAGAGCAGCTAAACCCACACATCAACAAAGACCCAGCACAGCCAAAAATAAATAAATAAAAGTTTAAAAAAAAAAAAAAAAAACCAATCTCCTTTAGACAGCTATCCTGCTGTATGAGAACAGCCTCTGAAGAATGAGTAGGGGGCTTCCCTGCTAGCTCAGTGGTGAAGAGTCTGCCTGCCAATGCAGGAGACATGGGTTCGATCCCTGATCTGGGAAGATCCCACATGCTGCAGAGCAACTAAGCCCGTGAGCCACAACTATGGAGCCTGTGCTCTAGAGTCTCAGAGCTGCAACTATGGAGCCCGTGTGCCGCAACTACTGAAGCCCGTGTGCCCTAAGCTTGAGTTCCACAACAAGAGAAGTCACCGCAACAAGAGAAGTCACTGCAACAAGAAGCCTGCTCACCTCAACTAGAGAACAGCCCTCACTCCAGCAACTAGAGAAGAGCCTGCAGCAGTGAAAACCCAGAATAACCAAAAATAAATAAATAAATAAATTAGGAAAAAAAAAAACAAGTAGGAAAAAGAGAAAGGCAAAAGAGAAAACCTCTCAAACAGCCCCGCCCAGTTACATGCAAAATCACACTCTTAGAGTTACAAAGACACCTACATGGGCCATCAGGAAGGTAGAACTTCGCTGTGAACTTCCTGGGCAGAAAGGAACTGGCAGGTTCTTTGCCACCTGTGCGTCCTGCCAGGCTACCTGATGGGAACTGGCATGGCTCACACCGCTAACAACAAGGCTGCCCCCATGAACCCCACATAGGAGTCAGAAGATGGTTCAGAATCAACAAATGCTTGACAAAAACACCCATCAGCCTCAAACTGGCAGATTCCAGAGAAATGCCTACCCTGAAATTCCAAGGGAACTTACTCATAAGCGAGCATTTGGGGAGTTTATCTAATTCTGAGTCACTCTGAATGCCATGACACTAACAAGAGTCTATTTCTCTAGGTGGATGGGAGGGAGGAGTTTAACTGATAAGCGGTTTCCAGAGCCATTTTAGGGCATCTCTGATGTGACTTGACAATGATTCACCAAAGGTGCAAGGCAGGACGTCTAGGACAGTCCAGCCCAGAGAGAACCTGGAACAGACACCAAGGAAAGCCTCTCATTGGAGGAAGCCTGCTCCCTGGGGATGGAGGATGCTTCAGAGTCTCTGGCCATTTAGAAAGCTGATAGACTGCTGAACTATCTGAAGTATGTGTTGAGAAAAATCTTGGAATCCATTGCCTGTGAGGGTTGGTTTCATTTAGAAGGGCTTCCCTGGTGGCTCAGACAGCAAACAATCTGCCTGCAATGCAAGAGACCTGGGTTCGATCCCTGGGTCAGGAAGATGCCCTGCAGAAGGGAATGTCAACCCCCTCCACTCTTCTTGCCTGGAGAATCCCACGGACAGAGGAGCCTGGCGGGCGACAGTCCATGAGGACACACAGAGTCGGACAGGGCTGAAGGGATGTAGCTCACACGCACGTATTCACTTCTATGGATCAAAATCCTGCCCAAACCACAAAATATCACGGACTCTTACAACTGTTGATACAAACGGACGCCCATGCTAAGGCCTTTGCGGTGTGTTTCACAGCTGAAACATCCTGTATTCTTTTCGATAAGCATGCTGTATCCTAAAAGCTGTTTTCCTCTTTCATATGAATCAGGATGGAAAAAAACCCACCAATCTTATACATTAGAACTCATAAAAATGTCCCAGAGTGAAGCAACCCACAGCCAGAGCAGGGAAGGGGCACAACTCACGAAAGTCCTGTAATCCGAGGCAAGGCCCTTATATTTCAGGTTCCTCCTCAAAGTCACGGGTTTTAAGAACCATCAGTAAAATGGTGTAAAGAGCCAGAACACACTCTCTCGGAAGGAGAGTTTATTCTTGGAGGGATGACTGGACAACACAGCTGATGCTCATTTTCCAGCTAAAATGGTTGCCTCAGCATCCACTCTCTCCCCTTTAAACAGAGCAGAACTTACTAAAGCGAGCATTTATTCTAATTCTGAGTCACTCTGAATGCCATGACACTAACAAGAGTCTATTTCTCTAGGTGGATGGGAGGGAGGAGTTTAACTGATAAGCGGTTTCCAGAGCCATTTTAGGGCATCTCTGATGTGACTTGACAATGATTCACCAAAGGTGCAAGGCAGGACGTCTAGGACAGTCCAGCCCAGAGAGAACCTGGAACAGACACCAAGGAAAGCCTCTCATTGGAGGAAGCCTGCTCCCTGGGGATGGAGGATGCTTCAGAGTCTCTGGCCATTTAGAAAGCTGATAGACTGCTGAACTATCTGAAGTATGTGTTGAGAAAAATCTTGGAATCCATTGCCTGTGAGGGTTGGTTTCATTTAGAAGGGCTTCCCTGGTGGCTCAGACAGCAAACAATCTGCCTGCAATGCAAGAGACCTGGGTTCGATCCCTGGGTCAGGAAGATGCCCTGCAGAAGGGAATGTCAACCCCCTCCACTCTTCTTGCCTGGAGAATCCCACGGACAGAGGAGCCTGGCGGGCGACAGTCCATGAGGACACACAGAGTCGGACAGGGCTGAAGGGATGTAGCTCACACGCACGTATTCACTTCTATGGATCAAAATCCTGCCCAAACCACAAAATATCACGGACTCTTACAACTGTTGATACAAACGGACGCCCATGCTAAGGCCTTTGCGGTGTGTTTCACAGCTGAAACATCCTGTATTCTTTTCGATAAGCATGCTGTATCCTAAAAGCTGTTTTCCTCTTTCATATGAATCAGGATGGAAAAAAACCCACCAATCTTATACATTAGAACTCATAAAAATGTCCCAGAGTGAAGCAACCCACAGCCAGAGCAGGGAAGGGGCACAACTCACGAAAGTCCTGTAATCCGAGGCAAGGCCCTTATATTTCAGGTTCCTCCTCAAAGTCACGGGTTTTAAGAACCATCAGTAAAATGGTGTAAAGAGCCAGAACACACTCTCTCGGAAGGAGAGTTTATTCTTGGAGGGATGACTGGACAACACAGCTGATGCTCATTTTCCAGCTGGCGAGGAGGTGTGGCGTGGCAGATGTGTGCGGTTGCCTCCCAGCATCCACTCCCTCTCTCTCCTCTTTAAACAGAAGTCAGATGAGTCATGGGTAGCTGGGACGAGGCTCCGCCGTCACTGGCACTCTGCTCTGCCCGGTGACGGGTCCAGGAGAAGGGCTGTGAGCCACGACCTAAGCCAGTTCTGCCAGGAGGCTTCTGGGAAAGCACTTCCTCTCGGGTGAAGAGCTCTGTCCCTGCCTGGACAGACTGCCTGCCCCTCGCCTGCAAGACACGCGAGCTAGCTGCCTTGGACACGGAGTGAGGACGAGGCACTCAGAGCTGTGCGACCACATGGCCATGCGCAGACGGGGCAGAGGGGAGAACCGGGTCCCTGGGGACACTGCTGAGCTGCTGGACCAGCCATGGAGTCACTTCCTTCTGGTTTCTACAGCAGCAAATAGTGACTGTTCTTATGAGACACAGATTTCTTTTGTTTAAAGAGCGTCTCAGTTGGCGATGTCCTTTGGCCGGGCTGGGTTTTCCTGCAGTGGGGGCTCCTCTCCAGGTGCAGAGGCCTCTCACTGTGGTGGCTTCTCTTGTTGCAGAGCCGGGGCTCCAGTGCACAGGCTCCCTAGTTGCGGTGCGCGGGCTTTGTTGCTTTTGTGGGATCTTCCTGGATCAGGGATCACACCCATGTGTCCTGCATTAGCAGGCGGCTTCTTTACCACTGAGCCATCAGGGAAGCCTTGTCCTTATAGTTTAAGCTACTGTGAGGTGAGTTTTCTGCTACTTGGAGTCTGATGTATGCAAATTAACCCACTCATTCTTTAAAAGGCAATGAGAGGCAGCAGGGCAGAAGCCCCGGTCTTGATCTTTGGAGGATGTCCTACTTCCAGAAAACGTGCTTTGTATTTTCTGATGTTGAAAAGTGCCATACTGATAGCAGCATAGAAATTCTACTTATTATACTTCCTACTAGCAGGAAATTCAACGCATTCAATGACTCGTTTTCTGGGGGTTTTTTAAGTATTTTTTTTTTATCTTCTTCTTTTTTTTTAAATTTTGGCCTCTTTTATTGGTTTTTTATTTATGTATTTTTCATCCATCTTTGTTCTTTGGCCTGTGTGGGCTTCCAATCTCAGCGGACCCTCTCGTTGCAGAGCACCGGCTCCAGGCACATGTGCTCCAGAGCTCCGGCTCGGTAATTGGATGCACCGGTCCAGTCACTCTGCGGCACATAGGATCTTCCCGGGCCAGGGATCAAACCGGTGCCCCTTGCACTGCAAGGCAGACTCTTTACCCACTTGACCACCAGGGAAGCCCATGACTCGTTTTCTTATCCAAACATTTCTGTGTAGCTCTATGGTACATTCACTACTCTCTGGAATATGGAGATAACAGGGAAGATAGTTTAGATATCCTCCTGAAATATCTTTCAGTACCTTACTATGGTTAGTATTACCCTGTGCTATGACTCTGTTCTACTGAAATATCTCAGGAGGATATTTTATAAAATAGAACAAAGTTATAGCAGAGGGTAATACAAACCATCATAAGGGACTGAATACATTTGCCTAAGATATATTATTGTCTGAGGTTATAAGAAACATAGAGACTCCCCATGTGGTGCTCGTGGTAAAGAAACTGCCTGCCAATGCAAGGAGACATAAGAGATGCTTGTTCGATCCCCGGGTCAGGAAGATCCCAGGAGGACGGCACAGCAACCCACTCCACTATTCTTGCCTAAAGAATCCCATGGACAGAGGAGCCTGGCGGGCTACAGTTCACATGGTTGAAAAGAGTCAGACATGGCCAAAGCAACTTATCATGTATGCATAAGAAAAATACAAGAAATATCTATCATAGGTACAATGAAATTCACATTAATATGTCCGTAGGCATGATGGTCTTTCATGTGAAGACAGCTCCTTAAAAAGAAACCATCAGGGCTTCCCTGGTGGTCCAGTGGGTAAAGAGTCTGCCTTGCACTGCTAGGGGCGCCGGTTCGATCCCTGGCATGGGAAGATCCCACATGCCGTGGAGCAGCTGGACCAGTGTGTCCTATTAGGAGCCAGTGCTCTGGAGCGCATGTGCCCTGAGCTGGTGCTCTGCAAGGAGAGAGGCCACTGTGATGGGAGGACCACACAGGCCAAAGAACAAAGACGGATGACAATAAATAAATGAAAGACCAATAAAAAAGTGGCCAAAAATTAAAAAAAAAAAAAGAAACCATCATTCCTTATCCAGATTTCATAAACAACATGCAGCTTCAACAATGACACATGACAAAAATATGGCTGTCCACAGGCAGCTTCTTTGTGTTCTGATTTCAATCTCTGGCAAAGCCATCAAGTATGTCATGTATCTCCAGTTTTGCCCCGGCTGGTGGCAACATTTGCTTTCAAATATTCAGTGACCCCCAGTTCTCTTTAATCCTCTCAGTTCTTGAAAAGCAGAAGACAATCTGATTTGTGGTCCTCAATATTCAAATACTGCAGCTGATATTCATCTGTACTAAATAATTGACCCCCAAAGGGCATTCACATTGTAAGTGCCCTTATCACAAACGGGGAAACAAAGCCTAGGGGCCAGCAAGCAGGCAGGGACGGGGCTGGGCTAGGGAGCGGACGGGGGCGCAGCGGCCCGATCCCGGCGCTGAAGACATAGGCTGTGCGGGGAGCGTGTGCCCACGGAGGCAGAAGGGAGGCTCTGCGCCTTGTCCCGCCGGGGCTCCTGCCCTGATGGGGCAGGGGCCCTGCCCGGCTTACGAAGGACCCTGTCCTTTCCCACAGGCTCCGGCACGTCCTCCGGCAGCCCGCCTCCTGACATGGGTCACCCACGTCCCCACACTCAACCCCGCTCCCTCCGCCCTCCTCCCTCTTTCGCAGGAAAACGCCTAGAGGCTCATGGCTGACTTTAGACACTGTTTGCTGGCACAAGTGATGACACTGATCAATAGTTTAACATATTTGAAACTGTAACCCCAAACAGCCTCTTTGCTCCATTGGATACGATGTTCTGGAATCCATGCCTCCATTTCTCCATTTCTCTGTGTGCATCCTATGTGACTTCTCTATCCGTGGACATAGTTTCTGAAAAAGATCTCTCCTAAAGGAATGACTTTTCACAAAATCCACTACGATGCAACAAAAATACCCAGTCTGATTAAGGTGAATTTTAATGGGGCAGTGCTCTGGAGCGCATGTGCCCTGAGCTGGTGCTCTGCAAGGAGAGAGGCCACTGTGATGGGAGGACCACACAGGCCAAAGAACAAAGATGAATGAAAATAAATAAATGAAAGACCAATAAAAGAGGCCAAATTTTAAAAAAAAAAAAAGAAACCATCATTCCTTATCCAGATTTCATAAACAACATGCAGCTTCAACAATGACACATGACAAAAATATGGCTGTCCACAGGCAGCTTCTTTGTGTTCTGATTTCAATCTCTGGCAAAGCCATCAAGTATGTCATGTATCTCCAGTTTTGCCCCGGCTGGTGGCAACATTTGCTTTCAAATATTCAGTGACCCCCAGTTCTCTTTAATCCTCTCAGTTCTTGAAAAGCAGAAGACAATCTGATTTGTGGTCCTCAATATTCAAATACTGCAGCTGATATTCATCTGTACTAAATAATTGACCCCCAAAGGGCATTCACATTGTAAGTGCCCTTATCACAAACGGGGAAACAAAGCCTAGGGGCCAGCAAGCAGGCAGGGACGGGGCTGGGCTAGGGAGCGGACGGGGGCGCAGCGGCCCGATCCCGGCGCTGAAGACATAGGCTGTGCGGGGAGCGTGTGCCCACGGAGGCAGAAGGGAGGCTCTGCGCCTTGTCCCGCCGGGGCTCCTGCCCTGATGGGGCAGGGGCCCTGCCCGGCTTACGAAGGACCCTGTCCTTTCCCACAGGCTCCGGCACGTCCTCCGGCAGCCCGCCTCCTGACATGGGTCACCCACGTCCCCACACTCAACCCCGCTCCCTCCGCCCTCCTCCCTCTTTCGGCAGGAACACGCCTAGAGGCTCATGGCTGACTTTAGACACTGTTTGCTGGCACAAGTGATGACACTGATCAATAGTTTAACATATTTGAAACTGTAACCCCAAACAGCCTCTTTGCTCCATTGGATACGATGTTCTGGAATCCATGCCTCCATTTCTCCATTTCTCTGTGTGCATCCTATGTGACTTCTCTATCCGTGGACATAGTTTCTGAAAAAGATCTCTCCTAAAGGAATGACTTTTCACAAAATCCACTACGATGCAACAAAAATACCCAGTCTGATTAAGGTGAACAATGCTCTCTGTATCTCACGGGCTGGGGCTCACAGGACAGCAACCTAACCATGTATGAGTGTTTTACTGGATCGTCGCTGGCCCAGTGACGTACAAGCACGTCCTGGAATATAACCGATGCCTAATAAATACGTATTACATGCCTGTGTGGGCGGCGGCTTGCACCCAAAGGTCCGAGCTTCAGCTTCTGCTCACAGCCCTCTCCACAGGAAGTTGCTCTTTCCTGCCATAACCAACCAACAGCACGGCAGCGCTCAGCCGCAGGTCAGCAGAAAGCCGTCTCCCGACAGAGGGGGAAACACAAGGCCCCGCGGGCTCTGCGTGGCTCTAAGCCCTGGTCCTGCACCCCCCGCAGCTCTGCAGCGCTGACCCCTGCCACGGCCTCAGCCCAGCTTCTGGGGACCCTCCGGCAGGGCTGCCTGCCCGACCCCGAGTCTCCGGGCACGGGTCTCTCTCATGCCCTCAGGCCCTGACGGGGCTGCTGGCCTGGCTGTCCACAACACGATGCAGTATCCACCCAACATGAGCTCTCACCTGATTGAGAGTCCTGAATCATCTCTCTCTCCTGCTTAAATGCAACTAGGAACAAAGGATGAAGATGACTTTCGGAAAATCTGGGAACACAGAACATTAGCAATGGAGTCAAGAGGATGGTTCGTGGCTCAAGACGGTATAAGTACAAATCTTTAAGGCAAACCAAATGTTGCTATCCCTGTGTATAGCTAAGTGTCAAAAACCCATGTTAGAAAGTCATAGATCACTGGCACAGGGACAGCACACGAGCATGGACGAGCTGGCGCGGCTGACCTCCTGCCGGCCCTGGACCTGCTGAGTGCTCTGAGCCTTCTCACCAAACAACTGCTGATGAAATTCAGGACGAGCGGAGGCAGGGCCCACTGCCCTTGATGTAATCTGCCTTTTCTAGTTTTGTGCCTCATTTTCCAGACTTCAAAAGGTTCACATTCAACCACCGAGTAAACTGAAGCCCGGCCAAAACCTCAACAGCCAAGGAAAATGCTCTCCTAAAGGAATGACTTTTCACAAAATCCACTACGATGCAACAAAAATACCCAGTCTGATTAAGGTGAACAATGCTCTCTGTATCTCACGGGCTGGGGCTCACAGGACAGCAACCTAACCATGTATGAGTGTTTTACTGGATCGTCGCTGGCCCAGTGACGTACAAGCACGTCCTGGAATATAACCGATGCCTAATAAATACGTATTACATGCCTGTGTGGGCGGCGGCTTGCACCCAAAGGTCCGAGCTTCAGCTTCTGCTCACAGCCCTCTCCACAGGAAGTTGCTCTTTCCTGCCATAACCAACCAACAGCACGGCAGCGCTCAGCCGCAGGTCAGCAGAAAGCCGTCTCCCGACAGAGGGGGAAACACAAGGCCCCGCGGGCTCTGCGTGGCTCTAAGCCCTGGTCCTGCACCCCCCGCAGCTCTGCAGCGCTGACCCCTGCCACGGCCTCAGCCCAGCTTCTGGGGACCCTCCGGCAGGGCTGCCTGCCCGACCCCGAGTCTCCGGGCACGGGTCTCTCTCATGCCCTCAGGCCCTGACGGGGCTGCTGGCCTGGCTGTCCACAACACGATGCAGTATCCACCCAACATGAGCTCTCACCTGATTGAGAGTCCTGAATCATCTCTCTCTCCTGCTTAAATGCAACTAGGAACAAAGGATGAAGATGACTTTCGGAAAATCTGGGAACACAGAACATTAGCAATGGAGTCAAGAGGATGGTTCGTGGCTCAAGACGGTATAAGTACAAATCTTTAAGGCAAACCAAATGTTGCTATCCCTGTGTATAGCTAAGTGTCAAAAACCCATGTTAGAAAGTCATAGATCACTGGCACAGGGACAGCACGCGAGCATGGACGAGCTGGCGCGGCTGACCTCCTGCCGGCCCTGGACCTGCTGAGTGCTCTGAGCCTTCTCACCAAACAACTGCTGATGAAATTCAGGACGAGCGGAGGCAGGGCCCACTGCCCTTGATGTAATCTGCCTTTTCTAGTTTTGTGCCTCATTTTCCAGACTTCAAAAGGTTCACATTCAACCACCGAGTAAACTGAAGCCCGGCCAAAACCTCAACAGCCAAGGAAAATGCTGGCCGCGCAACACTGCCTCGACTACGGCGAAGAACGTGTGCACGCGTTGGCTCTGCTGTGCATGCAGCGGCCCTGGCAAGAGACGCGCCTTGCCAGGGGCTCTGATTATTCGTGAAGTTACAGGATCTCTCCTGGCGTACGCTGGTCGGGTGGTTTCAGCCTCATTCCCGAGCCTCGTGCTCTCCTCCAAACCACAAAATGTATCAGCCAATTTTTAAAGCTGTTGGGCTTTTTCTGTCAGCAGAAGTCTCTGAAGTCCTGGGTGTAGCTGGGAAAAGGTGAGTAGAAAAGCCATGCAGCCATTAGGGTGTTGGTTGCTCAGTCGTGTGCGACCCCGTGGACTGCAACCTTCCGGGCTCCTCGGTCCGTGCCCTCCAGGCAGGAAGAGTGGAGCGGGTAGCCCTTCTCTTCTCCGGGGGCTCTTCCTGGCCCAGGGATGGAACCCGGTCTGCTGCACTGCATGTGACCTTCTGAGCCAGCAGAGAAGCCCCATCACGAGGCGGGGGACAGCAGAAGGGGGTTTTAATAAGAGCAGGTTCTAAGAATTCTTGGAAGCACTGAGCACAACTCCATACCAAGACATTTAGCTCGGGGGAAGTCTTTTCTGAAAATAGGAATGACAACTGAGTCAGCGTGGACCAGCTATCACAGCCTCTTCCCCGTGGAGAGGCATTGCCAGCATCAAACACTGGCCAATGGTTTTCTACTGGGTTTGCGTTAAAGCCAGGGGACGTCAGCAGCCGTCATTTCTTCCAGCTTTTCTTCCTCCCGCTGGGTCCTCCTCTCTCGCTCTAATCATGTTTATGAGGTCATTATCGACTGATGTTTACCCTGAGTCTCTTCCACCGTTTCCTCCAGGCACACGGAGTTCCTGTAAAACCTGTTTTCACATCGAGCAAGACGGTCTTCCTCTCTTCCAAAGGCCCAGCACCCTCCCTCACTAATAGACAACCATGAGGAGTTAAATGTCACTAACAGGAAGGGAAACAATGGCACAGAGAGAGGCCTCAGAGAAACAAGCTCCAGGCCGAGCTTGGGAGGGCGTGTTCGTCATTCCCAGCTGACAGCACTTGGGGCTCTGAGCTCTGAGGCTGGGTGGTGAGGGACCCCTTCCAGGCTGCTGCTCTGCTCCAACAAGCTGAGGGCGTAAACTACCACTTGGAGTGTGGGCAAAATACCTACGTGAAATAACCAGAATATATGCCTTTATTGAGTGCATACATTACACGCTTTTTTTTCCCACTTAAATTTTTTTTAATTGGAGGATAATTGCTTTACAATGTTATGTCCATTTCTGCCACAAGGTGTAATCAGCCACACGTGTACATACATCCTCTCCGTCTTGAGCCTCCCCCCCCCAGCCCCGCCCCTCTCAGTCGTCACAGAGCACCCCGCAGAGCTCCTCGTGCCGCCCAGCTCCTTCCACAGGCCACCTATTTCACACAGGGTCATGTATCTGTATCAATGCTTCTCTCTCAGTCTGTCCCACCCTCTCCTTCCCCAATGTGTCCACAAGCCTGTTCTCTACATGGGCGTCTCTATCCTGCCCTCAGATAGGTTCATCAGCAGCATTTTTCTAGATTCCAATATATGCATTAGTATACGACACTTGTTTTTCTCTTTCTAACTTACTTCAGTCTAACAGGCTCTAGGTTCATCTACTTCAGTTCCACTGACTCAAATTCATTCCTTTTCATGGCTGAGTAATATTCCATTGTATGTATGTACCACTTTTCCTTATCCGTTCATCTATTGAGAATATCTAGGTTATGTCCATGTCCTGGCTATTGTCAATAGTATACATTTTTAAGGAATATATGTCTTGGACTTTCCTGGTGGTCCAAAGGTTAAGAATCTGCCTGCCAATGCACAGGACACAGGTTTGATCCCTGGTCTTGGAAGGTTCACCTGCCGTGGAGCCACTAAGCCTGTAACGACTGAGCTGGGGCTCTAGAGCCCACGAACTGCAGCTACGGAAGCCTGTGCATCTAGAGCCCATGCTCCACAACCACAGAAGCCTCTGCAGCTAGAGAAAGCCTGTGCGCAGCAACAAAGGTCCAGAGCGGCCAAAAACAAAACCAGTAAAGAAAACATGTCTTCAAGTAATACAGAGCCTGGCCAGGAATCGGTGCTATGGAGTGTGCAGGCTTGTGTGGCTAGATCCACATGCTGGCTCAGTTCTGCATGGTGAACATCAGAGGGCGGGGCGGGGTCTTACTATTGGTATCAGCTGTAGCGCCTGGCCTGTGGGTGCTGTGGAAGCTCAGGAAATGTGTCGTGCATAAGCCAATGGCTGCATGGCACCCAGTCTCGGTGCCCGTCCCAAGGCTGCAGAAGGGCTCCAGCGGGGTGCATGCCACCAAGAATGCAGACACGCCTGGTGGCTTCTGGGGGTCATGCCAGCACGTTCCCGCTGCATTTTTTAAAAGGTTTATTTATGTTTTTAACTGAAGGATAATTGCTTTACAGAATGTTGTTTTCCGCCACATATCAACCTGAATCAGCCATAGGCGTATCTATGTCCCCTCCCTCTACTCAGCCCGGCCCTCTGGGCTGTTACGGAGCCCTGCTTGGGCTCTCTGAGTCATACAGCAAATCCTCATGGGCTATCTACTTTACATACGATCACGTAAATTGCCTATGATACAGAAAGTCGGAGAGAGAAATGCTGTATATAAAGATGGCATCGAGAAAGATGGCGCTGATGACTTTATGTGCAGGGCAGCCATGGAGAAGCAGACAACAGATGGCAGACGGCAGGAAAGAGAGGGAAGATGTATGGATGCCAGTCTAACAGGCTCTAGGTTCTTTTGTTCCACTGACTCAAATTCATTCCTTTTCATGGCTGAGTAATATTCCATTGTATGTATGTACCACTTTTCCTTATCCGTTCATCTATTGAGAATATCTAGGTTATGTCCATGTCCTGGCTATTGTCAATAGTATACATTTTTAAGGAATATATGTCTTGGACTTTCCTGGTGGTCCAAAGGTTAAGAATCTGCCTGCCAATGCACAGGACACAGGTTTGATCCCTGGTCTTGGAAGGTTCACCTGCCGTGGAGCCACTAAGCCTGTAACGACTGAGCTGGGGCTCTAGAGCCCACGAACTGCAGCTACGGAAGCCTGTGCATCTAGAGCCCATGCTCCACAACCACAGAAGCCTCTGCAGCTAGAGAAAGCCTGTGCGCAGCAACAAAGGTCCAGAGCGGCCAAAAACAAAACCAGTAAAGAAAACATGTCTTCAAGTAATACAGAGCCTGGCCAGGAATCGGTGCTATGGAGTGTGCAGGCTTGTGTGGCTAGATCCACATGCTGGCTCAGTTCTGCATGGTGAACATCAGAGGGCGGGGCGGGGTCTTACTATTGGTATCAGCTGTAGCGCCTGGCCTGTGGGTGCTGTGGAAGCTCAGGAAATGTGTCGTGCATAAGCCAATGGCTGCATGGCACCCAGTCTCGGTGCCCGTCCCAAGGCTGCAGAAGGGCTCCAGCGGGGTGCATGCCACCAAGAATGCAGACACGCCTGGTGGCTTCTGGGGGTCATGCCAGCACGTTCCCGCTGCATTTTTTAAAAGGTTTATTTATGTTTTTAACTGAAGGATAATTGCTTTACAGAATGTTGTTTTCCGCCACATATCAACCTGAATCAGCCATAGGCGTATCTATGTCCCCTCCCTCTACTCAGCCCGGCCCTCTGGGCTGTTACAGAGCCCCTGCTTGGGCTCTCTGAGTCATACAGCAAATCCTCATGGGCTATCTACTTTACATACGATCACGTAAATTGCCTATGATACAGAAAGTCGGAGAGAGAAATGCTGTATATAAAGATGGCATCGAGAAAGATGGCGCTGATGACTTTATGTGCAGGGCAGCCATGGAGAAGCAGACACAGGGGACAGATTTATGGGCACGACGGGGCAGGAAAGAGAGGGGAAGATGTATGGAGAGAACAACAGGGAAACTCACGCTCCCATCAGTGCCCTCTGCATTTGTTTCAGGGGCTCCCCTCCTCTCCCTGCACTGCAACCCACTCTGCGCCCACATCTCCATCTGAGGACCCCCTCATCCACAGCGCCATCCTGGGGGCCTTGGAGGCCGAGGGCAGGAGGAAACGCAAGCTCTGGGACGTGACGCTGTGTGCGGGCGGCCATCACCGGGCCACACGGCCATGAAAGGGGTCGCTGGAGGGAAGAGGAAAGAACACAGGGCAAAGGGAAGCGACCCTGAATGAAGCCATGGCCCTGGGGCTGAGCTGGTGTGCCGAGGCGGCTGCCAGCTTCCCTCTGTGTCCCCCCCAGGGCCTGTGCTGCTTCTGCGATGTGGCTCTCATTCTTTATGACACTTGGGAACGTTTCCTTCCTGTCTCCCTCCACGGACGCTCCGTGCCCCGGGTGCTAACACGGTGTGGTATGCTCAGTGTGCATCCAGGCGAGGCAGCGTCACCCAGCCCTGGTTTTAAGAAACATGTTTTATGCCCCCCTTTTGACTTATTTTGACCTGTCTTAATGTCATTTGCAGGATGATTGAGTTGAATGCAGAGAGAGAATGAGGTTAGGCAGCTGTAAGACACAGATTTCAAGGGAAGGAAAGGGACGGAGAGGAACGAGGTCACGTTAGAGAGGAGAGAGAGTGCCCTAGAGCAGGAACGGCCTGCGAGCCGCAGCCTGGACGTCAGCCCAGCGTGGCCCCGCACTCGCTGTGTGATGCTGAACACATCATTCAGCCTTTCTGGGCCTTAGCGTTCTTCTTTCAAAGTGAAAAACCAGACTACATTCTTCCTAGCTCTACATTTTGGGGGCGCTGGGTGGCACCGGGTCCTTGCCGCAGTTCCAGGGCTTTCCCCAGTGACGGCGCTCTGGGGGCCGTGGGCTCAGCAGCCGCAGCGTCCGGCTTCTCTGGCCGCGGTGCGCGGGCTCGACGGCCCCTCTGGCAGGGGGACCTCAGTGCCCCGACCAGGCTCTGAACCTGCGTACCCCCAAGTGGAAGATAGAGTCCCAACCACCGGACCACCAGGGAAGTCCCTACCTGTAAGTTCTTTCCTCTAGGATCCTTATCTGCATTTATTCCAATCCCAACTGTATAAGAAATATGAGTTGTCATCAGAAATCGATTTGAGAGAAATGAAAGTTGTGGAAAGAATATGTTGATACAATCATGTAAAAGTTAGGTTTCTCTTCAAATGGATTCAATGAGACTTAAAAAAAACAAAAACCTGTTTCTTCTAGAGGCAGCTCCATATCATGGAAAAAAACCATTTTACTGGAAATTAGTAGACTGGCTTTTGATCTTGGTTCCGGCACTAACTGGTCCAACGGTTTTGGCCAAAGCTCCTTATCTTCTCTTAGCTTTTCTTATCCAGAAATTGCGGGGAATGACTGGCAGAAATGTACATCATATGGTTCTTCCAGTTGATAATACTCATTACAATATCTATACACTCATTACAATACCTAATTATTTATATACTTATACTCATTATCATATTGGTTTAACCAAAATTCCAGTAGACATTTCTTGTTTATATCACATAGAAGCGGGTAGGGAGATGTTAAGCGTGTATCTTACAGTAGGCGTGGGAAAGTGAAAGAGAGCTAAATCTTGAATGCCTATCACTGAAATCAAATGATCATGCTTAAGCCAGAAAGACTGAGGAGAAACTTAAGTACATTGTTTAGAGATATGGAGACACAAAAAAATAAATCATCGAAAAGAGGGAAGAGAGTTTGCTTCTGAGCTGTTTTTCAGAGCAAGTCTTGAAAATGTATTTTTCAGACTGCATACATATATGACTCAGACGAACCTTCGAGTACCTCCCTTTCATCCTTCCTGTCAGCCTGTGGGGGATTTTCAGAAAGTCCCAGTGGTGAGTAGGACCTCTGCTGAACACACAGATGGAGGGCCCCGTTCTGTTCTTCACAGAGCTTCCAGCTGGGGGTGGATCCGCGCGCACACATCAGTGCAGAGCGTTGGTGGAGAGCCACGCCAGGATAAGCAGTAAGCACGACGTGCGAGTGGAACGCACGAGAAGCGTTCCTAGGCAGGTTGCATCAAGGAAGGCTTCCTGGAAGAGGGGGCGCCCAAGAAGAATCCTGAAGGAAGAGGAAGAGTTGGGTGGTTCAGGAGGGTGGGAATTTCAGGCAGAAAGCACAGCAGGAGGGGTGCTCAGCTGACCACAGGGGCGTAAGCTGTCGCTGACACACAGAGCTGGTTGTCTGTACTTATATAACTCTTGCCACAGCACAGGGACGACCTCCCGGCCTCAAGACACTCTCCCGGAGGTTTATCACGATGAGAAATGTCTCCTCCTTCGCTTGGACAGGCGAGCCTCACTAGAATTGGCTCATCAGAGCACAGCGAGGTTTACGTGAAAACCCCCAAACCAAAGAAGTCAAGAGTCATGTGAACGAGAAGTAATAGCCAATGAGGTCTGTGGGGTCCAGAAAACCCTCGCATGGGTTTCAGCACGGAGGGGAAGCCTCCAGGAAGGAGACAGGATGAAGACGCCTGAGAAGAAGACGACCGAGGAGGGAGCCACCCGCTCGCTCCAGGGCGGGAGGAGAGGCCGGCCTCCGAGAGAGAGAGAGAGGGAGAGGCGGAGCTGCGTTCTGGTAGCTTCTGCTTTCTCTGGGAAGCATGAGACTGAAATATGGCCTGAGAATATGGGAGAGAGACTTCTGAAGTCTAGAGAAAGTAGAGACTGGATGAGCATCCTCTCCAGGCAAGAAAACTGGACTGGGTGGCCACCTCCTCCTCCAGGGGATGGTCCTGACCCAGGGATCCAGCCCCGGTCTCCTGCACTGCAGGCAGATTCTTTACCGTCTGAGCCACCAGGGAAGCGCCATCGTTAGCAATACTAGGCGTAGAAGACTTTCAGAACCAGTCAACAGACTTTTACAATTTCCAAACACATTCCTTTGGATGGAAGTTTTATGGAATATAGCCATCTGTTTGAAGATTATTAACTACATGTGAGACAGGTATGCTGGATGTGGGGGAAAAAAGATAAAGAAGGTAGACAGGTCTTCCCTGGTGGTCCAGTGGGCAAAGAGTCCGCTTTGCAGTGCAGGGGGCACTGGTTCGATCCCTGGCCTGGGAAGATCCCATGTGCCCTGGAGCGGCTGGACAAGTGTGTCCAATTACGAGCCAGCGCTCTGGAGCTCATGCGCCCAGAGCCAGTGCTCTGCAGCGAGAGAGGCCACTGTGATGGGAGGCCTACCCGTGCCAAAGAACAAGGATGGATGAAAATAAGCAAAAAAACCATAAAAGAGGCCAAAATTAAAAAAAAAAAAGATAACATCCAAAACTATAACTGGGACCAGCGGCAGGTATCAGGACATGAGCAGCGCTGTCCTGAAGAGGACCCCTCCTAGAAGTCATTCCTGAATTTCCCAAACAGAAGCTGCTTCCACCCTCCCAGGCTCTCGCCACAGCTGGGCCTCCTCCGCAGCATCTGCGGTGGCAGTCTCGCTCACCCACGTGTGGTTTTCCCTCTGCCATCCTCTGGGCACCGTAGAGGCACCCGTCCACAGCCCAGAGGCCATAACGGACCCACGAAGCGTGCCCTTCAATACTTATCTGCAACCACTGACGTGGTTGTACACATCCAGGAGGGCTACCCTGGCGGCCCGGGGGAAGAGAACCCGCCTGCCAACGCAGGAGACGCGGGTCTGATCCCTGGACCGGGAGAGCCCCTGGAGGAGGACACGGCAGCCCACCCCAGTCTTCTTGCCTGGAGAGTCCCATGGGCAGAGGAGCCCGGCGGGCTTACCCTCGATGGGTCTGCAAAGAGCGGACATGACTGAGTGACTTCACAACAACAAGAGCAACTACGTCCAAGAGGAAATGTTATCTGACTTCTACAGATTGACCTTATCCACACTGAGCTAGACTCTCGCGGCATCAGGGAGCTATCTTTGGAAGAACAAAGGATGGTCAGAAACAGCGTCGTCTCAGCCAAGGGCTGGGCGGGGTGGGGAGGCAACGGGCTCCGGTGTGGGCTGCGTCTCCACTCTGCTTTCCAATTTCAAGTGGGCTCCGTGCAGCCCAGCAAAGAAAATTCAAGGAAATGAAACAACTCCCTCCCCGGCTCCTATTCTTCTTAGATACAAAAGACAGATAATTATCTAAAGTATTTCTCAATCTGAGCAAAATGGAAGCGTGACCTTTGGGTCCGTCTGCGGCAGAGCCTGCTCACGTCAGTGTCTGGAGCAGAAGTAAAGCAGTGTGCAGGCTTGGGGAGCACTCACGGGGGCCAAATTTCGCTCTCCCGCACGTTTCACACACCATAAATAAAGAGAAACCGTTTACCAGGCGGCGGCCGGAGCCGTTCAGAGTCACCCCGAGGGAGTGATAAAATTCCCTGCTGGTAGACTTACACAAACCAAGACTCCGTGGATTTTTTTGGATCCTCGCTTCGCTCAATAAAGCTTGGAAGTTTTAAACCTGAACGATGGCTGGACTAAGAGGGAAAATAAATCAATCTGGCAAAAAAAGTAATTATTCAGAGTGTGGGGAAATGAACTGAAACACAGAGGAGATCCAATTCAGTGATGTAAAAATCATATGCTTGCTCGTTTAAAAAAAAAAAAATCTCCATTTCTAGCTTTCGGGCCTATTTTAAAATGCACCGGATGAGCATCTAGTGATTTGGGTATTCAATGCTAAACTCGGAGCCTGTGTCCAATATCTGATTTGTTTACACTCAAAATAGAAGGAGGAATACATTTCCAAGTCTGAGGCTTCTTACAGATTTATCTTTTGTTTGGTGGTAATTATTACCAGAAAGTGCGGTCAGACTGGATTATTCTGGTGATGATGAAATGTCAGATAACTTTCACCTTTTTAAAAAATTTTTTGGCCATGCTGTGAGGCATATCTTACTTTCCAACCAAGGATCAAACTCCCACCCCTTGCACTGGGAGTATGGAATCTTAACCACTGGACCACCAGGGAAGTTTCTTTTTTTCTTTTTAAAATTTATTTTATTTATGTTTAAAACTTTATTTCTTTTTTTATTAGATTACTTTTGGAAAGTGATATTTTCAATTTATTGGAGCAAAGTATCCAAACAATTAATTGCTTTATTCTACTAAAAGGAAAACCCCACAAAAACAAAGAAGACAAGATAAATAGAAACAGGTTAGAGAGAAACAGGGAATCAGTTCAAGACGTTCTCCTGTCTAGTCCTGATCTCTAATAACCACTGGGTCTATCAACAACACGCTTATATAGAACAGCACACTTTCCAAAGAATCCTTTTCATGTCTTCCAAGATATACATGCATATTTTAAAGAAAGCTTCAAGCACCTGCTTGAATGAACACAAATAATGAAGAAAAAGAGCAGGGGAGCTATGTTGTTTGCGGACAAGATTTGGACAAAAGGGTTGGAGGCATTTTCTGGGGAAGGAATGTGCTAGAATGAGTACCTCGAGTAAGAATAACAGTTTTAATATTTAAAAAAACAGAGAGCACAACAGTTTCACAAAAAGGTAATCTTAAATATTAATAAAACAAATTATAACTAACATATGAATTCTATATAAATAATTACTTTTCAAAGCATTTAGATAGGACTGGTACTGAGAACAACTACAATGGTAGTTAAAGTCAGCTTATGTCACTTCGTAACCTCTTTGGAAATTCAGTGTTTGAGGGACTCGCTTAGTTAGGGTCTTAGATAGCAGGTCAAGTGTGTTTGGAATTCTAAGCCTTCTCAGGTGTCCTGGCTCAGCTTTTCTGTAGAGCTGGAATGCTGTTTACTGGGGAGGGGCTCTTTCTGCTGTGGTGTCGATGAGTAGCTTTAAGATACTCCTGTGCTCTATTTATTACAAGAAAGCAATTTCCATCCATCTTGGGAGATTCAGACCGTGGGAACAACATCGCCCATGGCAACCCCAGGGTCTCAGGTAGCAAGCTAGCCATGCTAATTTGAATTCATACTGTGTGGTGTTCAAGAATGCGTTATGGGTTTACACTGTAAAGAAGACTTTCATTAAAAAACAGTACATGGGAGGAGTGGGAAAGCCTTTTCTTGGTAAGCGAATGTTTTATATGATCACATATTCTGAATGTACATATCTAAAATATATCCTCAGGGACCCTACAAAACTGCATTCTACATGAAACACATAGAGACAAAACTAATAACCAGTGTATCACCTGTCCTGCTGGGTTGGGACAGTCCCTGTTAGTGCCTACTGTCCCAAGGTAATTATTAACAGTATCCCTTTCAGTCTTACACATGGAGTCACATGGTCATCCTATAATAACAACGAATGTCGAACCAAACTTTGTTTCTGGGTAGCAATTGCCATGGCCATGAAGTGTGCAGGCATGTTTGTCTACATTTGTTTATAAGGATCTGTTTATTCCAAGCCCATATTAACAACACTTTTCTGAATGAAGTTTTTATTTTTTAACTTTGAAAGAAAAATTGAAATTGTGAATTTTGTTTGCAAAATTCACACAAAGGGGGTTGGAAGGAAAATTTTCTGGGAAGGAATGTGCTAGAATGAGTACCTCGAGTAAGAATAACAGTTTTAATATTTAAAAAAACAGAGAGCACAACAGTTTCACAAAAAGGTAATCTTAAATATTAATAAAACAAATTATAACTAACATATGAATTCTATATAAATAATTACTTTTCAAAGCATTTAGATAGGACTGGTACTGAGAACAACTACAATGGTAGTTAAAGTCAGCTTATGTCACTTCGTAACCTCTTTGGAAATTCAGTGTTTGAGGGACTCGCTTAGTTAGGGTCTTAGATAGCAGGTCAAGTGTGTTTGGAATTCTAAGCCTTCTCAGGTGTCCTGGCTCAGCTTTTCTGTAGAGCTGGAATGCTGTTTACTGGGGAGGGGCTCTTTCTGCTGTGGTGTCGATGAGTAGCTTTAAGATACTCCTGTGCTCTATTTATTACAAGAAAGCAATTTCCATCCATCTTGGGAGATTCAGACCGTGGGAACAACATCGCCCATGGCAACCCCAGGGTCTCAGGTAGCAAGCTAGCCATGCTAATTTGAATTCATACTGTGTGGTGTTCAAGAATGCGTTATGGGTTTACACTGTAAAGAAGACTTTCATTAAAAAACAGTACATGGGAGGAGTGGGAAAGCCTTTTCTTGGTAAGCGAATGTTTTATATGATCACATATTCTGAATGTACATATCTAAAATATATCCTCAGGGACCCTACAAAACTGCATTCTACATGAAACACATAGAGACAAAACTAATAACCAGTGTATCACCTGTCCTGCTGGGTTGGGACAGTCCCTGTTAGTGCCTACTGTCCCAAGGTAATTATTAACAGTATCCCTTTCAGTCTTACACATGGAGTCACATGGTCATCCTATAATAACAACGAATGTCGAACCAAACTTTGTTTCTGGGTAGCAATTGCCATGGCCATGAAGTGTGCAGGCATGTTTGTCTACATTTGTTTATAAGGATCTGTTTATTCCAAGCCCATATTAACAACACTTTTCTGAATGAAGTTTTTTATTTTTTTTAACTTTGAAAGAAAAAATTGGAAATTGTGAATTTTGTTTGCAAAATTCACACACACAGTTTCCGGTATCTGGGGCTCCCCTGGTGGTCCAGTGGGTACAGAGTCCGCCTTGCAGTGCAAGGGGCACTAGTTTGATCCCTGGCACAGGAAGATCCCCTGTGCCACAGAGTGGCTGGACCGGTGTGTCCAATGATGATCCAGCGCTCTGGAAAGCATGCGCCCAGAGCCAGTGCTCTGCAGCGAGAGAGGCCACTGCCATGGGAGGCCCACACAGGCCGAAGAATAAAAAGCTGGATGAAAATAAATATAAATAAAAGAGGCATGATGTGGATAAAGAAAAAAAAAAGTCTTAAAATTTCTGGTATCTGTTTCTTACCATGACTCTGTTTGAAAACTTACAGCGTAATAGGCACATGTCAGCGTTTTCACCTACACCTGTGAGCTCTAAGAGAACGTGAAAGCGCTCCTCCCTCAGTCCCTCACAACCTGTGAGTCTACACGGAGGCCGTGGGCACGTGCGAAGCTGCTGCAGTCATGCCTGACTCCTTGCGACCCCGTGGATTGCAGCCCGCCAGGCCCCTCAGCCCAAGAGCTCTCCAGGCAAGAACTCTAGAGTGGGTTGTCAGCTCCTCCTCCAGGCGATCTTCCCCATCCAGGGATCGAACCCGGGTCTCTCGCACTGGAGTCGGGGTCTGTACTGTGTGAGCACCAGGGAAGCAGACGTTCCTTCCAGCTGAGGTCTTAGTCCCAAATGCTGCCCAGCCGCGGGCCAGTCCAAAATATATCCTCAGGGACCCTACAAAACTGCATTCTACATGAAACACATAGAGACAAAACTAATACCCAGTGTATCACCTGTCCTGCTGGGTTGGGACAGTCCCTGTTAGTGCCTACTGTCCCAAGGTAATTATTAACAGTATCCCTTTCAGTCTTACACATGGAGTCACATGGTCATCCTATAATAACAACGAATGTCGAACCAAACTTTGTTTCTGGGTAGCAATTGCCATGGCCATGAAGTGTGCAGGCATGTTTGTCTACATTTGTTTATAAGGATCTGTTTATTCCAAGCCCATATTAACAACACTTTTCTGAATGAAGTTTTTATTTTTTAACTTTGAAAGAAAAATTGAAATTGTGAATTTTGTTTGCAAAATTCACACACACAGTTTCCGGTATCTGGGGCTCCCCTGGTGGTCCAGTGGGTACAGAGTCCGCCTTGCAGTGCAAGGGGCACTAGTTTGATCCCTGGCACAGGAAGATCCCCTGTGCCACAGAGTGGCTGGACCGGTGTGTCCAATGATGATCCAGCGTCTGAAAGCATGCGCCCAGAGCCAGTGCTCTGCAGCGAGAGGGCCACTGACATGGGAGGCCCACACAGGCCGAAGAATAAAAAGCTGGATGAAAATAAATATAAATAAAAGAGGCATGATGTGGATAAAGAAAAAAAAAAGTCTTAAAATTTCTGGTATCTGTTTCTTACCATGACTCTGTTTGAAAACTTACAGCGTAATAGGCACATGTCAGCGTTTTCACCTACACCTGTGAGCTCTAAGAGAACGTGAAAGCGCTCCTCCCTCAGTCCCTCACAACCTGTGAGTCTACACGGAGGCCGTGGGCACGTGCGAAGCTGCTGCAGTCATGCCTGACTCCTTGCGACCCCGTGGATTGCAGCCCGCCAGGCCCCTCAGCCCAAGAGCTCTCCAGGCAAGAACTCTAGAGTGGGTTGTCAGCTCCTCCTCCAGGCGATCTTCCCCATCCAGGGATCGAACCCGGGTCTCTCGCACTGGAGTCGGGGTCTGTACTGTGTGAGCACCAGGGAAGCAGACGTTCCTTCCAGCTGAGGTCTTAGTCCCAAATGCTGCCCAGCCGCGGGCCAGTCCTGCTGCCGCTCGCCCGCTCTCTGCACTCGGTTCTGCCCGACCGCTCGCCCTTCCCTCGGGAACGAGTCCCTATCTTGGATCTCTCTGCCAGCAACCAGGTCTCCCTCTGGTTTCCCACGGCATGCATCTGTGCACTCGTCCCCTGCTTCAGCTTTTCTCTGGAGCTTCGGAGATCCCTCTGCCTGATCCAGAACTCTTCTCCCTGAACTCCCAGCAACTGTCCATCATCACACTCCTGGCGCTCTAGGCCGCTTGTGCTCCTGACCGTGAGGACAGACACTCCTCTTCTTCAGGCTTCTTGGGACAGCCTGGTGAGCAGGAGATTTTAACAAGCTAAGTGCTGAATGAATGCTGAAGCTCTCTTCTTATCACCTGGAGCTGGCTCTTCCACGTGCCCCTGTCACCTGTCTCTTTCCATCATTTACCAGGACGCAGGGAGGTCAGGTTTGTGCACGCGGCTCCAGGATGAGCTAACCCAGGCACAGAGTTTAAAGAATAATGCTGCCTGGGGAGGTGTTATGTGCCTTAATGGGGCAGCTGCCTAGGGCCGTAAAGGGTGAGTCTACATTGAGGCCGTGAGCCCTTGCTACATTGCTTCAGTCACGTCTGACTCTTTGCGACCTCAAGGCTCCACCAGGCTCCTCTGTCCGTGGGATTCTCCAGGCAAAAGTTCTAGAGTGGGTTTCCGTGTCTTTCTCCAGCGATCTTCCCAACCCAGGGATCAAACCTGTGTCTCTTAGCGTCTCCGGCACTGGCAGGCTGGGTCTTTACCACGAGTGCCACCAGGGAAGCCCATGGGAACAGGAATGAACTTCACACTGGGCTTCCATCACCAGCACGAGGCTCTGGGGTGGGCAGCCTGGAGAAAGTGACTGTTTTCCGCCTTCACTGGCATGTCCAGAGACAGCCCTTTGGAAATCCACCCTCCCCTGGGAGCGCCTTTCTCCAGCTCTGCACAGCGGCCCATGTGGGCTGGAAGAAGCCCAGTGGGATGATCGCTCCCACGTGGAAATGCTGTAAGTGAACTGGGTAAGTGAAGCTCTTAAGGAGCACACACTGTCAGCGTGAGTCTATTATCCCTTTCTTACTTCCAGTTATGTTCTGTAAAAACCCAAGGATTCTGCTTCATAAGGACAGACTTCAGCAGAACTTCAAGACAGCAACTGCAGTATGCGAGCTGACCAACTTGGCTGCTTTGTACTGTGCTATTATTCAATGGATTCCAGCATTTTCCCCCAGGGAAGTGGAGCGAATGCTCTCAGCCATAGGAAAACCCTAGGAAGGCTCTTCCAGAGGATTTCCTCGTAGCAACCTTCAGTCTATACACAATACTTACGCGAGTTGCACGGGAACAAAGACGGCATGTAGGGAGGGGGTCTGCCTTGCCCATCGGCACCATTCCTTGGTGACTGAATATGTATTTCGTTCAGTCTTAATTTAAGAAAAGTGTGTTATGGGCAAGGCTTCCCTGGTGGCTCAGATGATAACTTGGGTTCAATCCCTGAGTTGGGAAGACCCCTGGGTTGAGAAGGGCATGGAAACCCACCCCAGTACTCCTGCCTGAAGAATCCCACGGACAGAGGGGTCTGGTAGGCTACAGTCTGTGGGGTTGCAAAGGGTCAGACATGACTGAGTGACTAATACACACATATACACACAACAAAAACATGTAATCCTGCTACTCAAAAATGTCCTCTAACATAGTGGGTAAGAACACAGGGCTTCCCTGGTGGTCCAGTGGGTAAAGAGTCTGCCTTGCAGTGCAAGGGGCACCGGTTCGATCCCTGGCTCAGGAGCAGCTGGGCTGGTGTATCCAATTAGGAGCCAGTGCTCTGGAGAGCATGCGGCCAGAGCTGGTGCTCTGAGGTGAAAGAGGCCACTGCAATGGGAGGCCCACCCATGCCAGAGAATAAAGATGCATGAAAAATAAAAAACAATGACTTAGAGGCAAAAAAAAAAAAAAGTTTTTTAAAAAAGAAAACAGACACTGGAACCAATTTACTTGGATTCAAATCTGGCTCTTGATACTTACTGGTAAGTTTGGTGTTATGGACACCTGGAGACATGTTCATTTCTCACAAAAATTAAGAAAGATATCTGGGCTAAACAGACAATTGTCTCCTCACACTAAGGATAAGCTTGCCTGCAAGCCTCGCCTCTCTGAGACCAATACAGAGCACAAAGGTTCTTCCTCTTACCGCTTTTTAATGCTAATGAAACACTTTACAAACTCGGAGCGCCCTTTGTAACTTAAGAACTGTAAGAATGTTTCTCCTCAAGAGCAAAGGTGTTGGTAGAGGATCAAAGGGCTCAGGTGAAGACCTCTTTTGCATCTCTAGAGAGACAAAAAGCTTCTTCATGATTATAAATTAGTTTGAGATTTCTAGTTGGAAAAAATATAAAAAGGGGTGGGGGAGGATTGTGCGTTAGCCTCGCCCTTGGAGATCGATGGGGTCGAGACTCTCCAGCTCTGGGGTAAGAACATCTGTTTACATTTGATTGAGTTCTGGTTATTTCTGATTACTTGTGCTTGCCTTTATTTGATGATTAATAAACCCACTCTTGGTTTGACAGTACTTGAGACCACGATACTTTATTGTCGAGGTCCGAGGCTCACACCCTGAGGGGACCAGGCCCTGTTCACGGAAAAGTCTCTGAGCTATTTAACATAGTTTCTCTTAGCGAGAACTAGTGAGAATAGTAATCAGAGTAAGCTCAGAACATGGTGCCCACGACATTGGTAAGGTACTTCATCTATAAGTGAGGCTAACAATCTTATAGGGCTTCTGGATTAAGAAGGTTTAATATGCATACTTGCTGAGAATGGTCCCTGGCCACACTAAGTGCTACATGTGTCAGTTATTATCACTGTTTTATTTTCTGAGTGTAAAACAGATATTGCTTAGCTGAAAACACAGATTGTTTTTCAGTATAGATGTGCCAGATACCTATCACATTAATATCAGCCCTGAGAAAAAGCAACCCCAAATTTTAATCAAGAGTATTTTCTGAAGTTCAGTCTGAGACTTCTCTACTCTTATAACAGCACTCCATTTTCTTAAAGAAACTCTTATGATAACACTTTAGGCCCAATGCTTCCTTCTACTGACACTCAGGATCTGGTGTTCATTCATGACCTCACACAGGAAGCTCAGTGTTGCTGCAAGTCTTCCAAACACCAAACCGATGTTTCCTAACACAGCGTGCTCTCTGCCCCGAAGGCACCCAGCCCTCTAGGCTGCTGGAATGAGAGCCTGACCACTGCTGAGCGCCTGCGCACACGTTTGCTCAGAGCTGCTGAAGAAGGGGTCTGAAGGAGACTCAAAACAGTTCCACCTGCTCCAAGCAAGATCTGAAAGAAATGGATACCTTACAAGAAGAGAATGGGGCTCCCCTGGTGGTCCAGTGGGTAAAGAGTCCACCTGGCAGTGCAAGGGGCACCCGTTCCACTCCTGGCCCGGGAAGACCCCACGTGCCACGGAGCAGCTGGACCGGTGTGTCCAATTGTCAGCCAGCACTCTGGAGTGCATGCGCCCAGAGCCGGTGCTCTGCAGTGAGAGGCCCCTGCGATGGGAGGCCCACACAGGCCGAAGAATAAAGATGGATGAAAATAAATACATAAAAAACCAATAAAAGAGACCAAAATAAAAAGAGAGAGAGAGAATGAAAGAGGCTCATGTGACAGAAAAAGGTAGGTCTTTGACCACAAGTTAGGGTTCACTCTTCAATTTAGTTCACTTGTTCAAGATTTTTTCTTTTAAAATCAGATATCATTGAATGTGCATTTTTCATTTTCTTTATATTCTTCTGAAGAATATCTTCATCTGGAGGAAGAAAGGCACTTCAAGTATGCAGAGAAGAGAATGTGTGCTATTTTCTTTCTCTTGTTGAAGCTTCTGAAAGAATGTTCCTGATTGATACGTGCGGAGTTGAACCATGAAACCTAACCTGGCTGCTGAGAAGAATTCATTCCTTCATCCCCTCATTCCCTCAGGGAACACGGAGGAGGAGGAGCATTGTCTGTGCTGGCGCCTGGCACTGGGAAGAGTCTGACAGCTACTTCCCTGACCCCTGCCCTCCGGCTGCTGACAATCTTTACTTTTCTGAAGTTCAGTCTGAGACTTCTCTACTCTTATAACAGCACTCCATTTTCTTAAAGAAACTCTTATGATAACACTTTAGGCCCAATGCTTCCTTCTACTGACACTCAGGATCTGGTGTTCATTCATGACCTCACACAGGAAGCTCAGTGTTGCTGCAAGTCTTCCAAACACCAAACCGATGTTTCCTAACACAGCGTGCTCTCTGCCCCGAAGGCACCCAGCCCTCTAGGCTGCTGGAATGAGAGCCTGACCACTGCTGAGCGCCTGCGCACACGTTTGCTCAGAGCTGCTGAAGAAGGGTCTGAAGGAGACTCAAAACAGTTCCACCTGCTCCAAGCAAGATCTGAAAGAAATGGATACCTTACAAGAAGAGAATGGGGCTCCCCTGGTGGTCCAGTGGGTAAAGAGTCCACCTGGCAGTGCAAGGGGCACCCGTTCCACTCCTGGCCCGGGAAGACCCCACGTGCCACGGAGCAGCTGGACCGGTGTGTCCAATTGTCAGCCAGCACTCTGGAGTGCATGCGCCCAGAGCCGGTGCTCTGCAGTGAGAGGCCCCTGCGATGGGAGGCCCACACAGGCCGAAGAATAAAGATGGATGAAAATAAATACATAAAAAACCAATAAAAGAGACCAAAATAAAAAGAGAGAGAGAGAATGAAAGAGGCTCATGTGACAGAAAAAGGTAGGTCTTTGACCACAAGTTAGGGTTCACTCTTCAATTTAGTTCACTTGTTCAAGATTTTTTCTTTTAAAATCAGATATCATTGAATGTGCATTTTTCATTTTCTTTATATTCTTCTGAAGAATATCTTCATCTGGAGGAAGAAAGGCACTTCAAGTATGCAGAGAAGAGAATGTGTGCTATTTTCTTTCTCTTGTTGAAGCTTCTGAAAGAATGTTCCTGATTGATACGTGCGGAGTTGAACCATGAAACCTAACCTGGCTGCTGAGAAGAATTCATTCCTTCATCCCCTCATTCCCTCAGGGAACACGGAGGAGGAGGAGCATTGTCTGTGCTGGCGCCTGGCACTGGGAAGAGTCTGACAGCTACTTCCCTGACCCCTGCCCTCCGGCTGCTGACAATCCAGGCACTCCACATACATTATTTCTAATACTCACAAGTCTCCATGTTAGTCATGGTTATTTCTACCTTGCAAGCCAGAATTTAAGGCCCAGAGAAATTAAGTGACTTATTGTCACACGAAACAATTAATCGGTGGCACTAGGATCCAAATCCCAGTCCATCTCATTCCAAAAGCCAGGCTTATCAGATTCTTTTTACTGTAACACACTATCTTCAAGGAATAAGTCTGGAGGCTTTTGTTTGTTTGTTTTTGCACTTTTTCCTTTCTTTTTTAATAAGTGTGTTTTCGAGTCTTACAGAATTCAGTGTTTTGCAAAGTGTATCATGGTTTAAGAAAGTAAGGAATATTTCTGAAAAAAAAATCACTTTTTCCTTAATATATATCAGATTTATAAAGAAACAATATTGGTTATTTGGACAATGGTTCAAAGGGCAAACATCTCTTTCAGAAGGTTAGTAAGATACAGTCTTTATATATGGTCTGATTCGGTTTTATATCAGCTCATCTAGAACATGACCAGCAGACTTAAGGCCTGCTCTGATGGTGTCATTTACTGGTCAGAGGACATAAGGCATATGACACAGTGAGATCCTGTTTCTTTATCTGTAAAATGGCGGTCTCATCGCCTGTCACATGGGAAGCTACAAAGAGGAAATTGAGGACACTATAGAATGCTTAACAGTGACAGGCACGCTTCAGTCCCGGTCCTTTGCTCCACATGTGACACACCTTTGTTCAGCATTAACTGACAAAACATGCCTCCCGTGGTAATGTTCCAGAGCACGAAGACCATTGTTTTAGACGTCCTTCTTGTGGTACAGCCTTGGGCATCCCTGGTGGCTCAGATGGTAAAGAATCCGCCTGCAAGGCGTTCGATCCTGTGTTGGAAAGATTGTCTGGAGAAGGGCATGGGTACCCACTTCAGTGTTCTTGCCTGGAGAAATCCACGGACAGAGGAGCATTGTCTGTGCTGGCGCCTGGCACTGGGAAGAGTCTGACAGCTACTTCCCTGACCCCTGCCCTCCGGCTGCTGACAATCCAGGCACTCCACATACATTATTTCTAATACTCACAAGTCTCCATGTTAGTCATGGTTATTTCTACCTTGCAAGCCAGAATTTAAGGCCCAGAGAAATTAAGTGACTTATTGTCACACGAAACAATTAATCGGTGGCACTAGGATCCAAATCCCAGTCCATCTCATTCCAAAAGCCAGGCTTATCAGATTCTTTTTACTGTAACACACTATCTTCAAGGAATAAGTCTGGAGGCTTTTGTTTGTTTGTTTTTGCACTTTTTCCTTTCTTTTTTAATAAGTGTGTTTTCGAGTCTTACAGAATTCAGTGTTTTGCAAAGTGTATCATGGTTTAAGAAAGTAAGGAATATTTCTGAAAAAAATCATTTTTTCCTTAATATATATCAGATTTATAAAGAAACAATATTGGTTATTTGGACAATGGTTCAAAGGGCAAACATCTCTTTCAGAAGGTTAGTAAGATACAGTCTTTATATATGGTCTGATTCGGTTTTATATCAGCTCATCTAGAACATGACCAGCAGACTTAAGGCCTGCTCTGATGGTGTCATTTACTGGTCAGAGGACATAAGGCATATGACACAGTGAGATCCTGTTTCTTTATCTGTAAAATGGCGGTCTCATCGCCTGTCACATGGGAAGCTACAAAGAGGAAATTGAGGACACTATAGAATGCTTAACAGTGACAGGCACGCTTCAGTCCCGGTCCTTTGCTCCACATGTGACACACCTTTGTTCAGCATTAACTGACAAAACATGCCTCCCGTGGTAATGTTCCAGAGCACGAAGACCATTGTTTTAGACGTCCTTCTTGTGGTACAGCCTTGGGCATCCCTGGTGGCTCAGATGGTAAAGAATCCGCCTGCAAGGCGTTCGATCCCTGTGTTGGAAAGATTGTCTGGAGAAGGGCATGGGTACCCACTTCAGTGTTCTTGCCTGGAGAAATCCACGGACAGAGGAGCCTGGCGAGCTACAGTCCATGGAGTCACAAACGGTCAGACACGGTGGAGCAACTAACATGCTTACGGTACAATCTGATGGAAAGAAGCTCCTAGGTACATTTTTCTGGATGGCTCAGGTGAGTTTGAATGGATAATCCCTAAACCTCAAGTAATCTTTCATGTATGCAAATTAGGTAAGCATATATAAATCCACGAACACATAGAGTATATTTAAAGATTTATAAAATTGAAAGAAAAAAAAACTCAGCAAGCACATGTATTCATTCAAAAGACTACTGTTTGAAATTATTCTTATGAAAGCATATGCATTATTTCATTCACTTGATGAACACCTGTTCATTGGGTGTCCAGTAAGTGCAGAGCACTGGGCCAGAACTGGGTGATGAATGAAACAGCAATGTTTCCTCCTTTGAAAACAGTTATGGAGGGAAGTCTGTTGCATTATTTGTGGATAAATAAGTATTACTCAGATGACTCAGATAGGAGTGGCTTTAGCCTGAGTTTGTCATAAAACTAACTCTGCATCCCACTAACAGGACAAACCTAGACAACATATTAAAAAGCAGTCAGATGCAACAGAGCGGTTGAACTGAACCAGGAGGAAATGCTACATGATGCACGTCTTCAAGAATCCACAGTTAGCAGAGGAGCTCTTTACCAACATAGTATAAAAAGTACCTCTGGGACTTCCCTGGTGGTCCAGTGGCTAAGGGTCCGCCTGCTAATGCAGGCAACAGGGATTCCATCCCTGGCCAGGGAAGATCTCACGTGCTTTGGGGCAACTAAGCCTCGCCCATGCGTTGCAACTATGCGCCTGTTCATCTACAGCCTGTGCTGAGACGAGAGAAGCCACTGAAATGAGAAGCCCATGTACTGCAACTAGAGAGTAGCCCCTACTCTCCAAAAATAGAGAAAACCCTTTCACAGCAACGGAGACCTAGCACACCCATAAATACATACACACATAGATAAAAAGTACCTCTGGATTCTCAGATGTCCTGAGTCTGATCACTGTTAGAAGGGCAATGCCAAAGAATGTTCAAACTTCCGTACCATTGCACTCATTTCACGCGCTACCAAAGTAATGCTCAAAATCCTCCAAGCTAGGCTTCAGTAGTACCGAGAACTTCTAGATGTATAAGCTGCATTTACAAAAGGCAAAAGAACCAGAGAGCAAACTGCCAACATCTGGTGGATCACAGAAAGAGTAAGGATATTCCAGAAAAACATCTACTTCTGCTTCACTGACTACCCTTAGCCTTTAACTGTGTGGATCAGAACAAGGTGGGAGATTCTGAACGAGATGGGAACACCAGATCGCCTTACCTGTCTCCTATGAAATCTGTGTGCAGGACAAGAAGCAACAGAACAGGACATGGAACAACAGACTGATTCCAAATTGGGAAAGGAGGACATCAAGGCTGTATATTATCACCCCTGTTTATTTAATTTATATACAGAGTGCATCATGTGAAATGCCAGGCTGGATGAAGCACAAGCTGGAATCAAGACTGCCAACATCAACAACCTCAGACATGCAGATGACACCATTCTTATGGCAGAAAGTGAAGGAACTAAACAGCCTCCTGATGAAGGTGAAAGAAAGTAAAAAAGCTGGCCTAAAACTCAACATTCAAACAAGTAAGACCGTGGCATCTGGTACCATGATTTCACGGTAAATAGACAAGCAAACAATGGAAACAGTGACAGACTTTAGTTTCTTAGGCTCCAAAATCACTGTGGATGGTGACTGCAGCCATGAAGTGAAAAGACACTTGCTCCTTGGAAGAAAAGCTACAGCAAACCTAGACAGCATATTAAAAGGCAGAGAGATCATTTTGGTGACCAAAGTTCATATAGTCAAAGCTATGGTTTTCCCAGGAATCATGTATGTATGTGAGAGTTGGATCATAAAGAAGGCTGAACACCGAGAAACTGATGCCTTTGAACTGTGGCAGACTCTTGAGAGTCCCTTGGACTTTAAGGAGATCAAACCAGTCAGCCCTAAAGGAAAGCAACCCTGAATATTCACTGGAAGGACAGATTCTGAAGCTGAAGCTCCAATACTTGGGCCACCTGATGGGAAAAGATGAGACCCTGATGCTGGAAAAAACAGAAGGCAGAAGGAGGAAGGGACAACCGGGGCAAGATGGCTGGATGGCATCACTGAGCCAGTGGACATGAGTTTGGGCTACTCTGGGAGACGGTAAAGAAAGGGAAGCCTGGCGGGCTGCAGTTCATGGGGTCGCAAAGAGTCAGACACGACTGAATGACTGAACTGAACTGATCACTCTTCACTATGATGATTAAAAAAAAAAAATTCCCCTTTTTAGCCTTGGAAAAAATCCTATCCAAATAATTTTTCTGGAGCTTGAGATTACATTACTTATCTCACTGAAGTTTCCAAAATATTTCTAATATTTTCTACCAATAGCCAAACCCTTTTCCCTCGCGGAGAATGACCTTGATTTCTGAAACAGTACTTTCCTTGACATTACTTGGGGGGTGGGCAGTATTTCCCCTGAAAAGTAAACATGGGAATAAAAACAAGGTGACTCAAAGGATGAGGAAGTATGTTTTTCTAGAGAACAAAAGATCCCTTCACAGTGAGTCAAACACTTAACTGTGAACTTTCCTGAATGTAAACACTGTTCAAATGGCACAAGGAATTTCATCTCTGTCTATAAAAGTTCCTGCACAATAGCTCTTGCCTGAAGCTACTTTTGGCAGGTGGTAAACTAATCTTCAAATGCTCTGCACGCAGACCTACAAAAACTTTTCTTATTGTCTCAGGAGTGATACAATTGCAATTACCTTCATAATAGCAATAATATCATGCGAATCAGAGCACTGTCAAAGGCAAGTCATGTCATAAATTAAGAGTGACATCATTGAGTCCAGTGCCTAGAATGTAAGGGAAGAGAGACGAGGGTGGCAGGGAGGAGAGAGGGAAAAAAAAAAGAGTGACATCATTTATGCCTAGCATCTTCTTGAATAAAGAAATGCTTTATGAGAACATTTAAACTATTAGCGGACCTTCTCCATTTAGCTTAAGAGTTTAAAAGTTATAGGACATTAGAGTTTAAAAATATTTTTAAAAACTGAAATATAGCTGATTTACCATGTTGTATTAGTTCTTTCCAGAGTACATATACACACCCTTCTGTTCCCTTACAGGTAATTACAAAATATGAGACCCTGATGCTGGAAAAAACAGAAGGCAGAAGGAGGAAGGGACAACCGGGGCAAGATGGCTGGATGGCATCACTGAGCCAGTGGACATGAGTTTGGGCTACTCTGGGAGACGGTAAAGAAAGGGAAGCCTGGCGGGCTGCAGTTCATGGGGTCGCAAAGAGTCAGACACGACTGAATGACTGAACTGAACTGATCACTCTTCACTATGATGATTAAAAAAAAAAAATTCCCCTTTTTAGCCTTGGAAAAAATCCTATCCAAATAATTTTTCTGGAGCTTGAGATTACATTACTTATCTCACTGAAGTTTCCAAAATATTTCTAATATTTTCTACCAATAGCCAAACCCTTTTCCCTCGCGGAGAATGACCTTGATTTCTGAAACAGTACTTTCCTTGACATTACTTGGGGGGTGGGCAGTATTTCCCCTGAAAAGTAAACATGGGAATAAAAACAAGGTGACTCAAAGGATGAGGAAGTATGTTTTTCTAGAGAACAAAAGATCCCTTCACAGTGAGTCAAACACTTAACTGTGAACTTTCCTGAATGTAAACACTGTTCAAATGGCACAAGGAATTTCATCTCTGTCTATAAAAGTTCCTGCACAATAGCTCTTGCCTGAAGCTACTTTTGGCAGGTGGTAAACTAATCTTCAAATGCTCTGCACGCAGACCTACAAAAACTTTTCTTATTGTCTCAGGAGTGATACAATTGCAATTACCTTCATAATAGCAATAATATCATGCGAATCAGAGCACTGTCAAAGGCAAGTCATGTCATAAATTAAGAGTGACATCATTGAGTCCAGTGCCTAGAATGTAAGGGAAGAGAGACGAGGGTGGCAGGGAGGAGAGAGGGAAAAAAAAAAGAGTGACATCATTTATGCCTAGCATCTTCTTGAATAAAGAAATGCTTTATGAGAACATTTAAACTATTAGGCGGACCTTCTCCATTTAGCTTAAGAGTTTAAAAGTTATAGGACATTAGAGTTTAAAAATATTTTTAAAAAACTGAAATATAGCTGATTTACCATGTTGTATTAGTTTCAGGTATATATAAAGCACAGTGATTTAGTTACATATACACACCCTTCTGTTCCCTTACAGGTAATTACAAAATATGGAGAATAATTCCTATTCTATACAGTAGTAAAAGCGGATTTTGCTATTATGACCATAGAAAGTCAAAGTGAAGTAGTAGCTGCTCAGTCATGTCCAACCCTTTGGGATCCCACAGACTGTAGCCCATCAGGCTCCTCTGTCCATGGGGATTCTCTAGGCAAGAATACCAAAGAGGGGCTTCCCTGGTGGTCCAGGGGGTAAGGACACTGCCTTGCAGTGCAAGGGGCTCCAGTTCCATCCCTGGCCTGGGAAGATCCCACGTGCCGCAGAGTGGCTGGACCAACGTTTCCAACTGCCGAGCTGGAGCTCTGGAGCACATGTGCCCAGAGCTGGTGCTCTGCAGCAAGAGAGGCCGTTGCGATGGGAAGCCCACACAGGCCAGAGAACAAAGACGGATGAAAATAAATAAATGGAAGACTAATAGAAGTGACCAAAAGAAAAAAAAAAAAACCAAAAAGAAAACCATGAAACAAATGTCAACAAAGAAGACTGAAATCATAATAAGTATCCTTTCTGACCACAATGATATAAAGTTAGAAATCAGCAAGAAGAAAGCAAGCTGGAACATACGTGGAATTAAACAACAGACTCCTGGACAATCCATGCATCAAAGAAGCAATCAAAAGAAAAATTTAAAAAAAAAAGAAAAAAGAATACTGGAGAGGACTGCTATTTCCTTTTCCAGGGGATCTTCCTGACAGAGGGATTGAACCTGGGTCTCCTGCCTTGTAGGCACATTCTTTACCATGTGAGCCACCAGGGAAGCCAATAGAAGAGGACTATTAACATTTTAAACTAACAGAAATTATGAGATGTCAATAAGCTGAGACATTTCCTTTTTCCTGCATTAAATTTTTATGCTTTACAAGCCTATTTCTAAATAATTTAAAATAGATGTTGATAATCATGTTGATAATAGTGAACAGAGCTGCTCCAACCAAGTTGTAGAGCTAGTATGGAATGCCAGAGATCTCTCCTTACCCATCTGCAGATTATTTTTGGGTGGGAGGGGCACTTCTATTGGTCTTTCATTTATTCATTTTCATCTGTCTTTGTTCTCTGGCCTGTGTGGGCCTCCCATCGCAGTGGCCTCTCTCGTCACAGAGCACCAGTTCTGGGCGCATGCGCTCCAGAGCTCCAGCTCGGTAGCTAGACACATCTGTCCAGCCACTCTGTGGCACATGGGATCTTCCCAGGCTGGGGATCGAACTGGCGCCCCTTGCACTGCAAGGTGGTGTCCTTACCCACTGGACCACCAGGGAAGCCCCCATCTGCAGATTTTGCACACATTCTAGAATCACCATCATCAGCCCCAAACCCAGTCAGAAGCTAGGGTTCCTTCTCTCCCCATTTAGGAAGGATTGCACAATTTCTAGTATATGATGAGGAATACAACTCAGGTCAGAGGATACTGAGATTTCATTTGGGGTTTTCTGTTTTCAAATATTGAGTATCAAATGTGACTCAGAGGTTCTCCAGGACCCTGGGGGTGGATGGGGAGACAGTGAGGGCAGTGGCAGGGTAAGTGTGCCCCACAGAGTGGCGGCTGTGGGACAGACATCCTCCCCTGCACCTCCGCTTGCACGGATCTGGGCAGCATCAGTTCTTTCCAGTGACATGGAGCAGATGTGTGGTTTAGTCACATTGAAAAAGGAGCTCGTTGCTTCCTCAGAGTTCCTGTGAGATTCGAGGGCACCAGGAGCCCCCTGAAGGATTTGTCCCACGTGGAGGACAGAGGATATGACCCTCCAAGAGGAGGGGAACAGCATCTCTAGGCGACCACCCTGGCTGGCTGGGAGGGTCCAGCGCTTCTCCTTGGGGAGAAGCATGAGATTCCACATTTGGGAAGGGACTGAGGGGCAGGGAACTCGTTAAGGTTCTTAAAAATGGAAGCCAATAGAAGAGGACTATTAACATTTTAAACTAACAGAAATTATGAGATGTCAATAAGCTGAGACATTTCCTTTTTCCTGCATTAAATTTTTATGCTTTACAAGCCTATTTCTAAATAATTTAAAATAGATGTTGATAATCATGTTGATAATAGTGAACAGAGCTGCTCCAACCAAGTTGTAGAGCTAGTATGGAATGCCAGAGATCTCTCCTTACCCATCTGCAGATTATTTTTGGGTGGGAGGGGCACTTCTATTGGTCTTTCATTTATTCATTTTCATCTGTCTTTGTTCTCTGGCCTGTGTGGGCCTCCCATCGCAGTGGCCTCTCTCGTCACAGAGCACCAGTTCTGGGCGCATGCGCTCCAGAGCTCCAGCTCGGTAGCTAGACACATCTGTCCAGCCACTCTGTGGCACATGGGATCTTCCCAGGCTGGGGATCGAACTGGCGCCCCTTGCACTGCAAGGTGGTGTCCTTACCCACTGGACCACCAGGGAAGCCCCCATCTGCAGATTTTGCACACATTCTAGAATCACCATCATCAGCCCCAAACCCAGTCAGAAGCTAGGGTTCCTTCTCTCCCCATTTAGGAAGGATTGCACAATTTCTAGTATATGATGAGGAATACAACTCAGGTCAGAGGATACTGAGATTTCATTTGGGGTTTTCTGTTTTCAAATATTGAGTATCAAATGTGACTCAGAGGTTCTCCAGGACCCTGGGGGTGGATGGGGAGACAGTGAGGGCAGTGGCAGGGTAAGTGTGCCCCACAGAGTGGCGGCTGTGGGACAGACATCCTCCCCTGCACCTCCGCTTGCACGGATCTGGGCAGCATCAGTTCTTTCCAGTGACATGGAACGAATGTGTGGTTTAGTCAAATTGAAAAAGGAGCTCGTTGCTTCCTCAGAGTTCCTGTGAGATTCGAGGGCACCAGGAGCCCCCTGAAGGATTTGTCCCACGTGGAGGACAGAGGATATGACCCTCCAAGAGGAGGGGAACAGCATCTCTAGGCGACCACCCCTGGCTGGCTGGGAGGGGTCCAGCGCTTCTCCTTGGGGAGAAGCATGAGATTCCACATTTGGGAAGGGACTGAGGGGGGCAGGGAACTCGTTAAGGTTCATGCTGTAAAAATAGTGAGAAAGAAGGACTCTTTCCAATTCCCTCTTTCCCAGTTCACTTTCCTAAGGAAAGGAAGAGTCCTGAAAACACAGAACTGCAATTCCAACTGCCGCCGTGAAGCACACGTACACTTGCAGATAAGTCACTCGATCTTTCCAGGGCTCAGTGTATTCATCAGCGCTACCTGATGATCTCGAGAGCACCTCAACCTATCAGTAACACCAAATAGTTTGTTGTTGTTGTTTAGTTGCCTGACTCTTTGCAGCACTGTGAACTGCAGCCCGCCAGGCTCCTCTGTTCATGGAAGTGTCCCAGGCGAGAACACTGGAGTGGGTTGCCATTTCCTTCTCCTGGGGGTCTTCTTGGACCAGGGGTCACACCCACGTCTTCTGCATCGCAGGCGATCTCCGGCATTACTGGTGGATTCTTTACCTCACTGAGCCACCAGGGACGCCCTGCAGCCATTTTCTGAGCGCTACTGTTTGCCATATGCTGCCATATGCATGCATCATGTATGTCAATACTTGCCATTCACGCTATGCATGGATCATCTCATTTATCTTGACTCTTTCTAGGATTATCACTCTCATTTAATGTGAAGAGCCTGAGGTCTGGAGGGGTACAGTGAGCTGTTCACAGTCACACGGTGAGTACGGAGTAGAGCCAGGATGCAAGGGCTGGTCCTTCCGGTTTCAGAGTTCAGTTTTTGATGAGTGATGCCAGATTTCCCCCATTCCATGATTTTCATCATAGTAAACAAGCGTGGTCTTTTTTTTTTTTTTTTTTTTCTAAAGGAACCATTAGTTTGGGACCGGAAGAATGAACTGGCTATAATCCACAGCTTTGCTCCTTGTAGGGGAGGAAGTTTGGCTCCTTCCTTCAGCTTTTGTCTGCCATGTCTCCCTTCCTGGCATCTGGCAGGGAGGAACTGCCCATCCGACTTGGCAAAGACCAGGTCACCCACCGGGCTCCATGTCCCATGCGTGCCGTCTCGGTGAAGGGACTGGGCCATGGGGAGGGTCCAGCGCTTCTCCTGGGGAGAAGCATGAGATTCCACATTTGGGAAGGGACTGAGGGGAACTCGTTAAGGTTCATGCTGTAAAAATAGTGAGAAAGAAGGACTCTTTCCAATTCCCTCTTTCCCAGTTCACTTTCCTAAGGAAAGGAAGAGTCCTGAAAACACAGAACTGCAATTCCAACTGCCGCCGTGAAGCACACGTACACTTGCAGATAAGTCACTCGATCTTTCCAGGGCTCAGTGTATTCATCAGCGCTACCTGATGATCTCGAGAGCACCTCAACCTATCAGTAACACCAAATAGTTTGTTGTTGTTGTTTAGTTGCCTGACTCTTTGCAGCACTGTGAACTGCAGCCCGCCAGGCTCCTCTGTTCATGGAAGTGTCCCAGGCGAGAACACTGGAGTGGGTTGCCATTTCCTTCTCCTGGGGGTCTTCTTGGACCAGGGGTCACACCCACGTCTTCTGCATCGCAGGCGATCTCCGGCATTACTGGTGGATTCTTTACCTCACTGAGCCACCAGGGACGCCCTGCAGCCATTTTCTGAGCGCTACTGTTTGCCATATGCTGCCATATGCATGCATCATGTATGTCAATACTTGCCATTCACGCTATGCATGGATCATCTCATTTATCTTGACTCTTTCTAGGATTATCACTCTCATTTAATGTGAAGAGCCTGAGGTCTGGAGGGGTACAGTGAGCTGTTCACAGTCACACGGTGAGTACGGAGTAGAGCCAGGATGCAAGGGCTGGTCCTTCCGGTTTCAGAGTTCAGTTTTTGATGAGTGATGCCAGATTTCCCCCATTCCATGATTTTCATCATAGTAAACAAGCGTGGTCTTTTTTTTTTTTTTTTTTTTTTAAAGGAACCATTAGTTTGGGACCGGAAGAATGAACTGGCTATAATCCACAGCTTTGCTCCTTGTAGGGGAGGAAGTTTGGCTCCTTCCTTCAGCTTTTGTCTGCCATGTCTCCCTTCCTGGCATCTGGCAGGGAGGAACTGCCCATCCGACTTGGCAAAGACCAGGTCACCCACCGGGCTCCATGTCCCATGCGTGCCGTCTCGGTGCTCTCACTGTGGAACAGGCTTCCTGGTTGTTTCCACTTTGGTACAGTGAGCCGACTGGTTCACGACTTGTCTCCCTTATGGAACCCTAGCGGGCCTGCTGCTCTCTGCCCTACCTCTCCTGTGCCAGAACCCGAGGTGGGAGGTCAGGCTGGGGTATCTGCAGGTATGGCTTAGAGTCTAAGGGAAGGAAGCAGGAAGGTCCAAGCTTTGCTTTCTTTTTTCTTGTACTACTCTTACATTGAGCATAACTGGGTATGAGGCAGGAGGCACATGGGTCCCCTGTGGTAAAGTGATTGGAGATTCATTCCTATGGACTGAACTCTAAGACAATTAAGACGAGGAGGCTGGGCCCTGCCCAGACCACATATTCTTCATTCTCAAAGTCAAGAAGCCTCCCTGACCACACATGTGCAGAGAAGGCTCCTTGGAGCCCAAAGGGCATTCATGTCAAGGGATGCACTACCCAGATGCCTTTCTGGTATGACTGATCTTGGCTAAGAGATGTCTGTGCACACATGGGAGGATCTTGAGATGTACCAAATATGCACTGTGAAGCAGGCAAATCAGAATGACTGGTTAAAAGAAACGTGGAAGAAATACCCCATGAAAGTAATTCAAACCACCACGAGGGCGTGACTCAAAAACTCAGGGACACTCTCTCTCTCTGAGTCTGCCTGTGTGTCTAGCCACATGTACTGGGCTCTTTTGCCTTTAATAAATACCTGGTCCGCTTCACTACTTTCTGTCTTTCTGGAAATTCTTTTTGGCAAAGCCGAAGGGTCACGGCCCTTGTCACTGACCACTGGGCTAGCGGTTAGGACCTGGTGCCTTCACAGCACTGACCCAGCCAAGCGGCTGGCTGGGAACCCAAGACCCACTACAAAAGATTGGACCCCAAGGCCACTTGAGATCAGGCACTGGTCCATCTACTAATAAATCAGGATATACACATTGGTACTCTGTGTCCCTTTTCTTGTGTTCACAGCTCCCTTGGTTTGGAATCCCATGGAGGCAAGCCATAAGGAATAGGTAAGACATTCCTAAGTATAATCTAATACCCTTAAGATATCCGGCTGCCTATAAGAGTGCAGAGACTGAGTTAGTGACTTAAAAACTCCCCCACAGGGAAAGTCCAGGACCAAAGGGCTTCACCACTGAATCCTACCAGACGTTTATAGAAGAAATAATAGCAACTCTTGGCAAGAATTGTTAGAATTGCTCACAAGGAATACTATTCAGCTGATTCTATGAAGTCAGTATTATCCTGATACAAAAAACCAGATAAAGACATCACAGGAAAAGAACACTCCGGTCAACATCCTTTATAAAAACAGATGCAAAAGTTTTCCACAAAATAATAGTGAACCTAAATCCAGCAATATATTAAAAAAGGATTATACACTATGACCAAGCAAACTTTATCTCAGGAATGCAAGATTGATTTCACATGACATTTAGTTAATACAATATACCATATTAATCGAATGAAGGAGGGAAAAACACATGATCATCTTCATAGCTGCATAAAAAGCATTTGACAAAATTCAACACTCATTAATGATAAGAACACTCAACAAACTAGGAATGTAAGGGAACTCCCTCAAACTGATAAATGTTATCTACAAAAACCCCACAGCTAAGACCATACTTACTGGTAAAAGACTAAGTACTTTCTTCCTTGATGAGTAACAAGACTAGGATGTCCACTTCACACCAGTTTAACACTGTACTAGAGAGTCTAGTCAGTAGGTAAGAAACTGAAACAAAAGGCATCAAGATTGGAAGCAAAGAACTATGTGCAGATAACATAGCTTTGTATATATATATATATTGGAAATCCTAAAGAATGCATTAAAAACTATTAAAACTAATAACAAGCTCAGCAAGGTTGCAGGATGCAAGATCCAAAATAAAATTCAATTATATTTATACCATTAGCAACGTATAATCTGAAACAAATTTAACAAACAATTCCAAAGAAAATAGCATCCAATGGAGTAACATAGAGCAAAACATGCTCTCTAAAAATTATAAAACATCTTGAAAAAAATTAAAGAACACCTAAACAAATTGAATATTCATGTTTATGGATCAGAAGACTTATCATTTAGATAGTTCCATGGCCTGAATATTTCTATTGCCCCCATTCATATGTTAAAATCTTTTTTGGGGAGGGGCACGTCTATCGGTCTTCCATTTATTTATCTTTGTTCTTCAGCCTGTGTGGGCCTCGCATCGCAGTGGCCTCTCTCGCTGCAGCAACGGCTCTGGGCGCATGTGCTCCAGAGCTCCAGCTTGGTAGTTGGACACATCAGTCCAGCTGCTCTGCAGCATGTGGGATCTTCCCGGGCCAGGGATCAAACTGGTGCCCTGTGCACTGCAAGGTGGACTCTTTACCCGCTGGACCACCAGGGAAGCCCTGTGTTAAAATCTTAATGCCTGATGTGAGGTGTTAAGAAGTGGGGCGTGTGGGAGGTGCTAGGCCACCTGAGGGGCGCCCTCATGAGTGGGATTAGTGCTTTTATAAACGAGGGCCCGGAGAGCTTGACCCTTCCTCTCTAGAGGACACAGTGAGAAGGCGTTGGCTACGAACCAGGAAGAGGATCGAACCCCTAACGCCAATCATTACTGGACTAAGTGGTTTATTTTTTTTTAATTTTAATAATTTGTTAAACATAATACACACCAGGGACAAGGAAAAATAAGCATGAGGAAAACAGAGTCCCAGCTTCAAATACTTAAACATGTTGTAAAGGAGAGTAAAAAATTTTACAAGTAATTCAAGGGAGGCTGTTTCAGTACCACATGAAAGGTATAAATCTAGTGAGTGGAATCAGACGAGGTCACGTCTACCTAGGGGGTGGGCTAGCCTGGGACTTTTGAGATTGGATGCCTGTGACCCATAGAAACAGGAAAGAGGGAGAGGGAATGGGTGGTGGATGGCGAGCAAACAGGAGCAAAAGGGAAGAGGGAGGCAAGGCTGGGCTGGGTCTGGGGAGGAGACTGGCTAGGGTGGAGGGCAAGCTGGGCACAAGCAAGCCTGGGGCTGGGGTGTGCTGTGGGGTGCCCTGCGTGCCCGGAAGAGCAGACTGTATTTCCCATTGACCATGGCACAATGTCTGAAGATTTCTGACCTAGGGTGACAAGTTCAGAGTTGAGATTTAAGGAAATTTAACTCATCAGTCTATGTAGGATGGATTAGAGCAGCAAGACTCTGGAGTTCGAGCAAATTTCAGTGTTCAGGTAAAGATTAGATATCATAATGTTCAGGCTAACCTGCCTTTATTTTCAATTACTCATGAATACTATAAGGAAATGCTATGCAATCGGCAAGCATACTTGAAGCAGATGAACAATTTCTGGGTTACGGTCAGGCAGATAATCATACTGTCTGTATTTCTGGTGGGTTACTTTTACTATGTACATGTTTCTTTGTGAATAATCTTGAGTAGAGCCAATTTTTTGATTGCTATTTTGAATACGCTTGATTTTAAAGTACTGTTAGCATTTAATTACTAGGTTATTGTTTTCTCTTTCACCTTCATCCCCAAAGATTTGATGTCTTGGGGGGAGCTATTTTTTCTGCTGAAATGCACTTTCACCTTTATAATGTCCATTAGTGGTAAAACAGGATTCATTTCCAGTTACCAGACTTATATCAAACCACAGAATTCCAGAGCTGAAAGAAATACAGTTCACCAGAATGCATTATGCATGCACTCGGCCTCATATCTCAGAATGAGGACATTCTACCAAGAGTGGTTGCTTGTACAAGTCAGAAATAAAATTAGAATCATCCTGCAACAAACATCACGCCTCCACAAAACCGGTTGGGACGGGAAAGAATCTAATCCCTTGGACTGTCCTAATCTATGGAAATTATCAAAGTATCAACTCCTCCTCCAGTAAAATGAGTTACTGCACATACTCAACATGATTCCTACATTTTCACACTTAAGTCAACAGCTCTTTATGAATTTTCAAATTAGTTCCCCACGCTGTGTAATCAATTCCCCATTTATTATATAGATTCATGAGAGTAAACAATAACATCTCACATGCATATACTACTTGACAGCTTGCAGAGCACTTGAACATATGTTATCTCATTTGGTTTTTACACTTCAGTGAGGCAGCTGCTATGATTAGACTCATTTAACAAGACAGGACATGCAGCTTCCGAGGGACTCGATGACTCATTTACGGTCACTGGATACAACTGGAAACCAAACTCAGCTCTGCTGCCTGGTTCACAGGTGTTCATTCTGCAGCCACCAACTAACCCGTCTAGGGGAACACGAGGGAGGGAGAGATCTCTCGCCACTGGCTGTTTTGCCAACCTAGGCAGCAGGCGCACCGAGAACTCATGGAAACAAAAGTCAGCCGTCGAGAGAACACCAAAGGAGTCCATTGCTTGTACCATCCCTCTGAGGGACCTCGTCAGACCTTCAAATGACCAAACTAATTGCACATTCATGTACTGACTCACTGATTCATCAAGACTGTATTGAGCTCTGACCAGGTATCAGGTTCCCAAGCAGAGGCCGATATGGGGCATGGATTCTGCTCTTGGAAAGCTTGCCCTTCTAGCACATATCAAAGGAAGCGATGGCAGTTGTGACCAGGGCTGGGGAGGCCGGGGAGGGAGGGGCAAATTCTGCTGCAGGTGGACAAGCTGGAGCCATCTGCTCCACCCTGAAGGATGGCACATAGTAACGGGTGATGGGCAGTGTAGCCAGATAGGACAACATGCGCGAAGGCATGGGGCATGGGAATGCCTGTTTTTCTTTTTTTTTTTTTTTAATTAATTAATTAATTAATATACTTATTTTTGCCTGTGTGGGGTCTTCGCTGTTGTGAGGGCTTTCTCTAGTTGCAATTGCTTCTCTCAGGGCACGGCCTCTAGGGACCCAGGCTTCAGTAGTTGTGGCATGCGGGTCAGTAGTTACAGCTCCTGGGGTCTAGCACAGGCTCAGCAGTCGTAGCACATACAGGCTTGGTTGCTCTGAGGCATGAGGAATCTTTTCAGATAAGGGATCAAACCCATGTCTCCTGCACTGGCAGGCAGAGTCCTATCCACTGGACCACCAGGAAAGCCTGGAAAGGCACGTTTCAGAGCTGTGTGGAGAGTTTGCTAGCTTCATTTTTCTGAGAATTTTCTTTGTCACTTGAAAGACGCATAATCAATAATGAAAACATATTGGACCAGATTAAATTTTTCCCTCAACAATGAATACAGTTATGCTATTTATTATTGTGACTTAAACCTCATCTAAAACTAGAAGTACGTATTTGACATACCCTGAAATTTGTTAGCGAACAGGAATTACTTTGGGAGAAAAATGTCTCTGCTGCCTGGTTCACAGGTGTTCATTCTGCAGCCACCAACTAACCCGTCTAGGGGAACACGAGGGAGGGAGAGATCTCTCGCCACTGGCTGTTTTGCCAACCTAGGCAGCAGGCGCACCGAGAACTCATGGAAACAAAAGTCAGCCGTCGAGAGAACACCAAAGGAGTCCATTGCTTGTACCATCCCTCTGAGGGACCTCGTCAGACCTTCAAATGACCAAACTAATTGCACATTCATGTACTGACTCACTGATTCATCAAGACTGTATTGAGCTCTGACCAGGTATCAGGTTCCCAAGCAGAGGCCGATATGGGGCATGGATTCTGCTCTTGGAAAGCTTGCCCTTCTAGCACATATCAAAGGAAGCGATGGCAGTTGTGACCAGGGCTGGGGAGGCCGGGGAGGGAGGGGCAAATTCTGCTGCAGGTGGACAAGCTGGAGCCATCTGCTCCACCCTGAAGGATGGCACATAGTAACGGGTGATGGGCAGTGTAGCCAGATAGGACAACATGCGCGAAGGCATGGGGCATGGGAATGCCTGTTTTTCTTTTTTTTTTAATTAATTAATTAATTAATATACTTATTTTTGCCTGTGTGGGGTCTTCGCTGTTGTGAGGGCTTTCTCTAGTTGCAATTGCTTCTCTCAGGGCACGGCCTCTAGGGACCCAGGCTTCAGTAGTTGTGGCATGCGGGTCAGTAGTTACAGCTCCTGGGGTCTAGCACAGGCTCAGCAGTCGTAGCACATACAGGCTTGGTTGCTCTGAGGCATGAGGAATCTTTTCGGATAAGGGATCAAACCCATGTCTCCTGCACTGGCAGGCAGAGTCCTATCCACTGGACCACCAGGAAAGCCTGGAAAGGCACGTTTCAGAGCTGTGTGGAGAGTTTGCTAGCTTCATTTTTCTGAGAATTTTCTTTGTCACTTGAAAGACGCATAATCAATAATGAAAACATATTGGACCAGATTAAATTTTTCCCTCAACAATGAATACAGTTATGCTATTTATTATTGTGACTTAAACCTCATCTAAAACTAGAAGTACGTATTTGACATACCCTGAAATTTGTTAGCGAACAGGCATATTACTTTGGGAGAAAAAATGTAATTTTTATCTTTTTATACCTAGAACATATTTTGAGATGTTAATTTTACTCCCTGTCTTTTCCTTCCCTCAGATTTAAGCAGATTCCATTTTAGATAATCATCTCAGAGTAGGTATGTAAGAAGGCAGAAAGCAGAGGTAGACTGTATCTTTTTTTTTTTTTTTTTGGTTACTTCCATTGATCTTTCATTTATTTCCATCTTTGTTCTTTGGCCCATGTGGGCATCCCCTCGCAGTGGCCTCTCTTGCTGCAGAGCACTGGCTCTGGGCACATGTGCTCCAGAGCTCCGGCTTGGTAGTTGGACACATCGGTCTAGCCACTCAGCGGCACGTGGGATCTTCCCAGGCCAGGGATCAAACCGGCACCCCCTGCACTGCAAGGCGGTGTCCTTACCCAATGGACCACCAGGGAAGCCCTAATCTGTACCTTTTTGGTTATTGTATTTTAAACCAGGAACTGACAAATATTTTCTGTAAAGAGCCAGATAGTAACTCTTTTAGGCTTTATGGCCTATATGACCTATGTTGAAACTCTCTAATTTTGCCCTTGGAGTTAGGAAATGAATGGGGATGTGTTTAAATAAAACTTTATTTATGGAAACTGAAATTTGAATTTCATATAATTTCCATGTGTCACACAATTCTGTTCTTCATTTGATCTCTTTCAACCATTAAAAATGTAAAAAATCAGGACTTCCCTGGTAGTCCAGTGGTTAAGAATCTGCCTGCCAATGCAGGGGTCCTGAGTTCAATCTCTGGTTTGGGAAAATTCCACATGTGGCAGGGCAACTCAGCCGGTGAGCCACAACTACTGAGCCCTCGCACCCAGAGCCTGGGCTGTGCAACAGGAGAAACCAAAGCAACAAGCAGCGGGCTTACCACAGCTGGAGAGGAGCCCCTGCTCACTGCAGCTAGAGAAAACCTGCAAGCAGCAACAAAGACCTGGTAAGCCTAAGAGTAAATAAAATAAAATAGTTTCATAATAAAAAGAATTCATAAGAAAAAAAGAAGTTAAGGCCCAGAATCCTATAAGTGATATAACTGTTCAAAGCCACTCATCAGGAAAAGGATATGACCTCAGGAAATTTCCCTGCACTCCATGACAGAACTAAAAGTTTGGAATTCTTTTAGCGAACAGGCATATTACTTTGGGAGAAAAAATGTAATTTTTATCTTTTTATACCTAGAACATATTTTGAGATGTTAATTTTACTCCCTGTCTTTTCCTTCCCTCAGATTTAAGCAGATTCCATTTTAGATAATCATCTCAGAGTAGGTATGTAAGAAGGCAGAAAGCAGAGGTAGACTGTATCTTTTTTTTTTTTTTTTTGGTTACTTCCATTGATCTTTCATTTATTTCCATCTTTGTTCTTTGGCCCATGTGGGCATCCCCTCGCAGTGGCCTCTCTTGCTGCAGAGCACTGGCTCTGGGCACATGTGCTCCAGAGCTCCGGCTTGGTAGTTGGACACATCGGTCTAGCCACTCAGCGGCACGTGGGATCTTCCCAGGCCAGGGATCAAACCGGCACCCCCTGCACTGCAAGGCGGTGTCCTTACCCAATGGACCACCAGGGAAGCCCTAATCTGTACCTTTTTGGTTATTGTATTTTAAACCAGGAACTGACAAATATTTTCTGTAAAGAGCCAGATAGTAACTCTTTTAGGCTTTATGGCCTATATGACCTATGTTGAAACTCTCTAATTTTGCCCTTGGAGTTAGGAAATGAATGGGGATGTGTTTAAATAAAACTTTATTTATGGAAACTGAAATTTGAATTTCATATAATTTCCATGTGTCACACAATTCTGTTCTTCATTTGATCTCTTTCAACCATTAAAAATGTAAAAAATCAGGACTTCCCTGGTAGTCCAGTGGTTAAGAATCTGCCTGCCAATGCAGGGGTCCTGAGTTCAATCTCTGGTTTGGGAAAATTCCACATGTGGCAGGGCAACTCAGCCGGTGAGCCACAACTACTGAGCCCTCGCACCCAGAGCCTGGGCTGTGCAACAGGAGAAACCAAAGCAACAAGCAGCGGGCTTACCACAGCTGGAGAGGAGCCCCTGCTCACTGCAGCTAGAGAAAACCTGCAAGCAGCAACAAAGACCTGGTAAGCCTAAGAGTAAATAAAATAAAATAGTTTCATAATAAAAAAAGAATTCCTAAGATAAAAAGAAGTTAAGGCCCAGAATCCTATAAGTGATATAACTGTTCAAAGCCACTCATCAGGAAAAGGATATGACCTCAGGAAATTTCCCTGCACTCCATGACAGAACTAAAAGTTTGGAATTCTTTTCACAAAAGCCTTTCGTTTTCTAGTCAAAACATCTTCTAACGGAAGGAACACTGACTCAAGTCTTCTGGCTAATCTGACTACACTTTTAAATTATAATTTCCAAATACAGTGCAATGACGATGTTTATTAGTTGCTGAAGTTCTGTTCGTGGTTGAGCGTAACTGAAATGCTTCTTTGCCAAGCTCACAGGCACCCCCGTGTGGTCATGAGAAATAACAATTCTAGCCAAAGGACCAAGAAAAATCTGGAGGTACTTAAAGTTAATGATGAAGAATAGAAAGACGAGTAGATAAGTGTCTAATAACATAATAATTAAAAGTCACTATAATTATATTCTTTTAGGCCCAGGCCAATGGTCAGGGGAAAAACTATCTCAGACCAAATCTTTAAGGAAACTTAAAGATTAGAATGAAGAATTACTTAGGGGTTGTTTGTAATACAACTTTCTTCATAATGAAGAAAAATATTCAACATACGTGGTGGCTGTATTATCTCGGATCTTTGTAGATTTTCCTCCACTATCAAGGATTCTGAATGACAGAGAATTCTGGAAATCTGAGTAACAACTGCTATAGGCAGGGAATTGCTCTTGTGTAGAGTAGTTAAACGGCTTCCCTGGTGGTTCAGATGGTAAAGAATCTGCCTGCAATGTGGGAGACCTGAGTTCGATTCCTGGGCTGGGAAGATCCCCTGGGGAAGGAAAAGGCTACCCCCTCCAGTATTCTTGCCTGGAGAGTTCCATGGCTCGTCCATGGGTCACAGAGTCGGACACGCCTGAGAGACTTTCACACATAAGTACTGCATTTTGGGCTTCCTAGATGGCACTAGAAAATAAAGAACTCGACTGCCAGAGCAGGAGATGTGAGGGAATTGGGTTCGATCCCTGGGTTGGGAAGATCCCCTGGAGAAGGAAATGGCAACCTACCCTAGAATTCTTGCCTGGGGAATCTCATGGACACAGGAGCCTGGTGGACTACAGCCCATGGGGTCACGATAGTCAACACACGACTGGAGTGGCTTAGCATGAGCACACAGGCAGTTAGACCCGCGGTCTCGGCTGGAACGTCTCCTGGAAAACACAACTACCGCTCAGTGGGTGGGAGCAGGAGACGGAGAGTGTATCACACAGAAGCCAATGAGCTGCAAATGTTCAGGCTGCTCTCCACAGCCACTCCACAGGGGAAGTAGATTCGTGAGTGGGTTAAATGGAAGTAGGTTAAAATATTGCTTTTTGTATTCACAGGTTGACCTAAATGAACAGGCAGTGCCCGGCAAAACTGCACCAACAGGATTTGTCCCTGTCCAGAAAATTAATGACAAAGCAATTGGATTTACTTTTTGCGCCACAAAATAAGAATGTACTCAAAACATGATTGAGGCATGTCAAAAGGACAAGGGAACTGGCTTAAAGGGGTTTGCACTGGCTAAATCTAGAGTGAGCATTAAAATAACTACGAATGGCAATAGACCTTAACCTTTTAAGTCAGGTAGAAATTCATGAGGCCGTACTGATAAAACAGCAAACAAACAAAGGCATAAGCGAGAGACGTTCCTCAATTTGGAGTGCCAGCGATAAATGCCAAATGAAGGACGGAACTGGACAAAACCACCACTTGGCAATCAGAGGCAATCACTGAGTCAAGCAAGAATCACCAATGGATGATAAAGTTAAGGGATGAAAATTTGTTTAGAAACAAAGTGTCTGCCTGGTCTCAAAATGTACACTTTAATTACAAAGGGGAAAAACAGCAACTTCACAGTGGAGAAAACCGGTGGAGATAATACCTTCACCAAATGACCTAAGCTAGCGTCACCGGTGACGGACACATCGACAACCCGTGTGTCACCTCACATGGGTCACAGATCGGACACGCCTGAGAGACTTTCACACATAAGTACTGCATTTTGGGCTTCCTAGATGGCACTAGAAAATAAAGAACTCGACTGCCAGAGCAGGAGATGTGAGGAATTGGGTTCGATCCTGGGTTGGGAAGATCCCCTGGAGAAGGAAATGGCAACCTACCCTAGAATTCTTGCCTGGGGAATCTCATGGACACAGGAGCCTGGTGGACTACAGCCCATGGGGTCACGATAGTCAACACACGACTGGAGTGGCTTAGCATGAGCACACAGGCAGTTAGACCCGCGGTCTCGGCTGGAACGTCTCCTGGAAAACACAACTACCGCTCAGTGGGTGGGAGCAGGAGACGGAGAGTGTATCACACAGAAGCCAATGAGCTGCAAATGTTCAGGCTGCTCTCCACAGCCACTCCACAGGGGAAGTAGATTCGTGAGTGGGTTAAATGGAAGTAGGTTAAAATATTGCTTTTTGTATTCACAGGTTGACCTAAATGAACAGGCAGTGCCCGGCAAAACTGCACCAACAGGATTTGTCCCTGTCCAGAAAATTAATGACAAAGCAATTGGATTTACTTTTTGCGCCACAAAATAAGAATGTACTCAAAACATGATTGAGGCATGTCAAAAGGACAAGGAACTGGCTTAAAGGGGTTTGCACTGGCTAAATCTAGAGTGAGCATTAAAATAACTACGAATGGCAATAGACCTTAACCTTTTAAGTCAGGTAGAAATTCATGAGGCCGTACTGATAAAACAGCAAACAAACAAAGGCATAAGCGAGAGACGTTCCTCAATTTGGAGTGCCAGCGATAAATGCCAAATGAAGGACGGAACTGGACAAAACCACCACTTGGCAATCAGAGGCAATCACTGAGTCAAGCAAGAATCACCAATGGATGATAAAGTTAAGGGATGAAAATTTGTTTAGAAACAAAGTGTCTGCCTGGTCTCAAAATGTACACTTTAATTACAAAGGGGAAAAACAGCAACTTCACAGTGGAGAAAACCGGTGGAGATAATACCTTCACCAAATGACCTAAGCTAGCGTCACCGGTGACGGGACACATCGACAACCCGTGTGTCACCTCACAGGGCACCAAGGAAAACACAGAACCATGTCCGGGAGACTTCAGCCAAAGGCAACCTGAGTCTAAAACGAGACAACATCCAAAACACCCAAACCAAGGGACGTGCTACAGAATAGCTGGCTTATCGGCTTCAAAAATGACAAGGTCATGACCCTCAGAGAAACAGGAGGGCCTGTCTGGGATTGAAAGAGAGCAGAGACACAGTTGACTAAATGGTAACACACCATCTGGGTCATTTCCTTTTGCTTAAAAGGATGGTGTTGGGAAATTTGAAACATGTAGTGTCCATGTTGACTTCCTGATTTTGATGTCTGTGGCGTGGTTTGTAGGAGACTGCTTTCCTTTTGAGGAAATACACACAGAAGTAGTTGGTGGTAACTGGGTATCACGTCTACAATTTACTTGGAAGTGGCTCAAGGAACAATTTATGTAGAGAAGGGACTTGAGGGAGGGAGGGAGTGGAGTGAACAGAGAAAGCTCATCAACATCTAGACTACTGTGTGTAAAATGGGTAGCTGAGTTGTAACACAGCGAGCCTGGCCCAGCACCCTGTGAGGACCTGGAGGGGTGGGGTGTGGGGAGGAGAGAGAAGCTCCAGAGGGAGGGGACACGTGTATAAATGTGGCAAACTCACCGTGTTTTATGGCAGAAACCAACACGACATTACAGAAATTAAAAAAAAAAAAATTAAAACAGGAAAAACATCTACAGTTCAGAGAGGAAGACAAAAGAAGCAAACAGTTTTCAAAGATATAATTAGATTTGCTGAAGACAAACAGAAGGGTAAATTATTTAGATAGACCTGAGAGGAGAAATTATAAATAGAGCTTGGAGTTAAGGTTCTGAGAGGGAATGCTTTTGCTTTCTGCTTTTTGTTTTCCTTTTTTTTTTTTCTGTTGTTTTTTTCTCCTGTGGCTTTTATTAACAGCTACTTTTGGTAACCGTATGCTCTTGTCAAACCCACTAACGATAAAACAATATAGTGATGTGGTTTTATTTATAAATATAATTTATAATTAAAATATATTCATAATTTATAAGTAGTAAATATACAATAGAAGTAAATATACATATCTATCTATAAATCTATCTAAATCTTTCTTGAGCTCAGCTTGGGTGAGGAGTTAAGTTTGAGATCTTCAGGTCTGCTGCAGGTTCATCTTGAGAGCAGCCAGAGGCTTAGCCTTCCCAAAGAGATGTGCAGCTGAGTTTTACACTTCAAAGCACAGTCACTGGGCTTCCCAGATGGCACTAGTGGCCAAGAACCTGGCCTGGGTTTGACCCCTGGGTGGTGAAGATTCTCTGGAGGAGGGCATGGCAAACCCACGCTAGTCTTCTTGCCTGGAGGATCCCATGCACAGAGGAGCCTGGCGGGCTATAGCCATAGGGCTGCAAAGAGCTGGACACGATGGAAATGACTTAGAACGCATGCAAGCACAATAAGGACGGGCTATAGGATAGGGTAGAAATCATGTTTTAGTGTAAGGGGGCCAGAGGAACAGTAGCTGCTATTATTTATTACGTGAAATAGCCTTTATACACTGGGTGAGCCAAAAAGTCAGTTTTTCTGTAACATGGAAACATCTGAACGCACTTTTTAGCCAACCCTCTATTTGTTGCCCATTCTCTGAGTTAACCCAAACCAGATTTAGAGCACATAGATTTGTTTCTGACAAATGTCAGGGCTTTCTCTTTCTGGGCAGTGACGCTTACGTAAACCTGATGGCAGAGCGGTTTGAGGTCAGGGTGACTCACAGTCACCGGCGGCACTTTCCCCTTCGGCTAGCACAAAACCCATGTAAGCTTTAGATCCTCCTACGAGGGCTCTAGAGATGTCATTGTTCCTTCTGGAAAGGATTATTCATCCCACACTAGCAATGTGAAAACAGGGCCTTTAACAACCTTTACAACAGATAGATCTAAAAGGAAAATAATGAAAATTATCCAGTATTATTTCTTTTCATTGGAGGAAAACCCACTGCAATGTCATCAGAGCGTTGTTAAGATAAACCTGACACTTTCATTCTAAAAGGAAAAATAATGAAAATTATCATATATTTTCAAGATCACTAAACTTAAAACAATATAGTGATGTTGTTTTATTTATAAATATAATTTATAATTAAAATATATTCATAATTTATAAGTAGTAAATATACAATAGAAGTAAATATACATATCTATCTATAAATCTATCTAAATCTTTCTTGAGCTCAGCTTGGGTGAGGAGTTAAGTTTGAGATCTTCAGGTCTGCTGCAGGTTCATCTTGAGAGCAGCCAGAGGCTTAGCCTTCCCAAAGAGATGTGCAGCTGAGTTTTACACTTCAAAGCACAGTCACTGGGCTTCCCAGATGGCACTAGTGGCCAAGAACCTGGCCTGGGTTTGACCCCTGGGTGGTGAAGATTCTCTGGAGGAGGGCATGGCAAACCCACGCTAGTCTTCTTGCCTGGAGGATCCCATGCACAGAGGAGCCTGGCGGGCTATAGCCATAGGGCTGCAAAGAGCTGGACACGATGGAAATGACTTAGAACGCATGCAAGCACAATAAGGACGGGCTATAGGATAGGGTAGAAATCATGTTTTAGTGTAAGGGAGCCAGAGGAACAGTAGCTGCTATTATTTATTACGTGAAATAGCCTTTATACACTGGGTGAGCCAAAAAGTCAGTTTTTCTGTAACATGGAAACATCTGAACGCACTTTTTAGCCAACCCTCTATTTGTTGCCCATTCTCTGAGTTAACCCAAACCAGATTTAGAGCACATAGATTTGTTTCTGACAAATGTCAGGGCTTTCTCTTTCTGGGCAGTGACGCTTACGTAAACCTGATGGCAGAGCGGTTTGAGGTCAGGGTGACTCACAGTCACCGGCGGCACTTTCCCCTTCGGCTAGCACAAAACCCATGTAAGCTTTAGATCCTCCTACGAGGGCTCTAGAGATGTCATTGTTCCTTCTGGAAAGGATTATTCATCCCACACTAGCAATGTGAAAACAGGGCCTTTAACAACCTTTACAACAGATAGATCTAAAAGGAAAAAATAATGAAAATTATCCAGTATTATTTCTTTTCATTGGAGGGAAAACCCACTGCAATGTCATCAGAGCGTTGTTAAGATAAACCTGACACTTTCATTCAGAACCCCGGCAGCTGGAAAATCCTGAGAAAACAGTAACTAGGATATTTACTTCTGCCCTACATGTACTTAGAAAACCAAGCATATATTTATCAAGTATTCAGCCTAGGAATTAAACAAAAGATCAAATTAATGGATGGCAATCTTTCAAAGTGTGGTGCTAGAGAAGACTCTTGAGAGTCCCTTGGATTGCAAGGAGATCAGACCAGTCAGCCCTAAAGGAAATCAACTCTGAATATTCACTGCAAGGACTGATGCTGAAGCTGAAGCCCCAGTACTTTGGCCACTTGATGCGAAGAGCCGACTCCCTGGAAAAGATGATGCTGGGAAAGACTGAAGGCAAAAGGAGAAGGGGGCCACAGCGGATGAGATGGTTGGATGACATCAACATCTCAGCGGATATGAATCTGAGCAAACTCCAGGAGAGAGTGGAGGACAGAGGAATCCAGGTGCTGCAGTCCATGGAGGGGCAAAGAGTCAGCCATGACGTGGCAAGCGAACAACAACATCTATCATCGTGGGTCTAATCACCGTCATTTTGCATCTGGCAAGGGTCACGCATCATGACTGTCGTGCTGAGTGCAAAACAAAACGAATCTGACAATCGTCTTGGCCTCCTGCAAGCCCTCTGCGGAGAGGTCAAGAGCTGACACTTGACCCCAAAAGAAAGAACACATGGCCATGCTTTTTGTTTATTCAGTACTTCTTGCGGGGTGTTCTCCATTCCTAACACGTGGGTCAGATGGGACTGATAGAGCCTGCTCTCATCTCCAGCTCTAGACGTGGAGCCCTGACCTAGATCAGACCACTTCACAGGACCCCATCACTGTGGTCACGGTGGTCAGTGCAGAGACTGGACATGCGACCTCATGGAACTGCTGGAGCACTTTTGAGGACTCGTGCTGGAATTAGGGGCAAAGACAGGTCTCCTTTGCCGGGATTACCTGCCCAGTCTGCAGACCCCATAACAACCTTTACAACAGATAGATCTAAAAGGAAAATAATGAAAATTATCCAGTATTATTTCTTTTCATTGGAGGAAAACCCACTGCAATGTCATCAGGCGTTGTTAAGATAAACCTGACACTTTCATTCAGAACCCCGGCAGCTGGAAAATCCTGAGAAAACAGTAACTAGGATATTTACTTCTGCCCTACATGTACTTAGAAAACCAAGCATATATTTATCAAGTATTCAGCCTAGGAATTAAACAAAAGATCAAATTAATGGATGGCAATCTTTCAAAGTGTGGTGCTAGAGAAGACTCTTGAGAGTCCCTTGGATTGCAAGGAGATCAGACCAGTCAGCCCTAAAGGAAATCAACTCTGAATATTCACTGCAAGGACTGATGCTGAAGCTGAAGCCCCAGTACTTTGGCCACTTGATGCGAAGAGCCGACTCCCTGGAAAAGATGATGCTGGGAAAGACTGAAGGCAAAAGGAGAAGGGGGCCACAGCGGATGAGATGGTTGGATGACATCAACATCTCAGCGGATATGAATCTGAGCAAACTCCAGGAGAGAGTGGAGGACAGAGGAATCCAGGTGCTGCAGTCCATGGAGGGGCAAAGAGTCAGCCATGGCGTGGCAAGCGAACAACAACATCTATCATCGTGGGTCTAATCACCGTCATTTTGCATCTGGCAAGGGTCACGCATCATGACTGTCGTGCTGAGTGCAAAACAAAACGAATCTGACAATCGTCTTGGCCTCCTGCAAGCCCTCTGCGGAGAGGTCAAGAGCTGACACTTGACCCCAAAAGAAAGAACACATGGCCATGCTTTTTGTTTATTCAGTACTTCTTGCGGGGTGTTCTCCATTCCTAACACGTGGGTCAGATGGGACTGATAGAGCCTGCTCTCATCTCCAGCTCTAGACGTGGAGCCCTGACCTAGATCAGACCACTTCACAGGACCCCATCACTGTGGTCACGGTGGTCAGTGCAGAGACTGGACATGCGACCTCATGGAACTGCTGGAGCACTTTTGAGGACTCGTGCTGGAATTAGGGGCAAAGACAGGTCTCCTTTGCCGGGATTACCTGCCCCGAGAATCCTGCAGCTCCCAGTGCTAGCAGGACCATCATGCCACCTCCGCCACCGAATGGAGCAAGGTTGTAGGAATAAAGCCACCTCAGAAAAGGCAGAGCCAAGAGGAGACAGCCTGGGCCCTGTGACGCAGACGCACGTGGGGCCCGGGCTTGCGTGGAGCCTGAGGTCTGGTGACGTCTTGGTTTCATGAGCCAATTTTTCCCCTTCTGCAGTTTGTTAGCATTAGCAGAACCTCTGTCACTTTCAATACCTTTTCTTTTTACAAAATAAATCTGGAACCACATGAAATAATAGGTCCGCTCTTCAAACGTATGGGGAGAAACTATTTTTTTGTAACTGTCAGCATAACCCTAGTGTTCCAAATATATCCTCTGAAGTCATAAATGCCAAGTGATAAGGCTGTATCATAGGCCACAATTAGAGCTAGTATAAGACTCTTTTACTAACAGATCTGATATACAAAGCCACGGTGAGCTAAAGCAAAGAAAACCAGGAATATAGAGACTAGCAGCTTACTAAAGTATTAAAAAGACTTTGAACACGTTTAGGGACTACAGGCTTATGCAAACTGTGGGTCTTCTCAAAGCCTGACACTGTTAACTGTAGTTTCCTCTCCAAGCGCTCCTAGGTTATGTTCTTGAACATGGATTCCTTGTGCTTTAAAAGGGATCTGAGAATAGACTTCCAGAAACATCTGACTAACGTATTTCTAAAAACAGAGTTTATTTGTCCTGATCATTTTGCTTGACCTCTCTACTTTCCTTAGCATCTAACCATTCTCTTTTGGTTAGTGTTCTTGAACATGGATTACCTCCATGTGCTTTAAGATCATTTTTGCAGTATTGTTCTCCATTCCTAACACGGGAAACTGATAGAGCCTGCTCTCATCTCCAGCTCTAGACGTGGAGCCCTGACCTAGATCAGACCACTTCACAGGACCCCATCACTGTGGTCACGGTGGTCAGTGCAGAGACTGGACATGCGACCTCATGGAACTGCTGGAGCACTTTTGAGGACTCGTGCTGGAATTAGGGGCAAAGACAGGTCTCCTTTGCCGGGATTACCTGCCCCGAGAATCCTGCAGCTCCCAGTGCTAGCAGGACCATCATGCCACCTCCGCCACCGAATGGAGCAAGGTTGTAGGAATAAAGCCACCTCAGAAAAGGCAGAGCCAAGAGGAGACAGCCTGGGCCCTGTGACGCAGACGCACGTGGGGCCCGGGCTTGCGTGGAGCCTGAGGTCTGGTGACGTCTTGGTTTCATGAGCCAATTTTTCCCCTTCTGCAGTTTGTTAGCATTAGCAGAACCTCTGTCACTTTCAATACCTTTTCTTTTTACAAAATAAATCTGGAACCACATGAAATAATAGGTCCGCTCTTCAAACGTATGGGGAGAAACTATTTTTTTTTAACTGTCAGCATAACCCTAGTGTTCCAAATATATCCTCTGAAGTCATAAATGCCAAGTGATAAGGCTGTATCATAGGCCACAATTAGAGCTAGTATAAGACTCTTTTACTAACAGATCTGATATACAAAGCCACGGTGAGCTAAAGCAAAGAAAACCAGGAATATAGAGACTAGCAGCTTACTAAAGTATTAAAAAGACTTTGAACACGTTTAGGGACTACAGGCTTATGCAAACTGTGGGTCTTCTCAAAGCCTGACACTGTTAACTGTAGTTTCCTCTCCAAGCGTCTCCTAGGTTATGTTCTTGAACATGGATTCCTTGTGCTTTAAAAAGGGATCTGAGAATAGACTTCCAGAAACATCTGACTAACGTATTTCTAAAAACAGAGTTTATTTGTCCTGATCATTTTGCTTGACCTCTCTACTTTCCTTAGCATCTAACCATTCTCATGGTTTTGATGGAAACCTCCATGTTAACGATCAGTGTAACTCTCTCTAGCTTGACGTTTCAGTCCAATAGTGAATTTCCTATTACTGACTGCGCACTGTTAAGGCACTATCTCACCATTATCGCAGACTCAGTGTCTGTGAAATGCCTTAACCCTAGCTCCTCTCCACCTTTCCTGATTCTGTCAATGACCTGCCACTTTGCCAGGTTCCCACACTAGAAACACGCGTGGTGTTTGTTGCCATGTCCCTATCTGGGCCTTTCTGCATCGACTCACATCTGGGCATCACCATAGCCTCGACTGACAGAGCCTAAAAAGGAGGGAATATACAAATATGTATAACTGATTCACTTTGCTGTACACCTAAAACACAACATTGTAAATCGACTACATGCCAATAAAAATTTCTTTAAAAAAAAATCACTTGATAGGCTACAAAGGGCTTTCCTACGGATACATAATGTACTCATTTTAATGTGATTTTGTATGTTAGTACATTTTTTACTCATCTCCTTATAAACTTTATCTCAAAAATGATTGTTTCATCCTCGAGATGGTATTCTTCATGTATATTGACTAAAACTGATGAGAAAACCGATAAAAGTATTCTCCTGAAAGAGAAAGAAAGGCTTTGCTCTTGAGCATGACAGTTTTCAGAAAACATTTTCCCAGTCTCCTCCTTAAGAAGAATAAATATGGGTGCTAGCTTCAGGAGATCTAAATAAAGAAAGCCAACTCTCACTTTCTTTTTTTGTTGGCTCTATGGTCTCCCTCCTGTCTTTTTTTGGTGGCACTGGGTCTTCCTTATGGCACGCTGGCTTCTCTTGTTGCATCTAGCGGGCTCTTTTGTTGTGGCACCCAGGCTTAGTTTAGCCCCATGGCAGGTGGGATCTCAGTTTGCCATCTAGGGATTGAACCCACAACCCCTGAACTGGAAGGCAGATTTCCCTGGACCACCAGGAAAGTCCCTCCCTCCTGTCTTATTCTGTGCAAATCTCCATCATACCTCTTGCTTCTGGCCAGGAGAGGAGCTGTTACCCGGTCTAATGTGCAAACATTTTGCCTATAGACCCTAGCATCCTCTCAGGTTTTGATGGAAACCTCCATGTTAACGATCAGTGTAACTCTCTCTAGCTTGACGTTTCAGTCCAATAGTGAATTTCCTATTACTGACTGCGCACTGTTAAGGCACTATCTCACCATTATCGCAGACTCAGTGTCTGTGAAATGCCTTAACCCTAGCTCCTCTCCACCTTTCCTGATTCTGTCAATGACCTGCCACTTTGCCAGGTTCCCACACTAGAAACACGCGTGGTGTTTGTTGCCATGTCCCTATCTGGGCCTTTCTGCATCGACTCACATCTGGGCATCACCATAGCCTCGACTGACAGAGCCTAAAAAGGAGGGAATATACAAATATGTATAACTGATTCACTTTGCTGTACACCTAAAACACAACATTGTAAATCGACTACATGCCAATAAAAATTTCTTTAAAAAAAAATCACTTGATAGGCTACAAAGGGCTTTCCTACGGATACATAATGTACTCATTTTAATGTGATTTTGTATGTTAGTACATTTTTTACTCATCTCCTTATAAACTTTATCTCAAAAATGATTGTTTCATCCTCGAGATGGTATTCTTCATGTATATTGACTAAAACTGATGAGAAAACCGATAAAAGTATTCTCCTGAAAGAGAAAGAAAGGCTTTGCTCTTGAGCATGACAGTTTTCAGAAAACATTTTCCCAGTCTCCTCCTTAAGAAGAATAAATATGGGTGCTAGCTTCAGGAGATCTAAATAAAGAAAGCCAACTCTCACTTTCTTTTTTTGTTGGCTCTATGGTCTCCCTCCTGTCTTTTTTTGGTGGCACTGGGTCTTCCTTATGGCACGCTGGCTTCTCTTGTTGCATCTAGCGGGCTCTTTTGTTGTGGCACCCAGGCTTAGTTTAGCCCCATGGCAGGTGGGATCTCAGTTTGCCATCTAGGGATTGAACCCACAACCCCTGAACTGGAAGGCAGATTCCTAACCACTGGACCACCAGGAAAGTCCCTCCCTCCTGTCTTATTCTGTGCAAATCTCCATCATACCTCTTGCTTCTGGCCAGGGAGAGGAGAGCTGGTTACCCAGGTACATAAGATGGAGGAGAAAACTCTGTATTTCCAAGTGGCCTCTAAATGGGCTCTCAATTAATCTTCCAATTGTCAGGGCTGTCCTATACTCTGTTCTTTGCAACATGAGGTCTTCCAGTCCTGATGCTTTGTGGGCTTCCACAGAGTAAGGCTTGCATCTCTCCCTCTGGAGGAATGGCTTTCCATTCTCACCAGTAGCTAATTCAGTCATGACCTGCTCATGTGATTTTTAACCCTCCAAAGGGCTGATGCATCTCCAATTCTCTTCGTGCTTGTGCTTTTGTACCTTTTTTGGATCTTTTATGGTTTTCTTATTGGGGTTTTGACAAGAGGTAAAACTAATCACTTGTATTCAATCTGTCAGGAGTCTCTTTCTTTAAAAACCAGATTCAGGTACTGTTTTATCTTAGAGCCCCTTCCAAGGATAGGGCTAAGTATTTTTTTGCTGTCCTTTGTCCCTCACTGGCTTCTGTCACTTTCTTCCTTTGGTTTATTTGGTTACAGCTCTACTTGGCTATAAGTGCTCTGGGCCTGTACCTGTTGCTCATCCATTTCTTTACCCCAGTGAGTCTAGAAGGTCAACAGATGTTAGGTAAATAAAGACATGAAAGAATGGGTGGAACTACTCAAAGGGAGAGGCTAGACATGGTACTTGTGGCCTGACCTTGTAAGGAAATTGAAAATAAAAAGAGGCACATTTTTAGAATGGTATAAGGAGAGAGAAAAGAACATTGTATATAGAGAGACTAGGAAAGCTAGCTCCGAATCTGGCTTGCTCCTTACTGTTCTTGGACTCAAGTTAAAGATAACACATATTTCTCTGTGTGTTTTTTCGGTCCCATTCTAATTTGTGTTTTGAATAAAGTGAAACACTATAACCTTCTGCTGAGAGTTGTCTTACCACTGATTTCCTGCTTTTCCATCAGCTGACAAGTTAAGGCACAGGCCGTTTGTTCAATTCCCTTCCTGGGTTTGACAAAGCTTTTTCTAAACAGGATTATAAACAAATCTTACTTTTAACACTAAGACAGATGATGAATTATGTAACTTGTTGGGTCATGATGTAATATTAGGTATCCAGCTTCCTTTTAATTTGGCTTTGTTTCCACAGAAGCATTAAAGAATTCTGTAGACCAATAATACCCACATTCTAAGTTTCTAATTTTTATTTGCTTACTGAGTACCTTGTGCCAAGTATAAAAGCATTTCATTCTTACAAAAACTTTTCAAGGTACTATAGTATGTCTCTGTACTATGATTGGAAAGGGGGAATTACAAAGGATAAGTAATTTGCCGAACATCACTTAAAAAGTGGTACATGGATTTGAACCTGGGCTTGACCACTTAAAATTTTATGCTCTTCAATAAAAGGCTATACCACTTATGAATAAAATAATAATTATATATATATATATATATATGACCAAGGTTTTATTTCTACAATCATTGTGATGTGTCAATTATACATAACTAAATATATAAAATAAGCTCAGAACCACAAAAATTCTAGAGTCATTGACTGTTATTGTACTCATTGCATTTGATATCCGAGCAATTGACTGTATATTGTACTATGAGGGCTAAGTATTTTTTTGCTGTCCTTTGTCCCTCACTGGCTTCTGTCACTTTCTTCCTTTGGTTTATTTGGTTACAGCTCTACTTGGCTATAAGTGCTCTGGGCCTGTACCTGTTGCTCATCCATTTCTTTACCCCAGTGAGTCTAGAAGGTCAACAGATGTTAGGTAAATAAAGACATGAAAGAATGGGTGGAACTACTCAAAGGGAGAGGCTAGACATGGTACTTGTGGCCTGACCTTGTAAGGAAATTGAAAATAAAAAGAGGCACATTTTTAGAATGGTATAAGGAGAGAGAAAAGAACATTGTATATAGAGAGACTAGGAAAGCTAGCTCCGAATCTGGCTTGCTCCTTACTGTTCTTGGACTCAAGTTAAAGATAACACATATTTCTCTGTGTGTTTTTTCGGTCCCATTCTAATTTGTGTTTTGAATAAAGTGAAACACTATAACCTTCTGCTGAGAGTTGTCTTACCACTGATTTCCTGCTTTTCCATCAGCTGACAAGTTAAGGCACAGGCCGTTTGTTCAATTCCCTTCCTGGGTTTGACAAAGCTTTTTCTAAACAGGATTATAAACAAATCTTACTTTTAACACTAAGACAGATGATGAATTATGTAACTTGTTGGGTCATGATGTAATATTAGGTATCCAGCTTCCTTTTAATTTGGCTTTGTTTCCACAGAAGCATTAAAGAATTCTGTAGACCAATAATACCCACATTCTAAGTTTCTAATTTTTATTTGCTTACTGAGTACCTTGTGCCAAGTATAAAAGCATTTCATTCTTACAAAAACTTTTCAAGGTACTATAGTATGTCTCTGTACTATGATTGGAAAGGGGGAATTACAAAGGATAAGTAATTTGCCGAACATCACTTAAAAAGTGGTACATGGATTTGAACCTGGGCTTGACCACTTAAAATTTTATGCTCTTCAATAAAAGGCTATACCACTTATGAATAAAATAATAATTATATATATATATATATATATGACCAAGGTTTTATTTCTACAATCATTGTGATGTGTCAATTATACATAACTAAATATATAAAATAAGCTCAGAACCACAAAAATTCTAGAGTCATTGACTGTTATTGTACTCATTGCATTTGATATCCGAGCTTATAACTTATGTATTACAGAATTGATTTGGTTTCCTTATAGACTTTAAATAAGTATTACTATGATTACTTCTTTGTTGTTGTTTAGCTGATGAGTCATGTCCAAACCTTTGTGACCCCATGGACTATAGCCTGCCAGGCTCCTTTGTCCATGGGATTTCCCAGACAAGAATACTGGAGTCCGTTGCCATTTCCTTCTCCAGGGGATCTTCCTAACCCAGGGATCAAACCTGAGTCTCCTACATTGGTAGGTGGATTCTTTCCCACTGAGCCTCCAGGGAAGCCTAGGATTTCTTCCTTCCTTCCTGATTATATTGTCAGACAGTATGGATTAGAGATAGAGTACCATATAAATAAGGATCTTAAGGTCTATCACGGGAGAAAGGAGTTGAAATATTTCTGTAGCAGATGATTTGAAAAGCAATTTCTTTGGTTAAGTCTTTTCTAAAATATAAAAGCTAAAATATGTTTCCATTGTTAATGTTACTTTAAAATCAAACACAGATGATTTTCATAATTTATAGCTATCTTTTTTTGTTGGATATCAACAGAAGTTTCATGAAAACTTATGGCCTCTCTGAACTCATAAGCTTGTTGATTTGCTTCTCTTGGGAAGGTGGTTACTGATTTAATTTTAGCTACATTTAGCAATTACTCACAAATCTGTGATCCAATGGAAGAATTACTTGTGTGTTTATGTGTTAGTTGTTCAGTTGTGTCTGACTCTTTGCGACTCCATGGCCAGCAGCCCACCAGGCTCCTCTCTCCATAGAATTCTCCAGGTAAGAACACTGGAATGGGTTGCCATTCCCTTCTCCAGAGGATCTTCCCAGGAATCAAACCTGGGTCTCCTGCATTGCAGGTAGATTCTTCGCTGACTGAGCAACCAGGGATGCCTTCCAAAAGCATTACTTCTGGAGAAACATAAAAATCAACTGGCAATTTCCTTCTGAAAGCGTTTATAACAAACGAGGTCCTTATGTATGAACCTGATTGCCATCCTGTCCGGGACGGCGGGGCGGTCCGGCCACATCCTATAGCCTCCTATACGTGAATGCTCCAATGTGCCACTTAAGATGGCGCCTAGCGGAGCCTCTCACGCATGAGCCCTGGCCGCACTTTGCAGCCTCCAGTTTAGGAGCATCGTCATGTTTTCACAAAGATGGTGCCTGGTGGATGTAGGGAGGTGTGGTTTAAGGTGTGTGCATATTGCTCTGATAGGTTGTTCCTAGTTTCCGTGCTCGTGATCAGTGCATGCTTCCCTTGCATTCCTATGGTGTTGGAAGTGCGTGTGCATCTGACCTTTTACATGATTGGCTTATGAGCAGCTCCTTCCTGTTTCTGTGTAGTATAAATACCTCCTTGTTTCCGCAATAAAACGAGACTTGATCAGACGCCTGTCTTGTCTCCATTTCTCGTGTCTCTTGTCCTCTCAATTCCCACTCCCCCCTTTTAGGGCCTGCGTTGACGAATCCTAGGTCTGCACTGATGAAGCCCGCGGGTCGGGACACCGTCCTATTTGAGTATAGACTTTTCTCCAACTCTGCTCACACTGAATTCCTGGTTCAAGAAGATCATTTCCAGTTTGCAGCTGGGACAAGTGTAGGCTTCAACATTTCCCAGAGAGGACGTGACTCCATCTTACCTGTTTTCTCAGTAGTACCTCCTTCCCCTCCTTTTTCTTTGCTTTTCTCTCTTAGACAGATTTCCATTGTCTTATTTCTGAAGGAAAACCTTGTGGTTAGGTGGCTTTCATAATTTTCTTTGGGGAGTTAGTTAAAGGCTTGATCAAGCCAGGGGCACATTGGAGTCAGCCTGTACTTATTCGCAAGAGATGCTTGCTAAATAGAGATTTTATGGGTAGACTGTTAAACTTTGGTAGCTTTAAATGAGTCATGGAGGAACATTTACATCTCCAAAATCAGCAAACATTATAAACTGCCTCTCCTCACTCCCCGTCCCCCAGAGAGCTGGCCTGTCAGCACTCTCCTGAGTAAGGTACACACCCCAGAGGATCTTGATTTTCATTAGCTGAGTCAGAAACATTGTTCAAAGTTTAGATTCAGAATGAATTTCTATGATTGGTATTTCTCTAACAGCAACAAACAAAGGAAGAAAGCATTAGAAGCATTGCCCAGCTGTTACCATATAGGCAAAGAGTTAGACCATTTTGATGAAAACCACTTCTATCAAATTCATGACTAGGAGATATGATGGGAAATTATAAACAAAAAATTTTAAAGTAAGTATTACTTTTCTGGGCCACGGAAGATTCCCAAAGATACATGAACAGTCCTCTAAAATGTGTACTGTTCTATAACAATGAGCCACCGAATGGGCCTAAGTGTTTTCAGAAGTGTTAACTGGAGTCAAGAGTGAAGTAGAGCGGACTATGCTCCTTAGAAAGAAGAAATGCTCCAAAGAAGACCTGGCGATACTATAGCCTGTAGAGTGAAACACTAAATTTACGAATAGAGTTCCAATTAAATAATCTTGTGGTTTCCAAAACTGCAAGGGGGCCTTAACAGTCTTACTGAGATCTTGAAAAATTGCAACTATTGGACTTGAAGTTAAAGAAAAAGCCAGGCCTAGTTACCTAAGTACAGCAAATGACATGTACTCATATTCTGAGAAATATCTTCTTTAACAGGTTAGAGGTGTTTAATATAAACTAGCTATCTTTTCTATTTATTTTTGTCTGTGCCTCTCTCTATTTTTAAATACTTACTGAATCTACTATGTACCAAGCACTACCTTAATTCTGAGGATCAATACACTCCGTCCCACACTGTTTCATAGGTTCCATCAATTTTTAAAGTATATACTTAAGGAAGTATTATTCAAAGATCTCAAAGAGATTCTACCAGGAATAGTGAAGGGTTTTGTTTCTGACAAGTTTATTGTGCTTGCTTATGTGTGCATGCTCAATCGTGTTTGACTCTTTGCGACCTCCTGAACCGACTCTGGGCGAACCCTCTGTCCATGGGATTTCCCAGCCTGAAATACCGGAGTGGGCTGCCATTTCCGTCACCGGGGGATTAGCCTTTTTGTTCCCACAAGAATAGTCACCAGGAGCTTTTTAGAGAAGAGGATTTGATTTCTGAGGAAAAATGTGGTACAGCTTTAATAGCTTTCTTGGGAGGAATCCAAATGTAAGTATATAAAAATATGAAAACTCTGCTTTATGGAGAACACTTTACAACCTAGTCAGAAAAATTTTGCGTAGAACTATCCCTTGCTTCTGAAAATATCGAGTCTACAAGTAGTAAATACAGACTCTTAATAACAGGCTCTTGAACGACCATTAGAGTGACAGTTGTGTGCTGTTGCAGTTGTGTGTTGTTACAGTTGTGTGATGTCAGTTGTTTCCTTTCATAAAAACACACCTTCCGGAGGGGGCCAAGATGGCAGAGGAATGAGGGGAAGATTTCACCAGCTCCCCAAAAGAATCACCAGAACTAATCAAGAAATGAACCGCCACCAACAAACCAGCTGCTAGACGACAGAAGAACTCCATAGGTCCGCGAGAGTAGAAGAGTGAACAGCCAGATCTCTCCCGGAGCTACTGTTCTAAGAATCCTCTATCCTAACCCCCACGCCAGACCGCACCGACGGAGAGCGCGCCAGCAAGTGCCCTAAAAGGGGGCCTGAGCGGAGCCTCGGGGGAGAGAGGGCAGCGCTTAGCGTGAAAACTCCAAGAATCCGCCCGGGTCGCTGACAGAAATTAAGACACTGCGAAGATAGGATACCGGAGCAGGGCCGGGCAGAGCACGCTTGCTGCCTAGCAACCTGCGGCCGGACGGAACGTGGTGAGCGCTGCCTAGAGACTGCCTGGAGATGGAGGGCGCCCAGTGTGAAAATCGCGCGCTCGGCCGGGCGAAAATCGCGACTAATGTACCAGGAATACACTCCGTCCCACACTGTTTCATGGGTTAAAAGAAAAGAGGTCTCAAAGAGATTCTACCAGGAATAGTGAAGGGTTTTGTTTCTGACAAGTTTATTGTGCTTGCTTATGTGTGCATGCTCAATCGTGTTTGACTCTTTGCGACCTCCTGAACCGACTCTGGGCGAACCCTCTGTCCATGGGATTTCCCAGCCTGAAATACCGGAGTGGGCTGCCATTTCCGTCACCGGGGGATTAGCCTTTTTGTTCCCACAAGAATAGTCACCAGGAGCTTTTTAGAGAAGAGGATTTGATTTCTGAGGAAAAATGTGGTACAGCTTTAATAGCTTTCTTGGGAGGAATCCAAATGTAAGTATATAAAAATATGAAAACTCTGCTTTATGGAGAACACTTTACAACCTAGTCAGAAAAATTTTGCGTAGAACTATCCCTTGCTTCTGAAAATATCGAGTCTACAAGTAGTAAATACAGACTCTTAATAACAGGCTCTTGAACGACCATTAGAGTGACAGTTGTGTGCTGTTGCAGTTGTGTGTTGTTACAGTTGTGTGATGTCAGTTGTTTCCTTTCATAAAAACACACCTTCCGGAGGGGGCCAAGATGGCAGAGGAATGAGGGGAAGATTTCACCAGCTCCCCAAAAGAATCACCAGAACTAATCAAGAAATGAACCGCCACCAACAAACCAGCTGCTAGACGACAGAAGAACTCCATAGGTCCGCGAGAGTAGAAGAGTGAACAGCCAGATCTCTCCCGGAGCTACTGTTCTAAGAATCCTCTATCCTAACCCCCACGCCAGACCGCACCGACGGAGAGCGCGCCAGCAAGTGCCCTAAAAGGGGGCCTGAGCGGAGCCTCGGGGGAGAGAGGGCAGCGCTTAGCGTGAAAACTCCAAGAATCCGCCCGGGTCGCTGACAGAAATTAAGACACTGCGAAGATAGGATACCGGAGCAGGGCCGGGCAGAGCACGCTTGCTGCCTAGCAACCTGCGGCCGGACGGAACGTGGTGAGCGCTGCCTAGAGACTGCCTGGAGATGGGAGGGAGCGCCCAGTGTGAAAATCGCGCCGCTCGGCCGGGCGAAAATCGCGACTTTCCACCTGGCACCGGGTGAGTTCAAACACTCCTAGTGGGGGACTCGCTGGAGGGGAAGTCGCCCACAGATTGCTGACTGGGGACCGGGCTCGAGCCAGACGGGGAAGCTTGTGCCCGCCTTTGGGACTTGGAGGCGTAACCGGCAGTGCGCGCGTGCCAGTGGCTGAGGAGCCCGTGCACCTCCATAGCTACACCTGCAGTGGAGGAAGCCGGGAGAAGGGCAGGTATCAGAGGCTATCGGCGGGTGTGCGGCAGAGCCAGGGCGCTCCCACCCAACACGAGACTGCGCGCACCGCAGCCCCCCCCTCGACGGACTGGGATCAGCCCGCCGTCCCAGCCAGCACCTGAGCTTGCAGACCGGTGCCATAAGGGAAAGGCTACATCATCAAGACAACACCATTGAGAGCAGACTGGCTTCCACCAGACAGATGAGAGGATAAAAACCAGGGACAGTATTTAGCTTTTTTTGTTTGTTTATTTGTTGTGGACGGTTCTGTTTACTTGATTGATTGGTCAGGTTTAGTTTTTTTTTTTTTTGTCTGTTCTTATTAAGTTTTTCTTCCCTTTTTAATTTTTAATTTCGTTTTTTTTAATTTTTAATTTTTTTTAAATTTTAATTCTTGGAAACTTCTAATTTTCTTTCCGCTTTGCCACTGCTTCCTCCCTCTGTGTTCTAAATGTAAAACTTTCTCCTATCTACCACTATCCTCTAGATAAATATTTCCTACCTTCCTGTCTCCACTATTCTCTTCCAGCTGCACTAAACAATACAACACACTAATCTTGGCTACGTAACCCTATAAAATCCTTCCAAGACAAATCTGTTCCTTCTCATTACCCATACACTCTCCACCTCCTCACTCCCAACACATGTCTTAGTTAAAAATTGCTTTCAGTGAAATAGTCCAAGCCAGGACCTTGCCCCAGATCTATTTTTCCAGGCACTAGTTTAATTAATTCAGAGCTTAACGGGCAAGCATCATTTTTGATTGCGTCGTTTGCCAGAAAAATTTCCTATGCTTTATCTCTGTAAGACTGGTTAGATGTGGTTATTGCTGTGTACGTATGTATATCTTACGACTATGTTAGAAAACATCTGCATGCTTTTATGACTGTCACCCATCACGGATGCACCTCTTGTTCCTCAGATGCTAGTATTTGAACTAATATCACGGAACACCATGGCAAACCAGACATAGAGCCTATACCCCCTGACGAATCATCAAACCAAGGATCCTTGGAGTGGAAGCCCTGATTCCAAGACCCCACACTATCAAAGAACATACAACACAAGAGATTATTCACCTGTAAAAAAGACCTAACACTACCCAAGACACAAACCACTGAACCCTTCTAGAAGGACAGAAACCCAAAGGAAGGGAGAATTCAACCAAGAAGCCTGGTGGGAAAAAGAACTCCATACACACAGACACACACAAAGAAACAAAAACTAACCTAATAATGAAATGACAGAGAAACACTGCACAAATGAAGGACCAAGCTAGAGAAACACAGCTTCAAATGACAGAGGAGGAAATAGACAAATTATCTAAAAGAGAATTCAGAAAAGCTATACTAATGAGGATGCAAAACACTGAAAACAGAATATTAGAGGAAATTAGTGCATTGAGAAGAGACATGCAAGAAATGAAAAATAAGCAAATAGAGACTACCAACTCAATTGCTGAACTCAAAAGTACGATAGAAGGTCTCAACAGTAGAGTATCGGAGGCAGAAGAACAGATGAGTGAGCTGGAAGACAGAATGGTGAACATAAGGGCTGAAGAACAGAACAAAGCCCAAAGAATTAAAAGAACTTAGGATAGCATTAGAAACCTATGGGACAATATCAAACACACCAACATTAGAATTATAGGAGTTCCAGAAGAAGAAGAGGGGAAGAAAGGCTATGAAAAAATTCTTGAAGAGGTTATAGTTGAAAACTTCCCTGACATGGGAAAGGAAATAGTCAACCAAGTCCAAGAAGCACAGAGTTCCATACAGGGTAAGCCCCAGAAGAAACACACCGAGGCACGTTCTAATCAAACTAATGTAGACTAAATATAAAGACAGATTACTAAAAGCAGCTAGGAGCAAACAACAAATAACATATAAAGGAAACCCCATACGTCTAACTGCGGATCTTTCAACAGAAACCCTGCAGGTCAGAAGAGAATGGCAAGACACATTTAAACGGCTAAAAGAGAATAACCTCCAACCAAGAATTCTCTACCCAGCAAGAATCTCATTCAGAATTGATGGTGAAGTCAAAGCTTCACAGACAAGCAAAAACTAAAAGAATTCTGTACCACAAAACCAGCCCTACAACAAGTGTTAAAGGGCCTGATAGAGCCAATAAATACAAGAGTAGGAGAAGTCCTACAAATCAAACCCCAAACTTCTAAGAAGATGAAAATAGGAACATTCGTATCAATAATTACTTTGAATGTAAATGGACTAAATGCTCCAACCAAAGGACACAGGCTGGCTGAATGGATCCAGAAACATGACCCATATATATGCTGTTTACCAGAGACCCACTTCAGACCTAGAGACACCCATAGACTGAAAGTGAGAGGCTGGAAAAAGATATTCCATGCAAATGGAAATCAAAAGAAAGCTGGGGTAGCAATCCTCATATCAGACAAAATAGATTTTAAAGTAAAGAAGATTCTAAGAGACAAGGCAGGTCACTACATCATGATTAAGGGATCTATCCAAGAGGAAGACATAACAGTCATGAATATCTACGCACCCAACACAGGGCCACCTCAATATATAAGACAGATACTTTCAGACATAAAAGAAGAAATCAATAATAACACAGTAATAGTAGGAGACTTTAACACTCCTCTCACACCATGGACAGATCATCAAAACAGAAAATTAATAAAAGAAACACGAGCCTTAAATGCCACACTAGAAAAGATGGACCTCATCGATATCTTTAGGACGTTTGATCCAAAAGCAGAAGAATACACTTTCTTCTCAAGTGCTCACGGAACATTCTCCAGGATAGACCACATCTTGGGCCACAAATCAAGCCTCAGTCAATTCAAGAAAACTGAAATTATATCAACCATCTTCTCAGACCACAATGCAATGAGACTAGAGATCAACTACAGGAAAAAAACCGCTAAAAATACAAACACATAGAGACTAAACAACACATACCTAAAAAAAACCAACTGATCACTGAGGAAATCAAAGGAGAAATTTAAAAATTCCTAGAAGAAAATGACAATGAACACACGACCATGCAAAACCTATGGGATACCGCAAAAGCAGTTCTAAGAGGGAAATTTATAGCAATACAATCCCACCTCAAGAAACTAGGAAAATATGAAGCAGATGACCTAAACCTACGCTTAAAACAACTGGGGAAAGAAGAACAAAAACACCCCAAAGCCAGTAGAAGATGAGAAATTATAAAGATCAGAGCAGAAATAAGTGAGAAAGAAATGAAAGAAACTATAGTAAAGATAAATAAAACAAAAAGCTGGTCCTTTGAAAAGGCAAACAAAATTGACAAGCCACTGGCCAGACTCATCAAGAAAAAGAGACAGAAGAACCAGATCAACAAAATCAAAAATGAAAAAGGAGAGATTACAACAGAGAATGCAGAAATCCAAAGGATTCTAAGAGACTATTATGAACAACTCTATGGCAACAAACTGGACAACCTGGAAGAAATGGACAATTTCTTGGGGAAGATTAATCTCCCAAGACTGAGCCAGGAAGAAACAGGAACTTTGAACAACCCAATCACAAGCTCAGAAATCGAATTTGTGATTAAAAATCTACCCAAAAATAAAAGCCCAGGGCCAGATGGCTTCACAGCCGAATTCTACCAAAGATTTAAAGAAGAGCTGATGCCTGTCCTTCTAAAACTCTTCCAAAAAATTGCACAGGAAGGAAAACTTCCAAACACATTCTACGAGGCCACCATCACCCTGATACCCAAACCAGGCAAAGACAACACAAAAAAGGAAAACTATAGGCCAATTTCACTGATGAACTTAGATGCCAAGATCTTCAACAAAATCCTAGCAAACAGAATTGAACGACACATCAAAAAACTCATACATCACGATCAAGTCGGGTTCATCCCAGGCATGCAAGGATTCTTCAATATCTGCAAATCAATCAATGTGATACACCATATCAACAAATTGAGAGACAAAAATCACATGATCATCTCAATAGATGCAGAAAAAGCCTTCGATAAAGTACAACATCCATTTATGATAAAATCTCTTCAGGAAATGGGCATAGAAGGAACCTATCTCAATATAATAAAGGCCATATATGAGAAGCCCACAGCAAACATTATCCTCAACAGTGAAAAACTGAAAGCATTCCCTCTAAGATCAGGAACAAGACAGGGGTGTCCACTTTCACCACTACTATTCAACATAGTCCTGGAAGTTCTAGCAACAGCAATAAGAGAAGAGAAGGAAATAAAAGGAATCTAGACTGGAAAGGAAGAAGTCAAGCTCTCTCTTTTTGCAGATGACATGATACTGTACATAGAAAATCCCAAAGACACTATTACAAAGCTACTAGAGCTAATCAACGAATTCAGCAAAGTCGCAGGATACAAAGTCAACACACAGAAATCACTGGCATTCCTATACACAAACAATGAAAAATCAGAAAACGAAATCAAAGAGGCAGTCCCCTTCACCACTGCAACCAAAAGAATCAAATACCTAGGAATAAACCTACCCAAAGAAACAAAAGAATTGTACACAGAAAATTACAAGACACTCATGAAAGAAATTAAAGAAGACTTAAACAAATGGAGAGATATTCCATGTTCTTGGATCGGAAGAATCAATATTGTGAAAATGACCATACTACCAAATATCATCTACAGATTCAATGCAATACCTATCCAACTACCATTGACATTTTTCACAGAACTAGACCAAACAATAACACAGTTCATATGGAAACACAAAAGACCTCGAATAGCCAAAGCAATCCTGAGAAAGAAAAATGGAACTGGAGGAATCAGCCTTCCTAACTTCAGACTATACTACAAAGCAACAGTCATCAAGACAGTATGGTACTGGCACAAAAACAGAACTATAGATCAATGGAACAAGATAGAGAACCCAGACATAAACTCACGCACCTATGGGTACCTTATTTTTGACAAAGGAGGCGAAATTATAAAATAAACGATCAAGTCGGGTTCATTCTTCAATATCGAATCAATGTGATACACCATATCAACAAATTGAGAGACAAAAATCACATGATCATCTCAATAGATGCAGAAAAAGCCTTCGATAAAGTACAACATCCATTTATGATAAAATCTCTTCAGGAAATGGGCATAGAAGGAACCTATCTCAATATAATAAAGGCCATATATGAGAAGCCCACAGCAAACATTATCCTCAACAGTGAAAAACTGAAAGCATTCCCTCTAAGATCAGGAACAAGACAGGGGTGTCCACTTTCACCACTACTATTCAACATAGTCCTGGAAGTTCTAGCAACAGCAATAAGAGAAGAGAAGGAAATAAAAGGAATCTAGACTGGAAAGGAAGAAGTCAAGCTCTCTCTTTTTGCAGATGACATGATACTGTACATAGAAAATCCCAAAGACACTATTACAAAGCTACTAGAGCTAATCAACGAATTCAGCAAAGTCGCAGGATACAAAGTCAACACACAGAAATCACTGGCATTCCTATACACAAACAATGAAAAATCAGAAAACGAAATCAAAGAGGCAGTCCCCTTCACCACTGCAACCAAAAGAATCAAATACCTAGGAATAAACCTACCCAAAGAAACAAAAGAATTGTACACAGAAAATTACAAGACACTCATGAAAGAAATTAAAGAAGACTTAAACAAATGGAGAGATATTCCATGTTCTTGGATCGGAAGAATCAATATTGTGAAAATGACCATACTACCAAATATCATCTACAGATTCAATGCAATACCTATCCAACTACCATTGACATTTTTCACAGAACTAGACCAAACAATAACACAGTTCATATGGAAACACAAAAGACCTCGAATAGCCAAAGCAATCCTGAGAAAGAAAAATGGAACTGGAGGAATCAGCCTTCCTAACTTCAGACTATACTACAAAGCAACAGTCATCAAGACAGTATGGTACTGGCACAAAAACAGAACTATAGATCAATGGAACAAGATAGAGAACCCAGACATAAACTCACGCACCTATGGGTACCTTATTTTTGACAAAGGAGGCGAAATTATAAAATGGGAGAAAGACAGCCTCTTCAACAAGTGGTACTGGGAGAATTGGTCAGCTACATGCAAACAAATGAAGTTGGAACATTCCCTGACACCATACACTAAGATCAACTCAAAATGGATTAAAGACCTAAATGGAAGACCAGAAACCATCAAACTCTTAGAGGAAAATAAAGGCAAAACCCTCAAGGACATAAATCACAGCAAGATCTTCTCTGACACACCTACTAAAATAGTGCAACTGAAAAGAAAAATGAACATGTGGGGCCTCATGAAACTTTAAAGCTTTTGTACAGCAAAAGAAATTACAAAAAAGCTGAACAGACACCCCACAGAGTGGGAGAAAATCATAGCAAATGAAACAACAGACAAAGAATTAATCTCCAAAATCTACAAGCAACTCAGACAACTCAGCACAGGAAAAACGAACAACCCAATCAAAAAATGGTGTCTCTAAAGAGACACCTCTCCAAAGAGGACATACAGATGGCCCCAAAACACATGAAACGATGCTCAACATCGCTTATTATTAGAGAAATGCAAATTAAAACTACAATGAGATATCACCTCACACCCGTCAGAATGGCCATCTTCAAAAAATCTGCAGACAATAAATGCTGGAGAGGGTGTGGAGAAAAGGGAACCCTCTTGCATTGCTGGTGGGAATGTAAATTGATACAGCCTCTATGGAAGACAGTATGGAGATTCCTTAAAAAACTAAAAATAGAAGCGCCGTACGATCCAGCAATCCCACTCTTAGGCTTATATCCTGATGAAATCAAAACTGAAAGAAGCACCTATACCCCAATGTTCATTGCAGCTCTCTATACAATAGCCAGAACATGGAAGCAACCTAGATGTCCATCGATGAATGAATGGATACAGAAGCCCTGGTACATATATACAATGGAATACTACTCAGCTGTTGAAAGAAATGCAGAAGACTCAGTCCTAATGAAGTGGCTGGCTCTTGAACCTATCATAAAAAGTGAAGTAAGTCAAAAAGAGAAAGACAAATACAGTATACTAACGCACATATATGGAATCTAGTAGGACAGTCTTGATAACACATGCAGTGAACTCATTGAAAAACAGACAGAGCATAGACAAAGGGACATTGCAGTTAAGAAATAGGGAGGGGGAAGCATGGAGGGAGTAACATGGAAACCGATACTGTCATGTGTGGAAAAGACAGCTATTATCATTGTGCTAAAGGAACAGGAGTGCTCACAATGGCATGGGGCGATGGTCCGGAGGGGTGGGATGGGGGGAACTGGGGGGGTGGGGACCAGGGATATGCATATGACTGATCTGGGAACATACATGTCTGTGAACAACAAAACTCTGTAGAACCTTTAAAATAAAGAATTAAAAAAAAAAAAAAAACACCTTCCTATCAAAGCACACAAAATTAATGAACCCATTTTATATGCAGCTCAAAAACGACTTTCTTGTTAGCCATCCTAATAAAGCAAACCATCAATGAATGGACTAAACAAATGCTGAAACTGAAAGCAACAACGGCTTCAAAGCTGTTACCTCAAGAAGGCTGGAATGGAGCAAAGTCAGAAAGGATAAGGAGAAAGCATGTAAACGGATAGAGTTTATCTAAAGATGAACAGTTCTGGGCTTCCCTGGTGGTCCAGTCGGTAAGGACAACCACCTTGCAGTGCAAGGGGTGCCGGTTCGATCCCTGGCCTGGGAGGATCCCACGTGCCGTGGAGCTCCTGGACTGATGTGTCCAACTACTGAGGCGGAGCTCTGGGGCGCACATGCCCAGAGCCGGTGCCCTGCGACAACAGAGGCCACTGCGATGGGAGGCCCACACAGGCCAAAGAATAAAAAACATAAGTGAATGAAAGATCAGTAGAAGTGGCCAAAAAAAAGAAAAACAACTTACGCCCCCCTCCCCCCCCAAAAAAGATGAACAGTTCTTTTGACACCAAGAAAAGGAGTCAGGGCAAGATGGGGATCAATAAGTGGTAAATAGCATGTCAGATTGTCTGACTGGCTTTCACTGTTGACCTAAAGGAGCATCTCAGGACCAGTAAAAATTTACAAGAAATGCAGAAGACTCAGTCCTAATGAAGTGGCTGGCTCTTGATACTAACGGAAAAAATCAGTATACTAACGCATATATGGAATCTAGTAGGACAGTCTTGATAACACATGCAGTGAACTCATTGAAAAACAGACAGAGCATAGACAAAGGGACATTGCAGTTAAGAAATAGGGAGGGGGAAGCATGGAGGGAGTAACATGGAAACCGATACTGTCATGTGTGGAAAAGACAGCTATTATCATTGTGCTAAAGGAACAGGAGTGCTCACAATGGCATGGGGCGATGGTCCGGAGGGTGGGATGGGGGGAACTGGGGGGGTGGGGACCAGGGATATGCAGATGACTGATCTGGGAATATACATGTCTGTGAACAACAAAACTCTGTAAAACCTTTAAAATAAAGAATTAAAAAAAAAAACACCTTCCTATCAAAGCACACAAAATTAATGAACCCATTTTATATGCAGCTCAAAAACGACTTTCTTGTTAGCCATCCTAATAAAGCAAACCATCAATGAATGGACTAAACAAATGCTGAAACTGAAAGCAACAACGGCTTCAAAGCTGTTACCTCAAGAAGGCTGGAATGGAGCAAAGTCAGAAAGGATAAGGAGAAAGCATGTAAACGGATAGAGTTTATCTAAAGATGAACAGTTCTGGGCTTCCCTGGTGGTCCAGTCGGTAAGGACAACCACCTTGCAGTGCAAGGGGTGCCGGTTCGATCCCTGGCCTGGGAGGATCCCACGTGCCGTGGAGCTCCTGGACTGATGTGTCCAACTACTGAGGCGGAGCTCTGGGGCGCACATGCCCAGAGCCGGTGCCCTGCGACAACAGAGGCCACTGCGATGGGAGGCCCACACAGGCCAAAGAATAAAAAACATAAGTGAATGAAAGATCAGTAGAAGTGGCCAAAAAAAAGAAAAACAACTTACGCCCCCCTCCCCCCCCAAAAAAGATGAACAGTTCTTTTGACACCAAGAAAAGGAGTCAGGGCAAGATGGGGATCAATAAGTGGTAAATAGCATGTCAGATTGTCTGACTGGCTTTCACTGTTGACCTAAAGGAGCATCTCAGGACCAGTAAGAACTGCCCACAGCAGGTGTGTCTAAGGACCAGCTGATCTGCGGCTTCCTCAAACCCCTGGGCCTTAAATCAGGCCTTTTAAAGCCTATGATGGAAAGTAAGTCCATTCGGCCACTAGATGGAGATCAGGCTACTCTGTCATTGACAGGGAAGCTCCTGGCAGTTGGATTAATGATAAGTATGATACTGAGAACCTCATTCTCTTTTCTCAATACTTCTACCAAAGGTATTTTCCAAGCACGCGAATCAGGAGGAGACATCTATAATGAGCAACAGGCTGAGGGACTGATTAAGAAGCGAGTTATAGAAGACACATTTTTCGCTTAAGTATATATTTTCAGTATCAACAAAAATGTATCAAGGAACATAAGAGATGGAAGGAGAATACTGAATAATATCTACTCTAATTTTCCAAATGGAACAGTCATTCAGTTCTGAATTATGTAGTTCTGTTCGTGAATAAATCTTATTTCTATTATAGCTGAACTTTAAACTGGAGACAGAATGTTATAAATTTCCCAGAAAATGTATGGTTTGTGGAAGGATCCAATACTGCCCTGTATAATATAGCAGACTATTTTGATTATCTTTGGGTTGTTATATACTATATTTCTGTTCATTTCTAGCTTAGGAATTATATATAGTCATTGGATAAATATTTAGTTACATAAAACAAATAAAGAATTGAGATAGTTAAAAGAATTCCATTTGTTATCAAAAGCCTTAGTTTCCTGATTGGGAAAAATTTCGTGCCGTGGAGCTCCTGGACTGATGTGTCCAACTACTGAGGCGGAGCTCTGGGGCGCACATGCCCAGAGCCGGTGCCCTGCGACAACAGAGGCCACTGCGATGGGAGGCCCACACAGGCCAAAGAATAAAAAACATAAGTGAATGAAAGATCAGTAGAAGTGGCCAAAAAAAAGAAAAACAACTTACGCCCCCCCCCCCCCCCCCAAAAAAAGAACAATTCTTTTTACACCAAGAAAAGGAGTCAGGGCAAGATGGGGATCAATAAGTGGTAAATAGCATGTCAGATTGTCTGACTGGCTTTCACTGTTGACCTAAAGGAGCATCTCAGGACCAGTAAGAACTGCCCACAGCAGGTGTGTCTAAGGACCAGCTGATCTGCGGCTTCCTCAAACCCCTGGGCCTTAAATCAGGCCTTTTAAAGCCTATGATGGAAAGTAAGTCCATTCGGCCACTAGATGGAGATCAGGCTACTCTGTCATTGACAGGGAAGCTCCTGGCAGTTGGATTAATGATAAGTATGATACTGAGAACCTCATTCTCTTTTCTCAATACTTCTACCAAAGGTATTTTCCAAGCACGCGAATCAGGAGGAGACATCTATAATGAGCAACAGGCTGAGGGACTGATTAAGAAGCGAGTTATAGAAGACACATTTTTCGCTTAAGTATATATTTTCAGTATCAACAAAAATGTATCAAGGAACATAAGAGATGGAAGGAGAATACTGAATAATATCTACTCTAATTTTCCAAATGGAACAGTCATTCAGTTCTGAATTATGTAGTTCTGTTCGTGAATAAATCTTATTTCTATTATAGCTGAACTTTAAACTGGAGACAGAATGTTATAAATTTCCCAGAAAATGTATGGTTTGTGGAAGGATCCAATACTGCCCTGTATAATATAGCAGACTATTTTGATTATCTTTGGGTTGTTATATACTATATTTCTGTTCATTTCTAGCTTAGGAATTATATATAGTCATTGGATAAATATTTAGTTACATAAAAACAAATAAAGAATTGAGATAGTTAAAAGAATTCCATTTGTTATCAAAAAGCCTTAGTTTCCTGTTTATGGGCATGGGCAGAAACAAGCATATTAATTGTCTGTTGTGTACCAATCATCATGCTAAAGAGCTGGGAATACAAAGATGCAGAACAGCCGCAGAAAACTCACTGGGAGGGGGCGAGCTACAAGGGTAAAACCCAAACAGCGGTTAATTCTTGTAACAGTGAAGCCCAGTTACCAAAATCATGAATGATATTTCTTTGAAAAACTTCTGTCGTGAAAGAAACTTCATTTAGGCCACAAATCTTGACCCCAGGGGAAACATGACCTTTGATCTCTACAGCACATGAGAAATGGAAATAAAACACAGATTCAAACATAATAGCATTTACTATGAGGCATCAATTGGTGTAATGAAAAAAAGGACCTTAATTCAAAGGAAGAATAGACTAACTTTCAGAGTAAGAATAGAAGCAGAACCACAGTTAATTAATTTTCTCATTACTGTTACGGAGGGTAACCAACATTTGGTCTGTTACTGCGATAGAGGCATTGCACTTAATGACAGGTTCATTTTAGGGTAATACATTTGTTTCAGCTTAATTAAATTCGTATAATCATATCCTTTCAAAAGAACTTGGGGTTGTTGGCCTATCTAGGTTTATGGTTTTCAAAATGTTCTTATAAGCTAGAAATATGTGTTACTCATTCCCCCCCCCCCCCCCCACACACATATCTTCTCTATAGGAAATCATCAAAATAACCACTCAACATAGCAGTTATTAATTAGATATCAGTGGAGTCATTTGGAGAAGTCTCTTGTCTTGTTATTGTCTATAGGATTACCTGCTTCTTTACAGAGAAATACTGGTGGCAGGAGCCCACCGTTCTTGGCGAGGTAAGAATGAAATGTAAACAGATGCTTTCCTCTGAAGGTCCAAATCAATACATTATAAATAGAATAAATGGGGGCAGAAACTATTTTGATTATCTTTGGGTTGTTATATACTATATTTCTGTTCATTTCTAGCTTAGGAATTATATATAGTCATTGGATAAATATTTAGTTACATAAAAACAAATAAAGAATTGAGATAGTTAAAAGAATTCCATTTGTTATCAAAAAGCCTTAGTTTCCTGTTTATGGGCATGGGCAGAAACAAGCATATTAATTGTCTGTTGTGTACCAATCATCATGCTAAAGAGCTGGGAATACAAAGATGCAGAACAGCCGCAGAAAACTCACTGGGAGGGGGCGAGCTACAAGGGTAAAACCCAAACAGCGGTTAATTCTTGTAACAGTGAAGCCCAGTTACCAAAATCATGAATGATATTTCTTTGAAAAACTTCTGTCGTGAAAGAAACTTCATTTAGGCCACAAATCTTGACCCCAGGGGAAACATGACCTTTGATCTCTACAGCACATGAGAAATGGAAATAAAACACAGATTCAAACATAATAGCATTTACTATGAGGCATCAATTGGTGTAATGAAAAAAAGGACCTTAATTCAAAGGAAGAATAGACTAACTTTCAGAGTAAGAATAGAAGCAGAACCACAGTTAATTAATTTTCTCATTACTGTTACGGAGGGTAACCAACATTTGGTCTGTTACTGCGATAGAGGCATTGCACTTAATGACAGGTTCATTTTAGGGTAATACATTTGTTTCAGCTTAATTAAATTCGTATAATCATATCCTTTCAAAAGAACTTGGGGTTGTTGGCCTATCTAGGTTTATGGTTTTCAAAATGTTCTTATAAGCTAGAAATATGTGTTACTCATTCCACCCCCACACATATCTTCTCTATAGGAAATCATCAAAATAACCACTCAACATAGCAGTTATTAATTAGATATCAGTGGAGTCATTTGGAGAAGTCTCTTGTCTTGTTATTGTCTATAGGATTACCTGCTTCTTTACAGAGAAATACTGGTGGCAGGAGCCCACCGTTCTTGGCGAGGTAAGAATGAAATGTAAACAGATGCTTTCCTCTGAAGGTCCAAATCAATACATTATAAATAGAATAAATCCTTTCATAATCAGGTTTAGTCTTTATGGATGCACAGCCTTCTGCTCGGTTCACATTAGCTCCAGACAGCACCCAGATTAGGTGGGCACTGAGTCATTTCTGGAGCCACGGAGTTTTCTCCTTCTTGGGTGACCTATTCCCCTATTTCACTCTAGTGGAGGCGTGAGTCTACCCACTACGAGTGCTAACCTTCCACTCTCTGGAAACAAGGGAGCTGGTAAAAACACACCCCCGCTGGATGCATACTTCTGTGTAGCTTCTCCAGTCTAAAGGCTTTGGCCTCAGAGTGACGTGCTGTGCTCAGACGCTCAGGAGTGCCGTTTCCTTGGTAGCAGGGCGCGCGGCTGACGACAGTGGCAGAAGTGAGAACAGATGCAGGGGTGCTGCTGGAACCTGATTACGGCTTAAGGTTAAAAAATAAAAGCTGATGCCTGTATTCGCCTGTTGTACGAGGTGAGGAACCTATGTGTTGAAGCACCCAACAGACGAAAAAAGGGACTGTCTTACTTTCTCACTCTCTGGAAGGATAGATCTGTCTTTTTCTATATTATGAGTCCTAACGTTATTTTAGCTCCTTAAGCAAACGACATTTGAGTCATGGGACCCAAAGGTTCCACAATTGTGGCACCTGCAACTAAGTGGATAACAGAACGTGCCCCTTAAGAGGTAAGGTCGGTTCGGGCGGTACCTGCACGTGTCGGTCACCTTCTTGTCCAATCAGGTTCCTCCATTCCAGGAGGGCCCGCTGCAGGTGCTCCAGGCCCGTCTCCCACAGCCGGACGCGGCCGCCCATGTCGACGGTGACCACGCCACCGCTGCCCCACGCTGCGAGCAGCGCGTCCGTGTCCGAGATCGTAGACAGCCACGTGGTGTACGGCGAGAGGGAGTCTGACCTGGAAAGGAAACCACAGGCTTCAACCGGCTGACGCCCAGGGAGGGAGGACAGTTCAGCTCAACTTACGTGAAACTTGCCACAGAGAATTCTCACAGTGACACAGCCCTACAATGCAGGGAACGACACCCAGCATCCTAGAACAGCCCCTAAAGGAAAAGAACCTGAAAAACTTATCTATACATGTATAACGGATGACTTCACTGTATACTTGAGACTAATAAACATCATAGATTATACTGTAATAAGAAATAAACATTCTTTTAAGAAAAGAATGCCCGCAGTAAGCATATTAAAAGATATACTTCCCTGGTGGTCCAGTGGGTAAAGACACCGCCTTGCTGTGCAACTGGTGCCAGTTCAATCCCTGGCCTGGGAAGATCCCACGTGCCGCTGACGGCTGGACCGCTGTGTCCAACTACTGAGCCGGTGCTCTGCGACAACAGAGGCCACCGCGACGGGAGGCCCACACGGGCCAAAGAACAAAGATGGAGACAAATGAAAGACCAATAGAAGTGGCCAAAAAAAAAAAAAGACAAGATCCCAACGGATCCCTCTTAAGGAAAAATACATAGTTATTTACTTGTCATTTATATATTCTTTTAAAATTGTTTATTTATTATTTTAGCTGCACTGGGTCTTTATTGCTTCGTCTGGGTTTTCTCTAGTTGCAGTGGGGGCTACTCTCTGGCTGAGGTGCAGGGGCCTCTCACTGAGCTGGTTTCCACTGTTGTGGAGCACAGGCTCCAGGGTGAGCCAGTTTACTGCCTCCAGGCACATGGGCTCTTCCTGGACCAGGGATAGACCCTGTGCCCCCTTCATTGGCAGGCAGACTCTCTACCACTGGACCACCAGGGAAGACCAATTTACATATCTTTTATTTGTGGATCCTGGATGAGACTGGCTTTCAGGAAGAAAGGAACTCTAAACCAGCTCACATGCCTGAAGTGCTGGACTCACCCCTTCGGAGCTGAACAACAGTGCCAAAGCTCATGTCCTGTTTATGTGTTTTAACTGCATTTGTGTGACATTTTGCCTTTTCTAAGTTAAATGATTATATGGATTTATAATAAAGAATTCATATATTTCATATACATACATGTGTCCGATAATATATTCAATTCAATGAATGCAACTTTGGCCAATAAGAGTCAACTACACACTACTTTATCTGAGTACAGCTCTCACTATACAAATGAAATAGATGATAAATTCTAATGACTAGAGCTGGCTCTCTAAATATAGCTGATATTTTCTGTATAAATAGTCTAAAGGGATGGTCTGATCAGATAATAAACGCTTCATAAAGTATCAGCGGAGATTCGCAGAAACCACAAAACTACTATATATTAAGCAAATCTTTATACTAAAGAAAGCAAGACTATAGTCTTCTTATCAGGCTGCCTTAGTGGATACTAAACACAAACAGACAAACAGAGCCAGCTACGCTGAGCTGTGGAAGCCTTAGAAAGTGTTTCTATAAAGTGAACAATAACAGGAGGGTGGAACCAAGTGATTCAGAACTAGATGGCTGGCCGGAAGGTTGGGTTGGGCTTTTACTGACCAAACCTGAATGAAGTTTTTGGCCAACCCGATACTTTACAGTTATGCAAGGACTCAAAGAAGGTAACTTTTGATATAAATACATAGTTATTTACTTGTCATTTATATATTCTTTTAAAATTGTTTATTTATTATTTTAGCTGCACTGGGTCTTTATTGCTTCGTCTGGGTTTTCTCTAGTTGCAGTGGGGGCTACTCTCTGGCTGAGGTGCAGGGGCCTCTCACTGAGCTGGTTTCCACTGTTGTGGAGCACAGGCTCCAGGGTGAGCCAGTTTACTGCCTCCAGGCACATGGGCTCTTCCTGGACCAGGGATAGACCCTGTGCCCCCTTCATTGGCAGGCAGACTCTCTACCACTGGACCACCAGGGAAGACCAATTTACATATCTTTTATTTGTGGATCCTGGATGAGACTGGCTTTCAGGAAGAAAGGAACTCTAAACCAGCTCACATGCCTGAAGTGCTGGACTCACCCCTTCGGAGCTGAACAACAGTGCCAAAGCTCATGTCCTGTTTATGTGTTTTAACTGCATTTGTGTGACATTTTGCCTTTTCTAAGTTAAATGATTATATGGATTTATAATAAAGAATTCATATATTTCATATACATACATGTGTCCGATAATATATTCAATTCAATGAATGCAACTTTGGCCAATAAGAGTCAACTACACACTACTTTATCTGAGTACAGCTCTCACTATACAAATGAAATAGATGATAAATTCTAATGACTAGAGCTGGCTCTCTAAATATAGCTGATATTTTCTGTATAAATAGTCTAAAGGGATGGTCTGATCAGATAATAAACGCTTCATAAAGTATCAGCGGAGATTCGCAGAAACCACAAAACTACTATATATTAAGCAAATCTTTATACTAAAGAAAGCAAGACTATAGTCTTCTTATCAGGCTGCCTTAGTGGATACTAAACACAAACAGACAAACAGAGCCAGCTACGCTGAGCTGTGGAAGCCTTAGAAAGTGTTTCTATAAAGTGAACAATAACAGGAGGGTGGAACCAAGTGATTCAGAACTAGATGGCTGGCCGGAAGGTTGGGTTGGGCTTTTACTGACCAAACCTGAATGAAGTTTTTGGCCAACCCGATACTTTACAGTTATGCAAGGACTCAAAGAAGGTAACTTTTGATATAAAACAGGATTCACTTCATGGTGCTCTCTCAAAAAACATTTGCCGTAGGAAAGAAAGTATTAGGTACAGATGGTGAAGTAAAAGGCTATCCAAGAATAATGAAATTTAATCACTTGTGATGTGATTAAGCCTGCCCCAAGTGTCCAAGACGTACGATTCTATGGAGCACCGTACCTAGTGGTTCCATATTTAACTCTCTACCTTGAAACTTTAAATTTACCAGAGCAATTTCTTCAATATGTGTTTTTAAAAAAAAAAAAAAAAAACAAAACCACCTGATCAAATCACATCTTTACTACAATTTGTATACCAGGCCTAAACCCTCTTCTGAACCTTTTGAAAAATATGCATCTTTCCCTTGTATATGATAACAAAGTCTTTAAGGAACATAGAGAATTTACTATAGTAGAGTGAAGCCCAGATTTATACACACCCATATAGCAGAGATAATGTACTATTGTTTTACAAATGCGAATAATACAAAAGTTTAAGCACTAATACTCAAATTTCACTGAGAGCAAAGGTGATGCATTCCTTTCGGCCGGGCAGTTACATACAGTTTTACTGTGTTTTCTACTATTTGAAGTGAGCCATCAAATGGAAAATTCCTGCTGTCTAGCAGAATACTAAATTTAAGCAACTAGCAACAAAACTGAAATCCAGATGGGTTGTTCCCTCGGATTACATATAAGCCAAAAATGGCAATAGTTAATCTCAAGAGAAACTCAGGATATACTGACAATGAACAGACTTTAAAACTACGTGGCACTTGAAATATGTTAAGTCCAAATTAAGATGTTCTGTAAACGTAAAATATATACTGGGTTTCAAAGACTCAGAAGAAAAAAGGAATGTTAAAGTATCATTAAAATTTTTATACTGAGTACATGCCAAAATAGTAATAGTTTATGATGGTAATAAACCACTGTTAAAGGTAACTTCACCGGTTTCTTTGCTCACTTTTTTACTTTGACCTCTAAGAACACAAAATTACATACATGGTTCACATTCTATTCCTATTGGGCAGTGCAGCAGTAAAAGAACGAAGCATGGGGACCCGCTGGAGCGGGCTGTATTAATCCTTCCAGGTATTAGTTCTTAGGTAGGTGTAACATACGGTTCATACAAAAGCTAACAGGGGATCCTGCAGGGGTGCTGTGTGATGGTCTGGAGGGGTGGGATGGGGGGGATATACATACGACTAATCTGGGAACATACATATCTGTAAACAACAAAACTGTAAAAGTTAAAATTAAAATGAAAGTTAAAAAAAAAAAGCTAACAGGGAAAAACACTAAAAAGCTAAGGCTAATGGCAAAGAAATGAAGAGAAATATTGAAAAAAAATATGTTGTAGAAATGTAAAAAAAAAATTGTTCTCTGATTTTGTTACTTGAACTAATAGCCTATTTTAGTGAACATACAATGGAATAAGAAATTTCCCCAAAGGACTAAAAGCCATTTTTCATTCAATTGACCCATTAAGATGCTCCAAAAAGACATTCTTGTATATGTGAGAACAAGCAGATCTACTTCTTTGAAAAATGTCTTCATTATTCATATATCTTGAAACTGGCTAAAGGGTCCTAAGAAGTGAAACGGTGCCTCAGGCTTTTTCTGTACTGTCAGCCTGAGCAACCTTCCTCAGGGGACTGGAGGCGTGGAAGGTGGTCTGGCGATGCTTGGGCGCCACACGAGGGCCCCCTCTTTCCTCCGGCAGGGGGAGGCTCTCCTGGCTCCTCTGCCCGGGACTCTGGGTCAGGCTTTCACCCCTGGGCTGCAAGGCCTCAGGTGTCAGGAGGGGACGTGACATCAGTCTATACAAGAGCAGGTGCACACTGAGAAAAAGGGAGACCAGGCACGGACGCATCCAGAAAGGAATGGGCTACAGGCGGGGACACGTGTTTCTCAGAGAGACGGAGCACCCTCGGCTCTCCTTTTCTCTGTCCCCCGAGTGTGACGAGTGAACGCTCTGCTTCCACTGCTAATAAAAGCAGCCACTGATCATGATTCCATTCGAAATCTCCTTTGGCTGCTGTAGGGCCTTCATGACTGCAGACACACAGTTACATCTTTAAAAACAATATTAAACAAATACGATTTAAATTTCTTTGACATCTATTCCTATTGGGCAGTGCAGCAGTAAAAGAACGAAGCATGGGGACCCGCTGGAGCGGGCTGTATTAATCCTTCCAGGTATTAGTTCTTAGGTAGGTGTAACATACGGTTCATACAAAAGCTAACAGGGGATCCTGCAGGGGTGCTGTGTGATGGTCTGGAGGGGTGGGATGGGGGGGATATACATACGACTAATCTGGGAACATACATATCTGTAAACAACAAAACTGTAAAAGTTAAAATTAAAATGAAAGTTAAAAAAAAAAAGCTAACAGGGAAAAACACTAAAAAGCTAAGGCTAATGGCAAAGAAATGAAGAGAAATATTGAAAAAAAATATGTTGTAGAAATGTAAAAAAAAAATTGTTCTCTGATTTTGTTACTTGAACTAATAGCCTATTTTAGTGAACATACAATGGAATAAGAAATTTCCCCAAAGGACTAAAAGCCATTTTTCATTCAATTGACCCATTAAGATGCCCCAAAAAAGACATTCTTGTATATGTGAGAACAAGCAGATCTACTTCTTTGAAAAATGTCTTCATTATTCATATATCTTGAAACTGGCTAAAGGGTCCTAAGAAGTGAAACGGTGCCTCAGGCTTTTTCTGTACTGTCAGCCTGAGCAACCTTCCTCAGGGGACTGGAGGCGTGGAAGGTGGTCTGGCGATGCTTGGGCGCCACACGAGGGCCCCCTCTTTCCTCCGGCAGGGGGAGGCTCTCCTGGCTCCTCTGCCCGGGACTCTGGGTCAGGCTTTCACCCCTGGGCTGCAAGGCCTCAGGTGTCAGGAGGGGACGTGACATCAGTCTATACAAGAGCAGGTGCACACTGAGAAAAAGGGAGACCAGGCACGGACGCATCCAGAAAGGAATGGGCTACAGGCGGGGACACGTGTTTCTCAGAGAGACGGAGCACCCTCGGCTCTCCTTTTCTCTGTCCCCCGAGTGTGACGAGTGAACGCTCTGCTTCCACTGCTAATAAAAGCAGCCACTGATCATGATTCCATTCGAAATCTCCTTTGGCTGCTGTAGGGCCTTCATGACTGCAGACACACAGTTACATCTTTAAAAACAATATTAAACAAATACGATTTAAATTTCTTTGACATCTTGAATACATTTACCTCAGAAAAATAATATATGAAGTTAATAAATATGAAAATTTTTGCAGTGCTAAAAATGAGGTTTCAAAATTATCATAAGGATGGATTAAAACAACAAAGACAAAGAAATAAACACTTACAGGCTGTTAGACTCATACCTAGGGAATATTTGACCCGTTTTTCCAATGTTCAGATAAAAATAGCACGGCATCAAGATATAAACCAACTGAAACTAAAATATATATAAAAGAAAGAAAGAAAGAAAAAGAGCTTGCTATTTAAGGAAGCAAAAAGCAAACATTTATTCAGGGTACTTGGTAAGAATTCACTCTCTCTTTTTTAAAATCTGACCTACAAGGTAAGAATGAAGGTGAAAACAGATTACCCAGGAATAGGGATGTATCGAAGCTTCTTTGATTGGAGATCGGTGACTTCTATATACCCAGCTGTTTTTGGGGGGGTAACATCTGCAAACAAGTCAAGACAGGAACCAAGTGTCAAATTACTGCATGGCACAAAAGCAGGACCCAAAGAAAGCATGAATGTCGCTCAAAGGGGAACGAGGTTACCACTAGCCTAGGAGGTAACTTGGGCACGCACCTGACGACTTCCTGGGCCGATCACGCCCAGCCTTGAGGCTAGACTCTCAGAGTTCCATTCTTGTCAGGGGAATACAGAGGTTGTCAAATAGATGCATGTTAGGCTTCGATTCTTTACTCTCGGAGAATTATCTGACTTCCTTTCATTTTCTTTGATATTAATAGCTTCCCAAGACAGGTTGATGTTTTGGCACTTAGAGTTTATCTGAAAATATTTCATCACTGGAATTCTCTTTTTGCTCCCTGGGAAGTCACAGCAGTGATGGTATAATACAGTAGAATCAGCACTTACTTTGAAATCAGAGTGCCCTGGTAGACAATCCTGGCTCCGACATTCCCTAACTATGTCTTATGCTGGCCGAGTTAGTTCTCTCTCTCTATGACCTGCCTTCATGATGTGCAAAACAGGGATAAAGAAGAGCTTCATAACCATTATTTGCACCAGTTAGAAGTTGCTCCATCATAGTGGCTGTTATTAGGAGGGCCCCCAAAGTCAGGAAAAAGTGAGGGGAGGATGGGGCAGTGGGGTGAGGACTCTGGGCCGTGAAGAATATGAACAGGTGGAGAGGGAGAGGGTAAAGCGATATGGGGGCCAGAGTCCCCAGCTCCAAGTCTACAGTTGTTTTCCAGCAAAGTCCGGGAGTTTACTGACTTTTCCTCCAAACCCTTGAGTGCCACCCACCTCCCGCATCATCACCAACTGCCACCACTGTGTCAGGACCTCTGCTCAGGATTTTTTTTCTGTGGATTGCCAGCTATGCTGCTGTGTTCAGTTGCTTAGTCATATTCAACTCTTTGTGACCCCATAACCTGCCAGGCTCCTCTGTCTATGTAATTGTCCAGGCAAGAATACTGGAGTGGGTTGCCATTTCCTTCTCCAGGGGATCTTCCTGACCCAGGGATTGAACCCACATCTCTTGCGTCTCCTGTTTTGGCAGGTGGATTCTCCACCACTGCGCCACCTGGGAAGCCCTATTCACTTTTTTTTTTTTTTTTTTTGCTGCACCATGTAGCACATTGGATCCTGGTTTACGGATACTGGGAGCTCAGAATCTTAACCACTGGTCTGTCGGGGAAGGGGGAAGCCCCTGTTTAGTCTTTATAGATTAGTGATAGTGACAAAGACCTTAGATTCCTATTGAGAGGTGAGAAAGTGGAGACTAAGAGAAGTGGTATAATAATGGACTGGAGAATGATAGAGATGCCTCTTTTCTGGTTCTAAAATCTCTGCTCTGCCCACCACTCCACACCGGTCCTCCCTGAGCTGAACAGAGCGTAACAATTTAAAAATAGCCTTATTTTACAAAATCTTGGCTGCCAATGTCTTTAAAAAAAAAAAAAAAAAGATCCCTCTCTACAAAGAACCTGTACTCTTTTTTTTTTAAAGATTTATTTATTTATTTATTTTGGGCGGGGGTGCTGTTGGGGAGGGAGGGCAGCGGGTGGGCCACTTCTATTGGTCTTTCATTTCTCTATTTTCATCCATTTTTGTTCTTTGGCCCGTGTGGGCCTCCCATTGCCGTGGTCTCTGTTGTCGCAGAGCACCGGCTCTGGGCGCATGCACTCCAGAGCTCCGGCTCGGTGATTGGACACATCATTCCAGCCGCTCCGCCGCACGTGGGATCTTCCCAGGCCAGGGATCGAACCGGCGCCCCTTGCACTGCAAGGCGGTGTCCTTATCCACTGGACCACCAGGGGAAGCCCAGAACCTGTACTCTTACAGACTTTTGTCTATTGTCTATCTCTTCTAACAATTTCCATCTTTCTTTTTTATTTTTCATGTTGTAACAAAGTTTTATTTCTCTACCATGCAAAGTCAACTGTGAATCCAGGCAACTTTCAAGGTACTTCAAGGATACTTGCTTATGTTTCTACGCCTTTTAACATTTTTGCATTTATTTAGTTTTAATTGAAGGATAATTGCTTTACAATATTGTGTTGGTTTCTGCTACACATCAATATGAATCAACCACAGGTATACGTATGCTCCCTCCCTCTTAAATCTCCCACCTGCCTCCTCACCCCTCTAGGTGGCCATAGGGCACCAGATTGGAGCTCTCTGTGTTCTATAGCAAACTCCCACTGGCTATTTCACATATGGCAATGTATATGTTTCAACGCTACTCTCTCAATTTGTCCCACCCTCTCTTTCCCCACTGTGTCCATTAGTCTGTTCTTTATGTCTGCATCTCCATTGCTGCCTTGCAAACGGGTTCATCAGTACCATCTTTCTAGAGTCCATATACAGGTATTAACATATCATATTTATTTTTCTCTTTCTGACTTACTTCACTCCGTATAATTGGCTCTAGGTCTATCTCCCTCATTAGAGCTGACTCAAATGTGTTCTTTTTTTTTTTTTAATTTATATTTTATTTATTTATCTTTTGGGGGGTGGGGTAGGGAGGGAGGGGGACGAGCGGGCCACTTCTATTGGTCTTTCATTTCTCTATTTTCATCCGTCTTTGTTCTTTGGCTCCTGTGGGCCTCCCATCGCGGTGGCCTCTGTTGTCTCAGAGTACCGGCTCTGGGCGCATGCGCCCCAGAGCTCTGGCTAGGCAATTGGACACATCAGTCCAGCCACTCCACGGCACGTGGGATCTTCCCAGGCCAGGGATCAAACTGGCGCCCCTTGCATTGCAAGGGGGTCCTTACCCACTGGACCACCAAGGGAAGCCCAAATGTGTTCCTTTTTATAGCTGAGTAATATTCCATAGTATATATGTACCACAACTTCTTTATCCACTCTTCTGTCAATGGACACTTAGGTTGCTTCCATGCCCTAGCTATTGTAAATAGTGCTGCAGACAGTGTGGCACATATGTCTTTTTCAATTGTGGTTTCCTCAGGGTGTATGCCTAGGAGTGAGACTGTTGAGTCATATGGGGCTTTCATTCCTAGTTTTTTAAGGAGTCTCCATCGTGTTCTCCATAGTGGCTGTATCAATTTACATTCCCACTAAAAGTGCAAGAGGGTTCCCTTTTCTCCGCCCCATCTCCAGCATTTATTGTTTACAGATTTTTTTGATGATGGCCATTCTGACTAGTATGAGATGATATCTCATTATAGTTTTGTTATGCATTTCTCTAATAGGAGGGCCGTGGAGCACCTTTTCATGTGCTGATTAGTCATCTGTATGTCTTCTTTGGAGGGATGTCTGTTTAGGTCAACTGCCCATTTTTTGATTGGGCTGTTTTTCCAGTATTCAGCAGCATGAGCTGCTTGACTACTTCAGAGATTAATCCTTTGTCAGTTGTTTCATTTGCTATTCTTTTCTCCTATTCTGAGGATTGCCTTCTCACCTTGTTTATAGTTCCCTACACTGTGCAAAAGCTTTTCAGTTTAATTAGGTCCCATTTGGTTTTTTGTGTTTTTATTTCTAGGAGGTGGGTCATGGAGGATGTTGCTGTGATTTATATCAAAGAGTGTTCTGCCTACATTTTCCTCTAAGAGTATTATAGTGTCTGGTCTTACACTTAGGTCTGTAATCTGTTTTGAGTTTATCTTTGTGTATGGTGTTAGGAAGTGTTCTAATTTCATTCTTTTTCACATAGCTGTACAGTTTTTCCAGCATCACTTATTGAAGAGACTATCTTTTCTCCATTATCTCATTACAATTTCTGATTAGAATGAGAAACCTGGAATGCTCACATTGAATTTATCCAGTGTAGTTTACAAAAAAAATAAGAAAATTGGCATGTGAGTCTTCTGTTCACAGATGATGGTTTTTGAGTAGGCCATCTGAAAGTTTCAACAAGCACGAAACTTTATATGAAAACACTATATGAAGCAGTGGGGAAGAGAGGAAAGAGATGTCTGGGGTTCCTATCTCATCTGAGGAGCCCACAGCATAAAGAGGAAGTATCTTTTTTTCTTTTTTCTTTTGTTGAAAAACAGAGGGGAGGGGTGTGGTGGGGGTGGGAGGGAGGTTCAGGAGGGAGGGGACATGTGTGTAACTATGGCTGATTTATGCTGATGTGTGGCAGAAACCAACACAGTACTTAAAGCAATTATCCTCAAATTAAAAATAAATAAAAGGTAAAAAAAAGATAATGTGAGCCTTTAGAACTTGGGAAGGATTCCAGGGTGGGAGCACAGTCCTGCGGTTTTGTCTGAGAGGCAGATCTAGGCAAGGAGTGGTTCCAGGGAGCAAAAAGGAGCAGGAGGACAGGAAGGTCACATCCTTGGGACAGCAAGCGGTAGGGAAAGCCAGTAGCTCGGATGGTAAAGAAACTGCCCGCAATGCTGGAGACCCAGGTTTGATCCCTGGGTTAGGAGAATCCCTTGGAGAAAGGGATGGCAACTTGCTCTAGTGTTCTTGCTTGGAGAATTCCATGGAGAGTCCAGGGGGTCGGAAAAGTCAGACACAGCTGAGCAACCAACACTCCCACTGCCATGGTAACGAGACCGCGCCGCTGAACGAACTGTCCGCAGACAGCCGTGTGGATGAAGCCAATCTACTCATTGTAAGTCACGCACCACTGGCATGGGGAACGCTGCCCGGGACACAAGGTCAGCTGTGGCCCAAGTCTGGCATCATGTATCATTTTTGACAGTTCCTGCCGCTGGGACTGAACTGAAGAGTTGAGTTATGTATAGACCCTGGGATCTTTGCCAAACATGACCAGTTACTGAAAGCAGTTAGGACGCCTAGTGCTGCCTAGCCAACCAGTTGGGTTTGCCCTGCCACTGACGTGTCCTCTCTTTTCATAATTACTAGTATTCGGCTGAGCTACTGCAGCTACTGTAGCCACTGCTTTTAGACTGCTCGTCAAAGCAAAGCAAGCCAGCTTATTTTAAGTATCTTTTTTTCTACAGCTTATTCCCTGCTTCCCTCCACTGTGCAAGTTAATTCTATGGCGTAAAGAGGATGAGAAAATTCAGTAACGGCTGTGTCTGTTTCAGGGATGAGAAAGCAGTAATTTTATTCCTCATGCTAAAAAATATTTTCATGTATCAGAAAAGGCAATTTGTGACTAAAACACACTTTCAGGGTGGTGATGGGTTGCTTTCCCGGTAGCACTAGAGGTAAAAACCCTGCCTGCGAATGCAGGAGACATAAGATACAGGAGTTCAATCCCTGGGTCGGGCGGATCCCTGGAGGGCGGCATGGCAACTCACTCTAGTCTTCTTGCCTGGAGAATCCCATGGACAGAGGAGCCGGGTGGGCTGTGACCCACAGAGTTGCAAAGAGTCAGACACGACTGAAGTGATTTAGCCAGTGATAGTGGTAATAGTAAGGCTTGAAAAATAATCAGAATGGATGCTTATGGATTTGAAAATAAATCAGTTTAGAACATATGATTGAATTATGGAGGTAAAAAACATGGCCAGATCTCCCTCTAAATTTAGCCAAATCCTTGTCTATCCATTTTAAATGTTTCAACACTGTAGAGAGGATGGGGGTTAAGTACATTTCCATTACATTTGTAATCCAGGTGGACTTCGAAGAAAGGTATAAATTATATTTAGGCATTAGTTTCCTAACGATTAAAGGGAAGTCACTGTCATAGTGTTTAGTGCCCAGTTCTCATAAATAGTGGGGACAGCTTAGAAACACAGCAGCAAGGCTGGGAGGGGGGGATAAAAACTGTCAGGCAAATCAATCAAGAGCATTTTCAGAGAGATGAAACTGTATAAAAAAAGTCATTCCTTCAAGCCATGTAATCTGATGTACATCTGTGACCGACTGTACTAGGTTTCAAGAACTTTTGTGAGATTAAAAGACTGATGTGTGCCCTGTAATTGGGGTGACACCAAATCTTTGAATTTACTCAAAGTTCAAAAAACAGTGCCTTGCTTTCAATCAGGAGTCATTACTTTGTGTTTAAAGAGCTGAGGCCTATGATTCAAAGGAAAAAAAAGAAAAAAGCTAACATTTAACCAGAAGAAAAAATGATCAGAAGAAAGACGTAAATTCCCGCCATCTGGACCAACCATGAGTTAAACCATCTTTGCCAAAGGCATCAGGAGAATAGCCTTTATAGCGTCTATTGATTTCTTTAATAAAAAGCTGATGTACATTCGTTCCTGACTAATCAGGTAGCTGGACTGTATTTATTTTAAAATTAATAGAACATAAGGCACAGAATGTTGGCTTAATGGTAAGGCACTCGCCTGCCAGTGCAGGAGATATACGAGACACTGGTTCGATCCCTGGGTGGGGAAGATCTCCTGGAGGAGGACACAGCAACTCACTCGAGGATTCTTGCCTGGAGAATTCCACAGACAGAGAAGCCGGGAGAGTCACAGTTCAAGGGGTTGCAAAGAGTCAGTGACAACTGAAATGACGTAGCATGCAGACATAAGGCAAGCAAAGAGGGCCTATCATCTTAAACTCCTGTGACTCAAGGCTAAGAACTTACGCCACCTGATTCACTTACCAGTGCTCTCAAAGTCAACTTATGTTTTTTACTGCGTAACATATGCTAGCTCCCGGTCACTTTCCCTGGTATAAATTCATTTAATTTTCAAATTCCTGTTCTATCATTAATGGACTCTCGAATTTATATGCAGAGAAACTGACACAGAGAGGTAAAATAACTTGCTGGGGTCATGCCATCCATGGCCATGTGAGTTCAGATCTGACCACTGAGTCACTGACCTTTATTTGCCCCCTAGTGGTAGGAATACGCTGTTCTGGGTTTACATTCATTATATTACTGTAATAATTACTATAATACTAAACCTGTTATGATCATCTATTACTGGACTCAAAAACTCCTGGTTATGTGGTAATGTTAGATTTGGTTCCTTCCAAATAAATCACCATTTCTGTAGGAGGTTTTTTATGGTGAAAGAGGCAGGTAAATGCACTGACAATTGCAGCACAGAGCAATAGGAATGTTCACAAGGTGATACATAAACACCAATGAGAAGCTTACATCTCAGGCTTGTGACTCTGAGTTGATTCTTGAAAGACGAATGGAAGGGAATCAAAGGAAGCAATTGTTCAGGGAAGAGAGAACCCCGCGTGATGGTACGTGTTGTTTAGAACATGTTTTAGGTAAGGTTCTTGTATAGACTGAAATGCAAATGAAGATGAGTTCTAATAGCAATGGCTATAATCAAGTTTAGTGAAAACTTTCTGAGCACACACAGGTCTCTCTAGCTACGAAACTCTGCTAGAGTTACTCATAAGTTAAACATTCCTACTAAAACCAAGCTCCCTTTGACTACCTTTGAAAAGCCAGGAATTGTTATGTTTCTTACCTTTTGGGTAGATGTCTTTTAGAGGGACTTCTCCTGGGGGCAAAATCCTGACTATCTGATTGGTATCCAAAAGAGTCACACAATTGCTTTGTTTTGGAGTGCCACTTTTCTTTTTTCCTCCATAGAATGTTGTGTCAGTGACCCTTGATTTATGCAAAGATGATGGCCTTTTCCAAGAATACACTTCACTAGGTGACTGAAAGAAAAAAGAGAGATTCAAGTACTTAAGTACGATAAACAACACTCAACGTTTACAATGCAGTCCTTTACACAGATACCAGTAGTAAACTTATATTTCACAAATATAAGAAAATCAAATTATTCCTTAACTTTTTTGACTTTAATGCAGAAGATAGCTGCTTCATTGATAAATCATAATTTTCAGACAAGTGCATAAAGATATTTTTTATCTTGAAATGAATTACAATTAAAAGAGGTCATATAATTGGCTTATTATTATACAGGCACAGTTGGGCTTCCCAGATGGCGGGTAAGCCCTGTCTGCCAATGCAGGAGACACAAGAGACCAGGGTTCAGTCCCTGGGTTGGGGGTAGTCCTTGAAGGAGCGCATGGCAAGCCACTCCAGTATTCTTGCCTGGGGAGAATGCCATGGACAGAGAAGCCTGGTGGGCTACAGTTAATGGGATTGCAGAGTCAGTCATGACTGGAGCAACTTAGCACAACAGTACATTTAATTTAAATAACTATGAATAAATAACTATTTTAAATGAAAAATACGCATCTACCATCTGGCATATGGAATAATATTACAAGTATTTCTCAAGTCCCTTGGAAGCCCTCTTCTAATTGTTATTTCTTTCATCTCTTCTAGATATTAAACCTTTTGGAATTTTTTGTTAATTTTTTTCTCTTGCTTTTCTTTAAAAAAATTTTATATTTTTATTTGGCTTGTGTTAGGTCTTCTCTGTGACCTGTGGGATCTTTGGTTGCAGTAAAAGGACTCTCTAATTGTGCTTGGACTCGAGAGCTTGTGGGCTGAGAAGCTCCATGGCACGTGAGGTCTTAAATCCCCAACCAGGGATCGAGCCCTTGTCCCTACATTGCAAAGCAGATTCTTAACTACTGGACCACCAGGTTAAGTCCTTCTTGCTTTACCATATATGCATTTTTACCATATATGCATTTATCCCTCTTCTTCTTCTTTTTTTTTTGGCCACTTTTACTGGTCTTTCATTTATTTACTTTCGTCTATCTTTGTTCTTTGGCCTGTGTGGTCTTCCCACTGCAGTGGCCTCCTTTGTTGCAGAGCACTGGCTCTGGGCACATGCGCTCCAGAGCACTGGCTTGTAACTGGACACATCGGTCCAGCTGCTCTGGGGCATGTGGGATCTTCCTGGGCCAAGGATCGAACCAGTGCTCCTTGCCCTGCAAGGCAGACTCTCTACCCAATGGACCACCAGGGAAGCCCGCATTTATCCTTCTTGACTCTAATATCAAAGATATTTTCCTAGGCATTTGCTAAACGTTTGAAGTTTTGCCTTTCATACTTATTCCTTAACCCCTAAGGAAATTATTTTTGTATGAGGCAGGGATCCACGCTCATCCTTGTTTGCCATGAGTCAACTGTCCAAATACCATTAACTTTTGCCCACAAATTAGCACTGGCATTGGAAAATGGTTCCATATATGGGTCCATCTGTTTCTTGGTGTTTCATTGTATTCAACTGTATTATTTTTTGACCCCAAATACCACATGGCCTCAGTTACCAAGGCTTTAAATAAGCCTTGAAATTTCACAGGGCAAGTACCTCTACTTTTTATTCTGGTTTTTCCTCAGAAATGTCTTATGTTTACCAAAACAATGTTCTTGTTTGCCCTTGCTCTCCCATAAATATGGAAAAGCTGCTTTTATTTTCTGGTTTTACAAGTATTTCTCAAGTCCCTTGGAAGCCCTCTTCTAATTGTTATTTCTTTCATCTCTTCTAGATATTAAACCTTTTGGAATTTTTTGTTAATTTTTTTCTCTTGCTTTTCTTTAAAAAAATTTTATATTTTTATTTGGCTTGTGTTAGGTCTTCTCTGTGACCTGTGGGATCTTTGGTTGCAGTAAAAGGACTCTCTAATTGTGCTTGGACTCGAGAGCTTGTGGGCTGAGAAGCTCCATGGCACGTGAGGTCTTAAATCCCCAACCAGGGATCGAGCCCTTGTCCCTACATTGCAAAGCAGATTCTTAACTACTGGACCACCAGGTTAAGTCCTTCTTGCTTTACCATATATGCATTTTTACCATATATGCATTTATCCCTCTTCTTCTTCTTCTTTTTTTTTTGGCCACTTTTACTGGTCTTTCATTTATTTACTTTCGTCTATCTTTGTTCTTTGGCCTGTGTGGTCTTCCCACTGCAGTGGCCTCCTTTGTTGCAGAGCACTGGCTCTGGGCACATGCGCTCCAGAGCACTGGCTTGTAACTGGACACATCGGTCCAGCTGCTCTGGGGCATGTGGGATCTTCCTGGGCCAAGGATCGAACCAGTGCTCCTTGCCCTGCAAGGCAGACTCTCTACCCAATGGACCACCAGGGAAGCCCGCATTTATCCTTCTTGACTCTAATATCAAAGATATTTTCCTAGGCATTTGCTAAACGCTTTGAAGTTTTGCCTTTCATACTTATTCCTTAACCCCTAAGGAAATTATTTTTGTATGAGGCAGGGATCCACGCTCATCCTTGTTTGCCATGAGTCAACTGTCCAAATACCATTAACTTTTGCCCACAAATTAGCACTGGCATTGGAAAATGGTTCCATATATGGGTCCATCTGTTTCTTGGTGTTTCATTGTATTCAACTGTATTATTTTTTGACCCCAAATACCACATGGCCTCAGTTACCAAGGCTTTAAATAAGCCTTGAAATTTCACAGGGCAAGTACCTCTACTTTTTATTCTGGTTTTTCCTCAGAAATGTCTTATGTTTACCAAAACAATGTTCTTGTTTGCCCTTGCTCTCCCATAAATATGGAAAAGCTGCATTTCTATTTCATTCTTGTTGGTACTAGGTATTGTCTGTACTGAAACTTTAAAAAAATTTTTAGTTATTCTAATCGACACCAGGGTAGTAGTACCATCTCATCATGGCCTTAATTTGCATTTATCTAGTGACTGATGAACATCATTTTTATATACTTAATTATCATCCCTTTATCCACTGTAGTAAAGAGTCTGTTCAAGACTTTTGCCCACTTTTTTATATACATTTACCTCCCATTTTACTCTTATATCTACCTAAATACATGGAAAACCACAAGTTCACTCAGGTATATCCAATTCTTATCCAGCCACTATCGGACTCAGTCTAGTTTTCTTTCCTTGTGTATCTGTAACTCCCTTCTTTAAAAGTAAGAAACCTAGACTTCACTCTCCTTAATATATTTCCTTTTTCGCTCATTTCCACTGTATATGACTCATCTCCCATCTCCACCATTAACTTCCTCTGCCAGGCACCCCCCACCCCCCGCCACTCTGCTTGATCCCGAGAGCCCACACTGAGCTATGGTCGTGCATCGACGAAGCCTTCGCCCTTCTGGGCCCCCATGTCCCTCCCCAGGCTGCCCCTTCATGGTGGTGCCATCTTCTTTCTACCTGGACTTGATTATCATCACCAGCTGGTCCTCCCTCCTGCACCATGGATATCTTTCTCATCTGCTCAGGCTCTGACCTCTGACATCTCGCCCAGGGTCACTCTTAGCTCATTTGTTTTTTTATACTGGATTATTTGCTTTCTCATTCTTGAGTTTTAAGAAATCTTTATGTATTTTGGATACAAGTCCTTTGTTGGATATGTGATTTGCCAATATTTTCTCCCAGCCTGCAGACTTGTCTTTTCATTCTCTTAACAGGGTCTTTTTATAGAGTGGAAGTTTTTAATTTTGATGACATTCAATTTATTTAAAAAATGGTAATGGACCATGTCTAAGATGCTTAGTACAATGTCTAGTAGAAGTGGTGGTAGGGGGTATCCTTGTCTTATACTTAATATTCAAAGGGATGTTTTTAACATTTCACTATTGAGGATTCACTATGACACTTGCTGTAGAGTTTTGCACCCATTTGGTAATAGGATAAGAAAATTATGATAAGGTTAAAATAATTCAGGTGCCTCTGATGATGCTGTTAAAAGTTAATAAGGGCGACATACCCTTTTGTTGATAGTTTTATGAAGAATCTAATGAAAGTCACATAAAGACAGAAAGACACTGGGTATAAAAGGACTGGAGTTTGAGAGCCAGCATCGAGTTCTAGCATGCTCAGTATTTGGCGGGGCATTTTAGCTTCTTTATATACTATTTCCTTAAAAAAACAATTTGCCCACTTTTTTATATACATTTACCTCCCATTTTACTCTTATATCTACCTAAATACATGGAAAACCACAAGTTCACTCAGGTATATCCAATTCTTATCCAGCCACTATCGGACTCAGTCTAGTTTTCTTTCCTTGTGTATCTGTAACTCCCTTCTTTAAAAGTAAGAAACCTAGACTTCACTCTCCTTAATATATTTCCTTTTTCGCTCATTTCCACTGTATATGACTCATCTCCCATCTCCACCATTAACTTCCTCTGCCAGGCACCCCCCACCCCCCGCCACTCTGCTTGATCCCGAGAGCCCACACTGAGCTATGGTCGTGCATCGACGAAGCCTTCGCCCTTCTGGGCCCCCATGTCCCTCCCCAGGCTGCCCCTTCATGGTGGTGCCATCTTCTTTCTACCTGGACTTGATTATCATCACCAGCTGGTCCTCCCTCCTGCACCATGGATATCTTTCTCATCTGCTCAGGCTCTGACCTCTGACATCTCGCCCAGGGTCACTCTTAGCTCATTTGTTTTTTTATACTGGATTATTTGCTTTCTCATTCTTAAGTTTTAAGAAATCTTTATGTATTTTGGATACAAGTCCTTTGTTGGATATGTGATTTGCCAATATTTTCTCCCAGCCTGCAGACTTGTCTTTTCATTCTCTTAACAGGGTCTTTTTATAGAGTGGAAGTTTTTAATTTTGATGACATTCAATTTATTTAAAAAATGGTAATGGACCATGTCTAAGATGCTTAGTACAATGTCTAGTAGAAGTGGTGGTAGGGGGTATCCTTGTCTTATACTTAATATTCAAAGGGATGTTTTTAACATTTCACTATTGAGGATTCACTATGACACTTGCTGTAGAGTTTTGCACCCATTTGGTAATAGGATAAGAAAATTATGATAAGGTTAAAATAATTCAGGTGCCTCTGATGATGCTGTTAAAAGTTAATAAGGGCGACATACCCTTTTGTTGATAGTTTTATGAAGAATCTAATGAAAGTCACATAAAGACAGAAAGACACTGGGTATAAAAGGACTGGAGTTTGAGAGCCAGTCATCCTTGAGCTCAAATCTCGGCTAGCATGCTCAGTATCGTTGTGGCCCGGAGGGACAGATCCTATCTGGTTTTGCTTCTTCTTCTATAAAACCTTGAGAACTTGTCATAAAAATTAATGATCATGTATGAAAGGACTTAGAATAGTGCAGTGCCTGGCTTGTACTGGGGTCTAAAAAAGATAACTTCTCTCATAAAATGCTGAAGGGTTGTCTAACTGACTCTGATCCTTCATTAAACAAAGAGTCATGAACGTCTCCTATATGGCTGGTACTAAACACAAAGGATAGAGCTTTTCATTTAACAGAGTCACTGATTCTACAGTCTACAAAGGATTTCTAGATGGTCAACACAAACACTACCTTAGACTCAGCTTTCTCACCTTTTTATAGTGACATTATATTTCTGTCAATTTCCTCAATCAAAAGATCAATTTTTAAAATAGTTCTACCTTCAGAAAAAGTAGCTCCAGGATTTTCTCCACCGACAGCAGCAAGCATTGTAGAAAACATATTAAACACGACTTTTTCATTTAATCAAGGCTGCTGTCCACACTATATTCCAACAACATGCTTCATTTTCAGTTATATAATCCACAGCAAATGGTTTTCACTTGATAATTAGGCAGACATATGGCAGAATCCTAAGCCACATATTATCCACTGGGCTTTGGATTTCCAAAGTCTTAAGCCCTGAGGTACTCATCATTCACTAATCACATTAAAATTTTGTGACATGTGAGACTGGTGGACTATGAAGCAGAGCCAGCATTTTATCTTTAAGTGATTCTATCATTCCACCTAAGAGCTACAAAGGAAATTATGAAGATTAAATGTTTAATCAAAACACATGGAGCTACGTCTTAGGTCACTGGATGGCAACTTGGACTGAAATAACCTTTCTATTTCAGCTTCTCACATTTCCATTAGCAGAAGAGGGTGCCTAGGCTTACCTGAGGTCAACTACAAAAGCCCCTTTTTGACAGATAATAGTCAATAACAGCAGAAGGATTCACTTAAAAGCACTGGAGTTTGAGAGCCAGTCATCCTTGAGCTCAAATCTCGGCTAGCATGCTCAGTATCGTTGTGGCCCGGAGGGACAGATCCTATCTGGTTTTGCTTCTTCTTCTATAAAACCTTGAGAACTTGTCATAAAAATTAATGATCATGTATGAAAGGACTTAGAATAGTGCAGTGCCTGGCTTGTACTGGGGTCTAAAAAAGATAACTTCTCTCATAAAATGCTGAAGGGTTGTCTAACTGACTCTGATCCTTCATTAAACAAAGAGTCATGAACGTCTCCTATATGGCTGGTACTAAACACAAAGGATAGAGCTTTTCATTTAACAGAGTCACTGATTCTACAGTCTACAAAGGATTTCTAGATGGTCAACACAAACACTACCTTAGACTCAGCTTTCTCACCTTTTTATAGTGACATTATATTTCTGTCAATTTCCTCAATCAAAAGATCAATTTTTAAAATAGTTCTACCTTCAGAAAAAGTAGCTCCAGGATTTTCTCCACCGACAGCAGCAAGCATTGTAGAAAACATATTAAACACGACTTTTTCATTTAATCAAGGCTGCTGTCCACACTATATTCCAACAACATGCTTCATTTTCAGTTATATAATCCACAGCAAATGGTTTTCACTTGATAATTAGGCAGACATATGGCAGAATCCTAAGCCACATATTATCCACTGGGCTTTGGATTTCCAAAGTCTTAAGCCCTGAGGTACTCATCATTCACTAATCACATTAAAATTTTGTGACATGTGAGACTGGTGGACTATGAAGCAGAGCCAGCATTTTATCTTTAAGTGATTCTATCATTCCACCTAAGAGCTACAAAGGAAATTATGAAGATTAAATGTTTAATCAAAACACATGGAGCTACGTCTTAGGTCACTGGATGGCAACTTGGACTGAAATAACCTTTCTATTTCAGCTTCTCACATTTCCATTAGCAGAAGAGGGTGCCTAGGCTTACCTGAGGTCAACTACAAAAGCCCCTTTTTGACAGATAATAGTCAATAACAGCAGAAGGATTCACTTAAAAGCAAATTCAAGTGAGACCACCTGCATTTATAGTATAATCTGGATGCTGCAATGACAGAAATCAGAGCAAAACTCAGTGGAAAGTGAATTGGTGTTCATGAGTGTTGAAAAATATAATCTATAGTAATGAGGTTCCAACATATTTCACCTTAAAAATTCTAGAAGAAATGTTATCTCATTAGTTTCAAATTGTCCATCTTGACAGATGACACATTAAGACAACAGGACATAAAGTCAGTAGTTTCATGAACTCTCATCTAGGAAGAATGCTGGTTTTCCTTTACTAAATTATAGAATTGTACTACGCTTGAAATGTTCAGTTTTAAAAAGCAAAGAAACCATACAGAATGTATTTTTAAATGGCTGGTCGGGAAACAGAAGGTTGATCTGAAATGTTTACCAGTAATTCATGACATTTTTAGTAACCCTCAAATAAGCTTATAGAATGTAGGCTGAAATGAAGGGAAGATCTAATCATTTAATAATTTTAAAAATTTATGCTTACCATGAGATCTGGGAAACCAACGACAACTGTAGCATAACTCTTCTCATCTGAGAGAATTCGGTTTGGAGAGGCAATCTTCTGTCCCACAGCTGAACTCAGATTTTCAGATGAGAGTTGATCACTTGAAATTGCATGAGGTACGCTGAAGTCTGTTTCTGAAAAGTGTCAGAGAAACATTAAACACCATATGCCCCTAAAATGCTCCAGGAATTAATTTTTGCAAGATTTCATTCTCACCAACTCAAACAGAAAAGCATAAATTAAAAAATGGAAAATGCTTTCAATTACACTCATGGCTTTCTGTCTACGAAGTGTCAGTTTTCACATTTTGGCATCTTCTCAGAGTGATTTCAAGCATTTATGGAATTCAAATTTTTATTAGCAATCAAGATTAATATTGATGATGGTGGTGGTTTAGCCATTCAGTCATGCTGACTCTATGTGACCTCATGGACTATAGCCCACCAGGCTCCTCTGTCCATGGGAGTCTTCAGGCAAGAATCCTGGAGAGAGTTGCCATTTCCTTCTCCACGGGATCTTCTCGACCCAGGGGCTGAACCCGGGTCTCTGGCATTGCAGGCAGATTCTTTACCAACTGAGCTGCCAGGGAAGCAACAGCACTGCAGAAAGAGGCAATAAAACTGACCCAACCTGGGCTTCCCTGGTGGCTCAGTGGTGAAGAGTCTGCCTGCCAATGCAGGAGACACGGGTTTGATCCCATATGCTGCAGAGCAACTGAGCCCGTGAGCCACAGCTATGAAGCCTGTGCTCTAGAGCCTCGGAGCCACAACGATGGAGCCCATGTGCTGCAACTACTGAAGCCCGTGAGCCCTAGAGCCTGAGTTCCACAGCAGGAGACGTCACCGCAACAGGAAGCCTGCTCACCTCAACTAGAGAGGAGCCCCCACTCCCTGCAACTAGAGAAGAGCCTGTGGCAGCAGTGAAAACCCAGAATAGCCAAAAAATAAATAAATTTAAAAAATTAAAAAAAAACCTGACCCAACCTTAGCAATGGTATATTGTACATTTTTTTTCAAAGTACTTTTCACACCCCAAAACTGTGATGAATAAAGTAGAAATTCTGATGTCTGTGTTAAAAAGAAATAATGCAATCCTAAAATAGACCTGGAATCTACATATATATACACATTCTGACTTGTCAGTTAAAAATATGCAAAGACAGAACTTAAAAGATGATAGCTTCATCCTTACTATTTCTAGGGCGGTGACCAGGTTTTCTCCTTTGGCATAAAGTTAACATATGATGATATTATTGTACATAAATGATTCGAGGGGACTATGCAATCAGGCATGCACCCGCACAGCCACATACACACATAACACGTTATTGCATGACTCCAAACCCGGGCTAGGCAGCTCCTCCTTCAGGCTGGTAAATTAAAAATGGAAAATGCTTTCAATTACACTCATGGCTTTCTGTCTACGAAGTGTCAGTTTTCACATTTTGGCATCTTCTCAGAGTGATTTCAAGCATTTATGGAATTCAAATTTTTATTAGCAATCAAGATTAATATTGATGATGGTGGTGGTTTAGCCATTCAGTCATGCTGACTCTATGTGACCTCATGGACTATAGCCCACCAGGCTCCTCTGTCCATGGGAGTCTTCAGGCAAGAATCCTGGAGAGAGTTGCCATTTCCTTCTCCACGGGATCTTCTCGACCCAGGGGCTGAACCCGGGTCTCTGGCATTGCAGGCAGATTCTTTACCAACTGAGCTGCCAGGGAAGCAACAGCACTGCAGAAAGAGGCAATAAAACTGACCCAACCTGGGCTTCCCTGGTGGCTCAGTGGTGAAGAGTCTGCCTGCCAATGCAGGAGACACGGGTTTGATCCCATATGCTGCAGAGCAACTGAGCCCGTGAGCCACAGCTATGAAGCCTGTGCTCTAGAGCCTCGGAGCCACAACGATGGAGCCCATGTGCTGCAACTACTGAAGCCCGTGAGCCCTAGAGCCTGAGTTCCACAGCAGGAGACGTCACCGCAGCAGGAAGCCTGCTCACCTCAACTAGAGAGGAGCCCCCACTCCCTGCAACTAGAGAAGAGCCTGTGGCAGCAGTGAAAACCCAGAATAGCCAAAAAATAAATAAATTTAAAAAATTTAAAAAAAACCTGACCCAACCTTAGCAATGGTATATTGTACATTTTTTTTCAAAGTACTTTTCACACCCCAAAACTGTGATGAATAAAGTAGAAATTCTGATGTCTGTGTTAAAAAGAAATAATGCAATCCTAAAATAGACCTGGAATCTACATATATATACACATTCTGACTTGTCAGTTAAAAATATGCAAAGACAGAACTTAAAAGATGATAGCTTCATCCTTACTATTTCTAGGGCGGTGACCAGGTTTTCTCCTTTGGCATAAAGTTAACATATGATGATATTATTGTACATAAATGATTCGAGGGGACTATGCAATCAGGCATGCACCCGCACAGCCACATACACACATAACACGGCATTTACCTTGCATGACTCCAAACCCCGGGCTAGGCAGCTCCTCCTTCAGCACATACAGCTGGCAGACCCCACTGTCCTTAGCTTCGATGTGTGCAGGCTTGGTTAAAAGATACTTCCTGTAAACAAACAAAACACCTAAGTGAAAAGTCTTTCTTTTTCTCATAACTACAAGACCAGACTAGAAAAAATCAGTTTTTTCCCCCTCAAAGCCTCTTTTTTTTTTTGGCCTCTCTTATTGGTTGGTTATTTATTTATTTTTCATCCATCTCTATTCTTTGGCCTGTGTGGGCCTCCCACTGCAGTGGCCTCTCTCCTTGCAGAGCACCGGCTCTGGCCGTAAGCGCTGCCCAGAGTGCTGGCTTGTAATTGGACACACTGGTCCTGCTGCTCGCTGCTCCGCAGCACGTGGGATCTTCCTAGACCAGGGATCGAACTGGTGCCCCTTGCACTGCAAGGTGGACTCTTTACCCACTGGACCACCAGGAAAGCCCTCAAAGCCTCTTTTCTTATTGTGAGTATAATTTGTAGTTTCATCATGAATTTAAAAAATAATTTCTTAACACCGTATAAAGTTGCTGTTGGTCAGTCGCTACATCATGTACAACTCTTTGCAACCCCACAGCCTGTAGCACACCAGGCTCCTCTGTCCGGCAGTATCTCCAAGAGTTTGCTCAAATTCATGTCTCTTGAGTTGGTGATGCTCTCTAACCATCTCATCCTCTGCCTGCCTTTTCACCTTTTGCCTGTCTAAAGAGGAGTGCATGATAACAATGCAGTTATAAATGTCAACTAAAAATTTAATGCTTCCTATAAGAGGAAGGGCTATTTAAAAAAAAAAAAATTAAGAAAGCAACTCTAAAGAGGTACTCCATACTACCATGGAGCCTGCTGTTGTTATGACTGATCAGCCAGTAAGAGGGAACCTGGCCTCATATTTGTGACCAGGTAAGGGCTTCCCTGGTGGTTCAGTGGTAAATGCAACGCAGGAGATGTGGGTTTGATCCCTGTGCCAGGAAGATCTCCTGAAGAAGGGCATGGCTACCCACTCCAGTCTTCTTGCCTGGAGAATTCCATGGACAAAGGAGCCTAGCAATCCATGGGGTCACAGAGTTGGACACGACTTTGCGACTAAACAACAACAACAAGGTACAGGAGTCCTCATAGCTACAATCCCCTTGATCTACTTATTTGTAAAATTGCCAAAATAAGGATGTACGAACAGCTAGGAATCCTTTGCAGCAGGCCACCTCTGCTTCTCAGCAGACGGGCCGAGAATCTGCGTGGAGCCAGCAGATGTAATGCATGAGGGAGTGGACCTCCAAATCGACTGTGCACGCTCTTTATGTCGAGTACACATGAAGACCTTTCCATCAGGAAATGGACAGTCCATGGAGGGGGCAAATACGAACACAAACACAAACAACTAAGAGTACACAAGCTAAAATGAAGAAGAAACTTATAAGGGGTGGAATCTGTGAAGTTACAAAAAAGCAATGGCATTTGCGTGGAGACCGTGACCCTTTGAAGAGAGGATAAACAGAAAATCTATTTTGAAGTATTGGCAAGAATACAGAGAATACATTGAATGCTCAATGTACTGGAAATAGGAAATAGGAAAAAAAGCCCAAAGAAAGATGGAAAAATATAAAATATTATACAAGTCTTGATGTTTTCACTGTTAATTTCAAGGTCATCCTCTGAAACACTTTCATAATTACTCTATGAAGTGCACTTCATTTCTATAAATTTTCCCCTCCCTTCTTCTTCAAAGTTTTACCTATAGAAATACTGCCAAATATAGAAACTATTCAAAGACAGACATAGGATGACAGAGCTATATGTAAGGACGCTGGATCACTGAGCACACTCCATGAGGCACTATGTCGATCTACCCACTGATTGGTGTTGCTCTCCACCAGAAGCCATTTGTCTTCCGCTACGAGAAAAACCATCTGGAGGCTGATGGGAAGTGAGATGGTGTGCATTTGCCCTTCTAGAACATCCAGCACAGCCACAGTGTTCCTGAAAAAAAGATAAAGAAAAAACTTTAAAAGTAAATGGTGAGGATATTGGTTGAGCAATCATAGCAGAATCATGATATATTACACAACCCTAAAAATACTATCTGTGAGAAAGATACTAACACAGAATACCATGGACCTCTAGAGGAGCCTGGTGGGTTAAGGTTCATAGAGGCACATGGAACAGGACATAACAGAAGCAACTTGGCACACCCTTAGTAAAGGAGGAAAGAGAACGGACAGAACAAGAATCTCAGTTTAAACCTTCTACCATGGGACTTCCCTGGTGGCCCAGTGGGTAAGGACACCACCTTGCAGTGCAAGGGGTGCCGGTTTGATCCCTGGTCTGGGAAGATCCCACGTGCCGCGGAGCGGCTGGACTGATGGGTCCAATAATCAAGCCAGAGCTCTGGAGTGCATGCGCCCGGAGCCGGTGCTCTGTGACAACAGAGGCCACTGCGATGGGAGGCCCACATGGGCCAAAGAACAAAGATGGACGAAAATAGATAAATGAAAGACCAACAGAAGTGGCCTGCCCGCCCCCCTCCCTCCCCAACAACCCTCCCCTCCCAAAATAAATAAAAATTAAAATAATAATAATAAAATAAATCTTCTACCATAGAAAACTCACCCTTTTTCTTTGTAGAATACTAGCCAGTTTTTGTGTGAAAACTCTTTACACATTTTGTAAGTTTCCTAAAGATAAGGAAAAACAAAATATTCACATTAACTATGTTCGAGGCCGTCACGTTTCTTTGTTTTTTCCTCAAACAAAGTTCTTCAATGTGTAAAACATGTAATTCTCTGAGAAGCTACCTCTCTTCATTCACTCCAACACTCTTATGGTAATATGCATTAAAATATGTTTTAAAATTCATTGTGAACTATGTACTAAACATTTTTAGAATACTATTTAAAAAAATAATGCCAAACACCGGTTAGAAATAAACATGTTATCTGGTGACCAACTGTGGAATTTGTACCATAGCATTAACAGGTAGAAAATCCTGTTTCTTAGATTCAGATCTATTTATGACCTTGTAAATCTCTCTTTTCTCGTGGCCTTTTAAGACCTCTAAGAATACTGTTGTTCAGGACAGAGGGTAAGTCTTATTTTATGTCCATTACCTTTTTCTAAGTGGCTGAATAGATTCTCTTGGGTTGGTCAGAACATTTAATTACTAGTTGAATTTAATTATTAAGCAAAAATGCTTGTTTATCTAGTAAATGCAACCAGATGTTGTACTCATAGGTTCATTACATAAATCCCAAACATAAACACAGAACTGGAGAACAGGGTGAAGTGGCTACATGACTGGGGATTTGTCACGAACCTCACATTCCAATGGCTTAGTAAAGGAGGAAAGAGAACGGACAGAACAAGAATCTCAGTTTAAACCTTCTACCATGGGACTTCCCTGGTGGCCCAGTGGGTAAGGACACCACCTTGCAGTGCAAGGGGTGCCGGTTTGATCCCTGGTCTGGGAAGATCCCACGTGCCGCGGAGCGGCTGGACTGATGGGTCCAATAATCAAGCCAGAGCTCTGGAGTGCATGCGCCCGGAGCCGGTGCTCTGTGACAACAGAGGCCACTGCGATGGGAGGCCCACATGGGCCAAAGAACAAAGATGGACGAAAATAGATAAATGAAAGACCAACAGAAGTGGCCTGCCCGCCCCCTCCCTCCCCAACAACCCTCCCCTCCCAAAATAAATAAAAATTAAAATAATAATAATAAAATAAATCTTCTACCATAGAAAACTCACCCTTTTTCTTTGTAGAATACTAGCCAGTTTTGTGTGAAAACTTTTTACACATTTTGTAAGTTTCCTAAAGATAAGGAAAAACAAAATATTCACATTAACTATGTTCGAGGCCGTCACGTTTCTTTGTTTTTTCCTCAAACAAAGTTCTTCAATGTGTAAAACATGTAATTCTCTGAGAAGCTACCTCTCTTCATTCACTCCAACACTCTTATGGTAATATGCATTAAAATATGTTTTAAAATTCATTGTGAACTATGTACTAAACATTTTAGAATACTATTTAAAAAAATAATGCCAAACACCGGTTAGAAATAAACATGTTATCTGGTGACCAACTGTGGAATTTGTACCATAGCATTAACAGGTAGAAAATCCTGTTTCTTAGATTCAGATCTATTTATGACCTTGTAAATCTCTCTTTTCTCGTGGCCTTTTAAGACCTCTAAGAATACTGTTGTTCAGGACAGAGGGTAAGTCTTATTTTATGTCCATTACCTTTTTCTAAGTGGCTGAATAGATTCTCTTGGGTTGGTCAGAACATTTAATTACTAGTTGAATTTAATTATTAAGCAAAAATGCTTGTTTATCTAGTAAATGCAACCAGATGTTGTACTCATAGGTTCATTACATAAATCCCAAACATAAACACAGAACTGGAGAACAGGGTGAAGTGGCTACATGACTGGGGATTTGTCACGAACCTCACATTCCAATGGCTCATGATGTCCTATGATTATTAGTTCAGTCAAGTGTTCATGTGACAATGATGGACACAAAAATAATACTGATATTTACTTATATGTGTATTCAAGACTACCTAGTTGTATCATATTAAAACTCACAATGCCTAGTAAGAGAATTCTTTTGTGCATTATAGCAAACAAAAGGCACCACAAGGGAGGGGCAGGCATGCATTTTTATGGTGAGAAGGCTACAGAAAACCCTTGGCCATTTGCTGGGCAAGCTGGGTATTTCTTACAGCTTCCTCCTTGTTCCACCAGGAAGTTTTCTTAATGGTAAAGTCTTCTGCAGGTAGGATGAGACGGTGAAGGGCCCGGCTAGTGGTGTCCAACAACAGGATGACATTGCTCTGGAAATAAAGAGAACAGCTGTGTTTTTTATTTCTTTATTTGTTAAGCAGTAGTCTCTTGGCAGGCTGGTAATAAAGGGTATAGTGACAAATAGACCAAAGGCCAGATGACAGTACTGAAATATTGAAGAGACCCTATGACAACACTAAATGATCTTCCCTAATACAGAAGTTGAAGCAGTCCATAGTTTAATGAAGGTATTTCTAATTAGGCAATGCAGACTTGTTTCTTTTGAAGATTTTTATCTTAAAACCACCCCCTTGTAAATGTAGGCTAACTAAACCATGATTCTGTTTTATTAGAGACTAAGGAGGAAATTAAGAGAATTGATCTTTTTTGGTTTTGGTCACTTCTATTGATCTTTCATTTATTTATCTTTGTTCTTTGGCCTGTGTGGGCCTCCCATCTCAGTGGCCTCTCTCGTTGCAGAGCACTGGCTCTGTGCGCATGCGCCCCAGAGCTCTGGCTCGGTAGTTGGACACATCAGTTCAGCTGCTCCCGCACGTGGGATCCTCCCAGACCAGGGATCAAACCAGTGCCCCTTGCACTGCAAGGCAGGGTCCTTACCCACTGGAACACCAGGGAAGTCCGAGAACTGATCATTTTTAAAAGTCCATGTAGTTTGATCAAAATTACCCTTTAAGAAAACCACCTCAGTATTGTAAAGCAATTATCCTCCAATTAAAAAATTTAAAAGTGAATTACAAAAAAAAAAGGACGTTCTATTGAAAACTCTCTTACACTGTGCATTCAATTGTCTGTTGATGAGTGGGGCTCTGCTGTTGGTTGTTTGGCTGGCTGGAAAAAACTCCTGAGAGTCCCTAGAGATCAAACCAGCTACAAACTACAAACCCTGACTATTCATTGGAAGGGCTGGTCCTGAAGGGGAAGCTCCAGTCCTTAGGCCACCTGATGCGAAGAGATGACTCACTGGAAAAGACCCTGATGCTGGGAGAGACTGAAAGCAGAGAGGGGACCCTTGGCCATTTGCTGGGCAAGCTGGGTATTCTTACAGCTTCTTCCTTGTTCCACCAGGAAGTTTTCTTAATGGTAAAGTCTTCTGCAGGTAGGATGAGACGGTGAAGGGCCCGGCTAGTGGTGTCCAACAACAGGATGACATTGCTCTGGAAATAAAGAGAACAGCTGTGTTTTTTATTTCTTTATTTGTTAAGCAGTAGTCTCTTGGCAGGCTGGTAATAAAGGGTATAGTGACAAATAGACCAAAGGCCAGATGACAGTACTGAAATATTGAAGAGACCCTATGACAACACTAAATGATCTTCCCTAATACAGAAGTTGAAGCAGTCCATAGTTTAATGAAGGTATTTCTAATTAGGCAATGCAGACTTGTTTCTTTTGAAGATTTTTATCTTAAAACCACCCCCTTGTAAATGTAGGCTAACTAAACCATGATTCTGTTTTATTAGAGACTAAGGAGGAAATTAAGAGAATTGATCTTTTTTGGTTTTGGTCACTTCTATTGATCTTTCATTTATTTATCTTTGTTCTTTGGCCTGTGTGGGCCTCCCATCTCAGTGGCCTCTCTCGTTGCAGAGCACTGGCTCTGTGCGCATGCGCCCCAGAGCTCTGGCTCGGTAGTTGGACACATCAGTTCAGCTGCTCCGCGGCACGTGGGATCCTCCCAGACCAGGGATCAAACCAGTGCCCCTTGCACTGCAAGGCAGGGTCCTTACCCACTGGACCACCAGGGAAGTCCGAGAACTGATCATTTTTAAAAGTCCATGTAGTTTGATCAAAATTACCCTTTAAGAAAACCACCTCAGTATTGTAAAGCAATTATCCTCCAATTAAAAAATTTAAAAGTGAATTACAAAAAAAAAAGGACGTTCTATTGAAAACTCTCTTACACTGTGCATTCAATTGTCTGTTGATGAGTGGGGCTCTGCTGTTGGTTGTTTGGCTGGCTGGAAAAAACTCCTGAGAGTCCCCTAGAGATCAAACCAGCTACAAACTACAAACCCTGACTATTCATTGGAAGGGCTGGTCCTGAAGGTGAAGCTCCAGTCCTTAGGCCACCTGATGCGAAGAGATGACTCACTGGAAAAGACCCTGATGCTGGGAGAGACTGAAAGCAGGAGAGGGGGACGACAGAGGATGAGGTGGTTAACTGACACCGCTGACTCAATGGACATGAGTTTGAGGAAACGCTGGGAGATAAAGAAGGATGGAAGCCGGGTACGCTGCAGTCCATGGGGCTGCAAAGAGTCAGACACGACCTAGCGACTGAACACCTCTACCACCACAAGGTGCACAAATGAATCTCATTTATTCTCTTCGCAAATCCAGGTTCAACTCAAAAAATATGTACATGATACACAGATAGGTTAGCAAGAAAGTATCAAGGACCCTAAGAACCTAGCTGGTTATGAGTGTTTCTTCATCTGGTCATTCACTAAGCTTGGGAACTTTCACACCCTGCTCCAGCAGCGCTCATCACAGTTATGCGAATGAAGTAGTCATCGCTCAGTAATTAGGAGGACATTTTTCGGGAAGAATCAGAAAAAAAAATTAACCTAAAAAATTAACCTTAGGAATGAAAATAAGTGAACAGAAACACATGAAGAACTGAAAATTGAGAAAGCCAGAAAAGATTAAATATTTTACAGAGATGCCATGAAGTTGGCTTTGTAGTTAAAATTTAAAGACATTTAAAGATTAGACTAACAGGTTTACGAAAGGCACCAGCAAGTTTTTTGTCAGGCCTCATTGTCCTGTCTGTTTTTTTCTTTCCTGTTTTTGTTTATTTTTGTCTTGTCTTACATATGGGGCCCCTTCGGTTATCCTAGCCCTTGGGAACTTTTCATTTTAAGAACTTCCTTGGGGAAAGAAAATCACAAAGCACACAAAAAGTCTGTTCAATTGTTCCATAGCATGTATTTGTTGTTGTTGTGGAGTCACTAACTCATGTCTGACTCCTTGTGACCCCATGGACTGCAGCACGCCAGGCTTCCCTGTCCCTCACTAGCTCCTGGAGTTTGCTCAGACTCATGACCATTGGGTCAGTGATGCCATCCAACGTACATTAAAGCAGAAAGGAGAATACAGTGATTAACGAACCATGACCCCTGCCCTAGATGACTATATAATCTAGTTAGAAATGAAAGGAAATGTAAATAGATAAAGGATTCATCTGCAAATCTGAGACCTCATAGCATGGTTTAGATTTATTTTACCAGCCAGTTACAGAAGTGCTCAAGAATTAAAGTAGTATTTGTACTAAAGTTTCTTTTATTCGATATTCTCCAAATCTTGGCTGTTTTAAAAAATTCTACTAAGCAAGCTGACAAAGCTTAAAGTTTTGCATAAACACTCTTAGAGTGCATCATCCTGTAAAGTATACAATTCTCCATTACGAATGTGTGTTACCATGGAAGGCTACTCAGTGTTACCCGGTAGCCTGGATGAGAGGAGGGCTGTGAGGAAAATGGACACGTGTGTATGGATGGCTGATTCCCTTCCCCGATCACCTGAAACCATCACAGCATTGTTTGTTAATCAGCGACACCCCAATACAAAATAGCTTTTTTAGTAAAAGAATATGCATTAATAATGTTCTTTTAAAAATCAACATGTCAATATAAGAAGCACCATTCCTGGCATTTGAAAGTTTGAAAATGGTAAAAACCTTAAGGAAAATTCTTGAATCTTTCCTTAAGATGTTATATGAATTAATAAATTAAAAATTTACAGTCTCTAGATTAAATCATTTGTTAAGTTTTTTTTTTTTTTAAGGAGGAAATCTCTCTTTTATGATAAATATATACAGCATTAACACAAATTGATAGCACTTAAGTAATGTGGGATAATATTAACTTTTCTCAACAAAACAGAAAAATTTTGGGATATTTTGTCTTGTCTTACATATGGGGCCCTTCGGTTATCCTAGCCCTTGGGAACTTTTCATTTTAAGAACTTCCTTGGGGAAAGAAAATCACAAAGCACACAAAAAGTCTGTTCAATTGTTCCATAGCATGTATTTGTTGTTGTTGTGGAGTCACTAACTCATGTCTGACTCCTTGTGACCCCATGGACTGCAGCACGCCAGGCTTCCCTGTCCCTCACTAGCTCCTGGAGTTTGCTCAGACTCATGACCATTGGGTCAGTGATGCCATCCAACGTACATTAAAGCAGAAAGGAGAATACAGTGATTAACGAACCATGACCCCTGCCCTAGATGACTATATAATCTAGTTAGAAATGAAAGGAAATGTAAATAGATAAAGGATTCATCTGCAAATCTGAGACCTCATAGCATGGTTTAGATTTATTTTACCAGCCAGTTACAGAAGTGCTCAAGAATTAAAGTAGTATTTGTACTAAAGTTTCTTTTATTCGATATTCTCCAAATCTTGGCTGTTTTAAAAAATTCTACTAAGCAAGCTGACAAAGCTTAAAGTTTTGCATAAACACTCTTAGAGTGCATCATCCTGTAAAGTATACAATTCTCCATTACGAATGTGTGTTACCATGGAAGGCTACTCAGTGTTACCCGGTAGCCTGGATGAGAGGAGGGCTGTGAGGAAAATGGACACGTGTGTATGGATGGCTGATTCCCTTCCCCGATCACCTGAAACCATCACAGCATTGTTTGTTAATCAGCGACACCCCAATACAAAATAGCTTTTTTAGTAAAAGAATATGCATTAATAATGTTCTTTTAAAAATCAACATGTCAATATAAGAAGCACCATTCCTGGCATTTGAAAGTTTGAAAATGGTAAAAACCTTAAGGAAAATTCTTGAATCTTTCCTTAAGATGTTATATGAATTAATAAATTAAAAATTTACAGTCTCTAGATTAAATCATTTGTTAAGTTTTTTTTTTTTTTAAGGAGGAAATCTCTCTTTTATGATAAATATATACAGCATTAACACAAATTGATAGCACTTAAGTAATGTGGGATAATATTAACTTTTCTCAGCAAAACAGAAAGTCCTAAAAATGATGTTTGATCACAAAATATGATTAAGTAGACAAATAAACAGATATGATTACACAGAAAAGTGAGTACAATCCTGCATTTTTCTTGCTTTTTAGGGTCTAATACTTCCTAAGTGAACTGAAAAACGTATCTTTCTAAGTCACAGAAAACATTTATTTACGTGAGGGTGCGTGTATGTACATATGTTTCCAGCCACTGCTGTATTTAGAATTAGTTCTAGAAGCAACTGGCAACATGAAGGAGGAGTTCTGCTGCTCCATCCTTTTAGATGTTAATGGTTTCCTTCCGTAAATGACTAATGATAGATTCTGTCTGAGTTTAAAAATAGAACTTTGCGTCACACATGAGTACATGTAACTGTGGTTTTGGCACTCCTTCCTGGGGGGGCAGGGAGAAGCGAGTGAGCGATTTTATTATGTTTGTGCTTGACTGGGAGAAAAGTAACTTCTGGATGACCTCAATGTTCTAAAGTCTGAAATTTTAAACTTTGTACAGATGTAATAAGCAATCTCAGGGGGGTGGGGTGAGGTAGGGAAAAGGGAGGAGGCTTTATTTTTAGGCATGGCAAAGTTCCCCTTTCCTCACTTAAGATTTTATTTTAGCAAGGAATTTTTTTAACAACTTCTTAACCAGTGAAATGCATCCATTGCCAAGCTCAATAAAGACAAGGGGTAGATGAACTGATGGAAGTACTTCTCTACAATATTTTAGCTCCATTTTCAGCCAGGGCAGAATGGGGAAGAAGAAACTGATGGCAGTGGACTCATTTGTTTAGAATTATTTATCATTTGCTAAAATTTACAGTTACATGCTATTCATGTATATTAGAAAGGACTTACATTCTATGCATGCTAAGTTGCTTCAATTGTGTCTGACTCTTTGCGACTCTATGGACTGTCGCCCACCAGGCTCCTCTGTCTCCGGGATTCTCCAGGCAAGAACACTGGAGTGGGTTTCCATGCCTTCCTCCAGGGGATCTTCCTGACCCAGGGATTGAACCTGTGTTTCTTATGTCTCCTGTGCTAGCAGGTGGGTTCTTTACCACTAGTGCCACCTGGGAAGCTCCTTATAATCCAGTGGGGACATAATATAAAACAGACAACTGAGCTATCCTCTCTGGGAAAAGAAGATGCAGTTGAGAGGACCGGCAGACAGAGAATCCTGATAAGCCACGCAAGCCTGCTCAGGGCCCTGAGTTAACCTTCTGGAAAACCGCTGAAACTGGTCAATGGGATAAGCCAGGGAGCATGCAAGAATGCCAGAAGAGAAAGTGCAGGCTGTCCAAGTTACGCCCTACCTTACACTGAAAAACACATTCTGTTTGATGAAGGTCATTGTACATGAGCAGGGTATTGATTAGCAATGTTGCCAAATAATTGGCTCTTCTGAGGAAGCAAAATACTTCCTGAGAACCTGAAAATCACATACTTTTAGAATTCGTCTCTGGACATTTGACAGTTTATCTGACAGCTGAAATTTTGGCAAGATTGTTTGAATAAATACTCTAAATTCTTCTATTTAAATTTGATTGGTTCACTCAATCAAAAATCAACAAGATATCATGTGCTTTTTAGGCCAGCTCCTTCTGGCTAGAGAATTCCAGTCAATGGCACTAATATTTTGTTGGAACTCTACCAAGTCAAATCTTTATTCCAATGGGATGGACATAAACCTTTCTAAGCAAGAGCTGGAAATTTATAAAATCTGCTTCTAGGAGAAAGTAAAAATGAAAAAAAATTCTGAAAACCAGAAAAAATGGATTAACTCAGACTTTATGATAATTACTTATTTCTGGGTAATGCTCTGCTCTTACAGTATCTTAAAATACTTATCAAGTAACAACATCACATTTTTTCAATATTTTCCAATGATGAATAACTTGTACACATTTTCAGACTACTCTTTCCCCCACATTTCTGCAATGAGGAGGGCATGGACAAAGTTTAATTCTGGAGGTGTCGATCCAACCTGGCTTGAACCCCAGTTCTATCAAGGCAAGTTCTTTACATGCCCTGAACCTCGGTTTTCTCACATGCAAATGCTGCTGAAGCTACCTCATGGAGCCTCTGAAAAGAATAACATGGAATAATGTGTGTAATCTTTTCCTTGAAACATGTCAGTATTTAATCACTGATCCTCCTGCTTGAGACATTTTTCACGGGACTTCTGGATTACCACACCCAGGCTTAACCATCTCCTTCACTGGTCCTCATCTTCAGTTCCCCTTGGCTGATTCCTCCTCCTCTCCCTGATTCCTTAATATTTCATTGCCCCAGGGCTTAGAGCTTAGACTTCTCTTTTCTACTCACATTTCAGCCCCTGAGTCATCTCTTTCAGTTTCATGATGCAAATAACGTTTATATGCCAATGACGCCCCGATTTATGTGTCCTGTTCTCCATCAAACACCAGAATCATCCACTTGGCTATGTTATGGGCATCTCCAATTTAATCACACATTTAATCTTTACTCCCAAATCAATTCCTTCCTTATCTCAGTTCATGGAAGGTTTACCCTTTTAGTTGCTCAAGCTCTAAATCTTAAAGCTGACTTTAGTTGATGCTCTTTCAACTCATATATCTGATTTGTTAGGAAATCCTGTTGGTTGTACCTTCAAAATATATCCAGAATCAATCATTTCTGATGGCCTCCATCCTCCTCCAGACCTCAATGATCTCTTGCTTGGATCATGACAAAAATCTCTTAATTAGTCTCCTTCATTCTGCTTTAGTACCTGTAGACTCATTACCACGGAAGAACTGAAGAAATCCTTTAACAATATACGTCACATCTAGCTTCTCCTCTGCTTGGAGCCCTCTGAGAGCCTCCCCTTTCCTCACAGGCAGGGCGCAGAACGTGAGAATGACTCACCAGGCTCTACACCTAGGCCTCCCCACGCTCCAGTACATTCCTGACCCACCCCTTGAGTGATTCTTTGGCTTCACCTCTTTATACGCTAGTCCTCCTCCAAGCTTCCCACCACACTGCTTTATAGATAGAAAGGCAAAGGCCAGCCCTGGGCCTTTGAACTTATAATTCCCTTTCCCTAGAATGTTCTTAGTGCCAGTATCTCTTCTCTCCCTCACTTCTATCAAATCTTTGCTTAAATATTAGTTTCTGGAAATAAAGTAATTAAATATTACTTTCTCAGTCAGGCAATCCCTAACCAGCCCTGCTTTAAATGGAAATCTTCCTCCCAGCCTGCTATTTTACTCTCCCTTGGTTCTCATTGTCTAATTTAAGATAAAATTATGTATTTTGCTAACTGTCTATCTTTATGCACCAGAATGTAAGCTTTTGAGAACAAGGACTTTTGTTTTGCTTATGGCAGTATCCTAAGCGTAGGTACATGATACATATTTGATGAATGACTAATATGCTCAGATATTATTTAATAGCTAGTACTATTTAGTACCAGGTTTCAGCCTGATCCTCTCAGTTTCAAAATCGTTTATATGCCAATGACGCGATTTATGTGTCCTGTTCTCCATCAAACACCAGAATCATCCACTTGGCTATGTTATGGGCATCTCCAATTTAATCACACATTTAATCTTTACTCCCAAATCAATTCCTTCCTTATCTCAGTTCATGGAAGGTTTACCCTTTTAGTTGCTCAAGCTCTAAATCTTAAAGCTGACTTTAGTTGATGCTCTTTCAACTCATATATCTGATTTGTTAGGAAATCCTGTTGGTTGTACCTTCAAAATATATCCAGAATCAATCATTTCTGATGGCCTCCATCCTCCTCCAGACCTCAATGATCTCTTGCTTGGATCATGACAAAAATCTCTTAATTAGTCTCCTTCATTCTGCTTTAGTACCTGTAGACTCATTACCACGGAAGAACTGAAGAAATCCTTTAACAATATACGTCACATCTAGCTTCTCCTCTGCTTGGAGCCCTCTGAGAGCCTCCCCTTTCCTCACAGGCAGGGCGCAGAACGTGAGAATGACTCACCAGGCTCTACACCTAGGCCTCCCCACGCTCCAGTACATTCCTGACCCACCCCTTGAGTGATTCTTTGGCTTCACCTCTTTATACGCTAGTCCTCCTCCAAGCTTCCCACCACACTGCTTTATAGATAGAAAGGCAAAGGCCAGCCCTGGGCCTTTGAACTTATAATTCCCTTTCCCTAGAATGTTCTTAGTGCCAGTATCTCTTCTCTCCCTCACTTCTATCAAATCTTTGCTTAAATATTAGTTTCTGGAAATAAAGTAATTAAATATTACTTTCTCAGTCAGGCAATCCCTAACCAGCCCTGCTTTAAATGGAAATCTTCCTCCCAGCCTGCTATTTTACTCTCCCTTGGTTCTCATTGTCTAATTTAAGATAAAATTATGTATTTTGCTAACTGTCTATCTTTATGCACCAGAATGTAAGCTTTTGAGAACAAGGACTTTTGTTTTGCTTATGGCAGTATCCCTAAGCGTAGGTACATGATACATATTTGATGAATGACTAATATGCTCAGATATTATTTAATAGCTAGTACTATTTAGTACCAGGTGGGTAATGGGTCTGAAAAAAACACTGTATTCCTTTCTATTGGATAGTATAAATTACCTTGGTTGTTACTTAGTCACTAAGTTGGGTCTGATACATTGCAACCCCATGGACTCTAAGCCCACCGGGTTCCTCTGTGGATAGGATTCTCAAGGCAAGAATACTGAAGTGGGTGGCCATGTCCTTCTCCAGGGGATCGTCCCAACCCAGGCACTGAATCCATGTTTCTTGCACTGGCAGGTGAATCCTTTACTGCTGAACCACAGGGAAAGCCTAGAGATTAGCTTAGACTTTTGGAATTATCATTAATTGAAACACAGGCTGTCTTTGATCTGGGCATCTGTACTTTTCCTTGGTGTTGACTTAGGGTAGTAGCGATGGTCTGCATATGAGCATTATTAGACAGTAAAGGATCTCAGTGTATTCCTCAATGGGCTGGATGCTGATGCTCTCCTGAAGTTTGTATGTTCCATTCCTAAGCCCCCCTGCATATGGAGGTAGGGCATGCGGAGGTGACTAGGTCATGGGGTTGAGTCTTTCTGAATGGGATTAGTGCCTTTATAAAAGACACATGAAGATCATGCCTGCTGTTTCTGCCATGTGAGGCTACAGGGAAAAGACAGCTGTCTAGGAAGTAGGTTTTCACCAGATGCCAAACCTTGATTTTGGACCTGCCAAGCTTTAGAACTGTGACCAAGAAATCTCTGCTGTTCATAAGATATCTAGCCTAGGGTACCAGCATTATAATTCCCTTTCCCTAGAATGTTCTTAGTGCCAGTATCTCTTCTCTCCCTCACTTCTATCAAATCTTTGCTTAAATATTAGTTTCTGGAAATAAAGTAATTAAATATTACTTTCTCAGTCAGGCAATCCCTAACCAGCCCTGCTTTAAATGGAAATCTTCCTCCCAGCCTGCTATTTTACTCTCCCTTGGTTCTCATTGTCTAATTTAAGATAAAATTATGTATTTTGCTAACTGTCTATCTTTATGCACCAGAATGTAAGCTTTTGAGAACAAGGACTTTTGTTTTGCTTATGGCAGTATCCCTAAGCGTAGGTACATGATACATATTTGATGAATGACTAATATGCTCAGATATTATTTAATAGCTAGTACTATTTAGTACCAGGTGGGTAATGGGTCTGAAAAAAACACTGTATTCCTTTCTATTGGATAGTATAAATTACCTTGGTTGTTACTTAGTCACTAAGTTGGGTCTGATACATTGCAACCCCATGGACTCTAAGCCCACCGGGTTCCTCTGTGGATAGGATTCTCAAGGCAAGAATACTGAAGTGGGTGGCCATGTCCTTCTCCAGGGGATCGTCCCAACCCAGGCACTGAATCCATGTTTCTTGCACTGGCAGGTGAATCCTTTACTGCTGAACCACAGGGAAAGCCTAGAGATTAGCTTAGACTTTTGGAATTATCATTAATTGAAACACAGGCTGTCTTTGATCTGGGCATCTGTACTTTTCCTTGGTGTTGACTTAGGGTAGTAGCGATGGTCTGCATATGAGCATTATTAGACAGTAAAGGATCTCAGTGTATTCCTCAATGGGCTGGATGCTGATGCTCTCCTGAAGTTTGTATGTTCCATTCCTAAGCCCCCCTGCATATGGAGGTAGGGCATGCGGAGGTGACTAGGTCATGGGGTTGAGTCTTTCTGAATGGGATTAGTGCCTTTATAAAAGACACATGAAGATCATGCCTGCTGTTTCTGCCATGTGAGGCTACAGGGAAAAGACAGCTGTCTAGGAAGTAGGTTTTCACCAGATGCCAAACCTTGATTTTGGACCTGCCAAGCTTTAGAACTGTGACCAAGAAATCTCTGCTGTTCATAAGATATCTAGCCTAGGGTACCAGCATTACAGCAGCCTGAAGAGACAAAGAGAGTGGTTCCCAACCTTTTTGGCACTAGAGTCTGGCTTTATGGAAGACAATGTTTCCAAAGCCAGGGGCTGGAGGGATGCTTTCGGGATGATTTCAGAGCATGACATTTATTGTGCACTTATAGTTTTATTAAGCTTCCCTGGTAGCACAGAAGGTAAAGAATCTGCCTGAAATGCAGGAGACCCAGGTTCAATCCGTGGGTTGGGAAGATTCCCTGGAGTAGGAAATAGCAGCCCACACCAGTATTCTTGCCTGGAGAATCCCATGGACAGAGATCCCTGGCGGGCTACAGTCCCTGGGGTCGCAAAGAGGTGGACACGACTGCGTGACTATCACTAAGTTCCATTAGTATTATATCAGGTCCACCTCAGATCATTAGGCGTTAGATCCCAGAGGTTGGAGACCCCTGGACTAAGATAATTCCATATGTACATGCCTGTCTCCACACAAAGAATGCATTTCAGCTTCCAGATATAAAATGTCCTCTCCTAAGGGAGATATCTTACCACTCATCTGAGTACTGTTCACTTTTCCAACTCTTCCTACCCCACTCCCATTTTTCCCTTGGATCTTTTTTGTTACTGTTTACTCACTAAGTCATGTCCAACTCTTTTGGGCTCCCATGGGCTGCAGAGTACTTATCACTTTACTTGAAATTGGCATATATGTTGGCTTGCTTGTTGATATCCGTCTCCCCAAAGAGAATGCAAGCTTCAGAACAAAGAATAATCCAGCGTCAAATGTCCTTAGTGCTGAGGTTGAGAAATCTTCCCTGACATGTTTCAAGGATTACAGCCCATGCTAAAGTTTCCCATAGAGGAAGATGTGGGCCTGCCTTGTGGTACTGATAACATGCACCTTCTGACTCCTTCCTTCAACCCCTCTCCTATACCTTTATGAAAGCACAGACTTCTGGTGATAGGCTGGAAAACATTCTTGCCTTTTCCTTCACATATGTTACTCCTGGTATAATGAGGCCATGCTGTTACCTGCTGTTCATGGAGAACCACTTGTCCCTTGAGGGGGTTTCCCAGTGGCGCCACTGTCACAAACGGATGCCAGACTCCCCTGGCTGTTCTCGGGAAGAGGTCGAAGAGGTCCACAAAGTAGCCGCTTTTCCCAGCCATATTCATGAAGTATAAGGAAACGGGGTTGCATGCAACTACATACAGAGTCTTTTCTTCACTTTCTGAAATGACAAAAAAAAAAGTGTTAATTCTATTCTGCAACAGATTTTCTGACTGGTCAAAAGGTCCAGTGAAAACTGAATCATGAGACAGCCCACAATCAGAACTCAGCAGATGATTTGCAAGTGGACTGCAAATCATCAGTGACAAGACTGAAGAGCACGGCAAGAAGCAAGTTCGCACTTGCTCTAAATATCTAATAGATGGGACCATGCCTATCGACTCCAGGAAGTGAGAATCTATTTATTTCCCAAAGAATTCCATAACATCTCACAATAACACCATTAAATATTTAACACTTCTCAATGTCAGGAAATTCTTCCTTGTATGAAAGTATTTTGTGCTTCAGTAAAAGTCTGTTTCCTCTTATTTTATTATTGGCTCAAGATGGACAACAGCTGGTCAATATCTCCTGTCTGCTCATCTGGTATTTCCCAGTGAGCTACTAGATCTTTAGGCTTTTCTAGTAAATAAGTATTTCTATTTTTTGATTCTCAGCTCTTACAGATTTTTTCCCCAAATTATCTTCTTTCATATGTGTGTACTCATTTCTATAAAAATCTGTCTTTTCAATGTAGTTACTTGACTAGGTCCATTTTCAAAAATTTATTTTTCAGTTCTTCGCCAATTTTCAAGTGTGTATGAATCACCTTGGGGAGCTAACAAAAATGCAGATCCTCACTCAGCAGGCCTGGGGTGGGTTTTCAGACTCTGCCTTTCCAACAGGCTCCCAGGACATGTCACTGCTGTTGGTTTGAGGGTTTCCCTTTGAGTAGCCAGGCTCTGACTGTTTACCATAATCTCTGCTTCCAGGCACCTTGAAGCAAGGGATTGAGCTGCTTCTATAAAAATCATCACCACTAAAGTCACTCATCATCCTGGTATCTATTTACAGGGGTCATATTTTTTGAACCCACAATTAAGGCATAAGATATGATAATGATAATGAGATATTTTGGACTATGATGGAAAATTTGGGAAGAACACAGTGTGTGTGTATATGTGTGTGTGTGTGATGCCTACACATAAAGACCAACTATAGATAAAGATAAATTTAAACAAAGAAGCTAACATAGATAAGAAACACAAGTCAGTGGAAGGGCAGAGACAGGCATTATTTAGGAGCCATTGTGAATTATGTATTACACTTGCAAATATCAGAATCACACAACTATAATTTGAGAATCTTTTTACTGCTTCTCTCAACACAAATCAGTTCAATTCAACATTTATTGAGAAACTTGTACACAGTAGAGGGAACCAGAGAATATAATAAAAGTATTAATAGAAATGGACTTCATAAACTTAAGTTGTTCTCTCTTACTACAGGCATTAAGTGCTGTTTGATCTCTGATTCAAACATCTCTCTCTGTATAGCTAACTCTGATCTAACAAACCAAGAAAGTGCTCGTTCTCTCACAAATACAGAATAGGTCAATAAAAAAGAGAAGGAAAGAAAAGACAACACAAAGTCTCAGTTTGCAACAGTGGAACATACTGAAATCGAGGGTTAAATTATGTGAAGGGCCAGCAAACGACTTTCATTTGGAAGGATCTTCCCGCTGGCCAGCAGCGGTTGCCTGGAATGCGGGGCTGAGCAGAGCTGTGCGACTATCGTAAGGTGTAATGACCTCTGTCACTGACATGAGGCAGGGGGTCACGGCATACGTATTCACAACCTCTAAAAATGAGACAAGGTCCACAGTTCAAACTTTATCAGGAAGATCTATCCTTATTCTCTACTCATGTACGTCCTGTGAATGTCTATTCCTACCATTAGTTAAATGCTGAGTACAAATATGTGCTTCTCAAATGGACAGGGTTTTTTGGGTTTTATGTTTTTTTTGGTGACAGATTGATGTTCCTATTAAGAGATTTCACATGTACATGATTCTCTACTTAATAGGGCATCCCTGGTGGTTCAGCCAGTACAGAATCCACGTGCAAGGCGGGAGACCAGGGTTTGATCCCCCAGCGAGGAAGATCCCCTGGAGGAGGACATGGCAACCCACTCCAGTCTTCCTGCCTGGAGAACTCCATGGACGGAGGAGCCTGGCGGGCTATGGTTGCGAAGAGTCGGACATGATGGAGTGATGAACACATGCAACACACAGTGAATGCAAACTAGCTTTGTAGGAGCACGAGTCTGTTACCAACAAAAAGCCCTGTACATTTTAAAAGCACATATTATACACAACATACCTGATTTTAGGAACAAACAGCAAAGGACGTACATGAACAAAAGCTTGCTTCCTAGTTTTTGCCTGAATGATCCCCAAGGAAGACAAGCTAGTGACCTTCACTCTTTCCCTGCCATCGCTTCTGTTGATATCACCTTAGTAACTGCCCTCAATTGCAAACTTCTGCCAGCAAGTCCCCAGGACACACAGCATGAACCAGTAGGTAATGGCCACAGTCCAGGGATGCGGATGCTGAAAACTCATATTCTTTATTTGCCATCCTTTACAACGAGAGGTTTAATGACTGCAAATCCTCCAACCCTGCTTTCAGAGTTCATGTAATCACCAAACTGGAATCCTAGCCAAAAATCCAATGTTTTTCCTTTTTCTTTCCCCCTTCTATTTTTAGCACACGCCCGGGTGAGTTGAACTCAGTGTTACAACTGTAATGAGAAGCAGACATGCATAAAAACTCAGCCAAGCTTATGTGGATTCCACAATAGTATTTTGTTAGGTCGTTATAGGAAATTAGTTCTCAACTACATATAATTGCTATCCAATCCTTAGGTGTAATGACCTCTGTCACTGACATGAGGCAGGGTCACGGCATACGTATTCACAACCTCTAAAATGAGACAAGGTCCACAGTTCAAACTTTATCAGGAAGATCTATCCTTATTCTCTACTCATGTACGTCCTGTGAATGTCTATTCCTACCATTAGTTAAATGCTGAGTACAAATATGTGCTTCTCAAATGGACAGGGTTTTTTGGGTTTTATGTTTTTTTTGGTGACAGATTGATGTTCCTATTAAGAGATTTCACATGTACATGATTCTCTACTTAATAGGGCATCCCTGGTGGTTCAGCCAGTACAGAATCCACGTGCAAGGCGGGAGACCAGGGTTTGATCCCCCAGCGAGGAAGATCCCCTGGAGGAGGACATGGCAACCCACTCCAGTCTTCCTGCCTGGAGAACTCCATGGACGGAGGAGCCTGGCGGGCTATGGTTGCGAAGAGTCGGACATGATGGAGTGATGAACACATGCAACACACAGTGAATGCAAACTAGCTTTGTAGGAGCACGAGTCTGTTACCAACAAAAAGCCCTGTACATTTTAAAAGCACATATTATACACAACATACCTGATTTTAGGAACAAACAGCAAAGGACGTACATGAACAAAAGCTTGCTTCCTAGTTTTTGCCTGAATGATCCCCAAGGAAGACAAGCTAGTGACCTTCACTCTTTCCCTGCCATCGCTTCTGTTGATATCACCTTAGTAACTGCCCTCAATTGCAAACTTCTGCCAGCAAGTCCCCAGGACACACAGCATGAACCAGTAGGTAATGGCCACAGTCCAGGGATGCGGATGCTGAAAACTCATATTCTTTATTTGCCATCCTTTACAACGAGAGGTTTAATGACTGCAAATCCTCCAACCCTGCTTTCAGAGTTCATGTAATCACCAAACTGGAATCCTAGCCAAAAAAATCCAATGTTTTTCCTTTTTCTTTCCCCCTTCTATTTTTAGCACACGCCCGGGTGAGTTGAACTCAGTGTTACAACTGTAATGAGAAGCAGACATGCATAAAAACTCAGCCAAGCTTATGTGGATTCCACAATAGTATTTTGTTAGGTCGTTATAGGAAATTAGTTCTCAACTACATATAATTGCTATCCAATCCAAGAATGACACAGTTAGTGCGTCTAGCATAGACTTCTAGATGTCTTTTGACAGATTATTTTGATCCTGCTTTAAAAAAAAAAATCAGTGCAGGAAAGAAAAATCAAAAGAATAAACTGACATACCGCATGTTGTAGCAACATCACAGATTAAGTTAATTTCATCCAGTGGTAACCTCCAGGAGGAACATTCTTCGGTAAAGGTTTGGGATCGTCCTTCATGTCTTTCTATTGGATACTCTTGTATGTTTATAAGTGCTGGACCCTATAAAAAAGTAGTTATCTGCATTAAAACATTTGGGTAGTAAGCAAAACATAGAAAGGTTAGAGTTCTCCAAACTAAGATTTTCAGTTCAAATACTTAGTATCTTGATAGACCTCTGCTCATTTTATCAACTGGCATGATACTTATGAATAATACCATCTAGTTGTGTTTATAAATGCTTTCACATGTGGTATCGCCTTTAATTTCTCACTTTCTTTTCTTTTTACTCAGAAAATATACCAGATGTAAAATCCCACAGGAGTTCTCATGACTCTACTCTTTCCTAAGCCAGCTGCAAGTTTTTTAATGCCAAGTCCTGGGACCCAGAGCTGTTCAAATCAGGAGAATAATTTTTGAAATACAGTTGACTCTTGAAATTGATTTGCATGTCCTTACAGTCCTTAATTAATCAAAACTGTTTGGGTTATTGACTATTGTGGCATCTGGGGCTTCCCAGGTGGTGCAGGGGAACCCACCTGCCAACACAGGGCATGCAGAAGACCTGGGTTCACTCCTTGAGTTGGGACGATTCCCTGGAGAAGGAAATGGCAACCCACTCCAGGATTCCTGCCTGGGAAATCCCATGGACAGAGGAGCCTGGAGGGCTAGTCCATGGGTGGCCAAGAGTCTGACATGACTGAGTGTGCACACATCTGTGGTACTGTTATCCCTTCTGTCTAGTTTGCGTCTTAGGAGCTAGAAGACTAAACACGACATTCCTCACACTCCTTTACAGCAAGGGTGCTGGATGTGACTGAGCTTCTGCCAATTAAATGGACTTCCATGACACTTGGAAGGCAGATGAGGAGCAGAAGCTATCCTCCTGCAGTCACAGAAGACAAGGAGAATCGAGTCAGGGTCTAAACTATGGCCCACAGGTCAATAATGACCTGGAAGTGCTAACGACTGATAGAATCCTACTTCCTGCTTTTGTCAATAAAATTTTACTAGAACACAGACTCACTCATTTGATAATGTATGATCTGGGGCTGCATCTGTGCCAAAGGCCAAGCTGAGGAGTGGCGACTGAATCCGTACGGCCACAATGCCTAAGATATTTACGGCGGGTGTGTGCTCCGCTGCTCAGTCATGTCTGCCTCTTTGCGACCCCAAGGACTGTGGCCCACTAGGCTGCTCTGTCCTTGGAATTTTCCAGGCAAGAATACCGGAAGGGGTTGCCATTTCCTGCTGCAGAGGATCCTGCCAGCCCAGGGATTGAACCCAGGTGCCTAGGGCCTCCTGCCTTGGAAGGAGGGCTCTTTACCACGGAGCCGCCATTACCGAGCCCCTTACGGGAAACGTTTGCTGGTCCAGCCTGACTGGACAGAAGCAAACACATTGATCTTGAGTCCAAAAGTCCAGTGGTGGCCCCTTGACTTCTGCCCCTCTTACCCTTTCCCCTGATTTTATAAGCATCCAATTCCCCAGAGTCATTCCTAGAGGCAACACTATTGCAACGAGTGATGGATGTTTCTTTGCCTTTTTTCATGAAAACAAATATAATAGAGTAACTGTCCTATCTGAGTTCCCTGAAATACAGACTAGCTCTTAGGAATTCTACAAGTCATTAGCAATTACCTATATTGAGTCCCTCAGAGGCCAGATTGGCTTGAGAATTAAAACAGAAGCTGAATCTATTCTAAAATAACATCAGAGCAAGTCATTTCTGAGACTGAATAGATTTTCTCTGGGGAAAATACGAAAAAATCAGTAACACTCAATATTCTAATGAAGAAATAATGATTATCAACCTTAACGTCTATATGATGAGTTTCTACGGGACACAGTAGTTTTTGCATTCCATTTCTTGACTGACCAATTGTCCAGTAGCCCATGAAGGTCTGCTCCGGTAAAGGCAACCTGTCAAAGATGAATTTGAAGAGTAAACATTTCTTCTTGTTTCCAAGTCACAAAAAAAAATAATGAGCTATGTATTATTGGTCACATAACTAAATTTGAAGAATTCTTTACTTAGAAGTAAATCCTATTTTATTTTACTAAAAGATAGTCTTTACTAGGATGTTTAAAATATACTTTAAAAAGAAAAAAATTCACAGCTCAGAAACGTAGAAGGTAAGGCCCTAGTTTGTTTTTACCTTAATGACAAATATAATTAAGGTTTAACATTCGTTGTTTCCCTGAATTGGTAACTACTTAGCAATTTGACATCTAAATTCCTATTAGAGTATAGGAAGGATTTAGGGAAAAATGGAGGAATCCATCAGTTTTTTCACTCTACTCTCTTAATTTGAAATCAAATAATAAGTAGTACACAATGCTACTGGGATTCCCAGGTGGTTCAGTGGTAAAGAATCTGCCTGCCAATGCAGGAGATGTGGGTTTGATCCCTGGGTCAGGAAGATCTCCTGAAGAAAGAAATGGCAACCCACTCCAGTATTCTTTTTTTTATTTAAAGATTTATTTATTTATTTATTTTGGTGCGGGTGGGGTGGGGAGGAAGGGGAACAGGCGGGTCACTTCTATTGGTCTTTCATCTGTCCATTTTCATCCATCTTTGCTCTTTGGCCCATGTGGGCCTCCCATCGTGGTGGCCTCTGTTGTCGCAGAGCACCAGCTCTGGGTGCACGCACTCCAGAGCTCTGGCTCAGTAATTGGACACATGGGTCCAGCCGCTCCATGGCATGTGGGATCTTCCCAGGCCAGGGATCGAACTGGCACCCCTTGCCCTGCAAGGCGGTGTCCTTACCCACTGGACCACCAGTGAAGCCCCCACTCCAGTATTCTTTCCTGGGAAATTCCGTGAACAAAGGACCCTCGCAGAACCCAATCCATGTTATCTCAAAGAGTCAGACGTGGGGTAGTGACTAAATGCCACCAACCCAGTACTACTACTAGCCACATGTGTGTAAGTTGTATGGGGCAAATTTCATAAGGAGTATTTTAGCATTTTAATCTTTTTTTTTTTAATTTTAATTTGAACTGACATAATACATGTAGAGAAACATTCACATAAACATGCCACTTACTCCTGAGCCAATCAGTGTGTCCAGTGCTCAAGCGTCACCAACACTCAGAAACTGCCCTGGACCACTTCAGCCATTATCCTCAGCAAGGGAGCTACTATCCTGACTTCTAATGGAATTATTCTGTGTTTAGATTCCATTTTCTCTAAAGTTACTTACAAATACAATGACTTGGGAAAACAAATACGGCAATGCTGACGTACAAAGCCATGAATTTATTAGAATAAAGCCTTTACTTTTTAATCATACTAACTTATTTTTCAGTCTTTACAAAAGGACCCATTCATTTGTCATTTATTAAAAATTTCTTATTCCATGGTAAGTGAAGGCCAAAAAATGAGTCAGAGTTGAATGTTCCTTAAAAATAATGCACATGTGGCTATAAATTGAAATAAATGCTTGAAATGAGCACCACAATCATTAAAAGAGTACATATTAATATTCAGAAAATCACTTTATTTTCAGTAAAAGAGTAGTCTGACAAAATATCTCCATATTCTTTTTTTTTTTTTTTTGGAGGAGGGGGTTGGGTTGGGGAGGGAGGGGGACTGGTGGGCCACTTCTATAGGTCTTTCATTTATCTATTTTTCATCCATCTTTGCTCTTTTGGCCCATGTGGGCCTCCCATCACGGTGGCATCTGTTGTCGCAGAGCACCGGCTCTGGGCACATGCGCTCCAGAGCTCCTGCTCGGTGATTGGACACATCCGTCCAGCCGCTCTGCGGCTCATGGGATCTTCCCAGGCCAGGGATCGAAGCGGCGCCCCTTGCACTGCAAGGCGGTGTCCTTACCCACTGGACCACCAGGGAAGCCCTCCATATTCTTAATAAGATCATGCAAGCCTTAGATTTTTTTGCATACAATAATGAAACCAAGCATTCTGATGGAATACTATTTTTGTCCTTTGAAATGTTAATATTTAACACGACAGGAATGAAATGTAAAAGAAATTTACACTGAAATTCTTCTACATCATAACATAAATCATTCGAACAGCTTGTATGTGTTCTTTAGCTATCATTTAAAATACATTTTAAGGACTTGGAGAATTATCTTGATTGATCATCATTTATTTCCATGTTTTTACCAGAATTATCTCGATTGATCGTCATTTTTTTCTATGTTTTTACCAGTAATGCAAGGGAAGAGACATGAGCCAGGGGATTTACTATAACTGTGTTCTCTCTTCAGTGTAATAAAACACATTTCTGTGTCAAAAGGGCAGACGCTGAAAACATCTTATAGACTGGAATCTCTCCTTGTTTAGGAGATGAGCAGTACTCATTGCTTTCAGTGGTTCACCAAAGGAGAATCAGATCTCTACAGGGCAGAAAACAAAGGAAGGAGATACACCTAACTTCCTTCCGGCAGTAGAAGATTATTAACTAGCTCTACAGACTTGTGAAAGGAAAAGTTCAAAATTTCTCTGAGTGTTAATTTCTTCCTTTTTGAGATGAAGGGAAATAATCTGTAAGGTTCTGGTTTCTTGTAAGGACTAGGGGAGTCTCTGATGATCACTGACGAGAGTGGAGGGGAGGATCAGTGGTAGATCTTGCCTTATCTTTGGCTCTGGAGTGGAAATCAATAATCAGAATCAAATTATCTATACCTATCAACAGAAGGGGCTTCTTAGGTGGCTCAGCTGGTAGAGAACCCACCTGCCCATGCAGGAGGTGAAAGAGACGTGGGCTTGATCCTTGGGTTGGGAAGATCCCCTGGAGTAGGAAATGGCAACCCGATCCAGTATTCTTGCCTGGAAAATTCTGTGGACTGAGAAGCCTGGAGGGCTACCGTCCATGGGGTCACCAAGAATTGGACACGATCAAGGGTGCACACACGCCATGCTACATCAATAGAATGGGTCCCTGGTAGGCACAAGTGCTTTTTGGAAGCTATATAAAAAAAGGAGCTGTACATACACTCCGAATTGGCTCTTTGAGGACAGCAGAAACAGTTACACATCTGGAAACCTCATCAGAGGTGGAGAACTGCTTAATAAAAATCACACTCGGTTGATAGGTTGAAATCCAGCCTAAAAAACTGGTCTAATGTATCCTTTAATAATCTCACAAAATATCATACAGATGGTAAAAACCAAACGTAACCAAATCCTTCATCCATTTGGGAAAAAAAAGTAACTTTACTTCAACTTCCAATTTTTACTGACAACCCCAGGGATATTCATGAAAGCTGCGTTGAACTTGCCAATTCATTGTAAGTAACAGTGATGGAAATTACAGGCTGCCTCGTTCCATTTAAAAATAGCACTGGCTGTTTGGCTGGCAGAGTACGGGAAGGACCGTCAGGTACCCCAGATAGAATCTATTTCGAAACCACATAACAAGATGCTATTAGCATTAACAATGGCAACTGAAAGTCATATATGCAGGGTGTTCTGGAGTTACCCAATCAAACTGACGCTGTCCGCTTCTTGGAAAGGAAGGGGGGTGTTTCTAGACTTCCTGTGGGCTCCAGGGTGGTCAAATGAAGTAAACCAAAGCCCCTCATTTACTTCCCACTACTAAGTTCTCCCACTGCACTATGGAAAAATGTGACGGTTATTAACTCTCTCCTTCAACTGTGTGTGTATGCTAAGTTGCTTCAGTCGTGTCTGACTCTTTGCAATCCCATGGACTGTAGCCTGCCAGGTTCCTCTGTCCATGGAATTCTCCAGGCAAGAAGACTGGAGCGGGTAGCCTATCCTTTCTCCAGGGGATCTTCCCAATTCAGGGACTGAATCGGAGTCTCCTGCATTATAGGCAGATTCTTCTCCATCTAAGCCACCAGGGAAAGTTCAGTTCGGGGGAAGGGAAATTATAACTGAATGCATGAACAAGCTTTGGAATTTGAAATATATTCAACATTAATTTAAGGGTCACTCTTAACTAATAACCAGTTAGCAAAAGTTCCTATTTTATTACTGATCTCTGTTACCCAATTCCAAACAGACTTAAGTTGTTATACCTGATTTGACTGAAAGAACAATGGTATTTTCCATAGTTATAAGATCCTATTATTTCTATTGTTTAACTTTGTTAAAGTCCCAACTGGAATCATATCTGGATTTGATTTTTAAGGAGGAAAAGGATGCATTTAAGCTTATAAATAGTACTACTTTTTATCTCCAGTGTCATTCATAAATTTATGCTTTTAAAAACACTGAAATATTTCAATTCATATGTTGTGATGTTTCTTAATCCCTTGTGGATGTATTAATAAAGACCTGGAAGTAAACATGTTAACAAAAAAGAAAAAAAAAAGTGACTGTCAAAATTATGACTCAGGTCAAAATGCAGCACTTAGGCAACTTACAGAAAGGAAAAAAAGAATTTTTTTAAGCATGCATACATTTCATAACATGATGCCCATGGACCCCCAAGTTGAGTTAGATGGCCTGAATGACACACGAAAGACTTATCTAAGATTGTTTCCATCAGGAGGTGAGCTGGAGCTTTAACGAGTACGTTCTGGCAAATCTCTGCCTTCCCTGAACATCTGCCAGCACTATTTCTGGAGTATGAAAGAAACACATGAAAAAGATTTGGATCTTTCTAGGGCCATTATGCAATTGGAAGTTGTTGACATACCTATTAGCAACAATTCCTAAAACATTTCCTTACCACAAGAACTACTAATTTTCATGGGAATAATGGAACCCCTCAGGGTAATTCCACCAGCTTTCAAAACTTCACCAATTACTACCATCTTTGAGCAGAAAAGAGAACAGCTCCAACTTTAGCAGGCCTCACCCGTTCCTAATGTTTTAAATCTAACTTCTGGCAAAAAGTTAAGCTGGACTATCCAACCGAGTTTACTGGAACCTTTAACAGAACAACCCTGACAAACTCTATCTCTGGTTCTTCCTCTCGCTCTCCAGCCAACGTGTGCCTTAGTTACTGCAAATTGCTACTTGCTGTTTCTGCACATTCTCTGCATTGTCATGCTTCCATAAAGGTTTTCCTTCAGCTCAGAACCCTTTTCTGCTCTTGCCTCTTTGATGAATTCCTTCCCATTCTTCAGGTCCAATTTAAATGTCATTTCCCCTTGCATCCCTCTGCTACATCTCTTTCTGGGCAGAATGAATCTCTTGCTCTTCTGGGTTTCCATGGAAATTTGTACAAATGGAACTCATGGAAACTCTTAAGATAGAGTTCTTGAGTATCTGCAGTTTTCACATTTCAGGCCTGATACAAAAGTTCAGAGAGCATGGTCAAATCAATCTATGAAATTTATGCTTTTAAAAACACTGACATATTTCAATTCATATGTTGTGATGTTTCTTAATCCCTTGTGGATGTATTAATAAAGACCTGGAATTAAACGTGTTAACATAAAAGTAAAAAAAAAGTGACTGTCGAAATTATGACTCAGGTCAAAATGCAGCACTTAGGCAACTTACAGAAAGGAAAAAAAAGAATTTTTTTAAGCATGCATACATTTCATAACATGATGCCCATGGACCCCCAAGTTGAGTTAGATGGCCTGAATGACACACGAAAGACTTATCTAAGATTGTTTCCATCAGGAGGTGAGCTGGAGCTTTAACGAGTACGTTCTGGCAAATCTCTGCCTTCCCTGAACATCTGCCAGCACTATTTCTGGAGTATGAAAGAAACACATGAAAAAGATTTGGATCTTTCTAGGGCCATTATGCAATTGGAAGTTGTTGACATACCTATTAGCAACAATTCCTAAAACATTTCCTTACCACAAGAACTACTAATTTTCATGGGAATAATGGAACCCCTCAGGGTAATTCCACCAGCTTTCAAAACTTCACCAATTACTACCATCTTTGAGCAGAAAAGAGAACAGCTCCAACTTTAGCAGGCCTCACCCGTTCCTAATGTTTTAAATCTAACTTCTGGCAAAAAGTTAAGCTGGACTATCCAACCGAGTTTACTGGAACCTTTAACAGAACAACCCTGACAAACTCTATCTCTGGTTCTTCCTCTCGCTCTCCAGCCAACGTGTGCCTTAGTTACTGCAAATTGCTACTTGCTGTTTCTGCACATTCTCTGCATTGTCATGCTTCCATAAAGGTTTTCCTTCAGCTCAGAACCCCTTTTCTGCTCTTGCCTCTTTGATGAATTCCTTCCCATTCTTCAGGTCCAATTTAAATGTCATTTCCCCTTGCATCCCTCTGCTACATCTCTTTCTGGGCAGAATGAATCTCTTGCTCTTCTGGGTTTCCATGGAAATTTGTACAAATGGAACTCATGGAAACTCTTAAGATAGAGTTCTTGAGTATCTGCAGTTTTCACATTTCAGGCCTGATACAGAAGAACTGTTTCAGAGAGCATGGTCAGAAGTCAATCTATGAAATCCCTTGTAAATATTTATACTTAATGAAAAGTCAACACACTATATAAAGAAAACAGAAATGTCACCACAAACACTTTAAATCAATAATAAATGGGTACTACAGTGTTGAATTAGCCTCCTTTGTTGGCTAGAAACTTCTGAATTTCCCTTCCCTATGGCCTTGCCCCTATGGTCTAGCATGTTGCTGGCAAAGAAATTTTGCTTTGCTGCAAATGACATGTATGTGAATATTACATGTGTTTGACTTTTCATTGGCTGGCACGGTTGTCACTTTACAACTTAGATTTGTGCACCTCTGCGGAGGTCCTGCTGGGACACAGAAAAGTCATTTGGATGCGTGGGATGAAAAAAGATTTGGGGAAACTTGTCTTTCTTGGCTGGAACTTCCCTGGTGGCTCAGTGGTCAAGAATTCAGTTGTAATGCAGGAGCTGCATGTGCTGCAGGTTCAGTCTCTGGGTCGGGAAAACCCCCTGGAGGAGGGCATGGCCGTCCACTCCAGGATTCTTGTCTGGAGAACTCCATGGACAGAGGTGCCTTGTGGCCTACAGTCCATGGGGGTCACAAAGAGTTGGGCCTGACCGATGCAACCTGGCATGAATGCACACACGTCTTTCTTGGCTAACACTTCTCACATGCTCCCCCCTATCGAGGCTGGCACGGTGTCGTGTCAGTGCTGTTGCCCAGGGTCACTCTGTTCTAAAGCAGATGTTGTCACCAGGTTCCATACATCTCTGGCTTTCTTCCTCTTCACAGAAGTTGGGAGAATCCAGTTGGGGCTTGGGTATCCTTTCCCTCAACTCTCTTCACAGTTCACTCAAAAAACATCTTTTTTCCTAATATCTGCTTTACCAACCACATCTTCATCTTTTTGACTCTTAAACTCTTTCCTTTTCTAGTTATTCACATCCACAATGACTGAGACTGAAACTCTCCCAGTTGGAAATTTTCCCAGAAAACAAACAACCCCCCAATTACTGCTATTTCCCACAGGAAGGACTCATGGGATGAGAAACCTCACCTTGAATGCAGCACTTTGAATGTACCATTGCATAAGAAGGTTTGCGAGTTTACGTGTTTTCTCAAGAGTGCAAACTCACTGAAAGGAAGGCTTACATCTTACTCCTTCGGATCTCTGACACTGAGAATTCGTTGATTTTGCTATGGAAACCGCTCACACCCATGTCCCTCTGCTTTATTTCCGACACTACAACATGAGCTCTCACTGTTCATCATCAGAATTATTGCAGCTGCTTCCGCCTCAGGTAGGTCTTCCTGCCTTCAGCGTCACCGCCTTTCAGTTCTGTACCTTTAGAGACTCTAAAGCGGTCTTTCTAATTTATGAATCAGACCATGCCTCTCTCTGCTTCAAGTTCTTCTGTGGTTCCCTCGACTCTCCTTTCCCTTCTCGCCTCACCACACAGCATGCCCTCTTCAAACTCTCTGCTTGAAGCACTTTCATCTCCTTGATTACCCTGGAGAATACTAGTCATCCTATAAAGCTTCAGCTTGGTGACCTCCCTGAATTGTCCCCAGGGCAGAAGACAGCAGCTCTTGCTTGCTCTGGTGGTGCTTTAACAGAACAGAAGGCATTCTGTACCTGAGAGTTTCCCCAGTTATTATGACCTTCTTGCAGGCAGATACTAAGTCTTCTTCACCTTTGAATTTCTGACTCCTGATTTAGTGCTTACCACACAAATGTTCAATGTGTGTGTGTGTGCTTGGTTGTTTAGTCCTGTCTGACCCTCTGTGGCCCATGTTCTGTAGCCCGCCAGGTTCCTCTGTCCATGGGATTCTCCAGGTAAGAAGACTAGAGTGGGTTGCCATGCCCTCCTCCAAGGGATCTTCCCAACCCAGGGATCAAGCCCGCATCTCCTGCATTGCAGATGGATTCTTGACCACTGAGCCACCAGGGAAGCCCAAGTAAATGAATACTTGGTTACATGACAACTGCCAACAGCTTCTACTTGTTTCTCATGTTGACAGAAAGGTGACTTTTCTAAAGTTATTCACATCCACAATGACTGAAACTCTCCCAGTTGGAAATTTTCCCAGAAAACAAACAACCCCCCAACTACTGCTATTTCCCACAGGAAGGACTCATGGGATGAGAAACCTCACCTTGAATGCAGCACTTTGAATGTACCATTGCATAAGAAGGTTTGCGAGTTTACGTGTTTTCTCAAGAGTGCAAACTCACTGAAAGGAAGGCTTACATCTTACTCCTTCGGATCTCTGACACTGAGAATTCGTTGATTTTGCTATGGAAACCGCTCACACCCATGTCCCTCTGCTTTATTTCCGACACTACAACATGAGCTCTCACTGTTCATCATCAGAATTATTGCAGCTGCTTCCGCCTCAGGTAGGTCTTCCTGCCTTCAGCGTCACCGCCTTTCAGTTCTGTACCTTTAGAGACTCTAAAGCGGTCTTTCTAATTTATGAATCAGACCATGCCTCTCTCTGCTTCAAGTTCTTCTGTGGTTCCCTCGACTCTCCTTTCCCTTCTCGCCTCACCACACAGCATGCCCTCTTCAAACTCTCTGCTTGAAGCACTTTCATCTCCTTGATTACCCTGGAGAATACTAGTCATCCTATAAAGCTTCAGCTTGGTGACCTCCCTGAATTGTCCCCAGGGCAGAAGACAGCAGCTCTTGCTTGCTCTGGTGGTGCTTTAACAGAACAGAAGGCATTCTGTACCTGAGAGTTTCCCCAGTTATTATGACCTTCTTGCAGGCAGATACTAAGTCTTCTTCACCTTTGAATTTCTGACTCCTGATTTAGTGCTTACCACACAAATGTTCAATGTGTGTGTGTGTGCTTGGTTGTTTAGTCCTGTCTGACCCTCTGTGGCCCATGTTCTGTAGCCCGCCAGGTTCCTCTGTCCATGGGATTCTCCAGGTAAGAAGACTAGAGTGGGTTGCCATGCCCTCCTCCAAGGGATCTTCCCAACCCAGGGATCAAGCCCGCATCTCCTGCATTGCAGATGGATTCTTGACCACTGAGCCACCAGGGAAGCCCAAGTAAATGAATACTTGGTTACATGACAACTGCCAACAGCTTCGTCTACTTGTTTCTCATGTTGACAGAAAGGTGCAAACCACTACGTCAGATCATCCTCACTGCATTGTGACCACCTCTCAACAAACGATGCGTTTGCAAATATATTTGGAAGAGTAACCAATCGGTTGGGGAGTCGGGATTTCTACCCAACCAAGTGACAGAGATCACTTACAAATGCCTAAAGGATCAAGGATAATTCTGTGAGACTGCTAAAGATAAGCACTGAAGACGATTCATGCATCTTGACAATTTCTAAATAGACAGGTTATATTTTAATTTTTTCCCTGCACCCCCATAAAGGAGCTGAAAGAAATATTAATAAAATGACTGTGAAGCTATTTCAAAATATAGAGAATAAAGAGCAAGGACTATGAAACTATAAAACCGAATACCACACTTCTGCTTATAACAGTTCTGAGATGTCATTGTTCAGTTGCTAGGTCGCGTCTGTCTCTTTGTGACCCCATGGACTGCAGCACACCAGGCTTCCCTGTCCTTCACCATCTCCTAGAGTCTGTTCAAATTCATGTCCACTGAGTCAGTGATACCATCCAACCATCTCATCCCAGATATCATTATGTAAATCTTACTATTTTTGAAAACTAAAGAGCTCTAGGCAAAAATAAATCATCATGCAGAGTGGAACTGCATACCTTTGAACTTCATGATCAATACCACAAACTCATTTGTGAAAACTAATATTTTGAAAGGAAAATTACAGCATGTATTAGTTTAGAAAATGAAAGGAGAAGCATAAAACGTTAAGATAGTCTTTTAATTTAATGGAATAAATAGAAAACTTATAATTGTCCTTACAGTCAAAAATAAACTTAATGAAATTACTCCAGAGAGAGGCCCTGGTTGGGGATGTTCTTTTTGACGAGCCCAGTACTTGGAAGACTCCAGAGCTGGTCTTGGTCAGAGGAGCAGCAACTGCATTAGTGCTACAGTTACACAGAATAAGTCTTCATGTGGAAAACTGATTTTAGATAGATACTGTTTTAAGAGACATTCAATATAGATGAAGCTGTTCTGTCTGCAAATAGGCATACCTGGCACTACTCTGAAGAGAAAGATCAATACAAAACATGATTATGTAACCCACACTGCAATGAAGTATCAACATCTCTTACAATAGAAAAACACAACGTCAGCTGCCTTCACTGGGAGTTCTGTGAAAATGTGCTGTGAGGCTGGCTGAGGAGGTCATGCATGGCTGCTGGTGCAATGGAGAAGGGGGGCAACTGTTCAGCTTTCCGATTCAACTAGGAGCAGTGAGTCACAGGATCTATGAGTTTGAAGGAAACATTAAAGGTTATCTAATCCACTATTTCAAGTTTGGATCCCTTGAGGACCTCCCCAAAAAGGTCTGTTCAGATCTGTCTGAAGTTGGTCTACAGAAGGTAAACCCTACCTTTCCATTGGGGAATCCATTCCACCTGTGAACACAGGCGCTACTGGCCACGTGATGGAAGCCAATTCTCCCTAATTTGTGATGACTTAGAAGCAAAGCACAGATGCACAGGAAATGCATAGTGATTTATCATCATTCTGCTAAAGCTAACTATATTAATGAGTGTGATTTTGAGGAGGGTGGAAGTGGAAGTGTTCGTCACTCCATTGTGTCCGACTCTTCGCAGCCCCATGGACTGTGGCCCACCACGCTCCTCTGTTCATGGGATTCTCCAGGCAAGAACACTGGAGTGGGTGGCCATGCCCTCCTCCAGGGATCTTCCCCACCCAGGGATCGAACTCTAGTCTCCTGTGGCTCCTGCAATGAAGGCAGATTCTTTTACTGCTGAGCCACTGGGGAACTCCTACCAATGCATAACCTTACTTAGGTTGTGTTAAACTACTATAGAAATGCCCAGTTAACTTGATCTCTCATTCGTCATTGGTAAGGTGCCAATGTTACACCCTCAGGGCAGGCATTTCTGGGCAGTGGAAGCTTTGCTGTACTGGAGGGCAAAGGTCTCCCCAAAACAGCAATTTCAGAATAAGTCTTTAACACTTTTATTCTATTTGAATAAAAAAATAAATTGGAAAATTCCAAGGCTCAGAGAGTCTGTGGACATTGAAAAAATAAAATAGTACTGAAAGTAAGGCCTCCTTTCTCCTTCTCAGAGCCTCTCTCAAAGGCAACTACTGTCAACAGCCACCACGGTACTTTCAAATTACTTAAGACGTGAATCTATTAAAGAAATTCAATAAAAAATATCGGCTACTACGGTCGTAGACTGAGCTCCTTCAGAGTTACCTTATTTTTTCTGAAAAAAGAAGTTAAAAATTTTAAATAAAGCATCTGAAAACAGAGAATACAGACATCAAGAGGCCTCTGGAGGAATAGTTTCAAGATTCCAATAGGGCTTCTTTACCAGCCATGGGACACTTCAAAAGCACAGTCACACGGAGCAACCATTTTTAGATGTGCAGTCTGTCTAGCAACAGCATTGCTATGAGTTTATAAAGGATAATGACATTTAAACATATGCATACAGACACCTACCTTTCATTGGGAATCCATTCCACCTGTGAACACAGGTGCTACTGGCCACGTGATGGAAGCCAATTCTCCCTAATTTGTGATGACTTAGAAGCAAAGCACAGATGCACAGGAAATGCATAGTGATTTATCATCATTCTGCTAAAGCTAACTATATTAATGAGTGTGATTTTGAGGAGGGTGGAAGTGGAAGTGTTCGTCACTCCATTGTGTCCGACTCTTCGCAGCCCCATGGACTGTGGCCCACCACGCTCCTCTGTTCATGGGATTCTCCAGGCAAGAACACTGGAGTGGGTGGCCATGCCCTCCTCCAGGGATCTTCCCCACCCAGGGATCGAACTCTAGTCTCCTGTGGCTCCTGCAATGAAGGCAGATTCTTTTACTGCTGAGCCACTGGGGAACTCCTACCAATGCATAACCTTACTTAGGTTGTGTTAAACTACTATAGAAATGCCCAGTTAACTTGATCTCTCATTCGTCATTGGTAAGGTGCCAATGTTACACCCTCAGGGCAGGCATTTCTGGGCAGTGGAAGCTTTGCTGTACTGGAGGGCAAAGGTCTCCCCAAAACAGCAATTTCAGAATAAGTCTTTAACACTTTTATTCTATTTGAATAAAAAAATAAATTGGAAAATTCCAAGGCTCAGAGAGTCTGTGGACATTGAAAAAATAAAATAGTACTGAAAGTAAGGCCTCCTTTCTCCTTCTCAGAGCCTCTCTCAAAGGCAACTACTGTCAACAGCCACCACGGTACTTTCAAATTACTTAAGACGTGAATCTATTAAAGAAATTCAATAAAAAATATCGGCTACTACGGTCGTAGACTGAGCTCCTTCAGAGTTACCTTATTTTTTCTGAAAAAAGAAGTTAAAAATTTTAAATAAAGCATCTGAAAACAGAGAATACAGACATCAAGAGGCCTCTGGAGGAATAGTTTCAAGATTCCAATAGGGCTTCTTTACCAGCCATGGGACACTTCAAAAGCACAGTCACACGGAGCAACCATTTTTAGATGTGCAGTCTGTCTAGCAACAGCATTGCTATGAGTTTATAAAGGATAATGACATTTAAACATATGCATACAGACACAAAGTGTTGGTATTAATGTTTATTCCTTACTTTTGTTGAAATGCCAGAGAAATGCCTAGCTTAAAGCACCATATATGATTTATGAATCTGTTTATTATTTTTAGAATGAATACCTTAAGTCTACAAACTCAAGCACAAGAGGGAAGGAGAAAAAAAACAGGGTTATGAGAGGTATATATACATTCTAGAATGCAACCCATTGTAGAGATGTTTCTTTTCAACAAAGAATATTAGGAATGAAGTGTTTTAAGCAGGATCTCCTATCAGGGACAAGAAAAACTCAAAAAAAACAAAACAAAACAAAACAAAACTGAAAAGCACTATTTCTCCATTGAAATAACACACAGAATCCTAGGAAAAGATCTCAGAAGGAATAAACAATAGTTATCTCTGAATGGTGGAATTAATAGTGTTTTAATTTTCTTTTTTGCTAATTTATCTTAAAAATAAATGGGACATCACTCTCCATTTCAGAAAAATCCTACCTATAAGAGCTTTTAAATTTCTTCAAAGTTTTTATTCTATTTAACTGATTAATTAATAGCTGGTGGGTTAATAGTAGTTTACCAGTGACAAAGAAGGCAACAGATGCTTTGGGGAAAAAAAGAGAAACTGACTTAATAAATTAAAGATCAGTTAAAAAAGAAATCAATAGGATTGAGGACAAAGAACATGGATCAAGAAGAATGATCATTTAAATATTTTATAGATATATGTGTCTCCTAGGGAAGATAGGACAGAAAAACACATGAAGCTAAATTCAGAAGTTGGAGGTGATTTCTTTGTATATTTGATTTATGTAAAAATGACTACATTTGAGAAGATTTAGTAAATTCCCTTTGTGTTCCAAATCAGGATGAATGATGCATTACTGTGCTTCTTCTATACAGTAGTCAAATAAAGTCTTTCAGAGTTTTCATTTTTCTAAACGAATGACCTTGTGTTTAACTTCATGATCTTTCATTATTCAAAAAAAAAAAAAAAAGGAAGGAAAGCTTCACTGGAGACAAAGAGGTCTTTAAAACGACTTTTGTTGTGTCAAAAGTCAATATTACCCTGCTTTTCAACATTGTGAAATACAGTTAAACCCCCAACTCTAAGTCTTATAACAACTCTAAGAATATCTCTATTACATGTATAACACTTTGGTCAAAGATGATTTCCAAGTGAATTCTCTAAAGTCCTAAGGTCCTTTCAAACCAAAACTATTGGCAATTTTCAGTATCCAAAGAATAATTCTGATTTAGAATCTGCCTACACGCTGCATATGGATCTGCTTATATTCATCCGTAGACTTGGAATTAAAAGTATGTATATTATAGCTCTGCCCTGATCAGTTTTCTAATCTTTGGCAAGCGAGGTAACCTCTCTGTTCCTCAAATTCTTTATCTATCAAATGCAATAATATCTATATTAAGATAAAATATTGTATAAGTCTCTTAAAGATAAATATACAGAAAAACAGAACTTTTTCTTCCTTTAAAACAAATGTTTTCTGGGAATGTTACAGTTCACAAATTACTCTGAAACAAGCATATCTTTTGATTTGGAAAGGGGAATGTGCTAGCAGTATGTTTATTCCCAAATTTAAAAACAAGAACAAAAAGCTTATTTGAGGGTAAACCAAGCAAACTTTGCTTAGAAATGTAGATCTTTATCTACAATAGCAGATAATCTATACGCCTTTGTTTAGATGTTTGGACCTAATTATACCTATGCAGGGGTCTTCCCAGGTGGTCTAAGTGGTAAAGAATCTGCCTGCCAATCCAGGAGACACTGGTTCAGTCCTTGAGTTGGGAAGACGCCCTAGAGAAGGAAAGGGCAACCCACTCCAGTATTCTTGCCTGGGAAATCCTGTGGACAGAGGAGCCTGGTGGTGTCACAAGAGTCAGACACTGACTGAGCATGCACGCATACATACGTATGTACGTGTGTGTGTGTGTGTATGTGTGCTTTCCCCCAGCAATGACGTTTGAACTCAAGAGCTCAGATTACTTTCTTAAGAGCTCTGAGTTTAAGTCAAATCCTCCTATTTCTGCCTAGATTTCTCCCAGTGCATTTATGTTTGCCATCTCTCTCGCATGTCCTTTCCCATGTATTAAAAACTTAAAAGGAAACAACAGAAAAACCTCAAGGAAGTACCAGTGTAAAGGGGCGAATGCAACATGGGGGTCTAGGCAGTCAATTCTGATCCCAATACTAAGATGTGGAATACGTTTAGATCAGAAAGAGAGCTCCATTGTGGCTTAACCCAGCCAGGTAAAATAACCACCCAGTGTAAGTCAGCCTGCAAACACCAGGTCTAGCACAGGTTCAGTAAATAAGATAAATCATATTCATCTCGTAATATACATGAGGCCTTCAAAAAATGTCCAGAAAACTATCACAGCATTGTAAAGGAACTATACTCCAATTAAAAAAGGAAGAAAACAATCGTATAGAGACCTAAAAATGAGATAGGTACCATTTCACTGCACTATTTAGGAGAATATAAGGGAAAATGACAGGGTTTCTCTTAGGAATTTCACTACAGAGCACTGAGGACACAACACTCAGCAGCCCAAGTATACTTAGCTGAGGAGGAAGACGCTGCCTAAGAAATATCCCCTGGAGATACAAACAGGAGATTAGCATCTCCTCTGCTCGGGGGCACAGCTTCCCTCTTCTACTTCCCTCTTCTATGACACCTGTCTTTCATCTCTTTTACATAGTGGTTGGTCAGTTATGTTTTCATCTTTAACTTATGTGTGAATGTGACTATTTGCTTCTGGATTCAATGTAATTTTTTTCCTACTGAATGAAGACTGAATTAGAGAACAAGAAAATTAACAGGTTGTAGCAACCAATTCCTCATTCAGGGCAAAAGGATATTAATAGCAATTCAAATATTTGGCTCTTCTTCCTTAGGGACAGAAAGCCAATATGAACCCTCTTCAATAACACAGTATCTCTAGAGATGAGCGGGAATAACCTCAAAGAGCTAAATCAGCTAAAAGGGGTCCTGAAGAACAGGCTTCCCCGGTGGCTCAGTGGTAAAGTGTCTGCCTGCCAATGCAGGAGATGGGGGTTCAATCCCTGGTCCAGAAATACCCCTTGGGGAAGGAAATGGCAACCCACATCAGTATTCTTGCCTGGAAAGCCCCATGGACAGAGGAGCCTGGTGGGCCACAGGCCATGACAGAGCCAGATACGACTGAGCGATTGAATTACAACAAAAAACAACTAGTGAACTATGGAGTTTAGCCGAAAGTCTAGACAATCAAAGCAAATCTTAAGACTGCATGGAGACAACTTTAAATCTTCACAGGTCCATGTGATTACTATGACCAGCGTGCTACTCGAGGAGGGAAACAGAAGGTGTCCTTCTTTTTAAAATATGCTTTTGCAGATGAGAGAAAATTAAGATTAAAATGCTAGGGGTGTTAGAATAAGAAAAAACCTTATTAACCTTCTAAAGATGAAAATATACTGTAGTCTCTCTAGGACAGTCTTGCTTCACATCTCTTTTTACAGGCTTATTATGAATAGTGCCCTTTTGTTCTAAAAAACGTCTTGATTGGGTGATGAGTCAAATGGTCATGCTGCAATAGAACGCTCCCAGTTTACAAACAAGGTAAAATCTGTTCCTTTAAATCTAACTCAGTCATACACACCGACTAACTGCCGAAGTCCCAGGACATTGCTTTGCTCGCCTTACCACGCCGCCCTCTCCAAGTACAAGGCTGACAATCTAAGAAATACAGAACCTGTGGATTTCACTCATAAAACAACATCACGACCTTTGAGCTGCTCAAGCCATTGCAATTTACAGATGATGAAAAACTGTTTTGAATGTGCAAACTGTAGTCTACGATTACCTCCACCCTACAGGAAAGTCACACGTCCTCCACATCTGCTCTGAGTGTATTTTTAGCTACATGCCGTGGGCGGACAACCAGTTCTTTCCATGCTGGTCTCAGGCATGACCATGTTGTTTCCAGGCTCAATGTACTTTTGCTTCCACTCATAAGTGAGTATTAAAAAAAGAATTGGAATTAACTTGCCATGGCAACAATGAACAAGCCACAGCAAGAATTTTTCAGTTTAGAACTGGAGACTAATGAATAAGAGAAATCTTTGTATCTGTCTTCCACAGAAACTTAAATTGCCAACAATTTTCTTTTGCTTGATCTTACCAACTAACAGGCATTAGAAATTTTATTTCAAGTTGTACAAGAGTGGAAAACAAACAGTTTTAAAATCACAAGCCTGGTTTCCATGAAGTGAGAACTGTATGTAAATTTGTTCATGGTAAAACAAATAAAAACCACTTGCAGTTGAGACTAAAGATACAATTTATAAAAAGGATGCAAAAAACATGAGTATTAACAGAAGTTTGCATATTAAAGACATTTCTTGAACTTTCTAATACAGAAGATAAGTCATATCCATTAAATTACCAAACTAGTTTCAAAATGCCCATAAATATTATTAATCAATCAGTAAAAATAGTATTCTACAGGAAAGTATACATATATGAGCAAGGACACTAACTCATTCTTCTCAAAAAGAAAATTTACTAACTTGTTAATAATATAAACCAATTCATTATTAAATTTCTAACATAACTCTTTTACCACTAAAGGGAAATATTTGTTTCTCTTTAAGAAATCTTTGAAGGAACTGTTAAAAGCCTTAACAATGTTTTTATTGGCATATCTTCTAACAAGCTTTGTAATAACTTTGAAGAATAAATACTGATGATGCAAACACTTAGAATAAATATATGTAGCTACAGTAATCATTATATTTAACAGCCTTTTTGTAAGGAAGGCTGAGAGTTTCTCCTATATGAGACTGAAGTTAAATCATAATTCAAAAGTAATTTTTGTCCCTTAGGAATTTACGATAATGGATTTCCTTATAGACAAAGACAGCACTAGATGCATTATCAATAAGTTATGCATATTTAAAACTACTTTCTTGTGAATTCACACTGACTTAATTACCCTATAATTAAACACTGTCAGTTATCTTTCTGGTCAACAACACTGTATTTGTCAAGATTCTTTGTTAGCGTATGCAGCCTATAATTACAAAATAAAAAGCAGGCAAGTAGCCCACATGAAACAAAACTCACTTGTCTGCCCTGTCTCTTTCATCTGTCAAGCTAAAATAAGTAACCCCCAAATTTCAAATTAATATGATCATAAATTTAGAAAACTATAACAGAAAAATATATGGTGACATGAAGAAGAATGTCTTTACTAAATATATATTACCTCTTCGTGTAATTTTCATGTTTGTACAATGATTCCATACTAGAGTTGAAAAAAAATGAGTCACAGGAATTCAACAAAAGGACAGAGACTGTTAAAGAAACAAATATTTCCCTTTATTTGATTACATTACATCTACTCATGGGACATTTGGGATAACTGAAGTTCTCAATTTACAGACCTATAAATCATGCTATTTTAACTGAAATTCAGCCAGCAAATAGCAACATATATTTGAAGAGCTTACTCGTGGAAAAGTAATTTCCACACCAACTCAGGTTTACTAGAGTATAGCAGCAGACTCAGAATAATCAGCATTTGAGAATCAGAACAGTTACGCTCAAGAGCACTTTATGAAAAGGGATTTGCCTTACTCCTTTGCCAGCTGCACGTGGGATGCCTTTGCTCCGATTGGTATCCCGTATTTGTGCAAAGTGTTAATCAAAATCTCCCTCATGTCGTCGTTGTAGGAATTTTGTTTCAAAATTTAAGGAACTGTTAAAAGCCTTAACAATGTTTTTATTGGCATATCTTCTAACAAGCTTTGTAATAACTTTGAAGAATAAATACTGATGATGCAAACACTTAGAATAAATATATGTAGCTACAGTAATCATTATATTTAACAGCCTTTTTGTAAGGAAGGCTGAGAGTTTCTCCTATATGAGACTGAAGTTAAATCATAATTCAAAAGTAATTTTTGTCCCTTAGGAATTTACGATAATGGATTTCCTTATAGACAAAGACAGCACTAGATGCATTATCAATAAGTTATGCATATTTAAAACTACTTTCTTGTGAATTCACACTGACTTAATTACCCTATAATTAAACACTGTCAGTTATCTTTCTGGTCAACAACACTGTATTTGTCAAGATTCTTTGTTAGCGTATGCAGCCTATAATTACAAAATAAAAAGCAGGCAAGTAGCCCACATGAAACAAAACTCACTTGTCTGCCCTGTCTCTTTCATCTGTCAAGCTAAAATAAGTAACCCCCAAATTTCAAATTAATATGATTATAAATTTAGAAAACTATAACAGAAAAATATATGGTGACATGAAGAAGAATGTCTTTACTAAATATATATTACCTCTTCGTGTAATTTTCATGTTTGTACAATGATTCCATACTAGAGTTGAAAAAAAATGAGTCACAGGAATTCAACAAAAGGACAGAGACTGTTAAAGAAACAAATATTTCCCTTTATTTGATTACATTACATCTACTCATGGGACATTTGGGATAACTGAAGTTCTCAATTTACAGACCTATAAATCATGCTATTTTAACTGAAATTCAGCCAGCAAATAGCAACATATATTTGAAGAGCTTACTCGTGGAAAAGTAATTTCCACACCAACTCAGGTTTACTAGAGTATAGCAGCAGACTCAGAATAATCAGCATTTGAGAATCAGAACAGTTACGCTCAAGAGCACTTTATGAAAAGGGATTTGCCTTACTCCTTTGCCAGCTGCACGTGGGATGCCTTTGCTCCGATTGGTATCCCGTATTTGTGCAAAGTGTTAATCAAAATCTCCCTCATGTCGTTGTTGTAGGAATCAAAGTCAAACACATTCCTAACCACGTTGGAGAGACCTTCAGTGGGAAATTTCTGTATTAAAAAGAAAAAAAAAATCCCTTATTACCATGTGATAAAATACACAGTATATAAAGATTTCCCAAACTGACAAAACAATAATGATCAAATAAATTTTACTAGACCTTACTAGATAGATAACAGACAGGCAGGCAGAATGCTTTTCTCTTATGATGCATGCTCTAATGAGTTAATATTTTTTCCTTTTCAATGAATATCAGAATTTGAGGGGAAACAGTTCTTCATCTCAAATGTTAAATCAATACTCAGTCCTGGAGTTTGGTGACTTTCACCACTTTCTGAAATCTCCTGCTTTTTTTTTGTTTAATTTTTTAAATTCTTTTTTAACTTTGGCCTCTTTCATCAGTTTTTGATTTATTTACTTTCATCCATCTCCATTCTTTGGCCCGTGTGGACCTCCCATCGCACCAGCTCTGGGCGCATGTGCTCCAGAGCGCTGGCTCACAATTGGACAAACCCGTCCAACTGCTCTATGGCATGTGGGATCTTCCCAAGCCAGGGATCAAACTGGCGCCCCTTGTACTGCAAGGCGGACTCTCTACCCACTGGACCACCAGGGAAGCCCTCTCCTGCTTTTAAAATGAGTACTGGGCTTTCCTGGTGGCTCAGTTGTAAAGAATTTGCTTGTAATGGAGGAGATGCAGATTTGATTTCTGGATCGGGAAGATCCCCTGGAGGAGGAAATAGCAACCCACTCAGTATTCTTGTCTGGAAAATCCCATGGACAGAGGAGCCTGGCAGGCTACAGTCCATGGGGTTGCAAAAAAGGTAGACATGCTTTAGTGAATAAATAGCAACAACGAATGGATTGACCAAATTAAAAAAAGCTACTTAAATAAAGCAGATTGTTGAATATCTATATGGAAGAAGAAGTCACAAGTCCAAAAGTAAATGAAAAAAAAAAAAAAGATAAAGGGAGAAGAAAAGAAAGGAAGAAGATGAAAGGTACAGAGAACAGAGACACAGGGAAAAGCAGAGGAAAAGAAAAACAGTGTTAAAACAGCCACCTCCACACCAGTGGGGTCCTCTGGGTTATTTACTGCCTTTGTCTTGATTTTCTCTGGGCGTGGGGATCCGAGCTGGATTTACCATAGTTTTACAGGCAGAACAAAGCTTTCTATCTTCCTTTCTAGGTTTTCAGAGGTCAAGAGTCATTAGGCTGTGACTCTTCTCTTGGAAACCATCGTTTGTTATAGAATTTGAATCTACATGGGCTTTTTGTCTTCTTTACCAAGGTGTTCTATGCATCATAGATGGCTATAAGGAATTTCATTCTCCTGCCCGCTTACTCTATCCAATAAAGCCTTTTCACAGTATTTACAGGTATCTAATCAATACTGTAAATTCTGTCTTTTTTGTTTTCAGAATGAAAATATTTTTCACGCAGAAACCATATGCTTGCTGTATAAAGTCAAATAGGAGCGAAGCTTTGCTGGTGTCTCACTCTGCTGTCTGCCCACCCCACCAGAAAACCACCAAATCTCCTAGCTCCTTGGTAATGTGGACCTCCCATCGCACCAGCTCTGGGCGCATGTGCTCCAGAGCGCTGGCTCACAATTGGACAAACCCGTCCAACTGCTCTATGGCATGTGGGATCTTCCCAAGCCAGGGATCAAACTGGCGCCCCTTGTACTGCAAGGCGGACTCTCTACCCACTGGACCACCAGGGAAGCCCTCTCCTGCTTTTAAAATGAGTACTGGGCTTTCCTGGTGGCTCAGTTGTAAAGAATTTGCTTGTAATGGAGGAGATGCAGATTTGATTTCTGGATCGGGAAGATCCCCTGGAGGAGGAAATAGCAACCCACTCAGTATTCTTGTCTGGAAAATCCCATGGACAGAGGAGCCTGGCAGGCTACAGTCCATGGGGTTGCAAAAAAGGTAGACATGCTTTAGTGAATAAATAGCAACAACGAATGGATTGACCAAATTAAAAAAAGCTACTTAAATAAAGCAGATTGTTGAATATCTATATGGAAGAAGAAGTCACAAGTCCAAAAGTAAATGAAAAAAAAAAAAGATAAAGGGAGAAGAAAAGAAAGGAAGAAGATGAAAGGTACAGAGAACAGAGACACAGGGAAAAGCAGAGGAAAAGAAAAACAGTGTTAAAACAGCCACCTCCACACCAGTGGGGTCCTCTGGGTTATTTACTGCCTTTGTCTTGATTTTCTCTGGGCGTGGGGATCCGAGCTGGATTTACCATAGTTTTACAGGCAGAACAAAGCTTTCTATCTTCCTTTCTAGGTTTTCAGAGGTCAAGAGTCATTAGGCTGTGACTCTTCTCTTGGAAACCATCGTTTGTTATAGAATTTGAATCTACATGGGCTTTTTGTCTTCTTTACCAAGGTGTTCTATGCATCATAGATGGCTATAAGGAATTTCATTCTCCTGCCCGCTTACTCTATCCAATAAAGCCTTTTCACAGTATTTACAGGTATCTAATCAATACTGTAAATTCTGTCTTTTTTGTTTTCAGAATGAAAATATTTTTCACGCAGAAACCATATGCTTGCTGTATAAAGTCAAATAGGAGCGAAGCTTTGCTGGTGTCTCACTCTGCTGTCTGCCCACCCCCACCAGAAAACCACCAAATCTCCTAGCTCCTTGGTAATGGCCATGACATGGAACCTTGTCAAAGTCAGTTCAAAGGTTAAGCAGACAATGTTGATTTGGATTACCAACATTTCATATTATATCTCTTGAATCAGTATGAAATAGAAATGGAAAGACTTGGTATAAATCAGTGTGGTGTTAGTTGCTCAGTTGTGTCCGACTCTTTGCGAACCCATGGACCGTAGCCCACCTGGCTCCTCTGTCCATGGGATTCTCCAGACAATACTGGAGATTGTTGCCATCCCATTCTCCATGGTATAAACTAGGCAGTTTAAAAAAACAAGACTGATGACTTCTTTTAAACATTTATGCACAGGCAGGTGCCGTACCTGCAAATGTTTGACTATGTTGACAACTTCTCTGGTAGAATAAGGGTAGTTGATAACGCCCTGGTCAGCTAAAGTCCTCAGCTCTCCAAAGGCGGCAACGAGCTTCTGAAGGATGGGCTCGGGTACATTTGGGCCATACTGCCTGAGCATCTTGAGTTCTGAGTGGGGTTTGGGATTATCCACTGCATGGCAGCTGAAAATATCACCTATGAGAAAAGAGAGATTTCACATTCAGTATGCAACTAACCCATTACCACGCCATAGGAAATACAGAATGATCACTCAAAGAGCCATGGGTTGCTGACCAAAGCACTTCTATTTTTAAATGTGTAAAATTGCAGCCACAGGTATAGAGAAAAAAGCAAACGAAACAAAGCAAATTGAGAGTGAGTGAGGTGTGGCTTATTCTACATAGATTTATTTGTTAAAAATTATATGATACCTGAATATAATTTCCTTGGTAGACATTTTTTTTTTTTTTTTAGGTGGGGCTGGGGTGGGGAGGGAGGGGAACAGGCGGGCCGCTTCCATTGGTCTTTCATTTGTCCACTTTCATCCATCCTTGTTCTTTGGCCTGTGTGGGCTTCCCATCGCGGCGGCCTCTGTTGTCGCAGAGCACCGACTCTGGGGGCATGCGCTCCAGAGCTCCGGCTCAGTAATTGGACACATGGGTCCAGCCGCTCCGCGGCACGTGGGATCTTCCCAGGCCAGGGATCGAACCGGTGCCCCTTGCACTGCAAGGTGGTGTCCTTACCCACTGGACCACCAGGGAAGCCTCTTGGTAGACATTTAAGTACAAAGAGCAGAAAAAGAAGTCCTTGTGAGTTTCTGCCAAGCCCACTCCTTCCCCGACAGGCACCCAGTGCTAGCAGTTCAGTGTATTCATTTTCTCATACCTATTAGTACTTTTTAAATATTTATTTATTTGTAATTGACTGATGATTGCCTTACAACATTGGTCCTATTAGTATTTTTAAAAGCATACATACAATCATATATCAATTGGAAAATACTCATGTAGTTCTGAGATTGCATATTTAACTTTAAAACATGATAAATATCTTCAGAAATCATATACGTACATGTATGCCTTTTTATGTATACTAAAAAAGGGGAAATTAGTATCATCACTTTCTGAACAATTTATATCTTAGGCAGTTTTCTAGAATATACTTTCTAAGTTGGTTTTAGAAAAGTAAACTTGCAGAGAGAATATCTAAATTAAAATCAAGGAAAAGGAACGTGGAAACACAAAATATTTCATCCTTAATTTAGACAACTGAGAATATACTAGAAAGATATAATCCATGCTTGAGGGATTTAAATTTCTCATATAAAAATTCACATAATTTTGATTTATAATCTAAAGGACAAGGAACTAAAGGAAGTTAAAGTAAACAGATCTAATTTTTATTTTGGAGAAGATGGATATTTAGAACTTACTCTGACTCAGAAACCACTCAAACTGGTATTATATATTCATGAAAGCAACTAAATAAAATACAACCATGATAACTTCAAGTTTACATCCCGTAGGTTAAACCCCTTCAAATATAAAACGTGAAGAAGTATCAGCCTTCCTTTGCTGAAAAGCAAATGTAACCCTAATATAAAGCTATAAATGACCCCTTAGGCATTCATTTATCAAATAACAATTAAATTCCTTCTATGTCTCAATACTCTAAGCACTTTATATATCTCAGTGATCAAAAACACACAAACCCCTGTCCTCATGGAGGTCATATTCTGGCACAGGGAGGCAATAAGATATAATTACAAATGTTAGAAAATGTACATTTCAAGGAAAAAAGAAAAGCACAGTATAGGACATGAGGAAGGGCGATGGTGGGGCCAGTCAGACAGGCTGGCCTCACTGAGAAGGTGACAACTGGGCCAAGGCAGGTATTCGATGGGAGAGCATGACAGGTACAACTCTGGGAAAGTCCCCAAGAGAGCACAGCGGGCAGGGGTGCCCAGGGCAGCAGCAAGGAGGCAGCGAGGTGGGGAGAGGCAGGGCCGGGAGCGCACCAGAGGGCAGGGTGGGCCAGCGAGGTAAGAGGACAGGAGAAATCAGCGCTCATCTGAGAACCTCCAGGCATATCCAGCACATTCACGCACACACATCCCTCTGGCCTTTCATTTCCTATTAATTCCAATGGTAGACTACTGCACACACTGTTCTTATTGTTTCACTTAATGTATTTCTAGGAATCTTTTCTCTTTGGTACCAGCAACTTACCCTCACCCTCCGCCAAACCCTGCCACCTTAACAGCTGCAGGGCCATCTATGTATTGGCTATAATAGACTTTTTTCATTCAGTCCCATTTGGATGGACATTTGGGTTGCTTCCTTCTTTTTTTTTTTTTTGCAACTGAGAATATACTAGAAAGATATAATCCATGCTTGAGGGATTTAAATTTCTCATATAAAAATTCACATAATTTTGATTTATAATCTAAAGGACAAGGAACTAAAGGAAGTTAAAGTAAACAGATCTAATTTTTATTTTGGAGAAGATGGATATTTAGAACTTACTCTGACTCAGAAACCACTCAAACTGGTATTATATATTCATGAAAGCAACTAAATAAAATACAACCATGATAACTTCAAGTTTACATCCCGTAGGTTAAACCCCTTCAAATATAAAACGTGAAGAAGTATCAGCCTTCCTTTGCTGAAAAGCAAATGTAACCCTAATATAAAGCTATAAATGACCCCTTAGGCATTCATTTATCAAATAACAATTAAATTCCTTCTATGTCTCAATACTCTAAGCACTTTATATATCTCAGTGATCAAAAACACACAAACCCCTGTCCTCATGGAGGTCATATTCTGGCACAGGGAGGCAATAAGATATAATTACAAATGTTAGAAAATGTACATTTCAAGGAAAAAAGAAAAGCACAGTATAGGACATGAGGAAGGGCGATGGTGGGGCCAGTCAGACAGGCTGGCCTCACTGAGAAGGTGACAACTGGGCCAAGGCAGGTATTCGATGGGAGAGCATGACAGGTACAACTCTGGGAAAGTCCCCAAGAGAGCACAGCGGGCAGGGGTGCCCAGGGCAGCAGCAAGGAGGCAGCGAGGTGGGGAGAGGCAGGGCCGGAGCGCACCAGAGGGCAGGGTGGGCCAGCGAGGTAAGAGGACAGGAGAAATCAGCGCTCATCTGAGAACCTCCAGGCATATCCAGCACATTCACGCACACACATCCCTCTGGCCTTTCATTTCCTATTAATTCCAATGGTAGACTACTGCACACACTGTTCTTATTGTTTCACTTAATGTATTTCTAGGAATCTTTTCTCTTTGGTACCAGCAACTTACCCTCACCCTCCGCCAAACCCTGCCACCTTAACAGCTGCAGGGCCATCTATGTATTGGCTATAATAGACTTTTTTCATTCAGTCCCATTTGGATGGACATTTGGGTTGCTTCCTTCTTTTTTTTTTTTTTTTGCAACTACAAACAATGCTATATTGCCTATCCTTGTACTGAACTCAATGCACAGGGAATTTGCTTGGACACATTCCTTGATGTAAAACACCAGATCAAAAGTCCTACTGGGAGATGGAGCCTGCTTCATGTTGCGCATAGAACACCCCGCATTCAGAAATAGCTGCTTGTCACAGAGAAGTTCTGAAAGGTTCCTGATGATTCCGTTTATCCCACAGCCTCTCCCATCAACATGAGTCGCTCTCTCCAGAGCTGGCCTCAAACCTGTCCATGGTTAGGGTGATGCGATGTGATGAAATCCAAACACTAACAGCCATTTCTCAGCTGGTGTTTTACTCTAACAGTTCTAAACCATGAAGTATAGGTTTTTATCTGTGTAAAAAAAACAGGCCCTGGAATTAGATAATCTTCGACATGAAGCCAAGTTCTAACACTTATTACCTGACTGACCCTGGAAAAAGACTCTCTCTGAATATCAGATCCTCGCCCTCTCTAAAGTGGGGATAAGCACACTTTCGCCAGGTGGCCGTGAGGGGACACACGGGGCGCGTTCAGTGACAGCCCCCACAGCACTGTCGCTAAGACGATGTGACTATCCTGAGTGCTGCTGTTTTGGTGCTATTATCATTATTGTTGTTACCTAAGGTACCGAAGAAATCGTTGCCTAGGAAAGGAAATCCAGGTCTGTTGGCCAGAACGATCATTCTAAAGTCAGGATGAATCACTACAACATTTTCTCTTCCGTTAACTAAGGCAGCATCTGAAAAAACAAAATTTGTTTATTATTGACAGCCAATAATTCTTAAGAGTATCAAGTTATAGCCGTTATAATCCAGGAAGTAGTCACACTGTTTGACTGTAAAACGATTCTAAGAAATCTGGTTGTAACCATTTGGTTGGAGACAACAGAAATATCTTTTAAGAAAGTTTGCTTAGGAACAGAATACTGATAAAACATATACTAGATTATATGAGAACTTGTATTTTTATGTAAATTAAATGCACATCTAAAAAGCAAACTTGGGCTTCCGCTGGTGGTCCAGTGGGTAAGGACACCACCTTGCAGTGCAAGGGGCACTGGTTCAATTCCTGGCCTGGGAAGATCCCACGTGCCGTGGAGTGGCTGGACCGATGTGTCCAATTACGAGCCAGCACTCTAGAGAGCATGTGCTCAGAGCCGGTGCGCTGAGACAACAGGGGCCACTGAGATGGGAGGCCCACACAGGCCAAAGAATTAAGATGGATGGACCGATGTGTCTAATTACCGAGCCGGAGCTCTGGGGCCTACGTGCCCAGAGCCGGCGCTCTGTGACAACAGAGGCTACTGCGATGGGAGGCCCACAAGAGCCAAAGAACAAAGACGGATGAAAATAGAGAAATGAAAGACCAATAGAAGTGGCCCGCTTGTCCCCCTCCCTCCCCACCCCACCCCCCAAAAGATAAATAAATAAAAAATAAATGTTTAAAAAAAAATAAAATAAAAAATAAAAAGCCAACTTCTCTAAATGTTGTCTTATGATACTTAAATTTTGCTTGAGATCCTATCATTCTTTAAAAAAAAAAAAAATCCACAATAATGCAGAGGATAACCTGAACATCTTTTAATAGTTTTTTAATCAAATTATCAATTGCATCACTTTGCGTAAAGCCTGCCATTCTGCAACTAAGGAATGATTTCTGTTTAGATTAATAAAGGTCTTGAACACCTAGTCAATTCATTAGAGCAAAGTTGACTTATTTCCATTTGAGGGATTCTACCACAGTTCTTAAAACATGTAATTTCAAGTTGGCTGGAGCTTTCGTCATGCAAATGTTTAAGATATTCAAGGGAGTGAATTTTATACTTCTTTATGATATAAAAAGTAACCTTCAATGTGCAACACATTCATGTACTAATACAACCATTCATTTTAACATTTGATCTCCATTATTTTAGCAGTCATAAATAACAAGGATATGTGGTCACAGAAAAAATTTAATTAGCTGACGGACATAAAAAAGGCAATAAAGCACGAAAATTTTAAAAAGCCAAGAAAGTGAAAATCACAGCTGTGAAACTGATGCTGTATGGAGCCATGTTCAAGATAGCATCCGCTGCTCCCGTGGTTAACATTCACATCATCAGACTTGAATTTAAAAATCATGATGACTCCTTTGCTTCTAGATTATCCTTCAAAAATACACACAAAAAATCTAAAGGGCTACTGGGAGACCGTCCTGTTCACCCACCATTTGTTCCAGCAATTCTTTTTTGCTTTCTATTTCTCTGTCCTCGCAATGCCTCTAAAAAGGTCAGGCAGTATTCTAATCTTGAGAGTCTGAATGATCTTTCTAAAAGATAGTTATCAGGCTGTTCAACACTAATTTTCATTCTTTTCTATAAATTCATTATGAAACTGAAATCTCAGAACACTTTTAATAGTGCTGAGTTTCCTTGGCTTAGAAGCAGCAGTCTCGCAATGCCAATGTCCAAGAAGAAATCTCTGAGGTGACTGACGGACTTGTACATTTTTAGTCTTCTGCCCATACTCCCTTTGAATACTGAAGATTTCATCATTCGTTTCAAGTTGTTTGGTTACCGTGCTATGGACTATATGCTCAGTGGCCAAAGATCTTCAAGTCTTTTCATGACACAAAAATTAGAAATCAGAAAATGTTCTCATATTGAATTAGACAAGCAATTTTTCTTATAGGTTAACAGACTTATTGAGATTTATCTATCTACATTTTTCCTAACAACAACAAAAACAGAAGGAAGAAAATACTCTAAAGCAAAATAACTTCTTTCTGAAACAAATGTGTGTGTACATGTGTGTAACATACATATATACACACATATGTTCACACACATATATGACTGATATAAAATGTGCAGCAATTTTTTTCTAACTATACTGAGTTAATAATAACACTGATTTTAATACTATGAGTAATGGAACCATAGTAGAGCTTTAAAAAATGCCAGATAATAAGGAAAGAAAATAAACTGCACACAAATAATTGAGACATGAATATAAAAAGGATTACATGTTTATATTCTCAGAGTAGAAAAAATATGAAGTTGATTTATCCTAAAACTACTACAGAAATTTTCAAAGATGCTCTCTGGTATAAGGAAGTGAAAGTGAGAAAGCGAGATTCAGATGCATTGATTTTTATTAATAATTATCAATACAGACAACTGGACTTACACTGAATTGATGCTTGTCATCTGTGGATAAGCAGCCCAGCTAAGTGTGTGATCTCAAACAAGAGATGTAAAAAATGCACACTGAGGGCTTCCCTGGTGGTCCAGTGGGTAAGGACATTGCCTTGCAGTGCAAGGGGCACTGGTTCGATCCCTGGCCTGGGAAGATCCCATGTGCCGCGGAACGGCTGGACCTATGTGTCCAACGACCGAGCCGGAGCTCTGAAGCACATGCGCCCAGAGCCAATACTCTGCAACGAAAGAGGCCACTGCAATGGTAGGCCCACACAGGCCAAAGAACAAAGATAAATAAATGAAAGATCAACAGAAGTGGCCAAAAAAAAAAAAGCATGCTGAAAGAAACATTTTTTTATACTCACTTGCAACAATGCGTCTTCCATCTGCTAGAATCATTTCTCCATTTTCTACTAGAGTTTTTAAAATACAGGTGACATGTGTTGGAGCTTTGTCGGCCTCATCCACTACCAAAACATGGCCCAATTTTACTGCTTTAACCTTTGAAAAGAGAACACTGATTGTAAACAGCAGAAAAAAATGAAAGCAGACATTTAAAAAATCTCATCACTCATTGCTTTGGATTTGTAATAGCTGGTTTTATGGAAGTAAAAAAATACAGTATCAAAGAAAAAATAGAGTATCACAAAAACATGTATAGCAGAGCTGAAAACAATATTTATGATCTCCACCAAAAGCCTCTCATAGCCATCTCTGCAGTAATCACTTTATTTTCCTTCAGAATCCTAATTAGCTGTATGTCAGCGATGTTCACAACACTGCACACCCCAGAGCAGGGGAGAATTACAACAAGTGTTGATATACCAAACAGAGAAATTAAATGGCCATGAGGTGAACAGGAGAGACTGTGAGGATCAGTACTAGGTATGGGAACGCTGCCCTGGGGCTCCCCGTGATGGCTCAGCAGGTGGAGCGGAGGACTGCAGACCTGACACGGGTAAAACACTGCACATTAACAGCCCTGAAAGAGTTGTAAGACATCAGTATGTAGAGTGGAGAGGTGGGTAATCAAGACGAAGAGAATCAATGGTCAGACTCAAGAAATCGCCCCTCTATTGAGGGAAGAGTGAATATGAACATACTATCTTGACGGATGCAGAGCTTAAATGTAAGAGGACAGGCTCTGAAAGGGTGGGATCACGTCTGGACTAATAAAAACCTGACCACCAAACCAAAAAATACATGCTTTATCTCATGAAATAACAGGGTGCAATTAAAGATTTATGAGTTTAGACATGATAACAAGTTTAGAACTACACGTTAGTGTATTTAATCTTGCACAAAAATGAAGCATAGCCTCAAGGGGGAATACCATAACCCTTTGCTAAAAAAGTGATGTGACGACCTGAGAGTCGGGAAGAGGACATGGGGAAAATATGGAAACTAAAAAGCATTATATTGATCTGAAGAAATATTCAGGGGTATATTCTATAGCCTTGGCAACAAATCAGATGGGAGGAGGTGAAAGGAAAAATAAGAGTTCTAGGTCTTGGGTGACTGAGTAAATCAGAAAACTGGTCACATTATGAAAAGACAGAGGAAAGCTAGGAAACCCTCTTAAAAACATCTCAGAAGAGTGGATTCGAGCTACTGAATGAATTTAAATGTAAACCCAGAGATGATTTTTAAAAATAGTTAAGAAACTGCTTATAACATCAAATGGACCCTATCATAAACTTTTCTCACTACATAATTTTGGCAAATAATTTTAAAGAAACAGATCAAGAAACTGATGATTCTCTCTCTACCACAAGTATTTTATTTCATAGCCAAAAAGAAGAATCAAAACTTTGATTTTTATTTGGGTGAAAATAACCAAACTTGGAAAAAAGAGATAAAACATGTAGCTTCTATTCCCAACTCCGCCCTCACATCTCTGTTCAGAGAAAGTCGGGTCCAGTCTGGACGGTTCAGGCAGGAGGGCCTGAGGACTCCCATCACCGGGGTCTGGACCTCAGAGGTCCTCACGATGGCTTATCTGTGTCACTGCTATGGGGCAGTCATCTACACAGAGAGACGAGCCTGGCAGGACAGGATTTTGGGGGCTCTTATTTGAGAAGCTGAGGAATGATCTTCCCAGTTGTTCAAAATGTTGGGCTAATATTTCACTCATTAAAATCATTTTAAAAAACATTCCAGAAGCATTATCTGATTTCAAAGTCTCTACATCTGAAAACAGCACATTTTTTTCTTTTTTGAAAGTTCTGGAATACAAAAGTTCTCATTAGAGGATTTCTATCATTCCCTAAATCTCTCCCTCTGGAGAGAGAAGAATAGAATAAGAAAACATGCTATTTTCCCAATAATGTGCATTTAAGTATCCATTCTCCAAATGACATGTGAATGAGTATTTTCTAGGTTAAGACTGAAACATATTGGAATCAATGGGAGATTTCTTCCCATCAAAGGCTAAAATATAATTATCATTCAAAGAATACAGTTGAGAATATTCATATAATCGTATTACTAACCAAAGGTGAGTCTTCGTATACAATAAGTCCATCTTTAACCGAAGGCTGAAGAGTAAGGGTTTGGACCGTGGTGTCCCTAAAGTGAAACCAACAGATGTTATAGTTAATAGACAAATAAAATGACACTTGATACTGAATAAAACACTAGAGCATTACTCTCTTTTCTCTTTTAGTTCACCATCCCAGCTTCTTCCAAGATGAATAAAAAAGCAAATGAAATTCCACTCAGCAACAGTATTTTGCACATGTCAGTATGTTACAGGGTTTGGGAGTTACTCCAAGTTTACAAATTATCCAGATTCTTTACTTCTCTTTTTTTCCAGTAATTTCCCTTGTGATCATTTTACTCTTTAAAATCACCTCATGAAGGTGAAAAGGTGAAATTAAAAATACCTATTTGGGGGCTTCCCTGGTGGTCCAGTGGGTAAGGACACTGACTTGCAGTGCCAGGGGCACCAGTTCGATCCCTGGCCTGGGAAGATCCCACGTGCCGCGGAGCGGCTGGACCGATGTGTCCAATTACCGAGCCGGAGCTCTGGAGCGCATGCGCCCAGAGTGGCGCTCTGCAGCGACAGACACCACCGCGATGGGAGGCCCACACGGGCCAAAGAACAAAGATGGATGAAAACAGATGAAGACCAATAGAAGTAGCCCACCTGCTCCCCTCCCTCCCCACCCCACCCACCCAAATAAATAAATCTTAAAAAAAAAAAAAAAAACCTATTTGTATTATATATACAATATTCACAGTATTTAAAAACAGTTTTGGGCTTCCCTGGTGGTCCAGTGGGTAGAGATACCACCTTGCAGTGCAAGGGGCACCGGTTCGATCCCTGGCCTGGGAAGATCCCATGTGCCGTGGAGCGGCTGGACTGATGTTTCCAATTACCGAGCAGGAACTCTGGAGCGCATGCGCCCAGAGTGGCGCTCTGCAGCGACAGACACCACCGCGATGGGAGGCCCACACGGGCCAAAGAACAAAGATGGATGAAAACAGATGAAGACCAATAGAAGTAGCCCACCTGCCCCCCTCCCCCCCCCCCCCCCCCACCCAAATAAATAAATCTTAAAAAAAAAAAAAAAAACCTATTTGTATTATATATACAATATTCACAGTATTTAAAAACAGTTTTGGGCTTCCCTGGTGGTCCAGTGGGTAGAGATACCACCTTGCAGTGCAAGGGGCACCGGTTCGATCCCTGGCCTGGGAAGATCCCATGTGCCGTGGAGCGGCTGGACTGATGTTTCCAATTACCGAGCAGGAACTCTGGAGCGCATGTGCCCACAGCAGGTGTTCTGTGACAACAGGGGCCACTGCGATGGGAGGCCCACACAGGCCAAAGAACAAAGATGGAAATAAATAAAAGGCCAATAAAAATGGTCAAAAAAAAAAGCATTTTTGATGGTGAGTTTGGTGATGACTAGCATGCTGATGTGACCCACTAAAATGAGTCTGTGACTTATACTTTGTGGCCCAATCTGTCATCCCTAGATGCAAACACAAGACCATCTCACCTCACTCCAGGAGCCATGGCATTTTGAATATTTCTTCTAGGATTAGGGCAATTCATTTTACTTTCTTAAATCTACCTACTACTATCTACCTGACTTTCCTTTAGATCAGGATTTTCAAAGCTATGAACAGCGAGCTATCTTGATGTTATGCAACTCCACACACGATAACGATACGATGTTCACATCACCTATGAATATTCTTGCCCCAAACTTTAGAGTCAGTAAAGAAGTAAAATGACCCTTTAATCCATAATAAAACACAAGAGTCATATATCTTTTTTTTTTTGTATTCCTGGGTCTTATAAGTTTACTCTAAGATACACTTTACTATTTCTGTTTAAAGACAAATCAATGTTTAGGGTTTTACACATATAAAGACAGAGTTTAATTAATATCACTTAAATTCACTGCTAATATTCTGGCAATACAGAAGAGGGTGGGCGAGGAAAAGTAAGAGATGTGTTCACACGGATTTTTACAGCAATATAGCGAGTTTTTCACCTCAGCTATCACATATTTAATGGGCACCAACATGACACCTCGCAGCACCAAAACGGAAAAGGAACTTTTGCATCATTATCAGTAGAAAGGCAATCAGTCATTACCTTAGTAATTATAGTGCTTCACAGCAGATTAAGAACAGAAAATTCAAGGTGAATTACAATTTTAAAAAGGCAAATGAAATTGTTCTATAACACTGCATTCTCATAGCATACAATTTGTCAAATTAGACTTCTCTAAAGACTTTTGTGCTACAAATAAAAAGCATAGGCTTGAGGGGAAAAAGCACAAATCAGAAGGAACAAAGAATGAGGATAAATACAAATGGGAACCATAATTTTCACTGGAGAAGGTGACAAGAAAGAGGAACTTGAAGGAAAAAAGTGGTTTGGTTTTGTTCTTATTATTGGTCCTTTGTCTTACTTGTTCAAGGAAAAGTAAAGGTTGGAAAAATATGTAAAATGACATTCAATTTAAAAAATAGGCTGCCTTATGTATCAGTCTCTTATTATAGTAGAGTAGAAAATAGCTCACTATCCTCTGCATAGGAGCTAATACAACAAGAAAAAAAAAGTCTGGCCTTCCCTGGTAGCCCAGTGGATAAGAATCCACCTGCTAATGCAGGGGACATGGGTTCAAGCCCTGGTCTGGGACAATTCCACATGCCGGAGCAAAATGTGTCACAACTTCTGAGCTTTATTGCAATCTTCCAACACACCCGACTTTCCTTTAGATCAGGATTTTCAAAGCTATGAACAGCGAGCTATCTTGATGTTATGCAACTCCACACACGATAACGATACGATGTTCACATCACCTATGAATATTCTTGCCCCAAACTTTAGAGTCAGTAAAGAAGTAAAATGACCCTTTAATCCATAATAAAACACAAGAGTCATATATCTTTTTTTTTTTGTATTCCTGGGTCTTATAAGTTTACTCTAAGATACACTTTACTATTTCTGTTTAAAGACAAATCAATGTTTAGGGTTTTACACATATAAAGACAGAGTTTAATTAATATCACTTAAATTCACTGCTAATATTCTGGCAATACAGAAGAGGGTGGGCGAGGAAAAGTAAGAGATGTGTTCACACGGATTTTTACAGCAATATAGCGAGTTTTTCACCTCAGCTATCACATATTTAATGGGCACCAACATGACACCTCGCAGCACCAAAACGGAAAAGGAACTTTTGCATCATTATCAGTAGAAAGGCAATCAGTCATTACCTTAGTAATTATAGTGCTTCACAGCAGATTAAGAACAGAAAATTCAAGGTGAATTACAATTTTAAAAAGGCAAATGAAATTGTTCTATAACACTGCATTCTCATAGCATACAATTTGTCAAATTAGACTTCTCTAAAGACTTTTGTGCTACAAATAAAAAGCATAGGCTTGAGGGAACAAGCACAAATCAGAAGGAACAAAGAATGAGGATAAATACAAATGGGAACCATAATTTTCACTGGAGAAGGTGACAAGAAAGAGGAACTTGAAGGAAAAAAGTGGTTTGGTTTTGTTCTTATTATTGGTCCTTTGTCTTACTTGTTCAAGGAAAAGTAAAGGTTGGAAAAATATGTAAAATGACATTCAATTTAAAAAATAGGCTGCCTTATGTATCAGTCTCTTATTATAGTAGAGTAGAAAATAGCTCACTATCCTCTGCATAGGAGCTAATACAACAAGAAAAAAAAAGTCTGGCCTTCCCTGGTAGCCCAGTGGATAAGAATCCACCTGCTAATGCAGGGGACATGGGTTCAAGCCCTGGTCTGGGACAATTCCACATGCCGGGGAGCAAGTAAACCCATGTGTCACAACTTCTGAGCCTATGCTTTACAGCCCGTGAGCCACAAAGGCTGAGCCACGTGCTGCAGCTAATGAAGCCTGTGCACCAGGAGTCCACGCTCTGCCACAAGGGTAGATATTGCAGCAAGAAGCCCAAGCACTGCTATGAAGAGTAGCCCCTCCTCGCCACAACTAGAGAAAGCCCAGGTGTAGCAAAGAAGAACCAGGGCAACCAAAAATAAATATATTTTTTTTAAAAAAGAAGACAATAAAAAGCTTGTTTTTCAAGGCATCTTACAATGTTATAAACTTCAACTCAGTAAATGATGACTATGGTCACAAGAAGTATACAAATTGACTCTTAAAGACAATGGAATGACTCTTTTTCAGAAAATATTTGACTAAAATCATTGCTTTTTCTTTAGGAACATCTTAGGTCAAAATGTATTAATTTTCCACACAAATAAGCAATGGCCCTAAGAGAATATTTCACTCGTTACAGTTTCCATTCTGTTATGATTTGTTCCTTTCAAGAACAGTCTTGAAAAGTAAGCTCATAAAAGCTGAAGTACAGTCAACAGTTTTGACAAGACTGGGAAGAAGAAAACACATCTTGTAACATTTCCTTAGCCTACAGTTAAATAAAGACACATCTCCCCAGCACATAACAGTTACCAGCAATGCTTGAGGAATTAATTAGAATGTTCAGTTAATTGCTGACATTTCTGTTAGCACCAATTGTTCTCACTTCTTACTGTTTTACATAGTAAAATTGTCCATCAATTAAAGCCTGTGTCGATAAAGAGGTTCCTCAAAGAAATATGGTGTAAGCTCTAGTCTTACTTTAACTCTGTGGCTTTCATGGTTTTTTTTTTTCTTTTTTTTTTAAGTTGGAGTTATTAGCGCTTCAACAGTGATTTAAAATGATTCCAGATGCAATAAAAGTAATTAGATTGAATAAAGACCAGGTTTTTATCAAAATAAGGACAGCAAATTGGCCCCTGGAGAGCAAGCACAATCTGTTCTTGGATGTTACTTACAAAGGTACATTAAGCTAATATCTTCTAATTTATTGAGGAGCAAAAAAATCTCAAAATAGCAGTATTTATTTTGAGGATGATATTTTAGTAAGTTGTATTTAAATTGGCTCATGATTAGCTGTCTTTTAGAAAAACAATAATAGTAAGCATAAGGATGAAGGAAGAAAAAAAGACACATAAGAGTTTCAAACAGCTAATAAAAATCTCCTCTAACTTTGTAGATCATTAAAATAGAGACGACTATAGCAATAGCCTAAACCAAGCATGAGAAAGGAAAGACAGAATATGGCACACCGGCAGCCCTTTACAGATATTTGCTCAATATTTTAAGACATGAGATGGTTATAAAAATAGAACTAAATGGTCATTTTCACCAATAAGGTATAAACATAACATTATTGTCTGAGAAGTAAATGCTGTTGAAGGATATTCCCAAGTGAAGAAGTCATGGCACTACCAAGAGTATCATTTCTGCACGGCTTATTTTAAAACAAGCAATGCAATAAAGATAAGATGTAATAATAATTACTATCACTAATAAAAGGGTGAGTGGAAACTTAGACACAGGGGATGCAAACAAATCTGAGAATTAATTAAATTTGAAAATGAATGTTTACAAATACTCTGGGCTGTCTGCACACGAGCTTCCTGCCCTGCCCATGAAAGACAAATTTATTTTACTAAGTTAGGAAAGAAACTTCCCTGAGTCCTCAAACAGAAATAATCACTAATATAAGTAGTGTTGCCACACAGTCCAAAAAAAGGAAGACACAAACTGGCTATGATGCTTGCAGGGTTACTGAAAACCCAGCACTGGTCTGCTCATACATAGCCCTCCGAGTCTGCTCAATCAGTTCAACTTTTTTGGTTTTAAACCAGTTCAACTCTTTTTTAAAAATTACTGTTATTTTTGCATGCACAAATATATACTTATTTTATTTTTAAAACACTTTTTATTTTGTGCTGGAGTATAACCAATTAACAATGTTGTGAGTTTCAGGTGGACAGCAAATCCCTTTAAACTCCTGAAACCCAGTATTATTTATCCCTAGAGAGGGAATTAAAACAGAACATATGAGGAACTATAGTAGAGTAAAAACTTAAAAAGACAAAAGTAAGAAAAAAATACTGTTATTAAATGTGCTTCAAATACTGTGAGGGAATACTCTTTTTTGTAAGATAAGCAAATTATTATTTCTGTCAAAGTGACTGAAAAGACTCCAGCCCCCAAAATAGCTGTTTTGGAGGACAAATAGTTCATTTAGTCATCAACAGTCATCACTAATATGTCCAGATGCATAAAACCCTAACAAACCATAAAAGGAAGGAAGACACTGGGGAGAGAATTTGTGGGGAGTCCACTGTGGGGCAGCATTTTGCTCTCAGAGGTAGGCTTTTCTGGGAACAGCAGGTAAAAAAAAACAGCCACAAAAACAAAAAGTCGTTTTGAGGTAATTTGCTCAATATTTTAAGACATGAGATGGTTATAAAAATAGAACTAAATGGTCATTTTCACCAATAAGGTATAAACATAACATTATTGTCTGAGAAGTAAATGCTGTTGAAGGATATTCCCAAGTGAAGAAGTCATGGCACTACCAAGAGTATCATTTCTGCACGGCTTATTTTAAAACAAGCAATGCAATAAAGATAAGATGTAATAATAATTACTATCACTAATAAAAGGGTGAGTGGAAACTTAGACACAGGGGATGCAAACAAATCTGAGAATTAATTAAATTTGAAAATGAATGTTTACAAATACTCTGGGCTGTCTGCACACGAGCTTCCTGCCCTGCCCATGAAAGACAAATTTATTTTACTAAGTTAGGAAAGAAACTTCCCTGAGTCCTCAAACAGAAATAATCACTAATATAAGTAGTGTTGCCACACAGTCCAAAAAAAGGAAGACACAAACTGGCTATGATGCTTGCAGGGTTACTGAAAACCCAGCACTGGTCTGCTCATACATAGCCCTCCGAGTCTGCTCAATCAGTTCAACTTTTTTGGTTTTAAACCAGTTCAACTCTTTTTTAAAAATTACTGTTATTTTTGCATGCACAAATATATACTTATTTTATTTTTAAAACACTTTTTATTTTGTGCTGGAGTATAACCAATTAACAATGTTGTGAGTTTCAGGTGGACAGCAAATCCCTTTAAACTCCTGAAACCCAGTATTATTTATCCCTAGAGAGGGAATTAAAACAGAACATATGAGGAACTATAGTAGAGTAAAAACTTAAAAAGACAAAAGTAAGAAAAAAATACTGTTATTAAATGTGCTTCAAATACTGTGAGGGAATACTCTTTTTTGTAAGATAAGCAAATTATTATTTCTGTCAAAGTGACTGAAAAGACTCCAGCCCCCAAAATAGCTGTTTTGGAGGACAAATAGTTCATTTAGTCATCAACAGTCATCACTAATATGTCCAGATGCATAAAACCCTAACAAACCATAAAAGGAAGGAAGACACTGGGGAGAGAATTTGTGGGGAGTCCACTGTGGGGCAGCATTTTGCTCTCAGAGGTAGGCTTTTCTGGGAACAGCAGGTAGAAAACAGCCACAGCAAAAAAGTCATTTGATGCAGGCTGGGATTTTCAAAATATTAATAGTCTTCAAAATCTACTCACTCTCCTCACCATGTCTCCTAGCAATATATTACTATTTATCGAAAAAGAAATTCCTCCAATATTCCAAGTCATGCTGATAGTCAAATCTTTTAACAAAATCTGAATGTTTTGTAAGTTGTCTAGTCTTTAAAAATAAATATAGTAAAAATATTTCAAATGGGAATTTCTGTCTTAACTCTGAAAACTAGCTTACTGGTTTGGTAAATTTTAAGGATTCCAAATGATCTCATTTCTTTGTAGGAATTTCATTTTACCTTTTTTCCAGAAACAAACAAACAAAAACAACATGCAGGGTCCTTACTTATATTTTCCCCTGACATTAAACAATGCATTTTCTAATCAGTTTTTAAAAAGAAAAAGAATGAAATGCTGCCTAAATGAAAATACTGATACAAAACTGAGTAAAAAAAAATTAAATGAAAACAAAACCAAACGAGTATGCAAAACTGGACACACAGATGAAATCAGAATGTGAGGCGGGTGAATACTGTGTCCACTGGATAAATCTTTATCAGAAATTATAGTATCTACAGTGATTTATATCTTTGAAAGCCTCATTAATTGGGTAATAACATGAAAGTTTGATCGAGTCAAAAATTAAGTGACTTACATTTTCTTATCAGGACTTCAGATAACTGTTCACTCAATGAATATTTATTGAACATCTACTAATGGGCACTGTTTTAGATTTGAACAGTGTTCCTCTTTGGGTATTGAAATTAAAACCCAGTATTATTTATCCCTAGAGAGGAATTAAAACAGAACTTTGAGGAACTATAGTAGAGTAAAACTTAAAAAGACAAAAGTAAGAAAAAAATACTGTTATTAAATGTGCTTCAAATACTGTGAGGGAATACTCTTTTTTGTAAGATAAGCAAATTATTATTTCTGTCAAAGTGACTGAAAAGACTCCAGCCCCCAAAATAGCTGTTTTGGAGGACAAATAGTTCATTTAGTCATCAACAGTCATCACTAATATGTCCAGATGCATAAAACCCTAACAAACCATAAAAGGAAGGAAGACACTGGGGAGAGAATTTGTGGGGAGTCCACTGTGGGGCAGCATTTTGCTCTCAGAGGTAGGCTTTTCTGGGAACAGCAGGTAGAAAACAGCCACAGCAAAAAAGTCATTTGATGCAGGCTGGGATTTTCAAAATATTAATAGTCTTCAAAATCTACTCACTCTCCTCACCATGTCTCCTAGCAATATATTACTATTTATCGAAAAAGAAATTCCTCCAATATTCCAAGTCATGCTGATAGTCAAATCTTTTAACAAAATCTGAATGTTTTGTAAGTTGTCTAGTCTTTAAAAATAAATATAGTAAAAATATTTCAAATGGGAATTTCTGTCTTAACTCTGAAAACTAGCTTACTGGTTTGGTAAATTTTAAGGATTCCAAATGATCTCATTTCTTTGTAGGAATTTCATTTTACCTTTTTTCCAGAAACAAACAAACAAAAACAACATGCAGGGTCCTTACTTATATTTTCCCCTGACATTAAACAATGCATTTTCTAATCAGTTTTTAAAAAGAAAAAGAATGAAATGCTGCCTAAATGAAAATACTGATACAAAACTGAGTAAAAAAAAATTAAATGAAAACAAAACCAAACGAGTATGCAAAACTGGACACACAGATGAAATCAGAATGTGAGGCGGGTGAATACTGTGTCCACTGGATAAATCTTTATCAGAAATTATAGTATCTACAGTGATTTATATCTTTGAAAGCCTCATTAATTGGGTAATAACATGAAAGTTTGATCGAGTCAAAAATTAAGTGACTTACATTTTCTTATCAGGACTTCAGATAACTGTTCACTCAATGAATATTTATTGAACATCTACTAATGGGCACTGTTTTAGATTTGACGGCTAAGTGTCTGTGGAAGTACAGATTCCATCCTTTGCTGAGCTTACATTCATAATGTATTTAAGTGAACTTGTCTTATTTGCCATACCAATAATCAACCACCTTTGGCACAGTATAAACTGGATTATGGATGAAATTAAATATCAAAAGAAATACCACCAAAGGCAATTCAAAATAAAGTTTAAATACTTTTGACCACTGAGGCAAACTATGAATAGCCTTTGACTATTTAAGTCAGAGAAGGTTGAAGTCCAATGGCTCTTGAAAAAACTGGTCAAGAATGCCACTTTTTGTTAATAACTTAAAATACATCTTTCATGTAATATTTATTGCCTAAAATTTACTATGCAAATTGCACTTAGTATATTAGTAAGTATATTAGTATATTATATTAGTATATTATTAGTAGTATATTATTTGTTATAATCCATGATAAGCCATGAATTATTTTCTCCTAATTTTTGGTAATTTGTTGACTTGAAACAATTCCCAATGCCTGAATCATTTATCACACTTGAACCACTTGAGCCAAATAGAAAATAGCATATAAATAAGCAATCTGGAGAAGTTTTCACTTAAAGGAAATCTATACTCAAGTTTTATATAATGTATTTCATTTATAAGTTTTTCTGACAGATTTTCTTAAAGGAAGACACTGCCGCATCATAGAGTACGTGCCTCAGTTGTGCCCAGTTTGTGGCCCCATGGACTGTCCATAGGATTCTCTAGGCAAGAATACTGGAGGGCTTTGCACGCCCTTCTCCAGGGGATCTTCCCAACCCAAGGATCGAACCCACAACTCCTATGTCTCCTCCACTGGAGGGTAGGGTTCTTTCCAGCTGAACCAGCTGGGAAGCCCACTGCATCATAAGAAAAATACTACGTATGGCTTTTAGCAACAGAAGTTAAAGAGTTCGTTTCAAACGCAGATGAAACCAGAATGTGAGGCGGGTGAATACTGTGTCCATGGAAATCTTTATCAGAAATTATAGTATCTACAGTGATTTATATCTTTGAAAGCCTCATTAATTGGGTAATAACATGAAAGTTTGATCGAGTCAAAAATTAAGTGACTTACATTTTCTTATCAGGACTTCAGATAACTGTTCACTCAATGAATATTTATTGAACATCTACTAATGGGCACTGTTTTAGATTTGACGGCTAAGTGTCTGTGGAAGTACAGATTCCATCCTTTGCTGAGCTTACATTCATAATGTATTTAAGTGAACTTGTCTTATTTGCCATACCAATAATCAACCACCTTTGGCACAGTATAAACTGGATTATGGATGAAATTAAATATCAAAAGAAATACCACCAAAGGCAATTCAAAATAAAGTTTAAATACTTTTGACCACTGAGGCAAACTATGAATAGCCTTTGACTATTTAAGTCAGAGAAGGTTGAAGTCCAATGGCTCTTGAAAAAACTGGTCAAGAATGCCACTTTTTGTTAATAACTTAAAATACATCTTTCATGTAATATTTATTGCCTAAAATTTACTATGCAAATTGCACTTAGTATATTAGTAAGTATATTAGTATATTATATTAGTATATTATTAGTAGTATATTATTTGTTATAATCCATGATAAGCCATGAATTATTTTCTCCTAATTTTTGGTAATTTGTTGACTTGAAACAATTCCCAATGCCTGAATCATTTATCACACTTGAACCACTTGAGCCAAATAGAAAATAGCATATAAATAAGCAATCTGGAGAAGTTTTCACTTAAAGGAAATCTATACTCAAGTTTTATATAATGTATTTCATTTATAAGTTTTTCTGACAGATTTTCTTAAAGGAAGACACTGCCGCATCATAGAGTACGTGCCTCAGTTGTGCCCAGTTTGTGGCCCCATGGACTGTCCATAGGATTCTCTAGGCAAGAATACTGGAGGGCTTTGCACGCCCTTCTCCAGGGGATCTTCCCAACCCAAGGATCGAACCCACAACTCCTATGTCTCCTCCACTGGAGGGTAGGGTTCTTTTCCAGCTGAACCAGCTGGGAAGCCCACTGCATCATAAGAAAAATACTACGTATGGCTTTTAGCAACAGAAGTTAAAGAGTTCGTTTCAAACGCAGCTCATTTTTCCAGTGCCATTTTGATGGCAGAGGAAAAGGCGTAAATGCTAACACCTCTGAGGAATTAGACAGCAGAGGACACAGCAGTCGTCTAGCGCTTGTCATCACATGTTTTTTTTTTCTTAAAATCTGATGGAGATTTGAATACCATTCCTTAGTATATCCAGTTGTTTCAATGCAAACACGTTTATGCCACCCTTCGGGAAGCAGCAAGAAGGAGCTGCTGTTCAGACACCAGGGTGAGCGGACAGCCAGCACGACACACACAGCTCAGCCTCAGGCGGCATTTTCTCCTCCAGTGCCTAGCTCACTTCTTGAACTGTAGCCAGATCGTCACTGTGGAGAGCACTCCAAAGGATGCTGAAGAGGCAGTGTGCACAGCACTTTCTGGCTGGGTGCTGGTGGGCATTTCAACCATCGGACCTTTTAGAGAGATCGGCCACATAGGGCAGGGCTTCCTTGGTGGCTCAGAGGGCAAAGAATCTGCCTGCAATGCAGGAGACCTGGGCTCAGTCCCTGGGCTGAGAAGATTCTGTGGATAAGGAAGTGGCTATCCATTCCAACATTCTTGCCTAGAGAAGTTCCTGGACAGAGGAGCCTGGTGGGCTAGTCCATGGGGTCACAAGGAGTTTGACACAATGGAGTGACTTTCATTTCACTTCACTGAGGTCATCTTGAGACTTGTAAGGTCTCCCATCTTCTGGGAAAATCTACTGTTTCAGGATGAAAATAAGGGTGTGGTTCATTCGTCCATTCTGTCACTTGAGTTTAGGTATTACTGTTGTTTATTTAAAGTTTGTCAGAGGATCTCAAAAACCACACTGAAAAGAAATAAAGTATTTAATACACAATCAAAACTTGATCATCTAGTCTCCTCACTGGAGGCTGTCCATAGGATTCTCCAGGCAAGAATACTGGAGGGCTTTGCACGCCTTCTCCAGGGATCTTCCCAACCCAAGGATCGAACCCACAACTCCTATGTCTCCTCCACTGGAGGGTAGGGTTCTTTCCAGCTGAACCAGCTGGGAAGCCCACTGCATCATAAGAAAAATACTACGTATGGCTTTTAGCAACAGAAGTTAAAGAGTTCGTTTCAAACGCAGCTCATTTTTCCAGTGCCATTTTGATGGCAGAGGAAAAGGCGTAAATGCTAACACCTCTGAGGAATTAGACAGCAGAGGACACAGCAGTCGTCTAGCGCTTGTCATCACATGTTTTTTTTTTCTTAAAATCTGATGGAGATTTGAATACCATTCCTTAGTATATCCAGTTGTTTCAATGCAAACACGTTTATGCCACCCTTCGGGAAGCAGCAAGAAGGAGCTGCTGTTCAGACACCAGGGTGAGCGGACAGCCAGCACGACACACACAGCTCAGCCTCAGGCGGCATTTTCTCCTCCAGTGCCTAGCTCACTTCTTGAACTGTAGCCAGATCGTCACTGTGGAGAGCACTCCAAAGGATGCTGAAGAGGCAGTGTGCACAGCACTTTCTGGCTGGGTGCTGGTGGGCATTTCAACCATCGGACCTTTTAGAGAGATCGGCCACATAGGGCAGGGCTTCCTTGGTGGCTCAGAGGGCAAAGAATCTGCCTGCAATGCAGGAGACCTGGGCTCAGTCCCTGGGCTGAGAAGATTCTGTGGATAAGGAAGTGGCTATCCATTCCAACATTCTTGCCTAGAGAAGTTCCTGGACAGAGGAGCCTGGTGGGCTAGTCCATGGGGTCACAAGGAGTTTGACACAATGGAGTGACTTTCATTTCACTTCACTGAGGTCATCTTGAGACTTGTAAGGTCTCCCATCTTCTGGGAAAATCTACTGTTTCAGGATGAAAATAAGGGTGTGGTTCATTCGTCCATTCTGTCACTTGAGTTTAGGTATTACTGTTGTTTATTTAAAGTTTGTCAGAGGATCTCAAAAACCACACTGAAAAGAAATAAAGTATTTAATACACAATCAAAACTTGAGCTGTCCTGAGGTGCTGGTAATTCCTGAAGCCCTGTTCGCAGTTGTGTGCACTTTTTCTGGGAAGCACTTTCTTTCCTTCTCCCCACTTTGCTTGAAAACTGTTCAGGTCTGTTCCTTAAAGGTTCAGCTCAAAGATCGCCTCCTCTTTGAAGCATTAGGTATTTCCCAATTCTCCACTCCCAGTTAAACTACTGTCATCTCATAGAAAGCACTTTACCCTTAAGTGCCCGTTCATGTAACTGCAGAACCTGTCCAAACTGGCCATATCCTGTTCCCAACCATTTACTGAGTTGTTTTTCAAAGACAGTAGAGGAAAACAGCAAGTCATGCAGGCAAAGCATGTGTAGAATAGAATATTTTATACTCAAATAATACCAGGAACCAAAACTTCTACCCCTGCCCCCCACCACTGGCCATGGAACCAAAGGACCAGGACTTCACTAGAATCTGAACATGGGATCCCGTTCAGAGGCAAAGGGTCCACTGTCCAGGAAGGCCCAGTAAGCCTTCTTAGCACACCTTACCACGAATGGCCACGCTTCAAAGCCCTCCAATCAAAACCCACCTGCTGGTGCTCCGTACACTAACCTCCACATCTAACTCCTAAAAGTGTGACCCAGTCCCAGACTGGGGAGACAGACTTGAGCCCTGTCACTTGTCTTCCTGCTTGCTGAATTTGAAAAAAGCTCTTTTCTTTTACCAGAAGCCAGTACTGTGGTATTGGAGTCTGTGTGCGTTGGACAGAGAGCCCTTATGCAATAACATGTACATGGCAGTCCCCTTATTAGGCATACCAGCTATAGACAAGAGGATACCATATACTTTTAATACATCTAGAGCCTATCATCCTGCCTTGTACCTTCTAGGCATGTGATAAATTTCTGCATAAAGACTGAATGAACGCATGAGTGTATTAAAAACAATATGACCAGGCTTCCCCTGGTGGTCCAGGGGATAAGGACACCGCCTTGCAGTGCAAGGGGCGCTGGTTTGATCCCTGGCCTGGGGAGATCCCACGTGCCGCGGAGCGGCTGGACCGATGTGTCCAATCACCGAGCCAGAGCTCTGGAGCGCATGCGCCCAGAGCCAGCGCTCTGTGACGACAGAGGCCACCGGGATGAGAGGCCCGCAGGCGCCAGAGAACAAAGACGGATGAAACTAGATAAATGAAAGACCAATAGAAGTGGCCCGCCGGCTCCCCTCCCTCCCCAACCCGACCCCCACCCAAAATAAATAAATAAATAAATCTTTAAAAAAAAAAAACAAAAAACAATATGACCTATTACCAATTTGTAAAGCAGATTATTAGGCATGAAGACTTACAAAATGAGTCATTCAGAGTTCTTGCTCTCAAGAAATTCACATCACAAGAGAAAAAGAGGATAAATACAATGCACATCAGAATGGGCTAAGGGCAATAGAAATTAATACACAATTCAATGCGGACACAGAGGAGAAGCTAATTAATTCTGACTAAAGAGACTCGGGGCTTCCCTGATGGCTCAGATGGCAAAGCCTGCCATGTAGGAGACCCAGGAATGATCCCTAGGTCGGGAAGATCCCCTGGAGGAGGGAATGGTAACCTACTCCTGTATTCTTACCTGGAGAATCCCACGGAGGAGCCTGGTGGGCTACAGTCCATTGTCATGGGCAAGTAAAGGCATGTTCACTTCTCACAGGAAAGATCAAAAAAAAAGATATCCAGGCTGAGCAGACAACTGTCTCCTCACACTAACAATTAAGAACCTTCAAAAAAAAGTACAGTGTCACTTGTCTTCCTGCTTGCTGAATTTGAAAAAAGCTCTTTTCTTTTACCAGAAGCCAGTACTGTGGTATTGGAGTCTGTGTGCGTTGGACAGAGAGCCCTTATGCAATAACATGTACATGGCAGTCCCCTTATTAGGCATACCAGCTATAGACAAGAGGATACCATATACTTTTAATACATCTAGAGCCTATCATCCTGCCTTGTACCTTCTAGGCATGTGATAAATTTCTGCATAAAGACTGAATGAACGCATGAGTGTATTAAAAACAATATGACCAGGCTTCCCCTGGTGGTCCAGGGGATAAGGACACCGCCTTGCAGTGCAAGGGGCGCTGGTTTGATCCCTGGCCTGGGGAGATCCCACGTGCCGCGGAGCGGCTGGACCGATGTGTCCAATCACCGAGCCAGAGCTCTGGAGCGCATGCGCCCAGAGCCAGCGCTCTGTGACGACAGAGGCCACCGGGATGAGAGGCCCGCAGGCGCCAGAGAACAAAGACGGATGAAACTAGATAAATGAAAGACCAATAGAAGTGGCCCGCCGGCTCCCCTCCCTCCCCAACCCGACCCCCACCCAAAAAAAAAAAAAAAAAAAAACTTTAAAAAAAAAAAAACAAAAAACAATATGACCTATTACCAATTTGTAAAGCAGATTATTAGGCATGAAGACTTACAAAATGAGTCATTCAGAGTTCTTGCTCTCAAGAAATTCACATCACAAGAGAAAAAGAGGATAAATACAATGCACATCAGAATGGGCTAAGGGCAATAGAAATTAATACACAATTCAATGCGGACACAGAGGAGAAGCTAATTAATTCTGACTAAAGAGACTCGGGGCTTCCCTGATGGCTCAGATGGCAAAGCCTGCCATGTAGGAGACCCAGGAATGATCCCTAGGTCGGGAAGATCCCCTGGAGGAGGGAATGGTAACCTACTCCTGTATTCTTACCTGGAGAATCCCACGGAGGAGCCTGGTGGGCTACAGTCCATTGTCATGGGCAAGTAAAGGCATGTTCACTTCTCACAGGAAAGATCAAAAAAAAAGATATCCAGGCTGAGCAGACAACTGTCTCCTCACACTAACAATAGGTGCTGCCTGCAAGCCTCTCTTCTCTGAAACCTCCTCCGAGGATAAATAGGTAGCTAGTTACTGATAAAAGCCTGGGCAGGAATAGCCCCACTCATAAGATTAGCAGTTTCAAACTATAACCTTTAGCAAACATCGATAGAAGTGCTAATGCAGAGCACAAAACCTCTTCCTCTTACCCCTTTTCAATGCTAATGAAACACACTTTTTACAACTCTGGTTCCCTTGGTAACTAAGAATTGTAAGAATGTTTTTTCTATAAAGAAATGTTTCCCCTCAAGAACAAAGGTGTTGATGGAGGAGCAAAGGCCTCCGATGATGACCTCTTTTATATCTCTAGAGAGACAAAAAACTTCTTTATGATTACTAGTTAACTTGAGATTTCTAGTTGGAAAAAATATAAAAGGGTGAAGGAAGATTGTGCGGGAGGCTCCCTCACGGAGATCAGCTGCCCCGATGTGAGAACCAGACTCTCCAGCTCTGGGGTAAGAACATCTGTTTACATTTGATTGAGTTCTGATTATTTCTGATTATTTGTGTTTGCCTTTATTTGAGGATTAATAAACCCGCTCTTGGTTTGACAATACTCGAGACCACGACACTTTACTGTCAAAGTCCGAGACTCATGAGTCTGAGGGGACCACGCCGTGTCTGTGAAAAAGTCTCTGAGCTATTTAACATAAGTGCCTCTTAGTGAGAACTAGTGAGAATAGTAATCAGAGTGAGCTCCACACGGTGCCCGCGACACCACAGGGTCAAAAAGACTTGGACACGACTGAAGCAACTTAGCATGCACACAGAGAGCACAGGACCCTGATAACTACATTTGATTTTAACTGGCAGAGACGGGTAGAAGGTGCGTCCAGGTAGAGGAACAGACAAACACATAGAAATCTCGAGATATAAGAGTATTTGGGGGGAACTTTCCTATCGGCCCAGTGGTTATGACTTCACTTCCAATGCAGGGGTTATGAGGTCAACCCCTGGTGGGAGGGCTAGGCTCTCACATTCCTCATGTCCCCAAATCCAAAAAGATGCAGTATTGTAGCAATAAAGACTGTAAAAATGGTCCAGACCAAAAAAAAAAAAAAACACCTTAAAAAAAAAGCAGTTTGGGGAAGCACTGTGCATGCCTAGAGTACAGCTGCGAGGCGGAGCCTAGAGCTGGTGGGTCAGAGGGCACGGTTTCCTCAATAGCACGAGTAAGAGTCTAACTTTCATCTCCTGGGAATGGAGGGCCAATCGTCTTCTTCATGTCAGAGAGAACTCTCTAAACAGATGTTTCAAAGATGGATGGGAAGGAACAGACATTCCATTTATTCATGTGCTTCACAAACATTTATCAAACATCTATTGTATTCCAGAAATCAGGCTGGAAGAGGCAGTTCAAAGAAATGCCCTTGCCCTTCGGGAAAGAAGGCCATCAGGGGAAAACGGAGGTAGAAAAATGTGATCCCAGTAAAGAATGACATACATAATAGTGGAGTCTCTTCTAGGTCAGTGGCTCTCAATGCATGATTAATAAAAGGTTTTTTTTTCTTCTTTGAGAAGATACATTCTAGAGTATACAAAAATAGAAACAGCAGCCTAGCTAAAGATGAATAACAGTACCTTAAAACACTTTAAAATTATATTTATTAATAATACAAAACCTTTTTGTTCTCATTAAAAATTAATGAGGGATATTTTAGAAAGAACAATGTGATTACTAACATTTTATTATTTGTGTAATTTAAATGCATAGTCTTAAACTGAGTTTACTTCAATACTCAGAGCTCACAAAGATTTGTAGCTCCAAACAGAAGTCCAACATGGACGGCACTCCTGCAGCTCAACATGTACTTTTTTTCAATTTAAACATTTATTGATTTGCTTGGCTGTGCTGGGTCTTAGTTGAGACATTCGGGATCTTTTTGGCATGGAATCTTGGACACGACTGAAGCAACTTGCATCACAGAGAGCACAGGACCCTGATAACTACATTTGATTTTAACTGGCAGAGACGGGTAGAAGGTGCGTCCAGGTAGAGGAACAGACAAACACATAGAAATCTCGAGATATAAGAGTATTTGGGGGGAACTTTCCTATCGGCCCAGTGGTTATGACTTCACTTCCAATGCAGGGGTTATGAGGTCAACCCCTGGTGGGAGGGCTAGGCTCTCACATTCCTCATGTCCCCAAATCCAAAAAGATGCAGTATTGTAGCAATAAAGACTGTAAAAATGGTCCAGACCAAAAAAAAAAAAAAACACCTTAAAAAAAAAGCAGTTTGGGGAAGCACTGTGCATGCCTAGAGTACAGCTGCGAGGCGGAGCCTAGAGCTGGTGGGTCAGAGGGCACGGTTTCCTCAATAGCACGAGTAAGAGTCTAACTTTCATCTCCTGGGAATGGAGGGCCAATCGTCTTCTTCATGTCAGAGAGAACTCTCTAAACAGATGTTTCAAAGATGGATGGGAAGGAACAGACATTCCATTTATTCATGTGCTTCACAAACATTTATCAAACATCTATTGTATTCCAGAAATCAGGCTGGAAGAGGCAGTTCAAAGAAATGCCCTTGCCCTTCGGGAAAGAAGGCCATCAGGGAAGACGGAGGTAGAAAAATGTGATCCCAGTAAAGAATGACATACATAATAGTGGAGTCTCTTCTAGGTCAGTGGCTCTCAATGCATGATTAATAAAAGGTTTTTTTTTCTTCTTTGAGAAGATACATTCTAGAGTATACAAAAATAGAAACAGCAGCCTAGCTAAAGATGAATAACAGTACCTTAAAACACTTTAAAATTATATTTATTAATAATACAAAACCTTTTTGTTCTCATTAAAAATTAATGAGGGATATTTTAGAAAGAACAATGTGATTACTAACATTTTATTATTTGTGTAATTTAAATGCATAGTCTTAAACTGAGTTTACTTCAATACTCAGAGCTCACAAAGATTTGTAGCTCCAAACAGAAGTCCAACATGGACGGCACTCCCTGCAGCTCAACATGTACTTTTTTTTTTTCAATTTAAACATTTATTGATTTGCTTGGCTGTGCTGGGTCTTAGTTGAGACATTCGGGATCTTTAGTTGCGGCATGTGGAATCTAGTTCCCCAACCAGGGACCAAACCCAGACCCTCAGCATTGGGAGTGTGGAGTCTTAGCCACCAGGGAAGTTCCAACAACATGCATTTTCCAGTCTCATCTGTCAGAAGATACAAAGGTTTTTGTTTACAGTTAGGCCTGGGAATTCTCATCTTTCCTATGTCAGTGCTTTTGCAAATGAATTGAACAGTGTCACGTTCTATATTTTGAACGAATGGGTTCAAAACTCACTGAAACGCTTCATTTGCAGGAAACTATATTTTAAATTGTGAGACATTTTAGGAGTATGCCAGATTCTTTTTCTACTTCTGGCACCAAATGTGTGGGTTTTCAATTCTCTAGGCACCCAGAGTCAACTTTAATTAGAGTCTCTTATCACTCTGAGGACAAAGACCAAATATTTTAAGAAAAGGTACCACAGAGGAGATTACATGGGTTTTAGAAGCTCTTGTCCCCAGAAAGTACATGATGACCAAACTTTATTATATCCTAATATCACAGAATGACATACATTATTTTCAGTCATAAGAAACCTAATGGGAACAGTTATAAACATCAGATTTAAAAACATTCTCTCCATAGAATTTTTTTTAAAGACTCATTTTCTTTTTTTTCTAGACATATTTTTATTCATTTATTTGGCTGCACCAGGTCTTGGTTGTGGCATATGGGATCCAGTTCCCTGACCAGGGATGGAACCCAGGTCCCCTGCATGGGGTTCTAGAGTATACAAATAGAAACAGCAGCCTAGCTAAAGATGAATAACAGTACCTTAAAACACTTTAAAATTATATTTATTAATAATACAAAACCTTTTTGTTCTCATTAAAAATTAATGAGGGATATTTTAGAAAGAACAATGTGATTACTAACATTTTATTATTTGTGTAATTTAAATGCATAGTCTTAAACTGAGTTTACTTCAATACTCAGAGCTCACAAAGATTTGTAGCTCCAAACAGAAGTCCAACATGGACGGCACTCCCTGCAGCTCAACATGTACTTTTTTTTCAATTTACACATTTATTGATTTGCTTGGCTGTGCTGGGTCTTAGTTGAGACATTCGGGATCTTTAGTTGCGGCATGTGGAATCTAGTTCCCCAACCAGGGACCAAACCCAGACCCTCAGCATTGGGAGTGTGGAGTCTTAGCCACCAGGGAAGTTCCAACAACATGCATTTTCCAGTCTCATCTGTCAGAAGATACAAAGGTTTTTGTTTACAGTTAGGCCTGGGAATTCTCATCTTTCCTATGTCAGTGCTTTTGCAAATGAATTGAACAGTGTCACGTTCTATATTTTGAACGAATGGGTTCAAAACTCACTGAAACGCTTCATTTGCAGGAAACTATATTTTAAATTGTGAGACATTTTAGGAGTATGCCAGATTCTTTTTCTACTTCTGGCACCAAATGTGTGGGTTTTCAATTCTCTAGGCACCCAGAGTCAACTTTAATTAGAGTCTCTTATCACTCTGAGGACAAAGACCAAATATTTTAAGAAAAGGTACCACAGAGGAGATTACATGGGTTTTAGAAGCTCTTGTCCCCAGAAAGTACATGATGACCAAACTTTATTATATCCTAATATCACAGAATGACATACATTATTTTCAGTCATAAGAAACCTAATGGGAACAGTTATAAACATCAGATTTAAAAACATTCTCTCCATAGAATTTTTTTTTTTAAAGACTCATTTTCTTTTTTTTCTAGACATATTTTTATTCATTTATTTGGCTGCACCAGGTCTTGGTTGTGGCATATGGGATCCAGTTCCCTGACCAGGGATGGAACCCAGGTCCCCTGCATTGGGTGTCTCACCCACTGGACCACCAGGGAAGTCCCTCATTTTCTACTTTACTGCTAAAGCATCTTCAGCTTGAAGGACCGAATTAAATTTTTTTTTTAATTTTTAAATTTATCTATTCTGTAGCATCTCTGTGACAGCCATTAACACACAGACAGATCAACCGATTGTGAACTCTTGACTTTGTAAAAGACAGATGGATAGGTTTGCCTGATCTTTTAAATACTTCACAATGAGATTATCGATGAGACCATGTTGTATAAGAGATTTTCATAGCCGGTTCCTATCTCATTACAAAATATGTAATTTCTGGCTCTGTTTAAAGGTCTTGTTTGCTTTTTTTTCTTTAATCTTGGCCTCTGTTACTGATTTTTATATTTGTTTACTTTCATCCATCTTTATTCTTTGGCCTGTGTGCGCCTCCCATCACGGTGGCGTCTGTTGTCACAGAGCACCGGCTCTGGGCACATGCGCTCCAGAGCTCCAGCTCGGTAACTGGACACACCGGTCCAGCCGCTCCACAGCACATGGGATCTTCCCAGGCCAGGGATCAAACCGGCGACCCTTGCACTGCAAGGTGGACTCTGTACCAATGGACCACCAGGGAAGCCCTAAAGGTCTTGTTTTTACATCAAACTGGTGATATCCTGTATCCCTTTGGGCAAGTCGTCTTTCAGTCTTTGTGGCAATGTTTTGCTCTGAATCATTATGAAGTGAACATGTGCCATTTGTGATGGCCTCTGCAACCTTAGTCAAGAGTATGTATTGTCTCTACCTAGTCAAATCAGATGCCCCATCAACGGTTCTACTGATAAAATTTCTGCCGATTTCATGTTACTGACATTTACATGATGAAGGCTCTTTTCAACCTAGGTTGCTGCTGTGTTTTGCTTTTTCCAAACATTATTTTCAACCACTGGCCACTATTGGAGGATGGGCTTAGTGAGCACTAACGTAAACCATACATCTACGAAACTGGACCCAGTAAGCTGTTGTGTGTTGTCATAATGTGCAGTCAAATGAACCCCTGAGAGCACTGCTGTCTTCTCATGATATGAACTCCCCTAGCTCTCTCTGGATACGTCCCATTTCCCATCTGCGGGCTTCCCTGGTGGCTCAGAGGGTAAAGAATCTGCCTGTGATGCAGGAGACCTGGGTTTGATCCCTGGGCTGGGAAGACCCCGTGGAGAAGCGAATTGCTACGCACTGCGGCATTCTTGCCTAGAGAATTCCACGGCTCGTCCAGCAGGTCAAAAAGAGTCAGACACGGCTGAGTGGCATTCACTTTCCCACATGTGACAAACTGAATAAATGAGGGTGCCCGTGCCAATCAGTATACTAAACACTGGCAATGCTTATTTCATATTTTTAAGAGCAAAGTAAATATAAACTCAAACATCATCCCATGTTCCACTGGATCGTCTTAAAGCCCTGGCACATGTTCCCCATTTTAAAAAGCACTTTGTACTCATGTTGTCATGAAAAAAGGAAACACCATCTGCTTGTGAAGGAAAAGAAGAAAAGGTCTAAGAAATTTCCCTAGAAAAAAAGACACTGATTAAGCAAAGGTAAGAATTTTTTAGAGAGACTTGATAGAGCAAAGCATTCCAGGCTATAAAAGCTAACAAGTGAAGGAGTCATGAAAATGGGATCTTCCCAGGCCAGGGATCAAACCGGCGACCCTTGCACTGCAAGGTGGACTCTGTACCAATGGACCACCAGGGAAGCCCTAAAGGTCTTGTTTTTACATCAAACTGGTGATATCCTGTATCCCTTTGGGCAAGTCGTCTTTCAGTCTTTGTGGCAATGTTTTGCTCTGAATCATTATGAAGTGAACATGTGCCATTTGTGATGGCCTCTGCAACCTTAGTCAAGAGTATGTATTGTCTCTACCTAGTCAAATCAGATGCCCCATCAACGGTTCTACTGATAAAATTTCTGCCGATTTCATGTTACTGACATTTACATGATGAAGGCTCTTTTCAACCTAGGTTGCTGCTGTGTTTTGCTTTTTCCAAACATTATTTTCAACCACTGGCCACTATTGGAGGATGGGCTTAGTGAGCACTAACGTAAACCATACATCTACGAAACTGGACCCAGTAAGCTGTTGTGTGTTGTCATAATGTGCAGTCAAATGAACCCCTGAGAGCACTGCTGTCTTCTCATGATATGAACTCCCCTAGCTCTCTCTGGATACGTCCCATTTCCCATCTGCGGGCTTCCCTGGTGGCTCAGAGGGTAAAGAATCTGCCTGTGATGCAGGAGACCTGGGTTTGATCCCTGGGCTGGGAAGACCCCGTGGAGAAGCGAATTGCTACGCACTGCGGCATTCTTGCCTAGAGAATTCCACGGCTCGTCCAGCAGGTCAAAAAGAGTCAGACACGGCTGAGTGGCATTCACTTTCCCACATGTGACAAACTGAATAAATGAGGGTGCCCGTGCCAATCAGTATACTAAACACTGGCAATGCTTATTTCATATTTTTAAGAGCAAAGTAAATATAAACTCAAACATCATCCCATGTTCCACTGGATCGTCTTAAAGCCCTGGCACATGTTCCCCATTTTAAAAAGCACTTTGTACTCATGTTGTCATGAAAAAAGGAAACACCATCTGCTTGTGAAGGAAAAGAAGAAAAGGTCTAAGAAATTTCCCTAGAAAAAAAGACACTGATTAAGCAAAGGTAAGAATTTTTTAGAGAGACTTGATAGAGCAAAGCATTCCAGGCTATAAAAGCTACAAGTGGCAAGTGAAGGAGTCATGAATATGCATGTGATACTCGGAAACCACAAGTTGTTCATATGGCTTAAGCTTAAGTATGTGGGAAAGAAAGGCTAGAGGCAAGACGAGTGAAATCGACAGGGCTCAAATGAAGGACAATGGACTTGATGTTGTTGGCAATGGGAGTCACTGAAGGTTTCGGGGCAGGAGAAAAAGTGATCAACTTTATTGGTTGCAACAATACGAGGACTGGGAAAAACAGACTGGAGGCGGAGTATTTAAGCAGGTACATGTTAGTCATGTCCGACTCTCTGTGAGCCCATGGACTGTATGTAGCCTGCCAAGCTCCTCTATCCATGGAATTTTCCAGGCAAGAATATTGGAGCGGGTTGCCATTTACTGCAAAAGTCCAGGCAAGAGAGGATGGGAAGGATTTATGGCCCAGAGGATGAACTGAAAGGACCTGTCACCATTCCAGGAGAAGAAACTACTGTGACAGTCCAAGGATGGCCGAGACGGGGAGGAAGGAAAAGAGGAAAATATTGGGAGACTTGGAAAAATGGAGACATAGTTTTGTAACAATTGGCTGTCAAGATAGAAGACAGGGAAAGGTGAAAGGTACACCAATCACAGACCAAGTGACTGGATACAGGATTAAGTGCAGAGAGGCAACATCCATTCTTTCCTTTACTAGTCATACCATCAACACTGCTTTACTGAGACCCACCACGAATGGGACATAAAAAAGGCGCTGGAGGACGTTTGTAAAGGAAAATCTGGTAGGAAGAGACAGACATTATGGCTATGAAATGCTCCAGAAATAGCAATGTGGATACTTTAAAAAGAAAAGTGCAAATACAAGGCTAAGAAGAGAGGAAGTGGCAGACGATTCATGGATAGAAGACCACACAGATTCATACGGAGGTGATTTCATTGGAACTGGGTCCCCAGCACACACCAGGCACTACCCTGGACACGTGGGACGCAGGTCGTTTAATCCTTGTGACAATCCTACAGTGAAATTTGGGTTCAAAGAGGTTACCCAAACTCATGCTTTGTTTTAAAAATTTGAGGCTGCTGCTTTATTTCAGTCCAGTTTCATAATAAATGGTTTAGAGTTTTTGATGCCATGTACTCCTAAAACAGTGTCTTAAAATGAATGAGCACGGCTGCCTATGTAGCAATATGTTCATCTCATCAGCTGCCAGCGGAAACCAGTGATACATATTAGTAGAAGCATGCAAGTAACACAGCAGCAGAATTTAAGTCCTTGGTGGAAAAAGTTACTCAATTATATACAGCTTTTGCCATTACCACTGAGAGCTGGTAAAAGGAAAATCACATTCAGGATGTGACGTGTTTAACAGGAAGAACATACTGATTAGGAGACTGGAGCTCATAGTGCTCTCCCCACTTTATTCAGTTTTACTCAGGCGCAGGCTCAGCCCTGCTCAGGTTCTGATTTCCTGTTCTAACCAGGAAATGAGATACATGAAATATTGGTCCTGCTCACAGAGATTATAAATCCCCTAACTCCCAACCACTTCTGCCTCTGTTATCTTGATTACCTGATTATCATACCAACATTCACATTAATACCAGCATCCCTGGTAATCCTATTTCTGAAAACCTTATTCCCCATGGGTCAGACCCTGGCTATGTCTGGTAGCTTCTGCTATCTGGGGTCCTATTCCAAATTACCATTAGTCCAAGTTCTCATGAGCCTCAAGGTATTATGATTTGTAACTGTTTACAGATCCATCTTATGTTGGGTCAGTTCACCACTGAGTCTACAAAAGAGACAAAGCTGCTAAAAAGGTTGACTTGTAAATCCCAACACAAGAAGATAACTAATTGGTTCCAATAAAAAGGTACCCGGCCCCATCATTTCATGACAAACAGATAGGGAAAAAATGGAAACAGTGGCAAACTTTATTTTCTTGGGCTCCAAAATCACTGCCAACAGTGATCCCTAAAATTAAAATTTGCTTTGGAAAAACCACACAGATTCATACGGAGGTGATTTCATTGGAACTGGGTCCCCAGCACACACCAGGCACTACCCTGGACACGTGGACGAGGTCGTTTAATCCTTGTGACAATCCTACAGTGAAATTTGGGTTCAAAGAGGTTACCCAAACTCATGCTTTGTTTTAAAAATTTGAGGCTGCTGCTTTATTTCAGTCCAGTTTCATAATAAATGGTTTAGAGTTTTTGATGCCATGTACTCCTAAAACAGTGTCTTAAAATGAATGAGCACGGCTGCCTATGTAGCAATATGTTCATCTCATCAGCTGCCAGCGGAAACCAGTGATACATATTAGTAGAAGCATGCAAGTAACACAGCAGCAGAATTTAAGTCCTTGGTGGAAAAAGTTACTCAATTATATACAGCTTTTGCCATTACCACTGAGAGCTGGTAAAAGGAAAATCACATTCAGGATGTGACGTGTTTAACAGGAAGAACATACTGATTAGGAGACTGGAGCTCATAGTGCTCTCCCCACTTTATTCAGTTTTACTCAGGCGCAGGCTCAGCCCTGCTCAGGTTCTGATTTCCTGTTCTAACCAGGAAATGAGATACATGAAATATTGGTCCTGCTCACAGAGATTATAAATCCCCTAACTCCCAACCACTTCTGCCTCTGTTATCTTGATTACCTGATTATCATACCAACATTCACATTAATACCAGCATCCCTGGTAATCCTATTTCTGAAAACCTTATTCCCCATGGGTCAGACCCTGGCTATGTCTGGTAGCTTCTGCTATCTGGGGTCCTATTCCAAATTACCATTAGTCCAAGTTCTCATGAGCCTCAAGGTATTATGATTTGTAACTGTTTACAGATCCATCTTATGTTGGGTCAGTTCACCACTGAGTCTACAAAAGAGACAAAGCTGCTAAAAAGGTTGACTTGTAAATCCCAACACAAGAAGATAACTAATTGGTTCCAATAAAAAGGTACCCGGCCCCATCATTTCATGACAAACAGATAGGGAAAAAATGGAAACAGTGGCAAACTTTATTTTCTTGGGCTCCAAAATCACTGCCAACAGTGACTGCAGCCATAAAATTAAAAGAGTCTTGCTCTTTGGAAGAAAAACTATGACAAGCCTAGACAGCGTATTCAAAAGCAGAGACATCACTTTGCTGACAAAGGTCCCTATAGTCAAAACTATGTTTTTTCCAGTAGTCATGTACGGATGTGAGAAATCGACCATAAAGAAGGCTGAGTGCTGAACAATGGGTGCTTCTGAACTGTGGTGCTGGAGAAGACTTTTGAGGGTCCCCTGGACAGCAAGGAGATCAAACCAGCCAATCCTAAAGGAATCAACCCTGAATATTCACTGGAAGGACTGATGCGGAAGCTGAAGCTCCAATACTTTGGCCACCTGATGTGAAGAGCTGACTCATTTAAAAAAAAGACCTTAATGTTGGGAAAGATTGAAGGCAAAGGAGAAAGGGTTGACAGAGGATAAGATGATTAGATGCTTCACCAACTCAACGGACACGAATCTAAGCAAACTCCAGGAGATAGTGAAGGACAGGGAAGCCTGGTGTGCTGCAGTCCATGAGGTCAAAAAGAGTTGGACATAACTTAGCAACTGAACAACAACAAAAAAAACACTGATATTTTCCAGTTTATTGAATTATTTGTTTACTGCATATCTCCTCTTCACCACCAGAAGGAAAGCTTCATGAAAGCAGTGACTTCGCTTTCTTGTTCATTAATCTATTTCTCAAGTCCTAGAATAGTTTGAGGGACTGCACTCAACAGGAGCTCAGTAAAGGCTTCTGGGAGCAGAAGCTGGCAGCGTCCTACCCAAATCTCATTTGGTACCAAAGGCACCCATTCAACAGCTACTGTAGCGGTGACGTCTAAAAGCTCATAGCTGCACTCTTCTCCAAAGAACCGTCTGCCCCCCATGGGAGTTCCTTGTCTAGGACTGCCTGGGAAGCTGGAGGCTCTCCCTCAGTCCTCTCCTAAAGGGCAGCCTGTAACTAATGCCTCCCTGATATGGGAGCAAAAAAGGGCTGGCCCTCGGCTTGCAGGTGGGATACCTGAGCAGTTCCATACACGCTCCAGAGCTCCTAGTGAAGAGGCTGAGGCCAGAATTCATCTGAAACCACCTCTTCTCCCCAGCCTTTTTATCCTGACACCTCCACTTCCCCGAAAGTTTTACCTAAAAGCTCTCCCTCTACAATCACAAAAACACTCATCTTCTGGCTCTTCTAGAGTACCTGAACTCACTACTGGCTGACTATTTGGATGCATGAATGGATAAAGTCAAAGGAAATAAAGAAATAATTCTTAAGATTTTCCAGCAATGCTCTTAACTCTTGCACAGAACATTACAGCTATATCTCCCAGAAAAGAAGGAGTTAATGGAGTTGTGAACTGAGCGATCCCATTAGGACACAAATCGACTTGCTTAATGTAAACACCTCACTCCCTCTCCTTCTGCTCATGTTGTCGCTGTCTGAAGAGTCTGGCTACAACACGTTCCTTAGAAGTCTCTTATGAGGAATGGCACTTATGTATGAAGCTCAGCAAAAACAATGTTAAAACGTTAAAATGATCTTAATGAATTAAAAGATGGTTGGGAAGTATACAACACGGGCCCAAGACTCTTCTTTGCTCTGTTGGCTGACCTAAGGATGCTGACGAGAGAAACCTGCAGGCGCTGCTGGATGGAGAGGCCCAGAAAGAGGGGAGCAGGTTTACGTGGTTGGGAAGTGATGTTAAGCATGCTAAGATAATCTGATATTGAAACAACCGTAAGACAATTTATTTTTATTACAACTCAGGACTAAAAATTTTTACAAATCCCTCCCCCATCAGCGTTATCACTGAGTATTTACAGTGGAAGGGCTTTCCAGGTGGCTCAGGCCATGAAAAATCTGCCTACAATGGGTCTTCCCTGGTGGTCCAGTGGGTAAAGAGTCCGCCTTGCAGTGCAAGGGGCGCCGGTTTGATCCCTGGCCCGGGAAAATCCCACGTGCCGCAGAGCAGCTGGACCAGTGTGTCCAATTACGAGCCAGTGCTCTGCAAGGAGAGAGGCCACTGCAATGGGAGGCCCATACAGGCCAAACAGTTAAGATGAATGAAAAAAATACATAAAAAACCAATAAAAGAGAACAAAATTAAAATAAAAAAAAATCTGCCTACAACGCAAAAGACCTGGGTTAAGATGCCTTGGAGAGGGTATGGCTGCGCACTCCAGTATCCTTGCCTGGTGAAGCCCATGGACAGAGGAGCCAAGGGGTGGGGGTGGGGCGGGGTATGGTGTCACAAAGAGTCAGATATGACTCAGTGACTAATATTTCAATGTGAAATCATTTTCTTAATAATTTGCATTATAAGTTAAAAAAACACACACATACAAAGGACTGGAAGGTTATAAACTAAATTGACAACAGTGATTGACTTGAAGAAGGGGAGATGAGACTGGAGTGGTGGTTAAAGGAAGGCTTAGCTAAGATTTTCCAGCAATGCTCTTAACTCTTGCACAGAACATTACAGCTATATCTCCCAGAAAAGAAGGAGTTAATGGAGTTGTGAACTGAGCGATCCCATTAGGACACAAATCGACTTGCTTAATGTAAACACCTCACTCCCTCTCCTTCTGCTCATGTTGTCGCTGTCTGAAGAGTCTGGCTACAACACGTTCCTTAGAAGTCTCTTATGAGGAATGGCACTTATGTATGAAGCTCAGCAAAAACAATGTTAAAACGTTAAAATGATCTTAATGAATTAAAAGATGGTTGGGAAGTATACAACACGGGCCCAAGACTCTTCTTTGCTCTGTTGGCTGACCTAAGGATGCTGACGAGAGAAACCTGCAGGCGCTGCTGGATGGAGAGGCCCAGAAAGAGGGGAGCAGGTTTACGTGGTTGGGAAGTGATGTTAAGCATGCTAAGATAATCTGATATTGAAACAACCGTAAGACAATTTATTTTTATTACAACTCAGGACTAAAAATTTTTACAAATCCCTCCCCCATCAGCGTTATCACTGAGTATTTACAGTGGAAGGGCTTTCCAGGTGGCTCAGGCCATGAAAAATCTGCCTACAATGGGTCTTCCCTGGTGGTCCAGTGGGTAAAGAGTCCGCCTTGCAGTGCAAGGGGCGCCGGTTTGATCCCTGGCCCGGGAAAATCCCACGTGCCGCAGAGCAGCTGGACCAGTGTGTCCAATTACGAGCCAGTGCTCTGCAAGGAGAGAGGCCACTGCAATGGGAGGCCCATACAGGCCAAACAGTTAAGATGAATGAAAAAAATACATAAAAAACCAATAAAAGAGAACAAAATTAAAATAAAAAAAAATCTGCCTACAACGCAAAAGACCTGGGTTAAGATGCCTTGGAGAGGGTATGGCTGCCCACTCCAGTATCCTTGCCTGGTGAAGCCCATGGACAGAGGAGCCAAGGGGTGGGGGTGGGGCGGGGTATGGTGTCACAAAGAGTCAGATATGACTCAGTGACTAATATTTCAATGTGAAATCATTTTCTTAATAATTTGCATTATAAGTTAAAAAAACACACACATACAAAGGACTGGAAGGTTATAAACTAAATTGACAACAGTGATTGACTTGAAGAAGGGGAGATGAGACTGGAGTGGTGGTTAAAGGAAGGCTTAGCTAAAATGAGTGTTTTGTTTCTGCAAGAAGAAGAGAATCAAGCTGGAGAAAAATATTCATAGTTGTTAAATATGAGCAGCAAATGTGGGTACGTGCTATATGTTTTTATTTACATTTTTTGGATTTTTGAAGATTTTCTCCAACTAAAAAAAGTACATAACACTTGAAAAGAATGTGGCTATTCTCTAGTGGCAAGGGATTTAACAAAACTAAGGACAAAATATACACTGTATCCGTGGTTCTCAAGCTTATCTAGCTTGTGACTTAGGAAATAAAACTAAAAAAGAATTCCACAGGAATCTGCTTGTTTTGTCTTTTCTTTCAGGACACCCTAGAGCAGGGTGCTTGCTGATCTCCAACTCCAGGGTCGGTCTGCAGCTCTGAGACCTACTGCAGCTCTACAGCCTACTGTCACACCAGAGCACGGAGCCTCTGTCAGCCTGGGAGGAACATCACGTAAAAGACCACAGGCACTGATTTAGTGTACATTTTTATGAGTTACTTAGGTGACAGGATGGAAAACAGAGCTGTTAAGTTTACTGATGATACTGCTCAGGTAGTTATCAATCCTAAAGGAAATCAACCTTGACTATTCATTGGAAGAATTGATGCTTAAGCTGAAGCTAGAATACTTTGGCCACCTGATGCGAAGAGCTGACTCACTGGAAAAGACCCTGATGATGGGAAAGATTGAGGGCAGGAGGAGAAGGGGGCGGCAGAGGTTGAGATGGTTGGATGGCGTCATGGACTCAATGGACCTGAGTTTGAACAGACTCCGGGAAAGAGTCAGAGACAGAGAAGCCTGATGTGCTGCAGTCCATGGGGTCACAAAACATTGGACACGAATGACTGAATGAATGACTCCCTCTCAGGGAAAATGTGCTAAGAGATAAAGTAAGTTTAATAGTCTGGAGAACAGAGAAAACAGAAAATGAAATATGACAAGGATGTTACTATTGGAAAAAATGGGAAAATATGGAATAACTGGCCAAAGGAAAGACTTTGGGATCAAGCTGGGCAAGGATTAGAAACATGAAGCTAGAGTTTTAAAAGTCAAGGTATTATATATAAACGGAAGTATAAAAATGCAAGAACTGGTTGGCCGACGGTCTTAACACATGGCTAGTACTTTACTGAGGTACTTACTAATGTGGTACCATCACTAAAATGTTTGATCAGCAAGACAAAGCAGCAGCACAGTGCAGTAGTTAGAGCATAAAGCTGAGGCCAGACTACAGGGAGGCAGCTGTGTGACCTCAGACAAGTTGCTTAACCTCTCTGTGCTTCTGTCTTCATCTGAAAAACAGAGATGGTAACAGTGCTGATCTCAGAGTTGTTAGCAAAAGCGAGTTACAATTTGAAAACAGTGTAGAACAGAATAGCTGCTATGGTAACAGTGCTGATCTCAGAGTTGTTAGCAAAAGCGAGTTACAATTTGAAAACAGTGTAGAACAGAATAGCTGCTATGTACATGTTTTTTGATGAAAAGGGCAAAAATAATACAGGAATTTAAATGGACTGGGAGTCAAAAATTATTACAAACCTAAAGATCTGCATGGAAAAATTAGAGGTACCGGCACACTTCATTCCATTAAAAAAAAAAAAAGGCAGTTGAAGGCATTCTTAGTGGGAAAAGTGATGTCTAATTGCTGATAAGAAGATGTCTAGGGCTTCCCTGGTGGTCCAGTGGGTAAGGACACCGCCTTGCAGTGCAAGGCGGCCCGGGTTCGTCCCTGGCCATGGACCCTGACTCGAATGGGAAAACCTGAGATTTGAGGCCAGGAGGAGAAGGGGGCGGCAGAGGTTGAGATGGTTGGATGGCGTCATGGACTCAATGGACCTGAGTTTGAACAGACTCCGGGAAAGAGTCAGAGACAGAGAAGCCTGATGTGCTGCAGTCCATGGGGTCACAAAACATTGGACACGAATGACTGAATGAATGACTCCCTCTCAGGGAAAATGTGCTAAGAGATAAAGTAAGTTTAATAGTCTGGAGAACAGAGAAAACAGAAAATGAAATATGACAAGGATGTTACTATTGGAAAAAATGGGAAAATATGGAATAACTGGCCAAAGGAAAGACTTTGGGATCAAGCTGGGCAAGGATTAGAAACATGAAGCTAGAGTTTTAAAAGTCAAGGTATTATATATAAACGGAAGTATAAAAATGCAAGAACTGGTTGGCCGACGGTCTTAACACATGGCTAGTACTTTACTGAGGTACTTACTAATGTGGTACCATCACTAAAATGTTTGATCAGCAAGACAAAGCAGCAGCACAGTGCAGTAGTTAGAGCATAAAGCTGAGGCCAGACTACAGGGAGGCAGCTGTGTGACCTCAGACAAGTTGCTTAACCTCTCTGTGCTTCTGTCTTCATCTAAAAAACAGAGATGGTAACAGTGCTGATCTCAGAGTTGTTAGCAAAAGCGAGTTACAATTTGAAAACAGTGTAGAACAGAATAGCTGCTATGGTAACAGTGCTGATCTCAGAGTTGTTAGCAAAAGCGAGTTACAATTTGAAAACAGTGTAGAACAGAATAGCTGCTATGTACATGTTTTTTGATGAAAAGGGCAAAAATAATACAGGAATTTAAATGGACTGGGAGTCAAAAATTATTACAAACCTAAAGATCTGCATGGAAAAATTAGAGGTACCGGCACACTTCATTCCATTAAAAAAAAAAAAAGGCAGTTGAAGGCATTCTTAGTGGGAAAAGTGATGTCTAATTGCTGATAAGAAGATGTCTAGGGCTTCCCTGGTGGTCCAGTGGGTAAGGACACCGCCTTGCAGTGCAAGGGGCGTCGGTTCGATCCCTGGCCTGGGAAGATCCCACGTGCCGCAGAGCGGCTGGACCGATGTGTCCAACGACCGAGCCATAGCTCTGGAGCGCATGTGCCCAGAGCCGGTGCTATGCAACAACAGAGGCCACCGCAATGGGAGGCCCACACGGGCCAAAGAACAAAGATCGAAATGAAGGACCAATAGAGGTGGCAAAAAAAAAAAAAAGATGTCTAAAATAGCCGTTTCCAGTTCATAATGGAGAAGATGAGACAGAAGGACCTTCCTAGCAGCCTCTGACATCACGTCTCCAGTTCTCTAGTTTTCTCATCAGTGCTAAGACTGTCTTAATGGCTCAAAACCAATTTTTCCCATGAGACTTCCAAAAAAACCTTTTTAGTTGTTCTATTTCCTCTCAATATATCTGCTTACCCTCTGGAACTTGATGAATTTCAAAATTTATACTGTCACATTTAGTTTTCTTCAGATTGAGGAAAGCCGGGTGTGCTGAATTATGCTGGGCTTTTCAACGCACGTCATCATTCACTCTATGATGGAGAGGGTCAATGCTACAGTTTTATGATTCATTTTATCTCATTTGATTTCATAAAGAAAAAGTATACAAAAATATGAAAGGGAAAAAACAAATGTCTTAAGAATGCATGTATGCTCACGTCTTGGCGACCCTGTGGACCGTAGCCCACCAGGCTCCTCCATCCACGGGATTCTCCAGGCAAGAGGACTGGAACGAGTTGCCATGTCCTCCTCTAGAGGATCTTCCCCACCCCGGGATCAAACCCGCATCTCTTATGTTGCCTGCATTGGCATGTGGGTTCTTTGCCACAGTGAAAGTGTTGGTCTCTCACCCCTGTCCAGCTCTTTGTGACCCCGCTGACAACAGCCCGCCAGGCTCTTCTGTCCATGGAACTCTCCAGGCAAGAGCACTGGAGTAGACTGCCACTCCCTTCTCCAGGGTTCCAACAATAACCACCTACAAGGCCATGCAATTGTCTCTCCTTATCCACTTTCCCCCCTCAGTCTCCATTTAGCTATTAATCAAAAATAAGCCAGTTAAACCTGTGTCAATACATCATTGCCAGTGTGTCTGTCTGACCTCAACAGTCTGATCTGGATGACTGCAATCACCCCCTAGTATTCTCTGTGATCTAATCTCACCTGACTCTGATCTACTCACAGACTCTGGTCCAAATGACCTTTCTTGTTTTAACTCCATCACATTCAGGATAAAAATCCAACCTCAACAAAGCCCATAAAGTCCTCCAAAAGCCCATGTCTTCCTTTGGGCATCAACGCTCGCATCTACACATACACAGGCCAGGTACCCAAGCTGCCTCTTACTTCCTTCTTTTAATGGCTTGTTTTCAATATCCATAATGCCTTGTTCAGTGTTCTGCACTTAAAACCACTTGTCCCTTAAGACCCAGGTTGAACGCCACCTTCTCCAGACCCCCTCCACCCAATCACATGCATATACCCAGAGCACTGGGCACTGCTCTTTAAGGGTCCCCCAGAATCTGTGTATGTTTCATTCTCGGTTTAAATACAACACGATCTTATAAACGCTGCTGTGCTGTCACCTACCAACAGGCAAGAAAGGACATCCAGTCAAGACTGATACCATCGTCTCCACAGCCAGCCCTCCACGCCCACAGGTTCTGCATGTGAAGACTCAACCAACTGAGGACTGAAAACGTCTGGAAAAAGAAACTCAAAGTTCCAGAAAGCAAAACTTGAATTTGTTGTGATCCAGCCACAACTTACATAGCATTTATATTACATTTATGATTATTTATGTAGCATGTATTAGGTATTATTAAGTAATCTAGAGAGGGTTTCAAGTATATGGGAGGATATGTGTCGGTTATATGAAAATACTATGCCATTTTATACCAGGCACCTGAGCATCCCTGGATTTGGGTATCCATGGGGGTCATGGAACCAACACCCTACAAACACTATGAACTTCCATATATCATCAGTGCCCTAAAGAGGTCAAAATACAGGAATCTAATAAATACAGATCAGGTGAAATTCATATATAATAAATAAACCAGATTCCTGCCTTCAAAAAATTCCCTATTTAGTTGGGAAGACATGACTAGGGAAAAGGAGGGAATGGAAGGAAGATGTAAAAATTAACTATAATGCCACTCGGAGTGAGAGTGGGGTACATGGCAAGAAACTAATATTTATGAGTTAACGTAAGTATTCCAGTGCCTAAAATGTGCAAGTCATTATGGGTGGGTCCTTTTCATAGTACCTTAATTTTGACAACCATCTTGAAGGGTATTATTTCAATTTGGTGGGTAAGGAAATTAGGACTCAAGGAATTCAAGGACACATAAAAATTAATGGTAAAGATATAATTTTATATTTAAAACCCATGTTCTCTGTATCACAATGGTACTAATCCAGTCCTATGAAGTTTAGGAGGAGGCAACAGTTACATCCAGAATGACAAATCAGAAAAGTTCCAAGCAGAAGTAACAATGGGCCAAACTTGAAGGATTCTAGGAGACATGGAGTGCATTTCAGAGGGAGGAATAAAGACAGGCATGGATACAAGTTCAAAACTTGTCAGCAGGACGGAGAATAGTCCAGACTGGAATAAGCCAAGCATACGCTGGGAAAATCTCACTGAAGAGAAAACTGGGAATTCACTGGTGGACCTGAGCACTCTATTCACAATGAGCACCAATATTAGAAAAACCAACAAGCACTCAGGTCATGCTAATGACTGGACCTGTGCCATCATCTTCATATATGAAGGGTAGCAGATAAAACAAAAATGGTAATGTAAATATGTCAAAACTTAGATAACTCTGGTTTTAATTTTAATACAAAAGTATACTTTTATTCATCAAAGAAATACAGCTACAGAAGTTGCCATATCAAGAAGTAAATAAATACACGTCACAAATGTGATTCATGTAGTCTCCTCAGTTTGAAATATATACCATAAAGTCATTATACCCATTAATCTTTTAAAGTATCTAAATCATACTCTTAGGACAATATCTTGATTTTAACAAAAAGTATGAATTGCCTACTTTGCTCATTTTATAAGAGCTGATCATTAAAGCATAAGATGGCCATATTCAAAAGTACACAGGTTGTAAGTTTTATTCATGCATGTTTGGTGATGATTTTACTTATCAAGATTATGTTTTTAATGGCTCATAACTAATTCTGTTGGAATGACATCCATAAACTAAATTGAATGTGACTGATTGTTTAGATGGGAACATCACAAATCCATTAAAAGGAATCCGAAATAAACAGAGCTAACGATCTTCAATATAATGCCACTCGAGTGAGAGTGGGGTACATGGCAAGAAACTAATATTTATGAGTTAACGTAAGTATTCCAGTGCCTAAAATGTGCAAGTCATTATGGGTGGGTCCTTTTCATAGTACCTTAATTTTGACAACCATCTTGAAGGGTATTATTTCAATTTGGTGGGTAAGGAAATTAGGACTCAAGGAATTCAAGGACACATAAAAATTAATGGTAAAGATATAATTTTATATTTAAAACCCATGTTCTCTGTATCACAATGGTACTAATCCAGTCCTATGAAGTTTAGGAGGAGGCAACAGTTACATCCAGAATGACAAATCAGAAAAGTTCCAAGCAGAAGTAACAATGGGCCAAACTTGAAGGATTCTAGGAGACATGGAGTGCATTTCAGAGGGAGGAATAAAGACAGGCATGGATACAAGTTCAAAACTTGTCAGCAGGACGGAGAATAGTCCAGACTGGAATAAGCCAAGCATACGCTGGGAAAATCTCACTGAAGAGAAAACTGGGAATTCACTGGTGGACCTGAGCACTCTATTCACAATGAGCACCAATATTAGAAAAACCAACAAGCACTCAGGTCATGCTAATGACTGGACCTGTGCCATCATCTTCATATATGAAGGGTAGCAGATAAAACAAAAATGGTAATGTAAATATGTCAAAACTTAGATAACTCTGGTTTTAATTTTAATACAAAAGTATACTTTTATTCATCAAAGAAATACAGCTACAGAAGTTGCCATATCAAGAAGTAAATAAATACACGTCACAAATGTGATTCATGTAGTCTCCTCAGTTTGAAATATATACCATAAAGTCATTATACCCATTAATCTTTTAAAGTATCTAAATCATACTCTTAGGACAATATCTTGATTTTAACAAAAAGTATGAATTGCCTACTTTGCTCATTTTATAAGAGCTGATCATTAAAGCATAAGATGGCCATATTCAAAAGTACACAGGTTGTAAGTTTTATTCATGCATGTTTGGTGATGATTTTACTTATCAAGATTATGTTTTTAATGGCTCATAACTAATTCTGTTGGAATGACATCCATAAACTAAATTGAATGTGACTGATTGTTTAGATGGGAACATCACAAATCCATTAAAAGGAATCCGAAATAAACAGAGCTAACGATCTTCAATAAGTCACCCATAGATGAGAGAAATTCTGAACATTCTTTTAGACTGCTATTTTTAGGTCTTTTAAAACATATGTTTCTCTTAAGGCCATTTCATGAGATTAAATTTTATGGCAAATATAGCCATAAGGTTATACATAATAAAGAAAAACTGTTCACATTGAAAAGCCTTTAATAATATATATTTTAAACAGAAATGGAGAGTTTTTACTTCCAACTTTACAAAATATCAAATATTGACAAATAGAGGTACCTCAGTAGCCAAATAAGTGGATATTTTATTTGTAATACTATGATCAATGAGTGCTATAAGCAAAAATTTTAAAAATCTCTCTTCGAAATTTTATGTTAAAAATTTTGGCCTCTTTTATTGGTTTTTTATTTATTTTAATCCATCTTTATTCTTTGGCCTCTGCGGGCCTCTCATTGCAGTGGCCTCTCTTGTGGCAGAGCACTGGCTCTGGGCACAGCGTTCCAGCGTGCTGGCTTGTAATTGGACACACTGGTCAAGTCGCTCTGCAGCTCTGTGAGATCTTTCCCGGCCAGGGATTGAACTGGTGCCCCTTGCACTGCAAGACGGACTCCCTACCCACTGGGCCACCGGGGAAGCCCTGAAATTTTTATTATATTCTTAATTTAGACATTTTTCATAGACAATGTTAACTATATATTTACATAGCCAATTATCGGAATCACCATGAGATATCATCAACATCCAGTTCTTTACTACTTTTTGTTATTTCTCAACAAAAGATAGCATAAGAGACATTTTAAGCAGAAAGTAAGGCATGGCACAGTCAGCCTTCTGTATTCACAGTTTCTGCATCATGGATTTAATCAACCTCAGACTGAAAATATTTGGGACAACAAAAAATTCCAGAAACTTCAGAAAAGCAAAATAGGTTACGTAATTTTTATTCATGCATGTTTGGTGATGATTTTACTTATCAAGATTATGTTTTTAATGGCTCATAACTAATTCTGTTGGAATGACATCCATAAACTAAATTGAATGTGACTGATTGTTTAGATGGGAACATCACAAATCCATTAAAAGGAATCCGAAATAAACAGAGCTAACGATCTTCAATAAGTCACCCATAGATGAGAGAAATTCTGAACATTCTTTTAGACTGCTATTTTTAGGTCTTTTAAAACATATGTTTCTCTTAAGGCCATTTCATGAGATTAAATTTTATGGCAAATATAGCCATAAGGTTATACATAATAAAGAAAAACTGTTCACATTGAAAAGCCTTTAATAATATATATTTTAAACAGAAATGGAGAGTTTTTACTTCCAACTTTACAAAATATCAAATATTGACAAATAGAGGTACCTCAGTAGCCAAATAAGTGGATATTTTATTTGTAATACTATGATCAATGAGTGCTATAAGCAAAAATTTTAAAAATCTCTCTTCGAAATTTTATGTTAAAAATTTTGGCCTCTTTTATTGGTTTTTTATTTATTTTAATCCATCTTTATTCTTTGGCCTCTGCGGGCCTCTCATTGCAGTGGCCTCTCTTGTGGCAGAGCACTGGCTCTGGGCACAGCGTTCCAGCGTGCTGGCTTGTAATTGGACACACTGGTCAAGTCGCTCTGCAGCTCTGTGAGATCTTTCCCGGCCAGGGATTGAACTGGTGCCCCTTGCACTGCAAGACGGACTCCCTACCCACTGGGCCACCGGGGAAGCCCTGAAATTTTTATTATATTCTTAATTTAGACATTTTTCATAGACAATGTTAACTATATATTTACATAGCCAATTATCGGAATCACCATGAGATATCATCAACATCCAGTTCTTTACTACTTTTTGTTATTTCTCAACAAAAGATAGCATAAGAGACATTTTAAGCAGAAAGTAAGGCATGGCACAGTCAGCCTTCTGTATTCACAGTTTCTGCATCATGGATTTAATCAACCTCAGACTGAAAATATTTGGGACAACAAAAAATTCCAGAAACTTCAGAAAAGCAAAATGTGAATTTGTCCTGTGGCCAGTATTCACACTGCATTTACAACAATTTATATAACATGTACATTACATTAGGTATTGTAAGTATCTAGGTAACCTAGAGTTGTTTAAAGTATATGGGGGTGGGGGGGGCTTCCCTGGTGGTCCAGTGGGTAAGGACACCGCCTTGCAGGGCAAGGGGCGCCAGTTCGATCCCTGTCCTGGGAAGATCCCACGTGCCACGGAGCGGCTGGACCCATGTGTCCAATTACCGAGCTTGAGCTCTTGGGCACATTCACCCAGGGCCAATGCTCTGCAACTAGAGAGGCCACCGCGATAGGAGGCCCACACGGGCCGAAAGAACAAACATGGATGAAAAATAGATAAATGAAAGACCAATAGAAGTGGCCCACCCACCCTGCTCCCTTCCCAGCCCGCCCTCCCCCGCAAAAAATAAAATAAAATAAAATAAAGTATATGGGGGGATATGTGCAGGTCATAAGCAAATACTGCACCATTTTATATAAGACTTGAACGTCTGCAGGTTTAACACCCATGCGGGTCCTGAAAACACACATACTACTACTACACATAATGGGAGATGATCTTATCTCGAATTTTCTAAACTTTCTAAAGCACCTTGAACACTGTTCCTAGTCAAAGATACTAGAATAGAGACCTAGAAGATGACCTCGTCCACTGCTATTAAACAGAAATGAGAAAACCGAGACTCAGAGACTCGAATATAGAAAGCTTCAAACACATACATAAATGAAATGTTAAAAAATCATTTAATCATTCATATTAAAAAGTTTAGAAATAAACAGCAAATTAAATCTAAATAAGATAAAAGGAAGAGCATAAAATCAAAAGTTATTGAAATAGAAAAGAAACGCTCAAAAGAGAGGTTCGACAGTGTCACAACCAGGTTGCTTAAACAGACCAAAATCATGGGTAATTCCCTGGCAAAACTGATGAACAAAAGAGAAAAGGCAAATAATCAATAGTGGGAGAAAAATGATGATATCATTAGTGGACCTAAGGACATCAAAAGATCATAAAGTGATATTATAAACAACTTTATGCCAACAATTAGAACACAAGGAATAATTCCTAGGAAAATAAAATCTATTAAAGCTTCTTAAAACTATTTAAGATACTGACTCATAAGCCAAAGGCCTATTTATCATGAATGTGAGGGTGACAGATTCAGGAATAATTACAAATTACTAAGTACATTATGTTTCTTTGCTTCCTTTTTTGCTTATGATATTAAGTAATCTTCATAGTCTACAATCAGAATTAACTGAGTTAATTCAGCCTAACATATCTTTCTTTAAAAATGTTTTAATGTCCCATATACAGAAATTGCAAAACTGCCCATCATTCAAAAGGACCCTCATATACAGTGACTCCTGTATTTCTGGGCATAAGTTTGAGAGCTGATTTTAACCTCTGAAGTCACCCTTAAGAAAAAGTTGGTTTTCTGCTTATTTTAAAATATAAAATTTAACTTCATTTGTTTGGCTCTAATACTACACAATTAAGTGGCATTGGTATATATATTCATTCAAACATTCAAGTAATGACATATTGTTAAGGGCACCCTGAACAGTACAGATTAAACACAGTGTAAACAAAATGAAACAGATAAAGCAGCACACATTATCCTAAGAATTAATAACCGCAATGCTCACTGTTATCATCCTTAAGATGTAAAATATGAGTCTGGTCTTGTGTCTTGTGGCTCAAAAACTGGAACTATGATATGTTAAAAATGAAAGTTATTTAGATGAAAACGAGCAAACAAGTTCAACACTTTAGTTCTTTCATTATTTCCCCCAAGTTCGGTCCATGTAAAAAAAAAAAAACTGGTGGAAAGGCTTAACGGTGAGGGAAATAAGGAGTTAATTTTAGATTCAGTGGAACACAGAAGATTGAAATAATTACAAATAAGAATGGTATTACAGCTCCTTAAAGGTGGGGATTATGTTTCTTATTTTTTTCTATATCTCCAAAAACACCTACTCCTGTAATCTTGACATAGTGAATTTTTAAAAAGAATATAAGGCATTAATTCACACAAAGAACTATGAGAAAACACAAAATAGGCAAGAAATTTTCTTCAGCCATGTACGTGAGCTATAGAGGTTTAGGAGTTGAGATAAACTAGCCATGCCCTGTTAATATTAGTAAATTAAAATTTGTACATACTTTGTTAAATTCATCCTCAAAATATTTATTCCTAAACCTTCTGTGCTATTATAAAAAGCATCTAAATATTTTAATATTGCCTTTCTCCATTGCTATTATGTAGGAATACAACTGATTCTGTAGACAAGCCTTCCTTAAGTTTAAACTTATTAGTTCTTGTTTTTTTTTTTTTTTCTAATTAAAACATGTCTACAATCAGAATTAACTGAGTTAATTGAGCCTAACATATCTTTCTTTAAAAATGTTTTAATGTCCGGTATACAGAAATTGCAAAACTGCCCATCATTCAAAAGGACCCTCATATACAGTGACTCCTGTATTTCTGGGCATAAGTTTGAGAGCTGATTTTAACCTCTGAAGTCACCCTTAAGAAAAAGTTGGTTTTCTGCTTATTTTAAAATATAAAATTTAACTTCATTTGTTTGGCTCTAATACTACACAATTAAGTGGCATTGGTATATATATTCATTCAAACATTCAAGTAATGACATATTGTTAAGGGCACCCTGAACAGTACAGATTAAACACAGTGTAAACAAAATGAAACAGATAAAGCAGCACACATTATCCTAAGAATTAATAACCGCAATGCTCACTGTTATCATCCTTAAGATGTAAAATATGAGTCTGGTCTTGTGTCTTGTGGCTCAAAAACTGGAACTATGATATGTTAAAAATGAAAGTTATTTAGATGAAAACGAGCAAACAAGTTCAACACTTTAGTTCTTTCATTATTTCCCCCAAGTTCGGTCCATGTAAAAAAAAAAAAACTGGTGGAAAGGCTTAACGGTGAGGGAAATAAGGAGTTAATTTTAGATTCAGTGGAACACAGAAGATTGAAATAATTACAAATAAGAATGGTATTACAGCTCCTTAAAGGTGGGGATTATGTTTCTTATTTTTTTCTATATCTCCAAAAACACCTACTCCTGTAATCTTGACATAGTGAATTTTTAAAAAGAATATAAGGCATTAATTCACACAAAGAACTATGAGAAAACACAAAATAGGCAAGAAATTTTCTTCAGCCATGTACGTGAGCTATAGAGGTTTAGGAGTTGAGATAAACTAGCCATGCCCTGTTAATATTAGTAAATTAAAATTTGTACATACTTTGTTAAATTCATCCTCAAAATATTTATTCCTAAACCTTCTGTGCTATTATAAAAAGCATCTAAATATTTTAATATTGCCTTTCTCCATTGCTATTATGTAGGAATACAACTGATTCTGTAGACAAGCCTTCCTTAAGTGACTTATTAGTTCTGATATATATTTTTTTAATTTCTTAGGATTTTCTATGTACATAATCATGTTGTCTCTAAATAAAGACAATTTAAATTCTTCTATTTAAACACATGTGCAATTTATTATTTTTTCTTGCCTTATTGCACTGGCTAGAACCTTTAGCACAAACATGAACAGTGAATATTCTTGCCTTTTCCCCAGTAATGTGTGGAAGGTATACCTTTTTTAACCATTAAACAAACATGTTAGCTATAATTTTTTAATTTATGCCTCTTAATAGGTTGAGAGAGTTTCCAGCTGTGTGCAATTTGCTGTAACATTTTATCATGAGTGAATATAGCATTTTACCAAATATTTTTATTGTTTGTTTATTTGGGGGGGGATAAACAATGACTGAAATGATCATATGGCTTTTCTTTTAGGTTATAAATAAATTATATTATTTGATTTCAAATGTTACATTTCTAGGATAAAACCCATTTGGTTATGATGCATTATCCTTATACATATTGCTGAATTTGATTTGTTAAAACTTGTTAAGAATTTTTGTACCTGCGCTCATGGAAAATACTGAACTGTAATTTTCTTATATTATGCAGGTTGGATAGTAAAAAGATACTGAGTTTTTGTTCGTCTAAAAATGTCCACATTTATAAAGAACGTTTTGCCAGAGGTACTAATGTATATTAACATTTTATTCTTCTTTTCACTGTTTAAAGATAATCATTCAAAAAAGCCCCAACCATTTCGCTTGTGGTCAGTGGTTATTTTTATGCTCTTCCCCCTGTATGTAATATACCTTTTTCTTCTCCCTGGCAGTTTTAAAGATTTCCTCTTCTAATTTTCAACAATTTGATGATAATGTATGTTGTTATGGTTTCCTGCTTATCTTGTTGAGGTTCATTGAGCTTCCTGGATTGGTGACCTGATCCTTTTCACAAAGTTTGGGAATTTTTCCATCATTATATCTTCAAATAATATTCTGCCCCTGTCTTTGTCCTTCTATTATTATTTTTTGAGATTTTAATTGCCCATATGCGAGACTGTATTTTTAAGGGCTGCTATTTCTGTACTGAGAATTCCTAGTTATTCCCTCATTATGTTGATTCCACCTTTACATGCTTGAATATATTTAAGGCAATGGTTTTACAGTCCTCATCTGCTAACTCAATCATCTGTCACACTGGAGTCCATTTCTATTGACCAATTTTCCTGCTTATTTATAAAGTGTTAGTCACTCAGTGGTGTCTGACTCTTTGCAGCCCCCTGAACTATAGAAAGGCTCCTCTGTACATGGAATGTTCCAAGCAAGAATACTGGAGTGGGTTGCCATTCCCTTCTCCAGGGGATCTTCCTGATCCAGGGATGGAACTTGCATTGCAGGCAGATTCTTTATCAGCTGGGCCACCATTTGTATGTCTAGTAATATTCTATTGAATGCTTGATATTGTGAATGCTCAGTTGTTAAATGTTTGTGGTTCTGTTGTCTTCTTTTACCAAATGGTCATCTAAGCAGCTAATTTACTTCTGAATCAGTTTAAATTTTTCCAAAACATTTTTCCCCCAAATGTCCAACTCTTTAATTTTTAAAACCATTTTGTCTGAGAAAAACTTTAAAAATAGTGTTAAATTGGAAGGACTACTCTGGTACCAGTTACTCCATCATAGCCAGAGGTGTAAATGCGAAGAGGGAGTTTTCAGTTTTTTTGTCCTCTCTTTTATGATTTTCTTTTCCCTTTTCACTGTTTAAAGATAATCATTCAAAAAAGCCCCAACCATTTCGCTTGTGGTCAGTGGTTATTTTTATGCTCTTCCCCCTGTATGTAATATACCTTTTTCTTCTCCCTGGCAGTTTTAAAGATTTCCTCTTCTAATTTTCAACAATTTGATGATAATGTATGTTGTTATGGTTTCCTGCTTATCTTGTTGAGGTTCATTGAGCTTCCTGGATTGGTGACCTGATCCTTTTCACAAAGTTTGGGAATTTTTCCATCATTATATCTTCAAATAATATTCTGCCCCTGTCTTTGTCCTTCTATTATTATTTTTTGAGATTTTAATTGCCCATATGCGAGACTGTATTTTTAAGGGCTGCTATTTCTGTACTGAGAATTCCTAGTTATTCCCTCATTATGTTGATTCCACCTTTACATGCTTGAATATATTTAAGGCAATGGTTTTACAGTCCTCATCTGCTAACTCAATCATCTGTCACACTGGAGTCCATTTCTATTGACCAATTTTCCTGCTTATTTATAAAGTGTTAGTCACTCAGTGGTGTCTGACTCTTTGCAGCCCCCTGAACTATAGAAAGGCTCCTCTGTACATGGAATGTTCCAAGCAAGAATACTGGAGTGGGTTGCCATTCCCTTCTCCAGGGGATCTTCCTGATCCAGGGATGGAACTTGCATTGCAGGCAGATTCTTTATCAGCTGGGCCACCATTTGTATGTCTAGTAATATTCTATTGAATGCTTGATATTGTGAATGCTCAGTTGTTAAATGTTTGTGGTTCTGTTGTCTTCTTTTACCAAATGGTCATCTAAGCAGCTAATTTACTTCTGAATCAGTTTAAATTTTTCCAAAACATTTTTCCCCCAAATGTCCAACTCTTTAATTTTTAAAACCATTTTGTCTGAGAAAAACTTTAAAAATAGTGTTAAATTGGAAGGACTACTCTGGTACCAGTTACTCCATCATAGCCAGAGGTGTAAATGCCAAGAGGGAGTTTTCAGCTTTTCTTTGGTCCTCTTCTCTTTCTCCTTTAGTCCATGACTTTACCTTATTTTCTCCTACATTTTTCTCTCAAAACCATATCATTGGGGCTTCCCTGGTGGTCCAGTGGGTAAGGACACCGCCTTGCAGTGAAAGGGGCTCCGGTTCAATCCCTGGCCTGGGAAGATCCCACGTGCCGCGGAGCGGCTGGACCAATGTGTCCAATTACCGAGCCGGAGCTCTGGAGCGCATGTGCCCAGAGCCGGTGCTCTGCGACAACAGAGGCCACTGCAATGGGAGGCCCACACGGGCCAAAGAACAAAGACAGATGAAACCAGACAAATGAAAGACCAGTGGAAGTGGCCTGCCCGTCCGCCTCCCTCCCCAGCCGGCTCCCCCCTCCCCCTCAAAAAAAATTAAAAAAAAAAAAACCAAACCATATCATTATCTACTGAAAAGACTCAAACTGAAAACCAATTCTTGTAACTCAACCTAATATTATTTCCACTACACAATGTTTTTGTTAATTTCCTGGGATTAAAACAATAACAATTCAATCTTGTTTTAATTTGCTTTTACTTGATTCTTTTCTTTCTCCTTTGGTGGATCATCTGCTTATTTTGCATTTTAGACAGATTTAGAACAGGTTCATTGATAAAGCTAAAAACAATCCATGCTGAGAAAACGTATTTCATTAAAAAGCTATCCCTGGTCCAGCAAACCACACAAAAGTAAATAATCCATAAAGGGTTTTCCAAGAAGTCAAGGAGCCTAATAACTCACTTCTTCATACTTCTGAGCTCCTAATCTCATACCTGAGCTTCACATAGCTTACTGTTTCTCCCTGTGAGCTGTTTTAGCTTCCTTAGAAGTGAGCTTAGAGAGTTAGCAAGCGAGCTTAGTCTCTACATATTTTTCTTCTAATTTAAGAGACTTTATGGGGATGAAAACCACTCCCTGATTGCAATGTTCATCACTCTTTGTCCACAAAACATCTATTAATTCATGTTTATAAAGCATTAGTCATTTTAAAAATAAATTTTACATGGATTTGTGACCTTTTAAGGAGAGGAGAGATGGGGGCAGGAGGAAGAGAAATGAAACTGGTATATTAAAATGGGCCTTTAAGAAAGTATTTTTAAATTGTACTGGAAGCAAAATAAATAATTAAATCAGATCTTAAGAGCCTGTGGTTTTATTCTCTTACCTGTGCAACTGGATATATTCTCGGGGTCTGTTGAGCAGGTGAAGGAATCGATCAACAATCTTATTTTTTCCTACACCCTGTAATTACACAGAAAGCAATAAACAAAAAAGAAACTTTTGTCTGGAGATTAAACAAACCAGAATAATCTCCTACCCAAACCCTCTTCCTGTTCTGAAACTGAAAGTTGCTCAGTCGTGGACTGTAACCTGCCAGGCTCTTCTGTCCATGGAATTCTTCAGGCTAGAATTCTGCATGGGAAGCTGATCCCTTCTCCACGGGCTCTTTCCAACCCAGGGATCGAGCCCAGGTCTCCCTCATTGCAGGCAGATTCTTTACCGTTTGAGACAACAGGGAAGCCTGAGAATACTGCAGTGGATAGCCTATCTCTTCTCCAGGGAATCTTCCAAATCCAGGAATCAAACCAGGGTCTCCTGGACTGCAGGTGGTTCTTTACCAGCTGAGTTCTTCTAGCTTATTGTTTTGTTTTTTTGGGGCGGGGGGCGGTGGGGAGCGGGTTGGGGAGGGAGGGGGACTGGTGGGCCACTTCTATTGGTCTTTCATTTCTCTATTTTCATCCATCTTTGTTCTTTGGCCCATGTGGGCCTCCCATTGCAGTGGCCTTTGTTGTCGCAGAGCACCGGCTTTGGGCGCATGCGCTCCAGAGCTCCGGCGCGGTAACTGGACACATCGGTCCAGGAGCTCCGCACGTGGGATCTTCCCAGGCCAGGGATTGTCCGCACTGTTTTAGTCCTAGAAGTGAGCTTAGAGAGTTAGCAAGCGAGCTTAGTCTCTACATATTTTCTTCTAATTTAAGAGACTTTATGGGGATGAAAACCACTCCCTGATTGCAATGTTCATCACTCTTTGTCCACAAAACATCTATTAATTCATGTTTATAAAGCATTAGTCATTTTAAAAATAAATTTTACATGGATTTGTGACCTTTTAAGGAGAGGAGAGATGGGGGCAGGAGGAAGAGAAATGAAACTGGTATATTAAAATGGGCCTTTAAGAAAGTATTTTTAAATTGTACTGGAAGCAAAATAAATAATTAAATCAGATCTTAAGAGCCTGTGGTTTTATTCTCTTACCTGTGCAACTGGATATATTCTCGGGGTCTGTTGAGCAGGTGAAGGAATCGATCAACAATCTTATTTTTTCCTACACCCTGTAATTACACAGAAAGCAATAAACAAAAAAGAAACTTTTGTCTGGAGATTAAACAAACCAGAATAATCTCCTACCCAAACCCTCTTCCTGTTCTGAAACTGAAAGTTGCTCAGTCGTGGACTGTAACCTGCCAGGCTCTTCTGTCCATGGAATTCTTCAGGCTAGAATTCTGCATGGGAAGCTGATCCCTTCTCCAGGGGATCTTTCCAACCCAGGGATCGAGCCCAGGTCTCCCTCATTGCAGGCAGATTCTTTACCGTTTGAGACAACAGGGAAGCCTGAGAATACTGCAGTGGATAGCCTATCTCTTCTCCAGGGAATCTTCCAAATCCAGGAATCAAACCAGGGTCTCCTGGACTGCAGGTGGTTCTTTACCAGCTGAGTTCTTCTAGCTTATTGTTTTGTTTTTTTGGGGCGGGGGGCGGTGGGGAGCGGGTTGGGGAGGGAGGGGGACTGGTGGGCCACTTCTATTGGTCTTTCATTTCTCTATTTTCATCCATCTTTGTTCTTTGGCCCATGTGGGCCTCCCATTGCAGTGGCCTTTGTTGTCGCAGAGCACCGGCTTTGGGCGCATGCGCTCCAGAGCTCCGGCGCGGTAACTGGACACATCGGTCCAGGAGCTCCGCGGCACGTGGGATCTTCCCAGGCCAGGGATCGAACTGGCGCCCCTTGCACTGCAAGGCGGTGTCCTTACCCAATGGACCACCAGGGAAGCCCTAGCTTATTGCTAATGCAAATCAAACTGGTAAACATACACAGCACATCTTAAGGTTTTCCAATTGAGTTTCATATACACTAGCCCTAAGTTTGTCTTATTTAAAAGGAAATATGAAATTATTTTTAGCCTTCTGTAACTTTTTTTTCCCTGTTCTATAATTTTTCACTGCAGTATAGACATTAGAGCCAGAATATATCTATTTCAGATTTAAAGAAAGGCAACAGGGGCTTCCCTGGTGGTCCAGTGGGTAAGGACATCACCTTGAAGTGCAAGGGGTGCCAGTTTGATCCTTGGCCTGGGAGGATCCCAAGTGCCGTCGGGCAGCTGGAAGGATGTGTCCAACTACCGAGCCAGAGTTCTGGAGCGCATGCACCCATAACTGGTGCAATCAGAGAGGCCACTGCGATGGGAGGCCCACACAGTCCAAAGAACAAAGATAAATAAATGAAAGATCAATAGAAGTGGCCAAAAAAAAAAAAAAAAGGCAACAAAGGAAATCAAGTAAGTATAAAAACAAAGATTTTTCTAATACACTCTTCAGAATTACGGTTTTTAGTGATATAAAGATAAATATAATACTGTACTTCTATTTAAATCAAATCCTAATTTCGTCTCTTATTATCCTACTTTCCAGTTCCTTAAAACCTCGAAAACCTCAAATTATAATCAGGGTTTATTAATAAGTCTCATCTATGTCTGCTGTTCCTAGAAGTGCCCTCACTTTCCTACTGTTCACTGATGCTGAGATTGCTGTTCTTTTGTAGAGGACTAGCTATGAAAAACGGAATTCACTCCAATGCTGCCGCTCCATTTTAAAGTGCTCACTCAGAGGTGGACTATTCTATGAATGGGATGTAAAACTCCTAAAAAGTGGGTGTGTGGGAAGAAGAGAAGTGGTTTTAAAAGCTGTATTTTGTAATATATGTTCTAGCAATAAAAAAATACCTTTATTGATTTCTTATACTGTTCACAGTCAAATGTATGGTACAACAGCTATGCAGGCTTTAAAATGGCATGCTGCAATACACATAAAATTTTAAATAAATTCGGATGAACAAAATGTGTGTTAATAACATCAGCTCTGTTCAAGAAGCCTAGAGAAAAACAAATATCATAAATGCATAGTAATGTCAGAAATACAAAGGATTTCTTGAAAGAAACAAGTCATGAAAAACCACTCCTGCTCCCTCCCCCTTCCAAGATTATAGATTCCCTCTTGCTGTTTCCTGAGCAGTTTTAGGAGGTTGCTGTGTTGTGTTACTCAGTCGTGTGCGCCTGACTCTTTGCGACCCTATGGACTGTTGCCTGCCAGGCTCCTCTGTCCATGGGATTTCCCAGGAAAGAACAATGGAGTGGGCTGTTACTACAAGTCTTATAAATGTAGGATGCAATGTGAAGTCCCTGGCTGCCACAACAGGCTCTTGTGCTATGTCTTCTTTCAGTGTGTTAAACAAAACAACAAAAAAAGGAAATTCAACTGTAAATTTTCAAGATCTTATTGACTTTATTCATGAATCCAGCACATAGTTAGGAACTTCCCCTGTAGCTCAGATGGTAAAAAATCTGCCTGCAATGCAGGAGGACCTGGATTCAATCCCTGGGACAGGAAGATCCCCTGGAGAAGGAAATGGCAACCCACTCCAGTATTCTTGCCTGGAGAATCCCATGGACAGGGGACCTGGCAGCCTACGGTTCCTGCCTGCCTGCTCTCCCTTGCGTAATTTAGCAACCATTTTAGCACCTAGTGTTATAGGTGCACAGGTTGAGTGGGATACAACGATAAATAAAATAGCTCCTGGCCACATCGTATCTTACAATCTAGCAGGAAACAGACTATTAAGCAAACAAAAGACCCCTACATATGAACCTGCAAGTTGTGAACATTCAAAGATGCAAATGAGCATTTGCATATCCAACGACATGAGTGAATTCAGGTGTCTGGCGTACATTGTCACGTGTATGCATCCTCTGCAAGCTGTTGTCACTTTGTGTACTTTACTGTTCAGGTCTGTAAAGAGTACAGTATCTTTATGTAAAGCCCAGGATGTCCAGAAGCAAGTGTAAAAGCAGGGCTTTCCTGGTAGCTCAGTGGTAAAGAATCTGCCCGACAATGCAGGAGACATAGGTTCAATCCCTCCTCCGGGAAGATCCCACATGCTGAGGAGCAACTAAGCTCTTGAGCCACAACTACTGAGCCTGTGCTCTAGACCACAGTAGCCACAACTACTGAGTCCACGTGCCACAACGACTGATGCCCGTGTGCCCTAGGGCCCGTGCTCCACAACAAGAGAAGTCACAGCAATGAGAAGCCTGATCACCTCAACAAGAGGGTGGCCCCAGCCTAAGGGGGTACAGTCTGTGCTTGTCTCTCGTGTGTTTTTACCCTATGACTGTTGCCCGCCAGGCTCCTCTGTCCATGGGATTTCCCAGGAAAGAACAATGGAGTGGGCTGTTACTACAAGTCTTATAAATGTAGGATGCAATGTGAAGTCCCTGGCTGCCACAACAGGCTCTTGTGCTATGTCTTCTTTCAGTGTGTTAAACAAAACAACAAAAAAAGGAAATTCAACTGTAAATTTTCAAGATCTTATTGACTTTATTCATGAATCCAGCACATAGTTAGGAACTTCCCCTGTAGCTCAGATGGTAAAAAATCTGCCTGCAATGCAGGAGGACCTGGATTCAATCCCTGGGACAGGAAGATCCCCTGGAGAAGGAAATGGCAACCCACTCCAGTATTCTTGCCTGGAGAATCCCATGGACAGGGGACCTGGCAGCCTACGGTTCCTGCCTGCCTGCTCTCCCTTGCGTAATTTAGCAACCATTTTAGCACCTAGTGTTATAGGTGCACAGGTTGAGTGGGATACAACGATAAATAAAATAGCTCCTGGCCACATCGTATCTTACAATCTAGCAGGAAACAGACTATTAAGCAAACAAAAGACCCCTACATATGAACCTGCAAGTTGTGAACATTCAAAGATGCAAATGAGCATTTGCATATCCAACGACATGAGTGAATTCAGGTGTCTGGCGTACATTGTCACGTGTATGCATCCTCTGCAAGCTGTTGTCACTTTGTGTACTTTACTGTTCAGGTCTGTAAAGAGTACAGTATCTTTATGTAAAGCCCAGGATGTCCAGAAGCAAGTGTAAAAGCAGGGCTTTCCTGGTAGCTCAGTGGTAAAGAATCTGCCCGACAATGCAGGAGACATAGGTTCAATCCCTCCTCCGGGAAGATCCCACATGCTGAGGAGCAACTAAGCTCTTGAGCCACAACTACTGAGCCTGTGCTCTAGACCACAGTAGCCACAACTACTGAGTCCACGTGCCACAACGACTGATGCCCGTGTGCCCTAGGGCCCGTGCTCCACAACAAGAGAAGTCACAGCAATGAGAAGCCTGATCACCTCAACAAGAGGGTGGCCCCCACTCCCTGCAACTAGAGAAGAGCCAGCCAGCAGCAACAAAGACCCAGAATAGCCACAAAATTTAAAAAGAAAGAAAGAAAATATAAAAGTAGTGGTTTATAGCCAATTGTTGATTGGGTACCAAAGCTAACTTTGTCGGACTTATAAACAAATTGGACTTACAAATGAGCTCGCTCAGAACAGAGCTCATTCATCTGTAGGGAACTTCCTGTCGGTGTCCATGTGGTAAGTGTTCCGCTGTGGAACATCCGAAAGGCTTGAAGATTTTCACTAAATGCTCAGGAAGTCCCAGGATGCACGATGATATTTCAGTTGAAGTATCAAGGGATTGAAGAGGTGATGGGAAGGAAGAGAAAAAGGAGTGTTCCAGGTAGAACCGTACGTGGAAAGGCCCAGCTACCAGAGAGCTGGAGCAGCTGGACAGACCCCAGGGAAGTCACGGAGCAGAAGGAAGGAAGGGAACAATAAGGAACGAGGCTAGCGTAGGAGGCAGGGCCTAGCTCTGGCAGTCCTGGAAGCCAGGTAAGAGTGTGGACCGTTTCCTAACAGCACCAAAAGGCCACTTAACTAGAGGAGATATCAGATCAGGTTTTCACTTTTGGAAAATCACCCTGGTGAAAGGACTGGGCAGAGAGCACGACTGAAAGCAGAGGAAAGCCATTTGTAAACTTCTTTAGAAAAAAAACAACAACTCAGGTGGGAGGTGGCTGTGGCTTGAAGTAAGGAGCTGAGAGAAATGAATGCACTCAAGAGATGTTTAAGGGGAAGAACTAACAAGGCTTGATGAGGAGCTGGAGGTAGAGTGGGAGACATCGACCTCTCTGTCTTGGGCCACAGGTGGAAGGTGATGCTGCTTAGGATCCATGAGACGGGGAGGGAAAGCGCATTTGCTGATGGAGGAGGGAAGTCTGGTTTTTAAAAAGGCAGTTGAACTGTGGACACGTTTCCTCTGCAGGGCCTGCTTCCCACATCTACTCCTTCCTCTCTAATTCACTGTTGCGGCTCCAGGGCAGCCCATCGCTGTGCTCAGACTCCCAGCAAGAGTCCTCTTTGGTCTCCTGCCTCCAGATTTACGACCAGTCAGTCCACAGTTTGTTTAGTTAGTTTTCTAAAATAGAGATATCCTCAGGTCATTTCTGGCTTTGTGGTAAGAGCTCCGATAATTCCTTCATAGCCAATTGTTGATTGGGTACCAAAGCTAACTTTGTCGGACTTATAAACAAATTGGACTTACAAATGAGCTCGCTCAGAACAGAGCTCATTCATCTGTAGGGAACTTCCTGTCGGTGTCCATGTGGTAAGTGTTCCGCTGTGGAACATCCGAAAGGCTTGAAGATTTTCACTAAATGCTCAGGAAGTCCCAGGATGCACGATGATATTTCAGTTGAAGTATCAAGGGATTGAAGAGGTGATGGGAAGGAAGAGAAAAAGGAGTGTTCCAGGTAGAACCGTACGTGGAAAGGCCCAGCTACCAGAGAGCTGGAGCAGCTGGACAGACCCCAGGGAAGTCACGGAGCAGAAGGAAGGAAGGGAACAATAAGGAACGAGGCTAGCGTAGGAGGCAGGGCCTAGCTCTGGCAGTCCTGGAAGCCAGGTAAGAGTGTGGACCGTTTCCTAACAGCACCAAAAGGCCACTTAACTAGAGGAGATATCAGATCAGGTTTTCACTTTTGGAAAATCACCCTGGTGAAAGGACTGGGCAGAGAGCACGACTGAAAGCAGAGGAAAGCCATTTGTAAACTTCTTTAGAAAAAAAACAACAACTCAGGTGGGAGGTGGCTGTGGCTTGAAGTAAGGAGCTGAGAGAAATGAATGCACTCAAGAGATGTTTAAGGGGAAGAACTAACAAGGCTTGATGAGGAGCTGGAGGTAGAGTGGGAGACATCGACCTCTCTGTCTTGGGCCACAGGTGGAAGGTGATGCTGCTTAGGATCCATGAGACGGGGAGGGAAAGCGCATTTGCTGATGGAGGAGGGAAGTCTGGTTTTTAAAAAGGCAGTTGAACTGTGGACACGTTTCCTCTGCAGGGCCTGCTTCCGCATCTACTCCTCCTTCCTCTCTAATTCACTGTTGCGGCTCCAGGGCAGCCCATCGCTGTGCTCAGACTCCCAGCAAGAGTCCTCTTTGGTCTCCTGCCTCCAGATTTACGACCAGTCAGTCCACAGTTTGTTTAGTTAGTTTTCTAAAATAGAGATATCCTCAGGTCATTTCTGGCTTTGTGGTAAGAGCTCCGATAATTCCTTCAAGGAAACGCTAAAAGCATAACCCAGGAAGGAATTTCTGTAAATATCCTGAGCAAAATGGAAACGTTAGAGAGATCTGCTCTTTCCAATCAGAATTTTCACCTAGAACAAAAAATCCTCCAGATTATTTCAACTGAATAAATACATAAATAGTCTCTTATTTGCCCATTCCAAAAGTGACACTTACTCATTTTTCTCAATGAGAAGTTTAGAAAATGGAAAACTACCCAATTTGCAACTGTTCAAATAAATCTGCTACCATTTTCATCTTGTTCCTGTGGTATTTATCTTTACTTACTCGTCATTATCCTGTACACACAATGTGTATCCTTTCATAACAACTAGCACAAAATAAATAGCTTTTACATCATATTTGACTCTTTCTGAAGATAATATTTAGTCGGGCACATCCCCTGGAGGAAGAAACAGAAACCTGCTCCAGTGTTTTCACCTAGGAAATTCCATGGACAGGGAAGCCTGGAAGACTATAGTCCATGGGTCATAAAAGAGTTGGACCTGATTGAAGAACTAACAACCACCACAACAAAAAGTGAGTGAAAATTTTAAAAAGAAGGAACCTGTAGAATAAGAGAGGCTAAAAACTACGACTTGTCTCACAAGGATGACCCTTACTTTTCTCATTACTCTTCCGCCCCGTTGTGTTCTCCATGATAAGGTACTCGAAAGACCTTGACTGAGGCAGGAGGCAAATGGCCCTTTGACTACAGGGCTGGGGGGAGGAAGGACTCTGTTATCCCACAGACCTTAAGGACAGGAGGTAAACATGCTTCCAATGTCATGACTTCAAGAATTTTCAAAGATTCCAGGAAATGGGGATCGAGACGGGAGAAAGCGCATTTGCTGATGGAGGAGGGAAGTCTGGTTTTTAAAAAGGCAGTTGAACTGTGGACACGTTTCCTCTGCAGGGCCTGCTTCCCACATCTACTCCTTCCTCTCTAATTCACTGTTGCGGCTCCAGGGCAGCCCATCGCTGTGCTCAGACTCCCAGCAAGAGTCCTCTTTGGTCTCCTGCCTCCAGATTTACGACCAGTCAGTCCACAGTTTGTTTAGTTAGTTTTCTAAAATAGAGATATCCTCAGGTCATTTCTGGCTTTGTGGTAAGAGCTCCGATAATTCCTTCAAGGAAACGCTAAAAGCATAACCCAGGAAGGAATTTCTGTAAATATCCTGAGCAAAATGGAAACGTTAGAGAGATCTGCTCTTTCCAATCAGAATTTTCACCTAGAACAAAAAATCCTCCAGATTATTTCAACTGAATAAATACATAAATAGTCTCTTATTTGCCCATTCCAAAAGTGACACTTACTCATTTTTCTCAATGAGAAGTTTAGAAAATGGAAAACTACCCAATTTGCAACTGTTCAAATAAATCTGCTACCATTTTCATCTTGTTCCTGTGGTATTTATCTTTACTTACTCGTCATTATCCTGTACACACAATGTGTATCCTTTCATAACAACTAGCACAAAATAAATAGCTTTTACATCATATTTGACTCTTTCTGAAGATAATATTTAGTCGGGCACATCCCCTGGAGGAAGAAACAGAAACCTGCTCCAGTGTTTTCACCTAGGAAATTCCATGGACAGGGAAGCCTGGAAGACTATAGTCCATGGGTCATAAAAGAGTTGGACCTGATTGAAGAACTAACAACCACCACAACAAAAAGTGAGTGAAAATTTTAAAAAGAAGGAACCTGTAGAATAAGAGAGGCTAAAAACTACGACTTGTCTCACAAGGATGACCCTTACTTTTCTCATTACTCTTCCGCCCCGTTGTGTTCTCCATGATAAGGTACTCGAAAGACCTTGACTGAGGCAGGAGGCAAATGGCCCTTTGACTACAGGGCTGGGGGGAGGAAGGACTCTGTTATCCCACAGACCTTAAGGACAGGAGGTAAACATGCTTCCAATGTCATGACTTCAAGAATTTTCAAAGATTCCAGGACTCGTACGCCGTCCTCGGTCTCCTTATTTCAGGTGCCCTGTCTCCTCAGAGAGATCAAAAGTAAAATCCTATACAGAAAAAGAGCTTGTCTTCCTGGGCCAGAAGACCACAGGACGGGGAAAGTCATCCACGCCTGGTTAAGGGAAGCAAGGAGCAGGGCAGGAGAGAAGGGCTAGAGGGGAACGGATAGCAGGCAAGAGAAAGCGGGTCTGGAGGGGAGAGCTGGGCTAAGAGTGACCCTCCTGGGATGGAACGATGGAAGGATCTCCCACAGCAGGTGAACCTGAAAGCCTGCTAGGTCGTGCTCTGCACGTCTCCTCCAAACACGCTCTAGGCAGCCAGCCATCTCCTAACCCTCTGTGCCGTGGCTTCTGGGCTGAGCGTGTCTGTTCTAGCTAATCTAGCCTGCCTTTCCCTCTCTCTCTGTCATCTTCCACGCAGCCCTGAGTGTTCTGATAAGAAGCCCCAGCTTTCCTAAAGTCTGCCTGACTCTCCCAGTGTTTTTTCTCCTTGAGCTCCAAACATCAGCATGGCTTCCTCTGGTTGCTAAACCGCTGTCTTGTTACAGCCCTCGTCACACGGTGCCCCTGGGAACCTCTCGGAGACCTCAGCCCAAAGACTCGCTCCTAGAGGGCAAGACGGCCCTCTTCATGCCCCTCTCACCGGCTCTCATGTATAACCTATAGGCCAAAAGTACTAAAATTTGAAGAAAAGGACTTCTCTAGTGGTCCAGTGGCTAAATAAAATTTGAGGAAAGAAGGGAATAAAAGGAAAGGGAAGCCATGCAACGGGTCTTGCTGAAGGAGGTAGAAGCCTCTTCCAGCAACATTCTGCTCCCTTTGTGCCAACAAAGATGAGAAAACTGACATTTATGGAGCCCTCTGCTGCATGCCTCCAGGGACTTTTACTGCTCCACCACTCAAATCCTCAAGTCAGCCACGTCAGCAGGAGGCGACACTCTTGTTTTGGAGAAAAGCAAACTTAAGTTCGGGGCTTCCCCAGTGGCTCAGATGGTAAACAATCTGCCTGCAGTGAGGGAGACCCGGGCCCAGGTGGGAAGGTCCCCTGGAGGAGGAAATGGCAGCCTGCTCCAGTCGTCTCGCCTAGAGAATCCCGTGGACAGAGAAGCCTGGCAGGCTACAGTCGAGGGGCTTGCAAAGAGTTGACGTAACTGAGCATGCCAGCATACAAAAAAAGTCCTAAAAAGTTAAGATCCCGCACACAGTGGGATTTTAAGGCAAAACCACTCTCACTTGAAAGACCGAGCAGTTTCCTGCCTCACTAAATTGCAATACAGAATGTCAGGAGGTAGTCTCCCTAAATTGCTTTCCATGAGAGTTTATACCGTGGAGTCAAAGATCAGTTAGTCCAAGATTATAAAATAGGCTAAACATGTGTCCACTGACCCCCTGTATGGGATCCAAGGTTCAGGAGGGGGGTGGGGACCGGAACCGTTCCTCTGCACCACTTTTTAAACAGACTCCAAGTCAGGGCGCGCTCTAGCTGCTGTTCCACTTTCCCACGTGTTCTCTGAAGCCTCTTACCTTCGGGCCTTCCTTCCAGTTCTCCCTGTCTTCAGGAACCCAGAGTTAGTTCATTTTGTATAATATTTTAAAAAATGTTTGCTCCATGGGATTTTAATTTTCCATTTAGAAGAGCTCCTGTAGGAATGTCATCAGCAAATACAACTGAAGTCAAACGTGTGTGTTAGCTGCTTAGTCGTGTCTGACTCTTTGCGACCTCATGGACTGTAGGCTCCCAGGCTCCTCTGTTCATGGAATTCTCCAGGCAAGAAAATGGAGCAGGTTGTCATTTCCTTCTCAAAGAGATCTTCCCAGTCCAGGCACCGAACCCAGGTCTGCTGCATTGCGGGCAGATTCTTGACTCTCTGAGCCACCAGGGAAGCCCCACAGTCAAACATAATAACAACCAAAAAGCTCATATTACAGTAACATCAGGAGACATAAACTGGTTGTTTTTTTTTACTAATCATTAAATCTCCACCAAATGTTGAAACATCTAATTAATTCTTTGTCTAAAATGCCTGAAAATGTACTCACTCTATAAGCAGTTTGGAGACTCAGACAATAATCCCTCCTTAATCTGCCTCAGATGGACATTTCTACCACCATCTTTACTCATTTAAGAGAAGAGGACCTAGGCAAGCTGATCTCTAAACATGATCTTCTTCTAATATTACTTAATCCAACAACAAAATGAGAGGTCCGTTATTCATGAATCACTGGAAATTTCTTCTTTTCTAAACTCTCTCAGTGAACATACATTATTTGTGTAATTAGGAAAAAATTAAACTGAATAGTAAACAGACCCAAACATTTGGATAAACAGGTTCCTGGTAATGGATCCAAAAACTGCACTTGGATGTCGGACAAAACAACACACCTTTTAACTGCACTACTAGCTTGCGTGGCTTTAAAACACACGAATAAAGCTTCCTGGCAAAGTTATAAGCTCCTTTTCAAACAGGAATAATAAAATCCACACCCCTGCAGCTTCCCTTTGAAATAGTGTGCTGCTGTGGACGGCAAAGATAGACGTCTTGGGCTTCCCCTGGTGGTCCAGTGGGTAAGGACACCGCCTTGCAGTGCAAGGGGCGCCGGTTCCATCCCTGGCCTGGGAAGATCCCACGTGCCGCGGAGCTCCTGGACCGATGTGTCCAATTACCGAGCCGGAGCTCTGGAGCGCATGTGCCCAGAGCCGGTGCTCTGCAGCGACAGATGCCACCGCAATGGGAGGCCCACAGGAGCCAAAGAACAAAGATGGATGAAAATAGAGAAATGAAAGACCAATAGAAGTGGCCCGCTCCCCCCCTCCCCAAAAAAAAAAAAAAAAAAAAAAGATAGACGTCTTGGTAGTCTGGTCACTGGGTATGACCAAAGCAGCCATAACAAATACAGTGAAGAAAAAAAAATCCATGTGTCAACAAAAGCAATATACAGATTCAGAATAAAGGTAAGACAAATAGTCACTAAGAAACACTGGACAGATAAACTTTGGGGGAAGTCTCCTAGCCCATTGCAGATTCTTGACTCTCTGAGCCACCAGGGAAGCCCCACAGTCAAACATAATAACAACCAAAAAGCTCATATTACAGTAACATCAGGAGACATAAACTGGTTGTTTTTTTTTACTAATCATTAAATCTCCACCAAATGTTGAAACATCTAATTAATTCTTTGTCTAAAATGCCTGAAAATGTACTCACTCTATAAGCAGTTTGGAGACTCAGACAATAATCCCTCCTTAATCTGCCTCAGATGGACATTTCTACCACCATCTTTACTCATTTAAGAGAAGAGGACCTAGGCAAGCTGATCTCTAAACATGATCTTCTTCTAATATTACTTAATCCAACAACAAAATGAGAGGTCCGTTATTCATGAATCACTGGAAATTTCTTCTTTTCTAAACTCTCTCAGTGAACATACATTATTTGTGTAATTAGGAAAAAATTAAACTGAATAGTAAACAGACCCAAACATTTGGATAAACAGGTTCCTGGTAATGGATCCAAAAACTGCACTTGGATGTCGGACAAAACAACACACCTTTTAACTGCACTACTAGCTTGCGTGGCTTTAAAACACACGAATAAAGCTTCCTGGCAAAGTTATAAGCTCCTTTTCAAACAGGAATAATAAAATCCACACCCCTGCAGCTTCCCTTTGAAATAGTGTGCTGCTGTGGACGGCAAAGATAGACGTCTTGGGCTTCCCCTGGTGGTCCAGTGGGTAAGGACACCGCCTTGCAGTGCAAGGGGCGCCGGTTCCATCCCTGGCCTGGGAAGATCCCACGTGCCGCGGAGCTCCTGGACCGATGTGTCCAATTACCGAGCCGGAGCTCTGGAGCGCATGTGCCCAGAGCCGGTGCTCTGCGACAACAGAGGCCACTGCAATGGGAGGCCCACACGGGCCAAAGAACAAAGACAGATGAAACCAGACAAATGAAAGACCAGTGGAAGTGGCCTGCCCGTCCGCCTCCCTCCCCAAAAAAGAAAAAAAAAAAAAAAAGATAGACGTCTTGGTAGTCTGGTCACTGGGTATGACCAAAGCAGCCATAACAAATACAGTGAAGAAAAAAAAATCCATGTGTCAACAAAAGCAATATACAGATTCAGAATAAAGGTAAGACAAATAGTCACTAAGAAACACTGGACAGATAAACTGAAGGTTATAAAAGATGCGGGCTTCCCGGGGGCTCCGCGGTAAAGTACCCGCCTGCTGATGCGCGAGATGCTGCACTGGGTCTGAACGCCGGGTCGAGAAGCTCCCCCGGTGAAGGAAACGGCAACCCGCTCCAGTCTTCTTGCCTGGGAAATCCCAGGGGCAGAGGAGCCTGGCGGGCTGCAGTCCATGGGGTCGCAGGAGTGTTGGACACGACTTAGTGACTCAACAAAAATGGTGAGAGAGAATGTGCAGCACAAGAAAGGATTTCCATATTGTACTTCTGGCACCTTCATAGTAAGAGGTTTGAGAAGGGTCACAAAATAATGCTATATAAAATAAACACAATGCGCTTCACTGGTGGTCCAGAGCGTAAGGACACCGATTTGCAGTGCAAGGGGCGCCGGTTCGATCCCTGGCCTGGGAAGATCCCATGTGCCGTGGAGCGGCTGGACCGATGTGTCCAACTACCGAGCCGGAGCTCTGGAGCGCATGCGCCCAGAGCCGGTGCTCTGTGACAACAGACGCCACCGCGATGGGAGGCCCACACGCACCAAAGAACAAAAAAGATAAGTGAATGAAAGATCAATAGAAGTGGCCATGAAAGAAAAAAAAGACGAGTGTCATTATGTTTGGCAAAAGCAAATATTTTATAGCTCTGGGACTCCAAGGCGACTGTAGCTACTAGACACACTGGCACGCGCTTGTCCAATTCTCTGCTGCCACTACCAGCTGGGGACAGGCGGGAAGATGTCCAGACAAACTGTTCAGCCTCTCCACAGACATTAGACAGGCACTCTGGCACAGCAGCATGGCGTGTTTCTGATGTTACACAGTAGCATCTGCCAGCGCTCCGTTCAAACGACTAATTAACAGAATTTTTAATTTGGCAATAAAATATTCACAGTATCTCAATATTAAATAACTGAACATACATTTACGAAGCCCATACTAGGAGAAATAAGTCCATTAATGATAAACTTATAATTAACAGCTGGTATAGTAACAATGTGTAGACTCCTCCTGAGTATTGAACATATGCTTCTGATTTTCACAGCGTAGAAAAGATTTCAAAAATAAATGCCAGAAAATTTCAGGGAAAAAAACACAAATTTTGAATTGCAGGGAAGCAATTCAGAGAGAAACTTCTAGTTTGAAAGAAATGAATATGGTTTAATTGCATTGTATAAATTAATCAAGAAGTTAAATTGGCTTGAAATTGACTTCAGACAATACTTCCTCATTGGACAGTTATGAATGTTGGTAAAATTCTGATAAAATGTTTATACTCATGAAAGTGGGTTCATACCCCTCACGATAAAGAGAATGGGAGAACATATCTTTCTACTTCCAAAGGGACTCATAAGGTATATCAACTAAATGCAATAATCACTCTTTAGATGTTGATAGAAACAAACCAAAAGTAAAATGACTCTCTGGAGATAATTGAGGAAAAGTGAATATAGGGTATTAGAGAATATGATGGCCTTATTATTAATTTGTTTACTGTAATAATCAGATTGTGGTTCTATTAGAGATAAAAACAGATGTTATAAGAAAAATTCATTAAGTGAAAGCATAGTGTATTAAAAGATAACATAAATAATACATTCAATAACAATAAAACAAGATGAAAAAACTGCTGATAATTGTTGAAGCTAAGTTATGGGTACAAATGAGTTCATTATATACTCTACTTTATATAGAATATATTTAAAATTTTCATGAGAGAGAATTTCAGAATGTCCTATACTCTGTACATAAAGCATAGTTCATGGCCTATTATAAGCACTGACCCTAAGTTAATTATTACATGATACTATCATTCTTGCTGTTGTTGTTGTGTTACTAGCATAAGAACTAGTGTGGTATGGTGATAAAAAAAAAAAGGCATGAGCTTTGAAGGTAAGAGTCCTAACTCAGTCACTAACTAGCTATGTGCTCTTGAGCAAATATTTTAACCTTTTGAGTTTCAGTCTGCTTACCTGTAAAGTGTGGAAAATAAAATATTTTTAAAAAAAACAGTATCTCAATATTAAATAACTGAACATACATTTACAGTCCATACTAGGAGAAATAAGTCCATTAATGATAAACTTATAATTAACAGCTGGTATAGTAACAATGTGTAGACTCCTCCTGAGTATTGAACATATGCTTCTGATTTTCACAGCGTAGAAAAGATTTCAAAAATAAATGCCAGAAAATTTCAGGGAAAAAAACACAAATTTTGAATTGCAGGGAAGCAATTCAGAGAGAAACTTCTAGTTTGAAAGAAATGAATATGGTTTAATTGCATTGTATAAATTAATCAAGAAGTTAAATTGGCTTGAAATTGACTTCAGACAATACTTCCTCATTGGACAGTTATGAATGTTGGTAAAATTCTGATAAAATGTTTATACTCATGAAAGTGGGTTCATACCCCTCACGATAAAGAGAATGGGAGAACATATCTTTCTACTTCCAAAGGGACTCATAAGGTATATCAACTAAATGCAATAATCACTCTTTAGATGTTGATAGAAACAAACCAAAAGTAAAATGACTCTCTGGAGATAATTGAGGAAAAGTGAATATAGGGTATTAGAGAATATGATGGCCTTATTATTAATTTGTTTACTGTAATAATCAGATTGTGGTTCTATTAGAGATAAAAACAGATGTTATAAGAAAAATTCATTAAGTGAAAGCATAGTGTATTAAAAGATAACATAAATAATACATTCAATAACAATAAAACAAGATGAAAAAACTGCTGATAATTGTTGAAGCTAAGTTATGGGTACAAATGAGTTCATTATATACTCTACTTTATATAGAATATATTTAAAATTTTCATGAGAGAGAATTTCAGAATGTCCTATACTCTGTACATAAAGCATAGTTCATGGCCTATTATAAGCACTGACCCTAAGTTAATTATTACATGATACTATCATTCTTGCTGTTGTTGTTGTGTTACTAGCATAAGAACTAGTGTGGTATGGTGATAAAAAAAAAAAGGCATGAGCTTTGAAGGTAAGAGTCCTAACTCAGTCACTAACTAGCTATGTGCTCTTGAGCAAATATTTTAACCTTTTGAGTTTCAGTCTGCTTACCTGTAAAGTGTGGAAAATAAAAATATTTATCCCAAAGGATTGCCAAAAACTAAATGAAATGACTTTAAAAAGTATACTGTAGGGCTTCCCTGGTGGTCCAGTGGGTAAGGACACCACCTTGCAGTGCAAGGGGCGCCGGTTAGATCTCTGGCCTGGGAAGATCCCACGTGCCGCAGAGTGGCTGGACCGATGTGTCCAATGACCGAGCCAGAGCTCTGGAGTGCATGCACCCAGAGCCAGTGCTCTGCAATGACAGAGGCCATCATGATGGGAGGCCCACACAGGCCAAAGAACAAAGATGGATGAAAATAGACAAATGAAAGACCAATGGAAGTGGCCCGCCTGCTCCCCTCCCTCCCCACCCCACCCTCATCAAACAAATAAATAAATCTTTAAAAAAAAAAAAAAGTAAACTGTAAAACACAGAAACCATTTTAATCCTTGCTCATAAGAAATGTGCAATTCAATTATAGATGACACTTAAAAATCACAACGACTTTAAGAATGAATTAAATACTGATAAAATACTATAAATGTTCAGAGAAAAACAAGATTATTTCTATTTTGAGGAAGACTGCGACAAGCTTCATAAAGGAAAAAAATCTGAGCTCTTGGGCTTCCCTGGTGGTCCAGTGGGTAGAGAGTCTGCCTTGCACTGCAAGGGGCACCGGTTCAACCCTTTGCCGGAGAAGGTCCCACATGCCACAGAGTGCCTGGATCCCTGTGTCCAATTGCGAGCCAGCGCTCTGGAGCACATGTGCCCAGAGTTGGCACTCTGCAATGGGAGAGGCCACTGCAATGGGAGAGGTCACTGCAATGGGAGGCCCACACAGGCCAAAGAATAAAGATCGATGAAAAATAAATGATGGCTTACAGGCAAAAACAACAACAACAAAAAACTGAGCTCTTGAAAACTGCAGGATTTTCACAAGCAAGAATGAGAGGAAGAAGCTCCTTATGAAACAAACAATATGAAAAATGGCTGGAGAGCAGAGGGCATTGTACACTTGCATGTGGGCTAAGTCGCTTCAGTCAAGTCAGATTCTTTGTGACCCTATAGACCAGAGCCCAACAGGCTCCTCTGTCCATGGAGTCTCCAGGCAAGAATACTAGAGTGGGGTGCCATGCCCTGCTCCAGGGGATCTTCTCAACCCAGGGACTGAACCCGCATCTAGTATGTCTCCTGCATCGGCAGGCGGGTTCTTTACCTCTAGCGCCGCCTGGGAAACCCGCTGTATACTAAGGGAGGGTTGAAAACCTGACTTGGAAGAACTAGACTACAAAGGAGGTTTGGAGCCAGGTCATAGGTTGTCTTGAGTGTTTCCCAATGGAAGAGATTTTATCGCTAGACAAGGGGGGCCACTCCCAACTTTTAGCAGCAAAATAAAATTAAGAAATGCTAAGACTGATCTCACTGTTGATCGGTCAGAAAGTGTCATGGAATTAGAAAGAGTATCTAAAAAATCAGCACTCTAGAAATACACAGAACACGAAAGTCAGAGAAGGCATCCTCTATGAAAACCAGTCAAAGCTGACTTTTTGTTTGATAAGGAAGAGATAATAGAATTTTGGTAAAGGTGAAAAACACAGACTGTGGAATACAAGGAGAGCCTAAATATAAAAATTTCACAGGAAATTTTAGAAAGATGGTACTGATAAATATATATGAAGAGCAGCAATGGAGAAACAGACATAGAGAACAGACTTAGGGACATTGGGTGGAGGAAGGAATGGGCCAGATGTATGGAAAGAGTAACACAGACACTCACGTTACCACAGGTAAGAGACGACCAATGGAATCTGCTGTAAGACTCGGGGAACTCCTCATCACAAGGAAAACATACTTTTTCTATTTCTTTAATACTGTATCTATGAAATGATGAATGTTTACTAAACTGATTATGACAATTATTTCATGATGCATGTAAGTCAAATCATTATGCAGTGTGTCTTAAGCTTATACAGTGCTATCAATTATATCTCAATAAAACCGGAAGAAAAATATACCAGAGCCCCAAAAAAAAAGACTCAGGGAACTCAAACAGGGCTCTGTAAACTCAGAGGGGCTCCTTATGAAACAAACAATATGAAAAATGGCTGGAGAGCAGAGGGCATTGTACACTTGCATGTGGGCTAAGTCGCTTCAGTCAAGTCAGATTCTTTGTGACCCTATAGACCAGAGCCCAACAGGCTCCTCTGTCCATGGAGTCTCCAGGCAAGAATACTAGAGTGGGGTGCCATGCCCTGCTCCAGGGGATCTTCTCAACCCAGGGACTGAACCCGCATCTAGTATGTCTCCTGCATCGGCAGGCGGGTTCTTTACCTCTAGCGCCGCCTGGGAAACCCGCTGTATACTAAGGGAGGGTTGAAAACCTGACTTGGAAGAACTAGACTACAAAGGAGGTTTGGAGCCAGGTCATAGGTTGTCTTGAGTGTTTCCCAATGGAAGAGATTTTATCGCTAGACAAGGGGGGCCACTCCCAACTTTTAGCAGCAAAATAAAATTAAGAAATGCTAAGACTGATCTCACTGTTGATCGGTCAGAAAGTGTCATGGAATTAGAAAGAGTATCTAAAAAATCAGCACTCTAGAAATACACAGAACACGAAAGTCAGAGAAGGCATCCTCTATGAAAACCAGTCAAAGCTGACTTTTTGTTTGATAAGGAAGAGATAATAGAATTTTGGTAAAGGTGAAAAACACAGACTGTGGAATACAAGGAGAGCCTAAATATAAAAATTTCACAGGAAATTTTAGAAAGATGGTACTGATAAATATATATGAAGAGCAGCAATGGAGAAACAGACATAGAGAACAGACTTAGGGACATTGGGTGGAGGAAGGAATGGGCCAGATGTATGGAAAGAGTAACACAGACACTCACGTTACCACAGGTAAGAGACGACCAATGGAATCTGCTGTAAGACTCGGGGAACTCCTCATCACAAGGAAAACATACTTTTTCTATTTCTTTAATACTGTATCTATGAAATGATGAATGTTTACTAAACTGATTATGACAATTATTTCATGATGCATGTAAGTCAAATCATTATGCAGTGTGTCTTAAGCTTATACAGTGCTATCAATTATATCTCAATAAAACCGGAAGAAAAATATACCAGAGCCCCCCCCCCCCCAAAAACAGACTCAGGGAACTCAAACAGGGTCTCTGTAACAACCTAGAGGGGTGGGATGGGGTGGGAGACCAGAGGGGGGTTCAAAGGGAGGGGACATACGTGTGCCTTTGGCTAATTCAGGCTGATATGTGGCAGTAAACAACAAAACCCTGTAAAAAAAATTTTTTTAATGAAAAAATAAAAAAAATTTCACCAGAGTGCTATTATTTGGCAAAAGGATACAAAGTGTTCACTTAAAATGAAAAAAAAAAAAAAGTTGAAAAATCTGGCCAATTATTAGGCTATATTCATGTAAAAGTAATTGTAAATTATTGATTGTGCCTCATTAAATATAGATTAAATTCTGATGACCTGCTTTGTAATTTGTCTAACATCAGAAATCAGAAAAAATCATTATATGCAGATGATTCAGTTTTCATTTCTAAAAACAAACACTATATATTTTTCAAGTAATTCTTATGTAAGGGGAGTTACCTGAGCATTTTAGAATACCACATTATTAAAATATTTCTCCCTTCAAAATCTGATAAAATACAACTGCCTCTCAAAACTCAAGTATTCTTATTCAGAAACATTTATTTAGTAAAATGTATTCTGGCCACGCTGTGGGGCCTGTGGGATCCTGCTTTTCCAGGCGGGGATCAAACCTGCAACTCCTGCAGAGGAAGCACAGTCTAAAACACGGAACCACTAGAGAAGACCCCAGAAGCTGATTCTTAAGGAGTTTTTAAACAATTAAAAAAAAAAAATTATGCCCCTATCAGGTTCCGTGAGAACAGACTTAGGGACATTGGGTGGAGGAAGGAATGGGCCAGATGTATGGAAAGAGTAACACAGACACTCACGTTACCACAGGTAAGAGACGACCAATGGAATCTGCTGTAAGACTCGGGGAACTCCTCATCACAAGGAAAACATACTTTTTCTATTTCTTTAATACTGTATCTATGAAATGATGAATGTTTACTAAACTGATTATGACAATTATTTCATGATGCATGTAAGTCAAATCATTATGCAGTGTGTCTTAAGCTTATACAGTGCTATCAATTATATCTCAATAAAACCGGAAGAAAAATATACCAGAGCCCCCCCCCCCCCAAAAACAGACTCAGGGAACTCAAACAGGGTCTCTGTAACAACCTAGGGGGGGGGGATGGGGGGGGAGACCAGAGGGGGGTTCAAAGGGAGGGGACATACGTGTGCCTTTGGCTAATTCAGGCTGATATGTGGCAGTAAACAACAAAACCCTGTAAAAAAAATTTTTTTAATGAAAAAATAAAAAAAATTTCACCAGAGTGCTATTATTTGGCAAAAGGATACAAAGTGTTCACTTAAAATGAAAAAAAAAAAAAAGTTGAAAAATCTGGCCAATTATTAGGCTATATTCATGTAAAAGTAATTGTAAATTATTGATTGTGCCTCATTAAATATAGATTAAATTCTGATGACCTGCTTTGTAATTTGTCTAACATCAGAAATCAGAAAAAATCATTATATGCAGATGATTCAGTTTTCATTTCTAAAAACAAACACTATATATTTTTCAAGTAATTCTTATGTAAGGGGAGTTACCTGAGCATTTTAGAATACCACATTATTAAAATATTTCTCCCTTCAAAATCTGATAAAATACAACTGCCTCTCAAAACTCAAGTATTCTTATTCAGAAACATTTATTTAGTAAAATGTATTCTGGCCACGCTGTGGGGCCTGTGGGATCCTGCTTTTCCAGGCGGGGATCAAACCTGCAACTCCTGCAGAGGAAGCACAGTCTAAAACACGGAACCACTAGAGAAGACCCCAGAAGCTGATTCTTAAGGAGTTTTTAAACAATTAAAAAAAAAAAATTATGCCCCTATCAGGTTCCGGTGGGAGGGGTCAAGGGTAGACCTATGACTGATTTGGGTTTATGTACAGCTATAAACAACAAAACTCTGTAAAAGTAAAATAAAAATAAACTAATAAAAAAAATTATGTCCCTATCAGCTGAATCTATAACCCAAAATATTTTGTATATCAAATAGAATAAAACTCTACAAACCAAAAGAAAATAAGATAAAGGAAGGAAGAAAGCTTATCCCTGAATGGAGCTGTGACAATAAAAACATCAGTGGCTTGAAAGTATATAGGCATTTCTCTTCTACCATCAGTAAAGCTGAAATAAACAGAAAGTCATGTTATGATTTTTTCAAAAAAGCCAGCATTAAAGTCCTAATTGCATGAAAGGTTCATGTCATGGTATAATTACAGTAGTAGAAAATAATGTATATAGTGACATACTCTCATAGCTCTACACTATGCAGAGCTGTATACTAAGGGACCATCGAACATGTAATTTCAGGGCAACCTCTCCCTTTTGGCCAACAGGCAGCAGTTCTTCTTTTACTGGGAAATCAATATACTGTTCCAAAAAAAGTCCCACATAGAAAACTGAAAAGATAAAATCAATTTTATTTACCAAAAGAAGATGGGGCCTACTTTATGTTGTTATGATAACTGATGTTTATTCACTTGTTTTTAGCTTCCCAACAGTTATGAAAGTTTGTCTAATGTCACAGATTCTTAGAAAAGATAGGATTACACGAAGGAAAAGATGGGATTTGGCTTAATACAGATGATAAACCTGGAGATACCTCAAAATCAACATCTATTTCCTTTAATTTCCTCGCTATAAAAGTTGCTACTGGTAACAGCAATCTTCCTAAACATCATTAAAATATTTCTCTTCAAAATCTGATAAAATACAACTGCCTCTCAAAACTCAAGTATTCTTATTCAGAAACATTTATTTAGTAAAATGTATTCTGGCCACGCTGTGGGGCCTGTGGGATCCTGCTTTTCCAGGCGGGGATCAAACCTGCAACTCCTGCAGAGGAAGCACAGTCTAAAACACGGAACCACTAGAGAAGACCCCAGAAGCTGATTCTTAAGGAGTTTTTAAACAATTAAAAAAAAAAAATTATGCCCCTATCAGGTTCCGGTGGGAGGGGTCAAGGGTAGACCTATGACTGATTTGGGTTTATGTACAGCTATAAACAACAAAACTCTGTAAAAGTAAAATAAAAATAAACTAATAAAAAAAATTATGTCCCTATCAGCTGAATCTATAACCCAAAATATTTTGTATATCAAATAGAATAAAACTCTACAAACCAAAAGAAAATAAGATAAAGGAAGGAAGAAAGCTTATCCCTGAATGGAGCTGTGACAATAAAAACATCAGTGGCTTGAAAGTATATAGGCATTTCTCTTCTACCATCAGTAAAGCTGAAATAAACAGAAAGTCATGTTATGATTTTTTCAAAAAAGCCAGCATTAAAGTCCTAATTGCATGAAAGGTTCATGTCATGGTATAATTACAGTAGTAGAAAATAATGTATATAGTGACATACTCTCATAGCTCTACACTATGCAGAGCTGTATACTAAGGGACCATCGAACATGTAATTTCAGGGCAACCTCTCCCTTTTGGCCAACAGGCAGCAGTTCTTCTTTTACTGGGAAATCAATATACTGTTCCAAAAAAAGTCCCACATAGAAAACTGAAAAGATAAAATCAATTTTATTTACCAAAAGAAGATGGGGCCTACTTTATGTTGTTATGATAACTGATGTTTATTCACTTGTTTTTAGCTTCCCAACAGTTATGAAAGTTTGTCTAATGTCACAGATTCTTAGAAAAGATAGGATTACACGAAGGAAAAGATGGGATTTGGCTTAATACAGATGATAAACCTGGAGATACCTCAAAATCAACATCTATTTCCTTTAATTTCCTCGCTATAAAAGTTGCTACTGGTAACAGCAATCTTCCTAAACATCATTACACTGACAACTTCAACTGCTGATAAGATTCTTTCATGAACCTGAGCCCGTTTCTCATTTGCAAAACAGAGGGCTGGGTGGACTGTATCTGTGTATAGACAGTTTGGATTAATAGCATTCGTTACACTTTATTATATTTGTATACCAACCCACTGCTGGGTTCTCTGTCAATATTTAATGCTCGAAGCTTCACATCTAATTTTCTCTTTTTTCTGAGCAGTCATTGTGCAGTATTTCAGAAAGAGTAAAAAATGAGCCTGAACAACTGCTAAAAATGGTTTACTCAGTTCCAAACTAAATCGTGTGATTAAAAAAGACATTTTCCCAGATGGCTGTCACTTTGCATCTGAGTGAAAACACCAGGACACAGCCCCGTGAGAGCGGAGCACCGCTCGTCCTTCAGCCTGCAGCTGCAGTTGGGCTTGCCTGTGCTTTTCTTTGTTCATTGTCTTGGTTCACAAGATGGGTAAAGAACGAAGGTGAGAAGGGGCGTAGGCATTCAGAGAGGCACAGAAATACCGCTGGTATGTAAAGCTGGGCATCTGCACCGGTAGTGAGGAAGCACCTGAGTTACTATGGCTGCAAAAGCACATGTTCCTGAGAAAGGACCCTGTTCGTGAGAAAGCGAACACACAGCCCCACGCCAGTTCCTAGAAAAGCACCCCTCTGCGTGGTCCTGGCTCTGTATTTGCCAACAAATACTCCAGGTGGCTCTCTTCTCCCCCATCCACACCACGTGGACATTATCAAGAATCTAATTGTAATGGACGTGAGGGCATGGTGCCAAGCCAAAATAGACAAATACCACAGGGTACCATTTCTTTGTGGAGTCTTAAAAAGGGAAAAAAGTGTTGAATCCAGACAGACTAGGAAAGTGACTGCTAGGGCCTAGGTAGTGGAGGAAAAGGGGAAAGGCTGGTAAAAGGGTACAACTGTTCACACTGAAGATGAATAAAGTCTGAGGATCTACTGGTGTCCCATGGCAACCACAGTTGATAACGCTGTGTTGTATAAGTGAAACTTGCTAAGACAGTAAAACTTAAATGTTCTCACCAAAAGAAAAAAAAATAAAAATGGGATGTAATGAATGTAGTAATTAACTCAGCGGAAGGAGTCTTTTCACGATGCACAAGATGTTACAGAAAAACGCAAATGAACTTTTGGCCAACTCAATGTACCAAATTATCACATTGTACACTTTAAATACACTACAATTTTTTTTGTCAATTATACCTCAGTAAAGGAAAAAACAAAAGTTTAAGCATAGAATCATCTTCATATCTTAACATAGGTGTTAGTTTTTGAAAACAAGTTTAAAAGTAACTGAAGTCGGCTAATGTATTCAAAAAGTTCTACTGAGGCATTAACCAGCCACGTTAAGTTCAACTGTCATCCGCTAACCTGGGAAATGCAAGAGTGGGCAAAGTTATAGCTCATTTAAGTAGCTAAGTACTAATTCACAAGAGAGGAGGATTTCAAAGTGTTACACTCAGTCCTGTCTGATTCTTTGTGACCCACAGACTACAGCCCGCCAAGTTTCTCTGTCCTTGGAATTCTCCAGGCAAGAATCCTGGAGTGGGTAGCCATTCTCTTCTCCAGGAAATCTTCCTAACCCAGGGATCAAACCCAGTCTCTTGCACCGCAGACAGATGCTTTGCCGTCTGAGCCACTTCCCCACAAATACTAATTAGCTCTTAATTATTATTAGAAAAAATTAAGTAATCAATGTTTCATTATTCTGTTCTAGTGATAATACTGCCCATCTGTGATTTGATCCCATCAGTATGTAATCATACCCAGTTGTATGGGCAACATATGGGGAATCTTATTCCCTAGATTCTTATTCATTGCTTCCTTCAACAGGTCCAAATTTCCTGAATAAGAAATTCAGTCAATTCATTTTAGAATCTCCAGAAAATAATCCAAGAAAGCCTAAAATCATTTTGACGACTCATTAGAAATATATTCTAGGCAGGTATCTAAAGTATATTTGTTGAATGTCTATTATATGCAAGACATCAGGGATGACACAAAAATAACTAAGACTCTTATCATGGGACCTTCTCTTTTCAGTAGAGAGATGGCAGGTGGATGCATAAGTCTAACAGAAGTCAAAAGAAATCTAAATGACCTGCTTTCACAATTCAGAGAACGGGACCCAAACCTTCAACCTGAAGTGTTCAGGAAGACTTTATTAAAGAAGTATTTTACAGACTATTACAGCCATAAGGACCTTAGAAAATAACTATTTCAGTCTTATCATTTTACAGAAAAGAAAAAGAAAGAAAAGAAAAAAGGCAAAGGCCTTTAAGGAGGGATAGGAATCTACCTAATATCACATACAGAGTTGAACAGTCTGCACAGGAAGTAGAGCTCTGGATTTCCAGCTTTCTGGTGTTCCATGATACCACACTGCCCTCTGAGAGTGGAAGGATTTGAAGAGGCAAAGGTGGGAGAAAGAAGAGAGCAGGCGGATGAAGAGGAAACACTAAAATATACCCCTGATAAGAAGGTATCTGGCTTCCCTGGTGGCTCAATGATAAAGACTCCATCTGCCAGTGTAGGAGAAGCAAGAGATGTGAGTTCGATCCCTAGTGGGGAAGATCCCCTGGAGGAGGACATGGCAACCCGCTCCAGTATTCTCACCTGGCAAATTCCATGGACAGAGGAGCCTGGTGGGCTACAGTTCAAGGGGCTGCAAAGAGTCAGACATGACTGAGCACACACAGAAAGAGACTAGAGGTGGCACACAAGATTTCACACCAACATTTGTGTAGCACTCTAGAGTGATTTCAAAGCCCGTTCATAGTCTCTTTATAAAGAAGCAGCAACTCTCCACTCTCCCTCAGCCCTCACCCTGACCAGGTCTCGCCGGCCACCCGGAGATCAGAGTGTTCTCCCTGTCTCTCTGGTTACTGGTCAGCTCTCACTTCAACCTTTCCACCTAGACAACTCTTGTGAAACCCTGACGCTATTATCTCACTCAATTGTAAAAACTCCTACTTATTCTAACCACTAACCCTGCAGGGCATTAGAATTAGCTAGCCTATTTCAAAGCTGCCTGAACAGCACAGCTTGATCTCTAGGGATCTTTCTTTTGAAAGCTTGCTCCTTAGCAAAAATTACTCCTCAAGCCCCAGCTCTGTGTATTCTTGGTTCTGCGGCTGTTGAGATGCCAGCAGATTGTGTCTAAGGTAATTCAAGTAACTGCTGAAAAGAGCGCACTAAGTGTTCCGGAATTTAACAACCTACACAGAGTTTGTGAGGTGCACTGGGCTATAAAGTCATCATTTTGCAAAGTCAGATGAGAGTCATCATTGTTCAGGGTTGGATGAGAACTTGACCGCCTGGGCCTCAATATCAAGTCCTGAATATCGGAGTATGAATTGGTCTTCATCCTCCACCTCTGGTACATAGACTCTTCAGGAAAAAATGATTTTCCTAAACCACTGAAGACCATGAATATTTTATTGTTTTTTAAACATTGAGAGTGGAAGGATTTGAAGAGGCAAAGGTGGGAGAAAGAAGAGAGCAGGCGGATGAAGAGGAAACACTAAAATATACCCCTGATAAGAAGGTATCTGGCTTCCCTGGTGGCTCAATGATAAAGACTCCATCTGCCAGTGTAGGAGAAGCAAGAGATGTGAGTTCGATCCCTAGTGGGGAAGATCCCCTGGAGGAGGACATGGCAACCCGCTCCAGTATTCTCACCTGGCAAATTCCATGGACAGAGGAGCCTGGTGGGCTACAGTTCAAGGGGCTGCAAAGAGTCAGACATGACTGAGCACACACAGAAAGAGACTAGAGGTGGCACACAAGATTTCACACCAACATTTGTGTAGCACTCTAGAGTGATTTCAAAGCCCGTTCATAGTCTCTTTATAAAGAAGCAGCAACTCTCCACTCTCCCTCAGCCCTCACCCTGACCAGGTCTCGCCGGCCACCCGGAGATCAGAGTGTTCTCCCTGTCTCTCTGGTTACTGGTCAGCTCTCACTTCAACCTTTCCACCTAGACAACTCTTGTGAAACCCTGACGCTATTATCTCACTCAATTGTAAAAACTCCTACTTATTCTAACCACTAACCCTGCAGGGCATTAGAATTAGCTAGCCTATTTCAAAGCTGCCTGAACAGCACAGCTTGATCTCTAGGGATCTTTCTTTTGAAAGCTTGCTCCTTAGCAAAAATTACTCCTCAAGCCCCAGCTCTGTGTATTCTTGGTTCTGCGGCTGTTGAGATGCCAGCAGATTGTGTCTAAGGTAATTCAAGTAACTGCTGAAAAGAGCGCACTAAGTGTTCCGGAATTTAACAACCTACACAGAGTTTGTGAGGTGCACTGGGCTATAAAGTCATCATTTTGCAAAGTCAGATGAGAGTCATCATTGTTCAGGGTTGGATGAGAACTTGACCGCCTGGGCCTCAATATCAAGTCCTGAATATCGGAGTATGAATTGGTCTTCATCCTCCCCCTCTGGTACATAGACTCTTCAGGAAAAAATGATTTTTCACTAAACAGAAGCAGGCAGGACTTTTTAACTAGTGAAAAAAAAGACCATGAATATTTTATTGTTCACTCTTCAATTCCTATTTACAAAAAAAAGGCCTAAGGTTAATTCTAAAGTTTGTTGTTTAATTCAACTAGTCATTTTACTCCAAAACCATTTTACTCCAACAAGAAGCAATTTACTGCTTTTAGACTGTTGCTGTTACTTATTCATTGATACCCAGCCATAACTCACCTGGTTTCCAACCAGTAAAAGGTGTTCTCCAAGAAGAAAGTCTTTGAGCATATCTTCCATCACTATCATGTGCTAGAGGAAAAACAACTAGAGGTTAATTGTGTTTTACATAATCAAAGTGAAGTAACAAAATCAACTGCTATAAAGATACTGCCATGGAAAGTGAAACATCTATTATAAAAGACAACCCCCAATTTGATTATTTTAAACAATTAAAATGAATGCTGTGGTTGTAAGGAAGTTACACGACCAACTGGCTCACTGATGATACTGAAAACCTGAAATGATTCACCTTAGCAAGATTCAACCACTGACCAACACATATTTCAAACAATTTTGATAATTTGACTCAAATATTTTCCAGCTATTGCACTATGAAGAGTTGCCTTATAACTGAATGCAATATTTAAATTACCACTTACTAATGTAAATATAAAAAGGCTTTCTAGAATAATTGGAGATTTCCATGGAATATCTTACATTAACTTCTTAACAATGACTTTCCAAGTATATATACAGCTTTAGAATTAAAAATATCAGAAACTATAATCCAAGAAAATATATACATATATATATATTCACTTTTCACATTTTAAAATTCAAATCATGACACAATATAGTAAGAGTAAGATTAAAGTTGTTCACAGTAGTCATAGAGGAAATTACATTGCTTTTTTGTATCTTGAAAAATAGGACAATCATAAGTAGGTCACCAAGTGGTCGCAAAGAGTCGGACACGACTGAGCAATTGAGCTGCACTGAAATGCAGTAGGTCATGAAGGCTCATCCGAGGCTGAGGGGAGAACTATAGCCCAGAACAATTCATATCTCTTCTATTTCCTCTAGGTTTTCTGTATCAAAACAATAATAGTCTCAAAGTACTAAAGTTATTCAAGTTCTGTATTTGTGAAAAAGGCAAATTAACCTTTTGCGTCTTACACATGCTGCCGATATTTTTCTCATTTGCCACTCAATTTTTTTTTTTAACTTTATGACTTTTTTTTCACATCTAAAAATTTTCTTTTTATTTGTCCCATTAAGCATTATTTTCTCTTGGAGTTTCTTTTTTAGAAAAACTAAGAATATTCTCTCCACCTCCTTTAAGAATAAGATGAATATTCCTTAATGTCTATCTTGGTAATTTTTAAAAAATGCTCTCAGATAGACCATGGAACTGGAGTTATAACGAGGCTTAAAGTAGGGTGAGCTATTTTGTTTATTCTGGAATACATTTTAGAATAAAATGGGATGTTATTAGTTATGCTGGGACAACAAATAAAAACAGGGACTATTTTGAGCAAACAAGAGTACACAGTTAAAAAGGAGCCTTAACTAATTCATGCTGATGTTTGGCAGTAAACAACAAAACTCTGTAAAGATACTCTCTTTCAATTTACAAAAAAGGAAAGCCTTAGAACATTCTTTTCATTTGGGTTCTAATGGTAATATGGTCTTCAGACCTACCCCATTTAACTAAGATGAAAAAGTAAGTGCCAATTTCCAGACAACATTAGTTCTTCCAGAAATACCTGGGTTCATCTACATGAAAAAACAGATAGAGTAACTGAAGTGAACACCTAGATAGCAGGCAAAAAAGCCATGTAAATACTGAAAAATAATCCAAATTATACTTGTTGTCTTCTTTACGTTTTCTCATGTCCTCCTACCTCTTGTCCTCATTACACCTAACTATATTATTCTACTCAACAAACATGAGCTAAATGAGGGTCACTCCTGCCTACACACTTCTCTTAACCTCTCGATCCACTTGATACCACAGACAATTTCTTCAAACTCTCCTCTCCAAGTTGTCTGTCTCTCCTTATTTCCTCCGATCTCTCTAATAATTTCTCCCCATGGTCTTTGGGTTGTAGCTTTTTCTTTTTGTAGCAGTTCCTTACATATGGATTTTCTTCCTTCTTTTGTGTTCTTTCACTACCTTGTTATCTGCTTTCAGGGGAATCAGAGTATAGGGCAGAGAAGGTTAAGCCTTCCTATACACGGGTACCTGCCTGAAGGGTGAAGGAGGGCAACAGGCACCTGAGTGCGTGAAGACTTCCTCCTGCCCCTGCCCTCTCTACACCCTCCCATCCACCCCACAGAGCCAGCCAGCACCTTTACACTGATCTTCAACAGCAAGACTCTTCTTGTGGACTCCAGTCCTGCATTTCTGAGCAACTTGACTTGGCTATTTCCCAGCCTCTTCAAACTTAATACGCCCCAAACCTGGGTCATTCCTTTCTCCACAGCTACATTCTTTAACCTGTTATTTCTTATCCCAATTAGTAACACCAATTTCTACAACCCGACCCTACATAGACCATGGAACTGGAGTTATAACGAGGCTTAAAGTAGGGTGAGCTATTTTGTTTATTCTGGAATACATTTTAGAATAAAATGGGATGTTATTAGTTATGCTGGGACAACAAATAAAAACAGGGACTATTTTGAGCAAACAAGAGTACACAGTTAAAAAGGAGCCTTAACTAATTCATGCTGATGTTTGGCAGTAAACAACAAAACTCTGTAAAGATACTCTCTTTCAATTTACAAAAAAGGAAAGCCTTAGAACATTCTTTTCATTTGGGTTCTAATGGTAATATGGTCTTCAGACCTACCCCATTTAACTAAGATGAAAAAGTAAGTGCCAATTTCCAGACAACATTAGTTCTTCCAGAAATACCTGGGTTCATCTACATGAAAAAACAGATAGAGTAACTGAAGTGAACACCTAGATAGCAGGCAAAAAAGCCATGTAAATACTGAAAAATAATCCAAATTATACTTGTTGTCTTCTTTACGTTTTCTCATGTCCTCCTACCTCTTGTCCTCATTACACCTAACTATATTATTCTACTCAACAAACATGAGCTAAATGAGGGTCACTCCTGCCTACACACTTCTCTTAACCTCTCGATCCACTTGATACCACAGACAATTTCTTCAAACTCTCCTCTCCAAGTTGTCTGTCTCTCCTTATTTCCTCCGATCTCTCTAATAATTTCTCCCCATGGTCTTTGGGTTGTAGCTTTTTCTTTTTGTAGCAGTTCCTTACATATGGATTTTCTTCCTTCTTTTGTGTTCTTTCACTACCTTGTTATCTGCTTTCAGGGGAATCAGAGTATAGGGCAGAGAAGGTTAAGCCTTCCTATACACGGGTACCTGCCTGAAGGGTGAAGGAGGGCAACAGGCACCTGAGTGCGTGAAGACTTCCTCCTGCCCCTGCCCTCTCTACACCCTCCCATCCACCCCACAGAGCCAGCCAGCACCTTTACACTGATCTTCAACAGCAAGACTCTTCTTGTGGACTCCAGTCCTGCATTTCTGAGCAACTTGACTTGGCTATTTCCCAGCCTCTTCAAACTTAATACGCCCCAAACCTGGGTCATTCCTTTCTCCACAGCTACATTCTTTAACCTGTTATTTCTTATCCCAATTAGTAACACCAATTTCTACAACCCGACCCAATCATCATCCTCTTTCTGCCCATCTCAGTTGGCCCTTAGCAAATCCGAGCGTCCAATCACCTCAAAGTCACTGTATCTACCCTTCTCTTTCTCCATTCCCAAAGCGTTCACCTAGGCTTTTTTTATAGTCTCTTGCCTAGATTTTTTTTTTTTTTTCTGGCCTAGATTTTTACCAACCAATGTGGTGTCTCAAACTTCAGTCTCTTTCTGAGTTAGTGTGCTCTCCATGGTATTAACAATCACTTTTATCTCTTTACATTCATGTCATTTTTTTTCTCAAAAATTATTTAAATGACTAAAACCTTCGGAACAAGAGTTACTCCTTATCTTTTTAAATTTAGCCTCAGCCTCAGCCCCCATCACTTTCCTACACTGTGTCCATTCACAGGCACATTGGAAAGCCATGTTCTTTGTACTCTTCTGTTTAGTCTGTCTCCCAGCAGACCACGCGCTCTGTGAGGGAGACTCGCTACCTTTGCTCCATTGGCTTTCCCTGCCTCCTGTGTAGCCTAGCGACGGGTGCTCTCTGCCTTGTCCCCCCTGTCATGGCCTCTGTTCACATCTTTCCTACGGTTCACCTGGTTTACTGCTACAGGCTCCTAACTAGTCTCCTTCTGTCTTTGTTCCAACTGAGAGAGAGCAATAAAAAGGGAATGCAAAGTTAGCACAAGCAGAAACATACCTCCAAGTTTTCAACAGCTTTCTGACTTTTTCTGAGCAGTTTCCCAATTCCTTAATTAGCAAGGTCAATATAATCTAACCTTATAACTCATTAGCCTCATTTCTTGTCACTCTCCCCTTTGAACCCCACCTCTGGCCATGACAATTAATTAGATGCAGCTCCCTGAACGAGTTCCACTCTCACGTGGTCACGTCTCTACAAGTGCTAGTGCCTCTGCCCATCCACCCCACAGAGCCAGCCAGCACCTTTACACTGATCTTCAACAGCAAGACTCTTCTTGTGGACTCCAGTCCTGCATTTCTGAGCAACTTGACTTGGCTATTTCCCAGCCTCTTCAAACTTAATACGCCCCAAACCTGGGTCATTCCTTTCTCCACAGCTACATTCTTTAACCTGTTATTTCTTATCCCAATTAGTAACACCAATTTCTACAACCCGACCCAATCATCATCCTCTTTCTGCCCATCTCAGTTGGCCCTTAGCAAATCCGAGCGTCCAATCACCTCAAAGTCACTGTATCTACCCTTCTCTTTCTCCATTCCCAAAGCGTTCACCTAGGCTTTTTTTATAGTCTCTTGCCTAGATTTTTTTTTTTTTTTCTGGCCTAGATTTTTACCAACCAATGTGGTGTCTCAAACTTCAGTCTCTTTCTGAGTTAGTGTGCTCTCCATGGTATTAACAATCACTTTTATCTCTTTACATTCATGTCATTTTTTTTCTCAAAAATTATTTAAATGACTAAAACCTTCGGAACAAGAGTTACTCCTTATCTTTTTAAATTTAGCCTCAGCCTCAGCCCCCATCACTTTCCTACACTGTGTCCATTCACAGGCACATTGGAAAGCCATGTTCTTTGTACTCTTCTGTTTAGTCTGTCTCCCAGCAGACCACGCGCTCTGTGAGGGAGACTCGCTACCTTTGCTCCATTGGCTTTCCCTGCCTCCTGTGTAGCCTAGCGACGGGTGCTCTCTGCCTTGTCCCCCCTGTCATGGCCTCTGTTCACATCTTTCCTACGGTTCACCTGGTTTACTGCTACAGGCTCCTAACTAGTCTCCTTCTGTCTTTGTTCCAACTGAGAGAGAGCAATAAAAAGGGAATGCAAAGTTAGCACAAGCAGAAACATACCTCCAAGTTTTCAACAGCTTTCTGACTTTTTCTGAGCAGTTTCCCAATTCCTTAATTAGCAAGGTCAATATAATCTAACCTTATAACTCATTAGCCTCATTTCTTGTCACTCTCCCCTTTGAACCCCACCTCTGGCCATGACAATTAATTAGATGCAGCTCCCTGAACGAGTTCCACTCTCACGTGGTCACGTCTCTACAAGTGCTAGTGCCTCTGCCCAAGACTTCCTCTCAGCATTGCCTAGAAAACTCATTTTCCAGGATCATTCCAATTCGAGACCATCACCTCATCAGGGCCACCATGGTAACCTGTGTGTACTTCGATCATGCTGTATAGTCACCACATGTATTTGCTTGCTTTCCCCCCTGACAGATCCAGACGACTTGAGCCCTGGAACTGTGTATAGGTATATTTTAATCTCTGTATTTTGATACCGAATTGGTGAAAAAGTTCATTTGGAAGGAATTCCCTGGTGGTCCAGTGGCTACAACTCTGTGCTCCCAAAGCAGGGAGCTTGGGTTCAATCCCTGATCGGGGAACTAGATCCCACAGGCCACAACTAAGACCTAGTGCAGCCAAATAAATAAAAAGAAATATTAAAAAGAAAAAAATAAGTTTGTTTGGGTTTAAAAACCTGAATGAACTTTTTGGCCAATCCAAGACCTTAGAATGAGGCTTGACACACGGTAGATATTTTTTTAAATTTTTTTCAGATCTAAAGTTCATTAGGCTTCAGAGGCGATTCATCTCTCCTCCAATTTCTCCTCCTTCCTACTACAAGTAAACTATTCCTTAAAGACAGATATAATGTAAGCAATACTCTTAATTAAGAACATTCAAAATCTTTTTCCTCTGTTCATTAACACACTCTGTTCACTCAACACATATTTAATCAATAGTCACCATGTGCCAGGCACTATGCATGTGCTAGAGATGGAAAATTAAAACAATAAAAAAATTAAAACAATCTTAGTAGTGTGGGAAACGTGTTTTCAAGATCAATTACAACACAGTCATTGCAAGGAGAGTGCAGTACAGAACAAGATGGCATAGTCGAGACTCACTGAAAACATCGCTTCAAAGGTCAAGTGTCACAGAAAAGCAATAGCAACATATGCAACAAATGCAAATTTAACCAAGCCACTGTTCCTAGAACTGGCACAGCCAGAATTTTTCATTAATGGTTAATTCACAGCGCTTTATGAAGAGAAGGTACATTTGGAGACAGGCTAAACCCCCAAGGCCACTGTCACGACCCACCTCTGGCCATGACAATTAATTAGATGCAGCTCCCTGAACGAGTTCCACTCTCACGTGGTCACGTCTCTACAAGTGCTAGTGCCTCTGCCCAAGACTTCCTCTCAGCATTGCCTAGAAAACTCATTTTCCAGGATCATTCCAATTCGAGACCATCACCTCATCAGGGCCACCATGGTAACCTGTGTGTACTTCGATCATGCTGTATAGTCACCACATGTATTTGCTTGCTTTCCCCCCTGACAGATCCAGACGACTTGAGCCCTGGAACTGTGTATAGGTATATTTTAATCTCTGTATTTTGATACCGAATTGGTGAAAAAGTTCATTTGGAAGGAATTCCCTGGTGGTCCAGTGGCTACAACTCTGTGCTCCCAAAGCAGGGAGCTTGGGTTCAATCCCTGATCGGGGAACTAGATCCCACAGGCCACAACTAAGACCTAGTGCAGCCAAATAAATAAAAAGAAATATTAAAAAGAAAAAAATAAGTTTGTTTGGGTTTAAAAACCTGAATGAACTTTTTGGCCAATCCAAGACCTTAGAATGAGGCTTGACACACGGTAGATATTTTTTTAAATTTTTTTCAGATCTAAAGTTCATTAGGCTTCAGAGGCGATTCATCTCTCCTCCAATTTCTCCTCCTTCCTACTACAAGTAAACTATTCCTTAAAGACAGATATAATGTAAGCAATACTCTTAATTAAGAACATTCAAAATCTTTTTCCTCTGTTCATTAACACACTCTGTTCACTCAACACATATTTAATCAATAGTCACCATGTGCCAGGCACTATGCATGTGCTAGAGATGGAAAATTAAAACAATAAAAAAATTAAAACAATCTTAGTAGTGTGGGAAACGTGTTTTCAAGATCAATTACAACACAGTCATTGCAAGGAGAGTGCAGTACAGAACAAGATGGCATAGTCGAGACTCACTGAAAACATCGCTTCAAAGGTCAAGTGTCACAGAAAAGCAATAGCAACATATGCAACAAATGCAAATTTAACCAAGCCACTGTTCCTAGAACTGGCACAGCCAGAATTTTTCATTAATGGTTAATTCACAGCGCTTTATGAAGAGAAGGTACATTTGGAGACAGGCTGCAGAAATCCCTCGGGGCCCCTGTGTAAAGTTCACGGCAGCCCTGCGGTCCTCCACGTCTCTGCCACAAACACCATGGCAACAGACCCTGCGCTCAAGGGCACAAGCTACCGAATTGCCTACATTCTCACATGCTGGGAAGCCTTTTCAACCTTTGCTGCCGTGGGGCTTTTCAAATTGTCACTTATGACAAAGTTTCCTGATTCTTTTTAATTTATTCCTTTCTACTGCATGAACAGAGTGTGAGAGCAGAAATGCTTGAAAATACTTTCCTTACAATCATGTTTTCATCTTTGATGGACAAGATTCTTTACTCTTTTAGGCCTTATAAGTAACCTTTACTTTCTGTTCATTTGTTCCCTGCTTGTATAAAAAGCATCAATGCTCTGGAAAAAAATTAAAACTGATGTTAGTTAATGGCCCATAGAATGAAGAAAAGAAAAAAAAGCAAATCCGGGTTATGCCTTTTGCTATGTCATGGATAATTATAATTTGGAAAGATTTCCAAAATACTTAATCAAGACGTTTATGGAGATACTTTTTATTGTTAATATAATGTAGGGATATAAATTATGGAAATCACAGAACAACAAACAGACTTGGGGGTTGGCAGATAAAAATTATTAATTTTCTTTGATTCTCTAATTCCTTAATATAATGAAAATAGTAAGAAGTACTTCTAACATAATTTGTAAGTGTAGGATTATTATTTATATATAGCTTAGTGATCAAATATTAGGGAAATATTTAAGTACAGTTTTCATCATAAAATAAATATACAACCATAAGACAGAAAATGTGGACAAGAAAAAATCTTACACTATGGGCAATTTTCTCTGGAAATTATTCTTATTAAAGTGAACATCTATAATCAGCTTTTTGTGTACATGTTTTTCTATGTCCTAGCAGAAGTGCCATAATTAATGGTTTGTTCACAAGTGGAAAATTGTTTACTTTCCTCCCTTAAAAAAGGATAAGTAAAGAATCAAAAAATTCTAGGAATTTTCAGAAAAAAGAAAGAAACATGAGAAAAAGAATACATAGGACACATCCTTCTTTGAACTGCTAGGAATGATTTAACTAACAAAAACACAAAAGAGAGAATGAGTATTGATGCTTTATGTTTTCAATGTAATAATATATTCATTTTATTTACAGTTAAGTGTGCATATAAAATTTGTTACTCTAATCATTGCTGCAACTCTTCCTACTCTCAAATAACTCTGGGAAGAATCTGTAACTTTACAGTGAATTAATACAAGATGTTTCAAGGGGCTTCCCTGGTGGTCCAGTGGGTAAGGACACTGCCTTGCAGTGCAAGGGGCGCGAGTTCGATCCCTGGCCTGAGAAGATCCCACATGCTGCGGAGTGGCCGGACCGATGTGTCCAAATACCAAGCCGGAGCTCTGGAGTGCATGCGCCCAGAGCCAGAGCTCTGCGAAAACAGAGGTCACTGCGATGGAAGGCCCACACAGGCCAAAGAATAAAAGATAAATGAATCAAAGATCAATAGCAGTGACCAAAAAAAAAAAAAAAGATGTTCCAACACCTCATTCTGTAACATATGAATAGAACTTAGCAGATTACAAACAGAAACATCGGTTTCACTTGAACTGGAGTATGAGGTGATTTAACCATGAATGCAAAGTCCGGATCTTACCTGGATGTTATCGTAAAAGAGAACGTCAGGCACTTTCATTTTCTCGTGGGCATTATAGATCGGGGCAGACACAGCGCCAATCCTCAGAGAGCCAGAAGTGACTTCACCTAAACATTTCACACAGGACAGAGAATAACTTGTAGCCCTCTCCTCAGAGAAGCCCAGTCCAGTCAGAATAGAAGGTGTTTGGGCATCTTTCATACTTTGTGGGCTCATCAAGGAATTTTAATCTAACATCTAAAAAAATAAGCTTGAAAGTAGTCACAAAATATCATAGCTCTACATAAGAAGCTTAAAAGCTCTACAAAAAAGCTTTAAAATGTTTCAAAATGTCATGACGTCTATTTAAAACAACAAAGGTAGCAAGTTGCCTGTAGATAAAATTGAGAAGGAAAAAAGAAAAACAGAACTCAGTCAAGCCACCCATATGAGCTTGTTTGGTTACAGGCTCTAAAATATATACATCTGAAACTTTCCAAGTACATTTAATATAATTTTTTTCAGAAGCCATCCACTGAAAAACCCCACAGGAGAATCCCCTAGAGCTCCAGTCAAAAACAGAGATGAAATGACCCCAGGCCTTTCAAATCTCTAGTTTTAGAAATGGTCTGCAAACTATGATTTAAAACCCCAACTAAAAGTCGTGAAATAATGAAAAGAAAAAAGAAAAAGAAATGGTCTGGGGATCGATACTTCCAAATAAGCACCACAGGTACTACAGTTATGCTGTGATCGTCCCCTACTTCCTTTAAACAGTTGGTCTAGAACAGAAAATGAGCTCCTAGAAGCCGGGAAACTAAATTATAAATTTCTTTAACTCAGGGAATCTCTCCCACTGACATGTATTTCCTACAGTAAAGAGATACACATGCTCACTGCCTGACATACGCCAAGGCCCACGATAATAACACAGTAGAAGTAGTTGTTGTAGTCACAGGGACCATAATTGAAGCTATCAGTTATTGAGGACCTTCCACGTGCCACACCTCAGCTTCAGCTGTTTTCTGACATTCATTTCATGTAAATCTCTTAACAATGAGACAAGAGTTATGAGGAAGCCAAGAAGTACATAAATAATTGGCTTAAACGCACCCAGCTAGTATGGGTAGAGCTAAAAACAGAATTCAGTATAGTCTGATGTTCTTTCTGGGTTTTCTGGGTGGTGCAGTGGTAAAGAATACATCTGCAACATGGGAGACGCAGGTTTGATCTCTGGGCTGGGAAGACCCCCTGGAGCAGGACTTGGTACCCCCACTCCAGGATTCTTGCCTGGGAAATCTCAGAGACAGAGGCGCCTGGAGGGCTATAATCCAGAGGGTCACAGAGAGTCAGACACGACTTAGCAACTACATGACCACAACAACGATGCCCTTTCTGCACTGTGGCCACCAAATAAACTCCATCCTGTGGAAATACCTAAGCAAGTAGATAAACAGCTGTCCCATCTTTTCTTCCTCCTTTTTCAAATTAAAAAATGGCTCTCTTTGTGCTAGAGCATTTTGAGAGACAAGGAGAGAACGCAGTATTTGCATCTGTGGAGTACCGTGAACAATTCTGGGCGAAAAATAATTAAACTGCCGGCCTGTTTAATCACTGCTGAGTGCCACATATTTGCCAAAGCACAGCAGACCTCTCCCTCCAATAGCTCTTTGCCTTTTCCTTTCCATTCACAAGTTCTATAGGCGAAGAAAACCATGAGCTGCCCCGGCGAGAAATGACTCACTACTTCCAGGTCTCTGAGAGAGACCCCTTACAAAACTGGGGAGGGAAAGACCAGGACTGTGGCGGTGAACTTACGATATACTCGTATGATAAGATGACCCACAGGACTTCAGGTTCGAAGAGCATCTGATACCATCTATGGTTTAGTTTATAGAAGGCACCTATTCAGTAGACTTAGGGCTTTAGGACGGTTTAATTTACTCAACTCATGCTCATTGCTGAAATTTCAAACTGGAAAAGGGAAAGGCCCTCAGAGAATGGTGAGGCTAGTAGGCACTTCCCTGGGGGAAGGCTGGCTAGCAGTCTTCTAAGAAATCTCACAGCATGGCATTAATTTGGTAAATCTGTCAAGGTCTTTAGTCTGGTAGGCTCAAAATCTGATTTCATCCTTACAATTGTGATCACGCCTAACTCCCAGGAGATACTAAAGACACATCTTTATCTGTACATAAATTGATATATAAAACCAGCATTGCAATATATTGTATTGCAATGCAAACTGCAAATTTCATATAGACTATTGGACACACTCATGCCATACTGGCATTTTATTTGGAAGGAGACTTGCATGGAAAGCCAAATCCTCATTAGAAGGCTGTTTGGTGAACCTTATGCTCTGAACAGGGAGAGTGAATCACATGAATTCTCCACAAGAGAAAAGATATTAAAGATAAATGGGACTGGATGAGTCAAAGGTTTCTCAGGCTCCTTCCTTCCTTCCCAGGCAAGGCTTCAATGGGGATTGCTAACACTGGCCTGTTAGCCGAGACTAAATCATCTATCGTCTGAATGATGGAGTCTTCTCGGATATGTGGAAGGATTCAATCAAGTAATGTTATGAACCTCCAAGTCCCAGAGTTATTCTGTCTCTGGGTTGGCTCTGCATATCCATACCTGGATTCAACAGTATGTTGAGTTTATAATTTTACTGTAAAAATAGTCACTTTATCTCCTTAATATCCAATTTGTATCTCAGTGGAGCCACAACTATTAAAAACATCTACTAAAGAAAGCCACATGAAGTCCTCTTTAGAGAGTGATCACACATTGGATATTATGATAAGACAAGTAATGATCTTTGGAGAACAGAGAATCTTTCATTGTGCTCTAAATGAAGAATAGGGTACTTTTATTAAACCTTCCCCCAAATCAAATTATACTCAGAGTTACCCAGAAGAAAACTACCACAAAGGATAATCAGGTGGAAATGAAAGCAGTAACAAAGGCATGAAATGGTGCTTGGAATATTATTTTAGTCTACTTCCACCTAGACAGTTTCCCACACATGCCCTGTAGGGCACTGGTGATCCCGCAAACGCAAATGTTGCCCAAAGACAACAGAACACTAGATCCTATGGGAAATACATTTGGAATAAAACAAGTCATGATTAAGGAGAACTAGATTTTAACATCATGTCATCGGTAGGCTCAAACTGATTTTCAGCCTTAGGCTCAAAATCTGATTTCAGCCTTACAATTGTCATCACACCTAACTCCCAGGAGATACTAAAGACACATCTTTATCTGTACATAAATTGATATATAAAACCAGCATTGCAATATATTGTATTGCAATGCAAACTGCAAATTTCATATAGACTATTGGACACACTCATGCCATACTGGCATTTTATTTGGAAGGAGACTTGCATGGAAAGCCAAATCCTCATTAGAAGGCTGTTTGGTGAACCTTATGCTCTGAACAGGGAGAGTGAATCACATGAATTCTCCACAAGAGAAAAGATATTAAAGATAAATGGGACTGGATGAGTCAAAGGTTTCTCAGGCTCCTTCCTTCCTTCCCAGGCAAGGCTTCAATGGGGATTGCTAACACTGGCCTGTTAGCCGAGACTAAATCATCTATCGTCTGAATGATGGAGTCTTCTCGGATATGTGGAAGGATTCAATCAAGTAATGTTATGAACCTCCAAGTCCCAGAGTTATTCTGTCTCTGGGTTGGCTCTGCATATCCATACCTGGATTCAACAGTATGTTGAGTTTATAATTTTACTGTAAAAATAGTCACTTTATCTCCTTAATATCCAATTTGTATCTCAGTGGAGCCACAACTATTAAAAACATCTACTAAAGAAAGCCACATGAAGTCCTCTTTAGAGAGTGATCACACATTGGATATTATGATAAGACAAGTAATGATCTTTGGAGAACAGAGAATCTTTCATTGTGCTCTAAATGAAGAATAGGGTACTTTTATTAAACCTTCCCCCAAATCAAATTATACTCAGAGTTACCCAGAAGAAAACTACCACAAAGGATAATCAGGTGGAAATGAAAGCAGTAACAAAGGCATGAAATGGTGCTTGGAATATTATTTTAGTCTACTTCCACCTAGACAGTTTCCCACACATGCCCTGTAGGGCACTGGTGATCCCGCAAACGCAAATGTTGCCCAAAGACAACAGAACACTAGATCCTATGGGGAAATACATTTGGAATAAAAAACGAAGTCACACATTTATTTATAGGAGGAATTCTCTGAGATTTTAACATATTCATGTCAATCGTGACTTTTGGGGGAGGACCTATATCTGGTATGCCCTGAAATAAAGGAAATGCTGTTTAAAATAAAAGATTCATGTCTTCAATGCAGTACATGAAACAACATGGGTGGAAACCCAAGACATCTTTACTAGACATTATGATAAATAATACAAATGCCTAGTAATTATTATTTCACTTAAAAAAGAAACTGTTCAAATACTTACATTTGTAATCTTCCAAATCTGGCTCCAGATTATTGTCAGTATTTATTTCTATTGCAGCATCTGCCAGACTTTTTTCTAACGCTGACCTTGCAAGACTTGGTAAAAACCTGGTGGGATGGGAAGGATGGATTGAGAAAGTCAAAGCTCTCTGTGGTTCCTACATATCTTCTGTCATTTAAGACGGACACTAGACCAATTAAGGATGACCAGTCTTGATCTGTGAAATCTAAATAATAAAATATGCTTGAATAAACCTCAAGTATGTGTGAGGACGAAGCATGCTTATTAAATTTTCTTTAATAAGGAAAACAAAGGTATAATTAGCACTATTTGTTTACATACAACATTTTGCAGGCCATAATTTGCTTTTTGGATTTGAAATGGATTTAGTATACCTCATAAATCTTGTTTTTTGTTTAACTGGCTCGTCACATTTTCTTAAATAGATAAAACAATCACATTTTAACCTCCTTCACATTGGAAATCACAAGTTCAAATAAGCAGAGGTGGATAAATAAGGTTTTCTTTACTTTCTAACACAAATTACTGTATAACTTTAAGATTATTCAGCTTGGTTTTTCCTTTCATTTTAAAAAATATACCTGTTTATCTATTCTAGATGAACACTGTCAAAACAACTAACCGGTGAGTGACAGAGAGATTCTTCAGTTACAGATAGACTTTACTTTTTTTAAAGATTTATTTATTTATTTATTTTGGGGGGGGCGGGTTGGGGAGGGAGGGGAGCAGGCGGGCCACTTCTATTGGTCTTTCATTTATCTGTTTTCATCCATCTTTGTTCTTTGGCCTGTGTGGGCCTCCCATCGCGGTGGCCTCTCTCGTCGCTGAGCACCGGCTCTGGGCGCATGCGCCCCAGGGCTCCGGCTCGGTAATTGGATACATAGATCCAGCCGCTCCGCAGCACGTGGGATCTTCCTAGGCCAGGGATCAAACTGGCGCCCCTTGCACTGCAAGGTGGTGTCCTTACCCACTGGACCACCTGGGAAGCCTGAACATACACTTCTAACACAGGTTTTCCATAGCTCTAAATCCTTGGTGATTCCCATAGCCATGAGAATAAGCCTTATCAAAAGAGATGCTGGTGTGAGCAAGAGGTAAAAGCACGGGTGTGTAAAAACTGTTGAATTTCCCATCCCCGTAAGATTCCAAACCACATACCTGAAACCAACCATCTCTCACCTACTGCCTCATTTTGGTTTTTGGCTGTAATGGTGGGGATGGATTACAGGCCAGCAGCTCACCAGTTCAGCCTCAAGGAAGGCTAAAAGCTCTGTTCTTTGACCTTTCATCAGGGTTAGCAGACTGCTGCCTTGTCATTGGAAACCAAGCCCTCAACATGAACACTTGACAATAAACAGCACAACTCTGTAAAGCTATTATCCTTCAATTAAGAATAAAACAGGGCTTCCCTAGTGGTCCAGTGGTTAAGAATACGCCTGCCAATGAAGCGGACACAGGTTCAATCCCCGGTCCGGGAAGATCCCACATGCAACTCAGCCTGTGCACCACAACTAGTGAGCCTGCTCTCTGGAGCCCAGGAGTCACTGCGAAGACCCAGCACAGCCAAAAATAAATAAATTAATTTTAAAAATTAAAATAAGATAAAAAGCCACTGAGGAAAACAAAAAGAAAACAAAAAACCAAGCCTTCACTTTATCTCTCAGACGCAGTCAAGTGGGCTTCTATCTTGTTTCCCGAGCCCTGGTCTCAGCAGCTGGCACTGCCTTTCTCTCACCATGAGCTCATGAACAAGATCACAGCAGGGCCTGCGGCTGCTTCTCCTTGGCGGACAATGACCTGTCATACTGCAGCCGTTCTAAACCGCCCTCTGAAGCCTTCAGAGGACCGAAAACAAGGCCTGGACGGCTCCCTTCCGATGGAGCGCGGGGCCCTGCCTGCGCTGCGGTGCTCTCCCCTGATGACACTTAACACGCCACAGATGCACTTTCAGCCTTGTATCAGACAGCCCGAGCCAGTCATCAGAGGCAGCACGGACGCTGAACGATGGTTACATCTGGAATCTACACTCTGAAACATAGCAGCCCACCTACCAGATGAAGAGAGCGAGGCAGGTCAGGCAACAGGAGGCCAACCCTTAGTTTTCCCACACAGATTTATAATGCTACTTGTAACATATATGAATACTAAGTTCCCAGAAATATCTGGGTCTGTTTCAGGGCTCTGCGGTCTAGTCTAAAGTCTGTCTCTTCCTGCACCAACATCACATTTAAAAATAAACATAACTTTATAATGAATTTTGATATCTGGTAGAGAAAGAGTATCTCTTCAATCTTACTCAAAATTTCTCTGGCTGTTATTTGCCCTTTATATTAATTTCAAGATCAGTTTGTCTAATTCACTATAACCTTGGTGGTATTTGACCAAACTATATCTACATATCAATGTAAGGGGAAAAAGAACAACTTGATAATACTTAATCTTCCATTTCATGAATATAGCATAGTATCCCATTTCCCACAGCTATCTTTTACAGCTTTTAATAGAGATTTTTGATTTGCTCCATAAAAGTATTATATATTGGTCAATAAATTTATTCTTAGGTCTTCAAAGCTTTCTATTATTATTTTTTCGTTTCTGTTTTTCTATTATTATTTTGAATGTTATTATTCTTTAAAATTAGACTTACTTATTGATTTTTACTGGAATATACTGATAGGAATATTACTGAATTGGGTGCTTAAGTAATCTCATTATATTCTATCTGTTCTAATATATACTTTATATATAGCTTCTCTTGAGGTTTTTTATGTAGTTATATAACTTTAGGCCAATCTAGAAGTACAAAAGGCAAGGCAATATTCCTCTAACTTGTTCCTAACTCTAAAGTATTATACCCTAAGACTGTTTGCCATAGATTTTTAGTAGATTAAACAATTTCGCTTTGATTCATGGTTAACTAGGCATATTATTTGTTTTGCCTTGGTTTGTTTTTAAGTTTGGCTGTTGAGTTCCAACAAATACTTTTTACTCACTTATTAAAATGAGACTTTTATCTCAGTAATATGTTAATGCGGTAAATTGAAAAAAAGAATATTGAATTTTCTTACATTCTTGAGATCATTCCAAGTTGCTCATAATTTATTTATACACATAAATAATTTATAATACATATCTACATTTGGTTTGTTAGTATATCATTTAGATTTTTGTAAACATTTTCACGTATTTGATTTCTAATATTCCTTTCATACATTATTTTTGTCTGGCTTAGATATCAAGATTATACTAGACTCAAAGTGAATTGCTATTTTTTTGACTGTTATCTACTCTCTAAAACGGCATCTGAAATGCTCTGTGTATGATTATTTCAATCATTCCAAAGTATTATTTTCCCTTAGGCTTTGAAACTGCTTATATTACTTAGTATTGACTATTTGCATCTATTACCTATAACTTAGTTCTGACTAAAAAAACAATGGGTAGATAATAAATCTATCTTTCTCTATATACTCTCTTTAGTTCATGACCCGAAAAAGTAGGCAATTGAAGCATTTTTTTCTAGTTTTCATTTAGAAGTCGAATTATCTACTTAAAATAAAAAGAGAATCAACTTTATTATTTCTCATGATTATTAGCTATACAAAGAATTACTTCAAAAGCACTGGAAACGAGCCTCATTTTAGCCTCATCTCACTACAGGACAAATTCAAGTTGCAACACAAAGAGCTTACTTCAGACAAGGAAACAGTCCTCTAGGTTGAAAATGATAGTATAGAGGGCAACTAGAGATCCTCCTGAGCTGAATACAGATTCTCTTTTAATTCCTTTAAAACATCTAGGAGTGAATGCACAATAGTTATAACCACCAGAAAAATGATTACAAGATCACATGAAAAGAGTCTACAAGAAATCTCCAGGTTGATGGGATGTTGTTATTAATCTTTTCTAAGTATCCTTTTAAAATAGCTTCATGTATTACTCTAACTTGTTCCTAACTCTAAAGTATTATACCCTAAGACTGTTTGCCATAGATTTTTAGTAGATTAAACAATTTCGCTTTGATTCATGGTTAACTAGGCATATTATTTGTTTTGCCTTGGTTTGTTTTTAAGTTTGGCTGTTGAGTTCCAACAAATACTTTTTACTCACTTATTAAAATGAGACTTTTATCTCAGTAATATGTTAATGCGGTAAATTGAAAAAAAGAATATTGAATTTTCTTACATTCTTGAGATCATTCCAAGTTGCTCATAATTTATTTATACACATAAATAATTTATAATACATATCTACATTTGGTTTGTTAGTATATCATTTAGATTTTTGTAAACATTTTCACGTATTTGATTTCTAATATTCCTTTCATACATTATTTTTGTCTGGCTTAGATATCAAGATTATACTAGACTCAAAGTGAATTGCTATTTTTTTGACTGTTATCTACTCTCTAAAACGGCATCTGAAATGCTCTGTGTATGATTATTTCAATCATTCCAAAGTATTATTTTCCCTTAGGCTTTGAAACTGCTTATATTACTTAGTATTGACTATTTGCATCTATTACCTATAACTTAGTTCTGACTAAAAAAACAATGGGTAGATAATAAATCTATCTTTCTCTATATACTCTCTTTAGTTCATGACCCGAAAAAGTAGGCAATTGAAGCATTTTTTTCTAGTTTTCATTTAGAAGTCGAATTATCTACTTAAAATAAAAAGAGAATCAACTTTATTATTTCTCATGATTATTAGCTATACAAAGAATTACTTCAAAAGCACTGGAAACGAGCCTCATTTTAGCCTCATCTCACTACAGGACAAATTCAAGTTGCAACACAAAGAGCTTACTTCAGACAAGGAAACAGTCCTCTAGGTTGAAAATGATAGTATAGAGGGCAACTAGAGATCCTCCTGAGCTGAATACAGATTCTCTTTTAATTCCTTTAAAACATCTAGGAGTGAATGCACAATAGTTATAACCACCAGAAAAATGATTACAAGATCACATGAAAAGAGTCTACAAGAAATCTCCAGGTTGATGGGATGTTGTTATTAATCTTTTCTAAGTATCCTTTTAAAATAGCTTCATGTTATATGTGATTCTGTAAGGAAATTCTATAAGCCAATGTTTAAACTAATTTCCAAACAAGTATAAAAAATATAAGTTTAGACTGAAAAGGTTTGTCATACTTGGGCAGGACAGCATGTCGTACTAGCCAGTAAGGAAAGTCCCAACGTAAATCTGGGCACTGCTGCATATAATGCTCCAGACAGCTGCCTCAGAAGACACATGAACCAGCGCTCAAAGACCAAACCTACTCTGACTTACATACTCCTGTCTGACTTGAGTAAGTCACTCAGCTTGACCATGGATAAAAATCTTTTTATTATTATGCCTAAGTAAGATAATGTATGTAAAACCTGAATACAAGGCTGAAAACAGCCACCTGTTCAGACTGATCACTTTTTCCAGACCTGTGAGCACAGACTCTCGACCACATGCTTCCTATTTGAACAAAGATCCGGAGCGTTCAGTTCAGAGAGAAAGGAGAATATGGTTACCTGGAAAGGCAGGTTTTGGTGACAGCACTGTGAAGATTTTCCTGAGGGTACTGAGACAGTCGACGAGAAATCCTCAGGAGCTGCCTGGTGGAAAGGGAGGCTGCCAATGACTGGGCCTACCAAAAGGCAAACACAGGCTGGTAAGAGATTTCTTTCAACTTGCTGTGGTAGCATAGTACAATCCATTATTAATATGTACTGTTCATGAATTACAAATAAAATAAACAGAAATCCATTTAACTTAAAACATCCTTAAAAGCAGTTTAAAAAAAAAAAATCCATGAAACGTATTTATTAATAAAATTCAATTAAAGTGCTGTGTATATATGCTATTATTTTTTGAGGAGAGGGAAGGCTGAATAGAGGAAAGATGTTACATTGTACAGACTGAACCTGACCTACAAATAGCCCTCATGTACAAGAAAGTGAGGCTTCGCCAATGGCTCAGAGGATAAAGTATCCACCTGTAATGCAGGAGACAGGGGAGAAGGGGCTTTAATCCTTGGGTCGGGAGGACTCCTGGAAGAGGAAATGATTACCCACTCCAGTATTCTTGCCTGACAAAATTCCATGGACAGAGGATCCTGGGGGGGCTGCAGTCCATGGGGCACAGTCAGACACGACTGAGCGACTACACACACATGCATTTTTCTCCCCTGCTTACACAAAGCAAAACTGTTAAGATAGCCAGAAGATGCTTAGAGCTTTAAGTAAAAGGATGACTTCTGAAATAGAGAAAAGGAGCTGGGGGCAATTTAGGCTGCTGATCCCAGAGGTGTCGACCAGCTGTCACTGGGTGGCAGCTTACAGTTTGGAATCCGTCTCCTGTGCTGTTAGAGTAATTTCACTTTATATTCTTATTCTTTCCCAAATTCCACCATCACCATCTCCGAGAGTTTGCCCAAGTTCATGTCCATTTAATTGTGGATGCCATCCAACCATCTCATCCTCTGTCACCGTCTTCTCCTGCCTTCAGTTTCTCCCAGCATCCAGGTCTTTCTCAATGAGTCAGCTGTTCTGCTCAGGCAGCCAAAGAATTGGAGCCTCAGCCTTAGCATCAGTCTTTCCAAAAAGCAGTCAGGGTTGACTTCCTTTAAGAATGACTGGTTTGATTTCCTTGCTGTCCAAGGAACTCTCAAGAGTCTTCTCCAGCACCACAGTTTGAAAACGTCAGTTCTTCGCTGCTCTGCCTTCTTTACGGCCCGGCTCTCACGTCCACATGTGACTACTGGAAAGACTGGAGCCTGGAGCTTATGGACCTCTGCCCGCAAAGGGATATCTTTGTTTTTAACACACTGTCTAGGCTTGCCATAGTTTTCCTCTCAAGAAGCAATCATCTTCTAATTCCATGGCTACAGTCACCATCTTCAGTGATCTCAGAGCCCACGAACAGGAAATCTGTCACTGCCTCTACCTTTTCCCCTTCTTTGTGCTGTGAAGTGATGGGACAGGATGCCACGATCTTAGTTTTTTAATACTGAGCTGTTTTTTTTTTTTTTTAACTTTTTGCTAATATTGAGTCTTAAGCCAGCTTTTTCACTCTCCTCCTTCACCCTCATCAAGAGGCTCTTTGGTTCCTCTGCTCTTTGGTACCATCTGCATATATGAGGTTGTGAATATTTTCCCAGCAATCTTGATTTCAGCTTGTGATTCATCCAGCCTGGCATTTCATGTGATGTGCTCGGTGTGTAAGTTAAATAAACAAGGTGACAACAAACAGCCCTGTCATGCTCCTTTTTCAATCCTGAACCAATCAGTTGTCCCACAGAGGGTTCTAACTGTTGTTTGTTGACCCACATACCAGTTTCTCAGGAGACAGGTCAGATGGTCTGGTGTTCCCATCTCTATAAGAGTTTTCCACCATCAGTTATGACCCACACAAAGGCTTTAGCACAGGGAATGAAACAGAGGTAGATGTTTTTCTGGAATTCTCCTGCTTTTTCTACAATCCAACGAATACTAGCTATTTGATCTCTGGTTCCCCTGCCTTTCCTAAACCCAGCTTGAAGACAGAAGATGAGATGTACAGGTTGAGTCGGGTGTCTCCAGGCAGGAGGAGATGGCAGGATTTCTCTAGTGAATCTGGTATGAGCTCTACATCTTGGCCTTTTATTCACCTTCAGAAGTTTCATCTGCATCATCTTGAGAATAAAGGAGATCTGCAAGAGTTCCAAACTCTGGGCTGAAATACGGACTGCAGTGCCGATATCCTTTTCTTCTAGCTGCTTGTAAGCTCTCAGAAAATTAAATGGCAGCAGAAGACCAAGAATCTCAGGAGGATGAGTTGTTGGCAAGTATTTATGATGGAGATGAATTCAGAAAAGCAGAGTCTGTCCAAGGTGGAGAAATCAGCATCTATTTGGACTTGCCACAAAATTTCAAGGTGTCGGTGAACAGCTAGTTAACATTCTCTAAAACAGATTTTATTTCTAAATAAAGATTATTCTTAATTTCAACATAAAGAAATAAATAAACCCAGCTTGAGTATCTCGGAAGCTCTCAGTTCGTGTAATGGTGACAAGTAATTATGATGACTACCAGTAAATATCTGTTGCTTGAATTTGAAATTATCTCACCAGGCAACATAATGTAATAGTAAAGTTCATAAGCTTTGGAGTCAGACAAATCAGTCTTAGATGTAATAGATGTGTGACTTTTGGCAAGTTACTTAATCCCTTCAGGCCCCAGAGTCCTCATCTTTAAAATGGCAGTAAGAAAGCTTTTCACTTTTAAGGTGTTCTGAATATGAGGATTAAATTAGGGAACTATTCTAAAGCACTTAGCAGAGGTCAGACACATATAGGTGCATAACAAATAGCAGCAATTATTCTAAATCAGCCGCTTCAGAATAAAAAAATATATCTAACAGGCGAAGGGAATGGGACCTAAACTTTAGTAGGAATCTCATGCGTCAGATTATCACCGCCCTAACTTAGATCAGCAGTATTAAAGGAGAGCAGTTTCGCTGAAAATCAAGAGGGGAGGAGAACTTTTTTTAGAAATTGGTCTATTGGGGAAGTCGGGACAGAAGAGGTCAGGGTGAAATGTCAGCAGCTGACCAAGGCAGCAGAGTGGCCCTGAGCCCTGAGGAGGCAGCCTGGGGGCTCTGTGAAGTTCACAAAGGATTGGAACGGATGGTGGGAGGACGCTAAAACTACTCGACACATTAGTTCCTCTTAACACCTCCCTTAAGGTCATCTCTGTACCTCCCAAGGAAGTGAAAAATGAATCGATTTCTCCTTCCTTGTGTATTTCACAGCTCCACGAGATGCTAGTCTGCTGCTATTAACACTGCATTTCAGCTACAACATAAGTGAAACACTCCTTTGGGGACCAGGATAGAAGCATGACCACCATTTACGACATACCCTTTTTTCCATTAAAAAACACATTCTAAGTTTCAAAGAACTCATAAGCAAAACATTTGGTGCAGACTTTTTCTACAAATTTGCATTCTAGACATAGAGACAATATTTAAATATAAGAAAGCATAAATTGCAATTCAAAATAGCATATAATTTAACGCAAAAATAAGTGGAGCACTTGACAAGTGCTATAGGGGCTTAAAAATGTTCAAGTGGGTATGAGACATGCTATGAACAAAGGCAGGAAAGCAAAGGGACAGAAATACATGCAGAATGTAAGGAAACCAGCCCAGTCTTTTTAGACGGTCCTGCTGGAAAGCCTGCTCCCAAACATCAAAAACCCATGAATCACACTTTAAGGACTCTGGCCTTTCTTCTAAAGGCAATAGGACATTGCTATGTGCAAAGCAGTACATGATTTTAGAAAGATTAACCCGGGAGTAATATGCAAAGTAGATGAAGGACAGTGAATTGAGACAGGAATCAGAAAGCTACTTCAGTAAAGAGATAAAGTCCTACAGTAGGGTTACAGGCAAGAAGAAAATTGTCATTGCTGTTTAGTCTCTAAGTCACGTCTGACTCTTTTTGCCACCCCATGGACTACAGCGTGTCAGGCTCCTCTGTTCATGGGGTTTTCCAGGCAAGAATATGGAGTGGGTTATCATTTCTTTCTCTAGAGGATCTTCCCGACCCAGGAATCGAACCCATGTCTGCTACATTGGCAAGAGAATTCTTTCCCACTGAGCCATCTGGGAAGCCCAATAAGAGACAAGAGAAGGGATCAAACAATGTTTCAAAGGACCTGACAACTGATAAATAATGAGAAAGATGGATGACATGAGAAAGTAGAAAAAATTAAGGATAAGATTGTTTCAGCTAGTATGACTGAAAGTATCAGCAATTCCTACCCAACACTGTGTGAGACCATGAAAAAATTCCTTGTTTTAATCATGACAACTGTTTGACAAATGACTCTAACCAGAGGATTCTATGGTAACTTTTGAGTTTGAAAACTACCAAATCAGTTGATAACACCAAAATCCCTTGCAATAATGTCCAGTATTAAATCAGAAAGAAGCTTTAGGCTGAGCCATTTAAGTGCTGAATAAAGGGTTTGGTTATTTCTGCTCTCACATTATCACCAACTAAAAATGGAGACTGTGATTTAAAAATCCTAATGTACTTAACATTTATAATATCAAATTTCTAACTTCAGTTTTATCTTGGAAAAAAAAGAGCGAGGATGTGAGCACCTTCCCTTCGTTACCATGGTTATTCAGTTGCAGAGCATACCTCAAGGGTTTGGGGGTTAATATGATTAATAATAGTAATTCAGCTTGAAAATATGAAAGGTCAGTTCAAAAATTATTAAAACTTAGTTTTTTCCCTCTTAAAGAATTCTTTCTTTTATGAAAATGCAATGTTCTCTGGGAGAGAAAACTCTAGGGACAATCTTAATAAATTAATAACTAATTAATTTGCTCAGGCCCTCAGCAAACACTTGTTAACTTTCTACTATGTGCCAGGCACCAGGAGAGGAGATAGTTGGTACAAGCAGGGTACTCTGACCATCCTTTGTCCCCCTGAAAGCAGGAAGTGAATCTCCCATGAAAAAGGTACCCATCCTGTACCAGAAAGCCTCACCAGAAACAGGGAATTCAGGGCTGAGAAGGTTATATTAGCAAACCTTGCTCCTTCCTCACTTAATTGCTGCCCCAAGCTCAAACATGTTTGCGTTGTCAACTCTTGACAATGTGTTATTTCTTTGTTTAGAAGGTATACAAGTTGCCTGCTTTGTTCACTCCTTTGAGTCTCAGGTTTTAATGGTGTTTCAGCATCTACAAAATCAAACTTGCTGTTTTTCTCCTGTTAAACAGTCTCATGTCTACTGAATTCTTAGGTGAGCCAAAGGACCTAAAAGGGAAGAAGGGAAAGGTCTTCTGCCCCTATACCACCCCAAACATACAGAGACTCACAGAGAATCAACAAGGAAAGAGCAGTGAGAAGTTAGACGCTGAGATAAAGTTATCAGCACCCACACAGAGAGGGACACTGGAAGCCGTAAGAACACACGGGACACAGCCAGCACCGGAGATGCAAAAGAACAGCCTCCAGGAACATCCTGGTGCCGCCCGAGAGCTAAAACTCGTTTTCCGTGACACCAGCCAGGAAGAGCGGGAAGAAATCTTAAAATCATTGAAACAGTAAGATACATACACAGGAGAAAGCAGAGCATAAGGGATAAAAATACCAGCTTGAAAGACAGATTTTAAAGCACTGAACTCTAAGAACATAAGGCAGCAGCTTGTCAACAACAGAAAATCCCATGGAAAAAACTCAGACTTACTGTTGGATCCTGCGTCTCTCTGAGTTTGTGTGTAAATGATAACAATTTGTCCAAAACTTCCTGAGGCGTATTTGGGACCTATTTCATGAGAGGATTAAGAAAAGGAAGAATCAATTGAGACATATAATCAATCAGCTAGAAGTTATGGCTACTTATCAAACAAGATTAGAATTATGCTTTTAGAAAGTCTCTGATTATAGGTATCATGTTCAGTCTGTAGATAAATTTGCATTGCATCTTCTCAGGAAACACTCTGCCTGTCTTCTCTTTAAACATCAGTGGCACATATGTGTAACGGAATACTACTCGGTCATAAAAAAAAAAAATGACAAAATAATGCTATCCACAGCAACACGGATGCAACCAAAGACTACTATACTAAGTGAAGTAAGTCAGAAAGAGAAAGACAAACACCATATGATACCACTTGCATGCGGAATCTAAACTATGAAATAAATGAACCAATCAATGAGACAGAAAGATAATCACAGGCACGGAGAGCAGACTGGTGGTGGCCAAGGGAGAGGAGACAGGGAAAGGGATGAACTGGGAGTCTGGGATCAGCAGACGCAAACTGGTACATTTAGAATGGCTAAGCAACAAGGTCCTACTGTACAACAGAGAATCATATTCAGAAGCCTGTGGTAAACCAGAATAAAAAAGAATGTATAGACAGACAGATAGGTGTAAAACTGAGTCACTTTGCTGTAAAGCAATAATTAACACAATACTGACAATCAATTAGATTTCAATTAAATAAAATTCAGGTAATTAAAACCAAGCTATTCTTCATTTATAATTCTATCACCAGGAAAAAGCTGAAAGAAGCGTCTAACCAATTAAAAACTGGCATATAACATTACCCATAAGAAACTTTTCGATATTTGTTAGCTTCAACTTTAATTTAGGCATTTTTTTTTTTAACTGAAACCAAGCTCCCTCAATTTAGTAGTAGATGTGTATCTACTAAAAGACATAAGGTATTCTTGTATAAAGGGCAGATGCTCAGGCTGTCCATTTTTTCAAGGACTTTGAACACTCCTCACTGAGGGTGGAGGAGGGAATTTGGAATTAGCATATGCAAACCATTACACAGAGAATGAACAAACAGCAAGGTGTCACTGTACAGCACAGGGGATTACAGTCAATATCCTGTGATAAACCATAATGAAAAGAACATGAAAAAGAAGGTGTGTATATATATATATATATATATGCATCTGTGAATCTCTTTGCTGTACAACAAAAATTAACACAACACTGTAATCAACTACACTTACATAAAGTGAATATAAACGTCTCCCCCCATGTACCTGAGGGGCATGATCTATTTATCAATGAAATATAAAGAGCAGTTGCCCCCAACCACAAATTGCTTTTAAGAAGAGTCTTCTCTTTAAACATCAGTGGCACATATGTAACGGAATACTACTCGGTCATAAAAAAATGACAAAATAATGCTATCCACAGCAACACGGATGCAACCAAAGACTACTATACTAAGTGAAGTAAGTCAGAAAGAGAAAGACAAACACCATATGATACCACTTGCATGCGGAATCTAAACTATGAAATAAATGAACCAATCAATGAGACAGAAAGATAATCACAGGCACGGAGAGCAGACTGGTGGTGGCCAAGGGAGAGGAGACAGGGAAAGGGATGAACTGGGAGTCTGGGATCAGCAGACGCAAACTGGTACATTTAGAATGGCTAAGCAACAAGGTCCTACTGTACAACAGAGAATCATATTCAGAAGCCTGTGGTAAACCAGAATAAAAAAGAATGTATAGACAGACAGATAGGTGTAAAACTGAGTCACTTTGCTGTAAAGCAATAATTAACACAATACTGACAATCAATTAGATTTCAATTAAATAAAATTCAGGTAATTAAAACCAAGCTATTCTTCATTTATAATTCTATCACCAGGAAAAAGCTGAAAGAAGCGTCTAACCAATTAAAAACTGGCATATAACATTACCCATAAGAAACTTTTCGTATATTTGTTAGCTTCAACTTTAATTTAGGCATTTTTTTTTTTAACTGAAACCAAGCTCCCTCAATTTAGTAGTAGATGTGTATCTACTAAAAGACATAAGGTATTCTTGTATAAAGGGCAGATGCTCAGGCTGTCCATTTTTTCAAGGACTTTGAACACTCCTCACTGAGGGTGGAGGAGGGAATTTGGAATTAGCATATGCAAACCATTACACAGAGAATGAACAAACAGCAAGGTGTCACTGTACAGCACAGGGGATTACAGTCAATATCCTGTGATAAACCATAATGAAAAGAACATGAAAAAGAAGGTGTGTATATATATATATATATATATGCATCTGTGAATCTCTTTGCTGTACAACAAAAATTAACACAACACTGTAATCAACTACACTTACATAAAGTGAATATAAACGTCTCCCCCCATGTACCTGAGGGGCATGATCTATTTATCAATGAAATATAAAGAGCAGTTGCCCCCAACCACAAATTGCTTTTAAGAAGAGCCATTTTAATCTAATTTAATACGGTTTTGAATTGAGTAATAAGAAATTTTTACTTAAATAATAACAAGTTTAACATTTCAATTTAAAAAGAGCAGTAGATGTTAGAACAATGACTGGTATAACACGACAATTTCAGAAACAAACTGCTTATGGTTTCTCTGGGCACTTAACTCATTGGAATGTTTAAAATTCAAAGCTCTATTCAGTACATACTCATTTATTCTTTAAATCCATCCTATAATGTAAGAAGTAGTATCATCTCCATTTTCGGATGAAGAGACCACGGTTGAGTAGTTTACCCAAGATCCAGAAACTAGTAAGTTGTGGATTTGGCACTTAAAGTTGTTTGACTTTAAAGCCTATGCCTTAGCCACACCAATGCTCATAAGACCTAAAACTAATTTATTCATTCTAGTATTTGAAAGAGGATGAGTGGAGTTATTAGTGAACTAAAATGTGTGTATATGTTAAGTCACTTCAGTTGTGTTCAACTCTTTGGGACCCCATAGACTGTAGCCCACCAGCCTCCTCTGTCCATGGGAATCCTGAGGCAAGTGGGTTGCCATTTTTTCCTCCAAAGAATCTTCCCAACTGAGAGACTGAACCCACATCTCTTAGGCCTCCTGCACTGGAGGGGGGTTCTTTACCACTAGTGCCACCTGGGAAGCCTGATCTAGAATAGTACTGTCTAGGGCTTCCCCTGGTGGTCCAGTGGGTAGGGACACTGCCTTGCAGTGCAAGGGGCGCTGGTTCGATCCCTGGCCTGGGAAGATCCCATGTGCCGTGGAGCAGCTGGACTGATGTGTCCAATTACCGAGCCGGAGCTCTGGAGCGCATGCGCCCAGAGCCGGCACTCTGCAACGACAGACGCCACCGCGATGGGAGGCCCACAGGAGCCAAAGAACAAAGACAGATGAAAATAGAGAAATGAAAGACCAATAGAAGTGGCCCGCTCGCTCCCCTCCCTCCCCAACCCGACCCCCGCCCAAAATAAATAAATAAATAAATATAGAATAGTACTGTCTAATAGAACTTGCTACAACGATGGAAATGTTCTTTATGCTATCGGTTGGCGTGGTCACTTTACATAAGACTGAGAAACTGAATTTTTAAATTTGATTTAACGTGGCTAGTACTAGTACAATGAACAGTGCAGTTCTAGAATTCCAAAAGTGCTAAACACAATACTCGGTTAAGGCAGACACTGCAATAATAGATTACATACAAGCCACCAGACAACAAACCAGTTAAGCACAGGCTATATTACAGTCCCAAGGGGTCTAGAACTATTTAAGATTTTCTATAAAATCTAAGGAACTAAAACATATTTGGCCTCCCCTTATAGCTGGAGAAGGAAATGGCAGCCCATTCCTGTATTCTTACCTGGGGAATCCCAAGGACAGAGGAGCCTGGTGGCTAGAGCCAACAGGGGCGTTAAAGTTGGACACGACTTAGTGACTAAACCACCACCACCACTCTCCCTTTGAATAGGAGCTTAAAATAGTCACCTCTGGCTGAATACAGAAGGAAAAAGAATCCCCAGGCTGCCTCCACATGAGGAAAATGGAGAGATGGCATCGATGCATGATTCTCAAAGTGGGGTCCACAGGTTAGCACCATCAGCATCACCTGAGTACTTTAGACACGTAAATTCCCGTGCTCTATTCCAGAACCACCAACTCAGTGATGTGCAATTTAACAAGTCCTCCAGATGATCCTGAAAAGTGCTGATGTCTGAGAACCATTTTATGAGGAAATTTGGAAATATGTAGTGAGAAAAAGCTAAAAATATCCCAACTCTGCTCAGACAGGTGTCAAAAATGCCTTAAAAAAGAGAACAACTAAAGGCAACAGGCTTGTGCTGGCCTCCCTCTCACCATTTCCTGAATCACTTGGATTTCTTCATTTCTGACGAGTGGTTTCATATAATGGAAAAAGAACATGGTTAAGAACTCTGGTCCCAGCCACTGCTGTGTCGTGCTTCCAATAACAGGGGGCTCTGCCAAGGCGATGATTCTGAAGGAGGGGTGTACAGGAAAAATCGATCTAAAAAGGGAAAAAAAAATTTTTTTTTAAGGATAACCATTTATGTTAGAAATTAGGTCACAGTAGCTAAATCCTAGACAATCATAAGGTTATGGTACAGTCAAAGTGATTATTCAAAAACAAGCTTTGAAAACACAAAGGTCAGGACATTCTAAAAACCTAAGATTAAAGTCAATGAAGAATTACCAACTGTTAATACAGGATGTACCAAGTCGACTGATAAAACTCCATTCCTGGCAAGAACTACTGTTTTGGATATGCTGTTACACCTCCAGTAAATTTACTCCATAGTCCTTCGAAACATAACCTCAGTCTATAGCCATACCACCCTGAATGGGCCCCATCTCATCTGAAACAGAACCCCAAACATGTCATGTTTGTTACATACATTCCCTGTCTTTGCTCAAAGTTTCCTGTCTGGCAAGGAGCCTGTCCTATGTCAGGCATAGAAAGACCAAGAAGTATGATTCAGGATAAAACGACTGTTTACAAACCAGAAAATTTAAGTAGCACAGGGATCAGATTAAAATTCAAATTTGGATTGGCAATAAGAACACTTATGTCTTAAAAAGGTAGAGAAAAGTGAACTCCTATATAATTCCCCTCTTCTGGCATTTTATTGGAAACAATACAGTTTTACAGTGATCTCTTTGATGACATCCCTTCTAGGGAATCTGAGGGTGTAAATATTCTAGGACACACAGAGGAATAATGTAAGATTTCCCATGGTTTGTGAAATGAACTTGAGTACTTTTAAAAGTAGGCTGAAGCCCTTTATTATGACCTAATCATGAGCAATATCCGTTCTTACCAATTTTCAAAATTGCGGTGCAATAGACATTTTGAGGGTTGTATCATCCTTTGAGGAAATTTGGAAATATGTAGTGAGAAAAGCTAAAAATATCCCAACTCTGCTCAGACAGGTGTCAAAAATGCCTTAAAAAAGAGAACAACTAAAGGCAACAGGCTTGTGCTGGCCTCCCTCTCACCATTTCCTGAATCACTTGGATTTCTTCATTTCTGACGAGTGGTTTCATATAATGGAAAAAGAACATGGTTAAGAACTCTGGTCCCAGCCACTGCTGTGTCGTGCTTCCAATAACAGGGGGCTCTGCCAAGGCGATGATTCTGAAGGAGGGGTGTACAGGAAAAATCGATCTAAAAAGGGAAAAAAAAATTTTTTTTTAAGGATAACCATTTATGTTAGAAATTAGGTCACAGTAGCTAAATCCTAGACAATCATAAGGTTATGGTACAGTCAAAGTGATTATTCAAAAACAAGCTTTGAAAACACAAAGGTCAGGACATTCTAAAAACCTAAGATTAAAGTCAATGAAGAATTACCAACTGTTAATACAGGATGTACCAAGTCGACTGATAAAACTCCATTCCTGGCAAGAACTACTGTTTTGGATATGCTGTTACACCTCCAGTAAATTTACTCCATAGTCCTTCGAAACATAACCTCAGTCTATAGCCATACCACCCTGAATGGGCCCCATCTCATCTGAAACAGAACCCCAAACATGTCATGTTTGTTACATACATTCCCTGTCTTTGCTCAAAGTTTCCTGTCTGGCAAGGAGCCTGTCCTATGTCAGGCATAGAAAGACCAAGAAGTATGATTCAGGATAAAACGACTGTTTACAAACCAGAAAATTTAAGTAGCACAGGGATCAGATTAAAATTCAAATTTGGATTGGCAATAAGAACACTTATGTCTTAAAAAGGTAGAGAAAAGTGAACTCCTATATAATTCACTCTTCTGGCATTTTATTGGAAACAATACAGTTTTACAGTGATCTCTTTGATGACATCCCTTCTAGGGAATCTGAGGGTGTAAATATTCTAGGACACACAGAGGAATAATGTAAGATTTCCCATGGTTTGTGAAATGAACTTGAGTACTTTTAAAAGTAGGCTGAAGCCCTTTATTATGACCTAATCATGAGCAATATCCGTTCTTACCAATTTTCAAAATTGCGGTGCAATAGACATTTTGAGGGTTGTATCATCCTTGCTGAGAAAGGAGAGATGAAACTCGAACACGTGCCAAGATCTTCAGAAAAATGAACATAAAGGGGCTTAAATGGCATTTCTTCATTGCCACTAACTATTGAGATAAAGCCCAAGAGTTAGGTGGTTGGGCAGCGAGAATATCAGGAGACAGGACATGTGTAGACAGAATCAGATAAACACTCTGAAGATTTCAGACCTGAAAAAGTCCTCCCAATACAACAGGAAGGCCCAAGAGTCCCTGATGGCATGATCTGTAATTTCAGAGGGCCATAAAAATGCCTTTGTAAGCCATGGAAAAGCAATTTTTAGAAACGGTCATATGAAAAGTTAGGATGAATTCATAAAAGCTACTAAATACCATTTCCTTTCTCGAGGTAGGGGGGATTTTAAAAAAGACTTATTTATAGTTATTCACGCAAGGTGTGGGGGTGATCTGTCCAAAGAAGCTGTTCTAGGAAAAGAGAAAAGGATAAGAACACAGATAATGACTGAGAATCCACGATCACTCAGGATTGCTAGTAATTAGGTAGTCACACAACGGAGCCTGGACAAAGAAAACACTATGATCAGAAAAGAGAAGATGATTCCATTTTCCATTTGTGCTAAGTGGTCTGCCATAATCCAGAAAGCCTCGCTCATGACCCAGCGACAGATATTGGAGGCATCTTCGATTCTCTTCTCTCCTACTTGGGGCAAAAGAAGGTGGGAAAGACAGAGCCTGCTTCTTTGCACTTTGCTCAAAATTAAAGCTGCAGACACAGTTTTACACTGAAGACGGCGAAGGATACTAAATTAGGGAATAAGCAAAGCCAAAATCCAACACGCAAGGGGGAGTTCAGCTGCCTTCCTTAAACCACAAGGCAAGGAAGCAAGGGCCACGGGTGAGTGGTAGACTCAGGTCTAGAAGAACAAGCAGCATGAAAGCAAGCGAGGATGGTGTTAACTTATACGAGGGGATCGTCACTGCTTATAAGGCATGTTGTCTGTGGCTTGCTCTTTGGTACTGACTCGAGCCGGGTGGCTTCCCGCCTGCCTGAGCAAGAGGCACAAGAGACAGCTTGGATCCCTGGGTCGGAGGATCCTCAGTAGGAGGAAGTGACTCCCCATGCCAGCATTCCATGGACAGAGGAGCCTGGACTGCAGTCCAGGACAACACTGGGCATGTGCATGCGCATGCGCACACCCCCTGCCCGGGTTCGATCCCTGGGTCGGGAGGATCCCTGGAGAAGGTCGGCAACCCGCTCCCGTATGTTTGCCTGGGAAATCCCATGCAGTCTGGCGGGCTGTAGTCCACGAGGTCGCCAGAGTCAGACGGAACTCAGCGACTAAGTCACCTCCACCACAGACTCTTCACAGGCACGGCGGAGAACTCTCTCTCGACCACAAAAATGTTTAGGACTATTTTTCAGAACCAGAATTTGCTTAGAGCGCATTGTGTTGAGAACCAAATACAGAGACTTGGGTATAAGATCCTGGATCTAACTTGAATTTTGTTAAAAATTACATAGCCTAATTTTCTAGTGAAGAGACCCAAAGGTTTCTGGGGCAATGTCAGAGAAAATGCTCAAATCCTAACTGCCTTCAAAAGTGAAGAAGAGAAAACGGTTCAGGGAATCTAAGAGCTGAAGGACTGTACCCAACGTCTACTTACGGTTCACAATTGACGAATAAAAACTGGAAGATAATAAACTGTCTTCAATGTTCCATCAGAATCAATAAAAATATTCAGTAAAAATACAAAAGCATTACAGCACATATAATTCCAGCTGAGATGAGGCCCCTAATCTCTATACCTTCCCTGAGATAACCAGAAGTCTTTTTTTTTTTTTTGGTAAAATAAGCTATTGGTGATTCACAGAGACTCTTACCCACCCGCATGCAGGCTCTGACCAACAGCAGGAAGGGACATATTCAGCAGTCCGTAGTATTTGTACTCCTCCTTTCCCTAAGAAGTTTTTCTCATCAAAGGAAGCAGTTCTATTCTGGTCCTTATTCCCTACGGGAAACACTGGCGTGGTGTCTGGTGTGCACGGCCATCAGCTTATTTCTAACCACGAAGTCCACAGTATTCCAGGAGTCTTGCAATAGAAAGAAAGTCTCTTAACCTTTCCTAAGCTGTTTCTAAGGGAAGATTAGCTATGTCATTAGCTGCAAAGAATACTTGCAGAGAACTACAGAAACAATCTCGAGGCATACGGTGAAATTAGAACACAATGAAGGTCAGCAAAGGAGTCAAATATAATTAACTGGGTTGCATACCATGAAGTTGAAAGGCTTGGTAGTTCGCTGCTAGTAGCTGATAATTACGAGATCCTATGCTATCAGACTTGCTGTTAAGAGCCAAAGTAGTCTTCATCAGTAGGTTCATAAAAGGAAACATTGCCAGCTGAGAAAGTTATCGAAAAATGGATTAACAGAATTACTTGACCTTGAGTTTTCTAGAATTTATTCTGGGTTCACATCTTTTCATGATTCAAGAACACTGACTAAGGGATCTTCTGTGTGTCAGATACTGTGACATTTGACACAAAGAGATGAAGTACAGAGCATGACAGGGTCCGGATGCCATTACAGAGCCAGGTTCCAGGTATTTCCTGGGACCCAGGTGCATTCTCTCCCATCTTTTGAACCCGTGAGACACCCCCCAAATTCCTTTCTGCAACAGTTTAAGGTTTTTCTTTTGTTACTATTACTTGTAACTACGGGACGCCTGCCAAACACAAATACAACAAGTGTTCCTATCTCAAAGCTAGAAAGTATCTAAATTTACCAAACTGGGTCTTCGTTTCTCAAAGCAGCTTAAATCTGACTTCCTTTCATTCTCCTTTTGACCATTCTGTCTATCTCAAAATACCCCACAAGGAAACAAAGTATTAATAGCTGAGTTTATTTAAAGTTGAAAAGAAATAATAATCATTTGGCTGCACCTCAGTTCTAGGCTTGGATACAGGATGAAAGGATAGGAGCCTTGAGTTATGAGTTTCTAATTTATAGTTCAGATGCTAATGCCAAGGATGACATATTACATATGGATAGAATTCAGGGTCAACTCATGCTAGACAATGGATCAGATTACTTACAATAACAACTCAGGAAACAAAATTAATTTTCTCACAGGGTACGTACGAATTTCCCACTGTTTATGCTACGCTGTGTCCTCTTAGTGGGATTGCCCACTCTCTAGCGAATGAAAATGCCCTGGACAGATCCAGTCAAGTGGTTGAAAGGAAGAATCTAAGCAATTACAACCCTAAAAGACAACATATTTACTCTCAGAAAGACAAAAATGAGCTACAAAATGAAAGCAAGGTTAACTAAGGAAAGGTAAAGATATTTACTGATAGTCCATATGATCATATCATAGGATGATAGCATATGATCCTATGAGGATATCGTAATAGTCCATGTCACCACCTTGAGAGTCCCTTGGACGACAAGGAGATCAAACCAGTCAATCCTAAAGTAAATGAACCCTGAATAGTCACTGGAAGGACTGATGCTGAAGCTGAGGCTCCCATACTTTGGCCACCTGATGAGAAGAGCCGACTCATTGGACGTCCAAAGAGCCTGATGTTGGGGAAAACAGAAGGCAAAAAGAGAAGGGGACGACAGAATGAAATGGTTGGATGGCATCCCTGAGTCAATGGACATGCGTTTGAGCAGGCTCCAGGAGGTGAGGAAGGGCAGGGAAGCCTGGCATGCTGCCGTCCATGGCATCACAAAAAGCTGGACACGACTGAGCTGACATGTCATCAGAATGAGGCAGAGTTTGTATTACCTGGGTTTAACAACAAAACAGAGAAAAAGTGCTTACAATCATAAGAAAATTGTGTTGTTCTCAGATTAAAATAAAGGAGGAACACTGATAAGGAAAGGAATTAGGCTTTCAGATGGCAGAAGTATTTTAGACAGAGAGGAGAATCCATTTTTAAACAGTTAGTCTCTGAAAAGTCCATAAAGTCCTGACAAATTGATAGAATGTAAGACAAAGAAAGAAGTTTATCCCAGGAGGTTCAATACCAAACTGAGGAAATACGCAAAGAGAGACCAGAGAAGAGAGAACAGTAGGAGTGGAGAGAGACTAGGACGAGATGCACACTATACACATGGCGAGCAACAAGTCTAGGTTCAGGCCAGTCAGAACAGTGGCGAGAGAAGGACGAAATGGAGAGAGGATGGAACTCACAGAACAGCTGATGGGCCTGAATGTGCTGAGACCATCTCTACAAACTTAAGAGAACAGAAATTGTATCAAGCATTTTTTCCAACCACAAGTGCATGAAACGAGAGTCAAATATAGGAAGAGACGCGGGGACTTCCGCAGTGGTCCAGTGGTTAAGAATCTGCCTGCCAATGCAGGGGATCCAGGTTCCAGCCCTGGTATGGTAAGATGCCACAGGCCACAGGGCTGCTAAGCCAGTGCCACAACTACTGCAGCCCGCACTCTAGGGTCAGTGCTCCCCAACAAGAGAAGCCACCGCAATGAGAAGCCTGTGACTGTCAATTAGAGAGGAGACCCCGCTTACTGCAACTAGAGAAAGCCCACACACAGCAACAAAGACCTACTGCAACCATAAGTTAATTTATTAACTAAAAATAGAAACGGAAAATACAAACACCTGGATACTAAACAAAATGCTAATAAAAAACAAAAAACCTATGGATCAATGAAGACACTGAAGACAACACCAGACAGTATCTCAAGACAAACTGAAAATAAAAACACATGTTTCCCGACAACTCTGCAAGGCAGCAAAAGCAGTTCTAAAAGGAAAAAAGGGAAAGTGAAGTCGCTCAGTCGTGTCTGATTCTCTGTGACAAGCCACGGGATTCTCCAGGCAAGAACACTGGAGTGGGTGGCCTTTCCCTTCTCCAGGGGATCTTCCCAACCCAGGGATCGAACCCAGGTCTCCAGCATTGCAGGTGGATTCTTTACTAGCTTATAGCAATACAAGCCTACCCTAAGAAACAAGAAAATTCTCAAATTTAATTTACCATTAAAAGGAATTAGAGAAAGAGCAAACAAAGCCCAAAGTCAGTAGGAGGAAAGGAAAAATAAAAATCAGAGAGAGAAAAACTAGAGACAAAAAAAACTGAAAAGATCAATGAAACCAAGAGCTGTCTTTTTAAAAAAAATTTTTCTTAATTATAAAATTGATCTGACTTTAGCCAGGCTCATCAAAAAAAAGAGGACCCAAATAAACAAAATAATTAATGAAGGAGAAGTTACAATCAATATCACAGAGATTAAAAAAAATCATAAGAGAATACTATGAACAGTTATACGCCAACAAATTAGATAAGCTAAAAGAAATGGATAAATTTCTAGACATATACAGTCTCCCCAGACTGAATCAGGAAGAAATAGACCATCTGAACAGACTGATCACTAGTAGTGAAATTGAATCAGTAATTTAAAAACTGCCAAGAAAACAGATGTCCAGGATTGGATGGCTAGGGCTAATATCTATCTTTCTCTAACTATCCTGAAAAATTAAAGATAAGGGAACACTTAAATTTGTTCTACAAAGCCATCATTACCCTTATACCAAAACCAAACTAAGACTGTACAAAAAAGAAAATTAGATGTTAATACAGATGCAAAATTTGAAAGAATAACAAAGCAAATTTAATATATATGAATATGAATATAGATGAAAAATCATTGACAAAATAATAACAAATCAAAGTCAGCAATATGTAAATAGGATCATATATCATTATCAAGCAGGATTTATTCTAGGGAGGCAAGGATCATTAAATATCCACAAATCAATGAATGCGATACAATACATCACGAAAAGGTTAGAAATCACATGATCACCTTAATAGATGCAGAAAAAGCATTTGACAAAATTCAACATCCATGCAGGATAAAATCTCTCATCAAAGCTGGTATACAGGGAACACATCTCAACATAATAAAGGCCATTTATGACAATCCATTAACAAAATAAAACATTAACAAAAAAAAACAACCCATGGAAAAGGAGAAGATATCTGCAAATGATACATCTGATTAGAGATTAATATCCAAAACACACAAAGTTTATACAGCTTAATCCAAAAATACAAAAACCAAACAATCTTACTGAAAAATAGCAGAAGATGTGAATAAACACCTTTCCAAACAAGCCTTCCAGATGGCCAAAAGGCACAAGAAAATTATGCTCAACATGGCTAATCATTAGAGAAATGTGAATCAGAACAATGAGATATCCACTCAGGCATACGTGTCTGAATGGCCATCATCAAAAAGACCACAAACAACAAGTGCTGGTGAGGATGTGGAGAAAAGGGGACCCTAGTTCACTGCTGCGGAATGTAAACCAGTGCAGCCCATGAAGGAGAAGTTACAATCAATATCACAGAGATTAAAAAAAATCATAAGAGAATACTATGAACAGTTATACGCCAACAAATTAGATAAGCTAAAAGAAATGGATAAATTTCTAGACATATACAGTCTCCCCAGACTGAATCAGGAAGAAATAGACCATCTGAACAGACTGATCACTAGTAGTGAAATTGAATCAGTAATTTAAAAACTGCCAAGAAAACAGATGTCCAGGATTGGATGGCTAGGGCTAATATCTATCTTTCTCTAACTATCCTGAAAAATTAAAGATAAGGGAACACTTAAATTTGTTCTACAAAGCCATCATTACCCTTATACCAAAACCAAACTAAGACTGTACAAAAAAGAAAATTAGATGTTAATACAGATGCAAAATTTGAAAGAATAACAAAGCAAATTTAATATATATGAATATGAATATAGATGAAAAATCATTGACAAAATAATAACAAATCAAAGTCAGCAATATGTAAATAGGATCATATATCATTATCAAGCAGGATTTATTCTAGGGAGGCAAGGATCATTAAATATCCACAAATCAATGAATGCGATACAATACATCACGAAAAGGTTAGAAATCACATGATCACCTTAATAGATGCAGAAAAGCATTTGACAAAATTCAACATCCATGCAGGATAAAATCTCTCATCAAAGCTGGTATACAGGGAACACATCTCAACATAATAAAGGCCATTTATGACAATCCATTAACAAAATAAAACATTAACAAAAAAAAACAACCCATGGAAAAGGAGAAGATATCTGCAAATGATACATCTGATTAGAGATTAATATCCAAAACACACAAAGTTTATACAGCTTAATCCAAAAATACAAAAACCAAACAATCTTACTGAAAAATAGCAGAAGATGTGAATAAACACCTTTCCAAACAAGCCTTCCAGATGGCCAAAAGGCACAAGAAAATTATGCTCAACATGGCTAATCATTAGAGAAATGTGAATCAGAACAATGAGATATCCACTCAGGCATACGTGTCTGAATGGCCATCATCAAAAAGACCACAAACAACAAGTGCTGGTGAGGATGTGGAGAAAAGGGGACCCTAGTTCACTGCTGCGGAATGTAAACCAGTGCAGCCCCTATGCAAAACCATCTGGAGGTTCCTCAAAAACAGACAAAAAAAGAAAAATACTAAAAATGGAACTACCATAGGATCCAAATTTCTTTCCTAGGTATATAGCCAAAGAAAATGAAAACACTAACTTGAAAAGATACATGGATGCCAATGTTCACAGCAACATTAGTTACAACAGCCACCATATGGACACAACCTGAGTGCCCATCGACAGATAAATGCATAAAGAAGATGTGGTACATATATACTGGAATATTACTCAGCCATAAACAGAATGAAATACTGCAATTTGAACCCAGAGAACAGTATGCTCAGTGAAATAAGTTAGACATAGAAAGACCAAATATTGTACATTTTTACTTACATGTTGAATCTAAAACAATCAAAACAAAAACAAAAAAAGAAATGAACTTAACAGACATAGGAAACAAATCAGCATTTACCAGACAGGCAAGACGTGTGGGAGGGGAACAAGACTGAATAGAAGATTAAGATGTACAAACTCCTATGTATAAAATAAGCTCCAAAGATATGCTGTACAGGGCTTCCCTGGTGATCCAATGGGCAAAGAGTTCGCCTTGCAGTGCAAGGGGCACTGGATCGATCCCTGGCCCAGGAAGATCCCACGTGCCATGGAGCGGCTGGGCCAGTGTATCCAATGAGGAGCCAGCACTCTGGAGTGCATGCGCCCAGAGCCGGTGCTCTGCCAGGAGAGAGGCCACTGCAATGGGAGGCCCACACAGGCCGAAGAATAAAGAGGGATGAAACACAAAAATAAATTAAAAAAAAAAAAAACAATAAAAATAGGCCAAAATTAAACAAAACAAAACAAACAAACAAAAAAACAGCTGTAGCTACACTGTTTAATAAAAAAGACATACCGTACAGCACAGGGAATATAGCCAATAGTTTACAGTAACTTACATGGAGTATAATCCATACAAATAGTAAATCACTATGTTGTACGCCTGAAACTAATCAACTATATTTCAATTAACATGCAGACACACACACACACACAAAGCAATGTAATAGCTGAGTACTTTTAGTGGAATGTTATGAGCTCAAGGCATGTTGTGAGAGGGCTCTTTACAATTTGCCTCCCTGAACACTCAACCAAGCCATTTACCGGACTAGAAAGAACCTAATGATATCCAATAGCTGTGTAGTTAAGTGAATTTTTACTGAGATAGTAAGATTCACTATTTCCTTTCCATGAATCAATTCCAAGAAAATGAAAAGAATCTCCTTAAAACATAAATACAATAAGAAATACATATAAGTACCATATACAGGATTTTATTGTTTTAAATACAGCAGCAAATAGGGGAAAGGGTGGCTTCAATCAAATAAGATTCAATTAAGTGATGAAGAATTCCCCAAAAATGTTAATAACAATCTTTAATTACATAAAAATGTCTATGGAAATATAATGAGACAGAATATTACTTATAATTGCCAGATCTCTTTTGAAGGAAAGTATAGTGTGCAGCTGAAAGAAACATTTTCTTTGAAACTTCTTCCTTTGAAAGTTTTAGGGAGCTAGGCATGAACCCCAGCTGCAGCAGGGAGGAGGCTGCCCCTCATGATCCACGGGGACAGCCAGTCTCATCTACAAATAATAAATGCTGGTGAGGATGTGGAGAAAAGGGAATCCTCTTACACTGTTGGTGGGAGTGTAAAGTGATACAGCCATTATGGAGAACAATACGTAAATTCCTTAAAAAACTCGTAACAGAACTACCATATGACTCAGCAGTCCCACTACTGGGCACCGAGAAAGCCACAATTCTAAAAGACACGTGTACCCCAGGGTTCACTGCAACACTATTTACAGAAGTCATGACATGGGATTATACACATCTGTCAACAACAAAACTCTGTAAAAGCCAAAAAAAAGGGGGGGGGGGGGGCAAAAAGAAAAAGTCACGGAAGCACTAGATGTCCCTATAGAGATGAATGGATAAAGACGATGTGGCATAAACACACCATAGACTATTACTCAGCTATTAAAAAAAAAAAAAATGAGTCAGTTCTAGTGAGGTAGATGAACCTAAGGCCTATTATACAGAGTGAAGTAAGTCAGAAAGGAAAAAACAAATGCTGGATATTAACGTATATATATATATATATATGGAATCTAGAGAAATGCTATAGACGGACTGATTTTAAGGAAGGAACGGAGACGCAAACGTGGAGAATGAACTTGGGCACAGCACGGGAAGGAGAGGATGGGATGCGTGGAGAGCAGAACGTCAGTATTCACTGCCGTGTGCAACAGACAGCTGGCGAGGGGCTTTTTACTGAGATAGTAAGATTCACTATTTCCTTTCCATGAATCAATTCCAAGAAAATGAAAAGAATCTCCTTAAAACATAAATACAATAAGAAATACATATAAGTACCATATACAGGATTTTATTGTTTTAAATACAGCAGCAAATAGGGGAAAGGGTGGCTTCAATCAAATAAGATTCAATTAAGTGATGAAGAATTCCCCAAAAATGTTAATAACAATCTTTAATTACATAAAAATGTCTATGGAAATATAATGAGACAGAATATTACTTATAATTGCCAGATCTCTTTTGAAGGAAAGTATAGTGTGCAGCTGAAAGAAACATTTTCTTTGAAACTTCTTCCTTTGAAAGTTTTAGGGAGCTAGGCATGAACCCCAGCTGCAGCAGGGAGGAGGCTGCCCCTCATGATCCACGGGGACAGCCAGTCTCATCTACAAATAATAAATGCTGGTGAGGATGTGGAGAAAAGGGAATCCTCTTACACTGTTGGTGGGAGTGTAAAGTGATACAGCCATTATGGAGAACAATACGTAAATTCCTTAAAAAACTCGTAACAGAACTACCATATGACTCAGCAGTCCCACTACTGGGCACCGAGAAAGCCACAATTCTAAAAGACACGTGTACCCCAGGGTTCACTGCAACACTATTTACAGAAGTCATGACATGGGATTATACACATCTGTCAACAACAAAACTCTGTAAAAGCCAAAAAAAAGGGGGGGGGGGGGGCAAAAAGAAAAAGTCACGGAAGCACTAGATGTCCCTATAGAGATGAATGGATAAAGACGATGTGGCATAAACACACCATAGACTATTACTCAGCTATTAAAAAAAAAAAAAATGAGTCAGTTCTAGTGAGGTAGATGAACCTAAGGCCTATTATACAGAGTGAAGTAAGTCAGAAAGGAAAAAACAAATGCTGGATATTAACGTATATATATATATATATATGGAATCTAGAGAAATGCTATAGACGGACTGATTTTAAGGGAAGGAACGGAGACGCAAACGTGGAGAATGAACTTGGGCACAGCACGGGAAGGAGAGGATGGGATGCGTGGAGAGAGCAGAACCGTCACGTATTCACTGCCGTGTGCAACAGACAGCTAGCGAGAGGAGCCATGAAGCCCCGGGAGCCCTGCCTGGTGCTCTGCGTGACCCGGGGCGGGGGGCGGGGGCGGTGAGAGGTAGGGGCGGGGCGGAGGCAGGGAGCGAGGCTCTGGGGAGGGGGGTGGAGAGTGGGAGCGAGGCTCTCCGGGAGGGGGCGGGGATGCGTGTGTAACCACGGCCGATTCACGTGGCGCTACGGCAGAAACAGACAACACTGTAAAGCAATTTTCTTTCACTTGCAATTAAAAAACAAATTAAAGAAAAGAAGAGTTTTAACATATGGAAAATTTGAAAGAACAGAATGTGAACACCTAAATATTCTTCACCTGGATTTCATCTACTGTTAATATTTTACCACTTCGCATTCTTGCTGCCCCTTGCTCTTCGTTTCTCTGTGGAGTGGGTATGTTTGTACCCATTCATCAGGTCTTTTTCTACCCTGAAACATGTGTAAGTAAGTTGTAGACATCTTTTGACTTTTTACTTTATTTTATTCCTAAAATAGGTCAGAATATGGCTCCTGTGAATAGAAATATTCTTCGTAAAAGGAAATCAATGAACACAAACCTCAATTAATTCGTCAGAAAACCACAAGGGGGAGCCCTCACGCCCTCTGACAATAGCAGAAAGTGCTAGTCGCTCAGTTGTGTCCGACTGCATCCCATGGACTGCAGCCCACCAGGCGCCTCTGTCCCTGGAACTCTCCAGGCAAGAAGACTGGAGTGGGTTACCATTTCCTTTTCCAGGGCCCAACAGGGAAAAGACAACCTTCCTTTTCTTGCCTGGCCAGAGCTCAGCCAATAAGAGACCATCTGGACTCAGCCAATGAAAAGGCACTGCTCTTCCAGCCCTCAATTCCTCCAATGGACTCTGTTCATTGCAGCTCTTCTGACTTTTTTTTTCCATTTTAGGTAGGTCCTTCCTCCTCTTCTTGTTGCATAAGGACTTGCGTGGTTAGATATTCCAAACTGTAGTTCTTTGTTTACCTTCAATAAACCCATTTTTGCTGGAGAAACACCTGGAAGTCCATTTGTTTTGGGTCAGCACTTTCATAAACACAATACCATTATGATACCCGAGAAAATTAACATTAATTCAATAACATGTAAACTTTCTCTGTCGTCTCCAAATGCCTTTTATAGCTGTTTTTATTCGATTTCCTGATCCAGGAGTCAATCCAATCTTATACACTGAATTTGGTTGCTACAGCTCTGGAAGGAATGTTTAAATAAGCCACAAAGGGTACTCCTGGATCAGGTGACAAACCCCAGAAATAACTGATCATTTCATAGCAGCGTGGACCCAGTTAACAGTAAGGCTCCTTTCTTCTCTTTTTCTGAAGTGATACAAAATTTAGAGCCAAAACTGAATTGCTCAGACAATGGAAAAGGAATTTTCTTATTAAAACTAATGCTCATAAAATTTTTAAGCACTTATGTAAACGTAAGGCTGAAAGTAGAGTGCATCTTGGATAACAAACTCAAGTCTTAAAAAGCACCCAAATATGATCTCATCTAGGGCACCAAATTATTAACTGGCTCCAAGTTACCTTGGCTTGACCCTAGGTTTAGAAGAACAATTTTTAATGGGGTGCAGCTGACCATAAGAGTAGCATACCCCTGATTACCTCTTCTGCAGCTGCTCATCAGACATCTGCAGCTCCTCCTTTAAACGCATGTACCTGTCTTCTCTCAGCAGCCGAGAGCCATCGTAGAGGCTCAGCTCCCGGTCGTGGATCAGCCTAGAGGAGAGGGGAAGGTCAGGAAACAAACGAACCCATTTGGAATGTTGACGTTGTTTAGAGGAAGGCTCGGTCAGTTAATATTTTAGTCATCTCTATGATTACTGGCGACTGAGTCTAACAGTTCTGTTCAATGCATCTTCTGATATTTCAAGTTGGTTAGCACTGTGACACATGGCAACGGTTGCTTTCTGTACTAGAAGGCGCAGTCATGGTTACTAGACGGACCAGGGAGAAGGAGGGTGAGGAGGAGGAGGAGCCGGAAGGGAAGGAGGATGGAAATGAAGAGCAACAGTGAATGAGGGCGCAGTCTGACCACGAGGCAAGCTGTAGTTCTTTGTTTACCTTCAATAAACCCATTTTTGCTGGAGAAACACCTGGAAGTCCATTTGTTTTGGGTCAGCACTTTCATAAACACAATACCATTATGATACCCGAGAAAATTAACATTAATTCAATAACATGTAAACTTTCTCTGTCGTCTCCAAATGCCTTTTATAGCTGTTTTTATTCGATTTCCTGATCCAGGAGTCAATCCAATCTTATACACTGAATTTGGTTGCTACAGCTCTGGAAGGAATGTTTAAATAAGCCACAAAGGGTACTCCTGGATCAGGTGACAAACCCCAGAAATAACTGATCATTTCATAGCAGCGTGGACCCAGTTAACAGTAAGGCTCCTTTCTTCTCTTTTTCTGAAGTGATACAAAATTTAGAGCCAAAACTGAATTGCTCAGACAATGGAAAAGGAATTTTCTTATTAAAACTAATGCTCATAAAATTTTTAAGCACTTATGTAAACGTAAGGCTGAAAGTAGAGTGCATCTTGGATAACAAACTCAAGTCTTAAAAAGCACCCAAATATGATCTCATCTAGGGCACCAAATTATTAACTGGCTCCAAGTTACCTTGGCTTGACCCTAGGTTTAGAAGAACAATTTTTAATGGGGTGCAGCTGACCATAAGAGTAGCATACCCCTGATTACCTCTTCTGCAGCTGCTCATCAGACATCTGCAGCTCCTCCTTTAAACGCATGTACCTGTCTTCTCTCAGCAGCCGAGAGCCATCGTAGAGGCTCAGCTCCCGGTCGTGGATCAGCCTAGAGGAGAGGGGAAGGTCAGGAAACAAACGAACCCATTTGGAATGTTGACGTTGTTTAGAGGAAGGCTCGGTCAGTTAATATTTTAGTCATCTCTATGATTACTGGCGACTGAGTCTAACAGTTCTGTTCAATGCATCTTCTGATATTTCAAGTTGGTTAGCACTGTGACACATGGCAACGGTTGCTTTCTGTACTAGAAGGGCGCAGTCATGGTTACTAGACGGACCAGGGAGAAGGAGGGTGAGGAGGAGGAGGAGCCGGAAGGGGAAGGAGGATGGAAATGAAGAGCAACAGTGAATGAGGGACGCAGTCTGACCACGAGGCAAGTGTCGACCAACAAGGGACCTGGCACGGATGCCCCTGAGTCTAAGGTCACTCTTTAAGGCATAGTGTTATCAAAATACTGCTAACTTTGCAATTACAGGATTTAGGATATCTAAGATCTTTTTTTTTTTCTTGCTATTCTTCTTTAATTTTTGGCCTCTTTTCATTGATTTTCCATCCATTCATTTTCATGCATCTTTATTCTTCGGCCTGTGTGGGCCTCCCATAGCAGCGGCCCCTCCCATCACAGAGCGCCGGCTCTGGGCGCATGAGTGCCAGAGCACTGGCACCCAATTGGACACACCGATCCAGCCGCTCCTCAGCACGTGGGATCTACCCAGGCCAGGGATCAAACCGATGCCCCTTGCACTGCCGGGCGGTCTCTTTACCTACTGGACCACCAGGGAAGCCCCCTAAAATCTTTACAAGGAAATAACTAGTGTTTTCAGATCCCAGCTATGATGGAATCGAGTTGCCCACAGCACAAATAGTGTTGCCTTTCCGAGGCTGCCACGGTTAAAAAGGGCTGTGTAGGAGGGGTAGGATGGGGGGGGATATACATATGACTAATCCGGGATCATACATATCTGTAAACAACAAAACTCTGTAAAAGTAAAATAAAATTTTTTTTTAAAAAAGGGCCTGTGTAGAATCTGACACCAGCCACTGAGGCTTCCTGATGCCCACCAAACAGCTGCCCAGAGACCTCCGCTCAGTGAGCAATGAGCAGATGGGAGACTGCATAGTGCAGAGGTCAGGAGCATGGTCCGTGGAGGTACTCAGACGTGGCTGCCAAGTCCCAGGCCCATATCTTCTTAGCTGAACCACTGGGGAGGGAGAGAACTAACCTGCCTATCTAAAATTTTATCTTGTATAAAATCAGAGCAGTAATACCAGCCTCAGAGCACTGCGGTGAAAATTAAACAGCTAATATAAGGCAGGTGCTTAACATAGTTACTCTCAATTCTAGCTGCACATCAGAATCTACCTGGTGGGGGTGGGGGGAGGGTTTAAAATGTTGAGGTATCATCGTGGATCAATACCATGAGAAATGGAAGTGGTGGAGCTCAGGCAACAGTCATTTCTCAGTCTCCCTCCCGTGAGGAGGTTACATAGTTGAGACTGAGAAACACTGGCTTGGCACAGTGCCTAGCGCAGAGTTCACATTCAGTGAACAGGTTTAGGAAGCAAACTGTTTAGTGGTAGAACGTTTTCCCTGGTGGCTCGGACAGCAAAGAATCTGCCTACAATGTGGGAGACCTGGGTCTGAACCCTGGGCTGAGAAGATCCCCTGGAAAATGGGATGGCTACCCACTCCAGTGCTCTGGCCTGGAGAAGCCCAGGGACAGAGGCGCCTGGCGGGTCAGACATGACTGCATGACGACAGCCATGCACAGTGAGAACTCAGTTCATGGTCGCCGCTGCTGAAATGACTATGACAGGGCCTCACAGGCAAGCGAGAGCTAATAAAAGGAGGCAGCAGGCATTATCTTATTGGTGTTTGCACGTGTCTGTTCAGAAGAGGAAAAAAACTGTAAATCTATGGCATGTTTATGATAAATCACTGATTCTGGTGATCACTTTTAAATGCTCTCAAGTTGAAACAGGATTAACACAATGTTTTTAGAATCTAATTCTACTCTGTATCTGCATCTTGTCAAGGACAAAAAAGAACTTTGACTAGCTAGTTGGGGAACTGAATTATTCCACTTCTTTGAAATTTCACAACAGGTTAAGATTTAGAGTTAAAAGTTAAGAGCAGGCAATAGAATCAAAATGCAACCAACCTACAAACAAAAATGGTATCCTCAAACACCCAAAGTGATACAAGATTGGCATGTTTTCCATGGAGGTTACACATGCAGTCTTACAGAGAAGCAAACTTGTTCCACCTGAGCTGAAATAAGAAGCCCAGTGACACGAACGTTCAAGTCTGTAAACACAAAGTGAGCTCTAACCTATACAAAATATGATCAAAGAGCTACTATACGTTTTACATAAGGAACTATATTTTCCCTCTCAAAAATAAATTTCAACAATATCAACCAGCAATTCAGATCTAGGATTGAAAAAGGAGTTTGTAAACAGTTAAGTTTGACTCTAAAAAACTATATAAACTAAAACTGTGTTTGCATAGATCACTCAACATATAAAGAGTTTCCAAACCACTACTTCAAAATTTGCCTTTTTCCGCTATGGCACTGGCTTTTCCCCAAATGTTCATTATTTGAAGTTTTTACTCTACTGTGTTTACAACAATAAAAACATCTGCGGCTATTCTCGCCTACAGGATGATAAATTCCTCAGGGATTATGCCACCCAGTTTAAATCAGAAGACGGAGAAAGTGCCACGTCGGCAGTGTGCGTGGTGTGTTTCTGTGGCTCGTGACCGACCTCTGAAGCACAGCAAGCGCCCCCGCGTTGACTCTGTGGACGCCATCCAGGAGGACCAGCTTCCCTTCCAGAGCCGCGTTTACCAGGGGTGAGGACCGCCAGGCTGTGTCTCCGTTTGGAAGTGTGTATCTCTGCTGCAGCAGGTCACGCGCTGTCATATCCTGAAAGCAATCCCAACACCCACCAAAGAAAATGCGGGATTAATTCTTAGGACGTGGATGAGAGCTTACGGAGCTGAAGAGCCACCTTGCTCTGAATGTAACACTCCACACAATGGCTGGGAAGTCATCCTCTCCAGTCCTCAAAGATATTCAGAAGCTTTTCTTGGTCATTTGAACTTTTTTCCCATTACTCATCCACATGATACAGTCAGGGGTTTGGTTTTTTTTTTTAATTCTTTGTTTTACTTAGCATTTTCCTCCTATTTTAAAATGGGCACTTGGTATCTACACAGGTGAAGGCAGTTAGCGTCTAGCCAACTTTAATGGAATCGAACTCAACCAGCTTCACTCCTGGAAGAGCCAAAATGTATGACTTCCTTTTTAAGAATTAGAGGCCATACCAACTCACTGGGAGGAGATGCTTATCAATGATGTGTGGTTTTCTGTGTCGTGTTTTTTTTAAAGTAAGGCTGAAACATGGTTTTGTTTTTTTTTTTTCTTTCCCTCTTTTATTGGTGCTTCATTTATTTATTTTCATCCATCTCAACTCTTTGGCCTGTGTGGGCCTCTCATCGCGGTGGCCTCTCTCTTTACAGAGCACCAGCTGTGGTCACATGTGCTGCAGAGCGCTGGCTCACAACTGGACACACTGGCCCAGGTGCTCCGCAGCACATGGGATCCTCCTGGGCCAGCGATCACACCAGTGCCCCTTGCACTACAAGGTGGACTCTTTACCCACTGGGCCACCAGGGAAGCCCTGATGTGTGTTTTTTGACAGTTGAGTTCTCCTGAAAAGTCATGTTGGGAATCACCTCACGGCCTCACATCAAAAGAGACTTGAATGGAAGAAACTGAGAGGAGCCACTGACAAACAGTAACAGAGCACTTAAAACCATTTTTTAAAGCACTAAAACTATTAACTACGATGTCTGTTCCTCGAGACTGGCAGCAGCCTTCTACTGCGATGTGCACTCGAGGGCAGGTGTCCGGCCCCTCCCTTGCACAGCCCCCTTCTCCTTCCCACCCCCGCGGCAAAACTCACATATTCACAGATTTTCCTTCTATCTTTTCAGAACAGCTCACAGAGCTCTCTAAGAGGCTGTTTCCCAGGTTATCATCCTCAGGAAGACTCGAGTAAAATTTTCAATGTCTTTCTGAAATTGACTACAGATTCATTTTTTCATTGACAAAATTCAACAACATAGTCTTCAAGGCCTCACATCGACACATTATCAAAAATTGGCTTAACTCATTAATGTGATCTAATTTTCAGCTACGAAGTTTAAGTTCTATGCAGTTTATGCAAACAGGTCATTCTAAGCTGCCAATGGCAGTTACATCATGTGTGCTGCGAGCTAAGTTGCTTTAACTGTGTCCAACTCTTTGCAATCCTATGGACTGTAGCCCCCCAGGCTCCACTGTCCATGGGCTTCTCCAGGCAAGACGACTGGAGTGGGCTGCCAGGCCCTCCTCCAGGGCATCTTCCCCACCCAGGGATGGAACCACATCTCTTACGTCTCCTGCATGGGAAGGTAGGTTGTTGACCACTAGTGCCAAACACTTGAGACTGAACCTATCACCATCACCGCCGTTGCTGAGATGCTCCAGGCAGAGAACAAGCTCATTCCCACGACGCCCACTCTCAGCTGCGCTACAAAACCAGAAGGGATCACTTGTGCAAGAAAAATACAACAAATCAAAATCAATGTTGCCGGCTAGGGCTTCCCTGGTAATTCAGCGATAAAGCATCTACCTGCCAATGCACGAGACGTAAGTTCAATCCCTGACCCAGGAAGATCTCACATGCTGCGGAGCCACGAAGCCCGGGAGCCACAACTACTGAGCCCACATGAGGCACCTCACCGGCAACCCGTGTTTTTGACAGTTGAGTTCTCCTGAAAAGTCAACCTCACGGCCTCACATCAAAAGAGACTTGAATGGAAGAAACTGAGAGGAGCCACTGACAAACAGTAACAGAGCACTTAAAACCATTTTTTAAAGCACTAAAACTATTAACTACGATGTCTGTTCCTCGAGACTGGCAGCAGCCTTCTACTGCGATGTGCACTCGAGGGCAGGTGTCCGGCCCCTCCCTTGCACAGCCCCCTTCTCCTTCCCACCCCCGCGGCAAAACTCACATATTCACAGATTTTCCTTCTATCTTTTCAGAACAGCTCACAGAGCTCTCTAAGAGGCTGTTTCCCAGGTTATCATCCTCAGGAAGACTCGAGTAAAATTTTCAATGTCTTTCTGAAATTGACTACAGATTCATTTTTTCATTGACAAAATTCAACAACATAGTCTTCAAGGCCTCACATCGACACATTATCAAAAATTGGCTTAACTCATTAATGTGATCTAATTTTCAGCTACGAAGTTTAAGTTCTATGCAGTTTATGCAAACAGGTCATTCTAAGCTGCCAATGGCAGTTACATCATGTGTGCTGCGAGCTAAGTTGCTTTAACTGTGTCCAACTCTTTGCAATCCTATGGACTGTAGCCCCCCAGGCTCCACTGTCCATGGGCTTCTCCAGGCAAGACGACTGGAGTGGGCTGCCAGGCCCTCCTCCAGGGCATCTTCCCCACCCAGGGATGGAACCACATCTCTTACGTCTCCTGCATGGGAAGGTAGGTTGTTGACCACTAGTGCCAAACACTTGAGACTGAACCTATCACCATCACCGCCGTTGCTGAGATGCTCCAGGCAGAGAACAAGCTCATTCCCACGACGCCCACTCTCAGCTGCGCTACAAAACCAGAAGGGATCACTTGTGCAAGAAAAATACAACAAATCAAAATCAATGTTGCCGGCTAGGGCTTCCCTGGTAATTCAGCGATAAAGCATCTACCTGCCAATGCACGAGACGTAAGTTCAATCCCTGACCCAGGAAGATCTCACATGCTGCGGAGCCACGAAGCCCGGGAGCCACAACTACTGAGCCCACATGAGGCACCTACGGAAGCCCGTGTGCCCTAGAGCCCGTGCTCACAAGGGAAGCCACTGCAACAAGAAGCCTGCTCACCTCCACTAGGGAGTGGCCCCCCCACTCCCTGCAACTAGAGAGGAGCCGGCCGGCTCCCACCCCAGGAGGCCAGGTCTCCCACACTGCAAGCAGATTCTTTACCATCTGAGCCATCAGGGAAGCCTAAGAATGCTGCAGTGGGTAGACTATCCCTTCTCCAGGGGGTCTTCCCAACCCAGGAACTGAACCACAGTCTCCTGCATTGCAGGGGGATTCTTTACCAGATGAGCTACAAGGGAAGCCTCCTTTCTTATTCTCATAGGAATTATGAGATTACAGGAGGATATGCAAAATGTATAACAAAAGAGTTTAAATTAAAAGATGGAAAAAACAAAGGGAGAAAAGGAGAGAGTAAGCCTTATTTTCTGTAAGCATTTCTAGAGGCATTCCAGGGTCTTCCCTGGTGGCTCAGTGGTAAAAGAATCCAGCTGCCAAGGCTTCCCTGGTGGTCCAGCCGGTAAACAGTCCGCCTTGCAGTGGAAAGGGCGCGGGTTTGATCCCCGGCCCAGGAAGATCCCACATGCTGCGGAGTGGCTGGACCAATGTGAAAACAGATGGAATCCTGACCCACCTCCTGAGTGTCTCGTGTGGGCCCAGGAAGAGGAGATGAGGACTATGGCTCTGGCAGGAGGGGTGCAGACTCCAAAGGAACTGAGGCTAGCAACCGTTAACACTGGGTTTTCTTTTTTTTATTGTGACAGAGAAAATTCCTCACTCTCACACCAACACATCCGTAATCACCATTCTGTACAAGATATAAAAAAGTAGTGATAAATGATTCATACCCTGTTAATTCACATGTCTACAATACTTGCCTCAGTCAGTTCAAGAAAACCGAAATTATATCAACCATCTTCTCGGACCACAATGCAATGAGACTAGAGATCAACTACCAGAAAAAAAAACCCTAAAAAAAAATACAATACTTGCCTCATTCAAACAAGTAAATATTTACTAATAAAGATCATGAAAAAGACGGTCGGTAGGTAGGGCTCCTTATCTCCAGCCTAGCAGTTGGACGCTCCCTTTAACTGACTGAAGTAACCTGAAATAATTACTTGCCACTACACAACAAGCAGTAACAGAGTGACAGAGCTTAAAGCTACTAACACCAACCACAACTATAAACCACAAGTATTATTCCTTTCTTCAGTCTTCAGAGAAGTAGGAAACAGAAAACACTTGGCATTTCTTAAAAGACTAGTTCAGTCCAGTTTTATCCTGTCAAGTCTCTGCATACTGTTATGCTAAAAAGAGTCATTCTTGGGCTTCCCTGGTGGTCCAGTGGGTAAGGACACCACTGCAAGGGGCACCGGTTCAATCCCTGGCCCGGGAAGATCCCACGTGCCGCGGAGCAGCTAGACTGATGCATCCAATTAGGAGCCAGCACTCTGGAGTGCATGTGTCCAGAGCCGGTGCTCTGCCGCAAGAGAGGCCACTACAATGGGAGGCCCACACAGGCCAAAGAATAAAGATAGATGAAAATAAATAAATAAAAAACCAATAAAAGAGGCCAAAATTGAAAAAAAAAAAAAAAAAAAAGAGCCATTCTTCATTTCTAATATATCTGTATATTGAAATTAAGAAACCCCTAAGGAGCGGAGGGGAGTATTCTCTTTAATAAAAGCAGCTGGTTGTCATAATTTTAAGATCCTAGAGAAAAAGAGGATTAAGAGAAAAGATGAAAATTTCAGCTTTCTCTTAAAAAGATAATTGCCCCTACTTTCCATAAGATTAGTTATAATAAGAAATTGTTTTCAATTGTGACAGTTAAATTCTCCATTGTATGAGAAGGCAAGGACACCAAAGTAAAATGAAATTTTCAAAGAACTGAACCTAATCAAGCTTAATTAACAGAATTTTTTTCAGAACAGTCTGAATTGAGTCAGTAACATGATCTCACTGTTAAGTTAATCTTTAAAACAGAGTAATGGTTTTTTCCAGTGTTCCTGTATGTAATATTTGGGTTTAGTACCATAAAGCTGTTTTAATATCTTTATTTATTTTAAAACACACTGTAACATGGAACTGTTAGAAAATATATCATTTCCTTATTCTTCTTGCTTACCAAAATCCCATAAAGTTTATATACATATTCTGCTTGCACACATATCCATAAAGCAAGTGGAAAGGCCAAATTTTAAAAAGAAATACGCGTATTCCATATGAACATTTTGAAAGCACACTAATAAACATCAAGAAGCAGAATATTCCCATTTTTACATATATTTTTCTTATTCTTGAAACCTTTGAACTTAAGAGAATAAAAATAGCGCTGATATCATAAGAGGCCAAGCCATTTCCTCTTTCTGTGTTTCCTTAAAAATTTAAAAATAACAGGACATGAAAACTAGTTCCTTTAGAGCACCATTGTCTAACCTGAAACACCTCACCCCTCATTCAGGTCCCTGGAAGACATCCATGTCTGTCTTAAGATTCTGTGTCTTAATGAATTGAGCTCTTTTGATTTGCAACAGAGAAATCCTCCTAAAAATAAAAATGTCCTATTACAACGAGAAGAAGTATAATTGCACAAAACATATCAGAAGATAGGCTTGAACCCTAAAGGTATTATACATGTTTTTAGGACCTATGGGTGTTATATGTTAATTTTTCTGAGATTCCCATGAGAAACCTGGATGCAGGTAATTCAACTGATAAATAACTGCAAAAAAGCAGTTGTATGATGAGTGACTAGAACGATTAGAATTGTTTTCAATTGTGACAGTTAAATTCTCCATTGTATGAGAAGGCAAGGACACCAAAGTAAAATGAAATTTTCAAAGAACTGAACCTAATCAAGCTTAATTAACAGAATTTTTTTCAGAACAGTCTGAATTGAGTCAGTAACATGATCTCACTGTTAAGTTAATCTTTAAAACAGAGTAATGGTTTTTTCCAGTGTTCCTGTATGTAATATTTGGGTTTAGTACCATAAAGCTGTTTTAATATCTTTATTTATTTTAAAACACACTGTAACATGGAACTGTTAGAAAATATATCATTTCCTTATTCTTCTTGCTTACCAAAATCCCATAAAGTTTATATACATATTCTGCTTGCACACATATCCATAAAGCAAGTGGAAAGGCCAAATTTTAAAAAGAAATACGCGTATTCCATATGAACATTTTGAAAGCACACTAATAAACATCAAGAACGACGAATATTCCCATTTTTACATATATTTTTCTTATTCTTGAAACCTTTGAACTTAAGAGAATAAAAATAGCGCTGATATCATAAGAGGCCAAGCCATTTCCTCTTTCTGTGTTTCCTTAAAAATTTAAAAATAACAGGACATGAAAACTAGTTCCTTTAGAGCACCATTGTCTAACCTGAAACACCTCACCCCTCATTCAGGTCCCTGGAAGACATCCATGTCTGTCTTAAGATTCTGTGTCTTAATGAATTGAGCTCTTTTGATTTGCAACAGAGAAATCCTCCTAAAAATAAAAATGTCCTATTACAACGAGAAGAAGTATAATTGCACAAAACATATCAGAAGATAGGCTTGAACCCTAAAGGTATTATACATGTTTTTAGGACCTATGGGTGTTATATGTTAATTTTTCTGAGATTCCCATGAGAAACCTGGATGCAGGTAATTCAACTGATAAATAACTGCAAAAAAGCAGTTGTATGATGAGTGACTAGAACGATTAGAATTCGTTTTCCAAGGCAAAATATTATTCAGAAAGACAAACAAATAGAGTAAATTTTAGTGAATAAAGAAATTTCAGCTACCTCTTTAAGCATGAATATTTAGAAAGTAAAACTTTACACTATGAAGCATGTATAATTTTTCTGGCTGAAAATTTAAGTGATGATAGCAGAAGTATGATATTGAAGTATATACAAACTATGAGCTCAGATGATTGAAAAATACACCTTCCTACCATATTTATGAACCCCAAAGAGTTTCAGAAGTAAGTTGGCTTCCAAAAATAGGCATAATATATTATAACATTAAAAATACGTTCTGAAAGAAAACTGAAGGAGGGAAATGAAACCACAAAAGGTAAAGATGATCCATAAAACATACACTATAAGAACCAAAAATGTGAACCTAATCTAACTTCTAACTCACAGAAAAGTGACATATAAAAAAGTTATACATTAACAAGCTGTAATTCTGCAGCACTAACACCAAAAAAATCAGCAGAACGACAGTTCTTGATAATAAGACTAAGAAAAATTTGTTTCATGGGCTATTACATAAATAACACTGTGTTAAGGAGTGCAAAACAGAAGTAACAATAATTATAGCCGTTAATGCGTATAGAGGGCTCTCTAGGCAAGAAGTACTTCACATAAATTAACTCATGCAATCCTTATAATCTTCAAGGCTAGGTCAAATGATTGCCTTCATTTTACCCAATCAAGGACACATAGCTAATAAGCAAAGGAGCCGGGCAGTCCCCAGGAGCATTCTTACAAAAAATACAGCAACAAATTAAGGTGAAAGGAATTCCAGAGAGAGAGCGCGCCACTCGCCACTCGGGCTTCATCAGTGCATCCATGACTGAAGTGCTAATAAAGGAAGCTACCTACCGCACACAATTCAGGCAAATGTGTTCTCAATCCGCTTCTCTGACAAGAATTAGCAACTACTGATGTCACTGATCCCTGAAATGCCCCCGAAAGCGGCTTGTCTCTGTTGTTGTTTAAAGATATCTTGAAACAGATATATAAAAGACTGAGATAAAATGCTTTAGCTACTTACAGGTAATGGCAATTCTATCTCTAGGTGAATATCATTCTTCATTTTCTTATTTCTGAATTAAACATAGAAGCAGTTGGCATTTAATTTTTTTTGATTGGGACAAGTATTATTAGTGATTATCTTTTGCCAAAAGACATTTGCTGGAATTTTATACATGTTTCAGGTCTACTGCAAATAAGTTTTGCTTATCTGAACAAAACTTAACCCTACTTGAAAGTATCCTGCCAGTAGCATAAATACTAAGAAAATCTGGGGTTTAAAGGAATAAAAGCATACAGCAAAACTAGCTGATGTAAATCATCAACTCTGCAATAAGGGATAAATTATGTCCATAACTATTAGGATCAGAATACTGCATAAATATTGCAGTATGTTAATAATTTTTAGGTCCCAAAATAGAAATGAGGCCATTATTTACAGTCTAAGCCTACTCAGTGAACAAACTAGAGGGCATGCTGCCAACGTCCCTGTGTCACTTATATCTGATCGCAAACAAAAAGGCCTCTTGTTTTACCCATATTGCAAAATTATTTGTGAACTCTTCCATGCTTCTCCTTCAAGTTCTTTTTTAAAGGAATTATTTTTAACCAGTCACAAGTATAATGCTTCTTTATGTATATAGTGAAGCCGTTAAAATCAGTGTTAGGAGTGCAAAACAGAAGTAACTTATAGCCGTTAATGCGTATAGAGGGCTCTCTAGGCAAGAAGTACTTCACATAAATTAACTCATGCAATCCTTATAATCTTCAAGGCTAGGTCAAATGATTGCCTTCATTTTACCCAATCAAGGACACATAGCTAATAAGCAAAGGAGCCGGGCAGTCCCCAGGAGCATTCTTACAAAAAATACAGCAACAAATTAAGGTGAAAGGAATTCCAGAGAGAGAGCGCGCCACTCGCCACTCGGGCTTCATCAGTGCATCCATGACTGAAGTGCTAATAAAGGAAGCTACCTACCGCACACAATTCAGGCAAATGTGTTCTCAATCCGCTTCTCTGACAAGAATTAGCAACTACTGATGTCACTGATCCCTGAAATGCCCCCGAAAGCGGCTTGTCTCTGTTGTTGTTTAAAGATATCTTGAAACAGATATATAAAAGACTGAGATAAAATGCTTTAGCTACTTACAGGTAATGGCAATTCTATCTCTAGGTGAATATCATTCTTCATTTTCTTATTTCTGAATTAAACATAGAAGCAGTTGGCATTTAATTTTTTTTGATTGGGACAAGTATTATTAGTGATTATCTTTTGCCAAAAGACATTTGCTGGAATTTTATACATGTTTCAGGTCTACTGCAAATAAGTTTTGCTTATCTGAACAAAACTTAACCCTACTTGAAAGTATCCTGCCAGTAGCATAAATACTAAGAAAATCTGGGGTTTAAAGGAATAAAAGCATACAGCAAAACTAGCTGATGTAAATCATCAACTCTGCAATAAGGGATAAATTATGTCCATAACTATTAGGATCAGAATACTGCATAAATATTGCAGTATGTTAATAATTTTTAGGTCCCAAAATAGAAATGAGGCCATTATTTACAGTCTAAGCCTACTCAGTGAACAAACTAGAGGGCATGCTGCCAACGTCCCTGTGTCACTTATATCTGATCGCAAACAAAAAGGCCTCTTGTTTTACCCATATTGCAAAATTATTTGTGAACTCTTCCATGCTTCTCCTTCAAGTTCTTTTTTAAAGGAATTATTTTTAACCAGTCACAAGTATAATGCTTCCTTTATGTATATAGTGAAGCCGTTACAAGACGACCATGATTGTTTTCACTTACTCTATGACGGAAGAAGCTGATGTTGAATCATTTATAGCTCTCTTCACCGAAACCAGTGGGATCTATTTCAAGATGATCTACTCTAGCTAAAGACTTACACTGTGAGTAAAGAACAAAAATTCATCTCTTGGGGCTAACTAGAAGTCAAACCCAGGATCTCACAACCGACCCACCAAAAGGACCTTTTAATGAAGGCATGCAATAAAATAAAAATTCAAGGTGAGGGTCGGTGCAGAAAATGTAGTATGTATTCTGTGAGGATGCCCCATCAGAACGCTTCTACGATCCCTGCTCTAGTCGCTAGAACGCTCAAAACATCACTCACTGCTGTGATGCCTCTGCAGTTAGACTTCTGTACACGGCCAAGGTTATACCAAGCATTCTCACACACACAAAACTGGGAACCGAAGAAACTGGTGGTGAGAGGGAAGTGCCGGCCAGCGCAAGGAAACCGCTCTCCTAGAACAGCCGTGGCTGGAGTTCTCCTGGCTCCATCCTTTCTAACTGGGGGAAATCCAAACACTGCGCCCTCTCTCCCCCTGAAATTCTGCAAGCAGCTTAATAGACTGTAATAAAGCACTCTCAGTTTTATGTAGCCAGATGGATTCTATTGCCCACATGGATTCTATTGCCCACAACAAAAATCACAACCCAAGGATAATACATTTTTAAAAGTAAACCACCTTAATGAAAGCTTGTTTAGAAACGTTCACAGACAACTAAGTATATCAGGACTTCCCTGGTGGTCCAGTGGTTAACAATCTGCCTGCCAAAGCAAGGGCCACGGGATTGGCCCCTGGTTTGGGCAGAGTCCACATGCCCGGGGGCAGCTATGTGCCACAGCTACTGAGCTCATTCTCCACAACAAGAGAAGCCAGCACAGTGAGAAGCCCCCGCACCGCAGTGAAGAGTAGCCCCCACTCACCTCAACTAGGGAAAACCTGTGAGGAGCGATGAAGATCCAGCACAACCAAAAATAAATGAATAAAAATGTTATAAACGAGGCACATAAAAGAGGGTAGGGACCGAGAAGCCGCGCCAGACCGAGCTGCCGCGCCGCGGCACTACGGAAGGACGTGCACTCATCTCTCCTGCAAAATCGCCTGAATTGCAACGAGTTCCTGAAAAACCATCAAGAGGAGGAGGTTGGATCTGATCACGGAGAGGATACCCCACACTGAAGAACAAAGGAGAAGCCACATCAAGACGGTAGGAAGGGTGTAATCGCACTTTTAAAAGTCAAACCTCATACCCACCAGAGAGGCTGGGCGGGCCATAGGGGCAAAGCCTGTTGCAGATCAAGACCTGGGAAAGGAGCGGTGACGCCCACAAGGGACTGAGCCAGACCCGCTTTGGAGGGTCCAAGTGCTCCCTTGAGCTAGTAGTGCCCTTGAGCAGTCCTCGGAAGGACGGCACTCAGTTTCCTTTGGAGGAGGTTACCATTAACCCGATCACAGAGCCCCCAAGGAGGGCTGGAAACTCCTGTGCGCACTGTGATCCAGGAGAGGGGAACAGCGATCCTGCATGAGACTGAGCCAGACTCACCTCTGAGTAATCTGACGTCTCCCGCGGTGGCGGGGGTCGATGGTGGCCTGCAGAAGGGTCGGGGTCACTGCGGAAGTGCTCCCCATATAGCGTGTGGCAATAAATCCTTTGTGAGACAGACGCCATTTTCCCTGCTGTAGATTGGCTGCTGGTCAAGCTACAGGGAGGGAATTTAGCTCCACCCAGCAAGAAAAGGGATTTGGATTAAGAAACTCACAGGGCCAGCCTGGGCGGGCCTTTTGGTTCTGGAATAGGCGGAAATAAACAAGCAGTCAAAGAGGTCTTCAGATCCAACCACTGCCAGAGGCAAGAAAAAGACTGATAATTCCTGAATAGTCAGCAAGAGACAGAAGAACATAAACACTATTTTCATGTTTTGTCTGAAGCTGGAGTTACTGCTGGATTTTTTAAATTTCATTTTATTCCTTATTCTTTTTTATTGCTTTTTTTTTAAAAGATTTATTTATTTATTTATTTATTTGGGGCAGGGGTCGGGTTGGGGAGGGAGGGGAGCGGGCGGGCCACTTCTATTGGTCTTTCGTTTCTCCCTGTTCATCTGTCTTCGTTCTTTGGCTCCTGTGGGCCTCCCATCGCGGTGGCGTCTGTCGTTGCAGAGCGCCAGCTCTGGGCGCATGCGCTCCAGAGCTCTGGCATGGTAATTGGACACATCAGTCCAGCCGCTCCACGGCACGTGGGATCTTCCCAGGCCAGGGCTCGAACTGGCGCCCTTTGCACTGCAAGGCGATGTCCTTACCCACTGGACCACCAGGGGAAGCCCTATCATATTGTTTTGTTTCAATTTTTTTTTTTCCCTTTTTTTTCTGAACCCACTCAGTGCACCCCCCGTTGGGTTTTTGTTTTTGTTTTTTTCCTTTTGGGGTGTGTGAGAGTGGGTGTGTTTATTTCCTCCATTGAATTCTATTGAAGCTACTAATCTCATCAGTAAGACTGAATATATTCAAGTTTACATTTTTTTTTCTTTTTCCTTTTAAACCACACATTTTATTTTGGTATAAACTTCTGGTTCCCCACTGGCCTTTTAAGGTTCTGTGGGGGTTTTGTTTGTTTTTATTGTCTTTGCTTTGTTTTTCTATATTTTTCTATATACGTATCTCTGTTTTAATTAAAAAAAATTTGTTTTCCATTTGTACTACTACTTCCCCTATAATTCTTTGCTTTCTCTGATACTCCATTCCTATAGCATTAAACGGTAATACATACAAATCTTTATCTCTCTATATTTAACTTTGCAGTATCATTCTATATTTCTCTTCTATCCTCCCTTTCTCTTTTTCCCTTTTCCCACCAGATTTCTTAGACTGTTCTGTCCTCATTGCCTTATCCCCAACGGGGACCCTGTTCTAACATTATTCTCCAATTGGTGCTCTACTTAGTTTGGTTATTAACTGGTGGATATCATTCTTGGTTTTTTTATTCACCGTGCTAACGTATTGTACTGTATTTTTGGTTGGAATGCTTGGGTTATGTTACAGATGTATCTGTTTGTGTGTATAATTCAATACGCTAGATAGTATTTGCATAATATTTTAATTGCCATTTGTCAAAGGTATACCTTCTGTTTCTCATTCGCATATATATGTTTTTATATCATTTAATGCCATAACAAACCAGCTGTGAAATCTTCATTCCCCGGTCAGGCAACAAGCCCCAGGGCTTTAGGGAGGGAGCACTGACTCCAAAACACTACAAGAACACCTAACACTAGAGAGCAGTATACAAGTGAGAACACCAACAAAGGTAATCACTTGTATGCAAGTCCTGACATCACCCAATCACCAGCATCACCCAGAATAAGAAGCCCCATCCAAACAACAAACACCAACAGACAACTCAAAGTCTGGGAAAAGGAAATCCCAAACAGAGTCAGTTTAAAAAATTAATAATAAGAATGAAACGGCAGAGAAATACCACACAAGTGAAGGAACAATCCACAAACACACAAGATCAAATCAATGAAGAGAATTTGGACAAACTTTCTGAAAGTGATTTCAGAAGAATGATAGTAAAGATGATCAAAGACACTGAAAACAGAATTTCAGAGAAATTGCAAGATACAACTAACACACTGAATAAAGAAATACAAGAACTTACCAAAAAAGTAACAGAGACAAACAACTCAATTGCTAAACTGAAAAACACTGTAGAAGGAATCAAGAGCAGAGTATCTGACACAGAAGACCGGATAAGTGAGCTGGAAGATAGAATGGAGGAAGTAACTGCTGAAAAACACACTCTAGCTCAAAGAATGAAAAGAGCAGAGGATAGCCTCAGAGACCTCTGGGATAATATCAAACGCACCAACATTTGAATTATAGGGGTTCCAGAAAAAGAAGAAAAAAAGAAAGGGTATGAGAAAATTTTTGAAGAGATTATAGTTGAAAATTTCCCCAACATGGCAAAAGAAATAGTCAATCAAGTCCAAGAAGCGCAAAGAGTCCCATACAGAATCAATCTAAGAAGAAACACACCAAGACACATATTAATGAAGCTAACACAAATTAAACACAAGGACAGAATTCTCAAAGCAGCAAGGGAAAAGCAACTAGTGACATACAAGGGAAAGCCCATCCGTTTAACAGCTGATCTTTCAACAGAAACTCTGCAGGCCAGAAGGGAATGGCAGGACATATTTAAATGGCTGAAAGAGAAATAATCTGCAACCAAGAATCCTCTACCCTGCAAGGATCTCCTTCAAAATTGATGGAGAAATCAAAAGCTTTACAGATAAGCAAAAATTAAAAGAATTTAGTCACACCAAACCAGCCTTACAACAAGTATTAAAGGGACTTATATAGACAACAAGTATAAAAGGAGAAGATCCATGAAACAAACCCATCATACCATCTAAGAAGATGACAATAGGATCATTTGTATCAGTAATTACGTTGAATGTAAATGGACTAAATGCCCCAACCAAAAGACACAGAGTGGCTGAATGGATTCAAAAGCACGACCCATACATATGCTGCCTCCAGGAAACTCATTTCAGACCTAGAGACCCTCATAGACTGAAAGTGAGAGGCTGGAAAAAGATATTCCATGCAAATGGAAATCAAAAGAAAGCTGGAGTAGCAATCCTCATATCAGACAAAACAGACCTCAAAATAAAGAAGATTAGAAGAGACAAGGCAGGACACTACATAATGATCAAGGGATCGATCCAAGAAGAAGACATAACAATCATAAATATCTATGCACCCAACACAGGAGCACCCCAGTACATAAGACAAACACTTTCAGACATAAAAGAAGACATCGACAGTAACACAATCATAGTAGGAGACTTTAACACTCCCCTCACACCAATGGACAGATCATCCAAACAGAAAATTAATAAAGAAACACAAGCCTTAAATGCCACACTAAATGCCACACCTCACTGATATCTTTAGGACTTTCCATCCAAAAGCAGAAGAATACACTTTCTTCTCAAGTGCTCACGGAACATTCTCCAGGATAGACCACACCTTGGGCCACAAATCAAACCTCAGTCAATTCAAGAAAACTGAAATTCTATCAACCATCTTCTCGGACCACAATGCAGTGAGACTAGAGATAAACTACAGGGAAAAAAACGCTAAAAACACAAACACATGGAGATTAAACAACACATACCTAAAAAACCAACTGATTACCGAGCAAATCAAAGGAGATATAAAAAAAAATTCCTAGAACAAAACGACAATGAACACACGACAGTGCAAAACCTATGGGATACTACAAAAGCAGTTCTAAGAGTGAAGTTTATAGCAATTCAATCCCACCTCAAGAAACTAGGAAAATCTCAAACAGACGACCTTACCTTACGCTTAAAACAACTGGAGAAAGAAGAACAAAAACACCCCAAAGCCAGCAGAAGAAGGGAAATCATAAAGATCAGAGCAGAAATAAATGAAAAAGAAACAAAAGAAACAATAGTAAAGATAAATAAAACAAAAAGCTGGTTCTTCGAAAAAGTCAATAAAAGCGACACACCACTGGCCAGACTCATCAAGAAAAAGAGAGAGAAGAACCAGATCACCAAAATCAAAAATGAAAAAGGAGAGATTACAACAGAAACAAAACAAAATCTAAACAAAACAATGCTGCCTCCAGGAAACTCATTTCAGACCTAGAGACCCTCATAGACTGAAAGTGAGAGGCTGGAAAAAGATATTCCATGCAAATGGAAATCAAAAGAAAGCTGGAGTAGCAATCCTCATATCAGACAAAACAGACCTCAAAATAAAGAAGATTAGAAGAGACAAGGCAGGACACTACATAATGATCAAGGGATCGATCCAAGAAGAAGACATAACAATCATAAATATCTATGCACCCAACACAGGAGCACCCCAGTACATAAGACAAACACTTTCAGACATAAAAGAAGACATCGACAGTAACACAATCATAGTAGGAGACTTTAACACTCCCCTCACACCAATGGACAGATCATCCAAACAGAAAATTAATAAAGAAACACAAGCCTTAAATGCCACACTAAATGCCACACCTCACTGATATCTTTAGGACTTTCCATCCAAAAGCAGAAGAATACACTTTCTTCTCAAGTGCTCACGGAACATTCTCCAGGATAGACCACACCTTGGGCCACAAATCAAACCTCAGTCAATTCAAGAAAACTGAAATTCTATCAACCATCTTCTCGGACCACAATGCAGTGAGACTAGAGATAAACTACAGGGAAAAAAACGCTAAAAACACAAACACATGGAGATTAAACAACACATACCTAAAAAACCAACTGATTACCGAGCAAATCAAAGGAGATATAAAAAAAAATTCCTAGAACAAAACGACAATGAACACACGACAGTGCAAAACCTATGGGATACTACAAAAGCAGTTCTAAGAGTGAAGTTTATAGCAATTCAATCCCACCTCAAGAAACTAGGAAAATCTCAAACAGACGACCTTACCTTACGCTTAAAACAACTGGAGAAAGAAGAACAAAAACACCCCAAAGCCAGCAGAAGAAGGGAAATCATAAAGATCAGAGCAGAAATAAATGAAAAAGAAACAAAAGAAACAATAGTAAAGATAAATAAAACAAAAAGCTGGTTCTTCGAAAAAGTCAATAAAAGCGACACACCACTGGCCAGACTCATCAAGAAAAAGAGAGAGAAGAACCAGATCACCAAAATCAAAAATGAAAAAGGAGAGATTACAACAGATAATGCAGATATCCAAAGGATTCTAAGGGACTATTATGAACAACTCTATGGCAACAAACTGGACAACCTGGAAGAAATGGACAGTTTCTTAGAGAAGATTAATCTCCCAAGACTTAACCAGGAAGAAATAGAAACTTTGAACAAGTCAATCACAAGCTCAGAAATTGACCTTGTGATCAAAAATCTACCCAAAAATAAAAGCCCAGGGCCAGATGGTTTCACAGCCAAATTCTACCAAACATTTCAAGAAGAGCTGATGCCTGTCCTTGTAAAACTCTTCCAAACAATTGCACAGAAAGGAACACTTCCAAACACATTCTATGAGGCCACCATCACCCTGATACCCAAACCAGGTAAAGACAACACAAAAAAAGAAAACTATAGGCCAATTTCACTGATGAACCTAGACGCCAAAATCCTCAACAAAATCCTAGCAAACAGAATTCAACAACACATCAAAAAACTCATACATCATGATCAAGTTGGGTTCATCCCAGGCAGGCAAGGATTCTTCAATATCTGCAAATCAATCAATGTGATACACCATATCAACAAATTGAGAGACAAAAATCACATGATCATCTCAATAGATGCAGAAAAAGCCTTTGACAAAGTACAGCATCCATTTATGATAAAAACTCTTCAAAAAATGGGCATAGAAGGAACCTATCTCAACATAGTGAAAGCCATCTATGAGAAGCCCACAGCGAACATTATCCTCAACGGTGAAAAACTGAAAGCATTTCCACTAAGATCAGGAACAAGACAAGGGTGTCCACTTTCACCACTACTATTCAACATAGTCCTGGAAGTTCTAGCAACAGCAATAAGAGAAGAGAAAGAAATCAAAGAAATCCAGATTAGAAAGGAAGAAGTCAAACTCTCTCTATTTGCAGATGACATGATATTATACATAGAAAATCCCAAAGACACTATTACAAAACTACTAGAGTTAATCAGTGAATTCAGCAAAGTCGCAGGATACAAAATCAATATACAGAAATCACTGGCATTCCTATACACAAACAAAGAAAAATCAGAAAACGAAATCAAAGAGACAGTCCCCTTCACCATTGCAACCAAAAGAATCAAACATCTAGGAATAAACCTACCCAAAGATACAAAAGAACTGTACACAGAAAATTACAAGACACTCATGAGAGACATTAAAGAAGACTTAAACAGATGGAGAGATATTCCATGTTCTTGGATCGGAAGAATCAATATTGTGAAAATGACCATACTACCAAATGTCATCTATAGATTCAATGCGATCCCTATCAAACTTTCAATGACATTCTTCACAGAACTAGACCAAAGAATCACACAGTTCATATGGAAACACAAAAGACCTCGAATAGCCAAAGCAATCCTGAGGAGAAAGAATGGAGCTGGAGGGATCAGCCTCTCCAACTTCAGACTATACCACAAAGCAATAGTCATCAAGACAGTATGGTACTGGCACAAAAACAGTAAGATAGATCAATGGAGCAAGATAGAGAACCCAGAGATAAACCCACGCACCTACGGGTACCTTATTTTTGACAAAGGAGGAGAAACTATAAACTGGGACAAAGACAGCCTCTTCAACAAGTGGTGCTGGGAGAATTGGACAGCTACATGCAAAAAAATGAAGTTGGAACATTCCCTGACACCATACACTAAGATCAACTCAAAATGGATTAAAGGCCTAAATGGAAGACCAGAAACCATCAAACTCTTAGAGGAGAATATAGGCAAAACCCTCAAGGACATCAATCAAAGCAAGATCTTCTCTGACCCACCTATGAGAATAGTGGAACTGAAAAGAAAAATGAACATGTGGGACCTCATGAAACTTAAAAGCTTTTGTACAGCAAAAGAAATCACAAAAAAGCTGAACAGACAGCCCACAGAATGGGAGAAAATCATAGCAAATGAAACAGACAAAGAATTTATCTTCAAAATCTACAAGCAACTCAGACAACTCAGCACTAGAAAAATGAACAACCCAATCAAAAAATGGGAAAAAGACCTAAAGAGACACCTCTCCAAAGAGGACATACAGATGGCCCAAAAGCACATGAAACGATGCTCAACTTCACTAATAATTAGAGAAATGCAAATCAAAACTACAATGAGATATCACCTCACACCCGTCAGAATGGCCATCATCAAGAAATCTAGAGACAATAAATGCTGGAGAAGGTGCGGAGAAAAGGGAACACTCCTGCATTGCTGGTGGGAGTGTAAATTGATACAGCCTCTATGGAAGCCAGTCTGGAGATATCTTAAAAAACTAAAAATAGAAGCGCCATACGACCCAGCAATCCCACTCTTAGGCTTATACCCTGATGAAATTAAATCTGAAAGAAGCACCTGTACACCAATGTTCATGGCAGCTCTCTATACAATAGCTAGAACATGGAAGCAACCTAGATGTCCATCAACGAACGAATGGATCCAAAAGCCCTGGTACATATATACAATGGAAAACTACACAGCTGTAAAGAGAAATGCAGAAGAATCAGCCCTAATGAGGTGGCTAGATCTAGAACGTATCCTAAAAAGTGAAGTCAGTCAGAAAGAGAAGGACAAATACAGTATATTAACACATATATATGGAATCTAGCAGGATGGTGATGATGGCGCACACAGTGAAGCAATGGAAAGACAGCCATGGACAGTGGACATATGGACATTGTTGGGAAGGAACAGAAGGTGGGAGGCGTAAAGGAAGTAGCATGAAGGCCTGTACTATCATAACTGAAGAAAATAGCTCTAGTCATTGCTCTGTGAGAAAAGGGGATCCTTCAGGGGTGCTGTGTGATGGTTGGGAGGGGTGGGAAGAGGGGGATATACATGTGACTGATCTGGGAACATGCATGTCTGTAAACAACAAAACTCTGTAAAAGTTAAAAGTAAAATAAAGGTTAAAAAAAAAAAAAATGAAAAGAGGGTAAACACAATTTCAAAAAGGAAGGCGCAAAAGCAGAGATAGTATTGCGTAAAATCCCAAGACATGCAAACTGAAGAACCACATTTTATTCGAATGGTACGGCAAACTTTGCTGCATGTTATCATAAATGTCTGACACTATGAGGAGAGAACAGGTGGGAAGGTAGCAATCAATTCTAGCTTCAATAATATCTGCCTTATAATAATTAGTAACAAATACTTGAGAGTCCCTTGGACAGCAAAGAGATCAAACCAGTTCATCCTTAAGGAAATCAACCCTGAATATTCACTGGAAGGACTGATGCTAAAGCTGAAGCCCCAATATTTTGGCCATTCGATGCAAAAAGCTGACTCATTGGAAAAGACCCTGGTGCCGGGAAAGACTGAAGGCTGAAGGAGAAGGGGGCGACAGAGGAGGAGATGGCTGGATGGCTGAAGGCCGAAGGAGAAGGGGGCGACAGAGGAGGAGATGGCTGGATGGCATCGCTGATTTAATGGACATGTGAGCAAGCTCCAGGAGATGGTGATGGACAGAGAGGCCTGTCGTGCTGCAGTTCATGGGGTCACGAATAGTTGGACATGACCTAGCAACTGAACAACAAAAACAACAGAAGTATCAATCAAAGCTGTTGTATGTGCTGGTAACCTGTTCCATAGTCAGGAAAGACTCACGGAGCAGTTACGGGATTTGGCCTCACTCAACAGCACTCGAATTCTGTCTCATCAGCCAACATGGAAAGCAGCATGGTTGAAAGGACGGGTAAGACATGAAGAAGGCTGGTTTTTATTCCAATTCTGTGACTTATGATAAATGGGGAAAGTGAGTGAAACACCCTTAGAATTAAATGAGATGACATCTGGAACCCAGTGGGCATTTACTAAATAACAGCTGAATCTGAATCAGTTGAAGAAATGAAATCCTAATACATTAAATTTTAAATCTAACAATAAATCTAGGTTAATAGTTCAGAATACTAATAAAAGTGTAATAACAATACTGTATGGTTTTTTTTTTTTTTTTATACTGTATGGTTTTAATGTGGGTTTCCCAGGTGTAACTAGTGGTAAAGAACCACCTGCCAATGCAGGAGACCTTAAGAGATGCGGGTTTGATCCCTGGATGAGGAAGATCCTCTGGAGGAAGGCATGGCAGCCCACTCCAGTTTTCTTTCTTGGAGAACCCCACGGACAGAGGAGCCTGGAGGGCTACCATTCGTACAGTCACAAAGAGTCGGACACAACTAAAGCAACTCAGCACGCACACATGATTGAAATATATAATTACTATGTATAAAACAGATAGCTATGGCTTCCCTGGTGGTCTACTGGGTAAGGACACTACCTTGCAGTGCAAGGGGCGCTGGTTCGATCCCTGGCCCGGGAAGATCCCACGTGTCATAGAGCAGCTGGACCCATGTGTCCAACTACCGAGCCAGAGCTCTTGAGCACATGCGCCCAGAGCCAGTGCTCTGCAGTTGAGAGAGGCCACTGTGATGGCAGGCCCACACAGGCCAAAGAACAAAGATGGAAATAAATGAAAGACCAATAGAAGTGGCCAAAGTGGCCAAAAAAAAAAAAAAGAGAGAGAGAGCTAATGGGAAGCTGCTGACTAGCACAAGGAGTTCATCCTGGCACTCTGTGACAACCTGAGAGAGGAGATGAGTGGTATACAGCTGATTCCTGTGGATATAGTTTAAAGGTGGATTATGAATTGTAACATATTCTAATTAAATACCTAAAAATAGTTAACACCTATAAAAGAAAACAGAACTTAAATATTTTCACCAAAAAAGATATACACTAAAAAATAAATAGCTATAAATGTTCCACCAATATAACTGAAAACTGTAACACTTGATGAAAGTAATTGAAGAAGATAGAAATAAATGGAAAGGACTCAAAGACGAGAAGAACTAACACAGTGAAACTGTCCATGCTATCCAAAGAAAATCTACAGACTCAAAGCCATCTCTATCAAAATTTCAATGGCCTTTTGCACAGAAATAGAATAAACAATTCTAAAATTTGGATGGAACCATCAAAGACCCTGTATAGCTACAAAAATCTTGAGAAAGAAGAACAAAGTTGGAAACATCACACTTCCTGATTTTAAACTATGTCACAAAGCTATACGAACGGAAACTGTATGTGTATTGCCATAAAAACAGACACATAGATTGACACAATACAGAGCCCAGAAGCAAACCCCATGTATATGGTGAACAAGTTCATGACATAGGAGCCAAAAATATACATTCAATAATGGGGTCAAGGGCTTCCCTGGTAGCTCAGTGGTAAAGAGTTCACCTACCAATGCAGGAGACATGGGTTTGATCCCTGATCCAGGAAGATCCCACATGCTGCAGAGCAACTATGCCCGTGAGCCATGATCATGGAGCCTGTGCTCTGGAGCCTCAGAGCTGCAACTGTGGAGCCCATGTGCCGCAACTACTGAAGCCCGTGTGCCCTAGAGCCCGAGTTCCACAACAAGAAAAGTCACCGCAGTAAGAAGCTGCTCACCTCAACTAGAGAGGTGCCCCCACACCCTGCAACTAGAGAAGAGCCTGTGGCAGCAGTGAAAACCCAGAATAACCAAAAACAAATAAATGAAAGACCAATAGAAGTGGCCAAAGTGGCCAAAAAAAAAAAAAAGAGAGAGAGAGCTAATGGGAAGCTGCTGACTAGCACAAGGAGTTCATCCTGGCACTCTGTGACAACCTGAGAGAGGAGATGAGTGGTATACAGCTGATTCCTGTGGATATAGTTTAAAGGTGGATTATGAATTGTAACATATTCTAATTAAATACCTAAAAATAGTTAACACCTATAAAAGAAAACAGAACTTAAATATTTTCACCAAAAAAGATATACACTAAAAAATAAATAGCTATAAATGTTCCACCAATATAACTGAAAACTGTAACACTTGATGAAAGTAATTGAAGAAGATAGAAATAAATGGAAAGGACTCAAAGACGAGAAGAACTAACACAGTGAAACTGTCCATGCTACCCAAAGAAACTCTACAGACTCAAAGCCATCTCTATCAAAATTTCAATGGCCTTTTGCACAGAAATAGAATAAACAATTCTAAAATTTGGATGGAACCATCAAAGACCCTGTATAGCTACAAAAATCTTGAGAAAGAAGAACAAAGTTGGAAACATCACACTTCCTGATTTTAAACTATGTCACAAAGCTATACGAACGGAAACTGTATGTGTATTGCCATAAAAACAGACACATAGATTGACACAATACAGAGCCCAGAAGCAAACCCCATGTATATGGTGAACAAGTTCATGACATAGGAGCCAAAAATATACATTCAATAATGGGGTCAAGGGCTTCCCTGGTAGCTCAGTGGTAAAGAGTTCACCTACCAATGCAGGAGACATGGGTTTGATCCCTGATCCAGGAAGATCCCACATGCTGCAGAGCAACTATGCCCGTGAGCCATGATCATGGAGCCTGTGCTCTGGAGCCTCAGAGCTGCAACTGTGGAGCCCATGTGCCGCAACTACTGAAGCCCGTGTGCCCTAGAGCCCGAGTTCCACAACAAGAAAAGTCACCGCAGTAAGAAGCTGCTCACCTCAACTAGAGAGGTGCCCCCACACCCTGCAACTAGAGAAGAGCCTGTGGCAGCAGTGAAAACCCAGAATAACCAAAAATAAATAAAACTAAAAATGATAATAATAATGGGGTCAAAGGATTTCCCTGGTGGTCCAGTGGCTAAGAAAGACTCCATGCTCCCAATGCATGGGGCCTGAGTTTGATCCCTGGTGAGGGAACCAGATCCCACATACCACAGCTAAAAGATCTTGCATGCCTCTGTCGTGGGCAGAAGCTCTCCAGCTTCTCTCTTCTGGGATATATTGGGCATCAGGATACAGGGAATTTAGTAAAGAAGAGAGTGATTCAGATGAGCCTCAAACCCCAGATAACATACCAAGACTTTTAGTCTGCCCACTAGAGAGTGATGTTAGCTCTGATGAGGCTGATGAGGCAAATGATGTTTCCTAAAGAATGTGTATGTTAACCCTAAAGGGAAAAGATTTGTTTCTAAGCGAAGCCCAGGTCAAGTGAGTCAAAATTCCTCCACCAGCAATGAAGAATTTATGACTCACTGCCAGGTGTCCCAGCAGATTGCCGCTTGTAAGCTTCCTATCAGTAAACTCTCTGCGACTACTCACAAGCAAAGACTGAAAGCTGCAGGCAGATCAAAGAAACCCTAATGGCAACGTTCCAATCTTATCTATTTGCTTTTCTAAGAAGAAGTTAGTTTAACTCCTAGCTCAGGTTGCAGGTCTGCATGTCATAGAAGCTTGAAGCAGCTTTTTTTTCCTTAGGTCGTAAATTCGAGTAAGATTAAGAGATAGTTTGCCTTTTTAATGAATATGATTTTAAAATATAAATAGAAGCCGAAGTAAAACTGTATACAATTATAATTAGCTTTATCATTTCTTCCTGTTAAACTTCAAATGCTTGCAATGATTTATAAGACAGTGTAATAAACTGAAAAAAGATAAGAGGATGGAAGGGCACACGACAGCTCTCCATGCGAGAATTTGACTGCGCCATCAGCCCTTTTGCCACATAGAAAAGTAGTGTGTACACAAATCACAATGAAATTTTCCTATAAAAGGGAGGAGAATAGATTGTGCCCAGCGCACTCAGTGAACTCAGCTGCATCTGAGGTGAGACTGCTCTCCAGCTCTGGGGTAAGATTTTTCTGTTACTTTGTTGATTGAGTTCTAAAATAATTTTTAAAGTTCTAAATTATTGCTGTTTGAGTTCTGAACTTTAACTTTGATGTAATGTACTGATGCTAATTACTAAGATTTACTACTACTGACTTGATATTCTTTATGTTAATAAATCTGATCTTGGCTACAACTCCATGCCTTTTTACTGTTGAAGTTCTATTCTCTTAAATTAGAGAGAGCTGCATTGTGTAGGTTAAAATTCTCTAAAAATAGTACAGAGGCAATTAAGTGTTTCCTCGCTTCTATTAATCACAGATAAGTAACTACACATTGCCTGCGACACCTCAACTAAGATCCAGCACTGTCAAGTAATAAATATTAAAAAAATAATAATAATGGTGACAATAAGTGGTATCAAGAACACTGTATAGCCACATGCAAAAGAATGCAACTGAACACTAAGTTATACCACGCACTACACAATGGATGACAGACTTGCAAAAAACCGTGAAACTGCCAGAAGAAAATATAGGCAGTATCCTCCTGATCTTGATTTTGGAGCTAAGTCTTGGATTTGACACTAAAAGCAAAAGCAATAAAAGCCAAAGTAAACAAGTGGGACAACATCAGACTAAAGAGACAAAGTTTCTGTACAGCAAAGAAATAACCAACACAGTGAAAAGGCAACCTACTGAATGAAAAATGATACCTACAAATCATATAACTGATTAAGGTTAATATCTAACACACAAAAAGAAATCATGTAACTCAATAGCATAATAAATCTGATTAAAAAATGGGCAGAGGAATTGAGAACCTGTTCTTCCAAAGACACAGAAACAGTCAACAGGTCCATGAAAAGGTGCCCATCATCACTCACCATCAAGGAGACACAAATCAAAACCACAGTCGGATATCATCTCACACCTGTCAGAACGGCTGTTGTCAAAAACACAACAAACACAAAAAGAGATGACGAATGCTGGTGAGGATGTGGAGAAAAGGGGACCACCGTGCACTGCCGGTGGGAGTGAAAACTGGGGCAGTCACTGTGGAGAACAGCACAGAGATCCTCAAAAATGAAACACTCGAGCTACCATCGACCAGCAACACACAGAAATACATACAGTATTACTCAGCCTGTTACTTTGTTGATTGAGTTCTAAAATAATTTTTAAAGTTCTAAATTATTGCTGTTTGGGTTCTGAACTTTAACTTTGATGTAATGTACTGATGCTAATTACTAAGATTTACTACTACTGACTTGATATTCTTTATGTTAATAAATCTGATCTTGGCTACAACTCCATGCCTTTTACTGTTGAAGTTCTATTCTCTTAAATTAGAGAGAGCTGCATTGTGTAGGTTAAAATTCTCTAAAAATAGTACAGAGGCAATTAAGTGTTTCCTCGCTTCTATTAATCACAGATAAGTAACTACACATTGCCTGCGACACCTCAACTAAGATCCAGCACTGTCAAGTAATAAATATTAAAAAAATAATAATAATGGTGACAATAAGTGGTATCAAGAACACTGTATAGCCACATGCAAAAGAATGCAACTGAACACTAAGTTATACCACGCACTACACAATGGATGACAGACTTGCAAAAAACCGTGAAACTGCCAGAAGAAAATATAGGCAGTATCCTCCTGATCTTGATTTTGGAGCTAAGTCTTGGATTTGACACTAAAAGCAAAAGCAATAAAAGCCAAAGTAAACAAGTGGGACAACATCAGACTAAAGAGACAAAGTTTCTGTACAGCAAAGAAATAACCAACACAGTGAAAAGGCAACCTACTGAATGAAAAATGATACCTACAAATCATATAACTGATTAAGGTTAATATCTAACACACAAAAAGAAATCATGTAACTCAATAGCATAATAAATCTGATTAAAAAATGGGCAGAGGAATTGAGAACCTGTTCTTCCAAAGACACAGAAACAGTCAACAGGTCCATGAAAAGGTGCCCATCATCACTCACCATCAAGGAGACACAAATCAAAACCACAGTCGGATATCATCTCACACCTGTCAGAACGGCTGTTGTCAAAAACACAACAAACACAAAAAGAGATGACGAATGCTGGTGAGGATGTGGAGAAAAGGGGACCACCGTGCACTGCCGGTGGGAGTGAAAACTGGGGCAGTCACTGTGGAGAACAGCACAGAGAATCCTCAAAAAAATGAAACACTCGAGCTACCATACGACCAGCAACACACAGAAATACATACACGAGTATTACTCAGCCATTGGAAACATGAAAGCTGTGCCATTTGCAAGAGCATGGACAGACCTTAAGGACATTATGCTAAGTGAAATAAGTCAGACAGACAAAGCCAAATACTGGATGGTATCACTTTAAAATCTTTTTAAAAAGAAAAAACTCACACTCTCAGAAATAGAGAATAGAAAAATGGTTGTCAGGGACTGAGGAGTGAGGAAAATAAGACTGAGTGAGTGAGTGAGTGAGTGAGTGAAAGTCATTCAGTCATGTTCGGCTCTTTGTAGCCCCTTGGACTGTAGCCCGCCAGGCTCCTCTCTCCGTGGAATTCTCTAGGCAAGAACACTGGAGTGGGTGCCATGCCCTCCTCCAGGGGATCTTCCTGACCCAGGGACTAAACCCAGGACTCCTGCACTGCAGGTGAATTCTTTACTATCTGAGTCTCAAGGGAAGAAGAGAAATAAGCAGACGTTAGTAAAGGGGTATAACGTTTCAGGTATGAGATGAATTAGGATCTAAGGATATCATACAAAACAGTGACTATCGCTGATAACTCTGTATTGCATAACTGAAATCTGCTCAGACAGAAGAATAGCAATGTTATCCGAGAGTGAGCTTGTGTGTGTCAGACAGGAATAGTGTCTGTTAGTGTTCAAATGACCTAACTCATGTGTTCCTAATGACCCTACAAAGTAAAATTTCATATGCCAAACACACTTTCCAGCAAATTCTGAGTGTGAGTCCAGGGACGGTGGGTCAGAGTCACTGGTGACGCCCACAGCTATAGCGGATCTTACAGAAAGCAAATGATGTCAGACTGAAGACTGGCTGTGGGGGGCAAGGAGCATGGGGTGAAAGATAGAAACGTTCCAATTGAACAGCACTTTTCACTGGTTAAGTATGTCCTTTTTTAAAAAAGCTATCTTCACAAACACAAAAAGAGATGACGAATGCTGGTGAGGATGTGGAGAAAAGGGGACCACCGTGCACTGCCGGTGGGAGTGAAAACTGGGGCAGTCACTGTGGAGGACAGCACAGAGATCCTCAAAAAATGAAACACTCGAGCTACCATACGACCAGCAACACACAGAAATACATACACGAGTATTACTCAGCCATTGGAAACATGAAAGCTGTGCCATTTGCAAGAGCATGGACAGACCTTAAGGACATTATGCTAAGTGAAATAAGTCAGACAGACAAAGCCAAATACTGGATGGTATCACTTTAAAATCTTTTTAAAAAGAAAAAACTCACACTCTCAGAAATAGAGAATAGAAAAATGGTTGTCAGGGACTGAGGAGTGAGGAAAATAAGACTGAGTGAGTGAGTGAGTGAGTGAGTGAAAGTCATTCAGTCATGTTCGGCTCTTTGTAGCCCCTTGGACTGTAGCCCGCCAGGCTCCTCTCTCCGTGGAATTCTCTAGGCAAGAACACTGGAGTGGGTGCCATGCCCTCCTCCAGGGGATCTTCCTGACCCAGGGACTAAACCCAGGACTCCTGCACTGCAGGTGAATTCTTTACTATCTGAGTCTCAAGGGAAGAAGAGAAATAAGCAGACGTTAGTAAAGGGGTATAACGTTTCAGGTATGAGATGAATTAGGATCTAAGGATATCATACAAAACAGTGACTATCGCTGATAACTCTGTATTGCATAACTGAAATCTGCTCAGACAGAAGAATAGCAATGTTATCCGAGAGTGAGCTTGTGTGTGTCAGACAGGAATAGTGTCTGTTAGTGTTCAAATGACCTAACTCATGTGTTCCTAATGACCCTACAAAGTAAAATTTCATATGCCAAACACACTTTCCAGCAAATTCTGAGTGTGAGTCCAGGGACGGTGGGTCAGAGTCACTGGTGACGCCCACAGCTATAGCGGATCTTACAGAAAGCAAATGATGTCAGACTGAAGACTGGCTGTGGGGGGCAAGGAGCATGGGGTGAAAGATAGAAACGTTCCATTGCTAAAGTGCTGAACAGCACTTTTCACTGGTTAAGTATGTCCTTTTTGAACCCTTCCTCACAAAACTAAAGCTGATATCTCTGAATTGCTTCCCCGTGGGAGACACTGTGAACACCTTTCCCCGTAAGGGACGCAGGGAAGAGGTAATGGATTCAGGGAGCCATGCCCAGGACGAATGTGGAGTCTCCTGCAGGAAGCCAGTGCAGAAGACGGTTTGCTGAGACAAAAGCAGCAGGCTGGACAGCCCTGGCCCTCGTTCCCAGGGCAGAGGGGGCACCGCTCCTCCCCAGCCAAGAGGCTACGGTCAGCAGGTCCCTATATCTGGGGGAGCTCCGGGGAAGCACAGGCAATGAACATGAAACAGCTGAGGAGCTGGGCGGGCCGAGGCCCCTCTTCAGGTTGTTAATCTCTGAACAGTAGTCCTTAGAGCGTAAATCCGGGATTTTTCACAGCTTTTACCAGCTTACATCCCAAGCTGCCTCCACTCTGTTCCCAGAGGCAGTAGCTGACCTCTCTTCAAGAGCACCTTCTCTTTGCTGGTTCTTTTTGACTGTCTCTCTCGTTTTCAGTTCAGACACCTCAGAAAGCTGTGCCTACTACAACACTGGTCTGCAAATTTGCAATAAAATTCAACATATTCAGAAAGTGAGTTAGCTCCTAAGTAATTGTGTTTTTTTTAATAATAGAAAAAAATAGAAAAATAACTAACCTGGGAATCATAAAAGGCAATGAGATTATCAAGTCAAGAAGTACGTATTTACTTTTTGTTTCCAAAGAGAAAGTATGGTGACAAGACACATGGTACTTACCGGGATTTGTGAACGTCAAAATTGAATCAAAAAAATTAAATCCTTCTTCCTTTTCTTTCCTGTCATGCTCCTCATAAAAATATAAATATAGGACTTCATCATTAATCCCACTAACCTTCAGCAAAACCTTACTCTTAGAGTGATCTTTGATGACTATAAAATCCAGAGGACCCTTCAAAGATGGCCCTAAGACCTCTCATCAAGATTAGTGTAAAGTGTATTTAGAACAAAAGTCCAAACTGAGGGAGATGGTCAAGCATAACAATTAGTTCTTATCAACAGTACTAAGACTTCATTACACTGTGTCCTTAAATCTGGAGCTATTCCACAGAGAATCCTCAAATTTAAAATTCTTTCCCTCTTCAAGTTTATGGATCCTATGTTTTTGGATCACCAAGGATGGTAAATGAAACACCTTTCAGGCTGGAATTCCTTATTTGGTAGGATTAGTTGGTTACTTCTGTTTCGTCTTGGACTAAGGGATTTGGTTCTCCTGTAATGTTTATTTTCATACACATGCCCAAAGGCCTCTTCGTGTGTTTTTATAAATCTAATAAATACCTCACGATAACTAAATTTGTTAAGATAACACGAAAGATGTTGTCCATTGCTTAAAATGTACACTATTTCATTAAATGAGGAGATCAGTATATACTTAAAAAATTATAAAAGATTTGGACATCATGTTCGGATACTTCTTAAAAAAAAGTGAATGTAAAGAGTATGGCCTTTACATGGCAAGTCTATGCACATGCATCAAGATGAACCTTTATAACATATCCTGCACAGTTAAACGTTAAGACATACTTTGCATTTTTAAAACATACAAGTTTAAAAGGTTATCAAGTTAAATCAGCAAATAGCCTGCCTTTTCAATACATAATTTTATAGGTTGTGCTATCATAGAAATACTCAAAGTAGTTCAAGTTACAAGCTTAACATAAAATACTACAAGTTGGGCTTCCCTGGTGGTCTACAAAGGTGGGATAAAAGGCAATGAGATATCAAGAATCGTATTTACTTTTTGTTTCCAAAGAGAAAGTATGGTGACAAGACACATGGTACTTACCGGGATTTGTGAACGTCAAAATTGAATCAAAAAAATTAAATCCTTCTTCCTTTTCTTTCCTGTCATGCTCCTCATAAAAATATAAATATAGGACTTCATCATTAATCCCACTAACCTTCAGCAAAACCTTACTCTTAGAGTGATCTTTGATGACTATAAAATCCAGAGGACCCTTCAAAGATGGCCCTAAGACCTCTCATCAAGATTAGTGTAAAGTGTATTTAGAACAAAAGTCCAAACTGAGGGAGATGGTCAAGCATAACAATTAGTTCTTATCAACAGTACTAAGACTTCATTACACTGTGTCCTTAAATCTGGAGCTATTCCACAGAGAATCCTCAAATTTAAAATTCTTTCCCTCTTCAAGTTTATGGATCCTATGTTTTTGGATCACCAAGGATGGTAAATGAAACACCTTTCAGGCTGGAATTCCTTATTTGGTAGGATTCGTTGGTTACTTCTGTTTCGTCTTGGACTAAGGGATTTGGTTCTCCTGTAATGTTTATTTTCATACACATGCCCAAAGGCCTCTTCGTGTGTTTTTATAAATCTAATAAATACCTCACGATAACTAAATTTGTTAAGATAACACGAAAGATGTTGTCCATTGCTTAAAATGTACACTATTTCATTAAATGAGGAGATCAGTATATACTTAAAAAATTATAAAAGATTTGGACATCATGTTCGGATACTTCTTAAAAAAAAAAAGTGAATGTAAAGAGTATGGCCTTTTACATGGCAAGTCTATGCACATGCATCAAGATGAACCTTTATAACATATCCTGCACAGTTAAACGTTAAGACATACTTTGCATTTTTAAAACATACAAGTTTAAAAGGTTATCAAGTTAAATCAGCAAATAGCCTGCCTTTTCAATACATAATTTTATAGGTTGTGCTATCATAGAAATACTCAAAGTAGTTCAAGTTACAAGCTTAACATAAAATACTACAAGTTGGGCTTCCCTGGTGGTCCAGTGGGTAAGGACACCGCCTTGCAGTGCAAGGGGCGCCGGTTGGATCCCTGACCTGGGAAGATCCCTCGTGCCGTGGAGCAGCTGGACCCATGTGTCCAATTACTGAGCCGGAGCTCTGGAGTGTATGTGCCCAGAGCTGGTGCTCTGCAACAACAGAGGCCACCACAATGGGAGGCCCACAAGAGCCAAAGAACAAAGACGGATGAAAATAGAGAAATGAAAGACCAATAGAAGTGGGCCCCCCCCGCCCCCTCCCTCCCCAACCCGCCCCCCCAATAAATAAATAAATAAATAAATAAATAAATGTTTAAAATCAATAAATAAATAAAATAAAATACTACAAGTCATTACACTCAATTTTTAGATGACTTTTCTATCAAAGTGAGAATCCAAGATACATTTTACAAAGTCTCAATTACATAAAAAATAATACACTGTTGAGACAGACTTCTATGGGCCGAAAACAAACACTGATTTTTGGTAACTCCTCCATTTTACTACGTTGTTTTTAAAAAGCTAGCAAAAAGAAAAACAGACCCACAATGAAAAACAAACTGTGATGTGACAAAGACACCACCATCCTACAGCAAACCAAGCTAATATCAAGGAAAGCATTCCAAACAGAAACAGATGGTACTTTCATGACCTCAACCTAGTTCCCTCCCATCTCAGAGTGAGCCTCATTGTCTTGCTACTTTTGCTTTAAAAGATGTACAATCTAGGAGTCAAGAAAATGACTTGGAAATTAATAAGCTAGGAACTGTGATATATGCTTTGCTTGAGGTATAAACTCTGGCTCTTAGCCTTTTCATCCTTAATTTTGAAAGTCAGAAAATTCAACTTTACTGGCCTATTTTAGAGTAATTATAGATTTTAGTCTATGAATTATTTCAAAGAGGTTGCAAACAGAGATTATAAAATGTCACAAAACTTTATTCTTAAAAAACATAGAAAATACACAGAAAACTGTAATTCTAGAAGTGAAATGAATTTGTCTCAAAACAGTCTCTTGCCCTAAGGCACGAGAACTAATTAGTTCTCAGAAATCATAAACTGATTTAAATAATTCTATTGCTATTCTGCATTAGAGAACACTATAAACGGAGATGCTTTTAACTGTTTTTGATGGGGAGAATGACAACAACGTCTGAATAATCACCTCTATTTCTTACATACTTAAAAACAAATCATTCTACTCAATTTAAGGTTTTCCCAGCTCCTACAGGAAATCAACCCTGAATATTCATTTGGAAGGACTGATGATGGAGCTAAAGCTCCAATACTTTGATCACCTGATGTGAAGAACTAACTCAGGCTTCCCTGGTGGTCCAGTGGGTAAGGACACCGCCTTGCAGTGCAAGGGGCGCTGGTTCGATCCCTGGCCTGAGAAGATCCTACGTGCCACGGAGTGGCTGGACCAATGTGTCCAACTGCCGAGCCGGAGCTCTGGAGCGCATGTGCCTGGAGTCAGTGCTCTGCAATGAGAGAGGCCACTGTGATGGGAGGCCCACAAAGGCCAAAGAACAAAGATAAATAAATAAAGATCAACAGAAGTGGCCAACAACAACAACAACAAAAAAAAAACAATAAAAAAAGAGAGAAGTTACTCAGTGAAAAAGACCCTGATGCTGGGAAAGACTGAGGGCAGGAGGAGAAGGGGGTGACAGCGGATGAGATGGTTGAATGGCATCACCGGCTCAGTGGACCTTAGTTTGAGCAAACTCCGGGAAACAGAAGGACAGGGAAGCCTGGTGTGCTGTAGTTCATGGGATCGCAAAGAGTCAGACACGACTTAGTCACTGAACAACAACAACAAGCCTCGAAGATGGTGCTTCTTCAATGGAGTGTCTTCTTCATACGATGCACGAAGCTAGGTGTAACTCACTGGGTTCTCAATCCTGTTAGATGTACCCTATTTTATAAACATCCCCATTTTACAAACAACATTTTATAATTTTTGCTTTAGAGTCTTGAGAAAATCCATAGGAAATATAAGAGAATTATCCACATAATTTCAAATAAAAACTCAGGATTATTACCTACGTTTTAATACAGGGAAAATAACTTGTTAAAATAGTAATATATACTTCAACAAATATATGGGCATGACTATGCCAAAAAAATCATGGAGTTGGATGCTTACAGTACATATAGAAGCACTACGATAATGAAAACTCTACGGACAGAAAGAGGTGTGCTGCACCTGTAACTCGACCACCGCCAAGCGCGATGTTCTCAGTGCTGTTGTCTTCCACCACGGTCACTGTGGTAGGCCGAGAAATGCCCCCCACAAAGATGGCCATGTCCTAATCCCCAGAACCTATGAATATGTAATCACACCTAGCAAAAGGAACTCTGCAGACATGATGAAGTGAATGATCTTGAGATGAGGAGTTTATTCCGGTTACCCATGTGGGCCCAGTCTTATCATGTGAGTCCCTAAAGTTGGAGGATGTTTCCCAGCTGTGAGCAGAGAGAGAGAGAGAGAGAGAGGAGAGCAGAGCATGAGATTGATCCAGTACAGCCCCGCTGGTTCTAAATATAACGGGTAACGTGCAAGAACTGGAGAGAGGTCCATCCAGAAGCTGAAAAAGACATTAGTGAACTCCTCCTTAAGCTGGGTACAGGGAAAAACTTTCTAGCTGTGACTCAAAATCTAGATGCAATAAAATATCAATAAAAAAAGAGAGAAGTTACTCAGTGAAAAAGACCCTGATGCTGGGAAAGACTGAGGGCAGGAGGAGAAGGGGGTGACAGCGGATGAGATGGTTGAATGGCATCACCGGCTCAGTGGACCTTAGTTTGAGCAAACTCCGGGAAACAGAAGGACAGGGAAGCCTGGTGTGCTGTAGTTCATGGGATCGCAAAGAGTCAGACACGACTTAGTCACTGAACAACAACAACAAGCCTCGAAGATGGTGCTTCTTCAATGGAGTGTCTTCTTCATACGATGCACGAAGCTAGGTGTAACTCACTGGGTTCTCAATCCTGTTAGATGTACCCTATTTTATAAACATCCCCATTTTACAAACAACATTTTATAATTTTTGCTTTAGAGTCTTGAGAAAATCCATAGGAAATATAAGAGAATTATCCACATAATTTCAAATAAAAACTCAGGATTATTACCTACGTTTTAATACAGGGAAAATAACTTGTTAAAATAGTAATATATACTTCAACAAATATATGGGCATGACTATGCCAAAAAAATCATGGAGTTGGATGCTTACAGTACATATAGAAGCACTACGATAATGAAAACTCTACGGACAGAAAGAGGTGTGCTGCACCTGTAACTCGACCACCGCCAAGCGCGATGTTCTCAGTGCTGTTGTCTTCCACCACGGTCACTGTGGTAGGCCGAGAAATGCCCCCCACAAAGATGGCCATGTCCTAATCCCCAGAACCTATGAATATGTAATCACACCTAGCAAAAGGAACTCTGCAGACATGATGAAGTGAATGATCTTGAGATGAGGAGTTTATTCCGGTTACCCATGTGGGCCCAGTCTTATCATGTGAGTCCCTAAAGTTGGAGGATGTTTCCCAGCTGTGAGCAGAGAGAGAGAGAGAGAGAGGAGAGCAGAGCATGAGATTGATCCAGTACAGCCCCGCTGGTTCTAAATATAACGGGTAACGTGCAAGAACTGGAGAGAGGTCCATCCAGAAGCTGAAAAAGACATTAGTGAACTCCTCCTTAAGCTGGGTACAGGGAAAAACTTTCTAGCTGTGACTCAAAATCTAGATGCAATAAAATATCAATAAATTAATTACATTTTTTTTTAATGTACAAGGGAAAACTAACTTTCCTAAGAACAAAGTATAACTCACAGCCTGAGAGGAAAATATATGCAGATATACTGCAGATAAAAAGCAAATACGCCTAATATTAGAAACTAAAAAATTGAGGGGAAAAAGATAAAAAAACTTGGTAGAAAACTGGGTAAAGAACAGATAATTTACTATGGAGAGACATAATAATGGCTCTTAAAAATACAAAAATTTTTCAATTTTTCTCCTAATATAAAAAATGCAAATTAAAACTACTCCTTAGCATTTCTAAGTATCAAATTGGCAAACGTTAAAAAGCTTGGCAGCCCTCTCTGCTGGCACTGTTGGTAGGAATGCAAAATGGTATATCCTTGCAGAGGAAAATTTGGCAATATCTACCCAAACCATGGGCCTCTCAGGTGGTGCTAGCAGTAAAGAACCTCCCTGCCACTGCAGGAGACTTAGAGACATGGGTTTGACCCCTGGGTCAGGAAGATCCCCTAGTGAAGGGCGCGGCAACCCCTTCCAGTATGCCTGGAGAATCCCATGGACAGAGGAGCCGGGAGGGCTACCATCCATGGGATCACAAAGACGTGAACCCAACAGAAGCAATTCAGCTGCACACACACATGCGACAAAACCACACAAGTGTTTCTAAAGAATTCCACTTCTAGGAATTAATCCTAAAGATACACTTCTAATAATATGAAAATACATATGCACAAGGTTATTCGGTGCCGCTTAGTCTGTAATTACAAAATACTGCAAACAGCCCAATTGTCCATATATAGGAGACTGATTGAATTAATTGTGATATAAACACATGATGGAATAATATGCAGCTATAAAAAATGAGGGAAGGGCTTCCCTGGTGGGCCAGCCGGTAACGAGTCCTCCTTGCAGTGCAAGGGGCACTGGTTGGAACCCTGGCCTGGGAAGATCCCATGTGCCGAAGAGCGGCTGGGCCGGTGTGTGCAGTTATGAGTCAGCATTCTGGAGAGCTTGTGCCTGGAGCCGGTGCTCTGCAGCGAGAGAGGCCACGGCGCCGGGCGGCCCCCACAGGCCAAAGAACAAAGATGGATGAAACATTTTTTAAATGATGACTTAGAGGCAAAACAAAACAAAAATTGAGGGAGAGCTCTGTGAAATGGCATCGACCCTTTTGTTGCCTAAAACATGCTTTTTGTTTTTTTTAAACACCAAGAACCTTTTCATTGGGGTAGAGCCAAGTAACAGTCATGTGACAGCTCCAGGTGAGCCGGGGCTCAGCCGTGCACACACACGCATGCACTCTCCCCAAGACTCCCACCTCCCGTCCAGGCCAGAACATAACACTGAGCAGACTTCCACGTGCTATACAATAGATTTTTGTTGGTTATCCATCACACATTTTTTAAAATAAATTTCACAATAAAAGACATTTGAAGAACTGAGGTAAGTTCATTCATAGCCTTACAAAGGTTGTTCTTGTGGGAAAAAAAAAATTAAAAATTTGTTGGTTATCCATCACAAAAAATTTTAAAATTTTCAAAAAACATGCAAGGTGGTGCTAGCAGTAAAGAACCTCCCTGCCACTGCAGGAGACTTAGAGACATGGGTTTGACCCTGGGTCAGGAAGATCCCTAGTGAAGGCGCGGCAACCCTTCCAGTATGCCTGGAGAATCCCCTGGACAGAGGAGCCGGGAGGGCTACCATCCATGGGATCACAAAGACGTGAACCCAACAGAAGCAATTCAGCTGCACACACACATGCGACAAAACCACACAAGTGTTTCTAAAGAATTCCACTTCTAGGAATTAATCCTAAAGATACACTTCTAATAATATGAAAATACATATGCACAAGGTTATTCGGTGCCGCTTAGTCTGTAATTACAAAATACTGCAAACAGCCCAATTGTCCATATATAGGAGACTGATTGAATTAATTGTGATATAAACACATGATGGAATAATATGCAGCTATAAAAAATGAGGGAAGGGCTTCCCTGGTGGGCCAGCCGGTAACGAGTCCTCCTTGCAGTGCAAGGGGCACTGGTTGGAACCCTGGCCTGGGAAGATCCCATGTGCCGAAGAGCGGCTGGGCCGGTGTGTGCAGTTATGAGTCAGCATTCTGGAGAGCTTGTGCCTGGAGCCGGTGCTCTGCAGCGAGAGAGGCCACTGCAACGGGAGGCCCACACAGGCCAAAGAACAAAGATGGATGAAACATTTTTTAAATGATGACTTAGAGGCAAAACAAAACAAAAATTGAGGGAGAGCTCTGTGAAATGGCATCGACCCTTTTGTTGCCTAAAACATGCTTTTTGTTTTTTTTAAACACCAAGAACCTTTTCATTGGGGTAGAGCCAAGTAACAGTCATGTGACAGCTCCAGGTGAGCCGGGGCTCAGCCGTGCACACACACGCATGCACTCTCCCCAAGACTCCCACCTCCCGTCCAGGCCAGAACATAACACTGAGCAGACTTCCACGTGCTATACAATAGATTTTTGTTGGTTATCCATCACACATTTTTTAAAATAAATTTCACAATAAAAGACATTTGAAGAACTGAGGTAAGTTCATTCATAGCCTTACAAAGGTTGTTCTTGTGGGAAAAATAAAAAATACTAAGAATAAAGAATGGCAGACTGTAGCAAAATAAATCAAGAAAACAAAATGATCTACAGAATCATACAGAAAGTCAGTCTCCAAGGTTGACTATAAGCCACTTAAATTAATACAGATTCTTGAAATTTTCATGAAAAAACATGCAAATTCAAGATAAAGACACGAAGCAAGTAAATTCTAAGATAGGGCAGTAAAAACAAATGAGAGAAACTAAAAGCTATTTCCACTGTTTTTGGATATACAGGAAAGAGACATTATAAAGCAGATGAAAGATGAAGAAAAGAATTTGGTTTAAACATAAAAGAAAAACTTAGGAATCAAAAATGATCCTAAGATTTCAGTATGTTTTAGTCAGTGATTATATTCATTATAAGTCTCCTAAATTCATTTCACCCTTTTTTTTTTAAAGATTTATTTATTTATTTATTTTGGTGGGGGTGGGGTGGGGAGGGAGGGGAGCAGGTGGGTCACTTCTATTGGTCTTTCATTTGTCTATTTTTCATCCATCTTTGTTCCCTGGCCCGTGTGGGCCTCCCATCGCGGCGGCCTCTGTTGTCACAGAGCACCGGCTCTGGGCACATGCGCTCCAGAGCTCTGGCTCGGTAATTGGACACATCGGTCCAGCCGCTCCGCCGCACGTGGGATCTTCCCAGGCCAGGGATCAAACCGGCTCCCCTTGCACTGCAAGGTGGTGTCCTTACCCACTGGACCACCAGGGAAGCCCCTCATCTTATTTTTTGATCAGAGTTGACCAGGCTTTTAATCCGACTAATAGTTAACCAGAAAAAAAGAGATCACAGATCTGGTGCTGTTTATGATGATGTGGAAAGAAATCTGGAAATATGCCTTTATCTGGTTGTGAAAGAAAAGAATGATAACCTATATTTCTTCAATACTATGAAATCACTAGCTTCAACTCTAAAAAAAGAAAAATCAGTTAAAAGAATCTGACCTAACACTTGAGCCAAATGATTTAAGATTTTTATGACCTATTATAAAACATATTTTATGTCCTGCCACAAATCTGCGCTGAGGCTCTGTTTTTCTTTTTCGTCATAAGAAATCCAGTTATAAAAATAGTCAAGTCTGAAAATAAGGCAAAACTCAGATTAAGTGTAACTTTATACATGTACAAGTCACAGGGAAATCTCTACATCTTCTAGGAAAACAGATGTTGAGTTACTTATTCCTACTAAATTCTCTATGTTGAGTCAGACTTCTGAAATTTTCTCATTAATATGGACTATATTATTATAAAACCAAAATCTAATCTTTAATCCTATTAAATTAGTTCCTTGGTCCCAAATAAATTGAGGAATGCTACTAATAAATATGAAGTTGTAAGCAAAGAAAGTCATATTTAATCTCAGAAGCTTGATTTCTACTGTGAGAACCAACTGATTAACAGTTTACAACACCTGCAGCGTCTGTATCGAGCCTGATATAGGCTTTGATTTAGTTCATAGAAAGGAGCCTTATGGACAGTGAAAGATACAAATTCACCTACAAAACGTGTGATCATTATTACACTTCTCTATGTGTTTCTGAACTCTATACTTCAAAAGCCATGGTTTTTTTCTCCCAGACATTTCTCTAAAGATTGATGAGCAGAAGAACAAAACTATAAAAAAGGGTTTTCAGAACATGAGGTAAGTTTCTTTATCTCTGTACCAGTTCTACCAATCCTGGCAGGCCATCTACAAGGTAGACAGTGTAGATTTTGTTGAGGTTGGGCAAAATATTTTTATGGGAGTCTTATGTGCCTTTTGAATATCATCACCCTTGTTTTTCAAAAAAAAAGGCTTTTGGGAAAAAGAGGTTTTAATACAGTGTCATTTTTTGATCAGAGTTGACCATTTAACCGACTAATAGTTAACCAGAAAAAAAGAGATCACAGATCTGGTGCTGTTTATGATGATGTGGAAAGAAATCTGGAAATATGCCTTTATCTGGTTGTGAAAGAAAAGAATGATAACCTATATTTCTTCAATACTATGAAATCACTAGCTTCAACTCTAAAAAAAGAAAAATCAGTTAAAAGAATCTGACCTAACACTTGAGCCAAATGATTTAAGATTTTTATGACCTATTATAAAACATATTTTATGTCCTGCCACAAATCTGCGCTGAGGCTCTGTTTTTCTTTTTCGTCATAAGAAATCCAGTTATAAAAATAGTCAAGTCTGAAAATAAGGCAAAACTCAGATTAAGTGTAACTTTATACATGTACAAGTCACAGGGAAATCTCTACATCTTCTAGGAAAACAGATGTTGAGTTACTTATTCCTACTAAATTCTCTATGTTGAGTCAGACTTCTGAAATTTTCTCATTAATATGGACTATATTATTATAAAACCAAAATCTAATCTTTAATCCTATTAAATTAGTTCCTTGGTCCCAAATAAATTGAGGAATGCTACTAATAAATATGAAGTTGTAAGCAAAGAAAGTCATATTTAATCTCAGAAGCTTGATTTCTACTGTGAGAACCAACTGATTAACAGTTTACAACACCTGCAGCGTCTGTATCGAGCCTGATATAGGCTTTGATTTAGTTCATAGAAAGGAGCCTTATGGACAGTGAAAGATACAAATTCACCTACAAAACGTGTGATCATTATTACACTTCTCTATGTGTTTCTGAACTCTATACTTCAAAAGCCATGGTTTTTTTCTCCCAGACATTTCTCTAAAGATTGATGAGCAGAAGAACAAAACTATAAAAAAGGGTTTTCAGAACATGAGGTAAGTTTCTTTATCTCTGTACCAGTTCTACCAATCCTGGCAGGCCATCTACAAGGTAGACAGTGTAGATTTTGTTGAGGTTGGGCAAAATATTTTTATGGGAGTCTTATGTGCCTTTTGAATATCATCACCCTTGTTTTTCAGGTTGAAGATTAATAAGATATGACTAAATGACCATATCTTGTGGCAGGAACTGGAAAAGATGGACTTTGTATCTCAGCAGAGTATCAGGTAGTAGAATGGTCTGCCATTGACTTTAACAGCATAAGTTTTCTAACATTGCTTATCAGTCAAAAAACTTAACAGGAAAGTTAAAACAAAAATTAAAAGGAGACTTTTATAAACTTACTGTAGCTCTCCAAAAATACGTAAGAAAATCTGTTCTCAGCCTCTTAAAGTCATTCTTTCACACATAAAGCTAACGTTCTCAATGGCAAGATACATTTAGGTAGTTTTTCAGTGAGGGTGAGAGATCTAAATTGATACATACATACATACACACTCCCTTGTTTGGTTCTTCCTTTAATAGAGAGCAGGATGAGGTAACTGTAATCTTCAGAGCTCAAGAATATGCTCATAGGATAATCTGTCACTAGAGTATACAAATTACCATAAACTGACCACAGAAGTTTGATACAGACATGATACTGTCTGGAAAAACATTGATGAGGCAAAAATTCTTTCCAGCTTTCATTACAATGGGAGTTTTTCTTTTAATGTAAGGAAAATAATAATGTGCAAAATTTTAGAAATAATACTACCAATAAATGGAGTGGGAACAAAGAGAAAAGACATTATCTTCACAAAAGATTTTCTCTGTAGGATTTCAAAGCAATGGCAGCTGGGAAGGTAAATTATGCTTGTATTTACCCTGGACTCATAAGTGAAATGTGATATTTATAATAAAATTTAACTTGTTATATATATATATATTGATGATTTAGCAGGTTTCCTCCCCATTATTTGGTAGGAAAGTATTTTCCTCAAAACAAGATTAGTGAAAAGTGAAAGTGTTCTTCATTCAATTGAGTCCAACTTTTTGCAACCCCATCACCTGTAGCCCGCCAGGCTCCTCTGTCCATGGAATTTTCCAGGCAAGCATACCAGAGTGGGTTGCCATGCCCTTCCCAGGGATCAAACCCATGTCTCCCGCAGTGCAGGCAGGTTTGTGATACAATGCTACCCTCAGATCACGTCTCATGAACCCTCATATTGAGCTAACCATCAAAGAGAAGTGATTTTCTAAGAAGGCAAGGTATCCATTTCACCTTCAGTGAATTAAGCAAGAGAATGTACTCCCCCGCACCAAAAGGACAAAAATATAAACCAATGGAGCAGAACAGAGAGCCCAGAAACCAAAAGCACATACGTGGTCACGTGATTTTTTACAAGAATGACAAGACCATCCTATAGGGAAAAAGATGGTGTTTTCAACAAACCATGAGGAAAACTATCCGCATAAAAAGACTGAAGTCAGATACTTGCTGTATTATACCATATATAAAAATTAACTCAAAATGGGTTATAGACTTAAATGAAACACTAAAATTATAAAACTCTTAGGAAAAACACATAGTGGAAAATCCATAGCATTGGATTTTGCAATGATTTGTTATATAATACCAAAAACAGCAACAATGAACAAATAAGACTTTATCAAAATTTAAAATGTGTGTGCATTGAAGGATACTATCAAGAGAATGAGAAGACAACCCACTGAATGGGAGAGTACATCTGCAAATAATATTTCTGAGAATGACTTAGTCTTCAAGGTATATAAAGAACTCCTACAACTCAACAACAAAAAGGCAATGCAATTAAAGCATAGGCAATAAGTTTGAAAAGTTATTTCTCCAAATAAATATATAAATGGCCAACAGGCATACAGAAAGATGCTCAATATCATTGATGGATCACTAGAGAAGTAGAAATAAAAACCACAATGGCTTACTACTTCACACCCTTTAGGAGAAAAAGCAAAGCAAACAAACTAACTAACAACAACAAAAAAAACCCAGAAAATCACAAGTGTTGGCAAAGATGCGGAGCAACTGGAACTCTCATGCCCTGCGGGTGGGAATGTAAACGGTTTGTCTGCTGTGGAAAACAGTTTAACAGCTCTTCAAAAAGCTAAAAGTAGGGCTTCCCTGGCGGTCCAGCAGGTAAAGAGTCCACCTTGCAGTGCAGGAGGCACTGGTTTGATCCCTGGCCTGGGAAGATCCCACGTGCCGCGGAGAAGCCGGACCAGTGTGTCCAACTGTAAGCCAGTGCTCTGGAGCGCATGCGCCCAGAGCTGGTGCTCTTTAACGAGAGAGGCCACTACAATGGGAGGTCCACACAGTCAAAGAATAAAGATGGATGAAAATAAATAAATAAAAATACAATAAAAGAGGCCAAAGTTTAAAAAAAAAAAAAAGTTAAAGGTAGAATTACAGTATCATTCAGAAAAAGCACTCCTATACACCTACCTAAAAGAAATGAAAGTAGGGATTCAAATAGATATGTTTACACCAATGTTTACAGTAGCATTATTCACAATAGCCAAAAGGTGAAAACAACCCAAGTGTTCATCAACATATTAATGAATAAACAGAAATATTATTGTCATAAAAAAAATGAAATTGTGATATATGCTCTAACATGGATGAACCTTGAAAACATAATGCTGAGCAAAATAATCCAGTCAAAAGGACCAAAAAATGTATAATTCTAATTGCAGGAATTACCTAGAATAGACAAATCATAGGGACAGGAAGTAACATAAAGATTTTCAGGGACTACCAGGAGACAGAGACGGGAAGTTATTATTTAATGGGTACAGAGCTTCTATTTGGGAGTAGAAAAGAAATTCCAGAAATAGCTCATGGTGATGGTTGCACACCATTTTGAATGTACTTAATGCCAGTGAGTTGTACAGTAAAAAATGATTAAAAATGAAACTATACTCAATACTGTTGAGAGAAACCTTCATAGAAAAGAATATAAAAAGGAATGTATATAAATGTAAAACTGAATCACTTTGCTATAGAGCAGAAACAGATTTTGCAAAACAACTATACTTCAACTAAAAATAAAGACAAAGTGAAAGAAAAAATTAAACTGAAAAAAAACAGGGGCTTCCCTGGTGGTCCAGTGGATAAGGACACCACCATGCAGTGCAAGGGGAGCCGGTTTGATCTCTGGCCTGGGAAGACCCCACGTGCCGCGGAGCGGCTGGACAGATGTGTCCAATTACCGAGCCGGAGCTCTGGAGTGCATGCGCCCAGAGCCGGTGCTCTGTGACAACAGAGGCCACCATGATGGGAGGCCCACGTGGGCCAAAGAACAAAAATGGATAAAAATAGACAAATGAAAGACCAATAGAAGTGGCCCGCCCGTCCCCCTCCCTCCCCAACCCCGCCCCCCCCCAAAAACGGTAAAAGTGGTAAGTTTCGTGTTAATGTATATTTTGCCACAATGGAAACATAATAATCTATTTGGTGAACACCTAATTATCTCCCACTGCTGCTAAAACCCATTTTGTTTAGATTCTCCAATTACTATTAAATGCACTGTGTGTACACATGCATGTACAATGAAGCTCTCTTGAAAAACAGACCCTAGCACGTTGGGCACATCAGACCTCCTAGAACACACTTTCAAAAATCCCAAATAATTATAATTGCACTCCAATTTGACGGTTGTTTCAGTTACTTGCCAACATCAAAATTAACAGCCAACTTAAGGGAGGCCATCCATAAATTCTACCAATGGTCCAAAAGTGTACATTTGTACATCTGCAGTCCCGTGCTACAGATGAACGTCTTACCTGGTAGAGCATGATAGGTTCTATGTTGTATCCTAAGGTGTCTGCAAAGTTCTTAGCGATGACTGTTTTTCCACAACCCTACAAATGGACACAGTCATTTAAGGGATGAGTCAAAACAACCGTCGGGAAACAGAAGTTTGCAGTAAGGCTGCTATTCTTACTTTTCCTCCAATTAAACAGATGTCCTTAACCATGTGAGACTGCATCATTTCAGCCAGGAGTTGTTTATGGCTTAAAGTCTGTATAAAACGGTCTGATGTACAAGGTTGGCCTAATGGCCTGGTCCCAGCTGGTACCTATAATTAAAAAGAGTTAAACAGAATATGCATACATTTTTCACAAAATACTAGCAAATGAAGGCATACAACTGCCATCTAAAAGTTCTGACTAATTTCCTGCTCAAGTCAACTATATCGCGTTTTAGATATTTCAATAGAGCAACAACTCTGTTCTCATCACAGATCTGATGATCATTTTCATCAAACTGTAAAATCAATGATCCCTCTAAAATTAAAGTCCAGGCTGTAAGATATTTTCATGCGAATCAAACAATTTTCATGCTATTCATAACTTATAATAACAATGTCACAGCTTGATAATAAAGGGTTTTGCCCAAATTTCAGTTATAAGTATAGAATTTGAAATCAGCCCACTGGGATTCTCCAAATCACCAAAGATCCTAAACGGTAAAAGTGGTAAGTTTCGTGTTAATGTATATTTTGCCACAATGGAAACATAATAATCTATTTGGTGAACACCTAATTATCTCCCACTGCTGCTAAAACCCATTTTGTTTAGATTCTCCAATTACTATTAAATGCACTGTGTGTACACATGCATGTACAATGAAGCTCTCTTGAAAAACAGACCCTAGCACGTTGGGCACATCAGACCTCCTAGAACACACTTTCAAAAATCCCAAATAATTATAATTGCACTCCAATTTGACGGTTGTTTCAGTTACTTGCCAACATCAAAATTAACAGCCAACTTAAGGGAGGCCATCCATAAATTCTACCAATGGTCCAAAAGTGTACATTTGTACATCTGCAGTCCCGTGCTACAGATGAACGTCTTACCTGGTAGAGCATGATAGGTTCTATGTTGTATCCTAAGGTGTCTGCAAAGTTCTTAGCGATGACTGTTTTTCCACAACCCTACAAATGGACACAGTCATTTAAGGGATGAGTCAAAACAACCGTCGGGAAACAGAAGTTTGCAGTAAGGCTGCTATTCTTACTTTTCCTCCAATTAAACAGATGTCCTTAACCATGTGAGACTGCATCATTTCAGCCAGGAGTTGTTTATGGCTTAAAGTCTGTATAAAACGGTCTGATGTACAAGGTTGGCCTAATGGCCTGGTCCCAGCTGGTACCTATAATTAAAAAGAGTTAAACAGAATATGCATACATTTTTCACAAAATACTAGCAAATGAAGGCATACAACTGCCATCTAAAAGTTCTGACTAATTTCCTGCTCAAGTCAACTATATCGCGTTTTAGATATTTCAATAGAGCAACAACTCTGTTCTCATCACAGATCTGATGATCATTTTCATCAAACTGTAAAATCAATGATCCCTCTAAAATTAAAGTCCAGGCTGTAAGATATTTTCATGCGAATCAAACAATTTTCATGCTATTCATAACTTATAATAACAATGTCACAGCTTGATAATAAAGGGTTTTGCCCAAATTTCAGTTATAAGTATAGAATTTGAAATCAGCCCACTGGGATTCTCCAAAATCACCAAAGATCTCCTGATTTCTAAACTATCCACAAAACTTTTTCCACTTTTATTTTAGTTCACCACTCAGAAACATTTGTTCTTAAAATCTCCCACCCTTCACATCTACTTCCTTTTATTTCCTATCTCCTCATGAAAGTGTTTGTCAGGCTTCCCGAGTGGCTCAGATGGTAAAGAATCCACCTGAAATGCAGGAGACCTGGGTTCAATCCTTCGGTCAGGAAGATCCCCTAGAGAGGGGAAGGGCAACCCGCTCCAGTATTCCCGCCTGAAGAATTCCATAGACAGAGAAGCCTGGCAGGCCACAGGCCCTGGAAGCTCTCAGCCCTTAGCTGTTAAATCCTTAGTTACTAAATTATATTTAAAAACAATGACTATTTCTTATCAAGGACTTACAACACAAAATGTTTCCATTAATAAACACTGTTTGGGGACTTCCCAGTGGTTAAGGCTCTGTGCACTTAATGCAGGGCTCCCGGGTTTGATCCTTGGTCAGAGAACTAGATCCCACATACCACAACTAAGACTCGGCACAGCCAAAGAAATAAATGTTTAAAAATAAATAAATAAATAAACACTATTTGATTTTCCCAGAGGCTGATTTTGGCTTTTGATGAGAAGGTATCCCTATGTTTCTCCTGAACTTTTCCAGTTTACAAATATACATGACTGACTACACAGATATGGGTATACAGATGAGATGCTATGGAGTCAAAGATGACTTACAAGTGGACTCAGTTGAGATCATAGAAATGGCCAGAACAAGGTTAGAACGTACAAGCCCTGATTCCTTCATTACCTTGATGGTCACCTCTTTTTCTGCAATCCGGATGGTCACAGACGCTTTGAAGTCCTGGTTTCCAGTTGTCCTTTCCACTCTTACAACCTCCTCAGGCAGCACAGATCTTCTTGAGTCCTGGAGCTCAAAGTGCTGTAAAATTACCAAAACATACAACTTACTTTTTATTTTAGTATTAGTGTTGGATACCTGGAGATTTTCATCTAAATTAGAACTGAAACTCATTCTATATTATAAAAAAAGTAAAACAAACAAAAATCAATGAAAAACTTCCCTATTTTTTACAGATTCCACTCATTCTCAAGTCAATTACCAAAGGTGACTTGAAAACAGTCCCTGGAATTTGCTAAATATATTGGTACTGGAATGGCTGAATCCTTGATCTGGTAGAAGTTTGCAGCCTATAATTCTTGATAATCAAAGGTTCCCGTTTCCTAGAGAAGGATGATGAGACTCTTGAAAACACACTGAAGTAAATGAAAATAAGGCCTCTATCAGTTGATTTCTTAAATCAACAGAAGTTAATAGCTGCCTGAAGCTAATAAAAATAGAACTTCCTGGACACCATTCCGCTGACTGCCTGTGTGGTGAGTCTAACTGATTACAATAAAGTGTAACAATCAATCTTCTACGGCATGTGACACACTGCCTTCCACAGTATTGGTTCTCAATATTTGTCAAACTGTATTTAAGCTCTCAGCCCTTAGCGAATCCTTAGTTACTAAATTATATTTAAAAACAATGACTATTTCTTATCAAGGACTTACAACACAAAATGTTTCCATTAATAAACACTGTTTGGGGACTTCCCAGTGGTTAAGGCTCTGTGCACTTAATGCAGGGCTCCCGGGTTTGATCCTTGGTCAGAGAACTAGATCCCACATACCACAACTAAGACTCGGCACAGCCAAAGAAATAAATGTTTAAAAATAAATAAATAAATAAACACTATTTGATTTTCCCAGAGGCTGATTTTGGCTTTTGATGAGAAGGTATCCCTATGTTTCTCCTGAACTTTTCCAGTTTACAAATATACATGACTGACTACACAGATATGGGTATACAGATGAGATGCTATGGAGTCAAAGATGACTTACAAGTGGACTCAGTTGAGATCATAGAAATGGCCAGAACAAGGTTAGAAGCGTACAAGCCCTGATTCCTTCATTACCTTGATGGTCACCTCTTTTTCTGCAATCCGGATGGTCACAGACGCTTTGAAGTCCTGGTTTCCAGTTGTCCTTTCCACTCTTACAACCTCCTCAGGCAGCACAGATCTTCTTGAGTCCTGGAGCTCAAAGTGCTGTAAAATTACCAAAACATACAACTTACTTTTTATTTTAGTATTAGTGTTGGATACCTGGAGATTTTCATCTAAATTAGAACTGAAACTCATTCTATATTATAAAAAAAAAAGTAAAACAAACAAAAAATCAATGAAAAACTTCCCCCCTATTTTTTACAGATTCCACTCATTCTCAAGTCAATTACCAAAGGTGACTTGAAAACAGTCCCTGGAATTTGCTAAATATATTGGTACTGGAATGGCTGAATCCTTGATCTGGTAGAAGTTTGCAGCCTATAATTCTTGATAATCAAAGGTTCCCGTTTCCTAGAGAAGGATGATGAGACTCTTGAAAACACACTGAAGTAAATGAAAATAAGGCCTCTATCAGTTGATTTCTTAAATCAACAGAAGTTAATAGCTGCCTGAAGCTAATAAAAATAGAACTTCCTGGACACCATTCCGCTGACTGCCTGTGTGGTGAGTCTAACTGATTACAATAAAGTGTAACAATCAATCTTCTACGGCATGTGACACACTGCCTTCCACAGTATTGGTTCTCAATATTTGTCAAACTGGATTTAAAAGGCCCAGACCATTGATTGTGTCTCCATGTAGGGCAATGGTCAATGTTCTAACACAAGGGTACAAACCCTGATCCCAGCTGGTTATATAAAAAAACACATACAGAACACAAGCATATGAAAAATGAGGATACTGATTGAGAACAAATTAAATCCTACATCCTACTAACAGCAGCATGTTCAATATGAAAAGCTTAATTCATTTTCAGTGTTAAACAGGTAGAAATCATTCCCCCAAATCCAACATTACTTTTAGAATATGATCACTCCTGTAAACGAGTTGAAACTCAATGAAAAAGCAGCTCACTGCCTAGTCAATGGAATGATTCAACTCTACAAAACAGATTTGGGGGAAGAAAATTATCTTCAGTTTCAACATTCTAAACATAACAGCCCAGTTCACATCTTTGTTTCAGCGTCTTAAGTACTCAAAATAAATCGTTCTTTCTCCAGCCTAAGAAAAATTGCTTATTTGTGCTATTACAGAAAATATTAGTTTTATACTTTACATAGTTTATATATGAAAGCTCCCATGGTGTCACACAATTTGACAGGAACTGCTTCAGTGGTGTCGAAAAAATAACAGTCAGTGAATCAGTGACACCTTAATTTCATTTAAAAGGAAAAGAAAAAACTATACTGTATTTTAACAATCAGGGACACTTTAATTTCACAAGAAAAGAAAAGCTACACTGTATTTTAAGAGAAATTTAATAGAGAAAGAGTAAAGCCTTAGCCGGGTAATTAAATTCATTAGAATTTGGAACCCAGATTCATAAAATTCTAAAAAAATAGATTTATGAGCTTAAATGTATGCTTCTATTCCAGCCATAGAAATGACAGTTTCACCTGGTATGGGGTTGTTGTCAGAGCATTTATATTCTAGAACGCTAATGCCTTGAACACTTGCTCTACTGGTTAAATCCTTATAAATAATTCAAACTAAAATATTTCAGTAGAATAAAAATAGGAGGCTAGAATACACTAAAATAGTGCAAGAACTCAAGTTTCAAGGTGAGTTACCATTGGCTGGCACAGGAAATTTAAAGACTGTTGATCGAAAAGGAAAAGGAAGAGTAAAATAGCTATATAATTCTTCAACAATTAAGGCAAGAAAAGACAAGCACCTTATCTCCTCTCATGTAAGAAAATTCTCCTTTTCCCTTTTTTTTTTCAATTCTATAATCAGATTTGAAATAATTTCTGTTTTAACAAAACAAAATTTATGGATTCTCAATCAGTATTCTATGTTCCCTTTAATTATTAAGATCCAAATAAAGGCCAAACAAAATGAAGCAACACTGACCACTTTCTTTAGAAAACTCAAGTCTTCTACAGTTTTATAAAATTTGTATGACTGATTTTGAAATTAAAGGCCAGACACATACCAAAGTGGTCTCTTTGTAAAAATAAAGACCTTTTTTCATAACAGACTTACCTAGATACTTATCAATACCTGGTCTTACTTGTGTCATAAAACTTTACATTGCTTCATTTTATCAAAACTCTGGTATTTTCCTCTACTCTATGTACCCTTGTTCCCAAGGCATTGTGCTGATGGGCCTCCAAGGAGCTCACCTGGAAAAACAGCCTTTTTTCTTAAACACTAGGTATACTGCTTCAATGACCAACGCCAACATGGCTCAGATGTTAATTAAATCAAAGGTGAGCTCTAAAACTTCTCTTATGGCCCAGTGGATAAGAATCTGCCTGCCAATGCAGAGGTCACAGGTTCGAGCCCTGGTCCTGGAAGATTCCACATGCCGTGGAGCAACTAAGCTCGTGTGCCACAAATACTGAAGCCCACCTGCTCTAAGGCTTGCGAGCAGCAGCTACTGAACCCACATGCTGCAACTACTGAAGCCCACATACCCTAGAGCCCGTACTCAACAAGAGAAGCCACCATAATGAGAAGCCCTTGCAGTGCAACTAGAGAGTAACCCCGACTGGCACAACTGGAGAAAGCCCCTGCAAAAGCAACAAGGACCCAGTGCAACCAAAAAGAAGAAAAGATGAGTTCTAGTTCTCTTTTTCAGAGCCTGGAATAAATCTTAAAAGTAAACTATAGGGCTTCCCCTGGTGGTCCAGTGGGTGGGGACACCGCCTTGCAGTGCGGGGGGCGCCGGTTTGATCCCTGGCCTGGGAGGATCCCACGTGCCGCGGAGCGGCTGGACTGATGTGTCCAATTGCCGAGCCGGAGCTCTGGAGCGCATGCGCCCAGAGCGGCGCTCTGCGACGACAGGCGCCACCACGATGGGAGGCCCACGGGAGCCAAGGAGCAGGGACGGATGAACATGGAGAAGCGAAGGACCGATGGAAGTGGCCCGCCCGGCCCGCTCTCTCCCCACCCACCCCTCCCAAAAAAAATAAAAAATAAAAAGAATTTAATCTTAAAAAAAAAAAAAAAAGTAAACTATACATTCAGACTGGTAGCTACCTGACTCCTTGAGACTATGAATTCATGTCCCCATTTCCAAATAGTTCCTTATTATCTCCTTAACATTCTTCTGTCTCTCCCCAACCCTCCTTCCCCGCTCGCTCACCCCTTCCCACACACACAGCAAACCCTTTTCTTTCCTCTCATCTGTGGCTGCTACTTCACCATTCCTGGGTCTGCTCCTTTCTCTTCCACTTTCCTTTGCCTCTTGATTGACCATGACTTTTCCCTTTCTTCTTCTTGTTTTTCTTATAGATTCTGCTGCTAACGATAACTTTTCAGCATTTATGAGGTACAGCTTTTTGTTAGTTTTTTGTTACTATTATTATTGACATCATTGATCAATGAAAAAGGGCTTCCACGGCGGCTCAGCAGTAAAGAGTCTGCCTGCACTGCAAGAGCCTCAGGAGAGTTCTATCCCCAGGTTGGGAAGATCCCCTGGAGGAGGGCATAGCAACCCACTCCAGTATTCTTGCCTAGAGAATCTCCCAGAGGAGCCTGGCAGCTACAGTCTACAGGGTCGCGAAGAGCTGGACACGAATGAAGCAACATAGCATGCCTGCAATCAATGAAAATATTGTTTCTCGGGTTAACTGATACATGAAGCAAAACCAACTGAAGTAACTAGTATCTACGGTTCCACTCTTCTGAGCCCTTCTCTCTAATACTAGCTGCATAAAGAACTTCTGTACTCCCAAAGACCCTGTGCATGTTTGGGGATAAGGAGGAACAAACACCATTCACAGATCTTACTGGTTTTGGCTACACTGTGCAGCAGGTGGGATCTTACTTCCCTGCATTGGGAGTGTGAAGTCCTAACCCCTGCACCATAAGGGAAATCCCCAAATACCATTCCATATGTCCAGTTCTGGCCTCCAGAAAAGAAAAGGCCTGTACACATGACCACAACTGCCAAGGCCTGTACACTTGACTACGCATGCGCCCAGAGCGGCGCTCTGCGACGACAGGCGCCACCACGATGGGAGGCCCACGGGGCCAAGGAGCAGGGACGGATGAACATGGAGAAGCGAAGGACCGATGGAAGTGGCCCGCCCGGCCCCCCCTCTCCCCCCCCCCCCTCCCAAAAAAAATAAAAAATAAAAAGAATTTAATCTTAAAAAAAAAAAAAAAGTAAACTATACATTCAGACTGGTAGCTACCTGACTCCTTGAGACTATGAATTCATGTCCCCATTTCCAAATAGTTCCTTATTATCTCCTTAACATTCTTCTGTCTCTCCCCAACCCTCCTTCCCCGCTCGCTCACCCCTTCCCACACACACAGCAAACCCTTTTCTTTCCTCTCATCTGTGGCTGCTACTTCACCATTCCTGGGTCTGCTCCTTTCTCTTCCACTTTCCTTTGCCTCTTGATTGACCATGACTTTTCCCTTTCTTCTTCTTGTTTTTCTTATAGATTCTGCTGCTAACGATAACTTTTCAGCATTTATGAGGTACAGCTTTTTGTTAGTTTTTTGTTACTATTATTATTGACATCATTGATCAATGAAAAAGGGCTTCCACGGCGGCTCAGCAGTAAAGAGTCTGCCTGCACTGCAAGAGCCTCAGGAGAGTTCTATCCCCAGGTTGGGAAGATCCCCTGGAGGAGGGCATAGCAACCCACTCCAGTATTCTTGCCTAGAGAATCTCCCAGAGGAGCCTGGCAGCTACAGTCTACAGGGTCGCGAAGAGCTGGACACGAATGAAGCAACATAGCATGCCTGCAATCAATGAAAATATTGTTTCTCGGGTTAACTGATACATGAAGCAAAACCAACTGAAGTAACTAGTATCTACGGTTCCACTCTTCTGAGCCCTTCTCTCTAATACTAGCTGCATAAAGAACTTCTGTACTCCCAAAGACCCTGTGCATGTTTGGGGATAAGGAGGAACAAACACCATTCACAGATCTTACTGGTTTTGGCTACACTGTGCAGCAGGTGGGATCTTACTTCCCTGCATTGGGAGTGTGAAGTCCTAACCCCTGCACCATAAGGGAAATCCCCAAATACCATTCCATATGTCCAGTTCTGGCCTCCAGAAAAGAAAAGGCCTGTACACATGACCACAACTGCCAAGTGTTCACGTTCTACCTGCTTCCTAGGTATCTATACATCTTGAGTCTAACTAAGTAAAACAAACACCGTCCCTCGTAAAAGGGAATTAATTGGGGTGAGTCAATGACTCTCTACCAGTGTTCAAAACCTGAGGCAATTAAACATCAAAACAAATAATGATAATAAATTATAACTCACTGAATAAAAGAGGGATCCATAAGTCCGTATTGATATAGATGAATAAATAAGTATGCAGGGGAGAAGGAAAGCACTTCCTTAGTGCAGAATGCCTCCTAATAAATGTAGAGAGAATATTTACTGCCCATTACTGACGTGCCAATGCCTTCATGTCGAAAAAGAGGAGAAGAAAAGACAAAGGATAGAGAGAAAGAAGGAGAGAGAAAAGTAGCAAAGAAGGGTAAGGGAGAGGTGAGAAGAAAGCAAAAGAAGAGAACATAGGAAACTTTCTTCACTAAAGAAAGAAAGTGAAGCAGAAACTTACTTTTAAAACACCTTCCACAGCCATCCTCCCTTCAGGTCCCAGTAAAACAGGGTACGGGTAAAGCCACTGGAGTGCATGCTGGATTGACATCATAGGAAAGGAATCCTATGTAGGAGGAAACACGCTCAGGAATGAAGAACACCTCAACTCATCATCAACAATTTAGCTGAAATGTACATACAATACTGAAACTGCATTATAAACGATAACCAATAAGGTTCTCCTATTTTCCAGAAGTTTACAAAGGCAAATATTCCTTGTTTCCTCTTCTCTTCCTGATCTGCACCCCTTCCCTTGGTAAACTCCCAGAGTGGGAGTCTGGCTACTGCCTGGGAACACGTGGGGACCACACTAACCCGTGATGGACCCTGCTTGAGAGGGAAAGCCCCAGCTCGCCGGCCTCAGGGTGGGCGAGTCTGAGGCAGCACGCCCACTGCTGCAGGCCCTGTGTGATCAGGCAGAAGACCTCCTTCCCTCTGTGCAACCTCCACCCACGTGGAATGTCTCCCTTCCCCTCTCCCCACCCCTACCCCAAGGCTGTAAGCTCTTTAGGCGCTGAGAACACACCACTGATCTCTGTACAGCCGGCTGGGATGCATAGCAAATTAAACTCAGGCCTTGAAATATTTATAGACGAATATGACAAGACAAACAGAAATGATTAATCTCCGAGGATTAACTTTTAAATTTTCCTTGCCGCATTTGGATAGACCAGTCATTAAATTATTTGATACATACCAGGATTTGAACTGCAGCTGGTAAACTATCTAAAGGGAAATCTGGAAGTCCGAGGGTAGAAGATTCTTGGGAACAGAGAGTGGTAGCAAAGGATAAGAGCTGAGAAACTCTAGGGGAAGAAAAGAAGCGGTATTAAATTGTATTCTAACAGTTTCAGTATATAAAATCTGTTCAATGTAAAACAGCCATGCCAGCTTAATCAGTCTAAAAAGTTGACATCCACTATTAAATTCTTCAGGAACAACAGCTCCCTATTATATTTCATCTAAAACTCAGGAGCTTGTGAGGTACGCAGATGTATTTCTTAAATCCATCACAATACGTGACGTTTTAGACAACCTGACCCCAAATTACCCTGTCAGTCTCACTTCCCACCTTTCTCAGTCTGATTCCAGGCATGAGCCATCGGGAGCTTTTCATAGCCCCAAGAACAAAGCATGCACTCTCAGAACCCGTGCCTTAAAAAAATGTCTTATAATTCCTTAATCCCATTCTCTATCATTCTTTAGGACCCATATCAAATGTGAAGACCTTTAACAATCTCAAGACCCTATACAGTTTCAAGCACGACACTCCTCAATATTTTGAAATTATGGCCCTTACCACACTATGTTACAGTAAGGTATTGATACACACATCTTTAAACTCAATTAGATCTTCAGTTTCTTGCCATCAAAGTTCAAATTTTTCACAGCTACTGAAAAATTCTTCAAATGGTTGCTGAATCAATGAATGAATCAATTGATCAATGGGCAAAACAAATTCAATGTTAAATATTCAGATTATATATATATATATATATATATATATATATATATATACACACACATATATACATATACATATATACTAAAGTAAAAGTCACTTAGTCATATCTGACTCTTTGTGACCCTATGGCCAAGCCATGACATCCTCCATGCAAGAATACTGGAGTGGGTAGCCATTCCCTTCCCCAGGAGATCTTCCCAGTCCAGGGACTGAACCAATCGCCCACAGTGCAGGTGGATTCTTTACTGTCTGAGCCACCAGGGAAGCCCAAGAATACTGGAGTCGGCAGCCAGTTCCTTCTCCGGGGCATCTTCCCACCCCAGGAATCGAACCAGGGACTCCTGCATTGCAGGCAGATTCTTTACCAGCTGAGCTTCCCGGGAAGCACTTATACATATGTGTGTGCGTATGAATAGATAATGTGTATATATATGTATATATATATATATATATCTGAAATACTTACTTTTCAGGAGGAACATTGGCTCCAACAGAATATAAAAGCTTAAGTTGGTCCTAAAATAGCACAGGAACATATCAAGTTGATTAATAAGAACTGTAACAGATTAGGTGCAAGTACTTAGAGACATAATTCAACCTTTTAATTAAGCAAGCACTAATTAATAGCAAAAATTAATTTTTTAGTACATGTCATTTTCTAAAAGAAAAGTAACTTTTTCCTAGTTTCCAGAGATTACTTTTTGTATCCATTTTTCTTTCCAGTAACTACTGAGGGGGACTTCTACAAACATATTGACATTTTTCTAGTAATTGAATTTTTCATAAATAGGAGAACTGTTTTCAAAATAAATCATCCTTGAGGAGAGAGGGGCAAGATGGGAGAGGGAATTAAGAGGTACAAACTACTATGTGGACAATAAGTAAGCTACAAACACAAGGAATGTAGCCAGTATTTTATAATAACCTTAAGTGGAGTATAATCTATGAAAACATTGAATCACTATGCTGAACACCTGAAACTAATATTGCAAACACTTCAATTAAAGATACATAAAAATTTTAAAATAAAGGATCCCTGTTCCTACTTACCTTGAAGGGTAGATAATAAATATCCCTGGCTTGAAATCGAGACCGGAGTGGGGGGTCTAATGGGTTCCCAGAGTACTTGGGCACTGGCAAGCCCAAGGCAATCACTCGGAAATTTTCACTAACTCGGACAATCTTCCAAGCATCCAATTCTGCTTTGGTATGATCCTAAAAGACGAAGAAATCACAAGCTACAGCACAGTGATACAAGTCACAATTACAGGAGCCAGCCTAAAGGAATGTAGGCCCTGGCTGCTGAGCAACCTGAAACCCTGCCAAAGTCAGACCAGCAGGGAAGGCAGTAAAGAGAAATCAGGAACAGGATACTAGGGAAGGCTCGCAAAACGAAGACTGGCATTTGAAAGGAGAAGCAGCACATGCGGCGAGGAACACAGGCGATGTGGACAGGCGTTCTGAGCCCCGATTGGGCAGCAGTCAGGAGAGCAAGGAAAACAAACTGGTTCCAGCTGGAAGTGGTCAAGTGGCAGCTCGAGAGGGGCCGGCCGCCAGAAGCACGGAGACTGCCCAGGGGCTTCCGATAAAGAATTCTGTTTACGGACATACTTCTGCCAAGCTATACAAATAGTAATAAGGAGCATTTCTTAAAGACTTAATACATGGTAACCACTTCCCAAGGATTTTTCTCATTTAATTTTCACCAGAATCCAAATAGAGTCTTATTATCAACTTTCAAAGGAGTCATATAAAGTGCCCACACTCCTGCAATATGGCAGAGCTGAGACCAAAAACAACCTAGACTTTGGAGGCACAAATCCTGACTCTAATGTTTCGTGCACATTCTAGCTAAGTGATCAAAAGCCTGTTGTTATGCCCTCTGAACCTCTTCTCATCTCTAAAGAGGAAATAAAATCACCAATATTATTAAGGCTGTTAGGAAAGTTAACTGTGATTATGCATGTGACAGTAACTGGCCCCTGGCAGTCACCTGTTAAATGTCCTATCTTCCCTCTCTGTCTGACCTCCCAACGGCTCGTCACCGTGCTTCAGCCTTCGAAGAGCCATCCCGCCCCACCCTGGTCTCTTGCTGTTTCTCTCTTTACACCTCCTCGTATCACAGCATTTAAAGACGCCATTGCACTTAATCAGTAACTCAACAAAGAGTCATTGAGCACCCACCACGTGCCAGGCATTGTTCTAAAGTTTCAGACAGTAACGGTGACAAAATTCCTGACCTAGAGACTACTACGATCTAGTAGAGGGAGGCAGACCATGAACTAAAACCACAAGTAAGTAAATCCTGCAGGATATTACATGACTCTGTGAAAAAAAAACAGAGCAGAGTTGGGGAGTACGGGGGCAGAGGTCACGCGGCAATATTTAATAAAAAGCCTTCACTGGTGCTACAGGCAGAATTCGGAGATGATGCAGGTTCAGCTCCAGATCACCTCCATGAAGTGAGGCACACAAATTTTTTGGTTTGCCAGTTCATATAAGAGTTGGGTTTATACTACACTGTAGTCCTTTAAGTATGCAATAGGATTATGTCTGAAAAATGCTCGTACCTTAATTTAAAAATACTTTATTGCAGGGCTTCCCTGTTATCTCAGTGGTAAAGAGTTCACCTGCCAATGCAGGAGACATGGGTTCAATCCCTGATTGGGGAAGATCCCACATGCTGCGGAGCAACTAAGCCTATGAGCCACAACTTGAGCCTGTACTCCAGAGCCTCAGAGCCGCAACTATGGAGCCCATGTGCTGCAACTATTGAAGCTAGAACCTGAGTTCCACAATAAGAGAGGTCACCACAACAAGAAGCCTGTTCACCTCCACTAGAGAGTAGCCCCTACTCTCTGCAACTAGAGAAGAGCCTGCGAGCAGTGAAAACCCAGAATAGTCAAAAATAAATAAATACATAATTTCTAAGCTAAGCTGATCAAAAGCCTGTTGTTATGCCCTCTGAACCTCTTCTCATCTCTAAAGAGGAAATAAAATCACCAATATTATTAAGGCTGTTAGGAAAGTTAACTGTGATTATGCATGTGACAGTAACTGGCCCCTGGCAGTCACCTGTTAAATGTCCTATCTTCCCTCTCTGTCTGACCTCCCAACGGCTCGTCACCGTGCTTCAGCCTTCGAAGAGCCATCCCGCCCCACCCTGGTCTCTTGCTGTTTCTCTCTTTACACCTCCTCGTATCACAGCATTTAAAGACGCCATTGCACTTAATCAGTAACTCAACAAAGAGTCATTGAGCACCCACCACGTGCCAGGCATTGTTCTAAAGTTTCAGACAGTAACGGTGACAAAATTCCTGACCTAGAGACTACTACGATCTAGTAGAGGGAGGCAGACCATGAACTAAAACCACAAGTAAGTAAATCCTGCAGGATATTACATGACTCTGTGAAAAAAAAACAGAGCAGAGTTGGGGAGTACGGGGGCAGAGGTCACGCGGCAATATTTAATAAAAAGCCTTCACTGGTGCTACAGGCAGAATTCGGAGATGATGCAGGTTCAGCTCCAGATCACCTCCATGAAGTGAGGCACACAAATTTTTTGGTTTGCCAGTTCATATAAGAGTTGGGTTTATACTACACTGTAGTCCTTTAAGTATGCAATAGGATTATGTCTGAAAAATGCTCGTACCTTAATTTAAAAATACTTTATTGCAGGGCTTCCCTGTTATCTCAGTGGTAAAGAGTTCACCTGCCAATGCAGGAGACATGGGTTCAATCCCTGATTGGGGAAGATCCCACATGCTGCGGAGCAACTAAGCCTATGAGCCACAACTTGAGCCTGTACTCCAGAGCCTCAGAGCCGCAACTATGGAGCCCATGTGCTGCAACTATTGAAGCTAGAACCTGAGTTCCACAATAAGAGAGGTCACCACAACAAGAAGCCTGTTCACCTCCACTAGAGAGTAGCCCCTACTCTCTGCAACTAGAGAAGAGCCTGCGGCAGCAGTGAAAACCCAGAATAGTCAAAAATAAATAAATACATAAACTTTTTTTAAAAGAGAGAGAAAAGAACACTTTATCACTTTAAAACATGCTAACCATCTTCTTAGGCTTAAGTGAACAGCAGCCTTTTTGCCAGTAGAGGGTCTGGCCTTAATGTTGATGACCACTGACTGATCAGATGGAAGTTGCTAACCGTTAGGGTGGCTGTGGGAAGCTCCTAAAATAAGACCAAATGAAGTCGGTCACATCAACTGGCTCTTCCTTTCATGAATGGCTTCTCTGCAGTGTGCACTGCTGTCTGATCCTACTTTACCCACAGGCAGAACTTTTCTGAATTGGAGTCAATCCTCTCAAACCTTGCTTTAGGGTTTATCCACTTGGTTTATGTTCTAAATTCTCAATCCTATTGTCATTTTAACAACCTTCAAAGCATCTTCACCAGGAGTAGATTCTATCTCAAGACACCATTTTCTTCAGTCATCCATAACCAGCAACTCTTTGTCTGTTAAAAGTTTTATCATGAGATTACAGCAATTCAGTCACATCTTCAGGCTCCAGCTCTAACTCTAGTGTTCTTGCTATTTCAATCAGAACTGCAGTTACTTTCTTCCCGGAAGTCTTGACTCTCTCGAAGTCATTTACAGGAGTTGGAATCCAATTCTTTTTTCAAACTCCTGGGGTTTTTTTGTTTTCTTCTCTTTTAAAATATGTGTTTATTCATTCATTTATTCATTTGGCCGCACTGGATCCTAGCCGCAGCACATGAGATCTTTCAGTTGTGACATGAGGGAGCCCCAGTTAGGGCACGCAGGACCCAGTTCCCTGACCAGGGATCAAACCCACACTCCTTGCATTGGGAGTGCGGAGTCCCAGCCACTGGACCACCAGACAAGTCCCCTTCCAAACTTTTGTTAATATTGTAGGCTTTGCCGCTGGATACAAAATAAAGGCATATAATGATCACAATTAGGGCTGGACGTACAAAGTCTAAGCTGTGAAGACCATTTCAAAAAATAAACTCATTTTGGGCAAATACACCATCGAAGCCTGCTCTATGAATACCTTCAGTATAAAATAGTCACTTGAATAGTAGACAAAACACATCCAGCCCTTACACACACCCACACCTCCTGGAACTACTCTACCAGCCTACTGTCTACCGTCCACATTCGTCACAACTCCCTCTGTGCTGCCACGGGCACAAGGAGACGAGGAGGTAGCCCACCGAGAACGTCTGCTCCTGACGAGCGCTGTGTGGGCAGCGGGGCTCCAGGGCAGCCTCCCAGGCCCACGTCCTCATCCGCAGTCACACACATCCCTTAAATACACACACACATGGACACTGACGGGACCCCAAAAGCCCGTGGTTCTCCTGACCTCTTTCTAGGAATCATGAATGTCCTTAATATGGCATCTATAACAGTCAACCCTTTCCAGAAGGTTTTTAGTTTGCCCAAATCTGTCAGAGGAATTACTGTGGCAACTAGAGATGTACAAAATGGATTTCTTAAAAAAATGAGACTTGCAAATCGAAATTACTCCTTGACCCATGGGTGCAGAATGAATGTTGTGAACATGAATTTCACTGTACACCTCCATCGGAGCTCCCGGACAACTGGGTGCACTATCGGCGAATGGTAATATTTTGAAAGAAAAATTTTGGTTTTTTCCTGTGTAGTAGGTCTCAACAGTGAGTTTAACAATAAACCGTGCAGTCAACAGATATGCTGTCATCCAGGTTCTCTTGGTCCATTTGCAGAGCAGAGGCAGAGTAGATGCGGCACAGTTCTCAAAGGCCCCAGGATTTTCAGCATGGTAAAGTAACACGAGCTTCAGCTTAACGTCACCAGCTGCATTAGTCCCTAACCAGAGAGTCAACCTGTCCTTTGAAGCGCTAAAGACAGACATCGACTTCTCCTCTCTAGCTATAAAAGTTCTAGATAACGTCTTCTTCCAACAGAAGGCTGTCTTGTCTACACAGAAGCTCTGGTGCTCAGTGTAGCCACCTGCATTCATCATCTTTGCTAGAGCTTACGGACAACTTGCGGCAGTCTCTACATCAGCCCTTGTGCTTCACCTTGCATTTTTATGTCATTAAACATGGCTTCTTTCCTTAAACCTCATGAACAAACCTCTGCTAACTCCGAACTTCTCTTCTGTAGCTTCCTCACATCATCTCGGACTTGAACTGAAGGCAGTTAGGGCCTGGCTCTGGTTCAGGCTTCAGCTTAAGGGAATGTTGTGGCCACCTAGATCTTCTATCCGGACCACGAAAACTCTCTTCAGCAATAAGGCTATTTCTCTTTCTCATCGTTTGTGTATTCCCTGGAGCAGCGCCTGTACTTTCGTACAGGCACTTTCCCTTTGCAGGCAAAACTTGGCTAACTGTTTGGCATAAGAAACCTAGTTTTTGGCACATCTCAGCTTTCAACCAGTGTAATTATTTCTAGCTTGTGATGTAAAGTGAGAGACACGTCACTTCTCCTTTGACTTGAACAGTTAAAGGCTACTGCAGGATTATTAATTGGCCTAATTTCAATGCTGTTGTTATGTCTCAGGGAACAGGAAGGCCTGAAAAGAAGGAGAGAGACTGGGGAATGAACAGCAGATTGGTCAAGCGGTCAGAACACATACACTTATTGATGAAGTGCACCATCTTATATGGGTTTGGTTTGAGAAGCCCCAAAATAGTTGCACATCAAAGATCAGTGATCACAGATTACCATGACAAATAACAATGGAAAAGTCTGAAATAGTTAGAATTACCAGATGTGACAGAGAGACACAAAGTGAGCAGCTGCTGTTAGAGCAACGGTGCCCACTGGTTTGCCTGAGGCCGCATGGCCACAAACCTTCGATCTGTGGGTAACACTGTGTCTGAGAAGCACGCAAGAGCACAGCGCAGTGTAACAAGGCAGGCCTGCGCTACATTTCAGCAAAGCCCTGAACGAGGCAGAGGCATAAGCCCCGCAGACATCTGGGAGACAGTCATTCCAGAAGAGCAAGGTGCCTGTGCCAGCAGTGCCACGCGCTGACAGGACACGAGCCTGCGCATCCGGCAGTTCACGGTGATGAGCCCGCGGGCAGGGGGAGCAGAATGAGCGCGGAGAGGACACGAGGAGGTGCGGCCCAAGAGGCCGTCGTGGCTCAGCTCGCCCCCGACGCCCTGGATTCCACCGTAAAGACCTGAGGCTGTACTCTCAGTAGAACCCGGAGGCCTTGAGGTTCTCAGCCAAGGAAAGGCCTGCTCGGCCCCTGTTTTAAGCGATCACGGGGCAGCCCCGCAGGACTCAGGAGGGAAGTGGGGCAGGCAGCGATAAAGCGCTCATCACAGCGCCGGCCCGAGAGGCCTGAAGCTCAGACCTTCAGGGCATCTTCAAATATGTCACTCATTTCTGTCAGCTATCTACTGGACCTCAAGCTTCCTGAACCCAACAAGTGGATGTTACTCAGCTTTGTTTTCCGGGTGCCCAGCGCAGTCTAGAAGCTATTAGGCTTGCTGAGAGGAGGAAGAGAAGAAAAACGGAAGATAGACAAGGAGGTGGAAAGGAAAGAAGAATCAAAAGGAGAAAAGCAAATAGTTATGAGGGGTGCAAACAAAAGCAAAACTCTGGGAAGTCTTCTCACTTGGTCTGCCGACAGAAGAGCAGCCGCACAAAACGGCAAACGTGTCTGGCTTCAGCCAATGGCCCAAGACAGGCGCCCCTGTGCTATGCGGGCCTGTTTCGTACAACAGACAGCACAGCCCGCGGTGCCACCACGGAGACACGGCCATGCACGTTTCTCACCTGGAGAAGCTTGTCGTAGCGCTCAGCAGACATCAGGAAGCGTCCGTCCTCCAGCTGCATCTCCCTGTTCTCCAGCAGGTTGTTCAGAACAGGCAGGACGTTCCTCTCCGCCTTTTCCAAGCCTTCCAAAACGGCGTCCTGCCTTCCGTGGCTGCCCGGACCGCACACTGTTTTCAAGAGACAGAAACAATAGGAGAACATCAAGCACAGCAGAGCAGGGCCTGATTGGGCTTGTACAGTGAGTGAAAGTCGCTCAGTCGTGTCTGACTCTTTGTGACTCCAATGGATTGTAGCCGGCCAGGCTCCTCTGTCCATGAAATTCTCCAGGCAAGAAGACTGCAGTGGGTTGCCATGCCCTCCTCCAGGATTAAACTGCAGTTCTTACTATAGGGACCAGGAGTGCAAGAACCTGGGTTCCAGATCTTAGTGAGCCCGGCGGGGCAGAATGTGCCCAAGAGGCCGTCGTGGCTCAGCTCGCCCGACGCCCTGGATTCCACCGTAAAGACCTGAGGCTGTACTCTCAGTAGAACCCGGAGGCCTTGAGGTTCTCAGCCAAGGAAAGGCCTGCTCGGCCCCTGTTTTAAGCGATCACGGGGCAGCCCCGCAGGACTCAGGAGGGAAGTGGGGCAGGCAGCGATAAAGCGCTCATCACAGCGCCGGCCCGAGAGGCCTGAAGCTCAGACCTTCAGGGCATCTTCAAATATGTCACTCATTTCTGTCAGCTATCTACTGGACCTCAAGCTTCCTGAACCCAACAAGTGGATGTTACTCAGCTTTGTTTTCCGGGTGCCCAGCGCAGTCTAGAAGCTATTAGGCTTGCTGAGAGGAGGAAGAGAAGAAAAACGGAAGATAGACAAGGAGGTGGAAAGGAAAGAAGAATCAAAAGGAGAAAAGCAAATAGTTATGAGGGGTGCAAACAAAAGCAAAACTCTGGGAAGTCTTCTCACTTGGTCTGCCGACAGAAGAGCAGCCGCACAAAACGGCAAACGTGTCTGGCTTCAGCCAATGGCCCAAGACAGGCGCCCCTGTGCTATGCGGGCCTGTTTCGTACAACAGACAGCACAGCCCGCGGTGCCACCACGGAGACACGGCCATGCACGTTTCTCACCTGGAGAAGCTTGTCGTAGCGCTCAGCAGACATCAGGAAGCGTCCGTCCTCCAGCTGCATCTCCCTGTTCTCCAGCAGGTTGTTCAGAACAGGCAGGACGTTCCTCTCCGCCTTTTCCAAGCCTTCCAAAACGAGCGTCCTGCCTTCCGTGGCTGCCCGGACCGCACACTGTTTTCAAGAGACAGAAACAATAGGAGAACATCAAGCACAGCAGAGCAGGGCCTGATTGGGCTTGTACAGTGAGTGAAAGTCGCTCAGTCGTGTCTGACTCTTTGTGACTCCAATGGATTGTAGCCGGCCAGGCTCCTCTGTCCATGAAATTCTCCAGGCAAGAAGACTGCAGTGGGTTGCCATGCCCTCCTCCAGGATTAAACTGCAGTTCTTACTATAGGGACCAGGAGTGCAAGAACCTGGGTTCCAGATCTTAGTTTTCCTTTTTCTGCCAATAGGATCTTAAGCAAGTGATTTTCTCTCATTAGGCCTGTTCCCCCATTTGTGAAATGCAGAGATTAGACAGGGGTAGTCTCCAAGGCTCCTTGAGGAGCTGTTAACACTTTAGATATATCCCCAATGAAACAGAAAACCAAGAGCTATTTTTAGATCAGCACTGCAAATAAGGAAGAAGATGCCTTAACTAGAAATGAAAAGTGAAGATTACAGTCTGCCCTATCAAGATGCTTGTGAAGATCAGATAAACTAGGGGAGAACGCGTGGAGACTGTAAGGTTTTACACAACAGTTACCACCGCAATGGACCCAAACTCAGTGCTGTGTTCCAGGCTGACACCATTACAGATTTACAAAAACAGGAAAAGAGGCAGGTTTTACACTGGGCTCTAACAGACTGGCCATAATCATACTCCTACAAATCTTCCATGTTTAAGGAAATCAAAAATAAAGAAAAACAGGAAATAAAGTAGGCTCCAGATGGCAAGAAAGGGAAAATAGATAATTTTTAAAAATAAATAAAGTACTCAAGTTGTGAAGAAAAAAAAAATCTTTAACTGATAGATGCTGAACAAAATAGAAAACTTCAGTTTTGGGTCAGAATCCTTGAATATCTGTTTTTTTAAAAAAGAAAACCTCAATGACGTTTCTCCTCTGTACTAAACAATACGATCAGAGTTGTTGCTGCTGCTGAGTCTCAGTCGCGCCGACCCCTGTGGCCCCTGGACGGCACCCGCCAGGCCTCCCTGTCCTTCACTGTCGCCCAGAGCTGGCTCAGACTCGTGACCAGCATTAATGTTGCGAAATTTATGTTATCACTCTCTCAGAAGTCTACCTTTTTGATCTTTGTGACACTACATTCCCTCAAAAAGAAAAAAAAAGCATTTCTGTCTGCCCATTCCATAGCGTGGTGCCAGGCTCACACCTTCAGCCCGAGCTCGCCTCCCTGCGCAAGGTCTGGCAGAGGGTCCCACGCGACCCCAGAGCCGCACCGCCCCTGCCAAGCCGGCCATTCTCAGCCTCAGGCCCCCCGCACCGCCACATGGTCCTGTCACGCAGATGTCTCCAACCAGACCCAAGAAGCCTCTCAGGCTCTCCGGTACAACACTGAACACACCGGGTGTCCCTCCAAACCTTCTCTGTCTCTTATCTTTCTATTTAAGATGGGCATTAGCAAGTGATTTTCTCTCATTAGGCCTGTTCCCCCATTTGTGAAATGCAGAGATTAGACAGGGGTAGTCTCCAAGGCTCCTTGAGGAGCTGTTAACACTTTAGATATATCCCCAATGAAACAGAAAACCAAGAGCTATTTTTAGATCAGCACTGCAAATAAGGAAGAAGATGCCTTAACTAGAAATGAAAAGTGAAGATTACAGTCTGCCCTATCAAGATGCTTGTGAAGATCAGATAAACTAGGGGAGAACGCGTGGAGACTGTAAGGTTTTACACAACAGTTACCACCGCAATGGACCCAAACTCAGTGCTGTGTTCCAGGCTGACACCATTACAGATTTACAAAAACAGGAAAAGAGGCAGGTTTTACACTGGGCTCTAACAGACTGGCCATAATCATACTCCTACAAATCTTCCATGTTTAAGGAAATCAAAAATAAAGAAAAACAGGAAATAAAGTAGGCTCCAGATGGCAAGAAAGGGAAAATAGATAATTTTTAAAAATAAATAAAGTACTCAAGTTGTGAAGAAAAAAAAAATCTTTAACTGATAGATGCTGAACAAAATAGAAAACTTCAGTTTTGGGTCAGAATCCTTGAATATCTGTTTTTTTAAAAAAGAAAACCTCAATGACGTTTCTCCTCTGTACTAAACAATACGATCAGAGTTGTTGCTGCTGCTGAGTCTCAGTCGCGCCGACCCCTGTGGCCCCTGGACGGCACCCGCCAGGCCTCCCTGTCCTTCACTGTCGCCCAGAGCTGGCTCAGACTCGTGACCAGCATTAATGTTGCGAAATTTATGTTATCACTCTCTCAGAAGTCTACCTTTTTGATCTTTGTGACACTACATTCCCTCAAAAAGAAAAAAAAAGCATTTCTGTCTGCCCATTCCATAGCGTGGTGCCAGGCTCACACCTTCAGCCCGAGCTCGCCTCCCTGCGCAAGGTCTGGCAGAGGGTCCCACGCGACCCCAGAGCCGCACCGCCCCTGCCAAGCCGGCCATTCTCAGCCTCAGGCCCCCCGCACCGCCACATGGTCCTGTCACGCAGATGTCTCCAACCAGACCCAAGAAGCCTCTCAGGCTCTCCGGTACAACACTGAACACACCGGGTGTCCCTCCAAACCTTCTCTGTCTCTTATCTTTCTATTTAAGATGGGAGCTCATTTTCCCATGACCGGTCCTAAATTCCTATCTCACCTCCTCCGTTCAGTTTTTCACCATGTCTGATGATTTACTTCTTTAATATCTCTGGAACTCTATTCTTCTTTCACTCCTCTGGTTCAGACCCTCCTTACCTTTCAGAACTCCTTGAAGTACAAGTTCCTTAATGCAGCATATATGTCTATCACAATATGACATTCACTGATCCAACACTTTTCCCGGTATTAGTTGCCTCTCCTGTGGTATTCTTGCAACACTGAACTGGTTGTGATTTCCCCTATGCTTACATATACCATGCTGCTTTATTAGAAAAATCTGTTTTATACTGACTCTTTTGCTTAAATTTAACCTTCCCTATGGTAATTAGCCCCCAAACAATCTGTATATCTGAAGGAAAGAAAAAGACTATCTCAATTTTTTTAAAGAGACTAAATATCCAAAGAAATTTCTCAAATAGCAAAGCAATGACTTTTCAACTGTGGGGAAAAAAAAAAAAACACAGGCACTGCATAATCAAGTTTTCGCTTAACAAGCTGTTAAGTTTTGCACTGCATTACAGAATTCATTTCAAGTGTCTAAGTATTATTATAAAAAAAATAAACTTCTGGGCTTCCCTGGTAGCTCAGTGGTGAACAGTTCACCTGCCAATGCAGGAGACACGAGTGTGATCCCTAAGCCAGGAAGATCCCACATACTGCATAGCAACTAAGCCCGTGAGCCACAACTATGGAGGCTGTGCTCGAGAGCCTCAGAGCCACGACGATGGAGCCCATGTGCTGCAACTACTGAAGCCCGTGTGCCCTAGAGCCCCAGTTCCATAGCAAGAGAAGTCACCTCAACAAGAAGCCTGCTCACCTCAACTAGAGAGAAGCCCCCACTCCGTGCATGTGGGGAGAAAAGTATGTGGCAGCACTGAAAACCCAGAATAACCAGAAATAAACAAACAAATATAATTTTTTAAAAAATAAAAAAAGCACTGAAATATATTTTTTAAAAATAATAAACTTCTGTGAAAACCACAATTAAGACTCACTCTATTTTAAAAATAAGATCAATTCATGAATAAATGTGACCATTTTATAGGAGAAGCTTCATTTTTTAAATTCCATGGACAGAAGTGACTTAGTAGATCCTAAAGAACAAAAAAATAAGAATCTTATTTTTGCTAGCTGATTAAAGGGCAAATCCATAGACATGTCTTCCAGAACATTAAAAATAAAACATAAACTACTTCTTATAAAAATTCATGTTTCAGCTGAGGTCTCAATTAAACTTTCTTTCCACAGGAATCTATTTACCCCAAGGAAACATGGCGTATAATAGAAAGAAACTCAGCTATATCTCAATCTCAAAAAAGAAAGAAATTAAGTTATCACAACTTGTGTCAGTATTACATTTAAGAAGCTATTTTTTATCAGTCTTAGTTATGTGTTGTGCTGTGCTTAGTCATCCAGCCATGTCTAATTCTTTGCAGTCCTGTGGACTGTAGCCTGCCAAGCTCCTTTGTCGATGGAATTCTCCTGGCAAGAACACTGGAGTGGGCTGCCATGCCCTCCTCCAGGGGATCTTCCCAATCCAGGGATTGAACCCAGATCTCCCACACTCTTTACCAACTGAGCTACCAGGGAAGCCCAATCTTAGTTATAAAATGGACTAAATTTTATAACACTTCATAGACATAAAAATACATGTTCACAGAGACAAAACTAGAAATACACATATCAAAATATATGTCAAATACACAAAGGAATCCCTTCATCTATCCTAATGTAAGTAGGTGCTGTGATCGTAACGTTGAAAAAGTAGTGACCGACGGAAAAACACCACTTGAAAACCCAATAAATGGGCTTCCCTGGTGGTCCAGTGGGTAAGGACATCGCCTTGCAGTGCAAGGCGCCAGTTCCATCCCTGGTCTGGGAAGATCCCACGTACCGTGGAGCAGCTGGACCGATGTGTCCAATTGCCGAGCCAGAGCTCTGGAGCGCATGAGCCCAGAGCCACTGCTCTCCAGCAAGAGAGGCCACTGAGATGGGAGGCCCACATGGGCCAAAGAACAAAGATGGATGAAACCAGACAAATGAAAGACCAGTGGAAGTGGCCCACCCACCTCCCTCTCTCCTTCCCCACCCCCACCAAAATAAATAAATAAATAAAAGAAAACCCAATAAATGCCGCATCTTTTCTCCAGAGTAAAATGCATACAGGTATGTGTGTAGAACCTCAAGTTAAGAACCTCTAACTCTGAAAGAGTGACAGAAACAGAAAGTCATGAGTTGGCACCCACCATAGTCATATTTTTTAGACACCAGAATCACCAAAGAATAGTAAAATTAGTGGGTAAGGGCATGATGAGACATAGTGTATTTGCAAAGACTCAAAACTACCTCCCCTCACAAGCTATTTTTAAGTGACAAAGGGAAAGAAATAACACAATGGTGAAGGAACCTGGCAGATGTGCCCTTAACTAAGTCCTCAGTTAACAAAGAGCAACGAGGTGTATCGGGTTTCCCAGGTGGCACTAGTGGTAAAATACCCACCTGTCAACGCAGGAGACACAAGAGATGAGAGCTCGATCCCTGGGTGGGGAAGATCCCCTGCAGGAGGGCCTGGGAACCCACGCCAGTGTTCCTGCCTGGAGAATCCCCACAGACAGAGGAGCCTGGTGGGCTGGTCCATAGCGTCCCAAAGAGACACAGCTGAAGCAACTTAGCACGCATGCAATGAGATAGATCAATTTTAAGCAGTAAATTTCTAACATGAAGCCTGTCAAAGGCCACAACATCTCTCCTGTGGTATGACTGCAGTTTTAAAAACCCGTGATCTTGATCAAATCATGAGGAAACATCAGACAAACATCCTGAGCAACATTCTACAAAACAATTGGCCATGAGGAAGACAAAGGCGGGACCAGGTGCTAGAATGGGAAGTGGAGCTCGGGAGAGTGGAGCAGAAGTCTTCTTTTTTTTTTTTTAAATGATGCAAAAATTTGAGCATACCCACATGATGAGGAGGAGGAGCTCTGTCTTTGACAAAGTGTCACTCCTCCCTTTCCAAGGCTAGCTCTGTCCTTGGAGCTGAGTGGCATTCTCTCTTTCTTCCTCCTAAATCTTCCATCAACCATCTCTCTGTCTCTCTCTCAGTTGTGCCTGACTCTTGGTGACCCCCACAGACTGAGGATCCCACCAGGCCATTTCCTCCTCCAGGGGATCTTCCTGCCCCAGGGATGGTCCCCTCATCTCTTGTGTCTCCTGCATGGGCAGGCAGGTTCTTTACCACTAGCACCACTTGGGAATCCATCTACTCTACTTGGCATTTTCCCATTCCTTCTCTCCTACATACATGTCTGTACTTTAAGAAAATCTACAGGCTTCTGATCGTTGTAATATGCTCTCATTTTCTTCTCCTTTATTTTCAAGGCTCTTTTTTGGTTTGTTTTCTCGTTTGTTTTTGGTCTGTTTTCTTGTTTGTTTCTGGCCAGGCAGCTTGTGGGATCTTAGTCCCCCAGCCCTCGGCAGTAAAAGTGCCACGTCCTAACTACTGGACTGATGGGGAATTCCCTATTTTCAAGCCTCCTGAAAATAGTCCACATACAAACTGTCTTTAATAATCTCCCATCACCCTTATTTTATTGAAATGGCTCACTTGAGAACACCAAAAATCAAAATGCCCAAAATCAAGCTTTTTCTTGATCACTGAGTTCTCCTTTCCTTCGGTCCTCTTCCCTTGATTCTCTCTTGTGATTTGGGGGGGAAAAAAAAGTGAAAAGGGGGCCTTCCTGGAGAATCCCCACAGACAGAGGAGCCTGGTGGGCTGGTCCATAGCGTCCCAAAGAGACACAGCTGAAGCAACTTAGCACGCATGCAATGAGATAGATCAATTTTAAGCAGTAAATTTCTAACATGAAGCCTGTCAAAGGCCACAACATCTCTCCTGTGGTATGACTGCAGTTTTAAAAACCCGTGATCTTGATCAAATCATGAGGAAACATCAGACAAACATCCTGAGCAACATTCTACAAAACAATTGGCCATGAGGAAGACAAAGGCGGGACCAGGTGCTAGAATGGGAAGTGGAGCTCGGGAGAGTGGAGCAGAAGTCTTCTTTTTTTTTAAATGATGCAAAATTTGAGCATACCCACATGATGAGGAGGAGGAGCTCTGTCTTTGACAAAGTGTCACTCCTCCCTTTCCAAGGCTAGCTCTGTCCTTGGAGCTGAGTGGCATTCTCTCTTTCTTCCTCCTAAATCTTCCATCAACCATCTCTCTGTCTCTCTCTCAGTTGTGCCTGACTCTTGGTGACCCCCACAGACTGAGGATCCCACCAGGCCATTTCCTCCTCCAGGGATCTTCCTGCCCCAGGGATGGTCCCCTCATCTCTTGTGTCTCCTGCATGGGCAGGCAGGTTCTTTACCACTAGCACCACTTGGGAATCCATCTACTCTACTTGGCATTTTCCCATTCCTTCTCTCCTACATACATGTCTGTACTTTAAGAAAATCTACAGGCTTCTGATCGTCGTAATATGCTCTCATTTTCTTCTCCTTTATTTTCAAGGCTCTTTTTTGGTTTGTTTTCTCGTTTGTTTTTGGTCTGTTTTCTTGTTTGTTTCTGGCCAGGCAGCTTGTGGGATCTTAGTCCCCCAGCCCTCGGCAGTAAAAGTGCCACGTCCTAACTACTGGACTGATGGGGAATTCCCTATTTTCAAGCCTCCTGAAAATAGTCCACATACAAACTGTCTTTAATAATCTCCCATCACCCTTATTTTATTGAAATGGCTCACTTGAGAACACCAAAAATCAAAATGCCCAAAATCAAGCTTTTTCTTGATCACTGAGTTCTCCTTTCCTTCGGTCCTCTTCCCTTGATTCTCTCTTGTGATTTGGGGGGGAAAAAAAAGTGAAAAGGGGGCCTTCCTGGAGGCTCAGATGGTACAGAATCTGCCTGCAATGCAGGAGACCCAGGCTCCACCCTTTCATCCTCTCTTGAGATTTACTACCCATGAATATTTACAAGGCTGGTTTCCCACTGACTCTCTCCAGCCCTCCGTTGGCTCTCTGCAGCCCTCCATCTGCCTCCTGGGTTCTAAAACGCAGGTGTTTCCCAAGGATACATCCCTAATCTTTCTCACTCCTCTTTTCCCAGTGGCTATTCTATCAGCAAGGATCAAGCGATACCCACAAGTCCTCATTCTTTCTTTCACTGTCTGTTACAGGGCAGTTGCTCTTGTATGTGCTACCTACAACAACAGCAGGTAAGACTTCTGCATTTCCCTATTTCATTGTTCTTGAGAACACACCATATGACCCTCATCTTTCTCCTGAGATTCACGATACTGTTTAAAATAGCTCCATAGGGATATTCAAATTCAACATGCTTACTCAAATCAAGTTCATGACTTCTTCCTTAAACCAGGTCCTCTTCCTAATGTTAACTGCAATCAGAGTTTCACTGACTGACCTGCCGCCCAGGCTTCACCACTTGAGATTCCTCAGTGTAAGTGTGACCTCTCAGTAGCTCAGGGGTCCATGAACTCCTTCCCTTCTCACGACCACCATTCCAATGGGGGCCTTTATTATTTCCTGCTTTTTTCTACTAAAAGAGCTAACTGGAACAAGCACCACATCTCAATATGTCTAGTCCTTAACTGTCCTCAAGGTAACAATATTTTACCTGCTGGAAGTTAGGGACTGAGTCAAGACATCTATAAAGTCTAATTCAGCAGTAAGATATATGACTATGTTATGTATCTCAACTTTATTAAAAATATTTTTTAAAATCCTCCCATAGGGCTTCCCTGGTGGTCCAGTGGGTAAAGAATCTGCCTTGCAGTGCAAGGGGCACCGGTTCGATCCCTGGCCTGGGAAGTTCCCACGTGCCATGGAGCAGCTGGACCAGTATGTCCAATTACAAGCCAGTGCTCTGGAGCACATGCACCTAGAGCTGGTGCTCTGCAAGGAGAGAGGCCACTGCAATGGGAGGCCCACACAGACCAAAGAATACAGATGGATGAAAATAAACAAATAAAAACCCAATATGAGATCAAAGTTTTAAAAAAAATCCTCCCATAAATGATAAGTCCTAACTATATAGCAGAAGAAACTATATTAACATGCTGTGACAAACCATAATGGAAAAGAATACTAAAAAAAAAAGAATGTCTGTATATGTATAACTGAGTCACTCTGCTGTACAGCAGAGATTGGCACAACACTCTAAATCAACTGTACCTCAATTAACAAAGAAGAAAAATTTTCAAAAATCCTCCCAAACTTTCTTCTCATTCATTCAATGTTAAAGTATTTATTTATTTTATACAACATTTAATTAGCAATGAGGATGGATACCTTGCAGTGCAACTGGATTCAAAGACAAGACTATCAAAAGATTACAAATGTAAGAGTTATATAAATTTTTAGAAAGAAATGAAAAGAAAGAAAATCCATCTGCAGAAGATCACCCAAGATATTTAACTTTCCTCCCCACTTGCCCTTTGGTCACATATAACAGCTATATACACAGAGCATACACAAATTAAAAACTTTCAATGTAAGCAAAAATACTAGCTAAAAGGAGAAAATGTCACTATTTTAGTGTTACTTTGCTTCCTGATTCTTTCTTAAAATAGTTTCTAAAATGATTCCAATGCTTTATCAGGCACTGTCAAATTTTATTAATGCAGTCTGATCACACTGGTATAGAAGACGATTAAAGAACAACTGAATAGCAAGCCCACGAAGTGCCCTCATACATCAGCAGCATCCTGCCCCAGACTATAAACCTCAGACTTAACAGGAGACACTGGAGAGGAAAAAGTGCTACAAGTCCTGTGCCCAGCAGAAGCCCACGCATCTTAACCTCCCTGCACTAATGCCCCGGGTGCCCTCCGCTCGGCACTGGGAGTGTGGAACGACGGCACTGAACTTTTCCTAGTTCTTTCATGTACCTGTTTCATCTCCCCAGTAGGGTTCTTAGGTCTTAAAAGGATGAGAACCTTGTCTTATATGCCATGTTGCTGCAAAACCAGTTCACAGCAGGCTTTTAAGTGTTTATGGCACAAGAATGCAAGCATTCAGTTCAAAGATGCTGTTATGTAAGTTTAGAAAGAATTTTTATATGAAGAAGAATAATTATGTCTGCTCAGTCTTGATATGAAAACAGAACTGAAGAAGTTTAACGGTCAGCATTAAGATATTTAGGCTACATATTTCAAAACTTTTCTACACAGATTTTTACATAAAATAATTGGGGTATAACTTTTCTTGTGAAATCTTTTTTTCTTAAGAAAGGAACAGAGTCTATATATTTTATGTGGAATGAATACTGGTGATCATTCCTCAATGTAGAAATTAGATCATTCATAAGGATCTCTTCCTGACCTTCAAACTACAGAACTTCCAAAGACCTAATTTCTCAAACAGAAATCAGAAAAAAAATTACAGAAAGCTCCTTCTGGACAAACCATCCCATATAATAGCTTTAACAATCTAGCACATGGACACAAAGTATTTCAAGATAAAAGCAGCTGCATGACCTAAAATCAAAAACTGTCTAAGCCCCGCTCTAGATTTGCTTCTGATTTGATGAAAGACCTTAGGCAAACAATTAATCTGGATGGCTGTGTCCTCGTTTACTAAACCAGAGCACCCTCAAGGGGGACTGTGCAAGGTCACTATTTATGAATCAAAGCCGTACTAGAAAAAAACTTAACATTGTCCAGCCTATTAAAATATAAAATGATTACTAATACAGCCATGATCTGATTCCCAAGAGCTTCAGACACTCAAAATGACTACAGGATAGTGTCACTGAAGAAGCCAAATAAAGATGAAAACAATGTGTATTTCAACTTCTTTATTTTAAGTGATCAGAATAGGATCAGACTGATTTGGGGTCGCTCTGCCACTGCTGCAGAGGATGGAGGGTAGTCTCGCTCCTCTGTGAGCTCTCGTTTCTTTCTAAAGCTATCCTAGATGGTGCTTACCTCGTACATTATGGCAAAGATTAAGTAAGACAACCACTGACACACAGTAACCCTTAAAAAGACAATCTGCGGTTACTGTTACAAATACAATCACCCCGGCAGGAGCTGTCCTCATGGCCATGATCCACAGCTGCCAATGCCACCGCCGCATCTCCATCACCATCACTGCTTTTTTTAAGGGAAGCAGCACACCAGACACAAAGCTCAGCTTTAAAGCCGGACAAACCCTGGTTCCGATTCTGCCGCTGCTGTTGATCAGTGGCACGGCCACAGCCCCCCCAGACTCTGACTGCACCTGTGAGATACAGAGGCCAGCTCCACCCCTGAGGATTAAATGCAGCCCCACAAAGCCCCTAGCGCAACAGTGCTCTCCTCAAGGACAGCTATTTTTACCTCCCTTGATTCTTTTTAAGTGAATTTAAATAATCTGTCCAACAGTTAACATACAAGCAGATAAGAGTTGGCCTGAGGAAGATGGTAACATGGTAAGAGGCCAAGGCCTGAGCTCTGAGTAATACTCCAACTGTGCAAGTGACCATTAGGACATAAGGAGAGAGGAGCCTGGTGGGCTACAGTCCATGGGGTCACAAGGAATCAGACATGACTGAGCTTGAGCACCAGACGAGATGAGAACAATACAGCTGCAAATGATTTGGTGTAGGTACCGGAATTCAATCATTCTCAAAACGCAAGTAAATATTTTCCCCTATTTGCTAAAATAGGTAAAAGCTACATATATGGGATAAAAATCCAATTTTTTGATCAACAGCACTGTTACTCAGTATATGGAAAGTTGTTTTGGTGATCTGTAACATTTAAGTAGTGTATTAAAAAAAGTTAATCCCTATTTTTTCTATTGATAAAAGAGAATCAAGAATTATCTGAAACAAAGGAGAATATATTAAAATATTCTGTAATTGTGCAAAGTGCATTTTATATGTAAGATTAAATATGTATATTGTATATTAAAGAGCTTGACATTAATGTGTCAAATTAACATGATTCTAATTTGAAGAGTCACTGTTTTAGAAAAATCGAAAAAAAATAATTTGAAGTTTCCCATCTTGGGTCTCTACTTTCCAAATTACCCCTGTATAGAAAGTCTCTCATCCACCAGACACAAAAACCTAATCACAAATTATTTGTAATACAGGAGAAATACAAACAATGTATAATGACTTAATATCTTTCTCTCAAGCTCTTTGGAATCAATAAGCAGAATTAATGATAAGAATATCAACACGTAAAGTAAGGAAAAAAATGAGAATAATGGGTTTTTGAAGGTTTAGCATATCAAAAATATAGGCTTTGGGGGGATTATTTTATCTTCTAAGACAAATGAAAGTTAATGTGGTAGTAAAAAATCTTAACCTCTTTATTTCTCCGTAAGTCTCATAATACCAGTCATATGAATTTTCATAATCTGTTCTTTCACCTATTTTTCCTTTTAAAAAGTTCCTATCATCTGTTTAGCAAAGCATTTGCATACAAATTGGTTATCTTCACACTAACTTGTGGGTAAGTTATAGTATTTACATAAACATGGTGTAAATCTCAACGTTTTCTTAGCTGACCATAACTTATTTCATCAGTATCTCTCTCCTTTTCCATATCTACTCAATTCACTGGCATCTTACAGAAGCAATTACCAATAAAAATTAAAATGATTTAACCTACCAAGTACTTTTTAAAGCAAATTAAAGTCTATGGATTTGGCAAAGTACATACATGGAAATACTCAACACTGACAAAAATCAAAGAGAGCATCCCTCAGTGCATACTGACGACAGCAGGAGCTGAAGCACCCTATCTGGAAAGCAGTTCTGCGACATATATATTATCAAGGCTCTTAAACATGTCTAGACCCTTTGATTATACTTCCAGCATTCAAGTCTGAAAAAAAATCATCTAAGATAATAACAAGACCTAAGGAGAGAGATTCACCAAAGAGTTATTTATAACAGTGAAAACTCAGACAAAATCTGAATGATTAACAATATGGGCAAGGTAAAATGGAGACATTAAACAATGTCACATCTATCTGATGAAATACTGTACAGACACTATTAGTCATATTTTTGAGACTATCTAATGTCACAGAAAAATGCTCCTGAAAAAAAAATCAGCTTTTAAAAAAAGAAGCCTATAGAACTTTATATGTGTGGTATACCACTTCTGTAAAAATTACTATATGTGGTTAAATAGATATGAACAGAGACGTGATGGGCTTCCCAGGTGGCGTTAGTGGTAAAGAATCCACCTGCCAATGTAAGAGACCGAGGCTCGATCCCTGGGTCAGGAAGACTCCTGGAGAAGGAAATGACAGCCCACTCCAGTGTTCAAAGCCTGTGGACAGAGGAGCCTGGGGGGCTCCAGCCCATGGGATTGCAATGAATCAGACACAATGTGGTGAGTAAACCACCACAAAAGCGTTCAGGTGCCAGAGATAAGCAAAACAGTTACTTCTTGTGGGGAAGACAGACAAACATGAAAACAAAGACATAATCAGGCAAATTTAGTGACGCATGCTCTGAAGATTACATCGTACATGTGACAAGAGAGTTCCTGTGGCAAGGGCGTGGGTGTGATGAGCAACTGGAGGATGTCCGAGCATCTGCACAGCGGCGACAGGAGCACACGGAACTGCGAGAAGGTCGCTCCAGACAGAGGAAACCTCAAGCACAAAGGCTCTGAGGCTGGGAAGCACGGGTCTGTTTTTAAAAGCACAAGGTCACAGTGGCTGGAGTCCAGCAAGCAAGGGGAAGAAGAAAGAGACGAGGCGGACAAGGCTGGGTCCTGCAGGGTGTGATGACCATGCTCAAGGGTCCAGACTTTATTCTGGATGCGCTGGGACCAAACTGCTTTAAGCAAGGGGCTCACAGGATCTGGGTATCAACAAACAGCAAGGGGCTTCCCCTGGTAGTCCAGTGGGTAAGGACACCGCCTTGCAGTGCATGGGGCACCGGTTCGATCCCTGGCCTGGGAAGATCCCACGTGCCACGGAGCAACTGGACCGATGTGTCCAATCACCGAGCCGGAGCTCTGGAGCGCATGCGCCCAGAGTCGGTGCTCTGCGACAACAGAGGCCACCGCGATGGGAGGCCCGCAGGAGCCGAAGAACAAAGATGGATAAAAATAGAGAAATGAAACACCAATAGAAGTGGCCCGCCCGCCCCCCTCCCTCCCCAACCCGACCCCCGCCCAAAATAAATAAATAAATAAATCTTTAAAAAAAAAAACAAAAACAGTAAGGAAAATGAACCACCAGGAAATGAGAAAGAAGAAAAAATATGAAAATCAGATAAAATTTCAATAAACAGTCTGAAGCAACTTAAGGAAAGGACTAACACATATATCTTTATCACAGACTCTGAAGGTATCAGTGCCTTACAGCATCACAAAAAGCTGATGTTTGTCATAATCAGCTGTATTAATAAAAAAAGAAAAAACATGAAAGCATAAAATACTCCATACATATGTATAACATTTTCACTATTTTACAAATGGTAAAATAGGTATCAATTGAAAATCGTCTTTCTAGAATGGGAGGGAAAATATAATATCAGAGTGTCATCTAATCAATTTCTATTATGCTTCAAGAAATAAATCTTTAGCTAACCAATAAATTTAGTTACCTAAAGCCACTCAATTTCCAAGATTTCAGAACAGCCAGTTTTAAACTGTCTTTAAAATAATAAACATATAAAAACATCCTTTTCTCTTCCTTATTATCTGCATTTATATCATCCAAAGATAAAATTCTCGCAAAAAAAATGTTTTTACATCCATGCTTCCAAAGTCAGTTCTTTTACTGTCATTTAAATATGACAGAAAAGAAGGGTCATATTTTTTCCCACTTACACTTAGAAATAAACTGAGCCGTTGGCATTACATGAATAAAATGCATTTCTGTAAATATACTTGTGTGCCTCATCCGGAAAGAATTATTCCTTTTTAACTGTTAGATATCTGAAATACTCAGATTCTCCCATCAGACGATGCTGAGTTTGATCACCATTGTTTAAGGTAGTGATGGACAAATCACTGCATTTTTAAGTACAGTTTTCCTTCCGTGACTAGTTCGTCATCTATGTGACACTGTGAATACTCAGGTCTGCAAAAATTCTTACACTCAGTGTTTTACACTTTCACCCTTTTACTTATGAAGCCATACTGTGCACTCCTGGGAAAGTTTCCAGTGTCAAGAACCATGATGCCTGTTCCTTGTCCTACTCCCAGGGCTCAGTCACACCTCCACAGAGGTGAGTCCAGCTAACTAGACAGAACTTGTGTTTCCTTCTGGAAAGTTTCAATGTATACACAATCATTGATAGAAATATATTTCTTCTTTTTCCTTTAAATCGCAAATAGGACCATATTCTATATACTTTCTTGCAATTTCTTTTTTTTTTCAGTTACTGTATTCTGATTTTCTCTCCTACCACCTCATATAGATTCACCTCGATTTTTAAAATGGTGACAGAGAATTCGCGTTACCATTATTGATTTCGTCTCCTGAACATACCTCATTAGAGTTTTCACAAAGTTTTATATGATTTATCAAATAATGCTACAATAAACATCCTTGTATGGAAAACTTTTCATGTTTTGTGTGAATAACACTGGAAAGAAAAACGGCTAGAAATATACTGCTGGATACAAATGTGTTTAATTTCTTTCCTTTAGATAGATAATCACCAAGTTTTCTTTTATAATTCAATCAATCCATGCACCCATTAACAGCAATGCCGATTTCTCATCCCTTCTTCCGCATCAAAAATAAACACCAGCAAACTATCTTTATCAATCTGAGAGGTCACCAAAAAAAAAAATAAAAAGCAGTCACTACTGTTTTCATTCTCATTTTTATAAATAAGAAAGTCAAGCCTCTTTTCACAAATTTATTGAATGTTTGAATCTTTTCTCCATGAAATGCTTAGTCTCTGAACTTTTTTCTCTTAGGCATTCCTGACAAAGAACAATATTTAATACCTTAAGCAATATATTTGAAGAAATATATGAGTTTTAATATAGGGGCTTCCCAGGTGGCTCAGTGGTAAAGAATCTGCCGGCCAGTGTAGGAGATTTGGGTTTGATCCCTGGGTTGGGAAGATCCCCTGGAGAAGGAAATGTCAACCTACTCCAGTATTCTTGCCTGGAGAATCCCATGGACAGAGTAGCCTGGTCGGCTATAGTCCACCAGGTTGCAAAGAGTTCAACACGACTGAGCATGCAAGCATGCATAAGCTTCGTTATAACTGTCAAAACACATTATCTCAATTGATAACTTGCACCAAAGAACTCTTTTCAAAAAGCTGTAGTTCCTGGAGGTATGTATCTAATTTCACCATGCTTAATATACCCTTATGTACCTGACCTCTAGATTAAGAATACTCTAATACATGTGCTAGAGAATTCACTATACTGACATTTTCTTGCAATTTCTTTTTTTTTTCAGTTACTGTATTCTGATTTTCTCTCCTACCACCTCATATAGATTCACCTCGATTTTTAAAATGGTGACAGAGAATTCGCGTTACCATTATTGATTTCGTCTCCTGAACATACCTCATTAGAGTTTTCACAAAGTTTTATATGATTTATCAAATAATGCTACAATAAACATCCTTGTATGGAAAACTTTTCATGTTTTGTGTGAATAACACTGGAAAGAAAAACGGCTAGAAATATACTGCTGGATACAAATGTGTTTAATTTCTTTCCTTTAGATAGATAATCACCAAGTTTTCTTTTATAATTCAATCAATCCATGCACCCATTAACAGCAATGCCGATTTCTCATCCCTTCTTCCGCATCAAAAATAAACACCAGCAAACTATCTTTATCAATCTGAGAGGTCACCAAAAAAAAAAAATAAAAAGCAGTCACTACTGTTTTCATTCTCATTTTTATAAATAAGAAAGTCAAGCCTCTTTTCACAAATTTATTGAATGTTTGAATCTTTTCTCCATGAAATGCTTAGTCTCTGAACTTTTTTCTCTTAGGCATTCCTGACAAAGAACAATATTTAATACCTTAAGCAATATATTTGAAGAAATATATGAGTTTTAATATAGGGGCTTCCCAGGTGGCTCAGTGGTAAAGAATCTGCCGGCCAGTGTAGGAGATTTGGGTTTGATCCCTGGGTTGGGAAGATCCCCTGGAGAAGGAAATGTCAACCTACTCCAGTATTCTTGCCTGGAGAATCCCATGGACAGAGTAGCCTGGTCGGCTATAGTCCACCAGGTTGCAAAGAGTTCAACACGACTGAGCATGCAAGCATGCATAAGCTTCGTTATAACTGTCAAAACACATTATCTCAATTGATAACTTGCACCAAAGAACTCTTTTCAAAAAGCTGTAGTTCCTGGAGGTATGTATCTAATTTCACCATGCTTAATATACCCTTATGTACCTGACCTCTAGATTAAGAATACTCTAATACATGTGCTAGAGAATTCACTATACTGACATTTTCTTAATTCACTTAAAAAAAAAATCAAAGTTCTCTAAGTCATTAATCAGGAGCAATTGAAAATTAAGAAATCTGCATATTGATCTTTAGCTAACATTTCAGAACCATTTATTTCAATTACGGTTTCTTACCTCATACTAAATGAAGGAGGCATGTCCAAGTACAGCGAAACCAAAAATATAAATTAAATCTATCTAGAGAGGACACAGTACATGAGCTATTCTTTCAGTACTTTAAAAGTCAATTTCTGAGAGACTGGGAGTAAACAGTCACGTGTTGGTGTGGGACAAGCACTTGCCTGATCGATGTAAAATGCCGTGCCGGCGCGGATCTCTCGCCGCTGCTTGAGGTCGGTCTCAGTGGTGTCTCTGGACAAGGCAATGTATTCAACCTCCCGTTTGGTCAGCTCCTGGAGACAGGGAAATGGTTCCAAAATAAAATCAAGTTCCCAACATCTGCTTTGGAGGCAGGCATCTGACAATGTCACTCGATGGAAAAGCATTCTAGATAAAAGTCTTCTGAACCTTTATTACATTTAAGAAAAATGCCATAAACTGAGCATTAATCAAAATATGTACCTACTGCTCCTCAGAACTCTTACTTTTACTTTTCTCAATTTATGGCTTGATTACTTACTACTTAGGCAATAATAATCAAAACTCAATCTTATAAATCTTATCTCCTATAGAGTTCCTTTCAAAGAGCAAGAGTAACAATTGGGCTATTACTTGATTTTCTCATAAATGACCATCATCTCTGTAAATAACGTTCATCTTCCTTTAAAGGGTGACTGAAATTAATTTACTCCCTGAATGAATGAACATTTGGCTTGAAGAAAACTATCCAGAATCCATTTCTTTTAGAATAATTAATCTATCCCTAAATTCATTTTGCCCTATATGTAACAATGATGTACAAAAAGTTTTTAACATTATCCTTGGCTTTACAACACTGAATTAAAAACAATGATGTTCTCCAAACCAATAAGGAATGTGATATTTTTTATTAAACAGAAAGAACAAATTCATTTGCTGGAGGAGTATAAAGAAAAAAGTTAAATGAGCAAGCCACTAATAGTCAAAGGAGATTTTTTTTCCAATGGAATTTTTTTTAAGTCTATCTTATCTCCATGTGATATTAACAAAAAATATGTTATTAGTGTTATTTCACTTTTTTAAATGTACCTGTTCCCCTGCACCCATAGATTTTAACACATGTGAAAAGATGGGGAAAGTTTTAAACAGAGAAAGCGTACACCAATGGGGTAAAGTTGTGGGGCTACTAAATGATATTCAAATGGTGTTTCCCTAAGTGAATCGCCAGTGAGAGCACAATTCTGAAGTACAGTAGCAGGCCTTTTTAGCAGATACCTCTCCGTGGCTTCTGGAACACATCACAGCGCCTTCCTGCCTGTTTTGCTGACTGACTCAGTGCAACGCCCGCCCTGAACAACCCTGTCATTCACATCCGTTGACAAAGCGCCGTATGCCTCTTACTGTCACAGTGTACCACGTATGCCTCTCACTGTTACACTGCATCACAGCAGCACCCTGAACGGCCACACCAAGGCTGTCACCCTCAGTTCTGACAGTTTTCCGTGGCTGTTTGTCAGCCAAGACAAGCACCAAGGTCTCCTCAGCTGTTACTTCACAAAAGCAGTACCAACAAGCTCACAAACGGCACCAGGAGCAGCTGATGGGCGCAGTGGCCGAGGCCTGTGGAGTTATTTTCCACTCTCTACAAAACTCCTTTTATACGAGTGAAATATGAAATCAACACAAGCATTCAATTATTTCTATTCAACATCTCATCGGTTCAACAGGCTCGTCCCCAAGCTCCTGCCTTTGAAGATGTCATCCACACTGGCTATGACCACACACAGGGGCTTACAGGGACAGGTAGCTTAGGCTAGGAAGTCTCCTTCTGTGTATTTCCACATCCTAAAGCTGCCTCAGCTCTAACTCACAACTGAAAGCTTGGTGGTGGTCGTTTTCTTAAGATACAAGATTTAGACTTATACACTCGAGTTGCATTTTTCAGCCAATAGGATTCTTATACTCTCTTGGCCTGGCTATTCTGCACTTCTAACAAGCTTCAAAGTCTTGTCAGAAACAAAATCAAAGTGAGATATTCTGAATTTTGAAATGAGCCAGGTAGAGTAGTGCACAACTTAAAGCTAAAGAGGTTCTAGACCTGGGAGCCTCAGTGGCTGACTGCATTCTTAGACAAGCCACTGCTGCCTTGTGTATTAATAAAGGGAGGATAATCACACAACGGCACATTGCACCTCACATGCTGGTTCTAGGGAACAAATAAAGGATATGGAATTTATGAACTAGAGAGAGTTAGGTTCTATTCATTGTATTTTCATCATTCTTGCCCTATACGATTTTGAAAGTACCAAGATAAACTCATCACTGAAATAAAAGAGAAGGTGAAGTATATTTCAATAGCTTAGACATGGATTATTTAATATCAAATAACAAAAGGAAACTTTAAGTAAGGTTTTATCTTCATCCTAAGAAATATCTTTGGAACAGACCAACTTCATCTGACAGTGTTCATCCTTGAATCATTAGAGCAATGCCTATTAACGTCAACAACGTAGTAAGAAAAAAAGTCTTGGGCTTCCCTGGTGGTCCAGTGGGTAAAGAGTTCACCTTGCAATGCAATGGGCACTGGTTTGACCCCTGGGCCAGGAAGATCCCACGTGCCACGAAGTGGCTGGGCCAGTGTGTCCAATGACGAGCCAGTGCTCTGGAGCGCATGCACCCAGAGCCGGTGCTCTGCAACGGGAGAGGCCACAGCAATGGAAGGCCCACACAGGCCAAAGAACAAAAATGGATGAAAATAAATAAACAAAAGAAGCCAAAAAGAAAAGTCTTGTAAAATTTTTTTGTATTTGGGTTGAGAGTTGAATATTTCAATTCAGCTCAGAAACCTGCAAACATTTATGAGGATGACAGATCAGAAAGGAGAAGCAAAATGAGATCTGAAGTCCAGTTCCATCATTGGCTTGCTGGGTAAAGCCTGAGTGAATTATTTAATCTTGTTTTCTCATCTATTTAAAGAAAAAAAGAGTGCAAGTAACATCTAAGAAAGATTCTGTAATCCTTAGGCTCCCTTTAGAGACCACATCGCATCAAAAAGTCAGAAGAATCATTTGGCTATTCAAAACGTGGACCAAAGATAAAAGAATCTTTCTTGAGTAGTATAAAACTACACTCTGTTTTGTAATTTCAGAGTTGCTGATCCTGTCTACTACTCACTGCCTGAATTTACTAGAAGTAGAAGATTTTCTACTTAAAGCAAACATTTGCTACTAGGAAAAGCAAATATTAATAAGGGAGGATAATCACACAACGGCATTGCACCTCACATGCTGGTTCTAGGGAACAAATAAAGGATATGGAATTTATGAACTAGAGAGAGTTAGGTTCTATTCATTGTATTTTCATCATTCTTGCCCTATACGATTTTGAAAGTACCAAGATAAACTCATCACTGAAATAAAAGAGAAGGTGAAGTATATTTCAATAGCTTAGACATGGATTATTTAATATCAAATAACAAAAGGAAACTTTAAGTAAGGTTTTATCTTCATCCTAAGAAATATCTTTGGAACAGACCAACTTCATCTGACAGTGTTCATCCTTGAATCATTAGAGCAATGCCTATTAACGTCAACAACGTAGTAAGAAAAAAAGTCTTGGGCTTCCCTGGTGGTCCAGTGGGTAAAGAGTTCACCTTGCAATGCAATGGGCACTGGTTTGACCCCTGGGCCAGGAAGATCCCACGTGCCACGAAGTGGCTGGGCCAGTGTGTCCAATGACGAGCCAGTGCTCTGGAGCGCATGCACCCAGAGCCGGTGCTCTGCAACGGGAGAGGCCACAGCAATGGAAGGCCCACACAGGCCAAAGAATAAAAAAAGATGGATGAAAATAAATAAACAAAAGAAGCCAAAAAGAAAAGTCTTGTAAAATTTTTTTGTATTTGGGTTGAGAGTTGAATATTTCAATTCAGCTCAGAAACCTGCAAACATTTATGAGGATGACAGATCAGAAAGGAGAAGCAAAATGAGATCTGAAGTCCAGTTCCATCATTGGCTTGCTGGGTAAAGCCTGAGTGAATTATTTAATCTTGTTTTCTCATCTATTTAAAGAAAAAAAGAGTGCAAGTAACATCTAAGAAAGATTCTGTAATCCTTAGGCTCCCTTTAGAGACCACATCGCATCAAAAAGTCAGAAGAATCATTTGGCTATTCAAAACGTGGACCAAAGATAAAAGAATCTTTCTTGAGTAGTATAAAACTACACTCTGTTTTGTAATTTCAGAGTTGCTGATCCTGTCTACTACTCACTGCCTGAATTTACTAGAAGTAGAAGATTTTCTACTTAAAGCAAACATTTGCTACAGCTAGGAAAAGCAAATATACATTGACTCCCCAAATAACTTATTCCAAGTGCTTTATAAACAAATCACCCTTCAACATTTTCAAAGCAATGACTAACCTTGAGATTTCTGTAATTCTTAATTTATGTTACAAAACAGCTTATCAAAGACCCTCAGGAATCCACAAGAATTCATCGCTTACCAGGTACTGCATAGCAATAGAGCGTCGAAGAGGCCCAGGAGGTCCTATTAGAAAGACGTCTTGCCCCAGAAGATCCTTCTGCATTATCCATCTTAAATGTTGAATTATTGATTGGGCCAGAGAGTCTGAGACTTTAAAGTGGAAAAAAAAGGTAAAATGAAATGCAAATCAGACTACTACATATAACGTAAACCTCCAAGTAACCAATGCAGACAGTACATTAAGTTAAAAAATATATGTATATGAATATATACATGTATATGAATATATCTGTGTATACATATACATATGTACACACACATCCTTAGGAATGCAGAAATGAAAAATAGATTGAAAAACATTGTCTTAAGATGTACATCACTGAGACCCTCTCAAGGAACACTGAGGAAGAAACTCACCTGCATCTCATTCTTAGCTATCGGATGTGCACTTCACTATTTCTCTTTCCTACTCCAGGCTTAAATCATTGTCATAGATGGTCTACTCTATTGCAAGACAGGTCCATCTGCCTGTTCTAAGGATGAAACAAAGTAAGAGCTAAGATGCTCACTTCTCAGTAATACAACACAAAGTTCTCTCTACACTGCAGATCTACTACCCTTCTTACTTTGGTATTAAATACATAATTAAAAACTTAAAACAGGGGCTTCCCTGGTGGCCCAGTGGGTAAGGACACCGCCTTGCAGTGCAAGGGGCGCCAGTTCGATCCCTGGCCGGGGATGATCCCACGTGCCGCAGAGCGGCTAGACCCATGTGTCCAACTACAGAGCCGGTGCACTGCAGTGCATGCGCCCAGAGCCGGTGCTATGAGACAACAGAGGCCGCTGCGATGGGAGGCCCACATGGGCCAAAGAACAAAGACGGATGAAAATAGATAAATGAAAGACCAATAGAAGTGGCCAAAAAACAAACAAACAAAACTTAAACACTCTAGGATTTTTCCTTAATTTTCCTAAATCTTAGTTTACTTTGGCCTTGGGTCTTCCCCACACTGTTCGTGTGGTTTTATATTGCTTCTGTGTATTCATCTTTGGCAATGTGCCCGACCTTCCATTACCTGTACTTGTCTATTTAAAATATGAAATTTCCAAAGTTCTGTAAGTTAAAGCCAAGTTGGTCTCTACAGCTTCCTCCCACCTTTTATTATTTACAACTATTTGCAACTATTCAGAATAACAGAGTCTCAATATAGTTCCACCCCATGCCCTGACCTTAGAATCCGTATCTATTTTCAAGACTTCTTTATTAAACCAAAGGCTGCATTTCCAAATCTAATGTGAGGTTTTCCCCCTGCAAGTTGTCAGTATCGGGAAGTACTGAAGTTTAGGAAGAATTTATTTTTCTTGGCAAACTGAAGAAGAATCAAAGTTATAGTAACAGAGCAGTCTGTACACCCATGTACCTTCTCAAGAGGGAGAGAAAGGTATTTAGCACCAGATCCTGGAGGTCGTGTATGACTACGAGTGTATCTGGGGCTTCCTGGTGGCTCAGATGGTCAGGAATTCGCCTGCCCAGCCTGAGGCCCAGGTTCAGTCCCTGAGGCAGTCAGATCGTCTGCAGGAGGGCCTGGCCACCCACTCCAGGATTCTCGCCTTGAGAATCCCATGGACAGAGGAACCTGGCGGGCTATAGTCCACAGGGTCACAAAGAGTCTGACACAACTGAGCGACGAACACTTCCACACTTTGAGTATGTTCCTGAGAGCGTCTTCCACGCATTCTCAGCCATCCCTTCCTTTGCTCTTAACACTTAACACTGGTTCTCAGGCAGCAGCAGTACTGCCACAGCTCCATGCGTGCCAGAGGCACCTGGAAATGTTTGCCATTTACATTTCAGTTCTGCCTGAGCTTCTTCATATGGATAAGCAGCTTCTGCACCCTGGGGCTGGCCGTGTAGTGGTGCTATACCCTCACAAATGCAGTTTCCCTTCTTTTGGCTTACCTTAGGAATAGTAAGGTATTACTAAGGTCCCTTGCATGAAGAGAGGAGCCTGGCAGGCTATAGTCAATGGGATTGCAAAGAGTCCAACGTGACTGAAGTGACCAACACTTGCACTAATTTCCTGCACTCCTGTCACATGCTGTGTAAAAATACAAGTGATTTTTCACACTCTCATTTAGATCTCCCAACAACCCCAGAAGACTATAGACTCCCACATGTAAGGATACAGACTAGAGTCAAACTGCTAAATCCCAACCTGCTGATTACTCTGTAATTTTAATCAGTTATTTAAATTCTCTGTGCTCAGTTTCCCCATCCGCATAGTGGATTTGAGAAATGAACTCATCTACAAGGGGGTTATGAGGATTAAATTAGGCACACTGAGAAAAGTGGCCAGCAGTAGTACAAGCATTCCTTAATTATTCATTATTGCACCATTTTATGAACAAGAAAAATCAAAGTTCTTATAGCGGCGTCCTGTGTCCACAGTGGATAAACACATAAACAAAGATTTAGACCTAAACTGTCTCCGTCCAAAGCTTGTACTTCAGCCATTATGTCCTACTGCTTCTCCAAAATCTTTTTTTGGTTTTATTTTATAATTGGAGTATCATGCTTTGCAATGTTGCCTTAGTTTTTGCTCTATCACAAAGTGAATCAGCTCTATGTATACATACACCCGCTCCCTCTTGAGCCTCATTCCCACCCTCCCACCCCACCCCCCGCCCCTGAGGTTATCACAGAGCCCGAGCCAAGCTCACAGCAGGACGCAGCAGTTTCCCACTACCCACCTATTTCACACAGGCTCTACCTTCAGGTCCAGGATTTTCCCCCCAAGTATGAATCTCACCCAGGGGATGCAATGGTAAAGAATCCGCCTGCTAATGCAGGAGATGCAAGAAACTCAGGTTCGGTCCCTGGGTTGGGAAGATCCCCCGGAGGAGGAAATGGCCACCCACTCCAGTCTTCTTGCCCAGGAAATCCCATGGACGGAGGAGCCTGGAGGGCTGCAGTCCCTGGGGTCACAAAGCGCCGGAGACGACTGAGCACGTCATCACAGAAATGAACCTCACCAGGCTGCATCCAGTTTAGTGGACGTGCTTTTATGGACACTAATTCTATTTCTAGGGTTTTGGTGATCCCAAAGATGCCCCCTTTTATTAAAATTTCAGATTCTTTTTGTTGTTTACATTATGTTATCAGAGAACCCACATCTCAAAAAAATTCCATTTCACTTATTCATATTTTAGCATAGTGTCTTTTGTCAAAGAAAATGTTTAATTTGTCAGGAAGTTGCACTAAACTGCTGCGAGAGAGCATTAGGCAGTGCTGTGTGGTATCTGTTGTGTATTTTACATTAATGCTGTATTTTTAGGGTGGCCTCAAGAATACATGAGTCATACTTAAAAGTGATCCAGAAATAGAAACCAGATATAAGACTGTTATATTACAAACATCTGCAAAACAAACTGGCGAACGGCCATCCATAACCTAATATAAACCCCATTCCTTAATTATTCATTATTGCACCATTTTATGAACAAGAAAAATCAAAGTTCTTATAGCGGCGTCCTGTGTCCACAGTGGATGAACACATAAACAAAGATTTAGACCTAAACTGTCTCCGTCCAAAGCTTGTACTTCAGCCATTATGTCCTATTGCTTCTCCAAAATCTTTTTTGGTTTTATTTTATAATTGGAGTATCATGCTTTGCAATGTTGCCTTAGTTTTTGCTCTACCACAAAGTGAATCAGCTCTATGTATACATACACCCGCTCCCTCTTGAGCCTCATTCCCACCATCCCACCCCACCCCCCACCCCTGAGGTTATCACAGAGCCCGAGCCAAGCTCACAGCAGGACGCAGCAGTTTCCCACTACCCACCTATTTCACACAGGCTCTACCTTCAGGTCCAGGATTTTCCCCTCAAGTATGAATCTCACCCAGGGGATGCAATGGTAAAGAATCTGCCTGCTAATGCAGGAGATGCAAGAGACTCAGGTTCGGTCCCTGGGTTGGGAAGATCCCCCGGAGGAGGAAATGGCCACCCACTCCAGTCTTCTTGCCCAGGAAATCCCATGGACGGAGGAGCCTGGAGGGCTGCAGTCCCTGGGGTCACAAAGCGCCGGAGACGACTGAGCATGTCATCACAGAAATGAACCTCACCAGGCTGCATCCAGTTTAGTGGACGTGCTTTTATGGACACTAATTCTATTTCTAGGGTTTTGGTGATCCCAAAGATGCCCCCTTTTATTAAAATTTCAGATTCTTTTTGTTGTTTACATTATGTTATCAGAGAACCCACATCTCAAAAAAATTCCATTTCACTTATTCATATTTTAGCATAGTGTCTTTTGTCAAAGAAAATGTTTAATTTGTCAGGAAGTTGCATTAAACTGCTGCGAGAGAGCATTAGGCAGTGCTGTGTGGTATCTGTTGTGTATTTTACATTAATGCTGTATTTTTAGGGTGGCCTCAAGAATACATGAGTCATACTTAAAAGTGATCCAGAAATAGAAACCAGATATAAGACTGTTATATTACAAACATCTGCAAAACAAACTGGCGAACGGCCATCCATAACCTAATATAAACACAGCCCAGTGCAAGAGAGAACTTCCCAAGCCCAGAGTTTCCAGGCCCAAGATGCTACCTTTCAAGAGTCCACACAACGAGAAACTGATGTCAGAGCACCACCAGAGAGCCTGGTCCTGTATTCTGTGATTTCTTTCTCTACATAAGAGTAAAACATCTGGTTCATGTTGGGCTAAATTCCTTATGCAATTCCTAGCCAATACTTGTTTCAAAAACTAAAAAATAAAAATAGGCACTATTTTTGCTCAGGCATATTCAAGGGCTTTAGAATAATTCTCCTTTAGAATTATTTAGAATTATTATCTAGCCAACACAATACTGTAAAGCAGTTATCCTCTAAAAACAAACAAAAAATCAAACAACCAAAACATAAACTAAAATAATTCTATTAAAGGAATGTAAAGGATAATTTTCTCCCTTCACAGACTCAAATTTGTCATCTATATAAAGAATAAAATTAAAATTATGCAGAGTTCAAGTTCAGTTTTAATAAATCCTTCATAAATAGTGATGTGTTCTTAGCATCCAAAGAGTCAACATAATATAATGGAAAGAAAAAACTTCCTCTGAAGCCAAATAGACCTAATTGTGATTTCTCATCCTGTCCTTTATCAGGGTCCTTGGTCAAGTATTCTGAATCTCCCAGGCCTAAGTTTCCTTATTTTCAAAAGAGAGATAATCTAAATACTTTGTGAGTATGATTATTGCAAGGATTTTAAGTAAAGCATCTTGTCTCGCCCCCAGCCAGTGGGAGGTACCCAGATGCAGGGGGAACTAAAGGCCCAAACCCACCTGCACACCTCACCTCAGCTCGCCTCACCTCTCCCTGGCATGGGCCCTAGACAGCAGCCTGCCCGGTGTGGACTCAGTGGTCATGCGTGAGCTTCTGGGTTTACACTCAAATTACCTTCTGGACCTGAAGACCACTCCGATAAAACTAAAGGAGAAAGGAATCTATCTAGGTGGAGAGCATTAGGCAGTGCTGTATCTGTTGTGTATTTTACATTAATGCTGTATTTTTAGGGTGGCCTCAAGAATACATGAGTCATACTTAAAAGTGATCCAGAAATAGAAACCAGATATAAGACTGTTATATTACAAACATCTGCAAAACAAACTGGCAAACGGCCATCCATAACCTAATATAAACACAGCCCAGTGCAAGAGAGAACTTCCCAAGCCCAGAGTTTCCAGGCCCAAGATGCTACCTTTCAAGAGTTCACACAACGAGAAACTGATGTCAGAGCACCACCAGAGAGCCTGGTCCTGTATTCTGTGATTTCTTTCTCTACGTAAGAGTAAAACATCTGGTTCATGTTGGGCTAAATTCCTTATGCAATTCCTAGCCAATACTTGTTTCAAAAACTAAAAAATAAAAATAGGCACTATTTTTGCTCAGGCATATTCAAGGGCTTTAGAATAATTCTCCTTTAGAATTATTTAGAATTATTATCTAGCCAACACAATACTGTAAAGCAGTTATCCTCTAAAAACAAACAAAAAATCAAACAACCAAAACATAAACTAAAATAATTCTATTAAAGGAATGTAAAGGATAATTTTCTCCCTTCACAGACTCAAATTTGTCATCTATATAAAGAATAAAATTAAAATTATGCAGAGTTCAAGTTCAGTTTTAATAAATCCTTCATAAATAGTGATGTGTTCTTAGCATCCAAAGAGTCAACATAATATAATGGAAAGAAAAAACTTCCTCTGAAGCCAAATAGACCTAATTGTGATTTCTCATCCTGTCCTTTATCAGGGTCCTTGGTCAAGTATTCTGAATCTCCCAGGCCTAAGTTTCCTTATTTTCAAAAGAGAGATAATCTAAATACTTTGTGAGTATGATTATTGCAAGGATTTTAAGTAAAGCATCTTGTCTCGCCCCCAGCCAGTGGGAGGTACCCAGATGCAGGGGGAACTAAAGGCCCATCCCCACCTGCACACCTCACCTCAGCTTGCTTCACCTCTCCCTGGCATGGGCCCTAGACAGCAGCCTGCCCGGTGTGGACTCAGTGGTCACGCGTGAGCTTCTGGATTTACACTCAAATTACCTTCTGGACCTGAAGACCACTCTGATAAAACTAAAGGAGAAAGGAATCTATCTAGGTGGTACAGCCTGTGTGACATACTTCCCAAAGAATTTCATTTTATTAACAAAACTCATCCTATAAAATTGCTCAGAAAGAATCTGAACCCAGGCTCATCACCCTCCCTCCCCTGCATGCATTACCACCTCACAATGGGAGATTTCAAAAGAATCAAGAGCATGCTCATTTCCTCAACTGTACCACTCTGTACTAGGACGCCATGGACATTACGGGGAAAGGGGGAAGCAAGGGACATAATACAATGTGTTTAGAACCAAAGTCCCCATTATTTAACACATGAGCTAACTGAACTAGGAAATTAAATCATTCTCAAAGTTACAGTTGTTAAGGATCTTCTATATGCTTAGCACCAAGAACACAGAGATAAATCCAGTAAGATCCTTTGAAGGCGTCAAAAGAAAAAATGCAAAAAAAAAGATAAAGCCTCAGTTTATATAAGCCACTCATTCATAAAGTGGGCTGATGGTCTAATCCAATATAGACAGGTGTAATCAAAATCAAATGAGAAGTATAATACTGTTCAGGGCAGTACTTGAGCACAGTGAAGGTATTCTTTTTTTGTGGGGTTTGTTTAATGGAAAAATACATCCATATACATTAAATAAATCAAAGCATATATGTATGTAATAAGCAAAAGCTGTACTTTTTAAAAGATTTTTTAATGTGGACCATTTTTATAGTCTTTATTAAATTTGTTACAATATTGCTTCTTTTTTTTTTTTCTTTATGCCTTGGTTTTTTTGCCACAAGGCACGTGGGATCTTAGCTCCCTGACCAAGGACCAAACCTGCACCCCCTGTATTGGAAGGTAAAATCTTAACCCCAGAACCACTAGGGAAGTCCCCCAAGCTGTACATTGTTTTGTGTAGACATGTTAGAATAAGAGTATTTATGCATATTTTCTTGTACTTGCATAGAAAAAAACAGGAAGAAGATGGAATATTTCCCAATCCATTCTACGAGACCAGCATTACCCAAACACCAAAATCTGACAAAGACCTCATAATTAAGTCCACTAGAGTTATGGAGTGAATGTTTGTCTTCCTCCAAACTTCTTCTGTTGAAATCCTAACTGCCAGAATGGTACCATTAGCAGGTAGAGCCTTTGGGAGACCAGTAGGTCATGAAGAGGAGCCCTCATAAATGTGATTTGTTGTCTTAAATTCTTCCAACATAAAGAATGAAGTCTGTATTTTCATGAGTCAGATCACAGAAAAAGCAACTATAATAGATGTATTCTCCAACTTAATACAGTTCCATTTGAAATGTAAGGGCTTATTAGCTTTTCACAAATACAATTTACTATATACTTATTGTAACAAAGAAAAAAATCCAAAAATGTAAAAGAAAAATTAAATGACCCCTTGCATTTCCATCCCCACTCCGAACCCAATGCCACAGAAAAGAGTCAAGGAGCCTGGAGTGTGGCCTTCCTTCCATGCTTTTCTTTTTAGACAGAAGAATGTATAATATACCTGCAAAAGGGTGTTTCAAGTTTGTTTTCATATAAAAAAATAACAAGAAGCAAACACTGTATTAAACTTTATGTACTACTCTGAAGTCTTCAAGTTTCACTTAACAATATCACATGGACACCGTCTAGGTTGCCAGATATAAATCTAATTTATTCTTTTTTAACAGTTGCAAAAACTTCCATAATATATCTATATAATAATTTATTCAATCATTCCCCAGTCGATACAGTCAGATTGCTTTTAGTTTTGTCACTATCAAAAACAATAAAATTCTGCTATATATGTTGTATACAAATATACTTTCTGTGCTGACTTTTCACTTAGCGGATAGAACCTAATAAAGAAACTGCCAGATCAAGAAGGCATTTTATTATTTTAATAGCTACTACAACATTACTCTATGCTGGTCAACAAGCAACACTTAGAACCTTGCATGAAACAACTCCCCTAGCTGTACATTGTTTTGTGTAGACATGTTAGAATAAGAGTATTTATGCATATTTTCTTGTACTTGCATAGAAAAAAACAGGAAGAAGATGGAATATTTCCCAATCCATTCTATGAGACCAGCATTACCCAAACACCAAAATCTGACAAAGACCTCATAATTAAGTCCACTAGAGTTATGGAGTGAATGTTTGTCTTCCTCCAAACTTCTTCTGTTGAAATCCTAACTGCCAGAATGGTACCATTAGCAGGTAGAGCCTTTGGGAGGCCAGTAGGTCATGAAGAGGAGCCCTCATAAATGTGATTTGTTGTCTTAAATTCTTTCAACATAAAGAATGAAGTCTGTATTTTCATGCGTCAGATCACAGAAAAAGCAACTATAATAGATGTATTCTCCAACTTAATACAGTTCCATTTGAAATGTAAGGGCTTATTAGCTTTTCACAAATACAATTTAATATATACTTATTGTAACAAAGAAAAAAATCCAAAAATGTAAAAGAAAAATTAAATGACCCCTTGCATTTCCATCCCCACTCCGAACCCAATGCCACAGAAAAGAGTCAAGGAGCCTGGAGTGTGGCCTTCCTTCCATGCTTTTCTTTTTAGACAGAAGAATGTATAATATACCTGCAAAAGGGTGTTTCAAGTTTGTTTTCATATAAAAAAATAACAAGAAGCAAAAACTGTATTAAACTTTATGTACTACTCTGAAGTCTTCAAGTTTCACTTAACACATCACATGGACACCGTCTAGGTTGCCAGATATAAATCTAATTTATTCTTTTTTAACAGTTGCAAAAACTTCCATAATATATCTATATAATAATTTATTCAATCATTCCCCAGTCGATACAGTCAGATTGCTTTTAGTTTTTGTCACTATCAAAAACAATAAAATTCTGCTATATATGTTGTATACAAATATACTTTCTGTGCTGACTTTTCACTTAGCTGATAGAACCTAATAAAGAAACTGCCAGATCAAGAAGGCATTTTATTATTTTAATAGCTACTACAACATTACTCTATGCTGGTCAACAAGCAACACTTAGAACCTTGCATGAAACAACTGACTGATTCAAAATTGGGAAAGGAATAGGACAAAGCTGTATATTGTCACCCTGTTTATTTAACTTATTTATAAAGTGGGTTGATGGGTCTAATCCAATATAGATAGTTGCAATCCAAATCAAATGAGAGGGCTTCCCTGGTGGTCCAGTGGGTGAGGAAACTGCCTTGCAGTGCAAGGGGCACCGGTTCAATCCCTGGCCTGGGAGGATCCCACGTGCCGCGAAGTGGCTGAACTGATGCGTCCAACTACGGAGCCAGAGCTCTGGGGCACATGTGCCCAGAGCTGGTGCTCTGCAACAAGAGACGCCAGTGTGATGGGAGGCCCACACAAGCCAAAAAAACAAAGATGGAAATAAATGAAAGACCAATAGAAGTGTCCCCCGCCAAAAAAAAAATCAAATGAGAAGTACAATACTGTTCAGTGCAGTACTTGAGCATGGAGAAGGTATTCATTTTTTTTTAATGGAAAAATACATCCAAGTACATTAAATAAATCAGAGCATGTATGTATATAATAAGCATCAAGCTGTACTTTTTTAAAGATTTTTTTATGTGGACCATTTTTATAGTCTTTATTAAATTTGTTACAATATTCCATCTTTTTTCTTTTATGCCTTGATTTTTTTTGCCACAAGGCATGTGGGATCTTAGCTCCCTGACCAAGGATCAAACCTGCACCCCCTTAATTGCCAAGTAAGTACATCACCAAACGCAGTCCATGAGGTCTACAAGAGTCAGACACGACTTAATGATTGAACACCACCACCACCACATTACTCTCCAAAGAAGTCAAATGAACTCACACTTCCATAGCAATATATGAAATGCCATTTCCCTGCAGGAAATGTAGGCACTAGACATTATAATGCTTTTCAGTTTGGGCCCAAATGATGTACGACTATGACTAGCTTATTATATAATTTCATCTCTCTTAACTATTAAATAGGGTTAGAACATATGTATGCATACTTACAGACCATCTGGAGTCCCTGTCCTATAGCATACCTCTTTAACACTTTGCCTACTTTCTATTGGATCATATGATGTTCCTCATAATTTAATATATATTTGAATATTAAGGGTATTAAACCTCTATCGTATATATTATATGTGTATTGCCAATGTAATTTATAAGTTAGGTGTTTATTACTTGAATTCATTTAAACAGTGTCATTAATGGTGGTTAAATTGCCATGTAGATCCTAATAGCCTATTTAGCATATTACCTAGCTCAAAAATTGTACATCTGCATTCAGAACTGCAGAAAGCAAAAACAGTCATTAAACAGAAAAGAAAAAGCAATAAAACACATCAAAAAATGTTAAGTCATCTTCAGTGTGGTACCTGGGAGAATGACGATTAGAGAAAAATCAGGCACTGAGTACCGACTGTGGTAGAGAGTCTAGAGGAGACTCAGCACCTGCTTAAGAGCTTTAAAGGCTGATGAGACTCGAGCTTTTGAAAGCTCTATTCTTAACAGTATATCGAAAGAAATCTCAAACTAAATCCTTTTCCCGAAGTAAATTCTCATATAACAAGAGGCAATTCGGACACTAGTAAAACTAAGGATGGGCGGCTTTGGTTCTCAGACTGTTTCTGAAGCGCTGGCTATTAAGTAAGGAAATCTTAGGTAACATCTCCCTGGAGGCTTTTGTGTCACCTCTGTCACTAATTCTTTAAAACTAAGAAGTAGATTATATTTAATCACTATCCACCAAGACACAAAGCAATATAGGTTTCCCATGCTATTGTACAGCATTGATGAACTTCTGAAGCCTCAAAATTATTTATAAACTAAAGACAAAGTTTCCCCTCCCCACTAAAAAATCTTATCCTGTTAATTAGGCACAAACACCATTTTAAGGACTTCCCTGGTGACTCAGCTGGTAAAGAATCTGCCTGCAATGCAGGATAGCTGGGTTCGATACCTAAGTTGCGAAAATCCCCTGAAGAAGGGAACAGCAACCCACTCCCGTACTCTTGCTTGGAGAATTCCATGGACCGAGGGGCCTGGTGGGCTACAGTCCATAGGGTCGCAGAGAGTTGAACATGACTGAGCGACTTTCACTTCACTTCACTTCGCCACTTTACAAGCACAATTCTTGCAGTAAATCTTTGTGGGCCTAATTTCTTAGGTAAGAGTTCAGTATGTCCAGCAAACCTCAAATGACCTCGCATATAATTGGTTCACTGACTGCAACAAGAAGGTTATGTAAGGAAGCAGAAATATAACTCTGAGGTCAGGTTTAAAGTTATCTATTGAAAATCTCCTACCCCGGAGCACCACTTCATAAGTCAAACCCGGGAAAAACTACTGGCTTTGATACAATATAGTTTAACTTCAAGCACAAAGAAAAAGAAAAAGTCATTAAACAGAAAAGAAGAGCAATAAAACACATCAAAAAATGTTAAGTCATCTTCAGTGTGGTACCTGGGAGAATGACGATTAGAGAAAAATCAGGCACTGAGTACCGACTGTGGTAGAGAGTCTAGAGGAGACTCAGCACCTGCTTAAGAGCTTTAAAGGCTGATGAGACTCGACCTTTTGAAAGCTCTATTCTTAACAGTATATCGAAAGAAATCTCAAACTAAATCCTTTTCCCGAAGTAAATTCTCATATAACAAGAGGCAATTCGGACACTAAGGATGGGCGGCTTTGGTTCTCAGACTGTTTCTGAAGCGCTGCCTATTAAGTAAGGAAATCTTAGGTAACATCTCCCTGGAGGCTTTTGTGTCACCTCTGTCACTAATTCTTTAAAACTAAGAAGTAGATTATATTTAATCACTATCCACCAAGACACAAAGCAATATAGGTTTCCCATGCTATTCTACAGCATTGATGAACTTCTGAAGCCTCAAAATTATTTATAAACTAAAGACAAAGTTTCCCCTCCCACGAAACAATCTTATCCTGTTAATTAGGCACAAACACCATTTTAAGGACTTCCCTGGTGACTCAGCTGGTAAAGAATCTGCCTGCAATGCAGGATAGCTGGGTTCGATACCTAAGTTGCGAAAATCCCCTGAAGAAGGGAACAGCAACGCACTCCCGTACTCTTGCTTGGAGAATTCCATGGACCGAGGGGCCTGGTGGGCTACAGTCCATAGGGTCGCAGAGAGTCGAACATGACTGAGCGACTTTCACTTCACTTCACTTCGCCACTTTACAAGCACAATTCTTGCAGTAAATCTTTGTGGGCCTAATTTCTTAGGTAAGAGTTCAGTATGTCCAGCAAACCTCAAATGACCTCGCATATAATTGGTTCACTGACTGCAACAAGAAGGTTATGTAAGGAAGCAGAAATATAACTCTGAGGTCAGGTTTAAAGTTATCTATTGAAAATCTCCTACCCCGGAGCACCACTTCATAAGTCAAACCCCGGAAAAACTACTGGCTTTGATACAATATAGTTTAACTTCAAGCACAAATACATGAAGAAACCCCTTTTCAACAGCTGCCAGTTTCTACTAAGCCTTGAGATTTGGGTTTCATACCAAAAGGCCAAGAAAGTTTCCATTATACACTTTAACACTTGCAGGTGAGAGACTAAGGACTAAGATGGTAAGTGGAAGTTATAATGGTCAAGGCAGGAGGTGACAAGACCCAGATAATAAAAAAAGAACAGTCCAGTTCCTGTGTCTCTTATGTGCCAGAAAATGGGCTAGAAACTGGAGCTGAAAAGATGCCAGGCTGCGTCCAAACTGTGAAGACAGAGAACAGATCAAATGAGAAGCAGACAATGACTACAAAATATAAGCCTTCATTATCTCATTTCAGTGGTCAACGGACTAAAAAATTTTACATTGATCATACTGCCTTTGTGTGGTTTTGAGACTTCCACTTAGGAATGTGTGTGTGTGTGTGTGTGCACGTGTGTGTGCTCAGTCGTGTCTGACTCATGGACTGTAGCCCACCAGGCTCCTCTGTGCATGGGGTTCTCCCGGCAAGGACCCTGGAGTGGGCTGTCATGTCCTGCTCCAGGGCATCTGCCTGACCCCGGGATGGAACCCATGTCTCTTGTGCCTCCTGAATTGCAGGTGGATTCTTTACCCCTGAGCCACCTGGGAAGCCCCCCATTTAGGACCCGGTCTGTAGCTTCTGCCAATTAGAAGGATTTCTACCATTCCATTAAACAGATGTTAAGTATGAATATTAGAGATCCTAATTCAACATTGTGACTTTTATTTATTTTTTAGTAGAATACAATGGTGTTACAATATTCTGAAAAATAACCTTAATTAAGATAGAGACAAAATAGCACTACCATGCATCGACTATTTCAATATTTTTCAAAAATCCTTCACACCTGTAAATTCCAGAAGAGTTTTCTAACATCCCGGGACTTACTCTAAAGAGGGCAGCCAGAGCCACTGTGGCAGACTATAAAAGGAAAATCAAATGGAAGTCAGGAAATCTGGGTTTTGCTACAAATTAATTAGTCTTCTCAGCTCTTTTTTGACCTCTTTCAGGTCCTACTTTTCTGGCTATGAAATGAGTTCCAGAGAGGACAGTAATTGCTAAAGTTCCTTTCCTTAACAAAAGTGTACCATTTTATGTTTCATTTCAAAATATAAAACATCCAAAAGATAAAAGACTAAAAAGCAGCATAAATACAGGAAGGAGAGTAACATGGTATCAAACTCCATCAAAATACCATCTATAAAACATCTTCACATATTTTTTAAAAATAACTCTGGAGGAGGAAAAAAAAAAGCCATCAAAATTCTCTCCTAGTCAAAACCCACGCTCTCTAACCAGTCAGGTGACGGCAAGAATGAAGCCGAAGAACTGTCATTTTCGCATTCTGGAAACACTCCCTGAGAGGGGAAGAAAAAGTTCAAAGAATAAAATATTTGAACACAATATAGTTAATAGACACATCAAACCATGTTATATTATGCAATACAATATATCTGTCTAATCAATATGTAGCAATTATATAACACTTACGTGATTACATGAGATTTTGGTCAAATTAGCTTGGCCACTTTTCCTATTTCAAGTTAGCCACACTCTCAACCGTCTTTTTCTTACAAATGGCACCATTTCTCATAAGGAAGACTAACAGGGGTAACGTACGGATTTACTACTGGGTAAAACACAGGCTACCGTCACCTTGCTAATACGGTAGGAAAAATGAATGGACAGCAGCCCAGGCCACCAACCGCAAGAGTATACATGCTCTTCTGATGCATTTCAAAGGCTAAGATACCAGGACAGAAAAGAAATGAAAACTCGTGATTACATAAGATATGCTTTCACAGAACAGGTTTTAGGTGTGCTCAGTCACGTCAGACTCTGAAACTCCATGGCTCCTCAGTTCATGGGATTCTCCATGCAAGAGTACTGAAGTTGTTGTTTCCTTCTCCAGGGGATCTTCCCCGCACAGGGATCAAACTTGGGTCCCCTGCACTGGCAGATGGATTCCTTACCACTGCACCACCTGGGAAGCTCCAAGAGATACATGTAAACAGCAATAAAAATTGAAAGTATGTGGGTTTCCCTGGTGGTCTCCGCCTTGCAGTGCAAGGGGTGCCAGTTTAATCCCTGGCCTGGGAAGATCCCATGTGCGGCAGAGCGGCTGGACCAGTGTGTCCAATGCAAGCCAGCGCTCTGGAGCGCATGCGCCCAGAGCCAGTGCTCTGCAACCAGAGGCCACTGCAATGGGAGGCCCACATAGGCCAGAGAATTAAGATGGATGAAAATGGATAAATGAAGGACCAATAAAAGAGGCCAAAATTAAAACAAAACAAAACCAAAAAACTGAAAGTATGTAAGCCAAAAAAGTTTGAGGGCTTTTCTTTGTTCTTTTGGGGGATTTTGGTGATAATTTATGGGAGTTTTGCTGTATTTAAAAACCAATACCTTTTACACGTTGGGACTTGGTCTGAGTCAACCACTGTATTGCCCTTCAATTATGTATAAAATATGAGAATACATTCATTCAAAGCATATGTTTTTTTGTTTGCTTGTTTGCTTGTTTTAAGATTTATTTATTTATTTATTTTGGGTGGGGGTCGGGTTGGGGAGGGAGGGGAGGGGGCGGACCACTTCCGTTGGTCTTTCATTTCTCTATTTTCATCCATCTTTGTTCTTTGGCTCCTGTGGGCCTCCCATCGCGGTGGCGTCTGTTGCTGCAGAGCGCCAGCTCTGGGCGCAAGCGCGCCAGAGCTCCGGCTCGGTAATTGGACACATCCGTCCAGCCGCTCCATGGCACGTGGGGTCTTCCCAGGCCAGGGATCGAACTGGCACCCCTTGCACTGCAAGGCGGTGTCCTTACCCAGTGGACCACCAGGGGAAGCCTGCATATGTTTATAAGTCTTAAAAATGGATACTATTAGGATTCTTTGAGTCCTTGAAGCTAGTATAGATAATCTTGCTAATTCTCTCAATAAGAAGATCCTCGAAATGGGTAAGTACTTTGATTTATAGATATTCTTGTTAATTCTCTCAATAAGATCTTCAAATCCTCAGTCAGGAATCTATAACATCTTAGTTGTTAAAAGAAGGGAAGGAGGAACTTCCCTGATAGCGCAATGGATAAGAATCCGCCTGTCAATGCAGGAGACACAGGTCTGATTCCTGGTCCAGGAGGATCGGCATGCCCTGGAGCAGCTGAGCCTGTGCACCAGAATGAATACTGAACCCAAGTGCGAGATAGAGCCTGCCAGCTATGACCGCTGAGCCCTTGTGGTGCGACTACAGAAGCCCACACGCCTAGAGCCTGTGCTCCGCACCCAGAGACGCCAGTGCAACGAGAAGCCTGAGCAAAGCAGGAAGACCCAGAGCAGCCAACAATAAAGGAAGAAAGGAAGGATACTGCTCGTCCCTGTTGAGAGCTGTTGGGCAACAGCCATGCTTCGGGTTCAGGTGAGACTGAAGAGGTCAGTATTCTTTCCACACTATACACATGGTAAGTCTGATCCTTTTTCAACTGAAATGTATTTGAAGAGCTAACCACCATTTGTGATCCTGCAAACAATCTAACAGAGCAAATTCTGAATCAAATCCAGAGGAAATACATCTGAAATTCATGTTTTAGGGCTAAGACTGAAAAAAAGATGAAATTGTTTTCAGCATCTCACTTAAGCAGAATCACAGCAGCCCTTAGCAACTGTCATACTCACTAGTGTCACAGGCATGGGATAGCGGAAAACGAAAAGGAACAAGAATCAGGACATGAGGGAAACAGCTGAGTCAAGAACTCATATGGAGGACTTCCCTGGTGGTCCAGTGGGTAAGGACACCACCTTGCAGTGCAAGGGGCCTGGGAAGACCTCACGTGCCACGGAGCGGCTGGACGGATGTGTCCAATTACCGAGCCGGAGCTCTGGCGCACATGCGCCCAGAGCCGGTGCTCTGCGACAACAGAGGCCACCGCGATGGGAGGTCCACACAGGCCAAAGAGCAAAGATGGATGAAAATGGATAAATGGAAGACCAACAGAAGCGGCCCGCCCACCCCCCTCCCTCCCCAACCCGCCCCCTTCAAAAAACAAACAAACAAAAAAAGAACTCATATGGAGCCAGCACTATGGGGCAGGGCCTACTGTGTATATTTCACGTATGCTATTCGACTCAATCCTTACAGTGTTATCAGTGAGGCTGACATGATCATCCCCATAGTCAAGGAGACTCAGAGCAGTTAAATGACTATGGAAATGGACACATCTAAAAGAAAAAGATGAAAGATGGAAGAAAGGAAGGAGGAAGAACACAGAAAGGGAAGAAGAGAAAAAGAGGAAGAGAGAAAGAAAGAAAAGGAATTCATACACCTAGAAAGTAGTACCGACAACATTTTAAACATAATTTCCTCCCAACAAGTATCTGTTTCCCCACAGAATTCGAAATACATAAACACTTTTCTTACTGTCTATGAGAGTAGATATTATTCTTCACATCTGAAGCTTAATATAAAAAGTGTGCTAGGGCTTCCCCTGGTGGTCCAGTGGGTAAGGACACCACCTTGCAGTGCAAGGGGCGCCGGTTCGATCCCTGGCCTGGGAAGACCCCACGTGCCACGGAGCGGCTGGACGAATGTGTCCAATTACCGAGCCGAGCCGAAGCTCTGGCGCACATGCGCCCAGAGCCAGTGCTCTGCGACAACAGAGGCCACCGCGATGGGAGGCCCACACAGGCCAAAGAGCAAAGATGGATGAAAATGGATAAATGAAAGACCAACAGAAGCGGCCCACCCACCCCCCTCTCTCCCCAACCCGCCCCCTTCAAAAAACAAACAAACAAACAAAAAAAGAACTCATATGGAGCCAGCACTATGGGGCAGGGCCTACTGTGTTTATTTCACGTATGCTATTCGACTCAATCCTTACAGTGTTATCAGTGAGGCTGACATGATCATCCCCATAGTCAAGGAGACTCAGAGCAGTTAAATGACTATGGAAATGGACAACATCTAAAAGAAAAAGATGAAAGATGGAAGAAAGGAAGGAGGAAGAACACAGAAAGGGAAGAAGAGAAAAAGAGAAAGAGAGAAAGAAAAGGAATTCATACACCTAGAAAGTAGTACCGACAACATTTTAAACATAATTTCCTCCCAACAAGTACCTGTTTTCCCACAGAATTCGAAACACATAAACACTTTTCTTACTGTCTATGAGAGTAGATATTATTCTTCACATCTGAAGCTTAATATAAAAAGTGTGCTAGGGCTTCCCCTGGTGGTCCAGTGGGTAAGGACACCGCCTTGCAGTGCAAGGGGCGCCGGTTCGAGCCCTGGCCTGGGAAGATCCCACGTGCCGCGGAGCGGCTGGACTGATGTGTCCAATCACCGAGCTGGAGCTCTGGAGCGCATGCGCCCAGAGCCGGTGCTCTGCAACGACAGACGCCACTGCAATGGGAGGCCCACAGGAGCCAAAGAACGAAGACGAATGAAAATAGAGAAATGAAAGACCAATAGAAGTGGCCCGCCGACTCCCCTCCCTCCCCAACCTGAACCCCGCCCAAAAGTAAATAAATAAATAAATCTTAAAAAAAAAAAAAAGTGTGCTACCTGCATAATGAGATCCAAAAATCGGGAAAAATGAGTGGGTATTGTTTGCAATTATCATGTACCTATGACATGTAAGGTGATAAGTTATAGATCTATTTTGTTATTTTTTCTCTAGACAATTATAACAACTTATTGAAGAATTATGCCATTAGTCTCTCACCCAGAAAAGAAAACCTGTCCACTAAAATAATATGATTAAGCATAATCATGAAGTAATGAGCATTAAAAATAAATATTCCTGACTCCTAGGATGAAGAATTGCAAGAGAATTTAACCAGAACAGGGCTTCCCTGGTGGTACAGTAGGTAGAGAGTCTGCCTTGCAGCACAAGTGGCGCCAGTTTGATCCCTGGCCTAGGAAGATTCCACATGCCATGGAACAGCTGGACCAGTGTATCCAGTTAGGAAACAGCACTCTGGATTGCATGCGCCCAGAGCCCGTGCCCTGTGACCAGAGAGGCCGTTGCAATGGGAGGCCCACACAGGCCAAAGAGTTAAGATGGATGAAAATAAATGGATAAAAAAAAAAATCAATAAAGAGGCCCCCCAAAAAGTGAAAACAAAACAAAACAAAAAATTCTCAAAAAAAAAACAAAAACCCAGAACTAACTAGCTCATCTACAAAAATCACAATTTCTTAAAATCCATCATACAACTGAGGATATAAAGGAACCTAAATGAATTAAATTATGGACAGCAATGACCTCTTTCAAGGAAAGAAGAGACCCACAATTATCTTTCATTCCTGGTAGAATAGCAAGAGAAAGAAGAAGCGCCATAGATGTGTCAGGATAAACAAGTTTCGCTTTCAACAAATCTACAATGGGCATACGTGGGCTGGAATGACAATTTAATCCACTGAGAAGTCCCAGAGGCAGAGAAAATCTTCACTTCCCCTCCAACTCTTTACCCTTCCTGTATTCAAGCATGAGAGATCAAAAATAAAACCCAATACACATGGTAGCAATGAAATATGTTAACCAAAATGAATTAATCATCACATGAGATGAACACTGACTATATGGAGCAGAAAAGAGAATTAATTGACTTAATTATGGCCAGAATTTTCCAAAACTTATGACAGTTGTTAACCTGTATGCAAAAAAGCACAGAGAAATGCAAAAAAAAAAAAAAATTCAAAGTAAACTGGACCTTGGTATATCAAACCAAACTTCTGGTGAAAAATAAATAAAAAATAATTTTAAAAAAGAATCTTAAATGCAGATCAGAAAACAGACAAGTTATAAACAAGAGAACAAAACTTATAACTGACATTTTATTAGAAAAAATAGAAACCAGAAGACAATAAAATGACATCATTAAAGTACTAAAAGAGGGCTTCCCTGGTGGTCCAGTGGGTAAGGACACCACCTTGCAGTGCAAGGGGCGCCGGTTCAATCCCTGGCCTGGGAAGATCCCATGTACTGCGGAGCGACTGGACCCATGTGTCCAATTACTGAGCCGGAGCTCTGGAGCTTATGCGCCCACAGCCGGTGCTCTGCGACAACAGAGCCCACCGCGATGGGAAGCCCACACGGGCCAAAGAACAAAGATGGATGAAAAATGAACACACGAAAGACCAGTAGAAGTGGCCTGCCTGCTCCCCTCCCTCCCCCCCCCAACCCTCCCCAAAATAAATAAAAATAAATAAATCTTTTAAAAAAAAAAAAGTACTAAAAGAAAAAAACTGGCATTCCATATATAACCAAAACAAGAAAAAAAAAGTTTTGAAAGTGAAAGTAAAATAAACACATTTTTAAGACAGTCAACAGATAAGAGAATGTATATCTAGCAAACACACTGAAAGAAATGCTAAAAGAAATTCTTCTGGTTAATGGGAAAATTTTTCAGATGTATGCCCGAAACTGTAGGGGAAAAAAAAATCTTATTCCGAGAGGCCATGAGGGAATAAACAAGTTTCGCTTTCAACAAATCTACAATGGGCACACGTGGGCTGGAATGACAATTTAATCCACTGAGAAGTCCCAGAGGCAGAGAAAATCTTCACTTCCCCTCCAACTCTTTACCCTTCCTGTATTCAAGCATGAGAGATCAAAAATAAAACCCAATACACATGGTAGCAATGAAATATGTTAACCAAAATGAATTAATCATCACATGAGATGAACACTGACTATATGGAGCAGAAAAGAGAATTAATTGACTTAATTATGGCCAGAATTTTCCAAAACTTATGACAGTTGTTAACCTGTATGCAAAAAAGCACAGAGAAATGCAAAAAAAAAAAAAAAAATTCAAAGTAAACTGGACCTTGGTATATCAAACCAAACTTCTGGTAAAAAATAAATAAAAAATAATTTTAAAAAAGAATCTTAAATGCAGATCAGAAAACAGACAAGTTATAAACAAGAGAACAAAACTTATAACTGATATTTTATTAGCAAAAATAGAAACCAGAAGACAATAAAATGACATCATTAAAGTACTAAAAGAGGGCTTCCCTGGTGGTCCAGTGGGTAAGGACACCGTCTTGCAGTGCAAGGGGCGCCGGTTCGATCCCTGGCCTGGGAAGATCCCACGTACTGCGGAGCGACTGGACCCATGTGTCCAATTACCGGGCCGGAGCTCTGGAACGCATGCGCCCAGAGCCGGTGCTCTGCGACAACAGAGCCCACCGCGATGGGAAGCCCACACGGGCCAAAGAACAAAGATGGATGAAAAATGGACACACGAAAGACCAGTAGAAGTGGCCTGCCTGCTCCCCTCCCTCCCCACCCAACTCTCCCCAAAATAAATAAAAATAAATAAATCTTTAAAAAAAAAAAAAAGTACTAAAAGAAAAAAACTGGCATTCCATATATAACCAAAACAAGAAAAAAAAAGTTTTGAAAGTGAAAGTAAAATAAACACATTTTTAAGACAGTCAACAGATAAGAGAATGTATATCTAGCAAACACACTGAAAGAAATGCTAAAAGAAATTCTTCTGGTTAATGGGAAAATTTTTCAGATGTATGCCCGAAACTGTAGGGGAAAAAAAAAGCAGGATAATGCATTAAAATATGGATAAATATTTAAAACTTTTAAAACTTTCATTTTGTGCCTATATGTTCATTTTATTTAAAATTCTAGGGCTTCCCTGGTGGTCTAGTGGGTAAAGTGTCCGCCTTGCAGTGCAGGGGGCACCGGTTCCATCCCTGGCCCGGGGAGATCCCACGTGCTGCGGAGCAGCTGGGCCAGTGTGTCCAGTTACCAAGCCAGAGCTCTGGAGCACATGCACCCAGAGCCCGTGCTCTGCACCGAGAGAGGCCAACTGCAATGGGAGGCCCACACAGGCCGAAGAATAAAGATCGATGAAAATAAATAAATCAAAAAACAATAAAAGAGGCCAAAAAATTTTTTTAAAAGCTTTATTTAAAATTCTATTATTGTTTAAAGCAAAAATACCAACAATAAATATCACTGTGCTTTAACAGGTATGAAATTAAAAGATATATTGACGATAGTACAAAGGTTATGTGACGTAAATGAAAGAATAGTGTATATAGCTCAACAAACAGCAAGTAGGTCAAACTCAAAGAGAACACAGACACATGATAGTCAAATTATCAAAAGACCAAGACAAAGAAAAAATATCTTGATAACAGAGAGAGAAGTGATTCATCATGTGGACGGGATCCTTGATAAATTAATAACTGACTTCTCATCAGTAACGACAGAGACCAGAGGCAGTAAGATGACATATTCAAAGTACTGAAAGAGAAATCAACCAAGAAGACTTCAAACAATAAAAGTGAAATTAAGAAATTTCCAGACAAATAAAAACAGAATTCATCTATAACAGATCTGCCCTATAAAAAATACAAAAAGGAGTTCTTCCTTCAGGCTGAAATAAAAGCACACTATACAATAACTCAAATCCACACAAATAACATTCCAGTAAAGTTTGCATGTGTAAATGTACTGATAAAAAAATACATTTTAGTTTGTAAGTATCTCCTTCTCCTATATGGCTTAAAGAAATGCTAGCAAACACACTGAAAGAAATGCTAAAAGAAATTCTTCTGGTTAATGGGATAATTTTTCAGATGTATGCCCGAAACTGTAGGGGAAAAAAAAGCAGGATAATGCATTAAAATATGGATAAATATTTAAAACTTTTAAAACTTTCATTTTGTGCCTATATGTTCATTTTATTTAAAATTCTAGGGCTTCCCTGGTGGTCCAGTGGATAAAGAGTGCGCCTTGCAGTGCAGGGGGCACCGGTTCCATCCCTGGCCCGGGGAGATCCCACGTGCTGCGGAGCAGCTGGGCCAGTGTGTCCAGTTACCAAGCCAGAGCTCTGGAGCACATGCACCCAGAGCCCGTGCTCTGCACCGAGAGAGGCCAACTGCAATGGGAGGCCCACACAGGCCGAAGAATAAAGATCGATGAAAATAAATAAATCAAAAAACAATAAAAGAGGCCAAAATTTTTTTTTAAAGTTTTATTTAAAATTCTATTATTGTTTAAAGCAAAAATACCAACAGTAAATATCACTGTGCTTTAACAGGTATGAAATTAAAAGATATATTGATGATAGTACAAAGGTTATGTGACGTAAATGAAAGAATAGTGTATATAGCTCAACAAACAGCAAGTAGGTCAGACTCAAAGAGAACACAGACACATGATAGTCAAATTATCAAAAGACCAAGACAAAGAAAAAATATCTTGATAACAGAGAGAGAAGTGATTCATCATGTGGACGGGATCCTTGATAAATTAATAACTGACTTCTCATCAGTAACGACAGAGACCAGAGGCAGTAAGATGACATATTCAAAGTACTGAAAGAGAAATCAACCAAGAAGACTTCAAACAATAAAAGTGAAATTAAGAAATTTCCAGACAAATAAAAACAGAATTCATCTATAACAGATCTGCCCTATAAAAAATACAAAAAGGAGTTCTTCCTTCAGGCTAAAATAAAAGCACACTATACAATAACTCAAATCCACACAAATAACATTCCAGTAAAGTTTGCATGTGTAAATGTACTGATAAAAAAATACATTTTAGTTTGTAAGTATCTCCTTCTCCTATATGGCTTAAAGACAACTTCATAAAATAATACTTATAAACTGTGTCACCAGGGACTCTCCTGGTGGCCCAGGGGTTAAGAATTCACCTTCCAATGCAGAAGATGTGGGTTCAATCCCTGGTTGGGGAACTAATCTCCCACATGTGGGGCAACAAAGCACAAGAGTGGCTACTACGGAGTAGCCCGCATGCCGCAGCTAAGACCCGTTACAGTCAAATAAAAAATAAATACTTTTAAAATTGTGCTGCAAGATTTTTTATATGTAAAGATATAATTTCTATGATAATAATAGCACAATAGAAGAAGGGAACAGAGCTATATTGGAGCAAAGTTTCTGGATACTATTGAAATTAAGTTAGTATTAGTCTGAATAAGTTTAAGTGTTAACCTTAATCCCTAGAGTTACCACTAGGAATAACTCAAAAAAAAAAAACCAAAAAACAACAGAAAACGAAAAGCAAGGCAGAGTGGAGAGGACAAGCACAGAGCCATTTTAGGAGGTACAGTCAATGGAAATTTGTATTGGATGAAAGCAAGATATTCTCCCTCAAGAAGCACAGAGTTAAAAGAAAGAATTTGAAAAGTGAACAAAAAATTATCTTATATTGTGCCTGATGACTGGATCACGGACTAGGGCGGGACTGTGATAGGAGATGGGGCTGAGACTAGATCATAAAACTTTAAGGATGGACCTTTGTTCCTAAGGTATTAAAGAGTCCTTTAAGGAATCCTGAGAAAAGAATTGACATGATTTTGAGCAAAGAAATGATGGTAACTCATTAGAGAAATGCAAATCAAAATAATAATGAGATATCACTTCATATCTGTATAAAATGACTACAATAAAAAAGACAGGACAGTAACAAGTATTGGTGACGATGTGGAGAAACTGGAACCCTCATACACTGTTGGTGGGAATGTAAAATGGTACCACCTCTTTGGAAAAGGTATGATGATCCCTGAAAACGTTAATCATAGAGTTACCATATCACCTAGCAATTCTATTTCAAGGTATATACCCAAGAAAACTTAAAACATGTCTGTATAAAAACTTGCATATAAACACTCACAGCAGTATTACTTATAATATTCCCAAATTGATGAATGAATAAACAAAAAGTGGTACAGCCCTACAGTGGAACACTGTCTAGTCATAAAAAGTAATGATGTCCTAATACCGATACAACATGGATGAACTTTGAACGTTATGAGAAATGAAATAAGCCAAACACAAAGAACACGTGTCAGATGACCCCACCTGTATGAAATGTCCAGAATAAGCACATCCACAGAAACAGAAAGCATATTAATGATGGCCAAAGGCTACAGGGGCCGCCGGGGAAAGACGAAGAGGAGGAAACAGCGAGCACCTGTTAATGAGTGTGAGACTTTTTCGACTTGAAAAATGTTCTAAAGACAGTGGCATGATTGCACAACTCTGAATATACTAAAAAGCACTGAGTTACATGCTTTAAAAGCATAAATGTTGTGGTTTATGAACTGGTTTTCAATAAAGCTCGTACAAAACAAAAAACTGCAATGAGCTACCATTTCACACCTAGTAGAATGAGTAAAATCAAAGAGACCAGAAATACCAGGGTTGGGAAAGACGGGCAACACTGCAGTTGGTCAAAGGGTAAAATGGCACAACCGCCTTGGAGACCTGGTTGGCAGTGCTGAGTCAGCTCAACCAGCAGTCACCCTATGACACAGCGACTCCTACTTGTTTACTGAAGGTAACTGGAAGCTTACGAGCACAGGATTTGTACAGAAACGTCCACAGTCCCTTACTCATAGGGTCCAAAAATGGAAACCATCCAAATTTCCATCAGCAGGAGAACCAATAAATTATGGTACATATTTATACAATGGCAAATTACTCAGCCGTTAAAAACAAGCGGATAGGTACAGGAATATGGGTGGATCTCAAAATTATGATCTAGATGGAAAGAAACCAAATTCGCACACAGACACACACAGTATAGCTATACTATATGATTCTACTTATAGAAAGCCAACCAACAGGCAAAACTAACCTACCATAGGAGAAAAGAGCACAATGGCTTCCAGAACAGAGGGGAAGGGGTGCAAGCGATCCTTCAGAGGTCATGAGAACAACCTGCGTGGTTACACACATTTGTAAAACTGTCAAAACTAATCAAAATAGATGCTTAAGATCTGTGCATTTTCTTAAGTACACATTTTATTCCAATTCAAACAGAAATAGCAAGATGTGGACAAATATCCTACTAAAACATCCATGGATGAAGGGACACAACGTGATACATGCACATATAAATGATTATTTCTTACTGTAGTTCTGCGGCACAAGTTCTGGGTTCTTAGGACTTTTCAGCTTGTAGGATACATCTCCAATATTAACTGTATCACCTAAAAGAGAACACAGAAGCACAATCATTAAAAAAAAATAGAGACTTACCATATTAATGATGGCCAAAGGCTACAGGGGCCGCCGGGGAAAGACGAAGAGGAGGAAACAGCGAGCACCTGTTAATGAGTGTGAGACTTTTTTGACTTGAAAAATGTTCTAAAGACAGTGGCATGATTGCACAACTCTGAATATACTAAAAAGCACTGAGTTACATGCTTTAAAAGCATAAATGTTGTGGTTTATGAACTGGTTTTCAATAAAGCTCGTATAAAACAAAAAACTGCAATGAGTTACCATTTCACACCTAGTAGAATGAGTAAAATCAAAGAGACCAGAAATACCAGGGTTGGGAAAGACGGGCAACACTGCAGTTGGTCAAAGGGTAAAATGGCACAACCGCCTTGGAGACCTGGTTGGCAGTGCTGAGTCAGCTCAACCAGCAGTCACCCTATGACACAGCGACTCCTACTTGTTTACTGAAGGTAACTGGAAGCTTACGAGCACAGGATTTGTACAGAAACGTCCACAGTCCCTTACTCATAGGGTCCAAAAATGGAAACCACCCAAATTTCCATCAGCAGGAGAACCAATAAATTATGGTACATATTTATACAATGGCAAATTACTCAGCCGTTAAAAACAAGCAGATAGGTACAGGAATATGGGTGGATCTCAAAATTATGATCTAGATGGAAAGAAACCAAATTCGCACACAGACACACACAGTATAGCTATACTATATGATTCTACTTATAGAAAGCCAACGAACAGGCAAAACTAACCTACCATAGGAGAAAAGAGCACAATGGCTTCCAGAACAGAGCAGAGGGGAAGGGGTGCAAGCGATCCTTCAGAGGTCATGAGAGCAACCTGCGTGGTTACACACATTTGTAAAACTGTCAAAACTAATCAAAATAGATGCTTAAGATCTGTGTATTTTCTTAAGTACACATTTTATTCCAATTCAAACAGAAATAGCAAGATGTGGACAAATATCCTACTAAAACATCCATGGATGAAGGGACACAACGTGATACATGCACATATAAATGATTATTTCTTACTGTAGTTCTGCGGCACAAGTTCTGGGTTCTTAGGACTTTTCAGCTTGTAGGATACATCTCCAATATTAACTGTATCACCTAAAAAGAGAACACAGAAGCACAATCATTATGAGAAACAAGACAGAAAACAACCCCACTATGCGTTCTGCCGCAGTGAGTCTCTTGAGCTAGAGAGGGGTGCATGTCCCACAGACAGGCCTCCGCCAGGCGGCCAGAGGCACACCCACCAGGCACCGTGCTGCAAGACGGGGGTACGCGTGCCAGTCGCTGCAGTTATGCCCAACTCTCTGCAACCCTATGGACTGCAGCCCACCAGGCTCCTCCAGCCACAGGGATTCTCCAGGCAAAATTACTGGAGTGGTTGCCATTTTCCTCTCCAGGGGATCTTTCCAAATTAGGGATCAAACCCATGTCTCCTGTGTTGTGGGGCGGATTCTCACCACTGAGTTAGTGTTAAAACTCCTGTATTTATGCTATTTCATTTCATCTTGACTCTAAGTCACCCATAGAGTTATCTTATAGAATTGCTGTAACAGAAACTCCATCTTAAGCTAGCTTAAGGACACTGAGGTGTTTGTTACCGCAGTTGTATAAACTAGCTCTCAGGAGCCATGAAGCCATCATTAACAGATCTAGGCTCGGGTGCCAGTCCACAGTCTGTGAGGGACGGCAGCCGGAAGCACAGCCCAATTCACACCCCAGGCTAAACGCAGAGACCCCATCCCTGGCACCACCAGAGTCACACTGTGGGACACCAGGGGCAGAGGCATACATTTTCCCACATCTTGACACTTCTCAAACCATCAGAAGAGCTGAAAAACCACTCTTAAGAGGCAAAAGTCATGGTTTTTCATCTCTAGTCTACGGTCTTCAGAGGCAGCTTCTAATAAAAAGCACACTGCCTAAGTAACCTGTTCCTGCAGCTCGCAAAACTCCCTGAGGATTCAGAGTTATGGGCAGGAACATTTAATCGGCCCAGCCTAGGCCCCTCACTCCGGCCTGACTGCCAGGGCACAGGGCAGGGGGAAGAGCCAACTGCCACGATGTGCAGAGTGGCGTCAGGGCCCTGCCTCCCCGCTCGGCTCACCAGGCAGGGACACCCGCTCTCTTTCTGCTCCTTGCCCTCTCACCTCCTCTCCTCTCCTAACTCACAATGACTCAGGTCTTCTTTGCTTTCCCTTCCTCTTCTCTTCAACTTCTAGTTGGGTGTAGAGTCCAGGTTCCTGCCCTGTTTTCTAGCTATAATCTCTTCTTGATGAGGTCATCTGGTCTTACGCCTTTAAACGCAATATATGGCTTGCTCCCGAACATATCTCTCATCTAGATCTCAGAGACCAGTAGTCTCAGAGATGCCTAATAGTCAGCTGCCACTTGGCATATTCAAAACTGAACTTCCGGTCTGCGAGTGCTCCACTCACAATATTCCCCAGCTCTGCTGATGGTGACTCAAGCCTTCCAGCTCCACAGACCAGCCATCTTACAGCCAGTATGAACTGCTCTCTCCCACACCCATCAGAAAAGCGTACTGACTCCATCGTTAGGATATATATAGTGCTGGACTTGGCTGGTGGTCTAATGGTTAAGGACCCGCCTGCCAATGCAGGGGACACGGGTTTGATCCCCAGTCTGAGAAGGTTCTACATGTTTCAGGGGAAACTAAGCCTGAGCGCCACAATTACTGAGCCTATGCTCTAGAGCCCGAGATCTGCAACAAGAGGAGCCACCTCAATGAGAAGCCCGTGCACTGAAACTGGAGAGTAGCCCCCAGTCACCGCAACTAGAGAAAGCCCGTGTGCAGCAATGAAGACCCAGCACAGCCAAAACTAAATACAATTTTTTTTTTTTAATTTATTTTTTGGGCAGGGGTCGGGGAGGGAGGGGAGCAGGCGGGCCACTTCTATTGGTCTTTCGTTCCTCTATGTTCATCTGTCTTTGTTCTTTGGCTCCTGTGGGCCTCCCATCGCGGTGGCCTCTGTCGTTGCAGAGTGCTGGCTCTGGGCACATGCGCTCCAGAGCTCCAGCTCGGTAATTGGACACATGGGTCCAGCCGCTCCGTGGCACATGGGATCCTTCCAGGCCAGGGATCTAACCAGCGCCCCTTGCACTGCAAGGCAGTGTCCTTACCCACTGGACCACCAGGGGAAGCCCTAAATACAATTTTAAAGATGCACTTAAAAGAGATATGCAGCATTGTCCACTTCTCACTGCATCCTCTACTACCACAATGCTGACCCAGGCCCATGAGGGGGTTACTACTTAAACTCACTCTCTCATTTAAACAGCATTCTCTCTCACCTCCTTACAGACTTCCTGTCTCAAGCTTTGCACCCTACAGTTAATTCTCAACAAAGCAGCCACAGTGACCATGAGAAAATAGGAATCCAGCAACGCCAATCCTCTGCTCAACCCCCATCTGTGCAATGGCCGTAAAGGCTACTTCTGATCTGGCTCCCCGCTTCCCTCTGCACACATCTCCCACCGGCGTCCTCCTCACTTACTCTACTCAGCCACACCGGTCTCCTCAACCTTCCTGGAATGTATCAGACATATCGTCAATTCAGGCTTTTGAACTGGATTTTCCTATGGGCTAAATGCTTTTCCTAAATATATCCATTATCAATCAGAGCCCCACCAAGAAACCAATGGTTCATTCGAGTAACTGAGGAGAGAATAATGAAGGAAGTCTACCTGGGAACCAACCAAGACGGTATGGCCCCCTAGCAACAACAGAAATGCATGGGCTTCAGGGGAAACTAAGCCTGAGCGCCACAATTACTGAGCCTATGCTCTAGAGCCGAGCTCTGCAACAAGAGGAGCCACCTCAATGAGAAGCCCGTGCACTGAAACTGGAGAGTAGCCCCCAGTCACCGCAACTAGAGAAAGCCCGTGTGCAGCAATGAAGACCCAGCACAGCCAAAACTAAATACAATTTTTTTTTTAATTTATTTTTTGGGGCAGGGGTCGGGGAGGGAGGGGAGCAGGCGGGCCACTTCTATTGGTCTTTCGTTCCTCTATGTTCATCCGTCTTTGTTCTTTGGCTCCTGTGGGCCTCCCATCGCGGTGGCCTCTGTCGTTGCAGAGTGCTGGCTCTGGGCACATGCGCTCCAGAGCTCCAGCTCGGTAATTGGACACATGGGTCCAGCCGCTCCGTGGCACATGGGATCCTTCCAGGCCAGGGATCAAACCGTCACCCCTTGCACTGCAAGGCGGTGTCCTTACCCACTGGACCACCAGGGGAAGCCCTAAATACAATTTTAATGATGCACTTAAAAGAGATATGTAGCACTGTCCACTTCTCACTGCATCCTCTACTACCATAATGCTGACCCAGGCCCATGAGGGGGTTACTACTTAAACTCACTCTCTCATTTAAACAGCATTCTCTCTCACCTCCTTACAGACTTCCTGTCTCAAGCTTTGCGCCCTACAGTTAATTCTCAACAAAGCAGCCACAGTGACCATGAGAAAATAAGAATCCAGCAACACCAATCCTCTGCTCAACCCCCATCTGTGCAATGGCCGTAAAGGCTACTTCTGATCTGGCTCCCCGCTTCCCACTGCACACATCTCCCACCGGCGTCCTCCTCACTTACTCTACTCAGCCACACCGGTCTCCTCAACCTTCCTGGAATGTATCAGACATATCGTCAATTCAGGCTTTTGAACTGGATTTTCCTATGGGCTAAATGCTTTTCCTAAATATATCCATTATCAATCAGAGCCCCACCAAGAAACCGATGGTTCATTCGAGTAACTGAGGAGAGAATAATGAAGGAAGCCTGCATGGAGGTGTGGGCAGCGTCTGGGAAACCAACCAAGACGGTGCACTGCCCTGGCACTAGCAACAACAGAAAGCCACGACCACTGCTGGGCCTGCAGAGGCGGGGCGAGCCAACAGAGAGAGCGGGCGCGTGGAGAGCGACTCCTGAAAGAAGCTGTGACCCTCAGCGGAAGAAAGCACCAAATCTAAGGTGCTGAGTGGCAAAGAGGAAGCTGGGGAATAAATATGAAGCAAAAAGTGACAGAAATAAAAGCGGTAAAACACAAATTCAAAATCCTATCTGATATTTTAAGATATCTCTCTCAGTAAGTGGCTGAAGAGCAGGGGAAAGAGAGAAGAATATAGAGGTAAAGACGATAACTTCTCAGTCTTTGGGCTAAGGCCAAATGGAGAGGCAAAGACCTAAGAACATTATAAAGCAATTAACCTAAATCGTCTTTACAGAACATTATACACACCAATGGCAGAGTGCACATTCTTCTCAAATGTACATGCAATGTTCACCAAACCAGATCTCTGGCTGCCCCATAATCCAGATCCTAGTAAGTTTCAAAGGGCTGAAATCGTACAAACTATACTTCCTAATGAAAGTGGAATTAAACTGGAAATTTGTAACAAAAAGGTAACTGGTAAATCTCTATAAACGTTTGGAAATCAAGTCATAGTCTTCCAAAAAAATCCAAAGAATTTACAATGGAAACTGGACTCATTAAGAAACAGGGTAGCGGGCTTCCCTGGTGTGTTAGTCACTCCACTGTGTCCAACTCTTTGTGACCCCATGAACGCCTCTGTCTATGGGGACCCTCAAGGCAAGAACACCAGGATGGGTTGCCAGGGGACCTTCCTGACCCAGGAATGGAAGCCAGGTCTCCTGCATGACCGGCAGATGTTTTAGCTCCTGGTGGCTCAAAGGTAAAGAATTCACCTGACAATGAAGAGACACAGGTTCAATTCCTGGCCCAGGAACATCCCACGTGCTGCAGAGCAGCTAAGCCCATATGCCGCGACAACGGAGCCCAGGCTCTAGAGACTGGGCACCGCAATGACTGAATCACAAGCAGCCTAGAACCCGTGCTCTGCAACAAGAGAAGCCACTGCAATGAGACGTCCAAGCACCGCGCCTGCTCGCCCCCTCTAGAAGAAAGCTCTCACAGCAACAAACGCAGCACAGCCAAAATTAATTAATTAATACATAAAAGAAACAGCGCAGTGATCAACTAGCCATGCTGCTGCAGGAAAATTACACTCACGGGGTCAAGGCATTTGCCCTCCCTGCCTCGAATGCCGATACTGTTGGCCATCCGCCGTTACCATGCCATGCTTTGCTGAGCCATCTAACCGAACCCCGTGGCCCTCCTTTGACCTCTGTCCAATTAAAGGCTTATGTCTCCTTTGGCTAAGATCGCTCTCCTGAGTTCCACGCTTCTCAGTAGCATGTAAGATATTTCAGAGATACCTCAAATTTAACATGAGAAATTCAGTGTGTGTGTGTGCTATCCAACCATCTCCACCCAGCTCCACCTCCTGCCTTCTTCTCTTAGCAAATGATGCTTTAGTCCCTCAGCCTAGAAGGCGTTTCCCATCTCTCACATTGTCCCTTCACACAAGGACTCCGTCATCTCCCTACTGAACCGACCCTAGTTTTTCCACCTCCCTCCTTCAAAAAAAAAAAGAATTGATCACCTCACTCCTATCCTTCTGCGTAGTATCTGGCGCATCCTTCTGTAACAGTACTGTTATTAACTATGGCTTCTTCACAATGAGTCTCTTTCTCTTCTTTTTTGGCTCTGTGGGTCCTATTAATAGTTGCAGCATGTGGATGGGATCTAGCCCCTGAGCAGGGATTGAATCTGGGCCCCTGGAATCAGGAGCACTGCATCTTAACCACTGGACCACCAGAAAAGTCCCAAGAGTCTTTAAATGAGGGCACCAACACTTTCCAAAGGGACAGAGGATGGCTGTCTGAAGGGGATCGCTTTTCAGATGCTCACGTCCACGTGTTCTTCTCTAACATTAACTCGACGGAGAGATGGCCCCGTAGGCTCTCCTTCCCGAGAGGCCTTTTCAGGGGCCCTTCTCTCACCCATTTTACTATGGTGTATGGTGCACTGTTCCAGGGGACCAAACAAAGAGGCGTATTTAGTTACGGTCAGGAGAAGCCTGCTCAGTAGTAGACACGTCAACATAAACCTGCCTACAAATTCTCTTCCCTTATCTTGTATATTTCGACTAAAATGAAGAGTTGCTTTAGAATGGCCTTAGTATTCTGGCCTGTGTGGGCCTGAGACAGATACAGTGTATTGCAGAGAGGGGAAGTGTTAAGTACTGTCAAATAATTCAAGGTGGGAGAGCTCAAGGAGCAAAGGAAAAAAAGCTTCAAGAACTGGCTTTTCACAACCTTAAAGGTAAGCTATTATTTTTTTTTTAACTTTTCTCAGTTCTTATCTTGAGCACATACTATTCATAGAGGGGAAAAAAGGAACCCCTGAACATCTGAAGCAGTACACATTATTAATGGTGATTCATTTTAATGTAACTGAAACAGTTTTCAGCACTACCAAAGTTTGCACAATAGATTAGATAAAAATCACAGAGAAACCTTTTCAATGTTTTTTCAGAGCAGATGTATATCTTTCAAAGGGGTAGATACAAACTTATTCTCAAACATCAGCATGAAATATTTATTCCAACTATAGTCATTCCTAATCTTAGAAAATGTTCTTTTCTAACTTTTATAATGAAAAGGTTATATACTAGTTTCTGAACCAATTAGTTCTCTGTTGCACTAAATAACAATGTCAAACATCAATCGTGAGCTCTAAAGAAACAGATGAACTACTGGTTTTTTATACATAACTTCTACACAAATGTTTGCTAAGACCCATAAACAAAGCTCATTATACATATAATAATATCATGACTTCTGCCTCAGTCCTCTTTACATGAATGGCATATTTTCACTATATTAATGCTACTTCACTATAAGTTAAAGAGCAAAACTGTACTACCATAGATTATGAAATAAACATGTAACCATTAGATTCCTTTATTCTTGGCTTTACTCCATTTAGTAATCTACCCTTCAAAATATGTCCCATAATTTAGTTCTCACTGATCTTTATAACATTTTTTTTTATAGATTACAACATTGAAACTTTATTTTGGGAGGCGGGGGTTGGGGATGGAGAGGGTTGGGTAGGCCACTTCTATTGGTCTTTCATTTATTTATTTCCATCCATCTTTGTTCTTTGGCCCGTGTGGGCCTCCCATCGCAGTGGCCTCTGTTGTCACAGAGCACCAGCCCCGGGCACATGCGCTCCAGAGCTCCAGCTCAGTAATTGGACACATCGGTCCAGTCGCTCTGCGGCAAGTGGGATCTTCCCAGGCCAGGGATTGAACCGGTGCCCGTTGCGCTGCAAAGCAGTGTCCTTACCCACTGGACCACCAGGAAAGCCCCATTTTTTTTTAAATATATATTAACATAGTCATTTGAATTGAAAGGGAAAATATATTTTTTCTGTCGACTAACTTTGCTCATTATGAAAACTAAGAATTTGATTCATTTTAATGTAACTGAAACAGTTTTCAGCACTACCAAAGTTTGCACAATAGATTAGATAAAAATCACAGAGAAACCTTTTCAATGTTCTTTCAGAGCAGATGTATATCTTTCAAAGGGGTAGATACAAACTTATTCTCAAACATCAGCATGAAATATTTATTCCAACTATAGTCATTCCTAATCTTAGAAAATGTTCTTTTCTAACTTTTATAATGAAAAGGTTATATACTAGTTTCTGAGCCAATTAGTTCTCTGTTGCACTAAATAACAATGTCAAACATCAATCGTGAGCTCTAAAGAAACAGATGAACTACTGGTTTTTTATACATAACTTCTACACAAATGTTTGCTAAGACCCATAAACAAAGCTCATTATACATATAATAATATCATGACTTCTGCCTCAGTCCTCTTTACATGAATGGCATATTTTCACTATATTAATGCTACTTCACTATAAGTTAAAGAGCAAAACTGTACTACCATAGATTATGAAATAAACATGTGTTAACCATTAGATTCCTTTATTCTTGGCTTTACTCCATTTAGTAATCTACCCTTCAAAATATGTCCCATAATTTAGTTCTCACTGATCTTTATAACATTTTTTTTTATAGATTATAACATTGAAACTTTACTTTGGGGGGCGGGGGTTGGGGATGGAGAGGGTTGGGTAGGCCACTTCTATTGGTCTTTCATTTATTTATTTCCATCCATCTTTGTTTTTTGGCCTGTGTGGGCCTCCCATCGCAGTGGCCTCTGTTGTCGCAGAGCACCAGCCCCGGGCACATGCGCTCCAGAGCTCCAGCTCGGTAATTGGACACATCGGTCCAGTCGCTCTGCGGCAAGTGGGATCTTCCCAGGCCAGAGATTGAACCGGCGCCCGTTGCGCTGCAAAGCAGTGTCCTTACCCACTGGACCACCAGGAAAGCCCCATTTTTTTTTAAATATATATTAACATAGTCATTTGAATTGAAAGGGAAAATATATTTTTTCCGTCGACTACCTTTGCTCATTATGAAAACTAAGAATTTGATTCATAAAAGTATTTGAACATGTGATAAGGTAAAAACATTTTCTCCGAAAAAATACTGTACTGGCAAAAGTACGCTGAATGAAATCTTTATTTTAACAACAGTCTTTAAGTGAGAAAATAACTGTAGCCACTTGATAAATTTTGGTAAAAACTTTTTTTTAATTTATTCGTCTTTTTAAATGAAGGATTACAGCTTCACAGAATTTTGTTGTTTTCTGTGAAACATCAACTTTTTAGTGAACTTCCCAGAAACTGAGGCAGTTTCTACTGACTAGGTCAGGGACTTCACTTGCAAGTCAAGTGATTTCCAACTGCTTGCTATGAATAAAATGAAAAGGCTAGAATCAAGTTGTCCATTTATAGGTCATCAAAAATATTTTTAATATTTATTTGTATTGATTTATTATTTATGTGGCTGGGCCAGGTCTCAGTGGCGGCATGCAAACTCTGAGTTGCAGCATGTGGGATCTAGCTCCCCGACCAGGGATCGAACCTGGGCCTCCTGCACTGGGAGCATGGCGTCTTCACCACTGGACCGCCAACGCACTCTCTGATAATATCATATTTGATAATAAATCAACATATTATTTTTGGCTTCTTACTTAGAAAGCCTGTAAAAAAAACTCAGTGATATGGCTATATAAAAATTCTTCATATTCCAGCAATAAAATCTGGGAATATTAATTACAGTAATTTATATTTGACGAGGGAAACGTTCTACTGTATTATTAATAGGTATGTTTCCACAAAATTTTAGGTTTTTTTTTTTCATTTGAAACATACTGATATTCTTTTGAACAACTGTGCTCTAATAATTTTAATAACAGAAATACTTTAACACTGAGACATTTTTCACCACAGAAAACTACGCCTAAACTCTATGAGGATCCAGAACCTTGATCCCAGCAGAGGCCTCTTGGGCCCACCCGCCTCCTCGGAGTCCAGGCGCATCTGGGAGAAGGTATCTAAGCGTTGAGGATTCTAATGAAAACATGGAATGAAAGCTAATAAAAATAATAAGGAAACATTGCAGTATACCATAGGAAAGTGGAATGTGTGTTTTTCAGTTAGAAGGGATTAAAAATGGAATTGCATTTTATTAAGGGAAAAGAAAATAAATGTATCTTAGAACTGGTTGTTTATGGATGGAAAGAATAAAGGATAAATTAATATAGGCACAGAAAGTAATGGAAGGTTTGTGGATGGTCAGGACTGGTTAGGTTCAAACTTAATTAATCTTACAGCTATTTTAGAAGTGTTAGATTACATTTATAACTCTACATGTTGACAACTTTCAAAATCGAATAATTGTAACACTGTAATTCTAGGTATGGGAAGCAGCAGCAAGAGGAAGTATTTCCTAGATCATCACAGACTAGTAAAACCATGAATACAGAGAATTTAAAATTATCAATGAGGCCTAATCCAGAAATTAGCACTTGGCATGGTGTATCAACAGGAATCTTGGCTTGACCTAGGCATAAGCAGTCCTAGGAACGTGGGGCAAGAACTGGTCATGACATGTCTCTCAAACAGTGGTCAACTGTTGAACCAGAGAGACTACAGGCTAAAATACTGCCTGCCCACAATAGCAGCAGCCTGAGCCACATCAGAGCCACCAAGGGGCCCTGAGAACTCAGCACGAAACAAGACGCCCACCGCCATAATATCATATTTGATAATAAATCAACATATTATTTTTGGCTTCTTACTTAGAAAGCCTGTAAAAAAAACTCAGTGATATGGCTATATAAAAATTCTTCATATTCCAGCAATAAAATCTGGGAATATTAATTACAGTAATTTATATTTGACGAGGGAAACATTCTACTGTATTATTAATAGGTATGTTTCCACAAAATTTTAGGTTTTTTTTCATTTGAAACATACTGATATTCTTTTGAACAACTGTGCTCTAATAATTTTAATAACAGAAATACTTTAACACTGAGACATTTTTCACCACAGAAAACTACGCCTAAACTCTATGAGGATCCAGAACCTTGATCCCAGCAGAGGCCTCTTGGGCCCACCCGCCTCCTCGGAGTCCAGGCGCATCTGGGAGAAGGTATCTAAGCGTTGAGGATTCTAATGAAAACATGGAATGAAAGCTAACAGAAATAATAAGGAAACATTGCAGTATACCGTAGGAAAGTGGAATGTGTGTTTTTCAGTTAGAAGGGATTAAAAATGGAATTGCATTTTATTAAGGGAAAAGAAAATAAATGTATCTTAGAACTGGTTGTTTATGGATGGAAAGAATAAAGGATAAATTAATATAGGCACAGAAAGTAATGGAAGGTTTGTGGATGGTCAGGACTGGTTAGGTTCAAACTTAATTAATCTTACAGCTATTTTAGAAGTGTTAGATTACATTTATAACTCTACATGTTGACAACTTTCAAAATCGAATAATTGTAACACTGTAATTCTAGGTATGGGAAGCAGCAGCAAGAGGAAGTATTTCCTAGATCATCACAGACTAGTAAAACCATGAATACAGAGAATTTAAAATTATCAACGAGGCCTAATCCAGAAATTAGCACTTGGCATGGTGTATCAACAGGAATCTTGGCTTGACCTAGGCATAAGCAGTCCTAGGAACGTGGGGCAAGAACTGGTCATGACATGTCTCTCGAACAGTGGTCAACTGTTGAACCAGAGAGACTACAGGCTAAAATACTGCCTGCCCCAGCAGGAAGCTAGCACACTGCAGCCCTGAGCCACATCAGAGCCACCCGAAGGGGAGCCCTGAGGGAACTCAGCACGGAAACAAGACGCCCACCGCCACGGCGACCCCTGAAAGTGCCCTCCAGGAGACCTGGGACGGGAGAGCACAGGATCCGGGCCCCCAGTGTGGAGGTGTGCATCAGGGCGGTGACTTCAGTGAGCCCTGACTCTGCATCTTCTCACCCACAGACAAGCACTAAATTCCTTCACTGGAGATAATTTGGTTTTCTTTCCTTAACAGTAATCTTTGCATGATCTACCTACCAGGTCTTTATTGCACAGTCTCCTCCATCTCCTGGCTCCCCCACATGGACTCTTTGGAGCAGTTTCTTGGAGTTATCTAAGATGCAGTGTCCTGGGCTTACAGTTCTCAGAAATTCCACCAAATTAAACATAACTAACTCTCAACTTCTAGGTTATGCAATTTTTTTTCAGACTACATATTTAAAAGATATATTTTAAAGAGTATTGTAAAAAAAAAAAAGAGTATTGTAACGATTTTAGGTTTTAAATGTCAATATTTACAGTACAATGGAGACAACAAGTTTTTCACCTATTTATATTTATCAGGGTAGTTTCTAGATATCAACCTAAAAATGTGGGAATGGATATAAACCCTTCTAAGAGCTAAGTGAGAAAAACATTTGAAGACTGCTGTTCGGTCTATAAGCCTGTCTATAAGACTGACCGTTTTGTTAGCAAAGTCTACGATTATTTTTGTATCCCCAGTGCCAAAAATAATACCTCAAGCCAAGCAGATATTGAATAAATGAATATATGAATGAATGATTATCTTGGGTTGGACCAAAGTTCCTTCAGGTAAATTTTATAATGCAAATATATGTACCATCTTTGGCAGAGATACAGACTAGTAAAACCATGAATACAGAGAATTTAAAATTATCAATGAGGCCTAAATTAGCACTTGGCATGGTGTATCAACAGGAATCTTGGCTTGACCTAGGCATAAGCAGTCCTAGGAACGTGGGGCAAGAACTGGTCATGACATGTCTCTCAAACAGTGGTCAACTGTTGAACCAGAGAGACTACAGGCTAAAATACTGCCCGCCCCAGCAGGAAGCTAGCACACTGCAGCCCTGAGCCACATCAGAGCCACCCGAAGGGGAGCCCTGAGGGAACTCAGCACGGAAACAAGAAGCCCACCGCCACGGCGACCCCTGAAAGTGCCCTCCAGGAGACCTGGGACGGGAGAGCACAGGATCCGGGCCCCCAGTGTGGAGGTGTGCATCAGGGCGGTGACTTCAGTGAGCCCTGACTCTGCATCTTCTCACCCACAGACAAGCACTGAATTCCTTCACTGGAGATAATTTGGTTTTCTTTCCTTAACAGTAATCTTTGGATGATCTACCTACCAGGTCTTTATTGCACAGTCTCCTCCATCTCCTGGCTCCCCGACGTGGACTCTTTGGAGCAGTTTCTTGGAGTTATCTAAGATGCAGTGTCCTGGGCTTACAGTTCTCAGAAATTCCACCAAATTAAACATAACTAACTCTCAACTTCTAGGTTATGCAATTTTTTTTCAGACTACATATTTAAAAGATATATTTTAAAGAGTATTGTAAAAAAAAAAAAGAGTATTGTAACGATTTTAGGTTTTAAATGTCAATATTTACAGTACAATGGAGACAACAAGTTTTTCAGCTATTTATATTTATCAGGGTAGTTTCTAGATATCAACCTAAAAATGTGGGAATGGATATAAACCCTTCTAAGAGCTAAGTGAGAAAAACATTTGAAGACTGCTGTTCGGTCTATAAGCCTGTCTATAAGACTGACCGTTTTGTTAGCAAAGTCTACGATTATTTTTGTATCCCCAGTGCCAAAAATAATACCTCAAGCCAAGCAGATATTGAATAAATGAATATATGAATGAATGATTATCTTGGGTTGGACCAAAAGTTCCTTCAGGTTATTCCATAACATCTTATGGAAAAACTCAAACAAACTTAGCGCCAACCCAATAGCTTTTAATCAAATACTGTTTTTCTTAAAAGTATTATTTCAAGTCCTCCGTTTTCTGCATTCTTTGAGAACAGCCCATCTTCTAACATGCTCAGAAATCAAATACTTAAACATCTAATAAAGTGAGAGGGAAGTCACTCAGTCGTGTCCAACTCTGTGACCCACGGACAAGCCATTGGCTCCTCCAGGAAAGACGGCCCGGCGGTTGCCACGCCCTCCTCCAGGGGAGCTTCCCCACCCAGGGACCGAGCCCAGGTGTCCAGCACGGCAGGCAGACGTTTCTACCCTCTGAGCCAGCAGGGAAGTCCCAGAACAGTGGAGTGGGTAGCCTATTCCTTTCCCAGGGGATCTTCCTGACCCATGGACTGATCTGAACCAAAAATGTTAAAAAAAAAAAAAAAGTCATATATTTGTAAAGGATTCATATACGTAAAGTACCATAAGTATTCATCTAAAAGAGAATGATGATACTTACACAACACGCAATACAACTTAGGCAAAGGAAACTAATGTATGTCTCTCTTCAAATAAACCACAAAAACATTTTGGTTAAGTGCAACCATTTGTTAAAAAAGATTTTAGTTAATAAGATACTCATAATGGAAATCATTAGAGTAGTTAAGAATGAGTTAAGGAAAAGTATAAACTGTTATAGAATATGCTGCTTGACATTTGTTACATGTATTATTACAAATAATACAAAAATGTAAGCACGCATAACTCTTAAGAGATTAACCTAAATCTCCATACAGTACACAAACCGTCACATAACTACTGCTACCAATAATTTAGGTTATATATTTTATTCAAGCATGGAAAATATGAACTTGAAAATTAAAAACTCTGAAAAGACTCGAACAGTTAAAACCTTCCCAACGAAATCAAATTGAAGGCCATTTTTAAGGTAAGAAGGCTTGATTTTATCACCTGCAATGATCCTAATGGAAAGGGACTTCCCAAAAGTTTATAGGAAATTATTTCTATATTTAAGAAAATAATTAACAGTATCTTTTACAAAGCACTCACTCTTGTACAAACACGTCTGGACGTCACTCCCTGGATTTTGAGCGGACAGCTGTTTAGTTTTACATGTCCAATATTCTTTCCTTTTTGATCAACGGAACCCCTCTCTCCAGGGGAAAGCCCGCCCCATTTGTTTGGGGCAGAGTTCACCTCAGCCTTTACCACTGAACTCATATGCCCAGAAATGGGTGCCCTGCACAAGCCCTGCCAGAACATTCCATGCTCTGACCACAGTGGGCTATTTTCGAGATGGGCCTATGATCCAAGCTTGGTCAATAAGAGTTCTCACCGGGTATTCTGTCCGAACTCACAGGAAAGGATGTCCTCTCTTTATCGCACATCGTGAACTGTAAGGACAGTCAAAGTCTGGGGCTGTTGCTTAGACTGTCATCCTGACCCATGGACTGATCTGAACCAAAAATGTTAAAAAAAAAAAAAGTCATATATTTGTAAAGGATTCATATACGTAAAGTACCATAAGTATTCATCTAAAAGAGAATGATGATACTTACACAACACGCAATACAACTTAGGCAAAGGAAACTAATATATGTCTCTCTTCAAATAAACCACAAAAACATTTTGGTTAAGTGCAACCATTTGTTAAAAAAGATTTTAGTTAATAAGATACTCATAATGGAAATCATTAGAGTAGTTAAGAATGAGCTAAGGAAAAGTATAAACTGTTATAGAATATGCTGCATGACATTTGTTACATGTATTATTACAAATAATACAAAAATGTAAGCACGCATAACTCTTAAGAGATTAACCTAAATCTCCATACAGTACACAAACCGTCACATAACTACTGCTACCAATAATTTAGGTTATATATTTTATTCAAGCATGGAAAATATGAACTTGAAAATTAAAAACTCTGAAAAGACTCGAATAGTTAAAACCTTCCCAACGAAATCAAATTGAAGGCCATTTTTAAGGTAAGAAGGCTTGATTTTATCACCTGCAATGATCCTAATGGAAAGGGACTTCCCAAAAGTTTATAGGAAATTATTTCTATATTTAAGAAAATAATTAACAGTATCTTTTACAAAGCACTCACTCTTGTACAAACACGTCTGGACGTCACTCCCTGGATTTTGAGCGGACAGCTGTTTAGTTTTACATGTCCAATATTCTTTCCTTTTTGATCAACGGAACCCCTCTCTCCAGGGGAAAGCCCGCCCCATTTGTTTGGGGCAGAGTTCACCTCAGCCTTTACCACTGAACTCATATGCCCAGAAATGGGTGCCCTGCACAAGCCCTGCCAGAACATTCCATGCTCTGACCACAGTGGGCTATTTTCGAGATGGGCCTATGATCCAAGCTTGGTCAATAAGAGTTCTCACCGGGTATTCTGTCCGAGCTCACAGGAAAGGATGTCCTCTCTTTATCGCACATCGTGAACTGTAAGGACAGTCAAAGTCTGGGGCTGTTGCTTAGACTGTCATCGCTGGCCACCTGAAGAAAGCCTGCCAGATGCTGAAACCAATACAGCGAAAAGCGGACCCAATAAAGGGAGAATAGAGAGGGGGGAACCATAGGGAACGGCAGAGAGCACAAGCCCTACAGATACTCTAACATCCTGCATCGAGCCCAGCCCAGAGCCTGGATCTCCCACCCGTGAGAACCAATGACATGTTTTTCTGTGCACATTTGTTACTTAAAATCGAGTAAGTGCTAACTAATACAACAATTTTTATATGGTAAAGGCAGGTGGAATAAGGGTCACTATTTCTATTTTTACAAAGATAACAACTCAGAGAGCAATACAGAACAATTTGACCCTGAGGATATTTGGCAAACAAACATTTTAGTCAGAATAATACTAGCATTCATAAATTTCCATCAAGTGATTACCTCTGGAATAAAAAAAAACACGCCAAAAGAATTTCTTGGCCAGTTTTTATAGAGCACCTTTGCGTCTTTTTTCCAAGTATTATCTTATAATGAAGATTTCATTTGTCAATCACTGTTTTTGTCCATATAGAATTTCACCAATTATATCCTGTACAACTCTGTTTTCCTTTGTGGCCATCAGCGTGGACTGAGTATCAAAAAGATGTTGCTCTTAGGCTTATTAGAAACTGTCAAACAAAACAGTTTCTAATAAGCCTTTAAATTTTTTGTATGACTGGTAATCGTTATTTAATTCCTGGTTAACCTAGGAGAATTATGGATATTTCCCTTATATATTTATTTCAAAGCTGTTCTATTGCCAAGATCTTTATCAATATCACAAATGCTTTTCCTAGTGACAGATTTCAGGCGCACCTGTACCCTTTCTCCTAAAATGGGAGATGCAATGTTTGCTGCCTGCCAAACTCTAAACTACGCCTCAAATTAAGTAATATACATACCTTAGCACATTCAGCTCTGAAATGGACTCACAATTCAATGACCGGTAACTTTGACCTTGCAGCTCTGAACTAAACCAACCAGAGAAGTTGGCTCAGTTCTAGGTTACTCATCAGCCAGCACGGCTGGCCTCTTGGGCCAGATGTTTCTGTTCTGAGGGGCTGGCGTGTGACTGTAGAACGCTTAGCAGATTCACTGTCCTCTACCCACTGGACACAAGAAGCACCCCTTCCTCCTGGTTAGGATAACCAAAAAACACCTTCACACATTGCTGAATGTCCCCTGGGGAAGGGGAAATGCCCCGATTAAGAACCACAGAACTGTCATCATTTTTTTAATAAAAAACTTAGACCCAAGAGAATACCAAATAGAGCAGCAATTTCCAGGTTAGTCTCTGTGTTCCCAATAAATTGTTTTCCTAGCAATTTTTCAGGTTACAACTGTTCTGGAATTTTACTGCTAAATTCTTTAATACACAAAATTCAGTGTCCTCAGGTTCAAAGTAGTTAATAATTACCCCCAAGTTCAATCCCCAGTAAATACAGACCTGAGACTTGCACACAGAGTACAGCTTTTCCCTTTACACTGTACTTCTGAATTGAAGCAGGAGTTCTATCTTTTCCCAAAGTCATTAATTCTATTATAAACCAAGGATATAATCTTAAAGTCACAGATATACATGAATATATATTACACTGCTTATATGTTTAAAAATAGACAACCTGCATGTCTAAGAATAGGAAACTAGTAAAATAAATTACATAGATAAATACATGAACTTAAGGCCAATTTAAAATGACCATATATAGCAATATTTAATCACCACATTAATATGTTAACGATAATGGCTGAGAATAAATTGTAAAACATATTGACTTAATTTTTTTAAATGAAATATGTATTCATATATATACATAATATACATATATTTAACAAAACCAGATAATATTAACACAAAATGACAATCATGAATTTGCACGGAAAGACTGTTTTAGGGGAAATGTCTCTATCTGACTTACAATGAACATAGATTCCTTACACAGAAAGAATTTTTAAACAAACTTATATACAAAAGTCATAAAGACAAAACAGTGAACCCCTTTAATAAGAATGGTACAAAAGTCCAGCACTCAACATGCCACCACGGATTTACAAAATTACATTTCCACACTATCACTTGATCTTGATCTGTGATGTATCTGTGCCTGTTTAACATCAGAATCCTACTGAGCTAAGTTCTTTCCCTCTGTGAAAACATACAGGAGTCTTTACTGAAAGCTCTTGGCAGGGAATATCCCAGCAGTCCAGAGGTTAAGACTGCGCTCTCCCTGCAGAGGCTCAGAGCTCAGCCGCTGGTCTCGTCGGGGAACTAAAACAACACAAGCTGCAAAGCCAGCCAAACCACCACCACCAACAAAAAACTCTCCCGTAGCCAACCTCCTTGTTAACCTCTTTAATCCTAAAACCAAGAGACAATACAACTAACTGAAGTGGAAAGAAATAAAAAGAATTTACAAATTATGGATGTTGAGGCTCTCTTTAGCAAACGATAAAAAGCAGTGGGGGAGGGGAGGTGGAGCTTCCCTGGTGGCTCAGTGGTGAAGAGTTCGCCTGCCAATGCAGGAGACACGGGTTCGATCCCTGATCCGGGAAGATCCCACAAGCTGCGGAGCAGCTAAGCCCGTGAGCCACAGCTATGGAGCCTGTGCTCTAGAGCCTCAGAGCCACAACTATGAAACCCATGTGCCACAACTACTGAAGCCCGTGTGCTCTAGAGCCTGAGCTTCACAACAAGAAAAGTCATCGCAACAAGAAGCCTGCTCACCTCCACTAGAGAGTAGCCCCCACACCCTGCAACTAGAGAGGAGCCTGTGGCAGCAGTGAAAACCCAGAATAGTCAAAAATAAATAAATAAATAAAAATTAAAAAAAAAAAAAAAAAGACCTCTGGTGATTCTTTGCATTTTTCTTCGGGAAATCTCCAGATTTAAAAAAAAAAGGATTTACAAATTTGGATGTTGAGGCTATCTAATAGCAAACAATAAAAAGCACTGGGTTTTTTTTTTTTAAACAAAATGACGCTCTCTTCCCTCCGCTTCTCAGGCTTTATGAAACTCCTATCTTGAAAGCCAACAAGGCAAATTTCAATCTCTACTGCTTCCTTTCCATAGGAACTAGAACATAATATGCCACTGAATGCTTATTAGGTACAAAAAGAGTTGACATGCACAAAAAGAAAACATAAAGATAAATAAGACATACATACAGTCTAGGATAAAAATAGCATATAATTTGTATCTATTTTTTACGGACCACATTGCCAAAGTCAATCACTGGGACAGAGATGAGGGACTAGTCACATGGCTGAGTGCAGTGGAGCGCATCTTCCTAATCTACATTGTAATTCATTACGTCCACGGTTATTTGTAGTTTACGTCTGGGAACACGGTTGTGTGTGTGTGACATCGGGCTCAAAAGGGGACACTCCAACCTCGATGACCAATGTTTACCGGGCTCTCAGCTGTTCTTATTTGAGTCCAGACCTCTGGTGAGTTTCCAGGTACATGAATCCTCAGTTCTCATACCTTCGACCTTAAGAATCCTTGGGGTGGCAAGGCAAGTGTTAACATAATTTACTCCCTGTGTCACGTCGCTAAGTGACTCACAGCAACGTGTACACGGCTCTCACATTTGAAGCATAGCCTGTACTTTCACGTGCTGAACCGAATACACATTTTGAGGACATGTCTAATATTTTTTTTTTTTTGCCACTTCTATTGGTCTTTCATTTATTTCTATCTTTGTTCTTTGGCCTGTGTAGGCCTCCCATCGCAGTGGCCTCTCTTGTCGCAGAGCGCCGGCTCTGAGCGCATGCGCTCCAGAGCTCCGGCTCAGTAATTGGACACACCCGTCCAGCCGCTCCGCGGCACGTGGGATCTTCCCAGGCCAGGGATCGAACCGGCGCCCCTTGCACTGCAAGGCGGTGTCTTTATCCACTGGACCACCAGGGAAGCTCCCATGTCTAACGCTTTTATAATCAACATGTATTATTCATGTACAAAGAACAATCATTTTTTAAAGTTTACGTGAATTAACCTTGCTAAAACCAAGTCCAGTATTCTTGCCTGGAAAATCCCATGGACGAGGAGCCTGGTGGGCAACAGTCCATGCGTCACAAAGAGTCAGACATGACCTAGCATGCACGCAGGCCATCAGCCTACCTAGTCCTCACAGTTCAAACCTAGAAGAAATTGGTCTCATTTTTTCTAAAGCCAAGGAAAATGAATAAATCTCACATAGCTGAAAATATAGTATGACATGCACAAAGAAAACATAAAGATAAATAAGACATACATACAGTCTAGGATAAAAATAGCATATAATTTGTATCTATTTTTTACGGACCACATTGCCAAAGTCAATCACTGGGACAGAGATGAGGGACTAGTCACATGGCTGAGTGCAGTGGAGCGCATCTTCCTAATCTACATTGTAATTCATTACGTCCACGGTTATTTGTAGTTTACGTCTGGGAACACGGTTGTGTGTGTGTGACATCGGGCTCAAAAGGGGACACTCCAACCTCGATGACCAGTGTTTACCGGGCTCTCAGCTGTTCTTATTTGAGTCCAGACCTCTGGTGAGTTTCCAGGTACATGAATCCTCAGTTCTCATACCTTCGACCTTAAGAATCCTTGGGGTGGCAAGGCAAGTGTTAACATAATTTACTCCCTGTGTCACGTCGCTAAGTGACTCACAGCAACGTGTACACGGCTCTCACATTTGAAGCATAGCCTGTACTTTCACGTGCTGAACCGAATACACATTTTGATGACATGTCTAATATTTTTTTTTTTTTTGCCACTTCTATTGGTCTTTCATTTATTTCTATCTTTGTTCTTTGGCCTGTGTAGGCCTCCCATCGCAGTGGCCTCTCTCGTCGCAGAGCACCGGCTCAGTAATTGGACACACCCGTCCAGCCGCTCCGCGGCACGTGGGATCTTCCCAGGCCAGGGATCGAACCGGTGCCCCTTGCACTGCAAGGCGGTGTCTTTATCCACTGGACCACCAGGGAAGCTCCCATGTCTAACGCTTTTATAATCAACATGTATTATTCATGTACAAAGAACAATCATTTTTTAAAGTTTACGTGAATTAACCTTGCTAAAACCAAGTCCAGTATTCTTGCCTGGAAAATCCCATGGACGAGGAGCCTGGTGGGCAACAGTCCATGCGTCACAAAGAGTCAGACATGACCTAGCATGCACGCAGGCCATCAGCCTACCTAGTCCTCACAGTTCAAACCTAGAAGAAATTGGTCTCATTTTTTCTAAAGCCAAGGAAAATGAATAAATCTCACATAGCTGAAAATATAGTAAGAATAATAAAGCTAACTCTGAACATTAATGTGTTCATATTATTATCATATTATTGTGATATTATATTCACTAAATAAATCCTCACAACAACCCTATCGAATATACTTTACTTATCCTCATTTTACAGTTAACAAAACTGGGACACAAAATACATTGCAGATGCAGACTCCAACCCAGGCTGTTTCATTCTAAATTTTAAGTTACAGATTACACTATATTGGTACCCTTAGCCTCTGCCCTCTAAGGCAAAGGAGAAACAAACAGTTCAAAGAATAAAAAAGAGCAAAACAAATACCCTAAAAACATAATAATTGATAAAGGGGCAAAATCTGAAATCAAAATTCTATACAAGAAAAAAAACGTATTCAGTGAATGAATGAAATATAGAGGACTTAAATCTCCCTCATTTCTGACAAAGAAAATTATGGGGTAGGGTTACAAAAGGAACAATGAAATCAGAAATTTCATGGTGAATTTTATGGTGAAAACCTCCCTTTTTCTAAGCAATGACACTGAAAATCTTGCCTAGAATCACTGTCTTTCAAGTGAAGCCACAAGATATATCCCTTTACTTAATCAGCCGAAAGGATCCAACTCCAGCGCAAGTACGCATGGTCCCTAAAACGAGCTCCGCAGAGCTAGGAAATTCTGTGCTTAGACATCTGAGAAGGGAATCCCGGGTGGTCCACCGGGTAGGACTGCACGGTCACTGCCAAGGGCGGGCTGTGTGATCTTCAAGAAGTTACTTCTCCTTTCTAGGTCTCAATGACCTCAATTGGAGAGGCAGGGCTTTTAAGTAAATTAAGTTAAACCGGGTGGGGTCTCAGGGTGTACATTAAAGAACAATCATTTTTTAAAGTTTACGTGAATTAACCTTGCTAAAACCAAGTCCAGTATTCTTGCCTGGAAAATCCCATGGACGAGGAGCCTGGTGGGCAACAGTCCATGCGTCACAAAGAGTCAGACATGACCTAGCATGCACGCAGGCCATCAGCCTACCTAGTCCTCACAGTTCAAACCTAGAAGAAATTGGTCTCATTTTTTCTAAAGCCAAGGAAAATGAATAAATCTCACATAGCTGAAAATATAGTAAGAATAATAAAGCTAACTCTGAACATTAATGTGTTCATATTATTATCATATTATTGTGATATTATATTCACTAAATAAATCCTCACAACAACCCTATCGAATATACTTTACTTATCCTCATTTTACAGTTAACAAAACTGGGACACAAAATACATTGCAGATGCAGACTCCAACCCAGGCTGTTTCATTCTAAATTTTAAGTTACAGATTACACTATATTGGTACCCTTAGCCTCTGCCCTCTAAGGCAAAGGAGAAACAAACAGTTCAAAGAATAAAAAAGAGCAAAACAAATACCCTAAAAACATAATAATTGAAAAAGGGGGCAAAATCTGAAATCAAAATTCTATACAAGAAAAAAAACGTATTCAGTGAATGAATGAAATATAGAGGACTTAAATCTCCCTCATTTCTGACAAAGAAAATTATGGGGTAGGGTTACAAAAGGAACAATGAAATCAGAAATTTCATGGTGAATTTTATGGTGAAAACCTCCCTTTTTCTAAGCAATGACACTGAAAATCTTGCCTAGAATCACTGTCTTTCAAGTGAAGCCACAAGATATATCCCTTTACTTAATCAGCCGAAAGGATCCAACTCCAGCGCAAGTACGCATGGTCCCTAAAACGAGCTCCGCAGAGCTAGGAAATTCTGTGCTTAGACATCTGAGAAGGGAATCCCGGGTGGTCCACCGGGTAGGACTGCACGGTCACTGCCAAGGGCGGGCTGTGTGATCTTCAAGAAGTTACTTCTCCTTTCTAGGTCTCAATGACCTCAATTGGAGAGGCAGGGCTTTTAAGTAAATTAAGTTAAATCGGTTTTCAGTTCTAAGAAATAGTGAACCCGGGAGAAAAGAAAACTCCAAGTAAAACTTGGACAGGCTCGTGGGTACACTTCATACATAACAAGGGCTCCTTTGGCGAGAACGTACACTTCTGAGCTGCCCCAAGCCCTGGAACATGGCACAGACCGGCCTCCAGGCCCTTGGGACGCGGAGAGCAAGGTCAAGCCCAGCTTTCAACCGTCTGTGAGAGGGGCTGCATGAACCTCTGCGTGTCCTATAATCTAAGTCAGAATCCCGGGGGCTGAAAGAAGCCGCGGGGTAAGGAGAAAGCACGATTTCAGCTCATCGGAAACCTTAACCCAGTTCCCTCGGATGACGGAACCAGGCTCAGAGACGGCAAGCGCCTGCCCCGCGTTACACAGCGGACAGCGGCGAGGTGGCGACGAGAGCCCCCAGCGCCTTCCAGGCGGAACAGCAGGGAGTGGGCGGCGCGGGGGCGCAGGGGCCCCAGGTTACCTGCGCCGGCCCCCGCCCCGGCGTGCAGTAGCTTGACCTCCGAGCGCCGCGCGTCGCCGCCAGGCTGGCGCCGCACCACCTGCCGCAGGAGCAGCCGCACGCGCCGCGCCGCCGGGCTGCCGCGGCCGCCGGGCACGCCGAGGAGCAGGAACTGGGAGGGCATGGGGCTGGGGGCGTCTCCGAGCACGCGGAAGGGGTCGGCGTCCCGGACGGGCGGCGGGAGTCGACGAGCCGGGCGGACAGGAAGCGGCCCCGCGCGGGGTGCGCCGGAAACTCCTTCCCCCGGCGCGGCCGGCTCCGCCCTCTCGGGCCGCCCTGGCCCCGGCGGCGCAGGGGCTAAGCCGGAGCGGCCGGGCGGAGCACCTGCAGCCTGGAGCAACACCTGCAGCCTGGTGGAGCACTGCAGCCTGGAGCAACACCTGCAGCCCGGCAGAGCACCTGCAGCCCGGCGCAGCACTGCAGCCCGGGGCAACACCTGCAGCCCGGCGGAGCACCTGCAGTCCCGCGACTCCCGGGCGCACCTCGCCCTCCCCCGCGAGGGCTCCCCGCGGGTCCCGTCCACGCTTGGACTGCAGGAAATGTGGAAGGGTTTCAGGTGCATCTGAAGCTGTGACTCTTTCTTGGTTAATGGCCGGGTCTTCATACACGGCGCTTGCCCTGTAGGCTGCTTCAAACTTCAGAAATCGCGTCGATCTCCTGGAGGTCGTGGGAACGTTCACCAGTCTGGATTCGCTGTAACCTGTGTATTCAGTCAGTACCTGAAAGCCTTATCCTTTTATTTTATTTTATTTTGCCTGTACGTGTGTTACCGCACTTTAATACATTCTACACGGGACACTCAGCATCTTGGAGGTACATTGGTGAAAACGTCAGAAAGGACCCAGATCAAACACTTTTGGGGTCATTCTGCCCCTCAAGAGTTACATAAACTTAAGTAAACTTTAGGAAGAGAAAAAAAATGGGACCCTAGCTAAGCTAAGGTTGCCTCCCTGACATCCATGCCACAAGGGGAAGTGGTCCATCACAAAGCAAACTAAGACTAATATAATTGATCAAGTAACACAAAACATGTATCCCAAAGGATGCAGAAAACGTCACATTCAGCTCAAGGTCCTGCTAATCCTAGAGCTGTTACCTTCTTTAAATTATATTGAGCACCAAACCTTCTGTGTGACCCCGTGATGAATGCTGAAAAGAAATAGGAGACCTTAACAGAAAAAACCTCAGAGAACTTCCCTGGTGGACCAGTGGCTAAGACTGAATTCCCAGTGCAGAGGCCTGCATTGGATCTCTGGTCAGGGAACTGAAATCCCACATGCCACAACTAAGAGTTTGAATGCCCCAGTTAAAGATCCCCCATGCCACAGTGCAGATTGAAATTCCTATATGCCACAGCTAAGACCAGGTGCCGCCAAATAAAATTTTGGGGGGGGTGGGGGGCTGCATGGACCTGCCATCACAGTGGCCCCTCTCCTCACAGAGCACTGGCTCTGGATGCATGAACTCCAGAGCACTGGCTCGGTAGTTGGACACATCGGTCCAGCCACTCCATAGCACATGGAATCTTCCCAGGCCAGGGATTGAACTGGCACCCTTTGCACTGCAAGGTGGTGTCCTTACCCATTGGACCACCAGGGAAGCCCCCAAATAAATATTTTTTAATAAAATTTAAAAATAAAAGAAGGAAGCTAAGCTAGCTAAGGCTTTGTGCATCTTGCTGAGGACCAGATTTAACTGAGTCTAACATGCTAAGGCTGAAACAGACTTCTCACCCAGTTGGAGAAGACAGTGAACATAAAGGTAACTCTGTTTGCATAGTGCATTACAACATGGTTTCATATGTATGGTCTCATGCAATGTTCACAAAAACCCGTAGAGACAGCTAGGAGAGAATTGACATAGATATAGAATGTAACATTCTCCCGGTTTGAGTACATCCTATGTGTCAAGAATCGTGCTCAGGGGTTTCCCTGGTGGTTCAGTGGGTAAGGGCACCGCCTTGCAGTGCAGAGGGCGCTGGTTTGATCTCTGGCCGGGGAAGATCCCACGTGCCGCGAAGCGGCTGGATCAATGTGTCTACCGAGCCAGAGCTCTGGAGTGCATGCGCCCAGAGCCGGCCGGTGCTCTGCAGCAAGAGAGGCCACTGTGATGGGAGGCCCACACGGACCAAAGAACAAAAAAGATAAGTGAATGAAAGATCAGTAGGAGTGGCCAAAGGTAAAAGGGGAGAAGGAAAAAAAAAAAGAATCGTGCTCAGTATTTTAATGCATTATTTCATTTCACACAACACTTTGATTATTATTATCCCCCATTTTACAGCTGCAGAAACTGAGGCTGGAGACATTCAGTATATCGCCCAGGGCATCTCTATTTAATCTTGCTGGAATCCAGAACATGCTACAAACCAGTGGAAAAATCATCTAAGATAATTTAGCAAAATGATTTGTATAAGCAGAAAGAACGCTCTAAGCATTCTAACTCTAAGTTACCACCTGGGGAGATCAGTAGAGGTTACAGCGTTCATTCATTCAACAGCCTCTACTGAGCAGCTATTGGATAAACAGTATCCTGCCAGGTACTGTGTAGCAAGGGGCTTACATCAAGTACAGAAGAAAAATATGCAAATAGAGAATTACAACACGACCTTGAGGATATTTAGACACAGAGCCCTCTGGGGCAGAGTGCTTCACCTGGAAGAGGTCAGGGAGATTTCACAGAGGAGATAATGGCTGAAGTGGTTCTTAAAGAATATGCAAATATGTCTCCAGGTGGGGGGGCTTGAAGGTCAAAGGTACAAAAACTAAAACTACGTGGCAAGACTAGCTAATCTTGCTGAGGACCAGATTTAACTGAGTCTAACATGCTAAGGCTGAAACAGACTTCTCACCCAGTTGAGAAGACAGTGACAATAAAGGTAAATCTGTTTGCATAGTGCATTACAACATGGTTTCATATGTATGGTCTCATGCAATGTTCACAAAAACCCGTAGAGACAGCTAGGAGAGAATTGACATAGATATAGAATGTAACATTCTCCCGGTTTGAGTACATCCTATGTGTCAAGAATCGTGCTCAGGGGTTTCCCTGGTGGTTCAGTGGGTAAGGGCACCGCCTTGCAGTGCAGAGGGCGCTGGTTTGATCTCTGGCCGGGGAAGATCCCACGTGCCGCGAAGCGGCTGGATCAATGTGTCTACCGAGCCAGAGCTCTGGAGTGCATGCGCCCAGAGCCGGCCGGTGCTCTGCAGCAAGAGAGGCCACTGTGATGGGAGGCCCACACGGACCAAAGAACAAAAAAGATAAGTGAATGAAAGATCAGTAGGAGTGGCCAAAGGTAAAAGGGGAGAAGGAAAAAAAAAAAGAATCGTGCTCAGTATTTTAATGCATTATTTCATTTCACACAACACTTTGATTATTATTATCCCCCATTTTACAGCTGCAGAAACTGAGGCTGGAGACATTCAGTATATCGCCCAGGGCATCTCTATTTAATCTTGCTGGAATCCAGAACATGCTACAAACCAGTGGAAAAATCATCTAAGATAATTTAGCAAAATGATTTGTATAAGCAGAAAGAACGCTCTAAGCATTCTAACTCTAAGTTACCACCTGGGGAGATCAGTAGAGGTTACAGCGTTCATTCATTCAACAGCCTCTACTGAGCAGCTATTGGATAAACAGTATCCTGCCAGGTACTGTGTAGCAAGGGGCTTACATCAAGTACAGAAGAAAAATATGCAAATAGAGAATTACAACACGACCTTGAGGATATTTAGACACAGAGCCCTCTGGGGCAGAGTGCTTCACCTGGAAGAGGTCAGGGAGATTTCACAGAGGAGATAATGGCTGAAGTGGTTCTTAAAGAATATGCAAATATGTCTCCAGGTGAGGAAAGGGCAGGTCGTATATGGCAGAAGGAAGAACGGGTTCAAAGGTACAAAAAACTAAAACTACGTGGCAAGACTGAGAATCAGAAACTGAGTCACCGTGTCTAGAGGTCAAGTGCATAACGTAGTTGGTAGAGGTGAGAGCAGACAGAGGACCGGGAGCTATGTTGTACGCGAGCGGAAGGAGTCTGCATGCTGGCAACCTCTGAGATGTTGAAAACTGGTCAAGAATTTTTTGGAGTGACAGATCTGCAATGTGAAGGAGTAAACTGAGCTGGAGAAAAGGTAGTCTCTGAGCTTCGTTTGGAATGCTGGTGTAGGTTTGGATGAACAAAACAGTGGCAGACCGTGTGAGTAGAGGCTTAGAGTCCTGACAAGCGTGGTTAATTGATAGAAACAATGAGACCAGCCAGGTGAGAGAGCCATGTATAGTCTTTGAAACATGGGAAGGTATTGTCACAGAAAAAAATTATAGAGTGAAGAAGCTTGAATGGCTGAGTAATCTTAAATGAAGAAGTTGGACTTCACCTTATAGGCAAATTGGGTCACCACTAGATGACCCAAGTCGATCATACTCGATCATATTTTAAGCGGTGACATGAACTATGCACTGAGTGAGACAAGAAGCATCACGTTCCAGCTATGTTGCAGTTAAAAGCATAAGAAATACCTGTTTGAAACAAGGAACGCCTACTGGTGGCTGTGAAGCTGAATGGGAGAGAATAGACCTTGGGTGTGTTTAATAGATGAACCAGAACTATTTCATTTTAAGAGATGTTCATCATAATCTCTAGGGAAGTTCTTCTCACTAAAATGACTGGCGCTGTTGATAAAACACACTGCCAACATCTGGTATTTACTATTAAACATTTGGGGGAATCTGGGAGGACTATTTCTTGCCTGCCACATTCCTGTAATGGGATGAAAAGTGCAATGAATAACCCATTCATGCTATGTCCGATTAGAAAAAAGTCCATTTATTCCTCCTTGCTGCCCACCTGACTGAGGAATCACAGGACCAAACCAACATCAGGTCCAGAAATCAGTGCTTCCCAGACGTTGATCTGCCTCTTGATCACGTGAACAGTTTGTTAATATGTTCACTCTCAGACTTCATTCCCTGCGCTTATCCTGAGAATCCGTCCCAGCGGATCTGAAAGGACTCAAGAAGATGTGTCCTTAGGCACAGCTATAGGAGACCGCCTACATGCCGCATGTTCCAGCTAGAAGGTCGGACAGCAGTCCTGTCAGTGTTTTGCAGCTAAGGCAGTCCTGCCTCTTTACCTTCTTCAACACTGTATAAAACAATCTATAAGTGTTCTCCTTCATTGGCAAGCAACTAGAATACACAATCAAATAAATACAATAAACTAAAATAAAAGCTGAGTCAGCAGAGCGTCTGACTCACACTCACAATGCGTTCCCTGACTCTGGCTCCAGACACCTTTACCACGGTTGGCTATGGGTGCAGGGCCTCTTCCTACTAACACGCCCGGTGCTCACAGCCCCATGTCAGTCAGGCACTCTCAGAGCCGTCTTTGCTGGAATTAACGGAGAACTTCCATGTGTAATCGTAAGGGATTTGATTTAGGGCATGCCTGAATGGCCTCAGGGTTTTCCCTACTTTCTTCAATTGAAGCCTGAATTTTGCAATAAGGAGCTCATGATTCGAGCCACCGTCAGCCCCAGGTCTTTTGTGCTCACTGTATAGATCTTCTCTGTCTTCACTTGCAAAGAATATCATCCATCTGATTTCAATTTTGACCATCTGGTGATGTCCATGTGTAGAGTCGTCGCTTGGGTGGTTGGAAGAGGATGTTTCCTATAATCAGCGCGATCTCTTGGCAGAACTCTGTTAGCCATTGCTCCGCCCCAAGACCAGATCTGCCTGTTGCCCCAGGTACCTTTCACTGCTTTTGCGTCCCAGTTCCCAGTGATGAAACAACATCTGTGTTTTGGTGTAAGTTCCAGAAGATCTTGTAGGTCTTCATAGAACCATTCAACTTCAGCTTTTTCAGCATTAGTGGTTGGGGCATGGACTTGGATTACTGTATTACTGTGATTTTTGAATGGTTTGCCTTGGGAACAAACCAAGATCATTTTGTCATTGTTGAGATTGCACCCAAGTACTGCGTTTCAACCTCTTCTTGACTATGAAGGCTACTCCATTTCCACTAAGGGATTCTTGCCCACAGTAGTAAAGAAAATAGTCATCTGAATTAAATTCACCCATTCCTGTCCATTTTAATTCACTGATTCCTAAAATGTCAGTGTTCATTCTTGCCATCTCCTGTTGGATGACTTCCAATTTACCTTGATACATGGACCTGACATTCCAGTTCCAATGCAATACTGTTCTTTGCAACATCGGACTTTACTTGCACTATCAGACCTATCCACAACTGGGTGCTGTTTCTGCTTTGGCTCAGCCTTTTCATTCCTTTGGGAGCTATTTTTTTGCTCTTCTCAATAGCATATTGGGCACCTACCGACCTGACGAGTTCATCTTTCAGTGTCATATCTTTTTGCCTTTTCATACTGTTCATGGGGTTCTCAAGGCAAGAATGCTGAAGTGGTTTGCCATTCCCTTCCCCAGTGGACCACATTTTGTCAGATCTGATAGAGAGTGCCTGAAGAACTATGGACAGAGGTTTGTAACACTGTACAGGAGACAGTGATCAAAACCATCCTCAAGAAGAAGAAATGCATGTGTATACCAATCACTGATTCAGACTGATGTGTGGCAGTAAACAACAGTACTCTGTAAAAGTAAAAAAAAAAATTAATTAATTTAAAAAAAGAAAAAGAAACCCAAAAAGGTAAAACAGTTGGCTGAAGAGACTTTACAAATAGCTGAGAAAATAAGGTGTGAAAGGCAAAGGAGAAAGGAAAGATATACCTATCTGAATACAGGGATCCAGAGAAGAACAAGTAGAGATAGGGAAGCCCTCTTTAGTGAACAGTGCAAAGAAATGGAGGGAAACAACAGAATGGGAAGACTAGAGGTCTCAACAAGAAAATTAGAGATACCAAGGGAACATTTCATGCAAAGATAGGCACAATAAAGGACAGAAATAGTATGGACCTAACAGAAGCAGAAGATATTAAGAGGAGGTGGCAAGAATACACAGAAGAACTATGCAAAAAAAGATCTTAATGAGATGGATGACTATGATGGTGTGAAATCACTCACTTAAAGCCAGACATCTTAAGAGTGCAAAGTCAAGTGGATGCTAGGAAGCATTAGTACGAACAAAGCTGGTGGTGGTGACAAAATTCCAGCTGAGCTATTTAAAATATTAAAAGGTGATGCTGTTAAAGTATTGCACTCAATATGCCAGCAAATTTGGGAAACTCAGCAGTGGCTTCAGAACTGGAAAAGGTCAGTTTTTATTCCAATCCTAAAGAAGGGCAATGCCAAAGAAGACTCAAACTACTGCACCACTGTACTCATTTCACACGCTAGCAAAGTAATGCTCAAAATCCCCCAAGCTAGGCTTCAACAGTACATGATCCAAGAACCTCCAGATGTACAAACTGGATTTAGAAAAAGCAGAGGAACCAGAGATCAAATTGCTGACATCCGTTAGATCTTAGAAAGAGCAAGGGAATTCCAGAAAAACATCTACTTAATGCTTCATTGAGTACGCTGAAGTCTTTGACTCTGTGGATCAACAACAAACTGGAAAATTCTTAAGGGATGGGAACACCAGACCACCTTACATGCCTCCTGTGAAACCTGTATGCAGGACAATAAGTAACAGGTAGAACTGGACATGGAACACCACCTGGTTCCCAATTGGGAAAGGAGTACATCAAGACTGTATACTGTTGCCCTGCTTATTTAACTTATATGCAGAATACGCCATGCAAAATGCCTGTCTGGATGAAGCACAAGCTGGAATTCAGACTGCCAGAAGAGGGGGGAAGGTTCAGAGGGGTGAGGACATATGTATACCTATTTGGGTCGATGTGTGGCAGTAAACAACAAAACCCTGGAAAAATAATAATCATAATAAATAAATTTTTTATGGAATAAAAAAAAGATTTCCAGAAGAAATATCAATAACCTCAGGTATGCAGATAACACCATCCTCATGACAAAAAGTGAAAAGGAACTCAATAGCCTCTTAATGAAGGTGAAAGAGGAAAGTGAAAAAGTTGGCTTAAACCCCAACGTTCAAAAAATGAAGATCATGGCATCCAGTTCCATCACTTCATGGCAAATAAACTGGGAAACAATGGAAACACTGACAGACTTTATTTTCTTGGGCTCCAAAATCACTGTGGGTGGTGACTGCAGCCATGAAATTAAAAGGTGCTTGCTCCTTGGAAGAAAAGCTACGACAAACCTAGACAGCATATGAAAAAGCAGAGACATCACTTTACTGACAAAAGTCCACATAGTTACAGCTATGGTTTTCCCAGTAATCATGTATGGATGTGGGAGTTGAACCATAAAGAAGGTTGAGCACCAAAGAATTGGTATTTCCAATTTGTGGTGCTAGAGAAGACTCCTGAGAGTCCCTTGGACTGCAAGGAGATCAACCCAGTCAATCCTAAAGGAAATCAACCCTGAATATTCATTGGAAGGACTGATGCCGACACTGAAGCTCCAATACTTTGTCCACCTGGTGCAAAGAACTGACTCATTGGAAAAGACCCTGAGATACTGGGAAATCTAGAAGGCAGGAGGAGGGAACGACAGAGGACAAGGTAGTTGGATGGCACCACTGAGTCAATGGACATGAGTTTGTCAAATGTGGAAAGTTCAACCCTTGTGGCAACAAGGTTTCTGTTACACTTAAGGACTATTCAGGAAAAACTTAATCAACCTCTGCCCTTATAACTAAGGAATTATTAGTATCAGGCTCTTTTGGCCTTTGACTTCACTCCTGAATCATCAAAGGTCAGCGAGGGAGAGCAGAATGACCCCAGGTGTCCCTGATCAACACTTTCCTGGACTCTAGAAACCCATTCTACCAGAGCCACTCTTTGGTTTAACACCTTTTACATTAGTCGTTCTAATACTGAGTTTGGTCTAAGGACCACACTGCAAATCCACTCACCATATATGAGTTTGCATGCATGCTTAGTTGCATAGTCATATCTGACTCTTTGTGACCCTTTGGACTATAGCCCACCATGGGATTTTTTCAGCAAGAATCCTGGAGTGGGGTGCCATTAACAAGAAGCTAAATTAGAGACCAATTTTCTCTATTTAAAAGGATTCTCTAGGGCGTCCCTGGTGGTCCAGTGGGTAAGGACACCGCCTTGCAGTGCAAGGGACGCCAGTTCGATCCCTGGCCTGGGAGGATCCCACGTGCTGCGGAGCGACTGGACCAATGTGTCCAATTACCTAGCCAGAGCTCTGGAGCGCATGCGCCCAGAGCCGGCACTCTGCGACAACAGAGGCCGCCGCGCAAAGAACAAAGATGGATGAAAATAGAGAAATGAAAGACCAATAGAAGTGGCCCGCCCAACCCCCTCCCTCCCCTACCCACCCCCACCAAAGTAAATAAATAAATAATCTTTAAAAAAGGATTCTCTATAATATTTCTGAACAATAATCATCCCATAGAGAATATAATTACTTAAGAAAAATCAACAAATGCTCAGAATTTTAAGAAATATTTATTTTAGGGGGTTAAAATTGTTTGCATAAGCATTTATCCTCAAAATATTTCTTAAAAGGAAACCAATTCTCACAGAGTATCAATCACCCTTAGAGCCAAAACACCTTATCCCCTGTTTCATTACTTTGAAAGTTTATGGAAATCACCTTCATTCAGCACCATTTAAGGCGTACAACTGCATGTAAATACCGCTTTTCTTAAGTCATTCTGGGATTATTGCCTTTGACTCCCACTCTTTCCTCTTCCTATAATGCTCTTGCCCTAATATTTCCATGACCTGTTCTTTCTAGGTTTCAGTTCTCAGCTTAATATTTTACTTCTCAGAGAAGCTTCTCCATCCAACTCCTTTCCTTTTTTATATTTTTTAGGTTCTGTGTCATTACTCTTATCACAGTCTGTAGGTACTGTTTACCTTTTGTTGCCTCTCTCCTTCACCGGACCCTGAGCTTCAGGCAGATTGTGTGGTTGAGTTTTCCTCCTGAGTGTGTAGCCCATGACCTGGCAGCAGAAGTGCTCATGAAGCTCTTGAGTAAGTAACACTTTCCTGGACTCTAGAAACCCATTCTACCAGAGCCACTCTTTGGTTTAACACCTTTTACATTAGTCGTTCTAATACTGAGTTTGGTCTAAGGACCACACTGCAAATCCACTCACCATATATGAGTTTGCATGCATGCTTAGTTGCATAGTCATATCTGACTCTTTGTGACCCTTTGGACTATAGCCCACCATGGGATTTTTTCAGCAAGAATCCTGGAGTGGGGTGCCATTAACAAGAAGCTAAATTAGAGACCAATTTTCTCTATTTAAAAGGATTCTCTAGGGCGTCCCTGGTGGTCCAGTGGGTAAGGACACCGCCTTGCAGTGCAAGGGACGCCAGTTCGATCCCTGGCCTGGGAGGATCCCACGTGCTGCGGAGCGACTGGACCAATGTGTCCAATTACCTAGCCAGAGCTCTGGAGTGCATGCGCCCAGAGCCGGCACTCTGCGACAACAGAGGCCGCCACGCAAAGAACAAAGATGGATGAAAATAGAGAAATGAAAGACCAATAGAAGTGGCCCGCCCAACCCCCTCCCTCCCCTACCCACCCCCACCAAAGTAAATAAATAAATAATCTTTAAAAAAGGATTCTCTATAATATTTCTGAACAATAATCATCCCATAGAGAATATAATTACTTAAGAAAAATCAACAAATGCTCAGAATTTTAAGAAATATTTATTTTAGGGGGTTAAAAATGTTTGCATAAGCATTTATCCTCAAAATATTTCTTAAAAGGAAACCAATTCTCACAGAGTATCAATCACCCTTAGAGCCAAAACACCTTATCCCCTGTTTCATTACTTTGAAAGTTTATGGAAATCACCTTCATTCAGCGCCATTTAAGGCGTACAACTGCATGTAAATACCGCTTTTCTTAAGTCATTCTGGGATTATTGCCTTTGACTCCCACTCTTTCCTCTTCCTATAATGCTCTTGCCCTAATATTTCCATGACCTGTTCTTTCTAGGTTTCAGTTCTCAGCTTAATATTTTACTTCTCAGAGAAGCTTCTCCATCCAACTCCTTTCCTTTTTTATATTTTTTAGGTTCTGTGTCATTACTCTTATCACAGTCTGTAGGTACTGTTTACCTTTTGTTGCCTCTCTCCTTCACCGGACCCTGAGCTTCAGGCAGATTGTGTGGTTGAGTTTTCCTCCTGAGTGTGTAGCCCATGACCTGGCAGCAGAAGTGCTCATGAAGTATTCCTTGAGTAAGTGATGATGTCCTTTATTCTACATTTTAACAAGTCTCAAGAAATCAGCAGAGGCCGGTGATGACTGCCATTGCTCCCATCAATATCTGATTTCATAACACAGACCATGGATGATAAGGTTGGTAAATAATACAAGAGCAGTTGCACTATCATATTTGGTTATTGTTGTCCAAACTAGCATGGGTATGTTTAATAAGTAAGACTATTAGTGATTTTTTTTAAACTTAAAAATGTTTTTTTAATTGTGACAAAATTCATATAATGTAAACGTTACCACCTTAACCATTTCTAAGTGTCCAGTGCAGTGGTGTCCATTACTTCCCATTGTTGTGCTACCCTCATCACCATTTATCCACAGAACTCTTCATCTTACAAACCTGAAACTATAGGCCTATCAAACCACAACTCCCCATTCTCCCTGCTCTGAGTACCTACCAACCACCATTCTGCTTTCTGTCTCAATGAATTTGGCTCCTGTTGGCACCTCAGATGTAATAGTCAGGGTTCTCAAGCAGAACAGAACTAACAGGCTGCATAGATAGAACTTCAGATAGAATGAGAGAGACACAAAAAAGGAATTCGCACACAACTAAGGAGGCTCAGAAGTCTGAAGATCTTCAGTTGGCAAGCTGGAGACTTAAGATGGTGGAGTTCCAATCTGAAAGCTGGAAGGCTTGCAACCCAAGAAAATCTGATGCCTCAGTTGGAGTCTGGAGGCAGGAAAACACTGATGTCCCAGCTCAAGGGGTCAAGCAGGAGGAATTCTCTCTTAAGCACAGGTGAGTGTGCCTTTTCTATTCAAACCTTCAACTGATTCAAACCTTCAACTGATTGGAGGAGGCCCACCCTCATTAGGGCGGACAGTCTGCTTCACTGAGTCTGCCAATTCAAATATTGCTCTTCAGTCACCCAGTTGTGTCCAGCTCTTTGTAGCCTCATGGACTGCAGCATGCCAGGCTCTCTGAAGGTCATCGTCTCCTGAAGTTCACCCAAGTTCATGTCCATTGCGTTGGTGATGCCATCCAGTCGTCTCATCCTCTGACACCCTCATCTTCTGCCCTCAATCTTTCCCAGCATCAGGGACTTTTCCAGTGAGTCGGTCCTTGATAATGTTCCTTTATTCTACATTTTAACAAGTCTCAAGAAATCAGCAGAGGCCGGTGATGACTGCCATTGCTCCCATCAATATCTGATTTCATAACACAGACCATGGATGATAAGGTTGGTAAATAATACAAGAGCAGTTGCACTATCATATTTGGTTATTGTTGTCCAAACTAGCATGGGTATGTTTAATAAGTAAGACTATTAGTGATTTTTTTTAAACTTAAAAATGTTTTTTTAATTGTGACAAAATTCATATAATGTAAACGTTACCACCTTAACCATTTCTAAGTGTCCAGTGCAGTGGTGTCCATTACTTCCCATTGTTGTGCTACCCTCATCACCATTTATCCACAGAACTCTTCATCTTACAAACCTGAAACTATAGGCCTATCAAACCACAACTCCCCATTCTCCCTGCTCTGAGTACCTACCAACCACCATTCTGCTTTCTGTCTCAATGAATTTGGCTCCTGTTGGCACCTCAGATGTAATAGTCAGGGTTCTCTAGCAGAACAGAACTAACAGGCTGCATAGATAGAACTTCAGATAGAATGAGAGAGACACAAAAAAGGAATTCGCTTACACAACTAAGGAGGCTCAGAAGTCTGAAGATCTTCAGTTGGCAAGCTGGAGACTTAAGATGGTGGAGTTCCAATCTGAAAGCTGGAAGGCTTGCAACCCAAGAAAATCTGATGCCTCAGTTGGAGTCTGGAGGCAGGAAAACACTGATGTCCCAGCTCAAGGGGTCAAGCAGGAGGAATTCTCTCTTAAGCACAGGTGAGTGTGCCTTTTCTATTCAAACCTTCAACTGATTCAAACCTTCAACTGATTGGAGGAGGCCCACCCTCATTAGGGCGGACAGTCTGCTTCACTGAGTCTGCCAATTCAAATATTGCTCTTCAGTCACCCAGTTGTGTCCAGCTCTTTGTAGCCTCATGGACTGCAGCATGCCAGGCTCTCTGAAGGTCATCGTCTCCTGAAGTTCACCCAAGTTCATGTCCATTGCGTTGGTGATGCCATCCAGTCGTCTCATCCTCTGACACCCTCATCTTCTGCCCTCAATCTTTCCCAGCATCAGGGACTTTTCCAGTGAGTCGGCTCTTCATATCAGATGACCAAAATACTGGTGCTGAGTTTCAGCATCAGTCCTTTCAACAAATATTCAGGGTTGATTTCCCTTAAAATTGGCTGATTCAATCTCCTTGCTGTCCAGAGTTTCACAAGCCTTCTCCAACACCACAGTCCAAAGGCATCAATTCTTTGGTGCTCTGCCTTCTTTTCAAAGAGACAATGTAAAGGACAAATGGTACTATTTAGTGGTAAATTTCAAAAGAGAACATAGTAAACAGAGGCAAGAGAAGAAATAGGAAGTGGTCAGGTTTGGGCAACACCATCCAAAGAGGTAGCAAAGAGGAAATAGGCTTGGATGTGGTCAGTAGGTTATGGAAAAATCATTTTTCGGAAGCAAATGGTTGTGACAGTCATCTGTATTTTTAGTTGGAGTGGGAGGCAAGAGGGAGGAAAGGAGAGTGTAGTTCCTTATCATCCAGAATGACTTCATACCGAGCGCACTGACCATCACTGGAGTGAGAGAAATGTCAGCAAGTATTGTTGTTCAATCATTAAGTCATGTCCGACTCTTTGCAGCCCCATGGACTGCTGCCTGCCAGGCTTCTCTGTCCTCCACTGCCTCCTGGAATTTGCACGAGTTCATGTCCATTGAGTGGGTGATGCTATCTAACTATCTAACCATCTACCATTAGCCAGTATACCTGGTAATTAAATGTAAATTTACTAACAGCCACTACCAGGGAAGCCCAACCGTATACTGTATAACAAATTTGTGAAGTGAGTGGAACTTAAATATTATTATCAGGGAAGAAATGGTGAGTTAATGAAAGTATTAATTAATTGGAAGGAATCCATTCACAATGCATATGTTATGGGAAGGAGGAGTGCTTCCAGGACCCAAGAGTGGGCTCTTGCTTAACATTCAGAAGTCAATCGTCTGGGCTTCCCTGGTGATCCAGTGGGTAAGGACACTGCTTTGCAGTGCAAGGGGCGCCGGTTCGATCCCTGGCCTGGGAAGATCCCACGTGCCGCAGAGCGGCTGGATCAATGTGTCCAATTATAAGCCAGTGCTCTGGAGCGCATGCGCCCAGAGCCGGCACTCTGTGACAACAGAGGCCGCCGCGATGGGAGGCCCACACGGGCCAAAGAACAAAGATGGATGAAAATAGACAAATGAAAGACCAATAGAAGTAGCCCGCCTGCTCCCGTCCCTCCCCACCCCACCCCTCCAAAATAAATAAATAAATAAATCTTTAAAAAAAAAAAAAGAAGTCAATCGTCTGAGGAGACACACATGCTAACAAAGCAAGAGACTTTATTATGAAGGAGTGCTAGGGAAGACGACAGAAGAGAAGGGAAACCCAGACTGCTTGCCACATGGCCCTCGGTTTGGGTTTTGTGGTGATGGGGTTAGTTTCTGGGTTGTCTCTGGACAGTCATTCTGACTCAGAGTCCTTCCTGATGGTGTATCCGTTGCTCAGCCAAGATGGATGTCAGCCAAGAGGAGGCTGGGAGGTTGGTAGGACATGAGGCGTCTTCTTTTGACCTTTCCTGAATTCTTCTGGTTGTTCTTGTGTGCTTAGCCACACAAGCACGACTCTTGGTGACTCCATGAACTGCCACCAGGCTGCTCTGTCCATGGAACTCTCCAGGCAAGAAGACTGGGGTGGGTTGCCATGCCGTCCTCCAGGGGATCTTCCCCATCCAGGGATGGAACCCAGGTCTCCAGCGTAGCAGGCAGGTTCTTTACCTTCTGAGCCACCAGAGAAGCCCTGTCATGAGGTGTCTCCCTTTTGCCTTTCCTGAATTCTTCACATTGGTGGTGGCTTATTAATTCTGTGTTCTGTGTTAGGATTTCCTGTCCTAAAGCACCTCATGCAGACAGTTACTGTCATGTCTGGCCAGGGGGACCCATTTTAGTCAGGTTTCCCCTAACTTATATCAACTCATCATACTTGAAACATCTTCTGATGTGTCGATCATATTCCAATAGAGTTGATGAAAGAAAAACTGTCTCTTAGAACACTTTACCTTTTTTTCTAAAGCACCGATTCCAAACACCTAAACTTTTTATAATTTTCTCAAACAAGACACACCAAAATTTCATCGTAAATGATTTTCTAAAACAGGCAAGGCGCCGGTTCGATCCTGGCCTGGGAAGATCCCACGTGCCCACACGTGTCCAATTATAAGCCAGTGCTCTGGGCGCATGCGCCCAGAGCCGGCACTCTGTGACAACAGAGGCCGCCGCGATGGGAGGCCCACACGGGCCAAAGAACAAAGATGGATGAAAATAGACAAATGAAAGACCAATAGAAGTAGCCCGCCTGCTCCCGTCCCTCCCACCCCACCCCTACAAAATAAATAAATAAATAAATCTTTAAAAAAAAAAAAAGAAGTCAATCGTCTGAGGAGACACACATGCTAACAAAGCAAGAGACTTTATTATGAAGGAGTGCTAGGGAAGACGACAGAAGAGAAGGGAAACCCAGACTGCTTGCCACATGGCCCTCGGTTTGGGTTTTGTGGTGATGGGGTTAGTTTCTGGGTTGTCTCTGGACAGTCATTCTGACTCAGAGTCCTTCCTGGTGGTGTATCCGTTGCTCAGCCAAGATGGATGTCAGCCAAGAGGAGGCTGGGAGGTTGGTAGGACATGAGGCGTCTCCTTTTGACCTTTCCTGAATTCTTCTGGTTGTTCTTGTGTGCTTAGCCACACAAGCACGACTCTTGGTGACTCCATGAACTGCCACCAGGCTGCTCTGTCCATGGAACTCTCCAGGCAAGAAGACTGGGGTGGGTTGCCATGCCGTCCTCCAGGGGATCTTCCCCATCCAGGGATGGAACCCAGGTCTCCAGCGTAGCAGGCAGGTTCTTTACCTTCTGAGCCACCAGAGAAGCCCTGTCATGAGGTGTCTCCCTTTTGCCTTTCCTGAATTCTTCACATTGGTGGTGGCTTATTAATTCTGTGTTCTGTGTTAGGATTTCCTGTCCTAAAGCACCTCATGCAGACGGTTACTGTCATGTCTGGCCAGGGGGACCCATTTTAGTCAGGTTTCCCCTAACTTATATCAACTCATCATACTTGAAACATCTTCTGATGTGTCGATCATATTCCAATAGAGTTGATGAAAGAAAAACTGTCTCTTAGAACACTTTACCTTTTTTTCTAAAGCACCGATTCCAAACACCTAAACTTTTTATAATTTTCTCAAACAAGACACACCAAAATTTCATCGTAAATGATTTTCTAAAATCGCTATTGTGAATTATTTGTGTTATAGCCAAATCATGTATAGTATCTCTTTTCTGTGGAACTACCGTGCCATTTGAAGTAAGTCATTCTTTGAGCCTTCCGCACTGGGATCGTTCACAAAAGGCGGTGATCCCATTTATCATGCCCTTAAACTAGCCATGGCCTCTGGTCTCCAGGAGCTTACCCATTAGGTGTGGGGGAGGGAAACTACAGCCTGGTGTTTGAAGTAATTAGGTAAAAAAAAGTCCTAAGACAATGTATGACTAAGTTTAAGGAAACCCTTCCGTATAACATTATTGAGCATATTAAGTATGCTAGGTGCTGCTAGGTTCATAGGGGAATAATAGTGAATAAACCAGATCCCTCCTCTCATGGAACTTATAGTCTCTTTAGGCTGTAATCTGTTTAAAAGTTTAGCGTTCGTTGTGCGTGTCAGTGGTTTCACACGGTGCTTTGGAGACTGTCATGGATAGAGGTTGCTCTTTGTCTCAGGTGCCGGCACGGATGGGTGTGTCTTTCTTATTCCTGGGCTCCTGGAACCACACTGAGTTTATGCTGATGAGGTGACTCAGGATGAGACAGGCTGGTGGGGGCATCACGCTGGAAAACCCATCCTCGCGATGAGAGGGTTGGAGCCTTGAATCATGTGACATCAGCCCAACCTCCTGACCTCCAGGGAGGGGGCGGTGCTGGAGATGGGGTTTAGTCACGTGGCCAAAACTCCAACACCCAGGGGAGCCTCCCGGTTGGTGAACACACGGATGTGCCAGTAGAGTGATCGCTCAAAAAGTGTCGGACTCTTTGCGACCCCCTGGAGGAGCCATGGAATTTCCCAGGCAAGAATCCTGGAGTCGGCAGCCTTTCCCTCCTCCAGAGGATCTTCCCCACGCAGGGACAGAGCCCAGGTCTCCCTCACTGCAAGTGGGCTCTTTACCATCCCAGCCACCTGGGAAGCGACAAGCCCTCGTTCCATGGGGAGAAGGGATGAAATCTTTGTCTTTGGGACCCTCGCACCGATTCCAAACACCTAAACTTTTTATAATTTTCTCAAACAAGACACACCAAAATTTCATCGTAAATGATTTTCTAAAATCGCTATTGTGAATTATTTGTGTTATAGCCAAATCATGTATAGTATCTCTTTTCTGTGGAACTACCGTGCCATTTGAAGTAAGTCATTCTTTGAGCCTTACGCACTGGGATCGTTCACAAAAGGCGGTGATCCCATTTATCATGCCCTTAAAGTAGCCATGGCCTCTGGTCTCCAGGAGCTTACCCATTAGGTGTGGGGGAGGGAAACTACAGCCTGGTGTTTGAAGTAATTAGGTAAAAAAAAAAAGTCCTAAGACAATGTATGACTAAGTTTAAGGAAACCCTTCCGTATAACATTATTGAGCATATTAAGTATGCTAGGTGCTGCTAGGTTCATAGGGGAATAATAGTGAATAAACCAGATCCCTCCTCTCATGGAACTTATAGTCTCTTTAGGCTGTAATCTGTTTAAAAGTTTAGCGTTCGTTGTGCGTGTCAGTGGTTTCACACGGTGCTTTGGAGACTGTCATGGATAGAGGTTGCTCTTTGTCTCAGGTGCCGGCACGGATGGGTGTGTCTTTCTTATTCCTGGGCTCCTGGAACCACACTGAGTTTATGCTGATGAGGTGACTCAGGATGAGACAGGCTGGTGGGGGCATCACGCTGGAAAAGCCATCCTCGCGATGAGAGGGTTGGAGCCTTGAATCATGTGACATCAGCCCAACCTCCTGACCTCCAGGGAGGGGGCGGTGCTGGAGATGGGGTTTAGTCACGTGGCCAAAACTCCAACACCCAGGGGAGCCTCCCGGTTGGTGAACACACGGATGTGCCAGTAGAGTGATCGCTCAAAAAGTGTCGGACTCTTTGCGACCCCCTGGAGGAGCCATGGAATTTCCCAGGCAAGAATCCTGGAGTCGGCAGCCTTTCCCTCCTCCAGAGGATCTTCCCCACGCAGGGACAGAGCCCAGGTCTCCCTCACTGCAAGTGGGCTCTTTACCATCCCAGCCACCTGGGAAGCGACAAGCCCTCGTTCCATGGGGAGAAGGGATGAAATCTTTGTCTTTGGGACCCTCGCAGTCCTCACCCTGTGGATCTCTTCATTTGCCTGTTCCTGATTTGGATCCTTTATATTAATAATAAAACTGTGATCCTAAATTTAGCATTTTTCTGATTTCAGTAATTCATTCTAGTGTATTCCCACACCTGACGGGGACATTCGAACCCCTTAGATTTGTAAGTAGTTTTTTTTTCTTTTTATTAATGTGGACCCCATTAAGAAATTCTTTACTGATTGTTGCAATATTGCTTCTGCTCTATGTTTTGGGTTTTTTTTTTTTTTTGGCCTCCAAAGCATGTAGTATGACAACTCCCCAAAAGGACTGAGGGCCTAGGGTGGGGGGCATGCAAACATTTCACCATATGCATTATACTGTTTGAACTTTGTATCATATCCATCTGTTACTCCCTTTAGTGAAGAAGCTATTTTTTAAAGGAAGAAAGAATTAGTTAGCCCATGTACATTTACCTGAAGTGATGTATTATTAAGCTAGCAAAGCAAGGTGCATAAAAATAATAGTACTAGGTATAACAACAGCAGCAGTCATGATAGGCGTAATAATAAAAGAAAAAGAAGGAAAGAGTTCCCCACAAGCTCCTGTTGGTACATGTTGTGTAAGCCCCAGGCGAGGGGGTGTGGAGGGAGGGTCACATTCCCGTCTGTTAACATGATTACCTCAGAGGCGTGGATGATGGGGTAAGGGAAAACCTTTGATTTCCTTTGGTATTATTTTAAATTACAAAATAACATGCTCATGGTAACAAATGAGGTTAACAAGCCTGTGTTGTTTTGTAAAAGCTCGGAGATGGGGTTTAGTCACGTGGCCAAAACTCCAACACCCAGGGGAGCCTCCCGGTTGGTGAACACACGGATGTGCCAGTAGAGTGATCGCTCAAAAAGTGTCGGACTCTTTGCGACCCCCTGGAGGAGCCATGGAATTTCCCAGGCAAGAATCCTGGAGTCGGCAGCCTTTCCCTCCTCCAGAGGATCTTCCCCACGCAGGGACAGAGCCCAGGTCTCCCTCACTGCAAGTGGGCTCTTTACCATCCCAGCCACCTGGGAAGCGACAAGCCCTCGTTCCATGGGGAGAAGGGATGAAATCTTTGTCTTTGGGACCCTCGCAGTCCTCACCCTGTGGATCTCTTCATTTGCCTGTTCCTGATTTGGATCCTTTATATTAATAATAAAACTGTGATCCTAAATTTAGCATTTTTCTGATTTCAGTAATTCATTCTAGTGTATTCCCACACCTGACGGGGACATTCGAACCCCTTAGATTTGTAAGTAGTTTTTTTTCTTTTTATTAATGTGGACCCCATTAAGAAATTCTTTACTGATTGTTGCAATATTGCTTCTGCTCTATGTTTTGGGTTTTTTTTTTTTTTTTTGGCCTCCAAAGCATGTAGTATGACAACTCCCCAAAAGGACTGAGGGCCTAGGGTGGGGGGCATGCAAACATTTCACCATATGCATTATACTGTTTGAACTTTGTATCATATCCATCTGTTACTCCCTTTAGTGAAGAAGCTATTTTTTAAAGGAAGAAAGAATTAGTTAGCCCATGTACATTTACCTGAAGTGATGTATTATTAAGCTAGCAAAGCAAGGTGCATAAAAATAATAGTACTAGGTATAACAACAGCAGCAGTCATGATAGGCGTAATAATAAAAGAAAAAGAAGGAAAGAGTTCCCCACAAGCTCCTGTTGGTACATGTTGTGTAAGCCCCAGGCGAGGGGGTGTGGAGGGAGGGTCACATTCCCGTCTGTTAACATGATTACCTCAGAGGCGTGGATGATGGGGTAAGGGAAAACCTTTGATTTCCTTTGGTATTATTTTAAATTACAAAAATAACATGCTCATGGTAACAAATGCAGGTTCAAACAAGCCTGTGTTGTTTTTGTAATTTGAAAAAGGAAGGAAGGAAGGGAAGGGAGAGGAGGAAGAGAAGAAAGAAAATCTTACACAACCACACCCACATCACAAGCCCACGCACCGACCAACAAAATAGACCAGAGCTCTCTCATCCCCAGGCTTGCCTGCCCCCAGAGGGAGCCTCATCTTGTCCCTGCCTTTGTTTGGACACTTCAACTCCGTCTCCCAGAACAGAGGTTTTTTTCTTCACCCTTCCATGGGGCAGAAGAAACGTATCATCATGTTTGTAAGTAAAACAAATAAAACCAAACTGTGAATGCCTATCATCGGCTAAGAAATTTCGTTCTACCAGCATCCGTTAAATCCTTTAAAGAGCAAAATTTGAGAGGAGAAAGAAGCATAAAGGTGCTGGATGCCCCTGAGGCAGGGGGTGCTACAGGAGGGAGCTGAGCACATGGGGGTGTGAGGGTGCACACCCTCTGCACAGCCCGCCCCATGATGGCTCAGCCTCTACTCCTCAAGCATCAGATCAGCCTGATGGCTTGGGCACTGCACCCCTTAGAAAACAATGAATCACACACATCGTGGGGCTTCCCAGGTGGCGCGAGTGATAAAGAACCCGCCTGCCAGTGCAGAGATGAGAGACGCAGGTTTGATTCCTGGGATGGGAAGATCCCCTGGAGGAGGGCATGGCAACCCACCCCAGTCTTCTTGCTTGGAGAATCCATGGACAGAGGAGCCTGGTGGGCTACAGTCCATGGAGTCACATAGAGTCCGACAGGACTGAAATGACTTAGCACAGCACAACACACATCTTGTGGCTCATCTTAAGATAAAAATTAAAAAACCTTATGCACATTAGACCGGCAAAGATTTTCTAAAAGCCTTGATATAAAGATACAAATGGGATGAGGAGCTCACCTTACACATCAGGTGGGTGCGTAAAGTAACACAGTTATCCTGGGATGCAGGACAACATGCATCAGGGGCCTAGAAACACCTTCCACACCACCAGGACTCCAGCTGGAGAAAGTATACAGAGATGGTATCAGAGATTTGGCCCAAGGCTGTTTTGTAGAGCTTTCTTATAATACTGAAACCTAACAGTTCAACAGGCCTGGTTAACTAAATTATACTAGAGTCATAAAATCTTCACAATGTACTACTCTTTAAAAGACTAGAAAACAAAGCCATATATCCAACATATAGTTTATAGACTTCAAGCTTTAAAAAGCATAAAGAGGGTTTCCCTGGTGGCTCAGATGGTAAAGAATCAGCCTGAAATGCAGGAGACCTGGGTTCGATCCCTGGGTTGGGAAGATCCCCTAGAGAAGGGAAAGGCTACCCACTCCAGTATTCTAGCCTGGGGAATCCCATGGTTCGTCCATGAGTCACAGAGTCAGACATGACTGAGCAACTTTCACGTAAAATTTAGTTTACATCTGAGCAGTCACGTTTACGAACGTGTTTGTATATTCTTTTTATATGTGAAAGCTTTTCTACTACAAGCATATTCTCATGGCATGATCAGAGAAGATAATAAAATGAAGGGAAAAAACATGCCAGCTGTATTCCCACACTGGAGGGAACAAGAGAATGGGGTCTCCTTGACGTATATCAATCCACAAATTTAGGACAACTTTATTATCTGACCAACGTCAGCTAATTGAATAGTCTGTTCCTGAATTCATTGATCTCCCTTAGGTCTTAGAAGATTGATCGATTTAGTTGCTAAGGAGTCATTACTCCCTGGAGAAAAGAGAGCCTCAAAATAAAAATAAACAATTTTTTCTTTCTCATTTTTCCCTTTTTCTGAGAGAAACCTCTCTATCCAGACAAAAATTAGACAACAGGGCTTCCCTGGTGGTGCAGTGGGTAAGGACACTGCCTTGCAGTGCAAGGAGCGCCGGTTCGATCCCTGGCCTAGGAAGATCCCACATGCCGTGGAGCGGCTGGACCCATGTGTCCAATTACCGAGCCGGAGCTCTGGCGCGCATGCGCCCAGAGCCGGCACTCTGCAGCGAGAGAGGCCACTGTGATGGGAGGCCCACACGGGCCAAAGAACAAAGATGGAAATAAATGAAAGACCAATAGAAGTGGCAAAAAAAAAAAATAAAAAAAGACAACAGTTAGTGTCCGCTGTGCATTTTAAAGAACTGGCACCTTGAGTGGGATTCTTGCATAGAATTTGTGCAGATAGAACCTAGATATCATCCTGAACTGCACTGGGCCCTCATCCTGTCCGGCAAGTCTGGAAATATCGAGTAAGCTGTTCACCGTGTGAGTCTAGAGACCGGCAGAAGGCATGGGCTGAAAGACAAATGTCTTCTGGCATGCGCGTGGTAGTTGAAACCCTGGGAACCGCCTCCATCTAAAGCTGTGATTCTTGACAGGGGGTCATTTTGCCCCCCAAGGATCATTTGGTAATGTTTGGGGACATTTTTGATTCTCAGAGACAGGAACAGAGTAGTAGTAACATTTAGTGAATTGGGTCGGGGATGTGGCTAAATATCCTGCAATGAACAGGTCAACCACTTACAACCAAGAATTATTGGCCTAAATGTCAATAGTGCCAGTAAGCCTACTTTAAGGACTCGGGGCACCCTAGACTCAAAGCTGAGTCCATCTTTTCTCTCTCAAAACTTGCTTCTTCTCCTCGGTCTCTAACCTAGTCAATGTGTATGCATGTGTGCATGCTAAGTCATGTCAGTCGTATCCAACTCTGTGTGACCCTATGGACTGTAGCCCTCCAGGCTCCCCTGCCAGTGGAGTTCTCCAGGCCAGAATACTGGAGTGGATTGCCCTACCCTCCTCCAGGGGAATCCTCGTCAGTGGTAACCCATTTTAATCTGTTAACCAAGTTAGAAACCTTAGCACTTTTCATACCTTTACATTTTATACCCAAGTGATAATCAAATTTGACAAATTTTCCTCTTTTATACCATCTGTTCTCTCTCTTCCTCTCAATTTCCCTGTCTTTGCCCAGTTTCCAACCTTCATCATAACTTTTTGGTTTGCTGCACAAACTTCCTGTTTTTCTCTCTCCAATCTTGTCATTCTCTCCTTTCTTCTTCATATCATTTCCAGAATAATCCTCCTGAAATAAAAATCAAATTATGTTTCTTCAGTGCATGTCTTTTTTTATCATCATCATCATCATCATCATCATCATCATTATTTATTTATTTATTTGGCTATGCCAGATCTTAGTTGTGATCTTCAATCCTCAGTGCGGTATGAGGGATCTTTAGTTGTGGCCTATGAACTTTTAGTTGAAACATGAAGGATCTGACTCCCTGACGGGGACTGAACTCAGGCCCCTTGCATTGGGAATGTGGAGTTTTAGCCACCAGGAAGTCCCTCCATGATATCTTTGACTGATTTCCTATACCCTCAGGAATAATTCAAAACTCCTTATCAATTACATTAAGTCTGGCATGCGCGTAGTTGAAACCCTGGGAACCGCCTCCATCTAAAGCTGTGATTCTTGACAGGGGTCATTTGCCCCCAAGGATCATTTGGTAATGTTTGGGGACATTTTTGATTCTCAGAGACAGGAACAGAGTAGTAGTAACATTTAGTGAATTGGGTCGGGGATGTGGCTAAATATCCTGCAATGAACAGGTCAACCACTTACAACCAAGAATTATTGGCCTAAATGTCAATAGTGCCAGTAAGCCTACTTTAAGGACTCGGGGCACCCTAGACTCAAAGCTGAGTCCATCTTTTCTCTCTCAAAACTTGCTTCTTCTCCTCGGTCTCTAACCTAGTCAATGTGTATGCATGTGTGCATGCTAAGTCATGTCAGTCGTATCCAACTCTGTGTGACCCTATGGACTGTAGCCCTCCAGGCTCCCCTGCCAGTGGAGTTCTCCAGGCCAGAATACTGGAGTGGATTGCCCTACCCTCCTCCAGGGGAATCCTCGTCAGTGGTAACCCATTTTAATCTGTTAACCAAGTTAGAAACCTTAGCACTTTTCATACCTTTACATTTTATACCCAAGTGATAATCAAATTTGACAAATTTTCCTCTTTTATACCATCTGTTCTCTCTCTTCCTCTCAATTTCCCTGTCTTTGCCCAGTTTCCAACCTTCATCATAACTTTTTGGTTTGCTGCACAAACTTCCTGTTTTTCTCTCTCCAATCTTGTCATTCTCTCCTTTCTTCTTCATATCATTTCCAGAATAATCCTCCTGAAATAAAAATCAAATTATGTTTCTTCAGTGCATGTCTTTTTTTATCATCATCATCATCATCATCATCATCATCATTATTTATTTATTTATTTGGCTATGCCAGATCTTAGTTGTGATCTTCAATCCTCAGTGCGGTATGAGGGATCTTTAGTTGTGGCCTATGAACTTTTAGTTGAAACATGAAGGATCTGACTCCCTGACGGGGACTGAACTCAGGCCCCTTGCATTGGGAATGTGGAGTTTTAGCCACCAGGGAAGTCCCTCCATGATATCTTTGACTGATTTCCCTATACCCTCAGGAATAATTCAAAACTCCTTATCAATTACATTAAGTCCCTTCAGGGTCCAGCTTTCTCCCACCTCTCAATCTGCTATTTTATAAACAAGATTCTACTAACATTCTGTTTCCAGCAAGACTGTGGGCACCCTGAGGGCAGGATCAGTATCTTTTATCTTTGTCTCCCAGTAGTGAGTACAGTTCTAACTTCTGCTGGTTGAACGAATAAATGCTGTCACCTCATTGAGCTTGCTGAGTGAGAAGAACAGAGAACCTAGGACTTAATCTGGAAGGGCACCCGCTTTTAGGATGGGCAGATGGAATCAGGAGATGGGACAGCACCCAGAGATGTAGAACCAGGAGATTATAGTGTTCACAAAACCAAGAGGAGAGCAAATAGCATTAGGAAAGCGGGCACATCCAATATTGTAAAGGGAAGTCAGTTAAGGTGAGACTAAAAATAGTACCACGTATCAGAAAATACGGTAGTTGTTGGCAGTTTTTAACCAAAAGAATTTTAATGTTCTGGGGGCCTGCTGTAAAGTACCTGGTGCTGATTTTGGGGTCACTCTTGGTGCGCAGGTTCAGCAGTTGGCAAGATTAACTGGACACAAAACAGAAGGAGAATGAGGACAAACTGAAATCAGCTCCTAATTTCTGCACATGTCCACTGGCATGGCTGACCACCAAGGCTTTCCCAAGTACTGGCCTCTGCTTTATTTCTCCTTTCCAGAGCTCAGGCAAGTTCTTGTTTGGTCACATTTTACCCAGAACCGTCGAGGTCCGTGCATGGGTTGGAAAAGTATTTTCAGACATGAGGCAGAGTGAGAGGAAAGTAAAGTTCATTATAGTGGGGGAAGGGAGAGTCGCTGCCAGTACAGTGGGCTGGCTGAAGGGAGAACCGACCCTAGGCAGGGGTCTTTGATCCAATTTATAGCTACAGTCTAAGGAGGGGCATAGGGGTCTTAGGGATCATTGCTGACTGGGGACAGTCCACTGGGTGAGGTAGAGTGATGACGACAGCATGAGGGAAAGACAGTAGGGTCCTGTGGAGTTTTAGCCACCAGGGAAGTCCCTCCATGATATCTTTGACTGATTTCCTATACCCTCAGGAATAATTCAAAACTCCTTATCAATTACATTAAGTCCCTTCAGGGTCCAGCTTTCTCCCACCTCTCAATCTGCTATTTTATAAACAAGATTCTACTAACATTCTGTTTCCAGCAAGACTGTGGGCACCCTGAGGGCAGGATCAGTATCTTTTATCTTTGTCTCCCAGTAGTGAGTACAGTTCTAACTTCTGCTGGTTGAACGAATAAATGCTGTCACCTCATTGAGCTTGCTGAGTGAGAAGAACAGAGAACCTAGGACTTAATCTGGAAGGGCACCCGCTTTTAGGATGGGCAGATGGAATCAGGAGATGGGACAGCACCCAGAGATGTAGAACCAGGAGATTATAGTGTTCACAAAACCAAGAGGAGAGCAAATAGCATTAGGAAAGCGGGCACATCCAATATTGTAAAGGGAAGTCAGTTAAGGTGAGACTAAAAATAGTACCACGTATCAGAAAATACGGTAGTTGTTGGCAGTTTTTAACCAAAAGAATTTTAATGTTCTGGGGGCCTGCTGTAAAGTACCTGGTGCTGATTTTGGGGTCACTCTTGGTGCGCAGGTTCAGCAGTTGGCAAGATTAACTGGACACAAAACAGAAGGAGAATGAGGACAAACTGAAATCAGCTCCTAATTTCTGCACATGTCCACTGGCATGGCTGACCACCAAGGCTTTCCCAAGTACTGGCCTCTGCTTTATTTCTCCTTTCCAGAGCTCAGGCAAGTTCTTGTTTGGTCACATTTTACCCAGAACCGTCGAGGTCCGTGCATGGGTTGGAAAAGTATTTTCAGACATGAGGCAGAGTGAGAGGAAAGTAAAGTTCATTATAGTGGGGGAAGGGAGAGTCGCTGCCAGTACAGTGGGCTGGCTGAAGGGAGAACCGACCCTAGGCAGGGGTCTTTGATCCAATTTATAGCTACAGTCTAAGGAGGGGCATAGGGGTCTTAGGGATCATTGCTGACTGGGGACAGTCCACTGGGTGAGGTAGAGTGATGACGACAGCATGAGGGAAAGACAGTAGGGTCCAAGGATTGAGGATTGGGCCGTGGACTACAGCCCGGGGGACAGAAGGACAGTAAGGATCTGGTTTATCTCTTCTTGCATTCCAAGACTCTCCTCCTTTGCCTTGTTCTTTCACCTTTGGGCGAAAGAACCAAGGACCACACAAGGACCACAAAGAGAAAGGTGTTCTAGAAGCACAGTCCCCTTGAGAGTGATGGTGCTAACCTGATGACACGCAGTCTGGCATGTGTACTCCTGACCTTTAAAACTGAAGAAAAAGATGTAAATGATCACTTATGCTTACCCTGCAAGGAAATCAATCCTGAATATTCATTGAAAGGACCGATGCTGATGCTCAAGCTCTACTACTTTGGCCACTTGAGGTGAAGAGACGATTCACTGGAAAAGACTCTGATGCTAGAAAAGAGTGAAGAGAGAAGGAGAAGGGGAGACAGAGGATGTCCTTCCCGGTGAAGGACAGGGAGGCCTGGCGAGCTGCAGCCCATGGGAATGCAAAGAGTCGGACACAACTGAGTGACTGAACTGACATTTACCCACATATTTACCGTTTCCAGTGTGTCCCATTTCCTCCTGCACATCTGAACTTCTGCCTGGTGTTATTTCCCTGCCATGTGAAACATTTCACAAAAATTTCAAAAACATTTCTATTTATTCACTTATTGGCTGGCTTTAGCTGTGATGAAGAAAGGTTCTTCTCTGTTGTGGTGTTCAGGCTTCTCATTTTGGTGGCTTCTCTCTGGTCGCAGAGCACAGGCACAGGGTTTCAGTAGCTGTGGCTCACAGGCTCTAGTTGTGCGTGGACTTAGTCGTTCAGCAGCATGTGGGATCTTCCTGGACCAGGGACTGAACCCATGGAGGGGCAGGCAGATCCTTAGTCACTGGACCACCAGGGAAGTCACTTATTTGGCTTCTCTTGAAGTGCAAGTCTGATGGCAGTGAATTCATTTTTATCTGAAAACATTGTAATCTCTCCATTTCTGGAAAAATATTTTCAGTGGAAGTAGTATTCTGGCTGAAATTTTGTTTTTCTTTCAGTCCTTTAAACGTATCAGCCTCCTCTTTTCTGGAATCCATTGCTTCTGACCAGAAGGACAATTCAGTTCTTCCCTGTGTGTTGTAGGGGAAGTCTTTTGTGGGTTGCTCTTAAGATTTCTTTTCTTTATCTTTGGTTTTCAGCAATGTGGCTATGGGATGACTAGATATGATTTTCTTTGTATTTATCCTGCTTGGAGTTTACCAAGACTCCTGGATCTAGGGATTGATTTTTTCTTTAATAAAATACGGAAGAATTTTGGTCAATAGTTTGTGCATAGTTTGTGAAGTATAGTTGCTTTATGATGTTATATTAGCAAGCCTTATCCAACAATATATAAAGAGCCATACATAATGATAGAGCATTATTAGACGTGAAAATCACTTAGTTGTGTCTGACTCTTCATGACCCATGGACATGCCATGAAATTCTCCAGGCAAGAATACTGAAGTGGGTAGCTTATCCCTTCTCCAGGAGTTCTTCCCAACCCAGGGATAAGACCTGGGTTTCCTGCATTGCTGGTAAATTCTTCACCAGCTGAGCTACAATGTAATAATAAGGTGAGATTTATTCCAAGTATGGTTCAATATTTATAAGTCAGTCAATGTGATATACCAGATTTTCAGAAGGAAAGATAAAAATGACATGATCATTTCAATAGATGCAGAAAAAGCATTTGACAAAATTTGACATTCTTCATCATATTTGGTATAGAGAAAACATATCTCAACACAATAAAAGCTTTATATGACAAACCCACAGCTAACATCATACTCAATGGTGACATCCTGTAAAATCAGGACTAAGACGAGGATGCCTACTTCTATTTAAGCAATAGTGGAAAGACAGGCACGATAAAGGACAAAAATGGCAAGGGCCTAACAGAAGCAGGAGGGATCAAGAAAAGGTGGGAAGAATGACTATGAAGACAGTCTGGAGCTTCCTTAATCAACTAGGAACAGAGCCACGGTGTGACCCAGCCATCCCACGACCAGGTACATACCCTGAGAAATCGAAAATGAAAGAGACACATGTACCCCATTGTTCACTGCAGCACTATTTATAATAGCTAGAACATGGAAGCCACCTAGATGTCTGTAAGACAGATGAATGGATAAAGAAGTTGTGGTACATATATACAATGGAATATTACTCAGCCATAAAACTAAAGGCATTGGAACCAGTTCTAATGAGGTGGATAAATCTAGAACCTATTATACAGAGTGAGGTAAGTCAGAGAGAGAAAGCTAAATATTGTATACTGACACATATATATGGAATCTAGAAGGATGGTGATGATAGAGCTGCAGTGAGAGGCAGACCCAGAGAACAGTCTGTGGACATTGGGGTGAGGGAGTAGGATCTCAGACAGGGGCTCTATGGTGACCTAGAGGGGTGGGGTGGGGAGGAGATGGGGAAGGGTTAGCAAGCCTTATCCAACAATATATAAAGAGCCATACATAATGATAGAGCATTATTAGACGTGAAAATCACTTAGTTGTGTCTGACTCTTCATGACCCATGGACATGCCATGAAATTCTCCAGGCAAGAATACTGAAGTGGGTAGCTTATCCCTTCTCCAGGAGTTCTTCCCAACCCAGGGATAAGACCTGGGTTTCCTGCATTGCTGGTAAATTCTTCACCAGCTGAGCTACAATGTAATAATAAGGTGAGATTTATTCCAAGTATGGTTCAATATTTATAAGTCAGTCAATGTGATATACCAGATTTTCAGAAGGAAAGATAAAAATGACATGATCATTTCAATAGATGCAGAAAAAGCATTTGACAAAATTTGACATTCTTCATCATATTTGGTATAGAGAAAACATATCTCAACACAATAAAAGCTTTATATGACAAACCCACAGCTAACATCATACTCAATGGTGACATCCTGTAAAATCAGGACTAAGACGAGGATGCCTACTTCTATTTAAGCAATAGTGGAAAGACAGGCACGATAAAGGACAAAAATGGCAAGGGCCTAACAGAAGCAGGAGGGATCAAGAAAAGGTGGGAAGAATGACTATGAAGACAGTCTGGAGCTTCCTTAATCAACTAGGAACAGAGCCACGGTGTGACCCAGCCATCCCACGACCAGGTACATACCCTGAGAAATCGAAAATGAAAGAGACACATGTACCCCATTGTTCACTGCAGCACTATTTATAATAGCTAGAACATGGAAGCCACCTAGATGTCTGTAAGACAGATGAATGGATAAAGAAGTTGTGGTACATATATACAATGGAATATTACTCAGCCATAAAACTAAAGGCATTGGAACCAGTTCTAATGAGGTGGATAAATCTAGAACCTATTATACAGAGTGAGGTACGTCAGAGAGAGAAAGCTAAATATTGTATACTGACACATATATATGGAATCTAGAAGGATGGTGATGATAGAGCTGCAGTGGAGAGGCAGACCCAGAGAACAGTCTGTGGACATTGGGGTGAGGGAGTAGGGGATCTCAGACAGGGGCTCTATGGTGACCTAGAGGGGTGGGGTGGGGAGGGAGATGGGGAGGAGGCTCAAGGAGGCATATGTATACCTATGGTGGATTTGGGTCTGTGTGTGGCAGTAAACAGCAAAACTCTGTAAAAAAATAAAATAAAATAAAAGGTAGAAAGAATACACGGAAAAGCTATACAAAAAAGGTCTTCATGACCTGAGTAGCCATGATGGTGAAGTCACTAACCTAGAGTCAGATGTCCTGAGATGTGAAGTCAAGTGGGCCTCGGGAAGCATTACAACAAAGAAAGCTAGTGGAGGTGATAGATTTGCAGCTAAACTATTTCAAATCCTAAATGATGCTGTTAAAGGGCTGCACTCAAATGACATGAGTCTGAGCAAACTTCAGGACACAGTGAAGGACAGGGAAGCCTGGCGTGCTGCAGGCCATGGGGTCGGAAGAGTTGGACACAATTTAGCAATTGAACAACAACAGTAAGAGTGAGACCTAATTTGTTGGAAGACAATGTTGAGGTACCAGGGAGATCTAGGTTATACTTTTAAAGAAACAGTATGATTACTACATGTATCGCTCTTCTAAGACTAGACTGTATTGTGCTACATTTCATTGTAATAGCTTTATCTTTACAAGAAAGTTACTGAAAACATGATTTGGGAACCATCTGCATCAGAAACAGTGGCAGTCTTGTTAAAAGACACAGATTCTAAGTCCCCAACTCATGATAAACCTCTGGGACATGGGAATCTGCATGTTTACTAAGCGTTTAAAATGACTATTTCCAGAGTATTTAATGGGCATGGGGTTTCTTCTGGGCAATGAAAATCTCCTGGAGTTAGATAGTGGTGAATAATGTCACACCATTATGAATATACTGAAATCCAAAAAAAATGAATGGATAAAGAAGGTTGTGGAAAAAAAACATATATACAATGGAATATTACTCAGCCATAAAACTAAAGGCATTGGAACCAGTTCTAATGAGGTGGATAAATCTAGAACCTATTATACAGAGTGAGGTAAGTCAGAGAGAGAAAGCTAAATATTGTATACTGACACATATATATGGAATCTAGAAGGATGGTGATGATAGAGCTGCAGTGGAGAGGCAGACCCAGAGAACAGTCTGTGGACATTGGGGTGAGGGAGTAGGGGATCTCAGACAGGGGCTCTATGGTGACCTAGAGGGGTGGGGTGGGGAGGGAGATGGGGAGGAGGCTCAAGGAGGCATATGTATACCTATGGTGGATTCGGGTCTGTGTGTGGCAGTAAACAGCAAAACTCTGTAAAAAAATAAAATAAAATAAAAGGTAGAAAGAATACACGGAAAAGCTATACAAAAAAGGTCTTCATGACCTGAGTAGCCATGATGGTGAAGTCACTAACCTAGAGTCAGATGTCCTGAGATGTGAAGTCAAGTGGGCCTCGGGAAGCATTACAACAAAGAAAGCTAGTGGAGGTGATAGATTTGCAGCTAAACTATTTCAAATCCTAAATGATGCTGTTAAAGGGCTGCACTCAAATGACATGAGTCTGAGCAAACTTCAGGACACAGTGAAGGACAGGGAAGCCTGGCGCGCTGCAGGCCGTGGGGTCGGAAGAGTTGGACACAATTTAGCAATTGAACAACAACAGTAAGAGTGAGACCTAATTTGTTGGAAGACAATGTTGAGGTACCAGGGAGATCTAGGTTATACTTTTAAAGAAACAGTATGATTACTACATGTATCGCTCTTCTAAGACTAGACTGTATTGTGCTACATTTCATTGTAATAGCTTTATCTTTACAAGAAAGTTACTGAAAACATGATTTGGGAACCATCTGCATCAGAAACAGTGGCAGTCTTGTTAAAAGACACAGATTCTAAGTCCCCAACTCATGATAAACCTCTGGGACATGGGAATCTGCATGTTTACTAAGCGTTTAAAATGACTATTTCCAGAGTATTTAATGGGCATGGGGTTTCTTCTGGGCAATGAAAATCTCCTGGAGTTAGATAGTGGTGATAATGTCACACCATTATGAATATACTGAAAAACACTGAGCTGTGCACAGTACAATGGTTATCACGGTCCATTGTAAGCTATGTGAATTTTGTGCCAATTTTTGAGAAAAGTGGTGGGGGCAGAAATCACATCAGTAGTTGCCAGGTGGGTCTGGAGAAGGAATGAACTGCAGAGAATCACAAAGTAATTTGCGAGGATGATAGAAAGTTTCCATATCTTAATCGTGGTGGTGGTGCACACAGGGCCCCCAACTCACACAGTTCCATATCTACCGACCGATTGGGCAGTAGGTAAATTATCCCTCCATAAGTCTGACTTTGAATAAATCGTGTCCAGGAAATTCTCGGATCCTCTAGAGCTTGAGGACTACCACTCTGAAGCAGCCATCTCCCGGGTGGGGAGGCCCATTCCCTGGGTTCTGGAAGACAAACCACTGGAGTACGGGGAGAAAATAATTCAACCTTGTTTATATGTTTTTTGAGCGAAAGGTGAGTAGTAAATTACGCTCTCCTCGCATTTTGAAGTCCGATTTCAAAGCTTTAGTAACATCAGTACACTGCGTGTTGTTTGCCCCGCCCCTCTGTGTTGCGTCAGGTGCACTGGATAGGCCAGGGAAGACCTGCACGTCAGCCATGGGCGCGGCCTCATTGATCCCACCCACTCACTGGCTTTCAGCCTAGGGCCGCAGACAGCAGTTTGCATAGATTTACGGATTATAGTAATTTTTTAAACAAACTAAACTCAAAAAAATGAACAAATGGTTTTTCATAATCACTGCAGAGAAGCTACAGATTAACGATGGCCTTATGAGCCCAGGGACAGGAAATGGCAGAACTGGCCTTTTAGTAAGTACTCCTCCGTCAGTCACATTAGGAAAAAACAATTGTCTAACCAGATCTGAAGTGAAGTCAGCAAAAGAGTGAGAAATTAATTACTTTTCAAAACAAACTTGTATTACAGAGAGGGGTATTTTGAAAACAGAAATTTGGTAGTGTTTTCTTCATAACGTTATTTTGTTGTCTAATCAATGCAAGTAAAACACCTGCTTCAACTTTATCTACACACCTTAAAAATACTGAGAAATACCATTTTTAAACCAGTTTGAAAGCCTACCAAACGCAGAGTTTCAGCAAGCTTCCAACCTATTTGTTAAAAATTTAAAAACATAGCACTTTGCAATTAATGAGCAGGAACAACCAACTGATGCTAGGGAAGATAGAAACTGATGATGTAGATTTCAATAAAACTTTTGCATAATTAATGTATAGAATAGAAGAACAAGTATGATATTCTTTAGTAACAGGGGCCATTTTGAGAAAGTGGTGGGCAGAAATCACATCAGTAGTTGCCAGGTGGGTCTGGAGAAGGAATGAACTGCAGAGAATCACAAAGTAATTTGCGAGGATGATAGAAAGTTTCCATATCTTAATCGTGGTGGTGGTGCACACAGGGCCCCCAACTCACACAGTTCCATATCTACCGACCGATTGGGCAGTAGGTAAATTATCCCTCCATAAGTCTGACTTTGAATAAATTGTGTCCAGGAAATTCTCGGATCCTCTAGAGCTTGAGGACTACCACTCTGAAGCAGCCATCTCCCGGGTGGGGAGGCCCATTCCCTGGGTTCTGGAAGACAAACCACTGGAGTACGGGGAGAAAATAATTCAACCTTGTTTATATGTTTTTAGAGCGAAAGGTGAGTAGTAAATTACGCTCTCCTCGCATTTTGAAGTCCGATTTCAAAGCTTTAGTAACATCAGTACACTGCGTGTTGTTTGCCCCGCCCCTCTGTGTTGCGTCAGGTGCACTGGATAGGCCAGGGAAGACCTGCACGTCAGCCATGGGCGCGGCCTCATTGATCCCACCCACTCACTGGCTTTCAGCCTAGGGCCGCAGACAGCAGTTTGCATAGATTTACGGATTATAGTAATTTTTTAAACAAACTAAACTCAAAAAAATGAACAAATGGTTTTTCATAATCACTGCAGAGAAGCTACAGATTAACGATGGCCTTATGAGCCCAGGGACAGGAAATGGCAGAACTGACCTTTTAGTAAGTACTCCTCCGTCAGCCACATTAGGAAAAAACAATTGTCTAACCAGATCTGAAGTGAAGTCAGCAAAAGAGTGAGAAATTAATTACTTTTCAAAACAAACTTGTATTACAGAGAGGGGTATTTTGAAAACAGAAATTTGGTAGTGTTTTCTTCATAACGTTATTTTGTTGTCTAATCAATGCAAGTAAAACACCTGCTTCAACTTTATCTACACACCTTAAAAATACTGAGAAATACCATTTTTAAACCAGTTTGAAAGCCTACCAAACGCAGAGTTTCAGCAAGCTTCCAACCTATTTGTTAAAAATTTAAAAACATAGCACTTTGCAATTAATGAGCAGGAACAACCAACTGATGCTAGGGAAGATAGAAACTGATGATGTAGATTTCAATAAAAACTTTTGCATAATTAATGTATAGAATAGAAGAACAAGTATGATATTCTTTAGTAAGTGCTACCAATAATGCACTTCTTCCCTTTGATCCTGTGTATCTTTGTGAGATATTTTACCATTAAAAGAAAGTAACCATAAATCAAATTATATATGGGCATTTAGATCAATATATCACAAAATAGCAAGGAGAAATATTGCAAAATAGTGCTCTATATGTATGTAAAATTATATTGCTTTTGCTTTAAAAATTTATTACAAACAAAATGAAAACTCACAGAATAGGAGAAAATATTTGCAGATGAAGCAACAGATAAGGGATCAATATACAAACAGCACATGCAGTTCAATATCAAAAAAAAAAAAAAATCAACTCAATCAGAAAATGAGTAGAAGATCTAAATAGACGTTTTTCTAAAGAAGACATTCATATGGTTAAAAGGCACATGGAAATATGCTCAACATCACTAATTATTAGAGAAATTAAAACTACAAAGAGGCATCATCTTATGCCGGTCAGAATGGCCATAATGAAAAAAATCTACAAACAATGAATGTTGGAGGTGAAGAGAAAATGGAACCTTCCTACACTGTTGATGGGAATGTAAACTGGTACGGCCACTATGGAGAACAGTATAGGAGTTCCTTAAAAAACAACTAAAAATAGGGCTTCCCTGGTGGTCCAATGGGTAAGGACACCGCCTTGCAGTGCAAGGGGCGCCGGTTCGATCCTTGGCCTGGGAAGATTCCACGTGCCGTGGAGCGGCTGGACCCATGTGTCCCAATTACCAAGCCGGAGCTCTGGAGTGCATGCGCCCAGAGCCAGCATTCTGTGACAACAGACATCGCCGCGATGGGAGGCCCACAAGTGCCAAAGAACAAAGACGGATGAAAATAGATAAATGAAAGACCAATAGAAGTGACCCACCCACCCCCTCCCTCCCCAACCCGACCCTTGCCCAAAATAAATAAATGTTTTTTTTTAAAAAAAAAACAACTAAAAATAGACCTACCATATGACCCAGGATTCAATTCCTGGACGTATCTCTGGAGAAAATCAGAATTCAAAAGAACACATAAATCCCAGTGTTCACTGCAGCACTATGTCCGATAGCCAGGACATGGAAGCAACTTAATGTCCAGTGATGGAAGAATGGATAAAGAAATTGTGCTACATATCGATAGATGACGGTAAATAGCTTATGGTGAACGGAGTCGGATTTGTGACCTCCAAAGGAGAAACTTTCACTTTGGGATCCAAAGACTTGGCTTTGGTCACTCAGAGCTTCATTTAGTCACAGTTTTATTAAAGGAAAAAAAGGGATGGAGAAAGCTTCCAGCAATAGGCCCTGAAAGGGGGATAGAAGAGTACCTCCAGCAGCTAGTTTATTTTATACTTTTTGACTTGGTTATAAACACTTGATCAAAAGAATATTTCAGGGGCTTCCCCAGTGGTCCAGTGGGTAAAGATACCGCCTTGCAGTGCAAAAGAATATTTCAAGGTGGTGAAGTTCTAACCAGACCCACATCCACAACATACATCTTTAGATAACATAGGTACAAGTTAAGAAGGAGAAACACGTCCTCCAACAAGATACATTGTTGTTATAAACATTAACTCCAGGCTTAAAGAAAGTCCTAGGCAAAATAGATTATTGTCCTAGGTGTGGCAATCAAGTTGAAAGCACCTTAGCTAAAAATGTTTGTTCCTCCTCCTCTTCCTCCTTGGAAACCACTGGCCTCCTTACCAAGTCTGCCTATTCACTCCTTTCTTTTTTTTTTTCTTTAAATATTTATTTATTTATTTATTTTGGTGGGGTAGGGGTGGGGAGGGAGGGGAGCGGGCGGCCCACTTCTATTGGTCTTTCATTCGTCTACTTTCATCCATCTTTGTTCCTTGGCCCGTGTGCACCTCCCATTGTGGTGGCCTCTGTTGTCGCAGAGCACCAGCTTTGGGTGCATGCGCTCCAGAGCTCCGGCTCAGTAATTGGATACATCGGTCCAGCCGCTCTGCCGCACGTGAAATCTTCCCAGGCCAGGGATCGAACCGGCGCCCCTTGCACTGCAAGGCGGTGTCCTTACCCACTGGACCACCAGGGAAGCCCTATTCACTCCTTTCAATGGAATATTACTCAGCCATAAAAAGGATTGAATTTGAGTCAGTTGAACTGAGGTGGATGGACGCAAACCCATCATACAGCATAAGTCAGAAAGAGAAAAACAAATACTGTATATTAGCGTATATTAAGTTACATCAGTTGTGTCTGACTCTGTGACCCAATGGACCATAACCTGCCAGGCTCCTCTGTCCATAGGATTCTCAAGGCAAGAATACTGTAGTGGGTTGCCATGCCCTCCTCCAGGGGATCTTCCTGACCCAGGGATCGAACCTGTTTCTCTTATGTCTGCAGTGTAGGCAGGTTCTTTACCACTAGCGCCACCTGGGAGGCCCAATACGTATGTATGTGTATTTGTATGTGTGTGTAGATAGGTATATATGGAATCCAGAAAAATGGTGCCTATGAACTTATTTGCAGGGCAGGAATAGAGACCCAGACAGAGAGAACAGATTTGTGGACGCAGCGGGGGAAGGAGAGGGTGGGACAGAGTGAAAGGATAGCATTGACACATGTACATTATCGTATGTAACACAGAAAGCTAGTGGGAAGTGGATGTATAGCACAGAGAGCTCAAACTGGTGCTCTGTGATGGCTTACTGGGGAGAGGGGGAGGGGCGGAGGGAGGTTCAGGAGCAAGAGGATATATGTACACTTATGGCTGATTCCTGGTGCTGTTTGACAGAAGCCAGCACAACGTGGGAAAGCAATTATCCTCCGATTAAAAGTAAGTTTTTAAAGAGGGAAGAAAAGGTGGTACGTATGCAATGGAATATACTCAGCCGTAAAAAGGAATGAAATAATCCTATATGCAGCAACATGGAAAGACCTAGAGATTGTCACACTGAGTGACGCAAGCCAGACAGAGCAGTACCTCCATACTGGTTCCCATATTGGCAGCCCCAATTTACATTACTACCAGCAGTACACAAGGCTCCTTCACTCCATTGTGGTGGCCTCTGTTGTCGCAGAGCACCAGCTCTGGGCGCATGCGCCCCAGAGCTCCGGCTGGGCAATTGGATACATCGGTCCAGCCGCTCCGCGGCACGTGGGATCTTCCCAGGCCAGGGCTGGTACCGGCGCCCCTTGCACTGCAAGGCGGTGTCCTTACCCTTACACTGGACCACCAGGGAAGCCCTATTCACTCCTTTCAATGGAATATTACTCAGCCATAAAAAGGATTGAATTTGAGTCAGTTGAACTGAGGTGGATGGACCCAAACCCATCATACAGCGTAAGTCAGAAAGAGAAAAACAAATACTGTATATTAGCGTATATTAAGTTACTTCAGTTGTGTCTGACTCTGTGACCCAATGGACCATAACCTGCCAGGCTCCTCTGTCCATAGGATTCTCAAGGCAAGAATACTGTAGTGGGTTGCCATGCCCTCCTCCAGGGGATCTTCCTGACCCAGGGATCGAACCTGTTTCTCTTATGTCTGCAGTGTAGGCAGGTTCTTTACCACTAGCGCCACCTGGGAGGCCCAATACGTATGTATGTGTATTTGTATGTGTGTGTAGATAGGTATATATGGAATCCAGAAAAATGGTGCCTATGAACTTATTTGCAGGGCAGGAATAGAGACCCAGACAGAGAGAACAGACTTGTGGACGCAGCGGGGGAAGGAGAGGGTGGGACAGAGTGAAAGGATAGCATTGACACATGTACATTATCGTATGTAACACAGAAAGCTAGTGGGAAGTGGATGTATAGCACAGAGAGCTCAAACTGGTGCTCTGTGATGGCTTACTGGGGAGAGGGGGAGGGGCGGAGGGAGGTTCAGGAGCAAGAGGATATATGTACACTTATGGCTGATTCCTGGTGCTGTTTGACAGAAGCCAGCACAACGTGGGAAAGCAATTATCCTCCGATTAAAAGTAAGTTTTTAAAGAGGGAAGAAAAGGTGGTACGTATGCAATGGAATATACTCAGCCGTAAAAAGGAATGAAATAATCCTATATGCAGCAACATGGAAAGACCTAGAGATTGTCACACTGAGTGACGCAAGCCAGACAGAGCAGTACCTCCATACTGGTTCCCATATTGGCAGCCCCAATTTACATTACTACCAGCAGTACACAAGGCTCCCCTTCCCTCCATTTCCTTACCAGCACTTGATATTTCTCATCTTTTTCACAATAGCCATTCTATTGACTGTGAAGCAGTATCTCACTGTGGTTTTGATCTGCTTTTCCCTGATGATCAGTGATGTTGAGCACCTTTTCATACATCCGTTGGCTTTCTGTATGCTTTCTCTGAATTCATTCTTTCACGTTTTATTTTGCATTTTTTTGTTTGCTCTCCACATAGCCTTTCCTTTCAAGTTCAAAGTTTTAGTTGCTGTCTCTAAAGGGATGAATTCAAACTGTAAGTCCCTGCTCTGAATCCTGGAGTTTAATTAGAACCTCCACCTGGTTTGTCTACAGGTCTTTCAAACAAAATATGTTCATCAAAACTGAGCTCAGGATCCCTCCTTTCTCTACTCTATTCCTCCTTTGGTGTTCCTCATCTGGGTTAGTGGTACCGCCTTCTACTGAGATTTGAAATCTCTGTGTCCTTCTCAATATCTTTCTGTTCTCATGGCTTGCATTCAATCTACCACCAAAGCTTAACCCTTCTACCTTTCTGACTGTGCTTTTGGTATTTCTCCATCTTTCCATTTGTATATTGAGTTCCCTCTGGCTCTCTGTCTCTAAATCTTTCCCTCTCATTTAATTTTCAATTCTATTTTCTTCCTCATTCTTCCTCATTCTCTGCTTTCTCCATTACCCACAGAAAGAACAGAAGTATTTTTTGGCTGTATATATGAAATATTGATTGTACTAAAGTATGGAATGGAATATTTTCTATTTCTCTTTCTAAAACCTGTATTAAATTACATATTTATGCAGACCTTGATTGATTTTTATTGTTGTTGTTGCTTCTATGGGTCAGCAGATTTGGATACAAGAAATAAAAGAACTTCCACTGTGGAATTAGTGAAGTGGTGTTCCCCTTATCAGCTACATAGTTAATATGTGGCCACTTCACCAAGAAAATTTAAAAGAAACACAGCTGATGACGCAAGGAACCTAGAGATTGTCACACTGAGTGACGCAAGCCAGACAGAGCAGTACCTCCATACTGGTTCCCATATTGGCAGCCCCAATTTACATTACTACCAGCAGTACACAAGGCTCCCCTTCCCTCCATTTCCTCACCAGCACTTGATATTTCTCATCTTTTTCACAATAGCCATTCTATTGACTGTGAAGCAGTATCTCACTGTGATTTTGATCTGCTTTTCCCTGATGATCAGTGATGTTGAGCACCTTTTCATACATCCGTTGGCTTTCTGTATGCTTTCTCTGAATTCATTCTTTCACGTTTTATTTTGCATTTTTTTGTTTGCTCTCCACATAGCCTTTCCTTTCAAGTTCAAAGTTTTAGTTGCTGTCTCTAAAGGGATGAATTCAAACTGTAAGTCCCTGCTCTGAATCCTGGAGTTTAATTAGAACCTCCACCTGGTTTGTCTACAGGTCTTTCAAACAAAATATGTTCATCAAAACTGAGCTCAGGATCCCTCCTTTCTCTACTCTATTCCTCCTTTGGTGTTCCTCATCTGGGTTAGTGGTACCGCCTTCTACTGAGATTTGAAATCTCTGTGTCCTTCTCAATATCTTTCTGTTCTCATGGCTTGCATTCAATCTACCACCAAAGCTTAACCCTTCTACCTTTCTGACTGTGCTTTTGGTATTTCTCCATCTTTCCATTTGTATATTGAGTTCCCTCTGGCTCTCTGTCTCTAAATCTTTCCCTCTCATTTAATTTTCAATTCTATTTTCTTCCTCATTCTTCCTCATTCTCTGCTTTCTCCATTACCCACAGAAAGAACAGAAGTATTTTTTGGCTGTATATATGAAATATTGATTGTACTAAAGTATGGAATGGAATATTTTCTATTTCTCTTTCTAAAACCTGTATTAAATTACATATTTATGCAGACCTTGATTGATTTTTATTGTTGTTGTTGCTTCTATGGGTCAGCAGATTTGGATACAAGAAATAAAAGAACTTCCACTGTGGAATTAGTGAAGTGGTGTTTCCCTTATCAGCTACATAGTTAATATGTGGCCACTTCCAACTCCTAAGAATTTAAAATTCTAGGGCAAACGTTCATGTTACCAGGAATCCAGGGCTATTTTTGTTGCTCTTGTTAAAAGTGTTTGTTTGGGGCTTCCCCTGGTGGCCCAGTGGGTAAGGACATCACCTTGCAGTGCAAGGGGTGCCGGTTCGATCCCTGGCCTGGGAAGATCCCACGTGCCACGGAGCTGATGGATCCATGTGTCCAATTACCGAGCCAGAGCTCTGGAGCGCATCTGCCCAGAGCCGGTGCTCTGTGACAACAGAGTCCACCTCGATGGGAGGCGCACAGGAGCCAAAGAACAAAGACAGATGAAAATAGAGAAATGAAAGACCAATAGAAGTGGCCCGCCTGTCTCCCTCCTTCCCCACCCCACCCCTCAAAAGATAAATAAATAAATAAAAGCAGATCATTCTTTCAAAAAAAAAAAAAAGTGTTTGTTTGGACAAGATTTGCCTTAGAGGAAAAAGCTTTGTAAAATGAAGGACCTCTCGATGCAAAACGACTCTTTATTAATATCCCTTATTAAGCATCATTCAGCAGGATTTGTTTCAGAATGAACTAGATAGATAGGTAGGTAGACAGACAGGTGGCTAGATGGATGTAGCTCTTTGTTTCTTTTGTTTAGAAAAATACCATAGAACTTTTTTCCATGAGAATTATTGCATTTCAAGGAATTTTTAGCATCCATTTTCAACTGAGCATATACGACTTAAGCATTACTGCTGGGATACTGATTTTGATATTTGTTTTTATTTATGATATGATCCAGGGCTTCCCAGGTGGCACTCGTGGTAAAGAACCCACCTGCCAGTGCAGGAGACCTAAGCGGCCCAGGTTTGACCCCTGGGTGGGGAAGATCCCCTGGCGGAGGGCATGGCAACCACTCTGGTCTTCTTGTGTCCATGATCTTCCTTTTATTTAAAAAATATTTATTTGGCTGCTTTGGGTCCTAGTTATGGTATTTTGGATTTTTTAGTTGCATTGGAATCTTTCAGTGGCACTGTGTAATCCTCCGGCCCCTGCAATGGGAACACAGGATCTTAGCTACTGGAGCACAAGGGAAGTCCCTCTGCTCCCATTTTTTGAGTTTTCTTTATCCTGTGAGTAGCCATGTTGAATTGTATTGTAAAGGGAGTGAATCATCTGTCTACTTAAAAATATCTCTCAAAAAAAAAAAAATCTCTCAGCAGGACTTCCCTAGTGGTCCAGTGGCTAAGAATTCACTTAACAATGCAGGGTACGCAGGTTTGATTCCTGGGCTGAGAAGATCGCACACGCTGCAGAACTACTTAGTCCATGCACCACAACTAGAGAGTTCATGTGCTGCTCTCCCATCATGCCATGAAGACCCAATGAAGCCAAATAAGTAAGAAATATCTTTTTTAAAATCTCCAAGCATATTTTATAATAAAAGAAAAAGTAAGTGCTTATAGTTCCAGATAAGTTGTCTTTTATGAGTTCACCTAGGAAAGGAAACACATTGTTTCAATGGACAGAAAGTTTCCAGTTCCCACCACATGACTTGTAATTAAGTCTTGAATAAAAAAATCTGTATCTGAGTTCAAAATTCACCATATTCAGCATATACTATGAAGAGGAAAATTAGAAAAGGCCTTCAGTGCTCTCCTCTTAGACTTTGGCTTGTTCAAATAGTGAGTAAGACCTCACTATTTGAAAGCACATGAAAGGTATACTTAGAAGAAAGTGAGAAATTCAGTCAAGAATATTTTCATACATCTGTAAATATTTGGTATTATATCGACAATTTCTCAGCACAATAAAACAAGTTTCTGAGTACTTTTATGGAATAGGGGTCTTTTAAGAAATTGCCCAGATACCACTGGAATCCTAGAACATGGCCTCCTGGAAGAGAAGAGACTGGATAAGGATCTTTACTGAGGTTGGCACAGTGCCATTTGGATTTGCTCTTGACATGACAGTTTTCAAAACAGAATAGCCCACATTTGGAGAATATACTAATATTAGCCTTTAGGGTATTTGCCATGTTAGGGCCATAGGCCAGGCCACAGTCTTGTGGGTGGTGGAAGGGTTTCCTATGAGTGGAATGGACATTCCCAGATCTGGCGGAGGGCATGGCAACCACTCTGGTCTTCTTGTGTCCATGATCCTCCGGCCAGTTATGGTATTTTGGATTTTTTAGTTGCATTGGAATCTTTCAGTGGCACTGTGTAATCCTCCGGCCCCTGCAATGGGAACACAGGATCTTAGCTACTGGAGCACAAGGGAAGTCCCTCTGCTCCCATTTTTTGAGTTTTCTTTATCCTGTGAGTAGCCATGTTGAATTGTATTGTAAAGGGAGTGAATCATCTGTCTACTTAAAAATATCTCTCAAAAAAAAAAAATCTCTCAGCAGGACTTCCCTAGTGGTCCAGTGGCTAAGAATTCACTTAACAATGCAGGGTACGCAGGTTTGATTCCTGGGCTGAGAAGATCGCACACGCTGCAGAACTACTTAGTCCATGCACCACAACTAGAGAGTTCATGTGCTGCTCTCCCATCATGCCATGAAGACCCAATGAAGCCAAATAAGTAAGAAATATCTTTTTTAAAATCTCCAAGCATATTTTATAATAAAAGAAAAAGTAAGTGCTTATAGTTCCAGATAAGTTGTCTTTTATGAGTTCACCTAGGAAAGGAAACACATTGTTTCAATGGACAGAAAGTTTCCAGTTCCCACCACATGACTTGTAATTAAGTCTTGAATAAAAAAATCTGTATCTGAGTTCAAAATTCACCATATTCAGCATATACTATGAAGAGGAAAATTAGAAAAGGCCTTCAGTGCTCTCCTCTTAGACTTTGGCTTGTTCAAATAGTGAGTAAGACCTCACTATTTGAAAGCACATGAAAGGTATACTTAGAAGAAAGTGAGAAATTCAGTCAAGAATATTTTCATACATCTGTAAATATTTGGTATTATATCGACAATTTCTCAGCACAATAAAACAAGTTTCTGAGTACTTTTATGGAATAGGGGTCTTTTAAGAAATTGCCCAGATACCACTGGAATCCTAGAACATGGCCTCCTGGAAGAGAAGAGACTGGATAAGGATCTTTACTGAGGTTGGCACAGTGCCATTTGGATTTGCTCTTGACATGACAGTTTTCAAAACAGAATAGCCCACATTTGGAGAATATACTAATATTAGCCTTTAGGGTATTTGCCATGTTAGGGCCATAGGCCAGGTCACAGTCTTGTGGGTGGTGGAAGGGTTTCCTATGAGTGGAATGGACATTCCCACTGTCCATCCTGTGGGAGAGAGGTCTGTCCCAGGGCTGGACAGGAGGCTGTGGCAATAAGGCCTCAAATCTTCTCTGCTCTTGGAGTCGGGGGTCTGTTTAGCTAGAATGGGATGCAGAGTCATTGCTGAGGCATTTCAGGTGATCTGCGATGGGGATGTGGAGGCGCTGAGCTCTGTGGCAGACACAAGGATGTGCGCCGCTCAGCAGGCCCTTCCAGAGAGCTCGTCGCCCAGCTGTGAGGACTTTTTGTTGAAAAACATCCATGAGCAAGTATTTTCTCATCTCTTAATTATTCAAAATAAATGTAAAGTTAAAATAATGTTTCCCACGAATTTCGTACGAATTCTTTCTGACCACCGTTGTTCACGCTCCTCCTGCTGTGTGGGCTTCCACCTTGAAATCAGTATTTTCCTTCAACAAATATTTTCTTACATATAGGTAATCCTTCATCGTTTTCCTTTTGATGAATTTGTCACAGGTAATGGTGCATTTGACTCATTGTTAGTTGCTTTTGTATGACAGCACTAGTTTTTCTTGTTAACATCTTTGTCTTACTATCCTTGATTTTGTTATCGTTGTTGTATGTTAACATTCATGGTGGGAATCTCTTTTGGTTAAGTCCTGAAAATGGTCAGTACTCTGTGAGTTCATGCTCTGTTTTTTTGTTTTGATTTTTTTAAATTAATTAATTAATTAATTAATTTTAAAAATGTATTTATTTATTTTTAACCACTTCTACTGGTCTTTCATTTATTTATCTTTGTTCTTTGGCCTATGTGGGCCTCCCATTGCAGTAGCCTTTCTCGCTGCAGAGCACTGGCTCCTAATTGGGCACACGAGTCCAGCCACTCCATGGCATGTGGGATCTTCCCAGGCCAGGGATCAAACCGGTGCGCCTTGCACTGCAAGGTGGACTCTTTACCCACTGGACTTCCAGGGAAGCCTTGATTTTGATATTTTTAAAAAAAGGATTTGTGTGTGTGTATGTGTGTGTACACTTCTTTGTTTCTTTCTTTTGGCTGTGCTATACAGCTTTTGGGATCTTAGTTCCTGACCAGGGATGAATTCATGCCCCTGCAGTGGAAGGAAGCCATTGGTCACAGTCTTGTGGGTGGTGGAAGGGTTTCCTATGAGTGGAATGGACATTCCCACTGCCCATCCTGTGGGAGAGAGGTCTGTCCCAGGGCTGGACAGGAGGCTGTGGCAATAAGGCCTCAAGTCTTCTCTGCTCTTGGAGTCGGGGGTCTGTTTAGCTAGAATGGGATGCAGAGTCATTGCTGAGGCATTTCAGGTGATCTGCGATGGGGATGTGGAGGCGCTGAGCTCTGTGGCAGACACAAGGATGTGCGCCGCTCAGCAGGCCCTTCCAGAGAGCTCGTCGCCCAGCTGTGAGGACTTTTTGTTGAAAAACATCCATGAGCAAGTATTTTCTCATCTCTTAATTATTCAAAATAAATGTAAAGTTAAAATAATGTTTCCCACGAATTTCGTACGAATTCTTTCTGACCACCGTTGTTCACGCTCCTCCTGCTGTGTGGGCTTCCACCTTGAAATCAGTATTTTCCTTCAACAAATATTTTCTTACATATAGGTAATCCTTCATCGTTTTCCTTTTGATGAATTTGTCACAGGTAATGGTGCATTTGACTCATTGTTAGTTGCTTTTGTATGACAGCACTAGTTTTTCTTGTTAACATCTTTGTCTTACTATCCTTGATTTTGTTATCGTTGTTGTATGTTAACATTCATGGTGGGAATCTCTTTTGGTTAAGTCCTGAAAATGGTCAGTACTCTGGGAGTTCATGCTCTGTTTTTTTTGTTTTGATTTTTTTAAATTAATTAATTAATTAATTAATTTTAAAAATGTATTTATTTATTTTTAACCACTTCTACTGGTCTTTCATTTATTTATCTTTGTTCTTTGGCCTATGTGGGCCTCCCATTGCAGTAGCCTTTCTCGCTGCAGAGCACTGGCTCCTAATTGGGCACACGAGTCCAGCCACTCCATGGCATGTGGGATCTTCCCAGGCCAGGGATCAAACCGGTGCGCCTTGCACTGCAAGGTGGACTCTTTACCCACTGGACTTCCAGGGAAGCCTTGATTTTGATATTTTTAAAAAAAGGATTTGTGTGTGTGTATGTGTGTGTGTACACTTCTTTTTTTCTTTCTTTTTGGCTGTGCTATACAGCTTTTGGGATCTTAGTTCCCTGACCAGGGATGAATTCATGCCCCCTGCAGTGGAAGGAAGCACTGAGTCCCTAACCACTGGATCACCAAGGAATTCCTGTGGTATTAAAACATTTATTTATTTGCTGACTTATACATTCATTCACCCGTTGTTGGCTGTGCTGAGTCTTTGAGGCTGCACACAGGCTTTCTCTGGTTGTGGTGAGCCAGGCTACTCTCTGGCTGTTGTGCGCAGGCTTCTCAGTGTGACCGCTTCTTTTGTTGAGGATCATGAGCTCTGGCCGCATAGGCTTCAGTAGAAGCAGCACCTTGGCTCACTAGTCGTGGCCTTCGGCCTTGAGAGGACAGGCTCAGCAGTTGTGGTTCAGGGGCATAGTTACCCCTGCCAAGTGGAATCTTCCAGGGCCAGGGATCCAGTCCAGATAAAGCCCTTGAGTTGGCAGACAGATTCTTAGCCACTGGACCACAAGGGAAGCCACGAATTCCTGTTTTCTGAAAGCTGTGTCTTCTTTGCTTTCCCAAGTCCCTCTGGGATTTTTTCTTTCCCTGCCCCTTGTGTCTTTCTTATACTAAAACAAAAATACATTTCAAATATTTCAGCCTGTTTCTACCAGTCAACCCTTCCCATAAGCGAAATCTAGTAAAAGTTATTAATTGTTCATCTGGTACAAATTCTCAGCTGCCCTGGGCACATACTAAGTGGTTATTGCTAAACCTGCTTTATAGCAGTAAAAATAATTATCCTTGGATTTCTTTTTTTTTTTTTTTTCTTGGATTTCTTTTTCATGCTCAATTTTCTCCTGGACTTTATTTCTGGGCTTTGTAACATTTCCAAGGAAAATGAACAATGATTTTACTGATCTTTTCTGTGCTTCAAGCTCTTTATACAAAGCTCTGTGTCTAAAGGAATTTATTCTCTTATTCTCAGGACCATGGGCCAGGAAATATTTTAACCAATGTTTTCCAGAACTTTATTTTCTGGCCATTATGCTCTATGAACAATTTAGCAATTTTCTTCTACCTGTCATGACCACAGAAGGAGAACAGAGTAATATTTCTCTATGAAAATATTTGGATCTGACCTCTACAACTGAGAGGGGAGAAAATGAACTTAAATGGGAAAAAATCATGTTTGTTTTTGTCCGAGTTATTTATTAACACATGACAGGAACTATCATACTATGTAATAATTCTCTATTAATTTGTTTTTCCAGGATGTGAAAGCCTCTAAACTTTTAAAGTTTTGGACTGTATTTCTAGAAGTGTTTTTACCAAATGAATTTTTTTTTTTCTGAATGGCTGCTTTTTTTTTTTTTAATTATTTTATTTTTGTGGGGAGGATGGGGTGGGGAGGCAGGGGAATGGGCAGGCCACTTCTATTGGTCTTTCATTTCTCTATTTTCATCCATCTTTGTTCTTTGTCCTGTGTGGGCCTCCCATCGTGGTGGCCTCTGTCGTCTGGGCGCCGGCTCTGGGGCATGCGCTCCAGAGCTCCGGCTCGGTAATTGGACACATGGATCCAGCCCCTCCACTGCACATGGAATCTTCCCAGGCCAGGGATCCAACCGGCGCCCCTTGCACTGCAAGGTGGTGTCCTTACCCACTGGACCACCAGGGAAGCCCTGCTTTTTAATATAACTTGAACATGTCTATTCAAAATTCTCACGTCTTAATTAAATGAAATAAAGAACTTTTATGTTAACTAATATAAATTTCTAGAATTTCAAGAAGTGTGCCTTAATAGAATCACAGAATTTACACTGGAGGAAGACCAAGAGATTATCTAGTTTGACTTTGCATAGAATGTCAAATTCTCTCCAACCACATTGTTGAGATGTGCTCATTTAGTTTTTGCATGAATGCCTCCTTTGTAAAGAGCTCCCATGAAACCTCATTTTAGGTAAACAACTCTATAAGATTAAAGAAATCATTTCATTTAAATCTCGGTCTGCTCTCTGCCTTCCATCTTTGGAAGTTCTTCCAGTTTTCCCTTCTGGAATAATTCAATCAGGTCTGTTCTTGATTCTAGATGGCAGCTTTTTACGTATTTCAAAATTGAGGCAAACATCACCTTATCATTCTCCTTTCCAGGTTACACACTGGCATCTCTTCAGTCGTAATTGGTGTTCAGTTCTTTCTACCTTATCATTCTCTCATTAAAAAAATATTTCTCTATGAAAATATTTGGATCTGACCTCTACAACTGAGAGGGGAGAAAATGAACTTAAATGGGAAAAAATCATGTTTGTTTTTGTCCGAGTTATTTATTAACACATGACAGGAACTATCATACTATGTAATAATTCTCTATTAATTTGTTTTTCCAGGATGTGAAAGCCTCTAAACTTTTAAAGTTTTGGACTGTATTTCTAGAAGTGTTTTTACCAAATGAATTTTTTTTTTTTCTGAATGGCTGCTTTTTTTTTTTTTTTATTATTTTATTTTTGTGGGGGGGGTGGGGTGGGGAGGGAGGGGGGCGGGCAGGCCACTTCCATTGGTCTTTCATTTATCTATTTGCATCCATCTTTGTTCTTTGGCCTGTGTGGGCCTCCCATCGTGGTGGCCTCTGTCGTCACAGAGCGCCGGCTCTGGGGCATGCGCTCCAGAGCTCCGGCTCGGTAATTGGACACATGGATCCAGCCCCTCCACTGCACATGGAATCTTCCCAGGCCAGGGATCCAACCGGCGCCCCTTGCACTGCAAGGTGGTGTCCTTACCCACTGGACCACCAGGGAAGCCCTGCTTTTTAATATAACTTGAACATGTCTATTCAAAATTCTCACGTCTTAATTAAATGAAATAAAGAACTTTTATGTTAACTAATATAAATTTCTAGAATTTCAAGAAGTGTGCCTTAATAGAATCACAGAATTTACACTGGAGGAAGACCAAGAGATTATCTAGTTTGACTTTGCATAGAATGTCAAATTCTCTCCAACCACATTGTTGAGATGTGCTCATTTAGTTTTTGCATGAATGCCTCCTTTGTAAAGAGCTCCCATGAAACCTCATTTTAGGTAAACAACTCTATAAGATTAAAGAAATCATTTCATTTAAATCTCGGTCTGCTCTCTGCCTTCCATCTTTGGAAGTTCTTCCAGTTTTCCCTTCTGGAATAATTCAATCAGGTCTGCTCTTGATTCTAGATGGCAGCTTTTTACGTATTTCAAAATTGAGGCAAACATCACCTTATCATTCTCCTTTCCAGGTTACACACTGGCATCTCTTCAGTCGTAATTGGTGTTCAGTTCTTTCTCTACCTCACCTAATTCATGAATGACACTCTTATATGGAAAAGGTGAGGTTATACTCAATTCTTTTTCTATTTTGAAAATGTTAATATTTATTTTTATTGAGATACAACATTATATGAGTTTCAGGTCTCCATTATAATTCAATATATGTGCATGTTGCAAATTGACCACAATGTTAAACTAGCATCCATCATCCCACCTAGTTACAAATTGATTTTTTTACGATAATAACTTTTTTGATCTACTTTCTTAGGAGTTTTCAAATATACAATAGAGTATTATTAACTAGAGTCTCCACACCGTGCATTATGTCTTCAAAATGTACTTATTTTACAACTGAAAGTTTGTGCCTTTGACCACCGTCACCCATTTTGCCCACCTGCCTTCTCTGCCCTGTCAACCACCAATTTGTTCTCTATATCTCGGAACCCAGTTTTGTTTTGTTTATAGGTTGCACATATAATTGAAAGCATATGATGTTTGTCTTTCTCTGTCTGACATTTCATTTAGCATAATGTCCTCAAGATCCAACAATGTTGTTGGTACAAAATTTCCTTCTTTTTCTGGTAGAATAATATCCCTTCATGTGTTTATGTACATACATACAAATATATAGATACATATTTTTTCTTTATTCATCTCAATGCACCCTTAGGTTGTCTCAGTGTCTTAGGTATTATAAATAATGCTGCAGTGAACAGGGGGGTGTATGTGTCTTTTTGAGTCAGTGTTTTCGTGTCCTTCAGATAAATGCCCAGAAGTGGAATTGCTGGATCATGTCACAGTTCTATTTTTGTTTTTTTGAGGAGCTCCCATACTGTTTCCATAGTGGCTGTACAAATTTACATTCCCACCAACAGTGCACAAGAGTTGCCTTTCTCCACATCCTTACCAGCACTTCTTACCTCTTGTCTTTTTGTTAATAGGCATTCTAAAAGGTGTGAAGTGATATCTCATTGGTTTGATTTGCATTTTCCTGATGATTACTGATGTTGAGCACCTGTTCATGCACCTTTTGGCTATCTGTAGATATTCTTTGTAAAAATGTCTATTAGATCTTCTTCTCATTTTTAAAACTTATTTTCCTATTGAGTTTTATGAATTCTAATGTACTGTGGATATTGATCTCTTATCAAATATATGATTTTCAAATATCTTCTCCCTTTCCAAAGGTTGCCTTTTCATTGTGTTGATGGTTTCTTTTGCTTTTATACTCAATTCTTCTTTTAAAGGGCACCTTCCAAAAAATGAAAAGACAACCCATAGAAAAGGAGAATGTATTTGGAAAGTATGCATCTTACATGAGACTTGTAAAAATGTGGCTTCCCTGGTGGCTCAGATGGCAAAGCATCTGCCTATCATGCGGGAGACTCTGGTTTGATCCCTGGGTCAGGAAGATCCCCTGGAGAAGGCAATGACACCCCACTCCAATATTTTTTCCTGGAGAATCCCATGGACAGAGGACCCTTGCGGGCTACAGTCCATGGGGTGGCAGAGAGACAGATGTGACCAAGTGACTAACACTTTCACTTGAAGCTTGTATCCAGAACCTATTAAGAACCTTTAGAACTTAATGATAAAAATTAACCAAATAATCCAAGTTAAAAATAGGCAAGGCATTTGAATAGACATTTCTCCAAAGGAGATGTGTTCAAGTACAGTAAAGACATGAAAAGGTAACCAACATAATTAGTCGTTATTGAAATGTAAATCAAAACCAGAATGAGATGCCACTTCACACATGAATGGTTATAAGAAAAAAGACAATCATAACAAGTGATAACAAGAGTATGATAAAATTAGAGCTTTCTTACACTGCTGATAGATACGCAAAATAGTACAACCACTTTGGAAAACAGCCCCTCAAAAGTTGAACAGCCCCCCTGACTGAGCAGGGCCCAGGTGAGTGCAGAGAGAAGTACAGCCCTTCTCATTCTTTTTATTTAGCAAGTCAAATTTATCTTCCAAAACTTGAGATTATATGTAACTTCTAGAGATAGAAGTCAGCTAAAAGAAAAAGTAAGCTTTTATTTAGTGAACAAGAGGAAGTTAAAAGGCTGGATTTCATTTTCACTTCTTCAGGAGGAGATAAAAAAATATTAAATTTGTTTCCATTTCCAATGCAAGTTCTCCATATTAGCTCCAGTTTCCCTCCTACAGCAGAAAATGTGTTTTTTGTTATGGGTTTTTTTTTTTTTTTTTGTATGTGTGTACTACAGGTGTTTCCAAAGAAACTGAAATCAAATAAAGTGGAACCTACATTCCTGGCCAGGTCTTCGTAGCATTGGAAAGATTGTCAAAAGTGTGAACATGTGTGTCAACAAATGTGTCAACAAACAGAAACTAAGGCAGGAAGCCTTATGATAACCAAGTTCCTTCCTTCTTTCCTTCCTTCCCTTCTTCCTTCCTTTCTTCCTTTCATAAGGTATTTAACATTGCCCCATGAACAACAGGGCTTCTAGGTGGCTCAGGTTTGATCCCTGGGAAGATTCCCCTGGAGAAGGAAATGGAAGCCCACTTCAGTACTCTTGCCTGGGAAATCCCACAGATAGAGGAACCTGGCAGGCTACGGTCCATGGAATCACAAAGAGCTGGACGTGACTTAGCAACTAGACAACAACGTGCAATCACATCAGTCGATGTGAGTTTGAGCAAACTCCCAGAGATAGTGGAGGACGGGGAGTCTGGTATGCTGTAGTCCATGGCACCACGAAGAGGTGGACACAACTCACCAGCTGAATAGAACAGGATCGTAGAAGACCAGAAGAAATGGGATCATAGAGCGCCCTCTTTGTCTTTTAGCAACTTATATCCCCCTACTTAGGAATGAATCTCTATTATTCTGCCTCCCAGCCCCAATCCTCTCTTTCCATTTCCTTTCTCTAGGACCATCTTAAGAAACCTGTTGGCATGGCTCTCTCTGTGGTAAAAATTAAGTTGCGTATTTTCTCCCTGCTCATCTGGAGCAAGCCCATACCTGAGAGCCTCTTGTGCTCACACCCAGCACACACGTGTGAACAGAGCCTCCTGTTCACTACAGTGGCTTCTGCAAGTAGACCTCCTGAGGCAGGATCTGTCAGTATCCTCATGTTACAGACAAGACCCTTCACATAGCCATCAGGTGAACATTTTACAGACAAGGCCCTTCACATAGCCATCACGTGAAAGAAGTCTGCCTTTCAACCCAAGTGTGTGTATTTCCATAACCTTGGCTTGAAATTAGCATGCCGTTGCTGCGCTTTGGGGGTTAGAACTCTTTGAAATTTGGGTGACTCAACCAATAACTTTTTTTATGGTTAAAATATGCACAACTTAGGCTTTACCATTTTAATCACTGTTAAGTGCACAATCCAGTGTTATTAATTATACGTTATGCAAACATCATTACTATCCATTTGCAGAACTTTTTGTCATCCCAAACAGGAAATCTGTACCCATTAAGCAGTAACTTTGCATTCCCTCTCTCCCTAGCCCCTGGTGACCTCTGGTCTTCTTTCTGTCGCTGTGGATTTGCCTATTCTAGGTACCTTGTATAAGTGCAATCATAGAGCATTTTTCCTTTTATTGGACCCAAACGATGTGGGGAAGTGAGAGCGAATGATTTTAGCCAAATGAAGAACTTTGAAATATATCTGGGCATTCCTACCCTCTGCTCAGTGTTTGGCTTTCCTGATGCTCACTTTCCAGATAATCCTTCCAATCCTGCATATTTCGCTGGCCTTTTTGATCAGGATACCTGTCAGAATTACCCTGCAACCCTCCAAGCTCCGGCCTTGTCTGCACACTCTGTTCAGACACCGCAGTATTCTATGCACACAACACAAGCAAGGGACATCCGCATAGCACTTCGTTGCTTACAAAGTGCTTCATTAGACACATCTTTTATTTTCCTCATAACACTTTTGCTATCGTTGTTCAGTCACTAATACATGTCCGACTCTGCGAACCCATAGACTGCAGCACACCAGGCTTCTCTGTCCTTCACTGTCTCCTGGAGTTTACGCAAACTCATGTCTAACATCCTTATGAAGTAGATACGACAGTACAGTATTTTATATGATGAAACTAAGAATTCATAACAGAATATGACTTATCCACATAAGTCTAGCAAGCACAAAGCCAGGAATCTAGTCTATGGGCTTCTCTATATATCTCTTTGACTTCCTCCCAAATTCTATCTCCTCTCTCTTTTTTTTGGCAGCAACGGGGGGGAAGGGGTGGTGCGAGGGAGAGAGGGGCGGGTTGGGGAGGGAGGGAGGCGGGCGGGCCACTTCTATTGGTCTTTCATTTATCTATTTCCATCCATCTTTGTTCTCTGGCCTGTGTGGGCCTCCCATCGAGGTGGCCACTGTTGTCGCAGAGCACCGGCTCTGGGCACATGTGCTCCAGAGTCCCAGCTCGGTGGTTGGACACACTGGTCCAGCCGCTCCGCAGCACGTGGGAGTCTCCCAGGCCAGGGGTCGAACTGGCACCTCTTGCACTGCAAGGTGGTGTCCTTACTCACTGGACCACTAGCGAAGCCTTTCTCTTTTTTTGTTGTTTTGAAATATTTATTTATTATTTGGCTGCATCAGGTCTTAGTTGCAGCATGCAGGATCTTCATTTCTTTGCTTTGGTAGCCTGGACTTCTCTCTAGTTGTGGCTCATGGGCTTAGTGTGTGGACTCAGTTGCTCTGCAGCATGTGGGATCTTCGTTCCCCGGTCAGGGACAAAGCCTGTGCCCTCTGTATTGGAAGGCAGATTCTTAACCACTGGACCAACAGGGAAGTCCCTGTCAACTCCTTCTTTTTAAAAAAGTTCAACAGTAGGGTAGGGCAGAAGACTATTCAGCGATGCCCCATGTGTATGTGTGTGTGTGTTTACACACTGTCGCTGGGAAGAAGGGAGAAATAAAACCATTTCAGTGCTGCCCCCAATTAGTCTCCAAGTATGTAGTTTTGAGTTTCTTCACTTAGTGAACCTGCATCCTGATTACTGCTGGGCTATGACTGATAAGAAATAAGACACAGGGCTTCCCTTGTGGCTCAGTGGATAAGAACCCGTCTGCCAATGCGGGAGACCCAGGTTCGATCCCTGATTCGGGAAGATCCCACATACCACAGAGCAGCTAAATCCACACAACAACAAAGACCTAGCACAGCCAAAAATAAATAAATAAAAGGTTTTTAAAAAAAAAAAAAAAAAAAAAATAAGACACAGAGCATACTTACAGCCACACACACAAACTACTGGCATTTCTTCTTGAATGGTTATCTGTGTGCTCGCCCTGTGGAACTAGCTGGAGAACAGACACTGTAACGCTCTGCATGTCCTCCTCCTAAGCCTCGCCCTCTATATATCTCTTTGACTTCCTCCCAAATTCTATCTCCTCTCTCTTTTTTTTGGCAGCAACGGGGGGGAAGGGGTGGTGCGAGGGAGAGGGGTGGGTTGGGGAGGGAGGAGGCGGGCGGCCACTTCTATTGGTCTTTCATTTATCTATTTCCATCCATCTTTGTTCTCTGGCCTGTGTGGGCCTCCCATCGAGGTGGCCACTGTTGTCGCAGAGCACCGGCTCTGGGCACATGTGCTCCAGAGTCCCAGCTCGGTGGTTGGACACACTGGTCCAGCCGCTCCGCAGCACGTGGGAGTCTCCCAGGCCAGGGATCGAACTGGCACCTCTTGCACTGCAAGGTGGTGTCCTTACTCACTGGACCACTAGCGAAGCCTTTCTCTTTTTTTGTTGTTTTGAAATATTTATTTATTATTTGGCTGCATCAGGTCTTAGTTGCAGCATGCAGGATCTTCATTTCTTTGCTTTGGTGGCCTGGACTTCTCTCTAGTTGTGGCTCATGGGCTTAGTGTGTGGACTCAGTTGCTCTGCAGCATGTGGGATCTTCGTTCCCCGGTCAGGGACAAAGCCTGTGCCCTCTGTATTGGAAGGCAGATTCTTAACCACTGGACCAACAGGGAAGTCCCTGTCAACTCCTTCTTTTTAAAAAAGTTCAACAGTAGGGTAGGGCAGAAGACTATTCAGCGATGCCCCATGTGTATGTGTGTGTGTGTTTACACACTGTCGCTGGGAAGAAGGGAGAAATAAAACCATTTCAGTGCTGCCCCCAATTAGTCTCCAAGTATGTAGTTTTGAGTTTCTTCACTTAGTGAACCTGCATCCTGATTACTGCTGGGCTATGACTGATAAGAAATAAGACACAGGGCTTCCCTTGTGGCTCAGTGGATAAGAACCCGTCTGCCAATGCGGGAGACCCAGGTTCGATCCCTGATTCGGGAAGATCCCACATACCACAGAGCAGCTAAATCCACACAACAACAAAGACCTAGCACAGCCAAAAATAAATAAATAAAAGGTTTTTAAAAAAAAAAAAAAAAAGAAATAAGACACAGAGAATCATTCCAGCCACACACACACTCTTCTGGCATTTCTTCTTGTATGGTCGTCTGTGTGCTTGCCCTGTGGAACTAGCTGGAGAACAGACACTGTAACGCTCTGCATGTCCTCCTCCTAAGCCTGCGCCCACGCTCTGCAGCCACCTGCTACACTGTCCTCTCCCTGACCCTACCTGGCTTCCTCGTAAAATGCCAGGGTCAAAGATGTTGCCTAAGATGACACACACAGTCCATGCCTTCTTCTTCCACCCTAAGGAGGCCCTCCCCGAGGGGCTGAAATGAAGGAATGAAGGCAAATGTAATTTAGTAGTATATATTGAATACAAAGAGAAGATTTTTTTTTTAAAAGCATGCCACAACTAGGCCAAAAGAAAAAGAAAAAAAAAATCTAGGCTATGATATGATGGTCATCAATGTGAACTGAAATCAGTAGCTTAGGCCTACAGCCAAGGGGGGAGAAACTAAGAAACACCGATCGGATTGTAATTGCTGACAGTTTTCCACAAAGGTAAACAATGTTAAGGAGTCAAAGAATTGAGCAGAACCCAAGTTCAGATTATATGCTTCATTAAAATTTGGGGTCAGTGAACAGAACTTTCTCAAGTGCCTCAAGCCTGGACTAATTTTGTATTGTGTGCACACATTCTCATGCAGAGTCATGGCAATGAAACCCCTAATAGAGATAATAGCCAAATATGGCTGGCCTCGCGATAATTCTGGAGAAGCGGTGGAGGTTGTGGCCTCAAACCCACACCATGGGCCCGTGGGTGCCAACAGATTGGGACACCATTCAGTCCCAATTAGTCTCCAAGTATGTAGTTTTGAGTTTCTTCACTTAGTGAACCTGCATCCTGATTACTGCTGGGCTATGACTGATAAGAAATAAGACACAGGGCTTCCCTTGTGGCTCAGTGGATAAGAACCCGTCTGCCAATGCGGGAGACCCAGGTTCGATCCCTGATTCGGGAAGATCCCACATACCACAGAGCAGCTAAATCCACACAACAACAAAGACCTAGCACAGCCAAAAATAAATAAATAAAAGGTTTTTTTAAAAAAAAAAAAAAAAGAAATAAGACACAGAGAATCATTCCAGCCACACACACACTCTTCTGGCATTTCTTCTTGTATGGTCGTCTGTGTGCTTGCCCTGTGGAACTAGCTGGAGAACAGACACTGTAACGCTCTGCATGTCCTCCTCCTAAGCCTGCGCCCACGCTCTGCAGCCACCTGCTACACTGTCCTCTCCCTGACCCTACCTGGCTTCCTCGTAAAATGCCAGGGTCAAAGATGTTGCCTAAGATGACACACACAGTCCATGCCTTCTTCTTCCACCCTAAGGAGGCCCTCCCCGAGGGGCTGAAATGAAGGAATGAAGGCAAATGTAATTTAGTAGTATATATTGAATACAAAGAGAAGATTTTTTTTTTAAAAGCATGCCACAACTAGGCCAAAAGAAAAAGAAAAAAAAAAATCTAGGCTATGATATGATGGTCATCAATGTGAACTGAAATCAGTAGCTTAGGCCTACAGCCAAGGGGGGAGAAACTAAGAAACACCGATCGGATTGTAATTGCTGACAGTTTTCCACAAAGGTAAACAATGTTAAGGAGTCAAAGAATTGAGCAGAACCCAAGTTCAGATTATATGCTTCATTAAAATTTGGGGTCAGTGAACAGAACTTTCTCAAGTGCCTCAAGCCTGGACTAATTTTGTATTGTGTGCACACATTCTCATGCAGAGTCATGGCAATGAAACCCCTAATAGAGATAATAGCCAAATATGGCTGGCCTCGCGATAATTCTGGAGAAGCGGTGGAGGTTGTGGCCTCAAACCCACACCATGGGCCCGTGGGTGCCAACAGATTGGGCACAAAGAGGAAGTGCTTTCTGAAGTGCGGTAAGCATTTTGCAATTATCCACATATCGTATTTAACTACTAGAAGCCAGCTTCTCTGAACGAGTGGAGCATCAGTAGCTTCGACAATTCAGAGTTAAGCATTAGCCTAAGGGAATCATTAGAAAATGCCCAGGTGCTCAGTCATTCTGTCACGTCCGACTCTTTGTAACTCTTTGGACTGTAGTCCGCCAGGTTTCTCTCTCTGGGATTATTAAGGGAAGAATCCTGGAGTGGGTTGCCGTTTCCTTCTCTGTAATTAGAACATGGATGACTCTGAATTTCTGCATCAGAAAGAAACAAAGGAGTGTTGAGCATTAGTTCAGTCCAGTCCAGTTCAGTCACTCAGTCGTGTCTGACTCTTTGTGACCCCGTGGACTGCAGCACCCCAGGCTTCCCTGTCCTTCACCATCTCCCAGAGCCTGCTCACACTCATGTCCATTGACTCAGGGATGCCATCCAACCATCTTGTTCTCTATCGTCCCCTTTTCCTTTTGCCTTCTATTTTGCCTTCTATTTTTCCCAACATCAGGCTCTTTTCCAGTGAGTTGTCTCTTCACATCGGGTGGCCAAAGTATTGTAGCTTCAACGTCAGCATCATTCCTTCCAATAAATATTCAGGTTTGATTTCCTTTAGGACTGACTGGTTGAATATTACCATTCTGTATATATTTACTTTATTATATATATGTATATGTATTGTATATATGTATGTATTGTATATACATATTATGTATGTGTATACGTATATATACTTTCCTATTCGTGCAGCAAAAGTTTTATTAAAGTAAAAAGGGATGTAGAAAGCTTGCAGTGAAAGGCACTGGAAGGGGATAGGAGAGTATTCAAGCAGCTAGTTTAGGCGGGTTATTTTGTACTTTTTCTTAAAGGTTTTTGTTTGTTTGGCCACTTCTATGGGTTTTATCCTTCTTTGTTCTTTGGTCTGTGTGGGTTCCCTCTTTCTTAACTCAATGAGTAAGTTGGCTGGCCTCGCGATTAATTCCCCGGGAAAGAAAGCGGTGGAGGTTGTTGGCCCTCAAACCCCAAACCCACCCATGGGCCCGTGGGTGCCAACAGATTGGGCACAAAGAGGAAGTGCTTTCTGAAGTGCGGTAAGCATTTTGCAATTATCCACATATCGTATTTAACTACTAGAAGCCAGCTTCTCTGAACGAGTGGAGCATCAGTAGCTTCGACAATTCAGAGTTAAGCATTAGCCTAAGGGAATCATTAGAAAATGCCCAGGTGCTCAGTCATTCTGTCACGTCCGACTCTTTGTAACTCTTTGGACTGTAGTCCGCCAGGTTTCTCTCTCTGGGATTATTAAGGGAAGAATCCTGGAGTGGGTTGCCGTTTCCTTCTCTGTAATTAGAACATGGATGACTCTGAATTTCTGCATCAGAAAGAAACAAAGGAGTGTTGAGCATTAGTTCAGTCCAGTCCAGTTCAGTCACTCAGTCGTGTCTGACTCTTTGTGACCCCGTGGACTGCAGCACCCCAGGCTTCCCTGTCCTTCACCATCTCCCAGAGCCTGCTCACACTCATGTCCATTGACTCAGGGATGCCATCCAACCATCTTGTTCTCTATCGTCCCCTTTTCCTTTTGCCTTCTATTTTGCCTTCTATTTTTCCCAACATCAGGCTCTTCCAGTGAGTTGTCTCTTCACATCGGGTGGCCAAAGTATTGTAGCTTCAACGTCAGCATCATTCCTTCCAATAAATATTCAGGTTTGATTTCCTTTAGGACTGACTGGTTGAATATTACCATTCTGTATATATTTACTTTATTATATATATGTATATGTATTGTATATATGTATGTATTGTATATACATATTATGTATGTGTATACGTATATATACTTTCCTATTCGTGCAGCAAAAGTTTTATTAAAGTAAAAAGGGATGTAGAGAAAGCTTGCAGTGAAAGGCACTGGAAGGGGATAGGAGAGTATTCCAAGCAGCTAGTTTAGGCGGGTTATTTTGTACTTTTTCTTAAAGGTTTTTTGTTTGTTTGGCCACTTCTATGGGTCTTTCATCATCCTTCTTTGTTCTTTGGTCTGTGTGGGTCTCCCATCGCTGTGGCCTCTCCAGTTGCAGAGCATCGGCTCTGGGCTCACATGCTCCAGAGCGCTGGCTCAGTAGTTAGACACATCGGTCCATCCGCTCTGCAGCACATGGGATCTTCCCAGGCCAGGGATCGAACTGGCGCCCTTTGCACTGCAAGGTGGTGTCTTTATCCACTGGACCACCAGGGAAGCCCATTTTGTACTTTTTCAGTTGATATATCTATCTATCTATCTATCTATCTATCTATATATATATATCAATATATATAGATAGATTTACTTTTATACAAACTTTTTTAAGTTCAACCTGCTCATCTTTTTTTTTAATTGAAGTTTTTATTATTTTTTTTAATTTTGGCATCTTTTATTGATTTTTTATTTATTTATTTTTCATCCATCTTTATTCTTTGGCTTGTGTGGGCCTCCCATTGCAGCGGCCTCTCTTGTTGCAGAGCACCAGCTCTGGGTGCATGTGCTCCAGAGCACTGGCTCATAATTGAACGCATCGGTCCAGCCACTCCGCGGCATGTGGGCTCTTCCCAGGCCAGGAATAGAACCGGTGCTCCTTGCACTGCAAGGCGGACTCTTTACCCATTGGACCACCAGGGAAGCCCCCCACCTCTTTTATTTATTTATTTATTTTTCTGGGTTTTATTGTTTCCTGCCACTTTTAATTGTCTTTTTTTTTTTTTTTTGGTGAGGGGGGGGGGGGGGGGGGGGGGGGCAGGCGGGCCACTTCTATTGGTCTTTCATTTATCTATTTTCATCCATCTTTGTTCTTTGGCCCGTGTGGGCCTCCCATCGTGGTGGCCTCTGTTGTCGCAGAGCACCGGCTCTGGGTGCATGCGCTCCAGAGCTCCAGCTCGGTAATTGGACACAATCAGTACAGCCGCTCCGCAGCACATGGGATCTTCCCAGGTCAGGGATCGGACCGGCGCCCCTTGCACTGCAAGGCGGTGTCCTTACCCACTGGACCACCAGGGAAGCCCTTATTTGGCTTTTGATGGAGAGTTTACTTCTAAGTCCCCAAGGAAGAGTACCAGGTTTTCTTTATTTCCATTTTCAGATCTGTTCATTAGTTGCAACAAAATGCTGGTGCTGTTTTATTCCTATTATAAAAGACAGAGGCTATTATAGAAAATATGTAACCCAATGAGATGAAGTTCTTTACTTAAAAACCTTTCTGAGTGTTCTACAAATAGGTATGGGGAAGCATGGTGAGCGGAATTTCAGGCTTAAAATTAGCTATGTGACATCTTCTGAAAGAATGAAAGCTCAAATGCTATGCTAATGCCCAACTGAAAGACTGCTTCAGGGGTAGAAACTTTAAAACATAAAATTATATATGAACATCTAAGAGAAAATAATTTGGGGGGAAAAAAAGAAATCCATTTATAGTTTAGAAATAGACCATAAAATCAGAACTTTCCTACAAGTGGAAAAGTAATGGTTAACATTGTAGGTGGGATAGCATTTATTTCTAGACAAGTCTTAATCATTCAACTCTTGCCTGATATATATTTAGAACAAGGCATATTCGGCACTTACGCATGAATGTGGAGGGAGGTGGAATTCGAATTCTGATAGCTACTGGCTCATAATTGAACGATCGGTCCAGCCACTCCGCGGCATCTGGGCTCTTCCCAGGCCAGGAATAGAACCGGTGCTCCTTGCACTGCAAGGCGGACTCTTTACCCATTGGACCACCAGGGAAGCCCCCCCCCTTTTTTATTTTTTTTTTTTTTTTTCTGGGTTTTTTTGTTTCCTGCCCCTTTTAATTGTCTTTTTTTTTTTTTTTTTTGGTGAGGGTGGGGTGGGGAGGGAGGGGAGCAGGCGGGCCACTTCTATTGGTCTTTCATTTATCTATTTTCATCCATCTTTGTTCTTTGGCCCGTGTGGGCCTCCCATCGTGGTGGCCTCTGTTGTCGCAGAGCACCGGCTCTGGGTGCATGCGCTCCAGAGCTCCAGCTCAGTAATTGGACACAATCAGTACAGCCGCTCCGCAGCACATGGGATCTTCCCAGGTCAGGGATCGGACCGGCGCCCCTTGCACTGCAAGGCGGTGTCCTTACCCACTGGACCACCAGGGAAGCCCTTATTTGGCTTTTGATGGAGAGTTTACTTCTAAGTCCCCAAGGAAGAGTACCAGGTTTTCTTTATTTCCATTTTCAGATCTGTTCATTAGTTGCAACAAAATGCTGGTGCTGTTTTATTCCTATTATAAAAGACAGAGGCTATTATAGAAAATATGTAACCCAATGAGATGAAGTTCTTTACTTAAAAACCTTTCTGAGTGTTCTACAAATAGGTATGGGGAAGCATGGTGAGCGGAATTTCAGGCTTAAAATTAGCTATGTGACATCTTCTGAAAGAATGAAAGCTCAAATGCTATGCTAATGCCCAACTGAAAGACTGCTTCAGGGGTAGAAACTTTAAAACATAAAATTATATATGAACATCTAAGAGAAAATAATTTGGGGGGAAAAAAAGAAATCCATTTATAGTTTAGAAATAGACCATAAAATCAGAACTTTCCTACAAGTGGAAAAGTAATGGTTAACATTGTAGGTGGGATAGCATTTATTTCTAGACAAGTCTTAATCATTCAACTCTTGCCTGATATATATTTAGAACAAGGCATATTCGGCACTTAAGCATGAATGTGGAGGGAGGTGGAATTCGGAATTCTGATAGCTACTTATTTGTACACATATTTTATAGGAAGAACCAGGTCCTCTTATATTAATAGATTGTCACCCTGTGAAGAATTGCTAGTTGAAAACAAGTCCTGGTGTTTGTGTTTTCTTTCTATATTTCAGTCTAGTCAAGTGGTTCTTTAACAACGTGTACCAGCCTAATGAAATAAATCAAATTTACTAAAATAGTCCATTTTCAAAGAGCCATGCTCGTTTCCAGTATGTAATCCACCTATGGCTAAAGTTCAGCCTTCTTAAAAATCATGAAATGAATTGAAAAATTTTTTTCTGTGATCATGCGTTCGTTTTAAGAAGATACTGTAGGAATCTCCAGGGAAAGGTGCTTACTAAGAAACTCTCACATCTGATGATTGATACTATCTCCCTTTTTTCAAAAGTGTTTTTAACATTGTGATAAAAGATGTGTAATATCAAGCTCTCCATTTTCGCCATGTGTATGGGTCAGGGTTGTTGTGCAACCTTCACAGCCACTCACCCACAGGAGTCTTCATCTTGCCAAATGGAAACTGTCGCCATTCAACAACAAATTCCCATGCCCCCTCTTCCCAACCCTATCAATTGCTATTCTGCTTTCTGTCCCTATGAATGTGATGACTCTAGGTTCCTCCTATTAGTCAAGTCATGTGGTATTTGTCTGTTTCTGACTGGCTTATTTCACTTAGCCTAATGTCTTCAAGGTTTACTCATGTAGCAAATGCCTACCATCTCCCATTTTGGTAGCTGAAAAAAAGGCAGCCATCATCATTTATTCTCTTCATATGTATGTGTGTGAGAGTTAGTCGCTCAGTCATGTACAACTCTTCGTGGCTTCATGGACTATAACCCACCAAACTCCTCTGTCCACAGGATTCTCCAGGCAGGAATATTGGAGTGGACAAGTCTTAATCTTTTTCAAGAAAACCATAAAATCAGAACTTTCCTACAAGTGGAAAAGTAATGGTTAACATTGTAGGTGGGATAGCATTTATTTCTAGACAAGTCTTAATCATTCAACTCTTGCCTGATATATATTTAGAACAAGGCATATTCGGCACTTAAGCATGAATGTGGAGGGAGGTGGAATTCGGAATTCTGATAGCTACTTATTTGTACACATATTTTATAGGAAGAACCAGGTCCTCTTATATTAATAGATTGTCACCCTGTGAAGAATTGCTAGTTGAAAACAAGTCCTGGTGTTTGTGTTTTCTTTCTATATTTCAGTCTAGTCAAGTGGTTCTTTAACAACGTGTACCAGCCTAATGAAATAAATCAAATTTACTAAAATAGTCCATTTTCAAAGAGCCATGCTCGTTTCCAGTATGTAATCCACCTATGGCTAAAGTTCAGCCTTCTTAAAAATCATGAAATGAATTGAAAAATTTTTTTCTGTGATCATGCGTTCGTTTTAAGAAGATACTGTAGGAATCTCCAGGGAAAGGTGCTTACTAAGAAACTCTCACATCTGATGATTGATACTATCTCCCTTTTTCCAAAAGTGTTTTTAACATTGTGATAAAAGATGTGTAATATCAAGCTCTCCATTTTCGCCATGTGTATGGGTCAGGGTTGTTGTGCAACCTTCACAGCCACTCACCCACAGGAGTCTTCATCTTGCCAAATGGAAACTGTCGCCATTCAACAACAAATTCCCATGCCCCCTCTTCCCAACCCTATCAATTGCTATTCTGCTTTCTGTCCCTATGAATGTGATGACTCTAGGTTCCTCCTATTAGTCAAGTCATGTGGTATTTGTCTGTTTCTGACTGGCTTATTTCACTTAGCCTAATGTCTTCAAGGTTTACTCATGTAGCAAATGCCTACCATCTCCCATTTTGGTAGCTGAAAAAAAGGCAGCCATCATCATTTATTCTCTTCATATGTATGTGTGTGAGAGTTAGTCGCTCAGTCATGTACAACTCTTCGTGGCTTCATGGACTATAACCCACCAAACTCCTCTGTCCACAGGATTCTCCAGGCAGGAATATTGGAGTGGATAGCCATTCCCTCCTCCAGGGGATCTTCCTGACCCAGGGATCAAACCCAGGCCTCCTGCACTGCAGGTGGATTCTTTACCATCTGAGCCCTAGGAAAGGCTCAATTCTTTTTATATCAATATAATATTTCATATCAATTTATTTCAAAGGGATTTCAGAAAGCATGCCATGGGTATGGTTTGAGTTCCCCTTTACAAGAAATGCAAAGGAAAAAAACTGTTTGTGGTGGTGGTGTGCTCAGTTCAGTTCAGTGGCTCAGTCGTGTCTGACTCTCTGCGACCCCATGGAGTGCAGCACTCCAGGCTTCCCTGTCCTTCACCGTCTCCTGGCGCCTGCTCAAACTCACGTCCATCGACTCAGTGATGGGCTAACTATACAATAAACAGGAAAAGGCATGAAAAAGGAGACAGTTTTCATTCCATATAAAAGATCATCTGCTCTAGCCTTAAATTTTCTGAATCCACAGATTTGGATGAAGTCCCAGAATTAATATTTTTAAAAGCCTTTAAAAAATACAAGAATGCAGAGAATACAAGTCCCTCTTTGTTTCCCACTGCACCAGTTCCACCTGGAACTCCCATCCAGTGTCAGTTGCTACACAGACATAGTCAAGTCATCATCTTTGACAGCCTTTCAAAATTTGACTTGGTCTGCTCTTCTCGAGGCAACCTTCACAGCCACTCACCCACAGGAGTCTTCATCTTGCCAAATGGAAACTGTCGCCATTCAACAACAAATTCCCATGCCCCCTCTTCCCAACCCTATCAATTGCTATTCTGCTTTCTGTCCCTATGAATGTGATGACTCTAGGTTCCTCCTATTAGTCAAGTCATGTGGTATTTGTCTGTTTCTGACTGGCTTATTTCACTTAGCCTAATGTCTTCAAGGTTTACTCATGTAGCAAATGCCTACCATCTCCCATTTTGGTAGCTGAAAAAAAGGCAGCCATCATCATTTATTCTCTTCATATGTATGTGTGTGAGAGTTAGTCGCTCAGTCATGTACAACTCTTCGTGGCTTCATGGACTATAACCCACCAGACTCCTCTGTCCACAGGATTCTCCAGGCAGGAATATTGGAGTGGATAGCCATTCCCTCCTCCAGGGGATCTTCCTGACCCAGGGATCAAACCCAGGCCTCCTGCACTGCAGGTGGATTCTTTACCATCTGAGCCCTAGGAAAGGCTCAATTCTTTTTATATCAATATAATATTTCATATCAATTTATTTCAAAGGGATTTCAGAAAGCATGCCAGGGGTATGGTTTGAGTTCCCCTTTACAAGAAATGCAAAGGAAAAAAACTGTTTGTGGTGGTGGTGTGCTCAGTTCAGTTCAGTGGCTCAGTCGTGTCTGACTCTCTGCGACCCCATGGAGTGCAGCACTCCAGGCTTCCCTGTCCTTCACCGTCTCCTGGCGCCTGCTCAAACTCACGTCCATCGACTCAGTGATGGGCTAACTATACAATAAACAGGAAAAGGCATGAAAAAGGAGACAGTTTTCATTCCATATAAAAGATCATCTGCTCTAGCCTTAAATTTTCTGAATCCACAGATTTGGATGAAGTCCCAGAATTAATATTTTTAAAAGCCTTTAAAAAATACAAGAATGCAGAGAATACAAGTCCCTCTTTGTTTCCCACTGCACCAGTTCCACCTGGAACTCCCATCCAGTGTCAGTTGCTACACAGACATAGTCAAGTCATCATCTTTGACAGCCTTTCAAAATTTGACTTGGTCTGCTCTTCTCGAGGCAAAGCACCTCAGTTTTGCTGGAGTTAGAGACTTCTGTGGTTTTCTAATCCATTAAGTACAGCTTTGCTTTCTTTTAGATGTCCATTAGGTGGTCAATATGCATTCAAAATGAAGCATCCAGGACTTCCCTGGTGGTATACTGAATGAGAATCTGCCTGCCAACTCAAGGGACACAAGTACTGTACCTGGTCCTGGAAGATTCCACATGCCGAGGAGCATCCAAGCCCATGTGCCACAACTACTAAGCCTATGCTTTAGAGCCCACAACTTGCAACTCTAGAGTTCAGTTTAGTCTCTCAGTCGTGTCCGACTCTTTGTGACCCCATGGACTGCAGCACACCAGGCATCCCTGTCCTTCACCATCTCCTGGAGCTTGCTCAAGCTCATGTCCATTGGCTCATTGATGCCATCCAGCCATCTAGTCTTCTGTCATCTGTTTCTTATTCTGCCTTCTATTTTCCCCAACATCAGGCCCTTTTCCAATGAGTGGTTTCTTCACATCAAGTGGCCAGAATATTGGAGCTTCAACATCAGCATCATTCCTTCCAATGAATATTCAGGGTTGATTTCCTTTAGGATTGACTGGTTTGGCTTCCTTGCAGTCCAAGGGACTCTCAAGAACCTTCACCAACACCACAGTTCAAAGGCATCAATTCTTTGGTGCTCAGCCTTCTTTACGGTCCAGCTCTCACATCGATACATGGCTGCTGGGGAAACCATAGCTTTGACTATATGGACTTTTGTCAGTAAAGTGATGTCTCTACTTTTGAATATGCTGCCTAAGTTTGTCATAGCTTTTCTTACAAGGAGCAAGTGTCTTTTAATTTCAAGACTGTAGTCATCATCTGCAGTGATTTTGGAAGCCAAGAAAATAAAGTCTGTCACTGTTACGATTATTTGCCCATCTATTTGCCATGAAATGATGGGACCGGATGCCATGATCTTTGTTTTTTGAATGTTGACTTTTAGACCAGCCTTTCTACTCTCCTCATTTACCTTCACCAAGAGAGTCTTTAGTTCCTCTTCACTTTTTGCCATAAGGGTGGTGTCATCTGTATACCTGAGGTTATTGATATTTCTCCTGAAAGTCTTGATTCCAGCTTGTGCTTCATCCAGCCTAGCATTTCACATGATGTACTCTGCTTATAAATTAAATAAACAGGGTGATAATACACAGCCCTGACATACTCCTTTCCCAGTTTTGAGCCAGTCTGTTGTTCCTTGTCCAGTTCTAACTGTTGCTTCTTGTCCTGCATACAGGTTTCACAGGAGGCAGGTAAGGTGGTCTGGTATTCCCATCTCTTTTAGAATTTTCCAGTTTGTTGTGATCCACATAGTCAAAGGCTTTAGCCTTTTCATAGTCAATGAGTCAGAAATAGATGTTTTTCTGGAATTCCCTTGTTCTTTCTATGATCCAACAGATGTTGGCCCTTTGATCTCTGGTTCCTCTGCCTTTTCTAAATCCAGCTTGTACATCTGGAAGTTCTTGGTTCATGTACTGTTGAAGCATAGCGTGGAGGATTTTAAGCATTACTTAAATTATCCTGTGCCCTGCAACAAGAGAAGCCTATGCATCGCAGTGAAGAGCAGCCTCTGCTTGTTGCAAATGGTGAAAGCCTGCATGCAGCCACTAAGACCTAGTATAGTCACAAATAAAAATAAATGTAGAAATGTTTTCTGAAAAATGAAACATGCAGAACTGAGGCTTTTCCAACATCAATTCCCAAGATTCTGCCTGTGCTAGACTGAATTCTAAGATGGCAGTTGAAATTAAGGTTACTAGCCAGTTGGAAGTAAAATTATCCAGGTGAGCCTAACCTCAAATCACACAGGTGCCAATAAATCTGAGGGAAAATGGAAACAGATCTTTCTCTAGCCAAGCTTCCAGGTGCCATGACAGCCATCCAACACCCTGGTTTTAGTCTCAGGAGGCCCCACATAGCGAATTTACTTAAAACACACCAGACACCTAAAAAACAGAAACTGAGAGATGGTAAATGGGTATCACTTTAAGCCACTAAACTTGGGGTAATATGTTACACAGCAGTAGATGCCTGATACACTTCCCCTTCTGTTTTATGGTCTAATAATGTTTTTCTGCTTGAAGTTCCTGAACCCAGTCTGCTCTCTTAGGCTTTCATATTTCTGTCCATGATGGTTCCTTGCCTGGGCATCCCCTCTTATCTGGTCGGAATGGACAGACTCTATTCTTCATGCTCAAAACACATCTCAGACACAACGGCCAGTAGAAAATGCCACTACCACACCCAGGTAGACTTATTTTGTATGAGGCCCTTCTGACCATAGGAATGGTCAGAATTTTGCAGAACAACTGCAAAATTTTATGGGGCAAAAAAGATTATGAGGGCTGAAAAAAAGATTATGAGGGCTGAATTTGAGAATAAATGTTTTAAAACCTCATAAATATGTTTATATTCCATAAAAGAATGCAAGCAGTTCACCACATATAATAACAATGATACTCTACACAGCCTATCGGCAATAATTTGCAGCCTGCTCTTTGCTAAGTAGACACTTTTAAGAATTTTTGGAGACAAACAGTCCTGGCTAAAGTGCTTGAGGATCTGACTTTGACGGGAGGCTCTAGAAAGCCACCCATGGGTGCCTGTACCCTTCAGTCACAGTGCCTTCTGTCTCTGACTGAGGACGCCCAGGATCTCTCAAGGGGGAAACTTAGAAAGACTTAGGGGATACCAGACAAGTGCTTGGGCTTCCCTGATGGCTCAGACAGTGAAGAATCTACCCGCAATATGGCGTCCTAGGTTCTGTCCCTGAGTCAGGAAGATCACCTGAAGAAGGCAACCCGATTCTGCCTGTGCTAGACTGAATTCTAAGATGGCAGTTGAAATTAAGGTTACTAGCCAGTTGGAAGTAAAATTATCCAGGTGAGCCTAACCTCAAATCACACAGGTGCCAATAAATCTGAGGGAAAATGGAAACAGATCTTTCTCTAGCCAAGCTTCCAGGTGCCATGACAGCCATCCAACACCCTGATTTTAGTCTCAGGAGGCCCCACATAGCGAATTTACTTAAAACACACCAGACACCTAAAAAACAGAAACTGAGAGATGGTAAATGGGTATCACTTTAGCCACTAAACTTGGGGTAATATGTTACACAGCAGTAGATGCCTGATACACTTCCCCTTCTGTTTTATGGTCTAATAATGTTTTTCTGCTTGAAGTTCCTGAACCCAGTCTGCTCTCTTAGGCTTTCATATTTCTGTCCATGATGGTTCCTTGCCTGGGCATCCCCTCTTATCTGGTCGGAATGGACAGACTCTATTCTTCATGCTCAAAACACATCTCAGACACAACGGCCAGTAGAAAATGCCACTACCACACCCAGGTAGACTTATTTTGTATGAGGCCCTTCTGACCATAGGAATGGTCAGAATTTTGCAGAACAACTGCAAAATTTTATGGGGCAAAAAAGATTATGAGGGCTGAAAAAAAGATTATGAGGGCTGAATTTGAGAATAAATGTTTTAAAACCTCATAAATATGTTTATATTCCCTAAAAGAATGCAAGCAGTTCACCACATATAATAACAATGATACTCTACACAGCCTATCGGCAATAATTTGCAGCCTGCTCTTTGCTAAGTAGACACTTTTAAGAATTTTTGGAGACAAACAGTCCTGGCTAAAGTGCTTGAGGATCTGACTTTGAAGGGAGGCTCTAGAAAGCCACCCATGGGTGCCTGTACCCTTCAGTCACAGTGCCTTCTGTCTCTGACTGAGGACGCCCAGGATCTCTCAAGGGGGAAACTTAGAAAGACTTAGGGGATACCAGACAAGTGCTTGGGCTTCCCTGATGGCTCAGACAGTGAAGAATCTACCCGCAATATGGCGTCCTAGGTTCTGTCCCTGAGTCAGGAAGATCACCTGAAGAAGGCAATGACAACCCACCACAATTCTTGATTAGAGAATTCCATGAACAGAGGAGCCTGGCAGTCTAGTGGGCTACAGTCCATGAGGTCTCAAAGAGTTAGACATGACAGAGCAGTTAACACTTTCATTGCACTTCACTTCAATGAAAGTGTGACAGGAAAATTGATTCCCAACCATATGAAAATGATTTATTATTTTTATTACCTGATTATAAAGGCTTGTTGTGAAAAATTTGAAAAACTCCAAAGATAAAAAAGATCTATAAAGCTACCACATAGAAACTGCTAGTTTTACATTTTGGGATTTTCTTTTCTATTTTTTTTCTCTGCATGCATATTTTCATTTTTTTTTTTCTGATAGAATTGCATCAGGTTGTAGAATATAACTTTCAAAAATTAAACAAAAGAATTTCTTCTCTCTATAAGTTTTAGTGAGATGCTTGTAAATTCTTCCTGTTTTTGTTCAAGAGAGTGTATTTCTGTGTGTGTTTCTGTATGTGTGGTCCCACCTTAGTCACTCAGTCGTGTCTGACTCTTTGTGACCCTGTGGACTATAGTGTGTTAGACTTCTCTCTGTCCATGGGATTCTCGAGGCATGAATACTGGAGTGGGTTACCATTTTCCTCTCCAGGAAATCTTCCCAACCCAGGGACTGAACCCAGGTATCCTGTGTTGCAGGCAGATTCTTTACCAACTGAGCTACAGGGAAGCCTGTGTGTGTGGTGAGTCTCACCTAAATAGTCCATGATCTTTATAACTTTTAACTTTGGGGTTTTTTTTCTCTTCTAGAACCACCTCCTTAATTCTGCACACAGTTTTAGTCTAGACAAGAGCAAAGCAGAGTCTTGATTCTTTAGGGATTGGGGTACTGGTAAAATAAAGGCAGAACTCCCACATGGAAAATCAAATCTGTGACCCAATTATCAGAAGTAGGCCACAGGCAATGGTTAGATCGTTGTTTTTTTGTTTTTTTTTCCTTCAGTGGTTGGATCTTAATACAGTTTTTAAAACTGGAGCATCAGAAATTCCATGTCATTCTACCCATTTACTTGTGCAAGTATGAAAAAATATATATGCAAGGTTGTTAAGGGCAACATCGTTGATAATAGGAAAAACCTTGGAAGCAACCATATGCTCATCAGTGGGGGCTTGATTATATAAAACGTGGCATGTCCAACTAAGGGAATGTTCGGTAGCTCCTAAAATCAGTGAGGTATCTAGCTTGTATGAGCTGCTGTAAACGAAAAAGATTCATTGTTTTGAAAGTGTGACAGGAAAATTGATTCCCAACCATATGAAAATGATTTATTATTTTTATTACCTGATTATAAAGGCTTGTTGTGAAAAATTTGAAAAACTCCAAAGATAAAAAAGATCTATAAAGCTACCACATAGAAACTGCTAGTTTTACATTTTGGGATTTTCTTTTCTATTTTTTTTCTCTGCATGCATATTTTCATTTTTTTTCTGATAGAATTGCATCAGGTTGTAGAATATAACTTTCAAAAATTAAACAAAAGAATTTCTTCTCTCTATAAGTTTTAGTGAGATGCTTGTAAATTCTTCCTGTTTTGTTCAAGAGAGTGTATTTCTGTGTGTGTTTCTGTATGTGTGGTCCCACCTTAGTCACTCAGTCGTGTCTGACTCTTTGTGACCCTGTGGACTATAGTGTGTTAGACTTCTCTCTGTCCATGGGATTCTCGAGGCATGAATACTGGAGTGGGTTACCATTTTCCTCTCCAGGAAATCTTCCCAACCCAGGGACTGAACCCAGGTACCCTGTGTTGCAGGCAGATTCTTTACCAACTGAGCTACAGGGAAGCCTGTGTGTGTGGTGAGTCTCACCTAAATAGTCCATGATCTTTATAACTTTTAACTTTGGGGTTTTTCTCTTCTAGAACCACCTCCTTAATTCTGCACACAGTTTTAGTCTAGACAAGAGCAAAGCAGAGTCTTGATTCTTTAGGGATTGGGGTACTGGTAAAATAAAGGCAGAACTCCCACATGGAAAATCAAATCTGTGACCCAATTATCAGAAGTAGGCCACAGGCAGTGGTTAGATCGTTGTTTTTTTGTTTTTTTTTCCTTCAGTGGTTGGATCTTAATACAGTTTTTAAAACTGGAGCATCAGAAATTCCATGTCATTCTACCCATTTACTTGTGCAAGTATGAAAAAATATATATGCAAGGTTGTTAAGGGCAACATCGTTGATAATAGGAAAAACCTTGGAAGCAACCATATGCTCATCAGTGGGGGCTTGATTATATAAAACGTGGCATGTCCAACTAAGGGAATGTTCGGTAGCTCCTAAAATCAGTGAGGTATCTAGCTTGTATGAGCTGCTGTAGAAAGATTTCCAAGATATATTATTAATTGAAAAAACTGAAATACAGGGCAACAGGAACAGTTTGATATTACCAGTGCAAATAAAAGGATATTTCTCTAACACACACAGAGCTGTGTTTGTATATTAGTGAGAGTCTATTTTGGGGCAGGGGAAAACACTTGTACTTCAGACAGAGGAAACTTAATACAGGGTTAAAAAATGGTTAAAAATGGTTCGTTAAAAAATGTTGCAGAGTCAAAAGAGAAAGATGAAGTTACCCAAAGTTCAGTCTCAGTCGTGTCTGAGTCTGCCATCCCATGGACTGCAGCATCCCAGGTTTCCCTGTCCTTCACCATCTCCCAGAGCTTGCCCAAACTCATGTCCATTGACTCAGTGATGCCATCCAACCATCTCGTCTTCTGTTGTCCCATTCACCTTTTGTGTCCAATTTTTCCCAACACCAGGCTCTTTTCCAATGAGTTGTCTCTTTACATCAGGCGGCTAAAATATTGGAACTTCAGCATCAGCATCATTACTTCCAATGAATATTCAGGGTTGATTTCCTTTAGGATTGACTGGCTTGGTCTCCTTGCAGTCCAAGGGACTCTCAAGAGCCTTCTCCAACAGCACAGTTCAAAGGCATTGATTCTTCCTTGCTCAGTTACCCAAAGGTGAGCAACATTTATTGCTGTTTAGTTGCCAAGTCACGTCTGACTCTTTGCGACCCCATGGACTGTAGCCTGCCAAGTTCGTCTGTCCGTGGGGTTTTCCAGGCAAGGATACTGGAGTGGGTTGCTATTACTTCTCCAGGGGATCTTCCTGACCCAAAGGATCCAACTTGCATCTCCTTCTTGGTAGGCAAGTTCTTTACCACTGAGCCACCCACCAGACTTCAGGAAACCACTAACCCCTGTTGGAAGAAGAGGAAAAGTTGTTTAACTGAGTTCATAGTTGCTGTGGTGCTGAGGCTGCTGGAGGATCTGTCTAGGATAAGTCTTGAATGCTCCACATCTCAACCATGACATCCCTTTCATGGGTTTTCTGTCTTCTTTGGGGCTCCCATTAAGCTGAGAGAGGTCTTAAAATGGCTGTCTATTGTTATTACACATTTTATGGGCTTAGTATACTGTGAAAATGAAGGTATCTTGCATCAATCCTGTGATTTGTTGATTTATTTTTAGATTTAGCTCAGACTTGGTTTCTTCTAGGAAACCTCCTCTTCCTCCATCACCCCAAGATCAAACTAGGAATCCCTGCTATTCCCTGTAGCAAGTCCTTTTGGAGCTCTGTGAATATCATCTTGGCCTACCCCGGGACAGTTTCATGTGGTTTTCCCACTCCCCACATCAAGTCTTACCTGAAATATCTCAATATTTTTCTGCCTTGGTGCTTTCTATGACTCAGTGAGAGACTGCTCAACCTGGTTGCAGCAGCAGCGTGGAAGTGTGGCGGAAACTAGTACCCTCCAGATTGATGTTGAGCCTCTCAGTCATGTCTGACTCTTTTTCAACCCCATGGACTGCAGCCCGCCAGGCTCCTCTGTTTATGGGATTTCCCAGGCAAGAATACTGGAATGGGCTACCATTTCCTCTCCAGGCGATCTTCCCAACTCAGGTACGGAACCCATGTCTCCTGAATGGGCAGGCAGGTTCTTTATCACTGAGTCACCTGGGGAGCCCAGGAACCCCAGAAGCAAACAAACCCCAGTTAGTAGGGGACAAGAGCAGTGGATCGTCCAGCATTGAGCCTTTTCCACACAGTTCCTTAGATGGTCCCCATGGAACTCTGTCCTAGAGAACATCACTGCTCATGGAAGACATCCTTCAGCTTTCCCCCTTTTTTCTCTCATTCACCCACCTCTGCTAACTTGCATGGCCACCCAAATAAACTACCAGTACCCAAAAGTTTTTCTTAGCCTCCAGTTTAGGTAGATGAGGTGACCCAAACTAAGATATGCTCTAGTAGTATCCAACCTCAACTGTGGTCACAGCATTTATTGCCCTGAATTATCATCAGAGGTAAAGAATCTGCCTGCCAGTGCAGGAGATACAAATTCAGTCCCTGGGCTGGAGGATTTCCTGGGGGAGGAAATGGCAATCCACTCCAGTATTCTTGTCTAGGAAATCCCGTGGACAGAGGAGCCTGGTGGGCTACAGACCGTGGGGTCGCAGAGAACCGGACACAACTGAGCACGCACACAGACGTACCATCATTGAGGCTTTGCATTTTTCAACTTTTCCTCTTTGAAATGCCAGTGTCCTGGCATTGTGGGTTACAACAGATGATAATGTAATATGTAAAACCAGGTAGGAGAAAGAGAGAAGGAGACAGAGAGATTAAGAAAGAAAGAAGAGAACTATAGAAGGAGAGAAGATGAATCTTGGCCAATAACACTTGCCCTGAGTTCTGCCTATTCCTACTGTGATACATTTCTCTTTGTGGAGGTAAGAAATCTGAATAATGCACTGTAAATTGTAACGTAGTCTTGGAAAGTCATCTGGAAATTGGGACGTGGATAGGGGGTTGAATTTGTTTTCTCAGCCCCGCTCTGGAACCATATCCCACCATCTCAGATCAGCTGTGAAGAAAACCAGAGCCACAGCGCTTTGGGAGATGCTTGGGACACGTGATTGGAACGAAGTGGCTATGAGACAGCGGCAAACATGGAATGCTCCAGGCACTGCCATCGAACCATTTTCCACTTGCGCAGGACGTCTGTAAGTGAAATGAAATACGGTAGATGGCAGCCAAAGGAGCCTGGGCTCCGGAGGGATTGAAAAAGCTGATGAGTCCTTTACTGGAATTTCACAGATGATTTGTTCAAAACAACTTTCAAGAGAGTGAGCTTCGCTAGTGAATACTGCGATGCCCAAGCATATCATTATTTATGAGGTTCTCAGCTCAGCAGCACCTAAATCCTTTGGAGGTGTTTGACGCGCAGCCTAGATGTGTCCAGAGCATTATGAGACAAAAGGTGCATTTACAAATGTAAGGAAGGCAGATGTCTAATGGATTCACATTAAAAGAACACAACAGAACAAAAATCCACTGCCAAGGCACTTGCACATGTTCGGTTGTTTCATACTACCGAATACCAGTCTCCGGAGAAAGAACTGGAGGAGAACATGAATAAATGGGTTAGAAGGGATTCACTATGGGTTCGGCTACTGAGGCAGGACCGTGGGGTTTCGGAGAAAGACCCCCAGTATTCTTGTCTAGGAAATCCGTGGACAGAGGAGCCTGGTGGGCTACAGACCGTGGGGTCGCAGAGAACCGGACACAACTGAGCACGCACACAGGTACCATCATTGAGGCTTTGCATTTTTCAACTTTTCCTCTTTGAAATGCCAGTGTCCTGGCATTGTGGGTTACAACAGATGATAATGTAATATGTAAAACCAGGTAGGAGAAAGAGAGAAGGAGACAGAGAGATTAAGAAAGAAAGAAGAGAACTATAGAAGGAGAGAAGATGAATCTTGGCCAATAACACTTGCCCTGAGTTCTGCCTATTCCTACTGTGATACATTTCTCTTTGTGGAGGTAAGAAATCTGAATAATGCACTGTAAATTGTAACGTAGTCTTGGAAAGTCATCTGGAAATTGGGACGTGGATAGGGGGTTGAATTTGTTTTCTCAGCCCCGCTCTGGAACCATATCCCACCATCTCAGATCAGCTGTGAAGAAAACCAGAGCCACAGCGCTTTGGGAGATGCTTGGGACACGTGATTGGAACGAAGTGGCTATGAGACAGCGGCAAACATGGAATGCTCCAGGCACTGCCATCGAACCATTTTCCACTTGCGCAGGACGTCTGTAAGTGAAATGAAATACGGTAGATGGCAGCCAAAGGAGCCTGGGCTCCGGAGGGATTGAAAAAGCTGATGAGTCCTTTACTGGAATTTCACAGATGATTTGTTCAAAACAACTTTCAAGAGAGTGAGCTTCGCTAGTGAATACTGCGATGCCCAAGCATATCATTATTTATGAGGTTCTCAGCTCAGCAGCACCTAAATCCTTTGGAGGTGTTTGACGCACAGCCTAGATGTGTCCAGAGCATTATGAGACAAAAGGTGCATTTACAAATGTAAGGAAGGCAGATGTCTAATGGATTCACATTAAAAGAACACAACAGAACAAAAATCCACTGCCAAGGCACTTGCACATGTTCGGTTGTTTCATACTACCCGAATACCAGTCTCCGGAGAAAGAACTGGAGGAGAACATGAATAAATGGGTTAGAAGGGGATTCACTACTCTGAAGAGGATTAGTGCTGGGAAGGAAAATAGTAATTTAAAAGAAAGTCAGAATTAGTCATAACACAACATTTATAGCTCTCTTTGGATTTACTTATTTTTTCCATTTAAATTTCCTTTTAATTATCTTCAAATTAAGTTAAATCCATTTTGATTTGTAATCCTTTTAATCTAATTTTCCTTTCTTTCATTTTAATATTATTTATTCCGCTATGCTTTCTTCAGAAGTTCTTCAGTTTATGTTCAGAAAAATCTAGGTAGCTGGGGGAATCCTCACCATTAATTATTTCCTTTTAAAGAAACATACAAAGCTAACAAATATTCCATTCCTAGCTTGTTCCACTAAAGCCAAGACTATCTGTAGAGAAAAAATTTTCACACAGAATGAATGTTTTAAAAACTTAAAACACAGCTATCTTTGGACCTGTGAGCTATAAACATCAGGAAACATACAGGCTCTAAGACCTGCACTTTCCCCTTCTTGTCTCTATTTTACAGAGTTGTGTGTTCCAACTCCAGAAGCTATCTCAAAGCTTCCAGTTCAAGAAAATGTACCTTTCAACAGCATGGAGCCACTGGGTTTTTCTGACTTTGCCCACAGATGTCACCAAGAAATGAGGCATACCACTCAGTTCAATTTGCATCATTACACAAAAGGGACTCTCCTTGGAAACCTTTTATGTGCTTCTAAAACGTAATAGCATTTCAAAGAAATGTGCTCTTTTTTAAGATAATAACTGCTGTTAACTCCCCCACGAGATCTTGCTGAAGGATCTGACAAGTAACTCCTGCTTACCAGTGGCTTGAAGTGATTTGACTGATATTTAACTCTTCGGGGAAATGTTTTCCTTTAACTTGTACCAAGCAATTTTCTTTTCAATGTATTTTAGTGCATTTCAGTTGCATCTCTGTTCTTCCTCTACAATTAACCCCTGGGGGTAAACATCCATCTTTGGTTATGTATGTTTGTGGTTCTCAAAACACATACAGTCATTGTATGATAAGCTGAATCTGTCTCTCCTCAATTTATAAGTCAAAGACCTAACCCCCAGGACTTCAAAATGTGACTGTATTTGGAGAGAGGGCCTTTAAGAGGTGATCAAGTTCAAATGAGTTTCTCTGAAATGTGCCTCATCCAATCTGATGGGTGTCCTTATAAGAAGAGGAAATTTGGACACGCAAGGAGACGTGAGGAATGTACACACACAGAGATGAGGCCATGTGAGGACACGGCAGGCAAGACAAGTCGAGAGACCTCAGAGGAAACCAAACCTGTCAGCTTTGATCAAGAATTTCTAGATGTCCAGAACTGTGAGAAGACACGCTTTCAGAGTTTAAGGCACTGAGTCTGGGGTATTCCGTTCTGGCCTTCCTAGCAAACTAGCATGTATAGAATCTCATCGTCCCTTCCCCTTCGGCGCGCGGCTGTTCCATGCAGGGGATGGGCCACTGCTCACTACCTGTTCTATTTAGGAAAGGCCCTTTGGGAAAATACTTCCTTCTGTTGTGAGTAACTGTGATTTCCTGTCCTCATTCCACTGCCTGAAGCAACATCGCATGTACGAAGGACCATTCCTGTGCCTCAGCAGAAGTCTTGTGCTTTCAACATTAAATGACAATAGGGATTAAAAATGCCCTTGGGAATTCCCTGGCGGGGCTTCCCAAGGAAAGAATCCACCTGCCAATGTCGGACGGAGACAGGGGTTCCGATCCCTGGATTGGGAAGATCCCCCGGAGAAGGAAATGGCGACTCACTCCAATCTTCTTGCCTGGAAAATTTCAAGGACAGAGGAGCCTGGAGGGCTACAGTCCATGGAGTCGCAGAGTCAGACATGACTGAGCACACACACACACACACACACACACACACACCCCAGAGGTTAGGACTCAGTGTTTTCCCTGCGGGGCATGGGTCCAGTCACTGGCTGGAAACTAAGGTTCGGCAAGCCACATGGCGCAGCCAAAACAAAACCAAAACCAGGCCTAATATTTTTAAATGTTCAATGCCTCTGAGCTCCTTTAATTCCTCCTTCTTTGAGCTCCTCTGTCTTCCGGACATCATTCGAGGCTGTCTGATATCTTCCTGGTTCTCTCCTTCTCGGGTGCCTTACCTACTCTCTTGCTGGCCTTCTTGCTTACAGTTTTGTAATGACCACTCAGAAGAGATGATGTTTTATGAACATTGGAGGGAAAATCGCTGTGGCCTCATCAGTCGTCACCTTCACCATTGCTACGTGGGGAGGTTTAATTGCAGCGAACCGTGAGGCCTACCTTAAAGAGTAGAGTGAGGCAGACAGTGGGGGAGGTCAAGAGTACCAGTCGGGAAAGACAGGCCTGTTGTCCACAGCGATGTGGGGGTTGCTCTGACCTCGAACGAGGCTCTGAGTCTGCCCCTGCCCGTGACCGTCATAGCAACCCAAGGATGGCATTACATTCTATGTTGGAATTGCCTCACCTTCCCTTCCTGGCCTTCCCACTGAGCTCAGGGTGGAACCCGGGTCCTCCCGTTGGTGCCCTGTGAACTTTCTGACCTGGGTGACCTCCCGCTGCAGTGAAGGCCTGGGGCTCCCACACGGTGGCTTTCACTCTTGTTAGTCCCTCAGCTTGGAATTCATGTCCCCCAGGGATCTGTCTAGCATTTGTTCAAATGACACTTTTCATTTTTTCCTCTTCCCTGAGATATACCGATAGGAGATAGAGTATGGAGGATAATAACGATAGCCATAGCAATAAAAATGTAGTTTTGCCTGCCATGTTTAAAGTTTTGCAAGTGGTCAATCCGTTCAGCACTCTGGGAAAAGGCACCATGTAGATGCGATCGTTAAGGACACAGATGTTCTTTTTAAATTTTCTTTACTTTATTGAAATATCGTTGATTTACAATGTCGTGTTAATTTCTGCTGTACAGTAAAATGATTCAGTTATACACATATATTCTTTTTTAGCTTTTATTTTATTTTTAACTTTTACAGAGTTTTGTTATTCACAGATATGTATGTTCCCAGATTTATACATATATATTCTTTTTCATATTCTTTTCCATTCTGGTTTACCACAGGATATTGAGTAAAGGTCTCTATGCTTTCCAGCAGGACCTTGTTGTTTACCCATGCTGTGTATAATAGTTTGCATCTGCTAATTTCAAACTCTCAATCCATCCCCCAGACCCCTTGGCAGCTACAAGTCTGTTCTCTGTGTCTGTGAGAACTCATCTTTTCTGGCTCATAGGTAAGTTCATTTGATACAGATGTTCTTTATTTTGTTATAGGTACCAATCTTGGAAATTCACAGGGTGAAAAATATTTCAAGGCTACTGATCAGTTTTTGGCACTTATTTGCAAAGTTTGTTCCAACTAGCCTTTTGGGTGAAAATACTCTGGTACTGATAGGGACAGAGTAGGATAGGTAGGTGGTTGTAGAGCCTCAGTAGGGGATGGTAGGTAGAAGGGATAAACCTGAGAAAGGTTGGGAGGTCAGTGAGTTGACAAGAACTCAGGAGAGCTGCTCCTTGTTCGGTAAAGCAAGCTTGACTGGGTATAAACAGCTGATGAAGGAGGAGCTGGTGAAGAAGCAACCAATGATGTATGTCCTGCATCTGTGTCTACTTGAGGGGGGTGGTCTTCTACCATCCTGCCCATTCAATTGAAGAGAGAGCAGAGCAGAACTTTCCTGCCTGCCTGCTTGCACCTCTTACAAGTACCCTATCCTAATAAATCCTCTTCTTGCCTATCACTCTGCCTCTCGCTGAATTCCTTCTGCGTTGAGGCAGGAAGAACCTGAGCCTCAGTGGGTCCAGATGTTGGGTGAGTGCTGGATTAAGTCCCAGCCGTGTGGGTTCAAGTCCCAGACAGTGTTTTGGCCAGGATTGAGTCCTGACTACGTGGGTTCATGTCCCAAGCAGGGTTTTGGCTGGGGTTAAGCCTTAGCCATGTGGGTTCGGGTCCCAAACCGGTTTTGGCTAGGTTCCAGCCCCAGTCACGTGGGCTCAAGTCCCAAACGGGGTTTGATCAGGTCTGGACCCTGAGTTTAAGTCTCAAATCGAGGTAAAACCCTTTCAGTACTATAACGATTTGTTGTTATTCATTCGCTAAATTGTGTCCAACTCTTGCATTCCCATGGTTCTTCTGTCCAGGGGATTATTTCTTTCTCCAGAGGATCTTCCTGACCCAGCGGTCAAACCCGCCTCTCCTACACTGGCAGGCAGAGAATGATAGATAGATATTATCATGCATGTGTCCAAACTCATAGAATATCCAGCAGCTGTAGTAAATTCTAGGTAGACTCAGGACTTGGGCTGATTAGGAGGCATCTGTGTAGGCTCATCTGTGGCCACGAGGGTCGCTCTCTCCTGGCTGATACTCACAGTTGAGGAGGCCCCGCGTGTGGGCAGGCAGAGGGCATATGGAAACCTCTCACCTTCCCCTCAGGCTTTCTGAGAACCCGAAACCACTCCTAAAAATGTCTTTTAAAAAAGAATTTTATTTTATAAGGATTCATATAAAGAAGAGAATGAATTCAGAGAATCGGATTGCTCAAGTTTTCTTCCCGGATCTAGGTCAAAAATTGAATTCTTTTTTTTCTTAGGTGTGATATGTATATGAGATCTGGTTACATGAATGGGGACTGAACCCTGGCGCCTTTCTTCGGGAGCTTATAGTCTTAGCCACTAGGCCACCAGGGGAGTCTCCAAAATTGAATTCTTGACTCCTTGTCTCCTCATTGATGGGGTCCTCAGGGGACAGCTGAAATAAGCCTGTTGGAGGGGCTTTCAGTGGTCACGGCACCAGTGGTCTCCGGGTCATGAAAAAGTCACCTGAACACTTGCACAGTCACTTCTAAGACCTCTGAAAAGCATCTGGCCTGTCTCTTTCGTGCTTCTTTGAACATTGAACATGGAACCTGTCTCACCCTTTCCATGGGTGCGTGCTAAGGTGCTTCAGTTGTGTCCAACTCTTTGTTGAGTCTAGGGACTGTAGCCCACCAGGCTCCTCTGTCCATGGATTCTCCAGGCAAAAACACCAGAGTGGGTGGCCATGCCCTCCTCTAGGGGATCTTCCTGACCCAGGGATCAAACCTGGGTCTCTTCCGTCTCCTACACTGTCAGGTGGGTTCTTTACCACTAGCACCACCTGGGACACCTGTGTCACCCTCTACTGCCAGTGTTTCTTTATCTGTCTAGTTGACTTCATGTACTCTGATCCTTGAAGGACAGGCTCTTTAAGAAAGATTATAGAATGCATACATACTCAAGAATGCACACTGTGGAGGTGAAACGTCCCTCCTGCCTGCCTCGCTCCACGTTTACACCCTAGAGATGTCCCTGTCAACTTTATGCATTACCTTCCTGAGTTTCTCTATTTATACACAAGCATATATCTATACATAGCAGGCATGCTGATTTTCAGGACACTCCATTCAGAAGTGCAAAAATGTAACTTTGTAAAAATAACATCCTACGCTTTATTTTGAGCACCAATTTTGTCAAGGGGCAGAAAATGTTTGTCAATTCAAAGGAAATGCAGGCATTTCAGGCTTTTCTCCGTCAAATGAGACACTTCCTCTCCACTGCTCTGCCCTGAATTGTGGTTGGTCTGCATTCCAGGGGGCTCCCAGGTAACGAAGCTGCCTTGTAGGTGTCTCTCCTCTCTTTTGCTGCACGGCCTGCGGAGAGAACTCCAAAGGGATTGGCACAGCCCCTCATTCTCTCGGAACCCCCAGCTCTGTGGCTCGGCTCAAGGTAGGCAGTGTGCTGAGCCTCTCACCGTCTCTCCTCTCTCTGCTTCTCCTGTCTCTCCAGGACTATTTTTTATCTAGTTTGAAGCAGGAAAACCGGCTCCTCTATCAACGTTCATTCTTCCCAAGTTATTGTTTTTGCCTATTGTCTCTGCCGGGAATTTCAAAATTCTCTTTTGACACTCAAAAGCAGAGAACTGATTCACAGTGGTGACTTGGCTCCTCCCAAGGCCTGGGCGGTCGGCTGTCGGGGTGGAAGGTAGTGGCTGAGGAGGTGATGGTAGCAGAAGGGGGACGCGGTAGCAAGTATTACAAGGATTATTGCACCACATGTATAAATATCCTTTTTTTGCCCATAAGTATAATCCTTCTAGGGCTTCCCTGGTGGCTCAATGGTAAAGAATCTGCCTGCAATGCGGGAGACCTGGGATCAATCCCTGGGTTGGGAAGATCCCCCTGGAGGAGGGCATGGCCACCCACTCCAGTATTCCTGCCTGGAGAATCCCATGGACAGAGGAGCCTGGTGGGCTACAATCCATAGGGTCACAAAGAGTCGGACACAACTGAAACGACTAAGCAGCAGCCTAATTCTTCTATTCCCACTGTTCTATAGCTTGCTTTTTTTTCCATTCAATGAAATATTATGGATGTATTTTCAAATCCCCGAGTGTTAGATGCTCAGTTGTGTCCAATGCTTTGCAACCCCATGGACTGTAGCCTGCCAGGCTCCTCTGTCCATGGAGTTCTCCAGGCATGAATACTGGAGTGGGTTGCCATTTTCTTCTCCAGGGGGATCTTCCCCACCCAGGGATCGAACCCCAGTCTCTCACATTACAGGCAGATTCTTTACCATCTGAGCCACCAGGGAAGCCCTGGTAATGTCCCAGTTGGTACAGGTATATCTACCTCATACCGCTTCACACTGCATAATGGATATTTACGATTATTTATTTGACGTCCACCGTTGATGGACATTTAGGTCGTCCCAGCTTTTGGCTTTTCAAAATAGTAACAACAAAAAGCAACAATCAGCATCCTTCTAAACACATACTTGATTCTTTGCAAGAGATATCCATAGTATACTTTGCTGGAAATGAAATTGCTACATCATAAAGTATATCCATTTTACATCTTGGTTCTTATTGTGACACCGTCTCTAAAAATGTGTTCCAATGTACACTCTCACAAAAAGTGTTTAGGACCATCAGGTTCCTATAGGAGTCACCAGCACTAGGCATTTGTCAAGGTAGAGATTATTGTTGGTTTCTTTTTAGCATCCTTTTTGCATGATTTCCTGCCTCATTTCCCTGGACTATCTTCTTTCGCTTAAACATTCTCTTTTCTTCTTACTGACTTGTATAAGATTACTATATATGAACGAAATTAAACCTTTGAATTTTTTCCTTGATGTGCTTTGTTTTTAACTCTGTGTATATCTTTTCTTCTATATAAAAGTTTAAATTTTGAATGAAGTAAAACCTATGCAATCTCTCAATTTTTTTCTACCTTTGGTCACCTAATCATAAGTGAATATTAATATATATCTTGTATATTATTATTTTTTCCTTTTCACATTTTCCTCTATTGGAATTTGTTCAGGTGTAAGATATTCGATGGGGATACAATGTTATCGTTTTCCAAATGTTTCTATACTATTTACTGAATATCTTATCTTTTCCTATTACGTAGTTTTCAGGCAAAAGTACTACATTTAGTCATAGATATCAGTCAATAATTTTTGGATTATCTAGGTAAGGGTCTTCTTTCCCTTTTCTTTTCTCAGTGTTTTTGACGATCATTTCCAGAAAGGAGGCGGAGGTACATGGTTGACTTCTTGTGGTTCTGGTAAGGAGAGGAGACCAAAGCAAGGGGTGTCTCCTTCCTCCCAGGAGACAGACGCTCCTATGAATGAACACGGATGGATGCCCCAAGACTTTACCATCTGAGCCACCAGGGAAGCCCTGGTAATGTCCCAGTTGGTACAGGTATATCTACCTCATACCGCTTCACACAGCATAATGGATATTTACGATTATTTATTTGACGTCCACCGTTGATGGACATTTAGGTCGTCCCAGCTTTTGGCTTTTCAAAATAGTAACAACAAAAAGCAACAATCAGCATCCTTCTAAACACATACTTGATTCTTTGCAAGAGATATCCATAGTATACTTTGCTGGAAATGAAATTGCTACATCATAAAGTATATCCATTTTACATCTTGGTTCTTATTGTGACACCGTCTCTAAAAATGTGTTCCAATGTACACTCTCACAAAAAGTGTTTAGGACCATCAGGTTCCTATAGGAGTCACCAGCGCTAGGCATTTGTCAAGGTAGAGATTATTGTTGGTTTCTTTTTAGCATCCTTTTTGCATGATTTCCTGCCTCATTTCCCTGAACTATCTTCTTTCGCTTAAACATTCTCTTTTCTTCTTACTGACTTGTATAAGATTACTATATATGAACGAAATTAAACCTTTGAATTTTTTCCTTGATGTGCTTTGTTTTTAACTCTGTGTATATCTTTTCTTCTATATAAAAGTTTAAATTTTGAATGAAGTAAAACCTATGCAATCTCTCAATTTTTTTCTACCTTTGGTCACCTAATCATAAGTGAATATTAATATATATCTTGTATATTATTATTTTTTCCTTTTCACATTTTCCTCTATTGGAATTTGTTCAGGTGTAAGATATTCGATGGGGATACAATGTTATCGTTTTCCAAATGTTTCTATACTATTTACTGAATATCTTATCTTTTCCTATTACGTAGTTTTCAGGCAAAAGTACTACATTTAGTCATAGATATCAGTCAATAATTTTTGGATTATCTAGGTAAGGGTCTTCTTTCCCTTTTCTTTTCTCAGTGTTTTTGACGATCATTTCCAGAAAGGAGGCGGAGGTACATGGTTGACTTCTTGTGGTTCTGGTAAGGAGAGGAGACCAAAGCAAGGGGTGTCTCCTTCCTCCCAGGAGACAGACGCTCCTATGAATGAACACGGATGGATGCCCCCCATAGAGGTCATGCTTGTTAAACCTGACAATTGCTATGAGCATTGCAAGGCTTCTTGCTGAAGTCTAAGTATTATCAGTGACTGAGCAGACCCCTCGCTTGTAAGGTGTGTGACGTCCTTGATGGCACAGCAAGTCCTAGCTAAAATGTCTACTCTGAAAATTCGGAAGACCCGTCCCTTTGATAGACTGGAGTTTTGAACCTAATAAACCTGCGTTCCTTCTTGGCTGATACTTTGTGAGCAGAGTAAGCAGGTGGTTACACCTTAGTGTCTCTTTCTCAAGAGTGAGAAGAAACCACAAGCTCGGCTTCAGTTCCAGTCCAGTAAACACTAAACCCAGAAATTGAACACGAACATACATGTTATGGGGAATGTTTGAAGATGAGATGTGCTATGGGAAAAAACAAGCAAACAAACAACAGAGCAGTGTAAGGTATGCGGAAGACCCGGGGGGACCAGGGAGGGAGGAGTAGGTAGAAATTCTCAATAGCGTGGTCAGAGTTGGCCCATGAAGAAGAGGACAATGGAATAAAGCCTTGTAAGAGGCGAGGTGGTGAATCATGAGGGGTTTTGAGTAAAGAACATTCCAGGTAGAGGGCCCTCAGGTAGGATATGCCTGGGCATTTAAGGTACAGCAAGGAAAAGCAGTGCTAGTAAGGGAGAAGTAAAAGTAGAAAAAAGCCAGAGAGTTCGGGAGTGGGGCTGGGAACCTATCCTGTGGGGTCTTGAAAGTCCTCCTTCAAATTATGAAGCCATCGCACCTTGTTTTTGTTGTTTCTTTTTTCCACAGTCCAAACACTGGATCTTAAAAGCCAATTCATAGAGCCCTAAAATAATTCACTTAAGCAATTTACGGAAAGTCAGTCAAATTAGCAGTTGATGTTTTCCCGAGAAGATGTGGCTGGATGTTTACAGTAAAATAATCCGATGTTATAAGCTAAATAAGCTGAATATATTCAGATGAGTAAGTTTGTTGTATTACAAATGAACTTATATGAACATAATTCAATAGAGATTCAAATGAATAATTTTGTTATAAACTCAGAAAGTTAAATCTATTTAAGTGAAAACTACTTTTCAAAGACTCTAAAAATATTGTTGGGGTGGAAAAGAGAAGGAAATGGACAAGATAGAATTATACATGTTGTATATGGCTTTTTTTTTTAACTTCTTTGTCACAGACCAAAAAGGCAAATAAGTAAATTAAAACCGAAACAAGGAAACGACAAGAAACAATGCCTGCTGGCATTTTGTCACTTCCCCGGGGATTTTCATTTGCTTATTATTTGAGAAAGTATTATTGTCTGGTGTCAGAGTTAAAATGACATGTGGGGCATGTATAAATACCACTGGATCTTTTCGATTTTAACTCATTTCATAGCTTTAAGTGTGTGACTTAACTTCTGGACTTGACATTTTTTCTTCAGAAATACAAAAATTGAATTAACTGTCTGTGACAATGTGCTTAAGCATTCAGTTCAGTCCAGTTCAGTGGCTCAGTTGTGTCTGACTCTTTGCATTCCCATGGACTGCAGCACGCCAGGCTTCCCTGTCCTTCCCCATCTCCTGGAGCTTTCTCAAACTCATGTCCATTGACTCCGTGATGCCATCCAACCATCTCGTCCTCTGTCGTCCCCTTCTCCTTCTGCCTTCTATTTTTACCAACATCAGGGCCTTTTCCAATGAGTCTTCTCTTCACAGGAGGTGGCCATTGGAGTGTCAGCTTCAGCATCAGTTCTTCCAGTGAATATTCAGGGTTGATTTCCTTTAGGACTGACTGGTTTGATCTCCTTGCTGTCCAAGGGACTCTCAAGAGCTTCCTCCAAAACCACAGTTCAAAGGCATCCTTTCTTCAGTGCTCAGCCTTCTTTATAGTCCAACTTTTACATCCACACATGACTACTGGGAAAACCAGCTCAATAGAAGAAACACTGTTGCATTCATTGAAAGAACATTACCTCCTTTAGAAGTGACCTTAAACCAGGAGAGCCTGAAGCGGCAGGCACAGGAAGAAAATATCTGTGAGTGGCTTCTTATGTGTGAAAGTGATAGTGATGATGCCCACTCCCGTACCAAGACTTTGCTCCTGGACCTGGCATTCTGGCTCTGGGAGAAATACCAGCATACATGGCTCACTGGTTCAACAGTATGCTAATCGGGTACCATTTCAGCATTCTCCAAGGGGCCTCCAGATGATGGGGACTCAATAAGATTAGTAAATGACATGGACATGAGCCCATGGCTCACCTGTTTTGCTATAAAATTAGCTCATTGGTCAGAAGCAATTCCAAAATTAATTAGTTTCGCTCAACTCCCTCATCTACTAGGTTTCATATTGGTAACTAGTGTGAACTTTGATTTTACAAGCTCATTTATGGTTTACTAGAGAAAACGACCTCATTTATACTGTCTCTGTTCCTGTTTGCCATTGTGTCAAATAAAACAGAAAAGGTAAAGGAGATGACAAAGAAATATGAAATGCTCTGTTATTTTTCATTATTATGAGAGTAAGGGTCCTTTTTCCAATGAATAGCTTAAAATCTACTGATTTACCTAAGATATGTTACATAAGTTAGTTAAATCATCTTCAGAAGATGCAAAAGTAGAAATCTTAAAACCAAAAAATTCTTCAAAGGAGATTCAACTTTTCTATATATCATAAAATGGGTACTTGACAAATATACCCTTTTAGTACATGATTAATTGGGTAAATTGATATTTAGTTATATTGATTGATTATATAGGTATAGCATGTATAATTTTATAGGTTAGTTTGTGCATGAAGATACACTGGGCATCTAATCTACAGATATGTAGATTTGGTTATGGTGATAGTCTTGGTGTAGATATTTAGGATTTTTTTCAATTAATAAAACATTCCTAGTAATTTACTTCCAAACCTTTTTGTTTGTGGCCACACACAACTTTTTTTGTTGTTTGTTTTAAATATTAATATATAAGTTACTTTTACATATATTAGAGACATATTTGCATGTTAGTGAATATGGACAGGTGTAACCATTGGCCTTTTAGGATTTGCATTTATTTTGTCAACTGATTTGGGGAAAATCAACATTTTAAATAATGCTTGTAATATTACATATTAAATATTCATATATATAAGTATTATATTTATATATAAATATATATTCTATTTAAATCTTTTCATGCAGGAATAAGGTATACTGGTATCTTCTAAAATGCCCTTTAGCTCAGTTTTATAGCTTTCTTCAAATAAACTTTATGTATTTTGATTTATGCTAGATAGGTTATATTTTTTGTTCTGTGATGAACAGGATTTTTATTTTTTATTGAAGTACAGTTGAATTACAAAGTTGTGTTAATTACTGTGATTTAGCAAAGCAGTTCAGTTATACACATATATATATTGTTTTCCATATTCTTCTGCATTGTGGTTTATCACAGACTGTTGAATCAAGTCCCTGTGCGCTACAACAGGACCTTGTTGTTAATCCATTTTATATGTACCAGGTTACATCTGCTAATCCCAAACTTCAGCCTACTTTCCTTCCCCTTTAGTAGCCGCCAGTCTGTTCTCTTTGACCCCAAATCTGTTTCTGTTTCATAGATAGAATCATTTGTGTAGTATTCTAGATCCACATATAAGTGATATCACATGGTATCTATCTTTCTCTTTGTGACTTGCTTCACCTCAGGGGGTGATTGCTAATTGCACCCCTGTTGCTGCCAATGGCGTTATTTTGTTCTGTTTTTATGGGGAGTAGTGCATGATTTATACATTTATATGTTGCGTACATTTATACCCCTTCTTCTTTATCCATTCATCTGCTGAGGGGCATTTAGGTTGTTTCCATTTGGGGCTATTGTGAACAGTGTTGCTGTGAACAGAGGGCATGCATAAGAATTTTTAAAGTATAACTGATTATTGTTGTTTGTTTTTGTAAGAAAAATCTGTACTAGCAATACTGGGCATTGTTGCCTTGCTCTCTCTTGGCTTGAGTGGGTGAATATTAACTGTGATATTTGCTATAGTTGCTGACTGATACACTTACAGGTTGGGGAAGTTTCCTTCTTTTCATAGTATGTGCAGAGTATTCATTGGGAATGGGTGTGGAATTTGATCAAATGGTTTCCGAGGGCATTTATTTTGAGATGATTTTTAATATTCAAAATGATTCAAATATTCCTCTCAAGAAATTTGATTATGAAAATCTAATGCCAGACTCAGGCATTGTCTTTGGATCTTTGTATTAGTGGTATGCAATTGCCAGTTGTAAAAGAATGCCATATGTGTTGAAAACCTTTACAATCACTTTGATTAATTTTAAGATTAGAAATGCTTATGTTAATGACAACTTATCAGTAAGCTGTGCCTGTTATTGGAATTAATGTCATTGAATCGAGGTGTAAATGTCAGTTAATTCTTATACAAGTCAAAGAGAGAATTTAAAAACACAGTCATATGGAATTATGACTGCTTGTTTTTATGTTTCTTCCAACAAATGGTAAAGCCATTATATATTCATGCAGAAACTAAGAACAGCTTTATGATCTTTACAGAGCATCTGCCAAAGTAAATTATAAATACCCCAGTGAAACTTTGAAATTATATTGGAAAATGTGATAGTTATGTGCTATAGCTGACAAAGAGGAAAAAGTATTAGAAGTGTTTACTTCTAAACTAGATATGAATAAAGCACACGCTCTTAGCTCCAACACCCCAGGAGAAGGGAGCAAAAGGAGCATGTATGAAGAACGGTAGAAGGACTACGCAAGGTGGTCTCCAACTACTGGTCCACAGGCTAAAGCCAGTTAGTTCATCTCCAGTGTTCTTTGGTCCACAGTCTTCCCTTGAGATGCGTGGATTTCTTCCCTGGTGGCTCAGTGGTAAAGGACAGCCTGCCAGTGCAGAAGATGCAGGTTTGATCCCCAGGTCAGGAAGATCCTCTAGAGAAGGAAACTCACTCCAGTGTTCTTGCCTGAAAAATTCCATAGACAGAGGAACCTGGTGGGCTGCCCTTCACAGGGCTCCGAAGCGCCAGACGTGACTGAGCATGCGTGCACGCAGGGCCGTTAGAGGCCAGGACAGCCAGCGTTCTTCTTGCAGCCGGGCCAGCCAGACCTGGTCCTCTGGGGGTGAGATGGCCACCGCCACTCAACCTGCGGGAACCGTCATTCCTTAGCCTTTTTTTAGCTTACCCAGACTCTTTCTGGATTGTGTCAGAATAAGGCATCCATGGCTCAATGTCCTTGGCGAACTGTTAAAATATCATACTACTAGTGCAAGCTGGACACTTGAGCTTTCCTTTCTTATCACAGTGCTCAGTAAAGACACTGAAGTCAACAAATTTGTATAAAAAACAATTATGTAAAATGTGTATTTTAAACAATTACATCACATGTGTGTTTTAAATTGTGGTATGAATTTTTTCGACATTTGAAAACATTTTCTATCTTTTTTTTGTTGTTAAAGAATTGTGCTTATTTATTCAGTAACTTTCAGCTACACTGGGTCCTCATTGCTGTGTTTGGGCTTTAGTTGCAGCAAGCAGGGGCTACTCTTTATTGTGATGTACAGGCTGCTCATTGCAGTGGCCTCTCTTACTGTGGAGCATGGGCTCCAAGTACATGGACTTCCGTAGTTGCAGCATACAGGCTCAGCAGTTGTGACTCAGGCTTTGGAGCTTGGGCTCAGGAGTTGTAGCTCAAGGGATTTTTGCTCCATGGCATGCGGAATCTTCCTGGACCAAGAACTGAACTCATGTCCCCTGCTTTGGCAGGCGGAGTCTTATCCACTGCACCACCTAGGAAGTTCCCACGATCTTCTTAAAAAAGGGTTGCCTCTTCCTAAATATTTTTACATTAAAACATCTTTTTGTTATGAAATGATGGTGATGGTACATAGTTCTTTCTGCACAATTATTTACTTATGGTACTGGCAAGGTGCCAAGTGGGCATATATAAGGAGCCCAGGGCTTTCCTGTGGTCCAGTGGGTAAAGAGTCAGCCTTGAAGTGCAAGGGGTACTGGTTCAATCCCTGGCCTGGGAAGATCCCATGTGCTGCTGAGTGGCTGGTGTGTCCAATTAGGAGCCAGCGCTCTGGTGCGCATGTGCCCAGAGCTGGTGCTCTGAGACAACAGAGGCCACTGCAGTGGGAGGCCCACACGGGCCAAAGAATAAAGATGGATGAAAATAAATAAATAAAAAACCAATAAAAGAAGCCAAAATTTAAAAAAAATTATTAAAAAACAAAAGTCTAGTATCAGGGAAGGCTTTTTCAAGAAAATGGTGTGGTCCCTGGATTCATTTAGGTGGAATCTGCTAAATCAGTCTGTTTACCAACTAAATGATGGTTATTAGAATTAAGTGGGATGGCATCAGGGAAACCCTGTCAATACAGAAATACTGCATGCGGTATTTCTTCATGCTAATTTCCCTTCTGAGCTGCTGAACCATGGGTCCAATCACCTGGAGATTGGAGGCAAACAGGAAACTACAAGGTAGCTATGCCAAACTTCCCAGGTGGCTAGGAGGTAAAGAATTCGTCTGCTAATGCTGGGGATGCAAGAGATGAGGTTTCGTTCTCTGAATAAGGACGATCCGCTGGAGAAGGAAGTGGCAACCCACCTCAGAATTCTTGCCTGGGAAATCCCATGGACAGAAGAGCCTGGTGGGTAATGGGAGGGCAGTTGTTAATGACTCAACAACAACAAGCACATACAAAGAGAAAGAGAAATTTGGTTTAGGTTGTTCCCTGGCTTTCAGATGTATTCTTTCCATGTTTTTCTCTCCTTAACTCTATGATCCTGCCTTCTCCTTATACTCTTGCTGCCTCTTTCTTCTTCTTCTTTTGTTGTTCAAGAACTTCCCCTTTGGCAGGCGGAGTCTTATCCACTGCACCACCTAGGAAGTTCCCACGATCTTCTTAAAAAAGGGTTGCCTCTTCCTAAATATTTTTACATTAAAACATCTTTTTGTTATGAAATGATGGTGATGGTACATAGTTCTTTCTGCACAATTATTTACTTATGGTACTGGCAAGGTGCCAAGTGGGCATATATAAGGAGCCCAGGGCTTTCCTGTGGTCCAGTGGGTAAAGAGTCAGCCTTGAAGTGCAAGGGGTACTGGTTCAATCCCTGGCCTGGGAAGATCCCATGTGCTGCTGAGTGGCTGGTGTGTCCAATTAGGAGCCAGCGCTCTGGTGCGCATGTGCCCAGAGCTGGTGCTCTGCAACGAGAGAGGCCACTGCAGTGGGAGGCCCACACGGGCCAAAGAATAAAGATGGATGAAAATAAATAAATAAAAAACCAATAAAAGAAGCCAAAATTTTAAAAAAATTATTAAAAAACAAAAGTCTAGTATCAGGGAAGGCTTTTTCAAGAAAATGGTGTGGTCCCTGGATTCATTTAGGTGGAATCTGCTAAATCAGTCTGTTTACCAACTAAATGATGGTTATTAGAATTAAGTGGGATGGCATCAGGGAAACCCTGTCAATACAGAAATACTGCATGCGGTATTTCTTCATGCTAATTTCCCTTCTGAGCTGCTGAACCATGGGTCCAATCACCTGGAGATTGGAGGCAAACAGGAAACTACAAGGTAGCTATGCCAAACTTCCCAGGTGGCTAGGAGGTAAAGAATTCGTCTGCTAATGCTGGGGATGCAAGAGATGAGGTTTCGTTCTCTGAATAAGGACGATCCGCTGGAGAAGGAAGTGGCAACCCACCTCAGAATTCTTGCCTGGGAAATCCCATGGACAGAAGAGCCTGGTGGGTAATGGGAGGGCAGTTGTTAATGACTCAACAACAACAAGCACATACAAAGAGAAAGAGAAATTTGGTTTAGGTTGTTCCCTGGCTTTCAGATGTATTCTTTCCATGTTTTTCTCTCCTTAACTCTATGATCCTGCCTTCTCCTTATACTCTTGCTGCCTCTTTCTTCTTCTTCTTTTTTGTTGTTGTTCAACATAATACAATGATCTAAGAAAAAGGCATTAATGGAAACATAAATTTCCAAGCCATCAAGGCTAATGCATTTACAATATGGTAACAATAAACTCCTATTCTTATTGTTCAGTGTCTAAGTCGTGTCCGACTCTTTGCAACGCCATGAACTGCAGCACGCCAGGCTTCCCAGTCCTGTGCAATTGAACACAGTATGTGGCTACTTGGCAATGATGAATTGTCTTCACAGTAGAGATTCTTTTCCTTTCTACAGGATCTCAGCTACAAAAGTTGAGCTGGGTAGTATTCAGAGTTAAGTAACAAGGAAAAGGCACAGAAAGTGAGATAACTTTGTTGTTTGCCTTTATTAAACCTGTCTAGCAGAACCTAAGATGTTTTCTTGTGTTGTGTTTATTAGCTCTCCCTAGGCTGATGTGGGATTGTATCTCCCTTTATTGCGTCCTCTATCTTACATGTATTTCTGAATGAAGACTTCCCCTCCTTTCCCATGCCCCCAACATACACACTGAGAACACAGTCTTTTAAGCAGGTATGAATCTCTGGTGCCAACTGACTAGAAAGGAGACCTTTTCGTTTTTAAAATAATTTTACTGGCCAAGCGAAATTAATAGGCATCTCTCTTGCATAGTGTTCTTGAGTTCAGAGAAACAAAAATCCACTCTAGCCAATTTTCATATAAAGAGATTTCATATGATATAAAGATAGCTTGCCCTGAAAGCTAAAGAATTGAATTCCAGGCAGGAATCCCAGATCCATGCTGCAGAACTGCCTTTCCCAGGGACCAGCAGTTTTTCTCAGGATCAGGAACTTTCCCAGGCAGAATCCGCCACCACTTGTGGAAATGTTTTCCCATCAAAGAAGGGCTTTTCTGCCTTTGCACCCTTTGGACTGTAGCCCGCCAGGTTCCTCTGTCCATAGGATTTTCCAGGTAAGAATACTGGAGTGGGTTGCCATTTTCACTTTCAGGGTATCTTCCTGTCTCATTTGTTTCCAACAGATTCTTTCCATGTTTTTCTCTCCTTAACTCTATGATCCTGCCTTCTCCTTATACTCTTGCTGCCTCTTTCTTCTTCTTCTTTTTTGTTGTTGTTCAACATAATACAATGATCTAAGAAAAAGGCATTAATGGAAACATAAATTTCCAAGCCATCAAGGCTAATGCATTTACAATATGGTAACAATAAACTCCTATTCTTATTGTTCAGTGTCTAAGTCGTGTCCGACTCTTTGCAACGCCATGAACTGCAGCACGCCAGGCTTCCCAGTCCTGTGCAATTGAACACAGTATGTGGCTACTTGGCAATGATGAATTGTCTTCACAGTAGAGATTCTTTTCCTTTCTACAGGATCTCAGCTACAAAAGTTGAGCTGGGTAGTATTCAGAGTTAAGTAACAAGGAAAAGGCACAGAAAGTGAGATAACTTTGTTGTTTGCCTTTATTAAACCTGTCTAGCAGAACCTAAGATGTTTTCTTGTGTTGTGTTTATTAGCTCTCCCTAGGCTGATGTGGGATTGTATCTCCCTTTATTGCGTCCTCTATCTTACATGTATTTCTGAATGAAGACTTCCACTCCTTTCCCATGCCCCCAACATACACACTGAGAACACAGTCTTTTAAGCAGGTATGAATCTCTGGTGCCAACTGACTAGAAAGGAGACCTTTTCGTTTTTAAAATAATTTTACTGGCCAAGCGAAATTAATAGGCATCTCTCTTGCATAGTGTTCTTGGGTTCAGAGAAACAAAAATCCACTCTAGCCAATTTTCATATAAAGAGATTTCATATGATATAAAGATAGCTTGCCCTGAAAGCTAAAGAATTGAATTCCAGGCAGGAATCCCAGATCCATGCTGCAGAACTGCCTTTCCCAGGGACCAGCAGTTTTTCTCAGGATCAGGAACTTTCCCAGGCAGAATCCGCCACCACTTGTGGAAATGTTTTCCCATCAAAGAAGGGCTTTTCTGCCTTTGCACCCTTTGGACTGTAGCCCGCCAGGTTCCTCTGTCCATAGGATTTTCCAGGTAAGAATACTGGAGTGGGTTGCCATTTTCACTTTCAGGGTATCTTCCTGTCTCATTTGTTTCCAACAGATTCTTTAACCACTGAGCTATTGGGAAAGCCTGGATACGCAATAAAGAACTTAAACTTGATTCAGTGTATGACAGTGTGTTCGTTGAAGTAGTAGAGGAATATCACTGGAATACATACTTATGCCTAGAACCCTTCCCGCTTAAGGATGGGATGAGAAATAATATTATGTATTTCCATAGACAGAATTAAAGTTTTGTCCTCTAATCAGTTTTTTTCTTTATCTAGTTTTACGCACCTTGTTTGGCATGACCTACTGTTGGTCATCTGAAATAGTGGTGAAATTCCATGTGGTCCCTGTGTGCCGCCTTCAGATAAAGACTTCTGTGGGAGGGCTGTGCTGGGTCTTTGTGGTTTGCACCTGCTGCGTTCATTGCAGCACAGAGGCTTAGCTGCCCCACCACATGGGGGACCTTTGTTCTCTGACCAGGGATCAAACCCATGTCCCACACATTGGAAGGCAGATTCCTTTTTAAAAATTTTTATTTTATTTGTAACTTTTAGAGAGTTTTGTTGTTTACAGATATGTATGATCCCAGATTAGTCATAGATATATACCCCCCATCCCACCCCTCCAGGCCGTCACACAGCACCCCTGCAGGATCCCCTTTTCTCACAGAGCAATGACTATAGCTATTTTCTTCACATATGATAGTACAGGTTTTCATGCTACTTCCTTTACGCCTCCCACCCACTGTTCATTCCCCACAATGTCCATATGTAAACTGTTCATGTCTGTTTTTCCATCACTTCACTGCGTGTGTTATCATTACCATCCTACTAGATTCCATATATATGTGTTAGTATATTGTACTTGTTGGAAGGCAGATTCTTAACCCCTGGGACACTAGGAAAGTCCCACCAGTGTCCTGATGTGTGAAATTTTTCTAATTGTGAATTGCACGTGCTTCTAGGTTGGTGGGTTGCCCAGGTCATGCTCCTTTTTATAAATGCTTCTTACTGTTTGCCTATCATAGTGTCTTTGAGCCAATCCAGGATCCAGGAAGCAGCTAGGGTAGTGTTCAACTCTGGGAATGCCTTTGGTGTGTCAGCAGTCTCTCTGAACTCGCTTCTGCAAGCTCACGGGGCTACTCTCGTTACAGATCTATGTTCTCTGTAATTATGTGGGGAGGTAGTCAGAGATGCGAGTCACAAAGCCTGTTTTGGTGATCTTTCTGGTTGGAGAGAAAAACTCAGGGAGGCCCCAATGGATCTTAGATGAGCCAAGATTGTGGCTAAAGATGTTGGAGTCCCAGAGTGGTGAAATCTGTAGTGATGCAATAGAAAGGAATGGACAGACTTGCCACATCACAAAAGTAATGGCTTCCTAGATAGAGGCACAACTAAATTAGACAGTTAAAAATCTTAGTATTAGCCTTCCTAAAAATTTGCTTTTATTTCATAGGCTGGGCTAAGGGGAGTCTGACTGGTAGAGAAACACGGGGCCTCTTTGGGGGTCTGGTGGGACAGCAGAAAGGGAAAGTGTTAGTCACTCAGTTGTGTCCAGCTCTTTCTGAACCCATGGGCTGTAGCCTTCTAGGTTCCTCGGTCAGTGGAATTCTCTAGGCAAGAATACTGGAGTAGCTTGCCATGCCTGACCGAGGGAACAGACCTGGGTCTCTTGAACTACAGAACTAGCAGATTCTTTATCATCTGAGCCCCCAGGGAAGCAAAGGGTGTTACAAATACGGAGAGCCGTCACCTAGGAAACAATCCTGGCTTCCGTCTAGACCCAGCTGGAGAAACAAAGGATCCAGAGCGGTGGTGACTTGAGATCTTAGTGGTGACGGTGTCCCTGTGAAAGGTCGAAAGAGCGTGTACCTGGGTCTAATGGCTTTGCAAAATTTAATGTTTCTGTGGTCAGGACTGGTAACTAGACTCAACATGATTTATAGAGGCAGAGGGACGATCTCAGAGAGTAAACCAGACCCATGCTGAAGAGGGGTCTCAGGTCCTGGGAAGGTGGAAAGGTCCTTTCTGAGAACCCTGGCTAGAGAGACATAGCACAATCGCGTGGGGGTCTCCAGCGCTGAGGCCCCCTTTTTGGGGTTCAGGGTCCTGGAGAAAGAACTCCTGGGTAATAGCAGTTTCTGGGAGGTATGGGCAAGGCTCTACCTTGATGTGCCGATGTCTTCCCCTCTGAGTGGTCAGTGTTGTGGCTGGCCAGAATGAAGGCAATGTCGCCCCTGATGCTCGTGGTCCTCTCTTCACTGGGGGTGGGGGTGGGGGGCTGGTGAGGGAAGCGGCACCTACTCACATGAGCTCAGGACGTGGCTCGAAAGCGCTGGGCGGTTGGGGCATTTGACTATGACACCCTGAGCCACAACAGGCTAAGCCCAGGGGGATGTTTTCCTCTTCACACATTGCTCAGCTCTTCCTGCTCTCCCTTAGGGTTCTCACTTTCTCAGGGATGTTAAGGTGGGGAGGCCAGAAGGTCCCTCCCCGACTTGGGAAGGCCTCAGGTGGGTGAGCCAAGCCAAGCAGTATTGTTTGCTATTGAAGAGCTTAGACTTTGCGGGAACGCCCAGCTCCTCCTTCCCAGGTGTGTGTGTGGCCTCTCAGCACTGCCTTCTTCTTGGCTGTCAAGTGCAGAAGGCTGGGCCCCGGCTCCACCAGCGTTTTGGAGTTGAAATGAAGGCATATGTGTGACATTTGTATTAACGTCTCAGACTCCTGAAAGCAAAACTGTTAGTCGCTTAGTCGTGTCCATCTCTTTATGACTTCATGGACTGCACGTAGCCTGCCAGCCTCCGCCATCCATGGGATTCTCCAGACAAGCACGTTGGCCTGGGTTACCATTTCCTTCTCCAGGGATCTTCCTGATCCAAGGATAGAACCCGGGTCTCCTGCCTCCTCAGAGGCTGCGTGGAGGAGGAGGAGCCAGCAAAGGAGACTGAGAGGAAGTGGCCAGTGAGGAGGGAAGAAAGCTACGTGAGTGACCTAGTCTGGTTCTTTGTAAACATGGAAGTTAAGAGAAGGAAGTATGCCTGGATGCAGGGAACGGTCCACTGTGTGGAAAGTCAAGTATTGTGGAAATGCTCAGTCAGGTGAGAACTGAAAAGAGTCCATTGGGTTTAGGATTGTGGAGGATGCTGGTGGACTTGACAAGTCCGGCTTCTGTGGTGATGGGGGAGGGGGGAGGGACAGATAGAGCTAGAACATGCAGAAGTTCAGGAGAGGCTGGGTGAAGCATCTGACTACGGGTGGTCCTGGTGGTCCAGTGGGTAAGGGGCTTCAGTTCGATCCCTGGCCCGGGAGGATCCCACATGTCGTGAAGTGGCTGAACCGATGTGTCCGATTACCGAGCCGGAGCTCTGGAGCACATGTGCCCAGAGCCGGTGCTCTGCAATGAGAGAGGCCACTGCAATGGGAGGCCCACACAGGTCAAAGAATAAAGATGGATGAAAATAAATAAATGGGAAATCAATGAAAGGGGCCAAAATTAAAAAAAGGAAAAAAAAGCCATCTGATTGCAATAGAGGAGACCGGGGTTCAATCTCTGGATTGGGAAGATCCCCTGGAGAAGGGAATGGAAACCCACTCCAGTCTTCTTGCCTGGAGAATCCCATGGACAGAGGAGCCTGGTGGGCTACAGTCCAGGGGGTCTCAAAGAGTCAGACACGACTGAACAACTAACAGTAGGGAGTGGTGGAGTCAGTACCCTTTCTTTTAAATTGCTCTTTCCTCACCATTTTCCCCTTTAATTAATTAATTTTTGGCCACTTGGCATCTTCATTGCTGCGAGCAGGCCCCTCTCTAGCTGTGGTATGCGAGTTTCATAAGGGGTGGCTTCTCTCGCTGGGCTGCGTGGGTTTAGTTGCCCCGCAGTACGTGGAATCCTCCCAGACCAGAGATCACACCTGCATCGCCTGCACTACCAGGCAGATTCCTAACCCGTGGGTCACCAGAGAAGCTCCCAGTGTATTTTTCAAGAAAGAAAGGACACTTGAGGCCTTCTCTGGCTCTTGACTGGAGGCCTCCCTCTGCTCTGCAAGGATAAGAACTGCATCACAGCTGGGGACGACCAAGCCTCATAGCGATCGAGAGGCACACTATCCCTTTCTGCACTTGACGAAGAACCTTGGGGAGGGCCGGCCTTGAGGCAGGCAGGATCCTAGACTTCTGTCACAATCTATTTGTTTCTCTCTCAACTCACTGAAAACACTAGCCTCCAGTTATCTTTCATACTGAGAAGAAATGATTAGAAGATTCATTTCATAAATAACCACTTCATTTTAAGGGACAGAGGTGTTCATGTCTAATGACCCTAATCCTAGCTTTTGGAAAAGCCTTTAATCTTGTTAATGATATGCTGAAACAAATTAAACAACATGACTAATTCTGTGGCCTGGTGGTTGACTGATTCCAGCAGGGAGTTTCTCTTTAGGAAGGTTCGCTCTGTAGGTCTGCTCATCTAGTTATAGATAGGGTGCTTTCTAGACTGTGAAACAGGGTATCATACCCTAATAACAGGCCAGGGGAACATGCAACTGTTTATTGACTTTGATTTCTTTAGCAGCGCTTTAAAGAAAACTACATGATAAGAACTTGCATGTAAAATGTTTTCAACCTCGTCCCCCACCCCAAAGGGTAAAACCTGTTCTATCTTGTATTCTCACTCCACCCTGGAGGAAACTGTTAATTTCTAGATCTTTCAAGATGCCAGAAGAGTTAGTCAGAGGAATGTCAAAGCTTGTTCAAAATACCTCCCGCCCCACTTCCATCAACGGTATTCTGATTCCAATACTCTTTGAGCCTCCTTTGAAAAAAAAAAAAAGATTAGAAAAGAGAAAATCTTTAGAAATGGTATCTGTGCTCTCTACTTTTGAAGACATAATATCAGAGTATTAAAGGTGGAAGATAATAAGTTGTGATAATCAAACCTGACTTGCCTTCTAGGACTTCTAAGGATTAATTAATTAATCAGTCCAGGAATGTGCTCACTGCTTGCTATTATCGTCATGTTAAAGATATCTTTGCTGCTGTGTTAAGCCCTTCGTGATCCACTGCCTCGTTGTTTCTTCAGCTTCAGCTCTAATTCACTACCTCATGCCGAGGTTAGCAATCATATGACAATTCTTTTCAGAATATGAAAGAGCCAGAAGAGTGCTCCTTTGTCTCTTCATCTCTCATAAAGCATTAGTGTTTTCCCTAGGCCTGCTTTCCTTCCGCCTCACTCCTCCATTCCCAACTAGATCCAGTCAATGAATGAGAGTTAGGTCTCGCTGTATCTTACATTTCAAACATATTTACTTATTTGGCTGTGCTGGCTCTTAGCTGCGGCATATGGAATCTAGTTCCCTTTCCAAGGATTGAACCCTGGGTCCCTTGCATTGGGAATGGGATGTTCCAGCCACTGGACGACCAGGGAAGTCCCAGGTCTCACTTTATTATTTTCTTTTAAATTTTGTGTAACACCAAAAATGTTTTGGACTGGGGTACAGCCGATTAACAATGTTATGGTAGTTTCAGATGAATAACGAATGGGCTCGCCTGTACATATACATGGATCCTTTCCCCATTAACCCCGCGCCCATCCAGCAGTTCCACGTGGTAAACAGTAAGTCTTTGTTGGTTATCCATTTTCAACACAGCAATGTGAACCTAACCCTCCCAAAGTCCCTAACTCTGCCTTCCTAGGTCTCAGCTTAGATGTCACTTCTTCCAGGAAGCCTCCCTTGACTATCTGAGATTGCTTTTGGCATCCCTTCTATGTGCTCTGGTAGCTCCCGACCTCCAACACAGCACTTACCAATCTCTGCGATAAAGGTCTCAACATCTCCATGATACTTCAGATATAGTGAGTGCTTAGCGCATATTTATTGAATGAATACACCAAATAACTGTGATTTTATAAATAATAAATCAAAAAATATGTTCCTTGAACACATTCCAAAATATTACGATAATAAATAACACATTAAATGAATGACTAGTTTAACTTCACCGGGACCATTTGTCAAGTTGTAAAAATTCCACACCTTGTGACCAGGGACCCTTAGCTAATGGGAACCTCAGCATCCTTTCTGGACAAGCCAGCGTTAATGATTGGCCCGACGTCAGGGTTCAGTGAATTCTGATTGGTCAAGAAACTGAAAGGTTAAGGTTTTGAGATACCTTTCTGGTGACACAAGAAGGAGAGGTATCTTTCAATGATTTTCACTTCCAAGCTAGTGGCCCTGTGACATTCTGACTTGCTGCAGTGCCCTCCCCCGCAAGATGACTGCGAATAGCCCAACTCTCTCAGCACCTCCGTTTCAACCCTTCCCCCATCTCTTCAGGCTCCACTCTTGGGGTCCCCACCTGCTGCTGGCCTCCCCGGACGTCCATAGGGCCCTGGTTGCATAAAGGAGAGGAGCAGGACTGGACAGACAGAACGACAACCACTTTTCTCTGGGTTCAGGGACAGCTGGAATCCACCAGCTGAGCCGGAAGCCGTGGCGGAGTAGAAAGCAGAGGGGAAGGAAAGCCAGCCACTGCAGGGCTGTCTGGGCTGGAGGCTGGGGAATGGGAGGGAGAGGCCGGTCCCTCTCAGACCTTTGTACCGAGCGTAGCTGCTGTCTCCTGGGGCAACAGGAAAGAAAACACACTTGACGCCTAGCTTCCAGTCTAGGTCCTAACAACAGCTAACGTTTATGGTGCGTTTCTCTTCCTTGACTCCTCTATTCTTGGCTTGGAAGAAACAGAATTCCATATGGCTTGTTTCTCCACCTGGGCATCAGACCGTCTTCTGGGAATCAGTCCCTCTCTCTTTGGCATTTGGTCATTTTGCTCTCGACTAACTCCTTCCTACTTTCCTAGAAACAAGATTGCTTTCCTAGGCAACAGACCAGTACCGGCCTCTGCCCTCGCCAACAAAGTTCTCAAAGAGTATGCAGTCCATTCTCCTGACTGCTCCTTCCTTTGTAAATCTATTCCTTTCTTCTTCTTCTTTGTTTTTAAGATTTTTTTTTTTTTTTTGATGTGGACCATTTTAAGGGTCTTAATGAATTTGTTACAATACTGCTTCTGTTTTACATTTGAGTCTCTTGGCATCTAGGATTTTAGCTCCTCTAGCAGGGATTGAATTTGCAGCCACTGGATTGGAAGGCAAAATCTTGACCACCGGACTGCTGGGGAAGTCTCATATATCTTTCTTCCTAATTCTTCTTCTTCCTTGATGAGGCTCCTCCATGCCAAGAACTCAACATGCTGGCTCTGTTTCTTTTTCTTGACTTTTTTGTTTGTTTGTTTTTTTGCTTTTACAGAGTTTTGTTGTTTACAGATAGGTATAATCCCAGATTGGCTCTGTTTCTTACAACTTCTGCAACTTTAAGCAAATGGCATAGTCTCTGAATTGTCATCCCCTCAATGTTCAAAATGAAAAGAAAAAGGATTACCCCAGATGGTTGTTCCAATGATAAAAAACAAAGTGTCACTTATTTTAAAAGGATCTTTAAAGAAGATCTGTTCTGTATAAACTTTTGTAAAATCTGTGGTTCCAGGAGCTGCTAATTTCAGAGTGTATGACTTCCCTCATGAGGGAATGAGGGGGCAATGCTCCCCATCTAATTTATGTGACATAAAAGTCATATTCCTGCCACTTCTTTTCCTTTTCTGCTGGAGCTTTTTTATGTTTATAAGGAGCTCTATATGATACCAGACATTTTTTAGTACAGTGTTTCATTTAGTCCTCAAAAATAGTGAGACACGGGTTTTGTTATGCTCATTTTAGAATGGAGGGTTCCTGGGGCTCAGTGCTAAAGAATTCACCTGCAGATGCAGGACCTGTGGGTTCGCTCCCTGGGTGGAGAAGATCCCTTGGAGAAGGAAATAGCAACCCGCTGCAGTGGTCTTGCCTGGAGAATCCCACGGACAAGAGAAGCCTGGTGGGTTACATATGGTCCATGGGGTCTTGAAAGAGTCCCAGAAAAAACAGACCAGTACGGGCCTCTGCCCTCGCCAACAAAGTTCTCAAAGAGTATGCAGTCCATTCTCCTGACTGCTCCTTCCTTTGTAAATCTATTCCTTTCTTCTTCTTCTTTGTTTTTAAGATTTTTTTTTTTTTTTTGATGTGGACCATTTTAAGGGTCTTAATGAATTTGTTACAATACTGCTTCTGTTTTACATTTGAGTCTCTTGGCATCTAGGATTTTAGCTCCTCTAGCAGGGATTGAATTTGCAGCCACTGGATTGGAAGGCAAAATCTTGACCACCGGACTGCTGGGGAAGTCTCATATATCTTTCTTCCTAATTCTTCTTCTTCCTTGATGAGGCTCCTCCATGCCAAGAACTCAACATGCTGGCTCTGTTTCTTTTTCTTGACTTTTTTGTTTGTTTGTTTTTTTGCTTTTACAGAGTTTTGTTGTTTACAGATAGGTATAATCCCAGATTGGCTCTGTTTCTTACAACTTCTGCAACTTTAAGCAAATGGCATAGTCTCTGAATTGTCATCCCCTCAATGTTCAAAATGAAAAGAAAAAGGATTACCCCAGATGGTTGTTCCAATGATAAAAAACAAAGTGTCACTTATTTTAAAAGGATCTTTAAAGAAGATCTGTTCTGTATAAACTTTTGTAAAATCTGTGGTTCCAGGAGCTGCTAATTTCAGAGTGTATGACTTCCCTCATGAGGGAATGAGGGGGCAATGCTCCCCATCTAATTTATGTGACATAAAAGTCAGATTCCTGCCACTTCTTTTCCTTTTCTGCTGGAGCTTTTTTATGTTTATAAGGAGCTCTATATGATACCAGACATTTTTTAGTACAGTGTTTCATTTAGTCCTCAAAAATAGTGAGACACGGGTTTTGTTATGCTCATTTTAGAATGGAGGGTTCCCTGGGGGCTCAGTGCTAAAGAATTCACCTGCAGATGCAGGACCTGTGGGTTCGCTCCCTGGGTGGAGAAGATCCCTTGGAGAAGGAAATAGCAACCCGCTGCAGTGGTCTTGCCTGGAGAATCCCACGGACAAGAGAAGCCTGGTGGGTTACATATGGTCCATGGGGTCTTGAAAGAGTCAGACACGACTTAGGAACTAAACAACAGCAACAAATGCTCATTTTACAACAAGGAAACAACTTGTTCAAGGTCTCAAGGTTAATCCGTAGAAAACCAGGAATTCAGGCACAGTTCTCTTTAAAGCAAATCCTATGTACTGTCCTCTCAATGTTAATATCCCTCAAAGGATAAGGAGCCAAATCTCATACTTTGCTTTATTTCTTCCTTGTGTAGTTTTCCAGAACACTCCAAACCTTCTCTGAGAAGACCCCTGTGTAAACATCAGGGGGGATTTAAAGATACATGATAGCTATATATAGTTTATAAGAGAGGATCTCAAGAGTCTGTATGTTTGAAATTGTCTCTAAAGGAAGGGGATGAAGATATTGATTAACCTTAGACGCTATGTCTATGTGCTAATTTTAAGGGTAACCACAAAAAAACTGAAATGTGCTTGTGCTCAGTCGCTCAGTTGTGTCTGTCTCTTTGCAACACATGGACTGTAGCCCACCAGGCTCCTCCACCCATGGAATTTTCCAGGCAAGAATACTGGAGCAGGTTGCCACTTCCCACTCCAGGGGATCCTCCCGACCCAGGGATGGAAACCACATCTCTTGGATGCTTTACCACTGGGCCACCTGGGAAGCCCCAGAGAGCTGAAACAGAACAGGTATAAATGCCAAGTCATTAGACGTGATTAGAAAAAAGGAGTATATTAAAGAAAATTCACCAATAGGAGATGGGATAGAAGGAAAAAACAGGCAAAGAAAAAGAAAGTAAGTGGGAAATGAGAGGGTGGGGATACATTCAAAGATGAGGATCATAATGTGACAGAGTGTGCTAGTTTTCACCAAAAATCTGTTCTCCTTCATGGTGACAGAGCTGTGGTTGGACATGGCTGCCTAGCTAGTGGTCTCATTCTCCTCCTCCTTTGTTACTGGGCGTGACCATGGGACTAAGTTCTGGCTGGTGGGAGACAAGAGACAAGTGTGCCGCTTCTGGGTTTAGGCCTTTGCACTGGTGTTTCCTGCTTCGTTCTTCCTTGAGCCGGAACTCCACGCCCTGACCTCCTTCTGGGTCAATAAGCCTTAGAAGACAGATCAGTCATATGTGGCAAAGGAGCCATCCACCAGCTGGGACCCCTCCTCCCAAGAGCCTTTCATGGGAGAGATGCAGGAATCGTGCTTGGTGGATGGCAGGGAGGCAGGATCTCTGCCTTACAATAACCTTGTACCCTAATGAGTACACACAACAAAATGAAAACTCATCAACATAGATAACTGCCAGTGCTGGAGGGGCAAGAGACGCAGGTTCAATCCCTGACTTGGGAAGATCCCCTGGAGGAAGAAATGACGACCCCCTCCAGTATTCTTGCCTGGAAGATTCCAGGAATAGAGGACCCTGGCGGGCTACAGTCCGCTGAGTCACTGAGAGCTGGCCACGACTGAGCATGCATGCAGACATGTCACTAAAAGGCAGACTCTCAGTGGGAGAAAAGAGTATCAACATACAACTGCGGTGATGACCATCTGCAGGGCGGCCGTGGAGACGCAGACAGAGAGAGCCGACCTCCTCTTGTGGGAAGGAAAGGGTGGGGCGTGCTGAGAGAATAGCACATAAACCTACAAACTGTCATGCGTAAAATACATGACCAGTGGAAATGTGCTGTATGACGCAGGCCTGCACTCTACAGCCCAGGAGCTACAACTCTGGAGCCCACGTGCCGCGACTACTGAGCCCACGCGTGGCCCCACGGACACCTGTGCGCCCTGGAGCCTGTGCTCGCAACAGGCGGTCCCCACAATGAGAAGCCTATGCACTGCAACGAAGAGACAAGCCTGCACTGCAATGAAGACCCTACACAGCCCCAAATAAGATTTACGTATATAAAGAAGGAATCAATCCAAGAAGAAGCCACAACAACAGCAGCAGCAGCAAAATAAGCGGAACTGATGTGCCACATTCCTGGAACTCAGGAAGTTTGACGAGACTGGAGAAATAGATGGGGGCCGATACAGGAACGCCGTCCCACGGGCGACCGGGAGGCATTCGACGCGTTCCTTCCGGAAATGACTTGCTCACTTTTGTACTTTAGGCAGCTTATTTTAGCCACGAGGCGAGAGGTGGCGGGGCAGAGGTGTGAGCAGCTTAGCAGCAGTGAGACTAATGAGAAAAGCCACACAAGGTTTCAGGGGCTTGAAAGAAAGGACCCCACACCAGCAACAGCAGTGAAATGGAGGGAAGATGATGGACAGGAAGGTCTGGTCCTGGAGCAGGTGATGGGAGAGACCAGCGGAGCCTGGGACAAGTTCAGATTTCTCCTCTGGTTGCCTAGGCAGACCGTGGAGACATTTACGGGGAATGAGCCTAGGGAGAAGAGGCAACGGGCAGGAGAAGGAACTTCTGTTTCAGTCAAGATGAGTTGAAGCCCTGTGGGACATCTGGGCAGAAGTTTCTGATAAGAAACTGGCTTTACAGACTGGAGATCTGGGATAGGGCTGAACACGTTTAAGAGTTGCTAGCACATGGTTGGTAGTTGAAGTCATGGATGGGTCTAGGTAAACCAGGCAGCATTAGTAACAGACCAAAAGCAGACGATTTAAGCATTCCAACAAACAGGTCAGAGACGAGGAAGGGGCTAAGCCGCTCTTTGCAACCCCATGGGCTGCAGTCTGGCAGGCCCCTCTGTCCATGGGATTCTTGAGGCAAGAATACCTGGGTGAGGGATCTTCTTTAGGGGAGCTTCCTGATCCAGGGATCAAACCTGGATCTTCTCCATTGCAGGCGGATTCTTTACTGTCTGAGCTGCCAGGAAAGATGTTTAGAGAATGGGAGACTGAAGTGTCACCGTGGTCAATGCAGGAGATAGTTTCAATGACAAAAGCCTGGCCTCCACTGACAAATACTGAAGATACATTAAATAAGAAGGGAATGAAGAAAGGGGACCACGCAGCAATTCAGGGAGTTTTGAAAGGCGCAGGGTCGCCTTGGAAGAAGAGTGGGCACAGAAGGTCGTTTGAAGGGAAGGATGAGTGGTAGATGAAGAAAGGGTTGTGAGAATAATAAAAAACAGGCGTTTATCTCCCAAAGACCTTGGCTGTGAAGAGGTGGGGACTAGAGGATCCAGACTGCATCAAGGGAATGTTTTGAAGTTTTCAGTCTGTTTTTAAAATGTGCGAATGTGTTTTACAGGACGGAGGGCCTGGGAAGGTGCTGACAGAAGCAACCTGAAAGTGCAGGAGTGGGAATGTCCCGTGAAAAGCTATTCCCACCCATTGGAAAAGGTCCTGATGCTGGGAACGATTGAAGGCACAAGGAGAAGGGAGCTGCGGAGGATGAGATGGTGAGATAGCGTCACTGACTCAATGGGCATGAATTTGCGCAGACACCAAGAGATATAGGAGGACAGCGGAGCCGGGCATCCAGCAGTCCATGCGGTCGCCAAGAGTCAGGACTTCGCGACTGACCACCACCACCAAAGCTATTCTGGGATTGGAAATAGACTGCAATCGGCTCGGATGCCAATAAAGAGGATCAGAACCAGTTTGAAATGTTGTTTACCAAGGCCGGGACGAGGCGACCCGTCATTTAAAGAGGGCTCACTGCGAGCCGGTCCCTTTCCCTAATTTGAAGGTAACGCTCTAATTGGAAGGCAGATCAACTCCTTCGCCTCGCTTCGTTCCCTGAAACCGTTCATTACGAAAAGGCCTGAAAGAAGCGGTCCTCAAGCCGAACCCTCTGGCAGGCCCCTCTGTCCATGGGATTCTTGAGGCAAGAATACCTGGGTGAGGGATCTTCTTTAGGGGAGCTTCCTGATCCAGGGATCGAACCTGGATCTTCTCCATTGCAGGCGGATTCTTTACTGTCTGAGCTGCCAGGAAAGATGTTTAGAGAATGGGAGACTGAAGTGTCACCGTGGTCAATGCAGGAGATAGCTTCAATGACAAAAGCCTGGCCTCCACTGACAAATACTGAAGATACATTAAATAAGAAGGGAATGAAGAAAGGGGACCACGCAGCAATTCAGGGAGTTTTGAAAGGCGCAGGGTCGCCTTGGAAGAAGAGTGGGCACAGAAGGTCGTTTGAAGGGAAGGATGAGTGGTAGATGAAGAAAGGGTTGTGAGAATAATAAAAAACAGGCGTTTATCTCCCAAAGACCTTGGCTGTGAAGAGGTGGGGACTAGAGGATCCAGACTGCATCAAGGGAATGTTTTGAAGTTTTCAGTCTGTTTTTAAAATGTGCGAATGTGTTTTACAGGACGGAGGGCCTGGGAAGGTGCTGACAGAAGCAACCTGAAAGTGCAGGAGTGGGAATGTCCCGTGAAAAGCTATTCCCACCCATTGGAAAAGGTCCTGATGCTGGGAACGATGGAAGGCACAAGGAGAAGGGAGCTGCGGAGGATGAGATGGTGAGATAGCGTCACTGACTCAATGGGCATGAATTTGCGCAGACACCAAGAGATATAGGAGGACAGCGGAGCCGGGCATCCAGCAGTCCATGCGGTCGCCAAGAGTCAGGACTTCGCGACTGACCACCACCACCAAAGCTATTCTGGGATTGGAAATAGACTGCAATCGGCTCGGATGCCAATAAAGAGGATCAGAACCAGTTTGAAATGTTGTTTACCAAGGCCGGGACGAGGCGACCCGTCATTTAAAGAGGGCTCACTGCGAGCCGGTCCCTTTCCCTAATTTGAAGGTAACGCTCTAATTGGAAGGCAGATCAACTCCTTCGCCTCGCTTCGTTCCCTGAAACCGTTCATTACGAAAAAGGCCTGAAAGAAGCGGTCCCTCAAGCCGAACCCTCTGGCCGAGGCTAACCCGCCTGCGAGGTGCTCAGTGTCCCAAAGGACGAAGCACCCCTGCGCAGCGGGCTCGGGAGCGGCTCCGGAATGCGGCGCTCTCCCTCGCTCTGTCCAAGTCGGTGACCGTCCAGCGCGATTTCCTTGCAGCCTCCGCGCCCGGAGCAGGGGAGGTGCCTGCGCTCGGGAGGGCGGCGAGCGAGCGCTGCGGGCTCCAGGCGCGGGCAGCCCGCGGAGAGGGGCGCGGGGGCGGCTCCGGGGGCTCGCGGCCGGCCCAGCCTGGCTCTCCCCGCCGCGCCTTGTGCGCGCGCGCGCGGCGGCAGCTCGGCCCCGGCCCCGGCCCCGGGGGAGGCCGCTCCCGTCCCCGCGCCCCCGGCCACCCGGCGGCCGCGCTCGGCTCCGAGCCTTATAAGGCCGGGCCGGGGCGGGGCGGTCCCGTGTGTCCCGGGCCGCCCGCCGGGAGGCGGGGCCGCCGGGGAGGAGGGGCGGGGCGCGCGGAGGAGAGGGGGCGGGGCGCGCCGGGGAGTGGGCGGGAGTCGGGGCGGGGCCAGGCGCGAGGGGCGGGCTCTGCGGTCGTGGGAGGCGGCGGCGGCGGCGGCGGGGGGCAGCGGGCCTCGCGGAGCTGGACCGCGGCGGCGGCGGAGGCAGGGGCCGGCGCGGGGGCGGGCGAGCGCGGCGCGGCGACAGTCGGAGACGGCAGGCGGGCAGGCGGCCGGCCCCGGGCGGGAGCCGGGCGGCGGCGGCGGCCGCGAGGACCGCGGCGGCGAGGGAAGCGCGTCCACGGCCCCGGCGGCGGCGGGGGCCCGGGTCCGCACGCCCGGGCGGCCGGCGGGCGCGGGCCGGCGCGATAGAGCCGCCGCACGTGCGCCCCGCTCCCGGCGCCCGCAGCCCGGCCTGGGAGGAACCGGTGGGTACCGCGCCCGCGCCGCCCCTCCTGCTGCGCGCCTGCTTCCCTAGCGCGGGCCGGGTTCCGTTCAGGAAACGGCCTGGGATGAGGTCCCCAGCTGCTTCCCCGCGGGGCTGCGCTTCCTCCGCCGCCCCGGCTCCTCCGCGCGCGCCGCGCCGCCGGGAGCCCCTTTGTCCGGCCGGCCGGGGCTCCCCGAGGGGCCGCCGGCGAGCCGCTGACCCCGCGGCCCGCGGAGGACCGTCTGGTGGCTGGTCCCTCGACTTTTCAACTTTGCACTTGCTGTCAGAGCCGGGAGGGTGGACAGGGCGGGGACAGGAGACATCCAGGCTGCGGGTCAGCGGGCAGGGCTCGGCAGAGAGCGGGGTGCCCCCCAGGGACCGCGCCCGGGTTCCCGGGGACCCGCGCTGCTGGTCCGGACGCGCGCCTCCGACCCCGGCTCGCCGCGGAAGCCCCGGGCTGTTCCAGGGGTCAGGGGCTTTGCCGGGGACGGAGCGGGAAGCGGACCTCGATGTCGCCTTGGTTTCTCGCTGCCCGTAACACGCGGAGGTTGGGGACCTTTTAGGGAGCAGGGTAGCGTGTCCGCGTGCCTGGTAAGTGCGAGGATAAGGAGCAGGAGCTCGGGGCGGGGTTGGGGGGGGGGTCGCATCTGCTCCCTCAAACTCTTGCAAGTGCCTTCTCCCTTGCAACTCGGAAACACCTCACAACCCGGCAGTGTTTCTACCCCGAGATCCCCGGCTCACTCAGAACTTCGTAATCCTGTGTGGGCTGCTTTTTCCCTGGCACCGACTCTTGGCTCTCTGCGCCCTGGCGAGATGGTTGCTCCTCCATGCTGGTGGATATCCTTGAGCCTCTTTGAAAAGCCTCGACCGAAATTTCCTGCCTCGCCTGTAATTCTGTTCAGCGTGTTCCCCGGGACTGCCGCGCGCTCAGCTCAGGCTGGCCCCCTGCCTGTCGGGAGCCTCGAGGTCAGGTGCCAGGCTTGGTTCCTTTTCTGTTCTAATGTGTGCCCTCCCGGCTCCTTTGCCCAAGTTCCTCTGCCTTCTGTTTCCCGACCTTTCGGGAGTGTCCTTCGACTCGGCTCCATCTGTATCGGCAGCTGTCTTTGCTTTCGTAAATTTGAACATGTTGTTAGGTTGCCCATCTGCTCCTATTTCTTCGGTTGTGTGTATTACTGAGGATTAAAATACTCTTGAAATTCAAAAGACAATTCCGCTTTGGAGTGTAAATCAAAGATCCCAGAGAACTAAATTCAAAGACCTGTTTTCCTTAACTTACTTACTTTTCAACGTGTGGCTCCTTTTGGACGTGCAGACTTAGAGCAAACATCCAATCAAGATGAAAACTATCTAGTATGTCCTTTACTTTAGGATGCTGATGGACTTCACTGCACTGCTGTCAGAGCCGGGAGGGTGGACAGGGCGGGGACAGGAGACATCCAGGCTGCGGGTCAGCGGGCAGGGCTCGGCAGAGGCGGGTGCCCCCAGGGACCGCGCCCGGGTTCCCGGGACCCGCGCTGCTGGTCCGGACGCGCGCCTCCGACCCCGGCTCGCCGCGGAAGCCCCGGGCTGTTCCAGGGGTCAGGGGCTTTGCCGGGGACGGAGCGGGAAGCGGACCTCGATGTCGCCTTGGTTTCTCGCTGCCCGTAACACGCGGAGGTTGGGGACCTTTTAGGGAGCAGGGTAGCGTGTCCGCGTGCCTGGTAAGTGCGAGGATAAGGAGCAGGAGCTCGGGGCGGGGTTGGGGGGGGGTCGCATCTGCTCCCTCAAACTCTTGCAAGTGCTTTCTCCCTTGCAACTCGGAAACACCTCACAACCCTGCAGTGTTTCTACCCCGAGACCCCCGGCTCACTCAGAACTTCGTAATCCTGTGTGGGCTGCTTTTTCCCTGGCACCGACTCTTGGCTCTCTGCGCCCTGGCGAGATGGTTGCTCCTCCATGCTGGTGGATATCCTTGAGCCTCTTTGAAAAGCCTCGACCGAAATTTCCTGCCTCGCCTGTAATTCTGTTCAGCGTGTTCCCCGGGACTGCCGCGCGCTCAGCTCAGGCTGGCCCCCTGCCTGTCGGGATCCTCGAGGTCAGGTGCCAGGCTTGGTTCCTTTTCTGTTCTAATGTGTGCCCTCCCGGCTCCTTTGCCCAAGTTTCTCTGCCTTCTGTTTCCCGACCTTTCGGGAGTGTCCTTCGACTCGGCTCCATCTGTATCGGCAGCTGTCTTTGCTTTCGTAAATTTGAACATGTTGTTAGGTTGCCCATCTGCTCCTATTTCTTCGGTTGTGTGTATTACTGAGGATTAAAATACTCTTGAAATTCAAAAGACAATTCCGCTTTGGAGTGTAAATCAAAGATCCCAGAGAACTAAATTCAAAGACCTGTTTTCCTTAACTTACTTACTTTTAAACGTGAGGCTCCTTTTGGACGTGCAGACTTGGAGCCAACATCCAATCAAGATGAAAACTATCTAGTATGTCCTTTACTTTAGGATGCTGATGCAGGACAACTTAAGCAGGAAAACTTTTATCTCTGCTCGACTTCAAGTGATGAAAATGCAAATATTCACTTATTAGCCTTAAAAAGTAGAGCCTGAACAGAAATAACATGAATGAAAGGTGACACTTTATCCAGTCTGTTGAACTTCTCTTTAAAAAATTAGGTTTATCTTCTTTAGACACTGCAGGCCTTTTTATTTACTACACAGGTGTTTTACACAGCACCTACTATGTTCCATGAGTTTTGAATGGAGCAGTGGACAACACAAGCACAGCTCCTTAAATCCTCACAGAGCCTCTCATTCTTAAGTTGACAGGATACTTGTTACTAGTTTACATTCAGAGTACAGAAAAATCATCCAAGATCTCATGTACATGGCAAAAAATGATCCTTTGGATGAAGTGATTTTATGTGAAACCCTGTGGCTGTCCATGTCTGACATGAAGTCTATGATCTAATAAAGGAATCTCATTTAATCGCTTAGAAAAGATAAGTCATCCAAATTACTGAAAAGTGTGAACAAGAAGGAAGGAGGTAAGGTAGAAAGAGGGCATGTAAATGTCAGTTATTTCAGATGTGTGGAGCTAAGTGGGTCAATGTCAGCTTAATCTAGGTATACTGAGGGACAGGTTTCTCTTCAAAACAAATTTCACCAAAATCAGGGATTATTGAGCTTCTCAGATCAGTGATTCTGTAAGAATCTCATCAAAGTTATGGACCTCCTCCCCAAGATGTACCCATGCAATATACATGTAAAAATTAAGTAAAATTTCAAGTGAATCACAGGTTTTTATAGCCACATCTGTGGATCCTTAGAGACCTTGGGTTAAAAACATCTGCTTTGACCTGGATTCCATGGCTGTCATCTAAAATCTGGGTCTTTGAATTCCAATACGGGGAACTTTAATATTTTACCATAAAAGTATACTCATTTCCACTTAGAAAGGACGAATCTGTATTGAACAGGCCACATTCACAGCACATAGATGGTGTTGCGTTATCCCATATTGTATTTAACAGCATACGTGGAAGGATTTACTTTCTCCGGTCTTTTTTGCTGGGCCTCAAAACATATGATTCTACACGGAGCCATTCCGACTGAAGCGTACACGTGTTGGGAATCGATGCTGAGTAATAGTAAAGAGAACAACTCGTCTAGCTTGAAATGTACCCATGCCTGGAGCAGTGAGCTGCTGGCCATCAGGACGGTCTTTGTACTTGGAGATGAAATGAAGTTATTTTAGTAACGTGAGGGCATTTAAATAAACTGTTAGCCTTATCATTACCCCAGCTAGAGCACTGGACCTACAAGAAGGTAAATGTTAGTAGTCAGGTGCCTGTAGAGTTTCTTTAGTGCTAGATTTGGAATGTAATCCAATCAGCGGAAAACAGGCATTACTTAAAGTTTCTCATCAATTAAAAAATATTTTGGTGGTGGGAATAGGTGGGTAGGAAGATACTTAGCCAAGCAGTCCTTACTTGTAGATAGTATCCATGTGTGCATGTGTGTGTGAGCATGCTAAGTTGCTTCATTCATGGCTGCCTCTGCAACGCCATGGACAGTAGCCCTCCAGGGGGCTCCTGGCACGGATTCTCCAGGCAGCAGTTGTGGAGTAGGTTGCCGTGCCCACCCCCAGGATGATAATATCCTGGGGAAAAATAGGTGCAATTCTCTCCAGAACTTAGAATCTTGAGTATGGGAGTATTTACAGAGTAGTTCTTGAACAGGTCACGGATACTTATCTTTTACTTGTTAAAATTTATGTTTATTTCCAAATGATTATTATCTAGTTGGCTCTTGTGAATTCGGAACCACTGAAAAATTAGGAAGAGTTTCAAAGGAAAAATGCCCCCAAAGTAATGAGAGTTTATAAGTGTATTTATGTATTGTCTTGAGGACCAAAGGTATTTGCCTTAGGTGCGAGGAGTTGATACCATGATTACTGTCATTTCAAAATCCTCTGCGTTGAGGTAACAATAAGGAAATTTTAAAGAAGTTTTCAGTGTTAGATTTGAAACATAGACTAGGTAGCATATTATGGAAGCTCTTTTAAAGTTTACATGAAAGCAGATCTACCTGTTCAACCTGCAGTGTTCTTTGCATGGTTCGCATTGATTAGGAAGGTGAGTCTTAGAACCTGTTTTTAAAGTGCCTACATACTTGGGTTCTTTAGAATCTAAATGTAGACTTCTTCATGTTTATGACATAATATATATTATAAAACCATAGAATATATGGGATTTATTAATAGAAGCTACAAAAGGATATTAAACCTCTTTTGTTCTGAGTATGAGCAATAAGAATAGAATTCAAAATAGCTCTATAGATAATAATATGTTAATATTCATAAGGTTGGTATCAGAATAAGAACTGGCTGTAACTTATCTTTAGTACAATAGTGGTTTTTTTTTTTTATTATTAAATGAGGCAGAAAGCCCTCAAGTAGAAACTAAACCTAATTTAGACATAGCTTCTATTTCCATTTCTACTGATGTAGTGTCTATGTGGCTTATGTCCAAGCTTCTAATAGCGTTTGATATATTATGTTCAAAGATTTCAAAGTAATAATAATAAAAGAAATATGTAAGAGACATCTAAGAAATCATTTGAATATCCGAAAATACCAAGTAAGGAAAAGCTCAAGGAAATCTTAAGAGTAAAAAATAATGTAATATGCCACATATTTGAAATTTGTTTTAGGTGTTATTTTGAGTTACATTAAAATGGTTGTAGAATATTGAGCTCGTACAGGTATCAGGTATATGGACTGCATATCCATTCTGGCAATTTCTACTTTACAGATAACACCTGAGAAGAAGGGAGTGGGTCAGCTACCTTAAATCAGGGATTGTTGGCAACAGTGCCTCCCAAGAGATGACTGGAGAAGAGAGGGTCCTCCCTGAGCTGTCTGTTGTGGAAAATGATGCGACATTCCTTCACTTGCTTACACAGTTTTCACTCTGAGTCAGTGCTAGGGAAAATGCAGACCGGGATCCTTTATTTAGCATTGGTAGGTGCAGACTAGCTCTTCTTTCAAAGTCACAACAAATTTCAGAACTTGTGTTATAAAAGTTTTCAGTGTTAGATTTGAAACATAGACTAGGTAGCATATTATGGAAGCTCTTTTAAAGTTTACATGAAAGCAGATCTACCTGTTCAACCTGCAGTGTTCTTTGCATGGTTCGCATTGATTAGGAAGGTGAGTCTTAGAACCTGTTTTTAAAGTGCCTACATACTTGGGTTCTTTAGAATCTAAATGTAGACTTCTTCATGTTTATGACATAATATATATTATAAAACCATAGAATATATGGGATTTATTAATAGAAGCTACAAAAGGATATTAAACCTCTTTTGTTCTGAGTATGAGCAATAAGAATAGAATTCAAAATAGCTCTATAGATAATAATATGTTAATATTCATAAGGTTGGTATCAGAATAAGAACTGGCTGTAACTTATCTTTAGTACAATAGTGGTTTTTTTTTTTTTTTATTAAATGAGGCAGAAAGCCCTCAAGTAGAAACTAAACCTAATTTAGACATAGCTTCTATTTCCATTTCTACTGATGTAGTGTCTATGTGGCTTATGTCCAAGCTTCTAATAGCGTTTGATATATTATGTTCAAAGATTTCAAAGTAATAATAATAAAAGAAATATGTAAGAGACATCTAAGAAATCATTTGAATATCCGAAAATACCAAGTAAGGAAAAGCTCAAGGAAATCTTAAGAGTAAAAAATAATGTAATATGCCACATATTTGAAATTTGTTTTAGGTGTTATTTTGAGTTACATTAAAATGGTTGTAGAATATTGAGCTCGTACAGGTATCAGGTATATGGACTGCATATCCAATTCTACTTTACAGATAACACCTGAGAAGAAGGGAGTGGGTCAGCTACCTTAAATCAGGGATTGTTGGCAACAGTGCCTCCCAAGAGATGACTGGAGAAGAGAGGGTCCTCCCTGAGCTGTCTGTTGTGGAAAATGATGCGACATTCCTTCACTTGCTTACACAGTTTTCACTCTGAGTCAGTGCTAGGGAAAATGCAGACCGGGATCCTTTATTTAGCATTGGTAGGTGCAGACTAGCTCTTCTTTCAAAGTCACAACAAATTTCAGAACTTGTGTTATAAAAGTTTCTGAAGAGCAGGGGTAATTATGAGGTTAATTTTTATAAAGTAATGAATATCTTTACTTTGAGATATTAGTAATTGCCCAGGTTTGCACTTGAAGGTATTTTAACTTTTTTTTGACTTTTTAAATTTTAATATTTTTAAGTGATCAGTGTTTGAATCAGAGTGAGAAGTGTATTCAGTCCTTGATCGCAGAATAGGCATGGATATGAAACATTGTCTTTCTGTTTCACTCTCTGCCTGGATTCTCGAAAACAGTACTTATATAAAAGTTGAAAGCCTAAATGTGAATACAGACATGATCACTGACAAACCAACTTTTGTTGTATGATGTGGCAACAGGAATGGAACAGTAGAATAAGGCAAGATTTGGACTTGGGTCCTGCTTGTGACTTTGGGCCTCAGGTTCTTTACATTAGAAGAGAAGATCTGAACTAGGTTCATTCTTTCAAAAGACCATTGATTTAGATGCTCTTATTTACACTGTCAGACCACTGGATTTGTCAGTAACCAAACAGGTTAGAAATAATAGCCGCTATTTTGATTATTTTTTCTCTCTTAAAGAATTTCCTTCTCAGGGGTATGTTCTTTGTACATACAGGATTGCATTTTTACCGAGTGTTTTTAAGTTTATTCTGCCCAACTCCTTCCCTTCCTAAAGAAGGGCAGAGAGGCTAAAGAAGTAGCCTTTCTCAGTAACACTTGGCAGCAGTGTCTGGTCTTTGTACATTCAAACTAACCAGCACGTTTTACATTTCAATCAATTTAATCTACCGCGTGGCTAGACTGTGGTATCGGAATTGTAGATTGTTTCTGAAAATCTCTTAGAACTGTTCGATCTGTCACAGCGATCAAATTATTAACAGTAAGATTTAAAAGAAAAACACCACCAACAAAAAACCCACATTCAAACACCCCTCCCCTAGTCTGGAGGACCCTTTAGAGGTCAGGCCCACTGAGAAAATTCAAATGAGTTTCAAGGGCATGTACACGCTCAAGAGACTGCTTTCCTGTCAGAAACCGGGATCCTTTATTTAGCATTGGTAGGTGCAGACTAGCTCTTCTTTCAAAGTCACAACAAATTTCAGAACTTGTGTTATAAAAGTTTCTGAAGAGCAGGGGTGATTATGAGGTTAATGTTTATAAAGTAATGAATATCTTTACTGTGAGATATTAGTAATTGCCCAGGTTTGCACTTGAAGGTATTTTAACTTTTTTTTGACTTTTTAAATTTTAATATTTTTAAGTGATCAGTGTTTGAATCAGAGTGAGAAGTGTATTCAGTCCTTGATCGCAGAATAGGCATGGATATGAAACATTGTCTTTCTGTTTCACTCTCTGCCTGGATTCTCGAAAACAGTACTTATATAAAAGTTGAAAGCCTAAATGTGAATACAGACATGATCACTGACAAACCAACTTTTGTTGTATGATGTGGCAACAGGAATGGAACAGTAGAATAAGGCAAGATTTGGACTTGGGTCCTGCTTGTGACTTTGGGCCTCAGGTTCTTTACATTAGAAGAGAAGATCTGAACTAGGTTCATTCTTTCAAAAGACCATTGATTTAGATGCTCTTATTTACACTGTCAGACCACTGGATTTGTCAGTAACCAAACAGGTTAGAAATAATAGCCGCTATTTTGATTATTTTTTCTCTCTTAAAGAATTTCCTTCTCAGGGGTATGTTCTTTGTACATACAGGATTGCATTTTTACCGAGTGTTTTTAAGTTTATTCTGCCCAACTCCTTCCCTTCCTAAAGAAGGGCAGAGAGGCTAAAGAAGTAGCCTTTCTCAGTAACACTTGGCAGCAGTGTCTGGTCTTTGTACATTCAAACTAACCAGCACGTTTTACATTTCAATCAATTTAATCTACCGCGTGGCTAGACTGTGGTATCGGAATTGTAGATTGTTTCTGAAAATCTCTTAGAACTGTTCGATCTGTCACAGCGATCAAATTATTAACAGTAAGATTTAAAAGAAAAACACCACCAACAAAAAACCCACATTCAAACACCCCTCCCCTAGTCTGGAGGACCCTTTAGAGGTCAGGCCCACTGAGAAAATTCAAATGAGTTTCAAGGGCATGTACACGCTCAAGAGACTGCTTTCCTTAAGTGTGGAGAGACTCCGTGGTCTGGCAGGGAGCTTTTGCCCTACTTAACAATATAGCTTAGCACCAGCCTGAAATTCCCTGTGGATGACAAGAGGAGCCTGTCACTGCTGTCTCCGCTCCCCGCAGCCTCCCACGCCGGCAAGGGCGCTCGGGCCCCAGGCGTGCAGCCCGCGGCTCCCGGCGTCCACTCCACCAGCTCGCGAGGGACGAGCTGTGAGCGGTGGCTGCCGCCTGTTGATCCCACTTCCTCCCGCTCCCGTCCGGGTTAGGGAGGGGCTCTCCGAGGACTTCCAGTGTTTTCGTGCTCGGGCACTGGCGTTCGCACGGCTCCAGCGCCGTGTTTTCTTCCAGGCAGCCCCCGCTCGCGCTGCAGCTCAGACATCATTCTGCCCGCCGCCGTCCGGGGCTGCGTGCGCTCGCTCGTCTCTGCGCGCTCTCCACGCCCTGGCCCGTTTCCTGTTAGCCAAAGGGATCGCTCTTTCTGAACGAAAAGTTCTCGGAGCGGAGTGGAGCCTCCCGGAAAATGCGCTGCTCTTCCGTGTGCGCCGGATGGGGGTGGGGGTGGGCCCGAAACTAAAGGCCACGGTCGGGAGAGCTCTGAGGACCCCTAAGCGGAGGCGGGAGAGGTACGGCTCATCGGAGAGGCGCTGGGGGTCCGGAGACGGGAGACGGCCCGGGGGCGCGCCCAGCCCTCGCGGGGCCGGAGGGGACTTGCACTCGCGGGAGCTGCTCGGCGAGGCCCGAGTGCCTGCGGAGAGATGCTGGGTCCGGGAGGTGGCGGGAGCACCCGGGGAGCCGGCAGGAAGCTGGCTAGGCTCCCTTTCTCCTCCCGGCTGCCCAGGAGCTGAGGGAGGGCGCCCGGCCGCGGCTGGGCCTGCGGGAATGGGCTGCGGAGGCGCCGCGGCTCCCCGCCCGCGGCTCCCTCCTGGGGGCCCGGCCCTCGGGGCAGCCGGACGCAGTCCCGATCCCCCCGTGGCTCCCGCCCTCTCGACCCGCGCCGCTCGCAGTCTGGGTCCGGAACGTCCCGGGGCGGGGTGCGCCGGGGCCCCAGGCGGGCGCGGGTCCGTGTCTCCGGGGCGGGCGGGAGCCGCGCGCGGGGTCCGGGGGCCCCTCTGGCCCCGGCGACCCTGGCCCGCGGGAGCGGCTGGGGGAGGGGAAGATGGCGCCGCTCGCGCCGAGCCCACCCCCTGACCGCCGCCGCCGCCCCCGCCGGGCGGTGCTGTGTCCCCGCAGGAGTCGGAGAGGATGGCCGGGGCCAGCGGCCAGCAGCACCACCCTCCGGGCGCTGCGGGAGGAGCGGCCGGCGCCGCGGTGACCCCCGCCGCTGCCTCGGCGGGGCCCGGGGAGGATTCCTCCGACAGCGAAGCGGAGCAAGAGGGACCCCAGAAACTGATCCGCAAAGTGTCCACCTCGGGGCAGATTCGGACCAAGGTGAGGCGGGTCGAGGGGAGCGTGCAGGGAGCCAGGCGGAGGGGCGGGAGAGAGGAGGGAAGGTGCTTGGGGCGCAGGGAGCGCGCCCGGCGATCCCGGGAACGTGGGGAGCCCGGGCCTGGGGGCGGGGCCTGGGCGCGGGGGCGGGGCCCGCGGGAGCCGGACCGCGCGCCCGGAGAGGAGAGGATTCCTGGCCCGCGCGCGGAGCCCTTCCAGGCTGGGCTCCCGGGAAGCTGCGGGCGGCCAGAGGTGGAGGAGAAGGGAACCAGGGAGCGTGGGAAAAAGCCGAAGCGCTGTCTAGAGTTCCCACGCAGGATCTAAAAAGGAGTGTTTTCGTTTTGGCCCTACCTGCCAAGCAGTGCTTGGGTAGAGTGTGTGCCTTGCGCAGAGGGAGAAGTGCAGGCCAAGCAGCCACAACTTCAGGGAAGTTCACCGCTCTTCCCGCGGTCGCCAGGCCGCCGCTCCCTGGTCCTCCCTGAGAGGATGCATCTGGCTGCCCCTTTGCTGTCCTTTGGTCATTGACGCTGGCACCCTGCGAACAGACCTCGAGTCCTAGGTTCCCCCTGAGTGCCGTGTTCAGATGTTATCAGCACATCCCTGGTTTTTTTTTAATGATGAAAAGTAACCGCTTTGTGTTATATGGAGATTAACATGCTGTGTTACTCTTTCGGTAGCAGGTGCTTTTGACCTGTGAAGGCTCAAGTTGAGAGTTTTAGTTTGATTTTATATGTATACTTAGCAAAGGCTTGCAACTTAAGGGCCATTTATATGCTCTAAACATGGGTCATACTTTAGAAATCATGACGTGGAGAGTCAGTTATCACTGGGGGACTTTAGCCAGGAATTTGAAAAGGGAACCAGTGAAACACTGGGTTTCTGTGCTCTTTAAAAATAAACTTGCAGAAGTTAATTCATTCCATATCTATTTTTATAGAACTTGTTTTTTAAGGTCAGTGGACCCATACATGAAAATAGAACTTTTATTATATGCCTACGGATTCATGTTTGCACTTGCCTGCCTCCTTATTTTCTAAAATAAATATGTGTGAGCCTAGACACACTGTTAAGCTGCAATGAGCAAAGAGTCAAAGAATGCTTCATTTTAAGAGCACATCTTGTAGTTCCTTTTAATAGTGACATTTTAAATTTAATATAATTTGTGATAAATTAAGGATATGGAGTTTAACGTTTTTTTAGAAGATTAAGGTTGAACAAAATAGGACCTTTCCTAACAGAGAGTACCTTTAACATTTGAAATCTGAATTTAGAAAGTTCACAGAACTGTGTTGCTAATGGGCAAAATGACAGGTTTCTAAAAAGTGGCATTTTTATGTATTCAACTGAAATAGTTAAAATTCCATGTGTCCTTATGTCAGGATTGACCAGTAAATTTATACTGTTTGGAAGAAAATTTAGAGAGAGCTCTAATTGCGATTAAGGAAAGTAAAAAACAAGATGATAGCTACCATTATATTTGATACTCTGTGTGGTTTGGGGTAAAACCTGCGTATTGAGACGGAGAGTCCATTCAGAAAGCATGTTATTGTTGATTTTCCATTTAACTTTCTAACAGAAATATTTAGTATCCCATAATTAGGGATAATTAGTGATCATTAAATGAAATGTTTCGTAAATTACAGAAGATATATTGAATTTCAGGAGCTCTTTTATATTAGCTTATGCAAGTGCATAAAGTTCATCAACATTATCATGCCTAAACACATGTGATCAGGGCCTACAACGGCTGAAACTGGTGGTCCACGGCTTCCTTATCTGCCCCACCCCCCAGTCCAGACTGTTCATACCCGCTGTGAATTTCAGCAGTGACCTCACTTGTCAAATGCACTGATCACTCTTGATTTCTTGCGCAAGCGTGTGAGATGGGAGAGCCCGCCCAAGGCTTAGTCATTTTTAAGACAGTAGCAGCTCGTGTGTCCTGAAGATAAACCAAGGGATCACGAGCTCTTGACAGGTCGTGGTTATTAACAGGATCTTTGGTTATGGCTGTGCCACAGTCTGGAGTGGTGTGTGTGATACACACATATCTGCATGCGTTTTACCCACATGCTTGCGTATGTTTGCGTATATTAATACATGCTGTCTCTTTGGAAAGCACTTAGGTGGATACAAAGGGCCTGCAGCTGAGTGAGTTGTGCAGAGGTCATACATATTTCTTAAATGAACGATGGTGTGTATGCATTATGTACATAGAATGCTTCATACATATGGGTGTTGTCGTTAAAACACACTAGGTTTGGGCTTCCCTGGTGGTCCAGTGGGTAAGGACACTGCCTTGCGGTGCAAGGGGTGCGGTTTCGATCCCTGGCCTGGGAAGATCCCACGTGCCACGGAGCGGCTGTACCAATGTGTCCAATTACCAAGCCGGAGCTCTGGAGCGCCTGCACCTAGAGCCGGTGCTCTGCGACAACAGAGGCCACCGCGATGGGAGGCCCACATGGGCCAAAGAACAAAGACGGATGAAAATAGATAAATGAAAGACCAATAGAAGTGGTCCGCCGGCCCCCTCCCTCCCCAACCCACCCCCCCACCCCCCCCAAAAAACACACTAGGTTTCCTTTGAGATCCTTAAAGGATCATAAAGCTGTTTGGTATTTAAGTTTGGAGTGAAGAACAGCCCCTAATTTAAGTCATTACGTTGCTTTATGTGTTCTTTGTGGTGAATGTTGGCTAATGTTTTGAATCGTTTGAGTGTTAGTGAAAAACCTTACGTTAATTGTGGCATTTGGAAAGTATCCAGACTTTTCTTTATTGAAAAAATAAGGTGTACATATGGTAAGATATTGAGATGTGTGAGAGGCTGTTTGGGGGTGGGAGGGTCTCCAGTGGAGAGTCATCTCCCTCCCCTTTAGACCTCACGATTTGTGTTTCGTAGGCAATTGTTGACAGTTTCTTGGTGTGTTTCCAGAAAATTTCTGTACATATACAAGAATGTGTGTGTGTGTGTATGTGTGTGTGTGTGTGTGCGCATGTGCGTATATGGGTTTTCCTGTTGATTCCAATGATAAAGAATCCACCTGCAATGGGTTTGATCCCTGGGTCAGGAAGACCCCTTGGAGAAGGGAATGGCTTCCTAATCCAACATCTTGCCTGGAGAATTCCATGGACAGAAACGCTTGGCGGACCACAGTCCATGGGGTCCCAAAGAGTTGGACATCACTGAGCGACTAACACACACATACATACATACACTTAAATATGTAGTACTTAAAAAGTACTAATGAGAATATTCAGGCCACATTCTGTGTCTTTTTTGTTTGGGGTGATACTATGGAGATGATTCCTGCAATGCTTGTCTACCTTACTCTTTCTAATGATGGCACAGTATTCCAGTATATCAGATTGAGCTCAGTGAAATTGCTCTGTCCCTAGGTCAGAATGGTAGTGAGTAAGTCTGGGGAGGTGGGAAGAATGGTGAGAAGCATGCATGCACTTTCAGCTGTAAGATGAATGTGTTCAGGGCATTTAATGGACAGCATGGTTAGTAATACTGTATGTATTTGAGATTTGCTAAGAGAACAGCAAAGTGTTCTCAACACACACGCACACACGCACATGGCAGCTGTGTTGTAATGGATATATTAATTAACTTAATTGTGGTAATCATTCCACAATGTATATGTCTATCAAATCATCACATTGTGTACTTTAAGTATATACAATTTTACTTGTCAGTGATACCTTAATAAAGCTGGAAGAAATGATCCCATGTGGGAAATCTCATATGGTTTAAACTAGCATGTTATGTCATCATTTAATTAACCAGTTCTCTATGAAAGGAAATATGGGCTATTTTAAGACAACACTAATCTCAGCTTTTTTGCAGTGGATCCTAATGCACTTTTAAAGTAATGAATAAATAAGACTGGCATGCTTTTTAAATTAGTGTGGTCTAATAAAATCCTCATGTGCATTTGAGTACCCTCCTCAGTCCCTGTATTTTATGCTCTTTATTTCTCTTTTCATTTCCCATTTTCCCCTCTTATTTCCTTGTCCTCGTAGTCGTCTTTCCTATTTTTCTCATTCTCTGTTATTCACTTTTTTGCTTTCCATGGTGGCTCAGATGGTAAAGAATCTGCCTGCAAAGCAAGAGACCTAGATTTGATCCCTGGGTTGGGAAGATCCTCCAGAGAAGGGAATGGCAATCCACTCTAGTATTCTTGCCTGGAGAGTTCCATGGACAGGAGAACCTAGTGGGCTATAGTCGGTGGAGTCGCAAAGAATTGAACACGACTGAGGGACTAACACACACACACCCCCACAGTGATTCTCAATTTATCAGCTAAATGGAATTTCAGATAGTCTCATCTAGCTATTCAGGTGCTAAACACTAGGTAATATTATGGCTCCCTCAATTTCCTCAAAGGAGAGACGTTACTTATATGCAAAAGTTTAGGTAGTGCTAATGTGGGGGAACCAGAGGGAGCTGTCATTCATCAGATCTCTTCCTCTCTCTCTCTCCCTGACTGTTATCCCTAAATTTTTCTTCTTGCCACAAGGAGAGGCTTGATTCTCTATTCAGATTTACTGTTGTGGAGAATTTCACGGGTGTTTACTGGGCATGAGACATTCTGAAACAGCACTGAAACAGAGAGCAGCTTGATCTTGAACATGAGCGTGAAGGTCACTTGGTTTGCTTTTTGGTGGCCAGTCCATACTCTAATCTTTCATTTTGCAATGAATGGTGGGAGGAACCTCATCCGGCTTGTACACGAGAACTGCTCAACTGTCAGAAGCCAAACAGTAAAAACAAGCAGGAACCATCTCAGTGATGTCTTGACTCATCTTGGCTCAGGTCGTGAAGCCTCATGTGTCAAAAATACTTCCTGATTTGCCTTATTATGCTCCCATTTACTTTTGCCACATTTGTATGTCTTCTTCCAGTTAATGAAAATGACCATAAGTGAGTCTCTAATTCAGGTAAAACATACATACCGAACTTTGCAACATTGTACCTATATTAGGACATCTCTTTCTGCCCATGAAAAGAATAGCCACCACATTCTTCAGTTAGAACCTTGGTTTGACTTTAACTTGAAGGATGTATAAGTAAACTTTTGTGTTTTTATGGTAAGGCATGATCAATATGGAAGTACTGATCTGTATTTTTCACTGCTTTATGAGATGCAGTTTATGCAATTAAAACATTATCTTAAAAAAACCATTACCCTTCACTGTAAACTTTTGGTAGAGTAGATTAGGGAAGACTTGCTCAGTGCCTTTCAGATTGCAGGTGGCAACCCATTAGCAGGTCCTGCTGGTTCATACCCAGTATTTAAAACAGACCGAATAGATTAGAACATACTGATTAAGATGTTTAGCCACATTGGGCTGAAACAGTGGGTTGGGTAATGATCCAGATAGGATGAGAAACCAAAGGCCAGAAGATCGGTAAGAAATAAAGTAATGTTAACAAGTTTGTTGTTCAGATTATTGTTTATTGTTTGCGATGTGAAAGACAAGTAGGGATGCTTACATTTTGATAGGTGATGAGCAGGAAGAGAGGTATCTTGGATTATAAGAATCATTAGCATTCATCGAGGTGGAGGTCAGCTAACTTTTTCTAAAAAGGGCCAGGTATTGCATAGTTAAAGCTTTATGAGCCATAGGCTGTGTCACAAGCACTCAACTTGACGGTTGCAGTGTAAAAGCGTCTAGAGGCAATACTTAAATATGCTTATAAGTGGCTGTCATGTGATGTATGCCTCTATGTGGGTTGTTGATTAATCTCTCCATCGTGTCCAACTCTTTTCAACCCCGTGGACCATAGCATGCCAGGTTCCTCTGTCCTCCACTATTTCCGTAGTTTGCTCCAATTCATGTCCATTGAGTAAGTGATGCTATGTAACCCTCTCTTCCAGTAAACCTTTAAGGATGTTGACATTTGAGTTCATCCCATTTTCCTGTGTTAAAAGCATTCTTTTTAAATTTTAAAGCCATTTAAACATGAAACATTTTCAGTTAGAAATGAAACCTTTTATTATGCTCCCATTTACTTTTGCCATTTTTTCTCTAATTCAAGGTTAAAACATACATACCGAACTTTGCAACATTGTACCTATATTAGGACATCTCTTTCTGCCCATGAAAAGAATAGCCACCACATTCTTCAGTTAGAACCTTGGTTTGACTTTAACTTGAAGGATGTATAAGTAAACTTTTGTGTTTTTATGGTAAGGCATGATCAATATGGAAGTACCGATCTGTATTTTTCACTGCTTTATGAGATGCAGTTTATGCAATTAAAACATTATCTTAAAAAAACCATTACCCTTCACTGTAAACTTTTGGTAGAGTAGATTAGGGAAGACTTGCTCAGTGCCTTTCAGATTGCAGGTGGCAACCCATTAGCAGGTCCTGCTGGTTCATACCCAGTATTTAAAACAGACCGAATAGATTAGAACATACTGATTAAGATGTTTAGCCACATTGGGCTGAAACAGTGGGTTGGGTAATGATCCAGATAGGATGAGAAACCAAAGGCCAGAAGATCGGTAAGAAATAAAGTAATGTTAACAAGTTTGTTGTTCAGATTATTGTTTATTGTTTGCGATGTGAAAGACAAGTAGGGATGCTTACATTTTGATAGGTGATGAGCAGGAAGAGAGGTATCTTGGATTATAAGAATCATTAGCATTCATCGAGGTGGAGGTCAGCTAACTTTTTCTAAAAAGGGCCAGGTATTGCATAGTTAAAGCTTTATGAGCCATAGGCTGTGTCACAAGCACTCAACTTGACGGTTGCAGTGTAAAAGCGTCTAGAGGCAATACTTAAATATGCTTATAAGTGGCTGTCATGTGATGTATGCCTCTATGTGGGTTGTTGATTAATCTCTCCATCGTGTCCAACTCTTTTCAACCCCGTGGACCATAGCATGCCAGGTTCCTCTGTCCTCCACTATTTCCGTAGTTTGCTCCAATTCATGTCCATTGAGTAAGTGATGCTATGTAACCCTCTCTTCCAGTAAACCTTTAAGGATGTTGACATTTGAGTTCATCCCATTTTCCTGTGTTAAAAAGCATTCTTTTTTAAATTTTAAAGCCATTTAAACATGTAAAAATCTTAGCTCATGGGCTGTGTGCAGTGGAAGTATTTGGCCATGGATTTTCTTGTGGGCTTTAGTTTCTGGTTACTTTTCTAGGTAATGGAAAACAGTTTGCATAGCATGGCTGCATTAAGGTGCCGCGAAATGCGATCAGCGTTGAAGGGACCAAATAAAGCTAGATCTCAATCCATTTAAAAATCTCATCTTTGTAGAACATTTTATTTTTAGCTTGGTTTGCGTCTTTGCTTCCATTTTAATGTGAACTAAATATAGATTGGAAACTCTGAGTCTTGGTACAGTAGTATATGCTATAACAACCTTCTTTCCATTTTGATTACACGTTAAGCGTGATGTCCCCATTATTAAAGATAAGAGACGTAATAAATACTTTACCGAAACCTTCACATGTAACTTAAGATGCATGATTTGAAGGTGTCTAAATTTAGAAAGCTTTCACTTTAAAGTTGCGTGTTTGCCAGTTGTGGTAGGAGTGATGAAAGGTTATATGAAGCTTCTATTGTAAATGACTCAGGGCTCCATTTCTGCTTCCAGGGTGCAGGGTTTCACTCATATTGGATTTGTTAGGCTTTCCTTGCTCAGGAAATATGTTAGAAGCAAAGGTTTTAATTAAGGAGAGTTTGGTTTATGTCTAAAAACAGACCTTTGAAAAGACTGTAACATGTTAGTCCATTACAGTTTCCCTTGGCAAATTAATTTGGTTTTGTTGGGTATGGAGTGGTTTTTTTCTGTGACTATTCAGTTATTTGAAACACATTTGTATTTTTGATTTGGTTAAGTAGCTTTAAAAGGTCAATATCCATTGTTGATAATAACCTTAATTTAAGAATCAATGTGATGTATGCCTCTATGTGGGTTGTTGATTAATCTCTCCGTCGTGTCCAACTCTTTTCAACCCCGTGGACCATAGCATGCCAGGTTCCTCTGTCCTCCACTATTTCCGTAGTTTGCTCCAATTCATGTCCATTGAGCAAGTGATGCTATGTAACCCTCTCTTCCAGTAAACCTTTAAGGATGTTGACATTTGAGTTCATCCCATTTTCCTGTGTTAAAAAGCATTCTTTTTTAAATTTTAAAGCCATTTAAACATGTAAAAATCTTAGCTCATGGGCTGTGTGCAGTGGAAGTATTTGGCCATGGATTTTCTTGTGGGCTTTAGTTTCTGGTTACTTTTCTAGGTAATGGAAAACAGTTTGCATAGCATGGCTGCGTTAAGGTGCCGCGAAATGCGATCAGCGTTGAAGGGACCAAATAAAGCTAGATCTCAATCCATTTAAAAATCTCATCTTTGTAGAACATTTTATTTTTAGCTTGGTTTGCGTCTTTGCTTCCATTTTAATGTGAACTAAATATAGATTGGAAACTCTGAGTCTTGGTACAGTAGTATATGCTATAACAACCTTCTTTCCATTTTGATTACACGTTAAGCGTGATGTCCCCATTATTAAAGATAAGAGACGTAATAAATGCTTTACCGAAACCTTCACATGTAACTTAAGATGCATGATTTGAAGGTGTCTAAATTTAGAAAGCTTTCACTTTAAAGTTGCGTGTTTGCCAGTTGTGGTAGGAGTGATGAAAGGTTATATGAAGCTTCTATTGTAAATGACTCGGGGCTCCTTTCTGCTTCCAGGGTGCAGGGTTTCACTCATATTGGATTTGTTAGGCTTTCCTTGCTCAGGAAATATGTTAGAAGCAAAGGTTTTAATTAAGGAGAGTTTGGTTTATGTCTAAAAACAGACCTTTGAAAAGACTGTAACATGTTAGTCCATTACAGTTTCCCTTGGCAAATTAATTTGGTTTTGTTGGGTATGGAGTGGTTTTTTTCTGTGACTATTCAGTTATTTGAAACACATTTGTATTTTTGATTTGGTTAAGTGGCTTTAAAAGGTCAATATCCATTGTTGATAATAACCTTAATTTAAGAATCAATGTACATTGTTTCTGGGCTTCCCTGGTGGTCCAGTGGATAAGGGGTCTGCTTTGCAGTGCAAGGGGCAGTGGTTCAATCCCTGGCCCAGGAAAATCCCACATGCGGTAGAGCGGCTGGACCCGTGTGTCCAATTACGAGCAAGGGCTCCAGAGCCAGTGCTCTGCAGCCAGAGAGGCCCCTGCAATGGGAGGCCCACACAGGCCAAAGAATTAAAAAGATGGATGAAAATAAATATAAATAAAAATGATGCATGATGGGGAAAAGAAAAAATATATTGAAAAAGTTCATTGTTTTTATTTTATCAATAGATTGTCACTTATTTTTTTCAAAGGAACATGAATAGTAATAGTTTCCACCCCCATTTTTTTTTTTTAAGATTTATTTATTTATTTATTTTGCGCAGGGGTCAGGTTGGGGAGGGAGGAGAGCGGTGGGCCACTTCTATTGGTCTTTCATTTCTCTATTTTCATCCGTCTTTGTTCCTTGGCTCCTGTGGGCCTCCCATCGCGGTGGCCTCTGTTGTCGCAGAGCACCGGCTCTGGGCGCATGCGCTCCAAAGCTCCAGCTCGGTAATTGGACACATCAGTCCAGGAGCTCCGCCGCACGTGGGATCTTCCCAGGCCAGGGATCGAACCGGCGCGGCACGTGGGATCTTCCCAGGCCAGGGATCGAACCGGCGCCCCTTGTACTGCAAGGCGGTGTCCTTACCCACTGGACCACCAGGGGAAGCCCCACCCCCATTTTTATTAGAAGGGTATTTGGAAGACTTGCTAGCCTTTTTTTTTTTTTTTTTTTAATTGGAGTGTAAAAAGTGCTGGCTTCCCAGGTGGCATTGGTGGTAAAGAACCCACCTGCCAATGCAGGAAACATAGAGATGTGGGTTTGATCCCTGGGTTGGGAAGATCCCCTGGAGGAGGGCATGGAAGCCCACTCCAGTATTCTTGCCTGGAGAATCTCATGGCTTGTATGATTACAAGTTAAACATGATATACCATTATTAAAGATAAGAGACGTAAAAAATAATTTACAAAACCTTTACGTGTAACTTAAGATACATGCTTTGAGGGTATCTAAATATAGAAAGCTTTCACTTGTGTGGAGTTGACATCTCTAACCTTCTCACTGTGCAACACCAGGACTTTGTCAAAATACCAGATTGCAATTTAGTATTTGTTGTTCATTTGCTATGTCATATCCAGCTCTTAAGCTTGGGGCATTTATATCAGAAATGTAAAGATGCCTTTCTCCTTAGTGTTTGACTGTTCACAGTGTAGTTTTACAATATATACACGATCTCATTGAAGAGTTGCGCAGAAGTATCTGAATTTTACAAATGAAAAAACAGAGAGCAAATTGGACCATCTTCTGAGTAAATGGCAGGGTTGGAACTCAGGACTTGGAAACTGTGGATGGCTCCTAAATTGTCTTCTTTCAAGTACGGTCAGCTTCTTGAGTTTTGAAACGTGGACCCCTGCAGTGCACAAATATGGCTATATTGGAATGGCCAAAAAGTTTATTCGGGGTTTTCCATCACCTTGTACAGAAAAACCCTAACGAATTTCTTGGCCAACCCAGTATGTGGGTGTCTCTCGCCTGCCTCCCCTCCTGTCTCTCTCCTCTTTCTCCCCTTCCGTTCTCCTTCCTGCTCCGCCCATTCATCTGTTTAACCCGAGTGTATCTCTAAGCAATGGTAGATTTCCTAATGCCTTTTTGCATTCGAAGCTCATGTTTTTAGTTTGGTGTTGAACTATAACTGTTTTAAAAGTGACTTTCAGAATAACATACTTCAGCTGAAATTTCTGTTAGTTTTCATTACTCTTAGCCAAATCACGGAATCACTTTGAAAATGTCTACAGAAGGAAAAGAAATGCTTATAGGTATCTAATGTTTCAAACAGATTTTCAAAGAAATCACTTTTATAAGGTAAGATGGTGTTTTTAAAAGGGCATGATACAGTGCTAAAAGAATTCTATAAAGTGCTTTTCCATTTGGCCTATAGAGGAAAAAATTTACAAAACCTTTACGTGTAACTTAAGATACATGCTTTGAGGGTATCTAAATATAGAAAGCTTTCACTTGTGTGGAGTTGACATCTCTAACCTTCTCACTGTGCAACACCAGGACTTTGTCAAAATACCAGATTGCAATTTAGTATTTGTTGTTCATTTGCTATGTCATATCCAGCTCTTAAGCTTGGGGCATTTATATCAGAAATGTAAAGATGCCTTTCTCCTTAGTGTTTGACTGTTCACAGTGTAGTTTTACAATATATACACGATCTCATTGAAGAGTTGCGCAGAAGTATCTGAATTTTACAAATGAAAAAACAGAGAGCAAATTGGACCATCTTCTGAGTAAATGGCAGGGTTGGAACTCAGGACTTGGAAACTGTGGATGGCTCCTAAATTGTCTTCTTTCAAGTACGGTCAGCTTCTTGAGTTTTGAAACGTGGACCCCTGCAGTGCACAAATATGGCTATATTGGAATGGCCAAAAAGTTTATTCGGGGTTTTCCATCACCTTGTACAGAAAAACCCTAACGAATTTCTTGGCCAACCCAGTATGTGGGTGTCTCTCGCCTGCCTCCCCTCCTGTCTCTCTCCTCTTTCTCCCCTTCCGTTCTCCTTCCTGCTCCGCCCATTCATCTGTTTAACCCGAGTGTATCTCTAAGCAATGGTAGATTTCCTAATGCCTTTTTGCATTCGAAGCTCATGTTTTTAGTTTGGTGTTGAACTATAACTGTTTTAAAAGTGACTTTCAGAATAACATACTTCAGCTGAAATTTCTGTTAGTTTTCATTACTCTTAGCCAAATCACGGAATCACTTTGAAAATGTCTACAGAAGGAAAAGAAATGCTTATAGGTATCTAATGTTTCAAACAGATTTTCAAAGAAATCACTTTTATAAGGTAAGATGGTGTTTTTAAAAGGTCATGATACAGTGCTAAAAAGAATTCTATAAAGTGCTTTTCCATTTGGCCTATAGAGGAAAAAATATGAGTAAAATTTATTTTCAACTAGCTAAGGAATGAACATGACATTTAGAGGGCCAGGTTTTATCCATCTGATACTTTCATTTAGGTCAGAAATGGTTCCAGGGAGTGTACCTCAGCAGGAAGACTGTTTTGCATAGGGATATTTGTATAAACTCATACAAATGAGTGGCACTAATGGTGAAGAACCCGCCTGCCAGTGCAAGAGACAGGAGAGATGCAGGTTCAATCCCAGGGTCAGGAAGATCCCCTGGAGGAGGGCATGGCAGCCTATTGCAGTATTCTTGCCTGGAAAATTACAGAGACAGAGCAGCCTGGGGGTCTGCAGTCCATGGGGTTGCACGCACATGCATTCCATAGTCTGGATGGGCATCAGAGGGCATCACACATTTTGTGTCCATGTGCGTGCCCCTCAGGAAGTTAACACCATTGATTGGTAAAGGGGAATTGCAGGACAGATGATAAAAGAGAGATGAAAAAATTCTACAATGCCTCTAGCATTGTAACCATCCATTGTCATCATCCTTTGGAGAGGTGCTAAAATTAGGGAAAGCAGAAGCCCCATTTCACAGCACAGTTCCTGGGGACAGACACTTAAGTAGAATTGGGTTTGCCTCTCAGTTCTTCCATATACTTTTTTTTTTTTTTGATGTGGAACATTGTTAGTCTTTATTGAATTTGCTACAGTACGACTTCTGTTTTATGTTTGACTTTTCAGCTGCTAGGTATGTGGGATCCTGGCTCTCCGACTGGGGGTCGAACCCGCTCCTCCTGCATTGGAAGGTGAAGTCTTAACAACTGGATCACCAGGGAGGTCCCTTTCATGTACTATTCCAGTTGCTCGTTACTTAATGTGGTGGAGAATCCTGTGCTCCTCAATCTCGGGGCTTCCCTGTCTTTCCTGGCTGCTGTTAGACTTCATTTCCCATGAGCAGAAAGGTGGGGCTGTGTGACTGAGTTTCAGCCAGTGGAACATGAGTGGCGGTGATGTTTGTAACTTGGACTCTAAAGCCATTTGTGGGACCCTCCGTGCTTTGTTCCTTCTCTCAAAGCATGATAGAGGTAGATTTTTCAGATCTCTGACTTACAGAGCAGAGCCTCTGCCCTCACCTCATTGGCTACATTGAATTTTGACACCAAAGCGCAACAGACCTTTATTCTGTTGAACCCTTGAGATTTGGGTGTTATTTGATACAAGAGTTAATATACGCTGACTGACACATTTTATTTCTCTAAATTTCAGATTTTTTGGCTGCAAAATAGGGTTAGTGATATTCTTACCTCTCTGGGTTGTGATGAGGATTTAGGGGAGCACCCATTAGGCTCTTGTATCCCTGTGTAATGTAATTATTTTAAAACACTGGTCTAAAATCCTGATAATGCAGTTATTCCTGATACACGTGCCTCTTATGTATGTTAATCAGTAGCTTATATAGACCATAATCCTTAGTTGACTATTGAAAAAACTTGATAAAACTATAGTATTTTTACAGATTGTTGTTTTGTAATTTGCAAAATGATATTTGCCACCACAAAGGGCCTTTTGGACATCTGAAATCCCACACTACAGAGCCATGAAGATGGGCTTAGACTGTGACTTTCAAGAAGGCCAACCCTTGAAGGAGATGAAAATTCTCATGACATGTAATTTTTTTGAGAGGTGCTAAAATTAGGAAAGCAGAAGCCCCATTTCACAGCACAGTTCCTGGGGACAGACACTTAAGTAGAATTGGGTTTGCCTCTCAGTTCTTCCATATACTTTTCTTTTTTTGATGTGGAACATTGTTAGTCTTTATTGAATTTGCTACAGTACGACTTCTGTTTTATGTTTGGCTTTTCAGCTGCTAGGTATGTGGGATCCTGGCTCTCCGACTGGGGGTCGAACCCGCTCCTCCTGCATTGGAAGGTGAAGTCTTAACAACTGGATCACCAGGGAGGTCCCTTTCATGTACTATTCCAGTTGCTCGTTACTTAATGTGGTGGAGAATCCTGTGCTCCTCAATCTCGGGGCTTCCCTGTCTTTCCTGGCTGCTGTTAGACTTCATTTCCCATGAGCAGAAAGGTGGGGCTGTGTGACTGAGTTTCAGCCAGTGGAACATGAGTGGCGGTGATGTTTGTAACTTGGACTCTAAAGCCATTTGTGGGACCCTCCGTGCTTTGTTCCTTCTCTCAAAGCATGATAGAGGTAGATTTTTCAGATCTCTGACTTACAGAGCAGAGCCTCTGCCCTCACCTCATTGGCTACATTGAATTTTGACACCAAAGCGCAACAGACCTTTATTCTGTTGAACCCTTGAGATTTGGGTGTTATTTGATACAAGAGTTAATATACGCTGACTGACACATTTTATTTCTCTAAATTTCAGATTTTTTGGCTGCAAAATAGGGTTAGTGATATTCTTACCTCTCTGGGTTGTGATGAGGATTTAGGGGAGCACCCATTAGGCTCTTGTATCCCTGTGTAATGTAATTATTTTAAAACACTGGTCTAAAATCCTGATAATGCAGTTATTCCTGATACACGTGCCTCTTATGTATGTTAATCAGTAGCTTATATAGACCATAATCCTTAGTTGACTATTGAAAAAACTTGATAAAACTATAGTATTTTTACAGATTGTTGTTTTGTAATTTGCAAAATGATATTTGCCACCACAAAGGGCCTTTTGGACATCTGAAAACCCACACTACAGAGCCATGAAGATGGGCTTAGACTGTGACTTTCAAGAAGGCCAACCTTCATGTAAGAAGGTTGTAAGATCGGCTGCAAGTGTCATGAAAAAATACTTAATTAAGAACAAATGACCACTTGGAGGTGATAGTGGTGATAAGTAACCAGGTAGACTTTTAGCTGCATCCATGGCCAAATCTATTTATCCTGGACTGATTTCTTTACATTTTCCCTGTCTCGCCTTCCTCAGATCCTCCTCAGTCCCCACAATGTGGCTTTTATCCCAGCTAATTCATGAAAACCTCTTTTGCAAAGGTTGCTCATGATCTGGTTGCTAACCGCCAGCGGTCTCTTTTTAGTTTTCACTCAACTTTGACTTTGCGCCATTTTTCCCCCTCACATCTTCTCCTTTTGCTTTCAAGGTTTAATTCCTCTTCTCTGCTTATTGCTTTATGCTGCCTCTTGATTTCTGTCCCTGAATGTGCGTATCCTAGGATTCTCACTGGCTCTTTGCTCTCGCTTTATCGACCTCATCATTAGATTAGGCTTTGGCAACGAGACCCATATTTGTCCAGTCTGTGCTCTGTCGTGCAACCCGGGGCATAGTTCAGCCTCAGTAGTTTCACAAATAGATTTAAATTCAGTTCTCCCCACTCCCGGGGCAAATTTTGCTCCATTATTTTTATAGGAAGCCTTAGTTTTGTAGTTACATTAAATTTTTTTTTTTGTCTTGCTTAACCATCTTCATTCATTGATTTGTTTTTAGCTAACATGTGTTTTTGAGGGCTTTCTTTGGCTAGGCAGAGCACTAGGGCCTGGGAAACACTGGGGTTTAAAGCAGACACGGCCCCTTTCCTCATGAAGTGTAGTTAGTGGTCGCCACGTTTTGGTCAATTGTGTAGGCTCTGATTAATGAAAACACTGGTCTAAAATCCTGATAATGCAGTTATTCCTGATACACGTGCCTCTTATGTATGTTAATCAGTAGCTTATATAGACCATAATCCTTAGTTGACTATTGAAAAAACTTGATAAAACTATAGTATTTTTACAGATTGTTGTTTTGTAATTTGCAAAATGATATTTGCCACCACAAAGGGCCTTTTGGACATCTGAAAACCCACACTACAGAGCCATGAAGATGGGCTTAGACTGTGACTTTCAAGAAGGCCAACCTTCATGTAAGAAGGTTGTAAGATCGGCTGCAAGTGTCATGAAAAAATACTTAATTAAGAACAAATGACCACTTGGAGGTGATAGTGGTGATAAGTAACCAGGTAGACTTTTAGCTGCATCCATGGCCAAATCTATTTATCCTGGACTGATTTCTTTACATTTTCCCTGTCTCGCCTTCCTCAGATCCTCCTCAGTCCCCACAATGTGGCTTTTATCCCAGCTAATTCATGAAAACCTCTTTTGCAAAGGTTGCTCATGATCTGGTTGCTAACCGCCAGCGGTCTCTTTTTAGTTTTCACTCAACTTTGACTTTGCGCCATTTTTCCCCCTCACATCTTCTCCTTTTGCTTTCAAGGTTTAATTCCTCTTCTCTGCTTATTGCTTTATGCTGCCTCTTGATTTCTGTCCCTGAATGTGCGTATCCTAGGATTCTCACTGGCTCTTTGCTCTCGCTTTATCGACCTCATCATTAGATTAGGCTTTGGCAACGAGACCCATATTTGTCCAGTCTGTGCTCTGTCGTGCAACCCGGGGCATAGTTCAGCCTCAGTAGTTTCACAAATAGATTTAAATTCAGTTCTCCCCACTCCCGGGGCAAATTTTGCTCCATTATTTTTATAGGAAGCCTTAGTTTTGTAGTTACATTAAATTTTTTTTTTTGTCTTGCTTAACCATCTTCATTCATTGATTTGTTTTTAGCTAACATGTGTTTTTGAGGGCTTTCTTTGGCTAGGCAGAGCACTAGGGCCTGGGAAACACTGGGGTTTAAAGCAGACACGGCCCCTTTCCTCATGAAGTGTAGTTAGTGGTCGCCACGTTTGGTCAATTGTGTATTTTTGCAAAGATTGTTGCTCTTAATCCTCACGGTGAAACTAAGTAGGGGGCTTCTCTGGTGGTCCAGTGGGTAAAGAGTTTGCCTTGCAGTTTAAGAGGCACAGGTTTGATCCCTGGTCTGGGAAGATCCCACATACTTACGAGCCAGCACTCTGGAGCGCATGCACCCAGTGCTGGTGCTCTGCAAGGAGGGAGGCCACTGCAATGCAAGGCTCTCACAGGCCAAAGAATAAAGATGGATGAAAATAAATAAATGGGAAACCAATAAAAGAGGCCAAAATTAAAAAACAAACAAACAAAAAAAACCAAAAAAAACCTAAGTAGGTAGGTACCAATATTATTTCCATTGTAGAAACAAGGAAACCAAGGATTATATAAGTAACTTAACCAAGGTCACCAAGGCCATCAAGCGACCCTGTTTGACGCCTGATTTGACTGCTAGGATATGCACTACTGTCTTTTTCTCTACTGCTTGTATCTGTTGTGAATTCTGTCCTTCCTTCCCACCTCCGTTGCTGTTTTTCTAACCTTCACTTAACTTTTAGAATTTAGCATTTGGAGTTTTCTCACGAATTTCCCCTACGGTCCATTCTCTACTATTCCTCTGCCAGAGCTATGATTATAAAAGAGAAGTGTGATTATAATAATAACTTTGCATAAACTTTTACACAGTAACCATTAGTGGTACATTTCTTATGGCTTAGTAGGTCTTTCTCAATTTAATGCTAAACTACCTTTCTCTTCATTTAATCAGTATTTCTTGAGTACTATTGTAGTTGGAGGAATGACAGAGTCACATAGGAACGCTTGCTTGCTAGAGCTTATAGTTTGTATGGAGGGAGAAGTTAATAAACATATGAGCAAATACATATCAGACATGCATAAGCACAAGGAGGAAAAAATAGCAGCCTCCCTTAGGGAGAGGGAGTGGTGGAGCGGTGCACGTGTATGTGCATGTGTGTACGTGCAAAGTGTTTTGGGTGAATCGGCCCTGGGAGGCCTCTTGGATGAGGTAATGCGTGAGCAGAGCTCTGAATGGACCTCCGTGCGCCAGGCAGATGCCTGATGTCGGGGCGCAGCAGGCAGTCAGCACTGCGGCCTCCAGGGGGCCCCTGTCGTCCCGGGGGCGGTCACGCCAGATCCGCTCTGTCCCCAGAGCGAGGCCGGCGCTGTCACCTCTCCCAGTCTCTGCAGCGATTGCTCCAGAAAGCCTCCTTCCTGCGTCTCTGCCGGGCTCATTTTCTGCTGTCATTTTCCCACATCTCTTAAGTGTTTGCAGTGGCTTACATTCCGTGCTGTGTGACAGGCTTCAGTGAGACACGGGACTGTGGGACCAGAAGGAAGGTTACTGGGTTAGTCTACAGGGCAGGGACTCTGCTCTCTGTTCTCCCTTCACTTATATATATATAATATATTACAGTATATTATATATAATGCTATATTACATACAATATATATGACATACAATAGATAATATATGCAATACAGTAATTCTATAATGCTAATTCTATAGCATAATTCTATAATGCTACAATTCTATAATGCGATAATGCATAATATACTATATACCATTATATAACATAATACATATGTAATAGTGGGTATACTATATCATATAATATATATAATGCTGTATCATATATAATTACATGATATATAAAGGTATACTATGTGTTTATACAGCAAATAATCTATATAAATGTAATAAAGGTGAATTGTAAATTTGGCCCCATGCTTCCTGGCAGCCACAGCAACAACATCGCCTACAAAGTTTTTCAGTCCGTGGTGAAAACGCCCTGTCGACTTCCGCAGGAGACAGTTTTTCTGTGTCCCAGAGGCTGGCCTGTGTTCCGCCAGCCCCGCGTGGGCGTCTGTGGGGCCCGAGGCAGACGCTCGCCTTCGTCGTGACAACCGCGGTGGGGCCTCTGTAACGTCTCCGCTTGGCAGGAATGGGCTCCATCCAGACAGCAGCTTCACTAGAGCAGTTCTGGAGGGGGTTTTTAAGTAAGGCAGCTTGAGTATGGCTACATCCAGGCGTAAAATCCAAACTGTTATTGAAGACTGAATGAATGGCATGTCCTTCACACCATCCTCCCGTTAAACTGGCATCTGCCGGAACCCTTTGGAAGTATCTAGTGCTTCAGGTTCTTTGCTGTTGTTATGTATTCAGGTGTGAATGATGAGAGGGGCTGAGAGGTCTCTCTTAGCTAGGACAGAAAGAAAAATCTGCTGTTTCTTGCACGCTCTCAACTTCCTATCGAGAAAATGGTTCTACCTGTAGGTCTTTTTTAAGAATATGTTTGCAGTGTTTTATGAGTGCAATGCAGGATATTGAAAACATGGATATATTTTAGGAAGATTATGAGAAGCGGGTTGACCTCATAGACCCCTGCAAAGGTCTTTGACAACTGCTGTGTTTGCACAGTATAATTGGGACTGATTTTTTTTGTTGTTTTTTTTTTTTTTTTTTGTGAGAGAGAGAGCTATTTAGGACACCTGGAGGAAGAGGGGAACAAACAGAGAGAAAAGCCAGTGCAAAGGCCCTCAGGAGGAAGCACACCTGACACGGCCCAGGAATGTTAGGAGGCGGAGGATGGCTAAAGCCACATGAGGTCTGGGGAGTGAGTAGCAGGAGGGACCCCAAGAGGGATCGGGATGACAGACGTATTGTGACTAGTTCTGAGAGATGATTTACATGTTTAGCACAGTGGTGGACACATAATCAACACTTAATAGATACTAAGGGCTTCCCAGGTAGTGCTTGTGGTAAGAACCCGCCTGCCAACGCAGGAGACATAAGAGGTTTGATCCCTGAGTTGGGACAGCCCCTTGGAGGGAGGGCATGGCAGCCCACTCTAGTATTCTTGCCTGGAGAATCCCATGGACAGAGGAGCCTGGCAGGCTACAGCCCATGGGGTCGCAAAGAGTCAGACACGACTGAGACGACTTAGCATGGCACACAGCACATCATAGGAATACAGTTTCAAGTTTGCCCTTTCAAATCAAAACAGCATCGAAAACAAACTCTTAAGGAATTGGAGAAACATGAAGCCATAGCTGGAGAGGCACCTAAGAGTCAGGTGAGGGAGTTGTTGTTTGTTTACAGTGAAATGATTTTGTTTTTTTAGGAGAAAGAAGGGAATATTGATGGTCTGAGGCGAACGGTTGAGAGAGATTAGAGGATGCAGAAGAGAGAGCACCGTTGCTGGAGCAGTGTTCTTGAGTATTCGAGGCAAGGTGGGACCTTGTGAGGAGCCGGTCTTTGCTGGGAGCATTCCCCGTAGCATTGGGTCAACACAGGGCTAAGCATTTCTGGAAGTTCTTTTCTGATCCTTTCAGTTTTCTTCGTGGAGTAAGAATCGAGGTCAGCAGCTGAGTCTTTCTAAAAAATATGTTTTTGGCAGTGTTTTATGAGTGCAATGCAGGATATTGAAAACATGGATATATTTTAGGAAGATTATGAGAAGCGGGTTGACCTCATAGACCCCTGCAAAGGTCTTTGACAACTGCTGTGTTTGCACAGTATAATTGGGACTGATTTTTTTTGTTGTTTTTTTTTTTTTTTTGTGAGAGAGAGAGCTATTTAGGACACCTGGAGGAAGAGGGGAACAAACAGAGAGAAAAGCCAGTGCAAAGGCCCTCAGGAGGAAGCACACCTGACACGGCCCAGGAATGTTAGGAGGCGGAGGATGGCTAAAGCCACATGAGGTCTGGGGAGTGAGTAGCAGGAGGGACCCCAAGAGGGATCGGGATGACAGACGTATTGTGACTAGTTCTGAGAGATGATTTACATGTTTAGCACAGTGGTGGACACATAATCAACACTTAATAGATACTAAGGGCTTCCCAGGTAGTGCTTGTGGTAAAGAACCCGCCTGCCAACGCAGGAGACATAAGAGGTTTGATCCCTGAGTTGGGACAGCCCCTTGGAGGGAGGGCATGGCAGCCCACTCTAGTATTCTTGCCTGGAGAATCCCATGGACAGAGGAGCCTGGCAGGCTACAGCCCATGGGGTCGCAAAGAGTCAGACACGACTGAGACGACTTAGCATGGCACACAGCACATCATAGGAATACAGTTTCAAGTTTGCCCTTTCAAATCAAAACAGCATCGAAAACAAACTCTTAAGGAATTGGAGAAACATGAAGCCATAGCTGGAGAGGCACCTAAGAGTCAGGTGAGGGATTTTTTTTTTTTTTAAAGTGAAATGATTTTGTTTTTTTAGGAGAAAGAAGGGAATATTGATGGTCTGAGGCGAACGGTTGAGAGAGATTAGAGGATGCAGAAGAGAGAGCACCGTTGCTGGAGCAGTGTTCTTGAGTATTCGAGGCAAGGTGGGACCTTGTGAGGAGCCGGTCTTTGCTGGGAGCATTCCCCGTAGCATTGGGTCAACACAGGGCTAAGCATTTCTGGAAGTTCTTTTCTGATCCTTTCAGTTTTCTTCGTGGAGTAAGAATCGAGGTCAGCAGCTGAGAATCAGTATGGTGGAGAAGATATTAGTGGGCTGCAGAGTGAAAAAGTGAAAGTCAAGGCTCTCAGTCATGTCCAACTCTTTGCAACCCATGGACAAGCCATGGGATTCTCCAGGCAAGAACACTGGCGTGGGTAACCTATCCATTCTCCAGGGGATCTTCCCAGCCCAGGTATCGAACCCAGGTCTCCCGCATTGCAGGCAAATTTTTTACCAGCAAAGCTACAAAGGAAGCCCAGTGGTCTGAAGAGAGAGGAAAAGATGTGAAATTCTTGAATGGAAGAGTGGGAAAGCGAGTGGAGTGGAGAAACAGAGGGGAGGGTGCTGTGCTGAGTCATGTCTGACTCCTTGTGACCCCACGAACTGGAGCCCGGCTCCCTGTCCACAGAAATTTCCAACCAAGAGTAAACGGGAGTGGGTTGCCATTTCCTACTCCAGGGTATCCTCCCAACCCAGGGATCGGACCCCCATTAGCGTCTCCTGCATTGGCAGGCAGATTCTTCACCACTGTGCCACCTGGGAAGACAGTGGGCATGTCAGGTGGCATTTCGGGCCCTCCCGAAGTGAGGAGCTGTGAGTTTAAGGTAAGCCCTGTCAGCCTCGTGTGGGACCACGTTTGACTGCGTGGACATAGGCACGGAGTAAGTGGAGAACTGGATTAAACCAAGACTGGAGTTTGTCTGAGAAGGTGCAGCAAAGCAGGAGGGGATAAGGAGATTGAGGATGGATGCCACAGAGAGATTATCATGACAAGCTATGGGATTTCTGTTAGGTTCGTTGGTGCTTGAAACAGGTCCCAGGGAGTAAGGCGGAGGCCCCAACACCTAAGGGAGGGTAGAAGAGAACGCTGTTGCAAAAAGTTAGACGTAGTTGTTTAAATTAAAAAAGAAGACAAAAGATAAAAGACCACTAAAAGAAGCTATCCAGCTTTAATTATTTTAAATATGCTTTACAGATGCATTCGTAATAGGTTTTCCCAGGGAAGTCTTTAGATCATGTATGCACAGCTGGCGTCCCTCCATCAGTAAAGTATAGAGAATATTTTCCATAGACCATGAAACAGTTCCTCAAAGAAACAGATAGATATAGTGTGGAATTGTTTTTTCTTTCTTTTTTTTTTTTTAATTTTTTTTGGGGGGGCACTTGTATTGATCTTTCATCTATTTATCTTTGTTCTTTGGCCCGTGTGCGCCTCCCATCACAGTGGCCTCTGTTGTCACAGAGCACTGGCTCTGGGCACATGTGCTCCAGAGCTCCGGCTCGGTAGTTGGACACATCGGTCCAGCCACTCCGCGGCACGTGGGATCTTCCCGGGCCAGGGATTGAACCGGCGCCCCTTGCACTGCAAGGTGGTGTCCTTACCCACTGGACCACCAGGGAAGCCCTGGAATTGTTTTTAATCATGCAAATGAAACTCTTAACATGCATTAAGAACTCAAGTGTTCCAGTTCCAGCTCTTATTGGTTAACTTACAGGACTCCTCTCAACCTTAGTTTCCTTGTATGTAGACCATCTTTAGGGATTCCCTGGGGGCTCAGCGGTAGAAAATCTGCCTGCTAACGCAGGAGACTTGGGTTCCATCCCTGGGTCAGGAAGATCCCCTAAATGGCAACTCGCTCCAGTGTTGTTGCGTGAAAAGTCACACGGAGAGAGGAGCCCCAGGGGCCACAGTCCATGGCAACACAAACGTGTCAGACACGATGTATTGACTAAACAATAAATCACCTGAAAGGTTTTGTGGAGATCAAAGAGATAAAGTGTTTAGCTCGAGGCCTGGTACATAGTTAATGCCAGTAAATGTTCACTATATGATTCAAGAATCTTAAAAGTAAACACTTTTTCAAGAGGGTGCCTCTGTGCCTACAGGTGTGTGAGGGAGATGCTAGGGAAGTCCTCAGTCATAATGAAAATTTCCCAGAAAAATTATTCTGCCTTTGACATGCAGAGCTCAGAGCCATTTGACTTGAAACCTTTCGCAAGTTGAGAAGTGTATCGATCTTATCGTAAATCTAGTTACGATTCCAAGGTAAAGGGAGGAATGTTGAAGGAAGAGATTGAATTATCCCCCTTAGCACGTCTGCCTTATCATCGCCCGTACTTGTCATAACAGTTCCGAGTTAGTTCCATGTCAGTGTTCATGGGCTTTCTCCTGCTCCTCTTAACGAAAACACTCGCTTGTTGGGTGAGCTTCTTCATTCTGCTTGGTTGTGGAATAGGAAAATAAATAATGATGAACTGATGGGAAAAAATTCCCTAGATGGCATCAGTACCTTAAAGGTCTTACTCTATGTGGTATAACTGAGAGGCTGGAAGATACTCACTGTGTAGTGGCTAGAAAAAGGAGATTATAATACCATCTGTAGCCCCGAGTAGCCCCCAGAATCCATACAAGTATGCTCGGTACTTATCAGTATGATTGCTCTGAAGATATTACTGGGATGTTAGAAGTTGGAAGCCTGCAGAGCCTAATAAAATCAACAGCCCTTTAAAAGAGTTAGTAAATTTTACCAGATGTGTAAATATGGCTTATAAAAACTGAACTTCACCTTAAGACGGACCTAGGCCTTTAATTTTTAAAAATAAATTGAATATTTAAATCTTCAAATTTTGATGATAGAAAAACCTCCGTTACTGGTAGTAATTCTAAAACTTATTTGAACCCAAAATACTTATCAAATGGAAAGATATTAAAAGGATATGAATAAGAACATATGTGAGAACATTTACTCTTTTTTGTGAAGAATTCCCTTCTTTCAGCCCCTGTTACAGAGTATAAGCATGTTGATTAAAAATGCTTCATGTGGGGACCAGGGTCCAGTGCGGACACCCATCCTGGGGCACAGGGCGCGGCTGGAAGGAGCCGCCCCTCGCCCGTCACGCACCGCACGTTCGTGGGGAACCTGGTGCTCAACCATTCGTAGACGACCTGGTTCTGGGTTGGGGTTTCGTACGTAGCAGAGCAGCTCCCTCGCTGCGATCTATTGAAAGTCAGCCCTCGACACAAGGGTTTGTCATGAAAAAGAAACAAAAGAAAAAATAAAAGAAAAACATGTTTTTAATAAAAAGAAAAAATAAATAGTAAAAACAAAAAAAAAGAAAAAATGCTTTGTATGCAGAAACCATTGAAATTTAATTTGATGTTATAAGACAAAATGCATGGCCCAGGTCAGTGATGACATACCTTGAATGACAGATATTAGTGAATTGCCACCTTTGTGTTTCTGTGAGGTCAGAAGCTGGGCTTCCTTGATGACTCAGCAGGTGAAGAATCCACCTTCATTCTAGGAGACCCAAGTTCGATCCCTGGGGCGGGAGGATTCCCCAGGGAATGGGTACCCTCTCCGATATTCTTGCCTGGAGATTATATTCATTTCAGATGTGCACGTGATTCAGTATTAAATGATCATCAGAAACACCCACCACAGTGCAAAGTGACAGTTTTTTTCCTTCTGATAAGGACTTCGAAGATTTATTCTCTTGGCAACTTTCAAATATGAAATACAGTATTATTAACAATAGTTGCCACACTGTGCATCGCAGCCTCGTTACATTTACTACAGAATTGGAAGTTTTTGTGCCTTTCACTCGCTCTACCCATTTTGCACACCCCCTGGCCCACCTCCACCTTTGGCAGCCATCAGTCTGTTCTCTATATCTGTGAGAGTTGTTGTTGTGATCGTTTAGATACCACATACGTGAAATTAAGTGGTGTTTGTCTTTGTGAGACCTGTATTATGTAGCACAGTACTCTGAGGGTTCATCCATGCTGTTACAAATGGCAAGATTTCATTCTTTTTTATGGCTGAATAATACGTCCACCAGTGCATGAAGGGGCGAAGATGTGAGATCCCATCTTCTTTATCCATTCATGCACTGATGGACGTTTAAGTTGTTTCCATACCTTGACTGGTGTAAGCGGTGCTGCAGTGAACATGGGGTGTGTGTATCTTTTTGAATTAATGCTTTTATGTTTTTTGGAAAAATACCCAAAAAGTGAAATTACTGAATCCTACGGTAGTTCTATTTTTAATTTTTTGACAGAACTCTATGCTGTTTGCTGTAGGGAATGTACCGATTTACATACAACAGGAGAAAAGGGTTCCCTTTTCTGCCATGTTCTTACCAACCCTTGCTGTTTTTCTTTTTTAAAATCCTTTTGATAATAGCCATTCTAACACAGATGATATCTCACTGTCATTTTCATTTGTATTTTTTCCTGATGATTAATGACGTTGAGCCCATTTTCATGTATTAATATCTGTTGACCATCTGTATGTCTTCTCTAGAAAAATATCTCTTCAGATCTTCTGCCCATTGTTTTTAAAGGATACTTTTATTTTTTTTTAATTTTGGCGTCTTTTATTGGTTGTTTATTTATTTATTTTCATCTGTCTTTATTCTTTGGCCTGCGTGGGCCTCCCATTGCAGCGGCTTCTCTGGCTGCAGAGCACCGGCTCCGGGCGCATGCGCTCCAGAGCGCTGGCTCCTCATTGGACACACCGGTCCAGCTGCTCCAGGGCACATAGGATCTTCCCCGACCTGGAATGGAACTGGTGCCCCTTGCACTGCCAGGCAGATTCTCTACCCACTGGATCACCAGGGAAGCCCTCTTCTGCCCCTTTTGTATCAGATTGTTGATTTGCTATTGAGTTGTATGAACTCTTTGTATATTTTGCATATTGACTCCTTATATGACTTGTGCATATTTTCTCTTGTTCTGCAGGTTGCCTTTTCATTTTGTTCATGATTTCTTTTACTGTGCAGAAGCCTTTTAGTTTGATGTGGTCCAACTTGTTCATTTTTGTTTCCGTTGCCTTTGTTTTTAATGTCAGATCGAAAAAATCATGACCAAGACTGATGTCTTCACATGTATGTACCACCTGTGTTTCCTTCTAGGAGTTTTATATTTGAGGTCTCACATTTAACTTTTAAATCATTTTGAATTGCTTTTTGTGTATGGTATTACATACGTGTCCAGTTTCCTTCTTTTGCCTGTGGCTGTCCAGTTTTCCCAGCACAATTTACTAAAGAGACTGTCCTTTTCCCAGTGTGTAGTCTTGGTTCCTTCATTGTGAATTAATTGACCATTTATGCGTGGGTTTATTTCTGGATTTTATATTCTGTTGATCATTGATCTATGTATCTATTTTAGTGCAACGAAAAGGCTGTTTTGATTACTGTAGCTTTGTAATATAATTTGAAATCAAGAAGCATGATGCCTCCTTTCTCAGGAATGCTTTGGCTATTCAGGACTTTTGTTGTTTTCTCAGTGGCTTTATGGAGCATTACTGTGGTAACTAATGAAAATTAACTCGATATTATGTTATTTTAAAGGAAAAATATCACCAATATTTGTGCTTTTCAAGGAAAATGAAAATGTTCTGTGGAGTCCGATTTAGGTAATGATTTTTCAAGAAAGCCTCTATTAAAATCCTTACTTCTGTTGAGGTCCTTATTTTTCTTCTTCAGGAGAAAAGAACTATCAGAGATGTTTAAGTCTTTTTTTTTTGTCATGAAAGCAAAGCCAGGATTTGAGTTGAAGCTCTTCGCTTAAGAATCCACCAATTCCGAATAGTATACCAAAACCTCTGTGCTGTCGGAAGAAACTTGAGTCTGTGTTTTCACTTGTAGCACATTTGAAGAATTTTAAAGATGAGACACAGAATTACTCACTTCAATAAGAGGACCCATTTTTCTCTATACCAAGTGCATATTTGATTTTGAGATCATCTGTTTCATGTCATAGACAAGCTGGCCTTTCTCCCAGAAAGATCATAAAAGCTTGAAATAACAAGTAGATAGTGTGTGTATTGACTTCAGCACTTTATATTAGTTCTTAGTCTTTGGGCTTAATTATTAATTATTGCTACAGTTGATCTAGCAGTCAACAATACATGTCTCACTCCTTTGTTGATTTAATTTAAAAGGAACAGCTGTGAAACTAGGAATATTCTTAGAGACAGAAGGATGCAGTTCACTTCTGTTTTTATTAGTTCCATTTTATTTCCTTTTCCCCATCATAATGACCCTTCTGGGATCACTATGTGCTGTGTTCATGCAATAGATTCCTGAAGGGGCTCTTTATAAAAATACGGGCTGTATTTTGCTTCTGGGAGTTCCTATTACTTAGTGTCTGAATTACAAGAAAAATTTTTGTTCTGAGGTCTCTTTCCATATTAAATTTATATATGGACAGTTAATAAGCAGAAATGATGTATATTAATAGCACAAATGCTCCTTTACAACAGTAGAGTGTGGTGGTTAAGGCCACTTTAATTTTTGAGGAAGGCCTGATCTTGAACCTGAGTTTTCCAGCTTACTATCTAAGTGACTTTGGAAGAGTGCCAATCTCTCTCTACCAGTCTCACTAAAATTGGAATGATAATAGCACCTACTCATAAAGTTGTTGTGAGGATTTAAATGAGATAATAGGAGTATTTAGTGGCTGGAACATACCTGGTAATTCATAGTGGCCAGTAATTACATGCATATTAAAAGAGTGTGGCAAACGTACCATAGCCAATTTCATCTTTAAAGTCAGCATCCGAAACACACTTGACTCGGTGATGACCAAGAGAAAAGAATGTTTACTTTACAAAGAAACATAGATCTGCCCATTGTCGTCAGATAGTGGCATCCCGTTGGTTCTGTTTTAAATAGTTTCTATTAATAAATTTACTACATTGTGAAAGCCTAGACAGGGCATTGTCTGTTGGAGTTTTGTTTGTTATCAACAACTTATAGGACATCATGTTTTTAACCAGTGAATTGTTATATTTTTCTTTTTTGGCTGCACTGGGTCTTCATTGCTTTGCATGGCCTCTCTCTAGGTGCAGCAGACGGGGTGCTGCTCTTCGTGGCGGGGCACAGGCTGCTCGTTGGGGTGCCTTCTCTCGTGGTGAAGCAGGCTCAAGGGCTTCCGCAGTGGGAGCACAGGGGCTTCGTTGCTCCGTGGCCTGTAGAATCTTCCAGATCAGGGATCAAACCTGAGTCCCCTGCATTGGCAAGCGGATTCTTACCCACTGCACCACCAGGGAAGTCCCCAGTGAGTCTTTAAACAAAGGAAACAATCTCTAAAGTCTCTCCCCACCTCAGAGGTCACCTTGGTGAGACCTGCGCTGCAGTGCCTTGGAAGCTGCAGACCCCACTCAGTCTGGGTACTCCAGCGTCCGTCCCTCTCTCCTCTTTCCCTTAGCACAGATGAGTGTCTTATGCCTGTGTTACACATTTATTTATTTTCTTTACTGTTTATTTTCTAACTCTAGAATGTGAACTCCATGGGGCAGGGATATGTGTCTACTTTGTTTCCTGCTCCGTCTCCTGTTTCTTGAACAATGCCAGTCTCATGTGCGTGTGTGCATTGTGTCCAGCTCTTTGAAACCCCATGGACTGTACCCACCAGGCTCCTCTGTCCTGGGATTCTCCAGGCAAGAAGACTGGAGTGGGTCGACGTTTCTTTCTCCAGGGGATCTTCCTGACCCAGGGATCGAACTACATCTATTGCATCAGCAAGCGGGTTCTTTACCAACTGAGCCACCTGAGAAACCCTGCTGATCACACAGTAGTTGCCTAAAAAGTGTTGTTGAATAATAAGTATATAATTCTAGTTTTGAGAAATTCTTCAATATGGTTTAGATGTCATGGTAATATTAATCCTTCTCTTTGATATCAGTTTCATAGGAATAACTCAATTTTAGACTAGGATCCTTACTATAGCAGAGTATGCAAAATATTATGTAATTCCCAGATGGCATTCGTGGTATAGAACTGCCTGCCAATGCAGGAGGCATAAGAGACATGAGTTCCATCCCTGGGTCAGGGAGATCCCCTGGAGGAGGGCCTGGCATCCCACTCTGGTATTCTTTTTTTTTTTTTTTAATTTTTAATTCTTTATTTTAAAGATTTTACAGAGTTTTGTTGTTCACAGACATGTATGTTCCCAGATCAGTCATATGCATATCCCAGGTCTCCACACCCCCAGTTCCCCTCACCCCACCCCTCCGGACCATCACCCCATGCCATTGTGAGCACTCCTGTTCACTTAGCACAATGACAGTAGCTATCTTTTCCACACATGACAGTATAGGTTTCCATGTTACTCCCTCCGTGCCTCCCCCTCACTGTTTGTTCCCCACAATGTCCTGATGTCTATTCTCTGTCTGTTCTTCCATGAGTTCACTGCGTGTGCTATCATGACCATCTTACTAGATTCCATATATATGAGTTAGTATACTGTACTTGTCTTTCTCTTTTTGACTTACTTCACTTTTTATGACAGGTTCTAGAGCCAGCCACCTCATTAGGACTGATTCTTCTGCATTTCTTTTAACAGCTGAGTAGTATTCCATTGTATATATGTACCAGAGCTTCTGTATCTGTTCATTTGTCGATGGACATCTAGGTTGCTTCCATGTTCTGGCTATTGTATAGAGAGCTGCAATGAACGTTGGGGTACAGGTGCTTCTTTCAGTTTTGGTTTCATCAGGATATAGGCCTAGTAGTGGGATTGCTGGGTCGTATGGTGCTTCTAGTTTTAGTTTTTTAAGGAATCTCCATACTGTCTTCCATAGAGGCTGTATCAATTTACATTCCCACCAGCAATGCAAGAGGGTTCCCTTTCCTCCGCAGCCTCTCCAGCATTTATTGTCTGTCGATTTGTGGATGATGGCCATTCTGACGGGTGTGAGGTGATATCTCATTGTAGTTTTGATTTGCATTTCTCTAATAATAAGCGAGGTTGAGCATCGTTTCATGTGCTTTTGGGCCATCTGTATGTCCTCTTTGGAGAGGCTTCTCTTTAGATCTTTTTCCCATTTTTTGATTGGGTTGTTCGTTTTTCCAGTGCTGAGTTGTCTGAGTTGCTTGTAGATTTTGGAGATTAATTCTTTGTCTGTTGTTTCATTTGCTATGATTTTCTCCCACTCTGTGGGGTGTCTGTTCAGCTTTTTTTGTAATTTCTTTTGCTGTACAAAAGCTTTTAAGTTTCATGAGGTCTCACGTGTTCACTTTTGTTTTCAGTTCCACTATTCTAGTAGGTGGGTCAGAGAAGATCTTGCTTTGATTGATGTCCTTGAGGGTTTTGCCTATATTCTCCTCTAAGAGTTTGATGGTTTCTGGTCTTTCATTTAGGTCTTTAATCCATTTTGAGTTGATCTTAGTGTATGGTGTCAGGGAATGTTCCAACTTCATTTGTTTGCATGTAGCTGTCCAATTTCCCCAGCACCATTTGTTGAAGAGACTGTCTTTGTCCCATTTTATAGTTTCGCCTCCTTTGTCAAAAATAAGGTACTCATAGGTGCGTGGGTTTATCTCTGGGCTCTCTATCTTGTTCCATTGGTCTATAGTTCTGTTTTTGTGCCAGTACCATACTGTCTTGATGCCTATTGCTTTGTAGTATAGTCTGAAGTTAGGAAGGCTGATTCCTCCAGCTCCGTTTTTCTTTCTCAGGATTGCTTTGGCTATTCGAGGTCTTTTGTGTTTCCATATGAACTGTGTTATTCTTTGGTCTAGTTCTGTGAAAAATGTCAATGGTAGTTTGATAGAGATTGCATTGAATTTGTAGATGATATTTGGTAGTGTGGTCATTTTCACAATATTGATTCTTCCGACCCAGGAACACGGAATATCTCTCCATCTGTTTAAGTCTTCTTTAATTTCTCTCATGCCACTCTGGTATTCTTGCCTGGAGAATCCCATGGACAGAGGAACCTGGTGGGCTGCAGTCTGTAGGGTCATAGACAGTTGGACACGACCAAACGACTTAGCGTTCGATATTCTCATTGTAGTTTTGATTTGCATTTCTCTAATAATAAGCGAGGTTGAGCATCGTTTCATGTGCTTTTGGGCCATCTGTATGTCCTCTTTGGAGAGGCTTCTCTTTAGATCTTTTTCCCATTTTTTGATTGGGTTGTTCGTTTTTCCAGTGCTGAGTTGTCTGAGTTGCTTGTAGATTTTGGAGATTAATTCTTTGTCTGTTGTTTCATTTGCTATGATTTTCTCCCACTCTGTGGGGTGTCTGTTCAGCTTTTTTTGTAATTTCTTTTGCTGTACAAAAGCTTTTAAGTTTCATGAGGTCTCACGTGTTCACTTTTGTTTTCAGTTCCACTATTCTAGTAGGTGGGTCAGAGAAGATCTTGCTTTGATTGATGTCCTTGAGGGTTTTGCCTATATTCTCCTCTAAGAGTTTGATGGTTTCTGGTCTTTCATTTAGGTCTTTAATCCATTTTGAGTTGATCTTAGTGTATGGTGTCAGGGAATGTTCCAACTTCATTTGTTTGCATGTAGCTGTCCAATTTCCCCAGCACCATTTGTTGAAGAGACTGTCTTTGTCCCATTTTATAGTTTCGCCTCCTTTGTCAAAAATAAGGTACTCATAGGTGCGTGGGTTTATCTCTGGGCTCTCTATCTTGTTCCATTGGTCTATAGTTCTGTTTTTGTGCCAGTACCATACTGTCTTGATGCCTATTGCTTTGTAGTATAGTCTGAAGTTAGGAAGGCTGATTCCTCCAGCTCCGTTTTTCTTTCTCAGGATTGCTTTGGCTATTCGAGGTCTTTTGTGTTTCCATATGAACTGTGTTATTCTTTGGTCTAGTTCTGTGAAAAATGTCAATGGTAGTTTGATAGAGATTGCATTGAATTTGTAGATGATATTTGGTAGTGTGGTCATTTTCACAATATTGATTCTTCCGACCCAGGAACACGGAATATCTCTCCATCTGTTTAAGTCTTCTTTAATTTCTCTCATGCCACTCTGGTATTCTTGCCTGGAGAATCCCATGGACAGAGGAACCTGGTGGGCTGCAGTCTGTAGGGTCATAGACAGTTGGACACGACCAAAACGACTTAGCGTGCATATAACATATTCATGGCACACAACTATTAATACTTTATTTCTTAGCCATTTATGAAGAGTTTATTCTGTACTGAGGGTATAAAATTAGTAAAACACAGTCCTTTCATTTAGCAGAAGCGATAGCCATGTGAACTCTGATCCCAGCGTTTCCAACCTCTGGGATCTAATGTCTAATAATGTGAGGTGGAGCTGATGTAATAATAATAATAATAGAAATAGGATACACTATAAATTTAGTGTGTTGGAGTCATCCCAAAACCATCCCTCTACCCCAGTCGGTGGAAGAATTGTTTTCCTTGAAACCCATCCCAGGCGCCAAGGAGTTTGGAGCCTGCTCCCATGGTGACTGATGCATGCTGTAACGGGGGTGGACATAGAGGGCGCTCTTGGGCAGCTACGGAAGCCTTCCCGGAAAGGTGATACTGAAGTGAATCTTACCAGTGAGTAATAGAAGAGTCAGGCGCCGGGAAAGGGCACCAAGAAAGAAGAAGGGCATTCTATTAAGTCAATACTGTACACCGGCTTTTTTCTTCTAGTACACTCCTATAATTACTTTGTTACCCTTTCCTTAAAGCACTGTTTTAAGAGGGAGGGGACATACATATCACTATGGCTAATGCATGTTGATGTTTGGCAGAAGGCAACAAAATTCTGTAAAGCAGTTAGCCTTTAAAGAAAAAAATAATAAATGTCGAAAAAGTAATCAGTGAGGATAGGAATAAAGTTGAGATACTTAGAATAATAAAATAATAGACACCGAGGAAGGAATAGCATTCAGATGACCATTATATCTGCTACTGTAGGCAAGAATTCCATAGAAGAAACTGAGTCGCCCTGTAGTCAACAAAAGAATTCAAAATGCAATACTTGGGTGCAATCTCAAAAATGACAAATGAACTCAGTTCATTTCCAAGGCAAACCATTCAGTATCACAGTAATCCAAGTCTCTGCCCCAACCACTAACGCTGAAGAAGCTGAAGTTGAACAGTTCTATGAAGAAAAAAAAAAAATCCACTGAATTAATACTGTTCATTTGGACACGACCAAACGACTTAGCGTGCATATAACATATTCATGGCACACAACTATTAATACTTTATTTCTTAGCCATTTATGAAGAGTTTATTCTGTACTGAGGGTATAAAATTAGTAAAACACAGTCCTTTCATTTAGCAGAAGCGATAGCCATGTGAACTCTGATCCCAGCGTTTCCAACCTCTGGGATCTAATGTCTAATAATGTGAGGTGGAGCTGATGTAATAATAATAATAATAGAAATAGGATACACTATAAATTTAGTGTGTTGGAGTCATCCCAAAACCATCCCTCTACCCCAGTCGGTGGAAGAATTGTTTTCCTTGAAACCCATCCCAGGCGCCAAGGAGTTTGGAGCCTGCTCCCATGGTGACTGATGCATGCTGTAACGGGGGTGGACATAGAGGGCGCTCTTGGGCAGCTACGGAAGCCTTCCCGGAAAGGTGATACTGAAGTGAATCTTACCAGTGAGTAATAGAAGAGTCAGGCGCCGGGAAAGGGCACCAAGAAAGAAGAAGGGCATTCTATTAAGTCAATACTGTACACCGGCTTTTTTCTTCTAGTACACTCCTATAATTACTTTGTTACCCTTTCCTTAAAGCACTGTTTTAAGAGGGAGGGGACATACATATCACTATGGCTAATGCATGTTGATGTTTGGCAGAAGGCAACAAAATTCTGTAAAGCAGTTAGCCTTTAAAGAAAAAAATAATAAATGTCGAAAAAGTAATCAGTGAGGATAGGAATAAAGTTGAGATACTTAGAATAATAAAATAATAGACACCGAGGAAGGAATAGCATTCAGATGACCATTATATCTGCTACTGTAGGCAAGAATTCCATAGAAGAAACTGAGTCGCCCTGTAGTCAACAAAAGAATTCAAAATGCAATACTTGGGTGCAATCTCAAAAATGACAAATGAACTCAGTTCATTTCCAAGGCAAACCATTCAGTATCACAGTAATCCAAGTCTCTGCCCCAACCACTAACGCTGAAGAAGCTGAAGTTGAACAGTTCTATGAAGAAAAAAAAAAAATCCACTGAATTAATGGAGCTTTTTTACAGGGATTCTTGTGGAAATTATTATGGTGTTTTTTTTAGACTGTGTGTAACAGGAAAGAGTAATTAGAAAATAACTAAGTTCTGTTTATACTCATTATGATCCAATATGTGATTTTGAATTAAAGATTTTTTATTTTATTGTAGTCCTTGTGGTTTTAAGATAAACAGTAGAAAACTCCATAGCAATTAAAGAATGCTGGTTTATTTGCATTTTTGCATTTTGAGCAAAGAGAATTATTATAGAAGTCATATCTGTTTTTTTTTCTTTTAGAGAGAAACCTAAGCATATGAAGGAATTATTCGAAACATGATTTTTGCCATTTTAAAAATCTGTTATTCTTGCTGTTTCCTATCTTCTGTAAGCTTACTACATTTGCTAAAATCTACATCCTGAAGAGGATGGAAGTTCACGTATCTCACTCAAAATTAGTTGTGAAAAGCACCGAAATTTCATCTTCCCGTTCACCTTTGAATCTATTCTAAACAAAGAAAATATTTTTAAACTTTTTTCTGTGGCATATTAAAATAACTATTAAGAGGACATGTGGGGGGCTTCCCTGGTGGTCCAGGACACTGCAGTGCAAGGGGCGCCGGTTCGATCCCTGGCTTGGGAAGATCCCACGTGCTGCGGAGTGGCTGGACCCATGTGTCCAATTACCGAGCCGGAGCTCTGGAGCGCATGCGCCCAGAGCCGGTGCTCTGCGACAACAGAGGCCATTGCGATGGGAGGCCCACATGGGCCGAAGAACAAAGATGGATGAAAATAGATACATGAAAGACCAATAGAAGTGGCCCGCCCTCTCCCCTCCCTCCCCAACCCGCCTCCCCCACCCCCCCAAAAAAAAGAGGACTTGTGGGGGCTTCCCTGGTGGTCCAGTGGTTAAAGAATCTGCCTGCCAATGCAGAGGACACAGATTCGATCCCTGATCCAGGAAGATCCCACATGCTGTGAAGCAACAAAGCCTGTGAGCCACACCTGTTGAGCCTGTGCTCTAGTACCTGGGAGTCACAGCTACTGAGCCCACGTGCCACAAGTATTAAAGCCCATGCACCCTGAAAGCTTGTGCTCTGCCACAAGAGAATCCACTGCAATGAGGAGCCCGTGCCCTGTACCAAACAGTAGCCACCACTGGCCACATCTAGAGACAGCCTGTGCAGCAGCCACAACCCAGAGCAGCCAAAAATAAAACAAACAAAAAAAGAGGACCCGTGAATCACCCTCAGAGGATGGATGGATGTGTAGAGCTGATTCACTTTGCTGTATGGTAGAACTTAACACAGCATTGTAAAGCAACTGGACTCCAGTAGAAATTAATTTTTATAAAGAGAGAAAAGAAGATGCCACTGGAAGCAGTCTACTTATGGAAGAGGAAGAAAGGCATCCTTGTCGTACCTTGGCTTATGCGCTGTAACATATCTGTGTATCTCCTGATCCAGATGATGTTTCAGAACAGGCTGCAGTCCAGTATCCATCCATCCTCTCATCCTCTAGCAGCTTGTATATGGGAGCTGTTTAGGTGCTGTAATTGCTGAGATGAATAAAACACATCCCCTACATTCTTAGCTGTTCACTATCTGATATGACTTTCTCATGTTGAGTAATACCTCAACACTTATTTCTAATAAATGCATAGTTTGACTTAACAAAAAACTTTTGGAGAAATGAAAGTGAATATTTGAAAGTATGTATATGTGACTCAAGGGCTTCCCTGGTGGCTCAGACGGTAAAGAATCTACCTGCAATGCGAGAGACCTGGGTTCGATCCCTAGGTTGGGAAGGTCACCTGGAGAAGGGAAAAGCTACACTCCAGTGTTCTTGCCTGGAGAATTCCATGACATGTCCATGGGTCACAAAGAGTTGGACACAACTGAGCGACTTTCACTTCACTTTATATATGACTCGAAACAAATGACATCTGGTACTTTGTTCCCCACCCAGCATTAGTGAGGTGATGCACGGGAGTGGATAGGGTTGTGGGTCTTAAGGACATATAGAGCATTCTACCGCCTACACTTACTTGTGTGATAGCAAATGAGTTAGTTAACATCTTCGAAGCTTGGTCTCCTAATTTTAAAACTGAGGTAATTCAGTTCATCTTTTGGGGTTGTTATGAAGAGTAAATGAGATAAAAGAAGGAAAAGTGAGCTTCAGTTTGCTTTCTGTCTTTTTGGTCCTTTTTCCTGCTTTCGGCCACGTTTCTGCAATTTGTTAAATACGTTCAGTGTGAGTTTATTAGTGTTGTTGCAAAGTGCAATAATCCCTTCCGTTTGGCAGTACATTTAGGCTATTAATTTTCAGGCGGGCAGCTTTGTGGTGGCTCTGCTACATTGTGGCTCGCAGTTCTCAAGTGGACAAACCTTTAACGTATTCACCTGGGACTGAGGACATCAATGAATAAGACGTTTAAGTCCAGAAGTGCAATGTGTGCTTGGCTTGACATTCACCATCATTATTTTTGCATCTCTGTTAATCTATAAACAAAATGCTGTCATTCTCTTCCCTTTTGCAAATCTTTCAGAAGTTCCGCTTTGCTTAGTTTTTTTTCTTGGCTGACCATGGGGCATGTGGGATCTGAACTTGTTTCCTGACCAGGAATTGAACCTGTTCCCCCTGCATTGAAAGTGTGAAGGCTTAACTCTTGGACCACTAGGGAACTCCCTCAGAAATTTGGCCTTCAGGAGATTTGTCAACTAGTCCTCATTGCTTCTGTCTGCTTCTTTAGACTACTTGTTGTGTAGTCACTAAGTCATGTCCAGCTCTTTGTGACCCCATGGACTGCTGCCTGCCAGGCTTCCCTGCCCTTGACCATTTCCTGGAGTTTGCTGAAATTCGTGTCCATTGAGTCGGTGAGGCTTTGTAGCCATTTCATCCTCTGCCTACCCCTTCTTCTTTTGCCTTCAGTCCTTCCCAGCATCAGGGTCTTTTCCAGTGAGTCAGCTCTTTGTGTGAGGTGGCCAACGTATTGGAGCTTCAGCTTCAGCATCAGTCCTTCCGATGAATGGGCAGGGTTGATTTTCTTTAGACTAGAGTGGTTGTATCTCCTTGCTATCCTAGGGACTCTCAGGAGTCTTCTCCAGGACCATGATTTAAAAGCATTAATTCTTCTTTACTCAGCTTTCTTCACGGTGTACCTCTCACATCCTTACATGACTACTGGAAAAACCATAGCTTTTGACTATATGAACCTTTTTCAGCAAAGTGATGTCTCTGCCTTTGAATACACCGTCTAGGTTTGTCTCTGACTTTCCTCCCAAAGAGCAAGTGGCTTTTAATTTCGTGTCTGCAGTCACCATGCCCTGTGATTTTGCAACCCAAGAAAATAAAATCTGTCATTGCTTCCACTATTTCCCCTTCTATTTACCATGAAGTGATGGGACCAGATTCCATGATCTTAGTTTTTTCAGTGTTGTTTCAAGTGAGCTTTTTTGCTCTCCTCTTTAACCATTGGGAAGAGGTTCTTTAGTTCCTCTTTACTTTCTGCCATTAAATTAGTCTCATCTGCATGTCTGAGGTGGTTGATAATTCTCCCAGAAAGCTTAGTTCCAGCTTGTGATTTGTTCAGCCCAGCTTTTTGTGTGATATACTCTGCATAGAAGTTACACAAGCAGAGTGACAATATAAAGCCCCATCATACTCCTTTCCCAATTTTGAACCAGTCCATTGTTCCATGTTGGATCTAATTGTTGCTTCTTGATGCACATAACAGGTTTCTCAGGAGACAGGTAGGGTGGTCTGGTACTCCCCTCTCTTTAAGAATTTTCCACAGCAGTTGTGGTCCACACAGTCAAAGGCTGTAGCATAGTCAATGAAGCAGAAGTAGATGTTTTTCTAGAATTCCCTTGATTTCTCCATAATTAAATGAATGTTGGCAATTTGGTCTCTGGTTCCTCTGCCTTTTCTAAATCCAGCTTGTACATCTGGAAGTTCTCGGTTAATGTACTGCTGAAGCCTGGCTTGAAGGATTTTGAGCATAACCTTGCTAGCATGTGAGTAGGCATGTGAAATGAGCGCAATTGTACAGTAGTTTGAACACTCTTTACAGTTGCCTTTCTTTGAGATTGGAAAGAAAACTGACCTTTTCTAGTCCTGAGGCCACTGCTGAGTTTTCCAAATTTGCTGACATATTGAGTGTAGTAGCACTTTAACACCATCATCTTTTAGGATTTTAGACAGCTCAGCTGAAATTCCATCACCTCTACTAGCTTTGTTCATGCTACTAAGGTATACTTGACTTAATATTCCAGGATGCCCATCTGTAGTTGAGTGAGTATATCATTATGGTTGTCTGGGTCATTAAGACATTTTTTGCATAGTTCTTTGTATTTTTGCCACCTCTTCTTAATCTCTTCTGCTTCTCTTAGGTCCTTACCATTTCTGTCCTTTATTGTGCCCATTCTTGCATAAAATGTTCCCTTAATATCCAGTTTTTTTTTTTTTTTAAAGAGATCGCTAGTCTTTTCTATTCTGTTATTTTTCTCTATTTCTTTTCATTGTTCTTTGAAGATGGCCTTCTTCTTGCTGTTCTCTGGAACTCCGAATTCACTTGGGTGTATCTTTTCCTTTCTCCCTTGGCTTTTTCTTCTCATTTTTTCTCAGCTATTTGTAACAGCTTCTCAGACAACTACTTTCTCTTCTTGCACTTCCTTTTCTTAGGGATGGATTTGGTCACTGCTTCCTATCCAGTATTACAAACCTCTGCCTGTAGTTCTTCAGGCCGTTTGTCTACCATATCCAATCCCATGAATCTATTCATCAACTCTACTGTATAATCATAAGGAATTTGTTTTGGGTCATACCTGAATGGCCTAGTGCTTTCCCCTGCTTTCTTCAATTTAAGCCTGAATTTTGCAACAAGGAACGTATTGCTGCAGTCCCCTCCAGGTCTTATGTTTTGCTGACTGTATAAAGCTTCTCCATCTTGGGCTGCAGTGAACATAATCAGTCTGATTTCAGTATTGACCATCTGGTGATGTCCACGTGTAGAGTCATCTCTTGAGTTGTTGGAAGACGGTCTTATGACCAGCACATTACTTATTTTATTATTATTATTATTTATTTATTTACTTGGTTGCACTGGGTCTTAGTTGTAGCATATGGGATCTTTTAGTTGCATGTGGGATCTAGTTCCCTGACCAGGGATCGAACCCAGGCCTCTTGCATCGGGAGCATGGAGTCTTATCCAAATTTGCTGACATATTGAGTGTAGTAGCACTTTAACACCATCATCTTTTAGGATTTTAGACAGCTCAGCTGAAATTCCATCACCTCTACTAGCTTTGTTCATGCTACTAAGGTATACTTGACTTAATATTCCAGGATGCCCATCTGTAGTTGAGTGAGTATATCATTATGGTTGTCTGGGTCATTAAGACATTTTTTGCATAGTTCTTTGTATTTTTGCCACCTCTTCTTAATCTCTTCTGCTTCTCTTAGGTCCTTACCATTTCTGTCCTTTATTGTGCCCATTCTTGCATAAAATGTTCCCTTAATATCCAGTTTTTTTTTTTTTTTAAAGAGATCGCTAGTCTTTTCTATTCTGTTATTTTTCTCTATTTCTTTTCATTGTTCTTTGAAGATGGCCTTCTTCTTGCTGTTCTCTGGAACTCCGAATTCACTTGGGTGTATCTTTTCCTTTCTCCCTTGGCTTTTTCTTCTCATTTTTTCTCAGCTATTTGTAACAGCTTCTCAGACAACTACTTTCTCTTCTTGCACTTCCTTTTCTTAGGGATGGATTTGGTCACTGCTTCCTATCCAGTATTACAAACCTCTGCCTGTAGTTCTTCAGGCCGTTTGTCTACCATATCCAATCCCATGAATCTATTCATCAACTCTACTGTATAATCATAAGGAATTTGTTTTGGGTCATACCTGAATGGCCTAGTGCTTTCCCCTGCTTTCTTCAATTTAAGCCTGAATTTTGCAACAAGGAACGTATTGCTGCAGTCCCCTCCAGGTCTTATGTTTTGCTGACTGTATAAAGCTTCTCCATCTTGGGCTGCAGTGAACATAATCAGTCTGATTTCAGTATTGACCATCTGGTGATGTCCACGTGTAGAGTCATCTCTTGAGTTGTTGGAAGACGGTCTTATGACCAGCACATTACTTATTTTATTATTATTATTATTTATTTATTTACTTGGTTGCACTGGGTCTTAGTTGTAGCATATGGGATCTTTTAGTTGCATGTGGGATCTAGTTCCCTGACCAGGGATCGAACCCAGGCCTCTTGCATCGGGAGCATGGAGTCTTATCCACTGGACCACCAGGGAAGTCCCCATATTACTTATTAATGTCTGTGTGCGGGAGCCACCAACTGAAGTTAAAGGAGGGTGAGCGTGGGGACTCTCTTAGGTCTGATACCAGCACGACTGTTCATTTGTTATCCTATTATTACATCGGCCCTTGCTGCTACCTGTTTCAGCAGCTTCCTCCTACTCTTTCTATTTTCAGGCTGCTCTCTGCATTTTACAGACTCTCTGTCACCTCAGTGCCTCCGTGTTAGCTATTGTCATCCTTCATGTCTGTACTCCTAATTGAACCTTCCTGGGTTTATTTTCGAAGGCTCTAAATATCCTGAATGATTTTAAACAATGTAGAACATATTAAGCTTTCAATCTCACTCCATAATAGCTTTTTTCTTTTCACATGTGCCCGCTTTCAATGTAATTCCGTTGAAAGTGCTTTCCAGTTTGGATCATTGTGTATAATCCTCTTATAACCTTGTTTTTGGAAATTGCAGATAGTGTTTGTAAATAGTGTACTAATGGTGTGTATAAATACATTTCCCAAAATTTAGTCCATGATTTTAGAGAAAAAAAAAAAAGCCTCCTTAAAATAAGCTGAAGAAAATGACTTGGCTAGTAAAAATTGTTAATCATGTTGTTTATAGCGTGGGTAACAGACTGCTGTGTTGGAAAGGAAACAGCTCAATTCTTTATTGGCATGCAGAATAAAAGTAGCATTGCTAGAGACTGATGGTTTGTGTCTCTACAGAATGCCTCTGTTGAAACCTAATCCTCAGTGTGGATATTTGGAGGTGAGACTTTTGGGAGGTGATTAGGTTGTGTGGGTGAAGCTCTTATGGATGAAAATAGTGTCTTTATGGATGCCACCTCAGAGAATGCCTTTGCCCCTTCTGCCATGTAAGGACACCGGAAAGCCAGCCGTCCATGAACCAGGAAACTGGCCTTCCCCACACATGGAATCCACTAGCTCCTTGATTGTGGGCTCCCCAACCTCTGGAACTCTGACAAATCAATTAGTGTTGTTTATAAACCACGTAGTCTACGGTATTTTGTTATAACAGCCCATATGGACTAAGGCAATTATTATATGTCATTGTGTAATATATTTGGATATATAATCTGTGCTAATATAGTCATTTATTTTCTGACACCTATAATGGGAAAGTTATTGCTGTGGATGTTTGGACAATGACCAACTGAAGAAAGAAGAGAAAAATCAACTTCCAACATAGAACTGGAAGGTGAAAGACAAGCTATTTGTATCAGTTAAGTGTTTTTCAAGAAAACATTCTAATCTTGTTTTATTGCCCATTTTCTAGAAATCTTACTGCTGTTCAGGTTACCCATGTTTTCTCTACAGTGGACTATTTTAATTTTATTTCTGTTTTCTGTGACTGTAGAGTTTTAACATATAATGTTCTTGATTTGATAATTTTATCATAAGTAATATATGGCTCTTTTTCTGAGAATACATAAGCAACAGAATATTGTGTAACAGCTGGGTCATTCCAATGCAACAGTATACTTCTTCCAAGGGAAGGAAGCACCTAAGGCTTGTTAGTGAAAATAATCTGATTCAACTGCAGTTTCTATAGCACTGAGAAAGAAGTTACGAAAATGCTTCACACCTTTTTCAGTGTGTGTATGTGTGTGCTTTTCTTTTGGTGATGTGTAACTAAGACTTGTATCCTTTTAAAAAAAGTCCTCAAGAGTTTTCTGTAGAATCACGCACCACTTTCTCTTACTCCGTAAGGTTTATTCACACTCGTTTTTGCAGTATAGTTGAGACATGCTTGTTGGTGCTTTTAAGTTGCTTATATTTGTAATAATCTTTCCACTTAACCATTTAATAAAACTTGAACATACCCCTTGAGAAACGGTAGTGTATCAAAGAGTAGAAGAGGGGCTTCTCTGGCGGCTTACTGGTTAAGTCTCTGCGCTTCCATTGCAAGGGACTTGGGTTTGATCCCTGGTCAAAGAACTAAGATCCTACATGCTGCATGACACAGCCCCAAAAAACAAAAAGACTAGAAAAATGCTTCATTAATCCACCCATATTATGAATGTAACACTTTTTTTCCTGATGTGATTGAGATTGCCACTTTATTAATACTTAAAAGGATGATGTTGAAAACTTTAGAATAGAAATACATAATTCATGAAATTCTGTTGCTAGAGCTTTGAAAGCTTGCATGTAACTTTACTATTGATTATAACCAATGGCACTTGGCTTAATGTTGTAATCTTAAAGAAATAATTAAGTCATTTATCCAAGAAATTAAAAAAGGATTAGTAATATGTTCAGATAAGGAATGACAGAGATTGTTCCTCTGAATCAGAGCTGAAATTGTAAAGTAATTTTTATCATCCTTGGCCCTGTCCTTGAACTTTTTTTTTTATTTATTTATTTTTTATTTTTTTAATTAATTAATTAATTAATTAATTTTTTTTATTTGTCCTTGAACTTTTATCTGTTTAATGGAAATGTTAGGGTGAATAAGGTCAGCCTATTTAGAAACATAAGTAATTTGACTTTTGATTCAAGGCATACATCTGCTTATCTAGCTAAAGAAAATAAAAGAGACTGTTCACTGCCAAGATTTAATTGTTACCTACTTCTGTTTCCTCCAAATAGAGTTTGGATGAGAATATCTAGCTATAAGTGTCCCTGCAAGGGCAGTTTGAAATGATTACCTGAGCATTATCAGTCGTTTCCCCAAACTCAGCCTTCTTTTCCCTCTAAAACTCTCTCTACAGGTGAGTTCATTTTTTAAGGCCAAATGGGAGAGTATACAGGAAGGCATGTAACTTCTAGTTCTAGGTCTTGTCTGTACCTTACGAGTTGCTGAGTTTTCTGCCATACTGATATGTAAGGACTTGTTGAGTAGGTTGGGTTTCTGTCCTCCAGGATAAAAGAGAGAACTAGGTGACCAGTGGGACTTCCCAGGTGTCGCCCATGCTAAAGAACCTGCCTGCAGTGCAGGAAACCTGAGAAACATGGGTTTGGTCCCTAGATTGGGAATGGGGGGGCATCCGCTTATCAAAGTAACTCTGCGCTTCCCCATTGCAAGGGACTTGGGTTTGATCCCTGGTCAAAGAACTAAGATCCTACATGCTGCATGACACAGCCCCAAAAATAAAAGACTAGAAAAATGCTTCATTAATCCACCCATATTATGAATGTAACACTTTTTTTCCTGATGTGATTGAGATTGCCACTTTATTAATACTTAAAAGGATGATGTTGAAAACTTTAGAATAGAAATACATAATTCATGAAATTCTGTTGCTAGAGCTTTGAAAGCTTGCATGTAACTTTACTATTGATTATAACCAATGGCACTTGGCTTAATGTTGTAATCTTAAAGAAATAATTAAGTCATTTATCCAAGAAATTAAAAAAGGATTAGTAATATGTTCAGATAAGGAATGACAGAGATTGTTCCTCTGAATCAGAGCTGAAATTGTAAAGTAATTTTTATCATCCTTGGCCCTGTCCTTGAACTTTTTTTTTTATTTATTTATTTTTTATTTTTTTAATTAATTAATTAATTAATTAATTTTTTTTATTTGTCCTTGAACTTTTATCTGTTTAATGGAAATGTTAGGGTGAATAAGGTCAGCCTATTTAGAAACATAAGTAATTTGACTTTTGATTCAAGGCATACATCTGCTTATCTAGCTAAAGAAAATAAAAGAGACTGTTCACTGCCAAGATTTAATTGTTACCTACTTCTGTTTCCTCCAAATAGAGTTTGGATGAGAATATCTAGCTATAAGTGTCCCTGCAAGGGCAGTTTGAAATGATTACCTGAGCATTATCAGTCGTTTCCCCAAACTCAGCCTTCTTTTCCCTCTAAAACTCTCTCTACAGGTGAGTTCATTTTTTAAGGCCAAATGGGAGAGTATACAGGAAGGCATGTAACTTCTAGTTCTAGGTCTTGTCTGTACCTTACGAGTTGCTGAGTTTTCTGCCATACTGATATGTAAGGACTTGTTGAGTAGGTTGGGTTTCTGTCCTCCAGGATAAAAGAGAGAACTAGGTGACCAGTGGGACTTCCCAGGTGTCGCCCATGCTAAAGAACCTGCCTGCAGTGCAGGAAACCTGAGAAACATGGGTTTGGTCCCTAGATTGGGAAGATCCCCTGGAGGAGGGCATGGCAGCGCACTCCAGTCTTCTTACCTAGAGAATCCCGTGGACAGAGGAGCCTGGTGGGCTACAGTCCATAAAGTCACACAGAATCAGACAAGACTGAAGCTATGTAGCACACACACACGACCAGCGACCCCTCCAGCTCTGATATTCCTCAGTTAGTATTTTGCAACTTCTAGTATCAGCTTGTAGCGTGGCTATATTGTGTTGAAATCCTTGGCTAATTATGCTTATTGTAACAAAAACGAATGAACAGGTCAGGGATATACATATGACAAATCTGGGATTATACATATCTGTAAACAACAAAACTCTCTAAAAGCCAAAAGCAAAATAAAAATAATTAAGTAAAAAAAAATGAATGAACTGTTTTCAGTTCTTGATAATCTTTTGAAAACTAGCTTCTTAATCAACTCACTTTTTCCTATTCCTTCTCAAAGAGTTTCATATTCTAAGAAGACTACTGGACTTCACTGTTGTAAATGTCAGGTCTGCAATATTAAGTTATGACAGAATTCTTTATGACTTTTTTCTTGTGCTACATATTTTTCTTGACATCTGAAACCTCTAGATTTCTGAGTATTTTCGCTAAGTATAGCTTAAAAAAATTTTTTTTTAATGTGGACCATTTTTTTTTCTACTGAATTTGTTATAATATTGCCTCTGTTGTTTATGTTCTGGTTTGTTAACCATGAGGCATATAGGATCTTAGTTCCTCGACTAGGGCTTGAACTGTACCCCTGTCACTGAGAGGTGAAATCATAACCACTGGACCATATATACCCATTGTAGTTATATTTAAATTCTCCTTGAAAAATTTTATCACTATAGTACTTAGCTGAATTTTATAGATTGTAGTTTCCATATAAAATTCTGCTTTGGAAGGAGAAAAGGATTTCTTGACTCTTAACAATTTAGAGCCATGAATGTAGTTTATATGTGTTTACAAGTGAGAGAAACTAAAAATCAGAGAAGTAACTAAGAATTCATTCCTGGCAGTAAGTCACAGAGCTGGACTCCTAATTTTTATGCTTCTTGAGGCACAGAGTGATGGGAAACAAAAGCCTGGGGCATTCTTCATTCCGCACTTACTTTCTGACATATTTTAAAATGTGTAGCATTGTACCAATATCAGTTTACTACTTGGATTAAATGGTCCGTGGACAGAGGAGCCTGGTGGGCTACAGTCCATAAAGTCACACAGAATCAGACAAGACTGAAGCTATGTAGCACACACACACGACCAGCGACCCCTCCAGCTCTGATATTCCTCAGTTAGTATTTTGCAACTTCTAGTATCAGCTTGTAGCGTGGCTATATTGTGTTGAAATCCTTGGCTAATTATGCTTATTGTAACAAAAACGAATGAACAGGTCAGGGATATACATATGACAAATCTGGGATTATACATATCTGTAAACAACAAAACTCTCTAAAAGCCAAAAGCAAAATAAAAATAATTAAGTAAAAAAAAATGAATGAACTGTTTTCAGTTCTTGATAATCTTTTGAAAACTAGCTTCTTAATCAACTCACTTTTTCCTATTCCTTCTCAAAGAGTTTCATATTCTAAGAAGACTACTGGACTTCACTGTTGTAAATGTCAGGTCTGCAATATTAAGTTATGACAGAATTCTTTATGACTTTTTTCTTGTGCTACATATTTTTCTTGACATCTGAAACCTCTAGATTTCTGAGTATTTTCGCTAAGTATAGCTTAAAAAAATTTTTTTTTAATGTGGACCATTTTTTTTTCTACTGAATTTGTTATAATATTGCCTCTGTTGTTTATGTTCTGGTTTGTTAACCATGAGGCATATAGGATCTTAGTTCCTCGACTAGGGCTTGAACTGTACCCCTTGCACTGAGAGGTGAAATCATAACCACTGGACCATATATACCCATTGTAGTTATATTTAAATTCTCCTTGAAAAATTTTATCACTATAGTACTTAGCTGAATTTTATAGATTGTAGTTTCCATATAAAATTCTGCTTTGGAAGGAGAAAAGGATTTCTTGACTCTTAACAATTTAGAGCCATGAATGTAGTTTATATGTGTTTACAAGTGAGAGAAACTAAAAATCAGAGAAGTAACTAAGAATTCATTCCTGGCAGTAAGTCACAGAGCTGGACTCCTAATTTTTATGCTTCTTGAGGCACAGAGTGATGGGAAACAAAAGCCTGGGGCATTCTTCATTCCGCACTTACTTTCTGACATATTTTAAAATGTGTAGCATTGTACCAATATCAGTTTACTACTTGGTATTTCCCAAATGGATCTTCTAATTTCATTATTGTCTACATTTTCTATACTTGTTAGTTGCTTTTGTACTAAGGAAATTTTGCTTCTCTCCATTTATTTATTTTTTAAAAATAATTGTATATATGTACTCAGTCGCTCAGTTGTGTTCGACTCTTTGCAACCCCATGAACTGTAGTCCACCAGGCTATTCTGTCCATGGGATTCTCCAGGCAAGAGTACTAAAGTGGGTTGCCATTTCCTTCTCCAGGGGATCTTCCTGACCCAGGGATTGAACCTGTGTCTCTTGAGTCCCCAGCATGGGAAGACAGATTCTTTGTCACTCACTCTACCTTCAGAAACTTTAATTAATTAATTAATTTTTGGCTTTGCAGGGTCTTCATTAGTTTAGTTGTGGTGCATGGGCTTATTATTGTGGTGACTTCTCTTGTTGAGGAACACGGGCTTTGGGCACTCAGAGTCAGTAGTAACTGTGACTCTTGGGGTCTAGATCATAGCTCAGTGGTTGTGGCATGCGGGCATGTCCTGTGGCATGTGGGATCTTCCCAGACCAGGGACCCAACCTGTGGTCCCTACATTGGCAGGTGGATTCCTAACCAGTGAACTGCCAGGGAAGTCTTTTCCATTTATTTATTTATTTATTTATTTATTTATTTTTATTTTACTTTTACAGAGTTTTTTGTTTACAGATATGTATGATCCCAGATTAGTCATATGTATGTCCCCCCCCATCCCACCTCTCCAGGCCGTCGCACAGCACCCCTACAAGATCCCCTTTTCTCACAGCACAATGACAATAGCTATTTTTTTCACATATGATAGTATAGGTTTTCATGCTGCTTCCTTTATGCCTCCTACCCACTGTTCATTCCCCACAATGTCCATATGTCTACTGTCCATGTCTGTTTTTCCATTGCTTCACTGTGTGTTATTATCACCATCCTACTAGATTCCATATATATGTGTTAGTATATTGTACTTGTCCTTCTCTTTTTTTTTTTTTTTAAGATTTTATTTATTTATTTATTTAGGGCCGGGGACAGGTTAGGAAGGGAGAGGAGCGGGAGGGCCACTTCTTTTGGTCTTTCATTTCTCTATTTTCATCCGTCTTTGTTCTTTGGCTTTGTTCTTTGTTCTTTTGGCTTTGTTCTTTGGGCGCATGCGCTCCAGAGCTCTGGCTCGGTAATTGGACACATCCGTCCAGCCGCTCTGTGGCACGTGGAATCTTCCCAGGCCAGGGATCGAACCGGTGCCCCTTGCACTGCAAGGCGGTGTCCTTACCCACTGGACCACCAGGGGAAGCCCTGTCCTTCTCTTTTTAACTGACTTCACTTTTTATGACAGGTTCTAGATCCAGCCACCTCATTAGAACTGATTCTTCTGCATTTCTTTCAACAACTGAGTAGTATTCCATTGTATATATGTACCAGAGCTTTTGTATCCGTTCATTTGTCGATGGACATCTAGGTTGCTTCCATGTTCTGGCTATTGTATAGAGAGCTGCAATGAACGTTGGGGTACAGGTGCTTCTTTCAGTTTTGGTTTCATCAGGATATAGGCCTAGTAGTGGGATTGCTGGGTCGTATGGTGCTTCTAGTTTTAGTTTTTTAAGGAATCTCCATACTGTCTTCCATAGAGGCTGTATCAATTTACATTCCCACCAGCAATGCAAGAGGGTTCCCTTTCCTCCGCAGCCTCTCCAGCATTTATTGTCTGTCGATTTGTGGATGATGGCCATTCTGACGGGTGTGAGGTGATATCTCATTGTAGTTTTGATTTGCATTTCTCTAATAATAAGCGAGGTTGAGCGTCGTTTCATGTGCTTTTGGGCCATCTGTATGTCCTCTTTGGAGAGGCTTCTCTTTAGATCTTTTTCCCATTTTTTGATTGGGTTGTTCGTTTTTCCTGTGCTGAGTTGTCTGAGTTGCTTGTAGATTTTGGAGATTAATTCTTTGTCTGTTGTTTCATTTGCTATGATTTTCTCCCACTCTGTGGGGTGTCTGTTCAGCTTTTTTTGTAATTTCTTTTGCTGTACAAAAGCTTTTAAGTTTCATGAGGTCCCCACGTGTTCACTTTTGTTTTCAGTTCCACTATTCTAGTAGGTGGGTCAGAGAAGATCTTGCTTTGATTGATGTCCTTGAGGGTTTTGCCTATATTCTCCTCTAAGAGTTTGATGGTTTCTGGTCTTCCATTTAGGTCTTTAATCCATTTTGAGTTGATCTTAGTGTATGGTGTCAGGGAATGTTCCAACTTCCATTTGTTTGCATGTAGCTGTCCAATTTCCCCAGCACCATTTGTTGAAGAGGCTGTCTTTGTCCCATTTTATAGTTTCGCCTCCTTTGTCAAAAATAAGGTACTCATAGGTGCGTGGGTTTATCTCTGGGCTCTCTATCTTGTTCCATTGGTCTATAGTTCTGTTTTTGTGCCAGTACCATACTGTCTTGATGCCCATTGCTTTGTAGTATAGTCTGAAGTTAGGAAGGCTGATTCCTCCAGCTCCGTTTCTTTCTCAGGATTGCTTTGGCTATTCGAGGTCTTTTGTGTTTTCATATGAACTGTGTTATATGTACCAGAGCTTTTGTATCCGTTCATTTGTCGATGGACATCTAGGTTGCTTCCATGTTCTGGCTATTGTATAGAGAGCTGCAATGAACGTTGGGGTACAGGTGCTTCTTTCAGTTTTGGTTTCATCAGGATATAGGCCTAGTAGTGGGATTGCTGGGTCGTATGGTGCTTCTAGTTTTAGTTTTTTAAGGAATCTCCATACTGTCTTCCATAGAGGCTGTATCAATTTACATTCCCACCAGCAATGCAAGAGGGTTCCCTTTCCTCCGCAGCCTCTCCAGCATTTATTGTCTGTCGATTTGTGGATGATGGCCATTCTGACGGGTGTGAGGTGATATCTCATTGTAGTTTTGATTTGCATTTCTCTAATAATAAGCGAGGTTGAGCGTCGTTTCATGTGCTTTTGGGCCATCTGTATGTCCTCTTTGGAGAGGCTTCTCTTTAGATCTTTTTCCCATTTTTTGATTGGGTTGTTCGTTTTTCCTGTGCTGAGTTGTCTGAGTTGCTTGTAGATTTTGGAGATTAATTCTTTGTCTGTTGTTTCATTTGCTATGATTTTCTCCCACTCTGTGGGGTGTCTGTTCAGCTTTTTTTGTAATTTCTTTTGCTGTACAAAAGCTTTTAAGTTTCATGAGGTCCCCACGTGTTCACTTTTGTTTTCAGTTCCACTATTCTAGTAGGTGGGTCAGAGAAGATCTTGCTTTGATTGATGTCCTTGAGGGTTTTGCCTATATTCTCCTCTAAGAGTTTGATGGTTTCTGGTCTTCCATTTAGGTCTTTAATCCATTTTGAGTTGATCTTAGTGTATGGTGTCAGGGAATGTTCCAACTTCCATTTGTTTGCATGTAGCTGTCCAATTTCCCCAGCACCATTTGTTGAAGAGGCTGTCTTTGTCCCATTTTATAGTTTCGCCTCCTTTGTCAAAAATAAGGTACTCATAGGTGCGTGGGTTTATCTCTGGGCTCTCTATCTTGTTCCATTGGTCTATAGTTCTGTTTTTGTGCCAGTACCATACTGTCTTGATGCCCATTGCTTTGTAGTATAGTCTGAAGTTAGGAAGGCTGATTCCTCCAGCTCCGTTTTTCTTTCTCAGGATTGCTTTGGCTATTCGAGGTCTTTTGTGTTTTCATATGAACTGTGTTATTCTTTGGTCTAGTTCTGTGAAGAATGTCAATGGTAGTTTGATAGAGATTGCATTGAATCTGTAGATGATATTTGGTAGTATGGTCATTTTCACAATATTGATTCTTCCAATCCAAGAACATGGAATATCTCTCCATCTGTTTAAGTCTTCTTTAATGTCTCTCATGAGTGTCTTGTAATTTTCTGTGTACAGTTATTTTGTATCTTTGGGTAGGTTTATTCCTAGATATTTGATTCTTTTGGTTGCAATGGTGAAGGGGATTGCCTCTTTGATTTCGTTTTCTGATTTTTTGTTGTTTGTGTATAGGAATGCCAGTGATTTCTGTGTATTGATTTTGTATCCCACGACTGCTGAATTTGTTGATTAGCTCTAATAGCTTTGTAATAGTGTCTTTGGGGTTTTCTATGTATAATATCATGTTGTCTGTGAATAGAGAGAGTTTCACTTCTTCTTTTCCAACCTGGGTCCCTTTTATTTGTTTTTCTTCTTATTGCTGTTGCTAGAACTTCCAGGACTATGTTGAATAATAGTGGTGAAAGTGGACACCCTTGTCTTGTTCCTGATCTTAGAGGGAATGCTTTCAGTTTTTCACCGTTGAGAATAATGTTCGCTGTGGGCTTCTCATAGATGGCTTTCACTATGTTGAGATAGGATCCTTCTATGCCCATTTTTTGAAGAGTTTTTTTTTTTTTTTTTTATCATAAATGGGTGTTGGATTTTGTCAAAAGCTTTTTCTGCACCTACTGAGATTATTATGTGATTTTTGTCTCTCAGTTTGTTGATATGGTATATTATATTGATTGACTTGCGGATATTGAAGAATCCTTGCATGCCTGGGATGAACCTGACTTGATCATGATGTATGAGTTTTTTGTGTGTGTGTGTATGAGTTTTTTGATGTGTTGTTGAATTCTGTTTGCTAGGATTTTGTTGAGGATCTTGGCGTCTAAATTCATCAGTGAAGCTGGCCTATGATTTTCTTTTTTTGTGTTGTCTTTGCCTGGCTTTGGTATCAGGGTGATGGTGGCCTCGTAGAATGTGTTTGGAAGTGTTCCTTTCTGTACAATTTTTTGGAATAGTTTTAGAAGGACAGGCATTAGCTCTTTTTTAAATGTTTGATAGAATTCATCTGTGAAGCCATCTGGCCCTGGGCTCAGTTTTTGATTACAAATTCGATTTCTGAGCTTGTGATTGGGTTGTTTATAGTTTCTATTTCTTCCTGGTTCACTTTTTTTTTTTTTTTTTAAAGATTTATTTATTTTGGGCGGGGGTCGGGTTGGTGAGGGAGGGGAGCAGGCGGCGGGCCACTTCTATTGGTCTTTCATTTGCCTATTTTCATCCATCTTTGTTCTTTGTCTCCTGTGGGCCTCGAATCGCGGTGGCGTCTGTCGTTGCTGAGCGCCGACTCTGGGCGCATTCGCTCCAGAGCTCCGGCTTGGTAATTGGACACATCGGTCCAGCCGCTCCGCAGCACGTGGGATCTTCCCAGGCCAGGGATCGAACCGGCGCCCCTTGCACTGCAAGGTGGTGTCCTTACCCACTGGACCACCAGGGGAAGCCCCCTGGTTCACTTTTGGGAGATTAGTCTTCTCCAAGAAACTGCCCATTTCTTCCAGGTTGTCCTGTTTGTTGCCACAGAGTTGTTCATAATAGTCTCTTATAATCCTTTGGATTTCTGCATTATCTGTTGTAATCTCTCCTTTTTCATTTTTGATTTTGTTTATCTGGTTCTTCTCTCTTTTTTCTGCATTTATTTTATTTATTTATTTTTTTATTATTTATTTTGGGCGGGGGTCGGGTTGAGGAGGGAGGGGAGCGGGCAGGCCACTTTCATTGGTCTTTCATTTCTCCATTTTCATCCGTCTTTGTTCTTTGGCTCCTGCGGGCCTCCCATCACGATGGAGCGGCTGGACCGATGTGTCCAACTACCGAGCCGGAGCTCTGGAGCGCATGCGCCCAGAGCCAGTGCTCTGCAGTGAGAGAGGCCACTGTGATGGGAGGCCCACACAGGCCAAAGAACAAAGATGGATGAAAATAAGTCAATCAGAGACCAATAGAAGTGGCCAAAAAAAAAAAAAATTGAAAAAAAAGACCTGGAGCAGTCAATAAATAAATATAAATGAAGACCCAACCTGACAGGGGTAGGGGTAGGGCCAGTGCTCTTCCTTATAATCTGCTCTGTTATTTCTGTGGCTTCCCTTATCCTCTCGTTGTAAATCCATGGCCAGCCCACCCACCTGCCCCCTTCTCTGTGGTGACCCATTTCCTTTCCTCCTGTTGTCCTTTCTTCTCTTCTTGCTGCCTGGGGCTCAGATTTCTCTGGTGCCTGAGCTAAGGCAGATAGCTTTGTCTGTCATAAAAGTGTAAAAGAAGTACTGAGAACAGGAATCTAGCTGTTAAGACTCCCACCTTCCAATGCAGAGAGCATGTGTTCAATTCCTGGTCCCGAAACTAAGGTTCCACATGCCGGGTGTGGCCAAAAGTTGAAAAGCAGTGTAAATGAAGCCCTCCCCCAAATGAATCAATAAATCACCCAAAAGTCCACACATTTTTCCCCAAAAAATAAGTGGAAAAAGAAAAAAATAGCCTAGAAGTGGGATCTTCCCAGGCCAGGATCGAACCGCGCTTTGGCAAGGTGGTGTCCTTACCACTGGACCACTAGGGAAGTCCCCCTGGTTCACTTTTGGGAGATTAGTCTCCTCCAAGAAACTGCCCATTTCTTCCAGGTTGTCCTGTTTGTTGCCACAGAGTTGTTCATAATAGTCTCTTATAATCCTTTGGATTTCTGCATTATCTGTTGTAATCTCTCCTTTTTCATTTTTGATTTTGTTTATCTGGTTCTTCTCTCTTTTTTCTGCATTTATTTTATTTATTTATTTTTTTATTATTTATTTTGGGCGGGGGTCGGGTTGAGGAGGGAGGGGAGCGGGCAGGCCACTTTCATTGGTCTTTCATTTCTCCATTTTCATCCGTCTTTGTTCTTTGGCTCCTGCGGGCCTCCCATCACGATGGAGCGGCTGGACCGATGTGTCCAACTACCGAGCCGGAGCTCTGGAGCGCATGCGCCCAGAGCCAGTGCTCTGCAGTGAGAGAGGCCACTGTGATGGGAGGCCCACACAGGCCAAAGAACAAAGATGGATGAAAATAAGTCAATCAGAGACCAATAGAAGTGGCCAAAAAAAAAAAAAATTGAAAAAAAAGACCTGGAGCAGTCAATAAATAAATATAAATGAAGACCCAACCTGACAGGGGTAGGGGTAGGGCCAGTGCTCTTCCTTATAATCTGCTCTGTTATTTCTGTGGCTTCCCTTATCCTCTCGTTGTAAATCCATGGCCAGCCCACCCACCTGCCCCCTTCTCTGTGGTGACCCATTTCCTTTCCTCCTGTTGTCCTTTCTTCTCTTCTTGCTGCCTGGGGCTCAGATTTCTCTGGTGCCTGAGCTAAGGCAGATAGCTTTGTCTGTCATAAAAGTGTAAAAGAAGTACTGAGAACAGGAATCTAGCTGTTAAGACTCCCACCTTCCAATGCAGAGAGCATGTGTTCAATTCCTGGTCCCGAAACTAAGGTTCCACATGCCGGGTGTGGCCAAAAGTTGAAAAGCAGTGTAAATGAAGCCCTCCCCCAAATGAATCAATAAATCACCCAAAAGTCCACACATTTTTCCCCAAAAAATAAGTGGAAAAAGAAAAAAATAGCCTAGAAGTCAACCTATTTTCTTAAGAATTTTACAGAACAAGAAGGAAAAGTGGACTTGGTGTTATCTGCAGTTTTAAGTGCAGGAGGCCCAGGGAGTGTGGTGGCTGGCATTACCAGTAGAAGCAGTGACCACAGCCGAGGGTCAAATATGGGAGCAGATTAAGGCAAAGAGTAGAATGATAGAAACTGCTGATCACACTTTAACAATCTCTATAGAGATGCCAGAACTCCTAGTCTTGGATATTTATATAAATGTATTAAGTATTTAATATAAAGAATCCACTTGCCCATGCAGAAGACCCGGGTTCAATCCCTGGGTTGGGAAGATCCCCAGGAAAAGGAAATGGCCACCTGCTCCAGTATTCTTGCCTGGGAAATGCCATGGACAGAGGAGCCTGATGGGCTGTAGTCCATGGAGTCACGACGAGTTGGACACAACTGGTGTGACTTAGCACCCACGCATGCCAAGTGATGGAAGACAAAATTGTTTTTGAATTGTTTGTTCACAGGTATCTCTTGGAAGTTCTTTGCTATTCATCTTATTGCTTTCCAAACAGAAATAGTACAATCTGTTCTTTTTTTTCTGTGCTGCTACATTGTAGGAAATGATTCCATCTGCTAGTCAGTGTTGTATATAAGAGTGCTTGTGTGTTTTTAGTTTAGGTGTAAATATTTAAAACTACCAGGATTTTTTGTTTTCAGGAAGCTATTCACAATAGGTTCATTCATCTCAAAGAGCTTTACTATTGCAAAAAATTGACAGTAATGTTAACTTTACATAAACATACTACAGTGTGGATTGCCTTGATGTTAATATGTTTAAGCTTTAGCTCAGTGGAGCAGTGACTATATTCTTTTCATTCTAAACTAATATTAAAATAACCTTTGTGCTTATGTTGATACAACCAATACAGGCTTAGAAAACAATCTTACACTTACTCTAGGAGACTAGAGGAGAAAATAAGGATTAGCTTTTTTTCCAGATGAGGAGCTTAAACATACTAGATTTAAGTTTCCTGCAATATACTGATAATAATTTGGGTTGTCAGCATTCTGGCAAAATTACTAGGACTTTATAACTGCCTAGGTTCTGCACGTTACGGAAAAATACAGTAAATTTGGCCAAAACAGATGGTAGTGGTCAAATTAATCCTGCTTTATTAACCCGGTGGAAATTTTCATAATGCACATTCTCTGTTAGTACAAAATAACCTTTTATCCTATAAATGGATATTGTGTATGCATCCTAGATTTCTGTTTACTCTTTTTTGGGGGGCGGGGGGGTGGGGTGGGAAGGGAGGGGAGTAGGAGGGCTACTTCTATTGGTCCTTCATTTGTCTATTTTCATCCATCTTTGTTCTTTGGCCCGTGTGGGCCTCCCATCGCAATGGCCTCTGTTGTCGCAGAGCACCGGCTCTGGGCGCTTGCACTCCAGAGCTCCGGCTGGGTAATTGGACACATCGGTCCAGCCGCTCTGCGGCACGTGGGATCTTCCCAAGCCAGGGATCGAACTGGCGCCCCTTGCACTGCAAGGCAGTGTCCTTACCCACTGGACCACCAGGGAAGCCCTCTGTTTACTCTTTTTTCTCATGGTTCTTTATGTTGATCCCTGCTTTGAAATCACCAGCAGTTATCCATTGTGAACTACTTCTGATCTACTTAATGAATTGAGGATATGATGCAGTATAAGGAAAAAAATGCAAATTTAGGTTATATTAATGTACAACGATAAAAATGTTAGCTGAGACAGGCTGGCTTGTCAATTAAATGATGGCTGACCAATACTATCTTGATAGGGCATAGGGGACCTTTGAGAATCTAATAACTATTTGTAAATCAGAATATTATATTCTTCCCCTGCCCCTACAAAATAATGGCCATCTTGCCTTGAGAAACTTCCCAGGATGGTCCTGGCTCCATGGAATACACTTTAAGATACACTGATGTCAGGGGGAAAGTACGGGCTTCCCAGGTGGGTCAGTTCTAAAGACTGCCTGTCAATGCAGGAGACGCAGGAGATGCGGGTTCGATCCCTGGGTTGGGAAGATGGCTTGGAGGAGGAGATGGCAACCCATTCCGGCTTAGAAAATTAAGGATTAGCTTTTTTTCCAGATGAGGAGCTTAAACATACTAGATTTAAGTTTCCTGCAATATACTGATAATAATTTGGGTTGTCAGCATTCTGGCAAAATTACTAGGACTTTATAACTGCCTAGGTTCTGCGTTACGGAAAAATACAGTAAATTTGGCCAAAACAGATGGTAGTGGTCAAATTAATCCTGCTTTATTAACCCGGTGGAAATTTTCATAATGCACATTCTCTGTTAGTACAAAATAACCTTTTATCCTATAAATGGATATTGTGTATGCATCCTAGATTTCTGTTTACTCTTTTTTGGGGGGCGGGGTGGTGGGGTGGGGAGGGAGGGGAGCAGGTGGGCTACTTCTATTGGTCCTTCATTTGTCTATTTTCATCCATCTTTGTTCTTTGGCCCGTGTGGGCCTCCCATCGCAATGGCCTCTGTTGTCGCAGAGCACCGGCTCTGGGCGCTTGCACTCCAGAGCTCCGGCTGGGTAATTGGACACATCGGTCCAGCCGCTCTGCGGCACGTGGGATCTTCCCAAGCCAGGGATCGAACTGGCGCCCCTTGCACTGCAAGGCAGTGTCCTTACCCACTGGACCACCAGGGAAGCCCTCTGTTTACTCTTTTTGCTCATGGTTCTTTATGTTGATCCCTGCTTTGAAATCACCAGCAGTTATCCATTGTGAACTACTTCTGATCTACTTAATGAATTGAGGATATGATGCAGTATAAGGAAAAAAATGCAAATTTAGGTTATATTAATGTACAACGATAAAAATGTTAGCTGAGACAGGCTGGCTTGTCAATTAAATGATGGCTGACCAATACTATCTTGATAGGGCATAGGGGACCTTTGAGAATCTAATAACTATTTGTAAATCAGAATATTATATTCTTCCCCTGCCCCTACAAAATAATGGCCATCTTGCCTTGAGAAACTTCCCAGGATGGTCCTGGCTCCATGGAATACACTTTAAGATACACTGATGTCAGGGGGAAAGTACGGGCTTCCCAGGTGGGTCAGTTCTAAAGACTGCCTGTCAATGCAGGAGACGCAGGAGATGCGGGTTCGATCCCTGGGTTGGGAAGATGGCTTGGAGGAGGAGATGGCAACCCATTCCAGTATTCTTGCCTGGGAAGTCTTATGGACAGAGGAGCCTGGGGGGGTTATAGTCCGTGGGGATACAGAGAATTGGACATGACTGAGTGACTGAGCACGCAAGGGGAAGAGTACGCCGATGTGTAGTAGGTGGTTCAAAAGCTCTGACAGTTGTTGAAGAAGCAGCAATGAGACTGTGATGATGCAGCAGACATACAAATGCTTAAAGAAATGATGGAGGATGGCCGTTCCTGCGGCACAACTTGTCTTTATGGGGTTGTCATGGGTTGTTTGGAGGAAATATGTAAAGTAGCATGAAGAAAAAAAACAATACTAGGATTTAAGACTCTGAAACATAGTTTTATGCCTTTTTGAAGTGAGTGTAGGCAGAGTTTTTAAATTGAAATAATGAATTTTAAAAATATATTTCAACTCTTAGAAGATCCAGGTATATTTAAAATTCATAATCTGAGTCCTGTCTTCTGTGAATATCTCTAGCACTTAAGAAGTACCTTTCCAAAGATATTTACTACATAGTGATGGATTTGTGTGATGTCTGTATTTTTATCTCATTTATTATTATAATTTAATTGTCTTATAAGAACAGGAAGAACAGGGATCCTTTAAAAAACAAATCAAAGTCTGGTCTTAAAAAGATGTGTATGCTCATGATGTTCATCTTGGTGTTTTCCTCCATAGCCAAAAGATGGAAACAGTCCCACTGTTAATCAACTGACGAATGTATAAGCAAAATGTTTTATGTATTTTTTATATATATATATATATATATATATATATAAATATACAGAAAGGAATGTTATTCAGCTATAATAAGGAAGAACATCCCAACCCATGTTACCACATGGATAAGTCTTTTTTTTTTTTTTTTTAAGATTTATTTATTTATTTATTTTGGGCGGGGGTCGGGTTGGGAAGGGAGGGGAGCAGGCGGGCCACTTATATTGGTCTTCCATTTCTCTATTTTCATCCGTCTTTGTTCTTTGTCTCCTGTGGGCCTCCCATCGCGGCACATGGATAAATCTTGAGGACATTATGCCCAGTGAAATAAGTCAATCACGCAAAAGATTCTATTATGGTTTGATCTGCCTATAGTTGTTAAATTCATAGAAACAGAATGTGGAGTGGTGGTTGCCAAGGACTGGGTATGGACAGAGGAGCCTGGGGTTATAGTCCGTGGGGATACAGAGAATTGGACATGACTGAGTGACTGAGCACGCAAGGGAAGAGTACCGATGTGTAGTAGGTGGTTCAAAAGCTCTGACAGTTGTTGAAGAAGCAGCAATGAGACTGTGATGATGCAGCAGACATACAAATGCTTAAAGAAATGATGGAGGATGGCCGTTCCTGCGGCACAACTTGTCTTTATGGGGTTGTCATGGGTTGTTTGGAGGAAATATGTAAAGTAGCATGAAGAAAAAAAACAATACTAGGATTTAAGACTCTGAAACATAGTTTTATGCCTTTTTGAAGTGAGTGTAGGCAGAGTTTTTAAATTGAAATAATGAATTTTAAAAATATATTTCAACTCTTAGAAGATCCAGGTATATTTAAAATTCATAATCTGAGTCCTGTCTTCTGTGAATATCTCTAGCACTTAAGAAGTACCTTTCCAAAGATATTTACTACATAGTGATGGATTTGTGTGATGTCTGTATTTTTATCTCATTTATTATTATAATTTAATTGTCTTATAAGAACAGGAAGAACAGGGATCCTTTAAAAAACAAATCAAAGTCAGGGTCTTAAAAAGATGTGTATGCTCATGATGTTCATCTTGGTGTTTTCCTCCATAGCCAAAAGATGGAAACAGTCCCACTGTTAATCAACTGACGAATGTATAAGCAAAATGTTTTATGTATTTTTTATATATATATATATATATATATATATATATATAAATATACAGAAAGGAATGTTATTCAGCTATAATAAGGAAGAACATCCCAACCCATGTTACCACATGGATAAGTCTTTTTTTTTTTTTTTTTAAGATTTATTTATTTATTTATTTTGGGCGGGGGTCGGGTTGGGAAGGGAGGGGAGCAGGCGGGCCACTTATATTGGTCTTCCATTTCTCTATTTTCATCCGTCTTTGTTCTTTGTCTCCTGTGGGCCTCCCATCGCGGCACATGGATAAATCTTGAGGACATTATGCCCAGTGAAATAAGTCAATCACGCAAAAGATTCTATTATGGTTTGATCTGCCTATAGTTGTTAAATTCATAGAAACAGAATGTGGAGTGGTGGTTGCCAAGGCCTGGGGGTATGGAAGAATGGAGATTTGCTTAATAGATGTGGGTGTATGTTTCCCAGGGAGTTGAGACTTCTGGAGGTTCGTTGCACAACAACACAAGTGTAGCAAATATTAATATACCGTACACTTAAAGGTGGTTAAAATGGTCAGGTTTACGTTCTGTGTCGTTTACTCCAACTTTTAAGGAAAGCCTGCAGGAACTATTAATATATAAAGGTGATCATTAACATAATGCTCAGCAACAGTTGATCAAATTTGATTATACGTCCAGATTTTAAGAGACAAACTTTGACTCAAATTTGTGATGCGATATTCATCTTTAAATATACACTTGTTTCAGTCATAAATTGGAAAACAGAATACAGCCTGGCGGGGCGATCGAGCGTGAGAGAAAGGCCGAGAGGAAATGAGCAGGAGCCCCCTCGACTCTGTGTGGACTCCGGGCATGTGCGGAGGGCGGGGCCGGAAGCCGTGCGATCGCGTCAGCCATTTTGTGGGTCGCCTCTGATATCATGGTCGTTAAGTCTTTTCTCTTCCCTTGGTCACATGCTCTAGAGAAGACTTTTCCAATGGAGAATGTGGTCCTGGCTGCCAGCAGCCATTGAGGGGAGAGTCTGGGGCTTCTCTCCATATTCAGCATGTGAAATTTTGTGTAATTCTCCTGTTTTTAATATTATATTCCCACCTTCAGCTATGCCTGGCCTTCTGCTTGAGGCATTCCCTGTGCGACCCTCTCCAGAATGAACCTCCAGTCTTACTCCAGGGTTGAGAAGGGCCATGGCTGGGCTGTCATTGAAGACATGGAGGGTGAAGGGGTTGGGGAAATGGAGAGAAAAAGCAGGGACTGAGTGATTTTCAAATTTATTTATTTATATATTTGTTGGAGGATAATTGCTTCACAATATTGTGGCAGTCTCCTCCACACATCAAAGTGAATCAGTCATAACTATTATATATGTATCTGTATACACCCCCTCCCTCTCCAGCCTCCTTCCTCCATAAGATAGACTTTCAGTCACTTCCTCTTAGCTTTCCCATTATCTGGCACCCAGAGGCACCAGATGCTGCCAGCTCTTAAGCCATTTGGAGTTTGTTTGTGCAAGAGGGCTGGTCTTCATCTTTTCCTTGTGTGGAGTCCATCCCCACCCATCCACCTGCTTTACATCTTACAAAATTTGGCATCTCTGATGTTGTTTATCCTTGTTGTTTTTTGCCTTTCTAGAAATCTCTCTATGGAGACTTTGACGTGCTGAGAATGCGTAGAGCTCATTGCATGTGTTCAGTCAGCCGTTTTAAATTGGGAATTGGAGAAGTTAAAACTTCATAGAGATGGTCAAAGAATGGATATCTTTATGTATTTATTTATATTTTTAAAATTAAAATGTAGTAGATTTATCATGTTGTGTTTGTTTCTGGTGTTCAGCAAAGTGATTCAGTTATACATATATTTATATTAATATGTTTTTTTATTATAGTTTGTTGTGAGATACTGAATATGGTCCCCTGTGCTGTGTAGGAGGGCTTTGTTGTTTATTTTATATATAGTCATTTGATCTGCAGTACAAGACTCCTAATTTATCTCTCCTCCCCATCCGCTTTCCTCTTTGGTACCCATAAGTTTGTTTTCTGTATCTGTGAGTCTGTTTCTGCTTTGTAAATGAGTTCATTTGTGTCATTTGTATTTGATTCCACATATAAGTGATACCATATGACATTTGTCTTTCTCTGTTTGGCTTCATTTAGTATGATCATCTCTAGGTCCATCCCTGTTGCTATAAATAGCAATCTTCCAAGGTATGAATGCTGCTGCTGCTTAGTCACTTCAGTCGTGTCCGACTCGGACACGGTGGGCTGCAGTCCATGGGGGTTCTCCATGCAAGGGTACTGGAGTGGGTTGCCATTTCCTTCTCCAAAGGCGTGAGTGGCGTAATTTGAAAATTAATACATAAATGTTTGCTGCCATGCAGTGGCAGTTGGACCATATTTTAAGAGTGAATCTTTTTGATGACAACCCCAAAGTAGATCAGAAGTTTGTTAAGTATATGATTCCTCATGTGTTCATGTTCTCTAAATTTGTCGTGTAATGCCACTCTGTGATCTAAATATGTGATGAATACTTCAGAAGTATAAATAATTTACTCCTAACTTTTTTTTAGTAGCTTCTGTTTCTAAAATGGGTTGTTATTAAAAATCCAATAATGAGATAAATACTGGAGGGCGTATCTCTGCTAGTGCTGTATGAGCTATTCTTACAATGGTTCGGAGCTACTGTGGATTGAGGAAAGTAATGTTAAATATTTAAGGACACATCCCAGGAGTATACTGAAGTCTTTAAGGACATAACAACAACTTTTCTTCTTGGAAGACGTACAGATTCACAGGGAACATGATTAAATGCTAAATTTTATATTAGACTTCGTGCCCTAGAAGCTCACAGTAGAGAGAAATTCCTGTGGGATTAGACTCCAGGGTTCAATCCCTGGGGAAAGAAATGGCAACCACTCCAGTATACGTGCCTGGGGAAGTTCATGGACAGAAGAACCTGGAGGGCTACAGTCCATGGGGTCGCAAAGAGTTAGGCATGACTAAAGTCACTTAGCACAGCCTGGCAAGATAACAGAAAGATGCCTTGTCGTGGCTTGGATAGCTTTTTGATGCAAATGCATGTTTCAGGTTGAGTTCTTTATCTTCCTCATCCATTCTGATCGGTAGAGCACAGAAAGTCAGTGAGTAACTGTAAAGGTACCTGGTTCACCAGCTTGCCTGGCTCATTCCAGCCTCTAGCCTCTGCTTGAATATCTCAGTCCTTGGGCCTCTCACTGCTGTCCGTGTGTTTGTCATGATCGTACTGGTTTTCCTATCCTTCTCTGCTTGACTCTTTCCTCCCCATGTTATCAGTTCTTGATGATTCTTCCTTTGCAATGTCTTCAGTTTGTTCATTCAATCCCAGCCTATCAACAGATGTATTTAAGTCCCTAATGTGTGCCATGGGGTGTACAAAGTGCTGGGACTGATTGATGGCCATCAAGAGGTCTTCATGAGGGCTTCCCTGGTGGTCCAGTGGGTAAGGACACCGCCTTGCAGTGTAAGGGGTGCTGGTTTGATCCCTGGCCTGGGAAGATCCCACGTGCCGTGGAGCGGCTGGACCGATGTGTCCAATTACCCAGCTGGAGCTCTGGAATGCATGTGCCCAGAGCCAGTGCTCTGCAACAACAGAGGCCACTGCGATGGGAGGCCCACACTGGCCAAAGAACAAAGATGGATGAAAATAGATAAATGAAAAACCAATAGAAGTGGCCCGCCTGTTCCCCTCCCTCCCCACCCCACCCCCCACCAATAATTAAAAAAAAACAACAACAAAAAAAGAGGTCTTCATGAATCTTCAGAGACATTGACCTTGAAAATCTCAGGAAACACGTGTGGCGTGTTAGGAAAGTGTTCTGCCTAGGATCCTATCGGCAGCATGGAGGACTGACGTTGAACCCACTGGTGGAGAAGACTTCACACAGAGGGAGGTGTTGGGGTATAGTCTAGTGTTTGCTGGATTATAAGGCGGTAGGGCTGAGGCTGTTTATTTATTTATTTGGGTGCGCTGGGTCTTTGTCTTCCTTGATGGCTCAGATGGTAAAGAACCTGCCCTACAATGCAGGAGACCTGGGCTCTGTCCCTGGGTCAGGAAGATCCTCTGGAGAACGAAGTGGCAACCCTCTCCAGTGGTTTTACCTGGGAAATTCCACGGACAGAGAGGAGCCTGGTTGGGCTATAGTCCATGGGCTTGCCAAAAGTCAGACACGACTGAGTGACTCATACACCCACAGACACACACCCACACAGACACACGCACACTGGGTCTTCAGGTGTAGCACACAGGGTGTTTAGGTGAGGCGTGCAGACTCTTCATTGTGGCGTGTGAGATCTAGTTCCCTGACTAGGGATCGAACTGGGCCCTCTGAACTGGGAGCACAGGGTCTTAGCTGCTGGCCCACCGGGGAAATCTCCGAGGCTGTTTTCATTGTAGGTGAAGCACCACCCAGCATGGGTGAAAGCTCAAAAGATAGTGAATGTATTCATTCAACAAATACTTGCTGAATGTCCACTGAGTGCCAGGCAGCTGTTTCACACCTGGATGCAGCAGCGAACAAGACATATAAACATAATATATAACTATAAGTCATATCTAATCATATAAAAAGCACAATAAATAAATAGGCTGTGTCATACGTTAGAAGGTCATCCTGCAAGGGAGCACTATAAAGTGGAGGGCTGAAGTGGGAGACCTTGAGCCCTAACCTGTGCCCGGATGGTTTTTATACCGTATATTCCCCAGATCCCTAGAGGTGGCCAGCGTGCATCAGGGGATCAATAAGCCTGTGTTCTGAATGTTAGTTTTTAATTTGTTTAAACACATTTCAAAAACAGTCATGAGCCACAGCGCGGGCGACCGGGTTCCGTCTGAAGTCTCCCACATTAGATGCCAGCGGAGTGCTGACTGTTGCTGAAACGATAGTCACATCTAAGGCCTGGGTTTTGAACAGGTTTGTGCTTGTTCTGCTCTACACATGTTGTTTGTATCATAATAGGCTGTTTTACCCACGGAAACCTAAAGATGAATTTACTTTAACAGACCATCTCGCAGACATGTACATTGAGAATCCACTGCTAAAATTATTTGAAAACCACCTGGTCGAATCTAATTTGCCTCCCTCTTGATTTATCAGAGTTGCCTTCAGAGTCTCTTCTTTCTCATCTCTCCTGTGTACCGCTGCCTGAGTTACTTTTCTTAAAACGCTGAGGTTTAGAAATTAAATGCTTGAAACTTAGACCCTATTCTGGGGGAAAGGAAGACCTTAAGCAAATCTTGGTTCTCTCCTCTATAGGTTCTTCTCTGCTCTGAACTTTTGCTTCGGTGCCTTTTGTCTCCAAGCTGTGTCAGTGGCCCTTATGATCCATCTCTCGCTTACCTACCCAGTGTCTCCCAGCCGCAAACAGTCCCCGCCCCTTGAAGATGCTCTAGTTTGCTCATCTTCTTCGCTCTTGTCCCCCGTCCCCCCTACCAGTGCACACACCACTTGCTGATTAATTACCCTTTGGAGATATTTATGTTGTTCTCCCAGCCCAGACTGGCTTCTTTAGGCCGTTGATTTAAATTATGCACATCCTTTTCAAATAGTCTCCTAGCACTAATGGTTAGAGAAATGTTCCTGGAAGAATGTCGACAGTCCCAGATGATGCCGCATTAAGGTAGATCGCCAGTGGAAACATAGCACCCGATTGGTCAGGACTGCTCTCCAGAAGAGAAACCACCAGCCATGCATGGCTTTTAAATTAAAATCAGTTGAAGTTAAGTACAGTTACAGTTTCAGTTTTTCAGTTGCGGTGCTTCCCTGGTGGCTCAGAGCATAAAGAATTTGCCTGCAATGCGGAGACCCAGGTTTGAAACCTGGGTCAGGACGATCCCCTGAAGAAGGGAGTGGCAACCTACTCCAGTATTCCTGCCTGGGAAATTCCATGGTCAGAGGAGCCTGGCGGGCTACAGTCCATGGAATCACAAGAGTTGGACACAGCCGAGCAGCTAACTCTTTTCTGTCTCACCTGTACACTTCCAGTGTTCAGTAGCCTCATGTGGCTGGGGCTCCTCCTGGGTCACAGGTGACTTTGGAGCTCTGGTTGGGGGGCGTCTGGAGGAGGAGTAGACTTGCAGATGGTCCGAGGAAATGCCTGATGAAACGAAAGGAAGAGATGCGTTGAGACAGTTGGTCCTAGAGATTTGAAAGTGCAGGGGGGATGGGGGAAAGTAATGGCCCCTCAGATGAGAAGTGTGAGGAGAAAGCTCATGAAAACAGAAGGACCGGGTCTGCTCTGGACGCTGGAGGAAGAGTAAGCAGGAAAAGCTGGACACGTTAGCTGGTGGGATAAAGAAGAGAAGCAGCATGTTTGGCATCTCTCCCTGTTGTGGTTTTGAGGAGGCCCCAGAGGTGAAACCGTAGGTGGCAATGAGATCCATGTTCCACGCTGAGGTTTAGAAATTAAATGCTTGAAACTTAGACCCTATTCTGGGGGAAAGGAAGACCTTAAGCAAATCTTGGTTCTCTCCTCTATAGGTTTCTTCTCTGCTCTGAACTTTTGCTTCGGTGCCTTTTGTCTCCAAGCTGTGTCAGTGGCCCTTATGATCCATCTCTCGCTTACCTACCCAGTGTCCCCCAGCCGCAAACAGTCCCCGCCCCTTGAAGATGCTCTAGTTTGCTCATCTTCTTCGCTCTTGTCCCCCGTCCCCCCTACCAGTGCACACACCACTTGCTGATTAATTACCCTTTGGAGATATTTATGTTGTTCTCCCAGCCCAGACTGGCTTCTTTAGGCCGTTGATTTAAATTATGCACATCCTTTTCAAATAGTCTCCTAGCACTAATGGTTAGAGAAATGTTCCTGGAAGAATGTCGACAGTCCCAGATGATGCCGCATTAAGGTAGATCGCCAGTGGAAACATAGCACCCGATTGGTCAGGACTGCTCTCCAGAAGAGAAACCACCAGCCATGCATGGCTTTTAAATTAAAATCAGTTGAAGTTAAGTACAGTTACAGTTTCAGTTTTTCAGTTGCGGTGCTTCCCTGGTGGCTCAGAGCATAAAGAATTTGCCTGCAATGCCGGAGACCCAGGTTTGAAACCTGGGTCAGGACGATCCCCTGAAGAAGGGAGTGGCAACCTACTCCAGTATTCCTGCCTGGGAAATTCCATGGTCAGAGGAGCCTGGCGGGCTACAGTCCATGGAATCACAAGAGTTGGACACAGCCGAGCAGCTAACTCTTTTCTGTCTCACCTGTACACTTCCAGTGTTCAGTAGCCTCATGTGGCTGGGGCTCCTCCTGGGTCACAGGTGACTTTGGAGCTCTGGTTGGGGGGCGTCTGGAGGAGGAGTAGACTTGCAGATGGTCCGAGGAAATGCCTGATGAAACGAAAGGAAGAGATGCGTTGAGACAGTTGGTCCTAGAGATTTGAAAGTGCAGGGGGGATGGGGGAAAGTAATGGCCCCTCAGATGAGAAGTGTGAGGAGAAAGCTCATGAAAACAGAAGGACCGGGTCTGCTCTGGACGCTGGAGGAAGAGTAAGCAGGAAAAGCTGGACACGTTAGCTGGTGGGATAAAGAAGAGAAGCAGCATGTTTGGCATGCATCTCTCCCTGTTGTGGTTTTGAGGGAGGCCCCAGAGGGGTGAAACCGTAGGTGGCAATGAGATCCATGTTCCTGTGTGAGGTTTCCTGCTCCCACGCCCAGCACCGTGAAGGTGGGGTCCGGCTGGAAGCGACCACGGCGGGGGCCGAAAGGGCGGGAGGGAAACGGATGCTCACATCTCACCTGAGTGAGGGGGTTGGCAGGAGACCACTGACCACTGGGCTCTTTTTTTTCTTTTCTTTCTTGATTGTGCTGGGTCTTCGCGGTGGAGTGTGAACGTTCTCTAGTTGCCGTGCCCAGGGGCTTCTTGTTGCGGGGCATGGGCTCGAGAGGACGCTGGTGCGGTGGCTGTGACCCTCGGATTCTCTAGTTGCCCCATGGCATGTGGGATCTCAGTTCCACAACTGGGAACTGAAACTGAGTGCCCTGGGTTGGAGAGTGGATTCTTAGCCGCTGAGCCACCAGGGAAGTCCCCGCTTCTTTTCACTTGACTCTCTTGGCGTCATCTGTGTGGACACTGAACCTGGACTAGATGAGCTTAGAGGTCAGCTGCCAGAGCGCCCTTTCCCTGCCTGGCTTCAGGACAGAGAGGCGGCTGCTTCGGAGCCATTTTGCTTTCCCTAACGACAGGCGGCCTGTCTGGCGACAGGAGAATGGATAAAGGTGTGGTACATATACACAATGGAATATTACTCAGCCATGAAAAAGAACAAAATGCCGTGATTTGCAACAACAGGGCTGGACTTAGAGATGATTATCTTAAGCAAGACAAAAGACAAATATCCCATGATATCACTTAATATGTGGAATCCAACAAAATGATACAAATGAACATAAGTAAATACAAAACACAAATAGACCCACAGACATAGAACACAAATTTATGGTTATCAAAGGGGAAAGTAGGGGGGAGGGACAAATTAGGAGTTTGGGATTAACAGATACACACTATACACAAATAGATAACCAGCAGGGACCTACAGTATGGCTCAGGGTACTATACTCAATATTTTATAAGAATAATCTGTAAGGAAAAGAATAAAAACAGATATGTGTGATGTGTAAGTGAATCACTTTGCTTTACACTTGAAAGAAGAGAAGCAGCATGTTTGGCATGCATCTCTCCCTGTTGTGGTTTTGAGGGAGGCCCCAGAGGGGTGAAACCGTAGGTGGCAATGAGATCCATGTTCCTGTGTGAGGTTTCCTGCTCCCACGCCCAGCACCGTGAAGGTGGGGTCCGGCTGGAAGCGACCACGGCGGGGCCGAAGGCGGGAGGGAAACGGATGCTCACATCTCACCTGAGTGAGGGGGTTGGCAGGAGACCACTGACCACTGGGCTCTTTTTTTTCTTTTCTTTCTTGATTGTGCTGGGTCTTCGCGGTGGAGTGTGAACGTTCTCTAGTTGCCGTGCCCAGGGGCTTCTTGTTGCGGGGCATGGGCTCGAGAGGACGCTGGTGCGGTGGCTGTGACCCTCGGATTCTCTAGTTGCCCCATGGCATGTGGGATCTCAGTTCCACAACTGGGAACTGAAACTGAGTGCCCTGGGTTGGAGAGTGGATTCTTAGCCGCTGAGCCACCAGGGAAGTCCCCGCTTCTTTTCACTTGACTCTCTTGGCGTCATCTGTGTGGACACTGAACCTGGACTAGATGAGCTTAGAGGTCAGCTGCCAGAGCGCCCTTTCCCTGCCTGGCTTCAGGACAGAGAGGCGGCTGCTTCGGAGCCATTTTGCTTTCCCTAACGACAGGCGGCCTGTCTGGCGACAGGAGAATGGATAAAGGTGTGGTACATATACACAATGGAATATTACTCAGCCATGAAAAAGAACAAAATGCCGTGATTTGCAACAACAGGGCTGGACTTAGAGATGATTATCTTAAGCAAGACAAAAGACAAATATCCCATGATATCACTTAATATGTGGAATCCAACAAAATGATACAAATGAACATAAGTAAATACAAAACACAAATAGACCCACAGACATAGAACACAAATTTATGGTTATCAAAGGGGAAAGTAGGGGGGAGGGACAAATTAGGAGTTTGGGATTAACAGATACACACTATACACAAATAGATAACCAGCAGGGACCTACAGTATAGCTCAGGGAACTATACTCAATATTTTATAAGAATAATCTGTAAGGGAAAAGAATAAAAAACAGATATGTGTGTATGTGTAAGTGAATCACTTTGCTTTACACTTGAAACTAACACAACGTTGTAATTAAGCTCTATTTCAACTAAAAAAAAAAAGCAAAGCAGCAGGGTTTGTTTCCTTGGACACAAAGGAAGTGACATGCCTGGACTTTCTTGGCGGATCCGTGGTAAAGAATCTGCCTGCCAATGCAGGAGACTCAGTTTGATCCCCCTGGGTCAGAAAGATCCCCTGGAGAGGGAAATGGCAGCCCACTCCAGTCTTCTTGCCTGGAGAATCCCATGGACAGAGGAGCCTGGCGGGCTACAGTCCATGGGGTCGCAAAAGAGTAAGACACCACGGAGCGACTAAACAGCAGCAAGAGAGAGGTGGTACGGCCTGAAATAGGCAGCACGATGGTGGGATATAGAGAGAGGGAAAGGAAATGTTGCATTCCAGCTAGACAACAAACACAGCCATGTTTCTCAACACAGCTTTCTTTTTCTTTCTTTCTTTCTTTTTTTTTTTTTTTAATTTTGACCTTTTTTATTTACTTATTTTCATCCATGTTTATTCTTTGGTCTGTGTGGGCCTCCCTTTGCAGTGGCCTCTCTTACTTCAGAGCACCAGCCCTTATTGGAGTGCCTGCGCTCCAGAGCGCGGGCTCCTAATTGGACATGCTGGTCCAGCCGTTCTGCAGCATGTGGGATCTTCCTGGGCCAGGGATTTGAACAGGTGCCCCTTGCACTGCAAGGCAGACTCTTTATCCACTGGACCACCAGGGAAGCCCTCAACACAGCTTTTTAAAAGTGGATTGGAGGCTGGTGCCACTGCATGTGGGACGGTGTGGGGCAGGGGGCGCCTTAAAAAAAAATGCGGATTGCAGTCTTGAGTGCAATGAGGAAGAAATAAAATAATTTGGATCCTCAAACACTTTGAGGGTTAGGGAGAGAGGGTTAAACTCTCCTCCCAACTGCGTGGGTAGCTTGACTTGTTCTATGATTTATTTTCTTCTCTTACAGTAATATAGTTTTCAGACCTCACATCCAGTGATGAAAATGAGAGCGATAAGCTTTGGAGGGTAAACATCATCTTAGCACATTGCCCCCTCGAATTTCCCCCCTCAACGTGCGATTGGGTAAGCATTGAGACTTGTTCTATGATTATTTGTAAGTGAATCACTTTGCTTTACACTTGAAACTAACACAACGTTGTAATTAAGCTCTATTTCAACTAAAAAAGCAAAGCAGCAGGGGTTGTTTCCTTGGACACAAAGGAAGTGACATGCCTGGACTTTCTTGGCGGATCCGTGGTAAAGAATCTGCCTGCCAATGCAGGAGACTCAGTTTGATCCCCCTGGGTCAGAAAGATCCCCTGGAGAGGGAAATGGCAGCCCACTCCAGTCTTCTTGCCTGGAGAATCCCATGGACAGAGGAGCCTGGCGGGCTACAGTCCATGGGGTCGCAAAAGAGTAAGACACCACGGAGCGACTAAACAGCAGCAAGAGAGAGGTGGTACGGCCTGAAATAGGCAGCACGATGGTGGGATATAGAGAGAGGAAAGGAAATGTTGCATTCCAGCTAGACAACAAACACAGCCATGTTTCTCAACACAGCTTTCTTTTTCTTTCTTTCTTTCTTTTTTTTTTTTTTTAATTTTGACCTTTTTTATTTACTTATTTTCATCCATGTTTATTCTTTGGTCTGTGTGGGCCTCCCTTTGCAGTGGCCTCTCTTACTTCAGAGCACCAGCCCTTATTGGAGTGCCTGCGCTCCAGAGCGCGGGCTCCTAATTGGACATGCTGGTCCAGCCGTTCTGCAGCATGTGGGATCTTCCTGGGCCAGGGATTTGAACAGGTGCCCCTTGCACTGCAAGGCAGACTCTTTATCCACTGGACCACCAGGGAAGCCCTCAACACAGCTTTTTAAAAGTGGATTGGAGGCTGGTGCCACTGCATGTGGGACGGTGTGGGGCAGGGGGCGCCTTAAAAAAAAATGCGGATTGCAGTCTTGAGTGCAATGAGGAAGAAATAAAATAATTTGGATCCTCAAACACTTTGAGGGTTAGGGAGAGAGGGTTAAACTCTCGTCTCCCAACTGCGTGGGTAGCTTGACTTGTTCTATGATTTATTTTCTTCTCTTACAGTAATATAGTTTTCAGACCTCACATCCAGTGATGAAAATGAGAGCGATAAGCTTTGGAGGGTAAACATCATCTTAGCACATTGCTCTCCTCTAGGAATCCATTCCCTTTTACAAACAGGGCTCCGTAAGGACTCAGCACATGGAATGGCGAGTGAGTGAGCTTTCCCGGGGTAATGCATTCAGAAGGGAGGCTACTTAGGCTGATCTGTTAAAGGTGAGCCCATCAGGAGGGAAGATCCTGGGGAAAAGACTCTTGAGCCTCTGAAACACATAAATGTAGATCCCAGCTTAGGAGGGTCTGTGTTTCATTCAGCCAGCAGCAGGTAGATCAGTACTGAGCATAAGCTACAAGCCCAATGAGGCCGGATACTGCATGGCAGGAAAGATTTCGACAGTCAGGGGCCTCAAATGCAGGGGATTGGTTTTATTCTATGGTTTATGGACAGTCAACCAAGATTGAACACAGAAGTGACAGAATGAGAGCTGTATCTTAAGGAAACAATTCTGCTGTGAGAATTAGCGAGGACTAGATTTCCTTTTATAACAGCAGGGAATGTTCTTTGGATTGTGGTGTTCACGCGAGGCCTGCTCCATAAGCCAGTATTTCTGGGAGCAGAGAGCAATGGGGAGGACGGGGCCTCGACCGGCTAACGGAGAATCTGCTTCTTGGTTCTTGTTTGAAGGCTTTGAATGTGGTGCTCAGGAAACGCATGGCATGTACCTGTTGGGGGAGCCAGGACACAGAGCCCTGCTTGGATCCCGCTTTCGACTCGTAGGTCTGGAGGATAGGAAGTATTTTGTTCTCACTGTCCAGCAAGGTCTTCCTATGTTTCGTCCTTTTGTTACTGCCAGCCTTTGGGGAAGACGCGTGTGCGTGCTCTGTCTTGCCTCCTTGAGGACGGGCTATTCAGATCCTTGAATGGCTTTGGGGGCTGTTTTTCACACTCAAGCTTAGGTTTAAGGGGTCCTTCCAGATGAAGGCTGGATGTTGGTGGAAGCAGCCCGACGACTGGTTCAGCTCCAGCAGGGCTCTCTGCCCCCAGGACTGGTTTCCTGTTTCCACGGGAGGTCATTGCTGACCTCTAGGTGAGACGTGGGCTTCCCTGAGTGACTCACACGTGAAGAATCAGCCTACTGGCACCGGAGGCCCAAGTTTGATCCCTGGGCTGGGAAGATCCCCAGGAGAAGGAAATGGCAACCTATTCTGGTGTTCTTGTCTGGGAAATTCCATGGACAGAGAAGCCTGGCCGGCTACCGTCCATGGAGCCTCAAAAGAATTGGATACGACCAAGCAACTAACACGTCACACTTCTCTTCAGGTGACAAGTGACAGAGCGACCAGCAATGGGGCACTGGCAGCAGGAACAGAAAGGAAGGCAGCATTTCAAGATCATTTTGATAGCAAACTAAGGAATTTAGGGGCAAGGGAGCGTTAAAGCTAGTTCAGAAGGGTGGGGGCTCTGAGCCTCGGGAAACGCTGGTGCTGGCAGACGGGGTCCCAGGCAGAGGAGTGGAGCTGCCGTGGAAGCTTCCGAGAGCATCTTGGATTCCAGATGGGGTGACTTTTACCCAGCGCGGTGTAGCTATTTCCCGGAAGTTTCAGAATTAGAAACTAGGTTTCCTGGACCAGACACATGTGTGTCTTTAAAAACGGTACAAAGACGTTTTTTCTGTGAAGTAAAATGTGCTTGTTGAGTTTCACATGGGGATGGCGTCTCCATGGAGCTGGAATAAAACACTGAGAATAAATGGCGAAATATCTTTCGGGAGGTCTGTCTATATATTTAGAGGATGTAATTGGAGGATCAGTTCACACAGAGAAATTTGGCAGATAGGATATATTTGGAAATAGCTGAGGGGCAGTTGTCTCGTAGAGTGAAAGCTGGGAGGCAAGGCTGAAGAACAGGAAAGCGGCGACAAGGAGGCTCTGCATTTTGGGGAAAGGAAGTTTGGAGGAAGTTTAAAGGACAGACAGCCATCATAGTAACCTGGGACATCATTAAGAGGTGAGACAAAGTTTGACTTTTTAAGAGCAGAGTTTCCAGGGGGAAAGGACGGGGTGGGGAAGAAGTGATCAGAGATGGGAGGCAGAGGGAAGAGGTCAGTTCAGTTTAACAAACAAATTATGGAAGTGGAGAGGGAGTAAACGCAGTCCTGCCTTTGGGGCATTTACTGCCTCATAAAGGACAGAAGCAAGAATAAGATAAGAGGGGCTTGCCTGGTGGCCCAGTGGGCCAGACTTCACACTCCCAGCGCAGGGCGCCTGGGTTTGGTCCATCAGGGATCTAGATCCTGCTTGCATGCTGCAGCTAGACTCAGCGCAGCCAAAATAAATAATGTTTTTAAAAATGCCTAAAAATAATATAAGACCAGCTAATATCTGTTCATAATATCTTAATAATATATATTCAGGCTCATAATAATCTTAATAATAATATAAGAACAGCTGAGTCCTGTGTGCTGGGAACTGTTGTCAGTTCTTCATATAAGTAAACAGCAATGTCCTACTGAAGAGTACAGAGAACTGTATTTAGTGTCTTAGGATAAACCATAATGTGTGCATGAATTTGTGCTCAGTCATGTCCGACTCATTGCGATCCCATTAACTGTAGCCCACCAGGCTCCTCTGTCCATGGGATTTTCCAGGCAAGAATACTGGAGTGGATTGCCATTTCCTCCTACAGAGGATCTTCCTGACCCAGGGATCTCTTGTGTCTCCTGCATTGGCCGCCAGATTGCACTACCTGGGACGCCCCAAATCAGAATGGAAGAAAAATTTTTAAAAAGTATATATATATGTATAACTGAGTCACTTTCCTCTACAGCAGTAATTGACACAACATTGTGGATCAACTGTACTTCCATTAAAAAAAAAAAAAAAAAGACGAAGTTAAACTGAAAAAAACTTTGCATAAATCACTGGCTTATTGAGTCCTTAGCACACACCCCTGTGTGCTTGCTAAGTTGTTCTAGTCATGTCCAGTGCTTTGCGACTGAACGATCACCCATCAGGCTCCTCTGTCCATGGGGTGCTCCAGAAAAGACTGCTGGAGTGGGTTGCCATTTCCTCGTTATCATCGTTATTAGCCACAGTTTAAAGGATGAGAAACTCAGGCACAGAAAGGTCAAGTCGTTCGCTCAAGGTCTTTATCAAGTGGTCATGATTTGCGCTGACTGTAGCTCCACACGCCTGTGGGTTGTGTAAACGGATGAACACACTACCAGCCAGAAAGAAGTAAGAACAATGCCCAGAAGTAGCACAAAGGAGGAAGGAGTTCAGTTTTCCTGGCAGGGGACAGAGCCGGGCAGGGAAGATCTTACAGGAGGTATGAAGACTGGAGGAGGATCCTGATTAAAAAAAAACGCCCGGTTGTGACCAACATGTGGGACCCGTGTTGGGTGTGTGTATCTGTGTGTGGGGGGCACTGTTTTGCCTAGTAATGTCACAGTTTTCGTCTCTGACCTTGACTCCACCCTGTTCTAATCATAGAGGAGAGTCACAACTCTGACCGCTCGGCGGCCCTGCCATCCGAACTGGGAGCACGGGGCAGCCGTGTTGTGCCACTCGGGCGTGGTGTGAAGTTGTCTGTTGTGCACATTACTTGCTAGTTAGAAAAAAAAGCATGATGTTTAGTGGTTTGTTTAAGCCACATCAAAATAGCTGGGTCATTGTGGCCAAGTGAGAATGTCGTTCTATCAGAATGTTGTGGGTAGGCAAAGGGAATAGAAGTGAGCAGAGATGCTTAATAAAAAAAAGAAGTGGTGGGGAGGGGACCAGGGATATGCATATGACTGATCTGGGAACGTGCATGTCTGTGAACAACAAAACTCTGTAAAAACTTTAAAATAAAGAAATAAATATTTGAAAAAAAAAAAAAAAAAGAAGTGAATTCATGGGCTTCCCTGGTGGTCCAGTGTTTTGGTAAAGAGTCCTCCTTGCAGTGCAAGGGGCACCGGTTCGATCCCTGGCCCGGGAAGATCCTATGTGCCGCGGAGAGGCTGGACCGGTGTGTCCAGTTGCAAGATAGCGTTCTGGAGCGCACACACCCAGAGCCGGTGCTCTGCAACGAGAGAGGCCACTGCGATGGGAGGCCCACACAGGCCAAAGAATAAAAAGATGGATGAAAAGTAAATGATGACTTAGAGGCTAAAAAATAAAAAAAAAAGAAGTGAATTCAGGATTAGAAGGATAGATTTTTTCTTTAACCCCTTCATTGTTCAAAAAATAAATAAAATTATTTTTCACCCCTTTACAAGAAAGTTACTTTATGCCACTTATGAGTCTGGGCAAAGATTGGTCTCAGTCTGACAAAGGGCGCATCTCTCTTCCAGGCTCTGAAAGAAGCCAGGCATTGGGCATAGCACCACCACCACCCTGTGGTAATACGTTGTAATTCAGGGTATTTCATGAAAAAAGTAACATGTGATGTGCTGACAGTGTGAGCCTCTTGTTCCTTCTCCTTTGTAAAACAGTATATTAGCACTTTATAAAATCATGTATTTTTATCTTTTTAATATTAATGAGAAAAACATTTAGAAACTTTTAAAGAAGGAACATATTAAAAATGACTTCCGAAATAACCAGTCTCAGGACGTAATTCTACCTCTAGCGCTTCTCAAGACAGTTACAAACCAATGTCAGGTCCAAAGTACTTTCATAATCATTAGATGGCTTAATGACAGAGGAAATTAGAATATGTTGGTATTTAATATAATGCTTATTATATTGCTTTAGAATGTATTAATTTATAAATAAAGTGAAGTCTAAACCACTACATTTCATTGTTGTTCATTTGCTAAGTTGTGTCTTACTCTTTGCAACCCCAAGGACTGGGGTCTCTGTCCTATAAATAATACGTATCATGGGGACTAATGCTAATGAGGATGATATTTTGTCATAACCACCTTTTTAAAGAATTATGAATCCTTTCCTAGCGATTGTTTCACCCATCACAACAGCACATAAAGATACACAGATACTATTTCTCACTTTAGAAACTGAAGTCTGTAAAGCTAAAGGCTTGCCATTCAAGGAAGTCTAAGAGACTCACTGGTGTAATAGGTTCTGAACAGGTATCCTGCACACAGGTAGCTTGCCTGTATCTTACATAACAAACTGGATTCTTCAAGGAAAGGTATAAGGCAAAGAATAATTCTCTTTTTGGGAGGATGGAATAGACAGAGAAAAGAGGTAGGAAAGAAGTGATTACATACAAAATACAGAGTGGTAAAAATTCCCTTGACCCACGTCTTTTTCTCTTCAGGCTTCTATAACAAAAATGTCAAAGACTAGGTGGCAGAAACAATAAATATTGATTTTGCACAGTTCTGGAGTCTGGGAGGTCTAAGCTCTGTGTGCCAGTGGAGAGAGCCCTCTCCTAGCTGTGTTTTCACCTGATGGAAGGGCCACGAGAGAGCTCCGGGGTCTTCAGTGGAAGGGCATTCATCCCATTCATGTGAGCTCCGCCCGGTCCCGACACCTGCGTGCACGCTAACTCGCTCAGTCGTGTCCGACTCTTTGCACCCCTGTGGACCGCAGCCCGCCAGGCTCCATGGGCTCCTCCAGGCAAGAAGACCAGAGTGGGCTGCCGTGCCTCCTCCAGGGGATCCTTCCCACCCAGAGATGGAGCCCCTGTCTTTCGAGTCTCCTGCGTTGTCGAGTGGCTTCTTGACCCCTCGTGCCACGTGGGAAGCCCCTTTCTGACACATTCTTCTCCCAAAGGCCCTGCTTCCTAGTACCATCGATGGGAAGTCCTTCCATAATCATTAGATGGCTTAATGACAGAGGAAATTAGAATATGTTGGTATTTAATATAATGCTTATTATATTGCTTTAGAATGTATTAATTTATAAATAAAGTGAAGTCTAAACCACTACATTTCATTGTTGTTCATTTGCTAAGTTGTGTCTTACTCTTTGCAACCCCAAGGACTGGGGTCTCTGTCCTATAAATAATACGTATCATGGGGACTAATGCTAATGAGGATGATATTTTGTCATAACCACCTTTTTAAAGAATTATGAATCCTTTCCTAGCGATTGTTTCACCCATCACAACAGCACATAAAGATACACAGATACTATTTCTCACTTTAGAAACTGAAGTCTGTAAAGCTAAAGGCTTGCCATTCAAGGAAGTCTAAGAGACTCACTGGTGTAATAGGTTCTGAACAGGTATCCTGCACACAGGTAGCTTGCCTGTATCTTACATAACAAACTGGATTCTTCAAGGAAAGGTATAAGGCAAAGAATAATTCTCTTTTTGGGAGGATGGAATAGACAGAGAAAAGAGGTAGGAAAGAAGTGATTACATACAAAATACAGAGTGGTAAAAATTCCCTTGACCCACGTCTTTTTCTCTTCAGGCTTCTATAACAAAAATGTCAAAGACTAGGTGGCAGAAACAATAAATATTGATTTTGCACAGTTCTGGAGTCTGGGAGGTCTAAGCTCTGTGTGCCAGTGGAGAGAGCCCTCTCCTAGCTGTGTTTTCACCTGATGGAAGGGCCACGAGAGCTCCGGGGTCTTCAGTGGAAGGGCATTCATCCCATTCATGTGAGCTCCGCCCGGTCCCGACACCTGCGTGCACGCTAACTCGCTCAGTCGTGTCCGACTCTTTGCACCCCTGTGGACCGCAGCCCGCCAGGCTCCATGGGCTCCTCCAGGCAAGAAGACCAGAGTGGGCTGCCGTGCCTCCTCCAGGGGATCCTTCCCACCCAGAGATGGAGCCCCTGTCTTTCGAGTCTCCTGCGTTGTCGAGTGGCTTCTTGACCCCTCGTGCCACGTGGGAAGCCCCTTTCTGACACATTCTTCTCCCAAAGGCCCTGCTTCCTAGTACCATCAAGTTGGGAGTGATGATTGCACTCGAACATTTAGTCCATAATAACCCACATCTCTCATCACGAGAAATTCTGTTACCATTCCCTAGAAGTCAAGGGCTCGTGTGTGGACAAGACTCAGAGAAACTCAGGATTCTTCTGGAATTTCTGAAGGCCTCTGTAAAACATGAGTCATGACTGACATGTCCGTTTTCCACATCAGACTCTTTTCCACACCTATTTGGTGTTCCCTCCAATGCCAACATATGAAAATGTGTATTTATCAGATAAATCAGGCACAAACTGATTTTTCGAAGGTTCTTAGCTTTACAAAAAGGCTCATTGAATGCATGTTTATAAAGTTGCAGTCTCCTCAGGACATTGAAGTCATATGTCACCAAAGCAGCTTCAGCGGGTAATGCAGAGGTGTTTCTGAACTGTTAGGTGAACTCCTAGTGCACTCCTGTGTGTCTGATTTAAAAGAGAAATTGGGACTTTCCTGGGGTCCAGTGGCTAAGACCTCACACTCCCAGTGCTGGGAGGGCAGGGGGCGATCCCTGGTCAGGGATCCCACATACTGCAACTAAGACCTGGAGCATAGAAAGAAATAAAAATAAATATTATAAACAATCTCATTTTAAAAAATAAATAAAAGAGAAATTGCTTGTGTTTGCTTTTAGCCCAGGGTGTGAAATGAGCAATTCCACAGCTTGAAAACATTGGGCTGCAAACTGTCTCCGAAAGCCAGATAGAAAAGAGATCTTAAAACTTTTAAAGCTTATTTTGTTGGAACATTTTTTTTTGCAAAGCCCAATTCATTTAACTGCTTGGTTTTAATATTTGGAAATGGGGTTATTGGATTATGGACTATATGACTTTCTTGATTTTTCATGAGGGTCAAATAATACTAAACTAATTTTTGCCAGGATATATGATGAAATGGCCATTAAATGCAAATATTTCTAAGCCCATTTTTGAGGGAAAGGAGAGTTTATTCCTGTCCTAGAAATTATGAACAACATAAAATTAAAATCTAATATGTATTTTAGTAGATTTTTTTTTTTTAAAGATTTATTTATTTATTTATTTTGGGCGGGGGTCGGGTTGGGGAGGGAGGGGGGCGGGCGGGCCACTTCTATTGGTCTTTCATTTCTCTATTTTCATCCGTCTTTGTTCCTTGGCTCCTGTGGGCCTCTCGTCGCGGTGGCGTCTGTCGCTACAGAGCGCCGGCTCTGGGCGCATGCGCTCCAGAGCTCCGGCTCGGTGATTGGACACATCGGTCCAGCCGCTCTGCGGCACGTGGGATCTTCCCAGGCCAGGGATCGAACCGGCGCCCCTTGCACTGCAAGGCGGTGTCTTTACCCACTGGACCACCAGGGGAAGCCCTTTAGTAGATTTTTAATAATAACTCTGATCATAGCTATTTCTTAAATTTGTTACTAAAATCAGTTTATTATTCTAGTTGGACAGTAATATTGAATGTAATAAATATTGTGATTTTAAAGAAAAATGCCTTATTTCTTCACTTAGTTTGCTCATTATTTTGAGATTTTTCAAACCACATTGCTTTTCTCTGAACCACACTATGATTGTATGATTATATTGGCTGGAGCTATTGAAGATTAATCATTTTTGTTGTGCTCCTTCTTTTATGAGAAGTGTTTGTTCAACTCCATATATAAACAGAAGTTTATTTTGAGGATTAACGTTCATGTGAATCATGTGAAAAACTGCCTCCTATGTAAATCTTTTCATCACATCTCTAGAAGAAAGTGAGCTAACTTCAGATGTTTCTTTCTTTGCTTTTTTTTTCTTTCTTCAAGAATTTAAAATTGACTGTTTGTATATCATAGCACAAAGAAGTTTATAAATGCTTGAAGATAAGGAACGTATCTTACAGATCTTCGTGTTCTCCTCACCCTCACACATTGCAAATAAATCTGGACTTATGCAAGATTGAAAGAACATAAAGTCATATGGACAAACACCAGATAAATGATTGGCTTTGAAAGTGACCACCTAAGGAGAATCTCTTAAACTCAGGATAGACAGGCATTTTTCTGTTCCTCTGTCTCTCTCCAATCCTTCACCCCGAGATGGCACCTTGAGTGCCGTAGTATATCTTTTTGCCTTCTGTCTGCCATGTGTATCCATAGTGAAAAGAAGCAGCCGCAGATACACCAAATGCTACAAATCATACGATCATTGACATCCACTCTGTCCTATTTTCTACCTCTTTCTTTCATTCAAAGGACAAACCTGTACACTATTTTGCACTTTAAACATAGTTTGGGGATTTCCTTGGCAGTCGAGTAGTTAAGACTCCATGCTTCCAAAGCATTTCTGTCCCTGGTTGGGGATCAAGCTTGGCACACGAATAAATAAGTTATTAAATAAAGTAAAAGTGGTTTTGGTGTAACATTTATGGAGATCTTAAAGCGTCAGCTAATGTTGGTGATGTTATTAAATACGGAGGACACAGTCCTTGCCCTCGGAAGGTCACAGCCTGGTGGGACCACAAATGTGCCATTCACTACGCAGAGGTGCTGTTTAACAGGTAGGAGAAGGATGCATTACACGGACAGAGGTGGAGGTGTCCCCTCCTTCCCTCCTTCCTAGCGGGTGGGCTAGTCCTCCAGGGGCCCTGGGACTGGATCAGAGCTGAAATGATGGGGTGCTTTCAAGACAGGCGATTGCGGGGACTTCCTCTGGTGGCCCAGTGGTTGAGAGTCCGCCTTCTAATGCAGGGGATGTGGTTTGATCCCTGCCTGGGGAAGGGGGCTAAGATCCCACGTGCCATGGCGCAGCTTGGCCCTCATGTCACAACGACAGAGCCTTCATGTGATCTGTGAAATGCTTTAATTTTTCATCACATCTCTAGAAGAAAGTGAGCTAACTTCAGATGTTTCTTTCTTTGCTTTTTTTTTCTTTCTTCAAGAATTTAAAATTGACTGTTTGTATATCATAGCACAAAGAAGTTTATAAATGCTTGAAGATAAGGAACGTATCTTACAGATCTTCGTGTTCTCCTCACCCTCACACATTGCAAATAAATCTGGACTTATGCAAGATTGAAAGAACATAAAGTCATATGGACAAACACCAGATAAATGATTGGCTTTGAAAGTGACCACCTAAGGAGAATCTCTTAAACTCAGGATAGACAGGCATTTTTCTGTTCCTCTGTCTCTCTCCAATCCTTCACCCCGAGATGGCACCTTGAGTGCCGTAGTATATCTTTTTGCCTTCTGTCTGCCATGTGTATCCATAGTGAAAAGAAGCAGCCGCAGATACACCAAATGCTACAAATCATACGATCATTGACATCCACTCTGTCCTATTTTCTACCTCTTTCTTTCATTCAAAGGACAAACCTGTACACTATTTTGCACTTTAAACATAGTTTGGGGATTTCCTTGGCAGTCGAGTAGTTAAGACTCCATGCTTCCAAAGCATTTCTGTCCCTGGTTGGGGATCAAGCTTGGCACACGAATAAATAAGTTATTAAATAAAGTAAAAGTGGTTTTGGTGTAACATTTATGGAGATCTTAAAGCGTCAGCTAATGTTGGTGATGTTATTAAATACGGAGGACACAGTCCTTGCCCTCGGAAGGTCACAGCCTGGTGGGACCACAAATGTGCCATTCACTACGCAGAGGTGCTGTTTAACAGGTAGGAGAAGGATGCATTACACGGACAGAGGTGGAGGTGTCCCCTCCTTCCCTCCTTCCTAGCGGGTGGGCTAGTCCTCCAGGGGCCCTGGGACTGGATCAGAGCTGAAATGATGGGGTGCTTTCAAGACAGGCGATTGCGGGGACTTCCTCTGGTGGCCCAGTGGTTGAGAGTCCGCCTTCTAATGCAGGGGATGTGGTTTGATCCCTGCCTGGGGAAGGGGGCTAAGATCCCACGTGCCATGGCGCAGCTTGGCCCTCATGTCACAACGACAGAGCCCTGGCCCCACCACGAATATCCTGCATCCTGCAACCAAGACCTGCTATGGCCACATAAAATGAATAATTTTTTTTTTCCCAAAAGATAGGTGATTGAGGAAAGGACATGTAGGGCAGAGGGAAGAGCCTGGAAAAGGCCAATGTCCAGGCTGGCGAGCATCACACAAGGGTCTTCTCTGACATATATAGAAGCTTGGACTTTGTGTTGCAGGCAAAAAAAAAAAGAGAACTTATTTAAGAAAAAGAACTGCTGACATAGAAAACAAATTTATGATTACCAAAGGGGAAACAGAGGAGACAGATAAATTAGGAGTGTAGAATTAAAATATACACACTCCTATGTACGAAAGAGATAACCAACAAGGGCCTACTGGATAGCACAAAGGAACTCTACTTCTTATTTTGATGACCTATAAGGCAAAAGAATCTGAAAAACAGTATATGTATAACTGAATCACTTTGCTATGCGTTTGAAACTACCACAACATTGTAAATAAATTACTTCAATAAAGAGAAAAAGAAAAAAAGAGACTTTCAGCAGTGACATAATGTAATCAGGTTTTCATTTTAGAAAATTAATAACCATGTGGAGAAGAAATATTAGGTTATTTATGCTTTCATAGTGTTAATAGATCATAACTAGACTGAACCTTAACTTTTCTTGCTCATTGCCATAACCAACTTGACAAAAATCTGAAAACACCATTTTTTGTTGTTTTTTTGTTTTTTAATTTTCCAGCCTCCCGCCGCTCCGGCCGCTTGTATCATTTGAATTACCAAGAGATTTGTTCTCTTGATGAATTCTTTTCTCTATAGCACTTCAAGATTTTGTGTTTGGGTTTAAGGATATAGACCTTTTACCCTGAGCAACATCAAGGTGCTACAGCAGGGTGGCTTACTCAATTATTTGTTTTGTTTTGTTTTTAATTTTTAATGCCCAAAACATTTTGTGTTAGGATACCAACAGTATTGTGGTAGTTTCGGATGAACAGTGAAGGGTCTCAGCAATACATATTGCATGTATCCATTCTCCCCCAAACTCCCTTCACATTCCAGGCTGGCGCATACCATTGAGCAGAGTTCCATGTGCTAGGGACTTTGGGAAGGTCACGTACACACTGCTGCATTTAAAATGAATAACCAACAAAGACCTATTGTATTGGGAACTCTCTCAGTCTTTGACATCTAGTTGCCTAAGGCAAGTGCATACACTTTCTCTTGGTTCCTTGCTGTCTGTTGCCCTTCAGGTCTTATCATAACATCTCAACTTCCTCCACGTGGTCTACAGCCTTCTTTCTACCTTCCCTGGGGCGTCCTGCAGCAGTCTCCTTATTGATCCTCTGCTTACTTTCTGACCCATTTCTCCACACCACACTTCAGACCACTCACTGGCTTTTTGCACTTACAATGAAAAGCGAACTCCCCTGTGGCCAGCATCTCCGGGCCCTTGTCTCCCTTCACCTCATCTCTTGACGCTTCCTCTGTTGCAGATGTTACTTGCCCTCACCGTGGCCTGCCAACACTTATTCACTTCTTCCAAGAAGCTCTTATAATTTGGTGCCTGGCAAATGCTCCCTGAACTAAATAGCATCATGATATCATAGTAACCCTTTCTTCCATTTATTTATGAAATATTTTCTGTAACCCAGATTGCATGCTAAGTGCTCTCAAGCCATTATCTGATAATTAAATTGGACACAACCAGCTCGCGAAGTTGGCATTATTATTGCCAGATTTTAGGGGAGGAAACTGGAGCCCAGAGAACTGAAGTAACTTGCCCAGATTTATATTGTTAGTGTGTAGGGGAGTCTGGCTTTAAGGCTGTCTGTCTGATTCTAAGTTGGGCTCTTTGGTACTGGAAATATGAAAGGATTTTGTTATCATTACATTTTAATGCTCCCAAAGTCCCTGGAGGACTGTCTGAGAGCAAACTCTAGAGGGAATCTTCTAATGAAATTGAAAGTAAACACTATGACCTAACTACAGTATTAGAGAAAATAAGCTTTTCTCAATATTTTGCATCTTGTTGATAGTAAAGGACAGTATAGTGTAAAAATCAAAGTCACTCCGTCATGTCCAACTCTTTGCTACCCATGGATGAGCCATGGAATTCTCTAGGCAAGAATATGGAAGTAGGTGGCCTTTCCCTTCTCCACGGTATCTTCTCAACCCAGGTCTCTTGCATTGCAGGCGAATTCTTTTTTTTTTTTTTTTAATATTTATTATTTATTTATGGGGGGGGGTTGTGGAGGGAGTGGGCGGGCGGGCCACTTCAATTGGTCTTTCATTTATCTATTTTCATCCATCTTCATTCTTTGGCCCATGTGGGCCTCCCATCGTGGTGGCCTCTGTCATCGCAGAGCACCGGCTCTGGGCGCATGTGCTCCAGAACTCTGGTTCGGAAATTGGACGCATGGGTCCAGCTGCTCTGCGGCACGTGGGATCTTCCCAGGCCAGGGCTCGAACCGGCGTCCCTTGCACTGCAAGGCGGTGTCCTTACCCACTGGGCCACCAGGGAAGCCCACAGGCGAATTCTTTATTGAACCGCCAGGGAAGATGAAATATACTGAAATGGGTAGCCTATCCCTTTTCCACGGGATCTTTCTGACCCAGGAATCGAACCAGGGTCTCCTGCCATCACAGATGGAATCTTTACCAGCTGAGCTACAAGGGAAGCTTCATATAGTGTAAAAGTTGGAAATAAACTCTAGAGTCAAACATGGATTTAATGTCAGCATGTTCTCTTCATTCATACAGATCTCCGTACCATATGAGCCAGATATGGTGCTAGGTGTTTGTGTGCAACCCAGTGGGATGGATTTAAAATGCTGTTTCTCTCGGCTGTTTTTGTCCTGGAGGTTCACTCTGCCATTACTGCTCCTCTGTGAATTCAGGACAGATGTCATCCATCTGGGACCCCATCCTAAGAGGATCTATTTGAGTCAGTCCTATGACATACTTTCTAAGAAGAGTCATAGAAAGGCATCAGTTTAGTTTGCCATCAGTGAATTATCCTTCCTTCTTCCTTTCTTTTTTCCTTCCAGTTAATGTGAAACATGAAATTTAACTTTATTCGATGTAATAAACTCAGGGAACTTACATTCTAATATGGGGCACAATAAATATAAGAAATTATATTACATTATACATTTCAAGATGGGAAGTCCTTCGTGTGGGGAAAGTAAGTCAGATCAGGATGGGGAAATATAGAGAGCATGTGAAATAGAAGGTCCATGAGGTGAGTCTCATCAAGAAGGTCAGAGACGTAAAGTGGGTGAAGGAGTTGGTCAAATGGATATCTGAGGGAAGAACAGTTAGGAGGAGAGACTGGGTAGTGTCCAGTCCTAAAGGTCATGCAAGCATGCCTACTTGGGCTTTCCTGATGGCTCAGACGGTAAAGAATCTGTCTGCAATGTTGGAGACCTGAGTTGGGAAGATCCCCTGGAGGAGGGAATGGCAATCTACTCCAGTTTTCTTGCCTGGAGAATCCCCATGGACAGAGGAGCCTGGAAGGCTGCCGTCCACGAGGTCACAAAGAATGAGACACAGCTGAGTGACCAAGTGACTAAGCACAGAATAGCACACCTACTTAAAAGCAAAGGACTCTTGTGAATGAAGGTGACCTAGTGAAGGAGAGGTGAAATCAGAAGGGTTCTAAGGAGGTTTTTGGTAGCCATAGAATGAACTTGGGCACACATAAAGCACCTAGCACAGGGTCTAGCTGAGAGTCACAGAGCCCCTGCCCACCTCTTCCAGCCACGTCTCTATTGCACCCTGTTGAAAGCCCTACCCAGTGTTTATAACCAAAAATCTCTGAGAAGATTCCCCAAATATCTGTGCTGTTTTAAGCTTTTCTACTTTTGCACGCACCTAAAATACCCTTGGAAAACTCAACAGTGGCCACAGGACTGGAACAAGTCAGTTTTCATTCCAGTCCCAAAGAAGGGCAATGCTAATGAATATTCAAACTACTGAACAGGTGCCCTCATTTCACATGCTAACAAGGTAATGTTCAAAATCCTTCAAGCTAGGCTTCAGTAGTACATAAACTGAGACCTTCCAGAGGTATAAGCTGGCTTTAGAAAAGGCAGAGAAACCAAAGATTAAATTGCGAGCATTCACTGGATCATGGAGAAAGTAAGAGAGTTCCAGAAAAGCATCTGCTTCTGCTTCATTGACTGTGCTAAAACCTTTGACTGTGTGGATTACAGCAAACTGTGGAAAATTCTTAAAGAAATGGGAATACCAGACCACCTTACCTGCCTCCTGAGAAACCTGTATGCAGGTCAGGAAGCATCAAGTTGGAACTAGGCATGGAACAATTGACTGCTTCAGATTGAGAAGGGAATATGACAAGGCTGCATATTGTCACCCTGGTTATTTGACTTCTGTCTAGAATGCATCATGTGAAATGCCACACCAAATAAATCACAAGCTGGACTCAAGATTGTTGGGAGGAATGTCAGTAACCTCTAATGTGCAGATGATACCGCTTAAATGGCAGAAGGTGGAGAGGATATACATATGTCTAATCTGGGATTATATGTATCTCTAAACAACAAAACTATAAAATTAAAATGTAAAATAAAAAATAGTTATAAAATTTTTTTAAAAAGTGGAGAGGCACTAATGAGCCTCTTGAGGAGGGTGAAAGAGGAGAATGTAAAGGCTGGCTTGAAACTAAATATTCAAAAAACTAAGATCATGGCATCTGGTCCCATCTGGCAAATAGAAGGGTGAAAAGTGGAAGCAGTGACAGGCTTTATTTTCCTGGGCTCCAAAGTCACTGGTGCATGATAAATACAGCCATGAAATTAAAAGACGCTTGCTCCTTGGAAGGAAAGCTAAGACAAATCTAGACGGTGTATTAAGACGCAGAGACATCACTTTGCCGACAAAGCTCCATCTAGTAAAAGCTATGGTTTTTCCACTAGTCATGTATGGATATGAAAGTTGAACCATAAAGAAGGCTGAGTGCAGAAGAATTGATCATTTCAAATTGTGGTGCTGGAGAAGACTCTTGAGAGTCCTTTGGACTGCAGAGAGCCCAAACTAGTCGATCCTAAAGGAAATCAACCTTGAATATTCATTGGAAGGACTGATGCTGAAGCTGAAGCTCCAACACTTTGACCAACTGATGTGAAGAGCTGATTCATGGGAAATGACCCTGAAGCTGGGAAAGATTGAAGGCAAAAGGAGAAGAGCACAACAGAGAATGAGATGGTTAGATACCATCACCAGCTCACTGGACCAGAATCTGAGGAAACTCTAAGAGATGGTGGAGGACAGGGAAGCCTGGTGTGCTGCAGTCCATGGGGCCACAGAGGTAGACACAACTTAGTGACTGAGCAGTGACAGCAACAAAATACCCTTCCTTATCCTTCTGATAGCTCCTACAAGAGGCACCTAAAGCTCTCCTCTGGCTGGACATCCTTGACTCCCTCTGAGGCACAGCTTCTGTTCTTGGACTGCTGTGCACCATACTCTGAGTATGTGTTTGTTATAGTAACGCATAGCTGATGATAACTGGCATTGAATGAGTGCTTCCTTTGTGCCATGCAGTAAATCTTCACATGTTTTAAAGGCTTATTCTTGACAACAGCTGCCCTGAAAGGTATGTCTTGTTGTCATCTCCATCTTATAGGGAAATAAAAAAGGCATGAAGATGTTTATTGATTTGCATAAGATTATCGAGCTACTAAGTGGTGTCACCGAGATTTGATCACAAGGCTTCCGGCTCCAGAGTTCATACCTTCTTAACCAGTGCATTATACTCTACCTCCACCCTTCCATCATTTATTGAATTTTCTGCTATATACAAGTATATGCATATATACTTGTATAGGTACATGTACTCATCACACTGTATTGGAAGTGTTAATTTTGTGCATGTATTTTGTCTTCTGTTTGTGACTGCTTTGAGGGAACCATGTCAACATGTGCTCCCATGGTGGAATGGCGAGAGTAAAACATTCTCTCATGTCATTTGCAAAACATGAGAAGTCATATTCAAAATGTTAATGATATTGTGTCATTAATTTTGAATGTTACTTGGCTTTGAATTTCATTTTAATCATGTTGTGCTTCTGCTTCTCCTAGACCAGTATTAAAGAGGGACAGCTGTTGAAGCAGACCAGTTCTTTCCAAAGGTGGAAAAGCGATACTTCAAACTTGAGGTCGTACACTTTATTTAAACTCAGGAAAATTGCTGAAGCTGAAGCTCCAACACTTTGACCAACTGATGTGAAGAGCTGATTCATGGGAAATGACCCTGAAGCTGGGAAAGATTGAAGGCAAAAGGAGAAGAGCACAACAGAGAATGAGATGGTTAGATACCATCACCAGCTCACTGGACCAGAATCTGAGGAAACTCTAAGAGATGGTGGAGGACAGGGAAGCCTGGTGTGCTGCAGTCCATGGGGCCACAGAGGTAGACACAACTTAGTGACTGAGCAGTGACAGCAACAAAATACCCTTCCTTATCCTTCTGATAGCTCCTACAAGAGGCACCTAAAGCTCTCCTCTGGCTGGACATCCTTGACTCCCTCTGAGGCACAGCTTCTGTTCTTGGACTGCTGTGCACCATACTCTGAGTATGTGTTTGTTATAGTAACGCATAGCTGATGATAACTGGCATTGAATGAGTGCTTCCTTTGTGCCATGCAGTAAATCTTCACATGTTTTAAAGGCTTATTCTTGACAACAGCTGCCCTGAAAGGTATGTCTTGTTGTCATCTCCATCTTATAGGGAAATAAAAAAGGCATGAAGATGTTTATTGATTTGCATAAGATTATCGAGCTACTAAGTGGTGTCACCGAGATTTGATCACAAGGCTTCCGGCTCCAGAGTTCATACCTTCTTAACCAGTGCATTATACTCTACCTCCCCCCTTCCATCATTTATTGAATTTTCTGCTATATACAAGTATATGCATATATACTTGTATAGGTACATGTACTCATCACACTGTATTGGAAGTGTTAATTTTGTGCATGTATTTTGTCTTCTGTTTGTGACTGCTTTGAGGGAACCATGTCAACATGTGCTCCCATGGTGGAATGGCGAGAGTAAAACATTCTCTCATGTCATTTGCAAAACATGAGAAGTCATATTCAAAATGTTAATGATATTGTGTCATTAATTTTGAATGTTACTTGGCTTTGAATTTCATTTTAATCATGTTGTGCTTCTGCTTCTCCCTAGACCAGTATTAAAGAGGGACAGCTGTTGAAGCAGACCAGTTCTTTCCAAAGGTGGAAAAAGCGATACTTCAAACTTCGAGGTCGTACACTTTATTATGCAAAGGACTCAAAGGTAATTTGAGAGAACGCCATTAGCAAGCTCTTGAGGGCTGTGGATGGAGTTGAAATTCTGGTTCTATAAATTGTGTTTGTTTTGGGGCTCAAATAACGCTACTGCTCTGGTATGAATTCCATATAAATGTTATTCATCTTGGACCAGATCCCAAGGGGGTCTCTTGTGAGTCAGTTTCATGCCACATGCCCTAAGGACAATTTTATAGGAAGACTCTAGTATAGTTTGCTTTCTTTTCTCCTACCAATTAAAATGAACAGTTAATATAACTTTAAGTAGATATAATAACGTCTAAATTTGTATTCTTGGCAATTTCTACCTCATAAATTTTTTCCTAAACATGAGAGAGAAATTACTATAGTTGCTAAGAATTCCTACTCTGGTTTCAGACAAGAGTTTATACCCCGATTATAGCACATTCCAGTGGAGCTGCTGCACATGTTGTTGAGAGGAGACTTAAATGAAATAATGAACGTGAAGTGCTCACATAATATCTGGCATAAAACACTCACTCAGTTATGCTTGCAGTGACAAAGTAAAAATCATACTGAAATAACACCAAGGCTTAAATAATGTTTATATAATAGTTGGATGAAATAAAACTGATGTAGCTTTGGAAGAAAGAAATTGTAATGATGAACTTTTACTAAAAATTGGTATGTTACTATTCTTTTAAAAGAGGACATCCCAACGGGTGTCCTGAGTTGGCACTGGAGCCCCACCAGAGTAGCCTCTCCCCTGGCAGGCACCATTGGTCAGCACCAGTGTTCCCCCAAGTGGCTCCTGCCCCAGGGGTCATCCTCACACATCGGAGTGTCCATAGCAGGTGCACCTGGGCCTTGCAGCCAGTCACACTAGGGTCCAACCCTGCACACAAGCACCTCCTCAGAAAGCGCAGCTGAGCCGTAGCCGGAAAACACACGCATCCCACAAGGGGGACAGTTCTTGAGCATCTTCCCCTAGTAACCAAAGAAGGCCCTGCTCCTGGGCCCACTGTGCCCCTTCTGCACGAAGCCACTCTCGAGATCAGGGGGCATAGCTGCTACCTAATATTAGTAGGAAAAAAAATCCACAGAAAGTTAGGCAAAATGAAGAAACAAAGGAATACGTTCCAAATGAAAGAACAAGACAAACCTGCAGAAATAGATTGAATGAAATGGAGAAAAGCCATCGTCCAGATGAGGTGTTGGAAGTCATTATCATAAAGATACTCACTGAATTTGATAGAAGAATATAAGATTGACAGTTTCAACAAAGAGATAGAAAATATTAAAAAAAAAAACAATCAGAACTAAAGAGTACGATAATGTAAATGAAAAATGCACGAGGGCAAACCAACAGGAGATGAGATGATTCAGAAGAGAAGATCAGTGACCTAGCGGATAAGTTAATGGAAATCACTTGATCAGAATAGCAGAAAGGAAAGAAGAAATCAAAAAATGGAGCTAGCTTAAGGGACCTCTTGGGAAACATCAGGTGTACTAACAATCACATTATGGGGGTCCCAGAAAGGGAAGAGAGGGTGGAAAGGACAGAAAACCTATTTGAAGAAATAATGGCTGAAAAACTTTCTTAACCTAAGGCCTAGCACCACCTGGGAAGCCCCAGCCTAATACCAACGTTTCCTTACTGAGTTTCTGTCTGAATGACCTACTTATTGATGTAAAGAGGTGTTAAAGTCCCCAAATATTACTGTATTACTGTCAAGTTTCACCCATTGTATCTGTTGATATTTGCTTCATGTATTCAGGTGCTCCTGTGTTGGGTATATATGTATTTGCCAGTGTTACATATTCTTGTTGGATTGATCACTTTATCATTAGGTAATGCCTTTCTTTGTCTCTTGTTATAGTCTTTATTTTAATATCATTTTGTCTGATATAAGTATTGCTATCCCAAATTGCTTTTCTTTCTACTTGCATGGAATATCTTTTCTATCTGCTTACTTCCAGTCTGTGTGTGACTTCACATCCAAAGTGAGGCTTTTGTAGGCAGCATATATGTATATGGGTCTTGTTATTATACTATTCAGCTACCCCGTGCCTTTTGATTGGAGAATTTAGTCCTATTACATTTAAAGTAATTTTTTTTTTTTTTTATGGTGGCCATTCTTTTTTTTTTTTTTTTAATTTTTTGGCTACTTTTTTTATTGGTCTTTCATTTATTTATTTTCATCCATCCTTGTTCTCTGGCCTGTGTGGGCCTCCCATCTCAGCGGACCCTCTCGTTGCAGAGCACTGGCTCCAGGCGCATGTGCTCCAGAGCTCCGGCTCGGTAATTGGACACATCAGTCCAGCCACTCTGCGGCATGTGGGATCTTCCCAGGCCAGGGATCGAACCAGCACCCCTTGCACTGCAAGGCGGTATCCTTACCCACTGGACCACCAGGGAAGCCCTAAAGTAATTATTAATAGCTATGTACTTCTTGCCATTTTGTTCATTATTTTCTGGTTATCTTTGTTGTTCTCTGTTCTTTTCTTGCTCTTTTCTCTTGTGATTTGATGACTTTCTCTAGTATTATGTTTATTCCTTTCTCTTTGTTGTTGGTATATTGTTTTTTGTAACATCCTACAGAAAATCCTGAATGAAATTTTGGACCACCCAGTATTAATCAGTTTTTGATTTGTGGCTGCCATGAGGTTCTTATATCACAGCCTCTGTGTATTGCAGTCTATTTCATGTTGATAGTTGCTTAAGTTTGAATGTAGTGTTCTAAAAGCACTACATTTCACTCCTCTCACCGTTTTATGTTTTTGATAGCATTTTCCTTTGTGTACTCCTTAACTGATTATTGTAGATATATTCAATTTTAACTAATTTTGCCTTTTAACCTAACCACGTCTCCTTCATTGGCAGGCAAGTTTTTTAATACTAGTGCTGTCTGGTTAAGCAGTCATTGTAGCTATATGGGTGGTTGATCTATGACCTTTACTTTTTTGCCTTTACTGGTGAGATGTTTCCTTTCCTAATTTTCATATTTCTATAACTCTTTTTCTTTTCTGTTTAAATGCCTTTAACACTTCTCGTAAGACTGGTTTAGTGGTGATGAATGACAACATAATCAAGCTGTGGTTGGCCTGGGAAACTGCGTCTCTCAATTGTGATTGATGGTCTTGCTAGGTAGTGTTCTTGGTTTAAGTTTTCTCCTTTCGTTGCTTTACATATATTGTGTCCCTCCCTTCTATAAAGTTTTTGTTGCAATGTCAGCTGACAGTCTTATGGGAGCATCCATGTGTGTAACTAGTTGTTTTTCTCTTGTTGCTTATAAGATTCTCTCTTTAGTTGAACATTTTGACATTTTAACTCTAATGCATTTTGGTATGGGTCTCTTTGGGTTCGCTTTGTTTGAGCCCCTTGGCGCTTCCCAGCCCTGGATGTCTGTATCCTCCACCAGATTAGGAAAGTTTTCAGCCATGCAAATAGAAATGAAAAGAAATAAGAGATAACAGTCTTGCCATTTGCGACAATAAGGATGAACATAGAAGGTATTAATCTAAGTGAAATTAGTCAGAGAAAGACAAATACCATAAAATCTCAGTAATATGTGGAATCGAAAAAACGAAACAAATGAACAAACGCATAAAAGGACTTTGAGATATAGAGAACAAATGACTGGTTGTCAGAGGGGAGGGTGTATGTAGGATTGGATGAAATAGTTGGCAAGGATTAAGAGTATAATCTCAGTTATTTCAGTTATAATAATAAATGTCACGCAAATTTAATATACATGTAATCAATATAATTAATAATACTGTAATAACTTTGTATGATGACAAATGGTGACTAGACTTAGTGGTGATCAATTGATTGTCAAATTACTATGTTGTATGCTTGACACTAATGTAATAGTGCCTGTCAATTATACTTCAGTTTAAAAATAGTCAGATTTATTGCTACTGTGCCAGTATGATAATTGATAATTTCTGTATTAAAAATATGATATAATAATTAGTGGAGTTATACACCAGGGGGTAAAAAATAAATCCAAACTAACTTAATTCTTAGTTTATGCAGCTGTGGAAGTAATAACAAAATAAAATAATCTTGTTTTAAAGTCCATTATGTTCCCAATTATCCCTGATCCGGCTCCATCCTGACCCTCACATTTATCTCCAGACAGTACTGACCACTTGATAGCCCACGGCCCGGCCCCATGTTTTCCATCCCCAAGATGATTGTCTCTCTGTGTCCACTTGAGTAAATTCCCTGTTTTCTTAAAGATCCCTCTAAAATTGTATTTATTTTAGTATTCATAAGAGAGTCTGTTTTCTGATGGAGAAATTATCTGTGACCTTCTATCACATTTTGCATGAACTCCTCTTCCACACTTAATAGTCTACCTTGCTTGGGCTTCCTAGGTGGCTCAGTGGGGTCTGTTTTCTCTTGTTGCTTATAAGATTCTCTCTTTAGTTGAACATTTTGACATTTTAACTCTAATGCATTTTGGTATGGGTCTCTTTGGGTTCGCTTTGTTTGAGCCCCTTGGCGCTTCCCAGCCCTGGATGTCTGTATCCTCCACCAGATTAGGAAAGTTTTCAGCCATGCAAATAGAAATGAAAAGAAATAAGAGATAACAGTCTTGCCATTTGCGACAATAAGGATGAACATAGAAGGTATTAATCTAAGTGAAATTAGTCAGAGAAAGACAAATACCATAAAATCTCAGTAATATGTGGAATCGAAAAAACGAAACAAATGAACAAACGCAAAAGGACTTTGAGATATAGAGAACAAATGACTGGTTGTCAGAGGGGAGGGTGTATGTAGGATTGGATGAAATAGTTGGCAAGGATTAAGAGTATAATCTCAGTTATTTCAGTTATAATAATAAATGTCACGCAAATTTAATATACATGTAATCAATATAATTAATAATACTGTAATAACTTTGTATGATGACAAATGGTGACTAGACTTAGTGGTGATCAATTGATTGTCAAATTACTATGTTGTATGCTTGACACTAATGTAATAGTGCCTGTCAATTATACTTCAGTTTAAAAATAGTCAGATTTATTGCTACTGTGCCAGTATGATAATTGATAATTTCTGTATTAAAAATATGATATAATAATTAGTGGAGTTATACACCAGGGGGTAAAAAATAAATCCAAACTAACTTAATTCTTAGTTTATGCAGCTGTGGAAGTAATAACAAAATAAAATAATCTTGTTTTAAAGTCCATTATGTTCCCAATTATCCCTGATCCGGCTCCATCCTGACCCTCACATTTATCTCCAGACAGTACTGACCACTTGATAGCCCACGGCCCGGCCCCATGTTTTCCATCCCCAAGATGATTGTCTCTCTGTGTCCACTTGAGTAAATTCCCTGTTTTCTTAAAGATCCCTCTAAAATTGTATTTATTTTAGTATTCATAAGAGAGTCTGTTTTCTGATGGAGAAATTATCTGTGACCTTCTATCACATTTTGCATGAACTCCTCTTCCACACTTAATAGTCTACCTTGCTTGGGCTTCCTAGGTGGCTCAGTGGTAAAGAATCCACCTGCCAAGGCAGGAGACCTGGGTTTGATCCCTGGTCCAGGAAGATCCCATATATGTCGAGGATCAACCAAGCCCTTGAGCCACAACTACTGAGCCAGTGCTCTAGAGCCCGTGCTCTGCAACAAGAGAAATCACCACAATGAAAAGCCCCTGTCCTGCAACTAGAGAGTGGCCCCCACTCCCTGCAGCTAGAGAAAAGCCTGAACAGCAACGAAGACCCAGCATAGCCAAAAAAAGAAAGTCAGTCTTACTTAAAACTAGTTGTGTCTATTTCAATTTCCATGCTAGATTATAAATTCTTCCTAGTGAGTAAACAAGCCTTATGGTCAGGTTGGTTTGCTTGAAGTAGAGTTGCATTATGCCCTGGAGATAAGAGAGCCCTTTTTTCTGCAGTTCTAGAGGAGCAGGGTTATATCCGCCTCGCTGGAAGTACATTGAAGGACTGTGAACAGGACCAGCTGACTGAAAGTAGGAAGAATACATTTATTGACTAGAGTTTTCTAATCTCAATTGTCCATTTTTAAAGATTTTATTTCTGTGGAGTTTTTAACCATTGAAACTTTAAAAAATTCTATTTGTTTATTTATTTTTTGGTTATTCTGGGTTTTCACAGCTGCCATAGGCTCTTCTCAAGTTGCAGGGAGTGGGGGTTCCTCTCTAGTTGAGCAGATTTCTTGTAGTGGTGCCTTCTCTCGCTATGGGACTCAGGCTGTAAGGCACATGGGCTTCAGTAGTTGTGGCATATGGGCTCCATAGTTGCGACTCCAAGATTCTAGAACCCAGGCTCAATAGTTGTGGCTCACAGGCTTAGTTGCTCTGCAGCACGTGGGATCTTCCCAGATCAGGAGTCAAACTCGTGTTTCCTGCATTGGCACGCGAACTCTTTACCACTGAGCTACCAGGGAAGCCCTAAAACCTTTTTGATTAAAACTCTCTTCAACATAAAAAGGAGCCTAATTTTAAAAAGTAGCAACAAAGAATATAAATAAATTAAACTACTCTTAGGAATAGTAAAAAAAGTCATCTTATATATGTAGAGCATAAGTACGTCTCAGTTGAACACATTTACAGGTGAGGATAGTCACGCTGAGTTCAGGAACTAACTGTGATCCGAGCCAGGCTAGTTCTTCTCATTGTGGGGTGTGAGAGGATGTGTGTATGTCACACCCTTAGTAGGTTCCCCATAAATGAAGCTTCTCGAGAGCACTGAGCATTTTGCAGTGAAACAGTGTTCCAGGGGGTTCTTTAGAGTCTTTTACACTTTGGAATTTATGTGTTCATTGAATGTTAACGGTTTTACTCACAAAGAATCACTAACTTAAGTTTTTCTTTATTTTTTATTTCTCATTCCTGGCATAGCTTCATGGTTGTGACCTGATGGTAAAAAAAGAAAAATATTGAAGAGCATTGAGTTAGGTTTTCATATAATGTATTTGTGTTCTTTTTCATTAACAGTCTCTGATATTTGATGAAGTTGACCTCTCAGATGCCAGTGTAGCTGAAGCAAGCACAAAAAATGCTAACAACAGCTTCACGGTATGATTCTACTCTGGTAACTCCCTCCTCGAAAGTTATAGAATGACCTTTCCTAAGCTTGCACTGAATGCCCTCTTCAGTAGCCAGCTCTGCATCAAACATGTTGGAGTTCTTACCAACACAGGAAACTTGATAAGGACACTGTAGGCTTAATACCCAACACCATTCGTGATTGTTTGGGTCAATAAACCAACCCATTAAATGTGTATTTTAAAATACTTTTTAGACCTTTTAATAAGTGCTTTAAATTTTTCACCTCCTTAAATGTTTAATCGCTCACAGGCTTAGTTCCCTCTTGCCAGGCTCAATAGTTGTGACTCACAGGCTTAGTTGCTCTGCAGCACGTGGGATCTTCCCAGATCAGGAGTCAAACTCGTGTTTCCTGCATTGGCACGCGAACTCTTTACCACTGAGCTACCAGGGAAGCCCTAAAACCTTTTTGATTAAAACTCTCTTCAACATAAAAAGGAGCCTAATTTTAAAAAGTAGCAACAAAGAATATAAATAAATTAAACTACTCTTAGGAATAGTAAAAAAAGTCATCTTATATATGTAGAGCATAAGTACGTCTCAGTTGAACACATTTACAGGTGAGGATAGTCACGCTGAGTTCAGGAACTAACTGTGATCCGAGCCAGGCTAGTTCTTCTCATTGTGGGGTGTGTGAGGATGTGTATGTCACACCCTTAGTGGGTTTCCCCCATAAATGAAGCTTCTCGAGAGCACTGAGCATTTTGCAGTGAAACAGTGTTCCAGGGGGTTCTTTAGAGTCTTTTACACTTTGGAATTTATGTGTTCATTGAATGTTAACGGTTTTACTCACAAAGAATCACTAACTTAAGTTTTTCTTTATTTTTTATTTCTCATTCCTGGCATAGCTTCATGGTTGTGACCTGATGGTAAAAAAGAAAATATTGAAGAGCATTGAGTTAGGTTTTCATATAATGTATTTGTGTTCTTTTTCATTAACAGTCTCTGATATTTGATGAAGTTGACCTCTCAGATGCCAGTGTAGCTGAAGCAAGCACAAAAAATGCTAACAACAGCTTCACGGTATGATTCTACTCTGGTAACTCCCTCCTCGAAAGTTATAGAATGACCTTTCCTAAGCTTGCACTGAATGCCCTCTTCAGTAGCCAGCTCTGCATCAAACATGTTGGAGTTCTTACCAACACAGGAAACTTGATAAGGACACTGTAGGCTTAATACCCAACACCATTCGTGATTGTTTGGGTCAATAAACCAACCCATTAAATGTGTATTTTAAAATACTTTTTTAGACCTTTTAATAATAGTGCTTTAAATTTTTCACCTCCCTTAAATGTAATCGTTCAACTAATTCTGCTGTGCTTGGATATTCACAAAAGTGGGTTTTTTAAAAATTTTTATCTTGAATCTTAATAGTATTTTCTTCTTCTGTTCTGTTACCCAAGTTGCTAAAGTTCAGGCATTCATTTCTTCTCACTTAGGTAATTCATTTGGCAGCTATTTAAAGACATGTCCTCACTTCCAGTTAATTTTTTTCTCGTTGCAAATCATGTTGTTTCAAAGACCTCATTTGCTCACCATTGCCTGTCAAGTCGGATCTGTAACTCCAATGTAAAGTCCCATAAAATCCTGCCTCGGCATTCTGGCCTTGCTGGTAATTATTTGTCCTTATACATTCTACCAGGCCAGCATTTCTGTCTGAGCCTAAGGCTTTTTCCATTCTCTCTGAGTTAAATGATCCCTCCTCCATCCATAGCTGTTGAAATGCTACCAATGCTTCAAAGGTTATGTCAGAAATCACATTCTTTCTCTGCGTCTTTGATGACAAAAATGTGAGTCAAATATGAATGAAGGATCCACCATGTGCTGGATACTAATAAACAAGGGATTCAGAGATGGAAATACACACAGGAGATATTCACAGTATAGTGCAGTGAAGCTCACCCAGAATACCTTTGTAGCTACATTTTCCTTAGGTCCACCTAGGTGCATTGTTCTTGCTGGGTCTCTGGCCCCATCCATACTCCCAGCGACTGTTCTTGGAAGGTCCCTCTGTAGATGGCAGTGTGTTGTGTTCGTCCCCTGGGCATGCAGGGCAAGGAAGACAGACACATACAGAGCGGTGCCATGGTGGAGGTCGACACAAAAGCTTGGCTACTCTGGTAACTCCCTCCTCGAAAGTTATAGAATGACCTTTCCTAAGCTTGCACTGAATGCCCTCTTCAGTAGCCAGCTCTGCATCAAACATGTTGGAGTTCTTACCAACACAGGAAACTTGATAAGGACACTGTAGGCTTAATACCCAACACCATTCGTGATTGTTTGGGTCAATAAACCAACCCATTAAATGTGTATTTTAAAATACTTTTTTAGACCTTTTAATAATAGTGCTTTAAATTTTTCACCTCCCTTAAATGTAATCGTTCAACTAATTCTGCTGTGCTTGGATATTCACAAAAGTGGGTTTTTTAAAAATTTTTATCTTGAATCTTAATAGTATTTTCTTCTTCTGTTCTGTTACCCAAGTTGCTAAAGTTCAGGCATTCATTTCTTCTCACTTAGGTAATTCATTTGGCAGCTATTTAAAGACATGTCCTCACTTCCAGTTAATTTTTTTCTCGTTGCAAATCATGTTGTTTCAAAGACCTCATTTGCTCACCATTGCCTGTCAAGTCGGATCTGTAACTCCAATGTAAAGTCCCATAAAATCCTGCCTCGGCATTCTGGCCTTGCTGGTAATTATTTGTCCTTATACATTCTACCAGGCCAGCATTTCTGTCTGAGCCTAAGGCTTTTTCCATTCTCTCTGAGTTAAATGATCCCTCCTCCATCCATAGCTGTTGAAATGCTACCAATGCTTCAAAGGTTATGTCAGAAATCACATTCTTTCTCTGCGTCTTTGATGACAAAAATGTGAGTCAAATATGAATGAAGGATCCACCATGTGCTGGATACTAATAAACAAGGGATTCAGAGATGGAAATACACACAGGAGATATTCACAGTATAGTGCAGTGAAGCTCACCCAGAATACCTTTGTAGCTACATTTTCCTTAGGTCCACCTAGGTGCATTGTTCTTGCTGGGTCTCTGGCCCCATCCATACTCCCAGCGACTGTTCTTGGAAGGTCCCTCTGTAGATGGCAGTGTGTTGTGTTCGTCCCCTGGGCATGCAGGGCAAGGAAGACAGACACATACAGAGCGGTGCCATGATGGAGGTCGACACTGATAGCGGTGGGGGCTGGAGAGGAAGCAGATGAGTTCGGATTTAGTCTTATTGATTTATGGGCATGTGAGATCATTCATGTTGTGACTATTCCTCCCCACCCTCCTCCCCAGGGACAGTTAAGTTTGAGAAGAGAGAGGATAGCCAAGAATAGAATCCTGGGAAAAAGTTACAGTGTGAGGTTTGGCCAGTAAAGACTGAGAGAGAGCATACTGAAAAACAGAAGGGACATGAGCAGGCAATGATAGGAAACGCCAGTGGAAGTTTAAGTTTTAAGATGGAAGTTGTTAAACGTCAAATGCTGTAAAGAGGTCAAGTCCAAGAGGAAAAGAAGAGTGGCTGTTGAATTTGGGAACAGGCAGGCCATTAGGTCATGCTGGTGTGAGCAGTTGTAGTGGAGGGGGTCACGCAGGAGACTGCACGGCAGTGCTAGGTGCACAGGCAGAGAGTCAGCCTGGATTCCTTGTCCTATAAGCCTGGCTGTTAAGAGAAGGAGCAGACACAGAGCAATAAGAATGTTCAGGTCCGAAGAGGCACTTTTGGTTTGGTTGTTGTTGTAGATCGTTTGCTTTGTTTTTGAAGAAATGGATTGTATCCATGTGCCCAGAGGAAAGAATTGTTAGAGTCAAAAGAGGGAGGTTTCGGGAGAGAGAGGGAATCGTTGATGGAATATATTTGCTGAGTAAACGACAGAGGGTGGGACTCAAGACACAGGTTAAGAGCTTAGCCTTTAAAATGGATAGCTAGGACCTGCTGTGTAGGGAGTCTACTGTCTAGCACAGCGAGCTCAGCCCAGTGCTCTGGGGTGACCCAAATGGGTGAGATGGGCCTGGGGTGGAAGGGAGGGCCATGGGGTGGGGATATACTTTGCTATACAACACTGTAAAGCAACTATACCCCAAATTAAAAAAAAAAAAAAAAGAAGATTAGCCTTGAACAGGAAACAGAAAGTTGACACAAGTAGGTGTGGGCAGGAAGTTCATATATTTCAAGCGCAAAGACTGTTGTTTTCTCAGTGAGGTTGAAGATAAGGGTATATGCTATGAATAAGAGTTTAGGAGGAATTGCTATAAAAAAATGAGAATTAGAAATAAACAGAGACCAGTAGAAGATTAGTGTCTAAGTGTTCATCGCTCACTTGTGTCTGACTCTTTGTGACCCTATGGACTGTAGCCCACCAGGCTCCTCTGTCCATGAAATTCCCCAGCCAAGAACACTGGAGTGGGTAGCCATTTCCTCATCCAGGGGATCTTCCCAACCCAGGGATTGAACCCGTCTCCTACACTGCAGGCAGATTCTTTCCTGTCTGAGCCACCAGGAAAGCCAAACATGTTTTATTTATTTGGCTGCTATGGCTGAGTCTTAGTCGTGGCATGTGGGATCTATTTCTCTGATCAAGGATCGAAGACCTGGGACCTCTGCATTGGGAATGCAGGGTCTCAGCAACTGGACCACCAGGGAAGTCCCTAAGATTACTAGGTAGTATTGAAAATAAAGTTTAGTAATGTTCTTACTTCCTAAGCTTACAAAATTTTCTTTAAGATAAGAGTAAAAAAGAAAAAAAACAGCTAAGTTGACCCAGGATCGATGATTTCTCGGGCATATTGGGGGACTTCCAAGGTAACACAGGGTAAATAACCTGCCTGTCAGTACAGGAAACATAATGAGATGTGGGTTCAGTTCTTCGGTTGGGAAGATCCCCTGGAGGAGGACATGGAAACCCACTCCAGTATTCTTGCCTGGAGAATCCCATGGAGAGAGGAGCCTGGCGGGCCACAGTCCACGGGTTTGCAAAGAGTTGGACACAACTGAAGCTACTTAGTACGCATACAGGGCATATTGGACAGAAAGATGAAGAGATCGTTGAATGTTTGAGGGATCAATGACTAATCCATCTTCCCCTGAGTTGTCAGTTTTTGAGAATGGAGCTTAAGGAATAAAGCTTGACTTTATTAATGGCTGAACAGGATCCACTAACCACTAAATACCGAGATTGATAGGTTGTTGAAGGCCTGAGGGCGAAAGTGTTGCTTATTCTTCCTTCAAGTGGAGGTGAGATTGGGTGATAACCCTGTCAGAGTAACCACTTGCTTTACCTGGGAGTGAACAGTAATTTTTTCTTCTCTGTGGAGACTCGTGGTAAGGGTTGCGGGTAAGAGTTTCTCCCTGACAGGGATCTAGAATTTAGTCTGAAGGAGTGTTCCAAAAGTTAAGGTTTGAAAGATGGAGTAGCTTCAAGTGAAGACAAAACGTAGTGTGCTACAGTGGGTCAAGGTCAAGGGACTTGAAAAGCTTGCATTAGGGAGAGCTCTTTCTTGGACTTTCGACTGCAGTCACTCCTGTTGTGCCTTTTCATAGAATTTACTATGCTCTGCCTTTTTTAGCTAAGTACTTATGTTTTTATAACCTCCATGAGGATAGGGACTTACACATTTTTAGGTCATCGTTCCTTATCCATAAATAATTTGTTGGTTTTAACGAAAAAACTGAAAGTTCATTTTGGACCTAAGAAGACTTTTCTGTTGAAATATTTGCAGGAAATTTTTTCACACAGCCAAATGTCATTTCTCAAATTTGCTGGACTAGAAATGCAGATGAAAATGTTAGATGGATTGCTTAGAATTTTATAGCAAATCAATTTAGTAGAACTTTCAAGGGTATAAAATGGAATAAGAGATGTTTGCCACCAGTAATTGACCCTCCTCCCTATCTTTAAATATTTAAATAGTCCACCTCCCTGGTTTGCAGTGACTGGTACTGATGCTGTTATTTTTCCAGTTTGTGTCAGAGGTTAATGGTGTAGTTTGGTGAATCCGTCGGACTGTCAAATTCTGCCTCACTTGGGCCACTCCTCCTTGGCTTGAAATCCTTAAGGATGATAGACAGACAAGGGGGCCCTAGTAAATGGAACATCTATGATCAGCAAATGGAAAGTGGAAAAGCTCTGTTTCACCCAAAAACCTAGTGTCAAACTAGTAAAATGGATTCTGGAGGGAATGCTCTAACTCCTGCTGTGGTATGAACGAGCATTGAGGCTGGCTGGGGTTCATCATTGGAGGGGGTTACCACACGGGGTGGGGGACACAGACACCCCAAAGATAGTGTCAAGGAATCTGTAGACATGGTTAAGACCTACCTACAGGTGGGTTGCTTTTTTTTTTTCACTTTTTGTTTTTTTTGGCCACTTCTATTGGTCTTTCATTTATTTGTTTGTTCTTTGGCCTGTGTGGGCCTCCCATCTCTGTGGCCTCTCTCGCTGCAGAGCACCGGCTCGGTAACTGGACACATCGGTCCAGCCGCTCCGTGGCACGTGGGATCTTTCCCAGGCCAGGGATTGAACCGGCGCCCCTTGCACTGCAAGGCGGTGGGCTACCCTTGAAAAGCTTGCATTAGGGAGAGCTCTTTCTTGGACTTTCGACTGCAGTCACTCCTGTTGTGCCTTTTCATAGAATTTACTATGCTCTGCCTTTTTTAGCTAAGTACTTATGTTTTTATAACCTCCATGAGGATAGGGACTTACACATTTTTAGGTCATCGTTCCTTATCCATAAATAATTTGTTGGTTTTAACGAAAAAACTGAAAGTTCATTTTGGACCTAAGAAGACTTTTCTGTTGAAATATTTGCAGGAAATTTTTTCACACAGCCAAATGTCATTTCTCAAATTTGCTGGACTAGAAATGCAGATGAAAATGTTAGATGGATTGCTTAGAATTTTATAGCAAATCAATTTAGTAGAACTTTCAAGGGTATAAAATGGAATAAGAGATGTTTGCCACCAGTAATTGACCCTCCTCCCTATCTTTAAATATTTAAATAGTCCACCTCCCTGGTTTGCAGTGACTGGTACTGATGCTGTTATTTTTCCAGTTTGTGTCAGAGGTTAATGGTGTAGTTTGGTGAATCCGTCGGACTGTCAAATTCTGCCTCACTTGGGCCACTCCTCCTTGGCTTGAAATCCTTAAGGATGATAGACAGACAAGGGGCCGTAGTAAATGGAACATCTATGATCAGCAAATGGAAAGTGGAAAAGCTCTGTTTCACCCAAAAACCTAGTGTCAAACTAGTAAAATGGATTCTGGAGGGAATGCTCTAACTCCTGCTGTGGTATGAACGAGCATTGAGGCTGGCTGGGGTTCATCATTGGAGGGGGTTACCACACGGGGTGGGGGACACAGACACCCCAAAGATAGTGTCAAGGAATCTGTAGACATGGTTAAGACCTACCTACAGGTGGGTTGCTTTTTTTTTTTCACTTTTTGTTTTTTTTGGCCACTTCTATTGGTCTTTCATTTATTTGTTTGTTCTTTGGCCTGTGTGGGCCTCCCATCTCTGTGGCCTCTCTCGCTGCAGAGCACCGGCTCGGTAACTGGACACATCGGTCCAGCCGCTCCGTGGCACGTGGGATCTTTCCCAGGCCAGGGATTGAACCGGCGCCCCTTGCACTGCAAGGCGGTGTCCTTACCCACTGGACCACCAGGGAGGCCCAGTGGATTCCTCTGAAGCGGTCCTATCCTATACTGCCATATCTGGAGTTAATTGTCTTGTTTGGGAGGTTGTTTACATCGCCTTTGATATTATATTAGTTTTCTGTTCCTTCCTAACAAATTACCACAAACTTAGTGACTTGAAGCAGTGCTTATTTATTGTCTTACAGTTTCTCTTGGTCTCAAAAATAGCTGGATTTCTCTGCTTCAGGTCTCACAATGTTGAAATAAATAGATAGGATAAATTAAACACAGGCACACACATATCTATCTATCTATCTATATATACTCTTTAATTACCTTGTATGCTGAGTTGCTCAGTCATGTCCTACTCTGTATGGATGGTAGCCTGTCAGGCTTCTCTGTCCATGAAATTTTCCAGGCAAGAATAATGGAATGGGTTGCCATTTCCTCCTCCAGGGGATTTTCCTGGCCCAGGGATTGAACCTGCATCCCTTGCATCTCCTGTATTGTCAGGTGAATTCTTTACCCATTAGTACCACCACTTTGGCCAATTATTTAAAAAGATTTTTTTTTAATTTGGACCGTTTTAAAAATCTTTATTCAGTTTGTCACAATATCGCTTCTCTTTTGTATGGGTTTTTTTGTGTTTTTTTTTGGCCTTGAGGCATACTGGATCTTAGCTCCCCAATGGGGATCAGACTTTCAAGCACTGGACCACCAGGGAAGTCCCACACTGGCCTCATTTTAACCTAAGCTTGAATTTATGGTTTTACAAGTGTCTCCTGCATTAGGTAACAACAACAACAACAAAAACTATTAACGTTGGCCATTTGTTGTCAATGATGTGATTGGAAAATGGAAAAGACCAATTCTTGACAGACTTACTGACATTTTATGAATCTTTAGGTTAATGTTTATAATTAATTTATTGCAGTATAATTGGCCACTTCTATTGGTCTTTCATTTATTTGTTTGTTCTTTGGCCTGTGTGGGCCTCCCATCTCTGTGGCCTCTCTCGCTGCAGAGCACCGGCTCGGTAACTGGACACATCGGTCCAGCCGCTCCGTGGCACGTGGGATCTTTCCCAGGCCAGGGATTGAACCGGCGCCCCTTGCACTGCAAGGCGGTGTCCTTACCCACTGGACCACCAGGGAGGCCCAGTGGATTCCTCTGAAGCGGTCCTATCCTATACTGCCATATCTGGAGTTAATTGTCTTGTTTGGGAGGTTGTTTACATCGCCTTTGATATTATATTAGTTTTCTGTTCCTTCCTAACAAATTACCACAAACTTAGTGACTTGAAGCAGTGCTTATTTATTGTCTTACAGTTTCTCTTGGTCTCAAAAATAGCTGGATTTCTCTGCTTCAGGTCTCACAATGTTGAAATAAATAGATAGGATAAATTAAACACAGGCACACACATATCTATCTATCTATCTATATATACTCTTTAATTACCTTGTATGCTGAGTTGCTCAGTCATGTCCTACTCTGTATGGATGGTAGCCTGTCAGGCTTCTCTGTCCATGAAATTTTCCAGGCAAGAATAATGGAATGGGTTGCCATTTCCTCCTCCAGGGGATTTTCCCGGCCCAGGGATTGAACCTGCATCCCTTGCATCTCCTGTATTGTCAGGTGAATTCTTTACCCATTAGTACCACCACTTTGGCCAATTATTTAAAAAGATTTTTTTTTAATTTGGACCGTTTTAAAAATCTTTATTCAGTTTGTCACAATATCGCTTCTCTTTTGTATGGGTTTTTTTGTGTTTTTTTTTGGCCTTGAGGCATACTGGATCTTAGCTCCCCAATGGGGATCAGACTTTCAAGCACTGGACCACCAGGGAAGTCCCACACTGGCCTCATTTTAACCTAAGCTTGAATTTATGGTTTTACAAGTGTCTCCTGCATTAGGTAACAACAACAACAACAAAAACTATTAACGTTGGCCATTTGTTGTCAATGATGTGATTGGAAAATGGAAAAGACCAATTCTTGACAGACTTACTGACATTTTATGAATCTTTAGGTTAATGTTTATAATTAATTTATTCGCAGTATAAGTTATACTTGACATTTTTCTGTGACTGTGGAATCAATAAAATATTCTTAATTTTTGGGTCAATTTTTAATTATTCATTTCCTTGTTTATTTTACTGACATCTGCGTTGTGTTTTGGAGTTTTATTTTCACTTGAACATTTATATCCTTAACGCTTCTGTGCTGTATGTGAATGTGCTCTTCTTATATTGGACTGGAGAGAGCTAACTTCCATTTGGTCACACTGCAGCCCCTCTGGATGGAATCGCAGTTCTCCTGATATTTAACCCAGAGCTGTTTCCTGCCATGTAGTATTCTCTCTGTCTGGGTAGTTTTGACTCTGTTCTGTTTCTTCTCACATACACTGCTCTCTTGCTCTCTTTCTCACTTATCATGGCATGCATAGCTCCAGCTTTTGTTTATTTATTGTTGAATCATAATTGCTTTATAATGTTGTGTTGGTTTCTGCTGTGCAGCTAAGCGGATCATCTGTGCTGCGTTGTCTCCTCAGTCCTGTCCAACTGTGTGACCCCGTGGACTGCAGCCCGTCAGGCTCCTCTGTCCATGGAAGTCTCTGGGCAAGAACACTGGAGTGGGTTGCCACGCCCTCCTCCAGGGGAATCTTCTCAACCCAGGGATAGAACCCGGCTCTCCTACTTTGGAGACAGATTCCTCACCACTGAGCCATGAGGAAAGCCATATATATATATATATGTATATATATATGTGTTTGAGACTGCATGAACTGTAGTTCACCAGGCTCTTCTGTCTATGAAATTTTCCAGACAAGAACACTGGAGTGGGTTGCCATTTCTTTCTCCAGAATCAGCTAGAAGTATACATATATCCTGTGCTTCTCGAGCCTCCCTCCTATGCCCCTGTCCCTTGAGGTCGTCACAGAACACTGAGCTGAGTTCCTTGCGCTCTGTAGCAGCTTCCCGCTAGCCACCTGTCCTATACATGGTGGTGAATGTAAGTCAGTGCTTCTCTTCATCCCACCCTCCCGTTCCCCTCCTGTGTCCATGTTCTCTGTGTCTATATCTCTTCTCCTGGAGTTGATGTTTCCATTTGCAGAGCTTAGATTCTGAAGTGAAATAGTGTTTGGGTCATGGTGTTGCCATGTCTAGTTCAGTGACCTTGGACAAATTACTTAACTGCTCTAAATCTCAGTGTCCTTACCTTTAATTGAGCGTAATCATGGTATCTGCCTCATAGGTTATGAGGATTACAAGAAATGTGATAATGCACCAAAAGGCCTAGCACAGTGATGAGCTGGTCCAGTGTGCTATATGTTAGTGTTGTGTGTCAACCACTCAGTCATGCCTAACTGTTTGTGACCCCATGGACTGTAGTCCCCCAGGCTCCTCTGTCCATGGGAGTCTCCAGGCAAGAATACTGGAGTGGGTGGCCATTCCCTTCTACAGGGGATCTTCCTGACCCAGGGATTGAACTCAGGTCTCCTGCATTGTAGGCAGATTCTTTACAATCTGAGCCACCCAGGAAGCCCTACATGCTGGTGGCTACTAGTAACATCCCTTGAGCTTAATTATCCTTGATTTCCTTTACAAGTGAGAATATTGCCAACTTTTAAAAGTTTGGGAATTTTTGAAAGAAAATATGGACACACTTTATTTTGAGAAAACATTATATCCTGCCAATCTCTCAGAGATGTACTAAAGGTTTATTTCCCCTTTTATCTCGTATTATTAGACAAAAGGACCATTTTGCAAAGAATGAAAATATTGTTCCTTCTTAGGTAAAGGTTATTTGCTAAAGAAAAGATTTTCAATGAGTTGCGAGCCGTCACAGTGATGTGGTATACATCAGACTTTCCAAGTGTACTCTTAAATGACTTATTTTTTTAATTTTAATGATGTTTAAACTAAACCTTAAATAAATGAGTCATCATGTTTAAAGAAATTATTGTATTGACATTGGTAAGTTTGTAAAGAAAAGCTTTTTTTTTTTTTTTTTTCTGTAACTAGAAAGAAGTACAGAGGTAATTTATTTTATTTAACTACCCTTAGAATTTCTAGTGAGTGACTTCCAAGTGTGTTGAAAATCCCGCGGTTATTGCACATCCAGGCTGGCTTACTCAGTTGTATGGAAACAGATGCCATCCGGCCGCTCTTATTTTTAGAACTAAAAGAGTACTGGAACAGAGCCCTTTTAGGTCACGGATCCCTTACCACAGTCATGTAGACGTGATCAAAAGTCGATGAGCATTAGTTATGATTCTTCAGATGAGGGTTTTAAAAGTAGACATAAAAATAAACCAATAAAGAGAATACTCCTACAGCACATAAAGTGCTGAAAATTATGTACTCAGAGTACAATCAAAATGAGCAGACTGTTTGAATGGAAGGGAAAATGTTCTTAAGAGCTTATTTCTTTCATGTTTAGTTTCTGTTTATTCTGTTTTCTGTAGTTAGCACAGTGATGAGCTGGTCCAGTGTGCTATGTGTTAGTGTTGTGTGTCAACCACTCAGTCATGCCTAACTGTTTGTGACCCCATGGACTGTAGTCCCCCAGGCTCCTCTGTCCATGGGAGTCTCCAGGCAAGAATACTGGAGTGGGTGGCCATTCCCTTCTACAGGGGATCTTCCTGACCCAGGGATTGAACTCAAGTCTCCTGCGTTGTAGGCAGATTCTTTACAATCTGAGCCACCCAGGAAGCCCTACATGCTGGTGGCTACTGGTAACATCCCTTGAGCTTAATTATCCTTGATTTCCTTTACAAGTGAAAATATTGCCAACTTTTAAAAGTTTGGGAATTTTTGAAAGAAAATATGGACACACTTTATTTTGAGAAAACATTATATCCTGCCAATCTCTCAGAGATGTACTAAAGGTTTATTTCCCCTTTTATCTCGTATTATTAGACAAAAGGACCATTTTGCAAAGAATGAAAATATTGTTCCTTCTTAGGTAAAGGTTATTTGCTAAAGAAAAGATTTTCAATGAGTTGCGAGCCGTCACAGTGATGTGGTATACATCAGACTTTCCAAGTGTACTCTTAAATGACTTATTTTTTTAATTTTAATGATGTTTAAACTAAACCTTAAATAAATGAGTCATCATGTTTAAAGAAATTATTGTATTGACATTGGTAAGTTTGTAAAGAAAAGCTTTTTTTTTTTTTTTTTTCTGTAACTAGAAAGAAGTACAGAGGTAATTTATTTTATTTAACTACCCTTAGAATTTCTAGTGAGTGACTTCCAAGTGTGTTGAAAATCCCGCGGTTATTGCACATCCAGGCTGGCTTACTCAGTTGTATGGAAACAGATGCCATCCGGCCGCTCTTATTTTTAGAACTAAAAGAGTACTGGAACAGAGCCCTTTTAGGTCACGGATCCCTTACCACAGTCATGTAGACGTGATCAAAAGTCGATGAGCATTAGTTATGATTCTTCAGATGAGGGTTTTAAAAGTAGACATAAAAATAAACCAATAAAGAGAATACTCCTACAGCACATAAAGTGCTGAAAATTATGTACTCAGAGTACAATCAAAATGAGCAGACTGTTTGAATGGAAGGGAAAATGTTCTTAAGAGCTTATTTCTTTCATGTTTAGTTTCTGTTTATTCTGTTTTCTGCGTAGTTTCCTCTCTGTTGATATGATTCAGTTTATCTTTTCTCTTTGGAGAGATGTCACTTTCTTTGAACCTAAAAAGTCCATTTATTTTTATCCATTAATAACTCAATCTTTAGCTAGATATAAATAGCAAAAAGTTATTTTCTTTTTATATCATTTATGAAGGCACATCACAAAACAGCTATTCAGATAAATAAGTTGATGTACCAGCACTTAGAAAAGTAAGCTTCCTACTTTATTTGATAATATTTACCTTATCATGTGGGGGTTCCCTGGTGGCTCAGAAGGTGAAGAGTCTGCCTGCTCTGCAGGAGACCCTGGGTCAGGAAGGTCCCCTGGCGGAGGGCATGGCAGCCCACTCCAGTATTCCTGCCTGGAGAGTCCCATGGACAGAGGAGCCGGATGGGCTGTAGTCCATGGGGCTGCAAAGAGTCGAACAAGACTGAGTGACTAACACTTTTTACTTTTTTCAGTCTACTCTGTACTTCTTGTAGCTGCTTTGTAAGATCACTCATCATTCATTCCTTTTTTTATACAAGTCATATAAGCATGAGTCCTATTATGCTTCTGTTTTATAGGTGAGAAATCTGAAACCAAGAAGTTAACATCCAGTACACATACATAGCTAGAATCTGAACCCATCTGGGTTATGTGACCTTGATTTGTACTTTTTTTTGGCTGTGCTGGGTCTTTGTGTGTGTGTGTGTGTGTGTGCAGGCTTCTCTAGTTGCGGTAGGCAGACGTAATTGCCCCATGGCATGTGGGATTTTAGTTCCCTGACGCAGGAATCCAACCCACATTCCCTGCATAGGGCTTATTTTTAGAACTAAAGAGTACTGGAACAGAGCCCTTTTAGGTCACGGATCCCTTACCACAGTCATGTAGACGTGATCAAAAGTCGATGAGCATTAGTTATGATTCTTCAGATGAGGGTTTTAAAAGTAGACATAAAAATAAACCAATAAAGAGAATACTCCTACAGCACATAAAGTGCTGAAAATTATGTACTCAGAGTACAATCAAAATGAGCAGACTGTTTGAATGGAAGGGAAAATGTTCTTAAGAGCTTATTTCTTTCATGTTTAGTTTCTGTTTATTCTGTTTTCTGCGTAGTTTCCTCTCTGTTGATATGATTCAGTTTATCTTTTCTCTTTGGAGAGATGTCACTTTCTTTGAACCTAAAAAGTCCATTTATTTTTATCCATTAATAACTCAATCTTTAGCTAGATATAAATAGCAAAAAGTTATTTTCTTTTTATATCATTTATGAAGGCACATCACAAAACAGCTATTCAGATAAATAAGTTGATGTACCAGCACTTAGAAAAGTAAGCTTCCTACTTTATTTGATAATATTTACCTTATCATGTGGGGGTTCCCTGGTGGCTCAGAAGGTGAAGAGTCTGCCTGCTCTGCAGGGACCCTGGGTTAGGAAGGTCCCCTGGCGGAGGGCATGGCAGCCCACTCCAGTATTCCTGCCTGGAGAGTCCCATGGACAGAGGAGCTGGATGGGCTGTAGTCCATGGGGCTGCAAAGAGTCGAACAAGACTGAGTGACTAACACTTTTTACTTTTTTCAGTCTACTCTGTACTTCTTGTAGCTGCTTTGTAAGATCACTCATCATTCATTCCTTTTTTTATACAAGTCATATAAGCATGAGTCCTATTATGCTTCTGTTTTATAGGTGAGAAATCTGAAACCAAGAAGTTAACATCCAGTACACATACATAGCTAGAATCTGAACCCATCTGGGTTATGTGACCTTGATTTGTACTTTTTTTTGGCTGTGCTGGGTCTTTGTGTGTGTGTGTGTGTGTGCAGGCTTCTCTAGTTGCGGTAGGCAGACGTAATTGCCCCATGGCATGTGGGATTTTAGTTCCCTGACGCAGGAATCCAACCCACATTCCCTGCATGGGAAGGTGGATTCTTATCCACTGAACCACCCAGGGAAGTCTCTTGATCTATACGCTTGACTACTCTGCTGTCCTGTCTCTTTATTGTAGAGTTTCAAATGAGTACCATTCAGATAGTATTCCTGTCATCCTTTTTTACATGTTCACTTGTTTTTGCCAAGTCAATCATAGCGTCTTACATTGTGTTACGAGATGTTCAGAAAGCACTTGCTGGTTACATACAAATTTTATTATGACAGCTACACTTTAAATGAAAGGGCACTTTTTCTTTTAACAAGTTGGGAAAATGTGACATCTTTTTAGTATTTGAGGGACCGTTGTATGTAAGAGGGCTTTCCAGGTGGCTCAGTGGTAAAGAATCCACCTGCCATATTATAGGAGCGGCAGGAGATGCGGATTCAGTCCCTGGGTTGGGGAGATCCTCTGGAGAAGGAAAAATGGCAGCCCATTCCAGGATTCTTCCCTGGACAGCTCCATAGACAGAGGAGCCTGGCAGGCTTCAGTCCATGGGGTCTCAAACGAGTGGGACACAACTGAGTGACTCAGTATGCATTTATGTGTAAGAAGCAGTAGATAGGTTTGGCACACAGGCCAAGGATACAAGATTAAATTCATACAGGGACGATTTCAGCTGCACACAAAGGAGAACTTTCTGTGTCATCAGATAGAACAGGCCTCTTGTGAGGTAATGGCTCTGTTCCTTACTAGAGATCTCTAGTCATCTGCTTCCCTGGGATCTGAAAGGGGCCTTCAAGAAGAGAGTTCTCAGAGCAGACTCAGGTTCTGAGAGCTGACATGCCTTTCTCAAGGTTGGATGACTGATAGCTATGTGCAGCTAGTAGAGAATTCAGGGCTTTCAGGTCTTGGTGTTTGTTGGGGGGGGGCAGGGGGCAAGGGCTCTAGAGAGTGCTGGACTCCATGCTGGACAGTTTACACACTCTGACTCATTGTAGCACGCAGCAAGAGCTAAGGGACCTTCCTCAAGACTGCTGTTGAAGACAGCATTGTGCAGTGTGTATGTTGGTAGGGACTAAGGAGATGGGTGGAGTCTGAAGTTTCCTTAGGCACAAAGACTGTCTTCTTCCACCACTGAAACCCCAAGGGTAACACGGGGCCAGGCGCGGAAGGGAAAGACAATAAATAGTTTTCAGATGAATGAAGGTATGGGTCTTGTTGAAGGAATGAGTGATATTTGTAGACTAATTTTTCTTTGAGAGAAAGGTGTCATTTCAAGTTTTAGCCTAGAGAACACAATTTCCTAATTTCCCCCCATGGTGCTGGATTATGAGATACCCGTAAATATGTATATCCTTGTTTGAAAACTGTGCATTGTGACTCAGACTATTGTTATACCAGTAATAAGCCTTACAAACGTGATTCCTGCCTATGGTTGACCATTGCAGTATTTGCACATAATTACTAGATGCCTGAAAGTAGCAAACCTCTTATTTTTTAATGTCTGTGTTGATGAAAATATTTTCTTGCACTCTAAAGTGATACCATATTAATGTAATTTAAGTGGTTATTATTTTGCTTTTAAAGTGAACTTATATATAGTTTAGGTTAGGCTTTATACTATGAATCTGATAATTCATACATTGTTTGAAATTTGTATTTGCTTTTCTATAACTTAAAACACTAGGCTTTTAGAAGTGAAATACTTATCATTGTTTCTGTGGGTATATTTATGTTTATCTTTTTTTTTTTTTGCCACTTCTGTTGATCTTTCATTCATTTATATTTGTTCTTTGGCCTGTGTGGGCCTCCCATCGCAGTGGCCTCTCTCACTGCAGAGCACCGGCTCCTGGTACATGCGCTCCAGAGCTCCGGCTCGGTAGTTGGACACATTGGTCCAGCCGCTCCACAGCACGTGGGATCTTCCCAGGCCAGGGATTGAACTGGCGCCCCTTGCACTGCAAGGCAGTGTCCTTACCCAGTGGACCACTGGGGAAGCCCTCATGTTTATCTTTTCACTGAGTGATATAGAACCTTTCCAAGAATGTAACTCAAAGAATACTTCTTCACATCTTCATGAGCTCTCTTAGGCCGAAATCCTAGGAGTTAAGAAAATATTGGTCGTTTTCTATAGACTAAAATCTTTGGAAATAAAGTGTGGGTGGGTAAACTGTACCTTTCTTCCCACCTTCCTTAGTACCCTTCCATGAACCTTTCAAATAGATTACCTTCACTAGTAACCTTCACTACATACATCTTTTTTTATATATGTATTTATTTGGCTGCGTTGGGTCTTAGTTGAGGCATGTGAGCTTAGTCAGTTTGTGGTATGTGAGATCTTAGTTCCCTGACCAGAGATCGAACCTGCATCCCCTGCATTGGAAGGCAGATTCTTAACCACTGGGCCACCAGGGAAGTTCCCTGCATACATCTTTTAAATGGACTTTCTGAAGTAACTCAATAATCAGTGAGCATGACCTTGAGTATTCTGGCAGCTCAGGAGCTCTGGGAATCTTGGCTTGGTTGTGTAGTCATACTATGGCTCTCCAGATCAGTTTCACAAGAGAATCTGTTATGGTATGAACAGACACCATCAAAAGGTTGTGAAGGTTCTCTTATCGTTGAGAGAGCCATGTCCCTGGAGGTCCAGTCAGGGTACCATGTTAAGCTGCTGTGTTTAGCATTACCAGTTGTCCTGTCCCGACCCATGACTCAAGAAGAACATGGTGCTCGGGGTTAATAACCTACAACCTGCTGCCTCCAATACCTTTCCTGTCCCCTTAAGCTACTGCATAGCAGCCGACTCCCCACCTGATTTTCCACTTCAAGAACTGCCCTTAGACATTCATTCATTTAGCACATAGTTATCAAAAGCTTCCCTGTTGAATCTGCCTGCAGTACAGGAGATCTGGGTTCAATCCCTGGGTCAGGAATATCCCCTGGAGAAGGAAATGGCAACCCACTCCAGCATTCTTGCCTGGAGAATCCCATGGATGGAGGAGCCTGGAAGGTTGCAGTCCATGGGACTGCAAAGAATCAGACATGACTGAGGGACTAACACTATCAAAAGCTTAAGGTATATTTATCAGACACTGCTAGATTCTGAATATATAGTAATGACTAAAAGGAATTTGCCACTGAGTACTACATTTTGAAAAAGTTTAAAAGTCTCCAAGAATAGGTCCTCATCATTAAAGTATGTGGCCTTGGAACAGGATTCTTGAAATACAAAAAAAAAATGAATTGCCTCCCAATTAGGTCCAGAAACAGTGCCACCCCAGGAGTACAAGTTATCGGAAAGAAGGATGAAACAAGCTCTTAGAGCTTGGGCCAGACCATTAGCAAGTCTCTGGGATTTTTCGCTGCTGGGCAGTTGAGGCATGTGAGCTTAGTCAGTTTGTGGTATGTGAGATCTTAGTTCCCTGACCAGAGATCGAACCTGCATCCCCTGCATTGGAAGGCAGATTCTTAACCACTGGGCCACCAGGGAAGTTCCCTGCATACATCTTTTAAATGGACTTTCTGAAGTAACTCAATAATCAGTGAGCATGACCTTGAGTATTCTGGCAGCTCAGGAGCTCTGGGAATCTTGGCTTGGTTGTGTAGTCATACTATGGCTCTCCAGATCAGTTTCACAAGAGAATCTGTTATGGTATGAACAGACACCATCAAAAGGTTGTGAAGGTTCTCTTATCGTTGAGAGAGCCATGTCCCTGGAGGTCCAGTCAGGGTACCATGTTAAGCTGCTGTGTTTAGCATTACCAGTTGTCCTGTCCCGACCCATGACTCAAGAAGAACATGGTGCTCGGGGTTAATAACCTACAACCTGCTGCCTCCAATACCTTTCCTGTCCCCTTAAGCTACTGCATAGCAGCCGACTCCCCACCTGATTTTCCACTTCAAGAACTGCCCTTAGACATTCATTCATTTAGCACATAGTTATCAAAAGCTTCCCTGTTGAATCTGCCTGCAGTACAGGAGATCTGGGTTCAATCCCTGGGTCAGGAATATCCCCTGGAGAAGGAAATGGCAACCCACTCCAGCATTCTTGCCTGGAGAATCCCATGGATGGAGGAGCCTGGAAGGTTGCAGTCCATGGGACTGCAAAGAATCAGACATGACTGAGGGACTAACACTATCAAAAGCTTAAGGTATATTTATCAGACACTGCTAGATTCTGAATATATAGTAATGACTAAAAGGAATTTGCCACTGAGTACTACATTTTGAAAAAGTTTAAAAGTCTCCAAGAATAGGTCCTCATCATTAAAGTATGTGGCCTTGGAACAGGATTCTTGAAATACAAAAAAAAAATGAATTGCCTCCCAATTAGGTCCAGAAACAGTGCCACCCCAGGAGTACAAGTTATCGGAAAGAGAAGGATGAAACAAGCTCTTAGAGCTTGGGGGCCAGACCATTCAGGATTCCATAGACAAAAGTCCTCTGGGACTGTTTCTTCTGCTTATTTGTAGAAATGTGCCACCTGTACCAGTATTTCTGCAACCACACTGTGGTGACTATGTAGCACTGCTTATTCCTGACCCTGAACACCAGTTCTATGAAGCCTGTTCCCTGGGAAGCCTTAGCCTCGGGCACAGTGGGGATGGCCAGTGGAAGACGTCCATTCAGATGGAAGACCTGGTCTGGATCGTGGACGGTTGGCCTTCACACTGCCCTTGCCGTATCAAGGCTCCTAGTGAATGGCCACATGCTACACGGCCTCCCGTTCTTGGGCAAGTTGTAAATCTGCATGTCACTGATAGGTGTCACCTACTGGGTCTTTCCCAGGTTCTGACTCGATGATGCTGAGCTGATGCTGTTGGTCCTATGTAAACTTGAGCGTCTAGATCCCATCTTCGCTCTTGAGAGATTCTGCGTGGAGATGGGCGAGGGTTAAAGTCTGAAAGAGCAGTCCAGTGACCCAGAGGCCTCTGAGCTCTGCAGACTGCCACAGGAGAGGTAGCCCCCTGCCCGCCTGGCTCCACCAAGCCCAAGAAGGGCTGTGGATTTCACTATGGACTTGACATGGCTGAAGCCTCTTTGCTGAAGACTGTTTAGTTCTACACTCACTTAGATTAGCTCTGACTTCTGTTCCCCATTTGCGCTACAGAATGGAGCCTCAAAACCTGTAGGAGACCGTATCCTGTCTCTCAGAGACACCTGAAATACAGACCTAATATTGGAAAATAAACTATGAGCAATAAGTTTTTAAAAAGAGACTAAAATCATCCTCAGTGGCTGGATCATGCTTAAAAAGGTATATTTATCAGACACTGCTAGATTCTGAATATATAGTAATGACTAAAAGGAATTTGCCACTGAGTACTACATTTTGAAAAAGTTTAAAAGTCTCCAAGAATAGGTCCTCATCATTAAAGTATGTGGCCTTGGAACAGGATTCTTGAAATACAAAAAAAAAATGAATTGCCTCCCAATTAGGTCCAGAAACAGTGCCACCCCAGGAGTACAAGTTATCGGAAAGAGAAGGATGAAACAAACTCTTAGAGCTTGGGGGCCAGACCATTCAGGATTCCATAGACAAAAGTCCTCTGGGACTGTTTCTTCTGCTTATTTGTAGAAATGTGCCACCTGTACCAGTATTTCTGCAACCACACTGTGGTGACTATGTAGCACTGCTTATTCCTGACCCTGAACACCAGTTCTATGAAGCCTGTTCCCTGGGAAGCCTTAGCCTCGGGCACAGTGGGGATGGCCAGTGGAAGACGTCCATCCAGATGGAAGACCTGGTCTGGATCGTGGACGGTTGGCCTTCACACTGCCCTTGCCGTATCAAGGCTCCTAGTGAATGGCCACATGCTACACGGCCTCCCGTTCTTGGGCAAGTTGTAAATCTGCATGTCACTGATAGGTGTCACCTACTGGGTCTTTCCCAGGTTCTGACTCGATGATGCTGAGCTGATGCTGTTGGTCCTATGTAAACTTGAACGTCTAGATCCCATCTTCGCTCTTGAGAGATTCTGCGTGGAGATGGGCGAGGGTTAAAGTCTGAAAGAGCAGTCCAGTGACCCAGAGGCCTCTGAGCTCTGCAGACTGCCACAGGAGAGGTAGCCCCCTGCCCGCCTGGCTCCACCAAGCCCAAGAAGGGCTGTGGATTTCACTATGGACTTGACATGGCTGAAGCCTCTTTGCTGAAGACTGTTTAGTTCTACACTCACTTAGATTAGCTCTGACTTCTGTTCCCCATTTGCGCTACAGAATGGAGCCTCAAAACCTGTAGGAGACCATATCCTGTCTCTCAGAGACACCTGAAATACAGACCTAATATTGGAAAATAAACTATGAGCAATAAGTTTTTTTAAAAAAGAGACTAAAATCATCCTCAGTGGCTGGATCATGCTTGCTCCTTGAAAGAAAAGCTGTGACAAACCTAGACAATGTATTAAAAAGCAGAAACATCACTTTGCCAACGAGGGTCCATCTCGTCAAAGCTGTGGTGTTTCCAGTACTCATGTATGGGTGTGAGGGTTGGACCATGAAGAAGGCTGAGTGCCAAAGAATTGATGCTTTCAAACTGTGGTGCTGAAGAAGACTTTTTGAGAGTCCCTTGGACTGCAAGGAGATCAAACTAGTCAATCCTAAAGGAAATCAGCCCTGAATAGTCATTGGAAGGACTCATGCTGAAGCTGAAGCTCCAATACTTTGGCCGCCTGATGCAAAGAGCTGACTCATTGGTTAAGACCCTGAAGCTGGGAAAGATTGAAGACAGGAGAAGGGAATGGCAGAGATGGATGATGAGATGGTTGGATGGCATCACTGAGTCAGTGGACATGAGCTTGAGTAAACTCCAGGAGATGGTGAAGGACAGTAGAAGCCTGGTGTGCTGCAGTCCACAGGGTCAAAAATAGTTGGACACAACTTAGCAACTAAACGACAACAACAATCAAAGATACCCTGTTGGGGCTTCCCCTGGTGGTCCAGTGGGTAAGGACACCGCCTTGCAGTGCAAGGGGCGCCGGTTCGATCCCTGGCCTTGGAAGATCCCACGTGCCAGGGAGCGGCTGGACCGATGTGTCCAATTACCAAGCCAGAGCTCTGGAGCGCATGCGCCCAGAGCCGGCACTCTGCAACGACAGACGCCACTGCGATGGGAGGCCCACAGGAGCCAAGAAACAAAGACGGATGAAAATAGAGAAATGAAAGACCAATAGACGTGGCCCGCCTGCTCCCCTCCCTCCCCAACCCGACCTCCGCCCAAAATAAATAAATAAATAAATCTTTAAAAAAAAAAAAAGATACCCTGTTATCCCATGGCGTTCTGACCAAAGCAGCAGAATCTCAATAGTTTTAGTACCTTGGAGTTCTGTCCTGGCCAACGGGGAAGAGGCCTGCTTTCTAAGGAGTCTGATGTTCCTGATCTCCCAGGAAGTCAGAAATCTTTGGTACCCTGTTAAGAAATTAGGAGTAATAAAGAGTCATGGGGTTCAAACATTCTAGAAAATTCCACAGACAGGAATTCCATAGGAATCAACATTTTAAATAGGATTTAGTCCAATCTAGCCAGAATTCTTAGTGAATCCTCACTACCTTACATGTGGAAAGACAGGTGTGTAGACCAGTGTACCAACTAACAATGATTAGCGTGCTTGCTTATTGTCATCCAGGGGCAAGTTTGTGTTATTCAGTAGGTTAATTATCTTTAATGGAAGAGAGAGGATTTAACAATTTTGATTACCCTCTGCCTTGTGGCAAGTATCAGGTAAGAATTTTATTTCCAGCAGAAAAGTCATTAAGAAAGAGATTTTCAGTTCAGTAGTTTATGCCTTAAATATTTCTGGATCTAGTTTAAACTTTGCATGCAGGCGAAATGGGTTTATACTTATAGACGGCAAATTGCAATCTAGTTATCCACAGACATTGGAAGAAAGGCTTTCCTATTGACCACAGGCAAGTGGAGGGCTAACCTGCTGGAGATTTTTATCCTTTTGAGTGTTGCTTGTCATGGATGAGACTTGCTGATAGCTGATCTGAAGGCTTTTGGACAATTCTGGCACTCAGGCTGTGTTAGCTGATCAGAGTGTTCTCAGGATACTTTCAGAAGTTTCTTGTAAGCTGCCCCCACTACAGGATTCAAAGCGGAAGACTGCCTTTAAATTTCAGAGAGAAGCAGATTATCATTAAGAAGCCATTAAACAGAGCTGGCATCTTAGAGTAGAAGGTGTGGCCATTGAGGAACTTGGCCCTTGACATCAGAGCTTAATTAGACCCCCTTCCAGCCAGGCTGAGTGATACCTTACATTGAGCTAGACACTGGACATGACCTAATGATGCTGTCTCTCTGAATCAGTTGGTAGGATATCTTGTCTCTGCAAGTGGGATGTTTTTACACACTTCGCTAATGTTTTGTAATAATCTAAGTGCATACTAATTCATTTCGTTCATGTCTGACTCCTGCAACCCTCTGGACTGTAGCCCACCAGGCTCCTCTGCCCATGGGATTCTCCAGGTAGGAGTACTGGAATGGGTAGCAGTTCGCTTATCCAGGGGATCTTCCCAATCTAGGGGTCAAACCCACATCTCTTACATCTCCTTCATTGCCAAGCGGGTTGTTTACCACTAGCACCACCTGGGACTCCTGTAATAATCTATCACAACCCTGTTTGGTATGAGCGTCTGATGGCAGGTAGTTACTGGGGTGGTGACTGGAAGTCATATAGGCCTGTTGCTAATATGTCAAGTGGGAAGGGTCACAGTATACCATGTGTTGTATGTATGTATGTTCTACGTGACTCATGCAAGGGTTGAGTATTTGGCCTCTGTGGTCTGGTTTCTGCACAAACTTTGGCCATTTTCTCTTTTAGAATCCCAACAGGAATTGATTTTTCATAATTGCTCAACAGTATTGGTAGAACTTACTTGTTTTTAGACTTAGAATGTGAGAACGGCTGTCAGAACAAAGCAGCAAATGCTTCTCTCTTTGGAGACCTCTGTAAGAATTCAGTCTTTTGTTCTTGTATAGAGAAAGCGTTGCTCCAAAGACCATGTTCTAGGTTGCATGTGCCTTTTTAGGATGGGTGGAACCATGCCAACCAGGAAAGACTGACATGTCTACTCAAAATGACAACTGAAAAGCTTCTAGAAGATTTTAAGCCCAGGTTTAACATAGTATGATCAGGTCAGATTTGGCTCCCCACTACAGGATTCAAAGCGGAAGACTGCCTTTAAATTTCAGAGAGAAGCAGATTATCATTAAGAAGCCATTAAACAGAGCTGGCATCTTAGAGTAGAAGGTGTGGCCATTGAGGAACTTGGCCCTTGACATCAGAGCTTAATTAGACCCCCTTCCAGCCAGGCTGAGTGATACCTTACATTGAGCTAGACACTGGACATGACCTAATGATGCTGTCTCTCTGAATCAGTTGGTAGGATATCTTGTCTCTGCAAGTGGGATGTTTTTACACACTTCGCTAATGTTTTGTAATAATCTAAGTGCATACTAATTCATTTCGTTCATGTCTGACTCCTGCAACCCTCTGGACTGTAGCCCACCAGGCTCCTCTGCCCATGGGATTCTCCAGGTAGGAGTACTGGAATGGGTAGCAGTTCGCTTATCCAGGGGATCTTCCCAATCTAGGGGTCAAACCCACATCTCTTACATCTCCTTCATTGCCAAGCGGGTTGTTTACCACTAGCACCACCTGGGACTCCTGTAATAATCTATCACAACCCTGTTTGGTATGAGCGTCTGATGGCAGGTAGTTACTGGGGTGGTGACTGGAAGTCATATAGGCCTGTTGCTAATATGTCAAGTGGGAAGGGTCACAGTATACCATGTGTTGTATGTATGTATGTTCTACGTGACTCATGCAAGGGTTGAGTATTTGGCCTCTGTGGTCTGGTTTCTGCACAAACTTTGGCCATTTTCTCTTTTAGAATCCCAACAGGAATTGATTTTTCATAATTGCTCAACAGTATTGGTAGAACTTACTTGTTTTTAGACTTAGAATGTGAGAACGGCTGTCAGAACAAGGCAGCAAATGCTTCTCTCTTTGGAGACCTCTGTAAGAATTCAGTCTTTTGTTCTTGTATAGAGAAAGCGTTGCTCCAAAGACCATGTTCTAGGTTGCATGTGCCTTTTTAGGATGGGTGGAACCATGCCAACCAGGAAAGACTGACATGTCTACTCAAAATGACAACTGAAAAGCTTCTAGAAGATTTTAAGCCCAGGTTTAACATAGTATGATCAAGATACATACTTTATAGGAGAGGTTGTAAAGAAAGGTTTTTCACTCTTTTTAGCAAAAGGATTTCAGTGACATGGTTGTAAAGAATGGCTTTTCATCATTGCTTTACTGCCTACCCATCCAGAATTAGCAGAGGCAGTGAAACACCCTGTGTATGTGTGCAAAGATGTACACACAGGATATTTATTATGCATTAGAATAAGGAAAGATGGGGAACAACCCAAATGTGCAAATTAGAGGCAGGTTGAAATGAATGATGAAAGTTATCACACAGTAGAATGTTATACAATAGTAAACAAGCTCTCTCTATACTAGTGCACACCAGGGTATCTTGGTGGTCCAGTGGTCGGGACTCCCTGCTTCCATTGCAAGGGACATAGGTTGAATCCCTGGTCAGGGAACTGGGATCCCACCTGGTACAGCCAAAAAAATTTTAATTTAAAAATACACACCAAACTCCAAGTTTTATTAAGTGGGAAAAGCTTGTGTGTCTAACACGTCACTCTGAGTGTGTGCACACACATGCATTTAAATCTCAAAAAGCCACATATTTGTTGTATATGCAGAGAATGCCTGTGGAGTGGTGCTCAGAAGCTTACAAATATTTCCCTCTGGAAGGAAACTTGGTAGCTGGGGCAAAAACCTTTGTTTCCAATGGACAAAGTAATACTTCAAGTACAGGGCTATATATGTTTATCTTTGTTGTTGTTCAGTTACTAAGTCGGAAGGGAGGTGTACTTTGCCTTCTAAGTGTATTTTAGATTTTTTTTTTCTGTATCATAAATTACTCATTTGAAAAAATCTTAGCCTGCTCCATGGTAGCCCTTTCTGACAGCTTCATACCAGATCCATTTGATGAGAGTGTTAAGTTTAGTGTGTGCCCACCAGGCTTCTCTGTCCATGGGACTTCCCAGGCAAGAACACTGGAGTGGGTAGCCATTCCCTTCTCCAGGGGATCTCCCCAATCCAGGGATTGAACCCACGTCTCTTGCATCTCCTGCATTAGCAGGCAGATTCTTTACCACTGCGCCAGATGGGTTTTGTAGGAAACCCAAGTTGGACGCTGCTACTGTGTCAAGGAAATCGTGATAAGGGCACATATCAGACCGTCTGTAATAGGAGGGAAGGAGGGGAAGGATGAGAGATGTGGGAAAGACTGAAGAACTATGGCCAAAGGGAAAGCGGAGGGAAACGGAGGAAGTGAATTTAGAATTGTTGAACTTGAAAGGATTGGTATATAAATGATGCCTGTAATTAAGGGTAGAAAATAAGACAAGCAGGTTTGTAGGAAGTGGAAAGAAGGCACTGTGAATTGCACATTATGAATTTGAAATGATGGTAAGCTATCCTGGTGATCCTTAGGAAGCTATTGACAGAGACCCTTTAAAAAACTACTAAAATGGCATAACGTACTTTTTGGGGATATCATTGTCATGGTTTTTTTCTAGCATATTCAAACATCTTCTCTTTCCCCAAAGTATGATTGTAGTGTAGTGGAAATTTTAGATTTTAGAAATGTTTCAGTCTTAGTGATGACCAGTACAAACAAGATAATTACTTTGTTTTGACAGTTTCCATTGCCTGTGTGTTCTCTACAAAGCAATTTATGGTTGTGAACCAAAAGAGCTTGTGCCCAGGGAATGAGGCTAATGCATTGTTCCAATTTCCTGGTACAGTCTAAAAATATTAAATGAAGGGTAAAACTTTTAATGTGTCCATTAACCAAGATTCACTGCTAATTTTCAGTGGAAGTGTCTGTGACAGTCTACGTAAATAATTTCTGAAATCACTGTGATCCTTGTTATTACAATTAATACTGAACAAACATAAAAGCCTTTGTTTCCTAAGCACAATGTAATGCTTCAAGTACAGGGCTATATGGGATTGCCTTTGTTGTTGCTAAGTTGCTCAGCCATGTCTCACTCTTTGCCATCCCCTGGACGGCAGCACTCAGGCTCCCCTGTCCTTCACCATCTCCTGGAGTTTGCTCAGATTCATGTCTGTTGAGTCGGTGATGCTATCTAAACTGTGTCATCCTCTGTCACCTCCTTCTCCTTTTTTCAATCTTTCCCAGCACCAGAGTCTTTTCCGGTGAGTCATCTCTTCGCATCAAGTGACCAAAGTACTGGAACTTCACCTTCAGCATCAGTCCTTCCAGTGAATATTCAGGGTTGATTTCGTTTAGGATTGACTGGTCTCTTGTCAGGATTTTGTTATCCAAAGGTATCTGGTTTGCAGAGATGCCCTCTCTGTATTAGTAAAGATTATTATTATTATTATTATTTTATCAACACCTTTTCCTGCTCATCTTTAAAGAATATATAAGTATATATAGAATTGAGATGTAATTACAGTATCCTTGATTGTTTTTTTAAATTTTGGCCTCTTGTGTGGGTTTTTTTATTTATTTATTTTCATCCATCTTTATTCTTTGGCCTGTGTGGGCCTCCCATTGCAGTGGCCTCTTGTTGCAGAGCACCAGCTCTGGGCACATGCGCTGCAGAGTGCTGGCTCGTGATTGGACTCACTGGTCCCTCCGCTCCGCAGCACACGGGATCTTCCCAGGCCAGGGATCGAACCAGCACCCTTTCTACTGCAAGGCAGACTCTTTACCCACTGGACCACCAGGGAAGCCCCCTGATTATTTTTTAAGGGAGCTTGTGCAGCCTTTCTAACCATCTTGTCCTCTGTTGTCCCAAGATGGTGCAGCCTTTTCTGTCTTTTCTTCTAGGATGTTGCCCGTAAATTCTTTGATGTTCCTTCATGCTCTAGAAGACAGTCAGGAAGGCAGACAGCATTCAGTTTCGAAGCCTCCGTGTGCTATGTGACCTTGGACAAGTTACAAACCTATAGGGATCTTCGGATTCTCAGATGTAAAATGATTGGCTCCTTTTTGAGCTGTGTGGATGAACTTGGATACAGTATGATATGTGCTGTAGTATGATATATGCTGGGCTTCCCTGGTGGCACCATGGTAAAGAATCCACCTGCCAATGCAGGAAGCTTGGGTTCCATCCCTGGGTTAGGAAGATCCCCTAGAGAAGGAAATGGCATCCGACTCCAGTGTTCTTGCCTGGAGAATCCCATGGACCGAGAAGCCTGGTGGGCTACAGTCCATGGCATCGCAAAGAGTCAGACACAACTGAACACACACACATGCTATATGCTATGATATATGAAATGATATATGACATGATGTATTTTCACATGCATAGGTCTTGACCTGTTATAATTGCTCCATAAATGGTTATTCTTAGTATCTTGGACTTTCAACCGATTTCCATTCCAAATGTGAAAGCTGGAGTCATCTAAGTTGCTCCCTCATTATCAGTCTGCACAGTCAGTCACCAAGTCCCATTAATGCTGCCTCTGAAAAAGCTATTAAACCCTTCATCGTCTCTGCTGTTGGTTCCGGTCCTCCTGGACCGCTCCTCTTCACAGCAGCCCTACTGCCACCCCGAGCTCCCATCCTGTCTTGCCTTTCCTATAGTTTCAGAACAGTCCACTCCCCGTCTCCTGACCACCCAAGCTGACCCGCTACTTTGCTGCCAGAGTTCTCCTTCTGAAATTTTCTATTCCCTGCTTCCAGCCCTTTTGTAGTGCTCTGGCCCTTGGAGGATTAAAGCCAGATTCCTGAGCACGTTGAAAGGTTCTCATAACTACCTCTGGCTTCTCTCTGTTCTTCACCAGGATTAGCCTCTCACACGACTTACAATACCAGTTCTTACCTGGACCTTTCTTCATCTGTGTGGTTTGTGTGTCCCTTGCTTTGCAATAGCCTTTCCTCCTTTCCCCTCCTCTGCCTCCCTCCCCATAGAAATGCACTCAGAATCTTACTTGAAAAAGGCACTTCATGGGACAATTGGGGAAATTTGGCCACGGATTGATTATAAGATGATCGTAAGGAATTATTACATTTTTGTGAACAAAATCTTACTTTGTTCCTGAAATGCTTGAGTATCAGCTCCCTGATCCTCCAGTCTCGGTGAGCTCCCATTTCAGTGTATTCTAGTTGCACCCTGGGTACTGAAAGCTCCTCTGTCCATGGAATTCTCCAGGCAAGAATACTGAAGTGGGTTGCCATTTCCTTCTCCAGTGACAAGTGAAGAACCTGTCTAATAGGATGGATATTAGCTTGTTGTTTCATAACACAGCACTTTGGGGGTCCGCAAAATGGCCAGTGAAAACCTTGGAGATCCCCATTTTGTGATCTCTAGTATCGCCCATGGGGTACTGTAGGGATAGGCTGTTAGCATAAGGATCCACATGAAGAAATACTACTTAGTGCAGAACACTGGAAACTTGGGAGCAGAAGGATAGAGGAAAAGGACATACAGGACCGTAAAGCTTAAGAGCACTGTCTTTACATTATTTAGACCAGATCCTTCCTTGACTAATGGGAACATTGGATGCTTCTGTGAGCCTTCATGGTTGATAAATGGACGTTCCCAACAATTACCTGTATAGCTTTGCCAATATGTAGTTATATCTGAACTTATCCACACCCCCGATCCTCCATAAGATTTTGATTCAGGAAGTTTGATTTGGAGCATTGTTGGCTCTGTTTTGAGAGAAAAACAAAAACCCTCTTGGCTTGATTCAGATAGAGACATATCATTAAACACCTGTGCCTCTGGAGCCAGTGGTCCCTGTTGACTCTTTGAAGTATGGGAGTATCTCTGCTCTGAAAATACCCAAGAAGATGCTTGGCTACGTTGCAGTTTGGCACATTTAGGTCGTCAAAGTGAATTATTGCATTCCATAAAAGAAGAATGGAAAAAAAAGGGAACATGCATAATTTAAGAGATGGATATAGATTTTATGAGGAAGGCTGGAACAGGAATATTAAGACTGAGCTTTTGGGAACTGCAGGTCTAGCAGTCCTCGTGTTACAAAGACACATACTTATACCTGGTTCGGCTTAAAAAAGTTTTAGCCCCTAAGTTGTAATAAATATAGACAACAAAAGTTGTCATAGCACAACTAAGCTTTCTGTCCTCACTGCATATGAATTTTTATTTCAGTCAGGGCAGCTCAGGATTAATCAGTAAAGGTATAAGAACTAGTCCTTGCCAGAGGGCAGACATGTCTATGTAGTAAACACTTCAGTTAGAAATGAGAGTTTTCTGGGCTTCCCTGGTGGTCCAGTGGGTAAGTACACCGCCTTACAGTGCAAGGAGCGCTGGTTTGATCCCTGGCCTGGGAAGATCCCATGTGCTGCAGAGCGACTGGACCAATGTGTCCAATTACCGAGCTGGAGCTCTGGAGCACATGTGCCCAGAGCCGGTGCTCTGCAGCGAGAGAGGCTACTGCGATGGGAGGCCTACAGGAGCCAAAAGAACAAAGTCGGATGAAAATGAATAAATGAAAAACCAACAGAAGTGGCCAAAAAAAAAAAAAAGTTTTCTAATAGAAAAAGTTGTTGGACACTTAAAGTTACCAAAAGGGTTGCAGAATTTCCTTTGTTGCAGGATCAGAAATGTGAGTGAGAAGGAACCCTATACTTTTTTTCCCCTGCACTCTCACTCACACACACACTGACACACACTCTCTCACACACTTACCACCTGATGTGTGTATCGTACGTAAATATACTTTCTCATGCATTCATCACCAGCTCAACCTCATTCCTTCTCTCTCTCTCTCTCTCACACACACACTCTCTCTCTCTCTCTCTCTCTCTCCGTCTCTGTCTCCCTTCTGCCCACCTCCCCAATCCCTGCAGTAGGAACTCTCTATCTTGATTAGTTTAGACATGATACCAACTAGAGATGACATGCTGACCTCTTTCACGGCTGTGCTGGGATCTCATGCTCTTTGGTAAGCCTTTTGCCATTGTCATCCTGCTTTGGGTAAGGTTAGACACAGTGCAATTAAAGAGGAGGACCATTGTCTCCTAATTTGTTTGTTGATATTTCCTAATGTCTTCTAAGGAATGTCATTTAGCTTTAACTTTGTTTTGTTGGTTTCCTAGTAAGTGACTATTTTGTTGGCAGAATGCCTCCGTTTTTGACCCAAGCTCCTATCACTTTTGTCTCTCACAAGGCTTACACAGGGCTTCCCAGGTGGAGCTAATGGTCAGGGACCCACCTGCCAGTGCAGGAGACGTAAGAGATGAGGGTTCAGTTCCTTGGTCCAGAAGATCCCCTGGAGGAGGGCATGGCAGCCCACTCCAGTCTTCTTGCCTGGAGAATGCCATGGACAGAGGAGCCTGGCGGGCTGCAGGCCGTGGGGTGGCAAAGAGTCAGACACAGCTAAAGAGTCTTACACATGCACACTTACACAAGAATATATACATTATAGAAGAAATCTGTAAATATCTACTTCGTCTCTGCATCACAGGAACTGTGATGCTGACATTTAGTGAGGTTTGGCTTCCTGACAGACAGTGTGCTGAGGGCTTTGCTTGGATCGTGTCTCTAATCCACGCCGCACTGCAAAGCTGGTGAGGAGCTGCTGCAGCCTCACTTTGCAGACGTGGAGCTGAGGCTCAGAGAGCCAGGAAGCGTTCCCAGCCACACCCATAAGAAAGGATGTTGTGGACATTCATTCTGACTCCTTCTGACTTCGAGGTTAGGCACCGAATCACTCTGCTGTTACGCTACTGATTTCCAGTTGCAAATTGCAATAAAATATATTTAAACGGGGGTTCCCAGTGGCTCCATGATAAAAATCGGCCTGCTGGCGCAGGGAGGCGTGAGCGTGGATTCAATCCCTGGGTCAGGAAGACCCCTGGAGAAGGAAATGGCTCCAGTATTCTTGCCAGGAAAAATCCCATGGACAGAAGAGCCTGGTGGGTACACTTCATGGAGTTGCCAAGAGTTGGATGCGACTGAGGGACTGACCGCTCATTCTTCTTTAGAACATTGGTTCTCAAACTTGGCTGCACTTTAGAATCATTCGGGATTAAAAAAAAAATACTAGTAGCTTAATGGCACCCTCATATATTCTGAGTTCATCGGTGTGGAGTACTACCTCGAATTTGGGGTTTTAAAAGTCTCCTAAGGAATGTCATTTAGCTTTAACTTTGTTTTGTTGGTTTCCTAGTAAGTGACTATTTTGTTGGCAGAATGCCTCCGTTTTTGACCCAAGCTCCTATCACTTTTGTCTCTCACAAGGCTTACACAGGGCTTCCCAGGTGGAGCTAATGGTCAGGGACCCACCTGCCAGTGCAGGAGACGTAAGAGATGAGGGTTCAGTTCCTTGGTCCAGAAGATCCCCTGGAGGAGGGCATGGCAGCCCACTCCAGTCTTCTTGCCTGGAGAATGCCATGGACAGAGGAGCCTGGCGGGCTGCAGGCCATGGGGTGGCAAAGAGTCAGACACAGCTAAAGAGTCTTACACATGCACACTTACACAAGAATATATACATTATAGAAGAAATCTGTAAATATCTACTTCGTCTCTGCAGCACAGGAACTGTGATGCTGACATTTAGTGAGGTTTGGCTTCCTGACAGACAGTGTGCTGAGGGCTTTGCTTGGATCGTGTCTCTAATCCACGCCGCACTGCAAAGCTGGTGAGGAGCTGCTGCAGCCTCACTTTGCAGATGTGGAGCTGAGGCTCAGAGAGCCAGGAAGCGTTCCCAGCCACACCCATAAGAAAGGATGTTGTGGACATTCATTCTGACTCCTTCTGACTTCGAGGTTAGGCACCGAATCACTCTGCTGTTACGCTACTGATTTCCAGTTGCAAATTGCAATAAAATATATTTAAAACGGGGCTTCCCAGTGGCTCCGCAGTAAAAAAATCGGCCTGCTGACGCAGGAGACGTAGACGTGGATTCAATCCCTGGGTCAGGAAGACCCCTGGAGAAGGAAATGGCTCCAGTATTCTTGCCAGGAAAAATCCCATGGACAGAAGAGCCTGGTGGGTACACTTCATGGAGTTGCCAAGAGTTGGATGCGACTGAGGGACTGACTGCTCATTCTTCTTTAGAACATTGGTTCTCAAACTTGGCTGCATTTTAGAATCATTCGGGATTAAAAAAAAAATACTAGTAGCTTAATGGCACCCTCATATATTCTGAGTTCATCAGTGTGGAGTACTACCTCGAATTTGGGGTTTTTAAAAGTCTCCTAGGTGATTTTTAAAGTTCAACCAAGTTTGAAAACTCCTGCTTTGAAACAGTGCAAACCTTTAAATTGTAAATTCCTATTCTTCTGTTAGTAAAAAAAAATTTTTTTAACAACTAAATTGCTACATATTTACTTAGAAACCACAAACAAACCAAAAATATTTAACTGTCTATGTTTCTTTGGCTGAAAAATGACCAATATTGTGTTTTTTTCCTATGCATGTTTCTGTATTTAAAGTCTTAACTATAATGGTTCTATTTGATAGGCATTTATATATTTAAAGACAGATTGTTTTATATGTTTTATGTATTTACACACTTTACCAGACTGAGAAACTTCTGATCCTCTGACAACATAATCTTGTTGTTGGAATAACTGTTACAGGCTAGTTGCTCTCAAAGTGAAACAGGATCTCTGTTCCCAGAGTTTGTATATGATTTGAGGTAACACCTAGAAAACTAATTTAGGTGGTCTTCCCTTTTTTAAAAATACTTTATTGGATTCACATTCACAATGTTGTACTAGCTCAGGTGTACAGCAAGGTGGTTCAGTTATACATACGTATATATATATTCATGCTTTTTCATATTCTTTTACCATATAGGTTATCATAGAATGTTGAGGAGAGTACTTTGTGCTGTACAGGAGGTCCTTGTTGGTTATTTGTCTTACACATAATAGTGTTAGATGTCTTTCCTTGGTACTCCAGGGATTGAGCTCAGGTCTGCTGTGTCTCCTGCAGTGGCAGGCAAGTTCCTTTCCGCCGAGTCACCCGGGAAGCCTGGAGACACTTTGGGATAAGGAAACTGCAGGTCCTTCAAGAAAGGGAAAAAGTCCTCAGTTCCAGAAACAGCCTCGCTTTGGCCCTCCATAGGGCTTCCCTGATGCCTCAGTGGGTAAAGAAGCTGCCTGCAGTGCAGGAGCCACAGGTTCAATCCCTGGGTGGGGAGGATCCCCTGGAGAAGGAAATGGCGACCCGCTCCACCATTCTTGCCCGGGAAATGCCATGGATGGGGAGCCTGGCGGGTTGCAGTCCATGGAATCATCAAAAGTCGGACACGACTGAACAATTGACATGCTCAAACTTAGACAGTTTTCCCTGGGCACCGCTCCTTCTCTGTCCTCCCTCTCCCCAGCTTGCTCCCTTGTCTATGGTAAAAAAAAAAAGGCTTCCACAATAAGAACTAAGGAACGTTTAGAGTTTGCTGCCTCTCAGATATTTTCCTAATAAAAACATGGATATGGAACTACCGTGGTGTAATGGGGCTTGGTAGGGCCGAACTAGAGCCTGTCCGTGTTCATCTGTGGCTGGCTGCCTGCCAACCCCAGGTTCTAGGATTTAAGTAACAGGTGTGCAGAGGGCTCGGGGCTTTGGGGGCTGGACAAGGGCTTAGCCCAAGGGGGAAAGGGGCATCTGAGAGAAGTTACAGGTGAACCAGCCTTGTCCTCAGTTCATCCCAGCCAGCTCCAGGCTGCTCCCTTACATACATTTGCTCCTGCGGCCACAGAATGAGACATCTCTGCCTTACACAGTGTATGAAGGATTTTCTTTCTTCAAATCAACATCTTAGTTTGAGAATCAGATTTCTTAATCACAAAACTTTATTGGATTCACATTCACAATGTTGTACTAGCTCAGGTGTACAGCAAGGTGGTTCAGTTATACATACGTATATATATATTCATGCTTTTTCATATTCTTTTACCATATAGGTTATCATAGAATGTTGAGGAGAGTACTTTGTGCTGTACAGGAGGTCCTTGTTGGTTATTTGTCTTACACATAATAGTGTTAGATGTCTTTCCTTGGTACTCCAGGGATTGAGCTCAGGTCTGCTGTGTCTCCTGCAGTGGCAGGCAAGTTCCTTTCCGCCCGAGTCACCCGGGAAGCCTGGAGACACTTTGGGATAAGGAAACTGCAGGTCCTTCAAGAAAGGGAAAAAGTCCTCAGTTCCAGAAACAGCCTCGCTTTGGCCCTCCATAGGGCTTCCCTGATGCCTCAGTGGGTAAAGAAGCTGCCTGCAGTGCAGGAGCCACAGGTTCAATCCCTGGGTGGGGAGGATCCCCTGGAGAAGGAAATGGCGACCCGCTCCACCATTCTTGCCCGGGAAATGCCATGGATGGGGAGCCTGGCGGGTTGCAGTCCATGGAATCATCAAAAGTCGGACACGACTGAACAATTGACATGCTCAAACTTAGACAGTTTTCCCTGGGCACTGCTCCTTCTCTGTCCTCCCTCTCCCCAGCTTGCTCCCTTGTCTATGGTAAAAAAAAAAAGGCTTCCACAATAAGAACTAAGGAACGTTTAGAGTTTGCTGCCTCTCAGATATTTTCCTAATAAAAACATGGATATGGAACTACCGTGGTGTAATGGGGCTTGGTAGGGCCAAACTAGAGCCTGTCCGTGTTCATCTGTGGCTGGCTGCCTGCCAACCCCAGGTTCTAGGATTTAAGTAACAGGTGTGCAGAGGGCTCGGGGCTTTGGGGGCTGGACAAGGGCTTAGCCAAAGGGGGAAAGGGGCATCTGAGAGAAGTTACAGGTGAACCAGCCTTGTCCTCAGTTCATCCCAGCCAGCTCCAGGCTGCTCCCTTACATACATTTGCTCCTGCGGCCACAGAATGAGACATCTCTGCCTTACACAGTGTATGAAGGATTTTCTTTCTTCAAATCAACATCTTAGTTTGAGAATCAGATTTCTTAATCACAAAGCCTGCACGTCGCAACTATTTGTAATTTCTGTTTGGCTCTTAAAAACATTTATTTTAAGAATACGTTATGATCTTTGCTGGCATATTATTGCTCATGTTAAGGCACTTTTTAAGAAAAAAAAAAAAAGGAGAGAAATTGCAAATGTAAACATTTTACTTTGTCCGTGCATGAGGATGTGCATGGTCTATGTTGCTGAACTCCTTTAGAATAGAGATAATTCCAAAAGCTACTGGAAAAATTACAAGCTGTTTCTCCATCTTTCTTTACTCTCTTTTTATAGAAGTCACAATGGTTTTTAAAGAATATAAACGCCATTAAAGATAGTTACAGCCATCAGATGTCCTGCTTTATTCCGAATTTAACGACAACAACAACAACAAAATGAAAGATTAAGATGGCAAGCCTGGTTTATTTAAATGAATAATACGTGTCTCTCTCTAAGATCATAATGAAAGAGAGGAAGTCCTTAAAGTGTTGTGATATCAAAAATTGAGTGAACCATATGGGAGATGATATTTATTCCAATAGATGCTAGATTTATTCACTCAGTCCATTGACACACAGAGATTTCTGGAGTGCTGTGCCAATCATTGGAGCCAGGAGTGTATTATCACTTAATGGTACCTCTCTGCTACATTTGATGAGCTGTCCTAGGAAAACATTTTGAAGCAATAAAGCATCCATTTGGCCCGTAAGTAATGAGGGAAGCATTGCTCTTTGCATTAACTATTTATTGAGGAAGAAGAGTGACTGATTGCTCATAAGCTTTATCTAAGGAGCATAGTGGAAAACAGAAGAAAAGTGAGGTTCTGTTCAATTTCATACGCAATTAACAAATACCCGGTGCTGAGCAGTTTGGCTCCCTGTCTATACACCCTGTCCACGTGACCTGTAGCTGGCTGTATTTAAGCATGCGTGCTTGTCCAGTGTGCTAAAGGCCCTCTGGTCTGCGGAAGGGTTGTGTAGCCTGGACTAATGACAGATAAGAGGAGGCAGTAGGCGATGCCCGGTGAGTAGCTTATATCTGAGCTGAGCTCTATAGATTTGAATAATGGACTTATTTCCTAAGATAAACTGTAGTGATTGAAGCTTGCTAGTTTCCTCCTTTGGGAAAGAGTTCCTTTTTTATTTAAATGATAGTTATTGCTTTTCCATAATTTGGAAAATCTGCTCTCTAATGCAATACATAGATTATCACTTCATGAACCTGCTTTTAATCTGAGAATATTTCTTGTTTACTCTATAAATAAATATGTAATTTATCAGTTGGAAATAGTTTTTAGGTGGCAATTGAACATTTTGTTTTTCTTCCACAAATAAATGGTCCCTTCTTTCAGTAAATGCTTAAGATTTAGCAGCTTCAAGATTACAACCGGAATATTATATTCACACATAAATAAGGGCTGCTTTCAAGTCAGTGCAGAATCTTACCTCGAAGAATCTTACTTTTGCTCCTGTAACAGCGTGAAATTTTTATTCCTCTGGCTTTAAGGTTCTTGGTATAATTAATTTGCTTTCTTTAGTAGCACGAAAAAAAAAATATGAAAGTCACAATTATTTTGCTTCCTGAAAGCCAACTAAAAGACTTGCATGGTTATTCCTGTTCCCTACTCCCACTAAGAAGTAGTACAGTGGAGTTCTACACAAGAAGAAAGATTTATAGCATAAATCATATTACAATAGGTTATGGAAAGGGTCTGAAAACCCAGCATTATTTCAAACAGAATTGCCTTGAAACAATCATGAATCAACTATGAAATCATTTGACATTACATTCCTTTGATTTTCAGTTTTAAAAAAATTTCCCCATATTGAAAAATATGTGTTAGTTGTAAGGTTACTGTGAATTATTTTGAAGTACATTTTAAATGGATTTTCAAGATCTATTCCATGAGAAAAGAATACGCAGCTCCTTTGAGTTCATAGCCTTTGGTAAAGGGCCAAAAAGCCTGAAAAGTAAATAGCAATGAGATGAAAGCCCGGAGAAGACTCCTCAGAATGTGTCTTTCCTAGAAGCACACTGAGAACTGAATTCGTTTACATTATAGAGAATCATACTTCATCAAGGAAGTAAGTACTCAGAGATTAGAAATGGAATCACCTTGTAAGATGTTAGGTTTTGTAACATCCTCTTTGTTGGCTATTAACACTCATTAGGTTGAATTATCCCTTTCAGATAATCACTCCATTTAGAAGACTAATGCTGTGTGCTGAGAACAGGAAAGAGATGGAGGACTGGATCAGCTCCCTGAAGTCTGTACAGACCAGAGAACCTTACGAGGTAAAGTAGCATCTCTCTCGTCCTCTCATGTGCTTAGAGGATAAATGTGAACCACAAGGCTAAAGCTATGGTCCGTGGGGAAAAAAAAAAAAGATTCATTCAGCAGTCTGTTTAAACCTGATATAGAGTTTTTCTCTTTTAGCTAAAGCCAAGTGTTTTAGCTTTAAAAACTGTGGATTTCAAATTTTATTCACGGTTCTGTACATTCTGCATTCCTGTTCTCTTGTTTGGCACGTCGGTGCTCACGTCTCGTTTCTAGGTGGCCCAGTTTAACGTGGAACATTTCTCAGGGATGCATAACTGGTACGCATGCTCCCACGCCCGACCCACTTTCTGTAACGTGTGCCGAGAGAGCCTTTCTGGAGTCACCTCCCATGGCCTGTCCTGCGAAGGTACAGTAGCATCCCCTCCACGCTGTCCTCACAGTCAACATGCTGCCCCAGGGACCCCTGAACAGAGAGGCTGCGATGGGCACCCTTGGGTGGAAGCAGCAGACAGGAGCCTCTCAGAGGGCCCGGGGTGTTGTCATTTTACTGTGACTTAAAGTGAAGCTCTGCACATGTAGAAAGGGCTTGAAAATATTTTAGCTCAGGAAAGAGTAACGCAAAATCACTTGAAGGAGGACATGGCAACCCGCTCCACTACACTTGCCTGCAAAGTCCCGTGGACGGAGGAGCCTGGTGGGCGACAGGGCAAATTGCAAAGAATAGGACACGACTGAGCGAGTGAGCGTGTAAGCATAAATAAAAAGGTAGCATTTCCCTGCTGAGGAGTGAGCATTTCCTGTTAAGGAAGATATATTTAGACTGTGTGTATCATTCTAGTTTTCCAGTGTTCTTTTTCTCTTCTGTTTGGTTATAGAGAACAAAACTTTCTGTGAGGATAGTACATATTCTCTGGCAGGATTTCTGATGGTTACTTATATGACATCATTTTAGGTGTTTTATTTCATTTATATTTAATTTAAATGGGACTCTTCTGCTCAGATGGTAAAGAACCTGCCTGCAGTGCAGGAGACCCTGGTATGACCCCTGGGTTGGGAAGATCCACTGCGGGAGGGCACAGCACCCCACTCCAACCTTCTTGTCCGGAGAGTGCCATGGACGGAGGAGCCTGACGGGCTACAGTCCACAGGGTCACAGAGAGTCAGACACGACGGAGTGACTAATACATACATCCTTTTCGGTTTCTTTCAAGTTTTCCAAAAATAAGATCTATGCTTTTGTTCTCATCACAGGATTGGTGAGTTATTTTTAAATTTAAGAGATGTGACCACTGAATGTCGCCAAGAGAAAACTCATACCTTCTTTAGATTTATTTAATATTTCAGTGGTCCCATCACTGTACTATTTGAACTACATATAATACTATTATTTAGCTTTTTTCTCCGATACAAAGAATTCTTAGGCCGTTTTGCAATATAACTATATTACAATCAAATGGCAAAGTAGAAATAAAGTCACAGTTTTAACTCATTTTATATGATAAAATCTGAGATACATCAGTATTTCAACTATTTAATATGACACAGCTTAGTAGGTGAGACTAGAGTTCTATAGTTTTACCTTGTAGGTTCTAATTCCAGTTTCAGTACTACAAACCATTACCAGGACTAGTTTAACCCTTTTAGACTTCGGCTTCTTCCTCTGTAAAATGGAGATAACAGTCATAATACGTATACTTCATAGAATACTATAAAAATAAAGTTAAAATGCATATATACATTTTTAGCCAGATAAATTGTAGACATTTGTAGCTGTGTTATATAAAAAATTCATCAAGTAAACAACTACAAATTGCATCATGGCCAGATGCATTAAAATTCATGAAAATGAGAATTTGGAGAAGACATAAACATTTTTTTTTTTACTTTGAACAAATGCTTGCAAACAAAGAAATGCTTGGCTTTTCTGACTTTAGGGATTATATGGAGTTATTTTGAAGGTCTTTGTACAATTATCTTATAATCTATTATTCCTCAGACTGCCAAAAAAAAAGTCAGATCTAAGAGTATCTTAGGTACTGTTAGATCTGATCTTTGGTACCCTTCTGATCTGAGAGTTAGGCATTATTAAATATGTTTAATTTTAAAGGAATTGATGTTAACAGTGGGATGACTGAGTATTTTTCTAAGCATTTTAAAAGAAAAATGAAAATTACATTAGCTCGTGAGGATAAAGTCTTCAAATAAATGTGTCACATTATTCTAATAATAATTAAGTTCCTGAGTTTTAAAGTCTTGGTTATAGTATTTTTAAATTATCTTTTAGAGGAATACATGTTAATATTCAGACTTTTTTGCTGATAAAAAATTTTAAATCCACAGCATCTTGCCCATTAGTATTTTTAGAACTGTAGCACATTTTCAAAATCCCAAGGGTTTTATGAATGCACAAAAAAAGTTGCCTTTTCATTTTGTGGTGGTGTTCTGTTTAGTTGCTAAGTCATGTCTGACTCTTTTGGGGGGGGAAGGGGGGCAGGCGGGCCACTTCTATTGGTCTTTCATTTATCTATTTTCATCCATCTTTGTTCTCTGGCCCGTGTGGGCCTCCCATCACGGTGGCCTCTGTTGTCGCAGAGCACCGGCTCTGGGCACATGCACCCTAGAGCTCCAGCTCAGTAGCTGGACACATTGGTCCAGCCGCTGTGTGGCACATGGGATCTTCCCAGGCCAGGGATCAAACCGGTGCCCCTTGCACTGCAAGGCGGTGTCCTTACCCACTGGACCACTAGGGAAGCCCCATGTCTGACTGTTCTGCGACCCCGTGGACTGTAGCCCACCAGTCCATGGGATTTTCCAAGCAAGAATACCGGAATTGGGTTGCCATTTCCTATTCCAGGGTATCTTCCCAACTTAGGGATCGAACCTGCATCCCCTGCCCTGAAGGGGGGATTCTCTGAGCCACCAGGGAAGCGTTTTTAGTTTGTGGGACTTGTTATTTAGGGTATTTTTATTGTAAACAAAGTTAAATTTTAGAAATCCTCTTGAAATCTGAATAAACTTTTTGCTTCATAAAACTAAAAATTTACAGTACAAAAGATTTTAAAAGTCACAACAGAGATGCAAATCCAGAAACAATTCATTCAACAATGACAATTAATAGCATTAGAGTAGAAAGATTCCAGCTTCCAACACATTCCAGTGTGCAATATGCATACCGTACATGCTTAATCTTTCTGTCCTATTTTTGCTGTAAGGAGTCTGTACTGATTCGTCTTCTAGGCTTTTGTTGAACAATAACTAAAATTATGATTTTAAAGTCTTGCATATCTAAAATGCATGAATGAAAAAGAGTAGACAAAAAATACGTTTCACAAGTAATGCCCAAAATCAATGGAGACTATTAATTATCATTTCAGAGCATAATTGTGCTTCACAGATGCATAAAAAGCACTCCATGAATAAGAAAGTTAGATGATAATTTTTTTAATCATCAGCATCAAGTATCTCCACACGGATACTTAGAAAGTTTTGTCTTAACCCACTGTTGAACACTTACAATTTGGTAAAGACTATATTGTAAGAATGAGTCATAAATTTTATTACATGTCAGAGTATTTTTTAAGTTCTGTGGTTTAAAATAATGACTTTTACCAGTCAGGAAAAAGTGGTTTATTTCAGAATCACTTGTTTGAAGAAAATTGTCATCTAACCAAGTTAAGGTGCCTATTCATCATGCCCATTCCTTAGTGACCATAACTTCAACCTAGTTTGTAATATTTTTATCATTATATGTTTTATTTGTGATCTTTGTGATCCTTAGAGTTCATTGAGTGAAGAACTTCATTATTATGAAAGTGAATTTTGTTTTTAATGAACTGTTTCATTTTTAATGGCAAAACCTTCAAAAAACCATGAAATTAGACCCTGTTGCCCTCATATTATTTCCTTCTCTGTCTCTCAGAACAGGTACTGACTGTTACTAGCAACACTTATTTGTATTTAACAAGACAGCTAACTTTTTCAAAACTAAAACTAGAACCATTCTTTTGAGAAATAAAATAACAGATTAAACTATTTAAATAGTTTAAAATGTTAAGTAACTTAAAAGTCACTTGTCATAGCAGAAGGAAACAGATCATGCTAAAGTTATTTTTCAAACTAAGGTTATTTCCTGCGGTGCTGTTTCTTCACATTCGTGTTTATCAGCAATACAATTAACTGGAAAATTTGTTTTCTATATAAAGTCTGTGCTTGCGTTGCAAAGTCATTTATAACAAAAATAGTATGATTTCCAGGAAAGTATTTGTCAACATACAGTAAAGAACAGGTAAAGGAAAAATTGCCAGCGTCTGTATGCTCAAACTTTTTAAGGAAAAATGGCTCAATTTAAGTGGCCAGTTATATATTGGCTATTCATGATACCTGAAGCATTCTGAACATTTGGCTGTAGACATTTTAGCTAATTTGCTTGATCCCTTTGTTTTCATGTTACATTTAATTAGGGCAGTTTAAAGAGAATGATGTGTAACTCATCATTTCAAATTTGTTACTGGTTTACTGGTAGAAATTCAAAATCCATGAGCAAAGGAGTCACCTTCCATTCTGAATTTGCAACAGGTATCTTACTATGTTTCCACTGAAATGGTATCTACTTTTAATATTTCTCTGAAAAAATCGTGAACTCTTTAGAACATCAGCATTTGTTCATGCTTGGCTAATGTGGGTAATGTGTGCTCTTGGCGGGCTTCCCAGTGCTCAAGGGTAAAAAGTGGTTTATTTCAGAATCACTTGTTTGAAGAAAATTGTCATCTAACCAAGTTAAGGTGCCTATTCATCATGCCCATTCCTTAGTGACCATAACTTCAACCTAGTTTGTAATATTTTTATCATTATATGTTTTATTTGTGATCTTTGTGATCCTTAGAGTTCATTGAGTGAAGAACTTCATTATTATGAAAGTGAATTTTGTTTTTAATGAACTGTTTCATTTTTAATGGCAAAACCTTCAAAAAACCATGAAATTAGACCCTGTTGCCCTCATATTATTTCCTTCTCTGTCTCTCAGAACAGGTACTGACTGTTACTAGCAACACTTATTTGTATTTAACAAGACAGCTAACTTTTTCAAGACTAAAACTAGAACCATTCTTTTGAGAAATAAAATAACAGATTAAACTATTTAAATAGTTTAAAATGTTAAGTAACTTAAAAGTCACTTGTCATAGCAGAAGGAAACAGATCATGCTAAAGTTATTTTTCAAACTAAGGTTATTTCCTGCGGTGCTGTTTCTTCACATTCGTGTTTATCAGCAATACAATTAACTGGAAAATTTGTTTTCTATATAAAGTCTGTGCTTGCGTTGCAAAGTCATTTATAACAAAAATAGTATGATTTCCAGGAAAGTATTTGTCAACATACAGTAAAGAACAGGTAAAGGAAAAATTGCCAGCGTCTGTATGCTCAAACTTTTTAAGGAAAAATGGCTCAATTTAAGTGGCCAGTTATATATTGGCTATTCATGATACCTGAAGCATTCTGAACATTTGGCTGTAGACATTTTAGCTAATTTGCTTGATCCCTTTGTTTTCATGTTACATTTAATTAGGGCAGTTTAAAGAGAATGATGTGTAACTCATCATTTCAAATTTGTTACTGGTTTACTGGTAGAAATTCAAAATCCATGAGCAAAGGAGTCACCTTCCATTCTGAATTTGCAACAGGTATCTTACTATGTTTCCACTGAAATGGTATCTACTTTTAATATTTCTCTGAAAAAATCGTGAACTCTTTAGAACATCAGCATTTGTTCATGCTTGGCTAATGTGGGTAATGTGTGCTCTTGGCGGGCTTCCCAGGTGGCTCAAGGGTAAAGAATCTGACTGCCAATGCAGGAGACGTGGGTTGCATCCCTGGGGCGGGAAGACCCCCTGGAGGAGGAAATGGCAACTTACTTCTTGCCTCAGAAAGTCCATGGTCAGAGGAGCCTGGCAGGCTACAGTCCATGGGGTCACAAAAGAGTCGAACACAACTGAGTGACTAAACAGTATGTGTCCTTCAAGGGAAGGATAAGCTTAGTAGTAGTCAAGTTCTGATTTTCATAAGCAAGGGTTCATTTTTCAAATAATCTATAGTTTTGGGTTTTTTTTTTTTTTCGTACATGTGCTGCTGCTTCTCAGTTTCCTCTTATTTCTCTTTTTTTCTTTTTAATTAATTTTTTTTGGAGGGGTGGGGTGGGGAGGGAGGTGGGCGGGTGGGCCACTTCTATTGGCCTTTCATTTCTGGGCGCATGCGCTGCAGAGCTCCGGCTCGGTAATTGGACACATTGGTCCAGCTGCTCTGCAGCACGTGGGATCTTCCCAGGCCAGGGATCGAACCAGTGCCCCTTGCACTGCAAGGCAGTGTTCTTACCCACTGGATCACCAGGGAAGCCCCTAATTTCTCTTTTTGTATCTTATTTCTCTTATGTATCTTTTTGATAAATATGCCTGGGAAGATTGAATGATGCATATAGTGGGAATGTTACTTCCTTATTCTTTTCTTAAAAATTAACATGTAGTCATCCCCACAGGATACTTTTTAAAACTATGTATTTATTTGACTGTACCACATAAGTAAATATGCATTTGGTCTTAGTGGTGGCATGTGGGATCTAGTTCTCTGTCCATGGATCGAACCCAGGGCCCCTGCATTGGGAGTGCAGAGTCTTGGCCCCTGGACCATCAGGGAAGTCCCAACAGGACACTTGTAAAGATGACACTGTCTTTTGGTAAATTTTTCTAGGCAAGCATACTTTTTGATCCATTTATGTGCGAGTGTCAATAAATTAAAAAAAAATACACCAAAAAAAATATGCCATCTTTGTGACCCTCATCAGCCTATCCCATGATGTGTGGATATTCTCTTGACAAACTTGGACTTTAAAATTCCCCTGAATTACTTGTTCTTTGTCTCTTTGATATTTTCAAACTTTTGATTTAAGTGTAATATAGATACAGAAAAAAGCAAGTTATCAGAAGTGTACACCGGGGCTTCCCCTGGTGGTCCAGTGGATAAGGACACCGCCTTGCAGTGCAAGGGGCGCCAGTTTGATCCCTGGCCTGGGAAGATCCCACATGCCACGGAGCGGCTGGACTGATGTGTGCAATCACCGAGCCAGAGCTCTGGAGCGCATGCGCCCAGAGCCGGCGCTCTGCAATGACAGACACCACCGCCATGGGAGGCCCACGGGAGCCAAAGAACAAACATGGATGAAAACAGATAAATGAAAGACCAATGGAGGTGGCCCGCCTGCTCCCCTCCCTCCCCAACCCGACCCCCGCCCAAAATAAATAAATAAATAAATCTTTATTAAAAAAAAAAAAGAAGTGTACACCGTTGGTTGAAGTTTCACAAATGAAATGCCTTTATGTAATCAGCACACAGACTTAGAAATTGGATGTTACCGCACTCCTGTATTACTAAATTTTATCTTCTTCTCCGTGCATGTCTTGTCTCCTTTCTCAAGAATTAATTCTTTTCTTTTTAAAATTTTTTAATTTATTTGGCTGCACTGGGTCTTGGTTGTGACATGTGGAATCTGGTTCCCTGACCAGGGATTGAACCCGAGCCCCCTGCATTGGGAACACAAAGTCTTAACCACTGGACCACCAGGGAAGCCCCAAGAATTAATTCTTTTCATATTTATTTCCTTTCCTTTAGAAGTAAGTGAATTCTCTTTAAGTTCCAATCTGTAGTTTGATCAAAGTAATTCATGAACACATAGGCATATTTTCTTTTCAGAACATCATGAGTAGTATTGAAGAGTAATAGAAACTTTGTAAAATAGTGTTTTTCTTCAGCCCCTTCCCCCCTTTAAATTTTCATGCTGTGATTTCATTTCATCATTAGTCCAGAAGTACGTACTCATTTAGCGATGGTTGGCTTTTTAGTATGTAAATTCAAGGCTCACAAAGGTGTGCGGTGAGGGCAACAAATAACTGCAAGTGGACAACCGGCCCTTGGAAGGACATCCCATCATGTGTGGATATTCTCTTGACAAACTTGGACTTTAAAATTCCCCTGAATTACTTGTTCTTTGTCTCTTTGATATTTTCAAACTTTTGATTTAAGTGTAATATAGATACAGAAAAAAGCAAGTTATCAGAAGTGTACACCGGGGCTTCCCCTGGTGGTCCAGTGGATAAGGACACCGCCTTGCAGTGCAAGGGGCGCCAGTTCGATCCCTGGCCTGGGAAGATCCCACATGCCACGGAGCGGCTGGACTGATGTGTGCAATCACCGAGCCAGAGCTCTGGAGCGCATGCGCCCAGAGCCGGCGCTCTGCAACGACAGACACCACCGCCATGGGAGGCCCACAGGAGCCAAAGAACAAACATGGATGAAAACAGATAAATGAAAGACCAATGGAGGTGGCCCGCCTGCTCCCCTCCCTCCCCAACCCGACCCCCGCCCAAAATAAATAAATAAATAAATCTTTATTAAAAAAAAAAAAGAAGTGTACACCGTTGGTTGAAGTTTCACAAATGAAATGCCTTTATGTAATCAGCACACAGACTTAGAAATTGGATGTTACCGCACTCCTGTATTACTAAATTTTATCTTCTTCTCCGTGCATGTCTTGTCTCCTTTCTCAAGAATTAATTCTTTTCTTTTCAAATTTTTTAAATTTATTTGGCTGCACTGGGTCTTGGTTGTGACATGTGGAATCTGGTTCCCTGACCAGGGATTGAACCCGAGCCCCCTGCATTGGGAACACAAAGTCTTAACCACTGGACCACCAGGGAAGCCCCAAGAATTAATTCTTTTCATATTTATTTCCTTTCCTTTAGAAGTAAGTGAATTCTCTTTAAGTTCCAATCTGTAGTTTGATCAAAGTAATTCATGAACACATAGGCATATTTTCTTTTCAGAACATCATGAGTAGTATTGAAGAGTAATAGAAACTTTGTAAAATAGTGTTTTTCTTCAGCCCCTTCCCCCCTTTAAATTTTCATGCTGTGATTTCATTTCATCATTAGTCCAGAAGTACGTACTCATTTAGCGATGGTTGGCTTTTTTTTAGTATGTAAATTCAAGGCTCACAAAAGGTGTGCGGTGAGGGCAACAAATAACTGCAAGTGGACAACCCTGGCCTCCATTGGGAAGGACATCATAGAGAACGAGGACGGGGTAAGCTTTGGTCTTCCCTCTCTCCCGGGTACCTCCCCTTTTATTCTCTGCTCCTGTGGAAATTAAGTGGGAGTGTCTATTAGTTAACCTACGACAGGAAGTTCAGTGGGAGTGTTGATTATTAGGATTAGATGGAAGGTTTGGGTTGATTGTGACTTTATTTTCCATTCAATCCTTCGTCGCTTCCTTCAGCTCTTCAGTTTCAAGGGGAATGGTGTGTAAGGGCTTAGAAAGGGTGGCTGGGCTGGACTGGAGTTGTAGACCCTTATGTGGCAACTAAAATACTCTTTAAGGCTCAGCTCAGCTGTATACTCAGACATTTACTCCTCAGACTTTGAGGTCTCCTCCCCCCACCTTCAAAACCTCGTCTCCCTTGCATGCAAATCTCTGACACACCTTCATGGTCACTTTATGATAATCCTCTATGCGCGTAGGGACTACAAGTCCTGCAGGGCAGGGGCTTGGTCTTGCTTATCTTTGTGTCCCTGTCATGTTTGGACATAACAGATGCTCAGTAAAAGAGGGGGCAGTGAATACCTCCCGGGAGTGGTACCTGTTGCTGGTTCCATTGAGCACAAAATCACTGCATCTCTCTCCTGGGATGAGAATGAGGTCTTCCAGTCTCTTTAACTGGACTGCCCTTTCTTCCTGCTGTGTAGCTGGCAATGCCCCACCAGTGGCTCGAGGGTAACTTGCCCGTGAGCGCCAAGTGTGCCGTCTGCGACAAGACGTGTGGCAGTGTTCTCCGACTTCAAGACTGGAGATGCCTTTGGTGTCGAACGATGGTGAGAACTCAAAATCGTTTCTATGAGGCGCGTTTCTTTCTGTACCTTATTCATCTACGTGATGTAGAGACAAAGCTAAGAACTTGTGATAGAGCACAGCCCAGGAGTACATGCACGCAGTTTGGGGTGCTTGCTGTGATTTCATTTCATCATTAGTCCAGAAGTACGTACTCATTTAGCGATGGTTGGCTTTTTAGTATGTAAATTCAAGGCTCACAAAGGTGTGCGGTGAGGGCAACAAATAACTGCAAGTGGACAACCCTGGCCTCCATTGGGAAGGACATCATAGAGAACGAGGACGGGGTAAGCTTTGGTCTTCCCTCTCTCCCGGGTACCTCCCCTTTTATTCTCTGCTCCTGTGGAAATTAAGTGGGAGTGTCTATTAGTTAACCTACGACAGGAAGTTCAGTGGGAGTGTTGATTATTAGGATTAGATGGAAGGTTTGGGTTGATTGTGACTTTATTTTCCATTCAATCCTTCGTCGCTTCCTTCAGCTCTTCAGTTTCAAGGGGAATGGTGTGTAAGGGCTTAGAAAGGGTGGCTGGGCTGGACTGGAGTTGTAGACCCTTATGTGGCAACTAAAATACTCTTTAAGGCTCAGCTCAGCTGTATACTCAGACATTTACTCCTCAGACTTTGAGGTCTCCTCCCCCCACCTTCAAAACCTCGTCTCCCTTGCATGCAAATCTCTGACACACCTTCATGTTCACTTTATGATACTCCTCTATGCGTAGGGACTACAAGTCCTGCAGGGCAGGGGCTTGGTCTTGCTTATCTTTGTGTCCCTGTCATGTTTGGACATAACAGATGCTCAGTAAAAGAGGGGGCAGTGAATACCTCCCGGGAGTGGTACCTGTTGCTGGTTCCATTGAGCACAAAATCACTGCATCTCTCTCCTGGGATGAGAATGAGGTCTTCCAGTCTCTTTAACTGGACTGCCCTTTCTTCCTGCTGTGTAGCTGGCAATGCCCCACCAGTGGCTCGAGGGTAACTTGCCCGTGAGCGCCAAGTGTGCCGTCTGCGACAAGACGTGTGGCAGTGTTCTCCGACTTCAAGACTGGAGATGCCTTTGGTGTCGAACGATGGTGAGAACTCAAAATCGTTTCTATGAGGCGCGTTTCTTTCTGTACCTTATTCATCTACGTGATGTAGAGACAAAGCTAAGAACTTGTGATAGAGCACAGCCCAGGAGTACATGCACGCAGTTTGGGGGTGGTAGTCTTGTTGCTGTTCTTCAGTCACATCCGATTCTTTGCGACGCCATGGACTGCAGCACGCCAGGCTTCCCTGTCTTTCTCCATCTCCCGGAGTTTGCTTAAGTTCATGTCCATTGAGTTAGTGAGGTTACCGAACCATCTCATCCTCTGTCTTCCCCTTCTTCTGTCCCAGTCTTTCCCAGCATCAGGGCCTTTGCCAGTGAGTCAGCTCTTCTCATCAGGTGGCCAAAGGATTGGAGCTTCAGCTTCAGCATCAGTCCTTCCAGTAAATATTGAGGGTTGATTTCCTTTAGGATGGACTGGTCTGATCTCCGTGCTGTCAGCGGGACTCTCGAGAGTCTGTTCCAGCACCACAGTTTGAAGGCATCAGGTCTTTGGTGCTCAGTCTTTTGTATTGTCTAGCTCTCACATCTCTGCGTGACTGCTGGAAAACCCATAACTTTGACTATGTGAACCTTGGTCAGCAAAATGATGTCTCTGCTTTTTATTGCACTGTCTAGGTTTGTCATAGCTTTTTTCCAAGGAATAAGCATCTTTTAATTTCATGGCTGCAGTCACCATCCACAGTGATTTTGGAGCCAAAGAAAGTAACATCTGTCACTGTTTCCATTGTTTCCCCATCTGTTTGCCATAAAGCAATGGGACTGGATGCCATGACCTTGGTTCTTTGAATGTTGAGTTTTAAGCCAGCTGTTTCACTCTCTTCTTTTATCTTTATCAAGAGCCTCTTCCATTCTTCTTCACTTTCTGCCATTAGATTTAGTCACTTAGTGGTGTCAAGACTCTAGTGACCCTATGGACTGTATCCCACTAGGTTCCTCATTTCGTGGGATTTCCCAGGGGAAAAATACAGAAGTGGGCTGCCGTTTCCCTCTCTAGGGAATCTTCCTGACCCAGGGATCAAACCAGCATCTCCTGCATTACAGGCAGTCTCCTGCCTTCTAAGCAGATTCTTTACCACTGAGCCACTGGGGAAGCCCTGCACCCATTTTAAGGTTCACCTTTTCAAGGTGCATTCCCTCCACTATGGGTACTTCTGAGAGAACCCCTTGTGATAGAGCACAGCCCAGGAGTACATGCACGCAGTTTGGGGTGGTAGTCTTGTTGCTGTTCTTCAGTCACATCCGATTCTTTCGACGCCATGGACTGCAGCACGCCAGGCTTCCCTGTCTTTCTCCATCTCCCGGAGTTTGCTTAAGTTCATGTCCATTGAGTTAGTGAGGTTACCGAACCATCTCATCCTCTGTCTTCCCCTTCTTCTGTCCCAGTCTTTCCCAGCATCAGGGCCTTTGCCAGTGAGTCAGCTCTTCTCATCAGGTGGCCAAAGGATTGGAGCTTCAGCTTCAGCATCAGTCCTTCCAGTAAATATTGAGGGTTGATTTCCTTTAGGATGGACTGGTCTGATCTCCGTGCTGTCAGCGGGACTCTCGAGAGTCTGTTCCAGCACCACAGTTTGAAGGCATCAGGTCTTTGGTGCTCAGTCTTTTGTATTGTCTAGCTCTCACATCTCTGCGTGACTGCTGGAAAACCCATAACTTTGACTGTGTGAACCTTGGTCAGCAAAATGATGTCTCTGCTTTTTATTGCACTGTCTAGGTTTGTCATAGCTTTTTTCCAAGGAATAAGCATCTTTTAATTTCATGGCTGCAGTCACCATCCACAGTGATTTTGGAGCCAAAGAAAGTAACATCTGTCACTGTTTCCATTGTTTCCCCATCTGTTTGCCATAAAGCAATGGGACTGGATGCCATGACCTTGGTTCTTTGAATGTTGAGTTTTAAGCCAGCTGTTTCACTCTCTTCTTTTATCTTTATCAAGAGCCTCTTCCATTCTTCTTCACTTTCTGCCATTAGATTTAGTCACTTAGTGGTGTCAAGACTCTAGTGACCCTATGGACTGTATCCCACTAGGTTCCTCATTTCGTGGGATTTCCCAGGGAAGAATACAGAAGTGGGCTGCCGTTTCCCTCTCTAGGGAATCTTCCTGACCCAGGGATCAAACCAGCATCTCCTGCATTACAGGCAGTCTCCTGCCTTCTAAGCAGATTCTTTACCACTGAGCCACTGGGGAAGCCCTGCACCCATTTTAAGGTTCACCTTTTCAAGGTGCATTCCCTCCACTATGGGTACTTCTGAACATGCTCTTTTTTTTTTTAAGACAATGTATAAATTGTATTTTCCTTGAGAGCATGGTTAATGTATCATTATTAGTATATGCCCTTAAAACATGTATAAATAATAATTATCCTCAGTCTTTTTTTTTTAATTTTATTTTTTTCCTTTATTTTAAAGATTTTACAGAGTTTTGTTGTTCACCAACATGTATGTTCCCAGATCATTCATATGTATATCCCTGGACCCTCCCCCCCTCCCCAGTTTCCGCCCTCCAGACCATCGCCCCAAGTGGTTGTAGGTACTCCTATTCCCCTAGCACAATGACAATAGCTATCTTTTCCACACCTGACAGTACAGGTTTCCATGTTACTCCCTCCATGCCTCCCTCCTACTGTTCGGTCTCCACAATGTCCTGATGTCTATTCTCTGTTTTTTCATGAGTTCACTGCGTGTGTTATCATGACCATCCTACTAGATCCCATATATATGAGTTAGTATACTATACTTGTCTTTCTCTTTTTGACTTACTTCACTTTTTTATGATAGGTTCTCGAGCCAGCCACCTCATTAGGACTAAGTCTTCTGCATTTCTTTTAACAGCTGAGTAGTATTCCATTGTATATATGTACCAGAGCTTTTGTATCCGTTCATTTGTCAATGGACATCTAGGTTGCTTCCATGTTCTGGCTATTGTATAGAGAGCTGCAATGAACATTGGGGTACAGGTGCTTCTTTCAGTTTTGATTTCGTCAGGATATAAGCCTAATAGTGGGATTGCTGGGTCATAGGGTGCTTCTATTTTTAGTTTTTTAAGGAATCTCCATATTGTCTTCCATAGAGGTTGTATCAATTTACATTCCCACCAGCAATGCAAGAGGGTTCCCTTTTCTCTGCAGCCTCTCCAGCATTTGTTGTCTGTCGATTTGTTGATGATGGCCATTCTGACGGGTGTGAGGTGGCATCTCATTGTGGTTTTAATTTGCATTTCTCTAATAATAAGCGAGGTTGAGCGTCGTTTCATGTGTTTTTGGGCCATCTGTATGTCCTCTTTGGAGAGGCTTCTCTTTAGATCTTTTTCCCAATTTTTGATTGGGCTGCTCGTTTTCCCTGTGCTGAGTTGTCTGAGTTGCTTGTAGATTTTGGAGATTAATTCTTTGTCTGTTGTTTCATTTGCTATGATTTTTTCCCACTCTGTGGGGTGTCTGTTCAGCTTTTTTTGTGATTTCTTTTGCTGTACAAAAGCTTTTAAGTTTCATGAGGTCCCCACGTGTTCACTTTTCTTTTCAGTTCCACTATTTTAGTAGGTGGGTCAGAGAAGATCTTGCTTTGATTGATGTCCTTGAGGGTTTTGCCTATATTCTCCTCTAAGAGTTTGATGGTTTCTGGTCTTACATTTAGGTCTTTAATCCATTTTGAGTTGATCTTTGTGTATGGGGTCAGGGTGAACATGCTCTTTGACACCTATTCTTGTTACATATTTCTTTTATCTGAGACCCTCTTTCCCACAGTCTTATTGGTTTTCATCAGGTGTTAGTCACACACAGTGGCTTGCTATTTTCAGCCTGTTGTCACACCTATTGCCCACAGAAAGCCCTAGCCAAGCTCAAAGTTTGAGTGACAAGCAAAGTGTAAGTTTGCCACAGCCCCTTGTTTGTTCTCTGACAGAAAGAAGCTGAGTTCTGTAGGCCTTGCACTAATATAGTTTAAATTATATACATTTATGTTATAGAAGTAAGTATATATTTAAAATCTTCTTTGCACATGCACAAAAGTAGTGAGAAGCAGACACCGCATAATGTGGAGCCCACGGCAAGGAAAGGTCCCATCTCTGCCAGACTGTGTGAGGACTGGCCTCCACACTACAGGAGGGAAGTCAGAGCAGGGCCTCAGAGGGTGACCTGTTGGCCCTCAGAGGGTGCTCTGGGGCTCAAAGAGCGGGGCAAGGAGGAGGTGCCTGCTCACCTGAGCACTGGGCAATGCTGACTAGGTTGCTGATTGCCTTGCACTGAGGCTGACGTTGTTTTGTCCTGTCTTGGAAGTCTCTCCAGTCCTCTCAGCAAAAGGATGGAAAGCCCTTGCTTCTAATACATGCGTTTAATAGACTTCCTTGGAGGGTCAGTGGTTAAGAGTCTGTGCTGCCGCTGCAGGGGTTACAGGTTCAATCCCTGGTCCAGGAATGGCGATCTTTTCATGATGAGGCTAAAAAAATGCAAATGAAAAAGATAGCGTTGGGCTTCCCTGGTGGTGCAGTGGGTGAAGAGTCCACCTTGTGATATGGGGGCACCGGTTCGATCCCTGGCCCAGGAGGATCCCACGTGCCACGGAGTGGCTGGATGGGCGCGTCCAATAATGAGCCAGCAGTCTGGACCTGTGTGGGCCAAAACAGAGGCCCACACAGGTCGAAGAACAAAAAGATGGATGAAAATAAGTACAAAAATAAATAAATAAATAAAAGAGACATGATGGGGAAAAAATATTATTAAAAAAAATAGTGTTGATTTGAAGATCAGCAGAAGCCAGAGATGTGCACATAATGTGTTGATTTTGTAATCAAGGAGGTTGATTCCATGGGCCACTGAGGAAAAGTAAGTCTTACAATTCCCTCCTCCAGGGAATCTTCCCAACACAGGGATCAAACTGCGGTCTCCTGCATTGCAGGCAGATGTGTTACTGGCTGAGCTACCAGGGAAGCCCTTTTTTAGTCAGGAGCCATAGGTTACCTTGTTTTTCTTTTTCCTCTTTGAATCAAACATGATTCTCTTGATCGTCATGCATTTGTATCTCCTTCATCAGTTGCCTCTTTTCTTGCCCTAGATGTTACTTTTTACTTTTTATCCCATTTATGGAATATCCAGACTATATTAGATATCTCTCTTTGGTGTTTTGGTACAAGCCTAACTCTGAACACCCTCTTGTGCCATTCAAACAAGATCTTAAGTCAAGATTCCTTCCCACCTAAGATTTATTTTGCGGGGTACATCCACTGATGCATGCCATATCACTGATGTTATGGGCCTCCATTTCCTGAAGTCTATGTCTTTACTTCTGGAACTGCAGCTGTGCTTCTATAACTTTTTGAAAAGAAAGCAGGTCATTGGGGTGACAATTTATTTTAGAACAATTTTGTAAAAGTTGTCCTTACCTGCAGTGTAGTGTTCTCTACCTGAATTTCGTCAGTGATTGCTTTTTTAAAATTGATAAGTATAGTTGATGTACAGTGGTGTGTTAGTTTCAGATGTACACAGGGTGATTCAGTTATATCTGACTATGTATATGTGTATATATATTTTTTTCATATTCTTTTCCTTGTAGTTATTACAAAATATTGAGTAGAGCTCCCGGTACTATATAATAGGCCCTTGTTGGGTACCTATTTTATATATAGTGATGCATATAGGTTAAAACTCCTAATTCATCCCACAGGCATAGAAATAAACTTATGGTAACCGAAAATGAAAGCTGCGGAGGGCTAAATTAGTCTGCTTTTTAAACTTTACTGACTTTCACAGTAGGAGTTTATTTTTATTAGGTTTTTCTACTGCTTACTCCCACCTTTGAAAATTTTCACAAATGGAAGGAACGTGTCATTCCTCCTTTTTTTTTTCCAGCAGACTTACTATCACCTTAGTCTGAAAGCATTCCTGCCTCACCTTGTATTAGTTAGATGTGGGAGCTTCTCGGCCACCATCACACTTGTTGTTTTTGTTCAGTCGCGAAGTTGCGTCCGACTCTTAGCAACCCCATGGACTGCAGCACGCCAGGCTTCCCTGTCCTTCACTGTCTCCCTGAGTTTGCTCAAACTCACGTCCATTGAGTTGATGATGTCATCCAACCATCTCCTCCTCTGTTGCCCCACCCCACATCCCTCTTTATCTGTACTTCACGTGCACTGCCATTTATCTGTTATGATATTATTTTGCCTTTAAAATACGATTTTTCTAACAGCAGAATATCTAGTGTCTAAACATAGTCATGTGGCTCAAAACGAAACCATGCTTCCACAATCATAAGGAGTCGACTCCCAAGTTTTCCAGCTGTTGTTCAGGCTCTGGACATAGTCTTAGCTTTTTTGTAAACATAGTGAAGATTTTATCTCTGCTTTTCTCATTTAACATTGTTATAAATATTTTACGGTTTTGCTCTATGAGTCTCATACTTTTTTATTCCTTTTAAAGCTATCTGGGCATGCTAATTTTTCTAAAATCCGTATGGATTATTAATGATCATAAATTGTAATAGGAAGCTGTCCAAAAAGAGGTCATCCACAGAACAAGAATCACTCTTAAATTCAATTATTTTCTCAAGAGTTTTGGTACATATATATTTAATTGATGTGCCAGTTTTCTAAAAGGGCTAATGAAATAAATCCATGTTAAGTGAGTGCTTTATGAAGTGCCCGCTTTTACTAATAAAACCTTTAAAGGCTCTCTAGATAGGTACATCAATTATTCTAAATTGCCTAGGTCCAACGTAATATGTTTGCCCTGCTTGAGTGACCTGGAACCTTTTTTGCCTACACAGTCAACACGTGTGGCGCGTGCCTGTGATATGGAATACCTTTCACGATGACCAGGTGATAATAGGACCTTTCTCTTGTCCTTGCAGAGCCAGCAGTGTGGCTGAGACACTAGGCAGGGATGTCCTCATAACTATCACAGCATGACAGTGTCATAAAGGGGTGTGAACAGAAGGTTGCGGGATCCCTGCCCACATGGTACAGATGGCATCTGTTCTCACTGCATTCTGTGAGAAGTGTTTACGTTCAGGGCCGTCAGGGTTTCCTGTGGACCGTGACAGTGATGCATACTAGTCTCTTTCCTTCCTCATTTCCTCTTCCCTCCCTGCTTCCCTTCCGACCTTCCTTCTTGCCTCCCTTCCTTTACACTCCCTCTCTCTTCCTCTCTCCTGGCCTTCACCAGGCATTTCCGGACTGCATACTACTTGCCTGAGACAGTCATGAACACAGACTGCGCAGACCAAATCCAATTCCCATCTCTAAAATGATTAGTCCATTCCTTGGAAGTATAAACATTACGCCCATTGAAGTAATTTATGAATTTCTGAACATTTTGAGATGCACTTCATCTTCATGTATCAGTTCCTTAGATATAATTTGTACTGTAACCAAACATAGATGTGTTTTTAATGATTCCTGAAGGTTTATTTCTTTGTTACTAGGTACACACTGCGTGCAAAGATTTATATCATCCTGTATGTCCACTTGGCCAATGTAAAGTATCTGTCATACCTCCAATTGCACTAAACAGCACTGATTCTGATGGTACGTATCTGTAGTATGAGTATATATATTCCTAGTATATCACATGTGGATACGTACATCCATTTTCCTAGAATAAATACCACTGTCGGTTATTCTGGTCAGTTTTATGTAATAATTCCATTTCAGTTTTAGGAAAGTACATTTAATTCATACAAGAACATTTTTAACATTAAGGTTTAACCATGACTATTAACACAGTGGTGAAATTACAGCATATAAGATGTACAGGTTCTACATTTCAGCAAATAAAATAAGATTGTCATTCTGTAACAAAATGCAGCCTGAAAAGATTAATTTTTAAAAATGTTTTTCCCCCCTCTGTAATTAAAACTGCCCTTTAGCAAAGCTCTTTTTTGAAATCTGTTTTTCTAACATTTCATTGTAGGAATTTGTATTCTTACAACATTCATTCACCTTTTCTGTATTTTAGTCACTCAGTCCTGTCCAACTCTTTGTGATCCCATGAACTGTAGTCCTCCAGGCTCCTCTGTTCCATGAAATTCTCCAGGCAAGAATTCCGGAGTGGGTTGCCATTCCCTTTTCCAGGGGATTTTCCCAATCCAGAGATTGAACCTGGGTCTCCCCCATTACAGACAGACTCCACCGTCTGAGGCACTGGGGAAGCTTTTTCTAGTATTAGTATTTTACAACTTAATTGTAATATGTAAGAACCCATTTACAACACTGGTTTGGTGATAGTACAATTATCACTTTCATATAAACAGACTGTACTACGTAAGGCTTTTACCATAGTTATTATTAATTTTTTAGTTATTATTAATGTTTTATATTGATAAAATGCCTTATGCTTTTCAAACTATTTGTATAAATTATGCCAATAGATATCATAGATACTAGAAACCACAGAAGATATGATTTTTTACATGTGCTATTAACAGCCTGCCACTAAACCCCAAATCAAAGTTCTGTTATTTATTATAAAATTATAAAATTTAGGGCCTTCCCTGGTGGCCCAGTGGGTAAAGAGTCTGCCTTGTGGGGCAAGGGCACCAGTTCGAATGATTCCTGGCCTGGGAAGATCCTGTGTGCTGCAGAGCGGCTGGACCAGTGTGTCCAGTTATGAGCCAGAGCTCTGGAGTGCATGTGCCCAGTGCTGGTATTCTGCAATGACAGGCCACTGCAATGGGAGGCCCACACAGGCCAAGAATAAAAATGGATGAAAAATAAACAAATAAAAAAATCAATAAAAAGTGGCCAAAATTAAAAAAAACAAACAAACAAAAATATATATATATATAATTTAAAAATACTTTCTAAGGCCTTATCAAAGAACTAAATGTTTTAGTTCTTTAGTTTAATATTGAAAATCAACAGGAATCCTTTAACAGTTGTGAATTTATAGACTTCAGTTGGTTTCTGTTAATAATTCAGTGTCTTTAAGGCAAGTGGTAGATTTATGATTAATGGTTTTGCCATCATACGTGTGGTTTTTCATTATAGTGTGTATTTTAAAAGATAAGTTATGTGGTCTTGATATGTAAATAATAAACTTGTCTCTGTGTGTGGGGCTATGAATTTATCATTTTTTCTCTAGAGTTTTGTAAAGAGAAAACTGTACATACTGATCTCGTACTATGTTGACTTTGTGTTTTTTTTTTTTTCTTTTTTACAGGTTTCTGTAGAGCAACATTTTCATTCTGTGTTAGTCCTTTATTGGTTTTTGTCAATTCTAAGAGTGGAGATAATCAGGGAGTAAAGTTTCTTCGTCGATTTAAACAGTTACTAAATCCGGCTCAGGTGTTTGATTTGATGAATGGCGGTCCTCATTTAGGGTAACTGACTATTGATAAATCTTACTTGAATGAAATGTAGCACTGAGCATGAAATACGTTGGGTTTTTTAGTTCAGGAAATGTGTAAATGTATCTAGACATCTTTGGGTTGAGCTCACACCTCCTTTTTTATGTTCTAAGTATAAATTTTAACATAGTGTTTTTGATATTTCTATAACTTCATTGTGTCCAAAACAGAAAAAAAATATGATTTTTTACATGTGCTATTAACAGCCTGCCACTAAACCCCAAATCAAAGTTCTGTTATTTATTATAAAATTATAAAATTTAGGGCCTTCCCTGGTGGCCCAGTGGGTAAAGAGTCTGCCTTGTGGGGCAAGGGCACCAGTTCGAATGATTCCTGGCCTGGGAAGATCCTGTGTGCTGCAGAGCGGCTGGACCAGTGTGTCCAGTTATGAGCCAGAGCTCTGGAGTGCATGTGCCCAGTGCTGGTATTCTGCAATGACAGGCCACTGCAATGGGAGGCCCACACAGGCCAAGAATAAAAATGGATGAAAAATAAACAAATAAAAAAATCAATAAAAAGTGGCCAAAATTAAAAAAAACAAACAAACAAAAATATATATATATATAATTTAAAAATACTTTCTAAGGCCTTATCAAAGAACTAAATGTTTTAGTTCTTTAGTTTAATATTGAAAATCAACAGGAATCCTTTAACAGTTGTGAATTTATAGACTTCAGTTGGTTTCTGTTAATAATTCAGTGTCTTTAAGGCAAGTGGTAGATTTATGATTAATGGTTTTGCCATCATACGTGTGGTTTTTCATTATAGTGTGTATTTTAAAAGATAAGTTATGTGGTCTTGATATGTAAATAATAAACTTGTCTCTGTGTGTGGGGCTATGAATTTATCATTTTTTCTCTAGAGTTTTGTAAAGAGAAAACTGTACATACTGATCTCGTACTATGTTGACTTTGTGTTTTTTTTTTTTCTTTTTTACAGGTTTCTGTAGAGCAACATTTTCATTCTGTGTTAGTCCTTTATTGGTTTTTGTCAATTCTAAGAGTGGAGATAATCAGGGAGTAAAGTTTCTTCGTCGATTTAAACAGTTACTAAATCCGGCTCAGGTGTTTGATTTGATGAATGGCGGTCCTCATTTAGGGTAACTGACTATTGATAAATCTTACTTGAATGAAATGTAGCACTGAGCATGAAATACGTTGGGTTTTTTAGTTCAGGAAATGTGTAAATGTATCTAGACATCTTTGGGTTGAGCTCACACCTCCCTTTTTTTTATGTTCTAAGTATAAATTTTAACATAGTGTTTTTGATATTTCTATAACTTCATTGTGTACCCAAAGCTTTAAAATATGTTTAGAAAATGTTTTAGAATATATACCACATCAAACAGTTCTGTTCGCTCGGCTCTACAAGGCAAATCAACTTGTGTCAATAGAGAAATACAAAAAATAACTTCAGAAAATCGTTTTCATGGGAGGCTAGTATTGAATTAAATGTAGAAATAATTAGTCTTTTAGCCAAACACAGATACTTTCGTGGACCTCAAGGACGAGTCCTCAAGGGTTTCACAGTCGGTTCAGATACGTGACAAAAACTGCTTCTGTTAATTGTTAATTTCAAACTGTCTGGATTGTAATATAACCTATAATCTGGAGGGGGTGGGAATTAAAAATGTTTTCAGTGAGGGAAGATAGCCTTGAGGCACTTTGAATATATTTTCAGTATATTTATGTATATAACACACATACATGATTTTTGTCAAAGGGGTGATACTAAGTCATCTGAACCAGGGGCCTCCAATCTCTTTGTGATTTATTTATACCAACTTGACTTTTCTCTTGGGTTCCACTGTACCACTGAAGTAGAAACGAAGCTTTTAGATACCAGTTCCTGAGAAGGCCTTTTGTGTTTTGTGATTTAGCACTCTCCTGTCTTCTTTAGTTCTCTTCTGAGTCTCTCTTTGTGCCCCTTTTCTCTTTTGTCCTTTCAGGGTCCTCCTTCTTGTTTCCACTGCGTTTTTCTTGCGATCTCAAGCCCTTCGGTTCCATGGATACTGGTCTTCTTTGTTTGAACCCAAGTCCTTCCTTATGTTTCTGTACCTCCCTTCCTTTCATTCTGTGTTAGTCCTTTATTGGTTTTGTCAATTCTAAGAGTGGAGATAATCAGGGAGTAAAGTTTCTTCTTCGATTTAAACAGTTACTAAATCCGGCTCAGGTGTTTGATTTGATGAATGGCGGTCCTCATTTAGGGTAACTGACTATTGATAAATCTTACTTGAATGAAATGTAGCACTGAGCATGAAATACGTTGGGTTTTTTAGTTCAGGAAATGTGTAAATGTATCTAGACATCTTTGGGTTGAGCTCACACCTCCCTTTTTTTTATGTTCTAAGTATAAATTTTAACATAGTGTTTTTGATATTTCTATAACTTCATTGTGTACCCAAAGCTTTAAAATATGTTTAGAAAATGTTTTAGAATATATACCACATCAAACAGTTCTGTTCGCTCGGCTCTACAAGGCAAATCAACTTGTGTCAATAGAGAAATACAAAAAATAACTTCAGAAAATCGTTTTCATGGGAGGCTAGTATTGAATTAAATGTAGAAATAATTAGTCTTTTAGCCAAACACAGATACTTTCGTGGACCTCAAGGACGAGTCCTCAAGGGTTTCACAGTCGGTTCAGATACGTGACAAAAACTGCTTCTGTTAATTGTTAATTTCAAACTGTCTGGATTGTAATATAACCTATAATCTGGAGGGGGTGGGAATTAAAAATGTTTTCAGTGAGGGAAGATAGCCTTGAGGCACTTTGAATATATTTTCAGTATATTTATGTATATAACACACATACATGATTTTTGTCAAAGGGGTGATACTAAGTCATCTGAACCAGGGGCCTCCAATCTCTTTGTGATTTATTTATACCAACTTGACTTTTCTCTTGGGTTCCACTGTACCACTGAAGTAGAAACGAAGCTTTTAGATACCAGTTCCTGAGAAGGCCTTTTGTGTTTTGTGATTTAGCACTCTCCTGTCTTCTTTAGTTCTCTTCTGAGTCTCTCTTTGTGCCCCTTTTCTCTTTTGTCCTTTCAGGGTCCTCCTTCTTGTTTCCACTGCGTTTTTCTTGCGATCTCAAGCCCTTCGGTTCCATGGATACTGGTCTTCTTTGTTTGAACCCAAGTCCTTCCTTATGTTTCTGTACCTCCCTTCCTTTCCCCTGCATGGATCCTGGCACATTCTCATCTAGCCTCTCATCATCTCTCTCTCCCGTTGATGGTTAGCTTTGTGTTCCTTTCTAGCATATCTGTTCTATAATCCTTCATGGCTCCACTATTTTATATTTTTCGCATCTTTCGTCTCATCCTCGAAAATTCCAAGGAACTCCCTTCGTGAAACGTCTTGAGATTGTCTCCATATTTTTTCTGATTTTCCACAATACTTGAGGTGTACACAGGATATATCTGGAAAGTGAGATGTGTCAAAATTTGAGAGGAAGGAAGACAGAAGTAGAAAGATTGACCTAAGAATAGGAAAGAGGTTGTCAGGAAGCTACTAGGAGTATGCCAGGGGTACGTTAGCGAGGTCTGGTGGGTTTCTTTAGGAATTGCCCCAGTGCCCATCAGTGCCCAAGATCCACCACCCTGGTTTTAATATGCTATGCATGTAAATAGCATATCCTTGTTTTGGAGAGAAGAAAATCATTACTTTTATCATCACCTGTCCCTTAAGTGTTAATAATCATTCCTGTGTTCTGCTTCATTTTTGTGGCCTCATTTCTCATTCCCCTTTCTTCTTAATTGTATCTCCATTTTTACTTGTAATCCTCTTTCCTGTTTATGATTAAGACATTTTCTTGAGTTACACATTGCACTCAAGTTAATTTTTATAGTAGGATTCATACATAAGAGTTCTTATATTATTCAGAACATGACTTCCAATAAATAACAGAATGATAAAGATTTGGGGAAAGTGATGTTTATTTACTTCCACTAAAATACAATACTTCTTACTTGCAGTTTAAGATTATTCCAGAAGTTTGACAATTTCCGGATTCTTGTTTGTGGAGGAGATGGAAGTGTAGGTTGGGTTTTGTCAGAAATTGATAAGCTCAACTTGAATAAACAGGCAAGTGGTCGTTTCTTCATTGCTAGTTAGCATGAGTGTGGCTTAACCTGCTGACCAGTGACGTGCAGGAACCTTAGCGTCCCCGTGTCTCGACTTGTCTGAGGTCGCCTGTCGGGCTTGTCTTTCAGTGTCAGCTGGGAGTCCTGCCACTGGGGACAGGAAACGACCTTGCCCGGGTTCTTGGCTGGGGCGGCTCGTACGATGACGACACCCAACTTCCTCAAATACTTGAGAAGCTGGAACGAGCCAGTACCAAAATGCTGGACAGGTAATAACAAAGTCTCTTCTAAAATTAGATCAAAAGCAGCATACTGGTATCCTTTTTTTTTTTCTGGTCTTTTTTTTTTTTATTATTGGTCTTTCATTTATTTATTTTCATCCATCTTTGTTCTTTGGCCTGTGTGGGCCTCCCATCGCGGTGGCCTCTCTCACTGCAGAGCACTGGCTCTGGGTGCATGCGCCCCAGAGCTCCAGCTCGGTAGTTGGACACATGGGTCCAGCCGCTCCGTGGCACATGGGATCTTCCTGGGCTAGGGATTGAACTGGCGCCCCTTGCACTGCAAGGAGGTGTCTTTACCTACTGGCCCACCAGGGAAGCCCCTGATATCCTTTTTTTGATAAGTAAAAATTGTATCGACAGTAAGACCATGAAGGGGTTCCACCCCTGAGGTCTAGAACAGAGCCTGAGACAGAATAGACACTCTGTAAATGTTTTTTTGAGTAAAGGAATAATTTTTTTTTTTTCAAGTGAGAGAACTAATTTAATGAACTCAGTATTTTAAAGTATTTATTATACTTGTTTAGTAATTAAGTCATGTCTGACTGTGTGACCACTAAACTATAGCCCACCAGACTCTTCTGTCCATGGGATTTTCCAGGTAAGAATACTGGAGTGGGTTGCCATTTCCTTCTTCAGAGAATCTTCCCCAACCAAGAACTGAATCCATGTCTCCTGCATTAGCAGACAGATTCTTTACCACTGAGCTACTTGGGAAGCCCATGTTGATAGTAATTACTTTTAACTGCTATTTGGGTCAGAAAGCTTAAATAGTTAATTTGTGGGGGAACTTTTGATGAGTATACTAGTTATGGCCCTTTATCTTCTGGCTTCATGAAAACTAAGACATATAAACTTCAGACTCGTTAGACTGTCTTCTTAATTATACATATTAAGAAGAAATTGAGCCAACAAAATACCAAAAACCAGTTCTTTCCCAAGAACGGGGAAATGTTAGGAAAACAGCTTCATATGAAGGAACAATCACTGTTTTTATGCTGTCCTGGATCACATCTCTTAACTACTTTCTGTCTAGATACCCCATGTGAAAAGAAAAAAATCCCTGTCTTTGTGACCAGAGTATTACGAAGGAAGTGTTTAGAATCAGGGTATAGGGAGCAAGTGGGTCTCCCTGGAGGCTTAGTGGTAAAAAGAATCCACCTGCCAATGCAGGAGACTGGGGTTCGATCCCCAGACTGCGAAGAAGGGCATGGCAACCCACGTCAGTCTTCTTGCCTGGAGAATCCCATGGACAGAGGAGCCAGGAGGGCTAAAGTTGCTGGTGTCACGAAGAGTCAGACATGACTGGGCACACGCACATCAGGAGCAGCCGGGCTCAGTGAGCACGAATGTCCATCATCCGTGGAACACAAATGTCAAAATCTCATTATCAACTGGAGTCAGAAAAAAATTGACTGGGAACTCTTCATGATATCCTTTTTGATAAGTAAAAATTGTATCGACAGTAAGACCATGAAGGGGTTCCACCCCTGAGGTCTAGAACAGAGCCTGAGACAGAATAGACACTCTGTAAATGTTTTTTTGAGTAAAGGAATAATTTTTTTTTTTTCAAGTGAGAGAACTAATTTAATGAACTCAGTATTTTAAAGTATTTATTATACTTGTTTAGTAATTAAGTCATGTCTGACTGTGTGACCACTAAACTATAGCCCACCAGACTCTTCTGTCCATGGGATTTTCCAGGTAAGAATACTGGAGTGGGTTGCCATTTCCTTCTTCAGAGAATCTTCCCCAACCAAGAACTGAATCCATGTCTCCTGCATTAGCAGACAGATTCTTTACCACTGAGCTACTTGGGAAGCCCATGTTGATAGTAATTACTTTTAACTGCTATTTGGGTCAGAAAGCTTAAATAGTTAATTTGTGGGGGAACTTTTGATGAGTATACTAGTTATGGCCCTTTATCTTCTGGCTTCATGAAAACTAAGACATATAAACTTCAGACTCGTTAGACTGTCTTCTTAATTATACATATTAAGAAGAAATTGAGCCAACAAAATACCAAAAACCAGTTCTTTCCCAAGGACGGGGAAATGTTAGGAAAACAGCTTCATATGAAGGAACAATCACTGTTTTTATGCTGTCCTGGATCACATCTCTTAACTACTTTCTGTCTAGATACCCCATGTGAAAAGAAAAAAATCCCTGTCTTTGTGACCAGAGTATTACGAAGGAAGTGTTTAGAATCAGGGTATAGGGAGCAAGTGGGTCTCCCTGGAGGCTTAGTGGTAAAAAGAATCCACCTGCCAATGCAGGAGACTGGGGTTCGATCCCCAGACTGCGAAGAAGGGCATGGCAACCCACGTCAGTCTTCTTGCCTGGAGAATCCCATGGACAGAGAAGCCAGGAGGGCTAAAGTTGCTGGTGTCACGAAGAGTCAGACATGACTGGGCACACGCACATCAGGAGCAGCCCGGGCTCAGTGAGCACGAATGTCCATCATCCGTGGAACACAAATGTCAAAATCTCATTATCAACTGGAGCTAGCATGAATCAAAACAACTTTGATAGGATTAGCCATCTGTGGAACTCTTCCCGAAAATAACAAAATCTCATCAGGGAGCCACCAATCCAAAATGTAATTTACTCTAAAATGAGCTGTAACCTAATTAATTGTAACCTTGCCTGTCAGAAGGTAATGTAATGGCTGATTCTTCTGCTGACAGAATATTTTAAAAGAAAGCTAGCTGGTGGGCATTTGTCTGTATTTATCCCAAATCAGTCACAAGAGGAATCACCCAGTAGTTTGGGAGCACGAAGTGGACTCTAGCTCTGGTCTTTCAAAGAGGCTGGAGGTGATTTCCCAGAAGACTGCCCAGCTCAGTACTTCTCAAACCCCACATGGTGTTTTCAGTGGCTTCTGGGAAATTTAAATACCACTCTCCTTGCAACCTAGGAAATACTGTGAGGCATTTCCTCTGCTCTGGGTGTGTGCTTTTCCCTTGTATGTTATAAAAATTAACTTCTCCAGGTGGTGAGCTGAGAAACAACAGCCCTGTGGTGAGATGCCTTAATACAGACCTACAAAGAAAACAAAAACAACCAAACCCTCCCCCCTCCACACACACAAATCAAAGGAGATTAAAAGAGCTAAGACTGTAAACACGTAAGAAAATGTTGTTCCTGTGCTTTCTTTACTAATTTAAGAATTCTGATTGCTGTTCAGTCGCTAAGTCGTGTTCAGCTCTTTGTGACCCTGTGAACTGCAGCGTTCCAGGCTTCCCAGCCCTTCACTCTCTCCCAGAGTTTGCTCAGATTCATGTCCACTGAGTTGGTGATGCCATCCAACCATCTCATCCTTTGCCACCCACTTCTTTTTTCCTTCAGTCTTGCTCAGCATCAGGGTCTTTACCAATGAGTTGACTGTTCATGCCATGTGGCCAAGGTATCGAAGCTTCAGATTCAACATCAGTCCTTCTGATGAACTTTCAGAGATGATTTCCTTTAGGATTGACTGATTTGAATCTTTGCATCAGTTCTTCAGGGCTCAGCCTTTTTTAGGGTCCAACTCTCACATCTGTATATGATTAGTTGGTGGGGGGGGGGAAGCTTTGACTCTACGCACCTTTGTCAGGACAGGTAGAAAATTGATGTTCAGTAATATTCCACATCATATATGCTTTCTTATGTATATTCATTTATTTGGTTCTCAAAACCACACTGGCTAAGGAAAACCTTGCTATGACTATTTTACAAAGATGAATGTTGAGCCTTGTGGAGACAGAGGGAGTAAGAATGACTAATATTTTTGTCTGCCTGGCACATCTAGTTGCCTTTCTTGATAGAATATCATCTCTATTAATCCTCAAGGTTCATTTAGAGATAGATAATACTATCATCTCCATCTAACAGGGAAAAAGGCTCAGGAGATTGGTGATATTATCAACATTCATAGCTAGTAAGTAGTTGAACTGGCTGTCTACACCAAGATCTAGACTCTTTCTGATGGGCTTTTTTCAACACTCCACTCTGTCTTTAATACACATGTGTGCATGCTAAGTTGCTTCAGTGGGGTCCAACTCTTTGTGACTCTATGGACCGTAGCTTGCCAGGCTCCTCTCTCCATGGGATTATCCAGGCAAGACTTCTGGAGTGAGTTGCCCTGCCTTCCTGAAGGGGATCTTCCCAACCCAGGGATCAAACCCCATCTCATTCTGCTGCGGCAGGCAGTTCTTTACCACGAGAGCCACCTGGAAAGCCCTCAGTGTCTGTACTCACCACCAAACTGGTCATTACCTTCTGCCTCCAACTCTGTGTAGTTGGCACCAGTAAGCATCCCTTCCTGGCTTGTGCTGTGACTTCTTCCTCTTCCTTCAGTGACAATAATTGCCTATTAGGGGAGGAGGTATAGCATGGAAGGTGATGCTGTCCAACCCTCCCAACTGGGTTAAAGAACCCAATTCTTTTTTTTCTTTTACTTTTTAATTTTTGGCCTCTTTTATTTGTTATTTATTTTCATCCATCTTGATTCTTTGGCCTGTGTGGACCTCCCATCACAGTGGCCTCTCTCTCTGCAGACCACTGGCTCTGGGCACATGCGCTCCAGAGCGCTGGCTCCTAATTGGACACACCAGTCTAGCTGCTCCACGGCACATGGGATCTTCCCAGGCCACAGGGATCAAACTGGTGCCCCTTGCACTGCAAGGCAGACTCTTTACCCACTGGACCACCAGGGAAGCCCAAGAACCCGATTCTTTAACAGTCTTTTGACCAGAGAAACATTCGAGGTATATGGGACTTGACTTTCTTGTTTCTAGTTGTGATTTTTTCCCTATTTAAAAGTTTACAAAGTTTCATTATTTTATTCATTGCTTGTAGTACATCTGTTTTCTGCACTAGAATATAAGCTTTATTAGAGAAGTTGTGTCAATGTTTTATTACAAGACCCTGGAATATTGTCAGTTTGAGATGTTCAGTATATACCTGTTGTATGAATAGATGCAAGAATGAATGACTTTATGTGTCAAATATATATTTATAATGAGGGTTTCCCTGGTGGCTCAGAGGTAAAGAATCCGCCTGCAATGCAGGAGATATGAGTTTGGCTCCTAGGTTGGGAAGATCTGGAGAAGCAAATGGCAGCCCACTCCATTATTCTTGCTGGGAAAATCCCATGGACAGAGGATTCTGGTGAGCTAGAGTCCATGGGGTCTCAAAGAGTGGCACACGACTTAGTGACTAAACCAGCAAGCAGCATATATTTATAATATACTTGTATCAGAGTTGACTAGTGGCTGTACACAGCTGTTCAGTTTGCATATCCTAACAGAGAGCCAATGTGTTTTGGGAAATTCCCTTAGAATTTTTATATAGTTACCTGCTAGTCTGACTGTACTATGCTCTGTTTACATAGTGATGCTAGTTTGGGGTTTTCCTCTAGGCTCTAGCACAGTGGTATGCTGCTCTTAAAATCCCTGTGTTGCAGTACTGTTCTTCCTATGCTTTGTTCCTTTGAAAAATCTTTATTTCACATCTTGTTACTGACAGTAATAATGTCTGTGCCCAGTTGTTTTTCCCAAAGTTTGAATTTATTTTAGATGCATGACTGGAGTTATCTGGAGTTGATTGCTTTTCGTCTAACACCAAAAGATTCACTGTTTGGCTTGAAATTAATACTTACAGCTAATTAAAATGAATTTGCTCCAGTTGAGTATTATTTTTACTAGCATTTTCTTCTCATTTCCATGCTTTCTTAATGTAAGAAGGACTATTTAGTTCATTTCTATTTCATGTCTGTCTAAGCTGAATTAACAAGACTGATTGTTACAGCAGAATGGTTTATTTTTCATAGGTACGAGCACTTACTTAATCTAGGACATTATTGTAGGATTTGGAGTTGTGACCCATTAGTAACTTTTATAAATCTAGTTCAAAATTACAGTGAACTTTATTTAAAAAGTGAAGTGGGAAAGAATAGAAAAGTCAGGGGGCTTCCCTGGTGGTCCAGTGGGTAAGGACACCGCCTTGCCGTGCAAGGGGCGCCAGTTCGATCCCTGGCCTGGGAAGACCTCATGTGCCACGGAGCGGCTGGACCAATGTGTCCAATTACTGAGCCGGAGCTCTGGAGCGCATGCACCCAGAGCCGGTGCTCTGTGACAACAGAGACCAGCACAATGGGAGGCCCACACAGGCCAAAGAACAAAGATGGATGAAAATAGCTAAGTGAAAGACCAATAGAAGTGGCCTTCCCGCCTCCCTCCCCCCCTACCCTGAAAAGAAAAGTCAGAATGCTTTGCACTTAGTGAAGAAAGGAGATCTTGTTGCGTACACTTCTTACTGTGGGCCATGGCCTTCAAATGTTTAGAAGTCATCAATCAGCAAATTGGTAAGATATGGAAATCATAAATTTATGGATTCAGGATTTTATGAGATTACTAAAAGTCCATCTCTTCCTGTATTGGGTTGCTTCAGACACCATATACCAGAGTTCATGAATATAACGAGCACATATGTGTATGTGAGGTGAAAACAAAGCCTGCTTTAAAATCCCTGTGTTGCAGTACTGTTCTTCCTATGCTTTGTTCCTTTGAAAAATCTTTATTTCACATCTTGTTACTGACAGTAATAATGTCTGTGCCCAGTTGTTTTTCCCAAAGTTTGAATTTATTTTAGATGCATGACTGGAGTTATCTGGAGTTGATTGCTTTTCGTCTAACACCAAAAGATTCACTGTTTGGCTTGAAATTAATACTTACAGCTAATTAAAATGAATTTGCTCCAGTTGAGTATTATTTTTACTAGCATTTTCTTCTCATTTCCATGCTTTCTTAATGTAAGAAGGACTATTTAGTTCATTTCTATTTCATGTCTGTCTAAGCTGAATTAACAAGACTGATTGTTACAGCAGAATGGTTTATTTTTCATAGGTACGAGCACTTACTTAATCTAGGACATTATTGTAGGATTTGGAGTTGTGACCCATTAGTAACTTTTATAAATCTAGTTCAAAATTACAGTGAACTTTATTTAAAAAGTGAAGTGGGAAAGAATAGAAAAGTCAGGGGGCTTCCCTGGTGGTCCAGTGGGTAAGGACACCGCCTTGCCGTGCAAGGGGCGCCAGTTCGATCCCTGGCCTGGGAAGACCTCATGTGCCACGGAGCGGCTGGACCAATGTGTCCAATTACTGAGCCGGAGCTCTGGAGCGCATGCACCCAGAGCCGGTGCTCTGTGACAACAGAGACCAGCACAATGGGAGGCCCACACAGGCCAAAGAACAAAGATGGATGAAAATAGCTAAGTGAAAGACCAATAGAAGTGGCCTTCCCGCCCCCCTCCCTCCCCCCCTACCCTGAAAAGAAAAGTCAGAATGCTTTGCACTTAGTGAAGAAAGGAGATCTTGTTGCGTACACTTCTTACTGTGGGCCATGGCCTTCAAATGTTTAGAAGTCATCAATCAGCAAATTGGTAAGATATGGAAATCATAAATTTATGGATTCAGGATTTTATGAGATTACTAAAAGTCCATCTCTTCCTGTATTGGGTTGCTTCAGACACCATATACCAGAGTTCATGAATATAACGAGCACATATGTGTATGTGAGGTGAAAACAAAGCCTGTTAAATTTTAAAGGGGTTTTAGACCAATGATTTTTCTCCCTTCAGGTGGAGTATTATGACCTATGAACTCAAATTGCCACCAAAGGCTTCTCTACTTCCAGAGTCTCCAGTGGTATCTGAAGGATTTTATGTAAGACTTTAACTCTTTACCTATTTATCATTTGAAAATGGGGGTGAGTGTCTTGAACAATAAAAAATGTATAAAACATACCTGTAAGCGACAAAACTGTAAAAGTAAAAAGTAAAATAAAAATTTTTAGAAAAATGTATAAGGCATGGTAACATATTCACTGAACTCTAATTTTTCTTATTTGGGGTTTGGTCTCACTGACTGCTTCTGGTCTCCTCCAGAGGAAAGAATGCTTACCAGCTAGGTTAGGATCCTTCGCTTATACCCACCCCAGCCGTGTGAATTCAGCCATTTCACTCGCTTTTGTGGGTCCATCTTCATGGACCTCATCTGTTGAGGAGGCCCAGTGTTGGGAGGATTAAAGGAGGTGATGAGTGTGTGGAAAACACCAGACATGCAGGTTCCCTTGTTCCCACCCCAAGATACTTACTGCTCCCTGAATATTCTTCCTGCCTTTTCGCTCTTACCAGCAGGGCTCCAGGGAAGCCAGCTGGAGGGGAAGCCAGCTGCTCCAGGGATGCCAGGTTCCTGTTAGCTTTCATTCATCTTCTGCTTCAGCCATGAGCACCTGCTTGATCGTTAGGTATTCACCCAACTTCCTTAGAATCTCCAAGCACCCCATACCTGTCACCAGAATATTGTAGAATTTTTGGCTTCCTGCTTGGCCTGCTGTGTTGAGGGCATATCAGAACTTCTCTAGGTTAAGCCTGTTGATCAAGATAAAACAAAGGAAGATAGTGCCTTGCATTCCATCCCTGCTCCAGACCCTTAATGGCTAGTTTTTAGACATTCTTAAAGACTCAGCATTCTGATTAAACCTCAAAGTACTGGAGGTTTAAAACAGAACCTAATTTCCAAAGGATTATTCTCTGACTCACTAAGACTGTTTGATCTATGATCGCTTATTTTTCCCTATAGGAAGATTCATCTGTTTATTTTATAGTTGAAATAATTTTTATCATTAAGAAAATTATAATCTTGTCAAAACTAAGGAAAGGAATGAAATCTAGAAATATGGGCTATTCCTTAAAGAAACTAATTGTATTCAAATTGTTTTCCCTGATATAGAAATAACAAAGGCTGCTTCTAAAAAATTTGGAGAATACAAAAATATATAAAAAAGAAAATGAAAATTTTATTTACAGTCCTGCCACCCAGAGGCCATTACTGTTAAAGATTGGTATATTTTCTACTGTATTTCCAGCAGCACTTTTGTTTCTGTTTATAATAGTATTTTGTCCAACTACAAATATAATATTTTTATAGGAACCAATCTTTTTCTTAATAGTATTTTTAATGTTATTAATTTTCTCTCCAAAGAGGGGATTATTTTGCTCTTCTTACTTCAGAGATGTCTGTCTGTAGCATATAGAATAAGGGTAGACAATTTAATTACATATGTAGTCACTAAAAGTGAGGTACAACTGTAACTACAGAAGAAAGCTATTTTTAGTGTCAAAGAGTTTGAATGAAGCTTCCTTTCTTTTGATTTCTTATTAAAGTATTTCAAAATGAAGACATTGCATGTCTATAAGGTTACAGGTTAAAATGAATGTTCTCCATTACTCCAAGCAGTCACTGTGTGATGCTTTTGCCTTGAAAACCGAAATAAAAGTAAGCTAAACCTTCCTTCTTCTTAGGCTCAATCTAATTTTCCAGCTTAATTTTTTAAGTAAAATAGTTCTTTTGGACTCCTTTGTGCATGATTGTAAAGCTGTTACTGTTTGAGGGGGTTTTCCTTAAAAGAACACAAAATGTGGTTGATCTTTTTTGTAAACTGTTAGCATTCTACTGACACCATAGAACTATAATGCTTCAGAAATTGTGACAGCTGTGTTGATTAATCCCTTATGGCCATAATTAAGTAATTCTACGTGTTACTACCCTTTTTGAACATTGTAAAAATAATGATTCTGTGATTTCCTTCAGTAACACTGACTCTGTTGCTTACTGTTCAATATCAGAAGATGTATCGTTTACATTTAGTGTAAAATCCCTGTGCCATCAGGTTCTTCTTTCTCCACCCCTTGGTGAATGAATATGCACTACTCCCTTGGCCTCATACTTAGTTCACTCCTGTTCTCACCTCAAGTCTCAGCTTAGGCATCACTCACTCCAAAACTATGTTTTTTCCTGATATAGAAATAACAAAGGCTGCTTCTAAAAAATTTGGAGAATACAAAAATATATAAAAAAGAAAATGAAAATTTTATTTACAGTCCTGCCACCCAGAGGCCATTACTGTTAAAGATTGGTATATTTTCTACTGTATTTCCAGCAGCACTTTTGTTTCTGTTTATAATAGTATTTTGTCCAACTACAAATATAATATTTTTATAGGAACCAATCTTTTTCTTAATAGTATTTTTAATGTTATTAATTTTCTCTCCAAAGAGGGGATTATTTTGCTCTTCTTACTTCAGAGATGTCTGTCTGTAGCATATAGAATAAGGGTAGACAATTTAATTACATATGTAGTCACTAAAAGTGAGGTACAACTGTAACTACAGAAGAAAGCTATTTTTAGTGTCAAAGAGTTTGAATGAAGCTTCCTTTCTTTTGATTTCTTATTAAAGTATTTCAAAATGAAGACATTGCATGTCTATAAGGTTACAGGTTAAAATGAATGTTCTCCATTACTCCAAGCAGTCACTGTGTGATGCTTTTGCCTTGAAAACCGAAATAAAAGTAAGCTAAACCTTCCTTCTTCTTAGGCTCAATCTAATTTTCCAGCTTAATTTTTTAAGTAAAATAGTTCTTTTGGACTCCTTTGTGCATGATTGTAAAGCTGTTACTGTTTGAGGGGGTTTTCCTTAAAAGAACACAAAATGTGGTTGATCTTTTTTGTAAACTGTTAGCATTCTACTGACACCATAGAACTATAATGCTTCAGAAATTGTGACAGCTGTGTTGATTAATCCCTTATGGCCATAATTAAGTAATTCTACGTGTTACTACCCTTTTTGAACATTGTAAAAATAATGATTCTGTGATTTCCTTCAGTAACACTGACTCTGTTGCTTACTGTTCAATATCAGAAGATGTATCGTTTACATTTAGTGTAAAATCCCTGTGCCATCAGGTTCTTCTTTCTCCACCCCTTGGTGAATGAATATGCACTACTCCCTTGGCCTCATACTTAGTTCACTCCTGTTCTCACCTCAAGTCTCAGCTTAGGCATCACTCACTCCTAGTGGTCATCCCTCATCCCAAGCACCAGGTCTGTGTCCTTCCTCAGTGGTTCTGCAGCCCCCTTCACCTCCCTTCCGCTTAGTGTGCTCACACTGTGAGGACCCGGCACTGTGGATTGCTCCCTCACCGTTACACTTCATCAGGTGCGAAGACTGGCATATGAACATTGCAGACAGTGAAAAACAGGAGTAGACAATGAATAAAAAATTCCTATTGTTAGGAAAGTTCCTGGCAGTCCCATGGTTAGGACTTGGCATGTTCACTGCTGTGGCCCAAGCTGAATTCCAGGTTGGGGAACTAAGACTCCACAAGCTGAGCGGTGTGGCCAAAAAATAAATTATAGTATTAATTCTTTTAATCTCAATACCAAACTGTATTAGAGCAGTGGGCATCTTGATGCCTCTGGCCTCATCCGTTCCTTGAGAGCCAGTTTCCTGCTGCTTTCTTTTTTTTTTTTTTTTCTTTTACTTATCTTTTGGGGGGTGGGGTGGGGAGGGAGGGGGATGGGCGGGCCATTTCTATTGGTCTTTCATTTCTCTATTTTCATCCGTCTCTGCTCCCTGGCTCCTGTGGGCCTCCCATCGTGGTAGCCTCTGTTGTCACAGAGCGCCGGCTCTGGGCGTATGCGCTCCAGAGCTCCGGCTCGGTAATTGGATACATCAGTTCAGCCGCTCCATGGCACGTGGAATCTTCCCAGGCCAGGGATCGAATAGGCGCCCCTTGCACTGCAAGGCGGTGTCCCTACCCACAGGATCAGCAGGGGAAGCCCGCTGCTTTCTTTTTGGATTAAAAGCCTTTTGAAGCAGAAGTCCTTTTTCTGGTCTCTTCTGTATCATTCCGCACTCATACAAGTCTAGTAAGTCTACAGGTGCTTGTTATCAGTGCCAGGTAATCAAAGAGAAGGTGTGAGGTGCTTAGCCCAGTCAACTCCCTGTAAAACACAGGTGAGAACGACCTCAAATGTCTGCAAATGAAAATCTTCTGGTTAGTTCATTTCTAAACATACTTTTATGCTGTTGCTGCTTTTGTCTGGTTTTATACTTCATAAAATAGAATCACTTTGTATGTATACACTTCTTCATTTTTTAATTCTTTCTCTAAATATTTTGTGCAATCCATCTCTATTGTAACATAGACAGACATCATGCATTCTCATTGCCCTGTAGAATGCCATTGCATGAACATGCTATAATTTGTTATCCCTCCAGTATTCTTGCCTGGAAAATCCCACAGACAGAGGAGCCTGGAGGGCTCCAGTCCACAGGAGAGTGGAGAGTCAGACGCAGCTGAGCAACTGAGCATGTGTGCCCGTTGTCCATTCTGTTACTGAGTGGATGCTGCTGTGAACATTCTAGTACATGTTTTTTGGTGACTACCTATCAGCTCTTCTTTTAGGTTTTCCTATAGAAGCTGAATTGCTGAGTCCTACAGTGTCATGCATATGTTTAGCTTTCATAGATACTAAGCAGCAGTTTCCTAGCATGTGTCAATTTGTGCCCCACCAGCACTGTAGAAGTCTGTTGCTCCACCACTTGGCCAGCATTTGGCATTTCCTAGTCATCGCTGTTGTTTTCCGTTTAGCTGTTTTGAAGGTCTATAGGGTTGATGCATTTGGTTTCTGTTTGCCTGGAGTCTAATGAGGGTGATCACCATTACATCTGCTCATGGACCGTTTGTATATCTTCCTGTTTAAACTTCGACTCTTTGCCTATCTCTTATTAGATGACCTGGCTTTCTTGGTAAACTTGAGATTTTTTTTTTTAGTATATTCAGCTATTTGACATTAATACAATTTCAAATGGATTTTTCTGAGAATATGAATTAAAGAATTCCAGAAACTAAGAACTTTTCAGAAAAAGGAAATATTTATTTTGTATAATGCCTCTCTCCCATGTACTATTTATTTCATTAAAGCCATTGATGTTTCATTATGGCCATTGCTGTGTGTCACATGGGCTGAGATGGTCCTGTTTTTTGAGTATTAATAAGTGAGTAATATAAATGCCAGAAACCATAATACAGTATAAGATTTTTTTATTTTTTCAGATGACAATTTATGAAGATTCAGTTGCAGCTCATCTTGCAAAAATCCTCAGTTCTGATGAACATGCAGTGGTCATATCATCCGCCAAGTGAGTTGTGGCGTTGGGGTCATAAAATAGTTGTTATGGTGAAAATGCAAGGAAAGCTGATCCTCATACTTGTTCATTTCTCTGTGATCAACCCCCTCGAAATTTGTGATACAGATTTTAGAATTAAATATACTAAATTTGCACTGGTTTTTGAAAACCTCCTTAGCATCTTACTGCAGTGGAGTATATTTAGAGGGTATATTTTTTGAGGCTTAATTCGAAATTTTTTGTCAAAAAAGGTGCAATAAATGTTTAGAGTTTGATTAATCTAAGTTCCTATTGAAGAAAACATTTATGATTAGTTATGATGTGGAAAACCCACTTCACTATAATTCATTATTCCCATGAACACTACTTTTTTGGGGATTGTTTGCACCAGGAAAAGGAAAATAATTGTGAGATTTTTCAAAATGGCATTTCTCAGCATGGTTAAATTTTGTATGTATGTTTTAATTCAAAGTTACCAGATTTGAGTTGTTGGTTCCATACATAGACCCAAAGCTTTTTGATTTTGTTATCCCAAATGTTGCCTGGCTGGAATTTAGGATTTCGGTTTGAGATCTCCTATGCTGCTGTCATGAGAACTGGAAAATCAGCTGGAGAAATGGGTAACAAACTCAAATTTTCAACTGATAAGCAGAAGTAAAAGCAGGCTTTAGGATTCTGGTTTAGCAAGGAACTATTACTGATACGCAGAAAGAGGAGAGAAAGAGGAAGTAAAAAAAGGCAATGGGAAAGTGGTGGAGGAAGAAAACACACAAGCATTAGTATATTATATACTTAATTAGCAAAGAAGTCCAGGAAATACACATCATTATAAACAAATTTGCCTGTGACAAATGTGCAAATGTAGTGACAATTGCTTTTGGTGCTGTGATCATCTGGAATAGGACCCAGGACGGAGCAATAGGGAAAGAGTTGAGCCACATAAAACAAGGGGACGCACTGGTTGCCCAGATCGGTGGGCCTCAGACCCTCTTTTCTGTTTGATGAGCATTGTTGCTTATGGGTTTTTTGACTGATGCCTCAGTTTGAGTTGTATGGTTTTATGGTGAAATGTACAAATTTCCACTTTGTCCCAGGCCTTAGTGCTCCTTATTGCCTTTCTCATCCAGGCCAAATTCAAATACGGAAGTTACTTCCTTAGATATTTCTTAAGTTACTTCTACAAGGAAGACATTTTCATTTTTACTCTGGCCCTGTGTGAGTCAAATGCTTCGTTATAGGACATTTCAAAGGACATTGTTAGAAAAGATGGAAAGTTGAAATGTAGCCCCTTTTAAAGTAAACACATTTCAGAGTTATTCTTTTTTTTTTTTTGATGAGATAGAACCTTTTTTTGTTTTTTTTTGCTTTTTTAATATTTATTATTTATTTATTTGGGGGGGGGTTGGGGAGGGAGGGTGTGGGCGGGCCACTTCTACTGGTCTTTCATTTTAGCTATTTTCATCCATCTTCGTTCTTTGGCCATTGTGGGCTTCCCATCGCAGTGGCCTCTATTGTCACAGAGCACAGGCTCTGGGCGCATGCGCTCCAGAGCTCCGGCTCGGTAATTGGACACATCGGTCCAGCTGCTGTGCAGATCTTCCCAGGCCAGGGCTCGAACCGGCGCCCCTTGCACTGCAAGGCGGTGTCCTTACCCACTGGACCACCAGGGAAACCCCCAGAGTTATTCTTTAATACAGATAAGTAAATATTTTATCTGGCTGCCCTTCTTAGTTCACATGTTATCTTTATTTTTTTTTAAGTGTTTTTTTTCTTTTCCCCATCATGCCTCTTCTATTTATATTTATTTTCATCCATCTATTTTTATTCTTTGGCATGTGTGGGCCTCCCATTGCAGTGACCTCTCTCACTGCAGAGCACTGACTCAGGGCACATGTGCTCCAGAGGGCTGGCTCGTAATTGGACACACAAGTCCAGCCTCTCCATGACACATGGAATCTATTTTTATTTTTTTAAGTAAGACTATAAGTGACATAGCATTGTTTTTGTAATAAAATTTTGTGCAGAATCTCAATATTTTAAAAAGTAAAATTCTATTTTGTCAACATTAATGTATTAGATAAGACTAAATTATTGGCTATTCTTGAGAAAAAAATAAGCAATAAGTGACAGTTAATAAGTGACAGTTACAGTTTTATAGTCAATGCAGATTCCCAGTTATTCCTGTATTTTATGTTGGTTACATAATTGTAAGGATGCCATCGTTATATAAGTGAGGACAATTTCCTGAAAACCAATAAATGACATAAAAAACAGAAACTGTATTGATGGAATACAGTGGAGACTGTGTTGATGTAGTCTAAGATTTACGCAAAAAAATAGTGTGTTCTAAATTAAAAGCTAACATAGTATTTTGTTCTCTCACATGCCTAATGGTTTAAGAACATTTTAAAATTGTGATTCTGTATGTCTATATAAAATTTGAATTATTGGTGGAATCCTTGAAATGTTTCTGAAAAACATCTGGTAAACCACTGACGTAGCTCTCAGAGCTTTCCTATGTCAGTCTGAGGTCCAAGATGAGATTCAGCCATTCACTGAGTTTGTGACCTGCGTCTGTTTTATCAAGTGTAAGAATGGAAAAAATGCCGGTCCTCCCTCTCTCATGGAACTGTTAGGGGAATTAACTTAAGTAACGAAATACATACAAAGCTTATGAACTACAGAGTGCTCTATGAAATTATGGTGTCATCACCTCATGTTTTACCCAACTGCATCTCACACTTTTTCTTTAACCTTGGCCTGGCTTCTAGTCTGGGTTCTACACCTCGCTTAGCTTTGGATTCCTCCCTGACAAGCTCATTTGCCTTTAAGAAAATTCTGTTCCAATCTCTGTCCCCTCTTGTCACAAGTCTGGGCTCCCAGGCCTGCCCAGATGTCTGATCATTACAACTGCAGATTAAAAGTCTTGGGGGTTTGCCATAAAGAGGCTCAAGAGAGAAAAGAGAGATGATATGTAATGTCTTTGTACAACTAATACAGAGCCAGTGCAGTGCAGTTTTCCTATACCAGACATATAGCACCAAGAGAGCATATTTTTGTACCAGGATGTTTTATTTTAAATATTTTTGAAAAATGCTGAATGTTTCCTGACCAGGGAATCTCAATATTTTAAAAAGTAAAATTCTATTTTGTCAACATTAATGTATTAGATAAGACTAAATTATTGGCTATTCTTGAGAAAAAAATAAGCAATAAGTGACAGTTAATAAGTGACAGTTACAGTTTTATAGTCAATGCAGATTCCCAGTTATTCCTGTATTTTATGTTGGTTACATAATTGTAAGGATGCCATTTTTATATAATTCAGGACAATTTCCTGAAAACCAATAAATGACATAAAATACAGAAACTGTATTGATGGAATACAGTGGAGACTGTGTTGATGTAGTCTAAGATTTACGCAAAAAAATAGTGTGTTCTAAATTAAAAGCTAACATAGTATTTTGTTCTCTCACATGCCTAATGGTTTAAGAACATTTTAAAATTGTGATTCTGTATGTCTATATAAAATTTGAATTATTGGTGGAATCCTTGAAATGTTTCTGAAAAACATCTGGTAAACCACTGACGTAGCTCTCAGAGCTTTCCTATGTCAGTCTGAGGTCCAAGATGAGATTCAGCCATTCACTGAGTTTGTGACCTGCGTCTGTTTTATCAAGTGTAAGAATGGAAAAAATGCCGGTCCTCCCTCTCTCATGGAACTGTTAGGGGAATTAACTTAAGTAACGAAATACATACAAAGCTTATGAACTACAGAGTGCTCTATGAAATTATGGTGTCATCACCTCATGTTTTACCCAACTGCATTTCACACTTTTTCTTTAACCTTGGCCTGGCTTCTAGTCTGGGTTCTACACCTCGCTTAGCTTTGGATTCCTCCCTGACAAGCTCATTTGCCTTTAAGAAAATTCTGTTCCAATCTCTGTCCCCTCTTGTCACAAGTCTGGGCTCCCAGGCCTGCCCAGATGTCTGATCATTACAACTGCAGATTAAAAGTCTTGGGGGTTTGCCATAAAGAGGCTCAAGAGAGAAAAGAGAGATGATATGTAATGTCTTTGTACAACTAATACAGAGCCAGTGCAGTGCAGTTTTCCTATACCAGACATATAGCACCAAGAGAGCATATTTTTGTACCAGGATGTTTTTTAATTTTAAAATATTTTTGAAAAATGCTGAATGTTTCCTGACCAGGGATCAGATGTGTGCCTCTGGCAGTGAAAGTGGAAGTGCCTCTTCACCACTGGACCACGAGAGAAGCCCCTGCTTTCGATGTTATGGACTTCTTTCAAATACACGAAAATGTAGACACACTCCGTGTAATAATTTCCCACGATACCTATCACTCAGCTTCAGTATCTTACCAATATTTTGACATCAACCCCCCATTTTTTCTTGCTGGTGTATCTTTAAGCAAGTTCCAGAGATCCCTGTTTCTACTTTTAGTATGTATATCCAATAATCTTTTTTAAAATGTCCAATAAAATTAATAATAATTACTCAACCAATATTTCATTTCCCTTAATTTTCTTGAAGTTTTTTTTGATTCATTCATATTAAAATCCTAACAAGGCACATATTGCCTTTGGGTTTTATGTCTCCAAGGTTTGGAAAATCTGTAATATTTTTCCCTGCTTTTAAAAGTGTTATTGAGGGGCTTCCCTGGTGGTCCAGTGGGTAAGGACACCACTTTGCAGTGCAAGGGGCGCCAGTTCAATCCCAGGCCTGGGAAGATCCCATGTGCTGCGGAGTGGCTGGACCAGTGTGTCGGATTACCGAGCCGGAGCTCTGGAGCGCATGCGCCCAGAGCTGGCGCTCTGCAGCGACAGAGGCCACTGCGATGGGAGGCCCACACGGACCAAAGAACAAAGGTGAATGAAAATAGATAAATGAAAAACCAATAGAAGTGGCCCACCACCCCAGTCTCTCCCCAACCCGCACCCGCCCCTCCAAAGAAAGAAAAAATTTTAAAAAGAAAAGTGTTATTGAGGCATGACATATACATAATAAAGTGTTCACAGCATAAATCTTTGCCTTAGAAATGTCTGATCCCAGGCCTGCCCAGATGTCTGATCATTACAACTGCAGATTAAAAGTCTTGGGGTTTGCCATAAAGAGGCTCAAGAGTGAAAAGAGAGATGATATGTAATGTCTTTGTACAACTAATACAGAGCCAGTGCAGTGCAGTTTTCCTATACCAGACATATAGCACCAAGAGAGCATATTTTTGTACCAGGATGTTTTTTAATTTTAAAATATTTTTGAAAAATGCTGAATGTTTCCTGACCAGGGATCAGATGTGTGCCTCTGGCAGTGAAAGTGGAAGTGCCTCTTCACCACTGGACCACGAGAGAAGCCCCTGCTTTCGATGTTATGGACTTCTTTCAAATACACGAAAATGTAGACACACTCCGTGTAATAATTTCCCACGATACCTATCACTCAGCTTCAGTATCTTACCAATATTTTGACATCAACCCCCCATTTTTTCTTGCTGGTGTATCTTTAAGCAAGTTCCAGAAATCACTTTTTCTACTTTTAGTATGTATATCCAATAATCTTTTTTAAAATGTCCAATAAAATTAATAATAATTACTCAACCAATATTTCATTTCCCTTAATTTTCTTGAAGTTTTTTTTGATTCATTCATATTAAAATCCTAACAAGGCACATATTGCCTTTGGGTTTTATGTCTCCAAGGTTTGGAAAATCTGTAATATTTTTCCCTGCTTTTAAAAGTGTTATTGAGGGGCTTCCCTGGTGGTCCAGTGGGTAAGGACACCACTTTGCAGTGCAAGGGGCGCCAGTTCAATCCCAGGCCTGGGAAGATCCCATGTGCTGCGGAGTGGCTGGACCAGTGTGTCGGATTACCGAGCCGGAGCTCTGGAGCGCATGCGCCCAGAGCTGGCGCTCTGCAGCGACAGAGGCCACTGCGATGGGAGGCCCACACGGACCAAAGAACAAAGGTGAATGAAAATAGATAAATGAAAAACCAATAGAAGTGGCCCACCCACCCCAGTCTCTCCCCAACCCGCACCCCGCCCCCTCCGCAAAAGAAAGAAAAAAATTTTAAAAAAAGAAAAGTGTTATTGAGGCATGACATATACATAATAAAGTGTTCACAGCATAAACACACAACTTAGTGCTTAGAAAAAAATAACACACACTGACTTTCTTCTGACCACCAACCAGATAAAATAATTTCCTCCTTTTGTTAATACCATTTATTTATTGAATGATACAATATTAAAATGTTAAGGCAGAGCATTTTAAACTAAACCTCTTGTTTTTTATGTTTATATTTGTTTCATAAGACAGTAATTTTCAATAGCTTAATCTGTTTTTAAGTGTTGAAAATGCTGATGGAAAAGCTGTATTTCATCAGCATAGCTAGTAAGTAGGCTAACTACTGTAGTTCAACAATACAACATCAATATTTCTTTGACTTTGAAATTTTGTTAGTTCACTATGGTAACATGAATTATCCTCTGAGATGCAGAAGCACTGATTAGTAATAATAGATATCACTTATTTATTAATAAAAATAAAAAGCATATAAAAAAACAAAATAAAAAAATAAAAAGCAAGTTATTAGTCAATACCATTTATACTGTAGATAAAACTCAGAAACTGGGATGACTTTGTCAGAAAACAAACTAATAAAATTGGAATCATTGCCATAGAACCATAGAATTTTAGAATTTATGTCTATATCTTAGAGATAATTTACGCACTCACCAAGTAGATGAGTTATGATACGTAGTCATTAAGACTCTTTCATCAGAGCACATAGATAGCTAGCGATTTTAATATATTATGCATTGATGCTTGTAGATCACCTTCAATTTTTGATTGGAACTTCTTAATATCAGACTAAAAATGCAATATTTAGCTTCTGATAGTATGGTCCCTGCCTACCAATATGTAATCACGTACTGTTTGGGTACCATTATCGTAGTTTTCTTAGTGTCGTGTTTACATGTTTTATTGTCATTTACCCCTCTTAAAAAATAAGTGGAAAACTGATACATGACGGTACTGCTACTCATAGTAAGTATACTCCTCACTGGTGATAAGTAGCTACTTGTGATAAGTACTCATAATTATAACACAATTGAAATGATGGTGGAAATCATCACACGTGCTAACTATGGACTGTTGTTAGCTTCAACTGAATATTTGATGCACACATTTGTTCCGCTTCGGAGAGAGCAAAACTAAAGCAGTACAACGCTAGAAACCCTCCATTAAAATAGTGACTAACGTTAATTAAGCCTGTAATTAGAAATTTAATATATTTCTAGCTCTGTGTGAAGGTCCATGTTCTACTTTCGTTCATTTGATTTTTGCATGTGTTTTCTTTCAAGGGGGGAACTGTATCAGCTGGAGACAGTCTTTTGTGTCCCTCTAGTAAATACACCTTAAACCTGTTTTTCCCCAATTTTGCAAGCTCCCAGTTGTGTGACTTTGAAATCATACTGCTTTTAAGTATATATTTTATTTCTATTTTTAAAAACTCTACATTCACCATTTAGGTCTAACAAGAAGTAAGTTCTTCTGAATTATAATAAATATCCTCTATCTTCTAGAATATGGAACTTAACGGACCTTAAGATTCCTCTAACTAAGTGACCAGTCTTCTCCCAACACAGAATCCTAAAGTCTATAGGAGAAATTTCATAGGAGCCTGTCTTAATATTTCAAGAAATTCCATGAAAGTATTATACATAAAACAAAGACTAACTGACACGAAACACACATAAGCTAGAGTCTCTGTAGAAATTTGAGTTTAGAAAAGGGTGATCAAGAAGGTTGAAGGTTAGGAAGTATTACCTTTTGTCGAAATGATATCTAGAAATGGCTACCAAAAAATGTTTGGAATAATTCATTTATTTCTCAGATGATAGATGTGAAGGTTTGGAGAGAGAGAGTGTGTGTTTTTCCCCTATATCTATTGAATGGCTTGATTTCATAATTATTTAAGTATCTTGAAACTTTATGTTGCTCACATACCAGTAAAAATTGTCAGCGCAATATAAAAAATAATTGCTGGAATCTTCTGTTTTCTTAAAATTCCTCAACGTCTATCAGTGTTAAACAGAAATATTATTATTTTTTAAATAGTTTGATCTTGTTTGTGTTGGTTGTAATTTTTAAATCTAACACCAGTTCTAGACTTTGGACAAACTTTGTTAGTATTTCAGATTATTTTTTCTTTAAGTCTATTTCATTGCAAAGGAACCCAATGTAATTAAAAGAAACAAACAGACAAACCATATACTGCTAACACTAACAAGATCTAAATTCAGTTATTCTGCACAGTATTGCATTAGTTATCTGAAGGGAAAGAAAAAAGATTGGATTTACAGAGAATATAAGTCAATTCAAGTGGCAGGTTGGCTTCCAGCATAATGCACAACCTCTTATCTCTTCAGGAAGGATATACTTGCAAGATACCCATATAATGAATAGAAGAGCAACAGAGACATCATTCATGGCCAATTATTTGTCTTGTTCAACACCAAAAATTCTATTATAGGAATACATAAGGTTAAGAGATAATGCTTTATTTCTATTTTTAAAAACTCTACATTCACCATTTAGGTCTAACAAGAAGTAAGTTCTTCTGAATTATAATAAATATCCTCTATCTTCTAGAATATGGAACTTAACGGACCTTAAGATTCCTCTAACTAAGTGACCAGTCTTCTCCCAACACAGAATCCTAAAGTCTATAGGAGAAATTTCATAGGAGCCTGTCTTAATATTTCAAGAAATTCCATGAAAGTATTATACATAAAACAAAGACTAACTGACACGAAACACACATAAGCTAGAGTCTCTGTAGAAATTTGAGTTTAGAAAAGGGTGATCAAGAAGGTTGAAGGTTAGGAAGTATTACCTTTTGTCGAAATGATATCTAGAAATGGCTACCAAAAAATGTTTGGAATAATTCATTTATTTCTCAGATGATAGATGTGAAGGTTTGGAGAGAGAGAGTGTGTGTTTTTCCCCTATATCTATTGAATGGCTTGATTTCATAATTATTTAAGTATCTTGAAACTTTATGTTGCTCACATACCAGTAAAAATTGTCAGCGCAATATAAAAAATAATTGCTGGAATCTTCTGTTTTCTTAAAATTCCTCAACGTCTATCAGTGTTAAACAGAAATATTATTATTTTTTAAATAGTTTGATCTTGTTTGTGTTGGTTGTAATTTTTAAATCTAACACCAGTTCTAGACTTTGGACAAACTTTGTTAGTATTTCAGATTATTTTTTCTTTAAGTCTATTTCATTGCAAAGGAACCCAATGTAATTAAAAGAAACAAACAGACAAACCATATACTGCTAACACTAACAAGATCTAAATTCAGTTATTCTGCACAGTATTGCATTAGTTATCTGAAGGGAAAGAAAAAAGATTGGATTTACAGAGAATATAAGTCAATTCAAGTGGCAGGTTGGCTTCCAGCATAATGCACAACCTCTTATCTCTTCAGGAAGGATATACTTGCAAGATACCCATATAATGAATAGAAGAGCAACAGAGACATCATTCATGGCCAATTATTTGTCTTGTTCAACACCAAAAATTCTATTATAGGAATACATAAGGTGTAAGAGATAATGCTTTATTTTTTTCAATAAGATCTAAAACTACTCTTCTCAAGAATTTAAATCAGGGCTTCCCTGGTGGTCCAATGGGTAGAGAGTCCGCCTTGTAGTGCAAGGGGAACCGGTTTGATCCCTGGCCCGGGAAGATCCCATGTGCCATGGAGTGGCTGGACCAGTGTGTCCAATTATGCACCAGCACTCTGGAGTGCATGCTCCCAGAGCCAGTGCTCTGCAAGGAGAGAGGCCACTGTGATGGGAGGCCCACACAGGCCAAAGAATAAAGATGGATGAAAAATGAAATAAAATAAAAAGAATTTAAACCATTTAAATATTTGAAAAAGACTTGGTGTAACCTTAAAACTACTTATGTAAATTATGTAGAGCAAGGCTTATTCATGTATCCATGTATCACTTCAAATGTCTTTTTTTTAAGTTTATTAGCTATAAATGTTTCGAACTGATCTAGGATGTGCCACACAGCAGCATAAACAAATGCTCTCGGTATTTTAACAGTTTACTCAATGGTGCGTATGTTGAAATATGTTTGTAAATCAAAGCACAGTCTCTTTCTGAGTTTCCTGAATTGCACAATTTCTTTCCCTCAAAGGATACTCTGTGAGACCGTAAAGGACTTTGTTGCCAAAGTAGAGAAGGCACATGAAAAAACGTTGGAAAACGCTGTGGCAGCCAGTGCTGTGGCCGATAAAGTAAGCAGGACGCGCTTAGGGCGGGACGGTGGTTTACTGACTGCGAACATCGAACCGTGTTCAACGGCGAAACTAATGAAGTGGCCCTCCTGCCAAGACATCCTAAACCAAGCGAAAATTGCTTCTGAATCATGTATAAGAGTTTAACACATATTTTATCCCCCCCCCCTTTTGGAGTGTAATTGCTGGGCGATGTTGTGCTGATTTCTGCCTTACAACGAAGTGAATCTGCTGTATGTTTGCATACATCCCTCTTGGCCCTCCCTCCCACTGGTATTCTACTTTATGGTTAGTCCATTTAATAGGGAGGAAAACTGAACCCCTAAAGACTAAAAGTCACCTCGTTTTCCCCGCTGATCAACATTTTAAAGGGGAAATGCACAGTAGTCGAGTCACGTGGGGGAAATTGCTAGGCGGCTGGTGTTCCAATGGGGAGGGGAATTGGTTTTCCACTTCCAGGCAGACCTTGGCCGTCCCAAGTTACAGGGTTGCTTGGATTCCCCAGATGTTACGGTCCTCAGCCTCTTTCAGAATTCTGTTTCTTGCTTTGCCTTTATCTTGATTGATATTTTTTCTCTTTGTGAGCTGTCTGAAGCTAAAGAACAGTTTACTGAACCTTGAAAGCCACTGTCTTTGCTTTCATTTGCTCGTGACAGGACCTTGTTGCAGAAGGTTTGGCTCTCTGGGACTTTGCAAAGGCATGATCTTTCCCAGCTGTGGATGGCAGTTTGATTGGCCGGAAGGGGAAGAAAATAGAAATATACATTGGAAGTTTTCAGCCTCTATTATTTTTTTACTCTGTGGAGAGCTTCAGAAAACAGAGACCATCCACAGTCTCACAGTTTTCTCTTCACTGTTTCTGCTGTGACTTTCTTTGGCCTGTCATCAAAGACAAAGAGAGGCAGAAGGGACTGGAAATTAGTGTGGAGATAACACATATATGAGTCAGTAGCATCAATAGCTTGAAGCTTCCGCAGTGGCGCTTGTGGTAAAGAGCCTGCCTGCCAGTGGAGGTAGACATAAGAGATGTAGGTTCCATGCCTGGGTCAAAAAAGATCTCCTGGGGTAGGGCGTGGCAACCCACTCCGGTGTTCTTACTGGAGAATCCCATGGACAGAGGAGCCTGGTGGGCTACGGTCCCTAGGGTTAGACACAGCTGGAGGGACTACACAGTATGCTCAACAGCTTCAGTCCTAAATGTTTCTTTAATGTCTTTTTTTAGGCATGTTTAATCATGTATAAGAGTTTAACACATATTTTATCCCCCCCCCCCTTTTGGAGTGTAATTGCTGGGCGATGTTGTGCTGATTTCTGCCTTACAACGAAGTGAATCTGCTGTATGTTTGCATACATCCCTCTTGGCCCTCCCTCCCACTGGTATTCTACTTTATGGTTAGTCCATTTAATAGGGAGGAAAACTGAACCCCTAAAGACTAAAAGTCACCTCGTTTTCCCCGCTGATCAACATTTTAAAGGGGAAATGCACAGTAGTCGAGTCACGTGGGGGAAATTGCTAGGCGGCTGGTGTTCCAATGGGGAGGGGAATTGGTTTTCCACTTCCAGGCAGACCTTGGCCGTCCCAAGTTACAGGGTTGCTTGGATTCCCCAGATGTTACGGTCCTCAGCCTCTTTCAGAATTCTGTTTCTTGCTTTGCCTTTATCTTGATTGATATTTTTTCTCTTTGTGAGCTGTCTGAAGCTAAAGAACAGTTTACTGAACCTTGAAAGCCACTGTCTTTGCTTTCATTTGCTCGTGACAGGACCTTGTTGCAGAAGGTTTGGCTCTCTGGGACTTTGCAAAGGCATGATCTTTCCCAGCTGTGGATGGCAGTTTGATTGGCCGGAAGGGGAAGAAAATAGAAATATACATTGGAAGTTTTCAGCCTCTATTATTTTTTTACTCTGTGGAGAGCTTCAGAAAACAGAGACCATCCACAGTCTCACAGTTTTCTCTTCACTGTTTCTGCTGTGACTTTCTTTGGCCTGTCATCAAAGACAAAGAGAGGCAGAAGGGACTGGAAATTAGTGTGGAGATAACACATATATGAGTCAGTAGCATCAATAGCTTGAAGCTTCCGCAGTGGCGCTTGTGGTAAAGAGCCTGCCTGCCAGTGGAGGTAGACATAAGAGATGTAGGTTCCATGCCTGGGTCAAAAAAGATCTCCTGGGGTAGGGCGTGGCAACCCACTCCGGTGTTCTTACTGGAGAATCCCATGGACAGAGGAGCCTGGTGGGCTACGGTCCCTAGGGTTAGACACAGCTGGAGGGACTACACAGTATGCTCAACAGCTTCAGTCCTAAATGTTTCTTTGCTCTGAGGAATTCAGGAAAAGCAGAAAAAGAAACAAGGGCTCAGTACTTGTTTCTCTTTCTGCATCAGTCTTCCTTATCCTGGGTATATTACTTTTTCTTTCTTTGAATCAGTAATCCCTGAAGGACTGACACTCCTTTGTAAACCAAAGCTTTGAAGGTAAGTTTGCAAGACTCAGCCAGACTTGGCAGTTTGTGATGCTCCAAACCGTGCCGTAGGCTGATCACTTAAAAAACATTTCTACACTGTTTTGTCTGTGTGCTTGCCTGCTAAGTTGCTTCAGTCATGTCCAACTCTTTGCAGTCCCATGGACTGTAACCGACAACCCTTCTCTGGTCCGTGGAATTTTCCAGGCAAGAATACTGCCGTGGGTTGCCGTGCCCTCCTGCAGGGGCTCTTCCTAACCCAGGGGTCGAATGGGAGTCTCATGGATCCTGCAGTGGCGGGCGAGTTCTTTACCATTAGCACCACCTGGAAAGCCCGTGTTTTGTCTAATGTATAGGAAGTTTTGTGTAATGTGTAATGTGTTTATGTAGTGGGCCGCTTTGCCGTCAACCTTTCGTTGTTTCCTTCTCAGGAAAAATGACTTTAGGAGGACTGTAAAGACTTTCCGCCATGCAATGAAGTTTAAGTACTTCTGAAAGTATACACCAGTAAATTTACAGAATAATTGTGCAATTTTTTTTTAAAAAAATTGTAAGTTATTTAGTCCATAGATGTCCAAAGTATAATTTATGATAGATAGCTAATTAATGATAAGGCCTTCCCAGGTGACTCAGTGGTAACAACCCACCTCCCAATGCAAGAGGTGTGGGTTCGATTCCTGGGGCGGGAAATCCCCTGGAGGAGGAAATGGCAACCCAGAGGGGCCTGGCAGGCTGCAGACCGTGGAGTCACAAAAGTCAGACACCAGTGAGCACGACTAAACAACAAAATAAATGATAAGCATCCATGTAGGTACCTTTCCTCTAAAAATTAAATGCGATTCATTTAAACTTTCACTTTCCAGCTTCACTGAATGAAGATTCATCACTGTGTTTGTTTTCTTTAGTGTTCCGTCCTAAACGAGAAGCTTGAACAACTGCTCCAGGCTTTGCACCACACAGACTTCCAGGCAGGTCCAGCTCTCCCAGGCATCAGCCCTCTCGTAGTAGAAGATCCTGTGGAATCTTCCAGCGAAGAATCCTTGTGTGAAAGCAAGGAACACCTCTTGGATGACACTACAAAACCCTCTTCCCAGAAAGCTGTCAGACCAAGGGAAATAATGCTGCGGGCAAACAGTTTAAAGAAAGCAGTGAGGCAAGTCATTGAAGAGGCCGGAAAAGGTACACATTAACAAAAGCGGCTTCCGAAGTTAGCAGCGTTCCTATTGCAAACACAAGCGAGCTTTCATACTGGTCAGACTGTGTGTGCTCAGTCGCTCCGTTGTGTCTGACCCTTTGAGGCCCCATGGACTGCAGCCCACCAGGGTCCTCTTCCCACGGAATTTTCCAGGCAAGAATACTAAAGTGGGGTGCCATTTCCTACGCCAGGGGATCTTCCTGACCCAGGAATCAAACCCAGGTCTCTTGTGTCTCATACATTGGCAGGCATGTTCTTTACCACTGGCACCACCTGGAAACCCCGTTGGTCAGACTAGACACACTTAAAAAGAGTTTCAGAGATAAATACACTGAATACATTAAAATGAAATTATAAATTACTTTTAAATCATATTTCTAAAACTAGTTTTTTTAACCAGAATCTGTTAAATTCTGAAAGAAAATCAAACCGGTAAGCTACATTGAAAATATTTTCCAAACATTTATTTCTCAAATGTTTATGCTGCTTTTTTAAGAGTTTATAAAAGTTCTACCTCCATTTTTCCTTTTTGTATTAGTGGCATATCGTACCTCTCTTAGAATTTTAGGGAATAGATTAAAGGTTAACTTTAAATAAATATTCAAATTTATCAATTGTAATTTTGGAGGGCGCGTTAGGGAGGGAGCGGGCGGGCCACTTCTATTGGTCTTTCATTTATCTATTTTCATCCATCTTTGTTCTTTGGCCCGTGTGGGCCTCCCATCGCGGTGGCCTCTGTTGTCGCAGAGCACCCGCTCAGTAATTGGACACATGGGTCCAGCCGCTCCACAGCACATGGGATCTTCTCAGGCCAGGGATCGAACTGGCACCCCTTGCACTGCAAGCCGGTGTCCTTACCCACTGGACCACCAGGGAAGCCCGAATTGTAATTTTTAATTGGACTTGTATTTCATTTCATCATCTCAAATTCTTATATATTTTTATTTTTATTTTTAGTTTGTGTTAAGATTATAATTTTGACAATTTAAAATGTTGCCCTTTATAATCTCTAGTTCTAATACTTAACAGTTACCATGTAACCCTAGGGTTCCAAAAAAATTGGGCAAACAAAAAAAGCGGCTTCCGAAGTTAGCAGCGTTCTTGAAAAATTACTGGTCAGACTGTGTGTGCTCAGTCGCTCCGTTGTGTCTGACCCTTTGAGGCCCCATGGACTGCAGCCCACCAGGGTCCTCTTCCCACGGAATTTTCCAGGCAAGAATACTAAAGTGGGGTGCCATTTCCTACGCCAGGGGATCTTCCTGACCCAGGAATCAAACCCAGGTCTCTTGTGTCTCATACATTGGCAGGCATGTTCTTTACCACTGGCACCACCTGGAAACCCCGTTGGTCAGACTAGACACACTTAAAAAGAGTTTCAGAGATAAATACACTGAATACATTAAAATGAAATTATAAATTACTTTTAAATCATATTTCTAAAACTAGTTTTTTTAACCAGAATCTGTTAAATTCTGAAAGAAAATCAAACCGGTAAGCTACATTGAAAATATTTTCCAAACATTTATTTCTCAAATGTTTATGCTGCTTTTTTAAGAGTTTATAAAAGTTCTACCTCCATTTTTTCCTTTTTTGTATTAGTGGCATATGCGTACCTCTCTTAGAATTTTAGGGAATAGATTAAAGGTTAACTTTAAATAAATATTCAAATTTATCAATTGTAATTTTGGAGGGGCGCGCGTTAGGGAGGGAGGGGCGGGCGGGCCACTTCTATTGGTCTTTCATTTATCTATTTTCATCCATCTTTGTTCTTTGGCCCGTGTGGGCCTCCCATCGCGGTGGCCTCTGTTGTCGCAGAGCACCCGCTCAGTAATTGGACACATGGGTCCAGCCGCTCCACAGCACATGGGATCTTCTCAGGCCAGGGATCGAACTGGCACCCCTTGCACTGCAAGCCGGTGTCCTTACCCACTGGACCACCAGGGAAGCCCGAATTGTAATTTTTAATTGGACTTGTATTTCATTTCATCATCTCAAATTCTTATATATTTTTATTTTTATTTTTAGTTTGTGTTAAGATTATAATTTTGACAATTTAAAATGTTGCCCTTTATAATCTCTAGTTCTAATACTTAACAGTTACCATGTAACCCTAGGGTTCATTGCCAATCAGCACTTATTTGTGAATGGGGAGTTTCTTTGCATTTATATTTCTGTTTTCCTTTCAGAAGCATATGTTAATATTTGTGGCTCTTATTTTTGTTTGTTCAAACATTTTTCTCTTCTTACTACTTAAAGTGATGGATGACCAGCCAGTTCACTCCTCTGAACCGATTAATCAATCATTTGATTATGATAGCACAGAAATAGATGAGCCCAGAGATGAATTAAAAGAAGATGATGCAAAAGAGTCATTAACTGGTAAGAAAAATGTGATAAAATTATTTTGGTTGTGCTATGAAAAAAGGGGACCCTGCAGGGGCGCTGCGTGATGGCCTGGAGGGGTGGGATGGGGGGATATACATATGACTAATCTGGGATCATACATGTCTATAAACAACAAAACTCTTTAAAAGTAAAAAGTAAAATAAAAATTAAAAAAAATTATTTTGGAACATAATAAAATATAACTCTGGTTTTCATTTTCTAAAAGGCTTATCAGTATGAAATAAATTATTTGCATTTTTATTTTTAACAAAGCTTTTCAGAAAGTGAAACTTAGATATTCATGAATGCTAAAATAATGAAGGTAACAACCAATATTTAGACTCTTGTCAGATATTCTCATATCCCTTATTATCGTTTAATCTAGAAGTCATTATAATAAACTAAGAATTGGGGAAATCACACATGATTAAATATCCTAATTTTCCTGAAGGGAGAGTAATCACCAATAGTGTGGACTTTAACCTGTGTTAGCCCTCCGATTTTTTTGAGAATAATATGGAAGCTACAGGCCTCACAAGCATAAAACTTGACATTTAAATAATTCATCAGTCCAAATGGGTGATAATCCTTATCGCTAAATTAAGTGTTTAAATCAGAGGACATCTGGTTACAACCCTGTCTCTCCTGAAATTATTTTTGCTAGGAAATTAACCTGTAGTTGCTCAAAGACCATTCACTATTCTCTACTTTTTGGGTTTTAACTGACGATGCATTTATACTTTTAATTGTTCATGTTGTATAAGGGAAAAATTATTAATTTACTAGAATAAAACAAGCAGAGTTATTAATGAAAGTGAGAAGACAATATGAAAATAATTATGTAGGACTTCCTAATGAAAATCAATACTATTATATCACAACTGTTTGTAGTCATTAAATTTTTACTTTTACTTTCATTACATATAAACTTGGATACATTACTTAAGTTCTCTGTGGTTTTTTCACTTGTAAAATGGAGATCATAGGGCTTCCCTGGTGGTCCAGTGGGTAAAGAGTCCACTTTGCACTGCAAGGGGCTCCAGTTCACTCCCTGGCCTGAGAAGATCCCGCGTGCATCGGAGCAGCTGGACCAATGTGTCCAATTACCTAGCCAGTGCTCTGGAGCGCGTGCGCCCAGAGATGGTACTCTGCAGCGGGAGAGGCCACTGCGATGGGAGGCCCACACAGGTCAGAGAACAAAGATGGATGAAAACCAATAAGTGAAAGACCAATAAAAGTGGCCAAAAATCAAAAAAAGGAAAAAATGGAGACAATAATGTACCTACTTGTGATGTTTAAGTAAGTGATAGGTGATAGATGATGGTAGGTTACCAGGAACGGTGTCGGATTCTTAATCTCCATGGGAGAAGAATTCACATTGGGATCAAAAGACTCGGTGATGGTCACTCAGAGCTTCATGCAGTGAAAAGTTCATTAAAGTAAGAAAGGATAGGGAAGAGCTTCCAGCATAGACACTGGAAGGGGGATAGAAGAGTATCCCCCTTTGCCAGTTTAAGCCTAACAATTTGTATCTTCCAGTCAGTTGCCAAACAATAAATCAAAAGAATATCTTAAGGTTGTGAAGGCCCTGTAGGCCCATACCCACAGCAGTAACATGAGGTTAGCCAGGACAGTCTCCAGGCCTCAGGGCTAGGTGAGATATTCTAATGTAAACGCCCAGATTAACATAAGACTAGAAGTTTTCAGTTTCAACATTGAAGATCTTTGCCTTTAGTTCTCCTTGTCCTTCCTCTTCTCCTCCTTGTCCCTGGGACCCGGTAGCCTCCTTATCAAATCTTCCTATGTACCCCTTCCAGAAGTTAGCACCCATTAAATGCCTAGAATAGCTCTGGGTATATTGTGTTGGAGAGGAATGTCTGCTGTCAGTTTCACTCTTATGATCATTGCTGCTACTTCTGCTGTTGCTGCTGCGAACTACACTGACTTTGAAAGACTAGTTCTTCACTGTATTTAAAACGCTTAGAAACTTTGAAATGAGACTGTGTTACAGGCTCCATGCTTCTGGCATACAATCAGCGCTTTCATGTTTCACAACATGAGTCCTTTTAGACATTATGCATAGCTTTTCCAGGACGCACCCAGTTGTATTAATATAACCTTAGATCTTTCCACCTTAAATGGCCCCATTGCAGAGTATCATCCAATGCAGGCGTATCTACACCCTTGACCAATGGTCACTGAGCGTTCGGACTGCTCACTTTCACTGCTTCCCACTCTTGTGGTCAGTTCTAATTGGGGGAAACTTTCTTCTGTTCATGTATTGAGCTTTATATTTTTTGCCTGAAGTTTCTACCCATGCCTACAGTTCTTATTAATAAACGTGTATGAACACGTTGCCAGTAACAACCACTGACATTTGTGGAGTACTTCATGGTTCAGTGTTGCGCTTGCCATCTCACGATACTGAAGATGACTCGGCCATGGGACAGCCCTTCCCTGGAAACAGCTTTCACGGCATCATATCCTCTTCCTGTACAGCATGTGTTGTTTATCCAGATTCTCTTTAGTAAATTGTTTTACCAAACTAACGTGATGATTTTAAAAACAGTTTTGAAGTAATCTTAAGGTAGGAAGAGCTTCCAGCATAGAAGGGGGGGTTCCCCTTTGCCAGTTTAAGCCTAACAATTTGTATCTTCCAGTCAGTTGCCAAACAATAAATCAAAAGAATATCTTAAGGTTGTGAAGGCCCTGTAGGCCCATACCCACAGCAGTAACATGAGGTTAGCCAGGACAGTCTCCAGGCCTCAGGGCTAGGTGAGATATTCTAATGTAAACGCCCAGATTAACATAAGACTAGAAGTTTTCAGTTTCAACATTGAAGATCTTTGCCTTTAGTTCTCCTTGTCCTTCCTCTTCTCCTCCTTGTCCCTGGGACCCGGTAGCCTCCTTATCAAATCTTCCTATGTACCCCTTCCAGAAGTTAGCACCCATTAAATGCCTAGAATAGCTCTGGGTATATTGTGCTGGAGAGGAATGTCTGCTGTCAGTTTCACTCTTATGATCATTGCTGCTACTTCTGCTGTTGCTGCTGCGAACTACACTGACTTTGAAAGACTAGTTCTTCACTGTATTTAAAACGCTTAGAAACTTTGAAATGAGACTGTGTTACAGGCTCCATGCTTCTGGCATACAATCAGCGCTTTCATGTTTCACAACATGAGTCCTTTTAGACATTATGCATAGCTTTTCCAGGACGCACCCAGTTGTATTAATATAACCTTAGATCTTTCCACCTTAAATGGCCCCATTGCAGAGTATCATCCAATGCAGGCGTATCTACACCCTTGACCAATGGTCACTGAGCGTTCGGACTGCTCACTTTCACTGCTTCCCACTCTTGTGGTCAGTTCTAATTGGGGGAAACTTTCTTCTGTTCATGTATTGAGCTTTATATTTTTTGCCTGAAGTTTCTACCCATGCCTACAGTTCTTATTAATAAACGTGTATGAACACGTTGCCAGTAACAACCACTGACATTTGTGGAGTACTTCATGGTTCAGTGTTGCGCTTGCCATCTCACGATACTGAAGATGACTCGGCCATGGGACAGCCCTTCCCTGGAAACAGCTTTCACGGCATCATATCCTCTTCCTGTACAGCATGTGTTGTTTATCCAGATTCTCTTTAGTAAATTGTTTTACCAAACTAACGTGATGATTTTAAACCTTCAGTTTTTCTTGTTGTACCCATTTGGTCAATAGGATGCCCCATTTTGAGCAATATTTGCCAGATTTCTCTGTAATGTAATAACACACTGATATTCATACACTATTTGTTCTGGCCATAATGAATGACTATCTCTGGAAGACTGGTTTTTCAGCACTCATGGGTTTTGGTTTTCCAGCCACCTACCATCCCACCTGACTATACCCTCGTGAATTTAACAGTTCCATTGTAGTCTACCAAGGAAACCCAAAAAATATATATCAAGTGACGTAGATATTGTTATTGAAATAAGCACAGATTATACACATCTTAATGGTGCAGCATTGGTTCTTTAATTTGGGGCTAGTAATCCAGTTTCATGGGCCTCAGTAGCAGGAGGAATGTTTCTGTATTAAATCATTTAACTTTTTGAAGCATACTCATTATATTATTATCATTGAATAATTTCATAAATTGTAGATCTGAAATGAGCAAAATACGCATTAATGTGATCAATGAGATGTTGCATTTAAGAAGAACCATGAAACATTAATTTGGTTACCTGCAATGGAACATCAGTCTTGGTCACTGGAACACTCTCTGGTTTTCTATCAGAGATGAGTATCAAAAGGTTGTTTTTATTAGAAATCAGTTCCAGGGCTCCCATCTGTCAAAAAAGAAAAGAGTGCTGGTCTGCTCCTTCTCCTTAGTGCAACAGAGCAGTTTTTGAACAGAGAGATGAGAGTGTAAGATTAATATAGTTAGTTTGTAATTAGTCTTAGAGAGAGTAAGATAATTAAATTTTAGAGTATTTTTAAATTGAGTTTGAGGATTACTGTTTTTTTTAAAAAACACCTGCCAACTGCTCCATAAATTAGTTAGAGATACTATTTGATCTCTGTTAAATTGTACCAGTTTAGGTAGAATTAAATCTCTTTTTGTTGTTTACTTTGAGAGTAATTCTGTTTTGGAATACTTTTTTTTTTTTAATGCATTGAGCTTTTATAAGGATATGATGGAACTGTTTGGACAGTTCATTCTTTAAGTAAATGATTAATTTAGAAGTCAAAGTATATTGATTTCATTCGAAAAAGATAGTATTTTCTCTTCCATGTATAGAAGAAAATACTCATGCTTCACTGTTGACTCTGGGAATTCCATTAATTAAATTTGAGCATTTACTCAACATTTTTGAGAAAGGGATTGCACTGGCAATATACATGACAATATATATGTTCCATTTTCAAAAACTGTTAGGTGTCAAAATTTGCTTTCTTTAAATATGAATTGTTTTAAAAAACAAATTGGATTTTTTCCAGCCACCTACCATCCCACCTGACTATACCCTCGTGAATTTAACAGTTCCATTGTAGTCTACCAAGGAAACCCAAAAAATATATATCAAGTGACGTAGATATTGTTATTGAAATAAGCACAGATTATACACATCTTAATGGTGCAGCATTGGTTCTTTAATTTGGGGCTAGTAATCCAGTTTCATGGGCCTCAGTAGCAGGAGGAATGTTTCTGTATTAAATCATTTAACTTTTTGAAGCATACTCATTATATTATTATCATTGAATAATTTCATAAATTGTAGATCTGAAATGAGCAAAATACGCATTAATGTGATCAATGAGATGTTGCATTTAAGAAGAACCATGAAACATTAATTTGGTTACCTGCAATGGAACATCAGTCTTGGTCACTGGAACACTCTCTGGTTTTCTATCAGAGATGAGTATCAAAAGGTTGTTTTTATTAGAAATCAGTTCCAGGGCTCCCATCTGTCAAAAAAGAAAAGAGTGCTGGTCTGCTCCTTCTCCTTAGTGCAACAGAGCAGTTTTTGAACAGAGAGATGAGAGTGTAAGATTAATATAGTTAGTTTGTAATTAGTCTTAGAGAGAGTAAGATAATTAAATTTTAGAGTATTTTTAAATTGAGTTTGAGGATTACTGTTTTTTTTAAAAAACACCTGCCAACTGCTCCATAAATTAGTTAGAGATACTATTTGATCTCTGTTAAATTGTACCAGTTTAGGTAGAATTAAATCTCTTTTTGTTGTTTACTTTGAGAGTAATTCTGTTTTGGAATACTTTTTTCTTAATGCATTGAGCTTTTATAAGGATATGATGGAACTGTTTGGACAGTTCATTCTTTAAGTAAATGATTAATTTAGAAGTCAAAGTATATTGATTTCATTCGAAAAAGATAGTATTTTCTCTTCCATGTATAGAAGAAAATACTCATGCTTCACTGTTGACTCTGGGAATTCCATTAATTAAATTTGAGCATTTACTCAACATTTTTGAGAAAGGGATTGCACTGGCAATATACATGACAATATATATGTTCCATTTTCAAAAACTGTTAGGTGTCAAAATTTGCTTTCTTTAAATATGAATTGTTCAACATTCAAATTGGAAGTATCATCAACCTTTAATTATGGTGAGAAGTGAAAGTGTTAGTCGCTCAGTCATGTCCAACTCTTTGTGACCCCATGGGCTGTACCCACCAGCTTCCTCTGTCCATGGGATTCTCCAGGCAAGAACACTGGAGTGGGTTACCATTCCCTTCTCCAGGGGATCTTCCCAACCCGGGAATCAAACCCAGGTCTCTTGTATTGCTGGGAGATTCTTTACCATCTGAGCCTGCTGGTCACCATCTATATAAAATGAGAATCAAGACAAATTTCATCCACAGAGTAAATCCCAAGAAAATTAACAAAATATAGTAAAAGGATAGGTAAACACAAGATAGCATTTTCAGTTTTACTGATTAATTTAAGCATGTATGAAATTATGTTGTTAAGTATAAGGACTCCCTTGCTTTCTTAATAACTTTATCAATATCTCTATCTGAACTTTTCTGCCAACAGGTAAAACTGCACCTTGGTCTCCAGATGGCCGGACAGGTCGTTCCCAAACTGACCCTGGCCCTGGTCCCGCCGTGGCAGCCAGCAAAGAAAACCTTCCTGTGCTCAATACCAGAATAATTTGCCCAGGTAGTACTGATTCTGATTTCTTTTAAGTATTTCAGTGAAAATATGTAAGTACTCATTTTCCTGAACTATAGAAATATGTTCATAAAAATGGTCCTTTAAGAGAATGTTCTTAGTACTTTTATTCTTGAAAGCCCAGATCCTTAAACTATTAAAACACATGTTCCTAGACCCTACCCTGAGAAATTTTGATTGAGTGGCTCTAGAGTGGAGCCGGAATCTGCATTTAAGTACCTAAGATAAATTTTTGTTGTTTACTTTGAGAGTAATTCTGTTTTGGAATACTTTTTTTTTTTTTAATGCATTGAGCTTTTATAAGGATATGATGGAACTGTTTGGACAGTTCATTCTTTAAGTAAATGATTAATTTAGAAGTCAAAGTATATTGATTTCATTCGAAAAAGATAGTATTTTCTCTTCCATGTATAGAAGAAAATACTCATGCTTCACTGTTGACTCTGGGAATTCCATTAATTAAATTTGAGCATTTACTCAACATTTTTGAGAAAGGGATTGCACTGGCAATATACATGACAATATATATGTTCCATTTTCAAAAACTGTTAGGTGTCAAAATTTGCTTTCTTTAAATATGAATTGTTCAACATTCAAATTGGAAGTATCATCAACCTTTAATTATGGTGAGAAGTGAAAGTGTTAGTCGCTCAGTCATGTCCAACTCTTTGTGACCCCATGGGCTGTACCCACCAGCTTCCTCTGTCCATGGGATTCTCCAGGCAAGAACACTGGAGTGGGTTACCATTCCCTTCTCCAGGGGATCTTCCCAACCCGGGAATCAAACCCAGGTCTCTTGTATTGCTGGGAGATTCTTTACCATCTGAGCCTGCTGGTCACCATCTATATAAAATGAGAATCAAGACAAATTTCATCCACAGAGTAAATCCCAAGAAAATTAACAAAATATAGTAAAAGGATAGGTAAACACAAGATAGCATTTTCAGTTTTACTGATTAATTTAAGCATGTATGAAATTATGTTGTTAAGTATAAGGACTCCCTTGCTTTCTTAATAACTTTATCAATATCTCTATCTGAACTTTTCTGCCAACAGGTAAAACTGCACCTTGGTCTCCAGAGGGCCCGGACAGGTCGTTCCCAAACTGACCCTGGCCCTGGTCCCGCCGTGGCAGCCAGCAAAGAAAACCTTCCTGTGCTCAATACCAGAATAATTTGCCCAGGTAGTACTGATTCTGATTTCTTTTAAGTATTTCAGTGAAAATATGTAAGTACTCATTTTCCTGAACTATAGAAATATGTTCATAAAAATGGTCCTTTAAGAGAATGTTCTTAGTACTTTTATTCTTGAAAGCCCAGATCCTTAAACTATTAAAACACATGTTCCTAGACCCTACCCTGAGAAATTTTGATTGAGTGGCTCTAGAGTGGAGCCCGGGAATCTGCATTTAAGTACCTAAGATAAATTTTGTCTTATATTTTAACCACCTTTTAAGTGTCTTCTCCACAGCCTTCCTCTTAGTTTTTTAATTAATTAATTAATTAATTATTTATTTATTTTGCGGGGTGGGGTTTCGGGAGGGAAGGGGGCGGGCGGGCCACTTCTTTTGGTCTTTCATTTATCTATTTTCTTTGTTCTTTGGCCCGTGTGGGCCTCCCATCGCAGTGACCTCTGTTGTTGCAGAGCACCGGCTCTGGGCGCACATGCTCCAGAGCTCCGGCTCAGTAATTGGACACATCGGTCCAGCCATTGTGCAGCATGTGGGATCCTCCCAGGCCAGGGATCGAACCTGCGCCCCTTGCACTGCAAGGCAATGTCCTTACCCACTGGACAACCAGGCCCTTCCTCTTCGTTTTAAGCCATAAGAATCTAGTTATTAATATTGCTTCATCTTGGAATATCTGAGGCATCTGTTTTGGCCCTGATTACGGCTTGGGATTTGGGATAGTATTATTGGAAACTGAAGGATGTGTGTGGAAGGGGCAGGTGGTAAATGTAGATGTGTCAGAGGTCTTCTCAAGTATTGTTTCTTTGCCTTAGTGAAAACTTTTCAGATTCATTTGTACCCTAGAAATTAATCTCTTCTACAAATTATTTTTAAAGGTGAATCACAATTTGAGAGTAATCGTTGGAAATTTTATTATTGTATTTTATAATAGTCTAAAAGTGGAAACAACCCAAATATTCATCAGTAGATAAATGCAGAAACAAAATATGATGTATCCATACAATGGAATTGTACTCAGTCGTTAAAAAGGATGAGCACTGATATATGCTCCAACATAATTACTCTTTTTGGCAGGGAGCCAGCAAAGAAAACCTTCCTGTGCTCAATACCAGAATAATTTGCCCAGGTAGTACTGATTCTGATTTCTTTTAAGTATTTCAGTGAAAATATGTAAGTACTCATTTTCCTGAACTATAGAAATATGTTCATAAAAATGGTCCTTTAAGAGAATGTTCTTAGTACTTTTATTCTTGAAAGCCCAGATCCTTAAACTATTAAAACACATGTTCCTAGACCCTACCCTGAGAAATTTTGATTGAGTGGCTCTAGAGTGGAGCCCGGGAATCTGCATTTAAGTACCTAAGATAAATTTTGTCTTATATTTTAACCACCTTTTAAGTGTCTTCTCCACAGCCTTCCTCTTAGTTTTTTTTTAATTAATTAATTAATTAATTAATTAATTAATTTGCAGGGTGGGGGTTCGGGAGGGAAGGGGGCGGGCGGGCCACTTCTTTTGGTCTTTCATTTATCTATTTTCTTTGTTCTTTGGCCCGTGTGGGCCTCCCATCGCAGTGACCTCTGTTGTTGCAGAGCACCGGCTCTGGGCGCACATGCTCCAGAGCTCCGGCTCAGTAATTGGACACATCGGTCCAGCCATTGTGCAGCATGTGGGATCCTCCCAGGCCAGGGATCGAACCTGCGCCCCTTGCACTGCAAGGCAATGTCCTTACCCACTGGACAACCAGGCCCTTCCTCTTCGTTTTAAGCCATAAGAATCTAGTTATTAATATTGCTTCATCTTGGAATATCTGAGGCATCTGTTTTGGCCCTGATTACGGCTTGGGATTTGGGATAGTATTATTGGAAACTGAAGGATGTGTGTGGAAGGGGCAGGTGGTAAATGTAGATGTGTCAGAGGTCTTCTCAAGTATTGTTTCTTTGCCTTAGTGAAAACTTTTCAGATTCATTTGTACCCTAGAAATTAATCTCTTCTACAAATTATTTTTAAAGGTGAATCACAATTTGAGAGTAATCGTTGGAAATTTTATTATTGTATTTTATAATAGTCTAAAAGTGGAAACAACCCAAATATTCATCAGTTGATAAATGCAGAAACAAAATATGATGTATCCATACAATGGAATTGTACTCAGTCGTTAAAAAGGATGAGCACTGATATATGCTCCAACATAATTACTCTTTTTTTGGCAGGGGAGTGTTTGGGGAAGGAGGGGGGCGGGTGGGCCACTTCTATTGGTCTTTCATTTATCTATTTTCATCCACCTTTTGTTCTTTGGCCCGTGTTGGCCTCCCATCGCAGTGGCCTCTGTTGTCGCAGAGCACTGGCTCTGGGCGCATGCGCTCCAGAGCTCCGGCTCAATAATTGGACACATCAGTCCAGCCGCTCCGCGGCTCGTGGAATCTGCCCAGGCCAGGGATTGAACTGGCGCCCCTTGCACCGCAAGGCGGTGTCCTTACCCACTGGACCACCAGGGAAGCCCCAACATAATTACTCTTGAAAACATTATGCCCAATGAACGAAGCTAAACACAAAAAGGCACATATTATATGATTCCAGTTACATGGAGTGTTCAGAATAGTCCTGTCTATAGAGAAAGAAAGTGGTTTAGTGGTTTCCAGAATCTGAGAATGGGGCACTGGGAAGAATGGAAAATGACTGCTAACAGATACAGGTTTCTTTTTGTAGTAATAAAAAGTTCTCAGATAGTAATGATCATCGCACAACTTTGTGTGTATACAAGTTAGTGATATACTTTAAAAAGGTGAATTTCATGGTAAGTGAATTGTATCTTAATGAAAATGTTACAATGTAAAAGATAAATCTAGAATGCGTTGGGTTCTGGAAAGGAGTCTATATCCAGAGGTCATACCTCTCTTCACAGCTGGAACTCTGGGGTGCACCCTTCTGGGTGGAAGCTGTGCAGTGGGTCACCCTAAAACATCTTAGAAAACACTATCCTTCTCTTTGGGGCATCTGAAATAGGACTCTTCACCTTTTCAAGCTGTTTTTTCCTCTCACCACCATGGTTGTTTTATTCATTTATTTACTTATTTAGCCATAAATGGAACTGGTATAGCAGATTATAACATTGCATATTCAAAAGTATGAAATTAAATGATAGAATAATCACTAAACTTTGTAACTAAAATAGTGAACATCTAGGAGGAGCATTTTGTTAAAGAAAGGAATGTTTGCTAAATGTTTGTTCTCAATTGCACAACATTTTTCATCACTATTTCTTTCCTCTTTGTGTATCTGTTCCCTTGGGTCCCTTTTCCTTAGTGCTTCTAGCCTTAATATTTGATTTGGTAAATCATAAAATCCATTAGCTTTGAATTTTGTAACTAGTTAGTGGAAAGCTATCTGGTTGTTAAAATAAGTGTGAGTTTTGGCATATTTAGAGGTAGGATAAACATTTCATTTCTATGTTCAATACTGTGTTCTTCTAAAATTCATGAATACCCATGTTTAAAAGTTTGTTACTTATTCTTGAAAACAGCACTGAATTTTCACCTTAGTATGTCAACCTTTTTACTTGAGTATTATTACCTATGCTTTGAGACCATGGAAGTGATAAGTCTATGACATGCTGGATAATTCAGCCTTCATTGTAAATTCCTTACAGACTCCCTACCTTATTAGATAATAAGTAAAGAAGTAATATTTACTTGTTGAAGTTACCAGGTCATTTATGATGAATGGGAAACTGTCACAAAGAGATCCCCCCACCCATTTACGTTCTTACCTGCTTCATTTTTTATGGCAACAGGTAGATCTCAAGAAGCATCAGAAACTTTGTATTTACCAGTGTCATAGTTCTTAGTTATTATTAAGGAGGACAGTGTAAAGCGTGGAGATTCGCTCCATGCTTTGGGAACAAGATGTTTCACATTAGGTATAAAAACAATGGACTGGCTCTTTCTGTTTTTCTCTTAACATGTGATCCTGTTTTTTTTCTTTCTGACCAGGTTTAAGAGCAGGACTCGCTGCCTCGATTGCTGGAAGTTCTATTATTAACAAAATTTCGCTATTGTTTGTGGGTGGAAGCTGTGCAGTGGGTCACCCTAAAACATCTTAGAAAACACTATCCTTCTCTTTGGGGCATCTGAAATAGGACTCTTCACCTTTTCAAGCTGTTTTTTCCTCTCACCACCATGGTTGTTTTATTCATTTATTTACTTATTTAGCCATAAATGGAACTGGTATAGCAGATTATAACATTGCATATTCAAAAGTATGAAATTAAATGATAGAATAATCACTAAACTTTGTAACTAAAATAGTGAACATCTAGGAGGAGCATTTTGTTAAAGAAAGGAATGTTTGCTAAATGTTTGTTCTCAATTGCACAACATTTTTCATCACTATTTCTTTCCTCTTTGTGTATCTGTTCCCTTGGGTCCCTTTTCCTTAGTGCTTCTAGCCTTAATATTTGATTTGGTAAATCATAAAATCCATTAGCTTTGAATTTTGTAACTAGTTAGTGGAAAGCTATCTGGTTGTTAAAATAAGTGTGAGTTTTGGCATATTTAGAGGTAGGATAAACATTTCATTTCTATGTTCAATACTGTGTTCTTCTAAAATTCATGAATACCCATGTTTAAAAGTTTGTTACTTATTCTTGAAAACAGCACTGAATTTTCACCTTAGTATGTCAACCTTTTACTTGAGTATTATTACCTATGCTTTGAGGCCATGGAAGTGATAAGTCTATGACATGCTGGATAATTCAGCCTTCATTGTAAATTCCTTACAGACTCCCTACCTTATTAGATAATAAGAAAAGGGTAATATTTACTTGTTGAAGTTACCAGGTCATTTATGATGAATGGGAAACTGTCACAAAGAGATCCCCCCACCCATTTACGTTCTTACCTGCTTCATTTTTTATGGCAACAGGTAGATCTCAAGAAGCATCAGAAACTTTGTATTTACCAGTGTCATAGTTCTTAGTTATTATTAAGGAGGACAGTGTAAAGCGTGGAGATTCGCTCCATGCTTTGGGAACAAGATGTTTCACATTAGGTATAAAAACAATGGACTGGCTCTTTCTGTTTTTCTCTTAACATGTGATCCTGTTTTTTTTCTTTCTGACCAGGTTTAAGAGCAGGACTCGCTGCCTCGATTGCTGGAAGTTCTATTATTAACAAAATGTTACTAGCAAATATTGACCCTTTTGGTGCAACACCATTTATCGATCCAGATCCAGATTCAGTGTGAGAAAATGCTTTTTTGTGTATATGCGTTTTGTTGGCTTTCCTTGTTTCTGTTCTATATGAATGGAAACATTTAAAATGCATTGTAATAAAAATAGTCCCACATCCTAAAAAGACTACCAGAAAATTTTAAATGTTGACGACAATGAGTACGTTGACCCATTTGAAATACAGTGATTTTTAGGATCTAAGGTAGATCCCTTCCAGCCTGTGGTCTCAGATACCAACCCAGTGGTGAAGTGGGTCACAAATCTACAGTCTTCCCCCTGGAATATTTTATTCATTGGTGCCTTCATACTCACAAATTTTTGCTGTAACTTTTGCCTCATTTTTTTCTCAGTCTTGCTAATTCTGCCATCTTTCCACATTCACTGTCAAAGTTTGCTTGTTTCGGAAAGCTTCTGGCCCTTATTGGACCCTTCTGTTCTTAAAATTCCAGTTTTTTTTTTTTAATTGTTGGCCTCTTTTTATTGACTTTTTATTTTTCACCCATCTGTATTCTTTGACCTGTGCAGGCCTCCCATTGCAGTGGCCTCTCTCACTGCAGAGCACTGGCTTTGGGTGCATGCGCTCCAGAGAGCTGGCTCATAACTGGACACACTGGTCCAGCTGCTCTGCAACGCATGGGATCTTCCCAGGCCAGGGTTTGAACCGGTATCCCCTTAGCTGCAAGGACTCTTTACCCACTGGACCACCAGGGAAGCCCAAAATTCCAATATTTTATTGACTGTTCATTATGTACTTCTTTTTACTTCCTATTTAATTTTGCTTTTTTATGTCTCATTTCACTAATGACACCCTTGAAGGACAGTTCCATACTCTTGTACATTTCAAAGCACCTAGAAGAGTAACAACTGATCTAGTTGTTTTCTGCTCAATAAATATCCAATAAACGTATAAACGAGGAGAGTTTCTGATAAAAAGGAGTGTTAGCATCTGACTGTGAGGTCTTCTCTTATGTGTGTGTAGTGAGGGGCTTATGTAGGAGATAGAAGAACTAAGATTTTGTTACAATAAATAGAAAAATCATTACCTTTGCTGTCTCTGCTTTGCCTTGCCCACAATCCCTTTATATCACAGGTATTGAAATGTACAACATACTGGGATCATGGGCATGGCACATGAACAGGAAGTGATTCCTGCTAAACTTTCCTGTCTTCTGTAAGAAATGGAAGCAACATGTAAAATGCATTGTAATAAAAATAGTCCCACATCCTAAAAAGACTACCAGAAAATTTTAAATGTTGACGACAATGAGTACGTTGACCCATTTGAAATACAGTGATTTTTAGGATCTAAGGTAGATCCCTTCCAGCCTGTGGTCTCAGATACCAACCCAGTGGTGAAGTGGGTCACAAATCTACAGTCTTCCCCCTGGAATATTTTATTCATTGGTGCCTTCATACTCACAAATTTTTGCTGTAACTTTTGCCTCATTTTTTTCTCAGTCTTGCTAATTCTGCCATCTTTCCACATTCACTGTCAAAGTTTGCTTGTTTCGGAAAGCTTCTGGCCCTTATTGGACCCTTCTGTTCTTAAAATTCCAGTTTTTTTTTTTTAATTGTTGGCCTCTTTTTATTGACTTTTTATTTTTCACCCATCTGTATTCTTTGACCTGTGCAGGCCTCCCATTGCAGTGGCCTCTCTCACTGCAGAGCACTGGCTTTGGGTGCATGCGCTCCAGAGAGCTGGCTCATAACTGGACACACTGGTCCAGCTGCTCTGCAACGCATGGGATCTTCCCAGGCCAGGGTTTGAACCGGTATCCCCTTAGCTGCAAGGACTCTTTACCCACTGGACCACCAGGGAAGCCCAAAATTCCAATATTTTATTGACTGTTCATTATGTACTTCTTTTTACTTCCTATTTAATTTTGCTTTTTTATGTCTCATTTCACTAATGACACCCTTGAAGGACAGTTCCATACTCTTGTACATTTCAAAGCACCTAGAAGAGTAACAACTGATCTAGTTGTTTTCTGCTCAATAAATATCCAATAAACGTATAAACGAGGAGAGTTTCTGATAAAAAGGAGTGTTAGCATCTGACTGTGAGGTCTTCTCTTATGTGTGTGTAGTGAGGGGCTTATGTAGGAGATAGAAGAACTAAGATTTTGTTACAATAAATAGAAAAATCATTACCTTTGCTGTCTCTGCTTTGCCTTGCCCACAATCCCTTTATATCACAGGTATTGAAATGTACAACATACTGGGATCATGGGCATGGCACATGAACAGGAAGTGATTCCTGCTAAACTTTCCTGTCTTCTGTAAGAAATGGAAGCTTAAATGTTGTCTCCCATCCAAGTACTAACCAGGCCTGACCCTGCTAAGCTTCCGAGATCAGGTGCATTCAGGGTGGTATGGCCGTAGACTTAAATGGTGCTATTTTGTGTGCAAATTGTAATTGTTGGTACAAACTTGAAATTGACTTTCATGTACTTTTCCTTATTGTAGAGATGGCTATTCAGAAAAATGTGTCATGAACAATTACTTTGGGATTGGATTAGATGCGAAAATTTCATTAGAATTTAATAATAAGAGAGAGGAGCACCCTGAAAAATGCAGGTAATTTTGGTAATAGTAATAGTGTAATTACACCAAGGTAATTTTACTTTAATTTTCCTTATTGCCTCTTTAGCTCCCTCTGCATTTACAAGAGTAAATAAATAATAGTTACTGAAATTCTCTGCCGACGTTGATTTTCAGGAGCCGAACTAAAAACTTGATGTGGTATGGAGTCCTTGGAACTCGGGAGTTATTACAGAGATCATACAAGAATTTGGAACAGAGGGTTCAACTTGAAGTAAGTTTCATCTTAAAGTAAACATGTTTCAGATTATCTTACAAAAAAAAATTATTTGTGGAGCTGATTTGGCCTCAACTGTTCTCTTAAATAGTGGGGAAAAAATAAAAATGGGTATCAATTTTATGCCGAAGGGGGTATTAGACACTGGATATGAGTGACACACTTAACTACCATTATCATTAAATCCTAAAATTTGAATGTCCTATGAAATTGAGGTTACCCGACTGAGAAAAGTCAAGACCATTTAAGTACACATACAGGATAGCATTTTTAAAAATTCAATCATTTATTTATTAATTTTGGCCTCTTTTATTGGTTTTTTATTTGCTTATTTTCATCCATCTTTATTCTTTGGCCTGTGTGGGCCTCCCATTGCAGTGGCCTCTCTCATTTCAGAGCACCAGCTCTGGGCACATGTGCTCCAGAGCACTCACTCGTCATTGGACACACCAGTCCAACTGCTCTGCAGCATGTGGGATCTTCCCAGGCCCGGGATTGAACTGGCGCCCCTTGCACTGCAACGCAGACTCTTCACCCACTGGACCACCAGGGAAGCCCCAGACTTATTTATTTTTAATTGGAGGATAATTGCTTTACATTGTTGTATTGGTTTCTGCCATACATCAACATGATTCAGCCATAGGTATACATGTGTCCCCTCCCTCCTGAGTCTCCCTCCCAGGATAGCATTTTTAACAGATTTTTTTACGTAAGTTTCAAAATTCTGACCCAATTCTATAATGCCTGAAGTTTCATAAATTATTGAAAATACCATTCACAGTAAATAGAACTTTTCAAGTTAAATGTGTACTTTGTTTCAATTAATTCTAACAAGTTAGTCAAATCAAAAGAGATTTTGAGCATTTATGTTGTCCAAGTTTTTTTGTTTTTACTAATTTGAATAGGAAGTTGATGACAGGAAAAATAGTTTAATCTCCTCTGATACAAGGAAAAAGAAGATTGGGGACATTTCTCTGACAAGTCTACTAGTTTCTTAGAATATTTCTTTTTTTTCACCTTTGGTCTAGGGCTCACTGTCCATGCTAATAGGCATGCCTTTCCTATCTTTTGTATAACCAGCTATTTTAAACTGAGTTATAGACTGTGTACAGAAACTTGTACAAATCTTGAGTTGACAGCTTAGTGAATGAAACAGAACATTTTTATTTTAGTTGTTATCTTAGCAGTGGAATGTGGACTAGAGAGATGTCTGCCTCATTCATTATCAACCAAATATCCTGGTAAAGGTAAAGCTATTCTACCAGCCACTTTGGAGCACAACTCTAGGATCCACTGCCTTGATTTATCATTACTTGTAAAATGAAGATAGATGTTACTGGCTGAAAAGGCCCCAAATCAGGAAGGCTCACACTTTGTGAATGCTATCATTGGCCACTCAATCCATTGCTCAACTTGGGCTCTGGCCCGTGGATTATACTCTAATCGTTCACTTTCTTTATTTGTGTCCCCTGGTCAGCCACACTCTCCTTAAGGACAGGGAAGATGTTGTGTTCATCCTGTTATCCCCAAAGACTTGCCCAGTTCCTGGCCCTGACTTGAGAGGGAGACGTTCAAGCACATGGTCATTTAGCATAATTTGTTAAGTGCTGTGATCGAGACCCATAGCTGGCCATCTTTAAGATTTAGGGAACTATCTAGAATCAGAATGACTGGATTGCCTTTATTTCTAGGAGAGCCTTCAGCTCTTCAGAAGTTCTGTTTCTGTCCCCCCCTTTTTTTTCTTAATTTTGCCCTCTTAAAATTAAAGCAAAAAAAATTTTGGCCTCTTTTATTGCTTTTTTATTTATTTATATTCATCCATCTTTATTCTTTGACTTGTGTGGGCCTCCCACTTCAGTGGCTTCTCTCATCACAGACCACCGACTCTGGGTGCACGTGCTCCAGAGCGCTGGCGTGTAATTGGACACACCAGTCCAGCTGCTCCATGGCACATGGGATCTTTCCAGGCCAGGGATCCAGCCAGCACCCCTTGCACTGCAAGGCGGACTCTTTACCCACTGGACCACCAGGGAAACCCTATTTCTGTCCTTTCTGATTGATGGTCCAAACTGTGAACAATATCCAATGCAGCTGCTTTGTAATCTCCATTAACCCAAGATTCTTAACACTTTTTGAGCTGTGAACCCTTTTGGCATGCTAATGAAAACTGTGGACCCCTTCTCGGGATACTGTTTTTAAAGCACTCATGTATAGACACAAAATAAAGTAATATTGAAATAAATTCATGAAATATTTTTGAAGTGCTATAGAGTAATATATGTTATTTCTCTATTGCCACATCAAAAATCTAATGGTATATATAATAAGTACCATATTTTTATCTTCCCTGGTGAGGATGACTATAAATGATATTAAAAGATATCTGAAACATTTGTAATATAATACAAAACATCAGTTTCTGTTGTGATGAGGCTACAATTACTGAATTGCTAATATGTGGTATATTGTGTGCATTTATAATTGAGTGTGATGCTAGGATTCAGAGGTTACTGACTGTAAGAGATATGTTTCTACCATTCCAGTTAACAGAACCCTGAATCTATCCATGGACCCTTGGTTTCTGAACCTCAGGTTCAGAACCAGAGAAGTTCGAACTTGCTATAGAAGTGTGTATTAAATGCTTAAAAGGAAAGTAAATTTAGGAAAACATGATGGGGGAAAAGACACATTAATATGCATAAAAGGTAAAGTAGAAGAATTAGAGGATTCTTTGCAGCAGTTAAAAATAAACAAATGAAACACGTGCCACTTCCGAGAACTATGGAAGGTCTGTTTTTTAAAAAGTAATTTCCTAGATGCTCGATCACTTGGTATAAAGATGGAGAAGAGAGACCCAAGGCTTGGGAAACTCTTTCTACAAACATGCCTGTTACTAAGTGCCAGTCATTGGCAAAAAACATTCAACTTTTTGCTCAAGAGTTTGCCTTTCCCTGTTATGTTGTATAGAAAAAGTCATGTCTTGACTTTGAGTTTGTGCAAGACAAAGGCTTTGACTTTGGCTTCTCCAACTGAAACATGGATAAAAGAATGCTTATGTGCAGAATTATAATTCACTGATCTAATGCATGAGAAATCACAAAGTGTAAAGAATTATGCAAATACAGACAATGTTTACCAAGCCACATAAATTATGAATCTGCTAAAGACCAATGTTTTAGAGCCTTTGAATGACATTTATAGTTCTCTACGATCATGGGTATGCCAGAAATGTAGAATAACACTGTAATATCAAATTTTGCTATTTTTAGAGCAGAAATACTTTTGACCTATGAATGAAAAATGTCATTAAGATTCAAACTTTTTTCTTAAGGATGACTTTCTTGTCCAGATTTACATGCATCAAGCATCTTGTTCTACATTTTAAGTGAAATAATGATCAAGTACCATTTTGAGTCTTTTAAATACTAAGACACATGAAGAAAAAAATAATGTTCACCTGTTACCATGAGGAAATACATGATAATAAAGAGGTTTAATTTACATTTTTCATGCTTTCACATACTTCCATAGTCTCATAATAGATGTCTCCATAATTTGTTAAAATTGACTTATTACATAGGAGTAATTTCTATCTTTGTTTAGTTCATTCAATAATAATTATTATAGCTACATTTTCAGTCATATTACAATAATTGAGGGCTTCAGGAGTAAAGAATTCACCTGCCAATGCAGGAGACACAAGTCCATCCCTGGATCAGGAAGATTCCCCTGGAGAAGGAAATGGTAGCCCCCTCCAGTATTCTTACCTGAGAAATCCCATGGACAGAGGAGCCTGGCGGTCTACAGTCCATGGGATCACAAAAGATTCAGATGTGACTTAGCAACTAAACAACAACAAAAATAATTATGGAAGTTTCTTGAGTGCTTTCTCCATACTGCCTTTAATTCTTAAACTTTATGAGATAGTTATTATCATTCTTTATGAGACAAATATTATTTCTTTCAGAAGTGTGAAATCACTTGTCTAACTAAGATCAAACAGTTGGTAACGGGAGAAGTCAAAGCTTCAACTCCAATGTTTTTTTCCCAATAAAACATGAATTTGTAGTTAAGAGTGAAAAACAGACATTTACTAACTTCCTACTATGTGGTTTAGCTGCTTTCCTATCCCTTACCTTATTGGCCACACTATGGACTCAGTATTATTAGCCCATTTTCCAGATGAGCAAAACGAATCTCTGAAGGTTTAAGGCATTTGCCCAAATAAGTGACAGAATTCAAAACAGAGCTGCTGTCTTCCTGCTATACCACATTGCCTAATGAAGGAAGCAGAAAAGCACTACTAATCAGAAAAAATGTGTGACTACAGTTTTAAGGCATTTTGTAGCATCATGAACCACACGTAGAAATGTGGGGAGATTAGAGAAGATTATAGAAAAAGTTTAATACTCCTAAAGTAACTCTCCAATATGAAAGCACCATTTTAAGTGAAATAATGATCAAGTACCATTTTGAGTCTTTTAAATACTAAGACACATGAAGAAAAAAATAATGTTCACCTGTAACCATGAGGAAATACATGATAATAAAGAGGTTTAATTTACATTTTTCATGCTTTCACATACTTCCATAGTCTCATAATAGATGTCTCCATAATTTGTTAAAATTGACTTATTACATAGGAGTAATTTCTATCTTTGTTTAGTTCATTCAATAATAATTATTATAGCTACATTTTCAGTCATATTACAATAATTGAGGGCTTCAGGAGTAAAGAATTCACCTGCCAATGCAGGAGACACAAGTCCATCCCTGGATCAGGAAGATTCCCCTGGAGAAGGAAATGGTAGCCCCCTCCAGTATTCTTACCTGAGAAATCCCATGGACAGAGGAGCCTGGCGGTCTACAGTCCATGGGATCACAAAAGATTCAGATGTGACTTAGCAACTAAACAACAACAAAAATAATTATGGAAGTTTCTTGAGTGCTTTCTCCATACTGCCTTTAATTCTTAAACTTTATGAGATAGTTATTATCATTCTTTATGAGACAAATATTATTTCTTTCAGAAGTGTGAAATCACTTGTCTAACTAAGATCAAACAGTTGGTAACGGGAGAAGTCAAAGCTTCAACTCCAATGTTTTTTTCCCAATAAAACATGAATTTGTAGTTAAGAGTGAAAAACAGACATTTACTAACTTCCTACTATGTGGTTTAGCTGCTTTCCTATCCCTTACCTTATTGGCCACACTATGGACTCAGTATTATTAGCCCATTTTCCAGATGAGCAAAACGAATCTCTGAAGGTTTAAGGCATTTGCCCAAATAAGTGACAGAATTCAAAACAGAGCTGCTGTCTTCCTGCTATACCACATTGCCTAATGAAGGAAGCAGAAAAGCACTACTAATCAGAAAAAATGTGTGACTACAGTTTTAAGGCATTTTGTAGCATCATGAACCACACGTAGAAATGTGGGGAGATTAGAGAAGATTATAGAAAAAGTTTAATACTCCTAAAGTAACTCTCCAATATGAAAGCACCAGTTGAGTCAGGTGACTTTAATTTATTGAATCTGTATGGCTCCTATTTTTCCCTATGAGACTATATGAAATGGACATTAAACTCTTAATGCTGGGTTTTTCTCTGATACATGTGTGTTAAATTCAGCAAAGTATACAGAACTGACATTTTTGTCTTATTCCATATTATGTATACAAATAGTCTGTTCGTTTATAAAACCTTCAAGGACTGCTCTAAATTATTCTAAATATTCCTTTTATATTCACAGAGGTAGCATTTTTCCATTTCCTTTGTGGCTCATAATGACTCTTCTCTAAAGCACACAAAAATATTTGTTCAGTTGGGTTCAATGTGCATTTGTTCATTCATGTAACAAGTACACGCTGAGCACCTGCTGTGTGCCAGGAGCCTCTCTGGGTGCTTAAATACACTGTGGACCTTGGAATGTGTCATCACGTAAAAGGAACTGTGAAGGTCTGCGTTAGGAAGTACTGTCAGTTATTTACAATGGCTGAAAAGCGGGTTCATGCCAGATTCTCACTTGTTCTAAAGGTTGAAGATCATTTCCGTTGAGCATTAAAATGAAATTGTATAATATTGTGTTAATTTGAGAATTCATGAAATATAGCATCTGCTTTAAGTATGGCATCAGTAGACTCTGCGTTTTTGAAACAAAGGCTTAAACCTTCGATTCAGTAAGAATTTACTCAGCAGTAAAGCAGCCACCTGCTATTTCAGGAAATGAAAGTTTGACCCCTAGGTCTGGAAAGATCCCCTGGAGAAGGATGGCAAAACCCTCCAGTATTCTTGCCTGGGAAATCCCATGGACAGAGGAGCCTGGTGGGTAATAGGAGGGCAGTTATTAACAATTCAACAACTCAGTGACTAACCAACCACCCGTATAATTATTTTGCTATCCGTAGGATCTTGTATGTCTTTGTCTCATTTAAGTGGTAATTCATTTTCATTCAAGTGATTCATCAGAAGGCACGGATTATAAAGTACTTTCTGACATCTGTGGTTTTTTTCTTTAGAAAGCTCCGTATTTAGTTTAGCCCGTCACCAGTTAGTTACAGAGCACAGGCAAACTACCAGAGATCGAGAGAGGTGCTGGGTGAGACAGTTCAGACCCAGAGTTCAGTATAAAAAATAAAATTTAAAAAAGGCAAGATAAACATTTTAATTAAAAAATAAAAGGGTGGGATGAGGAGGGAGATGGGAGGGAGGTTCAAGATGGAGGGGACATGTGTATGCCCATGGCCGATTCATGTTGATATCTGACAGGAAACAGAATTCTGTAAAGCAATTATCCTTCCATTAAAAAAGATAAGTAAGTAAAAATTTTAAAAAGCAAAAAGAAAATAAGATAATGTGTAGGAATATATTCACAGGGCAGCGAACATTACCACCACGCTTTTTCTCCGTTGTCCTTTGTCTTTGGTATTCTAGCGTCTTCCACACTCGTGGTTTTGCCCTTCTGATCTGACCTCTATGTTTTTGACCTTGCAGTGTGATGGGCAGTACATTCCTCTCCCCAGTCTGCAAGGAATCGCTGTGCTGAACATTCCCAGCTATGCCGGAGGCACGAACTTCGGAACTAAAGAAGACGATGTAAGTATTTCCTTGCTCTTTTAGAAGGTGCCGGTCCTTGGCTCAAGGTCCCTTCCTGAGTCTTCAGAGCTGATAGAAGACGATTTTTAAGTATTTCCTTGCTCTTTTGAAGCCTCTGCCAATTTTTTTTCATAATATAGCATCTGCTTTAAGTATGGCATCAGTAGACTCTGCGTTTTTGAAACAAAGGCTTAAACCTTCGATTCAGTAAGAATTTACTCAGCAGTAAAGCAGCCACCTGCTATTTCAGGAAATGAAAGTTTGACCCCTAGGTCTGGAAAGATCCCCTGGAGAAGGATGGCAAAACCCTCCAGTATTCTTGCCTGGGAAATCCCATGGACAGAGGAGCCTGGTGGGTAATAGGAGGGCAGTTATTAACAATTCAACAACTCAGTGACTAACCAACCACCCGTATAATTATTTTGCTATCCGTAGGATCTTGTATGTCTTTGTCTCATTTAAGTGGTAATTCATTTTCATTCAAGTGATTCATCAGAAGGCACGGATTATAAAGTACTTTCTGACATCTGTGGTTTTTTTCTTTAGAAAGCTCCGTATTTAGTTTAGCCCGTCACCAGTTAGTTACAGAGCACAGGCAAACTACCAGAGATCGAGAGAGGTGCTGGGTGAGACAGTTCAGACCCAGAGTTCAGTATAAAAAATAAAATTTAAAAAAGGCAAGATAAACATTTTAATTAAAAAATAAAAGGGTGGGATGAGGAGGGAGATGGGAGGGAGGTTCAAGATGGAGGGGACATGTGTATGCCCATGGCCGATTCATGTTGATATCTGACAGGAAACAGAATTCTGTAAAGCAATTATCCTTCCATTAAAAAAGATAAGTAAATAAAAATTTTAAAAAGCAAAAAGAAAATAAGATAATGTGTAGGAATATATTCACAGGGCAGCGAACATTACCACCACGCTTTTTCTCCGTTGTCCTTTGTCTTTGGTATTCTAGCGTCTTCCACACTCGTGGTTTTGCCCTTCTGATCTGACCTCTATGTTTTTGACCTTGCAGTGTGATGGGCAGTACATTCCTCTCCCCAGTCTGCAAGGAATCGCTGTGCTGAACATTCCCAGCTATGCCGGAGGCACGAACTTCTGGGGCGGAACTAAAGAAGACGATGTAAGTATTTCCTTGCTCTTTTTAGAAGGTGCCCGCGGTCCTTGGCTCAAGGTCCCTTCCTGAGTCTTCAGAGCTGATAGAGGCGGTTGAGTCCTTGTCACGTGGCCTTGCTCTTGACCTCCTCTTCTGCCTCTGACTTCCACTTGTGATTCCTCTGGGGCCATTCTGGGCCCACCCGGATCAGCCAGCATGGGCTCTTCCTCTCAGGGTCCCTCAGTGAAGCCATCTGCCAAGGCTCCTTTGCCCTGTGAGGTAGCACTCCCAGGTCCCAGGAATGAGGACACGGACATTTTGGAAGGCAGGGAGGGCAATGTTATTCTGCCTACCGGCATACCTTTTTGTACCTTTAATTTTCTAAATGTATATTTTCTTATTATTTTAATTTTTAGAAATGTCAAAGAGCTCATTTGGCCATTGAGGTTTAGGGTTATTTTTGGTTTCTATACTCTCCTGTATTAAAAAAAGAAAAAACACGGGCTTCCCCTGGTGGTCCAGGGGGTAAGGACACCGCCTTGCAGTGCAAGGAGCGCCAGTTCAATCCCTGGCTTGGGAAGATCCCACGTGACGCAGAGCGGCTGGACTGATGTGTCCAATGACCGAGCCGGAGCTCTGGAGCGCATGCGCCCAGAGCCGGCACTCTGCAACAACAGAGGCCACCGTGATGGGAGGCCCACAGGAGCCAAAGAACCAAGACGGATGGAAATAGAGAAATGAAAGACCAATAGAAGTGGCCCGCCTGCTCCCCTCCCTCCCCAACCCGACCCCCGCCCAAAATACATAAATAAAAAAATTTAAAAAAAATAAAAGAAAAAACACAACCTAGGAAATGCAGTTGCTCTAAAGATAAGAGAGGATACCCTTATTAATGTATATAGAACAATAATGGGAAGTTTTCCATGATCTGTGAAGGGTCATATACATAGAAGGACAGGCCCTTTGATGTGAGGCTTATTATGGAATATCTGTTACTGAACCAGTTTCTCAGGACTCTTAAATGTGAAGGCAGGGATTAAAGTATAAAATAAGTTGGAAAATATTTGTAATTTTCATATTATGAATGTATTTCAATCCTACTGGAATATAGAAATTTAAATTAGCAACCATGAGCCCATCATGGCTCTTCCATGTTTTAAGAAGAAATCAGTGAGATTGAGACAAATGAAGCTCATATTTCTTCAACACCTACTAGGTGGACAAGGTTGTGAGTTTCACAGTCATAACTTAATAGCCACAATTTTATCTCAATTTTATGGATGAAGAAACTGATCCAGAGTTTACACAGTTCATAAGTGGAAGAGACAGGATTTAAAACCAGACAGTCTGATAACAAAAATGTCCCTAATTCATGTCCTGATTTTTTCAGTAAAAGTCTTAATTATGATACTACTTTGCGCTGAATATTTTTAGAGGCAGCATTATTTAGGATATTGTCAAAGAGTAAACGGAACAAAGTAATAGAGCTGAGATTTAAAGCTTTTAGGTTAATTTTGTGAAAGTGAATTTAAAACCGATGCAAAGTAAATCCATGTGTTTTCACCCTCTGAGATTTCTTTTCATCTTCTCCATCTTCTTTCATCTTCATCTTCTCTTTTTAGTGCCCTAAAAAGTTGTAGGAAGATATAAAGCACGTACACACGTTGTTTTTAACACCTTGATAAATGCCCATTAGAATATATCGAGTGAACTGGATCATAATTTCCATGTTCATTAGCTTTAATTTTGTGACATCTGCATCGCTTTTTGACATTTGAAAATTTCCTGAAATTGCATGCATCATTGTATTGCGATATCTGAGTTACGAATGAATAGAAAACGTACTGCATCTTATGCCAAGATGGGGCTTCCCAGGGGGTGCAGTGCTGAGGAATCTGCCCGCCGTGCAGGCGATGCAGGCGATGCAGGTTCACTCTCTGGGTCAGGAAGACTTCACTGCAGCTGTAACTGTACCCGTGAAAGTGCACTGTGTTTTTTTCTTGCAGATATTTGCCGCACCATCCTTCGATGACAAGATCCTAGAAGTCGTTGCAATATTTGACAGCGTGCAAATGGCAGTGTCCAGGGTCATTAAACTGCAGCACCATCGAATAGCCCAGGTAGATTCCCCGACTCAAACCCGATTGCTTGTCCGCATGTGCATGCTCAGTCGATTCAGTTGTGTCCAACTCTTTGCAACCCTGGGAACTGTAGCTCACCAGGGAACGAAGACGGCAGTGGGTTCCCACGCCCTCCCTTCAGAGGATCTTCCTGAGCCAGGGACCAGCGTACATCCCCTGCGCTGGCAGGTGGACGCTTTACCAGTAGTGCCAGTTGACAAGCCCTCGCTACTTGGGCTGCTGTGACCGCCATTCCAGTCACTCGTACACCGTACATTCATCTATAAAGTAGTGGACTTCCCTGGTGTGCCAGTTGTTCCCTGGGCCATTCTAAGTGGAAAGGCACTCCACAGAATGGACTGAGTCAAGCTGAGTACGAGACTGAGTGTCAGACGATTCGTACTCTCAACTGACCCGTTTCGTTTCAGTGCCGTACTGTGAAAATCACTATATTCGGTGACGAGGGAGTCCCAGTGCAGGTGGATGGAGAAGCGTGGGTTCAGCCTCCAGGGATTATCAAAATCGTGCACAAAAACAGGGCTCAGATGCTCACCAGGGACAGGGTACGTAACAAAAAATTCTTCTAGATGTCTATTCAGCCTTTAAAAATGTGCATTGTTACGAAAACCAGAAACCTAGGAAAAGATTTGAAGTGTTTTTTTTTTTGTTTTAAAAAACACCTTGATAAATGCCCATTAGAATATATCGAGTGAACTGGATCATAATTTCCATGTTCATTAGCTTTAATTTTGTGACATCTGCATCGCTTTTTGACATTTGAAAATTTCCTGAAATTGCATGCATCATTGTATTGCGATATCTGAGTTACGAATGAATAGAAAACGTACTGCATCTTATGCCAAGATGGGGCTTCCCAGGGGGTGCAGTGCTGAGGAATCTGCCCGCCGTGCAGGCGATGCAGGCGATGCAGGTTCACTCTCTGGGTCAGGAAGACTTCACTGCAGCTGTAACTGTACCCGTGAAAGTGCACTGTGTTTTTTTCTTGCAGATATTTGCTGCACCATCCTTCGATGACAAGATCCTAGAAGTCGTTGCAATATTTGACAGCGTGCAAATGGCAGTGTCCAGGGTCATTAAACTGCAGCACCATCGAATAGCCCAGGTAGATTCCCCGACTCAAACCCGATTGCTTGTCCGCATGTGCATGCTCAGTCGATTCAGTTGTGTCCAACTCTTTGCAACCCTGGGAACTGTAGCTCACCAGGGAACGAAGACGGCAGTGGGTTCCCACGCCCTCCCTTCAGAGGATCTTCCTGAGCCAGGGACCAGCGTACATCCCCTGCGCTGGCAGGTGGACGCTTTACCAGTAGTGCCAGTTGACAAGCCCTCGCTACTTGGGCTGCTGTGACCGCCATTCCAGTCACTCGTACACCGTACATTCATCTATAAAGTAGTGGACTTCCCTGGCGTGCCAGTTGTTCCCTGGGCCATTCTAAGTGGAAAGGCACTCCACAGAATGGACTGAGTCAAGCTGAGTACGAGACTGAGTGTCAGACGATTCGTACTCTCAACTGACCCGTTTCGTTTCAGTGCCGTACTGTGAAAATCACTATATTCGGTGACGAGGGAGTCCCAGTGCAGGTGGATGGAGAAGCGTGGGTTCAGCCTCCAGGGATTATCAAAATCGTGCACAAAAACAGGGCTCAGATGCTCACCAGGGACAGGGTATGTAACAAAAAAAATTCTTCTAGATGTCTATTCAGCCTTTAAAAAATGTGCTACATTGTTACGAAAACCAGAAACCTAGGGAAAAGATTTGAAGTGTCTTTTTAAGTCTGACATTTAAGATCATTGTGGTTTCAAATGTGAACAAATATGTATTTAGTTCTTAAAATAGCTTAGTTTTTAGGTTTAGAGAAAAACTGAGCAGAAGTGATAGATAATTTGCCTCCGTGTCAAACACATGAATTCCGCTATTATATTTCCCCGTTCTGTTCCTTTTAACGTCTTGCTTTAGCTTGGTACATGTCTTAAAGCTGATGAGCCACTGTTATTATTTTTTTTTTTTGGCCACTTCTATTGGTCCTTCATTCACCTATTTTCATCCATCTTTGTTCTTTGGCCTGTGTGGGCCTCCCATCACAGTGGCCTCTCTCAGTGCAGAGCACCGGCTCTGGGCGCACGCGCTCCAGAGCTCTGGTTTGGTAATTGGACACATCAGTCCAGCTGCTCCGCGGCACGTGGGATCTTCCCAGGCCAGGGATCGAACCAGCGCCCCTTGCCCTGCAAGGCGGTGTCCTTACCCAATGGACGACCAGGGAAGCCCTGATGAGCCACTGTTGATACGTTGTTATTAAGTAGAGTAATAGTTTACTCTTTGTGTTCTACATTCTATAGATTTTGACAGATGTGTAATCCTTTGTATGCACCATTACAGGTTCACGCCCAATAGTTTCCCTGCCCTAAACACCCTTGTCCTCCACCTTCCCAGCCCTCGCTCCCTTATCCCAACCCCTGGCAACCCCATCTTTTTCTGTCTTTGTATTTCTCTTTTCCAAAATCTGTATTCTTAATTAAGATCACACCTGTAACAAATAAGACTACAATGTCTGTCCTTCTGTGATATATATCATAGAAATATTGTAGCATAAGTTGAAGCTGTCTTTTTTAAAACTTTCAGTGATATAATCATTAATTACATTACTTTTTATTTGTTGTGATACACTAGAAAACTTTAAAATATCTTCTTCGTACTTTTTTTTTTTTTTTGGCCGCTTCTATTGGTCCTTCATTCATCTATGTTCATCTTCTTTGTTCTTTGGCCTGTGTGGGCCTCCCATCGCAGTGGCCTCTCTCACTGCAGAGCACCGGCTCTGGGCGCATGTGCTCCAGAGCTCTGGCTCGGTAGTTAGACACATCAGTCCAGCTGCTCCGCGGCACGTGGGATCTTCCCAGGCCAGGGATTGAACTGGCACCCATTGTGCTACAATGGCCTTTACCCACTGGACCACCAGGGAAGCCCCTTCTTCGTGCCTTTGATGTATTTCAGTAAGTGTTAAGATCAGGGAAAAGAAAACAATAGTCATTTCAAAGCCATTCATGCACTATGTAAATACACGTTTATTTGGAGTTCGGAGCTCTAAGTGAGCAATTCATTGATTGCCATATTGATTATAAATAGGCCTTTGAAAGCACGCTGAAATCTTGGGAAGATAAGCAGAAGGGTGATTCTGGTAAACCGGTTCTTCGAACACATCTGTACATCCAGCACGCGGCTGACCTGGCCACGGAAGAGGTGTCCCAGATGCAGCTGTGCTCACAGGCCGCGGAGGAGCTCATCACCAGGTACCCACGGCTCACGAGCCCTAGGGCTGCGGGATTTTGCTTTTCCTAGTTTTAATGTAGCACTGCCATGTTTCCGGGTTTCTAGAAGTAATGCCTTTACTCTCCTCTTTCATTTGCTGACTCAGTTATGCCTCAGTAATCCCTGTCTTGATTCATCAGATCCTTTCTAACGCCAGCTGCTCACACCTCTGTCCTCCACAGACCAGATCTCAGACTGTTGTAAGCGCAATGGAGAGCTTGCCTAATGTACCCTGTTGTTAACTTTATATATATTTGTATACTGAGTAGCTTAGGAAAAACATAAGGGAAAATTAATATTTAGCCAACTAAGTCTACATAACTGCATTATTGTGCATCTCAGCTTCTTATTTGTGTGTATTATATATATATATATCATATATAACCCTTCTGTTGTTATTTCTCCAGTTTACATACAATCTTTACACTATGCAAGTGGGCACAGTCTCTCAGTCTTGTCCAACTCTTTGTGACCCTATGGACTGTGCCTGCCAGTATGTATATATAAAAGACACATATACAAGTATGTATTATTTATATATTATATATAACCCTTCCGTATTATTTCCCCAGTTTGCACACAATCTTTACACTGTACTACTCACTTACGTGGTGCCTTATAGTTACTAAATGTTTGTAAGATATAGAAGGAGATATAAACGTTCACCCTGCTGTCAAGAAGAGTCAGGGGCCGGGTCGGGTGGAACGAGTTCAGGGATCCGTTTCCAGCAGACATACCACGGAGCTTGCCAGACCACAGAAGTTAATTTTAGGAGACAGAGATGATAAAAATAACTTCTGTGAATGTAAAACAGAGAAAATCACTTTGGCCGGAAGTCAACTTCAGGGGTGAGAGGGGACCGTGGGCAAGCGTCTCCTCTCCTCCTCACCTAACCCTGACCTACCACATGCCTGACCACCTCTCGGTGACGTTTAAGTGAGGCCCTCCGCCGGGAGCGCCGGTTTGCACAGCACGTCCTCATAGTCAGGGTTCCGCGCGTCGTCTCTGTTCTGTTCTTCCCACACCTTCCCCTGCCACCTGGTCACTGATGGAAAGGTTGAAATAGGAAAGAGAGAAGACGAAGCTTCGGGGTCTGAGGGGCTGACTTGCTCCCTTTCTGCTCCCCGCCCTCTCCACCTGCTCTCTCCCTCTTTCCTTTTTTTCCCTCTTTAAATACATGTGAGATAGCCAGAGTGTGTCGATGTTAGAGATGCGACGAAACACATACCTTCCCTACTGTTGGAGACTAATGTTTCAAATTAGAGTAAAGTATGATAATTTTAAGATACTGAGTAGCTTAGGAAAAACATAAGGGAAAATTAATATTTAGCCAGCTTCGTCCACATAACTGCATTGTTGTGCAGCTCAGCTTCTTATCCACAGAGATACTAGTTTTAATGTAAATGCATCTTTCTTATATGATACAGACAACTTCTATGAACTCTATTTCACAGCATTTTTGTGTGTTTTTTTTCCTGGCTTTAGCGAGGTATAGTTGATAAATAAATATTCTATACTGTATACTTAAAGTATGCAATGTGGCGATTTGATGTACATTATAAAATAGTTAATACAGTCCAGCTAATTAATACATGACAGAGAACAGTATGGAGGTTCCTTAGTCCTCTTGAAACAAGAGCATGCTCCCTTGAAACCACAGTGCTCTTCCTCTGTTACCATCCTGGCAGCCCACCAGATAGCCTTACCAAACAGACAAACAAAAGGGGCATGAAGGTTGACCAGACCTGCTTTCCTGCTTTTGGTCAACCTAGGTGGACTGCCCATCTGCCCGTAGATCAGGCTCACTCATCAGTCTTCAGAATGTGTATCCATTTACGATTCAACAAATAATTCCAAGCCTCTTCGGTGTGCCATTGACCCTGTTAGGCACTGGGATACCAAGGTATCCTTGCCGACAGGGTAGTAGGAGGGAGATGTGGAGCCAAAGAGCTGCCACAGGCCACACCTGTGAGCACTGTGGATGCACAGAAGAGACCAGAGGCAGTGATGGAGGCCTGCCTGGAGGCGGTGACTTCTCTGCCTAGTCTTGAAAGAAAAGGAGTCATTTAAGCCTGGGTAAAAACCCAGAGGAGAGTGAGTGTGTGGCACTTTTAGGAGCCCACAGGGAGTTTGGGGTGACTAAAATGTCCGCATGGTATATTTGAGAGTGTGGGAGATATGGACAGCGAGGTTGGGGGGCAGGTTGTTTCGGGAAGCAGCGTGAAGCCCTGTGTACAGGAGAGCAAAGCTGGTGCAGGGGTGAACCATGTAAGAAAGGTCCTGAGAGGAAATGGCGGGATGAGGCGGTAGGGATGAAAAGGAGAGTAGAGATTTACAGTAGGTGAGGATCTCAAGTTGGTACATGGACATGTATGACCCTAGTGTTTCTAGCGAATGGTTGGTTGGGTTGAGGTACCTCTGATGAAGCCCCAGTATTCAGGAAGAGGAACAGACTTTGAGAGGAAAAGTGATGGGTCCTGTGTTGGAACCACTTCCATGTTGAACTTACAGAATTTTAGTTACATTCGACATGCAGCAGTGAAAGTGTTAGTCACTCAGTCACTTCTCCTCTTTGCGACCCCACGGACGGTGGCCCAGTGTGCCTCTGTCGATGCAGCTCTCCCGGCAGGAATCCTGGAGGGGGTGACCGTTCTCTGTGCCAGCGGATCCTCCCGACCCAGGGATCGAACCCAGGTCTCCTGCACTGCAGGCAGAGTCTTTACCAGCTGAGCCACCAGGGAAGCCTGTACCTAGTAGGAAATTAAATGAGTCATTGAAAATGTTCTGGTGATGTTGATTTACCACTTTCTTTTTCCTTGATGAGAATAGCATTTACCCATCTTCTGTTTAATAACCTCTTCCTCATGATTTCTCAATGAGACATGATTGGTAAGGATACTTAGGTGACATTTTGCAAGTTCCTTTGTGCCCTGGCCATCAGTCGTATGATCCTTAAGAATTACACACTTTTCCTTTACTCTTGATTCAAGTGTGTGGGACTTCTGTCTCTTCTTCTGTTCTTCTCTTTCTGGATTGAAGATCATTCTCCTCAAAGATGTCAGAAGCAAAAGAATGCAAATAGTCCCACCTTCTAGCTCATTTGCAAACCTTGTTCTTAGCAATCAGTAGAATGTCTCCTTTTTCTTCTTTGACCTTCTTGCCCTGTCTTGCTAGATCCCGTCTCTCTAGGGCTGTTCTTGAAGGTTTAGATGCCGAACAGCTGCAGCACAGCAAGCTTTGGCTTTGGATGGACATAGACTCACCTCCGGGCTCTGTCACTGACCGGCTTTGTGTACATCCTAACACTCCCTGAGCCTCAGTGTCGTCATCCGCAAAGTGGAGGAAACCCCGGCTCCCTGTGAACCTTAAATTAGATAATGCGCATAAAGCACGGAGCACATAGATGGTATCCATGACAGTGTTTTTCCCCAAATCATTTGTAATCGTGCCTGTTGGAAGTGTCAGTGAATACAAAGGTGTGCACGCTTTACATTTGGGATTCAACTCAGCTGGGTTGGGAAGATCCCCTGGAAGAAGGCATGGCGACCCACTCCAGTATTCTTGCCTGGAGAATCCCCATGGAGGGAGGAGCCTGGGAAGCTAACGTCCACGGTGTTGCAAAGAGTCAGACACAACTGAGCCACTAAGCACAACTTTCCAGTGATACAGCAAAATGAAGTGTTACTATATCCTGTTCTTCCAAGCAGCACCTCAGTATGCATCTCTCTGACTCTAGGTCTGACTGTGGTTGAACTTCAGTGTATATATCTTTGACTACGCTGGGTTATTCTGCTGCTCATGGACCCTCTCTAGTTGCAGCAAGCGTGGGCTGCTCTTCCCTGTGACGTGTAGGCTTATTGTGGTGGTGTCTCTCGTTTGGGAGCCTGGGCTCTAGGGGCCTGAGGCCCCACACTTGTGACCTCGGGCTTGACTGCCCCCGTGCATATGGAATCTTCCTGGACCAGGATCAAACCCGAGGCTCGGGCACTGGAGGGGAATTCATAGCCCCCAGACCACCAAGGAAGTCTGTAGGCCTAACTTTTTATATAAAATATTTGGGGATTTGTTATTTTTTTTTTTACTGTAGGAGGGGTTGAATTTTGTAAATCTGCCTCATGGCTCTGATTCGTGTGGGACTTCTGTCTCTTCTTCTGTTCTTCTCTTTCTGGATTGAAGATCATTCTCCTCAAAGATGTCAGAAGCAAAAGAATGCAAATAGTCCCACCTTCTAGCTCATTTGCAAACCTTGTTCTTAGCAATCAGTAGAATGTCTCCTTTTTCTTCTTTGACCTTCTTGCCCTGTCTTGCTAGATCCCGTCTCTCTAGGGCTGTTCTTGAAGGTTTAGATGCCGAACAGCTGCAGCACAGCAAGCTTTGGCTTTGGATGGACATAGACTCACCTCCGGGCTCTGTCACTGACCGGCTTTGTGTACATCCTAACACTCCCTGAGCCTCAGTGTCGTCATCCGCAAAGTGGAGGAAACCCCGGCTCCCTGTGAACCTTAAATTAGATAATGCGCATAAAGCACGGAGCACATAGATGGTATCCATGACAGTGTTTTTCCCCAAATCATTTGTAATCGTGCCTGTTGGAAGTGTCAGTGAATACAAAGGTGTGCACGCTTTACATTTGGGATTCAACTCAGCTGGGTTGGGAAGATCCCCTGGAAGAAGGCATGGCGACCCACTCCAGTATTCTTGCCTGGAGAATCCCCATGGAGGGAGGAGCCTGGGAAGCTAACGTCCACGGTGTTGCAAAGAGTCAGACACAACTGAGCCACTAAGCACAACTTTCCAGTGATACAGCAAAATGAAGTGTTACTATATCCTGTTCTTCCAAGCAGCACCTCAGTATGCATCTCTCTGACTCTAGGTCTGACTGTGGTTGAACTTCAGTGTATATATCTTTGACTACGCTGGGTTATTCTGCTGCTCATGGACCCTCTCTAGTTGCAGCAAGCGTGGGCTGCTCTTCCCTGTGACGTGTAGGCTTATTGTGGTGGTGTCTCTCGTTTGGGAGCCTGGGCTCTAGGGGCCTGAGGCCCCACACTTGTGACCTGCGGGCTTGACTGCCCCCGTGCATATGGAATCTTCCTGGACCAGGATCAAACCCGAGGCTCGGGCACTGGAGGGGAATTCATAGCCCCCAGACCACCAAGGAAGTCTGTAGGCCTAACTTTTTATATAAAATATTTGGGGATTTGTTATTTTTTTTTTTACTGTAGGAGGGTTTGAATTTTGTAAATCTGCCTCATGCTATTCATAGTTGAGCAGTTACTTAAAATATAAGGTTCCTTTCATGACTTTTTCCCCTTGTTTTGACCCACCACATCTACTCCTCAGAAGCTCAGGGGCGCTCAGGAGAGCTGTGTGTTCACGTGTCTCATTTTTGCCCCAGGATCTGTGAGGCGGCCACCATCCACTGTCTCCTGGAGCAGGAGCTGGCCCACGCGGTGAACGCATGTTCCCATGCCCTGAACAAAGCCAACCCACGCTTCCCAGAGGTGAGGAGCTCATGGTAAATGCCTGTTCCACACTCTTTTTGGGGGGTGTTACATATAGAGCTTGATGCTAGAAAATGTGCCGCACCCTTTGAAAGAACACAGTATAGTCCATACAAGTCTCTGCCAGAAGCCGATCATTCACTGCTGCCCCAGTTTTTCTTGACGTCCCTTTTCTGCCATGTTCCTATCCCTGCTCTGAAATGCGCTTCCCTTTTTTTCTCTTTCACATTCCATCATTTGGCAGCTCACCGTCATCTTGGGCTGCCTCTCCTTTAAGCACTACCGTTCCTCTTTCTCCCCTTCCCCCCTGCGCCTTCATGCAGGGCAGACCTGGGTATCACGCATTTAACCAGAGTGGTTCATTCAGGTTTGAAGACGTCCGCCGAAGTTAGTCTTCATTTTGTTTCACTGTATCAACACATGGAGTCCATTTGCACATGTAGAACTTCATAAATGGGGCGGGTCACATACAACTCTTGAAATGTGGAACATGGCGTAGAAAAAACTGGTAAGATGGTTTGTATCGTTTCAGTTATTTAGTTGAAGTTCCCCACGTTAGTGTAGCAATAAGTGCTCATCCTCAAGACTGCAGTCTAAAACTCAGTCTGGTTGGCGGGAACAAAGTGAAGTGACGTGAAAGTCACTCCGTTGTGTCTGGCTCTCTGCGACGCCGTGGACAAGCCATGGAATTCTCTGGGCGAGGCTGGAACGAAGGAGAGTGAAATTCAATGGACAGGGCTAGCGATGATCAGATAATGCCCTTTTTAAGACCTAATCTTCTTGGACTCAGTGCTTACAGGAATGTGTGTCTGTTGTCACCAGCAAATACGTGTTTGTGTGCAGGAGACATGGTTCTGTGTAGAGTCACCGTAGTTCGTACATTCTTTTGGTTGTGTGTTGTAAGAAGTGTGGGTCCTCCTGCTAACACATGTGAATTTCAAATTTTGCGGTTACAAGAGACTTTTGGTAGATACAATATTCGCAATGTGAATTTAAATCAGAAGAATAAAATGTGAAGTCCTCTCTGATTGCTGAATCCCAATTTAATGCAGACCTACTTGTCTTTGATGTTCTTGTGTGTGTTTTCTTTTTCCTAGAGTCTTACGAGAGACACCGCCACTGAAATAGCCATCAATGTGAAGGCCCTGTATAATGAAACAGAGTCTTTGCTAGTTGGCAGGGTACCTTTGGTAAGGACAATGACGGATCACCTCAGAATGATGATAAATGTCTGGTTCTTCCTTCATTAAGAAGCATGCATTCACTGGATTCTAATGCACAGGCAGCCGCTGGCCTCCATGCCCAGAGGTTCCTTTTCTCTGGCTTTCGCCTTCAGGAAACTATGGGGTACAAGCAGTGTCACCGTCATCTTGGGCTGCCTCCCCTTTCACTTTCTCCCTTCCCCTGCGCCTTCATGCAGGGCAGACCTGGGTATCACGCATTTAACCAGAGTGGTTCATTCAGGTTTGAAGGCGTCCGCCGGTTAGTCTTCATTTTGTTTCACTGTATCAACACATGGAGTCCATTTGCACATGTAGAACTTCATAAATGGGGGTCACATACAACTCTTGAAATGTGGAACATGGCGTAGAAAAAACTGGTAAGATGGTTTGTATCGTTTCAGTTATTTAGTTGAAGTTCCCCACGTTAGTGTAGCAATAAGTGCTCATCCTCAAGACTGCAGTCTAAAACTCAGTCTGGTTGGCGGGAACAAAGTGAAGTGACGTGAAAGTCACTCCGTTGTGTCTGGCTCTCTGCGACGCCGTGGACAAGCCATGGAATTCTCTGGGCGAGGCTGGAACGAAGGAGAGTGAAATTCAATGGACAGGGCTAGCGATGATCAGATAATGCCCTTTTTAAGACCTAATCTTCTTGGACTCAGTGCTTACAGGAATGTGTGTCTGTTGTCACCAGCAAATACGTGTTTGTGTGCAGGAGACATGGTTCTGTGTAGAGTCACCGTAGTTCGTACATTCTTTTGGTTGTGTGTTGTAAGAAGTGTGGGTCCTCCTGCTAACACATGTGAATTTCAAATTTTGCGGTTACAAGAGACTTTTGGTAGATACAATATTCGCAATGTGAATTTAAATCAGAAGAATAAAATGTGAAGTCCTCTCTGATTGCTGAATCCCAATTTAATGCAGACCTACTTGTCTTTGATGTTCTTGTGTGTGTTTTCTTTTTCCTAGAGTCTTACGAGAGACACCGCCACTGAAATAGCCATCAATGTGAAGGCCCTGTATAATGAAACAGAGTCTTTGCTAGTTGGCAGGGTACCTTTGGTAAGGACAATGACGGATCACCTCAGAATGATGATAAATGTCTGGTTCTTCCTTCATTAAGAAGCGTGCATTCACTGGATTCTAATGCACAGGCAGCCGCTGGCCTCCATGCCCAGAGGTTCCTTTTCTCTGGCTTTCGCCTTCAGGAAACTATGTGGCTGTTCCTGGGAGCAGGCTAACAGGAGCAGTGCTGCCCCCCTTGGTGTTTTTTTTTAATACAATCCTGCTCTCCCCAGTCCTCTTTGAGAATCTTGACCTTTACAGAGAAGGAGATGTTCCTCAAGAACTCATTCACCCATGAATGCAGAAAAGCACAGGAAGTCTTGAGCTGTGTTCCCGAAATTAGCATTTGAAGTCTGATTATGACTGTTTTCTAGATTTGCTTAGATGATGTTTTCTAGACTTGATATGTCGAGAACTAAATTTCAGGAACTAGATTCACTCAGCATTGACGCTGGAAATCAAGTTGAGGCCCAGGCTGAAGTCTCGGGACCACAGTCCATGGACCTCCAACATAAGTGCTAAGAATCCGTAGGATTTTCTGTTTGGTTTGCCCAGAGTTCTTGTGAGCCTTTCCTCCCTCCCCCTGGAAATGTTGGGTCTTTTCGCCCTCTAGTGTTCGTTTGTAGGTTATTCACACATGCTGTTGTAAATGGAGAACACGTAATAGATGAGCGATGTTTTAACTCCTTGTAGCAATTTTGATTAATTGATAGGGGGTGATGTGAAAACAGTTCTCTTTACTGTCATTGTATCTCTTGCTGGGGAAAATGTATTTAGCTAAATAAAAATGAGAATAAAAGTCAAAGCATCTGGCATAGTGGAAGGAGAGGAGTGCGCCATAGCCCAGCTGGCTGTGAGTGATGGGTTGGAATTTCTGTCTGGCTGCTTCCAGAAATAGATTGCTCTTGGAGCATCCCTTGCTCTGAGACTAGACGTTTAAAGGCTGCACAAAGCCATTGGTTTGACCCATTTCCATAGGACACTCAAGTACTGCTTCTTTGGGGCAAGAGGTGGCTGCCTCTGCTCTGTTTGTGAAAAGAAACTTTTAGGAAGAAGTATGAGACATTTCTTTTGATAAAACCAATAGGAAAGTCATCTTGGTCATTCTTGACCCTTCTCTTATTAACAAAATTCTTCCTTCTAAAATTAGTCTCTTCTAAAATTGGTCCCAACCCAGTAAATCCTGACCTCAGTACCCATTACTGGATGAAGGACATGTGTTTTTTTGTGTGTTATTTGAAATATGTTTAAAATAACTGCTGATTGAGAAGAACTAGAAGCATAACTTACCTTATATTTTAGCTCTCTACACTGAAAGTGACTATTGAGTGTTACTTGGTTAATAGTAATCGATTATATTAATATAGAAGGATTCTTCTCCATTTGTAATCCTTTCGTCATAGTCAAATATAGATGTTTGATTTGAAATGTATACCAGTGAAATTCTTTTTCTTTTGGCTGGGCCACACTGCTGGTGGATTCTTAGTTCCCTGACCGTGGATCAAACCTGGATCCATGGCAGTGAAAGCCTACATCCTGATCATTGGACTACCAAGGAATTCCTGTTTACCAGTGAAATTTTTTTTTTTTTTTAGATTTATTTATTTATTTATTTTGGGCGGGGGTCGGGTTGGGGAGGGAGGGGAATGGGTGGGCCACTTCTATTGGTCTTTCATTTCTCTGTTTTCATCCGTCTTTGTTCTTTGGCTCCTGCGGGCCTCCCATCGTGGTGGCCTCTCGCTGCAGAGTGCCGGCTCTGGGTGCACTCCAGAGCTCCGGCTCAGTAATTGGACACATCGGTCCAGCCGCTCCGCGGCACGTGGGATCCTCCCAGGCCAGGGATTGAACCGGCGCCCCTTGCACTGCAAGGCAGTGTCCTTACCCACTGGACCACCAGGGGAAGCCCACCAGTGAATTTTTTAAAAAAACATTTGGCAATGTTGATAGCAAAATAAAGAGTCAGTCATATTTGAGAGCGGCTGAGATAGATTCCTTATTTTCCTTATAGAATGAGTATGCAGTAACCATTGGAGCATCCCTTGCTCTGAGACTAGACGTTTAAAGGCTGCACAAAGCCATTGGTTTGACCCATTTCCATAGGACACTCAAGTACTGCTTCTTTGGGGCAAGAGGTGGCTGCCTCTGCTCTGTTTGTGAAAAGAAACTTTTAGGAAGAAGTATGAGACATTTCTTTTGATAAAACCAATAGGAAAGTCATCTTGGTCATTCTTGACCCTTCTCTTATTAACAAAATTCTTCCTTCTAAAATTAGTCTCTTCTAAAATTGGTCCCAACCCAGTAAATCCTGACCTCAGTACCCATTACTGGATGAAGGACATGTGTTTTTTTGTGTGTTATTTGAAATATGTTTAAAATAACTGCTGATTGAGAAGAACTAGAAGCATAACTTACCTTATATTTTAGCTCTCTACACTGAAAGTGACTATTGAGTGTTACTTGGTTAATAGTAATCGATTATATTAATATAGAAGGATTCTTCTCCATTTGTAATCCTTTCGTCATAGTCAAATATAGATGTTTGATTTGAAATGTATACCAGTGAAATTCTTTTTCTTTTGGCTGGGCCACACTGCTGGTGGATTCTTATTTCCCCTGACCGTGGATCAAACCTGGATCCATGGCAGTGAAAGCCTACATCCTGATCATTGGACTACCAAGGAATTCCTGTTTACCAGTGAAATTTTTTTTTTTTTTTAGATTTATTTATTTATTTATTTTGGGCGGGGGTCGGGTTGGGGAGGGAGGGGAATGGGTGGGCCACTTCTATTGGTCTTTCATTTCTCTGTTTTCATCCGTCTTTGTTCTTTGGCTCCTGCGGGCCTCCCATCGTGGTGGCCTCTCGCTGCAGAGTGCCGGCTCTGGGCGCGTGCACTCCAGAGCTCCGGCTCAGTAATTGGACACATCGGTCCAGCCGCTCCGCGGCACGTGGGATCCTCCCAGGCCAGGGATTGAACCGGCGCCCCTTGCACTGCAAGGCAGTGTCCTTACCCACTGGACCACCAGGGGAAGCCCACCAGTGAATTTTTTAAAAAAACATTTGGCAATGTTGATAGCAAAATAAAGAGTCAGTCATATTTGAGAGCGGCTGAGATAGATTCCTTATTTTCCTTATAGAATGAGTATGCAGTAACCATTGCATCAGTTTTGTGAGACATACATGCTTAGACTAACGTAAAAGTGGTAAATGTTATATGACATGGTGGAGAATTTCCACATTTTTATTAACTCCTAGAAATACTAGAATTTGAATAATAGAGGAGATTGGATAACATTTAAATAACAGAGGGGAAAAACAATGTCCATAATAAGTAACAGTAATACTTACTTTGTGATATTTAATACCATATATTATATAGTATTTAAACTTTCAGTTTATATGAACCAGGGCGTCACTGGTGTTTCAGTGGTTCAGACGCCACACTTGCACTGCAGCGGGCACAGGTTCCATCCCTGGCTGGGGAACTAAGATCCGCCTCTCGTGGCCAAAATCAATACATAAAATAAAATCCTGTGAACCTATATGTAGGCAGGTACTCTCCAGTTTTGAAGTAATTTATAAATGTGTTAATTATCTGGAAGAGATCTTAGAAATTATGTAGTCATGTTCTACTATTTACTGGGAAGGAAACTAAGACCCCTGAAATCATTTCATCGTTCCTTGGGTGCATAGTTAGTAACAAGGTGAAGACTAGAATTCAGTCACCTCCCAGTTCTTCACATAACAATGCTGATTTCACCTTTATTCATTTATCAAGTTTGTAAATGGCTTTTAATAACTGCTTTGGGGACTTCCCCAGGGGTCCATCGGTTAGAACTCCAATGCAGGGAGCAGAGATTTGATCCCTGGTTGGGGAATTGTCCCCCTTGCTGAACTATGTGGCCAAGAGATTTCAAAAACAGTAATAACAACTGCTTTAAATGGATGGATAATAGGTGACCAGTTAAATTCTCTTTCAAGTTTCCAAACTTTTTATAACTTTTCCTGATTTGTACAACAGCGTTTTTTAATTAAAATTTTCATCACTTAAGAACATATTTGGATCTGCGTTGGGTAAAGTGTTATTTTACCCGCTGTTGTACTACTACAGACTATTGGTTTTTAGTTTCCTAAAGAGAAAAATTGCCTTTTTACTAGAAAGCCTTTGTGTATTTCCGATTTTTCTATTTGGGAAAAATCTTAAGGATTCGCTGTGGTTAGTCTTACAGAAGAAATGTGATTTGATAAATTAGTGCCTATGATTTTAACTTACGTTTGATATAGAGTAGTAAGGGTTTTATGAATGTTGGTTATTTTTTTGTGCCAACAGCCCAAAATTGTCACTTACATGTAAGCAGAAAGCTGTGAGCTCTGCTTCCAAAGTTATTTAATTTTCTTAGTGTTTGGATGCACAGCAGCTTTTATCACAAATTTTACTGAGATCCGTATCTTTTGTCCTTAATGTTATTACCTTAATTATCCAGAAGATTTTTGTGCCAGGCAGTTCTTATTATGTGACAAGTTTTTGACCAATCTAAAATATCATTATTTGTTTAGACAGTAAGTAACCTGTGTAAATCAGAATCATTTTTGCCCCAAGTAAGAATTACGAGATTATTCATTCCAGCAAGGCGTAGGGATGGGATGCATGGATAGGAAGGGAGGAAGAAGGGATTACGCTAAAAAGCCACCAATTGCAATACTTTTTTCTGTGAAATTATTAAAATCACACTGGCTGCTTATATGATCTTTGGGATGTGAGGCTAACTCTATCCAGACTTGCTTAAGTGACCATGGTCTAAGATAATGTGTTCTTTTCCCTCGGTTCCTTTGTATGAAAACCAACAACATTCTAGCCTCAGCTAATAGGATGTGAGGATGTTCAATGTAAATGGCTTTTAATAACTGCTTTGGGGACTTCCCCAGGGGTCCATCGGTTAGAACTCCAATGCAGGGAGCAGAGATTTGATCCCTGGTTGGGGAATTGTCCCCCTTGCTGAACTATGTGGCCAAGAGATTTCAAAAACAGTAATAACAACTGCTTTAAATGGATGGATAATAGGTGACCAGTTAAATTCTCTTTCAAGTTTCCAAACTTTTTATAACTTTTCCTGATTTGTACAACAGCGTTTTTTAATTAAAATTTTCATCACTTAAGAACATATTTGGATCTGCGTTGGGTAAAGTGTTATTTTACCCGCTGTTGTACTACTACAGACTATTGGTTTTTAGTTTCCTAAAGAGAAAAATTGCCTTTTTACTAGAAAGCCTTTGTGTATTTCCGATTTTTCTATTTGGGAAAAATCTTAAGGATTCGCTGTGGTTAGTCTTACAGAAGAAATGTGATTTGATAAATTAGTGCCTATGATTTTAACTTATGTTTGATATAGAGTAGTAAGGGTTTTATGAATGTTGGTTATTTTTTTGTGCCAACAGCCCAAAATTGTCACTTACATGTAAGCAGAAAGCTGTGAGCTCTGCTTCCAAAGTTATTTAATTTTCTTAGTGTTTGGATGCACAGCAGCTTTTATCACAAATTTTACTGAGATCCGTATCTTTTGTCCTTAATGTTATTACCTTAATTATCCAGAAGATTTTTGTGCCAGGCAGTTCTTATTATGTGACAAGTTTTTGACCAATCTAAAATATCATTATTTGTTTAGACAGTAAGTAACCTGTGTAAATCAGAATCATTTTTGCCCCAAGTAAGAATTACGAGATTATTCATTCCAGCAAGGCGTAGGGATGGGATGCATGGATAGGAAGGGAGGAAGAAGGGGATTACGTACAAAAAGCCACCAATTGCAATACTTTTTTCTGTGAAATTATTAAAATCACACTGGCTGCTTATATGATCTTTGGGATGTGAGGCTAACTCTATCCAGACTTGCTTAAGTGACCATGGTCTAAGATAATGTGTTCTTTTCCCTCGGTTCCTTTGTATGAAAACCAACAACATTCTAGCCTCAGCTAATAGGATGTGAGGATGTTCAATGTCAATACAAGTATGTGTTCTCTCTGAGGTTGGTCCCTGACTCTTGTTTTCTCTCGGTGTTTCACCTGCTGTTAAATAGCAGTTGGAGTCTCCACACGAAGAGCGGGTGTCCAATGCCTTACATTCCGTGGAAGTAGAGCTGCAGAAGCTGACCGAGATCCCCTGGCTTTATTATATCTTACACCCGAATGAGGATGAGGTATGTAAAATTCAACCTGTTTTTTTGTAAATATGCGTGCTTTGTGACCGTAGAATTTGAACCCATCTTTTGAAAAAGAAATGTTCGGGAGAAAATACATTTTGAATATGGTCATCCTCCCCTACCTGCAGGAGGTACGTTCCAAGACCCCCAAGGCACCCCTGAAACCCCAGCACCAAATCCTATATGTACTGTAGTTTTCCTTATACACACATACCTAGGATAAAGTTTAATTTATAAACGAGGCACCGTAAGAGATGAACAATAATAGAATAGGACAGTTATAACAATACACTGTGACAAAAGTTACATGAACATGGCCTGTCTCTCAGAATATCTCACTGTACAGGGGTCATGCCTCTTCCGTATAAGCCAGGCCCTTCTCATGCCGTGGCCTTTGCAATGTGAGAGGTAACAGCAAAACTAGTGTGAGTTTTTCTTCCTTCTTCACAGTTCCACAGACAGAAGATTCATTCTTATGGTTTGACAAGTTTTTGACCAATCTAAAATATCATTATTTGTTTAGACAGTAAGTAACCTGTGTAAATCAGAATCATTTTTGCCCCAAGTAAGAATTACGAGATTATTCATTCCAGCAAGGCGTAGGGATGGGATGCATGGATAGGAAGGGAGGAAGAAGGGGATTACGTACAAAAAGCCACCAATTGCAATACTTTTTTCTGTGAAATTATTAAAATCACACTGGCTGCTTATATGATCTTTGGGATGTGAGGCTAACTCTATCCAGACTTGCTTAAGTGACCATGGTCTAAGATAATGTGTTCTTTTCCCTCGGTTCCTTTGTATGAAAACCAACAACATTCTAGCCTCAGCTAATAGGATGTGAGGATGTTCAATGTCAATACAAGTATGTGTTCTCTCTGAGGTTGGTCCCTGACTCTTGTTTTCTCTCGGTGTTTCACCTGCTGTTAAATAGCAGTTGGAGTCTCCACACGAAGAGCGGGTGTCCAATGCCTTACATTCCGTGGAAGTAGAGCTGCAGAAGCTGACCGAGATCCCCTGGCTTTATTATATCTTACACCCGAATGAGGATGAGGTATGTAAAATTCAACCTGTTTTTTTGTAAATATGCGTGCTTTGTGACCGTAGAATTTGAACCCATCTTTTGAAAAAGAAATGTTCGGGAGAAAATACATTTTGAATATGGTCATCCTCCCCTACCTGCAGGAGGTACGTTCCAAGACCCCCAAGGCACCCCTGAAACCCCAGCACCAAATCCTATATGTACTGTAGTTTTCCTTATACACACATACCTAGGATAAAGTTTAATTTATAAACGAGGCACCGTAAGAGATGAACAATAATAGAATAGGACAGTTATAACAATACACTGTGACAAAAGTTACATGAACATGGCCTGTCTCTCAGAATATCTCACTGTACAGGGGTCATGCCTCTTCCGTATAAGCCAGGCCCTTCTCATGCCGTGGCCTTTGCAATGTGAGAGGTAACAGCAAAACTAGTGTGAGTTTTTTCTTCCTTCTTCACAGTTCCACAGACAGAAGATTCATTCTTACCGTGGATCTTAGCAAGCTCAGCATACGATTTTTTTCTTTCCTTATGAAGTAGAAACCTTTTATGTTTTTCATGGAAAGAAGCACTTTACGGCTTCTCTTGGGCACATCTGAATTGCCAGCATCCCGATTTTTGTGCTTCGGGGCCAATATTAAGTAAAATAGGGGTGACTTGAACACGAGCACTGTGATACCACAGCAGTTGATCAGGTAATAACTCAGGTGGCCCCTAAGTGACTCACAGATGGGACAGATGAGGGTGCCTTATATTCCATCATGATCTTTGGAACAGTGTGCAGCTTACAACTTCGGAATTGTTCATTTCTGTAATCTTCCATGCGTGTTTTCAGAGCAGGGTTGACAGCAGGTAGCAGAAATCATGGAAAGTGAAACCACACCACAGTCCTAGTGGAGAGATTCCGGTCCTACTTTCAAATGCACTCTTCTTGAATAAAGGCAAAAAAACCTTTCATATGAACAGAGATATCTTACAGGAATCGGTGCATTTTCAGGAGCATGCGACATCATGAACTTCCGGGGAGGGAGGGACCACTTCCACAGTGTTTTGTGTGCATAATCTATTCCTATGTTATCTCCACTGTCAGAGTGGGGTTTTCTTCTCTTAATATCCTGAGAAAATCCTTTCTCTTGCTCGACTCAAACAGGAGCCCCCCATGGACTGTACCAAGAGAAACAGCAGAAGCACCGTCTTCCGTATTGTGCCCAAGTTCAAAAAGGAAAAGGTTCAGAAGCAGAAGACAAGTTCGCAGCCTGGTAGGTGATCCACACAGAAAAGGAATGTCTCATGTTAACGAAAAATAGGGCGTATTCAAGTGATATCATTGAAGGGAAGAAAATGGCCTGAGACTAGAGAGGGGTGATCGTTGTACCACATTATGGAGGTATGAAATGCTCCTGAATCCTACACAATAAAATGGTTCAAATGGCGAATTTCATTTTATGTTCACTTTACCACCATAAAAAACGTCCTAGCACACCTGAAATAAGAAGTCCACATGTGACTAGAAGTCTGGAGTCACAAAGCACTCGAGACACAAAGCACTCGAGACCACAAAGTGGTTTGTTGACTCACCTCTGCTTGGTTGGGTGAGTCTGTTTGGTGGTTTTTCATCTTGCTCAGCAGCAATTCAAAGTGCAAAATCTGTATCATTTCAGTAAATGGAACATAGAAGCCTTCATCGACTCCTTTAACTTGCTAGGGGTATTTTCCACCTTAAGGTATACATTCTCTTCCTCCTCTTTTAAGGTTAGGATACCATTTCAGCCCCTCAGTAATGACAAATGACTGTGACACTTGCCATCCACTCAAGCGAAAATTAAAGTCGTGGGTATTTTTTCAAGTCCTCTTTCCACCTTTCTTAGAGATTGAATTTAATGCTGTACTGCCACTAAAGAACTTCGTATTCTTTGTACATGATGGTAGGTGTCCTTCATAATCAAATCATTTTATAACTCATCGGAGTTAGCCATCTCATTTTAAAAAGTGACCTGTAACCTTACTTTTGACATTCATAGAGCAAGCTATTGAAGGGCATTTTAAAACTAAATGCGGCAAACAAGGAGACTTTGATGAAGCTCATCAGTGTTGGGTAAAATGTATGAACAAGAATACATACAGTAAACTAACAACCCAACTAATGTTAGAAAGCAGTGTAGGCAGTCTGGAGATGATATTATATTGATTTAACAATGCACATATTGCATAATTGAGCTTCCCAGGTGGCGCTAGTGGTAAAGAATCCACTTGCCAATGCAGGAGACATAAGAGATGCATGCAGATTCGATCCTTGGGTCAAGAAGATCCCCTGGAGGAGGGCACAGCAACCCACTCCAGTGTTCTTGCCTGGAGAATCCCATGGACAGAGGAGACTCAAGGGTTCAAGTCCATGGGGTTGCAAAGAGTCAGACACAACTGAAGCAACTTAGCGTGCACACACGCATTGTATAATTATCAGCACACAAGCATTGCATGATTATCAGTAATAGAAATCATCAATAGAAGAGAACCAATAAAGGCAGTTTATAACTAGTCAAAGTCTTGTGGTGGGAAAGACCTAAAGCAGAAGTTTGTGTAAAATTGTACCCCATGTCAGATTATAAATTTTCATTAGCCTTTGTAGCTAAATGATTATAAGTTGCATAAATGATCTTAAGGAAATCATAGGGCTTATTTAGACCTTGTACTGCTGATCCTAATTATGAGAAATATCTTTTTATCCACACTGTGTAGTTTGCACGGCTTTAAGAAGGAAGTTGAGCTAACGCGGAAAGCACGGGTGCACAGCAGTGAATGTCTTTGCAGAGGCAGATCCTAAAACCTGCATGGGAAAAAGTGGAGCTGTTGCTTTGTGGAGACAATACCTTGCCCCTTTCCCTGTGCTAGCACTGCCGCTGTACTCTGTTTTGCATCTTCTTTGGCCAACCTGTGCTTTGTAATGCATTGAGCATGTAGAAATTAAGGGGGTTTTGCTCTTAACTTTGGTAGTTCAGAAATGGGGCACAGAGGAAGTTGCTGCTTGGCTGGATCTGCTCAATTTGGGAGAGTACAAAGAAATCTTCATCCGTCATGACATCAGAGGGGCTGAACTTTTGCATCTGGAAAGGCGAGATCTTAAGGTATTTCCTTTTGTGCTACTCTTCTGCTCTCAATTTTTTTTTTCTTGCAAAAAAGACTCCTTTCTCCGGCACTCCTCTCTTCTGTGCTTATAGCTTGGCTACGTTATGCAAACATAATCGAATGTGCATTGATTGTCCTATGGGCGAACTTTCTTGTATGCTTTTGAAACGAGAACATCAGTGATATTTTTTCGTGTCAAAACCATTGTCTGACTGTTACAGCTAAAGTTTAGCATGAACTTGGTCCTTTTCCTCCATGTTCTTTGGCATGGCTGTGCTAATAATTCCAAATGGATCGTGTTTCCGTGAGCTCATTTTCTTGGATCAACATGAAAGGTGATATTTGTTGCTTAAAATGACTGAAAATATCTACTAAAATGTTAACAAGTAAGACTGTACTCAAAATACCAAGAACAAAGTCTTCCTAATATATGAAACTAGATGAGAGATTTAACAGCAGTGGCTACTTAGAAGTCTCTGATTTGGTTGTGTTCCTAAATAGACTTTTCAGAGGTCACATGAACAACTAGACAAAAAAATTCAAATTTTCTTTCCACAATTTATTAATTGGATTTGTATTCTGAAAAATCAATGATTTATCCTCTTTAGTGAATGAGGTAAAAATTATGCCTTGTTTTTAGTAGAAAGCTTCTCAAATCTTATTTGTCTTTTATGACAGGGAGGAAAAATTATGAATTCATAGTCTGGCAGCAATTTCCTTTTCTTTTTTTGAGTGGACATTCACCCACAGAAATGGCCAAAGTAGCATATTCTGTCCCAAGGTTAGAAGTAGCATTCCGTCATGTTATATTTTCTTGCCACACGCAGCCATTTAAAAATTCCAAGATTGATTCATAAGCCAGTAATAAAGCCTTCAACATTTGTTGGATCGATTCCTTTCCTGTAGACCTGGTTCTAAAATGCATAAAATTATGCGACAGCAAACTCCTCATACATTCATGAACAACTGTGCCTTTATCTAAAAATACATTTAATAGAGACCTTTCAAGGGGTAATACAAAGTATATTATACTTAAACATTGGGGCTTCTCAGGTGGCACTAGTGGTAAAGAATTCACCTGCCAATGCAAGAGATGTAAGAAATGCAGGTTCGATCCCTGGATCAGGAAGCTCACCTAGAGGAGGGCCTGGTAACCCACCCCAGTATTCTTGCCTGGAGAATCCCATGGACAGAGGAACCTGACAGGCTACAGTTCATGGGGTCACAAAGAGTTAGACATGACTGAAGCAACTTAGCATACACACATGCATGCCTAAATATTATACCTCAAGGTGCATACCTATATATTTTAGCCAGAATAATAATGAAATAATAGATTACCTTATTACCTAAGTTGAGGATCCCCAATCTGGAACATAGCAAAATATGTAGTATTAGAGTAAAATTGAAAACTCCATGTTCTTTGGCATGGCTGTGCTAATAATTCCAAATGGATCGTGTTTCCGTGAGCTCATTTTCTTGGATCAACATGAAAGGTGATATTTGTTGCTTAAAATGACTGAAAATATCTACTAAAATGTTAACAAGTAAGACTGTACTCAAAATACCAAGAACAAAGTCTTCCTAATATATGAAACTAGATGAGAGATTTAACAGCAGTGGCTACTTAGAAGTCTCTGATTTGGTTGTGTTCCTAAATAGACTTTTCAGAGGTCACATGAACAACTAGACAAAAAAATTCAAATTTTCTTTCCACAATTTATTAATTGGATTTGTATTCTGAAAAATCAATGATTTATCCTCTTTAGTGAATGAGGTAAAAATTATGCCTTGTTTTTAGTAGAAAGCTTCTCAAATCTTATTTGTCTTTTATGACAGGGAGGAAAAATTATGAATTCATAGTCTGGCAGCAATTTCCTTTTCTTTTTTTGAGTGGACATTCACCCACAGAAATGGCCAAAGTAGCATATTCTGTCCCAAGGTTAGAAGTAGCATTCCGTCATGTTATATTTTCTTGCCACACGCAGCCATTTAAAAATTCCAAGATTGATTCATAAGCCAGTAATAAAGCCTTCAACATTTGTTGGATCGATTCCTTTCCTGTAGACCTGGTTCTAAAATGCATAAAATTATGCGACAGCAAACTCCTCATACATTCATGAACAACTGTGCCTTTATCTAAAAATACATTTAATAGAGACCTTTCAAGGGGTAATACAAAGTATATTATACTTAAACATTGGGGCTTCTCAGGTGGCACTAGTGGTAAAGAATTCACCTGCCAATGCAAGAGATGTAAGAAATGCAGGTTCGATCCCTGGATCAGGAAGCTCACCTAGAGGAGGGCCTGGTAACCCACCCCAGTATTCTTGCCTGGAGAATCCCATGGACAGAGGAACCTGACAGGCTACAGTTCATGGGGTCACAAAGAGTTAGACATGACTGAAGCAACTTAGCATACACACATGCATGCCTAAATATTATACCTCAAGGTGCATACCTATATATTTTTAGCCAGAATAATAATGAAATAATAGATTACCTTATTACCTAAGTTGAGGATCCCCAATCTGGAACATAGCAAAATATGTAGTATTAGAGTAAAAATTGACTTCAACACTTGAAATGAATATACCAAAAAGTAATAGAGGACCATTACTTGTAACATTAGTGTAACTTCTGATATCCTTAACAGGCAGCAATATATATTGAATAACTACTGATGAATGGACTTCCCTGGTGGCTCAGATGGTAAAGAATCTGCTTGCAAAGCAAAAGACCCAGGTTCAGTCCCTGGGTTGGGAAGGTCCTCTGGAGAAGGAAATGGCAACCCACTCCAGTATTCTTGCCTGAAAAATCTCATGGACAGAGGAGCCTGGTGGGTTACAGTCTAGGGAGTCTTAGAAAGTTGGACGCAAGTGGCCAGCTGAGCACACACAGTAATCAAAGTGGTAAAGACATGGGAAGTTTCTTTGTTGGTATTTTATTTTCTCCATTTGGAAAGTTGTGTATGTGGGGGCAGAAGGATAACATAGCTGCAAAGCATGCCTCTGCAAACCAAAGCTTTTCCTCCAAAGAAAGAAAAAGTCAACACTAACAAATATGACAAAAATACGTATATAGCAAACATCATGATACAACTTTATCACAGCCTAACTCCTAGAAGACATAAATGTATTGAATTCAAACTAAAGAAAATACAGCTAAGAAGTTAATGTAACTTGAGGGAAAATGTTCGTCTCATGACTTAAAAGTAATAATTCTGAGTAGAGTTTGCATCTCTCAAAGAAGCTTTTATCTTTGAGAATATAGTATGCCTATGGCCTAAAGTGAAATATTTAGCAAGAAATATCCTTATGAATCAGATAACTACCTTATCACAAAGTATAAAGAATATTTAAACATTCCACTCAAATCAGAGCATCTAAATGCCACTGTAAACTCATGGACATTTCTGTCTTTCTCTAGGATTTGGCTTTGCTTTTAAGTTCAAGTGTGTTTTTAGTACACACACTCAGGAGAGGTGTATAGTTGCCTTAAGACTCATTTTGAATGACCTGGTGTCACACAAGCAAATATTTTTCAGGAGAAGTTAAATATTGTACAGATGTTACCCTCAAGTTATCCTAAGCTCAGGAAGAGTACCGACTGTGGAAAGAGTGTTTTCCAGAAAGATGTAGAATCATCCATGGCATTGCTGCTATAGAATTCAAAGAGCTCATAAAGCATATGGGAGAGCGCGAGTGTGTGTGTGTGTGTCTTCCCTGACAACGTGGTATTTTATCATCCTACGTTTGAGGCTGCTTTGAAAGTCATCCTTTTCCTAGTTTTCAGATGTTGCATTTTCTCTGTTTTGTGAAGAAGTTGACTTCACATATTGGCAAATTGACTATGGCCATGAAGTGTAAAGAAGCTATAGAGAGTAGAGGTCTTCACCCTCTCCTTAGTTTTGCAGAGAGCAAATCCTGTGACTGTCTTGAGTGTGTCTCACTCATCCTCGCAACAAGTATTAATTTGCCAAGTTCCTGCTCTGTCCTGCACACTCGGCAATCACCGTTCATTTCTGAACGCTTTTAGGTTGGCCAGAAGGTTCGTGAGGTTAACGTCATATGGATGTTTCCATCAATGGCGCAGAAGAACCCGAACGAACTGGTAAAGACATGGGAAGTTTCTTTGTTGGTATTTTATTTTCTCCATTTGGAAAGTTGTGTATGTGGGGGCAGAAGGATAACATAGCTGCAAAGCATGCCTCTGCAAACCAAAGCTTTTCCTCCAAAGAAAGAAAAAGTCAACACTAACAAATATGACAAAAATACGTATATAGCAAACATCATGATACAACTTTATCACAGCCTAACTCCTAGAAGACATAAATGTATTGAATTCAAACTAAAGAAAATACAGCTAAGAAGTTAATGTAACTTGAGGGAAAATGTTCGTCTCATGACTTAAAAGTAATAATTCTGAGTAGAGTTTGCATCTCTCAAAGAAGCTTTTATCTTTGAGAATATAGTATGCCTATGGCCTAAAGTGAAATATTTAGCAAGAAATATCCTTATGAATCAGATAACTACCTTATCACAAAGTATAAAGAATATTTAAACATTCCACTCAAATCAGAGCATCTAAATGCCACTGTAAACTCATGGACATTTCTGTCTTTCTCTAGGATTTGGCTTTGCTTTTAAGTTCAAGTGTGTTTTTAGTACACACACTCAGGAGAGGTGTATAGTTGCCTTAAGACTCATTTTGAATGACCTGGTGTCACACAAGCAAATATTTTTCAGGAGAAGTTAAATATTGTACAGATGTTACCCTCAAGTTATCCTAAGCTCAGGAAGAGTACCGACTGTGGAAAGAGTGTTTTCCAGAAAGATGTAGAATCATCCATGGCATTGCTGCTATAGAATTCAAAGAGCTCATAAAGCATATGGGAGAGAGAGCGCGAGTGTGTGTGTGTGTGTCTTCCCTGACAACGTGGTATTTTATCATCCTACGTTTGAGGCTGCTTTGAAAGTCATCCTTTTCCTAGTTTTCAGATGTTGCATTTTCTCTGTTTTGTGAAGAAGTTGACTTCACATATTGGCAAATTGACTATGGCCATGAAGTGTAAAGAAGCTATAGAGAGTAGAGGTCTTCACCCTCTCCTTAGTTTTGCAGAGAGCAAATCCTGTGACTGTCTTGAGTGTGTCTCACTCATCCTCGCAACAAGTATTAATTTGCCAAGTTCCTGCTCTGTCCTGCACACTCGGCAATCACCGTTCATTTCTGAACGCTTTTAGGTTGGCCAGAAGGTTCGTGAGGTTAACGTCATATGGATGTTTCCATCAATGGCGCAGAAGAACCCGAACGAACTTTTTGGCCAACCTAATAAATCTGGGCTTCGTGGTTCTTTTTAGGAAGATCGCTTTTTAAGAAAGAAGGGTTCTGAGGAAAAGGAGTCAAAAGTGTTTTGAGGAAAAATATCAACCCCCAGATGCCTGGGTGTATCTAGTTTCTTACACTGATTAAAATATTAAAAAATATTGAAATATTTCACTCAAGGACTCTAAATGCAAGTGCAAATGCATTTGTATTCCACATTTAGGTCGTAGGTACTGGAGTCCTCCTTGAGGATCAAGACTTCATTGTAAGTTTATAGTTTTAGCAAGGAAATGTATAGTTGTTTTAAGACTAATTTTAGTTACCCTAGGGTCACATGCCATTTCTCTCAGAGATCCCAAAAAGACCTGTGTTTTTTAAACTAAATAAAGGAAAAGAAAAAGGAGAAAGTAATTTTGACTCTTGAAGAATTAATGGTGGGGATATACATATGACTAATCTGGGATCATACATATCTGTAAACAACAAAACTCTGTAAAAGTAAAATGAAATTTTAAAAAATTTAAAAAAAAGAATTGCCGTTGTGTGTAACCAAAGAGAATATTAACATTGTGTAAAATGTGATATTTTTTTGCTGGTTGGTAACTTTCTAACTTCATCAGTTTTGGGTTTTATAAACTTACTTTTCTGAGTTTCACTTTATTGAATCTAAGCTAAAATGAAAGGGCTGAATGCTAACTACTTTTTATTGGCTAGCTAAATATTTATTTCTCAGTTTTATCAGTAAACTTCTTCCTCTTTCCTACCTTTTTTTCTTTCTTTCTTTCTTTTTTTTTTAGGACCTGGGGATACCGAAAGTGGGTCATGTGAAGCGAATTCTCCAGGGAATTAAAGAGCTTGAAAGGAGCACCCCCCAGCCTGAGGCGTAATCCTGTCGGTGCTGTTCCTTGGAAGGGAAGTCATTACCACTTAATACAAAGGCCTTGGGTTATTCGCTGTGCTTGTAGATTTCTGCCAAATGCGTAAGCACCACTGAGGCACCTCTACATAACGCTTAGTAGTTTGCTGTGGGTGGAAATTTTGATTCGAGGTTTTAGAAAATATTTTTGTGCCAAAAAAAATACATTCCACAAAGCCATTTTCTTATTGTGCAAACCTGACACGTTCAAATATGCTCCTGTTCGTCAAAAGGTAGGAGGAATCTGAGACAACTACGTTGTCTGAAAGGAGAAACTGCAGAATGTTTTACTTTCTTCTTTAACCTGGTCAGATGGGATTTTCTTACTGTGCAGACACAAAAAAATATGAGGCTAAAGCTTCCTGGGTTTCATTATTAGAGGCACTGGCTTCTTCCCCTAAAATCACTGGCTAGAAGACTAAGATATAAGTTAAGTGGTATTTTGAATTAGTATTTCAAATTCCTAGCTCTGGGTGGTCAAAGAATATGGTTAAAATCCCTCAAATACTACGAATGTATGCAAATCCTAATGCATGATGTTACTGCCTGAATTGTTTTTCTCTTTCTTGCATGTCACATTTAATATGTAACATTTAGCTTTAAGGACAGTTTTAATGGAACTTAATTTATTACTACCTAAGTACCTGTTGGTTGGCCAAAGGCACTTTTCTCTTCTTTGATGTAGAATTTTGCATAAATATTCTATATCTAAGAATCAGTGAACATGTGTCTGGGCCCCAATCAACAAATGATATATATCTTGTACAAGTTGATTTTATACCAACCTAGCATAAACAGTAGGTATGCACATTATGAAAATTCTATGGATATTTTCATAAACTTAGGTGTTCTATTGCCTAACAAAACTTCTTATCGCTCTCCAAACCAAAATTCTCACATTTTCTTTTCATTTAAATTTAATCATTATTTAATACTTTTGTTTGCATCTGTAATATAGCAGACTCTTGATACCCAGGAATTTCCTCAGTGTCTCCGAACTAGAATCAGTGTACTGATGGGTCACCTAGACTCCTCCGCTAGCTTAAAGGAAATCTCCGAGATTACGTTTCTTAAGGGCAATATTCTGTCCCTAATCCTTTTAAGGAAGTCATTACCACTTAATACAAAGGCCTTGGGTTATTCGCTGTGCTTGTAGATTTCTGCCAAATGCGTAAGCACCACTGAGGCACCTCTACATACGCTTAGTAGTTTGCTGTGGGTGGAAATTTTGATTCGAGGTTTTAGAAAATATTTTTGTGCCAAAAAAATACATTCCACAAAGCCATTTTCTTATTGTGCAAACCTGACACGTTCAAATATGCTCCTGTTCGTCAAAAGGTAGGAGGAATCTGAGACAACTACGTTGTCTGAAAGGAGAAACTGCAGAATGTTTTACTTTCTTCTTTAACCTGGTCAGATGGGATTTTCTTACTGTGCAGACACAAAAAAATATGAGGCTAAAGCTTCCTGGGTTTCATTATTAGAGGCACTGGCTTCTTCCCCTAAAATCACTGGCTAGAAGACTAAGATATAAGTTAAGTGGTATTTTGAATTAGTATTTCAAATTCCTAGCTCTGGGTGGTCAAAGAATATGGTTAAAATCCCTCAAATACTATGAATGTATGCAAATCCTAATGCATGATGTTACTGCCTGAATTGTTTTTCTCTTTCTTGCATGTCACATTTAATACGTAACATTTAGCTTTAAGGACAGTTTTAATGGAACTTAATTTATTACTACCTAAGTACCTGTTGGTTGGCCAAAGGCACTTTTCTCTTCTTTGATGTAGAATTTTGCATAAATATTCTATATCTAAGAATCAGTGAACATGTGTCTGGGCCCCAATCAACAAATGATATATATCTTGTACAAGTTGATTTTATACCAACCTAGCATAAACAGTAGGTATGCACATTATGAAAATTCTATGGATATTTTCATAAACTTAGGTGTTCTATTGCCTAACAAAACTTCTTATCGCTCTCCAAACCAAAATTCTCACATTTTCTTTTTCATTTAAATTTAATCATTATTTAATACTTTTGTTTGCATCTGTAATATAGCAGACTCTTGATACCCAGGAATTTCCTCAGTGTCTCCGAACTAGAATCAGTGTACTGATGGGTCACCTAGACTCCTCCGCTAGCTTAAAGGACAACTGACACCAACTTCCCAATGAAAGAGATTTACGTTTTTTCTTAAGGGCTTTGCAATATTCTGTCACTTAATGCTTATATCCTGTCCGGCAGACATTATTTTCCTTTTTAATAAACCACTATACTTTCGGGTAGTGCATGAGAAGTTAACATTACAGCAGTCAGAATCTTTGAAAGCCAAAGGCATGCCTATCAAAAACTCAGAAAAATGTCCTCAAATAAATTTACCCTAGAGATTATATACTAAAAAATCCATTTAAAACTCTCCTATATAAGAGAAATAAACAGGGTACTGACCAGTGGTGACAGTTTTCATGAAGTGACCTTCTAGGTAGGTGCTCAAAAGATACATACCCACATAGGTGTAGACACAGATGTACCTACACACATGTATGGTTATATGTACATTCACACTTGTGTACATATACTCTGAAGTTTACGCTCATGGATATTTTCTAGACATTTATTTGCCACTTGCTGAAAGAGAAGTATTGATAGGGAAACCTTTAAAATGAGCTGTTGTCATACGTATAATTTAATTATATCAAAAGGGTTTCCATAGTTGATGCTTTGTTCTTATTTATGACTTGAGTACATACTAGTAAAAAACAATATATCACAACATGAGATAACTTAAAAGTAAATGAACTCAGGCTCCTGACCGAATGTGTCTAATTACATATTTTACCTAAGTTGTGAATAAATGGAAATTTTCCAAAGCAACTTGTATCAGGTAGCTTACAAGAGCAAAGAGCTACTCTCTTCATCATTTTAATGTTATCCACACCTACAAAATCAAAAGCCATTTCCAGCCCCTTTTAGAGTCATCTGAATTGAAGTGTGTCTTCAGTCACTTCCCTGTGAAATCAAAATAGGCAGTCCAGGGTCTCAGAACTCTGCTGAAATCACAGATCCTCATCCACAAAAAAAAGAAAAAGAAAGAAATGGAAAGGTAGAGGCAGGAGGCAAGAGATCGTAGGAAAGAATGAATTAATGCATAAATCGTTATTGATTTTTCACTCTCCAAAAATTCTCCTTTGCAAATAGAAAAGATTGTCGAGATATCACTTGTTCAGAATTTAAGAGTAAGATGCTAATGATTGAATTTTGTATTTGATGTGACGCTTTCACTCTCCTGGAGAAGGTCATGGCAACCCACTCCAGTGTTCTTGCCTGCAGAACTCCATGGACCAGGGAGCCTGGTGGACTTCAGTCCGTGGGGTCACAGAGAGTCAGACATGACTGAGGGACTCACCCTTTTTACTCTCAAGTAACATCTCTTATGTATGCTGAACCTTAGTAAATAATCCTTAGCTGGAATTTGCCTGCACATGGCTTTTGAATGAGGGAAATTCTTTAAAATGACAATCTTTGGGGTTAAATAAGAGTGTTTTTCACTGTATGCATGGTCTGTGCATGTAAGACACAAAGGACTTCACCCCATCTATTTGCAAGGACAGTGCCTCAGAGCCTCCAGAGCCACTGCCAGCCTCAGAGGAACCGGCTTCTGTGGTGGATGGGGTTACAGTGGCGATAGGAAGAGCTGCTCCATGATGCCTGATCAGACCTCTGGGGAGCGCAGGGGGGGGCCTCCGTGACGCGGTCCATGCATAAGCTGAGGTGAGAAGCTCAAGCCTGGGCCTGATCCTGGACAATAATTACTGTCTTCCCTCCCCTCCAGGCTCTCCCATGGGTGGATAGTTTGGGAAGGCTGGAGAGGTATGGCAGCCAACCTCCACTTCCTTTTGTTTTCCCTCATTTGTTTATTTTCCTAAAGAAGAACTGGCTTTTCAAGAAAGATAGAGACAGGATCAGGCCTAAATGACATTTCCAAATAGTCAGCTTTTCTCTTCCATCTGTCCTCCAACCTCACTTTCTGAGTTTCCTTCTTGCCTCCTCCTGGCTTCCGGTCTCTCCACATGCCCAAGACGGAGATGGTGACTCACATTCTCCTTGCCACGTTCTACCCTTGCCTCTTAACTATCCCATTACAGAAGGACTCCTTTTTTCCTGCCTTACCTTTGCCCCCATTGGAGGTCATCTAGCCAAGTGTTATTAGGAAGAAACCAATTTAGAGAAACTGGTTTTATAGTTTGGATTTGATGGAAGGAAACATGCTTATCTATATGAACTGATGGATGAGGGCATCTGGGGAGTGTGACATGAATTGCTCTAGTGGAGACGAGGTGGCCCATGCCTGCCTAAGATCTGTGCTCCTCCTACATTGACGCCCCCAGCTCTGTGTGGCTTTTTAAAGTTCAGTTCATTTAAGTAGAAACTTACTTTCTCGGTTGTACTAGCTACATCTCAAGTGATCGGTAACCATAGTAGACAATACAGGTATTGAATACTTCCATCATTGAGAACACTTTACTGGAGACCATTGCTCTACATCACTGGTCCTCAAAACGGGGACCGTGGACCAGCAGCATCCTGTCCCCAGAGAGTTAGAGAAATACAGAATCTCAGTCCACTCCAGCCCTACTGAGTCAGAATTTATTCCTTTTATTAAGGTTTGTCAGGTGATTAGCACTGGCCTTTATCTCTTCTAGATAGGTGCCATCTGACGTCTTCAAAGGGCCTCAGAACCACTTACTCTTCAGCCCACTCTTTCTTATCCCTTCGCCAGCGAATCCCAGAAATGAGCCAAAACGCATTTGTCACCCAGCTAAGTTTCCCTCTCAATCCTTATTCCTAATTCAGGTTCTAGGCAAGCCCTGCCTACCCAGCATTCGTTTCAATACTAACATGGCACACAGGAGAGAGGCCAGCGCAGCCTGCCTCTCTCCGCCCCCTCACCCCACATCTAAGCTGCTAACAATCTGCATTTGCTCGTGGGACATTCTCGTTTGTTCACAACTTAAGTCACGGGCAACGTTTCAGAAGAATCTGTACTGAGATAAGGAAAATCCAGCTCAGTCTCCAGCAACTTGTACCTTTCGCTTTCTCTTATCAGTAGATTATCCTGTTGATATTTTCCATGCTTGAGGACACATAACAGCACACAAACATTAAATGAATCATTAGGTATGCAAAAAAAACAAAACAAAACAAAAGAGATCCAAAATGATTACACATAAAGTGAACATGTCAGTAAAGCCCTCATATTTTGCTAGACGAAAATCTGGCTTTCTTCCTGTGCTACCTTATCCTGATTTTCAGACAGTTAATAACTCCTTAAAATAGGGCCTGAAAAAGAATATATCCTTGACCCTCAAAATACAAATTATTGAATTCGATCATAAGATCTTTCCCGGTGACATGTGGTCAGTACAGTTTGACTGTTTACACAGTGATATAGTTGGCCCAAACATCACTACCTAGAGATTCTGTAACTAACTTGAATGAGTGACAAGACCACTCCTTGAGTCTCCATAGAAGTTGTTTGCAACAGGAATTGAGAAAGGCAGTACTCATGCAAAGCTATGACTTGGGACATTAGAGTGGAAACTTCTCTGCATCACATCAAAAGAAAGTTGTCCATATGCCCAACTGGGTTGATCGCTCAGTGAGCTTTCATGTTGAACCGACATGAATGCTTTAAAGATAGTGCTTTTCATGAAGCTGTTTAAAACCATTGCCTCTCTCAGCCTTGCCATCTAGGATCTCTCCTGCCCGCTCCTTCCAAAATGAACCTATCTTGACTGTTTCCAGGGCAGGTTGGATAGAAGTGGCAGTTCTTTAAGTCAGCTGAAAAGAGTAAGAAATGACGATGCCTCCCTGCTAACTATTGTTCAATGGGATGGCTCCACGATTGGCTTCCAGAGCTTGGCTGCCTTGTCTCTCCTCTCACTGCCCCTCGCCTGGGGCCCTGAGGCCCTGGACTTGCTTCTCTCAGCTATGGTATCTCCCCTCTGACTCTTGCAGAGCAATCTCTGTCTTAGATGGATACTATGTTGCCTTTGCAATAGCATGCCTTTCTGAAGACACAAGCTAAAACTTAAAAGGACAATGATGATTGCTGTTTATGATACGCAGAGCATTTTTATCTTACTGTTTTCTCTTTATTTCCTCCAAGTTTTGTTGAGGGATATATCCATTAGAATGTAAAAACTATAAAAGTTTATCATTACAGAGGACAGAGAGATTAAAGACAGCTGGACTGTACCTATTTGTATACTTCTTTCGGTTATTTTCAGGAAAAGAAGTTTTAACAGAGTAACCAAAGCTGCATTAAACTCAGTAATGATAAAGACTTCCCTGATGGTCCAGTGGTTAAGATCTGTGCTTTCAGTGTAGGGAGTGTGGGTTCAATCCCTGACTGGGGAACTAGGATCCTGCAGTTGGCAGCGCAATGCAGCCAGAAAATAAAAAACCTCAGTAAGGGTGTTGAAGAAAAACCCTGTATTACTTATATAGATGAACAAGGTAATTAACTTTCTATAATTAAGATTCTACTTACATATATTTATATCCTCTCTCTCGTGTATGCACTTCCAAGTTCTAGTTGGAAACATAAAAACCAAGCCACTACCTAAAAGTTATAAAAAGTCCACATAAAACATTTCATTTTAGCTACAAGTTATTCATTGTATAGGAATTTATGAATAGTCTGAATATTTCATAGAACTGCATTTCAAGAATAAAATTAGCCAAGCCTAAAGAAACATAGGGTAACATTTTAAATGGAATAAAATGTTTCATACTCAGTTGATAAGGCCATTGAAGTAGGATAATGAGGTTAGGTACACGAGCTATAAAGGACAACAAATATCTTTTGTGGTCCTTACTGTTTGATGCACTATTGTTTACCACAGCTTAGCCATATCTATTTCTATATTCTAAGTATTAAGCTGATATATAACTATAAGATTTCTTACAGTTCTGCTAACTGGTAACTAGTGTTGTGAAAAGTTTTAGTGTTATAACATTCCCAGTTTTGTGAGTTATATATTGTATATTGAAGATGACTAATACATTGGAGTAATATACTTATCTAGAGCTGGGAAATATAATTATTTTCAAATCTTCAAGTAAGTTGTATTGAATTTTTTCTTCCTCTTAAGTGAGATAAAAGTCTCACTTTTATGTTATGATGTCTATTTATACAACAGGTTTCTCCTTCGACCGGTTTTATTCATTTTCATATTAAAAGTTTTCTTATCTTTTTATACCAGAATAGCGATCATGCTGGTGATTCAAACTGCCAAGATGTATTTTAGTTTGCAGGGCTTTTGGCAGACAAAATATTTAATACCAAACTAGCTTTGTATATTTTATGTCTTTGGGGGCAAGAATTTTGCCTTTCTGTGCGAGGCAGTATTGGTATTAGGAAAGTCAGTGATAGATGATATTATTCATAATTATCAGTAGAAGGTTTTCACAAGTTGTATAAATCAGAGTGCATTTATTTATTGTCATGAAATTTAATCTTTATACAAAAGGCATATTCTAGCTCTTTGCTTTGTTACTGCTGTTGCTTAGAGTGTAATAGCTCTGTTCATGATTTAGTTATGTACTTGAAGTACTCATTTCTGTCAAACAGATGCCCAGTTTGTTTCCTTGTAAAAACATGGTATTCTTTGCCATTCCGAGACAACAGAAAAGTCATAGGGACTTTGTTGAAAAATCATTTACACGTTTAAAGTAAATCTGGAAAAAGTCATCAAGCCAAAAATGAAATCACCAAGATTAAGAATCTAATGTAGCAAAGGGATTCATCATGCTATATTTGCCCAATATACATTTTATCTTCAAGTCAGAACTACTTTTCTGTAGTAGATTTTCAATTTTTGTTGTAAAGAAGAGCTCAGTGATTATACTGCCAATATGACATTTGAGGGCATCCCCCAGTGACTCAGCAATAAAAAGCATCTGCCTGCAGTGCAGGAGATGCAGGAGACGCAAGTTCGATCCCTGGGCCGGGAAGATCCCCAGCAGAAGGGCATGGCAACCCACACCAGTAATTCTTGCCTGGAGAATCCCATGGACAGAAGAGCTTGGTAGACTAGAATCCATGGGGTCACAAAGAGTCAGGCACGACTGAAGTGACTGAGCGTGCATGCATGAGTGACATTTGAATGAACATTCAAGATCTTGAAACCTCCAAATTTCACATCCTTTCAGCTGTCGGTTTCAAAGTGTACATTTTTAACAGGTTTGCATGTGACACAGGGCTGCTTTAGTCAGAATACCCATAAAGGATATTGCTTTGTCCGTTTGTTTCTGTCAGTTAGGCCAATGAAATTTTAATTGAGTCTTGAATTATTTCTTTTTTCAAAATATTCTCTATTCGACTTTAAAAACTAAAACTATAAAACACAGTAGCCCAACATACCACACAGAATAAAATCATGTTTTCAAGGAAAAAAATAGCTTTTCTGATGTACCATGAGGCTGTATCATATACCAAAGGCATCACTTTAATAAGCCCTACATTTACCATTTTATTGTTTTACAGTATATGTGGTAGATAATTTATAAATATTTAGGACATACCATAGAAGATTAAGAATTAGTAATTTATTATTTAAAAGGCAGTTTTATATTAATTTTACTGTTGCACAAGCAATTATTGAAGGCAGGAAAGAAGGAAATATATGAGAAACACTCTATAGAAGTTAAAGAATAAAGGAGCTTGATAGTTTGGGAGAGTTTTGGAAATGGAGAGTTTGAATGTAGATCTGTTTCAGCTTATATTATAGAAATGCAAACCAGGTGTGAACTATATCGCAGGCACAAAACAAGAACATAAAAATGTCACATTGGTAAAGTCTGGGGTTGTATCTGTATCTTTTCAAAATAACCAGTGAGTTTAAGAAGCCCTTTCTACTGCTGAAGCTTGGAAGTTCATGAAACAGGTATTGAGTTGGCCAAAAAGTACGTTAGGGTTTTTCCATGCCATTTTAAAGGTATGATGCAGTTTGGATGATCTGATCGCATGTGTGTATTACATGAGGCAGATGTCTGTACTTTCTTAAGTTCATGAGTGATGAAGGGAGAACTAGTCTGTAGGGCTTATGGCCCAAAAAAGAGCTCTGATAGGTCAGACCAGACCACATGGAGCAAAGAGGTATTTATGAACCTTCTAAGCCTTGAAATTTGTTAGCAAGGATAGATTTTCCTTTCATTTGAAACAACAACAAAGCATTCAAATTTACAGTATTACAAGTGTCTGAATCTTATGATTCTAGAGATAGGAGTAGGTTTAAAAGGTTCATTGGATTCCACAACTGACTTTAACCCTGGCTCACTGTGTTCTAGAAACTTCATCTTTTGGCGCTTTGGTCTCCTGAACTAGAAATGACCCATGATATTATCAGTTATAAGTACTTGGTAATTTTTTCTAAGAGGAGCTATGTAAGAGTGAATCATACTTTAATCTACTTCTTTTTCCACTGTCATTTAGATATAAAGGATTCCCAGACTATAGCGTGAAAATTAAAAGTCCAGGTTGATATCCCTCAATGTGCATTTTAAAAATAAGAGTGAAGTTACACAAAATAGGTTATGGGCATTTTCATCTATGGAGTATAGGTTTATATATTCATTTTAGGATAGGCTAAAAATTTACTTCTAAAATCTTCAGAAATTTAGAGCAATTTAATTTTTTTACACTCACCCCAGACAACTATTTTATGAATATATATATATAGCTGAATTCTGTGATTCTGTTATATATATATTATAATGTTTTACACACACACACACACACACACACATATATATATGTATGTATAAACTAAGACCTACACATCATTTCATAGCTTCACTCCCCAAAGAGGAGAAATGTCCTTTTCAATCGATGTTTAAAAAAACAGAACCCTCACTCCTGTACCTTGTTTTATCCTGTGATGTCATTTCCTAAGTGAATTCTGAATGGTTATCTTGCTATTTGATCTGAAGCATTCATCACTGTCTCTCTTCTCTGGTATGGTATTCTCATGCAACATACCTTTAAAACTTCCTGCAAAGAAATGAAGCTAGAGATTGGCTTAATCATTACCATAACGGACATATAAGTACAATTTAAAAAAAGAAATTGGAATAGCCTAGTTAAAATTATCAAATGTAGATGAGGGTCAATGAATATTGACACTATTTGTTCCTGACATTTGAATTCAGTCTCTGTCTGACCCTTGGCTCAAGGAGTTCTTTGCCAAATCTGGTATTTATAATGGTATAGTATGGTATGTTGGCGCTCCCACTGCATCCCTCTCCCCTAAAAATGTTGGAATTTTAAGAGGATGTGAGCTGTATGACATCAGGGAAAAGACTGAACCAGAACTCACTTGCATGTGTTTTCATGTATCTTAATGGCACAGCTCAGTGGTGTAGAATCCACCTGCTAATGCAGGAGATGAGGATTTGATCCCTGGATCGGGAAGATCTCCTGGAGAAAGGAATGGCTACCCACTCCAGTATGCTTGCAGGGAGAACTCTGTGGGCAGAGGAGCCTGGCAGGTGACATACAATACATGGGGTCTCCAAGAGTCGGGCATGACTTGACAACTAAACAACAATAATGGCATAATTTAATGTTCATAATGACAGATCTCTGAATGATGATTCCAGAATGATATGGTACAGTGATGGGAAGAAATTATATTTCTGGGAATTTGCCTCCCACAATGATCCGATATACCGTTGACTTCAGTGTAATTAAAATTAGTTATCATTTTAATTAGAACCTGCTCTGTTTACAGATAATTTACATAATGATGAGGATGAAAGAATTACAAACTTGAGAAGCTCTTTTTTGCCTCCTTGCCTCTCTTTACTTGAAAACCATTCAGAAAGCTTTTAAGAGATGACACCGTTCTCAATGCAACATTATATGATCATGTTATTCTGACAAGAAACTCCTAAGCTAAAATATGGAACAAAGCACAAGCTTTACCTGATCTTGGTTTTGAATTGTATAAGCCACAGCATTTTCTATATAAAAGATTTTTTTAGCATTTATACAGTTGCATGTCCTTTTCAATCGATGTTTAAAAAAACAGAACCCTCACTCCTGTACCTTGTTTTATCCTGTGATGTCATTTCCTAAGTGAATTCTGAATGGTTATCTTGCTATTTGATCTGAAGCATTCATCACTGTCTCTCTTCTCTGGTATGGTATTCTCATGCAACATACCTTTAAAACTTCCTGCAAAGAAATGAAGCTAGAGATTGGCTTAATCATTACCATAACGGACATATAAGTACAATTTAAAAAAAGAAATTGGAATAGCCTAGTTAAAATTATCAAATGTAGATGAGGGTCAATGAATATTGACACTATTTGTTCCTGACATTTGAATTCAGTCTCTGTCTGACCCTTGGCTCAAGGAGTTCTTTGCCAAATCTGGTATTTATAATGGTATAGTATGGTATGTTGGCGCTCCCACTGCATCCCTCTCCCCTAAAAATGTTGGAATTTTAAGAGGATGTGAGCTGTATGACATCAGGGAAAAGACTGAACCAGAACTCACTTGCATGTGTTTTCATGTATCTTAATGGCACAGCTCAGTGGTGTAGAATCCACCTGCTAATGCAGGAGATGAGGATTTGATCCCTGGATCGGGAAGATCTCCTGGAGAAAGGAATGGCTACCCACTCCAGTATGCTTGCAGGGAGAACTCTGTGGGCAGAGGAGCCTGGCAGGTGACATACAATACATGGGGTCTCCAAGAGTCGGGCATGACTTGACAACTAAACAACAATAATGGCATAATTTAATGTTCATAATGACAGATCTCTGAATGATGATTCCAGAATGATATGGTACAGTGATGGGAAGAAATTATATTTCTGGGAATTTGCCTCCCACAATGATCCGATATACCGTTGACTTCAGTGTAATTAAAATTAGTTATCATTTTAATTAGAACCTGCTCTGTTTACAGATAATTTACATAATGATGAGGATGAAAGAATTACAAACTTGAGAAGCTCTTTTTTGCCTCCTTGCCTCTCTTTACTTGAAAACCATTCAGAAAGCTTTTAAGAGATGACACCGTTCTCAATGCAACATTATATGATCATGTTATTCTGACAAGAAACTCCTAAGCTAAAATATGGAACAAAGCACAAGCTTTACCTGATCTTGGTTTTGAATTGTATAAGCCACAGCATTTTCTATATCAAAGATTTTTTTAGCATTTATACAGTTGCATATGTAGTTTTTGGTCCAACTCAAAAATTGAACTGATATTTTATGTTCTGTTTCTGATTAGTTGCATTCAGGCAAAGTGATCATTCCATTCAGACCTTTATCAGTACAAACTTAATCATTTTACACTCCTATCTCTTTGCCGGAGTTTGTCAGCAACTGGTTTTTCCTCCTCATTCTCCCCTGCCTCTAGTCCATTCTCCTCATGATTGACAGAGTGGTCTTCTTAAAACACGAAACTTCCCACCTTTTTAGCATTGTCGCCACCATTTCCTCTCACAACCTTTGGTAACCCAGGAATTTGGAGCTGCTCACAGCTCAGTGCTTTGGCATAATCACATGCCTTAGATCAACTCGTTTAAGACTCAGTTCGAATTTTACCTTCTGTGACATTCTGCCTGATTGCCCAGGCAGGTTATGTATTTCATCCATGCTCCATAGTCTCTTGAAACTTACTCTATTAAAGTAAGTTCAATAATTGCTGAATATGTATATATGTATAATGTGTATTATATATTTATATATATATATATATATAACACACATATATATCACATTTCAGCCATTTAGTATATATATATATGCTTCTCCACAACTGTATTTCTCTCTTTGTAGTTTTAGTGTTCATAATGACAGATCTCTGAATGATGATTCCAGAATGATATGGTACAGTGATGGGAAGAAATTATATTTCTGGGAATTTGCCTCCCACAATGATCCGATATACCGTTGACTTCAGTGTAATTAAAATTAGTTATCATTTTAATTAGAACCTGCTCTGTTTACAGATAATTTACATAATGATGAGGATGAAAGAATTACAAACTTGAGAAGCTCTTTTTTGCCTCCTTGCCTCTCTTTACTTGAAAACCATTCAGAAAGCTTTTAAGAGATGACACCGTTCTCAATGCAACATTATATGATCATGTTATTCTGACAAGAAACTCCTAAGCTAAAATATGGAACAAAGCACAAGCTTTACCTGATCTTGGTTTTGAATTGTATAAGCCACAGCATTTTCTATATCAAAGATTTTTTTAGCATTTATACAGTTGCATATGTAGTTTTTGGTCCAACTCAAAAATTGAACTGATATTTTATGTTCTGTTTCTGATTAGTTGCATTCAGGCAAAGTGATCATTCCATTCAGACCTTTATCAGTACAAACTTAATCATTTTACACTCCTATCTCTTTGCCGGAGTTTGTCAGCAACTGGTTTTTCCTCCTCATTCTCCCCTGCCTCTAGTCCATTCTCCTCATGATTGACAGAGTGGTCTTCTTAAAACACGAAACTTCCCACCTTTTTAGCATTGTCGCCACCATTTCCTCTCACAACCTTTGGTAACCCAGGAATTTGGAGCTGCTCACAGCTCAGTGCTTTGGCATAATCACATGCCTTAGATCAACTCGTTTAAGACTCAGTTCGAATTTTACCTTCTGTGACATTCTGCCTGATTGCCCAGGCAGGTTATGTATTTCATCCATGCTCCATAGTCTCTTGAAACTTACTCTATTAAAGTAAGTTCAATAATTGCTGAATATGTATATATGTATAATGTGTATTATATATTTATATATATATATATATATATACACACACATATATATCACATTTCAGCCATTTAGTATATATATATATGCTTCTCCACAACTGTATTTCTCTCTTTGTAGTTTTAGTGTCTAGCTAGCACACAAGAGGACTTTAATAAATATTTTTGAAACAGTGAAGGTAATATAGAGCCTGGACTTCTCTGCATTTGTACGCTTGCACAAATGAACGCATAGGCTTTCCTGAGAGTCCACATGAGTTGGGGGAGGGGGGTGTTCAAAGCACACAAGGAATTCTGGGAAAATCAACAGAAGAGAAACAGCAGGGAAGAGCAGTTGCTTTATGAAGAATAGTCATTTGTTAGCTCTTCATGAGAACTATCGACCAAGTCTGAATTCTTGTTTCTAAAGTTGAGGCTTAGAAAATTTTCATGTAACTGCAGAATTCTTACTTGTAATTCATAAATATGCCCTAATGGCAGATGTTCTGTGTGCATACGGTCTACATAAATACATATACTAATAACCTACACAAAATAATGACCCTTGAGAAAGAATTTTAAAACAACATGAAAGTGAGATTTCCTGAAAAATAGTTTTCAACCAGAGAGTGAATTTCATGTTAAGAGTGACTATAAGTGAAGATTTCAGGTCTTTTATACTTAATGATGATTTCATTTGTTATTATGCAAATATAGGAAGGCTTGTTTTCACTCCAAATAGAACATGGAGACAATAAACTGTTACCTAAGGGATTGGTTTTCTTTTATGATTCTATAGAGCCTTTCTACCATGTCTCCAAATTATGATAAAGTGTAACACAGTTTAGCCCTTTAAAGTCAATTTAAAAAAAAAAAAACTATGTCCAAAATTTGCATGTAATTAAATGACCTTTTACTTCACTTGCTTAATAGACATTTTTATACCTGCTCTACATTTGACATTTGATTAGTGTCGGGGATACAAGTAGAGTAAGACTGCGCTTATCTGATAGAGTTCAAGTTCATGATTATTTTTCTACAATCTGTTTAAGAAATTGGAAGGACATGTTTTTAGGTCAACTCTTCTCAGGTTTTCAGAAAGTAGTCTCCTTCCACCCATAAAACTAAATTCTGTGTCATAAAGCAGTAATCACATTTTTATGCCCACAGGTTTTGTGTTTTCAGGTCAACCACAAATAATTTCCTACCATCACTGCTCATCAGGTCCATCTCACTCACCAATTCTGTAGAACACCCTTTCCACAAGCATAGGTGCTATGGGGATCCAAGTGACTAATGAGTGTATAGAACACAAGTTCAATTTTTAGTCCATTCTAGGAAGGCTTATATCCTTATTAATGATGCATACACCAAAGTATATGAAGCACACATTGGGAACTCACAGTAGAGGGAAATAGTTATAAAATAACACTTTCTGGTCTACTTCGAAGGCTCCATTTGTAGTTATGGGTTGATATTTCCACCTCTCTTATTTTTAATGGGGAGTAGAGAGTCATAATATTTCACAGCTAACATACTTACCTATGTATATCCTAGCCTAGTATTTAAATGCTGCAATACACCAATATGTACATGAATTAAGCAAAACTATTTGAGTTACAAAAAATTAACTTCTGTTTATTGAGGCTAGACAATTGGGTTCCTTTATGAAAGGAAAAACTCTTGTCAATAAGTATGGAGAAAACCTTACTTGTATGTATATTTACATCTTGATAGGTATATTTTGAAGTCATCCTTTACATCAGTATAAAATATCAACCATTTCTATTTTCTTTAGCAACAGGAAATTCTTAGCTTGGTAGAGCTTTACTCTTTGTTCCATGTTGTGAAAGATTCACCAAAGAAGGAAGCTCAGAAGACTGGACACTTGACCCTTATATCCAGCATCTTCATTCTGCCTTTCAATATGGATAATCAATAATGATTTGCCTCTTATTTATCATCACGTTGAAAATCTAACAGCATTATTCCTTCTGTCCCTTGCATTGCAGAAGATAGCTGTATTCTAGCCTTTGCCATATATTTCCAGCTAAGAATTTACTACATTTTAGTAGTCTCTTTTGAAACTTGTATCTGAAAGATGGAGATCTTATCTATTTATTACACAGAGGGCTCTGTTTGCTGCAGAAAAGAGGGAACCTTTAAACTGCTTAGCACACTTGCCAGTGAAAAATCCTGACAGAGCGGAGGTTGTAACTTTAGCTCTAATGACTTTTAATAATGATGAGAAAACGTGAGTTTTGTTTGTTTACATGCTGTTTACAATGGCATAATTTTTTAAATATATACAACAATTGAGATATTTATTGCATACTATTTTAAAGATGTTTTATGTGTTTTCACCTTTGGGATATATTGTTACAGCTCCTTATACCAGTACTTTGGGTGGCTTTGTTAATGTAGCTAGTAATTTTTATGACTACTAAGTGACCAGGTTTCCGTGCCTTTTATTGTGGGATGCATGATTATGTATTTATTGTATGGAAGTCACTGATGTGTGTATTTGTACTTTGCCGAGAGTAATGGCTGATCTTGATGTACAGTGATGGTGAGAGATGCCTTGGTTGCCTTGAGATGGTCCTTCTCAAATAAAAGAGCTTGATATTTCCACCTCTCTTATTTTTAATGGGGAGTAGAGAGTCATAATATTTCACAGCTAACATACTTACCTATGTATATCCTAGCCTAGTATTTAAATGCTGCAATACACCAATATGTACATGAATTAAGCAAAACTATTTGAGTTACAAAAATTAACTTCTGTTTATTAGCTAGACTAATTGGGTTTTCCTTTATGAAAGGAAAAACTCTTGTCAATAAGTATGGAGAAAACCTTACTTGTATGTATATTTACATCTTGATAGGTATATTTTGAAGTCATCCTTTACATCAGTATAAAATATCAACCATTTCTATTTTCTTTAGCAACAGGAAATTCTTAGCTTGGTAGAGCTTTACTCTTTGTTCCATGTTGTGAAAGATTCACCAAAGAAGGAAGCTCAGAAGACTGGACACTTGACCCTTATATCCAGCATCTTCATTCTGCCTTTCAATATGGATAATCAATAATGATTTGCCTCTTATTTATCATCACGTTGAAAATCTAACAGCATTATTCCTTCTGTCCCTTGCATTGCAGAAGATAGCTGTATTCTAGCCTTTGCCATATATTTCCAGCTAAGAATTTACTACATTTTAGTAGTCTCTTTTGAAACTTGTATCTGAAAGATGGAGATCTTATCTATTTATTACACAGAGGGCTCTGTTTGCTGCAGAAAAGAGGGAACCTTTAAACTGCTTAGCACACTTGCCAGTGAAAAATCCTGACAGAGCGGAGGTTGTAACTTTAGCTCTAATGACTTTTAATAATGATGAGAAAACGTGAGTTTTGTTTGTTTACATGCTGTTTACAATGGCATAATTTTTTAAATATATACAACAATTGAGATATTTATTGCATACTATTTTAAAGATGTTTTATGTGTTTTCACCTTTGGGATATATTGTTACAGCTCCTTATACCAGTACTTTGGGTGGCTTTGTTAATGTAGCTAGTAATTTTTATGACTACTAAGTGACCAGGTTTCCGTGCCTTTTATTGTGGGATGCATGATTATGTATTTATTGTATGGAAGTCACTGATGTGTGTATTTTTGTACTTTGCCGAGAGTAATGGCTGATCTTGATGTACAGTGATGGTGAGAGATGCCTTTCCCAAAGGGCACTTGCCTTGAGATGGTCCTTCTCAAATAAAAAGACTGCATTTGGACCGTGTGGGAAGTCTCCATTTTTTTTCTGCTTGGAATCTCTCTTTTTTTAATCAAGTCTGATTGCACTGATAATTGAGGTAATTGTGGAGTCTAATATAGTCATAATTTTCTCCACAATTGAGATAATTGTGGAGTCTAATATCATCGTGAGGAAATAACAGAGAAGGAGACCCTGTGTACCCTTTGCCGATTTCTCCCTGGTGAAGACATCTTGCAAACCTCTGTATGTGGGATGTGTGTGTGTGTATATCATATATATATATATATTTATATATATATCACAGCCAGGATATTAGCACTGACACAGTCAAGATGTTGAAATGTTCTCTCCTCACAAGGGCCCACAACAGAGATCCCCTGGTTTGGCCCTTCCATGGCCACATCTATTTCCCTCCCACCTCCACCCCATCCATAACCCTGAAAAATCTTTAATGTGTCTCTACTTTTAAAATCTTATCACTTCAAAAATGTTATATTGATGGAATCACATAGTGTCTGACTTCCCTTTTTTCACTCAGTCTAATTTTCAGAGATTCATCCAGTTGTTGCATATATCAGTAGTTATCAATAGTTTCTTTTTTGCTACGTAATATTCCATCCAGTTTGGGAATTCATGGTAAAGCATTATTCGGTTTATCCTTATAGTCATGAGTCCTTGAAGTCCACCAATAAATGTTTGTTAAGGACCAAACAACTGTTGTTTCCAGTGGGTATGATCTATTAAAAAGTCCTATCTAATGAGGAAGAAAGGCTATTATAACACAAAGCATTATGTGCAGTGATAAAAATCTTCAACCAAGTATAGGAAGTCCCCTCCATTGGAACGAGTTCCATTCCAAGAACATGTTCATAAGTTAGGCTAGGTACCCAAAGAATGCAATCAGCTGTCTAGTACTCTATTGTAATAGGTTTATGATACTTTTCCCACAATGAATACATGAAATCAAACAAAACATTTTAAATCTTACAGTACAGTACCTTGAGAAATACCGTACAGTACCCACTACATCTGGTTACTTCTTTTATGCTTGCTTCCAAACATCCTGGGTTGGAGATGAAGATACAGTGCTCTAGACCGTACTGTACTGTGAAGTACACATGACCACAACCCCGTATAGAGGATTCAGTCACATGACAGTGTAGGTCAGACACATGAACTAGCTTACGTGACTGGCCCTGCCAGTGCATGTTTGCAACCTGAAGGTCCGTATGTAGGGGGCTTACTGTATGTGGGGAGCACAGAGGAAGGGAGGACGTGGAGGATGTTTAGGGGCACCTTTCTGCATAGGTGACCTTGAGTCCTCCAGCAGGTGGCCAGGTAGAGTCAGGGGGTGTGGTGCAGAAGCAGAGAACAGCTAGGTGGGTGCAGCTTGGTGCTGCTGAAGCATCCAGGGGCTGCAGCGAGACCAGAGGTGGAAACTGAGTAGGTGACAACCCAACAGTGCCATCAGATTTGAGCCCCGGGGCAGAGGACTAAGGACGGGAAGATCCCCTAGAGGTCAAAGCAACAGATGCCGAGAGTTTTCTCTAGGGCAGCTTTAGTGGAAATGAAGAGAGAACAGATCCAAGAAATATTCAGATGAAAGTGGTTTGCATTTGGAGACTGGCGGTGGATAAATGAGAAGAGAAGACTGTTTTCTGCCAACTGAAGAGGAAAGTACCTAGTCAAATTCATCCTCAGGGATCACAGGTTTTACCATAGGATGTCCCTAAGATACATGACAATGTTGGGGAGAGGGAGGGGAAGGAAATACAGATCTGGGAGCCTCATCAGGCGGGTTTACGCCATTAGAGACGATGAAGATTTGAAAGATCCCCAAGGACTCCAGAAAAGGGCCCGCAGAACTAGGACTCAGATGGTGCCTCTGGGAGATGGGCGTGATGAAGCAGGTTCTGGGCTGGATGATGGGACCAACCGCCCTTCCAAGGTGTGAACTGGTGCTTGGGCCGTGAACAAAGCAGGAAAAGCGAGTCTTTCCCCCTCCCGCTTTCCTGTTTCCCCCTTGAGCCCGACGTTGGCAGAGCAGGCAGGGAGCCAGCCGGCAAGGGCGCGGTGCACTGGTATGGCACGAGCTCAACCCCAGCATCGCCGGGCAGACAGTGTGGGTCCTGGGGGCTGAGAGTCAGTGAACTCTGAGTCCAATACAGCGCTTTCCCTAAGAACAGCCATTGGTAACACTTCCAGTGGAGAGTGGAGCAAGACGACGCACCCCCACCCCGCCCCGAGGAACAGTCAGCGGACTGGAGCATTTTTAGCTTGAAAAAGAGAAGATTTAGGGTCAAGGAAAGGGGGCATAGAGGTGGCAGGAGATGAGGATGAGTCTGGAATTGATTCCAAATCACAGTGAATTGGACTTGCATTAATTTTTAATTAAATTTTTTATCTATATTTAATTTGTCTAATAAATTATTTATTAAATTATTAACCTTTAAAATTTTACTATGTGTATACAATGTTTAAAAGTGACAATCCATTTACAGTTGTTACAAAATAGTGGCTATACCCCCACCTTGTACAATGCATCCCTGCAGCTATCTTATACCCAATAGTTTGTACCTCTCCCTCCCCGACCCCTATATTGCCTCTTCTCTCTCCCCATTAGTAACCACTAGGTTGTTCTTTGTATCTATAAGGGTGCTTCTTTTTTGTTATATTCACTAATTTGTTGTGTTTTTTTAGATTTCATATGTAAGTGACATCAAATAGTACATCTTTGTCTGGCTTATTTCACTGAGCATACTACCCTTCGAGTCTCATCCAAGTGGAAGCAAATGGAGAAATTTTCATTCTTTTTTATGGCAGAGTAGTATTTAATTACATACACACACACATACATGCATGCATATATATATTACATCTCCTCTATCCATTTATGGATGGACACTTTTTATTTTACTTCTAACTTTTACAGAGTTTTGTTGTTTACAGATATGTATGTTCCCAGATTAGTCATATGTATATTCCCACCTTCCCACCCCTCCTGACCATCACACAGCACCCCTGAAGGATCTCCTTTCCTCACAGAGCAATGACTATAGGTATTTTCTTCACTTATGATAGTACAGGCCTTCATGCTACTTCCTTTATGCCTCCCACCCTCTGTTCCTTCCCCACAATGTGAATGGACACTTCTAAATGAAACAAATGAAATTGGCAGGAAAAACTATGATGTTCAAAGATGCACTGGGCTGTCTCATTGAATGAGTTCCTCTTTGGGAAACAAATGAAAATGCAGGACTGAGAGTCAGTGAACTCTGAGTCCAATACAGCGCTTTCCCTAAGAACAGCCATTGGTAACACTTCCAGTGGAGAGTGGAGCAAGACGACGCCCCCCCACCCGCCCGAGGAACAGTCAGCGGACTGGAGCATTTTAGCTTGAAAAGAAGATTTAGGGTCAAGGAAAGGGGGCATAGAGGTGGCAGGAGATGAGGATGAGTCTGGAATTGATTCCAAATCACAGTGAATTGGACTTGCATTAATTTTTAATTAAATTTTTTATCTATATTTAATTTGTCTAATAAATTATTTATTAAATTATTAACCTTTAAAATTTTACTATGTGTATACAATGTTTAAAAGTGACAATCCATTTACAGTTGTTACAAAATAGTGGCTATACCCCCACCTTGTACAATGCATCCCTGCAGCTATCTTATACCCAATAGTTTGTACCTCTCCCTCCCCGACCCCTATATTGCCTCTTCTCTCTCCCCATTAGTAACCACTAGGTTGTTCTTTGTATCTATAAGGGTGCTTCTTTTTTGTTATATTCACTAATTTGTTGTGTTTTTTTAGATTTCATATGTAAGTGACATCAAATAGTACATCTTTGTCTGGCTTATTTCACTGAGCATACTACCCTTCGAGTCTCATCCAAGTGGAAGCAAATGGAGAAATTTTCATTCTTTTTTATGGCAGAGTAGTATTTAATTACATACACACACACATACATGCATGCATATATATATTACATCTCCTCTATCCATTTATGGATGGACACTTTTTTTTTTATTTTACTTCTAACTTTTACAGAGTTTTGTTGTTTACAGATATGTATGTTCCCAGATTAGTCATATGTATATTCCCACCTTCCCACCCCTCCTGACCATCACACAGCACCCCTGAAGGATCTCCTTTCCTCACAGAGCAATGACTATAGGTATTTTCTTCACTTATGATAGTACAGGCCTTCATGCTACTTCCTTTATGCCTCCCACCCTCTGTTCCTTCCCCACAATGTGAATGGACACTTCTAAATGAAACAAATGAAATTGGCAGGAAAAACTATGATGTTCAAAGATGCACTGGGCTGTCTCATTGAATGAGTTCCTCTTTAAGAGAAGGGTTCAAACAGATAATGTGCTTGGCATATGGTATACACACATTATCTATTTGGTGACTAGCTCATAAGTAATTCAAACATCAGATCACAAAGACCAGAACACCTTAGGTTTTCCCTTTAATCCTGCATTTGGCTATATATAAAGGATAAACAGGAAGAATCCTAACCAAATTAGAAAAAAAAAAAAGAACCACAGCTTAAACTCAAAAAAAAAAAAAAAAAGCTTGTTACCCAGCATCCTTTTAAAACCATCTCACTAGTGACCAAAAATTTTATGCATCTCCATGGTGACCCTGAGACACTGTCTGATTCTGAAGGACTTTCTGAATCCTCATATTAAATTACTTTTACTTTAAAATGCAAATTGTATTCTGTAAATATTCTTTAAAGCAGTAATTTGTTTATAGAGCCATAAGTCTTTATTAATCAGAAGGTCAATTTCCTAATCTTGGCAGCTAACAATGTATAGTCTATCTTTGTCTGTTCAGGCTACTATAACAGAATACTCATAAACTGGGTAGATTTTAAACAACAGAAATTTATTTCTTATAGTTCTGGAGTCTGACAAGTCCAAGATGAAGGTACTAGAAAATTCTGGTGAGAGCCCATTTTCTGGTCCATAGAGGACCATCTTCTTCCTCTGTCTTCACATGTTGGAAGAGGCCAGGAAGCTCTCTGCTGTCTCTTTGTGTGTGTGTGTGCTCAGTCGCTCAGTCTTTCTGACTCTGTAACTCCATGGATTGTAGTCCACCAGGCTCCTATGTCAAGGAATTTTCCAGGCAAGAATACTGGAGTGGTTGCTATTTTCCCCTCCAGAAGTCTCTTTTTTTTGAGGGCACTCATCCCATTCATGAGGGCACAGTCCTCATGGCCTACTCACCTCCAACAGGCCCCACCCCCTAACCTCACCTTGAGGATTAGGATTTCAACAAACATTCAGACTATGGCGTAGGGTTAGCACATTAAATGTTTACAGGGAAATCTAAATACAGTCGACAGCCCTGCATTATTATTGCTGTTATTTTAGAAATAAGAATTTTCCCAGTAGTCCAAGGATCTGAACCTTATCTTTCCTTCCCTCACTCTAGCCTTGGTGTCTGCCTTCCCCAGTCCTGGGGCCATCCCTGGTACCTTCACAAAATGTGACAATTCGTGCCATGGTTGGTAACAGCCTGGAACTTACCCCTGACTGGGGTGTGGAGTCCAGCCGCAGGAATGAGAGACTACAGATGAAGAAGTATAATCCTAGCATTGTATAGACCTTCTTAGTTTGAAGCACTGTATGTCCATTTAATGGAGTAGAAAATGGCAGTCCACTCCAGTATCCTCTCCTGGAAAACTCCACAGACAAAGGAGCCTGACGGGCTCCAGTCTGAAGGGTGGCAAAGAGCTGGACTGACTGAAGTGATGTATCATGCATGCACGCATGGACATTTAAACTTTGTCTTAACCCTGTACATTTAGTATCAGTCCCGTTTGAAATGTCCTCATGCCGTCCATACAACTCAGGTTGGTCCTACTTTTGGCAATGGTATTTTGGATCAATATGGGCATTGAAGGAAAGACACTGACTTACCGAGCAGTGATACCTTGCCCCAGAAGCAAGGTATCATCAGTAAAGCTCATTCCCTGCATGTCTTATTTTCCACCCACACCTCCCTCCCACCCCATTCCATGCTGCCATAGCACCCTAGCAACTGGAAGAAAGTCCATGAATGGAAGGGACGAAAGATTATCGTGTAGGCTTTTTAAAGCATCTTACTCACAGTGAGAGATACATTTTCCCCAGTATACACAAATATATACCCATGTGTGTATGCATACATATGTAAAGCAAGCTGAACAAAACACGTATGTGCATGCAATGTGTTTTGATATTTTCCATTTTTTCCTGGACCATTTATTAAAAAGATTTTATTGAATTTGGTGCAACATTTCTTTCAGTTTTTATGTTTTGAGATTTTGGCTGTGAGGCATATGGGATCTTAGCTCTCCAACCAGGGACTGAACCTGCACCCCTTGCATTAGAAGGCAAAGTCTTCACCACTGGACCACTAGGGAAGTCCCTCTATTTGGGGGGGTGGGTGGCTTTTTTATTGGTTTGCTATTTATTTATTTTCATCCATCTTTATTCTTTGGCCTGTGTGGGCCTCCCATTGCAGTGGCCTCTCTTGTTGCAGAGCACTGGCATGCTCTCCAGAGTGCTGGCTTGTAATTGGACACACGGGTCCAGTCGCTCCCCCAGCAGGTGGAATCTTCCCAGGCCAGGGATCAAACCCTTTGCGTAGCAAGGCAGACTCTTTATCCACTGGACCACCAGGGAAATCCTATTTTGTTTTTTAAAACACAGATTGCAACCAATTAAAATGATTTTTTAACCCACTGGTGAAATCAGCAAACCTTTTCTGCCAAGGGTTAGATTAGTGAATATTTTGGGCTTTGTGGGCCATGTGGACTTAAGTCTACTCAATACTGCCACACCAGCAGGAAACTAGCCACAGACAATGTGTTCTTTTTATTTATTTATTTTCATCCATCTTTTTCATCCTCCGCCTGTGTGGGCCTCCCATTGCCCTGGCCTCTCCCCACTGCAGAGCACCGGCTCTGGGCACATGCACCCCAGGGCACTGGCTTGCTGCTGGACGCACCGGTCCAGCCACTGCACAGCACATGGGATCCTCCCAGGCCAGGGATTGAACCGGCGCCCCTTGCACTGCAAGGTGGACTCGTTACCCACTGGACCACCAGGGAAGCCCCAACCACAGACAACGTGAATCATGGGCGTGACTATGTCCAACAGAATGTTATTTACAAAAACAGATGGTGGGGGACTTCCCTGGTGGTCCAGTGGAGAAGAATAAACCTTGCACTGCAGGGAACACCAGTTCGATCCCTGGTGGGGGAACTAAGACCCCACATGCCTCATGGCAGCTAAGCCTGTGCGCCACAATCAGAGAACTCATGAGCCACAACTGCGGGGCCTGCTCACCACAACTAGAGAATCCGTGCGCTGCAACAAAAGATCCCGCATGACACAAAGGAGATCCTGCATGCTGCAAGTAAGACTCAAGGCAGCCAAATAAATAAATACATATTAAAGCAGAACAGATGGCATTCTGACCCCTGCACTCATAGGTCACGGTCCATAGTTCCAGAGTTTTAAAAATGCAGTCCTAGATCACCAGTTTCCAATGCTCCACTGACTTCCCGAGACTCATCTGGAAAACATTAAAGAATGTCCAGGACCTGTGGAACTAGAATCTCTGGGGACGCGGTCAGGGTGCCACTTTGATCACTTTCCCTGCGTGATTCATACTTCTCAGGGTTAGGAATCACTGATCTGATCCACCTCTCTACTCCCCTCAGTCCCTAATTTAGGCAAAATGAACTAGAGCTGGAAAGGCTAAGGTCTGGGCTTCAAGCAATTGTCAACGCATTTAAAGAGCCCAGCTCCAGGCTTCCCTGATGACTCGGTGGTAACAAATCTGTCTGCCAGGATTACTGTGTGGCAGTAGACAACAGAACTCTTTTTAAAATGACATTAAATAAATTAAATTAAAAAAATAGAATCTGTCTGCCCATGCAGCTGATATGAGTTTGATTCCTGATCAGGGAAGATCCCACATACTGTGGAGCAGCTATGCCCATGCACCACAGCTATTAAGCGTGTGCTCTAGAGACCGTGAGCCACAACTACTGAGCCCACAGGCCTCAGCTACTTAAGTCTGCATGCCCTGGAGTCTGTGCTTTGCCATAAGGGAAGCCACCACAATGAGAAGCCCACGCACTGCAACTAGAGAGTGACCCTCACTCTTTGCCACTAGAGAAAACGCCCCCAAACCCATGAAGACCCAGTACAGTCAAAAATCAATAAAATTAAAAATAAATAAATAACCCAGTTCATACAAAGTAGAGACTCTTAACACTGTGGCTAAATAGTGCAGCTGAGTTGGAAATTAATAACAAGAAATCTGCAATCGAGCATAAAAGTTACTTCTCATAGTTTGTTCAATATATATCCCCACAGACGTTCAACAAAACTGATAACCAATTAAAGTGCAGAAGCCAATGACCATTAAACTGACAATAACAATATTAAACATCTCAAGAGTACAATAAAAGGTGGTTCAACACAGTGGCATGGTTCTCTAAAAGCTCATTACTTCATGATGACAATTTTTTGACCACCAGGAAACATTAATATGTAACACTCTAATTAGGATAATTATGATTTGATGAACTATGTAATTTTAACTGGAAATCAAATTATTAAAGCACTCCACCTAATTTGAAAATGATTATAGATTCTTGGAAATATCTTTTTTTTTCTTTTTTTTGCCTCTAAGTCGTCATTCATTTATTTTCATCCATCTTTATTCTTTGGCCTGTGTGGGCCTCCCATGGCCGTGGCCTCTCTCCTTGCAGAGAACTGGCTCTGGGTGCATGTGCTCCAGAGCACTGGCTCATAATTGCACACACCAGTCCAACCACTCCACAGCACTCTAATTATTTTATGTATTTTCATCCATCTTTCTCATTCCTCGGCCTGTGTGGGCCTCCCATTGCCCTGACCTTTCCCACTGCAGAGCACCATCTCGGTGCACGCACCCCAGAGCACTGGCGCGCTGTTGGACGCACCAGTCCAGCCGCTCCATGGCACATGGAATCTTCCTGGGCCAGGGATCAAGCTGGCGCCCCTCGCACTGCAAGGCGGACTCTCTGCCCACTGGGCCACCAGGGAAGCCCAATATGTTTTACTTTTTTGGTCAGAAGTAATTTCTAAATTTAAAAGTGAAATTCAGTCTCTATTTTCACCAAGATAGAAATTATCTTAACATAGAGGCTTTGATATATTGAAACAATAAAATGAGCAAAAACAGGCACAAGCAAAAATTGGAAGTTTGAAGCTAAGTTTAGTGAATTAGTTCATTATGAACTCTATGAACTTAAATGTTTATATTCATATTTATATCTTCTCATTCTCTGATATTCTGTGTTCTCTGATAACTTTAATTACAGAGTACTTTAAGTATTAACTAATGACTCCCTTGGTAGCTCAGGTGGTAGAGAATCTGCCTTACTTCTCATAGTTTGTTCAATATATATCCCCACAGACGTTCAACAAAACTGATAACCAATTAAAGTGCAGAAGCCAATGACCATTAAACTGACAATAACAATATTAAACATCTCAAGAGTACAATAAAAGGTGGTTCAACACAGTGGCATGGTTCTCTAAAAGCTCATTACTTCATGATGACAATTTTTTGACCACCAGGAAACATTAATATGTAACACTCTAATTAGGATAATTATGATTTGATGAACTATGTAATTTTAACTGGAAATCAAATTATTAAAGCACTCCACCTAATTTGAAAATGATTATAGATTCTTGGAAATATCTTTTACTTTTTCTTTTTTTGCCTCTAAGTCGTCATTCATTTATTTTCATCCATCTTTATTCTTTGGCCTGTGTGGGCCTCCCATGGCCGTGGCCTCTCTCCTTGCAGAGAACTGGCTCTGGGTGCATGTGCTCCAGAGCACTGGCTCATAATTGCACACACCAGTCCAACCACTCCACAGCACTCTAATTATTTTATGTATTTTCATCCATCTTTCTCATTCCTCGGCCTGTGTGGGCCTCCCATTGCCCTGACCTTTCCCACTGCAGAGCACCATCTCGGTGCACGCACCCCAGAGCACTGGCGCGCTGTTGGACGCACCAGTCCAGCCGCTCCATGGCACATGGAATCTTCCTGGGCCAGGGATCAAGCTGGCGCCCCTCGCACTGCAAGGCGGACTCTCTGCCCACTGGGCCACCAGGGAAGCCCAATATGTTTTACTTTTTTGGTCAGAAGTAATTTCTAAATTTAAAAGTGAAATTCAGTCTCTATTTTCACCAAGATAGAAATTATCTTAACATAGAGGCTTTGATATATTGAAACAATAAAATGAGCAAAAACAGGCACAAGCAAAAATTGGAAGTTTGAAGCTAAGTTTAGTGAATTAGTTCATTATGAACTCTATGAACTTAAATGTTTATATTCATATTTATATCTTCTCATTCTCTGATATTCTGTGTTCTCTGATAACTTTAATTACAGAGTACTTTAAGTATTAACTAATGACTCCCTTGGTAGCTCAGGTGGTAGAGAATCTGCCTGCAATTCAGGAAACCCCAGTGTGATCCCTGGATTGGGAAGATCCCCTGGAGAAAGGAAAGGTGATCCACTCTAGTATTCTTGCCTGGGGCATCCCATGGCTTGTCTACGGGGGTCACAAAAAGACACACCTGAGCGGCCTTCATTTCACTTTAGGTAGTCATTAAAGTCACTTATTTCTCTTGTATATTGAGTCTAAATGAAAGGAAAACTTTCAAGCCCACCTCAGAATTGGTGTTTTTTTTTTCTTATCCTGTCTGCATCATTTCCCCTGCTAAGATCCCATATGCCGGCAAGGGGTGTCAATTTTTAAAAAAGGAGGAAAAACAGGGGAGGGCCACAGCCAGAAAAAAAAAAGTATATTCCACGATTGTCTTAATGAAAACTAGATATATTTAATAATAGAAAAATGCATAAGTCAATGTGCCTATTAATACAACTGAATGAATCATATAAACAATCGGTATGTTGTGTTAGTGCTGAATGGATGAATAAGCAGGGTTCCAAATATATGCACACCACGTGACAATGTGACACCATTTATGTAAAATTTTAAACACTCAAATACCATATATTGTTTATGAGTTCATATAGTAAAAGTATAAAAGCATTTGTGGTCAAGATATGCATCAATTTCAGGATGGTGGTCTCCGATGGAGAGAAAGGAAGAAGAAAGCATAGTAAGAGCAAAGTTTAACTCTACCTGGAACATTTTATTTCTCAAAAAAAATCTGTTATGTTACTTGCAGTTTCTTTTCAATGTTTTTTAATTTAAAACTATTCCTAGTTCCCATCATGTGCCTCCATCTTCTCCCTGGAAAACAACCTGAACTAGGCTATGGAATTTATCCTTACTTCAAAACTTATTTAAGTATACAAAATACCCTGGTGTTTTATTTAATTAACTAATTAATGCGTTTGGTTGTACCAGGTTTTAGTCGTGGCCTCTGGGATCTAGTTCCCTGACCAAGGATCAAACCCTGGCCCCCAGTACTGGGAGCCTGGAGGCTTAGCCACTGAACCACGAGGGAAGTCCCTTCAGATATGTTAGTGCTGGCCCTGACTGTATGTCTCCATTTAATAACTTGGCTGCTGATTCACACTACAGACTCCTCTCTTTTCTTCTTTTTTTTAATTCTCACCCTTTATTCGGGTCTTTGATCCAGGGGTCCCAAGTAATAGCTGAAGGAGGTTGTAGGAGCACAAACAATCATTTGTAACTTCAAAGCATTTAGATGGTTGAAAACAAATGCAATTGTAAATATAGGGAGCAAACAGCAAAAATAGAACACTCAATTATTATAGAAAGTCTTTTTTGAAGTGGAGAAATCTGCCTTCTTATAGTAGAAGTCTTTAACTGATGAAGAGGGGAGTGGTCCATATATCTTGTCAGTGGCATGTCTGAGTCGGCAGCTGTATTTTTGTAATGTCTTATCTTGAGGATCCCAGAGGAGCCCCCAGTTGATAGGTGATAGACGACTGTAGGTTACCATGAACGGTGTCAGATTCTTCATCTCCAATGGAGAAGAATTCACATTGGGATCAAAAGACTTGGCGATGGTCACTCAGAGCTTCGTGAGTGAAAAGTTTATTAAAGTAAGAAAGGATAGGGAAAAGTTTCCAGCACAGACACTGGAAGGGGGATAGAAGAGTACCCCCCGACTCCTCTCTTTTCACTGAACCTGAGTTCCTGGGTAGCTAATGAGTTGATCCAGGAATAGATGTTTCCTTGTTTGGGCCATTGCTCTTCCCCAACTGATGTCCCCCTTCCACACCCATATGGAGAGAGGTTATTTTATGTGTTGATACACATTTTTTGTGCCTGCCAGTTGTCAGCCTGGATTTCTGAGTATCTCTGGAGCCTAGGTTTCCTGAGCCTGGATTTGTCTGCTTTCTAATCACCTCTTAGACTCGTTGTTAGATCCTGTGACGCCTGCTGCATGCATGAACTATTTGGGGATACGGAACTCAGAGTTCCAGACTGGATTTCCACCCAGCTCAGTTGTCTGAAACCTGTCCCAATCTAGTGAATGAGTGTAATAGATAGCCCAGCTAAGAGTGAGGAAAATTTACAGCTCTCAGCACTTGCTAAGCTTTCAGACTTCCTTCCTAACCCATGTCAGACTGATCAAATGAAACACTCTTGAGATCCAGGTCTTCAAAATAGTAATCCATTTATTAGGACACAGCTGTCTCTCTTAACTTTCTCTCACTCCTCAGACCTAAAGTGCCTCTTGGAAATATGCCCTCTGTTTTAGAGATGACTGGGTCATCATGAGTCCTTCAAGCCTATACCCAGGGCAGCATGCTTCCAAGGTACTTCCCTTGTGAAATAACAGCATTTGGCTAGGCAATTGTAAATATAGGGAGCAAACAGCAAAAATAGAACACTCAATTATTATAGAAAGTCTTTTTTGAAGTGGAGAAATCTGCCTTCTTATAGTAGAAGTCTTTAACTGATGAAGAGGGGAGTGGTCCATATATCTTGTCAGTGGCATGTCTGAGTCGGCAGCTGTATTTTTGTAATGTCTTATCTTGAGGATCCCAGAGGAGCCCCCAGTTGATAGGTGATAGACGACTGTAGGTTACCATGAACGGTGTCAGATTCTTCATCTCCAATGGAGAAGAATTCACATTGGGATCAAAAGACTTGGCGATGGTCACTCAGAGCTTCGTGAGTGAAAAGTTTATTAAAGTAAGAAAGGATAGGGAAAAGTTTCCAGCACAGACACTGGAAGGGGGATAGAAGAGTACCCCGACTCCTCTCTTTTCACTGAACCTGAGTTCCTGGGTAGCTAATGAGTTGATCCAGGAATAGATGTTTCCTTGTTTGGGCCATTGCTCTTCCCCAACTGATGTCCCCCTTCCACACCCATATGGAGAGAGGTTATTTTATGTGTTGATACACATTTTTTGTGCCTGCCAGTTGTCAGCCTGGATTTCTGAGTATCTCTGGAGCCTAGGTTTCCTGAGCCTGGATTTGTCTGCTTTCTAATCACCTCTTAGACTCGTTGTTAGATCCTGTGACGCCTGCTGCATGCATGAACTATTTGGGGATACGGAACTCAGAGTTCCAGACTGGATTTCCACCCAGCTCAGTTGTCTGAAACCTGTCCCAATCTAGTGAATGAGTGTAATAGATAGCCCAGCTAAGAGTGAGGAAAATTTACAGCTCTCAGCACTTGCTAAGCTTTCAGACTTCCTTCCTAACCCATGTCAGACTGATCAAATGAAACACTCTTGAGATCCAGGTCTTCAAAATAGTAATCCATTTATTAGGACACAGCTGTCTCTCTTAACTTTCTCTCACTCCTCAGACCTAAAGTGCCTCTTGGAAATATGCCCTCTGTTTTAGAGATGACTGGGTCATCATGAGTCCTTCAAGCCTATACCCAGGGCAGCATGCTTCCAAGGTACTTCCCTTGTGAAATACAGCATCTGTCAGCAACCCTTTGGCCTAGGTTTCATGAATAGCTCTGCACTGAACAGTGTGGTCTTTCTGCTCTCTGAAGATTTTTCTCTGGCTCTGCCTAGCTTGGCTTCCTGCTTCTTCTAAGACACCTCTGTTGATTGCTCTTTTACAGCTCATGTCTGAATTAGACTTGTTGGCAACTGGATCACACCCAACCTGAAGCCCCACTCTCCTCAAGGCTACTAACTCTGATCCCAGAGCACCACTGCTTTTTACAAAAAAATTTTATTTGATATTGAAGTATTGTTGATTTATAATCCCCAATATAAAACCCCCAGAACTCATGTAATTCACCTGGAATTATACATGTCTATAAACAACAAAACTCTATAAAAGCAAAAAAGCAAAATAATATGTATGCATTAAAAATACCCGTAAAACTTAACAGAAAAGCAAACAAACAACTCAATGAAAAGGCTGGGAGAGGCTCAGAACAGATGTTTCTCCAAAGAAGACACATAAATGGGGCTTCCCCTGGTGGTCCAGTGGGTAAGGACACCGCCTTGCAATGCAAGGGGCGCCGGTTCGAGCCCTGGCCTGGGAAGATCCCACGTGCTGCAGAGTGGCTGGACTGATGTGTCCAATTACCAAGCCAGAGCTCTGGAGCGCATGTGCCCAGAGCTGGTGCTCTGCAACGACAGACGCCACCGTGATGGGAGGCCCACAGGAGCCAAAGAACCAAGACGGATGAACAAAGAGAAATAAAAGACCAAGCTCCCCTCCCTCCCCAACCCGACCCCGCCCAAAAATAAATAAATAAATAAATCTTAAAAAAAAAAAAAAAGAAGAAGACACACAAATGGCCAACAAGTACAGGAAAGGGTGTTCAGCATCACCAGCCATCAGGGAAATGCAAATCAAAACTACACTAAAATATCACCCCACACCTGTAAGAATGGCCATTACTAAAAGGACAAGAAATCACAAGTGTTGGCAAGGACGTGGGGTAAAGGGAACCCCCAAGGACTGCCGGAGGGAACGTAAGCTGCATCCACCTCCACAGAGAACAGCATGGAGATCCCCCCAGATCCAAACTAGAACTACCACATAATCTGGCAGTTCCACCTCTTGATATTTATCCAAAGGAAACAAAATCACATCTTGAGAATATATCTGTACCCCAGTGTTCAGTGCAGCACTGTTTAGAATAGCCAAGACATGGAAAGAACAAGAGATCATCGAGAGGTAAGCAGATTTTTTTAAGGTGGCATATATACAATTGAATATTAGTCCATCATAAAAAGAAGGACATGCTGACATGTGTGACACGTGGATGGACCTAGAGGGCATGATATTCAGTGAAGAAAGTGAAGGCAAAAGCATTAGTCACTCATTTGTGTCTGACTCCTTGCAGCCCTATGGACTTCACCAGGCTCCTCTGTCCATGGGATTCTCCAGGCAAGAATGCTGGAGTGGGTAGCCATGTGCTTCTCCAGAGGATCTTCCCGACCCAGGGACTGAAAAGGCAGATTCTTTCCCATCTGAGTCACTAGGGAAGCCCCATGTTAAGTGAAATCAGACAGAGGAAGACTAATACCAATACATGTGTGATCTCTGTGTGTTTTTCTGGTAGAGGAACCCTGAGGACTGATTGGCTCTTGCAGACTGAATCCATGCCCCATGGACCAGTCACACTGAGGGATGTGGCCACAGTGCTCTTTCAGTATGAGTGGGAATTTCTCGACTCTGAGCAGAAGAAGTTATACCACGATGTGATGATGGAGAACTACAGTGACTTGGTCTTACTGGGCCATTCCATTCCTAAACCAGATATAATTGTGTTATTGGAGGAAGGAAAAGAACCCTGGATGATTATAAGGGAGGGGGGGGGAAAGAAGCTGGGAAGCTGAAGTACAGATTTCTATTCAATTTATAAAATAATAAGGGATACCTTATAAAATAATCAGCGATAGAAACACATTTATATGTGGAAAACATCTAGCTCTTTTTCCATGACTTTCTGTTCCCATTCTGCAGACCAAACCCTGAGACCAGCATATGAAAAGAAAGAGCTGGAAGATATAGTGGAGCAGCAGAGATGAGGTAGCTGCCCAAATGGAAGCTCATTGCCTTATTCTGTGACATAGTGGGGGAAAAATCAATGATCAACAACACACAGATCCCGCCTGCTTCAAGTGGCACAGCTGTCAGGTGCTATAGAGGCAAAGCTAACGGGTGAATTGGGCAGGGTCAGGGTGGAGGAAAATTTATCCCATGGTGGCTTCCTGCCAAATGCCTTTTCAGAAATTTTCAGGGTGAGTCAGCCCTTGGGGACAGGAGGTGATGCCATTTCTTCCAAGTGGACTAAACAGTTTTCTAGAGCCCACGTGGCAATAGACACCTTAGCATTATGGGATTCTGCATCCTCTGCGTAGGTTAAGGGCCCAGGAGTCCAAAGAGCAAGCAGGGATGAGAAACTAGGCTCCCAGCCTTGGTCTTTTGCTTGTATTCCATTTGTTGAAATACTGAATTCCTTCCAGTGCATCCAAAAGTTCTGGTAAGACATGATTCCTAAGTAACCTCTGTCAGTGTGAAGGGTAGGGATTGAGTCTGGCAGGACAGAGGAGAGGCTGCTGGATTTGAGAGCTGTAGAGTTTGAGAGCACTTGGGAGCTATAGCTGTAGGTCAAACCAATATAATAGGCTTAACATTGAGAAGATGAGACAGGTGCCAGGCAACTTGGCAAGAGGTTTTAAGGAGAGAAATTACCAGGATGTTACTGAGATTAGTTGTCCCTGGGTGCCACTACTGACATATCACTTGAATGTCACTTTGGCTTCTTTGAGAAAGCTTGTCAGTTATCTTTTGTGACTTAGAATCCCTTATCATGTTTCATAGCTACAAACACTGACAGAGAGAATTAAATCCAAGAAGTACCCACTACGATATAATTGTGTTGTGGGAGGAAGGAAAAGAACCCTGGATGATTATAAGGGAGGGGGGGGGAAAGAAGCTGGGAAGCTGAAGTACAGATTTCTATTCAATTTATAAAATAATAAGGGATACCTTATAAAATAATCAGCGATAGAAACACATTTATATGTGGAAAACATCTAGCTCTTTTTCCATGACTTTCTGTTCCCATTCTGCAGACCAAACCCTGAGACCAGCATATGAAAAGAAAGAGCTGGAAGATATAGTGGAGCAGCAGAGATGAGGTAGCTGCCCAAATGGAAGCTCATTGCCTTATTCTGTGACATAGTGGGGGAAAAATCAATGATCAACAACACACAGATCCCGCCTGCTTCAAGTGGCACAGCTGTCAGGTGCTATAGAGGCAAAGCTAACGGGTGAATTGGGCAGGGTCAGGGTGGAGGAAAATTTATCCCATGGTGGCTTCCTGCCAAATGCCTTTTCAGAAATTTTCAGGGTGAGTCAGCCCTTGGGGACAGGAGGTGATGCCATTTCTTCCAAGTGGACTAAACAGTTTTCTAGAGCCCACGTGGCAATAGACACCTTAGCATTATGGGATTCTGCATCCTCTGCGTAGGTTAAGGGCCCAGGAGTCCAAAGAGCAAGCAGGGATGAGAAACTAGGCTCCCAGCCTTGGTCTTTTGCTTGTATTCCATTTGTTGAAATACTGAATTCCTTCCAGTGCATCCAAAAGTTCTGGTAAGACATGATTCCTAAGTAACCTCTGTCAGTGTGAAGGGTAGGGATTGAGTCTGGCAGGACAGAGGAGAGGCTGCTGGATTTGAGAGCTGTAGAGTTTGAGAGCACTTGGGAGCTATAGCTGTAGGTCAAACCAATATAATAGGCTTAACATTGAGAAGATGAGACAGGTGCCAGGCAACTTGGCAAGAGGTTTTAAGGAGAGAAATTACCAGGATGTTACTGAGATTAGTTGTCCCTGGGTGCCACTACTGACATATCACTTGAATGTCACTTTGGCTTCTTTGAGAAAGCTTGTCAGTTATCTTTTGTGACTTAGAATCCCTTATCATGTTTCATAGCTACAAACACTGACAGAGAGAATTAAATCCAAGAAGTACCCACATTAGAAAATGTAGTTCAGAGCTTCCCTGGTGGTCCAGTGGGTAATGATAGTGCCTTGCAGTGCAAGGGGCACCGGTTCGATCCCTGGCCTGGGAAGATCCCACGTGCCGTGGAGCGGCTGGACTGATGTGTCCAATTACCGAGCCGGAGCTCTGGAGCGCATGCGCCCAGAGCCGGTGCTCTGCGACAACAGAGGCCACCGCGAAGGGAGGTCCACACGGGCCAAAGAACAAAGATGGATGAAAATGGATGAATGAAAGACCAATAGAAGTGGCCCGCCTGCTCCCCTCCCTCCCCAACCCACCCCACCAAAATAAATAAATAAATCTTTTAAAAAAAGAAAAAAGAAAATGTAGTTCATGTACATTTGATATTCTGAGATAAGGATGGATGACATTTCGCTTTAGATGGTGGGAAGGAGACACAACCAGCTAGTTTTCTCGGTAGGTGGAAGAGTGGAACCAAAGAGGATAATTTTAAGGGCTTGGCTGATTATTTCTCTCTGGCTAGTATCCCAGCATAGGTCCATTTTGACCTGAAAAGAAAGAAGGGTTCTGTTTAAGGCAGGATCTACATAGGATGTCATTATAATTTATGTTACAAACTGACATATTTTTGAGAAAGAAAAGAGGCACTAATAACAGGCAAAAACCATGATTAAACCAGGATGGTATATGATTGCATTAGACAGAAACAGGATGTAAAGTGACCCTAAATATAAATATTGGGGCTGAGGTGAGGAGGTGGTCCTTAGTCTAGAGCAATATTGTTGACGCATTTATGGAGTAAAAGATCACCAACATGAATATCCCAGGAGCTCCTGGTGTAGGTGGAAGTGAGACACTTGTTAATGAAACAGACATGAAGTTGACTTGTGTTGCATCACAGGCCAACTTGAAGGTTTTAAGGAGAGAAATTACCAGGATGTTACTGAGATTAGTTGTCCCTGGGTGCCACTACTGACTTTTGAATCACTTTGGCTTCTTTGAGAAAGCTTGTCAGTTATCTTTTGTGACTTAGAATCCCTTATCATGTTTCATAGCTACAAACACTGACAGAGAGAATTAAATCCAAGAAGTACCCACATTAGAAAATGTAGTTCAGAGCTTCCCTGGTGGTCCAGTGGGTAATGATAGTGCCTTGCAGTGCAAGGGGCACCGGTTCGATCCCTGGCCTGGGAAGATCCCACGTGCCGTGGAGCGGCTGGACTGATGTGTCCAATTACCGAGCCGGAGCTCTGGAGCGCATGCGCCCAGAGCCGGTGCTCTGCGACAACAGAGGCCACCGCGAAGGGAGGTCCACACGGGCCAAAGAACAAAGATGGATGAAAATGGATGAATGAAAGACCAATAGAAGTGGCCCGCCTGCTCCCCTCCCTCCCCAACCCACCCCACCAAAATAAATAAATAAATCTTTTAAAAAAAGAAAAAAGAAAATGTAGTTCATGTACATTTGATATTCTGAGATAAGGATGGATGACATTTCGCTTTAGATGGTGGGAAGGAGACACAACCAGCTAGTTTTCTCGGTAGGTGGAAGAGTGGAACCAAAGAGGATAATTTTAAGGGCTTGGCTGATTATTTCTCTCTGGCTAGTATCCCAGCATAGGTCCATTTTGACCTGAAAAGAAAGAAGGGTTCTGTTTAAGGCAGGATCTACATAGGATGTCATTATAATTTATGTTACAAACTGACATATTTTTGAGAAAGAAAAGAGGCACTAATAACAGGCAAAAACCATGATTAAACCAGGATGGTATATGATTGCATTAGACAGAAACAGGATGTAAAGTGACCCTAAATATAAATATTGGGGCTGAGGTGAGGAGGTGGTCCTTAGTCTAGAGCAATATTGTTGACGCATTTATGGAGTAAAAGATCACCAACATGAATATCCCAGGAGCTCCTGGTGTAGGTGGAAGTGAGACACTTGTTAATGAAACAGACATGAAGTTGACTTGTGTTGCATCACTGAGAGGCAGGGAGCTTTATAAGGCAATCCATCCTGAAGGTGGTCCAGGGGAACCGAATGCTTGGCAAGGGGACCTAGAAAGCCTTTGTCTTCTCCCAGCAGGTGTTTGTTCTTGTGTGTTTGTCCATTACATCTCTATGTTCCCTGGCTTTCAGTTATTAACCTGTATGTACCAGAAGCCATGAGTGACCCAGAGTAGAGCCCCAGGTGGCCCAGGTGAACAGGTGAACAGAGAGCAGCATTCATGACAATCTTCTCTGACTTGTAGGTCATTTGAGAAAGACTTCTGTCAGAGGGCAGGCAGTGGATTTGCTGGGTCTCTTCATGTATTTATGGGCTTCCTTGGTGGCTCAGGTGGTAAAGAATCTGTCTGCAATGCAGGAGATTTGGGTTCAATTTCTGGATTGGGAAGATGCCCTGGAGAAGGGAATGGCAACCCACTCCAGTATTCTTGCCTGGGAAATCTCATGGATAGAGGAACCTGTTGGGCTAACAGTCCATTGGGTTGCAAACAGTTGGACATGACTGAGCAGCTTTCATTTCACTTTAAAAAAAAGGAAGACTTTCTAAATGAGTTGAGGGGTAAGAGCAGAATATGACAAAGTCAGAGATTGGGCCCTTACAAATTTGGGCTCTAAAAAAGTTATCTTTAAAATAAATTGCAAGCATGGTGAAGGGAAGCTCAGTGGGAGTACTTAATCATAATTAAATTGCATAGATTCCAAGGAATTCAATAGTCATTGTTTATAAAGACTTGCCCCTTTATATTTGAACTCAAATCTACTCCCTTCCCTCTGGAAGAACAGAAATCTAAGACATTTCTTCTATGACAGCATTTCAGTTTCAGTTTATTGTATCCTTGTGAGTCTTCCCTCCTCCAAGTGAATTACCAACAGGTGAAATTTTACATATGACGTATTTCTAATCCCTTCATCTCCAGTCATCCCTCACTGGTTACTGCAGGTGTAGACTGACTCACCTAGAGTAGAGCCACTGCCTCTTTCGTTCTGAGTCTCATACTAGTATTCATGTAGCCTGAGGTAGACAATCCAGACATGAAGTTGACTTGTGTTGCATCACTGAGAGGCAGGGAGCTTTATAAGGCAATCCATCCTGAAGGTGGTCCAGGGGAACCGAATGCTTGGCAAGGGGACCTAGAAAGCCTTTGTCTTCTCCCAGCAGGTGTTTGTTCTTGTGTGTTTGTCCATTACATCTCTATGTTCCCTGGCTTTCAGTTATTAACCTGTATGTACCAGAAGCCATGAGTGACCCAGAGTAGAGCCCCAGGTGGCCCAGGTGAACAGGTGAACAGAGAGCAGCATTCATGACAATCTTCTCTGACTTGTAGGTCATTTGAGAAAGACTTCTGTCAGAGGGCAGGCAGTGGATTTGCTGGGTCTCTTCATGTATTTATGGGCTTCCTTGGTGGCTCAGGTGGTAAAGAATCTGTCTGCAATGCAGGAGATTTGGGTTCAATTTCTGGATTGGGAAGATGCCCTGGAGAAGGGAATGGCAACCCACTCCAGTATTCTTGCCTGGGAAATCTCATGGATAGAGGAACCTGTTGGGCTAACAGTCCATTGGGTTGCAAACAGTTGGACATGACTGAGCAGCTTTCATTTCACTTTAAAAAAAAGGAAGACTTTCTAAATGAGTTGAGGGGTAAGAGCAGAATATGACAAAGTCAGAGATTGGGCCCTTACAAATTTGGGCTCTAAAAAAGTTATCTTTAAAATAAATTGCAAGCATGGTGAAGGGAAGCTCAGTGGGAGTACTTAATCATAATTAAATTGCATAGATTCCAAGGAATTCAATAGTCATTGTTTATAAAGACTTGCCCCTTTATATTTGAACTCAAATCTACTCCCTTCCCTCTGGAAGAACAGAAATCTAAGACATTTCTTCTATGACAGCATTTCAGTTTCAGTTTATTGTATCCTTGTGAGTCTTCCCTCCTCCAAGTGAATTACCAACAGGTGAAATTTTACATATGACGTATTTCTAATCCCTTCATCTCCAGTCATCCCTCACTGGTTACTGCAGGTGTAGACTGACTCACCTAGAGTAGAGCCACTGCCTCTTTCGTTCTGAGTCTCATACTAGTATTCATGTAGCCTGAGGTTGCATTTGTTTATATTTTGGTAGCCACATCTTTTGGGCTTCACATCCTGGTGGCTGTGTGGTAAAGAATCCACCTGCCAATGCAGGAGATGCAGGTTTTGACCCCTGGGGGAGGAAGATTTCCTGGAGAAGAAAATGGCAACGCACTCCAGTATTCTTGCTGGGAAATCCCATGGACAAAGGAGCCTGGCAAGCTATATTCCTTGGGGCCAAAAGAGTTGGACATGACTTAAGCCACTGAGCACACATGTATGCAGTCACACCCTTTAGAGGAAGAAGACTGTGCCAGCCATGAAGTGATGGCTGGACCAGTAAACCAACAAACCATAAATGTTGTCTTTGGAGTTCATGAGAAATGGCTATGAGGACTCCCAGTCTGTCTCCAGAAGGTTGGCTGATTTCAAGTTTCCATTGTGGGAGCGAGGAGCAAATCTGTTCAAGGACAACCTCAGGAATCCAAAACAAGTAGGGATCAGAAATAGCAATAGCATGGGGCTAGACTAGACATCTCTAGCATAGTTTAATGGTCAACAAGTGTCAGTGCAGTCGTGCCCGACTCTTTGCGACCCTATGGACCATAGCCCGCCAGGCTCCTCTGTCCATGGGATTCTCCAGGCAAGAATACTGGAGTGGGCTGCTATTGCCTTCTCCAGGGGATCTTCTTGACCCAGGGATGGAACTCACACCTCTTACATCTCCTGCACTGGCAGGCAGGTTCTTTTCCACTAGCGCCACCTGGGAAGCCTATTTAATGGCTTAAAATTCCCAAAGAATAGGCATTTCTTAAAGCTTAGAAAGCATTCAAGTTATCTTAAACGTTCTGCTATCTTTCAGCCTAGATTTTTACTACAGTGTTTTATACTTCTTGAGTCAGACGTAAGCATGCAATGTTCATGCTTCATGGGCATGAGTATTACCTACTTTTAAAGATCTAATCACATAAGGAAATTTCTTCTGTTGAAGTTCCTGTGAGTTAACCAATGAATAAGAATGCTCTCATGTTAAATGAATGTTTCATTTGAAAAGCAAAGCAGCCAAGCAACAAGGAATGACAGCTCCAGGACAATTTCTTCTAGGATTTGTTTTCTCTTGTCATAAGCTTATGACAATATTCAAAGGACTCCCTTGCCCTTTAGATACGTAAGTCAGGGTAAATCATCTAGTATCATTTTTCATGTAGAAAACGTGTATGCTGTTGGCTCACATCAAGAGGAAGTCTATTTCACCTTTTGCAAAAGACATTTTTGAGAAATTGTATATAATTTTTTTGTAAATTATTTTTCCATTTAATTATACTAAAAGCTTCAAAAATTCTAGATTGCATTTGTGCTCCTATGAAGTAGAAATGCTTGCAGCGTAAGTTGATTTCTTTATTTGACTGAGCTTGGGCTTCACCCCTGCACAGGCTTTTCTCTTGCTGTGCTGAGTGGGGGCTCACCCCCTCACTTTCCGCAGTGAATCCTCTGTCCATGAGGATTCTGGCTTCTCCTTGTGGCGGCTTCTTTTGCTGTGGAGCCCAGGCTCTGGAGGACAGGTGCTGCAGGAGCTGCGGCACATGGGCTGGGTAGTTGTGATTCCCTGGCTCTAGAGAACAGGCCCAGTAGGTGTGGTGCACGAGTTTAGTTGCTTCTTGGTGCGTGAGATCTGCCTGGATCAGGGATTGAACCTGTATCTCCTGTATTGACAGGTGGACTGTTTACCCTTGAGCCACCAGGGAAGTCTCTGTGACATAAATTTTTTTTTTATAGAAGTTTGCTCTTCTATTTTATAATTAATTCTACATGTATGTACTCAGTTGTGTCCAATTCTTTTGCTCCCCATGGACTGTAGCCCATCAGGTTTCTCTGTCCAGGGAATTTCCGGGTAAGAATACTGGAGTGGGTTGCCATTTCCTACTCCAGAGGATCTTCTTGACCCAGGCCTCGAATATGCGTCTCTTGTGTCTCCTGTATTGGCAGGTGGATTCTTTATGATTATGCCACCTGGAATCCCCACAATTAACTGCATACTAACCGTTTAAAATAAATAGGGCATTGATATTTAAAAACTCTCTTGTGAAACAGTTACACTTAGACATGATTATTTGTTTTTGAGTTTCACGCAATTATGTATTATGTTTTCTTAAAAGATGGTATATCTGTATTTTACATATTGGAAGTTGAGTTAGTAATTTACCCATGAATATTATGTTTTAAATCAGAATTACTGTATATTAATATGATATATAATAGCACTCAAATTTATTTTGCTAATTCAAGATGTCTTTAATGTGGAGTGGCACTTCTGAATTATCACCTGTACTATTTACTAATATGTATAGTTGTGATTTTAGTAGTCATTGAGCAATTAATAAATACCTACTATACATAAAAACATTACTGGGCTAAACAATAATGGAAAAGAGTATTGAAAAAGAATGCGTATATGTCTATAACTGACTCACTTTGCTAGACAGCCGAGACTGGCACAGCATCATTGGAAATCCGCTGTACTGCAATAAAAACAAACAAGCCAAAAAAATTTACTGGGTATTATTTTATATGAATGGTTAAGATGAGTCTGTGTCCTTCGAGAGACTATTACAAGAGTAAGGTAAGTGGATTATAAACGATACAACAGAATATGATGTAATATATATGCTAGGAAAGCAAAGTCAGGGGGCTCAATGGTAATGAATCTGCCAGCCAATGCAACGCAGGAGACACCTGTTCAATTCCTGAACTGGAAAGTTCTCCAGGAAGAAAAATGGCAACCCGCTCCAGTATTCTTGCCTGGAAAAGGACAGAGGAGCCCGGAGGCTATAGTTTATGGAATTGCAAACGGTCAGACACAACTGAGTGACTGAGTATCCTCGCAAAACAAAAGTCATGAATGAGATACTTCATCTTTTGTATTTAAACAGCATTTTTATGTTTTTACCTGCCTGATTAAGTTGTAATTTTCATATTTTACCACTTTCCAAAGCTGGTTGATTAAGTATTACTAAATAATGTGTGTAAGGCAACCACCCAAAAGGGAGTCTGCTTTATTCTCTTTTCCTGTATTTTCCAATCATCTACATACTGTGTGAGTACTGATTATTCTCTCTCTCACACACACACACACACACACACAAATCTCCAAACGGAGTGGCATGACAAAGAAGGACTGACAGCGCTCTGTCACAAGTGAACAATGGCCAGCTGGCGCCATCACTCAGGCAGGAAACAGGAATTCAGCAACGGGCCAAAGGGAGACTCGAGTTTTCAAACAGGAACCGACATGGAATCTGCTCCTGGCTGTCAGAGGTTGCCCGGGTAAAGCTCCAGAGGTCCCTGGGAAAGATGATGCCTGCCTTTGTCATCAAAAGGTCACAAGGATTACACTTTTGAATTATCACCTGTACTATTTACTAATATGTATAGTTGTGATTTTAGTAGTCATTGAGCAATTAATAAATACCTACTATACATAAAAACATTACTGGGCTAAACAATAATGGAAAAGAGTATTGAAAAAGAATGCGTATATGTCTATAACTGACTCACTTTGCTAGACAGCCGAGACTGGCACAGCATCATTGGAAATCCGCTGTATTGCAATAAAAACAAACAAGCCAAAAAAATTTACTGGGTATTATTTTATATGAATGGTTAAGATGAGTCTGTGTCCTTCGAGAGACTATTACAAGAGTAAGGTAAGTGGATTATAAACGATACAACAGAATATGATGTAATATATATGCTAGGAAAGCAAAGTCAGGGGGCTCAATGGTAATGAATCTGCCAGCCAATGCAACGCAGGAGACACCTGTTCAATTCCTGAACTGGAAAGTTCTCCAGGAAGAAAAATGGCAACCCGCTCCAGTATTCTTGCCTGGAAAAGGACAGAGGAGCCCGGAGGCTATAGTTTATGGAATTGCAAACGGTCAGACACAACTGAGTGACTGAGTATCCTCGCAAAACAAAAGTCATGAATGAGATACTTCATCTTTTGTATTTAAACAGCATTTTTATGTTTTTACCTGCCTGATTAAGTTGTAATTTTCATATTTTACCACTTTCCAAAGCTGGTTGATTAAGTATTACTAAATAATGTGTGTAAGGCAACCACCCAAAAGGGAGTCTGCTTTATTCTCTTTTCCTGTATTTTCCAATCATCTACATACTGTGTGAGTACTGATTATTCTCTCTCTCACACACACACACACACACACACAAATCTCCAAACGGAGTGGCATGACAAAGAAGGACTGACAGCGCTCTGTCACAAGTGAACAATGGCCAGCTGGCGCCATCACTCAGGCAGGAAACAGGAATTCAGCAACGGGCCAAAGGGAGACTCGAGTTTTCAAACAGGAACCGACATGGAATCTGCTCCTGGCTGTCAGAGGTTGCCCGGGTAAAGCTCCAGAGGTCCCTGGGAAAGATGATGCCTGCCTTTGTCATCAAAAGGTCACAAGGATTACACTGATAGCTAGCTCTGTGCTGCATGCCGAGCTCCGTGGAAAGGTAGAACCAGACTGAGCCAGCTAATTTTTGTCAGAACTATGACATTTAGTGGGCTTCCAAGGTGGCTGAGTGATAAAGAATCCACCTGCCAATGCAAGAGATGTAGGAGACGTGGGTTTGATCCCTGGGTCAGGAAGATCCCCTGGAGGAGGAAACAGCAACCCAGACCAGTATTCTTGCCTGGCAAATCCCACGGACAGAGGAGCCTGATGGGTTATAGTCTGTGAGGTCTTAAAGGGTCAGAAAACTTACCAAATAACAACAACAATAACATGATGCTTAGTCCCCCAAGACTTGTCACACTGCTGCCTTGGCTTCACTGTACACAGCTGCCTTCTCCCCGAACACTGCCTTCTGTAGGGAGTGTGAGCAGGGGACATTAGTGTCCCCTCCCACACCATCTCAAGCATGGGACACGCTTTCTATTAATTTCCTTTACCAGAGTACAGTAAAAGTAGATAGTCCTAGGTCAGAGCAGAGAAGAAAGTCAGGAAGATCACGGATAGAACCATCATAGGCCACCGAAGAGTTTTAAACAGGGGATAGACATGGTCAGATGTGAATTACCCAAGTAGAAATGCCAAACTTCTGGGGCCAGAGTGCACAGATTTCAAACAGCAGGCAAAAAAAGACAAAACAGGGGCTTCCCTAGTGGCTCAGCCGTAAAGAATCTGCCTGTCAAGGTAGGAGGCACAGATTTGATCCCTGGGCCTGAAAGATCCCCCAGAGAAGGGAATGGCAACTCACTCCAGTATTCTTGCCTGGGAAATCCCATGGACAGAGCAGCCTGGTGGGTTATAGTCTGTGAGGTCTTAAAGGGTCAGAAAACTTACCAAATAACAACAACAATAACATGATGCTTAGTCCCCCAAGACTTGTCACACTGCTGCCTTGGCTTCACTGTACACAGCTGCCTTCTCCCCGAACACTGCCTTCTGTAGGGAGTGTGAGCAGGGGACATTAGTGTCCCCTCCCACACCATCTCAAGCATGGGACACGCTTTCTATTAATTTCCTTTACCAGAGTACAGTAAAAGTAGATAGTCCTAGGTCAGAGCAGAGAAGAAAGTCAGGAAGATCACGGATAGAACCATCATAGGCCACCGAAGAGTTTTAAACAGGGGATAGACATGGTCAGATGTGAATTACCCAAGTAGAAATGCCAAACTTCTGGGGCCAGAGTGCACAGATTTCAAACAGCAGGCAAAAAAAGACAAAACAGGGGCTTCCCTAGTGGCTCAGCCGTAAAGAATCTGCCTGTCAAGGTAGGAGGCACAGATTTGATCCCTGGGCCTGAAAGATCCCCCAGAGAAGGGAATGGCAACTCACTCCAGTATTCTTGCCTGGGAAATCCCATGGACAGAGCAGCCTGGTGGCCCAGTGTCTATGAGGTCCCAAAGAATGGGAAACAACTTAGTGGCTCAACAACAAGAAGGAGCAAAGTAGCTTTATGTGAGGAGAAAAAAATACGGTCTTTGTAAACCAGATACATATTAATTTTTAAAGTATTAAAAAAGAATGAGCAATATCCACATGAACAGCCTCAAAATGAAAACAATACAAATGTCTATTCATTATGAGTTAATGCATACAATGTGCTATATCCTTACAATGGAAATTTTATTGGGCAATAAAAAAATGAAGTTCTGATATCTGCTACAACACGGATGACTCTTGAAAACATTAAATGAATTGAGTGAGGGCTTCCCTGGTGGTCCAGTGGGTAAGGACACTGCCTTGCAGTGCCAGGGTCGCCAGTTCAATCCCTGGCCTGGGAAGATCCCACGTGCCGCGGAGCGGCTGGACCAATGTGTCCAATTATCGAGCCGGTGATCCGCAGCAAGAGAGGCCACCACAATGTGAGGCCTACATGGACCAAAGAACAAAAGATGGATGAAAATAGATAAATGAAAGACCAACAGAAGTGGCCCGCCCGACCCCCTCCCTCCCTAACCCGTCCCCCCCCAAAATGGTAAAACAAAAAATGAATTGAGTGAGACAAATGACCACACATTGGATAGTTTTGTTAATATGAAATTTCCAGAACAGGCATATTAATAGACACATAGATTAGATCAGCTGTTGCTTAGGGTTGGGGACAGGGTGGAGGATTGACTGTTAATAGGTAAGGGGTTTTTTTTTGGGTGTGTGAGGACAAAATTGTTCTAAAGTTAGATTTTGGTGATGACTGTGCAACTCTGGGACTATGCCTACACCACTGAAGCGTACATTTGGACTGTGAACTGTCTGGTATGTGGATTATATCTCAATAAAGCTGTTAAAAAAGGAAATAAAGAATCCAGGCACTAGGGACATGGGTAGAGATGGATTTCAATCCCAATTTCTTGAAATTCTCATTTTATATTCATTGGCTCAAAATAACTGTAGCTGGCAAGGGACAACAGTGACTGTTTTGCTAGCGTGAGTTGGGAGGGTTTATGGCTGTACTAGTTTAGGTTAGAAAGGGACAGTTGAGCCCATGTTCATCTGAATTACCAGTACCAAGCAGCTTTGGCTCAACAACAAGAAGGAGCAAAGTAGCTTTATGTGAGGAGAAAAAAATACGGTCTTTGTAAACCAGATACATATTAATTTTTAAAGTATTAAAAAAGAATGAGCAATATCCACATGAACAGCCTCAAAATGAAAACAATACAAATGTCTATTCATTATGAGTTAATGCATACAATGTGCTATATCCTTACAATGGAAATTTTATTGGGCAATAAAAAAATGAAGTTCTGATATCTGCTACAACACGGATGACTCTTGAAAACATTAAATGAATTGAGTGAGGGCTTCCCTGGTGGTCCAGTGGGTAAGGACACTGCCTTGCAGTGCCAGGGTCGCCAGTTCAATCCCTGGCCTGGGAAGATCCCACGTGCCGCGGAGCGGCTGGACCAATGTGTCCAATTATCGAGCCGGTGATCCGCAGCAAGAGAGGCCACCACAATGTGAGGCCTACATGGACCAAAGAACAAAAGATGGATGAAAATAGATAAATGAAAGACCAACAGAAGTGGCCCGACCCCTCCCTCCCTAACCCGTCCCCCCCCAAAATGGTAAAACAAAAAATGAATTGAGTGAGACAAATGACCACACATTGGATAGTTTTGTTAATATGAAATTTCCAGAACAGGCATATTAATAGACACATAGATTAGATCAGCTGTTGCTTAGGGTTGGGGACAGGGTGGAGGATTGACTGTTAATAGGTAAGGGGTTTTTTTTTGGGTGTGTGAGGACAAAATTGTTCTAAAGTTAGATTTTGGTGATGACTGTGCAACTCTGGGACTATGCCTACACCACTGAAGCGTACATTTGGACTGTGAACTGTCTGGTATGTGGATTATATCTCAATAAAGCTGTTAAAAAAGGAAATAAAGAATCCAGGCACTAGGGACATGGGTAGAGATGGATTTCAATCCCAATTTCTTGAAATTCTCATTTTATATTCATTGGCTCAAAATAACTGTAGCTGGCAAGGGACAACAGTGACTGTTTTGCTAGCGTGAGTTGGGAGGGTTTATGGCTGTACTAGTTTAGGTTAGAAAGGGACAGTTGAGCCCATGTTCATCTGAATTACCAGTACCAAGCAGCTGTTTGAGTTAATCATTATATAAACTCTATAAACAGCATTCAAAGGTTTCTTTGGCATTTTAAATGAATGCTCTTAATGTGTTAAAATAATACCTTTTCTCTTTTTTTTTAACACCCCTCTACTGCCCCAATAATACCTTTTCTCATTGCGCATTTTTCCTTTCAAAAAATAACTGTATAATGTTGAAATCTTGTTTTCATCAAAATCGAGGTATTGGCTCACCTTTAAAATACTGCTCCAGATCTTTTAAACATTTCTTCTCTAGTTTTGAAATCTCGATTAGGAATATGTGAATCATGATTTAGTAAATACTACCTAGGTTCAAAATAGCTACAGAGAAAGGGAATACGAGGTTGAGCAGGTGGTAATGCTTCCGTTTTCACACTCTGAGCAGGCCAAGGTTTCTTAGGGAAGCATTTCTGGTATCTGTATGAATCTGTTTCATCGTTTCTCAGCAGCTGTGCGTGTGTGTCTGGGCTTCCAATTTCACTTGACTTTTGCTGCTGACTCTGTTAGTTTTTTGTTTTTTAAATAAAAATCCATTTCATTTCCCTTTCTGGCTTCCATCTTGCTGGTATGTGCATGCCAAAGTGTAATTCAGGCTTAACCACTTTGCGTGTAGGCTAGTTCATTGCCTTGTTTTATGTATGAGGAAGCTGAAACTCACAGGTGATAAGGTACCTTGATTTGGTTGAGTCATCAGTTAATGACTTTTTCCAGTTGGAACTCAGGTCTCCTGATTTCTATTTCTCTTAGTAAAACATCTCCATTTTCTAGCCTTCAATCTCTACCTTTTAACATCTTACACTTACATAGGAATAAATACCCACGTTGAATATCCCTTTATGCTGGTTATTCTCAGAAATGACTTTTTGACAGATGATGTGGTTGTATGTGTGCTGTATATGGAGGGGAAAAAAAAACAAAACAAAGGTGACTTTCTTGTCAGACCGTTTTTTTTCTCAAGTAGCGAAATTTCCCGTTTATTTCTTCAGTTGTAATTAAACAGCAGTAACTGGAGAATATCTAGATTTTCTTTCAGGAAAAAAAAAAAAAAAGATGACAAACAGAACCAGGAGGCTGATCTAACAGATTTTAGAACAGGAATTTCTAGGTCATTGGGTATAAAAATTTTCGGGGCTCTCTCTTACATAGATTACAAATCTTTTAATCTCCCTGCTTCCTCTATGGCCTCCTTAAGATCCATTGTCTACGACGAAGAGTTTAACAAAAATTAAACCGTACGGGTCTCTCCCCAATTTAAAACTCTTCAGTGCTTTTCACTGCATTCAGAATAATTCCCTAAATCCTTTATTGGCTTAAAAAGCCCTACAGGATGTAACCCATGCTTGTTTACTTCTCCAAGCGTGTTTCCAAGCCATTGCCTCTTACTTTCTCATACTTCTCTTCTCAAACCCAATTTAGGACCTTTGAATGAGCAGTTTCCTTTGATCGGAATGCTCAGCCCTCTGATATTTGCATGCCTGTTATGCAAACCGTTTCTTTTCTTTCCTCCTCCTAAGGGGCACTCTTTCTAAGTCATTATCACATCATTCACTGTATTTTTCTGCATGGAGCTTAAAACCAACAGATATCACCTCTCTCCCTCATAGGCTCTCTAGAACCTAGATTTATGTGTATTTGAGGATGCTCACTGGATCCTCAAAGAGAGCCTGGAACAGTGCCTAACATAGGAGCGCAACAAAAATTTGTTAAAGAAGAAACGAACATATGAATATCTACTTTCTTCCCGGCTCCTCTCTCCCAACTAGGGCAAAACTCATAGTGAAGATACACTTAAAAATGTCTTGCTCATCTAGCAGGTGTTTTTCCACGCTTGAGGAAACGATGTCTTTGAGGAGACTGCAATCTCACCGGGCTAGCCTTTCTGATTCTACCTGTATTCTACATATTAGCTTCACACCTAGGGTTTAGTTTCTCCGTGATCAACGCTTTACTTCCAGCTTCTGATCTCGCGTAACGACGGAAGCGTGGGTGCTAGGGCCCCGAGGTTCCTTTTGGCGCCAGTTGCTGAGGTTTGCACAGGGCCGCTGGCCTGGGGCGCCGAGCGTTGTCCTCCCTAGAAAAGCTGGGGAGAAGGGGCGGAGCTACCCCAAAGGAGGAGCCCCTCTTAGGCCGTCGCATCTTGGGGGGCTGTCGCTATGGGAAGGGCCCCGGGAGTGCGAAGAAAGCAACGCTAACCTGGGGCGAAGGAGCTGAGCTGACCTCAGGCCGTTAAACCTTGGGGACAAAGGCAAGAAGGCAGTGCCTTCGACCCCCAACTGCAGAGCAAGCCAAGACCGTGCTGCTTGGCCAGAGGAAAGGGTTAAATGGTTTCCCAGGTAACGGACCAGGAAGCGCGCAAGACGTCTACGGGAGGTTCGTAGGTCAACTTCGAGTTTAAAGCTCCCCCGGCCGAGCGGACTCTGGCCAATGGGAAGGCCGCTGGGCGTGGTCACGTGACGCGCGGGGCCGTCCCGCTCGCAGCCCCGGAGCACGTGGGAAGGTTTTTCCTGCTCTTCCTTTCCTTTCGAAACAGCCCACCCACGTTTGCGCGGGCTTGGTCGCGGAGTTCTTCTCGCGAGAGGCGTGCCGCCCTCTCGCGAGAGTGCGTGGGAGGCGTGAGGAGCAGGCGGCGTTGCGGGCTGGAGCTGCGGTGGCGGAAGCCGGGGGCGGGCCGGCCGGGGGCGGGCCGCGGGGCGGGGAGGGGAGGGCTGGGGGCCGCTGCGGGAGGGGGCGCCCGCCGGCTCGGCAGCTCGCGCGGCGGGGCATTGCGGGCCGGGGCCATGCCCGTGCGCTGCGGAGGCTGCGGCCCCCAGGTGAGCCGCGCCGTCGGCCGGGGGCGGCGGCGGGGCGTGGGGCCTCGGGGCCTCGGGGGATCGCTCTGAGTCTGGGGCGGCCCGGAGCGGCGCCTCCGCCCGGCGGCGGGAGGCGGGCGGGGGCCGCCGGGCGGCCGGAGGCAGCCCCGGGCCTGGGCCTGGGGGGAGGGGCGCCCTCGGGCTCGGGAAGGGCCTCCCGGGGTCGCGGGCGGCGGCAGAGCGGCCGCGCCGTTGCGGGGCAGGCTTAGCTCCCGCCGCCAGGGTGGCCGTCAGAGCCGATCCTCCGTGCGGGCTGCAGCGCGTGCAGGGCCGGTGCTCGCGGGGCGCGCGGCGGCGCCTGCGGGAGGAGCGGGAGGCCGACGCACTTGGTCCAGACCCCGCAGCATCCTTCCCCGTCGGCACCCTGGAGCCCCGGAGCCGGGCGCAGCCCCGACCCTGTGACGGGACCGGAAAGCGTCCGGAGGCTCCTCGGAGCGTGGGTGGGATGTCGTGGCTCTCAGATTTGCTTCAGCGCTGTTAAATGCAGGCCATCCCTATTCAGAACGGATTGGGTATATTTATTTTTTTTTCCAGGCCCTTAAATTGCCTTATTAAAAACTACGTGGGTGTGACCGAAGTGTTAATAACGTTGGCAGAATAACAATGGCAGTAGAATCTAAACCCCAGTGTATGACGCGGTGACGGCCCGTCTGCTTTCCTTCTCCTGAAACCTTCCTCGACTAGAGGTGGTTTAGCTTAAGATGCTCGGGAGACGTCAGGGTGAGAAATTTTGCTGAGACACAGATCTGGTTCGCTTTTCAGCTTTGTAATTATTCAGTCCCTTGTAAGACTCTTAAGCTTTCCTTAGGTTCTTTCCACCTTGTTAGGGATGTTCTATTGATTGATCTTGATATGTCCAGAGATAGAAGATCTGCTGAGAAGATGAAGGGTTCTCAGCAGTGCAGAGGTTATTGGAATGTCTTATTATTGTTTGTGATTTTAGAGGAAATGGCAGCACTGTTCCCAGCACAGTCCGTGTCAGTTAACATAGTGCCATTTAATGAAGCCTTTGAAATACACAGTCAGTGGCATGTGTCTGGTAGTACCCTGGTTATGCATACTTCCTTCGTTATGGCCCTTCTCGGCAGAAATAGCAGTGTATGAAAAATCTGAGAATGTAAAGGCAGTCAGAAAAAAATGGATTCCCAAACCAAACTGGTTACCTGGAGATGCATATCTGTACCCACAATGGCTGCACTGTTAGTAAGGGCCTACTGGTTTACCTCCAGGCTGATGGTATTTCCCAGTTATTCAGGATATGTACTGTTGTGTGCTAGTCGCTTAGCTCCCGCCGCCAGGGTGGCCGTCAGAGCCGATCCTCCGTGCGGGCTGCAGCGCGTGCAGGGCCGGTGCTCGCGGGCGCGGCGGCGCCTGCGGGAGGAGCGGGAGGCCGACGCACTTGGTCCAGCCCCCGCAGCATCCTTCCCCGTCGGCACCCTGGAGCCCCGGAGCCGGGCGCAGCCCCGACCCTGTGACGGGACCGGAAAGCGTCCGGAGGCTCCTCGGAGCGTGGGTGGGATGTCGTGGCTCTCAGATTTGCTTCAGCGCTGTTAAATGCAGGCCATCCCTATTCAGAACGGATTGGGTATATTTATTTTTTTTTCCAGGCCCTTAAATTGCCTTATTAAAAACTACGTGGGTGTGACCGAAGTGTTAATAACGTTGGCAGAATAACAATGGCAGTAGAATCTAAACCCCAGTGTATGACGCGGTGACGGCCCGTCTGCTTTCCTTCTCCTGAAACCTTCCTCGACTAGAGGTGGTTTAGCTTAAGATGCTCGGGAGACGTCAGGGTGAGAAATTTTGCTGAGACACAGATCTGGTTCGCTTTTCAGCTTTGTAATTATTCAGTCCCTTGTAAGACTCTTAAGCTTTCCTTAGGTTCTTTCCACCTTGTTAGGGATGTTCTATTGATTGATCTTGATATGTCCAGAGATAGAAGATCTGCTGAGAAGATGAAGGGTTCTCAGCAGTGCAGAGGTTATTGGAATGTCTTATTATTGTTTGTGATTTTAGAGGAAATGGCAGCACTGTTCCCAGCACAGTCCGTGTCAGTTAACATAGTGCCATTTAATGAAGCCTTTGAAATACACAGTCAGTGGCATGTGTCTGGTAGTACCCTGGTTATGCATACTTCCTTCGTTATGGCCCTTCTCGGCAGAAATAGCAGTGTATGAAAAATCTGAGAATGTAAAGGCAGTCAGAAAAAAATGGATTCCCAAACCAAACTGGTTACCTGGAGATGCATATCTGTACCCACAATGGCTGCACTGTTAGTAAGGGCCTACTGGTTTACCTCCAGGCTGATGGTATTTCCCAGTTATTCAGGATATGTACTGTGGTGTGCTTAGTCGCTTAGTCGTGTCCGACTCGTGGAACCGGACCTGCCGAAGACCCTGAACCACAGTCAGAAATGCTCTAGCTTCTCAACTCCTGGGAGAAATCTAGAAGCTGAAGAAGCGTTCCTTTTCCTTTCAAGGCAGGAAAAAGGATAGTACATTTGTGGTTTTTTTTTAATTAAAATTTCCACGAACTTACTGTCTGGACAAGTAAATCAAACCAAATCAGATGACACATTTTAGATTATTCTTAGGGAACTTTCCAGTTATAAGTAGGCAGTGGCGTTGTGTGTGCTTGGAGAAAACATAAAAAGCTTTCAGCAGCAATGTGTTTTTTTTGAGAATGGGCAAGAGAGACTTGTATAGATTTGAGAAGTTCTCTGCCATTTCATCTTGGCAAACTGATTTTCAGGGATAGCAAAACAACTTTTTTTGCTGGCCTTTATCACCTTTGGCAAGATTTTCAAGCTTAGAATGTATATACTTATAACTGAAGTCATTTTAGGTAGGAAAATTATTTGGATAAGTCAAATTGTTCTTTCTCTGTCAGATGGACTGGATTTTAGTAGTAAAATTAACGATTTGGAGGAAATGAGGATTGGGACAGGTCAGGAAAAGATACAAGCTGGCCTGGCTTGAGTTAAGGGTTAGTGTATAAACTGGTGAAGGAAAGGAAGGAAAAAATACTTTATCAATTTAGATACATCAAACAGATCCAAGTGTCTTCATACTGCCACTCACCTTCATATATAAAAGCTTATTCTAAAATATTTACTACTGGCTGAGTTAAGGGTTAGTGTATAAACTGGTAGAAGTTCCCAGCGCAGTCCGTGTCAGTTAACATAGTGCCATTTAATGAAGCCTTTGAAATACACAGTCAGTGGCATGTGTCTGGTAGTACCCTGGTTATGCATACTTCCTTCGTTATGGCCCTTCTCGGCAGAAATAGCAGTGTATGAAAAATCTGAGAATGTAAAGGCAGTCAGAAAAAAATGGATTCCCAAACCAAACTGGTTACCTGGAGATGCATATCTGTACCCACAATGGCTGCACTGTTAGTAAGGGCCTACTGGTTTACCTCCAGGCTGATGGTATTTCCCAGTTATTCAGGATATGTACTGTGGTGTGCTTAGTCGCTTAGTCGTGTCCGACTCGTGGAACCGGACCTGCCGAAGACCCTGAACCACAGTCAGAAATGCTCTAGCTTCTCAACTCCTGGGAGAAATCTAGAAGCTGAAGAAGCGTTCCTTTTCCTTTCAAGGCAGGAAAAAGGATAGTACATTTGTGGTTTTTTTTTAATTAAAATTTCCACGAACTTACTGTCTGGACAAGTAAATCAAACCAAATCAGATGACACATTTTAGATTATTCTTAGGGAACTTTCCAGTTATAAGTAGGCAGTGGCGTTGTGTGCTTGGAGAAAACATAAAAAGCTTTCAGCAGCAATGTGTTTTTTTTGAGAATGGGCAAGAGAGACTTGTATAGATTTGAGAAGTTCTCTGCCATTTCATCTTGGCAAACTGATTTTCAGGGATAGCAAAACAACTTTTTTTGCTGGCCTTTATCACCTTTGGCAAGATTTTCAAGCTTAGAATGTATATACTTATAACTGAAGTCATTTTAGGTAGGAAAATTATTTGGATAAGTCAAATTGTTCTTTCTCTGTCAGATGGACTGGATTTTAGTAGTAAAATTAACGATTTGGAGGAAATGAGGATTGGGACAGGTCAGGAAAAGATACAAGCTGGCCTGGCTTGAGTTAAGGGTTAGTGTATAAACTGGTGAAGGAAAGGAAGGAAAAAATACTTTATCAATTTAGATACATCAAACAGATCCAAGTGTCTTCATACTGCCACTCACCTTCATATATAAAAGCTTATTCTAAAATATTTACTAGCATAGTGGCATTGGAGTGTATAGGTTAGAGCGCAGACAGGAGAAAAGTTAACATTTTTGGACTAATCGGAGAATGTTTTGTGGGAAAAAAAAATAGATAAATGGCATTGAAGATTGGAACAGATTAGATATTACTTGACTGAAAATGAGGTATGGTGTAAAGAGTTTGGGAGTCCAGCAGATCTGTTCATTGGTGCTACAGAGCCTCTTTTCTCTTCATCCCCAACTGGAGAGTTTAAAACCTTAAAAGTAGGGGGAGGGGGCAAGGGATATGCGTATGACTGATCTGGGAACATACATGTCTGAACAACAAAACTCTGTAAAAATTGAAAAAGAAACCTCAAAAGTTTCTGTGCAGCACCTAGTAACTGCTTACTCAGTGGGTTTTTTTTTTTGGCGGGGAGGGGCTATTCTGGGTTTTCTCTGCTGCTGCAGGCTCTTCTCTAGTGACAGGGAGTGGAGGCTACTCTAGGCTGCGGTGACTTGTGGAATTCAGGCGCTAGGGCACATGGGCTTCAGTAGTTATGACACATGGGCTCCATAGTTGCGGCTCTGAGGCTCTAGAGCACAGGCTCCATAGTTGGGGCTTATGGGCTTAGTTGCTCCGCAGGATGTGGGATCTTCCTGGATCAGGGATCAAACCCGTGTCTCCTGCATTGACGGGCCAACTCTTTACCACTGAGCTACCAGGGAAGCCCATGTTTGTTTGTTTGTTTGTTTTTTGACCTCTTTTAATGTCTTGAAGATTATTTGGCTGCAAGAAAAAGAAACCATTTGAATTAACTTACTTAAAAAGGCATTTGTCAGACGGTGGCAGGTCTGCCTCTGAAGTCCAGCTCTGCCTTCTGGAAACCAGAACATCTTCAGCCAGCTACCCAGCGAGTTTTTTTCTGGAAGCACATGACATGGTCAGGTGTCTCCATTATCTACGCTTTAAGACAGGTCAGGAAGATACAAGCTGGCCTGGCTTGAGTTAAGGGTTAGTGTATAAACTGGTGAAGGAAAGGAAGGAAAAAATACTTTATCAATTTAGATACATCAAACAGATCCAAGTGTCTTCATACTGCCACTCACCTTCATATATAAAAGCTTATTCTAAAATATTTACTAGCATAGTGGCATTGGAGTGTATAGGTTAGAGCGCAGACAGGAGAAAAGTTAACATTTTTGGACTAATCGGAGAATGTTTTGTGGGAAAAAAAAATAGATAAATGGCATTGAAGATTGGAACAGATTAGATATTACTTGACTGAAAATGAGGTATGGTGTAAAGAGTTTGGGAGTCCAGCAGATCTGTTCATTGGTGCTACAGAGCCTCTTTTCTCTTCATCCCCAACTGGAGAGTTTAAAACCTTAAAAGTAGGGGGAGGGGGCAAGGGATATGCGTATGACTGATCTGGGAACATACATGTCTGAACAACAAAACTCTGTAAAAATTGAAAAAGAAACCTCAAAAGTTTCTGTGCAGCACCTAGTAACTGCTTACTCAGTGGGTTTTTTTTTTGGCGGGGAGGGGCTATTCTGGGTTTTCTCTGCTGCTGCAGGCTCTTCTCTAGTGACAGGGAGTGGAGGCTACTCTAGGCTGCGGTGACTTGTGGAATTCAGGCGCTAGGGCACATGGGCTTCAGTAGTTATGACACATGGGCTCCATAGTTGCGGCTCTGAGGCTCTAGAGCACAGGCTCCATAGTTGGGGCTTATGGGCTTAGTTGCTCCGCAGGATGTGGGATCTTCCTGGATCAGGGATCAAACCCGTGTCTCCTGCATTGACGGGCCAACTCTTTACCACTGAGCTACCAGGGAAGCCCATGTTTGTTTGTTTGTTTGTTTTTTGACCTCTTTTAATGTCTTGAAGATTATTTGGCTGCAAGAAAAAGAAACCATTTGAATTAACTTACTTAAAAAGGCATTTGTCAGACGGTGGCAGGTCTGCCTCTGAAGTCCAGCTCTGCCTTCTGGAAACCAGAACATCTTCAGCCAGCTACCCAGCGAGTTTTTTTCTGGAAGCACATGACATGGTCAGGTGTCTCCATTACTCTGTAATGTCTGTTCCTACGTCTTTAAAGTTCTTGGTTTCTGCTTCCCCATACCTTTCGTTTGCATGAAACTAGTTTGCTATAGTGCCGACAGAAGACATTTTGATTTTGCAGGATGGTTCTCGAGAAATATCTCCATGTCTTAATTCTGAATTTCTGTGAGAGATATTCCAGTTGGTCAGGTACCTACGTGTAGTCCTGTTGATTGAGGGTGGGGGAAAGATTGAAATTGAAGAATAGATGGGGGAGGAAATGTGGGGGTGTCCCACAGTTTGTACTTTTTCCAGACTGGATCCTGCAAGTTCTCAAGCAAAAAGAGGTGTGAACGGACAGGAAAAGGGGGGTACTTCTGGTGTCCTCTAACCTCCTGCAGTTTGAATTACCCCCGCGTCCCCACCCCAGTATTCCTCTGAGCTTGCCGTTAGGAGTGATCGCCTTCAGGACAGATTGTCCCAGATGTGTGAGGACCAGTTATGCTGTAAATCAGGGGTCCCCAGCCTGCAGGACCTGATGCCTGATAATCTGAGGTGGAGCTGATGTAATAATAATAGAAATAAAGTGCACAATACGTATAATGTGCTTGAATCATCCCCCCTCCACCCTGCCAGTCCTTGGAAAAATTATCTTCCATAAGACCGGACCCTGGTGCTGAAGAGTTGGACAACCGCTGATATAAATGTTTTGTGCCTCAGTTTTCTTATGTTAAAAAATGGGTATAAAAGAGCAACTTCTGTTTGTGAAAAGCATGAACTCTGTTTATCAGCAGTTAAGCAGTGCCTGCCGGGCACAGTTAAGGATGTGGTGTGACTGACCGAGGGCACGCTGGGCGGTGTGCCCCGTGGAGTGGCTCCTGCAGAGTTTGGAGAAGGAACAGTATCATTCCTGGCTAAGTCTAGTGCTGACCACACCATATTTAGAGCTGTTTCTTAAGTGACACCCAGTTTCTAAATCTCTACCTCACATGCATTGACTGCCACGGATGGATGGTTCTTTGTTTACCTGCCCAGGGACCTTTTGTCATGATTGTCCTCGGTGTTGTCCTAGTCTCTGGGATCAGCCTTCAAGCTGTCTGTATCTAGAGAATTCCTAGAGTAACGTGTGTAGCTCTGACCACCCCAAGTAAATGTATTTTTAGGTGCCCTTTGGATATTATCTTGATATAAAATATCTTCCAGATATCCTGTTGGTTTTTTTTTTTTTTTTTTAAAGCTATTTATTTATTTGGCTGCATTGGATCTTAGCCGCAACAGGTAGAATCTTCATTGTGGCGCAAGTGCTTGGTTCTTGGTTTCCTCATAGCATGTGGGATCTTAGTTCCCTGACGAGGGATAGAACCTGCAGCCCTTTCATTGGAAGGCAGATTCCTAACCACCGGACCCATCAGGGCCCCCAGGTATCCTGTAGTTGGCAGAAGCTTTGCTTTTTTTCCAGCTCCCCAAGCTAGAAGCCTTAAAATTACTTTTCCTACTCTTTTTTTTTTTTTCCAATGTCTTGTATATTCTCTTGGTTAATACATTCTGCATAGTTTTTTTTTTTAAATTTTTTTTTTATTTTACTTTTTACTTTTACAATGTTTTGTTGTTTATGGATATGTATAATCCCAGATTAGTCGTATGTATGTCCCTGGCCCCCATCCCTCCTCCACCTGCATAGGCTTTTAGAATGCCTCCTGCGTGCCGAGGACTGGCCCATCTGCACAGCAGATCCATTTACTCATTCTTGCTGCTGGCACACTTATTACTGTTTGCAAGAACTGCTTAAATGCCTTTTCGGCAATATACTCTTAGAGTCGTGAAACCACAGATGCTACTGATACGGAAAAATGTGTTCCTGAATTAAATTTTCGAGCATATTATTTTGTTAAAAGTAATCTTGTCGGTGGGGATTATGCAGAAGTTTAAGAACATTATTACTGTACCTTCTAGGAAGCATGTTCACATGGGGGGGGAGTTTGGAGAAGGAACAGTATCATTCCTGGCTAAGTCTAGTGCTGACCACACCATATTTAGAGCTGTTTCTTAAGTGACACCCAGTTTCTAAATCTCTACCTCACATGCATTGACTGCCACGGATGGATGGTTCTTTGTTTACCTGCCCAGGGACCTTTTGTCATGATTGTCCTCGGTGTTGTCCTAGTCTCTGGGATCAGCCTTCAAGCTGTCTGTATCTAGAGAATTCCTAGAGTAACGTGTGTAGCTCTGACCACCCCAAGTAAATGTATTTTTAGGTGCCCTTTGGATATTATCTTGATATAAAATATCTTCCAGATATCCTGTTGGTTTTTTTTTTTTTTTTTTTAAAGCTATTTATTTATTTGGCTGCATTGGATCTTAGCCGCAACAGGTAGAATCTTCATTGTGGCGCAAGTGCTTGGTTCTTGGTTTCCTCATAGCATGTGGGATCTTAGTTCCCTGACGAGGGATAGAACCTGCAGCCCTTTCATTGGAAGGCAGATTCCTAACCACCGGACCCATCAGGGCCCCCAGGTATCCTGTAGTTGGCAGAAGCTTTGCTTTTTTTCCAGCTCCCCAAGCTAGAAGCCTTAAAATTACTTTTCCTACTCTTTTTTTTTTTTTCCAATGTCTTGTATATTCTCTTGGTTAATACATTCTGCATAGTTTTTTTTTTTAAATTTTTTTTTTATTTTACTTTTTACTTTTACAATGTTTTGTTGTTTATGGATATGTATAATCCCAGATTAGTCGTATGTATGTCCCTGGCCCCCATCCCTCCTCCACCTGCATAGGCTTTTAGAATGCCTCCTGCGTGCCGAGGACTGGCCCATCTGCACAGCAGATCCATTTACTCATTCTTGCTGCTGGCACACTTATTACTGTTTGCAAGAACTGCTTAAATGCCTTTTCGGCAATATACTCTTAGAGTCGTGAAACCACAGATGCTACTGATACGGAAAAATGTGTTCCTGAATTAAATTTTCGAGCATATTATTTTGTTAAAAGTAATCTTGTCGGTGGGGATTATGCAGAAGTTTAAGAACATTATTACTGTACCTTCTAGGAAGCATGTTCACATGGAACACACAGCCTCAGTATTTTAGTTGTTTTTTTTTTTTTTAAGTTGTGTTTATTGTTTGTATACAGGAAATGATAGAGAAGCAAATATTTTAATCAGGTTACATTCACACTTTTGTTGACATGAATGATCAGTGTTTTGAAAGACAAAGTAGGAGCTAATAGCTGTGATATTTTTAGATTTTATGAGTCAAGCAGCAGGTTTGTACCCAAGGAAGAAGCTAACATTTCAGTTCCTTCTGGAACAGGAACTATTTTTCCACGTACTGTTTGATTGTATCATAACCGTCCTGTGAAGATGAAGCTTGCTTATCTGCAAAAAGAAGATAGCACCCCTTCCACTGTTTGCTTATTTGGTATTATTCTGTTTTGTATTTGATGGTTACTGTGAGGTTAACAAGGTACTTTAACAGTATCACTTCCTGTATAGTGTAGGAATAGTATTTTTTTCAACTCCAGCACATCATGTGCTCTGTGTAATTTTGTCATACATTTTACTTCTATGTGTGTTGTAAACCCCATACCTCATTGTGGTTTTCAGTTTAAAGTTATTTTTTAAGGAATTAAAAAAGAAAATTTTTTTTTATATTACCCTTATGTTGACCCTTTGAGATACTACCCTTAAGATCAAAATTTCCATCGGGTATTGTTTTCCTTTTGCGTGTAGAAAAAAAATTTTAAACACTAATTCTAGTGATGGTTGGTGGGTGATGAATTCTCATAGGTTTCTTTTATTTCAAATACATGTATTTTCCCAGTTTAGTCGTATGTATGTCCCTGGCCCCCATCCCTCCTCCACCTGCATAGGCTTTTAGAATGCCTCCTGCGTGCCGAGGACTGGCCCATCTGCACAGCAGATCCATTTACTCATTCTTGCTGCTGGCACACTTATTACTGTTTGCAAGAACTGCTTAAATGCCTTTTCGGCAATATACTCTTAGAGTCGTGAAACCACAGATGCTACTGATACGGAAAAATGTGTTCCTGAATTAAATTTTCGAGCATATTATTTTGTTAAAAGTAATCTTGTCGGTGGGGATTATGCAGAAGTTTAAGAACATTATTACTGTACCTTCTAGGAAGCATGTTCACATGGAACACACAGCCTCAGTATTTTAGTTGTTTTTTTTTTTTTTAAGTTGTGTTTATTGTTTGTATACAGGAAATGATAGAGAAGCAAATATTTTAATCAGGTTACATTCACACTTTTGTTGACATGAATGATCAGTGTTTTGAAAGACAAAGTAGGAGCTAATAGCTGTGATATTTTTAGATTTTATGAGTCAAGCAGCAGGTTTGTACCCAAGGAAGAAGCTAACATTTCAGTTCCTTCTGGAACAGGAACTATTTTTCCACGTACTGTTTGATTGTATCATAACCGTCCTGTGAAGATGAAGCTTGCTTATCTGCAAAAAGAAGATAGCACCCCTTCCACTGTTTGCTTATTTGGTATTATTCTGTTTTGTATTTGATGGTTACTGTGAGGTTAACAAGGTACTTTAACAGTATCACTTCCTGTATAGTGTAGGAATAGTATTTTTTTCAACTCCAGCACATCATGTGCTCTGTGTAATTTTGTCATACATTTTACTTCTATGTGTGTTGTAAACCCCATACCTCATTGTGGTTTTCAGTTTAAAGTTATTTTTTAAGGAATTAAAAAAGAAAATTTTTTTTTATATTACCCTTATGTTGACCCTTTGAGATACTACCCTTAAGATCAAAATTTCCATCGGGTATTGTTTTCCTTTTGCGTGTAGAAAAAAAATTTTAAACACTAATTCTAGTGATGGTTGGTGGGTGATGAATTCTCATAGGTTTCTTTTATTTCAAATACATGTATTTTCCCTTAATTTTTGAAAGAGATTTGGGAATGACTATCTGGGTTGACACTTTTGAGATGCTTCTCCATTGTCTTAAGGTTTGGCATAGTTTCTAATGAGAAATTGGTCATCTGTCTTTGTTCCTCTGTATGGAATGTGTACTTTGCTCTCTGGTTACTTTTAAGATTTTTCTATCAGTGGTCTTCAGAAATTTGGTTATAATATGTATTGGTGTGGTCCTCCTTGTGTTTATTTCCCTTAGGGTTTGTTCATCTTCCTTGCATCTGTCCGTTTATGGTTTTTTTTAGTCAGCTTTGGGAAATTCTGAGCCATTTTTGTCTTCATATATTCCTCCTTGTTCCCACACTTTTTGGGGTTCAACTTATTGACCTTTTATAAAAAGTGAGTCATTTGTTTGCTTTAAAGTTTCTCTAAAGTACAACATTTTAGGTAGCTTCAATTGCTGTCTTTAAATTCACAGAGCTTCCCTTTTGCAGTATCTAATCTGCTATTAATTCCATCTGCGATGAAGTTTATTTTCATTTCTTTTTTTTTTTTTTTAAATTTTTTATTTGTTTGGCTCCACTGGATCTTAGTTGCAGCATGTGGGATCTAGTTCCCTCACCAGGATCAAACCCAGATCCCTGCATTGGGAGCACAGAGTCTTAACCACAGGACCACCAGGGAAGTCCCTATTTTCATTTCTATAAGTGCAATTTGAGTCCCTTCCCTGTTCTGTCTTTCTCCTTATAATGATCATGTTTCTCTCTTCTTGACTGTACAGAACACATTTGTAATACAGTTTTAACATCTTTTCTGTTCATTCCATTGTCTCTGTAGTTTCTGGATGTGCACTTAGAGGCTTTTTCCCTCCTGCTTATGGATTGTATTTGTTCTCTGTTGTATATCTGATATGTTTTGACTTTGTGCCTGTCATTGAATTTTATACTGTTGGTTGTTCAGTTTTGTTGTATTTCTTAAAACCCTTATGTTGACCCTTTGAGATACTACCCTTAAGATCAAAATTTCCATCGGGTATTGTTTTCCTTTTGCGTGTAGAAAAAAAATTTTAAACACTAATTCTAGTGATGGTTGGTGGGTGATGAATTCTCATAGGTTTCTTTTATTTCAAATACATGTATTTTCCCTTAATTTTTGAAAGAGATTTGGGAATGACTATCTGGGTTGACACTTTTGAGATGCTTCTCCATTGTCTTAAGGTTTGGCATAGTTTCTAATGAGAAATTGGTCATCTGTCTTTGTTCCTCTGTATGGAATGTGTACTTTGCTCTCTGGTTACTTTTAAGATTTTTCTATCAGTGGTCTTCAGAAATTTGGTTATAATATGTATTGGTGTGGTCCTCCTTGTGTTTATTTCCCTTAGGGTTTGTTCATCTTCCTTGCATCTGTCCGTTTATGGTTTTTTTTAGTCAGCTTTGGGAAATTCTGAGCCATTTTTGTCTTCATATATTCCTCCTTGTTCCCACACTTTTTGGGGTTCAACTTATTGACCTTTTATAAAAAGTGAGTCATTTGTTTGCTTTAAAGTTTCTCTAAAGTACAACATTTTAGGTAGCTTCAATTGCTGTCTTTAAATTCACAGAGCTTCCCTTTTGCAGTATCTAATCTGCTATTAATTCCATCTGCGATGAAGTTTATTTTCATTTCTTTTTTTTTTTTTTTAAATTTTTTATTTGTTTGGCTCCACTGGATCTTAGTTGCAGCATGTGGGATCTAGTTCCCTCACCAGGATCAAACCCAGATCCCTGCATTGGGAGCACAGAGTCTTAACCACAGGACCACCAGGGAAGTCCCTATTTTCATTTCTATAAGTGCAATTTGAGTCCCTTCCCTGTTCTGTCTTTCTCCTTATAATGATCATGTTTTCTCTCTTCTTGACTGTACAGAACACATTTGTAATACAGTTTTAACATCTTTTCTGTTCATTCCATTGTCTCTGTAGTTTCTGGATGTGCACTTAGAGGCTTTTTCCCTCCTGCTTATGGATTGTATTTGTTCTCTGTTGTATATCTGATATGTTTTGACTTTGTGCCTGTCATTGAATTTTATACTGTTGGTTGTTCAGTTTTGTTGTATTTCTTAAAAGTGTTGGAGTTAGTTGGGGTGTACAGCTAGATTGTTTGGAATCTGTTGGGTTGTTTTGAGGCTTGCCTTTTCGCTTTGTTAGGATGAGCCCAGAACACCCTTTAGTGCTGACTTAGTTCTTCAACTAAGGCAAATTTCCTTCTCAGGCGTCCAGCCATTGCCTGCCGTGTTACAGAGTTTTCCAACTCTGCTTGGTAGAACTTAGGCCTAGTTCTGTCTGGCTGTAGGTATTGTTTAACCTGCTGCTCTCTGGAAGTTATTTCCTCAGCTGCTTGGTGCGGATCAACATTAGGCCAAGGACCCCAGGAAGCCCACCTGTAGATCTGTGAAGATCTCAGTCTTTCTGAGTTTTGCCTCCATCCAATACTCTGCCCTGGTGGTAATTCTTACCACCTTGGCCTTCCCAAACTCCGGCCTCTGTTTCTGCAACTCGGTCCGACTGCCAGCCTGTTAGCATTTCTCACCTTGTGACCTGGAAGTGTTTCTTTTGGATCATAGTCTTGCATTATCTCTGATATTTGAAAACTAATGTTTCACGTATTTTGCCCTATTTTGTTGTACTTATGTCCAACAGAATGTTTATTTTTAAAACTGGATATTTGGGATTTTGCCAAAATATGTATTTGGAATATTTATTATGAAATGTTCCCAAATATTAGAAAATTAGAAATTATTGGAAGCTTTTATATTTTCACAAATAATTCATTAAGTGTTAGAGGTATCCATTTCAACATTTAAAGATCTTTATGCTTTAAAACGAATTTATTTTTATTTGTTCAATGGATGTTTAGATGCTCACTGTGCTAGAATACAAATACAGTCCAACACTTTTGTCTTCAAAATTCAAAAAGAAGGAAGCATGTGGTGGCAGTTTTGTGTGTGTATATAGTTTTAAAAAAAAATCACAAATAAACAGTGTGCTCACTGTTTATGTCGTTCTGTAATTTATTTATTTTTTTCCTTCACTGATTGTGAACATGCAGGACTATTTCATCAGTATGTTTTGCTTTCTTTCCAACAGCTGGGTAATAGTCATATGATGCATGTATTGTAATTTATTTGAGTTGTTGGGCTTGTAGGTTATTTTTAGTTCTCATCCTTTTTTGTTTTGCATCCTTTCACATCTGTCTTCATGAATTTTGGGCAAGTGCCTACGTAGGATAAATTTCAGCAGTGAAACCACAGGATCAAAGGATAGGATTCAAAGTGTCCGATACCTGTTTTCTGTACTCTTTTTTATAATTGTTACTCTAGTTTTTATTTGTTTGCTTTTATATTCTGTGGTATTTCTGTATGTTTTCTTTTTTTTTTCCTGTGATATTTCTTAAATTTTTCTTGGTTGTTTCAACAATATCTATTCTGCTTTTTTGCTGCTTCTCAGAGGGTTTCATTTATCTCTTTGTGATATTTTATATCCTGTGGCTTTCCTGGGCTCCAGCTGCTTACTTTGCCGTTTGTTTGCCTTAGGCATCTGGACTTTTCTTTGAGCTGCTTTGTAAAAAAATTATCCAGATTCACTTAATTTATTTGACTCTAGAGAAAAATCCTTAGTGATTTCCTATTTAGAACTCTTGTTTATTGACCCACAATGGGACACAAAACAAAAGAGCATTAAGAAGAAAGTTTATCGTCCTAACATGTATATATTCCAGAGCAAAATACTGTAGTTTTGCTCCTTTTGTGAAATCTGTTTAGAACTACATGCTCTGTAATTGTAAAAAATAGTGAGAAAACCCTGCTCTGTTGCACTTTCTCCCTCCATCTGCCTTTCTATTTAACAATTTTTTTATCAGTAGACAAATATAGAAATTTTTCGGAAGCTTTTATATTTTCACAAATAATTCATTAAGTGTTAGAGGTATCCATTTCAACATTTAAAGATCTTTATGCTTTAAAACGAATTTATTTTTATTTGTTCAATGGATGTTTAGATGCTCACTGTGCTAGAATACAAATACAGTCCAACACTTTTGTCTTCAAAATTCAAAAAGAAGGAAGCATGTGGTGGCAGTTTTGTGTGTGTATATAGTTTTAAAAAAAAATCACAAATAAACAGTGTGCTCACTGTTTATGTCGTTCTGTAATTTATTTATTTTTTTCCTTCACTGATTGTGAACATGCAGGACTATTTCATCAGTATGTTTTGCTTTCTTTCCAACAGCTGGGTAATAGTCATATGATGCATGTATTGTAATTTATTTGAGTTGTTGGGCTTGTAGGTTATTTTTAGTTCTCATCCTTTTTTGTTTTGCATCCTTTCACATCTGTCTTCATGAATTTTGGGCAAGTGCCTACGTAGGATAAATTTCAGCAGTGAAACCACAGGATCAAAGGATAGGATTCAAAGTGTCCGATACCTGTTTTCTGTACTCTTTTTTATAATTGTTACTCTAGTTTTTATTTGTTTGCTTTTATATTCTGTGGTATTTCTGTATGTTTTCTTTTTTTTTTCCTGTGATATTTCTTAAATTTTTCTTGGTTGTTTCAACAATATCTATTCTGCTTTTTTGCTGCTTCTCAGAGGGTTTCATTTATCTCTTTGTGATATTTTATATCCTGTGGCTTTCCTGGGCTCCAGCTGCTTACTTTGCCGTTTGTTTGCCTTAGGCATCTGGACTTTTCTTTGAGCTGCTTTGTAAAAAAATTATCCAGATTCACTTAATTTATTTGACTCTAGAGAAAAATCCTTAGTGATTTCCTATTTAGAACTCTTGTTTATTGACCCACAATGGGACACAAAACAAAAGAGCATTAAGAAGAAAGTTTATCGTCCTAACATGTATATATTCCAGAGCAAAATACTGTAGTTTTGCTCCTTTTGTGAAATCTGTTTAGAACTACATGCTCTGTAATTGTAAAAAATAGTGAGAAAACCCTGCTCTGTTGCACTTTCTCCCTCCATCTGCCTTTGTATCTTTTCCAAACATGATTTTTGTTTCTTTGCTTTATCAGAAGTATGAGTCATATCATCTCATGCTGGATTCACTTCTGTGGACTGTTTCATAGATACTCTGTGATAGACATTTTTTTCTCTTCTGACAAATTTTGTTTTCTCTGGGGTTAATATTTCACTTTATGTTTTAAGTTAAGCACGAGTAATGGAGTAGGAAGTAGAAGTAATGGAGTAGAAGTCTATTTTTCTTCTTTGAGTGAAGCAGAGTGTAAACATGGGATTAAAATTAGTTATTTTGAACTCCAAGGTACTATTCTAAAAATATATAATGTGAGTTTTGGGTGGCATTAATGTATTTGTCTGGAGATTTTTTTCCTTTCTTTAGTGTCTCTCTTATGTGTGTGTGTGTTTGAATGATTCTTTATGAGTCCATACTGGATTCTTTAGTCTCAGCTTTGAAAAGAGTGTTCCGTTTAGGTCTGCTATTCTGGAAGATTGCAGGTAGTGAGCTGGGGTAGCACCAGGTATCAGATCCAGTTGTTGTATCGGAGTCCCCTGGCCTTTTCCTACCTCCTTCTGATCGCTTCTTCCCTTGGGGGCGTGGCCTATTGTCACCTCCACCTTCCGGTGAGGTCATGGGCCAGTTTCATGTTTGGTGACGCGTCCATTGAGTTCAAGTTTAATCTTTGCTTGTGTTGACTTTAGTCAGCAGCTGCAAAGGTAATTGCTGTCTCCTGTCTCTGCCCAACTCCTTTAGGACAGGGTGAGGGGTCAGAGAAAGTAAAGACACTCTACACATCGTCTGTCCTTTCACGTTGTGTGGAAGGGCCTTGGCGCCATTGTGGGAAGGCCCTCTAGGTTATTCGGTCTGTCTCCTGTTTCCGGCATCTAGGGTAATCATTATTTCCCTCAATTACATAGTGTGAAGGACAGCTTTTCAAGCCTGTATATACTGTAGAGAGGAGAGTAAAGCCCCTGGGTGCTAGAGTTGGAAGGTTTGAACTTGGATCTCAGCCCTTTACTGTGTGGGACTGGTGCATTGTTAGCTTATCCCTGCCTTTCTTCTCATTGTAGACCTGGATTCTGCCAGTCCTAGGGTTTAAATGAGATATGCATAGAAGCCTCTTAGCACAGCCCTTGGGGCATCTTGAACTCTCCTTAGAGCCCTGGCTGCTCTAGGAGCACACTTTCCTTTGATGAATCCCCAGAAGGATGGTTGTGTGCCAGGGTAGGGGTATTTTCAGGGTTTTGACATGCAGTACGGAATTGTCCTCCTGAAAGGTAGTGCCACTTTATTTGGGAGCTGAATTTGAGAGTTTTACTTTCATGGCACCCTTGTGTGGGCTTCTGTATTTTATTATGTTTTATGTGAAGTTTGAGGCAAGTCCACTTGCCTCTGAGGGTTTTTGGCAGCTGAATAGAACTCAGGGGAAAAGAGGAGTGACTTGACCTAGGACAAATAAAAGGATTATTTCCTTGCTTTGGTTGCATACACCTTTATATTTACACCTTGTTTTGAGAATTTGGGTCCGTAAGTAAATATTTTAGTTTTTCTTTTTGCTAAGTTTTGTAGTTCCTAAAGTGTCTCCTGTGAATTCTTAAAATAAACTTGTCCAGTCAGTAGGGTAATACACATCGAGGTAATACACATCCTATACACCCAGGTAATATACGTGGGAGCCACAGATCCAGAGACGCTGCTGTTTGCCTGGAGGAGGCAGAGCTAGTGAGATGTTCCAGTGGGGCACAGTGCTGCTTTTCTGCATCCCGGTGTATTGCACTTTATCTTGTACCATCTGGACTTCGCTTGTCTGACCACCCTGTTTCAGTTCCAGTCATTAGTCACACTGTATTATTAAAGAGATCAGAACAGTTCAGAACAGAATAGAAATTTATTTTAGTTCAGAATAGAAATTCTCTGTCTAAAAAAATAGAATTCTGGGACGTCCCTGGCAGTCCAGTAGTTAAGCCTCCATGCTGCCACTGCAGAGGGCACAGGGTCCGTCCCTCGTTGGGGAACAAAGTGCGGGCCCCAAAAAAAAATTAAATAAATAAAAAGTAGAATTCTTGTGAAACGTTAGAATCTAAGAACCTCTAAAGGAAGGTAAGTGGTGTGTGGGCACTCACACTTTACTTTTATCACAGTAGCTGAAGAATATAAAATTAGAACTCCATTAGAATTCAGGTTTTTTTTTTTTTTTTTGCACTTCTATGGGGGACTAGATTGAAGTTTGGTTTTGTGTATAAATCGCTTCATAACATAGGTTGTTATCAACCAAATGTCTTGAAAATCTCCACTAGGTAATTCTTGAGAAAACCAATTTGATTGAAACTAGTTAGCCGTGTCTGAAATCTTTATTGATTCAAATTTCTTAGTATTTAGGGATTTAGAATTCATTTCTCAGTCCCACCCTTTACTGTAATAAAGCATTCTCATTATAAGGCTCTCACCCAGGAGCTGTATTTGTCTTATGCTGTACCTGTATCCACAGCATCTAGTCCATGTAGGTTTTGAATGAAGGGACAGGTTACTTTGGCCAAATGTAGATACTCATTGGTTAGTGCCCAAGTTGATTTAAACTCTCAAAGGTATTTCATTAAAGCATTGATAAAAAGCTGGCATAGCTTTAGCCTTTCTACTAAGGAGGGTGTGTGTGTTTGTGTGTTTTAAATGGTGCAGTATTAATCATTTAAATGGAATGTTTTTGAACTCTTGTCATTGGTGTGCTCTTAAGAATCCTCTATAAAGGTTTTATTTTTATCTGATTTTATTTAATACGTATAGAGTCCATATTTTCTTTTGTATATTAAGCCTTTCTGCCCTAGAAATAAGAATGTCTGGAGCATTCACAGTTGCCGTAGGGGTTGAGTCACTTTTAGGAGACAAGAAGGCTAAGGTTCTTTCTGTGAAAGTCTCCATTGTAGATTTTTTTTTTTTACAGTTTTTGCAATATTTCTTACTGAAACTTTCAGATACTTTCTTAAATGTGATTAAAAAGGGCTGAGACTCAATGACTTGCGGTGATGGTCTGGAGGGGTGGGATGGGGGGAACTGGCGGGGTGGGTACCAGGGATATGCATATGACTGATCTGGGAACATACACATCTGTGAACAACAAAACTCTGTAAAACCTTTAAAATAAAGAATTAAACAAAAGGGCTGAGCCTGACTAGATATAGGTAATTTTGAATATATAATTTGAGCATAAAAATAAGATTTTATAATGATTTGATATCTCATTAAGGTGCCAGTATTCAAGAGTTTTCATATTTGTGTTGGACTGTTTAGTACATTTTTATGTCTGAGACTTTTTATGTTTTCATTGTTTTAAATGACTGAATTTTAAGACATTATTTTAGGGGCAAAATGCTTGCCTGAATTACTCAGATCAACAAATTTTTGTCTTTTAATGTTTGTTCTTTAGGTCTTCTGTGGACTAATTCTTCACTGATTACATATAACACCAGTGCAGTTATGGCGACCTTCCAGTCTTTCAGAAACAGTCACATGAAAACCAGGGCAGCTATCAGAAAAGTAAGTTCACTGGTTCAGTCTTTTCACTGATAGTTTTAATAAAGATGTTGATCTTTTTTTGAAGGTGAAGTCTTGTTAAGCGTAGTACTGTGGTGTTCTTGTTTTTGGATGAATCTTATTGAATTTGATAACAATAAAGTACTGGAAAGATTGGCGATATGAAAATAATGGTACAAAATCATGAAGGCTGTGAACTTTATTTCCCAGAGATGAAAATGTCTCCCTGTTTCTTGTCAGTAGTTTTCTCTCTTACTGTTCACAATCAAAACATCAGACGTGACTTTTCTTAACATAGCTTTAGCTTTACCCTGTAGTATTAACATTTTCACTCAGCTGATAGAAACGTGTGTGCCAGGCATCGGGCGGATGGTCAGTAGTGAGCAAATTGTAATTCTTGATCCTTTCTGCTTTCTAGTCTGAGGAAGAACCCTCTCTCTTTTCCTCTCCTGTGACAATGTCATTACACTTTCATTTCTGACATTTTTGTCTTTGCTAAAATGGCAGGGGTGGGACTTGAAGAAAGGGAGAATGAATACCGGGGGGGTGTTAGCCGTCTTTGTCATCCCTTTTTTTAGCTCCCATCTTATGCGTTATTTGACACTGTTGACAAGCCCTCACATGTTAAGATGGTCTTTGGCGTCTTGCCTTATAGCTATTTTTCTTTCCTTCTCTCTTATGGTAATTCATTTCCTTTGCAGATCTTCTTTCCAGCTTCTCATTGTTAGTGATCTTATTCACTGCTAGGTCTGCTTTTTCATTTAGTTATTCATTTCTTCAGAGATCTAAGAAATGTTTGGGTTTGACTGCTCACTGGAACAGAGTGGTTATCGAATCTAAAGGTGCCTGCAGAGTTGGAAAACAGGAAGCAAATTTAAACTGTAGTAATTACATTTTTAACATGCCCCATGTGTGTTTAAGCTTAGTAGGTCTCCTTTTTAATTTGAAAAAAGTACACTAGAAACTGTTTCTATTTTCTGTAAACTATAGGTAAGTTACTGGAGTGGGTAACCTATCCCTTCTCCATGGGGTCTTCCTGACTCAGGAATCGAAAGGCAGATTCTTTACCAGCTGCGCTACCACAGAAGCCCAAAGACTTAACTTAGATTTAGGCTAAAATTTTTTGGCAAGGATACTGAAAAGTAATGAGAAGGCAGAATTTCAGGTTTTCCTAATGATTAGTGATGCAGAAATTGATCATTAACCACCAGAACTTTCTGTCCAGTTTAAAAGTGTGTATTCTGTTTTTTAGTTAGCAAATGATCCATACAAGCATCTTACGTTTCCAACTTTGATCTGATATTTTTGGCATGCCTGGATGGCCCTTTCCTGAACCTATTATTTCCTGCAAGTCGCAAAATTGTGATTCCCAGTTTTTAGATGTATGGTTTGATGGACTGGGCACCTGAAAGGAAGGCAAGTGAGTTTATTTCCCCTCATTCATTCATTCATTTATTTGTGTTGCTCTGGAAGCATAGGTTGCAAAACTACAGTTTCTCATCTTTCATTTATTTATAATCATTTATTCATTCACTCATTTATTTAAGTTGCTCAGATTGCCCCAGACTTGGTCCCTGTCAGCCCTTTCACGCTGGTGCCAAATTTTGTCTCAGACTCGTAGTTCTTTAATTGCTTCCTTGCTTTCTAGTACAAGACTGACCCAGTTTCACTTTCTGCTGTACCTTCCTCACACCTGGAATGGCTGTTTCTCCAAAGAACCCCTGAAGAGTATTTGGAAATCAAGATCTGGGTCCTAGCTGTGACTATGGTGCCTCATGTCATGAGTTTAGTTAGTTGCTCATATTCAGGTTTCACACTTCATATCTTGTCCTTTCTTGAGTTCATGTTCATACTTTCGCCTGAAAATTTCCACTCATTAATGAAAAGAGAATCATTTAAAATTCTGAATATGCAAATATTGGGGGGAAAACCAGCACAGTGAACACTACATACACGTTCCACTTATTAATAGATTGGCCCTGTGAATATTCTACCAACCCATCCTGTATGCGTGTGTATGTGCACACACACTTCCCCGTTGACACCGAAGGAGACTAGGCTACAGACTTTAGTTTACTTCTCCTCTGAATATGTTAGCATACATCTCGTAAGAACATCAACATTATTACCACCCCTCAGAAGATCAGCAGCACTGTCTAATGTGCCGTCCATGCACCGATTTCCCCGGTTGTCTCAATATCCTGGTGATTTTTTTCCTTGCCTCTCATCTAGTTCTCAAGCCAGGCTGACATTCTGTACTTCCGTATTGTCTCTCTTTGGTCGCCCCCTGTCGTCTCCATCTCAGTGGTCTAGGTTCTTTTCTCATGATGGCAGATCTTGGAAGAGTCTGTGCCAGTTATCTTGTAGGAACGTCTCCATATTCTGAGTTGCATTATTACTTTAGTTTTTAGATTCACTGCGATTTTAAATTTAAGTCGCAAAATTGTGATTCCCAGTTTTTAGATGTATGGTTTGATGGACTGGGCACCTGAAAGGAAGGCAAGTGAGTTTATTTCCCCTCATTCATTCATTCATTTATTTGTGTTGCTCTGGAAGCATAGGTTGCAAAACTACAGTTTCTCATCTTTCATTTATTTATAATCATTTATTCATTCACTCATTTATTTAAGTTGCTCAGATTGCCCCAGACTTGGTCCCTGTCAGCCCTTTCACGCTGGTGCCAAATTTTGTCTCAGACTCGTAGTTCTTTAATTGCTTCCTTGCTTTCTAGTACAAGACTGACCCAGTTTCACTTTCTGCTGTACCTTCCTCACACCTGGAATGGCTGTTTCTCCAAAGAACCCCTGAAGAGTATTTGGAAATCAAGATCTGGGTCCTAGCTGTGACTATGGTGCCTCATGTCATGAGTTTAGTTAGTTGCTCATATTCAGGTTTCACACTTCATATCTTGTCCTTTCTTGAGTTCATGTTCATACTTTCGCCTGAAAATTTCCACTCATTAATGAAAAGAGAATCATTTAAAATTCTGAATATGCAAATATTGGGGGGAAAACCAGCACAGTGAACACTACATACACGTTCCACTTATTAATAGATTGGCCCTGTGAATATTCTACCAACCCATCCTGTATGCGTGTGTATGTGCACACACACTTCCCCGTTGACACCGAAGGAGACTAGGCTACAGACTTTAGTTTACTTCTCCTCTGAATATGTTAGCATACATCTCGTAAGAACATCAACATTATTACCACCCCTCAGAAGATCAGCAGCACTGTCTAATGTGCCGTCCATGCACCGATTTCCCCGGTTGTCTCAATATCCTGGTGATTTTTTTCCTTGCCTCTCATCTAGTTCTCAAGCCAGGCTGACATTCTGTACTTCCGTATTGTCTCTCTTTGGTCGCCCCCTGTCGTCTCCATCTCAGTGGTCTAGGTTCTTTTCTCATGATGGCAGATCTTGGAAGAGTCTGTGCCAGTTATCTTGTAGGAACGTCTCCATATTCTGAGTTGATCTGTTCTTCCCTGTGGCTTGGTTCAGCCGGAACACCTCAGAGATGATGTCCTGGTCATTCTGTTCTGTCAGATCAGAAGGTGCTTATTGTTAATGCCAGGCTGAACTGGCATGAAGGTAACCTTAACTACCTTAACTGTCTGATAACCACCAGATATCTCCAGTATAAAGAGACATCATCCCTTTGTAATTAATTTTTTTAATGAGTAATCTGTAGAGTGATGCTTCAAAACACTGTATCTTGTTCCTTAACAACTTTTCATCTGGTGGATTAGGGTACATCGATGATCCTTTAATGAGTCAGTAATTAGGTTGAGAGTTACAAGTGGAATCTTTAAACTTTGCTGTCATTCTGTCTGTATTTGTTGGCCAGCCTTCTAGTGTAAAGTAGCACATCTATCTCATTTAATGGATTTGTGGTCTTAAAATTCAGTTGTCGTGCTCCATTATCATTTGTATTCTTTTGATGTTTAGATTATCCCTCATTTGGCCAATTGGAATTCCTTCAAGTTGGCTTCTGTGTTCTTTTGAAACACTTCCTTGCATTTTGTCACAATAAGATGTATCAGCTACATTTCATATGTTTCCACCTCAGACCTGGAAGTAGCTGTTCTTTCAGGAAACCTGCATTTCTTTGAGTTGGTGAATGGTGTTTAGAAACCAAGATCTGTGGGCTGGATGTGGGCGTTGCTGTTGAGACCATTGCTTCTGTGGTCTGTTAATGGAAATCTGTAGTTACAGACATTTAAAGAGTCCCGAGTTCATGTTGAAAGTTCACATTTTGCATTACATTTTTTTGTTAATTGCTTCAATTTCATATTTGCATCTCTTCTCTTAGAGGGAAGATTTCCATTGATTTTTAATTTATTCAAATTAGCAACATTTGTTGAGTTCATATTGTATGTGAGGTACTGAAATCTGGGGAAATAGACTGAGTAAATGACAATCCCCAACTTAGTTGGTAGGAAAGACATACATAGAAAAGCAATAATTATAATATGTTGTGATATAGATTAAATACAATACAGTAGGAAGTTTGGGAGAGATTTATCATGACTGAGGGATGGGAAATCTTCACAGGTCTTGGGATGCTTAGGTTGTCTACCAGGAAACATGAGGGAGTAAGGACATTTCTGTTAGAAGAGTGATCAGCAAATGAGCAGGGGAATGAGGCAGAAAGAAATGAAGGTTCTGTCTGTGTCGCCTGTAGTCCTCACTGCTTTATGGAATGCTCATACACCCTCTGTCTCTTTGCACCTGTGACATTCTTATCTTTCAAACCTGGAATACCTTCTCTCATTCCTTAACAACTTTTCATCTGGTGGATTAGGGTACATCGATGATCCTTTAATGAGTCAGTAATTAGGTTGAGAGTTACAAGTGGAATCTTTAAACTTTGCTGTCATTCTGTCTGTATTTGTTGGCCAGCCTTCTAGTGTAAAGTAGCACATCTATCTCATTTAATGGATTTGTGGTCTTAAAATTCAGTTGTCGTGCTCCATTATCATTTGTATTCTTTTGATGTTTAGATTATCCCTCATTTGGCCAATTGGAATTCCTTCAAGTTGGCTTCTGTGTTCTTTTGAAACACTTCCTTGCATTTTGTCACAATAAGATGTATCAGCTACATTTCATATGTTTCCACCTCAGACCTGGAAGTAGCTGTTCTTTCAGGAAACCTGCATTTCTTTGAGTTGGTGAATGGTGTTTAGAAACCAAGATCTGTGGGCTGGATGTGGGCGTTGCTGTTGAGACCATTGCTTCTGTGGTCTGTTAATGGAAATCTGTAGTTACAGACATTTAAAGAGTCCCGAGTTCATGTTGAAAGTTCACATTTTGCATTACATTTTTTTGTTAATTGCTTCAATTTCATATTTGCATCTCTTCTCTTAGAGGGAAGATTTCCATTGATTTTTAATTTATTCAAATTAGCAACATTTGTTGAGTTCATATTGTATGTGAGGTACTGAAATCTGGGGAAATAGACTGAGTAAATGACAATCCCCAACTTAGTTGGTAGGAAAGACATACATAGAAAAGCAATAATTATAATATGTTGTGATATAGATTAAATACAATACAGTAGGAAGTTTGGGGAGAGATTTATCATGACTGAGGGATGGGAAATCTTCACAGGTCTTGGGATGCTTAGGTTGTCTACCAGGAAACATGAGGGAGTAAGGACATTTCTGTTAGAAGAGTGATCAGCAAATGAGCAGGGGAATGAGGCAGAAAGAAATGAAGGTTCTGTCTGTGTCGCCTGTAGTCCTCACTGCTTTATGGAATGCTCATACACCCTCTGTCTCTTTGCACCTGTGACATTCTTATCTTTCAAACCTGGAATACCTTCTCTCATTTTCATCATATAGCTTCCTAAGACCCCTGAAAAAGCCTTATTTTGGGTTATTACCGCTTCCATTTTTCCACCTCCAAGTATGCTGGAAGAGTGATCACATCGGTAGCACACCTTTCTATCAGCTCGCACCTCACCTCCTTATACCCGTGGTTGCGTCTGTTCTGCCGGTGACTGGAAGTCAGACAGGTGGTCTGCCGGGTCTCAGCTGGAGCCGGAGGGCCTGGGGGAGGGGCTCGTGGTCTCCAGGGGTTGAGAGCCTGGGTAGTGGAGTGTGTACATTGGAAAGTTAGTGACCTTCCATGTAATCCATCACCAGGAACTTTTTACCGTGCCTTGGAATTAAGTAAAAACAAGAATGTATTTTATTTTCAGAGCTTCAGTGAAGATGTGTTCCAGTCCGTGAAGTCTTTATTGCAGAGCGAGAAGGAACTGTGCAGTGTATCAGCGGAGGACTCTTTGAAGCAGGATGAGCATGCCCGTTTGACTGAGGTTTGACAGACTACTGTCTATACTTCCTGTCCTAATACAGGGCAGTTTATTTCCGTGTTCCTTTGTAGAACTTCACGGTCTGTTTTGAAATATCTAAAATCTCTGCACGTTAATTCCTGTGCACATTAATTCGTATCTGCTAACACGGTGGCACTTGTAAAGAACCTGCTTGCCTGCCAGGAGAGGTCAGTGTGATCCCTGGGTCAGGAAGGCCCCCTGGAGGAGGAAGTGGCAGGCCCTCCAGCAGCTTTGCTTGAAGGGTCCCATGAATAGAGGGGCCTGGTGGGCTCCTGCCCAGGGGTTGCAAAGAGTCAGACACGATTGAGGTTATTTACTTAGCGCACACACACAACATAGGTGTCTTAGTGTGTCATAATGAGCATATTTAATTCAGTGCACAGACATTACTGACCACTTGTCAGACACACAGCACTGTATTAGATGATTTCTGCTATGTTCAGTAATTAGGACTTTAATTCTCATATTTTCTACCCTGAAACAAAATACATACTTATTTCTAATCTTCATTTTTTGGTTATTGTTTTCTTGGTTTAAATTCAGTGCTTTGGTTCAGATGGAAGCAGTAGTGATACACGTATTTTGAAATTAAGATACTTACCACTTAAGGATAGGATATATTACTAGCTCGTCTATTTTTCTTTTGTATCGGTGTTTCCAGTCTTTGTTTGAATTTATTATTATATAAAGGAATAAAATTTTTTCCCACAGTGCAACTGTAGTCCATCAATACCTTTATTTACCAAAGAAGAGAGAGAGAGTATTGGATCATTGAAACTCAAAACTGATAAATATGTTGATTAAAAACTTTTTTTTTTGAAATCAAGGTTCTAATCCAAAACCTTGATTATTACTGTTTCAGATTGTGAATTTTTTTCATATTCCATGAGAACCAGTGTTTGAAGTAGTTCCTTAGGATGGTTAGCACAGTTTTCAGGCCCGACCCAAGCCTCTTCTTTTTGTGTGAGCTCAGTGCGCTCTGGCTCTTGGCTGTTCTCTGTGTTATTCCTTTTCACTTTATTTTAGTGAAGCCAGGCCACTCCTAATGTCCTCAGCTGTTGCCAAACGTGACAAGTCTTGTGTGTCCTCTGCCCTCAAAATGGTTTCCCAGCCATCTCTCTCCAGCTGCTGACGGAGTGGCCCTCTGAGCCCACCTGCCTTCAGCAGTGGGAAATACAGTCCTCTACTGGCACCTTCGGCCCCCCATGCCAGCTTGTTTTCTCTCTTGTATTCAGTAAAAGGAAGCTTGAAAGAATAGAAGGAATTTCTCTCTCACTTTAGGACGTATGTATTTGCCAAGTGTCTTTGTTGAAGAAAGGAAGGAAGCTTGTTGTCTGCGTGTCTCTTTGTTGCTGTGTGCTGTGCTTTGCTGGGCCCTTTCCTCCACACCCTCTTACTAACCCTCACCACTGTGGGAGAGGAGGTGTGTTGTCTTAAGACTATAGGTAAAGAGATAGGTTCCTGCAGGTTAATGACTTACCTAGATGCCCGGGAATTAACTGCAATAAAGATTCTGCAATAATTTAAGATGCTGACTTGCTTTTGAGTCATCAGAGCAAACATATGTTGAGTATTGCTTTGTTTTTTAACTCTGCTATTTTCCATTAGTTCTTGAGAGTTTATTATCTGTATTGTTGCCATTTATTTCATATGTTTAGTCACAGTACTTACTTGGTAGACAGTTTACTAGTCTGTCTTCAAGTGGCTTCTTATGCTGTCAAAGACAAGGGAATATAAAATTTTAAAATAATACTCTTTAGATTATGAAAGTGTATATTGAAAGAAAAATAAATATTGAAAGCATAAAAAGGAAAATGACTGTCATTAATCCTGTAAATTAGGAAAGAAAAAACCATAGAGGGAGGAAAGTAGAGAAAATACGATCACTTGTATTTCCATCATTGACAGTTAATCCATCCTTATAATTTGGTAAATTATCTTCCAGTATTATTTTCCTCGCCTATGTTTTTAAAAATAAGGTTGAAATTGTTGCTTAGTCTGTATCATTTTTCTGTAACTCGTCATTTTTACTTAATAATGTGACATTTACCTCAGTACATTGGATAGTCTTTAAAAATTTAATTTGCATGAACTTTTGTGGCAAAATCTTAAAGACATTGACGGAAATAAATGTGATATCACAGAGTCAATCAGGAGGTAGCTTGGAGGTACCCAGGGAAAGCCTCTCTGAGCAGATGACGTTTAGATTGGCTCTTGAGGAGCTAGATGTGTAAACATCCAAGGAATAGGGTTAGGTCGAAGGGGCACCAGTCTGAGCCCTTAGACGGCAACAGTCAGGGGTGGGTGAGAGAAAGCGAGGGAAGGTTGAAGGCGCCAGCCGAGCCAGAGCCTTGCGGCCTCCGTTAGGACTTCACACTGAGAAGCTTGGAAAGGTCTGACAGGGAGATGACAGGATAATGCCTGAGGCAGGTGGCAGAGGATTAGAGTCCGGAGGTCCGAAGTGGTGGCAGAGGCGGTGAGGAGAAGGGTCAGGTGCGTTATGTTTCAGGATGAGAACTGATTGAACTTGCTGATGAGGCGAGCGAGGGGAGCTCTGGAGCCAGATCTTTGGTGAAAAGCCACTGGAAAAATTAATCGTCCTGTCCAAGACAGCAGCATCGTAATGCTTCTTGTGCGTTTGTTTTTCTCGGCTCTATCAACAATCTAATTGAGATAAGATGTAAAAGTTTTAATGGAGCTTTATTCCTTTTTTTATTCAGGTCACATTTCTAGGTTTTAATGAAGAAACAGATGCTGCTCATATACAGGTATGGTCAATGTATTGAGCTGGAAAGAGCCATGAGAAGTTATTTGGAATAGATTTTTAGAGCATGGAAAATTTGCCTTATTAGTCATAAATTTATATTAAACTCTGTTATCATTCCTATTTAAAGTTAAAAGAAGACATTTTGAGGTCAACTTTTGAGTTTATCTTGGACATTTTCACTTTTAGTGTTTTCACTGATTGTTCTTTTCTCAGAAAGCAGTGTCAGATTAGGAGAAAAAATTTCTGAAGTTTTTTTGTATTCCATATTTTCCTCGCCTATGTTTTTAAAAATAAGGTTGAAATTGTTGCTTAGTCTGTATCATTTTCTGTAACTCGTCATTTTACTTAATAATGTGACATTTACCTCAGTACATTGGATAGTCTTTAAAAATTTAATTTGCATGAACTTTTGTGGCAAAATCTTAAAGACATTGACGGAAATAAATGTGATATCACAGAGTCAATCAGGAGGTAGCTTGGAGGTACCCAGGGAAAGCCTCTCTGAGCAGATGACGTTTAGATTGGCTCTTGAGGAGCTAGATGTGTAAACATCCAAGGAATAGGGTTAGGTCGAAGGGGCACCAGTCTGAGCCCTTAGACGGCAACAGTCAGGGGTGGGTGAGAGAAAGCGAGGGAAGGTTGAAGGCGCCAGCCGAGCCAGAGCCTTGCGGCCTCCGTTAGGACTTCACACTGAGAAGCTTGGAAAGGTCTGACAGGGAGATGACAGGATAATGCCTGAGGCAGGTGGCAGAGGATTAGAGTCCGGAGGTCCGAAGTGGTGGCAGAGGCGGTGAGGAGAAGGGTCAGGTGCGTTATGTTTCAGGATGAGAACTGATTGAACTTGCTGATGAGGCGAGCGAGGGGAGCTCTGGAGCCAGATCTTTGGTGAAAAGCCACTGGAAAAATTAATCGTCCTGTCCAAGACAGCAGCATCGTAATGCTTCTTGTGCGTTTGTTTTCTCGGCTCTATCAACAATCTAATTGAGATAAGATGTAAAAGTTTTAATGGAGCTTTATTCCTTTTTTTATTCAGGTCACATTTCTAGGTTTTAATGAAGAAACAGATGCTGCTCATATACAGGTATGGTCAATGTATTGAGCTGGAAAGAGCCATGAGAAGTTATTTGGAATAGATTTTTAGAGCATGGAAAATTTGCCTTATTAGTCATAAATTTATATTAAACTCTGTTATCATTCCTATTTAAAGTTAAAAGAAGACATTTTGAGGTCAACTTTTGAGTTTATCTTGGACATTTTCACTTTTAGTGTTTTCACTGATTGTTCTTGTCTCAGAAAGCAGTGTCAGATTAGGAGACCACAAAAGTCATTTATCTGAAAAGGCTGAAAACCACGAGCTAACTTTTTCTTCACTTTGTCATAATGTATAATGAAAGATTTATTTTTTTCATTTCTATGGTTTTTATAATCTTAACGTCTATAGTTATATTATTTTTAATTGATGTGCATGGAATTTGTAAAAGTAAATTTGTAAAAAAGTCATGATGAACCAGCACAAACATTTTAGACTGTTTGATTTAGGCAGGTGTGTATAGAGGGACTGACAGTTGAGATTAAGATCAGCAAAGGAAAGCTGCACACTTATGTGATGAGGAGTTGAAGCTTGGGTAGATAAGATAGGTGTACTTTCTTTCCCCCTGTACTGCTTCGTAAAATTTGAGATTTCCTTGTTTCCTTTTGTGTCAGCAAAGCATCTTCTAGTAGAGGAAGCTTATTTGTAAAGATAATGCTTATCAGGTGAAGACGAATGAAAGCTCTGCTGTGTGTCTTGCTTGTGCTCTTGCCTGAAGGGAATAGTTTAGACAGAAGGTGCGGGAGAAGATGCAGTCCCAAGAGCATAAGGCTGAAAGGAACCATATCCAAAGGATTTCTTTCATACTGTATTTCCTCTTCAAGAATGACTGATAAAACCACATTTATGAAGTCAAGGACTCTGTGAAGGGTCAAAGAGGTTAATAATTGTTTCACTGGGCACAGTTATGTAAAAACGGCAAATGAAAAGAAAAACTGAGGCATTTTCTTTTCCTTCACATCTTCATAGAATTTCCACTAAAGAGGGAAAGGCAGAAAAATAGACTTTATACAGATATGTAACTTAAGCTCCAAAGAAGTCTAGATGCAAGAATCCCATTTGAGAAATTCCATGGTTAAACTTGAGGACTTCAGGTTTGATGTTTGCTACTGAAAACTTTTAAATCACTAATTTTGTGTATGTGTGAGGTACCACATAAAATCTTGTTACAGTTTGGTATTTAAAAGGCTACAGAAACTGTCAATTTAAAAATACTTTAGCACACTTTAGTTTTGAGGTTTTAAACTGTTGATTGTGGCCAGAAAACTGCATGTGTTAACTATTATGAACTGGAAAATTTACTAATCAGACCTGATGATTTTTGTACAGGGCCACAATATAGGGACTCAAACAAAAGTGTTATGGTACAGTGTTATTTATTGTCTTATCGCCTTAAATTAGGATTTGGCTGCAGTTTCTTTGGAACTCCCAAATCTTCTGAATTCCCTGCACTTCTGCAGTCTAAATGAGAATGAAATTATATGTATGAAGGAAATAAATAAATCATCAGGTATAAGCAATGGTCCTCCAAACCAGGTAACTTTTATATATTATTTCTAATGAATTTTTGTTGGCACATGTGATAATGGCTTTGATTTATAGCTGCGGTTGTGAGCGCCCCTCGCGAGCCCGTGGACTGCAGCACGCCCGGTTCCTCCGTCCTCCGTTGCCTCCCAGAGGTTGCTCAGATTGATGTCCATTGCATCAGTGACATGCTCTAGCCATTGCATCCTCTTGCTGCCCCTTCTCCTTTGCCTTCTACCACCAGACAAATCCACAGCTGAGCATGTTTCCACTTTGGCCCAGACGCTTCATTCTTTTGGGAGCTATTTGTAATTGCCCTCTCCTATACCCCCGTGGCATATTGGAAACCTTCCGATCTGGGCTGCCATCTTGCGGTGTCATAATTTTTTGCCTTTTTCATGCTGTTCCTTGGTTCTCCAGGCAAGAATACTGGAGGTGGGTTTCAGTTCCCTCCTCCACCGGACCACATTTTGTCAGAACTCTCCGTTATGACCCATCTGTCTTGGGTGGCACTGCATGGCATGGTTCATAGTTTTATTGAGTTATAGAAGCCCGTTTACCATGACAAGGCTGCAGTCCATGCAGGGATTAATTTAGAGTATTAAACTGAAATGTTTGGGTAAAGTTTCTTTTTGTTTAATATCATTTTTTTTTAACTTTTATTTTACTTTGAACTTTTACAGAGTTTTGTTGTTTACAGATACGTATATTCTCAGATTAGTAATATGTATATCCCCCCATCCCACCATCTTGAGGAAATATAATTCATAAGAAATTAACTCATGAAGCTTTGAAATCAATGAAGGGTTAAATAATTTCGTTCATAGGTTTAGATTAGATTTCTCATGTGTGAAGCTCCATAAGTGGTATGCAAGTACATACTAATTTTTTTCTGAAAATGGATTATCTGGATTTCTTGAACTTTTTTTTTTAATTTTTATGTTACTTTTTACTTTTACAGAGTTTTGTTGTTTACAGATATGTATGATTGGATTTCTTGAACTTTTATCTGTGTGTAAGTCATAGGAATTTCCCCCTCTTCTTTCCAATTCCAAATTTATGTAAATATTGAACTGTGTGTTCTAGAGAACATGTTTGAACTCATTTTCTGGTTTAAAAAATTCCATGTTAAATGGATATCTGAAGATGTGCTCCTTACTCACAAGCAAAAATACCACCATTTCAGAGACATTGTTAGTTTCATAGTATCAAGCAGTTAGTTCTTTATTTAGTGTTTACTTATTGATAATGGAGCGAGGAAAAGTGCATTGCATATTTTCCCTCTTAAAAACTGAACTAGTCATTTTAAATTGGGGTTATTTATTTATTCCCTCAAGTATAATAGATAATTATGTTTGTTACAAGATTTACGGATGAAAGTAGAACTTCCCTCCTCATGTCCTTATTTAATTCGTCATTTATATTGACTTTGTTTTATTTGCTAGGATAGAAGAGGTAATTTTAAAAAAAGGTGATTAGCCATTTTATCTAATTTGTAGTCTTGTACTCAAAAATAATAAATGACTTGCTATTCATTTATTAACATTTACATTTATAAAATAATATGTATAGGAAAAATTTGGTGACTTCTTTTTTCAATCAAAATTGAAATATTAGGGGAATTTAGGTGAAAGGAGAGGATAGTACTTTTATGATCCTAGAGAATACGGTATTATGCTGAAAGCTCCAGGAAGATGGGACATGGGGAGACTGAGACCTGACTTCTGTCCTCAAGCAGTTTGCAGTCTAGTTGGTGAAGCAGGTGAATGATGAAGTAACGTACATCACAGAGCTTTGCAGTAACACAGGGTAACATCGTTGCCAAAGGAACAGACAGCAGGTTCTGTAACATTTAAGGAGATGGAATAGGTAGAATTTGAATACCTGAATAAGAGAATGATGGGAGAAAAGGAGATTGGGAAGTGAGAAGTATTGTGGAGGAAGAATGAAGAAAAGAATTAAACATTACAAAATCAGGCAGCCTTTCAGGATGCATATGTTTGTTTTTTTCCTTTTTTAATGATATTGTGTTATTTCTGTGCTTCATTTCCAGGTAATATGTCTTATAAGTATAACTAACATACTTTGACATTAAAATTATTCTTATCTCTTATCTTTTCCAAGAATCATCATCCTGGAATGCTTTGTGTCATGAGAGTATCACCTATATCACCAAGACTCAAAGTTGATTTTATCTTTAGTCTCCTAAGTAAATATGCTACTGGAATAAGGTACACCCTGGACACATACCTGCATCCCATGCACCAACTTGAGGCCACCAGTGAAGATGATGACGATACAAACCAGTCGGTCTCTTCCATTGAAGATGACTTTGTCACTGCTTTTGAGCACTTAGAGGAGGAAGAGACTTCAAAACCATATAACGATGGTTTGTTCTCCACTAGACCTTTTCTTGAAATAGAGAAAGTTTAAAGTTCCGTTTTAAAATCTTTAGGACAGACTTGTTCAGTTGAAATTTGTTTTGAAATTTGATCAAGTTTAAGGATCTACACCTTATTTTTTTTTCTTGATTAAGGAATTAATTTTCTTGTGTGTTTTTTTTTTTTTTTTTTGGGTGGGGAACAGGTTGGGGAGGGAGCGGGGCTGGTGGGCCACTTGTATTGGTCTTTCATTTATTCAGTTTCATCCATCTTTGTTTTCTGGCCTGTGTGAGCCTCCCATCGCAGTGACCTCTGTTGTTGCAGAGCACTGGCTCTGGGTGCATGTGCTCCAGAGCTCCGACTCGGTAATTGGACACATGAGTCCAGCTGCTCCGCGGCACGTGGGATCTTCCCAGGCCAGGGATCGAACCGAGAAGAGTTAGCTGGCAAAGTCACCTAAATATTAGTGTTTCTAACGTGCAACAGAGTGCTAGATATTCCATAGACCAGATATTCCCAGATGTTGGGTAAAACAAAAATATTTTAGTAATGGGCATGCTTGCTTTTAAGCGCAACTAATTAATTAATGGATGAATCTGTTAATTCAGTGGTCCCCAACCTGTTTGGCACCAGGGACAAGTTTTGTGGTACCTGCGCAGGGAGGGAATGGTTTGGGGATAATTCAAGTACATTGCATCTGTTGTGTGCTTTATTTCTGTTATCATTACATCAATTCCACCTCAGATTGTCAGACATTAGGTCCCAGAGATTGGAGACCCTTGTGTTAAAACAACATAGTGTAAAGGATACTTGTAATACAAATAAGTATTTCATACTTCAAATCCACTCATTCCTGTTGATTTAAATCAGTTAAAAAGTTCTGGTCAGGAACAGTCTTGTTCTTTTCCTGTAGGGTTAAACATTACTGCACTGAGGAGCCAGTGTGATGCTGCTTCACAGACTGCTTCCGGTCACCATTCAGGAACCCACGATTTCAGGGTTCTGGTTGGCTCTGGGCGGCAGAAGTCCTTGGCTAAACCTTCAGCTTCTCTAGTAGACATTGTGGAACATGAAGAACTGCCTCCTGTGAAAACATCAGTCACGACGTCCGTTTCTGAGCCGTGGGTCCAGAGGAGTTTCTATAGGCCCTCTGCTGCTTCCGAGAGAGGAGGTGAGGCCCAGAAAGCGCTGCTCGCCTCTTCTCCCGCCTACTCGTCTGAATCCGAGTGCTCGAGCCCAAGTCCCGTTATTTTCTTGGATGAAGAGGGGTATCAGAAAAGTTTAAAAGCGAAACTCGAGTTACCTAAGATTCCTGTGATGAAAGATGACATTGAGGATTCAGACTCAGAAGTGAGTGAGTTTTTCGATAGCTTTGATCAGTTTGATGAACTGGAACAAACTTTAGAGATGACGTGTCCATATCTGAAAGATCCTGTCATAGGGAAGCTGTTACAGAAGAAAGGGCACAGACACCAAAAGCTGAGCTCTGTAACCACTACGATGAATCCTCAGAAATTCAAGTTTGATCGGCCAGCTCTCCCAGCTAATGTTAGGAAGCCAACTCCTCGTAAACCAGAATCCCCGTACAGTAACCTCCGTGACGCTCCAGATTCTCCCCGCCCCGTGAAGGCCTCAGGGGAAGACAGTGGTCTTTTCAGCCCTATTCGATCCTCTGCCTTCAGTCCTCCTGGAGGCTGTACTCCAGCAGAATGTTTTTGCCAAACAGATGCTGGTGGAGATAGGATTCATGAAAATGACTATTCTGTTTATTACACCTATGAAGATTATGCGAACAGCCTTTCCTGTGAAGTTCTGGGCTCGGTCCTTCATAGCCAACATGCTAATACAAAATCCAATATTAAGAGTTTTAAAATGGGAGAAAATAAAATGGTAGTTCTTCAGCATGGAAGCTTTGCTAAGAAAGGCAGATCTAAAAATAAATCCTTAATGATTGACAGCATTCAGAAGTTTGCAGCAGATCTCGTGGAAAAAAGTTTTGGCAGTGCCTTTAAAGACTTACAGAAAGGAGTCTCTTCGTGTGCCAATGCCTTGTGCCAGTTAGCCATCAAACTGACATCATCCGTTTTTCAGGTGGCGTTTAATGAGCTTAGAAGCCAGCGTGCTTTCTCCCTGAAAGAACGCGCCATTAGCGGCCTGGCTAGTTTTTTGGTGAGTGAAGCTCTCTCCAACGCTTTGAAGGACCTGCAGTATGTCAGGAAGCAGATCTTCAGCAGCGCCGTCGCTCGGTTTGCCACGGATCTTGCTGAGGAGCTTGTTTTTGAAGGCATCATGGAAGTGTGTCAGTTCTCCTGAATCCAGTGCTCGAGCCCAAGTCCCGTTATTTTCTTGGATGAAGAGGGGTATCAGAAAAGTTTAAAAGCGAAACTCGAGTTACCTAAGATTCCTGTGATGAAAGATGACATTGAGGATTCAGACTCAGAAGTGAGTGAGTTTTTCGATAGCTTTGATCAGTTTGATGAACTGGAACAAACTTTAGAGATGACGTGTCCATATCTGAAAGATCCTGTCATAGGGAAGCTGTTACAGAAGAAAGGGCACAGACACCAAAAGCTGAGCTCTGTAACCACTACGATGAATCCTCAGAAATTCAAGTTTGATCGGCCAGCTCTCCCAGCTAATGTTAGGAAGCCAACTCCTCGTAAACCAGAATCCCCGTACAGTAACCTCCGTGACGCTCCAGATTCTCCCCGCCCCGTGAAGGCCTCAGGGGAAGACAGTGGTCTTTTCAGCCCTATTCGATCCTCTGCTTTCAGTCCTCTTGGGGGCTGTACTCCAGCAGAATGTTTTGCCAAACAGATGCTGGTGGAGATAGGATTCATGAAAATGACTATTCTGTTTATTACACCTATGAAGATTATGCGAACAGCCTTTCCTGTGAAGTTCTGGGCTCGGTCCTTCATAGCCAACATGCTAATACAAAATCCAATATTAAGAGTTTTAAAATGGGAGAAAATAAAATGGTAGTTCTTCAGCATGGAAGCTTTGCTAAGAAAGGCAGATCTAAAAATAAATCCTTAATGATTGACAGCATTCAGAAGTTTGCAGCAGATCTCGTGGAAAAAAGTTTTGGCAGTGCCTTTAAAGACTTACAGAAAGGAGTCTCTTCGTGTGCCAATGCCTTGTGCCAGTTAGCCATCAAACTGACATCATCCGTTTTTCAGGTGGCGTTTAATGAGCTTAGAAGCCAGCGTGCTTTCTCCCTGAAAGAACGCGCCATTAGCGGCCTGGCTAGTTTTTTGGTGAGTGAAGCTCTCTCCAACGCTTTGAAGGACCTGCAGTATGTCAGGAAGCAGATCTTCAGCAGCGCCGTCGCTCGGTTTGCCACGGATCTTGCTGAGGAGCTTGTTTTTGAAGGCATCATGGAAGTGTGTCAGTTCTCCTGTCCGCCAACACCTGTGTCTCCCCAGGGCCTGTCGTTTGACTATGGAGACAGGGTGGTGAAGTCCTACGCAAAAGACTTGTCTGAATCCGTCATACAGGAAGCATTCATCGAGCTGTCTCAAGTTGACGTGGCCTTTACCACAAAGGCAGCCATGAGTGTTTCCACAGAAAACATCAAGTACGTGAGCGCAGAAGATGTTGTTCCACTGACACAGACGTCTTCATGTCCCCCTGCCTCTAATGGCCAAATGGGTACAGTGACAAGACCACCGCAGGAGTATAAAAAGGAATACACCGTGCAACAGGCCTTGTTCTGTACTTCAGGACTCGTTACCTCCATACCAGTGCCCTTGGCAGGAAGTGCCCTTCTCCCATACCGTATTTCTTCTAATATGTATCAGGCAAAGTCTTATCCATCATCTGTTGGGAGTCATTTGAATGGTGATCCTACCCCAGCAGGTGTTGCCACAAAAAGCAAAGAAGAGGAGATGACTGGTCTCAGGAATATTTGTTTACCTTCAGAACACAATCCAGGCAGCCAGAATGAGGTGAAACCAACCTGTGATGTTGAAATGAAAAGCTCTTCAAAGTTAACAAGTGATCCTGTGATGATCAGCAGTTTTTCTGCTACATTGGTGCATACGATCGTAAATGAAACTTTAGGTTCATTGACGTCCACCAAAGTCGCAAAGATGGATGAATGTACAGATTGTTTAATTCAAACAGGAAAGGGGAAAACCCCTCCTTTCCAGTGGGATCAAGGGACACTGCAACAGAGCGAGGCTAGCAAGAAGGACATGTTCGCTGATCGACTGTCTAAATCTATTATCAGACATTCCATAGACAAAAGCAACTCCATGATCCCAGGTTTAGATAAAAATGTCCTCCACAAGGAAGACTTGCCTGTTTCTGAAGCTGAGTCAGAATTGGCCTTGGAAAAGTTCTCCAAGTTTCTTGACACTCAAGACCGTTTGAGGCACTGTTCCCCTTCAGAAGGAAAGGATTGCATGCCAGAAGGGAAAGGTTCTGTGGCTCCTGGATTTTCTTCAGAGACGAAATCACTTTGTCCGGCAGCGGTAGGTCAGAAACCTGATTTGAAAGAAATTGCTAAGGACAAATCTATGAAAAAGCAGAATTTGAATAACACAGCCCTTGAGCTATTGCCTCTGGGGCAGGAACACCCTCTTCCCCATGCACATACTTTCTCGTCCACAGTGCTCACGTGTGCAGATGGTTTGCACATGGAAGATAAGCAGAAAATCAGAGATGGGAACGTAATACCCGAGACCCCTCCGTCAACGCCTCTGGTCCCATCCCAGGCTGCTGCTGAGTGGGATCTCAAGAAGTTAACCAAAAAGCTAAAGGGGGAATTAGCAAAAGAATTTTCACCGGCCACACCACCTTCTACACCTCACAACTCATCCGTCGGCAGTTTGTCTGAACATGACCAAAATACGATAGAAAAAGAAGAGTTCATGTTGAAACTCATGCGCTCTCTCTCAGAAGAAGTTGAAAGTAGTGAAGAGGAAGAGCAGCTGGAAGTGGACCTGAGGTCAGAGCCGTCGGGGAAGAGAGTTCAGTTTGCGGACGCGTTAGCAACACACATCGTTTCGCTTGCAACCGAGATGGCAGTTTCCCATTTGGATAACACGGTACTTCCAGAGCCCACGGAGAATAGCCCTTGTGTAACTGTGCAAAGTCAAAGAAGCCCATCACCTGCTTTGTTAAATTGCTCGGAGGAAAACTTACAAACCTTATGTAGTTTTGCTGGTGATCTGGCAGCAGAAGTCATTACAGAAGCTGAAAGAATCGCAAAAGTCAGGAGCTCCATGCTTTTCAGGAGAAAGAGGAATAGTTATATTGATGGTGACGCAGATGATAGATCAGAAGAGAAGTTGGAGGTAGAGGCTGTAGCACACCCCCGAGAAATAGACCCATTTATTCTTTCATTATCCCCCAGTTCTTGTCTGTCCGGTCTGACCTACAAGTATCCCAGCTGCGAAAGTGTGACAGATGAGTATGCAGGTCATATCATCCAAATACTAAAGCAGGAAGGTGGCAATAGAGAGTTACTAATGGACCAGTATGCCAACAGACTTGCCTATCGCTCCGTTAAATCAGGACTGCAAGAAGCAGCCAAGACGGCCACAATGAAATGCGGCTCAAAAATGCCCCCTGGGCAGAGCCCCCAGGTGAAAACCAATGATGAGCTGCTACTGTTCTTAAGTAAAGAAAACCAGCAAGACGCAGATAAACAAAGACAGAGCAGAAGTGGTGGCAGCTCCTTTCATAAACACCAGAGGGAGGTGTGCAAACACAGGTGCTCAGAACTGTGCAGTTTCTCAACCTCTCTCGCTCACAGCATCACCAGAGATGTTACAAAAGAGCTGCTGGCATCGACTGTTGGCGTATCAAAATCCTTAACAGATTCTTGCCTTTATGAGAAAAACACATGTGACAAAAACACCGAGGCTCTCGTCGGGCCAGAATTTCGCAAGTCTCTTCTTCAGCCTTCCTGGCAGGATCACAGATTTTCCCAGAGTCCAGGCGGCTTGAGTGGCTGTGGCTACAGAGAGAGTCTCATTCAGGCGATAGAGCAGTATGCTAACAAAGTCGTCGGGGACACTTTAGAGCTGGGCTTAGGATCTGCTGTCTCACATGCTCCCGAGACCCAAAAAGCGACCGACAGGATCACTCACGCTGAAAAGCTGTCCCCTCTGGTGGGGCAGGCGTGCCGATCCTGTGAGCGTGAGGAGCTGCACGCCTGCACCGGAACCTCGTCTCCACACTTCCCCAGGCTGGACTCTCTTGCTTTGTTAAATTGCTCGGAGGAAAACTTACAAACCTTATGTAGTTTTGCTGGTGATCTGGCAGCAGAAGTCATTACAGAAGCTGAAAGAATCGCAAAAGTCAGGAGCTCCATGCTTTTCAGGAGAAAGAGGAATAGTTATATTGATGGTGACGCAGATGATAGATCAGAAGAGAAGTTGGAGGTAGAGGCTGTAGCACACCCCCGAGAAATAGACCCATTTATTCTTTCATTATCCCCCAGTTCTTGTCTGTCCGGTCTGACCTACAAGTATCCCAGCTGCGAAAGTGTGACAGATGAGTATGCAGGTCATATCATCCAAATACTAAAGCAGGAAGGTGGCAATAGAGAGTTACTAATGGACCAGTATGCCAACAGACTTGCCTATCGCTCCGTTAAATCAGGACTGCAAGAAGCAGCCAAGACGGCCACAATGAAATGCGGCTCAAAAATGCCCCCTGGGCAGAGCCCCCAGGTGAAAACCAATGATGAGCTGCTACTGTTCTTAAGTAAAGAAAACCAGCAAGACGCAGATAAACAAAGACAGAGCAGAAGTGGTGGCAGCTCCTTTCATAAACACCAGAGGGAGGTGTGCAAACACAGGTGCTCAGAACTGTGCAGTTTCTCAACCTCTCTCGCTCACAGCATCACCAGAGATGTTACAAAAGAGCTGCTGGCATCGACTGTTGGCGTATCAAAATCCTTAACAGATTCTTGCCTTTATGAGAAAAACACATGTGACAAAAACACCGAGGCTCTCGTCGGGCCAGAATTTCGCAAGTCTCTTCTTCAGCCTTCCTGGCAGGATCACAGATTTTCCCAGAGTCCAGGCGGCTTGAGTGGCTGTGGCTACAGAGAGAGTCTCATTCAGGCGATAGAGCAGTATGCTAACAAAGTCGTCGGGGACACTTTAGAGCTGGGCTTAGGATCTGCTGTCTCACATGCTCCCGAGACCCAAAAAGCGACCGACAGGATCACTCACGCTGAAAAGCTGTCCCCTCTGGTGGGGCAGGCGTGCCGATCCTGTGAGCGTGAGGAGCTGCACGCCTGCACCGGAACCTCGTCTCCACACTTCCCCAGGCTGGACTCTCTTGCTGGCCGTAAGCCGATTTCTAAGTCGCAATTCAGTAGCTTCTCTCGGAAATCTAGGATTTTTCATCTTGATGTCCCTCAAATTCACGTTGATCTCGATAAGAAGACAGTGCTCGCTGAGAAGATCGTTGCTGAAGCGATTGAAAAGGCAGAGCGGGAGCTGAGCAGCGCCAGCCAGGCGGTGGACACCGGGTTTGGTCAGGAGGGCGTCCACTTCGCTGAAAGCCTCAGCACCGAGATCCTCACGGTGGCAGTGGCGAACGCTGGACCCGCCGTCAGCAGGTACGCTTCTGACGTCTTGCAGGTCTTACCGATAAGGAGATAACTTGATCATTTATGTCTTAGACGTTTGGAAAAGTGAAAGGGTTTTACCTCAATTTGAGACTTAAACCCAGGGCCCAGACCTGATCGAACCCTGCTTAGGACTTGAACCCATGTGGCTGGAGCTTGAATTCCAGCCAAAACCCTTTTTGGGACTTGAACCCATGTGACTGGGGCTTGAACCTAGCCAAAACCAGTTTGGGACTCGAACCCACATGGCTAAGGCTTCACCCCAGCCAAAACCCTGCTTTGACTTGAATCCACATAGTCAGGACTCAGTCCTGGCCAAAACTCTGTCAGGGACTCGAACCCATGTGGCCGGGACTTAATCCAGCACTCACCCAACGTCTGGACCCACTGAGGCTCAGGTTCGTCGTGCCTCAACGCAGAAGGAATTCAGCGAGAGGCAGAGTGATAGGCAAGAAGAGGATTTATTAGGATAGGGTTCTTGTAAGAGGTGTAAGCGGGCAGGCAGGAAAGCTCTGCTCTGCTCTCTCTCAGCTGAGTGGGCAGTAATATATATAGGATGGTAGAAGACCACCCGCCTCACGTAGATGCAGATGCAGGACACACATCATTGGTTGCTTCTTCACCAGCTCCTTCATCTGCTATTTATACCCAGCCTGCTTTACTGAACAAGGAGCAGCTCTCCTGAGTTCTTGTCAACTCACTGGCCTCCCAACCTTTCTCAGGTGTCTCCCTTCTACCTACCATCCCCTACTAAGGCTCTATAACCACCTACCTATTCTACTCTGTCCCTATCAAAAGTGTGATGCTTGTTCACACTAAATGAAGCAGGAACACTCCCTGTTACATTTACACACTGTTTTCTGTCTTCCGCAGTAACTCTCATAGACACTGGTCTCCTTATCCCACAGCCGCCCCCAGGGGAAAGCAAGGTGTGCACTGTTTCCCGAACTGGAGGGTGAGGCTTAGGGTTAATGCTCACCTTGCCCCAGTTTACACAGCTGTGGAGTAGATAGAGCTGAATCAGAGAATTGGAGTTTTTATACAACAAATACGGAGTCTCACCATGTTCATGTACCACTCTGAGATTCAATTTGTTTCGGTGCACGAAGGTAAGTTTTCTTACAGAGAGCATAATGTAACCTGCCAGGCTCTTCTGGCCACGGGATTTTCCAGGCTAGCATACTGGAGTGGGTCGCCATTGCTTCCGCCAGGGGAGCTTCCCCTCCCAGAGATCAGACCTGCACCTCCGGCCTTGCCGGTGGAGTCTTTCCCGGTTGAGCCGTCAGGGAAGCCCTGTGAAGAGAGCAGATGTTCTGCAGACAGCTCCCTGATGCCCCCGCTCCTCCTGACAGGACCTGAGGGACAGTCCTTTGAGATGGTCCTCCCACGTTCTGTGCTTCAGTGACCGTGGCCGTGTCTTACACTCCGTGATACGAACACCTGAGTTCAAATTTTCACTTTTAACCTCTCTCTTCTTGGGAAACAGCAGATCTGACTTGTGTTAATGGTTTGTAGATTTTTTTTTTGTTAGTCTTACGGGAAATTTTGTAAGTTGAGAAGGTGTTTAATTAAGCCACTTGGTAACCTGGGATATTTGAGTCGCCTTTGTCAATGCTATGACAAGCACTGCCTCTTTTCTCAGCCGTCTTAAAATAGAGAGATCCAGGTGCTAGGGCTCAGGCTGGTGTGTGATTTTGAAGAGGTCACAGGAAGCAGCTCTGACCAAGTGACCTTTGAGCAGAGAGCCAAAGGTGAAAAGAGAGTAAGCTAAGTGGGAATCAGGGACATGGGGTTCTTGGCCAAGGAGCGGGGCTGTGCGTGTGGGAAAACAGCAGAGAGGCCTGGCTAAAACGAGTGTGCCAGGGAGAGTATAAGCCCAGCGGAGGTCAGGAGCGGTTATCGTGCCAGATACACGTTACAAGAATTGGACTCTTATTTTGACTGCTGAGAAGTCCCTGGAAGGGTTTGATCTTCCCTCTTCACGTGTGAAGAAGCCATGGGGCACCATCGGGGCACGGGGTTAAGAGATACCACTCCTGTGTGTAAAATAAGCAACAAGGATAAATTGTATAGCACTGCTAAATAAATTACAAGCCTTTATTTTTTAATAACTTTAAATGGAATATAATCCTCAAAAATACTGAATTACTATGTTGTACCCCTGAAACTAATATTATAAATCAGCTATACTTTAATAAAAAGTTAAAAAATCATTTTACACTGTTAGTCAAGAGTATAATATAGAAGGGCATATACAGTGATTGAACAGCAAATGGCATTTCTTGTGAAGGTGGAATAAAAATAAATGTCTTTTCATTGAGGAACAAAATGAGAGGGATTATAATCCATGCTCAGAATCTTGAATAAGTTTGCCTAGTTGACTGCAGCCTTGACTGACAGTACTAGAATCCTTTGAGCTACATTCTTCTGTTGTTAAAGCCAGAAAAGGGATAATTTTTTGCTACAAATAAAAATACTGTTTTACAAAGCAGATGACAGTCTTGGGAACTTGTGCTCCTTCATAGTGTTCCAGTGGAAAGTATGAATTGCTTTAGAGAGAATTTAAATAAATGATCCACTTGGGATAGATCCATAATAGACGAACAAGGTAGGTTAGGGGTGTCGGTGGTACCTCAATTAATTTTGAACTTATGAGCAGACACAAACAAAGGGTTAAATCAACCACTTGCACTTCTTTTTTTCACAGTCCTGTTTTGAGTCGCCTTTGTCAATGCTATGACAAGCACTGCCTCTTTTCTCAGCCGTCTTAAAATAGAGAGATCCAGGTGCTAGGGCTCAGGCTGGTGTGTGATTTTGAAGAGGTCACAGGAAGCAGCTCTGACCAAGTGACCTTTGAGCAGAGAGCCAAAGGTGAAAAGAGAGTAAGCTAAGTGGGAATCAGGGACATGGGGTTCTTGGCCAAGGAGCGGGGCTGTGCGTGTGGGAAAACAGCAGAGAGGCCTGGCTAAAACGAGTGTGCCAGGGAGAGTATAAGCCCAGCGGAGGTCAGGAGCGGTTATCGTGCCAGATACACGTTACAAGAATTGGACTCTTATTTTGACTGCTGAGAAGTCCCTGGAAGGGTTTGATCTTCCCTCTTCACGTGTGAAGAAGCCATGGGGCACCATCGGGGCACGGGGTTAAGAGATACCACTCCTGTGTGTAAAATAAGCAACAAGGATAAATTGTATAGCACTGCTAAATAAATTACAAGCCTTTATTTTTTAATAACTTTAAATGGAATATAATCCTCAAAAATACTGAATTACTATGTTGTACCCCTGAAACTAATATTATAAATCAGCTATACTTTAATAAAAAGTTAAAAAATCATTTTACACTGTTAGTCAAGAGTATAATATAGAAGGGCATATACAGTGATTGAACAGCAAATGGCATTTCTTGTGAAGGTGGAATAAAAATAAATGTCTTTTCATTGAGGAACAAAATGAGAGGGATTATAATCCATGCTCAGAATCTTGAATAAGTTTGCCTAGTTGACTGCAGCCTTGACTGACAGTACTAGAATCCTTTGAGCTACATTCTTCTGTTGTTAAAGCCAGAAAAGGGATAATTTTTTGCTACAAATAAAAATACTGTTTTACAAAGCAGATGACAGTCTTGGGAACTTGTGCTCCTTCATAGTGTTCCAGTGGAAAGTATGAATTGCTTTAGAGAGAATTTAAATAAATGATCCACTTGGGATAGATCCATAATAGACGAACAAGGTAGGTTAGGGGTGTCGGTGGGTACCTCAATTAATTTTGAAATGAATATGCACTTCTGCCAGGTCTCTTTATGAGCAGACACAAACAAAGGGTTAAATCAACCACTTGTCTAAGTGTCCTTTCTTGTTTTTGTCATCATTATCATCAAATGGATAGTCCTGTTAATAATATAATTCAGAATCTGTTGGTTTTGGACCTATTGTATTTCTTTTTCTTTTTTTTTTCAGTCCAGAAGAAGTGGAAGACCTTCAGCCAGCGGAGCCTTTTGGTAGCCAGCAGCTGGATCTCAGCCTTGGCGAGGACAGCACGGGAAGCTGGTCCAGCCTGAGTTTTGAAGATGAGCATCAGGATGAGAGCAGTAGCTTCCATCATCTAAGTGAGAGGTAGCTATGGTTTTCCCTCTAATGCATAGTGTAGGTGCCCAGGCCCCTTGGACAGAAGCTATAAATTGAACTCGATTTTAAAATTCTCTATTTGTAAATCTACCAGTATTTTCAAAGTATATTTTATTATAATATATTTTTAATGGTTGTAACATTTATTTAATATAGTGATTAGCTGAACTAATTTTCTTTGATAGCATTTTGTCCCCCCAAAATCCCCGAAACCTCTGATTTTAATTGACCATACAGTTCATAAGAACTAATGATGCTGCGTGAATTTAAGGTTCAGGCACAAAGAAAAACTTAGTGGGGCTTGTCCTCGGTTGGCAGTGTGCTTGCCTCTCAGAGATTAAGATTCACTGGGTCCTTTAGTCCTGCTTGTGAAGGTGGAATAAAAATAAATGTCTTTTCATTGAGGAACAAAATGAGAGGGATTATAATCCATGCTCAGAATCTTGAATAAGTTTGCCTAGTTGACTGCAGCCTTGACTGACAGTACTAGAATCCTTTGAGCTACATTCTTCTGTTGTTAAAGCCAGAAAAGGGATAATTTTTTGCTACAAATAAAAATACTGTTTTACAAAGCAGATGACAGTCTTGGGAACTTGTGCTCCTTCATAGTGTTCCAGTGGAAAGTATGAATTGCTTTAGAGAGAATTTAAATAAATGATCCACTTGGGATAGATCCATAATAGACGAACAAGGTAGGTTAGGGGTGTCGGTGGGTACCTCAATTAATTTTGAAATGAATATGCACTTCTGCCAGGTCTCTTTATGAGCAGACACAAACAAAGGGTTAAATCAACCACTTGTCTAAGTGTCCTTTCTTGTTTTTGTCATCATTATCATCAAATGGATAGTCCTGTTAATAATATAATTCAGAATCTGTTGGTTTTGGACCTATTGTATTTCTTTTTTTTTTCAGTCCAGAAGAAGTGGAAGACCTTCAGCCAGCGGAGCCTTTTGGTAGCCAGCAGCTGGATCTCAGCCTTGGCGAGGACAGCACGGGAAGCTGGTCCAGCCTGAGTTTTGAAGATGAGCATCAGGATGAGAGCAGTAGCTTCCATCATCTAAGTGAGAGGTAGCTATGGTTTTCCCTCTAATGCATAGTGTAGGTGCCCAGGCCCCTTGGACAGAAGCTATAAATTGAACTCGATTTTAAAATTCTCTATTTGTAAATCTACCAGTATTTTCAAAGTATATTTTATTATAATATATTTTTAATGGTTGTAACATTTATTTAATATAGTGATTAGCTGAACTAATTTTCTTTGATAGCATTTTGTCCCCCCAAAATCCCCGAAACCTCTGATTTTAATTGACCATACAGTTCATAAGAACTAATGATGCTGCGTGAATTTAAGGTTCAGGCACAAAGAAAAACTTAGTGGGGCTTGTCCTCGGTTGGCAGTGTGCTTGCCTCTCAGAGATTAAGATTCACTGGGTCCTTGGTGGGTCTCAAGATTCTGCATGCTTGGTAAGTGCCTCAGAAGATTAAAGCAAGTGATTCAGAGACCACACTTAAGATGCATGAGTCTAGTGTGGAAATGGGGAGGAATTTTAATTTTGTAATTCTTTTCTGTGCTTAGGTGATCATTCTATTTGTAGAAGTAAATACAGTGTTTGGGGTCATTAATTTTCTCTTTCTCTTTGCCTCACAGCTGTCTGTCTATTCTGTATTTCCATATTTTCTCATTTTTGGGTTGTCTGGTTGGCTTCATGGTTTTACAGTAGAACTATATTTGTTTGAATATAATGTTGAAAAGATGCTGATCAGCGTTAACTTCTTTATTCTGTAATTCATTGTGGCTTGTGACAGCTGAAAAAGGCTAGGGTTCAGAGTTGAATAAGGCTAGAGTCCGTAATACAGGTATGTAAATTATTGAGATGGCCCAGAAACTAGAACTTTTGAATAATCATCCCCTCTTTTGGTAAACATGTCAACATTTGCTGATGCATAAAAGATGATGTTATGTTAATTCATTTTTTAGAACCCAAAGTTTAGATTGTATAAATATTAATTTTTATAATTATCTAGCCTAATATGGGGAAGTATAGCTGCTTATCACTGCAAACTAATGTGCTTACTAATGATTTTAATGATTAGAATTTTTTTAAATTGCATGTTTAGATATTAATCTGAAAAAGTGAATTTCGTTTTGTTTCTGAACATATTCGCTTTTTTGTGTTATGTTGCTTTGCTGCCCTTGTAGAGTGTAGTTGCATAAATTGAACTCGATTTTAAAATTCTCTATTTGTAAATCTACCAGTATTTTCAAAGTATATTTTATTATAATATATTTTTAATGGTTGTAACATTTATTTAATATAGTGATTAGCTGAACTAATTTTCTTTGATAGCATTTTGTCCCCCCAAAATCCCCGAAACCTCTGATTTTAATTGACCATACAGTTCATAAGAACTAATGATGCTGCGTGAATTTAAGGTTCAGGCACAAAGAAAAACTTAGTGGGGCTTGTCCTCGGTTGGCAGTGTGCTTGCCTCTCAGAGATTAAGATTCACTGGGTCCTTGGTGGGTCTCAAGATTCTGCATGCTTGGTAAGTGCCTCAGAAGATTAAAGCAAGTGATTCAGAGACCACACTTAAGATGCATGAGTCTAGTGTGGAAATGGGGAGGAATTTTAATTTTGTAATTCTTTTCTGTGCTTAGGTGATCATTCTATTTGTAGAAGTAAATACAGTGTTTGGGGTCATTAATTTTCTCTTTCTCTTTGCCTCACAGCTGTCTGTCTATTCTGTATTTCCATATTTTCTCATTTTTGGGTTGTCTGGTTGGCTTCATGGTTTTACAGTAGAACTATATTTGTTTGAATATAATGTTGAAAAGATGCTGATCAGCGTTAACTTCTTTATTCTGTAATTCATTGTGGCTTGTGACAGCTGAAAAAGGCTAGGGTTCAGAGTTGAATAAGGCTAGAGTCCGTAATACAGGTATGTAAATTATTGAGATGGCCCAGAAACTAGAACTTTTGAATAATCATCCCCTCTTTTGGTAAACATGTCAACATTTGCTGATGCATAAAAGATGATGTTATGTTAATTCATTTTTTAGAACCCAAAGTTTAGATTGTATAAATATTAATTTTTATAATTATCTAGCCTAATATGGGGAAGTATAGCTGCTTATCACTGCAAACTAATGTGCTTACTAATGATTTTAATGATTAGAATTTTTTTAAATTGCATGTTTAGATATTAATCTGAAAAAGTGAATTTCGTTTTGTTTCTGAACATATTCGCTTTTTTGTGTTATGTTGCTTTGCTGCCCTTGTAGAGTGTAGTTGCTTTCTTTTGATGAAGTACTTTAAGAAGTTGTCAGTTAAGTGTTAGTGACTGGCTGAGTGGACAAGTGTAACACTTGATTAGTTAGCCCTCGGGTATGCAGTATTCTGAAGAAAATGTATGTTGTCTGCAGCTACTGAGTTATACATAATGTATGAAATGAAGGTAGTTGATGTAATAATAAGAGTGTTTTAAAATCAGAAGACCTCTCTTCTCCCCGTAGTTAGAAGAGGTCTGTTCGGGAGTGTTTCAGTGTCTGCCGTCTCATCCTTGTCCCCAACCTCCACCCCCGCCCTGGCCCGTCACTGTGTGCACTGTCCAAAGACCTGGGAAGAAAAGAGACTTGAGAGAATGTCTACCTGTGGTTTTAGTTTGTAAGCTTTACCCAAACTGAAGAGCATTGGCTTTTGACAAAAATGATGTCCTACATTTGGCCATAGACATCAATTACTTCTTAGTTCCCACATTCATTTATGGTGTCATTGACTTAATCTGTAGAGTAAGTACAAATCTAGAATACTTCTCATGAACTGCTAAGGGGACAAGAAAGAAAACTCCCTAATCTCTGAAGCCTTCCGGCTCCTGGCGTGGCAGCAGCGCTGGTCTGTACACAGCTCCGCAGACACTGTTCCCGGCGGGGCCGCTGCCGACCACCTCAGTTAGCACTGACGGACGCTGCTCCAAGGAAAACCAGGGTCATTTTTACCATTCGTTTTCTAGTTCAGGAGTCAGTTCGTCGTAATACAGGTAAGTAAATAATTGAGATGGCCCAGAAACTAGAACTTTTGAATAATCATCCCCTCTTTTGGTAAACATGTCAACATTTGCTGATGCATAAAAGATGATGTTATGTTAATTCATTTTTTAGAACCCAAAGTTTAGATTGTATAAATATTAATTTTTATAATTATCTAGCCTAATATGGGGAAGTATAGCTGCTTATCACTGCAAACTAATGTGCTTACTAATGATTTTAATGATTAGAATTTTTTTAAATTGCATGTTTAGATATTAATCTGAAAAAGTGAATTTCGTTTTGTTTCTGAACATATTCGCTTTTTTGTGTTATGTTGCTTTGCTGCCCTTGTAGAGTGTAGTTGCTTTCTTTTGATGAAGTACTTTAAGAAGTTGTCAGTTAAGTGTTAGTGACTGGCTGAGTGGACAAGTGTAACACTTGATTAGTTAGCCCTCGGGTATGCAGTATTCTGAAGAAAATGTATGTTGTCTGCAGCTACTGAGTTATACATAATGTATGAAATGAAGGTAGTTGATGTAATAATAAGAGTGTTTTAAAATCAGAAGACCTCTCTTCTCCCCGTAGTTAGAAGAGGTCTGTTCGGGAGTGTTTCAGTGTCTGCCGTCTCATCCTTGTCCCCAACCTCCACCCCCGCCCTGGCCCGTCACTGTGTGCACTGTCCAAAGACCTGGGAAGAAAGAGAGACTTGAGAGAATGTCTACCTGTGGTTTTAGTTTGTAAGCTTTACCCAAACTGAAGAGCATTGGCTTTTGACAAAAATGATGTCCTACATTTGGCCATAGACATCAATTACTTCTTAGTTCCCACATTCATTTATGGTGTCATTGACTTAATCTGTAGAGTAAGTACAAATCTAGAATACTTCTCATGAACTGCTAAGGGGACAAGAAAGAAAACTCCCTAATCTCTGAAGCCTTCCGGCTCCTGGCGTGGCAGCAGCGCTGGTCTGTACACAGCTCCGCAGACACTGTTCCCGGCGGGGCCGCTGCCGACCACCTCAGTTAGCACTGACGGACGCTGCTCCAAGGAAAACCAGGGTCATTTTTACCATTCGTTTTCTAGTTCAGCTCTGTTCTTTTCTTCCTCTGGCAGTAATGGTAACAGCAGTAGCTGGAGCAGTCTTGGTTTAGAAGGAGATTTGTATGAGGACAATTTATCCTTTCCAACATCAGACAGGTTGGTCCGGTCCAGAAACCTAAATCCTGATGAGTCTTTCACCACTAATGCATGACGTCATATTCTTAAAGGATGTGGGTTACAGTGGCACTATGAATCGGCCTGCTTTTCTCCTATATTTAACATCATTCTGCTTGATAAATTTACATCTAATTTATGTTGAAAAAATCCAGCTATGCTAAGATACGAACTGACATCTAATTGCAAAATGTGTTACTTTTATGCATGTGTTGCACTGCTTGCGATTTTTCACTCTACCAATTACTGTTTCATTAAAAAGAGCTTGCTTCCTACAGGATTTCTGTTGTTCCGTTCTGGTTTTTGGTTTTTGTATGTCTTTTTATTTCATTTATAAGAAAAGGATAGGAAAAATGTGTTTTTACTGTGTGAAGATACACGAATGGCATCAACAGAATCACTCATAAATAATTCTTAATGGCATTCTCTGATATTTAAATGCTGTGTTGTCTAAAACCAAATTAGCATATTTCAGCTTTTAAATTATTCTAAGTTAAATTTATTATGTGATTACATGACTCTCTATACATCATGGTCAGGTAGAAATTCTCAGTTATTGATAAACTTGCCTTTAGACATCATTGACAGTTGAGATTTTAACATGAAATGGTGTGAGAAGCAAAGCTTCCTTTTTCTTGTCGTTTACCCCCCTTTTAAATGTCACATGTCCTATTGTAACATTCATCATTCTTTATCACATTTTAAGAATTGACTTTAATACCATTATTAATTAAAGCTTTTTTTTTAACTGCTTCGGCTGCTTTGTTCGATAAGTGATGGGCGGATGACATTTTAGGGGACAAGAAAGAAAACTCCTAATCTCTGAAGCCTTCCGGCTCCTGGCGTGGCAGCAGCGCTGGTCTGTACACAGCTCCGCAGACACTGTTCCCGGCGGGTCCGCTGCCGACCACCTCAGTTAGCACTGACGGACGCTGCTCCAAGGAAAACCAGGGTCATGTTTACCATTCGTTTTCTAGTTCAGCTCTGTTCTTTTCTTCCTCTGGCAGTAATGGTAACAGCAGTAGCTGGAGCAGTCTTGGTTTAGAAGGAGATTTGTATGAGGACAATTTATCCTTTCCAACATCAGACAGGTTGGTCCGGTCCAGAAACCTAAATCCTGATGAGTCTTTCACCACTAATGCATGACGTCATATTCTTAAAGGATGTGGGTTACAGTGGCACTATGAATCGGCCTGCTTTTCTCCTATATTTAACATCATTCTGCTTGATAAATTTACATCTAATTTATGTTGAAAAAATCCAGCTATGCTAAGATACGAACTGACATCTAATTGCAAAATGTGTTACTTTTATGCATGTGTTGCACTGCTTGCGATTTTTCACTCTACCAATTACTGTTTCATTAAAAAGAGCTTGCTTCCTACAGGATTTCTGTTGTTCCGTTCTGGTTTTTGGTTTTTGTATGTCTTTTTATTTCATTTATAAGAAAAGGATAGGAAAAATGTGTTTTTACTGTGTGAAGATACACGAATGGCATCAACAGAATCACTCATAAATAATTCTTAATGGCATTCTCTGATATTTAAATGCTGTGTTGTCTAAAACCAAATTAGCATATTTCAGCTTTTAAATTATTCTAAGTTAAATTTATTATGTGATTACATGACTCTCTATACATCATGGTCAGGTAGAAATTCTCAGTTATTGATAAACTTGCCTTTAGACATCATTGACAGTTGAGATTTTAACATGAAATGGTGTGAGAAGCAAAGCTTCCTTTTTCTTGTCGTTTACCCCCCTTTTAAATGTCACATGTCCTATTGTAACATTCATCATTCTTTATCACATTTTAAGAATTGACTTTAATACCATTATTAATTAAAGCTTTTTTTTTAACTGCTTCGGCTGCTTTGTTCGATAAGTGATGGGCCGGATGATAAAGATGAAGAACATGAGGATGATGTGGAAGGTAACTGCCAATTTGTTTTTTAAAGTGTTTGCATTTTTTTTTATATATAAGGTTCTTTGGGAAAATCTTTAATGTTTGTGTTCGTGCATGTTCATCAAATGGCACTGGGTTATTGCTGAGTTATGAGGGTTTTTACATTACAAATCAGTGTATTCTTTTTTGTGTTGGTTTTGTTTAAATTCATTAAATTTATTTGCTGTTTTACTAGGCTTGGGACATTCAAGCAGTACAAGCATAAAAAAAGGAAAAACAACAAAAAAAACCATTTATTATAGACTGTGAAGTCCAATCAGATGGGAAATACTGAAGACTATTAATTATAACAGAAAAAAATCATTTTGTTATTTCATAATGTTATTTTTTTCTCTTCTCTTTTGATTATTTATATCTTGGGGTCCCTTCAGTTTAATGTTATTCATTTAAAATATTCAGTGTTACTTGAAATAATATTTATTAGAACAGACTTTGAATTATTTTTAGATTGTTTTCCATTAAAATTACAGAAGACAGTTCTTGTCCAAGAGAAGTTCTTGTCCAGATTTCTTATTGTACAGATAATAAAATAAAGGAATTGAAAGATGAAGAAATGTTCCAAATCAGGGTATTCTTGAACTTAATCTATCCAGTGTCAGATCCTTTGTTGAGTAGTTTGTGTTGGTTGATAAACTAAGGAAGTACTCAGCAGTGTGAAAACTGAACTACTTTAAAAGAAATACTCAGTTATTTGAGAGAGACATTTATTATAGTCTCTTCGTATAATTATCTTTTTTAAAATACAAAGTGCATGTTTACAAGATAATTTATTATAATTGTCACATGTCAATTTGTTTTCTTTTCAAACCAGTTATTTTTGGAATTAGTGTTTCATGTCAGTATTACAGAAAACAGCAAATAAAAATAAAAGATATCTTAAAATCAGTTCTTCCTTCTATAAATTCTAGTCTTACACTCACACATGTATTTGAAGAAAATATTTGTTTACTCCTTTAATGATCATGGTTCCAAATATGTAAATACTACATAACCATTGGTCACAGAGTTCTAGACTGTGATCTGTTAATTCTTCGTTTAAGTATATTAAAATGTCTTAAGCAAATCTCAGAAACTTCTCATGTTAAAACTGAGTTTTCTTTATATTTCTATGGCTGTTGAGTTTCTTTCCAAAAGTCTTATTTTTCCTTAATTCTGAAATTCCAATAATTTATTCTATGGAATGGCACATGAGAATATTCATGTTGTTTCAGACATTAGTTTTTGAACCAGTGATTTTTATTTTTAAATCATCTCTTTAGAAATAGGCAAACAGAATTGTAAAAATAATTTCTTAAAATGTACTTTCCACCTGTAATTTCTTAAAAATGAACTTCCGTTTAGTTTCATCACCAGTTGTATTTCTTTTTTAATTTAGGAAAGTCATGTACCAGTTTTGAGTCAAAATCTTCAGACCTAAGATGATGATTATTATTTTAGTTGTAAAACCTCTGCTAAGTAGTCATTCTTCATATAGTGTTTTTAGAAATAAGTTTTTCTTTCTCATTGATATAAAATAGGGGTAGGACAGTACTTTTATTATTTTTTTTTTTTTAGGAAAGTACTTTTAGAGTTTTGAATAGACTAGGTAATGATATTTGTTTTATTTTTGCTGACTAAAAAATGTGTTGACTTCATCTACAGAAGTTGTGTGCTTTTCCCAAGGACTGCCTGTGAACAAAGTTGTTACAAGAACCGGGGTTTTTGAACTTAATCTATCCAGTAAGGAATTTTTTAAACTCAGCAGTGTGAAAACTTAACTACTTTAAAAGAAATACTCAGTTATTTGAGAGAGACATTTATTATAGTCTCTTCGTATAATTATCTTTTTTAAAATACAAAGTGCATGTTTACAAGATAATTTATTATAATTGTCACATGTCAATTTGTTTTCTTTTCAAACCAGTTATTTTTGGAATTAGTGTTTCATGTCAGTATTACAGAAAACAGCAAATAAAAATAAAAGATATCTTAAAATCAGTTCTTCCTTCTATAAATTCTAGTCTTACACTCACACATGTATTTGAAGAAAATATTTGTTTACTCCTTTAATGATCATGGTTCCAAATATGTAAATACTACATAACCATTGGTCACAGAGTTCTAGACTGTGATCTGTTAATTCTTCGTTTAAGTATATTAAAATGTCTTAAGCAAATCTCAGAAACTTCTCATGTTAAAACTGAGTTTTCTTTATATTTCTATGGCTGTTGAGTTTCTTTCCAAAAGTCTTATTTTTCCTTAATTCTGAAATTCCAATAATTTATTCTATGGAATGGCACATGAGAATATTCATGTTGTTTCAGACATTAGTTTTTGAACCAGTGATTTTTATTTTTAAATCATCTCTTTAGAAATAGGCAAACAGAATTGTAAAAATAATTTCTTAAAATGTACTTTCCACCTGTAATTTCTTAAAAATGAACTTCCGTTTAGTTTCATCACCAGTTGTATTTCTTTTTTAATTTAGGAAAGTCATGTACCAGTTTTGAGTCAAAATCTTCAGACCTAAGATGATGATTATTATTTTAGTTGTAAAACCTCTGCTAAGTAGTCATTCTTCATATAGTGTTTTTAGAAATAAGTTTTTCTTTCTCATTGATATAAAATAGGGGTAGGACAGTACTTTTATTATTTTTTTTTTTTTAGGAAAGTACTTTTAGAGTTTTGAATAGACTAGGTAATGATATTTGTTTTATTTTTGCTGACTAAAAAATGTGTTGACTTCATCTACAGAAGTTGTGTGCTTTTCCCAAGGACTGCCTGTGAACAAAGTTGTTACAAATGCTATACCTGGGTGTAATTTGCATGTGGTGATTATTTTCTCTAATGAACGAGTTGTTACTTAACTAACTTAGTTGTTTAGTTGCGAGGTTGTATCTGACTCTTTGCGACCCCCTGCATTGTAACCTGTCATGGGATTTCCCAAGCAAAAATACCTGGAGTGGGTTGCCATTTTTTCTCCCGGGGTTGTCTTGACCCAGGGTTCGAACTTGAGTCCCCTCCTCCATTGGCAGGCAGGCTCTGTACCACTGAGCCCACAGGGAAGCCTTTGCTAGGGATCATTAAAAGAAGATACAAGTTAATATGACTGAAATTCTTTCACAAGTTTTACTTCTGACACTTAGGCTGGCCAGTATGTCCTTCCCTATAAAAAGGAATAAACTGGGAGATTGTGTATAGATAATATCATTACTCAGTGTTTGAGATTATAGTCGTCTCTCATTTTATAGTTGTAACTGACTTTGAAATTAGACATTGGTAAATTAGGAGATGGATTGAAGTAGATTTATAAACGGTTTAAGATTATGGAAATCCTCAGGTAACAAATTTTATAGTTTTGTTGTTTTTGTTTATAGTTGTAGGATGTCAGTTCTTTTTCTTTTCACTAGGGTTGAATGCTCTCTCTATAAAGAAAGATCACTTTTATGCAACTGATAACCTTGAACTGAAAAAAGCTAGTGGCACAGAGAAACTTTCAGCCCCATGACTTCTGCAGAATTTACAGAATGGCCCAAAGAGTATAGCTGGTAGTATCACATGCCAGACCTGTTTTTGATTGAGAGTCATGGTGGGGAGAGGAGGGAAATGATAGTATATTTATTTTAAGAGAATAGTGTGGACTAATTTTTTTAAGAGAAAAATTTCAGGTGCCAATCTGAATCCTAAAAATGATTAGTAGCGTTCTAGAACGCCCTGCCAACTGTTAAAAAAAAATTACCAAGAAATGTCCATTACTGATGCAGCCTGGTGCCGGCCCTGCCAGCGTGCCCACTGCTGGCCTCCTGGGGGCAGCTCCGACCGCAGCACTGCTGGTGCTCGCCGCCACTAGGCTGTGGGGCGCTGGCACGGCACTGGTGTAGTGTCAACGGGGGTTCATCTTTTTTTATGTTGAAAACATAATTTTTATAAAAATACAAACTTGGGAACAATGTCTTATTTATTTGCAATAAGACTATACCAGTAAGGTCCCTAGTTTGATTTTGGGATGTGGGTGGTTGCATATGACCTTTTTTCTTTTTTTTTTCTTTTTTAATATTTTGCCAGAGGAGTGAAGTGATTGAAGTGACGTTTGGCATGGAGCCGAACTGCCATTGTTTGTATCCTGACTCAGCCCTTTCCCAGCTCTGAGACGCTGGGGCTGCCTCTGCCTCAGCTCCATGCTCTGTAAAACGGAGGTGCTGACCGCCGCCTCCATGGGGCGCGTGTGGGGAGGCGGCAGCGTGTGCATCTGACGGCAGGGCTTTGCTCGGGATGGAGGCTGTGTGTTACACGGGTCACTGTGCTGCTGTTTGAGATTATAGTCGTCTCTCATTTTATAGTTGTAACTGACTTTGAAATTAGACATTGGTAAATTAGGAGATGGATTGAAGTAGATTTATAAACGGTTTAAGATTATGGAAATCCTCAGGTAACAAATTTTATAGTTTTGTTGTTTTTGTTTATAGTTGTAGGATGTCAGTTCTTTTTCTTTTCACTAGGGTTGAATGCTCTCTCTATAAAGAAAGATCACTTTTATGCAACTGATAACCTTGAACTGAAAAAAGCTAGTGGCACAGAGAAACTTTCAGCCCCATGACTTCTGCAGAATTTACAGAATGGCCCAAAGAGTATAGCTGGTAGTATCACATGCCAGACCTGTTTTTGATTGAGAGTCATGGTGGGGAGAGGAGGGAAATGATAGTATATTTATTTTAAGAGAATAGTGTGGACTAATTTTTTTAAGAGAAAAATTTCAGGTGCCAATCTGAATCCTAAAAATGATTAGTAGCGTTCTAGAACGCGCTGCCAACTGTTAAAAAAAAATTACCAAGAAATGTCCATTACTGATGCAGCCTGGTGCCGGCCCTGCCAGCGTGCCCACTGCTGGCCTCCTGGGGGCAGCTCCGACCGCAGCACTGCTGGTGCTCGCCGCCACTAGGCTGTGGGGCGCTGGCACGGCACTGGTGTAGTGTCAACGGGGGTTCATCTTTTTTTATGTTGAAAACATAATTTTTATAAAAATACAAACTTGGGAACAATGTCTTATTTATTTGCAATAAGACTATACCAGTAAGGTCCCTAGTTTGATTTTGGGATGTGGGTGGTTGCATATGACCTTTTTTCTTTTTTTTTTCTTTTTTAATATTTTGCCAGAGGAGTGAAGTGATTGAAGTGACGTTTGGCATGGAGCCGAACTGCCATTGTTTGTATCCTGACTCAGCCCTTTCCCAGCTCTGAGACGCTGGGGCTGCCTCTGCCTCAGCTCCATGCTCTGTAAAACGGAGGTGCTGACCGCCGCCTCCATGGGGCGCGTGTGGGGAGCGCGGCAGCGTGTGCATCTGACGGCGGAGGGCTTTGCTCGGGATGGAGGCTGTGTGTTACACGGGTCACTGTGCTGCTGTTTCTCTTATTTCAGAAAGCTTTCTCAGAGTCCTTTTACTATGTTTAGTTGAGCTTTTTATTTGTGTTTTATTTATACGTTGATGGTAATTGTAGCACCTTGTTTTCTTTTGCTTTACCTGTGGGTTGTATCTAGACACAAATTACGGGATTTGTGAATCGCCAGTTGAATTCAGTACCTCAGAATAGAGTTTTGCATTTGTGCTATCACAGTTGATCCAAGCTATTTCTTTGATTTAGCATTATTTTGCTCTTTCAAAGTAATGTTTTAGTTGGTGATACAGTGCAGTTAAGAAAAGGTGAATTCTCCCTCCTCCCTCCCGAATTCCTTGGAATCTTAAGACATGGAAAATGCTTATATATCCTTAGAAACCAGAGTTCCAGGAGTTGAACTGATGAATTTCAGTTTGTATTGTTTTAAAACATTTAAATATTAGGTTTGGAGCAAGATGGAAAGACTCTGCTAATTACAAATATTGACATGGAGCCATGTGCTGTGGACCCCCAGCTAAGGGTTATTCTCCAGTGGCTCATTGCCTCTGAGGCCGAAGTTGCAGACCTTTATTTTCATGACTCTGCAAAGGAGGAGTTTATACAAGTAAGTACGTACCTCATACGGTGGTTGTGAGAGCATGGTATAGGGTAAATCCTGTGTCGCACAGTTGATCTAATGAGATGCCACTGGATAGAAGGTGGGGAAGTGCGCAGCGGTGGAGTCCAGTGCTTGGCCTCGGATACCGGCTCTGCCTCTCCCTGGCAGATAACCCTGGGCATGTTCACCAGCTTCAGTCTTTTTATCTGGGTTGTGGAAGTGAGTGTAGAATTTACCTGGCAGTGGTTCGTAAGGATTAAATATAATACTGGGAAAAAATGCTTAATCTAGTGCCTGGCACGTCTTAAGTTCTCAAAGTTACGTGCCTTTAATAAGCGTTTCATGTGCTCATATGAACAGAGTGAGTTCTTCTTTGTGTTCAGTTGATTCATAATTATGCCCAGTAGTTAGTAGGTCTCTTCTGTTAATCCAGTTTCATTAGTAGGAGAAACTAGCATAAGCAAAAGCCAGTAAAAGTGTAAGCATTTAGTAAGAGTCAGGAGTTCACTTTGAGCACTTAGTAGGGTTCTTATAATAAAACTGTCAGATTAGGTGCACTGATAGGATATTTTTATTGATAACCCAGTGTGTGCCAGTGATCTCATTAGTCAAGAGTTTTAGTTTACAGTCTTAAGGTTTTTGTCCAGGAGTTTTCTTTGTTAGAACTTTGGTTTCATCTGATGAGATAGTGAAGAGTAGTCCAAAGAATAACCAGTGTAAATGATCAGTAATAACAAAAAAGGAATAGCGAAGTCACTCTTGATTTCTGGTTCAGAATTTACAAAGATACTGTTGAAAGAAGTAGGTGAAAAAGGTATTATGTAAAATACTAGTTTTTTGTTGCTTTTTATTTAGACTTCTTGGATTTTTCCAGTATTAATTTCTGTTGGGAGGCAAAAGGAGAAAATAAAACAGAAAGGGATACTCATGGAGTGAATTGTCAAAAAAATATTGACATGGAGCCATGTCTGTGGACCCCAGCTAAGGGTTATTCTCCAGTGGCTCATTGCCTCTGAGGCCGAAGTTGCAGACCTTTATTTTCATGACTCTGCAAAGGAGGAGTTTATACAAGTAAGTACGTACCTCATACGGTGGTTGTGAGAGCATGGTATAGGGTAAATCCTGTGTCGCACAGTTGATCTAATGAGATGCCACTGGATAGAAGGTGGGGAAGTGCAGCGGTGGAGTCCAGTGCTTGGCCTCGGATACCGGCTCTGCCTCTCCCTGGCAGATAACCCTGGGCATGTTCACCAGCTTCAGTCTTTTATCTGGGTTGTGGAAGTGAGTGTAGAATTTACCTGGCAGTGGTTCGTAAGGATTAAATATAATACTGGGAAAAAATGCTTAATCTAGTGCCTGGCACGTCTTAAGTTCTCAAAGTTACGTGCCTTTAATAAGCGTTTCATGTGCTCATATGAACAGAGTGAGTTCTTCTTTGTGTTCAGTTGATTCATAATTATGCCCAGTAGTTAGTAGGTCTCTTCTGTTAATCCAGTTTCATTAGTAGGAGAAACTAGCATAAGCAAAAGCCAGTAAAAGTGTAAGCATTTAGTAAGAGTCAGGAGTTCACTTTGAGCACTTAGTAGGGTTCTTATAATAAAACTGTCAGATTAGGTGCACTGATAGGATATTTTTATTGATAACCCAGTGTGTGCCAGTGATCTCATTAGTCAAGAGTTTTAGTTTACAGTCTTAAGGTTTTTGTCCAGGAGTTTTCTTTGTTAGAACTTTGGTTTCATCTGATGAGATAGTGAAGAGTAGTCCAAAGAATAACCAGTGTAAATGATCAGTAATAACAAAAAAGGAATAGCGAAGTCACTCTTGATTTCTGGTTCAGAATTTACAAAGATACTGTTGAAAGAAGTAGGTGAAAAAGGTATTATGTAAAATACTAGTTTTTTGTTGCTTTTTATTTAGACTTCTTGGATTTTTCCAGTATTAATTTCTGTTGGGAGGCAAAAGGAGAAAATAAAACAGAAAGGGATACTCATGGAGTGAATTGTCAAGGAGAAAGAATGGGTAGGGAAAGTATTAGACTTGACCATGTGGAGGCGTGTGTTTTCAAGGCATTTAGTCTTAGATAAACAGAGGGGTAAGGACGGCCTGAGGCAGAGCGGAGTGCGGTATGCTGAGGTAAGGGAACCTTACCCCCACATAACCTAAGAAAACATTCTTGCAGTTCCTCAGAAAATCAGACATAGCGTTATTATATAATCCAGCAGTTTCCCACCTAGGCCTGGACCCAAGAGGAATGAAAACATGTCCAAGGTAGTGTTATTCAGAGTAGATCAAAGGCGTTTATATCTTAAACGTCCACTAACTGATGAATGGATGAATCACATGTGGTTTATCTGCCATGGAATAATATCTGTCAATAAAATGAAGTAGAGACATGCTGCACCATGGAGGAACCTTGAAATCATGATGCTAATGAAAGGAGCCATGTCACAGAGGCCATATATTTTGTGATTCCGTTAAAATGAAATGGCCAAAATAGGCACATCTATAAATTGAAAATAGATTAATGATTGCTTCAGATTAAGGGGGTTGAGAGGAATGGGGAGTGATGATTAACAGGTAGGGCTGTTTCTGTTAGTATAATAGAAGTGTTCTAGTGCTGATTGTGGTGTGGTGTTTATATACTTGAAAAATTGAGGTATAATTGATCTGTAACGCTATAGTAGTTTCAGGTGAACACCATAATGAGTTGATATTTGTATGTATTACAAAATGATTGCCACAGTATTTAATATTTATTTACTTTTTTGAAACATTCACTTTTTAAAAATTAAGTTATTATTTATATTTAAATTTTTGATTTTCAAATTTATTTTTTTCATTGAAGGCTAACTGCTTTACAGAACTTTGTTGTTTTCTGCCAAACATCAAGATGAATCAGGCCAATGGATTTGCTCTCCCATGGCCCACACTCTGTCTGTGGAGTGTGCTTTCTCTGAATCTGAATAAATCCCTGTCTTACCTAAAAAAAAAAAAAAGATGAATCAGTCATAGGCATACATATGCCCCTCCTTCTTGATACATTTCTTAACTTAGAAAACTGTGTTTCCTTTGAGGCTGGAGTGTGTATTCCGGAGGAAAAACCACACTATGTGTTGTGGAAGGAAAAATCCACGTCCTTCTATTAAGCTTGAGGTTGTTTTTATTATTTTATGTTCCAAACTGAAGGAGTGGCAGATACATTTAATTAGGTTAGGAGTTTCCTGTAGAATGTGGGCCTCTCCACTCCCACATAGACAATCTGCTGGGTGAGGTTTGTGGGGTTCTGGCTTCAGCAATCCCCAAGTGTCATTCTGTGAAGGAGAGTATTTATATAAAAGCCAGGAAGGAAACATGTTTAATTTGTGCAAAGAGTGGTGATTTAGGGGAGAAGACCTCGTTAGAACTAGGAAACAGTGCTTTACTGCAAAGAGCAGTTTTATCTGAGGTTATAAATAAAAAGGAAAACTTTATTGTTAAGAAATTGCTTTTGGTTAGTGTTTGACTTATCTTTCTGTTTTGCTAGCTCTCAAAACGATTGCAGGAAAAAGGCTGGAAAGTGGGTGACCTCCTGCAGGCTGTGCTTAAATACTATGAGGCGATGGAGAAGATGTCCAGCGAGGAGAGATGCAAGACCCTGTTTGACTGGCTCTTGGAAAATGCATAGGGCAAACTCCAAACCAGTGTATTTTATAATTTGTTTTGGGAGAGGAGAAAACCTATAAAGATGCAGAGGGTAAAACTTGACTGGTGAATATTAACATTTAAAGTGAATTGGGAGGAAAGTAAATACAGCTTTTTAAGTGTGTTGTGTCATCATATGGTGTATATAGTTCATACTTTTGTAATCTGTCAGCTATTACCTTCATTTATTCTTCTGTACACATGTATAGTGTGTTAAGACCCTAAGAACACATATTTGAAGGAAGGTCTAACCATGAGGCTTTCAGGAACATTGATGGAATTCTTTTCGCATCCAAATAGTGCTGCTAGAAATTGCACTGAGGTGTCGCAAGGTCGGTTCCAGGGATAAAGAGTTGCACTTTTGCTCCTTTTCAAGCAAACAGTATCCTGTTAATAACAAATCCAACATCAAAAAATAGCATCGAGGCAATTTTTTTTTTCCTGACATCTTTTTCCTATTTTTAAGGGTCAATTTTATTTTCATAGTTCAGCTGTCAGTAGCTTTTTGAATCCCACGAGTTATTTAATTTCATGGAAACATTTGTAATTTAGATTTCTATAAATACCATAAATGGTAGTTTCCCCAATCTTTCATCAAATGATCTTACTTGCTAATGTTGCCAGTTACTCTGGCATGAAAGTGAGTGCGTGTGTGAGTGCGTGTGTGTGGAAGGGTGAATTTTAACCTTGCTAGTGGTTGGTGCCCTCTTTTATTTTTACTCTTTTCTGGTTAGAAACCCACTGTTAACATTAAAAAGGTGCTTTAAAATAAAATGTCTATAAAGATTGTGCAGTAAGAATTTTTCTTTTCTGACTATTTTGAGTCTCCGACGTATCCTTTAAGTGAAAATAAAGGTGCAAAACATGTTGAAATTTTAAAACTTAATGTTGGAAATGCAATTAGAGCAGCCCAATAATTATTTCCACTGTTGGGATTTTGAAAAACAAAACAAAACAGTCCACTTTAGCAAGGATAAGCTTTTTCTAGGAAAAGATGGGACCCTCCCCCCAACCCTTTCCCCAGTAAAATGTGTCAGCACTGTTTTATAAAATCCTCTGATACGGTCTTTCTGGGCTCTGCATTTTCTACTACTCATCTCAGTTGTGAGTTGACTTGAACGGAGGACCAGGACTGTGTTTTTGTATGTGAGGCTTTGTGCGTGTGAATTTTTGGTTCTTCCATCAGCAGATTTTGTAATTGAGAGTAAACCATTTTTTTGTTGGAGGCTTTGGTTTTGCTTCATTAAGCCCCTTGAACTGGAGGACTGCTAAGTGTGTTGGTCATCATATGGTGTTAAGTTCATATTTTGAAATTTCTGTCAGCTATTACCTTCATTTATTCTTCTGTACACATGTATAGTGTGTTAAGACCCTAAGAACACATATTTGAAGGAAGGTCTAACCATGAGGCTTTCAGGAACATTGATGGAATTCTTTTCGCATCCAAATAGTGCTGCTAGAAATTGCACTGAGGTGTCGCAAGGTCGGTTCCAGGGATAAAGAGTTGCACTTTTGCTCCTTTTCAAGCAAACAGTATCCTGTTAATAACAAATCCAACATCAAAAAATAGCATCGAGGCAATTTTTTTTTTCCTGACATCTTTTTCCTATTTTTAAGGGTCAATTTTATTTTCATAGTTCAGCTGTCAGTAGCTTTTTGAATCCCACGAGTTATTTAATTTCATGGAAACATTTGTAATTTAGATTTCTATAAATACCATAAATGGTAGTTTCCCCAATCTTTCATCAAATGATCTTACTTGCTAATGTTGCCAGTTACTCTGGCATGAAAGTGAGTGCGTGTGTGAGTGCGTGTGTGTGGAAGGGCGAATTTTAACCTTGCTAGTGGTTGGTGCCCTCTTTTATTTTTACTCTTTTCTGGTTAGAAACCCACTGTTAACATTAAAAAGGTGCTTTAAAATAAAATGTCTATAAAGATTGTGCAGTAAGAATTTTTCTTTTCTGACTATTTTGAGTCTCCGACGTATCCTTTAAGTGAAAATAAAGGTGCAAAACATGTTGAAATTTTAAAACTTAATGTTGGAAATGCAATTAGAGCAGCCCAATAATTATTTCCACTGTTGGGATTTTGAAAAACAAAACAAAACAGTCCACTTTAGCAAGGATAAGCTTTTTCTAGGAAAAGATGGGACCCTCCCCCCAACCCTTTCCCCAGTAAAATGTGTCAGCACTGTTTTATAAAATCCTCTGATACGGTCTTTCTGGGCTCTGCATTTTCTACTACTCATCTCAGTTGTGAGTTGACTTGAACGGAGGACCAGGACTGTGTTTTTGTATGTGAGGCTTTGTGCGTGTGAATTTTTGGTTCTTCCATCAGCAGATTTTGTAATTGAGAGTAAACCATTTTTTTGTTGGAGGCTTTGGTTTTGCTTCATTAAGTTTTCTTTCCTCCTGAGCACTGACTGTTCTGGAAGCCGCACCAAGTCTAGAGGACATAGCACCTGCCAGGGGACAAGGAAAAGTAGGGCACTTTGATTAATTTGAATTATCATTATAGCAGAGACATTATTTTATTGCTTCTTAGGAAAAATGCCAAAATCTGTTTAAATATTGTGAGGCTACACACTTGTGGAAGCTTTTGTTTTTTTCTCAACTTAAGATGAAGAAATAGAGCAGGCCTTAAAAAAGAAAATTTCCTCGTTTCTTCAGGTATTTTTTAAGGTGAAGAAATGCATGAAATGTCTGTAATAACCAGAATTGATTATGTCTTTAGCTTCTCAGAATTTGATATGCAGCAGCACTGGACGAGGTTTTAAATGTTATGAACCAGGTTGTTGTAACAGATTAATTGAGTATTAAGCTTAGGTTGAATTTTTACAAGTATATAGCTATCAGATTGTGTTTGGTAACTTTGATGTATGTATAGGTGTTATTAACATCAAAACTGAGTGCTAAATTTCTTTTAAGCTAAATTGACAGTATATTAGTTCTGTAAAACTTTCTGTACTTGAAAACATTGGTTTCTCTCATGGTAAGGTTTTCCTCGTGTCTTTGTTTTCGTCCGTTTTCCGGAGCTGTGCTGGATGCAGAGTTCCCTGTTGAGCCACGGTGGCCCGACGGACCAGTCCTTAGACACTCGCGTGAGGGTTAAAATGGTGCAAAACATGTTGAAATTTTAAAACTTAATGTTGGAAATGCAATTAGAGCAGCCCAATAATTATTTCCACTGTTGGGATTTTGAAAACAAAACAAAACAGTCCACTTTAGCAAGGATAAGCTTTTTCTAGGAAAAGATGGGACCCTCCCCCCAACCCTTTCCCCAGTAAAATGTGTCAGCACTGTTTTATAAAATCCTCTGATACGGTCTTTCTGGGCTCTGCATTTTCTACTACTCATCTCAGTTGTGAGTTGACTTGAACGGAGGACCAGGACTGTGTTTTTGTATGTGAGGCTTTGTGCGTGTGAATTTTTGGTTCTTCCATCAGCAGATTTTGTAATTGAGAGTAAACCATTTTTTTGTTGGAGGCTTTGGTTTTGCTTCATTAAGTTTTCTTTCCTCCTGAGCACTGACTGTTCTGGAAGCCGCACCAAGTCTAGAGGACATAGCACCTGCCAGGGGACAAGGAAAAGTAGGGCACTTTGATTAATTTGAATTATCATTATAGCAGAGACATTATTTTATTGCTTCTTAGGAAAAATGCCAAAATCTGTTTAAATATTGTGAGGCTACACACTTGTGGAAGCTTTTGTTTTTTTCTCAACTTAAGATGAAGAAATAGAGCAGGCCTTAAAAAAGAAAATTTCCTCGTTTCTTCAGGTATTTTTTAAGGTGAAGAAATGCATGAAATGTCTGTAATAACCAGAATTGATTATGTCTTTAGCTTCTCAGAATTTGATATGCAGCAGCACTGGACGAGGTTTTTAAATGTTAGGAACCAGGTTGTTGTAACAGATTAATTGAGTATTAAGCTTAGGTTGAATTTTTACAAGTATATAGCTATCAGATTGTGTTTGGTAACTTTGATGTATGTATAGGTGTTATTAACATCAAAACTGAGTGCTAAATTTCTTTTAAGCTAAATTGACAGTATATTAGTTCTGTAAAACTTTCTGTACTTGAAAACATTGGTTTCTCTCATGGTAAGGTTTTCCTCGTGTCTTTGTTTTCGTCCGTTTTCCGGAGCTGTGCTGGATGCAGAGTTCCCTGTTGAGCCACGGTGGCCCGACGGACCAGTCCTTAGACACTCGCGTGCATCGTGCTGGTGGCCGTGGAGCTCCGCACTCGTGTCCGCTCAGTGCAGGGTATGGAGGAGAACACGGGAGAGGCGAGAAGAAGTCGGGGTTCAGCTTCCTTATGTAGAGAGAGAACACTGGCGTTTACAACAGCAGCTTTTAATCAAGAGCAGTCTAAGCGTACTTCCTTTAAAGGCACTTTGTGATTTTTCCAAAGACAGTGTAGATCTGTTTGGTTGCTCAGCCTTCAGAACAGGTCTGTCTGTTGAGGACAACTCTGGTCTCTTTTGTTAAAAATCTATTTGATGTCATTTTATGATGATATGGTAATACTGCCATTCTGCATACTTTGGCCCTTATGAAATATGTCCTATTCAGAACTGTTCACTTGTGATGTGCTTTGGGTTGAATTGTTCATCCATTTCAGAACCATCGGAGAATCTGAGGAAAGGAAATGAAGGAGGCCTCGGACAGGGTTTTTAGAACATTGTTTCAGGTGGAAATGGGGCATTTCTTTCATAGTCATCTTTTTCCAAGCCACGTTTCAAATTACATTTATATTTCATTTTAATTTTGATTTATTGCCTGAGGTATGCAAAAGGAATGATTCATTTGTAAGTCATAGAAGAAAATTCCAATGTCTGTGGAATGGTTTGACACAATTTAATGAAGTATTTAAAATCTTTGAGAATATTCACTCTGAATTTATGATAACATCTTCACATTTTGAAAAATGTTCCATATACCTTTCAGATATTTGATGTGAATTAATTTATAATACTTTCATTTTGCTTAAATAAAGCTTTCATTTTGAAGGTAGGAGAAGTTATTAAATACACTAGCTATAAAGTAAAAGATAGTTTACCCACGTGGTTTTGAGATCATGCACATTCCCCAGGTGCAGAGTTTAACCTTGACTCATCATCAGGGTCTACACTCGGATGTCTTAGTGAATATTACTCTCTCACGACTAAAATGGTCAATTTCCCATCAGTCTGTTGCTTTAAATTTTGTTCTTTCAAGGGAAACTTTCCACAGAATTAATAAAAACAACGGTAATGTGTCCAGGGAACATACTTTCCGTTCAAAGCCCTGTGTACCTGTTGCCAGCACAAGAGCAGTGGAAGCTTCCATGGGAACTGTGAAATTGTGCTCAAACAATAGGTGTTTCCTCCCGTTGTTGGTAGAGGACCCTGCACACACTTGATGGCTCGCTCTATTCCTGCCCTGAAGAGGCGGGCGCAGGGTTGGTCAGTCTTGTCACTTTATTTATTTTTTTCCTACCATCTATGTACATTCCTTTCACATGGGTAGAGTTGTAGTTCTAGAAGTTTATTGTTTTGTTTTGGTTATAATGTTTGAATACTATTTAATACCAGGTTTTAATATTGCTGGATTTGCTACCTTTGGTTACTTGTGCAGTGTTAATAGTAATTCATATTCTTGTTTAAGATACCAAATATAGAGCAAAAACAGCTTTGAATAATTATAACTCTTTATTTGACTGTGCTGAATTACCACGTTAAGATCTTGTCTAACAGTGATCTTCTTCAAAGCCACGTTTAAAATTAAATTTATATTTCATTTTAATTTTGATTTATTGCCTGAGGTATGCAAAAGGAATGATTCATTTGTAAGTCATAGAAGAAAATTCCAATGTCTGTGGAATGGTTTGACACAATTTAATGAAGTATTTAAAATCTTTGAGAATATTCACTCTGAATTTATGATAACATCTTCACATTTTGAAAAATGTTCCATATACCTTTCAGATATTTGATGTGAATTAATTTATAATACTTTCATTTTGCTTAAATAAAGCTTTCATTTTGAAGGTAGGAGAAGTTATTAAATACACTAGCTATAAAGTAAAAGATAGTTTACCCACGTGGTTTTGAGATCATGCACATTCCCCAGGTGCAGAGTTTAACCTTGACTCATCATCAGGGTCTACACTCGGATGTCTTAGTGAATATTACTCTCTCACGACTAAAATGGTCAATTTCCCATCAGTCTGTTGCTTTAAATTTTGTTCTTTCAAGGGAAACTTTCCACAGAATTAATAAAAACAACGGTAATGTGTCCAGGGAACATACTTTCCGTTCAAAGCCCTGTGTACCTGTTGCCAGCACAAGAGCAGTGGAAGCTTCCATGGGAACTGTGAAATTGTGCTCAAACAATAGGTGTTTCCTCCCGTTGTTGGTAGAGGACCCTGCACACACTTGATGGCTCGCTCTATTCCTGCCCTGAAGAGGCGGGCGCAGGGTTGGTCAGTCTTGTCACTTTATTTATTTTTTTCCTACCATCTATGTACATTCCTTTCACATGGGTAGAGTTGTAGTTCTAGAAGTTTATTGTTTTGTTTTGGTTATAATGTTTGAATACTATTTAATACCAGGTTTTAATATTGCTGGATTTGCTACCTTTGGTTACTTGTGCAGTGTTAATAGTAATTCATATTCTTGTTTAAGATACCAAATATAGAGCAAAAACAGCTTTGAATAATTATAACTCTTTATTTGACTGTGCTGAATTACCACGTTAAGATCTTGTCTAACAGTGACTCTTTTTTTGCCTTTCAGTAATTTAATATGTCCATTTACCAAAATATGAACTTGAGTATGCACTAAAATTTTGTTTTTGCAGTGGCTCAAAATAAACATTTCAGAAATTACTTTTGTAATCATTTGCAATCAATTTTATTTTTTTTTCTTCTGTTTTTGTCTATGACCTTTCTCTCCCATTTAAGAATTCCCCAGTAAACTTGAGATGCCTGACCTTGGTTTTCAATCTGTAATACCTTGGTAACACACTCAGCACTGAACTAAAACAAACACATAGAAGGCACATCAAACAACCTCAGTGCTGCTAACGTGATTTTCAAGAACAGAAGCTAGAATATTTTAGATTGGACCTGGATCCTGAGTTCTATTTGAGTGCCTCTGAATGCTGACAGGATGTCGTAAAAGGCTATGTGCCTTTCGTATTTTAGTGCAAAGGAGGACATTGGGATTGCCTTGAATATGAGTGTGTTAGGAAATCCTCTGGGCTGGATCGAGCACTTCTTCCATGGGATATAGAGTTCAGACCTTTGTCCTGCTGTGTAGCATCAGGCATCGAAAGTTAGGTGCTGATTATTTACTACTAACGGAGTTTGACTTTGTTCTAAGTATCTTAAGCCTAGAATGGCTGTCTAGATTTTCATGAATGTTTCAACATGCTAGGAAATACAGAGTCCATCCCAGTTGGCAGGAAAACAATGCTTTGAAACAGGAAGCAAGATTCCTTAGACTATAGTTTCCAGAAAGGAAAAAACATTTCAAAAGGAATGGGAAGTTGTGATAAATGAAATTTGAATAATTTTGCACACTGTGCATTAGGATCATTTGTGGTCTGTGTTTAGCTCTTGATTTTTTTTGTACATTCCTTTCACATGGGTAGAGTTGTAGTTCTAGAAGTTTATTGTTTTGTTTTGGTTATAATGTTTGAATACTATTTAATACCAGGTTTTAATATTGCTGGATTTGCTACCTTTGGTTACTTGTGCAGTGTTAATAGTAATTCATATTCTTGTTTAAGATACCAAATATAGAGCAAAAACAGCTTTGAATAATTATAACTCTTTATTTGACTGTGCTGAATTACCACGTTAAGATCTTGTCTAACAGTGACTCTTTTTTTGCCTTTCAGTAATTTAATATGTCCATTTACCAAAATATGAACTTGAGTATGCACTAAAATTTTGTTTTTGCAGTGGCTCAAAATAAACATTTCAGAAATTACTTTTGTAATCATTTGCAATCAATTTTATTTTTTTTTCTTCTGTTTTTGTCTATGACCTTTCTCTCCCATTTAAGAATTCCCCAGTAAACTTGAGATGCCTGACCTTGGTTTTCAATCTGTAATACCTTGGTAACACACTCAGCACTGAACTAAAACAAACACATAGAAGGCACATCAAACAACCTCAGTGCTGCTAACGTGATTTTCAAGAACAGAAGCTAGAATATTTTAGATTGGACCTGGATCCTGAGTTCTATTTGAGTGCCTCTGAATGCTGACAGGATGTCGTAAAAGGCTATGTGCCTTTCGTATTTTAGTGCAAAGGAGGACATTGGGATTGCCTTGAATATGAGTGTGTTAGGAAATCCTCTGGGCTGGATCGAGCACTTCTTCCATGGGATATAGAGTTCAGACCTTTGTCCTGCTGTGTAGCATCAGGCATCGAAAGTTAGGTGCTGATTATTTACTACTAACGGAGTTTGACTTTGTTCTAAGTATCTTAAGCCTAGAATGGCTGTCTAGATTTTCATGAATGTTTCAACATGCTAGGAAATACAGAGTCCATCCCAGTTGGCAGGAAAACAATGCTTTGAAACAGGAAGCAAGATTCCTTAGACTATAGTTTCCAGAAAGGAAAAAACATTTCAAAAGGAATGGGAAGTTGTGATAAATGAAATTTGAATAATTTTGCACACTGTGCATTAGGATCATTTGTGGTCTGTGTTTAGCTCAGGTAAGGAGGTGGGGATGAGAGACAAGGTGTGAAGAATTGCCTCACATTTTTTAAAGCATAATTCCCAGGATGCATATGTACTCTTGGTGGTATTCTGCAAAAAGGGAGTGAAAACCCAAGAGCCTTTTGCAGCATCGTTTGCAGCAGAACAATCGAGTGCAGGCGGACTGCCCCTTGGGAGTGGAGGTTGCATTTTTTTTCTCCATCCTTTGTAGTTTTGTAATCACCTCACTCTGACTTGACTTTTGTGCACTGGGGTGAGAAGAGTAATATTTTAGATTGGAAAGAGGTAAATGAGACATTTTTAAGAGGACTGGAACTTCAAATTTGACATTGTAGGGCTTCCTATCCACCCTGCCTTCTATCAAACAGACATCTGGATTTCTTAGTTTAGAGCAGGGGATTACAACTGGATTCCTTCCACAGTGATTTTGGAGCCCAAGAAAAAAGTCTGTCACTGTTGGGAATTCCCTGGTGGTCCAGTGGTTAAGACTCTGTGCTCTCAATGCAGGGGGCCCAGGTTCGATCCCTGGTCAGGGAACTAGAGCCCACATGCTACAACTGAGATCCCAATGCAGCCAAATAAATATAAATAAAAATTTTTTAAAAAGTCTGTCACTGTTAAAAACACAAAAAACTGGATTCCTATGTGCTGGATTCTGCCCACTGATAAGCTTATGCTTTGGTCCAATATGAGGTCTGATTTTTAAAATAATTGCCAACACTTAAGAATCAGGAGATTTCACATTCAGGAGATTTCACACTGTATTTCAGCTTCTCTTGAAACATTGGATGCCCTGGAGTACTGATTGAGCGCTTTCCAGGTAGCACTAGTGGTAAAGAACCCACTTGCCAATGCAGGAAAAGTAAGAGACTCAGTTTGATCCCTGGGTTGGGAAGATTCCCTGGAGGAGGGCATGGCAATCCACTCCAGGATTCTTGCCCAGAGAATCCCACGGACAGAGAAGACTGGCAGCTTCAGTGCATAGACTCATAGAGTTGGACACAACTCAAGTGACTTAGCATGCACACGTGCAGTTATAGTCATTACTATGATTAATAATTATTTACATGATACAATGTACTTAGTCTGGCAAAAGAGAGTTGCTCATTAACATTGGATGACAAGAGTCACCAAGAGATGAGCCACAGTTCACAAATTGTCTATAAGTTAAATAGTAAATCAGCTTGTTTACTGACTTCCATTTTTGCCAGTTTGGTAGAGAACCAGCCCTTTGAAGCATCCTGGATAAAACAAAATTTCTTAAATGCATTGGTAGTATGAAGACAAGGAATATGTAAGCCAGAAACTTAATGAAGATAGAGAAGTAAACCTGTAAGTGGACTGAAGTCAGCTTTGGCTTTGAAGGCATTTCCTGAATCCAGTAAACGTGTGTGTGTATGTGTGTGTGTTTGTGTGTAGCACTTGCATAGCTACAGATGTTGGATTTACATGTCTCTATATTATCTGTTAATACCTCTACTTATTGATATCTATATTGATACCTGCCTATTGATACCTATCTATCTTGAGGGCAATTTATTGTAAAGAATTAACTTGCATGATTGTGAAAGCTGGTAAGTCCAAAATCTGCAGATCAGGCAGCATTCTGAAGATGCAGGGGAGAGCTGATGTAGCTCTGGTCCAGAAGCCGTCTGCTGGAAGAATTCCTTCTGTGGGTGGGAGGAGTGGTTTTCAGTCTATTTTCCCTAAGATCTTTTAAGTAATTGGATGAGGCCCAACCACAAGATGGCGTGTTGTCTGCTTTACTCAGAGTCTACTGATTTGAATGTTCATCTCCTCTAAAAAAATCCCTTTTCAGGTAAAAATGCTTTCTCTTTAGAGGTGTTTGACCCCTGTAACCTAGCCAAATGGAAGCTTAAGATTAACCATCACAGCAAGTTTTGGGACCTGGTCAAAGTGATAACCTCAGAGGACTATACCCATAGTGTAAAAGTGAAGTTGGGGTTGCAGGGGAACAACACTCTTACTCTGAGGGCTTGAAGAAAACTTCTAAAACATTGGCAGTGACTCAAGGTAAATACCTTTTGTGAGACATGATAGGCTAACCCTTGAGTGAGCTTCTGCAGTCTAAATTCACTCTACAGGTGTGGTCAGAAAATTCTCAAACTGAGAATTTAACATTCTTTTTGTAAATGTTCCAAAGCATCTTTCAGAGGCAAATAAATCCTCTTGAATACCCTATGTTCATCTAGGCTTCAGTTGTTCTCACAGATAACGTTCTAAGAAAAATGAGCAGCCTACTAACAAAAATGACAAAACCATAAACATGAATCAGAAATGACAGAGTGGGGACCAGTTGATAAATTTCAGATACTGTACACAGATTATGAATGAGCTATATTAGATTTTTTGGAGACATAAAGGGAAGCTTAAAAGTGAACAGACAACCTTTTCACATCTGCTTGTTATTCATTCATGTCTAGCTCTTTGATGACACCAAGGACTGTAGCCCACCGGGCTCCTCTGTCCATGGGATTTCCCAGGCAAGCATACTGGAGTGGGTGGCCATTTCCTTTTCCAGGGCATCTTCCCAACCCAGGGATCAAACCTGCACCTCCTGCGTTGGCAGGCGAGTTCTTTACCACTCAGCCACCAGGGAAGCCATCACATCCACCAGAATGGCTAAAATAAAAAAGGTGTATTATAACAAGTGTTGGCGAGGATTGATTCTCCCATTTTATGCAGCCAGTTTTAAAACTGACAGTTTCTCAAAAAATAAAACACTTATCATATGGTTCAACAATTCTATTCCTAAGGAGGTACTCAAGAGAAATGAAAATAGATATCTCCACAAAAAACTTGCACATAAATACTTACAGAATTATTCACAACAGCCCTGGAGTAGAAACAACTCAAATATCAATCAACTGATTAATAGGTAAGCAAATGTGTTTTATCCATATAGTATTTTTTCAGCCATTAAAAGGAATGAAGCAATGATACACATTACAACGTGGATGAGCCTTGGAAACACTATGCTAACGTCTAAGAAGACAGACACAAGAGGTCACATATTGTGTGATGTGGTTTATATATAATGTGCAGAATAAGTGAATTCATAGTGACAGAAAATAGTGGTTTCCAGGGTATGGGGAAAGAAGGGAATGGAGAATGACTGTTAATGGGTACAAGGTTTCCTTTGAGGTGATGAAAATGTTTTGGAAATATATAGAGGCAGTGGTTGAGGAAATCACTCATTAAGGAGTTATTCACTGGAAGGACCGACGCTGGAGCTGAAGCTCTAATACTTGGACCACCTGATGCAAAAGAACCGACTTATTAGAAAAGAGCCTGATGCTGGGAAAGACTGAGGCAGAAGAAGGGGCAACAGAGGATGAGATGGTTGGATGGCATCACCGACTCAATGGACATGAGTTTGAGCGAGCTCCAGGAGATGGTGAAGGACTACACAGATTATGAATGAGCTATATTAGATTTGTTGGAGACATAAAGGGAAGCTTAAAAGTGAACAGACAACCTTTTCACATCTGCTTGTTATTCATTCATGTCTAGCTCTTTGATGACACCAAGGACTGTAGCCCACCGGGCTCCTCTGTCCATGGGATTTCCCAGGCAAGCATACTGGAGTGGGTGGCCATTTCCTTTTCCAGGGCATCTTCCCAACCCAGGGATCAAACCTGCACCTCCTGCGTTGGCAGGCGAGTTCTTTACCACTCAGCCACCAGGGAAGCCATCACATCCACCAGAATGGCTAAAATAAAAAAGGTGTATTATAACAAGTGTTGGCGGATTGATTCTCCCATTTTATGCAGCCAGTTTTAAAACTGACAGTTTCTCAAAAAATAAAACACTTATCATATGGTTCAACAATTCTATTCCTAAGGAGGTACTCAAGAGAAATGAAAATAGATATCTCCACAAAAAACTTGCACATAAATACTTACAGAATTATTCACAACAGCCCTGGAGTAGAAACAACTCAAATATCAATCAACTGATTAATAGGTAAGCAAATGTGTTTTATCCATATAGTATTTTTTCAGCCATTAAAAGGAATGAAGCAATGATACACATTACAACGTGGATGAGCCTTGGAAACACTATGCTAACGTCTAAGAAGACAGACACAAGAGGTCACATATTGTGTGATGTGGTTTATATATAATGTGCAGAATAAGTGAATTCATAGTGACAGAAAATAGTGGTTTCCAGGGTATGGGGAAAGAAGGGAATGGAGAATGACTGTTAATGGGTACAAGGTTTCCTTTGAGGTGATGAAAATGTTTTGGAAATATATAGAGGCAGTGGTTGAGGAAATCACTCATTAAGGAGTTATTCACTGGAAGGACCGACGCTGGAGCTGAAGCTCTAATACTTGGACCACCTGATGCAAAAGAACCGACTTATTAGAAAAGAGCCTGATGCTGGGAAAGACTGAGGCAGAAGAAGGGGCAACAGAGGATGAGATGGTTGGATGGCATCACCGACTCAATGGACATGAGTTTGAGCGAGCTCCAGGAGATGGTGAAGGACAGGGAAACCTGGCATGCTGCAGTCCATGGTGTCACAGAGAGTCAGACACCACTTAGTGACTGAACAACAGCAGCAAGCGGTAGCACAACTCTGAATAAAGATCACTGAATCTTCTATTTAAAGGATGAATTTTATGTGATGAAAATTCTGTCTCAGGAAATCGAATTAAAACGAGTAGAGAGCAAGATAACATTTTGAAAAAGCAAGTAGAAACTTCTAAAACAGTCACTGTGCTGAAAAACTCAATGATTGAGTGCAATAGCAGATGAGTCATATCTTAGAGAATTGTTGAATTGTCCAGAATGCAAGGTAGAAAGACAAAGATGAGATAATATGAGAGGAAATTAAGTGACATTGAGGGAAAGGAGAGCGAATAGAAGGGAAGTGGGAATGAGTAGGATCAATAGCTGAAAAGATGATTGCTGGAAATTTTCCAGAATTAATGGAAGACCCACTCAGTTTCAAAAGACCTAACAATTCTTAAGTAAAAACAACATACATATTAAATTTTCTAGGAAAAGCTACGCACATATTCATTTACTTTTCTGGATTACTCAATAAGCTAAAATAAATTTCTAAGATTACAAGTAAAAGCATATAAATTAGGTGTATTTGAAACTCGTGGAGAAAAAGAAGTCAAGAAAGAACAGAAAAGCAACTGGGGTAAAAACTAAAAAGCAAAAAAAAAAAAAAAACCCAACTAAAAAACACAAAATAAATCTGTCTTCCCTCATCCCTCACAGATGCTCCTGAGACCATCCCATGAAATCCTGGTCTGTTTCCAGGGCAGCCTGATCTGTGAAATGAGCACAACTGCTCTGGGAAATGATGATTACGTCTTTAAGGTGACACAACAATTTTACCGTCAGAAATAAGCTCTAGAGAAAATTTTGCTTATGAAGACCAGGAGATATGTACGATTGAAAGGAGTTCATAGACAGACTTGGTAGGAGGCCAGCAGGTTCCGAGGCGAATGCTGGGAAAGACTGAGGCAGAAGAAGGGGCAACAGAGGATGAGATGGTTGGATGGCATCACCGACTCAATGGACATGAGTTTGAGCGAGCTCCAGGAGATGGTGAAGGACAGGGAAACCTGGCATGCTGCAGTCCATGGTGTCACAGAGAGTCAGACACCACTTAGTGACTGAACAACAGCAGCAAGCGGTAGCACAACTCTGAATAAAGATCACTGAATCTTCTATTTAAAGGATGAATTTTATGTGATGAAAATTCTGTCTCAGGAAATCGAATTAAAACGAGTAGAGAGCAAGATAACATTTTGAAAAAGCAAGTAGAAACTTCTAAAACAGTCACTGTGCTGAAAAACTCAATGATTGAGTGCAATAGCAGATGAGTCATATCTTAGAGAATTGTTGAATTGTCCAGAATGCAAGGTAGAAAGACAAAGATGAGATAATATGAGAGGAAATTAAGTGACATTGAGGGAAAGGAGAGCGAATAGAAGGGAAGTGGGAATGAGTAGGATCAATAGCTGAAAAGATGATTGCTGGAAATTTTCCAGAATTAATGGAAGACCCACTCAGTTTCAAAAGACCTAACAATTCTTAAGTAAAAACAACATACATATTAAATTTTCTAGGAAAAGCTACGCACATATTCATTTACTTTTCTGGATTACTCAATAAGCTAAAATAAATTTCTAAGATTACAAGTAAAAGCATATAAATTAGGTGTATTTGAAACTCGTGGAGAAAAAGAAGTCAAGAAAGAACAGAAAAGCAACTGGGGTAAAAACTAAAAAGCAAAAAAAAAAAAAAAAAACCTAACTAAAAAACACAAAATAAATCTGTCTTCCCTCATCCCTCACAGATGCTCCTGAGACCATCCCATGAAATCCTGGTCTGTTTCCAGGGCAGCCTGATCTGTGAAATGAGCACAACTGCTCTGGGAAATGATGATTACGTCTTTAAGGTGACACAACAATTTTACCGTCAGAAATAAGCTCTAGAGAAAATTTTGCTTATGAAGACCAGGAGATATGTACGATTGAAAGGAGTTCATAGACAGACTTGGTAGGAGGCCAGCAGGTTCCGAGGACGAAGGAGGAGGAGGGGAAAGAACAAACATTTTTAGCCAAGGTGCCTTCACCTTCACGTTGATTGCCACGTTTATGACAATAATCCGTTTTGCCTAAGACCGTTCTTTTAGCCCAGAGCTAAGGTGTATAACAATGTCTCTTGCTGGAGAACATGTTTCTCCTTCTTAACTTGTACCTATGTTATCTAAAGATGCATGTTGTGCATGTGGGTCTGGTAAGACATTTATCGCCTCAATATATTCTTTTAAACTACTGTTAATAACCAACTGAAAGAGTACAAAATGCCGCGCCTAAAGTGGCTTCGCGGGGTACTCCTCTATCCCCTTGCAGTGTCTACGCTGGAAGCTCTTCCCTATCCTTTCTCATTCACTGCACAAAGCTCTGAATGACCATCGCCGAGTCTTTCTGATCCCAGTGTGAATTCTTCTCCTTTGGAGATCAAGAATCTGACACCATTCAAGGTAACATACCGTCATCTATTACCTATCACAATGCTTATCAACAGTATAAATTGTGATATGTTCATCCTGTGGAATATCACACAGTGGTGAAGAAGGATGGCAGGCACATGCAAAAACAGCCGAAGAAGTGAGTCATGGAAGAGTACAAAAGAGTGAGTTCATTTATGCAAAGTTCAAATACAGGCTATGTTCAGTTGACCAGATCTATGGGTTCTGTTTCTGGATTTCAACCAACAAGAGGTTGAAAATACTTCTTAAACTATCCAAAAAGTTCCAACAAGCGAAACTTGAATTTGCTGCATGTCTGCAGCCATTTATGTAACGTTTGCATTGTGTTTACAATTTAAATAGTGTTTACATTTATAATGGGTATTATAAGTGATTTTTGGCTGTACTGGATCTTCTTTGTTGCATGCAGGCTTTCGTTATTTATGGCAAGTAGAGGCTACTCTCTTCTTGCCGCACATGGACTTTTCACTGTGGTCATTTCTCTTGTTGTGGAGGATTGCTAGGGTTGGCAGACTCAGTAGTTGTGGCTCGCAGGCTTAGTTCCTGAAGACCAGGAGATATGTACGATTGAAAGGAGTTCATAGACAGACTTGGTAGGAGGCCAGCAGGTTCCGAGGACGAAGGAGGAGGAGGGGAAAGAACAAACATTTTTAGCCAAGGTGCCTTCACCTTCACGTTGATTGCCACGTTTATGACAATAATCCGTTTTGCCTAAGACCGTTCTTTTAGCCCAGAGCTAAGGTGTATAACAATGTCTCTTGCTGGAGAACATGTTTCTCCTTCTTAACTTGTACCTATGTTATCTAAAGATGCATGTTGTGCATGTGGGTCTGGTAAGACATTTATCGCCTCAATATATTCTTTTAAACTACTGTTAATAACCAACTGAAAGAGTACAAAATGCCGCGCCTAAAGTGGCTTCGCGGGGTACTCCTCTATCCCCTTGCAGTGTCTACGCTGGAAGCTCTTCCCTATCCTTTCTCATTCACTGCACAAAGCTCTGAATGACCATCGCCGAGTCTTTCTGATCCCAGTGTGAATTCTTCTCCTTTGGAGATCAAGAATCTGACACCATTCAAGGTAACATACCGTCATCTATTACCTATCACAATGCTTATCAACAGTATAAATTGTGATATGTTCATCCTGTGGAATATCACACAGTGGTGAAGAAGGATGGCAGGCACATGCAAAAACAGCCGAAGAAGTGAGTCATGGAAGAGTACAAAAGAGTGAGTTCATTTATGCAAAGTTCAAATACAGGCTATGTTCAGTTGACCAGATCTATGGGTTCTGTTTCTGGATTTCAACCAACAAGAGGTTGAAAATACTTCTTAAACTATCCAAAAAGTTCCAACAAGCGAAACTTGAATTTGCTGCATGTCTGCAGCCATTTATGTAACGTTTGCATTGTGTTTACAATTTAAATAGTGTTTACATTTATAATGGGTATTATAAGTGATTTTTGGCTGTACTGGATCTTCTTTGTTGCATGCAGGCTTTCGTTATTTATGGCAAGTAGAGGCTACTCTCTTCTTGCCGCACATGGACTTTTCACTGTGGTCATTTCTCTTGTTGTGGAGGATTGCTAGGGTTGGCAGACTCAGTAGTTGTGGCTCGCAGGCTTAGTTCCTCTGAAGCATATGGAATCTTCCAGACCAGGGATCGGACCTGTGTGCACCCTGCATTGGCAGGCAGAGTCTTCAGGCTGGACCCCCAGGGAAGTCCCATGCAACCATTTACAGTCAAATATGTGTATATGTGTACACAACTGTAAGGGAATAATGACTACAAAATTTAGGAGTGTGAATTAGCCATGGAGATGGGAAGTGATAGGAAGAAGATGCAATAAAGGCTTCTAAGCTACAAGGGATGTTCTATTTATGAGGGGTAGGTCCCTGGATACTCACTTTGAAAGGGTTTTACCTCAATTTGGGACTTAAACCCAGGGCCCAGACCTGATCAAACCCTGCTTGGGACTTGAACCTACGTAACTGGAGCTTGAACCTAACCAAAACCTGGTTTGGGACTTGAACCCACGTGGCTGAGGCTTAACCCCAGCCAAAACCCTGCTTGGGATGTGAATCCACATAGTCAGGACTCAATCCCGGCCAAAACCCTGTCTGGGACTCAAACCCATGCAGCCGGGACTTAATCCAGCACTCACCCAATGTCTGGACCCACTGAGGCGCAGGTTCTTCCTGCCTCAATGCAGAAGGAATGCAGCAAGAAGCAGAGTGATCGGCAAGAAGAGGATTTATTAGGATAGGGTACTTGTAAGAGGTGCAAGGGGGCAGGCAGGAAAGCTCTGCTCTGCTCCCTTCGATTGAGTGGGCAGCCATATATATAGGATGGTAGAAGACCGCCCCCCTCAAGTAGACACGGATGGAAGGCATATATCATTAGTTCCTTCTTCGCCAGCTCCTCCTTCATCAGCTGTTTATACCCAGTCGAGCCTGCTTTACTGAACAAGGAGCTGCTCTCCTGAGTTCTTGTCAACTCACTGGCTTCCCAACCTTTTTCAGGTGTCTCCCTTCTACCTACCGTCCCCTACTAGGACTCTACAGCCACTTACCTGTCCTACTCTGTCCCTATTAACTTTATGATTTTTCTTCAAATTATACGTGTTTTTTTTCCTTTATTTAACTAATTCTTCTTGTTGTGGAGGATTGCTAGGGTTGGCAGACTCAGTAGTTGTGGCTCGCAGGCTTAGTTCCTCTGAAGCATATGGAATCTTCCAGACCAGGGATCGGACCTGTGTGCACCCTGCATTGGCAGGCAGAGTCTTCAGGCTGGACCCCCAGGGAAGTCCCATGCAACCATTTACAGTCAAATATGTGTATATGTGTACACAACTGTAAGGGAATAATGACTACAAAATTTAGGAGTGTGAATTAGCCATGGAGATGGGAAGTGATAGGAAGAAGATGCAATAAAGGCTTCTAAGCTACAAGGGATGTTCTATTTATGAGGGGTAGGTCCCTGGATACTCACTTTGAAAGGGTTTTACCTCAATTTGGGACTTAAACCCAGGGCCCAGACCTGATCAAACCCTGCTTGGGACTTGAACCTACGTAACTGGAGCTTGAACCTAACCAAAACCTGGTTTGGGACTTGAACCCACGTGGCTGAGGCTTAACCCCAGCCAAAACCCTGCTTGGGATGTGAATCCACATAGTCAGGACTCAATCCCGGCCAAAACCCTGTCTGGGACTCAAACCCATGCAGCCGGGACTTAATCCAGCACTCACCCAATGTCTGGACCCACTGAGGCGCAGGTTCTTCCTGCCTCAATGCAGAAGGAATGCAGCAAGAAGCAGAGTGATCGGCAAGAAGAGGATTTATTAGGATAGGGTACTTGTAAGAGGTGCAAGGGGGCAGGCAGGAAAGCTCTGCTCTGCTCCCTTCGATTGAGTGGGCAGCCATATATATAGGATGGTAGAAGACCGCCCCCCTCAAGTAGACACGGATGGAAGGCATATATCATTAGTTCCTTCTTCGCCAGCTCCTCCTTCATCAGCTGTTTATACCCAGTCGAGCCTGCTTTACTGAACAAGGAGCTGCTCTCCTGAGTTCTTGTCAACTCACTGGCTTCCCAACCTTTTTCAGGTGTCTCCCTTCTACCTACCGTCCCCTACTAGGACTCTACAGCCACTTACCTGTCCTACTCTGTCCCTATTAACTTTATGATTTTTCTTCAAATTATACGTGTTTTTATATAACACTCTAAAATTTCACACTGAAAAATAATTCATTCAAAACAGGTGACTCGACAGAATTTGTTCAAAGAGGTTGTGGGGTGTATTAATTAGGTGTTTTCTGAATGTTTCTAAAAACCACTGTGCATAAAAATGATGTTTAAGCACAACTGAATATAAAGGGGAAAAAAACATAACAGAACTTCTCTGTTTCCTAAACTGTCCTCTGAAAAGGATACACATTACCTAGGTTTTCTGCTTGTTAGGCTTTTAGAGCTGGGGCTGGGGGCCGTGAGGGAGGAGACGGCTGTCTAGGGAGAGGCTGGAAGAGACGCCGTGCTGTCTCAGCGGAAGGCGTGTCTGGATCCTCACACCTAGACTCCCGCCCCAGCTCCCCACACAAGCTGGGCCATCCACTCTTGTTCGTCACTAAGTCACATCCAAGTCTTTTGCTACCCGCCGGCTGCCTGCCACGCCGGAGATGAAGAGGCGCACGGTCCATCTCTGGCTTGGGAAGATCCCCTGGAGGAGGACATGGCACCCCGCTCCAGTGTTCTTGCCTGGAGAATCCCACGGACAGAGGACCCTGGCGGGCTACAGCCCATGGGGTCGCAGAGTGGGACACAACTAAGTGGCTGAGCGGGGACTGTAGCCCGCCAGGCTCCTCTGTCCATGAGATGCCCCGGGCAGTCCTGGAGTGGGTTGTCATGTCCTCCTCCAGGGCATCTTCCCTACCCAGGGATGGAACCTGCACTTCCCTGCGCTGGCAGGTGGATTCCTCACCACCGCGCCACCTGGGAAGCCCTATCCACGCTAACCGCGACAAGAAGACGGGACTGGATCCGAGAGAGAGAGAGAGAGAGAGAGAGAGAGAGAGAGCGCGAGCGAGCCCGTGGCATAGCCCCCATGCAAGATCCCGTAGACCCACAGTGCATTGGCAATAGCTGAGAGAGAGAGAGAGAGAGAGAGAGAGAGAGAGAGAGAGAGCGCGAGCCCGTGGCATAGCCCCCATGCAAGATCCCGTAGACCCACAGTGCATTGGCAATAGCTGAGAGAGAGAGAGAGAGAGAGCGCGCGAGCGAGCCCGTGGCATAGCCCCCATGCAAGATCCCGTAGACCCACAGTGCATTCGCAATAGCTGTCTCTTTCACATGACCATCCAGGGCTCAGACAGAGTCGGCACTGTTGGCAGGAGGACATGCTGGACGAAAGGGCACCGTTTAGCCGGGGGGTGTGGACGAAGGGCACGACGGCAGCAGGACCAGTATGTTCTCGACCCGGAGCGGGGCCATGGGGATCTCCCAAGAAGCCGCCTTGTCAGTCAGCTTGAAGACACAGGCCCCGAGAGGCCTGAGCTCCGGGCCAAGGCCGTCGTTTGGGCGGCTGGCTCTGCACTGAGGTGCCCTGCACGCCCCAGCCCAGCGCGACTGGGCACCGAGCCGCAGGGCGGGAGGCCCCGGCCCCCTGCAGGCCGCCTGCCGCCTCGCCCAGCGGGTCCGCAGCAGGGCCGCCCCGCGGCCCAGCCCGGGGCACGGGGCACTGTCATCACAGGGAGAGGTCGTCTTTGGGAAGGGACCCCAGAAGCCCAGCCTCCAGGCGGAAGCGTCGCGAGGCTGCTCTCCCGGAGCTGCAATCTCCCTCTGTGCCTCTAGGTGGTACGGCCGCCCCGCCGACCGCCTGAACGTTCGCAGGACTTTGCACGCCGCGTCCTCGGGCACGACACCCGCTTGCACCGCATCTTGCGCACTTGGGAGCATTTCTTATTTCCCATAAGCTGCCCCCAGATCCAACCTGAAGTTTAGGGTCTCTTCTTGCTGGTCGCCCCACTCTCATCCCCGGTCAGACTCTAGAGCATATGCTCAGTTTGGGGGTCTTCTGCTCAGGCTCACCACTCCGTTTCCAGGGACGAACGTGCTGCCCCGTGACCGTGGGACCTGTCGTCACGGTGCCAGGCACCCGGGAGCGGGGAGTGCCAGGGTCTCCTCGCGCAGTCGTGGGGAGCCTCCAGTGAGAGCCTGTCGACTGTCACGAGCCCTCCGGGTCCAAGCCACCGCTTTCCTGCTTACTTTACCTGTTCCCACCTGTCTCCCCACCATGTGCATCCTCAGTCACTCCTCCGATTTGCTAGAATTTTTCTGGAATTTTCTACTAGCCGTTCATTATGTCCCTGCGATTTGTGATTCGCTTTTATTCTAAGTGTACTCTCAATTTTACTTCGTTTATTCTCTGCTCAGTGTCATTTTATGAAGATGGTTGTCCCTGGGCTGCGTGGGAAACAGCAACCACCTCCCGTCACTCTTTATCCCCTTGTTTAGTCGTTTCAGTTGTGTCTGACTCTTTGGTGACCCCATGGACTGTAACCCACCAGGCTTCTCCATCCACGGGATTTCGCAGGCAGGTGAGAAGGTAAGAACACTGGAGTCGGCTGTCATTTCCCTCTCCAGGAAATCTTCCTGACCCAGGGATCGAACCTGTGTCTCCTGCATTGGCAGGCAGGTTCCTTACCACAGAGACACCAGGGAAGCCCCTCTTTGTCCCCTTACATTGCTTGATTTTCCTTCTTAGCCCCTGTTCCACCTGAGTTATGTATGCATTTGTACTCTCCTCATTTCCTAAGGGGAAGCCCCCTGAGAGTTGGAACTTGGCTGGTGTTTTCTCTGTTGTGGCCTCAACCCCAGAACAGTGGTGGGCATTCCCCAAATGTTTCCTGAATGAATGAGTGCATGGGTTGATAGATGAATGGATAGATGGGTGGGTGGATAGATGGATGGAAGGACAGATGAATGGGTGGATGGATGGATGAATGGGTGGATGGATGGACAGATAGATGGATGGATAGATGGATGGGTGGGTGGATGAATGAATGGATGAATGGGTAAATAGATGGATGGATGGGTGGGTGGATGGATGGATAGATAGATGGGTAGATGGATGGATGGAACGACAGATGGATGGGTGGATGCATGGATAGATGGATGAGTGAGTGGATGAATGGGTAAATAGATGGATGGATGGGTGGGTGGATGGATGGATAGATAGATGGGTAGATGGATGGATGGAACGACAGATGGATGGGTGGATGCATGGATAGATGGATGAGTGAGTGGATGAATGAATGGATGAATGGATGGGTAGATGGATGGGTGGATGGATGACTAGATAGATGGATGGATAGATGGATGGGTGGGTGGATGAACGAATGGATGGATGGGATGAATGAATAGAGAGGTCTGCCTTTCCCCAGAAGATCAGAGGGGAAAGTAGTGTCCTGGGAATTTTGAGCCTAAAGTTGTGGCTCCAGATGAGCCACAAGTGGGCTTTGAGCAAGTCAGTAGCTCTCCCAGTGTGGCCAGTTTCCTATTCTGTAAGATGAGTGGGTTGAACTTCGTAATCTGGTGTTTCTTCCTGCCCTGAGCCCTTCTGGTTTAATGATGATTATACTTCCTACAGGTGCTGAGGTCATAAGGCAGGTAACCAGACAACATGCATTCTTGGCAGAAAGCTGTTGAGAGTAATAACTTAAAATCATAAGATGCATTTAAATATATGAATAAACACATGGTTGCTTCACAATATTGAAGTCTTTAACAAAACCATTTTCCTATGAAAATATTAATAATTCTGATTATTTTGACAAAGGGATTTTTTAAGTTATTGCTCTTTATTTGGGATTTTCCTTGGTTATCTCTTATCATGAATAATTTATGATTATTGAAAGAGTTGAAAATATTCTTTAGGAGGCACACCTCCAGGTTCCTCATTTTGGAAAATGAGTAACATTATTTTCAAAAAGATATCACGCTTCTAGTGTGCTTCTTGCATTTTAAGCAGATTTCAAAGTAAAATAATAATACTTTTAAAATTCTTAACTTTGAAGAAGAATGATTGTCTTATGCCATGATTTCCCTCTTGCTATTTGGTTATGATTGTTTTGTAGGATTGACTTGTGTCTGGTATCTAGAAAACCTTCAGATTTTTTTTTCCATGAATGATGGCCAATGGCCTGTAAGAGAAAAAACTCATCCTGAGTTACAGCTAGAAATTCATGAAAGTAGTTCTCTTTTTCTTTTCCAAGAGCAGAAATATCTAAATGAGCTTGGGGACAAAAGGAAAGATTTTTCTCCTAAGTCCTCAATTTTATTTATTTATTTAATTAATTTTTAGTCAAGGCTGAGTTTTTTTTTTTTTTTTTTTTTTAACAGAGAACCATATTTATTTATTAAAGATTTTAAAATGTGGACCATTTTTTTTTTTTATCGAATTTGTTACAATATTGCTTCTACTTGATTTTTTTTTTTTTGACCGTATGTGGGATCTTCTGTCCCTGCACTGGGAATCGAACCCACAGCCTCTGCTTGAGAAGTCATAGCCTTAACCACTGGACTACCAGGGAAGTCCCAGTCTTCAATTTTAAATCTTTACTCTTCTCTAGAATTAGTGGGAAAAACCCTTGATGCTTGTGGTAAGTAGAATCATGGCCCTTCACGTCCAATCCTGCTCCCCAGAAACTGACAATGCATGGCCAGAGGGACTTTGCAGATGTGATAAAGCTGAGACAAAGACAGTGTCCAGGAATATCCAGGGGGCCTAATTTAACCTTCTGAAACGGGGAGAACCTTTCCCAGCTGCTGTCAGGGGGAGATGTGGTTAGAGAGGAAGCGTCAGAGAGATGGGATGTTGTGAGCTTTGAAGATGGAGGAGGGCCCAAAAGCCAACGCATGCTGGCTGTCTCCAGAAGCTGAGGATTTTCAGAGCCTATGAAAATATTAATAATTCTGATTATTTTGACAAAGGGATTTTTTAAGTTATTGCTCTTTATTTGGGATTTTCCTTGGTTATCTCTTATCATGAATAATTTATGATTATTGAAAGAGTTGAAAATATTCTTTAGGAGGCACACCTCCAGGTTCCTCATTTTGGAAAATGAGTAACATTATTTTCAAAAGATATCACGCTTCTAGTGTGCTTCTTGCATTTTAAGCAGATTTCAAAGTAAAATAATAATACTTTTAAAATTCTTAACTTTGAAGAAGAATGATTGTCTTATGCCATGATTTCCCTCTTGCTATTTGGTTATGATTGTTTTGTAGGATTGACTTGTGTCTGGTATCTAGAAAACCTTCAGATTTTTTTTTCCATGAATGATGGCCAATGGCCTGTAAGAGAAAAAACTCATCCTGAGTTACAGCTAGAAATTCATGAAAGTAGTTCTCTTTTTCTTTTCCAAGAGCAGAAATATCTAAATGAGCTTGGGGACAAAAGGAAAGATTTTTCTCCTAAGTCCTCAATTTTATTTATTTATTTAATTAATTTTTAGTCAAGGCTGAGTTTTTTTTTTTTTTTTTTTTTTAACAGAGAACCATATTTATTTATTAAAGATTTTAAAATGTGGACCATTTTTTTTTTTTATCGAATTTGTTACAATATTGCTTCTACTTGATTTTTTTTTTTTTGACCGTATGTGGGATCTTCTGTCCCTGCACTGGGAATCGAACCCACAGCCTCTGCTTGAGAAGTCATAGCCTTAACCACTGGACTACCAGGGAAGTCCCAGTCTTCAATTTTAAATCTTTACTCTTCTCTAGAATTAGTGGGAAAAACCCTTGATGCTTGTGGTAAGTAGAATCATGGCCCTTCACGTCCAATCCTGCTCCCCAGAAACTGACAATGCATGGCCAGAGGGACTTTGCAGATGTGATAAAGCTGAGACAAAGACAGTGTCCAGGAATATCCAGGGGGCCTAATTTAACCTTCTGAAACGGGGAGAACCTTTCCCAGCTGCTGTCAGGGGGAGATGTGGTTAGAGAGGAAGCGTCAGAGAGATGGGATGTTGTGAGCTTTGAAGATGGAGGAGGGGCCCAAAAGCCAACGCATGCTGGCTGTCTCCAGAAGCTGAGGATTGCCTCTCAGAGTCTCTAAAGAAAACTCAGCCCTGAGCCTTTGATCTCAGCCTCAGGAAACCCGAGTCAGACTGCTAATCCACAGACCTGGAAGACAGCGAGATTTGTGTTAGGCCACGAAACTTGTGGTAATTTGTTACAGCAGCAGCAGGAGGCCCATACATTACCTTTTCTTCTTTTTAAATTAATTTTTACTAGAGGATAGTTGCTTTACAAAGTTATGTTTCTGCTGTACAACAAAGTGAACCAGACACACATATACGTACATCCTCTCCTCTTTGGACTTCCTTCCCAGTCAGATCACCACAGTGCATTGAGGAGAGTTCCCTGCGCTGCCGAGTATGCTCTCATTTGTTATCTGTTTTATGCATAGTATTGATAGTGCATATACATCAATCCAATCTCCCAATTCCTTCCATCCTTACTTTCCCCCTTGGTATCCAAATATATGTTCTCTACATGGGTGTCTTTATTTCTGTGTTACACATAAGGTTGTCTATACCATTTTTCTAGATTCCACATATATGTTTTAATATATGACATTTTGTTTTTCTCTTTCTGACTTACTTGACTCTGTATAACAGTCTCCAAGTTCATCCACATCTGTACACACATTCCCTTCTTGTTTGAAGGAATACTTTGAGCTCCCCAGCGAGAAAGAAGAGAGGCCAGGCCAGGGAATTGTATAGATCTGTACTATACAACACAGTAGCCACTTGAAAAGGGGCTGGTCCACGTTCAGCACTACATGTAGAATATGCATAGATTTTAAGGATTCAGTATGAAAGAAAATCTTATGAATCATTTATTCTTATGAATAACATATTGAAATGATACTCTTCTGGACACACTGATTTAAATTTTAAAAATTATTTAAAAGTATTTCACCTGTTTTTTTTAAAACTCAAAACTGTGACTGTGAGAAAATTTAAACCACATACATGGCTGGCGTTTGTGACTCACGTTGCACTTCTGTTAGTCGGCTGTAGAGCATCCCTATGTGGTTAGAGAGGAAGCGTCAGAGAGATGGGATGTTGTGAGCTTTGAAGATGGAGGAGGGCCCAAAGCCAACATGCTGGCTGTCTCCAGAAGCTGAGGATTGCCTCTCAGAGTCTCTAAAGAAAACTCAGCCCTGAGCCTTTGATCTCAGCCTCAGGAAACCCGAGTCAGACTGCTAATCCACAGACCTGGAAGACAGCGAGATTTGTGTTAGGCCACGAAACTTGTGGTAATTTGTTACAGCAGCAGCAGGAGGCCCATACATTACCTTTTCTTCTTTTTAAATTAATTTTTACTAGAGGATAGTTGCTTTACAAAGTTATGTTTCTGCTGTACAACAAAGTGAACCAGACACACATATACGTACATCCTCTCCTCTTTGGACTTCCTTCCCAGTCAGATCACCACAGTGCATTGAGGAGAGTTCCCTGCGCTGCCGAGTATGCTCTCATTTGTTATCTGTTTTATGCATAGTATTGATAGTGCATATACATCAATCCAATCTCCCAATTCCTTCCATCCTTACTTTCCCCCTTGGTATCCAAATATATGTTCTCTACATGGGTGTCTTTATTTCTGTGTTACACATAAGGTTGTCTATACCATTTTTCTAGATTCCACATATATGTTTTAATATATGACATTTTGTTTTTCTCTTTCTGACTTACTTGACTCTGTATAACAGTCTCCAAGTTCATCCACATCTGTACACACATTCCCTTCTTGTTTGAAGGAATACTTTGAGCTCCCCAGCGAGAAAGAAGAGAGGCCAGGCCAGGGAATTGTATAGATCTGTACTATACAACACAGTAGCCACTTGAAAAGGGGCTGGTCCACGTTCAGCACTACATGTAGAATATGCATAGATTTTAAGGATTCAGTATGAAAGAAAATCTTATGAATCATTTATTCTTATGAATAACATATTGAAATGATACTCTTCTGGACACACTGATTTAAATTTTAAAAATTATTTAAAAGTATTTCACCTGTTTTTTTTTTTAAAAACTCAAAAACTGTGACTGTGAGAAAATTTAAACCACATACATGGCTGGCGTTTGTGACTCACGTTGCACTTCTGTTAGTCGGCTGTAGAGCATCCCTGGAGGATACGAGGTGGTTGTTTCAAGGGCAGACAACTAAGCAGGGAGTTGGGACATTCAGGTATAGGTTTCCAAGAGGACAGCTCAAGCTCCCTTGCGTCTTCCTGTACTGGGCTTCCTGGAAGAGAAGGTGTCACATGGGTCTTTAAATCCTCAGCATATAGTACATTGGAGTTCATTTCAGTTGCTCAGTTGTGTGCAGCTCTTTGTGACCCCATGGACTGCAGCACACCAGGCTTCCTTGTCCTTCAGTATCTTCCAGAGCTTCCTCAGGCTTGTGTCCCTTGACGCAGTGATGCTCTCCAACCATCTCGTCCTCTGTTGTCCCGCCTAGTACAGTGGCTAGCATATGCTGAGACTGTTCCCAGAGCATACACAGATGCTGCTGATCCTAGAAGGTGCTTTGATGAGGCACAACAAGGTGTCTGAAGCAACTGTTCTGAAAGACCTAGACCCTGTGGTCTAACAGAAAACAGGATGTAAGACTGGATAAGACTGCATCTCCAGGAAAGAAAGATGTCAGAAAGAGAAACCAAGAGGCAGTCTCAGATGTCTGAGCCTGAATACCAAGAAGCATTCCATAGAGTGATTTCTGCTTGGCCTGTTTTCTTATCTCGGTGGCAACTTCTCAGTAATGCAGAGAAAGCAGCTGGAGCTGAGAACCGGGAGACAAGCCCTTCCTTTGCAAGGCTGGTTCTCCCCTGATGCGCCCAGTGATGAATCTAGCTCCTCGTAGTTCCCTTCACCGTGCCTGTGTTCAGAGGCCAGTGTTTACACTGATCCGTCCTGAGTGCCATGAGGACTCTTAGTGACTTTGACTGGAAGAGTTCATTAAATATCAGGGATCATTTGTGTTCTGGGAACAGGATGGGATATTCTGATTGATGGCTTAGCTGCAACTTTGACTTTGGCATTTGCGGACTCTTTTGGGGTTCAAAAGTGATTTGCGGTCCAAAATGCTATCTCTGAAAGCCTCCACCATGGCTGTGCTTGAACTCAGTTGCCTCAGTTGTGTCTGACTATTTGCAGCCCACCAGGCTCCTCTGTCCACGGGATTCTCCAGCAAGAATAATGAAGTGGGTTGCCATGCCTTCCACCAGATGCAGCTCAATTTTGCTCTTTTTCTACCCTGCATGATATCATTTGCTTAACTCAAATGAACTTCATGCCATTAAAAATGGGGAAATCCAATTGATTTCAATGCCATCTAAGTCTGTTTTGAGGTCTTGTGGACGGAAATATCCTGGTTGCTTGGTCCCGATGATTCACATCGTAGAGCAGCCTGGGGGCTAAACTTTATCTTGTCCTTGCCATTATTTTTGTTTTCTATATGGAAACTCATCATTTGAGGTTGGCAATGTGGATTTGGACTCAAGTTCTTCTATGACTTTTTCCCGTGGTTCTGTATGTCAACCATCTCGTCCTCTGTTGTCCCGCCTAGTACAGTGGCTAGCATATGCTGAGACTGTTCCCAGAGCATACACAGATGCTGCTGATCCTAGAAGGTGCTTTGATGAGGCACAACAAGGTGTCTGAAGCAACTGTTCTGAAAGACCTAGACCCTGTGGTCTAACAGAAAACAGGATGTAAGACTGGATAAGACTGCATCTCCAGGAAAGAAAGATGTCAGAAAGAGAAACCAAGAGGCAGTCTCAGATGTCTGAGCCTGAATACCAAGAAGCATTCCATAGAGTGATTTCTGCTTGGCCTGTTTTCTTATCTCGGTGGCAACTTCTCAGTAATGCAGAGAAAGCAGCTGGAGCTGAGAACCGGGAGACAAGCCCTTCCTTTGCAAGGCTGGTTCTCCCCTGATGCGCCCAGTGATGAATCTAGCTCCTCGTAGTTCCCTTCACCGTGCCTGTGTTCAGAGGCCAGTGTTTACACTGATCCGTCCTGAGTGCCATGAGGACTCTTAGTGACTTTGACTGGAAGAGTTCATTAAATATCAGGGATCATTTGTGTTCTGGGAACAGGATGGGATATTCTGATTGATGGCTTAGCTGCAACTTTGACTTTGGCATTTGCGGACTCTTTTGGGGTTCAAAAGTGATTTGCGGTCCAAAATGCTATCTCTGAAAGCCTCCACCATGGCTGTGCTTGAACTCAGTTGCCTCAGTTGTGTCTGACTATTTGCAGCCCACCAGGCTCCTCTGTCCACGGGATTCTCCAGCAAGAATAATGAAGTGGGTTGCCATGCCTTCCACCAGATGCAGCTCAATTTTGCTCTTTTTCTACCCTGCATGATATCATTTGCTTAACTCAAATGAACTTCATGCCATTAAAAATGGGGAAATCCAATTGATTTCAATGCCATCTAAGTCTGTTTTGAGGTCTTGTGGACGGAAATATCCTGGTTGCTTGGTCCCGATGATTCACATCGTAGAGCAGCCTGGGGGCTAAACTTTATCTTGTCCTTGCCATTATTTTTGTTTTCTATATGGAAACTCATCATTTGAGGTTGGCAATGTGGATTTGGACTCAAGTTCTTCTATGACTTTTTTTCCCGTGGTTCTGTATGTCAGACCCCAAATCTCCAATTCTAGGCTGTTTTCCAAAAGCAAACACCCTCACCAGCCCTCTGAAAGATGGCTGGTCTGTTGGATATTATAGTGAGCCCTCCTCTGAGGTTGGTTAGGCTCAGACTTTATTGCCTTTTAGTCAGAAAGAGAGTGTGACAATTTATTCCCAGGAGCGAGAAAGCAAATTAGTCCTGAAAATGTTGTCTGGGAGACTTGCTGGCACATGGAACCAGTTCATTAGTTTGATCTTGACGCTGGGGCAGGGGATGATGATCAGTAAGGAGGTGCTGACGGCCAGGTAAACTGAAGCCAGCGTGTGTTCAAATTCACTGCGCCCATGCACAGGGCTGTCTTCAGCAAACCATATGGTTGTTTTGGTTAAACTCTCTCTCACACACACACACACACACACACACACACACACACACACATTATATTTTTCTGGATGCTTCAAGAAAGTCTGTAAGTTAAGACAAATGATAGGAGCTGAGAGTAACTGACCATCCTGTCAATATGGAAATGTCGTCTTTGCAGCAAATGGAATAATATTCCCAGCAAGAAAAGAAGCTACACAAAGAAAGAGGTCAAGGCATTACCTATCCACAGAGAGATGATAGAGACCTAATCCAACCATTACATAGTAGACAACAGCAATCTCTTCTGATGCTACAGGTAAGATTTCGAATAGCCATATGTGTTTATCCTCTTTGACTTGTTCATCTGCTAAGTTGTGTCCGATTCTTTGTGACCCGTGGATGAGTCATGGAATTCTCCGGACAAGAATACTGGAGTGGGTAGCCTATTTGTTCTCCAGGGGATCTTCTGGACCCAGAAATCAAACCAAGGTCTCCTGCATTGCCAGCAGATGAATAGTTCCAAGACTCCTATTTGACGTTGAAGATGACCCATTAGTTAAAATTATATTTCTCTTGTTTGTTTCATTTTTTTTAGCACCAAAAACATTTTTATTGGGGTATAGCCAATGAACAATTTTGTGATAGTTTCCGATGAAACTATCACAAGGGTAGTTGAAGGGACTTGGCCATACGTATATTTGTTTTAATTGAACTAATATAGAGGGAACATCCTAGGGGGTTGGAGAAGACCATTAGGCCATGCACAACAAAGTCCCAGTAGACCAGGCTTTGATGACAGGCACAGAACAGCCCCTCCCCTGCTCTGCCCCTGGGGGACGCACAGCTTTTTTCCTGTGAAACAGTGAACCTATTATAGTGAGCCCTCCTCTGAGGTTGGTTAGGCTCAGACTTTATTGCCTTAGTCAGAAATGTGCCCCGGCGAGAAAGCAAATTAGTCCTGAAAATGTTGTCTGGGAGACTTGCTGGCACATGGAACCAGTTCATTAGTTTGATCTTGACGCTGGGGCAGGGGATGATGATCAGTAAGGAGGTGCTGACGGCCAGGTAAACTGAAGCCAGCGTGTGTTCAAATTCACTGCGCCCATGCACAGGGCTGTCTTCAGCAAACCATATGGTTGTTTTGGTTAAACTCTCTCTCACACACACACACACACACACACACACACACACACACACACATTATATTTTTCTGGATGCTTCAAGAAAGTCTGTAAGTTAAGACAAATGATAGGAGCTGAGAGTAACTGACCATCCTGTCAATATGGAAATGTCGTCTTTGCAGCAAATGGAATAATATTCCCAGCAAGAAAAGAAGCTACACAAAGAAAGAGGTCAAGGCATTACCTATCCACAGAGAGATGATAGAGACCTAATCCAACCATTACATAGTAGACAACAGCAATCTCTTCTGATGCTACAGGTAAGATTTCGAATAGCCATATGTGTTTATCCTCTTTGACTTGTTCATCTGCTAAGTTGTGTCCGATTCTTTGTGACCCGTGGATGAGTCATGGAATTCTCCGGGCAAGAATACTGGAGTGGGTAGCCTATTTGTTCTCCAGGGGATCTTCTGGACCCAGAAATCAAACCAAGGTCTCCTGCATTGCCAGCAGATGAATAGTTCCAAGACTCCTATTTGACGTTGAAGATGACCCATTAGTTAAAATTATATTTCTCTTGTTTGTTTCATTTTTTTTAGCACCAAAAACATTTTTATTGGGGTATAGCCAATGAACAATTTTGTGATAGTTTCCGATGAAACTATCACAAGGGTAGTTGAAGGGACTTGGCCATACGTATATTTGTTTTAATTGAACTAATATAGAGGGAACATCCTAGGGGGTTGGAGAAGACCATTAGGCCATGCACAACAAAGTCCCAGTAGACCAGGCTTTGATGACAGGCACAGAACAGCCCCTCCCCTGCTCTGCCCCTGGGGGACGCACAGCTTTCCCTGATGTGTTGTGTTCGGTTGGAGGGCTGCTGGAAGCAGTGTCTTCTATTTCCTCTTTTGCTTTCTTTATCTTGCTAGCTCACAGAGATGGAGGCCACAGTGTGCTATCACCACCGCAGTCTAAAGCTTATCTTTGTGAACGTGATCGTACTTGGGGATGGCCAAAGCCTGAGGAAATATGGCCTCTGGTGAATGACCGCGAGATAAGGGGACAATATTTTCAGGGTGCCTGGGCACTTGGAATGGGACTCAAGGGTCAGGCAGGAATGAATCCATCATTTTCAACCATGGAGCCTCTGGTACTCCCGTGGGGAGGGAGGTAGAGGCTTGGTTGTCCATTGGTCTTCTGCTCACATACACAAATCTGGATGGTAGCTTTTTAAAAGATGGCATAGAGGGGCTTCCCCAGTGGTCCAATGGGTAAGGACATCACCTTGCAGTGCAAGGAGTGCCGGTTTGATCCCTGGCCTGGGAAGATCCCACGTGCCATGGAGCGGCTGGACTGATGTGTCCAATGACCAAGCTGGAGCTCAGAGCACATGCGCCCAGAGTCGGTGCTCTGCAGCAAGAGAGGCCACTGCGATAGGAGGCCCACACAGGCCAAAGAACAAAGACAGATGAAAATAAATAAATGAAAGACCAATAGAAGTGGCCAAAAAAAAAAAAGATGGCATGGGTACCTGACATGGCATCCCCTAATTCACACCCTCTCTCTGCCCATGAGTGAGCCTCACACCAGATCTACTGAATTGCAGCTCCTGGGCATGCAGCACCCAGAGATCCCAATTTCTGGAAACTTTTAATTTTAGAAGAGCTTTAGGTATACAGAGAAGTTGCAAAGAGAACACAGAGAGTTCCCATTTACGCCACCCCGTTTTTTATTAGAAATCCTACACTAACATGGTACGTATGTTATCATTTGAATGAACCAATATTGATGTTTGATTATTAACTAACATCCACATTTTGTTGGCATTGCACCACCTTTTCCATGAAAGGATTCTGTCCGAGATACCCCATTCCCTTTGACTGTCAGGGAAATATCTCCTCAGGCTTCTCTTGGCTGGGATAGTTCCCCAGACGTTCCTCATGTCTGATGACCTTTCAGAGCTTTGAAGTGTCCTGGAGACTGTTTTGTAGACTGTCTCTCTGTTGGGATCTGTTTGATGTTGTGCTCCTGGCGAGACTGGGGTTATGGGTTTGGGGAAGGAAGACCACAGAGGTAAATGCCCTTCCCATCACGTCCCATTAGGGCTTCGGAGCATCAGCGTGACTCAGTCCTGATGTCCACCTTGATCGTTTGGCTGAGACAGTTCTGACGAGTGTCTGCCCCGTGAAGTTTCCTTTTCCCCACCTTTTCATACTGTATTTTTTGCAAGGAAGTCATTGTGGGTAACCCACACGAAGGGAGTGGGGAGTTATATATAGTCTGTCTCCTGGTGGGGGAGTAGCGTTTGGGAGTCTTCTGCTTTGGGGATGTCTATTTGTACCCTTTTAATCTATTCAATCATTTATTTCTATCAGTATGAACTCATGGATAGTGAGTTATAATCCAATACTTGTTTTTTAATCAAATTACTCCAGCTTACGTATTAGGGCCTCTTGTATCCTTTTGCTGTGGTGGTAGTTTTGTGGGTGCACTTCGGGGACTTTCTGCCATCAAAGGCTACTCTTCAGTATCCACATTAAAAAGATTACTTTATTTTTATTGAAGTATAGTTAATTTACAATTTCCTCCACCTCCTGTCCTCTCTCAGTTTTGCCAGAGGCGTGGACTAACTTCCTGCAGGTAACTACCTTGTGTTAGTTTCAAGGGTACCACACAGTGACTCAGTTTCATATCAGTATGTGTATGTGAACCCACGTTAAAAATATTAATATCCACATTAAAAATATCCATATTAAAAATAGGCTCCAGCACACTCTAAAATTCAAGATCATTTCCAACCACGGAAACCAGACATTTCCAAATAGCCTGCTTATTGGTGAGTCTGGGACCAAGTGGTTAGAAAGAAGCTACAGAATAATGTCTATCTTTAAAGTCTCTCCAAGTTTATTTGGCAACATACAAAGCCAAGGCGTGTGCAAGGAGGCAGGTATTCAGATCCAATCGGGAGACGAGGGACCCCCTGGGAAGACCAGGGAAGCCGTTTCCTGGGCGTGGCAGGGCTTCTGGGTCACGGCCCATTGTGACCTGTCTCAGTCACCAGCAAGGAGGATCTGGAGCCATCTCAGTCGCTGCCTTGGGACTTTCCGGTGACTTCTCTGAGACAGGGTCCGAAAAGACCCATGGACAGCAAAGCTGAGGGCTGGCTGTGGGATTGGGCGGGCTGTCCTTCCTTCCATCTGCTTTAATTATGGCCGTCTATGCTTGATAACTGGATAGACTGAGAGATTGACGTTATGGTTGTTGGCGGTTTGTTTTTCGCTGACCCTCATGCAGGATCTTAATTTCCAAACCAGGTACGGAGCGCAGGTCCCTGTATTGGAAGGTGGAGTTGTAACCCCTGGACTGCCAGGGAAGTCTCTAGACCAAGAACTTGTCACGGAAGCCCCTGCATGCTGTGTCCATAGAGACACATCGAGTGCCCATTTCTGATCCTTGCTGAACAGTCACTGGTGATGCACCCACAAATGCACCGACAATACCCAGAGCCGGCCCAGCAGGAAGACCACTGGCTCCTGCTTTTCTTGACCCTTCTTTGGTTTCCATAGTTGCTTTGGCTCCTCTGCCATCTCTGAACAGCTGTTTACCTTTTCAGAATGCATCTGGTAGTGTTTCTAATTAGCGATAACAACAAATGACAGGAACTCCTAGACATTGTGACATTTTTAAGCTGCCAAATGTCTGGTCTCAGGGCCAGGAATCGTTCGTCATTATTGTGTGTAGCCCCAGATTTTCCACGTTGCTGATTCTGCCTTTTTGGCAGGGAGTTGTTACAAGGGTACAATGACTCAGCATATCGGGTTTTAATAAATATTAATATCCACATTAAAAATATCCATATTAAAATAGGCTCCAGCACACTCTAAAATTCAAGATCATTTCCAACCACGGAAACCAGACATTTCCAAATAGCCTGCTTATTGGTGAGTCTGGGACCAAGTGGTTAGAAAGAAGCTACAGAATAATGTCTATCTTTAAAGTCTCTCCAAGTTTATTTGGCAACATACAAAGCCAAGGCGTGTGCAAGGAGGCAGGTATTCAGATCCAATCGGGAGACGAGGGACCCCCTGGGAAGACCAGGGAAGCCGTTTCCTGGGCGTGGCAGGGCTTCTGGGTCACGGCCCATTGTGACCTGTCTCAGTCACCAGCAAGGAGGATCTGGAGCCATCTCAGTCGCTGCCTTGGGACTTTCCGGTGACTTCTCTGAGACAGGGTCCGAAAAGACCCATGGACAGCAAAGCTGAGGGCTGGCTGTGGGATTGGGCGGGCTGTCCTTCCTTCCATCTGCTTTAATTATGGCCGTCTATGCTTGATAACTGGATAGACTGAGAGATTGACGTTATGGTTGTTGGCGGTTTGTTTTTCGCTGACCCTCATGCAGGATCTTAATTTCCAAACCAGGTACGGAGCGCAGGTCCCCTGTATTGGAAGGTGGAGTTGTAACCCCTGGACTGCCAGGGAAGTCTCTAGACCAAGAACTTGTCACGGAAGCCCCTGCATGCTGTGTCCATAGAGACACATCGAGTGCCCATTTCTGATCCTTGCTGAACAGTCACTGGTGATGCACCCACAAATGCACCGACAATACCCAGAGCCGGCCCAGCAGGAAGACCACTGGCTCCTGCTTTTCTTGACCCTTCTTTGGTTTCCATAGTTGCTTTGGCTCCTCTGCCATCTCTGAACAGCTGTTTACCTTTTCAGAATGCATCTGGTAGTGTTTCTAATTAGCGATAACAACAAATGACAGGAACTCCTAGACATTGTGACATTTTTAAGCTGCCAAATGTCTGGTCTCAGGGCCAGGAATCGTTCGTCATTATTGTGTGTAGCCCCAGATTTTCCACGTTGCTGATTCTGCCTTTTTTTTGGCAGGGAGTGGGAGGGGTCGTTAGGGAGGGAGGGGAGCGGGCGGGCCACTTCTATTGGTCTTTCATTTATCTATTTTCATCCATCTTTGTTCTTTGGCCCGTGTGGGCCTCCCATCGCAGTGAACTCTGTTGTCACAGAGCACTGGCTCTGGGCACATGTGCTCCAGAGCTTTGGCTCAGTAATTGGACACATCGGTCCTGCTGCTCCACAGCATGTGGGATCTTCCCAGGCCAGGGTTCGAACCGGCATTCCTTGCACTGCAAGGCGGTGTCCTTACCCACTGGACCACCAGGGAAGCCTCTGATTCTGCCTTTGGTCTGGGCCTTGTCACTCTTCCTGCCTCATCGTCCCCCACCCACTGTCCTCTCTCAGTTTTGCCAGAGGCGTGGACTAACTTCTGAGCAGCAGCTATTCTGGTAGGATTCCTGGCATGCAGTAGCATTCCAGAAGCACTCGTGGTTGTTGTTTTAGCACTTTAGCCTCTATTGATTATTTCTTATTGGGGGTTGAGGGTGTTGTGTTTTGTCCCCCAGGGTTTTTATCCATCTGTGGCTGGGCACAGATTCATTTGAAATGGGTTTGCTGTTTTTCTTTTTTTTTTTTTTCCTATTTGAGGCAAGAGTGCAGATAGGCTTTTTTTTTTTTTTTAATTTGGCCTCTTTTATTGGTCCTTCATTTATTTATTTCCATCCATCTTTATTCTTTGGCCCGTGTGGGCCTCCCATTGCAGTGGCCTCTCTCCTTGCAGAGCACCAGCTCTGGGCGCATGCGCTCTAGAGCACCAGCTGGTCATTGGACACATCAGTCCAGCCGCTCTGCAGCATGTGAGATCTTCCTGTGCCAGGAATCGAACTGGTGCCCCTTGCACTGCAAGGCGGCGGACCCTTCACCCACTGGACCACCTGGGAAGCCCTTGGCTGTACTTTTAATTCTCTTGTGCCACCTGGGAGGACTTCTTCATTTCCTTGTTAAAGTAAAGAAGGAAAAAAAAAAAAAAACCCACATCTGAACTAATCTGATGTCCATGTGTGCCGACCAACTCCAACAAGTGCACTATAGCAATTCTAACACTCTGTGTGATTATTTATGTCTAGGAAGATCTGTCAGTGGGAAAACTTCTTTTGAGTTTCCACTCAAGTCTGTACTAGTGATGAGAAATGTAACGTTGACAACAGCAGTAGAGTAATGTTCATTGAAATCTATCTAGTTGGATAAAACCCCATGTACCTAACTTGGTTATCACAATAACTTTATGAGGTGGATAAGATGCCCCCATCTTATGGTTGAGGAAACTGATGTTGAAGAGTTTATTTGTTCTCCTTTAAATGCATAAACGTGTATAAGGATAATTTGATTGGGGAATATAGGTAAATAAGCCAAACAACCAAGTTATCAGAGGGCTGATGTCAGGAGGTGGCTCAGTGGTAAAGAATCTGCCCGCCAATGCCGGAGACGGGTTTGATCCCTGATCCAGGAAGCTCCTACATGCTGAGGAGCAACTAAACCTGTGTGCCCCCCAAATTGAGCCTGTGCTCTAGAGCCCAGGGGCCTCAACTACTCCTGAAGCCCCAGGGCCCTAAAGCCCATGCTCTGCAGCAAGAGAAGTCACCACAATGAGAAGCCTGCACCTCACAATGAGAGAGTAACTCCGCTTGCTAGAGAAAGCAGGCGCAGCGATGAAGACCCAGCACAGCCAAAATAAATAAATAACATTATAAAAAATGAGGGCTGGTGTCAAAGGATGGAGACACAAATGAAGAAAGATCTTCTCTTATCTTCCTGGATCGAACAAAGCATCTTGCCTCTAGGATGCTGAGGCAGCGCTCCTGCACAGGGTCTGCCCCTTTGCCTTTTTCTCCTGGGGCTTCTGTCTCTTCTGGCCTCAGGCGGCTCTGCACGTCTTGCCAGTTCCTCTCCGGATCTACCCCCACTGAGGAGGTACTTTCCTGTTGGCTCCCCAAGGATGCTCCTCTGGGCTCCCAGCCACCAAGCATTGACCTTTCAGTCACTTCCTTCATTCTCTTCCACCGAGGGGGTCTCAGTGGGATTCCACACTCATCCTTCACCCATTTCTTCTTCCCAAACGGACAGAAAACATCTGAAATACTACTAAGCATGAAATGCTGAGACATGGCTCTTGGATCCACCCGGGAGGTCAGGGGATCTCCCACATCTGAACTAATCTGATGTCCAGTCCAATGTCTGCAATTCAAAGTGAATTTATGTCTAGGAAGATCTGTCAGTGGAAAACTTCTTTTGAGTTTCCACTCAAGTCTGTACTAGTGATGAGAAATGTAACGTTGACAACAGCAGTAGAGTAATGTTCATTGAAATCTATCTAGTTGGATAAAACCCCATGTACCTAACTTGGTTATCACAATAACTTTATGAGGTGGATAAGATGCCCCCATCTTATGGTTGAGGAAACTGATGTTGAAGAGTTTATTTGTTCTCCTTTAAATGCATAAACGTGTATAAGGATAATTTGATTGGGGAATATAGGTAAATAAGCCAAACAACCAAGTTATCAGAGGGCTGATGTCAGGAGGTGGCTCAGTGGTAAAGAATCTGCCCGCCAATGCCGGAGACGGGTTTGATCCCTGATCCAGGAAGCTCCTACATGCTGAGGAGCAACTAAACCTGTGTGCCCCCCAAATTGAGCCTGTGCTCTAGAGCCCAGGGGCCTCAACTACTCCTGAAGCCCCAGGGCCCTAAAGCCCATGCTCTGCAGCAAGAGAAGTCACCACAATGAGAAGCCTGCACCTCACAATGAGAGAGTAACTCCGCTTGCTAGAGAAAGCAGGCGCAGCGATGAAGACCCAGCACAGCCAAAATAAATAAATAACATTATAAAAAATGAGGGCTGGTGTCAAAGGATGGAGACACAAATGAAGAAAGATCTTCTCTTATCTTCCTGGATCGAACAAAGCATCTTGCCTCTAGGATGCTGAGGCAGCGCTCCTGCACAGGGTCTGCCCCTTTGCCTTTTTCTCCTGGGGCTTCTGTCTCTTCTGGCCTCAGGCGGCTCTGCACGTCTTGCCAGTTCCTCTCCGGATCTACCCCCACTGAGGAGGTACTTTCCTGTTGGCTCCCCAAGGATGCTCCTCTGGGCTCCCAGCCACCAAGCATTGACCTTTCAGTCACTTCCTTCATTCTCTTCCACCGAGGGGGTCTCAGTGGGATTCCACACTCATCCTTCACCCATTTCTTCTTCCCAAACGGACAGAAAACATCTGAAATACTACTAAGCATGAAATGCTGAGACATGGCTCTTGGATCCTACCCTGCAGTGGTTGCCAAGGCTCATGGGTGGGCTTGGTTCATCATCAAAGCAGCCATTCTTCCTCACAGCCAATTAGGAGCACTACCAGAGGCAGAATGTGCACACGCATTTCTTTCAAGGGGTCCTCTTGAGGTTTTTTTGGATAAGGGATGCCGACCTTGCACAGGCTTCCAGAAGCCCACTTCCCTCTTGACTTTTTTTTTTTTTTTTGGCTGTGCTGGGTATTCATTGGTTTGGGCGGGCTTTCTCTAGTAGCACGAGTGCGGGCTACTCTTTGTTGCAATATATGGGCTTCTCATTGCAGTGACTTCTTTTGTTGTGAGGCACAAACTCGAGGGCACACAGGCTTCAGTAGTCATAGCACATGGACTCAGTAGTCGTGACTCCCAGGCTCTAGAGCACAAGCTCAATAGTGGTGGCACAGGGTCATCGCTGCTGCGTGGCATGTGGAATCTCCCTGGACCGGGGTTTGAACCCTTGTCCATCCACTGCACCACCAGGGAAGACCCCTCTTGGTTTTTTGCCCATTTGTTCTTTCTACATCTCTCCTTCAGGGTTCTGTTTCATCCTGCAGCCTGGAGAGCTTCTCTTCTTGTGGAGATGTAGACAAGCTCTGTACTTCTGGATCCTGAACGTTCTCCAGCAGCTTTGTGGAGTACCCAGGTCTATCTGGTTTGGAAGCCAGCATTATATCAGTGCCCACAAAGCAGGATGCAGGGACTTCCCAAGTGGTACAAGTAGTAAAGAATCTGCCTGCCAACGCATGAGACACAAGAGACATGAGTTCACTCCCTGAGTTGGGAAGATACCCTGGAGGAAGAAATGCCTGGAGAATCCCATAGACAGAGGAGCCTGGTGGGTTACAGTCCCTGGAGCATCCAAGCGTCAGACATGACTGAACACACACAAAGCAGGATGCATGTGACTTGTCACCTCTCTTTCTTTCAAAACACATGCTTCCTTTGGCAGCAAGTCCCTGCTTCTCATGTGACGGACCCCTGCATCTCCTCGTCGTTGAGCAAAGGTGACTAACATCCCAGAGCCCATGGGGCCTACTCATACTTGCCACATGTCTGTCTGCTTCAGGTTTTCTTAATGACTCACACCATTCCCTATGTGCCGTTCCTTGCCAACCTTCACTGAATCGTTATTCAAATATTGTGCCAGGAAGGGTGAGGGGGGATGGTGCACATAAGGGAAACAGCACATAAGGGAAGTCCTTGCTCTTCTGAGATTCACGGTGCAGGGGAGACAGAGCCGGTGGATAGGCATGTTCACAATCTACCTTTCCTTTGAGTCACGGATTTGTGTTTGCATTGCTTGTGAAAGGAGCGTTCAGAAAGCTCCAGAGGAAGGAAGGGGGCGCTTTGATGGAGATGGTCAGGAACGTTTCTTGTGGGAGGTGGCATGTGGTCATGACTTGGAAGACTGTCTAGGACTGTCTAGTAGGAAGATACCGCTGAAAGGGTGATTTGGGCACAGCAGAGCACAGGAGCGGGCCATCTCGGGCTTGTCCTTGGGGATCCTGAGTCAACCCACATGACTGCTTCTGTGACCAGCATGGCCCTTGTGAAGAGATGTAGGAAAAGGACTGGGAAGGCATATAGAGAAACACTGTTGAGGGCTGCCACAGGGAAGGCATGTTTTCCTCATTCTTCTAGAGATAATAAGAGAGAAAGTACTTCATTCATATATGCATTCCTCCCCCGTCAGTTGCTCAGTCGTGTCCGACTCTGTGACCACACGGACGGCAGCCCACCAGGCTCCTCTGTTGATGGAATTCTCCAGGCAAGAAGACTGGAGTGGGTTGCCATTCCCTTCTCCAGGGGATCCTCCTGACCCAGGGATCAAACCCATGTCTCCTACATGGGCAAGTGGGTTCTTTACCACTAAGCCACCGGGGAAGCTCCCTATGTCTACATTGGACACCATGTAAATATTCAGCATCTGTTCAGGCCACAGGCAGCTGTCACTCCCCACTATATGGTCACTTCCAGTTTTGAATTTTTTAGAAGATATGGAAGAAAATAAGCACCATTATCCTTGTAACTGCATAGAATATTGTGTCCCTGAAAATAATGTACTTAAATCTGTGTAGACGTTGCAAACAGTGTATGCCATGTGACTTGTCACCTCTCTTTCTTTCAAAACACATGCTTCCTTTGGCAGCAAGTCCCTGCTTCTCATGTGACGGACCCCTGCATCTCCTCGTCGTTGAGCAAAGGTGACTAACATCCCAGAGCCCATGGGGCCTACTCATACTTGCCACATGTCTGTCTGCTTCAGGTTTTCTTAATGACTCACACCATTCCCTATGTGCCGTTCCTTGCCAACCTTCACTGAATCGTTATTCAAATATTGTGCCAGGAAGGGTGAGGGGGGATGGTGCACATAAGGGAAACAGCACATAAGGGAAGTCCTTGCTCTTCTGAGATTCACGGTGCAGGGGAGACAGAGCCGGTGGATAGGCATGTTCACAATCTACCTTTCCTTTGAGTCACGGATTTGTGTTTGCATTGCTTGTGAAAGGAGCGTTCAGAAAGCTCCAGAGGAAGGAAGGGGGCGCTTTGATGGAGATGGTCAGGAACGTTTCTTGTGGGAGGTGGCATGTGGTCATGACTTGGAAGACTGTCTAGGACTGTCTAGTAGGAAGATACCGCTGAAAGGGTGATTTGGGCACAGCAGAGCACAGGAGCGGGCCATCTCGGGCTTGTCCTTGGGGATCCTGAGTCAACCCACATGACTGCTTCTGTGACCAGCATGGCCCTTGTGAAGAGATGTAGGAAAAGGACTGGGAAGGCATATAGAGAAACACTGTTGAGGGCTGCCACAGGGAAGGCATGTTTTCCTCATTCTTCTAGAGATAATAAGAGAGAAAGTACTTCATTCATATATGCATTCCTCCCCCGTCAGTTGCTCAGTCGTGTCCGACTCTGTGACCACACGGACGGCAGCCCACCAGGCTCCTCTGTTGATGGAATTCTCCAGGCAAGAAGACTGGAGTGGGTTGCCATTCCCTTCTCCAGGGGATCCTCCTGACCCAGGGATCAAACCCATGTCTCCTACATGGGCAAGTGGGTTCTTTACCACTAAGCCACCGGGGAAGCTCCCTATGTCTACATTGGACACCATGTAAATATTCAGCATCTGTTCAGGCCACAGGCAGCTGTCACTCCCCACTATATGGTCACTTCCAGTTTTGAATTTTTTAGAAGATATGGAAGAAAATAAGCACCATTATCCTTGTAACTGCATAGAATATTGTGTCCCTGAAAATAATGTACTTAAATCTGTGTTGACTTTGCAAACAGCTGTATGCCTTTATTTTTGTTCTGTGCTTGTGTATTTGTAGCTGTATGTTTTGGGCTTAAGAATGCAGGCTTGGGGGCCAGTCTGCCTGGGTTTAGATCTCAGCTCTGTTGCATCCCAGAGGTGTGAAGATGAACAGATTACCTGACTCCCTGGTTTCTTATTTTCTTTATCTGTAGAATGAAGATAATAATAGTATGTACCTTTCTGGGTTATTGTGAGGATTAACTAAAATTATGCATGTAAAAACCCTTACTACCTGGCACAGGGTAAATGATACATTTCTACTGTCTTTAGGATGCTTTTGAAAACAAAATGAATTATTCATAATGGTATCAAATGAACTGAAAGAGTAATACACACACATGATGAAGCAACAACCAGAAACCCTCAGTGCCAGAGGGGAACTAGTCAATGAAACTCACACCCTGAGCCCCCAGCAAGCCTGAGGCAGTGCTTGTGACATTTCTCAGTAACCTTCCAAAATCAGCCTGTGTTTCTGGGGCACATGCATGGGTGTGCTTCCCTCTCTCTGAATGTGAAGCAAATGTGTGTATGTGTGGATGTGCATGTATACACACACATATCCCATGTATCCATCCATCCAACCATCCTAAGTCATGTCTGACTCTTTGGAACCCTATGGCCCATAGGCCGCCAAGCTCCTCTGTATGTGGGAGTCTGTCCATGGGGCTGCAGGCAAGAATACTGGCATGCATCGCTGTGCCTTTCTCCAGAGAATCTTCCAGACCCAGGGATCAAATATGTGTCTCTTACGTCTCCTGCATCGGCAGGTGGGTTCTTTATCATTAACAGCGCCTGGGAAACCCCATCCCATATGTGCATATACGTATTGCTTTGCACCTTTTATTTTAAGAATATAACACATCTTAGTGATCATTCTGTATCTTCAATATGGACCTATATAATTCCTTTAATGATAATGTGGCATCTCATTTCATACGTATTTATAGACACAGTCCCTTATAAATGGAGTATTAAGATTGCCTCCAGGCAGTAAACAACAAAACCCTGTAAAAATATTATAATAATAAATAAAATTTGTATATAAAATAAAGATTGCCTCTAATCTTTGTGTCGCAAACCACTTTCCAATGGTCATTTAAAAAATAACTTTATTTATTTTGGCTGTGCTGGGTCTTAATTAAAAATTTCCATAATATTTCAAGTTTTATGGAGTGAATGTATATTATTTCACAGTGGGAAAAGGGGAATAATAATAATAATAAAATAATAATTGTTATAATTTTATAATAAAATTATAAATAATAACTTTTTTAAAGTAACAAACTAATAGGGGGGAAAGACTGCTGGAGAAAGGCACACAGACAATTGTATGAAAAAGGGACAGACCACGGAAAGGGCCACAGAAGAGTTAAGAAAGCACACCAGTTGGGTCAACAGCTAAAACCTGAGGAGCTCCTGTCAGCCCTGGGGATAAATTGGACCACTATCACAATAAATTTTAATATTTGGTAATGTTGTGCCATTGAAAAAAAATGCTTAGAAAAAGCATAATCAACTGGCTCAAGCAAGCTAGTGAGGAAATGTGTCGTGCATGTTAGAATAATCTTCATCAAGATAAGTTTTGAAGTGTTGTTAGTTAAAGGGGAAACCAGCTGCCTGTGTTTCTGGGGCACATGCATGGGTGTGCTTCCCTCTCTCTGAATGTGAAGCAAATGTGTGTATGTGTGGATGTGCATGTATACACACACATATCCCATGTATCCATCCATCCAACCATCCTAAGTCATGTCTGACTCTTTGGAACCCTATGGCCCATAGGCCGCCAAGCTCCTCTGTATGTGGGAGTCTGTCCATGGGGCTGCAGGCAAGAATACTGGCATGCATCGCTGTGCCTTTCTCCAGAGAATCTTCCAGACCCAGGGATCAAATATGTGTCTCTTACGTCTCCTGCATCGGCAGGTGGGTTCTTTATCATTAACAGCGCCTGGGAAACCCCATCCCATATGTGCATATACGTATTGCTTTGCACCTTTTATTTTAAGAATATAACACATCTTAGTGATCATTCTGTATCTTCAATATGGACCTATATAATTCCTTTAATGATAATGTGGCATCTCATTTCATACGTATTTATAGACACAGTCCCTTATAAATGGAGTATTAAGATTGCCTCCAGGCAGTAAACAACAAAACCCTGTAAAAATATTATAATAATAAATAAAATTTGTATATAAAATAAAGATTGCCTCTAATCTTTGTGTCGCAAACCACTTTCCAATGGTCATTTAAAAAATAACTTTATTTATTTTGGCTGTGCTGGGTCTTAATTAAAAATTTCCATAATATTTCAAGTTTTATGGAGTGAATGTATATTATTTCACAGTGGGAAAAGGGGAATAATAATAATAATAAAATAATAATTGTTATAATTTTATAATAAAATTATAAATAATAACTTTTTTAAAGTAACAAACTAATAGGGGGGAAAGACTGCTGGAGAAAGGCACACAGACAATTGTATGAAAAAGGGACAGACCACGGAAAGGGCCACAGAAGAGTTAAGAAAGCACACCAGTTGGGTCAACAGCTAAAACCTGAGGAGCTCCTGTCAGCCCTGGGGATAAATTGGACCACTATCACAATAAATTTTAATATTTGGTAATGTTGTGCCATTGAAAAAAAATGCTTAGAAAAAGCATAATCAACTGGCTCAAGCAAGCTAGTGAGGAAATGTGTCGTGCATGTTAGAATAATCTTCATCAAGATAAGTTTTGAAGTGTTGTTAGTTAAAGGGGAAACCAGCTGCTGTTTGGAAAATGCACTTGTGTAGACAGCCTCTTTGTTTAACAACACTGCGTAAACTAGACCTGACTGTATGTAGTCTTCTTAAAAGTCTACTTTTGAAGATGCTATCTTGAGACACATCTGTTTGTTTCTTGGTGAACTGTCTTTGATTATTCTATTCCCTCCTTGCTCAAGCTGTTTAAGAAAGCATCACAATCACATACTGATAGTGGCTACAAGAAGACTCAGAAAAATGACCCACAGGTCTAATTCCTTTCCATAGAATTCAAGGGACTTTCCAAATTAATTTATTTGAATTCCACTTGGAATTTGCAGTTCAGAAAGGGGTTGATAGATGCTGATGTTTTTACAATCTATAAAGATAAGAGTTACAAAGTGTATGACTTAGGTTTAACCTTCAGGAACCTAACTCCTTTTTTTTTTCAGTTGGAGGAAAATTGCTTTACCGTGTTGGGTTGGTTTCTGCTGTACAACAACGCACAAATTCATCATGCTAATTTGCCTGTTGTAGAGCAGAAAGCAACATAACATTGTTAAGTGATTTTCCTTTACATTTTTATATATGTGTATGTATATATCTATGTATCCTCCCTATTTCGCCTCCCTCCCTTTCTCCACTCTCCCCCTCTCGGTCATTGCAGAGTGCCAGGTTCTTTCCCTTGTGTTACACAGTGACTTCCCACTGCCTATCTATTTTACACATGATCATGTATAGATGTCTTTGTACTTTATCAGTTTTTACCCTTTCCTTCCTCTGCTGTGTCCACAATATACAATGGAATATTACTCAGTCATAAAAAGAATGCATCTGAGTCAGTTCTAATGAGGTGAATGAACCTAGAGCCTATTATACAGAGTGAAGGAAATCAGAAAGAGAAAAACAAATATTGTATATGAACGCATATATATGGAATCTGGAAGCTGTACCAGGAAAATGGTACTTTTGAATCTATTTGCAGGAAAGATATGGAGACATAGACCTAGAGAATGGAAGCTAACTTCTTAAGGATCATCAAGTTTTGTTACAGGTGTCTGTTCACAAACAAATGGTATGGGGGCTACCATCATAGATCTACCCAATCTTCCTGTTAACTTCCAAGGGCTTTACCTGACCACAGTCTATTCATCTGCTTGAAATGATAGATTTTTATTTTGTTTTCAAAGAGTTAGATTTTTTCTTCCTAACTAACTCTCTGTTATTCTTTAAATGGGTCTGAATTATTGAAGTTAATATTTTATTTCATTTAACTAATACCTTATGCCATTTTGTAAATTACTGTATTGAAGTGTCTTGAAATTATGGAGCTTGAATTTCCATTTTTTTTTATTAATGTGGAAATTTGGTTGCCATGGTTCCTCTGATATCTACAGAGTAAGAAGCCATTCTCTCCTTTTTCGCAGTCTGTGCTTATCTCCAGTATTAATGAAGGTGCTGGTGGACCTCCCTCACCCTGCTGTTTTCCTGTTTTTCTAATCTAGGATATACAATTAGTCAAGAGGAGAAACCACTGCTGGTCTCTCATGGACAACTGATGATATATTTCATATAACTTTACAGTGAATTCCCAGCAATGCCTCTAGGTTGGGCCCTTGTGACTCCAGTGGCCCCTTTCAGATGAGGGCAACCAGCAGGCCAGCCCATCTGAGCATCGAGCAGAGCCTTCTGTGTTAGATGACCACATTCTTGACATGGGACGTGGGACTCCACGGTTTTTTTCCAACTCTTGAGCTTGGCATGTTATTCTCTTGTTGGGTATACAGCAGGGTTAATTTTAAAAGGTCTTTTCTGGCTCTGAAATCCTGTGAGTCTAATAAAAGAGAATGGAAACTAGAGTTTAATTTAGGATGATTTTTTAAATGACCAATTGAATTTTGCCTGCTCTGGGGCTTCATGGTTGCACGAGAATTGTCTCTAGGTGTGGATAGTGGGGGCTACTCTCTTGTTGCAGCGGGTGGACTCTAGCACTCCAGGGCTTCAGTAGGTGCGGCTCTCGGGCTTAGTTGCCCTGCAGCATGTGGAATCTTCCTAGACCAGGGATCCAACCCAGTGCGTTGGCAGGTGGATTCTCAGCCACTGAGCCACCAGGGAAGTCCTAGGATCTCTTTTTAAGCCTTATGCTCACTTGCCAAGACTTTCCAATTCTCTTTTCTCTCCCACCATGTTCCAGACGTCACCATTCCTCCCACCGGGTCCACACGATGCTTTGTCCTTAAAGGCTCCATTTGGAGAGCTTATCGCATGATTGTTTATAACTGTCTGCTTATAGTGTCTGTCTTGTCTAAGGGACCGTGAGCGCCTAGCGGGCAGGAACGGTTTCTCCCTCATCTTTACGTCTCCGGCATCACACTCCGAATCCATCATATCAGGCCCCCAGAAAGACTACTAAACAGCTATTCATCTCTAGGAATAACAACTCTAAGACCCTGAGAGTCTTTGTTCTTAGCAGAGCACCAGATCGGCAGTCAAGAGGTCCCAGTTTGGCAACAGACTGACTCTGGGCCCTATTGCCTTGCTCCACCTATAGTTTGCCAAAAATCACTGAGTTGCCCTAAGGGTCAAATGGGCTTTTCAGGTGGTCCTAGTGGTGAAGAACTCACCTGTCGATGCAGGAGATATAAGAGATGCAGTTTTGATCCCTGGGTTGGAGAGATCCCCTGAAGGCATGGCAACCCACTCCGGTGTTCTTGCCTGGAGAATCCCATGAACAGAGGAGCCTAGTGGGCTACAGTCTGAGGCGGCAAAGAATTATACATGACTGAAGTGACTTAGCGTGCACACATGGGTCAAATGATATGATGCACCAGAAAATACCTTGAAGAATAAAGTGATACCACTAAATGTACCATTACCATCTTCAGTTTACAGGTGAGGAGCTCAAGACTTGGTGGCAACTAGCTTGAAACACTTAGCAGGTGGATGGGCTAGGATTCAAAGCTCTTGCTTTTTCCACTGTTCCACACTGCTTTTTCCCCCCTACTATGCATATTGGTTGGTTTTTTATTTTTTTGGGGGTGGGGGCACTTCTATTGGTCTTTCATTTCTCTGTTTTCATCCGTCTTTGTTCTTTTGGCTCCTGTGGGCCTCCCATCGCGGTGGCGTCTGTCTTTGCAGAGCGCCGGCTCTGGGCACATGCGCTCCAGAGCTCCAGCTCGTTGATAGGACACATCGGTCCAGCCGCTCCGCGGCACGTGGGATCTTCCCAGGCCAGGGATCGAACTGGCGCCCCTTGCACTGCAAGATGGTGTCCTCACCTACTGGACCACCAGGGAAGCCCATATATTGTTAAAGTAACGCATCAACATTTAGTGAATACATACTATGTTCAAGGTGCTGTGTGTGTGGATATTATTGGTGGTGGATAGAAACTGTAAAAATATACTGCTTAGATACTATATTCACATCCAATGGGTAGTCTTTAGTCTGCTTCCTATTTAATTTCTCATCTTTATTCGACCCTGTTGACCACTTTCTCCTTGAAAGACACTCTTTCTTTGGCCTTTGTAACACAGCCCACTCTCTGTGACCATTCCTTTGCAGTTTTTAAAAAAGTGTTTTTTTGATGTGAACTATTTTTAAAGTCTTTATTGAATTTGTTACCATGTTGCTTCTATCTTATGTTTTGGGTTTTTGGTCTTGAGGCACGTGAGATCTCTGCTACTCGATTGGGAATCGAACTTGCACCCGCGGCATGGAGGGTGATGTCTTAACCACCGGACCACCAGGGAAGTCTACATTTTCAATTTTTCAACAAGACTTTCCCCTTTCTTCTTAGCCCATAGGTGTTGGTATGTCTTAAGACGTGATCTTAGACTCTCTCTCCTTTTCATTCTTTCTTTCTTCCAAGGCCTTGCCATCTGAAACAAAGGCTTCCTGGACTACTTCTACACAGGTGACTTGTAAATTCATATCTCTGGGCTCCAGGCCAGGACACTTACTAGATATCTCCAGAGCACTACACATATCGGTCCAAAACTAAATTCAAACTGTCTGCTCTTCACCCAATACCCCTTCCTGGTTTTCCTCCAGTTTTTCTGAATGGTATCAGTGATGAGAGCCCCAATCTAGATGCATCCTTTGGATTGCTTTCTCCTTCACTCTTCCTCTGGGTGTGGTTCATTGCCAATCGCTATCAGAGTCTCCACTAATTAGTTCTCACCTCTGCCTCATGCTCTCCATTTCCACCACCCCACTGAGTCCCAGCCATCCCCACTCCTCACCAGGACTGCTGCGTGAGCATCCCTACTTGGGCTTCCTCCATCCTCTGGGGCCCTCCTCCTCAAGTCTCTATTCTACACACAGAGTGATGTTTTGTGTTTTTTTCAGGATTTTTTTTTTTAATTTTTATTTTACTTTTTACTTTTACAGAGCTTTGTTGTTTACAGATATGTATGATCCCAGATTAGTCATATGTATATCCCCCCATCCCACCCCTCCAGACCGCCGCACAGCACCCCTGCAGAATCCCCTTTTCCCACAGTGCAAAGACAATATTATTGGTGGTGGATAGAAACTGTAAAAATATACTGCTTAGATACTATATTCACATCCAATGGGTAGTCTTTAGTCTGCTTCCTATTTAATTTCTCATCTTTATTCGACCCTGTTGACCACTTTCTCCTTGAAAGACACTCTTTCTTTGGCCTTTGTAACACAGCCCACTCTCTGTGACCATTCCTTTGCAGTTTTTAAAAAAGTGTTTTTTTGATGTGAACTATTTTTAAAGTCTTTATTGAATTTGTTACCATGTTGCTTCTATCTTATGTTTTGGGTTTTTGGTCTTGAGGCACGTGAGATCTCTGCTACTCGATTGGGAATCGAACTTGCACCCGCGGCATGGAGGGTGATGTCTTAACCACCGGACCACCAGGGAAGTCTACATTTTCAATTTTTCAACAAGACTTTCCCCTTTCTTCTTAGCCCATAGGTGTTGGTATGTCTTAAGACGTGATCTTAGACTCTCTCTCCTTTTCATTCTTTCTTTCTTCCAAGGCCTTGCCATCTGAAACAAAGGCTTCCTGGACTACTTCTACACAGGTGACTTGTAAATTCATATCTCTGGGCTCCAGGCCAGGACACTTACTAGATATCTCCAGAGCACTACACATATCGGTCCAAAACTAAATTCAAACTGTCTGCTCTTCACCCAATACCCCTTCCTGGTTTTCCTCCAGTTTTTCTGAATGGTATCAGTGATGAGAGCCCCAATCTAGATGCATCCTTTGGATTGCTTTCTCCTTCACTCTTCCTCTGGGTGTGGTTCATTGCCAATCGCTATCAGAGTCTCCACTAATTAGTTCTCACCTCTGCCTCATGCTCTCCATTTCCACCACCCCACTGAGTCCCAGCCATCCCCACTCCTCACCAGGACTGCTGCGTGAGCATCCCTACTTGGGCTTCCTCCATCCTCTGGGGCCCTCCTCCTCAAGTCTCTATTCTACACACAGAGTGATGTTTTGTGTTTTTTTCAGGATTTTTTTTTTTAATTTTTATTTTACTTTTTACTTTTACAGAGCTTTGTTGTTTACAGATATGTATGATCCCAGATTAGTCATATGTATATCCCCCCATCCCACCCCTCCAGACCGCCGCACAGCACCCCTGCAGAATCCCCTTTTCCCACAGTGCAAAGACAATAGCTATTGTTTTCACATATGATAGTACAGGTTTTCATGCTACTAGAGTGATGTTTTTAATTTTATTTACTTCATTTTTTATTTTATTTTAAAGTTTATTTTCATTTATTTATTTGTTTGGCTGTTGCGGGTCTTATTAGCAGCATAAAGGATCTTAGCTTGGCACGTGAGGTCTAGTTCCCTGACCAGGGATCGAACCCGTGTCCCCTGTGGTAGAAGTCCAGCATCTTAACCGCTGGACCACCAGGGAAGTCCCAGAGTGATATTTTCACAAATACAAACACATTCCTCTTCCTCACCCCTAATGGATTTACATTGATCTTAGGAAAAAGACCTGACCTTTCTCACAGCCTGGGTTCTCAATGGTCTGATTCTTGCGCCCTCTTCTGGCCTCATCTTATGGACCCTTCCCCTCTCTCTACACTTCAGTATCACTGGTCTTGCACTTCTACAGACTAATCTTCTCCAGTCCATAACGGGATCCTTTTTCTTTTGGCTTTCTTTTTTTTTTTTTTTTTTTTTGATTTTGACCTTTTTTATTGGTTTATTTATTTATTTATTTTCATCCATCTTTATTGTTTGGCCTGTGTGGGCCTCCCATTGCAGTGACCTCTCGTTGCAGAGCACTGGTTCTGGGCGCATGCGCTCCAGAGCTCCGACTTGGTAATTGGACACACCGGTCCAGCTGCTCCGCGGCATGTGAGATCTACCCGGGCCAGGGATCGAACCGGTGCCCCTTGCACTGCAAGATGGACTCTTTACCCACTGAACCACCAGGGAAGCCCTGTTTCTTCTGTTTGAAATGCTTGTTCTAACTCCATCTCCCCTGTGGCAGGCTGAATAATGGCCCAAATGTATTCCAGGTTCGAATCTCTGAACCATCCCTACTTGGGCTTCCTCCATCCTCTGGGGCCCTCCTCCTCAAGTCTCTATTCTACACACAGAGTGATGTTTTGTGTTTTTTTCAGGATTTTTTTTTTTAATTTTTATTTTACTTTTTACTTTTACAGAGCTTTGTTGTTTACAGATATGTATGATCCCAGATTAGTCATATGTATATCCCCCCATCCCACCCCTCCAGACCGCCGCACAGCACCCCTGCAGAATCCCCTTTTCCCACAGTGCAAAGACAATAGCTATTGTTTTCACATATGATAGTACAGGTTTTCATGCTACTAGAGTGATGTTTTTAATTTTATTTACTTCATTTTTTATTTTATTTTAAAGTTTATTTTCATTTATTTATTTGTTTGGCTGTTGCGGGTCTTATTAGCAGCATAAAGGATCTTAGCTTGGCACGTGAGGTCTAGTTCCCTGACCAGGGATCGAACCCGTGTCCCCTGTGGTAGAAGTCCAGCATCTTAACCGCTGGACCACCAGGGAAGTCCCAGAGTGATATTTTCACAAATACAAACACATTCCTCTTCCTCACCCCTAATGGATTTACATTGATCTTAGGAAAAAGACCTGACCTTTCTCACAGCCTGGGTTCTCAATGGTCTGATTCTTGCGCCCTCTTCTGGCCTCATCTTATGGACCCTTCCCCTCTCTCTACACTTCAGTATCACTGGTCTTGCACTTCTACAGACTAATCTTCTCCAGTCCATAACGGGATCCTATTTCTTATGGCTTTCTTTTTTTTTTTTTTTTTTTTGATTTTGACCTTTTTTATTGGTTTATTTATTTATTTATTTTCATCCATCTTTATTGTTTGGCCTGTGTGGGCCTCCCATTGCAGTGACCTCTCGTTGCAGAGCACTGGTTCTGGGCGCATGCGCTCCAGAGCTCCGACTTGGTAATTGGACACACCGGTCCAGCTGCTCCGCGGCATGTGAGATCTACCCGGGCCAGGGATCGAACCGGTGCCCCTTGCACTGCAAGATGGACTCTTTACCCACTGAACCACCAGGGAAGCCCTGTTTCTTCTGTTTGAAATGCTTGTTCTAACTCCATCTCCCCTGTGGCAGGCTGAATAATGGCCCCCAAATGTATTCCAGGTTCGAATCTCTGAAACCTATGAATGGTACATTAGATGATATTAAGGTTTACAAATACAGTTAAAGATTCTGAAATTCAGAGATTATCCGAAATGAGCCCTACATGTAATTGCTAGAAAGGGGCAGAGAGTGATTTGACACAGAAGGCAGAAAACAGTGGGATGACAGAAATTCAAAGATGCTATGATCTGGCTTTGAAGATGTCCTGACTAAAGAATACTGCATTTGAAGCTGGAAAAGACAAAGCAACGCATTCTGTCCTACCACCTCCTGAGCGAGCATGGTCCTTGTGCACCTTGCTTTCTGCCCAGTGGAACCCATTTTGGACTTTGGCCTCCAGAGCTGTAATAGAAGAAGCTTCCAAGAAGGCACAAAGCTTATGGTGATTTGTACAGCAGCCATAGTAAACTAGTATGGTACCTTCCTGTTCAAACAGATGCTTTCAAGCATTGGGGACATCCTTGAAGCTATGTCTCTAAGCAAACAGAGAGAACAGATTTGTTGACACAGAGGGGAAAGAGAGAGTAGGATGACTTGGGAGAGTGGCATTGAAGCATGTCCATTACCATATATAAAGTCAGATAGACAGGGAGATTCACTGTACGATGCAGCGAACTCAAATCCAGTGCCCTGTGCTGATCTAGAGGGTGGGATGGAATGGGAGAAGGGAGAGAGGTTCAAGAGGGAGGGGACATATGTATATCTATTGTTCATGTTGATGGATGGCAGAAACCAATGCAATCTTGTAAAGCAATCATCCTCCAATGAAATATCAATCAATTGGGCTGCCCTGGTGGTCCAGCGGGTCTGCCTTGCAGGGAAAGGGGCACTGGTCCCATGTGCCTTGGAGCAGCTGATGGGTGTGTCCAATTACGAGTCAGCGCTCTGGAGCGCATGAGCTCGCTCTCTGCAACAAGAGAGGACACTACAATGGGAGGCCCACACAGGCCAAACAATAAAAAAGATGAATGAAAATAAATAAATAAAAAACCAATAAAAGAGGCCAAAATTTTTTTTAAAAAAATCAATTAATTAAATTTTTTTAAAAAAAGAGAAAAAACAAAACCAAATGCTTTGAGCTCCCTAGGGTAAAATAAGAGTGGCTAGGCCAGGGTTTTGGAGCTACGCCATCCAACATGGAAGCCAGAGCTCCAGGTGGCTACTGAGTGTTACTCCTGAGTTAGTGCAACTGAGGAAGCCTGAGGGGAGATTTGGGTCATTTTCCTAAAAACAATGTAAATTCAAAGAGGGTGGGGGAGTTAGGTGTACTTGAATTTGATGGGACTGCCAGCTGAACTTCATCCTCCCTGCCCCTTGGCTACAGTATTGGGCCCTTGGCTGAGAATTGGCCAATCATGGTAGACTCTCCCAAGGCCCTGGTAGCTGGACTGATGGTCTCAGACCCAGGCCAGAACAATCAGGAGTGCCCCCAGGGATTTTACATGAATGCAGAGATGGCAAGCTCTTATTTCCCTCAGAATTGCAGAGCTTGGGGGCTACATAAAACTGGAACTGTCTGTGACCCCACATTCCCCTGCTCCCTCTGACTGGGGAAGGGCCTCAATAGGAGGGATCAGGCTGGCACACAGAGAGAAGCAGAGTTCAGACTGGGGGGTTTGGGTGTGGGTACACAGAGAGAATGATCTGATTACATTGCTGGAGTCTCTGGGGTCCTTAAGGCCACTCTGATCCCTGAGATTACAAGGGAAAGGACCCCACAAAGCTGGGGTCATAGGAGGCCACCTCTGCTACTGCATGCGAGAAGCTAGCCAAACAAGAAGCCAAGAGGGAGGGAGGGAGGCAGAGCTGAGAAACAGTGGAAAAGAGCAGACATCCTGAGGATGACTTTGTGAACTCCCGGGATCCAATGCGCCTGATGCTAGCATGACCTCTTAGCGGCTCCCATCCGGGGAGCAAAGAAGTTCCCCCTTTTTGCCTAAATATTTTGAGTCAGGCCTCTTTCGCTTAACCAATCCAGTCTTATTCATTCAGCTAGCCCAGTTCCCGTGCACTATCTGAAATCAGATTTTTTAAAATTTATATTTGCACCATGCAGAGAAAAAGAAGGTATTCAGAGATTCTCGAAAGAAGATGAGGCAATAGAAGCCAATAACTTCTTTTACAACAGCCTTGTAAACGCCAGCCATAAATTCAAGCCTCAGTAAATCAGTGGCCTCCTTGTTACATTCCATTCCATTCCACACGCTTTCCTCCTCTCGCCCGTCCCAGAGAGAGCTGTGATGCCAGGGGACACCAGGGCTGTGGCTCAGTGCTTTTATTGTCTTCTGTCTCTGTCCTGTTGATGATGATTTTGAAAGTCTTAAAGTTTAAGATCTTCCAGGCAAGGGGTTTTGAGTTGTTTTGATTCCTGTTGTATCTTGCCTGGCTGATAATAAGTGGTCAAAAACTATTTCTGAATGAATGAATGAATGTCGGCAATTTACTGGGCACCCATTGTGTTCAGTACACGAGGAAAACGCAAGGGAACTAACATAGTTAAGAGTGGTTCCGGGCCCTCGCAGAGGGGACCGATTCGTTTTGACTCTAATTTTTTCTTTTTAAAAATATTATTACTTTTTCTTATTGCCCTCTCCCCTTCCCACCGTGTGTCCCCTAATTCTTTCTTTCTCAATTTATTTTAAGCCATCACCTGAAAAATCAGTGGCTCTGTTCCCTTTTAATTTTCAAAATGTTCTTCCAAAGGGCATCCATGTTCTTAGAATATTTCACATCATCTGGGTCAGGTATTTCCTTTGGTTCACATAGGGGTGGATGGAATGCTTAGGAATTACAGACCCCTTGGAGGCGCCAGATGTCTCTTAGGAGCTACAACTAACTTTTTGTTTTTAAACTTAGGAAACAGATACAGAGTTGAGTAGGATGACTGAATTCCACATCTGGGGTGAAAAGATGGCAGCACATTCTGTGTTACTCGTGGAGCAAATAAGACCCATTCTAGGAAGCCAGGGAAACTGTGAATAATATTACCACAGGGACTTGTTGATGGTGGTTTTCTGAAGGCCAGTCCACCACGGGAGATCGGCCAGAGGCCCCTCCGCTTCTGACCTGGTCTTGAGTCATGGCCCTTGTCCTATTGCTCCCTGAGTTGAATATGTTGTTGACGGTAATTCACGGGGACCCTGGACGGTGCGCGGCTGGCGCCCTGTGTGCATGCGCAGATCAGAAGCCTCTTTCTCGGCGTCAGCCTGTTCCCCGCAGGGAATTCGGCCCATAAGGTCAGGGCAGGGTGACAACAGATGCTTGCTCCACCCTTGATGCAGTGCCTGAAGGAAGCAGTCCACAACCCAGTCCAGACAGTCCGCCTTCCACTGTCCTCCCAGCAGGAGAGTGTGCACATGGGTTTGGCACCAGGGGATGGGCACCATATCCTTCTTTTTGGTTAAGGAGTCATTATTAGCCTGAAAGGAACTATGACATGAGTCTGGTCTTTGTGGATTTCCTGATTCTTTCTTTCATTCTTCTTCTTCTTTTTTTTTTTTTCTTTTTTTTTTAGTGAGGAGACATTGTCTTAATGGTCTAAGATATCTGGTGAGGTATCTGGTTCCATCTGTATCATATAATAATCATTTTTAATTTTTCATGCCCTGAGAAATGGAACGTGTTCTCCTCTTTGACACTGTGGACTTATACCATGGAAGAGTTGAACGAAGGGGTGTTCTTCAGTCTTTCTTCCCTTCTAGTGACAGGGTAAGACTGCAAAAAATGAAAGGCAGAAGTCAGCTTGCAGAATCCTGATTGTTTTCAGATTCTTCTTCCATAGCAAAGCCGTAGTTTAGGCACCCTCTGGCATCCGACAGGGCGCGGTGCCCGGGGTTTGGGGTGTTTCTGAGGCTGGATGCTCTGCAGCTCCCTGAACGACCAGCGCGGGAGATCTGAGACCTCCATGGCTCCTTTCTCAGCTGCAAAGCGAAGAAGATCTGAGGGCTCAGCCCGGCCTGCGTTCAAGGGGCGGGATCATGTCTGCGGGCTTTAGTTGAGTAGGATGACTGAATTCCACATCTGGGGTGAAAAGATGGCAGCACATTCTGTGTTACTCGTGGAGCAAATAAGACCCATTCTAGGAAGCCAGGGAAACTGTGAATAATATTACCACAGGGACTTGTTGATGGTGGTTTTCTGAAGGCCAGTCCACCACGGGAGATCGGCCAGAGGCCCCTCCGCTTCTGACCTGGTCTTGAGTCATGGCCCTTGTCCTATTGCTCCCTGAGTTGAATATGTTGTTGACGGTAATTCACGGGGACCCTGGACGGTGCGCGGCTGGCGCCCTGTGTGCATGCGCAGATCAGAAGCCTCTTTCTCGGCGTCAGCCTGTTCCCCGCAGGGAATTCGGCCCATAAGGTCAGGGCAGGGTGACAACAGATGCTTGCTCCACCCTTGATGCAGTGCCTGAAGGAAGCAGTCCACAACCCAGTCCAGACAGTCCGCCTTCCACTGTCCTCCCAGCAGGAGAGTGTGCACATGGGTTTGGCACCAGGGGATGGGCACCATATCCTTCTTTTTGGTTAAGGAGTCATTATTAGCCTGAAAGGAACTATGACATGAGTCTGGTCTTTGTGGATTTCCTGATTCTTTCTTTCATTCTTCTTCTTCTTTTTTTTTTTTTTTTCTTTTTTTTTTTTAGTGAGGAGACATTGTCTTAATGGTCTAAGATATCTGGTGAGGTATCTGGTTCCATCTGTATCATATAATAATCATTTTTAATTTTTCATGCCCTGAGAAATGGAACGTGTTCTCCTCTTTGACACTGTGGACTTATACCATGGAAGAGTTGAACGAAGGGGTGTTCTTCAGTCTTTCTTCCCTTCTAGTGACAGGGTAAGACTGCAAAAAATGAAAGGCAGAAGTCAGCTTGCAGAATCCTGATTGTTTTCAGATTCTTCTTCCATAGCAAAGCCGTAGTTTAGGCACCCTCTGGCATCCGACAGGGCGCGGTGCCCGGGGTTTGGGGTGTTTCTGAGGCTGGATGCTCTGCAGCTCCCTGAACGACCAGCGCGGGAGATCTGAGACCTCCATGGCTCCTTTCTCAGCTGCAAAGCGAAGAAGATCTGAGGGCTCAGCCCCGGCCTGCGTTCAAGGGGCGGGATCATGTCTGCGGGCTTTTCATGGCAGGTGCTGTAAGCATGTTGGATAAAGGTTTCTAGGGATGAAACGCTGGTCAGGAGGCCTTTAGGGGCTGACCACACTGGTGCAACTGCTTCTCCTCGCCTCGACCCTATTGCCAAGCCCTTGGCATTCATGCGGCTGCAATGTAAAGACTTGAGGGGGATAAAGGTACCACATTGTAACGCCCCTTTCTTCCTTCCCCCTGTCAGGAAAAGGGGAGAGAAGAAAGGAGGGGAGGAAGGGAGGCTGGAGGGGCAGGGAGGAGAGGGCTTTGATGCTGATCTCTTCGGAAAAGTGGGAGCCGCGCGGAGAGAGCCCCGGGTGCCTCGTGCTCAGTGTTTCCAGCGTGTCTCAGGCGCCTCGGCAGCTGCCGTCCGCTCTGCTGGGCAGCTCTTACCTCCTCCTCGGCTGGGAAACTGACAGCTGGTGGTGAGCCAGACCTCCCTGGACCTTGGTGACCCCCACTGCTCCAGCGCATGGTGTTACTCCCCACCGTTCATTATCTGTGTGTCTCTCCCAATAGATGGAGCTCCTTTTAAAGGCAGGAGCTGGGCTTCATCCATGTTTGCCCCACTTCTCTGATTCTAAATCCTTAGAATTCAGGACGGAACCTACTCAATAACAAGAAGTACACACACACACACACACACACACATGCTCAGTCTCTTTAGTTGTGTCTGGTTGTTAGCATGTCAGGCCTGCAGACTGTAGCCCGCCAGGCTCCTCTGTCCATGGAATTCTCCAGGCAAGAATACTGGAGTGGGTAGCCGTTCCCTCCTCCAGGGGATCTTCCCAACTCAGGGATCAAACAGTCTCATGTTTCTGGCATTGGCAGGTGGATTCTTTACCCACAGGGCCACCTGGGAAGCCCATGTATGTGTCACTGAATCACTTTGCTGTACACCTGAAACTAACACAATATTGTAAATCAACGACCCTAGGCGCGGGGGGGGGGGATGTTTGAGACCTCCCATGGCTCCTTTCTCAGCTGCAAAGCGAAGAAGATCTGAGGGCTCAGCCCCGGCCTGCGTTCAAGGGGCGGGATCATGTCTGCGGGCTTTTCATGGCAGGTGCTGTAAGCATGTTGGATAAAGGTTTCTAGGGATGAAACGCTGGTCAGGAGGCCTTTAGGGGCTGACCACACTGGTGCAACTGCTTCTCCTCGCCTCGACCCTATTGCCAAGCCCTTGGCATTCATGCGGCTGCAATGTAAAGACTTGAGGGGGATAAAGGTACCACATTGTAACGCCCCTTTCTTCCTTCCCCCTGTCAGGAAAAGGGGAGAGAAGAAAGGAGGGGAGGAAGGGAGGCTGGAGGGGCAGGGAGGAGAGGGCTTTGATGCTGATCTCTTCGGAAAAGTGGGAGCCGCGCGGAGAGAGCCCCGGGTGCCTCGTGCTCAGTGTTTCCAGCGTGTCTCAGGCGCCTCGGCAGCTGCCGTCCGCTCTGCTGGGCAGCTCTTACCTCCTCCTCGGCTGGGAAACTGACAGCTGGTGGTGAGCCAGACCTCCCTGGACCTTGGTGACCCCCACTGCTCCAGCGCATGGTGTTACTCCCCACCGTTCATTATCTGTGTGTCTCTCCCAATAGATGGAGCTCCTTTTAAAGGCAGGAGCTGGGCTTCATCCATGTTTGCCCCACTTCTCTGATTCTAAATCCTTAGAATTCAGGACGGAACCTACTCAATAACAAGAATTGAAAGAAACACACACACACACACGCACACACACACACACACACACACATGCTCAGTCTCTTTAGTTGTGTCTGGTTGTTAGCATGTCAGGCCTGCAGACTGTAGCCCGCCAGGCTCCTCTGTCCATGGAATTCTCCAGGCAAGAATACTGGAGTGGGTAGCCGTTCCCTCCTCCAGGGGATCTTCCCAACTCAGGGATCAAACAGTCTCATGTTTCTGGCATTGGCAGGTGGATTCTTTACCCACAGGGCCACCTGGGAAGCCCATGTATGTGTCACTGAATCACTTTGCTGTACACCTGAAACTAACACAATATTGTAAATCAACGACCCTTCTATTAAACAAAAGGCTGGTTGTACAAATTCAGCAGAGCGGTGATACTCCAGAATCTGAGGGCCTCTCTAGCACAGCCATGCCACCAGGATGGAGCTAAAACAGGACAATCTTGAGCCTTCGTTGTTGCTCAGACACTGAGTCACCTCTGACGCTTTGCCACCCCACGGACGGCAGCACAGCAGGCCTCCCTGTCCTTCACCATCTCCTGGGGTTTGCTCAAACTGATGTCCATTGAGTCAGTGAGGCCACCCAACCATCCCATCCTCTGCTGTCCCTTCTCCTCCTGCCCTCAGTCTTTCCCAGCATCGGGGTGTTTTCCAGTGAGTCAGCTCTTTGCATCAGGTGACCAAAGTATGGGAGCTTTTGAACCGTAAAGCTGGTTAATTTCATAAACAGCCTACATCTTGTTAATCTACACATCTATTTACTAAACATCTGTATGACACATTTCCTTATAGAGAGATATCTCATTTTTATATATAAACTCTGTGCTTCCCCACACTCAAGCTAGAGCAGTGCTCTACACAGGAGGAGTCGGTGTAAGCTTAGATACCTGAGCCTCCTTTTACGAGCTGGTTGTGGTTGGCAGAATAATGACTCCTGAAGAAGTCCACATCCAAATTCCCGGAACGCACCTTACTTTTATATGGCAAAGGGACTTTCCAGATGCGATTGAGTTCAGGTTCTTGAGGTGAGGAGTTTATCCTGGGATCTGGGCAGCTGGTGCATAGGAGGGGCGCAGGAGGAGCCGGAGCAGAAGGCGCTGTGACCATGGAAGCCGAGGCCAGAGCGAGGCACTTTACTTTAAAGATGGAGAGAAAGGTCACACGTCAGGGAACTCAGGCAGCCACGAGAAGCTGAAAAAGGCAAGGACGTGGATTCTCCCCTGGATCTCCCAGAAGGAGTCAGCCCTGCCCACATCTTGAGCTCAGCCTTGTGAAGCTCATTTTGGATTTCTGACCTCCAGATCTATGCATGTGTGCTACGTGGCTTCAGTCGTGACCGACTCTTTGTGACCTCATGGACTGTAGCCCCCCAGGCTCCTCTGTCCACGGGATTCTCCAGGCAAGAAGACTGGAGTGGGCTGCCATGCCCTCCTCCAGGGGACCTTCCCCACCTGGGGATCAAACCCACATCTGTTTATATCCCTTGTATTGACAAGCAGGTTCTTTTACCGCTAGTGCCATCTGGGAAGCCCCTCCAAATGGATGAGACAATGCATTTCTGTCGTTTCATGCTGCAAAGTATGTGGAAACTCAGGGATTTGTTACAGCAGCAGGAGGGACCTCTGCAGTGGCAGGCAGGGTACCAGGGATCTCAGTGACCGCAGGGCAGGATGAGAGAGTCCTGCTGGATGGAGAAGGCATGAAACAGGTGTAGACAGCTTGCTGACCTCCAGCCCTCTCCCTTCAGGTCCTGGGCCAAGGAGATGATGTTGTTCCAGCTCTGTCCATCCCTAGGGATTTCAGTGTAAAACTCTGGCCGCAGGCCTTGCTTGATGACGGAGCAGCAAATTGGAGTAAGCAACAGTGCTTCTACGGTGCTTGGGGCTCCCCATGTGGGGCTCATCTTCAGCCCCTTGAAATCACCCCCAGTGACACAAACTAAGGCTTTGGCTCTTCTTCCAGATACATGCCCAGAAAAAAGAATCCAGTGGCCCCAGAGAGAATGAGCCTGCAAGTGACTGCCTAAAAGGCTAGTGAGGGCTTCCCTGGTGGTCCAGTGGGTATGGACACCGCCTTGCAGTGCAAGGGGTGCCAGTTCGATCTCTGGCCTGGGAAGATCCCACGTGCTGCAGAGTAGCTGGACCGATGTGTCCAAGTACTGAGCCGGAGCTCTGGAGTACATGTACTCAGAGCCGGTGCTCTGCGACAACAGAGGCCATTGCGATGGGAGGCCCACACGGGCCAAAGAACAAGGATGGATGAAAATAGATAAATAAAAGACCAATAGAAGTGGCCAAAAAAAAAAAAATTTAAAAAGTCAACTGAGAAGTAAAAACAAACACACAAACCAAAAATTGGAAGCATGTATGAAAAATTTAATAGTTAAAAGCAATAACACAGAGGAGGGATAAAAAACTTGGAGGAGTACAACTGAGGCTTAGCTTGTGAGTTAGGATGAAGAGTTCTAGAAGGAAACTGGAGATGATCAAGAAACAGGAAATTTAAAAGAAAAGCCAAAACCAAGGGCATGGAAGACAGAGGTAGAAATGCCGTTATTCGTCTGATAGGCATCCCTAGAAAGAGAAACATATAAAAAAAGGAAATTTATGGAGAAACTATGGAGACTAACTTCCTAGAATTACAGATGAAAGAATAGATTTAAAGACCTATTGTCAAGAGAACCCCACACATAGACACATAAAAGAGGGACAAAGGAGGAGATTGACAAAGAAAATGGAACGTATATTAAGCCATAAAGGAAGTTGCCCCGAGAACCATAGAATTAATATCATATAGACCATGTTCTAAAACCATAAACCAATATGGGTCCATTTCTCTGCTGAATGTAGATGCATAATTCTTAAAATAAAATGGTAGCTCACTGACTCCAACAGCACTTTTATAAATATATCATGCTCAAATGGGGCAGAGCCATACACACAAGAAAACCCTTAGATGGAGCATCATAGATATATCTTAAAGGTACAAAGATGAGTAAGGTGAGAAACAGAGTGAGACACACACAAAACACTTTTCACATCAATGAAAGTACGTAAACACAAAGCACCAAGGCATGGATTGTAGGAATGGGCTTCTCAGGGACCCAGTGGTAAAGAATTCACCTGACAATGCAAGAGACACAGATGCGACCCCTGGGTCAGGAGGATCCCCTGGAGCTGGAAATAGCACTCCACTCCAGTTTTGTTGCCTGCAAAATTCCATGGACAGAGGACCCTGGTGGGCTACCGTCCATGGGGTCGCCAAGTGTGGGACATGACTGAGCGCACACACACACTGACGCATGTAAGTAAAAGGTGCACAACGAACAGATCAGTGTCATCGCCGTTGGGCAGAGGGAGAGAAACTTGAATGGGGGTTGAAGATAAAAGATAAGTACTGATAAAAGAAGAAAAATCTGAGTGGAACATGGCTTATGAAAAATTTAATAGTTAAAAGCAATAACACAGAGGAGGGATAAAAAACTTGGAGGAGTACAACTGAGGCTTAGCTTGTGAGTTAGGATGAAGAGTTCTAGAAGGAAACTGGAGATGATCAAGAAACAGGAAATTTAAAAGAAAAGCCAAAACCAAGGGCATGGAAGACAGAGGTAGAAATGCCGTTATTCGTCTGATAGGCATCCCTAGAAAGAGAAACATATAAAAAAAGGAAATTTATGGAGAAACTATGGAGACTAACTTCCTAGAATTACAGATGAAAGAATAGATTTAAAGACCTATTGTCAAGAGAACCCCACACATAGACACATAAAAGAGGGACAAAGGAGGAGATTGACAAAGAAAATGGAACGTATATTAAGCCATAAAGGAAGTTGCCCCGAGAACCATAGAATTAATATCATATAGACCATGTTCTAAAACCATAAACCAATATGGGTCCATTTCTCTGCTGAATGTAGATGCATAATTCTTAAAATAAAATGGTAGCTCACTGACTCCAACAGCACTTTTATAAATATATCATGCTCAAATGGGGCAGAGCCATACACACAAGAAAACCCTTAGATGGAGCATCATAGATATATCTTAAAGGTACAAAGATGAGTAAGGTGAGAAACAGAGTGAGACACACACAAAACACTTTTCACATCAATGAAAGTACGTAAACACAAAGCACCAAGGCATGGATTGTAGGAATGGGCTTCTCAGGGACCCAGTGGTAAAGAATTCACCTGACAATGCAAGAGACACAGATGCGACCCCTGGGTCAGGAGGATCCCCTGGAGCTGGAAATAGCACTCCACTCCAGTTTTGTTGCCTGCAAAATTCCATGGACAGAGGACCCTGGTGGGCTACCGTCCATGGGGTCGCCAAGTGTGGGACATGACTGAGCGCACACACACACTGACGCATGTAAGTAAAAGGTGCACAACGAACAGATCAGTGTCATCGCCGTTGGGCAGAGGGAGAGAAACTTGAATGGGGGTTGAAGATAAAAAGATAAGTACTGATAAAAAGAAGAAAAATCTGAGTGGAACATGGTAAAACTCAGTTATTCCTCAAAACGTCAGGCCTCGGGAGGGAGATTGGCACTTCATTCAATCATCCATTCGCCACGGATTCATCAGACACCTTAGGGGCATCTGCTTTGTGACTATATAAGGAACTGGGGAATCAGAGATGTGACCCCTGGCATTGAGCACCTCATGCCTATTAGAGGAAAGAGATACTTACAGTCATCGTACCAGCTGGAGAGTGTTATAAACAGGGACACGAAGGGACTCCCATGGAAGTCCAGTGATTAAGACTCTGTCCATCCACTGCAGGGGACCTGGAAATGTCCCGTTGATCCCTGTTGGAGAACTAAGATCCCACGTGCTGTGTGTCATGACCAACAGACAAATATGCATATCTGAATTACTACTGAAAAAACAGGTACATGAAGGAGGACTGCTGGTGAGCACAAAGAACTTCAGAAAGGACCAGTGTGTGACCTGGGCATTGAATTGGCTTTCAAAGAGGAGGGAGAGTGTTCTATGTGAAAGGAGGTTGTAAGTTCAAAAATATAGAAGCATAAGAGAACATGGTTGGTGTGGAGAAGGAAAAGAGAATAGGGTCTTTAAGGAGAGGAGACGGAGGTAAGGCTGGGGGATGAGGTTGGGCCTGACACAGTAATGAGCATGAACTTGATTCCACAAGCAGTGGGAAGTCTGTTGACGGTTCGGTTCTGTTTTGATCTAAAGGTTGTGGTTAGCACTGAAGCCTTTGCTACGTGGAGGGGATGTAACCTCTCTAATTGGTGGGTGGATGGGAAGGTTTTCTGGAGCTTGAAGGAGACCCCCATATTCCTCAGATATCTCTGTGTCTCCTGACCATCCACACTGAGTCAGATCATGTGCCCCGAAACTTTGTTATCCTTTACTTTCCTGTATGTTAGATTTATGCATCCAGCTGCGTGCTGAGTAAGCACTGCATGTGCAGTGCTGTGCTAAGTTGCTCAATCGTGTCTGACTCTTTGTGACTCTATGGACTGTAGTCCGCCAGGCTCCTCTGTCCCTGGGACTCTCCAGGCAAGAAGGCTGGACTGACGAGTAAAGGTGCACAACGAACAGATCAGTGTCATCGCCGTTGGGCAGAGGGAGAGAAACTTGAATGGGGTTGAAGATAAAAAGATAAGTACTGATAAAAAGAAGAAAAATCTGAGTGGAACATGGTAAAACTCAGTTATTCCTCAAAACGTCAGGCCTCGGGAGGGAGATTGGCACTTCATTCAATCATCCATTCGCCACGGATTCATCAGACACCTTAGGGGCATCTGCTTTGTGACTATATAAGGAACTGGGGAATCAGAGATGTGACCCCTGGCATTGAGCACCTCATGCCTATTAGAGGAAAGAGATACTTACAGTCATCGTACCAGCTGGAGAGTGTTATAAACAGGGACACGAAGGGACTCCCATGGAAGTCCAGTGATTAAGACTCTGTCCATCCACTGCAGGGGACCTGGAAATGTCCCGTTGATCCCTGTTGGAGAACTAAGATCCCACGTGCTGTGTGTCATGACCAACAGACAAATATGCATATCTGAATTACTACTGAAAAAACAGGTACATGAAGGAGGACTGCTGGTGAGCACAAAGAACTTCAGAAAGGACCAGTGTGTGACCTGGGCATTGAATTGGCTTTCAAAGAGGAGGGAGAGTGTTCTATGTGAAAGGAGGTTGTAAGTTCAAAAATATAGAAGCATAAGAGAACATGGTTGGTGTGGAGAAGGAAAAGAGAATAGGGTCTTTAAGGAGAGGAGACGGAGGTAAGGCTGGGGGATGAGGTTGGGCCTGACACAGTAATGAGCATGAACTTGATTCCACAAGCAGTGGGAAGTCTGTTGACGGTTCGGTTCTGTTTTGATCTAAAGGTTGTGGTTAGCACTGAAGCCTTTGCTACGTGGAGGGGATGTAACCTCTCTAATTGGTGGGTGGATGGGAAGGTTTTCTGGAGCTTGAAGGAGACCCCCATATTCCTCAGATATCTCTGTGTCTCCTGACCATCCACACTGAGTCAGATCATGTGCCCCGAAACTTTGTTATCCTTTACTTTCCTGTATGTTAGATTTATGCATCCAGCTGCGTGCTGAGTAAGCACTGCATGTGCAGTGCTGTGCTAAGTTGCTCAATCGTGTCTGACTCTTTGTGACTCTATGGACTGTAGTCCGCCAGGCTCCTCTGTCCCTGGGACTCTCCAGGCAAGAAGGCTGGACTGGGTGGCCATGCCCTCTTCCAGGGGATCTTCTTGACCCAGGGATCAAACCTAAGTCTCTTAAGTCTCCTGCATTGACACCCATGAAATTGCCCTCTTTTCCCATGGGAAAAGGTCAAACCTCTTATAGTAGCTCTCCAAGCCCCTCGGTGTCACACTCAGTCCACGAGAGTCCCCAGTACTGGACACCTCGGTGCTTCTCTACACGTGACCTCTTTTCTCGTCCTCTCCTTCCTCCTGGAAGATCCCTACTAGCTTTTTGGGAGCTTGCTCCTGCGTCATTCCTTTGGTGAGTCTTTCCTGAGCTCTGCTCACTGAACCACTCTGGGGGGCCCCACCAATTTCACTATATGTTTATTAAGTCTATATGATGGTGCTTTTACTTTAGCATTTTAAAAAAATTGGGGCCTCTTTTTTTGATTTTTTGTTTATTTATTTTCATCCGTCTTTATTCTTTGGCCTGGGTGGCCCTCCCATTGCAGTGGCCTCTTACCTTGCAGAGCACCGGCTCCGGGCGCAGGTTCATAATTGGACATATTAGTCCAGCCACTCCTTGGCATGTGGGACCTTCCTGGTCCAGGGATTGAACCAGTGCCCCTTGCATTTCAATGCGGACTCTGTACCCACTGGACCTCCAGGGAAGCCCGGTGCTTTTCAACTAGACCAAAAACATCCATGGATGGGTTTTTTTCCTATGTGTTTTATTTATTTATTTATTTAAGAAGGTTTTTTTTGTTTTCATTTTTACTTTTTTCCAGGATTTGGTTGTTTAATGCCAAACATCAACGTGAATCAGCCATAGGTATACATATGTTTCCTCCCTCTTGAACTTCCCTCCCCGTGGGCAGACTTTCATGGTTTTTTGTTTTTTTTTTTGTCTCTTTTATTCATTTTTTATTTATTTGTTTTCATCCATCTTTATTCTTTGGCCTGCATGGGCCTCCCATCGCAGCGGCCTCTCTTCTTGCAGAGCACCGGCTCTGGGCACCTGTGCTCCAGAGTGCCGGCTTGTAATTGGACACACTGGTCCAGTAGCTCTGCAGTACGTGGGATCCTCCCCAGCCAGGGACAGAACTGGCGCCCCTTCCATTTTGCAAGGCTGACTCTTTACCCACTGGGCCACCAGGGAAGCCTCTTGTTGTTTGTTTTTAATTAAAAAAATATATATTTTAAAAGATTTCTTGATGTGGACCATTTTTAAAGTCTTTATTGAATTTGTTACAATATTGTTTCTGTTTTATGTTTTTGTTCTTTTTTTTCTTTTGCCTGGAGGCATGTGAGATCTCAGCTCCCAGCCTAGGGATTAAACCTGCACCTCCTGCATTAGAAGGCTAAGTCTTAACCAGTGGACCACCAGAGAAGTCCCTTCCATGGAATTTTTTACAGATAATGCTGCTAGGACCCTCTTGCTAGAGATTTTGATTCAGAGGCTTGAGGTGGGGCTTGGTTTCTGCTTTTACTAATCGCACAGGAATGGAGACGCCCTCTCAGATGAAATTAAATTCCTTACGTGTTGGACGTTGCTTACGTCTCTCCAGAATAGTGAGGAACAAAGGTTCTGGAGCAAGATCGGTTGGTCGGTTCAGTTGCTCAGTCATGTCTGACCCTCCCAACCCTGTAGACTGTAGCCTTACAGGCTCCTCTGTCTATAGAGTCTCCCAGGCAAGAATATTGGAGTGGATTGCCATTTCCTTCTCCAGGAGATCTTCCCAACCCAGGGATCGAACGCAGGGTCTCCTGTATTTCAGGCAGATTCTTTACCCATGTAGCCACGGAGGAAGTTGGATTTGATTCCTGGCTCTGCCACTTGGTTGTCGAGTCATCTTAGGTAATTTGCTTCACCTTATCTGTAAAATGAAGGTAATAATAGCTCTTACCTTACAGGTTGTGAAAATTAAATGAGCAATAAACATGAAATCCTTAGAACACTGCCTGGTAAATACTTGATACGTGTCAGCTATCATTTGCTATTAGCAAGTGTTTATGCTTTGAATTCAAAGGCTTAGTGCCTTGCCCGACCTATGTGTTGCATTTGGTAAATGTTTGAAGAGTTGAATTGAAAATTATAACCTACGTGGGAAAAAACTAGAAGATACAATGGAAGTAACATTAGGCCTACAATTTCCTGCCTTATCAAAAGGAAAGACACTGTGCCAGAGTGCCGGCTTGTAATTGGACACACTGGTCCAGTAGCTCTGCAGTACGTGGGATCCTCCCAGCCAGGGACAGAACTGGCGCCCCTTCCATTTTGCAAGGCTGACTCTTTACCCACTGGGCCACCAGGGAAGCCTCTTGTTGTTTGTTTTAATTAAAAAATATATATTTTAAACGATTTCTTGATGTGGACCATTTTTAAAGTCTTTATTGAATTTGTTACAATATTGTTTCTGTTTTATGTTTTTGTTCTTTTTTTTCTTTTGCCTGGAGGCATGTGAGATCTCAGCTCCCAGCCTAGGGATTAAACCTGCACCTCCTGCATTAGAAGGCTAAGTCTTAACCAGTGGACCACCAGAGAAGTCCCTTCCATGGAATTTTTTACAGATAATGCTGCTAGGACCCTCTTGCTAGAGATTTTGATTCAGAGGCTTGAGGTGGGGCTTGGTTTCTGCTTTTACTAATCGCACAGGAATGGAGACGCCCTCTCAGATGAAATTAAATTCCTTACGTGTTGGACGTTGCTTACGTCTCTCCAGAATAGTGAGGAACAAAGGTTCTGGAGCAAGATCGGTTGGTCGGTTCAGTTGCTCAGTCATGTCTGACCCTCCCAACCCTGTAGACTGTAGCCTTACAGGCTCCTCTGTCTATAGAGTCTCCCAGGCAAGAATATTGGAGTGGATTGCCATTTCCTTCTCCAGGAGATCTTCCCAACCCAGGGATCGAACGCAGGGTCTCCTGTATTTCAGGCAGATTCTTTACCCATGTAGCCACGGAGGAAGTTGGATTTGATTCCTGGCTCTGCCACTTGGTTGTCGAGTCATCTTAGGTAATTTGCTTCACCTTATCTGTAAAATGAAGGTAATAATAGCTCTTACCTTACAGGTTGTGAAAATTAAATGAGCAATAAACATGAAATCCTTAGAACACTGCCTGGTAAATACTTGATACGTGTCAGCTATCATTTGCTATTAGCAAGTGTTTATGCTTTGAATTCAAAGGCTTAGTGCCTTGCCCGACCTATGTGTTGCATTTGGTAAATGTTTGAAGAGTTGAATTGAAAATTATAACCTACGTGGGAAAAAACTAGAAGATACAATGGAAGTAACATTAGGCCTACAATTTCCTGCCTTATCAGAAAGATTTAGTGTTGCAAGCAGTCAGTAGCCCATCCAATTATTGTCTAAAGATGAGAACCAGCAGATGGACCTGGAGTAAAGATAGCTCAGACTATAAAAATGCAGAAACGTGGAAGAAAATTGGGACATTCTCTAACCAGTTTGTTGACCAAATTTTTCTTTTTAATGTGTTTTGGTTGGTAAATCAAACACCAAATAAAAATAATGTATATCCATGTTAAGAAGTGGCTTTGAGAAAATGACCTGAATTTTTGCTATCTTGGCACCTTAGAACTGGAAGGGGTCTTGGATATTTTAACTCTTCAGATCTCTGTTTCCTTATCTATAACAAAGGGACAGCTGAAGTGGTTTTTCTAAAGTTACATGACCATTTGTGCGGAAATGAGATCCCAGGTCAGTGCTGGGTCCACCATGGCCAGCTGCTGTCATGGTGATTAACTGTGATAAGTATCAAACCAAACACATTGCATTCTGATTCCGGTCAAGTCTGCTCCCCTTTCTGTTATGCTGGCATTGCCCTCCTCCCAGCTGCCTTCAGCTGGTTAGGATTGATCAGAACGGAAATCTTCATACGGTAGGAGGACATGTTAGACTGTTTCACGTCAACGAGTCTGGAAAACATGCATAGATTACCCAGTAAGTGAGTCTGGAAAATATGCATAGATTACCCAGTAAGCATAGAAAAGCAGATATGATAGCAAATACAAGGCCACAGAAGCTGACATTCTTAATTGTGAGACTGAGATAAGCCAAGAAAATTTTCTGAAAGCCTGGTACATAGGCTAAGAGCCTTGATAAAATTGAACTTCAAGAACCTGGTCTGCAGTGATCATTAACCTTTCTGGAAAAGGCAGCGGGCTGTGCCCTGTGGTCTGTCCTTAGAATGTGAGGGGAGCCCCCCAGATACCACAGAGACTATTCAAAGAGGGTTTCTCTTGCGAGCTCCAACGCAGAGTGGCAGAAAAATGAGATTTCAATGATTCTTTCTTCTATTTTTTTTTATCTTTATGATAAATCTTCTACTTATCCATGAACAGAGACCAGCTAATTTGGCAACGAGAAGAAAATTACACACAACTGCCTTCAGCGGAGATGTCTGCCTCTCTATTCACAAGTGCCCTTTCCCTGAGATCTTCTTTTTTATTAAAAAAAAAAAAAATTTATACTTTTATTGGAGGGGCCACTTCTATTGGTCTTTCATTTATCTATTTTTCATCCACCTTTGTTCTTTGGCCTGTGTGGGCCTCCCATCCCAGTGGCCTCTCTCGCAGCAGAGCACCAGCTCTGGGCGCATGCGCTCCAGAGCTCCGGCTCGGAGATTGGACACATTGGTCCAGCTGCTCAGCGGTACGTGGGACATTCCCAGGCCAGGGATTTGCAGGTCCCAATGATGGTCTTGGCACCTTAGAACTGGAAGGGTCTTGGATATTTTAACTCTTCAGATCTCTGTTTCCTTATCTATAACAAAGGGACAGCTGAAGTGGTTTTTCTAAAGTTACATGACCATTTGTGCGGAAATGAGATCCCAGGTCAGTGCTGGGTCCACCATGGCCAGCTGCTGTCATGGTGATTAACTGTGATAAGTATCAAACCAAACACATTGCATTCTGATTCCGGTCAAGTCTGCTCCCCTTTCTGTTATGCTGGCATTGCCCTCCTCCCAGCTGCCTTCAGCTGGTTAGGATTGATCAGAACGGAAATCTTCATACGGTAGGAGGACATGTTAGACTGTTTCACGTCAACGAGTCTGGAAAACATGCATAGATTACCCAGTAAGTGAGTCTGGAAAATATGCATAGATTACCCAGTAAGCATAGAAAAGCAGATATGATAGCAAATACAAGGCCACAGAAGCTGACATTCTTAATTGTGAGACTGAGATAAGCCAAGAAAATTTTCTGAAAGCCTGGTACATAGGCTAAGAGCCTTGATAAAAATTGAACTTCAAGAACCTGGTCTGCAGTGATCATTAACCTTTCTGGAAAAGGCAGCGGGCTGTGCCCTGTGGTCTGTCCTTAGAATGTGAGGGGAGCCCCCCAGATACCACAGAGACTATTCAAAGAGGGTTTCTCTTGCGAGCTCCAACGCAGAGTGGCAGAAAAATGAGATTTCAATGATTCTTTCTTCTATTTTTTTTTATCTTTATGATAAATCTTCTACTTATCCATGAACAGAGACCAGCTAATTTGGCAACGAGAAGAAAATTACACACAACTGCCTTCAGCGGAGATGTCTGCCTCTCTATTCACAAGTGCCCTTTCCCTGAGATCTTCTTTTTTATTAAAAAAAAAAAAAATTTATACTTTTATTGGAGGGGCCACTTCTATTGGTCTTTCATTTATCTATTTTTCATCCACCTTTGTTCTTTGGCCTGTGTGGGCCTCCCATCCCAGTGGCCTCTCTCGCAGCAGAGCACCAGCTCTGGGCGCATGCGCTCCAGAGCTCCGGCTCGGAGATTGGACACATTGGTCCAGCTGCTCAGCGGTAGGTGGGACATTCCCAGGCCAGGGATTGAACTGGCTCCCCTTGCACTACAAGGCAGTGTCCCTGCCCACTGGACCACCAGGGAAGCCCCCATGAGATCTTTATTTAACACCACTGAGTCTGTCCGAAGAAGAAAAATGAAGACAAAGATACCTACCCACATGATAGTGTGATTGTTTAGAAGTGTCTGTATGAAAAGGAGTTGTTTGAAAGCACCTGCCATTTATTAGTTTCACAGGTTTATTAGTTTTACAGGATTCTGTTCTTCTTGGTTTCTCTTTTAGAGAGAAAATAACAAATATAAATGCAATTCTGGTCTGCAGTATAATTATCTGTTTGCATAACAAAATTCTTTTATTTTTTTCTGCACATTATTATCCTTACCTGGTTTAAGAACAAAAACTCTTTAATGTCTTAGTACTTTACAACAGTAAAATATACAGGAGTTTAAAATTGTTCTTTCATATTCTTTTAATTTCCCAAAAGTATTAAAATTACTTTGTATATGCATGAATATGTTTTTTAAAAAACTCCTAAATGTGTGATCAGTGGCATTGACCTATCTGGCTTTGCAGAAAAGGGAGAAAATAACTAGTTCATTATTTATACAGAGAGACTAAGAAATAAACTGTTAATTGCTACCACTTTTATGTAATAGGTTTTAATGTTTATGATGGTATTTTTTTTAAGCTTTTATTTTACTTTTAACTTTTACAGATTTTTGTTGTTTACAGATACGTATGTTCCCAGACTAGTCATATGTATATTCCCCTATGACAGTATTTTTTTTAATCGAATAATATCTATTTAAACTTGTAAAGGAACGTCTGAAATACTAATTGTAGTTCATTTTATACTACAACTAAAGTGTTAATTTCAAGAAGCCCATGTTTGATTTCTTTTGAAATTCTCTTCAAGGTGCTTTTTTTTCCCTTTGTATAGATAGCTTTTCAGAAAGGCCAGCTTAGAACTGGCATATAGAATGCATTTATGCCAGTGAAGTCTCAAGCCAAGAAATGTTTATGAGTGGTCACCATTCTGTTTTCCTGGATTTGAATTATTGCAGAACTTAAAGAAATGTTTTGCTTGAAAACAAAATCCTAAATTAAGAAATTATTTTAGATAATACATGCTTAATGTAAACATTTAATTAATTCAGAAAAAATGGGGAAAATCTGATTTCCAATTCTTTGGAGATAACAAATGGATAAACATTTATCCAGACACCTTTTTATGGACTTATATAATTTGAATATATGTATATGTATATAACTTTGGACTTCTCTGGTGCCCCAGCCTGTAAGGAGTCCACCTGCAATGTGGGAGACCCACGTTCAATCCCTGGGTTGAGAAGATCCCCTGGAGAAGGGAATGGCTACCCACTCCGGTATTCTTGCCTAGAAAATTCCAAGGACGGAGGAGGCTGGTGAGCTACAGTCCATGGGGTTGCGAAGAGTTGGATGTGTCTGAGTGACTCACACATATAACTTTATTTGAATGGCATTATGCAGCTTGCATTTTTACTCAACAATAGAGCTTATATTTCTATTGGAAAAAATAGAAGTCTTAGTCATCATTGTTAATGGCTATATAATATTCCATCATACTGGAATTTACTTATAAGCCTCCTTTTGATTGGCTCTAATTAGCAACGTTATAATACACATCAATTTGAAAATGCAGCTCTTCTCTATTAAGTTAGACATTAAGGAAACATGCAAAAATGCAGAACAGTAACAGTTTTTTCAGTGATTGTTTTGTTTGAAAAGTAGTTATTTTTCCCCAAGAACATATTATTTCTATTAATATACGGTGGGGTCACTTTTGTTATTTTTAACTGAATTAGTACACATCAATGAGTTTTTTAGTTTTAATTTTAATATGGCAATTATCGGGCTTCCCCTGGTGGTCCAGTGGGTAAGGACACCGCCTTGCCATGCAAGGGGCGCCTGTTCGATCCCTGGCCTAGGAAGATCCCATGTGCCACGGGGTGGCTGGACTGATGTGTCCAATTACCGAGCTGGAGCTCTGGGGCGTATGCGCCCAGAGCCGGCGCTCTGCGACGACAGAGGCCACCGCGATGGGAGGTCCACGTGGGCCAAAGAACAAAGATGGATGAAAATAGAGAAATGAAAGACCAATAGAAGTGACCCACCCATCCCCCTCCCTCCCCACTCCACCCACAAGAGATAAATAAATAAAATAAATGTTTAATTTTAATATGGCAATTATTGATAGATATAAATAAAGCTTTTGAGTTCCTCAAAAATTCTGAAGAGTGTAAAGGGGTCCTAAGGCCAAAACATTAGAAAGCCAGGAGAAACAAAGCCACATACTCCACTAATTTTTAAATTAATGATTTTGAGTTGTTAGTGATCTTGTCTTTGTAGAATCCCACTGTTTGTTTAGTATTTGTCACAGCATCCAAAGTAGTGCTGGGTTTAGTAGTTGCTCAGTAATTATGAACAGAATCAACATGGACTTTGTCATCAAGTTCCATGTCTGTGGTCGTGGTCTTTGAAGCAACTCTGGACCTTGAATACACAGGCTGAGTTCACACTCCAGTAGATACATTCTTGAAAAACTGAGTATGACAGAAAATGTCAAATGTCTATTTTCCTTGTTGGTGTTTATCACTTTAAACCACCTTCAGTTTTCTTATCAAGCAATGGGATGATTGACGTGTTTACTTTGGTTTCTCTTTTTTCTTATCAAAGGTAATGATCAAACATCCCACATGAGCAAGAAGCTTAGTAGTCACTGCGGAGAAATAAAAAGCTATAAAAATCTTTCCCTTCAAGAAAGTTACAGATGAAAGTGATTATTCTCTTTGGAAAGATTTGTGGGAATTTATTGGGGTTGTGATAGGCTGGATTCAATACGATGTCTTATAAGACAGACATGCTACCCTCCCAGTCTCCCTGTGTGGGTGCAGAGACAGCAAGAAGAGGACAGAAGCAAGTTGAAGGACAAATGTTCAGCTTTAGATACTGTCAGAAACACTATTATTAATATTTGATTAACCCTTAGAATCATGAGAGTCTGTAGAAGGAAGACAAAACTCTAACAGCCATCTCAACAACTGAAAACTCTGGGTTAAAAAAAATATTTTTAGGACAAAGATACAGAGTGGTATGATTCAAGTAAGTACAATGATTACTACTAATGAGGACAATAAAAATACTAGGCAAGTTTATTTTAAATTTAGTTATATCCCAAGTAATTAACAGGTAGTATCATTTGTGAAAATCTGTATATTTTTCACTAGCCATGTGTCATGACTTCTTAAAAACTATGGAAACAGTTTACAGATAGAATCTTACATTGTATTTTTTTTTTAATTTTTGCCTCTTTTACTGGTTTTCTATTTATTTATTTTCATGCATCTCCACTCTTTGGCCCTCAGCCCATGTGGGCCTCTCACTGCGGTGGCCTCTTCTGCTGCAGAGCACTGGCTCTGGGCGCATGCGGTCCAGAGCACTGGCTCCTAATTGGACACACCGACCCAGCTACTCCACAGCACATGGGATCTTCCCATGCCAGGGATCAAACCAGTGCCCCCTGCACTACAGGGCAGACTCTTCACCCACTGGACCACCAGGGAAGCCCCACTGTATTGTTTTTAAATTGGAGGATAATTGCCTTACAATGTTATGTTAATTTCTGCTGTACATGAATCAGCTATATGTGTATATATATATAGATCCTCCCTCCCACCCCTCTAGGTCATTCCAGAGCATGGAGCTGAGCTCCCTGTGCTAGGCAGCAGCTTCCCACTAGCTCGCTGTTTCATACACGGTAGTGAATGTACATCAACGCTACTCTCTCAGTTCTTCCCACCCTTTCCATCCCTGCCATGTCCACAAGTTTGTTCTCTACACCTGCTTCCTGATCTGCAAACAGGTTCATCAGTACCATTTCTGTAGATTCCATATACATGCATTGACATATAATACTTATTTTTCTCTTTCTGACTTACTTCACTCTCTGTGACAAACTCTCCTTTCATCCACATCACTACAAATGCCCCAGTTTTGTTCCTTTTTATGATTGAGTAAAATTCCATTGCATATATATGTACCATATCAAGAAGTTTACATTCTAGATGAGGGAATGCAGGCTGTTGCAATAGAAACAATTTGACACACAAGAGGGTTCTTATTTCTATCTATGTAATGGAAGAAAGTCACAGCAGAGAACTCTGAAAAAATTTTAAAACTCTAACAGCCATCTCAACAACTGAAAACTCTGGGTTAAAAAAAATATTTTTAGGACAAAGATACAGAGTGGTATGATTCAAGTAAGTACAATGATTACTACTAATGAGGACAATAAAAATACTAGGCAAGTTTATTTTAAATTTAGTTATATCCCAAGTAATTAACAGGTAGTATCATTTGTGAAAATCTGTATATTTTTCACTAGCCATGTGTCATGACTTCTTAAAAACTATGGAAACAGTTTACAGATAGAATCTTACATTGTATTTTTTTTTTAATTTTTGCCTCTTTTACTGGTTTTCTATTTATTTATTTTCATGCATCTCCACTCTTTGGCCCTCAGCCCATGTGGGCCTCTCACTGCGGTGGCCTCTTCTGCTGCAGAGCACTGGCTCTGGGCGCATGCGGTCCAGAGCACTGGCTCCTAATTGGACACACCGACCCAGCTACTCCACAGCACATGGGATCTTCCCATGCCAGGGATCAAACCAGTGCCCCCTGCACTACAGGGCAGACTCTTCACCCACTGGACCACCAGGGAAGCCCCACTGTATTGTTTTTAAATTGGAGGATAATTGCCTTACAATGTTATGTTAATTTCTGCTGTACATGAATCAGCTATATGTGTATATATATATAGATCCCCTCCCTCCCACCCCTCTAGGTCATTCCAGAGCATGGAGCTGAGCTCCCTGTGCTAGGCAGCAGCTTCCCACTAGCTCGCTGTTTCATACACGGTAGTGAATGTACATCAACGCTACTCTCTCAGTTCTTCCCACCCTTTCCATCCCTGCCATGTCCACAAGTTTGTTCTCTACACCTGCTTCCTGATCTGCAAACAGGTTCATCAGTACCATTTCTGTAGATTCCATATACATGCATTGACATATAATACTTATTTTTCTCTTTCTGACTTACTTCACTCTCTGTGACAAACTCTCCTTTCATCCACATCACTACAAATGCCCCAGTTTTGTTCCTTTTTATGATTGAGTAAAATTCCATTGCATATATATGTACCATATCAAGAAGTTTACATTCTAGATGAGGGAATGCAGGCTGTTGCAATAGAAACAATTTGACACACAAGAGGGTTCTTATTTCTATCTATGTAATGGAAGAAAGTCACAGCAGAGAACTCTGACTTTTAACCTTTCTAAATATCATCAACTGTTTTATCAGCCAACCAAGTCTCTTCATTACATTTACTAGTCATAAATCCATTGTTTAAAATCTCAGAGGGCTAAGTAACCTGCTTAGTCAATCTGCTTTTCTCTGGTTCAGGGAAAATTGTAACTATTTATTGAGCATTATGGAGCATATACAACAGAAAAGGTGCTCTGTTAAGTACTACAAGGGATTAAAAAACAATATGGGGCTTTCCTGGTGGTCCAGTGGGTAAAGAATTCACCTTGCAGTGCAAGGGGCCCCAGTTTGATCTCTGGCCTGGGAAAATCCCATGTACCACGGAGTGGTTGGACTGGTGTGTCCAATTGCGAGCCAGCTCTCTGGAGTGTATGCACCCAGAAGCCGGTGCTCTGCAATGAGAGAGGCCCCTGTGTTGGGAGGCCCACATGGGCCGAAGAACAAAGATGGATGAAAACAGTAAATAAATAAAAATGAGCTTGTGACATTGGAAAAAAAACAAAAAAAAGCAAATATGGAATCTCTCCTCCTTGGCTCATAATGGCTTCATTTAAATGTTTCAGTTTCAAGTATGTGAAGATATGGGGAATATCATTCTGATCAACATTTTATATATCTGCTTCAGACAAATTCATGGGATTTGAAGGAAAGCATGACCGCTGACAGTCACAATTTCATCCCAGCATTTCTGCAGCTTGACTGGCCATCACCACCTTTCAACAACATGTAATCAGTTACAGAGAAGGTAGGTGCTCCAGGATTCAGATTTATATTAGGATCCTACACCACTGCTAGACTTGAGTGGTTGCTCAGAACCTACACAACCTGAAGCCACTTGCGTCACTGCATAGAGCAGGAGGAAGCCTGTGGCTTGCAATGAATCTGGCTCCTGACTCTGTTAAGTGAAGTCTCATTTTGCAAGGCACCTTGCAATGACCCTTGCCATGGATTTTAAGCCAGCTTCGTTGCTTGTAGGTCATGGTCTGGCATGGGAAAAGCACTATGTCAGTCATCCTCTCCACCATTCAAACCACTGGATGAGCTCAGGCAATTCTTCTCTCAGACTGAAATGAGAGTAATGCCCGTTATAAGTACCTTGCAATATCACTGTTGTGCTGGAGAAGACTCTAGAGACTCCCTTGGACTGCAAAGAGATCAAACCAGTCAATCCTAAAGGAAATCAACCCTGGAATGTTCATTGGAAGGACTGATGCTGAAGCTGAAACTCCAATAGTTTGGCCACTTGATGCAAAGAGCCAACTCATTGGAAAAGGCCCTGATGATGGGAAAGATTGAATGCAAGAAGAGAAGGAGATGACAGAGGAGGAGATGGTTAGATAGCATCACTGATGTCTCTCAAATTCATGGACATGAATTTGGGCAAACTGAGAGATAACGGAAGACAGGAGAGCCTAGTGTGCTATAGTCCATGGGGTTGCAAAGAGTCAGATTTGACTTAGTGACTGAATGACGAAAGCAACAACAACAACAACAACAACAACAACAAAATCATTGTGAAAATTATAAGAAAAATTATATAAATAGTAATTAGCATAATGTAGTGTTGTGTTAGTTGCTCAGTTATGTCAGACTTGTTTCCAACCCCAGGGACTGTAGCCCACCAGGCTCCTCTGTCCATGGGATTCTCTAGGCAATAATACTGGAGTGGGTTTCCATTTCCTTCTTTAGGAGTAATTAGCATGGTGGCCAATAAATAGTAGAATAAAGAATTATAGCTGCTATGATTATTGATGCTGTTATTGTTAATGTTATTCCCGCTATCAATGCTGGAAGGATATCTACTGCTCAGTCATCTACTCAGCACAATACATTGTGGCAATGGATTATAGAAATGTTGCTCTTAGGCGCTGATATTTTCTAAACAGATAAACATCATATTCAGTGCTGTCTTGATCATTTGGAATCAACATTATCATGTATTTGTTTTGTAGGCATACCATAAAAGTCTCTTCATTAACACACTGATAGCATTTTTATTTTCCTACATTCCATTAGAAGTTTTTTTCTGCCAACAATTAGTCATGTTTCATCAAAGCAACAACTACCTAAAGGAATATGATTGCTCTACAGAACGATATTCTTCTTGCATTTTCATGGGAAATTAAGATCTGATCTGAGTCACAGATGATAGCGTAAGAAATATATGATTCAGAAAACAGAACCAGGTTGCTTTCTTGTTGCCAGATAACTCTGAACTGTAGACTTTTGCAGAACCGCTTTAGGCTGAGAAGATTCTTTTCCACAGATTTCTTCCTTTTATGATTACCAGAGTCATTGAAAATAAATTTTGGATTAAGCTAAAGGAAAATAATAAAGACATTATGTGGTGACAACCTCCTGAGTTTGACAGAAATGTCCATACTTGTGATTCAGATCTTTGGAAAAAGTGGAAGTAATGAATAACAATAAATAAGGGATACTGCTGCGAGAAACCTTTGCTTTGTTGATTATTTGAAAATTGTGTTCTAGTATTGTATTCTCATTTGATCAAAGATGTTGGAAAATAGCCCATGTCTTAAATTCCATTAAGATTTTGATGCTGTGGCATAATCTTGTATTGTATTCATTTATTGCTTCATCCTTTTAGTAATAGAATCTTCCAAGTTTTAGTTGGGTGCACACAGGCTCCATTTCCTAGGTTCTCTGAAGCTAGGTGTGTGATTGCATTCTGGTCCACAGGATGTGAGCTGACCTTTAAAAAAGAAGCTGGCTGCCTTTCATCCTTGCTATGGGGTGGAATGGAAAAGAGGCGCTGTAGATGAAAGCAACATCCTGGGGAAGAGTGGAGCCTCAGCATTTTAAGAGTAAACTAAGGACTTCCCTGATGGTCCAGAGGTTAAGATTGCACCTCCCAATGCAAAGGGGGCAGGTTTGATCCCTGGTCAGGGAAAGAAGATCCCACATGCGTCTTAGTCAAAAACAAAAACAGAAACAATATTGTAACAAATGTAATAGACTTAAAAAACAGTCCACATTAAAAAATTTAGAATTAATTGGACTTAATGTAGATTGAAATTTAATGGAGAAAATAAGAAGAGCCTGGGCTCCTGGAGAATCTCATGAAACAGTCAGTTTCCTGACCTGCCCCAAACCCCAGCTCTCCTCTGATAAAGAGAAATTTGTATCCATTCTGAGGCCCTGTGTTTTGGGGTAGCTGTGCCATGGCAGATTGGGTTATGTCCTAAATTTTCCACTCATGCTATTTTCTCATTGGATCAGGTGCTTGTGAGACACAGTCTATGTTGGAACGGAAAAGAAAAGACTTCTCTAGCACTCTTTTTCAAGATGGTGGACGAAGCCTCACTTCACATTACGGGCCCTTTCGTTTTTTATGTGTCTTCAGCATCTGTCCCTGTTTTGGTCCCTTTCTATTTTCTTCTTTCATTTGTTAAATGTAATGAACAAAACTGTGCTACAGCTGTTATAACCTAGTACAAAAGCAGCAACGCGTTATAGTGAGTTCTAAGTCAAGTGGCCTTTATTGTCCTTTTCTAGATAAGTACGACATCAGTGGGGAATTCAACATGCCACGGAAAATGGTAGAGGACAAAGGCAACAGTGTCAAGGTGAATAAGGGCAGTTTGTACTGAGCATTAGTGCTGATGGAAGCTCATTTTACCCCTCCCTAAAGAGATGAAAGAACCCCCTTGCCTTTCTCAAGTCCCCAAGCTGTGTCCTACAAGCAGAGCTCTGTGTCTCATGCTGCTTCACTAAAAGGAAATACGGAAGCTGTGGGGGCCCGCGTGACACCCACCTTGACATATTTAGCCTGTGGCTTGTGAGTGTTCACTGTAGCTCTAGATCGTGGGTGCCCTTTAGTCAAATCGGACTCAGTTTTGCATCTGTCACCCAGGGTAAAGCAGAGAGAGAGGGACCAGGTGTAACAGGCTGCAGTAAGAATACATCACAGACTTCCTTTTAAGTCCAAGTGTGGGTATGTTTTGTCTCACCCATACCCTTGGTACATCTGGGATGGTAAACAGCATGGTGAGTCATTCAGAAAATGGAAACAGAAAGTGTTGATGTGTCTGATATTGGGTTTTGCAGCAAAAATGTACTTCTAGAGAAACTTGGAGAGTGCCAGGCTTCCTTCTCCTCTCTGGGGAGCTTCGATTGTCTCTGTTATGGTGAAGAGCCTTCCAGAATCTCATGAAACAGTCAGTTTCTGACCTGCCCCAAACCCCAGCTCTCCTCTGATAAAGAGAAATTTGTATCCATTCTGAGGCCCTGTGTTTTGGGGTAGCTGTGCCATGGCAGATTGGGTTATGTCCTAAATTTTCCACTCATGCTATTTTCTCATTGGATCAGGTGCTTGTGAGACACAGTCTATGTTGGAACGGAAAAGAAAAGACTTCTCTAGCACTCTTTTTCAAGATGGTGGACGAAGCCTCACTTCACATTACGGGCCCTTTCGTTTTTTATGTGTCTTCAGCATCTGTCCCTGTTTTGGTCCCTTTCTATTTTCTTCTTTCATTTGTTAAATGTAATGAACAAAACTGTGCTACAGCTGTTATAACCTAGTACAAAAGCAGCAACGCGTTATAGTGAGTTCTAAGTCAAGTGGCCTTTATTGTCCTTTTCTAGATAAGTACGACATCAGTGGGGAATTCAACATGCCACGGAAAATGGTAGAGGACAAAGGCAACAGTGTCAAGGTGAATAAGGGCAGTTTGTACTGAGCATTAGTGCTGATGGAGGCTCATTTTACCCATCCCTAAAGAGATGAAAGAACCCCCTTGCCTTTCTCAAGTCCCCAAGCTGTGTCCTACAAGCAGAGCTCTGTGTCTCATGCTGCTTCACTAAAAGGAAATACGGAAGCTGTGGGGGCCCGCGTGACACCCACCTTGACATATTTAGCCTGTGGCTTGTGAGTGTTCACTGTAGCTCTAGATCGTGGGTGCCCTTTAGTCAAATCGGACTCAGTTTTGCATCTGTCACCCAGGGTAAAGCAGAGAGAGAGGGACCAGGTGTAACAGGCTGCAGTAAGAATACATCACAGACTTCCTTTTAAGTCCAAGTGTGGGTATGTTTTGTCTCACCCATACCCTTGGTACATCTGGGATGGTAAACAGCATGGTGAGTCATTCAGAAAATGGAAACAGAAAGTGTTGATGTGTCTGATATTGGGTTTTGCAGCAAAAATGTACTTCTAGAGAAACTTGGAGAGTGCCAGGCTTCCTTCTCCTCTCTGGGGAGCTTCGTATTGTCTCTGTTATGGTTATTCAAATGGATGTATGGCTGGCAATTCTTGTAGCACAAGAATTATAGGGAGTTGGGACTTTCCTGATGGTCCAGCGGTTAAGATGCCATGCTTCCAGCACAGGGGGCATGAAGTGGATCCCTGGTCTGGAAAGTGTGATCTTGCATGCTGTGTGGTATGGAAAAAATGTTTAATTTTCTTAAAAAAGGATTATAGGATCTAAGTCACCAATGTCTTAAATATGATTCCCCCAGAAATATCAGAGAAAAAAGACTTCTCAACGTGGGAGGTAGAATGAGCCCAGAAATAGTTGCAATTCTTAATTGTGGGTACAAGAAACCCCTTCCTTGTCTGTCTTATTTCCCACGTCTGCTTCTGCCTCCTTGCAATATGATCTCAGATAGTAGAGACACCGGAACCATCAGACTGGACTGTAGTTTTCGCCCACAAAGCATGATTCATAAATCCTTCAGGTTCTTTGTAAAGAAGACCAGCCCTGTTATCTTCCTCACCATCATTCGACTTTTCCACCCATGAAAGGCTCTAGTCGATGGGGTCCAGAAGATCATCCTGAGATCCTGAGATGATTCTCCAAGAAGGAGGTGGGTGAGGAAGTAGGAAGCTGGGCTATCTGCTCAGCCCTGGCCTCAGCCCCTGTGTGCCAGGCCAGCCTCAGAGGGAAGACCACAGCGCACAGGCTGGTCCTTTCAGTTGCTGCCTTCTTTCCTAAGGTCGTTAACGAGGCTGCTAATTGGTGGCAATTTCCCTGGTGGTTTTTGTGTTGTGGAGACTGGTCCACTAAGAAATGGCCCAGAACCACAGACTCATTTAAAACAGTCAGTCCTACTGGAGATAGAAATAACTCCTCGTCTATGTTGATCCTAGCTAGTGCCCAGTGTGGGTATGTTTTGTCTCACCCATACCCTTGGTACATCTGGGATGGTAAACAGCATGGTGAGTCATTCAGAAAATGGAAACAGAAAGTGTTGATGTGTCTGATATTGGGTTTTGCAGCAAAAATGTACTTCTAGAGAAACTTGGAGAGTGCCAGGCTTCCTTCTCCTCTCTGGGGAGCTTCGTATTGTCTCTGTTATGGTTATTCAAATGGATGTATGGCTGGCAATTCTTGTAGCACAAGAATTATAGGGAGTTGGGACTTTCCTGATGGTCCAGCGGTTAAGATGCCATGCTTCCAGCACAGGGGGCATGAAGTGGATCCCTGGTCTGGAAAGTGTGATCTTGCATGCTGTGTGGTATGGAAAAAATGTTTAATTTTCTTAAAAAAGGATTATAGGATCTAAGTCACCAATGTCTTAAATATGATTCCCCCAGAAATATCAGAGAAAAAAGACTTCTCAACGTGGGAGGTAGAATGAGCCCAGAAATAGTTGCAATTCTTAATTGTGGGTACAAGAAACCCCTTCCTTGTCTGTCTTATTTCCCACGTCTGCTTCTGCCTCCTTGCAATATGATCTCAGATAGTAGAGACACCGGAACCATCAGACTGGACTGTAGTTTTCGCCCACAAAGCATGATTCATAAATCCTTCAGGTTCTTTGTAAAGAAGACCAGCCCTGTTATCTTCCTCACCATCATTCGACTTTTCCACCCATGAAAGGCTCTAGTCGATGGGGTCCAGAAGATCATCCTGAGATCCTGAGATGATTCTCCAAGAAGGAGGTGGGTGAGGAAGTAGGAAGCTGGGCTATCTGCTCAGCCCTGGCCTCAGCCCCTGTGTGCCAGGCCAGCCTCAGAGGGAAGACCACAGCGCACAGGCTGGTCCTTTCAGTTGCTGCCTTCTTTCCTAAGGTCGTTAACGAGGCTGCTAATTGGTGGCAATTTCCCTGGTGGTTTTTGTGTTGTGGAGACTGGTCCACTAAGAAATGGCCCAGAACCACAGACTCATTTAAAACAGTCAGTCCTACTGGAGATAGAAATAACTCCTCGTCTATGTTGATCCTAGCTAGTGCCCAGTGACCAGGAGGTAGTCTTGGGAAGAGACGGCTGGGCTCTGACTCAGCAGAAGACACTGTCTGACATTTTAGCCCCTTTGGTCTTGTCTTGCTGGAGGGAATCTTCTTCCTACAGGCCACATTGGACAGAGTGTCTCTACCAGCTCATGTTCTGGTCCACCAGCTGCCCTCCTGCCAATCAATCTGGACTTGTTTCTTTTTCCTTTTTAATTGCTTTTCTTTTCCCCATCATGCCTCTTTATTTATATTTATTTTCATCCATCTTTTTAAAAAATTATTTGGACTGTGTGGGCCTCCCATTGCAGTGGCCTCTCTTATTGCAGAGCACTGCTTCTGGGCACATGCACTCCACAGCACTGGCTCATCATTGGACCCACTGGTCCAGCTGCTCTGAGGCACTTGGGATCTTCCCCAGCCAGGGATGGAACTGGTACCCCTTGTATTGCAAGGTGAACTCCCCACCCACCGCACCACCAGGGAAGCCCCTGGACTTATTTATTACCCTTCTGATGCTTGGGATTCATAGCACAGGTCTTTGGCGAGTCTCCAGATTGGTATAAACTTGAACACAATATCCAGGAAAAGGAGACAAAGGTAGCCTCACAATACATCAGCAGGGCTCAGCCAAGGGTGTCTTGTAGTGTAGGGGACATTTGACAGTGTCTGCAGACATTTTTGGTTGACACAACATGGGGAGGGCATGGTGTTGGTGCTAGTGACATTAGTGGACCTAGTCCAGGAATACAGATAGAGGGTCTCAAGGCACAGAGCAGCCCCCAGGACAAAGAATCCCCACTCCTCAATGTCAATAATGGTCGAGAAAGTGAAAACATTAAGGTTTCTCAGTTGTGTTCGACTCTTTGCGACCCCAGGCTCTTCTGTCCACAGAATTCTCTAGGCGAGAATACTGCAGTGGGTGGCTGTTCCTTCCCCAGGGATCAAACCCAGGTCTCCTGCATCGCAGGTGGATTCTTTACCTTCTGAGCTACCAGAGAAGCCCTAAAGTAAATGAAGGCAAAGAATCCTACTGGAGATAGAAATAACTCCTCGTCTATGTTGATCCTAGCTAGTGCCCAGTGACCAGGAGGTAGTCTTGGGAAGAGACGGCTGGGCTCTGACTCAGCAGAAGACACTGTCTGACATTTTAGCCCCTTTGGTCTTGTCTTGCTGGAGGGAATCTTCTTCCTACAGGCCACATTGGACAGAGTGTCTCTACCAGCTCATGTTCTGGTCCACCAGCTGCCCTCCTGCCAATCAATCTGGACTTGTTTCTTTTTCCTTTTTAATTGCTTTTCTTTTCCCCATCATGCCTCTTTATTTATATTTATTTTCATCCATCTTTTTAAAAAATTATTTGGACTGTGTGGGCCTCCCATTGCAGTGGCCTCTCTTATTGCAGAGCACTGCTTCTGGGCACATGCACTCCACAGCACTGGCTCATCATTGGACCCACTGGTCCAGCTGCTCTGAGGCACTTGGGATCTTTCCCAGCCAGGGATGGAACTGGTACCCCTTGTATTGCACGGTGAACTCCCCACCCACCGCACCACCAGGGAAGCCCCTGGACTTATTTATTACCCTTCTGATGCTTGGGATTCATAGCACAGGTCTTTGGCGAGTCTCCAGATTGGTATAAACTTGAACACAATATCCAGGAAAAGGAGACAAAGGTAGCCTCACAATACATCAGCAGGGCTCAGCCAAGGGTGTCTTGTAGTGTAGGGGACATTTGACAGTGTCTGCAGACATTTTTGGTTGACACAACATGGGGAGGGCATGGTGTTGGTGCTAGTGACATTAGTGGACCTAGTCCAGGAATACAGATAGAGGGTCTCAAGGCACAGAGCAGCCCCCAGGACAAAGAATCCCCACTCCTCAATGTCAATAATGGTCGAGAAAGTGAAAACATTAAGGTTTCTCAGTTGTGTTCGACTCTTTGCGACCCCAGGCTCTTCTGTCCACAGAATTCTCTAGGCGAGAATACTGCAGTGGGTGGCTGTTCCTTCCCCAGGGATCAAACCCAGGTCTCCTGCATCGCAGGTGGATTCTTTACCTTCTGAGCTACCAGAGAAGCCCTAAAGTAAATGAAGGCAAAGAAGTGTTCTCATATATTCTGCAGTTTAAGAAATGGAGCATTTTTACTGAGCATCTATTATATATATAAATGATACGACGTTTTATGAGAGATGCTAAGACATAAAAGTCATATTCACTAACATCAGGAAGTTGCTTAGTTACTTGGACATAGTACATATGCAGTGAAAACTGTGTTGTTTGCTACAGCAATAATTCACTCACAAGGGAGATTGGTATTTGTATTAGTTTCCTAGGGTTGTGATAAGAAAGTACCAGTCTGTGTGACTTAAACAGCAAAAATCTATTTTCTCATGATTTTGGAGGCTGTAAGTCTTAGATTAAAGTGTCAGCAGGGTTGATTTCTTCTGATTTCCTCTCTCCTTGACTTAGAGTTGACTGTTTTCTCCCCGTGTATTGAGATGCTTTTCCCTCAGCAACCATCTATGCCTCAATCTTCTCTTCTCTTAAGGGCATCGGTGGTATAACCAACAAGGACTTACTATCCAGCACAGGGAACTCTGCTCAATGGTATGTGGCAGCCTGGATGGGAGGGGAGTTTGGGAAAGAATGGATATATGTATATGTATGACTGAGTCCCTCAGCTATTACTCCAATATAAGATAAAAAGTTTAATAAAGTAGATGTTTAAAAATGGATTAAAAATGGAAAAAATGGCACCAATCCTACTGGATTAGGGCCTACCTAATGACCTCATTTTAATGTAATGGCCTCTTAAAAGACCTTAGCTCTGAATATGATCATATTCTGATATGCTAGGGCTTAGGACCTCAGTATATGAGAGGGGATACCATTTAACTCATAACAGAACTTTTTTTGTTGTTATACCTTGATAGCCAGAGACAGAAATATAAGAGGCAGCACAGGTATGTTCCAAGGTATTAGACAGGAATGTTTTTATCTAAAAAAAGAGAAAATGGGCTTAACACACATGAAACAATTTTTTGAGTCTTCAAGTAGGAAATATTGATCTGAAGAGGGATGATATTTTACAAAATTCTCTGGGATGGTGGCTAGATTGCCTTCTATCCCAACTCATTCATCCAATATATTAATAGATGCATTGAGTGCATGTTAGTATCTGGATTGTGCCACTCTTCTAGATAAAGATTCTTGTCTTTGGGAAGCTCACAGACACACTTGTGTATGTTTGTGGGTATCATGGTAGTGGAGAGGGTAGTGGAGGATAAGGCAAGAGACACAGAGAATAGTACTTTAAGATTTGGGCGGTCCAGGGAGTAAGGACCCCCATGGGTAGGGTGACAACCTCTGATGAGGCCTATGGCAGTGCAGAAATTCAGCTCGGACACTCTGGGACTCTGGTGCTTGACAACTCGTCTCCATTGTGATTGCTTAGCTGGCTGCTCAGTACTTTGGACCTTGAGAGCTTGTTTGGAGGTTCTCGCAGGGGAGCGCAGCTACTCATATACCCTTGACCAAAGACCGGCCCTCCTCTGTCAGGGATGGTTGTCTTCTTCGACCGAGCACACAGCTTTGGGAGGGATGCACATGGAGTGGTGAGGGAGGAAGGGGACAGCTGCCTAGCCAGCCAGATCAGCTGAATCAACTCTGGCGATCAATGGGGTGACAGATGTCATGACCAGATCGCCCTCACATCCTGCTCAGTACTTTGAATGCCGTGCCTATGCTGTTGGCGAAGATGGAAGGGGAGGTAAGAGTGTGTGCTGGATCTTGTGAATCAACAGGACTTTGCCTGGCTGGAGGTCAGGTGTGGAGGAGGTAGGACAACAGGGGAGTATGAATAGAGGGTTCAGCAAGGAATCTGGAAACAGGCCAGACTGTGGGCAACTTGAAGCCCAGGAGAGCATCTATCTTGCTAAGTGTCCAGAAATATTTCAGTGTGTGTCACTACAAGATAACATAACTACTGTTCTGTTCTTAGGGCTGCCATCTGATGCATCATAGGTGTTCAATAAATTGATTGAATAAATATATGAATGATGGAGCACGTCACATTTGGAGAATGATGAAAAGTGGTGGGAGCAGAGTTTGGAGAGGAAGTTTGAGCTGCGTGCCAGGGCTTCACAAGTCATGGGGAAAGAAATCAAAGATGGAGGCTCCAACACCCCAGAAAACTTTTCAGGGAGTGGTGAGAGAGGAGATATCTGGGGACAGGGTGGGAAGGAGGGGTCATATGCTGCTTACTCATGAATCACTCCCAAAGTGTCCTTTGAGGACCCTTAGAGGGCTCTGACTTCTCATTCCATTAGTCACTCTAGCTGTGCAGTCTTGGTTGTTGTAATGATTCGAGTCTTCATAATTCTCCAGGTCTCATTTTTTCATCTCTAAAATTGAAATAACAATCATCATACTGATGGAAGGTTAAATTATTTATAAACTATGAAGTATCATAGTAATGCCACTCATAGTCAGTGTTTAACGGAATAATTATTCTTTTTAGATCAGCATATCTTTCAATGGAATAGATCCTTTTTTAGGGTACTCTTCAAAAGAATTCATCATCTGTCCACTGGTGTTTGGAATTTCTTAGAGGAGAAGAAACCTACTGTTCTACAAGTAGAATTAAATGACTTCAAGTTCAAATAGAAACACAAGCAGCAATAGCTTCAAATATAGACATCTTGAGATACTCTGAGAGGTGTGAATCAACTTCAAGAAAGGTGAACACCTGGGGCTTCCCTGGTGGTCCAGTGGGTAAGGACACCGCCTTGCAGTGCAAAGGGCGCTGGTTTGATCCCTGGCCTGGGAAGATCCCACGTGCGCCCAGAGCCTGTGCTCTGAGACAACAGAGGCCACTGCGATGGGAGGCCCACAAGGGCCAAAGAACAAAGATGGATGAAAATAGACAAATGAAAGACCAGTAGAAGTGGCCCACCTGCCCTGCTCCCTCCCCACCCTACCCCCCCCCCCCAAAAAAAAGAAGATGAACACCTGACAATCCACAAGTGTGACTGACTGGTTACAGAATCTTGCTGGTCTGATAGGGAGATGGTGAAAGAAGTAAAATGTCCCTGAGTACCTACATCACCAGGAAGCTAAGTGAGAAGTTAAGGAGGACAGAAAAGGGTTCGGGAAGGAAGCTGGGAATCAGAGGCAACTCGCTGATCTCAGATCTTTCACTCACAGTCTTTGAGTCTTACAGAACACAGATATTTTGCTCATGAAAATGTAAGTGAAGTCACTGGGTGAGCTTTCTGAGGAAGGAGAAAGCCCAGGGGCAGGAGTGTTCAGGGAAACCTCCCTAAAAGCACACACAGGAGCAGAGCCTGCGGGACTAACAGAGTTTGAAATGGGAGGAGGGTGTTAGAAGAGATTGTAAGATTTGGGCCCTAACTGGTGGTTGTGCTCTAAAGATCCAAAGTCATGACTCTTGTCTGGATGCTGTTTTATGACGTTTTTTGAGGTCCATTTTTTCATCTCTAAAGAAATAACAATCATACTGATGGAAGGTTAAATTATTTATAAACTATGAAGTATCATAGTAATGCCACTCATAGTCAGTGTTTAACGGAATAATTATTCTTTTAGATCAGCATATCTTTCAATGGAATAGATCCTTTTAGGGTACTCTTCAAAAGAATTCATCATCTGTCCACTGGTGTTTGGAATTTCTTAGAGGAGAAGAAACCTACTGTTCTACAAGTAGAATTAAATGACTTCAAGTTCAAATAGAAACACAAGCAGCAATAGCTTCAAATATAGACATCTTGAGATACTCTGAGAGGTGTGAATCAACTTCAAGAAAGGTGAACACCTGGGGCTTCCCTGGTGGTCCAGTGGGTAAGGACACCGCCTTGCAGTGCAAAGGGCGCTGGTTTGATCCCTGGCCTGGGAAGATCCCACGTGCGCCCAGAGCCTGTGCTCTGAGACAACAGAGGCCACTGCGATGGGAGGCCCACAAGGGCCAAAGAACAAAGATGGATGAAAATAGACAAATGAAAGACCAGTAGAAGTGGCCCCCCTGCCCTGCCCCCCCCCCACCCTCCCCCCCCCCCCCAAAAAAAAGAAGATGAACACCTGACAATCCACAAGTGTGACTGACTGGTTACAGAATCTTGCTGGTCTGATAGGGAGATGGTGAAAGAAGTAAAATGTCCCTGAGTACCTACATCACCAGGAAGCTAAGTGAGAAGTTAAGGAGGACAGAAAAGGGTTCGGGAAGGAAGCTGGGAATCAGAGGCAACTCGCTGATCTCAGATCTTTCACTCACAGTCTTTGAGTCTTACAGAACACAGATATTTTGCTCATGAAAATGTAAGTGAAGTCACTGGGTGAGCTTTCTGAGGAAGGAGAAAGCCCAGGGGCAGGAGTGTTCAGGGAAACCTCCCTAAAAGCACACACAGGAGCAGAGCCTGCGGGACTAACAGAGTTTGAAATGGGAGGAGGGTGTTAGAAGAGATTGTAAGATTTGGGCCCTAACTGGTGGTTGTGCTCTAAAGATCCAAAGTCATGACTCTTGTCTGGATGCTGAACTCTTCCTCTTGATGAGAGTCTTGATGGAAATTTGCTTAAGGAAAGATGACAAATAGGAGATTAAAAAAAATAAAGGTGATCAGGGACTAACGATGTGTTAGGTACTCTTCTAAGCAAGTTGTGTATGTGCCATGTTACTATTCCTACCCTCCCTCTACAGACAAAAGACTGGTGTGGAAGGAGGTTAAAAAATTGTTGCCAGAAACCTTAACAAGTCAGTGAGGGAGCTACTTCCTTACCCCCAACCTAGTCTCAATTAATTGACTAGAATTCAACTATTGGTAAAAGAAAACAGAGAGGAACAGAGAAAGAGGGAGAGAGCATAAGATTTCATCTGTTCTGCTAAATGTAATGGGGTCCTGGGTATCAAGCCTGAAACGATTGAGACTTGCTAGAAAATCCAAGGGAAAAAATGTGTATTTTAAAGATGCAAATAACTGAAGTATGATGTATGTGTAGAAAAGTGCACCAATCTGTGTTCAGCGTGATGAGTTATGACAGAGTGAACAGAGTGTAATCACCACCCAGGTCATGAAACAGAAAGTTGCGACATCCCAGAAGCATCCTGTGCACCAGCCTCTCCACCCCAGTTTTCTCTTCTCTCTCTCATCATCAATGTTTAATGATTTTCTAGCCACCATCTGCAAAGGGAAGCACTTCGTTCAGGAGTCCTGCCTGACGGTGATGACAGCAGGGCATGCTACCCTCAAGGAAGAGATTGAAGAATTCATCGAAGGTCATAAAGAAGCCCTAGGGCTTCCCTGGTAGTCCAGTGGGTAAAGAGTCCACCTTGCAGTGCAAGGGGCACTGGTTGGATCCCTGGCCCAGGAAGATCCCATTTGCCAAGAAGTGGCTGGACTGGTGTGTCCAATTGCGAGCCAGTGCTCTGGAGCACATGTGCCCATAACTGGTGCTCTGCAGCGAGAGAGGCCACTGCATTTGGAGGCCCGCACAGACCGAAGAATGAAGATGGATGAAAATCAAAAAATGAAAAAACAATAAAAGAGGCCAAAATTAAAAAAAAGAGAAGCCCTGAAAAACTGAGAACTGGGAGAATGAGCACAAGATCATGTCTTTTCCCTTTGGACCTTAATGAGTATTGAGTTCATTATTGTCCTCTGTTTATAATTGCTGTCATCATTGGTTCTTGTAGGACTCTCACTTGTTGAATTAATTCATGACTTATTTACTCACCGCCTTCCACAGCTTTGTTGAGACATATTTAACAAATAACATTGTATAAGCTTAAGATGTACAACCTGATGATTTGATATATGTATATGTTGTGAAATGATTATCACAATAAGGGTAGTTAACACATCTGTCATTTCACAGAGCTACTTTCTTTTTTTTGCAATGATAACATTAAAGGTTTACTCTCTTAACAGCTTTCACAATATGCAATGGTATTGTGAGCTACAGTCACTGTTCTATACATTTGATCCTCAGGACTTGCTCATCTAGTACCTGGAAATTTATACTATGATTAATATATCCACATTTTCCCCACCCCCAGGCATTGGTATCCACCATCTACTCTCTATTTCTATGAGTGTAGTTTTTTTTTTTTTTTCCGACCATGTCACGTAGCATGTGAGATCTTAGTTCCCTGACCAGGGATTGAACTGGAGTCCTCTGCAGTGGCCATGTGGGATCTTAACTACTGGGCTGCCAGGAAAGTCTTGAGTCTAGCTTTGTGAAATTCCATATATAAGTGATATCACACAATACTTGTTTTTCTGTCTGATTTATTTCACTTTGCATAATAACCCTGAAGACTCAGTCATGTTGTCACAAATGGTAGGGTTTTCTACCTTTTTATGGCTGAATAGTATTCCATCATCTATACTACACCAGGGCATGCTACCCTCAAGGAAGAGATTGAAGAATTCATCGAAGGTCATAAAGAAGCCCTAGGGCTTCCCTGGTAGTCCAGTGGGTAAAGAGTCCACCTTGCAGTGCAAGGGGCACTGGTTGGATCCCTGGCCCAGGAAGATCCCATTTGCCAAGAAGTGGCTGGACTGGTGTGTCCAATTGCGAGCCAGTGCTCTGGAGCACATGTGCCCATAACTGGTGCTCTGCAGCGAGAGAGGCCACTGCATTTGGAGGCCCGCACAGACCGAAGAATGAAGATGGATGAAAATCAAAAAATGAAAAAACAATAAAAGAGGCCAAAATTAAAAAAAAGAGAAGCCCTGAAAAACTGAGAACTGGGAGAATGAGCACAAGATCATGTCTTTTCCCTTTGGACCTTAATGAGTATTGAGTTCATTATTGTCCTCTGTTTATAATTGCTGTCATCATTGGTTCTTGTAGGACTCTCACTTGTTGAATTAATTCATGACTTATTTACTCACCCCCAACCACAGCTTTGTTGAGACATATTTAACAAATAACATTGTATAAGCTTAAGATGTACAACCTGATGATTTGATATATGTATATGTTGTGAAATGATTATCACAATAAGGGTAGTTAACACATCTGTCATTTCACAGAGCTACTTTCTTTTTTTTGCAATGATAACATTAAAGGTTTACTCTCTTAACAGCTTTCACAATATGCAATGGTATTGTGAGCTACAGTCACTGTTCTATACATTTGATCCTCAGGACTTGCTCATCTAGTACCTGGAAATTTATACTATGATTAATATATCCACATTTTCCCCACCCCCAGGCATTGGTATCCACCATCTACTCTCTATTTCTATGAGTGTAGTTTTTTTTTTTTTTTCCGACCATGTCACGTAGCATGTGAGATCTTAGTTCCCTGACCAGGGATTGAACTGGAGTCCTCTGCAGTGGCCATGTGGGATCTTAACTACTGGGCTGCCAGGAAAGTCTTGAGTCTAGCTTTGTGAAATTCCATATATAAGTGATATCACACAATACTTGTTTTTCTGTCTGATTTATTTCACTTTGCATAATAACCCTGAAGACTCAGTCATGTTGTCACAAATGGTAGGGTTTTCTACCTTTTTATGGCTGAATAGTATTCCATCATCTATACTACACCTTTTTAGCCATTCACCTGTCAGTAGATACTTAGATTGTTTCCATGCCTTGGCTGTTGTGAATAATGCTGTAATGAACATGGGGATGCAGATTTTGCTTCAAGATCCTGATTTTATTTTCTTCAAATATATACCCAGGAATGTGATTGCTTTACTCATACCTTTTTGTTCCCATTCTCTGATCTCCTTTCCTTCTCCATATGTATTGTAATGTTTGTATTTTTTTGTTTATAAGTGTTCTTAAAAAATATTTGTTGTTTTCTTGTCAACTTGTCATTTAAATAATCTTTAAATATGGGGGATTTTGAACGTACCTCAAAGGAGATAAAAGTATGATGAACTCCCTGTACTCATTACTCAGTCTCAATTACCTTTAGCCTGTGGCCAATCCCATCACCTCTACAGTCCACCTACTTCCTTCCTTTCAGACATCAAATCATGTCATCCAGAAATATTTCAGTGTGTATCTCTACAAGATAACATAAGAGCAATATCCTTTTCAGTAGCTTTAAAAGAATAATATGTCCTGAATGTCATTAAATAGAGCTTAAATTTCCAATCATCTTATAAATGTCATTTCTTTCCGCAATTTGTATGAATCAGAATTCAGTTAAGGCTGACACTTGGCAACTGACTGGTATTTCTTTAAGTCTCTTTTAAGCAATAGATTTCCCACTGAATCTATGTTTGTTTTTCCTTCCTTGCAGTTTATTGCTTGAGGAACCCAAGCTGTTTGTCCGATAAGATTTACCACACACAGTGTGATTCACCTTTGTGGTTCTATTAAGTAGGTAGCTGAATCTAGGGACTTGATCAGATTCATATGTAATTTTTTTGACAAGACAGTTCCACAGTTTGTCTTGTGTTTTTTCAGCAGAATGCCTGTCATATTTAGTTTTTTCTTTTTTCTTTTGTATGTATTTTATTAGCAGCCATTGGTAACCAAAACCTAAAATCTTATTAGCTTATTAGTGTATTAGTTATCTTTTGGCCTACAACACTATTGTCACAAATAGTGGTTTGCTGTGGGGAAAAAAATCACATTAGTTATCTCATCGTGACAGGTTAGAGGTCCTGGCACAAGTTAGCTGAGGCCTTGGCTTTAGGGTCTCTCAGAAGTCTATGGACAAGATGTTGACCAGGTCTAGAGTGTTGTCTGAGGTCTGACTGGGGAAGAATGCTTCCAAGCCTACTGGCCGATGACAGGGTTCAAATCTTTGGGTGAGTCTGACAGAGGGTCTCAGTTCTTTGTTGTTGATTAGAGGTCCACCGTGGGTTCCTTGTCACCCAGACCTCTTCAAATAACAGCTTACCTCCTCAAAACCAACCATGATCTGTAGAGAGAGTCTGCTAACAAGATGGTGGTGATGTATTTGCTAAGTCATGTCCGATCCTTGTGGCCCCATAAACCACAGTCCACCAGGCTCCTCCATTCATGGGATTTCTGAGGCAAGAATACTGGAGTGGGTTGCCATCTCCTTCTCCAGGGGATCATCTTGACCTAGGAATTGAACCCAGGTCCCTTGCATTAAAGGCAGATTCTTTACTGACTGAGCTACAAGAGAAGCCCAGCAAGATGGAAGGACAATCATATGTAATGTAATCATGGAAGAGACATCCTGTCACCTTTAATGTATTCCATTGATTAGGCACAAGTCATAGGTCCCATCGATATTCAAGTGAACAAGATTACACAAGGACCTGAATAGCAGGGATAAACAATGGTCAACAATTTAGTGTTACAAAATGGTGATCTTTCAATTCTAGCATTCTTTCTTGGTTTGTTAGCTGACGTGCTTCTGTAACAAAATGTCCCCTGATATATTATTTGGTTATTCATGGCATCATTCATAAAGGAAAGCCAGAATAAATTCTTGATTCCTTTGTTTCATTTATCAGGTTTATGTATCAGTTATGTATATACTGTAATATGTACATTTATTTCTTAGCTTCTGCTTATTGAATATTGTTCCAGGATATGATTTACCTATTTTATCTTTTTTTTAAAGACTAATTTTTTAAAGAAGATTTTTGATTGAACCGTTTTTAAAGTCTTTATTGAATTTGTTGCAATATTGCTTCTGTTTTATGTTTCGTTTTTTTTGGCCATGAGACATGTGGGATCTTAGCTGCCCGACTAGAAATGGAACTTGCATCCCCTGCATTGGAAGGTGAAATCTCAACCACTGGAATGCCAGGCAAGTCTCTACACACTATCTACCTGTTCACCCAGGGGACACGAAGGCTGCCTCCAAATCTTTGCCGTGGTGGTCATTCTTAAGCAGTTCCCCTTCAATTCCATGCATCTCAGTGGAACTCTAGACAGTGGAGTCACTAGGGAGTCAGTGTGCTTAAATAGTGCCAATTGCTCTTCAGACTGATTGCACAAAGCTCTCTCTCAGGGAAATAATTTATTAGCATATGTAGCCAGCTTGATGAGAGGAGGAAACACCTTAATCTCTTCATGGATTTTATGCCCTTCACTAGGCTGAACTAGGGCTTCCCAGGTGGCACTAGTGATAAAGAACCCGTCTGCTAATGCAGGAGACATAAGAGATGCAGGTTTGTTCCTTGGGTCACTGGAAGAGGGCATAACAACCCATGCCAGTATTCTTGCCTGGAGAATCCCATGGACAGAGGAGCCTGACGAGCTATAGTTCATGGGATCGCAAAGAGCCAGACACAACTGATGCAGTTTAGCACACATACCTGCAAGCTGATCTCTTGAGAAGGTTCTCAGAACCACTTGTATCAGAATCGTCTGAATTAATCCACATATCCAAAGCCAAAGCTGTGCCAGGTGATGGGGGCCGAGATCTAGAATCTTATATGAGCATGTTCCAACCTAGACTACTGTGGTCTGGTAAACTATCCAAATTCTGTTCCAGACTTTGGAGATGCAGAAGCGGAAGAAGAAGGAGGAGACAGGCAAAGACTGGAGAAGAGTACGAGAAGGGACTTCACTTATTTAGGAAGGGGTGTTAGGAGGACTCTTCTCCACAGACATGAAAACTGAGACCAGAGGGGAAGTCATTTCTTCAAGGCTCCTTTCAGGCATGTAAAACTGTGAGGCTAGCCTGCTTGTCTCCAGGGGAGGTCTGGGAGGAAGATGGGGGAACCTTAGAGATGAGGAAACAGCTGAGGACCAGAGCAGCTCGGGTCCAGTTAATGTTCAGGAGTCAACAGTGAAGGTATCATGTGGAGTGGGGAGGGTGGCCTCCTGAGATCTCATGGTGACTGCAGTCTGTCTAAACACTCTCTGAGGAGCTGATTTCGTCTTCACCACACTTCTTCTAAAGTGGGAGTTACCATTCTTCTTTTACAGATGTGGGAACTGAGGCGCAGAGGTTTTTAACAACTTCCCCAGTGTCTTGCAGTTAGAAAGTGTCAGACGGCCATTTAAATTCAGGTCTGTGGATGCCACTATATTTACTCTTAATACACATGTACATATACACACACACACACAGAGTCAAAGAGAGGGTTTCCAGAAGGGTGTGGTTAATAGAACCTAATGCTGAAGTGAGGTCAAGGAGAGTGCGGAGAGGAACTGGTTTCAGAACTTGTGGTCTTAAGTGGAAAAAATTATTCACCAGTTTCCTTAGGCTGTCACTGCCTAACACCAGGAGGGGCGATGAAAGGTCACTTCTGCTGATCTGAGGAGCCTTGAAGACCGTTTGAAATACTGACATCCTTTGGGACCACCAGCAAGTAGAAATACATAGTTGGATCTTGAAGCCTTCAATTAGATATAGTTTTAACCAGAATTTTTCTGGCTTAATCACAGAGTTAAGGAAACCGTAAGTGACCTGTAGGAAAATGGCTTTTGCCCAAATCCATAAAAATCAGAGATGATAAAAATAGAGGTTATTTTATTAGTATTGATGATAACTTCATCACAAAGGTAAGAAAGCTGTAAATGACCAGACTAAATATGGCTTTTGCCCAAGTCCAGACAGGAAAGTGGAGAATATTCAAATGGTAGAGAGGACACAACTGCAGAGGGTGTATCCTCCTGAGCACTGTGTCAGCAGAATGTAAGAGGGTGGAAGGAGCATTCAGTCTAACGTGAAAGCCCACTGAACAGTTAATGTGTCGGGGACAGGGGCAGTGAATGGTTTGAGGAAAAGAAGAATCAGAGGGCTTTTCTACTTGCATTCTCTCCTCTGGGAAAAGACATTTCTATTTGGGCATCTTAAATAACCGACAGCTTTTTCTCAAACATCGTTTTAATGAGCAGGATGTAAATAAATCCACTGTTTCCAAAACATACAGAGTTTGTAGTTCAAGGGGCAGAGTGCCAGACAAGTTGCCTTTGGGGTTTTAAAAAACCCAGTATTTCATGATGCAAGACCAAGGCAGGGTTTGCAAGAGGGGCTCTTTATTGAAGCCATGCGTAAGCTGTCTCCTCTTCCTGGTGGGGAGGCTGTTTGGGTCCTGGGGAGAATTTCCTGTGGTGGTTATGCATTTCTTCCCCAAGCCCCCGGTGCCCTAGAGCTCTCTCCTGCTCCACCGTCTCTTGTTTCTTTCTCTCCCTCTCTCTTCCTCCTCCTTTTCCTCCTACGCTTCCACCTGCTATGGACTCTTTGTTGGTGTCCCCTCAACACATTCATATGTTGAATCCCTCCTCCCTATATGGCAGGGTTCGGCGGCGCTGCTTGAAGAGGTAGCTGGATTTGAATGAAGTCATGTGAGTGGAGCCCTGGGGACAGCATTGGTGCCCAAACACAGTGACGAAGAGACTAGAACTCTTTCTTGGTCATGTGAGAATACAGTGGCTGTCAACAGGCCAGGAAGTCAGTCCTCACTAGAATCCCATAACGTTGGCACCCTGATCTCGGACATTCGGCCTCCGGCACTGTGAGGAAGAAATCTTGTTGTCTAAGCCTTGCAGTCTATGGTGTTTATTACAGCAGCCTGAGCCGAGTGGACACTTCCCAAGTCTATTCTGTGAGCAGTTCTACTTACCACCTTCTACCCAACATGTTTAAAAAATGATTTGTATCTCCCACATTGGGCTCATGGTAATGGACCAACAGGATACTAGTTATCTTCAACATGGCGGCAGTAGAACTTCTTTGACCCAAGAATAATCATTTCCTTTGATTCTTAATAGAAAAAAGGTAGCATCTGTACACTTTGGCTCTGTACACTTCATACACAGAGTTTCTTCAGCAAAATAGGATGACAGTGTTTGCCTCACCATAGGCTCATGAAGAGTAAATTAAATATGCTTCAATCTATCCTCCATATCTCTCCCTTCCTGTTCATGTCTTCCATCTTTTTACCTCCTGTGCTGTATTCTAGAGAATTCCTCAGTACTATACTCCAATTTCTAATTCTTTTATCACTTGCATTCAATATTTATCCTTTCTATGAGCTTTTAATTTCAGTGAATGGATTTTTAATTTTTAGGATTTGTAACTGTTTATTTTACAGAACCATGTGTTTTCCATTCATGTGTCTGTGTGTGTGTGCTCAATCATGTCCAACTCTTTGCAACCCCATGGATTGTAACCCACCAGGCTCCTCTGTCCATGGATTTTTCCAAGCAAGAATGCTGGATCAGGTTGCCGTTCCCTTCTCCAGAGGATCTTCCTGACTCAGGGATGAACCTGGACCCCTAGCGTGTCCTGCATTGCAAGCGGGTTCATTTCCACTGTACCACCTTGGAAGCACCAAAAAAAAAAAAAAAGTCATAACAGAGGCTTTAGCAGATTTAAGGGGAAAGTTTCTGATAATACAATTTAAGTACTGAATCCATATCCTTTGGACTTCTCAGTTAAGTGTGCCAATAAAATCTCTTTTTTTACTTTAGCTACTTTGATTTGGGTTTCTGTCATTTGAAAGTGAAATAGTCCTAATAAATCATTTTGGGTCTTTTGGTGGTTTAGTTTTTTAAAGAAATTTTGTTACTTTTGACTTGAAACTGTGGTAGTTCCCCAATATTTCCTCTGAAGAGGAAGCTTATTTCCCCTTTTCACATATATGGATCATTTGTCAGAAATTTAAGGTTAGTTCCCAAAGCCTTATTTCAGAACAGCATTTTGTGTCCATTACATGCCCAACAAAAGCCTTTCACTTTTGTTCTTTGTGCATGCAATTACTTGATCTCTGAAAGTTTCAAGCACACTTATTTAAAACAATTTTTGAGATTGCTCAGTTATTTCCGTTTTTGAGAGAGAAAATTTTTTTGGTTTTCAAGATGGTCATCTGATTTCCTTATGCTAGATTTCCTTTAAAGTTTAGGTTTGCATGCTCATCTTGATTGGCTTGCCCCTCACCCTGGCTCTGGGTTATTTTCTTTCCTGTTTAGTGATTTTATTGTTACACTACCTAACTCCCAGAGGCCCTGTTCCCGAATCAGGTTGAATATTTATGGCTGGGCTTTCCCCGCATGTACTGGGAATACATATATGCAGCCATGGAGCAGGGTGAGGCTTCACTCAGAACAGGGCCTCAGGGACGGTGTGGACAATGTAAATTGGTGTGACCACTATGGAAAATATCCAGGAAAGGAGTCCTCACTAGAACTCAACCATGCAGGGACCCTGATCTTGGACTTTCAGTCTCCAGGACTGTAAGAAATAAAGGCTGTTGTTTGAGCCTTGCAGTCCATAGTATTTTGTTACAGTGGCCTGAACAGGTAGGACACAGTATGGAGGTTCTTTGAAAGCTAAAAATAGAGTTACCATAGGATCCAGCAATCTCACTCCTGGCCTATAGTCAGAGAAAATTCTAATTAAAAAAAGATACACGTGGGCTTTCCTGGTGGTCCAGTGGGTGAAGAGTCCACTTTGCAGTGCAAGGGGCAGTGGTTCAATCTCTGGCACGGGAAGATCCCACATGCTGCAGAGTGGCTGGACCAGTGTGTTCAATTAGGAGCCAGTGCTCTGGAGCACATGCACCTGAAGCAGGTGCTCTGCAACGAGAGAGGCCACTGGGATGGGAGGCCCACACAGGCCAAAGAATAAAGACGGATGAAAATAAATAAGTGAAGGACCAATAAAAGGTCAAATTTAAAGAAAAAAGATATATGCAACCCAATGTTCATAGCTATTTACAATAGCCAAACATGATGCAACCTACCTTTCTTTCAACAAATAAATGAGTAGGTAAATAAGATGTGGTATACTTATACAACGGAATATAACTCAGTCACTGAAAAGAAATAATGCCACTTACAGCAACATGGATGGATCTAGAGATTATTATGGGGCTTCCCAGGTGGTGCTAATGTTCAAGAACCTGCCTAGATTTCCGTTTAGAGAGAAAATTTTTGGTTTTCAAGATGGTCATCTGATTTCCTTATGCTAGATTTCCTTTAAAGTTTAGGTTTGCATGCTCATCTTGATTGGCTTGCCCCTCACCCTGGCTCTGGGTTATTTTCTTTCCTGTTTAGTGATTTTATTGTTACACTACCTAACTCCCAGAGGCCCTGTTCCCGAATCAGGTTGAATATTTATGGCTGGGCTTTCCCCGCATGTACTGGGAATACATATATGCAGCCATGGAGCAGGGTGAGGCTTCACTCAGAACAGGGCCTCAGGGACGGTGTGGACAATGTAAATTGGTGTGACCACTATGGAAAATATCCAGGAAAGGAGTCCTCACTAGAACTCAACCATGCAGGGACCCTGATCTTGGACTTTCAGTCTCCAGGACTGTAAGAAATAAAGGCTGTTGTTTGAGCCTTGCAGTCCATAGTATTTTGTTACAGTGGCCTGAACAGGTAGGACACAGTATGGAGGTTCTTTGAAAGCTAAAAATAGAGTTACCATAGGATCCAGCAATCTCACTCCTGGCCTATAGTCAGAGAAAATTCTAATTAAAAAAAGATACACGTGGGCTTTCCTGGTGGTCCAGTGGGTGAAGAGTCCACTTTGCAGTGAAAGGGGGCAGTGGTTCAATCTCTGGCACGGGAAGATCCCACATGCTGCAGAGTGGCTGGACCAGTGTGTTCAATTAGGAGCCAGTGCTCTGGAGCACATGCACCTGAAGCAGTTGCTCTGCAACGAGAGGGCCACTGGGATGGGAGGCCCACACAGGCCAAAGAATAAAGACGGATGAAAATAAATAAGTGAAGGACCAATAAAAGGTCAAATTTAAAGAAAAAAGATATATGCAACCCAATGTTCATAGCTATTTACAATAGCCAAACATGATGCAACCTACCTTTCTTTCAATAAATAAATGAGTAGGTAAATAAGATGTGGTATACTTATACAACGGAATATAACTCAGTCACTGAAAAGAAATAATGCCACTTACAGCAACATGGATGGATCTAGAGATTATTATGGGGCTTCCCAGGTGGTGCTAATGTTCAAGAACCTGCCTGCCAACGCAGGAGACGTAAGAGATGGGTTTGATCCCTGGGTCGGGAAATTCCCCTGGAGGAGCACATGGCAACCAGCTCCAGTATTCTTCCCTGGAGAATCCAATAGACAGAGGAGCCTGGGGGGTTACCGTCCATAGGGTCACAAAGAGTTGGACACCACTGAAGCAATTAGCACACACACATGCAGAGGTTATCATACTAAATGAAGTAGGCCAGACAAAGACAAGTAGCATACAATATCACTTATATATGGAATCTAAAGAGAAAGACATAAATGAACTGATTTACAAAACAGAAATAGACTCACAGACGCAGAAAACAAACTTAGGGTTACCAAAGGGGGAAAGGTAGGGGAGGGACAAATTAGGAGTTTGAGACTAACATATACACAGTACTACATATAAAATAGATAACCAACAAGGACCTACTGTATAGCACAGGGAACTACGCTCAATATTTTGCAATAAACTATAATGGAAATGAATCTGTAAAATATATATATATATATACATATATATATATATATATACATATATATATATATACACATATATGAAACTGAATCACTTTGCTATACATCAACATTGTAATGCAACATTGTGAATCAACTATACTTCAATTAAAAAAAAAAACGGGGTGCCATGGTCATGTCTGTTTCTCCCAGCACTTGGAGCTTCCTGGATTTTATAAAAAGGCCAGTGGTTTTGGGCAGTGGCTACAGTTTTCCTGCTTCTTTTTATAGCTGAGGAAGGTCAGCAGCACCTGCGACTTCACACTCACTCCTCATTCAGGTCCTCTGCAGTGTCTGGAAGGCATCATTCCCCATTAGCCCAGAGGAATCCAACTTTGCCCCTCTCTGCCTTTTTGACTGGGAAACCCAGAACCTCATGACTTTGACCTACTCACAGCAGTATATTCTCTTCCGTGGAAATAGTTACTTGATGTTGCAGTGCAATGCTATTTTAAGCATAAAAAGTATTTCCTGTATCCTTGCGGTGCCTGGAGATGGAGAGCTCAGAGCCTGAGCTCACAATAGCGTCTTGCCTAGAGGTGGCTCTTCCAGTTCATCTCTGTGCTTTTAGGCTTGTCACGTGGCACGTCCTCTATGAGTTTTGGTGGCTTTTTGTAATTGGGGCATAGATTTGTCAGGCAGAAGCTTGTGGGTGAGAAAAATTAACTTAGCACAAAGTCAGGGGAAATTCTGCATGTTGAACTGGTTTTACATACTCCATGGGGCATGTGAGACCTTCTCCTCTGACTGTAAAGCCTACCTCAGAAATCCCTACTGGATGGGCAGACTGTCAGTGTGATGAGTGTCCTTAGTGCTAGAGATAGTCCTGGTCTTCTTATTGTAGGAAAACATCCTCATCCATGTAAAGACCTTCAGTATCAGCGTTTAATGAAAGAGTGCTGTTTTTTAAGCTGATCTGTTACCCTTCAGAGGGCTTCCCAGATGTCACTAGTGGTAAAAAACCTGCCTGCTGGTTTGATCCCTGCGTCGGGAAAATCCCCAGGAGGATGGAATGACAACCCGCTGCAGTCTTCTTGCCCGGAGGATCTCCATGGACAGAGGAGCCTGGAGGGCTACCATCCCTAGGGTCGCAAAGAGTCAGACACGACACAAGTGACTTAGCCCACACTCACGTGGCTCAGAAGATGATCTGTTAGTTTCACACTTGAGTTCTCAGGTCAGGGAGTCAGTGCTGAGCTTTAGCAGGCCAACTCCGTGGTAGAGGCAAGAGATGTGTTGATTGCTAAGATTGCCAACCTGGGTGAAAGGCTGATCTCAGATAACCCATAGATGAGATCAATCTGCTTTAGGGTAATCAAGCATCCTCCATGGAGAAAAGTAAGTCATTAATGTGCTCTTAGTGGAAAACTTGGTCTGTGGGTTGTCAGAACTCCTACCCCCTACCCCCTCCCAGTCCCCCATCCCACCTCTCCAAGGCCGTTGCACCGCGCCCCTGCAGGGTCCCCAATCCCACAGCGCAACAACAATAGCTATCTTTTCACATATGTAGTATGTTCAGGTTATGCCCTCTATGCCTCCCACCCACTGTTACCAAGATAGTAAAAACTTGATGTTGCAGTATGCTATTTTAAGCATAAAAAGTATTTCCTGTATCCTTGCGGTGCCTGGAGATGGAGAGCTCAGAGCCTGAGCTCACAATAGCGTCTTGCCTAGAGGTGGCTCTTCCAGTTCATCTCTGTGCTTTTAGGCTTGTCACGTGGCACGTCCTCTATGAGTTTTGGTGGCTTTTTGTAATTGGGGCATAGATTTGTCAGGCAGAAGCTTGTGGGTGAGAAAAATTAACTTAGCACAAAGTCAGGGGAAATTCTGCATGTTGAACTGGTTTTACATACTCCATGGGGCATGTGAGACCTTCTCCTCTGACTGTAAAGCCTACCTCAGAAATCCCTACTGGATGGGCAGACTGTCAGTGTGATGAGTGTCCTTAGTGCTAGAGATAGTCCTGGTCTTCTTATTGTAGGAAAACATCCTCATCCATGTAAAGACCTTCAGTATCAGCGTTTAATGAAAGAGTGCTGTTTTTTAAGCTGATCTGTTACCCTTCAGAGGGCTTCCCAGATGTCACTAGTGGTAAAAAACCTGCCTGCTGGTTTGATCCCTGCGTCGGGAAAATCCCCAGGAGGATGGAATGACAACCCGCTGCAGTCTTCTTGCCCGGAGGATCTCCATGGACAGAGGAGCCTGGAGGGCTACCATCCCTAGGGTCGCAAAGAGTCAGACACGACACAAGTGACTTAGCCCACACTCACGTGGCTCAGAAGATGATCTGTTAGTTTCACACTTGAGTTCTCAGGTCAGGGAGTCAGTGCTGAGCTTTAGCAGGCCAACTCCGTGGTAGAGGCAAGAGATGTGTTGATTGCTAAGATTGCCAACCTGGGTGAAAGGCTGATCTCAGATAACCCATAGATGAGATCAATCTGCTTTAGGGTAATCAAGCATCCTCCATGGAGAAAAGTAAGTCATTAATGTGCTCTTAGTGGAAAACTTGGTCTGTGGGTTGTCAGAACTCCTACCCCCTACCCCCTCCCAGTCCCCCATCCCACCTCTCCAAGGCCGTTGCACCGCGCCCCTGCAGGGTCCCCCAATCCCACAGCGCAACAACAATAGCTATCTTTTTCACATATGATAGTATAGGTTTCCAGGTTATGCCCTCTATGCCTCCCACCCACTGTTCATTCCCCTCAGTGTCCATATGTCTGTTCTCTTTGTCTGTTTCATAGAAACATTTTGATGATTGCAGCAAAGTCTATGACTATTTGTATTTAATATGACCAAATTGGAAGAGCCTTATTCAATAATAGAAAACAGTAGAGTTCCACAGTTCAACCCTGAATATTCACTGGAAGGACTGATGCTGAAGCTCCAGTACTTTGACCATCTGTTGCAAAGAGCCGACTCATTGCAAAAGACTCTGATGCTGGGAAAGATTGAAGGCAGGAGAAGGGGGTGGCGACTGAGGATGAGATGGTTGGATGGCATCTCTGACTCAATGCACAGAGTTTGAGAAAACTCTGGGAGATGCTGAAGGACAGGGAAGCCTTGTGCGCTGCAGTCCATGGGGTTGCAAAGAGTTGGACATGACTTAATGACTGAAAGACAGCAACAGTGTCATGCTCCACATAGCTAGTGCACGACCTCAGCTCTTTGTTTACCTTTTATTGGAAACATAAGCTTTAGAAGACTGGATGCTGGGTCCCAGTTTGCTGCAAGTTTCTGGACTTTCGGTTGCTCACTGGCTCCGGGTGGCAGGGTCAAGAGATCTAGAATGTTTTTCCTGTCTGGCATTGATTGTCATCCTCCTGGGAACTGAATGCTTTTCTATGGTTGTGAATCATTCCACACCCTGGCCTGGGTCCACCTTGCCTTAGGGAAGGCCACATGGCCCATTAGTAGTTCAGAAATGGGCCCAGGACCTAAGCAGAGTCTCCCTGGGACATCTCTGCCAAAACTATTTCCAAATACTTGCATTTTACTTCTGAGTAAAATGGGCTTCTGAGATGGCAACCATCTTCCAACCTTCTGGAAATCACCTGTCCAGCAGGGGGAGACAGAGGCAGAGCTCTGAAGACATTTGAAATTTTATTTATGATAAAAAAAATATATATTTAAGTTGTATAACATGATGGTTTGAGTATACATAGTGAAATTATTACTACTGTTAAGCTAATTAACATATTCATCTCTTTACATAGCTACCTTGTATGTGTGTGTGTGTGGTAAAAGCACCTGAAATACACTTAGCAAGTTTCCAGCATTCAGTATTTGTTGCTGTTTAGTCACTAAGCCATGTCCAACTCTTTTTTCAGCCCCAATGACTGTAACTCACCAGGCTCCTCCGTCCATGGAATTCTCCAGGCAAGAATATTAGAGTGGGTACCAATAAGTTCTCCAGGGGATCTTCCTGACCTAGGCATCAAACCCAGGTCTCTTATATTTTGGGCAGATTCTTGACCATCTGAGCCACTGGGGAAGCCCCATATCCAGCTTTGCCTGAGGTCAAATACCCCAAGCGTATAAGCCCATGAGTTTCTTTCTTGGCTTTAACTGATTTGAGTTGAATTGCTGACATTTGAGAGTGAAAGTGTCTTATGTGTAGGAGTGGGGAGTGAGGAGTGATTCATCATAATTCTTGATAGTGAGCTCTGTATATATTTCATCCATCCCAGGCCCAAGCTACTTAAAATGTACACCTAAGGATGTACCTGGCCATCCAGTGGTTAACATTTTGCCTTACACTGCAGGGGGGTGAGTTTGATCCCTGATCAGAGAGCTAAGATCCCACATGCCTTGTGGTCAGAAAGTCAAAGCACATAACAGATGAGATATTGTTTTAAAAATTTCAGTGAAGGACTGCCCTGGTGGTCCAGTGGGTAAAGAGTCTGCCTTGCAGTGCAAAGGGCTCTGGTTTAATCCCTGGCCTGGGAAGATCCCATGTGCCACAGAGTGGCTGGACCGGTGTGTCCAATCAGGAGCCAGCACTCTGGAGTGCATGTGCCCACAGTTGGTGCTCTGCAAGGAGAGAGGCCACTGCAATGGGCGGCCTACATGGGCTAAAGAACAAAGATGGATGAAAATACATAAATGAAAGACCAATAAAAAAAAGAGGCCAAAATTTAAAGAAAACATTGTAAAGAAGAATTCAGTGAAGACTTTAAAATGGTCCACATCAAAAAAAAATCTTAATCCAAAATAAATAAAAATAAAATGTACGCCCTGCCCTTGGGCACACTGACGGAAGCTATTCATTGAGCTTATTGGGCAAGCATTAACTTTTTTGGGTGTCTAAGGTTTGAGTTTCCTTGATCACTGATGTTGGGGAAACCAAAGAGTCAAAACTGGGGAAAAGAGATTAGGAATAGGACCATGAATAGGGCGCTGACTCATGCTGGTTGTTATCACGAATGGAAGCCATCATGTGCCTGACTGCAGGAAAGGTCAGCCACAGAGGATGCCCTTCTCTGAATGGCTGAACTGCTTTCTGTTTACTTACCCAGAGCTGCTGAAATATTAACTTACCTGGAGAATCAAAGTAATTTCCCCCCAGCTGTATCGTAAGTCTGATTCAGAACTCAGATCTTCCCATGTCTACATAAGTTCTGCCTGCATCAGACCACATGTCTTTCCTGCCTTAGCGAAAAGAAATAAGCATCAGTTAGAAAGCAGAAGTGGCCACAGGATTCTACAAACTGCAGGGGAAATTGTGCCATAGTTAAAAAAATAAAACCCACCATGTGTGTGGTCTGTATGGCGTGGAGCCTCTACAGAGCAGGTGGGCTTTTAAGAAATTCAAGGGAAGGAGGACAAGGCAGGGCGCCTCTGAGTTTGCCATCTCCTGGAAAAAAGTGCTGGATCTTCTGACTCAGGGTGTGCAATGGTAGTGAGGCTGTGTGGGAGGGACTGAGGGGGAGAAGACACAGGAAAAAGAGTGTAAGGCAAAGCAGATGTGAGAAAGAGGACTGACAAGTGGTGACAATCTTGCTCTTTCCTCCTGGCCTTCCTATTAGAAAGGGATCCAGGGCAGATTGGAACAGAAGCACTGAAATTGTCAGTGACGGGAAAAGCATGGGCTGGGGCTGCCTTCATCAGGATGGGATGAGGGATAAAGTGCTTTGCTGGAAAGATGAAGGAGAGATGAGTGAAGACTTTCTTACCTAGGAGTTGCCTTCAAAGTGTGTAAGGCATGGACTATGGGGCCTCGAGGGGAGCCCCCGCTCTTAGGTCCTGACCCAGGTACAGGTAGAACACAGAGGGTTGGGTTCAGAAGAGACCTTCTGAGAAGTGTGGGGTTCACTACCCCAAGGAGGTCCTCCCGTATGGACCCATCACAGCCACAACTGACATCTAAACAGAGAACACGGGAACCTGGACTACCCTCTGTGTTCAGACACCTTTGGTCTGGGACACTGGCACCCTCTGTCTGTCTCCCTAGAATGTAGCACCCATTCCCTCAACCATCCCAGCCTTCAACCCACAAACTCAGCTGGGTGTCGATCAGCACCTACATGCTGTGTGCCAACCCAGTGCCAGGGCAAGACAGTCCAGGGATGGACGTGTCTTCAGCCTCACCTTTCTGACTCCTCTGTACCCTTTTGTCCCTCTGTCAGATTCGGTCTTGCAGGGGCTGAGGCCTGAGGTGTGTGCACGGTCTGTGTTCCTAACCAAGGAAAACCACAAGCCCTGCCTGTGGGACGTCAGCATCCTCCCCCATCTCCTGTTCCCAGCCTCACCCTGCCCCATGCGGTTCCTCTGGCTGAGCCTGGGCAGGAAGCCTCTGTTCACCTCCACAAGTTCAAGGTCTTCTCTCCACTCCCCCGGCCCTGCTCCTGAACAGAGAGTGTCTCTGGAGGTCAAACATCAATCTTTCAATCCATTAACTGGCCGTGTAGAAAGAGAGCTTGAGATCCTGATGGTGGTGTGTAAGGTGGGAATAAATGGACAATGACACGTGTTGTATATTAATTCTATTTCATTCATTCCATTTGAAGAGTGGGTACATTTGCGTAAAGCCCTAAGATTGGAAATATAGACTCCAAAGATCGGCCATGGTAGCCCATGAGGCCCTCTCCATCACAAATCTGATCATAAATCATCTTGAGGATTAGAACTACATAGGTGCTTCCCTGATGGTCCAGTGGCTAAGACTGCTTCGACGGCAAGGAGCTCCAGTTCGATCCCTGGTTGGGGAACTAAGATCCCACAGGCCCTGCAGTGCAGCCCAAACAAAACGAAACAAACAAACAGACAAAAAACAAACAAAACTATGTGAAGAAAACCACTCAATGTTGCTATTGATGCCGTTTAGTCGCTCAGTCCTGTTCAACTCTTTGTAACCCCATACACTGAAGTAGGCCAGGCTTTCCTGTCCTTCACTATCTCTGAGAGTTTGCTCAAACTCGTGTCCATTGTGTCAGTGATGCCATCCAACCATCTCATCTTCCTTGGCCCCCTTGTCCACCCACCTTCAGTCTTTCCAGCATCAGCTCTTTTTCAATGAGTCATCTCTTTGCATCAGGTGGCCAAAGTGTTGGAGCCTTAGCTTCAGCATCAGTCCTTCCGGTGAATATTCGAGGTTGATTTTAGGATTGATGGGTTTGATCTTGCAGTCCAAGGGGCTCTCAAGTGTCTTCTCTAGCACCACCACAGTGGCTATAGAGATCCTGAGACTCAAGCTCTAGCCTTCAGAACTTCTCTGAAGACCCGTTGATGTTCAACAGAAGCTTCCAGCTCTGGGTTCTTGAGCACAGGGGCTGAGGCCTGAGGTGTGTGCACGGTCTGTGTTCCTAACCAAGGAAAACCACAAGCCCTGCCTGTGGGACGTCAGCATCCTCCCCCATCTCCTGTTCCCAGCCTCACCCTGCCCCATGCGGTTCCTCTGGCTGAGCCTGGGCAGGAAGCCTCTGTTCACCTCCACAAGTTCAAGGTCTTCTCTCCACTCCCCCGGCCCTGCTCCTGAACAGAGAGTGTCTCTGGAGGTCAAACATCAATCTTTCAATCCATTAACTGGCCGTGTAGAAAGAGAGCTTGAGATCCTGATGGTGGTGTGTAAGGTGGGAATAAATGGACAATGACACGTGTTGTATATTAATTCTATTTCATTCATTCCATTTGAAGAGTGGGTACATTTGCGTAAAGCCCTAAGATTGGAAATATAGACTCCAAAGATCGGCCATGGTAGCCCATGAGGCCCTCTCCATCACAAATCTGATCATAAATCATCTTGAGGATTAGAACTACATAGGTGCTTCCCTGATGGTCCAGTGGCTAAGACTGCTTCGACGGCAAGGAGCTCCAGTTCGATCCCTGGTTGGGGAACTAAGATCCCACAGGCCCTGCAGTGCAGCCCAAACAAAACGAAACAAACAAACAGACAAAAAACAAACAAAACTATGTGAAGAAAACCACTCAATGTTGCTATTGATGCCGTTTAGTCGCTCAGTCCTGTTCAACTCTTTGTAACCCCATACACTGAAGTAGGCCAGGCTTTCCTGTCCTTCACTATCTCTGAGAGTTTGCTCAAACTCGTGTCCATTGTGTCAGTGATGCCATCCAACCATCTCATCTTCCTTGGCCCCCTTGTCCACCCACCTTCAGTCTTTCCAGCATCAGCTCTTTTTCAATGAGTCATCTCTTTGCATCAGGTGGCCAAAGTGTTGGAGCCTTAGCTTCAGCATCAGTCCTTCCGGTGAATATTCGAGGTTGATTTTAGGATTGATGGGTTTGATCTTGCAGTCCAAGGGGCTCTCAAGTGTCTTCTCTAGCACCACCACAGTGGCTATAGAGAGATCCTGAGACTCAAGCTCTAGCCTTCAGAACTTCTCTGAAGACCCGTTGATGTTCAACAGAAGCTTCCAGCTCTGGGTTCTTGAGCACAGGCATCATTATGGGTTCCTGGTGGGAACATAGAGCATATTAATACAGGGGCTCCAACTGGACTCAGGGGGAGGATCCATGGCTTTCCTGGAGGGATGAATGTTTCACTAGCTGCTTTGTTTGGTGTCAGACAAAAGCTTGGCAGCCCCCACCCTGCCTGGTAGCCTCTTCCAGAGCTCTGGTGTCTCGTCAGTGGCTCTCTCTGTCGCCCGCATGGTGCCATCTTTTGCTTGGCCTGGTCACAGAGAGATTTCCTTTTGGGTACCTGGGGCAGACACAGCCACAACCACAGGAGTCCGGAGCTGAGTTCTTCCTTGTGGAGGGCAGCTGGGCTGGCTAACATGGTGGAGCCAGTACACCAGGACAATGCTCATTGACCAAGTTGGTCAGCTGAAGAAGTCCTTAGAATACCCCAAGGGCATGTTTTTATTTTGTATTGTTTTTAAGAGAATAAATATTCCAAAACCCTGAGGTCAGGGGAAAAAAAAAAAAAACCTCTATAACTTTTTCAAAACTGGCCACGCTTAAAGTTAAAAAAATTAGTTAAAAGACTAGAAATTATGGTTACAAAAATATCTCTACTAATAGTTTACTGTCTGGCTTGAGTGAGTTTAACTTGAAGGTGTGGTAGCTCTGGAAATTTCTCGTGAGTCACTATATAATAACTGGCTTCACTATCAGACATCAGCCCCCACACAATTTTCCAGCCCTGAACTTTGAATGTTTCATGCAAAATGAAAATAATACCATCTTATGTTTTATTCTAGGGGTAAGGTGGTTGGCAGCACTTTAGACTTTGCTAAAGAGTTGTGAGTTTGATGTCTCCTTCCAAATTAAAATATTTTGAGGAAGTATCTTGTTTTTAGTTGGCAAACACAAACCTCCTTTAAGAGACAAACTCAGTCCATACAGTCTATGGTCTGTAGGTTGATTTCCTCCTTTGTGGGTTATTTGTTTGACGTGGATCATCATCTCTCCAAATGGCCAAGTCAGCCCTTGGCAGGGTAATTACACACTGGAAGGAAGACTAAACCAGCAAACACAGATGGCTATCCCTCTGCATGCTTTTATTTTTCTCTTGTCTTTTTCTTGCCTTCTGTTCTCTTTCTGGGCTTGGAAAACCATGTAGTAGTCGCTCAGTTGTGTCCGATTCTTTGCAATCCCATGAGCTGTAGCCCACCAAGCTTCTCTGTCCTTGGAATTCTCCAGGCAAGAATACTGGAGTGGGTAGCCATTCCATTCTCCAGGGGATCCTCCCAATCCAGGGATTGAACCTGTATCTCTCAGAGCCTCCTGTATTGCAGACAGATTCTTTACCATTGAGTCACAGGGCAAGCCTTGAGTACACATGAAGCTTCTCTAGAAGTGCTTCCTGATTGATTTGTTAAGGTAGTTTGTGGGGTCATTAACCTTCTTTCAGGGCAAACCCTGTGATAAGCCCTGTGGCAGGTATTTTCGCCTGTAACTGAATCTTCCCTGGGATCCTAGAAGTCAAATATTATTATAGTTTCTCAGATGATGGAACAAAGACAGCGAGGGCTTCCCTGAGGTTTCCCAGTCCAGAAAATCCAGAGACAAAGTCAGTGTGACCCCCAATCTAATACTTTAAAACCCTCACGCCTTAAAGTTAAAAAAATTAGTTAAAAGACTAGAAATTATGGTTACAAAAATATCTCTACTAATAGTTTACTGTCTGGCTTGAGTGAGTTTAACTTGAAGGTGTGGTAGCTCTGGAAATTTCTCGTGAGTCACTATATAATAACTGGCTTCACTATCAGACATCAGCCCCCACACAATTTTCCAGCCCTGAACTTTGAATGTTTCATGCAAAATGAAAATAATACCATCTTATGTTTTATTCTAGGGGTAAGGTGGTTGGCAGCACTTTAGACTTTGCTAAAGAGTTGTGAGTTTGATGTCTCCTTCCAAATTAAAATATTTTGAGGAAGTATCTTGTTTTTAGTTGGCAAACACAAACCTCCTTTAAGAGACAAACTCAGTCCATACAGTCTATGGTCTGTAGGTTGATTTCCTCCTTTGTGGGTTATTTGTTTGACGTGGATCATCATCTCTCCAAATGGCCAAGTCAGCCCTTGGCAGGGTAATTACACACTGGAAGGAAGACTAAACCAGCAAACACAGATGGCTATCCCTCTGCATGCTTTTATTTTTCTCTTGTCTTTTTCTTGCCTTCTGTTCTCTTTCTGGGCTTGGAAAACCATGTAGTAGTCGCTCAGTTGTGTCCGATTCTTTGCAATCCCATGAGCTGTAGCCCACCAAGCTTCTCTGTCCTTGGAATTCTCCAGGCAAGAATACTGGAGTGGGTAGCCATTCCATTCTCCAGGGGATCCTCCCAATCCAGGGATTGAACCTGTATCTCTCAGAGCCTCCTGTATTGCAGACAGATTCTTTACCATTGAGTCACAGGGCAAGCCTTGAGTACACATGAAGCTTCTCTAGAAGTGCTTCCTGATTGATTTGTTAAGGTAGTTTGTGGGGTCATTAACCTTCTTTCAGGGCAAACCCTGTGATAAGCCCTGTGGCAGGTATTTTCGCCTGTAACTGAATCTTCCCTGGGATCCTAGAAGTCAAATATTATTATAGTTTCTCAGATGATGGAACAAAGACAGCGAGGGCTTCCCTGAGGTTTCCCAGTCCAGAAAATCCAGAGACAAAGTCAGTGTGACCCCCAATCTAATACTTTTGCTGTCATGCCATCTTAACAATGACTAGGATTATCAAGGCCAATAAGCAAGGATGCTTCCTTGGAAGGGAAACTGGCTTGAGAAGTAAACCTGACGAATCCTGGAAGGGAAACTGGCTTGGGAAGTAAGCCTGTGGAGTCCTGGAACCTTGTTAGAGTTATCTATGGGGAATGACTGTGGAAGCACCCCATGGATTCCCACCAGTTTGTCTGGACCTGAGACCCTGTCTGAGGGCTGAAGACTTGCATGCAAATGTCTCTCTATGCTCTTCACTTAGTTTTCTGATTATGTCTTTGTTGTGCTGGCTGACGTCACAGGCTCCTGATGGCTGTGGGCAGGGACACTGTTTCTGACAGTTCTGTGCTTGACTTCCTCAAGGCTGGGGATTTGTTTCCCACTTGATGGACTGGTGTCCTTTTCCTGTCATGCCTGCCAGCTTTCTTGAAGACAGAGCTTGCTGCAGGCAGAGAGGACAAAGGAGATTCTTTCCCCTGAGGGAGAGGAAGCCGCTCTGCAAGAGCTGAGCAGGGCTTTGAAGTCTTTGGAGCCCACGGTGAATGAGGGGGCTCTGCAGATCCACATGCTTGAGCTCACGGAGAAGTCCCTTCACTTGGCTGATGGGGCTGACCATCAAGGTCACCTGGGCCGTGAACTTGAACGGGCCTGGAAGGGGATCTGCATGCCTGTAACCATGAGAAATCTTGATGCCTAGCATAAAAGGCATTACGACAAAAGAGAAGACTTGGCCAACGTACTCCAGTGGTTTCAGATAATTTTCCTTTGTTAGTCAACAAACCAGTCTGGTGGGGGGAGGGGCTGGGGATGTGAAAATTTTCACCCGTACACGGCAGTTTCTCAGTGTCAAATGTCTGTCACAAATTTTGCTTGTGGTCACCTCCAAAGCCTACAATTTAAAAAAAAAAAAAAAAACACGCAGCAATTATCTCAACCAAAGTGCTATTGAGGGCACTTTTCAGTGGTTGGTCCTCAGGCTCCTTTCCCAACAATGTTTCCCCCATGCAAACAGCCCAAAGGAGCGTGTGCGTGGCTCTTGAAGCCGAGAAGTCAACTCTGCGGAAAATTTGCATGCCGTAATTGAGTTGCCGGGAACACTCAAGACATCATGCTTCAGGCTTGCAATGGTCATGATTCCCTGCAACCTTCCAGGCTGCCGGTGGAAATGACAACCAGCCTCCTCCATTCTCCAGTGACTGGTGCTCTCTGCTGTGTGCTTAGTTGCTCAGTTGTGTCCGACTCTTTGCAACCACATGGACTGCAGCCCTCAGGCTCCTCTCTCCACAGGGATTCTCCAGGCAAGAATACTGGAGTGGATTGCCCATTTCTTCCTCCAGGGGATCTCCCCAACCCAGGGATCAAACCCAGGTCTCCTGTATGGCAGGCAGATCCTTTACCATCTGAGCTACCGGGGAAGCCCAGTTGGTGCTCAGACCAAGCCTTCATCCAGTTCACATTCCCTGGTTTGCAGGAAGCTGTAACTCACCAATGCTTCAACTTCCCTTCCAAATCCTTTTCTAGGTGAAGGGGATTTGTTTCCCACTTGATGGACTGTCCTTTTCCTGTCATGCCTGCCAGCTTTCTTGAAGACAGAGCTTGCTGCAGGCAGAGAGGACAAAGGAGATTCTTTCCCCTGAGGGAGAGGAAGCCGCTCTGCAAGAGCTGAGCAGGGCTTTGAAGTCTTTGGAGCCCACGGTGAATGAGGGGGCTCTGCAGATCCACATGCTTGAGCTCACGGAGAAGTCCCTTCACTTGGCTGATGGGGCTGACCATCAAGGTCACCTGGGCCGTGAACTTGAACGGGCCTGGAAGGGATCCGCATGCCTGTAACCATGAGAAATCTTGATGCCTAGCATAAAAGGCATTACGACAAAAGAGAAGACTTGGCCAACGTACTCCAGTGGTTTCAGATAATTTTCCTTTGTTAGTCAACAAACCAGTCTGGTGGGGGGAGGGGCTGGGGATGTGAAAATTTTCACCCGTACACGGCAGTTTCTCAGTGTCAAATGTCTGTCACAAATTTTGCTTGTGGTCACCTCCAAAGCCTACAATTTAAAAAAAAAAAAAAAAACACGCAGCAATTATCTCAACCAAAGTGCTATTGAGGGCACTTTTCAGTGGTTGGTCCTCAGGCTCCTTTCCCAACAATGTTTCCCCCATGCAAACAGCCCAAAGGAGCGTGTGCGTGGCTCTTGAAGCCGAGAAGTCAACTCTGCGGAAAATTTGCATGCCGTAATTGAGTTCCCGGGAACACTCAAGACATCATGCTTCAGGCTTGCAATGGTCATGATTCCCTGCAACCTTCCAGGCTGCCGGTGGAAATGACAACCAGCCTCCTCCATTCTCCAGTGACTGGTGCTCTCTGCTGTGTGCTTAGTTGCTCAGTTGTGTCCGACTCTTTGCAACCACATGGACTGCAGCCCTCAGGCTCCTCTCTCCACAGGGATTCTCCAGGCAAGAATACTGGAGTGGATTGCCCATTTCTTCCTCCAGGGGATCTCCCCAACCCAGGGATCAAACCCAGGTCTCCTGTATGGCAGGCAGATCCTTTACCATCTGAGCTACCGGGGAAGCCCAGTTGGTGCTCAGACCAAGCCTTCATCCAGTTCACATTCCCTGGTTTGCAGGAAGCTGTAACTCACCAATGCTTCAACTTCCCTTCCCCTAAACTCCTATGGTGTATTATGCATTTGCAACTTATTTGCCAAACACTGTATTATATTGAGGGCCTCCCAGGTGACTCCGTGGTAGGGAATCTGTCTGCCAATGCAGATGAGGTGACTTTGATCTCTGAGTTGGGAAGGCTCCTGAGAAGGAAATGGCAACCCACGCCAGTATTCTTGCCTGGACAATCCCAGGAATGGAGGAACCTGGTGGGGTACAGTCTGTGGGATGCACACAACTGAGCGCACGTATTGTATAGAACAATTTGGTAGAGAGATCATCTCGTGATGACCAGAGTAAGCCCTTGGAGGGAAAGTTCTTGGAGGGAAAGTACTTACTAGATGCTCAGTAATTTTGAATGAATGGATGAACGGACAAAGAGATGGATATTGCAGTCTTTGGAATGTTTTGAGTGCACATCTCTGATGGGGCCTTGTGCATACACATGTCACAGAGTGACATTGAGGAAGGAGCCCCTGTAGACTCCTTGAGAATATCTTCAAGAATATTATTCAGCCAGTCATTCCAGGGTGATAGGTTGAGTTTAACATGTGAATCGTGAATTTACAGAAGTTCCTTATCTGTCCTAGTGCTCAAGACACAATTTGAAATATGCGTATGTGTGTGTGTGGGGGGAGTGGTGTGCTACATGGGATTCTGTCATTGCCTTGCAGTGAAGCAGCACACAGCTGACTTGAAGGAGGCTTCCTTCACTCTTATCATTCCACTGTGCCGTACCATGAGATACGTTCTTGTCTACTGGGACACCCTTTTCTCTGATTCTTTTTTTTTTTTTAACCATAAAATGTTTTCACAGTTGAATTTTTGGATATGCAGGGCCCAGGTATGCTCAGAGAGTTAAACTTGGAAGTGTGTATGGAAGACTATTTGGGAGATGTTCCTTGGTATAATTTGTGCTAAAGGTAGGTGAAAACCGTATTCCGGAGACTTTGGCTTGGCTGTCTCCACAGTGTTGAATTTCTGGGGTCAGTCAGGTGCCCTGAAACAGGCTCCATGGCACATCCTTTACCATCTGAGCTACCGGGGAAGCCCAGTTGGTGCTCAGACCAAGCCTTCATCCAGTTCACATTCCCTGGTTTGCAGGAAGCTGTAACTCACCAATGCTTCAACTTCCCTTCCCCTAAACTCCTATGGTGTATTATGCATTTGCAACTTATTTGCCAAACACTGTATTATATTGAGGGCCTCCCAGGTGACTCCGTGGTAGGGAATCTGTCTGCCAATGCAGATGAGGTGACTTTGATCTCTGAGTTGGGAAGGCTCCTGAGAAGGAAATGGCAACCCACGCCAGTATTCTTGCCTGGACAATCCCAGGAATGGAGGAACCTGGTGGGGTACAGTCTGTGGGATGCACACAACTGAGCGCACGTATTGTATAGAACAATTTGGTAGAGAGATCATCTCGTGATGACCAGAGTAAGCCCTTGGAGGGAAAGTTCTTGGAGGGAAAGTACTTACTAGATGCTCAGTAATTTTGAATGAATGGATGAACGGACAAAGAGATGGATATTGCAGTCTTTGGAATGTTTTGAGTGCACATCTCTGATGGGGCCTTGTGCATACACATGTCACAGAGTGACATTGAGGAAGGAGCCCCTGTAGACTCCTTGAGAATATCTTCAAGAATATTATTCAGCCAGTCATTCCAGGGTGATAGGTTGAGTTTAACATGTGAATCGTGAATTTACAGAAGTTCCTTATCTGTCCTAGTGCTCAAGACACAATTTGAAATATGCGTATGTGTGTGTGTGGGGGGAGTGGTGTGCTACATGGGATTCTGTCATTGCCTTGCAGTGAAGCAGCACACAGCTGACTTGAAGGAGGCTTCCTTCACTCTTATCATTCCACTGTGCCGTACCATGAGATACGTTCTTGTCTACTGGGACACCCTTTTCTCTGATTCTTTTTTTTTGAATCATAAAATGTTTTCACAGTTGAATTTTTGGATATGCAGGGCCCAGGTATGCTCAGAGAGTTAAACTTGGAAGTGTGTATGGAAGACTATTTGGGAGATGTTCCTTGGTATAATTTGTGCTAAAGGTAGGTGAAAACCGTATTCCGGAGACTTTGGCTTGGCTGTCTCCACAGTGTTGAATTTCTGGGGTCAGTCAGGTGCCCTGATACTCAGTTGTGTCTGACTCTTTGAGATCGCATTGGACTGTAGACCCCCAGGCTCCTCTGTCCGTGGGATTCTCCAGGCAAGAAGACTGGAGTGGCTTGCCATTTCCTCTGTCAGGGGATCTTCTCATCCAGGGATTGAACCTGCATCTCTTATGCCAAGGCAGGAGGGTTCTTTACCACCAGCATCACCTGGGAAGCCCTAGAGTCAATCACAGGAAACTTCAAAATGGAAATTTACATCTGGAATTGCCTTGCTTCCCTTCACATCTGTGCTTCCCATCTATTGGCTCTACATTTCCCAAGGTAATAATGTCTTTCCAAAAGGTAGTGAGTTTGCACACTATGGAGTACATGGCCTCCTTTCCAGTCTCCTGTCAAAATGTGTGTTCAGGTTGCTACTTCTTGGGGCAGTTGAGGCGACCCAGATTCAATTGGAGTCACTGGTAAGGCGTAGTTTCAACGTTTGGAAGTACTTTCCTTGGCAGCGTTTACAGACGTGAAGGCAGACAGAAGAAGCGGCAGGGTGTTTTGTTTTCTGGTTGATTCTGAGGGTCACTCTTGAAGAAGGAGACTGGCAAATGGAAGCCTGATCGGATGAGATGAGAACATAGGAAGACAGTGTTGTGTATGAATGACAGAAGATTTGGGCACTTACAGTCTGAAGGAAGGGATCATGGTGACCCTAGAAATGGAAGGTTAGGAGTAAAGGTGGTCTAGTTTAAACACCTCTAACACCTCTCGGTATTTGAAATTATCACCCACACATTTCTGCCTGATATCAATTAACCTTGGTCTGAACATCTCTTATGATAGAAAAGTCACTACCCAATAGAAATTCCTTACTTTTTTGGTATAATTTGTGGCCTTTTAAACCATAAAATGTTTTCACAGTTGAATTTTTGGATATGCAGGGCCCAGGTATGCTCAGAGAGTTAAACTTGGAAGTGTGTATGGAAGACTATTTGGGAGATGTTCCTTGGTATAATTTGTGCTAAAGGTAGGTGAAAACCGTATTCCGGAGACTTTGGCTTGGCTGTCTCCACAGTGTTGAATTTCTGGGGTCAGTCAGGTGCCCTGATACTCAGTTGTGTCTGACTCTTTGAGATCGCATTGGACTGTAGACCCCCAGGCTCCTCTGTCCGTGGGATTCTCCAGGCAAGAAGACTGGAGTGGCTTGCCATTTCCTCTGTCAGGGGATCTTCTCATCCAGGGATTGAACCTGCATCTCTTATGCCAAGGCAGGAGGGTTCTTTACCACCAGCATCACCTGGGAAGCCCTAGAGTCAATCACAGGAAACTTCAAAATGGAAATTTACATCTGGAATTGCCTTGCTTCCCTTCACATCTGTGCTTCCCATCTATTGGCTCTACATTTCCCAAGGTAATAATGTCTTTCCAAAAGGTAGTGAGTTTGCACACTATGGAGTACATGGCCTCCTTTCCAGTCTCCTGTCAAAATGTGTGTTCAGGTTGCTACTTCTTGGGGCAGTTGAGGCGACCCAGATTCAATTGGAGTCACTGGTAAGGCGTAGTTTCAACGTTTGGAAGTACTTTCCTTGGCAGCGTTTACAGACGTGAAGGCAGACAGAAGAAGCGGCAGGGTGTTTTGTTTTCTGGTTGATTCTGAGGGTCACTCTTGAAGAAGGAGACTGGCAAATGGAAGCCTGATCGGATGAGATGAGAACATAGGAAGACAGTGTTGTGTATGAATGACAGAAGATTTGGGCACTTACAGTCTGAAGGAAGGGATCATGGTGACCCTAGAAATGGAAGGTTAGGAGTAAAGGTGGTCTAGTTTAAACACCTCTAACACCTCTCGGGTATTTGAAATTATCACCCACACATTTCTGCCTGATATCAATTAACCTTGGTCTGAACATCTCTTATGATAGAAAAGTCACTACCCAGAACTCTAGAATATGGAAGCCTTCTTTAAATATTTTAAATGAGATGATGCAAAGTCCTCTGGAAGCCTGACCATCTGCCACTTTGGGAAGAATGAAAAGAAGGCATTCTTTTGCTTTGATATGGTCAGGTAATCCTTATGAGAAATATTGTGAGGACATAGGAGTTGGTTTTGGTGCCAGGTATAAGTTTTCCACCAATGTCAAGATCTGCTACATTTATTCATGAAGTCAAGATCCTTGGGTGACTAGGAATGAAAACAAAACAAAAATCATGAGATAAGCTCAAGTAGAAAAGATGCAGAAGAAGAATGCAGTAGTCTATCTCATTGACTCAAGAACCAGAAACAAAATATAACCAGATAACTGAAGCTGAATCCCCAAATTTCAGAATGAGACTTATCAGAGTGCACGATCTTTTCCTCTGTTTGTCTCCGTTGTTCTCCTCCCCCTTCAGATTGACTTTCCCTCCCTCCTCATATCTCTTCCCCATAGACTTTGGTAGGTCACATCACCATCTCTCACTCTGCCTCTAGTCAAACTTCTCACTCAACTCTCTACAAAAGAATAATCTCCACGCTTCTTAACCCTAAGGCCAGAGAAAGAACATCAGCTTGGCTCAGCCTAGCCTTTGCCTTGGTTCTCCCTGGGTCATGTGTATAGCCCTCACCCAGTCAGCTACAGCTTAGGGGGCACAGGTCACATGGTGGGGATGGTTTCTCTACACAAAAAATGACAAAGGTTACAATGCCTACCATTGGCACATAGCCCCAAGCCAAAGAAAGGATTATCTAAGTGTGGAATTTCAGTCCCTTATAAAGGCAAGGGTTCTTCAAATCTTACCTACCTGCTTATAATTGGAAGCCTGATCGGATGAGATGAGAACATAGGAAGACAGTGTTGTGTATGAATGACAGAAGATTTGGGCACTTACAGTCTGAAGGAAGCGATCATGGTGACCCTAGAAATGGAAGGTTAGGAGTAAAGGTGGTCTAGTTTAAACACCTCTAACACCTCTGGGGTATTTGAAATTATCACCCACACATTTCTGCCTGATATCAATTAACCTTGGTCTGAACATCTCTTATGATAGAAAAGTCACTACCCAGAACTCTAGAATATGGAAGCCTTCTTTAAATATTTTAAATGAGATGATGCAAAGTCCTCTGGAAGCCTGACCATCTGCCACTTTGGGAAGAATGAAAAGAAGGCATTCTTTTGCTTTGATATGGTCAGGTAATCCTTATGAGAAATATTGTGAGGACATAGGAGTTGGTTTTGGTGCCAGGTATAAGTTTTCCACCAATGTCAAGATCTGCTACATTTATTCATGAAGTCAAGATCCTTGGGTGACTAGGAATGAAAACAAAACAAAAATCATGAGATAAGCTCAAGTAGAAAAGATGCAGAAGAAGAATGCAGTAGTCTATCTCATTGACTCAAGAACCAGAAACAAAATATAACCAGATAACTGAAGCTGAATCCCCAAATTTCAGAATGAGACTTATCAGAGTGCACGATCTTTTCCTCTGTTTGTCTCCGTTGTTCTCCTCCCCCTTCAGATTGACTTTCCCTCCCTCCTCATATCTCTTCCCCATAGACTTTGGTAGGTCACATCACCATCTCTCACTCTGCCTCTAGTCAAACTTCTCACTCAACTCTCTACAAAAGAATAATCTCCACGCTTCTTAACCCTAAGGCCAGAGAAAGAACATCAGCTTGGCTCAGCCTAGCCTTTGCCTTGGTTCTCCCTGGGTCATGTGTATAGCCCTCACCCAGTCAGCTACAGCTTAGGGGGCACAGGTCACATGGTGGGGATGGTTTCTCTACACAAAAAATGACAAAGGTTACAATGCCTACCATTGGCACATAGCCCCAAGCCAAAGAAAGGATTATCTAAGTGTGGAATTTCAGTCCCTTATAAAGGCAAGGATTCTTCAAATCTTACCTACCTGCTCTACCTAATTTTCCTCTAGAATAATGATTCTCTCTTTGTAGTAATGAAATGGAGCAGGACCCTATGGTCCTTGCCCTGCCATGTCCTTTACCTGCCTTTTGTCTCTGAAAAACTCTGCCCAAAGAATAAGCTTAATCCAAGAAGTAAGAAAATGCAGAAACAAAGGAAAACAGTCAAAGGAGACCAAATAACAATAATGTAGTCATGAAGCATAATCAGGGACTTTGAGTTCCTTCTCAAGGACTGCAGATAATACTCTGAGCCTTATCCTGGAAACTGACTTATAGATACTAAAACCTCCACCAGGTGGAAGAAGTTAATTGCATGAGGACCAGACTGTCGCCATGACTTAAGCTGCCACAATTCCAAGAATTGGGCTCAAGGAAATGGAAACACACGACCAGAGAACTGAAGATTAATTATACTTAAAGCTATCAAAATGACATTGGTCAGACCACCATGACCAATTTCAAGATGACTGTCAGAGCTGACTGAACTGTTCTTGCATGTAGCTCCCTCCCTTAGCCGCTAAAAGCTCTTGCCCACTGATTGTCAGCACGGGGTCGGGGTGGGGCAGGGAGTTCCCCGCCTCCCCTCCCCCACCCCACACTGCATAAATAAGGCAAACTTTCCTTTCCACCAACCTGACCTCTTTATTGGCTTTTGAGTGGTAAGGTAAGCAGCTGGATCCCACTTTTGGTTATGGTAACACAGAGCTCTTACCTTTTAAATAAAAATAATTTTGCTCATCCCTACTTTCCTTTGCTTGAATAAACCTGTATTTCTTCTGTCCATGAAGTCTGGCTATTGTCTTTCTTCTCTCTCTGTTTATTCTCAGAACGTTGTGTAGCAATTTGAAAAACCAGCCCCCATTTCTTCTGCTATATATATACATACATGTTTTTTAAACAGAAAATTCAGAATTAGTTTCTGGTGTCACGTCCTATCTTTCAGGATACATCTTCCTTTCAACTCAGAGTACAGAGCCTGATGACAAATGAGAAACCATTGGCACATGCCCCATGCCAAAGAAAGGATTATCTAAGTGTGGAATTTCAGTCCCTTATAAAGGCAAGGATTCTTCAAATCTTACCTACCTGCTCTACCTAATTTTCCTCTAGAATAATGATTCTCTCTTTGTAGTAATGAAATGGAGCAGGACCCTATGGTCCTTGCCCTGCCATGTCCTTTACCTGCCTTTTGTCTCTGAAAAACTCTGCCCAAAGAATAAGCTTAATCCAAGAAGTAAGAAAATGCAGAAACAAAGGAAAACAGTCAAAGGAGACCAAATAACAATAATGTAGTCATGAAGCATAATCAGGGACTTTGAGTTCCTTCTCAAGGACTGCAGATAATACTCTGAGCCTTATCCTGGAAACTGACTTATAGATACTAAAACCTCCACCAGGTGGAAGAAGTTAATTGCATGAGGACCAGACTGTCGCCATGACTTAAGCTGCCACAATTCCAAGAATTGGGCTCAAGGAAATGGAAACACACGACCAGAGAACTGAAGATTAATTATACTTAAAGCTATCAAAATGACATTGGTCAGACCACCATGACCAATTTCAAGATGACTGTCAGAGCTGACTGAACTGTTCTTGCATGTAGCTCCCTCCCTTAGCCGCTAAAAGCTCTTGCCCACTGATTGTCAGCACGGGGTCGGGGTGGGGCAGGGAGTTCCCCGCCTCCCCTCCCCCACCCCACACTGCATAAATAAGGCAAACTTTCCTTTCCACCAACCTGACCTCTTTATTGGCTTTTGAGTGGTAAGGTAAGCAGCTGGATCCCACTTTTGGTTATGGTAACACAGAGCTCTTACCTTTTAAATAAAAATAATTTTGCTCATCCCTACTTTCCTTTGCTTGAATAAACCTGTATTTCTTCTGTCCATGAAGTCTGGCTATTGTCTTTCTTCTCTCTCTGTTTATTCTCAGAACGTTGTGTAGCAATTTGAAAAACCAGCCCCCATTTCTTCTGCTATATATATACATACATGTTTTTTAAACAGAAAATTCAGAATTAGTTTCTGGTGTCACGTCCTATCTTTCAGGATACATCTTCCTTTCAACTCAGAGTACAGAGCCTGATGACAAATGAGAAACCATCATTGCACACATTCTGGTAAAATAAAAATTCGTGGTCAGAACAATGGGTGATTAGATCTTCATTTTGATATGTGCGGTAGTGTCTTCAGAAATGAATTTATAAGACTCGATTTCAGAGAGACTACAAATTTCCAGTTGAGGAATACATTGAAGAGACTCTAAGTGTTTGTAAAGCAGTGTAGAGGTGAAGCCATTTGGGGCAGGTGGTCTCGCGCGGTAAATTCTATTAGCATAGACCCACACGTAGACACACAATATAGATGATGGCTGTGGGGGAGTACTCGGTATCTTATTGAATATTCATTTCTACTATCTGTGGGATCATGATTAGCTGTGAAGTCTGAGTCATTAATATGGCTGAGCCATCTCCCAGGTCGAGTCATGACTTGATTCCTATAAATTATTAATCTTGGAAAAAAAGCTTGATTCAAAATTAATTTAGGTGAATTGTGCTCATTTACAGAGTAACTTATGTAAGTGGGGACATCAAGTTATCGTCTGAGAGGAATAAGAATTAGCACACATTTCCTGGGCTGGAAAGCCATCCTCCATGGCTCTCAGGGTTCCTTTCTGGAAGGAGTGGCAGAACATGATTGAGTTGAAGAGTATGACACCTGGAGCAGGTGGGTTTTGGTTTATTTATTTCTTTTTAAATTGTATTCATTTTATTTAGCTGTACCAGGTCTTAGGTGTGACATGAAGGATCTTAAGTTGTGCACGTGGGATCTAGTTCCCTGACCAGGAATTGAACCTGAGCCGCCTGCATTGGGAGCACTGAGTTTTAGCCACAGGACTGTCAGTGGCTTCTGGTTTGATACCGTCTCCACCATTTACCAGCAGCATGATTTTGGGCAAAGTACCTAATTGATCACTCGTGCCTTGGCTTCCTAATCTGTCCAATGGGCATGATAATAATAACACCTCATTTGGAGGAAGTGCTAGCAGGCATAAACAATTTTTATGAGAAAACCAAGACTTGGATTTCTTCTGCTATATATATACATACATGTTTTTTAAACAGAAAATTCAGAATTAGTTTCTGGTGTCACGTCCTATCTTTCAGGATACATCTTCCTTTCAACTCAGAGTACAGAGCCTGATGACAAATGAGAAACCATCATTGCACACATTCTGGTAAAATAAAAATTCGTGGTCAGAACAATGGGTGATTAGATCTTCATTTTGATATGTGCGGTAGTGTCTTCAGAAATGAATTTATAAGACTCGATTTCAGAGAGACTACAAATTTCCAGTTGAGGAATACATTGAAGAGACTCTAAGTGTTTGTAAAGCAGTGTAGAGGTGAAGCCATTTGGGGCAGGTGGTCTCGCGTAAATTCTATTAGCATAGACCCACACGTAGACACACAATATAGATGATGGCTGTGGGGGAGTACTCGGTATCTTATTGAATATTCATTTCTACTATCTGTGGGATCATGATTAGCTGTGAAGTCTGAGTCATTAATATGGCTGAGCCATCTCCCAGGTCGAGTCATGACTTGATTCCTATAAATTATTAATCTTGGAAAAAAAGCTTGATTCAAAATTAATTTAGGTGAATTGTGCTCATTTACAGAGTAACTTATGTAAGTGGGGACATCAAGTTATCGTCTGAGAGGAATAAGAATTAGCACACATTTCCTGGGCTGGAAAGCCATCCTCCATGGCTCTCAGGGTTCCTTTCTGGAAGGAGTGGCAGAACATGATTGAGTTGAAGAGTATGACACCTGGAGCAGGTGGGTTTTGGTTTATTTATTTCTTTTTAAATTGTATTCATTTTATTTAGCTGTACCAGGTCTTAGGTGTGACATGAAGGATCTTAAGTTGTGCACGTGGGATCTAGTTCCCTGACCAGGAATTGAACCTGAGCCGCCTGCATTGGGAGCACTGAGTTTTAGCCACAGGACTGTCAGTGGCTTCTGGTTTGATACCGTCTCCACCATTTACCAGCAGCATGATTTTGGGCAAAGTACCTAATTGATCACTCGTGCCTTGGCTTCCTAATCTGTCCAATGGGCATGATAATAATAACACCTCATTTGGAGGAAGTGCTAGCAGGCATAAACATATTTTTATTTTTGTGGATGAGAAAACCAAGACTTGGAGAGTCACGTGTCTTTCCCAAGTTCACAGGGCCAGTGAATGGAGGAGTCAGGATTCAAATTCAAGACTATTTGCCTTCCATTCATGACCTTCTCCACAGACAGTGCTTCCCAAACTTGTCTATCATGAAAATCACCTGGGGGTGCTTGTTAAAAGCACAGATTCCCAGGTGTTTGGAGCAGGATGGGGCATTGTGTTATTAACAAGTTTCCCAGGTGGCAGGATTTGGCAGTGGTAAGCCAGAGCCTCTCTGGTTCCCAAGGATCCCTTGAACCTTTATAGCTGGATGAGTTTGTGCACAGACCTCTTTGATCCCCCCTCCCACTCAACACCCCTTAATCAGTCTTCTCCTTCCCCTGAACCCTGCCTTTCTCACCCCTGTGCCTTTGAAAGTCTGGTCACTTTAATCATCTCTTCAGTCTCTCCAAGATCCCCCAGGCCCTCATGTGGCTGGGCACTTGGTACAGGGTTTCTTCCTGATGACCCAGAGTTAGCCTCTGAACAATTTTTTATCTTCTTCTAGTTTATCCTTATTCTTCATTCATTGTTTTTGCTCCCCACCTCTTCCGTTTCTTTAGGTTTCTCATGACCATCGAGATGACCAAGCAGGACATAATTGTACGCAGTATTGTAATGAACATTGAATTGTAGTATGTATTTTTTCTAGTGCATGTCATAATAAAGTTCACTATTATTAAAGCTGAAGAATTGATGCTTTCAAACTGTGGTGCTGGAGAAGACTCCTGAGAGCTCCTTGGACAGCAAGGAGATCAAACAATGTCAATCCTAAAGGACATCGACTCTGAATATTCATTGGAAGGACTGATGCTGAAGCTGAAGCTTCAATACTTTGTCCACCTGATGTGGAGAGATGACTCAATGGAAAAGATTATGATGCTGAGAAAAATTGAAGACAGGAGGAAAAGAGGGTGACAGAAGATGAGATGGTTGGACGAGTCAATGCACATGAGTTTAAGCAAACTCTGGGATATAGTGAAAAAACAGGGGAGCCTGGCATGCTCCCTGGTGTTCATGGGGTCCCAAAGAGTTGGACACAATTTAGTGACTGAACAACAATAACATTATTGAAGTATTGAATACAGATTTATTTCAGATAAAGTAATGACTTCCATGTATTGACTGAAAGTGATTATATTTTAATTTAGAGGGTCAAAGTGAGGGCAGTGAGCTCCACTAGTAGGCCAGGCATGTGGAAGTTTCAGAGCATCCCCTTATTGACCTGCTTCAGGATCTGCCGTGGCTTCCTTGGGCAATGACTGGATTTGGAGCTCTGAGTCAGAGTGTAACTTCAGATCCCAGTCAGTTTCCCACAAGACCAAAAGATGTTTCAAGAAACAATATTTTGTTGAAAAAAAAACCTCTTGATTTCTACAATTATGTAGGTTAGTCAAATGCACTCACGTCTGATGTGATGACAAATTGATTCAAGGACTTTGGTCCACAGGCAGCCACTGGAAGAACCAAGCCTGAATTAGATGCAAAAATGAGCAGTTGTGTGTGTGATTGTGGTCTGAATAAATGATGCTTAGAAGCACAAAATTGATTGCATACTCAGGAAAGGATAAAAAATAGGGTGAATGAAATTTGTAGCTGCTTATTTACACCAATATGTATTTTCAATTGAGAGACACATGATTATTTCAGGTCCAGGGGAAGGTTTCTTGGAGGACACAATTTATCCACATATATGAAATCATATTGGTTTCTTTTATTCCATGATTGTTAAGCATTTCTTGCATATATCATAATGCTCAAGAAATATACGAACGAAAAAATGTTCTTCTCAGGCGGGAATGTAATAATACTCCTGAGAGCTCCTTGGACAGCAAGGAGATCAAACAATGTCAATCCTAAAGGACATCGACTCTGAATATTCATTGAAGGACTGATGCTGAAGCTGAAGCTTCAATACTTTGTCCACCTGATGTGGAGAGATGACTCAATGGAAAAGATTATGATGCTGAGAAAAATTGAAGACAGGAGGAAAAGAGGGTGACAGAAGATGAGATGGTTGGACGAGTCAATGCACATGAGTTTAAGCAAACTCTGGGATATAGTGAAAAAACAGGGGAGCCTGGCATGCTCCCTGGTGTTCATGGGGTCCCAAAGAGTTGGACACAATTTAGTGACTGAACAACAATAACATTATTGAAGTATTGAATACAGATTTATTTCAGATAAAGTAATGACTTCCATGTATTGACTGAAAGTGATTATATTTTAATTTAGAGGGTCAAAGTGAGGGCAGTGAGCTCCACTAGTAGGCCAGGCATGTGGAAGTTTCAGAGCATCCCCTTATTGACCTGCTTCAGGATCTGCCGTGGCTTCCTTGGGCAATGACTGGATTTGGAGCTCTGAGTCAGAGTGTAACTTCAGATCCCAGTCAGTTTCCCACAAGACCAAAAGATGTTTCAAGAAACAATATTTTGTTGAAAAAAAAACCTCTTGATTTCTACAATTATGTAGGTTAGTCAAATGCACTCACGTCTGATGTGATGACAAATTGATTCAAGGACTTTGGTCCACAGGCAGCCACTGGAAGAACCAAGCCTGAATTAGATGCAAAAATGAGCAGTTGTGTGTGTGATTGTGGTCTGAATAAATGATGCTTAGAAGCACAAAATTGATTGCATACTCAGGAAAGGATAAAAAATAGGGTGAATGAAATTTGTAGCTGCTTATTTACACCAATATGTATTTTCAATTGAGAGACACATGATTATTTCAGGTCCAGGGGAAGGTTTCTTGGAGGACACAATTTATCCACATATATGAAATCATATTGGTTTCTTTTATTCCATGATTGTTAAGCATTTCTTGCATATATCATAATGCTCAAGAAATATACGAACGAGCCTTGTAAAACAAACTGTTCTTCTCAGGCATGTAAAAATTTTTGGTATTTTGAGAATGTGCTAATTCAATATTTTTTAAATGGGTCCTAGACATTTGGAGGAAAGATTCAACTCAAAATATGGTTAGAGGGGACTTCCCTGGTGGTCCAGTGGCTAAGACTTTGCACTTCCAATGCAGGGGTTTGAGTTTGTACCCTGGTCAGGGAACTAGATCTCATATGCTGCCACTAAGACTTGGCTCAGCCAAATAAATACACATAAAAAATATTATTAGAATGCTTTATAAGAAACATGCAAAGATGGAGGTCAAGTCCTGTTAACCAAATACATGACCTTGAGCAACTAAGTCACTTCATCTGCCTGAGTCTCACTTTTCTCATCTATAAAATGGAATGCTGCTATCTTAATGGTTATGGAAATAATAATGTATCCCAGTGTGGGTATGAATGTCTAGGACTCCACAGAAACATTAGACTGACATTGTTCTGTGCTTGGTGGAAAGGAGAAGCCAGTTGTTGGTAGAATTCTGCTGACTAGCCCTGCACTGGGAGGTAAAGGGTATCTTTCAGGACTTGGGAAATTTTGATGTGATTGAAGTGTGAGGTGATGTTAGAGTACATAGCCTGGTCTAATCCCATGGTCGTTATGGATGTCCTCAACGGCTAAGTTCGAATGCCAAAGCTAGAACGGTTTCCTGGGACTTCAGCCACTCAGCAATGGCACGAAGCCTGTGCTGTGCTATGCCAGGTCACTTTAGTCAGTCTGATTCTTTGTGGCCTCATAGACTGTAACCAGCCAAGCTCCTCTGTCCAAGGAATTCTCCAAGCATGAATACTGGAATAGGTTGTCATGCCCTTCTCCCGAGGATCATCTTGACCCAGGGATCGAACCTGCCTTCCTTAAGTCTCCTGCATTGGCACATGGATTCTTTACCACTAGTGCCACCTGGGAAGCCCTTGGTTCAAAGCCTAATCTTTCCTAAATGATTTTTCAACGGTTGATGAGTAGGGAAGGTTTCTTTTGTGAGGACACAATTTATCAAACAAATTATATTGAAATCATATTGGTTTCTTTTATTCCATGATTGTTAAGCATTTCTTGCATATATCATAATGCTCAAGAAATATACGAACGAGCCTTGTAAAACAAACTGTTCTTCTCAGGCATGTAAAAATTTTTGGTATTTTGAGAATGTGCTAATTCAATATTTTTTAAATGGGTCCTAGACATTTGGAGGAAAGATTCAACTCAAAATATGGTTAGAGGGGACTTCCCTGGTGGTCCAGTGGCTAAGACTTTGCACTTCCAATGCAGGGGTTTGAGTTTGTACCCTGGTCAGGGAACTAGATCTCATATGCTGCCACTAAGACTTGGCTCAGCCAAATAAATACACATAAAAAATATTATTAGAATGCTTTATAAGAAACATGCAAAGATGGAGGTCAAGTCCTGTTAACCAAATACATGACCTTGAGCAACTAAGTCACTTCATCTGCCTGAGTCTCACTTTTCTCATCTATAAAATGGAATGCTGCTATCTTAATGGTTATGGAAATAATAATGTATCCCAGTGTGGGTATGAATGTCTAGGACTCCACAGAAACATTAGACTGACATTGTTCTGTGCTTGGTGGAAAGGAGAAGCCAGTTGTTGGTAGAATTCTGCTGACTAGCCCTGCACTGGGAGGTAAAGGGTATCTTTCAGGACTTGGGAAATTTTGATGTGATTGAAGTGTGAGGTGATGTTAGAGTACATAGCCTGGTCTAATCCCATGGTCGTTATGGATGTCCTCAACGGCTAAGTTCGAATGCCAAAGCTAGAACGGTTTCCTGGGACTTCAGCCACTCAGCAATGGCACGAAGCCTGTGCTGTGCTATGCCAGGTCACTTTAGTCAGTCTGATTCTTTGTGGCCTCATAGACTGTAACCAGCCAAGCTCCTCTGTCCAAGGAATTCTCCAAGCATGAATACTGGAATAGGTTGTCATGCCCTTCTCCCGAGGATCATCTTGACCCAGGGATCGAACCTGCCTTCCTTAAGTCTCCTGCATTGGCACATGGATTCTTTACCACTAGTGCCACCTGGGAAGCCCTTGGTTCAAAGCCTAATCTTTCCTAAATGATTTTTCAACGTGTTTCAGTCCTTTAAAAACACAGTTCCATGACCCATCGAGTTTTGGAAATGCTCCATACACTATGTCCTTCTTAGGCTGACCTTGCTAATGTATATGGTATAAGTTCTACTGTCTAGTACATGGGTAGTAGTCCCATGTGGCTATTTTTAACCAGAAATAAATATTCATTAATATTTAGTCAAGTTAAAACCAGTTCCTGGGACTTCCCTGGTCATCTAGTGCTTAAAACCTCACCTTCCAATGCAGGGGGTATGGATTCAATCCAGGACAGGGGAGCTAAGATCCCACAAGCCTTATGGCCAAAAAACTAAAACATGAAATAGAAATAGGGCTTCCCTGGTGGTCCAGTGGGTGAAGAATCCACCTTGTAGTGCAAGGGGCACCGATTCGATCCCTGGCCCTGGAAGATCCCACGTGCCGCGCAGCGGCTGGACTGGTGTGTCCAATTGCGAGCCAGTGCTGTGGAGTGCATGCGCCCAGAGCAGGTGCTCAGCAGTGAGAGAGGCCACTGCAATGGGAGGCCCACACAGGCCAAAGAATAAAAAGATGGATGAAAATAAATATAGATAAAAGAGACATGATGAGAAAAGAAAAAAAAACTTTAAAATAGAAATAATATTGTAACAAACTTAATGGAGACTTTAAAAGTGATCGGCACTTAAAAAAAAAAAAAAATCCACTTCCTTACTGGCACTAGCTGCGTTTTCAGTACTTAATAGCCACTAGTGTAGCTAGTGGCTACCATATGTGCATTTATACATATTGCATTTCCATCATTATAGAAAACTTCTACTGGATAGGGACGTACCTGGTGGCTCAGATGGTAAAGAATCCACCTGCATTGCAAGAGACCCGGGTTCAATCCCTGGGTCAGGAAAATCCCTTAGAGAAGGGAGTGGCAACCCACTCCAGTAGTCTTGCCTGGAGAATTCCATGAACATAGAAGTCTGGAGGGCTTTAGTCCATGGGGTCTGAAAGAGTGGAACACAACAGAGATACTGAGGCTTCCTGCAGTAAAATAACTTATTTAATTTTGCTCATTTATCAGATATTTTAATAGCCAGCAGAGCTTCTATCCCCTGAGATGCTGTTTAGAAAATAATTTGGCATTCTTGGAGAGGTGGATCCCCTGCATGGATCTAGTATTCCAGGACCAGCTTGGCAGTTCTTGGATTCTTTCAATAATTCCATCTGTTCTTACTGCTACATATTTATCTGAGTTCCTGTCTTTGTTGAAAGATTAATTAGCTTGATACTCTAAGACACACCCCATCATGCTTCTTGTCTCTGCTAAATTTATCAATACCCAATGCTCCCTGTTGCAGACAAAGAACTTCAGAGATGAAAGAGACCTTAGAGATTATGTAAATCAACTTCCTTAGTTTGTTTATGAGTAAACTGAAGCTCAGAAATGTTGTAGGACTTTCCCAAGGTCACTAAGTTAATAATAATTTTTCATGCTCATAATACCTAGTTCTTATTATGGCTGCTTGTTCATCTTCTCTTCACAGACCAAAGGAGAGAAAAATCAGTTATTATTAGATCAGAAGTATATCAGTGAGAGAGCCACTGCAATGGGAGGCCCACACAGGCCAAAGAATAAAGATGGATGAAAATAAATATAGATAAAAGAGACATGATGAGAAAAGAAAAAAAAACTTTAAAATAGAAATAATATTGTAACAAACTTAATGGAGACTTTAAAAGTGATCGGCACTTAAAAAAAAAAAAAAATCCACTTCCTTACTGGCACTAGCTGCGTTTTCAGTACTTAATAGCCACTAGTGTAGCTAGTGGCTACCATATGTGCATTTATACATATTGCATTTCCATCATTATAGAAAACTTCTACTGGATAGGGACGTACCTGGTGGCTCAGATGGTAAAGAATCCACCTGCATTGCAAGAGACCCGGGTTCAATCCCTGGGTCAGGAAAATCCCTTAGAGAAGGGAGTGGCAACCCACTCCAGTAGTCTTGCCTGGAGAATTCCATGAACATAGAAGTCTGGAGGGCTTTAGTCCATGGGGTCTGAAAGAGTGGAACACAACAGAGATACTGAGGCTTCCTGCAGTAAAATAACTTATTTAATTTTGCTCATTTATCAGATATTTTAATAGCCAGCAGAGCTTCTATCCCCTGAGATGCTGTTTAGAAAATAATTTGGCATTCTTGGAGAGGTGGATCCCCTGCATGGATCTAGTATTCCAGGACCAGCTTGGCAGTTCTTGGATTCTTTCAATAATTCCATCTGTTCTTACTGCTACATATTTATCTGAGTTCCTGTCTTTGTTGAAAGATTAATTAGCTTGATACTCTAAGACACACCCCATCATGCTTCTTGTCTCTGCTAAATTTATCAATACCCAATGCTCCCTGTTGCAGACAAAGAACTTCAGAGATGAAAGAGACCTTAGAGATTATGTAAATCAACTTCCTTAGTTTGTTTATGAGTAAACTGAAGCTCAGAAATGTTGTAGGACTTTCCCAAGGTCACTAAGTTAATAATAATTTTTCATGCTCATAATACCTAGTTCTTATTATGGCTGCTTGTTCATCTTCTCTTCACAGACCAAAGGAGAGAAAAATCAGTTATTATTAGATCAGAAGTATATCAGTGAATATGGATCTTATCTCTAGTTTCAGATTGTGCCTATCTTTGTGAAAGTGGTCTCTGAGTATATTTATTCTGTATTTTTTAACCCAAAGTGTATTTACAAGCTCTGACCAGATAGGGCTCACAGCAAAGAAATCATTCATCACTCAAATGTCTTCCTCCTATTTTTGGGGCTTCCCCAGTGGCTCAGTGGTAAAGAATTTGTCTACAATGCAGGAGATGCAGGAGACGCGAGTTCAGTTTGATCCCTGAGACAGAAAGATCCCCTGGAGGAGGGCATGGCAACCCTTTTCAGTATACTTGCCGGGAAAAAATCTCATGGACTGAGGAGCCTGGTGCACTACAGTTCATGAGGTCGCAAAAAGTTGGACACAACGGAACACACAGGTCCTTTATAAAGAAGTCTTTGAAGAGTTTCTTACAGCCAGTAATATCTGGATGCATTTGCATTTGCTTACATACCTACGTGATGCTTCTTTGATTGCAATTCTAGCTAGGTCCCAGCTGATTTTCACTTTCTTTTTTTTTTTGACCCTGGGATATAAAAATGAATGAAAATTGCAGGCTGCCTCGTGGCAAGAAAACTACATCTCCGTGGTTTATAGGAAGCATGGCATTTGCTGGGAAGGATTTAGTTCTGAGATGCAGGCCAGATATTCATTTCTGTGCCCACCAGCGTGGAGGGGAAGGTTACACAGGTGGGTGGCATGTAGGCTGTGAAAGGAAGGCAGGCTCTCAGTCAGGGTAATGCCTTGGGAGGAACTGCCCTATTAAGGCTGTGATCTGGAACGAATGTATGTCTGGCACCTTTACTAGGATGTCAGTGGGAAAGCCCCATTAGTCATCTCTGCCAGATGGGGGCTTCTGGAAAACTCTGTGCTGCTGTACATGTCTCAATTGATGAAAACACTGAAGCCACAAGGGTTGGGACCGCAAATGTCTCATCCTACAGCTCCTGGATCACACAGAGGGCATGAGGAGAGGAGCCTGATCTGTGAAAGCTTTTAAGTTTTGAAACATGGGGAATATTAGGTTCACTCTGTCTCCCAGAATGAATTTTCAGAGGATTTTGAACTTCAGTGGCTGAGCCCACTTAGACTACACCAGAATCCTTGAAGAAGGGACCCTCCCAGGATTGTTTCTGAGCTCTCTGGTGTTTGAGAATCACTGCTCTTGAGAAAAAAACTTTTTTTTCAGGATGTCATCGGCTGCAAGGTTAGTTTTTTTTTTGTGTGTGTATGTCATTTCCTACTATTCATGCGGTTCTGGAAGCAAGACTACGCGAGTGCTTTGCCATTCCCTTCTCCAGTGAACCACGTTTTGTTTGACTCAAAGGATGTGAGTTTGAATGGATTCTGGGAGATAGTGAAGGACACAGAGGCCTGGCATGCTGTCGTTCGCAGAGCTGCAAAGAGTTGGACATGACTTAGTGGCTGGTCAACAACAACAACAAATAGAACATAATGATTATTAATTATGTCAGTCTCTTTGTTTTGACTTTACTGAATTCAAATTTTGCTCATTTACGTATAAAATTTGGAATGAGCTTCCTGTTTAAAGATCCCATATCACAAAAGATGCTCTGTTTTAGTTCAACCTGCCTGAAGTATCTCTTCCCTGTCTTGTGATATGTAGCAAAAGTTACAGAAAATTCTGGACATGACCCAGAGACTCAGGTCATCTGCATTTTTTCTTCTGTGGGGAACTCTGTATTCATTGTCCAGTTGCGAGAGCAAGGCCCAAAGTGCCTGTCTGACCCCATGCCCCTCGCTCTTCTCTGTAACTCTCTTCTGCTCCATGGAGTGAGATGGCCATTTTAGGAGAGCTCATTCTAATGGATGGATTTTTTTTTTTAATTAAAGTAAACCTGATTTACAATGTCATGTGAATTTCAGATGGACAGCACAGTGATTCAGATACACATATACTTGCTAAGTTGCTTCAGCCGTGTCCAACTCTTTGCGATCCTATAGACCATAGCCCACCAAGCTCCTCTGTCCATGGGATTCTCCTGGAAGGAATACTGGAGTGGGTTGCCGTGCCCTTCTCCAGGGGATCTTCCTGACCCAGGGATCGAACCCACATCTCGTATGTCTCTTGCATTGCCAGGTGGGTTCTTTACCACTAGCACCACCTGGGAAGTTCCTTATTCATGCATACATGAGCATATATTATTTTTCAGACTCTTTTCCATTATAGTATATTATAGAATATTGAGTGTGGCTCCCTGTGCTATACTGTAGATCCACCACCACTTTTCCCTGTGGTAACCGTAAGTTTGTTTTCTGTCTCTGAGTCTACTTCTGTTTTGTAAATAAGTTCCATTGTGCCTTTTTTTTTTCCTTTCAGATTCTACATATAAGTGATATCATATGACATTTGTCTTTCTCTGTCTGACTTCCTTCACTTAGTATGAGAATCTTTAGGTTTATCCATGCTGCTGCAAATGGCATTATTTTATTCTTTTTTATGGCTGAGTAATATTCTGCATTGTATTTATCTATCCATCTGTCAGTGGATATTTAGTTTGCTTCCATATGTTGACTATTGTAAATCATGCTGCTGTGAACATTGGAGTGCATGTATCTTTTAGACTTAGAGTGTTTCTCTGGATATATGCCCAGGAATAAGACTGCTGGATCATATAGTAACTCTGTGTTTATTTTTTAAGGAAATTTCATACTGTTTTCCATAGTGACTGAACCAATTTACTTTCCCACCAACAGCATAGGACATTCCTTTTCCCCCACATCCTCTCCAGCAATTGTTATTTGCAGATTTTTTGATGATGGCCATTCTGACCAGAGTGAAGTGATACCTCATTATAGTTTTGATTTGCATTTCTCTGATAACTATGGATGGATTTGAGCCTCTCTGAGGTTGCTTGGATCCAGAGGTTTATCAGCAGTGGGCATAATCCCTCTTTGAGAGGAAATGCTCAATGTAGAAGAAATAGGCCCAAGACAAGAGCAAGGAAACCAAAGTCATACTTTTGGCTCACCTGCCCGCCAACCTTTGGCCTTGGGCATGTCTATTCTTGTTTCTGAGTCTCTCTTTCTTCAGCTGTAAAATGAGGTGATAATGGTCTGAATGAAACTAGATTCACTAAATCTAGTGACCCTTTGATTTATATGGATCAGCTGTAACATTTGGCATTGCTGGCCAATTCCTCCTCTAAAAACGTTTACCTTTTTGGTCCTGGGGCCGCATTTTTCAATTAGTTCCACCAACATCACTGGGTTAAGCATTTGCCCTGGGGACTCAGATGAGGAACAGGACAGTTTTGTCTTCAAGGAGCTCCCAAAAATATGTAAACATTATGTAAGGAGTTTTTCTCTGTCTAAATGTTTCTTCTTCTTTCTATTTACGTCTTCAATTTTGGTTTTGGTCTGCTATCAATTCGCTTCAAGTTTTCCATATACTCACCTTGGAAGAGTTCTCAACCCTCTGCTTTAAATGACACTCATTAAACACTATGTTTATGTTTAACCATGGACCCCACTGCTTGAATTATAGATTTGTATTCACAGGCACATCCTCATCATCTGTACCTGGATATCCCTCAAGGTCTTCCAATTCAAAAAGTTTGGAAATAAACTCATTTTGCTCTTACCTACCCTTTTTCTCCAAAATTTTTGAACTTCCATATGTTGACTATTGTAAATCATGCTGCTGTGAACATTGGAGTGCATGTATCTTTTAGACTTAGAGTGTTTCTCTGGATATATGCCCAGGAATAAGACTGCTGGATCATATAGTAACTCTGTGTTTATTTTTTAAGGAAATTTCATACTGTTTTCCATAGTGACTGAACCAATTTACTTTCCCACCAACAGCATAGGACATTCCTTTTCCCCCACATCCTCTCCAGCAATTGTTATTTGCAGATTTTTTGATGATGGCCATTCTGACCAGAGTGAAGTGATACCTCATTATAGTTTTGATTTGCATTTCTCTGATAACTATGGATGGATTTGAGCCTCTCTGAGGTTGCTTGGATCCAGAGGTTTATCAGCAGTGGGCATAATCCCTCTTTGAGAGGAAATGCTCAATGTAGAAGAAATAGGCCCAAGACAAGAGCAAGGAAACCAAAGTCATACTTTTGGCTCACCTGCCCGCCAACCTTTGGCCTTGGGCATGTCTATTCTTGTTTCTGAGTCTCTCTTTCTTCAGCTGTAAAATGAGGTGATAATGGTCTGAATGAAACTAGATTCACTAAATCTAGTGACCCTTTGATTTATATGGATCAGCTGTAACATTTGGCATTGCTGGCCAATTCCTCCTCTAAAAACGTTTACCTTTTTGGTCCTGGGGCCGCATTTTTCAATTAGTTCCACCAACATCACTGGGTTAAGCATTTGCCCTGGGGACTCAGATGAGGAACAGGACAGTTTTGTCTTCAAGGAGCTCCCAAAAATATGTAAACATTATGTAAGGAGTTTTTCTCTGTCTAAATGTTTCTTCTTCTTTCTATTTACGTCTTCAATTTTGGTTTTGGTCTGCTATCAATTCGCTTCAAGTTTTCCATATACTCACCTTGGAAGAGTTCTCAACCCTCTGCTTTAAATGACACTCATTAAACACTATGTTTATGTTTAACCATGGACCCCACTGCTTGAATTATAGATTTGTATTCACAGGCACATCCTCATCATCTGTACCTGGATATCCCTCAAGGTCTTCCAATTCAAAAAGTTTGGAAATAAACTCATTTTGCTCTTACCTACTTCCCTTCTTCTCCAAAATTTACCCTTCTCCTAGATTTTTTTTTATTCCTGTTAAAGGCATGCTACCTATTTACTCAGATTAGAACTTCAGACTCATCTACATTCCTCTCCCTGAAACTGTACTTGGCCTTAGAATCCACTCCTAAAGTGTTATTCCTCTCTGGTTCCTCTTTCCTATTACTCCTGTTTCTGCCCCTTAAGGTTTGGATTAGCTTTCATTGGGAATTCATCAATTTCTTTTTTCTTTGGCCACTTCTATTGGTTCTTCATTATTTATTTCCATCCATCCTTGTTCTTTGGCCTGTGTGGGCCTCCCATTGCAGTGGCCTCTCTCATCACAGAGCACTGGCTCTGGGCACATGCACTTCAGAGCTCCGGCTTGGTAGTTGGACACATCAGTCCAGCTGCTCCGTGGCACGTGGGATCTTCCCAGGCCAGGGATCGAACCAGCACCCCTTGCACCGCAAGGTGGTGTCCTTACCCACTGGACCACCAGGGAAGCCCGGGAATTCATCAATTTTAAGATGCTTACCCCCTCCCAATCTTTATGGTTGTTCATCAGTATGTTGTGTCTGACTCTGTGATCCTTTCAACTGCAACACACCAGGTTCCTCATTCCTTCCCTGTCTCCTGGAGTTTGTTCAAAGTCACAACCATTGAGCTGGTGATGCTCTCTCCTTCTCTTTAACATTTTCCAAGTCAGGACATATCTTCGAGCTTCTGTTGGCGGAGCAGCAGTCATGAGATAGACACCACAGCCTGTGCACATGCACACAAACTTGCAGGCCCGGTCAAAAGAAAATAAACATTATGTAAGGAGTTTTCTCTGTCTAAATGTTTCTTCTTCTTTCTATTTACGTCTTCAATTTTGGTTTTGGTCTGCTATCAATTCGCTTCAAGTTTTCCATATACTCACCTTGGAAGAGTTCTCAACCCTCTGCTTTAAATGACACTCATTAAACACTATGTTTATGTTTAACCATGGACCCCACTGCTTGAATTATAGATTTGTATTCACAGGCACATCCTCATCATCTGTACCTGGATATCCCTCAAGGTCTTCCAATTCAAAAAGTTTGGAAATAAACTCATTTTGCTCTTACCTACTTCCCTTCTTCTCCAAAATTTACCCTTCTCCTAGATTTTTTTTTATTCCTGTTAAAGGCATGCTACCTATTTACTCAGATTAGAACTTCAGACTCATCTACATTCCTCTCCCTGAAACTGTACTTGGCCTTAGAATCCACTCCTAAAGTGTTATTCCTCTCTGGTTCCTCTTTCCTATTACTCCTGTTTCTGCCCCTTAAGGTTTGGATTAGCTTTCATTGGGAATTCATCAATTTCTTTTTTCTTTGGCCACTTCTATTGGTTCTTCATTATTTATTTCCATCCATCCTTGTTCTTTGGCCTGTGTGGGCCTCCCATTGCAGTGGCCTCTCTCATCACAGAGCACTGGCTCTGGGCACATGCACTTCAGAGCTCCGGCTTGGTAGTTGGACACATCAGTCCAGCTGCTCCGTGGCACGTGGGATCTTCCCAGGCCAGGGATCGAACCAGCACCCCTTGCACCGCAAGGTGGTGTCCTTACCCACTGGACCACCAGGGAAGCCCGGGAATTCATCAATTTTAAGATGCTTACCCCCTCCCAATCTTTATGGTTGTTCATCAGTATGTTGTGTCTGACTCTGTGATCCTTTCAACTGCAACACACCAGGTTCCTCATTCCTTCCCTGTCTCCTGGAGTTTGTTCAAAGTCACAACCATTGAGCTGGTGATGCTCTCTCCTTCTCTTTAACATTTTCCAAGTCAGGACATATCTTCGAGCTTCTGTTGGCGGAGCAGCAGTCATGAGATAGACACCACAGCCTGTGCACATGCACACAAACTTGCAGAATGGGCCTCAGTGGCTTGGACACCCCAGAGACAACATTTTTAAAGATGTTTTTAAAAGATTTTTTTTGGATGTGGACCGTTTTTAATGTCTTTACTGGGTTTGTTACGATATTGCTTTTGTTTTGGTTTGTTTTTGTCCATGAGGCATGTGGGATCTTAGCTCCTCAACCAGGGGTCAACCCCTCACTCCCTGCATTGGAAGATGAAGTCTTAGCCAATGGACCACCTCAATAGTGGAACAATGTTAAACGAAATGATACATCATGAAATCTCCAGATGGCTCTTGAGTGAAAAAGTGTTCCAGAAGAGTCATATATCGAATGGGAAAAAGTGCTAAGAATCCTTTAAGTCTATTATATTGTTTGTATTTTTCTTTCCATGTATGACCATGGGTGATGTACAGTTAAAATCTGTCAGGATAAATCTAAGAGAACTCTTTCAATAAGAATAAAACAAAACATCCAAATGATAAAAGACAGTGTGTTATCATTAAATTGGCAAATGTTTTCTTTCTAGAGATAAATAAAATAATGGTGTGACCAATAATTAATTATATCTTAGACTTGCTAAGGTATAGGTAAAAATACAACACTTCCTAATACACCAATACTTTCACTATTCTCTTCAGGCCTCCCTGCCTTCAGTCTCTTGCCCTCTGGTTCATTTTCTACATCGCTACTCTGATCTGCTTGTATCATTCCCTATGGTAGTGGTTCTGAAACTCAGGGAGCGTCCGAGGTGGCAGGAGTTGTTAAAACACAGATGACTGTGTCCCAGTGCTTGAGTCTCTTACTCAGTAGGTCTGGGTTGGGGCTGGAGGCGTTGCATTTCTTAGGTCCCCAGATGATAGTAATGCAGCTGCGCCAGGGGCCACACCTGGAGAACCAGTCCCCGTTGTTGTCCAGTTCGTGCTCCTGACATGGCCGTCAAGGCTCTTTCTCGAGCTCTCTGATCGTGCACCTGCAGCATCACTTGCTGGCTTTCTCACCTGCTGTTTCTCCATCATGCCTGGAACTCCATTCCTGAGTATGGCGGGCATTTCACGATTCTGCGATTTTTCTTTTTTAATACACTTCCTGAGAGCTAGTTGGCTTTTAAGATACATTTCAATGAACACATTCTTCAGTGGAAAATATTTCTTTTACTTATCTTTTCTAAAGAGGTAAATTTGGGGATGTTTATCTTTTCAGATCAACTTCCAAGACAGCTAAATTCAGCGCTCAGGCTCTTCCAGTAATTAGAAAGATTCTTTAGGGACCAACAGGTCATGAAGTTTGACGGGGCTTTCCAATTTTCTAGATTATCAATTTGGCAATCGTCCTTGCACAAAATACAGAATTTATTGTGAGTCAGCAGAGCCATTATTATGACCATTTTAAATATTTATAAGATGTTGTAAATATATATCGTACTGAAAAGCCACTTAAATTGTACCCAACCAACAAAATCTTCCCTGTTTCAAAGTATTTATGGTTCAGACTTATAAATGATAATACAAGATACAAACTGTGGAAAGTGGGAGCATAAGAGAAACATGGGAAGGTGAAATTTTTTAAAAACCTTGTATGATGTTTTCTTTCTAGAGATAAATAAAATAATGGTGTGACCAATAATTAATTATATCTTAGACTTGCTAAGGTATAGGTAAAAATACAACACTTCCTAATACACCAATACTTTCACTATTCTCTTCAGGCCTCCCTGCCTTCAGTCTCTTGCCCTCTGGTTCATTTTCTACATCGCTACTCTGATCTGCTTGTATCATTCCCTATGGTAGTGGTTCTGAAACTCAGGGAGCGTCCGAGGTGGCAGGAGTTGTTAAAACACAGATGACTGTGTCCCAGTGCTTGAGTCTCTTACTCAGTAGGTCTGGGTTGGGGCTGGAGGCGTTGCATTTCTTAGGTCCCCAGATGATAGTAATGCAGCTGCGCCAGGGGCCACACCTGGAGAACCAGTCCCCGTTGTTGTCCAGTTCGTGCTCCTGACATGGCCGTCAAGGCTCTTTCTCGAGCTCTCTGATCGTGCACCTGCAGCATCACTTGCTGGCTTTCTCACCTGCTGTTTCTCCATCATGCCTGGAACTCCATTCCTGAGTATGGCGGGCATTTCACGATTCTGCGATTTTTCTTTTTTAATACACTTCCTGAGAGCTAGTTGGCTTTTAAGATACATTTCAATGAACACATTCTTCAGTGGAAAATATTTCTTTTACTTATCTTTTCTAAAGAGGTAAATTTGGGGATGTTTATCTTTTCAGATCAACTTCCAAGACAGCTAAATTCAGCGCTCAGGCTCTTCCAGTAATTAGAAAGATTCTTTAGGGACCAACAGGTCATGAAGTTTGACGGGGCTTTCCAATTTTCTAGATTATCAATTTGGCAATCGTCCTTGCACAAAATACAGAATTTATTGTGAGTCAGCAGAGCCATTATTATGACCATTTTAAATATTTATAAGATGTTGTAAATATATATCGTACTGAAAAGCCACTTAAATTGTACCCAACCAACAAAATCTTCCCTGTTTCAAAGTATTTATGGTTCAGACTTATAAATGATAATACAAGATACAAACTGTGGAAAGTGGGAGCATAAGAGAAACATGGGAAGGTGATTTTAAGAGGTCCTGTGAGGCAGAAAAGCTATGGCATATGGTCTACCTTGTATGATGTTTTCTCCAGGCTTGTGACCTTTGACAAATGGACCTAAGTTTGAAGTCATATGAGGTTTTAGGCTGTATTTTGTAGGAACAGTTGTTACTTTGTCGATCTATTTAAGTTATAGGTTATTTCCTGAGTAGGAGCTTGACCAGTTTTTTGTATCAGTTATCCTTGTATGTTGACATACACACATACATACACAGACATATAGGCACACAGATAAACAGCCACACACATTGATTCCTACTACAGAAGAACTTCAGAATGCAGAATTAGTGGAGCTGTGAAAGGAGAATTGTTCCCTGGTCTGCTCAAGTCTCATGAATAGAAGTTTGATTCTTCAGTAACTCATTCAATGAACATTGGCGTGTATAGGGTATGCAAACCTTATCACTCTGGAAATGCAACAAGGAATGGATTTATACAATAATGAATGAATAAATAAATGAAAACCTTTATAGGGTCTGAAAAAAACAACACAGAATACGACTATTCTGTCTACATTTTTTTTTTTAACATTTCTGGAACCCTTTCCAGGCTCATGCTAGCATTTCCATGCATTTTGTCAGTTGACACAGCTACCTAGAGTAAGTACAATTATTATTCCTAAGGAAATGAATGTCTAGAAATTCCAGGTGAAGAACCTCATCCAGTGCTGCACAGCCAATAAATTGTAGAGCCCGGATTAAAGTGAGTTACTTTTTATGCTCTGTGTGTAGTTTCTAGTCTACAGTGCTGTTGTCTAATCAAGGAGATAATTTAATAAGCAATTACAGTACAATGTGATATGAAAGGGGAAATTCAGGGCTGGAGTGTGTGATTAGGAACACATTAAAGGAGCAAGAGAAGGCTTTCCATAGGAAATAAAATCTAGATTTATTGTGGGAAATTATTGACCATTTTAAATTTTAAAATTTTCGTACTGAAAAGCCACTTAAATTGTACCCAACCAACAAAATCTTCCCTGTTTCAAAGTATTTATGGTTCAGACTTATAAATGATAATACAAGATACAAACTGTGGAAAGTGGGAGCATAAGAGAAACATGGGAAGGTGATTTTAAGAGGTCCTGTGAGGCAGAAAAGCTATGGCATATGGTCTACCTTGTATGATGTTTTCTCCAGGCTTGTGACCTTTGACAAATGGACCTAAGTTTGAAGTCATATGAGGTTTTAGGCTGTATTTTGTAGGAACAGTTGTTACTTTGTCGATCTATTTAAGTTATAGGTTATTTCCTGAGTAGGAGCTTGACCAGTTTTTTGTATCAGTTATCCTTGTATGTTGACATACACACATACATACACAGACATATAGGCACACAGATAAACAGCCACACACATTGATTCCTACTACAGAAGAACTTCAGAATGCAGAATTAGTGGAGCTGTGAAAGGAGAATTGTTCCCTGGTCTGCTCAAGTCTCATGAATAGAAGTTTGATTCTTCAGTAACTCATTCAATGAACATTGGCGTGTATAGGGTATGCAAACCTTATCACTCTGGAAATGCAACAAGGAATGGATTTATACAATAATGAATGAATAAATAAATGAAAACCTTTATAGGGTCTGAAAAAAACAACACAGAATACGACTATTCTGTCTACATTTTTTTTTTTTTAACATTTCTGGAACCCTTTCCAGGCTCATGCTAGCATTTCCATGCATTTTGTCAGTTGACACAGCTACCTAGAGTAAGTACAATTATTATTCCTAAGGAAATGAATGTCTAGAAATTCCAGGTGAAGAACCTCATCCAGTGCTGCACAGCCAATAAATTGTAGAGCCCGGATTAAAGTGAGTTACTTTTTATGCTCTGTGTGTAGTTTCTAGTCTACAGTGCTGTTGTCTAATCAAGGAGATAATTTAATAAGCAATTACAGTACAATGTGATATGAAAGGGGAAATTCAGGGCTGGAGTGTGTGATTAGGAACACATTAAAGGAGCAAGAGAAGGCTTTCCATAGGAAATAAAATCTAGAAATTAGTCAGGCTTGGGGGCGGTATTTGCACACATGTGGGAGTGTGAGTGAGACTGGCTTTGTGAGGGGCTGTAGGAAGGTCCACAGAGCTGGAACATGAACATCCTCCCTGCGAACATCAGCAGTGCCCTGTGTGACTTCCGTTACCAGCTAGACATTAATGATTCCCAATGTGTTATCCCTTGGAGTTTAGTCATAGCTTGGTTTGAGTTTCAATGCAAATATTTCAGACTCAACAAGAGGGCAAGCATCTTTTGCACTGGGTGCATGTCTCATAATATGTGTACTATTCAATCTAGTAGAGTTCTATGTCTGGGAGGCACTGCTGAAATTTGTAGAAGAAAGCATTCCATTACATGGCATGGAAGATTGAGGACTCTTGCAATATGACAGCTTAGTGATTCTCTATCTTTCCAAATAGGATAAAGGAAGAATGTGGCCTGGTTGCTGCTTGTCCCTCACTCAGCTCATCAGATCCAGCTGTGCTCTCAAAGGCAGGGGTGATCTTTGTAGAGAGCTGGCTTCCTGTCTGCACAGACTTGGGTTACAGCCCACCAGAAGGAGGTCTCGTGTACATACAGCAGGTGAGTGGCGAGAGTATGCTTGTGAAGAAAAAGAGAGGGAAGGAACTATCTAGAGAGAGCAAAGGCTTCATTTATCTCTTTCTTCTGTTGGGGCTTCAGTTTTCAGAAAGTGGAATACCTGATTTTCGAAGGTGCTTTCACATCAGGCAGTCGTAGGAGATGGCCAGGTACATATTTGCACATCATATATTTAGTTTTCAAACGTTGTTGTCAGAACACAAAGGTCACGTAACAGTCAGAGCCAGTCCCCAGAACCCAGCCTGGTGCCACATTTCTCAGGGCATTAGTCCAGGCTTCAGGGCTTCCCACTCATGTTTGATTCATGCCAATGAGAAAAACACAAGTGTAAGTGTTGACGTACTCCACATGTAGACTTACGGCTGGTTTGGAGTTCAAGACCAAGTCTCACCTGTATTATCACCTTTCCTCCTAGTCACCAATGCTTTTTTTTTTTCGGTGGGGGGGCAGGTTGGGGAGGGAGCGGGGGTGGGCGGGCCACTTCTATTGGTCTTTCATTTATCTATTTGCATCCATCTTTGTTCTTTGGCCCCTGTGGGCCTCCCATCGCAGAGGCCTCTGCTGTCACAGAGCACTGGCTCTGGGCACATGCACTCCAGAGCTCCGACTGGGTAATTGGACACATAAGTCCAGCTGCTCCGCGGCACATGGGATCTTCCCAGGCCAGGGATCGAACCGACGCCCCTTGCCCTGCAAGGCAGTGTCCTTACCCACTGGACCACCAGGTAAACCCACCAATGCTTTTAATATTAGTAAAATCTACACACACACGTACTCCTATACTCGACATAAAAATGGCATTTTTTTAGACTCTTGGCTCTTTAGTATATTAACATTAATAGTCAAGTCTTGGGCTTCCCCTGGTGGTCCAGTGGATAAGGACACCGCCTTGCAGTGCAAGGGGCGCCGGTTCAATCCCTGGCCTGGGAAGATCCCATGTGCCGCGGAGCAGCTGGACTTATGTGTCCAATTGCCGAGCCGGAGCTCTGGAGCGCATGCGCCCAGAGCCGGCGCTCTGCGACGACAGACGCCACCGTGATGGGAGGCCCACAGGAGCCAAAGAACAAAGATGAATGAAAATAGAGAAATGAAAGACCAATGGAAGTGGCCCACCCGCTCCCCTCCCTCCCCAACCCGACCCCGCCCAAAATAAATAAATAAATAAATCTTTAAAAAAGAAAAAATAGTCAAGTCTTTTCTATTTTGGCAGTAATTTCCACAAGGTCTTGGTTTTCTTCGAATCAGACTAAATAACCACATTTTCCTCAAATATGTAACCATCTGAGATCAAAAGAATGGTTTCAGGTGTCCTACATAATTTTTCAAAATGCAACTTCATGTGTTTCTTATTAGTGAAATGCACAATCTCTCTCTCACACACCTATGATTGGAAGTCTTTTAATAACAATGAAAGATGTATTTCTGACCTAGAAACTCCCTAATGAACAAATAGTTTCACTATGAATCAATTATAAAGAAATTTATAATTAGTTCTGAGATATACTCATTTGCTATAAAAAACCCAACAAACAAGAACCCAACTAATTTTGTATTCATACACAGGAATAAATATACATTAGGTAGGTTTAACAGCGATTTGTGACTCTCAGCGTCAGCACCATAGATCTTCCAGGACGATGTCCAATGCAGTTCCCTTAAAGTCCACTATAGTGTTTGAATTTCATGAAAAAAATCAGTGGCTTTTTGGCTATAATCACTCTAGGTTATAATAGTGTCAGGTTTCCATTGCATTTTTCTACTGTTTAAACCCATACAATGTGACAGGCTTCCCAGGGGGCGTCAGTGCTAAAGAACCTGCCTGCTATTGCAGGAGACATGAGATATGCAAGTTCAATCCCTGGGTCAGGAAGTTCCCCTGGAGGAGGGCATGGCAACTCAATCCAGTATTCTTGCCTGGAGAATCTCATGCGCAGAGGAGTCTGGTGGGCTACAGTCCATAGGGTCACAAAGAAACGGACCCAACTGAAGTGATTTAGCATGCATGCATGAAAGATGACTGCAATAGCAAAAATCTACCTAAAAACATAGAGTGAGAAGGCAGTCTTTATTTCCTGGATTTGGTATATATACATGATACGTAATTATTTATGTGTGCATGTATATATATATTGAACCATTTAAGTAACTATCTTCTATAAGAGACAGCATTGACATAGGTATGCTACACTGGTGGTGTGGGGAATAAATGGACAATTTTAACAGATGAATAAAGTGTTTTGTTTGGTTCTCTACAGGGCAGCTATCAGAAAAACTTTAAGAAAACCTTTTCTTCTGCTTGTCGTTGGACTTCATGAGCCATAATAAGCACCCTTGGGGGTTTCTGAGTAGTGTGTGATATTCTGGCAATACTTCTGGAGCCATTCCCAGTGAACTGGACACATTCCCAGGCTGTGATCATTGAAGGAAAGCCTCTTTTCTTGTATCAGATTTCTGTAACTTGCTTTGAGTTTATTCTTAATGATTGGAGACCGTCTTTTAGCTCTTGGATCAGTAGAACTGACAAAAGCAGAACTCTTCGTGGATCATAGCTGAGTTCTTCCATTGAAGATGAGCTTGTATAGGCCAAGGGCTCTCTGCCTATGCAACACTCCAGAGCAGGTGACAGTGTCCTGATAGACCACCCCGTGAACTCTGAAGTTAGTCCTACTAAGCCCTACAAAGCCCACTGCCAGTATGGATGCCAGCCTGGTCTAGATGGCCCCAGCTGTTTGGTTCTTTCCCACCAGTTTGGATTACCTCTCTAAGGGGCCACTCTGTTCCCAAATGGAAGCCCTTCTCCCAGCCCCAGGACCATTGTTATTAAGCAAGTTGGTCTAGTGTTGTGGTTGAGAGTGTGACTTTCACCATTTAGGTTCAAATTCCAACTTGGCAGCCTACTAACTGGGAAGATCACATCTCTGTGCTGCCGTTTCCTGTTAGCAAAATGGGGAAATGATAATAATATTATCTACTTTGTAAAACAGGCTTCCCTCATTGTTCAGTTGGTAAAGAATGTGTCTGCAATACAGGAGACCTGGGTTTGATCCCTGAGTCTGGAAGTTCCCTTGGAGAAGGAAGTGGCAACCCACTCCCATATTCCTGCCCAGAGAATCCCCACAGACAGAGGAGTCTGGCAGGCTACAGTCCATGGGATCACAACAGTCAGACACAATTTAATGACTGAACTATCTACCTACTTTGTAAAATGCTGGAAGATGAAATGATGAACACATGCCAAGTACTGGGTTGGCCAAAAAGTTCATTTGAGTTTTCTGTACAATATTATGGAAACCTGAAAGAACATTTGGGCCAACCCAATACTTATAACACTGTCTGACATGCAGTAGGTTCTTAATAAATTCTAGCTGTCCTTATCATTGTATCATCCACGTTATGTCTTTCATGGCATAGATTGAAGCCGTGGCAGTGGAAATGGGGGTGGTGGGAAGGTCACTTTTCCCACACAGAATATGAGGCCATGAGGCAGTGTACGTGTCTTATTCTTTTGTGTGGTTCAAGCACCTGCAGGATAAGCTGGATGGGGCTGGTCCTGACAGGATTCTGAGCCAGGATGAGACCTCTCCAGTGGCCGAGCCACAGAGTACTGGACGACATTCCCAGGCTGTGATCATTGAAGGAAAGCCTCTTTTCTTGTATCAGATTTCTGTAACTTGCTTTGAGTTTATTCTTAATGATTGGAGACCGTCTTTTAGCTCTTGGATCAGTAGAACTGACAAAAGCAGAACTCTTCGTGGATCATAGCTGAGTTCTTCCATTGAAGATGAGCTTGTATAGGCCAAGGGCTCTCTGCCTATGCAACACTCCAGAGCAGGTGACAGTGTCCTGATAGACCACCCCGTGAACTCTGAAGTTAGTCCTACTAAGCCCTACAAAGCCCACTGCCAGTATGGATGCCAGCCTGGTCTAGATGGCCCCAGCTGTTTGGTTCTTTCCCACCAGTTTGGATTACCTCTCTAAGGGGCCACTCTGTTCCCAAATGGAAGCCCTTCTCCCAGCCCCAGGACCATTGTTATTAAGCAAGTTGGTCTAGTGTTGTGGTTGAGAGTGTGACTTTCACCATTTAGGTTCAAATTCCAACTTGGCAGCCTACTAACTGGGAAGATCACATCTCTGTGCTGCCGTTTCCTGTTAGCAAAATGGGGAAATGATAATAATATTATCTACTTTGTAAAACAGGCTTCCCTCATTGTTCAGTTGGTAAAGAATGTGTCTGCAATACAGGAGACCTGGGTTTGATCCCTGAGTCTGGAAGTTCCCTTGGAGAAGGAAGTGGCAACCCACTCCCATATTCCTGCCCAGAGAATCCCCACAGACAGAGGAGTCTGGCAGGCTACAGTCCATGGGATCACAACAGTCAGACACAATTTAATGACTGAACTATCTACCTACTTTGTAAAATGCTGGAAGATGAAATGATGAACACATGCCAAGTACTGGGTTGGCCAAAAAGTTCATTTGAGTTTTCTGTACAATATTATGGAAACCTGAAAGAACATTTGGGCCAACCCAATACTTATAACACTGTCTGACATGCAGTAGGTTCTTAATAAATTCTAGCTGTCCTTATCATTGTATCATCCACGTTATGTCTTTCATGGCATAGATTGAAGCCGTGGCAGTGGAAATGGGGGTGGTGGGAAGGTCACTTTTCCCACACAGAATATGAGGCCATGAGGCAGTGTACGTGTCTTATTCTTTTGTGTGGTTCAAGCACCTGCAGGATAAGCTGGATGGGGCTGGTCCTGACAGGATTCTGAGCCAGGATGAGACCTCTCCAGTGGCCGAGCCACAGAGTCCCCGCCTGGGGGTCCAGCACTGGTCAGATGAACTTGGACTTCTGGCAGCTGTTTTGATAGATTCCATGTGCAGCCAGAGCTTGGGAACAAATAAAACTCAAGGAGGCTTTTCAGAATAATGTCATAGATTCATCATTCTTAAAAACTCATCAGTTATGTCCATTGACAGATGAATGGGTACAGCAGCTTTGGTACATGTATACAACTCAGCTGCTAAAAGCAACTCAGCCATTAAAAGGAATGCATCTGAGTCCGTTCTAATGAGGTGGATGATCCTAGAGCCTATTATACAAGGTGAAATAGGTCAGAAAGAGACAAACAAATATCATATATGAATGCATACATATGACATCTAGAAAGATGGTGCTGATGAATCTATTTGCAGGACAGTAGTGAAGATGCAGACCTAGAGAACAGACTTGTGGACAAGGGTCGGGGAGAGGAACGAGAAGGTGAGATGACTAGAGACAGCAGCATGGACATTAACATATGTAAAATAGACAGCCAATGGAAATGTGCTGTGTGGCTCAGGGAACTGAAACCAAGGCTCAGTAATAACGTAGATGGGTGCAGAAGGGGGACGGTGGGAGGAGTTTCAGAAGGAGGGACCTAAGAACATCTGTAGCGAATCCGTGTTAAGGTATGACAGCTATCAAACCAGTATTGTAAAGTTAATAACGTAGATGGGTATAATTTGCTGGAAGAGGAAATGATGAACACATGCCAAGTACTGGGTTGGCCAAAAAGTTCATTTGAGTTTTCTGTACAATATTATGGAAACCTGAAAGAACATTTGGGCCAACCCAATACTTATAACACTGTCTGACATGCAGTAGGTTCTTAATAAATTCTAGCTGTCCTTATCATTGTATCATCCACGTTATGTCTTTCATGGCATAGATTGAAGCCGTGGCAGTGGAAATGGGGGTGGTGGGAAGGTCACTTTTCCCACACAGAATATGAGGCCATGAGGCAGTGTACGTGTCTTATTCTTTTGTGTGGTTCAAGCACCTGCAGGATAAGCTGGATGGGGCTGGTCCTGACAGGATTCTGAGCCAGGATGAGACCTCTCCAGTGGCCGAGCCACAGAGTCCCCGCCTGGGGGTCCAGCACTGGTCAGATGAACTTGGACTTCTGGCAGCTGTTTTGATAGATTCCATGTGCAGCCAGAGCTTGGGAACAAATAAAACTCAAGGAGGCTTTTCAGAATAATGTCATAGATTCATCATTCTTAAAAACTCATCAGTTATGTCCATTGACAGATGAATGGGTACAGCAGCTTTGGTACATGTATACAACTCAGCTGCTAAAAGCAACTCAGCCATTAAAAGGAATGCATCTGAGTCCGTTCTAATGAGGTGGATGATCCTAGAGCCTATTATACAAGGTGAAATAGGTCAGAAAGAGACAAACAAATATCATATATGAATGCATACATATGACATCTAGAAAGATGGTGCTGATGAATCTATTTGCAGGACAGTAGTGAAGATGCAGACCTAGAGAACAGACTTGTGGACAAGGGTCGGGGAGAGGAACGAGAAGGTGAGATGACTAGAGACAGCAGCATGGACATTAACATATGTAAAATAGACAGCCAATGGAAATGTGCTGTGTGGCTCAGGGAACTCAAACCAGGGCTCAGTAATAACGTAGATGGGTGCAGAAGGGGGGACGGTGGGAGGGAGTTTCAGAAGGGAGGGGACCTAAGAACATCTGTAGCGAATCCGTGTTAAGGTATGACAGCTATCAAACCAGTATTGTAAAGCAATTATCAATCATTAAAAGGAAATCAGCATTAGAAAAGATAAAATCAAATCAACTCCCAAGAACAGGCCCTGTTTTTCCTGTTTAAAATAAAATTTAAAAAGAAAAAAATTATCAGTTTAAAAGAAAATGCCACTTTGATGTTTATGTGGGTATAACATCTTTTTAAAAATATTCTCTTTGTGTGTCCTCCTTGGATGACAGCCCGGCAGAAGCATGGTTTATATAATTTTAAACCCATATTTTTGAAAACGTTTGGTCAGTAACTCTCATGTGTTTTGACTCCCTGTTCCGGTAGCCCAAACATTATTTCAGTTTCACGGAGAATATAATGTGCGAATGTGTTCCGCTCTTGAATATCTACCGCCAAAATGCTGGTGGGGATGTTTCTCCTCCCTCAGTGCGCTATAGCTCTTCCGCCTGGCTGCAGCCAGGATAAAGAATGATAGAAACCAGGCTCTGCATTCAAAATCAAACAGCAAAAAAAATTCCCTTACTTGCAGGTTGTTTTCTGGTTCCTAGATGTCTCAATTCTCTGGCTTTACTGAAAGCCCTTGGAGAATCATATTTTATATTTCTTTGTATTTCCATAGTGCTGAGCACCTACAAAGTACCTGATAAGAACCTCTGTGTTTTGTTAAGTACATGCTTGTTGAACGCATGAATAAAAACAGCAATTATTTTGAACCTTTCCCTCCTTGAACGGCTATGAGGCAGATTGTCTCTGCGCTGCTATTCTTTTTTCTTACCTAGCTCAGGCTTGGGTTTCTTAGGTGGCTCAGTGGTAAAGAATCTGACTGCCAATTCAGGAGACGTGGGCTTGATCCCTGGGTCAAGAAGATCCCCTGGAGAAGGAAACGTCAACACACTCCAGTGTAATTGCCTAGGAAGGATGCAGGAGCTTGGCAGGCCACCCTCCATGGGGTCACTAAGAGTCATACATGACTGAGCGACTGAGCATACACACACACAAGGTCAGATTCAACTCTTGGCTGGCTGAATGTCCTCAGCTATATAACCCAACTTTTGGTTTCATGGATAGTGCAACTTAGAATAACAAAACAACACTGGGGACTGACCTAAGGGGTCTTTGTCATTCTGACAACAAAGTCAAATAAAAACAACTAGTCATTCATTAGGTTGAATAGTCCCTCCCTTAACACTCCAAGAGACATCCATGTCCTTGTCCTCAGAATCTGTGAATATAGTACCCTTGCATGATAAAAGGAACTTTGCAGATGTGATTAAGAATTGAGATGGGACTTCCCTGGTGATCGAGTGCTTAAGAATGCACCTGCTAGGGCTTCCCCTGGTGGTCCAGTGGATAAGGACACCGCCTTGCAGTGCAAGGGGCGCCGGTTCGATCCCTGGCCTGGGAAGATCCCACAAGCCGCGGAGCGGCCGGACTGATGTGTCCAATCACCGAGCCAGAGCTCTGGAGCGCATGCGCCCAGAGCTGGCGCTCTGCGACAACAGATGCCACCGCCATGGGAGGCCCGCAGGAGCCAAAGAACAAAGACGGATGAAAATAGAGAAATGAAAGACCAATAGAAGTGGCCCGCCCACTCCCCTCCCTCCCCAACCCCCCCCCCAAAAATAAATCTTAAAAAAAAAAAAAAAGAATGCACCTGCTAGTGCAGGGGACATGGGTTCAATCCCTAGTCTGGGAAGATCCCACATGCCTCGGGGCAACTAAGCCCTTGAGCCACAGCTACTGAACCCTGCATGCCTACAGCCTGTTGTCCCATGACACAAGCTTCTCATCACAATGAGAAGCCCATACACCACAATGAAGAATAGCCCCCACTAGCTACAGTTAGAGAAAAGCCTGAATGCAGCAAGGAAGCACAACCAAAAATAATCAAATAAAATAAAAATTGCAGAGAAAAAGAATCTTGAGTTGGGAAGATTATCCTTGATTATTCAGGTGGGACCAATGCAATCACAAGAATTCTTCTAAAATGGGGTGGGATGGTGAATGTTGAGCTGCTGACTTTGCACGTGGAGGGAGAGGCCGTGAGTCAAAGCATGCAGGCAAGCTCTCTGAGTCAGCAACTCCAGAGGCGTAAATCCATGTTTTTCTTTTTTTTTTTTTTTTTTAAAGATTTATTTATTTATTTCGGGCGGGGGTCGGGTTGGGGAGGGAGGGGAGCGGGCGGGCCACTTCTACTGGTCTTTCATTTCTGTTTTCATCCGTCTTTGTCCTTTGGCTCCTGCGGGCCTCCCATCGCGGTGGTGTCTATTGTCGTAGAGAGCCGGCTCTGGGCGCATGCGCTCCAGAGCTCCGGCTCGCTGATTGGATACATCAGTCCAGCCGCTCCGCGGCACGTGGGATCCTCCCACGCCAGGGCTCGAACTGGCGCCCCTTGCACTGCAAGGCGGTGTCCCTATCCACTGGACCACCAGGGGAAGCCCAATCCATGTTTTTCTAAGCCACTCTGCTTGTGGTAATTTGTTAGAGTAGCAATACATTCCATTGGGCTTCCCGGGTGGCTCACTTGGTAAAGAATCCACTTGCGAAGTAGGAGACCCAGGTTTTATCTCTGGATTGAGAAGATCCCTTGGAGAAGGAAGTAGCAACCCACTCCAGTATTCTTGCCTGGGAAACCCCCTGCACGGAGGAGCCTGGAAGGTAGCAAAGCATCCCCAGCCCCACAGGGCAGAATGCACCTCCTCTCTGCATTCTCCACAGGCTTCCAGTGAAACCTGCTCAGCCCACTGGCTGGAGCATTTGCCTTGACTTGTCAAAGTGAAATTGACCTCCAAAAGTCCTATAAGTTTAAGGCTAAGTAAAATCTATTACGCACACATAGATGTTATTCCAATGCCTTTTTGAGTCCATGAATAAGAAGTAAATGTCTAGACTAGCTTTATAGGAGACCACTACTTTCAGAGTCTCTTGAAATTCTTACTTTAAAGATCTGTATTTCTGTCTTGCATTAATCTTCTTAAAAAAGGGATTAATAATAGGGTCTGACTTCTTTGCTATATTCATTGTGCAATAGCTCCATTCCTAACCATATCCTCAAATTGTAAGGTGGTAGGAACCTGAGCAACCTAATGAGACCAATTTTCCCCAGTAGGTCTGCTAGGAGAAGGGAGAGGGAGGCTATTTTCTGGAGTGAGAATGAGAGACAGCTCTTTCTTGTGGCCAGAAATAACCTCCTCTCAGCTCAACATTCCCCAAGGTGGATCTTATCCTGATTTCCTCCACATGGTGGTAAGGACAGCCCAGAAGCCATGATCTGAACTGCACAGTCACAACAACAGCACCGTGGCTGTGATCTTAACCTTGGAATCAGACAGACCTGGGTTCAAATCCTGCCTCTGCCTTTTTAGCTGTATGGTGTGGGATAAACCACTTCACCCTTTTAAGCATGCCTTATTTGGGGTTACATGAAGCAGTACCTGTCTCACTGTGAAAGCTAAATGTGTTAATGAACGAGATGCCCTTTGCATAGAGCTGTATCACCATGCTTCATAATCATTCAATAGAAGTTGTTGTAATATAGTCTAGGTATTATTTACGGGAAACTTTAGCATTCACTGGATGATTAATATTCTTTGCTAAAACTGAATATTCTCTTCCCTCCCCTGATTCCATTAGGACGCAGTTTTAGTGCAAAAGGGCTCCCTCCTAATGGAGGCCCTCTGATAAGTGAAGTCTCTCTGGAGCTGAATTTTAGATAAACAGGGTGATGGAGGCTTTGTGGATTGTTCAACCCTTGCCTTTGAATCCACAGGCTGTTGCTCTGGAAATTCCCCTTCTGCCTGTGAAATCTCCACATATCAAAACAGACTCCATCTGCATTCTAGCGTGTTTCTCCTCCTAGCCTTCTGACCCCCTTATGGAACAGGACCCTTGTTATCTCTTTTCTCAAGCTCACTTGGGGGGCTTTTGCCTTTGCCAAACTTGATGCCTGGACCATCTATAGCTTTTGAAAATGAAGGACAAATCCATAATGAAGTCATTGATTCCTCCCCCATCTCATGATTTTTCTGCATCAGTTGATTTGCTCATGTGGTTTTACCCTTCATTCTGTTACTGTGGTGCAGTATATGGATTTTTCTTTTTTTAATGGAGAATAACCACTGTATAATATTGTGCTGGTTTCTTCCATACATCAACATGAATCAGCCACAAGTGTCCATATGTCCCTTTCCTGATGAATCCCTCCTCCCACGTCCTACCCCATTCCCCCCACCCCCCAGGTTGTCACAGAGCACTGGGTTGAGCTCCCTGTGGTTTACAGCAAATCCCCACTTGCCATCTATTTTGCATATGGTAATGTATGTGTTTATATACATTCTCTCAGTTCACCCCACGCTCTCCTTCCCCCATGGTATCCACAGGTCTGTTCTTTATGTCTGCATCTCCATTTCTGCTATACATTCATCAGGACTATCTTTCTAGATTCCATATGCACGCATTAATATACAATATTTGCCCCTTTCTTTCCGACTTACTTCACTCTGTACAGTAGGTTCTAGGTTCACCTACCTTGTTAGGACTGACTCAGATGCCTTGTATATGTTAAAGCATCCCTGAATTTTGAGAATAAATTATATCTGATTATGATGTACAGTCTTCTGATATGCTGTTGAATTCTGTTAACTAGAATTTTATTAAGGATTTTTGCACCAATGTTAATCAGGAATCATGGTTTGTAGTTTCCTGTAGTGTCTTTGCTTGGCTTTGATATCAGGGTAATGCTGGCCTCATAGAGTGAGCTTTAAACTCTTTCTCAGTTTTTTGGAAGACTTTGAGCAGGACTGGCACTGATTTTCCTTTGAATGTTTGGTATATTCTCTAGTGAAACCATGTGGTCCTGGCTCTTTTTGTTAGGATGTTTTTCATTACTGATTTAATCTCTTGACTCGTTATTGGTTTCTTAAGATTGTACATTTCTTCACGATTCAGTCATGACAGACTGTGTGTTTCTAGGACAAGATGATTGGATGGCATTACTGAGTCAATGGACATGAGTGTGAGCAGGCTCTGGGAGATGGTGAAGGACAGGGGAGCCTGGCGTGCTGCTGTCCATGGGGTTGCAAAGAGTTGGACATGACTGAGCAACTGAACTGAACTGAATTGAAGGGAGAAAGCCTGGAATACTTTTCAAATTCCTTCCTTCCTGAGCAGAATCTAATGGTTTAAAATTATTACTTATTTTTCAAGAGACTAGAAGGTAGTGTAGCAATTGTGAAGCCAGAATGCCTGGGTTTGGGTCCAGATATTCACTGCCTGACTCTACAACCTTAGCAAGCTCTGTACCTCTATATTTCTTCCAGTTCCCATCTGTGAAACAAGGATAATTAATTGCAGTGTGTTCCATAGGGTAGTTGGAGAATTAAAGTCAATATATATAAAGCTCATAGCACAGTGCCTGGAATATAATTAGTGCTATTTCAATTTACCTGGTGAGTCAGAAGGCAGAACTAAAAGCCACAGAGAACTATTTCTAGGCATTGAACTCTAATGTAGTTTGTCTGGCTGAAAATTAATATTGCTTTGGATGGGTGACGTCTCTTTACCCAACCCGCTACTTTTTTGAATAGGAGTATCTCTGTTATTGTAGTTTGTCTTTGACTATCAGCATACCTTGTTAGGACTGACTCAGATGCCTTGTATATGTTAAAGCATCCCTGAATTTTGAGAATAAATTATATCTGATTATGATGTACAGTCTTCTGATATGCTGTTGAATTCTGTTAACTAGAATTTTATTAAGGATTTTTGCACCAATGTTAATCAGGAATCATGGTTTGTAGTTTCCTGTAGTGTCTTTGCTTGGCTTTGATATCAGGGTAATGCTGGCCTCATAGAGTGAGCTTTAAACTCTTTCTCAGTTTTTTGGAAGACTTTGAGCAGGACTGGCACTGATTTTCCTTTGAATGTTTGGTATATTCTCTAGTGAAACCATGTGGTCCTGGCTCTTTTTGTTAGGATGTTTTTCATTACTGATTTAATCTCTTGACTCGTTATTGGTTTCTTAAGATTGTACATTTCTTCACGATTCAGTCATGACAGACTGTGTGTTTCTAGGACAAGATGATTGGATGGCATTACTGAGTCAATGGACATGAGTGTGAGCAGGCTCTGGGAGATGGTGAAGGACAGGGGAGCCTGGCGTGCTGCTGTCCATGGGGTTGCAAAGAGTTGGACATGACTGAGCAACTGAACTGAACTGAATTGAAGGGAGAAAGCCTGGAATACTTTTCAAATTCCTTCCTTCCTGAGCAGAATCTAATGGTTTAAAATTATTACTTATTTTTCAAGAGACTAGAAGGTAGTGTAGCAATTGTGAAGCCAGAATGCCTGGGTTTGGGTCCAGATATTCACTGCCTGACTCTACAACCTTAGCAAGCTCTGTACCTCTATATTTCTTCCAGTTCCCATCTGTGAAACAAGGATAATTAATTGCAGTGTGTTCCATAGGGTAGTTGGAGAATTAAAGTCAATATATATAAAGCTCATAGCACAGTGCCTGGAATATAATTAGTGCTATTTCAATTTACCTGGTGAGTCAGAAGGCAGAACTAAAAGCCACAGAGAACTATTTCTAGGCATTGAACTCTAATGTAGTTTGTCTGGCTGAAAATTAATATTGCTTTGGATGGGTGACGTCTCTTTACCCAACCCGCTACTTTTTTGAATAGGAGTATCTCTGTTATCCTGTGTCTGTCCTACCTTTGTATGCTGGTAGCAGATAATTTATTTCTTGAGTTTCATAGGTACACAGACAGAGAAAAGCTGTGTTCCCAAAACTGTACCCAGAGCCTCGTTTGTATCTAATTTAGATGATTTAGATGATTTAGATGAGATCTGGACATTTAAGTGGAATTTTGTGCTTTAATGGGATGAAACTTTTGGAGATCTTGGAACAGAACAATGGTATTCTGTGTGTGATACAGTATGAATCCTGGAAACTGGGGGTAGATCGAAGTAGGTAGAATTTTGTCTCACCCCCAGAATCTCTGTTCCCAGTATTAGTACTATTGCTATGTTGTTATGTGGCAAAAGGGACTTTGCAGATGTTATTAAGGTTACTAATCAGCTGACCTTAAAGTAGCGCAATAATGCTGGATTGCTAGGTGGACCAATGTAACCATATGATCCCTTGAAAGCAGAAGGGGAAGTTGGAGAGAGTCAAAGTTTAACAAGGACTCAACTCACCACTACTGGCTTTTAGATCGAGGGGGCACACGGGAACCATGAGTAAGAGAGAAACTCTGCCAAAAGCCTGAATGAGCCTGGAAGCAGATTCTCCAGGTAAGAGAGCCCAAGCCAAGATTTTGACCTTCTGAGATGCCCAAGTAAGGTATCTAACCAAGCCAGATGGACTTCTGTCCTGCAGAACTGTGTCATAATGAATGAATACTGTGTTAAACTGCTAAGTTTGTGGTAGTTTTTTGTGGTACCAATGGAAAACCAGTATACCAGATATGAATCAATTGTGTTGATGTATGGCAGAAACCAATGTAATATTTATAAAGCAATTATCTTTCAATTAAAAATAAAGAACTGAGGGCTTCCCTGGTGGTCCAGTGGGTAAAGAGTCTGCCTTGCAGTGCAAGGGGCACTGGTTAGATCCCTGTCCTGGGAAGATCCCATGTGCCATGGAGCACCTGGACAGATCTGTCCACTTATGAGCCAGTGCTCTGGAGTGCATGTGCTCAGAGCCAGTGTTCTGCAACCAGAGAGGCCACTGCAATGGGAGGCCCACACAGGCCAAAGAACAAAGATGGATGAAAACAAATAGATAAAAAAACAATAAAAGAGGCCAAAATTTTTTTAAAAAGAGGAAAAAGCCTATAAAAAAATAAGGAATTGAAAAGAAGGCTGAGCATCAAAAAACTAATGCCTTTGAACTGTGGTATTGGAGAAGACTCTTGAGAGTCCCTTGGACTACAAAGATATCAAACCAGTCAATCCTAAAGGAAATCAACCCTGAAGATTCATTGGAAGGACTGCTGTTGAAGCTGAAGCTCCAATATTTTGGCCACCTGATGTGAAGAGATGACTCATTGGAAAAGAGCCTGATGCTGGGAAATATAGAAGGTAAAAGGAAAAGGGGACGACAGAGGATGAGATGGTTGGATGGCATCACTGAGTCAAGGGACATGAGTTTGAGCAGATGGTGAAGGACAGGGCAGACTGGTGTGCCACAGTCCACAGTGTTGCAAAGAGTCAGACACGACTGAGTGACTGAACTGAAAAATTAATGAATTTTTTAAAAAGTAGAATGTGTTCCTCAAATGAAATATTTGGATTACTGCAGATCTCCACTGCACATTCCTCCCAGGTAGCCCCTGAAGACACACGCACAGATTCAGATGGAGATGCCCCAACATTTATTATGATATGCTTGGATGCTCTGTTTTATGCCTCTAGCACTCTGAGTGGGTCCAAGGAAGGCAGACACTTTTCTCTCTCTCTCTCTCTTTTTTTTTTTTTTTTTTGCCTTTTTCTCTCCCAGAGCAAAACCCAGTATTGGCACAAGGTAAGCACTCGATAAATATTTTTTCAAGGATTTTTTTTGATGTGGGCCATTTTGTAAGTCTTTATTGAATTTGTTACAGTATTACTTCTATTTTATGTTTTGCTTTTTTGGCCGAGAGGCATGTGGGATCTTGGCTCCCCAACCAGGGATTGAACCCACTCTCTCTGCATTGGAAGGCAACGTCTTAACTACTGGACTGCCAGGGAAGTCCCAACAAATATTTTTTTGATTGAAAGTTAAGTGTGTTTAACAACTAATGTCTCTAGAGAACAATATTGGATGTGGATGGAGATAAGCCAGGCACAAGAGACACACTAGGAGACAAATTGGGGAAAGAAACAATTTGCAAGGACAAAGGAATGTAGCATTTAATACTTGTATAATTATTGTTGGTTGAGAGAAATTTCCTTGATATATCTTTCCTACCCGCACAGCCAGCAGGATAAGTTTCGGGAAGGAGGCTGACCATTGCATAAGTGGCTTGTGAAATAGCACTTAGTAGCTCACATTCCCAACAAGTTGGATAAATATGTTTGTGTGTAGTTTACCCCCCAAGGATACTTCTCCTGTGTTTAGTAATCGCAGGGCAGCGGGCTCCCTCTGGAATTGGAATGCCCCATCACTGATGCTCTCTCTGAGGAGACAGACGGGAAAACAGACTGGGTGCAGCCGAAAGAGTGCAGTCCCTTTAGATAGTGCAGGGACTTCAGTGCAAAGTCAAAGAAACTTGAGGTGGCTTGTAAGGCTCTGGCAGAACTTCTATAGCTACTTGCACCCCGAAAACAAGCCAGAGGCATGAGACTGGAAGATGTCATCTAGGAAAGCAAGTCCCAGGGAGTGTAAAGGAACTAGGAGAAATCATTACAAAAGAAAATATTTGTTTCTTTATGAAGATTGACTCTGTCTTGAAAACCAGACAAATAAATGCCAACCCCGTCTCAATTCCCAGCGAAGTAGTTGTTATTTTGGGGAGGGTAAATGAAAATAAAAATAATTTTTGCCATGCTTTGGGAAACAGCCACCAGCTACTTGATTTCAAATGATGTCAAAAAACAGAAGGTGAATGTGAAAATTGGCCTTCTAAGGATGGTAATGGACTTCATCCCCTTTCACTAGTGGTTCTGCACCTTTTGTGATTTCTTTCTTTTTATTATTAACTTTTTAAAAGATATTTTTTGTTTTTTGTTTTTGCCTCTAAGTCATCATTTGTTTTCATCAATCTTTATTCTTTGGCCTGTGTGGGCCTACCATTGCCATGGCCTCTGTCACTGCAGAGCACCAGCTTTGGGCACATGTACTCCAGAGTGCTGGCTGCTAAACAGAGACACCAGTCCAGCCACTCCTTGGCATGTGGGGTCTTCCCAGGCCAGGAATTGAACTGGCACCCCTTGCACTGCAAGGCGGTGTCTTTATCCACTTGACCACCAGGGAAGCCCTTTTCTTTTTCTTTTCTTTTTGGCTATTCTGGGTTTTCACTGCTGCCACAGGCTCCTCTCTAGTTGCAGGGTGTGGAAGCTCCTCTCTAGTTGAGGTGAGCAGGCTTCTTGTTGCAGTGACTTCTCTTGTTGTAGAACTCGGGCTCCAGGGCACACGGGCTTCTGTAGTTGTGGCACATGGATTTCAGTAGTTATGGCTCCGAGGCTCTAGAGCACAGGCTCTGTAGTTGTGGCTCACGGACTTAGTTGCTCCGCAGCATGTGGGATCTTCCTGGATCAGGGATCAAACCCATGACTCCTGCATTGGCAGGCAAACTCTCCACCACCGAGCCACCAGGGAAACCCATTTTGTGATTTCTTAATAGTAAAATAGATCACCATGTGCTTTCAGGGGTTTTGGTGCCCCTATCCCTGGGGAAAAGAATAGTACCCTATTATCAGGTGTGCACTTTATGACTTCAGTTCAGGTTATAAATTTGGGTCCGTCATCACACTGTTCAAGATCTCAGCTTCTCACTTTAAAAACACAGAACAGACCAAATGGGAGAGGAGAAGTGGGAGAAGTTGGAAGTAGCTGCTTTTTAAACAAGCTTCTGGACTTTTCTTACTTGGTCCTTTGTTGATTTTGTCTGCTCTTCATGGCCGATTTTTATCAGAGGGTTTGGCAAGACATATGTCCTCTGTGCAACCCAAAATGAGATTATGTGATGTTGGAGCTTCGATCTTGAGGGTCCTCCTTTAAGAAAAGGAACACAAAAATATCTACTCCCGCAAGTTTTACAAAAAGAGGTGGTTATGTAAACACAGAACCCCATCCCAAGCTCCAAGAAGGGCCCTGTGCAGGCAAGCTGCCCTGAATCTAAAGCTTCATTAATTCCTGGTAAATCCGCTTGTGCATCTTTGAAAGGTTGGCCTAACATTGCTTCTCTGAGGACAAAGAAAAGTAGCAGAAACCATAGAATGTGGGCCTCTGAAATGACCTTTTAAGATCAATCCCGACACTTTACTGATGAATAGTTGGGGAAACTAAGGCTCAGAGAGGTTAGGCAATGCCGAGTATTCGCACATATAACCAGCATTTGAATCTGGGTCTCTTAATTTCATTTTTCAGACAGGTGTTTCCGTGCTGTTTATCGGGATACCTTGTGAACCCAGAGAAAACAACAGGTGTAAACATGATGGAGTCTATCGTATCCTTACAGAGGCATGCAGAATGCCAGCAAGGGACATGTAACCAAGTGTGTGATCCTCCATGGTGTCTCAGAGGGGAAGACAGGGATTCTACAGGAAGTCATTCCACCCCTTCCCTCGGTCCTGTTTCTGGAGGATCACAAGGTGTGACTGCATGCCTCTTTTATTTCTTTAATTCAAATACAAAAGGACATTCATATCTAAATAAGTATTGTCCCCCTTTCTCTTTCCAAGTAGATTCTTATCACAAATTAATACCACTGCTGAAGTCATTTTTAGAAAGTCATTCTTAGACTAACCTTTAATCAGTTCAGTTGCCCAAGAAAGTTGAGCTCAGGGCATTTTTCCGTCTTCCACTTTCTTTCTCAATCCTTTATCCTCATCCCTTCCTTCCTGTTTTCCTTCCGCCTGTATTTCTAAACAAACAAAAAATGATCGTTTATCTATCCGCTTTGTGCCAAATGTTTGTGTTTGAATGTTTCTCCAAATCAAAACCATGACTAAGGTTTAAGATTTGGAATCATGAGAATATTAAAAATGATATTGATTCTGAAGCAGACTCTAGTTTTTGCCTAAACCCTATGGGGGAAATTAAACAATTAATCATAATTTAATGACCAAGGTAGGGAGAATGCTATCATCTCATTAAAATGCCCTACTCAGATGAAGGCCTTTCCAGGTTGTGTTAGTAGTAAAAAATTCACCTACCAATGCAGGAGATATAAGGGATTTGGATTCAATCCCTGGGTCAAAAATTAATCCCCTAATTTAATGGGGCCGGGAACGGTAGGGAGAATGCATCTTTGAAAGGTTGGCCTAACATTGCTTCTCTGAGGACAAAGAAAAGTAGCAGAAACCATAGAATGTGGGCCTCTGAAATGACCTTTTAAGATCAATCCCGACACTTTACTGATGAATAGTTGGGGAAACTAAGGCTCAGAGAGGTTAGGCAATGCCGAGTATTCGCACATATAACCAGCATTTGAATCTGGGTCTCTTAATTTCATTTTTCAGACAGGTGTTTCCGTGCTGTTTATCGGGATACCTTGTGAACCCAGAGAAAACAACAGGTGTAAACATGATGGAGTCTATCGTATCCTTACAGAGGCATGCAGAATGCCAGCAAGGGACATGTAACCAAGTGTGTGATCCTCCATGGTGTCTCAGAGGGGAAGACAGGGATTCTACAGGAAGTCATTCCACCCCTTCCCTCGGTCCTGTTTCTGGAGGATCACAAGGTGTGACTGCATGCCTCTTTTATTTCTTTAATTCAAATACAAAAGGACATTCATATCTAAATAAGTATTGTCCCCCTTTCTCTTTCCAAGTAGATTCTTATCACAAATTAATACCACTGCTGAAGTCATTTTTAGAAAGTCATTCTTAGACTAACCTTTAATCAGTTCAGTTGCCCAAGAAAGTTGAGCTCAGGGCATTTTTCCGTCTTCCACTTTCTTTCTCAATCCTTTATCCTCATCCCTTCCTTCCTGTTTTCCTTCCGCCTGTATTTCTAAACAAACAAAAAATGATCGTTTATCTATCCGGCTTTGTGCCAAATGTTTGTGTTTGAATGTTTCTCCAAATCAAAACCATGACTAAGGTTTAAGATTTGGAATCATGAGAATATTAAAAATGATATTGATTCTGAAGCAGACTCTAGTTTTTGCCTAAACCCTATGGGGGAAATTAAACAATTAATCATAATTTAATGACCAAGGTAGGGAGAATGCTATCATCTCATTAAAATGCCCTACTCAGATGAAGGCCTTTCCAGGTTGTGTTAGTAGTAAAAAATTCACCTACCAATGCAGGAGATATAAGGGATTTGGATTCAATCCCTGGGTCAGAAAGATCCCCTGGAGGAGGACATGGTCACCCACTCCAATAGTCTTGCCTGGGAAATCTCATGAACAGAGGAACCTGGCGGGACTACGGTCAGTGGGGCCATGTGACTGAGTGACTAACACTTTCATCACATAAATGAGACCCTGGACGTTAAATCAGTTTTTATTTTAAAGATATGTCATTGTGCTTTCTGTATGTATTTTTAAAATTTTGACCCGTGTCTTTTATCTTTGAATTACCCATGTACTTCCACAAAGGTCTTTGGGAGGAAGGTGTCCCAAGCTCCTGCCAAAAGTCACCAGGAGGGAGCACTCAGGCTTTATGCTCAGGTAGACTTGGGTATGAGGAATTTGGCACCAACTGGAAGACACTGAGCATATTATTTAACATCTCTGATCTCAGTTTTCCTATCTGAAAAATGGGATCATATAGCTATCTTAAAGGACTATGTAAAGAGCACAAAGTTTGGAATTAGATCAAAGTCTAACTTCTACTCTGCCCTGATTTGCTCTGTGGTACTAAGTTAACTATCCAACTCTTAATTCCCAGCTGGTAAAATGGGAGATAATAATACATAGTATTTCAGGATACTAGAAGAGTATTTATATGATTATTAGAATTCAGCTAAGTACTATACTTCATATTCTAGATCCAGGATATGACACAAAGCAGGCATTTACTTAGCTATCCTTTTTTTTTTTTTTTAAAGATTTATTTATTTATTTATTTTGGAGGGGTGGGGTAGGGAGGGAGGGGAGCAGGCAGGCTACTTCTATTGGTTTTTCATTTGTCTATTTTCATCCATCTTTGTTCTTTGGCCCATGTGGGCCTCCCATCGCAGTGGCCTCTGTCTTCGCAGAGCACCGGCTCAGGGCGCATGTGCTCCAGAGCTCTAGCTCAGTGATTGGACACATCAGTCCAATCTCTGTGGCACGTGGGATCTTCCCAGGCCAGGGATCGAACCGGCGCCCCTTGCACTGCAAGGCGGTGTCCTTACCCACTGGACCACCAGGAAAGCCCTTAGCTATTCTTAAAGATGAGCATGAAGCTAGTGTCAATTCCCTGGGTAAGGGATTTGGATTCAATCCCTGGGTCAGAAAGATCCCTGGAGGAGGACATGGTCACCCACTCCAATAGTCTTGCCTGGGAAATCTCATGAACAGAGGAACCTGGCGGGACTACGGTCAGTGGGGCCATGTGACTGAGTGACTAACACTTTCATCACATAAATGAGACCCTGGACGTTAAATCAGTTTTTATTTTAAAGATATGTCATTGTGCTTTCTGTATGTATTTTTAAAATTTTGACCCGTGTCTTTTATCTTTGAATTACCCATGTACTTCCACAAAGGTCTTTGGGAGGAAGGTGTCCCAAGCTCCTGCCAAAAGTCACCAGGAGGGAGCACTCAGGCTTTATGCTCAGGTAGACTTGGGTATGAGGAATTTGGCACCAACTGGAAGACACTGAGCATATTATTTAACATCTCTGATCTCAGTTTTCCTATCTGAAAAATGGGATCATATAGCTATCTTAAAGGACTATGTAAAGAGCACAAAGTTTGGAATTAGATCAAAGTCTAACTTCTACTCTGCCCTGATTTGCTCTGTGGTACTAAGTTAACTATCCAACTCTTAATTCCCAGCTGGTAAAATGGGAGATAATAATACATAGTATTTCAGGATACTAGAAGAGTATTTATATGATTATTAGAATTCAGCTAAGTACTATACTTCATATTCTAGATCCAGGATATGACACAAAGCAGGCATTTACTTAGCTATCCTTTTTTTTTTTTTTTAAAGATTTATTTATTTATTTATTTTGGAGGGGTGGGGTAGGGAGGGAGGGGAGCAGGCAGGCTACTTCTATTGGTTTTTCATTTGTCTATTTTCATCCATCTTTGTTCTTTGGCCCATGTGGGCCTCCCATCGCAGTGGCCTCTGTCTTCGCAGAGCACCGGCTCAGGGCGCATGTGCTCCAGAGCTCTAGCTCAGTGATTGGACACATCAGTCCAATCTCTGTGGCACGTGGGATCTTCCCAGGCCAGGGATCGAACCGGCGCCCCTTGCACTGCAAGGCGGTGTCCTTACCCACTGGACCACCAGGAAAGCCCTTAGCTATTCTTAAGATGAATGAGATGAGCTATGAAGTTCTTAGTGCAATGGCTAGCCCATCGTTGAGATTCAATAAATGTTCATTTCCTTTCTTTCCTTCAAGGCCAAAGCAGTAAATTACATACTTACTGATTATCTTCTCCTTCAGCTTAATGTGCATGAGATGAACTCTCTCCAGTTTCCTCCACTTTGCATCTAGTGACACTTCCTACCCTTGTAAGGATGGGCTTACCCTTAGGAAGAATAAAAAGCTGCTTGCCTCCTATAATTTCAGAGATGCTGAAAGCTTTATTTGCCTCAAACACCTGTCCTCCGGCAGTCTTCTTAGAGTTAGCAAATTGCTCCTTCAGAAGTTTTCCTTTGGGTTACAACATTAGTTCCAGAAAGCTTTTGTTATGGTGCTGTTCTCTTTGCTGAATAGAATAATTAGTCCCTTTTCATTCATATATTAGCATGGATTGATCAGGTCAAGGCTGCAGGATGAGACTATGGGAAGAGTAAATTCTACGAAGGGAGAACTCTAACATCTTGAGGAGTATCCAGAAGAGCAGGAATGGGCTTAAGGAGCCAGGAGGAGCCCCAGAGGGCCTACCTATTTTCTCAGTTTGCTCTGGGACTTCTCCTAGCCAACCTCTCCCAGAGGACTGCTAAGAACACAGGGGTCAGTGGGTTCCTACTGTGTGGATGCCACTTACCTAAGGCAGGGAACAAATGACAAGGCACTGCCCCATTGTCTACTCAGATTCGAAGTGGAGATTTGTGTGAAGTCAGATCTGTGTGTAGCTCAGCTGGTAAAGAATCCACCTGCAATGAAATAGACCCTGGTTCAATTCCTGGGTCAGGAAGACCCCCTAGAGAAATGATAGGCTACCTACTCTTGGGTTTTCCTGGTGGCTCAGATGGTCACAAATCCACCTGCAATGCTGGAGATATGGGCTTCATCCTTAGGTTGGGACGATTCCATGAAGGAGAACATGGCAACCCACTTTAGCATTCCTGCCTGGAGCATCCCACAGACACAGGAGCTTGGTGGGCTGCAGTCCACGGGGTTTCAAAGAGTCGGACATGACTGAGCAACTAAGCACAGCCCAGTCCAGCACAGTCCCAGAAAGAACAAAGAGCGTGATAGAAGCAGGAGGCAAACTTGGGTAAGATCAAGTGCTTAAGTCACTGATAACCCACAGAGGTTGGAGTTCAAATGGGGTGACTGAAGAAACAACCATAACCTCTAATGCACAAGTGGATGGAGAGCTGGAATGTCTGAGGACTGGTTGATAGCAAATAAACAAGAAATGGGCATATGAATCATTTTTGTTTTTATTTTTTAACTTAAATGCAGGGTTTGAAGAATAGTAAACTAGGCCAACAGCCCTTTTTGTGTTTAAACAGTGGCATCTAAATACCGCAGTGGCAAAAATACAGCGCTCTGTTTGTAAGTGAGGTGCCTGCACAACTGGACTTCTGGAGGTTTTTCTCTCACTAGGGCTTAATTACTATTATCTCAATCTCTCCAAAGTTGTTGTGTAAACAGGGATGTGGTGAATGATTTGTAATGTCCAGGTCATAAGTGGGATAATGAAGGCGCAGTTAGATTGTACCTTGCATAATAAATGTACATATTCCTAGTATGTCTATAGGTCTGAAACCCAGTTTACTGTTCAGATATACAAATCCAGTATGCATATTGTCATGTCATGTTACAGCGTATTGTGAATGACTTAAGCTGGATACTAATACCATTTGTGATTGGATTCCATTTTGTAAAACTAAAGGGCCTTCCACAGCAAAGACCTGGTGAGGCTGCAAAAAGTTTGCTTTTCAACTATAATTACAGCTGCTGGGAAGGCATATTGTGATACATGAAAAATACATAGAGAATAACTGATATCTACAAAATGGAGATGTTGGCAGTCTTTTAAGGAGCCACACGGGTAGAAATTGATCCTTTCCTGCCAACAGCTAGGAGAGGCTTTAAATCTCTTTCTCCTAACACAGTGAGACATTTTAAAGCCATCATTCTATGGATTTTGTCTTTATAGCATTTGTATAGATAATCCTGACCACTAACACTTACAGAGTAATTACTGTGTGTCACACTGCCTAGCGAACAGGAGCTTGGTGGGCTGCAGTCCACGGGTTTCAAAGAGTCGGACATGACTGAGCAACTAAGCACAGCCCAGTCCAGCACAGTCCCAGAAAGAACAAAGAGCGTGATAGAAGCAGGAGGCAAACTTGGGTAAGATCAAGTGCTTAAGTCACTGATAACCCACAGAGGTTGGAGTTCAAATGGGGTGACTGAAGAAACAACCATAACCTCTAATGCACAAGTGGATGGAGAGCTGGAATGTCTGAGGACTGGTTGATAGCAAATAAACAAGAAATGGGCATATGAATCATTTTTGTTTTTATTTTTTAACTTAAATGCAGGGTTTGAAGAATAGTAAACTAGGCCAACAGCCCTTTTTGTGTTTAAACAGTGGCATCTAAATACCGCAGTGGCAAAAATACAGCGCTCTGTTTGTAAGTGAGGTGCCTGCACAACTGGACTTCTGGAGGTTTTTCTCTCACTAGGGCTTAATTACTATTATCTCAATCTCTCCAAAGTTGTTGTGTAAACAGGGATGTGGTGAATGATTTGTAATGTCCAGGTCATAAGTGGGATAATGAAGGCAGTTAGATTGTACCTTGCATAATAAATGTACATATTCCTAGTATGTCTATAGGTCTGAAACCCAGATTACTGTTCAGATATACAAATCCAGTATGCATATTGTCATGTCATGTTACAGCGTATTGTGAATGACTTAAGCTGGATACTAATACCATTTGTGATTGGATTCCATTTTGTAAAACTAAAGGGCCTTCCACAGCAAAGACCTGGTGAGGCTGCAAAAAGTTTGCTTTTCAACTATAATTACAGCTGCTGGGAAGGCATATTGTGATACATGAAAAATACATAGAGAATAACTGATATCTACAAAATGTAGATGTTGGCAGTCTTTTAAGGAGCCACACGGGTAGAAATTGATCCTTTCCTGCCAACAGCTAGGAGAGGCTTTAAATCTCTTTCTCCTAACACAGTGAGACATTTTAAAGCCATCATTCTATGGATTTTGTCTTTATAGCATTTGTATAGATAATCCTGACCACTAACACTTACAGAGTAATTACTGTGTGTCACACTGCCTAGCTTATCTCACTATGTAATTGGAATCTATAAAGTAGTGAATAAAAACAGACATGGTTAGAACCAAGGAAAATAGTGTGGTTAAAGCCAAGGAAGTAGCAAATAAAAATAGACATGGTTAGAACCAAGGAAATAAAGATTCTGTGCTTTTTAAAAATCAACTTTGAGTAATTACAGAGAGGCTAGGAATTCTCTGAAATTTGTAGGTAAATCCTGCTCCTGTCTAATGAGCTCACTGTGGTTTGTAGGCACAGATGGAATACAACAGGGACCAGCAGATGACCTCGAAAATAGGTCAACAAAGAACCAGAGCCAGGGCAGAGGGCCAGCTCTTGGCCACATCTCTTAATCGGGGGAGATATGGCCAGTTAAGAAGAGAGTTGCCTCTTTATTAGATGAGTGTCCTAGTTGTGGGCTGTCTAATGTCAATTCATACTTAAGTTCATGTCATGATAAACTGTATTTAATTCATGATATGTCTATATTATTTCATATATATATATATATTTTTTAATGAAGCCCCAATGTAAAGGAACTTTGAGGACTGCTAGCTAGGGAATGCAGCTGGGATGAGGGTCCAGATTTGAGCTCAATGTCATAGCTTATGTTCACAAAACTTGAAGAGATACGTACAGTGTATTGTGAATGAGTTAATCTGGATACAAAATACCATGTGTGATCGGATTCCATTTTGTCAAACTAAAGGACAAAACCCTAAGTGGTTATTTATTAGTATTGAAAAATGGAAAACAAATATCTTTTTTGACAAAACCTGCATGTGTTGCCACTAAATATATGGCTGCAGGAAAATATGTCTTGACACTCCACAGCAAAGACCTGGTGAGGCTGCAAAAGTTTGCTTTTCAACTATAATTACAGCTGCTGGGAAGGCATATTGTGATACATGAAAATACATAGAGAATAACTGATATCTACAAAATGGAGATGTTGGCAGTCTTTTAAGGAGCCACACGGGTAGAAATTGATCCTTTCCTGCCAACAGCTAGGAGAGGCTTTAAATCTCTTTCTCCTAACACAGTGAGACATTTTAAAGCCATCATTCTATGGATTTTGTCTTTATAGCATTTGTATAGATAATCCTGACCACTAACACTTACAGAGTAATTACTGTGTGTCACACTGCCTAGCTTATCTCACTATGTAATTGGAATCTATAAAGTAGTGAATAAAAACAGACATGGTTAGAACCAAGGAAAATAGTGTGGTTAAAGCCAAGGAAGTAGCAAATAAAAATAGACATGGTTAGAACCAAGGAAATAAAGATTCTGTGCTTTTTAAAAAAATCAACTTTGAGTAATTACAGAGAGGCTAGGAATTCTCTGAAATTTGTAGGTAAATCCTGCTCCTGTCTAATGAGCTCACTGTGGTTTGTAGGCACAGATGGAATACAACAGGGACCAGCAGATGACCTCGAAAATAGGTCAACAAAGAACCAGAGCCAGGGCAGAGGGCCAGCTCTTGGCCACATCTCTTAATCGGGGGAGATATGGCCAGTTAAGAAGAGAGTTGCCTCTTTATTAGATGAGTGTCCTAGTTGTGGGCTGTCTAATGTCAATTCATACTTAAGTTCATGTCATGATAAACTGTATTTAATTCATGATATGTCTATATTATTTCATATATATATATATATTTTTTAATGAAGCCCCAATGTAAAGGAACTTTGAGGACTGCTAGCTAGGGAATGCAGCTGGGATGAGGGTCCAGATTTGAGCTCAATGTCATAGCTTATGTTCACAAAACTTGAAGAGATACGTACAGTGTATTGTGAATGAGTTAATCTGGATACAAAATACCATGTGTGATCGGATTCCATTTTGTCAAACTAAAGGACAAAACCCTAAGTGGTTATTTATTAGTATTGAAAAATGGAAAACAAATATCTGTGAGGCATTAGTTATATGCATTTAGGCATAAAGACCTGCATGTGTTGCCACTAAATATATGGCTGCAGGAAAATATGTCTTGACACTGACAACATTCGCAGTTTATTAAAAACAATAAAGCACAATCCAAAATAGTTTAATACCACTTTGTATGAAAGGAAACTTATGCATAGGCAAAACATTTGTAAATGTAGATATGAATATATTAATATATTCACTCTAGGTGGTGAAATTACCATTTATTTTTTTACAAAATTTAAATGGACTTTATTTTTAGAGCAGTTTTCTATTTGCAGAAAACTGAGAAGCTAGTACAGAGTTCCCCATATGCTCCATATTCAGTTTACTCCATCTAACATGAGGATGCATGAGCTAGGATTACCTCTTACACTTAGTATAGCTAATGGACAAATATTCATTCAGATATTTAAATATTGTTATTAACTATAATTCATATTTAGTTTGGGTTTCTTATTTTTCTGTTCCAGGATGCTATTCAGGAGACTGCATTCCATTTAGTCATGATGTCTTTTTAGTTACCTCTTAACTGTGACAGTCTCTCAGACATTCTTAGTTTACCTACAGTTTTGAGGAATCCTGGTAGATATTTTGAAGAATGCTTCATTGTTGGAATTTCTCACAATTAGACTGGAATTGTGTTTCTTCGGAGGAACTTGACTTTTATGTTCTTTTAATTTATACATATTTCTGTCTTTCAAATTTTCTGAAAGGAACATGTATTACTTTTGCACCAGGAGTTATAATAAAATATTATATACAATGAATGTACGTGGGCTTCTCTAGTGGCTCAGCAGGAGAGAATCTGACTTCCAAGGCAGAAGACATGGGTTCCATCCCTGGGTCTGAAAGATCCCCTGGAGAAGGAAATGGCAACCCACTATAGTATTCTTACCCAGGAAATCCCATGGACAAAGGAACCTGGCACTGAGGGTCCAGATTTGAGCTCAATGTCATAGCTTATGTTCACAAAACTTGAAGAGATACGTACAGTGTATTGTGAATGAGTTAATCTGGATACAAAATACCATGTGTGATCGGATTCCATTTTGTCAAACTAAAGGACAAAACCCTAAGTGGTTATTTATTAGTATTGAAAAATGGAAAACAAATATCTGTGAGGCATTAGTTATATGCATTTAGGCATAAAGACCTGCATGTGTTGCCACTAAATATATGGCTGCAGGAAAATATGTCTTGACACTGACAACATTCGCAGTTTATTAAAAACAATAAAGCACAATCCAAAATAGTTTAATACCACTTTGTATGAAAGGAAACTTATGCATAGGCAAAACATTTGTAAATGTAGATATGAATATATTAATATATTCACTCTAGGTGGTGAAATTACCATTTATTTTTTTACAAAATTTAAATGGACTTTATTTTTAGAGCAGTTTTCTATTTGCAGAAAACTGAGAAGCTAGTACAGAGTTCCCCATATGCTCCATATTCAGTTTACTCCATCTAACATGAGGATGCATGAGCTAGGATTACCTCTTACACTTAGTATAGCTAATGGACAAATATTCATTCAGATATTTAAATATTGTTATTAACTATAATTCATATTTAGTTTGGGTTTCTTATTTTTCTGTTCCAGGATGCTATTCAGGAGACTGCATTCCATTTAGTCATGATGTCTTTTTAGTTACCTCTTAACTGTGACAGTCTCTCAGACATTCTTAGTTTACCTACAGTTTTGAGGAATCCTGGTAGATATTTTGAAGAATGCTTCATTGTTGGAATTTCTCACAATTAGACTGGAATTGTGTTTCTTCGGAGGAACTTGACTTTTATGTTCTTTTAATTTATACATATTTCTGTCTTTCAAATTTTCTGAAAGGAACATGTATTACTTTTGCACCAGGAGTTATAATAAAATATTATATACAATGAATGTACGTGGGCTTCTCTAGTGGCTCAGCAGGAGAGAATCTGACTTCCAAGGCAGAAGACATGGGTTCCATCCCTGGGTTGGGGAGATTCCCTGGAGGAGGAAATGGCAACCCACTATAGTATTCTTACCCAGGAAATCCCATGGACAAAGGAACCTGGCAAGCCATAGTCCATGAAATGGCAAAGAATTGGAATACAACTTGGAGACTAAACAACAACAGCAAATGACTGTATGTATCTACTGTTACCAGCAGTCAGATTCAAAGATGGCTGCCCTAGGCAGCACTCGGTAAACGTGGGGTTGGCAGTTTCTCTTCAGTGTGTTTCAACTTCTCTTTTCAGCACCCTCTCACTCACTGCATTTAAAAGCCTTAGACCTTTGGTAAAACTTTGAGGTACAGCTTCTTTATAGGCACACTTGTATTTTAATAGAATAGTCTTAGACTCTAAAGCATCCTCAATACCTAAAGGAATGAGACTCTAATGGTGGAATTTCAGGGACTTGGTAGGGATGTTTGGGGTGGTAGAGGAGGGTCCATGCTCCCTACTGCTATGTCTAATTCTGCATGGTGGTTATTCTCCGTATGAGATGTAGCTTATAACTTGTCTACAGAATAAAATCAGTTACCTGCCAGAAACGGAATTACTACATAAGAATAGTTTTCCTGTGGCCCCTGGAATCTGTTGTTTCGATCTTCAGAATTTCTTCCTTCCCTGGATAATAGGAACCTGATTTTCCTTTCCTTCGCCCGCTCTTCCGGAAGTGGCTATCTGACCACACCCAGAGTCGGACAACTCCTTCCTCTCCTACAGTGATTGGTGGATCACTTCGACATGTGACTCTAATTGAACCAATTGGAGCCTGTCCTGAGATTTTTGCCTAAGTGTTTAGAAGAATTTTCCTTTTGTGATGGCTATTCAGCTGATGGGACATAAGCCTGGAGTAACTGAGGATCATGTGGACTACTGCAGAGAAGCAACCTGTCTGAGAGGGAAGTCAGCACTAAGGAAAGCAGACCTGGGAGATGGGAAGGAAACAGATTCCTGAGGATAATGTGTGAACATCCTGATTCTGACAAGCCAGGCTTATTTCCTCAACTTTTCAGTTACATGAATTGGTAAGACCCCTTTTTTTTCTTTAAACTTAAATCAGTTCAGCTTATATTTTCGTTAGTGCAACTAGATGACTCTTGATTAAAATGCTCTTTCAAGATCTTATTCCCCTAAACAAATTAGCTATCTCTGGACCCAAGTGAAGTACAGTATCTTTTTCCTACATCTCAATGTTATTTAATTTTCCTTTGAACTTTTCTATCTTGTTTCTGATTCCCCAAAGTAAAGACGGCCAGCTAAAAATTTAGTCACACTGATCATTTACTTTCATGCGACCTATATAGTTTATCTCCAGCAGTGATTGAATCAAATTCAAAACACATTAAAACATCAAATGTTACCCATAGTTTCTGTGACTAGAATGTAACTTTGTGACTTTAAAATACCTTGCTTCATCTTAAGCAAGCCTGCTAACCTTTGGGGACCTCTTTCTTGTTCCAGCAGTTTCTTAACTATCAGGAAATTCTCCTGGTCAGTTTCCATGGCAGCAGCACCAACTCAGCCTTCCCGATTTAAAAGTGTCATTTGTCAAATGAGGCCCCAACTTGGTAGGGATGTTTGGGGTGGTAGAGGAGGGTCCATGCTCCCTACTGCTATGTCTAATTCTGTGTGGTTATTCTCCGTATGAGATGTAGCTTATAACTTGTCTACAGAATAAAATCAGTTACCTGCCAGAAACGGAATTACTACATAAGAATAGTTTTCCTGTGGCCCCTGGAATCTGTTGTTTCGATCTTCAGAATTTCTTCCTTCCCTGGATAATAGGAACCTGATTTTCCTTTCCTTCGCCCGCTCTTCCGGAAGTGGCTATCTGACCACACCCAGAGTCGGACAACTCCTTCCTCTCCTACAGTGATTGGTGGATCACTTCGACATGTGACTCTAATTGAACCAATTGGAGCCTGTCCTGAGATTTTTGCCTAAGTGTTTAGAAGAATTTTCCTTTTGTGATGGCTATTCAGCTGATGGGACATAAGCCTGGAGTAACTGAGGATCATGTGGACTACTGCAGAGAAGCAACCTGTCTGAGAGGGAAGTCAGCACTAAGGAAAGCAGACCTGGGAGATGGGAAGGAAACAGATTCCTGAGGATAATGTGTGAACATCCTGATTCTGACAAGCCAGGCTTATTTCCTCAACTTTTCAGTTACATGAATTGGTAAGACCCCCCCTTTTTTTTCTTTAAACTTAAATCAGTTCAGCTTATATTTTCGTTAGTGCAACTAGATGACTCTTGATTAAAATGCTCTTTCAAGATCTTATTCCCCTAAACAAATTAGCTATCTCTGGACCCAAGTGAAGTACAGTATCTTTTTCCTACATCTCAATGTTATTTAATTTTCCTTTGAACTTTTCTATCTTGTTTCTGATTCCCCAAAGTAAAGACGGCCAGCTAAAAATTTAGTCACACTGATCATTTACTTTCATGCGACCTATATAGTTTATCTCCAGCAGTGATTGAATCAAATTCAAAACACATTAAAACATCAAATGTTACCCATAGTTTCTGTGACTAGAATGTAACTTTGTGACTTTAAAATACCTTGCTTCATCTTAAGCAAGCCTGCTAACCTTTGGGGACCTCTTTCTTGTTCCAGCAGTTTCTTAACTATCAGGAAATTCTCCTGGTCAGTTTCCATGGCAGCAGCACCAACTCAGCCTTCCCGATTTAAAAGTGTCATTTGTCAAATGAGCACCTGGCCTTTTTTCGACCACATCCCAATCTCTGAGCCAAAGTGAGACAAATTAAAGAGAGTGACATGGTTGGGTTTTTTTGTACCAGAAGACATGCAAGGGTGATTAAAGCGCTACCCAGAGGTCACATAGGGTCTGGGTGGAATGCTTGGACATCTCATAGCCACTTAAAACTGGGTCTCAACCATCTGCCAATAGAGACTAATAATCAAATAACACAGTATGACATGTCATACGATAATATCCAGAATAATTGGGCTGATGTAGGGCCGAAAGATCTGGTCTGTAAAAGGCTGAATGTAATGGCTGACACAGAGGAAGCCCTCAGTCAGTGGTTGTTGAGCTGTCCTATTGTCATGACGTTTGGAACTCACTACATTCTTACCGTGACAAGACCTTATAGGAAGCCTATGGACTATAGACATCTTGAAATGGGAAGAATGAAGTATCAAGCCGATTGTTCCTTATTTATGTATTTATGTTGACTTTTAAAAAATCTTCATGTTCTTTTACTTAAACGTATATTGTAAAGGTTTTTCCTTTTTTTACATGTTTGAAAACAAATGCTACCACATGTGACTTAAAAAAAATGCATCAGACTTTTATTTTGACTTGGGTTGCACTGGGTTTTCGTTGTGATGCCCAGGTTTCTTTTGTGATGGCGCAGAGTCTCTAGAGTTCGTGGGCTCCATAGTTGTGGCACGTGGGCTTCGTTGCCCAGCAGCATGTGGGATCTTAGGTCCCCGGACAGGGATCAGACTCATGTCCCTTGCCTTGAAAGGCAGACGCTAAACCAATGGACCACCCAAGAAGTCCACATGTGACTTTTCTGACATAGGTTGCTAGATGTTTAACCAGCATTTCTCATAGTTTTTTCTGAAAGACGACAAATCATTTTGAGATGGTACCAACCTTCTATCCTAAATGTTCTCTGTAGCTGTGATAAGAAAGTGTAAGACTTCAGATGTGAAACCAGTGGACCCTCTAAGAATTGCCTCCATCCAGGTAACAGGGTTGGTAACCTGAAGGGATGTGTGTGTGTGTGTGCTCAGTTGTGTCCAATGCTTTACGACCCCATGGACTATATGTAGCCTGCCAGGCTCCTCTGTCCATGGAATTCTCCAGGCAAGAATACTAGACTGGGTTGTTATTTCCTTCTGCAGGGATCTTCCTGACCCAGGGATTGAACCTCGGTCTCCTGCACTGATAGTGGGTTCTTTACCACTAGGGTCACCTGGGAAGCCCAACACAGAAGGCAAGTGGACCTTTAAACCTTGAAACTGTTAAACCTTCTGATTTACTTTAAAAAAAATATAAATGTATGACTAGTGATACTTTAAAATAAATGTGGATTATGGTTCATTCCCTAGTAACTCAAATGATAAAGAATCTGTCTGCATGCAGGAGACCCCGGTTTGATCCTTGGGTTGGAAAGATCCCCTGGAGAAGGGAATGCAACCTGCTTCAGTATTGTTGTCTGGAGAATTGCATGGACAGAAGAGCCTGGCTTGCTACAGTCCATGGGGTCACAAAGAGTCAGCCACGACTGAGTGACTAACGTGCTATGGTTCGTTAGCAGCAAAGATCGTGAGGTAAAGCCACTGGCAAGTTGTGACCATAGTTACTTTATAAACTATTGAACTGGCTACATTGCTGAGTAACTTTCTCCAAGTTTCAATACTACACCAGGGAAAAGACTATTTACAAATAGTGTTTCTTGTACAGCTGGGTAACATTCACTCATGTTCAGCATTTCCAGAGGTTAACAGTGTGAATCATGCCCCAGAGACGGGCATCACATGGCTTCAGAGTGTCACCACATCAAACCTCTGACTGGCGTCAGGGAAGGGGGCCTTGATGTCAGTGCAGTTTGGCCTGTATGTTTGCTTAACCCCAAGAACTGGCTTCCTGTGAAACTCATTAGCTCTGAGAGGAAGGTCTCCATAGACTGTGGAACTTTCAGGGTACTTTACCATCTTAGTGACGCTGATGAGATTCATACAGCTGACTATCTATTAGGAAAATGAATTCTGAATTATACAGACGACAAATCATTTTGAGATGGTACCAACCTTCTATCCTAAATGTTCTCTGTAGCTGTGATAAGAAAGTGTAAGACTTCAGATGTGAAACCAGTGGACCCTCTAAGAATTGCCTCCATCCAGGTAACAGGGTTGGTAACCTGAAGGGATGTGTGTGTGTGTGTGCTCAGTTGTGTCCAATGCTTTACGACCCCATGGACTATATGTAGCCTGCCAGGCTCCTCTGTCCATGGAATTCTCCAGGCAAGAATACTAGACTGGGTTGTTATTTCCTTCTGCAGGGATCTTCCTGACCCAGGGATTGAACCTCGGTCTCCTGCACTGATAGTGGGTTCTTTACCACTAGGGTCACCTGGGAAGCCCAACACAGAAGGCAAGTGGACCTTTAAACCTTGAAACTGTTAAACCTTCTGATTTACTTTAAAAAAAATATAAATGTATGACTAGTGATACTTTAAAATAAATGTGGATTATGGTTCATTCCCTAGTAACTCAAATGATAAAGAATCTGTCTGCATGCAGGAGACCCCGGTTTGATCCTTGGGTTGGAAAGATCCCCTGGAGAAGGGAATGCAACCTGCTTCAGTATTGTTGTCTGGAGAATTGCATGGACAGAAGAGCCTGGCTTGCTACAGTCCATGGGGTCACAAAGAGTCAGCCACGACTGAGTGACTAACGTGCTATGGTTCGTTAGCAGCAAAGATCGTGAGGTAAAGCCACTGGCAAGTTGTGACCATAGTTACTTTATAAACTATTGAACTGGCTACATTGCTGAGTAACTTTCTCCAAGTTTCAATACTACACCAGGGAAAAGACTATTTACAAATAGTGTTTCTTGTACAGCTGGGTAACATTCACTCATGTTCAGCATTTCCAGAGGTTAACAGTGTGAATCATGCCCCAGAGACGGGCATCACATGGCTTCAGAGTGTCACCACATCAAACCTCTGACTGGCGTCAGGGAAGGGGGCCTTGATGTCAGTGCAGTTTGGCCTGTATGTTTGCTTAACCCCAAGAACTGGCTTCCTGTGAAACTCATTAGCTCTGAGAGGAAGGTCTCCATAGACTGTGGAACTTTCAGGGTACTTTACCATCTTAGTGACGCTGATGAGATTCATACAGCTGACTATCTATTAGGAAAATGAATTCTGAATTATACAGATGGACGAACAAAGTGGGGGAACTTCCCTGGTTGTCCAGTGGCTAAGACTCCATGCTCCCAATGCAGGGTTCCAGGGTTCTATTCCTGGTCAGGGAACTAAGAATTCTCATGCTGCAAGTAAAGATCCTGTGTGCCCCAACTAAGCCCTGATGTAGCCAAATAAATAGATATTCTTAAAGAAGAAAGTGCAAGGGGAAAAGATGTGCTGAATGGTATAGTACAGGGATTATGACAAGAATGCTGAGCCTGGAACAGAATACAAGTTCCATTGAACAAGTTAAATCCCATTTGAGGTTTCCATGGCAATGATAAAGCCCAGGGTGAGGGTTTTACCTGTAGCAACACCTTAATTAGTTACAGCCTGACTCAGGCACATGATCAAGATTTGTCTCCTTATGTCAAAGGTGCTGTTTGCACATCGTATTCTTCCTTTGGAGGGCTTTATAAAAATGTTTAATGGGCTTCCCTGGTAGCTCAGATGGTAAAGAATCTGAGATGGTAAAGAAATCAATGCAAGAGACCTGGGTTCAATTCCTGGGTTGGGAAGATCTCCTGGAGAAGGAATGGCTCTTTAGTATTCTCACCTTAAAAATTCCATGGATAGAGGGCTACAGGTCATGGGGTTGCGAACATGACTGAGTGACTAACGTACTCTCTGCATCTGCATAGCATTTCATTATTCAGTGAATAAAACCCTGCTATTTTATTAGCCCTCTTAATCTTCAGGAATTTCCATCCAGCCTTAAGGTGAGTGATTCAAAACAGAAAAGCAGCTAAAGATATGTGATTTAGATCAATGTTTCCCCTGAGTTCCCTAAGGCAAGTGTTGGGTTTTCTTGAAAGCTCATGTGGTCATGAGGTCTGCCTTACCACTTAAAAATTTTTTTTGTTCCTGAAGTATAATTGCTTTGCAATGTTGTGCTAATTTCTGCTGTATAACAAAGTGAATCAGACATATGTATACGTATATCTCCTTCCTTCTGAGCTCTCTTCCACCCACCCCTCCATCCCACCCCTCTAGGTCATCACAGAGCACAGAGCCAGGCTCCCCGTGCTCTACAGCAGTTTCCCATGAGTTATCTATTTCACACGTGGTAGTGTGTATACATCAATGCTACAGTTTCTGCACCTGCTCCACATTCCGGTCTCATCGATGTGATGGATGAAGATCTCCCACTAGACTCATCTTTGGCGTTATAGCTCTGGTGCCCAGCATGGTGTCTGCTATACACTGAATGTTTGTGTGTGTCTCTCCAAATTCATATGTTGAAACCCAGTCTCCAGTGAGATGGCACTTAGAGGTGGGGCTTCTTAAAGTGCCGAGGTCCTGACGGCGGAAGTCTCATGGATGGGATTCGCGGTCTTCTAAAAAGGACCACAGAGAGCTGCCTTGCCCCTCCTGCCATCTGAGGACACAGCCAGAGGAGACAGGACCAGAAGACGGCTGTCTATGAACCAGGAAGTGGGTTCCCACCAGACATCGAATCTGCTGGCGCCTTAATCTTGGACTTGCCAACCTCCAGAACTGTGAGAAATGAATTTCTGTCGTTCATAAACCACCAAGTCTGTGGTATTCTGCAAGAGCAATCCAAACAGACTAAGACAATGCCCTGTGCATTTTGGAAACAAGTTGGTCATATTGCTTTATCATCCAAATGATCACATGATTCTCACAGATCATCACCTAGGTATGGGCATCATGAGAAACAGGAATAAGTTCTGATTAAGCAGTAAAACAGTGCTTGGATGGTCACAGCTAAGGAATATGATTGTCATCTTTAGGTTCCTGCCAGGAAGGTGAGCTAATTAGCGTTCGCTGACACCTGCTCTGCCTGGCTGTCACAGAGGAGGAGTGACTCACTCAGCAGAAAGACCGAGGCCACTCCATGTCAGGGTCAGGAGACGGGAGGAGATGACCTCCACGGACTCTTGTATCCCTGAAATGTTCAAAGTCCATAAAAAATCAACCAAAAGAAACAAAATAGAAAATTGCTACTCTCAGAATCAGTATTTTCTATGAAAAACAAATGTGTCAAACTGTTCCTTGGTGTCTCATTGAAAAAATAACCTTAACAAAAATTATGACGGATTTTTAGTTTATGTTTCCACCAAGGGCTTGGCTATGTTTAAGACATGCTTTAAAGCTGGTGTTTTGTGTGTGAACATGAATCAGGAGGGTCTATGGTTCTGCCTCCAGCTCTTGTCGACTGGCAGATGCCGATGGTGAGGTGACTGAGTCTGCTTCCACCTTGGCTGACCTCTGGGCTCGGGTTCGGGAGCTCGCAGTGTCCCTCGGGACAGGACACATCCTGGAAACGGCCTGGCAGTTGGCTCCCCTGGCTGCTGTGGGTGAACTTGGGCAACCAGCAACTCGGTGACTCCAACAGATGTTTTGTCCTCTGAGGTCCTGACGGCGGAAGTCTCATGGATGGGATTCGGTCTTCTAAAAGGACCACAGAGAGCTGCCTTGCCCCTCCTGCCATCTGAGGACACAGCCAGAGGAGACAGGACCAGAAGACGGCTGTCTATGAACCAGGAAGTGGGTTCCCACCAGACATCGAATCTGCTGGCGCCTTAATCTTGGACTTGCCAACCTCCAGAACTGTGAGAAATGAATTTCTGTCGTTCATAAACCACCAAGTCTGTGGTATTCTGCAAGAGCAATCCAAACAGACTAAGACAATGCCCTGTGCATTTTGGAAACAAGTTGGTCATATTGCGTTTATCATCCAAATGATCACATGATTCTCACAGATCATCACCTAGGTATGGGCATCATGAGAAACAGGAATAAGTTCTGATTAAGCAGTAAAACAGTGCTTGGATGGTCACAGCTAAGGAATATGATTGTCATCTTTAGGTTCCTGCCAGGAAGGTGAGCTAATTAGCGTTCGCTGACACCTGCTCTGCCTGGCTGTCACAGAGGAGGAGTGACTCACTCAGCAGAAAGACCGAGGCCACTCCATGTCAGGGTCAGGAGACGGGAGGAGATGACCTCCACGGACTCTTGTATCCCTGAAATGTTCAAAGTCCATAAAAAATCAACCAAAAGAAACAAAATAGAAAATTGCTACTCTCAGAATCAGTATTTTCTATGAAAAACAAATGTGTCAAACTGTTCCTTGGTGTCTCATTGAAAAAATAACCTTAACAAAAATTATGACGGATTTTTAGTTTATGTTTCCACCAAGGGCTTGGCTATGTTTAAGACATGCTTTAAAGCTGGTGTTTTGTGTGTGAACATGAATCAGGAGGGTCTATGGTTCTGCCTCCAGCTCTTGTCGACTGGCAGATGCCGATGGTGAGGTGACTGAGTCTGCTTCCACCTTGGCTGACCTCTGGGCTCGGGTTCGGGAGCTCGCAGTGTCCCTCGCGGGGACAGGACACATCCTGGAAACGGCCTGGCAGTTGGCTCCCCTGGCTGCTGTGGGTGAACTTGGGCAACCAGCAACTCGGTGACTCCAACAGATGTTTTTGTCTCTGAGCCTTGGGCACCTTGCCCTGCCATCTCACACACAGAGGGTGATGCCTGGCAAGCTGCCTGATGCCACCGAGAATCAGCATGGCCCAAGGGAGTCCTGCCAAGTTGAGACAGCCAGCCGCTCTCCAGGAGCCCATGGGCCACCAGATACAAGGGCCGGTCAGCTTGCTCCAAGCGCTGTTGGGGGGGACATGCTTGCTTCAGCATCTCAATGCTTTCTGTGGCCGTCAGCACTCCCAACCATGTTCTGTGTTTTGAGCCATTTTGTTTACACATTGCATTTGCTTCATTGTGCAATTGCGGTGTCTGGAGGGCTTCTCTGGACAGGAGCCAAAGGGTTCATGGCTGTGTCTGCGGCAAAATATTGGTGGGCCAACAGGCTGCTCTCAGGGCTTTGGCTCAACCCTTAAGACGGAAGTCACCTAAACAATGAATGAGAAATAAATCTTTGCCAGTCAGTACAGATGATATATACCCACTTTTGGTAAGGCGCCTGGCATCGTGAAAAAGCACTGAGTTGTTGTTGGCTGCAGATCGTGGCTCACCTCTTATAAGTTGAATCCTTACATGTTTTCAATTTCATTTTCATTCTCTCTTCTTCCTATTTAGCAGATTTAATCTATGTGATTAAATCTATTTCTCAACTTCAAAGGAAAATATGAGTCAATGTGTGTGTAGCTTAACTAAGTTAGCTCCTCTCTGAGTCTTGACTTCCTCATTGGTATAATTGAGTTCATTTAAATAATGCCATTTGCAGCAATACAAATGGACCTAGACATTGTCATACTGAGTGAAGTAAGTCAGACAAGAGAAGGAGACATATCTTAGGACATCCCTTATATGCAGAGTCTAAAAAGAAATTATACAGATGAACTTATTTACGAGAAAGAAACAGACTCACAGACCTAGAGAATGAACTTATGGTTGCCAGGGGGAAGGATGGAGGGAAGGATAGTTATGGAGTTTGGATGGACATGCACACATGGCTATATTTAAACTGCATACCCAACAAGGACCTCGTGTAGAGCACGGGGAACTCTGCTGGATGTTCTGTGGCAGCCTGGAGGGGAGGCGAGTTTGGGGGAGACTGGGTGAGACATGTCTAGATACATCTGAGCCCCTTTGTTGTTCATCTGAAACCATCACAGCCTTGATAACTGGCTCTATCTCAATAAAAATAAAAAGGTTTAAAAAAGAATTCATCAAATCATTCAATGAATGGGTTTTAATCAAAACATTCATTGAATGATCCAAAAATGATACATGTAAAGGATTCTTTTTTTTTTTTTTTTAAGATTTATTTATTTTATTTACTTTGGGCGGGGGTCGGGTTGGGGAGGGAGGGGAGTGGGCGGGCCACTTCTATTGGTCTTTCATTTCTCTATTTTCATTCATCTTCATTCTTTGGCTCCTGTGGGCCTCCCATCGCGGTGGCATCTGTTGTTGCAGAGCACCGGCTCTGGGCACATGCGCTCCAGAGCTCTGGCTTGGTGATTCGACACATTGGTCCAGCCGCTCCGCGGCACGTGGGATCTTCCCAGGCCAGGGCTCGAACTGGCGCCCCTTGCACTGCAAGGCGGTGTCCTCACCCACTGGACCATCAGGGGAAGCCTCATGTAAAGGATTCTTGAGATTACAACCAGGTTTCCCCAAATAAACAAACATTAAAAGGTCGTGTTGAACAGTGAAAACAAAGAAAAAGTTAAAAAGTTCATTCATTCCTTCAGCAAACACTGATTGCCTATTGTCCCTCTACTGGACACTGGTCTGGATCCCAGGGGTGCAAAGCAAACAGAGTCCTGTGCTAGTGGAACTCTGGGTCCATTGGACCGTCATCCCTCAGGGATAAATTCCGAAGCAAAGTGCTAAGTGCGCTAACGGAGAGAACGACCCAACGCTGTGGGAATAGAGGCTAGAGAAACATTCCGCTGGGGCAGTCACATGCCACGTGGAGGTGACGTGTTTGAACTGAGTCTGGAAGGATGGGCTGGGATTGTGTCAGGCAGTGACGAGGCTCGGAGCAGAAGCAATAGGAACGCATTCTGAGCACAGGGAAAAGAAAAGGCTTGGGGGCGTGAAAAGACAGTGCTGGAGAGAAGTAGTACATTTTTAAAATTCTGTAGTATCTGCTAAATTATACTCCCCATGGGTTAAAACAACTTTCTCTCTTTTCATCAGTGGGAGAAGAGAACTGTCTCTCTCTGTTCCCACCAATGGTATGTTATCAGACATGGGACTCTTTTTTTTTTTAGGCGTCCCAGCTCTTAGCTGAAGCATGCAGGATCTTCCATCTTCGTTATAGCATGTAGGATCTTTTAGTTGTGGCATGAAGGATCCAATTCCCTGAACAGGGATCTAACCCTGGGCCCTGGATTGGGAGCCCAGAGTTTTAACCACAGGACCACCTGGAAGTCCCCAGACTTGGGATTCTGTAAGTGAGAACTTGTATTTCCTTTTTTATTTCTCATGGAGGGAAGAAACACATGTTTCTTGGTTTATAAGGCATTCATACTTCCTTTCTTATATACTCTCATTTGTATATTATCTAGTTTTCTACTACATTGAACATATTATTCAGTTAAAACTAAACCCTTTCCAGGGTTTATAAGGCCCTATGACCCGGGGATGAGAGAACATCATGTGAACTAGAAAATATAGGAGAAAATTTATGAAATGGGGGCTTCCCTGGTGGTCCAGTGGGTAAGGACACCGGGCACCGGTTCGACCCCTGACCTGGGAAGATCCCATGTGCCGCGGAGTGGCTGGACCCATGTGTCCAACTACCAAGTCCGAGCTCTGGAGCGCATGAGCCCAGAGCCGGTGCTCTGCGACAACAGAGGCCACAGCGATGGGAGGCCCACATGGGCCAAAGAACAAAGATGGATGAAAATGGGCAAATGAAAGACCAATAGAAGTGGCCCACCTGCTCCCCTCCCTCCCCACCCCACCCCCACCAAAATATGTAAATAAATAAATCTTTTAAAAAAATTATGAAATGGGAGCAATGGGAGCATAATGTCAAAGCATTCCAGAGGCTATGGTCAGGCTCTATCTTTTCCTTTGAAGGCTTCCACCTATTGGGAGAATCTCCTTAGGAAATTATTTTGATCAGGAAGTTAGGAAGGACTATTTACATTAGGAAAACCTGTGTGCTATCTTCCACTTTGATAGGAATCAACTTTTTTCCCTCCACAAAGGAATACAAATTGTGTTAGGGTCCAACTTAGCTGAAAAATAGTATTTTTTTGCTAAATTATACTCCCATGGGTTAAAACAACTTTCTCTCTTTTCATCAGTGGGAGAAGAGAACTGTCTCTCTGTTCCCACCAATGGTATGTTATCAGACATGGGACTCTTTTTTTTTAGGCGTCCCAGCTCTTAGCTGAAGCATGCAGGATCTTCCATCTTCGTTATAGCATGTAGGATCTTTTAGTTGTGGCATGAAGGATCCAATTCCCTGAACAGGGATCTAACCCTGGGCCCTGGATTGGGAGCCCAGAGTTTTAACCACAGGACCACCTGGAAGTCCCCAGACTTGGGATTCTGTAAGTGAGAACTTGTATTTCCTTTTTTATTTCTCATGGAGGGAAGAAACACATGTTTCTTGGTTTATAAGGCATTCATACTTCCTTTCTTATATACTCTCATTTGTATATTATCTAGTTTTCTACTACATTGAACATATTATTCAGTTAAAACTAAACCCTTTCCAGGGTTTATAAGGCCCTATGACCCGGGGATGAGAGAACATCATGTGAACTAGAAAATATAGGAGAAAATTTATGAAATGGGGGCTTCCCTGGTGGTCCAGTGGGTAAGGACACCGCCTTGCAGTGCAAGGGGCACCGGTTCGACCCCTGACCTGGGAAGATCCCATGTGCCGCGGAGTGGCTGGACCCATGTGTCCAACTACCAAGTCCGAGCTCTGGAGCGCATGAGCCCAGAGCCGGTGCTCTGCGACAACAGAGGCCACAGCGATGGGAGGCCCACATGGGCCAAAGAACAAAGATGGATGAAAATGGGCAAATGAAAGACCAATAGAAGTGGCCCACCTGCTCCCCTCCCTCCCCACCCCACCCCCACCAAAATATGTAAATAAATAAATCTTTTAAAAAAATTATGAAATGGGAGCAATGGGAGCATAATGTCAAAGCATTCCAGAGGCTATGGTCAGGCTCTATCTTTTCCTTTGAAGGCTTCCACCTATTGGGAGAATCTCCTTAGGAAATTATTTTGATCAGGAAGTTAGGAAGGACTATTTACATTAGGAAAACCTGTGTGCTATCTTCCACTTTGATAGGAATCAACTTTTTTCCCTCCACAAAGGAATACAAATTGTGTTAGGGTCTCACACTAGTGAAGTGCAGTGGACCACTACAGCAATTCTCTGGATTTCTCTGGCTACAAACTAACTACCTCATCTGATATATGCACATGATCAAGTTAACAACTTTTCTTCTATGTTTAAAATAACTATAGTAGTCAGAACATTTTAGCCTCTATCCCATCAAGTGCAATGTAATAAGCTTTCCCCACACCTATGGCTTAAAACAACAATCATCCATTAGCTTATACCACTATGCTTTGTTCATGTGGGGCTGGGAAGTCCTTACCAAGCTGGCGTGGGTTCACTCACAGGACCACAGGTAGCTGGTGGGTTCTCTAGGGGACCACTGGCCTTGGTGGCCTTGCTCTGGCTTTTGGCTGGGGAAACGAGTGTAGCTGGGCCCCTGGATGCCAGCAGTTGCAGGAAGTCTAAGCTTCTTCACATGATTCCTGGGGTTAAAGAAGCAGCGAGAGAGAGCAAGCATTCACTTTTCACACCTCTCATGCCACAGGGGATAGTATGGCATTGGATAAAGAAAATCGCATGGTCAAGCTCCAGATGAACTGGAGTGGGGACGAACAAAGACAGTATGTTTTCAGCAGGATTTGTCAGCAGTGTTAATGGCATTTGGTACTGAGTGATTCTGTCTACTTCTGCATCATTAACTATGCTAAAGACTTTGACTGTGTGGATCACAACAAACTGGAAAATTTTTGAAGAGATGGGAATACAAGACCACCTTACTTGCCTACTGAGAAACCTGTCTGAGGGCCAAGAAGCATCAACTAGAATCAGACATGGAACAACAGCCTAGTGCAAAACTGGAAAAGGAGTACATCAAAGCTGTATGTTGTCACCCTGCTTATTTAAATTATAGGTAGAGTACATCATGGGAAATGCCAGGCTGCATAGATTGCAGTCCTTGGGGTCGCAAAAACTTGGACATGGCTGAGCGACTAACACATATACGTTATAATGTATTTCATACATTATAATATGTGATGTCTGTGATCATAATACATAATTTCATATATTATAATCATGATGCTATTTGGTTTATATGTTATAGTATAAATTATTACTTAATATGTTCTATTCAGTGGACATTATGAAATGAACATCTTTCCGCATTCATAAATATAGTTTTACAGTATCATTTTAACAGCTGCATCATATTCCACCAATAGGTACACACATCATGTTGCTATTCAACCAGTCCCCTGGAGTTGGACATTCAGGTTGCTTTTCATTTTTATTTATTCTAAAGAATCTTGTAAGGAATATTCTGGCAGGTACTCTAATCTGAGAAATAATTGTGAAAATTAGAAGAGTATATGTTGTGAAGCAAAATTGTATAACATATCCTGGCCTCATGTATCCCCTAAGGAAGTATAATGGAAATATTTGTTTTTGAAATAAAATTTCTCATGTATTCTCAACTACACTCAGTCAGTCATTCCTGAAGGCCCTCAGGGAAAACTCCAAACCATCTTTCTTGGATGAAGATTTATTGGTGGTAGAAAGGGGCAGAATGTCAAGGGAAATGATATTGTATATACGAAGTAAAAAAAAAAAAGCCAGAGTTGCCACCTCTGCTTGTTTCAAATCAAGATGCAATCTGTTGTTATAATACTGTATTGCTGGTTAACATTTTTATTTTGTCAGTGTGGTTATTGTTACTTCATCTGTGGCCTGTTTCCAAAAACAATGAGTGAGCCTCTGCAATTTAATCACTATAGTATCCCATCCTTTCGTGAGTAACAGGCAAGGAGGACATAGTAAAAAAACAATTTATTATGGTTTTCTCAGGGTATATGCCCAGTCGTGGGATTGCTGGGTCATATGGTAGTTTTATTCCTAGTTTTTAAAGACATCTCCATACTGTTCTCCATAGTGGCAGGAGCAATTGACATTCCCACCAATTGCAGGAGGGTTCTCTTTCTACTTCCTGCTTATTTAAATTATAGGTAGAGTACATCATGGGAAATGCCAGGCTGCATAGATTGCAGTCCTTGGGGTCGCAAAAACTTGGACATGGCTGAGCGACTAACACATATACGTTATAATGTATTTCATACATTATAATATGTGATGTCTGTGATCATAATACATAATTTCATATATTATAATCATGATGCTATTTGGTTTATATGTTATAGTATAAATTATTACTTAATATGTTCTATTCAGTGGACATTATGAAATGAACATCTTTCCGCATTCATAAATATAGTTTTACAGTATCATTTTAACAGCTGCATCATATTCCACCAATAGGTACACACATCATGTTGCTATTCAACCAGTCCCCTGGAGTTGGACATTCAGGTTGCTTTTCATTTTTATTTATTCTAAAGAATCTTGTAAGGAATATTCTGGCAGGTACTCTAATCTGAGAAATAATTGTGAAAATTAGAAGAGTATATGTTGTGAAGCAAAATTGTATAACATATCCTGGCCTCATGTATCCCCTAAGGAAGTATAATGGAAATATTTGTTTTTGAAATAAAATTTCTCATGTATTCTCAACTACACTCAGTCAGTCATTCCTGAAGGCCCTCAGGGAAAACTCCAAACCATCTTTCTTGGATGAAGATTTATTGGTGGTAGAAAGGGGCAGAATGTCAAGGGAAATGATATTGTATATACGAAGTAAAAAAAAAAAAGCCAGAGTTGCCACCTCTGCTTGTTTCAAATCAAGATGCAATCTGTTGTTATAATACTGTATTGCTGGTTAACATTTTTATTTTGTCAGTGTGGTTATTGTTACTTCATCTGTGGCCTGTTTCCAAAAACAATGAGTGAGCCTCTGCAATTTAATCACTATAATATCCCATCCTTTCGTGAGTAACAGGCAAGGAGGACATAGTAAAAAAACAATTTATTATGGTTTTCTCAGGGTATATGCCCAGTCGTGGGATTGCTGGGTCATATGGTAGTTTTATTCCTAGTTTTTAAAGACATCTCCATACTGTTCTCCATAGTGGCAGGAGCAATTGACATTCCCACCAATGGTGCAGGAGGGTTCTCTTTTCTCTACTTCCTCTCCAGGCTTTATTGTTTGTAGATTTTTTGATGACGGTCATTCTGCCCAGTCGTTTTGATTTGCATTTCTCTAAGAGTGGGCGCTGTTGTGCATCTTATCATGTGTTTATTATCCATCTGTATGTCTTCTTTAGAGAAATGTCTATTTAGGTCTTCCACCCATTTTTTTGATTGGGTTGTTTGTTTTTCTGATATCAAGCTGCAAGAGCTGCTTGTGTATTTGAGAGATGAATCCTCTGTCAGTTGCTTCATTTCCAGCAATTATTTTCTTCCATCCTGGGGGCTGTCTTTTCCTCTTGTTTATAGTTTTGTTCATCACAGCACAAAGTCACCTAGATGTCCATCAACAGATAAATGGGTAAAGAAGTTGTGGTATATACATATATATGCAATGGAACATTATTCAGCCATAGGGAATGAATTTGAGTCCATTGAAACGAGGTGGACAAACCCCGAATGTGTTATACAGGATAAAGTCAGAAAGAGAAAAATAAATATTGCATATTAATGCATATATATTGAATCTAGAAAAATGGTATTGATGAACATATTTGTAGATCAAGGATAGAGACCCAGACATAGAGAAGAGACTTGTGGACACAGCGGGGGAAGGAGACAGTCGGACAAATTGAGAGAGTAGCATGGAAATATATACATCACTCTGTGTAAAATAATTAGCTAGTGGGAACTGGCTGTACAATACAGGGTCCTCAGCCTAGTGCTCTATGATGACCTAGAGGAGTGAGATGGGGTTCTGGGTAGGAGTAAGGCTCAAGTAGGAGGGGACATATATGTATACTTATAGCTGATATATGTTGTGTGGCAGAAACCAATACAATATTGTAAAGCAATTATTCTCCAATTAGAAAAAAAGTTTAGGGGCTTCCCTGGTGGTCCAGCAGGTAAGGACACCGCCTTGCAGTACAAAGGGCACCAGTTCAATCCCTGGCCTGGGAGGATCCCAGCTGGACCTCAGTGGAGCAGCTGGACCGATGTGTCCAACTACCGAGCCAGAACTCTGAAGCACATGTGCCCAGAGCCGGTGCTCTGCAGTGAGAGAGGCCTCTGTGACGGGAGGCTCACACAGGCCAGAAAACAAGGATGGATGAAAATAAATGAGTGGAGGACCAATAGAAGTGGCCAAAAAAAAAAAAAAGGAAAAAAAGGTTTAGCTTGAATGTGTCACAGGAGACAGAAACTGAATGAAAACTAAGCCTGATAAAATAATAGAATTCACACAGGATGAACAAGGTTGATGTTCTATTCTGCTTAAGAAGCAGTAAGTAAGGATTGTACACTCAGGAAGGATATAAAATGTGATATGGACAAGTTTAATGGTGTAAAGTTAGAACGTGGCATTTGGGGCTTTAAATAGAGACGAATCCATTTACCTTGTGGTTGACTATGAGGTAGCCTTGCAAGTATGTGTCCACGTTAAACTCAGTGATGATGAGCAAATCCTTTTGGATTGTGAACCCAAAGGAAGAATGTGGCAAAAAGACCTCACAAATATCAGTTTACTTGGGCAGCATAAATGTGGCAGAAGAGCATATGCAATCCGGACACCGCTGACCTAAGTGGCTCCATTTGATCAAATGACCATCACAAATGGGATGATTTGGGAAACAGGCCCTTTTCTTTTTGGTTAAACCTGGATTGACTCACATTTTAAAGCATTTTATCGAGGCAGTGATGGAATCTAACAGCTCTCTACTTTAAGTCAATGACTTTGAATCAGTCAGTAGAATTGACTCAAAATAATGCCAGCTGGTTATGAAGAGGCAATTATTTCTTTCAAGCATTTTTAGTGGGGGGAACTGGCTGTACAATACAGGTTTGGCTATGGTGACCTAGAGGAGTGAGATGGGGTTCTGGGTAGGAGTAAGGCTCAAGTAGGAGGGGACATATATGTATACTTATAGCTGATATATGTTGTGTGGCAGAAACCAATACAATATTGTAAAGCAATTATTCTCCAATTAGAAAAAAAGTTTAGGGGCTTCCCTGGTGGTCCAGCAGGTAAGGACACCGCCTTGCAGTACAAAGGGCACCAGTTCAATCCCTGGCCTGGGAGGATCCCAGCTGGACCTCAGTGGAGCAGCTGGACCGATGTGTCCAACTACCGAGCCAGAACTCTGAAGCACATGTGCCCAGAGCCGGTGCTCTGCAGTGAGAGAGGCCTCTGTGACGGGAGGCTCACACAGGCCAGAAAACAAGGATGGATGAAAATAAATGAGTGGAGGACCAATAGAAGTGGCCAAAAAAAAAAAAAAGGAAAAAAAGGTTTAGCTTGAATGTGTCACAGGAGACAGAAACTGAATGAAAACTAAGCCTGATAAAATAATAGAATTCACACAGGATGAACAAGGTTGATGTTCTATTCTGCTTAAGAAGCAGTAAGTAAGGATTGTACACTCAGGAAGGATATAAAATGTGATATGGACAAGTTTAATGGTGTAAAGTTAGAACGTGGCATTTGGGGCTTTAAATAGAGACGAATCCATTTACCTTGTGGTTGACTATGAGGTAGCCTTGCAAGTATGTGTCCACGTTAAACTCAGTGATGATGAGCAAATCCTTTTGGATTGTGAACCCAAAGGAAGAATGTGGCAAAAAGACCTCACAAATATCAGTTTACTTGGGCAGCATAAATGTGGCAGAAGAGCATATGCAATCCGGACACCGCTGACCTAAGTGGCTCCATTTGATCAAATGACCATCACAAATGGGATGATTTGGGAAACAGGCCCTTTTCTTTTTGGTTAAACCTGGATTGACTCACATTTTAAAGCATTTTTATCGAGGCGAGTGATGGAATCTAACAGCTCTCTACTTTAAGTCAATGACTTTGAATCAGTCAGTAGAATGTGTACGTCAAAATAATGCCAGCTGGTTATGAAGAGGCAATTATTTCTTTCATTTTCTATGATATCAGATTCTTGCTCTCAGATGACACCAGAAGGTGTATCTCTCCTTTTTTAATTGAAGTATAGTTGACCAACAATGTTGTGGTCATTTCTGCTGTACAGCAAAGGGATTCCTCTGTTCATGGAATTTCCCAGGCAAAAATACTAGAGTGGGTTGCCATTTCCTTCTCCAGGTGATCTTCCCAACCCAGGGATCAAACCAGGGTCTACTGCCTTGCAGGATTCCTTACCACTTCACCATGTGGGAAGCCCAAATTGCAAACTAATTACATGTAACGTAGGCTCATCCTCCCATATACTTTTTTTTAAAAAATTTTGGCCTCTTTTATTGGTTATTTATCTATTTATTTTCATCCATCTTTATTCCTCAGCCTGTGTGGGCCTCCCGTTGCAGTGGCTCCTCTCGGTTGCAGAGCACCAGCTCTGGGCGTATGCACTCTTAATCGGGTCCACCGCTCCACCGCTCGTGGGATCCTCCCTGGCCAGGGATCAAATTGGTGCCCCTTGCATTGCAAGGCGGGCTCTTTACCCTCTACACCACTAGGGAAGCCCCCACATACTTTTTTTTATTTTTATTTTTAGCTGCAGTGGATCTTTGTTGCTGTGAGGGCTTTCTCTAGTTGCGACGAGTCAGGGACTACTCTTCGTTGTGGTCCACAGGCTTCTCATTGTGGTGGCCTCTCTTGTTGAGGACCATAGGCTCTAGGAGAATGGGCTTCAGTAGTTACAGTACGTGGGCTCTAGAGTGCAGGCTCAGCAGTTGTGGCATGGGCTTAGTTGCTCTGTGGTATGTGGAATATTCCCAAACCAGAGATGCAACCTGTGTCCCCTGCTTTGGCAGGTGGATTCTTAACCATTGTACCAACACGTCCCCTCCAACGTATTGGAAATCACCTCCAGATTACTTACAACTGCTAATACAATGTAAATACTATGTAAATAGTTGCAAATACGATGTAAATGCAGCAAATTCAAGTTTTGGTTTTTGGAACTTTCTGGAATGGTAGGTCGAATCCAAAGATGCAGAACTCACAGATGTGGAGGACAGACCGTAAACTGCTATGGAAAACGGTATGGTGTTTCCTCAAAAAATTAAAGTAGGAGGGCTCCTCTGGTGGCGCAGTGGGTAAAGAGTCTGCCTTGCAGTGCAAGGGGCGCCAGTTCGATCCCTGGCCAGGGAAGATCCCACGAGCTGGAGCGGCTGGACCGATGTGTCCAATTAGGAGCCAGTGCTGTGGAGCATGTGTGCCCAGAGCTGGTGCTCTGCAGCAGGAGAGGCCACTGCGATGGGAGGCCCACACAGGCCAAAGAATAAAGATGGATGAAAATAAATAAATAAATAACCAATAAAAGAAGTCCAAATTAAAAAAAAATTAAAGTAGAATTATCATATGACCCAGAAATCTCACTCTAGGGTGTATATCCACTGGTTTTAAATAACTGCCTAATATTAATACCCTTAAGCAGAAACTTCCTCCCCCTGGGACCAGGCCTACAAGGCACCCCCAGGAGTGAACAGTATGCCAGGTGACCATGGCTCCATGTTGGGTCTTCTCTGTCTCTGTGTGCATGTCCATTCCCTTCCTGGACTGAAAACTCCCCAGCAGGACCTACTTTCCCTCCTTGAGCTGCCAGGGCAGCCAACCAGCCTCTCCTTCATGAATGTTTGCCTCTTGCTCAGAGGTAAAGTGCTGTGAGGTTCAAGTGTCTTGGGGTTGACAGGAGAGATGAGTCAGAAGAGAGTCAAGTGAAGACCTCATTGCACAGACTCTGAGAACATCACCCCTGAGGCCCAACATGCTACAACCACTGGCAGCTGAGTGACCATGGTGCCACTTGGCCCTCGGCTCTGCACATTCAGATTGAATCGGTCTACCCAGCATCCATCAACAGCACCAGAGGGTGACCGGCAGCAGCATACACTAAGACCATTCCTGTTTGGTTTCCTTCCATTTCTTACACAGTGTGACATTATTGGTTTTATTTAGAAATGTGAATCTGGATAGCCCAAGGGTTTACAAAATTTTCTTGCATCAGGTTTCCTCTGACTGAGAGTATGCAGTACCTATGTAGACTGAAAGTGACCAATTGCCAGTCATCAAAGTGATCCAAATATGTATTTGACATCTACCGAATTGCTTTCTCTACATCCTTAAACTCCTTTTATTAATATATCTTGCCATATCACAACTAACTCAAACAGTTTGCGAGCAGCCATTACAGGGTTGGAGTGGGAGAGAGGACTAGGAGAGAAAAGGGGGAGAAAGATGGAGAAATGGAAAATATATTCTATGAGCCTCTACACCAGTGTTTCTCAAACGTGCATGATTGTCAGAATCACAAGGCATCTTGTGACCACCCAGATGCTGGGCCCACCCTGAGCTCCTGATTCAGGTCTGTTTGGAGCAGGGCCCAAGAATCTGCATTTCTGAACTGTTTTCAGGTGATGCTGCAGCAGCTGGTCCAGGAGCCCATTTTGAAGACCGCTGCTTTCGACTGCAGTCGTGGATCTGAATCATGGTTGAACAGTACTTCATCCGAGGAGCTTCAAAAAATCCTGCCTTCCAGACCACACTCTGGAGCAGTTAAAGCAGTCTCTGAAGACAAAACCTCAGCAACTGTATGTTTCAGCTTCCAAAGTGCTTCCAGCAGAGTAGCCAAGGTTGGGCACCACAGCGTTCCTGCTCCAAATCGAGCTGGGCAGACTGGCAGTCCCTGGGAGCTGGTTAGATATGTTAGATACTCAGGGACTTCCCAGGCTGTCCAGTGGTTAAGACTCTGAGCTTTCAACGGTGGGGCGCAGGTTGGGTCCCTGGTCAGGGAACTGAGATCTCACGTGCTCCATGGTGCGTCTTAAACATTAAAAAATTTAAAGAAAAAGGAACATAGACTTTCAGGTCCTATCTCAGACTGCTGAGCCGGTGCCTGTGCTAACAAGTGAACTTCTCAGACTACCCTGTGCATAGGAACCCCTGAAGAGAAGTCACTGAGGTGCTGCTTCAGCCAGGAGAGACGCTGTACATGCTGGCCACACTGTGCTCATTCGCCCAGTTGTGTCTGATTCTCTGCGACCCCATGGACTGCAGCCCGCCAGGCTCCTCTGTCCATGGGATTCTCCAGGCAAGAATACTGGAGTGGGCTTCCATGCCCTCCTCCATGGGATCTTCCTGACCCAGGGATTCCACCCAGGTCTCCCACATGGCAGGCAGATTCTTTACTTACTGAGCCACGAGGGAAGCCCAAGAATACTGCAGTGGGCACCCGAGCCCTTCTCCAGGGGATCCTCCTGACCCAGGAATTGAACCGGGGTCTCTTGCATTGCAGACGGATTCTTTACCAGCTGAGCTACCAGGGTATAGGATGAGAATCAAATATCTGGAGAAATAGGACACTTGCTCCTGCTGCTGTCATGCTAGATGGAGTGTAAAGGAAGGACTTTTACTAAGGACTGAACCCTCTGATAGGCACTGTTTTCTAATTCATCCAAACATAGTTGTTTGCAATAAGCCTTTCACTAGAAAAATAAAATTGAGAAAAAATAGATTAAATATTTTTTCTCTTTTCTTGAAAAATTATGGAAGTATAGTTGATTTACAATGTGTTAATTTCTGTTGCACATCAAAGTGACTCAGCTATGCATGTATATATTCTTTTTCATATTCTTTTCCATATGGTTTATCACAGGATGTTGAATATAGTTGTCTGGGCTGTACAGTACAACCTTGTTCTTTACCCTAGATTCAGCATTTTTAATCTTTATATGTACATATTCCATAGTGTAGGAAAACAGTCACTTCTAGATGGATAGTTACAATCAGAATCTAGCAGCCCTGAGAATATCTGTAGCCTTCATACGAGGAAAGAGACTGAAGGATTCCATCTGTGTGGCCCTTCATTTGATTATCTTATGGTCAGTGGTCTCACTGGCTAACCACATCATCATCAGAGTGGGTTTGGTAACCCATTTTTCAGATGCCATTTTGTGACCTTGAAGGGCCAGATAGGAAGTTTTGCTCTTCCCAAAGAAAACAGAAACAGCTCACAGGATGGAAAACTACCCAAAGAGACACAGAACATGGCAAAGAAAGGTGATTAAACACAGGGGCTCTGGAGCCCAGCTGTCTGAGCTTGAATCCTGTGTCTCCTATTAACTCACTGTGTGTCCTTTGCAAGTGAACTGACTCTCTGTGACTCATTCCCTCATCTCTAACATGTGGATGATGATGATGGTGATGAGAGTCACCACCTTGTATACTGTTGAGAGCATAAATGGAGTCAGTATTTGTCCAACTCTTAGGTCTGACCAATCACAACATGGTCGCTATATAGTGACTGTTAAATACACAGGAAAGTAAACATATAGGAATGTATATTCTTTTGTATAGTTCAACCCGAGGAAACACCTGAAAGATACTATCTTAATTTGTAGAAAACTATCCTCTAAGTCTGTGGGACCAGGTCATTTAAACTACTCCTATTAAGGGAACATTCATGTGACTGTGTAATGCAAACGGGGTTGCTCCTGCTGCTGTCATGCTAGATGGAGTGTAAAGGAAGGACTTTTACTAAGGACTGAACCCTCTGATAGGCACTGTTTTCTAATTCATCCAAACATAGTTGTTTGCAATAAGCCTTTCACTAGAAAAATAAAATTGAGAAAAAATAGATTAAATATTTTTTCTCTTTTCTTGAAAAATTATGGAAGTATAGTTGATTTACAATGTGTTAATTTCTGTTGCACATCAAAGTGACTCAGCTATGCATGTATATATTCTTTTTCATATTCTTTTCCATATGGTTTATCACAGGATGTTGAATATAGTTGTCTGGGCTGTACAGTACAACCTTGTTCTTTACCCTAGATTCAGCATTTTTAATCTTTATATGTACATATTCCATAGTGTAGGAAAACAGTCACTTCTAGATGGATAGTTACAATCAGAATCTAGCAGCCCTGAGAATATCTGTAGCCTTCATACGAGGAAAGAGACTGAAGGATTCCATCTGTGTGGCCCTTCATTTGATTATCTTATGGTCAGTGGTCTCACTGGCTAACCACATCATCATCAGAGTGGGTTTGGTAACCCATTTTTCAGATGCCATTTTGTGACCTTGAAGGGCCAGATAGGAAGTTTTGCTCTTCCCAAAGAAAACAGAAACAGCTCACAGGATGGAAAACTACCCAAAGAGACACAGAACATGGCAAAGAAAGGTGATTAAACACAGGGGCTCTGGAGCCCAGCTGTCTGAGCTTGAATCCTGTGTCTCCTATTAACTCACTGTGTGTCCTTTGCAAGTGAACTGACTCTCTGTGACTCATTCCCTCATCTCTAACATGTGGATGATGATGATGGTGATGAGAGTCACCACCTTGTATACTGTTGAGAGCATAAATGGAGTCAGTATTTGTCCAACTCTTAGGTCTGACCAATCACAACATGGTCGCTATATAGTGACTGTTAAATACACAGGAAAGTAAACATATAGGAATGTATATTCTTTTGTATAGTTCAACCCGAGGAAACACCTGAAAGATACTATCTTAATTTGTAGAAAACTATCCTCTAAGTCTGTGGGACCAGGTCATTTAAACTACTCCTATTAAGGGAACATTTCATGGAGAGGAAATCTTTGGGTCTTGCTATTAGGGCTGCAGCAGTTTGATGAGTAAGTTTCTCTCAGTGGGATCAGACATAATTCTCAATTGTACAGCTAGATAACTGAAAGTAAGTAATACATCATTTGTAATAAAAATGATAAAAAGGCATACATTATTGAAGAGGAAGGAATATTTTCAAAAGAAGATAAATCAACACTTAAAAGTCTATAAGCACTTTAGAAAACCCCCTTCTCTGAAGAAGAATTGAATACAGTGAATTCAGAAGGCTTTTGTGGAGCATTTATATCTCACAGGGTTCATATTCACAAGTGATTGGGAAATTCTTTTTTACATTTATTTCTAAAAATAATTAAAATTTTTTTGTCTCAAGTGACAGAATGAAAAGCAAAGTGTTTTCCCCTTTGTTGAACGGAAGGAGATGGCCCTGCCGCCTTACCCAGAGGGCTTCTCTGGTCAAGAGGCTCTATTTCTTGGGTTGTGTGGGTGCAGCCAGCCACATAAGTCAAACATGCTAAAACACACACACACAAATGTAATCCAGGCTGCTTTCCCCAGCCCCACAGCCTCCATAAAACCACCATGAGCCAAATGCAAGGATCACATCACATCACCCCGACCATACACCTCAAACTGCAAAGACAGCCTCGCCCACGGCCTCCCTCCTGCCAGTGGAGGTTTCTCTGTCTTGCTTTGCAGGAAATTGCCCTGGTGGTCAATCCTTCAGTCCCTTTGTCAGTTCCTTCTCCTCTTGGTTACCTTTTGAAGCCGAAGTGCCCCACCCTTGACTCTCTGTTCGTCCCTCTTTTAGAAATCTCCAGTGTAGACCTCTCCCCTGAATTCCAAACTCATTGCTCAAGGGTCTATACTTCCTCCAGAATTTTCACAACCAGCACAAACTTATCATTTCCTAATGTGAACTTCTGGTCTTCCCCCAAACCAGCTCCTTTCAAATCTTAGTTGATAGCAACTTCTACTTTCCAACTGTCCAAGGCAAAAACCTTGAATCGTTCCCAAGTCTTCTCAGCCACTGAGCAACTAAGCACAGTACAGCAAGCATAGACCTGCTGGACATACAACAAGAATTAATTTTTTCTTTCTACCCACATGTTATTTTTTTTTTTTGAAAGAGTGATAATAAATCATGTTTAAATGACAATTGGCCTTGAAGATCTCCAACGGAGGCTCCCAGTTCTCTGGAAGGAAAAAGGTGATAGGGAGTTATCGGAGCAACATCACATTGAAGAATCTGCATGGTGTCTGCCATGATATTTTTTCATTAATTTTTTTTACTGAAATATAGCTGACCTACAATATTAGTTTCTGGTATTCAACATAGTAATTCAACATTGTTATAGCTTCAACTCCATACAAAGTTATTATAGCATATTGACTATTAATATATCTATTGTGCTGTGCATCACATCCTTGTAACTTAATATTTTATACCTAGTACTTGTAGCTCTTAATCCCCTGTGCCTATTTTGCCCCTCTCCCTACCTCCCTCTCCTCTGGTAACCACTGGTTTGTTCTCTGTATCTGTGAGTCTGTTTCCATTTTGTTACATTTGTTCATTTCTTTTATTTTAGTGTTGTAGCCACATAAGTCAAACATGCTAAAACACACACACACAAATGTAATCCAGGCTGCTTTCCCCAGCCCCACAGCCTCCATAAAACCACCATGAGCCAAATGCAAGGATCACATCACATCACCCCGACCATACACCTCAAACTGCAAAGACAGCCTCGCCCACGGCCTCCCTCCTGCCAGTGGAGGTTTCTCTGTCTTGCTTTGCAGGAAATTGCCCCGGTGGTCAATCCTTCAGTCCCTTTGTCAGTTCCTTCTCCTCTTGGTTACCTTTTGAAGCCGAAGTGCCCCACCCTTGACTCTCTGTTCGCGTCCCTCTTTTAGAAATCTCCAGTGTAGACCTCTCCCCTGAATTCCAAACTCATTGCTCAAGGGTCTATACTTCCTCCAGAATTTTCACAACCAGCACAAACTTATCATTTCCTAATGTGAACTTCTGGTCTTCCCCCAAACCAGCTCCTTTCAAATCTTAGTTGATAGCAACTTCTACTTTCCAACTGTCCAAGGCAAAAACCTTGAATCGTTCCCAAGTCTTCTCAGCCACTGAGCAACTAAGCACAGTACAGCAAGCATAGACCTGCTGGACATACAACAAGAATTAATTTTTTCTTTCTACCCACATGTTATTTTTTTTTTTTTGAAAGAGTGATAATAAATCATGTTTAAATGACAATTGGCCTTGAAGATCTCCAACGGAGGCTCCCAGTTCTCTGGAAGGAAAAAGGTGATAGGGAGTTATCGGAGCAACATCACATTGAAGAATCTGCATGGTGTCTGCCATGATATTTTTTCATTAATTTTTTTTACTGAAATATAGCTGACCTACAATATTAGTTTCTGGTATTCAACATAGTAATTCAACATTGTTATAGCTTCAACTCCATACAAAGTTATTATAGCATATTGACTATTAATATATCTATTGTGCTGTGCATCACATCCTTGTAACTTAATATTTTATACCTAGTACTTGTAGCTCTTAATCCCCTGTGCCTATTTTGCCCCTCTCCCTACCTCCCTCTCCTCTGGTAACCACTGGTTTGTTCTCTGTATCTGTGAGTCTGTTTCCATTTTGTTACATTTGTTCATTTCTTTTATTTTAGTGTTGTGTGCCAGCCACCTTAATATACATATATAAACTCACTAGATTTGCACTGTGAAAATTAGTTTTCATATCTTTTTTCTATTAATAGGTAAGGAAATGAGGTCTCCGAGGGCCGAGATAACTTGCCCCAAGTCCCACAGTGAGTAAGTGGTAGAAATGGGTTCTGAATGGAGGATAGGTTATTGCAAGGTTGTGTTAAGTGCCTGAATTAAACCGTACCTTTTCCTAACTTGGGTCGTGGGCTGCAGCTGTGGGAAGGATGTTTCCTACTTAAGAGATGGAACATCTGTATTTCCTAGAACAGTGCCTGTTATGAGGCTCAGCGCATGATGTTTCTCCTATCCTCCCTTAAGGTAATCTTTAATGGCACACGAAGTGAGGCAAATACTCATGGCATGTGACTTTAGACAAAAAAGTGCAGTATAATCATAACAATAGTGAATGCTTACATAGTACCGCCTCTTTGCCAGTATGCTGTTCTGTGTCATTTATTTGAGGGTTTTATTTGTTGTTACTTTTATTTAAAAATTTATTTTAGGGCTTCCCTGGTGGTCCAGTGGGTAAGGACATTGCCTTGCAGTGCAAGGGGCACCAGTTCAATCCCTGGCCTGGGAAGATCCCACGTGCCACGGAGCTGCTGGACCGTTGTGTCCAACTACCGAGCTGGAGCTCTGGAGCGCATGCGCCCAGAGCCAGTGCTCTGCAGCGAGAGAGGCCACTGCTATGGGAGGCCCACACAGGCCAAAAGAACAAAGATGGATGATAAATAAATGAAAGACCAATAGAGGTGGTCAAAAAAAAATTTTTTTTAATTTTCTTTTTTCAATTGGCGTATAGTTGTCTTACAGGATTGTGTTAGTTTCTGCTGTACAACAAAGTGAATCCCTATGTGTGTACATATATCTCCTCCCTCTCGACTCTCCCCCAACCCCTACCCTCTCTCCACTCATTTAGTCATCACAGAGCACCGAGCTGAGCTCCCTGTGCTAGCTTCCTGCTAGCTATTTATTCTACACATGGTAGTGTATGTATGTATATGTCAACCTCTATTTCCCAATTCATATCCCCACCAAGTCCCACCCATCTCCACATGTCTGTCCTCTATGTCTGAATCTTTATTCATGACCTGCAAATAGGCCCATCTGTACCATTTTTCTATATTCCACATGTATGTGTTCATAGGATATTTGTTTTTCTCTTTCTGACTTTGTATGGCAGTCTCTAGATTCATCTACATATCTACAAATGACTCAGTCTCATTTGCTCTTCACGGCTGAGTAATATTCCATTGTATTCATGCACCACATCTTCTGTGCTTTAATTCATTTAACCGTTTCAATTAGCCTATGAAATATACTCTGTTGTCATCCCACTTAACAGATTTACCACGACTTTACATACACAAGTAATAAATGAGAGAAGTGGGGCTTGAATTTGGGCAGTTCATCTCCGGAGTTCAAGCTCTTAACCATTGTGATATTTTCCACTAGATTATGGACCAGCTATAATGTAGGTACTGTATATGTATGTACACATGTGTGCACTCCATGTGTTGTGAATTGCACTGATATTATCTTATGGCTTTACCTGACACTGTATTAATGTGATTCCATGATTTGAGATTTTTCTTCATCTTATAGCAGTGACTTACTCAGAGACACGTTGTAAGCTAGGTGGCAGGAATGACTTCAATATAGCCGGGAGTAGGCTAAAGCCAAGGGGACTGACCCAAGACCCTATCACCCTTCAGCTCCAGGCAACATGCTCAAATACTCACTGAAAAGAAAAATTGACATTGCAATTTATTGAATTGCAGATTGTTTGGTGGCTTGGTTACAACAAATACTGGGCCTTTTGAAAGCCTTAAATCATTACACAAGGTTAAACATGGGAAACTTCTCTTATAAGCTGGTAGCAGGCAAAAATCCATTTTTGTAGCAGAAATCTGTTCCGGAATAACATTGCTGCCTTTTGAGAACGAGACTGTCTAATTCTGCCTCCTAGGTATGGCCAGACCACCCATGGTCTCCACCTTCTTTGTAGATCTGTGAATGGAACTCTTTGTAATGAGGCCACCGAGCTGAGCTCCCTGTGCTAGCTTCCTGCTAGCTATTTATTCTACACATGGTAGTGTATGTATGTATATGTCAACCTCTATTTCCCAATTCATATCCCCACCAAGTCCCACCCATCTCCACATGTCTGTCCTCTATGTCTGAATCTTTATTCATGACCTGCAAATAGGCCCATCTGTACCATTTTTCTATATTCCACATGTATGTGTTCATAGGATATTTGTTTTTCTCTTTCTGACTTTGTATGGCAGTCTCTAGATTCATCTACATATCTACAAATGACTCAGTCTCATTTGCTCTTCACGGCTGAGTAATATTCCATTGTATTCATGCACCACATCTTCTGTGCTTTAATTCATTTAACCGTTTCAATTAGCCTATGAAATATACTCTGTTGTCATCCCACTTAACAGATTTACCACGACTTTACATACACAAGTAATAAATGAGAGAAGTGGGGCTTGAATTTGGGCAGTTCATCTCCGGAGTTCAAGCTCTTAACCATTGTGATATTTTCCACTAGATTATGGACCAGCTATAATGTAGGTACTGTATATGTATGTACACATGTGTGCACTCCATGTGTTGTGAATTGCACTGATATTATCTTATGGCTTTACCTGACACTGTATTAATGTGATTCCATGATTTGAGATTTTTCTTCATCTTATAGCAGTGACTTACTCAGAGACACGTTGTAAGCTAGGTGGCAGGAATGACTTCAATATAGCCCGGGGAGTAGGCTAAAGCCAAGGGGACTGACCCAAGACCCTATCACCCTTCAGCTCCAGGCAACATGCTCAAATACTCACTGAAAAGAAAAATTGACATTGCAATTTATTGAATTGCAGATTGTTTGGTGGCTTGGTTACAACAAATACTGGGCCTTTTGAAAGCCTTAAATCATTACACAAGGTTAAACATGGGAAACTTCTCTTATAAGCTGGTAGCAGGCAAAAATCCATTTTTGTAGCAGAAATCTGTTCCGGAATAACATTGCTGCCTTTTGAGAACGAGACTGTCTAATTCTGCCTCCTAGGTATGGCCAGACCACCCATGGTCTCCACCTTCTTTGTAGATCTGTGAATGGAACTCTTTGTAATGAGGCCCCTTTTGTGCAACAATAAAATGTTTCTGAGAAGGATGTTAGAGCCACAGACTTTCTTTAAATAGTGGTATCGTGTATTGTTTACTTTTAAAATAATCTCTAGTGCAAGAGGGGACTGTGTCTTTGAGGAACTACCCCAGAGAGCTCACAAACAGGAACAATGGTCTGTACCACTGCTTTCTGGAAAGCAGATGGGATTTTCATGTGAACCCAGAGAGGGGTCAGACCACACTGACATATATTTTCTGGTTTCTAATCTTACCTCCACTGCCATTGTGGACTGCATTGCGCAACCGTCTGTCCCAAGGCCCCGCTATGTGAGCTTTTTATCAACTCATAGAATCATTTCTGCAGAGCCTGGCTCCCTCCAGGGCTTAGGGACCAGTGAGCAGCCAGACCTCAGGCTCTGGGCACCAACAGCAAGATCCCAAATTCAGCTCTGAAATAGAAACATGATGTCACCATGGGCCAATCAAATTGCATGTTTGAGTTCAGTTGTGTGGATGTGCTGGGAAGATAATTCTAGAAGACTAGTCTATGGTATTGTCCAGTAGCTTTAAAAATGTGTGTGTGTGTTTAGCCGTTCAGTTGTGTCAGACTGTTGGCGACCCCATGGACATGTAACCCACCAATTACCTCTGTCCATGGGATTTCCCAGGCAAAAATACTACAGTGGGTTGCCTTTCATGTCAACTTGCACCCTCTTTGGATTCTACCCCTGCACTGCAAGTGTAAAATCCATAAGGGCAGAAACTATGTTGGTGCTATTTTCTACTTCATCTGCAGTGCATAGCACTGGGTGTTGCACCTCAGAGTGCTGAGAAAATAAATGAATGAATTCATGTACCTCAACTGCTTTGGATATTTATTGTGGGTCAAGTCCTTGCACATACTATGCAATGAGCACATTTAAGTTGTCTTGCATGGCAGCCACAAGATACTATGCAATGAGCACATTTAAGTTGTCTTGCATGGCAGCCGCAAGATGAGAATGGAAAGCACACTGATTTTTAGTTGGTTTTATTACTGTCCAACACTTTGGCCCACCCAATACGAGGAGCCAACTCATTGGAAAAGACCCTGATGCTGGGAAAGATTGAGGGCAGGAGGAAAAGGGGGCGACAGAGGCTGAGACAGTTGGATGGCATCACTAACTCGATGGACATAAGTTTGAGTAAACTCCAGGAGAGAGTGAAGGACAGGGAACCCTGGCGTGCTCACAAACAGGAACAATGGTCTGTACCACTGCTTTCTGGAAAGCAGATGGGATTTTCATGTGAACCCAGAGAGGTCAGACCACACTGACATATATTTTCTGGTTTCTAATCTTACCTCCACTGCCATTGTGGACTGCATTGCGCAACCGTCTGTCCCAAGGCCCCGCTATGTGAGCTTTTTATCAACTCATAGAATCATTTCTGCAGAGCCTGGCTCCCTCCAGGGCTTAGGGACCAGTGAGCAGCCAGACCTCAGGCTCTGGGCACCAACAGCAAGATCCCAAATTCAGCTCTGAAATAGAAACATGATGTCACCATGGGCCAATCAAATTGCATGTTTGAGTTCAGTTGTGTGGATGTGCTGGGAAGATAATTCTAGAAGACTAGTCTATGGTATTGTCCAGTAGCTTTAAAAATGTGTGTGTGTGTTTAGCCGTTCAGTTGTGTCAGACTGTTGGCGACCCCATGGACATGTAACCCACCAATTACCTCTGTCCATGGGATTTCCCAGGCAAAAATACTACAGTGGGTTGCCTTTCATGTCAACTTGCACCCTCTTTGGATTCTACCCTGCACTGCAAGTGTAAAATCCATAAGGGCAGAAACTATGTTGGTGCTATTTTCTACTTCATCTGCAGTGCATAGCACTGGGTGTTGCACCTCAGAGTGCTGAGAAAATAAATGAATGAATTCATGTACCTCAACTGCTTTGGATATTTATTGTGGGTCAAGTCCTTGCACATACTATGCAATGAGCACATTTAAGTTGTCTTGCATGGCAGCCACAAGATACTATGCAATGAGCACATTTAAGTTGTCTTGCATGGCAGCCGCAAGATGAGAATGGAAAGCACACTGATTTTTAGTTGGTTTTATTACTGTCCAACACTTTGGCCCACCCAATACGAGGAGCCAACTCATTGGAAAAGACCCTGATGCTGGGAAAGATTGAGGGCAGGAGGAAAAGGGGGCGACAGAGGCTGAGACAGTTGGATGGCATCACTAACTCGATGGACATAAGTTTGAGTAAACTCCAGGAGAGAGTGAAGGACAGGGAACCCTGGCGTGCTGCACATGGGGTCACAAAGAGTCGGACATGACTGAGCAACAACAACAACAGACTGTTCTAAAATTTGCTCCATGCACTTACTCCCTTATTGCCACATGTGACATGGACCATTCCCAGTGACCTGCTTTTGGCACCGTTTTGAAATATAAATGGACTTCTTCATACCACTGATGGTAGAAAACGGGAGTCAGCTGACCCAGAAAATGTGAAGTGTTCAGAACAGAGGGGATCACAAAGCAGGATCACTGACAATCAATAGAGAGACATCCCTCCTCCTGCTGCTGCTTAGTCACTTCAGGTGTGTCTGACCCTGTGCGACCCCACGGACTGTAGCCTGTCAGGCTCCTCTCCAGGCAAGAACATGGGAAAGGGTTGCCATGCCCTCCTCCAGGGGACCTTCCCAACCCAGGGATCGAACCTGGGTCTCCTGCATTGCAGGTGGATTCTTTACTGTCTGAGCCACCAGGTAAATCCCTATATATATGTACATTTGGGACCCCATGGACTGTAACCTGCCAGTCTTTTCCATTCATGGGATCTTCCAGGCAAGAATAATAGAAGGGGTTGCCATTTCCTTCTCCAAGAATCGCTTCTAGCATGTAAATAGGGGTAGGAATTTTGCAGAACATTTTGGAAGAAGCAGGCAGGATAAGTTAAGTTATGCTGCAGTAACAAACCACACAAAAATGTCAGTGGCTGAACACAAAGGAAAGTGATTTTTTGCGTCCATGGTACATGGTCAATGTGAGGTGGTAAGACCTCATTCTAAGCATTTTAGCTACCCTTGGATCCAGGCTCTACCTCAAAATGTGAGTCTGTGTTTGTTGAGGCAGGAAAGGAGAAAATGGTGAAGTATTCACTAGGTTTTAAAGACTCTGCTTGAGAATGATGCTCGTTACTTTTGCCATCGGAAGTTACTAATACATGACACGTCTAACTTTAAGAAATCAGAAAAGTATAACTGACTGAAAAGAGAGCTGAACAAAATTTGGAGAATTTTCCTAATGATGATCTCACCATCTTAGCAATACAATTGATTAGAAATTGGTACTTAGGGAATTTTGAGCAACCATAGATAAATAAATATATACAGCAGATACACACACTGGTATGGATCCTATTGGTATGTCCAACAGCAGATGAAAGCTGAGACCATGGAAGAACAACAACAGAATTGGGCATTAAAAGAAGAAACCTATGGATTGAAATCAGATCAGAAACCATGTTTGTTCACTAGACCTTCTCAGCTGGGGTTTCGTGAGCGATTTAATCCTGAAAGTTTAAGCATCAACAATAGCACTTGGTTCCAGCTGGTTCCCTCAAGACAACTGAAAAAGAAAATAGTCTCTTAAATAACATTCTGTGGAGCTTACTTCTGTCATGCAACTCTGGTTGAAGTGAGGCTGTTTGTCATACATGTATAAATGTTTTCACCATCCTTAAGTAGAAGGACCTGGGAAGCACTGGGAAACCAAAGGTTTCATGTGACCTGGTTTATTGCAGTGTTTGCTTTATTATATGGGCTTCCCCGGTAGCTCAGAAGGTAATGAATCTGCCTGCAATGCAGGATACCCAGGTTCAGTCCTGGGTCAGGAAGATCCGCTGGAGAAGGGAGTGGCCACCCACTCCAGTGCTCTTGCCTGGAGAATTCCATGGACAGGACTTGCTTATAGCAGTCAGGAATTGAACTCACAATATCTCTGAGGTATATCTGTACTTTATTCTCTTCATGATACTATCTCCCTAAAAGATTTCAAGTACACAGAACAATGGATGGGTACAGAAGAGGGAATACTGTTTAACTGTTTAACAGTCCAGTTTATAAATGAACCAGAACCCCCTTCCTCTAGGAATATCTGGTTATTCCCTCTATAAAGGCATCTCATGAAAAAGAAACTAGGAGTGTTAAAACTTCTTTATTAAAATTCAACAGGGGGGCTTCCCTGGTGGCCCAGTGGGTAAAGACTCCGCCTTGCAGTGCAAGGGGTGCCAGTTTGATCCCTGGCATGGGAAGATCCCGCATGTCGCGGAGCAACTGGACGGATGTGTCCAACTACCGAGCTGGAGGTCTGGAGCGCATGCGCCCAGAGCCGGTGCTCTGCAACGAGAGAGGCCACTGTGACAGGAGAACCACACAGGCCAAAGAACGAAGATGTATGAAAATAGATAAGTGAAAGAGCAGTAGAAGTGGCCAATAAAAAAAAAAAAACACATTAAAATTCAATAGGGACTTCCCTGGTGGTCCCGTGGTTAGCATTCCACCCTTTCAATGTAGGGGGTGCAAATCTGACCCCTGGTCAGGGAACTAAGATCCCATATGGTGAAGCCAAAAAATTTTAAAAAAGAAAAGTTCAACAGGAAAGTTAAACTAAAATTGCATCTACTCTGTTGGGACCAAAAATACATGATGGTTAATGAGAAGGATCTTTGTAACAAGCAAAACTGATGGTTTGACCTTGGGGACACCTTCAGAGAGGCAGCTTTGGGGGGTATTAGCTAATGTACACTCCATTCAGCTGGGATGACTTGATTGGTGCAGCTCTATCCCAAAATCCAGTCTCTTTTTCCTGGTACCAGCGGCTCATCTGCATGGTCTTCTCAAGGCAACGGCAGAAGCACACAAGGAGCACTAGGGAAAACACATAAAGCCTCTTGAGGCTCTGGCTCTGAATGGGTACAGGATGACCTTGGTTTTATTCTATTGGCAAAACAAGTCATAGGTCCAAAACCCACACCAAGAATCATAGAAGTCCATCCTGCCCAAATTGGATGTACACTGCATAGTTAGGTGGAAAGAAGTGAAGATACAGGAGAGGTAAAACAACAACCACAAAAACCCAAAGAGCTAATAATACCTTTCTATTTCTAGTTAATGAACGTATTTCAAAAAATATTAATTTGTACAATACACATTTACTGAAGGAAGGTTATTTACCTTCTCAGAAAGATTCTGACCCTATTCTTTTTTTCATTATTCCATAATATATTTTATAAACAGAATGTATTATTTCTTAATATTATTATATATTAGCAGTACTAACATTTCAGACTGGTGACATATGAAATTTTAAAAAGCCATACTTTATTAACGATGGGTTTCCCTCTCCACAGCACTGTTTCGTTCCTCAATCTCCTCCATTTTCTCTACACAAAATCATCTGCTGAGACAGTGATGTGGGTCTCCTGCCTGTCACTGCTGCATCCAGGCTTGGCACTCCTGACCAGGCACAGTTGAGCAGCATCTTCAGTAATAAAGCCACTACTTTGCTTGAAGTCAGGTTAAAAAACAGTTAGAAGAAGCAGTGTTTCTTAAAAACTCAAGCCTACTACGAGTTATTTATCATCTTCTAGCCAAACATCTTTTGGGCTCTTAAGGTGGTCTGTTTTCCTTTTCTGTTTCTTCTCCTGGCCAGGAGCTCAAAAATGGGAGTAAGTGAGTGGTCCAATCCTGCCAGATTTCCTATGGTAACTACTGTGAACAGGCTATGTAGGTTCCTACTGAAGTATTCAAATCTCATGCAAGACTCTAACTACTGAAAGCCTCATCACATGGAGTGACTCTTGTCATTTTCTACGAAAACTCTAACACTGAAGTGGCAGTGGTCGCTCTTAAGCTACTGGGGCATCTGACCTCAGGGACTCAGGTATAAAATCATAGTTCCTTTCTGAGTTTTGGTGACAGAGTAATGCCAGGTATTCCAAATACACAATTTTAAATATTTTTAACCACTTGAAAAGTATCATCAACACACTACTTGGTGTTCACTAAACGGTCACTCTGAGAATCAAAGAACCTTAACTATAAACGTCTTTACAAAATCCAATTATAACCAAGAATCTACTCTACATCTAATAAAGCAACTACTACAAAGGTAATGACAGAAAAAAAAAATAACATCACAAAATTACACTATAAAACTGGACAATTGTATGCAGGAACTGCCAAAGTTTTAGTGTTTAATAGCACAATGGACCAAGGTCTAAGATGTGAAGTCATCATGTTCAGGAAACATGGGGGGCAGGGGCGGGAAGTCACTCCATACACTAACCCTACAGTATGTGGTAAGAAGAATGCACCATTTATAACATAGAACCTGTCAACACAGAACTGTTCGCTGGGAGAAGCTGTTCATCTGGCAAAAAGTGTTCAGTCCAGGTATGAAGATGTGCATTTTAAAAGCCATACTTTATTAACGATGGGTTTCCCTCTCCACAGCACTGTTTCGTTCCTCAATCTCCTCCATTTTCTCTACACAAAATCATCTGCTGAGACAGTGATGTGGGTCTCCTGCCTGTCACTGCTGCATCCAGGCTTGGCACTCCTGACCAGGCACAGTTGAGCAGCATCTTCAGTAATAAAGCCACTACTTTGCTTGAAGTCAGGTTAAAAAACAGTTAGAAGAAGCAGTGTTTCTTAAAAACTCAAGCCTACTACGAGTTATTTATCATCTTCTAGCCAAACATCTTTTGGGCTCTTAAGGTGGTCTGTTTTCCTTTTCTGTTTCTTCTCCTGGCCAGGAGCTCAAAAATGGGAGTAAGTGAGTGGTCCAATCCTGCCAGATTTCCTATGGTAACTACTGTGAACAGGCTATGTAGGTTCCTACTGAAGTATTCAAATCTCATGCAAGACTCTAACTACTGAAAGCCTCATCACATGGAGTGACTCTTGTCATTTTCTACGAAAACTCTAACACTGAAGTGGCAGTGGTCGCTCTTAAGCTACTGGGGCATCTGACCTCAGGGACTCAGGTATAAAATCATAGTTCCTTTCTGAGTTTTGGTGACAGAGTAATGCCAGGTATTCCAAATACACAATTTTAAATATTTTTAACCACTTGAAAAGTATCATCAACACACTACTTGGTGTTCACTAAACGGTCACTCTGAGAATCAAAGAACCTTAACTATAAACGTCTTTACAAAATCCAATTATAACCAAGAATCTACTCTACATCTAATAAAGCAACTACTACAAAGGTAATGACAGAAAAAAAAAATAACATCACAAAAATACACTAAAAAACTGGACAATTGTATGCAGGAACTGCCAAAGTTTTAGTGTTTAATAGCACAATGGACCAAGGTCTAAGATGTGAAGTCATCATGTTCAGGAAACATGGGGGGCAGGGGCGGGAAGTCACTCCATACACTAACCCTACAGTATGTGGTAAGAAGAATGCACCATTTATAACATAGAACCTGTCAACACAGAACTGTTCGCTGGGAGAAGCTGTTCATCTCCTAGGCATATAGAAAGAGTGTGCCAGGTTCCAGTGCAGATGAGCAACCTTCAGCTCTTCTGTGCAGCAGGGATCTTGTTCTCACCCTCCAGCTCCTCCAACCTGGCCTGCGTCATGAGGTCTGCCATGTTCTTCTCCAGGTCATCAATGCAGCTGCTCATGTCATCAATTCTTCCAATGATCTGGTCGGACATGGTCTGAAATTTATCTTGCATCTGTTGCAGGAGCGTCTGCACCACCGAGGTAAGATCCTGCACAGTCTTGGGGTCGGTCTTGGCCATCTCCCTGGTTCCCAGCTTGGCGGTGTTGCCTCAGATGGTCAGTGACTTGATCCTATTCTTTCAAACAAAATCTGTCTTCAAAAGTGTGATGAGGAGCATTGTTTGTTTGGCAGCATAATTGCAGTCACTGTAGCTGGTGACAGCAGCCATGAAATCAGAAGATGATTGCTTCTTGGTGGGAAGACTATGGGAAACCTAGACAGTGCATTAAACAGCAGAGACATCACTCTGCTGACAATGTCCACAGAGTCAAGGCAGTGGTCTTCACGGTGGTCACGCACAGTTATGAGAGCTGCCCTGTGAAGGTGGCAGAGTGCCAAGACTTGATGTCTTCAAACTGTGGTGTTGGAGAAGACTCCTGAGCATTCCCTGGACAGCAAGAAGATCAATGTGGTCAGTGCTAAAGGAGATAAGCCCTGAATACTCATCGGAAGGACTGATGCTGAAGCTGAGGCTCCAATATTTTGGTGACTGGATGCAAAGAGATAACTCACTGGAAAAGACCCTGATGTTGGGGAAAAGTAAGGGCAGAAGGAGAAGAGGGTGTCAGAGGGTGAGGTGGCTGGATGGCATCACTAGTTCAGTGGACATGAACCTGGGCTAACTCCGGGAGATTTTGAGGAACAGGAAGGCCTGGTGTGCTGTACTCTATGGAGTCGAAAGAGTCAGACACAACTGGACAACTGAACAACAATACAAGCTCTGGGAAGTGCACTGCTTCCCTATAAATGGTTTTGATTCAGTCTACCTTTGGGGAAGGGCAGGGCACAAAAGACAGACATATGCCAAGTTGAGTGGAGGGGGATTCAAAACATCTTTTTGCCACAGGCAGAAAACAAAACAAAACTGTGTTTAGATTTTAACTTCCTTGTGGGCAGACATGTCTTACCCTTCTTTGGATTCCTGCTCCAAATTAAACTGGGGGCACAGCCCTATAGCAGAACAGACACTGACCTATGAGTCAGAAGCCTAGATTCTCAGTTCAGCAGGTTACTACTGCTCATGAACTTGAACCAGTTTCTTAGGCTCTCTGGCCCTCCATTTCCTGTTCTGTGAATGGGAAATAATGGTAAGGTGACCTATGCATCTCCAGAGGTGTGTGAAGAACAAATAGAATAGCAAATAGGAGAAGATGTTGGAACACTGCTGAATACTGCTGCCATATTCCTGTGCCATTCGTCTGAATTCTGTTCTTGTTAGGAAATGAGCATAAGGAGACCAAGGCTATAGATTTAAGCTACTTAGGTTTCAGACTCAGGAAAAAGCTGTTCCTTCTTCCCCTGCTGTTGAAATCTGGACTTGGGAGATCCAGAGCAACCTGGATGCTTCTGAAAAGAGAGGTCCTCGGAAGCCCTGACCCTAAGCAATCTGTTTCAACAGGCTTTTTGAAGTTGTAGACTATATTAAATATCTAAAGAAAGCTATGTCTTCTCTTTACAGGGTAAAAAACCAGTGTATCTAAGTCTGTAATCTTCCCTGGCCACTCAGGGGTGAAAGATCTGCCGGCCAATGCAGGAGTTACAGATTCAGTCTCTGGGTGGGGAAGATCTCCTGGAGAAGGAAATGGCAACCTGCTCGAGTAAAGTTGCCTAGAAAACCCCTAGACTGGAGAAGCCACCATCCATGAGGTCACAAGAGTTCGAGAAGAGGGTGTCAGAGGGTGAGGTGGCTGGATGGCATCACTAGTTCAGTGGACATGAACCTGGGCTAACTCCGGGAGATTTTGAGGAACAGGAAGGCCTGGTGTGCTGTACTCTATGGAGTCGAAAGAGTCAGACACAACTGGACAACTGAACAACAATACAAGCTCTGGGAAGTGCACTGCTTCCCTATAAATGGTTTTGATTCAGTCTACCTTTGGGGAAGGGCAGGGCACAAAAGACAGACATATGCCAAGTTGAGTGGAGGGGGATTCAAAACATCTTTTTGCCACAGGCAGAAAACAAAACAAAACTGTGTTTAGATTTTAACTTCCTTGTGGGCAGACATGTCTTACCCTTCTTTGGATTCCTGCTCCAAATTAAACTGGGGGCACAGCCCTATAGCAGAACAGACACTGACCTATGAGTCAGAAGCCTAGATTCTCAGTTCAGCAGGTTACTACTGCTCATGAACTTGAACCAGTTTCTTAGGCTCTCTGGCCCTCCATTTCCTGTTCTGTGAATGGGAAATAATGGTAAGGTGACCTATGCATCTCCAGAGGTGTGTGAAGAACAAATAGAATAGCAAATAGGAGAAGATGTTGGAACACTGCTGAATACTGCTGCCATATTCCTGTGCCATTCGTCTGAATTCTGTTCTTGTTAGGAAATGAGCATAAGGAGACCAAGGCTATAGATTTAAGCTACTTAGGTTTCAGACTCAGGAAAAAGCTGTTCCTTCTTCCCCTGCTGTTGAAATCTGGACTTGGGAGATCCAGAGCAACCTGGATGCTTCTGAAAAGAGAGGTCCTCGGAAGCCCTGACCCTAAGCAATCTGTTTCAACAGGCTTTTTGAAGTTGTAGACTATATTAAATATCTAAAGAAAGCTATGTCTTCTCTTTACAGGGTAAAAAACCAGTGTATCTAAGTCTGTAATCTTCCCTGGCCACTCAGGGGTGAAAGATCTGCCGGCCAATGCAGGAGTTACAGATTCAGTCTCTGGGTGGGGAAGATCTCCTGGAGAAGGAAATGGCAACCTGCTCGAGTAAAGTTGCCTAGAAAACCCCTAGACTGAGAAGCCTGAAAGGCCACCATCCATGAGGTCACAAGAGTTGGACACGACTGAGCAATCAACCACCATGAGCCTACGAGAACACACTCCTCTTAGAATCCTTGCTTTAGAGAAATAATGTCACTGAACACTCTCTGCGCTCAGCCTGTCTCTACAGTGGCCCTGTCTATGTTTCCTCATGTCCCGTCCTCAAGATGACTCCATTCAGAGCTTAATAGAAAGAATTAAGTCCTCTCCCTTGGCTTCTTTCTCTTATTTTCTGCTTCTCCTCTCCACAGACAGAGAGAGGAATTTAGCTTCGAGATGTGAGTGTATATTGGCCCAGGATGTTCTTTGAAGGCTGTTTTGCAAAAAGTTTCCCATCAGTCATTCTCTTCTCTGCCCCTTCTTCCTCTCCCACTCCTCCTCTTTTTCTTCTTCCAATCCTTCTTCTCTTCATCTTTCTCCTCTTCTTTCTTTTGCTTCCTTGAAACAACCCTTTTCTACTATTTTACAAAGGCACAGCATTATGATATAGTGGTCCCCAACATTTTTGGCACCAGGGATGGGTTTTGGTGGAAGACAATGTTTTCTATGGATTTAGGTGAATGAGGGAGGGTTTCAGGATAATTCAAACACATTGCATTTATTGTGCACTTAATTTCTAATCTAATGCCACTGTTGAGCTGACAGGAGGTTCAGTTCGGTTCATTCACTCAGTTGTGTCTGACTCTTTGGGACCCCGTGGACTTCAGCACGCTAGGCTTCCTTGTCCTTCCCCATCTCCTGGAGCTGGCTCAAACTCATGTCCATTGAGTCAGGGATGCCATTCAGTCATCTCATCCTCTGTCATCCCCTTCTCCTTTTTCCTTCTATTTTTCCCAACATCAGAGTCTTTTCCAATGAGTCATCTCTTCGCATTAGGTGGCCAAAGTATTGGAGTTTCAGCTTCAGCATCAGTCCTTCCAATGACTATTCAGGGTTGAGTTCTCTAGGATTGACTAGTTTGATCTCCTTGCAGTCCAAGGGACTCTCAAGAGTCTTCTCCAGCACCACAGTTCTGGTGCCTCCTGAGGACAGGTACCTCCTGCAGAAGAAGGTATCATCCATGGCCCAGAGGCTGGGGACCCCTGGCTCAACAAGACATCTTCAAGAGGCATGTCATTAATTAATGCAAGCTCACTTTACTTTTATTGGGAAAGAATCCAAGGCATTCATTTACTTTCCTTGTTGCTGTTGTTCAGTCACTCAGTCTTGTCCGACTCTTTGCGACCCTACGGACTGTAGCCCACCAGGCTCCTCTGTCCTTGAGGATTCTCCAGGCAAGAATACTGGAGTGGGCTGCCATGCCCTTCTCCAGGGGATATTCCCAACCCAGGGATCAAACATGTATCTCTTATGTTTCCTTCGTTGGCAGGTGGGTTCTTTACCACTGGCGCCTAAAAAGAAAATAAACAAAATAGACTGGTAGTTCAAGAAGGGCAAATCCAGGGGAGTGGTGATACTCCAGGTGCTGCAGGTCCTTCTAGCACAACCCTGTCACCAGGATGGACCTGGGATATGACAATTTTGAACCTCTGTGGTTGTTCAGTCACTAAGTCGTGTCTAACTATTTTTGTGACCCCATGGACTGCAGCACGCAAGGCTTCCCTGTCCTTCACCATCTCCCAGAGTTTTCTCACATGTCCCTGGAGGTGAGTAACCAGTAGCACCTTAAATGAACAGATAAGCAACTACTCCCTTCCCTCCAGCATTTTCTTGTGTGGCAGAACTGCTAGTCTAGCTCTCCTGTATAGGTTACCAGTTAAAAATGCACATAAATTCAGTTATCATCCATAGAATCCCACCTTGGAGGACATTTAGAATTATAACCACTGAAGGATGAGGATCACTGGAAAAAATGAGCAAGGCACAGAAGGACTAAGTGCGGGAAAAGAAATTATGACTCTGAAAATTCACAGACCATGACAATTGGAAAAAAGATGATATCAGCAAATGTGGTGATTTTTTTCTCCAGCACTCAAATTCTTGTCTTGTATGTCAACTGAAGGGAACTTTGTCCCAGGGATATCATACCATTATTCACACACACGCTGAGCTTTTGAAAAATTTTAAAATAGTAACTGAAAAAAATCTTTAATAGTCTTATATTCCAATTTGTCCGTTACCCCTTTGGGAGATATTTTCTGATGGTTGGACAAGTGACCAGTTTATTCTAGACATTGTTTCACATCCATATTATTTTTATACTTCTTGTACATCACGTTGCTAAGACTTAATTTATGAGCAATGAAACAGACGTGTTGCCCTTTTAAAATGTCTTTCTATCTGTTTAAAAATTGTCCAGGGAAAGCACAGCAAATGGAGGACACTGCTGAGCCATGAGATTTAACGATTCTTCTGTGGTTAGGGACTTCTTTGAAGATCTGAAGACAGTCATGGCTCCTCACCCCGGGAGGGCTGCACCTTTGCATGTGCCTGCCTTCTAAGCGACTTCAATCATGTCCGACCTTTTGTGACTCCATAGACTATAGCCTGCAGGCTCCTCTGTCCATGGAATTCTCCAGGCAATAATAGTGGAGTGGGTTGCCATGCCCTCCTCCAGGGGATCTTCCTGATCCAGGGATTGAATTCACAGAACCCATGTCTTTTATATCTCCTTCATTGGCAGGTGGGTTCTTACCACCAGCATTGCCTGGGAAGCCCCATGCTTATGCACATGCACACACAATTTCAGGATTTAGGTGGAGTTTTGCTCCTCTTGCAACTTCTGCTTTAAAGAATTAATTTACTTCCCATGCACTAGTAGGAAGATTGTAATTACCTTAGTTCATGCTTGCAAAGATTGCTTTCTCCTTTTTTCAGGCAATAGCCTACTGGAAATAAGCATTAAATAAATAAACCAGGTGAGTTCTAATAGAAAATAGTCAAACTACTTATAACCAAATGAAGGTCAGCAACCATGTCTCCTGTATAGGTTACCAGTTAAAATGCACATAAATTCAGTTATCATCCATAGAATCCCACCTTGGAGGACATTTAGAATTATAACCACTGAAGGATGAGGATCACTGGAAAAAATGAGCAAGGCACAGAAGGACTAAGTGCGGGAAAAGAAATTATGACTCTGAAAATTCACAGACCATGACAATTGGAAAAAAGATGATATCAGCAAATGTGGTGATTTTTTTCTCCAGCACTCAAATTCTTGTCTTGTATGTCAACTGAAGGGAACTTTGTCCCAGGGATATCATACCATTATTCACACACACGCTGAGCTTTTGAAAAATTTTAAAATAGTAACTGAAAAAAATCTTTAATAGTCTTATATTCCAATTTGTCCGTTACCCCTTTGGGAGATATTTTCTGATGGTTGGACAAGTGACCAGTTTATTCTAGACATTGTTTCACATCCATATTATTTTTATACTTCTTGTACATCACGTTGCTAAGACTTAATTTATGAGCAATGAAACAGACGTGTTGCCCTTTTAAAATGTCTTTCTATCTGTTTAAAAATTGTCCAGGGAAAGCACAGCAAATGGAGGACACTGCTGAGCCATGAGATTTAACGATTCTTCTGTGGTTAGGGACTTCTTTGAAGATCTGAAGACAGTCATGGCTCCTCACCCCGGGAGGGCTGCACCTTTGCATGTGCCTGCCTTCTAAGCGACTTCAATCATGTCCGACCTTTTGTGACTCCATAGACTATAGCCTGCAGGCTCCTCTGTCCATGGAATTCTCCAGGCAATAATAGTGGAGTGGGTTGCCATGCCCTCCTCCAGGGGATCTTCCTGATCCAGGGATTGAATTCACAGAACCCATGTCTTTTATATCTCCTTCATTGGCAGGTGGGTTCTTACCACCAGCATTGCCTGGGAAGCCCCATGCTTATGCACATGCACACACAATTTCAGGATTTAGGTGGAGTTTTGCTCCTCTTGCAACTTCTGCTTTAAAGAATTAATTTACTTCCCATGCACTAGTAGGAAGATTGTAATTACCTTAGTTCATGCTTGCAAAGATTGCTTTCTCCTTTTTTCAGGCAATAGCCTACTGGAAATAAGCATTAAATAAATAAACCAGGTGAGTTCTAATAGAAAATAGTCAAACTACTTATAACCAAATGAAGGTCAGCAACCATGTCTTTCTGCGTGTTTTTATTTGGCTTTTATGGAAATGTTTTGGGTGTGGGAATTCGGTGTTTAGAACTGTGAGATTCTCTCATCCTTTGATCCTCCTTAGGTGTACAGCAGCTGCAGAAAGAGGTGAAGGTCACAGATGAAGACTCAGTCATCTATGCAAACTATTTCACTGTGTATTTTGCCATAGCATCTTGAAGGGTTTAACATAAGTTCCCACCTATTTGAGATGGTTGGTAAACGTGAAAGAGCACAAGGAAACTGCAAGGACCCTAATTTCCCTACCATTTGCATGACTGTTAAAAGAAATTGCCAGTAACAATGATTGCTCAGAAGTGGTCTCAAAGGGGTGTGGTTTGGAAGAGATATTGTTTACTCTGAAAGAAATGTTGTTTTCTTTGTTCTACCCATAAATGTCTCATCTAATTGCTCTCATTAGATTTTTTTCTGAAGAAACTGATCTATTGTGTGATAGATCATCAATGGTTTTTTTCCCTTTATTTGTAGAGATTAAATCAATAAACCTGGTGATACTACCCTAAAATTATTTACAAATAAAATAAATACTAGTCAGATGTCCATGATCTAGAATTTTAGTCCTCCTTTTCCCTTTTCATGTTTGTCCTTAAGGAAGTGAATTTTGAATAAAAGCTTTCACTAAAAAGTGACCTAGAACCTGGGAAAAAGAATAAATTTCAGCTAATCAGCTCTACTGATTAAGAAAGTCCAAGAGCAATAATTTGGAAGGAGGTGTTTCTTGTGGAAGCCACTACCACCCTAGCCATCATTATCCCCACTGTCACCATCAACACCATCAACACCATCACCATCACTACTATCACCATCAACACCACCACCAGTGACATCAACACCATCACCAGCAAAACCATCACCAGCAACATCAACACCAGTGACATCAACCCCATCACCACCACCTCCACCTCTACTATGACCATTATTACCATTTATATCACCATCATCACCATCACCATTACTACTACTATCATCAACACTGTTAATATGATTAACCATTACTATATGCCAGGAACTGTGTTGGGGACTTCCTTTGCACTATTTTAATAAACCCCACAAAGTGGGGCATTTGCACCTGTTAGTTGATGGCTCCAGTGCTCCCCCCTGCCCTTTTCTGATTAACACAGACTCATTCTTCAGAGAACACTTCAGACAACACTCATCTGGTGAAGAGGCCCCACCCCCGATTCTGTGTCCTTCTGTATCTCCTTACCCTCTCCATTACTAGGCTGCAAACTCTAGGAGAAGGTGCATGCTGCACTAAGTCACTTTAGTCGTGTCCAGCTCTTTGCAACCTGTAGCCTGCCAGGCTCTTCTGTCCATGAGATTCTCCAGGCAAGAATATTGGAGTGGGTTGCCATTTCCTTCTCCAGGGAATCTTCCTGACCCAGGGATCTAACTTGCATCTCCTGTGGCTTCTACATCTCAAGAAAATTCTTTACTGCTGAGCCACCTGGAAGCCCATTGTAGAGGGATGGGGACATATCACTTCTTGCTCACTAGGCAATGTGTCAATGCATGTGATTGTTCAATACATGTTGTATTGGGCCATGTATGCAGTCATAGAGCACGGAAGTCAGGATTTCATCACAGTACTTTTCAACACTATAGATTTACCCACTGTTATTATACCTCTCCCATCCCTTCTTTCTTCTCTTTCTTCTCATCACAACAGCATAGAGTATTAGTAAAAGGGGCGGTTTCACATTTAGACTATCCAAGTTTAAATCCAAATAGTACATGCAAAGCACTAAGTGCTCAATATTTGTTATACTTTGATTACTGTCCTATCCACTTCTGATCTGTGGGTGGGAGTGTGTCAAATCAGATGTATGGTCATATCATTTGAATTAGCCCAGGGCACTTGGCAATGAAACCAATAATTTAAGATGGACAATGTGGGGTCGTCCCTGGAGATCCAGTGGTTACTACCTTGAGCCTCCACTGCAGGGACATGAGCTTGATCCCTGGTCAGTAAACTAAGATCCAGCATATCAGTCAGTGTGGCCAGAAAAAAAATGACCGGAAATATTGGTCTAGGGAGGTATATAACACACAGAATTAGATGAAATTTATGTAATTAATGAAATTTACTTAATTAATAGTTTGCTATGACTATAGAAAAGGAAGAAAATCAGAGACTAGTTATGCAGATAATGGTGTGGAGGGAGGATGCTTAAAACTTTCATCCAATAGAAAGGAGCAATTTCAATCCCCTTTCTGATTAACACAGACTCATTCTTCAGAACATACACTCATCTGGTGAAGAGGCCCCACCCCCGATTCTGTGTCCTTCTGTATCTCCTTACCCTCTCCATTACTAGGCTGCAAACTCTAGGAGAAGGTGCATGCTGCACTAAGTCACTTTAGTCGTGTCCAGCTCTTTGCAACCTGTAGCCTGCCAGGCTCTTCTGTCCATGAGATTCTCCAGGCAAGAATATTGGAGTGGGTTGCCATTTCCTTCTCCAGGGAATCTTCCTGACCCAGGGATCTAACTTGCATCTCCTGTGGCTTCTACATCTCAAGAAAATTCTTTACTGCTGAGCCACCTGGAAGCCCATTGTAGAGGGATGGGGACATATCACTTCTTGCTCACTAGGCAATGTGTCAATGCATGTGATTGTTCAATACATGTTGTATTGGGCCATGTATGCAGTCATAGAGCACGGAAGTCAGGATTTCATCACAGTACTTTTCAACACTATAGATTTACCCACTGTTATTATACCTCTCCCATCCCTTCTTTCTTCTCTTTCTTCTCATCACAACAGCATAGAGTATTAGTAAAAGGGGCGGTTTCACATTTAGACTATCCAAGTTTAAATCCAAATAGTACATGCAAAGCACTAAGTGCTCAATATTTGTTATACTTTGATTACTGTCCTATCCACTTCTGATCTGTGGGTGGGAGTGTGTCAAATCAGATGTATGGTCATATCATTTGAATTAGCCCAGGGCACTTGGCAATGAAACCAATAATTTAAGATGGACAATGTGGGGTCGTCCCTGGAGATCCAGTGGTTACTACCTTGAGCCTCCACTGCAGGGACATGAGCTTGATCCCTGGTCAGTAAACTAAGATCCAGCATATCAGTCAGTGTGGCCAGAAAAAAAATGACCGGAAATATTGGTCTAGGGAGGTATATAACACACAGAATTAGATGAAATTTATGTAATTAATGAAATTTACTTAATTAATAGTTTGCTATGACTATAGAAAAGGAAGAAAATCAGAGACTAGTTATGCAGATAATGGTGTGGAGGGAGGATGCTAGTTAGAGGAGCTTTCATCCAATGAGGAAAATCTGAGAGCTGTTTGAATGGTTTTAAGTCAAAGTATGGCAAAACCTTGAATACATTGCTCTAGGAACCGAGAAGGGCAGAGTGGATAGTGGACAAGAGAAATGAAGGGTACCTACAAAAAGTTCTGGAACTAGATGGAGGATGTTACCAAAGATATGAAATGTGGTGGGAATTCACTGCAAATAAAGAGATTGATCCAAATACTAGGTGGCAAAGATAATTATTAGCTAAAATGGTGGTGAATTAAGATAAAGTATGCATTTCTTTCCTTATTTGGTTCTTTTCTCTCTTTCTTTCTTTCATTGGTGTTTTCAAGGATTTGTTATTGTTCAGTCACTAAGTTGTGTCTGACTCTTTGTGACCCCATGGACTGAACCAGGCTTCCCTGTCTTTCACTATACTATCTCCCAGAGTTTGCTCAAACTCGTGTCCATTGAGTTGGTGTTGCTAGTTTGTACTAATACACTGATTATGCTATCACCTTCACATTCAAAATCAACTAACAAGGAAGGCTGTAAGAAATATCAAAAACTGTCTAAATTTAGAAAAATCTTCATGGCATGACAAATTGGATTTACAGGGTCAACCTGTGAGAAATAAATGAGAACATTTTATGTATCTGGGTACAAGTTGCAAAATAGAGAAAATCAACATATCCTAGAACTTGGTGCTGTAATTGCAGGTTTAATTTTACCAGTGGTTCTCTTTCTCATAGTTTCCTGTGTTGGAGTTGATGGCATGGGAATGAATGACCACAGAATTAGCAATTATCCTACAATTTAAAAAGTGTGGTCAAATTTGTTTCTGTTAGCACTAAGCTTTCCACTTGCATAAAAACTTACTAAATGAAAGATTTAGAGAAATGGATCAACCTTAGGTTCCCTACATTAGCAACTAGTAAAGATAACAGGATCATTAAACTCTCCATCTTTCTGAGAAAATGAAAAGTGATGATGGATTTGTATCTCTATATAGCTGCATTCATTAAATCCCACTATTTACAAAGTTTGCTATGACTATAGAAAAGGAAGAAAATCAGAGACTAGTTATGCAGATAATGGTGTGGAGGGAGGATGCTAGTTAGAGGAGCTTTCATCCAATGAGGAAAATCTGAGAGCTGTTTGAATGGTTTTAAGTCAAAGTATGGCAAAACCTTGAATACATTGCTCTAGGAACCGAGAAGGGCAGAGTGGATAGTGGACAAGAGAAATGAAGGGTACCTACAAAAAGTTCTGGAACTAGATGGAGGATGTTACCAAAGATATGAAATGTGGTGGGAATTCACTGCAAATAAAGAGATTGATCCAAATACTAGGTGGCAAAGATAATTATTAGCTAAAATGGTGGTGAATTAAGATAAAGTATGCATTTCTTTCCTTATTTGGTTCTTTTCTCTCTTTCTTTCTTTCATTGGTGTTTTCAAGGATTTGTTATTGTTCAGTCACTAAGTTGTGTCTGACTCTTTGTGACCCCATGGACTGAACCAGGCTTCCCTGTCTTTCACTATACTATCTCCCAGAGTTTGCTCAAACTCGTGTCCATTGAGTTGGTGTTGCTAGTTTGTACTAATACACTGATTATGCTATCACCTTCACATTCAAAATCAACTAACAAGGAAGGCTGTAAGAAATATCAAAAACTGTCTAAATTTAGAAAAATCTTCATGGCATGACAAATTGGATTTACAGGGTCAACCTGTGAGAAATAAATGAGAACATTTTATGTATCTGGGTACAAGTTGCAAAATAGAGAAAAATCAACATATCCTAGAACTTGGTGCTGTAATTGCAGGTTTAATTTTACCAGTGGTTCTCTTTCTCATAGTTTCCTGTGTTGGAGTTGATGGCATGGGAATGAATGACCACAGAATTAGCAATTATCCTACAATTTAAAAAGTGTGGTCAAATTTGTTTCTGTTAGCACTAAGCTTTCCACTTGCATAAAAACTTACTAAATGAAAGATTTAGAGAAATGGATCAACCTTAGGTTCCCTACATTAGCAACTAGTAAAGATAACAGGATCATTAAACTCTCCATCTTTCTGAGAAAATGAAAAGTGATGATGGATTTGTATCTCTATATAGCTGCATTCATTAAATCCCACTGTCTTGAGAGAATACTATAAAAAGTATTTTTGAATTTTAATTTTGCACAATAAAATTGATTAAGATTATTCTAGCTATTCTACTTATTTATAGCACAAGAGTGGTTTAAAATAAAGGCTGAAAATCCTCAGTATATTATTTAATTTACAGTAAGCTCATATTCTCATATTGTTATGGAAATTTCCCTTGATTCTAATTCCTCATAACAGGAAAATTGCAGTTACTTCTTTTTGCTTGCTTGTTTGTTTAAATTTTGGCCTCTTTTATTGGTTTTTTATTTATTTGTTTTCATCCATCTTTGTTCTTTGGCCTGTGTGGGCCTCCCATTGCAGTGGTCTCTCTCTTCTTGTAGAGCACTGGCTCTGGGCGCATGTGCTCCAGAGCACTGGCTCATAATTGAACACACCGGTCCAGCCGCTCTGCATGCAGCACATGGGATCTTCCTGGGCCAGGGATCAAACTGGTGTCCCTTGCACCGCAAGGCAGACTCTTTACCCCCTGCACCACCAGGGAAGCCCTTTTTCTTTATACCTACAACTTTACCAGTTGCAGAGAGGGTATCCAATGAGAATTTATTGGTGAGAATAGGTACATCTACATGCATTGAAATTAAAGTTCTGTATCACTGACTTAATGGCTAACTACCTGGGCAAGGATGTATGTAGGGAGACCTAGATTCACCAACACATCACAGAAACCAGTCAAAGAGATAATCATTTCCTTAAATGAAAATGGAAGTGTTCAGTGTTGGAGGAGCAGAAAAACTAGATGCTTTTCTAGAACTCTGACCACCTCATCTGTTGGGTCCTGAGGTTGCTTGTCTGGAACATGCTAGTCCACATTACCTTGCAGTCATGGTAATGGTGTTGGTACCCTCAACCTTTATTTTTATTTTATTTTTAATTAATTAATTAATTATATTAATTATTGTGTTGGCATGGGCTGGGTCTTTGTTGCTGTGCTCAGGCTCTCTCTAGTAGCAGCGAGTAGGGACTACCCTCTAGTTGCACTGCTTGGGCTTCTCACTGCAGTGGGTTCTCTTGTGGAGCACCAGCTCTAGGCACTTGGGCTGGGTAGTTGCAGTGAACTGGCTTCAAGGCATGGGCTCAATAGTTTTGGCTCACGAGCTTCATTCCTTCTTGGCATGTGGACTCTTCCTGGATCAGGGATTGAACCTGTGTCCCCTGCATTGGCAGGCAGGTTCTTATCCACTGTACCACCAGGGAAGCTCTGCCTTCATCCTTTAAGAGAAGCTCTGAGGCGAATGGTCCGCTAATATGGAGCACCTGGAGGCAGGTCGTGTGCCTTCTTCCTGCTTGCTCAGCCCACGAAGATGGAGAACAAAGTCTTGGTGGGGGGCAGGGGTAGGGCAGGGGGTGGGGATTAGCCCCCCAGCCAGAGATGGCTGATAAATGCTTTGAAAGGTAGGAACCTGGTTAGAAGTCTGCCAATGCCAGTTACAAGGCGGGCAGAGAGACCCACTTCTTTCATTTATAACTGGAAGACCCAGCCCCTCCAAGGACTGACTTAACCATTAGGAACACAATTAGTTCTTGAGGTATGGCAGGAATTGGCAGGTTTGACCTTGAAAGTAACAGTGATTTCTTTTTTTCTGATTCTAAATGTAATATACAGTGATTTTAAACATTTTGTAGAATACAGAAAAATGTAAAGAAGATAAAAATTGGACTTCCTAGGTGGTGCGGTGGATAGGAATCTTCCTGCCAATGTAGGGGGCAACAGGTTTGATCCCTGGTCTGGGAAGATTTCACGTGTTGGGTAATAACTAAGTCCATACACCACAACTACTGAAGACCCCGTGCACTCCAGGGCCCATGAGCCACAACGGCTGAGCCTGTGTGCTGCAAGCCCAAAATAAACAAATAATTTTTAAAGAGATTTTGAACTCATTGTTTCTTTTTTTCTTTTTTAAAAGGTAAAAGTCACTTAGAATTATTTAGAAATTATAACATTTAATCTTTTGGAATTTGTCCTTCTTTTTTCCATAAAATAAATGGAATAAATACTGAAAATCAAACAAGTTCATAATGTACACATTATTTATAAACTTTTGTAGGGACTACCCTCTAGTTGCACTGCTTGGGCTTCTCACTGCAGTGGGTTCTCTTGTGGAGCACCAGCTCTAGGCACTTGGGCTGGGTAGTTGCAGTGAACTGGCTTCAAGGCATGGGCTCAATAGTTTTGGCTCACGAGCTTCATTCCTTCTTGGCATGTGGACTCTTCCTGGATCAGGGATTGAACCTGTGTCCCCTGCATTGGCAGGCAGGTTCTTATCCACTGTACCACCAGGGAAGCTCTGCCTTCATCCTTTAAGAGAAGCTCTGAGGCGAATGGTCCGCTAATATGGAGCACCTGGAGGCAGGTCGTGTGCCTTCTTCCTGCTTGCTCAGCCCACGAAGATGGAGAACAAAGTCTTGGTGGGGGCAGGGGTAGGGCAGGGGTGGGATTAGCCCCCCAGCCAGAGATGGCTGATAAATGCTTTGAAAGGTAGGAACCTGGTTAGAAGTCTGCCAATGCCAGTTACAAGGCGGGCAGAGAGACCCACTTCTTTCATTTATAACTGGAAGACCCAGCCCCTCCAAGGACTGACTTAACCATTAGGAACACAATTAGTTCTTGAGGTATGGCAGGAATTGGCAGGTTTGACCTTGAAAGTAACAGTGATTTCTTTTTTTCTGATTCTAAATGTAATATACAGTGATTTTAAACATTTTGTAGAATACAGAAAAATGTAAAGAAGATAAAAATTGGACTTCCTAGGTGGTGCGGTGGATAGGAATCTTCCTGCCAATGTAGGGGGCAACAGGTTTGATCCCTGGTCTGGGAAGATTTCACGTGTTGGGTAATAACTAAGTCCATACACCACAACTACTGAAGACCCCGTGCACTCCAGGGCCCATGAGCCACAACGGCTGAGCCTGTGTGCTGCAAGCCCAAAATAAACAAATAATTTTTAAAGAGATTTTGAACTCATTGTTTCTTTTTTTCTTTTTTAAAAGGTAAAAGTCACTTAGAATTATTTAGAAATTATAACATTTAATCTTTTGGAATTTGTCCTTCTTTTTTCCATAAAATAAATGGAATAAATACTGAAAATCAAACAAGTTCATAATGTACACATTATTTATAACTTTATTTTCTCCTTATTGTATAGTGATCACTGTCGCATATCTTTAAAATGACTTTTTAAAAAATTTTATTGAATTATAGTTGCTTTACAATGTTCTATCAACTTCAGGTATAGTGTGAAATGGTTTCTGATGACTGCACAACAAGGTTATATTTATCTAAACTCTACTTTTGACCATTTAGGTTATTTACAGTGTTAGAATTAAAAATAATGCATCTCCCAAATAGTTGGAATAATCTTCCCAGTCATTAGCATATAAAATCACCCAGCACATAAAAACTAACCACATCATATTTGGGTTCACTCTCACCTTCTGAGATGGCCCACACTGTCTCTGTGAAATGTGGTGGTTTTTTTTTTTTCCCTAAATAAATCCACTTCTTACCTATCAAAAAAAATGCAATGATGAACTCCGTTGTTGTTAGTAAATTTTTGTACACTTTTCTGAGATTTCCTTGTGGTCTATTTCTCTACAATAATCATGGTTTTTCTTAATTTGGAATCAGATAAAAAGCACATTTAAAAAATCTTTAAAATACATTTTTTAAAAATGCCATTGATCACATACACATGTACAGATGCGCAATAGAAAAGGATCAATCAATTTAAGAATACTCAGGCTGGTCTCAAAAGCATTAGTGGCAGAATCTTCCACTCTTAACCTTTCCACAGTCACCAATAAATTGTGACTAGGTAAGTCTGAGAAAGCACACCTCACTTATAAAGCATCATCTGGGGTTAGGTTACCTTGGAGAGTGATGGATTCGTGATATACTGAGAATAATGAAGTGAAGTCCAATTTGATAAAATCTCTCATCCCTTACTTCACTTTTTTTCTGGCCTTAGGGGATGAAGGAGAAAGACAATTTCCAAAGCTGAATTACTGAGATTTTCCCCAGGCCAGCATTATGCTCAATGCCCTTCAGCCTGCCACAATGGGAGACCTTCATTTTTAATTTCTTGGTCCCTGTCTTTACTTAGGATGGAAAAAAAAAAAAAAAAAAAAGAATCTCAGAAACTGTCCTTGTATTGTCTCTAAAAAGATTTTGCAGGTTTGAAGAGAAATGAAATGTTCAGCAAATCACCAGGTATTAAATATCACCTGTGTCATTACTCACATGCATCATTGAAACAGCCTTTAAAACTAGCAGCAAGGAAGAAGATTTTATTTCCATAACCTGTAAATCCACCGCAAGCCTTGACCAAGCTTAGTGGGGAGAGCCTGTGCCAGGTGACTGCTGCCCAAGACACCTTGATGTGGTCTTGCTGGGTCAGCAGTCTGGACGCCTAGAGTAATGGCAAGAGCGATTGAGTGTGCAGAAGCAGAGAAGTATGAACACTTGGGAAGAATCTCAGTGGTGGGAGGGATTAGTGTGTTCCTCATCCTGCTGTGCCCCACTAAATATCAGGTCTGTCCCTAAGGCCAATATGGGGTGAAACCAAGATGGCCATGATACTGGTGAATTGCTGACTCCTGGCTCTTTAGCTGTTTTCTACCTTGATCCTACTTGGGTAGCTTTATTTTACTCACATGTTCAATGATTTTTATATTTCAGCATTAACAAGATTCTCTCTCCAGAAAGAATTGGATAGGTTTATTACCCCACCCCTCAACTTTAGCAGAAGGTAGGACTTGGTAAGCTGGGAGGGAAGGTAAGGGTCCCTGGTTGCATCCAAATGTTACCAGTCACAAAGGACCCCCCAAGAGTAATTGGCTCTTTCTACTTTTACCATGTGAGAATGTTTATTAGTGAATTAATGTTGACGTAGGTGAATATTCCCTTGTAGCTCAGTCAGTAAAGAACCTGCCTGCAACGCAGGAGACCCAGGTTCAGTTCCTGGGTGGAGAAGATCCCCTGGAGAAGTAAATGACAACTCACTCCAGCATTCTTGCCCAGTGAATCCCATGCACTGAGGAGCCTGGCAGGCTGCTGCCCATGGGGTCACAAGAGTTGGAGATGACCTAGTGATTAAACCACGGCAAAGTGAATATTCATGATAAATCACAAAGCATGATTCTTGAAAAATAAGACTCTTGCTCCACATATATGTTTATTTATTTAAAGCCAAAAATGGGAGTAATAAGGATCCCAATTGGTCAGCAGATCCAGTTATTCTCTTTTCTTCTCTTTCTCTGTGTGTCCTTGAACTTGGTTTCTCTGGACAGTGTTGCTGACTCATTAGGAATAGTGCAGACACCCACCTTGAAACTGACATTCAAAGAAACCTGTTCATCTCTTTGATTTTCAGTTCAGCCCTTATTTGAGTTATTCAAGGTCACCACTGGCGTCTTTCTATAATGCTAATGGCAGGCATCCTCCATCAGCTGAAAAGCAATGTCCTTGAAGGATACATTAATTCCTAGGGAATAGAGCTGTATATTAGTTATGTTCTAATCAGTTTCTCTGGTGTTGCAGTGAACTGCAACTCAGTAAGCAAGAAGGTTAGTCAGTCATGACTGGCTGGGAAAATTCATTTACTAAACATCTTAGGCTCTCATATTGCAGGTTGGTGGCAAGGACTCTGAGAAGAAAAGCTCAGGAAGGGAGGATGCCATACACTGAATGGTGGAAATTGCGTGGAAAGGTGGTGGGCACCTCCATGCCTGAGCAGGCATGTTCTATGTCCATGTGCAGAGGATAAGTGGAGTGTTTGTCATGAAGACAAGCTGACCAGATTGGAGACTAGAGATAAGAATCCCAACAGACTGGCCTTTTTTGATGGGTTTTAGTACCATGTCCCAAGAAAGTCAGACGTTCACCAACACAACTTTCTCATATTCAAGATTTCAAATAGTTTTTGTCCATGACTATGAGGAAATGAAACGAATTAACCAAAATCACTGTGGACAGTGACTGTGGTCATGAAATTAAAAGACACTTGCTCCTTGGAAGAGAAAACTATGACAAGCCTAGACAGCATATTAAAAAGCAAAGATATCACTTTGTTGACAAAGATCTGTATAGTCAAATCTATGGTTTTTCCAGTAATCATGTACAGAGGCAAGAGCTGAACCATAAAGAAGACTGAGTGCCCAAGAATGGATGCTTTCAACCTGTGGTGTTGGAGAAGACCCTTGAGAGTCTCTTGGACACCAAGGAAATCAAATCAGTCAATCCTAAAGGAAATCAACCCTGAATATTCATTGGAAAGACTGATGAGGAAGCTGCAGCTCTGATACTTTGGCCACCTGACGCAAAGATCCAACTCATTGGAAAAGACCCTGATGCTGGGGAAGATTGAGGGCAGGAGGAGAAAAGAGCTACAGAGGATGAGACGCTTAGCATCACTGACTCAAATGAACATGCGTTTGAGCAAACTCAGGGAGACAGTGAAGGACAAAGAAGTCTGGCGTGCTGCAGTCCTTGGGATCTGCAGATAAGAGCTGGACATATCTTAGCAACTAAACAACAACAACAATGAGGAAATTTTAGGAATTAACCATGAAATGAATTATTTCTGAAACTCTGAAGTCAGGATTTGTTGTGGATTCAACTGAGACCCACCTTGACTTATTGAGGAATAGGAGGATTACTTATTTTCCTTTTTTACAGACTGGAGAGTGATCTTCAAACACTGGTGAGGAGTATTTTATGTGGAACCCCAGTATGAAAAATAAGTAGAAGTGTCTTCTCTGGTATCTGTGGAATTCAACCATAAACCTTTACCCCAAGACACAGCATGAAGTGAGCTATACTAACCAAAGTGGAAAATTCCTCCAAATTTGTATGGGAGCAGAACCTGCTGGCACTAAGTGGTAGCCCATGGAAAAAACCTGGCAACACTGACGGATGTCATAGAATCAACTCCATGAAACTCATTTTTTGTGTTTACAGTAGGGATGTTGTTAAGGATGTGGTTGATGATCTCACATTGTTTTTGTCCATGACTATGAGGAAATGAAACGAATTAACCAAAATCACTGTGGACAGTGACTGTGGTCATGAAATTAAAAGACACTTGCTCCTTGGAAGAGAAAACTATGACAAGCCTAGACAGCATATTAAAAAGCAAAGATATCACTTTGTTGACAAAGATCTGTATAGTCAAATCTATGGTTTTTCCAGTAATCATGTACAGAGGCAAGAGCTGAACCATAAAGAAGACTGAGTGCCCAAGAATGGATGCTTTCAACCTGTGGTGTTGGAGAAGACCCTTGAGAGTCTCTTGGACACCAAGGAAATCAAATCAGTCAATCCTAAAGGAAATCAACCCTGAATATTCATTGGAAAGACTGATGAGGAAGCTGCAGCTCTGATACTTTGGCCACCTGACGCAAAGATCCAACTCATTGGAAAAGACCCTGATGCTGGGGAAGATTGAGGGCAGGAGGAGAAAAGAGCTACAGAGGATGAGACGCTTAGCATCACTGACTCAAATGAACATGCGTTTGAGCAAACTCAGGGAGACAGTGAAGGACAAAGAAGTCTGGCGTGCTGCAGTCCTTGGGATCTGCAGATAAGAGCTGGACATATCTTAGCAACTAAACAACAACAACAATGAGGAAATTTTAGGAATTAACCATGAAATGAATTATTTCTGAAACTCTGAAGTCAGGATTTGTTGTGGATTCAACTGAGACCCACCTTGACTTATTGAGGAATAGGAGGATTACTTATTTTCCTTTTTTACAGACTGGAGAGTGATCTTCAAACACTGGTGAGGAGTATTTTATGTGGAACCCCAGTATGAAAAATAAGTAGAAGTGTCTTCTCTGGTATCTGTGGAATTCAACCATAAACCTTTACCCCAAGACACAGCATGAAGTGAGCTATACTAACCAAAGTGGAAAATTCCTCTCCAAATTTGTATGGGAGCAGAACCTGCTGGCACTAAGTGGTAGCCCATGGAAAAAACCTGGCAACACTGACGGATGTCATAGAATCAACTCCATGAAACTCATTTTTTGTGTTTACAGTAGGGATGTTGTTAAGGATGTGGTTGATGATCTCACATTGTTTCCTTTATGAATATCTGCTGAAGACATTTTTCTCTTCCCTCAGGACCACGATTAACCACATTTCTCCTGAGCAGCTGAGTAGCTTGCATATTGTAGCTACTGTATAGTGAGCCCTATCCCTACCTATAGCATAGGGTTCTCAAACCTTACTGCATACTACGGGGAGCTCTTAAAATGCAAATGTCAGGGCTGACCTCAGACCAGTTGCATCAGAATCTCAAGAGGGACATCAGCATTTCAGTTTTCTGGGTGATTCTAATGTGCAGTCAAAATTTAGACCCACTGTTCTGGAGCCTTATCACATGTACCATGCCCCTCCTCTTTTACCATCCAATTGCCCAATTTGTTCATTCTGTATATGATATATACTAGATACATATGTCCTTATTAGCCTTGCAAATCTTTCTTTGAGAGTGAGTCATGTGTATACATACATAATTCCACACATTAGTTGACACTGATTAACTGAATGAGATAAGAACAGTCATTTTTTTTTTCTGGCCAGGCCATGCAGCTTGTGGGATCTAGTTTCCCTACCAGAGGTTGAAGCTGAAAGTATTCTACCTCAGATTGAGACTTAAACCCAAAACCAAATTTGGAACTTGAACCCACATGGCTGGGACTTGAACCCAGCCAAAACCCTATTTGGGATTTGAACCAAGTCAAAACCCTGTTTGGGACTGGAACCCACATGGCTGGGGCTTGAACCCAGCCAAAACCCTGTCTGAGACTTGAACCCACGTGGTCAGGACTTAATCCAGCACTCACCCAACATTTGGACTCATTGAGGTTCAGGTTCTTTGTGCCTCAATGCAGAAGGAGTTCAGCAAGAGGCAGAGTGATAGGCAAGAAGAGGATTTATTAGGATAGGACGCTTGTAAGTGGCGCAAGTGGGCAGGCAGGAAAGCTCTGCTCTTCTCTCAATTGGGTGGGCAGCAATATGTATATACGAGAGTAGAAGACCGCCTTCTTCAAGTAGATGTAGATGCAGACACAAGGCATACGTCATTAGCTCCTCCTTTCCCAGCTCTTCCTGCTTGATTGAATAAGGAGCAGCTTTCTTGAGTTATCATTAACTTAACTGGCCTCCCAACATTTCCCAGGTTCTACGCTTCCACCTACAGTCCCCTACTAGGACTCCATAACTACCTAACTATTCAATCCTGCCCCTATCAAAACTACACCCTCTGCATTGGAAGTGTGGAGTCTTAGCCATTGGACCGCCAGGGAATTCCAAGGAATAGTCACTTTTGTAGATTAAATTCAATAATTCTTACCACCTTTTCCAATAGTACATATGCTAGTTGGGTCTTCTAAGAAGCAGATGCCAAATCTTAGTTAGAATGTCAGCTACTGGAGGACAAAGAGGCAGTGCAGATTGGGGTGAAGAATGTGGGTGTCAGAATCCCACCGACCTCAGTTTAATGCCAGCTCTGCCCCTCCGTGTATGACCCTGTCAAGTTTATCCATCTGAGGTGGTCTTCTCATCTGTAAGAGAGGGTACTACTGCCCCCACAGAGTTAAAAGATTCAATGCAACTGTATATAAAACATTAAGTAGCTTGCTTACCTCAAGTACTCATAAATGGTGATTTTAACCATTTTAAAATGTTTTTCTGTCACTTTTCCATAGGATGTCCTTGCCCAAGTTGACTGGCTAAACCAGGGCTTGGTTGATTTTTTTTTTTTTTTAAGATTTATTTAGTTATTTATTTATTTTGGGGCGGGGGTCGGGTTGGGGAGGGAGGGGAGTGGGCGGGCCACTTCTATTGGTCTTTCATTTTTCTATTTTCATCCGTCTTTGTTCTTTGGCTCCTGTGGGCCTCCCATTGCGGTGGTATCTGTCTTTGCAGAACGCTGGCTCTGGGTGCATGCACCCCAGAGCTCTGGCTCGGTAATTGGACACATCAGTCCAGCCTCTCCACGGCATGTGGGATCTTCCCAGGCCAGGGATCAAACCAGCGCCCCTTGCACTGTAAGGCGGTGTCCTTACCCACTGGACCACCAGGGGAAGCCCTTGGTTGAATTTTTATCCAATAAACTCAAATGTTCTTCATAAAAAAAAAAAAAGAAAAAAAGTAGCAGCAGATGCCAAGATTGGATTCTTTTTAAAATTTATTTATTTATTTTGGACTATTCTGGGTTTTCACTGCTGCCACAGGCTCTTCTCTCATTGCAGGGAGTGGGGGCTACTCTCTAGTGGAGCTGAGCAGATTTCTTGTTGCAATGACTTCTCTTGTTGTGGAACTCAGGCTCTAGGGCACATGGGCTTCAATAGTTGCAGTGCATGGGCTCAGCAGTTGAGGTTCCAAGGCTCCAGAGCACAGGCGCCATAGTTGTGGCCGATGGGCTTAGTTGTTCCGCAGCATGTGGGATCTTCCCGGATCAGGGGTCTCCTGCATTAGCAGGCCAACTCTTCACCACTGAGCTACCAGGGAAGCCCCCAAGATGGTATTCTATATGCAAAAAAAAAAATCTTATCTGAGAAACAACTAGGAGATGGAGTTGGGAAGGGCTTAGAAAACCAGCAGTGTTTGATTGGGTCTGACCTCAGGGAAAAAAGAAAGAGAAGGAATCAAGCATGGGTGATCCAAATGGCACAATGGTCAAGTATCCACCTGCCAATGCAGGAGACAGAAGAGATATGGGTTCAGTCCCTGGGTGAAGAAGATCCTCTGGAAGAGGAAATAGCAATCCAACTCCAGTATTCTTACCTGGGAAATCCCATGGACAGAGGAGCCTGGTGGGCTACAGTTCATACGGTCAAAAAGAGTCAGACAGATTGAGCAACTGAGCACACACACTCAGGGTGGGTGATGCAGCTGTAGATATGTTTGGCAAGGCCAATAAGGAGCCCTCGAGCTCGAGTCACCAGTAAGAGGAGCTCAAGAGCCCCCAGGGACAGGCCAGACTTAGCCCCCACGTGCAGGTACTGGCTGGGAGCACCCAAAGGAAGGGTATCCGCCTGCTAACAGGATGGCAGATTTTGGATCATCATACCCGGCCTGTAGGTCAATCAATCATGCCCCTTTCTGTGGAGATCTGAGAGGCACATTTCTAAGGCAACCTCCACACATCACCTGCATTCCTTTCCCAGGCTGACTCTTCCTATTATTTGTGTTTAGAAACAGCAAAGGATTCTGAGGGATGAGGATGTACGACAGGAGGCTGAACGAAAACAGCCGAGCCAAGAAAATGACAAACGGCAGTGCCCAGAGGTGGCTGTTGGGGACCAAGAGGGCAGACCATGGAGCATTAGTCCTGGTTCAGCCACAGAGGGGGAAGAGAGAAGTGGGGTGGGAGCGGAATGACAAGTGAGAGAAGAGGGATGCTTCTAGAATAAATCTGAATGGGAGTGAGTGAAAAGGACTGTGTTGGTTAGACCTTGACAGAAACCATTGAGTCAAAGCATGGATGTCATTTGCACCTAAGAAATGGAGGCATATTTCAACCTGGGGAACCTGCCTCACTTCCATTGCTTCAGCAAGACACATTTTGGGCTTTAATAGTAATAAACACACTTTGGTTCTTTAGTGTCATGGTTTCCCACCCTGGTTCCATGTGGTAATCATTCCAGGAGCTTAAACGTGCCGATGCCTGAGACCCTATCTGAATAATCAAATCAGAATTTTTAAGGGCAAGCATGGATATAAGTATTTTTAAATAGCACCTCAGATGGTCGTAATGAACCATCTAGGTTTAGCTGCTTCAGCAAATGGTTCCCAAAACTATTAGCAGACATGTGAGAGACCCATGAATAAAATATACATTTATTCACAAAAATATCTGAGAACAATTTGAGGGCATGAGGATTGTATAAAGTCCTTCAAAGTGCTGAGATTTAACATATAAATCACCCAAGAAAATTGTATTTTCAGCCTGGTTCTTTCTGTTTGCATCAAAGACCTTCGTACATGTACCATCTGTTCTGCCAAAATTAGAGGGGAAATAACTTCCCTATCTTTTCTCATATTCTTCTTCTGAAAGCAGGATGAAAATGAGTTTCCATTTCTTAATAGGTCAAAGCAGAGAGGAAGCAAGGCTTTATGGGTTCACTGCATGGAGAGCAGAAGCAAATACCCTACTGAGGGTTCATTTCAACAATTACTAATTAAATACGCACCCTGTGTCTGGTGCTGGGCAGGGAACTGGAACAGAGGGGCCCCAGAACAAGGTTAGTGGTATTTGTAGGATGTCCACGCCTAGCCCTGCTAGAGAATGAAGGGTGCAGAAGTGTGGCTTTGAAAAATGAAGGCCGAGTCCTTCATAGTGGAAAGGAGAATTCCATCTGAATAAAAATGAACTGCTTCAAAGGCAGTCCAACATTGACTAAAGTAGTATTTTATAGTAATTTTATTTTCAGTACAAATCATCAATCATCAATTAATTAAGAATATCCTGTACAGACTTCTCTGGCAATCCCAGTGGTTGGTACTTTGCCATGCAAAGCAGGGGATAAGGGCTCAGTCCATGGTTGGTGAGCTAAGACTCCATATGCCTTATGACCAAAAGACCAAAACAGAAAACAGGAAAACTATTGTAACAAATTCAATAAAGACTGTAAAAAAATGACCCATTCCAAAAATATCTTTAAAAAGAAAAAGAACCGCCTACAACTAACACTGTGCAGGATATTCCGATTGATTTCATAAGGGAAGCCCTGGGAATTTGTCTCATCCGTTTCTGGGGGGTTCCCATGGAGAGGATTAAGTCTCCTTTTCCCAAACAACTCCTTATCATAGATTGAATATTGATTATCCCCACAAAAAACATCCTAATCTCTAGACCTGTGACTATGTCGTATTCCACAGCAAAAGGAACTTTACAAATGGGAGTAAGTTAAGGATACTGGAATAAGGATTATGCAGGTAGGTCCAATTGACTTATATTGGTCCAGTTGACCCAAATTCACATGTAGTGTCAATTTGAGTTTGTGTGATGTTTCCTCATGTTGAGGCTGTGCTATCTGGAAGGACATCACAGAGATGAACTTTTCTCAGGGCATCTTATCAAGTATTCATGATGTGGACTTGTCTTATTACTAGTAATGGTAACTGGGATTATTGGTACCCCAGTAATCAATGTAATCAATGGTAACTTGATTATTTAACTACAGATTTTTCCACTGTAAAGTTTCATCTTTCAGTTTAAAACAAATACATATAGGTTTGGGGAGAAATACTTTGAAACTACACAAATAACCTGTTTCTCCTTAAACTCTGGTCCCACTAAATACCATCATCCATCCATGAATCTCACCTTCAGCAATTACCATTGGGGTGTAGTCATAGAGGCTTTCTAGTTTCTTTATTCCTTCTACATTTGTTAGTGGGAGATCTATAAGGAGAGTTTTTTCTTCTTCAAGTTGTACTTATTTATTCAATGACTTACTTACATGGACTTAAGGATGTTTGAATTTAAGTAAAATATCCTGTAACAGACTTTTTTTTTTTTCAGTACAAATCATCAATCATCAATTAATTAAGAATATCCTGTACAGACTTCTCTGGCAATCCCAGTGGTTGGTACTTTGCCATGCAAAGCAGGGGATAAGGGCTCAGTCCATGGTTGGTGAGCTAAGACTCCATATGCCTTATGACCAAAAGACCAAAACAGAAAACAGGAAAACTATTGTAACAAATTCAATAAAGACTGTAAAAAAATGACCCATTCCAAAAATATCTTTAAAAGAAAAAGAACCGCCTACAACTAACACTGTGCAGGATATTCCGATTGATTTCATAAGGGAAGCCCTGGGAATTTGTCTCATCCGTTTCTGGGGGGTTCCCATGGAGAGGATTAAGTCTCCTTTTCCCAAACAACTCCTTATCATAGATTGAATATTGATTATCCCCACAAAAAACATCCTAATCTCTAGACCTGTGACTATGTCGTATTCCACAGCAAAAGGAACTTTACAAATGGGAGTAAGTTAAGGATACTGGAATAAGGATTATGCAGGTAGGTCCAATTGACTTATATTGGTCCAGTTGACCCAAATTCACATGTAGTGTCAATTTGAGTTTGTGTGATGTTTCCTCATGTTGAGGCTGTGCTATCTGGAAGGACATCACAGAGATGAACTTTTCTCAGGGCATCTTATCAAGTATTCATGATGTGGACTTGTCTTATTACTAGTAATGGTAACTGGGATTATTGGTACCCCAGTAATCAATGTAATCAATGGTAACTTGATTATTTAACTACAGATTTTTCCACTGTAAAGTTTCATCTTTCAGTTTAAAACAAATACATATAGGTTTGGGGAGAAATACTTTGAAACTACACAAATAACCTGTTTCTCCTTAAACTCTGGTCCCACTAAATACCATCATCCATCCATGAATCTCACCTTCAGCAATTACCATTGGGGTGTAGTCATAGAGGCTTTCTAGTTTCTTTATTCCTTCTACATTTGTTAGTGGGAGATCTATAAGGAGAGTTTTTTCTTCTTCAAGTTGTACTTATTTATTCAATGACTTACTTACATGGACTTAAGGATGTTTGCTTTATCTTTGGGTTATGACCCAGATCTATTATTTATTCTGTTGCTCAAACTCTTTCACAATTGGCCACTGGAGTCTCCTTCAAATAGACTCCTGTTGCCCTTTCAATACAATGCACCTTGGTCCTTTTTTTCTTTCTTTATCTCTCTCTCTCTCTTTTTTTATTGCTCATCTTGTATTTACCCTGGCCCAGCCCTGGGATCAACTATCTCCCTAAGGAGTACCCTGGTTTTTTCACTGGAGAAGAGTACTTAGAATTATGTGTATATATACTAATTCATGCATACTCACAGTGTATGTGTGTGTATATATATATATATATATATATATATATATATATATATGCCATTTCTATTGGTCTTTCACTTATCTATTCTCATCCATCTTTGTTCTTTGACCTGTGTGGGACTCCCATCACAGTGGCCTCTCAACCCTGCAGAGCACCGACTCAGGGCGCATGCACTCCAGAGCTCCGGCTTGGTAGTTGGACACGTCAGTCCAGCCGCTCCGCTGCACATGGGATCTTCCCAGGCCAGGGATCGAACCGGCGCCACTTGCACTGCAAGGTGGTGTCTTTCCCCACTGAACCACCAGGGAAGCCCTATATTTTTAAATCAGTTCATACGGATTTCTCCAACTCCAATCTAGCACCATTCTTTCACCCGGTCTTTCTTACTCTCCTTCTCAGTTAGAATCTATTTCTCCAACTGTGAGACTCTTGGATCTCATTACCCAAGTAATCAATGTAATCAATGGTAACTTGATTATTTAACTACAGATTTTTCCACTGTAAAGTTTCATCTTTCAGTTTAAAACAAATACATATAGGTTTGGGGAGAAATACTTTGAAACTACACAAATAACCTGTTTCTCCTTAAACTCTGGTCCCACTAAATACCATCATCCATCCATGAATCTCACCTTCAGCAATTACCATTGGGGTGTAGTCATAGAGGCTTTCTAGTTTCTTTATTCCTTCTACATTTGTTAGTGGGAGATCTATAAGGAGAGTTTTTTCTTCTTCAAGTTGTACTTATTTATTCAATGACTTACTTACATGGACTTAAGGATGTTTGCTTTATCTTTGGGTTATGACCCAGATCTATTATTTATTCTGTTGCTCAAACTCTTTCACAATTGGCCACTGGAGTCTCCTTCAAATAGACTCCTGTTGCCCTTTCAATACAATGCACCTTGGTCCTTTTTTTCTTTCTTTATCTCTCTCTCTCTTTTATTGCTCATCTTGTATTTACCCTGGCCCAGCCCTGGGATCAACTATCTCCCTAAGGAGTACCCTGGTTTTTTCACTGGAGAAGAGTACTTAGAATTATGTGTATATATACTAATTCATGCATACTCACAGTGTATGTGTGTGTATATATATATATATATATATATATATATATATATATATGCCATTTCTATTGGTCTTTCACTTATCTATTCTCATCCATCTTTGTTCTTTGACCTGTGTGGGACTCCCATCACAGTGGCCTCTCAACCCTGCAGAGCACCGACTCAGGGCGCATGCACTCCAGAGCTCCGGCTTGGTAGTTGGACACGTCAGTCCAGCCGCTCCGCTGCACATGGGATCTTCCCAGGCCAGGGATCGAACCGGCGCCACTTGCACTGCAAGGTGGTGTCTTTCCCCACTGAACCACCAGGGAAGCCCTATATTTTTAAATCAGTTCATACGGATTTCTCCAACTCCAATCTAGCACCACAGGATTCTTTCTTACCTCCTCCTTCTCAGTTAGAATCTATTTCTCCAACTGTGAGACTCTTGGATCTCATTACCTGTAATGTATTTACCTTTTTTATTTTTTGAAGACAGGTATGTTTTATTTTCAGCTCTCCCAGTCCCAGCGACCATACCACTGACCAGTCCCGGCTACTGTTGTTGATTGGGTTCTAGGTGGAATGTTGGGGGATTCTCATGGTTCTGTTGTAGTTGGTGGATCCACGGTTACCAGGCAGAACCCAGTGGTGGGTCAGTGCAATGGAGGGGCTGTGATCCTCTGTGGAGCTTGGCTTTGGGACCATCCTATGGAAGGTGGATCTGAGTCCATGACTCACTTTCCACGGGATCCAATTGAAGACAGGGATGTGTCTGTTTGCCATTACTGTCTTGGTGGGTCTCCTATTTACATTAAGACTTGTTCAGTCTGTTAGAAGCCGACTCTATCTAAGATGTGAAAGGCAGCTCTCAGAAACACTGGCTGCATGGATTAAGGAGAAATGCCAGCTCTCTGATAAGCTTTGGGCAGTAAAAAAGGAGTGTGCAGAGACTGAATCAGTACTAGAGAATGCCAGGCTAGAGAGTCTTTCAACATAAGCAGGCTTACAAATACTTACAGGAAGGTGAAGAGGACCAACCTGATGCTGACGGAAAAATTAATATCCTTGGTTAAAGAACTGAAAGAGAAATCCAAATGCTCAAGATACGAAGAAGTGATAGAGGAGATGCTGAAGATGCTTGAGGTGCTAAAGGAGACCACAAGACTCAACATATCATGAAGAGTTTCTCCAAACCTGACAAAGGCCCAAGAGTCAAGCCCAGAGGGTCCCTTCTGCAGGAGGAGTGCCAGGATTTAAAGAAACATAGTTCCCCCCACTCCACTCAGGCCTCCTGAGCTGACTACATCTTGTGTTCATCTACTGTGACCTCCATCTGAGGGTCACTGAAGTCAATGGATCCAGAGGAGCATCACATCAGATGTGGTTCCTCCACCTTCATGTACTGGACACAGTAGTGAACTCTGTCATGGTCCATTCCTTCCTCCAAATCCAAAGAATCTTGAACTTTGAGGAGCAAACCAAGAAATGTGGGACTTTGTCTTGGCATAAAGTCTGTGGATCATCTCTCATTAGCAGTGAAAAAATGTTGTACTTAAGAGATTAATCTTTTACTCAAATTGAATCCTCATCAAACTGTGTTTCTCAAGACAATATGGTATCACTTTTTTTTAATAAGTGAACTCTATATTTTGCTCTTTATATAAATATTATACTTTGAAAACACATTTGATTCACCAATAAAGGCTTAGTTGCTGACAGCAATTTTTTGACTTGTATTATAAAATATGTTTACTTATTTGTTGTTGTTTTGTCGCTAAGTCGTGTCCAACTCTTTGTGACCCCATGGATTCTAGACCACCAGGCTGTTCTGTCCATGGAATTTCCCAGGCAAGAACACTGGAGGGGGTTGCCATTTCCTTCTCCAGGACATCTACCTGACTTAGGGACTGGTAGGGACCACATCTCCTACATTGCAAGCAGATTCTTTACCATCTGAGCCACCAGGGAAGCCTTATTAGTTCAACACTATTATGCATATCAAATAGTTGCCAAATTGTGAACCCACATCCGTATGTGAAACACATATAGTAACTATAGTATTTGTGTTCAGTTCTTATACTTAGCCTTACAGGATCCAGCCAAAACACTGTCTTTCAAAGATACTTAGGCCAGCTGCCTCCTTCCCCCCTGTTGACATGCTTAACCATTTTTGCAACTTGTCTATTATTTCATAATATAAGATTACACACAATTCACTCACTTTCATGCTCTCAACTTGAAAGCATGCCCTTTGCACAGGAATAGTGATTTTGCACCTGTCCAAACTTTGTTGATGAGACTAGATTTGGAAATCTTGGGCTCTAATACATTGGTAATCAACTGCTGTCATCCTGGGGAGCCATCAGTTCAACCAGTCACTATGAAGCACCCATCAGTCCTGGGCAGCTTGGACAATTCCAACAGTTAAGTGTCAATTTCAAGTCTTAGGTGTTTATGGGCCATCTGTGTATCTCACTCTTCTAGTTAGATTCCAAGCTTCCTGAAGGCCTTCCTTCCATCTTTATGTTCCCTTTAGCAGTCCCCCTTGGCCACAAAAGCTGCTCATTTTTATCATTTTTCCATCTTTATCTATGATGAATTGAAGTATGAGATTATAGACAGTAAGTGTGATGGATTTTGTGCTACCAAAAAAAGAGGCAATTTCTTCTTCTACCTTGACCCTCTTTCCTGCATCCTCTGCTTTTCTCCTCTTGTTTGGTTAACACTTCTGCGAGGTGTACACTCAGCTGAAGCAATCTTGAGCTCCCTTTTCCCCTCTGTTGCCCTTGGGAAGCCACGAGTCTCTTCTTTCAAACATTGTGTACAGATCATCTGGGTATTTGTTAATAAAGGCTTAGTTGCTGACAGCAATTTTTTGACTTGTATTATAAAATATGTTTACTTATTTGTTGTTGTTTTGTCGCTAAGTCGTGTCCAACTCTTTGTGACCCCATGGATTCTAGACCACCAGGCTGTTCTGTCCATGGAATTTCCCAGGCAAGAACACTGGAGGGGGTTGCCATTTCCTTCTCCAGGACATCTACCTGACTTAGGGACTGGTAGGGACCACATCTCCTACATTGCAAGCAGATTCTTTACCATCTGAGCCACCAGGGAAGCCTTATTAGTTCAACACTATTATGCATATCAAATAGTTGCCAAATTGTGAACCCACATCCGTATGTGAAACACATATAGTAACTATAGTATTTGTGTTCAGTTCTTATACTTAGCCTTACAGGATCCAGCCAAAACACTGTCTTTCAAAGATACTTAGGCCAGCTGCCTCCTTCCCCCCTGTTGACATGCTTAACCATTTTTGCAACTTGTCTATTATTTCATAATATAAGATTACACACAATTCACTCACTTTCATGCTCTCAACTTGAAAGCATGCCCTTTGCACAGGAATAGTGATTTTGCACCTGTCCAAACTTTGTTGATGAGACTAGATTTGGAAATCTTGGGCTCTAATACATTGGTAATCAACTGCTGTCATCCTGGGGAGCCATCAGTTCAACCAGTCACTATGAAGCACCCATCAGTCCTGGGCAGCTTGGACAATTCCAACAGTTAAGTGTCAATTTCAAGTCTTAGGTGTTTATGGGCCATCTGTGTATCTCACTCTTCTAGTTAGATTCCAAGCTTCCTGAAGGCCTTCCTTCCATCTTTATGTTCCCTTTAGCAGTCCCCCTTGGCCACAAAAGCTGCTCATTTTTATCATTTTTCCATCTTTATCTATGATGAATTGAAGTATGAGATTATAGACAGTAAGTGTGATGGATTTTGTGCTACCAAAAAAAGAGGCAATTTCTTCTTCTACCTTGACCCTCTTTCCTGCATCCTCTGCTTTTCTCCTCTTGTTTGGTTAACACTTCTGCGAGGTGTACACTCAGCTGAAGCAATCTTGAGCTCCCTTTTCCCCTCTGTTGCCCTTGGGAAGCCACGAGTCTCTTCTTTCAAACATTGTGTACAGATCATCTGGGTAAAACTTATTACACTCGGTGTAATTGTTGATTTTCTTGCCCACCTTCCTCACAAGGCATTGAGGCTTCTGAGTGCTGGCCTTGGGCTTTCTTCAACTTCATAGCTGTCACAGGGCTGCAGGGAAGAGACGCTTAGCAGGGGCTCACTGAACAGATGAATAACACTAGTGGTTAAAGGAGTGATACTGCAAATGTATTAACGTGTGTTGTCATCTGGAGTTGGGAGCAAGACAGTCTGACCTTTGGAGACACATGGGCACTTGCAAACAAAGCCCAAGTGTGAAGCTGTCTAATTTATGGACAAATGACTGACTGGGACCAGAAAGTAATTGAGAAGAGAAATAATTCTCAAGCACCTATTATGAGCCAAGAGTTCCCAGAGCCTTTACATATTTTATCTCATTTTAACCTTCAACATCTTAAGCTAAGTGACATTTTGTTTTTGTGCAGAAAAAAAACATCTTACATGGAAAGCTAGGTGGTTAATAAGTCGCCTAGTTCTCACAACTCTTAGGTGATTGAAGTCCTCCTCCCTCTTCCTAAGAAATCAATACACTTCCTACTTTACCACAATGTCTGTAGGGAGAGAAATGCATTAAATTCACTTGTGAAATTACTACAAATGTAAGTCAAAGAGCTTTATTTCGTAGAAATGTTTGTTTTGCCATGAAGTCAGGTCCCACTCTTTTGCCACCCCATGGACTATAGCCAGCCACCATGGGATTTCCCAGACAAGAATGCTGGAGTGGGTTGCCATTTCCTTCTCCAGGGTAATCTTTCAGATTCATGGATTGAACCCCCATTTCCTGCATTGCAGGCTCATTTTTTTCTTACCACTGAGCCACCAGTAGTAAGAAAAAACCATTTTGTAAAAATAATTGAAAACAAAAATCCTTAAATTGATGTCAAGCTGCATTTTGTTAGCAAAGTAGTCAGATGCAAAGTCTCCTAATATTGCTGATGGTACCCGCCCAATCCACTACACGATAACTGAAAGACTTGCATGATTTTGTTCCTATCTAATGCAGGCTTATGGGATAAAACTCGGCAGGCACTTAGCCAACATGCCCATCAGAAGTGGCAGTTGTTATTGTTGTCAAGAATGCATGGCCTGTCACTCTCCTTCCCCCAGAAGATTCAAACAGCCAAAGGGTCATGGCATCATTGATTTGGGTACAAGAATCCAGCTGAGCAAAGGCTTTCCTTTGATTTCTGTGGTCTCACTCATTGGATTGGAGCAGCTGGATATCATTAGAATGTTGTATAACGTTTATTGGGTCTAAACTTGGCTCCGTGAGACTTGACAGGGAAAGATTAGGAGTTATTTTTAATACCCAACTCTCTTCTGATGGGTTCCTCCTAGACCACAATTTTTGTTCAGCAAATTATTATGATTTTAGAAAGGGGGAAATTTGTTCCACTTCAAACATCTCTTCAAATATTGTGTGTTGCAACTAATTTTGCTTTCGAGCCAATTTTGTGTGCTTGGCAAGCAAGGTACAACAAAAGCATCTTCCAATGAAACGCCAACTTTCACTTCCCCATGGGTGACCACTCTTCTGCTTCAGAAGACATTCATTGTGCCCAAAGTGAGACATGCAAGAGGTCAGGCCAGTTCTTTCCAAGCACAGTGTCCCACTGCTCAATGCATAATTCTCCTATTTCATCAAGCTGATTAAAATGTTTTATTACATCCTGTGACAAACAACTTTCTTAACTCAGAGCAAAGAATTGTGAATGAGGAAGTAGAAAATGATTTAAATCATTTACTGGAGGAGGACTATAAACAAAAACATTGGACAGAAAAGCGTTTAGCATTTATTTGCAAGCCTCCCATTGCAGCCCATGGAGCTGAAGGATCACGTCTGCAAGCGACCGATTCAACACTTTGCCTTTACAGCTTGGGGGAAAAAACCCTCAGCTTTCCTTCAGTCGTGATTGTAACAAGTCTTTTAGATGATTGACTAAATGAAAGACAGACTGAAAATCTACAAAATGTAGTGTAAATTTAGAAGAAAATGATAGGGTTACCTTTTCATGCTGGACATGCTCTTGAAAAATCAAAATTTACCTTTTGAGCTAAGTCATTTTATAGCCTGTTGAAACAAAAGCCTTACAGCTGTGCTTGCTAAGCCTTTTTCTATTCTTATTTTTTCTCATGCAAATGAAACCAAGAAAAACACACAGCCATGCAAACCCCACCTCAGGCAAGTCTGAGAATGTATTATTTCTCAGAACTCAGTTGGATTTATGGTCTATCTAATGTGGACTCTGCTCTTAGAAGATAAATATAGGAAATCATTTCAAAAGGATAACACTTTTGCTTAAAACAAACATGGTTTTCTGGCTTCTCCTTAGCATGCCTCTAGCCCTAGGCTTTATTATCTTCATCCCTAATTTTTTTTCCCCTGTACTTCAGCTCTGGGTCTTAAGAGGGTGCTGGGTACGTGATATGTACTCAGGAAATTCTATGAGGTGAATTCATGAGTTCTGGGGTGGGGGTGGGATAAAAACCCTGTTGTTGAATATAGGCAAAACCAACGTCACCATTATTCAGATTTTCCCTCTGCATTAGCCAGACCACCATTGCAAACCATTAGCTCTACTCAAGCCACTGGCACGTCACTGCACAACTTCAACACCAGAGCAGTGGTGCTGGGGTACCCACTTGGGGACCATAATGGATACGATCGAGTCAAGTCAAATCAGGTCCCAGCCCCACTGACTCAGAGGTTCCTTCCATTTCCTCATTAAAGGGATCAGGCGACTACACTGACAGGTTCAGCCGCAAAAAAACAATTACAGGGAGTGCTTTTTCTTCAAGCCCTCTTCCCACACTCCGATACACGTCATTCACACACACACAACACTGCACCTATACACCAGCTCACTTGTGAATGTCAATTGTTTACATATATGCTATGGCATCATACAGGACTCATCTCTCTCACTCTCAGCAAATGCTTTTGTGTGCTAAACCATATTCCCCATCCAGCAAAGGGCTAACCATCCTCATCCTCATCATCGTTACAGCAAAAAGTGAAGAATCTGGTTTATCTGATGTGTAGGATGCACCAGATTTGTTCTAAGTGCTTTATACCTATTAGCACTTTGCATCTATTAGCTTTTTTGATTTCCTATAAGGTCGAGCTATCATCTCTGTTTTACAAATGAAGAAAATGATGATTTATAGAGCATACTACTTATATACAGAGGAAGTGAGATTTGAATCCAGGCCATTTAGTTTTGGGGGCTCGCTGAGTGAATCCATCTGCAGTGTAGACCACAAAGGAGACCCGGGTTCGATCCCTGGGTCGAGAAGATCCCCTGGAGAAGGAAATAGCAATACTGGAAGTGGCCGCTCCAGTATTCTTGTCTGAAGAATCCCATGGGCAGAGGAGTCTGGTTACAGTCCCTGGGGTCACAAAGAGTTGAACACAACTGAGCAACTAACACTTTCATGTGTTTTTTTTTTTTTTTTCCATTGAGTTTTGGAGCTCCATACTTTAAAAAAGAAAAGTTATTTATTTATTTATTTTGGCTGCACTGAGCCTTTGTTGCTGCATGCAGGCTTTCTCTAGTCTTGGCAAGCAGGGGTTACTCTTTGTTGCAGTGCACAGGCTTCTCATTGCAGTGGCTTCTCCTGTTGTGCAGCATAGGTTCAAGGGAAATTAAGCTCAGTAGTTGAAGGTCCTGGACTTTATAGCACAAGCTCAGAAGTTGTGGTACATCCACTTAGTTGCCATGCGGCATGTGAAATCTTCCTGGACTGGGGATAGAATCTGTGTTTTCTGCATTGGCAGGCAGATTGCCACTAAGCCATCAGAGAAGTCCAGAGTTCCATGATTTTTTTTTTCATCCATCTTTATTCTTCGGCCTGTGTGGGCCTCCCATTGCAGTGCCCTCTCTTGTTGCAGAGTACCGGCTCTGGGCTCATGAACTCCGGAGTGCTGACTCCTAATTGGACACACCAGTCCAGCTGCCCAGTGGCACATGGGATCTTCCGGGCCAGGGATTGAACTGGTGTCCGCTGTACTGCAAGGTGGACTCTCTACCCACTGGACCAACAGGGAAGCCCCAGAGTTCCATGCTTTCAATCATATGTTAAAATGCTTTATTTTAGGCCAGGCCATTACAGTAGTTCTTATTCTTGACCAATGGCAGTTGGTTGACCTGAGGGCATGTGACCCAGTCTTGGCCAGTGAGTGTCTTCTATTGGACCTAAGTTGGAGATGCCAAGAAAGAGATACTGTTTTTTTGTTTGTTTTGTTGGAGTGCTACATTGCTTTGATGTGGGTCTGGAGCTACTTGTGACCTCCTTTCCCCTACCAGAGAAGAACACCTCTGACAATGATGTTGAAAGCAGAGATTACAGTAAGAGAGAAAGAGACTCCTAAGGACAAGATTTAAATTTTTTAAATGAATTCGTATGAATTAGTTTTCTTCTTTTCAGCCGAGATGGCCGCTCCAGTATTCTTGTCTGAAGAATCCCATGGGCAGAGGAGTCTGGTTACAGTCCCTGGGGTCACAAAGAGTTGAACACAACTGAGCAACTAACACTTTCATGTGTTTTTTTTTTTTTTTTCCATTGAGTTTTGGAGCTCCATACTTTAAAAAAGAAAAGTTATTTATTTATTTATTTTGGCTGCACTGAGCCTTTGTTGCTGCATGCAGGCTTTCTCTAGTCTTGGCAAGCAGGGGTTACTCTTTGTTGCAGTGCACAGGCTTCTCATTGCAGTGGCTTCTCCTGTTGTGCAGCATAGGTTCAAGGGAAATTAAGCTCAGTAGTTGAAGGTCCTGGACTTTATAGCACAAGCTCAGAAGTTGTGGTACATCCACTTAGTTGCCATGCGGCATGTGAAATCTTCCTGGACTGGGGATAGAATCTGTGTTTTCTGCATTGGCAGGCAGATTGCCACTAAGCCATCAGAGAAGTCCAGAGTTCCATGATTTTTTTTTTCATCCATCTTTATTCTTCGGCCTGTGTGGGCCTCCCATTGCAGTGCCCTCTCTTGTTGCAGAGTACCGGCTCTGGGCTCATGAACTCCGGAGTGCTGACTCCTAATTGGACACACCAGTCCAGCTGCCCAGTGGCACATGGGATCTTCCGGGCCAGGGATTGAACTGGTGTCCGCTGTACTGCAAGGTGGACTCTCTACCCACTGGACCAACAGGGAAGCCCCAGAGTTCCATGCTTTCAATCATATGTTAAAATGCTTTATTTTAGGCCAGGCCATTACAGTAGTTCTTATTCTTGACCAATGGCAGTTGGTTGACCTGAGGGCATGTGACCCAGTCTTGGCCAGTGAGTGTCTTCTATTGGACCTAAGTTGGAGATGCCAAGAAAGAGATACTGTTTTTTTGTTTGTTTTGTTGGAGTGCTACATTGCTTTGATGTGGGTCTGGAGCTACTTGTGACCTCCTTTCCCCTACCAGAGAAGAACACCTCTGACAATGATGTTGAAAGCAGAGATTACAGTAAGAGAGAAAGAGACTCCTAAGGACAAGATTTAAATTTTTTAAATGAATTCGTATGAATTAGTTTTCTTCTTTTCAGCCGAGTTTTAACTGATACACACTAGAATCTTACCTTACATGTGTACACTCTTTCTCTACGTGACAGTGAGGTCCAGGAATGGCACTGAAGAGCAAAGCCAGTGAATTCTGAAATGACTAAGTGGTTAAGAAAGTGGTTGAGAATATTTCTGGTTGGAACAAAGCTTTCAAAAGATGCAAGGGCTGAATTTGCTGCCAATATTTCAATACCATTTGGACCCTGTGTCTAAAGTCAATAGAGAAAGACAAAATTGTGAAAGTGAGGGAGAAAGCCAAACTAAATCCTAATGCCACTGCTTGGACCCTGAATCTTGCTGAACCTGAATCCGTCAGGCTCTACAATTGGACATTTCTATTATGTGGGTCAGTGAATCTCATTTTTGATAAACGCTTGTTGGCATTGGGTCTTCGATCATGTGTAACGAGATCATGGTTGATACAGAATTGCAAAGTCTGTATCATTGCCAAATTCTATACCCATGTACAGCTTTTAGCCAGGGTGGCTTGGGGCTCCATGTCAATGCCGTGAGTGATGATGAAAGTCACTCAACTCTGTCCAACTCCTTCTGACTCCATGGACTGTAGCTTCCCTGACCATGGAATCCTTCCAGGCAAGAATACTGGAGTGGGTAACCAATCCCTTCTCCAGGGGATCTCCCTGACTGAGGGATTGAATCTGGGCCTCCTGCATTGCAGGCAGACTCTTTGCCATCTGAACCACCAGGGAAGCCCATATAAATGCCGTTACTGTATATTTTTTTGGTCTCAAGTATATAAAAGTCATGTTCTCTGGATGAGAGCACAGGGAGAAGTCATGGGTTAGTCTAGGACAGGTTGATAGCGTGATAATGAGGATGATGGAGAAAATCCTCAAAAGCTAAACACCTTCTACTAATCAAAACACTTCTTAGATCCTTCCAAGCAGACAGTTCTGGTGTGAGTGGGCCCAGAAGTCCTAAAGGATGACTCAGCATTCCGACTTTAAGTTAAGACCATGGGATGTCCAAGCAGTGGTGAAACTCCTGGACCCTGGGTCCCAAGGACTATAAAGGAAAAGGAGGCTGATTAAAACCTGGAAGAGACTGCCAACCAACCAAGAGACCATTGGTTAACCACAGGTCACGGGAATCTTCTGAAACTCCTGTGTCCCAAGTATCCTCCAGGCTATTGCAGTTATCACCACGTGACTGAGTTTTTCTTGCCTAGGATGTGTGTGTGGTTTGTGAGGTATACCTCAATGAAGTCTTCTGGACTTTCCAGATTGTCTCATAACCTTGGTCTTAGTGTTTCTGACCTGGTTTTTCCTGCGGTTGCTGGTCAGAGCATACGGGGATGTAACCCAATGGCAATGCTGCCCAGTTAGCCCGCTCATAAGAAAGCTCACTCTCTATAGAGGAAAAAGATGCCTTGTCTATAGCTCCATGAACACTTCTGCCTGTGTTAGGAAATGAGCTGAGCATTGCCATGTCCTGTCGCATTTGACTTAGGTACTTGTAGAATGGAACCTGAGACTTTTCTGAACCTGGGCATGATGGTCCTGAAAGCTCTGACCACGCAGTATCAGGCGATTTACCTGGTTTGTGCCCTTGGTCTTCTGTGTGGGCACTGCCACTCAACCAAGAAGCATTGGGATAAAGACAGTGTTTCAGCTGTGGTGTCAGTAGGTTGAGTCACTGTGGCCTAGAACTGAGATAAGGCAGATGTCAGCAGCCCCGGGGAAGCAGGAGGTGGAAGTGGAGTGAAGGCTTGGTGTTAGATGAAGGCTTCTGATGGGATGTGGAGGCTGGGCTCTGTTCACACGGGGGCTGAGCTTTAGCTGAGTTAAAGCACAGTGTGCATAGCCTGAGCCAGGCTTGGTCAGTGAGAGAAATCTGGGCTGGAGAGGCAGCAGAAACCAGCATGATCTGAAGCAAAACCAGGGACCAGCCCCAACGAGTAAACTTGTTGCTTTACTGCGACCCTATAGACAGCTGCAGAATTTTATCTTCCCTATCCTTCTAGAATTGTTTGGGGCCTCAGACGTCTAAGGTTCCACTTTTTTGCATCACTTTTCTTCAAGAACATTGTGTGCTGCTTAGTGTTCTGTAGATGGACCCCTAGAGGTCAGATACGGGAAGTTTGTCTCCTCTGGGTATCATTTTTTCTTTTTTAAAAATTTATTTCTTTGTTTTAAAGTTTTTACAGAGTTTTGTTGTTCACAGACATGCATGTTCCCAGATCAGTCATCCTCTGGGTATCTTAAGGGAGCATGGGTTAGTCCTTCTGAAGCCTGAAATTTCCAGTGAATTATTCTACTTAATCTTGGAATATGATTTCTTGAAATATTGGTGTTTGTTTGAGCCTCAGCCACTCCTGTCAGAGAAATCACTCTGAACGCTTCTAGTTCATTTTTTGGAATAATAGGACTTCTTCAGAAATATGAAATGTCTCAGTGTCCATAGTTTCTGGATTATTTTAAGCAACAAAATCATGTATAAAATGCTATAAATTGTTTAGGGTTTATATCTTTCTTACTAACAAGTAGGGTTTGGGATAATCTGAAAAATAAGAATTCATAAGTGGAGTCTACTGAAATGGAAAAAGAAAATGACAAACTACGCAGGAGAAAACCGAATGGGTTAGATGATCTGATACAGCTAAATAAACCAGTTCCTTGGAAGATACAATCATTTCCTGGTACGAAAAGGAACATATTGTGTATGTATATGTCCTAACACAAGGAACACAAAACCACATACCGGACAACATCTTCAGCAGCAGCTTGGGAGACAACAGAATGAGCAACAGATCTGATGATGGATTATACACACTCAGTCGCTTAGTTGAGTTCTGCTCCCATGGATGGCACAGGTTCAAACTCCAGCTCTGTGGACTGCGACTTGTGTGACTCTGGGCAGGTGGCTCAGAGCCTCTAGGTCTCAGTTTCCTCATTTGTAAAATGAAGACACCAAGAGAGCCATTTGTGTTTCATTGTCCAAGAGATTAAACGAATGAGGGTAGAAAGAAACTAGAATAGAATCTAGTAATGCCAATCAGTAAATCTTCCTTTTCTTCTTATTTCTCATACTAATCCTACATGGAGACTAAAATACCACAAAGCACTGGCTCAGGAGTGGTCCAAGGGCCTCTACAAATGAGTTTTCTAAGGCTCTAGGCGAATTCTGTCTGAGAGTACTTCCACCCTCCTCCTCCTTCTCTATCTTCTGGGCAAATTTCCCTTCCAAAGCCTGGTTTCCCCTTTTCCAGAGCCAGATGCCCATACCCTGTGTCCCCGCTGTTCTCACCCTGGCCTTGGACTCCCCTCTGCCATGTTTGACATATGCCCCTTGTTGGCCAATCTGTTCTCTTTTCCTCCTCTCTTTTACTAGCCTTTCCCAAGCAGTGGCCCCTCAGGAAACTGACATATAAAAACAAGGGACTGATCCAACTCAGGGTGCTAGTAATGATTAGTTTTATGTCAATTTGACTAAGATACGGTGCCCAGCTGTGCCATCAAATACTAGATGAGTTATTGCTGTGAAGGCATTTTTTTGAATATGTGTACGCGAGCTCAGACTCTCATTCGTGTCTGACTGTTTGAGACCCTATGGACTGTAGTCTGCCAGCCTCCTTGATCCATGGGATTTTCTAGGCAAGAATACTAGAGTGGTTGCCATTACCTTCTCTAGGGAATCTTCCCGAACCAGGGACCGAACCAGCATCTCCTGCATTGCAGGCAGATTTTTACCTCTGGGCCACTTGGGAAGCCCTTTTGAGATATGATTAACATTTAAATCCGTAGACTTTGAGTAAAAGAAGATTAATCTCTGTAATGGGGGTCATCAGTCAAAGGCCTTAGGAGGGAAAAACTGAGATCTTTTCAAGGAGGAAGGAATTCTGCCTCCAGATTGCCTTTGGACTCAAGAATACAACATCGACTCCTGCCAGCACTCGCAGCCTGCTGGCTCATCTGCAAATTTCAGACCTGCCAACCTCCACCGTTACATGAGTCAATTCCTTAAAATAATCTCTCTGTCTATATACACACACATATCTTATTGATTCTAGTTCTCTGAAGAAACCAACCAATACAATTATTAATACGTATAACAGCTAAATGTCTTTGCCTTCTCATTAACACTTGCCTTTTAACAAGGGCTCAGATTTCAAAAGCGAGGAATTGTGACCAGTGCTAAATATTGTTGGAGAGCAAGTGGAGGGTACAAAGGTTCTTCCCAGAGACTTTGAAATCACTTCATCCAAGTGGCAGCCTATTCAGGACAGGGGCCCTGGGCCAGTCCATATATGGATTTATTTCCTTCTTCCCTGAAGCTATGCATGGAATATGTAGAAATGACTTTAGCTAGAGACACTGCCACACACATTTATTTCAGTCTGGGTTAATATTTGGAAATCATCTATAAATAAAAACAATCCCCCTATTGCTTTGTGCATCTGCTGTGAACGTCAATGTAATTCACCTATTCATCATCATCATAACAGCAAGGTAAACATGAATCATTGTCTCCTTAAGAACGGGAAGGAAATAAATATTTCTCTGAAATTTCTTAGAGGAAAGTCAATCTTCTGCCCATTACATTAGAACGGAAAAATCAATCCGCCCCATATCCAAGTCCTTTTCTTTTTTAGTTTTTCATGTGGTAGACTCATCAATAAATCTTCCAGAGAGGTCATTGTTCTTACAAAGGTAATCTCACACACGTTCAGAAATAGCAGAACAATGATAATGTGAGGGCGAGGTGGACTTTGGAAAAGAAAAGAACCTGTGATGTGATAAAATGGCAAATGCTTTTGCTTTCTACAATGCAGACCACTATTATGGGGATGCCACTTCCTCAGCATGAAAATAAAGAAAACGGGTGTTCACTGGTAGAGGACAGTTACCATATTTCTTTTCTGTTGGTGGTGCTTTGACAATCATTTATCCTTATCCATTCTTGCCTGTTCGCTTTCTCCCTCCTCCAATTTCTGGTCTGCGTTGTGAGATCATGGGTCTCACTTTCTCTAAGAAGCTGAGATGGTGATTCTGTATCTCAGGACAGATAAGGCAGGCAGCCTGCTCTATGAGAATGAGGAAGAAAGACTGCAAAAGGGGAACAGCAGGTAGAGAAATATTAAGGAAGGTTTACTGCCTTGGCACTGCGACTCAGCTATAATCCTAACCCTAGAGCTCCTGAAGAGTTAGTTTTTTAGAGAAGCTAACTTCTTTGAGAAGGCTTAACGAAGCCTGGCATGCTGTAGTCCATGGTATTGCAAAGTGCTGGAGATGACTGAGCAATTGAACAACAATAAACTTTGTTTGGAGACGCTTTAAATAACCCTAGAGCTGACTGGGAGTAACCTTTTCTGGGAGCCATTGGGAGAAGGTGAATGTTGGTCATGGAGAGGTGAAGTAGGAGCAAAAGGGAGACAAGGTACAAAAGAATTGTGGATCTGGTCTTTAGCCTGATTCTAAGGGGTCATGTAAGGTATCGCCAAGGGCCGTGAGGCCAATGAAACTAAGATGAACTGCTGTTTCATTAGAAAGAATATCAAAGGTGAACCATTGTTTGATTAGAAGCAATATATTGGGATAATTATGGAACATATGGATTAGTAATTTCTCCTCTTTCTCTGCAGTTCAAAAATCCCTTAGCTTGTCTCTTGAATGCCCATGCCTGGAGATACACTCATTCATTGACTGCCACTGGAGCAATAGAAACGAGTCTCTACCTACTGGACAGAAACTAAGGAGAGATGAGCATTGGGAAGCCAAGGGCAGGACAAGTCTTCCCAGCTCTCACAGACTTTGGGATAGACGAGATGAGTTAGGAAGAGAAGCAGGAGAGGGAGGATGGAGCAGGGTGCCTGTAATAGGAGCTGGGAGCTGGGAGCCCAAGCTGGGAGCTTGGTGGATGCCGATTGGCCACCAACTGGTCCTTCCTGTGGCTTCTTCCCATGACGCAGTTATCCTCAGGTGACGTGAGGGTGGGGATCTGTCAGCCTTCAGGGGGACGGAGCCGGGACAAGGTAGATCTACACGAGGGTTTCTAAACATCAGTGTTATTCAAATTTGAGGTTGAATACATGTTTGTTGTACTGCTGTTCTCTGCATTGTAGGACGTTTCGCAGTACTCCTGAACTCTACCCATTAGATGCCAGGTACACCACCATTCCAGGTGAAATAACCCTAAATATTGGTAGCTATTGCCCAGGGTTCACTGGGGGACATCAGTGGCTTCCAGCAGAATGCCCTGGTCTCCAATGAACCAGTCTGAAAGCTCCCTTCTTCTTTTAAAACATGCATAGTTTTGTGTTTTTTTAATTGGAGTTTTATTCCTTTACAATGTTGTGTTGGTTTCTCCTGTACAACAACATGAATTAGCTACATGTGGACATACGTCCCCTCCCTCTGGGGCCTCCCTCCAGAGTCCCCATCCCACGCCTCTGGGTCATCACAGAGCATGGAGCTGAGCGCCCTGTGGTACACAATGGCTTCCAACTAGCTAGCTATTTTACCCATGGTAGTGTATTTTTATCAAACCTCATCACCCAGTTCACTCCACTCTCCCCTTCCTCCAATGTCCGCACGTCCATTCTCGAGGTCTGTATCATCCTTCCTGCCCTGGAACGAAGTTCATCTGTATCATTTTGCTGGGTTTGCTTTGTAGCTCCGTCGGTAAAGAATCCTCCTGACATGCAGGAGACTTGCATTTGATCCCTGGGTCAGGAAGATTCCTTGGAGAAGGACATGGCAACCCACTCCAGTATGTTTACCTGGAAAATCCCGTGACTGGAGGAGCCTGGAGGCCTAGGGTCCATGGGGTCACAAGAGTCGGACACGACATAGTGACTCAACCACCACCATGTTTCTGGATTCCACACATTGATGCATGATATTAAATTCTTCCTCTTCATTCTCCTTCTCTCTAGCTCTCTGTCTCTTTCTCTCCTCCTCTCCTTTCCTCACCCCACCCCCATTCTATTCTCTCCATCTCCACTACTTTAGTCTAAGATACAGTCTTGTCCAACCTGCACAGCTGTGGTATCTCCTATCCTAACTGGTCTTCTGTATTCCCTTTCCCCTCCAAAACTCAGCTTTCACACTGAATCTACAGTGATATTTTCAAAAATCCCTGTCTTGTGCTTAAAACCCCTGGGTCTTTCCATTTCTTTAGTTTTCTTAAGATGAAGACCAAAGCCTTTGCCCTTGGCCTGAGTCTATGGGATCAGGAGGCTCTGAAGACTCCTTGTTCCTTTGTTCTCTGGGCTCCAAAGACCCAGATCTTCTTTCGCTTTCCAGGTGAACTGTGAGTCATCTAACCACAGGGCCTTTGCACACCCTGTTATTTTGCCTGAGACTTTCTCCCTTAATGCAGCCTCCTGGCTAAAGGATAATGTTTCTCTGTCAACTCAAGCACCACTTCCTTGGGGAAGTCTCTGCATGCTCACAAGGAATCAGTCTCCTCCTGCCAAATGCCCTCATATCTGTATGGAGAGCTGCTCTGTAGTACTTATCACAGTTGTGATTTTACACCAGAGGGCTGTTACCTAGCTAATTCTATCTCCTCTGATTGGTAAGAGTAAGAGGCTAGACCTAACTGACTTCCTGCCTGCCTCCCTTTCATCTTCTTTCCTTCTTTTCTTCTCCCTTTGCTCTTTGTGGACACAAGTCCACATGGGTCTACTGAGCTGGATCTGTAGCCCCCATGCTGAGCTCTCTAGAATACTCTATCTGTTCTTTCTGTTATGTATCTTTCAACCAGTTCCTTTTCTAGCAACCTACCATCAACCCTTCACCTTTTCTGTGGGCTAAGAAGTCTTTTGAAGGAATATTGAGTTGCTGAAACGATACCACTCAAAGCTCTCTTTGTGGTTCCCTTCCAAGGTGCCCTGCAGTCTTTTGTTCAAATCTAAAGAAGTCCTGAACCTTCCAATCACGTCTTAGCCATAGTGCTGCCCAAGCCTCTAGTCTATGCAGCTGATAATAAAAATGTTCTTTTTTCTTTTAAAATCAGACAAAGGCAAGAAAAGGATCATTGTATTTGTCAGGGAAACTCTGCTTTAGTCAGGCTTTTGAAAGTAGATTAGAGAAAGTATAGTGAATGACAATGGCTGATAGAAGTACTGTGATGGGTCGTGAACTTGTATGGCTCCTCTGTTTCTGGTTTGTGGTTCTATCCTAAGTCTGTAATGACATATAACATAATAGACTATTATCCTTGTCCTTCTTCTTCATCGCAAAGCACATGTCTAAAGACAGTCCACAGAATTTATAGGACGTGAACTTGTCAGTAAGGATGTGCATCATTCAATAGGTTGCTACTGAATCTGGACCTCACAGCAGATCTTTAACTTAAACCTATTTCCTCCATATGGTTCCGCTTGAAACAAGCTTTCCTTCTTTCTGCTTCGTCTTTCCTCAGTCTCTTTAGGCTGTTGAAATGCACTGTTTCTGGAAGAAAGCTGCATGACTCTTTAGAGTAATGTAACTACAAACTCTTCCAGTCTTAACGAGACAGAGCTGGAGATCTAGAGCTAATAATGGGAAGGCAAGAATAACAATGGGGATTGTTACAGATCGCTAGGGAGGTGGCGTTTTTCACACCCATTATTACATTGCAATGATTCTTGGGAGACCCTAAGAGAAAACTCAAGGCCTCAGGCAGAGACAGGAGAAGTGTTGGTCTCAGTTGGAAATTCCATCTTACTAGGATTTCTGTTGTAAACACCTGGGGCCACATTCATTTGCTTTACAGACTTCTGGAGAAACTCTCACTGAGAAAATTAATGGAAGAGCTAGAGGGGAAAATTGGGCCACTGTTCTGGTAATTGGTTTAAGCTCCAGGATTGCAGAGACTTTGTCTGTTTTCTTCACCATCACATCCCTAGAGCCCACCGGAGTTTCGGCAGTTAGCATTTCCAGTAAATACTTGTCCATCTTCTGCGTGTGCAGTAACACAACAGGGAGATGGGTGGGAAGCTTCCAGTGTTGGTGGGAAGTAGGGAAGGAGAAAACTCAGAGAAGAAAAATGGAAACAAATAAGCTTGCATTTTTTGTAAGCGTTATTTTCTTTAAAAATATTTCTTCTTAGTTATATTTTCCTGAGGATGTCTTTAAGTTGCCTCCTTATATGATGGCTAGTATTTCCGGGTTTTTTTTTTAATAGCTTGAGAAGGAAAAACACAAAGTGTAGATTCCTTTGGGTCATGTGGTGAATCTATTTCATCCTTCTGTTTTTAAAAGACCCTTGTTTCCTTTTTGATCTTAAATAGGTTCATGTGTGTCTAAAGACAGTCCACAGAATTTATAGGACGTGAACTTGTCAGTAAGGATGTGCATCATTCAATAGGTTGCTACTGAATCTGGACCTCACAGCAGATCTTTAACTTAAACCTATTTCCTCCATATGGTTCCGCTTGAAACAAGCTTTCCTTCTTTCTGCTTCGTCTTTCCTCAGTCTCTTTAGGCTGTTGAAATGCACTGTTTCTGGAAGAAAGCTGCATGACTCTTTAGAGTAATGTAACTACAAACTCTTCCAGTCTTAACGAGACAGAGCTGGAGATCTAGAGCTAATAATGGGAAGGCAAGAATAACAATGGGGATTGTTACAGATCGCTAGGGAGGTGGCGTTTTTCACACCCATTATTACATTGCAATGATTCTTGGGAGACCCTAAGAGAAAACTCAAGGCCTCAGGCAGAGACAGGAGAAGTGTTGGTCTCAGTTGGAAATTCCATCTTACTAGGATTTCTGTTGTAAACACCTGGGGCCACATTCATTTGCTTTACAGACTTCTGGAGAAACTCTCACTGAGAAAATTAATGGAAGAGCTAGAGGGGAAAATTGGGCCACTGTTCTGGTAATTGGTTTAAGCTCCAGGATTGCAGAGACTTTGTCTGTTTTCTTCACCATCACATCCCTAGAGCCCACCGGAGTTTCGGCAGTTAGCATTTCCAGTAAATACTTGTCCATCTTCTGCGTGTGCAGTAACACAACAGGGAGATGGGTGGGAAGCTTCCAGTGTTGGTGGGAAGTAGGGAAGGAGAAAACTCAGAGAAGAAAAATGGAAACAAATAAGCTTGCATTTTTTGTAAGCGTTATTTTCTTTAAAAATATTTCTTCTTAGTTATATTTTCCTGAGGATGTCTTTAAGTTGCCTCCTTATATGATGGCTAGTATTTCCGGGTTTTTTTTTTAATAGCTTGAGAAGGAAAAACACAAAGTGTAGATTCCTTTGGGTCATGTGGTGAATCTATTTCATCCTTCTGTTTTTAAAAGACCCTTGTTTCCTTTTTGATCTTAAATAGGTTCATGTGTGTCTAACTTTATTTGTGTTGTGAGACAAGGACAAAAACCACGCAACTGAGAAGTTTAGTCTAGTCTGAGGTACCACAAGGTTACTTAGATTTAAGAAGAGTTAAGAGTTATTTGCGTAAAGGGGGCAGTTATGATTACAGGAGTGGTTGTTTCTCAACTTGTGTGAACAAATTTAAATTCTCTTTTTGATTTTTTCAGGACACTGGAGGCCCTCATTCTGCTGGAAGAATTTTCCTGAAGCTTGGGGAATGAAAGCTTATCCACTTTTTCTCCCCAGCATATAGTAGACATCATAACAGGAATACGTGATAAGGTTTTTCTTAAGAAAGGAGGCGAGGGGCTTCTCCGGTGGCTTAGTGGTAACAAATCCACCTGCCAATGCAGGACACATGGGTTTGATCCCTGGTCCAGGAAGATCTCCCATGCCACAGTGCAACTAAGCCCGTGCGCCATAGCCATTGAGCCTATGATCTAGAGCCAAGGAACCCCAACTATTGAGCCCACATGCTGTGACTCCTGAAGCCCCCGCGCCCTTGAGCCTGTCCTCCACAACAAGAAAGGCCACCTCAATGAGAAGCCCCCACTCACCACAACCTGGTAAATCCCAGGTATAGCACAAACACAGCACAGCCAAAATAAACAAATAAAATGATTTTTTAAAAAAGGAGGTGAGACTAAGACAAATATGGTACCACTTGTATGTGGAATCTAATGATACTAATGGACGTATTTACAAAACAGAGATAGATTCACAGACATAGAAAACAAACTTATGGTCATCAAGGGGGAAGGCGGGAGGATAAATCAGGACTTGGCAATGAACAGACATGCATTACTAAATATAAAATAAATAACTCAGTATCTTATACTAACTTATAATGGAAAATAATCTGAACTGGAATACATGTGTGTGTGTGTATCTATGTGTGTGTGACTGAATCATGTTGCTGTACACCTGAAACAAGCACAATGTTATAAATCAACTGCACTGTAATGGAAAAAAAGAAAGAAGGTGTTTGTTAAGCAACTAACTGGATGTCCAGGATAGAAAAACTGTAAATGCATGATTTCATCGTGGATAGGAAGCTTGGTATCTAGTTGAGGACAGGATATTTGCATAATAAAAATGTAGAGGACCGACTCTGCTTTCTCTCCACCCAGAGCCTTGCCAACGATCTCTGCTGCTCAGGCTTCCTCTATCTGCCACTTTCTGCTTATATTGTCTCAGTCTCCTTCTCTTTTCCAGTTCCCAGGCTACGTCATAGCACTAAAGATAACAAACTCCCACTCACACAGTATACACAGAAACAATTTGATGGCTACTCTTTTAAGATCTCACATTTTTTACTGCGTGACCTAGGAGTAGCTATTCCACTATTTTGGGGTCTAAATCACTCACTGGGAAATTTGCAGGGTGATACTGTATGGATCACTAATCTCTCTGTGTCTTTTTTTTTTTTTCTACTTTTGCGTCTTAAAAATGTTCTTATTTACACCACAGTATAGGTCTAGAAGGCTTCCTTGGTGGCTCAGATGGTAAAGAATCTGCCTGCAGTGCAGGGGCCTGGGTTTGATCCCTGGGCTGGGAGGATTCCCTACAGAAGGGAATGGCGACCCACTCCAGTATTCTTGTCTATGGAGAATCCCATAGACAGAGGAGCCTGGTGGGCTACCATCCATGGGGTCACAAAAGAGTCAGACACAACTGAGCAAATGAGCACACACACAAGTCTAGAAGAAGAAAGACAAGGAGACACAAAGAGAATGAGCAAGTCATGTTTCTATTCCCAAAGGAAACTCAAATAAGTTTTCAATTGCTACCATATTTCTTTGCATCTGTCACCATTGATTTTTTGCTGGGCAGTATTTCTGTACCACTAAGAAAGAACAAAAAATGTTGTCAATTGAGCTATGACACATGCTTTCTTGAAACATCAATTTTAGGGTATGTGTCAATTTTGGAGATGTTAACGAAACAAGTATGTTCGGCTTATATCATTAGAGCCAGTAATGTGCTATGACCAACCCAAGCTACATTTTGAAAATTATAAAGCAGCCATTCTCAAGTATGTGTGTTTTTATTTTAGAAGCTTTTCTTTTTTACTACAATTATTATCATGTGAATCCTGAAAGAACTGAAAGCACAGAACTTGTGAGAGCTGTTTTCATGAGCAGGGGGTGGATATGGTCTAATGCTCAGTATTTGACTTACATTACAGTTTTATTCAGCTTCTATGAGCCCATTTGTTCATTTATTTATTTTAAATCCAACATTCTTTCGATGAGAATTTCTTCTAAAATAATAGCCACTCTTCGGTGCCTCCCACAAATAACCATCCTTGCACACTTGCTGCTGACTCAGCATGGGCAGTGACACACAGTCTGTCTCCCAGGGCGGCGTTGTCTGTTCCCTCCAGCAGGGGGGACGCTGAGGCAGCGTGGGCCACAGCACCGCGACTCCAGCTGGCCTTGGTTCTACAAGTTCATCAGTCAGACTGCTGCCAGTCTTCCTTGAAAAGTACTGGGGGGTTTATACTTTCCAAGAGAAAAATCTAAATGTATTGCTTCTTTCTTTCTTCATTTCATAATCAGAATCTTTGCTCAGTGAAAAATACACCCATTTAAAGCTGTGAAGGGTGACTTAGGAACCCCTGTGACCACCTTCACAGTGAACTGTAATGGGATTTGGATGGTTTACTTACATGTCCATCAGCCCAACTTTCCTCCAAAAGCAAGGCAAGAGAGATCAAGACAGACGGGAGGGGTTAGAGAAGATTCTATAATCCTTTGTTAATGTGTGTAACACTAACTATTTTTTTAAAGTACTTGCTCTGTACCAAGCATTAGTGAAAGGAAATTAATAAGCTCTGATGCCTTATTTCTTGTAATATGTAGAAGAGGTAGGTGATACTACCAGGAATATCTCACAAAGGAAACTGAATGTTATGTATGGAGTTGCATCCTTTCAAAATTCATATGTTGAAGTCCAAACCCTCATTCTGGATCATATTTAAAGAGAGAGTCTTAAAAGAGGTGCTGTACAGTGTGCACATGTCCTATTCTTTGTGACTCCATGGACTATAGCCCTCCAGGTTCCTCTGTCCACAGAATTTTCCAAGTAAGAACACTAGAGTGGGTTACCATTTCCTTCTCCAGGGGATCTTCCTGACCAGGGATTGAACCCACGTCTCCTCCTGCATTGCAGGTGAATTCTTTACCAACAGCACCATCTAGCAATCAAGTTAAAATGGGACCACTGGAGTGACACCTAGTCCAATAAACTGGGGTTCTCATGAGAAAGGAAAATTTGGATTCAGAGATAGGGATAAAGGGAAAGTCCCACGTGAACGTGAAGAGAGCCATCGACAAGTCTAGGAGAGAGGCGTGGAATAGACCCTTCCCTCACATCCCTCACAAGGAACCAACCCGGCAGACACCTTGATCCTGTTTTCCAGCCTCCCAAAACAAAATAATAAACTTCTGTTGTTTAAGCCATGTTTGTAGTACTTTGTTATGACAGCCGTAACAAATGAAGTAAACCAAACTAATGGCGTTTATGCAGTTTGCCAAAGATCACCCAGAGGAAAGGGTCTGTCGTTCACACTTGAACTTCTGTGTCTGAGGCAAGACCTTGAACACCACTCTCCACAGCCTCTACTGAGGCAGAATGGACTTTCTTCCCTGGCTTCATGGTCTGTAAAAAAAAGGACAGGCTCATCATCACGAGGCTAGTGGTTCCTATAAAATGCTAATATCACACAGCATTGTCTACCTGCCATGCCATACTGCGGTGAAATAGTGATTGCATGAGTATGCCCTAGGGAAATGCGAAAGCCAGACTGACTCCATCCCACCACATGTAACTGGAGCCAGAAACAGACTGAGGGACAGTCTCACCCAAGTCATCTCCTGGGTCTGATCATGAGGGTCTTCAACTCAGGGACACTACCTGAGGACACATCAAATCTTAATGTCCTGATCATGTCATTCAACTGCTCAGAAACCTGGATGCCCATCTATGGCCACGCTGGGAGGAGTAAAGCCGCTAATCCTTCAGCTCGTAAGGCATTGCCCTGACTTATGTTTCCAGACCTCCTTAGAACCTATGGCCCACTTTTCTCCCTCCATGGACTATAGCCCTCAGGTTCCTCTGTCCACAGAATTTTCCAAGTAAGAACACTAGAGTGGGTTACCATTTCCTTCTCCAGGGGATCTTCCTGACCAGGGATTGAACCCACGTCTCCTCCTGCATTGCAGGTGAATTCTTTACCAACAGCACCATCTAGCAATCAAGTTAAAATGGGACCACTGGAGTGACACCTAGTCCAATAAACTGGGGTTCTCATGAGAAAGGAAAATTTGGATTCAGAGATAGGGATAAAGGGAAAGTCCCACGTGAACGTGAAGAGAGCCATCGACAAGTCTAGGAGAGAGGCGTGGAATAGACCCTTCCCTCACATCCCTCACAAGGAACCAACCCGGCAGACACCTTGATCCTGTTTTCCAGCCTCCCAAAACAAAATAATAAACTTCTGTTGTTTAAGCCATGTTTGTAGTACTTTGTTATGACAGCCGTAACAAATGAAGTAAACCAAACTAATGGCGTTTATGCAGTTTGCCAAAGATCACCCAGAGGAAAGGGTCTGTCGTTCACACTTGAACTTCTGTGTCTGAGGCAAGACCTTGAACACCACTCTCCACAGCCTCTACTGAGGCAGAATGGACTTTCTTCCCTGGCTTCATGGTCTGTAAAAAAGGACAGGCTCATCATCACGAGGCTAGTGGTTCCTATAAAATGCTAATATCACACAGCATTGTCTACCTGCCATGCCATACTGCGGTGAAATAGTGATTGCATGAGTATGCCCTAGGGAAATGCGAAAGCCAGACTGACTCCATCCCACCACATGTAACTGGAGCCAGAAACAGACTGAGGGACAGTCTCACCCAAGTCATCTCCTGGGTCTGATCATGAGGGTCTTCAACTCAGGGACACTACCTGAGGACACATCAAATCTTAATGTCCTGATCATGTCATTCAACTGCTCAGAAACCTGGATGCCCATCTATGGCCACGCTGGGAGGAGTAAAGCCGCTAATCCTTCAGCTCGTAAGGCATTGCCCTGACTTATGTTTCCAGACCTCCTTAGAACCTATGGCCCACTTTTCTCCCTCCATGTAGGCACATGCAGGTGTGAACACACGCAGACACATCTGGGCCTGGAGTCATGTTGGCCCACCCCCTTCATCCGTGCAATCTCTCAAACCTAGGTTCTTGCTCCAGGTGTTTCCTTGACCTGAAATTTCCTTCAAAATTTTCCTTTATTCACCTATGGACATTCGGCTCACTCACAAAGTCCAGTTCAAACCTCACACTCTCCAGAGGCATTTCTCTTATCCCTTCAAACAGAATCATTTCCCCTCTAATTCAAAGTCCCAGGCCTATTTCCCAGTCTGCCTTCAAATGGGGATAATTATGAGTCTGTTATCCCTGTGAACTCTTAAGGGAGACAGACTTTATTGTTTCAATGTGTGTGTGTCCTCCACAATATCTAGAATGGACGTCTTTACACAGTAGGGACTCAATTTGGTTTTGCTGGATTCAAAAGAATCTTCTGGATCATCTCCATGAAGACGTCTCAACAAGCTCCAAAAACTCCACTGACCTTCAGGAACAAAAAGCAAAACCCTGGAGCCTTGCCCTTGGCTTTCATTTTAAACAGAGCCTGCTCAAAAGGGCTGAGAAACTCTTTCTCATGTTTTTCCTGGAAGACAAAGTATGGGCCTGTGATCACCAAGTATGCTTTGTGGTCTCAAGTTCATTGTCTACCAACTCACACAAATTGTATTTTGTTCCTAGACTTAACTACTTACTACTTTGAATTCTAGGAGTTGATAGTGTAACACATCCAACAATTTCTTTGATTTAGGTGAGGTGACAAAACGACACCTCGGGTAACATGATGGCCCCAAACAGAAATGACATTCAATGTTAGACAGGAAGCTGCAAGTGGTCCAAGTCCATGTCATTTGTCTAGGTTGCTTTCTTCCTAAGAAATGGGAAGAGAGAACAAAATAAATCTGCCTCCCAGCTCACACACTTCATTGAGGCTGTCTAATGTAAAGCAACTCCAATTACAATTTTCCCTGGTAGCTGAGATGGTAGAGAATCTTCCTGGAATGCAGGAAACCCAGGTTCCATTCCTGGGCTGGGAAAAATTCCCTGCAGAAGGGAATGGCAGCCCACTCTAGTATTCTCTTTTTTTTTTTTTTTCTGTTATAATGGATTTGTTTGATATTTTGTTTTGTGTTTGTTTATACAGAGTTTATTTTACAGACATAGTGGATTCCTGTTTACAGATAGCAAATACAGTACACAAACCTGTCACCTTCCAACGTCCTGCCTAAATATTAATATTTCCACCTCCTTCTTCACACAGACCTTTCTGAAAGTGGCATCTTGAGCCCTTCGCTACGTGAAACAGTCCAGTATTCTGTCTACATTCCTGACTATACAGCTTTCTAAAGTTTTCAGTGCCCCCAGCAATCTACAGAATTACATAAGAACTTCGGTTTAAAATGTAATGACCTTGAATATCTAGGTCCAATCTTTTTTTTTTTTTTATCCCTTTCTCCAGTAGACAGCTAAGACACACTATTTATATTCCATCTGGAAGTCCACATAGCTTGACCAAGGTGACATCACACAAACCAATGGCCAGGTTTCATTTCTCGGCTTAAAATTCAAGCTCTGGGCAAGTTATCTGACATTTGGAAATTAGAATTCTACTCATGACAATACAAGAACTTTTCTTCTTAAAGCTAATGATCAACAAGTTGCAAGTGGCAAACTGACTGAAAAGTTGACAACATTTTAAATATCTTTTTTGGTTATGTTTTACTCTTTTCTTTCTTGACATTTAATTAACCATTGTCCAGGGATCTATTAAATGATGTCTACTTTAATGTTATAAAATGATGCATCATGCCTAAAATGTTTTGTTGGTTATGATGACCATTTCTTCAGTTGAAGAATGTTAGGATTTCTCTTATAGACTTAAAACATGGGATATCTTTATCAGAGACTTGACATTGAATTTGTGTTTTCTTTTCTTGGGGCTTCTCTTTTCTAACCATTAATTTTTGTTCACTATTCTCCACAAGCCTCTGTCTCTGCTCTGGACACTCTGGTATTCTTGCCTGGAGAATTCCATGGACAGAGGAGCCCCGTACAATCCGTGGAGTCCCAGAGTCAGACACAACTGAGCAACTACCCTTACTTACTCGCTTACAATTACAATTGCAACCACTTCATGAGCAGCACGATCAAAACCTTACATCTCTTTTTTCTGCAATATGTTGCTCTTGAATTTGAGGGCAACTACTCAGTTCTCAATGGTGTGCGTGTGTGCTCAGTTGCTCAGTCATGTCTACTCTTTGTAAGCCCATGGACTGTAGCCCACGAGACTCCTCCGTCCATCTTCTGAAACTCTCAGCAACAGCTGGGTGTAACTTTTCATTGCACAGAACCTGGAACCATCTTCCCCCAAATAAATCCTGGCTGTACCACTAACTGGATCTCAGGTATCTTTCCAGGTTTCTGGGTCTCAGTTTCATTATCTGTAAAATGGGGGCAGAGGACTACTTTTAAAGAATATATGACAATGTATTAAAGAGACAGTACATTGACTGCTAACCAGGATGTAAGCAGTGTTGGGTTTAATGCTAACTGTAATGATTTCAAAATGTTCCCTTCACCAAAGACAGGAAACAGCACAGAACATTACTGGCTTCTGTTACGGATGCCATCTCAAACTTCTTTCCTTCTGTTTTTTTTTTTTCTTTCCAGAATATGTTGGAAATTATAAGCAAACATGCAAGTGATGCATGTATATTTAGTTTCACATACAACCTCATCGTTACTTCCTGGCGTCCTTCCAAGATATCTTACAAGTTATCAATCTCGCCAGGACAGAGTATGTTTTCTGACCACTTCCCCTTTGCAATTAAGGACTCTGACCACTCGCTTACGCAGACGGAGACCAGTATCCTTAACCCCAGAGGAGGTCAGAAACCCCCAGCTCTTCCCGCCGAAGGGACTCGCTGAGAACCCGACACCGTGTGTTCAGGGCTGTGGCTATGGCTGTGACCATAGGCACTGGGAACACCCACCAGCACCCCGTCTCCCCAGCCCCACTTCCTTCACTTCAATGCCATGTAGCATGGTTGCAGAGCCTTTGCGAATGTTTTGAGTGGAGTTAGGTTTCTGGTGTTTATTATTGAATTGCTACAGATTTGGAGGGAAGACAGACAGACAAGCAAAGCAAGAGACAGAAGACACCCTTGACAGACGAGCACCAAGTGCAGACAGGGATCCATGAAGGTCCAGGCTCTCCTTAGAGCCCCAGGATTTGGTCAGTCGCTCTGCAAATAAAACCTGCCCTAGACACACAGTGAGGAGGCTGTATTTGCCTAGGAAACCTGCCAGGCTGGCCCTCCAGATAGGAGGCCATAGTCAGGGGGATGGTGAGTTTTCCTGTTTACCTTCCATCTTCATGAACGTGTTGTAGGCAGCATTGGCAAGGAGGTCTGGGAGGGCCATCTCTTCTCTTTCCAGATTGGGTGCTTCAGTGAAATCCCTGGGCATGGCCTCTTTGCTGTCTGTATCGCCTCTCCCCAACAGCACATTCAACACAGAGAAGATAGACTTACAGGCACTTCTCCTCTGAGTGCGTGGGAGGCCTTGAGAGCGGGGATGGTCAGGCTGGCAATGGAAAGGCCAGGCTGCACGGTGTCATCCGCAGGTGCTTCCAGCTGGGCAGCAAGGCTTCCCCATCTGACTGCTTGGCGCCTCTTACACAAACTGCCTCACCCACACAGACTAAACCCACGTAGGTGGAGGCTGTGTTTATGGTCTTTGCCATTTGTAATCCCAACATCTACCACAGACGGGCCTGATACACATCAGACTTTGAGGGTGTGTTTGTTGAATAATAAAAAAATGTCTACTTTCTAACTTTTTTATTTCATATTGGACTACAGTTGAATAACAACGTTGTGATTAATTTCAGGTGTACAGCAAAGTGATTCAGTTATACATGTACGTGTATCTCCTTTTTTCAAATTCTTTTCCTATTTAGGTTGTTACAGAATACTGAGCAGAGCTCCCTGTGCTAAACAGTAAGTCCCTTCTGGTTCTCAGTTTTAAACATGGCAGTGTTTTATACATCCATCCTAAATTCTCTATCCCTTCTCCCCACCCTTGTCCCCTGGGAACCATAAGTTCTTCTCTAAGTCTGTTTCTGTTTTGTAAGTTCATTTGTATCATTTCTTTTCAGATTCTGCTTATAGGTGATATTAATAGCGATATCGTATGATATTTCTCTTTCTCTGTATGACTTTCCCCACTCTTTAGGGCAATCTCTAGGTCAGTTAATAGACACATACACAGCAACTGATACAGTCTAGTTTTACCCTATCAAGGGCTTCCTTGGTGGCTCAGTGGGAGAGAAGCCACCTGCCAGTGCAGGAGCCATGGGTTCAATTGCTGGTCAGGGAAGATTCCCTCATGCCATGGGACAACTAAGCCCATGTGCACAGCTACTGAGTCCAGAGAACCTAGAGCCTGTATTCTGCATCAAGAGAAACTACTACAGTGAGAAGCCTGTACACAGCACCTAGAGAGTAGCCCCCACATGCTGCAGCTGGAGAAAACCCACACGCAGCTATGGAAACCCAGTGCAGTCAAAAATAAAAATAAATTAATCAATTTAAAAATATCCAGTCCAATTGTCTTTGTATCTACATTTATGTACAATCATGCTAGAGTTTTGGTTTGGTTGGTATAGTCACGGTGTCTGTTTTCTCTTTTTTTATTGTTGAAAGAGGGATGGCAGCCTCTCAAGGGCAGGGGAGAGAATACATTTGAGAGCAGCCCATGATTTCCTGGGAGAATGAACCCCAAAGGCTTTTCCATCCTGGTTGGAGACTCTTGTGGTGTGGAGGCTTCTCTGTCTATGATAGATGACATGTTCTTTGGGAGTCTAGAAGCTTAGCACTCCTTTGAGAGGAGCTTAATGTTTAAAGAAACTGAATCTGGTTGGGGGGCAACTGAATGGCACATTTTAAGATTATGAAAGGTCATGCTCTTTGAAAATGATGTTGGCTGCCAGAGTATAAATTAGAGCTTAAAGGGCCTTAAACTTTTACCTTTTCATCTAAGAACTTCTCTAGGAATATAGCCTAAAGGTATAATACAGAAATGAGTCAGAGATCCATGCCCAGTAAAGTTCATCACATCATGACATATGAGAGTCAAACGCTGGAAGCAATTTTGAAGTCCAGCGAGGGGCAATGGCTAAGTAAGTTATGGGGTGTAGTTGTTAGAGTGGACAATAGGACACTTCGCTGCAGCTGTGTTGATACCATGGATAGCTTCTGTCTCCAAAGAACAAACTGTTGTGTAGTCACTTCAGTCGTGTCCAACTGTGTGTGACCCCATGGTCTACATCCCGTCAGACTCCTCTGTCCATGGAGTTCTCCAGGCAAGAATACTGGAGTGGGTTGCCATGCCCTCCTCCCAGGGGGATCTTCCCAACCCAGGGATGGAACCCGGGTCTCCTGCATTGCAGGCAGATTCCTCACCACTGAGCCATCAGGGAAGCCCCATATATACATTTTTGAGACCCCATGGACTGCATCCCTCCTGGCTTCCCTGCCCTTGGAATTTTCCAGGCAAGAATACTGGAGTGGGCTGCCATTTCCTTCTCCAAATAACAAACTACTCAATTTATAATTTGAAAAAAAAGGTGGTGTATTTAACACATGACATCTCTGGGCTCCCAACTTCTTTCTACTTGAATTCTAACCCCAGGATTTCAGTGATTGGGTGGATTATAGAGATAGGATGAGTCTATTTGGTGCACAAATGATCTGTAATTTAAAATAAAAATGGTAATGATTTATTTTTAGTGTTACCAAATAGTTGTGGATTTAAAATAAACATGGCATCCAAGAAATGGGGTGAAATCTTTACTTATGAGGATGATATGTATAAAGAGTACTTATTCGTGAAGAGGAATACTTATAACTGTATCAGTGAAAAAGGAGGACACACATATGCATGTACAATGCAATCTAAATAATGCAAACATATTTATATGAATATGCAGGATAGTCACCAGCTTCCTTGGTGGCTCAGAGATCAAGAATCACCTGCAGTGCAGGAGACACAAGTTTAAGCCCTGTGCCAGGAAGATCCTCTAGAAAACAGCACGGCAACTCACTCTTGCCTAGATAAGCCCATGGACAGAGGAGCCTGGCAGGTGACAGTCCATTGGGTCACAAAGAATTGGACAAGAAGAAAAATTAAAAAGAGAAAAAGAAATAAAAAACACAAAAGAGAAAAAGGAAAATAAAAGAATTAAAAAAGAGAAAACAAAAATAAACAAAGAATTGGACCTGAAGTGACTGAGCATGCACACACACATAGAATACTCACATGCTAAATTATTTACATGGATTTCACAGACAAGGGATGATGAGTGATTATTCTTCTTAATACATTAATGTATTTTTCATACAGGTACATATTGCTTTCTAAACTAAATATTTATTATAACAATATTAAGATGACAGTAGAGAACTCAAGCCCTTGAGGGTTGAGTTCATCTGCTTCTTCCAAGGCTTCCTATACATTGTGAAGTGCTCAGTGCTGATGGAGGAGATGTTATCTTTAGATTGCAAAGTCAGAAGCAGCCTAAGATGAATGTTTTCTTACCTTGCAATCGCCTGTGACCTCTACTCTCAAACCTCAAGGTTCAGCTCTCTCAGGGCTGCAGACCCAGACTAGGATAGGTATCAGGAGAGGACAGGAGAGTCTTCTGTGGTCTTTGGTCACCTTTGGAGTTCTCAAAATATGAGTTCTCAAAAAAGACAACACTCAAATCTCTGGGCTCCCAACTCTTTCTACTTGAATTCTAACCCCAGGATTTCAGTGATTGGGTGGATTATAGAGATAGGATGAGTCTATTTGGTGCACAAATGATCTGTAATTTAAAATAAAAATGGTAATGATTTATTTTTAGTGTTACCAAATAGTTGTGGATTTAAAATAAACATGGCATCCAAGAAATGGGGTGAAATCTTTACTTATGAGGATGATATGTATAAAGAGTACTTATTCGTGAAGAGGAATACTTATAACTGTATCAGTGAAAAAGGAGGACACACATATGCATGTACAATGCAATCTAAATAATGCAAACATATTTATATGAATATGCAGGATAGTCACCAGCTTCCTTGGTGGCTCAGAGATCAAGAATCACCTGCAGTGCAGGAGACACAAGTTTAAGCCCTGTGCCAGGAAGATCCTCTAGAAAACAGCACGGCAACTCACTCTTGCCTAGATAAGCCCATGGACAGAGGAGCCTGGCAGGTGACAGTCCATTGGGTCACAAAGAATTGGACAAGAAGAAAAATTAAAAAGAGAAAAAGAAATAAAAAACACAAAAGAGAAAAAGGAAAATAAAAGAATTAAAAAAGAGAAAACAAAAATAAACAAAGAATTGGACCTGAAGTGACTGAGCATGCACACACACATAGAATACTCACATGCTAAATTATTTACATGGATTTCACAGACAAGGGATGATGAGTGATTATTCTTCTTAATACATTAATGTATTTTTCATACAGGTACATATTGCTTTCTAAACTAAATATTTATTATAACAATATTAAGATGACAGTAGAGAACTCAAGCCCTTGAGGGTTGAGTTCATCTGCTTCTTCCAAGGCTTCCTATACATTGTGAAGTGCTCAGTGCTGATGGAGGAGATGTTATCTTTAGATTGCAAAGTCAGAAGCAGCCTAAGATGAATGTTTTCTTACCTTGCAATCGCCTGTGACCTCTACTCTCAAACCTCAAGGTTCAGCTCTCTCAGGGCTGCAGACCCAGACTAGGATAGGTATCAGGAGAGGACAGGAGAGTCTTCTGTGGTCTTTGGTCACCTTTGGAGTTCTCAAAATATGACAGTCTCTCTAATATAGTGGTAGTAATATGACAACACTAAATAGCAAAAGGAATCATGTACTTGTAATGAGCAAGAAAATAAATAGATCTCATCTTCTGATTAATAATTTTGACTTTTGGCGGCAGGATATGTAAGAGGCTATTTTATGAAGCAGGAATTTTATTCCCATGTGTGCATGTGTACTGAGTTCCTTCAGTCATGTCTGACTCTTCGTGACCCCATGGACTGTAGCCCACCAGGCTCCTTTGTCCATGGGATTCTCCAAGCAAGAATGCTGGAGTGGGTTGCCATGCTTCCACCTGAGGAGTGAACCTGCATCTCCCGCTTTTCCAACGTCTCCTGCATTGCAGGGCAATTCTTTACTCACCGAGTCACCCGGGAAGCCCATAGACACTGACAAAATACCACTGGGGTCAGAGGTATCTAGGAAGCGCTACTTCCTGTGGCAACCTAGGTTTTCCTGAAGCCAACTTCATGGAGAATTGGCCTGAATTCTGGGGACTCCTCAGAGCTTCCTTGGTCTCCCTGGGGACAGACTGGATCATGATGATGTTTCTTAATTTATTCTGGGCAATGGGAAAGAGGGAGCACAGAGAGAGAGGCATCAAAACTAACTGTAACTTATTTGCTATATTTTGGATGAAGGTGTCCAGGGGAGGAAAAGCAGCTCTCATCCGGGGCAGAAGAGCGCCTTGGTGTTTCTTCTAGTGGTGTGCTCATGATAGTGAAGGAAGATAGTCAGGGGCTTCCCTGGTTGCAAAGAATCTGCCTGCCAAAGCAGATTCCACATGCCACGAGATATCTAAGGTTGCCTTTTAGAACCTATGAGTCACAACTACTGAGCCTGTGTGCTGCAGAGACAGAAGCCTGCCCACGTAGAGTCCATGCTCTGCAATAAGAGAAGCCACTTGCCATTAGAAACCCGTGTACCACAATGAAGACTCAGCCCAGGCAAAAATAAATAAAACATTTATAGAAAAGATAGGTGGTAAGATCATGTTCCTACAAAGGAGTTTATGGCTCTGTAAAGAGATGGAGCTGGAAGAGGTCTGTATTTGTTTACAGGGACTGTCATAGTAAGGTAGCATAGACTAGTAGCTTAAAAAACAGAAATTCATTTTCTCAGAGTTCCAGAGGTTGGAAATCTGAGATGAAGGGGCCAACAGGGTTGGTTCCTTCTGAGGGCCATGGGAGAAGGTTCTGTTCCAGACCTCCTGTCTTAGTTAGCCACCTTCCTCCCTGCCTTAAGAGGACAGGTGGCCTTCTTGTCCCTAGGCCTTCACACCACTTGCCTTTGTATGTGTTTGTATCCAAGTTGCCTTTTCTTATAAGACCCCAGTTATACCAGATAAAGGCCTACTCTAACGATTTTATTTTAACTTAATTATCTCTAGCCAGACCTTATCTTTAAATAGCACATTTTGAAGTCCTAGGGGTTAGAATGTCCAAAAAAAAAAAAGCAATTTTGTTTTAGTTTCCACGGCATTCTCTTTCATTCTAAGTAAGGTGTTCTATGCATAAGAGGCACATTGGAAAACACCCTAACTCATTAGAAAAAACACACACACACACAATTCAACTTATATCAAAGTGAATTCATTTCTGAGTATGGTAGGCTCTGGCATAGGAGCATTTCTCGACCTTTAGTGTCTCTAGGTCTGGCACCCTCCACTCTTTACACGAGTGGGCGAGAAGTGAAGAAACCCAGCCAGCAAACATGTCGCATGCAAGGCTTCAGTCTTACAGCAAGTACTGTGTGAACCACCCACCCACTCAATCCCAGCCTAGACTGGACCTGCTCTCCTTCTAAATGGAGCAACTGCAGAAAAAGCAAAGTTCTATGGTGAATCCAAAATAGTCTGAAACTATGAAGCTGGGCAGTTTGGCTGTGTGGTGGAGCCCATTAATTATAGTGTATCCCACTCCTGTTTATTTGTCTAGACTCTTCTTGGTGTGGCAGAACTGCCCTGCTTAGACCTTAAGCAACAAGAAAGCGAGAGGCCGTGTAGCGATCGTCATTGACCTGTAGCCACAGGTCTTGTTGGGGAGGGAGGTGCAGGAAGGTACAACTGCGTCTCACTGGGAAGGAGGGGTCCCTCAATGATGTGCATTCACCTCGGTCCCCTGGAGAGGAATGTTCCTAAGTGTAGCGGTGGTGTGGGCTGCCCAGAGCATTCTCCAGGACCGGCTGCCATCTTGGTTATCATCAGTCAATGGCTTTGCAAGTGAAAGTGATGGGTTGTGAGCAAGGGGGTGGGGTGACGAGGTGAAAGAAACACAAATCCTTTCCTGAAAATGCCTTTTGTCCCTGCCCCAGACTGCGGTAAAAGCGAGCAAGGCCCAGCTGGCCAGACTTGTTTGTTTAAGCTGTTGACTAATCTCTGAGTTCATGTGCTGAGCTGGTTCATGAAGTTCTTGAACTTTTATTATCCTTGGACTCTCAGTACAGTAAAATTGAAATAAGAAACTGGTGTCTTCTTTAAAAGAAGCATATGGGATGGAGTGAATATGTTTGAATTAAGAGAATCAAGGAGTTTGAACAAAATTTGCGTCATATTTTTTGACAGAGGCTCTGAGCCTGGCACTGTGTTAGGACATGAGATTGGAGTAAAGTTGGGTTTTTCTCTCAGTCCCATCAAGAACTCTACTCACATAGGCTGGTTATAGAGTCATTGGCTTATAGTGATCCAGAGTTTCTGTGAAATGATGTTTCAAATACAAAATACTAATAAGTATTTCTGTATCATTGTTAATGGTGAATGTAGATCAGTGCTTTCCAAGATGACAGCCAGCAGTCTCAGCGGCTGGAGCTCAGGAAACCAATTTCCTCAGTTGTATTAGCCACTTTTCAATGGTCCCTAGCTACACTTGCCTAATGGCTACCATATTGGATAACATAAATCAAGAACATTCTCATCATAGTAGAATGCTCTTTGGGGCAGTACTGGTGTAGATAATGAACAAAGAAATACGGGTTCATATGGAATATTTTTCACTTCAAAACATTTTGCAAACTGCGGTGTATGACATCTGGGAAGGCCAGCTGAGATTTTGCATTTCTATCTCAGGACAGGAAACAATCTTAAACATTACGTAGATTAACGACTCATCTGATGATTAACCCACTCTACATCTCCACTGATCCTCTGTCTATTTTGGGCTTGAAAATTCTGAGAATAGACATTTCCTTTATGAAGTAGTGGATTTTGTTCTGTGAAGTACCCTTACGCCACAACAGGTGGTATAATTCAATACGAGGCTCTTAGAAATGCTATTTTTCTCTTTGAAAATAGTAGGAAAATCCATATTCTTATTAATCCCTTTTATAGATGAGTCATACAAATTCACTACAATTGGTGACAGAAGGAACAGATGTCAAATGTAAATACAAATGTCAAAAAATAAAATGAGGTGATGCATGAACAAGGACCTACTGTAGAGCACATGAAAATCTCAGTGTTATGTGGCAGCCTAGATGGGAGGGGAGCTTGGGAGAGAATGGACATACGTATATGTATGGCTGAGTCCCTTTGCTGTTTGCCTGAAACTATCACAACATTGTGTGTAGCTCAGCTATACCCCAATATGAAATAAGAAGTATTTTTTTAATGAGGTTATGCAGTTATCTGCCTTGTGTCCTATGGTATGCTTATAATGATTCAAAAATTAGGTTTGGACATAGTAACACAACCAAACAGATAACTTATGACTAGTAGTGATCGTACACATTTCTTAATGATTTTTTTTCTCAAAAATATTTCACCATTGAAAAATGAGTGAATTTTCCAGATAAAAAATTAACTTTACTTTTTACAACACTCACATCATAAGAATGAAAAAATTAAGCATGATGGAAATATATCTATAGAATGTCTCTGCTTAAGCAGAGCATACTGACCCACCCAACTTTTTAGGAAGGTCTTGTCCTCAGCTCTGGGGTACAGAGCTTGGTCACCTCCCCACCGAGGCTCACCAGCTGTGCATCTCTGCAGCCACTTGCTGAGTAATTCTTCTAACTCGTCCCCTGCTCCCACAATCATTTTTTTAATATTTATTTATTTAGTTAGTTTTGGTGGGGATGGGTTGGGGAGGGTGGGGGGTGGGCGGGCCACTTCTATTGGTCTTTTCATTTATCTGTTTTCATCCATCTTTGTTCTTTGGCCCATGTGGGCCTCCCATTGTGGTGGCCTCTGTTGTTGCAGAGCACTAGTTCTGAGCACATGCGCCCCAGAGCTCTGGCTCAGTAATTAGACACACTGGTCCAACCGCTCCGCAGCACGTGGGATCTTCCCAGGCCAGGGATTGAACCGGCGCCTTTGCACTGCAAGGCGGTGTCCTTACTCACTGGACCACCACGGAAGCCCCACAATCATTTTTAACTGGAGTTGGCTCTCCTTTCCTGTAGGGGAGATTTTATTGTTTCAATTCTGTTTCTTTTCATGCACATAGAATTTATGTTTAAAGATAAGGACCTGAAAAGACTATTCTAAGATTCCTAATTACTGCCACTAAATAAAGTGCATAGACTTTAGACAGCTATTTTTTTCTGGGCCTTTCCTCTCACTTCCAGTCCTGACTGAGGATGACAGAACATCTGCCTGGCTGATAAATGCTGCTTCTTAGCAGTTGTCATAAGAATAACAAAAAGAAGAAGAGGAGGAGGCGGAAAGAGAAGAAGAAAGAGAAGGGGGAGGGGCTCAGGGATGGGCAGGAAGAAAAGAAGAACGAGAAAAATAGCAACAGGCATGCTTTAAGCCCTCTAATAAGGACTTTGGATATACTGGCTGATACTGTATCATGTGTGAGAGCTCAGTTACTCAACCCTGTCTGACTCTTTGTGACCCTTTGGACTGTAGCCCTCCAGGCTCCTCTGTCCAGGGCATTTTTTAGGCTAGGATACCTGAGTGAGTTGACTTTTACAACATCATAAGAAAATTAAGCATGATGGAAATATATCTATAGAATGTCTCTGCTTAAGCAGAGCATACTGACCCACCCAACTTTTAGGAAGGTCTTGTCCTCAGCTCTGGGGTACAGAGCTTGGTCACCTCCCCACCGAGGCTCACCAGCTGTGCATCTCTGCAGCCACTTGCTGAGTAATTCTTCTAACTCGTCCCCTGCTCCCACAATCATTTTTTTAATATTTATTTATTTAGTTAGTTTTGGTGGGGATGGGTTGGGGAGGGTGGGGGGTGGGCGGGCCACTTCTATTGGTCTTTTCATTTATCTGTTTTCATCCATCTTTGTTCTTTGGCCCATGTGGGCCTCCCATTGTGGTGGCCTCTGTTGTTGCAGAGCACTAGTTCTGAGCACATGCGCCCCAGAGCTCTGGCTCAGTAATTAGACACACTGGTCCAACCGCTCCGCAGCACGTGGGATCTTCCCAGGCCAGGGATTGAACCGGCGCCCTTTGCACTGCAAGGCGGTGTCCTTACTCACTGGACCACCACGGAAGCCCCACAATCATTTTTAACTGGAGTTGGCTCTCCTTTCCTGTAGGGGAGATTTTATTGTTTCAATTCTGTTTCTTTTCATGCACATAGAATTTATGTTTAAAGATAAGGACCTGAAAAGACTATTCTAAGATTCCTAATTACTGCCACTAAATAAAGTGCATAGACTTTAGACAGCTATTTTTCTCTGGGCCTTTCCTCTCACTTCCAGTCCTGACTGAGGATGACAGAACATCTGCCTGGCTGATAAATGCTGCTTCTTAGCAGTTGTCATAAGAATAACAAAAAGAAGAAGAGGAGGAGGCGGAAAGAGAAGAAGAAAGAGAAGGGGGAGGGGCTCAGGGATGGGCAGGAAGAAAAGAAGAACGAGAAAAATAGCAACAGGCATGCTTTAAGCCCTCTAATAAGGACTTTGGATATACTGGCTGATACTGTATCATGTGTGAGAGCTCAGTTACTCAACCCTGTCTGACTCTTTGTGACCCTTTGGACTGTAGCCCTCCAGGCTCCTCTGTCCAGGGCATTTTTTAGGCTAGGATACCTGAGTGAGTTGTCATTTCCTCCTTCAGGGGCTCTTCCCAGCCCTGGGATGGAAGCTTGTCTCCTGCGTCTCCTGAATGGCAGGCGGACTCTTTACCTGATGAGCCTAGGGGAACCCCATCGTGTTAAAAACAACCCTTTCCCTACGAGGTAAATTTTACTTTGTTTTTCAAATGAATTATCCAAGGCCCAGAAACACCGACCACACGCCAGTAAGTGGCAGAGCCTGGATTCTTTGCAGGGCATAGGACCCCAGGGTTCTGTTTTTATCCATTCAGTTTCAAGACAGATTTTTAAAATTTCACTCTGTAATAAAACACAGACACATGCATTTTAAGCAATCACTTACTTTTAGCCACTATTTCGCATGAGAATCTTTGATAAAAAAGTGTTAGTCGCTCAGTCGTGTCCAACTCTTTGGGATCCCTTGTATGGTAGCCCACCAGCCTCCTCAGTCCACGAGGTTCACCTGGCAAGAATGCCGGAGTGGGTTGTCATTTCCTTCTTCAGGGAATCTTCCCAAACCAGGGATCGAACCTTAGTCTCCTGCACCTCCTGCATTGGCAGCCAGATTCTTTATCACCAGTGCCACCTGAAGAAGTAACAAAGGAGCATAGGTGAAGGTAAAAATGGTTGTAAGGAGAATTCTTAAGGAGACACAAGAAAGTACTGCGAAAGATCAGTCGGAGAGGAGGAAAAAAAAGATTCCTTAAAATAAACTTTAGGGCTTCCCTGGTGGTCCAGTGGGTAAGGACACCGCCTTGCAGTGCAAGGGGCGCCGGTTCGAGCCCTGGCCTGGGAAGATCCCACGTGCCGTGGAGCGGCTGGACTGATGTGTCCAATGACCGAGCCAGAGCTCTGGAGCACATGCGCCCAGAGCCGGTGCTCTGCGACAACAGAGGCCACTGCGATGGGAGGCCCACATGGGCCAGAGAACAAAGATGGATGAAAATAGACAGATGAAAGGCCAATAGAAGTGGCCCGCCTGCCCTCCTCAACCTGCCCCCCGCCCAAAAAAAAACAAACAAACAAATTTTTAAAAAGTATAAAAAAATAAACTTTAATTCTGAATTTAAAAATTCAAGAGACGACCTGAAGAACAGAATTGAAACTGCTGCAAAATGAAAACAAAACCTAGAAGATTGAATTAAAAAACACATTTGTGATGAAAGGTAAAAATAAAACAAAGGAACATTACAAGTTAAATGATAAAGATCATGAGAGGCACATCTGAGAGACAATGCAGTGAAAATATAATTTCCAAAGGGGATGAAAGAGGAAGAAAGAAGAAATAATGATTACTTTCTGAGTGAAACTGAAAAGGGGAAAATTTCACAAAACATTTAGGAGACAAATACTGTAAGTCTCCTCACTATCATTAATCCCATTTGACTATGTGTCAGAAACAACTACAATTTCTCTCATCAATTCCTGTATTTCCCAAAACTTTATCTAAAAGGTCTAATACTTCTGATGACTTCATCTTAAGAATAAGTCCAAGATAATGTTAACTAATTAAAAACCTATCAAATATAAACAATAAGGTTCCATTGTATATATAGCACAGAGAACTATATTCAATATCCTGTGAAAAACCATAATGGAAAAAATATGAAAAAGAACATGTGAGAGACAGAATATATATATATATATGTGTGTGTGTGTATATATATATATATATATATATATACATATATATATATATATATATATACATAGAAGAATATATATAGGCTGATTTATATATATGTATATATATATATATATGTATATATAAACTTTGCTACAGAGACAAAGCTAAAGCAAGTTAAAAACTATACTTGAATTAAAAATTGTTTTGAAAAACTGTTGCTTCCTAGAAAGCTGCAGGTAAAATTACTTTTGATAGTTCCAGCATCATGCATCAAGGAGACACACAGGTGCAGACAGGTATCCCTCCTTCATACATGATCAAGATTCTATCACCTCCAGTTTCCCATTCAGGATTCCCTGGAGTCTCACAATCTACCATTAGAAATGCATTCCTGGACTTTTCCTGGTGGCACAGTGGATTGGAACTCACCTGCCAATGTAGGGGACGTCGGTTTGATCCCTGGTCTGGGAAGATTTCACATACTGAGAACAATGCAAATTTAAAAGATAATTTTAGAATTTAAAAATTCAAGAGACGACCTGAAGAACAGAATTGAAACTGCTGCAAAATGAAAACAAAACCTAGAAGATTGAATTAAAAAACACATTTGTGATGAAAGGTAAAAATAAAACAAAGGAACATTACAAGTTAAATGATAAAGATCATGAGAGGCACATCTGAGAGACAATGCAGTGAAAATATAATTTCCAAAGGGGATGAAAGAGGAAGAAAGAAGAAATAATGATTACTTTCTGAGTGAAACTGAAAAGGGGAAAATTTCACAAAACATTTAGGAGACAAATACTGTAAGTCTCCTCACTATCATTAATCCCATTTGACTATGTGTCAGAAACAACTACAATTTCTCTCATCAATTCCTGTATTTCCCAAAACTTTATCTAAAAGGTCTAATACTTCTGATGACTTCATCTTAAGAATAAGTCCAAGATAATGTTAACTAATTAAAAACCTATCAAATATAAACAATAAGGTTCCATTGTATATATAGCACAGAGAACTATATTCAATATCCTGTGAAAAACCATAATGGAAAAAATATGAAAAAGAACATGTGAGAGACAGAATATATATATATATATGTGTGTGTGTGTGTGTATATATATATATATATATATATATACATATATATATATATATATATATACATAGAAGAATATATATAGGCTGATTTATATATATGTATATATATATATATATGTATATATAAACTTTGCTACAGAGACAAAGCTAAAGCAAGTTAAAAACTATACTTGAATTAAAAATTGTTTTGAAAAACTGTTGCTTCCTAGAAAGCTGCAGGTAAAATTACTTTTGATAGTTCCAGCATCATGCATCAAGGAGACACACAGGTGCAGACAGGTATCCCTCCTTCATACATGATCAAGATTCTATCACCTCCAGTTTCCCATTCAGGATTCCCTGGAGTCTCACAATCTACCATTAGAAATGCATTCCTGGACTTTTCCTGGTGGCACAGTGGATTGGAACTCACCTGCCAATGTAGGGGACGTGGGTTTGATCCCTGGTCTGGGAAGATTTCACATACTGAGGGACCACTAAGCCCGTGCACCACTGAGCCCTGCACACTCTAGATAATGCGCTCCACAACAAGAGAAGCCACCACAGGGAGAAGCCTGAGCTCCATAACTAGAAAGTAGTCCCTCTCTCTGCCAGTAGAGAAAGCTCATGTGCAGAGACGAAGATCCAGAGCAACCAAAAATAAAATTAAAGAAATGAAGAAAGGAATGCACTCCATTTAGGGATAAGGCAGTAAATTTCATGATTATGGCAAACATAAAACCTTAATTCAACTGTCTATTGACACAAATCAATGTTAATTTGCTACAGTTTATTGGTGAATTTGTTGTCACAAGGGAATGTGATGAGAACAGATTGCTTATAAAGGGTGATGGAAATGGTGGGTTAGCTTTTTAGGGAGTCCAGACCCAGATGGGGGGATTTCAATGGGTCCATTGAAACAGCTTGAACCTGAGATCAGAAAAGGCAGGGGTGCTCAGGGGATAAGGAACACATCCAAAATAAAACTCATTGATTTTTTCCCCCAGTCTACCAAACACCTAATTTTTCTCTCGTGTTCTCTTTTTTTAAGATTCACAATGACTTGGCAGCTGCCTGTTGGCCCATGGTTAGGATTCTGGACTTTCACTGCTTTGGCCCAGGTTCAGTTCCTGGTCAGCAGAGCGCAGCACAGAGGAAAAAAATGAAGAGATTCACAATGACAGACTTCGTCTTCTGTAGCATCGGTAAAATTTTTTATATTCTTGATCCTGACTTAGAGCACATCCCTCTCTGTTACCCCAGCCAGTACTCCTGCAAGCCACCTCTCATGATCAGTCATCAAGTTCTATCTGTTTTATTTCTTCAATGTTTAAAAATATCGCCAAGACCTTTTGATCAAGACCTTGTGTTTGCTATATCCAGCAGAACTAGGTTGTACTGTGTACAGTGTGCCAAGATATGCCTCCATCCAACAGAGGAGTGGTTCTCTGAGACCTTTTCAAGGGATCCTCAAGATCTAAGCCATCTTGAATCATAACACTAAGATCATATTTCCTTTTCTACTTTGTAGGCATTTGCACTGATGGGTAAGATGTTGGAGTCACAGCGTAAATCAGTACAGCTGACGTGGAAGCTGTTGGTCGTCATGTATTCTTCCCTGCTACACCCTTCAGAGGTGTGGTTGTTTTAATAGGTTCACTTAAGAATATCCTCGATGGAGCAAAACTAATACTTGCATCAAGTCTGAATACCTGAATGCACATCTTTTTGGTATTACCTGGAACAAAATGGGATGCATGTATTGAAGCACTTCTGCTATGTAACTCAGAGTGACTGTCAGGAAAAAAGCACTCAAGTGATTGTTCAGGTTGCAAGACGAATTAACGACACACACACACTGTGGTTTCAGACTTGGGTATTGCTAGATATTGTCTGAAAAATGAACAATGTGACCCTGTCAATTTAAGAAAAACAATTGGCAATACTTGTTGCCAAGACAATTCAAGCTTTCAAGGACAAATGAAAAAATTTAAAAACTCCTATTTACCTCTGTGAACTTAACAGCTTCCTAACACTAAGGATTATCCTGATAAAATCAGCGGTGATATTAGTGAATATAGGTTTTTGATGTTGTATAGTGAAATATGTCAATACTTAGAAACTATCTATGGAACTCAGTGAATGCGTATTTCCCAAATGACCAATGCCTGATGTTACAAAATCATCCCTGGGTAAGACATTCATTCAAATAAAAGCACAGCTGAATAGATAGTATTGTAACAGAGCAGGAAAACTTCACTGAAGGTTTTAGACTCCACAGTGCAATAATGACTAAGAAATGACCACTTGTTGAGTTTTGGTATAGTAGAAAACACCTTGTATATCTGAAAAGGCAATTAAAATATTCCTCCTTTTTGCAACTATCTGTTGTGTATTTCCTTCATACACTTTGAGAAAAGCAATGTGTCACATCAGAGTGAGTATAGAAGCATGTAAGAGAATACAGGTGTCTTCTGTTAAAGAGGTTTATAAACATAAACAATGAAATCCTACTCACTTATATTTTTATTTTAAAACTATATATATATTTCACAAATAATGTTACATGTTGCTACCACAAATGAGTAAACATTTCGTTGTTTGAATTGTTAATATGGTAAATATTGACAGAGACAACCCACATTTTTTTTACAACACACATTTGAAAAGGAAAAAAGCTTTTGGAAGTCTCCATTGTAAGAGAGTAAACAGACACTGAGACTAAAGGTTGAGAGTTGCTATTGTTTAAATACATAAAATCTGAAAGTCTCTCAAGCTCAAATTTACTTAAGTTCTGTAGACTTGATATTAAAATTTTACAAAATCAGCTAAAATTCATATATTTATGCCTTCCTATTGTCTGGGGATATTATGTCTTTATGTTTGCTATATGCTTTCCTAGTTAAATTGTGTCCTACAGATGTTTATCAGTCCTGTCTAACTCTTTTTAACCCTATAGACTGCAGCCCGCCAGGCTCCTCTGTCCATGGTATTCTCCAGGCAAGAATACTGGAGTGGGTTGCCATGCCCTCCTCTAGGGGATCTTTCCAACCCCGGGATCAAACTCAGATCTCCCATATTGCAGGAGGATTCTTTACGGTCTGAGTCATCAGCAAAGCTCAAGAATACTGGAGTGAGCAGCCTATCCCTTCTCCAGGGGATCTTCCTGACCCAGGAATCGATCTGGGGTCTCCTGCATTGCAGGTGGATTCTTTACCAGCTGAGCTACCAGAGAAGCCCAGTTAAGTTAGGCTACCAGTGTAATTAGAGAGTGATGTCATTTGGGGGCACTTTGCTATTTAACACTTAGTGTTCTCTCCAGTTCAGTCCTCAGTTATTGGAATGTCATACACATAACATTCTTTTCTTTTACTTATTTGTTCATTTCACAAACCTTCAAGAGGCATTGTTGGACGGCAGTAGATCATGACTTCCCTTAGGGAGCTTGTAGTCTAGTAGGTGAGACAGAGAGGCAAATGAACGATCATATAAAGAGCTTTCAGAACTAAGATACACAAATTGCACATAATGTCTAAAAGTAGAAGACCCGTAAGACCATGAAATCCTACTCACTTATATTTTTATTTTAAAACTATATATATATTTCACAAATAATGTTACATGTTGCTACCACAAATGAGTAAACATTTCGTTGTTTGAATTGTTAATATGGTAAATATTGACAGAGACAACCCACATTTTTTACAACACACATTTGAAAAGGAAAAGCTTTTGGAAGTCTCCATTGTAAGAGAGTAAACAGACACTGAGACTAAAGGTTGAGAGTTGCTATTGTTTAAATACATAAAATCTGAAAGTCTCTCAAGCTCAAATTTACTTAAGTTCTGTAGACTTGATATTAAAATTTTACAAAATCAGCTAAAATTCATATATTTATGCCTTCCTATTGTCTGGGGATATTATGTCTTTATGTTTGCTATATGCTTTCCTAGTTAAATTGTGTCCTACAGATGTTTATCAGTCCTGTCTAACTCTTTTTAACCCTATAGACTGCAGCCCGCCAGGCTCCTCTGTCCATGGTATTCTCCAGGCAAGAATACTGGAGTGGGTTGCCATGCCCTCCTCTAGGGGATCTTTCCAACCCCGGGATCAAACTCAGATCTCCCATATTGCAGGAGGATTCTTTACGGTCTGAGTCATCAGCAAAGCTCAAGAATACTGGAGTGAGCAGCCTATCCCTTCTCCAGGGGATCTTCCTGACCCAGGAATCGATCTGGGGTCTCCTGCATTGCAGGTGGATTCTTTACCAGCTGAGCTACCAGAGAAGCCCAGTTAAGTTAGGCTACCAGTGTAATTAGAGAGTGATGTCATTTGGGGGCACTTTGCTATTTAACACTTAGTGTTCTCTCCAGTTCAGTCCTCAGTTATTGGAATGTCATACACATAACATTCTTTTCTTTTACTTATTTGTTCATTTCACAAACCTTCAAGAGGCATTGTTGGACGGCAGTAGATCATGACTTCCCTTAGGGAGCTTGTAGTCTAGTAGGTGAGACAGAGAGGCAAATGAACGATCATATAAAGAGCTTTCAGAACTAAGATAAACAATTTGCACATAATGTCATAAAGAATCTGTCAGAAGCAGTGCCCAGCCTAAGAATCATGGGCTATCCGGAAAAGCTTGATGAGGACAAGGGATCTTAACTGAATGCTTAAAGATAAGGCAATCATCAAGTGAAAAATCAGGGGAGGGCTTCCCCTGGTGGTCCAATGGGTAGAGACACCGCCTTGCAGTGCAAGGGACGCCGGTTCGATCCCTGGCCTGGGAAGATCCCACGTGCCGCGGAGCGGCTGGACTGATGTGTCCAATTACCGAGCCGGAGCTCTGGAGCGCATGCGCCCAGAGCCGGCGCTCTGCAACAACAGACGCCACCGCGATGGGAGGCCCACAGGAGCCAAGGAACAAAGACGGATGAAAATAGAGAAATGAAAGACCAATAGAAGTGGCCCGCCTGCTCCCCTCACTCCCCAACTCAACCCCCGCCCAAAAAAAAAAAAAAAGAAAAGAAAAAGAAAAATCAGGGGAGATCAATCCTGGCAGAAGACACTGAAGGACCAAAGATATAAAGGCAAGACATTTGAGCTGCAAGCAGTCCTATGTTGCTGGGACATAAAGTGCAGGACTGGGGGGGGGGGGGAGGCGAAAATGAGGCAGTAAAGTAGGAACCAGAAGATGATCTAAGATATGAGAATCACCTGTTGGCCTGGTAGTGTTTAAAGTGGCTCTATGAAGCCCTGACAAGCATGGAAAACTGTAGGTCTGTGGAAATGGTACGATGCTTTAAAATTTCCGTATTTGTTCTTTGGCCTGTGTGGGCTTCCCATCGCAGTGGCCTCCCTCGCGGCAGAGCTCTGGCTCGGTAGTTGGACACATGGGTCCAGCCACTCCGCAGCAAGTGGGATCTTCCCAGGCCAGGGATTGAACCAGCGTCCCTTGCACTGCAAGGTGGTGCCCCTACCCACTGGACCACCAGGGAAGTCCCTGCAGGTGGATTCTTCACCACTGAGCCACTAGGGAAGCCCGGGTCAAACATACCTGAGCACGATTCAGAGGTCTGAGGGAATGCCTTGTAATCTGAAGCTCAAGAGGTCAGGGAATAAAAGACTTGTATAAAACACTAAAAAATGGAGCTTCCCTGGTGCTCCAGTGGTTAAGAATTTGCCTTCCACTGCAGTGGACACAGGGTCCATCTCTGGTCCGGAAACGAAGATCCCACATGCCTGGGGCAGCTCAGCCCCACGACCACCAAGCCAGCGCGGTGACGGAAGATCTCACACGCCCCACCTGAGCAACCAGAGGCAGCCAAAAACAAATCATACATATTTTTTAAAAAAATGATGAGTGAGATTGGAAAGGGTTATATATTAAAATCACTGTGAGTTTAGTTGTTATAACACATTTTTTAAAAATCCTTGAATATTGTTTTCCTTCTCATCAAACTTAAGATGCATCCACGTACAAATGCTAAAAGCATCTTTAAAATTTTTATTTATTTTTAATTGGAGGACAATTGCTTTACAGTAATAGTTGGTTTCTGTCATCCATCAACATGAATCAGTCATAGGTACACATATGTCTCCTTCCCTGTGAACCTCCCTCCCACTTCCTACCCCATCCCATCCCTCTAGGTCGTCACGGAGCAACCTGGGTTTGATTTCAACTCATTTCATTTGTTTGGGTCCTTTATTATTTTTTTTTCACCCATCCTGGTTGTTCTTCTTTAACGCATGCTGAGTTGTAAGCGTTTAACTGAGAACACAAGTTTTAGTAACTCAGAGATGTGCTATAAACCTTCCCTATGGAATGCCTTGTGAGAACTAAGCAGAACGAGAACACAAAATTAAAACATATGAACATGAAATGGAAACATCCTAAATTTTTAGCCCTGTTTACATTGGCCAGTACCTCCATTCTTTCCTGCTGAAGATGCATCAGAAACTGTGAGCAATGTTCATATGTTCGTTTTCTTGCCAAGGGGCACAATTCTGAAGAGAGGTTTTTAAAAAGCCCTAGACCATTTTCCTTACCAAGGAAACCAACCCTGAAGGCCACTGGGGGCTCAGATGGTGAAGAACCTGCCTGCAACGTGGGAGACCTGGGTTCGATCCCTGGATTGGGAAGATCCCCTGGAGAAGGGCATGGCAACCACTCCGGTATTCTTGCCTGGAGCATTCCCATGGAGGAGCCTGGAGAGCTGCAGTCCCCGTGGGTTTGTAAAGCAGGACTGAGCAGCTAAACACTCAGCACAGCTCTGTGTAACATTCTTCTTTCCTGATTGGCAGCTGGACGGGCCCTCCTGGGTGGCCCACCTCTGAGTGTGCACTCCTCTTATTTCTAGGACATTGAAGGAAAACAACTGCCACGTGGTAGGACCGCCATATGACCCAACTCTCTTCACCACTCTGGTCCTATATGTGAAGTTACTGGATTCTTTCTCTGTCTCATTTCTTTTTCTAAGTCAGACTTGGTTTCTATAAGCTCCCTGCTGCCCCATTCAAAATGTGCCTCATTTAAAGTCACGCTGAGGGTGCAGACATGGAGGTTTGGCGAGAGGGTTCTGGCTGCCTAAGTCTGCCAAAATACATAATTCAGAACCTATATTTGGAACCTGTATGCTAGAGGCTGCACCCCCCGTGTTCCTGAGGATGCTCCTTGCAGGAAAAAAACAAAAAAATTGCCCGTGGGGTGGGAAGGCAAAATAGACAGGAAGGACCTTCAGAGATCACCATGTCCACCTTTCTAAATCCTATAGGGGAAACTGAGGCTCCGGGATGCGAATGGTCTCAGAAACGTCTGGGAAGTGTCCTCTAGTCTCGACCAAGGTGTCCATCTAGCTGCCTCTCCCGCAGCCCATCTCCTGGACTTTCAGCAGTGGCCTCTGGGGCCGCGGCAACAGCCCGCAGCCGCCTCCTCCGAGGGCCCCGGTGGGAAGGGAGGAGGCTGCAGCGAGCGAGCCGGGGAGGGAGGGCGAAAGGAAGGAAGGGGAGCCCGCGGGGGGAGTGGAAGCGGCCGCTGCGCCCGGGGCTGATTGGTTCCCGGGGCCGGCCCTCCCGGAGCGGTTTATAAGAGTCGGGGCGGCCGGGCGCCCTCCCCGCTCGTCCGCGCGCCCCCGGAGCAGCGCCCGGCTCTGAGCGCCCCTCGTCCAGGCCCGCCTGGCCGCGCGCCGGCTCCGCGCCGCCCTTGGACGCGATCGCCGGGCGGACCCGCAGTGGAGCGAGGCGAGGGGGCCGAGCGCCATGCGCCGCGCCAGCCGGGACTACACCAAGTACCTGCGCGGCTCGGAGGAGATGGGCAGCGGGGGCCCCGGCGCCCCGCACGAGGGCCCCCTGCCCGCGCCGCCGCCCGCGCCGCCCGCGCCCGCCGCGCGCCGCACGCTCGCGGCGCTGCTGGGGCTGGGGCTGGGCCAGGTCGTGTGCAGCGTCGCCCTGTTCCTCTACGTCCGCGCGCAGGTGAGTGCTCGCCGCCTCGGGACGCGCCCGCCTCGATCCGCCGGCGCGTGGCGCGCTCTGGAGCCTGGTCCCCGGGCCCCCGGCTCTGGCCTTTTCCGGAGGGGAAAGTGCCTCCCCAGAGGGAGCGTCTGCCTGGGGGACAGCCAGGCGCGGCGCCGGGCACGCTGGCCTCTGGTCCCCCGCGCGCGCACCCGGCTCGGCGCGTTCGAATTTCCCCCGGCGCGACCGCATTGGTCGCTCACCTCTTCGGGCAATGCTTGCTCCCGTTTCTCTCCTTCGGTGTCCTACTTGGAGCAACCAATGACCTTTCCTTCTGTTAGGGGCCAAAAAAAAAAAAAAAAAAAGAGCGGCTCCTCTTAGGCATCCACCCTGTTCTCTGCCCACACCCCCAGGAGGAGTTGGGGTCCTGGGGCTGGTTGCTTTGCACCGTGCCCCAGGGGTGCGCGGAGCGGAAGGTGGCAGTGCGTGTCTCTGGAGCATTGGGTGGCGATGCTCAAGTCGCCGGATGAACCGAGAGACCCAGATCGGTCCGAGAAGCCTAGCCTCAGAGCCCAGGCTCCGCTTGCTCGCGGTGAAAGCAGAGAGAAGGGCCCACGTGCCTTTCCACGAAGGTGGGCGGAGGAAGGAAGCGAGCATTGCGTGGAGGTGGTGCAGCTCTCTGCCCCGGCACAGCCTGGCGACAGGCTAGCAAACCACCCAGCGTTGCCAAGATGAGGAAGCCGGCTAGGAAACTAACTGCAGAGAGATAGTAGAAAGGAAGGGGTAAATTTGTAACGTTATGCTTTCTGGTGGTTTGGGCTCTTGTGTTTTCTTGGAAATTGCAGTGCAGTTCGCTTGGATTCATTCAAATATTCTTGTCTGGTGCTATGAACTCTCTCAAAGGAAGTGGGGGGCTGACTTAGCATTTTTTTTATGGGAAAAGAGAGTTGGGTTTGGACTAAATGGGTTCTCAGATTCAAAGGTGATTACTAAACCAAATGGGATGCATCAAAACATGGCCTTGCCTGGGTTGTATGGGTTTTTGACATATGCCAGAGTCTTGAATTTGTAATCATAGGGTTTTTGTTTGTCCAGTACTCATTATCCGCTAATTTGCGTTTTGTAGAACTAGTTGATCTATTAAAACAAAAGTAGACATACTATGCACAGTATTTTTAGAAAACTGGTATTTGTATATTAATAAAAGCATTTTCCTATTGAGAAAGTTTGTCTAAAGATGCCACTTTCAAATGGGTTACTTCCAACATTGTTGTTCAGTTGCTCAGCTGAGTCTTGACTCTTTGTGACCCCATGGACTGCAGCACACCAGGCTTCCCTGTCCTTCACCATCTCCCAGAGCTTGCTCAAGCTCATGTCCATAGAGTCAATGATGCCATCCAACTGGCTCATCTTCTGTCCCACTCTTCTCCTCCTGCCTTTAATCTTTCCCAGCATCAGGGTCTTTTAGATTACACAAATCTATATGAAAGTGATGAAACATTTTTCTTTCATTGGACAATGCTGCCTCCAAGAAAGATTGATTTATCCATTTTTCTCATCCAGTATATGGTCCTGTCCCCCTCCCCCTTTCATGTTTATGTATTGGGCGCCTGCACTGCACATGACACTATTCAACGGTGTGGAATATGCGTTAAGAATCATTTAGTCAACATACAGTGTCCACCGGCTATGTGCATGCATGATGCCAGGTAATGGTGGGGACTCTAACCAAAGACTTTAAATTCTTAGTCAAATAAGAGAGAAGCAGTTGAGTCAAAAAATGGACAGAAGATCCAGTGCATAAGTGGCTACTTGCCAAGATGAGGAAGCCGGCTAGGAAACTAACTGCAGAGAGATAGTAGAAAGGAAGGGGTAAATTTGTAACGTTATGCTTTCTGGTGGTTTGGGCTCTTGTGTTTTCTTGGAAATTGCAGTGCAGTTCGCTTGGATTCATTCAAATATTCTTGTCTGGTGCTATGAACTCTCTCAAAGGAAGTGGGGGGCTGACTTAGCATTTTTTTTATGGGAAAAGAGAGTTGGGTTTGGACTAAATGGGTTCTCAGATTCAAAGGTGATTACTAAACCAAATGGGATGCATCAAAACATGGCCTTGCCTGGGTTGTATGGGTTTTTGACATATGCCAGAGTCTTGAATTTGTAATCATAGGGTTTTTGTTTGTCCAGTACTCATTATCCGCTAATTTGCGTTTTGTAGAACTAGTTGATCTATTAAAACAAAAGTAGACATACTATGCACAGTATTTTTAGAAAACTGGTATTTGTATATTAATAAAAGCATTTTCCTATTGAGAAAGTTTGTCTAAAGATGCCACTTTCAAATGGGTTACTTCCAACATTGTTGTTCAGTTGCTCAGCTGAGTCTTGACTCTTTGTGACCCCATGGACTGCAGCACACCAGGCTTCCCTGTCCTTCACCATCTCCCAGAGCTTGCTCAAGCTCATGTCCATAGAGTCAATGATGCCATCCAACTGGCTCATCTTCTGTCCCACTCTTCTCCTCCTGCCTTTAATCTTTCCCAGCATCAGGGTCTTTTAGATTACACAAATCTATATGAAAGTGATGAAACATTTTTCTTTCATTGGACAATGCTGCCTCCAAGAAAGATTGATTTATCCATTTTTCTCATCCAGTATATGGTCCTGTCCCCCTCCCCCTTTCATGTTTATGTATTGGGCGCCTGCACTGCACATGACACTATTCAACGGTGTGGAATATGCGTTAAGAATCATTTAGTCAACATACAGTGTCCACCGGCTATGTGCATGCATGATGCCAGGTAATGGTGGGGACTCTAACCAAAGACTTTAAATTCTTAGTCAAATAAGAGAGAAGCAGTGAGAAAAGGGACAGAAGAAGATGCAGTAGTTCTCTATTTTTAATGTAATTAATGTTTATTTCTTGGTCCTGGGAAATGTGAGATCTGAGTTCCCTTACCAGGGATCCAACCCAAGTCCCCTGCATTGGAAGGGCAGAGCCTTAACCACTGTACCACCAGGGAAGCCCCAGGACGTCTCCATCGTCTCCAGGCACCGTAGGGTTATGGCATTTTGACAACAGGAATTGTGAAGTGAGTATTCTGCCCTGAAAAAACTAGGGAATGAATGAGTTGTAGGAACCAGGAACAGCTTAGATCTGCAGGAGCCATGGAAATGGGACCGTTTCAGAAAGAACGACTTGCTGGGCTGTTGAAGAAATTCCCAATAATCACGGTCTGGTGGGCTGAGGAGTCTAGCCTTCTCACGATCCTTTAGCAGTCTTAATGTCACGTGGATAACAGTGAAACGTTCGACAACTTTTTCCAATGTCTGCGTGTAGGCTAGTAAGCCTTGCTAGAAAGTTCTTAGTTGGAGAATTTAATGTCATCCAAGTTCTAGATGCCATGAAGATTGGGATTATGCAAAATATATTAGCCGTTATTCTGAGCTCAATTTAGGACTGCATTTTAAAAAAGGTAGCCTCTTTCAGTAAAGAAGTAACATTAGGAGCAATGTTGTCACTGGGACACGCCACTAGACGTGGTTAGGTTTTGCTGAGGATGGTATCTACATTTGATACCTACAGGAATCCTAGACAATTAGAGATGCATTCAGAAGAAGTTACAAATGAAATAGGATGTTTGGAATTTGTTTCAAGATAATAAGGGTGGGGGGCAGGACCATGGTTGTTTATAGATGAAACATGATTGGCCATGCACTGGTGATTGTTGAAACTCTGGAATCAGTAACCTGGAGGTTCAATCTACAGTTCTTCCGACCTTTACATATGCCAGAAGCCTTCTTTCAAAGTTCTGGCTGAGAGAATGGACCTGACATTGACTGAATGTTTTCACTTACATCATCAGTTTCTTTGGATTAGAACTTGGTACCAAATAAGAAGATCATTTTTTGATTTCCACTCAGTTTGTGGGTCAACTACTTGGGATTCCTGAATGCATTTGACTTAGAATGGAATCCTCTAATATCAGGTAATATGTTTGCAGTTTATAGTTTTTTAAAAAAAGAAGAGAATAGAGTCAGTTTTATTGTTTTTGTTTACAGATGAGAGAATCTTTAAACCGTCAAGAATCACAACATTGTTAATTGGGTATACCCCAATGTAAAATAAAAAAGTTCAAAGGAAACAGTTCAATTTAGTTTTAAATGCATTTAGAAAAATGCCCCCCCAGTGTTAAAATTCTAGTGACTTCAAACAATTTTCCCTTTCCCAACTCATGCTCGAATTGTTAAAAACGAATCCATCTCCTGAATGTTTGCAGTTTGCTTGTGCCTAGACTAAGGAAAAAAAAATGAAAGTACTAGATCCAGTGTGGACTGGCTTTTCCCCCACCAACCTTGCCAAAGAGAAACTAGCATGTGGCTTGTGTTATATATTTACCACATAGTATTCATACTTTGGTTTACAAAGAAAAAAAAAAACCCTTCCAAAAAGTTGCTTTTAACTATTGATGTGGGCTTTAAAAAAAAAATCCATATAACCATATTCAAAGTTTAAAGCTTAGCTGTAAGATAAGCTTTTCAGAAAACTCAGTCTCTGTTCCCTTTTAACTCCTCTCTCCAAACCCCCAACCTGCACACCAGCTTTCCTGGGCTATTCTTTACCTAAACGGGAGCAGTTGCTAAAATCTGATATGGAGGTGTGGGGGTGGTCTGCCAGAAACCACAGACAACAAAGTAGCACAAATGTCAAGTCATGCCTAGAAACCCTAGTTTCAAGATAATAAGGGTGGGGGGCAGGACCATGGTTGTTTATAGATGAAACATGATTGGCCATGCACTGGTGATTGTTGAAACTCTGGAATCAGTAACCTGGAGGTTCAATCTACAGTTCTTCCGACCTTTACATATGCCAGAAGCCTTCTTTCAAAGTTCTGGCTGAGAGAATGGACCTGACATTGACTGAATGTTTTCACTTACATCATCAGTTTCTTTGGATTAGAACTTGGTACCAAATAAGAAGATCATTTTTTGATTTCCACTCAGTTTGTGGGTCAACTACTTGGGATTCCTGAATGCATTTGACTTAGAATGGAATCCTCTAATATCAGGTAATATGTTTGCAGTTTATAGTTTTTTAAAAAAAGAAGAGAATAGAGTCAGTTTTATTGTTTTTGTTTACAGATGAGAGAATCTTTAAACCGTCAAGAATCACAACATTGTTAATTGGGTATACCCCAATGTAAAATAAAAAAGTTCAAAGGAAACAGTTCAATTTAGTTTTAAATGCATTTAGAAAAATGCCCCCCCAGTGTTAAAATTCTAGTGACTTCAAACAATTTTCCCTTTCCCAACTCATGCTCGAATTGTTAAAAACGAATCCATCTCCTGAATGTTTGCAGTTTGCTTGTGCCTAGACTAAGGAAAAAAAAATGAAAGTACTAGATCCAGTGTGGACTGGCTTTTCCCCCACCAACCTTGCCAAAGAGAAACTAGCATGTGGCTTGTGTTATATATTTACCACATAGTATTCATACTTTGGTTTACAAAGAAAAAAAAAAACCCTTCCAAAAAGTTGCTTTTAACTATTGATGTGGGCTTTAAAAAAAAAATCCATATAACCATATTCAAAGTTTAAAGCTTAGCTGTAAGATAAGCTTTTCAGAAAACTCAGTCTCTGTTCCCTTTTAACTCCTCTCTCCAAACCCCCAACCTGCACACCAGCTTTCCTGGGCTATTCTTTACCTAAACGGGAGCAGTTGCTAAAATCTGATATGGAGGTGTGGGGGTGGTCTGCCAGAAACCACAGACAACAAAGTAGCACAAATGTCAAGCATCCTGCCTCATGGAACCCTACGAACAATACCCTATAAACGATGAAGTTTCAAGGAAGCTTTATTTGAAGACTGAGTTCCTTTCATATGAACTACACCATCTGATAAATGTATTTTTGAAATCTAGTTTCAATCAGATATTCAAGACTCACTTAATATTTTCTATCATTTCGAGGTACAATGAATTCATTTGCAAGTCAGTTGACTGTGATTTGGGGCTTCCTTGGTGGCTTAGACAGTAGAGAATCTGACTGCCATGTAAGAGACCTGGGTTCAATCCCTGGGTCAGGAAGATCTTCTGGAGAAGGGCACGACAACCCACTCCAGTATTCTTGCCTCGAGAATCCCATGGACATAGGAGCCTAGGGGGTTTCAGTCCATGGGGTCCCAAAGAGCTGGACACGACTGAGCAACAAACACTTTCCCTTCTTTCTGCTGAGATCTACAAGGAGTGTCCGTGTTCCCCTAGTGAGTGTAATTCCTTGAAGGTCAGGAGAGCCTGTTTTGCTCAGTACCTTCTTTATGGCATCCAGCCTTGTGCCTCACATGTTGAACTGAATGAAAAAGTTTTTCAAATGGTCATTTCAACACTAGAAGTAGACCCATTGCTAACTGGCGACATCTAAATGATCTCATTAGTAGCTAAAATAGACTAAAAAGTATAATTTTTCCATCATGCAAATGTTCCATTCAGACTGCTGTGTCAGGCAATGGGTTGTTGGGCAGGAGGTTTGCATTTGTCCAGCTGCTCGGTGGGCACCCTGGAGGGTCCAGCATCCAGCGGCTCAAGACCGTGGGGGCAAAAGCCCTCCTTGGCCGGCGTGTGCAGCTGGCCCTATAGCCCCGCATCTCTGCTCTGTCCCTTCTCCTGCCTCCATTTTCAGGAAAGGAGAGTTTCGAGGGCACTGGTACAACAAAAACACTGGGTTAGAGGTTAAAAATAAGTTTCTAAGATGCTCACGCCCCTGTCTTCACAGCAGCACTATTCACCTTAGCCCAGACATGGAAACAAACTAACTGTCCATTGACGGAGATAAAGATGTGGTACGTATATAAATGGAATACTACTCAGCCATAGAAAGAATGAAATAATGCTATTTACAGCAACAGGGGTGGATCATTCTAAGAGAAAGAAGCCAGACAGAGAAAGACAAATACCATATGATATCACTACACGTGGAATCTAAACTAGGACGCAAGTGAATTTATCTACGAAACAGAAATGGACTCCTAGAGAACAGATCTGTGGTTGCCAAGGGGCAAGGTGTGGGAGGGACAGATTGGGAGTTTGGGATTAGCAGAGGCAAACTGTTATTTATATGAATCACTGTGCTGCACACTAGAAAATAATACAACATTGCAAAGTAACTGGTATTCAACAAAATAACAATTTAAAAATAATAACATAAGTTTTTTATGTATGACCGACCCTTAAGTGAACAAAGTAAGTGAGTATCTCAAAATGTATAATGTCACTCTTTCATTGGGGAAAACCGTGGGTGACATTTATATATGTTTCGCTCTAATGGGCTTCGCAGGTGGCTGAGTGGTAAAGAATCCACCTGCCAAAGCAGGAGATGCAGGTTTGATCCCTGCGTTTGGAAGATCCCCTGGAGAAGGAAATGGCCACTCACCGCAGTTTTCTTGCCTGGAAAATCTCATGGACAGAGGAGCCTGTAGATGGCAGGCCACAGTCCATGGGGGTCGCAAAAAAGTCGCACAGGACTTAGTGACTAAATGACAAACGAGCCCTTCCATGACTGTCTGAAACAGGGGTTCTTACTGCACATCAGAAACACCTGGGGAGAAAGACTCACTTGACCTCTGCATTCATGGATACTGATCACATTGGCCAAGGGTGGGGCCTAGGCATGGCTGTTTTTGAAAAGAGACACAGATCTTTGCATCATATTTCTTTGCATCAAACCTTTGGCCATCATTGACTGCATCCGTATTTTTGTGCTACTGGCCTTCCTTGTGAAAAATCTTTAAAATTGGTGTCCAAGGAAATTTGGAGACATTTTAATAGCAGATAATTAATATTTGTACCTTTGGTATTTGGAAGCGTCCCTTCTCAAACCTCACCGTGAATCAGAATCCCTTGGGATCTAAGTTAGAATGCAGGTTCACAGGCACGGCCCAGGGTGGGGCCTGACCTTCTGCATTTCTAACACGGAGATAAAGATGTGGTCGTATATAAATGGAATACTACTCAGCCATAGAAAGAATGAAATAATGCTATTTACAGCAACAGGGTGGATCATTCTAAGAGAAAGAAGCCAGACAGAGAAAGACCAATACAATATGATATCACTACACGTGGAATCTAAACTAGGACGCAAGTGAATTTATCTACGAAACAGAAATGGACTCCTAGAGAACAGATCTGTGGTTGCCAAGGGGCAAGGTGTGGGAGGGACAGATTGGGAGTTTGGGATTAGCAGAGGCAAACTGTTATTTATATGAATCACTGTGCTGCACACTAGAAAATAATACAACATTGCAAAGTAACTGGTATTCAACAAAATAACAATTTAAAAATAATAACATAAGTTTTTTATGTATGACCGACCCTTAAGTGAACAAAGTAAGTGAGTATCTCAAAATGTATAATGTCACTCTTTCATTGGGGAAAACCGTGGGTGACATTTATATATGTTTCGCTCTAATGGGCGTCGTGAGGTGGCTGAGTGGTAAAGAATCCACCTGCCAATGTAGAAGAGGCAGGTTTGATCCCTGGGTTGGGAAGATCCCCTGGAGAAGGAAATGGCCACTCACCGCAGTTTTCTTGCCTGGAAAATCTCATGGACAGAGGAGCCTGTAGATGGCAGGCCACAGTCCATGGGGGTCGCAAAAAAGTCGCACAGGACTTAGTGACTAAATGACAAACGAGCCCTTCCATGACTGTCTGAAACAGGGGTTCTTACTGCACATCAGAAACACCTGGGGAGAAAGACTCACTTGACCTCTGCATTCATGGATACTGATCACATTGGCCAAGGGTGGGGCCTAGGCATGGCTGTTTTTGAAAAGAGACACAGATCTTTGCATCATATTTCTTTGCATCAAACCTTTGGCCATCATTGACTGCATCCGTATTTTTGTGCTACTGGCCTTCCTTGTGAAAAATCTTTAAAATTGGTGTCCAAGGAAATTTGGAGACATTTTAATAGCAGATAATTAATATTTGTACCTTTGGTATTTGGAAGCGTCCCTTCTCAAACCTCACCGTGAATCAGAATCCCTTGGGATCTAAGTTAGAATGCAGGTTCACAGGCACGGCCCAGGGTGGGGCCTGACCTTCTGCATTTCTAACATTCTGACTGAGCTTGTAACACGGAAGGTGACTGGACTTTACTTTTCATAGCAAGAGTTGTGGGGACTGCTGTTCCTGTGGATGGCCCTCAGCTTGTACACAGGGCTGGAACTTAACCAATTTAGGGTCCCCAGGCATTTTCCCCACTAATACCGCACTGACCCGTCAGCCCAGCGGCTTCTGGTGGTGAGCCAAGTGAGGCCTTTGCAGGATCCCTCTTTCTTGAGGTCTGAACCCAGTGACCCTTCTTATCAGTTGCCCAAGCGTCTCTGGGTTTGTGGGAAACATATTGGTGTGAGTGAGCTTTTTTAACAAAAGTATGAAATTGAAAGCTTGCCTTCTATGAAATCTCAATCTCAGATATTATGATTTGTACTTACTATTTTAACGAAATCAAAGATCAGCATGGGATGCAAATACTTTTGCGTCCTGAGTGACACGTCTCCTCTGATTATAGATGCTAATAATTCTTTTATTTGCAAGTGTGGAGTGATGAAATATGCATTGGTGGATGCGCATTTGTTGAAAGGCGATCATTTCCTTTTGAGAATCTCTGATATGGGAGGGTGCTTTCTTCGTTCACTTCTGACAGCTGGTTAATAAATCTGCACATCTTCCTCTGACTTTGGAGAAGATAATTAAACCAAGGAATGAGAGACTTGGTATTAATTGACTGGGCTTTGGTTATTGCAGACTTATGAAATTTTCTCTCTCTCTTTTTTTCATCTAGCCTGGACCTCCTAATAAGCAAATGCACCTGAAGTGCCTTGAACTCTTTTGAAAGAAGGGAATGATAAATTAAGCCACTATTATTAAAACAATTAGGTAGCTAATTACCTCTCCTCTTTACTTGGCAGATGAAACCACTACAAAGGCTTGTCAGAGCCCCGGGAGGAGCTGGCAGACAATGTTACCAGTAATATTTAAAGAAATGCTAATACTGGTAGCATTTTAACTAGGTTTTAACTAGGCAACTGGGTAATAACTCTGTGGGGATATTTGGGGTGGGACATCCCATGCACTTGCAAAAGGAAATGGCAACCCACTGCAGTCTTCTTGCCTGGAGAATCCCATGGACAGAGGAGCCTGGTCGGCTCCGTAGGATCGCACGGAGTTGGACACAACTGAAGCGACTGAGCCCAGTGCCTCCTATGCACTTGTAGAATTTTAGCCTCCCCTCAATACAGATCTGTATAGCTTGCTCCTATCATGAACCCCCTTCATCCCAGTTGATGCCAGATATCACCAAACACATTTTTTGGCACCCCTTCTGACAGACATAGCCCTCTTGGTTTAAGACAACGCATGAGAGGTTCAGAAACTATGCATCTGACTTTAGATTTTCTTTGGGGGCTAGGAAATGGATTTCTCCTTCCCTCTTTGACTGATTAAAATACACATTGATTGAGGAAAAAGGCCAGGCAAACATGGCAGCTGAGCCGGATGTTAATTGCACCTGATTAATGTAGATTTCATGCTTTGAATATCCCAGTGGGCTTCATAATCCCACGTAGTGTGCGCATAGGACTTAGAAAGCTTGTACTCCCCGTACTGAACACATGCAATTCCTTCGATGCCCTTCCCTTCCGTGAGGACTTTCACAGCCTCAGACAACTTTGATAATTTCCTCATGAATCATATGTGTACAGGTGTATTGTGGATGACAGTCGGGTACTTATGAAAGGGGACCCTGCAGGGGTGCTGTGTGATGGTCTGGAGGGGTGGGATGGTGGGGATATACATATGACTAATCTGGGAACGTACATATCTGTAAACAACAAAACTCTGTAATAGTTAAAAGTAAAATAAAAGTTCAAAAAAAATCAGAAATCAGTGTTTTCACCAGCTCGAAGGTAATTGTATTAACTATGAGTTGCTGGGGACCTACATTCATTCTTGCAAGAATGGATTCTTTTGTCCGTAAGTCACACTTTACTTAATAGCAGAAGGGTCGACGATCACCACTCTGATGTCCTCACACCTTTTTTCCCCTCAGATGGATCCTCACAGAATATCAGAAGATGACACTCACTGCATTAATAGAATTTTCAAGCTCCATGAAAACACGGATTTGCAAGACCGAACCCTGGAGAGTCAAGACTCAGTACCTGATTCGTGTAAGAGAATTAAACAGGCCTTTCAGGCAGCTGTGCAGAAGGTGAGTCCACACAGAGATGATGAGTCAAGGGCTCTCACTGACTCTGCTAATGCTGAAAATTAACACTGGCTCAGTGCTATTGACTTTGTTCTTTTTTATTTTAATAATCTATAGAAGAGCGAAAGAGAATATTTTTCTGAGGGATTAGCAGAATTCTTTGGCAGTTGGTACTGGTTAATTGGGCTTCCCTGGTGGCTCAGACGTTAAAGGATCTCCCTGCAGTGCAAGAGACCCAGGTTTGATCCCTGGGTCTGGAAGATCCCCCGTAGAAGGGAATAGATATCCACTGCAGTATTGTTGCTTGGAGAATTTTGTGAGTGGAGGAGCCTGGTGGGATACAGACCAGAGGGTGACAAAGAGTCAGACACGACTGAGTAGTTAATTATAGTGACCAGCGCTATTCATGCAAATATTCTTTTCTTCCTTTCTTTGTCTCGCCCTTCCTCTCTCTTTCTCTGATTTTGGAGGAAGTGTTTAAATTCAGTCTTGGAAGGAGGACAGAGATGGTCTGTGGTAGTCAGTGAGTCAGTTTGCTAGTTTGAATTCCTTGGCTTAGAAAGCATTGTCTCTGCTCAAGGATTCTCCACCGGCTGCTTCCTTTGTGCTTGGCTTTGGCATGGGAGGACCTCCTTTTCCACGGCAGCAGATCCAGGGCACTGTGGAGAATAACTATAGCTGGTCCTCTGTGAGAGCAGGAGTTGATGTGATCGGCGAGAGGGAGATTCTCTGCTCCTCTTCTCGTTTTCCAGGAGAGCTGGGTGAGAAGGGAGGAGATGCTGACAGAGAAGACCGGTGACTTCTTTACACTGACAGCCTCCTCAGAGAAACACTAGAATAACGGCCTGTTTTATTTTCCTGGGGAAAGTCACTTGAGGGCCTCCCTGGTGGTCCAGTGGGTAAAGAGTCCGCCTTGCAGTGCAAGGGGCGCCAGTTCGATCCCTGGCCTGGGAGGATCCCATGTGCCGCGGAGTGGCTGCACCGATGTGTCCAATTACCAAGCCGAAGCTCTGGAGCGCATGCGCCCAGAGCCGGTGCTCTGCAGCGAGAGAGAGGCCACTGCAACGGCCACACAGGTCAAAGAATAAAGATGGATGAAAATAAAGAACCGATAAAAGAGGCCAAAATTAAAAAAAAGAAGTCACTTGAGAATTCTGCAGACTTGGAATGATTTCACTTACTCCACCAAGAGCTGGCGGAACCCGCTGACTCCAGCGCGTGCACAGCTGTCCTCATGGCGTCCTTGCATGCACATGTGCTTGGATTCTTGCATCTGCCAGTACATCCCAGCCTCTAGTTTGCGACTCCCCAAGCTATCTCTGATCATCTTGAGTAAATTCTGAAGTTCTCAAATGCCTTAAACCTAAGTTCAAATTAATCAGTTTTTTTTTTTAAATTGCAAATAGTAATAAGCATTTTTTAAAAAGAGGATATGTATTAGATATAGAGGTAGGAAAGTAAAGCTGTTTTGTATACCCCTTTAAGCTGCTATTTGCTGTATTTCAGCAACTTTAAGATACCACGAATTTTCAACTTATTTATATTTCATGCATCACAAAGAAAAAACTTTGACCAAAGAATTAAACATCATCATTAGAGATTCTAGTTGCATCCAGTCCTGAGGTTCTGCCATATAAAAAAATACACATCATAGAGTCAAGGAGGTATATATCATTTTAATATCTTTAAGAGATCATGCTTTAAATTAATACATTTTCATTATAATTAGTGTGTAGGTGCTAAGCTTTATGCAGGTGATGCCTGTTTTAAAATGTAAATTTAAAATTGATATTATAATTTTTGAGCCAAAGCAACAGTAATTTCATTGGTCTAATTCATTTTTAAACATTCTATAGCATTTTCTTTTTCTCTTTGGCAAAAAGTTAAACTACTAAAAATAAGACAAAGATGAGTAACCTCTAGTTGTTCACTATTGGAAGCAATTGGAAATTGAATGACTGCTATGCTGTATTTACCTCTGCTCAATCATCTTAGGGCTTCCCAGCTGGCGCTAGTGGTAAAGAACCTGCCTGCCAATGCAGGAGACATAAGAGACACGGCTTCAGTCCCTGGGTGGGGAGGATCCCCAGGAGGAGGGCCCGGCAACCCGCTCCAGTCTTCTTGCCTGGAGACTCCCATGGACAGAGGAGCCTGGCGGGCTACAGTCTGTGGGGTCACAGAGAGTCAGACATGACTGAGCCACTGAGCACACATACACACATCATCTTAATTCATATGTATTTTGTCGGAAAAATTATAGCACGTGAAGTCAGATAGACTTCTGTCTGAAGAGATGTGATCTTGGCAAAGTATGTATTATTTCTGCACTTTGGCTTTCCTCATGTTTAAAAAGTGAAGCTCAGGGCTTCCCTGGTGGTCCAGTGGGTAAGGACACTGCCTTGCAGTGCAAGGGGCGCCAGTTCGATCCCTGGCCTGGGAAGATCCCACGTGCCACGGAGCGGTTGGACCGATGTGTCCAATTACAGAGCTGGAGCACTGGCGCGCATGCGCCCAGAGCCGGCGCTCTGCGATGACAGGCCACTGCGATGGGAGGCCCACACGGGCCAAAGAACAAAGATGGATGAAAATAGATAAATGAAAGACCGAGAGAAGTGGCCCGCCCGCTCCCCTCCCCCCCCACCCCCCAAAAAGATAAATAAATAAAAAATAAATGTTTAAAAAAAAACTAAAATAAAATAAAAAGTGAAGCTCACCATCCCTCTGTAACAGGACTGAGGCTGATTTGCATAAAAGATGTATATATTACTTTACCACCATTATTACTAATTCATTGTCATTGTTGATGATTTAATCAAAATCATGTTTTTAGAAGTTTAGATAGAGCACGTTTGGTCATTTTTCTAAGAATACCTTAAAATAATACAACACTGCATTATCGGAAATGTTAAAATTGATATTATAATTTTGAGCCAAAGCAACAGTAATTTCATTGGTCTAATTCATTTTAAACATTCTATAGCATTTTCTTTTCTCTTTGGCAAAAAGTTAAACTACTAAAAATAAGACAAAGATGAGTAACCTCTAGTTGTTCACTATTGGAAGCAATTGGAAATTGAATGACTGCTATGCTGTATTTACCTCTGCTCAATCATCTTAGGGCTTCCCAGCTGGCGCTAGTGGTAAAGAACCTGCCTGCCAATGCAGGAGACATAAGAGACACGGCTTCAGTCCCTGGGTGGGGAGGATCCCCAGGAGGAGGGCCCGGCAACCCGCTCCAGTCTTCTTGCCTGGAGACTCCCATGGACAGAGGAGCCTGGCGGGCTACAGTCTGTGGGGTCACAGAGAGTCAGACATGACTGAGCCACTGAGCACACATACACACATCATCTTAATTCATATGTATTTTGTCGGAAAAATTATAGCACGTGAAGTCAGATAGACTTCTGTCTGAAGAGATGTGATCTTGGCAAAGTATGTATTATTTCTGCACTTTGGCTTTCCTCATGTTTAAAAAGTGAAGCTCAGGGCTTCCCTGGTGGTCCAGTGGGTAAGGACACTGCCTTGCAGTGCAAGGGGCGCCAGTTCGATCCCTGGCCTGGGAAGATCCCACGTGCCACGGAGCGGTTGGACCGATGTGTCCAATTACAGAGCTGGAGCACTGGCGCGCATGCGCCCAGAGCCGGCGCTCTGCGATGACAGGCCACTGCGATGGGAGGCCCACACGGGCCAAAGAACAAAGATGGATGAAAATAGATAAATGAAAGACCGAGAGAAGTGGCCCGCCCGCTCCCCTCCCTCCCCACCCCACCCCCCAAAAAGATAAATAAATAAAAAATAAATGTTTAAAAAAAAACTAAAATAAAATAAAAAGTGAAGCTCACCATCCCTCTGTAACAGGACTGAGGCTGATTTGCATAAAAGATGTATATATTACTTTACCACCATTATTACTAATTCATTGTCATTGTTGATGATTTAATCAAAATCATGTTTTTAGAAGTTTAGATAGAGCACGTTTGGTCATTTTTCTAAGAATACCTTAAAATAATACAACACTGCAGGTTGCAGAAAAGCAGGGGTATTTTTGTCACCAGCAGCAATAAACATGTTCAGTACATACTATCCTCAGGAAACTTCTAGGTCCATTTAAGACTTAGGATTAATTTAAATAATACAGTACTTAAGGATACAGAGAGCCTTTTCTTAAGGCGTTGATAAGCTGTATGTTGAAGGATGTATATAGGGGATATGTATGTCCCATAATAAGGAGAGGAGAGAAAGACATAGTATTTCCAAGACCCTTAAAATTATTTTCAAGAATCCTACACTGATCTACACCAGGAAAGAGAGTCCTACTGAGATGTACATTGTGAAAACCAACACTCAAATTGATATTCTTTTTTTTTTTTTTAAACTTCGTGCCATGAGCTTTCTCTTAGTTATTTATTATTTTCATCCATCTTTATTCTTTGATCTGTGTGGGCCTCCCATCGCAGTGGCCTCTCTCGTTGCAGAGCACCAGTTCTGGGCGCATGCATAATTGGACACACCGGCCCAGCCGCTCCATGGCACATGGGAGCTTCTGGGACCAGGGATCGAACCGGTGGCCCTTGTACTGCAAGGCGGGCTCTTTACCCACTGGACCACCAGGGAAGCCCATTATTTTTTTTTTATTATTGAAATATAGTTGGTTTGGGGCTTCCCTCATCACTCAGAGGGGAAAGGAACTGCCTGCAATGAGGGAGACCTGGGTTCAATCCCTGGGTGGGGAAGATCCCCTGGAGGAGGGCATGGCAACCCACTCCAGTACTCTTTTTTTTTTTTTTTTAATTTATTTTGGGCGGGGGTTGGGGAGGGAGGGGAGCGGGTGGGGTACTTCTGTTGGTCTTTCATTTCTCTGTTTTCATCCGTCTTTGTTCTTTGGCCCGTGTGGGCCTCCCATCGCGGTGGCGTCTGTCGTTGCAGAGCACCAGTTCTGGGCGCATGCATAATTGGACACACCGGCCCAGCCGCTCCATGGCACATGGGAGCTTCTGGGACCAGGGATCGAACCGGTGGCCCTTGTACTGCAAGGCGGGCTCTTTACCCACTGGACCACCAGGGAAGCCCATTATTTTTTTTTTATTATTGAAATATAGTTGGTTTGGGGCTTCCCTCATCACTCAGAGGGGAAAGGAACTGCCTGCAATGAGGGAGACCTGGGTTCAATCCCTGGGTGGGGAAGATCCCCTGGAGGAGGGCATGGCAACCCACTCCAGTACTCTTTTTTTTTTTTTTTTAATTTATTTTGGGCGGGGGTTGGGGAGGGAGGGGAGCGGGTGGGCTACTTCTGTTGGTCTTTCATTTCTCTGTTTTCATCCGTCTTTGTTCTTTGGCCCGTGTGGGCCTCCCATCGTGGTGGCGTCTGTCGTTGCAGAGCACTGGCTCTGGGCACATGTGCTCCAGAGCTCCGGCTCGGTGATTGGACACATCTGTCCAGCTGCTCCGCAGCACGTGGGATCTTCCCAGGCCAGGGATCGAACCGGCGTCCCTTGCACTGTAAGGCGGTGTCCTTACCCACTGGACCACCAGGGGAAGCCCCCACTCCAGTATTCTTGCCTGGAGAATCCCCATGAGAAGCTCCAAAGAGTTGGACATGACTGAGTGACTAAGCACAATGCAGCACATTGTTGATTTACAATACAATGTTAGCTATAGATTTACAGCAAAGTGATCCAGTTATTTCCTCCTGGATTGTATTCTATTAGAGGTTATTACAAGATATTCAATATAATTCCCTGGGCTATACAGTAAATCCTTGTTGCTTATCTCTTTCATGTATAGTAGTTTGTTAATTCAGTACTCCTAATTTGTCCCTTCTCCTATCTTTTTCCTCTTTGGTAACAGTAATTTTTTTTTTTTCTGTCTGTGAGTTTATTTCTATTTTGGATATAGATTTATTCATACTACCTTCTAGATTCCACATACAAGTTATATCATATTAAGAGAGAAATGAAAGATTGCCATTTGCAGCAACATGGATGGGCCTAGAGAATATTGTACATGGTGAAGTAGATCAGAGAAAGACAAATTCTAATTCATTTCTTATGATTTTGTTCTGTTTCATTTGTGTTAGTCTGCTTTTTATCCCACCACCCACATAATTGAGTAATCTATCTATAAACAACAATTACATGTAGTAGAAGCAACCTATCAGTTCAAAACTGAACCCCTAATGAAGGTAATTTTGGTTATCTAATTTTTTGTTGAAATCAACATATATTGTATCTCTTTACAATGAAGTGGAAACAGACTTTTAATTTCATTGGTGCTCTGGTTCTTGACAATTATACTTGTTTTTTTTCTGGAAAAATTAAGTATGGAGAGTCAGCCAAGATAATTTTGAAAACAGGTAATATTAAGTACGGATACTGTTAATGTTTACTTATGAGAATGCAAGGATGATCTAAACAGGTCAAGGGGAAAATACATTCTCATCTCATAGATACTGAGAACTGATGGACAAAATTTTGCACATACTTCCAGATGTTTAAAATACATTAGAAAAATAGAACTAGTTGGATTCTTCTTTTTTTTAATTACGATCTTTTTTTAAAAAATTTTTGGCCTCTTTTATTGGTCTATCTTCATCCGTCCTTGTTCTTTGGCTCCTGTGGACCTCCCATCGGGCGGCGCCCATCGTCGCAGAGTGCCGGCTCTGGGCGCATGTGCTCCAGAGCTCCGGCTCGGTAATTGGACACAAGGAGTGTACAAATCTTATGAAAATAAAACCAAAGAGGTATTTAAAATAAAATTGGATAACAGACAGATAGAACTGTGAAAAGTCAAAATCCATGAAAGAGAACAAACACTTTAAAGTAGACCTCATCGTATGTGTGTGAATATAATTGTTTATGAATGTGCATAAGTTAATATACAATTATTTTGAATAAGTGGGCGTAGTCTGGGTTATTAAAAATGGGACTAGGACAATTTGCTTTTTTTCCCCCCACTATATGTACATTTTTTGTTAATTTCTTTTTTGTCCGCTTCTATTGGTCCTTCATTTATCTCTTTTCATCCATCTTTGTTCCTTGGCCTGTGTGGGCCTCCCATCACAGTGGCCTCGCCTGCTGCAGAGCACTGGCTCTGGGCGCATGTGCTCCAGAGCTCTGGCTCATAATTGGACACACCGGTCCAGCCGCTCCACAGCACGTGGGATCTTCCCAGGTCAGGGATCAAACTGGTGCTGCTTGCACTGCAAGGCGGTGTCCTTACCCACTGGACCACCAGGGAAGCCCCCATTTGCTATTTTTAAAAAGTGGCCTTACCGTGAACCTTACCTCCTGCCCTGCATGCATACTTAGTTGCTTCAGTCGGGTCTGACCCTGTATGACCTATGGCCTGTAGCCCGCCAGGCTCTTGTTTTGTGGCATTCACCAAGCAAGAATCCTTCAGTGGGTTTTCATACCTTCCTCCATCTTCCCGACTGAAGTCCTTTAAGTCTCCTGCATTGGCAGGTTGGTTCTTTACCACTAGCATTGCCTGGGAAGCCCACCTCAGGTCCTGCAGGAAAACAAGTCCCAGCTGGAAAGAGACGGCCAATAGCTGCCTCCTGGTGGTCCGGCACCTCACCTCCCTCTGAACTTTCTGCCCTGACTTCCCCCATCAGAACGAACCCATTCATTGTTCTCTTTGCTCTGAACTTTCTAAGTGACTGTCTAGAGGGTATGATAAACCAGTTTGTACTTAAAGATGTTGATGAACAATAGGACAGAATTTTCATAATTCTTGGAGCCTGTTGGAAACAAGAGTGTCTCATAAATGAGTAACACGAATTATGACAGATTCAGTACCTGGCAAGCCAGAGGGAGAAAGATCTGTGGGCAGACAAAAATAGCCAACAGCTCTTATTAAAGACACACCAGTTTTCATTACTCTGGAAAAGTGTAAAATTATGAAAAAAAAGGTAAAAAGTAACAGACAGATAGAACTGTGAAAAGTCAAAATCCATGAAAGAGAACAAACACTTTAAAGTAGACCTCATCGTATGTGTGTGAATATAATTGTTTATGAATGTGCATAAGTTAATATACAATTATTTTGAATAAGTGGGCGTAGTCTGGGTTATTAAAAATGGGACTAGGACAATTTGCTTTTTTTCCCCCCACTATATGTACATTTTTTGTTAATTTCTTTTTTGTCCGCTTCTATTGGTCCTTCATTTATCTCTTTTCATCCATCTTTGTTCCTTGGCCTGTGTGGGCCTCCCATCACAGTGGCCTCGCCTGCTGCAGAGCACTGGCTCTGGGCGCATGTGCTCCAGAGCTCTGGCTCATAATTGGACACACCGGTCCAGCCGCTCCACAGCACGTGGGATCTTCCCAGGTCAGGGATCAAACTGGTGCTGCTTGCACTGCAAGGCGGTGTCCTTACCCACTGGACCACCAGGGAAGCCCCCATTTGCTATTTTTAAAAAGTGGCCTTACCGTGAACCTTACCTCCTGCCCTGCATGCATACTTAGTTGCTTCAGTCGGGTCTGACCCTGTATGACCTATGGCCTGTAGCCCGCCAGGCTCTTGTTTTGTGGCATTCACCAAGCAAGAATCCTTCAGTGGGTTTTCATACCTTCCTCCATCTTCCCGACTGAAGTCCTTTAAGTCTCCTGCATTGGCAGGTTGGTTCTTTACCACTAGCATTGCCTGGGAAGCCCACCTCAGGTCCTGCAGGAAAACAAGTCCCAGCTGGAAAGAGACGGCCAATAGCTGCCTCCTGGTGGTCCGGCACCTCACCTCCCTCTGAACTTTCTGCCCTGACTTCCCCCATCAGAACGAACCCATTCATTGTTCTCTTTGCTCTGAACTTTCTAAGTGACTGTCTAGAGGGTATGATAAACCAGTTTGTACTTAAAGATGTTGATGAACAATAGGACAGAATTTTCATAATTCTTGGAGCCTGTTGGAAACAAGAGTGTCTCATAAATGAGTAACACGAATTATGACAGATTCAGTACCTGGCAAGCCAGAGGGAGAAAGATCTGTGGGCAGACAAAAATAGCCAACAGCTCTTATTAAAGACACACCAGTTTTCATTACTCTGGAAGATAGTGTGACGTGCAAGATGAGTAGAACTTTTGATTCATTTCACGTTTGTTTGTGCTGTGCTATAGGATTTTCCCTGTTATTCATGGGTAACAATATGACACACGGGTAATCCTTTTGAAAGCATAAGAAGCTGTGATAATATTTCATTGTGCATTTGGACGTAGAAGATGCCATTTCTTCCCCCAGACAAGAGACTCTTTAGGCAGAAGATTGTTCAGTTCAGTCGCTCAGTTCTGTCTGCCTCTGCGACCCCATGGACTGTAGCACGTCAGCCTTCCCTGTCCTTCACCATCTCCCAGAGCTTGCTCAAACTCACATGCATGGACTCAGTGATGCCACCCAGCCATCTTGTCCTCTGTTGTCCCTTCTTCTCAGCCTTCTGTTTTCCCCCATGTCAGGCTCTTTTCCAATAAGTCGCTCTCCGCATCAGGTGGCCAGAGTATCTTATCGTTAGAATCAAGCAGTATTTACTAAGGTTGCATACTGTGCTAGGCACTTTGCTGTAACTTCTACAGTAAACAAGGATTTACCTTTCCCTTACCTTGGCCAAATAATGATTTGCCAAACATGTTAACCTTGGATGAGGATTACTGGTTAATGTGATAGTCTACACATCTTGCCAAAATAATCAGATTTCTCATTTCTCTTGCTGATGCTACACATAGAATAGAATGCCTGCTTATCAGTAGATGCGTCTCTTAGTTTTAGTTCTAATATACCACTAGCATTGCCTGGGAAGCCCACCTCAGGTCCTGCAGGAAAACAAGTCCCAGCTGGAAAGAGACGGCCAATAGCTGCCTCCTGGTGGTCCGGCACCTCACCTCCCTCTGAACTTTCTGCCCTGACTTCCCCCATCAGAACGAACCCATTCATTGTTCTCTTTGCTCTGAACTTTCTAAGTGACTGTCTAGAGGGTATGATAAACCAGTTTGTACTTAAAGATGTTGATGAACAATAGGACAGAATTTTCATAATTCTTGGAGCCTGTTGGAAACAAGAGTGTCTCATAAATGAGTAACACGAATTATGACAGATTCAGTACCTGGCAAGCCAGAGGGAGAAAGATCTGTGGGCAGACAAAAATAGCCAACAGCTCTTATTAAAGACACACCAGTTTTCATTACTCTGGAAGATAGTGTGACGTGCAAGATGAGTAGAACTTTTGATTCATTTCACGTTTGTTTGTGCTGTGCTATAGGATTTTCCCTGTTATTCATGGGTAACAATATGACACACGGGTAATCCTTTTGAAAGCATAAGAAGCTGTGATAATATTTCATTGTGCATTTGGACGTAGAAGATGCCATTTCTTCCCCCAGACAAGAGACTCTTTAGGCAGAAGATTGTTCAGTTCAGTCGCTCAGTTCTGTCTGCCTCTGCGACCCCATGGACTGTAGCACGTCAGCCTTCCCTGTCCTTCACCATCTCCCAGAGCTTGCTCAAACTCACATGCATGGACTCAGTGATGCCACCCAGCCATCTTGTCCTCTGTTGTCCCTTCTTCTCAGCCTTCTGTTTTCCCCCATGTCAGGCTCTTTTCCAATAAGTCGTCTCTCCGCATCAGGTGGCCAGAGTATCTTATCGTTAGAATCAAGCAGTATTTACTAAGGTTGCATACTGTGCTAGGCACTTTGCTGTAACTTCTACAGTAAACAAGGATTTACCTTTCCCTTACCTTGGCCAAATAATGATTTGCCAAACATGTTAACCTTGGATGAGGATTACTGGTTAATGTGATAGTCTACACATCTTGCCAAAATAATCAGATTTCTCATTTCTCTTGCTGATGCTACACATAGAATAGAATGCCTGCTTATCAGTAGATGCGTCTCTTAGTTTTAGTTCTAATATAGATACAGGGTGACCTTAAAACAAAGTGACATTTGTGGGTGCAGTCGTCACGGAGAGATCGCCCCATCCAGTGGTAACCAATGCGAGACATAAGCACAGTATCACATTCTGTGTGTGCAGAAACTGGTGTTTACCCAGCCCGTCTTTGGTCAGACAAGTAATGCTGTTTTCTCTCTCTTTTTTTGTTTGTGGCTGGGTTTTCGTGGCTTTTCTTCCCCCCTTTAGCACAGAATTCTCAAAGTCTCTTAGTGATCCAACCCTGCCAGCCACAATTTACAAAGTCTGTCATAACAGTCTATGACAATAAAGCAAACACTAGCATAAATATGGTGCCCAATTTATAAAGCAATCCTGGTTCCGGCTTTGCCGGCCTCTGCCAGGCTGAGGAGTAGTGTGCAGGCTCAGGCCTGAGCAGGGGCATTTGCCCCTCAGGCCTCCCAGCCAGGCTCGGTGGAAAGCCGTCTGTTTATACGCTATGTATGCATCCCACGACCTGGGATGTACCTCTACTTGATGTTACTATGCTTGCTTGCTAATTTCACATTGGGTACCCATTTGTGAACAACTTCCTGAAACTTACTTTGAGATGTATCTGAAAGGGTGGTACGGAAGAGAGAGCTTAGTATACAAATCCTATCAATCACTGTGTTCTCCAGAGTTGGCAGAGGTGCGGGGGGAGGTCAGTGCATTAAACGTGACCCACTGGGACGTGGGAAGGAAGAAGGGTGAGTTACACGAGTGTGTGCATGGTGACCCACTGGGACGTGGGAAGGAAGAAGGGTGAGTTACACGAGTGTGTGCGTGCACGCATGGTAAGTCCCTTCAGTCGTGTCCCTTTCTATGTGCGACCCTTTGGACTGTAGCCCACCAGGCTGTTCTGTCCATGGGATTTTTCAGGCAAGAATACTGGAGTGGATTGTCATTTCCCTCTCCAGGGGGATCTTCCCAACTCAGGGACGGAACCCACATCTCTTATATCTACCAGTGTTGGCAGGCGAGTTCTTTGCCACTAGTGCCACTTGGGAGGCCCTTACATGTACACATATTTTTTTAATGGTAGTTTTAAAATGTCTTTGTGAGTAGTTTACAAAGAAGCTAACATACAGCAGTGTTTTTAACACTTAAAAAATACGTGAATTTGGGAACATTAAATTTTTTCCTGTCTCAAGAAATTGCACAGAAATGTTTAGGGGTCTTGGAATGAAGCTGTAGCCCCATCTGGACAAGAACTGCTGCGTTTTTGCTCACAACTGAAACTATCATGTCTAATTTAGACTCAAGATGGAAGGCAAAGAACAAGTGAATGATGACTTCTTGAACTCTGTACATTAATTTTTTAAAAAATTTTGGCCTATTTTATTGGTCCTTCATTTATTTATTTTTACCCATCTTTATTCTTTGGCCTGTGTGGGCTTCCCATAGCAGTGGCCTCTCTCGTTGCAGAGCACTGGCTCTGGGCGCATGCGCTCTAGAGCGCTGGATCGTAATCAGACACACCGGTCCAGCCGCTCCGCGGCATGTGGGATCTTCCCAGGCCAGGGATCGAACTGGCGCCCCTTGCACTGCAAGGCGTACTTTACCCACTGGACCACCAGGAAGCCCCTACACTAATATTTCCAATCGGATGCAATCAGGCTTGAACCCCCTCGGGTTATACGCTATGTATGCATCCCACGACCTGGGATGTACCTCTACTTGATGTTACTATGCTTGTTTAATTTCACATTGGGTACCCATTTGTGAACAACTTCCTGAAACTTACTTTGAGATGTATCTGAAAGGGTGGTACGGAAGAGAGCTTAGTATACAAATCCTATCAATCACTGTGTTCTCCAGAGTTGGCAGAGGTGCGGGGGGAGGTCAGTGCATTAAACGTGACCCACTGGGACGTGGGAAGGAAGAAGGGTGAGTTACACGAGTGTGTGCATGGTGACCCACTGGGACGTGGGAAGGAAGAAGGGTGAGTTACACGAGTGTGTGCGTGCACGCATGGTAAGTCCCTTCAGTCGTGTCCCTTTCTATGTGCGACCCTTTGGACTGTAGCCCACCAGGCTGTTCTGTCCATGGGATTTTTCAGGCAAGAATACTGGAGTGGATTGTCATTTCCTCTCCAGGGGATCTTCCCAACTGAGGGACGGAACCCACATCTCTTATATCTACCAGTGTTGGCAGGCGAGTTCTTTGCCACTAGTGCCACTTGGGAGGCCCTTACATGTACACATATTTTTTTAATGGTAGTTTTAAAATGTCTTTGTGAGTAGTTTACAAAGAAGCTAACATACAGCAGTGTTTTTAACACTTAAAAAATACGTGAATTTGGGAACATTAAATTTTTTCCTGTCTCAAGAAATTGCACAGAAATGTTTAGGGGTCTTGGAATGAAGCTGTAGCCCCATCTGGACAAGAACTGCTGCGTTTTTGCTCACAACTGAAACTATCATGTCTAATTTAGACTCAAGATGGAAGGCAAAGAACAAGTGAATGATGACTTCTTGAACTCTGTACATTAATTTTTTAAAAAATTTTGGCCTATTTTATTGGTCCTTCATTTATTTATTTTTACCCATCTTTATTCTTTGGCCTGTGTGGGCTTCCCATAGCAGTGGCCTCTCTCGTTGCAGAGCACTGGCTCTGGGCGCATGCGCTCTAGAGCGCTGGATCGTAATCGGACACACCGGTCCAGCCGCTCCGTGGCATGTGGGATCTTCCCGGGCCAGGGACTGAACTGGTGCCCCTTGCACTGCAAGGCGTACTCTTTACCCACTGGACCACCAGGGAAGCCCCTACACTAATATTTCCAATTAAACATGGGTCATCGATCAATTCATGAAGCCATTCAGAATGTTATATGCCTGATTTTCATGGATATCTTACCAGTGGTATAATTGGCAATTATTACTATTACAGCTTGAAGCAATAATGCCTCCATTGTTGATCAGTTGCTAAGTCTTGTCTGAATATTCGCGAGCCCGGGCGCCCACCAGGCTTGCCTGTCCTTCACCGTCTCCCAGAGTTCGTTCAGATTCATGCCCGTTGAGTCCGTGATGCTTTCTAACCATCTCACGCTCTGCTGCCCGCTTCTCCTTTTGCCTCCCTACATTGTATTTTGTTGAAAGTTATCTTCATCTGGAATTCTTGCTTTAATCTGTTTGGTTTTTTTTTGGCCTCCTGATAATCTACATAGAAGTAGTCCTATAATGTGAACTGAAAACATGGCTCTGGCTTCTTATATGATTTTACAAAACCCTCTAATTCACCCCAGAATATGAAAAGCCAATGGTGATGACTACCAATAAGCTATGTTGTTGCTATATTCTTTTTATGTAGGTTTTTTTTTTTTTTTTCCTCTAAGTCATCATTGGTTTTCATCCATCTTTTTATTCTTTGGCCTGTGTGGGCCTCCCACTGCAGTGGCCTCTTTCATTGCAGAGCACTGACTCTGGGCACATGTGCTCCAGAGCGCTGGATCGTAATCAGACACACCGGTCCAGCCGCTCCGTGGCATGTGGGATCTTCCCGGGCCAGGGACTGAACTGGTGCCCCTTGCACTGCAAGGCGTACTCTTTACCCACTGGACCACCAGGGAAGCCCCTACACTAATATTTCCAATTAAACATGGGTCATCGATCAATTCATGAAGCCATTCAGAATGTTATATGCCTGATTTTCATGGATATCTTACCAGTGGTATAATTGGCAATTATTACTATTACAGCTTGAAGCAATAATGCCTCCATTGTTGATCAGTTGCTAAGTCTTGTCTGAATATTCGCGAGCCCGGGCGCCCACCAGGCTTGCCTGTCCTTCACCGTCTCCCAGAGTTCGTTCAGATTCATGCCCGTTGAGTCCGTGATGCTTTCTAACCATCTCACGCTCTGCTGCCCGCTTCTCCTTTTGCCTCCCTACATTGTATTTTGTTGAAAGTTATCTTCATCTGGAATTCTTGCTTTAATCTGTTTGGTTTTTTTTTGGCCTCCTGATAATCTACATAGAAGTAGTCCTATAATGTGAACTGAAAACATGGCTCTGGCTTCTTATATGATTTTACAAAACCCTCTAATTCACCCCAGAATATGAAAAGCCAATGGTGATGACTACCAATAAGCTATGTTGTTGCTATATTCTTTTTATGTAGGTTTTTTTTTTTTTTTTCCTCTAAGTCATCATTGGTTTTCATCCATCTTTTTATTCTTTGGCCTGTGTGGGCCTCCCACTGCAGTGGCCTCTTTCATTGCAGAGCACTGACTCTGGGCACATGTGCTCCAGAGCGCTGGTTTGCAATTGGACACAGCGGTCCAGCCGCTCTGCGGCACGTGGGATCTTCCCAGGCCAGGGATCAAACTGGCGCCCCTTGCACTGCAAGGCGGTGTCCTTACCCACTGGACCAACAGGGAAGCCCTGTTGTTAGCATATTCATCACTAATCATTTCATGGCATCAGTAAGTTGCTGAGCCTCAAAAGACTTCCTGGAAAATGAGGAGTCAGACCAAAGCCATCATCCATGAACAATTAATTCTTACCTGGAATTCTTATTTTATTCCCTGGGGATCAGCACATAGTTGGCCTCCTCTCCTGCCGGGTTCACAATAGAAATGAAATTATCTCCTGATACTAAGAACAAGGTCCCCAAAGACTCTCAGTGCTTTGATCTTCAGTCACATGTTCACTGTTCTTTAGTCTACACTGCTGTAACAAAGAGACCGTCCTTCAGGGGAAGAAATCAGATCCTGTGCAGGAATCTAGAGGCAGCAGTTCAGGGCTGGCAGGAAGGCAGCTCCATCCTCCGCAGGTCCCTTTCGTCTCTGGGTCCATGTTGTCTTCTCTGAACGTTGTCATTCCCAGATAGTCGAAAGGGAGGAAGAAGTCAAGGCGGTTGAGATGACATCATTTCTAGTAGTATCCTACTGTCTGGAACTTACTCCTAAGAAGACATTTCATGCAAGAGGGGCTGCACGTTGCAGTCTCTGGCTTAGCGGCTGTTTGCAGCAACGCTGGATAGAAAGGGGCTGCCTCTGACTAGTAGGAGAGAGAGGAGGGATTCTTGGAGGACAATGAGTGGTCTCTGATAGTCACTGAGCCTGAAGTAGGCTCACCAGATGAACAAGAGTAGGTATAAACAAGTCTATGAAAAATTGTGACAGTTAAGTTTTATTTTCTAGAAGTTAAAGTATTTTAGGATTATTTATATTCTAGAAGAAAGAGAAATTTCAAAGGAGATTGAACAGTATGCATTTTTCTGAGGAACTTTCAAAAGCTTGCTTAGTCTTCCTGCATCTGAGATCTTCAGATAAATCTTGATTCTTCTTTTTGAGGAACTCGCCCTGTTTTCTGGCCCCACTGACTCTGGGCACATGTGCTCCAGAGCGCTGGTTTGCAATTGGACACAGCGGTCCAGCCGCTCTGCGGCACGTGGGATCTTCCCAGGCCAGGGATCAAACTGGCGCCCCTTGCACTGCAAGGCGGTGTCCTTACCCACTGGACCAACAGGGAAGCCCTGTTGTTAGCATATTCATCACTAATCATTTCATGGCATCAGTAAGTTGCTGAGCCTCAAAAGACTTCCTGGAAAATGAGGAGTCAGACCAAAGCCATCATCCATGAACAATTAATTCTTACCTGGAATTCTTATTTTATTCCCTGGGGATCAGCACATAGTTGGCCTCCTCTCCTGCCGGGTTCACAATAGAAATGAAATTATCTCCTGATACTAAGAACAAGGTCCCCAAAGACTCTCAGTGCTTTGATCTTCAGTCACATGTTCACTGTTCTTTAGTCTACACTGCTGTAACAAAGAGACCGTCCTTCAGGGGAAGAAATCAGATCCTGTGCAGGAATCTAGAGGCAGCAGTTCAGGGCTGGCAGGAAGGCAGCTCCATCCTCCGCAGGTCCCTTTCGTCTCTGGGTCCATGTTGTCTTCTCTGAACGTTGTCATTCCCAGATAGTCGAAAGGGAGGAAGAAGTCAAGGCGGTTGAGATGACATCATTTCTAGTAGTATCCTACTGTCTGGAACTTACTCCTAAGAAGACATTTCATGCAAGAGGGGCTGCACGTTGCAGTCTCTGGCTTAGCGGCTGTTTGCAGCAACGCTGGATAGAAAGGGGCTGCCTCTGACTAGTAGGAGAGAGAGGAGGGATTCTTGGAGGACAATGAGTGGTCTCTGATAGTCACTGAGCCTGAAGTAGGCTCACCAGATGAACAAGAGTAGGTATAAACAAGTCTATGAAAAATTGTGACAGTTAAGTTTTATTTTCTAGAAGTTAAAGTATTTTAGGATTATTTATATTCTAGAAGAAAGAGAAATTTCAAAGGAGATTGAACAGTATGCATTTTTCTGAGGAACTTTCAAAAGCTTGCTTAGTCTTCCTGCATCTGAGATCTTCAGATAAATCTTGATTCTCACTCGCCCTGTTTTGGGTAGGTTTTGTGGATGCAAGAACATTAATTTAAAACCAGAAAGTTCATCAGACCGAGTGGTTGTTTTTTCCATCGGTAAAGCTGATTCCTTAGAATTCCAATGTCAATTATTATAGGAAATATTATTTCCATTTTTAAAGCTGAAGTACGTAAGAAATTGATTAAAATTCAGTAGATCTTAATTATGCATGAAATTATAATCACTGGAGTTGTTATATAGTTGTTATTTCTCATTTGCTAAATTTTAGTGAAATCCACACTGGCAAAAACAAGGGGAAAAATTAAACCCCATTCATTATCTCTTTGCCTTTGTATATGAGTCTGTGTCCTAAGAAAGTTTCTTGTAAACCCACAAGGCAGCTTGGGCTTTGGGGGCACTGATGTTCCCAAATCAAGATGTTAGTCATGTAGTGGTTTTCCAATGGGATTTCATCTTGGCCATAACAGTTTTGGGAACTGCAATTGTATCAACCCCAATCATATCTAGCATTTATAAAAGCTGCCTTTATGGGAAAGCCAAAGCACGACCCACAGAATTTTCCTACAAAACCAAGGCCATCTACTGGGTTTGGCTCAACAACGCTCCATTAGCTGTGATGCGCTCGATCTCAGGGAAGACCCAGGGCAAAAGGTGGGAGGGAATACCAAGTGAGTGGTTTTGTAGGAGGTGGGCAAGGTGGGAAGAAAAGATATTCTGGCTTGACATTAAAAACAAAACAAAACAAAACAGAGAAGGACGTCCCTGAAAGAGGAGCATCTCATCATGTGGCACAGGATCTTGGGCTAGGATTCCAGAAGGCTGTAAGATGGAGGGTCCTTGGTGGGAGGGGACCTGGTGATGGATGGCTGGATTGCTCCGTCAGGAGTGGATCATCCTAGCAGAGGGGCAGCGTGCAGAACCGGAGAGGAAGCTGTGTCCTGGAGCCGCATTTACCAAGCTTGCTAGATCTTGAGAATCACCCAGGAGCTTATTTACAACAGAAATGAAAGGCTCCCAGATCTGGAACAAAGATTCTGATTTGGTAGCTCAGGAGTTGAGACTTTGTGATTAGGGAGACCCTTTTTTTGTTTTTTTTAGAAGGGCCAGTCTGTCTTTAATTCTGCAGACTAGATAATGACCCAAGAGATGTTCCCAGCATTGTAAGGAGAGGGGAGAGCCCCTGGGGGATGGGAGTGGCCACGGGGAAGGACACGGCTGTGGCTGACGAGCAGGATTCAGCCTGCATGGCGTGGACAAGATGGGGCTTGGATGGTGCGGAGAACAGTCTGTAGCTGAGATGTGTGCTGTGCGAGTCACGTCCGACGCTGTGACCCCAGGGACTGCAGCCCCCCAGGCTCCTGTGGAGGTGGCGTTTTTCAGGCAAGAATAATGGCGTGGGTGGCCGCTCCCTTCTTCAGGGGATCTTCCTGATCCGGGAATCAGATTGGGCTCCCCTGCACTGGCAGGCAGATGCTTCAGTACCTGAGACAGCAGGGAAGCCCCCCGGGATGCGTGCCTGCCCACTTCTGGGGTCAGGAGCCCCTCTTGTGCAGCCTGGGGCTCCTGATAGTTACCCCATCATAATGGTGACCCGCTGCTGGTCTGACACACTCAAATGCAAGCTTTCCAAGGACAGAGACGGTGTGACATGTCCTTTCTCTACCTAACAGCAGGCATGCGATTGGTGCTCAAGGAACGTTTCAAGGACCAGGTTAATGTATTCATGAATGATCTGAGCTCAGCGTGCTCTTGGTGTCATCTGGCTGATGGTTGCATATTGCCAGAGACAGGCCACATGACCAGCGCCTGGAAGATTCTCCTCAAGGGCTGGAGGTCACACGGGTCTTTTTCCAGATGGGAGCTGCTTCCCTCTTTAGGGTATAAAGGTGAGAGGCGCTGGGAGGCTGGAGGACCCTCACGGCCACCCTGCCCTCGCCCACCCTGGCCTCATTGGCTCACCGTGCCTGGCACCGTCTGTCCCCCTGCGAGTTCCATTCCTAGCAGGCAGAGATACAGGGGGAAGAGACTGTGAGAATAAGCCTTCTTCAGAGGGAATGAGGTTCTGTGTCTGTCAGAAGCTCTGCCAACGTACGATGGCACGATTATGTCTAAAAGTGGCAAAAGAGGATTTCTCTGGTGGCCCAGTGGTTGAGAATCCACCTGCCACACCAAGGCAGGGGACCCAGGTTCGATCCCTGGTCCTGGAAGATTCCACAAGCCATGGGGCACCTGAGCCCGTGTGCTATGACAATGAGAGCCCGAGCTCCAGGGCCTGGAAACCGGCAACCACTGGGGCCCACGCGCCTTAGAGCTTGGGCTCCGCGGGAAGAGAAGCCACTGCGGCGAAGCGTAGTCCCTACGCGCCACAACGAGAGAAGGCCCACGCACGGCAGCAGACCCAACACAGCCAGAAATAAATAATACATTAATTAATCAAAAAGAAAAGTGGCAAAAGAGAGCAGAGGCGTGATCCACAGCCGTTAGCCCAAGACCCTCCTCGGCTGTTACTCGGCTAATCCCTAGATGAAACTCTGTACCGAGTTCCCCAGCACAAGACATTTTAAAATTGGGCCCTTTATGAAGACTAATATTGCTGTCATAAGGCTGCTTTATGAAAACTCGAGGGGACCTTTAACAGTAGCAGAAACTTCCTCATTTAAACCATGAAGGTTAAACAATAAAAACTAATTTTCTATTCCCAGCGTAGCCCTCCCTCCGTCTGGAAGGCATCACTCTGCTTTAGGGAAGCAAGGGCATCGAATTCTCTCAGCCCTCGGGTGGGCAGAGTTCATTATCGGTGCGCAAAGACATGTCTTTTCCAATCAGGAACCTCTGCAGGGAGTCCCCGCTGACCGTACTTGGGGTGGGAAGAGGAGGCTGGTCCACATCTTGGTGAAGCTATTTCCTGAGAATTTCCAGAGATGGCCGCTGCAAGGGTGGGTGATTCGGCGAGGAGACAAAGAGATGAGGAGGTTGAGAGGGGGGTGCGTCAGGCTGGGGAGGTGGAGTCCCTGTTGACTGGTTTTGAGAGAAGTGTTTCTACTGGAGGATAATTGGGTTAGAGGGTGGTGGTAGTTTCTGCTGTACCACAGAGTGAATTGGTTATATGTCAACATACATCCCCTCCCTGATGAGCCTCCCTCCCACCCCCGTTCATCCCATCTGTCTAGGAGAGAGAATTTTTTAAATTCAAAGTGTATAGTTAGAAATAAAGATTTTTTTGTTTGTTTAATTTGGCCTCTTTTTATTGTTTTTTTTTAAAATCTATTTATTTTCATCCATCTTTATTCTTTGGCCTGTGTGGGCCTCCCATCACAGTGGCCTCTGTTGTTACAGAGCACCTGCTTTGGGCGCATGCACTCCAGAGCTCCAGCTCAGTAGTTGGACCGTCGAACCGCAGCACGTGGGATCTTCCCAGACCAGGGATCGAACCAGGGCTCCTTGCACTGCAAGGCAGACACTTTACCGACTGGACCACCAGGGCAGCCCAGAAATAAAGAATTGGGGGGGGGGGGTTCTTAGGGTAAAATTACATATTAAAGATCGAGATGGCTCTTAGGATTAGTGGGGGTTTAGGCCTATCTCCTGTTTCCCTTCCGCCTCCCAGACACTTGCTGGGCCCTGGACCCTCCCGTCTCTGCCTACCCCATGGAATAGGGTGGAGCCGCCCTCTCTGTGTCCCTGGTACCCTGAGGGCTCTGCTCCAGGGGGTCTGGGCTGAGCAGCATGGGCTCTACTCTGTCTGAGTAACAAGTGTTCAGGTGGCCGAACCCTTAATAGCTCCTGCTTTTAAAATTATTAGTCTGAGGTGTTTTCAAACAGTTACCATTGACTGTTCAGGGCAAACTGGGAGGTCCCGAGCTCTATCCAGGTGCATACAAAGTGTCATCGCCACCCCCACTCCCCCGACCCTGCAACATCCCATGGATTAGTTCTGTGTGAGCTTTTGGGGAGGAAGAAAGTGAGGCTGGGACATCGATTCTAATCTTGTCCCTTGGATTTCCCTGGTGGTCCCGTGGTTAACTCCATGCTTCTAGTGCAAGGGGCGTAGGTTTGATCCCTGTTTGGGGAACTAGATCCCACGTGCTGTTCAGCTCTGCCAATATATATTTTTTTTAAATCCTCTGGTTGGTTGCTCTACAACACATCAGGTGACTCTTCTTTCTGTGCCCTGGGAGGCAAGAATGCCATGGAAATGAAATCTCTACAGTGAAAGACGAGCTATTGATAAGACAGGAAGGGACCTCTCCAGGGAAGCAGTCGTGTACCCAGTCTGCGTGGCTGGAAGGGCAGGAGACCTGCAGAGAGAGATGACTCTAAGTGGTGCCACGTGTCTGGAATAGCCAGTGTTCTCAGGGGGGATAGGGTTTGGGGGTGCCGGGGAGCCCGGAGTGGTAACCAGCCCGGTCAGGCGGGACCTTACAGGCCCAGGTTAGGATTGTGGACTTGTTCCTGAGGTCTGCAGGCAGCCCCTAGAGGGTTTTCAGAAGGGAAGGGATTGCATCAATGGAGGAGTAGATAAAGCAGAGGTGGTACATGTACACTACAGAATATTACTCAGCTATGAAAAAGAATGAAATGATGCCATTGGCAGCAACATGGATGGACCCTGAGATGGTCAAACTAAGTGAAGTAAGTCAGTGTGGAATCTAACAAGATGATACAGATGAACTTATTTACCAAACAGAAATAGACACAGACATAGAAAACAAACTTAGGGTTACCAATGGGGAAAGGAGGGGCAGGGATGAATTAGGAGTTTGGGATTAACATGTACACACTATTATATATTAAATGGGGCTTCTCTGGTGGCTCAGACAGTAAAGAATCTTGCCTGCAGTGTGGGAGACTGGGTTCGATCCCTGGGTTGGGAAGATTCCCTAGAGAAGGGAATGGCAACCTACTCGTCTTCTAGCCTGGGAAATCCCATGGACAGAGGAGCCTGGCGGGCTACAGCCCACGGAGTTGCAAAGGGTTGGACACGACTGAGCAGCTAACAAGCACACACATAATAGAAAATCGATAACCAACCAGGACCTTATTGTATAGCACAGGGAACTACAATCAATGCCTTATAATAACCTATAATGGAAAATAATCTGAAAAACTACTATATATACATCATATATATATACACACACACACACACACACACACACACACACATACATATATATATAGTGTCTGAATTTTGCTGTAAACTTGAAATTGGCACAACACTGTAAATAAACCATATTTCAATAATTCTTTTAAAAAGCATTAAAAAAAAAAAAGCAGAAGAGAAGGGCCTTGCTCTCTTTTGGACTTTCTGATGCTATCTCTAGCAGCGAGAGACTAGTTTGAGGAAAGCAGGCGCCCTGGAGAGGGGTAGGAGGCTATTGTAAGGAGAAATGATAACAGCTTGAAGGCAGGCCTGGTCCTCTGGCTGGAGAGGAGAGGGTGTTTTTCTGAGCTCTTTACAAGGTGGATGTCTTGCCTGATTTCTCTGCAGGAATAAGAAACTGACTATTCATTTCCAGAAACAACCCATGTGTGGCATTCATGTGCTAACTCAGCTGATGAATACACTATTCTTGTCACTAGGTTGGAGAAGAATTCCAAGAAGAGTATCATTAAGATGTTAAAATGAATGCATTACATATGTTAACAAGTGTAGGAACCCTGTATTATATCTGGCAAACGGGGTGTTAAATCCTTGTTTAACCAGCCAGATGTCCCTGCAGCTGCCTTGGGGATGGCAGAGGGAGGCAGCCTCCTGAGACCCCAGCTAGGAGCGGGTGCCAGTGGTTTCTGGAAAGCATCTGGCTAGATAAAGGGCAGCTGCTACGCTCCGACTGACAGGAATCACGTGGATCGTACAATCCCATCATGATGCACAGGAGGGCTCTTTGATCTGATAAGCCGAGGCTCCATCAACGTGACTTTTCTCAGGAATATCCTCACGGAGGACTTCTATATCTGCTTATCCATATGATTTCGTAAGACCAATTTAATAGCATTCACTCTTGAATTGGAAGGCTATCAAAGTCTTGTTGGGGAAGCAATTATCCAGCTGAGTTTGCGAAGGGCTGGTTTCAGTGTTTACTGTAAATGTTTAAAAAACCTGGGGCAACATTCCTATAACTACTCAAAAAGAAGTTGAAGGTACTGACAAGGTGTTTATATTTATTCTTACGGAGTACCGTCTTTCCTAAGTGGCTTTGATAGATCAAGATTGAACCCATTCTGGGATGTGTCCCGCTCCTTCTTTTTGGCAAAATGATCTGAAAACACTGTAAAGGATGTTCAAGGCAGCCTGACCCAACCCTCTCCCTATCACACTCCTGGGAATTGTACTTCTTGGATGTTGAATCAGGGAGGAAGTTAAAGAGAAACAATGCTAGAGACCACAGTGATGCAATCCTATTGATCTTTTGTATCCTTTCTTTCTTGGAAGAGAAATGGTGAAATCCCAACATTTTTCTATGAGTGAAATGAAAAGTCAATTAAAAAAAAAAAGAAACATCATACCGGCTGCTTTCTTGTCTGTTCAAATGGACGGTGACAGCAAAGATGGAAAAGTCAGTGCAGTTGAAATAGGGAAAATACCACAAGGAGAAGATTTTCAGAATGTTCTGTAATTTCCTCATCTCTATTGTTCTGGGGATGGCAGTTCCAAGTCGGGCTGTGGTTTGTCGATGTTAGGCAGTGTCCACTAGGTGGCAGTATTTCAGAGGATTTCTTTTATCCTTGAATTGGCAGATTTCTTTGGCTGTCTACCAGCAGTTCGGTTTTCTTTTTTTGTCCTTTTATGAAGGGTTAAGTGAAGTTCTCACAATTTTGATGCAGCTTATACAGATTTAAAAATGCATAAATTTGCTGAAAAGCCTACTTATTTAGTGTGACCATCAATAAATTCATTCATTCATGGGATCATGTTTTAGGAATGTACAGGTGATGATCCTAATGTCATGGGTAGGTTTTGGAAGCCAGGGGGTCGTTCTTTTTGTCCCTGCATGTGACAGATGCTAAACATATCTTCTTGTGAGAAGGCAGCTCACTGAGCTTCCTGGGGAGCAGGACGTTGGGTTCTCTTTAGGAGCTCTCGGCCGAGAAAAGGTTGCAAAGAGAAAAAGCTGCCTGCTCAGCTGCCTCACTCTGGAGACTGTTTCTGGCTTTTGCTGGCGGCTGTTTTCAGCAAGAGGTGTATCAGAACTACCTATCCGTCTTTATGCAAAGCTGTGGACATTCTGAGAGTGGAGACAACATATGATTTTACTGAATGTGTTGACTTAAAAAATATTCACAACGTAGAAACTGACTGTTAGGTTTTATTTGGTGGGGAGTTTTAGGACTTCAGGTCTGGGAGACAGCATCTTAAGGGACCCTGAGACAACTGCTCTGAGCATACTGGGATGGGCGTGCGGGGTAGGAGGCAGGTAATACAGAAGTTTTGCAACCAAGAGCAGAGAGTCTGAACATCAAAAGATTATTGTTAATTAAAGGAAACCAGAAAACCCAGGTTACAGAATTTAGTACTTTTTTATGTATGAGAAGATACAGGAGTCTGGGCTTATTGAAATCATTCCCTTGATATGCACCTCAGCTCTCTGGGGCTTCCCTGGTGGCTCAGATGGTGAAGAATCTGCCCGCAGTGCAGGAGGGTTTGATGCCTGGGTTGGGAAGATCCCCTGGAGAAGGGAATAGTTGTTTTCACTCACTAAATTGTGTCTAACTCTTTGGATCCCCATGGACTGCAGCATGCCAGGCTTCCCTGTCCTTGTTGGCTCAAACTTACGCCCACTGAGTCGATGATGCCATCCAACCATCTCATCCTCATTCATCCCCTCTCCTCCTGCCTTTAGTCTTTCCCAGCATCAGGGTCTTTTCCAAGGAGTCAGCACTTTGCATCAGATGGCCAAAGTATTGAAGCTTCAGCTCCAGTAGTTTTGCCTGGAGAATCCCGTGGACAGAGAAGCCTGGTAGGCTGCAGTCCATGGGGCTGCAAAGAGTTCCATAGGACTGAGAGACATTTTCACTCGTCACTTTTTTAGCCCTATGGGGCCACTATGCTGTTTTGCATCCTGAGTTTCCTCAGGGCTCACCAGAGGGAGCGGCGGCAGTCTGGATGGCCGCTAGATGGCAGGTATTCTTTCCTTCCTGAGTTCCTCGGGGCTCAGCACCATCCGCAGTGGCCGCCATCACTGGTGTCTGCGACATCCGTGTTTCCTGATGTGGCAGGAAATATTCCGCTCCTCATTGCATATCCAGAGAGTTCACTTTTTTTTTTTTTTTTTAATTTATAGCTGGGTATAACATTCTTTTTAAAGATCCCTTTCATCTGAATAATTTGTTCAGAGGAAAGGAGTTAGGAGGTTCTTTGTAGTGTCTTCCCCAAATGAGACCGATCAGAACTTTCTGAATTCAAAGACGCCAGAAGCAATGTCGGAAGGATAAGATTTAGGACTAAAGCACTCTGCACATTTTAGAACTCTCTAATTAATGTGACAAAAGGAGAAGACTACTGTGAATGAAAATACATCTAAATGCAAAGTTTAGGAGATAAATGGAAATGTCCGTTGGGGTGATGTTGGGGTACTCCTTCAGAAGAGTCTCCTATAATCTTAAAAATTAAAAACATTAGTGGGGCTTTCAAGAGAGAACTGTGCTTGGAATGTACACAGGCAACAGCTGATCTTTGAGAATGGGTTCGCTGGAGTCACTCTTGGAGATGGGAGGCCCCAGGCCCAGGGCTCACGGCCAACGGGAAGCCTCACCAGCCCAGCTCCAAACACATCTTGGCAAGTTCTGAACCAGCTGTTCTCTGAAGGCTCCCCTTTCCCCCCGCCCCAGGGATTCTGAGACCGTGTTTCCTGAGGTTGAGGTTCCTTTTTATCAGATCCCTGGTGAAGGTGGGCTTCCTTTCAGAGTTCCTACTTCAGGGAGGGAGTCACACTCTAAGGATTTCTTAACAGGAGTAGAGAGGAGAAAGAAAAGACCTTTCCCCTCACCCCACTTAGGTTCACTGGGTTGGGAGTGGGGCTTCTATAAATCAGACCAACAAAAGACAAGCTAATCAGAAAATACAGCCATTCATCTCATGCAAATTTTATGTGGCACAGGAAATGAAGACCCACAGGAATCGTTAAGCTGAGTGTATTTTATACTTAGTTTGATGAAGAATGGAAAAGTGTAGGAAAAAAGTGGACAGCACAGGCTCTGAGAAGAGTGGTGAACTGGGGAAACTTAGCATGGCCTGTTCCTTTTTTTTTTTTCCCCCATGTTTAGCTTAGATCTTGTACCAATCACTTTATTTTGTAGGAAACAATAGGATAATGTCTTTTATTAATCAACCTCTGATATAGCACTGAAATATGATTTTTCCAACATGTGTTGCCCACATATTCTCTGTTTTTTTATAAGACAGAAATTTTGCAATCTTTAATTTTTTTTATTTTATATTGGAGCATAGCCAATTAATAGCAATTATAGATTATGCATTATATATTGAAAAATTAGATCATCCCTTACATTTGCAGCCAGCAGACTGTCTCCCCTTATATTATCCTATTTGATATATTAGAATATTAGAATACTAGCATCAGGGGCTGGGTGACTACTACAAAGCTCACTTTTCAGACTGGAAAGTGGAGGCTGAGAGAGAGGAAGGCTCCTCCTAATCATTCTGGGACTTGAGTCCATGCCTTCCCGCTCCTCTTCCAAAGTTATCAGCCTACACTCCTCTTTAGGCTTCCCAGGTGGCTCAGAGATAAAGAATCTGTCTGGAAATGCAAGAGCCTCAAGATATATGGGCTCTGTCCCTGGGTTGGGAAGCTCCCCTGGAGAAGGAAATGGCAAGCCACTCCAGTCTTCTTGCCTGGAGAATCCCATGGACAGAGGTGCCTGGCAGGCTACAGCCCACGGGACTGCAAAGCGTCGGATGAGGCTGAGCTGTACGCGTGCACTCCTCTTGACAAGACACGGCCACCAGCTGCACTCCTGGGGGCTGGCAGGAGAGTATCAGTGGACTGTGGTGGGTGGGGTTCAGGACCCGCTCCTCCCAGCTCTAGGGCTTTGGCACGTGGAATATTTTGAGCTAAAGGATTTAGGGAAATGGCAGATGCAGGAAGAACAATCTGGCTTCCTCCTTGTCCCCTGAAGCAGGTCATAGGCCCTCAGATGAGAAGTATCTTCCCCACTGGGAAGAAAGCAGCATCTTTATCGCTTAAGATGGGGGGAAACCCAGAGGAATCTGAAGGAGAACGGATACATGTGCATATGCGGCCGAGTCACTTTGCCGTCCCTGTGAAACTATCACAGCACTGTTACTTGGCTATGCTCCAATAGAAAACGCATGATCTTAAATTGTGAGAATATACTAAATGACGAAATAGAGCCCTCACCAACAACCATTCTTGGAAACGCTCAATTTGTAGTATTTCTCAGTGTCTGCTGCATATTAGAATCACCTGGAGAGATTATTGTAAAAAAAACTAGCAAGTCAGCATCAAACGAACGGAGTTACACTGGCTGGAGTTGGGCCAAGGCACCCTAAAACTGCAGTCTTTTTGCTATGTTCATGGCTGATATGTGTACACATAATAACAGTGATCTTAGAGTTCAAAAGGCTGGAGGCGGGGTGGGTCTGTAAGAACACAGACTGGGGCTACATTTTCTGTAGCCTGATGCTATAGACACATCATGAACTTTGCTTTTCATGTGCTTTCCATGAAGGATCATGTGGATCCTTCCCTACAGGGTTTCTGAGAGAAGCTGCAATTCTTGGATACCCAACAATGTATAACATGAAAGTATAGCATTACCTCATGGGTCTTCAGCTTGAGTTTTAGTTCATCCTGGGTCATGGCACACTTTTTTAAAGCAAACATTGAGAGTGCTTCTGAATGGCTCTGGTTACTGAATTTTCTTGTAATGCACACATTCTATGACAGCTTGGCCCTAGTAGCCACCGACTAAATGGACAGAAGTTCACTCCCAGGTGGGAAAGAACAAACGTTCCCTGCCTACTTAACCAGTGACTTTTGTCTGCTGTTTCTTTGGCCTGGACTCAAGCTTTGAGAAAATCTCAGGTCTGCGCACCTCTGAAATCTTTTAGGATGGAGAGAGAGAGCTGTTCGTGAATGGAGGCCTCAGGTCAGCCACACCAGCTCACCGGTTAGAAATGCAAATTCTCAGACTCTGCCCCTAAGAAGTCATGTTTCATGTTCAAGGCTGAGAACCACTGAGCCAGCACAATGGTTCTTTTCCTGTTTTTCTCAATAATAAGTGTGTTCCCCTCAATAGAAAAACACCAAGCAGGCATTTGTCGACACGCATCATACTTTGGACAGCTTCCTTCTTCCCCGCTCTCTCTTCCTTCTGATGATGAAGCAGAGCAGGGCTGGAGAGAAAATGAGAGAGCTCGAAATCTCTGAATTCCTATCATCCACATTCCTGTTGCAATCTTCTTGGAGATAGGAATCAGATAAAGATATATTATATGTATAAACATGGGCTTCCCAGGTGGCCCCAGTGGTAAAGAATTCACCTGCCAATGCAGGAGACATAAGAGACACAGGTTCGCGCTGGGGATCAGGAAGATCCCCTGAAGCTCAACACGGCAATCCACGTCAGCACTCTTGCCTGTAGAATCCCATGGCCAGAGGAGCCTGGCGGGCCACGGTCCGTAGGGTCACAGAGAGTCAGACATGACTGAAGTGATTTAGCACCATGCATGCATACACATATATAAATATATCAAGAGATACACAATGTATAAAAGTATATTTTAGCATAAATATATGAAGCTACATACAGTGTAAACATTTTATATATTGGGTTGGCCAAAAAGCTTGTCCATAAGATGGTACGGAAAAACCTGAACAAAATCCAAAAACTCTTTTGGGCAAACCAATATATATTTTCATTATAAGTATATAAACATATATATATAATGAATAAAGATATATGTGTTAATATATTAAGACATTTATAAAAGATATATACACTGAATCGCTGTGTATATATAAATGTATAAATATGCACACACTGTATAATAGGTATATGGAGCATATACAAATCTCTGTTGAAATTGCTGGGAAGACTGGGAAGTTCCAGAAACGTGGGCACCATTGGGAATCCAGAGACTATGAGAAGAGCCTTGGGAGATGGGCAGTCAGTAGGGGAGAGAAGTAAATCTTGGTGGAGTGGGGAAAGGAACAAAGCCTGGTGAGGGCCACTGCATAGCACAACCCACAAGGACCAGCCAGACATTTTGCTAGAAATGCCCTGCAGTGCTGTCCCCAGAGCTGTGCAGGGCCATTCCCTGAGCAGTGAGGGCAGGTGGTAGTCCTGGATGAGGCTGTAAAGTTTCCTTCAAAAAGTCCATCAGAGTGGCTCAGAAAGTAAAGAATCTGCCTGCAGTGTGGGAGACCCAGGACCAATCTCTGGGTCAGGAAGATCCCTGGGAGAAGGGAATGGCTACCCACTCCAGTACTCTTGCCTGGAGAGTCCCATGGACAGAGGAGCCTGGTGGACTACAGTCCATAGGGTCACAAAGAGTCAGACACGACTGAGCAAACTAACTCTTTCACACTTTCACAAAGGGGAAGGATGGGTGGGTGAGAGGAACTGGGAGATTAGGACTGACACATGCACTACTTATACTATGCATGAAATAGACAACTAATGAGAACGTACTGTACAGCACAGGGCACTCTACTTAGTGCTCTGTGGTGACCTAAATGGGAAGGAAGTCCAAACGGGAGGGGATATATGCATGCATGTATTCATCTTGCTGTACAGAAGACACTAACACAACTGTGTGAAGAAACTCTACCCCAACAAAAAGTAATTTTAAAAATTGTAAACATACATGTCGGTGAGCAACAAAACTCTGTAAAATCTTTAAAATAAAGAAAAAAAAAATCTAATGAGCGGGCTCCCTGGTGGTCTGGTGGGTAAGGACACTGCCTTGCAGTGCGGGGGGCGCCAGTTCGATCCCTGGAAGATCCCACATGCTGCAGAGAAGCTGAACCGATGTGTCCAACTACCGAGCCGGCGCTCTGGAGCGCATGCGCCCAAGAGCCGGTGCTCTGCAGCAAGAGGCCACCACGATGGGAGGCCCACACAGGCCAAAAGAACAAAGATGGATGAAAGTGAATAAATGAAAGACCAGTAGAAGTGGCCAAAAAAAAAACTTCTAATGAGTAAAAAAGAGAAAATCAGTTACACTCTGACTTCTTTAGTCCATTAGAATAGGTGACTGAAGACAGCTGTGTTGGGCCTTCAAATATAGAATAAATACATTCTCTCTTGAGGGTCCTGAAGGCAAAGAGAAGAATCCACGGAATTTTGTCACTTCCAGCTGTTAGCAAGTCAAAGCAGTGTGACTGTCTCTACCCACCCATCATCTGTCTCAAAGTCCTTCTCTCCAAACAGTCAAAGAACTTGAGCTTTCTGGCCCATCTTTTAAACATCATGGGTGGTCATCATATATCGTCATCCCAATAACAGTGACATTAGGATTCTCTCCAGAGTGTTTCTAGTATTAATATTAGTATTTATTTTTAAAATATGTATTTATTTGGCTGTGTCGGGTCTTAGTTTTTGCATCATGTGAGATCTTTTGAGGCAAGGGGGCTGCATAGTTGTGGCCCAAGGGCTTAGTTGCCCCTCAAGATGGGAGATCTTGGGAGTGCCCTGCATTGCAAGGGGGATTCTTAATGGGGCCGGTAGTATCTTGGGAGTGCCCTATACTATGCATGAAATAGACAACTAATGAGAACGTACTGTACAGCACAGGGCACTCTACTTAGTGCTCTGTGGTGACCTAAATGGGAAGGAAGTCCAAACGGGAGGGGATATATGCATGCATGTATTCATCTTGCTGTACAGAAGACACTAACACAACTGTGTGAAGAAACTCTACCCCAACAAAAAGTAATTTTAAAAATTGTAAACATACATGTCGGTGAGCAACAAAACTCTGTAAAATCTTTAAAATAAAGAAAAAAAAAATCTAATGAGCGGGCTCCCTGGTGGTCTGGTGGGTAAGGACACTGCCTTGCAGTGCGGGGGGCGCCAGTTCGATCCCTGGAAGATCCCACATGCTGCAGAGAAGCTGAACCGATGTGTCCAACTACCGAGCCGGCGCTCTGGAGCGCATGCGCCCAAGAGCCGGTGCTCTGCAGCAAGAGGCCACCACGATGGGAGGCCCACACAGGCCAAAAGAACAAAGATGGATGAAAGTGAATAAATGAAAGACCAGTAGAAGTGGCCAAAAAAAAAACTTCTAATGAGTAAAAAAGAGAAAATCAGTTACACTCTGACTTCTTTAGTCCATTAGAATAGGTGACTGAAGACAGCTGTGTTGGGCCTTCAAATATAGAATAAATACATTCTCTCTTGAGGGTCCTGAAGGCAAAGAGAAGAATCCACGGAATTTTGTCACTTCCAGCTGTTAGCAAGTCAAAGCAGTGTGACTGTCTCTACCCACCCATCATCTGTCTCAAAGTCCTTCTCTCCAAACAGTCAAAGAACTTGAGCTTTCTGGCCCATCTTTTAAACATCATGGGTGGTCATCATATATCGTCATCCCAATAACAGTGACATTAGGATTCTCTCCAGAGTGTTTCTAGTATTAATATTAGTATTTATTTTTAAAATATGTATTTATTTGGCTGTGTCGGGTCTTAGTTTTTGCATCATGTGAGATCTTTTGAGGCAAGGGGGCTGCATAGTTGTGGCCCAAGGGCTTAGTTGCCCCTCAAGATGGGAGATCTTGGGAGTGCCCTGCATTGCAAGGGGGATTCTTAACTGCCAGGCCACCAGGGAAGTCCCTCTAGTAGTATTTACATGTATGGCTTTACCAGAGCCTCTGCTCAGTGCCTCCATGCATGATCTCATTGACTCTTCATAACCACCTAGGACAGAGGTGCTGTTAATATGTGTGTTAGTATATCCAGATGACTGCGAAGGATCTGAAGGAAAGAGAAAGCTTGAAGCTTCATTCACATCACTTTACTATTTAATAGTAGCTAAGGTCTTGAGTTAGATGGGCCTGCAGTTACCTACTGGACCCTTCACTGTCAGGGCTCATGTAGGGTTCCATAGTTACCTACTTTCTTTCTGTGGGCCTTCCCCAGTGGCTCAGTGGTAAAAGAATCTGCCTGCAGTACAGGAGACCTGGGTTCCATCCCTGGATCCGGAAGATCCCCTGGAGTAAGAAATGGCAACCTACTTCTGTATTCTTGCCTGGGAAATCCCATGGACAGAAGTCTGGCGGGCTACAGTCCTCAGGATTGCAAAGAGTCAGACACGACTTAGTGGCTGAACAACAACAGTGCATGTTATGGGCTTGAGTTCTTCCCGTTTCTGGCTTGCACGTCGACACCTCTATTTGTGGCAATATTTTAAATTAATTATTGGTAATCTAAACGCTCTTAAGACATCCATGTAGTACTTTAAATACACTGTGACTTTTTAAAATAAGAAATTAACCACTGGGAGCCAGGCATCTTTCTCTTTCTTATGGGCTGAGCTGCAGCATTACAATGGGAATTCACTAATGAAATAGACATAAAAAGAGCCTCTCTAAAGATGGAGGAGGGTCATATATTCTTTGGTAATTGTTATTTTCCCAGTTTTTTTGCCTCTTTTTTTAAAAAATCATGGGTGGTCATCATATATCGTCATCCCAATAACAGTGACATTAGGATTCTCTCCAGAGTGTTTCTAGTATTAATATTAGTATTTTTTTTAAAATATGTATTTATTTGGCTGTGTCGGGTCTTAGTTTTTGCATCATGTGAGATCTTTTGAGGCAAGGGGGCTGCATAGTTGTGGCCCAAGGGCTTAGTTGCCCCTCAAGATGGGAGATCTTGGGAGTGCCCTGCATTGCAAGGGGGATTCTTAACTGCCAGGCCACCAGGGAAGTCCCTCTAGTAGTATTTACATGTATGGCTTTACCAGAGCCTCTGCTCAGTGCCTCCATGCATGATCTCATTGACTCTTCATAACCACCTAGGACAGAGGTGCTGTTAATATGTGTGTTAGTATATCCAGATGACTGCGAAGGATCTGAAGGAAAGAGAAAGCTTGAAGCTTCATTCACATCACTTTACTATTTAATAGTAGCTAAGGTCTTGAGTTAGATGGGCCTGCAGTTACCTACTGGACCCTTCACTGTCAGGGCTCATGTAGGGTTCCATAGTTACCTACTTTCTTTCTGTGGGCCTTCCCCAGTGGCTCAGTGGTAAAAGAATCTGCCTGCAGTACAGGAGACCTGGGTTCCATCCCTGGATCCGGAAGATCCCCTGGAGTAAGAAATGGCAACCTACTTCTGTATTCTTGCCTGGGAAATCCCATGGACAGAAGTCTGGCGGGCTACAGTCCTCAGGATTGCAAAGAGTCAGACACGACTTAGTGGCTGAACAACAACAGTGCATGTTATGGGCTTGAGTTCTTCCCGTTTCTGGCTTGCACGTCGACACCTCTATTTGTGGCAATATTTTAAATTAATTATTGGTAATCTAAACGCTCTTAAGACATCCATGTAGTACTTTAAATACACTGTGACTTTTTAAAATAAGAAATTAACCACTGGGAGCCAGGCATCTTTCTCTTTCTTATGGGCTGAGCTGCAGCATTACAATGGGAATTCACTAATGAAATAGACATAAAAAGAGCCTCTCTAAAGATGGAGGAGGGTCATATATTCTTTGGTAATTGTTATTTTCCCAGTTAACTTCATCTCCATTTGTGTACCTGCTGCAAATGTTTAATTATGTTTGGTGAGTCCATTTTATAATTTACATTGTCCTTTATTTCCTTTTATTGTCCAGGGTATTCTGTAAGATAGTGTGTGTATAATCTACTTTGAAAAAAAAAAAAAATTTGGCCTCTTTTTTAATTGGTCTTTCATTTATTTTCATCCATCCTTGTTCTTTGGCCTGTGTGGGCTTCCCATTGCAGTGGCCTCTCTCGTTGCAGAGCACTGGCTCTGGGTGCATGTGCTCCAGAGCACTGGCTCATAATTGGACACACCGGTCCATCTTCCCAGGCCAGAGATGGAACTGGAGCCCCTTGCACTGCAAAATGGACTCTTTACCCACTGGACCACCAGGGAAGTCCTATAATCTACTTTTTAAGCACAGCAGAATAATTCTGTGGGATTACTTGAATTTCCCTTGATGGGTACTTCGGACATCAAGAAATTTTACTACCTATGTATTTCTGACATATTTTGAGGGAAAGGGGATTAATTTATTGTACATCTAACCGTTCCATTCTTAACTGGTTTATCAAAAGAGTAAGTGTATAAATAAGATTTTTTTCTTTTTATTGCAGGAAATGCAACATATTGTTAAATCACAACACATCAGAGCAGATAAAGGTAAGCATGGATCCGTACAAATATTTGAAAATCCCTTGGTGACTCCTCCCTGGGCTAACACGGCTTCTCTCATCTCCAGCCACAGAGGAAGGTTCGTGGTTATCTCTGCCCAGAAGGACCAAGCCTGAGACTCACCCCTTTGCCCATCTCACAATTAACGCCTCTGACATCCCATCAGGTAAGTTCCACTTGCATCCAACCTGAAAAATATTTCCAGAGTCATTGGTCAGCTCAACTGAACACTCAGACCTATTCTTAGCCCGTGACCAAAATTTTGAGAGTCCTTTACTTCTAAATGAGAAGAAATTAACCACTGGGAGCCAGGCATCTTTCTCTTTCTTATGGGCTGAGCTGCAGCATTACAATGGGAATTCACTAATGAAATAGACATAAAAAGAGCCTCTCTAAAGATGGAGGAGGGTCATATATTCTTTGGTAATTGTTATTTTCCCAGTTAACTTCATCTCCATTTGTGTACCTGCTGCAAATGTTTAATTATGTTTGGTGAGTCCATTTTATAATTTACATTGTCCTTTATTTCCTTTTATTGTCCAGGGTATTCTGTAAGATAGTGTGTGTATAATCTACTTTGAAAAAAAAAAAAAAATTGGCCTCTTTTTTAATTGGTCTTTCATTTATTTTCATCCATCCTTGTTCTTTGGCCTGTGTGGGCTTCCCATTGCAGTGGCCTCTCTCGTTGCAGAGCACTGGCTCTGGGTGCATGTGCTCCAGAGCACTGGCTCATAATTGGACACACCGGTCCATCTTCCCAGGCCAGAGATGGAACTGGAGCCCCTTGCACTGCAAAATGGACTCTTTACCCACTGGACCACCAGGGAAGTCCTATAATCTACTTTTTAAGCACAGCAGAATAATTCTGTGGGATTACTTGAATTTCCCTTGATGGGTACTTCGGACATCAAGAAATTTTACTACCTATGTATTTCTGACATATTTTGAGGGAAAGGGGATTAATTTATTGTACATCTAACCGTTCCATTCTTAACTGGTTTATCAAAAGAGTAAGTGTATAAATAAGATTTTTTTCTTTTTATTGCAGGAAATGCAACATATTGTTAAATCACAACACATCAGAGCAGATAAAGGTAAGCATGGATCCGTACAAATATTTGAAAATCCCTTGGTGACTCCTCCCTGGGCTAACACGGCTTCTCTCATCTCCAGCCACAGAGGAAGGTTCGTGGTTATCTCTGCCCAGAAGGACCAAGCCTGAGACTCACCCCTTTGCCCATCTCACAATTAACGCCTCTGACATCCCATCAGGTAAGTTCCACTTGCATCCAACCTGAAAAATATTTCCAGAGTCATTGGTCAGCTCAACTGAACACTCAGACCTATTCTTAGCCCGTGACCAAAATTTTGAGAGTCCTTTACTTCTAAATGAGAAGAAAAACCATCTGGTCTTCTTCAGTGGGTCGTCCACATCATGGGAACCGTGATTCTCAATCATGACAAAATGGACATCATCACTATATTCATTTTCAGATCATCAGAGTGATGATAAAAAATTGCCAGTTGAGGTGGCATAACGGGGAAGGATGGTCTCTTGTTATGATCACGTTTATTCACCCAAGCCAAAGTTGACACATCTCTGGCCTGTGAGGTGCATGAATTTCTCCAGGCAGTCACATACTCATCCATGTCCAGCAGAGTTCCAGGTAGGAGCTTAGCAAAGTGATATTTCAGAGGCAGGAGCCCTCTTGGAGGAGGGCAGGGCCGCCCACTCCAGTCGTCTTGCCTGGAGAGTCCCATGGACAGAGGAGCCTGGTGTGGGCTGCAGCCCAGGGGGTCACAAAAAGTTGGACACGACTGAAGCAACTGAACAACAACAGGAGCCTTCTAGAGAACGAGACACATTCCTTCTTCTCCAGGGGGTTATCTCTTTTTTTCTGGCTAGGAATTTGGCTCATTGGACTGGAGAGCCGTTCCTTTGTCTTTTAGAAATGAGGACACTCAGAGCTGTGTCTACATGGACCCATGTGTGCATCACCGTCCCCATGGTTACTTCTCATCCAGTTAGGCAAGCATCAGAAAGATTACAAAGAACATTATGATAGTGTTGACTGCACACTGGCACTTGCCAAGAGGACTTACTATCTGCCCCTTAAATCCTGTGCTGCTGCAGCTGTTGACCTTCCACACATCTTGAAGGGAGCTCAGGGTGGAGATCAGGCATAAGGCACTCTGTGCTCTGGCAAAACTGGCAGAACAGGTCTTTAGAGAGTTAGAGATTTTCAGGAACTGATTTTTATGAGCCTAGTCATTGCATCTCCTCATATCTAGAAAAGCACAAAATCCCTTCATGGGGACATAAGCTCCTCATGACTAACAGAAAACTTTTTTGTGTGTAAAGATAATGTAGTTGATTGCATGAACTCTCCCTTCTCCAAAACCATATATATATTGACCTCCCTTGCCCCACCTCTTTGGAGCAGTTTCTCAAGAGTTATCAGAGGTGCTGTCTCCCGGGCTGCAGTCCTCATTTTGTCCTAAATAAAATTTAACGCGCATAAAACTTAAGTTGCAACTCTCACACTGTGCAGATTTTTTCAGTCAACAATCCAGTGACCATGGAACATCACTGTTATTCTTACACCATTTCTTGAACACACACTATATACCAAACATTTTTCTCTGTGTTCATTATCTCTAATCCTTACACCAACACTGCAGAATAGTGATTATCATTCAGATTTTGCAAGAGGGAAACCAAGGTGCACCGTGTGTAAGTTACCTGATTGAGGTTACAACATGGCAAGATTAGAAACTGAATTCCACGCTAGTTGATTTCTGAGTTCATGGTTTTACACTGTAGGTCATCACACAAGTACCTTGTGGCCAGTTGGTTTTGTCAAAGAGAAATACATTCAGAGTTCTCACATTCCTCTTTTTCTGTAAGAAGTAGGTACATGTAATTGTAATAGCAGGGCATCTCAAGTCTGACTGCTTGGGTTTGAGACCCCATTGACCTGCTTCCTGACTGGGTGACCTTGTGTATGTTTTTTTTTTTTTTTCTTTTAGATATTTATTTATTTACTTGGCAACACTGGGTCTTAGTTGCAGCATGTGGGATCTAGTTCCCTGACCAGGCATCGAACCCAGGCCCGCTGCACTGGGAGCTCAGCGTCTTAGCCGCTGAACCACCAGGGAAGTTCCCGACCTTGTGTATGTTATTAAAACCCTTTGTGTGTCAGCTTCTTCATGGGGATGGTAGCAGGATCTATCTCATGTGGCAGCTATGAAGATGTAACAAGGTCATGTACTAACATGCTTTCCTGGAAGTGGGCACAGAGCAAGCACTCAGTGATTGTAATCTTTTATAACCTAAATTTTAATTAAATGATTATAACTTTTTTTTTTTTACAAAAAATGATTCAAGGCAAATTTTTCTTCTGCTGTGCTATGAGAAACTGTTGAGAAACTGCTCCAAAGAGCTGGGGCGAGGGAGGTCAATATATATATAGTTTTGGAGAAGGAAGAGTTCATGGAATCAACTCTTCAGTTGTGTCTGACTCTTTGCAAGTCTATGGACTGCAGCCCACCAGGCAGGCTTCTATGTCCATGGTATTTTCCAGGCAAGAATACTGGAGTGGGTAGCCATTCCCTTCTCCAGGGGATCTTCCCCACCCAGGGATCAAACCTGAGCCTCCTTCATTGCAGGTGGATTCTTTACTCACTGACCCACCTGGGAAGCCCAAAAGTCTACCATGTTCCCATATCTGGAGTTCAACCCAGGCCACCTGGGTGAAAACCAGGAATCCTAACTGCTAGATGATATAGAAAGTGCTAAATTAAAAAAAAATCCAAGTTTTAATAAACAGTTTTGAAGCCACTATTCTATTTCATAGTATGGGCCACAAAGGAATTTTTTCTGACTGCAAACAGAGAAAGTGAGAAATTAAGTCTTTGATTTTCAGAGGATTTTCCTAAACTATCTATCCTGGCCCAGATAAACAATTTCTGTCTCTCTTTCTTTCTCTCTGTATGTGCCTTACGGTGGAACTGTTCTGAGTTTCTGAAGGGAAAACTATTTTGCATGTGAGCAGAGGCAATCAAATTAACACAGATCTGTCAGCTGTGTGTGCTGTGAATGTACCCTGCCTTTATCTCTAGTTCATTTTAAATGGCATATGATAAATATTGCATTAGACTGTGTTCCAAAGTCTGTTTGGCAATAACAAGCATGTTTGAGTCATAAAACTCTCCCTCCAGGCACCTAGCATCAAATCATTGCCAAAAACAAGGCAAAACTCCTGATTCTTTTCTGATGGTTATTGAGCTTGAGATGGAGTGAAATGAGTCAGTATAGGCTTCTGTTTAAGAAAATCGAATGTGCTCTTCTGGCTTGGTCAACGACTCCTTGAGTCCCTTTATCTCCCAGTTGGGACCAGGATTGGATACTTTGGAGGAAGATGGCTTCATGTTTGCATGCTCATTTGGGGCTTCTGTTTCATACTTATTTGTACTTATTTACGCACAAGAAAGACATCAGAATCTGCCTTATACGGATACATTTCTAAGCTTCTTGAATAAAATGCATTGGCAAGTATTTTCTGAAGTCAGGATTCGTGGTTTCTTAAGGATGGCTCGGGCTAAATGTCTGGACAGGCTTGTCTAATAGCTAATAGCAATGGCCTAGGGGTTGGGAAGATCCCCTGGAGAAGGGTAAAACTACCCACTCCAGTATTCTGTTTTTATTTTATTTTATTTTATTTATTTTTATCCATTTTTATCCTTTGGCCTATGTGGGCCTCCCCTTGCAGTGTCCTCTCTAGTCACAGAGCACCGGCTCTGGGTGCGTGCGCTCCAGAGTGCTGGCTTGTAATTGGACACGCTGGTCCAGCCTCTCCACAGCACATGGGACCTGAAGGTCCTCTAGTGGCAGAAATCCAGGCTGGCCTGTGCAGTCCTCCAACCTGATGGGGGCGCTGTTCTCATCTGTTCTCCACTAGCATCTAGTCATAAGCCCTCCAATTCCCACTGATAGTTTTCCTCCCTTCTCTGCATGCTGTCTGCATTCCATTCCTTGCTTAAACAGTTTCTCTTGCTCACAATACTCGCAGTACTCTCCCTTTTCTTAGCCCATTCACATTCTACCCAAGTCCTCCCTGTTCTCTGTCACTGGGCTGAGCTCACGTGATTGCTATCAATTTCTGCAGTTTTTACTTGCAAATTGCTTTAACTGAACTTCAGAACCATGTGTTATGTTGGATCCCACTGCAGAAATGACAGTGTTAATGCTTTTCATTTTGTGCACCCATTTCTTATTTTCTTGACTACTAAGTGCTAGATGCCTTCTGGATATGCTGCTTGATATAATTCTTAATTATGAGTAGTGTGAATGCCCACAGGCTGCACCATTCATATATTTACTGCATGACTGAACTGATCAGGGAATGGATAGAAATAAGTCTGTAAAGTAGGAAACATGAACACTCCTACGTGAGGTAACAATGAGAGTGGCATGTGGTAAGGTTTCTATAGTCTTCCCTTTCTAGCTCATGTCCTTCGCAAGCAGATCTATCCCATTGAGAGCATAGACCTCACCTGAGTCATTCTGTTGCTCTCTGTTAAGGACCATCACAGAAGGAAGATAAAGTGTAGGACCAGTAATTAATTGGATACAGGATTGAATAAAGAGTACAGGAAGAAGGAGGTAACCTTGTGATGGTTTGAGACAGGAAACACCTTGAGTTTTACTAGCTTTGTCAATGGACTAGGTGGCTGTTAACCAACCCAGAGAAGAATCTTTGCTAGTGTGTATGAGGATGTGATGAATAGACTCTGATAGTCTCATTTTGACACACTTGGGACCATGGTGCATGTGTGCTGTGCTATGCTAAGTCGCTTCAGTTGTACCCAACTCTATGTGACCCCACAGACTGTAGCCCACCAGGCTCCTCTGTCCATCGGATTCTCCAGGCAAGGATACTGGAGTGGATTGCCCTGCCCTCTCCCAGGGGATCTTCCCAACCCAGGGATCAAACCCGTATCTCTACCTGCATTGGAAGGCAGGTTCCTTACCACTAGTACCACCTGGGGAGCCACAATGATACTTGATTTGGGGTGCTTTAATCTGGGATGATCTGAGGTAGGACTTCCAGTGAAAAATGGCAAGTGCTCTGCTGCAATCTGGAGGCAGCCATGTTTGTGATGGCTTCACAGGCTCACTCTAGCGCCCTCCTGTGGACAGATGTACAGTTTAGGAGCTCTGACCTGTTCCAGAACAGAGGGATTGAAGCCATTGGCTCCTTTGCCTTTGCAGGCCTAATGATAGGTTGCCCGGCTATAGCTTGGATCCCACTGCATTTTTTTTCTTCCACTTACCCCACCACCTGGTTAGTTCTGGTAGAGGAACAGCCTGGTGTTGAGGTCCCTAGGCCATATCCCAGCTGCCCAGTGCCCCCCCCCCCCCCCCCCCAACCAGAGGTTCTCTAGAGAAATATGATGCAGGGATTCAAGTTTCCCCAGAATTCAGGCCAGTCTTGAAGAAGAAGCCAGTGTGCATTTCTGATTCTACAAGGATCTCCCAAGGATCCACTCTAATCAAAGACTTTTCAGCTCTGATGGATCCATGGAATCTATGGAATCTGCTTTACGTGTTAAGTTCCATGGACTGACTTCCTTGGTGTGGCAGGCAGCGACAAACTTCTCCCTGGCTGCAGAAGCTTCACCCAACCCCATTCTGAGACCCCTCAGCTCTGTTTTGCCTTGTTGAAATCCTCGTAGATGACAACCTTCACTTAGCATAAGTATTTGCAAAACCCACTGGAGGAAAACTTTGGATTTTCCAGAGGATAACAGCTATTTTCCCCACTAGCTGAAACCTTCTCCATTTGGATAAAATGGCTATCCACACAGATACAGATATTTGATTAATTTAATAAATATTAAATATAACATTTGATTTATCATGGACTCATCATGCCCCAGTTTTTAAAGACAGGCTTCCCTTGTGGTTCAGTGCTAAAGAATCTGCCTGTCAGTGCAGGGGACTTGGGTTCGATCCCTGGATCGGGAGGGTTCCCTGGAGAAGGAAATGGCAGCCCACTCCAGTATCCTTGCCTGGAAAATCCCATGGACAGGCGAGCCTTGAGGGCTAGAGTCCATGAGATCACAAGGGAGTCGGACATGACTTAGCAACTAAACAACAACATTTCTAAAGACCTAGTAAAATAACGAAAGGCCTGAAATATTCCAAGCACTGGACACACTTAGAAAACTTTCTAGAAACTTCCACTACTTCAGAAACAGTGGCATAGAAGCTAGGTTGTCACACTTCAGATGTGAAAAGGGGCTAAAGGAGAATTCTGGTTACACAGAAGAGATTTTACCATCCTTTGGCCATGAAAGACTGTGTGAAGTTGTGAAGGTCGGGAAGCCAATGCCAAGGATGTTTTCTTTGTGAACTTTCTTTAGGCCAGCTTTTCAGTGCATGAACTTGGGAGGCATTTGGCCTGTTGGAGAAGGAGAAAATCAGTGGTGATGGGAATGTAGTTTAAGAGCCTGACTTTCTGGTGAAAGTTGCTATAACCCAGATTTTTAGCTCCTTTTATATAGCTCTCTCCATGAATTAAAAGAGGAGGTGAAATCTGAATATTCCCTTCTTGTACTTCATTTCTTGCATTCTTATTTCAGCTGCCTTTGGCCGATTCTTTTCCTTCAACCTCGAATGACCTTTATGCTCTGTAGGCTGAATCCTATTCCTTCTTTAGGTTATTAGACTCAGTCGCTTAACAAAATCATTCTTGATCCTTTTGGGAAGAAGTGATCTCTTTCCTTTGAATTCCCATTGCGATATCCACACCTTTCTCATCAGGGCCTGTGCCTTTTCCTATCAGAACATATATCATACTTACCGCTTGTGTACTAGACTCCTTGAAGGAAGGAAAAAGGAGATTTACTCTTTGTCCCCTCTCAGGTGCCCAGCAGAGAGCACAAGGACACCTTCAAGTCCTTGAACTTTCCTTTTAGAAAATAAATTCTGAGAAGTCTTTCTCCCACTGGAACCATGACTGTTAGAGGAAGTCTTCCTCCAGCTTCACAGAACTGTTAAGGCTGTCCTCGTTGATGGGACAGGTTTCAAATCACATGCCTCTCTGCTCCTCAGGTTCCCACAAGGTGACTCTGTCCTGCTGGTACCACGACCGAGGCTGGGCCAAGATCTCCAACATGACCTTCAGCAACGGGAAGCTAATCGTTAACCAGGACGGCTTTTATTATCTGTATGCCAACATTTGCTTTCGACATCACGAGATTTCGGGAAACGTCAGTGCAAATTATCTTCAACTGATGGTGTATGTCACCAAGACCAGCATCAAGATCCCAAGTTCTCAGACCCTGATGAAAGGAGGAAGCACCAAGGATTGGTCGGGGAATTCTGAATTCCATTTTTACTCCATAAACGTTGGAGGATTTTTTAAGCTACGGTCTGGCGAGAAAATAAGCATTGAGGTATCCAACCCTTCACTACTGGATCCAGATCAAGATGCAACATACTTTGGGGCTTTTAAAGTTCGAGATATTGATTGAGCCCCATTTGGCGCAGCGTTTCCCCGTTATTTCCTAGGATGTATAGAAAACAAGCCAAGAGAGATGTATATAGGTGTGTGAGACTACTAAGAGCTATGACCCTCAGCGTAAGAGAAGACCCTACCCATGCCTTTGACTCTGTAGGAAGCGAATATATTTTCCAGTGGGAGATGTTGGACTCGAGGTATATACAGTTCTTAAGGGTTTTTTTACACAAGTGTTTATACATTTTGTAATGAATTCCTAGAATTAAAGCAGATGGGAGCAATTATGGTTGCCTTTATGAAAAACTGCCCTTGCGGAATGGGAGGGGTTAATACTCTAGCTCTATAATCTCTGGTTATGTGCCACTATGCAGCTGAAGTAGATAGGGAGCCTTCTGATTGCAAACTGACAACCATCTGAAGGCTTAAATTCCTTTGAATTGTTTCGACATGTTGGAACCCGCAAATACTTTTTCTAACAAGGAGAGAATATATGTATTTTTATATAATATCTAAAGTTATATTTTAGATGTAATGTTTCCTGTGCAAAGTATTGTAAATTATATTTGTGCTATAGTATTTGATTCAAAATATTTAAAACTGTCTTGCTGTTGACATATTTAATGTTTTAAATGTACAGACATATTTAACTGGTGCACTTTGTAAATCCCCTGGGGAAAACTTGTAGCTAAGGGGGGAAATGTTGTTTGCTACTACAAACTGTATTATATTTCTCCATTCTTTTTAACTTAATAGATTTTCAGACTTGTCAAGTCTGTGCAAAAAATCTTAAATGGATGCCTTGAATAATAAGCAGAATGTTGGCCACCAGGTGCCTTTCAAATTTAGAAGCTAATCGACTTTAGAAAGTTAACATTGCCAAAAAGTATACATAATGGGCTACTGGAATCTGTCAAGAGTATTTATATAATTACTGAACAGGTGTTTTTTCTACAAGCATTATCCAACTGGGATTGACCAGCATCAAGATCCCAAGTTCTCAGACACTGATGAAAGGAGGAAGCACCAAGGATTGGTCGGGGAATTCTGAATTCCATTTTTACTCCATAAACGTTGGAGGATTTTTTAAGCTACGGTCTGGCGAGAAAATAAGCATTGAGGTATCCAACCCTTCACTACTGGATCCAGATCAAGATGCAACATACTTTGGGGCTTTTAAAGTTCGAGATATTGATTGAGCCCCATTTGGCGCAGCGTTTCCCCGTTATTTCCTAGGATGTATAGAAAACAAGCCAAGAGAGATGTATATAGGTGTGTGAGACTACTAAGAGCTATGACCCTCAGCGTAAGAGAAGACCCTACCCATGCCTTTGACTCTGTAGGAAGCGAATATATTTTCCAGTGGGAGATGTTGGACTCGAGGTATATACAGTTCTTAAGGGTTTTTTTACACAAGTGTTTATACATTTTGTAATGAATTCCTAGAATTAAAGCAGATGGGAGCAATTATGGTTGCCTTTATGAAAAACTGCCCTTGCGGAATGGGAGGGGTTAATACTCTAGCTCTATAATCTCTGGTTATGTGCCACTATGCAGCTGAAGTAGATAGGAGCCTTCTGATTGCAAACTGACAACCATCTGAAGGCTTAAATTCCTTTGAATTGTTTCGACATGTTGGAACCCGCAAATACTTTTTCTAACAAGGAGAGAATATATGTATTTTTATATAATATCTAAAGTTATATTTTAGATGTAATGTTTCCTGTGCAAAGTATTGTAAATTATATTTGTGCTATAGTATTTGATTCAAAATATTTAAAACTGTCTTGCTGTTGACATATTTAATGTTTTAAATGTACAGACATATTTAACTGGTGCACTTTGTAAATCCCCTGGGGAAAACTTGTAGCTAAGGGGGGAAATGTTGTTTGCTACTACAAACTGTATTATATTTCTCCATTCTTTTTAACTTAATAGATTTTCAGACTTGTCAAGTCTGTGCAAAAAATCTTAAATGGATGCCTTGAATAATAAGCAGAATGTTGGCCACCAGGTGCCTTTCAAATTTAGAAGCTAATCGACTTTAGAAAGTTAACATTGCCAAAAAGTATACATAATGGGCTACTGGAATCTGTCAAGAGTATTTATATAATTACTGAACAGGTGTTTTTTTCTACAAGTGCTGCAAATTGTAAATTTTTTCTAATGGAAAAGTTATCAGTGGCATACAACACCAAAAAATTCATTTTAAATTTAGTGGAAATTTTTTATACTATACAATAAAAACATTGTCTTTGAATGTTTTTTTGGTATGAAAATAAATTTATAGGAAAACCTGCCTTGTGATTTTGTGCTTCTCTTTTATGTCTGTCTTGCTTAGTGATCCTTTCTTTCCAGTATGGTATTATAGCTTCTATCTTCCCAAAAGTTACTAGGAGAAATGCAGATTTAATTAAAAATTAGGAACAGATTCAGGTAAATGAATTAACCTCAGAATTTTTCTTTTTTAAGACTGAGTCTTTTTAAATTAATTACTTAATTAATTCATTTTTGGGTATTCTAGATTTTCACTGCTACCACAGGCTCTTCTCTACTTGCACGGAGTGGGGGCTACTCTCTAGATGAGGTGAGCAGGCTTCTTGTTGCAGTGACTTCTCTTGTAGAACTTGGGCTCTAGGGTTCATGGGCTTCAGTAGTTGCAGCACAAGGGTTCAATAGTTGCAGCTCCGAGGCTCTAGAGCACAGGCTCCATATTTTTTTTTTTTAAAAAACCTTTATTTTACTTTTAACTTTTATAGAGTTTTTTTGTTTACAGATATGTATGTTCCCAGATTAGTCATATGTATATCCCCCCCTTCCCACCCCTTCCGACCATCACACAGCACCCCTGAAGGATCCCCTTTTCTCACAGAGCAATGACTAGAGCTATTTTCTTCACTTATGATAGTACAGGCCTTCATGCTACTTCCTTTATGCCTCTCACCCACTGTTCCTTCCCCACAAAGTCCATATGTCCACTGTCCATGTCTGTCTTTCTGTTGCTTCACTGCATGTGCCATCATCACCATCCTACTAGATTCCATATATATGTGTTAATATACTGTATTTGTCCTTCTCTTTCTGACTGACTTCACTTTTTATGATACCTTCTAGATCCAGCCACCTCATTAGGGTTGATTCTTCTGCATTTCTCTTTCAGGCTCCATAGTTGAGGCTAACAGGCTTAGTAGCTCCACAGCATGTGGGATCTTGTTGCAGTGACTTTTCTTTGTTGTAGAACTCGGGCTCTAGGTCACACGGGCTTCAGTAGTTGTGGTACAGGGACCCATAGTTGCGGCTCCAAGGCTCTAGAGCACAGGCTCCATAGTTGCAGCTCACAGGCTTAGTTGCTCCGCAGCCTGTGGGGTCTTCCTGAATCAGGGATTGAACTCATGTCTCCTGCATTGGCATGCAAACTTTTTATCACTGAGCTACTAGAGAAGCCCCTGAACCTCAAAATTTGAAAAATAATTTTGTAAGGGATTTATATACAAGAATGTAGCCAGATAGAACACAGAGATTTCGCCTCTTGAGAAAAAAAAATTTTGGGTTTTGCTAACACTATGAGAAAAAGCAGTGCTTTGCACAAGTTCATAAGACCATGCAGAACAATCCTTTGACCTGGAGGCACCCCTGAACACTGTATCCTTTACTGCAGTGAGGAAGCACCAACAGTTGATGGATGTCCCTCCTCGTGGAAATCTATGTGAGGGAGCCATCAAACCCATGTTAATTACTCCACACGAGACAGAAGAAAATGAATTGCCTGGGAAGACATGGGAAGCTATAATTTAAGGCACCTGCTATTTGCGGATAGATGTTTCTTGATGGTTGTAGCAGGATAGAAGGAGAAAACAAATATTAGTAGCAGAGGTGAAAAAATTGTAAGTTCCCATGTATATCCCCCCCTTCCCACCCCTTCCGACCATCACACAGCACCCCTGAAGGATCCCCTTTTCTCACAGAGCAATGACTAGAGCTATTTTCTTCACTTATGATAGTACAGGCCTTCATGCTACTTCCTTTATGCCTCTCACCCACTGTTCCTTCCCCACAAAGTCCATATGTCCACTGTCCATGTCTGTCTTTCTGTTGCTTCACTGCATGTGCCATCATCACCATCCTACTAGATTCCATATATATGTGTTAATATACTGTATTTGTCCTTCTCTTTCTGACTGACTTCACTTTTTATGATACCTTCTAGATCCAGCCACCTCATTAGGGTTGATTCTTCTGCATTTCTCTTTCAGGCTCCATAGTTGAGGCTAACAGGCTTAGTAGCTCCACAGCATGTGGGATCTTGTTGCAGTGACTTTTCTTTGTTGTAGAACTCGGGCTCTAGGTCACACGGGCTTCAGTAGTTGTGGTACAGGGACCCATAGTTGCGGCTCCAAGGCTCTAGAGCACAGGCTCCATAGTTGCAGCTCACAGGCTTAGTTGCTCCGCAGCCTGTGGGGTCTTCCTGAATCAGGGATTGAACTCATGTCTCCTGCATTGGCATGCAAACTTTTTATCACTGAGCTACTAGAGAAGCCCCTGAACCTCAAAATTTGAAAAATAATTTTGTAAGGGATTTATATACAAGAATGTAGCCAGATAGAACACAGAGATTTCGCCTCTTGAGAAAAAAAATTTGGTTATGCTAACACTATGAGAAAAAGCAGTGCTTTGCACAAGTTCATAAGACCATGCAGAACAATCCTTTGACCTGGAGGCACCCCTGAACACTGTATCCTTTACTGCAGTGAGGAAGCACCAACAGTTGATGGATGTCCCTCCTCGTGGAAATCTATGTGAGGGAGCCATCAAACCCATGTTAATTACTCCACACGAGACAGAAGAAAATGAATTGCCTGGGAAGACATGGGAAGCTATAATTTAAGGCACCTGCTATTTGCGGATAGATGTTTCTTGATGGTTGTAGCAGGATAGAAGGAGAAAACAAATATTAGTAGCAGAGGTGAAAAAATTGTAATTTTTCTTATGGGACTTAATCATTGACCAAAATACACCTCTTGTTTTTCTGTGTATGTGTGTGGGGTGTGCAAGATCAGTCACTTCAGTCGTGTCTGACTCTGTGACTATATGGACTGTAGCCCACCAGGTTCCTCTGTCCATGGGATTCTCCAGGCAAGAGTACTGAAGTGGGTTGTCATGCCCTCCTTCAGGAGATCTTTCCAACCTAGGGAATGAACCCAAGTCTCCCATGGCTCCTGCATTGCAAGCATATTGTTTTCCAACTACCAGTTAATCTGTGGTAGATAGGTACAAAATGCCACTTCAGTGTTACATATCCCAATGGCTGGTTCCAATTATTCTTCATTTAAGGCAAAATTAGTTTCGAGGGCCAGTTGGGGAATTTCTGTGTTCTCCACAGACACAAAATCTTGTTATATAGAGAGCCTTACTGGCTCCTCTGTCTTCTCGAATATGATGCTATCTTTTCCAAAGGTGAGTAACATTCGTTTGTTCATTGGCAGCACCAACTATGTGCTAGGAATTTTATCAAGCACTGAGGATACCTTGATCTGAGGAATACTCTTGCCCTGCAGGAATCTCCATTTTCAGTGGAGAGCCAGCCTACTAAGAGTGTGGTGAGCTCCAGGGCTTGGGTATCTACAGAATACTGTCTTAACAGCAGTGAGGCCACTGAGCCCAATCTTGGGGATCACAGAAGGTCCAGAAAGGAAATCAGATGGGATGGGAGGTGGGCTGAATGGCACCAAAGATGGATACAGAACACCCGTCCTCATTTTTAACTTAGGGGCAACTAACTTGCAGTCTCTAAATGATGAGCTAAAATCCAAGACTCGGGGATGGAAAAAACTGGAATTCAGTAAGATACATGGTGGTACCTGTCAGACTCCAGAGCCAACATGGCAGATGGTCTGCAATGCTAAGAGAGATCAAGAGGTCCTCTAGAGGAGACCTTGGAAATTCAACCGAAATGTAATGTGGAATCTGTGTAGGTTGACAACCTGGTAGGTCAGAGGTTTTTAGAGTTTCACTGGAATGAGTCTATGACAATGAAATGTTGGTGTGAACTGGCTTTTGCCTTGAAGGAGGCAACTGAAGCAAATGGATATGCTAGGAGGTCAGGGGAAGGCTGGTTCTCTTCTCTAGGGATGCTCAAGGCTTTTCAGGATCTGAATGTGAAGTCAAAAGTCAAAGTGCGAGGCTCTCAGTTGTGTCTAACTCTTTCTGACCTCATGGACTGTAGCCTACCAGGCTCCTCTGTCCATGGAATTCTCCAGGCAAGAATACTGCAGTGGAGGATAGTCATTCCATTTTCTAGGGGATCTTCCTAACCCAGGGACCGAACCTGGGTCTGCACTGCACACGGGTTCTTTACCATCTGTGCCACCAGGGAAGCCCCACTTTTACCACTCACATACTACTTTTTACTCCTGCCTTTTCTTCTCTCACCCCTTTTCCACTTCCACTCTTAAGTGGGTTTTTTCTTTCCTTTTTCCTTTCCCCCAATTCCTGGCTCTTGGCCTCAGAGGACTGTGAATTCCTCTGAGGCTCCGTGGGGAATGGAAGGCTGCTACGTATGATTGCAATAGACCGTGTCAGCCCTCAGCTCAGCAAAGTCAACACTGAGGTGTGACACAGTATGTCGGGAAAGCCACATGTACTGGATGCTATGGAACCATTTGCTCATTTTAGCTACTCCATTTCCATTTTCCTCTTGCCAAATCTGAAGCAAGGGAAGCATGCCAAATTTGAAGTCATCTGACTTTGTGAGTCAGTTTTCACAACTATACCAGGTCCATGTATCCTTGGGTTTTCCCTCAAACACCATATGTGCACCCATTCTTGTCTAGTAAACTTTCTTTCTTTCCTTTCCTCCTGCTTCCTTTTGTCTCATTCGTCTCCATCAGGTCATCTTAGAGAACTTTCTAGAGAAGATCCATTGCCCCAGTGACTTAGGCAGGAACCTAAGCACCTCATGCTTTGTCTTCTCTCTGTGTGTCTGATTATTGATGTGGCTAGAGCTAGTGCATGCGTGCTCAATCATGTTGGACTCTTTGAAACCGTATGGACTATAGCCTGCCAGGTTCCTCTGTCCTTGTGATTTTCCAGGCCAGAATACTGGAGTGGATAGCCGTTCTGTTCTCCAGGGGCTCTTCCCCACCCAGGGACTGAATCTGAGTCTCCGGCACTGGCAAGCAGATTCTTTACCACTGAGCCACCTGAGAAAAGCCAGACTGGAGACAGCCGTCTGGAGTTATAAGTACACATTTTAGGGACTCAACTTCGATGCGACCTGCAGGTCCACGTTGGCCTGTGGGCTCACGGGGAGTGCTCCAAGCATGCACTGGCTTCCTGTTTGGCTTTGTTGATCGATTCTCTAGCTTCCTTGCAATGAAATTGAAATATGTTCCCTAGTAGTTGCATTTATAAATGCTAATTAGTTATTGATTCACATTATTATGATTTAGCCTTGTGTCACTTCATACAATAAAAAATTTGTACACAGCAAGTGTGAGATGTTAACTATAAAACAGAAATCTATCCTTTTGATTAATAATGCTTTTATGATAGTGTACTCTCTAAGTCTTATAATTTAAAAATTCTGTTTCCCAGTTATCTACCCTCACCTCCCTTCTCCTTTGTTGGCCAATTATTTTTCCCATTCTTACTGCACGTTGACCAGTGCTCTGGCTATTTGCAATGACAAGGTCTTTGATATGACCAGATGTGGACCACTTACACTGTTGTTCATGTGCTACTGACTTTCTATATCTGTAGAAAAATCCTGCAGAGTCTTCTGGTGTAAAGGTCTCCCTTGGGGCTTCCCTGATGGTCCAGTGGGTAAGGACACCGCCTTGCAGTGCAGGGAGGGGGCGCCAGTTCGATCCCTGGCCTGGGAGGATCCCACGTGCCATGGAGCTGCTGGACGGATGTGTCCAATTACCGAGCTGGAGCTCTGGAGCGCATGTGCCAGAGCTGGTGCTCTTTCCTTTCCTCCTGCTTCCTTTTGTCTCATTCGTCTCCATCAGGTCATCTTAGAGAACTTTCTAGAGAAGATCCATTGCCCCAGTGACTTAGGCAGGAACCTAAGCACCTCATGCTTTGTCTTCTCTCTGTGTGTCTGATTATTGATGTGGCTAGAGCTAGTGCATGCGTGCTCAATCATGTTGGACTCTTTGAAACCGTATGGACTATAGCCTGCCAGGTTCCTCTGTCCTTGTGATTTTCCAGGCCAGAATACTGGAGTGGATAGCCGTTCTGTTCTCCAGGGGCTCTTCCCCACCCAGGGACTGAATCTGAGTCTCCGGCACTGGCAAGCAGATTCTTTACCACTGAGCCACCTGAGAAAAGCCAGACTGGAGACAGCCGTCTGGAGTTATAAGTACACATTTTAGGGACTCAACTTCGATGCGACCTGCAGGTCCACGTTGGCCTGTGGGCTCACGGGGAGTGCTCCAAGCATGCACTGGCTTCCTGTTTGGCTTTGTTGATCGATTCTCTAGCTTCCTTGCAATGAAATTGAAATATGTTCCCTAGTAGTTGCATTTATAAATGCTAATTAGTTATTGATTCACATTATTATGATTTAGCCTTGTGTCACTTCATACAATAAAAAATTTGTACACAGCAAGTGTGAGATGTTAACTATAAAACAGAAATCTATCCTTTTGATTAATAATGCTTTTATGATAGTGTACTCTCTAAGTCTTATAATTTAAAAATTCTGTTTCCCAGTTATCTACCCTCACCTCCCTTCTCCTTTGTTGGCCAATTATTTTTCCCATTCTTACTGCACGTTGACCAGTGCTCTGGCTATTTGCAATGACAAGGTCTTTGATATGACCAGATGTGGACCACTTACACTGTTGTTCATGTGCTACTGACTTTCTATATCTGTAGAAAAATCCTGCAGAGTCTTCTGGTGTAAAGGTCTCCCTTGGGGCTTCCCTGATGGTCCAGTGGGTAAGGACACCGCCTTGCAGTGCAGGGAGGGGGCGCCAGTTCGATCCCTGGCCTGGGAGGATCCCACGTGCCATGGAGCTGCTGGACGGATGTGTCCAATTACCGAGCTGGAGCTCTGGAGCGCATGTGCCAGAGCTGGTGCTCTGCGACAACAGAGGCCACTGCGATGGGAAGCCCACACAGGCCGAAGAGCAAAGATGGATGAAAAATAGATAAATGAAAGACCAATAGAAGTGGCCTGCCCACCCCTCTCCTTCCTCAACACCCCCCCCCCAAAAAAATCAAAAATAAATAAAGAAATAAAGGTTTCCCTTGCTATTGGCAAAGGAATGAGCTAGAAGTTACTGACTCCATTAGGAGCAATCAGAGCTAAGGTATTTGAGATCAGGACTGATTTCAGAGACAATAAGTTCTCCTGATACAAAATAATAGATATTTCAGTCTCCCTTCTCAGGGTCTTGAAATCACAAGATGTCATTCTCTTGGGCAAATCCATTTTTTTTCTTTTCCTGTGGATTCTAAAGACGCTCCATTTCCTCAAAAGATTGATTTCAACAATCCCAGGTTGGTGGAATGAAAGTCCTTCATCAGACATGAAGATCTTCTGGAAGAAGGATCACAGAATTGGGCATCAGCCAGACTCAGAGTTGGAATCTAAGCTCTGTTGCCTAGTAGCTCTGGACAGGAGGCCATCATTTGGATTTCTATTTCCTTCCTTAAAAGAAGGAGTCTCCCTGTCTGTGTTGAAGAGTTGTGAGGATTAGCCATTTGTGCTGTGTGCTCAGTTGCTCAGTTGTGTCCAACACTGCCCATGGGATTTTCCAGGCAGGAACACTGAAGTGGGGAGCCATTTCCTCCTCTAGAAGCAACAGGAGGAGCTCAAATGGGAGCCACCATCTTTATCCTTTTGTCCCACTTAGTACATCGCAAGTCCCTGGTCAGGACACAAGGACACAGTCTGTCCTCTTTCTCTCTAGTTGCCCAAGCACAGCCTGTCTGGAGCAGAGCACTGAGCTCTGCATTGAAGGAGACACCAGGAGAGAGATGGCATTGATCTCCAAGGCTGCAGGGTGGTCACATGGCTGATGGCAGGAAGGGAAGGAGGGGTGAGAGGTCAGAACAGTAGCCATGACCCTGAAGTCTGGTAAGTTACCAGCATCCTCATAGGTTTGTTCTATTGCATTTCCTTTGGGAACATTTCCTGTCCTGAAGAACAGCATCTGCCCAGACACTGTGAGATGTAGAACAGAGCAGCCTGTAGAAGAAAGAGGAGAGGGAAGTATGGGGCCACAGTCACGGGTGGAAGTGCTGCTACTTTGCGGCGGGGTCCTTGACCCTTCTCTGGCTGGAGATATCTGTGCTGAGGACATCTGTTCAGGTGGAAGACAGAGAATTCAAATTTAGAAGGAAAGTATCCTGACCCTAATAAGTCAAAGGAGCAAAGTTTGCACACAACTCTAGAGAAAGCACAACAATAAATAAATGAGACTTAACAAAAAATGTCCAAATGAAGAAATACATCATAAAATAAGCACGGGGCATCTAGAGAAATTCATCTAAATCCCAGGGCTTCCCAGGTGGCACGGTGGTTAAAGAATCTTCCTGCCAATGCAGGAGAAGCAGGAGACACAGTTGTTTTTTTTTTTTTTTTAGTGGTTTCTTTTGGTGGGGGCGGGTTGGGGAGGGAGAGGAGCGGGCGGGCCACCCCCACTGGTCCTTCATTCATTCATTTTTCATCCATCTTTGTTCTTCAGCCCATGTGGGCCTCCCATCACAGTGGCCTCTGTTGTCGCAGAGCACCGGCTCTGGGCTCATGCGCACCAGAGCTCCTGCTCAGTAATTGGACACATCGGTCCAGCCGCTCTGCGGCACGTGGGATCTTCCCAGGCCAGGGATCAAACTTGCACCCCTTGCACTGCAAGGCTGTGTCCCTACCCACTGGACCACCAGGGAAGCCCAGGAGACACAGTTTTCATCCCTGGGTCAAGATAATCCCCTGGAGGAGTAAATGGCAACCCACTCCAGTATTTTTGCCTGGAGAATCCCATGGACGGAGGAGCCTGGTGGGCTACAGTCCATGGGTCACAAAGAGTCAGACACCCATTGAGCATCCATACACATGCATTCAACCGACTAAAGTTTCCAAATTCCAACCATCGGCTGGACAAGACATCTTGGAATCCTCCGTTCCAGAGAGGGACTGGGAAGAGACTGGGACTCAGGAAAGTATCAGTAAAAGAAGAAGAGATCAAAAATCCCCAGATCTGTGACTTGCATGGAGGCAGATCCCAGAGGGAAGAGATAAACATGAGACTGTAGCTGTGTCACAGAGATGGGGTTATGGATAGTTTCTTCTTTTCAAAATTTCCCCGACCTGCTGTTACATTGCCACTGAATTCAATAATAAAGAACATTAAAGCTGATCTTTTCAATTGACATTGAAGCTTTTACAGTAAATGAGTCTAGAGCCCCATAATGTAGCCCTGTGTTTTTTAAAATTGAAGAATATTAATTTGCAATGTTGTGTTAGTTTTGGGTGTACAGCAAAGTGACTCAGTTTTATATTTGTGTGTATGTGTGTATTCCTTTTCAGCTTCTTTTCCATTATAGGTTATTATAAGACATTGAGCATATATAATAGGTACTTATTGTTTACCTATTTTATATATAATAGCGTGTATGTGTTAATCCCAAACTCTTAATATACACCCCCTCACCCTGATAGCCCCTTTGGAGACTGTAAGTGTGTTTTCTGTCTGTGAGTGTGTCTCTGCTTCGAACATAAGTTCATTAGTATCACTTTTTTAGATTCCACATACAAGTGATATCACATGATATTTATCTTTCTCTTTTGGATGTACTTCACTTAATATGATCATCTCTAGGTCTGTGTGCTGTGATTTTTAAGTGGAATGCTAGAAGCTTAGAGAGAGTATGCTTTAGAATAAGAAGTAACTTCTGCAGGGTGCTGTCTCTCTGTTCACAGCCTTCCACCCACACTGTGTTTGAAACTGGGGGCTAACACTCCCTGTAGGAACCAGCTCAGCACTCAGATTTCCCTTCCAACACTGTCATTTCACTGTTCCCCTGATTTTAGAAGACAAGATGAAGACATGGGACAGTTAAAGGAAGACTCCTTTCCTGAATGTGTTCAACCTGAGAGGCTCCGAGTTAATTGTTTAAAGATGACTTGACAACTTGTTCACCTTGTTTTCTGCCCTCAACAAGGGACGAAGCTTGACAGACAGAGACAAGTTAATTGAAATGTCCCCTTCGCAGGCAAGCTCCTTGGGTTAAAGACAGAAAGATGACACCCTTGTGGCATGGCTGTTTAATAAAATGTGTGGGTTTATTTCTTTGAAACTAGATTGTTAAAAGGAACTCTGTAAGTCTGCTGAATACTCTTGTTTGTGATATAATAAGGTTTGCTGGTAAAGGGGGCTTCCCCGCTGGCTCAGTGATAAAGAACCCACCTGCCAGTGTAGGAGATGCGGGTGGGCCCCTGGGTCAGGAAGATCCCCCAGAAAAAGAAACAGCAACCGGGCTTCCCTGGTGGTTAGTGGGAAAAGAGGCCACCTTGCAGCACAAGGGGCAGAAGATCCCATGTGCCGTGGAGCGGCTGGACCAGTGTGTCCAATTACATGTCGGCACTCTGGAGCGCTTGTGTCCAGAGCCAGTGCTATTTAGCAAGAAAGGCCATTGCAATGGGAGGCCCACACAGGCCAAAGAATAAAGATGGATGAAAATAAATAAATAAAAAACCAATAAAAGAGGCCAAAATTTGAAAAAAAATGAAATAGCAACCCACTCTAGTATTCTTGCCTGGGGAATCCAATGGACAGAGGAGCCTGGTGGGGTACAGTCCATGGGGTCGCAAGAGACATGACTGAAGGCTTTTGTCAAAAACAGGAACTTCACACATTTCCCCAGCAGTCCAGTGGTTAAGATTCCATGCTTCCCATGCAGGGGGCACATGTTTGACCCCTGATCAGGGAACTGTGGTCCTGCATGCTGCATGGCACAGCCCAGCCCAAAACAAGCAAACATCAGAAACTTCAGTGCTTTAAGACCTAGGAATTTTTATTTAAATTGGAAATACTGGCCATAGAAGTCCAACTCTGAGCTCTCATGTCTACTAAGCATCTGCTGGCCTGAGAAGAGGGTTGTGCTCCCTACCCCAGCACGGTGAGTGAGTGAGAGAGCTCAGCCGTGTCCAGCTCTTTCGTGAGCCCATGGACTGTAGCCTTCCAGGCTCCTCTGTCCATGGAATTCTCCAGGCAAGAATACTGGAGTCGGTAGCCATTCCCTTTTCCATGGGAACTTCCCAACGCAGGGATCAAACCCAGGTCTCCTGCATTTTAGCTCAATTCTTTACCATCTGAGACACCAGGGACGGCCTCTGACCCAAAACCACTGTAGAAAATCTGCTTTTCCATCAGTATAAGCTGGTTAAAGGGAGGAAACCAGGCAAACATGGGTAGAAAACCTTTCTTATCTGTGTTTTATCGAGCTTTCCCTGGTCACATGTTTCCATTATGAGGTTCTTCAGGTGTAGTACCTTTGCATTGAATCCCATGGCAGGAAGACATGACAGAATGGAAAATGGAGCGAATCTGACCTTCTGAGACCAGAGAGCTAGTCTTGCCTCCGCAGTTACTGTCTCAGACACTGAGACACTGAGGTCAGACACTGACCCTTTCTGTAGCTTCATTTCTGTCCTCACAAAATTCAAATAATCACTGCCACTTCGCCTCCCTTGTGTTTCTGAGAGTTGAAGTCAAAGGTGCACATGTGTCAGAGGCAATAAACTGTACTATGGACTGAATTGGGTCATAATACTTGAAAGCCGTCAGATCAGTTATACAACTGGATCTGATGGGTGTCTAGCAGCTCATTCTTACGCTCTTGGGCTGCACCTCCCAACCTGAAATCACTTCTGGGGAAGATTTTAGGGGTTCGTGTGACTGGTGCATCTGTTGGTCTTTATGTTGACTCAGATCTTCAAAGGAATTCTACCTCAGATAGCCACTTGATATTTCCAGTGTGTTTTCTCCTTTTGAACCCTGGTTTTAGATCCCAGAAGCTGAGCTCATCTCTTCCTAACCTTACCTTTTTAAGGTAAAAGTGCATGGAACAGGGCACCTAAAGTCAGTGCTCTGGGACAACCCAGAGGAATCGGGTGGGAAAGGAGGCGGGAGGGGGTTTCCAGAGGGAGGGAACATATGTATCCCCATCCATGGATGATTCATGTTTATGTATGGCAGAAGCTATCACAATATTGTAAAGTAATTATCCTGCAACTAAAATAAATAAATTACTTTAAAAAATAACGTAGAAGAGAAGGGAGGAAAAGCAGAAAGGGAGTGCATTTTCATCATAGTCACAATGGATCAGTTTCTCCTTCCTGCAGGCAAAGTAAAAAGGTCCTTGAAGTAACAATGAATTAGAGTCTCAGGACCAAATCCATTTTCTTCCCCCTCTCCACCGAGCACATCTTTACTTCCTGCTCTCAGCCGGGAGGGAGCCAATCAGCCTTGCAGTAAAAATAAGGAGAGTTCATGGAGATGGCAGCTGAAACAATTCTTCTTCATTAAAAAAAAGAGTCTTTAAAGAACATCCCTATCTAAAATCCTCATAAGCCTACTGTTGTTTGGCACTTAATAAGGACTCAATAAAATACTGAGCAAAATTTAAACCAATTTTTAGAAAAAGGAAAAGTCTAAAGTCTTAGGATCTCCCAGACTATGTGTACGACAGTAGAAAGGAAATTCCCCAATAAAAAGAACAGCTCATAAGGAGAAGCGTTTCAGACAGTAAGAGATGGTTAGAAAAGAAATATTATGGGGGGTGTGTTGTGTCCTTGTGTATTTGGGAGGAATAACTCAGGACGCTTATATCTGTTAAGTCACAGAAAACCCCAACTCAAAGTGACTTCAACAAACAATGGGAAAATTAGGAAGTCCGCTTTTCTGTATCTTAAGAAATCCAACGGACGATCAGACTACAGGCATGGCATGTCAAGGCTCTGGATCTGCTCCCTACTGCTCCCTTGAACCTGTTCTTCATGTGTGGGTGCCGCCCTCTTGGTATTAGATAATAATCACAGCAGTTCTGGGCATCCAATCCAGATACAACAATTTTCTGAGGGAAAACAAGCACGACTGGCCCAGGTTCAGCCCATGCCCTTGCGGGGCTCCCAGTGGCAGAGGGAAGTATCTTTTGCCATTCCCACAAACCAGCTTCCAGTCAGAAGCCAGATGAGAGACCAGCGGGAGCTCTATGCTTAGCTTCTGGAAAACCATATTTAAATATTTATAAGAGTTTTTTTTCTTTTTTTAAATGCGCTTTTGTGTCCAGAAGGCAAACTGGGAGATTTCTCCGCAGCAAAACCCTGTTGAGCACTAATCCACTCACAGCTGTGTGACCTTCACCTGAACCTTTCGCTCTATGCTTACTTGGCTTAAAAGCAATGCTTTGGGGCCTGGGTTTCCAGCATGCCCACATTTTTCTGAAATCTGAAATTCCCCTTCCACTTTCCGCTCTAGCCAATACACTGAGGCTCTGGTACAAAAAGTTCCTGTTCTTTTATGACCCACTCTTCCTGGCTTGCGAGAGGCTTGTGCTTCCAAACTCGTTTGGCGGCTCAGAGCGCGAGCCCCGTAGTCATTTTGATTCGGAGATGACTGAGCAATTGCTTTGGATCAACTGCACAACTGGCCTAAATGACTGCAGAAATTGGTCGTTTAGATGACGGAGGAGAAACACGCTTCAACTGAATAAGAGTCGAATTTGTGTCAATAGCAAGTTGATGCGGCCAAAGCCCAGTGTGCTCTTCCTCCCGAGCCCCCCACACCCATCCTGTCGGCTTCCAACCCTCCTCCACAGCCCTTGGGCGACAGAACAATGTTCTAAACCTCAGTCACAGCGGTGTCACTCTCGGGAGCCCTACATCCTTTCTCAACGCCAGCAGATGAAGTGCAGAGTATCTCCTGGCGTCCACCTCTTGGGTTTTCTTTGCAAGCTTTGCTCCTGAAGTCTCTCTCCCGGCCTCTACTGGCCATGCTTCCATCACACCAAAATGCCACCAGCTGGGAATTCCCTGGAGGATCAGGGCTTAGAACCCTGTGCTCTCACTGGGTTCGATCCCTGTTTGGGGAACTGAGATCCCGTAAGCCACGCAACATCCCCCCAACCGAAAAACTTCTGAAACTTTGTTGGCCACACATGCCCTTCACACTTCTACAACTGTAACTGCTGCTCTGGGGGGACTTCCCCTTCTCTGCCTCATATCTGCCCCTCATCCTCCAACATATAGCTCCAACATCACCTATATATGTATATGTACATATATATATATATATATATATATATATATGTATGTATATATAGGCCACTTCTATTGATCTTTCATTTTTATTTATCTTTGTTCTTTTGGCCTGTGTGGGCCTCCCATCGCAGTGGCCTTGCTCGTTGCAGAGCACCCACCAGTCGGACACATTGGTCCAGCCAATCCGCAGCATGTGGGATCTTCCCAGGGCAGGGATCGAACTGGCGCCCCTTGTGGGATCTTCCCAGGGCAGGGATCGAACTGGCGCCCCTTGTGGGATCTTCCCAGGGCAGGGATCGAACTGGCGCCCCTTGCACTGAAAGGCGGTGTCCTTAGCCACTGGACCACCAGGGAAGCCCCAACATCACCTTTTATATGCAGCTTTCTTTCTTCTCATGACCGTCAGCCAGGTGGTCCCTTCTGTGGGCCCCTGTGGTACTTTGGTGCAGTGCTTAAAGGTTCAATTGCATTCCTGTTTGTTCTCCTCACTAGAGCAGGGGCCTCTTTTATTTTTTAAAATAAATAAATGGATTTTTAAAAAAAAAAAATTTGGCCCCTTTTTAATTGATTTTTGATTTATCTATTTTTCATCCATCTTTATTCTTTGGCCTGTGTGAGCCTCCCATTGCAGTGGCCTCTCTTGTTGCAGAGCACTGGCTCTGGGCGCATGTGCTCTAGAGCGCTGGCTCCTAATTGGACACACTGGTCCAGTTGCTCTGCGGTATGTGGGATCTACCTGGGCCAAGGATCAAACCAGTGCTCCTTGCACTGCAAGGCGTACTCCCTACCCACTGGACCATCAGGGAAGTCTGGAGGCTGTTTGTTTATTCATCTTTGTGGCCAGGGTACCCAACCAAGTGATCAGCAACTAGGGGATGTTCAAGGCATATTTAACAAGAGAAGGCAGGAAGGAGGCAGGAAGGGAGAGGGAAGAAAGAGAAGAAACAGGAATGGAGGAAGCTGGTCAACTTGCTCTCCTAAATCCTACTCCTCATCCCCTGTCAAGTCTTATCCTGGCCAAGAAGATACATGAAGACCGAAGGTAATGAAGAGATCTGAATGGTGGCCTGTTACAATTTAGTAACCTCAGTCTTCTTTTCTGGAGACCTCAGAGTTCATCGTCTTTTCTCACCTCATACACTCCCCCTTCTCTTTACTTCTGTGTCCGTTTGGCCTGTGTGGGCCTCCCATCGCAGTGGCCTTGCTCGTTGCAGAGCACCCACCAGTCGGACACATTGGTCCAGCCAATCCGCAGCATGTGGGATCTTCCCAGGGCAGGGATCGAACTGGCGCCCCTTGTGGGATCTTCCCAGGGCAGGGATCGAACTGGCGCCCCTTGTGGGATCTTCCCAGGGCAGGGATCGAACTGGCGCCCCTTGCACTGAAAGGCGGTGTCCTTAGCCACTGGACCACCAGGGAAGCCCCAACATCACCTTTTATATGCAGCTTTCTTTCTTCTCATGACCGTCAGCCAGGTGGTCCCTTCTGTGGGCCCCTGTGGTACTTTGGTGCAGTGCTTAAAGGTTCAATTGCATTCCTGTTTGTTCTCCTCACTAGAGCAGGGGCCTCTTTTATTTTTTAAAATAAATAAATGGATTTTTCAAAAAAAATTTGGCCCCTTTTAATTGATTTTTGATTTATCTATTTTTCATCCATCTTTATTCTTTGGCCTGTGTGAGCCTCCCATTGCAGTGGCCTCTCTTGTTGCAGAGCACTGGCTCTGGGCGCATGTGCTCTAGAGCGCTGGCTCCTAATTGGACACACTGGTCCAGTTGCTCTGCGGTATGTGGGATCTACCTGGGCCAAGGATCAAACCAGTGCTCCTTGCACTGCAAGGCGTACTCCCTACCCACTGGACCATCAGGGAAGTCTGGAGGCTGTTTGTTTATTCATCTTTGTGGCCAGGGTACCCAACCAAGTGATCAGCAACTAGGGGATGTTCAAGGCATATTTAACAAGAGAAGGCAGGAAGGAGGCAGGAAGGGAGAGGGAAGAAAGAGAAGAAACAGGAATGGAGGAAGCTGGTCAACTTGCTCTCCTAAATCCTACTCCTCATCCCCTGTCAAGTCTTATCCTGGCCAAGAAGATACATGAAGACCGAAGGTAATGAAGAGATCTGAATGGTGGCCTGTTACAATTTAGTAACCTCAGTCTTCTTTTCTGGAGACCTCAGAGTTCATCGTCTTTTCTCACCTCATACACTCCCCCTTCTCTTTACTTCTGTGTCCTTTCTGATGGCACTGCACAAGTTTCAGAAAAGGCCCCTAGTTTCACATGTCTCTGAGCACGAATGAAAAAGTGAAATGATCAGCATCTTTTTTGTTTCTTTTGGTTTTCTCCTTCCCAAATCAGCTTCTCATGGTACTCTCTCTCTCCACTCTTTGGAGGACTCCAATTACACGTACATTAGACCATTTAAGTGTTTTCCTATGCATCCCACACTCCCTTCAGCATATTCCATCATTTCTGATATTTGTGCTTCAGTCTATGGATTTTGTGTTTCAGTTTGAGTGATCAGTGTCCCAGTTCACTCATCCTAGCTGGTGCTGTGTCTTATTGCTGCTAACTTCTTTTCATGAGTACATTCCAGTTATTGTGTTTCGGGGTGGTTCCCTGATAGCTTAGCTGGTAAAGAATCTACCTGCAATATGGGAGAACTGGGTTCAGTCCCTGGGTTGGGAAGATCCCCTGGAGGAGGACATGGCAACCTGCTCCATTATTCTTGCCTGGAGAATCCCATGGACAGAAGAGCCTGGAGGGCTGCAGTCATGGGGTCCCAAAGAGTCAGACAGGGCTTAGTGACTAAACAACGACAACCTTTTGTGAGGAGGATTTGGACACTGATGTTCTAGCACTGAAGTGGTTATGTTTTGTGAAAAGAAACATGAATAAATCCTGCCTTCCGAACTGGGGGTCACATGCTGGCTTTAGGAGCCATTTGCATCCATCTATCTATATATATTTTTTCGCAAGGCGTACTCCCTACCCACTGGACCATCAGGGAAGTCTGGAGGCTGTTTGTTTATTCATCTTTGTGGCCAGGGTACCCAACCAAGTGATCAGCAACTAGGGGATGTTCAAGGCATATTTAACAAGAGAAGGCAGGAAGGAGGCAGGAAGGGAGAGGGAAGAAAGAGAAGAAACAGGAATGGAGGAAGCTGGTCAACTTGCTCTCCTAAATCCTACTCCTCATCCCCTGTCAAGTCTTATCCTGGCCAAGAAGATACATGAAGACCGAAGGTAATGAAGAGATCTGAATGGTGGCCTGTTACAATTTAGTAACCTCAGTCTTCTTTTCTGGAGACCTCAGAGTTCATCGTCTTTTCTCACCTCATACACTCCCCCTTCTCTTTACTTCTGTGTCCTTTCTGATGGCACTGCACAAGTTTCAGAAAAGGCCCCTAGTTTCACATGTCTCTGAGCACGAATGAAAAAGTGAAATGATCAGCATCTTTTTTGTTTCTTTTGGTTTTCTCCTTCCCAAATCAGCTTCTCATGGTACTCTCTCTCTCCACTCTTTGGAGGACTCCAATTACACGTACATTAGACCATTTAAGTGTTTTCCTATGCATCCCACACTCCCTTCAGCATATTCCATCATTTCTGATATTTGTGCTTCAGTCTATGGATTTTGTGTTTCAGTTTGAGTGATCAGTGTCCCAGTTCACTCATCCTAGCTGGTGCTGTGTCTTATTGCTGCTAACTTCTTTTCATGAGTACATTCCAGTTATTGTGTTTCGGGGTGGTTCCCTGATAGCTTAGCTGGTAAAGAATCTACCTGCAATATGGGAGAACTGGGTTCAGTCCCTGGGTTGGGAAGATCCCCTGGAGGAGGACATGGCAACCTGCTCCATTATTCTTGCCTGGAGAATCCCATGGACAGAAGAGCCTGGAGGGCTGCAGTCATGGGGTCCCAAAGAGTCAGACAGGGCTTAGTGACTAAACAACGACAACCTTTTGTGAGGAGGATTTGGACACTGATGTTCTAGCACTGAAGTGGTTATGTTTTGTGAAAAGAAACATGAATAAATCCTGCCTTCCGAACTGGGGGTCACATGCTGGCTTTAGGGAGCCATTTGCATCCATCTATCTATATATATATTTTTTTTCCACTGAGGCTTATAGTGGAGAAATAACATTATTCACAGGCCAGTGTTGGACATGCATTTTATTAGACAAAGGACTGCTGAAAACCAGCACCCTCCAGTCAGCTCTAACTCTTCTGCTGCCATACAACTGCTGGCTAACGTCACCTTCAGGGAGTGAAGTTAGACAGGGACACTTTTTTGGGGCGGCGGGATCTGATTTGTTTTTTTAAAAAATGGCTCCTCAAAATAAATTGCTACAGAAATGGGCTCCAGATATATTTCAATATAAGAATCAACTTTAATCTGAGTATAAGATGCAGTCAATGATACATAACATAAAAACACAGGTATATTGCATCTCGCATAAAATCCCACAACTGTCTTTAATAGAAGTATTTCTCTAAATTACATAAACATTGCCGAAGAGTGCCTTCCTCATGCATTGTGTATTTTATCTAAAATTATAATATTGGGTCTAGGGATGTTAAATTCTTTTTTTTTTTTTTTGCAAATCCCACGGTTCACTTTATTTATTTATTTTTTTTTAGTTTTTTTTTTTTAAACCTTTATTTTACTTTTAACTTTTACAGAGTTTTGTTGTTTACAGATATGTATGTTCTCAGATTAGTCATATATATATATCCCCCCCTTCCCTCCCCTCCCGACCATCACACTGCACCCCTGAAGGATCCCCTTTTCTCACAGAGCATTAAATTCTTAATTATTTGAATTTGAGGGAGGGTTCATTTCATTTTTTCCAGGTTTATTGAGATTCTGACATATGTAAGCTCAAAGTACACAAAATGATGATCTCATACATATATGTATAGCAAAATAATTTCAAAAATTAGTATTATTCTTTGGTTGACTCATATTTCTTAAAAATATGTGCAGTCAAAATGTATCAAGTTCCTTTAAAAAATCTACATATTTTGACAGAGAAATTCTATCTAGAAGAAGCAGTATGAGAGAGAAACATACATGTAAATAGACATTAACCAAAGAATCATTATTTACAACTGCAAAATACAGAAAAGTACTTAGCTATCCAACAAAGGAAATAACTATATAAATGATGATATTAGAAAAACAGTATAATCTCAAGATTAAGAATGAACTTTAGAGTCAGCCAGGTCTACACTGGAAACCCAGCTCTTTGACTTACTAATTTTGTGAACTGGAACAAATTAGTTTTCACATCTAATGTATTAAATCAGTTCAGTTCAGTTCTGTTGCTCAGTCATGTCCAACTCTTTGCAAACCCATCGACTGTGGCAAGCCAGGCTTCCCTGTCTTTCACCGTCTCCTGGAGCTTGCTCAAACTCATGTCCCTTGACTCAGTGATGCCATCCAGTCATCTTGTCCTCTGTTGTCCCCTTCTGCTTCTGCCTTCTATTTTTCCCAGCGTCAGGGTCTTCTCCAATGAATCATCTTTTCGCATCAGGTGGCCAAAGTATTGGAGCTTCAGCATCAGTCCTTCCAAAGAATATTTAGGGTTGATTTCCTTTAGGAATTCTAGGATTCCTTTAGGAATACATTTGTTACCTGTTGGTAAATTAAACACTGCCCTTGGGGTTTCTCCAGTAGCTCAGTGGTAAAGAGTTCGCCTGGCAATGTAGGAGACATGGGTTCAATCCCTGATCTGGGATGATCCCACATGCTGCAGAACAGTTAAGCCCTTGAATCACAACTATGGAGCCTGTGCTCTAGAGCATCAGAGTTGCAACTATGGAGCCCACGTGCTGCAACTACTGAAGCCCCTGTGCCCTAGAGCTGGAGTTCCACAAGAGAGAAGTCACTGCAACAAGAAGCCAGCTCACCTCCACTAGAGAGTAGCCCCACTCCCTGCAACTAGAGAAGAGCCTGTGGCAGCAGTGAAAACCCAGAATAGCCACACACACAAAAAAAACCCAGCAAACCATCAACAACAGAAACTGCCCTCAAGCTCAGTGGCTTAAGACAACAATCATTAATTATTGCAGTTTCCACCTGTGCCTGTTGGCTGGAGGCTGGACTGGGCACCTCGGCTTCTCCCAGCAGGTCTGCAGGCCCACTCCATGTGCCCCTCACCCCACTCTCTGCTCCTCATGGCATCAACACACATGCTCTTTACGCGGTGCTAGAAGAGTCATGCAAGGAAAATATGAAAACGCAGAAGAGAACATCACATTGCAGCTTCTATCTGATTCTACTGGCTAAAGTAAATTACACTGACTTAACCTCAAGTCAAGGAGTGAAACAACTCACACCGTGAAGGGAATGACTCCGTGGGAGGCACTCTCAATCTTGGCACGCCTGGGCTTTGAGGCCAGATGATCTTCCTTGTGGGGGCTGTCGTATACGTCCGTGGCCTCCCCACACTAGAAGGTCCTCCATAACGGTGATAACCGAAAATGTCTCCAGACATTGTTAAATGTTACCTGGAGGACAAAATGGATCCTGGCCAAGAACCACTATTCTGGCTATAATATTTAATTATACATTATATAGATATTGTATTATTCTATGACTATATATGAGAAGTCAGCATTTATTGAACATACTAAAGCAGTAGCCATTGAATTTAATCCTCTGAATCAATGTAAGTTCAATTCTAAAAATACATTAATTTTTTTTTAAAAAAAGAGTGGAGTCTTGGTTTCCCCCTAGCCCTTTGGCTCTTCCAGATATAAGCCTTGCTGGTTTTATAACTTAAGTGTTATGGGGCTTATCTTCCCTGTGCAGATCTGCTAGCATGGGGTAGCCAATGTAGGGCTCCGACCCTTCGCTCCTTAGGCAGAACCTCTGAGACTGTGATGTCCACCTCCACTCAGGTGAGCACCCAGACAAGACTGCGTCTCTGCCCTTCCAGCCCATCTTGACATGGGTTTTCTTTTGTATCCTTACTGGGAGGAGAGCTGCTCTGCGACCCCCATGCTCTCAGAGAGCCATTCTTTATGCAACTGTACTTTGGGGGTGTCTGAGGGAGGAGGTATGTAAAGATCTTCTTACTTGGCTATCTTGGTCCTGGCCCTCTGGGGGAAGTTTTTCAAATATAAGAACATTCAGCATTGGTGCCTGAGTATATGGGGAAGCAGATTTACATACTTAAACTGGAATGACAAACCACTACACTCTTCCCATAAGGCAACTAGTCTATTCTTTAAAGTGTTCGTAGGTAGCATTTCTCTTTCCAAGTATAGCTTTCTTAAGTAAGTCAGCCAGAGATATACATAAAAACTGTTAAATAAAGATCAGTAAAGCCTTGCATATCACAGCCCGCATTGGGAAGCAGTGTTCAGTGACTCCTCCCGCATGGGTGTGGAAAAGCTCTGTTTGCAAGCTTGCATCGTCTTGTGCTGAGTATCTGGCACCCACTTCCACTAAGTTTTTTTTCTTTTTTTTTGGGTGGGGCGGGTTGGGGAGGGAGGGGGGCGGGTCGGTCACTTCTATTCGTCTTTCATTTATCTATTTTCATCCGTCTTTGTTCTTTGGCCCGTGTGGGCCTCCCATCGCAGTGGCCTCTGTTGTCGCAGAGCACTGGCTCCGGGCGCATGCGCTTCAGAGCTCCGGCTCGGTGATTGGACACACCGGTCCAGCTGCTCTGCGGCACGTGGGATCTTCCCAGGCCAGGGATCAAATCCGCGCCCGTTGCATGGCAAGGTGGTGTTCTCACCCACTGGACCACCAGGGAAGCCCCTCCACTAAGTTTTAACAGGGCACAGTGGTCTCCCTCCAGCCTCACAACAGAGTTGTGAATAGAAATGATGTGAGAAATTCGAGAGTCACACCCATAGAAGGAAAGGGATCGCTTCCCTCTGCTAGCCCCAAGCTGGGGTGTAGGTACGGTGCTCATGAGCACACAGATCATGCATCCAAGGCAGGAGTCTAGTAGGTGAAGGAACAAAAACCGGAAGAGACCTCGGTCCCTGGAGGGCGTCATGAACAGAGATACTTTCATGTCTCAAACTCATTTTGTGAGAGACAAATTTGATCTATTTTGCAATCGTGTATTTGGGGTCTTTTGTAGCTTAGTCTGAATCATAAATGAACATACATTGGGATCAGAAATACTATCCTGCAGGGGTTAAAATAAAAAAGGACACTGTATCACTTTAACAAGTGTCTGATATTTAAACAACAGTGTCAGAATGGATCCTTTGACGATTGTAGGGCAGGCAGCAAGGAGACAGTGTAGAGGCAGGAAGGCTGACGACCTCTGGCAAACCATAGCGGAACACTGGGGAGATGGGCTCCAGGGATCATTTGGAAGCCAGGTTACATGCACACCAGTGCTTCTGCGGTGAGGTCCACAGTGAGACGACACAGAAAGCTGGTTTCGGGGGACTGCATCTCGCTGCTTTTACCAGAGAGCGATGTGGTTTGGCAAGAATTTGTCCCTTTGCCAGCCGAGGCGAGAGGACATAGAGCCCGCACAGGGATGTCCCCTGTGCTTGGGGCTGCCATCTGAACTGACTAGAAGCCTTGTCATTCAGGCCCCATGGAGCTGGAACACTGAACGGCTTCAGCACCATAAACAGAAAGAGACCAGCCGTGTCTCGGAGCCTTTCTCCAGGACCTGTTGTTAATGGAACCAGAGGAGCCAATCCAATGGCAAATATAGAATTAAGTGTGTTGTTGTCTCACCCAAGCCTGTGATTTTCAATGACCTCAAAGTTGCTACGGAATGAGAGAGACAATGGCCCAAGTTTAGAGATGAGTAAACAAATGCACTCATAAACGGAAGCCGGATGCAGTCGAGAGTGTTGGCTGTCCTTCTGTGTTCATGGAAATGACTGGGAGCAGAGAGTCTAGGAAACTGCTAAGAACTTTGAGAGAATGATGTGATCAAAGAAACCACAAACCTGGCCTGCACAAGCTATAATTTTCTGGTCCCTAAAGCTGCCCCCAGGAGAGTTGTGTGTCCCCAAGTAAGGCATGCTCCACCATACTCACTGTCGCTTGCGGCCACAGAAGTGAATGGACAGGCTGAGTCTCTGAGAGGTCAGTGGGCAGAGGGCTGTCTCCCAGAGAAGAGAACCAGCATCTATGGACCAAGGAATGTTCTTCCTGGGCCATGATGGAGATTTGCCATAGCTCCTTCCCAGGGAAGCGTTCATCAGTTTTAAGAACCATAATGAATTTCCCCCTCCCATTTACCCTTTCTCCAAATGGGTGTCTTTGGGCCTTGTGTTCAAGTGGCAGCTCTCCTGTTTGACTCACTCCACTGTTGAACTCTAAGTATGGGGAAAGTGCCGGAAAACATAGCCATTAGTCTAAAATTTTCCAGATCTGGGTACCTCCAACCCTAATGGAAAAGACTTGATATCACCAGAAATCTTGAATTGTGAGCTGCACACACTCATTGGATGGTTTTGGAGGCTGTCGCCTTTGTGAAGGAATGAGTCTCCTCTGTGTGTGGTCAGCAGGGCACAGACACGTGATTGGGGGACTTGAGAGCCAGGCTGGAAACTGTTCCATGAGGATGTGTTTGGCAAGAATTTGTCCCTTGCCAGCCGAGGCGAGAGGACATAGAGCCCGCACAGGGATGTCCCCTGTGCTTGGGGCTGCCATCTGAACTGACTAGAAGCCTTGTCATTCAGGCCCCATGGAGCTGGAACACTGAACGGCTTCAGCACCATAAACAGAAAGAGACCAGCCGTGTCTCGGAGCCTTTCTCCAGGACCTGTTGTTAATGGAACCAGAGGAGCCAATCCAATGGCAAATATAGAATTAAGTGTGTTGTTGTCTCACCCAAGCCTGTGATTTTCAATGACCTCAAAGTTGCTACGGAATGAGAGAGACAATGGCCCAAGTTTAGAGATGAGTAAACAAATGCACTCATAAACGGAAGCCGGATGCAGTCGAGAGTGTTGGCTGTCCTTCTGTGTTCATGGAAATGACTGGGAGCAGAGAGTCTAGGAAACTGCTAAGAACTTTGAGAGAATGATGTGATCAAAGAAACCACAAACCTGGCCTGCACAAGCTATAATTTTCTGGTCCCTAAAGCTGCCCCCAGGAGAGTTGTGTGTCCCCAAGTAAGGCATGCTCCACCATACTCACTGTCGCTTGCGGCCACAGAAGTGAATGGACAGGCTGAGTCTCTGAGAGGTCAGTGGGCAGAGGGCTGTCTCCCAGAGAAGAGAACCAGCATCTATGGACCAAGGAATGTTCTTCCTGGGCCATGATGGAGATTTGCCATAGCTCCTTCCCAGGGAAGCGTTCATCAGTTTTAAGAACCATAATGAATTTCCCCCTCCCATTTACCCTTTCTCCAAATGGGTGTCTTTGGGCCTTGTGTTCAAGTGGCAGCTCTCCTGTTTGACTCACTCCACTGTTGAACTCTAAGTATGGGGAAAGTGCCGGAAAACATAGCCATTAGTCTAAAATTTTCCAGATCTGGGTACCTCCAACCCTAATGGAAAAGACTTGATATCACCAGAAATCTTGAATTGTGAGCTGCACACACTCATTGGATGGTTTTGGAGGCTGTCGCCTTTGTGAAGGAATGAGTCTCCTCTGTGTGTGGTCAGCAGGGCACAGACACGTGATTGGGGGACTTGAGAGCCAGGCTGGAAACTGTTCCAGGGGTCCATCTGCTCCTTACATTAGTGACCAGCTACCCCACCGTGGGCCTCCCCGGTGGCTCAGACAGTAAAGAATCTGCCTGCGATACAGGAGACCCAGGTTCAGTTCCTGGGTCAGGAAGATCCTCTGGAGAAGAAATGGCAGCCCTCTCCAGGGTTCCTGCCTGGAGACAGACAGAGGAATCTGGAAGGCTATAGTCTACGAGGTCACAGAGTCAGACATGACTGAGCAACTGGCACTTTCACTACGCCATGCTGGGGTTTTGTAAGACACATAGTTGGGCAATGGGGCACTCACTTTCCCAGCCTCTCTTATAACTCCATGTAGCCGTGTGGTCGAATTGTGGTAAATGGTGAGTGGGTAGACTTAAGAAAAGAATTAAGTTACTACCAAAGCACATCCTTAAAAGAGGAAGCTGCTGGCTTCCCTTCTCCTCTAGGTCTTCTTCCCTTTGATGGCAACATGATGTGACCCTGGTGGACCTGCTTCAACCCTGTGGACCAGAGCGATGACTTCAGGGATGTGGCCAAAGACCTGGGTCTCCGGGCAACCACAGGCACGGGGCTGCCCAGCCCCCTAGAAACCCTGTCTACTTCTGCATCTATCCATGAGAAACAAAAAGGCAGATATCATGAGGGAACAACTGTGTTCTGGGGTCTCTTGGTAATAGTAGTTTGAATTTACTCTACAAGCTCAGGATACAAAAGAATTACTCATTATGCATTGTGATCTCACATTAAACATATTCACTATCATGTGTAAAATAGATAGCTGGTGAAAAGTTGGTGTTATAACACAGGGAGCCCAACCTGGTGCTCTGTGATGACCTAGAGGGGCGGGATAGGGGAAAGGGAGAGAGACTCACGAGGGAGCGAATGTATGTTTAGTTACGTCTGATTTGCATTGCTGTATACCAGGAACCAACGTAACATTGTAAAACAATTTTCCTCCACTTAAAAACAAAAATAAAAAAAAACGCAAGTAGGCCTAGAAAAAACATAGCTAAAGTATCAAGACATTTCCTTCTGAATAGTGATAGTGTGAATAATTATATTTTCTCCTTTGTATTTTTCCCATATTTGCCAGTGTTTACTTTGCATAAATATTGTTTTTTATAATCAAACAGGCACTGATATCAGCTATCTTTTTAAAGATATATAACCACGATTGCACATTTCTCTCACTTTTCAGTACTTGTATTTTCTTCAACGGCCAAAGCTTTTCCAAAGCTGGAAGCATTAGACCAAAAAAAAAAAAAAAATGCCCCAAGGAAACTCTAAGTGCTTTCTCTTATCTTTTAATGCCATAAGACCTGCTCAACGCTTGGTTGACACCTATCAGTAGACTTCAAATTTCATAGAAAAACTAGAATAACCACCAGCTGATTTGCCATAGCTTAAAAACAGCCCTCAGACAGCTGCTAAGGCGCCCCAAGACTAACAAAGCAGGCAGGTACAGGGAAGACAAATGGCCTATTGAAAATTTGCCCATATTTTCTTTCTCTCTATAAGCCTATTTGGTAAACATGCTTCTCATGCTTTATACATGGTTATTATGATTTTTTGGAAAGCCTTTTCATGATCTGCTTAAAATCCTTTCTCTCTTTGTACGTCCAGTCATCCACTAGAAGGATGGAAGGCTACATCATCTCTTTATCCCCTCCCCTCTCTGTGCTCCCCCCCATAGGTATCTCTCGTCAATGACTCCAGTGGGGACTAGCCACCCTGCCTCTTGCCTCTCCTGTATTTTCAGCGCAGTCCCTACATCAGAGTCAGAACTGTTCTTTAAAAGACGTATCTGCTTCCATCACTGCTCTACTTAATGGTTTCTACTGCTTTTAAGGTAAAGTCGAATGACTCACAGATCCTTCAGTGATCCAAGCTGCACCTAAAGTGACAGTCTCCCCTTCAAACACAATTTCTCAATGCCTCTATACCAGCAAATACACCCTAATACTTAATGATTGTGATCCATAATCCTATATCCCTTATAATGGACTGTACATGCCCATTCGCTCGGTTGTAACCCCATGGATTTCAGCCTACCAGACACCTCTGTGCATCAGATTTCCCAGGCAAGAATGCTGGAGTGGGATACTTGCATATTGTTTTTATAATCAAGTAGCCTAGAAAACATAGCTAAAGTATCAAGACATTTCCTTCTGAATAGTGATAGTGTGAATAATTATATTTTCTCCTTTGTATTTTTCCCATATTTGCCAGTGTTTACTTTGCATAAATATTGTTTTTTATAATCAAACAGGCACTGATATCAGCTATCTTTTTAAAGATATATAACCACGATTGCACATTTCTCTCACTTTTCAGTACTTGTATTTTCTTCAACGGCCAAAGCTTTTCCAAAGCTGGAAGCATTAGACCAAAAAAAAAAAAAAAATGCCCCAAGGAAACTCTAAGTGCTTTCTCTTATCTTTTAATGCCATAAGACCTGCTCAACGCTTGGTTGACACCTATCAGTAGACTTCAAATTTCATAGAAAAACTAGAATAACCACCAGCTGATTTGCCATAGCTTAAAAACAGCCCTCAGACAGCTGCTAAGGCGCCCCAAGACTAACAAAGCAGGCAGGTACAGGGAAGACAAATGGCCTATTGAAAATTTGCCCATATTTTCTTTCTCTCTATAAGCCTATTTGGTAAACATGCTTCTCATGCTTTATACATGGTTATTATGATTTTTTTTGGAAAGCATTTTCATGATCTGCTTAAAATCCTTTCTCTCTTTGTACGTCCAGTCATCCACTAGAAGGATGGAAGGCTACATCATCTCTTTATCCCCTCCCCTCTCTGTGCTCCCCCCCATAGGTATCTCTCGTCAATGACTCCAGTGGGGACTAGCCACCCTGCCTCTTGCCTCTCCTGTATTTTCAGCGCAGTCCCTACATCAGAGTCAGAACTGTTCTTTAAAAGACGTATCTGCTTCCATCACTGCTCTACTTAATGGTTTCTACTGCTTTTAAGGTAAAGTCGAATGACTCACAGATCCTTCAGTGATCCAAGCTGCACCTAAAGTGACAGTCTCCCCTTCAAACACAATTTCTCAATGCCTCTATACCAGCAAATACACCCTAATACTTAATGATTGTGATCCATAATCCTATATCCCTTATAATGGACTGTACATGCCCATTCGCTCGGTTGTAACCCCATGGATTTCAGCCTACCAGACACCTCTGTGCATCAGATTTCCCAGGCAAGAATGCTGGAGTGGGATACTATTTCCTTCTCCAGGGCATCTTCCCGACCCAGGGATTGAACCCGTGTCTCCTGCATCAGCAGGCAGATTCTTTACCGCTGAGCCACCAGGGAAGCCCCATCCTCCTCCTTTGCCACCTGGTAACCACCGTGGTCCTCAGATTGACTGTCTTGGTATCATGGCGCTTATGTTTAAGTAATCTTTATTTTACTTAATAATGACGCTGAAGAAAAAAAATCCCCCAAACAATGCTGCCAGTTTGGACAAAGAGAATCCATGCTGTGCTTCCCTTAAGTAAAAAGATGAAAGTTTTTGACTTAATAAGGAAAGAAAAAATTTGTATGCTGAAGCTACTGAGATCTGTGGTAAGAATGGACCTTTTTGCCATGAAACTGTAAAGAAGAAAAAATAAATTTTGTACTAGTTTTCCTGTTGCACCTCAAACTGCCAAATATATGGCCATAGTACATGATAAGTGCTTAGTTAAGATGAAAAGGACATGAAATTTGTACAATAAGATATTTGGAGAGAGACCACATTCACTTAACTTTGTTATCAGAGTCTATTGTTACAGTTGTTCTATTTTGTTATTGTTATTGTTAATCCCTTACCGTGCCTAATTTAGAAATGAAACCTTATGACAGGTATGTATAAAGGTTGGAGAAGGGAATGGCTACCCACTCCTGTCTTCTTGCCTGGAGAATTCCATGGACAGAGGGGCCTGCAGGGCTCAGTGCATGGGGTTGCAAAGGCCTAGGGGCCATGACTATGCGACTAAACAGCAGTGTGTAGGAAAACAAGAACATAGTATATATGGGGTTTAGAACTATCTGTGGTTTCAGGCATCCACTAGAGGACTTAGAACATACCACTCTTGGAAAAGAGGGAACAACTGTAATCCACTCTGTCCATATACATCCAGAAGAGCCAGGGAAACAGAACTGACCAGATTAGAAGAGATGGTAACAGAGAACAACCCAACCCACAAGAGTTCCGCCTGGTATAATCCATCAGGTTGCATACCCTCCCTCACTTGCTCAGTTATCAGTAGCTTTGGAGAAAGATCCCACTGACATTTATCACTCTTTTTTTTTTTTTTTTTTTAAGATTTATTTATTTATTTACTTTGGGCGGGTGTCGGGTTGGGGAGGGAGGGGAGTGGGCAGGCCGCTTCTATTGGCTTTCATTTCTCTATTTTCGTTCGTCTTCGTTCTTTGGCTCCTGTGGGCCTCCCATCGCGGTGGCGTCTGTTGTTGCAGAGCACCGGCTCTGGGCGCATGCGCTCCAGAGCTCCGGCTCGGTGATTGGACACATCAGTCCAGCCGCTCTGTGGCACGTGGGATCTTCCCAGGCCAGGGCTTGAACCGGCGCCCCTTGCACTGCAAGGCGGTGTCCTTACCCACTGGACCACCAGGGAAGCCCTATTTATCACTCTTGACTCCAGTTCTCAAATCATCCTACCAGACATTATTTCCTCTTTTTTTTTAGAAGTTAAAATAATTGCAAACCTAGAGGCATTAAATAATCTTAACATCACAGAACCAACAGGTTGCAAGAATTCCAAGGTCCTGTAATTTAAAGGCCCATACCAACATACCCAGGAGAGGATGAATAAAGCAAATACTGAAATAAAATGAGGCCCATGAATTTTTTGGTTCCCAGTACATATATAACAGAAACATACGTAACAGAGACATAATTATGCCTACACTAAAGCCTGTTAAGTGTACAATAGTATCATGTTTATAAGAACAGTGCACACACCTTAGTCTCAAAAAATGCTTTATTGCTAAAAAAGGCTAACCATCATCTGAACCCTCAGTGTGTGGTAATGTTTCTGCAATACAAATGCTAAAGACTGTTGATCACAGATCACTATAACAACTATAATCACAATGAAAAAGGTTAACTATTGTGAGAATTACCAAAATGTGACACAGAGACAGGAAATGAGCAAATGACGTTGGAAGAAGGGCAATGCTCACAGACTTGCTCAATGCAGGGTCGCCACAGCTTTCATTTGTGAAAAACCGCAGTGTCTGTGAGGCACAATGAAGTAACATGTAATACAACGGAGTCTCCCTGCATTAGCTTTAAACCCTCACCATCCCACTGCTGTGCTGCCTTAAAATATGCAGTCTGCAGTGACACCATGAAATCTGTTGCTGCTGTTCAGTCACTCAGTTGTGTCCAACTCTTTGCAGCCCCATGGACTGCAGCACGCCAGGCTTCCGTGGGCGCCAGGAACTTGCTGAAACTCATGTCTACTGAGTCGATAATACCATCCAAACCTCTCACCCTCTGTCGTCCATAGGGATCGCTGAATTTTAGCCTATCCTTTCTCCAGGGCATCTGCCCAACCCAAGGGCCGAACCCAGATCTCCTGCAATACCACCCGAGCCACCGGGGAAGCCCTGGATCACTGAATGTTAAACCATATGCTGGATGAGAGGAAGAAGGAGAATGCCAAAAATAAAGACCCCTCTTACCTGGCCATGAGTTGACAAGACGATTTTATAGACAGAAGTCACGGGCAAAGGAGCCACTGGAATACATTTCAGCATGGTGTAGGAGTATCATGAGCTCAGCCACACATACCCATGTAAAACCCTATCTATACGAGGGGAGGGGACATAAATCATACACAAATATACCTCTGCTCTCCTCTAGGCAAATCCAGATATTGACCTTGTGTTTTGTATTTGTTTGGGCCAGAACAAAGCCTTGATGCGTGCCATTCTTATATGAAAGAAGTTAGATGTTTCACTGATTTGTTTGCACTATGAACCAACGAACAGGGTTCAATTCTTCTGCTTCTAATCAGACCAGTGGTTCTTGTTTGTCTGCAGTGGCATACCCAAACGTTCTTAATTGGCTGCCAAATTCCATGTAAAGCTCATTGTGCTATAATTGTAAATATACCCTGTTGGACCTCCCTGGTGGTCCAGTAGTTAAGAATCTGCCTGCCAATGCAGGGGACGTGGGTTCGATCCCTGGTCCAGAAAGATTCCACATGCTGAGGGGCAATTAAGCCTGTTTGCCACGATTACTACCCACACTCTAGAGTCTGTGAGCCACAAGCACTGAGCCCAGGAGCTGGAGAGCCCGTGCTCTGCTGGAAGAGAGGCCCTTGCAATGAGAAGTCTGCACACCTCAGCTAGAGAGTAGTCCCTGCTTGCCACAATGAGAGGAAGGCCATGCATAGGGTTAGGCACAGGGCAGTCAGAAATAAATAAATGTATAAAATAAACATTGTATACATGTATAATATAATATCCTATAACAATGACTATCAGTAGGGACACTGTGCTCTATCTGCTGTGTGGCTTTGTGCTGTGCAGGGTACGATTTCTTCAAGTCATAGACAGGGAGCTATGGTCCAGCAGGACAACAGAGCCACATCAGACAAGTTCCAGTGCTTCTAGGAATATAAGTGACCTGTCCCCTCGGTCAGGGCAACAGTAGTTCTGTTTGAACAGGGACCCAAGGTCAAGGGCTTCCAGGGAATAGTATGGTCACTGTCGGTACTCATTTTGGAATCTGCGATGCAGTGAGATGTCTGTATCAATAAGGCCTACATGAGTGCTGGCTTAGTGCCACTTTGGTTTGTTCTTAGTTAATTTTACTGGAGTATAGTTGACATACCATGTTGTGTTAGTTTCTCTTCTACAGCAAAGTCAATCGGTTATACATATTTGTATAGTCACTCTTTTCTAAATCCTTTTCCCATATAGGCCAGTAGAGAGTACTGTGCAGAGTTCTGATAGGGGATAGATGACGGCATGTTACCGTGAATGGTGTCATATTTTTAATCTCCAACGGAGAAGAATTCACATTGGGATCAAAAAGACTCAGCGATGGTCACTCAGAGCTTCATGCAGTGAAAAGTTTATTCAAGTGAGAAAGGATAGGGAAGAGCTTCCAGCATAGATATTGGAAGGGGGATAGAAGAGTACCCTGCGAAGCCACTTTAGGCGTGGCATTTTATACTTTTCCAGTTGGTTATTAACAGTAGTTTAAAAAATATATGGAGGTGATAAAGGTCTTACCAGACCCACATCCACGACATGCATCTTTAGATAACATAGGTACAAGTTAAGAAGAAGAAACATGCCCTCCAGCAGGATACATTGTTATACACCTTTGCTCTGGGCTTAAAGAATGGTCTTAGGCAAAATGGATTATTGTCATAGGCGTGACAAGCAACGTGAAGGTACCTCGGCTAAAAATGTTTGTTCCTCCCCCTCCTCCTCCCTGAGACCCGCTGGCCTCTTTATCAAATCTTCCTATTAACTCCTTTCAGTTCCCTTTGCCATACAGTAGGTCCTTATTAGTTACATATGTATATATATATATATATATATATATATATATATATCAGTCCTAATCTCACAATTTATCCCTCCCTCCCTTTTCCCTTGGTAACCATAACCTTGTTTTCTCTATCTATGGCCATTTCTGTCTTGTAAATAAGTTCATTTGTGTCATTTTTAAAGATTCCACATAAAAGCAGTATCATATGATATTTGTCTTTCTGTATTTGACTGACTTCACTCAGTACGACGATCTCTAGGCCCATCCATGTTGCTGCAAATGGCATTATAATTAGTGCCATTTTGAATCTTAGAATTCCTTTAAGCCATCTCAAACAATCTTGTTATTCAAGAAAATACATCACAGATACAAAAGAAGATGAAAATTACTATTTCAGCCTTACTAATAGGCAATTATTTATGCTGGTTTGGAGTGAGTAGTTTGGAACCAAGCCACTCATTTTACACGGAGCGTTGGTTTTATCTCACCTCATCCCTTTATGTTGTTGTGAGGACTAAATGATACAATGTATAGGAAGCATTTTGCACCAAAATCAGGCACACAGTAAAGACTAGACCTCAAAAAGCATTGATGACTGTGCAAGTAGTTGAGGGAATAAAATGGATGGTGTTTTACCAAAGCTCAAACGTTTTGGGAAGTTTTCTTTAGGCCCTGTAAACTCTGTGGTCTAGTTTGTTACCATCTCCTCCTAACCAGAAAAGTTCAAATAAATTGTTGAAAACTTTAGGATTTTTCTTTTCTACATTTTGACAAGGACCATGCTGTTTCTGCGGCTCTCCAGGAATCTTTGAGTTGGGCAGCCTACTAGCACCACATGCTGGGTTCACGCGAAGGGCCCTTACAGCAGTAGAAATGCCTACAAGGTTTCCTTTTAGGGTCAGGAAATAAAAACTGAGAATTCTTCACACTCTACTCCCCATGGCTTCGCAGAGTAGATTGTGTTTTAGAATAGAGAAAACCACAGGGTGTAAATGTTCTCTGGGAACCACTTGCACGCACGTCTAGACATCACACCAAAAGAATAAACTTCTCATATGCAGTCTTCAGTCCTTTCATCAATAATTTCAGCTCCAGGCCTGTCAGACTCAATTGGTCCGGCTGTAACTATAGCTCTGCAGGCAAGCTAGTTCTGGCTCAAACAGCAATAAATCACTGATAAGCACGAGGAAACTGGGTTTTCTTCCCAGAACCTAGTCTCAAATCATCTCTTAGCACATGCCCTGAAACCAGCATATTTTAGCTGACTGTCAAAAAAAGAAGAATATACCAGAAAATCAATTGGCCTCTGACCTGTACCTAGTGAGGAAACCTCTGCCTCTATGACGTTCATTTGGAGCTTGGAGAAAAGCATAAATGTGAACAGAAGATTGCTGCTGTGCATTTCAGTCATGTCTGACTCTTTGCAACCTTGTAGATGGCAGCACGCCAGGCCTCCCTGTCTCTCATCATCACCTGAAGTCAGCCCAAGTTCATGTCTGTTGCATCGGTGATGCCATCCAGCATCTCATCCTCTGACACCTTCTTCTCCTTCTGCCCTCAATCTTTCCAGTGAGTAGGACTTTTCCAATGAGTCAGTTGTTCACATCAGATGACCAAAATACTGGAGCTTCAGCTTCAGCATCAGTCCTTCCAACAGGTAATCAGGGTTGACTTCCCTTGAGATTGAATGGTTTGACTTCCTTGCTGCCCAACGGATCCTTAAGAGTCTTATCCAACACCACAGTTCAAAGGCAGCAATTCTTTGATGCTCGGTCTTCTTTATGGCCCAGCTCTCACAACTGTAGACAACCACTGGGAAAACCATAGGCTTGATTGTACGGACCTTTGTCGGCAGAATGATGTCTCCGCTTTTCAACACACTGTCCAGATTTTTCATAGCTTTCCTCTCAAGAATCAATTATCTTCTGACTTCACGGCTGGAGTCGCCACCTGCAGTGATCTCAGAGCCCAAGAGGAAATCCGTCACTGCTTACACCCTTTCCCCTTCTATTTGCCAGGAGTAATGGAGCCAGGTGTGATGATCTTAGTTGTATTTATTTATTTTTTCATTTTGGCCTCTTTTCTTGCTTTATTTATTTTATTATTATTATTTTTCATCCATCTTTAGTCTTTGGCCTATGTGGGCCTCCCATCGCAGTGGCCTGTCTCTTGCAGAGCACTGGCTCTGGGCGCACGTGCTCCAGAGCGCTGACTCGTAATTGGACACACCAGTCCAGCCCGATGCGTGGCAGGTGGGATCTTCCCAGGCCAGGGATCGAACTGGTGCCCCTTGAACTGCAAGGCGGACTCTTTACCCACTGGACCACTAGCGAAGCCCCATAATCTTAGGGGTTTTTTTAATACTTAGTTTTAAGCTGGTTCTTTCACTCTCCTCCTTCACCCTCATCATGAAAGACATAAATGCAAACATAAAATACAGTAACGTTAAGACTGGGTCATGTAAGACAACCCTTCTCAGCTATCTTCAGTAGTTCAGTTATCCTTGGATGCAAGCCCACTGTTCAGAGCAGGAAAACCATAGACCGCAATTCCAGGTTCAGTGCTTTGGGCTTCTTACCTCCTGTTTACTGGGCCAGAAGAGATCTTGTCTTTGATAAACATTTACATAGACTACACTTGTTCATTCCCTTGAGATTTTAAATTTTTGGTAGGACTTTTCCAATGAGTCAGTTGTTCACATCAGATGACCAAAATACTGGAGCTTCAGCTTCAGCATCAGTCCTTCCAACAGGTAATCAGGGTTGACTTCCCTTGAGATTGAATGGTTTGACTTCCTTGCTGCCCAACGGATCCTTAAGAGTCTTATCCAACACCACAGTTCAAAGGCAGCAATTCTTTGATGCTCGGTCTTCTTTATGGCCCAGCTCTCACAACTGTAGACAACCACTGGGAAAACCATAGGCTTGATTGTACGGACCTTTGTCGGCAGAATGATGTCTCCGCTTTTCAACACACTGTCCAGATTTTTCATAGCTTTCCTCTCAAGAATCAATTATCTTCTGACTTCACGGCTGGAGTCGCCACCTGCAGTGATCTCAGAGCCCAAGAAGAGGAAATCCGTCACTGCTTACACCCTTTCCCCTTCTATTTGCCAGGAGTAATGGAGCCAGGTGTGATGATCTTAGTTGTATTTATTTATTTTTTCATTTTGGCCTCTTTTCTTGCTTTATTTATTTTATTATTATTATTTTTCATCCATCTTTAGTCTTTGGCCTATGTGGGCCTCCCATCGCAGTGGCCTGTCTCTTGCAGAGCACTGGCTCTGGGCGCACGTGCTCCAGAGCGCTGACTCGTAATTGGACACACCAGTCCAGCCCGATGCGTGGCAGGTGGGATCTTCCCAGGCCAGGGATCGAACTGGTGCCCCTTGAACTGCAAGGCGGACTCTTTACCCACTGGACCACTAGCGAAGCCCCATAATCTTAGGGGTTTTTTTAATACTTAGTTTTAAGCTGGTTCTTTCACTCTCCTCCTTCACCCTCATCATGAAAGACATAAATGCAAACATAAAATACAGTAACGTTAAGACTGGGTCATGTAAGACAACCCTTCTCAGCTATCTTCAGTAGTTCAGTTATCCTTGGATGCAAGCCCACTGTTCAGAGCAGGAAAACCATAGACCGCAATTCCAGGTTCAGTGCTTTGGGCTTCTTACCTCCTGTTTACTGGGCCAGAAGAGATCTTGTCTGTTAGATAAACATTTACATAGACTACATAAGGATCCTGCATGTTGTGGGTTATCATTGGCAGATCCCAAACCCCAGAAAAGCTTTCCCCTGGTCTTCACCTACCTCCTTTCTTCCCATTAACTTTAAAGAGCTTAAAGAAAAGAGAGACTAAGTCTAATTCAACTACATTATATCAAAAAAAAAAAAAAAAAGCCCGAGACAAATGTGCTAAAATCATAAGGCAGTTCAAGTGACAGATGAGATCCCGGTGACAAGTATCTCTCCTAATATCCTTCTTCCCATAACCAGTTGTCGCTGTGATGGATAGCTGGCTGTGAAGAGCCTGTGGAAGTCACAGAGCTGGAGGGATCTGAGGCCAGACGTCTGTGAGCTCACTCAGGACAGCAAAGCTGAAGACCATCCTTGGATCACAGTCTCTCATGTCCCAAGAGCCATCACTCTCAGGACATGACCCTCTTCTGTTTGCAGAACAGAGGCTGCTTGTCTGACAAGCCCCCTGCCAGTCAGATCATGACCCCATCTTACATACGAGCCCCACACCTGTCCGTTTCTCTGACCTAGAGGCCAGCATGAACAACTCTGTGTGGCATCAAACTGGGATTTGGGTCTGGCTTCTGTTACTCACTATCTGGATGACCTACGTAATCTACCTGTTTATTTTTTATTCTGCAAAATGGAGACGGCGTGGGCAGTCTTTGCTCTGCCCAGCTCATGCAGTTGTGAGAAGAGAAGCAATTGCTTCTACGTGCTTTGTAGATGATAAGCGCTTTAGGATGGAAGAAGATGGGCATGCTGAGGTTTTTAATACTTAGTTTTAAGCTGGTTCTTTCACTCTCCTCCTTCACCCTCATCATGAAAGACATAAATGCAAACATAAAATACAGTAACGTTAAGACTGGGTCATGTAAGACAACCCTTCTCAGCTATCTTCAGTAGTTCAGTTATCCTTGGATGCAAGCCCACTGTTCAGAGCAGGAAAACCATAGACCGCAATTCCAGGTTCAGTGCTTTGGGCTTCTTACCTCCTGTTTACTGGGCCAGAAGAGATCTTGTCTGTTAGATAAACATTTACATAGACTACATAAGGATCCTGCATGTTGTGGGTTATCATTGGCAGATCCCAAACCCCAGAAAAGCTTTCCCCTGGTCTTCACCTACCTCCTTTCTTCCCATTAACTTTAAAGAGCTTAAAGAAAAGAGAGACTAAGTCTAATTCAACTACATTATATCAAAAAAAAAAAAAAAAGCCCAAGACAAATGTGCTAAAATCATAAGGCAGTTCAAGTGACAGATGAGATCCCGGTGACAAGTATCTCTCCTAATATCCTTCTTCCCATAACCAGTTGTCGCTGTGATGGATAGCTGGCTGTGAAGAGCCTGTGGAAGTCACAGAGCTGGAGGGATCTGAGGCCAGACGTCTGTGAGCTCACTCAGGACAGCAAAGCTGAAGACCATCCTTGGATCACAGTCTCTCATGTCCCAAGAGCCATCACTCTCAGGACATGACCCTCTTCTGTTTGCAGAACAGAGGCTGCTTGTCTGACAAGCCCCCTGCCAGTCAGATCATGACCCCATCTTACATACGAGCCCCACACCTGTCCGTTTCTCTGACCTAGAGGCCAGCATGAACAACTCTGTGTGGCATCAAACTGGGATTTGGGTCTGGCTTCTGTTACTCACTATCTGGATGACCTACGTAATCTACCTGTTTATTTTTTATTCTGCAAAATGGAGACGGCGTGGGCAGTCTTTGCTCTGCCCAGCTCATGCAGTTGTGAGAAGAGAAGCAATTGCTTCTACGTGCTTTGTAGATGATAAGCGCTTTAGGATGGAAGAAGATGGGCATGCTGAGTTACAGAGACTGTTTGCTTCAACAGTTTTCAGGGCCAGTCAGACTGTGGAGGTGGGACGCTTTTGTGCTTCTGTTTATTCATTTCAACAGTAAAGAATGACTAGGTTTTCATCCAGTTGTTTTCCTTTTTTCCCTAGGGACACAGGTAGACTGAATTTCCCATCCTCCTTCACTCTTAGATGGGGTTACCTCATAAATTCTTGCCAGTGGAATGTGGATGGAAGGGATGTGACCTACTTCTGGAAATGATCCCTAACTATTTCTCAACACAGTCCTCTATCTTCAGGTCCTGGTGCTCTTGGAGTCTTAGTTCATGCTCAGTGCTACTTTTTGGCCAAAGAAATCTCTAACAGTTGAAAGTAGGTAGGTCCAAATGACTTAATAAGGATTTATATCCTAAAAATGTCACGATGTTGCAAAAATTAAAGCAGAGGAATTAAAAGCCAAATAATATTTTTATTTTCTCCTTCAATAACCACATCTATTTACTTATGGGATGTGTACCCCTCTTTGGGCACTGAATAACTTCTTTTTTACAATTTTATCTACTCTTTTAAGTGGAGAATTGCTTTAGAACAACATTGTGCTGGTTTCTGCCATACATTAGCATGAATCAGCTATAGGTATATACATATCTCCTCCCTCTTGAACCCTCCTCTCACCTCCCACCTCTCCCCCATCTCACCCCTCTAGGTTGTCACAGAGTCCCAGTCTGAGCTCCCTGAATCCCAGGCAAATTCCCACTGGCTATCCGTTTCACATATGGTAAAGTACATGTTTCAGTGCTACTTTTCCAAGTCGTCCCACCCTCTCCTTCCCCCACTGTGTCCACAAGGCTGTTCTCTATGTCTGCTTCTCCACTGCTGCCCTGAAGATAAGTTCATCAGTACCATCCTTCTAGATTCCATATGTATGCATTGATATACAATATTTTTCTCTTTCTGACTTACTTCACCCTGCATAATAGGTCCCAGGTTCATCTGTCTCATTAGAACTGACTCAAATGTGTTCCTTTTCGTAGGCAAGTAATATTCCATTATATATATGTACAACAACTTGTTTATCTATGCTCTTCTGTGGGTAGACATCTGTGCATAACTTTTTAAATCTGAGGAATCAGATTGGACACAGCCTCTCTCATTTCCTGCTACATATTGATTTCCATATGGCACCATTTTTTTCTAACAACAATGGCTGAAAATCTAGATTCAAAAAGATACAGCATTATCAGTGATATCTGCATCACAGTGGTGTAAGATGGTCCTCTTTTTTATACTCACTTTCTAACAGCAAAATAGATACCTATTCATGAACAAAAGCAGGCTTCCCTGGTAGCTCAGCTGGTAAAGAATCTGCCTGCAATGCAGGAGACCTTGGTTCGATTCCTGGGTCAGGAAGATCCCCTGGAGAAGGGATAGGCTACCCACTGCAGTATTCTTGGGCTTCCCTGGTGGCTCAGACAGTAAAGAATTTACCTGCAATGCTGGAGACCTGGATTTGATCCCTGTGTTTGGAAGACCCTGTGGAGGAGGGCATAGCAACCCACTCCACTGTGGTTTGGGGAAGGGTTTTATTTCTCCTTCAATAACCACATCTATTTACTTATGGGATGTGTACCCCTCTTTGGGCACTGAATAACTTCTTTTTTACAATTTTATCTACTCTTTTAAGTGGAGAATTGCTTTAGAACAACATTGTGCTGGTTTCTGCCATACATTAGCATGAATCAGCTATAGGTATATACATATCTCCTCCCTCTTGAACCCTCCTCTCACCTCCCACCTCTCCCCCATCTCACCCCTCTAGGTTGTCACAGAGTCCCAGTCTGAGCTCCCTGAATCCCAGGCAAATTCCCACTGGCTATCCGTTTCACATATGGTAAAGTACATGTTTCAGTGCTACTTTTCCAAGTCGTCCCACCCTCTCCTTCCCCCACTGTGTCCACAAGGCTGTTCTCTATGTCTGCTTCTCCACTGCTGCCCTGAAGATAAGTTCATCAGTACCATCCTTCTAGATTCCATATGTATGCATTGATATACAATATTTTTCTCTTTCTGACTTACTTCACCCTGCATAATAGGTCCCAGGTTCATCTGTCTCATTAGAACTGACTCAAATGTGTTCCTTTTCGTAGGCAAGTAATATTCCATTATATATATGTACAACAACTTGTTTATCTATGCTCTTCTGTGGGTAGACATCTGTGCATAACTTTTTAAATCTGAGGAATCAGATTGGACACAGCCTCTCTCATTTCCTGCTACATATTGATTTCCATATGGCACCATTTTTTTCTAACAACAATGGCTGAAAATCTAGATTCAAAAAGATACAGCATTATCAGTGATATCTGCATCACAGTGGTGTAAGATGGTCCTCTTTTTTATACTCACTTTCTAACAGCAAAATAGATACCTATTCATGAACAAAAGCAGGCTTCCCTGGTAGCTCAGCTGGTAAAGAATCTGCCTGCAATGCAGGAGACCTTGGTTCGATTCCTGGGTCAGGAAGATCCCCTGGAGAAGGGATAGGCTACCCACTGCAGTATTCTTGGGCTTCCCTGGTGGCTCAGACAGTAAAGAATTTACCTGCAATGCTGGAGACCTGGATTTGATCCCTGTGTTTGGAAGACCCTGTGGAGGAGGGCATAGCAACCCACTCCAGTGTTCTTGCCTGAAGAATCCTTATGGACAGAGGAATCTGGTGGGCTACAGTCCATGGAGTCACAAACAGTCATACATGACTGATCAACTAAGCACAGCACAGCACATAAACAAAAACACCTTCGTAGGTATTGTGGGATCTAGCATCATGTGCTCAAGGATGTGAGAGGTATCCTGCCCACTCATGGACCCAGTAATAAGCAGACAGACCTTAGTATGGTCTGTGGATTGAGGGAAACCAGAAAATCTGCCCTGACCCCTCTTGCTGCAGTCAGGGGAAAAAAAAACAAAAAAAATCTGGAGAGTGCTGACTCAGCGGACACACAAACAGGAAATACTTTGCAGAGCCTCAACCATCTAGAAGGGAGATTCCAGCAAAACACTGGAGGAAAATACATGCATATACGACTTGATTACAGTGGCGGTGGTAGTAAAATAAAGTTTCCCAGCCACACTTCTACCAAGAAACACTGCACAGGGTTTGATGTATATGGTAGCGGAGACAACGTCTCCCTAAGGTGAAAAGGGTATCAGTGAGCGCCTGGCTACCCCAGCTGGACTGGTCATGGTTGGAGAACTCCATTTCTCTCCAGTAGCACCAAGAGTGCTGAGTCAGAAACTCCATAACTAAGGGGAGGGGGAAGACTGGGAAAGAGGCCGATATGGGGAAAATGTTCCTTCTGACTGTGGTCAGCAGGAAGTCCATCCAGGACTCTCTGGGCACACCACACGCAGGAATCTCCCTGCACTTTCTGCAGTTCTGTGTCTGACTCTCTGCACACGCAGCCATGTCTGGTGGTGATAGAGCGCGCTAGCAGAGAGGGCGCATGCTCAGAAAAGAGGGCACAGGCTGGGGGCAAGAGGGAAACCACATACTTGAGCCACAGCGCCACCTTCTGGAAAACAGAAAAGGATTCCGGTGGCCAGCCTGGGTGGCTTAAAAGAACCAGAGGAAACAGGGAAGCTTAAGAATCCTGCCACAAGAGGGAACAAGAAGAGTGGAGTCGCTGTACCCCTACAAAAACAGATAACCCCCCAGATAAATCACCAAACACAATACCTATTCTGAAGGCAACTAGCTAGCAAACATTTAAAGAAAAGTTGGGGGTCCCCAGGTGGCACTAGTGGCAAAGAACCTGCCTGTCAGTGAGAGAAGTAAGAGCCCAGGTTTGATCCCTGGGTTGGGAAGATCCCCTGGAGGAGGGCATGGCAACCCACTCCACGTGCTTGGAGGATTCCATGGACAGAGGAGCCTGACCGGCTACAGTCCATAAGGTCACAAAGAGTCAGGTGTGTCTGAAACAACTCAGCATGTACACAATTCCTTCAAATGCATAAGCAGTAATGCAAAACTACAAGGAACATGAAAGGTCAAGAAAACATGAGACCACAAAGAGCAAATAATATTTCTTCAATAACTGATCTCAAAGGTAAGGAATTTTGTGGTATGGTGATAAAGAATTCCAGCAAAACACTGGAGGAAAATACATGCATATACGACTTGATTACAGTGGCGGTGGTAGTAAAATAAAGTTTCCCAGCCACACTTCTACCAAGAAACACTGCACAGGGTTTGATGTATATGGTAGCGGAGACAACGTCTCCCTAAGGTGAAAAGGGTATCAGTGAGCGCCTGGCTACCCCAGCTGGACTGGTCATGGTTGGAGAACTCCATTTCTCTCCAGTAGCACCAAGAGTGCTGAGTCAGAAACTCCATAACTAAGGGGAGGGGGAAGACTGGGAAAGAGGCCGATATGGGGAAAATGTTCCTTCTGACTGTGGTCAGCAGGAAGTCCATCCAGGACTCTCTGGGCACACCACACGCAGGAATCTCCCTGCACTTTCTGCAGTTCTGTGTCTGACTCTCTGCACACGCAGCCATGTCTGGTGGTGATAGAGCGCGCTAGCAGAGAGGCGCATGCTCAAAAAAGAGGGCACAGGCGGGGGGCAGAGGAAACCACATACTTGAGCCACAGCGCCACCTTCTGGAAAACAGAAAAGGATTCCGGTGGCCAGCCTGGGTGGCTTAAAAGAACCAGAGGAAACAGGGAAGCTTAAGAATCCTGCCACAAGAGGGAACAAGAAGAGTGGAGTCGCTGTACCCCTACAAAAACAGATAACCCCCCAGATAAATCACCAAACACAATACCTATTCTGAAGGCAACTAGCTAGCAAACATTTAAAGAAAAGTTGGGGGTCCCCAGGTGGCACTAGTGGCAAAGAACCTGCCTGTCAGTGAGAGAAGTAAGAGCCCAGGTTTGATCCCTGGGTTGGGAAGATCCCCTGGAGGAGGGCATGGCAACCCACTCCACGTGCTTGGAGGATTCCATGGACAGAGGAGCCTGACCGGCTACAGTCCATAAGGTCACAAAGAGTCAGGTGTGTCTGAAACAACTCAGCATGTACACAATTCCTTCAAATGCATAAGCAGTAATGCAAAACTACAAGGAACATGAAAGGTCAAGAAAACATGAGACCACAAAGAGCAAATAATATTTCTTCAATAACTGATCTCAAAGGTAAGGAATTTTGTGGTATGGTGATAAAGAATTCAAATTATATGTTTTGAAGAAACCCAATGAGCTAAAAAAAAAAAACAGAAAGTAAATCAATAAAGTCTCAAGAAAAAGGTATATGATCAAAATGAGATTTTTTCCAAAGGGATAGAAAGTGTTAAAAAAAAAAAAAAAAAAAAAAAACAGAAAAGAAGAAGCAAATGGAGGCTTGGAGCTGAAGAACTTGATGGATAAAAAAATTTTTTAAGTGCAATAGTGAAGATCTGTAATACAGTAGAGCAAATAGAAGACAGAATTAGAGGACTGGAGGGCAGGAAATTTGAAATCGCCCAGTTAGAGGAGAACAAAGGAAAAAGAATGAAGAAAGCCTACATGATCAATGGGATTCCATCAAAAAAAAAAAAAAAAAACCCAAGTAATTGAATAATCAGTATTACAGAAAGAGAAGCGAGCAAATCATTTATTTAAAGAAATAATAGCTGAGAACTCTCCAAATCTGGTAAGAGTATCAGACATTAAATTTCACAAAGCTAATGGATCACCCTATTACATCAGCAACTTTCTCCAAGACACATTATAATTCTTGTTCAGTCACTTAGTCATGTCGCGCTGTCTGCAACCCCACGGACTGCAGCATGACAGGTTTCCCTGTGCTTCATTGTCTCCGGGAGTTTGCTCAAACTCATGTCCTTTGAGTCCAAGGACATCCAACTGTCTCATCCGCTGTCACCCTCTCCTCCTGCCCTCAGTCTTTCCCCAAATCAGGGTCTTTCACAGTGAGTGGTAGAGCACAATTTCAAGTGGCAAAGAACCTGCCTGTCAGTGAGAGAAGTAAGAGCCCAGGTTTGATCCCTGGGTTGGGAAGATCCCCTGGAGGAGGGCATGGCAACCCACTCCACGTGCTTGGAGGATTCCATGGACAGAGGAGCCTGACCGGCTACAGTCCATAAGGTCACAAAGAGTCAGGTGTGTCTGAAACAACTCAGCATGTACACAATTCCTTCAAATGCATAAGCAGTAATGCAAAACTACAAGGAACATGAAAGGTCAAGAAAACATGAGACCACAAAGAGCAAATAATATTTCTTCAATAACTGATCTCAAAGGTAAGGAATTTTGTGGTATGGTGATAAAGAATTCAAATTATATGTTTTGAAGAAACCCAATGAGCTAAAAAAAAAAAACAGAAAGTAAATCAATAAAGTCTCAAGAAAAAGGTATATGATCAAAATGAGATTTTTTCCAAAGGGATAGAAAGTGTTAAAAAAAAAAAAAAAAAAAAAAACAGAAAAGAAGAAGCAAATGGAGGCTTGGAGCTGAAGAACTTGATGGATAAAAAAATTTTTTAAGTGCAATAGTGAAGATCTGTAATACAGTAGAGCAAATAGAAGACAGAATTAGAGGACTGGAGGGCAGGAAATTTGAAATCGCCCAGTTAGAGGAGAACAAAGGAAAAAGAATGAAGAAAGCCTACATGATCAATGGGATTCCATCAAAAAAAAAAAAAAAAAACCCAAGTAATTGAATAATCAGTATTACAGAAAGAGAAGCGAGCAAATCATTTATTTAAAGAAATAATAGCTGAGAACTCTCCAAATCTGGTAAGAGTATCAGACATTAAATTTCACAAAGCTAATGGATCACCCTATTACATCAGCAACTTTCTCCAAGACACATTATAATTCTTGTTCAGTCACTTAGTCATGTCGCGCTGTCTGCAACCCCACGGACTGCAGCATGACAGGTTTCCCTGTGCTTCATTGTCTCCGGGAGTTTGCTCAAACTCATGTCCTTTGAGTCCAAGGACATCCAACTGTCTCATCCGCTGTCACCCTCTCCTCCTGCCCTCAGTCTTTCCCCAAATCAGGGTCTTTCACAGTGAGTCATCTCTTCACATCAGGTGGTCAAAGTATTGGAGCTTCAGCTTCAGCATCAGTCCTTCTAATGAATATTCAGGGTTGATTTCCATTAGGATTGACTAGTTTGATCAATTACAATAAAACTGTCAAAAATCGAGGATAAAGAAAGAATTCTAAATGCAGTCAGGGAAAAAGACATTACAACCTACAAATGAACTTCCATTAGCCCATCTTTACATTTTCAGCAGATACTCTGCAGACAAGGAGAAAGCAAAATGACATATTCAAAGTGTTGCAAGAAAAAAAAATTGCCAATCAAGAATACTTTATCCAGGAAAGTTATCTTTCAGATAGGAAAGGAAAAAAAGACTTTTTAAACCAAACAGAATCTTGGCATACTATCCCAGGTTTGCAAGAAATTCTGAAAGGAGTTTTTCAAGCTGAAATGAAAAGATGCTAATCAATGACATAAAAACATACAAAAGTATACAACACACTGGCAAAGGTAAATATAAGTCAGGCATGAAAAGTGAAAGTGTTAGTTGCTCAATCGTGTCCAACTCTCTGTGCCTCCATGGACTACAGACCACCAGGCTCCTCTGTCCATGGGGTTCTCCAGGCAAGAATTCTGGAGTGGGGTGCCATTTCCTCCTCCAGGGGATCTTCCAGACCCAGGGATCAACCCTGCGGCTCCTGCATTGCAGGCAGATTTTTTACCGTATGAGCCACCAAGGAAGTCTATTCAAATCAGACATAGAAAACGTTGAACCTGTAATAGGATAATGTATTAACCACTGAATTACAGTACAAATATCAAAGAAAAATACTATCACAAATTATAGCTAGTACACTGGGTCAATAAGTACACAATATAAAAAAGTAAATAATGAAATAAAACTATTATAGGAGCAGAGTTAAAAGTAAAGATTTGCAGATGATGGAACTAAATGTGCCATCAGCTTAAAACAGACTGTTTTATCTATGAGATGTCTTATGCAAGCCTCATGATAGCCACAAAGCAAAAAATATAAAATGCTTAGGAATAAATTTAACCAAGGAAGTAATAGTCTTTGCTTATCAAAGGAGTCAGGATGCTCTTCAGTTCAGAAACCACATCAATTTAGAAAAAAATCCTAAAATTTGTATAAAATCATAAAGACCCCAAACAGCCAAAGCAATCATGAGAAAAACATAAACCTGTAGGCATTGCAGGTTCAGATTTCAAACAAACCTATAGGAATTACAATAAAGCAGTATGGTATAAGTAAAAATCAACATAAACATTAATGATATAGAATTAAGAGCCAAGAAATAAACTTCTGCATATATGGTCAACTGATATTTGTCAAGGAAACCAAGAACATTCAGTGAGGAAAGAATAAGTTGCACTGGAAAAACTAGATAGCCACATGTGGAACAATAAAATTGAATGCTTATATTACTCACTCACAAAAATTAAAATTAGAAGTGGATTAAAGACTTAAACATAAGACCTGATACTCTATAAAACTCCTAGAAGAAAATAGGATGCAGAAACTCCTTAACATCAGACTAGGCAATCATTTCTTGGGTATGATGCAAAAGCAAAGGTTATCAGTGCAAAAATCAGTAAGCAGGACCACATAACACTAAAAGCTTCTGCAAAGAAAAAGACACAAAAATGAAAAGGCAACTTACAGAATGAAAAAAAAATGTTGGCAAGCCATAGATCAGACATAGGGTTAACATAAAATGCATGAGAATTCATATAATTCAGTGAGGATATACAAAACAATACCATGTAAAAATGGGGAGAGAAATTAGAGATTTTTCCAAAGAAGACATTTAAATGACCAACAAGTACATGAAAAGGCGCAGAGCATCACTAATCATTAAGAAAATGCAAATCAAAGCCACGAGATGTCACCTCACACCTGTCAGAATGGCTATCATCAAGCAGATAAGAGACAACACATGTTGGTAAGAGTAGATAATGAAATAAAACTATTATAGGAGCAGAGTTAAAAGTAAAGATTTGCAGATGATGGAACTAAATGTGCCATCAGCTTAAAACAGACTGTTTTATCTATGAGATGTCTTATGCAAGCCTCATGATAGCCACAAAGCAAAAAATATAAAATGCTTAGGAATAAATTTAACCAAGGAAGTAATAGTCTTTGCTTATCAAAGGAGTCAGGATGCTCTTCAGTTCAGAAACCACATCAATTTAGAAAAAAATCCTAAAATTTGTATAAAATCATAAAGACCCCAAACAGCCAAAGCAATCATGAGAAAAACATAAACCTGTAGGCATTGCAGGTTCAGATTTCAAACAAACCTATAGGAATTACAATAAAGCAGTATGGTATAAGTAAAAATCAACATAAACATTAATGATATAGAATTAAGAGCCAAGAAATAAACTTCTGCATATATGGTCAACTGATATTTGTCAAGGAAACCAAGAACATTCAGTGAGGAAAGAATAAGTTGCACTGGAAAAACTAGATAGCCACATGTGGAACAATAAAATTGAATGCTTATATTACTCACTCACAAAAATTAACTAGAAGTGGATTAAAGACTTAAACATAAGACCTGATACTCTATAAAACTCCTAGAAGAAAATAGGATGCAGAAACTCCTTAACATCAGACTAGGCAATCATTTCTTGGGTATGATGCAAAAGCAAAGGTTATCAGTGCAAAAATCAGTAAGCAGGACCACATAACACTAAAAAGCTTCTGCAAAGCAAAAGAAACAAAAATGAAAAGGCAACTTACAGAATGGGAAAAAAATGTTGGCAAGCCATAGATCAGACATAGGGTTAACATAAAATGCATGAGAATTCATATAATTCAGTGAGGATATACAAAACAATACCATGTAAAAATGGGGAGAGAAATTAGAGATTTTTCCAAAGAAGACATTTAAATGACCAACAAGTACATGAAAAGGCGCAGAGCATCACTAATCATTAAGAAAATGCAAATCAAAGCCACGAGATGTCACCTCACACCTGTCAGAATGGCTATCATCAAGCAGATAAGAGACAACACATGTTGGTAAGGATGTGGAGATAAAGGAATCCTTGTACACTGCTGGCAGGAATGTAAACTGGTACAGCATCTATGGAAAACAGCACAAAGTTTCCCTAAAAGATTAAAAACAGAACCATCATACGGTTTCATAGCTCCATCCTGAGACTATATCCAAAGGAAATGAAAACAGGAGTTCAAAGAGATGTAAGTACCCTCATGTTTACTGCACCTTATTCACAACAGGCAAGCTATGGAAAGAATCTAAGGGACCATCAATGAAGAAATGGATAAAGAAGATACGATGTATATACACACGCACACATACACACGAATATTATTCAGCCACATGTGCCAACATGGATAATCTCGAAGGCATTATGCTGAGTGAGAGAAGTCAGACAAGGAAAGAGAAGTACTGTATGATACCACTTATATGTGAAATATAAAAAAACTCAACCTGTAAAAACAGAAAACAGAATGATGGTTACCAGGGGCTGGGTTGAGGATGTGTAGGGGAACTGGGGAGATATTTAAGGATATAAATCAGGAACTAGTGAACAAATAATTCCTGAAGGTCTCATATGCATAGCATAGTGAAGACTGTCAACAATACTGTCTTACAAACTCCAAAGTTCCTAAGAGATTGGATCTTAAAAAACACACAAAAAGTGATGTGATGGAGGTGTTAGCTAATGTTGGTAGTAATTCATAAATGAACCAAATTGGTACATTATGTAACTTACACTCACACAATGGTATATGTCGATGGTATTTCAATAAAAATAATAGAGCATTTTTGAAATGAGTAACAGTTTAAGGATGAAACTGCAGTTACCTTAGGCTAGCAGTTTTTGCCATGTCCAGCAAATGCGGCATATAGCTGGGTTTTCCTAAAACGTTTTAAACCCTGTGTGGCCCCCCTGTGAATGCACTGCAGCATCCACAGCAAGAGGTACACACTTTAGAAACCGCAACTCTCTTGTTTTTCCTCCATCTTCTACCAGCTGGATGGAGAAAAATATGTGAGGGTTTAGAGGCTGGAACAACAAACAGAGGCTGGACCCCTGAATCTTCATGGAAGGAGAGGCATTTTGAAGAAGCATTTAAAAAAGGAACTCCTGTTTCAGCCTGTAGCAATAATTTTGAGATATAATTGTTTTTTGACATGTTGCTGATGTTTGAGGGTTGTCTGTAATAGCAGTTGGCAAATGCTGACTCTTCAAATGTTCAAACTGATGAAACATCAGGAGGGTAAGTTTTGTAAATCCAAGTTTTGCTTCACATTGGATGGTACATTCCCAATGGGAATGAATGTTAGACTACCTGGTCTCTAGCCTTGGTGACCTGGTTCACCTATGTCTTGGGGAAGCACATATAATACTCTAATAAAGAGGGTCTTTCTCTAGAGATGGGTGTTCTCTGAGTCAACACAATATTTGCAAAGTAAGCAAGAGATTCCTCAGTGACCACACTGTCAACCAAAATGCAAATGTTCTTGCAGGCTTTGGGATGCTTTCTTTCCAAGAGAAGAAAGTATTAAAATAATAAATAAGCAGGAGAGAGTTGGTATGGCCTTTATCCATTAGCATGGACATGCGCTCCGGGTGATGAGATGTAAAGCACAACATCACAGGAAGTGGTCCTGCAGCAGACTAACAGTCCAAAGCCTTTCCCTGAGAAAACAACACAGCTCACTTACGTAGAGCATCAGCATTGGAAGCCGGTGTTCATGGCTCAGTGTGCAGACCTTAGGGGCTCTTTCCCCTAAAGTAGGTCACATTTTCAATTTAGGTCTTGTTTCCTGACCTACCTAGAGAAGATTGTAGTTCAAAAGCAGGTAAATGTTTCTGGGAGAGTTTCCATTTGATTTTAACCTCATTAGTTACAGCAGTGAGAATCCCTCCCAATTATTCTGGAAAAGCATAGAGCTAGAAGGGAGACATTCTTCACATTCTTGTAAATAATTAAATGTCACCATGCTTTTAGAAGCCTTCTAGTATACATGCATCTACAACGTCTTGATGGTTTTAGGCAAAATAGTGAGGCTATTTGATTGTACACGTTTAGTCCAGATCTTTCCCTTTTCACATGTTTATCAATTTTCTTCATGTCCAGACTTCTGAACAGAGGTAATTAATTACCTGGCTGGTTGTGGATGGGAGAATCAGGAATGGAGCTTCTTTGGCCCCATGACTTTTAGAAAATATTCCAGGGCTTCCTTGGTGGTCCAGTGGGTAAGGATACCGCCTTGCCATGCAGGGGGCGCCAGCTGGATCCCTGGCCTGGGAAGATCCCACATGCTATGGAGCTGCTGGATCGATGTGTCCAATTACTGAGCCAGAGCTCTGGAGCGCATGAGCACAGAGCCGGTGCTTTGTGACAACTGAGGCCACTGCGATGGGAGGCCCACACGGGCCAAAGAACAAAGATGGATGAAAATAGATAAATGAAAGACCAATAGAAGTGACCCGCCCACCTCCTCCCTCCCCAACCTGCTCCTTCCCCCCCAAAAAAAGAAGAAGAAGAAAAAAAAGAAAATATTCCAGAGAACACGTGGTTCTTTGTAGGTATTTTCATGAAAATGTTTCGAGAGCCCGTCTGCCTTAGACCCACCCCACCACTGAAATCTGCTTCCATTGTCTCTCTTAGAAGAGAAAATATGTACCGTATTTTTTGATTATTTGATTTTTGAAAACTTTATCAAGGTATAATTGACAAAATTACAAGATATTTAAAGTGTACATCGGGGTAGTTTGGGTATCTTATTTTTTAATGGTGTAAAATCAAATATAAAAAATAAATTTTTAAATATTTTTAAATGGACAAGTATTCTATTTGTGGCTAATTCCATTTTATTAACCATCTATTTTGGCATGATAAGTTACCATAAATTTAGCAGCTTAAAGTCACATTGTCAGTGAAACAGATACAGACTCACAGACTTAGAGAACAAACTTATGGGTGCCAGGAGGAAGGATGCAGGAAAGGACAGCTAGGAGTTTGGGATGACATGTACACACTATTATATTTAAACAGGGATCTACTGTACAGCACATGGAACTCTGCTCAAAGTTATGTGGCAGCCTGGACAGGAGGGAGTTGGGGAGACTGGATACAGTGAGGTATGGCCCAGTCCCTTGGTCACGTTTAGTCCAGATCTTTCCCTTTTCACATGTTTATCAATTTTCTTCATGTCCAGACTTCTGAACAGAGGTAATTAATTACCTGGCTGGTTGTGGATGGGAGAATCAGGAATGGAGCTTCTTTGGCCCCATGACTTTTAGAAAATATTCCAGGGCTTCCTTGGTGGTCCAGTGGGTAAGGATACCGCCTTGCCATGCAGGGGGCGCCAGCTGGATCCCTGGCCTGGGAAGATCCCACATGCTATGGAGCTGCTGGATCGATGTGTCCAATTACTGAGCCAGAGCTCTGGAGCGCATGAGCACAGAGCCGGTGCTTTGTGACAACTGAGGCCACTGCGATGGGAGGCCCACACGGGCCAAAGAACAAAGATGGATGAAAATAGATAAATGAAAGACCAATAGAAGTGACCCGCCCACCTCCTCCCTCCCCAACCTGCTCCTTCCCCCCCAAAAAAAGAAGAAGAAGAAAAAAAAGAAAATATTCCAGAGAACACGTGGTTCTTTGTAGGTATTTTCATGAAAATGTTTCGAGAGCCCGTCTGCCTTAGACCCACCCCACCACTGAAATCTGCTTCCATTGTCTCTCTTAGAAGAGAAAATATGTACCGTATTTTTTGATTATTTGATTTTTGAAAACTTTATCAAGGTATAATTGACAAAATTACAAGATATTTAAAGTGTACATCGGGGTAGTTTGGGTATCTTATTTTTTAATGGTGTAAAATCAAATATAAAAAATAAATTTTTAAATATTTTTAAATGGACAAGTATTCTATTTGTGGCTAATTCCATTTTATTAACCATCTATTTTGGCATGATAAGTTACCATAAATTTAGCAGCTTAAAGTCACATTGTCAGTGAAACAGATACAGACTCACAGACTTAGAGAACAAACTTATGGGTGCCAGGAGGAAGGATGCAGGGAAAGGACAGCTAGGGAGTTTGGGATGACATGTACACACTATTATATTTAAACAGGGATCTACTGTACAGCACATGGAACTCTGCTCAAAGTTATGTGGCAGCCTGGATAGGAGGGGAGTTGGGGGAGACTGGATACATGTCGAGGTATGGCCCAGTCCCTTTGCTGTCCACCTGAAACTGTTACAACATTGTTAATGGCTCTACCCCAACACAAAAAGTTTTTTTTTTTTTTTCCAAATCACACCTCTGTGTTCTGAGCTGTGCTCAGGTTTTCGGGAATCTAGGACTGTGGAGGGTGGGAGACAGGGAGCAGAGCAGAGGCTGTTGGGTGCTGTGGAGAGCCTAGCAACTGAGGGTGAGGCTGGAGGCAGGGAAACAGGTGCTTTGACTTTGGCTCTGGAGGTGCCTGGGGGCTGAGCCTCTCCAGACCAGCACCAGGTGCCTTGGGTCCTGGCTCATGTCTGACCCCAGCTACAGAGACTCCAGATGGGCTGGGGGAGCTGCCTTCTCCAACAGAAGCCATGGGACAGGAAGCTTCCAGGAAAACATGATGGAGAAATGTATCCAACTCTCCCCAGTCTTCTGCACCAACCTCTTCATCATTTACCCAAAGTATGTGGGGGTTTCCACCACAAGCACTGGTGTTTTTATTTTCTTAATTTTAGTTTTCTTTGCCACTGAATCAAAGATGGCAGGTCAGAAAGCAGAAGGCTGATGCTGAGACTGTAAATTTGGACTGAGCAAGATCTAGAGCACTTGGTATGGAGATCACACATCTATCAGGAATGAATAAAGGAAACTGGGTTATTTTGGTTCTATTCCCGGATAGTTGGGTAACCAAAGATGCTTCACACCATTCGGTAAACAGATAAAGCATAAGAATTCATACTCTTATTCTACAAGACATATCATGTGCATATCATGTGCTCAGCAGACTTTTTGCCCCCATAACTTTTACCATCTGGTGTTCCACTTTTGAATGTGCTCTCTACAAGGCAAAAGGGACTGAGTAGATGTAATAAAGTTACTAACCAACTGACTTTAAGATGGAAAATTACCCTGAGTTATTTAATTAAGCCTCATATAGTCACATAAGCCCTTGAAAGTGGAGCTTTCTCTCAGTTCTGGGCAAAAAATTCAGAGATTTGAAGCATGAGGAGTTGATGAGCTGTTGTTGGCTTAAAGGTGAAGGGGTCACTGTGGAAAAGTGTGAGAAGGGACTGAATTCTGCCAACAACCAGTGGACTTGGAAAAGGACACTGAGCCCCAGATGTGGGCTGCACCACCAGCCAACACCTTGATCTCAGTCTTGTGAGATCACAAGCAGAGAACACAGCCATGTTGGCCAGAACTTCCAACCTACAGACACAGAGGTAATATATTTGTATAGTTTTAAAGCACTAAGTTTGTGGTAATTTGTTACATCAGCAAGAAGCTAATACATACCAAGCAGTTCTTCTGGATCGAAGCAGATTACAACCATGAGTTAAAGGAGAGGACTGCCTCTCAGCTTGATGAGGACTTTCAATAGGAGAGGTGAAAACAAATAGATACTTTCTGCTCTTCTGTCTCTCCCAGCCCCTGCTTCCATCATTTACCCAAAGCTAAATGAAATGGGAGAAATGTATCCAACTCTCCCCAGTCTTCTGCACCAACCTCTTCATCATTTACCCAAAGTATGTGGGGGTTTCCACCACAAGCACTGGTGTTTTTATTTTCTTAATTTTAGTTTTCTTTGCCACTGAATCAAAGATGGCAGGTCAGAAAGCAGAAGGCTGATGCTGAGACTGTAAATTTGGACTGAGCAAGATCTAGAGCACTTGGTATGGAGATCACACATCTATCAGGAATGAATAAAGGAAACTGGGTTATTTTGGTTCTATTCCCGGATAGTTGGGTAACCAAAGATGCTTCACACCATTCGGTAAACAGATAAAGCATAAGAATTCATACTCTTATTCTACAAGACATATCATGTGCATATCATGTGCTCAGCAGACTTTTTGCCCCCATAACTTTTACCATCTGGTGTTCCACTTTTGAATGTGCTCTCTACAAGGCAAAAGGGACTGAGTAGATGTAATAAAGTTACTAACCAACTGACTTTAAGATGGAAAATTACCCTGAGTTATTTAATTAAGCCTCATATAGTCACATAAGCCCTTGAAAGTGGAGCTTTCTCTCAGTTCTGGGCAAAAAATTCAGAGATTTGAAGCATGAGGAGTTGATGAGCTGTTGTTGGCTTAAAGGTGAAGGGGTCACTGTGGAAAAGTGTGAGAAGGGACTGAATTCTGCCAACAACCAGTGGACTTGGAAAAGGACACTGAGCCCCAGATGTGGGCTGCACCACCAGCCAACACCTTGATCTCAGTCTTGTGAGATCACAAGCAGAGAACACAGCCATGTTGGCCAGAACTTCCAACCTACAGACACAGAGGTAATATATTTGTATAGTTTTAAAGCACTAAGTTTGTGGTAATTTGTTACATCAGCAAGAAGCTAATACATACCAAGCAGTTCTTCTGGATCGAAGGAGATTACAACCATGAGTTAAAGGAGAGGACTGCCTCTCAGCTTGATGAGGACTTTCATGAATGTGGGGATGGGCAGAGGTGAAAACAAATAGATACTTTCTGCTCTTCTGTCTCTCCATGAAGTTCCATTTGTCATTTATCAATCACTTGCTGTGTACCTTACACCAAATGTTTCCCATGCTTTCTTTTGTTTAACAGTCATAATTACCCTGTAAATAATAATTTATGTTTTACTTAAGAAATGGAGATTCTAACAAACAAAAGAAATGGAGATTCTGAGAATCCAGATAATCTGTCCATGTTTCCACCAGTAGTATCTGTGAAATTTGAGCCTAGATAGCATTCTGACTATAGGCTCATGGCTGTTGGGCCAACTCCTGGATTCACAGAGGCAACCTAAACATTTGTTGACAATCAAGAAGATGAATTGAAATTTACAAAAAAATAAAAGAAGGGATCTTTATTTTAATGGACTATGGTTAACACACTAGATCAAAGATTCTTAGATTCTTCAGTGTGTTTGAAAATTTGGCTCTTCGTCAGCTGCCAGAGCTGAGGAAAACCCAGAATTCCTACTTGTCCGTTGCTGGCTTCCAACAGTTATCACCATGGGAACAAATTAGAGCTGCAAAGCAAGTTAAATGCCTTATTAAGGCACCACCTAATGTCTAGAACTTCCTACTTTCAATCTAACTAGTATCTATTTCCAAGGGGAAAAGAGAGGAGAAATGGAATCATGGACTTGAAGGGAAATGAACTTCTTTCATCTCAATGGTCTCTTGTTGGCTAAGAAGGGAACCATTGATTTCTAATTGCCATTTGTGTGCATGTACAGTCACTCAGTCTCTTTGTGACCCTTTAGACTGTAGCCCACCAGGCTCCTGTGTTCCTGGAATTCTCCAGGCAAGAATCCCAACCTACAGACCAGCCAGGTACCCCCCTTGATCTCAGTCTTGTGAGATCACAAGCAGAGAACACAGCCATGTTGGCCAGAACTTCCAACCTACAGACACAGAGGTAATATATTTGTATAGTTTTAAAGCACTAAGTTTGTGGTAATTTGTTACATCAGCAAGAAGCTAATACATACCAAGCAGTTCTTCTGGATCGAAGGAGATTACAACCATGAGTTAAAGGAGAGGACTGCCTCTCAGCTTGATGAGGACTTTCATGAATGTGGGGATGGGCAGAGGTGAAAACAAATAGATACTTTCTGCTCTTCTGTCTCTCCATGAAGTTCCATTTGTCATTTATCAATCACTTGCTGTGTACCTTACACCAAATGTTTCCCATGCTTTCTTTTGTTTAACAGTCATAATTACCCTGTAAATAATAATTTATGTTTTACTTAAGAAATGGAGATTCTAACAAACAAAAGAAATGGAGATTCTGAGAATCCAGATAATCTGTCCATGTTTCCACCAGTAGTATCTGTGAAATTTGAGCCTAGATAGCATTCTGACTATAGGCTCATGGCTGTTGGGCCAACTCCTGGATTCACAGAGGCAACCTAAACATTTGTTGACAATCAAGAAGATGAATTGAAATTTACAAAAAAATAAAAGAAGGGATCTTTATTTTAATGGACTATGGTTAACACACTAGATCAAAGATTCTTAGATTCTTCAGTGTGTTTGAAAATTTGGCTCTTCGTCAGCTGCCAGAGCTGAGGAAAACCCAGAATTCCTACTTGTCCGTTGCTGGCTTCCAACAGTTATCACCATGGGAACAAATTAGAGCTGCAAAGCAAGTTAAATGCCTTATTAAGGCACCACCTAATGTCTAGAACTTCCTACTTTCAATCTAACTAGTATCTATTTCCAAGGGGAAAAGAGAGGAGAAATGGAATCATGGACTTGAAGGGAAATGAACTTCTTTCATCTCAATGGTCTCTTGTTGGCTAAGAAGGGAACCATTGATTTCTAATTGCCATTTGTGTGCATGTACAGTCACTCAGTCTCTTTGTGACCCTTTAGACTGTAGCCCACCAGGCTCCTGTGTTCCTGGAATTCTCCAGGCAAGAATACTGTGGTGGGTTGCCATCTTTGGATAGAACACGTGACTCCTGCAGCTTCTGCAATGGCAGGCATATTCTTTACCACTGAACCACCTGGAAAGCCCTCTAGTTGCCATTAAATTTTAAGTAAAGAATAAAGAGAAAAAGTGTCAGTGAACTCTGCATCAGAGGATAATCATCAGGAACCCCCTACTTCTTTGCATTATCTGTCATTGTTACTGGATGACATTATTTGCTTACTGTTATGCTGATGATAAAATTAATCAGTTGACCTAAGAAAAAAATGGAAATTTTTACTTGAGACTCATTTAAAGATTATAACCTAGGAAGAGCATCTCAGAAAGCTCAGACTTATTTGGCCCATTCTAAGTCAAAGCAGTTTTGCACGTTTTTGGAGACAGAGGGCTAAACGTTAAATGACATATTATTGACAGTTTCCACAGTCCAAATCTAAGATTCATCATGGCCCCTTATGAGATCAAGAGGGAATCTATGCTTTAAGAAGTTGTATTGTTGATGCTAAAAGAATGTTGCTCTTTGTGGTCGAGCAGGTATTTCTTCCCATGAGGGTGGTGTGTATGATACACACAGTGCAGATACATAATGCACAGTAGGGCGGATAGAGGAACCAAAAGGCAGAGAACATTTTTTATGTTTATATTTTTCTTGTCTTGCCATAAAACATGAATTTTATTTCACAGATATAAATATAAAAGGCCAATTTATGTGCTCCAGACATTAGCATTAGACACTACAGATGTATTTTAAAAATGGAATGTTACCGTTGGTCAAAGAGAGTGAAGAAGGCTTCAAGCAGTAAGGGAATCAGAGGTTTCTCTGTAATGGTCTTATGGATGTCACCAAAGACACATGTAAAGTTGGCTCCATACACTCTGTAGTTGCTCCTTTTCTATAGAGAGTTACATCACTCAAGCCACGGTAGGAGAGCTAATCAGACAATAAGTCGTGAAGGTTTTAGATGCACACAAATTGACTTTCTCTTAAGAAGGCTTGTAAACAAATACTGTGTCATTATAAGACCATTACAACATCTCGGGTGGGCTTTGGCTTTCTGCCCAGAGTTTGGAGGAAGACATAATCAGCCAGTGTGATCAAACCACTCCATGGCCCACGGGTTCATGAGGCTGTTGAAGCTCTCATTACATCCATCAGCCAGTGACAACTCTGGCGTGCTCACCGTGTGCAGAGTACACAGCCCTATGGGGAACATCAGAACAAAGAGAAGACAGAGCTCCTGCTTGAGAAGAGTTTGAATTTACTGGGGCAGTCAGGAGCACATGTACAAAAATGAGTAAGAATAAAAGAGAAACAACCATTCCATCACACCAAAAAACCCCAAGGCTCATGTTCCTGACATAGTCAGGTCTGGTCAGGTTGGTTCAAGTGATTAGGTGATCAGAGTTAAATGGAGTTAGAAAAGGAAACAGATGGAAATGTGCAGATTTGGGAAGGATATGGAGAGGAGGAAGAGAAACAGGCAGCATTCAAAGCAGCAGCAGAGGTTAGCGTGGGGGCTCGGGGTAAGAATGTGAGGTGAGGATGGAGCTTAGATCAGTACCAAGAAACCAGCACTAGGGGTTGGGAGAGCTCAATGCCGTGGGGAGAGTCAGTTATGGAACCCAGTATCTAGAAGTTCAAGATCAAGGAGTTTTCTTTTGCTTTGAGGAAGTTAGGTTTCTGAGAAGGGGCCAGACTTCAAAGAACAGAGCCAAGAATGGAAGCACAGCAAGAAAAAACGCCATCTTTTGGATCACCCAATGGATCCCATTTGAGCCCAGCTCTTCTGTAAAGTCTATCAGGCCTCATCTTTTCACATTTATCATGTTTAAAGGCTATATTACACAACCTATCATTTGATCACTCACTTGTTTAGCCTGTTCATGAATATTATACAAAATCAATGTTAGGGTCTTCAGCTGACACAAATATTATGCAACTAAATAACTGTTACTATCAAGGAAATGTTTTCCATAGGAAATAAGGGGCTATGCAATGATTTTTGAGGTTAGGTTTGTTTGTGACTAGCACCATTGCTTCAGATTAGAGTGTCAACTTTACAGGACTGAAGTTTACATTAACTTCACTATCCATTAACTTGCACACTGGAGCTAAATGACTCTGTTGGTATTCTGTTATTTATTTTGCTTATCACTGACATTTTAAACATTAGATGTGGCTCCCATCGTCTTCTGCTCCCTGATACCTGAGAAGAGTGGGGGTCCGAAACCAAGGTTCTTTTGTCTCCTGTAAATTGAGGCTCTCTTATGATGTCAATGTTTGATTTAACCAGAAGATCTTGGTTAAAATAAATTAACGTAGGGAAGGAGGTCGTACTCTGTGTCAGACCCTGAGGGGAAAGTGTAGGATGGAGGAGAGCAGAGGGTTTGTGGCCCAGATAGATGGGAGATGGTAACACTGAGAAGAGCCATGGAAGAGCCTGAAATCTCATCCCTCTTCTTCCCTAGGTAGACTATGGCCCCAAGATCTTTGGTTTGAAATAAAAATAACCCATGCATGTATGGAACAATGTTCAACTATACCAATAAATAGAAATTAAAGAGACATTGGGCTATTTTTGAAAGGTTTTTGAATGAGAGGGATATGGTGGGAATGTTTTCTAAAAGACAGAACTCTTGCTTTGATTTTAAATTTTAACTCAGTGTTGAACTCTTTAGGTACAGCTTGTAATCCTGATTTCTAACATGTTACAAACATTATGAATATATATTTTTGTACCAATATCACTCAAATGGCAGAAAAGGAACTAAAGAGCCTCTTTTTTTTGGATTGGCTTTTTTTTATTTTACTTTTTACTTTTACAGTGTTTTGTTGTTTACAGATATGTATAATAAAGAACCTCTTGATGAGGGTGGAAGTGAAGAGTGAAAAAGCTGGCTTAAAACTCAGCATGAAAAAAACTAAGATCATGGTATCTGGTTGGCCGATCGCTTCATGGCAAATAGATGGTGAAAAATTGAAACGGTGACAGATTTTATGTTCTTCAGCTCCAAAATCACTGCTGATAGTGACCACAGCCATGAAATTAAAAGACGTTTGCAGTATGGAAGAAAAGCTATGATCAATCTAGACAGCGACATCACTTTGCCAACAAAGATCCATATAGTCAATGTTATGGTTTTTGCAGTAGTCATGTACAGATGTGAGAGCTGAACCATAAAGAAGGTTGAGTGCTGAAGAACTGATACTTTCAGACTGTGGTGTTGGAAAAGACTCTTGACAGTCCCTTGGACTGCAAGGAGTAGAAGCTGGTCAATCCCAAGGGAGATCAGCCCTAAATATTCACAGGAAGCACTGAAGCTTCAATACTTTGGTCATCTGATGCAGTGAGCTGATTCATCGGAAAAGACCCTAATGCTGAAAAAGATGAGGGCACAAGGAAAAGAGGTGGCAGAGGATGAGATGGTTGGAAGGCATCACTGACTCAATGGATATGACTTTGAGCAAACTCCGGGAGATAGGGAAGGATAGCGAAGCCTGGCTGCAGTCCATGGGGTCACAAAGAGTTAGATACGACTTAATGACTGATCAACAACTGAGGAAAGGCACAATAGACTAGAATAGCAAAATCTAATTGCAGATTCAGCCAAAGGCAGGCACACCTAATTTATGGTCCTACTGTCCATGATAAATACAGCCAACACTCATCCCATGCCAAACATTATACCAAGTTTTAATAGGTTATTATCACATTTAATTTTCATCATAATCCTACTTCGTGGGTTCTTTTATTTTGTCTCTTTTCCCAGAGGAGGAAAGCAAAAATTTAGAGACATTAAAGTTGAACCATATGAAATTGGTAATACTTGACTGGTTTTGAGCTTCAGAAATGGCAGTCTCGTATGATTCAACCTGATTATCCTGTCTGAGGTCAATGGTGTACAAGTGGTGGAAATTATCCAAGGCATCTCACTCTCAAGCCCTGGAGCCTTATCCACTAGGCAATACTAACTGTATGTAGCTGAAAGATGACAGCGTGTGCGCCAAGGGTCAAGATTATAAGATAAGCCATGAAGGCACATAATTTCAGGACAGTTCAGGGGAAAAAAATGATATAAAGTCTAGGGAAGCAACATGATTTACTGTGTGTTGGCAAAGGGTTGGATTTAGCAGAATTCTGACCACTCAGTTTTGTGCATGCATGCTAAGTCACTTCAGTCATATCTGACTCTTTGTGACCTTATGGAGTGTAGCCCACCAGGCTCCTCTGTCCATGGGTTTCTCCAGGCAAGAATATTGGAGTAGGTTTCCATGCCCTCTTCTAGGGGCTCTTTCCAACCCAGGGATAGAACTCATATCTCCTGCAGCTTCTGCATTTCAGGCAGATTCTTTACTCCCGAAACACCAGGGAAGCCCCACTTAGTATCTTCCTCTTTCAATCTCATTGTTCTGCTAATGGACATGGTATCAGTGGTCCTCTTGAGGGATGCTTTCAAAGGGGTTCATAAGCTCTATAGATTAGGAGACAGGAGTCACTCAACATTTCCAGCCAAGATAGTTCAAGCTCTAAGCACTTGGACTTCCCAAGAGGTCAGCCTCACTGTGTGAGAGGGAGCCCTGAGCCAGGCACCTCTCAGTATTCAGGAGAATGGACGAGCAGCCATTTTACCTTTCTAGATTATTCACTCTTTCAGGGCTGGAGATCTACAATGAGAGCTATGGCTCCGTTTGATGAGCCTGCCTATTATTAACACAAACAGATGAAGCTGAAAGCTCATCTCAGCAACATGAGGTCAAACACAGGCTTCTGTCACTGGAAAAACTCCCCAGGCCTTGCTTTCCTAAGGGCTGTTATGAAGAAGAGGTTCAAAGAAATGTTAGGCAAAAGAATCTTTGTACTTCCCACGGTGTATGCAGGCAGGCTGCAGATGAAAACGATAGCAATTTATTTTGAAATTTGCTCTTTAATTCTGATGGATTTTCTAAGCAAATGATTTTGAATCAAACAGCTGCTGGGTGAGCAGAACGTACTAGAATAAATCAATCTTCTGCTACCTCCAGAGTGGTGAATAATATGTCTTGGTTAGTGCAGTAGAGATTCCCACATTCAAGATACAAAGCACTGGGCACAACTTGAGTGTGATTGCAAATATTCAAATGCCATGTATGGATCCCGCAGTGACTGAGTAATAAATCATGCAGCAGGCAAACACCTTCCCATTTGCATGGATTTCTGTTGACTTGAAAGGAAAAAGAAACAAATGAGGATCAGCATAGTCAAAAGCCAACTCTAGGTGTCTATTACTGTTTCTGACCCTGTCTGGTCTTGCAAACATGGGACCTGGCCTGATCTCAGGCAAATTTAAATACAGGTTAACGCAGTCACTCCAGGTGAAGGGCAGTGAGTCCCAGAGTGTGTCCCTCCTTCTCCAGCACACTCAAACCAGGGCTCATCCTCCAGGCTCTGCACAAGGAGAACATGTGCTCATTCATCCACCGATGGAGAGGGATATGAAGTCCTGCTTTCCTCCTCCAAAATAACATCTTGGAGTGGAGGGAGTGATGGGGGAAAAAATCAATGTGCTCCTTATACAGAGGACAACATAAACAATGGCCAAGGAAACAAGAGGAAATATCAGGGCACCAAGATAAAGAGGTGGATTTTTAATAGTGAGAGTCCCAAGTTTCACAATGGAAATGCTTATAAGACTAAAGGAAAAGTTGGCATGGTATAATAAAGCATCCATTTATTTACTTATTTATTTATCTTTGAAATCTGTCTAGATTTAACATTTAGGATGTTATTTGGCTGCATCGGATGTCAGTTGTGGCATGAGGGATCTTCACTGAGCCCTGCAGTGTCTTTCAATCCAGCGCACAGACTGTAGTCGTGGGGCATGCGGGGTCTTAGCTCCCTGACCAGGGATCAAACCTGTGCTTCTTGTGCTGCAAGGCAGATTCTTTACATGGGGCCACCAGGGAAGTCCAACTATTCAGGATGTTAAAAAACTGTACCTGGCTATTCATAGAAAGTGCACGGCCCAAGAATAAAGCATATGATTTTTGTTTGTTTGTTTTAGAGAATCAGATGCCCTACCTGTTCTCCTGTTATGTATCAGAGACAAGAAGGATGAGTTGAAGGATCAAGAGATCTGTGTCTCAAATCTAAAGATTTTGATGCAAAGGGGGAAAAAGTAGGAGAATATGGAAAATAAATGACAAAAGGAATCATTGTGTGGATTTTGAGTCTTTGGATATCTCTACAAGATTAATCCAGGTGGTCCTAAAGCTGCCACACACAGTACATGTCTGTGTGTAGAAGCTCAATGTGATTTAGCTTTCTTTGGGAAACCTGTTGTTCCAGGGCCTGTGTGTTTAAAGCACTCCATGCAGCTTCAGTAGCTTTGCTGTTCAGGCTCCTTCTCAGTGACTGGGCTATCATGTATGCCAGGCTATTGTGTATGCCTCCTTGTAGGGGATATAGCGCAGTTCTGTTGTGGCATCAATGGAAAGACCTGAAAAGGCTCCTACATATAACAAGAAACCATAATTCCCCATCTTACATTTCATGTCACTTCAATCAGATTGCTTTAGGCACCCAAAAGTTAGATCTAGCAGTTGGTGCTCTGTCTCCATTCATCATAAATGTAGAATCAAAAGCCAAATCCATCAAATCTATGAACATATAAATAATATAAAACACATCCTGAATAATTGTTAAATTGGTGCCACCTTTGTGCATTCAACTGTGAGACTGTGCTCAGGACCTGGTTTTGCTAAAGGATATTCTAGCATACCTGTACATGCGAAGAGGTTGTGATGGAAAGTTTTAGATATCATGTATAGATCTACTGAGTTGGCAAAAAGTTTCTTTCAGTTGTTGTGTTTTTTTTTTTTTTTTTTTTTAAATTTTGGTCTCTTTTATTGGTTTTCTCTTTATCCATTTTCAGCCATTTTTATTCTTTGGCCCATTTGGCCCTCCCATTGCAGTGGCCTCTCTCAGTGCTGAGCACTGGCTCCAGACACATGCACTCCAGAGTGCTGGCTCGCAAATGGACACACCAGTCCAGCCACTCTGCGGCACGTGGGACCCTCCCAGGACCAGGGATAGAATCGGTGCCCCTTGCACTGCAAGGCAGACTCTACCCACTGGACCACCAGGGAAGCCCTCTTTCAGTTTTTAAGTGAAAATAAAAGATGCATTTTTTCCTTTTTGCCAAGGACTTCATTGAAAAATGTAGTCGCCATTTTGTTCCACTACTTCCTGCTATTTTTTAGGCAACTTCATAATTTCATCTTTCCAAAACTAAAGATTTTGATGCAAAGGGGGAAAAAGTAGGAGAATATGGAAAATAAATGACAAAAGGAATCATTGTGTGGATTTTGAGTCTTTGGATATCTCTACAAGATTAATCCAGGTGGTCCTAAAGCTGCCACACACAGTACATGTCTGTGTGTAGAAGCTCAATGTGATTTAGCTTTCTTTGGGAAACCTGTTGTTCCAGGGCCTGTGTGTTTAAAGCACTCCATGCAGCTTCAGTAGCTTTGCTGTTCAGGCTCCTTCTCAGTGACTGGGCTATCATGTATGCCAGGCTATTGTGTATGCCTCCTTGTGGGGGATATAGCGCAGTTCTGTTGTGGCATCAATGGAAAGACCTGAAAAGGCTCCTACATATAACAAGAAACCATAATTCCCATCTTACATTTCATGTCACTTCAATCAGATTGCTTTAGGCACCCAAAAGTTAGATCTAGCAGTTGGTGCTCTGTCTCCATTCATCATAAATGTAGAATCAAAAGCCAAATCCATCAAATCTATGAACATATAAATAATATAAAACACATCCTGAATAATTGTTAAATTGGTGCCACCTTTGTGCATTCAACTGTGAGACTGTGCTCAGGACCTGGTTTTGCTAAAGGATATTCTAGCATACCTGTACATGCGAAGAGGTTGTGATGGAAAGTTTTAGATATCATGTATAGATCTACTGAGTTGGCAAAAAGTTTCTTTCAGTTGTTGTGTTTTTTTTTTTTTTTTTTTTAAATTTTGGTCTCTTTTATTGGTTTTCTCTTTATCCATTTTCAGCCATTTTTATTCTTTGGCCCATTTGGCCCTCCCATTGCAGTGGCCTCTCTCAGTGCTGAGCACTGGCTCCAGACACATGCACTCCAGAGTGCTGGCTCGCAAATGGACACACCAGTCCAGCCACTCTGCGGCACGTGGGACCCTCCCAGGACCAGGGATAGAATCGGTGCCCCTTGCACTGCAAGGCAGACTCTACCCACTGGACCACCAGGGAAGCCCTCTTTCAGTTTTTAAGTGAAAATAAAAGATGCATTTTTTCCTTTTTGCCAAGGACTTCATTGAAAAATGTAGTCGCCATTTTGTTCCACTACTTCCTGCTATTTTTTAGGCAACTTCATAATTTCATCTTTCCAAAACTTTTTATTTTTTTAAGCAAAGAACTGTTTCAGGTGGCTTGTACATTTTTCCAGGGAACTGAATTTTTTTCTTCCTTTAAGAGAATCTTGCAAAGACCAAAATAAATGGAAATTTGAAAGTGCAATGTCTGGTGAAAACAGCAGAGGAATCAGAACTTCCCAGCCAAGCTGTAACAGCTTTTGCCTGGTCATCAAAGAAACATGCCATCTTGCGTTATCCTGATGAAAGATTATGCATTTTATGTTGACTAATTCCAAATACTTTCATCAAGTGCAGCTTTCAGTTGGTCTAATTGGGAGCAGTACTTGTTAGAATTAATCATTTTGCTTTTTGGAGGAAGCTCGTAATAGAGGACTCCCTTCGAATCCCACTGTATACACAACATCACTATCTTCAGATGAAGACCAACCTTTGGCGTGGTAGTGGTTCATTTCATTTGTCCCACAGTTTCTTCCATCCCACATCATTGTACAGTACCCACTTTTCATTGCCCATCACAATTTATTTTTTAAACTCAGAACATTTTCATTTCATTATGTTTCATTAGAGAATCACATGAGGAAAGACGGTCAAGATTTTTTTTTTTGCTTAACTTACGTGGAACCCAAACATCAAAGTTATTAACATAACCAAGCTAGTACGAATGATTTTCAATGTTCGATTTGGATATTTTGAGTATGTTAGCTATCTGTCACATGATATAATGTTGATTGTTTTCAATTAATGTCTCAATTTAATCTCTATTGATTTCCAACTGGTCTACCAGCCCGTGGATCATTGTCCAATGAGAAATCTCCAGTACAAAACCTCACAAACCACTTTTGACATGTCTGGTCAGTCACAGTACCTTCTCTATACACTGCATAAATCCTTTTGTGTGTGTGTTTCAGTTGCATTTTTAACTTCTTTGAAATAATAAAGCATAGCATGCTGAAAATGTTGCTTTTTTCTTCCATCTTCCATATTAAAGTGGCTACACAAAAATTCACCGATTTTAATAAGTATTTTTTAAATGAATGCTGGGCTTCCCTGGTGGTCCAGTGGGTAAAGAGTCCACCTTGCAGTGCAAGGGACATCAGTGTGACCCCTGGCCCGGGAGGTCCCACAGGCCATGGAGCAGCTGGACTGCTGTGTCCAATTACAAGCCATCCTTCCTCTTAGAGGAACTGAAAGGGAAGAGTGTCGGAGCGCATGCGCCCAGAGCCAGTGCTCTGCAACGAGAGAGGCCACGGCAATGGGAGGCCCACACAGGCCAAAGAATAAAGATGGATGAAAAATAAATAAATAAAAAATAAATAAAAAGAGTCCAAAATTTTAAAAATAAATAAATAAATAAAGTGAATGCTGATATAAGAACTATCACAATACAATCTAACAAAACTTTTTTGAATAAAGTTAAAGACAACTAAGCGCTACTACAGCCATCTTATGGAAAACACTGGACGAACTTTTTTGCTGATTCAAAAGGTTTGATCTACATTTCCATGTTGCTAGCTCACCCAGAGATTCCAACTGCAATTCTGCTGGATGTTTTTGCTTCTAGGTCTTACTCCTTACGGCTTTGGGGAAATCACTCACATGGTTTCCATATTAGTATAAAAAAAAGAGCTTGGATTTCCAGACCTCAGACATCATGATAATGAGTCAGGTCTTGTGGTGGTAAAGAATCTGCCTGTTAAGGCAGGAGATGCAAGAGACATGGGATCAGACAATCCCTGTGTTGGGAAGGTCCCCTGGAGAAAGAAATGACAACCCACTCCAGTATTCTTGCCTGGAAAATTCCATGGACAGAGGAGTCTGGTGGGCTACAGTTCACAGGGTTGCAGAGTCGAACACAAGTACACAATTGAACACAATAATAAATTTATAGCAAAACTTCAGACAGATTCAAATTTCTTTGGCTAACTGGGGTTATTTTGGGGAAATAGCAACCTCAAATCACCCTGTCTTCTGCCTGATCCAAGTAAAATCCATAGGAAATGCTCACAAATCCACTGCCCCTAAAAGTTCCAGTAGTGCAGCCCCATGGCAGCGTAGCCACCACTCTCCACCACTGACATGGGCAACTCGAACTTTCCCAGAGGTGGGTCAGGCACTGGCCCTCATGGTTCATACCTTATAAACAGTTTCTAGAAAGTTTTCTTCACTAGGCTTGAGATGGGAGAACTAGCATCCTTCCTCTTAGAGGAACTGGAAGGGAGGAGTGTTGGAGAATTAGCATAGCCATAGGTTTTTTTTTTTTTTTTGGCCACTTCTATTGGTCTTTCACCCATTGTTGTTCTTTGGCCTGCGTGGGCCTCCCATTGCTGTGGCCTCTCCCGTCGCAGAGCACTGGCTCCAGGTGCATGCACTCCAGAGCACTGGCTTGGTAGTTGGACACATCTGTCCAGCTGTTCCACAGCACGTGGGATCTTCCCAGGCCAGGGATCAAACCCATGCCCCTTGTACTGCAAGGCAGTCCTTACCCACTGGACCACCAGTGAAGCCCAGCCATAGTTTTTATCAAATGAAATTGCTTCAAAAAGTTCTCTTGTTCTTAACATCCTTTCAAAGTTGAAGGAGGTTCCAAGAATACTGAAATTCTACATATGCAGTGGCTCAGTCTCATAGTTTGGTATCTGAATTAGGAAGAGACTTACTCTAAAATTCTGAAAAATAGGTATATTATTTTAGTCTACACTGAAATCACTTCTTCAACTCCTCAAAGAGATGCTCATCTACACTCAAAATATCTCCTTAGCAAATAGCCTCCTACTACCAGTCTCAAGGAAGTGAGAGAGTATGAGATGGTTAGATAGCATCACTTAATGGACATGAAGTTGAGCAAATTCCCAGAGACAGTGAAGGTCTCTGGGAAGGTCAAGTTCCAGGAGACAGAAGAGCCAAGGTGCTACAGTCCATGGGGCTGAGGAGAGTCAAACAGATAGCAACTGAACAACAACAACAACAACCAATCTCAAATTGTCTACTAAATTTTTTTCAAAGACTTCTAAAAATCATAACCCATTCAACTAAGAACGATGCTTTTATTCCCATCTAAAATAACACCCATCCATTCAGAAACCATGCAGACTAGCCACAGACAAGCATTCAGAAATGCCTCATACACTTAATTCTGTATCAGTGCAAAGGTGCATACTTTGTGCATGTGTTTAGTCTTTCTTAACAGGTCTTGCTGTCATTCCTCATGTTCTTGGAAAGTGTGACGTTCGGTCATTGGCAGGTGTACAGAAAAGGCACAAAGTCAAGGTGAATGATGCTGATGATTATTACCAAGATGTGAACTGAGGACAAAGGCTCCTCACTCTTTATTCAAATTAGATAGTCTTTCCAAGAGGAGGATGGTGCAATTCCTTCCAGTAGAGGGTGCAAGGAAAGACACTGATGTGACAGATGGTCACCCAATAATTCACCCTAATTAGCATTCATTAGCATACCCAGGTTATATCTTGATCCAGCACAGAACACGAAGTGTGCACAGAAACACGGTCCCCATTAACCTCATCCAGAAAAGATGCACCCCTTCACGTTGGTGAGGGAACCAGGCAGGAAAATGATGCCACGCTGATCCAGACTGAATCCAGTTCCATGAGCAGAAAGGATTTCATATTCAGGCTAAGCCCACCCAGAGAGGGGCAACTATTCCGGAAGAGAAACAGGCTGTGCAGGATACAGAACGGTGAGCCTTAGGGATGTGAAGACCCTCAGATACAGGCCAAGGTTTACAAGGGGGGGTCCATGCAAAGTATTGTCTTCATCTTTGTACTTGAAGAAAAGCCATTCCCTGATAAGAGGAGAAATCTCCTGCTTGTATATCATTTCAGTGTGTCTATGCTATCTCTGCTGTTAGTGTGAAAAGCCTTTTACTGGAGTTGAAAAGAAACCAGTGGGGAGAGAGAAAAAATAAGGAAAACGAGTGTACACCACCATCTGCTTTTCTGGGAAGATAGAAAGCGTCAAAAGAAAATACATGTGAGGTGCTTGAGGCATAATAAATTTATGGTATTTTTTTCCTGAGCACTGTCCTTCAGGGTGCTGTTGAAAAAAACGCTTTCATCTCCTAGGGCTGAGTGATCATCAATTTACAGGAAATTGCTTCCACCAGCTGATGATGCCCAAATCCATATCTCTAATTTCAGACCCCTCTTTAGAGCTTGGCACCCATATATCTAGGTGTTTATAGGACACTCATTCATACAGGCATCCAACAAGCATTTTGTAGGGTGTGCCACGTGGCAGGAATTGTGTAGTGAGGAATCCACATGGTTCACTGTTTAGTTTGGGAGGCATAGTGAAAAAGAAACTCTTATAAAGCTGTGGGGAAACAGAACAGAGTGCTAAGAAACACCTAGCAGGAGCCTGACCCGTCTGGGGTCACAGAAGCCATGGAGGAAAAGACACTGAAACCAAGACCTGAGGGTCCATGGGGTCGTAAGAGTCAGACACAACCTAGTGACTAAACTACTATTACTCTCAGAAAAAAAAGCTCAGAAAGCAGAGGCCATGAAGATGCAGAAACATATGCAGAAACAGGTAGGCATTATACATGTCTAGAAGGAATAGAAATTGTGGCATAGGGCTTCCCTGGTGGTCCAGTGGGTAAGGACACTGCCTTGTAGTGCAAGGGGCGCCAGTTCGATCCCTGGCCTGGGGAGATCCCACATGCCGCGGAGCGACTGGACCGATGTGTCCAATTATCCAGCCAGAGCTCTGGAGAGTATGTGCCCAGAGCCGGTGCTCTGTGACGAGACAGGCAACTGAGTTGGGAAGCCCAACCAGGCCAAAGAACAAAGATGGATAGATGAAAGACCAATTGAAGTGGCCGAAAAAAAAGAAATTGTGGCATATTTTAAGAAACAAGGGAGCCTGGTGTCGCAGAAGCATCCATCACGCTTCAGATCTGCCCCTCCTTCTGTATCTCTCGTCCTGTGAATGGCATGACCATCTTCCCAGTCACCCAAGGCAGCGGCCTGCACATCCTCCTGTCTGTCTCCTGCAAGACCGATACATCACCCCTTTTCTTCAAGTCTTGCAAATGGGTTTCCTCCTCCCCAAGCCCAGCACTTCTCCTCTAGATGGCGGTCTGATGGTCCCTGAGCTTATCCTCCTGCCTTATCTTGTCTCCCCTCCAGTGGTGACTTGCATCATTGATACAGGACTTCTTCTAGAATGTGGACTGCATCATCTCTTCTCTCATTAACGAATCCCCCCCTCAAGGCTGACCTTTGCTTCCACCAGCTGATGATGCCCAAATCCATATCTCTAATTTCAGACCCCTCTTTAGAGCTTGGCACCCATATATCTAGGTGTTTATAGGACACTCATTCATACAGGCATCCAACAAGCATTTTGTAGGGTGTGCCACGTGGCAGGAATTGTGTAGTGAGGAATCCACATGGTTCACTGTTTAGTTTGGGAGGCATAGTGAAAAAGAAACTCTTATAAAGCTGTGGGGAAACAGAACAGAGTGCTAAGAAACACCTAGCAGGAGCCTGACCCGTCTGGGGTCACAGAAGCCATGGAGGAAAAGACACTGAAACCAAGACCTGAGGGTCCATGGGGTCGTAAGAGTCAGACACAACCTAGTGACTAAACTACTATTACTCTCAGAAAAAAAAGCTCAGAAAGCAGAGGCCATGAAGATGCAGAAACATATGCAGAAACAGGTAGGCATTATACATGTCTAGAAGGAATAGAAATTGTGGCATAGGGCTTCCCTGGTGGTCCAGTGGGTAAGGACACTGCCTTGTAGTGCAAGGGGCGCCAGTTCGATCCCTGGCCTGGGGAGATCCCACATGCCGCGGAGCGACTGGACCGATGTGTCCAATTATCCAGCCAGAGCTCTGGAGAGTATGTGCCCAGAGCCGGTGCTCTGTGACGAGACAGGCAACTGAGTTGGGAAGCCCAACCAGGCCAAAGAACAAAGATGGATAGATGAAAGACCAATTGAAGTGGCCGAAAAAAAAGAAATTGTGGCATATTTTAAGTAACAAGGGAGCCTGGTGTCGCAGAAGCATCCATCACGCTTCAGATCTGCCCCTCCTTCTGTATCTCTCGTCCTGTGAATGGCATGACCATCTTCCCAGTCACCCAAGGCAGCGGCCTGCACATCCTCCTGTCTGTCTCCTGCAAGACCGATACATCACCCCTTTTCTTCAAGTCTTGCAAATGGGTTTCCTCCTCCCCAAGCCCAGCACTTCTCCTCTAGATGGCGGTCTGATGGTCCCTGAGCTTATCCTCCTGCCTTATCTTGTCTCCCCTCCAGTGGTGACTTGCATCATTGATACAGGACTTCTTCTAGAATGTGGACTGCATCATCTCTTCTCTCATTAACGAACCCTCAAGGCCCTCAGGATGAGCACCTGCTCCACTGCGGGCCATGTCAGGTCTGGTGATTGGTTAACCTGCTCAACCTTTCAGAACCACCTGGTCTGTGCGTATTCTAAGACCTCTCTATAGGGAGCAGCTTCATGTGACGGCTAATTTTATGTGTCAACGTGACTTGGTCACAGGTGTGCCCAGATGTTTAGTAAAACATTATTTCTGCTATGTCTGTGAGGGTGTTCAGATAAAATTAGCATTAAAATCAGTGAAGGCAGGAAAGGTTTGCCCTCTCCATGGTGAGTGGAACTTGTCCAGTTCATTGAGGGCTTGGACAGAACAAGAAGGCAGAGAGAAGAAGAATTCCAGCTCTCCCTGCTTCACTGGGAGATGAATCCTCTCCTGCATTCTTGGTTCCCAGGCCTTCACACTAGGACTGAATGACACCACTGGCTTTTCCTGGGTCCCCAGCTTCCCGATGGCAGATCACAGGGCTTCTCAGTTGCTGCTTAAGTACATAAGCCAATTTATTATTACCTATCTACCTACCTAGATGAAAGTGAAAGTGTTAGTCACTCAGTCATGTACGACTCTTTGTGACCCCATGGACTGTAGCCCAAGTCTCCTCTGTTCATGGAATTCTCCGGGCAAGGGATCTTCCTGACCCAGGGATCAAACTCGCATCTCCTGCATTGCAGGCAGATTCTTACCATCTGAGTTAGCAGAGGCTCCAGATACCTGGTTCAATGGCAATTGACTCCGGGCAATGGATCTTCCTACCCGATAACCCATCACGCTTCAGATCTGCCCCTCCATCTGTATCTCTCGTCCTGTGAATGGCATGACCATCTTCCCAGTCACCCAAGGCAGCGGCCTGCACATCCTCCTGTCTGTCTCCTGCAAGACCGATACATCACCCCTTTTCTTCAAGTCTTGCAAATGGGTTTCCTCCTCCCCAAGCCCAGCACTTCTCCTCTAGATGGCGGTCTGATGGTCCCTGAGCTTATCCTCCTGCCTTATCTTGTCTCCCCTCCAGTGGTGACTTGCATCATTGATACAGGACTTCTTCTAGAATGTGGACTGCATCATCTCTTCTCTCATTAACGAACCCTCAAGGCCCTCAGGATGAGCACCTGCTCCACTGCGGGCCATGTCAGGTCTGGTGATTGGTTAACCTGCTCAACCTTTCAGAACCACCTGGTCTGTGCGTATTCTAAGACCTCTCTATAGGGAGCAGCTTCATGTGACGGCTAATTTTATGTGTCAACGTGACTTGGTCACAGGTGTGCCCAGATGTTTAGTAAAACATTATTTCTGCTATGTCTGTGAGGGTGTTCAGATAAAATTAGCATTAAAATCAGTGAAGGCAGGAAAGGTTTGCCCTCTCCATGGTGAGTGGAACTTGTCCAGTTCATTGAGGGCTTGGACAGAACAAGAAGGCAGAGAAGAAGAATTCCAGCTCTCCCTGCTTCACTGGGAGATGAATCCTCTCCTGCATTCTTGGTTCCCAGGCCTTCACACTAGGACTGAATGACACCACTGGCTTTTCCTGGGTCCCCAGCTTCCCGATGGCAGATCACAGGGCTTCTCAGTTGCTGCTTAAGTACATAAGCCAATTTATTATTACCTATCTACCTACCTAGATGAAAGTGAAAGTGTTAGTCACTCAGTCATGTACGACTCTTTGTGACCCCATGGACTGTAGCCCGCAAGTCTCCTCTGTTCATGGAATTCTCCGGGCAAGGGATCTTCCTGACCCAGGGATCAAACTCGCATCTCCTGCATTGCAGGCAGATTCTTTACCATCTGAGTTAGCAGAGAGGCTCCAGATACCTCAGGAAGTAATACACACAAAACACGAAACTCAAGAGTCTGGCAAGACCTAGTGACTGAATATATTAGTTAAGGTTTTCTAGAGAAACAGAATGAATATTTTACAAGCATAGCTCTCCAGCTTCATGTTTCCTGCTTTTTCTTTCCAAGATGTCCCCACACTTCCTGTCTAGCCAATTCTATTTATTCTCTAACTCTCAGTGAACGCATTGCCATCTCTGACTGGCCCTCTTTGAAGTATGCATCCCCAGTCTAAGTGGGGCCCTGTGACCTTGTGGGCAGTTTGTGCGGGTGTCCATCATAGCACACGCCACAAGGCATCTCTTTACTGAGCCTGTCTGCCTTCCTCCATGGGTTCGATGTGCTTGGGGGTAGCTATCCATTATTTAATTTCATATTAACTTGAGCACAGTGTAATGTCCCTGAGCACTCTCTAATTCTATCCTGCTTTCCTAATTGTCACAAGACTTGCTTCTGTGTATTATCTGATCCACTATGAGGCAGGCTTCATGACACCAGGGAGTTTGTCTGTTTCATTCAGTCCTCAGCTCTCACAATGGTACTCGGCACAGAACAGGTGTTCAAATCACTGTGGACAGGTCCAATGAGTGAATGAATGAAGCTAACATTCAAGCCCATATCCTGGCTTTGGTCCATTAGTTTTTCAACATGGCAAACCTCTCTCTCTTTTTTTTTTTTCAGTTTTCTTTGACTTGAGAGTTTTCTAGTAAGTTGTAACTGACTATGTGACTTAGGACAACACTTTCTCTGTTTGAGTGTACCCACCTGTGACATCATGATTTTTTAAATTAAATTTTTATTTGTCTCTCTCATAGGGGTGGGGATATGTATGTATCTTTGCATCCCCAGTCATGATACCTGATGACTATTTACTGAGTGAACGAATGATGGAGGTGCGGCATCATGATTCTAAGAGAACCTCCTTTGTTAAATTTTTGTGAGAGTGAAATGCTGAAGTGAGATGGACAATGCTGAAGTGGTGCCTGGCACACAGTCAGTGCTCAGTATGTGTTAGCAATCCTCTTCCTCCTCATCAAAATTACCTCCATTTTCACTTTATATTCCCTCATCCTTTCAAATCACACCTCTGAAACATTTTCCCTATCACAGTGCCTTCAACTAACAACTATCTCAATGAGTTTAGAGGCTGTAGGAATGTCTCAGACGTAGTCCCCAGCACGATGCTCGGGGCTTATTAAATGCTTCTGTAGAATGACAGTTTGGAATTCCTCCTTTAAAATACTTAAATCTTTATGCGCAGGTCATCTCTTTAGTTTGCCCATGACTGAACCAATCTGCACTTTTCAATAGAAAGTGAGTCTTGATGAAACTGGCTTTTTGCATCTGTTCCTCCCACTTTTGTTATGAATAACAGTTATGAGCAGAATAACAAGAGCATTTCTATTTTTATACATGACATTCATCCACCTGCTTTTCCAAACCTGACACCTGAGCCAGAGACATTTCATCCTAGATTTAGAAAGAAATTGAAATTGGAAAAAAAATAACCGCAGGTGCTCCAAGAAGCAAATAAACCCATGGTTGGGTTGTACAGTCATTTTCATAGAGCTGTTAAGCAGCCAATCTGAGCACGCAGCTCCAGGCAGACTGGACAGGTGCATGTCATGCTATTTTTAGCCCTGGTGGCTTGCAATCCTATGGTACCAATAAAAGTGTTCATGCCCTGGAAATTTATTCCTAATAAAAATAAGATCCTTCTGGCATCTGGGATAAATACTTGGTGGGTCCTGAGTAGGTTGTCTGATGCTGGTTTATGTGACTGTCTATACAAGCCTAAAGTTTAAGCATCGTCCAAAAGATGGCACTGTTTATTTGTGTTTTTATCATGCTTAATTACCAACGTTGTATCATGCCGGCACATTAATGAACTAAACAAAGATGGAGCAGACAGATCATCAGCCACACAAATCAAACTGTCATGTTATTGTAGGTCTCTTCTAACTCTTCATCTTGTGCCTTGGCAAATGAGTATGCCCCAGCCGTTAAACGGAATAACTGCAATGTCAGCAAAACTTTGACTTCCTAAGTCCTTTCTTATTTTTCCTATCTAAAGGGGATTCTGAAATACATTTTTGAAATCATTACAGATGCAGTACAGAAGATGGGTAATTAAGACATATTTATTAACACCTCAATTCTGAAAAGACTGATTTTCAAACGGAAGTAGTCTTTGATGATGTCCAACTGGGACTACCTAGGGAACACAGAACTGGTCATCGTAGGCCACTAGCTCTTAGAAAGCATTGTTCACTTTTTCCTAGATTCCATATACATGCATTAACATACCACATTTGTTTTTCTCTCTCTGACTCACTTCACTCTGCTTGACAGACTCTAGGTTCATCGACATCACTACAAATGATCTAATTCCCTTCCTTTCACAGGTACTGATGAATGTATTTTCACGGCAAGAATGGAGACGCAGTTGCAGAGAACAGACTTGTGAACACGGGGGGAAAGGAGTGACGAGAACATGTTGAGAGAGCAACATGGACCTACACACACTCCCGTGTGTGAGACAGACAGAAGCTACTGCACAACACAGGGCGCTCAGCTCTGTGCTCCGTGATGACCCGGGGCGGGGTGGGAGGCGAGAGGGAGGCTTGGGAGGAAGGGATGTATGTGTACGTGTGGCTGACTCACTATGTTTTACAGTAGAAACTAACACAACACTGCAAAGCAATGGCACTCCAGTTTTTAAAAAATAAATAAAATGAAAGCATCGTTCTTTGAAATGGCTTGTCAAACAAAAGGTGAAAGCATCAACATAACTTTTTCGAACAAATAGGAGATTAGGACTTATGACATTTGTTACATCTCAAGATACAGTAGGGGATACTTCTGTGTAGAGTGGCACAGGGTTGCAGATGGCTTTTGGGGAGCACGTCTGACATTATAGTAAATATATATAGATAGATACAGATATATTTGTAAGTACATTTATAGAGATTTATTTTTCTGGCTCAGTATGCTTTCAGAAAATCACCTTCCCCATTCCTAAATTACTTCTATTTATTTACAGCTTATTGGTTAAGGCAAGTCAAAGGGCAACCTTACATTTAATGGGTTAGAAGGTAAACAGTGACCATGTGTCTGAGGGAGGAAAACCAAATAGAGTATTTTCTGCTCATTCCTATCTAAAGGGATTCTGAAATACATTTTGAAATCATTACAGAAAAAATGGGTAATTAAGACATATTTATTAACACCTCAATTCTGAAAAGACTGATTTTCAAACGGAAGTAGTCTTTGATGATGTCCAACTGGGACTACCTAGGGAACACAGAACTGGTCATCGTAGGCCACTAGCTCTTAGAAAGCATTGTTCACTTTTTCCTAGATTCCATATACATGCATTAACATACCACATTTGTTTTTCTCTCTCTGACTCACTTCACTCTGCTTGACAGACTCTAGGTTCATCGACATCACTACAAATGATCTAATTCCCTTCCTTTCACAGGTACTGATGAATGTATTTTCACGGCAAGAATGGAGACGCAGTTGCAGAGAACAGACTTGTGAACACGGGGGGAAAGGAGTGACGAGAACATGTTGAGAGAGCAACATGGACCTACACACACTCCCGTGTGTGAGACAGACAGAAGCTACTGCACAACACAGGGCGCTCAGCTCTGTGCTCCGTGATGACCCGGGGGGCGGGGGGGTGGGAGGCGAGAGGGAGGCTTGGGAGGAAGGGATGTATGTGTACGTGTGGCTGACTCACTATGTTTTACAGTAGAAACTAACACAACACTGCAAAGCAATGGCACTCCAGTTTTTAAAAAATAAATAAAATGAAAGCATCGTTCTTTGAAATGGCTTGTCAAACAAAAGGTGAAAGCATCAACATAACTTTTTCGAACAAATAGGAGATTAGGACTTATGACATTTGTTACATCTCAAGATACAGTAGGGGATACTTCTGTGTAGAGTGGCACAGGGTTGCAGATGGCTTTTGGGGAGCACGTCTGACATTATAGTAAATATATATAGATAGATACAGATATATTTGTAAGTACATTTATAGAGATTTATTTTTCTGGCTCAGTATGCTTTCAGAAAATCACCTTCCCCATTCCTAAATTACTTCTATTTATTTACAGCTTATTGGTTAAGGCAAGTCAAAGGGCAACCTTACATTTAATGGGTTAGAAGGTAAACAGTGACCATGTGTCTGAGGGGAGGAAAACCAAATATTTTGATAATGACTATTATCACCTCAATTTGAAGTGTGGTCTGCCCAAGGCTTGAAAACAGAAGCCAGTGAATGGTTTCACTAAGTTGAGGGAGGTGGGGGGTCACTATGTACAGAAATGAACACAATTTCTGACAAAATTCCTTTCTGAATGAACACAGAATCATCACGGGAAGTTACACTGAACATTCATTAATGCACATAAGAAGGTGGGTAAGTATGGTTTTTACTCCAATGCCTTCAAAGTCACTTACAGTCAGGGCTAGATCAGAGCTTATAGAGTAGAAAACATGCCGCCTGCACACAAAAGAAACCATTCTGGGAGCTCGCCTCCTTTCTGGCTCTAACGGAAAGCCGGCCGCATTCAGATGTTTTTATTATGGCAGGTAGTCCTTAGAACACATCAATTATCCCCACCAGGGTGAGAGAACAGGCAGGGGGCAAACTGCTGAGATGTGGTGCAATTAAGAACTTCCAAGAACCAATAAAGATTTCTCTTATGCATATTTAGTAACAGCTGACATGTTATAGGAGCAAGTGTCAGAAATTTTAATTGTGTCTGTTTTTCTCTATCCTTGACTTCCTACAGCATCCTTCCACATCTGTAATACTTGGTAATATGGCCTCAGTGGTTTCAGTATAATGACAGGTACTGAAGTTATCTACTCATATTTTATGTTTTCTGAAGAACTGAGTGAAAAGTGCTGAACAGAGGACTCATGACACAGGGAAATGGCTTAGATGCAGATGATGCACTGAAACAAAATAAGTGAGAGGCCAACTCGGACAGGTTTGTCCTTTGTCTCTGGGCATATACGCGGTAAGGCTGCTGGGCATTTGGTTTACCTTGATAGTATATATCAAGAGAACCATTTGATTGATACCTTTTAGAATGTACTTTAGGTGATCATCAGAAAGTGAGTTTGGTCATAGGAGTCCCTGCCTCCACAACATAATGAATATGCCTGTGTGCTCAGTCGTGTCCAACTCTGCAAAGCCCACAGACCATAGCCCACCAGGCTCCTCGGTCCATGGGATTCTCCAGGCAAGAAGACTGGAGTGGGTGGCCATTTCTGCCTCCAGGGGATCTTCCCGACTCGGGTGGAATCCGCATCTCCTGTGTCTCCTGAATTGGCAGCCAGACTCTTTACCACTGAGCCACCTGGGAAGCCCATAATGAACATGGTTGCATAATAAATCTTACTATATCCAAATACAGTAAAGATGTTAAACTGTAGGTTTCAGAGTCAAACATAGCTCAATTTAATTCTTAGCTGTTGTTTACCTGCTGCAGGACCTTGGCCATGTTACTTCACCTTTCTGAGCTCTCACTGACTCATCTATAAAATGGTATCAGCCTCAGGATTGTTCTTAGAATTAAATAACAGAATTTGTGTGAGGAACTTGGCATAATGCCGGAATGTAATCATGCACTCAACATTATCTATTAAAATACAATTTTTCCAAAACTTATACAAACAGTATCTCATTAAACTTCATGATAAGTAAGCAGACGAAGTACTATTAGGCCCCCCCTGAGAAAAAAGAAGCTCAGAAAATTTGAAGTATAGACTTTCAGGTTACTTAGGGAGGTGGTACAAAGCCTAGGTCTGCTGACGGCCAGCTCAGAGAAACCACCCTGGCCTTCACAGTGCAGATGACTAAGAAAGACTCCTATTCATCATAAGCCATTGTCATGCATGTGACGATTAGTTTTATATGAATAAATATCTAGGGTTTATATAGTACCTACTGTTTAAATCAAACATGAATCTAGGTATTGTTGTGAAGGTATCTGGTAGATGTGGTTGCCTGTGTGCTCAGCTGTGTCCAACTGTCTGTGACCCCATGGACTGTGGCCCACCAGGCTCCTCTGTCCATGGGATTCTCTGGGCAAGAAGACTGGAGTGGTTGCCATTTCCTCCTCCAGGGGATCTTCCCAACCCAGGGATTGAACCTGCATCTCCTGCATTGCTGGCGGATGCTTTACTGCTTAAGCCATCTGTCCTTGTAGATGAGGTTAGCATCTACCATTCACTCTGAGGAAAGGATATTACCCTTGCCAATGTGGTGGGCTTCGTTTAATGAGTTGAAGGTCTTAGGAGCAAAACAGGTTTCCTGAAGAAGAAATTCTAACTCAAGATTGTAGCAGTAAGACCTGTCTGACAGGAATAGAGCTGCAGACATAGAGAATGGATTGTGGACACAGTAGGGGAAGGAGAGGGTGATATGAACTGAGACAGCAGCACTGGCATATACACACTACCACGTGTGAAATAGCCAGTGGGAAACTGCTGGAGAACGGCTATACAGGCGCTCTGTGATGACCTAGAGGAATGGGGTGGGAGGGAGGCTCAAGAAGGAGGGGATATTGTACAGCAGAAAGCAACACACCATTGTAAAGCAATTATCCTCCAATTAAAAAAAAAAAAAAAAACCTTTCTGAGTTTCAGCTTGGTGGCCTGCCCTACAAATCTTGACCTTGCCAGTTCCCACAATCACATAAGCTAATTCCTTAAAGCAAATCTCTCTCTCTCAACTACGAATTTTAACTTTAAGTCTTTTCTAGCTGGTGTAGTCAGGGTTCTCCATAGGGACAGAACCAACAGGATACAAATGTGTGTGGTGTATATATATATATATACACACATACACACATGTATATACATTTCTTCTGTTTATATACATATATATATGTATATAAACATTGAGTGTGTGTGTGTGTGTGTATATATATATATATATACACATACACATATCTTTTCTCTCTCTCTCTCTATATATATATATATGCACACACACATATATAGGGGCTTCCTGGGTTGGTGGTAAAGAACCTGCTAATGCAGGAGACCTAAGGAATGTAGGTTTGATCCCTTGGTTGGAAAGATCCCTTGGAGGAAGGCATGGCAACCCACTCCAGTATTCGTGCCTTGAGAATCCCATGGAAGCTCTGTACAAGTGTAAAATTGCCTATCGGTTCTGTTTCTCTAAAGAACCCTTCTTGTCTCAACGGACAAAGTAAAGCCCCCGGAATCCCCTTCCTGGGGCGGAAGTCCCCCTGGCTGCAGGCACACTGCGCCGCCCGCCTCTGACCGTGAGCGACTGCTGCAGGAGCTGGACACGTGCGCCGTCCGCTATCTACCATTCACTCTGAGGAAAGGATATTACCCTTGCCAATGTGGTGGGCTTCGTTTAATGAGTTGAAGGTCTTAGGAGCAAAACAGGTTTCCTGAAGAAGAAATTCTAACTCAAGATTGTAGCAGTAAGACCTGTCTGACAGGAATAGAGCTGCAGACATAGAGAATGGATTGTGGACACAGTAGGGGAAGGAGAGGGTGATATGAACTGAGACAGCAGCACTGGCATATACACACTACCACGTGTGAAATAGCCAGTGGGAAACTGCTGGAGAACGGCTATACAGGCGCTCTGTGATGACCTAGAGGAATGGGGTGGGAGGGAGGCTCAAGAAGGAGGGGATATTGTACAGCAGAAAGCAACACACCATTGTAAAGCAATTATCCTCCAATTAAAAAAAAAAACCTTTCTGAGTTTCAGCTTGGTGGCCTGCCCTACAAATCTTGACCTTGCCAGTTCCCACAATCACATAAGCTAATTCCTTAAAGCAAATCTCTCTCTCTCAACTACGAATTTTAACTTTAAGTCTTTTCTAGCTGGTGTAGTCAGGGTTCTCCATAGGGACAGAACCAACAGGATACAAATGTGTGTGGTGTATATATATATATATACACACATACACACATGTATATACATTTCTTCTGTTTATATACATATATATATGTATATAAACATTGAGTGTGTGTGTGTGTGTGTATATATATATATATATACACATACACATATCTTCTCTCTCTCTCTCTCTCTCTATATATATATATATGCACACACACATATATAGGGGCTTCCTGGGTTGGTGGTAAAGAACCTGCTAATGCAGGAGACCTAAGGAATGTAGGTTTGATCCCTTGGTTGGAAAGATCCCTTGGAGGAAGGCATGGCAACCCACTCCAGTATTCGTGCCTTGAGAATCCCATGGAAGCTCTGTACAAGTGTAAAATTGCCTATCGGTTCTGTTTCTCTAAAGAACCCTTCTTGTCTCAACGGACAAAGTAAAGCCCCCGGAATCCCCTTCCTGGGGCGGAAGTCCCCCTGGCTGCAGGCACACTGCGCCGTCCCCGCCTCTGACCGTGAGCGACTGCTGCAGGAGCTGGAGCCGGTTCTGCCGAAGCCTCCTCTCGTAGTCAAGCGCACCGCGTCCGCCTGCTGTGGGGTTAGGATTTTTGCCTTGCTACTTCAGAAGCATCATCTTGTAATGATCCATAATTCAAAAACATCTTTAAAATACATATATATATATATATGTATGTATACCTGAATCACTTCACTGATATTTGAAACTATATTTGAAACTAACACAACATTGTAAATGAACTATACTTCAATTAAAAAAGAAGTCAAAGAGCAACTCTACGCCAGTAAAAATTAATTTAAAAATCTATTCTATAAATAGTATCTTCGAAAGTATTTTGCTAAACTTCCTAACATTCTAAGACAAAAATAAAATTGGTTTTAATAAATAAAAATACATATTTAAAACACTCAGTGGTGGATTCTTACAGGTCTACTCTTGACTATAGAGTAGACACCTCATGCTTGGGGGTGAGGCTGCTGGCAGCCTGGGTCTCCCTGAGCTCTTTAACTATGTTACTGCGGAACAGCACCCGCTCTGAGGACCCCAGTCTCCATGGGTCTCCAATCCCTGCCAGAGTTGTTGTCTTATGCTTGGGAAGTTCATGAATAGTGAACCTAAAAAGACTCAAACTTAAGAGGAAAAAGCACGGCATTAGAGCCAGACAATCTTGAGATGGAATCCCACCTCCCATCTACTCTGGGTGTGACATGGAATGTACCTGCTTAACCTATGCATGCTCTGCTCTCCCACCGGACAAGAAGCGTCATGGGTCATGTCTGTAGAGACGTGTGTGGCGGTTAGTGTGTAGCACGTGGTAAACTGTTGTTATATACATCGATTCTCATTCCTGTTCGATCCAGATGTTGGCACTCATTTTATAAATTACTTTATGAGGATCCCTTGGTTGGAAAGATCCCTGGGAGGAAGGCATGGCAACCCACTCCAGTATTCGTGCCTTGAGAATCCCATGGAAGCTCTGTACAAGTGTAAAATTGCCTATCGGTTCTGTTTCTCTAAAGAACCCTTCTTGTCTCAACGGACAAAGTAAAGCCCCCGGAATCCCCTTCCTGGGGCGGAAGTCCCCCTGGCTGCAGGCACACTGCGCCGTCCCCGCCTCTGACCGTGAGCGACTGCTGCAGGAGCTGGAGCCGGTTCTGCCGAAGCCTCCTCTCGTAGTCAAGCGCACCGCGTCCGCCTGCTGTGGGGTTAGGATTTTTGCCTTGCTACTTCAGAAGCATCATCTTGTAATGATCCATAATTCAAAAACATCTTTAAAATACATATATATATATATATGTATGTATACCTGAATCACTTCACTGATATTTGAAACTATATTTGAAACTAACACAACATTGTAAATGAACTATACTTCAATTAAAAAAGAAGTCAAAGAGCAACTCTACGCCAGTAAAAATTAATTTAAAAATCTATTCTATAAATAGTATCTTCGAAAGTATTTTGCTAAACTTCCTAACATTCTAAGACAAAAATAAAATTGGTTTTAATAAATAAAAATACATATTTAAAACACTCAGTGGTGGATTCTTACAGGTCTACTCTTGACTATAGAGTAGACACCTCATGCTTGGGGGTGAGGCTGCTGGCAGCCTGGGTCTCCCTGAGCTCTTTAACTATGTTACTGCGGAACAGCACCCGCTCTGAGGACCCCAGTCTCCATGGGTCTCCAATCCCTGCCAGAGTTGTTGTCTTATGCTTGGGAAGTTCATGAATAGTGAACCTAAAAAGACTCAAACTTAAGAGGAAAAAGCACGGCATTAGAGCCAGACAATCTTGAGATGGAATCCCACCTCCCATCTACTCTGGGTGTGACATGGAATGTACCTGCTTAACCTATGCATGCTCTGCTCTCCCACCGGACAAGAAGCGTCATGGGTCATGTCTGTAGAGACGTGTGTGGCGGTTAGTGTGTAGCACGTGGTAAACTGTTGTTATATACATCGATTCTCATTCCTGTTCGATCCAGATGTTGGCACTCATTTTATAAATTACTTTACTTTTTTTTTTTTAATTGCTGCATAGACCAACCTGTAGGCTCCTTAAAACCAGGAGAATGATGTTCAGCTTCAGGGTGGAACATACAATAACTGCTCAATAAATACTTAACAAGCTGACTGATTGAACTCCTACTGTGTGTGGTAGGTAAAATTAAGTATGGGACCACAAATTTACCTATCTTTGAGGACTCAGCAGTTTAACAAAGAACTTTTAGAGAGATATTCTATCTTTTCCGTCTTACACAGTTCCAAATTTACTAGCTGCTAGAAATGAACTATGGTTGGAAATCCAAGCCCATGGTATGTTTTTATGTTTCTTTGGCTGCATGGACAGGCCTACTAAATTGTAGAACCATGATCTTAAATGAAGTCAGGAGAATCTATTTGCAGTGCTGTAAGTGACTGTCTCCCTGGCCGTATGTCTGATTCTTGTACCAACGAGATGATGAGTTAAATTAGGTAGATCTACCAGTGAGGCAGATGTCATATGTTAAGTACCAGGGGGTGCTACCCTCTTGGAGCCTCGCAGTTCTCTAACCTATAAAATGGGGTGATCACACTGCCACATAAGGATTAAATGAGGTACTCAGGGGGTTGAAGTGAGTGACTGAGTGTCGCTCAGCAGGTCTAACTCTTTGCAACCTCGTGGACTGTAGCCTGCCAGGCTCCCTGTGCGTGTAAACGCTCTGGGCAAGAATCCTAGAGTGGGTAGCCACTCCCTTCTCCAGGGGAGCTTCCCAACCCACGGATCACACTGCCCTGCTCCATGTAATGACTTATTAGCTCCCTCTGCTCTCCTCGGTAGGGTCTTCCCTGGGGGCTCTGCGGTAGAGAATCTGCCTGCAATTCAGGAGATGCAGGATCCATCCCTGGGCTGGATATACATACTTACTGTATATACATACTTATTATATATTTATATAATACATATAATTTTGTTCCTCAAAAATTTAAATATAGACTTATACGATCCTACAATTCCACTTCTGGATACATTCCCAAAAGAATTGAAAGCAGGGAGCTGAACAGATATTTGTACACCCAAGTTCATAGCAGCATTATTCAAGACAGTCCAAGGGTGGGAACAACCTAAATGTCAGTTTGGGATGGCAACATGTGGTATCTACAGACAATGAAATATCATTTAGCCTTAAAAAGGGACACAAGGAACTCCCTGGTGGTCTAGTGGTTGGCACTCTGTGCTCCCACAGCACGGGCCTGGGATCAATCTCTGGTTGGGGAACTAAGATCCCACATGACACACAGAGTGACCAAAACAACTAAACTAGGTTTTGGTTGGCACTGACGTAAGTCGCCAAAGACAAATTTACCTATCTTTGAGGACTCAGCAGTTTAACAAAGAACTTTTAGAGAGATATTCTATCTTTTCCGTCTTACACAGTTCCAAATTTACTAGCTGCTAGAAATGAACTATGGTTGGAAATCCAAGCCCATGGTATGTTTTTATGTTTCTTTGGCTGCATGGACAGGCCTACTAAATTGTAGAACCATGATCTTAAATGAAGTCAGGAGAATCTATTTGCAGTGCTGTAAGTGACTGTCTCCCTGGCCGTATGTCTGATTCTTGTACCAACGAGATGATGAGTTAAATTAGGTAGATCTACCAGTGAGGCAGATGTCATATGTTAAGTACCAGGGGGTGCTACCCTCTTGGAGCCTCGCAGTTCTCTAACCTATAAAATGGGGTGATCACACTGCCACATAAGGATTAAATGAGGTACTCAGGGGGTTGAAGTGAGTGACTGAGTGTCGCTCAGCAGGTCTAACTCTTTGCAACCTCGTGGACTGTAGCCTGCCAGGCTCCCCTGTGCGTGTAAACGCTCTGGGCAAGAATCCTAGAGTGGGTAGCCACTCCCTTCTCCAGGGGAGCTTCCCAACCCACGGATCACACTGCCCTGCTCCATGTAATGACTTATTAGCTCCCTCTGCTCTCCTCGGTAGGGTCTTCCCTGGGGGCTCTGCGGTAGAGAATCTGCCTGCAATTCAGGAGATGCAGGATCCATCCCTGGGCTGGATATACATACTTACTGTATATACATACTTATTATATATTTATATAATACATATAATTTTGTTCCTCAAAAATTTAAATATAGACTTATACGATCCTACAATTCCACTTCTGGATACATTCCCAAAAGAATTGAAAGCAGGGAGCTGAACAGATATTTGTACACCCAAGTTCATAGCAGCATTATTCAAGACAGTCCAAGGGTGGGAACAACCTAAATGTCAGTTTGGGATGGCAACATGTGGTATCTACAGACAATGAAATATCATTCAGCCTTAAAAAGGGACACAAGGGAACTCCCTGGTGGTCTAGTGGTTGGCACTCTGTGCTCCCACAGCACGGGGCCTGGGATCAATCTCTGGTTGGGGAACTAAGATCCCACATGACACACAGAGTGACCAAAACAACAAACAAAAAATAAAGACCATGTAAGTGTGTTTCCTTTAAAAGAAAAAAAAGGAACACAATTCCAGTACATGCTACACTGTGTAGGAACCTTGGAAACATCACGCTATATGAAATAAGTCAGACACAAAAGGACAAATACTGCATGATTCCATTCATGTGAGGCATCTAGAATCAGTAAATCCATAGAGACAGAGAGGAGGACAATGGTTACCAGGAAGGCAAGGCAAAATGAAGAGTTATTCGGCAGAGAGCTTCTGTCTGGGGCGATGAAAAGCGTAGCGGGTGGATGGTGGTAAATGGATTACACAACAAGGTGAAGATACTTAATGCCGCTGACTTGCCCTTACTGATGGTTAAAATGGTAGATTACATGCTATGTGTATTTTGCCACAATAAAAACAGCCTTGCGTAGGACGGGTGAGGCCAGTGGGAGAGTCTGCACTGCTCGGTGGGAGCAGGGGAAGGGAGGGAGCCACCCTGCGGACACGCCAAGGCCGTCAACACTCCCCGTGCTGCCAGGCGCTTTAATTACCGCTGGCACTCAGCTGTTCCTCACCGTCTCAACTGGGGGCTGTGTCTGTGGGCCCCCGTCGGATCCTGATTGCCCTGTAGAGCTGCTTTCCCCGCTGCAATTGTCTTCTCGGATTACCACGGTGGAAGGACGGCAATCATCAGCTTGAACCTGATTGCGTGACTGCGTGACACTGGCTGCCGGGCATCACAGCGCCTGCATGGAATTCAGCTGATGTGACGTGCTTCCCCCACTTGGCTTTCTCCCCCCACCTGCCCAACCCTTTCTTCCCGACTTCTTTGGCTTCCCAGTGTCTTCCGCTCTTTCATCAACAGGGTCCAACAGTCAGGGTAGACATGGTATCGGTGCCTGCTCTGAATTTCCCACTGATGGCATCCATCTCAGAATAAGTCAGTCTATATAGCAGATCAAAAAGGATTTTTTCCTCCTCAGCTGCCAGACCCATTCTCATCACTGAGAATCAAATCTGTTCCACGAGCTCATATATCATCATTACCTACAGTGCAGATTCTGAAATCCAAGTGGACCTGGCAATGTTATTGATGCTCAGAGCGGAACGGAGCCCAGGTCACCCTGAATCAGTTGTGCTGGCCTCGCCTTGCTGACAACAACAAACATGTCACAGACAAAATTACTTGAGAAAAGATGGCTTGGTCGTTTAGCGCAGAAGTAACTTGTCAGTGACAGGGGTGGGCTATTTTTATCCTTCGAGCTCAATGCTAATGAAATTGGTGGGGATAACACATGCCTGAGAAACGTGCCCCTCAGGGAACAGCGAGAAGCAGAATGCACTAGAGGTGGCTTGTTTTCAAAGTCATTTGTCTCGATAGAGCCATGATTTAATCAGGGGGATCTTAGGAAGAGCCAAGGAGTTGGGGACCCAGAGTAATAACCCATAAGGCCAGTTCTGTCCCTCATAAGCAAGGCCCCCGGATCAGCTCGGGAGGCTGAGCTCATCTGTCACGTCTGGGTCTCGATTTTCTCACTTGTGCAGGGGAGGTCCTACGGCAAGGCCCTTTGCTCTTTGTGAGGATCACAGGCTGTTTAGAAGGGGACTGGAGATCTGAGACGAAAGACGCCACTCTCATGTTAACAAGGGTTGAAGTGGGGAAAGGAAAATGCTCCAGCATAAGAGGTTGCTGTCTGGCTCTGTAAGAGGATATGCTGGGAGGAGGGAGGGAGGAGTGGGCAATCACAAAGGGGAAAGTCCTCGGTTGGCTGGAGGAAGATGAAGGGAAGGAGAAAGACTCAAGACCTCTTCTGTCAGGGGTCCCCAAGCCTATCCTCAGGTATGATGATTCACCAGATTCACAGGACCCCGGAAAGATGCGACGCTCATGGTTATGTCTGTTAGAGCATGATAGACAGATGAAAGTCAGCAAAGGAAAAAACTGCTGAGGAAACCAGGCACAGGGCTCCCGGCTGTCTTCTCCCAGTGGAGTTCCGTAGACAGCACTCAATTCTCCCAAGAGTGATGTGTGATAGCACAGGTGACATAGTGCCAGCCTCGATGTGCAGAGTGTTACTGGAGGTCAGTCTATCGCATCGTCGCGGAGCACCCGTATGACTGACCTTGGCTACTCAGGCTCCAGCCCCCTTTAGAGATCAAACCAATACAATGTTTCAGGAACACACAGATACATAAGCCACAACATTAGTGTGAAGGAGCTACTGTGGTTTAAGGTCCAGGTACACAACGGCATGGCTGTCAGGCAGGGCATTTCAAGGGCTCAGAGGTGATGTCTCAGAAGCCCGTTGAGGATTCAGTCTTTCTTGGATGGTCACTCCCCTCATCTGTTGAATCAAGCCTTTACTGCGGAAGTATGGAAAGAAGTAGAGTCTGTATCCCTACTGCATACCCATCTTAAGCGTTGGTCGCTCAGCCGTGTCCAACTCTTTGAAATCCCATGAACTGTAGGCACACCAGGCTCCTCTGTCCATGGGATTCCCCAGGCAAGAAGACTGGTGTAGGTTGCCATTTCCTTCTCCAGGGGATCTTCCTGACCCAGGGGGATCAAACCTGAGTCTCCTGCGTTGCAGGCAGATTCTTTACTGCCAGGCCACCAGGAAGCCCATCTCAAGAGTACGTCACTGCTAAATGAGCAGAGTCATGCGTACGTACTAACACATTAAAGTCACTGCCGAATGCACAATTCATCCATTACCACTCCTTTCTTTCCAGTGTCTCTCGGCTGTTTTTCTTTTCAGGTTGATGCATCACATCTCTTTTTGGGAAATCAAGACTTGGAGAATGTTTGACCTTTTTTTGCTACTTTCTCCTGTGTTTCTTTTAAAATCCCATGAGAATAATTATAGCCCATGTCTTTCCCTTTTCCTTGGCTGCCTGTATGTTCAAGGTTAAGTTTTGTGCTCATTGTAGTGACTTTTCTCCACCTATTTTCTGGCGTAATTGCTATCTTCTCATCCCCTTTTCAGTGCGACATGGTAGGAAAATCAGGGCTTTGGAACAAAGGTATGGACTCAAATCCTGGCTATTCAACATGCTGGCTGTGTGCCAGTGGAGTTCCGTGACAGCACTCAATTCTCCCAAGAGTGATGTGTGATAGCACAGGTGACATAGTGCCAGCCTCGATGTGCAGAGTGTTACTGGAGGTCAGTCTATCGCATCGTCGCGAGCACCCGTATGACTGACCTTGGCTACTCAGGCTCCAGCCCCCTTTAGAGATCAAACCAATACAATGTTTCAGGAACACACAGATACATAAGCCACAACATTAGTGTGAAGGAGCTACTGTGGTTTAAGGTCCAGGTACACAACGGCATGGCTGTCAGGCAGGGCATTTCAAGGGCTCAGAGGTGATGTCTCAGAAGCCCGTTGAGGATTCAGTCTTTCTTGGATGGTCACTCCCCTCATCTGTTGAATCAAGCCTTTACTGCGGAAGTATGGAAAGAAGTAGAGTCTGTATCCCTACTGCATACCCATCTTAAGCGTTGGTCGCTCAGCCGTGTCCAACTCTTTGAAATCCCATGAACTGTAGGCACACCAGGCTCCTCTGTCCATGGGATTCCCCAGGCAAGAAGACTGGTGTAGGTTGCCATTTCCTTCTCCAGGGGATCTTCCTGACCCAGGGGGATCAAACCTGAGTCTCCTGCGTTGCAGGCAGATTCTTTACTGCCAGGCCACCAGGGAAGCCCATCTCAAGAGTACGTCACTGCTAAATGAGCAGAGTCATGCGTACGTACTAACACATTAAAGTCACTGCCGAATGCACAATTCATCCATTACCACTCCTTTCTTTCCAGTGTCTCTCGGCTGTTTTTCTTTTCAGGTTGATGCATCACATCTCTTTTGGAACTCAAGACTAGGAGAATGTTTGACCTTTTTTTGCTACTTTCTCCTGTGTTTCTTTTAAAATCCCATGAGAATAATTATAGCCCATGTCTTTCCCTTTTCCTTGGCTGCCTGTATGTTCAAGGTTAAGTTTTGTGCTCATTGTAGTGACTTTTCTCCACCTATTTTCTGGCGTAATTGCTATCTTCTCATCCCCTTTTCAGTGCGACATGGTAGGAAAATCAGGGCTTTGGAACAAAGGTATGGACTCAAATCCTGGCTATTCAACATGCTGGCTGTGTGGCTTTAGATAAGCACTTTGCCCATTTAAACATGTGCCTTCATTGGTAAAAGGACTTTTCAAAGTGGTTGTAAGGATTAGAGACAAGGATATAAAAGGGTCTCCTGTTTTATGGGTGCTAAGTATAGGGTAGCTCTTCTTATTACCCCATCTTTCTCCCCTTGTATTAGTGGTTTATTTTTACCTCTTTGCCTGAGGGGTTTTTTTAGGGGGGGGAGGGTGAGAGGGCATTAAATTTCCTTAAATCTCTATTGGAAGTTGACAGGATATCAACATAGAAACCACGTGTGAGAGTCTGGGTTAGTCACTTTCTACGACGGCTGGAAGAAACGGCCTCCCAGGGCTCTGGCGGCCGGGCGCACACTCCGCTGATGCCGCCCACTGCTGCCTTCTGAGGTCCATCTGTGCTGAAGCCCCTTCCTGTGGACGGCTCCCTGATACACGCCCTGGGAACAGGAAGGCAGCCCATCTCGGGAGACGCTGTCTCCTTCCGACAAACTATTTTGCCCAACAGCCCTCCTGGACTTTCCTCAGCGCTGCATGGCCTCCAAGGCGCTTCCACACCCGTCCTTCCTCCCTCCTGCCTCTTTCACTCAGGTCAGACCTGTCAATGGAATGACGCCTCCTCCAGCGTTTCCCAGAGCCCACCTTACTTCCTCTCACAGATGTCTTCCATAATAAGCTCCTCGCATGTTTTAAGCTCATCCTGACATCTGCTTCTTGGAGGCTCCATTCTTGTTCTGGACTTCTGTTGACCTAGAACATGGTAGCCAGCAGGGTGGACTGGTCCTTATAGGAATAAGCTTTCCCCAGTACAGACCCAGTATGGTACCGGTGCTTTCCTTACACTGTCCTGATCCAAGTACTGGTTCTGCAGCAAATCTGCATATGCAATCACCAGAGACACTCCCTTGGGTTACTTGGTTGCAGTTTGAAAGGCAATGGTGGTCCCCACAGCTTCCCTCTTGGTCCTGAGATTGTCCCAGACAAAAATTAACATCACAAACAGCCTGCCCTATGGGGGAGTGGACTTGGCTGTTGACAGGTTCTGATCTGTGTGTTTTTAGGCAGCATTTCCCTTAAGCTAAACACCTCCCAGCAAGAAGCAGTTGTTCCTCCTTGACTGACTAAGTTACACTTGAGCACAGCTGGCTGTGTGGCTTTAGATAAGCACTTTGCCCATTTAAACATGTGCCTTCATTGGTAAAAGGACTTTTCAAAGTGGTTGTAAGGATTAGAGACAAGGATATAAAAGGGTCTCCTGTTTTATGGGTGCTAAGTATAGGGTAGCTCTTCTTATTACCCCATCTTTCTCCCCTTGTATTAGTGGTTTATTTTTACCTCTTTGCCTGAGGGGTTTTTTTAGGGGGGGGAGGGTGAGAGGGCATTAAATTTCCTTAAATCTCTATTGGAAGTTGACAGGATATCAACATAGAAACCACGTGTGAGAGTCTGGGTTAGTCACTTTCTACGACGGCTGGAAGAAACGGCCTCCCAGGGCTCTGGCGGCCGGGCGCACACTCCGCTGATGCCGCCCACTGCTGCCTTCTGAGGTCCATCTGTGCTGAAGCCCCTTCCTGTGGACGGCTCCCTGATACACGCCCTGGGAACAGGAAGGCAGCCCATCTCGGGAGACGCTGTCTCCTTCCGACAAACTATTTTGCCCAACAGCCCTCCTGGACTTTCCTCAGCGCTGCATGGCCTCCAAGGCGCTTCCACACCCGTCCTTCCTCCCTCCTGCCTCTTTCACTCAGGTCAGACCTGTCAATGGAATGACGCCTCCTCCAGCGTTTCCCAGAGCCCACCTTACTTCCTCTCACAGATGTCTTCCATAATAAGCTCCTCGCATGTTTTAAGCTCATCCTGACATCTGCTTCTTGGAGGCTCCATTCTTGTTCTGGACTTCTGTTGACCTAGAACATGGTAGCCGGCAGGGTGGACTGGTCCTTATAGGAATAAGCTTTCCCCAGTACAGACCCAGTATGGTACCGGTGCTTTCCTTACACTGTCCTGATCCAAGTACTGGTTCTGCAGCAAATCTGCATATGCAATCACCAGAGACACTCCCTTGGGTTACTTGGTTGCAGTTTGAAAGGCAATGGTGGTCCCCACAGCTTCCCTCTTGGTCCTGAGATTGTCCCAGACAAAAATTAACATCACAAACAGCCTGCCCTATGGGGGAGTGGACTTGGCTGTTGACAGGTTCTGATCTGTGTGTTTTTAGGCAGCATTTCCCTTAAGCTAAACACCTCCCAGCAAGAAGCAGTTGTTCCTCCTTGACTGACTAAGTTACACTTGAGCACAGAGTCTCAGCTGTTTACCCGTCCTACCTCCATCAATAAGGAAGTGAGAGCAAACAGCTTGGCATCTATCAGCTGAAACAGCACGAGCAACTGAGACTATTCTGAGAGTCTGTGAATTTGGGACAGTTCAGATGCTATCTGGTCTCTGCCGGGACACTTCTTCTTTTGAATATGTCTGTATTATTAGAACATTCCTGGCCAGGTATTTGGACGCAGCTGGGGCTAGGAACCTAGTTCTAGATACAAGCCTCAGTCACCCCCACGGCTCGGATGAGGAAAGCCTCTGTGAGCCACGGGGCCCAGAGGCCCAGCCAAGGGAAGAGGGCTGAAGGGAGGTGGAGTGAGTGTGTGAAGAATGGTCCTGGAAGCCAGAGGCAGGCAGTCAACAATAGGTGTGCAGCAGGCCAGGATCTCTGGCCTGTGGGCGGAACCTTTGGATAGGGGGTTGTTGGGGGAGAGGGTGGTTAGAAATAGGTGGAACCCCAAACACAGTGGTGGCCAAACCCAGGGAGGCTCATCAAGAAGGGATGTGGCTCCATTCCCTGAGAAAGAAGGATCCTGGGCAGGAAAGCATACTAGAGACAGAGGCTGAAAAATCAGGAAGCTAGCTATTAGCAGGAGACGGGTGGGAAAAATAGCATAGGACCCCAGATGCTGGGAATGTACGGCCAGAGTGGGAACTGTGACAGCCGAGAGCGCTCCAAGGGAAAAACTACTTAGTGATTCTCCTGACCAAGGAGAGGATCTGTGTCTGATTATGGCCTGGAGGAAGACGGGTTTCCTACAGGTCTGTGGGGAGATAGGAAAGAATCAAGAAAGAAAGGGTTAAATCAAGAAAGCTCCAGGGCTTTCCCGGTGGTTCAGTGGGTAAAGAGTCCGCCTTGCAGTGCAAGGGGCACTGGTTCGATCCCTGGCCTGGGAAGATCCCAGTGCAAGGGGCACTTGGGATCATCACAAACAGCCTGCCCTATGGGGAGTGGACTTGGCTGTTGACAGGTTCTGATCTGTGTGTTTTTAGGCAGCATTTCCCTTAAGCTAAACACCTCCCAGCAAGAAGCAGTTGTTCCTCCTTGACTGACTAAGTTACACTTGAGCACAGAGTCTCAGCTGTTTACCCGTCCTACCTCCATCAATAAGGAAGTGAGAGCAAACAGCTTGGCATCTATCAGCTGAAACAGCACGAGCAACTGAGACTATTCTGAGAGTCTGTGAATTTGGGACAGTTCAGATGCTATCTGGTCTCTGCCGGGACACTTCTTCTTTTGAATATGTCTGTATTATTAGAACATTCCTGGCCAGGTATTTGGACGCAGCTGGGGCTAGGAACCTAGTTCTAGATACAAGCCTCAGTCACCCCCACGGCTCGGATGAGGAAAGCCTCTGTGAGCCACGGGGCCCAGAGGCCCAGCCAAGGGAAGAGGGCTGAAGGGAGGTGGAGTGAGTGTGTGAAGAATGGTCCTGGAAGCCAGAGGCAGGCAGTCAACAATAGGTGTGCAGCAGGCCAGGATCTCTGGCCTGTGGGCGGAACCTTTGGATAGGGGGTTGTTGGGGGAGAGGGTGGTTAGAAATAGGTGGAACCCCAAACACAGTGGTGGCCAAACCCAGGGAGGCTCATCAAGAAGGGATGTGGCTCCATTCCCTGAGAAAGAAGGATCCTGGGCAGGAAAGCATACTAGAGACAGAGGCTGAAAAATCAGGAAGCTAGCTATTAGCAGGAGACGGGTGGGAAAAATAGCATAGGACCCCAGATGCTGGGAATGTACGGCCAGAGTGGGAACTGTGACAGCCGAGAGCGCTCCAAGGAAAAGCTACTTAGTGATTCTCCTGACCAAGGAGAGGATCTGTGTCTGATTATGGCCTGGAGGAAGACGGGTTTCCTACAGGTCTGTGGGGAGATAGGAAAGAATCAAGAAAGAAAGGGTTAAATCAAGAAAGCTCCAGGGCTTTCCCGGTGGTTCAGTGGGTAAAGAGTCCGCCTTGCAGTGCAAGGGGCACTGGTTCGATCCCTGGCCTGGGAAGATCCCACGTGCTGTGGAACGGCTGGACCAATGTGTCCAATCACAAGCCAGCGCTCTGGAGCACATGCACCCTGAGCTGGAGCTCTGCAATGAGAGAGGCCACTGCAGTGGGAGGCCCACACAGGCCAAAGAACAAAGATGGATGAAAATAAACAAATGAAAGACCAATAAAAGTGGCCAGAAAAAAAGAAAAAGCTCCAGAGATTGGGAGGCAAGGAAAACAGTACAGCAAGAAGCACCAAAGATCCAGTTCTAGGTAGAAGGGCTTGCCCTGCCTCTGGGGTCCTACTACACTTCACTGTCAAAGACATCATGAAGAAAAAGATTTCCTTGCCCTCTGAGCCTGTGCAGGTCTGACTCCCACAGCCTCAAGCCGGGCCTGTGCCCTCTTGGCTAACTCAGCTCTAGAATTCTTGGTCATCTGGCCCTCCTCTTGGTTGGAGGAGGCTGCCCTCCACCCCACTGTGCTCTCTCCCGAGCTGCCTACATGGAGACTGGAGCTTCCCCAGGCGCCTCAGCCAACTTTGTTCAAAAGAACACTACTCTGAGGGGATGCGCGAAGGGAGGGATCACTGTCCATTGGGCCATGCTGGCTTCTTTTTCTTTCAGAGGGTGGCCAAGATTATCTGTGCCTTCTTTCTCCTTAGTAAGGAAATCAGAGGCGTGGTTTGGTCTGCCATCAGCAACTCCCAAAACTATGAGCCACCATGAAGCCATGGGCCCTCCTGGTTTCCACGCTCCTGCCCACCACCCATTCACCCTGCGATTCTGGGTTTTCAGCCTTCGCTCCTTCAGCACCATGTTGCTGTATCTCTGTTAACTTTTCCCTCTTTCTGGAAATGTCAATCTTAGCTGCTCATTTGCTTAACTGCCTCTATTGCTGATACTCACAGCAAGACTGAAGATGTAACCGAGGGTGCTTTGGGATGAAGGGATGCTATAGAGGCAGTACTGTCAACACACCTAGTTCAACCCCATGTTCCCTTTCACTTCACGCCCCCTGGGGGCTGCTGCCAGGGAGCCAAGCTGATGCGTGCTGCTGGCACCGGTATTCACATCAAGGTTAATTCCTTTTTCCTGTTGTGCTTCCTCCCTCACGATACTTGGCTTCCCAGTGTTTGTTTGTGTGTTTTTTTTAATTGTTACAGAGTTTTGTTGTTCACAGACATGTATGTTCCCAGATCAGTCATATGCATATCCCTGGCCCTACCTCCTTCCCAGTGCCCCCTCATCCCACCCCTCCAGGCTGTCGTACCACGCCCCTGCAGGATCTCCTATTCCCACAGTGCAATGACCATAGCTATCTTTCTCACAAATGGAACATTCCCAGTGTTTTTGTAATGATCTCCGTAGCATCTTTAAAAACTATTCCACCTCATTTAAAATGTGGCATAAATGATGGGGTTTTGACAAATTAAATAATAAGAAGAAATCATTTCCAGTATTCTGTACTTTTCCATTAAGCTCCCCCCAAAATAGTGATTACAGGAGTAACGGTCTCTCTCCACAGTTAATGATGTGCTAGCCCTGGTTTCATTAAAAATCTCATTATTCAAAGATTTATAACTCAGTCCACGAAATCTCCCATGAAGTTGGAAATTCATCTAGTCTCAATATAGAAACTTACTTTTAAATCATTTGAGTGAGGAATGAGTATACAGTGAAGAGGGTAGCTCATAAACAGACACCTCAGGATGCTGATCATGGGGGAAAAAATCAACAAAATGAAACAACACATGCTATTATTGAGTGCTATATGCAGGTTGAAAAGTTGTAAAATACAAAGAATGGATATTTGGGAGTTAGAATACCCAACTTTAGTCCTGACTCTGTTTCCGAGTAGCTTTTTAAGCAATTTCCTGGAACTTTCTGGGTTAAAGTTACATTATCCACCTAAAGAATGAGCTAGCATGTGATCTCTAATATATGTGTATGTTCATCAAATATCAACTGATTATAGAGATTTAATTCCCCCATTAAAAGGAACAAGGACTACTGTGCAGAAGTAGCTGATTCCAGGGTTGGAATAGTGTGAGTGAGTCTGGAATATCTTGTTCATCCAGAAATTAAGGAAGCGCTCAAAATAGTGATGATAAAAGGAAGCAAGTACCACCTTAAAGTGCTCTCACTGGCCACATCTGGGATTTGAGTACTAACATATTTTAAAATGATAATAAATTATGAGAGACAGAAACAGAGACTAAGAGAAAGAACAAATAATAAGCAACTGGAGCAAAATGTTACAAAAATACTTTTTCTAATTCCTTTATGTAGAAAGTCAGGTCATTTATGTGAGATTTTTCTTGTTTCTTGAGGTAGGCCTGTATCACTATAAACTCCTTTCTTAAGACTGCTTTTGCATTGACCCATAGTTTATAAAGTTGTGTTTGTATTTTTCTTTTAGTCTCAAGGTATTTTTTTGATATCCTCTCTGATATCCTTGCTGACCCATGGGCTTTCATAGCATTTTGTTTAGATTCCATGCGTTTATGGCTTTTTTTCAGTTTTCTGCCTGAAATTGATCTCTAGTTTCATGCTGGATATGACTTCAATCCTCTTATACTTACTGAGACTTATTTTTTGGCCTAGCATGTGATCTATCCTAAAGAGGTCCATGTGCTTGAAAAGTATTTTCTTGCTTTGGGGTAGAATGTTCTCTCTCTCTCATGTAAAATTTAAGGTCATAGTGTCATTAATGATTTTTGTCTGGATGTTCTAGCCACTGAGGTAAGTGGGGTATTAAAGTTTCCTACTACTATTGTCAAGTTCTTTCTTTATAACTATTAACATTTGATTTGTATATTTAGGTGTTCCCTGTTAGATGCACATATATTCTCTTCTTGCACTGACCCGTTTATTATTATACAATGCCCTCCTTTATCTTTTTTTATAGACTTTGTCTACGTTGTCTGATATGAACATTTCCACCTCAGCTTTCCTGTTATGTCTATTTGCATGGAAACCCTTTAGCATCCCGGCACTTTCTGTGTGACTATGGCTCGGAAGTGAGTCTCTTGTAGGTGACACACAGATGAGTCTTAACGTCTTATCCATTCAGCCTCCCTATGTCTTTTGATTGGAACATTTAGTTGATTTGCATTTAAAGTGATTATTGATAGTATGTATTTATTACCATTTCATTACTTGTTTTTCTTCTTGTTTTTATAGTTCTTCTTTATTCTTTTCTTCATCTTTTAACATATTCCTTTGTGGCTTGATGTAAATTTTTAGTGTCATATTTAGGCTCTTTGATTTATGGTGTATTTACTGCAGGTTTTTTTTTCATTTTTTCTTTTTTTAAAATTTATTTATTTTAAAGTTTTTACAGAGTTTTGTTGTTCACAGACATGCATGTTCCCAGATCAGTCATATGCATATCCCTGGTCCCCTTCATTTTGTCTTCTTTGTGGTTATATGAGGATCATGTATATCAGGAGACATGCTCTTTGTTTTAAACTGGTAGTCATTTAGATTAAAACACATTCTAAAAGCTGTACATTTTATCTACCCTCATGTTTTGCATTGACCCAGTTTATTTTTTTTTGCTCTTTTTGATACCTCTCTGATATCCTTGCTGACCCATGGGCTTTCATAGCATTTTGTTTAGATTCCATGCGTTTATGGTTTTTTTTCAGTTTTCTGCCTGAAATTGATCTCTAGTTTCATGCTGGATATGACTTCAATCCTCTTATACTTACTGAGACTTATTTTTTGGCCTAGCATGTGATCTATCCTAAAGAGGTCCATGTGCTTGAAAAGTATTTTCTTGCTTTGGGGTAGAATGTTCTCTCTCTCTCATGTAAAATTTAAGGTCATAGTGTCATTAATGATTTTTGTCTGGATGTTCTAGCCACTGAGGTAAGTGGGGTATTAAAGTTTCCTACTACTATTGTCAAGTTCTTTCTTTATAACTATTAACATTTGATTTGTATATTTAGGTGTTCCCTGTTAGATGCACATATATTCTCTTCTTGCACTGACCCGTTTATTATTATACAATGCCCTCCTTTATCTTTTTTTATAGACTTTGTCTACGTTGTCTGATATGAACATTTCCACCTCAGCTTTCCTGTTATGTCTATTTGCATGGAAACCCTTTAACATCCCCTCACTTTCTGTGTGACTATGGCTCGGAAGTGAGTCTCTTGTAGGTGACACACAGATGAGTCTTAACGTCTTATCCATTCAGCCTCCCTATGTCTTTTGATTGGAACATTTAGTTGATTTGCATTTAAAGTGATTATTGATAGTATGTATTTATTACCATTTCATTACTTGTTTTTCTTCTTGTTTTTATAGTTCTTCTTTATTCTTTTCTTCATCTTTTAACATATTCCTTTGTGGCTTGATGTAAATTTTTAGTGTCATATTTAGGCTCTTTGATTTATGGTGTATTTACTGCAGGTTTTTTTTTCATTTTTTCTTTTTTTAAAATTTATTTATTTTAAAGTTTTTACAGAGTTTTGTTGTTCACAGACATGCATGTTCCCAGATCAGTCATATGCATATCCCTGGTCCCCTTCATTTTGTCTTCTTTGTGGTTATATGAGGATCATGTATATCAGGAGACATGCTCTTTGTTTTAAACTGGTAGTCATTTAGATTAAAACACATTCTAAAAGCTGTACATTTTATCTACCCTCATGTTTTACAATTACTATCATATTTTATATCTTTATCAATATACCTTAACTATTTATTATAGTTATAGTTTATTTTACTAATTTTTACCTTTTTTTTTTATTTTTTTAAAGCTTTATTTTACTTTTAACTTTTACAGAGTTTTGTTGTTCACAGACATGCATGTTCTCAGATTAGTCACATGTATATCTCCCCCTTCCCTCCCCTCCCGACCATCACACAGCACCCCTGAAGGATCCCCTTTTCTCACAGAGCAATGACTAGAGCTATTTTCTTCACTTATGATAGTACAGGCCTTCATGCTACTTCCTTTACGCCTCTCACCCACTGTTCCTTCCCCACAATGTCCATATGTCCACTGTCCATGTCTGTCTTTCTGTCGCTTCACTGCATGTGCCATCATCACCATCCTACTAGATTCCATATATATGTGTTAATATACTGTATTTGTCCTTCTCTTTCTGACTGACTTCACTTTTGATGATACGTTCTAGATCCAGCCACCTCATCAGGGTTGATTCTTCTGCATTTCTCTTTACAGCTGTGTAGTATTCCATTGTATATATGTACCAGAGCTTTTGGATCCATTCGTTCGTCGATGGGCATCTAGGTTCCTTCCATGTTCTAGCTATTGTATAGAGAGCTGCAATGAACATTGGGGTACAGGTGCTTCTTTCAGTTTTGATTTCGTCAGGGTATAAGCCTAAGAGTGGGATTGCTGGGTCATATGGTGCTTCTATTTTTAGTTTTTTTAAGAAATCTCCAGACTGTCTTCCATAGAGGCTGTATCAATTTACACTCCCACCAGCAATGCAGAAGTGTTCCCTTTTCTCCGCAGCCTCTCCAGCATTTATTGTCTGTCGATTTGTGGATGATGGCCATTCTGACGGGTGTGAGGTGATATCTCATTGTAGTTTTGATTTGCATTTCTCTAATTATTAGTGAAGTTGAGCATCGTTTCATGTGTTTTTGGGCCATCTGTATGTCATCGTTGGAGAGGTGTCTGTTTAGGTCCTTTTCCCATTTTTTGATTGGGTTGTTCGTTTTTCCAGTGCTGAGTTGTCTCAGTTGCTTGTAGATTTTGGAGATTAATTCTTTGTCTGTTGTTTCATTTGCTATGATTTTCTCCCACTCTGTGGGCTGTCTGTACAGCTTTTTTGTAATTTCTTTAGCTGTGAAAAAGCTTTTAAGTTTCATGAGGTCCCACATGTTCATTTGTCTTTTTAGTTCCACAATTCTAGTAGGTGGGTCAGAGAAGATCTTGCTTTGATTGATGTCCTTGAGGGTTTTGCCTATATTCTCCTCTAAGAGTTTGATGGTTTCTGGCCTTACATTTAAGTCTTTAATCCATTTTGAGTTGATCTTTGTGTATGGTGTCAGGGTATGTTCCAACTTCATTTTCTTGCATGTAGCTGCCCAATTTTCCCAGCACCATTTGTTGAAGAGGCTGTCTTTGTCCCATTTTATATGTTCACCTCCTTTGTCAAAAATAAGGTACCCATAGGTGCATGGCTTTATCTCTGGGTTCTCGATCTTGTTCCATTGGTCGATATTTCTGTTTTTGTGCCAGTACCATACTGTTTTGATGACTGTTGCTTTATAGTAGAGTCTGAAGTTGGGGAGACTGATCCCCTCAGCTCCATTCTTCTTCCTGAGGATTGCTTTGGCTATTCGAGGTCTTTTGTGTTTCCATATGAACTGTGTTATTCGTTGGTCTAGTTCTGTGAAGAATGTTATTGGAAGTTTGATAGGGATCGCATTGAATCTATAGATGACATTTGGTAGTATGATCATTTTCACAATATTGATTCTCCCGACCCAGGAACACGGAATATTTCTCCATCTGTTTAACTCTTCTTTAATGTCTCTCATGAGTGTCTTGTAATTTTCTGTGTACAGTTCTTTTGTTTCTTTGGGTAGGTTTATTCCTAGATATTTGATTCTTTTGGTTGCGATGGTGAAGGGAATTGCCTCTTTGATTTCATTTTCTGATTTTTCATTGTTTGTGTATAGGAATGCCAGTGATTTCTGTATATTGATTTTGTATCCTGCGACTTTGCTGAATTCGCTGATTAACTCTAGTAGTTTTGTAACCGTGTTTTTGGGATTTTCTATGTATAATATCATGTCATCTGCAAATAGAGAGAGTTTGACTTCTTCTTTGCTTTGTAGATTTTGGAGATTAATTCTTTGTCTGTTGTTTCATTTGCTATGATTTTCTCCCACTCTGTGGGCTGTCTGTACAGCTTTTTTGTAATTTCTTTAGCTGTGAAAAAGCTTTTAAGTTTCATGAGGTCCCACATGTTCATTTGTCTTTTTAGTTCCACAATTCTAGTAGGTGGGTCAGAGAAGATCTTGCTTTGATTGATGTCCTTGAGGGTTTTGCCTATATTCTCCTCTAAGAGTTTGATGGTTTCTGGCCTTACATTTAAGTCTTTAATCCATTTTGAGTTGATCTTTGTGTATGGTGTCAGGGTATGTTCCAACTTCATTTTCTTGCATGTAGCTGCCCAATTTTCCCAGCACCATTTGTTGAAGAGGCTGTCTTTGTCCCATTTTATATGTTCACCTCCTTTGTCAAAAATAAGGTACCCATAGGTGCATGGCTTTATCTCTGGGTTCTCGATCTTGTTCCATTGGTCGATATTTCTGTTTTTGTGCCAGTACCATACTGTTTTGATGACTGTTGCTTTATAGTAGAGTCTGAAGTTGGGGAGACTGATCCCCTCAGCTCCATTCTTCTTCCTGAGGATTGCTTTGGCTATTCGAGGTCTTTTGTGTTTCCATATGAACTGTGTTATTCGTTGGTCTAGTTCTGTGAAGAATGTTATTGGAAGTTTGATAGGGATCGCATTGAATCTATAGATGACATTTGGTAGTATGATCATTTTCACAATATTGATTCTCCCGACCCAGGAACACGGAATATTTCTCCATCTGTTTAACTCTTCTTTAATGTCTCTCATGAGTGTCTTGTAATTTTCTGTGTACAGTTCTTTTGTTTCTTTGGGTAGGTTTATTCCTAGATATTTGATTCTTTTGGTTGCGATGGTGAAGGGAATTGCCTCTTTGATTTCATTTTCTGATTTTTCATTGTTTGTGTATAGGAATGCCAGTGATTTCTGTATATTGATTTTGTATCCTGCGACTTTGCTGAATTCGCTGATTAACTCTAGTAGTTTTGTAACCGTGTTTTTGGGATTTTCTATGTATAATATCATGTCATCTGCAAATAGAGAGAGTTTGACTTCTTCTTTTCCAATCTGGATTCCTTTGATTTCTTTCTCTTCTCTTATTGCTATTGCTAGAACTTCCAGGACTATGTTGAATAAGAGTGGTGAAAGTGGACACCCTTGTCTTGTTCCTGATCTTAGAGGAAATGCTTTGAGTTTTTCACCATTGAGGATAATGTTCGCTGTGGGCTTCTCATATATGGCTTTCACTATGTTAAGATAAGTTCCTTCTATGCCCATTTTTTGAAGAGTTTTTATCATAAATGGATGCTGTACTTTGTCAAAGGCTTTTTCTGCATCTATTGAGATGATCATGTGTTTTTGTCTTTCAATTTGTTGATATGGTGTATCACATTGATTGATTTGCGGATGTTGAAGAATCCTTGCATGCCTGGGATGAACCCAACTTGATCGTGATGAATGAGCTTTTTGATGTGTTGCTGAATTCTGTTTGCTAGGATTTTGTTGAGGATTTTGGCATCTAGATTCATCAGTGAAATTGGCCTATAATTTTCTTTTTTTGTGATGTCTTTGCCTGGCTTTGGTATCAGGGTGATGGTGGCCTCGTAGAATGTGTTTGGAAGTGTTCCTTCCTGGGCAATTGTTTGGAAGAGTTTTAGAAGGACAGGCATTAGCTCTTCTTTAAATGTTTGGTAGAATTCACTTGTGAAACCATCTGGCCCTGGGCTTTTATTTTTGGGTAGATTTTTGATCACAAGGTCGATTTCTGAGCTTGTGATTGGCTTGTTCATAGTTTCTATTTCTTCCTGGTTGAGTCTTGGGAGATTAATCCTCTCCAAGAAACTGTCCATTTCTTCCAGGTTGTCCAGTTTGTTGCCATAGAGTTGTTCATAATAGTCTCTTATAATCCTTTGGATTTCTGCCCAGTGATTTCTGTATATTGATTTTGTATCCTGCGACTTTGCTGAATTCGCTGATTAACTCTAGTAGTTTTGTAACCGTGTTTTTGGGATTTTCTATGTATAATATCATGTCATCTGCAAATAGAGAGAGTTTGACTTCTTCTTTTCCAATCTGGATTCCTTTGATTTCTTTCTCTTCTCTTATTGCTATTGCTAGAACTTCCAGGACTATGTTGAATAAGAGTGGTGAAAGTGGACACCCTTGTCTTGTTCCTGATCTTAGAGGAAATGCTTTGAGTTTTTCACCATTGAGGATAATGTTCGCTGTGGGCTTCTCATATATGGCTTTCACTATGTTAAGATAAGTTCCTTCTATGCCCATTTTTTGAAGAGTTTTTATCATAAATGGATGCTGTACTTTGTCAAAGGCTTTTTCTGCATCTATTGAGATGATCATGTGATTTTTGTCTTTCAATTTGTTGATATGGTGTATCACATTGATTGATTTGCGGATGTTGAAGAATCCTTGCATGCCTGGGATGAACCCAACTTGATCGTGATGAATGAGCTTTTTGATGTGTTGCTGAATTCTGTTTGCTAGGATTTTGTTGAGGATTTTGGCATCTAGATTCATCAGTGAAATTGGCCTATAATTTTCTTTTTTTGTGATGTCTTTGCCTGGCTTTGGTATCAGGGTGATGGTGGCCTCGTAGAATGTGTTTGGAAGTGTTCCTTCCTGGGCAATTTTTTGGAAGAGTTTTAGAAGGACAGGCATTAGCTCTTCTTTAAATGTTTGGTAGAATTCACTTGTGAAACCATCTGGCCCTGGGCTTTTATTTTTGGGTAGATTTTTGATCACAAGGTCGATTTCTGAGCTTGTGATTGGCTTGTTCATAGTTTCTATTTCTTCCTGGTTGAGTCTTGGGAGATTAATCCTCTCCAAGAAACTGTCCATTTCTTCCAGGTTGTCCAGTTTGTTGCCATAGAGTTGTTCATAATAGTCTCTTATAATCCTTTGGATTTCTGCATTATCCGTTGTAATCTCTCCTTTTTCATTTTTGATTTTGGTGATCTGGTTCCTCTCTCTCTTTTTCTTGATGAGTCTGGCCAGTGGTGTGTCGATTTTATTGACTTTTTCGAAGAACCAGCTTTTTGTTTTATTTATCTTTACTATTGTTTCTTTTGTTTCTTTTTCATTTATTTCTGCTCTGATCTTTATGATTTCCCTTCTTCTGCTGGCTTTGGGGTGTTTTTGTTCTTCTTTCTCCAGTTGTTTTAAGCGTAAGGTAAGGTCGTCTGTTTGAGATTTTCCTAGTTTCTTGAGGTGGGATTGTATTGCTATAAACTTCCCTCTTAGAACTGCTTTTGCTGTATCCCATAGGTTTTGCACTGTCGTGTGTTCATTGTCATTTTCTTCTAGGAATTTTTTTATTTCTTCTTTGATTTCCTCAATGATCAGTTGGTTTTTTAGGTATGTGTTGTTTAATCTCCATGTGTTTGTGTTTTTAGCGGTTTTTTTCCTGTAGTTGATCTCTAGTCTCACTGCATTGTGGTCCGAGAAGATGGTTGATAGAATTTCAGTTTTCTTGAATTGACTGAGGATTGATTTGTGGCCCAAGATGTGGTCTATCCTGGAGAATGTTCCGTGAGCACTTGAGAAGAAAGTGTATTCTTCTGCTTTTGGATGGAAAGTCCTAAAGATATCAATGAGGTCCATTTCTTCTAGTGTGGCATTTAAGACTTGTGTTTCTTTATTAATTTTCTGTTTGGATGATCTGTCCATTGGTGTGAGAGGAGTGTTAAAGTCTCCTACTATGATTGTGTTGCTGTCAATGTCTTCTTTTATGTCTGAAAGTGTATGTCTTATGTATTGGGGTGCTCCTGCGTTGGGAGCGTAGATATTTATGATTGTTATGTCTTCCTCTTGGATGGATCCCTTAATCATGATATAGTGAAGGACAGGCATTAGCTCTTCTTTAAATGTTTGGTAGAATTCGGCTGTGAAGCCATCTGGTCCTGGGCTTTTATTTTTGGGTAGATTTTTGATCACAAGGTCGATTTCTGAGCTTGTGATTGGCTTGTTCATAGTTTCTATTTCTTCCTGGTTGAGTCTTGGGAGATTAATCCTCTCCAAGAAACTGTCCATTTCTTCCAGGTTGTCCAGTTTGTTGCCATAGAGTTGTTCATAATAGTCTCTTATAATCCTTTGGATTTCTGCATTATCCGTTGTAATCTCTCCTTTTTCATTTTTGATTTTGGTGATCTGGTTCCTCTCTCTCTTTTTCTTGATGAGTCTGGCCAGTGGTGTGTCGATTTTATTGACTTTTTCGAAGAACCAGCTTTTTGTTTTATTTATCTTTACTATTGTTTCTTTTGTTTCTTTTTCATTTATTTCTGCTCTGATCTTTATGATTTCCCTTCTTCTGCTGGCTTTGGGGTGTTTTTGTTCTTCTTTCTCCAGTTGTTTTAAGCGTAAGGTAAGGTCGTCTGTTTGAGATTTTCCTAGTTTCTTGAGGTGGGATTGTATTGCTATAAACTTCCCTCTTAGAACTGCTTTTGCTGTATCCCATAGGTTTTGCACTGTCGTGTGTTCATTGTCATTTTCTTCTAGGAATTTTTTTATTTCTTCTTTGATTTCCTCAATGATCAGTTGGTTTTTTAGGTATGTGTTGTTTAATCTCCATGTGTTTGTTTTTTTAGCGGTTTTTTTTCCTGTAGTTGATCTCTAGTCTCACTGCATTGTGGTCCGAGAAGATGGTTGATAGAATTTCAGTTTTCTTGAATTGACTGAGGATTGATTTGTGGCCCAAGATGTGGTCTATCCTGGAGAATGTTCCGTGAGCACTTGAGAAGAAAGTGTATTCTTCTGCTTTTGGATGGAAAGTCCTAAAGATATCAATGAGGTCCATTTCTTCTAGTGTGGCATTTAAGACTTGTGTTTCTTTATTAATTTTCTGTTTGGATGATCTGTCCATTGGTGTGAGAGGAGTGTTAAAGTCTCCTACTATGATTGTGTTGCTGTCAATGTCTTCTTTTATGTCTGAAAGTGTATGTCTTATGTATTGGGGTGCTCCTGCGTTGGGAGCGTAGATATTTATGATTGTTATGTCTTCCTCTTGGATGGATCCCTTAATCATGATATAGTGACCTGCCTTGTCTCTTAGAATCTTCTTTACTTTAAAATCTATTTTATCTGATATGAGGATTGCTACTCCAGCTTTCTTTTGATTTCCATTTGCATGGAATATCTTTTTCCAGCCTCTCACTTTCAGTCTATGAGTGTCTCTAGGTCTGAAATGAGTTTCCTGGAGGCAGCATATGTATGGGTCATGTTTTTGGATCCATTCAGCCACTCTGTGTCTTTTGGTTGGGGCGTTTAGTCCATTGACGTTCAAAGTAATTATTGATACAAATGATCCTATTGTCATCTTCTTAGATGTTATGATGGATTTGTTTCGTGGATCTTCTCCTTTTATACTTGTTTTCTATATAAGTCCCTTTAACACTTGTTGTAAGGCTGGTTTGGTGTGACTAAATTCTTTTAATTTTTGCTTGTCTGTAAAGCTTTTGATTTCTCCATCAATTTTGAAGGAGATCCTTGCAGGGTAGAGGATTCTTGGTTGCAGATTATTCTCTTTCAGCCGTTTAAATGTGTCCTGCCATTCCCTTCTGGCCTGCAGAGTTTCTGTTGAGAGATCAGCTGTTAAACGGATGGGCTTTCCCTTGTATGTCACTAGTTGCTTTTCCCTTGCTGCTTTGAGAATTCTATCTTTGTGTTTAATTTGTGTTAACTTCATTAATATGTGTCTTGGTGTGTTTCTTCTCGGATTGATTCTGTTAGGTACTCTTTGTGCTTCTTGGACTTGATTGACTATTTCTTTTCCCATGTTGGGGAAATTTTCAACTATAATCTCTTCAAAAATTTTCTCATAGCCTTTCTTTTTTTCTTCTTCTTCTGGAACCCCTATAATTCGAATATTGGTGCGTTTTGGTTGATAGAATTTCAGTTTTCTTGAATTGACTGAGGATTGATTTGTGGCCCAAGATGTGGTCTATCCTGGAGAATGTTCCGTGAGCACTTGAGAAGAAAGTGTATTCTTCTGCTTTTGGATGGAAAGTCCTAAAGATATCAATGAGGTCCATTTCTTCTAGTGTGGCATTTAAGACTTGTGTTTCTTTATTAATTTTCTGTTTGGATGATCTGTCCATTGGTGTGAGAGGAGTGTTAAAGTCTCCTACTATGATTGTGTTGCTGTCAATGTCTTCTTTTATGTCTGAAAGTGTATGTCTTATGTATTGGGGTGCTCCTGCGTTGGGAGCGTAGATATTTATGATTGTTATGTCTTCCTCTTGGATGGATCCCTTAATCATGATATAGTGACCTGCCTTGTCTCTTAGAATCTTCTTTACTTTAAAATCTATTTTATCTGATATGAGGATTGCTACTCCAGCTTTCTTTTGATTTCCATTTGCATGGAATATCTTTTTCCAGCCTCTCACTTTCAGTCTATGAGTGTCTCTAGGTCTGAAATGAGTTTCCTGGAGGCAGCATATGTATGGGTCATGTTTTTGGATCCATTCAGCCACTCTGTGTCTTTTGGTTGGGGCGTTTAGTCCATTGACGTTCAAAGTAATTATTGATACAAATGATCCTATTGTCATCTTCTTAGATGTTATGATGGATTTGTTTCGTGGATCTTCTCCTTTTATACTTGTTTTCTATATAAGTCCCTTTAACACTTGTTGTAAGGCTGGTTTGGTGTGACTAAATTCTTTTAATTTTTGCTTGTCTGTAAAGCTTTTGATTTCTCCATCAATTTTGAAGGAGATCCTTGCAGGGTAGAGGATTCTTGGTTGCAGATTATTCTCTTTCAGCCGTTTAAATGTGTCCTGCCATTCCCTTCTGGCCTGCAGAGTTTCTGTTGAGAGATCAGCTGTTAAACGGATGGGCTTTCCTTGTATGTCACTAGTTGCTTTTCCCTTGCTGCTTTGAGAATTCTATCTTTGTGTTTAATTTGTGTTAACTTCATTAATATGTGTCTTGGTGTGTTTCTTCTCGGATTGATTCTGTTAGGTACTCTTTGTGCTTCTTGGACTTGATTGACTATTTCTTTTCCCATGTTGGGGAAATTTTCAACTATAATCTCTTCAAAAATTTTCTCATAGCCTTTCTTTCTTTCTTCTTCTTCTGGAACCCCTATAATTCGAATATTGGTGCGTTTGATATTATCCCAGAGATCTCTGAGGCTGTCCTCTGCTCTTTTCATTCTTTGAGCTAAAGTCTGTTTTTCAGCAGTTACTTCCACCATTTTATCTTCCAGCTCACTTATCCGGTCTTCTGTCTCAGATACTCTGCTCTTGATTCCTTCTACCGTGTTTTTCAGTTCAGCAATTGAGTTGTTTGTCTCTGTTACTTTTTTGGTAAGTTCTTGTATTTCTTTATTCAGTGTGTTAGTTGTATCTTGCAATTTCTCTGAAATTCTGTTTTCAGTGTCTTTGATCATCTTTACTATCATTCTTCTGAAATCACTCTCAGAAAGTTTGTCCAAATTCTCTTCATTAATTTGATCTTGTGTGTTTGTGGATTGTTCCTTCGCTTGTGTGGTATTTCTCTGCCGTTTCATTGTTATTATTAATTTTTTAAAAACTGATTCTGTTTGGGATTTCCTTTTCCCAGACTTTGAGTTACGTCTGTTGGTGTTTGTTGTTTGGATGGGGCTTCTATTCTGGGTGATGCTGGTGATTGGGTGATGTCAGGACTTGTATACAAGTGATTACCTTTGCTGGCGTTCTCACTTGTATACTGCTCTTTAGTGTTATGCGTTCTCTAGTATTGTAGAGTTTTGGAGTCAGTGCACCCTCCTTAAAACCCCGGGGCTCGTTGCCTGACCAGGGAATGAAGATTTCACGGCTGGTTTGTTATGGCATTAAATGATATTAAAACATATATATGCAAATGAGAAACAGAAGGTATACCTTTGACAAATGACAATTTAAAAATTATGCAAGTACTATCTAGCGTATTGAATTATACACATTATGCAAGATATCAGCGGAGATCAGCTGTTAAACGGATGGGCTTTCCCTTGTATGTCACTAGTTGCTTTTCCCTTGCTGCTTTGAGAATTCTATCTTTGTGTTTAATTTGTGTTAACTTCATTAATATGTGTCTTGGTGTGTTTCTTCTCGGATTGATTCTGTTAGGTACTCTTTGTGCTTCTTGGACTTGATTGACTATTTCTTTTCCCATGTTGGGGAAATTTTCAACTATAATCTCTTCAAAAATTTTCTCATAGCCTTTCTTTCTTTCTTCTTCTTCTGGAACCCCTATAATTCGAATATTGGTGCGTTTGATATTATCCCAGAGATCTCTGAGGCTGTCCTCTGCTCTTTTCATTCTTTGAGCTAAAGTCTGTTTTTCAGCAGTTACTTCCACCATTTTATCTTCCAGCTCACTTATCCGGTCTTCTGTCTCAGATACTCTGCTCTTGATTCCTTCTACCGTGTTTTTCAGTTCAGCAATTGAGTTGTTTGTCTCTGTTACTTTTTTGGTAAGTTCTTGTATTTCTTTATTCAGTGTGTTAGTTGTATCTTGCAATTTCTCTGAAATTCTGTTTTCAGTGTCTTTGATCATCTTTACTATCATTCTTCTGAAATCACTCTCAGAAAGTTTGTCCAAATTCTCTTCATTAATTTGATCTTGTGTGTTTGTGGATTGTTCCTTCGCTTGTGTGGTATTTCTCTGCCGTTTCATTGTTATTATTAATTTTTTAAAAACTGATTCTGTTTGGGATTTCCTTTTCCCAGACTTTGAGTTACGTCTGTTGGTGTTTGTTGTTTGGATGGGGCTTCTATTCTGGGTGATGCTGGTGATTGGGTGATGTCAGGACTTGTATACAAGTGATTACCTTTGCTGGCGTTCTCACTTGTATACTGCTCTTTAGTGTTATGCGTTCTCTAGTATTGTAGAGTTTTGGAGTCAGTGCACCCCCCTTTAAAAACCCCCGGGCCTCGTTGCCTGACCAGGGAATGAAGATTTCACGGCTGGTTTGTTATGGCATTAAATGATATTAAAACATATATATGCAAATGAGAAACAGAAGGTATACCTTTGACAAATGACAATTTAAAAATTATGCAAGTACTATCTAGCGTATTGAATTATACACATAAACATATACAGCTATAACATAACCCAAGCATTCCAATCAAAAATACAGTACAATACGTTAGCACAGCGAATAGAGAAATCCAAGAATGATATCCACAAGTTAATAAGCAAACTAAGTAGAGTACCAATCGGAGAATAATGCTAGAGCAGGATCCCCGTTGGGGATAAGGCAATGAGGACAGAACAGAATAAGAAATATAGTGGGGAAAGGGAAAAAGAGAAAGGGAGGATAGAAGAGAAATATAGAATAATATTGCAAAGTTAAATATAGGGAGATAAAGATTTGTATGTATTAGAATTTAGTGCTATAGGGAAGGAGCTTAAGAGAAAGCAAAGAATTATAGAGAAGGTAGTAGTACAAATGAAAAAATTATTAAAAATTAAAAGATCTAAATTTTATAGAAAAATATAGAAAAACAAAGCAAAAATAATAAAAACAAACAAAACCCCCACAGAACCTTAAAAGGCCAATGGGGAGCCAGAAGTTTATACCAAAATAAAATGTGTGGTTTAAAAGGAAAAAGGAAAAAAAAAAAATTATGTAAACTTGAATATATTCAGTCTTACTGATAAGATTAGTAGCTTCAATAGAATTCAGTGAAGGAAATGAACACACCCACTCTCTCTCTCACACACACCCCCAAGAAAAGGAAAAAAAAAAAAAGAAAAACGGTGGGTGCGCTGAGTGGGTTTGGAAAAAAGAGAGAGAGAAAAAAAATTGAAACAAAGTAATACAATACAAAAAATGAAATTTTAAAGTCCAGCAGTAACTCCAGCTTCAGACAAAACGTGAAAATAGTGTTTATGTTCTTCTGTCTCTTGCTGACTATTCAGGAATTATCAGTCTTTTTCTTGCCTCTGGCAGTGGTTGGATCTGAAGACCTCTTTGACTGCTTGTTTGTTTAGGCCTATTCCAGAATTAAAAGGCCCGCCCAGGCTGGCCCTGGGAGTTTCTTAATCCAAATCCCTTTTCTTGCTGGGTGGAGCTAAGTTCCCTCCCTGTAGCTTGACCAGCAGCCCTGCAGTTTGACCAGCAGCCAAACTACAGTAGGGAAAATGGCGTCTGTCTCACAGAGGATCTATTCCCACACGCTCTATGGGAAGTACTTCCACAGTGCCCCCGACCCTGCTGCAGGCCACCGTTGACCCCCGCCACCGCGGGAGACGTCAGGTTACTCAGAGGTGAGTCTGGCTCAGTCACATGCAGGATCGCTATTCCTCTCTCCCTGATCACAGTGCGCAGAGACTTTCCAGTCCTCCTCGGCGGCTCTGTGATCGGGTTAATGGTAACCTCCTCCAAAGGGAACTGAGCACCGCCCTTCCGAGGCCTGCTCAAGGGCACTTCTAGCTCAAGGGGGCACCTGGACCCTCCAAAGCAGGTCTGGCTCGGTCCCTTTTGGGTGTTAGTGCTCCTCTCCCGGGTTTTGATCTGCAACAGGCTTTGCGGCTTTGGCCCGCCCAGCCTCTCCGGCGGGTATGAGATTTGACTTTTAAAAGTGCGATTGCGCCCCTCCTACCGTCTTGATGCGGCTTCTCCTTTGTTCTTCGATGTGGGGTGTCCTTTCTGTGATCAGATCCAGCCTCCCTTCGTCGATCGTTTTCCAGGAACTCGCGCAATTCAGGCGATTTTGCAGGAGAGATGAGTGCACGTCCTTCTACGCCGCCATCTTAGCTCCACCCCCCAATTTTTACCTTTTATACTACTAACTTTTTAAGTATCTTTAGGTCCAGTAACTTATGCATTTCACTTGTATATGTTACTTTTTTCCAAATGTATGCAGATGCCATTTTATTAGTAAATAATTTCTTTTGAAAAGCTTTCAGAATTGACACTTCCTCATGATACTATATTTTTGTTCAATATCCACGTTTGAAACTAATATAATATCGTAAAGCAATTGCCCTTCAATTATAAAAAATAAATTTAAAAAATATATACATCTTAAAGCCCAACTATAATCACGTGTATGTTTTTCTTTCATTTTTCTATAGAAGAACACTTCAAGAAACAGAGGTAAACCATATCCTTCAATATTATGAAGTATCTTCCAAGTAGGTTATAAATTTAATGTAATTCTAATTAAAATTTTGACTAGTTTTGTGGTAGGCAGATGTAGGAAGATTTGGCTAATTATTTCTAAAATTTATTTGCAAGGATTAATGTTCAAGAATACCTTCTCCTCCCCTAAAAGTATAATTAGAGGATTCATGTCCTACCAAATAGAAAACTCAGAACTATTATAATGAAGCAGAAGCAAAGATTGAATGAAGAGGAGAAAGAATCTCAAGTCTGGCTCCCATGTTATCAAATTAACCCTGATCACAGTGCGCAGAGACTTTCCAGTCCTCCTCGGCGGCTCTGTGATCGGGTTAATGGAACCTCCTCCAAAGGGAACTGAGCACCGCCCTTCCGAGGCCTGCTCAAGGGCACTTCTAGCTCAAGGGGGCACCTGGACCCGCCAAAGCAGGTCTGGCTCGGTCCCTTTTGGGTGTTAGTGCTCCTCTCCCTGGTTTTGATCTGCAACACGCTTTGCGGCGTTGGCCCTCCCAGCCTCTCCGCGGGTATGAGATTTGACTTTTAAAAGTGCGATTGCGCCCCTCCTACCGTCTTGATGCGGCTTCTCCTTTGTTCTTCGATGTGGGGTGTCCTTTCTGTGATCAGATCCAGCCTCCTTTCGTCGATGGTTTTCCAGGAACTCGTCGCAATTCAGGCGATTTTGCAGGAGAGATGAGTGCACGTCCTTCTACGCCGCCATCTTAGCTCCACCCCCCAATTTTTACCTTTTATACTACTAACTTTTTAAGTATCTTTAGGTCCAGTAACTTATGCATTTCACTTGTATATGTTACTTTTTTCCAAATGTATGCAGATGCCATTTTATTAGTAAATAATTTCTTTTGAAAAGCTTTCAGAATTGACACTTCCTCATGATACTATATTTTTGTTCAATATCCACGTTTGAAACTAATATAATATCGTAAAGCAATTGCCCTTCAATTATAAAAAATAAATTTAAAAAATATATACATCTTAAAGCCCAACTATAATCACGTGTATGTTTTTCTTTCATTTTTCTATAGAAGAACACTTCAAGAAACAGAGGTAAACCATATCCTTCAATATTATGAAGTATCTTCCAAGTAGGTTATAAATTTAATGTAATTCTAATTAAAATTTTGACTAGTTTTGTGGTAGGCAGATGTAGGAAGATTTGGCTAATTATTTCTAAAATTTATTTGCAAGGATTAATGTTCAAGAATACCTTCTCCTCCCCTAAAAGTATAATTAGAGGATTCATGTCCTACCAAATAGAAAACTCAGAACTATTATAATGAAGCAGAAGCAAAGATTGAATGAAGAGGAGAAAGAATCTCAAGTCTGGCTCATGTATATGAGAAAGAATTCAACATGTTATCAAAATGTAACCCCTGTGTTTTATAGAGAAAATAAAAGGTACTTAAGTTATTGTAGTCACAGAAATATTTAAATCAGATATGTACTTAACAAAGTTGAAATGGCTAAAGGGGTACTTTTAGGACAGGGTTCTCTGGAATGACCCAGAATACTTCAGTCTGCCTGTCAGAAGCCCTACTATGTCAGTCCCTATAAGGAAGGAAGAGGAGCAGAAGGCCACCACTGGAATTACAGGGCTTCCTGAAGTGACGACCCAGGAAGCAGGAAGCTGTCCTCTTGACCACGTTAATTTCTACCGGAAGAATGAACACTGGGCTATTGCTGTGTAAAGGTTTGATGTTTACAAGACCTTCAAAAACCTGCCTGAGTGCCCCTTTCCAGATGCACCCAATCTGTTCTGAGAATTCTTGCTGAAAATCAGTGCTTAGTTAGGAAAGAAGGCTGATGATAGGCAGCAGAGTGTCTACCAAGTGTATTACCAGAAAAAATGTATCACCAGAGAAAACAATAGTTATTCCCATTTTGGGCCAGGGTGATTCATATTTGAATGAGAACTATGATAATAATAACGATAATCATTATGATCATGATAATCATTGAGAACAACTGGTCTAGATCAGAGGTTAGTTCTGCAAAATGCTAGAGAGTGCATTTTTTCAACTTTGTGAGCCATATTGTCTCTGTCACAACTATTCGATTCTCCCACAATGACAGGTAAGCACACAGGCAGTAGATAAATGAATGAGTGTGGCTGTGTTTACATAAAACTTTATTTATAAACACAGACGGTGCGTCAGATTTCACCCACAGGCTGTAATCTGCCAGCCCTTGGTCTAGGAGATAATCATTGATGTCCCTTCTTACATTAAGATTCCATATCCCTGAAAACAGTGTTGAATGATTATTGATAAGTGCTTACCTATTGACATTGGTTTTGTTTTGTAATTGCTTAGCTTGGAAATATCGTTTGTAGCAGGTTCATTTGGAAACAGAATAATTTACTTTATGTGTTGTCTTTTTTAAAAAAAGAAATCAGTAAAATGCTAAGTGATTCAACATTAGAGTCTTTCAGCCCACGCAGTTCATTAATTCAGACATTTTGGCAGAGATACGAAACACGTTGATGGGCCTCTTGCTTATGGCTCTGCCCTGAATGAGGAAAGAGCATAATCTAAAGTTGACATGTGTGAACCAAACCCTGACTTTTTACAAAACTGTCACATTCTATCAACATTGCCAAAGAGCCTGGAAAGAAAGCTTGTTCTCCTAAAGTGTACACCAGTATTCTCCTCTTCCTCCCAAATCACATGCACGGTCAGCTGCAACTGCACACACACCTGCATATGCTCACACACATATGCACACGTATATACTGCCATTTTTGATACCAGCTTTTTGGAGGCAGTCAATGTTATGTAATCAGTTCATTGATCTATAATCATATTTCTATCCCATAATCCCAAGATTCCTAGTTTAGAACAGATTGTACTTGGGCTAAGAAGGAGTTGATAATTCTGCTGGTGTTAGCTGATCTTAACTTACCATTTATCTAACTGACTGAGGATTTTACAGCAAAACAAAAATTCTAAAGATTTTTTTTTTTTTTGAGCTGGGACAGACTATTGAGATTATCAGGGCCAATGCACCCCCCACCACCACCACCACACACCTTTATAGAATGAGAAACTGATGTCTAGAAAGATGAACTTATACAACTTTTCAAAAGAGCTTGAATATGGAACATCTGCCTTTTGGTAAATAAATTTTCAGATAAAGAGATGTTTTTATGCAATAAAAAACTTCAGAAATGTTTTAAAAAATATGAAGGACTAAAGAAAAAAATCACGCGCATTTGTTTGGGAAGACTTAACTTTATAGGAACCAGTTTTCAATATAAGCTATTCATGGTAAATGTCATACCAGGATTATAATTTCTGTAGGTGATGGTAGGTTTCTCATCCAATTTTTTGTAATGTTTTCACTGCTTTGAGGTCTTAGTCATATATAAATTACCAAGGAGTTTGTATAATAAGCAGAACTTCAAAATTCACACTTCAGAAAAGAAATCATACTTTTCATAAAGCCAAACTAAAAGACTATAATATCGAGAATAAGATCTCTAGATTTTATATGCGACAGACAAAATACAATTCTATTTATACAGGAAAAACATACCAATGTCTTACATAACCTCTGGTCAGGTTCCTTAGATGTATGTACACTTGGAATCATACATGCACATCAAGATCAGGATTAAAATAACTCAAGTTCTGAACATTAGGAATGCTACTCTTTATCCTCACTGTCTTCTTCGTCTAAGTGAGTTTTGCCACCTCTTTGGCCTGAATATTTGGGAAAGAAAGGATCTTGTCAGCAAATCTTGGAACTAGTTATCTTGGTGAATAATGGGAACATCTTGTCTCAGTAGAGGAGATTAATGTTAGCTCTATGGAACAGACTCTGATATCTGGAGGAAATTTAATACCAGAGGCCAAAGTTTCAGTAATGCACTTGAAAATCTGTTCTGCTGAAACATGTGATAGAAGATAGAAAAATCATCCTTTATCAGTTTAGAAAAAGGTCTAGCTTCTCAATTATAATACAAAATCATTAATTTCTCTAAAAGTGAGATGAATTACATTTGTGTGGTTTGTCTGGCCAGGTTGAGGATAATGTAATAGAAATAATTAGAAATACTTTAAATAAAGATCATTGAGAAGTGAACACTAAGTAAATATCCTCAGGAAAAACTGGGGAGTAAAATTCTTAAATTTCTAGACATACATTATTTGAGATTATTTATTGCCTTACAATGAAAAAGAATGACACTATAGGCCATTTAAGGATCATTTTTAAGAATTGAGTGTTTTGAAAGTCATGTATATTAACACGTGCGTGCATGCTAAGCCACTTCAGTCGTGTCTGACTCTTCACACCCCTATGGTCCATAGTCCTCCAGGCTCCTCTGTTCATGAGATTCTCCAGGCAAGAATACTGGAGTGGGTTGTCATACCCTTCTCCAGGGCATCTTCCATGTATATTAACACATGACTCCTCAAAGTCCATTTAAATCCAGGAGCTCATGAGTTAAGTTCAGGACTATCTACACAATCAACTAATTCTTCACTTATATTTATCAAACTGGTGTCAAATTGTAAGGATGGAGTGTAAAAATTAGAACAGTAGAAAGCTTAGCTTAAACCTATCCTTTTCAAAAAAAATTCAGGAATTGAACTTTGAATGAGGAAATCAGACTAAGCCGAAGATTTTTTTTTCATCTCTCCACTCCCCTAAACAATAATGATAGTAAATACAAGAAAACAGTGCAGCAAATCAGAAATGTTGAATTTATGGAAGATAACCACCCCAATAGGAACTCCATGGTACCTGTATGATAGGTACCTGAAGAGTCAAAAATATCACTTCCATATGAGGTCAAAATAAGACATTTTCCTAAAATTATGCATTTTCCAAGCATTCCTCACATAACTCTTATGAAAAAATATAACTGAAGATATAGTAGCAAAACAAAAAAGGGAAGCAAAAAATGACAGCCAACATGGGTTCACAGAAAGTGAAGCTAAGCAGAAAAAAATTAAAAAGAAATTCCAGTAAGAGATTTATACAGCAGCTACAGAAAGAAGTGATTCCAGGTTAGAACAAGAAGAGGCTCTATGCTGAATGTCAAAAACAAAATGGAGACCATTACCTAAGACATGGGTATTTTGAATAGTTAATTAAAGGAATATGCTTTTTATTAACAAAGGAAAAAACCAAAATAAAATTTTCAGGGTGAAAAAAAAGGCTGTATGAGAAGGTCAAGGTCTATATATATAAAGGCACAAAAATACAGCATTATTTGAGGATCTAGAAAATGTAAGAGAAGAGATTTAACATTTGATGATTTGAATGATCTCTTTGGAAAAGTTTAGGTGTAGTGACATAGGATTATATTTCCTTTCTATGAAACAAACTTTTCTTCTGTAAGAATTCCTTCCATTCTGGGCTTCCCTGGTGATCCAGTGGGTAAAGAGTCTGCCTTGCAGTGCAAGGGACACCAGTTTGATCCCTGGCCCGGGAAGAGATCACATGCCACAGAGCGGTTGGGCCACTGTGTCCAATTACAAGCCAGCGCTCTGGAGCACATGCGCCCAGAGCCGGTGGTCTGCAGTGAGAGAGGCCACTGCGATGGGAGGCCCACACAGGTCAGAGAATAAAGATAAATGGAAATAAATAAATAAATAACCAATAAAAGAGGCCAAAATTAAAAAAATAAAAATTAAAAGAATTTCTTCCATTCTAGAATATTTTGTTCACTGTTCTCTCCCTACTGGCCAGGCTGCTATTCGGGATATCATAGACACTCAAGAACTATATACAGACCACCTGGCAGTGGCAGGCAGTATTGATTACTTATAAAATACCTGTTTCATGTCAGACCAGCTCTTACTCCAGACTGTTTTTAAAACTTGGATCAGAGGCTATTTTGAAGCCACTGATTTAGCCAACTCTGGAAGATTCTGACTTTTTGCTGTGTGAGACACCAAATCCCTTTGATTAATCCTCTCTTTAGGATTTCTAAATCTTCAATGGATAGTCTCCTAACTAATAAAGAATTTATTACCATAAGTAGGATATTAAGTAAAAGATACTAAAAATATGAAATTTGTTGAGGACAGGAGTCATTAAGATATAGGACAGAGAGAACCTGTTTTCTAGGCTGGGCAGTTTATAGTCTTGTTATGTGAAGGGAAAATAGTTTATCAAACTGAAATTTTATACCTTGAACTCAGAAAATTTGCTGAATAGGGTTATATTTTTAATGGTGGGAAAAAGTAAGAATATTTCTTGAGGCTTTTAGATACATATGCTTAGTTACTCAGTTGTGTTCTACTCTTTGCGACCATATGGACTGTAGCCCACCAGGCTCCTCTGTCCATGGGATTCTCTAGGCAAGAATAACAGAGTGGGTTGTCATGCCGGTCTCCAGCATTATTTGAGGATCTAGAAAATGTAAGAGAAGAGATTTAACATTTGATGATTTGAATGATCTCTTTGGAAAAGTTTAGGTGTAGTGACATAGGATTATATTTCCTTTCTATGAAACAAACTTTTCTTCTGTAAGAATTCCTTCCATTCTGGGCTTCCCTGGTGATCCAGTGGGTAAAGAGTCTGCCTTGCAGTGCAAGGGACACCAGTTTGATCCCTGGCCCGGGAAGAGATCACATGCCACAGAGCGGTTGGGCCACTGTGTCCAATTACAAGCCAGCGCTCTGGAGCACATGCGCCCAGAGCCGGTGGTCTGCAGTGAGAGAGGCCACTGCGATGGGAGGCCCACACAGGTCAGAGAATAAAGATAAATGGAAATAAATAAATAAATAACCAATAAAAGAGGCCAAAATTAAAAAAATAAAAATTAAAAGAATTTCTTCCATTCTAGAATATTTTGTTCACTGTTCTCTCCCTACTGGCCAGGCTGCTATTCGGGATATCATAGACACTCAAGAACTATATACAGACCACCTGGCAGTGGCAGGCAGTATTGATTACTTATAAAATACCTGTTTCATGTCAGACCAGCTCTTACTCCAGACTGTTTTTAAAACTTGGATCAGAGGCTATTTTGAAGCCACTGATTTAGCCAACTCTGGAAGATTCTGACTTTTTGCTGTGTGAGACACCAAATCCCTTTGATTAATCCTCTCTTTAGGATTTCTAAATCTTCAATGGATAGTCTCCTAACTAATAAAGAATTTATTACCATAAGTAGGATATTAAGTAAAAGATACTAAAAATATGAAATTTGTTGAGGACAGGAGTCATTAAGATATAGGACAGAGAGAACCTGTTTTCTAGGCTGGGCAGTTTATAGTCTTGTTATGTGAAGGGAAAATAGTTTATCAAACTGAAATTTTATACCTTGAACTCAGAAAATTTGCTGAATAGGGTTATATTTTTAATGGTGGGAAAAAGTAAGAATATTTCTTGAGGCTTTTAGATACATATGCTTAGTTACTCAGTTGTGTTCTACTCTTTGCGACCATATGGACTGTAGCCCACCAGGCTCCTCTGTCCATGGGATTCTCTAGGCAAGAATAACAGAGTGGGTTGTCATGCCGGTCTCCAGGGGATCTTCCCAACCCAGGGATTGAACCCAGGTCCCCCACGTTGCAGGTGGATTCTTTACCATCTAAGTCACCAGGGAAGCCCAAACTGAAAACAGTCTACCTTAAAAACAGAGCAGAGAGATAGTATAGCTTTGCTGAGACAAGTGTTTCATGTTTGTGGCTTGAAATATATGTTAATGGAGAATAATATTAGAAAAGTTGGATGACCATCTACTGAGGTAGAGGGACCCATCCAAAGTAAGGACTGAATGTTCAGATTGATGATGCTACACACACACACACACACCTACCCCAAAAGGGCATAAAACATTTTGTTACTTACATAATGAAGGTCTCTGGGCAGACCTCTCAAGCAGGTCTGACATGGATTGAGAGAGCAAAGAAAGGTGACTGGCTTGAATTTCTATTGTGGTTAGCAGGTAGGGCTGGGTGGGAGTTTGTGCATGGAAAGGGCTTTGCATTGTTTTTCTGGCTGTTCACGGAAGAACACCTGGACTTCCTTATCTGCTTGTCCAGATGTGTGGCAAATGGAGAAAGGGAAGGGTGAGGCATAAACGCTGCTAGCAATAAAGTATATTAAAGTGGAGTGAGATCTCCCATTACAAAAGCCAAACTCTTTTCTACTTTCACATAAAACAAAACAAGCAGAAATAGGAACACAAGAGACTTAGCAGAAGATAAGAGCGGTAAGACTGGGTCCCTAAGTCTCTCCTAAGAAACTCTCCTAAGAATTCTCAGCTACCTGAAAGGGGAAAAGCTGGCAGCATTGATCAAACTGAGGGTGGGTGGTCACTCCTCTTATAAGTATTTTGCTTCTCTCTGACTTGAGGGAGAATCATGAAGAAAAGGCAGATGATATGAGACAAGAATTCTCCAAGGTCATGTCTAGATAAGAATCTTCCTATTGATTATTTTATGGAGTTGCCTAGAAACAAATATATTGTAAGACTTCTTAATTATTAAGAGAACTGTATGCCAAGCATAGTGGCATCAGCTGGTGATTGTTCAGATTTTAGGGAAATACCAGGACCCTCGAAATCACCATGAGCAAGTATGCTACTAAATCTGTAGTCCCTATAAAACTCTCTCATGACCGTCTGAACTGTAGCTTAGAGAAGGATGGGCTAATTCCTAAGAGAGAATAATAAGGAACTGGAAGGACAGTGGTCAGGGCAAATCCTTACAGAGTGTGTGCATGCCATTGTGTAATTTCAAAATCTTCATCGATCACAACAACAAAACAGAAATGCTTAAAAGCAGAAAACTATAACAACTGAGTTGGGGAGAGGTGATAAAATAGAATTTATCAATTGTTTACTTAGTATCAGACACTTCTCATGTTATTCTCTGTGCCAGTTCTATGGGAGAGGGAGCATTACTCTCATTTTTTAGTGAACTTCAGGAATATTAGGTGGTTTATCAATACTGCTCATGTCACAAGTGGTGTTTAAACTCACTACTCATGGATTGATAGTTCCTTTCATTAACTCTGAGCGTCCTGGGGAAAACATTCAGGGCACTGTGTACCTTTTCCCTTCTCAGAAGACTCAGTAATATGCCGTTCAGGCTCTTACCTTAGAAAATAATACTTATTTATCTATCTTAAAAAACCTGGCTTTTATGAAAGGTGATTTAACAAGATGCTTTATTTACAGGAGGAAAAAACATCCAATCATGTAAAAAAGTAGTTGAGAACAAAAGTAGACAAGTAATAGACTGGATGTGAATTGAGGCAGATGCCTGTAAGAATAATTTGAAGTAACCTGTGCGCAACAAAATGAAGTTAGTACTCCTTCCCCTCTTCAAATATCACCCGCTTAATACACTCTTTTGCAGAAGCAAGGGGAACAAAACCTCGTAATGCAACCTTTGCGCTTTGTTTGAAGAGAGTCCTTCAGATCAACCAAACCCTTTACATCATGCTACAGTGATGTACCACCTAATTACCTTACTTCATCATCATTAAATTTTTATGAAAGTGAAAGTGTTCAGTCATGCCTAACTCTTTGCAACCCCATGAACTGTAGTCCGTCAGGCTCCTCTGTCCATGGAATGCATGCATCAAGTATCCACAGTATTCATGAGTTAGGAGCCAGGAGTGAATACACATCTCATGTGAAAAAAGGATGAAAAAATGTAAATTTTATGTACACATATGTCTGTGTGCAGTAATGATTAGAAGCAAATAATGTGCATAGGTAGCATACTGAAATGAATTCAGGAGAGAGAAATGTGTTGGAGCATTAGTTTCTCTATTGTTTTACATTTAGTTCTAAATCATCCCCCATTACAGTACATTAATTAGTAATTACATTTTCATTCTGTTTCCCCCCTTTTGAAATGTTGGGATAGTCTACTTTTGACATCAGAGAATTTTTCCAATTTAATCTTGTGTTTTAAGTGCAAAATAATCATTTTCATTTTTTCCTTGTTAAAAGTAAATGTTGGACTACTACCTGGCATTGAAAACTCATGAAGTATAAGTACCAAGATTTGGGATGTTTATATTGATTTAATTTATTAATTGATGCTAATGGGCTAGTTTGAGTTTCAAACGATTCTGCCTTTACTAACTTCGCTGGCTTTTATATTATGTCAAATTAGAATTTTTAACTAGTAAGTTTTCATCTGTTTCTAAATAATAAAAATATTTGAAAAAGACTGGGGAAAACATTCAGGGCACTGTGTACCTTTTCCCTTCTCAGAAGACTCAGTAATATGCCGTTCAGGCTCTTACCTTAGAAAATAATACTTATTTATCTATCTTAAAAAACCTGGCTTTTATGAAAGGTGATTTAACAAGATGCTTTATTTACAGGAGGAAAAAACATCCAATCATGTAAAAAAGTAGTTGAGAACAAAAGTAGACAAGTAATAGACTGGATGTGAATTGAGGCAGATGCCTGTAAGAATAATTTGAAGTAACCTGTGCGCAACAAAATGAAGTTAGTACTCCTTCCCCTCTTCAAATATCACCCGCTTAATACACTCTTTTGCAGAAGCAAGGGGAACAAAACCTCGTAATGCAACCTTTGCGCTTTGTTTGAAGAGAGTCCTTCAGATCAACCAAACCCTTTACATCATGCTACAGTGATGTACCACCTAATTACCTTACTTCATCATCATTAAATTTTTATGAAAGTGAAAGTGTTCAGTCATGCCTAACTCTTTGCAACCCCATGAACTGTAGTCCGTCAGGCTCCTCTGTCCATGGAATGCATGCATCAAGTATCCACAGTATTCATGAGTTAGGAGCCAGGAGTGAATACACATCTCATGTGAAAAAAGGATGAAAAAATGTAAATTTTATGTACACATATGTCTGTGTGCAGTAATGATTAGAAGCAAATAATGTGCATAGGTAGCATACTGAAATGAATTCAGGAGAGAGAAATGTGTTGGAGCATTAGTTTCTCTATTGTTTTACATTTAGTTCTAAATCATCCCCCATTACAGTACATTAATTAGTAATTACATTTTCATTCTGTTTCCCCCCTTTTGAAATGTTGGGATAGTCTACTTTTGACATCAGAGAATTTTTCCAATTTAATCTTGTGTTTTAAGTGCAAAATAATCATTTTCATTTTTTCCTTGTTAAAAGTAAATGTTGGACTACTACCTGGCATTGAAAACTCATGAAGTATAAGTACCAAGATTTGGGATGTTTATATTGATTTAATTTATTAATTGATGCTAATGGGCTAGTTTGAGTTTCAAACGATTCTGCCTTTACTAACTTCGCTGGCTTTTATATTATGTCAAATTAGAATTTTTAACTAGTAAGTTATTCATCTGTTTCTAAATAATAAAAATATTTGAAAAAAGATTATCTCAATAGCAAGTCTTATGCCATACCAGACAATACACTTTAGTTCTATCCCTTGTTATCACTTCATTTGGTTATAGCTCCCCACATAGACAAATAAGACATTTCAAGAACAGAATCTGCTTCTAGTAAAGCTGTAGCAGATGGTATTTTCAAAGATACTTGCACCTACATACCTATGTTCTTTTCCTCCCTCTGAGATGTGGAACTGTGTCTCCCTTCCTTGAATCTGAGCAGAGCTTTGTAACTTCCAGTCAACAAACGAGTGTGACAGAAGTAACAAGTGTGTCTTCTGAGTCGAGGTCATGGGAGCAGTACGGCTTCTGTTCTGCTCTCTTGGGACATCCACCCTTGAAAGCCAGCCATTTTGCTGTGACGAAGCCCCACTCACCCTGTAAAGAGGCTACCTGTAGAGGAACTAACTGACGCCTCCAGCCAAAAGCCAGCATCAACCACCAGATGCGTGTGCAAGGAAGCCTCCAGTTGACTCCACTAGCCTTTGAGCAGCCCCACCCTATACCAAGGGGGTAGATACAAGCTATTCTCATGGACCTCTGGCTTGGGGGCGGGTTCACAAGTGAAATGAACATGATGATTGTTTTAAGGTAAGTTCTGTTGTGGTTTGTTGCATAGCCATAGTAACTATAAAATAGTAGTGCCTGTTGGACAATGGGAAGTGGTGGTTTAGTCACTCAGTAGTGTCTGCCTCCTTAGTTCTAAATCATCCCCCATTACAGTACATTAATTAGTAATTACATTTTCATTCTGTTTCCCCCCTTTTGAAATGTTGGGATAGTCTACTTTTGGCATCAGAGAATTTTTCCAATTTAATCTTGTGTTTTAAGTGCAAAATAATCATTTTCATTTTTCCTTGTTAAAAGTAAATGTTGGACTACTACCTGGCATTGAAAACTCATGAAGTATAAGTACCAAGATTTGGGATGTTTATATTGATTTAATTTATTAATTGATGCTAATGGGCTAGTTTGAGTTTCAAACGATTCTGCCTTTACTAACTTCGCTGGCTTTTATATTATGTCAAATTAGAATTTTTAACTAGTAAGTTATTCATCTGTTTCTAAATAATAAAAATATTTGAAAAAAGATTATCTCAATAGCAAGTCTTATGCCATACCAGACAATACACTTTAGTTCTATCCCTTGTTATCACTTCATTTGGTTATAGCCCCCCACATAGACAAATAAGACATTTCAAGAACAGAATCTGCTTCTAGTAAAGCTGTAGCAGATGGTATTTTCAAAGATACTTGCACCTACATACCTATGTTCTTTTCCTCCCTCTGAGATGTGGAACTGTGTCTCCCTTCCTTGAATCTGAGCAGAGCTTTGTAACTTCCAGTCAACAAACGAGTGTGACAGAAGTAACAAGTGTGTCTTCTGAGTCTAGGTCATGGGAGCAGTACGGCTTCTGTTCTGCTCTCTTGGGACATCCACCCTTGAAAGCCAGCCATTTTGCTGTGACGAAGCCCCACTCACCCTGTAAAGAGGCTACCTGTAGAGGAACTAACTGACGCCTCCAGCCAAAAGCCAGCATCAACCACCAGATGCGTGTGCAAGGAAGCCTCCAGTTGACTCCACTAGCCTTTGAGCAGCCCCACCCTATACCAAGGGGGTAGATACAAGCTATTCTCATGGACCTCTGGCTTGGGGGCGGGTTCACAAGTGAAATGAACATGATGATTGTTTTAAGGTAAGTTCTGTTGTGGTTTGTTGCATAGCCATAGTAACTATAAAATAGTAGTGCCTGTTGGACAATGGGAAGTGGTGGTTTAGTCACTCAGTAGTGTCTGCCTCCTTGCAGCCCATGGACTATAGCCTGTCAGGCTCCTCTGTCTATGGAATTCACCAGTCAAGAATACTGGAGAGGGTGGCCATTTCCTTCAGGAGATCTTCCCAACCCAGGGATTGAGCCCAAGTCTCCTTCATTGCAGGCAGATTCTTTACTGAGTGAGCCACCAGGCAATAATGGGACTGGTGAATAATGGGACTAATGAATAATGGGACTCTTCTCAAAATTAATTGGATGAGAGCCAAATCACTTTTCTTCTAAACACAAAGATAACTGAAATATGATGCTTCCCCTCCTCCCATAAGAATTCTTAGGCAAACAGGAATTATTGTTTGGAATCTGCATCATAAGATGATCCAGCTCAGGACTGTTTTTTGACGTTGATAAGAAGATAGTTTGTAAGAAAAAGTAAGATTTTTTTTTCTTCTCAAACATCTTCACACATTTTGTTTAAAAAATTTTCTTTTGGCAGCCGAGGGCGTCCCTGCGACCCACCACGAGGAGCCAGTTCGAGACGATGCGGCCGTGGAGCCTGCTGAGGAAGCAAAGGAGCCTGCTAAGGTTGACACAAATGAGCTCTGCCGGGACATGTTCTCCAAAATGGCGACTTACCTGACTGGGGAGCTGACAGCCACCAGTGAAGACTATAAGCTCCTCGAAAATATGAATAAACTAACCAGCCTGAAGTATCTTGAAATGAAAGATATTGCTATAAACATTAGTAGAAACTTAAAGGACTTAAACCAGAAGTATGCTGGATTGCAGCCTTATCTGGATCAGATCAATGTAATTGAGGAGCAGGTAGCAGCTCTCGAGCAGGCGGCCTACAAGTTGGATGCGTATTCAGAAAAACTGGAAGCCAAGTACAAGAAGCTGGAGAAGCAATGAAAAAACATATTCCTGTGGGGATAAAGTCTTTTTATGTGGGAAGAATGTTTTATAAGACCTGAATCTTGAGGTTGACCTCTGGCTTGGGGGCGGGTTCACAAGTGAAATGAACATGATGATTGTTTTAAGGTAAGTTCTGTTGTGGTTTGTTGCATAGCCATAGTAACTATAAAATAGTAGTGCCTGTTGGACAATGGGAAGTGGTGGTTTAGTCACTCAGTAGTGTCTGCCTCCTTGCAGCCCATGGACTATAGCCTGTCAGGCTCCTCTGTCTATGGAATTCACCAGTCAAGAATACTGGAGAGGGTGGCCATTTCCTTCAGGAGATCTTCCCAACCCAGGGATTGAGCCCAAGTCTCCTTCATTGCAGGCAGATTCTTTACTGAGTGAGCCACCAGGCAATAATGGGACTGGTGAATAATGGGACTAATGAATAATGGGACTCTTCTCAAAATTAATTGGATGAGAGCCAAATCACTTTTCTTCTAAACACAAAGATAACTGAAATATGATGCTTCCCCTCCTCCCATAAGAATTCTTAGGCAAACAGGAATTATTGTTTGGAATCTGCATCATAAGATGATCCAGCTCAGGACTGTTTTTTGACGTTGATAAGAAGATAGTTTGTAAGAAAAAGTAAGATTTTTTTTTCTTCTCAAACATCTTCACACATTTTGTTTAAAAAATTTTCTTTTGGCAGCCGAGGGCGTCCCTGCGACCCACCACGAGGAGCCAGTTCGAGACGATGCGGCCGTGGAGCCTGCTGAGGAAGCAAAGGAGCCTGCTAAGGTTGACACAAATGAGCTCTGCCGGGACATGTTCTCCAAAATGGCGACTTACCTGACTGGGGAGCTGACAGCCACCAGTGAAGACTATAAGCTCCTCGAAAATATGAATAAACTAACCAGCCTGAAGTATCTTGAAATGAAAGATATTGCTATAAACATTAGTAGAAACTTAAAGGACTTAAACCAGAAGTATGCTGGATTGCAGCCTTATCTGGATCAGATCAATGTAATTGAGGAGCAGGTAGCAGCTCTCGAGCAGGCGGCCTACAAGTTGGATGCGTATTCAGAAAAACTGGAAGCCAAGTACAAGAAGCTGGAGAAGCAATGAAAAAACATATTCCTGTGGGGATAAAGTCTTTTTTAATGTGGGAAGAATGTTTTATAAGACCTGAATCTTGAGGTTGATGAATTGTCAAAACTCAAAAGGCAACTATGCTGATCGTCCCAGAAACATCGCAACATTGGAGTAAACTGGAGGACTGTGGCTACTCCGGAGGAACTTCATTTGAGGCAGAATCCCTCAGAAACTCACACTTATGACTCCTTACCTGTTACTTGAATGCTTCACCATCCATTCAGGACGGAGAGTCTCTCACAGTCCAGATAAACCTGGGACTGCCAGTAGAATCAAATGAGAGAACCTGTTTCCCCTGGTAGCAGTTGATTACTACATTATTTTCTTAAATGGCTGGTTTTTGAGTTACTGTGTAAATTATTTTTCTATCAAGGATGTAATGTATTGCTAACAAGATTCTAAATTAAAAAAAAGGAAAACAAACAAAAATTTTTTTCTTTTCCCTGCCAACTTCTTTTCCTTTTAAGGCTATTATTTTGAGAGAAGTGTGAAGTTCACAGCCAATTTGACAGGAAGTTTGAGAGAGCACCCACATACCCTCTGACCTCCCCCCACCACATATTCTCCCTCGTTATTATCAATATGTACATTTGTCACAAATGATGAACCTACACTGACATATCATATTCACCCAAAGTCCAGAACTGACCTTAGGGCTCACAGTTGGTATTGTACATTCAGTGGATTTGGACAAATGTACAATGACATGTGTTCATCATTATAGTAGCATATAGAATATTTTCACTGCCTTACAAATCCTCTGTACTCTGCTGATTCATTCCTAACCCTGACTCCACCTCCAGCACTGGCAACCACTGATCTTTTCACTTTCTCCATAGTTTTACCTTTTCCAGAATATCATACAGTTAGGAGCATACAGTATGCCATTATTTTAGATTCGCTTCTTTCGCTTGGTGATATGCATTTAAGTTTCCTCCATTTCATTATGCCTTGACAGCTCATTTCTTTTTAGTGCTGAATAATATTTTGTTGTCTAGATGTGCTACAGTTTATTAATCCTACTGAAGGGCATCTTGGTTGCTTCCAAGTTTTGGCGATTATGAATAAAGCTGCTATAAACATCTATGTTTAAGTATTTGTGTGGATACAGCTTTTAACTCCTTTGGGTAAATACCAAGGACTGCAATTACTGGATCCTATGGTAAGAGTATGTTTAGTTTTATAAGAAACCACCAGACTGTCTTCCAAACTGGCTGTTTTGCATTCCCACCAGCAATGAATGAGAGTTCTTGTTGGCTCTACATGCTTGGTAGCACTTGGTCCTGGCAATTTTACAGATTTTGGCCACTGGAAAATGTGTGCAATGGTATACTATTGTCTGAACTTGCATTTTTCTGATTTTGATATGGAGGATATTTTTATATGCCTACTTGCTGTCAGCATATCTTCTGTCATGAGGTGTCTGTTAAGGTCTTTGGTACAGTTTTTAACTATTTTCTAACTATTACAACCATTTTTATTTTCTTATTGTTGAGTGTTAAAAGTTCATTGTATAGTTTGGATAACAATGCTTTCTCTGATGTGTTTTTTGTAAATATTTTCTCTCAGTCTGTGATTTATCTCTAAATTCTCTTGACATGGCTTTTCAAAAGGGCAAAAGTCTTAATTATAATGAAGGTCAGCTTATCAGTTCCTTCTTGCATAAATCATGCCTTTGGTGTTGTATCTACAAAGTCAATGCTGTACACAAGATCATCTAGGCTTTTTTCCCTATTATCTTCTAGGAGTTTTATAGCTTTGAGTTGTATATTTAAGTCTGTGATCCATTTTGAGTTAGGTTTTGTGAAGAGTATAAGGTGTGCATCTAGATTCATTTTGGGTGTAAATACTGAGGATTGCATTCACTACATGTGGATGTCCAATGGTTTCAGCACCATTTGTTGAAAAGACTATCTTTACTCCATTGTGCTGCATTTGCTCCTTCATCAAAGATAAGTCAGTTACATTTAGATAGGTATATTTCTGGGCTCTCTACTCTGTTTCACTGATCTGTATACTATTTTACCAGCATCACAGTCTTGGTTACTGTGACTTTATAGTAAGTCTTGAGGTCTCCTAGGGCCAGTCTTCCACCTTAATTCTTCTCCTCAAGTTTTGGCGATTATGAATAAAGCTGCTATAAACATCTATGTTTAAGTATTTGTGTGGATACAGCTTTTAACTCCTTTGGGTAAATACCAAGGACTGCAATTACTGGATCCTATGGTAAGAGTATGTTTAGTTTTATAAGAAACCACCAGACTGTCTTCCAAACTGGCTGTTTTGCATTCCCACCAGCAATGAATGAGAGTTCTTGTTGGCTCTACATGCTTGGTAGCACTTGGTCCTGGCAATTTTACAGATTTTGGCCACTGGAAAATGTGTGCAATGGTATACTATTGTCTGAACTTGCATTTTTCTGATTTTGATATGGAGGATATTTTTATATGCCTACTTGCTGTCAGCATATCTTCTGTCATGAGGTGTCTGTTAAGGTCTTTGGTACAGTTTTTAACTATTTTCTAACTATTACAACCATTTTTATTTTCTTATTGTTGAGTGTTAAAAGTTCATTGTATAGTTTGGATAACAATGCTTTCTCTGATGTGTTTTTTGTAAATATTTTCTCTCAGTCTGTGATTTATCTCTAAATTCTCTTGACATGGCTTTTCAAAAGGGCAAAAGTCTTAATTATAATGAAGGTCAGCTTATCAGTTCCTTCTTGCATAAATCATGCCTTTGGTGTTGTATCTACAAAGTCAATGCTGTACACAAGATCATCTAGGCTTTTTTCCCTATTATCTTCTAGGAGTTTTATAGCTTTGAGTTGTATATTTAAGTCTGTGATCCATTTTGAGTTAGGTTTTGTGAAGAGTATAAGGTGTGCATCTAGATTCATTTTGGGTGTAAATACTGAGGATTGCATTCACTACATGTGGATGTCCAATGGTTTCAGCACCATTTGTTGAAAAGACTATCTTTACTCCATTGTGCTGCATTTGCTCCTTCATCAAAGATAAGTCAGTTACATTTAGATAGGTATATTTCTGGGCTCTCTACTCTGTTTCACTGATCTGTATACTATTTTACCAGCATCACAGTCTTGGTTACTGTGACTTTATAGTAAGTCTTGAGGTCTCCTAGGGCCAGTCTTCCACCTTAATTCTTCTCCTCAACATTGTGTTGGCTACTCTGGTATATAAATAACTTAGGGGAAATTTATATAATGAAGCAGAACATGATAGTGTTCTGATACTAATTTTCAATTTTCCATACCTACAAGTTGGAGCCCATGTGTGTTTCATAGATCTTTCTCTTCTTCGGCTTTGTTGGGTTTCTCTTTTTCTTGAGTCAACCATGTTCTAGTAACCCTTGCCTACTGAATGTGTAGCCTTTTTAAGCCTAATGTAGTCACATAAGAATTTTTTCAACAGAACTTTTTAATAAGAATTTTTCCCAGTATGACACGTAGAGGGAGGCTGTATCATCTAACTCAATCAGTCTATCAGTCAGTCCAGAAACGCTGCAGCCCGGCTCTCCACCTTCTGTGGCTCTGGGGCATCAGTCTTCTGCCCTTTTCGTGTACCTCCCGAACTATGATGGAATATGAAGACTTTTACCTCTTTTCCAGCATGAAAAATATTTCTATGATTGAGTTTCCAAACTAAAATTAGATTTTCCTTTGAGCAGAAGCATGAATGTCATTATGCCTGCTGTTAATTCTATTAAGGATGTTCAACTCATTTATACCCATTGTAACATGACTTGCATTTTAAGTGTCCTGGAAAATGTCCCTTGAGAGATTATTGAAAGACAATTCTCATGTGAGGTAGGCTGGACAGCATTTATATAGTACACCTCTCCCTTGGAAATTCTTACTGCATCTTAGGGATTTATGGACTCTCAGAAGTTTTACAGTGAAGAATTTTGTCTTAAGCTAAATATTTCCCAACTTAATTTGAGCTGACAGCTTAATTAATTTATTTTTTCAAGATATCTATTAACTTCTTTGGAGACCTATCCCACCATGAGGCATCTGTAGAAGGCTTGTGTAGGGTTTTAAAATAAAAAGCACTCCTATAACAGAAAGACAAGGACTGTATACTAACACATACATATGGAATCTAGTAAGAGGGTAATGGTAACACATGCAGTGAAGTGATGGAAAAACAGACATAAAGAACAGACATATGGACATTGTGGGGAATGAACAGTGGGTGGGAGGCATAGAGGGAGTAACATGGAAACCTATACTATCATATGTGAAAAAGATAGCTATTGTCGGGCTTCCCTGGTGGTCCAGTGGGTAAGGACACTGCCTTGCAGTGCAGGGGGCGCTGGTTCAAGCCCTGGCCTGGGAAGATCCCACGTGCTGCGGAGAGGCTGGACCGATGTGTCCAATTTCCGAGCCGGAGCTCTGGGGCGCATGCGCCCAGAGTCGGCGCTCTGTGACGACAGAGGCCACCGCGATGGGAGGCCCACAGGAGCCAAAGAACAAAGATGGATGAAAATAGAGAAATGAAAGACCAATAGAAGTGGCCCGCCTGCTCCCCTCCCTCCCCAACCCGACCCCACCCAAAAATAAATAAATAAATGCTTTTTTGAAAAAAAAAAAAAAGACAGCTATTGTCGTTGCCCTGTGGGAATAGGAGATCCGGCAGGGGCGGGGTGCTATGGCTGGGAGGGGAGGGGTGGGATGGGGGGTCTGGGCGAGGGGAGGGTGCCAGGGATATGCATATGGCTGATCTGGGAACATACATGTCTGTGAACAACAAAACTCTGTAAAAAAATTTTTTAAATAAAATTAATTTTTAAAAAAGCACTCCTATAAAGGCTCTCATCTAAACATCACAACATTTCTGAAATGTATTCAGAGAAAAGAATTAAATTTTATGGAAGAGGTAGCTAATCCTTCTAGTTGTTCAGCTGCTAAGTTGTGTCTGATGCTTTGTAGCGTCATGACCTGCCGCATGCCAGACTTCCCTGTCCTTTGCTATCTAGTGGAACTTGCTAAAACTCATGTCTATTGAGTCAGTGATGCCATCCAACCAGCTCATCCTGTCATCCCCTTCTCCTCTTGCCCTCAGTCTTTCCCAGCATCAAGCTCTTTTCCAATGCATTGGCTCTTTGCACCAGGTGGTGAAAGTATTGGAGCTTTAGCATCATTCCTTCCAATCAATATTAGGGGTTGATTTCCTTTAGGATTGACTGGTTTGACCTCCTTCTTCTAGCAGTCAAATGAAAGCAGAGCTTCATAGGGCTGGCATCCAAACAACTACTCTACTGCTAATGTAATATCATGTAAGAAACACACTACATGTAAGAAACATGAATTTGGCTTGCTCAAAAAGAAAAACCTAATCTGTATGTGTATGTGCGCATGTATGTATGTGTGCTTATTTCTGGGTGTATAGGCTTGAGCTGGTCCCGAGTAATATTCTGAAAAGATGGCGATGGTTGAACTCAAAGCATGCTTCAGTGTTGACCTGGCTGAGTTCATAAATCTGAGCCTCTGGACCTGTGGTCTCAGAACCTCTGACATCATAGAAGTCATCAGATTCTGTGGCCTCAAGAGTAGGAGGTCTGCTGGTTTGAGCACAAGCCCAGAAACACAGATTCTCTTGGTCCAAATCCAGTACCCACAGTACTTAAAAAACTTAAGGATAGAACCCCCTCAGTACTTTGGATGCCAATCAGAGAACAAAAGCCACTGCCTTCTATTTCATTTTCCTTTGATGCAGGACAACTATGAATCCTGCGCACTGAATCCTGCATCCCTTACCTAGGCAACTAGTTGGAGGATGCAATCCTACTGGACATCCTGGCAGAATTTCTCTTTTTGAAAAGTCATCACCAAAGGCACATCTGGTTTTAAAGGTTTTTCCATGGCAGTTGACAACCAGAATGACTGACTTCCTGTTGTAGCTTATTAACAGGCCAAAATTCTGTTAAGTTGGAAATTTCCTCCATGTAGTCTTTCTAGAGCTTCTGCTGATGAAACTTTAGCAATTCAATTGGCTTTTTCAAATGACTTTAAGTGATCTTTTAACACAGCTTCATTGCTTTCATAGCCAAAAGCTGTTCATAATGAGACTATTTCAGCCAAACCTGAGTCTACAGAATATGCTTTCATACCTATTATATAGCAGTTTTAACACAGATGGATCAGGTTTTCATTATTTCTAAATGTATTTGAATGATTCACAGAAATTAAAAGCCAAAGATTTCTGTGGTATTTGTTATTCTTCACTAGACGACATGTACATTTATAGATATGAAGGATTTGGTTGAGACTCCAACTGAACTTCATAAAAGTGAAAGTGAAAACTGTTAGTTGCTCAGTTGTGTCTGATTCTTTGCAATACCATGCACTGTAGTCCACCAGGCTCCTCTGTCCAGGGGATTCTCCAGGCAAGAAGATTGGAGCAGGTTGCCATGCCCTTCTCCAGGGGATCTTCCTGACCCAGGGCTGAACCTGGGCCTCCCACATTGCAGGCAGATTCTTCACTGTCTGAGCCACCAAGAACTTCATAAAACATCAGGTTCAATCTTACCTCACTTTGACACTGTGCCCTGTTCTCTAATCTGGAGAAATGGGGCTGTATCCTTAGATAGCCCTAGAGTATTCTTACATCAAAATAACTGACCAAATGAGAAGATCTGACAGATATTTCTCGAAGAAGAAAGACTGTGTTTTGATCAGGATACTAACAAAGTCTACATATTAATCCGGAGATGGATCTGAGCCCGGCTGCTAGGTCACTACCTTCCATGCCACTCACTGTTGTTCACATTTCACAAACCCCTCCCTTTTTTCCACTCAAGACTGACTTTTCAGTTCATATCATTTAGATTTGAAATGTGCTACAAGTGCTTGGCACTGTGTAGAAAGTCTTATCCAGAAAATTGGCTTGTCTAAGTCAAAGCTATTTAGGGAGCAGGGCTAAAACAAAATCTCTAAGTTCTCAGTGTTTTTTCAACTCTACCATCCTTCCTTCCTGGGTTGATAAGACCCAGGAAAGTGAGGGGTAATGGTTGAGATGACTGAAGATGTGTATAGCAGTTGTGTAGTTGTGCAGTTGTGAAAGATGTGCAGTTGGAGCTTATTAACAGGCCAAAATTCTGTTAAGTTGGAAATTTCCTCCATGTAGTCTTTCTAGAGCTTCTGCTGATGAAACTTTAGCAATTCAATTGGCTTTTTCAAATGACTTTAAGTGATCTTTTAACACAGCTTCATTGCTTTCATAGCCAAAAGCTGTTCATAATGAGACTATTTCAGCCAAACCTGAGTCTACAGAATATGCTTTCATACCTATTATATAGCAGTTTTAACACAGATGGATCAGGTTTTCATTATTTCTAAATGTATTTGAATGATTCACAGAAATTAAAAGCCAAAGATTTCTGTGGTATTTGTTATTCTTCACTAGACGACATGTACATTTATAGATATGAAGGATTTGGTTGAGACTCCAACTGAACTTCATAAAAGTGAAAGTGAAAACTGTTAGTTGCTCAGTTGTGTCTGATTCTTTGCAATACCATGCACTGTAGTCCACCAGGCTCCTCTGTCCAGGGGATTCTCCAGGCAAGAAGATTGGAGCAGGTTGCCATGCCCTTCTCCAGGGGATCTTCCTGACCCAGGGGCTGAACCTGGGCCTCCCACATTGCAGGCAGATTCTTCACTGTCTGAGCCACCAAGAACTTCATAAAACATCAGGTTCAATCTTACCTCACTTTGACACTGTGCCCTGTTCTCTAATCTGGAGAAATGGGGCTGTATCCTTAGATAGCCCTAGAGTATTCTTACATCAAAATAACTGACCAAATGAGAAGATCTGACAGATATTTCTCGAAGAAGAAAGACTGTGTTTTGATCAGGATACTAACAAAGTCTACATATTAATCCGGAGATGGATCTGAGCCCGGCTGCTAGGTCACTACCTTCCATGCCACTCACTGTTGTTCACATTTCACAAACCCCTCCCTTTTTTCCACTCAAGACTGACTTTTCAGTTCATATCATTTAGATTTGAAATGTGCTACAAGTGCTTGGCACTGTGTAGAAAGTCTTATCCAGAAAATTGGCTTGTCTAAGTCAAAGCTATTTAGGGAGCAGGGCTAAAACAAAATCTCTAAGTTCTCAGTGTTTTTTCAACTCTACCATCCTTCCTTCCTGGGTTGATAAGACCCAGGAAAGTGAGGGGTAATGGTTGAGATGACTGAAGATGTGTATAGCAGTTGTGTAGTTGTGCAGTTGTGAAAGATGTGCAGTTTGGAAAACACGTGAAGGATGAAGAACTACATGAACTCTATGGTCTCCAAATTGCACATGCAAACAAATTAGCATAACTGTAGTACATGAAGTGGACATTTAAGTTAAACAAAATGGTCCATATTTCCTTATCCATAAAACTGTAATTGAAAAAGCTCTAAAAATAAAAAAAAAAACATTCTTGGGTCTCACTTCAAAGATTTATAATAAAGTTTTATGCACATTTTTGGAAATTAAATATAATTATGGAGAAGTTTAAGGGAATGTGATTTTTAAAATTTTATTGAAAAATACTTTTCATTTTCCATGGTGATTCCCCTGGGATTTTTATTTATCTTTGCAATTCATTAACTTTTTGAAGGTTTAAGACAGTCTTTAAGACTGTTTTTGAATAATATATGGAATCTGTATGTCATGTTATCATTTTTAGAAATACCAACTAGACAATGTTTGAACTCCTTTGTCTTCAATATCTTTCTCTATTTCTAATCACTTTTGTTGGGTTTTACAGTATTTTGTGTGGTTTTCTTGTGTTTTCCAACCAGATTGCTGTTTTTAGTCGTATTTTTTTCTACTAGTTTTCAGACCTAGAACAGTTTTTATTCTTTCCTACCTCCTTCCTGCGTTCTGCCAGCTTACTTTTCATTTTTTATTGCTTTATCATTCTTGTTTTGAGTTCTTACCTTCCCTTGAGCTGTCTTTTATGAAAAAAGCATGGTATATTAAATTTCCTTCAATCAAGTAATCTGTCCCAAATTCATGCATTCTTTACCTTGACAAATCACAGGCTATTCCCAGGGTAGCCAGGTGGCTTTGCTGCCCAACCTCTCAGTTTAGACTTTACCAGACTGGATTAATGGTCGTATCTGTGCCCCAACCAACTCCTCCCTTTTTCCACTCAAGACTGACTTTTAGTCAACTTTTAAACTACAGTGCTTGGCACTGTGTAGAAAGTCTTATCCAGAAAATTGGCTTGTCTAAGTCAAAGCTATTTAGGGAGCAGGGCTAAAACAAAATCTCTAAGTTCTCAGTGTTTTTTCAACTCTACCATCCTTCCTTCCTGGGTTGATAAGACCCAGGAAAGTGAGGGGTAATGGTTGAGATGACTGAAGATGTGTATAGCAGTTGTGTAGTTGTGCAGTTGTGAAAGATGTGCAGTTTGGAAAACACGTGAAGGATGAAGAACTACATGAACTCTATGGTCTCCAAATTGCACATGCAAACAAATTAGCATAACTGTAGTACATGAAGTGGACATTTAAGTTAAACAAAATGGTCCATATTTCCTTATCCATAAAACTGTAATTGAAAAAGCTCTAAAAATAAAAAAAAAAACATTCTTGGGTCTCACTTCAAAGATTTATAATAAAGTTTTATGCACATTTTGGAAATTAAATATAATTATGGAGAAGTTTAAGGGAATGTGATTTTTAAAATTTTATTGAAAAATACTTTTCATTTTCCATGGTGATTCCCCTGGGATTTTTATTTATCTTTGCAATTCATTAACTTTTTGAAGGTTTAAGACAGTCTTTAAGACTGTTTTTGAATAATATATGGAATCTGTATGTCATGTTATCATTTTTAGAAATACCAACTAGACAATGTTTGAACTCCTTTGTCTTCAATATCTTTCTCTATTTCTAATCACTTTTGTTGGGTTTTACAGTATTTTGTGTGGTTTTCTTGTGTTTTCCAACCAGATTGCTGTTTTTAGTCGTATTTTTTTCTACTAGTTTTCAGACCTAGAACAGTTTTTATTCTTTCCTACCTCCTTCCTGCGTTCTGCCAGCTTACTTTTCATTTTTTATTGCTTTATCATTCTTGTTTTGAGTTCTTACCTTCCCTTGAGCTGTCTTTTATGAAAAAAGCATGGTATATTAAATTTCCTTCAATCAAGTAATCTGTCCCAAATTCATGCATTCTTTACCTTGACAAATCACAGGCTATTCCCAGGGTAGCCAGGTGGCTTTGCTGCCCAACCTCTCAGTTTAGACTTTACCAGACTGGATTAATGGTCGTATCTGTGCCCCAACCAACTCCTGGGGACACAAGACATTGTCTCACTGATCAGACCTTGAGATACATCTCTTTTGGTTGAAGATGAGAGATGCAGACCTCTCTCCCAGACTACAACAGAGTGAGGATAAGAATGTGAATGTTCATATTAGGAACAGAAAATTACCCTAGACGCCATCATGTTTTCTAGAGGCATTCTTCATTTCACTTTAATTTCAACCCATTTATCCCTCTGAAAGGAGTGTAGAGTGAATCAAGACAAATTCAGTTTTCAGCCACATCTTTTTCAAATTCTGTATTTGTCATCTCTCACCTCACTTTAAGAATACTGAGGGACTTAACTGTTTGAGGTCTCTCCTAAAATCGAGCAACAGAGTTCCCCATTTTAATACGATGTTATACTTTTACAAAAATCCCTTTCATGTTTGCCTACAGTCTGAAGTTTGATTCAGCTCTCAGCATCCTTCCTAATTTGGCAAATTTCATTATATTTGGAAAACATTCATTATGATTTGTGGGTTGGTGTTGTAATCATTTTTTTTTCCAAAGAAGTAGTAACTGGACTATTTTTTTCATTCTTTTTGTTGTTCCTGATGGATTTTTAGGCAAGGGAGAGTAAAAATGCTCCATCATTTTAAACCAGAAGCCTACATTTTTCATGGTGGTCTTATTGAATAGATCCTTTGAAGTGTCTCAAGAAACAAAATGCTCCATCAAAATATAATCCTAGTGTTGCATTTATAAAGTAGCTTCATTGCTCATCAATGAAGCTGCTTTATAAATGAATTTCTTCTTGTTTAATTTCTTCTTGTTTCAGGCAATAACACTATTGGTGGATCACTTAATTCTCACCTCCTGTTCTCTGTGTATCCCACACTCCAAATGACTTCCACTGGCAGTGGAAACAGATCTATACACTAAATAAAAGTAGAAAAGTAGAATGATTTGGTGTGTAACTTGACACTTAAGCTATTGATTGATAATGATCTATATATTTATTTAAATAATCTACTAAAGTTGGCTCTTTGTGAAACCCTACAATCCCTGTTTCTATCTGGGGCCCATGCAACAGTATAATTTACCTTCCACTTATTCTCCTTTGGGATTTAGCATGTAGTTTAAAAACTGTATGACTGGATTAGATACAGGGATGTTTTGCTAAAATCTGCCCCAAAATGAATTCCAAATATTGTCACTAAACTTCATGTTTTTCAGTGGCTCCAATCTAAAATCTTGGTGTTATTTTTTTCACTTCTCTTCCTATGACTACACACACTGATCCATCAGCACTTTCTGTGGGCTCTATCTTCATGAGTATTATAACTTCCTAGAGCTGTCACAACAAAGTATCACAAATCAGGTGTTATAAAACAACAGAAATTTATTCTCTCACACCATTGGAGACCAGAAGTCTGAAATCAAGGTGCTGGCAGGGCCATGCTCTCTCTGATGGCTCTAGGAGAGAAACCTGCCTTGACTCACCCTAGCTTCTGATGATCGTTGGTAATACTTGCTGTTTCTTGGTCTGCAGATGAAATCCCTTTCATGTTTGCCTACAGTCTGAAGTTTGATTCAGCTCTCAGCATCCTTCCTAATTTGGCAAATTTCATTATATTTGGAAAACATTCATTATGATTTGTGGGTTGGTGTTGTAATCATTTTTTTTTCCAAAGAAGTAGTAACTGGACTATTTTTTTCATTCTTTTTGTTGTTCCTGATGGATTTTTAGGCAAGGGAGAGTAAAAATGCTCCATCATTTTAAACCAGAAGCCTACATTTTTCATGGTGGTCTTATTGAATAGATCCTTTGAAGTGTCTCAAGAAACAAAATGCTCCATCAAAATATAATCCTAGTGTTGCATTTATAAAGTAGCTTCATTGCTCATCAATGAAGCTGCTTTATAAATGAATTTCTTCTTGTTTAATTTCTTCTTGTTTCAGGCAATAACACTATTGGTGGATCACTTAATTCTCACCTCCTGTTCTCTGTGTATCCCACACTCCAAATGACTTCCACTGGCAGTGGAAACAGATCTATACACTAAATAAAAGTAGAAAAGTAGAATGATTTGGTGTGTAACTTGACACTTAAGCTATTGATTGATAATGATCTATATATTTATTTAAATAATCTACTAAAGTTGGCTCTTTGTGAAACCCTACAATCCCTGTTTCTATCTGGGGCCCATGCAACAGTATAATTTACCTTCCACTTATTCTCCTTTGGGATTTAGCATGTAGTTTAAAAACTGTATGACTGGATTAGATACAGGGATGTTTTGCTAAAATCTGCCCCAAAATGAATTCCAAATATTGTCACTAAACTTCATGTTTTTCAGTGGCTCCAATCTAAAATCTTGGTGTTATTTTTTTCACTTCTCTTCCTATGACTACACACACTGATCCATCAGCACTTTCTGTGGGCTCTATCTTCATGAGTATTATAACTTCCTAGAGCTGTCACAACAAAGTATCACAAATCAGGTGTTATAAAACAACAGAAATTTATTCTCTCACACCATTGGAGACCAGAAGTCTGAAATCAAGGTGCTGGCAGGGCCATGCTCTCTCTGATGGCTCTAGGAGAGAAACCTGCCTTGACTCACCCTAGCTTCTGATGATCGTTGGTAATACTTGCTGTTTCTTGGTCTGCAGATGAATCTCTCCAATCTCTGCCTTTGTCTTCACATGGCTTCTCCCTGTGGATCTCTCTGTCTTCATATGATTTCTTATAAAAGTTACAGTCATTGGATTCACTACCCACCCTAATCCAGTACAATCTTATTTTGACTTAACTAGTTACATCTGCAAAGACTCTATTTCTAAATAAGGTGTTATTCTGAGGCTCCATGTCTTGTTTGCACCAGGCTGTGTACATGATTTGGTCTCCAGTTATCTGACTTCATCCCTTACTATTTTCCCCTTCAATCAGACCATTCTCCTGCATCATGATATTTACATTTTCTGTTTCCTCTGCATCAAGTGCTCATCCCTAGATATTCCCAAGTCAGTCAAGTCTTTAACTGAAGTGGAATGTTCTCAATGAAATCATTCTAACCACTACAGAGTATTATATTTTCTGCCCAAATACTTCTAATCTCTCCTCCTTTTTTTTCTTCATGATAGCAGCTACTATCTAAGTCATATACTATATATGGATATATGCAATACACATAAGCTTCGCAGTTGGCTTAGTGGTAGAGAATCCACCTGCCAGTGCAGGAGATGCAGGAAACTCAGGTTCAATCCCTGGGTCAGGGAGATTCCCTGGAGAAGGAAATGGCAACCCATTCCAGTATTTTTGTCTGGGAAATCCCATGGACAGAGGAGCCTGGAGGGCTACAGTCCATGGGGTCACAAAGAGTTGGACATGACTGAGTGACTAACACCTATTTCCTCCATGATAGTCAAATGCATTTTAAGAAGGGATGCTCAGTTTGGAGCTATCCTCCCAAAATAAGTATGGTCAACCCCATAATTAAGAGATGCTTGTTCCTTGGAAGAAAAGCTATCACAAACCTAGGCAGCCTATTAAAAAGCAGAGCCGGGCCTCCCTGGTGGTCCAGTGGGTGGAGAGTTTGCCTTGTGGTGCAGAGCTGTCACAACAAAGTATCACAAATCAGGTGTTATAAAACAACAGAAATTTATTCTCTCACACCATTGGAGACCAGAAGTCTGAAATCAAGGTGCTGGCAGGGCCATGCTCTCTCTGATGGCTCTAGGAGAGAAACCTGCCTTGACTCACCCTAGCTTCTGATGATCGTTGGTAATACTTGCTGTTTCTTGGTCTGCAGATGAATCTCTCCAATCTCTGCCTTTGTCTTCACATGGCTTCTCCCTGTGGATCTCTCTGTCTTCATATGATTTCTTATAAAAGTTACAGTCATTGGATTCACTACCCACCCTAATCCAGTACAATCTTATTTTGACTTAACTAGTTACATCTGCAAAGACTCTATTTCTAAATAAGGTGTTATTCTGAGGCTCCATGTCTTGTTTGCACCAGGCTGTGTACATGATTTGGTCTCCAGTTATCTGACTTCATCCCTTACTATTTTCCCCTTCAATCAGACCATTCTCCTGCATCATGATATTTACATTTTCTGTTTCCTCTGCATCAAGTGCTCATCCCTAGATATTCCCAAGTCAGTCAAGTCTTTAACTGAAGTGGAATGTTCTCAATGAAATCATTCTAACCACTACAGAGTATTATATTTTCTGCCCAAATACTTCTAATCTCTCCTCCTTTTTTTTCTTCATGATAGCAGCTACTATCTAAGTCATATACTATATATGGATATATGCAATACACATAAGCTTCGCAGTTGGCTTAGTGGTAGAGAATCCACCTGCCAGTGCAGGAGATGCAGGAAACTCAGGTTCAATCCCTGGGTCAGGGAGATTCCCTGGAGAAGGAAATGGCAACCCATTCCAGTATTTTTGTCTGGGAAATCCCATGGACAGAGGAGCCTGGAGGGCTACAGTCCATGGGGTCACAAAGAGTTGGACATGACTGAGTGACTAACACCTATTTCCTCCATGATAGTCAAATGCATTTTAAGAAGGGATGCTCAGTTTGGAGCTATCCTCCCAAAATAAGTATGGTCAACCCCATAATTAAGAGATGCTTGTTCCTTGGAAGAAAAGCTATCACAAACCTAGGCAGCCTATTAAAAAGCAGAGCCGGGCCTCCCTGGTGGTCCAGTGGGTGGAGAGTTTGCCTTGTGGTGCAGAGGGTGCCGGTTCGATCCCTGGCATGGGAAGATCCCACATGCCACAGAGAGGCTGGACCGGTGTGTCCAGCTGCGAACCAGCGCTCTGGAGCACCTGTGCCCAGAGCTGGTGCTCTGCAACAGGAGAGGCCACCACGATGGGAGGCCCACACAGACCAAAGAATGAAGACGGATTAAAATAAAGAAAGGAAAGACCAATAAAAGAGGCCAAAATTAAAAAAAAAAAAAAGAAGAGCCATCACTTTGCCAACAAAAGTCTGTGTAGTTAAAGCTATGGTTTTCTCAGTAGTCATGTATGGATGTGTGAAGTGGACCATAAAGAAGGCTGAATGCCAAAGAATTGATGCCTTTGAACTATGGTGTTTGTAAAGTCTCTTGAGAGTCCCTTGGACTGCAAGCAGATTAAACCAGACAATCCTAAAGGAAACCAACCCTGAATATTCATTGGGAGGACTGATGCCAAAGCTGAAACTCCAATATTTTGGCCACCTGATGTGAAGAGATGACTCATTGGAAAAGACCCCGATGTTGGGAAAAATAGAAGGCCAAAGGAGAGGGAATGACAGAGGACAAGATGGCTAAATAGCATCACTGAGTCAATGGACATGAGTTGAGCAAGCTCTGGGAGATGGTGAAGGACCAGGTGTGTTGCAGTCTGAGGGGTCTCAAAACGTCAGACAGGACTGAGCAACTGAACTGAACTCAACTGAACCTCTATAATACAGTTCATTGTTTTAAGATAGCAAGAGAAGCTACAACAGCAGTAGATACAGTTAAACAATACCTCCTAAGTAAAGGGAAAGAATTTTCTTGTGGTTACATGCCATTTACTTCTGGATATCTCAAGGGCAGGGTGAAGGAAGAGAAAACAAGATCAATTAGATAAGCAGAGGGTTGAATTAGCCATTTAATCAAGTACCTAAGCCACGAAGCACATAGTTCTTAGAGACACCATTATCTTTAATGGAGTTCTTTAGAGCATCTTCAATTTTTCTAATGAAGACAGAAAGCCCATCTTTGGGGCCTTGGGTCAACAGGGCATGAGCCCCCCAGTGGGTGGAGAGTTTGCCTTGTGGTGCAGAGGGTGCCGGTTCGATCCCTGGCATGGGAAGATCCCACATGCCACAGAGAGGCTGGACCGGTGAGTCCAGCTGCGAACCAGCTCTGGAGCACATGCGCCCAGAGCTGGTGCTCTGCAACAGGAGAGGCCACCACGATGGGAGGCCCACACAGACCAAAGAATGAAGACGGATTAAAATAAAGAAAGGAAAGACCAATAAAAGAGGCCAAAATTAAAAAAAAAAAAAAGAAGAGCCATCACTTTGCCAACAAAAGTCTGTGTAGTTAAAGCTATGGTTTTCTCAGTAGTCATGTATGGATGTGTGAAGTGGACCATAAAGAAGGCTGAATGCCAAAGAATTGATGCCTTTGAACTATGGTGTTTGTAAAGTCTCTTGAGAGTCCCTTGGACTGCAAGCAGATTAAACCAGACAATCCTAAAGGAAACCAACCCTGAATATTCATTGGGAGGACTGATGCCAAAGCTGAAACTCCAATATTTTGGCCACCTGATGTGAAGAGATGACTCATTGGAAAAGACCCTTATGCTGGGAAAAATAGAAGGCCAAAGGAGAGGGAATGACAGAGGACAAGATGGCTAAATAGCATCACTGAGTCAATGGACATGAGTTGAGCAAGCTCTGGGAGATGGTGAAGGACCAGGTGTGTTGCAGTCTGAGGGGTCTCAAAACGTCAGACAGGACTGAGCAACTGAACTGAACTCAACTGAACCTCTATAATACAGTTCATTGTTTTAAGATAGCAAGAGAAGCTACAACAGCAGTAGATACAGTTAAACAATACCTCCTAAGTAAAGGGAAAGAATTTTCTTGTGGTTACATGCCATTTACTTCTGGATATCTCAAGGGCAGGGTGAAGGAAGAGAAAACAAGATCAATTAGATAAGCAGAGGGTTGAATTAGCCATTTAATCAAGTACCTAAGCCACGAAGCACATAGTTCTTAGAGACACCATTATCTTTAATGGAGTTCTTTAGAGCATCTTCAATTTTTCTAATGAAGACAGAAAGCCCATCTTTAGTAAAGTGCTTCCCTTTGCTTGTTTGACCACAGGATTATCTACTCCATTCAATCCCCAGGGAGTTGATGCTCTCCCTCTTTGTCCCTCCATAGAATTACACCGAGAGGGAATCTGTCCAAATTATTTAATCAAATTATTCTTGCTCGGGCTGATATAAGTGCTTAAATATCCACACTTAATACTTCTCCTAATGATATTCACTTATCTAAAATTACCCCTTAATTGATAAGATATACGAGCAAAAACACTATTAGGCAAAATGTTCAATGAACTCAAACCATTTAGAATGTTTTCATGTCGACCCCTAAATTTACTTAATCTCCAGTGAGCAGTCTAAAAATCTTCACTATGACTAACCTGAAACAGCAAAAGGAAAAAGGCTGAAGAAGAGGTGTCATACAAGGAAAGAAAAACGTTTTGGGTCTTTAATGTTTTTCCTACACAAAATCCTGTGCTTTTTAATTTGGTACCTGTGTTTCTCACTTTTGATGAAGAGAAATATCTCGATATGTCTGGAAATACTGGTACTATGCAATTCGTAAAAGGGGCTAAAACCATGCTGAAGACCACTGACACTGTGAAGAATCACAGTCTATTTGAAGGCAGGTTTTTGAGGAGTAGTTTATCTATGGTAAATATTACTCTTTATTATGTACAGTTTTCTAAATTCTACCATATGCAAACATCATCCAGTCACACCACAGTAAAGATATAGAACATGCTCATCACTCTCCAAATTTCCTCTTGTCTCTTTGGAGTCAACCTCCTTCTACTCCTGGTAACTAACCACTGACCTATTTCTTCTCAGTATAGTTGTACCTTTCTCAGAATATCCTATAAGTATAATCATGCATTAGGTGGCTTTTAGAAGTCTGACTTCTTTCACTTCAGTCAGTTCACTTGCTCCGTCATGCCTGACTCTTTGTGACCTCATGGACTGCAGCATGCCGGGCTCCTCTGTCCTCCTCTATCTCCTAGAGCTTTCTCAAACTCATGTCCATTGAGTCGGTGATGCTGTCCAACCATTTCACTTTCACTTAACCAAAACACATTTTAAATTTATCTGTGTTATTGCATGTATCTATTTCATTTCATGTGTATACCAGAGTTTGGTTGTTCATGGCATTTACTAGTTGATGGGCATCCAGTTTGTTTGAAGTTTTGGAGATTATGAATAAAGCCTGTAATAAATGACTGTGTACTGATTTTCTGTGTGCATATGTTTTGTATTTCTTATCCAGAAGTGGAATGGCTAGAATGGATAGAAAATATTTAACTTTATAAAAAAAAAAAAAAACCAACAAGCTCTTTCCCAAAACGGCTATACCATTTTGCATTCCCACCAGCAATATACAAGAGTTCCAGTTGTTTTGTATCCTGGCTAGCATTCAGAATTGTCATTTAAAATCTTTTTAGCCAAGCCATCTAATAGATATGTAGTGATAACTTATATGGTTTCATCTGCAATTCCCTATGGACTAACTATATTGAGCATCTTTTCATTTATGTGCAACCTGTGTATCTCAATTTGTGAAGTGATTATTTAAATCCTTTGTCCATTTTTTAAACTGGTTTTAACAAGCTAATAGATAAGAGTTCTTTGTATATTCTAGATACCAGTTACATATCCCTGACACTTTTTTGCAGAATTAGATGGACCTTCCACCCCAAATTTGGTTCACGATGTCAAGATTGTGATACCACACATGTATCAAGAGGATTGTTGCTATTGTTGTTTAGTTGCTAAATTGTGTGTAACTCTTTGGGATCCCATCGACTCTTTCATAGTTTTACAGGTTCCTCTGTCCATGGGGTTCTCCAGGCAAGAATACTGGAGTGGGTTGCCATTTCCTTCTCCAGGGGATCTTCTTGACCCAGGGATCAAATCCATGTCTCCTGAGTGGCAGGTGGATTTCCCTCCTTATATCCTATAAGTATAATCATGCATTAGGTGGCTTTTAGAAGTCTGACTTCTTTCACTTCAGTCAGTTCACTTGCTCCGTCATGCCTGACTCTTTGTGACCTCATGGACTGCAGCATGCCGGGCTCCTCTGTCCTCCTCTATCTCCTAGAGCTTTCTCAAACTCATGTCCATTGAGTCGGTGATGCTGTCCAACCATTTCACTTTCACTTAACCAAAACACATTTTAAATTTATCTGTGTTATTGCATGTATCTATTTCATTTCATGTGTATACCAGAGTTTGGTTGTTCATGGCATTTACTAGTTGATGGGCATCCAGTTTGTTTGAAGTTTTGGAGATTATGAATAAAGCCTGTAATAAATGACTGTGTACTGATTTTCTGTGTGCATATGTTTTGTATTTCTTATCCAGAAGTGGAATGGCTAGAATGGATAGAAAATATTTAACTTTATAAAAAAAAAAAAAAACCAACAAGCTCTTTCCCAAAACGGCTATACCATTTTGCATTCCCACCAGCAATATACAAGAGTTCCAGTTGTTTTGTATCCTGGCTAGCATTCAGAATTGTCATTTAAAATCTTTTTAGCCAAGCCATCTAATAGATATGTAGTGATAACTTATATGGTTTCATCTGCAATTCCCTATGGACTAACTATATTGAGCATCTTTTCATTTATGTGCAACCTGTGTATCTCAATTTGTGAAGTGATTATTTAAATCCTTTGTCCATTTTTTAAACTGGTTTTAACAAGCTAATAGATAAGAGTTCTTTGTATATTCTAGATACCAGTTACATATCCCTGACACTTTTTTGCAGAATTAGATGGACCTTCCACCCCAAATTTGGTTCACGATGTCAAGATTGTGATACCACACATGTATCAAGAGGATTGTTGCTATTGTTGTTTAGTTGCTAAATTGTGTGTAACTCTTTGGGATCCCATCGACTCTTTCATAGTTTTACAGGTTCCTCTGTCCATGGGGTTCTCCAGGCAAGAATACTGGAGTGGGTTGCCATTTCCTTCTCCAGGGGATCTTCTTGACCCAGGGATCAAATCCATGTCTCCTGAGTGGCAGGTGGATTCCTTACCACTGAACCACCCTGGGAAGCCGTATCAAAAGGATTGGAAAAGTTTATTCCTCCCATACTGAGGATATCTAGGGACAGCAGGACAGGCATAAAAGCAGGTCCAAAGACTGCTTGAGAGAGCATGGAGCTGAGGCTGGCTTGGGGAGTACGTGTTAAGAGTGGGTTGCAGTGAGGGCTCCCATGCTCATAGACGGGGGCTGCACTGCATGGCCCAACAGTCTACCTGGGCCAAAAGAGGGAGCACCCGGCTTCCTAGTCAGCTTATCAGAGTGTAGAAGGCAGGGGAGGGGTGGGGCCTGAAAGCTGTCCAGAGTCAGACACCAGAAAACAGAGGCAGACTCTGGATTACACATGACATTTATAAGACGAAAATCACATTTTTAATATCAAAAGAAACAACTCAATAACATTTAACATAGAAAATGTATCAAGGGCATCAATTATGCCTGGTTCTTAAATATAGTTCAAAATCTTATGAAAAGATTATCATCTGGAAATATATTACTTGGGTCATTTCTGAAGAAAATGTCTGTTCTAAATGCATCAGATTCATGGCCTATGAAAAAAGGGCTGTGAATACAGGCAACAAAGCATGGATAACCAGGAGAATTATGAAGTCTCTTCTCCTTGTTGTGAGAGAACAGGATTCTGTCCAACGGACTACTCACTCAAATCTCAGCATTGCCCAGTTTTTTGTTAATGTGCACGGCAGGACGGTTCTGTCCTACATCCATGTTTTACTGAAGATCTGAGGTCCGATTGACCCAGCGACTGGCTGTAAAGCAGTGGGTCACATGGACAGAATTCTATCAGTGTGGTTATAATTCAGTTACAAAAGTATTATGCAAATGCCCATCATTTGTCAGAAATGAACTGAGCACCTACTGTGTACCAGGCACTTGCTAGAATCTGCAGATTAAAAGTTAAGTAAAATAAAGTTGTGACTGTCAAGCAATTCAACGTCTATTGAAAATGAAAGGTTTGAGTCAAATCACTGGTGCAAGGGCTTGAGATTCACTTTGAAATGAATATAAATACAAGAGCAAACTGGCCAATCATTCTTATAACTTTACTCCAAAGTGAACAATTTGGAGGGGGGTGGGGAAGGAGTGGAATATATTTGGACCCTTTTCTCAGAAATGTGCAAGCTGGTGTCATACTTGGGAATCTTATTTTCAATGGAATCTTTTAAATAGATAAAATGTGTTTTTATATCTCACGATATTGTTACACTATAAAAGTAATTTTTTTTTTCAAATGTTTTCTTATATTTGCACCTGAATCCCTTTTCTCTTCTCTTGAGTGACATCACGGAAACCATTTTATGATCAACACCACAGAGCTGACAGGTGAGCCGTGGAAGACAGGGAAGTAATGGCTTTGTTATTTATTAGTGTGTAGTTATGACTGGATTGAGGCTAGCCAAGTGCCCTGCGCAAGTTAATCATTAGGGACACTAACCATGCTAATAAAATGATATATATCAAACTTATTGTCTTTACTCTTTGTCCCAGTGTTTGTTTTTAGATGGGAAAAGGACTGGGAAAATTTTAAAGATTTTGAGGGCAATGATTTTCAAAGTGAGGCCTGTGAGATGAGCAGTATAAGTTTCACCTGAAGTATATTACTTGGGTCATTTCTGAAGAAAATGTCTGTTCTAAATGCATCAGATTCATGGCCTATGAAAAAAGGGCTGTGAATACAGGCAACAAAGCATGGATAACCAGGAGAATTATGAAGTCTCTTCTCCTTGTTGTGAGAGAACAGGATTCTGTCCAACGGACTACTCACTCAAATCTCAGCATTGCCCAGTTTTTTGTTAATGTGCACGGCAGGACGGTTCTGTCCTACATCCATGTTTTACTGAAGATCTGAGGTCCGATTGACCCAGCGACTGGCTGTAAAGCAGTGGGTCACATGGACAGAATTCTATCAGTGTGGTTATAATTCAGTTACAAAAGTATTATGCAAATGCCCATCATTTGTCAGAAATGAACTGAGCACCTACTGTGTACCAGGCACTTGCTAGAATCTGCAGATTAAAAGTTAAGTAAAATAAAGTTGTGACTGTCAAGCAATTCAACGTCTATTGAAAATGAAAGGTTTGAGTCAAATCACTGGTGCAAGGGCTTGAGATTCACTTTGAAATGAATATAAATACAAGAGCAAACTGGCCAATCATTCTTATAACTTTACTCCAAAGTGAACAATTTGGAGGGGGGTGGGGAAGGAGTGGAATATATTTGGACCCTTTTCTCAGAAATGTGCAAGCTGGTGTCATACTTGGGAATCTTATTTTCAATGGAATCTTTTAAATAGATAAAATGTGTTTTTATATCTCACGATATTGTTACACTATAAAAGCAATTTTTTTTTCAAATGTTTTCTTATATTTGCACCTGAATCCCTTTTCTCTTCTCTTGAGTGACATCACGGAAACCATTTTATGATCAACACCACAGAGCTGACAGGTGAGCCGTGGAAGACAGGGAAGTAATGGCTTTGTTATTTATTAGTGTGTAGTTATGACTGGATTGAGGCTAGCCAAGTGCCCTGCGCAAGTTAATCATTAGGGACACTAACCATGCTAATAAAATGATATATATCAAACTTATTGTCTTTACTCTTTGTCCCAGTGTTTGTTTTTAGATGGGAAAAGGACTGGGAAAATAGGACTATAGTAACAGAGATTTGCATCTTGGCTCTGGTTGAGGGCAATGATTTTCAAAGTGAGGCCTGTGAGATGAGCAGTATAAGTTTCACCTGAGAACTTGTGAGAAATTCTGATTCTTGAGCCTCACTCTGTACCAACTGAGTCAAAAACTGTGAATGAGGCTCGGGAACATGTTTTTATGAGCCTTTAGAGAACTCTGATACATGCTAAACTTTGTGGTCTTCCCAGGTGGTACAGTTAGCGAAGGGTCCTCCTGCCAGTGCAAGAGACACATGGGAGTGGGCTCAATCCCTGGGTCAGGACGATCCCCTGGAGGAGGAAATGGCAACCCACTCCAGTATTCTTGCCTGGAGAATTCCATAGACAGAGGAGCCTGGCGGGCTACATCCATGGGGCCGCAAAGAGTCAGACATGATCAAGCACACAGAACCAACCTTGAGAAAGCCACTCGTCTGAGGCAATTCTGCACTAATCACAAACTCCCATTTTTTATTCAGAAAAACCAAAGTTTTATAATTTACCTACCTACAAGACGACACAGCAACCTTCCATTATTATTCAAACATGTGCATTGAGGGCCCATCCCTAACTCCGTCCCATATTACTACCACCACCATTCCATCTGAACATATACAACTCAATCTCCCTGAGAGGCATTTTGCTAAATACAAAACCTTTCTATTTTGTTACATTTACAATGACACTTTAATGCTCCCAAGGCATTGGTTTCCTGACGTTTGTGGCCCTTTGTAGTTCAGTGTGACGTTTTGTGGCCCCTTAACAGTGGATTACATCTTCACTTGAATCAAATGTTTTGTTATATTTGCACCTGAATCCCTTTTCTCTTCTCTTGAGTGACATCACGGAAACCATTTTATGATCAACACCACAGAGCTGACAGGTGAGCCGTGGAAGACAGGGAAGTAATGGCTTTGTTATTTATTAGTGTGTAGTTATGACTGGATTGAGGCTAGCCAAGTGCCCTGCGCAAGTTAATCATTAGGGACACTAACCATGCTAATAAAATGATATATATCAAACTTATTGTCTTTACTCTTTGTCCCAGTGTTTGTTTTTAGATGGGAAAAGGACTGGGAAAATAGGACTATAGTAACAGAGATTTGCATCTTGGCTCTGGTTGAGGGCAATGATTTTCAAAGTGAGGCCTGTGAGATGAGCAGTATAAGTTTCACCTGAGAACTTGTGAGAAATTCTGATTCTTGAGCCTCACTCTGTACCAACTGAGTCAAAAACTGTGAATGAGGCTCGGGAACATGTTTTTATGAGCCTTTAGAGAACTCTGATACATGCTAAACTTTGTGGTCTTCCCAGGTGGTACAGTTAGCGAAGGGTCCTCCTGCCAGTGCAAGAGACACATGGGAGTGGGCTCAATCCCTGGGTCAGGACGATCCCCTGGAGGAGGAAATGGCAACCCACTCCAGTATTCTTGCCTGGAGAATTCCATAGACAGAGGAGCCTGGCGGGCTACATCCATGGGGCCGCAAAGAGTCAGACATGATCAAGCACACAGAACCAACCTTGAGAAAGCCACTCGTCTGAGGCAATTCTGCACTAATCACAAACTCCCATTTTTTATTCAGAAAAACCAAAGTTTTATAATTTACCTACCTACAAGACGACACAGCAACCTTCCATTATTATTCAAACATGTGCATTGAGGGCCCATCCCTAACTCCGTCCCATATTACTACCACCACCATTCCATCTGAACATATACAACTCAATCTCCCTGAGAGGCATTTTGCTAAATACAAAACCTTTCTATTTTGTTACATTTACAATGACACTTTAATGCTCCCAAGGCATTGGTTTCCTGACGTTTGTGGCCCTTTGTAGTTCAGTGTGACAAAGTAGTAACTCTACTGGGTTAGTCTGAAGTCCCCTAATGGGGGATAGACGGGGAGGAGAGGGGGAGCTCTTTTCTAGTAATACAACTGTGGCTCTTTTTTAATTTATCATTTTTGCCCTAAAAATAGTTATAACTGTGAACTTTGTAGTGGAGTTATTGCTATTGGCTCTAAGGAGAAAAATTAGAGACTTGGATCACAGAGGTAAGATTAATGGGTGAAGTTTCTTGTAGGCAATAATTTTTCATTTGGTTTGTGCCAAAACAAAGATGCTGTGTTGTCAGATTACATAATTTATTCATATCGAAGAAGAAAAGGAGGAGGAAGAGAAGCAAGGATGGAGAAGAAAAGAATATATATAGAATGTTAATTTCAGACAAAACAGACTTTAAATCAAAGTAAGCTATCCAGAATAAAGAAGGGCATTGTGCGGTGTGTGTGTTCATGCTCAATCATGTCTGACTCTTGGGGATCTCTTGGACTTTAGCCCACCAGGCTCCTGGGATTCATGAGATTCAGGTTCATGGGATGCTCCAGGCAAGAATACTGGACTGGGTTGCCATTTCCTCCTCCAGGGGTCTTCAGGACCCAGGGATTAAATCCACATTTCTTGTATTGGGAGGTAGATTCTTTACCACTGAGCCACCTGGGAAGCCCAAAGAAGGGCACTGCATAATCTTAAAGAGGTCTATTCTTCAAAAACACATAACAATCCTTAACACGTAAAAACCTAGGAAAGAATATCGAAGTATGTAAGGCAAAAATTAATAGAAATACATTGAGAAATAGATAAATCTACTATTATGGTTGCAGATTGCATCATCCCTCTCTCAGAAAGAGACAGATCCAGGAGGCAGAAAATCAGTAAGGACACAGTTGAATTCAACAGGATCATCAATCCACTGGATATAATTGACATCTCTACACTGCTGCATCCAACAACAGCAGAATACACGTTCTTATCAAGAGTACACAAGACATTCACCAAGACAGACCACATCCCAAGACATAAAACACACTTTTACAAATTTAAAGAACTGAAATCATAATGTGTCTACTTTCAGACAACAATGGAATTAAACTAGAAATCAGTAATAAGAGATAACGGGGCTTCCCAGGTGGCGCTAGTGGTAAAGAACCTGCGTGCCGATGCAGGAGACATAGGAGACATGGATCTGACGGCTGGGTTGGGACAATTCCCTGGAGGAAAATGGTACCCCACTCTAGTATTCTTTCCTGGAGAATCCCATTTTGAGTTATGTGCCTATTGGCTCTAAGGAGAAAAATTAGAGACTTGGATCACAGAGGTAAGATTAATGGGTGAAGTTTCTTGTAGGCAATAATTTTTCATTTGGTTTGTGCCAAAACAAAGATGCTGTGTTGTCAGATTACATAATTTATTCATATCGAAGAAGAAAAGGAGGAGGAAGAGAAGCAAGGATGGAGAAGAAAAGAATATATATAGAATGTTAATTTCAGACAAAACAGACTTTAAATCAAAGTAAGCTATCCAGAATAAAGAAGGGCATTGTGCGGTGTGTGTGTTCATGCTCAATCATGTCTGACTCTTGGGGATCTCTTGGACTTTAGCCCACCAGGCTCCTGGGATTCATGAGATTCAGGTTCATGGGATGCTCCAGGCAAGAATACTGGACTGGGTTGCCATTTCCTCCTCCAGGGGTCTTCAGGACCCAGGGATTAAATCCACATTTCTTGTATTGGGAGGTAGATTCTTTACCACTGAGCCACCTGGGAAGCCCAAAGAAGGGCACTGCATAATCTTAAAGAGGTCTATTCTTCAAAAACACATAACAATCCTTAACACGTAAAAACCTAGGAAAGAATATCGAAGTATGTAAGGCAAAAATTAATAGAAATACATTGAGAAATAGATAAATCTACTATTATGGTTGCAGATTGCATCATCCCTCTCTCAGAAAGAGACAGATCCAGGAGGCAGAAAATCAGTAAGGACACAGTTGAATTCAACAGGATCATCAATCCACTGGATATAATTGACATCTCTACACTGCTGCATCCAACAACAGCAGAATACACGTTCTTATCAAGAGTACACAAGACATTCACCAAGACAGACCACATCCCAAGACATAAAACACACTTTTACAAATTTAAAGAACTGAAATCATAATGTGTCTACTTTCAGACAACAATGGAATTAAACTAGAAATCAGTAATAAGAGATAACGGGGCTTCCCAGGTGGCGCTAGTGGTAAAGAACCTGCGTGCCGATGCAGGAGACATAGGAGACATGGATCTGACGGCTGGGTTGGGACAATTCCCTGGAGGGGAAAATGGTACCCCACTCTAGTATTCTTTCCTGGAGAATCCCATGGATGGAGGAACCTGGTGGGCTATAGTCCATAGTGTCACAAAGAGTGAGACATGACTAAAGCGACTTAGCATGCAGCATGCATGCATGGAAAGTCCCCAAATATGTGGCCATTTAACAACACACATCTAAGACAGAGATCAAAGAATTATGAAGAGAAGTTAAAGAATATTCTGAACTAAAATTCATTAGCAGGTGAATGAAAAAACTGGGCCCAATGAAACACTGGAAATGATACGACCACTGGGGAAAAAGGTAGAACAAGTAAAAAGAGTCATGTGGAAACTTTGACTAAATGGAGAAATTAAGAGAAACCAGTGGAGAAGGCCATGAACTAGTGGTCAGACAGGAAGAAGGAAAATGCAAAGACAGTAAAACTGAAAGTCGAGTGAGGGGGAAATTTCCAAAAGTTCTCCACCACATCCATGACAACGCTGGGTTCATGGCACGTAAGTGAGCCAGTATTTGTGACACTGCCGTCCAGGCATACAGCTGCAATCAAAGAAGCCTGATTAATCCCTGTAGACATGGCTTCCCTGGCAGCCCAGTGGGTAAACTGTCTGCCTTGCAATGCAAGGGGCACAGGTTCAATCCCTGGCTGGGGAAGATCCCATGTGCCACGGAACAGCTGAACTGATGTGTCCAATTATGAGCCAGAGCTCTAGAGCATGTGCGCTCTGCAGGGGCCACTGCAATGGGAGGTCCACACAAGCCAAAGAATAAAGATGGATGAAAATAAATAAGCAAAAATCCAACAAAGAGGCCAAAATTAAAAAATAAGAACCTAAGGCTTACTTACTCTATTACTCTATCATATCAAACATGTCCAACACAGCAGAATACACGTTCTTATCAAGAGTACACAAGACATTCACCAAGACAGACCACATCCCAAGAAAAAATTTAAATTTAAAGAACTGAAATCATAATGTGTCTACTTTCAGACAACAATGGAATTAAACTAGAAATCAGTAATAAGAGATAACGGGGCTTCCCAGGTGGCGCTAGTGGTAAAGAACCTGCGTGCCGATGCAGGAGACATAGGAGACATGGATCTGACGGCTGGGTTGGGACAATTCCCTGGAGGGGAAAATGGTACCCCACTCTAGTATTCTTTCCTGGAGAATCCCATGGATGGAGGAACCTGGTGGGCTATAGTCCATAGTGTCACAAAGAGTGAGACATGACTAAAGCGACTTAGCATGCAGCATGCATGCATGGAAAGTCCCCAAATATGTGGCCATTTAACAACACACATCTAAGACAGAGATCAAAGAATTATGAAGAGAAGTTAAAGAATATTCTGAACTAAAATTCATTAGCAGGTGAATGAAAAAACTGGGCCCAATGAAACACTGGAAATGATACGACCACTGGGGAAAAAGGTAGAACAAGTAAAAGAGTCAGGTGGAAACTTTGACTAAATGGAGAAATTAAGAGAAACCAGTGGAGAAGGCCATGAACTAGTGGTCAGACAGGAAGAAGGAAAATGCAAAGACAGTAAAACTGAAAGTCGAGTGAGGGGGAAATTTCCAAAAGTTCTCCACCACATCCATGACAACGCTGGGTTCATGGCACGTAAGTGAGCCAGTATTTGTGACACTGCCGTCCAGGCATACAGCTGCAATCAAAGAAGCCTGATTAATCCCTGTAGACATGGCTTCCCTGGCAGCCCAGTGGGTAAACTGTCTGCCTTGCAATGCAAGGGGCACAGGTTCAATCCCTGGCTGGGGAAGATCCCATGTGCCACGGAACAGCTGAACTGATGTGTCCAATTATGAGCCAGAGCTCTAGAGCATGTGCGCTCTGCAGGGGCCACTGCAATGGGAGGTCCACACAAGCCAAAGAATAAAGATGGATGAAAATAAATAAGCAAAAATCCAACAAAAGAGGCCAAAATTAAAAAAATAAGAACCTAAGGCCTTACTCTACCTATACTATTACTCTTTATCAGCATGATTCTAAGCAAAGCAATAAGGTAGAACTACAAATCAGTAATTATTAATACAAAGTTCTAATCTAGATAACAGATAACTTCACTAATTTAAAGCAATTTGGTAGTAAGAAGTTTGAATTATTATGTAATATTTTAAACTCTATTCTAGCCTATAGTGCAATGACAAAAACCTGTGGTTAATTCAGGCTTGTTAAGTGAGACTTGCTAAAGCTCACTTGGTGGAAAAGAGAACAGGAAATCGCTTGGGTTTTGTAAACAGACACTTCTAAATGACATAAAGACTCTCTGATGACTCAGCAGTAAAAAAATCCACCTGCCCAAAGCAGGAGATGAGGGTTGCATCCCTGGGTTGAGAAGATCCCCTGGAGGAGAAAATGGAGACCCCTTCCAGTATTCTTGCCTGGGAATTGCATGAATGGAAGAGTCTGGTGGGCTACAGTCCATGGAGTAGCAAGAGAGATGGACACAACTTAGGAACTAAACAACAACAACAAATTTCTAAGGAAGATGTAGATTAACTAGCCTCTTGGCAATCTTGTTTACAGTTTTTCTATACTTAGGAAATCCTTTTCCAAGGAGACTTCAAAGACTTTAGCTTCATTTGAAACTCTATATATTTTATATTTTTAAAAACTGTTATTATTTATCCAAACTTAATGAGATTTCATTACCTGTGACATTTTCTATTTCATTGTGTCTGTATTTTCTTTTTTTCTGCCAGTCCCTTCTTGCCATGCTCTCAGATTTTGACAGACCATCTCTTCAATTCTGATGGCAACATTTCCCATTAAATAACTACACACTCAAGCCTTTCCCCTCATGCCTCTGGGTGATTGGCAGATACTTGTTTTCAGAATTGGAAACAGCTGAAAGTGACATTCAAGGATTCAAAAACAACTTGGTCGGGAAATAAATCTTTGAGTAGGGAAAAATGACTCTCTCTTTGCCAGGCAATAGCCTTATAATTTATCATTTATTGGAAAAGAAGAATGCATTTTGAGAATAGCACCAGACTAAAACTGATTACAGATATTAAGCAATGTCTCTATGGGCCATTACTCATGCTGCATGCACCAGCCGAGTGCCTCCGGAAGGCGGGAAGTGATGAGCAGGCTGTATTGCGTTGCTGTAATTGTTAGTATCATAAACAATGGTCTATGACGGCATTAGAGCAGATTAGAGAGAATGAAGTGGTTTCTGTAGTCTCCTCTAGAAAGCGGAAACAAGGCATTATTTCACTGTGACGTTAACTATTGATTTCGGTTTTTGTTTGCTTATGGTTTCTAATGGTTATGATAACGCCAGAGAAAAAAATTAAAATTATACTTATTCAGGCTTGTTAAGTGAGACTTGCTAAAGCTCACTTGGTGGAAAAGAGAACAGGAAATCGCTTGGGTTTTGTAAACAGACACTTCTAAATGACATAAAGACTCTCTGATGACTCAGCAGTAAAAAAATCCACCTGCCCAAAGCAGGAGATGAGGGTTGCATCCCTGGGTTGAGAAGATCCCCTGGAGGAGAAAATGGAGACCCCTTCCAGTATTCTTGCCTGGGAATTGCATGAATGGAAGAGTCTGGTGGGCTACAGTCCATGGAGTAGCAAGAGAGATGGACACAACTTAGGAACTAAACAACAACAACAAATTTCTAAGGAAGATGTAGATTAACTAGCCTCTTGGCAATCTTGTTTACAGTTTTTCTATACTTAGGAAATCCTTTTCCAAGGAGACTTCAAAGACTTTAGCTTCATTTGAAACTCTATATATTTTATATTTTTAAAAACTGTTATTATTTATCCAAACTTAATGAGATTTCATTACCTGTGACATTTTCTATTTCATTGTGTCTGTATTTTCTTTTTCTGCCAGTCCCTTCTTGCCATGCTCTCAGATTTTGACAGACCATCTCTTCAATTCTGATGGCAACATTTCCCATTAAATAACTACACACTCAAGCCTTTCCCCTCATGCCTCTGGGTGATTGGCAGATACTTGTTTTCAGAATTGGAAACAGCTGAAAGTGACATTCAAGGATTCAAAAACAACTTGGTCGGGAAATAAATCTTTGAGTAGGGAAAAATGACTCTCTCTTTGCCAGGCAATAGCCTTATAATTTATCATTTATTGGAAAAGAAGAATGCATTTTGAGAATAGCACCAGACTAAAACTGATTACAGATATTAAGCAATGTCTCTATGGGCCATTACTCATGCTGCATGCACCAGCCGAGTGCCTCCGGAAGGCGGGAAGTGATGAGCAGGCTGTATTGCGTTGCTGTAATTGTTAGTATCATAAACAATGGTCTATGACGGCATTAGAGCAGATTAGAGAGAATGAAGTGGTTTCTGTAGTCTCCTCTAGAAAGCGGAAACAAGGCATTATTTCACTGTGACGTTAACTATTGATTTCGGTTTTTGTTTGCTTATGGTTTCTAATGGTTATGATAACGCCAGAGAAATATTTATAGCTTATTCATTTCAAAAGTCACCATAAGTGATAGCTTAAGCTGTTCCAACTTTGTGCTGTTGCATCTGAAATGAAAAGGAGGTTTTATTTTCAGTGTTAGGAAGACAGAAGAGATTCAAGAGAGCTGAACCAGATGCTCTGTAACCGGGACCTCAAAGACCTTAGACACTGGAGAAAAACTATCATGAGACCCAAGAGGGACGGCATAGCCCTCAGAAGTGAACTCACTAAGCACTTAGCCATATTCCCTTTGGCCATTTGTCACTTTCTATCTATGTCATATTTACTTCAAATAACATTTTAGTTACTACACTAGACTATAAATATCCGAGACTGCAGCTTATAAATCTTTGCTGCCTCCCTAGAACCTAGCTCAGTTACCTATTAGATGCTAAAGAAAAACATTAATTTCTTTTTTTTTAAAAAAAGCTGTTTTTATTAATGAATCATATTAAGCCACTCAACATTAATTTCTTGATAGATGAATGGTCACTCTATTACAACTTGTCTCCATTTCCTCAATTCTACAAAAAGCTACAATCTAGATTAGGCATTACTACATAAGAGGAAACTAGAATGGCTTTTAGAATGGGTACCTGCCATTGCTTTTATTTCTTTCCACCAGTCTTTAATTTTTAGTTACTGGTACGTAATCATGTGTATACATTATTTGGGGTTTCCCAGGTGGCACTAGTGGTAAAGAACCCACCTGCCAGTGCAAGAGATGTAAGAGATGCAGGTTTGAACATTGGGTTGGGAAGGTTCCCTGGGGGAGGGCATGGCAACCCACTCTGGTGCTCTCGCCTGGAGAATCCCATGGACAGAGGAGCCTGGTGGGCTACAGTCCATAGGGCTGCAAAGAGTCGAACATGACTGAGGCAAAGGCATACATATGCACACATTTTGGATGGAAAAGTTCTACTTTTGATGAAAAAAAGTATAGCCTCTGGAGAAAACATTTTAATGTCCTGTCTTCCAGGTCCCCACAACTTGCTGTTCAGAATGAGGTAGCAATTCACACTACACAATCCTCTCTAGGCAGCTTATTAAATGTATATATTTACAAAGGGAAAAAAAGAAAGTCTATGAGTATAAACCCTGCAAATACAAATATAGAGAGGATCAGAAAAGCCACACCACTGTGTTCTGTTAGCAAAACTTTCTGTAAGCAGCACGGCTAGCCCTTGAAGGACACCATGGAATAGAGCAGAGAACATTTTGAACATTCTCTACCCTCTTGTTCCTGGACACATCCCTTCACCGCACAGACAATGCTTATATCAGAAAAGAAAAAAACAGAATGTGGACAAGCTAAGTGTTCATATCCAGTAGTTATATTTAAAAAGGATAAAAATCAAAGAAAGTAAGGTGAAATATATTTCTAAAATAGGAGTAGGGATTGATTTTTTTTAGAATATGAAAATGAACAAGATATTTTTAGAAAGATGATTACTACACTAGACTATAAATATCCGAGACTGCAGCTTATAAATCTTTGCTGCCTCCCTAGAACCTAGCTCAGTTACCTATTAGATGCTAAAGAAAAACATTAATTTCTTTTTTTTTAAAAAAAGCTGTTTTTATTAATGAATCATATTAAGCCACTCAACATTAATTTCTTGATAGATGAATGGTCACTCTATTACAACTTGTCTCCATTTCCTCAATTCTACAAAAAGCTACAATCTAGATTAGGCATTACTACATAAGAGGAAACTAGAATGGCTTTTAGAATGGGTACCTGCCATTGCTTTTATTTCTTTCCACCAGTCTTTAATTTTTAGTTACTGGTACGTAATCATGTGTATACATTATTTGGGGTTTCCCAGGTGGCACTAGTGGTAAAGAACCCACCTGCCAGTGCAAGAGATGTAAGAGATGCAGGTTTGAACATTGGGTTGGGAAGGTTCCCTGGGGGAGGGCATGGCAACCCACTCTGGTGCTCTCGCCTGGAGAATCCCATGGACAGAGGAGCCTGGTGGGCTACAGTCCATAGGGCTGCAAAGAGTCGAACATGACTGAGGCAAAGGCATACATATGCACACATTTTGGATGGAAAAGTTCTACTTTTGATGAAAAAAAGTATAGCCTCTGGAGAAAACATTTTAATGTCCTGTCTTCCAGGTCCCCACAACTTGCTGTTCAGAATGAGGTAGCAATTCACACTACACAATCCTCTCTAGGCAGCTTATTAAATGTATATATTTACAAAGGGAAAAAAAGAAAGTCTATGAGTATAAACCCTGCAAATACAAATATAGAGAGGATCAGAAAAGCCACACCACTGTGTTCTGTTAGCAAAACTTTCTGTAAGCAGCACGGCTAGCCCTTGAAGGACACCATGGAATAGAGCAGAGAACATTTTGAACATTCTCTACCCTCTTGTTCCTGGACACATCCCTTCACCGCACAGACAATGCTTATATCAGAAAAGAAAAAAACAGAATGTGGACAAGCTAAGTGTTCATATCCAGTAGTTATATTTAAAAAGGATAAAAATCAAAGAAAGTAAGGTGAAATATATTTCTAAAATAGGAGTAGGGATTGATTTTTTTTAGAATATGAAAATGAACAAAAGAAAATATTTCTCTAGAAAGATGAAAATAATAGACAATTTCCAGTAAGACTGACCAATAAAAAAATTAGAGACATCGTAAACAAAAAGTATAACTATTAGAAATGGGAAAACTGATATATTGATGAAGGTTAAAGGAATGAATTTACAACAACGGAATATGGAGAATTAAGGCTAGACCATTTGGACGCTAAGGGGAAGATTTCTTTTTGGCTAGAAATTCTGATTGTGTCTCACTTCAGACCCAGTGAATGACCGGGTACTTAAAAGCTATATGTCACTACATTACCATAACTAAAGCTAAGGGATGCAAGTGTGCATGCTAAGTCACTTCAGTTGGGTCTGACTCTTTGCCACCCCATGGACTGTACCAAACCAGGCTCCTCTGTCCATGGGATTTTCCAGGCAAGAAGACTGGAGTGGGTTGCCATTGCCTTCTCCAGGATCTTCCCGACCCAGGAATCAAATCTGCGTCTCTTACATCTCCTGCTCTGGCAGGCAGGTTCTTTACTGCTGGCGCCACCTTGGAAGCCCAAAACTGAGGGGTAGGTAGGATTAATTCTCCAAAAAAGAAGTTTATAAAGAAAAACTGCATGCTAATAATTAATTAGCAATAATTAGCAACTAAATATGAAATACTCGGCCATAAATGTTGCCCCAGTGGCCTTTCAAGATCCTAGCTAAGGTTCAGAGTCCCTTTCAAAGGCCACCAGCTTCACCTCACTCCCTGTGACACTCTTTAATCAGATATGGCCTTTTCTCCTGTAAACACTCAGAGTGTTTTGTTGGTCATATGAGTCACAAGCAACATTTTCACCTTCATACATTATCACCTTCATGCTTATGGTAGCATAAGTTTCTTGAGAGGATGACTAGAGCAGAGAACATTTTGAACATTCTCTACCCTCTTGTTCCTGGACACATCCCTTCACCGCACAGACAATGCTTATATCAGAAAAGAAAAAAACAGAATGTGGACAAGCTAAGTGTTCATATCCAGTAGTTATATTTAAAAAGGATAAAAATCAAAGAAAGTAAGGTGAAATATATTTCTAAAATAGGAGTAGGGATTGATTTTTTTTAGAATATGAAAATGAACAAAAGAAAATATTTCTCTAGAAAGATGAAAATAATAGACAATTTCCAGTAAGACTGACCAATAAAAAAATTAGAGACATCGTAAACAAAAAGTATAACTATTAGAAATGGGAAAACTGATATATTGATGAAGGTTAAAGGAATGAATTTACAACAACGGAATATGGAGAATTAAGGCTAGACCATTTGGACGCTAAGGGGAAGATTTCTTTTTGGCTAGAAATTCTGATTGTGTCTCACTTCAGACCCAGTGAATGACCGGGTACTTAAAAGCTATATGTCACTACATTACCATAACTAAAGCTAAGGGATGCAAGTGTGCATGCTAAGTCACTTCAGTTGGGTCTGACTCTTTGCCACCCCATGGACTGTACCAAACCAGGCTCCTCTGTCCATGGGATTTTCCAGGCAAGAAGACTGGAGTGGGTTGCCATTGCCTTCTCCAGGATCTTCCCGACCCAGGAATCAAATCTGCGTCTCTTACATCTCCTGCTCTGGCAGGCAGGTTCTTTACTGCTGGCGCCACCTTGGAAGCCCAAAACTGAGGGGTAGGTAGGATTAATTCTCCAAAAAAGAAGTTTATAAAGAAAAACTGCATGCTAATAATTAATTAGCAATAATTAGCAACTAAATATGAAATACTCGGCCATAAATGTTGCCCCAGTGGCCTTTCAAGATCCTAGCTAAGGTTCAGAGTCCCTTTCAAAGGCCACCAGCTTCACCTCACTCCCTGTGACACTCTTTAATCAGATATGGCCTTTTCTCCTGTAAACACTCAGAGTGTTTTGTTGGTCATATGAGTCACAAGCAACATTTTCACCTTCATACATTATCACCTTCATGCTTATGGTAGCATAAGTTTCTTGAGAGGATGGACTAGATCTTAGTCAGCTAGGCCGATTCACCCGACAGTCAGGAGACAAGAGCTTTCACAGGGAGAGGGAGGAAGCTACATGTAGAAATGGAACAGTCAGCTCTGACCAGCCACCTTGAAATTGGTCATTACTGATCTGACCAGAGTCATCTGGATTGCTTTAAGTGCAGTGAATCTTCAGCTCCAGGGTCAGTTTGTTTCCATTTCCTTGAGGCCAGTTCCCAGAACTGTGTCAGTTTATGTCATGGCAACAGTCTGGTCATGAGCGAGTGATCTTCTTCCACCTGGTGGGGGTTTCAGTCTCTATAAGACAGCTCCCAGGATCAGGCTCAGAATAGGATCTATAGCCCATGAGAGGAAACAAAAGGCTTTCAACTATGTTTAATGACTGAACTATTTATTCTTGTTGGACTGCTTTCCTTTGTTTCTGCATTTTCTCTGATTAAACTTATTCTTCGGCTGAAGTTTTTCCAGAGACAAAGGGTAGGCTGAGCACATGGAGTGTGTGGGGCAGAGGGGTAAAGACTATAGGCACCCCCGGTCCATTTCACTACTGGTATTAGAATATCATTATCTATCCTTAGGTCATAACCCTGCTTTCAGAATGCACACTACCATGAAGAATAAAACACGAATCTTTTCAGCATAGTAGACCTCCAGGTGGCACTAACGGCAAAAAACAGCCTGCCATTGCAGGAGACTAAGGGATGTGGGTTCGATTCCTGGGTTGGGAAGATCTCTTGGAGAAGGAAATGGCAACTCGCTCCAGTATTCTTGTCTGGAGAATCTCACGAACAGAGGAGCCTGGTGGCCTACGGTCCGTAGGATCACAAAGAGTCCAACATAACTGAAGAGACTTAGCATGTGCGCACACAGACTCCAAATCCATTCATTCCATTAATCAAAGAACCTTTATGGGTGGTCACTTTGTTCCAGGGGGCATGCTGAGTGTTGGAAATACAACACTAATGATACAGAATGTAGCCGCACACTCAGGATGTATAGGCTAGTGAAACAGACAAGTCATTCACAATGCAATTCCAAGACTATGTGGTAAGTAGTTAGAAATGGTTATAGAAGCACAAGGCAGGACACTGAAACCAAGTTCTAATGTGGAAATCTTTTCAGAGGATGCGGCACTGGAGTAGAGTTTTGAAGGGAAGCTGGGAGATTGCTAAGTGAAGAGGCCAGGGAGGGACAGCCTGAGGACAGAGTGTAGCATGTGTGGAGACCTTCCAGCGTTCAGTTTTGAGGCAGTTGCCCTGTTTCCCTTAAACTTTCTGTTTCCAAGCTCTGCATGTCCTGCTTCTTCAACTAGGTGGTGTTTTCTGTGAAGGAAACAACAGAAATGTGTTCTTTTTTTCTTTACCAAAAATATACTTAAAATGAGTTCTTTCACAGCTTTGGAAGCTAGAAGTCGTGAGTCAAGGCAGCAGCAGTGCCACCCTTGCTCTGGAGGCTCTAGAATTCTTTCTGGTCTCTTCCAGCCTTTGGGGACGGCATGTCTTGGCTCGCCGACATAGCTCATGTTCCAGTATGCTACAATGCATTTTCTCTGATTAAACTTATTCTTCGGCTGAAGTTTTAGAAAAATACTGAGCACATGGAGTGTGTGGGGCAGAGGGTAAAGACTATAGGCACCCCCGGTCCATTTCACTACTGGTATTAGAATATCATTATCTATCCTTAGGTCATAACCCTGCTTTCAGAATGCACACTACCATGAAGAATAAAACACGAATCTTTTCAGCATAGTAGACCTCCAGGTGGCACTAACGGCAAAAAACAGCCTGCCATTGCAGGAGACTAAGGGATGTGGGTTCGATTCCTGGGTTGGGAAGATCTCTTGGAGAAGGAAATGGCAACTCGCTCCAGTATTCTTGTCTGGAGAATCTCACGAACAGAGGAGCCTGGTGGCCTACGGTCCGTAGGATCACAAAGAGTCCAACATAACTGAAGAGACTTAGCATGTGCGCACACAGACTCCAAATCCATTCATTCCATTAATCAAAGAACCTTTATGGGTGGTCACTTTGTTCCAGGGGGCATGCTGAGTGTTGGAAATACAACACTAATGATACAGAATGTAGCCGCACACTCAGGATGTATAGGCTAGTGAAACAGACAAGTCATTCACAATGCAATTCCAAGACTATGTGGTAAGTAGTTAGAAATGGTTATAGAAGCACAAGGCAGGACACTGAAACCAAGTTCTAATGTGGAAATCTTTTCAGAGGATGCGGCACTGGAGTAGAGTTTTGAAGGGAAGCTGGGAGATTGCTAAGTGAAGAGGCCAGGGAGGGACAGCCTGAGGACAGAGTGTAGCATGTGTGGAGACCTTCCAGCGTTCAGTTTTGAGGCAGTTGCCCTGTTTCCCTTAAACTTTCTGTTTCCAAGCTCTGCATGTCCTGCTTCTTCAACTAGGTGGTGTTTTCTGTGAAGGAAACAACAGAAATGTGTTCTTTTTTTCTTTACCAAAAATATACTTAAAATGAGTTCTTTCACAGCTTTGGAAGCTAGAAGTCGTGAGTCAAGGCAGCAGCAGTGCCACCCTTGCTCTGGAGGCTCTAGAATTCTTTCTGGTCTCTTCCAGCCTTTGGGGACGGCATGTCTTGGCTCGCCGCTACATCACTCCAAACTCCACCTGTCTTCACTGTTCTCTCTGTACCTGTGCTCTCCATGTCCCATATAAGGACACTTGTCATTGGACTTAGGGTCCACACTGATAATCTCTAGATCCTTAACTTAATCACACATGCAAAAATCTATTTGCTTTTTCCAATATCCTGTTCACCTGAAACTACCACAACATTGTTAATTGACTCTACCCCAACACAAAATAAAAAGCTTAAAAAATAAAATAGGGATTATGGGAAAAAATAAAAATGTTTCTAAATTAAAAAAAAAGTGGGCTCCCCTGGTAGTCCAGTGGGTAAGAACACCACCTTGCAGTGCAAGGGGCGCCGGTTCAATCCCTGGCCCAGGAAGATCCCATGTGCCGCGGAGCAGCTGGACTGGTGTGTCCAATTACGAGCCGGCGCTCTGGAGCGCATGTGCCAAGAGCCGGTGCTCTGCAATGAGAGAGGCCACTATGATGTGAGGCCCACACAGGCAAAGAATTATGATGGATCAAAAACAATAACATATCTGTAAACAACAAAACTCTGTAAAAGAAAAAGTAAAATAAAAATTAAAAAAAAAAACAACAAGTAAATGAAGGACCAATAAAAGAGGTCAAAATTTTTTTTAAAAATGTGAGGAAGCCTAACAGGGTATCTGTTTTAAGCATTATTTTAAGATTCTTTTTGAAATTTATGCTTCATGCAACTGGAGTAAAACAGAAATAAGGTGTTGAAGCTCCCTGGCTCTAGAGCATGGGGTCAGTATTTGCGGTCCGCATAGGCCTAATTGTTCTGTACGTGAGATATTCCCGGACTAAGAATTGACCCGTGTCCCTGCATTGGCAGGCAGATTACTAGCCACTGAGCACCGGGTCATTTATCAGTTGCCCTTTTCCAAAGTTTCCAAGCTCTGCATGTCCTGCTTCTTCAACTAGGTGGTGTTTTCTGTGAAGGAAACAACAGAAATGTGTTCTTTTTTTCTTTACCAAAAATATACTTAAAATGAGTTCTTTCACAGCTTTGGAAGCTAGAAGTCGTGAGTCAAGGCAGCAGCAGTGCCACCCTTGCTCTGGAGGCTCTAGAATTCTTTCTGGTCTCTTCCAGCCTTTGGGGACGGCATGTCTTGGCTCGCCGCTACATCACTCCAAACTCCACCTGTCTTCACTGTTCTCTCTGTACCTGTGCTCTCCATGTCCCATATAAGGACACTTGTCATTGGACTTAGGGTCCACACTGATAATCTCTAGATCCTTAACTTAATCACACATGCAAAAATCTATTTGCTTTTTCCAATATCCTGTTCACCTGAAACTACCACAACATTGTTAATTGACTCTACCCCAACACAAAATAAAAAGCTTAAAAAATAAAATAGGGATTATGGGAAAAAATAAAAATGTTTCTAAATTAAAAAAAAAGTGGGCTCCCCTGGTAGTCCAGTGGGTAAGAACACCACCTTGCAGTGCAAGGGGCGCCGGTTCAATCCCTGGCCCAGGAAGATCCCATGTGCCGCGGAGCAGCTGGACTGGTGTGTCCAATTACGAGCCGGCGCTCTGGAGCGCATGTGCCAAGAGCCGGTGCTCTGCAATGAGAGAGGCCACTATGATGTGAGGCCCACACAGGCAAAGAATTATGATGGATCAAAAACAATAACATATCTGTAAACAACAAAACTCTGTAAAAGAAAAAGTAAAATAAAAATTAAAAAAAAAAACAACAAGTAAATGAAGGACCAATAAAAGAGGTCAAAATTTTTTTTAAAAATGTGAGGAAGCCTAACAGGGTATCTGTTTTAAGCATTATTTTAAGATTCTTTTTGAAATTTATGCTTCATGCAACTGGAGTAAAACAGAAATAAGGTGTTGAAGCTCCCTGGCTCTAGAGCATGGGGTCAGTATTTGCGGTCCGCATAGGCCTAATTGTTCTGTAGCACGTGAGATATTCCCGGACTAAGAATTGACCCGTGTCCCCTGCATTGGCAGGCAGATTACTAGCCACTGAGCAACCAGGGTTGTAATCTTAATTTTTAATCTTCCTCCAAAGATTAAAGGCTCATTAGTTTATGCAACATATTTACACATGAAAATACCAAGGAAATAAACTGAAAAACTTTTCTTAAAAATGGGTCACATTTATAGGTTCAGAGGAATAGAACATGGAGGTATGTTTTCAGGGACCACCATTCAACCTACTGCAGCTGGTGACTGGAGGTCTGATTTCCAAGCAGCACCCATTTTTGCCAGCCTGTCAATGATGAAGTGCTCAGTAGTGTGGAACATCTTTTTATAAGTTCATGATTTAAACAGCATTTGTCTAATTTTCATTTTTCTAGTATCTTCCAGTGCTCTTTAAAATTTTATTTTTGGTCATGAATTTCACAATTTGATTTTCAATTCCTGAGGAAAGTAATAACAAATGTGTGTGGATTTAAGTTATATTTATATCTTAGAACAAATGTTTTTAGAGTTCTGAGGTTCAAGATAATATTCCTAATAGCATGGCACAAGAGTCTGCAAATACCGAGTGAGGTGATTTCCTTTCGAAAAGTCAGTATATTGTGTTCTGAGGACTTTGAGAAATCACCCTATTTTGATGAAATAATTCAATTCCAAATACTGTCACCAGAAATGAAGAATTCTCTTCATCTTTTTTTTTATAAGGAAATCAGTGCATTGGACATGATGTTTTACTTCCCAAGAGGGAATAATATCTCTTGTTAGGTAGAAATGTTTTTTTTTTTTTCAGCAAAGAAACTGCTACTACAAATTTTTAGAGACCAGGTTAATATTTTATTTCAACTTCAGTATTAAAGGCCTCTGTAGGGAAAACTTTTAGTGTCATAGGTAACCTATGGATGGATGACTAAAAGAAGCTGAACCTGGATGCTGGAAGATGTGACCTTTATTTTTAAAAATAAAAACATTTTCTTTGTACAGAAGCAAAATGATGAGCTTGGGGAGAAATTGTGAAATGGCAAAAAGCTGTACAACTCAATGTAATACGTGAGATTTGACCACAGTGATTAGTAAATGTCTCATATCCTATGTGTGCATTTTTTGTAAACCAATTTTTACTAATAAATCCATCTTCATTGAAAGAGTCTGGAAACCTTAGTATATGTGAGTGTTGTTGTTTAGTCATGTCTGACTCTTTTTCAACCCCATGGACTGTAGTCTGCTAGGCTCCTCTGTCCATGGAATTTCCCAGGCTAGAACACTGGAGTGGGTTGCCATTTCCTTCTCCAGGGGATCTTCGCAGAACAGGGATTGAACCCACATCTCCTACATCGGCTAGTGGATTCTCTTCCACTGAGACACTAGAGAAGCCCCTACGTGAGTGTAGGTAGATGCTCGGAAACATGTGTCTGAGGTGAATTCATGCATTGGCCTTAATGGTGTATTTTTGAGAGTTATGGAAGTACTCACTCCTCTTAAAGGGTCCTGCAGCCTCCTGACAATCTGATTGCCAGCTGAATTGAGAACCTGAATACCGAGGTTATCCTGCAACAAGTAGAAGATAGCAACAAAAACACTATTTGCAGTTTTTTCCTGGAGTGTTCACTTCTTTATAGCAGGGAATCAACGACCAGAAGCTCCCTTGGGTCTAGTTCATGTGTGGGTAAAGAGTCCAATCCAAGTATCTAAAGTATCTTGTCAAACTGATTTAGCCTCATCTCTGTCTTTGTCAAAATTCTGAAGTCACAGATTTGGCCACTTTATAAGGAAATCAGTGCATTGGACATGATGTTTTACTTCCCAAGAGGGAATAATATCTCTTGTTAGGTAGAAATGTTTTTTTTCAGCAAAGAAACTGCTACTACAAATTTTTAGAGACCAGGTTAATATTTTATTTCAACTTCAGTATTAAAGGCCTCTGTAGGGAAAACTTTTAGTGTCATAGGTAACCTATGGATGGATGACTAAAAGAAGCTGAACCTGGATGCTGGAAGATGTGACCTTTATTTTTAAAAATAAAAACATTTTCTTTGTACAGAAGCAAAATGATGAGCTTGGGGAGAAATTGTGAAATGGCAAAAAGCTGTACAACTCAATGTAATACGTGAGATTTGACCACAGTGATTAGTAAATGTCTCATATCCTATGTGTGCATTTTTTGTAAACCAATTTTTACTAATAAATCCATCTTCATTGAAAGAGTCTGGAAACCTTAGTATATGTGAGTGTTGTTGTTTAGTCATGTCTGACTCTTTTTCAACCCCATGGACTGTAGTCTGCTAGGCTCCTCTGTCCATGGAATTTCCCAGGCTAGAACACTGGAGTGGGTTGCCATTTCCTTCTCCAGGGGATCTTCGCAGAACAGGGATTGAACCCACATCTCCTACATCGGCTAGTGGATTCTCTTCCACTGAGACACTAGAGAAGCCCCTACGTGAGTGTAGGTAGATGCTCGGAAACATGTGTCTGAGGTGAATTCATGCATTGGCCTTAATGGTGTATTTTTGAGAGTTATGGAAGTACTCACTCCTCTTAAAGGGTCCTGCAGCCTCCTGACAATCTGATTGCCAGCTGAATTGAGAACCTGAATACCGAGGTTATCCTGCAACAAGTAGAAGATAGCAACAAAAACACTATTTGCAGTTTTTTCCTGGAGTGTTCACTTCTTTATAGCAGGGAATCAACGACCAGAAGCTCCCTTGGGTCTAGTTCATGCGTGGGTAAAGAGTCCAATCCAAGTATCTAAAGTATCTTGTCAAACTGATTTAGCCTCATCTCTGTCTTTGTCAAAATTCTGAAGTCACAGATTTGGCCACTGAAGAATTTTCAAGAAGACATCCTATTCCTGCAGATCTCACTGACCTGAAATATTCAAGGGCTGGGCCTACTCCATCTCTCCTCTAACCAGGTCGCCATGTTGCTATGGTATGTCCCTGTTACTGTGGACCAAAGATGGGTCTCTGTGATCTGTAAGCTGGCCAGGAGCCCTCAAGGGACCTAGCACAAGAGTTTAGCACAAGGACCTACCATTAGAGCAAGGACTGGCAGCCCTGGATAGATTCTCTTTGCGGGGAGGTTGAATAAGGGGTCTGCCATGTCAGCAGAGTACAGAGTGATCCAGCCATGCAGACACAGACCATGAAGGCACCGAGCAGGAGCTGTGTAGCATCAAAACCAGGAGCAAGCAGAAGACATGAATATGGAGAACACATGAAGAGCAGAAAAAGAGAGGGAAGAAGCTGACATCAACGTATCAAAAAGAAGAAGTTGACGGGCAAAGTAGATGCAGGGGCTGAAACAGAAACTTGGCCCAGACATAAAATTGCCATCCTTACCCTCAAGTTACTGTCAAACTATCAGATTTGGTGTTGTATGGTCCAGGTGCTGAAGGGCACCTGGTGTTACTGCAACCCGGGCTATGTGCTTTCGAAACACAAGTTTTCCAAACCATTCAATGTACTTTATTAAAGAAGATAGTGAGAGCCTATTTCTGTTCTTTGCATTTGCAAGAGTCTAAGGAAACATCAGGGCTTCCCAGATGACTCAGTGGTAAAGAATCTGCCTGCCAGGGTAGGAGACATAGGAGATGTGGGTTCGACCCCCAAGTCAGGAAAATCCCCTGACGGAGGAAATGGCAACCCATTCCAGTATTCTTATCTGGGAAATCCCATGGAAAGAGGAGCCTGGTGGGCTGTAGTTCACGAGGTCACAAAAGAGTCCAACGCAACTTAGTGACTAAACAACAAATATTACGTCCTCAAAATGAGGCAAAGGATAGAATTAGATAGGCAAAAATAAAATTAAAATGTGAATTCAGGGGCTTCCCTGGTGGTCCAGTGGGTAAGGACACCGCCTTGCAGTGCAAGGGGTGCTAGTTTGAACCCTGGCCTGGGAAGATCCCACGTGCCCTGGAGCGGCTGGACCGATGGTCCAACTACTGAGCCGGAGCTCTGGAGCGCATGTGCCCGAAGCCAGTGCTCTGTGGCAAGAGAGGCCACTGTGATGGGAGGCCCACACAGGCCAAAGAACAAAGATGGATGAAAATGAATAAATGAAAGGCCATTAGAAATGGCCAAAAAAATGTGAATTCATAATTTTTACAATAAAATATAATCATTTAACAATATTTTCACTGAAGCCTGTAACCCAAGCAATGTGCTTTGTTGCTTCATGTATGGGTAAAAGACACAGTCTGAAAAAGCAGCTCTAATTCTGCTTGAATTTAATTCTGGATTTGAGACACAAGTTAACTACTCTTGATACTGGATTACCCATAAGGTAATTTAGGCTGTTTGTCCAGGGACCTCTCGGATACATAGAATTTTCACCTTTAGAAGTGAAAGCAATAGGCAAAGGTTGCCACAGCAACCTCACTCTGTGTCTTAATGGAGATCTTTCCATCCGGCATCATAAAATTTCATCACTTTGCCCTGCTGAGCCGTCAAGAGCAATTTGTGCGTGATTGTCAGTCTGATGTCTGATGAGAAGCATTTCTTATTAATTCAAATGTGATGGAGAAGAGAAAATAGTTGTGTTGGCTTTCTAATACACTAAGGTTTCCTCTCTTCTGACTCCAACATATGACATTTCTATTATCTGAACAATGTTAAGTGCCTATTTTTCATTCCACTTTATATCTTTGTTATCTGCATCAGGCTCATTTTTTTCACAGACCAAAAAAAAAAAAAAATCATTTCTTCACTGTTTTGCTTATAGGAGTCCTCAAAGAGCTAAAGGACATCTATTTGAATTTATTTATTAAATTTGGGACACATTTCATTCTTCTGTGGCAATAAAAGGCGTATTGATCCCTAGTGGAACAGAAAGTCTTCTTTATTAGGATTCATTCCATTGTTGTAAGCCTCAGTGAGTTTGGGGGTCCAATATGTTTATAGACATGAGCACAGAGAAAGTACTGATCCATGGAATCCATGGAAGTTGTTGCAAATGCCAAAGTTAGAGAAGGCTGTTAATGACAGTGTGAAGATTCCTTAAAAAACTGGGAATAGAACTACCACACGGCTCAGCAATCACACTGCTCAGCATATACACAGAGGAAACCAGAATTGAAAGAGACACATGTACCCCCAGTGTTCACAGCAGCACTGTTTTCAACAGCTAGGACTTGGAAGCAATCTAGGTGTCCATTTGGTGAATGGATAAGGAAGTTGTGGTCCATGTGGAATACTACTTAGCTATAAAAAGGAACGCATTAGGGTCAGTTCTGATGAGGCAGATGAACCTAAAGCCTATTATACAGACAGAAGTAAGTCAGAAAGGGGGAAGGAAAGGGTGGGATGATTTGAGAGAACAGCACTGAAGCATGTACATGACCAAACATAGAATGGATGACTGGCGTGAGTTCAGTGCAGGAAGCAGAGTACCCGGGGCCAGCTTTCTGGGACAACCTGGAGCAAGAGGATGGGGAAGAAGTGGGAGGAGAGTTAAGGGTAGGGAGACACATGTATACCTATGCCGATTCATGCTGATGCATGGCAAAAGCCATCACAATAGTGTAATTATCCTCCGATGAAAATATATAAATACAATTTTTAAAAATCACAAATATTTGTCATTTAATGATTTCAATGACAATTTCTAGGTATACAGATTGTAGTTTTGTTTTGTTTTGTTTTTTAAAGGAGCTTGAGGTGTGGACTAAGACAAGAGCCTGAACTTCTGGCTTTTACTATTGCCCAGAAATGTGGTCGCTCCAGTCCCTGAACAGCTTGGTGTCTGCCTTGACAAGGAATTAGCAAAACCTGCATTATCCCCCATGCAGGGCGGTGACAGAGCTCAAAGGAGAGACTCTCGTGGAAAGTGCCGTGCCCGCAGAAGCCCCTCTTCAAAAGCGCTGGGATGGGAGGTGGGCCGGGACACAGAGGCAGGCTTCCGGTCTTCGCTGCCTTTAACGGTTACTGTAACGGGGGGGCCAGGAGTGTGCAGACGAACTGAGGACCATTCAGAATAAAACGTTCCGATGCCAGTAAACACAATGACAGGTATCAGCTCCTTGAAAACTCTACATTTACATAAATATTTTTCTTTATGAAATTTCCAAGTTGAATTGGAAGGTGACAATGTAGCTTTTTTTCATTCCATCCACATCTCTGTGGTATTGACAGAAATAAGCTGAACTTAACAAAATGAAATAATAGCAATTTAGCTTAAGATTTGAAGACAAAGACAAGATGACAAATAAGATTCCTTTTTTTCCCCCTGTTTCCTTTCTGGGTTTTCTCTCATTTGTGTGAATAATTCATATACTTTACATTTGGAAAGGAATAATTACAGTAATCAGAATCTGACTTTTTATGAGCTATAAATTTTGAAAAGCTGTTTATTCCTACTGGCATCAATGTGATTTTAACTAATAAGTATCTTTAATCCACCAAATAGATAGCATGTAGCTAATGACACAGAGCAATGCTATCTTGTGTTGTTAATGATATTAAATATACAGGAATTGATAATACAGATGCTACCCTGGCCTGAATAGTTTTTGAAAATGTATACCTATGCGCGATTCAGGGCAATGGGAGGGGGGGGGGAAAAACACATGTATAACTATGCCGATTCATGCTGATGCATGGCAAAAGCCATCACAATAGTGTAATTATCCTCCGATGAAAATATATAAATACAATTTTTAAAAATCACAAATATTTGTCATTTAATGATTTCAATGACAATTTCTAGGTATACAGATTGTAGTTTTGTTTTGTTTTGTTTTTTAAAGGAGCTTGAGGTGTGGACTAAGACAAGAGCCTGAACTTCTGGCTTTTACTATTGCCCAGAAATGTGGTCGCTCCAGTCCCTGAACAGCTTGGTGTCTGCCTTGACAAGGAATTAGCAAAACCTGCATTATCCCCCATGCAGGGCGGTGACAGAGCTCAAAGGAGAGACTCTCGTGGAAAGTGCCGTGCCCGCAGAAGCCCCTCTTCAAAAGCGCGGGGATGGGAGGTGGACGCCGGGACACAGAGGCAGGCTTCCGGTCTTCGCTGCCTTTAACGGTTACTGTAACGGGGGGGCCAGGAGTGTGCAGACGAACTGAGGACCATTCAGAATAAAACGTTCCGATGCCAGTAAACACAATGACAGGTATCAGCTCCTTGAAAACTCTACATTTACATAAATATTTTTCTTTATGAAATTTCCAAGTTGAATTGGAAGGTGACAATGTAGCTTTTTTTCATTCCATCCACATCTCTGTGGTATTGACAGAAATAAGCTGAACTTAACAAAATGAAATAATAGCAATTTAGCTTAAGATTTGAAGACAAAGACAAGATGACAAATAAGATTCCTTTTTTTCCCCCTGTTTCCTTTCTGGGTTTTCTCTCATTTGTGTGAATAATTCATATACTTTACATTTGGAAAGGAATAATTACAGTAATCAGAATCTGACTTTTTATGAGCTATAAATTTTGAAAAGCTGTTTATTCCTACTGGCATCAATGTGATTTTAACTAATAAGTATCTTTAATCCACCAAATAGATAGCATGTAGCTAATGACACAGAGCAATGCTATCTTGTGTTGTTAATGATATTAAATATACAGGAATTGATAATACAGATGCTACCCCTGGCCTGAATGAGTTATATATGAAAAGGTCTAGGAAAGAATGAATTTCAAAAGTGTACCCTTTGAAATGAACAAAACAAAGCAGGAGTGGACCTCTTTGGTGGTACCGTGTACGGGAGTCCACTTGCCAGTACAGGGGACACAGGCTCGATCCCTGGTCTGGGAAGATTTACATGCCACGGAGCAGATGAGCCCACGCACCACAGCTGCTGAGCCAGGACTCCAGAACCCTGGCTCCACAAGAGAGGCCACCTCGGGAAGAAGCCCGAGCACTGCAATGAAGAGCAGCCCTGACTCTCTGCCAGTAGAGAAAGCCCAGTTCAGCAACGAGGATCCACGGCGGCAACGGGGACCCAAACCTATTTCCCACCTATGAAGCTATTTTCTGATATTATTTCATATCATTTATTAGAAGCAATATTACCTTAAATCCCATTTTAAACGTCCCATCCCTCTCGTAGAAAACAATTTAGGAACATGGATTAATGATTTAAAAAGAAATACTGGGTTGGCCACAACATTCCTTTGGTTTTTAAGTAAAAACAAAAGACACACTGCATTTTCATCAAAACATCATTGAACAGTGTACTCCCATTTCGTTCCACTACCTTCTGCCATTTTCCAGGCAACTTCATAACCCCATCTTCCCAAAACTTTTAATCTTTTTGGAGCAAAGAACTCTTCTAGTGCTTTTTTACAGTCTTACAAGGAATTAAAACTTTTTTTCCATTAAGAGAATTTTGTAAAGACCTAACGAAGGTGCAACATCTGGTGAAAACAGCAGAGGAATCAGAGCTTCCTGACTGAGCTGTAACAGTTTTTGTTTGGTCATCAAAGAAACATGTGGTCTTGCGTTATCCTGATGGAAGATGACGTACTTTCTGTTGGCTAATTCTGGACACTTTTCATCAAGTGCTGCTTTCAGTGGGTCTAACTGGGCGCAGTACTTGTGGGAGCTGCTTGTTTGGTTTTCCAGAAGGAGCTCATCATAGAGGACTCCCATCCAATCCCACCATATACACAACATTGTCTTCTCAGGATGAAGACCGGCAGGCCTTTGGTGGGGGTGGGGGTTCATTTCACTTGCCCCACAAGCTCTTCCACAGGACCCACTTGTCACTGTCGGTTACCAAACTGTTTTAAAAACGGAATGTTTTTGTTGTGTTTAAATAATCACATGCAGGAATATGGTCAAGGTTTTGTTCACTGAACTTAGGTGGAACTCAAACCTCAAAGAGATGAACATAACCAAGATAGTGCAAAGGACTTTCAGCATTTGATTTGGATAACTTGAGTATGTCAGCTATCTCCCAAGTGGCACAATGTTGACTGCTTTCCATTAATGTCTTGATTTGATCTCTATCCATTTCAACCAGTCTCCCTGACCATGGGACAGTGTTCAGTGAGAAATCCCCAGGACAAAATTTCCCACTTCTGACACATCTGATCTGTCACAGCACCTTCTCCACACATCGCACATGTCTTTTTTGTGTTTCAGTTGCATTTCACCTTTCTTGAAATAATAAAGTGTAATATGCCACAAGTGTTGCTTTTTTCTTCTATTGTCAATATTAAAATGGCTGCACAAAGACTCAATGGTTTGGATTTTTTTTAAATGCATGCTGATATGACGGCTGTCACAATATAAGAAAATGGATGAAGTTAAAGAAAGCTAAACACTATTAGAGACATCTTACAGAAAAAGAAAAATGAACAAACCTTTTGGTCAACCCACTATATACAATTTTTATGTGTATTTTAATTGGGATTATTTCCAAATAAAAAGCCAAACAGCCATGGGTAACACAGGGTGTGAAGGAGGAAGGGGGAAATGTAGGAAGGAGATTCTTTACACCAAGGCAGACTCCACAGAACTTAAGGCACCCGAGCAAAGTGGTTTAACATTTCTTTCAGCTGTCCAGAGGGCAGTCTCAGACTTACTTTCTTTAAAATAAAAGTTTTGAGTCACATCTAAAGTCCCATCTAGTTCTAAATTCCCAGAATTCTAATGTTCTTGAATTTTGGCCTGGACTTCATTTAGCTCTTGCTTGTGTGAGTTTGAATGTTGTTATTGCTGTTGCTGCTCAGTCACTCAGTCATGTTCTACTCTTTGGGACCCCATGAACTGCAGCACTGCAAGCTTCCCTGTCCTTCACTACCTCCCAGAGTTTCCTCAGATTCATGTCCACTGAGTCAGTCACGCCAATTAACCATCTTGTCCTCTGCCACCCCTTTCTCCTTTTGCCTTCAGTCTTTTCCCAGCATCACGTTTCTTCTTTCCTAATGATTTAACTCTTCACATCAGGTGGCCAAAGTAGTGGAGCTTGAGATTCACCATAGGAATATGGTCAAGGTTTGCACTGAACTTAGCTGGAACTCAAACCTCAAAGCGATGAACATAACCAAGATAGTGCAAAGGACTTTCAGCATTTGATTTGGATAACTTGAGTATGTCAGCTATCTCCCAAGTGGCACAATGTTGACTGCTTTCCATTAATGTCTTGATTTGATCTCTATCCATTTCAACCAGTCTCCCTGACCATGGGACAGTGTTCAGTGAGAAATCCCCAGGACAAAATTTCCCACTTCTGACACATCTGATCTGTCACAGCACCTTCTCCACACATCGCACATGTCTTTTTTGTGTTTCAGTTGCATTTCACCTTTCTTGAAATAATAAAGTGTAATATGCCACAAGTGTTGCTTTTCTTCTATTGTCAATATTAAAATGGCTGCACAAAGACTCAATGGTTTGGATTTTTTTTAAATGCATGCTGATATGACGGCTGTCACAATATAAGAAAATGGATGAAGTTAAAGAAAGCTAAACACTATTAGAGACATCTTACAGAAAAAGAAAAATGAACAAACCTTTTGGTCAACCCACTATATACAATTTTTATGTGTATTTTAATTGGGATTATTTCCAAATAAAAAGCCAAACAGCCATGGGTAACACAGGGTGTGAAGGAGGAAGGGGGAAATGTAGGAAGGAGATTCTTTACACCAAGGCAGACTCCACAGAACTTAAGGCACCCGAGCAAAGTGGTTTAACATTTCTTTCAGCTGTCCAGAGGGCAGTCTCAGACTTACTTTCTTTAAAATAAAAGTTTTGAGTCACATCTAAAGTCCCATCTAGTTCTAAATTCCCAGAATTCTAATGTTCTTGAATTTTGGCCTGGACTTCATTTAGCTCTTGCTTGTGTGAGTTTGAATGTTGTTATTGCTGTTGCTGCTCAGTCACTCAGTCATGTTCTACTCTTTGGGACCCCATGAACTGCAGCACTGCAAGCTTCCCTGTCCTTCACTACCTCCCAGAGTTTCCTCAGATTCATGTCCACTGAGTCAGTCACGCCAATTAACCATCTTGTCCTCTGCCACCCCTTTCTCCTTTTGCCTTCAGTCTTTTCCCAGCATCACGTTTCTTCTTTCCTAATGATTTAACTCTTCACATCAGGTGGCCAAAGTAGTGGAGCTTGAGATTCACCATCGGTCCTCCCAATGAATATTCGGAGTTTGAGTGATCCACCTGATTTCTCTCTAGCTTCCCTACCTTTTATCTTCCTCTAAAACAGAAGTATGACCAGTTGGCTTTAGCTGATGGCCAGAAAAAAAAAATGGTCAAAGACTTAGAAGTGGGCCAAAGGGATAGCTTGGTGTCCACCCTAGGTGTGTGGTACATTTTCTTGCTGATCTCCATGGTATTACTGGATTCCAGAGAAGTTTCACTCTTGGATAGTTTCCACTGACTAGACCATTTTGTAACTCTTTACTGGGAGAATGAAGTTGTAGAAAATTGAGGGAAATGCATGTGATTATCCATAGCAATATAAATAAATTTTATCTGCTAGGTTTACAAATGACTGCAGACCTACAGAAAAGGTTACTCCAAAGACTCCATTTAATTGCCTTACAGGATCTCAACCCTCTTTGCATCTGTTAGCAAATTCATTTCCACATTCCTGACTGCCTGAGTTTCACATTCTCCTGTAACATCTTATTGGATATAACATTTTACTTTTAAATATAGACAAAATATTTGATTTCTGTCGATTTATGTAAGAGCTGTGATTTTATCATTTTGGAGATTATACTTGAGCAGCAATTTCGCTAATGAAGTGAGTGTGTGTGTGTGGAGAGAGAGAGAATGAGAATTACTAAAACCTTTCTTGCTCATTTTGTTAACATTTATAACCATAAGTAATCAGCCACCCCCACTGGGCTTCTAATGTTCTTGAATTTTGGCCTGGACTTCATTTAGCTCTTGCTTGTGTGAGTTTGAATGTTGTTATTGCTGTTGCTGCTCAGTCACTCAGTCATGTTCTACTCTTTGGGACCCCATGAACTGCAGCACTGCAAGCTTCCCTGTCCTTCACTACCTCCCAGAGTTTCCTCAGATTCATGTCCACTGAGTCAGTCACGCCAATTAACCATCTTGTCCTCTGCCACCCCTTTCTCCTTTTGCCTTCAGTCTTTTCCCAGCATCACGTTTCTTCTTTCCTAATGATTTAACTCTTCACATCAGGTGGCCAAAGTAGTGGAGCTTGAGATTCACCATCGGTCCTCCCAATGAATATTCGGAGTTTGAGTGATCCACCTGATTTCTCTCTAGCTTCCCTACCTTTTATCTTCCTCTAAAACAGAAGTATGACCAGTTGGCTTTAGCTGATGGCCAGAAAAAAAAAATGGTCAAAGACTTAGAAGTGGGCCAAAGGGATAGCTTGGTGTCCACCCTAGGTGTGTGGTACATTGTCTGGCTGATCTCCAGGGGATTACTGGATTCCAGAGAAGTTTCACTCTTGGATAGTTTCCACTGACTAGACCATTTTGTAACTCTTTACTGGGAGAATGAAGTTGTAGAAAATTGAGGGAAATGCATGTGATTATCCATAGCAATATAAATAAATTTTATCTGCTAGGTTTACAAATGACTGCAGACCTACAGAAAAGGTTACTCCAAAGACTCCATTTAATTGCCTTACAGGATCTCAACCCTCTTTGCATCTGTTAGCAAATTCATTTCCACATTCCTGACTGCCTGAGTTTCACATTCTCCTGTAACATCTTATTGGATATAACATTTTACTTTTAAATATAGACAAAATATTTGATTTCTGTCGATTTATGTAAGAGCTGTGATTTTATCATTTTGGAGATTATACTTGAGCAGCAATTTCGCTAATGAAGTGAGTGTGTGTGTGTGTGAGAGAGAGAGAGAGAATGAGAATTACTAAAACCTTTCTTGCTCATTTTGTTAACATTTATAACCATAAGTAATCAGCCACCCCCACTGGGCTTTAACTGTATCCACATTAAATTAGTATATTCTGTCTAATTTAGAAAGTTCATCATCACCTAGGTGAACTGCTTTGCAGTTTCACAGGGTTCAAGAAAGATCATGGAAGTCAGTGTTTAATGTAATTATGGAGTAATTATTACCATTTGGGGGAAAAAAATCTGAGCATAAAGCAGCTAGAACAAAACATTGTCTTCAGACTACAGGGAGGTTGTGAAATGGCTAATTGGTTCAATTATCATTTCCTCCCACACAAGGTGTTCAGTTCTCGGATCTTTCCTTTGCTTAAATGAAGAGCTGGTTTAGCAGGAGTCCTCTCGATGGAAGAAGTAACGGTTAGAAATACTGATATGAAATAGTTCATGTAATGTGAATTTGACAACTTTGAAAGAATGATTGTTCCATGTGGAAATCTTGCGTTTCCTAAGAAAGTAAACAAGATAATTCCAATTCAATCCTAGTCCTTTAGGAACTGAAAAAAAAAAACCAAACCCAAAACACATTAACCTCTGTTTTTTGTTGCAGGCTTTCCAATAAATTCTCCAGGCAAGAATACTGGAGTGGGTGGCCTTTTCCTTCTCCAGGGAGTCTTCCCAACCTAGGGATCAAACGCAAGTCTCCTGCACCTCAGGCAGATTCTTTACCATCTGAGCCACCAGGAAAGTCCAAGAACACTTCAATGGGTAACTTATTCCTTCTCCAGAGGTTTATCTATTTATTTATTTTCATCCCTCTTTATTCTTTGGCCTGTGTGGGCCTCCCATTGCAGTGGCCTCTTTCACTGCAGAGCACCGGCTCTGGGCGCATGCGCTCCAGAGCACTGGCTCGTAATTGGACACACAGGTCTTGCCACTCTGTGGGACGTGGCATCTTCCCAGGCCAGGGATTGAACCAGTGCCCGCTGCACTGTAGGGTAGTGTCTTTACCCACTGGACCACCCGAGAAGCCCTCCCTTCTCCAGAGGATCTTCCTGACCCAGGGATTGAACTGGGTTCTCCCTGCACTGCAGCCTGATTCTTTACCAGCTGATCTACAAGGGAAGCCCATGAGATAATTACCACTCATACGCTGGAATCAAAGACAATGTTGCTTCAGCTAATCTATCAGAAATCTAGTGAGAGGGTTTATACTCAGTCCTGAAGAGAGATGGGCATAGTGGAACCCTTTTTAATTCAATGCAATTGACATTTCTCCTTAAAACGTATTAATACTACATGTACCCTGTATAATCTTTATTCATACCTTCCTGAATTACCTGGAGATAGGCATGAATTACAAACTAACCTCCCACCTCTGTTCTCTCATTGCTAATAGGTTTTTGATTCACATATTACATATTAAAAGTCAATTCTTACTGAAATGAAAAATCTCATAAAACTATTTTCCCATGTGGAGAGGGTGATAAAGTAAGAAGGTAGGCACAACATAGAGCCTATTGTTCTTTTCTGTAATTACAATAGAATATATAAATTGTTGTTTGCCAAATCCATAATAAATGGAACTTGTGGAATCAAAAAATTTTATTATGTAGAGATACTCTTTCTTTCAGGCTTCCCCCGTGGCTCAGTGGTAAAGAATCCATCTGTCAAAGTAGGAGATGGGGGCTCAGTCCCTTGATTGGAAAGATTCCCTGGAGAATGGAATACTAGTGCACTCCAATGTTCTTGGGTATGAAATTCCATGGACATAGGAAGAAGCCTGCTGGACTATAGTCCATGGGGTTGCAAAGAGTTGGACATGGCTGAGTGACTAACAACAAATTTTTCTTTTACATCTCATTTTTAAAAGTCTCAGAATATTATATTTATTATATGTGTCTATTTTCCCCTTGAATGAAACAGAAAATAGATCTTGCCCTTTTTTAATTACTGAGATCTTGCAATGTTATCCTGAATATTCTTGATTATTGAACAGTGATCACTGTTCAATGAAGGCAAAAGGATAACAGACGGAGCAGAATCCAGGGCCATCATAAACCAGTGGGTTGTTTAGAGTTGGGTTGTTTCAGTAGTTGTAGTACTAACCAGCAATTGTGTCGGGCGCATGCGCTCAGAGCACTGTCAGCCGGTGATTGTCGTGGCATCTTCCCACCGGGGCTGGACTTTTTTACCCAAGAGAAGCCCTCCCTTCTCCAGAGGATCTTCCTGACCCAGGGATTGAACTGGGTTCTCCTGCACTGCAGCCTGATTCTTTACCAGCTGATCTACAAGGGAAGCCCATGAGATAATTACCACTCATACGCTGGAATCAAAGACAATGTTGCTTCAGCTAATCTATCAGAAATCTAGTGAGAGGGTTTATACTCAGTCCTGAAGAGAGATGGGCATAGTGGAACCCTTTTTAATTCAATGCAATTGACATTTCTCCTTAAAACGTATTAATACTACATGTACCCTGTATAATCTTTATTCATACCTTCCTGAATTACCTGGAGATAGGCATGAATTACAAACTAACCTCCCACCTCTGTTCTCTCATTGCTAATAGGTTTTTGATTCACATATTACATATTAAAAGTCAATTCTTACTGAAATGAAAAATCTCATAAAACTATTTTCCCATGTGGAGAGGGTGATAAAGTAAGAAGGTAGGCACAACATAGAGCCTATTGTTCTTTTCTGTAATTACAATAGAATATATAAATTGTTGTTTGCCAAATCCATAATAAATGGAACTTGTGGAATCAAAAAATTTTATTATGTAGAGATACTCTTTCTTTCAGGCTTCCCACGTGGCTCAGTGGTAAAGAATCCATCTGTCAAAGTAGGAGATGGGGGCTCAGTCCCTTGATTGGAAAGATTCCCTGGAGAATGGAATACTAGTGCACTCCAATGTTCTTGGGTATGAAATTCCATGGACATAGGAAGAAGCCTGCTGGACTATAGTCCATGGGGTTGCAAAGAGTTGGACATGGCTGAGTGACTAACAACAAATTTTTCTTTTACATCTCATTTTTAAAAGTCTCAGAATATTATATTTATTATATGTGTCTATTTTCCCCTTGAATGAAACAGAAAATAGATCTTGCCCTTTTTTAATTACTGAGATCTTGCAATGTTATCCTGAATATTCTTGATTATTGAACAGTGATCACTGTTCAATGAAGGCAAAAGGATAACAGACGGAGCAGAATCCAGGGCCATCATAAACCAGTGGGTTGTTTAGAGTTGTTCAGTATCTAACCCATGCAATTGTGTCTTTCAGTCCTAGGTATTGCTGAGCCTAACAGTGAGGACGACACCTGAGGCAAGATGAAGGTAGGAGCCTACTGGGGATGGTCAGATCTCAAAGATTCCAAGGTGCTCACTTCAACACAAAGCGACACATCCTTCACTCAGCAATGTGGGAAAGTGCTAGCTCCTAGCATGAAGAAAAAGAGATGGGAACATCTCTAAGGACAAAATACATCCCTACTCTAGTTGATAATAATTTGCTGTTGATACAGTTGAATAATAACTGGCTCTGGACAGCACTGCTACTTTCTCACAATTGTCAAGAAATGCCATGGAGGGCTTCCCCGGGTGGTCCAGTGGGTAAGGACACCACCTTGCAGTGCAAGGGGCGCCGGTTCCATCCTTGGCCTGGGAAGATCCCCCGTGCCACAGAGCGGCTGGACCAATGCGTCCAATTACCCAGCCGGAGCTCTGGCATGCGTGCGCCCAGAGCCGGTGCTCTGTGACGACAGAGGCCACCGCGATGGGAGGCCCACAGGAGCCAAAGAACAAACCGGATGAAAATGGAGAAATGAAAGCCCAATAGAGGTGGCCCGCCTATCCCCCTCCCTCCCCACCCCACCCCCCCAAAAGATAAATAAATAAAAATTTTTTTAAAAAAGAAAAAAAAAAAAAGAAGAAATGCCATGGATAAATATCATAACACCCCCACGACCACTTCCCCCAAACCTGGGAAGGCCCAGGATCTTTCCTGGAAGTAACAGTCAGTCAGTCTTTCCAACTCTTTGCGACCCACGGCCTGTAGCCTGTCAGGCTCCTCTGCCCATGGGATCCCCCAGGCAAGAATACTGGAGTGGGTAGCCATCCCCTTCTCCAGGGGATCTTCCCAACCCAGAGATCAAACCTGGGTCTCCTGCACTGCAGGCAGATTCTTTACCATCTGAGCCACCAGAGAAGCTCAAGAATACTAGTGTGGGTTGCCATTTTCTTCTCCAGGGGATCTTCCCAACGCAGGGATCGAGCCCTCCTGTCCTGCAGATTCTTGCCACCATCTGAGCCTTCCTGGTCTGGAGGGCCTGACCAAGTCACCATCCCCATGTGGCGGTGCCCTTGGTGGTGTGGTCAGGTGTAGGAAATGCGGGGGCAGAGGGCAGGGTGAGGGGCAGGTAAGGAAACTGCATCTCTAACCACAATATCACCCTGGCTGTCCTGCTGTGGGCAGCAAGTACCTGACACCTAAATTCTTGCCTGGTGGTATCATTTAAGGAAAGAAATTTGTATTCCTGGCCTGTGTCTATTGACAACTTCCTGTCCGTCACTATCCCCCTGAGACAGCCACCCACCAGCATGTCTCTGGAATTCAAATCAACATCAACAACATCATCTACATCCCTGATGGAAAGTTGTGTTGTCACTTGTTTCTTTGTTCTAAAAATACAGAGTTGAAAACGGAGGGAGAGGGAAGCAGAGGAAAGCAGCCTTGTTATTTGACTGCTATCATTAATTAGATTCCTGTAAATGGAAGTTTTACATATTTTTTTATTTCTTTTTTCCCCTGCAAGATTGACTCTGGCTGTTGCAACTCATAACTATAGGCCTGTCCTCAGTGATATAAGATATTGATTTACCTCATTTTAGCAGTAAATTCTTAATGACAGGAATGATCTCTCATTGATTTCTTTGGTATGATGCCCACTATATGGCTGAGACACATAAAAGAATATTGGATATGTGTTTTGATTGTGAGATAATTCATAACAAGTCATTTAACTTCTGTGGGCTTCTCTGAATCCACCTTCCAATGCAGGAAACAGGGGTTCAATCTCTGGGTGGGAAGATCTCCTAGAAAAGGAAATGGAAACCCACTCCAGCGTTCTTGCCTGGGAAACCTCATGGACAGAGGGGTTTGATGGGCTACAGTTCATGGAGTCGCAAAAGAGTCAGACACAACTTAGCAACTAAACAACATTCAACTTTTCAGTTTTGCTGTCTATGAGAAAGATATTGTAAATAATTGTGAATAAACTGTTTTAAGAAATGTATCCATATTATAGGGCCTATTGAGTGTATTAATTTATGCAGGCTGCTAACAAAGGGGCTGGTAGAGAGCAGGTGACCAAGAAAGGGTCATTATGATGATTACCATTATTATTAACATAAACTGGAAATGCAAAGATTAGCCTTGAGAGCTTTAACTAGGTGTGATGCCCTATACTGATCAAAGGATGAAGAGACCCTCAGAGCAAGAAGGCCTGACTCACCTCCATATCTGAACCTATCCTGGAGGAGAAAAAAAAAACCAGCTGGAGTTGGAATAATAATCAAAACTAACAGCTTTGGGCTTCCCTGGTGGTCCAGTGGTAAGGACACCTCCTTGCCACTGATTCGATCCCTGGCCTGGGAAGATCCCACATGCCATGGTGTGGCTAGACTGATGTGTCCAATTACCGAGCCGGAGCTCTGGAGCCCATGCGCCCAGAGCCGGTGCTCTGTGACGAGAGAGGCCACTGCGATGGGAGGCTCACACAGGCCAAAGAACAAAGATGGAAATAAATGAAAGACCAATTGAAGTGGCCAAAAAAAAAAAACAACTAACAGCTTCTTATACACCTAATACATGTCTTTTATCTTCATCTCATTTAATGTTTGTAATAATTCTGCAAAGTAGTTATTTTCCCCATTTTTTAAAATGATTATTTTTAGAACCACTTTAACAACAAAATTGAGAGGGAGGTACACAGATTTCCCATAAATCCTCTGCCCCTACATATGCATAGCCTCCCCCAGTTTTTTCCATTTTTTAGTAAGGAAGCTGAAGACCAAATACTTGTCCATGTTTAATAGCTAATAGGCAACGGATCTGGTCAAAGAAATCCACACCTGTTCACTCTAGAGCCCTCTCTGTAGAAATGAACATGACTTCAATCTACGCGTGCGTGCTAAGTCGCTTCAGTCACGTCCAACTCTGTGCAACCCAGGACTGTAACCCACCAGGTTGCTCTGTCCATGGAATCCTCCAGGCAAGTATACTGGAATGGGTTGTCATGCCCTTCTTCAGGGGATCTTCCTGACCCAGAGATCAAATTCTGCATTGGCAGGCAGATTCTTTATCACTAGCATCACCCATGATACGTAAATAATATTTTGAATACAGTCTTGTTGAATGGGTAGTTTCCCAACCATTCGCAGTGTTATTAAAAAAAAACAAATAAAAACTTGGAATTTTGCAGGCTGCTAACACAGGGGCTAGTAGAGAGCAGGTGACCAAGAAAGGGTCATTATGATGATTACCATTATTATTAACATAAACTGGAAATGCAAAGATTAGCCTTGAGAGCTTTAACTAGGTGTGATGCCCTATACTGATCAAAGGATGAAGAGACCCTCAGAGCAAGAAGGCCTGACTCACCTCCATATCTGAACCTATCCTGGAGGAGAAAAAAAAAACCAGCTGGAGTTGGAATAATAATCAAAACTAACAGCTTTGGGCTTCCCTGGTGGTCCAGTGGTAAGGACACCTCCTTGCCACTGATTCGATCCCTGGCCTGGGAAGATCCCACATGCCATGGTGTGGCTAGACTGATGTGTCCAATTACCGAGCCGGAGCTCTGGAGCCCATGCGCCCAGAGCCGGTGCTCTGTGACGAGAGAGGCCACTGCGATGGGAGGCTCACACAGGCCAAAGAACAAAGATGGAAATAAATGAAAGACCAATTGAAGTGGCCAAAAAAAAAAAAAAAAACAACTAACAGCTTCTTATACACCTAATACATGTCTTTTATCTTCATCTCATTTAATGTTTGTAATAATTCTGCAAAGTAGTTATTTTCCCCATTTTTAAGATGATTATTTTTAGAACCACTTTAACAACAAAATTGAGAGGGAGGTACACAGATTTCCCATAAATCCTCTGCCCCTACATATGCATAGCCTCCCCCAGTTTTTTCCATTTTTTAGTAAGGAAGCTGAAGACCAAATACTTGTCCATGTTTAATAGCTAATAGGCAACGGATCTGGTCAAAGAAATCCACACCTGTTCACTCTAGAGCCCTCTCTGTAGAAATGAACATGACTTCAATCTACGCGTGCGTGCTAAGTCGCTTCAGTCACGTCCAACTCTGTGCAACCCAGGACTGTAACCCACCAGGTTGCTCTGTCCATGGAATCCTCCAGGCAAGTATACTGGAATGGGTTGTCATGCCCTTCTTCAGGGGATCTTCCTGACCCAGAGATCAAATTCTGCATTGGCAGGCAGATTCTTTATCACTAGCATCACCCATGATACGTAAATAATATTTTGAATACAGTCTTGTTGTTCAGTCCCTTCACTTCCCCATGGACTGCAGCACACCAGGCTTCCTTGTTCTTCACTGTCTTTCAGAGTGTGCTCAAACGCATGTCCATTGAGCTGGTGATGCCATTCAACCATCTATCTCATCCTTTGTTTCCCCCTTCTCCTCCTGCCCTTAATCTTTCCCAGCATCAGGGTCTTTTCCAATAAGTCGGCTCTTTCCATCAGGTGGCCAGAGTACTGGAGCTTCCACATCAGTTCTTCCAATGAATATACAGGGTTGATTTCTTTTAGGATTGACTGGTTTCATTTCCTTGCTGTCCAAAGGACTTTCCTGAGTCTTGTCCAGCACCACAATTCAAAAGCATCAATTCTTCTGTACTCAGTCTTCTTTATGATCCAATTCTCACATCTGTACATGACTACTGGAAAAACCACAGCTCTGACTACACAGAAATGTGTACAATTTAATTTATATTTTTAATTTTCAATAAATTATCTTTAGTCAATAAAGAATCCTTGTTGGTGTTTCTCTGTAGCCTCCAGCCAATCAAAGCCTTAGAAGATACTAAGTAGATATCAAATTCTTTAGGATTTAAGTCTATGCTTTAGTCACTGGGATTCATGGATATGACATGTTCATTAAAGAGGCAGGACCCCAGAACACAAAAGTCAGTTCTATCTGGAAGAACAAATCCGTTCAAAGGTAAAAATAATGAGAAGGGCTTTGTGGTTAGTTCCAAGCATTAAGACATCTGGTCAGTTCTTTCCCATGTGCTCCACGGAGTAAAGACATAAAGGGAAAACCAAAGAAACCACAGTAATTAAGGGATGTTTTTCCTCAGTGGAAACTAGAAGGCTGACATATAAATGATACATGATCCAGTGTTATTGACTTTAATTTACTTGGTATTAAAAGGAGACGTAACACAGCTATGACTCATCTTAGTGTAATCAGTTTCTGGTTTCTGAAGAAACAAGCAAACAAAAATTGACCTGTCTGGTCTGTAACACTCCAAGAAGGAGATCACGGACATTTCTGGTCCCAGGAACCTCTGGAATTGATTTTTTTTGTCTTTGTTGGTTCTCCTCAAACAACGAATGCATTTGAACTCCAGGTTTCTCTCTCTCTCTTTGTGTGTGTGTGTGTACATGTGTGGGTGTGTTACGGTAGTGAGTGAAGTGAAATTTGCTTTGTTGTGTCCAACTCTTTGCAACCTCAAGGACGAGTCATGGAAGCCTATACTGTCATGTCTGGAAAAGATAGCTATTGTCATTGTGCTAGGGGAATAGGAGTACCTACAACCACTTGGAGCGATGGTCTGGAGGGATGGGAGGGGGGAACTGGGTGGGGGGAGGGTCCAGGGATATGCATATGAATGATCTGGGAACATACATGTAAAAAAATAAATAAATAAATACATTTAAAAAAATATATATCAAAAAAAAAAAAAATACTGGAGTGAGTAGTTGTTCCCTTCTCCAGGGGATTTTTGGGAAGCCCATGTTACAGTACCGATGGAGACAAAAGGAAAATACAGTCCTTTCTGGATTTCATTTAGGTGAAAAAAAATATCTGCTGCTTATTTAGGTACCTGAATGAAGGGAGATGCAGGAAGGGAGTACAATTTCAGCTCACATTTAATGAGTATCTCTGCTGTGCCGACCACTGCACTGTGCAGCAGGCACATTACCTTCCCAATTTTCCATATGAAGAGATAAAGCTCAGAGAGGGTGTGACCTTGTCCTTGCTCCCACAGTCTGTGTAAGGGTATGTGGGTATGTGCAAGAATCTGAACCCTACATCCCTGAATTCTGAGCCCATGCTCCTGTAGCACGTGGACTTGCCAACTTTCTTCTCTTCAAAAGGACTGGGACTCTGTTTTCTTTGAGTGAATTGACTATAAAAGAATAATTCCACTTTCTCATTTTTCCAAGTGAAACAAACAAACAAACAAACAAACCACAACTCACCTTCTCCCTGTAACCTTCCTGAGTTAGTTTCATATTGCTGCTATAATAAACTGCCACAAAGTCTTAGTGACTTAATACAACACAAGTGTATTCTCTTGAAGATCTGGAGACTGAAACTCCAAAGAGTCTGATGGAGCTAAAAACGAAGGTGCTGCAAGGCTGGTTCCTTCCGGAGCCTCCAGGGGAGAGTCTGCTTCTGGGTGCTTCCAGCTTCAAGTTGTCTGCCATCATTCCTTGGCACGTGCCACATCTCTCCAGCTTCCTAGATGGTACTAAAGGTAAAGAACCCGTCTGCAAGTGCAGGAGATGTAAGAGGCACAGGTTTGATCGCTGGGTCAGGAAGATGCCCTAGAGGAGGGCATGGAAACCACTCCAGCATTCTTGCCTGGAGAATTCCATGGACAGAGAAGCCTGGCGGGCTACAGTTCATGGGGTCTCAGAGTCAGACATGACTGAAGTGACTTAGCACAGATGCACATCTCTCTAACTTCTACTTCTGCGGTCACACTGCCTTTTCTTCATCTGTGGTTACATCATCCCTTCCTCATTCTCATTAGGACACTTGTGATAGCATTTAGGGACCGTCAGAATAATCTCAAGTAATCTCCCTGCATCAATATCTTTAATCACTTCTGCAAAGTCCCATTTTCCCAAGAAGGTAACAGTCACAGATGTGGGGGTTGGAACATGGATATCCTTGGAGGCCATCATTCACTCCCCCACAGCATCTTTATTCTGACCATCCCAAGAATATAAATTCAGAAGGATGAAACAGCAACTCTCTATCTCTACAGAAAGCATTTTCAGTTTTGAACTTCCATGTCCAGTGAAGATGAAAAACCAAACCAAGACTGGCGTGCCACAGTTGCAAGGAGGAGGATACGACAGACCAACTGAACTGAACTATCATACGGGAAAATTATGTGATCAGAGATGATTCACAGACAAAGGTGATCTGAACTGCACTTTGATGAATAAATGGAAATTACCTAGATAGGTGGAGAAGTCAAGGAAGTAACACATGGAGAAGTTCAGTGGCATGACAGTAAAGAGAACAATTACAGTGTAGGGTAGGCTAATCCTTCTCATGGCTTCCACCACTCTTTGTAAATGCTCTGTCACAAACACAGACCCATATTCAAGGAAGTTACCAAACAAACAAACAAACAAACCACAACTCACCTTCTCCCTGTAACCTTCCTGAGTTAGTTTCATATTGCTGCTATAATAAACTGCCACAAAGTCTTAGTGACTTAATACAACACAAGTGTATTCTCTTGAAGATCTGGAGACTGAAACTCCAAAGAGTCTGATGGAGCTAAAACGAAGGTGCTGCAAGGCTGGTTCCTTCCGGAGCCTCCAGGGGAGAGTCTGCTTCTGGGTGCTTCCAGCTTCAAGTTGTCTGCCATCATTCCTTGGCACGTGCCACATCTCTCCAGCTTCCTAGATGGTACTAAAGGTAAAGAACCCGTCTGCAAGTGCAGGAGATGTAAGAGGCACAGGTTTGATCGCTGGGTCAGGAAGATGCCCTAGAGGAGGGCATGGAAACCACTCCAGCATTCTTGCCTGGAGAATTCCATGGACAGAGAAGCCTGGCGGGCTACAGTTCATGGGGTCTCAGAGTCAGACATGACTGAAGTGACTTAGCACAGATGCACATCTCTCTAACTTCTACTTCTGCGGTCACACTGCCTTTTCTTCATCTGTGGTTACATCATCCCTTCCTCATTCTCATTAGGACACTTGTGATAGCATTTAGGGACCGTCAGAATAATCTCAAGTAATCTCCCTGCATCAATATCTTTAATCACTTCTGCAAAGTCCCATTTTCCCAAGAAGGTAACAGTCACAGATGTGGGGGTTGGAACATGGATATCCTTGGAGGCCATCATTCACTCCCCCACAGCATCTTTATTCTGACCATCCCAAGAATATAAATTCAGAAGGATGAAACAGCAACTCTCTATCTCTACAGAAAGCATTTTCAGTTTTGAACTTCCATGTCCAGTGAAGATGAAAAACCAAACCAAGACTGGCGTGCCACAGTTGCAAGGAGGAGGATACGACAGACCAACTGAACTGAACTATCATACGGGAAAATTATGTGATCAGAGATGATTCACAGACAAAGGTGATCTGAACTGCACTTTGATGAATAAATGGAAATTACCTAGATAGGTGGAGAAGTCAAGGAAGTAACACATGGAGAAGTTCAGTGGCATGACAGTAAAGAGAACAATTACAGTGTAGGGATGAGAGCTAATCCTTCTCATGGCTTCCACCACTCTTTGTAAATGCTCTGTCACAAACACAGACCCATATTCTAACTGTGAGTTCAGGAGCCAGTTTCCATTACTGGATGCCAGCCTTTGTGCCCAGCACTGTGCCTGACACTGAGTCCACACTCCTTATTTTCAAGCTGGTTAGGTGGCTATGAGAGCGCTGGCTTGAGAGATACACAGAGATGTCATTCTGGTTCGGCCCTTTTTAGAGTGTCTCTGTAAACAGACCTCTCTCAGTGGCCACCATGGGGTGATTCAGACAGGAGAGAAGACACTATCAGACAAGGAGTCGAACTGAGCAAGTTGTGAGCCACTGGAAAAATCACAGCCAATGAGCAGGTCCTGAAGGTTGTTCCGTCCTTGAAGAGCTTCATCAATAATAGTCCCCTCATCCGTGCCTCTCTGCATTGCAACTAAACAGTAATCAAAATAATAGTAGTAATTAGATGAAGAAATAACAAGATGTGATTAGAAAAGCACTGTGAAATGCTTGAACTGAAGATGCCACGCAGGACAAAATACAGCTTTTCTGTGAAAGGTAAAGAATACACAATGTCCTGCTTCACTAATAAAAGTATCTTTCTATTTTCTGATTTTTTAAAAATCTAACCGCAGAGGGGACTACTGGCAAGATCTGTTCTTCACTGCCAGCTTCTGAACAAAGTCAAGAAATCAACATTATAATCATGCACTGTTTCCATAGCAAGCAATCCTGCAGCAGCTCCCAACAAAATAATACTTTCTATATCCTGTCAGAGTGCATGTGGCAAAGAAAGATTAATTAGCCTCTCACTAATTGACAGTATTTCCCTTCACATCTGCTTGGGCCTGATGTGAGTGTATATGTCTCTATTGCTCAAGGCTGAATGAACATGTATAAAATTTAAAAACTCTTTCCACCTATCAGAGATGCCTAGGACTTAGGTTTCCTTTCTTCAAACAGTAGAGATATTAGAGAAAGGTTGAAGGTGGTGGTGAATCCTTGGGAGGCAACAGGTAAGAGGCTGGGGGCAGGCAATAGACCAACAGATCCAAGGTAGAGTTCTTGTTCTTTAAGAACCAGTCACATGGCCAGCAAACAATGCCTCACCTCTCTGGACTTCTCTTCCTGTTCAAGTGTTAGCTTAGATCAGTGGTTTTCTATCTTGTTTCCAAGAGACCTGGAATTTCCAGTCCCTCTGTTGTTGCTGTTTTCAGTCACTAAGCTGTGTTCAACTCTTTTGTGACCCCATGGACTAGAATCCACTAGGCTCCTCTGTTGATGGGATCTCTCAGGCAAGAATACTAGAGTGGGTTGCCATTTCCTTCTCCAGGTGATCTTCCCAACCCAGGGATTGAACTCGTATCTCCTGCATTGGCAGGTATGTACCACCGAGCCACCAGAGAAGCCCATTTAGGGATGTCCTAAATGCTAGAGCAGTTCTATTCAATAGACTTTTCTGTTATAATGGAAATATTCTACATCCACACTGTCTAACAGGTTGCCACCTGTCCCCAGAGGCTTTTGGGTCCTTGACATTAGCCAGTGTGACTGAGAAACTGAATTTTACATTTTATTTCATTTATTTAATTTACATTTAAATATCCCTACATGGTGCACAGCTTCCATATTGGGCCATCTAAGTCTGGAGGGTTTCAGTTGGGATCTGAATGCACAGGGTCCAGGGTGTGCCCCACTCTTGTCTATCAGAACACATCTACTTTTCTCTGTGTCCAGTAATACCCTTCCATGAAGATTTCCCCGAAGAAAGGGTTCATAGTAAAAGAGCATGAAAACCACTAGACTGAAGGCTCGTCAAATTTGAAAGTTAATCCCAGGATTCTAATCTCTCTTTGCATGCAGCCAGCATCACCTCCTCTCTAGTGGGGAGGGGAGCTGAGACAGCCTACCTTACTGTCACATCCTACCTTACTGTCACATCCTGTCTTGCCTGACTTGAGGAAAGATACTAATGCAGCTTGACATGGTCTCTGAACTGAAGAGCATTGTGGCTCCCCTGATGGATGTTCCCAGCTGCTGAACCAATTGCTCCCTAGGGGCTGCACAGGCATGACTCTCTGTGGCTTTGGCGGGTCCTAGAGACCCAGATCATGGAGAGAAAAAGGATCCAGAGACCAGGAAAAAATAATGTGAATGACGTTCATTTTCTCAGTCTGCTAAGTCTCTATTCTCACACACTGGGAAGCAGGGGTCAAGGGTTTCCCAAGTGAAAGATACCCAGAGCCTTGTCAAATCCATCTCAGGCTGCCCACCTCCAGAAACACATCCTATGGCAACTGGGGCTCTGGGGTCGGGGCTGGGTGTTGGTGAGGGCCATGGGTGCTGCTGGGTGAGGGGGTGGTGGTCAAAACTGAGGCTATGAGTTGCACGTGGTGAGGTTCAGGGTGACCTGTCAGTCTATGAGCCCTGAGATGGGAACTCAAGGAGGTCACCATGGATGAGATAGGGATCTCACCTCAGTATTTTGGGGAGAAAACCAAGAAACAAGGTTCAGAGCATTTTACATCCCAGAACTGCCTACAACATCCATTCTTGTTGTTCACTCGCTAAGTCATCTCCAGCTCTTTGTGACCCCATGGACTACAGCACACCAGGCTTCCCTGTCCTTCACCTTCTCCCAGAGTTTGCTCAAACTCATGGCCAATGAGTCAGTGATGCTCTCCAACCATCTCATCCTCTGTCACCCCCTTCTCCTCCTGCATCTGTAAGCCACACAAAATAAAGCTTATCTCACAGAAGGTGCCAAGAGTCTCTGACTGTGACTCTTGAAGGGAAGGGAAGGAAGGGCCACATAATTCCTACTGGTCATGTGGGGAAGGCCTGCAGGAGAGGAACGTGGAACTCCCTCATGGAGGCGAGAGCTCACACAGCTCCTTCAATTTCATGTCACCAGACTCTCCTTGAAGCATCCCCCCAGACAAAGGTAAGCCATTACCAGTAACCTTCCGGAAACCTTTTGTAAGAGGAAATGGCTATGATTTTCCATCTTTCTCAACCACACTTAAAACAAACAGTGGTGCCTGTGAAAGTTTAAGTCAATATTTTAACTGAAGAAAATAACTGAGAGAACCACAGCACTGAACATTTTTTCCAACCCCACATTCTCACTTAGAGCAGAAATGGTTGACAGGAGTCTTGTCTTCTGCCATGTGTTTACATGAGGACCTTGTAGACACACAGAGGGTGGCATTTTGAGGAAGACTTGCCTCAAGAGTGTCATTTCTTGGCTTTATCACATTTCTGATTTTCTCCTCTTATGTTAAATCACTCCCACCAAGTAAATAGGCTTATTTTGTCTAAGGTGCCCCATCCTGCATTCAGCAGCTCCATATTCATTCTTGAAGGGCTGGATAAATGCTGCTTCTTGTCAGGAAAGTGTTTGGAAAAACCAGGGTCTTTCTACAATGAGAATATGTCTGGGTTCCTTTGCTCAGTAGCTGTGCTGGCTGCATTGGGGTGTTCCTGCTGGTGGCACAGTTTCTAGGGGCCTGGTCTCTGCAGAAAATACAAAATCTTTGGCTGTTGATCTCAATCAGCTACTGGCTACAATGACCTGTAGAAGCTGGGCTTCAATACGTCCGTCTCCGCCCTGTTTGAAATCCCACCTTCCAAATAAATGGCAGTGTATTCTGCCTTACTTCTGGGCTCACTATTCCTAAAAGATATTGGACAATTTTCTGGTTTACCAAAAGAAAACTCTAGACAGATTACCAGTCAAAATCTCTAACAGAGTTTTCAAACACTCGTGGTAATAAGTCCAGGTCAAGTCTGGGGTTATTCTCCAGAGACTCTCCTTTCTAGTGCAAATATCTCTTTATTATGGTCTGTAGCCAAAGGGTCACAATTAGGTAAAAGCAATTCAGAACTAAAGGGTCCACAAGGCTCATTACCTTTCATGAGCCACAGATCTCTGGTTTAATAAATCCAACCCACAGGGAAGGAATTACTCCTGAGAACAGTCTGTGCCTATGGTGGATTGGGAACACCTCTTTCCCTTACACACCAAAGCACACTTCCTCTCTTCTAACTCTACAAATAAACTCCTTGGAGTCATTTCCCAGGATGTACTGAAATGATAAAAGTGGAAGCTTTTTCAAAAAACTGTAGTTTGAAATGGAAAACCCACTTAAAAATTCTAAAGCCTGAAGAAAATAACTGAGAGAACCACAGCACTGAACATTTTTCCAACCCCACATTCTCACTTAGAGCAGAAATGGTTGACAGGAGTCTTGTCTTCTGCCATGTGTTTACATGAGGACCTTGTAGACACACAGAGGGTGGCATTTTGAGGAAGACTTGCCTCAAGAGTGTCATTTCTTGGCTTTATCACATTTCTGATTTTCTCCTCTTATGTTAAATCACTCCCACCAAGTAAATAGGCTTATTTTGTCTAAGGTGCCCCATCCTGCATTCAGCAGCTCCATATTCATTCTTGAAGGGCTGGATAAATGCTGCTTCTTGTCAGGAAAGTGTTTGGAAAAACCAGGGTCTTTCTACAATGAGAATATGTCTGGGTTCCTTTGCTCAGTAGCTGTGCTGGCTGCATTGGGGTGTTCCTGCTGGTGGCACAGTTTCTAGGGGCCTGGTCTCTGCAGAAAATACAAAATCTTTGGCTGTTGATCTCAATCAGCTACTGGCTACAATGACCTGTAGAAGCTGGGCTTCAATACGTCCGTCTCCGCCCTGTTTGAAATCCCACCTTCCAAATAAATGGCAGTGTATTCTGCCTTACTTCTGGGCTCACTATTCCTAAAAGATATTGGACAATTTTCTGGTTTACCAAAAGAAAACTCTAGACAGATTACCAGTCAAAATCTCTAACAGAGTTTTCAAACACTCGTGGTAATAAGTCCAGGTCAAGTCTGGGGTTATTCTCCAGAGACTCTCCTTTCTAGTGCAAATATCTCTTTATTATGGTCTGTAGCCAAAGGGTCACAATTAGGTAAAAGCAATTCAGAACTAAAGGGTCCACAAGGCTCATTACCTTTCATGAGCCACAGATCTCTGGTTTAATAAATCCAACCCACAGGGAAGGAATTACTCCTGAGAACAGTCTGTGCCTATGGTGGATTGGGAACACCTCTTTCCCTTACACACCAAAGCACACTTCCTCTCTTCTAACTCTACAAATAAACTCCTTGGAGTCATTTCCCAGGATGTACTGAAATGATAAAAGTGGAAGCTATTGAGATTTTACAAGAAAAGGGGAAATCTGTAGTTTGAAAAATGGAAAACTTATTTTTTTCCAGTTCTGTTAAATTACCTATATCCTCACAGGGCTCAACAGAAGATCTTGCTTGATACCTGCCTGGAGTCACATGAAATTTATTCTCCCAATTGTTCCCAAAGAAGTGATTAATGATGAGTCAGAAAGTCTCCATGAAGGAAGTTTATTCTTTATGACTTTGACCTACTTTTCTGAAAATGGACTCGGGGGAGAGAGTGTCATTCAAAATGCCTGGAAGAAACTGCAATTTGACCTGATTATTGTTTTGCTGGGTGGTTCAGACTGTAAAGAATCTGCCTGCAATGCAGGAGACCTGGGTTTGATCCCTGGGTCAGGAAGATCCCATGGAGAAGTAAATGGCAACCCACTCCAGTATTCTTGCTTGCAGAATTCTATGGACAGAGGAAGCCCGGTGGGCTACAGTTTATGGGTTCACAAGAGTTGGACATGATTGAGCAACTAACACGTTCACTTTCACTTTCATTTCAACCTGATGATTACAACCCCCTAGGACTTGGGAAAGGCAGACTTCCTGACCAGAAACAAAAGTAGGAGTTAGGATTAATGTGAAGAAAAAGTAGTTAAGCAGTGGAACATACAAGTTTCCAAGGAAATGGATACTGTCTTACAATGCTGACAAGTATGTAAATAGCTCAACCCGGAAGGTAATGGAGTAATTCTACCCTATATTTTAAAATATGCATATCATCTGACCCAGCAGTTACACATTGAGGGTCACTGCTAAGTCTCTGAACTTAACCCCATAGACATTTTATAAGGTAATTATTACTACTATTATCCTCATTTACCAAGGGTGGCTCAACTGGTAAAGAATCTGCCTGTCATGCAGGAGACCCCGGTTCAATTCCCTGTGTCGGGAAGACCCCCTGGAGGAAGGTATGGCCAGCCATTACAGTATTCTTGCCTGGAGAATCTCTATGTGCAGAGGAGCTTGGTGGGTTACAGTCCATGGGGTTACAAAGAGTTAGACATGACTGAGGAACTAAGCACGCACACACAAACGGAATCTTAAAAAGGGTGAGTTACCTGTTCGAGGTTATACAGTAACTATGTGGCCAGAAAGGGACCAAGTGCAGATCTCAGAGGTGATCCCTAAATCTAAAATGATGTGAAAGGCTGAGATCTTACATTAACACAAGAATTTTTATCAAAGCATTACTTATATAATAGGGAATAACTAACAACAACCTGAATATGCAACCATAGAGAATCAGGTTTTAGCATTATAGTATAACCATACAGTGAAAAACATTTATTCTTTAAAATAATTTAATAAGAAGAACACTTAATGATGTATGAGCTTTCCTGGTGGCTCAGTGGTGAAGAGTTTTCCTGCCAATACAGGAGACACGGGTCCGATCCCTGATCTGGGAAGATCCCATGTGCTGTGGAGCAACTAAGCCTGTGAGCCACAACCATGGAGCCTGTGCTCTAGAGCCTCGGAGACGCAACTGTGGAGCCCATGTGCCACAACTACTGAAGCCCGTGTGCCCTGGAGCCCGAGTTCCACAACAAGAGAAGTCACTGCAACAAGAAGCCTGCTCAGCTCAACTAGAGAGTAGCCCCCACTCCTTGCAACTAGAGAAGAACCTGTGGCAGCAGTGAAAACCCAGAATAGTCAGAAATAAATAAATAAATAAAAATTTTTAAAAAGTAAGACTATTTAATGATGTAGAAATATGTTCATAATACACAATTTAGTCTACAACATAATGCACAATATAATCTCAAATTTTAAAGAATAATTGTATACACATGTGTTGGAGAATAGATCGAAATATGGATATCGAATGTTAATAGTCTTAATCTCTTACTGCTGGAATTTTGAGAGTGTCATCTTTTTTCACACTGTGTTTTTGCAATATCTTGCATTTTTTTAGCAAGGAAAAAATTATTAAAAAGGATTAAAAAGTATATGTTTCTCTTCCTTTAACCTGATTGGACTTTAGACCTATAATAATAAACAACAGCCTCCATTCATTAAAGCATCTGCCACCTGCCTGGCAAGTAGGCTTTTAAGGGACAGTTTCACTTACTTGTCATTATTAACCTTAATAGACCCATGTTACCAATAAAAGCGTCGACTTAAGTTGCCAAAGAGTTAGACATGACTGAGGAACTAAGCACGCACACACAAACGGAATCTTAAAAAGGGTGAGTTACCTGTTCGAGGTTATACAGTAACTATGTGGCCAGAAAGGGACCAAGTGCAGATCTCAGAGGTGATCCCTAAATCTAAAATGATGTGAAAGGCTGAGATCTTACATTAACACAAGAATTTTTATCAAAGCATTACTTATATAATAGGGAATAACTAACAACAACCTGAATATGCAACCATAGAGAATCAGGTTTTAGCATTATAGTATAACCATACAGTGAAAAACATTTATTCTTTAAAATAATTTAATAAGAAGAACACTTAATGATGTATGAGCTTTCCTGGTGGCTCAGTGGTGAAGAGTTTTCCTGCCAATACAGGAGACACGGATCCGATCCCTGATCTGGGAAGATCCCATGTGCTGTGGAGCAACTAAGCCTGTGAGCCACAACCATGGAGCCTGTGCTCTAGAGCCTCGGAGACGCAACTATGGAGCCCATGTGCCACAACTACTGAAGCCCGTGTGCCCTAGAGCCCGAGTTCCACAACAAGAGAAGTCACCGCAACAAGAAGCCTGCTCATCTCAACTAGAGAGTAGCCCCCACTCCTTGCAACTAGAGAAGAACCTGTGGCAGCAGTGAAAACCCAGAATAGTCAGAAATAAATAAATAAATAAAAATTTTTAAAAAGTAAGACTATTTAATGATGTAGAAATATGTTCATAATACACAATTTAGTCTACAACATAATGCACAATATAATCTCAAATTTTAAAGAATAATTGTATACACATGTGTTGGAGAAGAGATCCAAAAATGGATATCAAATGTTAATAGTGTTAATCTCTTACTGCTGGAATTTTGAGAGTGTCATCTTTTTTCACACTGTGTTTTTGCAATATCTTGCATTTTTTTAGCAAGGAAAAAATTATTAAAAAGGATTAAAAAGTATATGTTTCTCTTCCTTTAACCTGATTGGACTTTAGACCTATAATAATAAACAACAGCCTCCATTCATTAAAGCATCTGCCACCTGCCTGGCAAGTAGGCTTTTTAAGGGACAGTTTCACTTACTTGTCATTATTAACCTTAATAGACCCATGTTACCAATAAGAAAACAGACAGTCAGACTTAAGTTGCCAAAGATCACACAGCTAAGTGATGGTTCTGGGTCTCTAACCCTTCATATCATTGCAGAGCCTGCAGTACCCTGGTTGGTGATTGATGAGGATCTAAAACCAGCAAGTCTGAATTCAGATTCTTTAGCTACTGGAAGCAGCTTTGTGCTGGAAAGAGAAATTTGCAAGAGGCCCTTTGTCATGACACTAACCTTCACCCAGGCAACCCAGGCTCCATGCATCTCCAATCGGAGCACACCTTTCAATCTTTTGATGACACAATACTCTAATTTGCTTCTTCGTGCCATAGATCAAAGAAACAGAAATGAAAAATTATTAACAGATGACCAGATCTCTTCCCTAGCTTCCCCTTCAGTAATCTTTTGAGCAAACTGTGTGGACAAGATAGCATAAAGAGGGGCTTCCCTGGTGGTCCAGTGGGTAAGGACACCGCCTTGCAGTGCAAGGGGCGCCGGTTCGATCCCTAGCCTGGGAAGATCCCACGTGCTGCCAAGTGGCTGGGCCGATGTGTCCAATTACCTAGCCAGTGTTCTGGAGCACATACGCCCAGAGCTGGTGCTCTGCGACAACAGAGGCCACTGCAATGGGAGGCCCACAGGGGCCAAAGAACATAGGTGGATGAAACTAGATAAATGAAAGACTAATAGAAGTGGCCCGCCCGCCCCTCTCCCTCCCCAACCTGACCCCCGCCCCAAAAAAAGATAGCATAAAGAAAAATCACAGGAAGTCGACCAGCCTGACATGGTTGGTGGATGCAATGACTCTGAGCCTCCATCTCAACGATCAACTGAAGTTACTTCCCTGCTTCCCTCTCAAAACTTTCATAGCCAAGCAGAACCTTGAGAGAGGCTTTTGGGGCACAATGTGTCCACCATCTCCCCAGAGTGCTGGCATTTTGATGAAAAGCACCTTAACTTTCTGCCAGATGGTGCTAGTGGTAAAGAACCCGCCTGGCAGTGCAGGAGACACAAGAAATGCGGGAAGATGCCCAGAAGAGGGCTGAGCCCAAGCTTGCTCTGCTCACCACAGGACAAGCCAGTGCATCTGAGAGATGAGGTGCTGAGGCAAGGAAAACAACTTTATTTGGAAGCCAGCTGGCCAAGATGATGGCAGGATAGCACATCAAAATAACCATCTTATGGGGTCTGAATGCCAGGTTCTTCCAGAGATCGGAGATGGGAGGTGAGGAAGCAAAGTGAAGAGGCTATTCATCTTTCAAATAGCGCCTAAGAATTTCAAACCTCAGGCAGGTGATGCGTTCATTTCCTCCTTCCAGCCACCCACAGGTGGACAGGGTTCTGAACAAAGGCACTTCAGCTGACAGTCAAGCAGAAAGGGGAAGGTCCTCTGAGGAAAGTTATCAAGTATGATCAGAATAACAAAAGCCACCAAGAGCTGGTCAAATAAACAGGTTCAATATGGAGTAAGAATTGGCTTCCTCCCTGCAACATTGCCTGGAGAATTCCACGGACAGACGAGCTTGGCAGGCCACAGTCCATAGGGTCGCAAAGAGTCAAACACCACTGCAGTGACTTAGCACACATGCATCCTTTCTACCAACGTTTGTCTCTGAGTACTGATTTGCCGAGTGGTGAGCAGCCAGGCCTGATTTGGTAACACTACTTGCTGGCTGTATGAGAGGAGCGATTTCTTCTTCATAGCTCAATTGGCCCTTATGTAAAATTGGATAATAATAGCATCTACCATGTAATGATGAGGATTAACTGAGTTAATTATGAAGGTGCTTAGGCCCACACGTGACAGGTAGAACCCAAGAGTTAGCCTTAGCAAAGCCCTACTGCTTGATGCTGGGAAGTATCACGGAGCCAAATACATTTCCAACTGCAATTAATTTGGGCCACTTAACTAGGGGACCTTGAATGAGTTACTTATCTCTCTGTTCCTTTATTTCATTATCTTTTGGGTCAAGTGCCGAGAACATGGTACCTGTGAATGATGACAACTGTCCCAGCCATGCCTCCAGCCCATTCCTGTGTTGCTCCCATATGCTGTGACACCCTCTCTGGTGAGGGACCCACCCCTTTGCTCAGGCTGAGCTGTACTCTGAGCTCGCTAAAGGGCGATTTCCAAGCTCCTTGAGAAAAAGCTTGAATACAGTGGCATCTGTTCTCTGTTCCCAATCATTTCCTGGAGAGGGATACAGTTCAGAAGCAGAAAAGGAAGTTCACCACCTTAACACCTTTCGGGTTTCCTTCAAAATCAAAAACAACAATAAAATCCTCAGCTTTGCCTGAAGCAAGAAACCCTAAGACGTTCTGCTCCTTTTAACAGTACTAAAGAAAAGAAGAGTTCCATCTGCCCTCGTTTATCTGTGGAGCCTGGCAGCCCCACAATTCTCAGAGCAGCAGTGTTGGAGGAGGCTGTGAAGGGCTGCGAGGGTTGTGCCTGTGTACGGCGTGGGAAAATAAGCACAGGGCTTCCCTGGTGGTCCAGTGGGTAAGGACACCGCCTTGCAGTGCAAGGGGCGCCGGTTGGATCCCTGGCCTGCGAAGATCCCACGTGCCGCGGAGCGGCTGGACTGATGTGTCCAATTACCGAGCCGGAGCTCTGGGGCGCATGCGCCCAGAGCCAGCGCTCTGCGACAACAGAGGCCACCGCGATGGGAGGTCCACAGGAGCCAAGGAACAAAGACGGAAGAAAATAAAGAAATGAAAGACCAATAGAAGTGGCCCGCCTGCTCCCCTCCCTCCCTACCCCACCCTCCTCAAATAAATAAATAAATAAATCTTAAAAAATAAAAAAGAAAAGGAAAGAAGCACAGCCACCGCTCAGGTGTCTGTGCCTTCCGCTCCTGCTCCCATTCCTGAGGCAAAAGAAAGGAAGAGAGGAATGGTGTGGGCCGTCCAGAGAGCAGCAAGGCTCCATGTTTTGTTTTGTTTTCCTTTTGAAATTAGAAATCTTAGGCTCTCTACCAGCCCACTGCTCCCTGGGCTCACTCGCTCGCTCATTTTCTTTCTCTCTCTCTCCCCCAACTCTGCCAAGACATATATTTCTCCTTCTCTGTACCACCCTAAAAGTGTACTAGGGAATGGCACTAATAAATCAACCCTAATTCCAGCCCCTTGGGAAGTACCCAGCCCCAGAAAAGGTTGCAGAAGGGAGATGCTGGAGGGATGTGGTCTGGTCCAGGAGCATCTCTGCTGAGGACTCTGGAAAGGCCAGCCCTACTCCACACTCTTGGCTTCTGGGGCGCTCAAGCTGGAGGGGGTTGTAATTAATCACGGGCTAGATTGCCAGTCTTGGAGTGCAGCAGCTGGAATCGACTCCCATCAAGGTTTATCTGAGGCTGCACAAAACAAAAGAAAAACGGGCAAAAGGGAGATCACTCCCATTCAAATAGATGGCCCTAATAGAGTTTCTCTGGTGGCTCTGATGGCACAGAATCTGCTTGCCAATAAAGGAGGTCTGGGTTCGATCCCTAGGTCGGGAAGACCCCCTGGAGGAGGATATGGCAACCCACTCCAGTATTCCTGCCTGGAGAATCCCACGGACAGAGCAGCCTGGAGGGCAACAGCCCACGGACTGCAAGGAGACAGACTTGACTGATGGAGCAACACTTTCATAGGGACAAAACTAAGACTCATGGGAATGTTAGGGTGTGGAATCCTAGAACTGAAAGCACAGGAGGTTCTTCAAGAGCATGCACAGATGTTTTCTGTTTTTATTTTTCAATTGTGCCCATACGAGTTCTAGAACAGCCTACTTTCTACTTAGACTAAATTCACATACTTACTGACAATGATCTTAATTATACATTCATGGAAAACTCACCAAAGAGGTGAAGTAAGATTACCTTTGTGTTACAGTGAAGCTTTTTTAAACATACAAGCACACTAGCAGCTCTAGTGTGATTAGCTGATTCACAGTGTTGTGTTAGCATAAGGCATACAGCAAAGTGATTCAATTATTCATATATACATATATATATATATATATATTCATTTTAAGATTCTTTTCCATTATAGGTTATTACCGAATAGAGTTCCCTGTGCTATATAGTAAATCATTGTTTTCTACTTTATACATAGTCGTGTGTATCTGTTAGTACCAAACTTCTGATGTATCTCTCCTTTCCCTTTTGGTAACCGTAAGTTTACTAGGAATGGCACTAATAAATCAACCCTAATTCCAGCCCCTTGGGAAGTACCCAGCCCCAGAAAAGGTTGCAGAAGGGAGATGCTGGAGGGATGTGGTCTGGTCCAGGAGCATCTCTGCTGAGGACTCTGGAAAGGCCAGCCCTACTCCACACTCTTGGCTTCTGGGGCGCTCAAGCTGGAGGGGGTTGTAATTAATCACGGGCTAGATTGCCAGTCTTGGAGTGCAGCAGCTGGAATCGACTCCCATCAAGGTTTATCTGAGGCTGCACAAAACAAAAGAAAAACGGGCAAAAGGGAGATCACTCCCATTCAAATAGATGGCCCTAATAGAGTTTCTCTGGTGGCTCTGATGGCACAGAATCTGCTTGCCAATAAAGGAGGTCTGGGTTCGATCCCTAGGTCGGGAAGACCCCCTGGAGGAGGATATGGCAACCCACTCCAGTATTCCTGCCTGGAGAATCCCACGGACAGAGCAGCCTGGAGGGCAACAGCCCACGGACTGCAAGGAGACAGACTTGACTGATGGAGCAACACTTTCATAGGGACAAAACTAAGACTCATGGGAATGTTAGGGTGTGGAATCCTAGAACTGAAAGCACAGGAGGTTCTTCAAGAGCATGCACAGATGTTTTCTGTTTTTATTTTTCAATTGTGCCCATACGAGTTCTAGAACAGCCTACTTTCTACTTAGACTAAATTCACATACTTACTGACAATGATCTTAATTATACATTCATGGAAAACTCACCAAAGAGGTGAAGTAAGATTACCTTTGTGTTACAGTGAAGCTTTTTCAAACATACAAGCACACTAGCAGCTCTAGTGTGATTAGCTGATTCACAGTGTTGTGTTAGCATAAGGCATACAGCAAAGTGATTCAATTATTCATATATACATATATATATATATATATATTCATTTTAAGATTCTTTTCCATTATAGGTTATTACCGAATAGAGTTCCCTGTGCTATATAGTAAATCATTGTTTTCTACTTTATACATAGTCGTGTGTATCTGTTAGTACCAAACTTCTGATGTATCCCTCTCCCTTTCCCTTTTGGTAACCGTAAGTTTATCTTCTACGTCTGTGAGTCTATTTCTATTCTGTATCATTATCTTAGATTTCACATATAAGTGATATCATATGATGTCTGTCTTTGGCTTACCTCACTTTGTGTTATTATCTCTAGGTTGCCCCAATGGCACCCATGTTGCTGCAAATGGTATTATTTCGTTCTTTTTAAAGTATTGAGTACTATTCCACTGTGCATATATACCACAGCTTCTTTATCCATTCATCTGTCGATGGATATTTAGGCTGGCACATCTTTCGAATGTTCTAAAGCATCTGCTAAAGAAGGGAATGGCTACCCATCCCAGTATTCTTGCCTGGAGAATCCCATGCACAGAGGAACTTGGCCAGCTACTGTCCATGGGTCAAAAGAGTCGGACACGACTTAGCATGTGCATAGAAATTAGAGCTACTATTTGGAGAGAGGAAAGAATCGATTATTGAATCAATTATTTTCCTCCTACTATTTCTTCATTTTACTTCTTTATCCACCTATTTCTCTTTAATTTACGAAAAGTGTTTTCTCAGTACACATTGTACTATAGGTCATTATTTGCATTTAACAATTCTGTCCACGTGAGCATATATAACTCTACTTTATTCTTTTTCATGGTTAGGTAGTATTTTATTTATTATCTAACTAATCTCCCGTTGATAGACCCAAGAGAATTAAAATGATATGTTCATACAAAAACTCTTAGCAGCGTGGTTCATAAGAGCCAAGAAGTAGAAACAACCCTAAAGATCATCAGCCGACAACTGGATAAACAAAATGTGTGATATCTATGCAATGGAAAATTATTCTGCCACAAAATTAAGAAAGAACGAATATACCCTAAAACATAGATGAACCTTGAAAACTTCATGTTTAAGTGAAAGAAGCCAGACACAGAAGACCACATAGCTTAATGATTCCGTTTACACGAAAGACAAATCCCTAGTGACAGGATAAAGACCAGCATGCCTTCACTCTTGGAATGCCTTCCTTTCTTGGCTTCCGCAGCACCAAGCTCCTCGGGGCTCCCTGCTGCCTCTCTGACTGACTGGTGTCAAGCAGGTCAGCCACCACTCACTCCTTATGCACGGTGGCCTTCTGTGGCCCTTGCTTTCCCTCAGCCATATGCTGCTGCACAGAGCTTAGAACTGCTGTGACAACTTTGCTGACCCTACGACTTCCAGATTTACTCCTCTCGCCTTTCCCTTCTGAACTCTAGACTGAACTCTTGCCATCCGCCTACTGAGCACTTCTTAGACATTCCTCAGGTTCAGCACAGAGTTCACTTCCTAAACCATGTCTTCACGCTTCTTCATTCGGTTGCCTCCTCCACTAGAAATGCCCTTTGCCCTTCTCTGCGTGCGAACTCCTACTCATTTGTCACGATTTACACTGTCCTTCCTCCCCAGAACCTTCGTGTGCTACTTGGTTTTGATAATTAGCTGCCTTCTGTGTTCACGAGCACTTTACGTATGCTTTTCTTCACACATTTGCCACACTGTGTTTAATGATTTTGTCTGACTGAGCTCCTCACAGACTGACATTTTATCTCACTATTTTTGTATCCAGCAGCTAACACAGTGACATGGGAGAGAATAACAGTGATCATAGCTAACACGTCTGTTGTGCTTACTGGAGACCAGGCACCATTTTGAGTAACTGTGCTCACACTCTTCTACATAACCTCACCATCCACCTGTTGAGGCAGGCACAATTTCACACCTATTTCTCAAATGGATAAGCTGAGACTATGAGTTTAAGGAATTTGCCTAGGTTGCGCAGATACCAAATGGCAGACTTGGGATTAGATCCCAGACATTGCTACAACAAAATCTATGTTCTCAACCATTATTGTATACTGACAGGGAGAGAAGACTTGGGTATTCCATTTCCCTCTCCCAAGTCCTCAAAAATCCCCAAATTGCTAAGAGAATGCATTAGATCTTCTACTCTATCTATGGAAAATGACTTTCTTTAAGGTTGCTGAAAATGGTTTACTGCTTATGCAACTGGCTATACTGCTTAAAACTTACCTTTTATACAGATAAGTATTACTCTCATGTGAATTCATTCACAAATGTTTACTGAGTTCCTTCTCTGTCTCTGTGCCAGGCACGGTCTTCGGCACTGAGGACAGACTGGCGAGTCAGGCATGGACCCTGTCTTCTTTAGGCAGAACCAGGGAATAAAGATTTTTCTACTTCTCACACTCAATAGATTGCCCAAAGTCTGTCTAGTAGATACCTTTTGGTTAAATGGGAGTCGAGAGATATATAAGAATGCTGTTTATATTCGGCAAGGTTCTCCATAAAAAGAGAAGCAGTAAGGTAACAGGATGCATGTTTGGAGGGCAGGTGTCAGAGACAAATTCAGTTTAAGGCACAGGTGCACCCACTTATGGGCACTGGTAGTTCTGAAATTGGTAAGGTAGGTTCACCAGGCTAGAAATTCGGCTAGTCGTTGCATACTTGAGTCCAAAATCCACAGAACAGGGGCTTTCCTGCTGTCTCAGAAGTAAAGAATTAGCTTGACAATACAGGAGACACAAACTCATCCTCTGACCAGAGACGATGCCACATGCCATGGAGCAACTGAGCCCAAGCAACCCAACTACTGAGCCTGTGCTCTAGACTCTGGGAACCGTAACTACTGAAGCCTGCGCACCCTGGAGCCTGCATTCCACAGCTAGAGAAGCCACCACAGTATGCCTGTGTACTGCACCTAGACAGTAGTCCCCACTCTCTGCAACCAGGGAAAAGACCCAGCACAGTGTAAGTAAATGACTAAATAAACAAAATTTTAAAAATCCACAGGGCAGACGAACAGGTTGGACAGTCAAGCAGAGTTCCTATTTCACAGTCGTGAGGTGATCTCCCTTCTTTGAGAAACCTCAGCTTCTGCTCTTAAGACCTTCGCCTGCTTGGGATAGGCCACCCACATTATTGACCTTCCCTGGCAGCTAAGACAGTAAAGATGCTGCCTGCAATGTAGGAGAACTGGGTTTGGTCCCCAGGCTGGGAAGATCCCCTGGAAAAGTAAATGACTACCCACTCCAATATTCTTGCCTAGAAAATACCATGGACAGAGGAGTCTGGTGGACAATAGTCCACAGGGTCATAAAGAGACTGACAGGACTTAATGACTAACGCTTTCACTTTTCACGTTCACCCACACTGTGGAGGATAATGTACTTTCCTTAAAGTTTACTGACTGTAAAGGCTGCTTCAGTCTATAGCAACATCTAGATTAGTGTTTGACCAAACAACGGGGAACTGGAGGTTAGCTGAGTTTAAGATTAACCATCACACTGCCTGTAGCCATAAGTGTCCCAGGTTAATCAGGCAAAGTCTCAGAGTCAGTGAATATATAAACCACCTCCCACTGAGAAAAGCATTTGTTAACTTAAGGGCCATTTTGTACTCCATGGGCCCTAAAGTTAACAAATTCACTGAGAATATGCTTAAAGCTGCCTTATATTCCCTTATATTCTTCTTCCTTGTCTTAAATATTCCATACCAGCTCTTTCCATTGTACCCCAACAGACAGTTGCAGACCATGTCTGATGGGGGGACAGTGTCCCTCCTCCCATCAGACAGTTGTTTTGGCCACTGGACCTCCCAGGACACCCTTCCTGGTATCTGTCAAAGACAGCATGCATCCCTCATGAAAGGCATTCATCCAGAACACCTGTCCTACACCACATTTCTGCAACTTTTCGCGTGTAGTTTCAAGTGTCTCAAGTGCTCCACAACTCCTAGAATTACAGAACATTAGAACTTGAGGGGCAGCTTCATGGCCACATAGTCTGATTTCCTCATTTCGCTCAGGAGTACACTGGATGCAATGACTTCTCTGAATTCGAGGTGGAAGCAGGACTAGAATTCAGGTCTATTCCACCAGCCTCCCGGGTTCTCTGGGATTCTTGTCTTGTGATAGACAAGAGAGAAGCAATGCATTGTGGGAGGGAAACTAGCCTGGGAGAAGCCAGGAGAGGGTGCTTGGGATATGACAACCATAACCTGTTCAATCTTTATAATCTCCCTGAGCCTCACTTTCTTTATTTGTTAACTGGCTCAAATTGATGCTTCTCAAACTCTGAGGCACATATGAATCTCACTCCAGCATTCTTACCTAGAAAATACCATGGACAGAGGAGTCTGGTGGACAATAGCCCACAGGGTCATAAAGAGACTGACAGGACTTAATGACTAACGCTTTCACTTTTCACGTTCACCCACACTGTGGAGGATAATGTACTTTCCTTAAAGTTTACTGACTGTAAAGGCTGCTTCAGTCTATAGCAACATCTAGATTAGTGTTTGACCAAACAACGGGGAACTGGAGGTTAGCTGAGTTTAAGATTAACCATCACACTGCCTGTAGCCATAAGTGTCCCAGGTTAATCAGGCAAAGTCTCAGAGTCAGTGAATATATAAACCACCTCCCACTGAGAAAAGCATTTGTTAACTTAAGGGCCATTTTGTACTCCATGGGCCCTAAAGTTAACAAATTCACTGAGAATATGCTTAAAGCTGCCTTATTTTCCCCTTATATTCTTCTTCCTTGTCTTAAATATTCCATACCAGCTCTTTCCATTGTACCCCAACAGACAGTTGCAGACCATGTCTGATGGGGGGACAGTGTCCCTCCTCCCATCAGACAGTTGTTTTGGCCACTGGACCTCCCAGGACACCCTTCCTGGTATCTGTCAAAGACAGCATGCATCCCTCATGAAAGGCATTCATCCAGAACACCTGTCCTACACCACATTTCTGCAACTTTTCGCGTGTAGTTTCAAGTGTCTCAAGTGCTCCACAACTCCTAGAATTACAGAACATTAGAACTTGAGGGCAGCTTCATGGCCACATAGTCTGATTTCCTCATTTCGCTCAGGAGTACACTGGATGCAATGACTTCTCTGAATTCGAGGTGGAAGCAGGACTAGAATTCAGGTCTATTCCACCAGCCTCCCGGGTTCTCTGGGATTCTTGTCTTGTGATAGACAAGAGAGAAGCAATGCATTGTGGGAGGGAAACTAGCCTGGGAGAAGCCAGGAGAGGGTGCTTGGGATATGACAACCATAACCTGTTCAATCTTTATAATCTCCCTGAGCCTCACTTTCTTTATTTGTTAACTGGCTCAAATTGATGCTTCTCAAACTCTGAGGCACATATGAATCTCACGGGGATCCTGTTAAAGCACAGACTCTGACTTCAGCAGGTCTGCAGGGTGGCCTGAGAGTCTGCATTTCTAACCAGCTCCCAGCTGCTGCTGCTGCTCCTTGGCCATCTTTTAAGTAGAAGGGCATGGATGATCTGTAAGCCCAATCCGAGCCTGAAAATTCTATGAGGTGGTGACCCCATGATTAAGGAAAGCAGTACCAAATGCATGTAAAATGGGCAGTTGGGGGATAATACTCAAATTTACCTATACTTCTCTGTATACTTTTTTTCTTCCATGACTGAGTACTCAGTTATTCAGTCGTGCCCAACTCTTTGCGGCCCCCATGGGCTATAGCCTGCCAAACTTCCCTGTCCATGGCATGTTCCAGGGGATACCAGAATACTGGAGTGAGCTGCGATTTCCTCCTCCAAGGGATCTTCCTGACTCAGGGATCAAACCTGCACCTCCTGCATTGGCAGGCGGATTTTTTACCACTGAGCCACCTGGAGGGCCTGCTTTTCTTCCATAGGAGGTCATCATACACTCTGATTTGTCTGAGAAAGTCTTGGCTTGTGTCTGTTTTCCCAGTGTAATGATGAGTAGAAACCTTTTCACTCTTAAGAGTTTCCCATCTGGGAGAGTAAATTACATGGCCACCCATTCTCTAAGTTTCTTTTGCCCCATATCTGTTTAGAGTATACAGAATACATTCGATTTCTATCCTTTGCATATTTCAAACCAAGGGAAAAAAGTCATGTTCCAGAAAACTTTCCTGCATCGTACGTCAGAATGCCATGGTTTGTGAATTTCTGTTTTCTTTCCTCATGAAAAGCACACTCACTGCAGGCCCTTGGCAAGGGCCTTTGCATCCAGCCCTCCCAAGATGTGAGACCCTGGGAAAAACTACTCTCTGTTTGTTTTGTGGTGACCACCAGCAACCTCACTTGGATGATTAAAAGCTGAATGGAAAAATATTTCATGGATGATTTTCCCACTTCCTATTCTCACAGAGGCAACATCTGAATACACAGTTCCCAAGTTCAGGGGCAGCTTCTAGGACTTGGCTCAAATTGATGCTTCTCAAACTCTGAGGCACATATGAATCTCACGGGGATCCTGTTAAAGCACAGACTCTGACTTCAGCAGGTCTGCAGGGTGGCCTGAGAGTCTGCATTTCTAACCAGCTCCCAGCTGCTGCTGCTGCTCCTTGGCCATCTTTTAAGTAGAAGGGCATGGATGATCTGTAAGCCCAATCCGAGCCTGAAAATTCTATGAGGTGGTGACCCCATGATTAAGGAAAGCAGTACCAAATGCATGTAAAATGGGCAGTTGGGGGATAATACTCAAATTTACCTATACTTCTCTGTATACTTTTTTTCTTCCATGACTGAGTACTCAGTTATTCAGTCGTGCCCAACTCTTTGCGGCCCCCATGGGCTATAGCCTCAAACTTCCCTGTCCATGGCATGTTCCAGGGGATACCAGAATACTGGAGTGAGCTGCGATTTCCTCCTCCAAGGGATCTTCCTGACTCAGGGATCAAACCTGCACCTCCTGCATTGGCAGGCGGATTTTTTACCACTGAGCCACCTGGAGGGCCTGCTTTTCTTCCATAGGAGGTCATCATACACTCTGATTTGTCTGAGAAAGTCTTGGCTTGTGTCTGTTTTCCCAGTGTAATGATGAGTAGAAACCTTTTCACTCTTAAGAGTTTCCCATCTGGGAGAGTAAATTACATGGCCACCCATTCTCTAAGTTTCTTTTGCCCCATATCTGTTTAGAGTATACAGAATACATTCGATTTCTATCCTTTGCATATTTCAAACCAAGGGAAAAAAGTCATGTTCCAGAAAACTTTCCTGCATCGTACGTCAGAATGCCATGGTTTGTGAATTTCTGTTTTCTTTCCTCATGAAAAGCACACTCACTGCAGGCCCTTGGCAAGGGCCTTTGCATCCAGCCCTCCCAAGATGTGAGACCCTGGGAAAAACTACTCTCTGTTTGTTTTGTGGTGACCACCAGCAACCTCACTTGGATGATTAAAAGCTGAATGGAAAAATATTTCATGGATGATTTTCCCACTTCCTATTCTCACAGAGGCAACATCTGAATACACAGTTCCCAAGTTCAGGGGCAGCTTCTGGAGTGACCTTCTGTGCCTACCTAATCAAGGGCATCGCAGAAGACAGAGCATGGGAAGGCTGATGGACCCAAACTACAGATCCACCACCTGCTGTTCGTCTAGTCAGCACGCAGACCCCCTCAAGAGACTACATCCCCGGAGGCTTCAATGTCAGCTGTATGTTACCACCTCCTGTTCCTAGTCAGTGGCCTTTGTTCCTTTATTGAGTCTTCAAATAAGTATCTGTTAAGTGCCTACTATGCAGCAAGACAGGATTACTTGGCAGCTGAAATGAACTGGTCTGTAGCTTTTAGTCCCTGACTAAAAGAAAAAGAAGAGGTGTTGATGGGAATTGGAGGGGTAAAAATTTTTTTGCTACAATTGATTTAGAACATAAGACCCTATGTCTGAAAAAGGGAAGAAGAGACATAGAGTTAATATGAACCACTAAAGGTTAGCTCACTGCTCACCTCTTTCAAGTCTTTGCTCAAAGAATGTTGGCTCACTGAGTTTTCTTTGCCACTCTATTTAAAATGGCAACTCAGCCCCACACCTAGCCCTCTAAATCTCTGCCCTCCTTTCTTTTCTCCACTACACTTATCTTATAATATATGACAACAACTCACCTGGTTATGCTGTTTATTGTTTTTCTTCCTCCACTAGACTGTGGGCCACATAAATCTGCTGAATAAATGGCCCAGACCTGAAGAATGATATCAGACAGGCAAAATTCTAGAATGAGCTAAAATTTGAAAACAGTGTCAGAACCAAAGAAAGGAATCTTTTTAAATGTGAGAACCAGAAGAATAAGAAGCAGATAAGCACACAGGGGGGTTGGGAAATGTTGAATACAATTTAGCAGATGGCAGAGAGCAGAATTATTCAACTCTTATTTTGTTTCTGTCTTGTCCAATAAACAAAAGAAAATGGTAACTTGAAAGGGCAGCACAAGAGAGAATTGCAACTGAGAAAAATCAGAAACATTCAAAGGGCCAGCTGCAGTTCAGAGCATGCATTTGTATGTGCTTATTTCCCTGATCAACTCAGGTGTCCAACTCCATCACATCTGAATACACAGTTCCCAAGTTCAGGGGCAGCTTCTGGAGTGACCTTCTGTGCCTACCTAATCAAGGGCATCGCAGAAGACAGAGCATGGGAAGGCTGATGGACCCAAACTACAGATCCACCACCTGCTGTTCGTCTAGTCAGCACGCAGACCCCCTCAAGAGACTACATCCCCGGAGGCTTCAATGTCAGCTGTATGTTACCACCTCCTGTTCCCAGTCAGTGGCCTTTGTTCCTTTATTGAGTCTTCAAATAAGTATCTGTTAAGTGCCTACTATGCAGCAAGACAGGATTACTTGGCAGCTGAAATGAACTGGTCTGTAGCTTTTAGTCCCTGACTAAAAGAAAAAGAAGAGGTGTTGATGGGAATTGGAGGGGTAAAAATTTTTGCTACAATTGATTTAGAACATAAGACCCTATGTCTGAAAAAGGGAAGAAGAGACATAGAGTTAATATGAACCACTAAAGGTTAGCTCACTGCTCACCTCTTTCAAGTCTTTGCTCAAAGAATGTTGGCTCACTGAGTTTTCTTTGCCACTCTATTTAAAATGGCAACTCAGCCCCACACCTAGCCCTCTAAATCTCTGCCCTCCTTTCTTTTCTCCACTACACTTATCTTATAATATATGACAACAACTCACCTGGTTATGCTGTTTATTGTTTTTCTTCCTCCACTAGACTGTGGGCCACATAAATCTGCTGAATAAATGGCCCAGACCTGAAGAATGATATCAGACAGGCAAAATTCTAGAATGAGCTAAAATTTGAAAACAGTGTCAGAACCAAAGAAAGGAATCTTTTTAAATGTGAGAACCAGAAGAATAAGAAGCAGATAAGCACACAGGGGGGTTGGGAAATGTTGAATACAATTTAGCAGATGGCAGAGAGCAGAATTATTCAACTCTTATTTTGTTTCTGTCTTGTCCAATAAACAAAAGAAAATGGTAACTTGAAAGGGCAGCACAAGAGAGAATTGCAACTGAGAAAAAAAATCAGAAACATTCAAAAAAAGGGGCCAGCTGCAGTTCAGAGCATGCATTTGTATGTGCTTATTTCTCCAGACCCAGCTGACTGGTGTCCCAGGTACTAAAGGCCCATTTGATCAACACCAGGACCACTTTTAAGAATGCACTTGCCAGTGTTGGGGACCCAGGTACCATGTGGGAAGATCCCACATGCCACAGGGCAACTAAGCCCATGCACCAAACTACTGAGCCTGCTCTGTAGAGCCCAAGTGCCACAACTACTGAAGCCCAAGTGCCTACAGCCTGTGCTTGGCAATACGAGAAGTCACTGTAATGAGAATCCCACACATCACAACTGGAGAGTAGTCACAACTCCTGCAACTAGAAAAAGCACCCCCCACCGCCCCACCATGTGGCAATGAAACCCCAGCACGGCCAAAATATAATAAATATTTAAACAAACAAATATCAGGACCACTATCAGTGCTCTTGAACAGCAGACAAGAAAGATGACAAAATGCATCCTAATGTTCAAACTACTTAACACACACACATAACATGGTGTCAAGTTTTGATACAAAGGTTAAGACAATCTGGCCCAATGCTGTGCTGTTATCTCCTTCTATAGAGACATCATCTAGGTTGATCTAAAGCCTTTCATCAGCTTTTATGGGGTACATATATGGACTGAACTATGAATTCCCCTAGGACATACTGTTCTAAATATCATAGTTCACTTATTCACAGCAATATAAACAGAGCTTTGGTCAGCACCCTGAAGAAATCACAACATAATTTATATATGACTTTTCTCTGAGTAATGACTCTGCTAAAAAGGAAATGAGGTTAGCATGAGGTGGGCTCATACTAGCTGTGAATGATCACTATTTTTTTTTTTCTGTTTCTCATTAGTAGGAACTCCAAACTCCATTGAATCTGACCAAGAAGGGGAGTTTGGGATACATCCTTGGATGTTCACTATTGTTTACCACAACTTATCATATCTACCTTTTATTGGAGGACTAACACGCTCTAGGCAAGATGCCCACAACTTTATACATATTTTTTAATTTAGTCCTCACATAATCATTATGTGCATTTTATAGATAAGGGCACTCAAGTTTAGAAAAGTCAATGACTTAAGGGACTAAAGAGGTCCTCCAACTTATATCCATATGACAGTCCAAACTCACTTTAAAAATACCTGAGCATGGGCTTCCCTGGTGGTCCAGTGGATAAGGACATCATCTTGCAGTGCAAGGGGTGTCGATTCGGTCGCTGGCCTGGGAAGATCCCGTGTGCCATGGAGCTGCTGGACCGATGTGTCCAACTACTGAGCCAGAGCTCTGGAGCACATGCACTGAGCCGGTGCTCTGCAGTGAGAGAGACCACTGCAATGGAAGGCCCACACAGGCCAAAGAACAAAGAAATAAATAAATGAAAGACCAATAGAAGTGGCCAAAAAAAAGAGAGAGAGAAAAAAAAATACCTGAGCACTGCTGGTGGGAATGTAAGTTGATACAGCCACTATGGAAGACAATATGGAGATTCTTTAAAAAAAACAGGAATAGAACCACCATATGACCCAGCAATCCCACCATTAGGCATATACCCCGAGGAAATCAAAATTGGAAAAGACACATGAACAGTGGGTGAGAGGCATGGAAAGAGTAACATGGAAATCTATACTATCATATGTAAAAGAGATAACTATTGTCAATGCACTGTGAGAACAAGGTATCCTACATGGGAGCTGGAAAGGGGGCAGAGCAGGGAGGGGTCAGAGATATACATATGACTAATCTAGGATTATACATATCTGTAAACAACAAAACTCTGTAAAAGCAAAAAGTGAAATAAAAAAAAGTAACAAATTTAAAAACAAAGAAAGAGAAAGACACATGTACCCCATTGTTCATTGCAGCTCCATTTATAATAGCTAGAACATGGAAACAACCTAGATGTCCATCAACAAATAAATGGATAAAAAAGCTCTGGTACATATATATGATGGAATATTACTCAACCATAAAAAGAAATGTATTTGAGTCAGTTCTAATGTGGTAGATGAACCTAGAATGTATTATACAGAGTGAAGTAAGTCAAAAACAGAAAAATAAATATTGTATACTAACACATATATATGGAATATAGAAAGATAATACTGATAAATATATATGCAGAGCAGCAATGGAGAAACAGACATAGAGGGAGAAATGAGTGAGATGTATGGAAAGAGTAAACATGGAAACTTACCTTACCATATGTAAAACAGATATCCAATGGGAATCTGCTTTAAGACTAAGGGAACTCAAACAGGGGCTCTGTAACAACCTAGAGTGGTGGGAAGGGAAGGGAGATGGGAGGGAAGTCCAAGTGGGAGGGGTCATGTGTATATCTATGGTTGATTTGGGTTTATGTATAGCAGTAAACAAAATCTGTAAAAGTAAAATAAAAATAAATTAATACTAGTTTCAGGTATACAACATACTGATACAATACTTGTGTGTATTGTTAAGTGATAACCACAATATATCTAGTTAATATCTGTCATCGTATATAGTAACAAAATTTTTTTGTGTGTGATGAGAACTCTTAAGATACTCTCACTTAGCAACTTTGGAATACACAATACAGTATTATTAACCATTACATCCCATATTTACATTACTTTATAACTAGAAGTTTTGTTCCTTTTGGTCCCCTTCATCCATTTTCTTTTTTAAGATGCTAACGAACTAGTTGCTTGCCATGAAGGTCTAGATTTTTGCTAAGAACCTATATCTCGTACATAAGAACATCAGATAGTGTAAACATTTGGAAGTGCCTAATATAAAAGATAACAGAATCTATAATCAAAATTATTTTGACAGGGTTGAAAGCAAAATTAAAAATTTGTTTTGTAAAATTAATAAGACTTATCAGGGTTGAAAGCAGTCTAGGTGGCTCAGTGGTAAAGAGTCTGCCTGCCAATGCAGGAGACACGAGTTTGTTCCCCGAGTGGGGACGATCCCCTGGAGAAGTTAATGGCAACTTACTCCAGTATTCTTGCCTGGGAAATCCCATGGACAAAGGAGCCTGGCAGGCTACAGTCCATGGAGTCTCAAAAGAGTTGGACATGACTTAGCAACTAAACAACAATAACAAGAAGTAGCAAAGTGTTTTACCGTTACAGGAAGAAGGTGACCATCCTTGGGAAACTATCTTTTTGATGATAATCCCATTGGTACAAGAGGTCCTAGATTTGAGTGAAGTAAGTCAAAAACAGAAAAATAAATATTGTATACTAACAAAAAGGTGAAGTCCAGAGCAGCAATGGAGAAACAGACATAGAGGGAGAAATGAGTGAGATGTATGGAAAGAGTAAACATGGAAACTTACCTTACCATATGTAAAACAGATATCCAATGGGAATCTGCTTTAAGACTAAGGGAACTCAAACAGGGCTCTGTAACAACCTAGAGTGGTGGGAAGGGAAGGGAGATGGGAGGGAAGTCCAAGTGGGAGGGGTCATGTGTATATCTATGGTTGATTTGGGTTTATGTATAGCAGTAAACAAAATCTGTAAAAGTAAAATAAAAATAAATTAATACTAGTTTCAGGTATACAACATACTGATACAATACTTGTGTGTATTGTTAAGTGATAACCACAATATATCTAGTTAATATCTGTCATCGTATATAGTAACAAAATTTTTTTGTGTGTGATGAGAACTCTTAAGATACTCTCACTTAGCAACTTTGGAATACACAATACAGTATTATTAACCATTACATCCCATATTTACATTACTTTATAACTAGAAGTTTTGTTCCTTTTGGTCCCCTTCATCCATTTTCTTTTTTAAGATGCTAACGAACTAGTTGCTTGCCATGAAGGTCTAGATTTTTGCTAAGAACCTATATCTCGTACATAAGAACATCAGATAGTGTAAACATTTGGAAGTGCCTAATATAAAAGATAACAGAATCTATAATCAAAATTATTTTGACAGGGTTGAAAGCAAAATTAAAAATTTGTTTTGTAAAATTAATAAGACTTATCAGGGTTGAAAGCAGTCTAGGTGGCTCAGTGGTAAAGAGTCTGCCTGCCAATGCAGGAGACACGAGTTTGTTCCCCGAGTGGGGACGATCCCCTGGAGAAGTTAATGGCAACTTACTCCAGTATTCTTGCCTGGGAAATCCCATGGACAAAGGAGCCTGGCAGGCTACAGTCCATGGAGTCTCAAAAGAGTTGGACATGACTTAGCAACTAAACAACAATAACAAGAAGTAGCAAAGTGTTTTACCGTTACAGGAAGAAGGTGACCATCCTTGGGAAACTATCTTTGAATGTGAATTTGGTATGATTCAACATGATTCATCCAGATGTATTAATAGCTTTTCAGGTAACCAGCACTTCCTAGGAAGGTACAAAGAGGAGTATACCATCTGGGTCACTGGAAGGAATTGGGCCTGTCAGAATCTACTCTCGTCATGCATGTGGTTCATCATGCATGCATTTCTTCCTAGTTCATTTGAAATGTTTCAAATGCCCCCTGACAAACTAAGGTAGACCAGAAGAGCACAGTGAGAGTTAGGAAGAATTCCAAAACCACATGGAACCTCCCTTTAATTAGCCATAACCTAGAAATATGTTGGTTTATGCCTGGTTGGTGCTAAAACTAAATTAGAGGCCTGGAGTGACAAAGGAAGTTCCTAGTGAGGTAGAGATGAAGGTGAGAGCAGCAGATCAGCTGCAAGGCAGAGGGAAGAGGCTTGACATTTATATTCTACACAGGAAAGGAGAAACGGGAGCCCACCCGTGGGTGATAAAAGAAAGCAGGAAGAACGACTTCATGCACAAATGTGAGTGACAGTCTTTTTTCCAGGTTCCTGTCTGTCAAGCTTATGTAGGTATTGAAAGGGGTGAAAAGGCAGACTTGGTAAGGAGGCCAGGGGCTTCCAAGGAGGAGGAGGGGAACAAATATTTTCTAGCCTAAATGTCTGCCATGATAAAGACCTACTCTGAAACTAGTTAGTGTCTTATGGATGCAAACTATTTGCATTGGAATGTCTCATCTAGTCTTGAAGTCCAGAGACCATCCTCTGGCTAATCTTCTGCTAATGTTGTGGGAGTGGGGAGAGTAAGACCGTTAACAGCCTTAAAATATTCTTCTGATCTATTGTTAATAACCAACTGAAAAAGTACAAAATATCTCACCTAAACTAGCTGTTGGGGGTGCTCTTCGATTTCCCTTCCAGTTCCTTGAGCTAGAAACCTTTTCTATCCCAACCCTCACTCCGTTTGTTTTTTTTTTTTTTTTTTAATAAAACTTATACTGCAGAAAGTTCTGAGGAACCAAAGCCAAGTCTTCGGATCCCGAAGTGAAATCTTCTCCTTTGGAGATCACGAATCTTACACCGTTCACCGAAAGCTAACTACCATCATCTATCATTGTGAGCAGTAACATCCATGGTCAGAGCGACCCATGGAGAGTCCACATAGCACAGCTGTCACCAGCCTGAGTGTAAATCCTGGCACCACCACTAATAGTGGGGAAACATGGAAACATGGAAACAGTGAAAGATTTTATTTTCTGGGGCTCCAAAATCACTGCAGATGGTGACTGCAGCCTTAAAATTAAAAGATGCTTGCTCCTTGAAAGAAAAGCTATGACAAACCTAGACAGCGTAGTAAAAAGCACAGACGTCACTTTGCCAACAATGTTCTGCATAGTCAAAGCTACGGTTTTTCCAGTAATCATGTATGGATGTGAAAGTTGGATCACATAGAATCCTGAGCACTGAAGAATTACGCTTTTGAACTGTGGTGCTAGGGAAGACTCTGAAGAGTCCCTTGGACAGTAAGGAGATCGAACCAGCCAATCCTAAAGGAAACCAACCCTGGGTATTCATTGAAAGAATGGATGCTGAAGCTCTAATACTTAGGCCACCTGATGTGAAGTGCAAAACTTCACTGGAAAAGACCCTGACGCTGTGAAATATAGAAGGCAGAAGAAGGAGATGACAGAGGATGAGGTGGTTGGATGGCATCACCAACTCGACGGACCTGAGTTTGAGCAAACTCTGGGAGACAGTGAAAGGACAGGGAAACCTGGTGTGCTGCAGTCCACGGGGTCACAGAGGCAGACACGACTGAGCAACAGTAATGATGACTACTAATAACCATATAATTCTGAGCTGTTAAAACTCTTTGTTCCTCAGATTCCTCATCTGTTAAGTGGGGTTAACAGTGCTTAGCCTGTGGGCTTGAGGTGAGGATTAAATAGGAAGGTAAATGTAAAGTTCTTAGGCTGATGTTTGACAAGCACTACGCAAAGTTGGCCATGCATCAGATACTTGCTATATCTCAAGCTTTTTATCTCATTTAATGCTCAGAACAACTCAAGTAGATAGAATCTATTGAAATAACCTTAACGAATGAGGAAGCCAAAACTCTGAAAGTTTAGGAAACCTGCCCAAAGTTATATAGGCAGAATACTGTGGAACCATTCTGCAAATGCAGGGTGTTTTTTCTCATTCAAGTGTCAGAGTTGTTCATCTCTGGGCTTAACTTGATTTCAGAATAACTATAGGGCCCAAATTACATCTCAGACCACCAAGCTAGAGAAGGTAGTATTATCAATGGGCTTTGGAAGGGCTGAAGAAGACGCCCAGTGGGCCTAATGTCCAGTAGGATGATGCCCAGTAGGTCTCATCTCCAACATCAGGTGAAGTGGGAGACCACAGTTCTGACGATTGTACAGGGGGCTTCCCTGGTGGCTCAAACAGTAAAGAGTCTGCCTGCACTGTGAGAGATCTGGGCTCAGACCTTGGGTTGGGAAGATCCCCTGGAGAAGGGAATGGCTATTCACTCCAGTATTCTTGCCTAGAGAATTCCATGGACAGAGGAGCCTGGCAGGCTGCAGTCTGTGCGGTTGCAAAGAGCTGGACGTGACTGAGTGACTAACACTTCACCAACAGTTAAGGATAAGAGTGCTGGGGATAAGACAGAGGGACAATTATGAGGGGCAACCTCAGAAAAGATTCCCAGATCAGTTTCACCAAGGTGAGCTGATTGGACAGAATTGGATCACCAGATCCACATGCAGCAATGTGAGGAGGGACAAGAGAGGATAAAAAGGTCTTCTTATTACCTTCAAAATAAAAGATAATAAAGCTGTGTCTCATTAAGCTACTCTTTTTTGGGGTGCATACTGCATAACTGATAATGGGTTAAAAGACTCAAACAAGGATAGAAAAGCAGAAGACCCTGCTAAAGTGTGAAAGAAGGAAAATAAGCAGCAGACTTGGGACATTTAACCATAAAATTAGATTTCAGTCTACATCTGTGTCTTGGGCTGCAAGGGGCTTTCCTTAGGCCCTTGTTAGCAATGCCAGGAAGCATATTTGGGCGGGGGGGCTACCTTTATTGGTCTTTATTTATTTTCACCCATCTTTGGGGATCCCCTTTTGCTTATCTGCCAAGTCAGATACTTGCTATATCTCAAGCTTTTTATCTCATTTAATGCTCAGAACAACTCAAGTAGATAGAATCTATTGAAATAACCTTAACGAATGAGGAAGCCAAAACTCTGAAAGTTTAGGAAACCTGCCCAAAGTTATATAGGCAGAATACTGTGGAACCATTCTGCAAATGCAGGGTGTTTTTTCTCATTCAAGTGTCAGAGTTGTTCATCTCTGGGCTTAACTTGATTTCAGAATAACTATAGGGCCCAAATTACATCTCAGACCACCAAGCTAGAGAAGGTAGTATTATCAATGGGCTTTGGAAGGGCTGAAGAAGACGCCCAGTGGGCCTAATGTCCAGTAGGATGATGCCCAGTAGGTCTCATCTCCAACATCAGGTGAAGTGGGAGACCACAGTTCTGACGATTGTACAGGGGGCTTCCCTGGTGGCTCAAACAGTAAAGAGTCTGCCTGCACTGTGAGAGATCTGGGCTCAGACCTTGGGTTGGGAAGATCCCCTGGAGAAGGGAATGGCTATTCACTCCAGTATTCTTGCCTAGAGAATTCCATGGACAGAGGAGCCTGGCAGGCTGCAGTCTGTGCGGTTGCAAAGAGCTGGACGTGACTGAGTGACTAACACTTCACCAACAGTTAAGGATAAGAGTGCTGGGGATAAGACAGAGGGACAATTATGAGGGGCAACCTCAGAAAAGATTCCCAGATCAGTTTCACCAAGGTGAGCTGATTGGACAGAATTGGATCACCAGATCCACATGCAGCAATGTGAGGAGGGACAAGAGAGGATAAAAAGGTCTTCTTATTACCTTCAAAATAAAAGATAATAAAGCTGTGTCTCATTAAGCTACTCTTTTTTGGGGTGCATACTGCATAACTGATAATGGGTTAAAAGACTCAAACAAGGATAGAAAAGCAGAAGACCCTGCTAAAGTGTGAAAGAAGGAAAATAAGCAGCAGACTTGGGACATTTAACCATAAAATTAGATTTCAGTCTACATCTGTGTCTTGGGCTGCAAGGGGCTTTCCTTAGGCCCTTGTTAGCAATGCCAGGAAGCATATTTGGGCGGGGGGGCTACCTTTATTGGTCTTTATTTATTTTCACCCATCTTTGTTCTTTGGCCTGTGTGGGCCTCCCATTGCAGTGGCCTCTCCTGTAGCAGAACACCAACTCTGGGCACACGTGCTTCAGAGCACTGGCTCATAATTGGACACACCAGTCCAGCTGCTTTGCAGCATGTGGGATCTTCCTGTGCCAGAGATGGAACCGGCACCCCTTGCAGTGCATTTTTACCCACTGGATCATCAGGGAAGCCCCAGGAAACATATTTTAATGGAAGCTCTCTGAGTCAATTTTATTTTTGTGGAATCTCCTGATTAACAAATGGTGCTCTCAGTTCTATTGTGTATTTCTCAAGCCTGTTGAGTATTGCATTTGTTTATTGAAATCACACTGCATGCTTTTATTAAATACTACCTATACTGATTCTACAAAAAGTAAGTACAATGCTTGTGGGCATGTTAGTGCCCAACTCTTTGCGACCCCGTGGACTGTAGCCCGCCAGGCTCCTCAGTCCATGGGATTTTCCAGGCAAGAATAGTAGAGTGGGCTGCCATTTCCTTTTTTAACTAGAATGCTTAGAAAGCATTAATAAATGAATCACAAAAATAAAAAAAGTGCTGCTTGGTTAGATATGGGTAAGACAAGAAGAGGAGATAAGAGGAAAAAAGATAAATAAAAGCAAAGAGGATTGTGTATCCCATATGCTTTCCAAGTGTCTTCTAAAAGCTCCATCAATTTTAAAGAAACAAGATTAGAAATCACAGATAATTTATTAGGAGCTTGTTTTCCAATAGGTGAGGATTGGGATTCACCAGATCCACATGCAGCAATGTGAGGAGGGACAAGAGAGGATAAAAAGGTCTTCTTATTACCTTCAAAATAAAAGATAATAAAGCTGTGTCTCATTAAGCTACTCTTTTTTGGGGTGCATACTGCATAACTGATAATGGGTTAAAAGACTCAAACAAGGATAGAAAAGCAGAAGACCCTGCTAAAGTGTGAAAGAAGGAAAATAAGCAGCAGACTTGGGACATTTAACCATAAAATTAGATTTCAGTCTACATCTGTGTCTTGGGCTGCAAGGGGCTTTCCTTAGGCCCTTGTTAGCAATGCCAGGAAGCATATTTGGGCGGGGGGGCTACCTTTATTGGTCTTTATTTATTTTCACCCATCTTTGTTCTTTGGCCTGTGTGGGCCTCCCATTGCAGTGGCCTCTCCTGTAGCAGAACACCAACTCTGGGCACACGTGCTTCAGAGCACTGGCTCATAATTGGACACACCAGTCCAGCTGCTTTGCAGCATGTGGGATCTTCCTGTGCCAGAGATGGAACCGGCACCCCTTGCAGTGCATTTTTACCCACTGGATCATCAGGGAAGCCCCAGGAAACATATTTTAATGGAAGCTCTCTGAGTCAATTTTATTTTTGTGGAATCTCCTGATTAACAAATGGTGCTCTCAGTTCTATTGTGTATTTCTCAAGCCTGTTGAGTATTGCATTTGTTTATTGAAATCACACTGCATGCTTTTATTAAATACTACCTATACTGATTCTACAAAAAGTAAGTACAATGCTTGTGGGCATGTTAGTGCCCAACTCTTTGCGACCCCGTGGACTGTAGCCCGCCAGGCTCCTCAGTCCATGGGATTTTCCAGGCAAGAATAGTAGAGTGGGCTGCCATTTCCTTTTTTAACTAGAATGCTTAGAAAGCATTAATAAATGAATCACAAAAATAAAAAAAGTGCTGCTTGGTTAGATATGGGTAAGACAAGAAGAGGAGATAAGAGGAAAAAAGATAAATAAAAGCAAAGAGGATTGTGTATCCCATATGCTTTCCAAGTGTCTTCTAAAAGCTCCATCAATTTTAAAGAAACAAGATTAGAAATCACAGATAATTTATTAGGAGCTTGTTTTATGTGAGTTAAAATACAATTCCATCAGCTAAATGACCCAGATCTTCTCAACAGAAGTCTTACTGACATCTTAGGTAAGATGTTGTTTTTCCTGAGAGTAACACGGAAACCTATACTATCATATGTAAAAGAGATAACTATTATCAATGCACTGTGGGACTAGAAGATCTTACAAGGGTGCTACGTGACGGCCTGGAGGGGTGGGACAGGGGACCGGGAGGGGGCACGGCAGGGGAAAGGGGCAGGGATAGACCTATGACTGATTCGGGACTATACATACCTGTAAACAACAAAACTCTGTAAAAGCAAAATAAAAATAACTAAGTAATAAAAAAAGATACTGTTTTTTGCAGGACTGTGCAGCGTGAGACATTCAGCATCACTGGTCCACACTCACTAAGCCAGCAGTCCCCGATCTTCCTGGCACCAGGGACCAGTTGTGTGGAAGACAATGGGCCACAGATTGGGGATGTGAGGGGTGGTTTCAGAAGGATTCAATGCAATGCACTGTGTCTATTGTGAACTTTATTTCTATTATTACTACACCAGCTCCACCTCAGATCATCAGGCAGTAGGTCCTGGAGACTGGGGACCTCGGCACTAAACGCTCCGGTGGCCCCCAGTCACTGTGACAACGGTGGAGTCCTCCTTGCCCTGGGTCAGATCGTCTTATAATAAACATAAGAATGTTAGTGCCCCACCAAGAACTGCTGCTTGTACTACAGGGCCTGGGCTCTACCTCAGAAAGTCAGAGTGCCGACCTATATGTTTTAAATTTAAGATGACATATGTTTATAGGGCCCCGAGGTCTTATAATAAACTAGAAGTACAATGCTTGTGGGCATGTTAGTGCCCAACTCTTTGCGACCCCGTGGACTGTAGCCCGCCAGGCTCCTCAGTCCATGGGATTTTCCAGGCAAGAATAGTAGAGTGGGCTGCCATTTCCTTTTTTAACTAGAATGCTTAGAAAGCATTAATAAATGAATCACAAAAATAAAAAAAGTGCTGCTTGGTTAGATATGGGTAAGACAAGAAGAGGAGATAAGAGGAAAAAAGATAAATAAAAGCAAAGAGGATTGTGTATCCCATATGCTTTCCAAGTGTCTTCTAAAAGCTCCATCAATTTTAAAGAAACAAGATTAGAAATCACAGATAATTTATTAGGAGCTTGTTTTATGTGAGTTAAAATACAATTCCATCAGCTAAATGACCCAGATCTTCTCAACAGAAGTCTTACTGACATCTTAGGTAAGATGTTGTTTTTCCTGAGAGTAACACGGAAACCTATACTATCATATGTAAAAGAGATAACTATTATCAATGCACTGTGGGACTAGAAGATCTTACAAGGGTGCTACGTGACGGCCTGGAGGGGTGGGACAGGGGACCGGGAGGGGGCACGGCAGGGAAGGGACAGGGATAGACCTATGACTGATTCGGGACTATACATACCTGTAAACAACAAAACTCTGTAAAAGCAAAATAAAAATAACTAAGTAATAAAAAAAGATACTGTTTTTTGCAGGACTGTGCAGCGTGAGACATTCAGCATCACTGGTCCACACTCACTAAGCCAGCAGTCCCCGATCTTCCTGGCACCAGGGACCAGTTGTGTGGAAGACAATGGGCCACAGATTGGGGATGTGAGGGGTGGTTTCAGAAGGATTCAATGCAATGCACTGTGTCTATTGTGAACTTTATTTCTATTATTACTACACCAGCTCCACCTCAGATCATCAGGCAGTAGGTCCTGGAGACTGGGGACCTCGGCACTAAACGCTCCGGTGGCCCCCAGTCACTGTGACAACGGTGGAGTCCTCCTTGCCCTGGGTCAGATGCGTCTTATAATAAACATAAGAGTGTTAGTGCCCCCACCAAGAACTGCTGCTTGTACTACAGGGCCTGGGCTCTACCTCAGAAAGTCAGAGTGCCGACCTATATGTTTTAAATTTAAGATGACATATGTTTATAGGGCTCCCCAGAGGTTCAGAGGTAAAGAATCCACCTGCAATGAAGGAGACTCTGGTTTGATCCCTGGGTGAGGAAGATCCCCTGGAGGAGGGCACAGCAACCCATTCCAGTATTCTCGCCTGGAGAACTCCATGGACAGTGGTATCTGGTGGGCTACAGTCCATAGGGTCACAAAGAGTTGGGCACAACTAAAACAAATGAGCACAGCACAAAGCACATATATGTTTAAGACATGTATCACATGTAGATAATTTTTGTTTGTTTTAAACTTGGCCTCTTTTATTGATTTTTATTTATTTTCATCCATCTTCATTCTTCTGCCTGTGTGGGGCTCCCATTGCAATGGCGTCTCTCCTTGCAGAGCACTGGCTCTGGGCACATGTGCTTCAGAGCTGGCTCATAATTGGACACGAAGGTTCAGCCGCTCTGTGGCACATGGGATCTTCCCTGGTCAGGAATCGAACAGGTGCCCCTTGCACTGCAAGGCAGACTCCTTACCCACTGGACCACCAGGGAAGTTCTGATTTTTTTATTATTATTATTTCAATTGTGATTAGCCAGCGAGCCATGAGACCTACTGTTTTGGCTGAGAGTTTTTCTTCTACCTCTGACTGCCTAGGGGTGTCTGAAAAATGGGACTATTACAGTGCTTCCACATATAATAAAAGGAATTATTGAAGGAACTATTTTTTAACCTGGAAAGGCAATGACTTAGAAAGACAGAATTATTGATTTTACACATATAAAGAACTACCTAGTTTGAGGAAAAGTTCCTGCCTAGGCCCCCAGTTGTGTGGAAGACAATGGGCCACAGATTGGGGATGTGAGGGTGGTTTCAGAAGGATTCAATGCAATGCACTGTGTCTATTGTGAACTTTATTTCTATTATTACTACACCAGCTCCACCTCAGATCATCAGGCAGTAGGTCCTGGAGACTGGGGACCTCGGCACTAAACGCTCCGGTGGCCCCCAGTCACTGTGACAACGGTGGAGTCCTCCTTGCCCTGGGTCAGATGCGTCTTATAATAAACATAAGAATGTTAGTGCCCCCACCAAGAACTGCTGCTTGTACTACAGGGCCTGGGCTCTACCTCAGAAAGTCAGAGTGCCGACCTATATGTTTTAAATTTAAGATGACATATGTTTATAGGGCTCCCCAGAGGTTCAGAGGTAAAGAATCCACCTGCAATGAAGGAGACTCTGGTTTGATCCCTGGGTGAGGAAGATCCCCTGGAGGAGGGCACAGCAACCCATTCCAGTATTCTCGCCTGGAGAACTCCATGGACAGTGGTATCTGGTGGGCTACAGTCCATAGGGTCACAAAGAGTTGGGCACAACTAAAACAAATGAGCACAGCACAAAGCACATATATGTTTAAGACATGTATCACATGTAGATAATTTTTGTTTGTTTTAAACTTGGCCTCTTTTATTGATTTTTATTTTTTTTTCATCCATCTTCATTCTTCTGCCTGTGTGGGGCTCCCATTGCAATGGCGTCTCTCCTTGCAGAGCACTGGCTCTGGGCACATGTGCTTCAGAGCTGGCTCATAATTGGACACGAAGGTTCAGCCGCTCTGTGGCACATGGGATCTTCCCTGGTCAGGAATCGAACAGGTGCCCCTTGCACTGCAAGGCAGACTCCTTACCCACTGGACCACCAGGGAAGTTCTGATTTTTTTATTATTATTATTTCAATTGTGATTAGCCAGCGAGCCATGAGACCTACTGTTTTGGCTGAGAGTTTTTCTTCTACCTCTGACTGCCTAGGGGTGTCTGAAAAATGGGACTATTACAGTGCTTCCACATATAATAAAAGGAATTATTGAAGGAACTATTTTTTAACCTGGAAAGGCAATGACTTAGAAAGACAGAATTATTGATTTTACACATATAAAGAACTACCTAGTTTGAGGATAATTAAGTTTCCTCTATGAGATACCACGTAGAATATTCTAGAAACAGCTCTAAACAAATTGAACAAAATGTAGAAAAGACAACACACTATAATAGAAAGGTTTTACAACCTTAGTGCCAGACAATCCTGGGCATAAATCCGGGCTCCACCTTGCATGATACATATAAACTGTCAAGTTACTTCTCAAAGCTTCATTCTTTTTCCTCTGTAACTATTTCAATAATATTTATCTCAAAGCATTAGGAAGAATAAATAAAACAGACTATCTCAAATTCCTAGCACTGTTTTAGTTGCATATTTTGACATGTAATAAATGAGTTTCCTTCCTCCTCTTCTTCCCCATCCCTCAAGGTGTGGAGCAAAAAGAGACAATTATCTGTTTAAACACACTGCCTCTGAATGCAGTGATAGTTTAAAGTGTGGATGGAACTATAAAAATTCCTTCGGGATCATAGCCTCTCTTTGTGAAAGACACATTTGACACGGTTTCTTACATATCTATTGAGAAAATCCATTTACATTTTTTCTTTCTGGATAGCAGCCCCTCATAATTGTTTAAGATTGAATCAATATCTTGGCTCCCAGGAAGGTCATCTCAGCCTCTGGTATAGGAGTTGACCTAAATCCAGATTTTTTGTGGCAGCTTATATTAACTTTCAGTATATATTTACTCCTTCCCCACGACCTCCTTGAGTGAAGGATCCTTTCCTGCCTCAATGATGTTGGACTTGGAATGCGGCAGGAGTTTCTGCCTTGAGGAGACATGTCCTGGATAGTCTGAGTCTCATCAGAAGGAGAGACTGCCCTGGCTGATGAGAGAGCAGTGCAGATGATATTGTGGCTGTTTATTCAGCAGTAATTGAAGCATCTGACTGATAACACCTGCCTTACCTGATAGGAGGCAAGATTAGCAGAGAAGCTTCTGAAAAGTAGTTTTCTTCTCTGATAAGAAAAAGATGCAGGAAGATCAACTCTCTCCTCAGAGCACATCTTGACTTTGATTGAAGTGGCCTGCTTATGACCACAAGGGGACGGTCAAAAGAATCACAGACACCGGCCTAGAATTCCTGAATCAACACCACCAACCATCTTGCTGCTTTACTTCTTGCAAAGGAACAAGAATAAATCCTTGTTTGTTTATACGAAGAGTTATTGGGCATCTCTGTTATCTGCAGTTGAATGTATCCTGAGTGATACTTAAATCTAAAGATTTCTAGCTTTTGTAACATAAGGTAACATTTGACAATTTCTAGAATGATCTCGGGTTTGTGAATGGATGTCATGTCTGTGTTGGTTGTGAGTTGTCTGTGGTGGCACTAGTGGTAAAGAATCTGCCTGCCAACGCAGGAGACTCAGGTTCAATCTCTGGGTTGGGAAGATCCCCTAGAGGAGGAAATGGTGACCCACTCTGGTACTCTTGTCTGGAGAATCCCATGGACAGAGGAGCCTGGTGGCTACAGTCCGTGGAGTCACAAAGAATCAGACATGACTGAGCACAGACTGATCATGGTTGTGAGTCCAACGGCTTGTGCAATCAGCATTACCAGCTAATTCATCCAACACCTGGGCATTCAGGATGCCCCGCTAAGGAACTGTATTGCCCATAACCACACTGGTGGGTGCAAGGCTTCATTTTCCTCCAGCTTCCTTCACTTTCAACAAGAACCCACTCTACACAGTGAAATATTCCTGTGTAGTAGAAGTTACCCTTGACGTGGCTATTTTCCAAGGGCTCTCATGACCTTCTTGTTTCCTTACCAGTCACTATGGAAAGCAGTATGTAGGATCCTCAGACATTAAACCATAGAGCTACTTTGTCAAGTTGTGTCTGACTTCAGCCCCGTCCATGGGACTGGGACGGGATAGTCTGAGTCTCATCAGAAGGAGAGCCCCAGAATGCAGATGAGATTGCGGCTGTTTATTCAGCAGTAATTGAAGCATCTGACTGATAACACCTGCCTTACCTGATAGGAGGCAAGATTAGCAGAGAAGCTTCTGAAAAGTAGTTTTCTTCTCTGATAAGAAAAAGATGCAGGAAGATCAACTCTCTCCTCAGAGCACATCTTGACTTTGATTGAAGTGGCCTGCTTATGACCACAAGGGGACGGTCAAAAGAATCACAGACACCGGCCTAGAATTCCTGAATCAACACCACCAACCATCTTGCTGCTTTACTTCTTGCAAAGGAACAAGAATAAATCCTTGTTTGTTTATACGAAGAGTTATTGGGCATCTCTGTTATCTGCAGTTGAATGTATCCTGAGTGATACTTAAATCTAAAGATTTCTAGCTTTTGTAACATAAGGTAACATTTGACAATTTCTAGAATGATCTCGGGTTTGTGAATGGATGTCATGTCTGTGTTGGTTGTGAGTTGTCTGTGGTGGCACTAGTGGTAAAGAATCTGCCTGCCAACGCAGGAGACTCAGGTTCAATCTCTGGGTTGGGAAGATCCCCTAGAGGAGGAAATGGTGACCCACTCTGGTACTCTTGTCTGGAGAATCCCATGGACAGAGGAGCCTGGTGGCTACAGTCCGTGGAGTCACAAAGAATCAGACATGACTGAGCACAGACTGATCATGGTTGTGAGTCCAACGGCTTGTGCAATCAGCATTACCAGCTAATTCATCCAACACCTGGGCATTCAGGATGCCCCGCTAAGGAACTGTATTGCCCATAACCACACTGGTGGGTGCAAGGCTTCATTTTCCTCCAGCTTCCTTCACTTTCAACAAGAACCCACTCTACACAGTGAAATATTCCTGTGTAGTAGAAGTTACCCTTGACGTGGCTATTTTCCAAGGGCTCTCATGACCTTCTTGTTTCCTTACCAGTCACTATGGAAAGCAGTATGTAGGATCCTCAGACATTAAACCATAGAGCTACTTTGTCAAGTTGCTTCAGTTGTGTCTGACTCTCTGTGATCCCAGGGACAGCAGCCCACAAGGCTCCTCTGTCCATGGGATTCTTCAATCAAGTGGAGTGGGTTGCCATGCCCTCCTCCAGGGGATCTTCCCAAGTCAGGGATCAAATCAGCATATTTTAAGCCTCCTACACTGGCAGGCGGGTTCTTTATCACTAGTGCCACCTGGAAGCACTAGATCTACCAAATGGTCCAACAATTCCACTTCTGGGTATTAATCCAAAGGAAACAAAAATGCTAACTTGAAAACCTATATGCATCCCCATGTTCTCTGACCATTATTTACAATAGCCAAGACATGAAAACAACCTAAATGCTCACTGACAGGTGCACGGACAAGGAAGTTGTGGTGTGTTGTAGAATATTATTCAGCCATAAAAAACAAGGAAACTAACCACTGGAGACAGCAGGAATGGACCTCAACAGTATTACATTTAATGAAATAAGTCAGATAGAGAAAGACAAATACTGTATGACCTCAGTTCTATGTGGAATCTGAAAATAAAAACCAAAACACAGTAACAGAAAACCCCAAGCAAATGCATAGAAAAAAAAGATCGGATTGGTGTACTAGAGGCTGGGGAGGGGGTGAAGGTAGGGAGGCTGGAGTAGGGTGGTCAAAGTGTGGATTGGATTCGCTTCCTGTTACAAGGCAAGGAAACACGAGGATTGTATGTGCAGCAGACTGACTCCTGTTAGCACTGCTCGCTGATACATACGAAAGCTGCTACAAGATTAAACCCTGAAAGATCTCACCACAAGAAATCTTTTTTGCCTTCTCATTTTATTATATTTATGTGAGATGATGGATGCTAATTAAACTTAGTGCAGAACCATCTTGTAGTATATGTTAAGTCAGACCATTTTTACAGTGGTGTATGTCCATCATACTTCCATAAAACCAGAATCTTTTAAAGTGTGAGCCCTTCAAATATTTCATTTCTGTATTCCTCCAGGTAGAAATGAAATTCTGATGCAGAATATAATTTTCATTGTTATTGTTCCTACATTTCATCTTATTTGATCCAATTCACACTTTAACTTGTCAAGATCTTTTTGGTGTCCTGATTCTGCCATCCACTATGTTTTCCATCCCACCTCAACTTCTGTCATCTGAAAACTTAATAAGCTTGCCTAGTATGTCTCCATGGAGACCTTGTTAAAACTGTGCAACAGACCAAGGCATGCCACCATAACCCTATCCAGGCTGTCACTGACCATTTCATTGGCACCTCTAGGAAGTTTCAAGTTGTACTTATCTGGCCATGAGAATTTTACAAGGCACTTTGTCACCTGCAGAAAGTCCAAGTCCACAACATCTCATAGCCCCAGAATTCTATCCCTACTATCAGTAACACGAAAGGAAATGACATAGTTGTTAGTACTGATATTTTAAATGTTTACAAACACTTATGAAGATGGATATCAACTAGACGTAGGGCTTCCCCAGAGGCTAAGATGGTAAAGAATCCGCCTGCAGTTTAGGAGACTCACGTTTGATCCCTGGGTCAGGAAGATCCCCTGGGAAGGAAATGGTAGCCCACTCCAGTATTCTTGCCTGGAGAATTCCATGGACAGAGGCTACAGTCCATGGGGTTGCAAAGAGATGTGACTGAGTGATTAACACTTATTACTGTGATTATTTTCCAATATATACTAATACTGAATCTAAATTATATATCAATTACATCTCAATAAATAAGCTGTTCCACTAACCCACTGTTAAGCGATAGATGGTGATTTTTTATTTAGTCCACCTTAAAAAAAAAAACAGAATATATGCAGACAAGTGCTTTCATGCGTAAGGACCTAAGCTTTACCCTCATATCATCTGTGAATTGAGAAGTGCCTGGCAGATTTGAGGGTTGATGGGAATGGCCTGTTAGACACTTGTTTGCATGAAGCTTTCCCAGAAGCTCAATGACTTGGTATAATATGACCAGTATCCTTCTCCCAAATTATAACTGCAAGTCTTTGTGAAATTGAAGCTTCCTTTCATTCAACTAAACAGAATTCTGGATGGAAATGAAAATACCCCAAGAACAGGTGCCATCAAGACACATGCATCCCATGGGTGTGTACTGGCTCCATCAAGGGATAATTTTCTGTTGCAGCAACAGGTATGTCGCTTGAATCGCCTTTTAGTTCCAAGGTCCAAGTGGAAATCATTGACTTCGGGTAACCGTGGGTTTGAGTCCTGGCTCTAGAATTAGCCAAGCCATAGAATCTTTTTTCAGAGGACCAGCACTAATCCCCAGTGAAAAAGACTTTTTTTGGTAAATTCTTACAACTGAAAAATAAACTGTCCTTCGATCTAGAATTATCTGCAAGTACCCAGGACAACTGCTTATTTCCTTCTGACATCTGACCTTATTCCATGGAGTTATTTGGTATTATAGAGTCAAAGTTAAATCTCTGGGCATTTCCTGGAGTTATATTGCATTTTATATTATTTTCTGAACTCTATGAACCTGTTTTCCAAAGTCCTTGCTGCATATATGACCATACCGAGCTTTTCCTTTGGTGCCAACCACTGCTTTTAAGCATCTAAAATAGGATTTCCTGGTGGCTCAGAGGAGAAATAATCTGCCTCCAGTGCAGGAGACCAGAGTTCAATCCCTTGGTCGGTAAGATCCCCTGGAGAAGGAAATGGCAGTCCACTCCAATATTCTGGCCTGGAGAATTCCATAGACAAAGGAGCCTGGTGGGCTACAGTCCATGGGGTCACAGAGTTGGACACGACTGAGCAACTAATACACACACACAGAGTAGGATTAAAACTGGCATTCTTAGTTTTCTCACTTTTGAGACTGGTGATCCTTAAGGGGCTGGTATATGTAAGAACTTTTGTTCGGAGGATCTTGGAGAAACAGGAGTTTTCTGTGAAGAGATAGGAGAAAAAACAAACAAACAAACAAGATAACAGTGGAATAAGCAGCTTCCATGACAAACCGCACCAAACATGATTAAGCTGATGGATTCTAAGGTCCTTGTCAAAGTTCAACAAAGCCTGTGAGAGCTCTGGGGCGTCCCGTCAGTACAGTAGACAGAAGTCTGCCATCAGTTTAGGGTTCACGGTTTTCTAGGGAAGTATGGATCTCTATGATACACAGTGAGACTCCACCTCTTGTTCTAGCACTTTGGATTCTTTGAATTATAGTTTAATTTCATTGTGGATTCCAATCATGGGTCCCTTTTTCTCACTTGGTAATGCTCATGAGGTCATATATATACCCTGCTGCTGTTATTGCTTAACTGCTTCAGTCGTGTCCGACTCTTTGTGACCCCATGGACTGTAGCCCGCCCGGCTCCTCTGTCCATGGGATTCTCCAGGCAAGAAGACTGGAGTGGGTTGCCATGCCCTCCTCCAAGGCATGGGAGTCATCCAGTCCTGTGTCAATCTCTGGATAAGCTAACCTGTCTTGTTTCGCTCCTGTACAGCCCGCTCCCAAACTTCTCTTTTCCTTATGTTCAATTCCCTCTCTGTCAGACACCTAGCTCTGTTTCTGTTTTCCTGACCTGGCAGGGAGTAGCGAGTGTCACTATGAATCAGCATGCGTGTGTAACAGTCAGCAGATGCGGTGAGTCCTAGAAGGTGTTTCATCATATCCTGGAAAAACACTTCAGGGAGACTCAACAGACAGTGTCAGCCCTGCAGACAGCTGATCTTTATGCCTCAGGAGAGAAGCCGCTCTCAGACCTGGATCTGAGCAGTTCTGCACTGGCATTTATAGACTCCTACTTGTACCATGTTTATTCCCCGGAAGGTCTGCACTTAAATTACTGGGAAAAAATGCAACTTGTTTGTGTGTTGAGTCCTTTCTGTTGGACACGACTGAGCAATAAAAAACACAGAGTAGGATTAAAACTGGCATTCTTAGTTTTCTCACTTTTGAGACTGGTGATCCTTAAGGGGCTGGTATATGTAAGAACTTTTGTTCGGAGGATCTTGGAGAAACAGGAGTTTTCTGTGAAGAGATAGGAGAAAAAACAAACAAACAAACAAGATAACAGTGGAATAAGCAGCTTCCATGACAAACCGCACCAAACATGATTAAGCTGATGGATTCTAAGGTCCTTGTCAAAGTTCAACAAAGCCTGTGAGAGCTCTGGGGCGTCCCGTCAGTACAGTAGACAGAAGTCTGCCATCAGTTTAGGGTTCACGGTTTTCTAGGGAAGTATGGATCTCTATGATACACAGTGAGACTCCACCTCTTGTTCTAGCACTTTGGATTCTTTGAATTATAGTTTAATTTCATTGTGGATTCCAATCATGGGTCCCTTTTTCTCACTTGGTAATGCTCATGAGGTCATATATATACCCTGCTGCTGTTATTGCTTAACTGCTTCAGTCGTGTCCGACTCTTTGTGACCCCATGGACTGTAGCCCGCCCGGCTCCTCTGTCCATGGGATTCTCCAGGCAAGAAGACTGGAGTGGGTTGCCATGCCCTCCTCCAAGGCATGGGAGTCATCCAGTCCTGTGTCAATCTCTGGATAAGCTAACCTGTCTTGTTTCGCTCCTGTACAGCCCGCTCCCAAACTTCTCTTTTCCTTATGTTCAATTCCCTCTCTGTCAGACACCTAGCTCTGTTTCTGTTTTCCTGACCTGGCAGGGAGTAGCGAGTGTCACTATGAATCAGCATGCGTGTGTAACAGTCAGCAGATGCGGTGAGTCCTAGAAGGTGTTTCATCATATCCTGGAAAAACACTTCAGGGAGACTCAACAGACAGTGTCAGCCCTGCAGACAGCTGATCTTTATGCCTCAGGAGAGAAGCCGCTCTCAGACCTGGATCTGAGCAGTTCTGCACTGGCATTTATAGACTCCTACTTGTACCATGTTTATTCCCCGGAAGGTCTGCACTTAAATTACTGGGAAAAAATGCAACTTTTTTATGTGTTGAGTCCTTTCTTTTTTAAACTATACAATTCATCACTTTTGTCTTTGTATTTTTCTTCCCCTTAAGCCTCCTAAGAGTCTTGAATTTTTTGGTTTTCTTTTTGCTATCTCTTCTTCCATTTTCCCTAGGAACTCTTCATTTTTTTTGGAAATAATCTGGCATTCAGAGACAGGATTCTCATGAAAGAAAGCAGTCTGTAGTAATAACGCCTGCCCAGAGGAAGTGATAAGATTACTCTTGAGTCAGGTTAAAATGTGAGGCTTTTGTTGATGATGTCAGTGTGGGCAAGAATTGTGTGTCATAAGTTCTTTATCATGCAGCTTCTGGTCAAGATCAAATATGGAGAACAGCACACTCCTCCAAAAACTGACATTGGAACATTATCTTAATGCATGGGACAATTCCACAGATTCCCACAAATGTTTGCCTGTACCTCTATAGTTAGGAATTGTTCCTTCATCGTTCTGAGCAACAGGGATGGGAGTTACTGATTCCCAATCTAAGAAATACACATGTAATGCCCTGTTGCCTTGGTAATTTCTTGACCTTTGATATTCAGCCTGTCTCCATGCACTTTTCTCCCTGGTGTCCACATTTAATGCAGATATGGTAGATTTAGAAGTTGACAGTTGATTAGATACAAAATTTGCACAAAGAAAGGCAAAGGATTAAACTGAATGTTGTCTACCGAGGCAAATCTCCCAGGCTCTTTTGTCTCATCACGCGAGGGGGCCTCCCTCCTCAAACTTCTTCTTTTCCTTTTTTTATTTTTTGTTCAATTCCTCTCTGTCAGACACCTAGCTCTGTTTCTGTTTTCCTGACCTGGCAGGGAGTAGCGAGTGTCACTATGAATCAGCATGCGTGTGTAACAGTCAGCAGATGCGGTGAGTCCTAGAAGGTGTTTCATCATATCCTGGAAAAACACTTCAGGGAGACTCAACAGACAGTGTCAGCCCTGCAGACAGCTGATCTTTATGCCTCAGGAGAGAAGCCGCTCTCAGACCTGGATCTGAGCAGTTCTGCACTGGCATTTATAGACTCCTACTTGTACCATGTTTATTCCCCGGAAGGTCTGCACTTAAATTACTGGGAAAAAATGCAACTTTTTTATGTGTTGAGTCCTTTCTTTTTTAAACTATACAATTCATCACTTTTGTCTTTGTATTTTTCTTCCCCTTAAGCCTCCTAAGAGTCTTGAATTTTTTGGTTTTCTTTTGCTATCTCTTCTTCCATTTTCCCTAGGAACTCTTCATTTTTTTTGGAAATAATCTGGCATTCAGAGACAGGATTCTCATGAAAGAAAGCAGTCTGTAGTAATAACGCCTGCCCAGAGGAAGTGATAAGATTACTCTTGAGTCAGGTTAAAATGTGAGGCTTTTGTTGATGATGTCAGTGTGGGCAAGAATTGTGTGTCATAAGTTCTTTATCATGCAGCTTCTGGTCAAGATCAAATATGGAGAACAGCACACTCCTCCAAAAACTGACATTGGAACATTATCTTAATGCATGGGACAATTCCACAGATTCCCACAAATGTTTGCCTGTACCTCTATAGTTAGGAATTGTTCCTTCATCGTTCTGAGCAACAGGGATGGGAGTTACTGATTCCCAATCTAAGAAATACACATGTAATGCCCTGTTGCCTTGGTAATTTCTTGACCTTTGATATTCAGCCTGTCTCCATGCACTTTTCTCCCTGGTGTCCACATTTAATGCAGATATGGTAGATTTAGAAGTTGACAGTTGATTAGATACAAAATTTGCACAAAGAAAGGCAAAGGATTAAACTATGCAGTTGAATGTTGTCTAGAGGCAGGGAAAGGCAAGCAGGCAAATCTCCCAGGCTCTTTTGTCTCATCACGCGATGTTGCCTGGATATCAGCTTATCAACAAACTGGATTTCACTGCCTCCACCACAAGAAGAAAGAGACCTTGCAGGAAAACTGCACTGAAGGTGAACACCAGTTTTTTTAAAAGCGGAGATGACAATACAGGGTAAGTTTCTTCAAAGGAAATCTTTTTGTTTCGGGTTTAAGATTTTGAGGTAGCTATTCCCTCCCTGAGCTCTGCAAGCATTTTTCATCAAACTTTATCTAGTAGAGGCCACTTGAATAGGCAAGGGAGATTTTCTCAATAATAGCCCAAGGAAAGCACACATGAATTGTTGCTCCAAGAAAGATCAGCACTCATTTCCTGATGCTATTTGAGGAGAGAATAAATCTTTCCAGCTTTGAAGAATATTTACGTTCTGCTTTACAGATCTGGGAAATGGGAGCAGGGATGTGGAGATGATTTGATTAGAGGGCAGAGTGTGGGCTTCTATCAGATCAATATTAAAATAGCATGTCTTGGCTGCTACAGCTTCTGGGGAGCACATAGAAGGAAAACAACACTGAGTGAAAATACGTATAGTTTAATTCGTAAGCTTGTATCACGGAAACAAGATAGCAAAGATGTGGAGCGACATTTTCCTAATAAAGTTCTCTTCTGGAAGATCTGAGCCTTAGCTTTGTGAATTCAGAACCCGAGTTTTCTCACATATTAGAATTCCTAAGTGTGTGGACTGCGATGCTTGTGTGTGCACATGTGTGTGAGCACACACCAGGGTAGAGGAGAGAGAAGGCACTGGCCTAAAGGGACAACATTCTGTATTCAAGTCTCAGCTAATCGTGGTATACACAGAATGGATAAACAACAAAGTCCTACTGTATAGCACAGGGAACTATACCTAACATTCTGTGGGAAACCATAATGGAAAAGCATATGAAAAGGAATGTATATACACGTATATAGAATCACTCTGCTGTATAGCCAAAATCAACAGAGCATTATAAGGCAATTATACTTCAATAAAATATATTTTTTTAATTTCTGGTAATCAAAAAATCCAATAAGACAGACACTGTTAACAAGGGAAAAGGAGTGAAGAGAGGAAAAAATGCCCAGGATATCTACCCTGCCATGGTAACCCTATTCCAGTAGGTTTATTCTTCCTTGATTGTTGATTTTTAAATTATTCTATACACCTCAGATTCTAAACCCCAAATTACATGGAAAGGAAATGAGGCTTATTCATAGCAGGTGTGACTCCTCTATTCTGTATCTTTGTCAAATTAGAAACATGACTAGATTTAACAGCTTTGTTTATAGTACAAGGTTGGAAAAGAGCAAATCTGAATATGCAAGAAATGGAAAATGATCTAAAGTTATATATATACATATATATATATATATATATATATATATATATATATATACACTACCATGATAAATCATATTTTGAAAGGTTATTTAATATTCTGGGAAGGTGCATAACACATAGAGGCTGATCTCCATGTTGTAACATCACACTCAATGTACACATAAAAAAATACTAAAATGGAATCAATAAAATGCCAACAATAGCTATGCATTCTTAAATTATGGATGATGCTATTTCCTCTTCTATTCTAAAATTTTCAAAAATCATATATATTACTTTTAGAATCAGATAAAGTAACAACTATTATTTAAAGTTATCAAGAAATAACTGTTAAGACCTGGTGTGGTTTTACAACCCACCTGTTTCAAACGGAGAGTGAAGCAGAAAGAGAAAGGACTCTGATTTATTGCTTTGAGTCTGGTCCCATCATTGCACGGCAAACAGATGGATAAAAGTGGAAACAGTGACAGATTTTATTTCCTTGGACTCCAAAATGACTGCAGATGGTGACTGCAGTCACAAAATTAAAAGACGTTAGTTCCTTGGAAGAAAAGCTGTGACAAACCTACACAGGGTATTAAAAAGCAGAGACATCACATTGCTGACAAAGGTCCACAGAGTCAAAGCTATGGTTTTTCCACTAGTCATGTATGGATGTGAGAGCTGGATCATAATAAAGAAGGCTGCGCATCAAAGAATTGATACTTTTGAATTGTAGTGTTGGAGAAGACTCTTGAGAGTCCTGTGGACTACAACAAGATCCCATCAGTCTAAGGGACATCAACTCTGAATATTGGAAGGACGGATGCTGAACGTGAAGCTCCAATACTTTGACCACCTGGTGAGAAGAGCCAGCTACCGGAAAAGAGTCCAATTCTGGGAAAGACTGAATACAGGAGGAGAAGGGGGCAGCAGAGGATGAGCTGATTGGATGGCACCACCAACTTAATGAACACGAGTTTGAGAAACTCTGGGAGATGGAGAAGGACAGGGAAGCCTGGTGTGCTACAGTGCATGGGGCTGCAAAGAGGCGATGGCCCCGTGATGGAGGGACTGAACAATAACACGCAAGGGATGAGAATTGGCGAAAATACAGAACTAAGAAGTCAGGTGAGGTCCAGTTCCATGGAAATATCTGAGAAAAAGTCTTTTCCCTTGAAATAAATAACATTTGTCTATTTATTTATTGACTTATTTGATTGCTTACTTACTTAGGTACATCCCTGAAACTGGCTGAACAACATGAAAATCTATGTTATTCTTTGCTGTTCCCTTGAGGTACAGGATAAAGATGGGAGGAAAACAGAAAAAACGACAAAGCCTGTGGACGGTTCCACATATCCCTCGCATTCGAGTCCCTCATTCTGCTGCTGACACTCCATTGCTGAAGGTACAGCATATGATCCACAGATGGAGGGGCCTTCTCTGTCTTTGTTAAGGGTGGAGGACTTCCTGGGTCCTTGTTTGCCTGGAAGAGCACAGGGCCCAAAGCATGCCCGGGTTGTGGGTCAAGTGCAGGCATGAGAATGAGCCGGCACTTGGATGATCTACTTCTACACCCACCCCACGTCAGGAGCTCTTTCTTCCCGTCAAGGAAAGCTAAGCAACTGAGGAACAGTATCAAAAAGGCTACCTTGTTACTCACAGACTTACAGAAGGAACTTACAGGTGCCAAGGGGAAGAACGCAGGGAACCTATAGTGAGAGAGTTCAAGGTGGACAGATACACACTCCTATATTTAAAACGGGTAACCAACGACAACCTACTGTCCAGCACAGGGAACTCTGCTCAATGGTATGTGGCAGCCTGAGTGGGAGGGGAGTTGGCAGGGAGAATGGAAACATGTCTATGCAGGCCAGCGTCCTTTTGCTGTTCACCTGAATCTGTCACGACATTGTTAACAGGCTATACCCCAATACAAAATAAAAAGTTTAAAAGAAAATCAGGAGAAAAAAACACCCATTATCTATTACTTCTCATTTAGGAAGCTGGGAGCTCTCTTAAGAAAAAGAACTAGGCTTTTTTTTTTCCCCTTGTAAAATAAAACCATAATTTTTAAAGTTTTATCTTATATAATGGAAATTCCCATTGCACTTTGGAGCTTTGGTCTTGAAACAGCTTCAATTTTCATGTTATATTGTTCTCAATCATTTTAAAAGGCTTAATTAGGGATCTATTCTCTTCCACAAATACATTATCTTTTAAACTATCTAAATTCAGAAACTGTAAAGCTGAAATGATGTCGCAGAGTGTGAAGCACTTGGCTCAGCTACTATCCTTCTGAATATATTTTTAATATCAAGTTTAAAGTCTCTAGATGTTAAAAAAAAAAAAAAAAAACTGACACACATTTCAACACCACACAAAATTTCTAGCAGATAAAATTCACTTAGCTTATATATAATTATCTTAAGTTTCATTTTTCCTACATGGTTATCAACTGGTTTTGAAATTTTGTCCTTGCTTTGAATTTTTTAACGTAAGGCGAACTTACTTTGGGCTTCCCAGGTGGAGCTAGTGGTAAAGAATCCTCCTGCCAATGCAGGAGACATAAAAGATACAAGTTCGATCCCTGGGTATGGAAGATCCTCTGGAGGAGGGCATGGCAACCCACCCCAGTATTCTTGCCTGGAGAATCCCATGGACAGAGGAGCCTGGTGGACTATAGTCCACGGGGTCTCAAAGAGTCGGACACAACTGAAGTGACTTACCACGTACCCACACATGAACTTATTTTGTCTTGCTTTTTCTAAAATGTTTATGCTACTTTCTCTGTTTCCTTATCTCTATATATCAAGCAGAATACAAAACAATTGTAGTCCACCGAGTCGGTGGACAGATACACACTCCTATATTTAAAACGGGTAACCAACGACAACCTACTGTCCAGCACAGGGAACTCTGCTCAATGGTATGTGGCAGCCTGAGTGGGAGGGGAGTTGGCAGGAGAATGGAAACATGTCTATGCAGGCCAGCGTCCTTTGCTGTTCACCTGAATCTGTCACGACATTGTTAACAGGCTATACCCCAATACAAAATAAAAAGTTTAAAAGAAAATCAGGAGAAAAAAACACCCATTATCTATTACTTCTCATTTAGGAAGCTGGGAGCTCTCTTAAGAAAAAGAACTAGGCTTTTTTTTTTCCCCTTGTAAAATAAAACCATAATTTTTAAAGTTTTATCTTATATAATGGAAATTCCCATTGCACTTTGGAGCTTTGGTCTTGAAACAGCTTCAATTTTCATGTTATATTGTTCTCAATCATTTTAAAAGGCTTAATTAGGGATCTATTCTCTTCCACAAATACATTATCTTTTAAACTATCTAAATTCAGAAACTGTAAAGCTGAAATGATGTCGCAGAGTGTGAAGCACTTGGCTCAGCTACTATCCTTCTGAATATATTTTTAATATCAAGTTTAAAGTCTCTAGATGTTAAAAAAAAAAAAAAAAAACTGACACACATTTCAACACCACACAAAATTTCTAGCAGATAAAATTCACTTAGCTTATATATAATTATCTTAAGTTTCATTTTTCCTACATGGTTATCAACTGGTTTTGAAATTTTGTCCTTGCTTTGAATTTTTTAACGTAAGGCGAACTTACTTTGGGCTTCCCAGGTGGAGCTAGTGGTAAAGAATCCTCCTGCCAATGCAGGAGACATAAAAGATACAAGTTCGATCCCTGGGTATGGAAGATCCTCTGGAGGAGGGCATGGCAACCCACCCCAGTATTCTTGCCTGGAGAATCCCATGGACAGAGGAGCCTGGTGGACTATAGTCCACGGGGTCTCAAAGAGTCGGACACAACTGAAGTGACTTACCACGTACACACACATGAACTTATTTTGTCTTGATTTTTCTAAAATGTTGATGCTACTTTCTCTGTTTCCTTATCTCTATATATCAAGCAGATATATACAAAACAATTGTAGTCCACCGAGTCTTGTTCCTCCCTAGCATTAGAGGGTAGCTTTCCTAATGCTCCCCTTACCCATGGTCTGTCTTCCCCTAAGGCTATTATCCACAGTAGGGACTGAGTGATCTTTCTAGAGTGCAAATCTGCTCCTCGTAAAGAATGGCATTTGGGGCTGAATAATTCTTGGCTACAGGGGACTGAGAGGCTGTCTTGTGCTCTGTAGAATGTTCAGCAGCACCCCAGCCTCTACCCACCGACTGCCAGGGGCATCCATCTTCCTTCCTGTCATTTGTGACAACCCAAAATTCCTCCAGACGTTGACAAAATCACTCCTGTTGAGAATCAATGTCTTAAAGGCCAATGTTTCTTCGTGTTAAACATCGTCTTTAAACTCTTACTGTAGCATAAAAGGCTCCCATGATTTTCCCTTGCCCTACTCTAGAGGCTTTTCCAGCTCAGGCTCTATATCGTGGTTAAAGCAAAAAAAAAAAAAAAAAAAGCCCGAACTCTAATCCCCAATATATTTACATGTTTTGTGTCCCAGAAGAAAATCTGTACCACTTACTCCCTCTAATCAGTTTTTCTTTTTCTTCCAGTCCAGTGGATCTCAAATTTTACTGCGGATATGTCAAAACTACCCAAAGGACACCTTGAGTGCTGGGCCACACCTACTGAGTATCTGATTCTGCAGGTCTGAGGTCAGGCCTGAGAACCCGCATTTCTAACAGATTCCTAAATGATGATGATGCTCTTTGAGAATCTGTAGTCTAGTCCCTTTAGGGAGTCCCTCCTGACACGGAAGACTCAGATGTGTTGTTCTTCTCTTTCAGGAAGCTTCCTTGACTCCTTAACACGGAGCTTATACTCCTCTCTGTTTTCATAACACTTTTTACTAAGGACCTTGAACCCTTATCACATTACCCATTCATTCATCTGTCTCCTCTGCTTACTGAGAGCTCTGAATGGGAAGTTCTTTCACTTTGCAGAGGCCAGGCATGATTCAAGCCCTGTGTCGACAATTCAGGATGGTCACAAATGACTTGCTGTTCGGTCACTAGGTCGTGTCTGGCTCTTCATGACCCTGTGAACTGCAGCACACCATGCTTCCCAGTCCTTCACTATCTCCCAGAGGTTGCTCAAACTCATGTCCATTGAGTCCGTGATAGTATCGAACCATCTCATGCTCTGCCTCCCCTTTCTCCTCCTGCCCTCAATCTTTCCCAGCATCAGGGTACCTTCCAATGAGTCACCTCTTTGCATCAGGTGGCCAAAGTATTGGAGCTTCAACCTAAGACAGTGAAAATACTTGGACCTCCCTCAGCACAATCTCCCCTGGTAGCTCAGCTGGTAAAGAATCCTCCTGCAATGCAGAAGAGCCCAGTTTGATTCCTGGATCAGGAAGATCCCCCAGAGAAGGGATAGGCTACCCGCTCCAGTATCTTTGCCTGGAAAATTCCATGGCTCTTCCATGGGGTCGCCAATAGCTGGACACGACTGAATGACTTGACTTTCACTTTTCAGCCCAATACCGTGACCTGCTTATCTAGAATCTTTTTTTTTTTAACTTATTTTCACCATAACAGATGCCCATGGGATACTGCTGAAGTAAACTAAGGAGGGGAAAGGAAAGGAACTCACTGAGAGAGGGGAAGAGAGGAGTAGGGGAGGGACAGAGGAGGAAAGTAGCATCTTACTCCTTTTGGAAGTCAGCTTTGAATACATCACTGATCTCGGATCCTAGCGAACTCCACCAACTCATCAAAACTTGCACTCTGCTCAACAGGACCTCACCCAAGGGCAGCAGCAATACTTTTACAGCATCATGAGGATCTATGACCCCAGGCCCCAGTGGGAGGCCCTGCAGACCCGCTACATTCACAGCCTCCAGCAACAGCAGCGGCTTGGTGAGTCTGATGACCTGGCCTGGGCCAGGCATCTCGGGAAAGGACTCCTGGGCTGCAGCTGGAAGTCAGGTTTCCAGATAAATAATTCAAGAAGAATGGCCCCTGTCAGCCTGCTATTTTATCAACATGGCTGGCAGGTCAATTTAAAAATGATTTTCTCTGACAATAAAAAGCGAGGTTTTATGGGGAAATTAAGAGGGCTTAAAGAAATTGGAGTATGGTTTGTTATAAAATGTCAACAACTCTCTGAGATATACGAGCACTTGATCTAGGAGAAGCGGCAATGGGCTTGGGCAGACGATCCAGGCTCAAACCACAGCTCAGCCCATTGCGGGCTGTGCAGACTCACAGGTCTGTCTGAGCTACAGCAATAACAGGTATATTTATTGAGGATTTACCATGTTTCCAACACTGTGCTACGAGTTCTACATAGAATATCTCCTCTTCTCCATACTTTGTTGCTGTGGGAAACTGCAGCTCAGACAGGCTATAGGACTCGATTAAGATCACACAGATACTAAATGGCCGTGAGGAGCATCACCCTAGCAATCACGTATCTTCACCCCAGGCTCAACCATCTCTCTCCTTCTACCAACCACACAAACCACAAAGAATGCTTGATTTTATGAACCACATGGAATGGTTGTGGAAAACCATCATAGATCATAAGCAACAACCTACGGAAAGGTACTGTGCTGGGCTGTGCTTAGTCACTCAGTCCTGTCTGACTCTGTGCGACCCCGTGGACTGTAGCCCACCAGGCTCCTCTGTCCATGGGGATTCTCCAGGCAAGAATACTGGGGTGGGTTGTCATGCCCTCCTCCAGGGAATCTTCCTGACCCAGGGATTGAGCCCAGGTCTCCTGCATTGCAGCTGGATTCTTCACCATCTGGGCCACTGCGGTACAGTCTTAATTAAACGCCTTTTCTTCCAGGAGATAGTCTCAGTCTTTGGCTCCCCTTTATGACACTCTTCTCCTAACTCCAACAGAGCCTTTCTTCTGTAGAAACTCACTCGTCTTTAGTGCATCTGCCTTATTAGTGTTGTTCCTGTATGTGTACAAAAGAAGAAATGGTTTCTATAAATGACTTAATATCAAGAACAATAGCGCAACCCCAAAGGCGGCGTGGTGAGTCTGATGACCTGGCCTGGGCCAGGCATCTCGGGAAAGGACTCCTGGGCTGCAGCTGGAAGTCAGGTTTCCAGATAAATAATTCAAGAAGAATGGCCCCTGTCAGCCTGCTATTTTATCAACATGGCTGGCAGGTCAATTTAAAAATGATTTTCTCTGACAATAAAAAGCGAGGTTTTATGGGGAAATTAAGAGGGCTTAAAGAAATTGGAGTATGGTTTGTTATAAAATGTCAACAACTCTCTGAGATATACGAGCACTTGATCTAGGAGAAGCGGCAATGGGCTTGGGCAGACGATCCAGGCTCAAACCACAGCTCAGCCCATTGCGGGCTGTGCAGACTCACAGGTCTGTCTGAGCTACAGCAATAACAGGTATATTTATTGAGGATTTACCATGTTTCCAACACTGTGCTACGAGTTCTACATAGAATATCTCCTCTTCTCCATACTTTGTTGCTGTGGGAAACTGCAGCTCAGACAGGCTATAGGACTCGATTAAGATCACACAGATACTAAATGGCCGTGAGGAGCATCACCCTAGCAATCACGTATCTTCACCCCAGGCTCAACCATCTCTCTCCTTCTACCAACCACACAAACCACAAAGAATGCTTGATTTTATGAACCACATGGAATGGTTGTGGAAAACCATCATAGATCATAAGCAACAACCTACGGAAAGGTACTGTGCTGGGCTGTGCTTAGTCACTCAGTCCTGTCTGACTCTGTGCGACCCCGTGGACTGTAGCCCACCAGGCTCCTCTGTCCATGGGGATTCTCCAGGCAAGAATACTGGGGTGGGTTGTCATGCCCTCCTCCAGGGAATCTTCCTGACCCAGGGATTGAGCCCAGGTCTCCTGCATTGCAGCTGGATTCTTCACCATCTGGGCCACTGCGGTACAGTCTTAATTAAACGCCTTTTCTTCCAGGAGATAGTCTCAGTCTTTGGCTCCCCTTTATGACACTCTTCTCCTAACTCCAACAGAGCCTTTCTTCTGTAGAAACTCACTCGTCTTTAGTGCATCTGCCTTATTAGTGTTGTTCCTGTATGTGTACAAAAGAAGAAATGGTTTCTATAAATGACTTAATATCAAGAACAATAGGGCTTCTTATGCGCCATGTATAGGTCTTAGTTCTTTGCATGTATGGTCTTATTTAAAACTCACGCCCTACTACATGGTGCCTTTTTAACCCACATTCTACAAAAAGGACATTGAGACATGAGTAAGCTGAATAAATTGACTGGGGTCATGCAACTTGTAAACAGCAGAACCAGGATTTATCCTGATGCCCCTGCTTGTCTGAAAGCACGAGAATCATCACCTGGTAGCTTTGCTTGTGACTTCCCTGGTGGCCTCAGTGGTAGAGAATCCTCCTCCTATCCAGGAGACCCAGGTTCCATCCCTGGGTCAGGAAGATCCCCTGGAGAAGGGAACGGCAACCACTCTAGTGTTCTTGCCTGGAGAATCCCACGGATGGAGGAGCCTGGCGGGCTACAGTCCGTGGGGTCACAGAGTCAGACTTAACACACACACACAGTTTTGTTTATAGAATAAACCGCACAGAGGCCAATGAAACCAGAAACAAGGATATGCAATGTTTAATGTTATTAAAATACACACTTCTGTGGACTTCCCAGGTAGTCTAGTGTTTAACACTCTGCACTTCCAATGCAAGGAGTGTGGCTTCAATCCCTGGTCAAGGAACTAAGATCCCACATGCTGTGCAGTAGAACTAAAAAAACATTTGCAGACGTCTAAGCTTAACTCTGTGTTTCTAACTCAGAAGTTCTTTGAAATAGGCATAAACCTGCATAAACTTTCTATTTGAAGAAAGTCTGATGTTGAAGGTAAGTCATTCACATAAAGATTTCTCATGGTTTAACTCACTCTCTATTTGTCAATAATTAATGACTATTCATTAACTTCATTAAATTATTAAATGAGAAATGCACCAGAAGGAAAATATATTTCATATCCTGAAAAATTATACAGTCTGAGTATGCTAACATAACTGTTTCTATGCTACAAGGTAGAAGGAATTTTGTGCCTATGTAGATACTTGCAGAGTCGTTTGCTTTGCAAAGCCGTTGACTCTGAAGTTTCTCTCCTTTCTTCCCTCCAGGCTATATTACTCAACAGGAGGCCCTGGCGTATGCTGCTGTACTAAGAGACTCAACCAAAAGAGCCTCAGCCAAGGCGGGTCCTCAAAGAACCGTCTCCCAGAGAGTAGGAGGGAGGACCACAACAGGGCCCTCAGCACCACCTGTGTGGGCGGCTCCCCTTAGAGCCCAGAGCACAGGGCTCCTGTCCCTCAGGACCAGGGCTGGGCACAAGCACTGAACAGCCAGTCATCCATGTCCCCTTAGTTAGTATCTAGTGAGTACCGAGGACATATCTGTTCAACAGGAATGAATAAAAGAGTAACAGCTAATACAAATCCCACACCTAGAATAATTTCTCTAATTTAGCAAATCAGTCACGTTAATCTGTTCACTTTTGTATGCTTCTCTTTGTTTACATTAGGATATGAAGGAAATAAAATTTGATAAGGAAAAAAAAAAAGAAGCAATCTCTCCTATTCACATACGTTTTTCCAACAAGAGCAAGTTGAAAGGCTTAAGAGTAATGGAACTAAGAGTAAGCAAGTCTACAGTGAGGGAAGGAAAGAGTGAGATGAACAGAGAAAGGTGGTTTAATTAAAAAGCAAAGGTAAAGCCGGCCTGGTGCTAGTGTTTAACACTCTGCACTTCCAATGCAAGGAGTGTGGCTTCAATCCCTGGTCAAGGAACTAAGATCCCACATGCTGTGCAGTAGAACTAAAAAAACATTTGCAGACGTCTAAGCTTAACTCTGTGTTTCTAACTCAGAAGTTCTTTGAAATAGGCATAAACCTGCATAAACTTTCTATTTGAAGAAAGTCTGATGTTGAAGGTAAGTCATTCACATAAAGATTTCTCATGGTTTAACTCACTCTCTATTTGTCAATAATTAATGACTATTCATTAACTTCATTAAATTATTAAATGAGAAATGCACCAGAAGGAAAATATATTTCATATCCTGAAAAATTATACAGTCTGAGTATGCTAACATAACTGTTTCTATGCTACAAGGTAGAAGGAATTTTGTGCCTATGTAGATACTTGCAGAGTCGTTTGCTTTGCAAAGCCGTTGACTCTGAAGTTTCTCTCCTTTCTTCCCTCCAGGCTATATTACTCAACAGGAGGCCCTGGCGTATGCTGCTGTACTAAGAGACTCAACCAAAAGAGCCTCAGCCAAGGCGGGTCCTCAAAGAACCGTCTCCCAGAGAGTAGGAGGGAGGACCACAACAGGGCCCTCAGCACCACCTGTGTGGGCGGCTCCCCTTAGAGCCCAGAGCACAGGGCTCCTGTCCCTCAGGACCAGGGCTGGGCACAAGCACTGAACAGCCAGTCATCCATGTCCCCTTAGTTAGTATCTAGTGAGTACCGAGGACATATCTGTTCAACAGGAATGAATAAAAGAGTAACAGCTAATACAAATCCCACACCTAGAATAATTTCTCTAATTTAGCAAATCAGTCACGTTAATCTGTTCACTTTTGTATGCTTCTCTTTGTTTACATTAGGATATGAAGGAAATAAAATTTGATAAGGAAAAAAAAAAAGAAGCAATCTCTCCTATTCACATACGTTTTTCCAACAAGAGCAAGTTGAAAGGCTTAAGAGTAATGGAACTAAGAGTAAGCAAGTCTACAGTGAGGGAAGGAAAGAGTGAGATGAACAGAGAAAGTGGTATAGGCAAGTATATACTACCATGTGTAAAGTAAATAGCTGGTGAGAAGTTGTGTATAACACAGGGAGCCGGCCTGGTGCTCCATGATGTCCTAGAGGGATGGAAGGGGAGGGAGGCTCTGGAGGGAGGGGATATATGTATAGTTATGGCTGATGCACATTGCTGTACAGCAGAAGCCAACACCACATTGTAAAGAAATTTTCCTCCAATTAAAAAAATACAAAAAGAAAAAAAAATACAAAAAGAGTAAGCAAGTCTCTCATTCCACATACAATCTATAGACTCAAATGACTTTAGAAGCTTTCAAAGTAAAACCTTCCTTGGAATGAAAATATCCCAGAGAAACCCCAAGAAAAGTGGAAGGGGACACGTGACCAGAGGGTTCAGGTCCTCTGTCACTGAGTGGACCTATGCTGGTAGGACATGTCTTTCTATGGCCTCCTTCCTCTCGACTACTCCATCAAACAGCATTCAATGGGGCCCCAAATCTTCTGGTTCTTGCCTAACTCAGTCACTGAATGGCCTCTTGAAACTTATCAACCTGCTACAGCTGGGTTCATTCTACACAGCTGTGACTGACCTTGACATGGCCGAGAATATTCATGCACACATCTTCCCCTGACAGCTAAAGATACATGATCAGCAGCAGAAGAAATAGCCCTACAGAATGGACCTCAACTCCAACCTTTTTATGGCCTCAATGGTGTTAAGACTACTGTTGTTGTTCAGAGTCTACGTCGTGTCCAACTCTTTACAACCCATGAAAAGTAGCCCTCAGGCTCCTCTGTCCATGGAATTCTCTAGGCAAGAATACTGGGGTGGGTTGCCATGCCCTTCTCCAGGGGATCTTCCTGACCCAGGAATCAAACCTGGGTCTACTGCATTGCAGGCAGATTCTTTACCGTGTGAGCTAAGGGAAGCCCTAAGAATTGTCAGGTGGGCTTAAAAGAAGAAATAAAATATCAAATGGAACTGGAGTGGGCTATCATGAGGCCCTCTTCAGAGGTTTGTGGTCGACCTAACTTGGCTGGTATTGACCATCCCATTGTTTCCACAATGGAGCGTTTATCCTTTTGACCTTCTTTACAGGCACTTTTAGCTTAGACCTTTTTTTTTTTTTTTTTTTGATGGACACAGATATTTGCTATAGAATTCTTAGCTAGTGGTACAGAATATCAAGGAGACCACTTATAATTCTGAGCTGCATTCTTATATCAAAAACTTCAGAAGCACCTTGTTTCCAATAGAGGATGATGCAAGCTAATTAACAAGAGGATGGTACAAGGCACGAAAGAACAAATAAATCTGAGTTGGTTCAGAAGATCCCACTGGGATCTCCCTTCTGAGAAGATAATGTCTTAACCTCTTGAGCTCCACACTTGAAGTTTATGAGGAATATAACTGGTTGTCATACTGGAAGAAAGCGGCTCACTTGGGAAGATGCTGAGAAAGATGATGAAGGGGAAATAAAGGAGAAACTGGAACTTGAGGAACATCTACAACTTAGAGCTGTTGGAGACTCTATCGTTGGTTCTTATGATGTCAATGGACATCATCAGAATTTAAAGTCCTCGAGATTGTTGACCATTTACAGTGAAATTATCATATCCAGAACAGCACTTGGTCTGTGGTAGGTAATCAATAATACTTGTTGAGTAATCACAAAACTTTGAAAGATTTTACAAATGAGACTGGCTTATGAGTTTGTGCTATTATCAGTAAGGGTCCCAGGAGGCCACAACGACTAGTGAGGAACAACAGGAGTTTGTAAAGAACAGTGGCTAGCAACGGCTCATCCAGGTGCCAGCAGTGGATGCACTGTCTGGAAAGGATTTTAAAATGATAATAAAGCTGATTAAGAGTTGGTCTGCTTCCTATTATCACTATAAGTCAGCAATTCTAAACAATATGAGTGATGAAATATTTCTTTACCAAAAATCTTGTGTTGGTCTCAAGTTTAAACAATTGTGTTTTAATCATATATGTAAGCCTGAAAGCAACATTTTTATTGCTTTTCCTTTAATAATCATTTTATTCTGCATGGAAAGTAATTCCGAGAATTCCCAAACCATATCAACTCATCTATCTCCAACCACTCTGGGTACTATATATCTCACATTTAAAAAAAAGGTTTTGAATGAACAACAATTACACCATGATCATAAAGACAAAGGGAAAAAAAGAAGTTGAATTACTTCAACTCTTTACTTTATGTGACCACTTAGCATCTTTCTTCCTTTAAACAATTTTATTGAAGTATAATTTATATGCAGCAAATGCACTCAAAGTTCAATGAGTCTTGACAAATGAATACAGTCATGAAACCACCACTGCCATCAGGATATAGGATATTCCCTTATCCAAAAGGCTTCCTGTGTACTTCCATAAACAATCTCCTCCCTCAAACTCTGGCCCATGGCAGACACAGATCTGCTTTCTATCATCACAGTTTTGCCTTTTCTAGAATTCTCATATTGGAATCAGAGTAGACAGTCTTTTATACATAACCTATTTCACTTGGTCGTCCCGGTGGCTCAGGCGGTAAAGAACCCGCCTGCAATGGGGAAACCTGGGTTCAATCACTGGGTTGGAAGGGAGATGCTTGGAGACTCTATCGTTGGTTCTTATGATGTCAATGGACATCATCAGAATTTAAAGTCCTCGAGATTGTTGACCATTTACAGTGAAATTATCATATCCAGAACAGCACTTGGTCTGTGGTAGGTAATCAATAATACTTGTTGAGTAATCACAAAACTTTGAAAGATTTTACAAATGAGACTGGCTTATGAGTTTGTGCTATTATCAGTAAGGGTCCCAGGAGGCCACAACGACTAGTGAGGAACAACAGGAGTTTGTAAAGAACAGTGGCTAGCAACGGCTCATCCAGGTGCCAGCAGTGGATGCACTGTCTGGAAAGGATTTTAAAATGATAATAAAGCTGATTAAGAGTTGGTCTGCTTCCTATTATCACTATAAGTCAGCAATTCTAAACAATATGAGTGATGAAATATTTCTTTACCAAAAATCTTGTGTTGGTCTCAAGTTTAAACAATTGTGTTTTAATCATATATGTAAGCCTGAAAGCAACATTTTTATTGCTTTTCCTTTAATAATCATTTTATTCTGCATGGAAAGTAATTCCGAGAATTCCCAAACCATATCAACTCATCTATCTCCAACCACTCTGGGTACTATATATCTCACATTTAAAAAAGGTTTTGAATGAACAACAATTACACCATGATCATAAAGACAAAGGGAAAAAAAGAAGTTGAATTACTTCAACTCTTTACTTTATGTGACCACTTAGCATCTTTCTTCCTTTAAACAATTTTATTGAAGTATAATTTATATGCAGCAAATGCACTCAAAGTTCAATGAGTCTTGACAAATGAATACAGTCATGAAACCACCACTGCCATCAGGATATAGGATATTCCCTTATCCAAAAGGCTTCCTGTGTACTTCCATAAACAATCTCCTCCCTCAAACTCTGGCCCATGGCAGACACAGATCTGCTTTCTATCATCACAGTTTTGCCTTTTCTAGAATTCTCATATTGGAATCAGAGTAGACAGTCTTTTATACATAACCTATTTCACTTGGTCGTCCCCGGTGGCTCAGACGGTAAAGAACCCGCCTGCAATGCGGGAAACCTGGGTTCAATCACTGGGTTGAGAAGATCTCCTGGAGAAGGGAATGGGTACCCACTCCAGAAGAACTGCCTTGAGAGTTAATTCCGTGGACAGAGATGCCTAGCAGGCTACAGTCCATGGGGTCGTGAAGAGTCAGACATGACTTTCACTCACTCTCTCACTTAGCCTGATGCTCCTGAGGCTCTCTGTGCTGCTCGTGTAGCATTCCCTTGTACAGGTGCACCACAACTGCTTACCCATCCACTAGGGTAATGAAGAGCTGGACTACTTCTAGCTTTGGACTATTACAAATAAAGCTGCTATAAACAGTTCTACGTAAGCTTTTATGTCAACCTAAGTTTTTACTTCTCTTGAGTAGATATTTTTAAAAACATGAACACTGTGTCATATAATGCCATAGTGTTTTCCAAAGTGGTGACACTATTTTGCATTCCCATTCACAATGCAAGAGTTCTAGTTGCTTTAGAATGTCTGACTTTGCAATGTCAGACATTTTAACTTTTGTATTTTAGTGACTGTTGCTGCTGGACAGAAGAGAACTTGGATAAGTGGAAGATGTCACTGCCAGCTATTGTCAAAATATTACTGGAAACCATGGAAAATTCCAGGGAAAGAAGTCACGATAAACATGAGGGTGATGATGCCCAATGATCATGAAGATTTAATAGAAGAAATTGCAAAGTTTAAGAAATAACTCCCATTGAAAACCCGCCCCCTGGGCAAAACTGTGATGTGGTTCAGTGGGTCCTCTTATGTGACATAAATTTTTTTTTGAAGTATAATTTATATGCAGCAAATGCACTCAAAGTTCAATGAGTCTTGACAAATGAATACAGTCATGAAACCACCACTGCCATCAGGATATAGGATATTCCCTTATCCAAAAGGCTTCCTGTGTACTTCCATAAACAATCTCCTCCCTCAAACTCTGGCCCATGGCAGACACAGATCTGCTTTCTATCATCACAGTTTTGCCTTTTCTAGAATTCTCATATTGGAATCAGAGTAGACAGTCTTTTATACATAACCTATTTCACTTGGTCGTCCCCGGTGGCTCAGACGGTAAAGAACCCGCCTGCAATGCGGGAAACCTGGGTTCAATCACTGGGTTGAGAAGATCTCCTGGAGAAGGGAATGGGTACCCACTCCAGAAGAACTGCCTTGAGAGTTAATTCCGTGGACAGAGATGCCTAGCAGGCTACAGTCCATGGGGTCGTGAAGAGTCAGACATGACTTTCACTCACTCTCTCACTTAGCCTGATGCTCCTGAGGCTCTCTGTGCTGCTCGTGTAGCATTCCCTTGTACAGGTGCACCACAACTGCTTACCCATCCACTAGGGTAATGAAGAGCTGGACTACTTCTAGCTTTGCACTATTACAAATAAAGCTGCTATAAACAGTTCTACGTAAGCTTTTATGTCAACCTAAGTTTTACTTCTCTTGAGTAGATATTTTTAAAACATGAACACTGTGTCATATAATGCCATAGTGTTTTCCAAAGTGGTGACACTATTTTGCATTCCCATTCACAATGCAAGAGTTCTAGTTGCTTTAGAATGTCTGACTTTGCAATGTCAGACATTTTAACTTTTGTATTTTAGTGACTGTTGCTGCTGGACAGAAGAGAACTTGGATAAGTGGAAGATGTCACTGCCAGCTATTGTCAAAATATTACTGGAAACCATGGAAAATTCCAGGGAAAGAAGTCACGATAAACATGAGGGTGATGATGCCCAATGATCATGAAGATTTAATAGAAGAAATTGCAAAGTTTAAGAAATAACTCCCATTGAAAACCCGCCCCCTGGGCAAAACTGTGATGTGGTTCAGTGGGTCCTCAGCATGGCTGCATTTGCTTTATTTTCACTGTTCTTTAGGTTCAACTTCCTCTGTAGCTCAGCTGGTAAAAAATGCACCTGCAATGCCAGACACCTTGGTTCGATTCCTGGGTCAGGAAGATCCTCTGGAGAACGGATAGGCTACCCATGCCAGTATTTTGGGGCTTTCCTGGCAGCTGTGATGGTAAAGAATGCACCTGCAATGCAGGAAAACCTGGGTTCCATCCCTGGATTCGGGAGATTCCCTGGAGAAGGGAAAGGCTACCCACTCCCATATTCTTACCTGAAGAATTTCATTCATTGCTCATCTATGGGTTGCAAAGAGTCAGACATGACTGAGCGACTTTCACTTGAGGGTCAGCAACCAACACGCCACCACCACCACCCAAATCTTGAAGCACTATATTAGTTACCTATTCCTGCAGAAAACATACTCCAAAACTTAGTGACTTACAACAATAATATCTACTGTTTCACAGTTTCTATAGTCAGGAATCTAAGCTAATTCTTGGGTCCCATCCTAGATCTGGTGGATCAGAATCCAAACAAAAGCATCCAGGTGATACTTACGATTGCCAAAGTATAGGGGCTTCCCTGGTGGTCAAGTGGCTAAGATCAACCAGGGTTCAGTCTTAGTCCGGGAACTAGATCCCACACACTGCCATTAAGAGTACGAATCAGGGGAGAGAGATGGGAGGGAGGTTCAAGAGGCAAGGGACAAAAGTATACTTAAAAAAAAAAAAAGAGTTCAAATGCCACAAAAAGATCCTACATGCCTCAACTAAGACCCAGTACAGCCAAATAAATAAATAAATAAATATCTTAAAAATACAGAATAGCCCCTTGTCTTTGCTGAGTGACCTCAGTAGACATAATGTGCCCAGCTGCTCAGTTGTGTCTGACTCTTTGCAACCCTATTGACCATAGCCTACCAGGTTCCTCTGTCCATGGGATGTTCCAGGCAGTAATAATGGAGTAGGTTGCCATTTTCTACCTGGAAATTTCCTACATGGATGGGAGGTTTTTCCCACTTGGGGATCACATCCATGTCTCCTGAACTGATAGGTGGGTTCTTTACCATGAGCCTCACCTGAGTGTTTTAATCTTAATAAACTGAATTTTTGTTTGCCCAATTCATCAAAAAAAAATGTATGGGAAAGGCTCCATGATGAGAGAGACTTTCTCGGTAGGGGAAGAATCCCCTTAGGAACCTGCTGTAACTCATGCAAATAAACTGCTTATTATTCTTACTCTGAGGCAGGTTAAACCAGTGACATGTGATAACAGTACTTGAATCATCTAAGATGATTTCTTTTTCCTAGACTTGCTGTTACTATATATACATTACAATTCCAACAAAATGAGTCCTGACTTGGTTTTCTCTCCCATTTCCTATTTCCCGATGAAGGCTACAGGAACCTGAATAAGAGTCTCACACCTTCTCAATTAAAATGAGTTGCTAACTGCATCAGTGTTGCAGAAGAAACCATTATACCAGCCTTCAGACCCTCAACGTCCACTGCCTGAAATGTAATCAATCCCTGTGTTAGAAATCAATCCCTTGTCTGCCTCCAGAGAATCATCCCTCATTTTTCTCCACTTCAGGGATTTCATACTGTGCTGGTTATACAACAGATTCCATCAGGTCAGAAGCAGGGGAAATCCCCGTTGCTTTGAAAATCACAGCCTGGGTGCAATGTCAGAGGCAATTACTCAACTGTAACTGAGCCAGACACGGAGATGCTCCACGGTGTGAGCTCCCAAGCATCCACCCACCTTGCAGAGCAGCACAGACCTCAGGGGAAATGGGTGCCTGTTTATAAACAGAAGGGTCTAGAGAAAGAAATGTCCTACTTTAGAAAGAATCAAATGAGTCCAGAGGAATGAGCATACTGACAAGGTAGTATAGAAAGCCAGTGGTGTTTCAGAAGCCCAGCTTTGTATAAGGAGAAAAGAAAATCATACCACTGTAAATATATTCCTTATTTAACCTCCATCAGCTGTTATCTTGTGTTGCATTATGTAAATAAGGAAAGATCAGAGGGTAAAGTTCCATAAGTCTGGGCGTCTGTTAGAAGCACATCTAAGACTGGATGGAAGGGGGTATGGACAGGAAGGCTGCTGATGGGTCAAACTATGTGTAAAAGTCAGGGGCTAGTTGCAAAATACAGCTCCATTTCCTGAGGGGCCTGAGAACTGAAAACGCTGAGAAGTATGACAAATGGGTTATGACCAAGATGATGGAAGGGTTATGAAGCCAAATAAGAAGTGAATTAATACCAAAAGAATACAGGTATGATCGACATAGAGCTTCCCTGGTGGCTCAGTGGATTCTTTAGAATCTGCCTTCAAGGGCAGAAGCTGCAGGAAACACAGGTTCAATCCCCGGGTTGGGAAAATTCCCTGGAGGAGGAAATGGAAACCCACTCGAGTATTCTTGCCTGGAGAATCCCATGGACAGAGGAGCCTGGTGGACCACAGTCCAAGGGATTGCAGAGTCAGACACGATTGAAGCGACTTAGGGCACACACACATGCGTAAGTTACGTAACCTTAGTGACCTTTGTAAGCTATGCAAGGTAAGTGACCTTTCATTTTGGGAAAGAAAATCAGGTGCTACTGTTCATGCTGTGAGATATTTTTCCAAAAGAAGGAGGAGGATATTCAGCATCCAGTTTCAGTGTGTGGGATTTGCCCCCAGACCAAGCATTTCTCAGACACCAGCTGGAATTACCCCACAGATTCAACTCTGACGCTCTCTACTGGGAGTTAGCATCTGATTCCACAGGTACAAGTGTCCCCACTTCAGATGCCAATGCCAGAGCATCTAGGTTGTGACCTGCTCTTCTGACCTACTGGCCATAAATCAGAGGCTCTCATGGCCCCCTCCCTGGGTTCAATTAATTTGCCAGAGCAGCTCACAGATCTCAGGAAAATATTTACTTACCAGATTACTGGTTTATTATAAAAGATACTGACAAGGTAGTATAGAAAGCCATTGGTGTTTCAGAAGCCCAGCTTTGTATAAGGAGAAAAGAAAATCATACCACTGTAAATATATTCCTTATTTAACCTCCATCAGCTGTTATCTTGTGTTGCATTATGTAAATAAGGAAAGATCAGAGGGTAAAGTTCCATAAGTCTGGGCGTCTGTTAGAAGCACATCTAAGACTGGATGGAAGGGGGTATGGACAGGAAGGCTGCTGATGGGTCAAACTATGTGTAAAAGTCAGGGGCTAGTTGCAAAATACAGCTCCATTTCCTGAGGGGCCTGAGAACTGAAAACGCTGAGAAGTATGACAAATGGGTTATGACCAAGATGATGGAAGGGTTATGAAGCCAAATAAGAAGTGAATTAATACCAAAAGAATACAGGTATGATCGACATAGAGCTTCCCTGGTGGCTCAGTGGATTCTTTAGAATCTGCCTTCAAGGGCAGAAGCTGCAGGAAACACAGGTTCAATCCCCGGGTTGGGAAAATTCCCTGGAGGAGGAAATGGAAACCCACTCAGTATTCTTGCCTGGAGAATCCCATGGACAGAGGAGCCTGGTGGACCACAGTCCAAGGGATTGCAGAGTCAGACACGATTGAAGCGACTTAGGGCACACACACATGCGTAAGTTACGTAACCTTAGTGACCTTTGTAAGCTATGCAAGGTAAGTGACCTTTCATTTTGGGAAAGAAAATCAGGTGCTACTGTTCATGCTGTGAGATATTTTTCCAAAAGAAGGAGGAGGATATTCAGCATCCAGTTTCAGTGTGTGGGATTTGCCCCCAGACCAAGCATTTCTCAGACACCAGCTGGAATTACCCCACAGATTCAACTCTGACGCTCTCTACTGGGAGTTAGCATCTGATTCCACAGGTACAAGTGTCCCCACTTCAGATGCCAATGCCAGAGCATCTAGGTTGTGACCTGCTCTTCTGACCTACTGGCCATAAATCAGAGGCTCTCATGGCCCCCTCCCTGGGTTCAATTAATTTGCCAGAGCAGCTCACAGATCTCAGGAAAATATTTACTTACCAGATTACTGGTTTATTATAAAAAGATACAATCCAAGAACAGCTAGACAGAAGAGATGCATAGAGGCAGGTGTACAGGAAGGGGCCTGGAACTCCCATGTCCTCTGCAGGTGCCTCTGTTTCTGCATCTCCACATGTTTACCACTTGGGAGCTTTCTGAATCCTGCCTTTGGGGGTTTTATAAGGGTTTCATTAGTATTAGTGTTACTCGCTCAGTCGTGTCCAACTCTGCGACCCCATGGACTACAGCCCACCGGGCTCCTCTGTCCATGGGATTTTCCAGGCAAGAATACCGGGGTGGGTTGCCATTTCCTCCTCCAGGGGATCTTCCCAACCCAGGGATCCAACCTGTGTCTCATATATTGCAGGCAGATTCTTTACCATCTGAGCACCAAGGAAGATAGACCAAGGGTTCCATTAAGTAGCCATGATTGATTACATTATTGGCCGCTGGTGACAGAACTCAATTCCCAGCCACTCTCCCTTCCCTTCCTGAAGGATGGGTGGGTGGAACTGGAAGCTCCAATCCTCTAAACACAAGGTTGGCTCCAAAGGCTTCTTGGGTACTTTCCAACAACCACCTCTTAAACATAATCAAAGATACCTTTATTGCTCTCATCATAGGAAATCTCAAGGGTGTTAGGAGTTCTGTGCCAGAAGGAGAATGAAAACCATTTCTTAGTATAAAGCACAATACCAAGGCATACACAGAAAAAGTCATTTTGGAAATGAGCACAACTCTTAGGATAACCTACATCACTGAAACAAAAAAATTTTTAAAAAACCTTCCACATTATTTCAAAATTAAAGTGCTATGATTAATATCTCACAGTGAGATGGGCTACACAAAACAGCTTTTATATGTGATGCAGTCTTTTATACATTCACGTATTTGCAGCGCCTAAGAGCTAGTGGGAATAACATCTATTAATGATTGTATTTACAAGAAATTTGGTGTGGCTGAAGTGCATAGGTAAACAAGTAGTGGGGAATAAGTCCAGGAAAAACTGACAGCTCAGTGCTAGGTAAATATTTACTTACCAGATTACTGGTTTATTATAAAAAGATACAATCCAAGAACAGCTAGACAGAAGAGATGCATAGAGGCAGGTGTACAGGAAGGGGCCTGGAACTCCCATGTCCTCTGCAGGTGCCTCTGTTTCTGCATCTCCACATGTTTACCACTTGGGAGCTTTCTGAATCCTGCCTTTGGGGGTTTTATAAGGGTTTCATTAGTATTAGTGTTACTCGCTCAGTCGTGTCCAACTCTGCGACCCCATGGACTACAGCCCACCGGGCTCCTCTGTCCATGGGATTTTCCCATCAAGAATTCTGGATTGGGTTGCCATTTCCTCCTCCAGGGGATCTTCCCAACCCAGGGATCCAACCTGTGTCTCATATATTGCAGGCAGATTCTTTACCATCTGAGCACCAAGGAAGATAGACCAAGGGTTCCATTAAGTAGCCATGATTGATTACATTATTGGCCGCTGGTGACAGAACTCAATTCCCAGCCACTCTCCCTTCCCTTCCTGAAGGATGGGTGGGTGGAACTGGAAGCTCCAATCCTCTAAACACAAGGTTGGCTCCAAAGGCTTCTTGGGTACTTTCCAACAACCACCTCTTAAACATAATCAAAGATACCTTTATTGCTCTCATCATAGGAAATCTCAAGGGTGTTAGGAGTTCTGTGCCAGAAGGAGAATGAAAACCATTTCTTAGTATAAAGCACAATACCAAGGCATACACAGAAAAAGTCATTTTGGAAATGAGCACAACTCTTAGGATAACCTACATCACTGAAACAAAAAAATTTTTAAAAAACCTTCCACATTATTTCAAAATTAAAGTGCTATGATTAATATCTCACAGTGAGATGGGCTACACAAAACAGCTTTTATATGTGATGCAGTCTTTTATACATTCACGTATTTGCAGCGCCTAAGAGCTAGTGGGAATAACATCTATTAATGATTGTATTTACAAGAAATTTGGTGTGGCTGAAGTGCATAGGTAAACAAGTAGTGGGGAATAAGTCCAGGAAAAACTTACAGCTCAGTTGTAGATAAATTTTAATAAACTTTAATCAGCAGACAATAGGGAATCACTGGAGTTGTTTAGTCAGAACTTGTCCTGAGAACCTATTGTGTTCTCCATGTGCTCAGTCGTGTCTGACTTTTGTGACCCCATGAACTGTAGACCACCAGGATCCTCTGTCCATGGAATTTTCCAGGCATGAATACTGGAGTGGGCTGCCATTTCTTCCTCCAGGGGATCTTCCCAACCCAGGGATCGAACCTGTGTTTCCTGCAGCTTCTGCACTGGCAGGCAGACTCTTTATCATGCAGTTACCTGGGAAGTCCAAGAAAGTGCTAGGAGGACAAATTTCCCATACGGAGCAGGATGAGTTAGAGAGGAAGAGGAAGGAATATGAGCAACAATTCAGGAGTCTGTCCCAGTATTCCAGGAGCATAAATGACGGGGACTTCACTTAGGGATGAAATACGGGGAACAAAAGCAAAAGACATGGCAACAGAAGAATCCGTGATGTGGCCGGGTGTGACAGAAGAGACTGGAGGCATCACAGGGGAAACCCAAGTGTCCCCAAGGGCCAATGGCCCTCAGAAGAGGAGGTGATTTGAGGGACAGGGAAATACTGTCTGGCTTTGGCGGTAAGTTTAGGTCTCTGCATTTCCAGGGCATTGGCACAGAGTGAGAGGTCAACCCTGGGGGCAGTGAAGATGAGAGAAGAGGGGAGAAGAGGGGAGATGCTCAAGGATGGAGGGCAGAGGTGCAAGAACAGAGGTGGGGACAGACTGGTAATCAGATGGGGTGAGCATCATGTTGTCCTAGGGGACAGCAGCAGCCTTGAAAGGGATCCTTCGGAAGGAAGTCTAGAGAAACGGAAAAAGAATGAGCTTAATCCTTGCAAGAGGAAGATGAAAACTAAGATACAGCCATCGGGGTGGCACCTAGGAGACTGCTGGTGAGCCTGGCAAGACAGGGTCAATGAGGCAGGAGGTGGGGCAGCTAGACCGGCGTGAGGAGAGTACAGGGGCTGTGGAAGGAACTCCGGATTTTTAAGCAGTGTCCAAAAAATGCTTGGTCAGCATCCATTCAAGTTTCTGTACTTTTTCATTCTACCCAGCCTTCCTAGAAATCCCTATTTGAATCCCATTTTCTCCATTCACTTATATACAGTACTTCCCTTCCACCACAATGGAAGGCATTTTCAAAAGCTGATACCAGCTGAATGTGTTAATGGAGCCTCATGATGAAATTCTATCAGGCAGAGCACAATGTTATTGCAATATATTTTATGACTCTATTAAGGCATGTTATAAAATATGTACTTATGAACAATTACTTCCACAATTTGATATACCCTATCCGTTGATGTAGGAATTTGGAGCAACAGTGTCATTTTTAGTGAAGAAATTGAGATGAATAAAAAGGTGAAATTCAAGATTCTATAGCATGTGTGAAATGAAATGATCCATTTTAAAGACTGGATATAACTATGCCGCCATAGATATACTTCCATTTAGGACAAACCATTCCACTTATAGCTGTTAGGAATACATTAAAACTAGAGAATTAAAGTCAGATAAAAATCTCTTAACAAAATGTCAACTGTTTCATCCACAAAGAACAGCAGGAAGCTTTTTTCTTTAAGCCTCTTCTTTTAAAACCCATGCTAATTTCAATAAATGCAAAGGATGATTACAGTCAGCAGATTAAAAAATGAGAAAATGAATGATTTAGGATGCAGACCATATTAAAACCATCTAGTCCCTGCTGAAATTATCAGAGCAAACACAGATATGGGCGGGGGAGGGAATGAGAAGGACAATACAAGTTGGTGCAGAACAGAGATGGAGGGACCATTTTATAGGAAGAAAAAGATAAATCAATTAAAGCAGGAGCCATGCTGTTTATTGTGATAAATCACACTAATAGAATTCTTCTGAACAAGCTACTCAATTGAAGGGAATTTTATTTATTTATATAAGTCAATCAGGGTTTTAATTGACTGCCTTCGCTTCTGGATGCAAAAGGACTATGTCACGCAGTTGTGGCTGACTCTGTCTCGCCACCAGCCCACGCTTTGGCTGGGAACCCCGCGTGCAACCTCTTTATGAGCATGCCCACAGCAGGTTCCAAAGAATAAAACATTCCCAAAGAGGAGGGAAGCATGGAAATCAGAGCTTTGCTCAGAATGACATTCTAATTACCCTCATTAACATAAAGAAAGTGCAGTTTTATAAAAACTAGTGAGAGAAGCTCCACATTTTCTGGAGTGCCAGTGAGGCAGTGGGTCCTAGGGAAGGCACTAGAGACTGTGTGGAATGAAGTGCTTCCGCTTTGGTTGTCTCTGCTGCTTATCTTATGGTTCTGTGGCCCCTGTCCTCTGTGGGCTGTGATCATGCCCCAGGTGACCTTCTCCACAGGTACTGGGGAGGGTGGCCGGAGACTGCAGCTTCCACTCACAGGAGTGCTCAGTGAGGGTTCTTGCAAGCTCCTCCACCCATGCGGGACTCAGTCCAGCAGGAGAACAAAGGCAAGAATGCGACCACACTGCAGAGCAGCCCACCTACAAATCCTTTCTCTGCCCTAACACAGTTCTGGCGGCTGTCTAGATAGGTTTGGTTTTTATCAGAGCTAGGTATCATATCATCTTGCAAACATAATGAGAAGTCTGTTCTACCTTTTCTCCCCATGTTTGTTTTTAGTCGAGGTATGTATGTTACTCGCTCAGTTGTGTCCAACTCTTTGTGATCTGGTGTGGGTTGCTATGCCCTTCTCCAGGGGAAGCTTCCCGACTCAGGGATCAAACCTGGGTTTCCTGCACTGCAGTCAGGTTCTTTGTGGTCTGAGCCATCAAGAACACAACTATAGAGTCTGATCATCTGGACTGAATTCTAGCCACATCTCTTACCAGCTGTGTGACTACAGAGAAAGGATTCTGCCTCTGTCCCTCAGTCTTCCCCTCTGTAAAATGGTGAGAGTAAAAGTCCCTGCTTCCATAGAGCTTTGGACCAATTAGCGTACAGTCCTCTAACATTATATGCATTTATTCATGTTAGCTAATTAAATACCTTGGTTTTAAAAGTATAATAACTATGGCAACACAACAACTAATACTCACTAGTGTTAGTGTTCTACTATTTACTTGGCATCCTTACATGCATCACACTTAATTAAAAGGCAAGTTTGGTTAAATGAGTTTTTGAATATAATTTTCCAGAAAGTTGGTAATGGCAAACTCTCATCATCTCCTCTTTCAAATACAGTTATATTTTAGAAAATCCACTACAGAGGGAGAGCAACAGGGGTGACAGGAGAAACTGGGTGTGGGGAAGCTCCAAACTGGAAACAATCCAACTATCCATCAATTAGAGAATAGATAATAATGTGGGTTCACTCAGGAAAGAGTACTACACAGCAGGGAAAATGAAATGAATTACAGCAACCCAAATCACGATGACCTATAGAAACATAACATGGGGTCAAAGAAATCAGAAACAAAAAATAGATACACTATGACGCATATACAATATGATTCCATTTGTAGAAATGTTTAGAAGTTGGCTTTTTAGGGTTTCCGGATGACTACCCTGTAAGTACAGGCCATCACCTGTTCTCTCGGGGACAGCCGATTGATACGAATGCTGTTGGCGAGGGCTGCCTAAGGTACCCGTCTGGGCCTTACTACCTGTGAGAATCCCCACAGACCTTTCCCCAGCCGGAGTCAATATGGTGACTGGACCAGTCCTTGTGGCTCTTACTATGATTGCAAAATAGACCTCAGCCAAAAAAACAAAAGCATCAGGGAACTGTGAAGAACCAGATCCATTACTCCCAGCTCTTCAAGGGTATACAGCAAGCCCAAGCACCACACAGTGAGACTGCAGGGGCTGACAGAGAGGGAGGAGCGAGGACCTGGAGCTCTGCTTTTACTGGGATACAAGGAAGGGGTCCCTATTCTTATTTTAATGTTTGTGTGCCCAGTTATCAGTACATCCTCTCACATTTTTTAAGTCTTGATGGAACTTGGTACCACATTGCTTCCATTGCTTATGCTCTGGTTGTTTGGCCATGTGGTGTGAGGGACCTTAGCTCCCTGACCAAGGATCGAACCCACCTCCCTTGCATTGGAAGGCAAAGTCTTAACTACTGGAGTCCCAGGGAGGTACCATCAATGGTTCCCTCTTTGTCAGCTAATTCAAAGCATAGGAGGGACAATTAAGGACACAGGATAAAAAGAAAAAATGGGGGCTTTCCTGGTGGTCCAGTGGTTAAAAATCTGCCTGCCAATGCAAGGGACGCAGGTTCAGTCCCTGGTCCAGGAAGACCCCACATGTTCAGGAGCAACGAAACTCATGCGCCACACTGCTCAGCCTGTGCCCTAGAGCCCGTGCTCCCCTGTAATGAGAAGTCCATGTGCTACAATAAAGAGTAGCCCAGCCAACAATAACAATTAATTAATAAAAAAAAAAAAAGAAAGAAAAAGTGGAGACACTCAAGGGGTCAATGACGCAGGTTCCCCAGAGCTTTCTTTCTAAGAGAGAACTTCATGAGTAGGGAGACCTGGCTCTGCATCTAGGAGTGTAGCTGGCAATATGTTTATTCGAGATGGATGCTTTATCAATCAGAAGCTTCATGTCAGGCACTTAGATTCCATGACTACCACAGGACGAAAGAGCTGGTGCTGGGGAGGGGCAGGTGGGTGTGTAAAGGCTGTTCTTGGAGATCAGCTAGTATCTCATTTCTTGGTCCGTGTGGTGGCTACTGCGTAAGTACTTGCTCATAACAATGTGTGAGACTATGTATTTATGTTTTGATAATTTTTCTTGCTATGCACCACAGTTTACCAAAAACAGGTTTAAAAATCCCAGATGCAAGTTTGAAATTGTTTAAATAAATAGAAATAAAAGTGTTATGAGCAAAGACAGTAGGAACCTAAGCTGGACGTGAGTGAAGTAAATCTCTTTGTTATCTGCATATGCCCCATCCTAAGCATCATTCTCTGTACTTACTTCTCTAAATCTTTTGTTCCCTTCACTGATTCAATTCCCAGCATCTCCAATCATAAAAGATTGAAGGATAAGTATAAATAATCCAGCCTACTGCAATGCCTAAGGAGATTCTCACAGCACGCATAAGGGACCTCATCCTTAGATGTAGTGAAAGAAAATTCATATTTCGTAGCAATGAGAAAGATTTAAACATAAAATTGTTTGCTGCCTGTTCGAGCCTCTTCCCTCTTTGTCAGCTAATTCAAAGCATAGGAGGGACAATTAAGGACACAGGATAAAAAGAAAAAATGGGGGCTTTCCTGGTGGTCCAGTGGTTAAAAATCTGCCTGCCAATGCAAGGGACGCAGGTTCAGTCCCTGGTCCAGGAAGACCCCACATGTTCAGGAGCAACAAAACTCATGCGCCACACTGCTCAGCCTGTGCCCTAGAGCCCGTGCTCCCCTGTAATGAGAAGTCCATGTGCTACAATAAAGAGTAGCCCAGCCAACAATAACAATTAATTAATAAAAAAAAAAAAAGAAAGAAAAAGTGGAGACACTCAAGGGGTCAATGACGCAGGTTCCCCAGAGCTTTCTTTCTAAGAGAGAACTTCATGAGTAGGGAGACCTGGCTCTGCATCTAGGAGTGTAGCTGGCAATATGTTTATTCGAGATGGATGCTTTATCAATCAGAAGCTTCATGTCAGGCACTTAGATTCCATGACTACCACAGGACGAAAGAGCTGGTGCTGGGGAGGGGCAGGTGGGTGTGTAAAGGCTGTTCTTGGAGATCAGCTAGTATCTCATTTCTTGGTCCGTGTGGTGGCTACTGCGTAAGTACTTGCTCATAACAATGTGTGAGACTATGTATTTATGTTTTGATAATTTTTCTTGCTATGCACCACAGTTTACCAAAAACAGGTTTAAAAATCCCAGATGCAAGTTTGAAATTGTTTAAATAAATAGAAATAAAAGTGTTATGAGCAAAGACAGTAGGAACCTAAGCTGGACGTGAGTGAAGTAAATCTCTTTGTTATCTGCATATGCCCCATCCTAAGCATCATTCTCTGTACTTACTTCTCTAAATCTTTTGTTCCCTTCACTGATTCAATTCCCAGCATCTCCAATCATAAAAGATTGAAGGATAAGTATAAATAATCCAGCCTACTGCAATGCCTAAGGAGATTCTCACAGCACGCATAAGGGACCTCATCCTTAGATGTAGTGAAAGAAAATTCATATTTCGTAGCAAGATGAGAAAGATTTAAACATAAAATTGTTTGCTGCCTGTTCGAGCCTCTTCCCTCCACTTTTGTGTATGATGTGTCTTTGCATTAACCGGACCTCCTCCAAAGATAACTTTCCTCCTTAATTTCATCAAGGGTCACAACTCCTTAGGAGATAACCTTCTTTCTTAATCTTATAAGGAGCAGTGATGACCCATGACCTACCTGTTTTGTGCATGTAAGTCTCAATGGTACAACACTGACACAATGGTGTGTAAGTGTCAATACAGTGTCATTTCACACACAGTCCTCTGTCTCAAAAACTTTTAAACCTTAAAGGAGAAGAGCCTGGAAAAGAACAGATAGATATGCAGAGAGTTGGATAACTGAACTACCCTGCTGTATACCTGAAACTAACACAACACTGTGGATCAACCACACTTCGTTAAAAACAAAAAACAAAGGAGGAGGCAGGGAGGTTCAAGAGGAAGGGGGCACAGGCATACCTATGACTGATTCATGTTGATGTGTGGCAGAAAACAACGAAATATTGTAAAGTAATTACCCTTCCATTAAAAATAAATGTTTTCAAAAAGAAATACTTAAGAGATACATGGGGAAAAAAAAGTACAACTGTGCTTTGACTTCTAACAGGTGCAACAATTCTCAGAGCTTTCTGAGAAGCTCTTCCCGGCTTATATTTCTCAATTTGGCTTGAATAAGATCTTCCATTTCCTTCTTGCACGTGAATATGCTCAGTCATGTCCAACTCTTTGCGACCCCATGGACCCCCAAAGGCCCACCAGTCTTCGTTGTCCATGGGATCTTCCAGGCAGGAATATTGGAGTGGGTTTCCATTTCCTACTCCAGTTTCCTTCTTAGATCCATGAGTAACATTTTCATGGACAGATATAAAGAATAAAAGACGGATTATCAAGCTGATGAAACATACTCGAGAGATGCTCTTTCTGAGAAGAAAACTGACAAACAGAGGTTCTAATTTGGACCATCTGCTTCTCTTCTATTTCAGACTCTAAGTACACTTAGGTCACCTTTCTACAGAGACAGGAAGAAGTCCTGGATAATATGGATTCAGGACAAGTTCATTCCTGTATGTAGATAATGGCTAAGGGCAACAGTATTCTGCTGACCTGTCTGTAACATTTTGAACAAGAAAAGCTTTTTCTGGCCTAAATCGAGTGACACTGGAGATACCTGCGCTACCATGTTGACCTAACTCAGAAATCTCTTAAATACATATATCTAGAAGACTGAAGTTAACAAGTCCATTAAATAAAGGGAAGAAAACTGTCACTTAAAGACAGAAGTAATAGGGCTGTCCTGGTAGCTCAGTGGTGAAGAGTTGGCCTGCCAATGCAGGAGACACAGGTTTGATACCTGATCCGGGAAGATCCCACATGCTGTGGAGCAACTAAGCACATGAGCCACAATTATTGAGCCTGTGCTCTAGAGCCTCGGAGCTGCAGCTATGGAGCCTATGTGCCACAACTACTGAAGCCCATGTGCGCTAGAGCCCAAGTTCCACAACAAGAGAAGTCCCTGCAACAAGAAGCCTGCTCGCCTCCACTAGAGAGTAGCCCTTACTCCCTGCAACTAGAGAAGAGCATGCAGCAGCAGTGAAAACCCAGAATAGCCAAAAATAAATAAATAAAATTAAATAAAAAGACAACAGTAAGTAAGGTCATTGTTTACTTAGCCTACTCTAGGAAGCTGAATGACACACAGGCTCTACCTGGTTCAGAACTTCTCTGTCACAGCCCTTGGAAGAGTACTTGATCTAGGGACTTTACGAAGATGACAGATGAGTTGAGAATGACTGACCCACATAAAACTGCTCTGGTATGGCTTTGCTTTCGTATGAGCCTTGCAAGAGCCAAAGCAGCAGCAGCTCATTGAAAGCCATTTTATTTGTTATAAGGATATAGTCGGGCAAACTGTTCACCACATAACATGGGAAACTCACACTTCAATACCCAAATCAACTGGCTTCCCCTAAATGATTATTTATGAATAATTTTCTATGAATAATTATTCATGAATTCTATGGACTCAAGCCACTGCCTCAAGCTTTGTATGGATCATAAGCAATTTCAGTGCAAAACTTGAAATCTACTGTTAGTGCACGTGGCATTTGGTTTGATTTTGCATCTCAGAGCCATGTTTTGAATTTCCCTTAATTTCTGAATTTGCCTATTTTGATCTTAAAACTTGTATTTTCTAGGATGTAACACAGTGAAAAGTGAAAGTGTTAGTCACTCAATCATATCCAACTCTCTGCACTCCATGCACAGTAGCTCATCAGGGCTCTTCTGTCCATGGGATTTCTCAGGCAAGAATACTGAAGTGGGTTGCCATTTTCTCCTCCATGGTATCTTCCTCATTCAGGGATTAAAACTCCATATCCTGCATTGGCAGGTGAATTCTTGCCCACTGAGCCACAAGGGATGCTCAAGAGACCAGATAAGAGGTGAGAAATCCCCAGTCTAGAGTGATATAGCAAAATAAAAACTAAGGGAACATATCTCCCAATGTTTTTTAATACATATTTTTAAATTTGAATGAAAATTTTTAAAGATCACTTTTCATTTACAGTTACTACAAGATATTGACTATACTTCCCATGATGTATAATACATCCTCAAGTCTCCCCAAGATGTTTAAAGGATGAAAAATTTTGGTGGCAGATTGGATATAGAAGCTCTGTAGTTGTCAATGGTTTCCTCAATATTTGCTAAGCTACACTACCAAGGGACTGTAGAGGGTAAAAGAAATTTAAAAAAGGAAACAGAAATAGATAAATGTATATCCAGAGTACAGCACAGTAAAATATATGCAAATGAAATCACAAGTATGCAAATAAGTGAACCTGGATGAAATGTCACATCTTACATAAAATGGTTAACACACTTTCCAAAGGGCACATCAGGTCCATGCTGATGAACAGAATTCTGTTCTGTTCTGGCATGAACTCCTTTGGAGTTGGGGCACTTCAGTGAATACGTTAAGTTTATCCTGCTTTTAGTTTCTATAGTCCCCTCAAAGTTATCTGTGACACCAGGCACCCTCAATGATTATTAAAATTAATCTAATGAAGTAAAAGCCTTTCCTCATCGAACTAATACTGTGTGAATTATGCCTAACCTTTTGTCTCCTGGAAGCTTTCTTCATGAGCCAGAGTAGCTGAAATCAGAATCTTCACAATGGAAAAAGAAAATAAATTTTTTTACTCTACTTCTGTAAACACATGTTCAGTCCCTGGGTTGGGAAGATCCTCTGGAGGAGGAAATGGCCACCCACTCCAGTCTTCTTGCCTGGAGAATCCCATGGACAGAATAGCCTGGTGGGCTACAGTCCATGGGGCTGCAAAAGAGTTGGACACAACTGAGTGACTAATGCTTTCTGCAAACTGAGAGTCTGACTTATAAACAAAAAGCAATGTGGACTGCTGGATAGGATACTGGCCCGGCATCAGAAGACCTGGACTAAAGTCTGGTCCCACCATCTGTCAGCCATATGCAATCCAAATAGTACCAGGTTCCATGTGCTCAGGGCTGCAGGAAAGCCAAAAACACTGCAAACAATTCCAATCTTCTCTCAATCTCTTCAGAAACTGTTTAGTCTTAGTGTATTCTTTTCATAAATTTAAACATTACAATCCTTCTCATACATCTCTCTCCTGTCTGCATGGAGAGTAACAAAAAGTCTCAGCTTTGTCTCATCCCTGCCTTCTTCCTCTGCAGTCTCCCCTAAGTGGGGCTCACCCCTCTGACAAGTAGCCCTTCTCATTGCTATTCCAGAGAACCAGGCCTTGACCTCCACTCCGCAAGCCAGCTGGAACCGAAACCCTGGTTCTTTCCAAAGCCAGGTGGCCTCACTTTTCAGACACCCTGCGTTCTAATCTTTTGTGTGTTAGTCACTCAATTATGTCTGACTCTTTGTGACCCCATGGACTGTAACCCACCAGGCCTTCTGTCCACGGGATTCTCCAGGCAAGAAGACTGGAGTGGGTGCCTTCTCCAGGGGATCGTCCTGACCCCCGTCTCCTGCACTGCAAGTGGACGTATCACTAGCAAAGCCACCGGGGAAGCTTTGCCATTTCCTTGCTGAGCTCAACCTCCTGCCTTACGTAAGCTAGTTAACATCCATCTTCTCATCAGTGAAATGAGGCTAATAGCACAGAGAGTTCAGAGTTGTTGGGAGGATGTGATTACATAACGCATAAACAACACAGCAGAGTGGCTCAGCACAGTAAGCCTCAGTAAATGTTACCATTGCTTTTAAAACACTATTTACTTATTTATTTGCTTGTATCAGGTCTTATTTGCAGCATGCAGGATCCTTGCTGCATCACGTAGGATCTTACCTTGTGGCAGGTGGTCACTCTAGTTGAGATACGTGGGCTTAGTTGTCCCCCAGAATGTGGGATCTTAGTTCCCCGACCAGGGATCAAACCTGGGTCCCCTTGTTAGTTGCTCAGTTGTGTCAGACTTTTTACAACTCCAGGGACTGTGGCCCAGCATACTCTGCTGTCCATGGAACTCTCCAGGCAAGAACAATGGAGCGGATGACCACTTCCTTCTCCAGGGGATCTTCCTGACCCAGGGATCGAACCCGGGTCTCCTGCATTGCTGGCAGATTCTCTACGATTGGAGCCACCAGGGAGGCCCTGTGCATTGCAAGGCAGATTCTTAACCACTGGACCTCCAAGGGAAATCCCCTTCCTATTGTTTTTTATTATTACACTCAATACAGCTGTCTGCCTTGTCTGCCTATGCACAGCTCCCTGGGCAGGCTCATCTATAACTTGTCTCCATCAGCATCTACAAGTGAAAAAGTCCCATTCTCTACAGCCAGTCAGGCTGCTCTCCAAATGTTCGACCATACTTCCAGCCACTGGCTGGATTTCCTCCATGGGATAAGCCATGTACACCACACACGAGACACACTCACGACATGACTCCTCCTCCTCCTCCTCCTCCCCAAACCAGCTTCTTCCCTGTGTCCCCTGTGCAGGAGACAGACGAGGCTACACGGGTCATAAACCTGGGATTCATCCTCGATTCCCCTTCTGCACTCTCTCGGCCCCTCTCACCAGTTGCCTTATCCTTCCTGCTAAGCATCTTCCTGTTTCACCCAGCCTTGCCTGGATGTTTCCAACAATGCTGCTCATTCTGTCTTTATTTATTCTGTCTTGTTCACCATGGATTTTTTTGTACTAATTTTGATTTTTTTAAAAAAAAATACTCCATTAAAATATTATTGATCTTGGTTATTGGAGGTTTGGGTGCCCCTTAGATTTTGCACCCAAGATAAGTGCCTACCTCGCCTCACTCTGCTATCAAGTCTTCGCCCAGTGCAGCTGCTTACAAGGTCCTGGCAGGATGACATTGCCAAAACAGAGGTCTACTTGTGGCACACACCTGCTTAATCAAAGGCCAACAGTGGCCGTCCACACCTTCCAGATCCACCCTCGTCTCCAGGGACCCTATGGTTTACCAATAGGTTACACCAGTAGGAATCCATCTCCTTTCCCTACGTTCACATTTCTGTGCCTTTGGAAATGGGGCAAGGGACCTCTGGGGCAATGCTCCAGTTAAGCTAGGGCAGTTAGGAATTTGTTGTACTTGCAAATAGCCGAGGGTTTGTGCATTCAATGATACAACTTAAATTTCAAGTCTATTTTATTAAAATTCTTCTAAAATTTATTATATTCCTCTGCAGCCTTCCATATAATATATTCATAATTTAAAATATTCTCAATGGCTCAGCCTTATCATTCTAAGCACCAGTTACAGTACTGAGCTATAATCTGGTGAGGCCAGCCTCAGGAGTCTGAAATTCATAAGTCGTCTTGCCCTGAAACTCGGGGCTCACATGTAATTCACCCCTTTTCCCTTATTTTGTTGCAGGCTTCAATGTGGAGTGCTTCTTGCTCCTCCCGATCTCCGCTCTGTGCAGTCACCAGTTCTGTTTCTTGGGATTCACTCCGAATTACTTGGCCTCATTCCAGTAGCCTCGTCGACCCTCCCCTTCACCTTGCTCTCTGCCACCCTCTCCAATAATTCTGCTTAAAGTCCAGAACTTCCTGGACTTGGCACTCCTGGAGCTCGAACAATATAATGTTTGCCTGCCTATGACTGTACTCACCTGCTTGGCTAACTGATGCATCCATTTTCTTATTCAACCTCTTCATCTTTATCTCTTCTTATGTCCTTTGACTCCTGAGTCTGCTGTTATTCAGGTTGGTGGAGAGGGTCTAGAGCATGATGTAAACCAGCCTGGATTTTAATGTACTGTCTTTATTTATTCTGTCTTGTTCACCATGGATTTTTGTACTAATTTTGTTTTTTTAAAAATACTCCATTAAAATATTATTGATCTTGGTTATTGGAGGTTTGGGTGCCCCTTAGATTTTGCACCCAAGATAAGTGCCTACCTCGCCTCACTCTGCTATCAAGTCTTCGCCCAGTGCAGCTGCTTACAAGGTCCTGGCAGGATGACATTGCCAAAACAGAGGTCTACTTGTGGCACACACCTGCTTAATCAAAGGCCAACAGTGGCCGTCCACACCTTCCAGATCCACCCTCGTCTCCAGGGACCCTATGGTTTACCAATAGGTTACACCAGTAGGAATCCATCTCCTTTCCCTACGTTCACATTTCTGTGCCTTTGGAAATGGGGCAAGGGACCTCTGGGGCAATGCTCCAGTTAAGCTAGGGCAGTTAGGAATTTGTTGTACTTGCAAATAGCCGAGGGTTTGTGCATTCAATGATACAACTTAAATTTCAAGTCTATTTTATTAAAATTCTTCTAAAATTTATTATATTCCTCTGCAGCCTTCCATATAATATATTCATAATTTAAAATATTCTCAATGGCTCAGCCTTATCATTCTAAGCACCAGTTACAGTACTGAGCTATAATCTGGTGAGGCCAGCCTCAGGAGTCTGAAATTCATAAGTCGTCTTGCCCTGAAACTCGGGGCTCACATGTAATTCACCCCTTTTCCCTTATTTTGTTGCAGGCTTCAATGTGGAGTGCTTCTTGCTCCTCCCGATCTCCGCTCTGTGCAGTCACCAGTTCTGTTTCTTGGGATTCACTCCGAATTACTTGGCCTCATTCCAGTAGCCTCGTCGACCCTCCCCTTCACCTTGCTCTCTGCCACCCTCTCCAATAATTCTGCTTAAAGTCCAGAACTTCCTGGACTTGGCACTCCTGGAGCTCGAACAATATAATGTTTGCCTGCCTATGACTGTACTCACCTGCTTGGCTAACTGATGCATCCATTTTCTTATTCAACCTCTTCATCTTTATCTCTTCTTATGTCCTTTGACTCCTGAGTCTGCTGTTATTCAGGTTGGTGGAGAGGGTCTGAGCATCTGTCTGATGGTGGCTATGTGATCCACAGGGTAACTCTCATGCTATTTCTGCTGTGGCATTTCTCCACGGAGGGGATCAAGGGCAGAGGTTAAGAAAGAACTCCGACCTCAAGCATTTGCAGGACTTGGCATCCTCTGTCCTTTCCCTCCATCTCTGTGCTCACCAGAGAACTGCAATCCTAATTTTTTTTTTAGGTGAGATGGGATGAAGAGACAGGGAAAACCAAACACATGCAACCCAAGTGGGTGATTCCTGAAGGGAACATTGAATCAATGGCTCTCACACAGGTTTGAATAAATTTGCCCTAAATTCTTTCGGTTCCTTGTTAAACTAGGAGAAGGCAGGGGATTACTCAGGGTTCCAGTGCTGCCCTCTACTCAGTGATGCATTAAAGGGTTCCAGTGCTGCCCTGCTGGTTCAGTGTTAAAGAATCCACCTGCCAATGCAGGAGATGCAGGTTTGATCCCTGGGTCAGGAAGATCCCCCGGAGAAGGAAAGGGCAACCCACTCCAGTATTCCTGCCTGGGAAATCCCGTGGACAGAGGAGCCTGGCAGGCTATAGTAGAGCTGCAAATAGTCAGACACAACTTAGCGACTAAACAACAAAGGGTTCCAGAAGGTGACAACCCTTATTATTAAGAGTTTACTTGTAATAATGAAATTATAAAACACAGAAAATTGCCACATGAATGAGCAAAGGCAGAAACACTACGATCCTCAACAACCTGCACTGAGACAGAAACTGGTCAGAACAAGATTTCTAAATTAATCTTTTTTTAGTAACAGAGCTGTTTGAAGAAAACAGCCATGGAATCGAATCTGAAATTTCAGTTTCTGATTGTCCGTTTTCCTGGTCATTATTCTCTTTGAAAAATAAAGAAATAAAGCCAGGGGCAGAGAAGAAGGTATAGTACTACCTGGATACCGAACACAAATAAGTCTTTTTTGTGTTCTCCAGTATCCCCCGCCCCTTGTCTCTATGTCTTTGAAAAGAAATGCAGCATAATGGAAATAGCAAGTGCTAAAGAGCCAGAAGGAGGAGAGGGCATCAGGGGAGGAGATGGCTGGATGGCATGCCCGATGCAATGGACACAAACCCAGGCAAACTTCAGGAGATGGCGAGGGACCCAGAGGCCTGGGGTGCTCTAGTCTGTGAGGCCCCAAAGAGTCAGACACAACTGAGCGACTACACACACACACACACACATGAGCCAGAAAGATCCAGGGTGACCTCAGCCCCATCATTCATTCTCTAGATGGCCTGAGGCATATCCCTTTAACACAGTGAGCCCCCAAAAAGGGTCCTGAAGGGCACGCCAGTGGATGCCTTTGAGGACTGAACGTGAGAACGTCCACAGGATCTTGAGTTCAGCGCCTGGCACACGGCGGGAACTCAGAGAACACTGGTTTCCCTCTCGTCTTCCTCTTCTTCACTTTCAGATCATCTGTGTCAGGGGCCAGAACCTGGTGTCAAGGTCTTTACCTCCATCCTCTGCTAACACTTACCCTCAACAGTGGAACTCGGAAACGTTTTGTGTTTCTTCACAACATGAAAATAGCGGCCCAGGGAAAGAAGCAAATTCTAAGAGCTCAGTGGTATGGGATGACTGGCGGGCCTGGCTTCTCAGCCCGGCAGGCTATAGTAGAGCTGCAAATAGTCAGACACAACTTAGCGACTAAACAACAAAGGGTTCCAGAAGGTGACAACCCTTATTATTAAGAGTTTACTTGTAATAATGAAATTATAAAACACAGAAAATTGCCACATGAATGAGCAAAGGCAGAAACACTACGATCCTCAACAACCTGCACTGAGACAGAAACTGGTCAGAACAAGATTTCTAAATTAATCTTTTTTTAGTAACAGAGCTGTTTGAAGAAAACAGCCATGGAATCGAATCTGAAATTTCAGTTTCTGATTGTCCGTTTTCCTGGTCATTATTCTCTTTGAAAAATAAAGAAATAAAGCCAGGGGCAGAGAAGAAGGTATAGTACTACCTGGATACCGAACACAAATAAGTCTTTTTTGTGTTCTCCAGTATCCCCCGCCCCTTGTCTCTATGTCTTTGAAAAGAAATGCAGCATAATGGAAATAGCAAGTGCTAAAGAGCCAGAAGGAGGAGAGGGCATCAGGGGAGGAGATGGCTGGATGGCATGCCCGATGCAATGGACACAAACCCAGGCAAACTTCAGGAGATGGCGAGGGACCCAGAGGCCTGGGGTGCTCTAGTCTGTGAGGCCCCAAAGAGTCAGACACAACTGAGCGACTACACACACACACACACACATGAGCCAGAAAGATCCAGGGTGACCTCAGCCCCATCATTCATTCTCTAGATGGCCTGAGGCATATCCCTTTAACACAGTGAGCCCCCAAAAAGGGTCCTGAAGGGCACGCCAGTGGATGCCTTTGAGGACTGAACGTGAGAACGTCCACAGGATCTTGAGTTCAGCGCCTGGCACACGGCGGGAACTCAGAGAACACTGGTTTCCCTCTCGTCTTCCTCTTCTTCACTTTCAGATCATCTGTGTCAGGGGCCAGAACCTGGTGTCAAGGTCTTTACCTCCATCCTCTGCTAACACTTACCCTCAACAGTGGAACTCGGAAACGTTTTGTGTTTCTTCACAACATGAAAATAGCGGCCCAGGGAAAGAAGCAAATTCTAAGAGCTCAGTGGTATGGGATGACTGGCGGGCCTGGCTTCTCAGGGTAGCTTCTTTTGAAACCTTCATTTATTAATAGAAACAGTTTTGTTCCCGCTTGCTTTTAGTTTCAGAAGAAAATCGGACTGGGATGAAGGCAGGGTGGGCAGCGAGGCCTGTATCTGGGCCAGCCTGCAGGGTCCCCAAGGAGACCGAAAGAGACATCAGACCGCGATGCCAATGGAAGCCATTTTGAAGAAGACTTGAAACAGGAAGCAGAGAAACTGATTATGATTTGGTGGATGAGGAAAGCACCCCCATGTGCAAGTGGGAGAGGGTGAGTTCCTCTCTCCACAGGGCAGTTTCTCTCACTGTGATGTGTGTTGAACAGTGGGGGGCTTTGACTAACTCTGGCCTGAACGTTTCTGCAAGCCATGAGCTGGAACAAACCAACAGACCTTGGTGGCAATGACAAACAGATTGAGGGGAGTTTACACACAAAATAAAACATACCTGGGCTTTGAAGCTGCCCTGCGCTCCAGGTCACCCTCTTCAACCCAGTGTGAACACAGCATTGTGTAGAGCTCCGCTCTCCTCTCTTCCTGGCACAGACACTGAGATCCAGCATGTCTGGGAGGGTGACCGTCGCTCAGAGGCATTCATGGTGTTCATTAATCTACTCTTGGATCAGGATCTAGATCCAGAGACTTCCCTCCTCTTAAACTTGTTTGAGACCTTTTCCCTTGAGACTGGGCTCCCAAACACAAGAGCAGGGAAATAGGCAGATAGTTACACATGAGCAGGGGACCCAAAGGGGCCAAAGAACTGGCCCTAAAAATAAAGAAATGGAGAAATGTGGTGGCCCAAGGATGGAAGAACAAGGTGAATAAGGAATGCAGGAACAGATAAACCAGATCCTTACTGTCCTTCCCTCCCCTGTGCTGTAACCATTACTCTTCCCCACCCGGTAAACCTCCCCCCACCCAGTGCACCCTAACATACCCAATCAGCAAAGACCCCTGTCCCACTCTTTGGGCTCGAGTTATAAAAGTGGATCAACGACCTTTGTTCAAGGTCGGTTCTCCCTTGAGTCGGCCCTCTGTTCTAACAGTGTCTTCCACTAATAAACTTTACTCTCCTCTCGAAAAAAAATTAATAAACTTCTTTCAGGGAAAAACTAGAAGGAAGGAAGAGCAGGAGAAGTTCCTGGCAAACGTGTGGTTCAGCCCTCTCAGAAGAAACCACATAGCCAGGCTCTGCACTCTGAACACGCCTGTGACACTCTTCTTCAAAGGCAGGTCAACCAGGTGGTGACTCATGGTCTGACCCTTGTCTCGTGGAGGGGATGGAGGGGGATCTCAGTGCCCCGTGTGGCAGCTTCCTCAGCAAGCGCCCTGCAGCCTCGCTGTTATCTTCTGTGACTGGCCCACTTCCGGAAGGCAGCCCCATATGCGTTTTATTATCCGTCTTTGAATCCCTTCCAATACTTTGATGTCCTTGAAGTTAAAAAGCTAAAAACTTCACACAGTGCAGCATGCACACAAAATACCTTTAGAAATCTCTAGTTCCAAGGAACGTGGGCAAAGTCAAATCTCTCTACACGATGCTGATTGTGTTCCTCGCTTAGGGCTTGTCCTTGGCATGTTACTGCAAAAATACCTACTATCATCGTCATCGCCATCATTTCCTCAGTTTTAAGAATTATAATAGCTAGAAAGTTAGCTTCTCATTTTTTGAGACAAGAATTTCTGTTATCTATGGGCTTCCCTGGTGGTCCAGTGGGTAGAGTCTGCCTTGCAGTGCAAGGGGCACCAGTTCGATCCCTGGCCTGGGAAGATCCCATGTGCCTGGACCAGTGCGTCCAATTACAAGCCAGCCAGTTGCGCCTGGAAACACAAGAGCAGGGAAATAGGCAGATAGTTACACATGAGCAGGGGACCCAAAGGGCCAAAGAACTGCCTAAAATAAAGAAATGGAGAAATGTGGTGGCCCAAGGATGGAAGAACAAGGTGAATAAGGAATGCAGGAACAGATAAACCAGATCCTTACTGTCCTTCCCTCCCCTGTGCTGTAACCATTACTCTTCCCCACCCGGTAAACCTCCCCCCACCCAGTGCACCCTAACATACCCAATCAGCAAAGACCCCTGTCCCACTCTTTGGGCTCGAGTTATAAAAGTGGATCAACGACCTTTGTTCAAGGTCGGTTCTCCCTTGAGTCGGCCCTCTGTTCTAACAGTGTCTTCCACTAATAAACTTTACTCTCCTCTCGAAAAAAAATTAATAAACTTCTTTCAGGGAAAAACTAGAAGGAAGGAAGAGCAGGAGAAGTTCCTGGCAAACGTGTGGTTCAGCCCTCTCAGAAGAAACCACATAGCCAGGCTCTGCACTCTGAACACGCCTGTGACACTCTTCTTCAAAGGCAGGTCAACCAGGTGGTGACTCATGGTCTGACCCTTGTCTCGTGGAGGGGATGGAGGGGGATCTCAGTGCCCCGTGTGGCAGCTTCCTCAGCAAGCGCCCTGCAGCCTCGCTGTTATCTTCTGTGACTGGCCCACTTCCGGAAGGCAGCCCCATATGCGTTTTATTATCCGTCTTTGAATCCCTTCCAATACTTTGATGTCCTTGAAGTTAAAAAGCTAAAAACTTCACACAGTGCAGCATGCACACAAAATACCTTTAGAAATCTCTAGTTCCAAGGAACGTGGGCAAAGTCAAATCTCTCTACACGATGCTGATTGTGTTCCTCGCTTAGGGCTTGTCCTTGGCATGTTACTGCAAAAATACCTACTATCATCGTCATCGCCATCATTTCCTCAGTTTTAAGAATTATAATAGCTAGAAAGTTAGCTTCTCATTTTTTGAGACAAGAATTTCTGTTATCTATGGGCTTCCCTGGTGGTCCAGTGGGTAGAGTCTGCCTTGCAGTGCAAGGGGCACCAGTTCGATCCCTGGCCTGGGAAGATCCCATGTGCCTGGACCAGTGCGTCCAATTACAAGCCAGAGCTCTGGAGTGCATGCGCCTGGAGCTGGTGCTCTGCAGCAACAGAGGCCACTGCAATGGGAGGCCCACACGGGTCAAAGAACAAAGATGGATGAAAAGAAATACATAAATATCCAATAAAAGAGGCCAAAATTAAAAAAAAAAAAAAAAGTATTTCTGTTATCTAAAATAAATTGTGAAAACAAATCATTTTATTAAAAGAATACAACCATAGCCAATATATAGTACTAAACCATTTACTTCATGGGTACTTTTTTCCAATGTATTTTTTGAGCCAGGATCCTTTAGGAGCCATCCACTGATTCCAAAGGGCATTCCTGACAAGGAGACCACGTGGTCTCTCCCCTGGACTGCCAGGACAGCCCTCTGCACCTTGCAGTTGCAGGCAGCTGAAAAATTGGACAGGGTGGCTGAGTCTTTGAAAGGTGGATGGGTCAACATTTTTAATTTAGTAAGTCAGTATGATTTAGGTCCCCACTGAGTACAGCTTGTTCTATAATGGGGAAAAGCTCTGAAATTTCTTGCCTCAGCTCTGCCCCTACTTTGGGGGTAGCTACGAATATTAGTGAGACAAACCAAAGTCAGATCCTTCAAAGTGGGACATACAGAAGGTGCTGGAGAGTGCCACAGACAGTGCTTTGGGGGCAGGGTTCATCTCTACAGTAGTGCTGAATTTAATTTTAAAATGACTGTCTTCATATGTCAAAGATACCCAAACAATAAGCATGCATTATGCATTGAAATATACAACACATTTAGAGCTAAATTTATAGACCTACACTCACACACATATATCTGTTGCCCTGCTCTCACTCACGGTCAGATATTTCAGGGGAAAACATCTGGCAGCTTCCTTCTAGGCAATCTTTTTCTCCATAAAACTCTCCTCACACCTTTGTTCTAGCTATGATGAATTTTTCAGCTACCAAAGAGGTCATACTCTTTTTTCATCCCAAACTTGGCTCAAATGCCTTCTACTACCTGAAATGCCTGCCCTGCCCTCATTCCTTCTTAACCTAGCTAGTTCTCCCCATGTGCTGATGAGAGCTCCGGTGACCTCATCCAGGAAGTTTTCTCCCTGCCCACCTCTCTCTCTCTGTCTCTCTCTCTCTCACGCACGTGCACACACACACACACACACACACACACACACCCACACTCTCACACACCATCTATGGACTTGACTAGGACCTCAAGGCTTACTTCTTCTGTAGCATTTAATACCCTTTATTGAATGATCTGGTTACTCATCTGTTCCCCACCACCACTGTAATCAACAAGAAACCCAAGGTACCTTCCCAGGACAGACCCAACTCCCTTCCCCCCAACATTTCCCCTGCCTGCCTCTTGTCTATAGAAAAATTTTAGCTTATTAGGCCTTTTCCATAGTTCTACAGAATAAAATTAATTGGAGAAGTGAGAAAACGAAGAAACAAAGAAAAACAGTCAAATAAGACAAAAGACTGTTTAGCCATTAAAGTCAAGGATGTTTCGTTCCTCCTCAAGGGCTGCAGCTCAATTCTGAGCCACGTCCTTTGAGCTGTTTGGCAGATTCTGACACTCCCACAGGGCGGAAGAAGTTAACTAGGGGCTGACCATAGGCACAGAGACCCCAAACTGCTTGGAACCAGAAGGTTGTTGATGTTGGCTCCTAGTTACCTCAGAAGAATGTCCATGAGTTGATCATGCACCCCACAGTCCTCTCCCTCACCCTCTCTTTAAAAACCTTTCCAAGAAATCCATCCGGGAGTTCAAGGGTTTTGAGCACTGGCCGCACCGAGTGATGAATTTAATTTTAAAATGACTGTCTTCATATGTCAAAGATACCCAAACAATAAGCATGCATTATGCATTGAAATATACAACACATTTAGAGCTAAATTTATAGACCTACACTCACACACATATATCTGTTGCCCTGCTCTCACTCACGGTCAGATATTTCAGGGGAAAACATCTGGCAGCTTCCTTCTAGGCAATCTTTTTCTCCATAAAACTCTCCTCACACCTTTGTTCTAGCTATGATGAATTTTTCAGCTACCAAAGAGGTCATACTCTTTTTTCATCCCAAACTTGGCTCAAATGCCTTCTACTACCTGAAATGCCTGCCCTGCCCTCATTCCTTCTTAACCTAGCTAGTTCTCCCCATGTGCTGATGAGAGCTCCGGTGACCTCATCCAGGAAGTTTTCTCCCTGCCCACCTCTCTCTCTCTGTCTCTCTCTCTCTCACGCACGTGCACACACACACACACACACACACACACACCCACACTCTCACACACCATCTATGGACTTGACTAGGACCTCAAGGCTTACTTCTTCTGTAGCATTTAATACCCTTTATTGAATGATCTGGTTACTCATCTGTTCCCCACCACCACTGTAATCAACAAGAAACCCAAGGTACCTTCCCAGGACAGACCCAACTCCCTTCCCCCCAACATTTCCCCTGCCTGCCTCTTGTCTATAGAAAAATTTTAGCTTATTAGGCCTTTTCCATAGTTCTACAGAATAAAATTAATTGGAGAAGTGAGAAAACGAAGAAACAAAGAAAAACAGTCAAATAAGACAAAAGACTGTTTAGCCATTAAAGTCAAGGATGTTTCGTTCCTCCTCAAGGGCTGCAGCTCAATTCTGAGCCACGTCCTTTGAGCTGTTTGGCAGATTCTGACACTCCCACAGGGCGGAAGAAGTTAACTAGGGGCTGACCATAGGCACAGAGACCCCAAACTGCTTGGAACCAGAAGGTTGTTGATGTTGGCTCCTAGTTACCTCAGAAGAATGTCCATGAGTTGATCATGCACCCCACAGTCCTCTCCCTCACCCTCTCTTTAAAAACCTTTCCAAGAAATCCATCCGGGAGTTCAAGGGTTTTGAGCACTGGCCGCCCCGTCTCCTTGCTTGGCACCAGCAGTAAATGCTGTACTTTCTCCATGACCACCCAGTGCCAGTGCACTGGTTTTACCACAGGGGGCCAGCAGACCCCCACGTGGTTTGGTAACACCACCCTCGCCTTTGAGGGTCAGCTTCACCAGCCCCTCCAGCTGAGAGGGTGCCTTTTTCACTGTGTGTTCCCACTCGTTCCATGGTGCCTAGAAAACAGGTTACCAAATACTGAGTAAAGGAGTGAATGAATGAGTGAATGGCCTCTTGCTCTGACCATCTCGTGAAGAGTTACCTCATAGACCATCTCTAACCCCACTCCCACCCTGAAATCTGGGATTGAGGGCTGCAGGGTGGAGACTGTGGTCTCCGTGTTCCCAGGGCGACATGCAGCTACCTGACACACCATCGGCAGTCCACCTGGATGAGAAAAAGCACCTCAGTGGGTCGTTTTTCTTTTCCTAGAGGTTTTCATCACAGTTTGTGGCTGATTTTATCAAGCCTAGACTTTTTTTTCTTCCTATGCTGTGGAGCCTCAGTCCCTATAACATAAACCTCTTTCATCATTAGTCTTTCTGGTGGAATTTGATAGGGGTCATATAAAATCCTTCTCCTCATCTGCTAATAGCAATTTATGGACACTTACTCTGAGCAATATACATTGCAAAAGACTGGAAAACTCACCCTCTGGTTATGATTCAGCACTGTAACGAAATAGCTGTGAAACTAGACTGATAGTTTAATCAGCGCTATGTGATCCTTATTTGTGGTTGGCTGCCTCATCAATTTTCATTTGGGAGTTGAAATGGACTCTGAGGCAGATATGGCATTAATTACGGGAGAAATTGGTTGCAATATGCCTAGAGGTAAAACCCTTCTGATGGGAATCTGAGATTGAAAGAAAGCCAAATTATAAAAGGATGATTTACTGGAAAAGGCAAATGTATGCATTACCATCACTGCTTAGCAAAGAAAAAAGAGCTGATAAACCAGAAAGATTGTGGAATGACAGAAAAGTGAAAAAAAATCCCTGGGTCCAACTCACTCAAAACAAGATTTATTCTTTTGCTGAATGCATTATATTTCCCCAGATACACACAGCATTTTCCAAGAGTGCGCTTCAATTAAAAGGCAAGCGAGCATTAATAACAGTTGGCTGAGTCCCTATTTTCGTCTAGATTGAAATATGTTTTACTAAGAACTGGACAGGGAGTGTACAGGGATGCCAAAGTTAAAATTCATATTACCACGTATGGCATCTGCTGTGCATCAGGTTTCTTCTTATAATATCACACAGGTTTTTTTTTCCTGAAGATTCCAAACACTCTCTTAGATAATACCTTCTTTCTCATATCACCAGATATTGATGAAGTAAAATATAGAGGAAAAATCATAGCTGAAGGACTATCCTCAATTTAATATGAGAAAACTAAGACATGAGGACCTTCAGTTAATGTGTTTTCAAAGCAACATATTCTTTTTCAGTAGGCATATAACAGTGAGTTATTTAAAAAATTTTTTGAGAATTAATACTTCTTCCCTCACTATACACAGGCTTCCATGGTAACTCAGTAGAAAGAATGTGCCTGCCAATGCAGGAGGCATGGATTTGATCCCTTGGGTTGGAAAGAATTGATCCTTGGAGAAGGAAATGGCAACGCACTCAAGTACTCTTGCCTGGGAAATCCAGTGGAGAGAGGAGCCTATGGGCTCCCTGGGGTCTCAGAAGAGATGAACACAACTTAAGTGACTAAACGACAATAATAACCTTCACTGTACCCCAAAAAAGAAGAGCAGCACTGGCTGGGAAATGTTTACTCATACCTAGGGATGAGCAAAAGTGAGGAGCCTCTATGTGGCAGACAAAGAGCAACACAATAGAGTGGTTAGGGGCCAGAGTTGAAGCCAGGCTGTCCACACCCACATTCTGCTTCTGCTGCTTACCAGTCAGGCGACCTGAGCCCTGGCCTCTGTGCCTCAGTCTCCTCAGCTGTATGCCTGGTGTAGCACACAGGAGTTTCTTATTATCCTAAGAATTAAGTTGGGTCCCATCTTTAAGATGGAGAAGCTGCAGGAACCACTTGAATTGGGCAACACAGATGTATGAGAGTTCTGAGACCATGTGCAGGATGGTTTCACAGGTTTCCACGGGCTGGCTGAGACCAGGTAGTGTCCAGATGGGAGACTGAAGGGCACCGAACCTGAAGCTCAGCACCTTGGCCAGGAGACCCGGGACCACAGACTCCACGGGCAGGTCTGTGGACGTGGTGGGTATCTCTGTGTAAGCCCGGCATTGAGTGCCCACCAACACATTTGTAGCTAAAGGTATTTTTATTCGGTTTCCTTTCTTCATACAGTGCCTGGAAAATAGGTACATAAGAGTGAGATAGGCTCTGTTCCTCTAAATACAGTGCTTAAAGATAGAACTGAAAAATCTTTTTTTTTTTTTTCCAGAATGTAGCACAACAAGAAATGGAAGTAGAAATAGGGAGAAGAGACTGGTTCAGAGACATGGGGGGCAGATTGAAAAAAAAAAAGTCTACAAAATATTGAATCAGCATTTCAAAAGAAGCAAAAAGGAACTGGGAAGATGCAACAGTGGAGAAACAATGAATAAGAACTTTCTAGAATTAATGAAAGATAGAAATTCTTAAATTCAGTGAATATTACTAACCCTGTACAGAACATGAAAAAAGAAATCTACACCTACACTCATCAGAGTTAACTGCTGATTATCAGAGACAAAAGGAACAATTTAAAAAGTAGCCAAAGAGAAGACCAATCATCTATATAAGTGCACTAATTAATCTTATAGCTGACTTCTCTCAACAGCAAGAATGGAAATCAGAAGACAAAATGACAATACCTTCAAAGTACCAGAAAAATAATCTGTCCACTAAATATGGTAACTAGCTAACATTTTCTTTAAATCAAAATAAATCATTTCTAGCTTTCCCCCCCGCCAAAACTGAGAGAACTTACTACCACCAAACACTCAATAAAGGACATTCTGAAGATTTTACTTAGAAGGAATAAAGTCCTAGATGAAAGGTCTCCTATGGAAAAGAAATGCTGGCAAAATACCATGACTGCATAAATGAATATAAGCAATTATTAATTATGCAAAATAATAAGGAAGTGGTCAACAAAGGATTAAAATTTTAAATTAAGTATCAGACAGGAACAACTTTTAAAGACAGAAACAACAGCTTGGCTCTCTCTGATGATTCCCTATTCTATTGCATTCGGCTTGCACTCTACCTACAAGTAACTTGGCAACTACTAACTTCTGTATGACACATAATTTTCCTATCTAAGAAGGATATATACCTTTTGAGTTGTTCAGGTCACCATGTTTATTTCCCTCAAGGGTCTTATAAAGTTTTCTTTGTATAGAAACTGTACATTTCTTCTTGAGTTCATTCTTGGAAATTTATCTTGTTACTGCTTTATAAATGAGATCTTGCATTATTATATAATTGGTTTTTGACTCTGTACATTAAGTTTAATATTTATGTATAGAAATTCTGTAGTAGTCAACTTTCTGAATTATCATATTATTTATGGTAATTTTTCCATTGGCCATTGGTTTCGGAGGTTTACATTATCACATTGTATGCAAAGATTTTACTTCCTCTTTCTTCCATGTGTATTTCCTTTGCCTGTTCGCATTATGTATGACATTAGTCTACACAGTATTAAACAATAGCAGTGTTTGTGGACATTCTCCTGTTTCTAACCTTAATGGAGATGTTATTTCTAGTGTTTATCCACTAAGTAGGATGCTGTTTTGTGAATTTAGATGGGCATGTTTTGCCATATTAAAGAAGAGTATGTCTATAAATTCCTATTTAGGTAATTTTAATAGATCTCAAACTCTATCAAATGCCTCTTTAGTACTCATAAAAAGTATCCTAGTATTTTTCCTATGCACAACTATGAATATGATGAAATTCATTATGATATATTTTTATAACACGTGTGTGTGCATGCTGAGTCATGTCCAATTCTTTGCAACCCCATGGACTATAGCTCACCATGCTCCTCTGTCCATGGGATTTCTCAGGCAAGAATACTGGAGTGGACTGCTGCTTCCTTCTTCAGGGGATCTTACTGATCCAGGGATCAAATCCACATCTCCTGCATTGGCAGGCTGATTCTTTTCCTCTGCACCAACTAGGAAACCCATTTTTACACCAAATCAACTATATATCACCCACAAACATTCACATGGATGGTGTATTATCTTTTAAGGTGCTACTAGACTGTGTTTGTTTCATCTTATTTAGGATAACTGTCTCACTGTTAAAATGAAAATCTGTGACTTTGTTTTCATGCTCTTATTTTTTCAATATTTGGTGACAATGTTTTACTTACTTCATAAAAAATTTCTTTGAAGAATTTCTTTATCTTTCTATGTCCTATAAAGTTGAAAATGCATAGGAATTGTCCTCACTGCCAGTCAACACCTTTTTCAATGAAGAAAGAACTTTCCTATCTCTTCTTTCTTTTCTTTTCTCTGTTTCATTTATTTATTTTTGCCAGCTACAGTTCTGAAGGAGGGGTAGATTGGAAGGGGTTGTGAAGATTAAGCACAAATGGAAAACATAGAAGTTGATATCCTCTCCTCTCCTCTCCTTAGCTTCCCATCCCAAAGCGAAAGCAGCAGTAATAGTTGGGGGAGGGGAAGAATCTCAAACTTTAAATGATGTTCAGAGTTTTTATTATCAAATTGAGTTGCATCTTTAAAACGCTGCACTGAGATTTTTCCCATGACTTGAAGTGGTGGAGGACTTTTGATCCTCTAAGAGTTACTAGAAAAATCTATGAGATTTAAACAAGCACAATGAGTTGGCCTAAAGGGCGGCAGGAGGAAACGCAGCTGTTTTATGACGGTACCCTGTTAAGTCCATCTTTGCTATGTGACAGTCACACCTGCTTAGAACACTATCAAGAAGGATGAATAAAAGCAGCCCAGGCTGTTTAAAGGAGTACAAAAATGAAAAAAAAAAAAAATCCTGATGTCTGCTCAGTGACTATCCAACACAGAGTTGCTTCTGTCATTTCCATATCAAGTTTTTAAACCCTATCTACAAGAGACTACTCTATTTCAAAAAAGTTTTTTGGCCACTAGTACATCATCTCGGTCAAAATAGACAGCCATCCAGGCTCCCAAGAACCAGAAAGGAAAGGCTGATGGAGAGATCCCATTGGTCAAAGTGGTGTCACGATATGCTCTCAGAGTGAAGACCTCCCTTCCAGAGAGACCTGATCAGAAAGCAGAACAGCTTTGCCCTTTCTTCTAGTGCTCTCTGATATTTGTAATTCAGCTGCATCTCCTGAGGAGTAGCCAGAACCACAATGCAATAATTCTCTTATCGCTGCAGTTATGAAGGAGGAGACATTTGATAATTCAATGCCTACAAGTATCCAGGAGGGTTAGTGTGCAACAGCTTTCTCCCAGATACTGACAAAGCTCATGCTCTCGCCTCCCTCAGGTGCTTGCTCCAGTGTTACTTTTTCCAAAAGCTTCATTGGAACGCTCTACAATTCTCAACCCCCAGCAGTTCATATTTCTTTTCCCTGCTATCTCTTTAATGTATCTATAATAGTATATACTCTACCTATTTGTCTTGTCTGTCTTCTCCAGTAGACTCCATAAGGGCAGGAACTTTTGTCTAGTTTGTTGACCATTGAATCCCCAGTGCCAAGCCCAGTGTGTGGCAGATGGTAGGTATTCAAAAAACACTTCCTCGAGGAATAAACGAATGAATCAAAGAACTGAAACTTAGTGTGTGAGTCTCTCAGTCGTGTCTGACTTTTTGCGACCCCAAGGACTGTAGCCTGCCAAGCTCCTCTGTCCATGGAATTCTCTAGGCAAGAATACTGAAGTGGGAAAACATAATAAGAGTCCCTTAATGGTGATTTTGAAAAAATTAATTATGGTAGGATCCATAAAAGGGTAGTAAAGAATAAGTACTCTAAAATCAGATTACCTCAAGACTTCCCCAGTGGCTAAGACTCCAAGTTCCCAATGCAAGGGGCATGGGTTCGGTCCCTGGTTGGGGAGCTAAGATCCCAGATGCCACATAGAACAGCAAAGAAAAAAAAAATAAGATTACCCGGAATAAAGTTTTGTCTCTGATACTTGCTATCTTTGTGTTATTGAGAAATTTACCTAATCTGTTAATGCCTCAGTTTTCAAAATGAAGATTATAAATGTACACACCTCTTAGGACTGGCGCCAGTATTAATGAGATAATTACAGCAAATATTTAGCACAGTTCTTGACATACAGCAAATAATTAAATAATGTTAACTATTATTATTACAATGGAATGCCATGCAACTATTAAAAGCACAAGGCTAATTTATATCTATGGACATGGCAAGATTATAGATTTTAAAGAAAAAAAAACCTACCCCAAAACAAATATCTATAGTATGATCTTATTATATGGTTTAAGTTTTATTTTATTTTGTTTTGACTTTTTGGCTGCACCCTGAGGCATGTGGGATCATAGTTCCCCCATCAGGGACTGAACCCATGTTCCCTGCAGCGGAAGTGCTGAGTCCCAACAACTGGACCACCAGGGACGTCCCTCACATTGTTTTTTACAAAAATCTCTGGGTTATATGTGCACAGATTCAAACACATAAATGAAACCAAATCAAACTTCTATTAGTGGTTGCCTATAATGAAAATGATATGGATGTTTGTGAAGGCGACTTTAACTTTCTGCTCTGTGGAGCAAACATTTCTCACTGTTTGAATTGTGTGACTGAATTATTTACAACAGGCACAAATTTATTCACAGTTTTTGGCATATAAAACTTTAAAAGTGGGGTGCATGATTCCTTCGTGGCCTGCCTGCTGAGCCTGCCTCTGAGATAGCGGCCCAGATCTGTGAGGCATGGCTTTAAGGGTGTTAGAAAAGATCTCTAGCTAGACTCTTTTATCAAAGAGTATGAATCTTTTAAAATTCGTTCCCCAGTTGGTATACAAATACTTAAGTCCCTTTCTATGAGTTGTATTTTTCCCAAGCATAAAATCGGATTTGTGGGAGAGTGAAGAATTCTAGATTTTTTTCATACTGTGCTCACTGTCTCCCTCGTCTCCAAGACTCTGAATCACTCTCTTAGATGCCATAGCTCTTGGTTTCTCTTCCTAAAATGTAACCTAGTCACCATTAATGTAGCTGATTCATGAACTTGAATCAGTCCTAGTCTTTCTCATCTTCACCTCCGTGTCACAAAGCCCTGATCAACGGCAGCAGAACACGTTCCCGAAGTAGCAGCTCTGCTGTGACCATCCCGTTTCCTGTGGGAAATGAGTAACTCTCCTCTGTTCTGAGAACCTCAGCCTTTCCTGACTCTTCTTTCCTCTCCTTTCTCATGTTCAACCCATTTTAATCATCAGTAGGTCAATAAATGTTTGTTGAAACTTACCGGGTGCCCTGCACAGACCTTGGGGCTATAGAAACACCACAGCAAATGCCCTTTGTCTTTGAGGTGCTCACAGTCTAGTGGGGAAATCGTGCGTCTGTGTTAAGCCACTGCCCAACTCTTCTGAGAGCCCAAGGACTGTAGCCCGCCAGGCTCCTCTGCCCATGGGATTCTCCAGGCAAAAATACTGGAGTGGGTTGCCAGGCCCTCCTCCAGAGGATCTTCCCAATGCAGGGATGGAACCAGTGTCTCTTACATCTCCTGCACGGACAGGCAGGTTCTTTACCACTAGCGCCACCTGGCAAGCCTGGGGAAATAGACACATAAGCAAACAAAACATTCTACAAAATGTGCAGAATGGAAAAACAGAGCAGCCGCTTCTCCCTGATAACATCTCTTGTATGTTACCTTCTGCTACCTTGCTCATAGAAGTCCTTCTTCAGTGAGTCCCGAAACCATCTCTCTGTTCTCTGTATCTCCCATGCTAACCCCTTCTCTACAGGGCAGCTCAAGGAACCATATCAGATTATCATTTTTAGTTTCCTCCATGATTTTACATGTTCTTACTTTACTCCAGTGCTCAAAAACCTTCTTAGTTTCTCAGTACCAGCCTGGCGGCACACAAAATACTTCCAGGTCACAATAAGTAGCCGATGTATCCTCTCGATTAGGAGCTAACAAATGAATAAATGAAAGCTGAATGAGTGAATCTGGACTGAACCCCCCTATTCAGACCTTTATTGTGCACTTGTATGGCTCCGGCCATACTACTTCATTCACATGGATATAAATTCTGCTCCCAAAGGCACATCAGCATATTTTTGCCTCCGTCCCTCACTAGTCTTGCTTTATCTGTGTCCCTGGGAAATGCTTTCCAAGGCCCTCTTGTCTGCCAACAATCTCAAGCTCAGCTCGGGACCCACCTCTTCCCCAAACACCACTCTTCTTCCAAAACTCGCCAGAGCCGCTCATTTGCCGCTTCGGAACAAGCAACTGGGAATTGCTATCTTTTGATAAATATGCCCTGTCTCTCCAAACAGGATCCCCATAATTTATCAGTTTCTCTAAAACTGGAACAACAACCCTTAGCTCTCATATAATAATTACTTAGAGGGCTGAAACAATACATTTGGAAGAGAAAACAGCATTTATTCCCAATAGATGCAAATGACGCACTCCTGTGTCTACCTCAACTGCAGACTGAACAAGGGGTCTGACAGGAAATCACGAGGCAGCGGCCTGCGTGAGCATGATAATGAACTAGGAACATACTGATCAACATCTTCTCTCCCATCAGCACGACAGAATTACAAATCTGTTTCCAGGGAGAGCTCCATCAAACCCACCAGCTGTCGCTGGACATTTCATCATTTATTTGGTTTGATTATTAAAGATTCAGTCGTGTTTAAACTGGGAAGTGGGGGAGAAGGACTAACAGTCCCCCTGGGCTCTGCACAAAATTGAAAAGCATCTCTCTGATATAGCTCTCTGTGACCTTCAAGCTTTGGAAAAGAATCAAGCAGCAAAATCCACATTTTCATCTCATTCCACAACATGGTCACCTACTCCACTCCAAAATTCAGGAGCCCCTAGGCATAGAAATGGCCTGTTTACCATGTAACTGGGAAGTAACTGAGAAGGGTGGGACCCGAAGGCACGATGTGGAGCCCTCCATGGCCAATTTCCACATCCAGTCTGCACCACGGTGCTCTGGGCTCATGGCAGCAGGACACCTAAGGCAGTGGGCTCATGCTATATACACCTGCGTACCCACAATGGAACAGATCAGGGTAGGGAATTCCTTCAGAAAACTTGTGCACTTGTAATGGCTGAATGAGTGAATCTGGACTGAACCCCCTATTCAGACCTTTATTGTGCACTTGTATGGCTCCGGCCATACTACTTCATTCACATGGATATAAATTCTGCTCCCAAAGGCACATCAGCATATTTTTGCCTCCGTCCCTCACTAGTCTTGCTTTATCTGTGTCCCTGGGAAATGCTTTCCAAGGCCCTCTTGTCTGCCAACAATCTCAAGCTCAGCTCGGGACCCACCTCTTCCCCAAACACCACTCTTCTTCCAAAACTCGCCAGAGCCGCTCATTTGCCGCTTCGGAACAAGCAACTGGGAATTGCTATCTTTTGATAAATATGCCCTGTCTCTCCAAACAGGATCCCCATAATTTATCAGTTTCTCTAAAACTGGAACAACAACCCTTAGCTCTCATATAATAATTACTTAGAGGGCTGAAACAATACATTTGGAAGAAAACAGCATTTATTCCCAATAGATGCAAATGACGCACTCCTGTGTCTACCTCAACTGCAGACTGAACAAGGGGTCTGACAGGAAATCACGAGGCAGCGGCCTGCGTGAGCATGATAATGAACTAGGAACATACTGATCAACATCTTCTCTCCCATCAGCACGACAGAATTACAAATCTGTTTCCAGGGAGAGCTCCATCAAACCCACCAGCTGTCGCTGGACATTTCATCATTTATTTGGTTTGATTATTAAAGATTCAGTCGTGTTTAAACTGGGAAGTGGGGGAGAAGGACTAACAGTCCCCCTGGGCTCTGCACAAAATTGAAAAGCATCTCTCTGATATAGCTCTCTGTGACCTTCAAGCTTTGGAAAAGAATCAAGCAGCAAAATCCACATTTTCATCTCATTCCACAACATGGTCACCTACTCCACTCCAAAATTCAGGAGCCCCTAGGCATAGAAATGGCCTGTTTACCATGTAACTGGGAAGTAACTGAGAAGGGTGGGACCCGAAGGCACGATGTGGAGCCCTCCATGGCCAATTTCCACATCCAGTCTGCACCACGGTGCTCTGGGCTCATGGCAGCAGGACACCTAAGGCAGTGGGCTCATGCTATATACACCTGCGTACCCACAATGGAACAGATCAGGTAGGGAATTCCTTAAGATCCAGGTTTCGTATTTGTAATTTCAGTCTTCAGAAAAGTGTTCACCAAAGAGCAGGCCTGTCATGTCTGACCTAGACAAAAATGAATGACTTATGATTTTCCACTTCCGACTACCCTTACCCCATCTCAGAAAACAAGGACAGCAGGCTTCCTCTTGCCACAGGAGTGTGGGATGCATGCTGCCGCCGTACCAGTCTCAATGGAGTTTTGAAGATCTCTCTTACCAACCTTGGAAAACACGCTGAATTAATCTTCACAGTAACCTGTGAGTCAGGCACCATTATTTCCACTTTACAAGTGAAATGACCGGGACTAAGAGAAGTCTGTGGTAGTAGGCAGAATGAGAACCTTGCAGAGATATTAATTCCTAGTCCCTGGAACCCAGAAACATTACATCATGAGGCAAAAGGTAGTGTATTAAAAAGCAGAGACATTGCTTTGCCGATAGAGGTCCCTATGGCCAGAGCTGTGGTTTTTCCAGTCGTCAGGCACAGATACGAGAGTGGGACCATAAAGAAGGCTGAGTCCCGAAGAATGGGTGCTTTCTGACTGTGGCGTTGGAGAAGCCTCTTGAGAGTCCCTTGGATTGTAAGATCAAATCAGTCAGTCCTAAAGGAAATCAATGCTGAACAGTCACTGGAAAGACTGATGGGGAAGGTCCAGTACCTTGGTCCCCTGATGTGAAGAGATGACACACTAGAAAGATCCTGATGCTGGGAAAGATGGAAGGCAGGAGAAGGGGACGACAGAGGATGAGGTGGTTGGATGGCATCACCGACTCAATGGACACGAGTTTGAGTAAGTTCTGGGGGACAATGAAGGACAGGGAAGCCTGGCATGCTGCAGTCCATGGGGTGGCAAAGAGTCAGACATGACTTCACAATAAAACAACAGCAACAACAAGGCAGATCCTTTACAGATCCACTGGAGAGGTTATCCTGGGTTTTCCAGTGGCCCCTAATGTGATCACAAAGATCCTCATAAGAGAGAACCAGAGGGTGGCACTCTCTCTCTCTCTCTGTGTGTCTCTGTCTCTGTCTCTGTCTCTCTCTCTCTCATACACACACACACACACACACACACGAGCGCGTGCGAGGAAGCAATGTGACCACACAGGCAGTGACGTAGCCACAATTCAAGAAATACCCGCAGCCACCAGAAGCCGAAGAGGCAATGAACAGATCATTCCCTAGACCTCCCAGGGGAATGCAGCCTGTCAACACCTTAATTAGGAGCCAGCGGCACTGAGTTTGCAGCCTACAGAGCTGTAGGAGAACAAACTTCTGTTGTTTGGAGCCACAGAGCTTGTGGTAATTTGTTACAGCACAGGAAACTAACACATTGGGTAATTGGCTTGGAGTCAAAGAAGAGATGCTGCCAGGATTCAAATCAAAGTTCTCTGACTCTAAAGCCCAAACCTGCTTCCCTGTATCACATGCCAAGGATGCTCAAAACGTGACCACGAGGAGCTTTGGGAAGGAACGAGAAGCTTTCCAGCCTTTCAGAGCAGTAAGGGCGCCTGACTCCTTCACAATGAGCATCTTTAAGTGATGTGCCTGGTCCTATAGTTAAGTATATATGCATATACTTTCAGTACTCTCAAACCTCAGTGTTCAATGCAATTGTTGCATCTATTAACAAATGAAAAATTAAGGCACAGAGAGGAGGTTAAATTATTTACCCAAGGTCACACACACTTCAGAGCGTATTTGTACATCTAATAATAAATATGGCAAGATCTTTTTCAAGGTTTTTACCAAGTTGGTGCTAGTGGTAAAGATTCGCCTGCTGATGCAAGAGATGCAAGAAATTCACGTTCAATCCCTGAGTTAGGAAAAATCCCCTGGAGGAGGAAATGGCAACCCACTCTAGTATGCCGTGGATGGGAAGGGAGGGCCACTGAGCGGATGCCCAGCTCTGACCCCAGGGAGCGCCATGGCGGCAGGGCCAACACTCAGGCCACAGCAGTCTGGGCACGTCCCCTCTGCTGATACGCAGGAGTTAAACTCGCTGCACCTTTTCTCCATCCCCTTAAACCCATCTCATGTGGACAGCCACCTTCCCTCCTGGAAAGGAAGCCAGGGTGCTGATGTCTGGAGGGAGAGGACAGTGGGAGAGGGAGAGCCCCAAGGATGGAACCAAAGCAGTTGGTGGTCTCCCCTGAAATTCCCTGACTCCTCTAACCCCGTCCCCTCCACTACGGTCAGCAACCAACCCATTCAACAAAGACTGTGACCAGAGGACTGGGCACATACCATGAGCGGTGGAAGAACCTGGCTCTGTGGGAGTCCCTGTGGGGAATCGGTCACAGAAGGTGCTGCTGATGTGTGCTCACTGTCTTTATTTGTCTAAAGGACCCAGACATTTTGACATTTGGTCTGTTCGACACAACATTGTGGGGCTTCTCAGGTCATTTTTGCAGCTCTTTCTCTTCCCTTTCATTCCTCTCTTACCAACAATCATTAGCAAGCCAGTTGTGGGTATGGATGAACGCAGGCTTCTAACTCCCCTTCCATCTACTCCACCAACAACAGGGTCCCTTCCGTTTAAGAGAGCGCCAGGCCTGGCGCCAATCTAAGAGCTGGAAAGGGCAAAGCAGTAATTATAGTACCTGAGGCTTGGGCTGCTGGGTGGGGAGGAAATAGCAAGCCTGACCTTCTTCAACAGATGCTAGCATGTAGGTCACCAGGGTCCACTTAGTCAAAGACCTTTTCTGAACCATCTCAAATTAATAATATTGCCTATCATAAGCAAAGTTGAATTTTTTTCCATCTACAAAACCAGACTCAAAGAAATTATATGTTTATTTCTAAAATGTAAAACAAAAATTGTATTTAATGGAGAAATTTGAGAGAGTCCGAAAAACAGGTAAATAGCATAATATTCTACAAGAGGAACTCATGGCACAATGAGATCAGTTGGCTAATCAACAGATATTTACATTGGGGCATGCGTGTGTATAAGATGCATATATATATATTTAAAAAGATGCATATATACATACATACATATATATATATATATGTACATATATATATATATATATACACATTTTAGAGGGGGGTATGGCAACCTACTCCAGCATTCTTGCCTGGAAAAATCCCATGGTCAAAGGAGACTGGCAAGGGGCTTCCCTGGTGGTCCAGTGGGTAAGGACACCGCCTTGCAGTGCAAGGCGCTCCATCCCCTTAAACCCATCTCATGTGGACAGCCACCTTCCCTCCTGGAAAGGAAGCCAGGGTGCTGATGTCTGGAGGTGAGGCCAGTGGGAGAGGGAGAGCCCCAAGGATGGAACCAAAGCAGTTGGTGGTCTCCCCTGAAATTCCCTGACTCCTCTAACCCCGTCCCCTCCACTACGGTCAGCAACCAACCCATTCAACAAAGACTGTGACCAGAGGACTGGGCACATACCATGAGCGGTGGAAGAACCTGGCTCTGTGGGAGTCCCTGTGGGGAATCGGTCACAGAAGGTGCTGCTGATGTGTGCTCACTGTCTTTATTTGTCTAAAGGACCCAGACATTTTGACATTTGGTCTGTTCGACACAACATTGTGGGGCTTCTCAGGTCATTTTTGCAGCTCTTTCTCTTCCCTTTCATTCCTCTCTTACCAACAATCATTAGCAAGCCAGTTGTGGGTATGGATGAACGCAGGCTTCTAACTCCCCTTCCATCTACTCCACCAACAACAGGGTCCCTTCCGTTTAAGAGGCGCCAGGCCTGGCGCCAATCTAAGAGCTGGAAAGGGCAAAGCAGTAATTATAGTACCTGAGGCTTGGGCTGCTGGGTGGGGAGGAAATAGCAAGCCTGACCTTCTTCAACAGATGCTAGCATGTAGGTCACCAGGGTCCACTTAGTCAAAGACCTTTTCTGAACCATCTCAAATTAATAATATTGCCTATCATAAGCAAAGTTGAATTTTTTTCCATCTACAAAACCAGACTCAAAGAAATTATATGTTTATTTCTAAAATGTAAAACAAAAATTGTATTTAATGGAGAAATTTGAGAGAGTCCGAAAAACAGGTAAATAGCATAATATTCTACAAGAGGAACTCATGGCACAATGAGATCAGTTGGCTAATCAACAGATATTTACATTGGGGCATGCGTGTGTATAAGATGCATATATATATATTTAAAAAGATGCATATATACATACATACATATATATATATATATGTACATATATATATATATATATACACATTTTAGAGGGGGGTATGGCAACCTACTCCAGCATTCTTGCCTGGAAAAATCCCATGGTCAAAGGAGACTGGCAAGGGGCTTCCCCTGGTGGTCCAGTGGGTAAGGACACCGCCTTGCAGTGCAAGGGGCGCCAGTTCGATCCCTGGCCCGGGAAGATCCCACATGCCACAGAGCAGCTGAACTGATGTGTCCAATTACCGAGCCGGAGCTCTGGGGCGCATGCACCCAGAGCTGGTGCTCTGCGACGACAGAGGCCACCGCAATGGGAGGCCCACAGGAGCCAAAGAACAAAGACGGATGAAAATAGAGAAATGAAAGACCAATAGAAGTGGCCCGCCCATCGCCCTCCCTCCCCACCCCCCAAAAGATAAATAAATAAATAAATAAATAAATAAAGCACAGACACAAAGGAGACTGGTGGACTACAACCCATGGGGTCGTAAAGAGCTGGTCATAACTGACATGATTTAGCACACATGCATGAATACATACATATATAACCGAAATCTCAATGTGGTTGGTGTGGCATGGTGTTTACAACATCCTCTTTTATTTACCACCATTTCACAAATATCTGGGCCCATTTTCTATTGCAGACTCTATGTTCAGTCACAGACCAAGTACCAAGGAGCATGACATTTGCATCACTGACTCTCTAGTAGCAACTAGTTTTCATTCTAATGCCTGTCCAAGGGGAATTTTCCCTGCCATCGTCACTCACAGCTTCTTTTTAGATATTACTGGAGCATGAGATTATTCCAGGTCACAGGCAGAGCTCCTAAAATGACCCGTTTCTGCCCACTGGGGGCGCAGTTTAAGGTGCCTGGGAACCACTAAAGGCTGAGTTGATCTGTAGGAAAATCCTTGAGAAGAAACCACTGGCCATGAACACCAGAGTCAGTCCTCTCGTTACTACTCTCTCGTTCTCACCATGAGAATGTTCTAGCTTCTCTTTAAAACCAGCTGGCTTTTAAAAAGCCCCTTTTACCGTCCTGTGGGTGAATCATTCTTATACTTCTTACCATTATTTAATATTTACTAAGTGTCTGTACCATATGAGGTCATTAAGCTGCTCAATGTGTGTGAAAATATATGTGGCAGAAACAGGCCAAGTGTATTTAGTCATGGCCAATGTGCTTACAGAGTTGGAAATACCACAGAGGAAATATGTCCTTGACCTGAACTCTCCAGGGTCAATTCTCTTCAGTAAGTGTACACAGAGCAGAAATCCTCTGGCAGAGAAGCAAAGGGGACCAAGAAAGCACACAAGCAGCAGAGGGGCTTGAGAGCCATGACGAAGACAGAGCCGGTGCTCTGCGACGACAGAGGCCACCGCAATGGGAGGCCCACAGGAGCCAAAGAACAAAGACGGATGAAAATAGAGAAATGAAAGACCAATAGAAGTGGCCCGCCCATCGCCCTCCCTCCCCACCCCCCAAAAGATAAATAAATAAATAAATAAATAAATAAAGCACAGACACAAAGGAGACTGGTGGACTACAACCCATGGGGTCGTAAAGAGCTGGTCATAACTGACATGATTTAGCACACATGCATGAATACATACATATATAACCGAAATCTCAATGTGGTTGGTGTGGCATGGTGTTTACAACATCCTCTTTTATTTACCACCATTTCACAAATATCTGGGCCCATTTTCTATTGCAGACTCTATGTTCAGTCACAGACCAAGTACCAAGGAGCATGACATTTGCATCACTGACTCTCTAGTAGCAACTAGTTTTCATTCTAATGCCTGTCCAAGGGGAATTTTCCCTGCCATCGTCACTCACAGCTTCTTTTTAGATATTACTGGAGCATGAGATTATTCCAGGTCACAGGCAGAGCTCCTAAAATGACCCGTTTCTGCCCCCTGGGGGGGGGGGGCGCAGTTTAAGGTGCCTGGGAACCACTAAAGGCTGAGTTGATCTGTAGGAAAATCCTTGAGAAGAAACCACTGGCCATGAACACCAGAGTCAGTCCTCTCGTTACTACTCCCCGTTCTCACCATGAGAATGTTCTAGCTTCTCTTTAAAACCAGCTGGCTTTTAAAAAGCCCCTTTTACCGTCCTGTGGGTGAATCATTCTTATACTTCTTACCATTATTTAATATTTACTAAGTGTCTGTACCATATGAGGTCATTAAGCTGCTCAATGTGTGTGAAAATATATGTGGCAGAAACAGGCCAAGTGTATTTAGTCATGGCCAATGTGCTTACAGAGTTGGAAATACCACAGAGGAAATATGTCCTTGACCTGAACTCTCCAGGGTCAATTCTCTTCAGTAAGTGTACACAGAGCAGAAATCCTCTGGCAGAGAAGCAAAGGGGACCAAGAAAGCACACAAGCAGCAGAGGGGGCTTGAGAGCCATGAACGAAAAGCCCAGGATGTGTCCAAACTCTGTTCATCATTACTGACGGAGCTCCATGCCATCTTCATGACTTTTACTACCTCTTGGTTCCAATTCGAAGTGTGTATTAAAGCAAGCAACGCTGCAAGGACCAGGGGGGCTAGAATACTCAACTACCCGTAGCATAGTAATCGGTATGCATTAATTATTCAGGAGCTGGAGCTCCTCTTTGCAAACATTAAAAACCAGTGACAGCAAAGAAATACGCCTTCCATTTGGAGGATGGAAAAAGAGTAGTGCTATTTGGGGTTGATGCTGGCATGATATTTAGCAGGGCATGACAGCTTTAGTACATAAATAACGTGATGCAGTATCATGCAAACTGTTAGCAATGTATTGGAAGGCCCAAGTATTCCCTGGAGGGCATTTACATCGGATTTGCTATGATTGCAATATCTGCACAGTGATGCATTACGTGTTTTATTCTCTTTATTATATGTTTTCATTACTTTGTGTGTTAGAATGCAATAAAGAAAGCTGAAGCAATAAAGGCTGATTGATAATAATAATTCTGCAAAGATGCAACTTCCTTTCTAAAGCAGTTCCAGACTCAGAAGAACCCACTGCATACAGTCGTCTGTCCCTTTGTTAAGATTTTTATCCCCCTTGTTGAGAAAGGGACAGTAATTGGTTTGGAAACAGCTTTCGGTGACAGCTGGCCCCGTGTGGGAAATGGGGAGGAAGGCGGGGAAGGCTGTGTTCCATTTAGATGCTGAATCCATAGCGCCTCAGTTCTCTGCTTCTCTCTTTTCTTTTGTATTCTTCAACTTAAATATGAGATGTCCTCTTCAAAAGAAAAAGTAAGCAATCTTCCAGGAATCTGTGCTGTTGCATTCTCTCCCTCTGACAATGTGTGTGAAAATATATGTGGCAGAAACAGGCCAAGTGTATTTAGTCATGGCCAATGTGCTTACAGAGTTGGAAATACCACAGAGGAAATATGTCCTTGACCTGAACTCTCCAGGGTCAATTCTCTTCAGTAAGTGTACACAGAGCAGAAATCCTCTGGCAGAGAAGCAAAGGGGACCAAGAAAGCACACAAGCAGCAGAGGGGGCTTGAGAGCCATGAACGAAAAGCCCAGGATGTGTCCAAACTCTGTTCATCATTACTGACGGAGCTCCATGCCATCTTCATGACTTTTACTACCTCTTGGTTCCAATTCGAAGTGTGTATTAAAGCAAGCAACGCTGCAAGGACCAGGGGGGCTAGAATACTCAACTACCCGTAGCATAGTAATCGGTATGCATTAATTATTCAGGAGCTGGAGCTCCTCTTTGCAAACATTAAAAACCAGTGACAGCAAAGAAATACGCCTTCCATTTGGAGGATGGAAAAAGAGTAGTGCTATTTGGGGTTGATGCTGGCATGATATTTAGCAGGGCATGACAGCTTTAGTACATAAATAACGTGATGCAGTATCATGCAAACTGTTAGCAATGTATTGGAAGGCCCAAGTATTCCCTGGAGGGCATTTACATCGGATTTGCTATGATTGCAATATCTGCACAGTGATGCATTACGTGTTTTATTCTCTTTATTATATGTTTTCATTACTTTGTGTGTTAGAATGCAATAAAGAAAGCTGAAGCAATAAAGGCTGATTGATAATAATAATTCTGCAAAGATGCAACTTCCTTTCTAAAGCAGTTCCAGACTCAGAAGAACCCACTGCATACAGTCGTCTGTCCCTTTGTTAAGATTTTTATCCCCCTTGTTGAGAAAGGGACAGTAATTGGTTTGGAAACAGCTTTCGGTGACAGCTGGCCCCGTGTGGGAAATGGGGAGGAAGGCGGGGAAGGCTGTGTTCCATTTAGATGCTGAATCCCGCACGCGCCTCAGTTCTCTGCTTCTCTCTTTTCTTTTGTATTCTTCAACTTAAATATGAGATGTCCTCTTCAAAAGAAAAAAGTAAGCAATCTTCCAGGAATCTGTGCTGTTGCATTCTCTCCCTCTGACAGCTTATCCACCATTCCAAAGCTCGTTTCAACCTCTTCTCAAGGCTCTCTCTGCAGCAGCTCTAAAACTCGGATCACTGGAGTCAGGAACTTCACAGACGCGTGTGGTGGTGGGAGAAGAGTCTCCACCTAAGTTTATCATTGCTGTTGTTACCTATAATTTTACTGACTTATTTGCAGCTGCGCTGGGTCTCCACTGCTGTGCAGGCTCTCCTCTGGCTTCAGCGAGTGGGGACAGCTCTCTAGTTGTGGGACAAGGGCTTCTCATTGTGGCGGCTTCTCCTGTTGCAGAGCATGGGCTCTAAGATGCATGGGCTTCAGTAGGTGTGGCACACGGGTTTAGCAGTTGCAGCTCCCGGCCTTAGCTGCTCCATGGCCTGTGGGATCTTCCCTGATCGGGGACAGGGCCTGTATGTCCTGCATGGGCAGGCACATTCCTTACCACTGAGTCAGCAGGGAAGCCCCACACCTATGTACAAAACAAGCTTCAGAGGTTCAGATATGACTAAGCTTGTGTGACGACCTGGTGAACCGGTTGATGAGGAGTAGATTTTTCATGGCTCCTGTTTGGGGAATGCAGTTTATTTGTGGGCATCCAAGGAAGCAACTCCCAGGTGGCGCTAGTGGTAAAGAACCCTCCTGCCACTGCAAGAGACAAAAGAGACCTAGGTTGGATCTTGGGCTGGGAAGATTCCCTGGAGAAAGGAATGGCTACCCACTCCAGTATTCCTGCCTGGGAAATCCCATGGACAGAGAAGCCTGGCGGGCTACAGTCTATGGGGTTGCAAAGCGTTGGACTGGACTGAAGTAACTTAGCACACAGCAAGGAAGTGATCCAGCTGGGAATGCAGTGTCTGGGATGTTGGAGAGAGGAGCTGCACACAGAAACAGAATGGAAAGGACCCTGGAGACTCTGGAGGGTAGCAGTGTCGCTTGAATGGAGCTAGAGCAAACAGCGTCCTCCCCGCTTCCCTACAGAGCACGGAACGGCTCCAACCGTCCAGGCTGCCTGGGAACACAGCTCCGACCCTGGATCCCAGGGGTCTGCGGCTCTGAAAGTGCAGAGAGAGATGAGTATGTGGGCCCGGTCAGCGGCTGCAGGGAGGCCCCAGCCTTGGAGTTACGGAGAGGCAAAGCCTAACTGACTCCAAAAGCAACGCACCTCCACCAGCAGGCCGGCGCAGAGACGCAGCGTTGCAGGTACCTGGGAGGTCCCTCCTCCAACCTCCCATAAACACTCAGGGAAAATTCTGCAGGAAAGTAAGGTCTGGTATTATGTTGGTATGGGCATGAGTCAGTGAAATTTGGGTTATAAACATGAAGTGACTTTATTTGGACCCACAAACAGATGAGGCTTTGGGGAGACTTAGGTTATATATGAAGTAAAGGGAAAATTACATTTGTGATTGCAAGGTGCAGGCACGCACGCTCAGGGTTTTCTAAAAAGTCCGAGCAATATAAACAACCCCAGCTTCCCTGGCGGCTCAGTGGTAAAGAATCCGCCTGCTAATGCAGAAGACGTGGGTTCAATCCCTGGGTCAGGAAGGAAATGGCAATCTACTCAAGTCTTCTTGCCTGGAAAATTTCATGGATAGAGCAGCCTGCCAGGCTGCAGTCCATACGGTCACAAAGAGTCAAACACGACTGAGTGACTAAATGACAACAATAATATAACCAACCCACGGTTAACCACACGCATTGAACAGAGTCAGGTCAGGCCTGGGAGACCTTGGAGGTAGAAGAGTCACTGTAGAGGATGACAGAGAGGATGGGCATGCCTAGGGATCCCAACCTAGAACAGTACCTGTAAAACACTGGCCACAAAAAATGAAAGAGAAAGCCTGCTAAAATGCAGACTGCAGGGCTCCACTCCCTAGAGGTCCTGGCTCAGTAGACTCAAATATTCACAAGCTTATCCTCAAGGGCAGCTTGGCAGAAGTGGTCTTCAAACCACTCTTGGATGAACAGCATGACAGGCATATGTGTCAAGGTCATGGGGTTCTGCATTGCAAACCTAGAGGTACTCCTGTCAGTGCACTCACCAAGACGGTACCCAGAAGGGATAGTACCCTGTGTAAAGCAGAGAGTAAAGGGAAGGAGAGAGCATGGAATGCTGTGACCAGACCCAGAGACAGAAACAGGATGCCAAGAGAAACAGAAGACTGAAATGTAGGACAGGGCCGTGGATGGACAGCGTTGTAGGTCACAACGCTTACATGGTGGCCCAGGCCCAGGGTCAAAGGGCCTCGCACTGTGCCAGACAGTGAGGGGTGGCTGTATACTCCAACGGCAGTATGTGTGTAAAACTGTACGGAACACGAACAGAAGTGAGGAGACAGTCAAAAGCCCAGTGCAGTATCCTTTAACCACTGATATGTCTCATGGGCTCTTCCTATCCCAACACAAAGCAGAGGTGATTTTACGACAGAAGAAAAGGAACATCAACCGGCAGCACCCTGTTGTAGTAACTTAGGTGATCAGCAAATCAACGTGACACTCAGCCTTTGTATCTCTAAATGTCATTTAAGGTCCAGAACTATAATACACACACTACTGTATACAAACTAGATAACCAGTGAGGACCTTCTGTATAGCACAGGAAACTCTGCTCAATATTTTACAATAACCTATAACAGAAAAGAACCTAAAAAAAAAATACATATATATGTAACTGAATCACTTTGCTATACACCTGAAATTAACACAAAACTATAAATCAAATAGAATTCAATTAAATAAGCAAATCTTTTTAAAACATCTAGAACTGCAGATTCAACTCATTCGAAAGGCATTTTACTCTTTTTTTCTTTTTTTTTTGAGTTGTGGGCTAAGTTTCCTTTGGGGCAGAATTAGGACTGTAGCAGCCCAGGAGGCAGCACCTCAGACAGTTCTGAGAGAGGGCTCCAAAGACGCAGCAAGAGGAAAATCCGTGCATAACATTTGAGGAAGGGGAGGTTCCATAGCAATAAGCAGTCTTTTTACAGAGTTTTTGGTTAGTCACGAGGATCTGATGTTGCCATGAAGGGATTTAGTGCTTTTCTTAATTTGAGGAGATGCAAGGATTGAGATGATAAAATCTGTTCCTAAAAGCATCCACCCATCTAAAGACCTGCCCCACCAGATTCCCTGGAGCACAGAGTAAAAGGCATCTTACTCTTAAGTACATTTCATTTGAAACATATTTTTCAGTTTATTCTATCAAAGATGTTAGCCACCGAGACCTGCAAAACCACAACAACTCTTAAGTGTGATCAGAAGCATCGCGTCACCACGAAGGGGTTACAGCACAGACAAGGGGACACAGCGCGGGGTCCACAAAGTGGCTGTTGTAACCGAAGAAATGATTACCTTGAAATTTCATAGACTCAGTAAACAAAATCATCCTGAAGAATCCACCTATAGATCCTTCAATTTCCCCCAAATACTTGCAGTTGTCTCCCTACCCCTTAATAATCACACAATCTCTGTACTTTTAAACAATGATCAAACTTTCATTCAATCAAATCATGGCTTGCCTTCAAATCATAAACTTATTACCAAAACTAGCATCAGTGACCCTGAGAAAAACTCTTAACAAATGCTTTCCAAGTGAATTTTTTAACAATAAACCAGAACACTTTAAACAGAGAGAAATTCATCTCTGATCTCCTCTGTGGATCACTGAAATAGATGTGGGCTTAGGTCTTCTCATGATCAGGCTTGATCAGCAATATTCTTCAAGGGCTTCCCTGGTGGTCTACTGGTTAAGCATCTGCCTGCCAATTCAGGAAGCATGGGTGTGATCCCTGCCCCAAGAAGATCCCACATGCCTCAGGGCAACTAAACCCCATGCGCCATAACTACTGAGCCCACAAGCCTAGAGCCTGTGTTTCACAAGTGCAACTAGAGAAAGCTCGAGTACATCAACAAACACCTACCATAACAAAAAATAAAATAAATAAAGGAAATAAATCTTTAAAAAATAATATTTTTCATTATCTCTCTACTTCTCAAGAAAACTGACCAAATCACCATCCATTTCTGTTTCAAATTATGGCTTTATGAAACTTTCATTTCATCATGACTGACATACCATGACTAATAAAAAATGACTCGTGTTTAAACACTGCTTATATTGTAGCAAATTTCATCACCTTTCTGATGAGAAAATTCCAAAGAAACAAGAACAAAGCAAGAAAGCTGTTTACTATTAAAACTCTAAACAACTTGCTTTTAAAGACAATAAAAACTCTGACCTCAGCATTCTTTGCTGTTTTTTTCTGAAGGCTTCTTCCTTTGATCTCCATTGTTATCTTCAGTTCCACCATAGGTGCCAAAAATCTCTCCTGAAAACAAGATGGAAGCATGAAAAGATTATAGACTTGGGCTCCAATTCCAGAAGATTCTGGTTCAAATCTAATCCTTGCCAAGCATAGCAAACTTTGAGGGATGCAGTAAGGATTCTATAGCAGCTTTATTCATAGCTGCCAAAACTTGAAAGCAACCAAGCTATTCTTCAGAAGGTAAACCGGTAAATAAACTATGGTACATACAGACAGTAGAATATTTTCAGCATCAAAGAGAAATGAGCTCTCAAGCCATTAATAGACAATGAGAAGTCTTACAGCAGGGTCTCATGGTTTTCAAAGGATAGATCTTCTGTTTCCTTAAATAGGTTTATTCCTAGGTTTTTTTTTTGTTTTTTTTTTTTTTGGTGGGATGGTAGATGGAATTGCTTCTTGAATTTCTCTTTCTGATTTTTCATTGTTGGTGTATAGAAATGCAACCAATTTCTATGTATTAACTTTATGACCTGAAACTTTACCAAATTCACTGAAATAGATGTGGGCTTAGGTCTTCTCATGATCAGGCTTGATCAGCAATATTCTTCAAGGGCTTCCCTGGTGGTCTACTGGTTAAGCATCTGCCTGCCAATTCAGGAAGCATGGGTGTGATCCCTGCCCCAAGAAGATCCCACATGCCTCAGGGCAACTAAACCCCATGCGCCATAACTACTGAGCCCACAAGCCTAGAGCCTGTGTTTCACAAGTGCAACTAGAGAAAGCTCGAGTACATCAACAAACACCTACCATAACAAAAAATAAAATAAATAAAGGAAATAAATCTTTAAAAAATAATATTTTTCATTATCTCTCTACTTCTCAAGAAAACTGACCAAATCACCATCCATTTCTGTTTCAAATTATGGCTTTATGAAACTTTCATTTCATCATGACTGACATACCATGACTAATAAAAAATGACTCGTGTTTAAACACTGCTTATATTGTAGCAAATTTCATCACCTTTCTGATGAGAAAATTCCAAAGAAACAAGAACAAAGCAAGAAAGCTGTTTACTATTAAAACTCTAAACAACTTGCTTTTAAAGACAATAAAAACTCTGACCTCAGCATTCTTTGCTGTTTTTTTCTGAAGGCTTCTTCCTTTGATCTCCATTGTTATCTTCAGTTCCACCATAGGTGCCAAAAATCTCTCCTGAAAACAAGATGGAAGCATGAAAAGATTATAGACTTGGGCTCCAATTCCAGAAGATTCTGGTTCAAATCTAATCCTTGCCAAGCATAGCAAACTTTGAGGGATGCAGTAAGGATTCTATAGCAGCTTTATTCATAGCTGCCAAAACTTGAAAGCAACCAAGCTATTCTTCAGAAGGTAAACCGGTAAATAAACTATGGTACATACAGACAGTAGAATATTTTTCAGCATCAAAGAGAAATGAGCTCTCAAGCCATTAATAGACAATGAGAAGTCTTACAGCAGGGTCTCATGGTTTTCAAAGGATAGATCTTCTGTTTCCTTAAATAGGTTTATTCCTAGGTTTTTTTTTTGTTTTTTTTTTTTGGTGGGATGGTAGATGGAATTGCTTCTTGAATTTCTCTTTCTGATTTTTCATTGTTGGTGTATAGAAATGCAACCAATTTCTATGTATTAACTTTATGACCTGAAACTTTACCAAATTCACTGATGAGTTCTAATAGGTTCACAGATGCAAAAATCCTCAACAAAATACTAGCAATCCATATCCAGCAATACATTAAAAAGATCATACGCCATGATCAAGTGGGATTCACCCCAGGGATGCAAGGACTTATAATTATCCATAAACCAATCAATGTGATACACCACATCCACAAATTGAAGAATAAAAACCTATGATCATCTCAATAGATACAGAAAGATGCTTTTGACAAAATTCATTACCCAATTATGATTTAAAAAATACTCTCTAGGTGGTCCAGTGGGTAAGGACACCGCCTTGTAGTGCAAGGGGTGCCAGTTCGATCCCTGGCCTGGGAGGATCCCACGTGCCGCAGAGCGCCTGGACCCATGTGTCCAATTACAGAGCCGGAGCTCTGGAGCGCATGCGCCTGGAGCCGGTGCTCTGCAGCCAGAGAGGTCACTGCGATGGGAGGCCCCCAAAGGCCAAAGAACAAAGATAAATGAAAACAGATAAATGAAAGACCAATATAAGTGCCTTCTCCCCCCCAATACACTCTCCACCCCCCCAAAAGTGGGCATAAAGGGTACCTACCTCAACTTAATAGAGGCCATATATGTCAAGCATACAACTAGCATCACACTCGATGGTGAAAAACTGAAAGCAGCTCTTCCCAGCCGCCGGCGTTGTGCAGAGGCAGAGGCTCTTTTTAAAGCAGCTCTTCTGAGGAATGCAGTAAGGATTCTATAGCAGCTTTATTCATAGCTGCCAAAACTTGAAAGCAACCAAGCTATTCTTCAGAAGGTAAACCGGTAAATAAACTATGGTACATACAGACAGTAGAATATTTTTCAGCATCAAAGAGAAATGAGCTCTCAAGCCATTAATAGACAATGAGAAGTCTTACAGCAGGGTCTCATGGTTTTCAAAGGATAGATCTTCTGTTTCCTTAAATAGGTTTATTCCTAGGTTTTTTTTTTGTTTTTTTTTTTTTGGTGGGATGGTAGATGGAATTGCTTCTTGAATTTCTCTTTCTGATTTTTCATTGTTGGTGTATAGAAATGCAACCAATTTCTATGTATTAACTTTATGACCTGAAACTTTACCAAATTCACTGATGAGTTCTAATAGGTTCACAGATGCAAAAATCCTCAACAAAATACTAGCAATCCATATCCAGCAATACATTAAAAAGATCATACGCCATGATCAAGTGGGATTCACCCCAGGGATGCAAGGACTTATAATTATCCATAAACCAATCAATGTGATACACCACATCCACAAATTGAAGAATAAAAACCTATGATCATCTCAATAGATACAGAAAGATGCTTTTGACAAAATTCATTACCCAATTATGATTTAAAAAATACTCTCTAGGTGGTCCAGTGGGTAAGGACACCGCCTTGTAGTGCAAGGGGTGCCAGTTCGATCCCTGGCCTGGGAGGATCCCACGTGCCGCAGAGCGCCTGGACCCATGTGTCCAATTACAGAGCCGGAGCTCTGGAGCGCATGCGCCTGGAGCCGGTGCTCTGCAGCCAGAGAGGTCACTGCGATGGGAGGCCCCCAAAGGCCAAAGAACAAAGATAAATGAAAACAGATAAATGAAAGACCAATATAAGTGCCTTCTCCCCCCCAATACACTCTCCACCCCCCCAAAAGTGGGCATAAAGGGTACCTACCTCAACTTAATAGAGGCCATATATGTCAAGCATACAACTAGCATCACACTCGATGGTGAAAAACTGAAAGCAGCTCTTCCCCAGCCGCCCGGCGTTGTGCAGAGGCAGAGGCTCTGGTGTATTCAAGACTCTGCTCCGGCCGTAACCCACCGCCATGGCCGAGGAGCATTGCTGCTGGAGGTGTAAGGATTTTAACACTGCTCTGCCATAGGTGCTGAGGACTGCCCTCACCCACGGTGACCTAGCATGTGGCTTTCGCGAAGCTGCCAAAGCCTTAGACAAGCGCCGAGCCCAGCTGTGCGTACTCCCCTCCCACTGTGATGAGGCTGTGTATGTCACGCTGGTGGAGGCCCTTTCTGCCGCGCCCCAAATCAACCTGATTAAGGCTGATGACAAGAAAGGAGGGGAGTGGGTGGGCCTCTGCAGAGAGGGAAACCCCGTAAAGCGGCTGGCTGCAGTTGCGTGGTGGTGAAGGACAATGGCCAAGAGTCTCAGGCCAAGGGTGGCATCAAGGAGCACTTCAAACGCAAGAAATGATGAAATAAAAATACTGGGTTCTGGGGCTTCCCCTGGTGGTCCAGTGGGTAAGGACACCGCCTTGCAGTGCAAGGGGCGCCAGTTCGATCCCTGGCCTGGGAAGATCCCACGTGCCGCGGAGCGGCTGGACTGATGTGTCCAATCACCGAGCCGGAGCTCTGGAGCGCATGCGCCCAGAGCTGGCGCTCTGCGACAACAGACGCCACCGTGATGGGAGGCCCACAGAAGCCAAAGAACAAAGACGGATGAAAATAGAGAAGTGAAAGACCAATAGAAGTGGCCCGCTCGCTCCCCTCCCTCCCCAACCCGACCCCCACCTAAAATAATAAATAAACAAACAAACAAACAAACAAATACTGGGTTCTTGTTTTTCAAAAAAAAAAAAAATCTGAAAGCATTCCCTCTAAGATCAGGAACAAGATAAGGGTGTCTACTTTCGTTCCTTTCATTCATCACTGATTTGGAAGTCCTAGCTACAGCAGAGAAGAAAAAGATGTAAAGAGACTCCAAATTGGAAAAGAAGAGGTTAAACCTGTCCCTCCTTGCAGATGACATGATATATACACAGACAATCCTAGATATGATGTTGTCTTAAATGCTAAGTGGATTACTTAAATACTTAGTGGGTTGCTAACTGGATGTAGTCAATCAAAAAGGCTTTAATATATGTGACTTCGACCATATGGCATTTTCATAAAGGTAAAACTATAGAGACAGTAAGAAGATCAGTCAGGGACTTTCCTGGTAGCTCAGTGGTAAAGAGTTCCCCTGCCAATGCAGGAAACACAGGTTTGATTCCTGATCCAGGAAGATCCCACATGCTGTGGCACAACTAAGCCTGTGAGCCACAACCATGAAGCCTGTGCTCTAGAGCCTCAGAGCCGCAACGATGGAGCCCTCGTGCCACAACTACTGAAGCCCGTGTGCCCTAGAGCCCGAGTCCCACAACAAAAGAAGTCATCGCAACAGGAAGCCTGCTCACCTCAACTAGAGAGGAGTCCCCACTCCCTGCAACTAGAGAAGAGCCTGTGGCAGCAGTGAAAACCCAGAAGAGCCAAAAATAAATAAATAAATAAATAAATATTTTAAAAAGATCAGTCATTGTAGGGGTTGCAGGGAGGGCAGTGTGGAGACATGAATAGGGAGATTACAGAAGACTCTGGGGGCAGCGAAAATGCTATAGATGATACCATAATAATGGACACATTATTATTCATTTGTGCAAACCCACAGAATGTAAAACACCAAGCTCTGGAGCGCATGCGCCCAGAGCTGGCGCTCTGCGACAACAGACGCCACCGTGATGGGAGGCCCACAGAAGCCAAAGAACAAAGACGGATGAAAATAGAGAAGTGAAAGACCAATAGAAGTGGCCCGCTCGCTCCCCTCCCTCCCCAACCCGACCCCCACCTAAAATAATAAATAAACAAACAAACAAACAAACAAATACTGGGTTCTTGTTTTTCAAAAAAAAAAAAAATCTGAAAGCATTCCCTCTAAGATCAGGAACAAGATAAGGGTGTCTACTTTCGTTCCTTTCATTCATCACTGATTTGGAAGTCCTAGCTACAGCAGAGAAGAAAAAGATGTAAAGAGACTCCAAATTGGAAAAGAAGAGGTTAAACCTGTCCCTCCTTGCAGATGACATGATATATACACAGACAATCCTAGATATGATGTTGTCTTAAATGCTAAGTGGATTACTTAAATACTTAGTGGGTTGCTAACTGGATGTAGTCAATCAAAAAGGCTTTAATATATGTGACTTCGACCATATGGCATTTTCATAAAGGTAAAACTATAGAGACAGTAAGAAGATCAGTCAGGGACTTTCCTGGTAGGTCAGTGGTGAAGAGTTCGCCTGCCAATGCAGGAGACATAAGTTCGATCCCTGATCCAGGAAGATCTCACATGCTGTGGCACAACTAAGCCCGTGAGTCACAGCTATGAAACCTGCGCTCTAGAGCCTCAGAGCTACAACTATTGAGCCCTTGTGCCACAACTACTGAAGCCCGTGTGCCCGAGGGTCCGAGCTCCACAGCAAGAGAGGCCACCGCAACAAGAAGCCTGCTCACCTCAACTAGAGAGGAGTCCCCACGCCCTGCACCTAGAGGAGAACCCGTGGCAGCAGTAAAACCCAGACTACCCAAAAATAAATAAATAAATAAATAAATATTTTAAAAAGATCAGTCATTGTAGGGGTTGCAGGGAGGGCAGTGTGGAGACATGAATAGGGAGATTACAGAAGACTCTGGGGGCAGCGAAAATGCTATAGATGATACCATAATAATGGACACATTATTATTCATTTGTGCAAACCCACAGAATGTAAAACACCAAGAGTGAACCCTACAGCAAACCATGGACTCTGAGTGATAATGATGTGTCTGTGTAAGTTTATCAGCTGTAATGAATACATCTTCTGGAGGGGGATGTTGACAATGTGAGGGTCAGGGAGGCAGGTATTAATAATACACGGGAAATCTCTTTTTCTCAATTTTTCTGTAAACTTAAAAATAATATAGAAAAATAAAGTCTTTAAAAAAAGTCACACACACAAAAAAAGTCACAGACCCGCTAATTAGGACATGAGAGCAAATTTTTGCCAAAGAAAGGAAAGTTGTCTCTCTTATCAAAATGAAGATATGTGGCAAGAACAGCCAATTGTATGCAGTGGGATAAGCCACTTATTCTCTCTCTAATCCTCTGTTTCCTACTATTTAAAATGAGGGTAATAAGTCACAAGAATGAATTACATTCAAATCTCTTGCATTTTTTCTTGGTAGGAACCTAATAAAGTTAGCTCAATCCATTTAAACTAAGGTGACGCTGTCTCCAGCATAGAAGACCAGAGGCATTCTAGCTGTCATGCTAGGTTAGCCCTATGGGTACAGGGTCACGAGACAAGTCTCCTTGGACTTTGGGACGTGCTTGACACGGACCCCTCTGGCTAAACTCCCTCCAAATCAAGACAGCCCCTATCAAATGCCTCCAAATGTTCATAAGAGCTAGTTTGTTTTTGTTTTTAATTTTTGGCCTCTTTTATTTATTTATTTGATTTTCATTCATCTTTATCCTTTGGCCTGTGTGGGCCTCCCATTGCAGTGGCCTCTCTCTTGCAGAGTAGCAGTTCTGGGCGCATGCGCTCCAGAGCTCCAGCTCACAACTGGACACATGGGTCCAGCCGCTCCATGGCATGAGGGATCTTTCCAGGCCAGGGATCGAACCAGTGCCCCTTGCACTGCAAGGCAGACTCTTTACCCATTGGACCACCAGGGAAGCCCAAAGTTAGTTTTAAATACATTTTTCAGAGGCTTGTAACGCAGTCAGTGAAATCTGCCCTCTCCCAGTGCACAGGGCAAATGGTCCCTTCCTACCACCACTCCTTGGGGCCAGCTCACATCTGGAGCTCCCAGACATCAGGAGAATCTAGCTCATTGCTAAACATTTCCAAGACAGAGAGTCTTAGTGATCATATATAAACAAATGACAATGACAACAACAACAAAGGGAAAAACTGAATCAAAAAGAAAAGATATGAGAAACTGGTTTGCCCACACAGAAAAATTCCTGAAGCCTTTGGGGTCTGATCACTATCTCAGCTACAAAAGCTATTTCTGAATTGAGCACTTTCTCCAAGGTTGATTAGAAGCAGAGAGCATGTTCCCTCTTCTGCATATGCCAAGGGCAATGTCAGTACTCAAAAACAAGAAAGAAAAATGATGATGAAAATGTGAGGCTAAAATACCACACAGCCCTCTGCTGGCTTCTGCTTTTGAACTTCTAAATTACAGGCTGAACCATATGGCTCCATATACCTGGCTGACTCGTGGCTTCTCTCTGGGAAATGACGCAATCATGCATTTGTCTTTCTGGAGACGGCTGAGCTTTCTAAAAGCCCTCTGTCCTCACAAGCCTACATACTCTTTGTTGCAGGGAAATCTTATGAAAAAGCAGAACATTCAAGAGTCATTAATAGTCCCACTGGTACGCTTTCATACTCATCCCACAAAACCCTCCCAGCAGGCCTCCCTGTGGTTACTAAAGTTTTCCTCTTGCTGAGATTTCCCAGCATGCTCTGGGATTATCAAGCAAAGCTAAACATTAAGAGGAAAATCTTGAAAATCCTTCAGTGCCTGGGGTGGAATCCAATCAGACGTGCCCTCCACTCCAGCACCAGCCAGCCGAGCTACACATACTGACCCAGCCCACGCTGACAAGACTCATCATGAGCAGAAGCCTATAATGTTTCCAGAATACTCTGTCATGTCTCATAAGTGGGGGAAATGAAGTATATAAAACAGTGGGAAAGTTTGAAGAAATAACAGTTAATACTTACTTCAGGCACTCGCCTGGACATGGCAATGCTGAAATGATTTTCCTTCAGCATTTCTTTCTGCCTTCCAGGCCTTATGTTGGATAGGATTCTGAATTCCTTAATCATAGCAGCCATGCACTGTGCCTCAATGTGCAACGAAATGTAGTTTTTGCCAAAGTGAGCACTGGACTCAGAGAACAGTTGACATTAAAAATGGGGGGGAAAAAGGAAAGAAAAGAAAAAAGCTGAGCTGGAGACAAAACCATGGAAGCCTATATTCCTGCTCAAATGAATTTTATTGGGCCGCATTTTAGTGCCTTCTTTATGTATTCTACTTGGTTGCTCAGATTGTGAAAATTACAAAATAAAAATTAAGTGGCTGTGTAATATCTGACTTGTCAGTTTTTCCACCTGGCGTTTCTTTCACTTGCAGCATTAACTCTGCCTCAAGGAGAGGATGCATGAAATATGAAAAGCCACCTGTCTCATTTAGTGAAATGGGTAGGGCAGCGGGCTGGAAGCAACCGGGCCTGGTGTGTAAGCCCAGTCTGCGACTACAGGCGAGGCGTCCTTCCGCAAATCCCTGTCACTCCCTGGACTCTACCTGTGCTTCAGCTTTTACAGGAAACATCATTCTCGGTCAAGGAGAAAGAATCATTTAAGACTGCTGTCTTCCAAGGAGAATCTCTGGGCATGGACGGGCAAGTCTGCCAAATACCCAAGCTTGCATAATCTGAATAGCCAGAGTCTATCAAATAAAAAAAAAAAATGGTATTCTTCAACAAAGCTGCTGGTTCAACTTAAAAGTCAACCACACAAGTTTTTTTTTTTTTTTTTTTTTGTTTTTGTACTTTTCTATGTAATAGAAAGATTTTATTTGCACTTCCCACATTCTCACGTAGGCTGTTAAAAAGACAAGTACACCCAAGGATGGTAATTTCATAAAATGAATACTACTGCTGCTTCATCAACGTCATTCCTAAGTGAAACTCTTGGTTTACTGGCAGCGCAGTGCCAGATGGAGAATACAATGTCTGCTAGTGCAGTCAGCGGTGCCGTCTTGATTTGTGCTAAGACACCAGCAGTTTTATCTACCGTTGCTTTTGCATGATCACGGAAAACGCCAACAGAGTGGAAAAAGCAAAACCAAGAACAGTTGTGGCCTCACAAACCCTCTGGAAGCGTCTCGAGGATCACTAAGCGTCCAAAGACAAGGCTCTGACACTCCCTGTGTGCACAGTAATAGGAAGACGTGACAGTGACACGTGTGGCTACTGGAAAGAGGAGGGAAACAAGGAGAGAAGAAAGGGTGATCAATTTTATAAAATACAGAGTTTCATCAGATGTGACATAATCAGACATCTTGTTCTATAGTATGCATATTATCTATTTTTCCTTCCGAATCATCATCAACTCTGTTTAAAATTAAGTATGTGTTAGTCATTCAGTCGTGTCTGACTTTTTGTGACTCCCAGGGACTGTAGCCCGCCAGGCTCCTCTGTCCATGGAGTTCTCCAGGCAAGAAGATTGGCGTGGGCTGCCGTGCCCTCCTCCTCTAACCCAGGGATGGGTTAGAACCCGGGTCTTCTGCTTCGCAGGCAGATTTCTTACCAGCTGAGTCACCAGGGGAGCCCAAAACTAGAGATAATATTAGCTAACAAAGGGCTTCCCAGGTAGCTCAGTGGGTAAAGAATCTGCCTGCAATGCCGGAGATGTGGGTTCAATTCCTGGATCAGGAAGATCCCCTAGAAGAGGGCATGGCAACCCACTCCAGTATGGGAGAGCCCCACGATCAGAGAAGCCTGGTGGGCTATACAGTCCATGGGGTTGCAAAGCATCAGACATGACTGAGCGACTGAGCAAGGGAACTCATGAGCTAATAAAAGCATCTTGCTGTATGTATTAGTCTGCAAGGGCTGATATAACAAATTACCACTTCAGGTAATTTCAAAACAACAAAAATGGCCCCTCTCACAGTTCTAGAGACTAGAAGTCTGAAATCAAGGTGTCAGCACGGCCATATGTGCTCTGAGAGCTCTGGAGAATACTTCCTTGCCTCTTCCCAGCTTCTAGTAGCTCCCCGGATCTTCGGTGTTCCTGGGACTGGAGGAACCCCACCACTCCGGTCTCTGCCTCCACCTGCCCGTGGCATCCTCTCTTATGCATGTCCGTGCATTCTCTCCTCTTATGAGGAAACCAGTCGTTAGATTCAGGGCCCACCTCAGCCACTATGACTTCATCTTACCTTGACTGCACTTGCAAAGTTTCCGTTTACAAATAAGACCACTTTCCTAGATGCTCAGGTTAGGAACTGAGCATACTTTGGGGGCAGAGATGATTGTGTCCCTCAGAACCATAATGATAGTATGTAATAATATATAATATATATATTATATGTAATAAGTATAACAATGATGAGTAACTACAATATATGCTTCTCATTTGCTTATGATCATCAAAGAGCTGCAAATATTAAGCAACAAATTTTCTTTTTTAGTTTTTTAAATTACTATGTGTTTATGTATTTATTTTTGACTGTGCTGGGTCTTCTTTACTGCACAAGCCTTCTCCAGTTGTGGCAAGCAGGGGCTGGCTATGCTCTAGCTGCGGTGTGCAGTCTTCTCATTGCGGTGGCTTCACGTATCGAGCACAGGCTCTAGGGTGTGCGGGTTTCTGCAGCTGTGGTGCATGGGCTTCGTTGCCCTGAGGCATGTGAGATCTTCCCAGCCCAGGGATCAAAATGAAGCCTGTTCCCTGCATTGGCATGCAGATTCTTTTTTTTTTTAAGCTAATTTTTTTGGCCACTTTTTAAAATTGTTATTTATTTATTTGTTTGTTTGTTTGTTTTCATCCATCTTTATTCTCTGGCCTGTGTGGGGCTCCCACCACAGTGGCCTCTCTCGCCACAGAGCACGAGCCCTGGGCGCATGTGCTCAGACATGACTGAGAGACTATGAATGCTCTGCTATGTATTAGTCTGCAAGGGCTGATATAACAAATTACCACTTCAGGTAATTTCAAAACAACAAAAATGGCCCCTCTCACAGTTCTAGAGACTAGAAGTCTGAAATCAAGGTGTCAGCACGGCCATATGTGCTCTGAGAGCTCTGGAGAATACTTCCTTGCCTCTTCCCAGCTTCTAGTAGCTCCCCGGATCTTCGGTGTTCCTGGGACTGGAGGAACCCCACCACTCCGGTCTCTGCCTCCACCTGCCCGTGGCATCCTCTCTTATGCATGTCCGTGCATTCTCTCCTCTTATGAGGAAACCAGTCGTTAGATTCAGGGCCCACCTCAGCCACTATGACTTCATCTTACCTTGACTGCACTTGCAAAGTTTCCGTTTACAAATAAGACCACTTTCCTAGATGCTCAGGTTAGGAACTGAGCATACTTTGGGGGCAGAGATGATTGTGTCCCTCAGAACCATAATGATAGTATGTAATAATATATAATATATATATTATATGTAATAAGTATAACAATGATGAGTAACTACAATATATGCTTCTCATTTGCTTATGATCATCAAAGAGCTGCAAATATTAAGCAACAAATTTTCTTTTTTAGTTTTTTAAATTACTATGTGTTTATGTATTTATTTTTGACTGTGCTGGGTCTTCTTTACTGCACAAGCCTTCTCCAGTTGTGGCAAGCAGGGGCTGGCTATGCTCTAGCTGCGGTGTGCAGTCTTCTCATTGCGGTGGCTTCACGTATCGAGCACAGGCTCTAGGGTGTGCGGGTTTCTGCAGCTGTGGTGCATGGGCTTCGTTGCCCTGAGGCATGTGAGATCTTCCCAGCCCAGGGATCAAAATGAAGCCTGTTCCCTGCATTGGCATGCAGATTCTTTTTTTTTCTTTTTAAGCTAATTTTTTTGGCCACTTTTTAAAATTGTTATTTATTTATTTGTTTGTTTGTTTGTTTTCATCCATCTTTATTCTCTGGCCTGTGTGGGGCTCCCACCACAGTGGCCTCTCTCGCCACAGAGCACGAGCCCTGGGCGCATGTGCTCCAGAGCACTGGCTTACAACCAGACACAGCAGTCTAGTCGCTCCACAGCATGTAGGATCTTCCCTCGCCAGGGATCTGACTGGTGCCCCTTTCACTGCAAGGCAGACTCTTTACCCACTGGACCATCAGGGAAGCCCCGACATGCAGATTCTTAACCATGGGAACACCAGGGAAATGCAATAAATTTTCTCTTTTTTTTGAAACAGCTTAACTGAAGTAACATTGATATGCAATAAACTGCATGTGTTTACAGGGCTTCCCTGGTGGCTCAGATGGTAAAGAATCTGCCTGCTGTGCAGGAGACCCAGGCTTGATCCCTGAGTTGGGAAGATCCGCTGGAGGAGGGCACGGCCACCCACTCCAGTCTTCTTGCCTGGAGAATCCCCATGGACAGAGGAGCCTGGTGGGCTACAGTCCATGGGGTCTCAAACAGTCAAACACAACTGGACAAATGTATTCAATTTTCCCTCTTTGTCCTCAGGAGATTGGTTCCAGGATCTCTGTGGATACCCAAATCTGAGGATGCTCAATTCCTTTACATAAAACGGTACAGCATTTGTGTACAACCTCAGCACATCCCCTCATATACTTCATCTCTAGAGCACTTGCCGGGCTTTCCTGGTGGTTCAGGCAGTAAAGAATCCGCCTGCAATGGAGGAGACCCAGGTTCAGTTTCTGGGTAGTGAAAATTCCCTAGAGAAGGGAACAGAAATCTGCTCCAGTTTTTGCCTAGAGAAATCCACGGACAGAGGAGCCCGGTGGACTAAAGCCCATAGGTTGCAAAGAGTCTGACACAACTGAGTGAAACACACACTCACACACACACACACCATTTGTAATGGGCTTCCCTGGTGGCAAATTGGTAAGGAATCTGTCTGCCAATGCGGTAGACCCAGGTTCCATCCTTGGGCTGAGAAGATCCTCTGAAGAAGGGAATGGCAGCCCACTGCAGTCTTCTTGCCTGGAGAATCCCCTGGACAGAGGAGCCTGGTGGGCTACAGTCCATGGAGTCTCAAACAGTCAAACACAACTGGACAAATGTATTCAATTTTCCCTCTTTGTCCTCAGGAGATTGGTTCCAGGATCTCTGTGGATACCCAAATCTGAGGATGCTCAATTCCTTTACATAAAACGGTACAGCATTTGTGTACAACCTCAGCACATCCCCTCATATACTTCATCTCTAGAGCACTTGCCGGGCTTTCCTGGTGGTTCAGGCAGTAAAGAATCCGCCTGCAATGGAGGAGACCCAGGTTCAGTTTCTGGGTAGTAAAAATTTCCCCTAGAGAAGGGAACAGAAATCTGCTCCAGTTTTTGCCTAGAGAAATCCACGGACAGAGGAGCCCGGTGGACTAAAGCCCATAGGTTGCAAAGAGTCTGACACAACTGAGTGAAACACACACTCACACACACACACACCATTTGTAATGGGCTTCCCTGGTGGCAAATTGGTAAGGAATCTGTCTGCCAATGCGGTAGACCCAGGTTCCATCCTTGGGCTGAGAAGATCCTCTGAAGAAGGGAATGGCAGCCCACTGCAGTCTTCTTGCCTGGAGAATCCCCTGGACAGAGGAGCCTGGTGGGCTACAGTCCATGGAGTTGCAAAAGTCAGATGCAGACTTAGCAACAACAAAAACAAGAGCCCTTATGATACCTACTACAATGTAAATGCTATGTAAATATCTGTAAATACAATTTAAATGCCATGTAAATAGCTGCTGAAGCATCACACTTTCAACTGCTGCTGTAGTTTTGGGAATTTTTTTCCACATTTTTGATCCACTGTTGGTGAATCTGCTGATAAGGAAACTATAGATATGGAGGACTGATTGTATGCCCAAGAAACTATTATCATAATCAAGTAAATATACCCATCCCCCTTAAACATCCCACATGCTCCTTTGTAATCTGTACTTCCTGCCCCTCTCCACCCCCACCTCATGCCCTCAGGCAGCTGTGGATCTGCTTTCTGTCAATTAGCTTGCACTTTTTAGAATTTATATAATGGAATCATACAATACATATTCTTTTTTTTGTCTGGTTTATTTCACTAAGCATAATTATTTCATGATTCATCCATGTTGTCATATGTATCAATGGCTCCTTCCTCTTTTTAAGTTTATTTATTTATTTATTTTGGGGGGTGGGTTTGGGAAGGGAGCGGGGTGGGTGGGCCTCTTCTATTGGTCTTTCGTTTATCTATTTTCATCCATCTTTGTTCTTTGGCCCGTGTGGGCCTCCCATCGCAGTGACCTCTGTTGTCGCAGAGCACCGGCTCTGGGCGCATGCGCTCCAGAGCTCCGGCTTGGTAATTGGACACATCGGTCCAGCCACTCCGCAGCACGTGCGATCTTCCCAGGCCAGGGATCGAACTGGCGCCCCTTGCACTGCAAGGCGGTGTCCTAACCCACTGGACCACCAGGGAAGCCCCGGCTCCTGCCTCTTAATTACTAAATAGCTCCATTGTATGGCTGTACCACAGTTTATGTTTTTATTTACCCACTAATGGAAATCTGGATTGTTCCTAGGTTCGGCTAGTACAAGCAAAGACTTTTTAAATCTTCAAAATGCAAGGAATTTACTTTCACAATATACTGTCCATTTTATTTGTTCGGCCATAAGCAGATAAACTTAATGCAGTCTTCTTGCCTGGAGATTGGAGGGCCTGGTGGGCTACAGTCCATGGAGTTGCAAAAGTCAGATGCAGACTTAGCAACAACAAAAACAAGAGCCCTTATGATACCTACTACAATGTAAATGCTATGTAAATATCTGTAAATACAATTTAAATGCCATGTAAATAGCTGCTGAAGCATCACACTTTCAACTGCTGCTGTAGTTTTGGGAATTTTTTTCCACATTTTTGATCCACTGTTGGTGAATCTGCTGATAAGGAAACTATAGATATGGAGGACTGATTGTATGCCCAAGAAACTATTATCATAATCAAGTAAATATACCCATCCCCCTTAAACATCCCACATGCTCCTTTGTAATCTGTACTTCCTGCCCCTCTCCACCCCCACCTCATGCCCTCAGGCAGCTGTGGATCTGCTTTCTGTCAATTAGCTTGCACTTTTTAGAATTTATATAATGGAATCATACAATACATATTCTTTTTTTTGTCTGGTTTATTTCACTAAGCATAATTATTTCATGATTCATCCATGTTGTCATATGTATCAATGGCTCCTTCCTCTTTTTAAGTTTATTTATTTATTTATTTTGGGGGGTGGGTTTGGGAAGGGAGCGGGGTGGGTGGGCCTCTTCTATTGGTCTTTCGTTTATCTATTTTCATCCATCTTTGTTCTTTGGCCCGTGTGGGCCTCCCATCGCAGTGACCTCTGTTGTCGCAGAGCACCGGCTCTGGGCGCATGCGCTCCAGAGCTCCGGCTTGGTAATTGGACACATCGGTCCAGCCACTCCGCAGCACGTGCGATCTTCCCAGGCCAGGGATCGAACTGGCGCCCCTTGCACTGCAAGGCGGTGTCCTAACCCACTGGACCACCAGGGAAGCCCCGGCTCCTGCCTCTTAATTACTAAATAGCTCCATTGTATGGCTGTACCACAGTTTATGTTTTTATTTACCCACTAATGGAAATCTGGATTGTTCCTAGGTTCGGCTAGTACAAGCAAAGACTTTTTAAATCTTCAAAATGCAAGGAATTTACTTTCACAATATACTGTCCATTTTATTTGTTCATGAACCTAACAAGGTATTTTTTGCCATAAGCACTGATAAAACTAAGCTCTTGTGGTTTCCAAGAAGACTGGATTCCACTGGTATAAATTATGGAGAGGCTTTGGGAAAGAAAGATGTATGAAAAACCAGGAGCCAAAAAGAATGTGATTGTGTATTCAGTAATCTCACTCTTAGGAATTCAGCCTAAAGATTTCTTTAAAAAAAAAAAAGAAACGGTAAGCTAATGAAGATATTTTCTATAGATTTCTGTAGAATAGTAAAACGTTGGAAGCAACCTAAATTTATAATGAAATACTGAAACAACATGAGAGAGTCTTTAGATATAGCACTCCATTAAAAAGCATATTAATAAATTATGTCTAGGGCTTCCCTGGTGGTCCAGTGGGTAAGGACACCGCCTTGCAGTACCAGGGGCATCGGTTCAATTCCTGGCCTGGGAAGATCCCACGTGCCGTGGAGCAGCTGGACCGACATGTCCAACTACCGAGCTGGAGCTCTAGAGCACATGCGCCCAGAGCCAGTTCTCTGCAACGGGAGAGGCCGCTGCAATAGGAGGCCCACACAGGCCAAAGAACAAAGATAAAGAAATGAAAGATCAATAGAAGTGGCCAAAAACATTTTTAAAAAACCTTAAAAAAAAAAAAAAAACAAGAAATTATGTCTAGATTATGATTGCAACCATACTAAGTTAGATGTGTTCGTGGATGAGGGAATTCAAGTATTATTATTATTATTGTGTTATAGTTATGCAAGTGAATATTTCTTATACTGTATTTATTTTTGCCATAAAATTAATAATAAACATCAGAAGGAAACCCTAAAGTCAATAAACCTATAGGCTTCTTCTCCTTGAAGACATTCAAAAGCTCTTTGTGTTCATCTGACCCACCCTTCATCATCAGTGAGACAAACTGCAGTATTATCAGGGGCCCAGCCTAAACTATCTCATCTCTATTGCTACACTTCAGAAAGAATGTTGAGGTTGGTATTAAAAAGTCTTTGTTACTCTGGGAATCTTCTTTGCACTCAAAAGTATATCTGTATAAATGAAAGTTTCTCAAAAACCTAAAAATAGAGCAACATATGATCCAGCAATTTCACTCCTGGGTACACCTCAAAAAACATAAAACAATAATTTGAAAAGATACATGTGCCCCAATGTTCATAGCAGCATTATTTACAACTGCCAAGGTATGGAAGCAGCCTAAGTGACCATTAACAGACCAATGGATAAAGAAGATTCCATGTTGAAGAATATTACCTAGTCATAAAAAGAATGAAATGTTACCATCTGCAGAAATTTGGATGAACATGGAGGGCACTAGGCCTAGTGAAATAAATCAGAGAGGACAAATAGTGTAGGATATCATTTTATGTGTAGAACCTAAAAAGTACAAAAACTAGTGAACAAAAAAAACCTAAGCAGGTTCACAGATACGGAGAACAAACCAGTGATTACCAGTGACGATGGCCATATAAGGGTAAGAGGGAAAGATGGGTTGCTTAGGATCATATGAAATCACGGGTGGGAAACCTTTGAAAACTATAAAGGACTAGAATTTAAAAGCTCTTCCATTCAATAAAAATGAATTTTAAAAAGAAATATATATATATATATACACACACACACACATATGAATGAAAAAGATGGAAAATACCAAGTCTTTACGAGGTCTCACATACTGCTGATGGCTGTTTGATTTCGTTCAACCACTATGGAAAACTATTTGGCATCATCTACTAAAGCAGAACATACAGCTGTGACCACAAACTTGCTTTCTAGGTGCAAAACCAACAGAAATGAACATGTATGTTCAGTGAAGGCATGTATTAGAATGTTGATCGCAACATTCTTTTAATAGCCCCAAGTTGGAAATTACCCAAATGCGTATCAACAGAAGATGGATACATGAATTGTAGTTGAGACACACAGCAGAATCCCATATGACAATTAGGAAGAACAATCTCCAATTTTATATATTTATATAGTAGAATCTCACAAATGGTGAAAAATAAGCCCAGATGCAAAAGACTATATACTAGACTATTTCATTTATGTAAGTACAAAGCTGGGCAAAAGTAATCTGTGCTTTCCAAAGGATCAGAATAACAGTTGTCTTTGGAGGTAGAAGGGAGCTGTATAAATGAAAGTTTCTCAAAAACCTAAAAATAGAGCAACATATGATCCAGCAATTTCACTCCTGGGTACACCTCAAAAAACATAAAACAATAATTTGAAAAGATACATGTGCCCCAATGTTCATAGCAGCATTATTTACAACTGCCAAGGTATGGAAGCAGCCTAAGTGACCATTAACAGACCAATGGATAAAGAAGATTCCATGTTGAAGAATATTACCTAGTCATAAAAAGAATGAAATGTTACCATCTGCAGAAATTTGGATGAACATGGAGGGCACTAGGCCTAGTGAAATAAATCAGAGAGGACAAATAGTGTAGGATATCATTTTATGTGTAGAACCTAAAAAGTACAAAAAAACTAGTGAACAAAAAAAACCTAAGCAGGTTCACAGATACGGAGAACAAACCAGTGATTACCAGTGACGATGGCCATATAAGGGTAAGAGGGAAAGATGGGTTGCTTAGGATCATATGAAATCACGGGTGGGAAACCTTTGAAAACTATAAAGGACTAGAATTTAAAAGCTCTTCCATTCAATAAAAATGAATTTTAAAAAGAAATATATATATATATATACACACACACACACATATGAATGAAAAAGATGGAAAATACCAAGTCTTTACGAGGTCTCACATACTGCTGATGGCTGTTTGATTTCGTTCAACCACTATGGAAAACTATTTGGCATCATCTACTAAAGCAGAACATACAGCTGTGACCACAAACTTGCTTTCTAGGTGCAAAACCAACAGAAATGAACATGTATGTTCAGTGAAGGCATGTATTAGAATGTTGATCGCAACATTCTTTTAATAGCCCCAAGTTGGAAATTACCCAAATGCGTATCAACAGAAGATGGATACATGAATTGTAGTTGAGACACACAGCAGAATCCCATATGACAATTAGGAAGAACAATCTCCAATTTTATATATTTATATAGTAGAATCTCACAAATGGTGAAAAATAAGCCCAGATGCAAAAGACTATATACTAGACTATTTCATTTATGTAAGTACAAAGCTGGGCAAAAGTAATCTGTGCTTTCCAAAGGATCAGAATAACAGTTGTCTTTGGAGGTAGAAGGGGAGATACTGAAAGGAACATAACAAGGCTTTGGGGGTGCTTAAAATGAACCATTTCTTGATCCAAATGGTGACTATATGAATGTGTTCAGTTTGTATGAATTTATCAGGATTATGTGTAATTCTTTTATGTGTAATTTTTTGCAATGTATTACCATAAATTTCTTTTTTTTTTTTTTGGAAAGTTGAATAAGCATTATCAAAAGCTTTAAGCATGTTAACAAGATCTCTTTTTTTCATGTAGATAGTGAACAGAGGGCCAGTTGGCAGAGCCAGAACAGTGCTGTGAATTTACAATGAACTAGAAAGTCACGGTGATACAGCATGGTGCATCTGGGGACCTCTGTAACCAGCCAGGAATAGTTACTGCTAGTCACAGAGTCGAAAGCTCTCAATAAATTTTGTTTCCTCCATTTCACACTGTCTGATGATTGGCAAAGACATAAAATATAGAGTCAAGAAAGCCAGAATGCCCTCTGCAAGAATAAAATGTACTGCCAATACAGCACACGGCTGTGCCTTCATCCAAAGGTGTGCGGAGCCGATGAGCAGTCGAAGCTGCTTCATGACTTGGAGAGCTAGTGTGCATCCCTTTGCCAGAAGCATAGTTAGAAAAAGCAAACAGAAAGTATGTTTCTACTGAGATCCCTCAGGGAAGGAAGGAAAATTCCTCTCCAGCAGAGAGAGGAAAGGAGAAGAGGGCATCAGCTTCTCATCTTTTTGAAGATCAGCTCTAGGAAGCAGAGGAGAAATTCGTTATCTACCTGAAGAAGCATTATTTCCCTTGAGTCTTCACATAATGCCCAAGAACTATTTGGTTACCAGAATTTCCATTTAGAATTTCAACTCTCCTTGTATTGGTCTTCAATTTTATAATTTCTGTTCATGACACAATGACCACAGTGAGTACAGTCTTCTTGTACCTTCTATAGGGCTTTGCAATTGAAAGGCAGAACCTAGCAAAACTAGGTGCAGAGTGAATTCCATCAATCTTGGAAGTGAAAGTGAAAGTCACTCAGTCATGTCTCATTCTTTGCGACCCATGAACGAGCCATGGAATTCTCCAACCAAGAATACTGGCATGGGCAGCTTTTTCCTTCTTCAGGGGATCTTCTCCCAACCCAGGGATCGAACTAAGGTTTCTCCCACATTGCAGGAGGATTCTTTACCATCTGAGCCACCAGGGTAGCCCAAGAATACTGGAGTGGGTAGCCCATCCCTTCTCCAGGGGATCTTCCCAACACAGGAATCAAACCAGGGTCTCCTCCACTGCAAGCAAAATCTTTATCAGCTGAGCTACAAGGGAAGTTCAATGTCAGAAAATGGAGAATCGTTAATTATATTCGGATGTGTCATGGAGTATCATGGAGTCATTAAATAACAAATTTACATCTAGAGTCAACATTGTGGCCTCTAAATATCACTTTCCACTAAAAGGGAATACTCCCCCTTGGAGAAATGGCTCAATCCAGATTTGGTATAGAAAACGCACTAAGTCAAGTGTATCCTACTGTGCCAGAAAACAGGGAAAACTTCATGAATTACTGGGGCTTTACTAAGAGGAGACAAAAGGAGAAAATCTGAGGGGTTTCTACTGGCCAAGGGTCAAATCATTTAGACAGAGAATAAAATAATAGCTTCAAATAACATATATAGTTATGAAAATCTATGAGTTCAAAGATGTAACTGGCCATTACTAAGGCTTGTTGAAGCACTAACTCATATTTCAGAAAACTGACAAATAAAAAGAATCAAGCCTTAACTCTGTCTTTCCTACTGCTTTTGAGGATTACCAATGATTGACAAATGTGAGATTTTCACAGAAGAATCCCAGCGAATAAAAGCAGAACAATATTGACAGATTTTTAGGCTTCCTAGGCAGTGCTGGTGGTAAAGGGCCCACCTACCCATAGAGGAGAGTAACACATGAGTTCGATCCCTGGGTCGGGAAGATTCTTTGGAGAAGGGCATGGCAACCACACCAGTGTTCTTGCCTGGAGATTCTCCATGGACAGAGGAGCCTGGCAAGGTACTGTCCACAGGGTTTCACAGAGTCAGACAGGACTGAAGCATCTTAGCACACACTGACAGATTCAGAAAACCATTCTTCAACTCTTGAGTGAAATAATGGATATAACTAAGGTTCAATCCTGAGTGCTAAAACCATTAGGAACGGTTAATAAGGAAGTTTATATTAGAGAAAGGAAGCTGACCACACTGGAACCCACCAATCACTGTGATGTCACTTGAAGTGGGCCAACATTCTGTTCTTCCTGATGCTGAGGCAAGAGGCAGCATGGGCATCACCAGGTATTAAGTATTCTTGCTAAAAGAACTGAACCAGAATCTAGTCAGTTGTCCATATTCAATGAAGTATGGATATGGAAAGACGTAGTAGACTAACATAAGTGACATCATAGTACAAAATAAGCCAAACCTAGAAAATGGAAAATTCTATGAGGAAAATAACCTGGCTTCTTCAATAACTGGGAAAACTGTCATAAATTTAAAAGATATTCATAAGACATATCAGGAAAATGCAACATTTGGCATGTGAATCCTCATTTAAACAACTATTAAAGAAAGGCATCTTTGAGGCAATCAAAGGGATTTGAACATGAAATGGATATTAGATGACTTTAAAGCCTACTGCAAATTTTAAGTGACAATGGCATTACATTTAGGTTTCTTTAAACATCTATATTAGTGAAACATACAAAAGTGCTATACAAAAATAACAAAGTCTAGGTTTGCTTTAGAAATTCAGCAAAAATAAATGGAAACATTTTAAAGTCAAGCGGAACAGATCAAATAAGATTGACAAAATGCCAATCGTTGCTGAAGTCAGATGATAGGCAATGGGAATTCATCCTGTTGTTTTCCCCATCTTTAAGAGGGAGAAAATTTCCATTTTGAATTTTAAAATAATGAAAGAGTTACCAGAATTCTGGCAGCTCTGTCCTGGAGCATTTACCATGATCTCTTATTTAAAGAAAAAAGTGAGATGGCCCCATTGGGCAAAATCAAGAAAGAAAAACCTGGACCCTGAGTTCCCATCAAATGATGCCCTTAAACAGATCACAGAGAGAAGGAAGGATCTTTGTTCTCTTGACACAAGATCTGAAGAGCAACTCCAGTGATTTACAGGTCACTGAGTAGGGCTTTCATCAGCAAGAAATGATGAAAGTCCAGCTACTAGATCGCTCAGGCCTGCAAGCTTCCAGTTTCTCAGGGCCCATACACACAGGCAATATTCTTAGTGAAGATATAAATGGGAAATGTGGACAACGACTGCAATGTTTTCAATGCAGTGATGTTGTCAGATGTGTGTTCATACTATACAAAGGTTTGAAACACAATTTGCCAAACAGTCACGTTAACGGGGATTTTCACTGTGTCATAACTTTGGAAAGCAATTTGACAATGGATGTTGAAGTCTTTAAAAATGATTACACCAACAACAAAACTCTTTACAAGTAAAGAGTAAAATTAAAAAAAAAAAATGATCATACCTTTCACTTATTAGGAATCAGATCTATGTAAATAATCTGAAACAACAGAAACAAGCTTCAGTCACAAAGACCTTCATCACAGCCTTATGTATAATAGTAAAAATCAACAAAACTCTAAAGGTCTAAAAACAGGAGAAAAGTAAGAAAGTCAGAGTAAAAAAAGGGCCATGTAAATTATGTAAAATTGTGGAGTCATAAACAATTATGTTCCAGATCACTCCAATTCAACAAACAATTATTGCTGCTTCAGATGTCTAGCCCCATTCTAGCAGTTCATGGTCGAGTGGTCAAATACAAAAGAATATTTGAAATAGATTATGGTTAAGTGCCACACGAGCACAGAGGAGCCTCAGCTACCTCAGGAGAGGAGAGCGGGGGTTGAGGAGGCAAAAAAGAAAACCAGGGATGCCTTCAGTTGGTCATTTCATGCGATTTGGTAGTTTATTATGGGGAAGCCTGATATGCATGGAAGAGGTTTTTAATCAACTCCTAGAAGAATTATGAAGACAAACCATAAAGAATGAGGAGGAGTTAGCAACCAAACAGGAGCAGGCAGAGAAAGGCACGTACTGGGCAGCGGGACTGGCCTGTGCAAAGGTCCAGAAGTGGAGGAGGGAATGAGACGTCTGGGACAGCATCATCGGTCAAGACGGCTGGTGCACAGAAGGACCAGGGCCCCGAGTCTAGAGAAGGAGGCCCACAGGGCCTGGAGGTTCCCAAAAAGCACACAGAGTCTAAAACACACTCTGAAAGTAACAAGAAGGCACTACAAGTGTCTGTGAGCAGATACAAAGAAAAAGAGGCGGAGTGTGGTTTCAGGAGTGCTGAGAAGAGCTCACAAGCACCCAGAGGCAGAGGACTGGGGCTCAGAAGAGAGAGCTGGACAAGACACAAGGATTTGGAGGTTGCAGGCATGCAGATGATAACTGAAGTCAAGAGGATGGACAAGACGGGGCGTCACAGATGGAGGGTGGAAAGGGCTTAGAGAGGGACAGGTGGAGGGATGGGAGTCCTCAAAGGATACAGAGTTGGGGTGGTCAGAGCAGCAGGAGACAAATAAGAAGAGGGCAGTGTCACAAAGCACAGGGAAAAAATAGGCTTCAAGAAGTGGGTGAGCATGTCAAAAGTTACTGAGAATCAAGCAAGATAGGAACTTGAAATCGTCTAAGGAAATTAGTGGCAAGGCCATCAGTGACCCCCAGCAGGAGCCCCAGTGACCCCGGCAAGAGCAGTTTTAGCAGAGCACTGAGCAGAGACACCGCAGGGCCGAGCCCTGCGGGGTGTGCAGATGCGGACAGCATAGAAGCAGAGACGAGAAGAGAAGCAACCCTTTGCAGGTGTTCATCTGGAGTAAGGGTGAGAGCTAAGGCAGCAACGGCCAGGACAGTGCTGTCTGTGGAGTGATTTGAGTTCATTTTTCTTACAAGATGGAAGATGCTGGTATTTAATAATTGGGTGCTGATGGGACTGACTGAGTAAGAAGATTAGAGAGTTAATGATAAAAATAAGAGAAAAATAAGCAGGGGATACAGAAACTTAGACTGGAGAAAGGACACCTCTTTGTTGAATATTTATTCCAAAAAAGGAAGGAATGGGGTGAGTGTAGGATAGTTAGTAGGTTTGAAATTTGGAAGCTGGGTTAAGAAATGTGTCTGATGAACTCAATTTTCAGTTAGGGGGAAGGGTGAGGCATTTACCAAGAGTGGGAAAGAGGAGGTGGGGATAAAGGTTAAAAGAAAAGAAAAAGAGGGCTTCCCTGGTGGTCCACTGAGTAAAGAGTCCACTTGCTGTGCGGGGGACACCGGTTCCATCCCTGGCCCAGGAAGATCCCACGTGCTGCAAAGTGATATGTCTGATTAGGAGCCAGCTCTGGAGCGCATGCGCCTGGAGCTGGCGAAAGTAACAAGAAGGCACTACAAGTGTCTGTGAGCAGATACAAAGAAAAAGAGGCGGAGTGTGGTTTCAGGAGTGCTGAGAAGAGCTCACAAGCACCCAGAGGCAGAGGACTGGGGCTCAGAGAGAGAGCTGGACAAGACACAAGGATTTGGAGGTTGCAGGCATGCAGATGATAACTGAAGTCAAGAGGATGGACAAGACGGGGCGTCACAGATGGAGGGTGGAAAGGGCTTAGAGAGGGACAGGTGGAGGGATGGGAGTCCTCAAAGGATACAGAGTTGGGGTGGTCAGAGCAGCAGGAGACAAATAAGAAGAGGGCAGTGTCACAAAGCACAGGGAAAAAATAGGCTTCAAGAAGTGGGTGAGCATGTCAAAAGTTACTGAGAATCAAGCAAGATAGGAACTTGAAATCGTCTAAGGAAATTAGTGGCAAGGCCATCAGTGACCCCCAGCAGGAGCCCCAGTGACCCCGGCAAGAGCAGTTTTAGCAGAGCACTGAGCAGAGACACCGCAGGGCCGAGCCCTGCGGGGTGTGCAGATGCGGACAGCATAGAAGCAGAGACGAGAAGAGAAGCAACCCTTTGCAGGTGTTCATCTGGAGTAAGGGTGAGAGCTAAGGCAGCAACGGCCAGGACAGTGCTGTCTGTGGAGTGATTTGAGTTCATTTTTCTTACAAGATGGAAGATGCTGGTATTTAATAATTGGGTGCTGATGGGACTGACTGAGTAAGAAGATTAGAGAGTTAATGATAAAAATAAGAGAAAATAAGCAGGGGATACAGAAACTTAGACTGGAGAAAGGACACCTCTTTGTTGAATATTTATTCCAAAAAAGGAAGGAATGGGGTGAGTGTAGGATAGTTAGTAGGTTTGAAATTTGGAAGCTGGGTTAAGAAATGTGTCTGATGAACTCAATTTTCAGTTAGGGGGAAGGGTGAGGCATTTACCAAGAGTGGGAAAGAGGAGGTGGGGATAAAGGTTAAAAGAAAAGAAAAAGAGGGCTTCCCTGGTGGTCCACTGAGTAAAGAGTCCACTTGCTGTGCGGGGGACACCGGTTCCATCCCTGGCCCAGGAAGATCCCACGTGCTGCAAAGTGATATGTCTGATTAGGAGCCAGCTCTGGAGCGCATGCGCCTGGAGCTGGCGCTCTGCAAATACACAGGCCACTGTGATGGGCGGCCCACCCAGGGCCAAAGAATAAAGACAGATGAAGATAAATAAATAAAAAACAGTGGGGCTTCCCTGGTGGTCCAGTGGGTATGGACACAGCCTTGAAGTGCAAGGGGCGCCAGTTGGATCCCTGGCCTGGGAAGATCCCACGTGCCGCGGAGCGGCTGGACCGATGTGTCCAACTACCGAGCCAGAGCTCTGGAGCGCATGCGCCCAGAGCCGGTGCTCTGCAGCCAGAGAGGCCACTGCGATGGGAAGCCCACACGGGCCAAAGAATAAAGAAATAAATGAAAGACCAATAGAAGGCTGTAAAAAAAGAAAAAGAAAAAACAATGAAAGAGGCCAAAATTTAAAAAGATAGAAAGAAAGAAAAAAGCAAGATGTGTACAGTGCAAATAAGAAAATAATATGAACCCATTTTTGGTAAAAACAATGACCTGTTTCTATAAAACACATATATAAATATATCACACACATGCATACATGTATATGTGTTTACATGTGACTTTACATGCACAAGCATGTGTGTTTGCATGTGACTTTACTAGCTGAGCACTGACAATGATTTGTAAGGGCACCTGCTAGAGTATGCACATGGGCCAGCGGGAGGTGGAAGCTGACACAGGTCAGGAAAGAGAAGACAAAGACAAATAAAGGAAAATCATTTCACCTTTAAAAAGTATCGTATGACTGGGACTTCCCTGGTGGTCCAGTGGGTAAGGACACCGCCTTGCAGTGCAAGGGGCGCCGGTTCCATCCCTGGCCTGGGAAGATCCCACGTGCCGCGGAGCGGCTGGACCGATGTGTCCAATTACCGAGCTGGAGCTCTGGGGCGCATGCGCCCAGAGCCGGTACTCTGCGACAACAGAGGCCACCATGATGGGAGGCCCATACGGGCCAAAGAACAAAGATGGATGAAAATAGATAAATGAGAAACCAATAGAAGTGGCCCACCTGCTCCCCTCCGTCCCCACCTCAACCCCACCAATAAAAAATAAATAAATAAATCTTAAAAAAAAAAAAAGTATCATATGACCAAATGTGCAGGTTTTATGAAATGATTCAAATGCATGTATTTCTGCATGTATAAAGAAAATGGTTTTTAGCCTTAAAAATCAGCACAAGCTGTTCACATTTCTAAACCTCTCCCTATGGAGTCCTGGTAGCTGCAGTAAAACTGCAAGTCTGCCTGTACACTGAGCAGGAGTAAAGCGGGACTCTTAGTAACAACATACAGTGAGCTAAGGTGAGGCAAATAGAAATGGGTGTGTGGTAGGGCCTTTGGGACGGGTGGGCTGAAAACTAATACCTCAGAAATGCACTGAACACTGTGTCATCAAGGATGGCCAAGAAACAAAGTGAAATGTCAGCGGAGCATCCAAGGGAAAACCAGTATCTTTTTCAGAGCCCAGGTGCCAGTCAAAATGTACACCAGCACCAGGCAGTTATGGGGCAGATGAGAAGTGTCAATCTAGAATCGGAGGTCTGTAGTTTGGACCTTACAAAAATTTGGTCACGTACCAACTGCATGCAGGACCTTGGAAAGGAAACTTGATCTCTTGGTCTCAGTTTCTACACATGTAAAAAGGACAATAAAAATAACATCTCACTTGTGATGATCAGGTGAGATAATACATATCTACTTCACCAAGTACTTTAAAAAGCACTTTATTTTTTAAATGCTGCACATGTGAAAATACCAAATAAAAAGATCACTGGAGCTTCCCTGGTGGTCCAGTGGGAAAAGAGTTCGCCTTGCAGTGCAAGGGGCACTGGTTCGAACCCTGGCCTGGGAAGATCCCACGTGTCGCGAAGCTGCTGGACTGGTGTGTCCAATTATGAGCCAGTGCTCTGGAGCGCATGCGCCCAGAGTGGATGCTAGGCAACCAGAGAGGTCACTGCAATGGGAGGCCCACACAGGCCAAAGAATAAGGATGGATGAAGTTAAATAAATGAAAAACCGATAAAAAAGGCCAAAATTAAAAAAAAGATCACTGACTGTCCCACATACATATATACATACCTTACCAGTCACATATACACTCATATATGGAAATACACACCATTAACATATAGAAATGCTGTATATGTATAAGTATACAACTCTCTTCCCAAATTAAAGATGAGAAAATCAAGGCTTAAAGGTATTAAAAAGCTAATCCATACAGTAATTCATTAGCACTATTTTGAGATCTAGCAAAGACGGATATTTTTAAATAGTCCTACTCATAGCTGATAAACATTATTTCTGATCTGGAGAGGGATCTATAATCCTTGACCTGAAAAATTTCTTAAACCAGGTGCTATGGCTGAATGATGTCCCCTTGGAATTCATATGTTCAAGCCCTAACCTCCAGTGTGATGGTACCTTGGATATGGAGTCTTTGGGAGGTAATAAGGTTTAGGGCCCGGGGAAGTCATGAGGCAGGGGCTTTCATGACAGGATCAGTGCCCTTAAAAGAAGAGATACTGGAGCGAATGCCCTCTTTCTCCTGTGCAAGGACACGAGATGAGGCCAGCCATCTACAAACCAGAGAAGAAAGCCTTCAGCATACACTGAACTCCGCCAAAGCTTGACCTTGGATTTCACAGCTTATCTATAACTACAAGAGAATAAATTGCTGTTGTTTAACAACTGCTCCCTGCCTCCCCCGCCCGCCCGCCCCGCCAAACTATGTCATTTTGTTATGGCAGCCTGAACAGACGAAGACCTCAGGTCAGAAGCCTTTATATCATATCTTCACAATGTCCTGAACTCCCTCTATCTTGGGCTTCCCTGCTGGCTCAGTGGCAAAGAATCTGCCTCTCAATGGAGGCAACACACCTTTGAACCCTGGGTCGGGAAGATCCCATGGAGAAGGAAACAGCAACCCACTCCATATTCCTACCTGGGAAATTCCAGAGACAGAAGAGCCCAGTAGGCTACTCCATGGGGTCGCAAAAGAGTCAGACATGACTTAGCAACTAAACGACAACAACAAACCCTGTATCTCATCATCTTGTCCTGTTAGTGCCACCCTTGCCCCATGTGACCTTGGGCAAGTCTAGGACTTTCCCACATCTTAGTATAATGATGAAGTGACGATGCATGACCTCACCTAGAAATTCTGGCAAAAGTAACCATCTAAGTACAGAAATGCTGTATATGTATAAGTATACAACTCTCTTCCCAAATTAAAGATGAGAAAATCAAGGCTTAAAGGTATTAAAAAGCTAATCCATACAGTAATTCATTAGCACTATTTTGAGATCTAGCAAAGACGGATATTTTTAAATAGTCCTACTCATAGCTGATAAACATTATTTCTGATCTGGAGAGGGATCTATAATCCTTGACCTGAAAAATTTCTTAAACCAGGTGCTATGGCTGAATGATGTCCCCTTGGAATTCATATGTTCAAGCCCTAACCTCCAGTGTGATGGTACCTTGGATATGGAGTCTTTGGGAGGTAATAAGGTTTAGGGCCCGGGGAAGTCATGAGGCAGGGGCTTTCATGACAGGATCAGTGCCCTTAAAAGAAGAGATACTGGAGCGAATGCCCTCTTTCTCCTGTGCAAGGACACGAGATGAGGCCAGCCATCTACAAACCAGAGAAGAAAGCCTTCAGCATACACTGAACTCCGCCAAAGCTTGACCTTGGATTTCACAGCTTATCTATAACTACAAGAGAATAAATTGCTGTTGTTTAACAACTGCTCCCTGCCTCCCCCGCCCGCCCGCCCCGCCAAACTATGTCATTTTGTTATGGCAGCCTGAACAGACGAAGACCTCAGGTCAGAAGCCTTTATATCATATCTTCACAATGTCCTGAACTCCCTCTATCTTGGGCTTCCCTGCTGGCTCAGTGGCAAAGAATCTGCCTCTCAATGGAGGCAACACACCTTTGAACCCTGGGTCGGGAAGATCCCATGGAGAAGGAAACAGCAACCCACTCCATATTCCTACCTGGGAAATTCCAGAGACAGAAGAGCCCAGTAGGCTACTCCATGGGGTCGCAAAAGAGTCAGACATGACTTAGCAACTAAACGACAACAACAAACCCTGTATCTCATCATCTTGTCCTGTTAGTGCCACTTCTCGCCATGTGACCTTGGGCAAGTCTAGGACTTTCCCACATCTTAGTATAATGATGAAGTGACGCAGTGCATGACCTCACCTAGAATAGTATCTGGCAAGTAAACATCTGGTAACCATCTAACAAGTACAGAAGCTGTTGCTGTTGCTCTTATTTTATTATCCTGTGGCAACTTGGATAAATTATAAACTCCATAAAGGCCTATAGACTTTGATTATGCCTAAGAATGAACACAGTAATACAGCGTGCAAATATATATTTGCTAAACGAACAAGTAGATGATGCAAAAGGAAAAAATGATTCGCAGAGAAACATTTTCAAGAAGTGGATTTTGCATCCATAGATAGAAACAAAAGCTATTTTCTCAGAGATTTTTAGCAGAAATTTGTAAGTTGCAATTTAATTGATTCAACACATAGCCAAAAGGATTAGGAAAGAATAGCATAATATTCTCAAAACAACTAACTTGTGTGAAAGAAAATCCCCAATATAGAATTGTTGGGGGTGTGCTCTATCGTAAAACCCATTACAGCTGCTGGAACAACCATTGTGCAGGTTTTGGTTTTTCATTTAATTTTAACAAAATATTTTCCTGGAGGAAAGTTTCGGATGTAATACCAATGAAGTGTGCCCACTGCTTTAGGGGACATTTCATTTCTGGACACTTGTGGAAATGAATCCACTAATCCCAATGCCTGGGAATTTTGGTGGCTGGTTATCCAAAAATGAAATGTCATGTATGAAAATTTATTTCTTATTGTTTAATATCCAACTGTCTGCCCAGCAAATCAGAACAACAAAAAACAATAGCTATTTCAGGATGGGGCACCACATGCGTTATAGAAAATGCCTCTCATTTGGAACTTCAGCCCTATTCTTGACTGAAGAACGATGACACATGAACTTATTCCTCGTTCCTCCCTGAACAAGGGTGATCATGAGTCTTTAATTTTGTTTTAACTGAAAGCATGAAGCAAAGGCATGGCTACGCTGCACCGCTGCAGCCATATCAGATGCATAAACAATCTGTATCTCTAGGCAAACCTTTTACAGCCCAAATAAGTCTACAAGACAATGAGAGCAGTACGTTAGATTTAAATGCACGATGTGGATCTGTTGCTCAAGGAAGTCAGAGCAGACAGACGGCCTGCTCATTCTATTACCAGAATCACAGTCAACAGTTTTTCAACCTCAGCACAGATCTCAAAACAAGAGACAAATTCCTATCTTGGACTAAATTGTCTCAAGAAATTCAGTATTATTCTGCTTCTATGAAGACCAAATAAGTCGTGAAATTGTATAATTCAGTGTCCCCAAAATAAGAGTAAAGAAAATTGAAAATTCTCTTTTGGTCCATTCTCTAGCCCTCTAGGCTACTGCTCAGATAAAGCTTCCCAGAGATGTCTACCTGTTTGTGTTGGACAAAAACCGTGAGTCATCACTGTCAGAACACCCCACACCAATTCCTATGGAAAAGAAGGAAAGAATCAATATTCATGAAATCCTTCTGTACATTTTGGAACATCAAGGTATGCTGGAGAAACAGTTAAGAACGTTTATTTCTCCGATTGTGGAAATCTACAGACACCATCACTGTTTCCAGGCACCAAACTTCCCAATGACAAGAGCAAGAGGTGAGCTAATCAAATAAAGTTTGGAACATCCTGCTTAATTTCTTTATGAAAAAGGCCCTCCCTGGTGTTGTGTATGTTTGTTCAATGGAATTACCTTGCAATTCGGACTATGCCACATTGGTGACTGCTTCAGAAGATGTATTACCTCCTCTTGTCTGATGACTTTTCACTCTTTTCCTGGGTATTAGCATCTGATCATATGACTTACAATACTATCTGTACGCTGATGATGCTCAAGCTTATATTGCCATTCTGATTTCTGCTTGAGAAGAGAAATATCAAACCTAAGTCTTGGACTTCTCTGGTGGCACAGCGGATACGAATCTGCCTGCCAATGCAGGGGACACAAGTTCGATCCCTGCCCTGGGGAGATTTCACATGCCATGAAGCAACTAAGACCATGGCCACAACTCCTGAGCCCACGTGCTGCAACTACTAAAGCCTGCCCTCCTAGAGCTTGCGCTCCATAAGAAGAAAAGCCACCACAGTGAGAAGTCTGAGCACCACAGCAAAGAGTAGCGCCACTCGTCACAGCGAGCAAACGCCTGAATAGGGCAATGAAGACCCAGTGCAGCCAAAAGTAAATGAACAAATAATTTTTTTTATAGTAGGTCTTTTCATCACAACTCTTGATTTCCATCCCATACTATTTCTCTTACAATTGGCTCACTTGCTCAAGCCCCAGATCTGGGATTCATCCTTGAGTATTACCTTTCTCTATCAGTACCTCTTGTCAGACCGGCCTCCAAAATAAATAATGAACAAACACAAGCTTAAATTAATTAACATAGTGATAAGTGTCATGAAGACTGAGTTGGGGTGCTGTGAGAGGACAGAGTGTAGGTTTCCCTTGGGTAAGGCAGTCAGGGAAAGTCTTTTTAGGAAGGGTACCTCCAGAGGGAGACACTTCCAGGCACAAGCAACTACTCTAAGGAAGAAGGCTGTATTGAATGTGGGAGGAAGTACCATGATCTCTGGCTGCAAAAGGAGACAGGAGCCAACTCAGGACATGGTTTAAGCCAAAATAAGGACTTTGGAGTACTTAACCAAGTACCATCAGCAACCATCAGTAGGTTTTAACCTGGGGATGACAAGATACATTTTATTTTTAGAAGATCACTCAAGATCCTCAGGCAACATGAGCTGAATTCAATTGCATCCTTCCGTTAACGTCACCTCCACACAGAGATCCGACTGAACACACACAGAAATGCTGGGTAAAAACACAGAGCAATAATACAGAATATATAGTCATTTCAGAAGAAGGGGAGGAGAGAGAGAAGGAAAGAAGAGAGACAAGAAGAGAAAAGTCTTAAGAAACCAAGACCAAAAAAAGAACTCAAATGTTGTATGGCAATTCTGACCATTGTTGAGAGAGTAGCCCAAAGGTGCATGGGTATGGGTATCAGCCATGCATGCTAGAGCTGGGAACAGGGTCAGGGTGAGGGTTGGTGGAGTGGAAGGGCATTCTACCTGGCAGACAGGAAAAGGAGATATGTCCTGGGGCAGTGTGAGGCATGAGAAGAATCCTACAGAGGATGAAGCTCCTGAAAGTGTTCCCTGTCTAGATAAAGAGGACCAGAAAAACTCTGCCCACCAGCTCAGGGAAAAGGAAAGGAAAGCTTGCAAACTTCTGGCAATCTGAGTGAAAAACAAACAAAACCTTTCAGGAAATTGGAACCCTACAAGAGAAATGGCATCAGAAGTTACAATGCCCAGGGAGTCTAAAGCTAAGAGGATATAATGAAAACTTCTCCAGTGCTAGTGAATCCCTGAAGGCCAAGCAGAAGTACCTGCAAAATTCAGTCACAAAGGGTGTGTCTGACTTAACTGGAGAAAATAACAAGAGCGCACAAAAAAAAAAAAAAAAAAAAAAAGAAAGAAAGAAAGAAAAACACACAAGAAATTAAACCATTTGAAGGAGAATAGCAGATACAACCATTCACAGATTTAATACCACATATTCTACAGTAGTTGCCAAAATCTGAAAGAGATTATAAAATAAGAAAGGGAACTAAAATCAAAGAGTTGACACTAAGGAAAAAGAACACACAAGTTGAAAACAAAACAAAACACATTGCTTTAAACATTAATAGATTATTTACTCCAAAACAATCTGAAGAACAAAGCTGGAGGCCTCATGCTTCCAGGCTTCATAACAGAGTACAGAGCCACATTAATCCAGACAAGACGGTCCTGCTATGACAACAGACCTAAACAGGTGCCGAGACTGTGCCATGCGGAAAGGACAGGCACTCCATCAACTGTGCCTGGGGACTGTCCCAGTCGTCTAACGGCTAAGGCTTTGAACTCCTAATGGATGGGGCCCAGGCTCAGTCCCTGGTCAAGGACCTAGATCCCACAGGCTACAACTAAAGACCCTGCATGCCGCAACAAAGATCAAAGATTCTATATGCTTCAGTTAAAATCCAGCACAGGGAATTCCCTGGTGGTCCAGTGGCTGAGACTCCAGGCTCCAGTGCAGGGGGCCTGGGTTCGATTCCTAGTCAGGGAGCTAGATCCCACAGACTACAACTAAGACCCAGCATAAATAAATAAATATTTAAAATAAATAAATAAATATAAATACATAAATATATATTTTTTTTAATCCAGCACTGCCAAATAAATACATGTATATTTTTTAAGGATTGAAAAAAACCAAACACACCTGGAAAACTGAATATCCCCATGGAGAAGAATAAAACTGAACCCTTATTCTATACTATGCACAGAAATAAATTCAAAATAGATTAAAGATTTACATGTATAACCCAAAAGTATGAAACTCCAGGAAATTGGAACCCTACAAGAGAAATGGCATCAGAAGTTACAATGCCCAGGGAGTCTAAAGCTAAGAGGATATAATGAAAACTTCTCCAGTGCTAGTGAATCCCTGAAGGCCAAGCAGAAGTACCTGCAAAATTCAGTCACAAAGGGTGTGTCTGACTTAACTGGAGAAAATAACAAGAGCGCACAAAAAAAAAAAAAAAAAAAAAAGAAAGAAAGAAAACACACAAGAAATTAAACCATTTGAAGGAGAATAGCAGATACAACCATTCACAGATTTAATACCACATATTCTACAGTAGTTGCCAAAATCTGAAAGAGATTATAAAATAAGAAAGGGAACTAAAATCAAAGAGTTGACACTAAGGAAAAAGAACACACAAGTTGAAAACAAAACAAAACACATTGCTTTAAACATTAATAGATTATTTACTCCAAAACAATCTGAAGAACAAAGCTGGAGGCCTCATGCTTCCAGGCTTCATAACAGAGTACAGAGCCACATTAATCCAGACAAGACGGTCCTGCTATGACAACAGACCTAAACAGGTGCCGAGACTGTGCCATGCGGAAAGGACAGGCACTCCATCAACTGTGCCTGGGGACTGTCCCAGTCGTCTAACGGCTAAGGCTTTGAACTCCTAATGGATGGGGCCCAGGCTCAGTCCCTGGTCAAGGACCTAGATCCCACAGGCTACAACTAAAGACCCTGCATGCCGCAACAAAGATCAAAGATTCTATATGCTTCAGTTAAAATCCAGCACAGGGGAATTCCCTGGTGGTCCAGTGGCTGAGACTCCAGGCTCCAGTGCAGGGGGCCTGGGTTCGATTCCTAGTCAGGGAGCTAGATCCCACAGACTACAACTAAGACCCAGCATAAATAAATAAATATTTAAAATAAATAAATAAATATAAATACATAAATATATATTTTTTTTAATCCAGCACTGCCAAATAAATACATGTATATTTTTTAAGGATTGAAAAAAACCAAACACACCTGGAAAACTGAATATCCCCATGGAGAAGAATAAAACTGAACCCTTATTCTATACTATGCACAGAAATAAATTCAAAATAGATTAAAGATTTACATGTATAACCCAAAAGTATGAAACTCCAGGAATAAAACATAGAGAAAGCTTTATAACATTGCTCTTGGCAATGATTTTTTGGATATGGCAACAAAAGAAAAATAGACAAGTGGAACTACATAACTAAAAAGCTTTTGTGTAGAAAAGGTAACTATCAACAGAGTGAAAAAAAAAAAAAAAACAATCCACAGAGAGAAAATACCTGTAAACTATATATCTGAGGAGTTAATATCCAAAAATATATAAGAACACCTACAAGTCATAAAATAAATTTTTATTTAATGGGCAAAGGACTTAAATAGACATGACTTCAAAGAAGACATACATGTACCCAAGAGGTACATAAAAAGATTCTCAGCATCACTAATCACCAGGAAAATGCAGATCAAAACCGCAGTGCAATATCGTCTGACACCTGCTTCTGTGGCCATTCTCAAAAAACAAAACAACAAAGCATGACAAGCCTTGGAGAGGATGTGAAGAAGCTGAAACCCTGTGTCCTGGTGGAGGAAACGGAAACTGGTGCAGCCACTACGGAAAGGAGAATGGAAGACCCTCAAGATATTACAAACACAACAGTAATAAGAGCAGGCAATCCCACTTCAGGATATTCGTCCAAAAAATAAATAAATAAATAAATAAAGAAATTAGCATCTCAACGAAGCATCTGCTCCCAATGTTCACAGCAGCATTATTTACAGTAGCCAAGAGGGAGTAACGACCCAGTGTCTACGGACAAATGGACAAACAGAGAAAATACAGTATATACATACAACGGTATATTAGCCTTTAAAAAGAAAGAAATCCTATCACGTGCTACAATATGGACAAACTTTGAGGACATGATGCTTAGTGAAAAAAGCAGTCAACACGAAGGGCAGATACTGCAGGATTTCAATCCTGTGAGCTAGCTAAAGCCGTCATGAAGAAAGCAGAATGGTGGGTGCTCGTGGCTGGGAGTGGGAAGGGGAAAACTGGGGAGTCTGCTCAGTGGGTCCAGAGGTTCAGTCTATGAAAAAGCTGATGAAAGATGAAAAAGTTCTAGAGATCCGCTGGGATAATATTGTACATAAAACGAATAATACTCTGTTCTACACTTAAAAATGTGCTGAGGATCGCTCTCATGTTCGTTCAGCACAATAAAATACATTAGGGACATATCAACGTCTTAATAAACTATTTTATATGCAAGAAATTATTCATTAATGTTTTAAAACTCAGTGAGTATAGCAGATGAGAACCAGCTCAAGACAAAATTAGTTAACTCCAAATGCATTTGAGGAAATTGCAAAAAATGCAACACAAATACAAAGGAATATAGGACCTGCAAGAGGGAGTAAGAAACATACAGACTAGAAAAAAAAGTTTCCACATATATCTAGAATGATGAAAAAGCAGTATGTAAGTATGACTCAGCACAGGACTCTCTTCACCTAGGCATAAAGTTTGGTCCGAGGATGAACACATGTCCAAACATGTCCAAATAGAATACCTCCTTACAACAGACACACGATGTTGGGAGATTTAAGAGCTTGTCATTGGGCTGCAAGAGACAATGCCAGAAGCAGTGTATTGTGCTTCGGGTGGTGGGATTAGACATGTGCAACATGAAGTTTTGTGTCGTTACGGAAAACTTTAATAATTATGGAAGTTATGGAAAACTTTTACAATTTCTTAACTTTGTTCTGTATGTATTTTATTCTTTCTTTACATTAGCTATATCTGGGGGTGGGGGAACCTAAAAGCAAAAGCACTTCTGAACACACACTGTGAACCTCACACTTTCTTAGGCAGCGGGAATGAGTAAGACCGGATCCACAGAGAACCAGAACACCAGGGGCTGGAAGGGCCAGGAGGCAGCCTCCCGGTGTCACAGCCAGAGCTCTTCTGTTGTGTCTCCCTCCCTCACTTGGCCAGAGCACTGTGTGCCAGGCATGACAGTGACTGGGAGCTAAATGCAGGTATTTCAACCTCCTCTCGACCCTGGTTGGAGTCCGTAATGAAATGAAACGCATCAGGCGCCCTCTGGAAGCCAGAGTCCCTCTCACCATGCACTTTCAGCAGAAGCAACTCATCTGACACAGCTTAGGCTCCCTGGGCTCTTTGTAAGGATTGGTGGGGATGAGTTTTGATGTTTTACAGTTGTGAAAAATCCTCTGCTCACAGCCTGAGGGAGAGCAAGGCCATGCGTGGAGTGGGGGTCAGATCGCCGGGCACCAGGCCCTCTGGAACCCACAGTCAGACGACCCTGGAGGGCAGGGAGGTCTGCTGAATGATCAGGATGGGGCAGCATACATGATTAAATAGGAGCTGCTGAAAATGAAGGAAGACACCACAAACTAAAAAAGCACTGCCATATGACACTCTAGACAAAATGGATTAAATAATCAACTTAAATCCTTTCCATCCGAGTGAAAATCCGACTGAAAATTCTGGTAAGTCAGACTAGAAAAAGTTTCCACATATATCTAGAATGATGAAAAAGCAGTATGTAAGTATGACTCAGCACAGGACTCTCTTCACCTAGGCATAAAGTTTGGTCCGAGGATGAACACATGTCCAAACATGTCCAAATAGAATACCTCCTTACAACAGACACACGATGTTGGGAGATTTAAGAGCTTGTCATTGGGCTGCAAGAGACAATGCCAGAAGCAGTGTATTGTGCTTCGGGTGGTGGGATTAGACATGTGCAACATGAAGTTTTGTGTCGTTACGGAAAACTTTAATAATTATGGAAGTTATGGAAAACTTTTACAATTTCTTAACTTTGTTCTGTATGTATTTTATTCTTTCTTTACATTAGCTATATCTGGGGGTGGGGGAACCTAAAAGCAAAAGCACTTCTGAACACACACTGTGAACCTCACACTTTCTTAGGCAGCGGGAATGAGTAAGACCGGATCCACAGAGAACCAGAACACCAGGGGCTGGAAGGGCCAGGAGGCAGCCTCCCGGTGTCACAGCCAGAGCTCTTCTGTTGTGTCTCCCTCCCTCACTTGGCCAGAGCACTGTGTGCCAGGCATGACAGTGACTGGGAGCTAAATGCAGGTATTTCAACCTCCTCTCGACCCTGGTTGGAGTCCGTAATGAAATGAAACGCATCAGGCGCCCTCTGGAAGCCAGAGTCCCTCTCACCATGCACTTTCAGCAGAAGCAACTCATCTGACACAGCTTAGGCTCCCTGGGCTCTTTGTAAGGATTGGTGGGGATGAGTTTTGATGTTTTACAGTTGTGAAAAATCCTCTGCTCACAGCCTGAGGGAGAGCAAGGCCATGCGTGGAGTGGGGGTCAGATCGCCGGGCACCAGGCCCTCTGGAACCCACAGTCAGACGACCCTGGAGGGCAGGGAGGTCTGCTGAATGATCAGGATGGGGCAGCATACATGATTAAATAGGAGCTGCTGAAAATGAAGGAAGACACCACAAACTAAAAAAGCACTGCCATATGACACTCTAGACAAAATGGATTAAATAATCAACTTAAATCCTTTCCATCCGAGTGAAAATCCGACTGAAAATTCTGGTAAGTCAGCTCAAAAGATTTCAGGATCAGCAGCTTACCTTCAAGGTGGCTAGAGACAGTCTTAATCTATATCTGTTGTGTCAGGTTTATCTCAGCATCAGCTCAGGATTTTTTTTGAACAAAGTATTACTCGTAGTGGTGGTAGTAGTAGTATCACTATAATTATTATTTGCATTAAATAGCCAGGAGGGGCTCAGGAGACTTCCAGTGAGATGCTGTGATGTGCCTCTCAGAACCCATGTGCGTGCTAAGTCACTTCAGTCATGTTCGACTCTCTGCGACCCCATGCACTGTAGCCCACCAGGCTCCTCTGTCCATGGGATTCTCCAGGCAAGAATCCCGGAGTGGATTGCCATGCCCTCCTCCAGGGGAGCTTCCCAGCCCAAAATAACCCGCATCCCCTGCGGCTCCTGCATTGCAGGTGAAGTCTTTCCCACTGAGCCACCAAGGAAACCCCCTCAGAACCCCCAGCAGAACTGAAAGACTTCCCCAACTGCCAAGAGGGCTTCTGGAAGAAAGCCCCATGAAGACACAACTCCTTCCCTGGGCACCTATGCCCAATGAATGCTTTGTGTGAAAGTATAAAGTTCTGTTTCACCAACTTCAGAGCACTTTACGGGGCTGGCCTAGGTTGAAGCTACCTCCCAAGCCTGCGCCTCCTTCTGCCCAATCCTTCTGTCTTTCAGCCAGAGCTCTGAATCCTAAGAACACTCCCGCACAAATTCCTGCACAGCAGTCTCCAGCACAGCAGACCATGGCCTCTGGCAATCACCGTTTGGTGCTTTTACTTCCTACCATGGACCTGTCCAGCAGTGTGTGAGCCAGAGAGTGTGCGCTCTTTGGTAAGATCAGAGGATGCAGATCCTTTCTCCCTTTTTCCCGTCTTATGTTGACACAGCACACGGCAGACAAAATGATGCCTAGATGCTTCTTCAAAGAAGGGCTTGTTGTCCAGCTGTGGGCACTGCAGTGAGCAAGATGGCCTCTAGCTGTTGGCTTCTTCAGGGTGTGCCTCAATTGAAGAGAGTGGCCCCATGAAATGTCAAGCCCCTTCCAGGACAGCCCAGACCTGATGACCAGGTGAGGTGTGCATATAAATATCCAGCTACTCGGACCCAGCACAGGACCCTGTGATGGCCACACTCGCTCTAGAATTCCCAGCTAGCTGCACCAAGGCTTTGTCAAGCCTGTATCCCAGCTGGACAGCTCCCTGAGCCCAGTCCTGCATTCCCTTCTTCCTTTCATGGGTGCTGTACCCAAACAAACATCTCGAGCCCCAAAGTTCCTCTCAGCAGCTGCTTCTGAATAATGCAACCTGTGTCACAATTGAACATCTTTTCCTAGGACAACTTATGAGGTGTTGACTTAACAAAGAAAGTGTGTTAGAAAACCAGCAAACGGGCACAGTTCCTTCTCGTTTGGGAAATGGAGAAAGATTTGACGTGGCTGCCTCCACCAGCCCCGTGGGATACAAGCCAGTTGTGGGGTGACCTTTGTTTTAAAATGAGAGATGCCAGCTGTCAGCAGGCCACCATCCGTGCAGTCAGTGAAAAACAAGGCCAGGTGTATATGAGGTATTTATGGAAAATAAAGACGGAGCAGTCCCCTGTCACATAGAGAATAGTAAGGAATCTAACTGCTCTTGCAATGATGTTTTCATTAACAATATTAATAACATGCTGCATAAATCTACAACTTCTTGTAGCTATCTGGTAACACTTTTAAATTGGCAACAAATACTTTGGCATTAATGGGCTCGAAAAATCAAAGGGATTGTTTACTCCAAAATCAAATACTTCACTCATGAGAAAGTCAATGACAAACCTATAATTTCAAAATGTTTATCAACACTGACCACCTACCATGGGAATCATATGACATCACTGATTCCACAAAAATTAGAAGATGCAAATACGCTAACAAATCAATAGTCCAGGCTGTGCCTGAGACAATGACCTGACCCAGTTGGGTAATGTATGCAAGTTTTAATTAGAGAGTGTCCAGGACAGCCCCCCCCTATTCAGCCCCTAGATGCTTCTTCAGAGNANGGCTTGTTGTCCAGCTGTGGGCACTGCAGTGAGCAAGATGGCCTCTAGCTGTTGGCTTCTTCAGGGTGTGCCTCAATTGAAGAGAGTGGCCCCATGAAATGTCAAGCCCCTTCCAGGACAGCCCAGACCTGATGACCAGGTGAGGTGTGCATATAAATATCCAGCTACTCGGACCCAGCACAGGACCCTGTGATGGCCACACTCGCTCTAGAATTCCCAGCTAGCTGCACCAAGGCTTTGTCAAGCCTGTATCCCAGCTGGACAGCTCCCTGAGCCCAGTCCTGCATTCCCTTCTTCCTTTCATGGGTGCTGTACCCAAACAAACATCTCGAGCCCCAAAGTTCCTCTCAGCAGCTGCTTCTGAATAATGCAACCTGTGACACAATTGAACATCTTTTTCCAGGACAACTTATGAGGTGTTGACTTAACAAAGAAAGTGTGTTAGAAAACCAGCAAACGGGCACAGTTCCTTCTCGTTTGGGAAATGGAGAAAGATTTGACGTGGCTGCCTCCACCAGCCCCGTGGGATACAAGCCAGTTGTGGGGTGACCTTTGTTTTAAAATGAGAGATGCCAGCTGTCAGCAGGCCACCATCCGTGCAGTCAGTGAAAAACAAGGCCAGGTGTATATGAGGTATTTATGGAAAATAAAGACGGAGCAGTCCCCTGTCACATAGAGAATAGTAAGGAATCTAACTGCTCTTGCAATGATGTTTTCATTAACAATATTAATAACATGCTGCATAAATCTACAACTTCTTGTAGCTATCTGGTAACACTTTTAAATTGGCAACAAATACTTTGGCATTAATGGGCTCGAAAAAATCAAAGGGATTGTTTACTCCAAAATCAAATACTTCACTCATGAGAAAGTCAATGACAAACCTATAATTTCAAAATGTTTATCAACACTGACCACCTACCATGGGAATCATATGACATCACTGATTCCACAAAAATTAGAAGATGCAAATACGCTAACAAATCAATATCAGCTCCCAAAGGCTGTGCCTGAGACAATGACCTGACCCATACAGTTGGGTAATGTATGCAAGGCTTTTCATTTAAATCAAATAACTACTCCTCTAAATGAATTTTCTTCTAAGTATTAATTAACTTAAAACATTCATTTTCTTCCATTTTTCTTGTGCACATACACCAAGCGAAGGCAGCTATTAATGTACTGGCTCCAATGCAGAAAAATATGTCAAATAATTAAATGATGCCACTTTTACATACATGTAATCAGTCACTATAGCGCTTCCCAGGCGGCTCAATGGTAAAGAATCCGCCTGCCAATGGAAGAGATGAGGGCGCGACCCCTGGGTAGGGAAAATTTCCTGGAGAAGGAAATGGCAACCCACTTCAGTATTCTTGCTGGAAAATCCCAGGGACAGAGGAGCCTGACAGGTTACAGTCTAAGACGTGGCCAAAGAGTCAGACACAACTTAGCAAATAAACAACAACAATCAGATGCTATATATTGGAAAATGATTCTTTCTCAATAATGATTTTATGTTTTAAATGCAATTCATGGAGCCAAAGCATTTGGAAATTCATCCTGTTGTTAAGTAAAACACTTGACATTACTAGAGCAAGATGCCATTATAAACTCAATTAAATGAATCGGTGCTACTGTAAATTCAGTGTTTAAAAAGTTCAGATTAATGTTATCCTCACATAATAAAATAAAGACAAAGTTTGATGGAGCACAATGCCATGGTAAAACCATGTTCTTTCTAAAGAAATTTATGGAGTAGAAATATGCTTGGAATTAGGTGTGGTGCGACATAATTTATCCTGCACTCAAGTTGTCAAAACAGTAGCAGTAGCTATAGAAATTTATAAATATTATATCATATACATAGCTAGAATAACTGAACTACACACTTTTTGTGATAAACTCAATTTTGAATACAAAGCAGTACATGTTTTTCTCTTTACTGTCTGCCATAAGTAGAATTTTAGACATATTTAAGCCTTTGAAGAAATAATTTGTTAATCAATCTAAGTGCCCTATTATGGTGTTAAATTCTTTATAAATGAGCCTTCTAAATTTGGGCCATATTTTTTCAAAATGGTTTTGGAAATTTTATCAACATCTCCAATGAATGGGAGTTCAAAAAGTTTCAGTTTTCCAGATTTTCAGAAAATGGGGTTTATTGATAACAAGGTATAAAGACACTAAGCTACTAAAATTGGTCCCTACAAAAGAACTGAATAAATTAAACAGTGACAGCTCAAATGATGTGCGAGATTTAACTCTGAAATTCTAGAACTGCATTTTAGAATATCTCAAACTGTAGAAAGATGTTTTTTATAAAGCTCCTATCTTTCCTGTATCAGACTAGGGTAAAATTGTGAACTAAATTTTGCAAAATATAAATCTGAGGAAAAGAGAAACTAATTTAACAAGCTTTGCCTTTTAAGAGGAAAGGTACTCTCTGAAGAAAAGTACTCTGAGTGGAGGAAAAAATACCTTTGAAAATGTATACGAATTGAGAGTATCATCCACTTAGAATTTGTTCTGATCCTATTAAGTATGCTAGAGAGGACATTCTGCAACATAATATGGTCTACAGTTCAGATTAATTGAATTTTTTTTTTTGGCAATTCATGGAGCCAAAGCATTTGGAAATTCATCCTGTTGTTAAGTAAAACACTTGACATTACTAGAGCAAGATGCCATTATAAACTCAATTAAATGAATCGGTGCTACTGTAAATTCAGTGTTTAAAAAGTTCAGATTAATGTTATCCTCACATAATAAAATAAAGACAAAGTTTGATGGAGCACAATGCCATGGTAAAACCATGTTCTTTCTAAAGAAATTTATGGAGTAGAAATATGCTTGGAATTAGGTGTGGTGCGACATAATTTATCCTGCACTCAAGTTGTCAAAACAGTAGCAGTAGCTATAGAAATTTATAAATATTATATCATATACATAGCTAGAATAACTGAACTACACACTTTTTGTGATAAACTCAATTTTGAATACAAAGCAGTACATGTTTTTCTCTTTACTGTCTGCCATAAGTAGAATTTTAGACATATTTAAGCCTTTGAAGAAATAATTTGTTAATCAATCTAAGTGCCCTATTATGGTGTTAAATTCTTTATAAATGAGCCTTCTAAATTTGGGCCATATTTTTTCAAAATGGTTTTGGAAATTTTATCAACATCTCCAATGAATGGGAGTTCAAAAAGTTTCAGTTTTCCAGATTTTCAGAAAATGGGGTTTATTGATAACAAGGTATAAAGACACTAAGCTACTAAAATTGGTCCCTACAAAAGAACTGAATAAATTAAACAGTGACAGCTCAAATGATGTGCGAGATTTAACTCTGAAATTCTAGAACTGCATTTTAGAATATCTCAAACTGTAGAAAGATGTTTTTTATAAAGCTCCTATCTTTCCTGTATCAGACTAGGGTAAAATTGTGAACTAAATTTTGCAAAATATAAATCTGAGGAAAAAGAGAAAACTAATTTAACAAGCTTTGCCTTTTAAGAGGAAAGGTACTCTCTGAAGAAAGGTACTCTGAGTGGAGGCAAAAATACCCTTGAAAATGTATCAGAATTGAGAGTATCATCCACTTAGAATTTGTTCTGATCCTATTAAGTATGCTAGAGAGGACATTCTGCAACATAATATGGTCTACAGAGAAGATCAACTGAAGGTTTGCTTCAAATTTACTAGCCTTAAATGCAACTTTAAAGAAAATTTCAAGTAACTTTCTTTAAAACTGTAACACAGCAAAACCACATGGGAGAAAAAACACATTCTTCAGAAAAATACAGTTGCATACTATTTGAGACACATGTGTTTCAAGAAACTGACTAAAGGGGGTGACTAACCATTCTGATTGATTTTTAATGTTTATTTTTCACTATAAAAGTGTTTTTTAATTGATTTTATGGAACTACAGTTACTCTACAATGTTGTGTTAGTTTCTGTTGTACAGAAAAGTGAATCAACCATGTGCTTACGTGTATCTTCTGTTTTTATAATTTCCTTCCCATTAAGGTCACAGATCATTAGGTACAGTTCCCTGTGCTACAGTCAGTTCTCATTCATTAGCTATTTCACATATTGCATCAATAGTGTGTATGTATCAATGCCAATCTCCCAATTCATCCCAACCTCCAGCCTTTCTCCCTTAGTATCCATACATTTGTTCTCTCCATCTGTGTCTGTACTTTTGCTTTACAAATAAGATCACCTATACCATTTTTCTCGATTCCACACATATGTCTTCATACACAATACTTTTCTCTTTCTTACTTCACTCTGTGTGAGAGTCTCAAGGTCCACTCGTATCTATACAAATAACCCAACTTTGTTCCTTTTTATGGATGAGTAATATTCCACTATCTCTGTACCACCTCCTCCTTATCCATTCACCTGCTGACCTCCATTTAGGTTGCTTCCATGCCCTTGCTATTGTGAATAGTGCTGCAATGAACACTGGTGTGCATGTGTCTTTTTGGATTATGGTTTCTTTTATTTTGTCAGACTAGGGTAAAATTGTGAACTAAATTTTGCAAAATATAAATCTGAGGAAAAAGAGAAAACTAATTTAACAAGCTTTGCCTTTTAAGAGGAAAGGTACTCTCTGAAGAAAGGTACTCTGAGTGGAGGCAAAAATACCCTTGAAAATGTATCAGAATTGAGAGTATCATCCACTTAGAATTTGTTCTGATCCTATTAAGTATGCTAGAGAGGACATTCTGCAACATAATATGGTCTACAGAGAAGATCAACTGAAGGTTTGCTTCAAATTTACTAGCCTTAAATGCAACTTTAAAGAAAATTTCAAGTAACTTTCTTTAAAACTGTAACACAGCAAAACCACATGGGAGAAAAAACACATTCTTCAGAAAAATACAGTTGCATACTATTTGAGACACATGTGTTTCAAGAAACTGACTAAAGGGGGTGACTAACCATTCTGATTGATTTTTAATGTTTATTTTTCACTATAAAAGTGTTTTTTAATTGATTTTATGGAACTACAGTTACTCTACAATGTTGTGTTAGTTTCTGTTGTACAGAAAAGTGAATCAACCATGTGCTTACGTGTATCTTCTGTTTTTATAATTTCCTTCCCATTAAGGTCACAGATCATTAGGTACAGTTCCCTGTGCTACAGTCAGTTCTCATTCATTAGCTATTTCACATATTGCATCAATAGTGTGTATGTATCAATGCCAATCTCCCAATTCATCCCAACCTCCAGCCTTTCTCCCTTAGTATCCATACATTTGTTCTCTCCATCTGTGTCTGTACTTTTGCTTTACAAATAAGATCACCTATACCATTTTTCTCGATTCCACACATATGTCTTCATACACAATACTTTTCTCTTTCTTACTTCACTCTGTGTGAGAGTCTCAAGGTCCACTCGTATCTATACAAATAACCCAACTTTGTTCCTTTTTATGGATGAGTAATATTCCACTATATACGTACCACCTCTTCCTTATCCATTCACCTGCTGACCTCCATTTAGGTTGCTTCCATGCCCTTGCTATTGTGAATAGTGCTGCAATGAACACTGGTGTGCATGTGTCTTTTTGGATTATGGTTTTCTCTGTGCATATATGGATCTTAATGGGGTTGCTGAGTTATAGTAGCTTTTTCCCCCCTCCCACATCATGCCTCTTTTATTTAGATTTATTTTCATCCGTCTTTTTATTCTTTGGCATCTGTGGGCCTCCCATTGCAGCGGCCTCTCTCGCTGCTGAGTACCACCTATGGGCGCATGCACTCCAGCGCACTGGCTCTTAATTGGACACATCAGTCCAGCAGCTCCGCAGCACATGGGATCTTCCCACGCCAGGGATTGAACTGGTGCCCCCTGCAATGCAAGGCGGACTCTCTACCCACTGAACCACCAGGGAAGTCCTGGATTACAGTCGTTTTTTTAAAAATTTACCTTGCAGTTAAAGGATGGCTGAAATCAAAGTGACGTCAAAGTTCCCACTGGAACGTGGCCAAGCCAGGGGGCAGAGGTGCATTCACCGTGAAGCAAGCCGCTCTTTTGCTTGAGGGCCCTCGCCTCTGGTCCCTGCCTGTCTGCGAGGTGTTGGAAGGTAAGAGTGCTGCGCCACAGATCCTCAGGTCTCCCGCCCCCGCCCCTGCCTCAGGTCTGCCAGCAACTCCCGCCCCCTCCGTCTCGCGAGAATTCCTCCGCGCGGTGGGGTTGCGGCGGGGCGGTCCTCTCCGTGCGTGAGCGTCGCGCCTGGCCTTTGGCGGCGCCTGAGCGCGCCTGCACGGCTCTCGGACCGGAGGGCAAGTGTGGGCGTCGTCTGCGGCCGCCAGCGAAGCCTCGGGTCGCCACAGCCTCGGTGCTTCTGGTGAGCAGCTCTCTGGGGTCGCCAGGGTTAGGGAGGCGCAGCTGTGCCCCTGGTGGGGCAGCCCGCAGCCTCGCCATCCTCCCTGCGGGCTGGAGCTGGCGGGAGGCCGACTCTCAGGGCTCTCCCCTTAGGCAGGTGAGCAGAGCCAGCTCACGTGCACGTTTTCTCCAGAGCCCTACACGGTCAGCCGTCAGAGGCTAGGACTTCGGCTCACGTACAGCTGCGGCTGGGCTGCCGAAATCTTAAAATGACCCAGTCGCTTCCTTGCAAGATTCCAGTCGCAGGGCTTCCCTGGTAGCTCAGTGGTAAAGAGTTCACCTGCCAATGAGGGAGACACGGGTTCGATTCCTGATCCAGGAAGATCCCACGTGCTGCGGCGCAGCGAAGCCCGTGAGCTGCACCTGTTGAGCCTGAGCCCATGTGCCGCAACTATTGAAGCCCGCGGGCCCTAGAACCCAAGTTCCACAGCAAGTCACTGCAACAAGAAGCCTGCTCGCCTCCACTAGAGAATCGCCCCCACACCCTGCGACTAGAGAAGAGCCTGCAGCAGTGAAAACCCAAAACAGTCGAAAAATAAATAAATAAATAAAATTAAAAAAAAAAAAGATTCCTGTCGCTCCCATGATACCATCGAAGTGAGGAGCAGGAGGCAGGAGGACCAGGCAGTGCTTTGTGACTGTGGCCTCTTTAAAGCATACCCAGGGACCAAGTCAACTGGAGGACAGTCCGTTGAAAGGGGGCAATTGTTAGCAATGTGGTGAAAGTCGAGTTGGTTAGTCTTGGCAATGAATTATGCCTGGATGAGATCATAAAAACAGACCACTGAGTCCTGCCAGAGTCGGTGGGGTCTGTAGGTGTTCTGTAGACTGATAATAGGGAGGGAAAGAAGAGTGAATGTTTTTAATATTGAAGAGCAAAAGTCCAGAAAGCCTCTTGCTGTTGAATGCTACTTCGGCACTTGGCATTCACATACCGTATATTCATATTTATCTTTTAAGACCATTTGTGCAGAAGCTATGCTCTGAAGTAGACACGGAGGTAAGAGGAATGTCCAGCATTAGTGACGGACACAGCTAGACTCTCCTGTCTACTGGCAGCAAGTGGTTCCTTCTTTTCCAGATGCTACAGCTCACGGCATTGCTGATGCTCTGTAGACACTGAAAGGCAGGCATCACGGGCATCCTTTCTGAATTACACACAGGCAAAGCTAGCACGGGTTTGTGCCCACAGCTGCCTGTGGCAGGGGCTGAACTGACTAGCTTAGGCTGATAGCCTTGTCCCAAGCATCTTTTGAACCTTGATGGCCACACCTGGGGTTGGATAGTTAGCTATGAGAAATCCCAGAACACCCAGAGCCACTCTTTCAGTGTTTCTCTGTCTATGGGAATTCTCCAGGCAAGAATACTGGAGTGAATTGCCATGCCCTCTAGAGGATCTTCCCAACCCAGGGATCAAACCCAGGTCCCCCACATTGCAGGCAGATTTGTTACCATCTGAGCCACCAGGGAAATCCAAGAATACTGGAGTGGGTGGTCTGTGCCTTCTCCAGGGATCTTCCGGACCCAGGAATTGAACCAGGGTCTTTTGCATTGCCAGCAGATTCTTTCCAACTGAGCTGCCTTACTCCTCCATCAAATCCACTCATGTACCAAATGCTTATTGAATTCCTATTATGTGTTAGGCACCGTTCAAGACACTTGGAATACAGCACTGAAAGAGACCAAGTCCCTGAGCTCAACATGTTTATAGTTTTTAAAACTATTGACTATGTCAGGGATCCCTGCTCTCTGAAACACCACAGATTTTGTCTTTGTGGTCAGATCATCACCAGCACATTCACCCAGGCTAGAAATCTGTTCTTGGATGTTGGGGGTGAGATCCATGTTCTCTTACTCTGCCATCTTGACCTCTCTCTCTTCTTAACTAGAGACCAAAATATGAAACATGTTGCTCACTTGTCATTCTCTTTCAACATTCAGTCATTCACAAAGAGCTGGTTTTTTACATCCTAAGAATTACCCGTGCCTGTTCTGTTTTCCCCATCTCTAGCCAGTGCTCTGATTTAGGATTTTAATTATGGGTCATTTGGACTCTCAACTGATTGCTCTGCCTCTGATCTTGCCTCCCTGTAGTCTATCTTCCATGAGTTCTCTCGTGATTTATTTAAAACAAAATCTAACCTGCTCATAACCCTTCAAAAGCCTGAGCTACTTGATACGGTACACAAAGTCCTTTGGCATCCATCATGGGTTACCCTTCTTGCCTCATTGCTTTACATAGTTCCATCTCATTTTTCTGAGTTCTGTGTGTGTCTGTGTACCTAACTCGGAGTTTTTTTTCGTGGCTGCTTTGTATATTTCTGTAGTAGTCTCTATGCCAAGCACACTGCCTGGCATATAGGAGCCCCTTAATATCTTTTGAACTGAACTGGGTTTCTCCTATTGTTCTGCATTCATATTTATGTCTAGGAGTATTGCAGAATTATATTTCCCACTCTCGTAAAAGTCAGGCCTAGGGTGTTGTTTGCCAGTAGCATATGATAATAATAACTAACATATGAACCATAAGAGATGGTTTCCTGCAAAAGCATTTAATTATCCATACAAGATACTGCTACTGTCTCTTCCCCTTGCTGAAGGGGAAACATACAATGAAATGGAAGCTTCATCAGCTTGGGTCCTTGAGGGACAAAGGTGAGCAGAGCCCTCCTGCTGACCTAGACTTGAACTAGAACATAATCAAGAAACAGATACTACCATTCCACTAAGATGTGGGGATTTACTATGGTTGCATGACCTCATCTATCCTGACCACTTCATTCTGTCAGGACTGGAAGGGTACCATTTATCTTTGTGTCTCCATAGTGGTCTATTCAAACCAGACGGAAATATAAATACTGTATTTAAACTTTGATTTCTGATGTTTTCCTAGTTCACAGTGTCCTATTTCAAAAATTCCTCTCTTATCTATCTGTGCTGTCTCATTAGTAAAGCACACGTTCAGTTCCATTTTGGCACAGTCTTGGCTTCTAAAACATAAAAGTTAAAATTTCTAACCAGTGCATAAGCCAGTGTCGATCATCATGTAACATTATGTAGAGAGTAAGATGGCTCCCCTCTGCTGACTGAGGGAACAGTTTCTTCTCCGGCTCAGCGGGAGCAGTGCTCTCCAGGGAAGGAAGGGAGGCTGGAGCGCAGGCATGCAGCTCTGAGGGATTAGAGTAAGCAGCTTACTAGGGAGTATGAGTGTTACAGCAGAGGTCTCCTGTATCCTCTGCCCCAGCAGATGGCACAATGACATGGTAATAAATGTAATAAAATTTGTTCTCCTTGATACGGTACACAAAGTCCTTTGGCATCCATCATGGGTTTCCCTTCTTGCCTCATTGCTTTACATAGTTCCATCTCATTTTTCTGAGTTCTGTGTGTGTCTGTGTACCTAACTCGGAGTTTTTTTTCGTGGCTGCTTTGTATATTTCTGTAGTAGTCTCTATGCCAAGCACACTGCCTGGCATATAGGAGCCCCTTAATATCTTTTGAACTGAACTGGGTTTCTCCTATTGTTCTGCATTCATATTTATGTCTAGGAGTATTGCAGAATTATATTTCCCACTCTCGTAAAAGTCAGGCCTAGGGTGTTGTTTGCCAGTAGCATATGATAATAATAACTAACATATGAACCATAAGAGATGGTTTCCTGCAAAAGCATTTAATTATCCATACAAGATACTGCTACTGTCTCTTCCCCTTGCTGAAGGGGAAACATACAATGAAATGGAAGCTTCATCAGCTTGGGTCCTTGAGGGACAAAGGTGAGCAGAGCCCTCCTGCTGACCTAGACTTGAACTAGAACATAATCAAGAAACAGATACTACCATTCCACTAAGATGTGGGGATTTACTATGGTTGCATGACCTCATCTATCCTGACCACTTCATTCTGTCAGGACTGGAAGGGTACCATTTATCTTTGTGTCTCCATAGTGGTCTATTCAAACCAGACGGAAATATAAATACTGTATTTAAACTTTGATTTCTGATGTTTTCCTAGTTCACAGTGTCCTATTTCAAAAATTCCTCTCTTATCTATCTGTGCTGTCTCATTAGTAAAGCACACGTTCAGTTCCATTTTGGCACAGTCTTGGCTTCTAAAACATAAAAGTTAAAATTTCTAACCAGTGCATAAGCCAGTGTCGATCATCATGTAACATTATGTAGAGAGTAAGATGGCTCCCCTCTGCTGACTGAGGGAACAGTTTCTTCTCCGGCTCAGCGGGAGCAGTGCTCTCCAGGGAAGGAAGGGAGGCTGGAGCGCAGGCATGCAGCTCTGAGGGATTAGAGTAAGCAGCTTACTAGGGAGTATGAGTGTTACAGCAGAGGTCTCCTGTATCCTCTGCCCCAGCAGATGGCACAATGACATGGTAATAAATGTAATAAAATTTGTTCTCCATTTGCCTTTATGTGCCTTTAAAAACCCTCAATTTTGAGTATATGATTCTGTGGGAAAAAATTTTTTTTTCTATGATCCTTTTTTTAAATGCCACTGTTAAACAATGCATTATCCCAAAAGAAAGGGATTCCAACACAGACAGAGCCTCTAGCTGAAAGAAATGCCTAACATTTACTTATTCTCTCCTTAATCCTTACAACAACCTGAAAGGCATATTTTTTTCTTGCTTATGTTAAGTGTGTTATACATTACTCCAGTCTTATTTCATGGACATTGGTACAGAACTACCTATGCATTCATTCTATACTATATGCATTCGTTCATAGAGTTAAAAACAAAAGGCCCACAGCATTCTTCTGATTTCTTCTACCTATTAATCATTCTAACACTGTATCTGTAACACTGTATCTCTGTCAGCCACAGCTCCAAATATTCCCTTTCATACGAAAAGGTCCAGCTAATCACAGCCCATGTGTTTAATATTCTGGAAGTTAAAATTAAGCCTGTAGGCACTGTCTCTATGATTTATGTTTCCTAAAGTCAATTACAAATTTTCAGCCTAAAGTTATGAAAACTTTGAATTTCACTTGAAGTTTTCATTTTTTTACAAATGCCATATACTTTATTTTAGAGGGAAATATTTCTGTGTACTGTAACTAATAATATAATGGAATCTCACACATACTTTCTGAAAGACAAAGCTTCAAGGTAAAAATCAGCTTAGGAATTTTTATAATGTCTAACAAAATCAATCTATGGAAGGAATCTGATTTTTTTCAATGTAAGCAAAATGGGTAAACAAACCTGTGAGCTCAGGTCTGTGCTAGGTATGGAGTAAGATCTTCTGCCCCATAGCACTCATAACTATGGCCCCATAGAGGTAAGATGGCTCCCCTCTGCTGACTGAGGGAACAGTTTCTTCTCCGGCTCAGCGGGAGCAGTGCTCTCCAGGGAAGGAAGGGAGGCTGGAGCGCAGGCATGCAGCTCTGAGGGATTAGAGTAAGCAGCTTACTAGGGAGTATGAGTGTTACAGCAGAGGTCTCCTGTATCCTCTGCCCCAGCAGATGGCACAATGACATGGTAATAAATGTAATAAAATTTGTTCTCCATTTGCCTTTATGTGCCTTTAAAAACCCTCAATTTTGAGTATATGATTCTGTGGGAAAAAATTTTTTTTTCTATGATCCTTTTTTTAAATGCCACTGTTAAACAATGCATTATCCCAAAAGAAAGGGATTCCAACACAGACAGAGCCTCTAGCTGAAAGAAATGCCTAACATTTACTTATTCTCTCCTTAATCCTTACAACAACCTGAAAGGCATATTTTTTTCTTGCTTATGTTAAGTGTGTTATACATTACTCCAGTCTTATTTCATGGACATTGGTACAGAACTACCTATGCATTCATTCTATACTATATGGATGCGTTGATAGAGTTAAAAACAATAGGCCCACAGCATTCTTCTGATTTCTTCTACCTATTAATCATTCTAACACTGTATCTGTAACACTGTATCTCTGTCAGCCACAGCTCCAAATATTCCCTTTCATACGAAAAGGTCCAGCTAATCACAGCCCATGTGTTTAATATTCTGGAAGTTAAAATTAAGCCTGTAGGCACTGTCTCTATGATTTATGTTTCCTAAAGTCAATTACAAATTTTCAGCCTAAAGTTATGAAAACTTTGAATTTCACTTGAAGTTTTCATTTTTTTACAAATGCCATATACTTTATTTTAGAGGGAAATATTTCTGTGTACTGTAACTAATAATATAATGGAATCTCACACATACTTTCTGAAAGACAAAGCTTCAAGGTAAAAATCAGCTTAGGGAATTTTTATAATGTCTAACAAAATCAATCTATGGAAGGAATCTGATTTTTTTTTCAATGTAAGCAAAATGGGTAAACAAACCTGTGAGCTCAGGTCTGTGCTAGGTATGGAGTAAGATCTTCTGCCCCATAGCACTCATAACTATACCCAGGAAAAGTCCTGCATTTCTATGATAGACCATTTGGTGGGTTTCTGTCTTTAAAAATCTATCAGCATAACACCAAGAAAAAATCACAAAGGAAAAAAATTGGTAGGTCACCATGTACAAATACTTAAAATCCAATATTAAGTAATACTAAAAGATTTACAAAAATTAGAATCTTGGGCTTCCCTGGTCCAATGGGTAAGGAGCCCGCCTTGCAGTGCAAGGGGCACCGGTTCAATCCCTGGGTTGGGAAGATCCCACGTGCTGTGGAGTGGCTAGACCAGTGTGTCCAATTATGAGCCAGCAGTCTAGAGCATATGGGCCCAGAGCCAGTGCTCTGCAGTGAGAGAGGCTACTGCAATGGGAGGCCCACACTGGCCAAAGAATAAAAGGTAGATGAAAATAAATATAAATAAAAGAGGCATTATGGGGGAAAAGGAAATAAAATATTTTTAAAAATGAAAAAAAAATAGATTATTTCCAATATATCTCAATGCAAAGAGATATTTTACAAATCAGCTACACACATAAAGATTTAAAAAAAAAATGACCAGTAGACCTACAGAAAGTAAAAGGATCAAGCTCTCTAAATGAAATTTTTTACTCAGCATATAAACAAAGATATTTTTAAAAGATAGTAGTAGGATTAGGGAGGGTATAAAGCATACTTCTGATGGCAATAAATACTGATGTGTCAACTTTTGGGAAAGTAATTTAACTACATATATTAAAATTCCTGTAAATGTGGATTCCCTTAAACCACCAGTTCAAATTCAAAGCAGTTTGTCCTCGTCCAGTCATTAGACAAATATCTGTAAGGATTTTTATTGCAGGGAGTTTGATACACATACAGATAATCTTAATGGATGCACAGTAAAATATTAAACTGTGATAATCAGCAAATAAGACCTGAAAAAAAATCAGTATTATTTTTCCTTTTATAGTATTGCTCATCTGCATGTCTGCAGTTTCTGTGACAAACACGTATTACTTTTTTTTTTTAATTATTGCTTTATTTATTTTAATTTGGCCGTGTGGGATCTTAGCTGTGGCATGTGGGATCTAGTTCCCTGACCAGAGATCAAACCCAGTCTCCCTGCATTAGGAGCACAGAGTCTTACCCACTGGTCCACCAGGGAAGTCTCCACCTATTACTTTAGTAACAATTTGTCTTTTTTTTTTTTTTTTTCCAGAAAATGTACTTTAAAAACATAGAAAGGGTGACTGGAACTTTGGGATTCTTATCCAGGGCCACTCACAAGTCTGTATTGCAGTCAAGAGCAGACGTGTAAAACAAATGAGCAGGCTCCCGTGCATAGCAATTCTTGCTGCTTTTGTGGTTACTTCCACCTCCACAGAGAATTGTTTAAGGAAGATATTTACAATCCCTTATGTAGTCTCGATCATTTTGGCCGTGAAGTCAATCTTCCATCCCTGCACAATGACTTTTTTTTTGTTTTTTATTGAGACCAGATACCTGAACAAAATCTTTGGGAATGCAAGGTACGGCAGCAGTAGAAGAGAAGCTGACAGCACCTTTCCTGAGAGTACCCAAGGTAAGAAATATCTCTTTCCCCTATATTGACTCCTGGTTACACATGGGAAAATAGAAGCAAATAAGAATGCCAGGCTGGGACACAAAAACCAGAACATGACCGTGGACTCTGAGGTCGCCAGGCTGGCAGGTGTAAGCCTGAAATGGCAGCAGTACAATGCCTCCAACACTCACACGGTCACTATCAGTTTGGCGTCGTCCCCAGGCCAAGCTGAGGGATTTCATTTTGTCCATGTTAGGCAATGACACAGATTTCAGATGGACCCAACATTTTACATTACTCTCAATGTCACTAGCCCAGGTTTGACTGGCAGAAGAGGGAAACCAAGAGTGTCTGCATTATTTACTCCAGAGAAACTGACTGGGCGCCATCTGTTCTCAATCACCCCCACCACTACCCAGTGCAGCTCTTTCTGAACCACACCCTTGCTCCACTTCCGTGGGCCCTCTCCCACCAGTCTCAGCCCCAGAACCTGAAATCCCAGTGTTTCCCCCAAGTATGCATTTGGAAAGTCAGTTTCAACACAGCAGTAACACAGGCGATCTCTGGATGCTGCAAAGTATTGTCTGCTCTCGTCCAGCTGCAAAAATTATCTACTCTTCCAATCTTCATTCTAAGGCTAACTGTGATGCTGCAGTTCTCCTATATAACGTGGGGGAAGGGGGGTGACCAGACCATACAGTGTGCGAAACGAATGATTCTCACACTAGGGTCTCTAAACTGGTTCCAGGTTGTAAAAGAAGATCAAGAAAGCCTACTAAATTGGTAAGAGGAACTAGGTTGCATGAGGGGAAAAAAAAAAGTTTCCAAAACATCTACAAACCACATGTGATATCTGCATCTGTGTCCAGCTGATTTTGTATGACCTTTCAGGAAATGAACTGTCCCACTCCCAAAAACTGGAGGAACAGTATTAAGAAGTCAAGACCAAAGCCAAATCCAGTAGTGATAATCTTTGGGACATGGGCAAGGTACGGCAAGTCAATCTTCCATCCCTGCACAATGACTTTTTTTTTGGTTTTTTAGTGAGACCAGATACCTGAACAAAATCTTTGGGAATGCAAGGTACGGCAGCAGTAGAAGAGAAGCTGACAGCACCTTTCCTGAGAGTACCCAAGGTAAGAAATATCTCTTTCCCCTATATTGACTCCTGGTTACACATGGGAAAATAGAAGCAAATAAGAATGCCAGGCTGGGACACAAAAACCAGAACATGACCGTGGACTCTGAGGTCGCCAGGCTGGCAGGTGTAAGCCTGAAATGGCAGCAGTACAATGCCTCCAACACTCACACGGTCACTATCAGTTTGGCGTCGTCCCCAGGCCAAGCTGAGGGATTTCATTTTGTCCATGTTAGGCAATGACACAGATTTCAGATGGACCCAACATTTTACATTACTCTCAATGTCACTAGCCCAGGTTTGACTGGCAGAAGAGGGAAACCAAGAGTGTCTGCATTATTTACTCCAGAGAAACTGACTGGGCGCCATCTGTTCTCAATCACCCCCACCACTACCCAGTGCAGCTCTTTCTGAACCACACCCTTGCTCCACTTCCGTGGGCCCTCTCCCACCAGTCTCAGCCCCAGAACCTGAAATCCCAGTGTTTCCCCCAAGTATGCATTTGGAAAGTCAGTTTCAACACAGCAGTAACACAGGCGATCTCTGGATGCTGCAAAGTATTGTCTGCTCTCGTCCAGCTGCAAAAATTATCTACTCTTCCAATCTTCATTCTAAGGCTAACTGTGATGCTGCAGTTCTCCTATATAACGTGGGGGAAGGGGGGTGACCAGACCATACAGTGTGCGAAACGAATGATTCTCACACTAGGGTCTCTAAACTGGTTCCAGGTTGTAAAAGAAGATCAAGAAAGCCTACTAAATTGGTAAGAGGAACTAGGTTGCATGAGGGGAAAAAAAAAAGTTTCCAAAACATCTACAAACCACATGTGATATCTGCATCTGTGTCCAGCTGATTTTGTATGACCTTTCAGGAAATGAACTGTCCCACTCCCAAAAACTGGAGGAACAGTATTAAGAAGTCAAGACCAAAGCCAAATCCAGTAGTGATTATAGTACTACATTTGCTATCTTTAGACTATGAAGAATATAAAAACAAAACCTATCAAGAGAGCAAAACTCAAGAGCTTTTCATTAAAAACAAACACAAACCATTTGTACAGAAGCAGTTCAAATTTTATTTAGAAATTTGATTAAAAGCATATAAAAGATATATTATTTTTCTTTGGATTCCATTTATAGCCTGAATTAAGGAAATAGAGATTCAGATCTGAAGGTGCCAGGGCTTCCCCACACCTGATCTGCGAAGTAGATAATAATTAGCTGTTTAGAGCAGGCAGGCAGCACCCACACCCCTCACTAACCTGAAAGCATCAATGATTCCCTCCTTTTCCATATTACTAACAGGGCTGTAATTATACTTCCAATCAGAGGCAAAACCAATTAGAAAAATAATGCAACATTTCACTGGCAGTTGAGATTAAATATGCGTTCAGTAATCAGCTCCTCCGAACAGGCATAAATACTGACACAGAGAAGAAACCAGTCATCGTCAGCGATTCAGCTGAGTGGGTGGGCAGTTGGAGTCAAGGTAAAACCAGTGAGGCTGAACAAAGCTGTAAGAAGGAGAAACATCTCATGTGGTTTTTCAAGGTCGGTTGACAAAGGCTAGATGTAAGCAAATACTCTTCATGTATCCTGGAAGAAAAATAAACAAAAATTAGTACCAGCAACAAAACAAAATTTAAAGCCTTTGTAAATCCAAAATGGAGTTCCTCCAAAATAAAAAAAAAAAAAACGCTCTGCCTACATGACTATTTTTTTAATGATTTCAAGTCCCAGTGAAATGATTTAATTTTCAAGTTCCATTTGGGTTCACAAAATGGTCTCTGTCAACCGTGCATTGGCTTATTGAGTGACAGCTCATCAGCTGTGTTCTGAAAGATAGGCTAACACCAGTCACAACTAATAGTGTTCACAAATATCGTCACCCACCTCCATAGTTAGAGCAAGGACAGGGCAGGTACAGGAGAGAGCAGAGCAATTTAAATGGAAATGTATGGAGTAGAGGCACCCTGTATTATACAGCAGGAAGGGGACTTCTAAGGTGACCTTGATAGACTTAAATGAGTACCCTCTCCCCATCATATGCAAACAGTCATGTCCTCTCAGGCAAGCCTCCCAGCCAGCCAGGCCAAGGTACACCACGGAGTCAGACTGTTGCTGCTCGAACATTCTGAGAAACTAAAATCTCAGCTAGCCTCTTGGGTCATGGAAAATACTTAACTGCCCTTGAAGACACAGGATTCAGAGCCCCCATACCATCTCAGAGGGTCTCACCTACTGCTATCAGAGAAAATGATTGTATGAACTGAGTCTTTAAATATCCTACCCTAGATACATTATGAACAGTAATAAAGGACTTTTGGAAGCCCAAAAGAAAACTTTAAAAAGTTTGAGTTACCATAGAATATGGTTAGACCAATATGGAGAACAGTATGGAGGTTCCTTAAAAAGCAAAAAATTATTCTTCAGTCCTTCAGTCATGACTGACTCTGTGACCCCAGGGAGTTCAGCGCACCGGACTTCCCTGTTCTTCACTGTCTCCTGGAGTTTTCTCAGACTCACACGTCCATTGACATGATGGCTGGATGATGCCCAACCATCTCAGCCTCCGTCATCGTCAGGTTCAGTGAGTGGGGAGTTCAAGGTAAAACCAGTGAGGATGAACAAAGCTGTAAGAAGGAGAAACATCTCATGTGGTTTTTCAAGGTCGGTTGACAAAGGCTAGATGTAAGCAAATACTCTTCATGTATCCTGGAAGAAAAATAAACAAAATTAGTACCAGCAACAAAACAAAATTTAAAGCCTTTGTAAATCCAAAATGGAGTTCCTCCAAAATAAAAAAAAAAAAAACGCTCTGCCTACATGACTATTTTTTTAATGATTTCAAGTCCCAGTGAAATGATTTAATTTTCAAGTTCCATTTGGGTTCACAAAATGGTCTCTGTCAACCGTGCATTGGCTTATTGAGTGACAGCTCATCAGCTGTGTTCTGAAAGATAGGCTAACACCAGTCACAACTAATAGTGTTCACAAATATCGTCACCCACCTCCATAGTTAGAGCAAGGACAGGGCAGGTACAGGAGAGAGCAGAGCAATTTAAATGGAAATGTATGGAGTAGAGGCACCCTGTATTATACAGCAGGAAGGGGACTTCTAAGGTGACCTTGATAGACTTAAATGAGTACCCTCTCCCCATCATATGCAAACAGTCATGTCCTCTCAGGCAAGCCTCCCAGCCAGCCAGGCCAAGGTACACCACGGAGTCAGACTGTTGCTGCTCGAACATTCTGAGAAACTAAAATCTCAGCTAGCCTCTTGGGTCATGGAAAATACTTAACTGCCCTTGAAGACACAGGATTCAGAGCCCCCATACCATCTCAGAGGGTCTCACCTACTGCTATCAGAGAAAATGATTGTATGAACTGAGTCTTTAAATATCCTACCCTAGATACATTATGAACAGTAATAAAGGACTTTTGGAAGCCCAAAAAGAAAACTTTAAAAAAAAGTTTGAGTTACCATAGAATATGGTTAGACCAATATGGAGAACAGTATGGAGGTTCCTTAAAAAGCAAAAAATTATTCTTCAGTCCTTCAGTCATGACTGACTCTGTGACCCCAGGGAGTTCAGCGCACCGGACTTCCCTGTTCTTCACTGTCTCCTGGAGTTTTCTCAGACTCACACGTCCATTGACATGATGGCTGGATGATGCCCAACCATCTCAGCCTCCGTCACCCCTCTCTTCTCTTGCCCTCAATCTTTTCCAGCATCAGAGTCTTTACCAATGAGTTGGCTCTTTGCATCAGGTTGCCAAAGTATTGGAGCTTCAGCATCAGTCCTTCCAATGAATATTCAAGGTTGATTGCCTTCAGGATTTACTGGTTTGATCTTGCTGTCAAGGGGACTCTCAAGAATCTTCCCTAGCACCACAGTTCAAAAGCGTCAATTCTTTGGTGCTCAGCCTTTTTTATGATCCATGTACATCTGTACATGACTACTGGAAAAACCATAGCTTTGACTATACAGACCTTTGTCAACAAAGAGATGTCTCTGCTTTTTAACATTCTGTCTAAGTTTGTCATAGCTTTCCTTCCAAAGAGCAAGCATCTTTTTGTTTTGGTTTGGGTTTTTGTTTTGGTTTGTTTTGTTTTCAAGTGACAACAGCTTGAGGTCTCTTCATCCCTCTTCCTTTTTTATTTTTTTTATTTTGCTTTTTTGCTTTTACAGAGTCTTATTGTTTACAGATATGTATAATCCCAGATTAGTCATATGTATATCCCATCCCACCCCTCCAGGCGAGCAAGCATCTTTTAATTTCATGGCTGCAGTCACAATCTGCAATGATTTTGGAGCCCAAGAAAATAAAATCTGTCATTGTTTCCACTTTTTCCCCTTCTGTATGCTATGAAGTGATGGGACAGGATGCCATTATCTTAGTTTTATGAGTACTGAGTTTAAGTCAGTTTTTTTATTCTCTTGACCCTCATCAAGAGACTCTTTAGTTCCTATTCACTTTCTGCCATTAGAGTACATCTGAGGTGGTTGATATTTCTCAATGCAATCTTGACTCCAGCTTGTGATTCACCCAGCCCAGCATTTCACATTACATATTCTTTACTTACATATAAGTAAAATAAGCGGGGTGACAATATACAGCTTTGGTGTACTCCTTTCCCAGTTTGACCCCAAATGGAAAAGTTTCCTAAAAGCAAAAATTATTCTTCAGTCCTTCAGTCATGACGCTGCCCCTTCCCTGTTCTTCACTGTCTCCTGGAGTTTTCTCAGACTCACACGTCCATTGACATGATGGCTGGATGATGCCCAACCATCTCAGCCTCCGTCACCCCTCTCTTCTCTTGCCCTCAATCTTTTCCAGCATCAGAGTCTTTACCAATGAGTTGGCTCTTTGCATCAGGTTGCCAAAGTATTGGAGCTTCAGCATCAGTCCTTCCAATGAATATTCAAGGTTGATTGCCTTCAGGATTTACTGGTTTGATCTTGCTGTCAAGGGGACTCTCAAGAATCTTCCCTAGCACCACAGTTCAAAAGCGTCAATTCTTTGGTGCTCAGCCTTTTTTATGATCCATGTACATCTGTACATGACTACTGGAAAAACCATAGCTTTGACTATACAGACCTTTGTCAACAAAGAGATGTCTCTGCTTTTTAACATTCTGTCTAAGTTTGTCATAGCTTTCCTTCCAAAGAGCAAGCATCTTTTTGTTTTGGTTTGGGTTTTTGTTTTGGTTTGTTTTGTTTTCAAGTGACAACAGCTTGAGGTCTCTTCATCCCTCTTCCTTTTTTATTTTTTTTATTTTGCTTTTTTGCTTTTACAGAGTCTTATTGTTTACAGATATGTATAATCCCAGATTAGTCATATGTATATCCCATCCCACCCCTCCAGGCGAGCAAGCATCTTTTAATTTCATGGCTGCAGTCACAATCTGCAATGATTTTGGAGCCCAAGAAAATAAAATCTGTCATTGTTTCCACTTTTTCCCCTTCTGTATGCTATGAAGTGATGGGACAGGATGCCATTATCTTAGTTTTATGAGTACTGAGTTTAAGTCAGTTTTTTCATTCTCTTGACCCTCATCAAGAGACTCTTTAGTTCCTATTCACTTTCTGCCATTAGAGTACATCTGAGGTGGTTGATATTTCTCAATGCAATCTTGACTCCAGCTTGTGATTCACCCAGCCCAGCATTTCACATTACATATTCTTTACTTACATATAAGTAAAATAAGCGGGGTGACAATATACAGCTTTGGTGTACTCCTTTCCCAGTTTGGAACCAGTCCGTTGTTCCATGTCCAGTTCTATTTGAATTCCCACCTACAAAGTGTGAAAGAAACTGTCTCTCCCGTCTTGCAAACAGAGTATGTTGGCAGTCTCTTATGTTTTGCCAAATGATAGGTGAGAAGTGGTACTTTGGTTTAGTCCTTAATTTGTATTCCTTTTGTTATAAATTCATTGGATGCTTTAATTTCAATGATTATAATTTTTATTCCTAGAAGTTCTATTTTGCTTTCTTTCAGTCTTCCTGATTGTCTTTGTCTCTTGTGTTTGCTCGTCATTTCAAAGTCAGTAGTTATTCCAAATGTTTTATACATAGATACCTTACATTCAGTATCAATCATTTAAGTATATCAAATCATTTGGTTCTAAATCTCTGTCATTTTGGTGACCCTCAGCCACAGCTACCTGTTTCCTATCTTTGTGGTAAGTTCCAGTCACTGTGTTATGCTTAGGATATATCAGTGAACAAAAGAGTCAAAGAACCCTGTTCTGATGGAATATGGAACATAAATTATCACAGGGAGAGAATAAGAGTAGTTGGTCAACAAGACATCTAAGAAAATGATGTTAGAAAATTAGGCCAGAAGTTGCAGAGTGCTATTGAAAATAGAAATGGAGCCTGGCAAGAGAATGGCAAGAGCCAGGGGGGAAGGGCACAGGTGGCAGCATTACATGATGGCCAAGGAATCCTTGGAACTTAAGAACATACTTGAAAGAGAACAAATTATTTGGTTATTTTGGAGAAGAGCGTAGAGGGAGCAGCCAGTTCTTAATTATTCAAAAAATGACCAAAGACTGCTGGCGTGGCTGGAAAGAATGAGGAAGGGCAGTAGGAGGAGAGGGGCAGAGGCGTAGCAGAGGCTCTAGTCTTGAAGCACCGGTAAAGATTAGAAATAGAAATCCTTTGACTTTTACTCCAAAGACCTGTGGAGTTATCAGAGCCATTGAGGGCTTAGCCAAAGAGTAACAGGGCCTGACTTATTTTTCAGTCTCATTTTGAGAACAGACTCTAGGTAGGTAAGTGTAACCAAGGACACCACCGAGGAGATGATTTCAGGAATTGAGATGAGCAGTGATAGTGGTTGGGATCGGGAATAATAGTGGTGACTCCTTTCCCAGTGATCTTTTATGTCCAGTTCTATTTGAATTCCCACCTACAAAGTGTGAAAGAAACTGTCTCTCCCGTCTTGCAAACAGAGTATGTTGGCAGTCTTATGTTTTGCCAAATGATAGGTGAGAAGTGGTACTTTGGTTTAGTCCTTAATTTGTATTCCTTTTGTTATAAATTCATTGGATGCTTTAATTTCAATGATTATAATTTTTATTCCTAGAAGTTCTATTTTGCTTTCTTTCAGTCTTCCTGATTGTCTTTGTCTCTTGTGTTTGCTCGTCATTTCAAAGTCAGTAGTTATTCCAAATGTTTTATACATAGATACCTTACATTCAGTATCAATCATTTAAGTATATCAAATCATTTGGTTCTAAATCTCTGTCATTTTGGTGACCCTCAGCCACAGCTACCTGTTTCCTATCTTTGTGGTAAGTTCCAGTCACTGTGTTATGCTTAGGATATATCAGTGAACAAAAGAGTCAAAGAACCCTGTTCTGATGGAATATGGAACATAAATTATCACAGGGAGAGAATAAGAGTAGTTGGTCAACAAGACATCTAAGAAAATGATGTTAGAAAATTAGGCCAGAAGTTGCAGAGTGCTATTGAAAATAGAAATGGAGCCTGGCAAGAGAATGGCAAGAGCCAGGGGGGAAGGGCACAGGTGGCAGCATTACATGATGGCCAAGGAATCCTTGGAACTTAAGAACATACTTGAAAGAGAACAAATTATTTGGTTATTTTGGAGAAGAGCGTAGAGGGAGCAGCCAGTTCTTAATTATTCAAAAAATGACCAAAGACTGCTGGCGTGGCTGGAAAGAATGAGGAAGGGCAGTAGGAGGAGAGGGGCAGAGGCGTAGCAGAGGCTCTAGTCTTGAAGCACCGGTAAAGATTAGAAATAGAAATCCTTTGACTTTTACTCCAAAGACCTGTGGAGTTATCAGAGCCATTGAGGGCTTAGCCAAAGAGTAACAGGGCCTGACTTATTTTTCAGTCTCATTTTGAGAACAGACTCTAGGTAGGTAAGTGTGGAACCAAGGACACCATCGAGGAGATGATTTCAGGAATTGAGATGAGCAGTGATAGTGGTTGGGATCGGGAATAATAGTGGTGAAGGTGGGAATAAACTGTGGGATTGGATATATTCTGAAGGAGGAGTTAGGAGATTTGCGGATGCATCAGCTGTAGGTGCGTAAGAGGTTGTATGGTTATGCAAACAGAAAAAAGCGCAGATAGAGCACGGGCATCAAGGGCATCCAAGGTGAAGTTTTAGACATGTCACAGTTGAAATGTCTATCAGACACGCAAGTGGGGATGTTGGGTAGACAGATGCATCTTCAAGTCTAAAGGAAGAGGTCGAGGCTGGAAATTGAAGCTTGAGAGTAAAAAGCATATTGGTATTTAATTTCATGAAAATGAATGAGGCCATGAAGGTATGAAGTGAACATAAAGAAGGTAATCCAGGATGGATCCCTGAGGCACTCCAGTGTCAAGAGGACAGAAAAGGTAGAGAGGATTCGGCAAAGGAGAATGGCAAACAGTGGTCACTGAAATAGAAACCCAGGAGAGTACAGAAGCCAAGTAAACAAAGAATTCAAAGAGAAGGCAGTGATTTGCCATGACAAATGATGCTAATCAGTCAAAAGATGAAGACTGAGAAATAACCACCTGATTTTGCAATGTAGACAATGTTAGTGACCATGAGAGGAACATTGTGGTTAGACAGATACGGTCTAAATTCTGATTAGAGTGGGTTTAAGAGAAAAGGGAATAAGGAAATGGGAGACAAAACAAATACCTCAAAGTTTTTTCTCTAAAGGAAAACAAAGAAATAGGACAGTAAGAAGAAAATGGGCATCAATATAATTTGATGATTACATTTTCTGCTGATGGGAATTTTCTAGGCAAGATGACAGACAGTTCAGGAGAAAGGGAGGAGCATTGTTAGAACAAAGTCTTCCAGCAGTCGAGGAGATAGAATCTGGTCCATAAGGAAAAGCAGACATAGAGGAAGGGATGTCTGTAGGTAAGTGAGGTGGAGATGGGAACCTGAGCAAGTTCTCGCCTTTGTGTCACTGCTTCCTTCATGAAGGGAAAGGCCAATGACCACTGGGACTTGGATATACCTGTCTTACTAAAGAATCTTCAACCATCTTCACTCACATCACATCCTAAGAAAGCAACAAAGCAATTTTTTTCTAATCGTTCCCCACTCACGAACCAAGGACACCATCGAGGAGATGATTTCAGGAATTGAGATGAGCAGTGATAGTGGTTGGGATCGGGAATAATAGTGGTGAAGGTGGGAATAAACTGTGGGATTGGATATATTCTGAAGGAGGAGTTAGGAGATTTGCGGATGCATCAGCTGTAGGTGCGTAAGAGGTTGTATGGTTATGCAAACAGAAAAAAGCGCAGATAGAGCACGGGCATCAAGGGCATCCAAGGTGAAGTTTTAGACATGTCACAGTTGAAATGTCTATCAGACACGCAAGTGGGGATGTTGGGTAGACAGATGCATCTTCAAGTCTAAAGGAAGAGGTCGAGGCTGGAAATTGAAGCTTGAGAGTAAAAAGCATATTGGTATTTAATTTCATGAAAATGAATGAGGCCATGAAGGTATGAAGTGAACATAAAGAAGGTAATCCAGGATGGATCCCTGAGGCACTCCAGTGTCAAGAGGACAGAAAAGGTAGAGAGGATTCGGCAAAGGAGAATGGCAAACAGTGGTCACTGAAATAGAAACCCAGGAGAGTACAGAAGCCAAGTAAACAAAGAATTCAAAGAGAAGGCAGTGATTTGCCATGACAAATGATGCTAATCAGTCAAAAGATGAAGACTGAGAAATAACCACCTGATTTTGCAATGTAGACAATGTTAGTGACCATGAGAGGAACATTGTGGTTAGACAGATACGGTCTAAATTCTGATTAGAGTGGGTTTAAGAGAAAAGGGAATAAGGAAATGGGAGACAAAACAAATACCTCAAAGTTTTTTCTCTAAAGGAAAACAAAGAAATAGGACAGTAAGAAGAAAATGGGCATCAATATAATTTGATGATTACATTTTCTGCTGATGGGAATTTTCTAGGCAAGATGACAGACAGTTCAGGAGAAAGGGAGGAGCATTGTTAGAACAAAGTCTTCCAGCAGTCGAGGAGATAGAATCTGGTCCATAAGGAAAAGCAGACATAGAGGAAGGGATGTCTGTAGGTAAGTGAGGTGGAGATGGGAACCTGAGCAAGTTCTCGCCTTTGTGTCACTGCTTCCTTCATGAAGGGAAAGGCCAATGACCACTGGGACTTGGATATACCTGTCTTACTAAAGAATCTTCAACCATCTTCACTCACATCACATCCTAAGAAAGCAACAAAGCAATCTTTCTATGTATCTGTGAGGAACCTAAGCAGAGATTCCCCCAGCTCACTTACCTAAGACCTACCAATAGTCCGTGATGAGCCATCCTCCCACAGCCTCATCCCCTCATGGCAGCCCATGCAGAATTCATTTACTCTCTCCTATCAGCTTCCTTTCAATCCCAGCTATTTTTCCATGTATATCTACCGTCTAAATTGAGGTTATTAAGTAGAGGAGAAAATGACTCCTACTCATATATTCTTTTAAGTCAATAATTTGTCAGTTTCACATAAGAGCAAAGATACTGTTTTGATTCTTTGTGCATTGTCTCTTTAGTCTGAATGCCATAATGATACACATGAGCATTCATTAGAAAGAGACACATCCACTGTGCCTTCTCTACAAATTTGCCTACATTTAATTATCTTCAATATATATATATACATTTGTGAAATCTATCCATAAATTTTAGCCACTAGATACATTCCAAGGAATCAGGCATATAAGATATCTAACAGATTATCTTCTCAAAAATGATCTTTTTTCCATCAGGTATTGATTAAGAGGTGATCTCTAGAGTTTCCAGGTCAGCAAGTACTTGATTATTTTGTCGTGTTTTACCAGTTTAAAGATTTCTGTCCTGTTTTTTTGAATAGGTACAAATATACTTGGGCTTCAATTAAATTGTAAAACCCACTGTAGTTAGTTTTAATTCTGTACACATTGTAAACCCCACTGTCCCATACATTTGGTGCTGTTTCAGTAATATACTGTGCACACAAAACACATTACACACATTACAACATAGTCACAAGGTTTTCTTCCCAAAAATCTGTAAGAACATTTCATTTTCAAAAAGTGCCTTTTGCCACAGGGTTTTTTAAAAATCATTTTGTAGTGAAAAATTGGATACCGGTTTCTTTGATGTATTAGTTTCCTGAAAGAATATATTACAGGAGAGTGCTTACTATTTTTATAACCTTATTTCACTAAGTATCTTCCTGGAAAAAAAATATTCCCTTCTTTTGTTGTAGGTCTGGGCAAAAGGGTAATTTGAAAGGAAAAAAAAAGCCTTGCAGTCCAGGCAATCACACAGCAAACAAAGGGCAGGTGTCATTTTTTATTGCGATTGGCATTGGCTAGAGCTGAAATCAGGACTTTCTCCATCTCTCAGAAGCTAGAGATTCCCCGGGAAACCTACCAAGTCCGTGATGAGCCATCCTCCCACAGCCTCATCCCCTCATGGCAGCCCATGCAGAATTCATTTACTCTCTCCTATCAGCTTCCTTTCAATCCCAGCTATTTTTCCATGTATATCTACCGTCTAAATTGAGGTTATTAAGTAGAGGAGAAAATGACTCCTACTCATATATTCTTTTAAGTCAATAATTTGTCAGTTTCACATAAGAGCAAAGATACTGTTTTGATTCTTTGTGCATTGTCTCTTTAGTCTGAATGCCATAATGATACACATGAGCATTCATTAGAAAGAGACACATCCACTGTGCCTTCTCTACAAATTTGCCTACATTTAATTATCTTCAATATATATATATACATTTGTGAAATCTATCCATAAATTTTAGCCACTAGATACATTCCAAGGAATCAGGCATATAAGATATCTAACAGATTATCTTCTCAAAAATGATCTTTTTTCCATCAGGTATTGATTAAGAGGTGATCTCTAGAGTTTCCAGGTCAGCAAGTACTTGATTATTTTGTCGTGTTTTACCAGTTTAAAGATTTCTGTCCTGTTTTTTTGAATAGGTACAAATATACTTGGGCTTCAATTAAATTGTAAAACCCACTGTAGTTAGTTTTAATTCTGTACACATTGTAAACCCCACTGTCCCATACATTTGGTGCTGTTTCAGTAATATACTGTGCACACAAAACACATTACACACATTACAACATAGTCACAAGGTTTTCTTCCCAAAATCTGTAAGAACATTTCATTTTCAAAAAGTGCCTTTTGCCACAGGGTTTTTAAAAATCATTTTGTAGTGAAAAATTGGATACCGGTTTCTTTGATGTATTAGTTTCCTGAAAGAATATATTACAGGAGAGTGCTTACTATTTTTATAACCTTATTTCACTAAGTATCTTCCTGGAAAAAAAATATTCCCTTCTTTTGTTGTAGGTCTGGGCAAAAGGGTAATTTGAAAGGAAAAAAAAAGCCTTGCAGTCCAGGCAATCACACAGCAAACAAAGGGCAGGTGTCATTTTTTATTGCGATTGGCATTGGCTAGAGCTGAAATCAGGACTTTCTCCATCTCTCAGAAGCTGTTGTGGAATTTACAGTAATCACCCTGACTGACTGCCCATCACAGCTGAATGGCACACCAAAAAAATAATATCTGGAGAGAAGGCCACAACATATTTTTTAAATTCTCATTGGTTTTATTCTTCAACTTTGAAAGATTTTTTTGAGAGGGAAAAAAAACTCACCCAGCTGTTACCACTATTCATATTCCAATAGCCTCCAGAGTGCTGGAGGCCACCTGGTTGACTTTTGCCTTGGAGTCGGTCCAGAAAAGCATTATTTACCCTTTAAAACAATGAAAAACATGGGTAAGTGGAAATTTTGCTGCAGGGCTGAGAGATTTCTGAGAACCTAATGTGCTATCTGAACAGACTGTGGGGACTGCCGCCCCCTTTCAGCTCAGAAAAAAAACTAGAGACACTTCCTTTCATACTAACCATATGATGCACTATGAACAGTGGAGGCGGTGGTAGTCTTGGCTCAGGCCAAAGTGGGCGTAAATTCTCTAGAGTTTCACCCACCCACCTCTATCAGTTCTATGAGAGCCCTGGTCACCCAAGCAACCATACCCTTCAAGGCCATGTCGGGTGTGAACCCCAGAGGATAAGGAAAGATGGAAGCCTCAGTAAGAACTAAAACATGAAGAGAAACCAAACATAACTCTGTAGGACTGTTAATAGTATTACAAGATAAATGTCCCTCCCATATAACTTGTACCCCATCACCAGTCTTTCTAAGGTAAATCCCATCAGTGAAAAGTAGAAGGAAAACAGGAAGTGTGAGAAAATGGAAGTACCAGAAGGAAGCCAAGCTTTGAAAAGAAGGAAGGGGTGCATCTTTCCCTGATCATACTTGCAGCAAGCAATCTCAGAAATTAAGTCGAACGTATAGGAGCTGAAACTATAAAGGCAGGAAGTGATTATCTTAAGGGTCAAGATAGGGTTGTCTGGGTGTCCATTTTAAAGTGAATCATCCTACATATGTTTCATGGACTTTTCTGTGTGTTACATCTTACAAGTTAAAAAAGAAAAAAGGTCACACCATGCTCTGAGTTGCCCGTGTGTGGCTGAGTAGAGTCAGGGACACGGCTGGAGAAAGAGCATGTCATAGGTGCCCTATGATGTGAATGGATTATTGAGGAACAGCGTCATGAAGACCAGACCATTAGCTTCTCAACAGAAACACGGTGCCTAGAGCACAGCCAGCCATTCAGTCCATGCTTGGAGGGTGGCAGGCAGGACCTAGGCAGGTGAGCGCCCTGTTTAGTTATGAAGTTTGGCGAATGTGGTCTGAGTGAGTGACTGTAAGTCAGCATCTGTGGACGATTTGGGAATGTTGAGGACAATGACTGCTAAGCAACAGAGTCAGAGGCGGCAGTTTTGCCTCTTGGTCTTGCTCAGTGTGCTCGGCTAAAATGCATGTTGACTCAGGCTCGTCTCTGGTTTATGGCTGCTGTTTTCAGTTTCAACCGCCTATCTGGGAGTGGTTACATCTTAGTTATTAGAAAGCTAATTTTTTTTTTTTAGCTCTCACCGTAAAACCTACCAAAGTGCCATATTCTGGTCAGCGTGATTCACTGCAGAACTGAATGTGCAAGTCTCCTTATCGAGACCTCTCAGCATGCAGACTGAAATGCAGACACATGAGCTGGAGACTTGAATATCAAAGAAGAGGGAACTGACCTTGATCCCCGCAAAACTGTACAACCAGTGGTATTCTGGACAGTTCATACACTTGGGACTGTTTTTGTCCAGTCTCTCAGTAACAAAAATGGTTGGTCCCTCAATATCCCTCATCCCGCTCCACATCCAGTCCACTAGAATGCTGCTGGCTCATCCCACTAACCACATCCTGAATCTACCCATGTATGTCCGTCGCCACCATTCTAGTCCAAATTCCTATCCTCTCGCATTTGCCTCTCTTTCCACTCCTGTCCTCTGCAATCCGTTCTCCACACCACCACCTCACTAAATGACGAAAGTGATCATGCCTTTCTTTTGTTTAAAACCCTCCCATGACTTCCTGTTAATCTTAGAATAAAACCATTGGCTTACAAAACCTTTCTTTCCTACCTTTCTTTCCTCACGTTGTATTATTCTCTTCCTCACCATTATAAAATCAGATCATTTGGGACTCAAAAAGTCCAGGTTCACTCCCGATTGAGGGCCTTTGTGTTCGTTCCTAAACTTGATAAGAGGGGACATCCCACGTTTATGTGTTGTCCCCTCCCTATTTGTGTGTGACTGACTCTTTGTTCTTGGAGGTCACCTCATCATTAAGGAACTGGTGCCTGTAATCTCTCCCTTAGAATACCTCCGTGATGTGGTCCTCATGGTGGGTATCACTGCCTGAAATAATTTTCTGTTAAATTGTTAATTCTCTGATGTGGTCCTCGTGGTGTGTGTCACTGCCCTGAAATAATCTGCTGTTAAATGTTAACTTCTATTTCTTTCCTCCAGATTGTAGATTCCATGCAGTTGGGGACCTTCCCTGCCTTGTTTACACTTAATTCTAGTGCCTACAGAGCAGGCCCAAATATGTCAGAGGTGAATGAATGAACTGTCCAGGTGCATGGTCTCCACTTTGGTCTGTTTCTGGGACTGCGGCTGCACTGTGAAATGAGCCACGGTAGCGAGTGTGGTTCACTGCCCACTGCCCTCAATTCACTCAAACACTCTGAAGACAGATGACTTGTCATGTATACCAGGTGATGTGATTCACTTTTGAGCAGACTGGGTCAAATAGAGACCATGGGTAGTAAGGAGATTACCTTTTTCAATTTCTGTCAAGAATTTGTAATGGGAAGAACCTTTTGTATTCTAAGTTAATCACTAAAGGGATGTTGCCGGTAAGCTTAAATTGTACATAATGGCCCATCTCTGAGAACCCTGCCTCTCAGATAATGAGCATTAAGTTAAAATAACTTTGTTTAGCTTGCAGGAAACTATGAGACCTGTAGGACCACATCCTGAATCTACCCATGTATGTCCGTCGCCACCATTCTAGTCCAAATTCCTATCCTCTCGCATTTGCCTCTCTTTCCACTCCTGTCCTCTGCAATCCGTTCTCCACACCACCACCTCACTAAATGACGAAAGTGATCATGCCTTTCTTTTGTTTAAAACCCTCCCATGACTTCCTGTTAATCTTAGAATAAAACCATTGGCTTACAAAACCTTTCTTTCCTACCTTTCTTTCCTCACGTTGTATTATTCTCTTCCTCACCATTATAAAATCAGATCATTTGGGACTCAAAAAGTCCAGGTTCACTCCCGATTGAGGGCCTTTGTGTTCGTTCCTAAACTTGATAAGAGGGGACATCCCACGTTTATGTGTTGTCCCCTCCCTATTTGTGTGTGACTGACTCTTTGTTCTTGGAGGTCACCTCATCATTAAGGAACTGGTGCCTGTAATCTCTCCCTTAGAATACCTCCGTGATGTGGTCCTCATGGTGGGTATCACTGCCTGAAATAATTTTCTGTTAAATTGTTAATTCTCTGATGTGGTCCTCGTGGTGTGTGTCACTGCCCTGAAATAATCTGCTGTTAAATGTTAACTTCTATTTCTTTCCTCCAGATTGTAGATTCCATGCAGTTGGGGACCTTCCCTGCCTTGTTTACACTTAATTCTAGTGCCTACAGAGCAGGCCCAAATATGTCAGAGGTGAATGAATGAACTGTCCAGGTGCATGGTCTCCACTTTGGTCTGTTTCTGGGACTGCGGCTGCACTGTGAAATGAGCCACGGTAGCGAGTGTGGTTCACTGCCCACTGCCCTCAATTCACTCAAACACTCTGAAGACAGATGACTTGTCATGTATACCAGGTGATGTGATTCACTTTTGAGCAGACTGGGTCAACTAGAGACCATGGGTAGTAAGGAGATTACCTTTTTCAATTTCTGTCAAGAATTTGTAATGGGAAGAACCTTTTGTATTCTAAGTTAATCACTAAAGGGATGTTGCCGGTAAGCTTAAATTGTACATAATGGCCCATCTCTGAGAACCCTGCCTCTCAGATAATGAGCATTAAGTTAAAATAACTTTGTTTAGCTTGCAGGAAACATACTGACTAGGCCCACCTGTGAATGACTGCAGGGATGAAGAAATTAACACATGCCCGCCAGTAACTGACAGGAACCAGGAAATGTTTGACTTTACTCCCTCCCCTTTGAGTAGAAATGGGATTCCCTGGTGATTCAGTTGGTGAAAAATCCATCTGCAGTGTGATTAACCTGACTTCCATCCCTGGGTTGGGAAGATCCCCTGGAGAAGAGAAAGGCTACCCCCTCCATTACTCTTGCCTGGAGAATCCCACCGCGCCTCCATGGGGTTGCAAAGCATCAGACATGACTGAGCGACTTTCACTTTAGTAGAAAAGAAGCCTGGATTCTACCTCAGGCAAGACGATTCTTTGTGACACTAGTCTACCACCTTCTTAGTTGGCCAGCTTTCCAATAAAGCCACTCTTTGTTGCTCCAACAACTCATTTCCTGATTCACTGGCCTGTTGTGGGATGAAAAGTACGAGCTTGGACTCAGTGACAAATTCAAATGGGGGAAACGTAGCAGTTTATATTTGTGTTTACTGGTGTTAGACAATACATATATTTCATTGCTGTCAAGCTAGTGCTCTAAATTTTCTTCAAAGGATTAACTATTGTTCAAAGATGATTCATGTTTCAATACATCAGTTTGTTTTATTGCAATTTCCAGCTTGCAGCCCAGATCCTTAAAGGTCCTTCACCCCCAGTGCTCTGTCTTTTTTCCCTCTGGAGTTTCAATTTTATTCTCTTCCTCAGAAAGTTACACTGGGTCAGGTTCAGGTGCCATCAAGTTCTGTCATTATAGGATTGGTTGTAAAGCTTGTTAGGAATCTGCAAGATTTCTGTCACAAAACTCAGGGCTGCATTTTATACTATGTGAACTTCCAAACAGTGCAAAACACATTGTCTTTTTGCCTCCACTGAAATTATGACCCTTTAGAAACCCTAACTTACAACTCCTTTACTCAAACCACATGGCTTGTATTGCTGCCCTCAGCAGGAATGGACACAGCTTACTTAAGAGGCAACTGAATGAGTATTTTCATATGAAAAGATGGAAAAGCTCACTAATAAACCATTAATGGCCCATCTCTGAGAACCCTGCCTCTCAGATAATGAGCATTAAGTTAAAATAACTTTGTTTAGCTTGCAGGAAACATACTGTGCCCACCTGTGAATGACTGCAGGGATGAAGAAATTAACACATGCCCGCCAGTAACTGACAGGAACCAGGAAATGTTTGACTTTACTCCCTCCCCTTTGAGTAGAAATGGGATTCCCTGGTGATTCAGTTGGTGAAAAATCCATCTGCAGTGTGATTAACCTGACTTCCATCCCTGGGTTGGGAAGATCCCCTGGAGAAGAGAAAGGCTACCCTCCATTACTCTTGCCTGGAGAATCCCACCGCGCCTCCATGGGGTTGCAAAGCATCAGACATGACTGAGCGACTTTCACTTTAGTAGAAAAGAAGCCTGGATTCTACCTCAGGCAAGACGATTCTTTGTGACACTAGTCTACCACCTTCTTAGTTGGCCAGCTTTCCAATAAAGCCACTCTTTGTTGCTCCAACAACTCATTTCCTGATTCACTGGCCTGTTGTGGGATGAAAAGTACGAGCTTGGACTCAGTGACAAATTCAAATGGGGGAAACGTAGCAGTTTATATTTGTGTTTACTGGTGTTAGACAATACATATATTTCATTGCTGTCAAGCTAGTGCTCTAAATTTTCTTCAAAGGATTAACTATTGTTCAAAGATGATTCATGTTTCAATACATCAGTTTGTTTTATTGCAATTTCCAGCTTGCAGCCCAGATCCTTAAAGGTCCTTCACCCCCAGTGCTCTGTCTTTTTTCCCTCTGGAGTTTCAATTTTATTCTCTTCCTCAGAAAGTTACACTGGGTCAGGTTCAGGTGCCATCAAGTTCTGTCATTATAGGATTGGTTGTAAAGCTTGTTAGGAATCTGCAAGATTTCTGTCACAAAACTCAGGGCTGCATTTTATACTATGTGAACTTCCAAACAGTGCAAAACACATTGTCTTTTTGCCTCCACTGAAATTATGACCCTTTAGAAACCCTAACTTACAACTCCTTTACTCAAACCACATGGCTTGTATTGCTGCCCTCAGCAGGAATGGACACAGCTTATTCATTAAGAGGCAACTGAATGAGTATTTTCATATGAAAAGATGGAAAAGCTCACTATAAACTCTGAACGACAATACAAACATGAGCTTTTATCAAAAACTGATAGCATAGGGCTTCCCTGGTGGTCCAGTGGGTAAGGACACCGCCTTGCAGTGCAAGGGGCGCCGGTTCGATCCCTGGCCTGGGAAGATCCCACATGCCGCGGAGCGGCTGGACTGATGTGTCCAATTACCAAGCCGGAGCTCTGGCGCGCATGCGCCCAGAGCCGGTGCTCTGCGACAACAGAGGCCACCGCGATGGGAGGCCCACAGGAGCCAAAGAACAAAGATGGATGAAAATAGATAAATGAAAAACCAATAGAAGTGGCCCACCCGTCCCCCTCCCTCCCCACCCCACTCCCCCCCCAAAAAAGATAAAATAAATAATAATAATAAAAAAAAACTGATAGCATAAAATATGTCTAAGACTTGATGGGTTGTTTCAGAACTGATTACTGAGTTTATTATCTGGAGAGATTTCCTATTGGGTTAAATTGGGATCTACATTTAACCAGAATCAATAGGAAGAATAGAAGGTGAAGGAAAGAAATAGTGCCATCAATATTTAGGTATTCAGCAATAAAGAAATAAAGAAGGGTCGAAGTTCCTATAACAAACACCTCTAATCAAGTAATGCATTTTTACTGGGTGCCCACTGAAGAGTAATTTCTTACCACTGGATCCTCTTAAAGTGACATATCACTATCTTTAAAATGCTTAAAGGTTTATTATCCAGTTAATCCTCAAAATGCAGAGAAATACTGGCTACTACTAACTAGTGTTACAGAAATACAGTATCAGGTTTTTAAATAGACTTTTAAAGAAAAAGTAAAAGTCTAAACTAATGTATGACTGACTTTATTGAAAAAATAGGTCACAGTAGATGTTCTGTAGCAGCCTGGATAGGGAGGGAGTCTGGGGAGGATAGATTCGTGTGTGTGCGGCTGAGTCCCTTTTTGCCTCCACTGAAATTATGACCCTTTAGAAACCCTAACTTACAACTCCTTTACTCAAACCACATGGCTTGTATTGCTGCCCTCAGCAGGAATGGACACAGCTTATTCATTAAGAGGCAACTGAATGAGTATTTTCATATGAAAAGATGGAAAAGCTCACTATAAACTCTGAACGACAATACAAACATGAGCTTTTATCAAAAACTGATAGCATAGGGCTTCCCCTGGTGGTCCAGTGGGTAAGGACACCGCCTTGCAGTGCAAGGGGCGCCGGTTCGATCCCTGGCCTGGGAAGATCCCACATGCCGCGGAGCGGCTGGACTGATGTGTCCAATTACCAAGCCGGAGCTCTGGCGCGCATGCGCCCAGAGCCGGTGCTCTGCGACAACAGAGGCCACCGCGATGGGAGGCCCACAGGAGCCAAAGAACAAAGATGGATGAAAATAGATAAATGAAAAACCAATAGAAGTGGCCCACCCGTCCCCCTCCCTCTCCACCCCATCCCCACCAAAATAAATAAATAATAATAATAAAAAAAAACTGATAGCATAAAATATGTCTAAGACTTGATGGGTTGTTTCAGAACTGATTACTGAGTTTATTATCTGGAGAGATTTCCTATTGGGTTAAATTGGGATCTACATTTAACCAGAATCAATAGGAAGAATAGAAGGTGAAGGAAAGAAATAGTGCCATCAATATTTAGGTATTCAGCAATAAAGAAATAAAGAAGGGTCGAAGTTCCTATAACAAACACCTCTAATCAAGTAATGCATTTTTACTGGGTGCCCACTGAAGAGTAATTTCTTACCACTGGATCCTCTTAAAGTGACATATCACTATCTTTAAAATGCTTAAAGGTTTATTATCCAGTTAATCCTCAAAATGCAGAGAAATACTGGCTACTACTAACTAGTGTTACAGAAATACAGTATCAGGTTTTTAAATAGACTTTTAAAGAGAAAAAGTAAAAGTCTAAACTAATGTATGACTGACTTTATTGAAAAAATAGGTCACAGTAGATGTTCTGTAGCAGCCTGGATAGGGAGGGGAGTCTGGGGGAGGATAGATTCGTGTGTGTGTGCGGCTGAGTCCCTTCGATGATCAGCTGAAACTATCACAGCATTGTTTGTAACTGGCTATATCTCAATATAAAATAAAAATTTAAAGAGAAAAAGAAAAACAAAACAAAATATAGGTAGCAGTAACGATTCCCCTTTACTCAACAAAATAGTCTAACCAGTGTGTCAGAGTTTAGATGTATCCTTATAACCAGAGAGGGGCTTCTCTGGTGGCTCAGATGGTAAAGAATCTGCCTGCAGTGCAGGAGACCCAAGTTCGATCCCTGAGGTGAGAAGATCCCCTGGAGAAAGAAATGGCAACCCACTCCAGTATTCTTGCCCAGAGAACCCCATAAACAGAGGAGTCTGGTGGTCTACACTCCATGGCGTCGCAAAGAGTCAGACATGACTTAGCAGCTAACTTTTTCCCTTTATAACTAGAGAAGAGCACAAACTCACATTTAGCACTTTAAAACTATTTTGACTGGACCATGGAAGCAGAATAATCCAGTCAAAATATGAGTACACACCCACAGGGGGCAGCTGCAGCAGCACTGGGAGCTCCGTTAACACTTTTTAAAGTTCCATTTACAAAATGAAACCACCACAACTTAAAAATAACATGAGTGGGCTTCCCTGATGGTCCAGTGGGTAAGGATACTGCCTTGCAGTGCAGGAAGTACCAGTTTGATCCCTGGCCTGGGAAGATCCCACATGCCGCGGAGCGACTGGACCAATATGTCCAACTACAGAGCCAGACTTCTGGAGCACATGTGCCCAGAGCCGGTGCTCTGCAGCGAGAGAGGCCACTGTGATGGGAGGCCCACACAGGCCAAAGAACAAAGATGGATGGAAATAAACAAATGAAAGACCAATAGAAATGACTCCCCCCAAAAAAAGTTTTTAAAAAAAGATAACGTGAGTGACAGTGGGAAGGTTAAACACATAAATGAAGCCAGTCAGTTTTGAAAGAATTTGCTCCTTTAAATGATGAAAGCCTTTACATTAAATTCTTCTCCTGAGACACTCAATCACATGGTGATAAACTCAATTAAACTCAATTGCTCCCTAGGAAAATCTTGAATAATGATAGATAAGGTAATTATTAGCATTGACCCAACACAACGTGATATTTTGGGTACTTTAATGTCTGACATGAGAAATAAGATAAAATCTATTTCCACTATTAAAAATTACCTACTGATGTAAGATTTTTTCCCCCTAAGATATTAGTCAACATAAAATAACTTTAATGGTAGTTCTTGTCTGAGCTTTTATACTCAAGTATGAGTATCGTACCATCTATACGAGTTCAGTTATTCTAAGAAAGTCTACAAATGGTAAGCATCATATAAATGGATTAATATGCTTTGTCCTATGGGAGGGAAATTAAGTAGAACCTAAGCAAACATATAGCTTGAGAGATTAGTCCACTTCCTAGGGTTAGTTTATGCCACCACTTCAGAAAAATTGGCTATTTTTTATACATGTATGTGTTTGCATGTGCGCACACCTGTGTGTGTGTGTGTGTGTGTGTGTGTGTGTGTGTGTGTAGCAGAAGTTGGCACCCTCACACATACCACACTCCAATAATAGATTAAAAAGCTAATATAGATCCCCAAATCCTGTTCAATGCCGCTAAAGGATTTTCCTAAAGCACTGCAAAAACTTTATAGTTAATTGTTTTAACCAAGGATACTTATTTTAGCCATTTATACCTCCTGTGTTCAGACTGATGGCTTTTGGTTCTTTCTTCCTCCTGCTGCTGTTGTTTAAATTCCAGTACTTCACTCTAGGAACATTAAAATATGATTTTCAATTAACATGGTTGCACAGAAGACACTCAAATCAATTACATAGTTACCCTTAGCTGGTATAACATTTCATTTTTGAAACTTCTACTTAAGTACCATTTCCGTGTGCAATTGTTTTCTTACATAACTAGGTAGCAAAAATAATTGTGCCTTAGTCAAATAATAACTCTGTGAGTGTAAAATTGTGAGATTAAAAAGCCAATGTGCATGTTCAAGATATGAGACCATTAGGCACAACACACACGGGAGAAAACACAATGTGAGCTAAACTCACCTGTGTCTTACAAAGAAAAACAAATCAAATTAGTTCCTTAAGGAATGTTACACAATACTATTTCTTGGTAATTTCTCGAGCTTCTCTTTTCCCCAACAAATTCACAGCTACTTACAAGAACATACTGGACTCAATTCTGTAGAGCAATTTCATTAGAAAAACATTTTCCATCCTGGAGAATAATGACTTACCTGTCACTGACTAGTTACTTCTAGTACTAGCAGAACTTTGGAATTACATGTCATTAACTAGTTATTTTTAATACTAGCAGAACTTTGGAAGGGATCCATTGCTTCAAATAGGAGGTCGTGTTATTCCAACTACATCTCTAGCTTCTAACACCCGATTATCTTCTTGGAAGAGACAATACCTTCCACACTCACTGTGCTCACAGTATCAAACCAAAGAACCAGCTGCCATAGAATCTCAATACTAAACTGCTTATACCTTGAGGCAGATCGAGTTATAGCATGTTAGAAAAGACAGAAAAGGGCAGAGGGACTCTATCATAAAGGCCCGTGTCATAAGTTAGTGCCTGAGTCAGGTTTTCTCAGAGAGAGAAAACACGGTCACCTCTTAATAAACACATACCAACATGTGTATGTTTTTAACCCCCAAACTTCCATGATGAAAAGTATAAGATTAATTCAGTGTATTCAGATGGACATTTTATTCTTTTAATTTTACTCTAAGGCCTTCCAGCACTCTATAGTCTTCAGAATAAAGGCTGGTTTCTTACACGGTGATAATCCAAATGAGCTACACATTAATCCCTAAAGTATAGTATTTAATTCTAATTTCTACCGAGCACTAATGACAAGGAAAAATTAAAGAGTTTCTAAATGATTGAATACTATTCATTCAGTCACTTCACAAGTACTTATTAAGTGCTGAGCCTGGTGCTAGAAACTCACATCTCCTCAGTGGCAGTAAGTCTTCCCATTTTAATTTTTGTCACTATATAGACATACCTTAAAAATCTACCAAGAAATGGCACTACTTATATGAGGTTGATATTAAAATACAGGAAGTCCAGTCCTCCCCCTCCCCTACACAATCACGTTCAATTTTGTGTGATTTTAGTTGTCTCCTTTGATGCATGAATATTCTTCTGTTTCTTAAAAATCTCCATAGTTCCTTAAGGAATGTTACACAATACTATTTCTTGGTAATTTCTCGAGCTTCTCTTTTCCCCAACAAATTCACAGCTACTTACAAGAACATACTGGACTCAATTCTGTAGAGCAATTTCATTAGAAAAACATTTTCCATCCTGGAGAATAATGACTTACCTGTCACTGACTAGTTACTTCTAGTACTAGCAGAACTTTGGAATTACATGTCATTAACTAGTTATTTTTAATACTAGCAGAACTTTGGAAGGGATCCATTGCTTCAAATAGGAGGTCGTGTTATTCCAACTACATCTCTAGCTTCTAACACCCGATTATCTTCTTGGAAGAGACAATACCTTCCACACTCACTGTGCTCACAGTATCAAACCAAAGAACCAGCTGCCATAGAATCTCAATACTAAACTGCTTATACCTTGAGGCAGATCGAGTTATAGCATGTTAGAAAAGACAGAAAAGGGCAGAGGGACTCTATCATAAAGGCCCGTGTCATAAGTTAGTGCCTGAGTCAGGTTTTCTCAGAGAGAGAAAACACGGTCACCTCTTAATAAACACATACCAACATGTGTATGTTTTTAACCCCCAAACTTCCATGATGAAAAGTATAAGATTAATTCAGTGTATTCAGATGGACATTTTATTCTTTTAATTTTACTCTAAGGCCTTCCAGCACTCTATAGTCTTCAGAATAAAGGCTGGTTTCTTACACGGTGATAATCCAAATGAGCTACACATTAATCCCTAAAGTATAGTATTTAATTCTAATTTCTACCGAGCACTAATGACAAGGAAAAATTAAAGAGTTTCTAAATGATTGAATACTATTCATTCAGTCACTTCACAAGTACTTATTAAGTGCTGAGCCTGGTGCTAGAAACTCACATCTCCTCAGTGGCAGTAAGTCTTCCCATTTTAATTTTTGTCACTATATAGACATACCTTAAAAATCTACCAAGAAATGGCACTACTTATATGAGGTTGATATTAAAATACAGGAAGTCCAGTCCTCCCCCTCCCCTACACAATCACGTTCAATTTTTGTGTGTGATTTCATCTGTCAGTTGTCTCCTTTGATGCATGAATATTCTTCTGTTTCTTAAAAAAAATCATATTATCTTTCGGCCTCCTACCATGGAGAAGATCAACATCTCCATTACTACCGCCATCCCAGTTCCAATTTCCCTTCCCAGTACACCACCATCCTCATCCCTCATCCTGACAGCTTTTTTTGTTTTTAAGTTTCCGTGCTGTGAGGGAAGTCCTAGGGGCCTTAGTACTCCTCAGGCGGATTTCCAAGTCATCCTTTGCTCAGCCCCGGCCCTCAGAGGTACCAGGTGCCTCCAGCTCCACATCTGTATCAGGACTCCGTCGGCATCAGTGGTGCCATGTCTTGAAAGTGAGCTCTGACTTTTCCTACTCTACTTCCAGCTTCCAAAGCTGTGCTCATTACATTTTTTGCTGCTGTCTCCTGGTCTGCTCTTTTGCTCTACATACTGGCTTCAGTTCAGTCCCTCAGTTGTGTCTGACTCTGTGACCCCATGGACTGCAGCACACCAGGCCTCCTTGTCCTTCACCATCTCCCAGAGCCTGCTCAAACTCATGTCCATTGAATCTGTAATGCCATCCATACTGGCCTATGCCTTTAAAAGAAAAATTCCCTTATTGTCTTTTTAGTGGGACTCAGGGAGAGAAGGACTGAGGTTAGCAAATGAAATGTTTTGAAAGTGCTACTTTACCAGGAGACCTGAATATTTTTGAAACAAAAATTACACCAACATTCTGTTATTTTGATCTTCACAACAGTTTTCAAAGGCAGGCAGATTTGATGAATGAATGGATAAACATTATTATACTTGTTTTATAGATGAGGAAACAAAGGATCAGAGACTCAGTTTAAGTGTTTTGTTAAGTGCTAAATGGCTCCTAAGTAACAAAATAATGACTAGAGCTTAGACATTTTTGTACCTAACCTGTAAAAATGCATCCAGTATAGGCAGTTAAAAGTAAGGATAACTTGTCAATAGTTAATCATACTAAAGCATAAACAGCCCTTTACGCTTTATCTGTAGGGCCCTTTTATACTCAAAAGTTCTAGCAGAACCTACCTAATCTAAGTTCCAACATAAATCCCTCTTGTCAAAGGATGCTAATTTTTCCCACATGTATTAACCCATTTCTCCAAAGAGCAACTTCTATTATCCAGCCATTCTAAGTTTGATAACATGAACCCTAAACAAACTAAATGCATCAGTCCTAGATATGAGACAAAAGAGTTTTTAACAATGAAAGACAAAAGAGTTTTTATAAAACACATATATCTTATATACACATACTACTACATATTTCTTTAAAATAATTTCTTTAAAATAATTTTTCATCCTTGGAAAAAATGATCCTGAAATTTATCTGGGGAAAAAAAAAGTGCCATCATAGCCATAAAAAAATTCCTGAAAAAAAAAGGAATGAGGGAGAATGAGCTTCCCCAAATCCTAAAACATATCATGAAGCTACAGTAATTAAAACAGCTGGATTGAGTTCAGGAAAAGACATTCTACATGGAAGCACAGCTTACTATAGTTGTGCTAAACCCTCACCGAAGAGAGAGTTCAGTGGATGATCATGGACTAGCTGACTACTGTGAGGAAAACATTAGAACAAGATCTTTTATTTTTATATCAAAATAAAATTTATAGAGCCCCAGGATTTGAACCTAAAAGATGGAACCAGAGAAGTTTCCAAAGGAGGCATGGATATGTTTATTTATAAACTAGTAATGAGGAAAGTTCAGAATCATAAAATAAATAAATTTGACTGCATAAAAATTCAAAGCTTCCATTAAGATAAAAACTTTAAAAAGATGTTTATGACACACATAGGCTAATTCAATTATTCTTTCATTCAACCATTCAACCATTTCTGAGTACATATTGTGAGGCAGGCTTGAATCTGTGTGATAGGGATACGATAACAAGACAGATCATTGCTCCTTAAAGAGTTTAGATTCTTTTTTTTTTTTTTTTACAGGAAAATGAATTTTATTTTCATAAAAACTCTCAAGGAAAGACATAACCATGTTAGGCACTTAGGCAAGTACTTAAGAGTTAGGTTTCATTTAAGTTCATCAAGAGTTCAGATTCTTAAAAAAAGAGAAGCCTATGAATAAGTGAGAAAAATATCCACCCATAATCCTGTGCAGAGGATTAAACATGCTGTTGTGAGGCTCAGTGGCTCCATTCTTATTTTAGATGGAGGCTCAGGGAAGGCATGAGGAGGAAGCTAAAGACCTTACATAGACCAATAAAGAAAACACAACCGCCAAACAGAAAAATGGGCCAAGGACAGGAGGAGGAAGTCTGCCACTAAACCACCAAAAGCTTGTAAATTTAAAAACAGTCATCATCTTCACACGTAGTCAAAGAAATATGAATCAAAAAATGAGATAAAAATTTGATCTGTTGACAAAAACTTGAAAGTTTGCTAGAGAATCAGGTACATTCCAGGACTTTGGTGGTATGTCTAAGTTAATAAAAATTAATTTTTGGAGAGCGATAAACATAAATATGTAAAATGTATACATCCTTTGCATAAGTGTCAAAGACATGTGGAAAAGGAGAGGCACACTTGCATTATTGAAATATAAGAGTTTAAGAGAAAGACTTCATGCATATTAATCAGAATCTGGCACAGTGAAGTATGGCACTATCCATACAACAAAATACTAAGCAACAGTTATAAAGAATTAGATAGATGGGTGGAGGATACCTAAGGTGAGATCTCTAAATGGTAAAAGTTAGGTTCAGAGCAGTTTGGGGACAACTGTTCCATAGAAATAGAAAAAATACACATATATCCATTTTAACTTTTGTATGTTGGTGTATATCCTATTTTAGACATTTTTATGGTAAAACACATACTAAAATGTTAACTGTATCACTGGATACAAAAGCATGGCAGGTAGTTAGGCAGAGCAAGGAAATTTTAATATTATAAATAGTGGGTTTTTTTCATCTTTGAACCATGTGAATATACTACTGCCTCCAACTATCAAGAAAGGTTTATCTGTATGGGAAACCATTTCTGTTTCTTTCTTGCTTTCCTTTATTTAAAAATCCCGATGGATATATAGTTTTTAATACATAAAAATGTAAAAGAGCAAAACACTACATCATGAAGCCAAGAACTGTCAGGGAAGGGAAAAAGGACAAGAAGTTAGGTTTCATTTAAGTTCATCAAGAGTTCAGATTCTTAAAAAAAGAGAAGCCTATGAATAAGTGAGAAAAATATCCACCCATAATCCTGTGCAGAGGATTAAACATGCTGTTGTGAGGCTCAGTGGCTCCATTCTTATTTTAGATGGAGGCTCAGGGAAGGCATGAGGAGGAAGCTAAAGACCTTACATAGACCAATAAAGAAAACACAACCGCCAAACAGAAAAATGGGCCAAGGACAGGAGGAGGAAGTCTGCCACTAAACCACCAAAAGCTTGTAAATTTAAAAACAGTCATCATCTTCACACGTAGTCAAAGAAATATGAATCAAAAAATGAGATAAAAATTTGATCTGTTGACAAAAACTTGAAAGTTTGCTAGAGAATCAGGTACATTCCAGGACTTTGGTGGTATGTCTAAGTTAATAAAAATTAATTTTTGGAGAGCGATAAACATAAATATGTAAAATGTATACATCCTTTGCATAAGTGTCAAAGACATGTGGAAAAGGAGAGGCACACTTGCATTATTGAAATATAAGAGTTTAAGAGAAAGACTTCATGCATATTAATCAGAATCTGGCACAGTGAAGTATGGCACTATCCATACAACAAAATACTAAGCAACAGTTATAAAGAATTAGATAGATGGGTGGAGGATACCTAAGGTGAGATCTCTAAATGGTAAAAGTTAGGTTCAGAGCAGTTTGGGGACAACTGTTCCATAGAAATAGAAAAAATACACATATATCCATTTTAACTTTTGTATGTTGGTGTATATCCTATTTTAGACATTTTTATGGTAAAACACATACTAAAATGTTAACTGTATCACTGGATACAAAAGCATGGCAGGTAGTTAGGCAGAGCAAGGAAATTTTAATATTATAAATAGTGGGTTTTTTTCATCTTTGAACCATGTGAATATACTACTGCCTCCAACTATCAAGAAAGGTTTATCTGTATGGGAAACCATTTCTGTTTCTTTCTTGCTTTCCTTTATTTAAAAATCCCGATGGATATATAGTTTTTAATACATAAAAATGTAAAAGAGCAAAACACTACATCATGAAGCCAAGAACTGTCAGGGAAGGGAAAAAGGACAAGAAGAGAAGAGCACACAGCATCCTGTCACAGAGGCACAGATTGGGGAGGGAAGAAAACGCGGAGCAGGAGGGAGGCAGGATCCGAGCTGGGGAGGCGTCCCACGTGGGACCATGGTTCCAGGTGGAAGAAGGGAGTGCTCTAGCTCCCCTGCAGTCAGGATTATGACTCCACAAGCAGCAGAGCGTACTTGCTAGGGAGAGGCTGGTTTTCCTTTGGTGCCATGAAGGACAATTTCAACTAATTAATTTGTTCTGCTAAACGGACAGCCACTGTAGATGCATCTGCTTGCTTTATAAGCATATTCCTGGTCCACTGACGAGGTTCTCACACAGAAGTGCAATATACCTCCTTGGACAGACAGAAAACCAATCATCTTGTTCAAAGGATTGTGCTTTGGATGTTAAGAAAATCAGAAAGCTCTAAGCTGGAGGGACGTGATGCACAGCACCTGAGACACTGTCAAATCGCGTCTCACTCAACCCATATTTTGTGAAGCACCAACCATCTTCCAGACACATGGATTCAGGCTGAAGGTACAGATGCAAAGAAGATGCACTTCCAACCTGAAGAAAATTACAGTGCAATGAGGAAGGCAGACCCAGAAACAACTGTGACACAAAACAGAAAGAAAGGCATCACTGGGCACAAATTCAAACCACATGACATGGGAGTAAGAAGGAATGGCTGCAAACAAGAGGCAAGGAGCAAATGTTCCCCGAATGTTCAGCATTTAAAATGCATCCATGGAGGATCCCAGGGGAAAGAACACGTGTCTTCTTATGGCTCTGCTCACCTCCCTGCGTTCAGACAGAGCTCCACACAGAGAAGGTACGTACGTCCTCATAAATGAAATCTCATCATCTTGGAGACGCTAAGAGCAGAAACTCCTGTAAACATTGGCCAAGTCAGATGTGTGTGTTCCTCCCTCAGTCGTGTCCAACTCTGCGACCCCATGGACTGCAGCCCACCAGGCTCCTCGGTCCATGGAATTCTCCAGGCAAGACTCCTGGAGTCAGCAGCCAGTCCCTTTTCCAGGGGATCTTCTCGACCCAGGGATCCAACCCAGGTCTCCCACATCGCTGGCAGATTCTTGACCGACTGAGCCAAAGGGAAGTGTTTAGTAAACGAGGAAAACGCTGCAGATGGTGCCACTGGCTGTGCCCGTCCTGCCAGGACCACTCAGGAGGAAGGGCTGCCAAGGAGCACAGCTGGGGGCCGAAGCTACTGGCAAGAAGGAAAAAGGACACTATTTCCTGTTAGAGGTTACCAAAAGCACTTCTCTGTGTTGCCTTCTACCAAAGGCTCAACAAAACACACAAGTGTGTGCAAGTCTGGGTGCTTGAGAAGGCTGATGAGTTTAAAGGCATGTTCCAAAGCAAGGCTGTAGTAATTGGAGACTAGGGCAGGGTCATTTTAAAATCATGTTCGAATTCCAGCAGGGCGTGTTCTGACATGGTTCAGCTTGACTGCTTTATGTAAACATTAAAGTACCATCAACAGGGCAGACATGCTTCTCCCAGGAGAGAATTTTCTCTCCACTCAACAAGGGTAAAAGGATAGTGGAAGCAGGAGAGTTGATGCCAGAAGTGCAAGAACTCCTACCTGTGAATGTTTTTTTAAATAGGAGAAGAGTTTGGGGCTGGGACAGCTTAGAGGAGCCTTTGCTGTGCAGCTCCCCCCAGGAATACCTTTGCCCAGAGGGACAGAGATGGCGTTGGCTATGCAAAAAAGTGGAAATGACTTCAAAATACTGAGACGAGACCAACCAAATCCAAAGAAGTAAAAACTCATGGCAAAGTAAGAAAGTGAAAGAAAAATAGCATTTATAATGTGTACTCCTCTCTCACTAGTTATTGTTAACTCTGTCATGTTAATATAAAGAAATGAACTTTCAGCTATAATAGTCATTGAGTTCTCTCTCACCCAGAAACACTTCCTATCAAATTTCTTCTAATTTTTAAAAATATTTTTTTCTCATAAAATTTACTTTTATATTGTGGAAAATGTAGAAAGTATAGAAATGGTGAAGAAAAACATAATAATCTCTTATAAAATCTCTCCACCCAAAGATTAGTTCCTTTAGCACATCAGTGTTATCTCCTTCCTTTCCTGATGTACACACATACAGAGATTATAACTGCTTCTCACCACCTCAGGTCACACTGCAGGTTTACCACATGCCAGGCATTAAGATAAACACTCCACATGCTCTCTCTCATGTAATCTTACCACGATGTCATGAGGTAAATATCATCACTATCATCCATAACAGATGAGGTTTAAAAAGAGATACTAATCTGCACAGAGTACAATAAGAGAAGAGGCAGGCATCCAGACTCATCCAAACTCGATAACCTTGCTTTTTTTCATTTTGACATAGGTGAGTACGTTCATACACCACGAAAGCAAAGTAGTAAATGATGCGTGGTATTCCAGACTTCAACATCTTCAGATCCTCTGCCACCCAACAGATTATTTGGAACGTCCCATCAAGCTGATTTTAAATGTAAACAATCTTATACATACAGCCCGTGTGCATTTCTGATTATTATACCTTTTAGATCTAACACTTTTATTTTAGGAAACTCTTTACAATTGGATATTGTCAGAGAGCCCCTTGGTTCCCTGTTCATCAGCAGCAGTACGAGGGAGGCTGTAATGCTTTTTGGGGGCCGGGAGGTGGAGGAGGGGGTGGGGAGGGAGAGGGCACGGGCGGGCCACTTCTATTGGTCTTTCATTTATCTATTTTCATCCATCTTTGTTCTTTGGCCCTGTAATGCGTTTTAATAGCTAACAATGTAAGCCCTCCTTGCCCCAGCAAACACACAAATTATTTCTTATTTAATCTTGTGATAATTCTCTCAGTCGAAGTGTAGACAAGGTTTTTCAAGCTTCCTCAAATTCCATTGAAACTTTTACTGGAATTGCATTAAACTCACTAATTAATTTGGATAGAACTGTAGTTATTACAGTATTGAATTTTACCACTCAGGGCATTAGCCATCCCTACTTTTTTCACATTGACATTATGGATCACAGGAAAGTTCTCAGGTTTTCTAGGGTTTTTTAAGGTTTGGAGTTTTGGGTGGGTTTTTAACTTCTTTTTAGTGATTGACAGTTTTTTTACATGGTTGCCTTTTGATGGGATCTTTACCCCTATTTTCTAATTCATTATTACTACTATTTGAGGAGGTTATTGATTCTTATATATTTTGTTTTACCTTTTATAGTTTCCAACTTGCACATCAGTGTTACCCCCACCCGAGATTATAACTGCTTCTCACCACCTCAGGTCACACTGCAGGTTTACCACATGCCAGGCATTAAGATAAACACTCCACATGCTCTCTCTCATGTAATCTTACCACGATGTCATGAGGTAAATATCATCACTATCATCCATAACAGATGAGGTTTAAAAAGAGATACTAATCTGCACAGAGTACAATAAGAGAAGAGGCAGGCATCCAGACTCATCCAAACTCGATAACCTTGCTTTTTTTCATTTTGACATAGGTGAGTACGTTCATACACCACGAAAGCAAAGTAGTAAATGATGCGTGGTATTCCAGACTTCAACATCTTCAGATCCTCTGCCACCCAACAGATTATTTGGAACGTCCCATCAAGCTGATTTTAAATGTAAACAATCTTATACATACAGCCCGTGTGCATTTCTGATTATTATACCTTTTAGATCTAACACTTTTATTTTAGGAAACTCTTTACAATTGGATATTGTCAGAGAGCCCCTTGGTTCCCTGTTCATCAGCAGCAGTACGAGGGAGGCTGTAATGCTTTTTGGGGGCCGGGAGGTGGAGGAGGGGTGGGGAGGGAGAGGGCACGGGCGGGCCACTTCTATTGGTCTTTCATTTATCTATTTTCATCCATCTTTGTTCTTTGGCCCTGTAATGCGTTTTAATAGCTAACAATGTAAGCCCTCCTTGCCCCAGCAAACACACAAATTATTTCTTATTTAATCTTGTGATAATTCTCTCAGTCGAAGTGTAGACAAGGTTTTTCAAGCTTCCTCAAATTCCATTGAAACTTTTACTGGAATTGCATTAAACTCACTAATTAATTTGGATAGAACTGTAGTTATTACAGTATTGAATTTTACCACTCAGGGCATTAGCCATCCCTACTTTTTTCACATTGACATTATGGATCACAGGAAAGTTCTCAGGTTTTCTAGGGTTTTTTAAGGTTTGGAGTTTTGGGTGGGTTTTTAACTTCTTTTTAGTGATTGACAGTTTTTTTACATGGTTGCCTTTTGATGGGATCTTTTTACCCCCTATTTTCTAATTCATTATTACTACTATTTGAGGAGGTTATTGATTCTTATATATTTGTTTTATAGCCAACTCTTATTTAATTCCATTTGTTATAAGCATTTTTCAGTTGATTTTATTGGGTTGTACAAGCAGATTGCTCTCATCCATAAATAATAACTTTACTTATTTCCAGTAATTAGATAAGCTCCTTTTCTATTTTTGTCTTATTAAGTTGGCTAAAACCATTCTCAAACTTTGTTTCATGCTATACTGAAGGTTTCTTCCCCTGCGCTGAAAAAGAGTTTTTCATCAAATAACACTGAGGAGCAGTAGGTCAGAATTTCCAGAACAAATACTGGTTGGTGGTAGGGATTGCAGATACCCCTTATATTGTTAACTGTTCTAATATTTTACCAATGGAATTAATGTTGGTTATAGGTTTGGAAGATGTATGTTAAGGAAAAAAATTATTTCTAGTTCACTATGTTTTTCTTTAATTGTTAGATTTTAACCTACAGTGCCCATTTTTGGCAACTACAGAGCTAGTCAAATTCTTTTTCTTTCATGACCTATCATATTGCAGTGATATGATACAAAGAGGTATAATATATAGCTAGCTAGTCATCTTTGCATTTCTAGAATAAACTTTACTGTCTTTGTAAATTATATGAGGAAAAATTCCATTAGCTATAATTTTCTTTCAGATGTTAATCTGTAAATCTGTGTATGTGTGTGTGTGTGTGTGTGTCCCTTTACCAGGTTATGACATCATGGCGATGACAATTAATAATATTAATTCTAGACTATTTCATCTTTTTCCTTGCTCTGAAACAGCACGTAGAACACAGGAAAAGAATATGTTCCTTGAAAATTCTAATGAACTTGGCTGTAAAATTATCCAAATTTAAATTGTTAAGAGAAAATAATTCTCAGAAAACTTTAGAAGCTACTTGCATTTTTGTCTTTAATTCCTTGAATCATTTTAGACTTTTACATTTTCTCATAAAATCGTTCATTTAATCCATACATCCAATTCATTAGCATAGTATTATCTATAGCTATATAAACTTAATCATTTCTAAAACTACGATTCCAGGCCCTCATTTCTACTGTTGTGTATTTGCAATTTTACTAATCTTTTCTTGATTAGACTTACCAGAGATTTGCTCATTTTGTTGACCTTATCAAAGAACAAGCTGTTGGATTTTTATAACAGCTGTTTTTTGAAGTTTTATTTTACTTATTTCCAGTAATTTAAAAAAAGATAAGCTCCTTTTCTATTTTTGTCTTATTAAGTTGGCTAAAACCATTCTCAAACTTTGTTTCATGCTATACTGAAGGTTTCTTCCCCTGCGCTGAAAAAGAGTTTTTCATCAAATAACACTGAGGAGCAGTAGGTCAGAATTTCCAGAACAAATACTGGTTGGTGGTAGGGATTGCAGATACCCCTTATATTGTTAACTGTTCTAATATTTTACCAATGGAATTAATGTTGGTTATAGGTTTGGAAGATGTATGTTAAGGAAAAAAATTATTTCTAGTTCACTATGTTTTTCTTTAATTGTTAGATTTTAACCTACAGTGCCCATTTTTGGCAACTACAGAGCTAGTCAAATTCTTTTTCTTTCATGACCTATCATATTGCAGTGATATGATACAAAGAGGTATAATATATAGCTAGCTAGTCATCTTTGCATTTCTAGAATAAACTTTACTGTCTTTGTAAATTATATGAGGAAAAATTCCATTAGCTATAATTTTCTTTCAGATGTTAATCTGTAAATCTGTGTATGTGTGTGTGTGTGTGTGTGTCCCTTTACCAGGTTATGACATCATGGCGATGACAATTAATAATTTTAATTCAAGACTATTTCATTTTTTTCCTTTCTCTGAAACAGCACGTAGAACACAGGAAAAGAATATGTTCCTTGAAAATTCTAATGAACTTGGCTGTAAAATTATCCAAATTTAAATTGTTAAGAGAAAATAATTCTCAGAAAACTTTAGAAGCTACTTGCATTTTTGTCTTTAATTCCTTGAATCATTTTAGACTTTTACATTTTCTCATAAAATCGTTCATTTAATCCATACATCCAATTCATTAGCATAGTATTATCTATAGCTATATAAACTTAATCATTTCTAAAACTACGATTCCAGGCCCTCATTTCTACTGTTGTGTATTTGCAATTTTACTAATCTTTTCTTGATTAGACTTACCAGAGATTTGCTCATTTTGTTGACCTTATCAAAGAACAAGCTGTTGGATTTTTATAACAGCTGTTTTTTGAAGTTTTATTATTAATTTCTGTTCTTATCTTAATTACTTCCTGCAGTATTGTTAATTGTTCTTGTTTTAAATTCTTTAGGTTGGATACTTTAATTCATTTCTGTTTTGAGTACTGATTGTATTTAAAGTTACGGTTTTTCTTTTTCTGAGTATAGTTTCTCAGGGTCCAGCTTTGCATGCATTCCCTATAAGGTGCTCTCACCATGATTTCTAATGTATTCTACGATCATTTTCTCTGTCATTGAATAGTTTAAGTGTGTTTTCATTTTTTGGTTTGTTTTTACTTTCCAAATGACTATATAAAATCAGTAACCATGCAAAATCAGTAAGTGCACTCAATCTATCAGAAAAAAAAAATTAAATTCCTAGAAGGTTGAAAAGGGATAAATTATATGGAGAAACAAGTGTGCAGAATCAAGTGGGTCTGAGTTAGCTGTGTTCCTGAAGGAGACCCGAGAGAAACTGATGACCAGTTGGAGAATGGGTTTGAGAGGAGCCTGACAAGTGGACTGCCCCCTTCCCACACTTGCATACACAGCAGCCCACACTGACATGGGCCCCTGGCTACCAATGAATGGAGGAGGGGTTCTGAGCTCAGAGGAATAGGACACTGTCCCAGTACATGGAGAGTCAAAGAGAACAGAGGCTGCCATATGCAGAAGATAGGTCTCTCTATATTTTACTTGGCCAGGGTCTTCCCTGTTGGCTGAGATGGTAATAAATCTGCCTGCAGCCCAGGAGACCTGGGTTCAATCCCTGGGCCAAGAAGATCCTCTGGAGAAGGGAATGGGAACACATTCCAGTCTTCTTGCCTGGAGAATCCCATGGACAGAGGAGCCTGGTGGGCTGTATCTATGGTGTTTCAAAGAATTGAACACAACTGAGTGACCAATAATTTCACTTTCATGTGTCCAAATAAACACAAGGGGATAACCAAGAATCACCAAACATTTGAGAAAGAAAACTATATGAGATAAAACTTAAAATTCATGCCTTTTCATTTCTAAAACTACGATTCCAGGCCCTCATTTCTACTGTTGTGTATTTGCAATTTTACTAATCTTTTCTTGATTAGACTTACCAGAGATTTGCTCATTTTGTTGACCTTATCAAAGAACAAGCTGTTGGATTTTTATAACAGCTGTTTTTTGAAGTTTTATTATTAATTTCTGTTCTTATCTTAATTACTTCCTGCAGTATTGTTAATTGTTCTTGTTTTAAATTCTTTAGGTTGGATACTTTAATTCATTTCTGTTTTGAGTACTGATTGTATTTAAAGTTACGGTTTTTCTTTTTCTGAGTATAGTTTCTCAGGGTCCAGCTTTGCATGCATTCCCTATAAGGTGCTCTCACCATGATTTCTAATGTATTCTACGATCATTTTCTCTGTCATTGAATAGTTTAAGTGTGTTTTCATTTTTTGGTTTGTTTTTACTTTCCAAATGACTATATAAAATCAGTAACCATGCAAAATCAGTAAGTGCACTCAATCTATCAGAAAAAAAAAATTAAATTCCTAGAAGGTTGAAAAGGGATAAATTATATGGAGAAACAAGTGTGCAGAATCAAGTGGGTCTGAGTTAGCTGTGTTCCTGAAGGAGACCCGAGAGAAACTGATGACCAGTTGGAGAATGGGTTTGAGAGGAGCCTGACAAGTGGACTGCCCCCTTCCCACACTTGCATACACAGCAGCCCACACTGACATGGGCCCCTGGCTACCAATGAATGGAGGAGGGGTTCTGAGCTCAGAGGAATAGGACACTGTCCCAGTACATGGAGAGTCAAAGAGAACAGAGGCTGCCATATGCAGAAGATAGGTCTCTCTATATTTTACTTGGCCAGGGTCTTCCCTGTTGGCTGAGATGGTAATAAATCTGCCTGCAGCCCAGGAGACCTGGGTTCAATCCCTGGGCCAAGAAGATCCTCTGGAGAAGGGAATGGGAACACATTCCAGTCTTCTTGCCTGGAGAATCCCATGGACAGAGGAGCCTGGTGGGCTGTATCTATGGTGTTTCAAAGAATTGAACACAACTGAGTGACCAATAATTTCACTTTCATGTGTCCAAATAAACACAAGGGGATAACCAAGAATCACCAAACATTTGAGAAAGAAAACTATATGAGATAAAACTTAAAATGGAAAGCAAAAAATACTCTTAAAATAGGAAGTAAAAATATTAATATTGTATAATTACAATTAATGAAGAGATCAGAAAGGATATTGCACTTATAAAGCAGAACATTGCTATGAGAAAGTAAGTCAGCAACAATGGCAGATAAATTCACTGAATGTGTCAAATAAGCAGAACGATGAAATAATTTCATGAGCAGGATGAATGCAATGGAAAAGGCCAAACAGACAGGAAGTATAAGATAAATTGTTAAGAGAGAGGACAGATCTAGAATTTCCAAAAACTACTTGATACATATCCCAGAAACAGAGGGCAGAGATGATAATAGAGAAGAAAGGGCTTCCCTGGTAAAGAGTCCACCTTGCAGTGCAAGGGGCACCAGTTCAGTCCCTGGCCTGGGAAGATCCCACTTGCCATGGAGGGGCTGGAATGGTGTGTCCAATTACGAGTCAGCACGCTGGAGCACATGTGCCCAAAGCTGGCACTCTGCAACAAGAGAGACCACTGCAATGGGAAGCCCACACAGGTCTAAGAATAAAGATGGATGAAAACAAATAAATAAATAATCAATAAAAAAAAAATGGCCGAAACTAAAAAAAAAAAAAAAGATTTTTTAAAAGATATAATAGAGAAGAAATGTGAAAGCAAAAGAGAAATTTCTTAGAACTAGAGTGAATGAGACAATTTTGAGCTTAAACAGTCCAACCAAAGGTCATAAAAAATTTAAAATCAAGACCACTATGATTCTTACTAGGGGGAGGAAAGGAGAGGAAAGAGTAGAAGTAAATAAATAGGACCGAAAATTCAAAGAGTCAATAAAATAAAGAAAACAAGTTAAAAAGTAAGCTATATAGAAGAATACATGCAGATACACTAGTAATCACAATAGGTGAGAATATATTAAAAAGAGACTATGAAATTGGGTAAAAGAAAATTCAGCCTTTTTTGTTACGAGAAACCTAATATAAGCCAAGTGACACAGAGAGGTTAAAATTAAATAAGGGAAAAAGAAATTGCCTCAGAAATTCTAACAAGAAGGATGGCAAAAAAATAAAAAAGGATCTGATGAAATTAAAAGACCAAGAACCATCAAGGTGAAAAATCACCAAGTGGGAAGAGTAGTACATTTCATATTGATAAAAATCTGTACTGAAAGGTAGGCTTCCCGTAAGTCACACTCGGTGGAACCACTTTCCATGTCGGTGGCAGAACCAATCACAGTCAATGAGAACAGAATTCTCATGATCAGTTAGATCATTTGCAAATGGATCCCTGGGCTGATTTCTTCTGACTTCTCTGAAAGATAGGCCATGCTAAGTAGGATGAATACATGAATGAAAAAAAAAAATACAGGGTTTTAGGAGCAAAGTAGTTAATCAACAATATTTGATACAGCACTCTGAAATTATCACAACACAGTTTCTTCCTAGGCAGCATTAATTTCTACCAAGTGATTAATCATGGTAAAATAAAAGTACAATACTTTATTTGTCTTCTTCTAATTGTCTATCTCCTCCAGGAGAAAGTAAACTTCAGGCGAGAAGGAGCCTTGTCTATCTGTCTTTAACTGGAACTTTGGCATCTCGCAGAAGGCTCAGTACATAATAAGAGCTCAATACCTGTTTGTTGACAGAATGGATGGATGGATAGATGGATGGATAGATGAATCCTGGGATGGATTACTCCAAGATATATCAACCAGAAGAGTATAGTTTTTTTTTAAAAAAAAAAAAAAAGCCAGAAAAGCTTTAAATGGTATAAATAATGTCAGATACAGGGACACAGGGATTGCAAAAAGACCACTGAATTGAATGTTCATGAGAGATTTGATCTTTTTTTTTTTTTTTTTTGATTCTCTTAGTCTTTTTTTTTTTTAATTATTATTCTTTATTTTAAAGATTTTAGAGAGTTTTTTTGTTCACCAATATGTATGTTCCCAGATCATTTGTATGCATATCCCTGGACCCTCCCCCCACCCAGTTACCCCCCTCCCACCCCTCCAGACCATCGCCCCAAGTGATTGTAGGTACTCCTGTTCCCTTAGCACAATGACCATAGCTATCTTTTCCACACATGCCAGTATAGGTTTCGATGTTACTTCCTCTATGCCTCCCTCTCACTGTTCGGTCTCCACAACGTCCTTATGTCTATTCTCTGTTTTTCCATGAGTTCACTGTGTGTGTTATCTGACCATCTTACTAGATCCCATATATATGAGTCAGTATACTGTACTTGTCTTTCTCTTTTTGACTTACTTCACTTTTTCTGATAGGTTCTAGAGCCAGCCACCTCATTAGGACTGAGTCTTCTGCATTTCTTTTAACAGCTGAGTAGTATTCCATTGTGTATATGTACAAGGGCTTCTGTATCCATTCATTTGTCGATGGACATCTAGGTTGCTTCCATGTTCTGGCTATTGTATAGAGAGCTGCAATGAACATTGGGGTACAGGTGCCTCTTTCATTTTTGATTTCATCAGGATATAGGCCTAATAGTGGGATTTCTGGGTCATAGGGTGCTTCTATTTTTAGTTTTTTAAGGAATCTCCATATTGTCTTCCATAGAGTTTGTATCAGTTTACATTCCCACCAGGAATGCAAGAGGGTTCCCTTTTCTCTGCACCGTCTCCAGCATTTATTGTCTGTCGATTTGTTGATGATGGCCATTCTGACCGGTGTGAGGTGGTATCTCATTGTGGTTTTAATTTGCATTTCTCTAATGATAGGCGAGGTTGAGCATCATTTCATGTGCTTTTGGGCCATCTGTATGTCCTCTTTGGAGAGGCGTCTCTTTAGATCTTTTTCCCATTTTTTGATTGGGTTGTTCATTTTTCCTGTGCTGAGTTGTCTGAGTTGCTTGTAGATTTTGGAGATTAATTCTTTATCTGTTGTTTAATTTGCTATGATTTTCTCCCTCTGTGGGGTGTCTGTTCAGCTTTTTTGTAATTTCTTTTGCTGTACAAAAGCTTTTAAGTTTCATGAGGTCCCACGTGTTCACTTTTCTTTTCAGCTCTGCTATTTTAGTTGGTGGGTCAGAGAAGATCTTGCTTTGATTGATGTCCTTGAGGGTTTTGCCTATATTCTCCTCTAAGAGTTTGATGGTTTCTGGTCTTACATTTAGGTCTTTAATCCATTTTGACTTGATCTTTGTGTATGGTGTCAGGGAATAGCTGTCCAATTTTCCCAGCACCATTTGTTGAAGAGGCTGTCTTTGTCCCATTTTATAGTTTCTCCTCCTTTGTCAAAAATAAGGTACCCATAGGTGTGTGGGTTTATCTCTGGGTTCTCGATCTTGTTCAATTGATCTATAGTTGTTTTTGTGCCAGTACCATACTGTCTTGAGGACTGTTGCTTTGTAGTAGAGTCTGAAGTTAGGGAGGCTGATCCCTCCAGCTCCGTTTTTCTTTCTCAGAATTGCGTTGGCTATTCGAGGTCTTTTGTGTTTCCATATGAACTGTGTTATTGTTTGGTCTAGTTCTGTGAAAAATGTCAATGGTAGTTGGATAGGTATTGCATTGAATCTGTAGATGATATTTGGTAGTATGGTCATTTTCACAATATTGATTCTTCCGACCCCGGAACATGGAATATCTCTCCATCTGTTTAAGTCTTCTTTAATTTCTCTAATGAGTGGCTTGTAATTTTCTGTGTACAATTCTTTTGTTTCTTTGGGTAGGTTTATTCCTAGATATTTGATTCTTTTGGTTGCAGTGGTGAAGGGGATTGCCTCTTTTTGTTTTCTGATTTTTCATTGTTTGTGTATAGGAATACCAGTGATTTCTGTGTGTTGACTTTGTATCCTGCGACTTTGCTGAATTCATCGATTAGCTCTAGTAGCTTTGTAACCGTGTCTTTGGGATTTTCTATGTATAATATCATGTCATCTGCAAAAAGAGAGAGCTTGACTTCTTCCCTTCCAATCTGGATTCCTTTGATTTCTTTCTGTTCTCTTATTGCTGTTGCTAGCACTTCCAGGACTATGTTGAATAGTAGTGGTGAAAGTGGGCACCCCTGTCTTGTTCCTGATCTTAGAGGGAATGCTTTCAGTTTTTCACCGTTAAGGATAATGTTCACTGTAGGCTTCTCATAGATGGCTTTTATTATGTTGAGATAGGTTCCTTCTAGGCCCATTTTTTGAAGAGTTTTTATCATAAATGGGTGTTGTACTTTGTGGAAGGCTTTTTCTGCATCTATTGATATGATCATGTGGTTTTTGTCTTTCAATTTGTTGATATGGTGTATCACATTGATTGATTTGCGGATGTTGAAGAATCCTTGCATGCCTGGAATGAACCCGACTTGATCGTGATGTGTGAGTTTTTTGATGTGTCGTTGAATTCTGTTTGCTAGGATTTTGTTGAGGATCTTGGCATCTAAGTTCATCAGTGAAATTGGCCTATAGTTTTCCTTTCCTGTGTTGTCTTTGCCTGGTTTGGGTAACAGGGGGATGGTGGCGTCATAGACTGTGTTTGGAAGTTTTCCTTCCTGTGCAATTTTTTGGAAGAGTTTTAGAAGGACAGGCATTAGCTCTTCTTTAAATATTTGGTAGAATTCGGCTGTGAAGCCATCTGGCCCTGGGCTTTTATTTTTGGGTAGATTTTTAATCACAAATTCAATTTCTGAGCTTGTGATTGGGTTGTTCAAAGTTTCTGTTTCTTCCTGGCTCAGTCTTGGGAGATTAATCCTGTCCAAGAAACTGTCCATTTCTTCCAGGTTGTCCAGTTTGTTGCCATAGAGTTGCTCATAATAGTCTCTTAGAATCCTTTGGATTTCTGCATTATCTGTTGTAATCTCTCCTTTTTCGTTTTCTGATTTTTCATTGTTTGTGTATAGGAATGCCAGTGATTTCTGTGTGTTGACTTTGTATCCTGCGACTTTGCTGAATTCATCGATTAGCTCTAGTAGCTTTGTAACCGTGTCTTTGGGATTTTCTATGTATAATATCATGTCATCTGCAAAAAGAGAGAGCTTGACTTCTTCCCTTCCAATCTGGATTCCTTTGATTTCTTTCTGTTCTCTTATTGCTGTTGCTAGCACTTCCAGGACTATGTTGAATAGTAGTGGTGAAAGTGGGCACCCCTGTCTTGTTCCTGATCTTAGAGGGAATGCTTTCAGTTTTTCACCGTTAAGGATAATGTTCACTGTAGGCTTCTCATAGATGGCTTTTATTATGTTGAGATAGGTTCCTTCTAGGCCCATTTTTTGAAGAGTTTTTATCATAAATGGGTGTTGTACTTTGTGGAAGGCTTTTTCTGCATCTATTGATATGATCATGTGGTTTTTGTCTTTCAATTTGTTGATATGGTGTATCACATTGATTGATTTGCGGATGTTGAAGAATCCTTGCATGCCTGGAATGAACCCGACTTGATCGTGATGTGTGAGTTTTTTGATGTGTCGTTGAATTCTGTTTGCTAGGATTTTGTTGAGGATCTTGGCATCTAAGTTCATCAGTGAAATTGGCCTATAGTTTTCCTTTCCTGTGTTGTCTTTGCCTGGTTTGGGTAACAGGGGGATGGTGGCGTCATAGACTGTGTTTGGAAGTTTTCCTTCCTGTGCAATTTTTTGGAAGAGTTTTAGAAGGACAGGCATTAGCTCTTCTTTAAATATTTGGTAGAATTCGGCTGTGAAGCCATCTGGCCCTGGGCTTTTATTTTTGGGTAGATTTTTAATCACAAATTCAATTTCTGAGCTTGTGATTGGGTTGTTCAAAGTTTCTGTTTCTTCCTGGCTCAGTCTTGGGAGATTAATCCTGTCCAAGAAACTGTCCATTTCTTCCAGGTTGTCCAGTTTGTTGCCATAGAGTTGCTCATAATAGTCTCTTAGAATCCTTTGGATTTCTGCATTATCTGTTGTAATCTCTCCTTTTTCATTTTTGATTTTGTTGATCTGGTTCTTCTCTCTCTTTTTCTTAATGAGTCTGGCCAGTGGCTTGTCAATTTTGTTTACCTTTTCAAAGAACCAGCTTTTTGTTTTATTTATCTTTACTATTGTTTCTTTCGTTTCTTTCTCATTTATTTCTGCTCTGATCCTCATGATTTCTCTTCTGCTGCTGGCTTTGGGGTGTTTTTGTTCTTCTTTCTCGAATTGTTTTAAGTGGAGGGTTAGGTCATCTGCTTCATATTTTCCTAGTTTCTTGAGGTGGGATTGTATTGCTATAAATTTCCCTCTTAGAACTGCTTTTGCAGTATCCCATAGGTTTTGCACTGTTGTGTGTTCATTGTCATTTTCTTCTAGGAATTGTTTAATTTCTCCTTCGATTTCATCAGTGATCAGTTGGTTTTTTAGGTATGTGTTGTTTAGGCTCCATGTGTTTGTGTTTTTATGGGTTTTTTTCCCGGTAGTTGATCTCTAGTCTCATTGCATTGTGGTCCGAGAAGATGGTTGATATAATTTCAGTTTTCTTGAACTGACTGAGGTTTGATTTGTGGCCCAAGACGTGGTCTATCCTGGAGAACGTTCCATGAGCACTTGAGAAGAAAGTGTATTCTTCTGCTTTTGGATGGAACGTCCTAAAGATATCGATGAGGTCCATCTTTTCTAGTGTGGCATTTAAGGCTTGTGTTTCTTTATTAATTTTCTGTTTGGATGATCTGTCCATTGGTGTGAGAGGAGTGTTAAAGTCTCCTACTATTACTGTGTTATTGTTGATTTCTTCTTTTATGTCTGAAAGTATCTGTCTTATGTATTGAGGTGCCCCTGTGTTGGGTGCGTAGATGTTCATGACTGTTATGTCTTCCTCTTGGATAGATCCCTTAATCATAATGTAGTGACCTGCCTTGTCTCTTAGAATCTTCTTTACTTTAAAGTCTGTTTTGTCTGATATGAGGATTGCTACTCCAGCTTTCTTTTGATTTCCATTTGCATGAAATATCTTTTTCCAGCCTTTCACTTTCAGTCTATGAGTGTCTCTAGGTCTGAAGTGGGTCTCTTGTGAACAGCATATATATGGGTCTTGCTTCTGGATCCATTCAGCCAGCCTGTGTCATTTGGTTGGAGCATTTGGTCCATTTACATTCAAAGTAATTATTGATACGAATGTTCCTATTGTCATCTTCTTAGAAATTTGGGGTTTGATTTGTAAGGCTTCTCCTACTTTATTTATTGGCTATATCAGGCCCTTTAATACTTGTTGTAGGGCTGGTTTTGTGGTACAGAATTCTTTTAGTTTTTGCTTGTCTGTGAAGCTTTTGACTTCACCATCAATTCTGAATGAGATTCTTGCTGGGTAGAGAAATCTTGGTTGGAGGTTATTCTCTTTTAGCCATTTAAATGTGTCTTGCCATTCTCTTCTGGCCTGTAGGGTTTCTGTTGAAAGATCCGCAGTTAAACGTATGGGGTTTCCTTTATATGTTATTTGTTGTTTGTTCCTAGCTGCTTTTATTAATCTGTCTTTATATTTAGTCTGTGTTAGTTTGATTAGAATGTGCCTTGGTGTGTTTCTTCTGGGGTTTATCCTGTATGGAACTCTTTGTGCTTCTTGGACTTGGTTGACTATTTCCTTTCCCATGTTGGGGAAGTTTTCAACTATAACTTCTTCAGGAATTTTTCATAGCCTTTCTTCCCCTCTTCTTCTTCTGGAACTCCTATAATTCTAATGTTGGTGCATTTGATATTGTCCCATAGGTCTTAGATGCTATCCTCAGTTCTTTTAATTCTTTCAGTTTTGTTGTGTTCTTCACTTATTTCCACCAGTCTGTCTTCCAGCTCACTTATCCGTTCTTCAGCCTCTGATACTCTACTGTTGAGACCTTCTATAGTATTTTTGAGTTCAGCAATTGAGTTGGTGGTCTCTATTTGCTTATTTTTCATTTCTTGCATGTCTCTTCTCAATGCACTAATTTCCTCTAATATTCTGTTTTCGGTGTTTTGCATCCTCATTAGTATAGCTTTTCTGAATTATCTTTCAGATAGTTTGTCTGTCTCCTCCTCTGTCATTTGAAGCGGTGTTTCTCTAGCTTGATCCTTCATTTGTGCAGTGTTTTTCTGACATTTCCTTATTAGGTTAATTTTTGTTTCTTTGTGTGTGTCTGTGTGTGTGGAGTTCTTTTTCCTCCACCAGTCTTCTTGGTTGAATTCTCCCTTCCTTTGCGTTTCTGTCCTTCTAGAAGGGTTCAGTGGTTTGTGACTTGGATGGTGTTAGGTCTTGTTTACAGATGAATAATCTCTAGTGTTGTATGTTCTTTGATAGTGTGGGGTCTTGGAATCAGGGCTTCTGCTACGAGGATCCTTGGTTTGATGGTTGGTCAAGGGGTGCAGGCTCTATGTCTGGTTTGCTATGGTGTTCCGTGATATTAGTTCACATACTAGCATCCGCAACAAGGCAGAAGTGCTGCGGCTTCTCGCTCCGGATTCTGGTGGCTTCTCTGAGATTTGATCTTTAGAGAACAGTTTCAGCAAGAGCATTTATGAATATAAACCAGACCATAAAGCATTAAGGACAAAGGGGGCAATTAAGAAATGATGATAGTACTATTACTTCTGTCTTTTTTTTTTTTTTTTTTGGTAGAAGCAGAAAAGGTGACAGCTGTGAGAATAGCAAAATCAAAGAAGTAGTTGGTTGGCTTCTTTTTTATTATGGCAAGAGTCAGCAATGTTTGTTGACAAAAAAAAAAAAAAAAGTAGCAGTCAATAGAGAAGAATATAATGAAAGTATAGGGTGAAAAAGTGAAAACAAAAAGTGTTAGTGACTCAGTCGTGTCCAACTCTTTGCAACCTCATGGACTGTAGCCCACCAAGGCTTCTCTGTCCATGGGATTCTCCAGGCAAGAACACTGGAGTGGGTTGCCATTTCCCTCTCCAGTGGATCTTCCTGACCCAGGGATTGAATCCACATTTCCTTCATTGTAGGTGGACTCCTTACTGCTGAGCCACCAGGGAAGCCCCCTTATTGCTTATATAGGGGTTTAATAACTAAATTGACAACTTACAGTATTTTTTTCAATTAAATTACTTAATTGAAAGATATATGGGGCTTTCCTGGTGGTCCAGTGGGTAAAGAGTCCGCCTTACAGTGCAAGTGGCACCAGTTCAATCCCTGACCTGGGAAAATCCCACATGCCAAGGAGCAGCTGAACTGGTGTGTCCAATTATGAGCCAGCACTCTGGAGCACATGCACCCAGAGCCGGTGCTCTGCAATGGGAGAGGCCACTGCAATGGGAGGCCTACACAGGCCAACGAATTAAGATGGATGAAAATAAATAAATATAAAACCAATTAAAGAGGCCAAAAATTTTTTTTTAAAGATATATGATGTTGCAAATAATGTCCAGAGACTATTATAATGCATAACAAACAAAGCTGGCATGCAAACTCATGAAGTTGGCTTAAATGGTCAGCTAAGAATACCCATAGAATGAAATGTAGCATACTGTACACATACACAAATATGTGAGGCATTCCAGAGAAAACAGAATATAGTAAAATATAGTAGTTAATAGAGATGAATATAATGACAGTTGAGGGTGAAACAGTGAAAAGAGGAAGTGCTGACTCTGTTTCTAACAATTTAATTATTACATATTATGCACAAAACAGCTCAGTGACACAACCACTTACACTATAGGTTGGATGATACTATGCGAAAGTAAGTGTCTGGGGCTTCCCTGGTGGTCCAGTGGGTAAGAACACCGCCTTGCAGTGCAAGGGGTGCCGGTTCGATCCCTGGTCTGGGAGGATCCCACGTGCTGCGGAGCTGCTGGACCGATGTGTCCAATTACCGAGCCGGAGCTCTGGAGCACATGCGCCCGGAGCCGGTGCTCTATGACAACAGAGGCCACCGCGATGGGAGGCCCACACGGGCCAAAGAACAAAGACGGATGAAAATAGACAAATGAAAGACCAACAGAAGTGGCCCACCCAGCCCCCTTCCTCCCCACCCACCCCCCCAAAAAATAAGTGACCACTGCGGGGAGTAGGGGAGCACTCCAAAGGATCAATTATAATACAAGAACAACATTAGTACACATTTCATAATATGAGTTATGTTGTGATTTCCACACTCAGTTGCTATAAAAAGTTATCTTGTACAGCAAAGATCTAAGGGGAAAGAAGCAAACTGAATTAAGGAAATCAGAATGGGAGTTAGAATTCAAGGTAATTGAATGATTGAAGAAACAAAATTGAGGGATATCCTGGAAGAAATGACAGGATCTATCAACCACAAATAGAGCAAGAAAACAGGTAGAAAATAAGGATGACGGGAAGGTAACGGTCTCCCCTAGCTGAATCATTTATTTTGTTTTGTTAAAGGGCCTGGAGGGAAGTGGCCTTCTTAGAGCTAACCCTCATCTCCCTCGTCACTCCCATCTTTGGTTGAGGAGCCTCTGAGCCTACGTATCGAGGGCAGAGATAACCGTCAGATCACAACACTGTTTTCAGTTACCCTGCCAGAAATTTCATATTCTAATAAGTACTTTTCTCTACATTCATTTCACTGATTTCTATTGCTCATTTTATTTGGAATATTATCTTTTATTTGGAATGCCTCACACACTTGTGTACGTGTATAGTATGCTACGTTTCATTCTATGGACATTTTTAGATGACCATTTAAGCCAACGCCTGCTTTGTTTGTTATGGATAATAGTAGTCTCCTGACATTATTCACAACATCATGTATCTTTGGTTTCAAAAATGGCACAGGCTTTTGTTATATTCTGTAGATTAGAAGTTCCCCAGTGTCCCAGAACTCTGCTCAATATTCTGCAACAACCTAATTGGGAGAAGAATTTGAAAAAGTATAGATATATGTTTAGGCATATAACTGAATTACTCTGTTGTACACCTGACACTAGCACAACATTGTTAATCCACTGTACTCCAATGTAAAATAAAAAATTTTAAAACAAGCAGTCCCCAAGTGTCCTATCCTCTCCTCCATGAACCAGTGGCACCAACTACAGCAGACAGTCTGTAGCCCTACGAGGCCGAGTGTCATGAGCCAACCTGAGGGTCTGACCAGAAGGAGCCATCCCACCACCATACTCTTAAAACACACTCACATCTCACCATTTTTAACACCTGTGGGTTTTTTTTTTCTTTTTTAGGATTTTCATGTATGTAAATATTTCTGTTCTGAAGGCTTTCAGTGTTATCTAGTACCACCAGCACATACAAATAAGGTCTTTGAATACCTTCTGGTGCTGTTCTTCCTTCAGCTTTTGCAGTTTTCGATTTTCTTCTTCCTTTTGAGAATTCATATAAGCATGTCTTCTGGCCTATAATGATATAAGGGGAATAAAAATCATGAGACAAAGCATCCCGCAATGTACTGGTCTGCCTACCATGGGTCTGGTTCTAACAAATTAAGCTTGTATCAACTATAAAAGGTAATCGGTCTCCTAGCTGAATCATTTATTTTGTTTTGTTAAAGGGCCTGGAGGGAAGTGGCCTTCTTAGAGCTAACCCTCATCTCCCTCGTCACTCCCATCTTTGGTTGAGGAGCCTCTGAGCCTACGTATCGAGGGCAGAGATAACCGTCAGATCACAACACTGTTTTCAGTTACCCTGCCAGAAATTTCATATTCTAATAAGTACTTTTCTCTACATTCATTTCACTGATTTCTATTGCTCATTTTATTTGGAATATTATCTTTTATTTGGAATGCCTCACACACTTGTGTACGTGTATAGTATGCTACGTTTCATTCTATGGACATTTTTAGATGACCATTTAAGCCAACGCCTGCTTTGTTTGTTATGGATAATAGTAGTCTCCTGACATTATTCACAACATCATGTATCTTTGGTTTCAAAAATGGCACAGGCTTTTGTTATATTCTGTAGATTAGAAGTTCCCCAGTGTCCCAGAACTCTGCTCAATATTCTGCAACAACCTAATTGGGAGAAGAATTTGAAAAAGTATAGATATATGTTTAGGCATATAACTGAATTACTCTGTTGTACACCTGACACTAGCACAACATTGTTAATCCACTGTACTCCAATGTAAAATAAAAAATTTTAAAACAAGCAGTCCCCAAGTGTCCTATCCTCTCCTCCATGAACCAGTGGCACCAACTACAGCAGACAGTCTGTAGCCCTACGAGGCCGAGTGTCATGAGCCAACCTGAGGGTCTGACCAGAAGGAGCCATCCCACCACCATACTCTTAAAACACACTCACATCTCACCATTTTTAACACCTGTGGGTTTTTTTTTTCTTTTTTAGGATTTTCATGTATGTAAATATTTCTGTTCTGAAGGCTTTCAGTGTTATCTAGTACCACCAGCACATACAAATAAGGTCTTTGAATACCTTCTGGTGCTGTTCTTCCTTCAGCTTTTGCAGTTTTCGATTTTCTTCTTCCTTTTGAGAATTCATATAAGCATGTCTTCTGGCCTATAATGATATAAGGGGAATAAAAATCATGAGACGAAAGCATCCCCGCAATGTACTGGTCTGCCTACCATGGGTCTGGTTCTAACAAATTAAGCTTGTATTCAACATATAGCAAGCTCTATATGCTTATCAGGTGATTTATGCATTTGTCTGAAGACATCCCTTGAGATATACAAGAAGAGACGTGTGTAAGCACAACCATCCAGCACACTTTAAAGGATGTTCTAAATGTTTAATTAAGCTTTAAAAATATCCCTTCAGAGACAATCAACGTAGTTTATTCTTTCTAGTGAGAAGGTTTTGAAGCCAAGGAGAGTGAAATATGTTTTTCAAGAATATCCCAACCAGCTGATGAGTGTCAGAGGCAAGCAACAGGGACAGTGACCACAGAAGCAGTGACATGTCTGTCGCTCATTACTGCTATCCTATTAAACAGCATGTCCGCTGGTGATTGATACTGTGTAATTTCAGAGATGAATTTCTCTCTAGGTCTCTACGTCCCTAATCGGTACCTGAAGTTCATTTCTGTGCCTGAGAGGGAAAGCAGAGCCTGTCCAGGAGCACAGCGCCATCATTTCTGGCTGAATGAGAACCTCATGGGGGAAGCTCAGAAGAGTCGGCATGCACAGTAAGATGTCCTTCAGTCCTGATGACCCTCCAGGTCAGGGAACCCCCCATGGGCACAGAGACCATGTGGGCTGGAATTGAGGAGAGTTCATGTATTCTCTCTGTTCATTTGTCATACGCTTTCTCTCCCTTACACTGATTTACAGCCCACCCTCGGGAAGGCAGAGAGGCCAGCCTGGCAAGCTAATGCGTACGAAATCCACTGTTCTCGTAAAACTACCAGCAGCCTCATGGCAGCGGCGATGTATTTCAGGCCCTTGTTCTTTGGACTAATAATCCATAAAGCTTCTATAGCCTGGTCCCCCCTTTTCCCTTACTATAATTTTCCTCAAGTACTTCTTAATTCACTCCTCCATTTCTGTCATGATAAAACCCATACTCCATCAAAGAAGCAGCAGCCCTTCCTGGAAATGGATAGAGATTCTCAGAATCGCGCCTGCTGTGGAACTACTAATGAGAATTGTGGCGCTCCAGATGTGTTCGGAAACGCTACATACATCCAAACCCTGTCAGTGTGACAGGCACACATGTCCCATGGCTTCATCCATCTCCTGCACACAGGTGCCTGTGATAAGACACAAAGGGAGGGAAGCAGTCTGCAGTGACCCCTTCTTTTTATATAAGGGTTGAAGGAAGGGAAAGAGGCCAGGAGCACATTTCCTACTCAAGGGACTAAAAGGAGGAAGAAGGGATTTAGTTAAAGCAGATGAATGACTTGAGTGAGGAACCTATTTATATATCTTCCTCGTAAACTCAACCTGTTGAGTTTTTATCAGAATCTGGGTCTTGGGCTTCCCGGATGGCACAGTGGTAAAGGATGTGCCTGCTAAGGCAGGAGATGTGGGTTCGATCCCTGGGTCAGGAAGATCCCCTGGAGGTAGGCCATGGCAACCCACTCCAGTATTCTCGCGTGGAAAATTCTATGGACATAGGAGCCTGGACGGCTACAGTCCATGGGGTCACAAAGCGTCAGACACAAGTGACCATGCATGTGCACAGCGCACAGTATTTGACTTGGGGAAAATGGCTAGACAGATACAGTGTCAATGGAAAAGTCACAGGAGCTGGGCAGTCACATGGCATTTCAACTACAAAGAGTTCAAAGTTACTTGCAGTCCTAATGCTTGCTTATCCAACTGTGATCTCTAGGCAAGAAAGGAAGTTTCTCTTCAAAAACTGGGGGGTGGGGGGGGACTCTCGATCACTAGTTTCTTTTCTCTTTCTCACAGTGAGATTTTAATCTTGAATGTGTTATGTGTGTACATATGTATCATTAGCTTTCTTTTTTACATATATATATTTTTTTTAATTTTGGCCTCTTTTATCAGTTTTTTACTTATTTATTTTCATCCATCTTTGTTCTTTAGCCTGTGTGGGCCTCCCATGGCAGTGGCCTCTCTCGTTGCAGAGCACCGACTCTGGGCACATGTGCTTCACAGTGCTGGCTCGTAATTGGACACACTGCTCCAGCTGCTCCGTGGCATGTGGGATCTTCCCGGGCCAGGGGTCAGACTGGTGCCCCTTGTACTGCAAGAGGGACTCTTTAACCACTGTACCACCAGGGAAGCCTTTCATAAAGTCCCAGAAATTTCTTAAAAAATTAAGCTTTCTTAAAGTCCCAGAAATTTCTGTCATTATACTCATATAATTTTTCTATCATAAAATATTGATTTAACATATTAATAATAAATTTTTCTTATTCAATTAAACTTTACTTTTGCTCATCCTCCCCTACAAGCAAGACTTATAATATATTCATTCGGTAAGCAATATTTCAGCCTCCTGTGCACAAGCCTTGTCGTCAGACCTGACCCCTGACCTCAACTGCTTCTAGCCTAGCCTGGAAAGATTAACAAGACTAATGATTACAGTACAACTTAAGAGGTATGGTGAAAAAGAACACTAAAAAGATGGACATTTAATTAAACAGGATCGAGGACACCTTCTCAAAGTGAGAGACACTAGGTTGTGTTTTAAAAAGCAGAAATCAGACTAAGCAGAGACAGGGCATTATGTGAATGAATGAAAAACAGCATTGTATAATACTAGTTTTCTCGGACTATCACAACCAAGTACCACAGACCAGGTGGCTTAAGCAACAGATGTTTATTGCCTCACATGGAAACTAAAGTCTAAAAGTTGGCTTCTTCATTTTTAAAAATTTCAGTGGCATATATTTAGCGTTACAATGTTGTGTCAGTATCTGCTGTACAGCAAAGTGAATCAGCTATAGGAATACATATGTCCCCTCTTTTTGGGATTTACTTCCTAGTGAGATCACTACAGAGCACTGAGTAGAGTTCCCTGTGCTATACAGTAGGCTCTTTTCTTTTCTCTTTCTCACAGTGAGATTTTAATCTTGAATGTGTTATGTGTGTACATATGTATCATTAGCTTTCTTTTTTACATATATATATTTTTTTTAATTTTGGCCTCTTTTATCAGTTTTTTACTTATTTATTTTCATCCATCTTTGTTCTTTAGCCTGTGTGGGCCTCCCATGGCAGTGGCCTCTCTCGTTGCAGAGCACCGACTCTGGGCACATGTGCTTCACAGTGCTGGCTCGTAATTGGACACACTGCTCCAGCTGCTCCGTGGCATGTGGGATCTTCCCGGGCCAGGGGTCAGACTGGTGCCCCTTGTACTGCAAGAGGGACTCTTTAACCACTGTACCACCAGGGAAGCCTTTCATAAAGTCCCAGAAATTTCTTAAAAAATTAAGCTTTCTTAAAGTCCCAGAAATTTCTGTCATTATACTCATATAATTTTTCTATCATAAAATATTGATTTAACATATTAATAATAAATTTTTCTTATTCAATTAAACTTTACTTTTGCTCATCCTCCCCTACAAGCAAGACTTATAATATATTCATTCGGTAAGCAATATTTCAGCCTCCTGTGCACAAGCCTTGTCGTCAGACCTGACCCCTGACCTCAACTGCTTCTAGCCTAGCCTGGAAAGATTAACAAGACTAATGATTACAGTACAACTTAAGAGGTATGGTGAAAAAGAACACTAAAAAGATGGACATTTAATTAAACAGGATCGAGGACACCTTCTCAAAGTGAGAGACACTAGGTTGTGTTTTAAAAAGCAGAAATCAGACTAAGCAGAGACAGGGCATTATGTGAATGAATGAAAAACAGCATTGTATAATACTAGTTTTCTCGGACTATCACAACCAAGTACCACAGACCAGGTGGCTTAAGCAACAGATGTTTATTGCCTCACATGGAAACTAAAGTCTAAAAGTTGGCTTCTTCATTTTTAAAAATTTCAGTGGCATATATTTAGCGTTACAATGTTGTGTCAGTATCTGCTGTACAGCAAAGTGAATCAGCTATAGGAATACATATGTCCCCTCTTTTTGGGATTTACTTCCTAGTGAGATCACTACAGAGCACTGAGTAGAGTTCCCTGTGCTATACAGTAGGTTCTCATTTATCTATTTTATACATAGCATCAATAGTGTATATTTATTTCTTCTGGTGGTTGTGAGGGAGGGATCTAGGCCCGTGTCCATGCTTACAGTTGGCAGTCTTCTCCTTGTGTGTTGTGTCTCTTCACATCATTGTCCCTCTACATGTGCCTATCTTCAAATTTCCTGTTTTTATAAGGATACCTTTCCTATTGTATTAGATCTCATTTTAACTTGATGACCCCTGTAAACACCCCATCTTCAAATAAGCTCACATCCTAAGGTCCTGGAGGTTATGACTTCAACATACAAATTTTGCGGGGGGCTTCCCCAGTGGTCCAGTGGGTAGGGACACCGCCTTGCAGTGCAAGGGGTGCCAGTTCAATCCCTGGCCTAGGAAGATCCCATGTGCCACAGAGCGGCTGGACCAGTATATCCAACTACCAAGCTGGAGCTCTGGAGCACATGCGCCCAGAGCCGGTGCTCTGCAGCGAGAGAGGCCACTGCCATGGGAGGCCCACACAGGCCAAAGAACAAAGATGGGTGAAAATAAATAAATGAAAGACCAATAAAAGTGGCCAAAAAAAAAAAGAAAAAATTTGAGGGGCCATGATTCAATCCATGACAAGCACTAAAGTTCCCATTCCAAGATGGTAAGGTATGTGTCTGCTCCATGCTTCTCTCAGAAAATTGCCCTAAAGAGGAGGAAGTAATGTGAAAAGAACACTAAAAAGATGGACATTTAATTAAACAGGATCGAGGACACCTTCTCAAAGTGAGAGACACTAGGTTGTGTTTTAAAAAGCAGAAATCAGACTAAGCAGAGACAGGGCATTATGTGAATGAATGAAAAACAGCATTGTATAATACTAGTTTTCTCGGACTATCACAACCAAGTACCACAGACCAGGTGGCTTAAGCAACAGATGTTTATTGCCTCACATGGAAACTAAAGTCTAAAAGTTGGCTTCTTCATTTTTAAAAATTTCAGTGGCATATATTTAGCGTTACAATGTTGTGTCAGTATCTGCTGTACAGCAAAGTGAATCAGCTATAGGAATACATATGTCCCCTCTTTTTGGGATTTACTTCCTAGTGAGATCACTACAGAGCACTGAGTAGAGTTCCCTGTGCTATACAGTAGGTTCTCATTTATCTATTTTATACATAGCATCAATAGTGTATATTTATTTCTTCTGGTGGTTGTGAGGGAGGGATCTAGGCCCGTGTCCATGCTTACAGTTGGCAGTCTTCTCCTTGTGTGTTGTGTCTCTTCACATCATTGTCCCTCTACATGTGCCTATCTTCAAATTTCCTGTTTTTATAAGGATACCTTTCCTATTGTATTAGATCTCATTTTAACTTGATGACCCCTGTAAACACCCCATCTTCAAATAAGCTCACATCCTAAGGTCCTGGAGGTTATGACTTCAACATACAAATTTTGCGGGGGGCTTCCCCAGTGGTCCAGTGGGTAGGGACACCGCCTTGCAGTGCAAGGGGTGCCAGTTCAATCCCTGGCCTAGGAAGATCCCATGTGCCACAGAGCGGCTGGACCAGTATATCCAACTACCAAGCTGGAGCTCTGGAGCACATGCGCCCAGAGCCGGTGCTCTGCAGCGAGAGAGGCCACTGCCATGGGAGGCCCACACAGGCCAAAGAACAAAGATGGGTGAAAATAAATAAATGAAAGACCAATAAAAGTGGCCAAAAAAAAAAAGAAAAAATTTGAGGGGCCATGATTCAATCCATGACAAGCACTAAAGTTCCCATTCCAAGATGGTAAGGTATGTGTCTGCTCCATGCTTCTCTCAGAAAATTGCCCTAAAGAGGAGGAAATGAAACAGACACAAACCCTAGCTTCAAAACCCAAGAGAAATCTGTATTCTCAGACAAAAATCTACAAAGACAAGATGAAGATGACAAGATGAAGACATGACTAAGTGGCAAGGAGAGGAAAGAGCAAACATAGAAACTTGCTGGGTGGGGACAGAGGACCCACAGGAAGCCAGCCCTCTCTACAGAGCAATGTGGGGGCCCCAGCAATGGGTGCACCTGCTACTGGGGGACACGGATGGATGAAAGGAAGGTGCCTACATCAGCTCCCACACTTACAATTCAGGTGCTAATTCTCCCAGCCCTGACAGGAAGTCAAAAGTGAATCGTCTGGATCCACTAAACCAGACTGGCCTAGGACAGAAGGCAGCCACGCTCAGATCCCAGGGGGAGAACGAATGTGTCAATCCTGCATGCCGAGCCATGCGCCTCTGGACCCCCTTTCCTGAACATGTCTACTGCTCCCTTCACTGTTTCCTCTGAGACACAGCAGGGGATAGTTTATCCATGAAACAAGAACAGGTTATTTTTTTTAAAGCAAGAAATAAAAAAGGAACTCTTAGAAATCAAAAATATCTCCTCTTCCCCCACAGAAAGACAAACCAGTAAAATAATTAGATGATAAAGTCAAGAAAATGTGAGAGATAAGAAAAAATTATAAGAAATTATGATAAGAAAAAATTATATTTTATATTTTTACATATTATATCTAGTACACATGGTATATAGTACACATATATATTGTATATAGTACACATGTGTATGTATGTGTATGTATATATATGTGTGTGTGTGTGTGTGTGTGTGTGTGTATTTACCTGCACCAAGTTCCTGGTACAAATCTCCTAAAACCTTTGTAATTTCCTGAATGTTAAAAGCTATAGGAGCATCTCTTGTTCTAATATTTGGTCTTTGAGCCCCATCAGGGCTCTAAAACCCCTTAATTTCCTAAGTGACCAGAGCACAAGGGGTGTCTTTCATTCTACTGAGGCAACTCCACATGGGCTCTTAGATGACTCCTGCATGGGGGCTGGTCACTGGGAAAATCAAGCCATGGGCTTCCTTTGTGGTCCAGTGGGTAAGGACACCGCCTTGCAGTGCAAGGGGCGCTGGTTTGATCCCTGGCCTGGGAAGATCCCATGTGCCGCGGAGCGGCTGGACCAGTGTGTCCGATTACGGAGCCGGAGCTCTGGAGCGCATGCGCCCAGAGCCGGTGCTCTGCGACAACAGAGGCCACCGCGATGCGAGGCTCACACAGGCCAAAGAACAAAGGTGGATGAATGAAAGATCAATAGAAGTGGCCAAAAAAAAAAAAAAAATCAAGTCATGATTAGACCAACTCATGAATAGACATCTGGAATTTCCAGTCTAAAACCCCCATCCTCCAGAGAAGAAAAAGGAACTGGAAATAGAGCTAATAATTAGTCGTGCCTACAGGAGGAAGCCTCTATAAAAATCCCAAAGGTATGGGGGTTCAGGAACATACACATACACCAGGAGGGTGGCCACGCCCCAGCTCCAAGCTCCTGCCTGCAGAACCCTTTCCTGAACATGTCTACTGCTCCCTTCACTGTTTCCTCTGAGACACAGCAGGGGATAGTTTATCCATGAAACAAGAACAGGTTATTTTTTTTTAAGCAAGAAATAAAAAAGGAACTCTTAGAAATCAAAAATATCTCCTCTTCCCCCACAGAAAGACAAACCAGTAAAATAATTAGATGATAAAGTCAAGAAAATGTGAGAGATAAGAAAAAATTATAAGAAATTATGATAAGAAAAAATTATATTTTATATTTTTACATATTATATCTAGTACACATGGTATATAGTACACATATATATTGTATATAGTACACATGTGTATGTATGTGTATGTATATATATGTGTGTGTGTGTGTGTGTGTGTGTGTGTGTATTTACCTGCACCAAGTTCCTGGTACAAATCTCCTAAAACCTTTGTAATTTCCTGAATGTTAAAAGCTATAGGAGCATCTCTTGTTCTAATATTTGGTCTTTGAGCCCCATCAGGGCTCTAAAACCCCTTAATTTCCTAAGTGACCAGAGCACAAGGGGTGTCTTTCATTCTACTGAGGCAACTCCACATGGGCTCTTAGATGACTCCTGCATGGGGGCTGGTCACTGGGAAAATCAAGCCATGGGCTTCCTTTGTGGTCCAGTGGGTAAGGACACCGCCTTGCAGTGCAAGGGGCGCTGGTTTGATCCCTGGCCTGGGAAGATCCCATGTGCCGCGGAGCGGCTGGACCAGTGTGTCCGATTACGGAGCCGGAGCTCTGGAGCGCATGCGCCCAGAGCCGGTGCTCTGCGACAACAGAGGCCACCGCGATGCGAGGCTCACACAGGCCAAAGAACAAAGGTGGATGAATGAAAGATCAATAGAAGTGGCCAAAAAAAAAAAAAAAATCAAGTCATGATTAGACCAACTCATGAATAGACATCTGGAATTTCCAGTCTAAAACCCCCATCCTCCAGAGAAGAAAAAGGAACTGGAAATAGAGCTAATAATTAGTCGTGCCTACAGGAGGAAGCCTCTATAAAAATCCCAAAGGTATGGGGGTTCAGGGAACATACACATACACCAGGAGGGTGGCCACGCCCCAGCTCCAAGCTCCTGCCTGCAGAACCCTCCCTGACCTCCCCCTGTTCATCTGTATTCTCTGTCATAGTCTTTCAAAAACTGGTAAACGTAAGTGAGTATATAGTAGTATGAATTCTGTGAACAGCTCTAGCAAATTAATTAAACCCAAAGTGTAGGTTGTGGGAGCTTTTCTTTCTTTTTAAATTTAATTTTGGCTATTCTGGGTCTTCACTGCTGCTGTAGGCTCTTCTCTAGTTGCAGGGAGTGGGGGCTCCTCTCTAGTGGAGGTGAGCAGGCTTCTTGTTGCAGTGACGTCCTTGTGGAACTCGGCCTCTAGGGCACACGGGCTTCAGTAATTGGGCACATGGGCTCCATAGTTGCAATTCCGAGGCTCTAGTGCACAGGCTCCATAGTTGTGGCTCACGGGCCTAGTTGCTCCACAGCATGTGGGATCTTCCCAGATCAGGGATCAAACCCATGTCTCCTGCCTTGGCAGGTGAACTCTTTACCAGTGAGCTACCAGGGAATCTCAGAACTTTCTTTGTTTAAAGAACCTTTTTTTTTTTTTTGACTGTACACCATGGCCTATGGGATCCTAGTTCCCCAACCAGAGTTTGAACCTGAGTCTTCTGCATTGGGAATGTGGAGTTTTAACCACTGGACAGACCACCAGGGAGATCCCTCATGGAAACTGCTGACTGTGGCCAAACTGAACAGAAGTTATACCCTGGGGATCTACCATTTATGATTGGTATCTGAACTGTGGAGCCATCCTTTAGGAGCCTGTGGGATCTGATCTCCAGGCACAGAGTGTCAGAACTAAGTTAAACTGTAGGCACACTTTAACGTGGGATGCGAGGCTCACACAGGCCAAAGAATAAAGATGGATGAATGAAAGATCAATAGAAGTGGCCAAAAAAAAAAAAAAAATCAAGTCATGATTAGACCAACTCATGAATAGACATCTGGAATTTCCAGTCTAAAACCCCCATCCTCCAGAGAAGAAAAAGGAACTGGAAATAGAGCTAATAATTAGTCGTGCCTACAGGAGGAAGCCTCTATAAAAATCCCAAAGGTATGGGGGTTCAGGGAACATACACATACACCAGGAGGGTGGCCACGCCCCAGCTCCAAGCTCCTGCCTGCAGAACCCTCCCTGACCTCCCCCTGTTCATCTGTATTCTCTGTCATAGTCTTTCAAAAACTGGTAAACGTAAGTGAGTATATAGTAGTATGAATTCTGTGAACAGCTCTAGCAAATTAATTAAACCCAAAGTGTAGGTTGTGGGAGCTTTTCTTTCTTTTTAAATTTAATTTTGGCTATTCTGGGTCTTCACTGCTGCTGTAGGCTCTTCTCTAGTTGCAGGGAGTGGGGGCTCCTCTCTAGTGGAGGTGAGCAGGCTTCTTGTTGCAGTGACGTCCTTGTGGAACTCGGCCTCTAGGGCACACGGGCTTCAGTAATTGGGCACATGGGCTCCATAGTTGCAATTCCGAGGCTCTAGTGCACAGGCTCCATAGTTGTGGCTCACGGGCCTAGTTGCTCCACAGCATGTGGGATCTTCCCAGATCAGGGATCAAACCCATGTCTCCTGCCTTGGCAGGTGAACTCTTTACCAGTGAGCTACCAGGGAATCTCAGAACTTTCTTTGTTTAAAGAACCTTTTTTTTTTTTTTGACTGTACACCATGGCCTATGGGATCCTAGTTCCCCAACCAGAGTTTGAACCTGAGTCTTCTGCATTGGGAATGTGGAGTTTTAACCACTGGACAGACCACCAGGGAGATCCCTCATGGAAACTGCTGACTGTGGCCAAACTGAACAGAAGTTATACCCTGGGGATCTACCATTTATGATTGGTATCTGAACTGTGGAGCCATCCTTTAGGAGCCTGTGGGATCTGATCTCCAGGCACAGAGTGTCAGAACTAAGTTAAACTGTAGGACACTTAGCTGGTGTTGCAGAACTGCTTGGTGGGGAAAAACCACACACACGTTTGGTGTCAGAAGGTGGGGGAAGGGGCGGGGGGGGCAGGTAGTATATTGGTTTGGGTACACTCAGGAGGGAAAAGATTAGAATTTTTCTACTCAATATGCCAGGAAGTAAGGGGGAAAAGCAGTCAAAGATAAATTAGAGGAGAAAAACACTTTTTTTATGAAAAAGTTAGAAGATAAATCAAGGAGGCCTAAGATTAGAATACTAAGAATCCCATAAAGAGAAAATGAAAGGAAATAAATCAAAGAAATAACACAAGAAAATCATCTGAAACTACAGATAAGTTTCCAGACCGAAAATGAATAAAAATGACCCTCACAGTAAGGCACATCATTATGCAATTACAGAATACCAGAAAAAAATAAAAGAAAAGGAGAAACTGAAATATTTCCAGGGAAGCAGGGAAAAGCCCCCATATAAGAACAAAATTCAAATGGCCTTAGATTCCTTAGGAACAAATAACTCAAAGTCAGAAGAGCAATGCCTGCAAAATGATGAAGGAAAATTATTTGCAATTTGGAATACTTACCAGAAAATTGCAAGCTGAATGTGAGGGCTGAATAAAGATAAGTTTCAAAAATGCAAGGACTTGAACATATATCCTCTCTTGGGAAGCTGCTAAATAATATGCTCCAGGGCTTCCCTGGTGGTCCAGTGGGTAAGGAGTCCGCCCTGCAGTACAAGGGGCTCTGGTTTGATCCCTGGCCCAGGAAGATCCCATGTGCCACGGAGTGGCTGGAACGGTGTGCCCAATTACCCAGCGCTCTGGAGCACATGCACCCAGAGCCAGTGCTCTGCAGTGAGAGAGGCCACTGCAATGGGAGGCCCATACATGCCTAAGAACAAAAAAAAGATCTATGAAAATAAATATAAATAAAAGAGGCATAATGGGGGAAAAGAAAAAAAAAAAAAAAAAGATGCTCCACAAAAACAGAGAAATAAAGCAAAAGAGGAAAAACTTAGAAGAGATGAGACCCAAAAGTCAGGGAGCCCAACACAGGAAAGCAATAAAAACAATTCCCTAGATGATGTTAAAGCCCTGATTCTCATCCTTGGCTGCACACTGAAGTCACCTGGGGAGCTTTAAAAGCCTAAAGCCCAGGCCACAATACAGCAGGAGCTCTAGGGGGCATGACCCAGGCGTCAAGGAGCTTTAAAGCCCCCAGATGATTCCAGTGGACAGCGGATGTTGGGAACTCGTCCGTGAAAGGACAGTCCCCAAACAACAGCTGTATGGGAGGCTTAAAGAACAGCCAACCCAAGTGAAGTCAGGAGGGAGAAGGAAGGGAGGAGGGAGGTTTCCAACAGGGAAAGCAACCTGGAATTGACAAGTTAATCTGACAGTCACAAAGTGGAAAATTGTGTGGAAATTTGCATCAAGGCACTCTGTAGAAAAGACCAAAGCTCCAGAAAGGTAGTCAGATGTTCAAAGGAAACTGAGAAAATGCAAACGTAAAATGAAAGTTTCTCGAAGCTATAAAAGAAAGAAAATGTAGAGTACAGCTGGCTTGGCCATGAAAAACATAACCGCAGCGTCAAAAGCCTGAAATATTGAATGATTAGATTGGGAGATTGGGGAAAGACATTACTAAGATCTAAAAGAGATGAATCAAGAGGCAGCCATGTAGGCATGTGTGGCTGAGACCCTTCACTGTGCACCTGGAACTACCACAGCACTGTTCATTGGCTATGCCCCAGTACAAGATGGTTTTGGTGTTAAAAAAAAAAAAAGAGAGAGATAAACATATATTCACTAACAGATACACGGAGCCAAATAACAAAAGACACCACTAGGGAGTATGGGGGGATGAACAGTGTGAGTCACTCAGTCGTATCCGACTCTCTGTGACCCCATAGACTGTGGCCCACCAGGCTCCTCTGTCCGTGGAATTTCCCAGGCAAGAACACTGGAGTGGGCTGCCATTTCTTCCTCCAGGGGATCTTCCTGACCTAGGGATTGAACTCAGGGTCTCTTGCGATGCAGGCAGACTCTTTACCGCCTGAGCCACCAGGGACGCTCCAGCAGGATGCATCATGGCCCCCCCAAAGAGGTCCACGGCCTACTCCCTGGGAATTGTCCATGCTACCTTGTTTAGCAAAAGGGACTTTACAGAAATCGAGGATCAGGAGACCAGGAGAGGCGCCCATCTGATCCAGTTAGAACCAATAAAATCATGATGGTCCTTATAAGAGGAAGGCAAGACGGTCAGGGTGGAGAGGAGGTGATGTGAGGATGAGAGTCGAGCTTAGTATGAGCCACTGGTCAAGGAACCAAAGAAGGGAGGCAGCCAGGAGACACGGGAAGAGGCGAGGAGCTGATTTCCCCCTCGAGCCTCCCGAAGAAAACAGCCGTACTGCCACACTGACTGCAGTCCCTTCCTCCTCGGGTCTGACTAATGGCCTTCAGAACCACAAGAGATTCCATCTGTGTGTAAGCCACTAAGATGGCAAGAAGTCATGACAAGAGCACAGGAACTATAGTACAGAGAATTTAAAGAACTGGAATGGAAGTGGGGATGTGAGGGACATAGTCAGATGTTCAAAGGAAACTGAGAAAATGCAAACGTAAAATGAAAGTTTCTCGAAGCTATAAAAGAAAGAAAATGTAGAGTACAGCTGGCTTGGCCATGAAAAACATAACCGCAGCGTCAAAAGCCTGAAATATTGAATGATTAGATTGGGAGATTGGGGAAAGACATTACTAAGATCTAAAAGAGATGAATCAAGAGGCAGCCATGTAGGCATGTGTGGCTGAGACCCTTCACTGTGCACCTGGAACTACCACAGCACTGTTCATTGGCTATGCCCCAGTACAAGATGGTTTTGGTGTTAAAAAAAAAAAAAGAGAGAGATAAACATATATTCACTAACAGATACACGGAGCCAAATAACAAAAGACACCACTAGGGAGTATGGGGGGATGAACAGTGTGAGTCACTCAGTCGTATCCGACTCTCTGTGACCCCATAGACTGTGGCCCACCAGGCTCCTCTGTCCGTGGAATTTCCCAGGCAAGAACACTGGAGTGGGCTGCCATTTCTTCCTCCAGGGGATCTTCCTGACCTAGGGATTGAACTCAGGGTCTCTTGCGATGCAGGCAGACTCTTTACCGCCTGAGCCACCAGGGACGCTCCAGCAGGATGCATCATGGCCCCCCCAAAGAGGTCCACGGCCTACTCCCTGGGAATTGTCCATGCTACCTTGTTTAGCAAAAGGGACTTTACAGAAATCGAGGATCAGGAGACCAGGAGAGGCGCCCATCTGATCCAGTTAGAACCAATAAAATCATGATGGTCCTTATAAGAGGAAGGCAAGACGGTCAGGGTGGAGAGGAGGTGATGTGAGGATGAGAGTCGAGCTTAGTATGAGCCACTGGTCAAGGAACCAAAGAAGGGAGGCAGCCAGGAGACACGGGAAGAGGCGAGGAGCTGATTTCCCCCTCGAGCCTCCAGAAGAAAACAGCCGTACTGCCACACTGACTGCAGTCCCTTCCTCCTCGGGTCTGACTAATGGCCTTCAGAACCACAAGAGATTCCATCTGTGTGTAAGCCACTAAGATGGCAAGAAGTCATGACAAGAGCACAGGAACTATAGTACAGAGAATTTAAAGAACTGGAATGGAAGTGGGGATGTGAGGGACATATGCCTTTCACTGTGGACTTTTTAAATTACATGTGACATGTGGACGGAAGCTAAACCCACACTAAGTGTTCCAATTAGTGGAAATGAGAGTCTACAGTCAGAAAGGCGTGAACTAGAGAGCACTGCTCTTCAAATGTGATCGTCCACACAAATCCCTTGTGGACCATGTGAAACTGTGGGCTCTGCTGCAGGTCTGGAGCACCATTCCGGTGATGCATCTACTGCTGGCCCATGGCCCACACTTGGGCAGTAGAGACCTAGACTGCAGGACCACGGAGAGGCGGGCTGTGGGGGAGGAGGTGGGAGGATGGAGGCACTGGAGCCCAGAGAGCAGAGGGGCTCGGTGCTTAAGCAAAGGCATTTTGACTTGATCCTTGAAGACACAGGCAGTCACTGGACCCTGGAATGACAGGATGAGGTGGCCTTTATTTCAAAGTATCCTCTGGAGAGGAAGAGGTGTGTGTGCGTCCTAAGTCGCTTCAGCTGTGCCTGACTCTTTGCGACCCCGTGGACTGTGGGATTCTCCAGGCAAGAATAGTGGATGGGTTGCCATTTCCTCCTCCAGGGGATCTTCCCGACCCAGAGTTCAAACCAGAGCTCCTGCACTGCAGGAAGATTCTTTTCCTCTTTTCTCTCTCTCTCTCTTTTTTTTTTATGAATACAGGCAGATTCTTTATGGGCTGAGCTACCAGGGAAGCCCCCAAAAGAGGCGGCAGGGGGAAGCACACCAGAGACTGCTTGTACATTGATGGTGCAACTGGAAACATGCCGTGATAGTGACTTGGAGGAGGGCGTATGATGCTGCTGGTACTTCTGCTTCCACACCCACACACAGTGTAGAGAACCACATCCATTCACGTGTGAGTGACCACTGGAAGTTCCTCTGGTCTCATGTTCTCTTGTGTGATACCTACGGGAATTTTCTTCTTGTCTCTTACACTGACATCATCAGTTCAGTGCAGTCACTCAGCTGTGTCTGACTCTTTGCGACCCTGTGGATGGCAGAACACCCGGCTTCCCTGTCCTTCAGCCGCGCCCGGAGCCTGCTCACACTCATGCCCATTGACTCAGTGGTGCCATCCAACCACCTCGTCCTCTGTACTCCCCTTCTCCGTCTGCCTTCGATTTTCCCAGCATCAGGGTCTCTTCCAGTGAATCGTCTCTTCACATCGGGTGGTCAGAGTACTGGAGCTTCAGCTTCAATCCTTTCAAAGGATATTCAGAGTGGATTTCCTTTAGGATTGACTGGTTTCATCTCCTTGCAGTCCACAGGATTCATTCACATCATATATAGTATTTATTAAATTTCCATCTGCTGTGGTAGCCCCACATTTAAAGTGTAAGAAAAACAATTTTCTTAGGAAAGTTGCATTATGTAGTAAAATTGAAATAAACTTGAAACCTTGCAATGCCTCACACCCCACGTATTTGGGTATCACACACTGTTCACCTCCTGTGCACTGACCACAGTGAAGGCAACCTGCAGGTGTCTTCTTTTAACTTCACAGATGTGTAATGAACATATTTGATTTTCCTGAAGGCATTAAAAATGGTTCTGCAGTGCATTCTCTGAGGAATTCTATGCATATGGATTAAACAGTATGAGAATACAATGCAGGTAAAAAGTCAGTTAAACATATTGAACACCCACAGTTTATTAATAGTTCCGTGTCAGCATGGGAGCAGCTGTTGAAGGCTGGTGGTGAGGAGCCATCCTGGCCGCAGGCCTGCTCCACACGGTCTAGTGATAGCCGTGAGGATATTAGGACCACGGCACTGATCAATCCGCGGAAAATGCAGCTCTGGGAAAGGTTACTAATGCCTTGGACAACAGTATTGAAAGTCCAGGAGAATCTTGTTCAATTGAAGAAAGGAGCCAAAATCAATAGGGCAAGCACACAGGTGTTTCAACCGAAGAATTCAAGAACCTTCAAACAGAAATCAAGACCATCCTGCTAGGCAAACACCCAGGTGGTGAAACTATCCAGACTCCTGTCCTGCCTCCCCTACGCCCCGTCATGAAAAGGCTGCGCAGACAGGTATCAAGAAGCGTCTGCACAGGGTGTACCTCTGCTGCCTCCAGCACCCGCCTCCAGCGGCCTGCAGCAGGAGGGAGCGGGACTCGGTACGGCCTGTGGAGCCCCCACTTAGCAAACCTGGACTTTGGAACACCTCCTTAGCCACAGGGAAAGGGAAAAAAAATAAGAAGCAGTTAGAGGTTTGTAGGTAAGTGTAGAATGATCTCCTAAGGAGTGTCATATTATTTTCCCGACATTCTGAAATGTGGTCACTAGAGAGAAAGGAGGCTGGAGGACAAGGACAGCTGGGTGCCTCGTTCAGCCGCTCAAGCCCTGAAAGCTGTCTTTGGAAAACCTAACCGATCTTCTCTGTCAGTGACAACACTTTTCCATGGTCGTCCTTTCCCTGAGGGGTCAGTCAGTACCCACACCCAGCCATCTTCCCCTCCTAAGCGTTCTTCTGGCCTGTGCTCTCATCTCCATCCTCCTGCCCACCACCCTGCTTCAGATCGTCCTTGCTCACCAGGGCCTATGTGGAAGCCTCAGAGACCTCTCTGTTATTTCAGACCCCAGCTTCATCTGGTCCCCAGTGTGATCCAGCCAAAAGGCAAAGGTGACCTGAAAGCTTCCCTGTTTAAAGTGTCTCAGCATCTTCAGGACTCACAGAAGGAGGCTCAAGGTCTTGAATGTCTGAGTGGTGCTCTACCGCGAGCGCCAGAAGTTTCCTGTGTGGGGCGTCGCTGGAGCCTCAGGCCTGGGAGACGCTACTCGCATCCTGTGCCCAGGGTCAGGGCCATGACACGTCCTGCAGGGCCCAGGACCGCCCACCCAGGGAGACAGCCCACCCAGACTTCCACTACTGAGACACTCTCCTCAGGGCTCCGGACTGCTCCAGGCTTCCAGCCCGCCCTCCTTGACTGCAGCTACGCAAAATCCACCCGCGCTTTTCCTCGCCATTCTGCCTTCTGTAGGGAAAGCACAAACGGGCCAGGATGGTGTGGGCAGGCTCTCTCGCCCCACGTGTTGTGAATAATGGCTCTGTACCAGCTGAGCGCCCGTGCAGCACTGCGCATGTGCATCACAGCGTACTTGTTGGCCATGGGTGATGTCTGTCCTGTAACCGTATATAAGTTCCACCTGAAAAGGCTCACGGCTGCGGCACTGAAGTGTTGCTGCGTGACGGCTGTGTTACTGCTATGGGATGCCCATGTGAGGCTGCGCTGGGGCCGTGCTTATGTTCTGTTATGGCTGCGCTGAGGCTGTGTTCTGTTGAGGCGACAGTTAGGTTATAGTGCTAGAGCTGCTGCATCAGCCAGGAGAGAATACATGTGTCCGCAATTCCCGCGGCTCCCCGGGCGTCCTGGCTCTGACGGCCTCTTAGCTCCTGCCTCACCCACCCTGGGTTCAGCAAGCAGTGGACACAGGGTGAGCAGTGAGACAGCCAGCATCATGGAGGGCATGAAGAGCTGTACCCATTCTCGCTCCTACTTCCTGACACCTGGAGTGACTCTCTCCTGACTCCCCTCCTCAGCATCAGCTTTCCAACCACTCTGGCCTCTACACTCACCACTCTGCTCTCCACCTGGGTCTCCCCTTCCCCTGACGAAGGTCCTTTTGAGCAGAAACTGTCTGTGCTTGGCAGACATTATGTCAGCATGCAAATGGAAAGGATGGACAGGTGGATGGATGACTGGGTGAGATCAAAGGTTTTTCAGAAGCTGATGCTGCGTCCGTGGGTCCATAACGCCGGCAACAAGTACAGGCACTGTGTCACAGCTCAGACTGTCGTGGAGGTCAGAGTTTGAGCTCAGATGACTCTGCCTTTCATTCCAAACTTCTATGCTATACGAGTCACCCTCTGGCCTTAATCTTTACCCACTTTACAAAGTGCCAGACAGCACTCCGCACGACATTCTACTCACCCAGGCTGAAGACTGTGGGTCACAAACAGCAGCTGGACCGGCCCCTCTGTGCGGCAGGTCTGCATCGAGTCTCCTCAAGAAGTCAGCAGTTTTGCTAACAGGAACACAAACAGGTGTCAGTGCCCGCGTCAGAGCAGAAACAGCACTGTCTATTGTGCCTTTGGATACTAGCCTAACTTTCCCTAGGGAGAGGCCCAGATGTGTCTGAGGCAGAACAAAGGCTGAGTTTGGGGATCTGGTAGAGTGAAGACCAAAACAGAATGCTATTGCAAGACTGCATGTCATAGTGTGAAAAGAATAAAGCCAGGTTTGTGGAATGTGAACCTGCCATTTCATTTTTTTTTTTTCTGCTTCGTGTGCTTTGACATGGAGATAAGTGCCCTCTCAGATGCCACAGTCCGAGGCCCTAATTTCCTATCTGGACACTGAAAGCGTGACACTCAGACTTCACGTGGGGCTTTGAGACACCCCTGCCTACCGCACATCTTCCCACAGGGGTGCCACATCCGCGCGTCACCCTCCGGGGGACTCTCTCCTAGTCGTCTCACTGCCCCTGTGGCTTGGTCTACTCTCAGGATGCACAGAGCTGCTAAGCCCCTAACTCTTAACCATTTACAGGTCATGGACCCCTTTGGAACTCTGAAAGCAGAAATGGACCCTCTCCCTACACACACACACACCCACACACAGACACACACACCCCTTGCCTTTGATTTGTACTTTCCATGGAAGGAAGACGTGCTGCCAGTTCTGATCAGCATTTCTAGCATCGCTTTTCAGCTCTGATTTCAACATTTTCTTTCTTTATTTGACTGCACCAGGTCTTAGCTGCAGCAACTAAGGGATCTTCTAGTTGTAACATGTGGAATCTTTAGTTGCCGCATGCAAACTCTTAGATGTAGCATGTGGGGTCTAGTTCCCCAGCCAGGAATTAAATGCAGGCTCCCTGTATTGGGAGTGTGGGGTCTTAGCCACTGGACCACCAAGGAAGTCCCCTCCGTTTTAATAAGCTGCTTTTCCATTTAGATCCAAACCATCACCCCAGTATGTCCCTTACATGTGTTAAGCACAGCATACTGGAATTGTTTCCTAGTCCTTACTTTAATGACTGCCCCATTCTGCCTCCTGTTGGTGAATTTCTATTCCTTTGTCCTTTCCCCATGTAATTTGTGGAATTCTGATCCCCTTCCTCCCTGTTCACAGTCAGCTAGCTCAGCAAGGCTGGGTTTACACTGCACGGGATCCTGGCACCAGCTCCCTTCTGCCTGTTTCCTTCTGTCATCCCTCTGCTTCCCCCTTATACTTGAGGCCTGATGCTAAGATCCAGCGAAGCAAGCACTTAAGGTCTGGCCATCACAGGAGACGCAAATGGTCCGGTTAAAATAAATGGTGTCCAGGGAGGGCGGGGATCAAAATAAGAATTTAGAAGTTAAACAGGGATGCCAACGTCACTTCAAATAATTACTTAGGTAGAACATGGCATCTGAGCAAGGTCAAATGCTTGAGCTGGGAAAGAAGAGCTGAAAGTTAAGCGACAAACATCACCCTGAGAAGCGCAAGGCTTTTGCAGCTGAGACGAGCAGCCCTTCCATTTGTCTAGGGTTGCTTATCTTGCCCAGAGTAGACAAGGAGACTAATGATGTCGCAGAGGCTGGAAGCTGCCCCATTGTCTGAGGCTTTATGAAGCCATCTGTCATGAGCGTAAAAAGAAGAGGGTTGCCAGAAGTTTGGTTGAGATTTCTGAATATCCTTCACTGAGAGCAGGCCATGGGAGAAAGTAGTGGAAAAGAAGCACCGTGGTAAGCAAGTCGGGAGCATCAGACCAAGTACACTGGCATCCCCGCACTGTCTCCTAAGGGATGCTTCTCACCTGCCAAAGCCAAGCACAAAGCTGGCTGTGGCCAACCAGCAGCCATGGCCTTTGTGCCAATGATCACTGCCCTACCCGTGCCACAAGATCAAGGTCTAATGACAAGCCTGTAGGACTGCCAGAGGCATATCCCCAGGGACCTGTGAAGAGGAGGGAACCTGTGTAGGTTATCCCCAAGTGATTAACCATACAAGCAAGACAAGTTCCACCGTTACCTGACTAAGTGGCATTTTTCTACTGTCAATACGATAAATTTCATAGATTGGCTGAACTGGATTGGGAATCCTTGTAGGTAAGAATGGTCGCATTTAATAAAAATAAAATAAAGAACCTCCCTGAGAGGCAGAAGGAATAACATCTACTGGAGGGGAAGTCCAACCAAACTAAGAACCCTAGACTCCAGCATTGAGTCACCCTTCTGCTGGAATTCCTTCTTTGTCACCACTGCGACCCTGTCACCTACTGAGAGGGTGATCCTCTCCCATGGTAGCACTTTGACCCAGGCACAAATACAGGATTCCTTCCTTTATTCTCTGGAGGACAGCTGAGGATGGGCCACTAATTACAGACTAGTTTTGAAGATTTCTGCTAACTCATCTCCAACTTATGATGCTTAAGCATCCTTCGTGCTTGCTGTTAGGGTGATGCCTATGTCTTATCCTAGAAGGTCTCTTCAGGGTAACATCACCTAGACATAATACTGTTGTAGCAGATACTTCTACATATCCATATCAAAATGAAAGTTCTCCTTGTCACACAACTCAATTACATTCCCTAGCTGCTAACATTACAGCTAAGGTTGGCCACTGGGTTGAGTTTTGACCAATGGATTGAGGAAGGAAGGAAGTCACACCACTTCTAGGATGAACTAATAATAAGTTTCCCACACATGTTGGTAGTTTATTCACTAAATTGTGTCTAACTCTTGCAACCCCATGGATTGTAGCCTGCCAGGCTCCTCTGTCCATAGGATTCTCCAGGTAAGAATACTGGAGTGGGCTGCCATTTCCTTCTCCAGGGGACCTTCCCAACCCAGGAATAGAACCCGGGTCTTCTGCATTTCAGGCAGATTCCCATGCATGAGCCTCCATACATTTTCCTCCTCCTCTGCCTGTCTACAATAGAGGCAAGCCCCAGCACAAACTTGGAAGTTGTCTTCTGATTGACCGTGGCAGAACCACTGATGGTTTTTTGGTCCCTGAACATCTGCATGGAGGGGCCCTCCTCTCAAACCTGTACATGCATGTTTTGCATGAAAAAAATAGGGTTCAAGTAATTATTTATTTTGAGATTTGTTGGTGACAGCAATTAGCTAACCCTCGTAATATAACATAATGTTCACAAAAGAATCACCTCTCAGTTTAGGTCATTAAGTTCCCAAGTACATAAGAAGAAGCCAAGAAGAGCTGAGGAAGAGTACAAAAATAAAATTCTCAAGGGTTAAGCTAGGCATCTTAGTCATTTCAGAACCTCAGTCAGGGGAGGAGAAAGTGAGAGAGGGGAGGAGCCCACCCATCCTTAAGCTGTCTTGGTGTTAGGTCTAGGAGCTGCCTAGGCCCACTGTATAAAAAGGAATACTCATTTAGCTCAGGACCACTGAGATTTGTCTAGCTAGAGGACAGGTAGGGGTTTGGAAGGAGAAATCACAGGGTTGAGAAAGTCAGGGAAGGAGAGGGATATGACTGATTATATTGCAATCTGATGGAATATTAATGTTAATGGAGATGCATCTGTCAAAAAGTTTTTGACCTTCTTGAAAGGATACAATATATGGGAAAGGTCACAGAGAGTGAAATGTGTATCTGTTGGCTCATTTCAATAGGCCAGAAAGGCAAAGATAATTCCTATAAGGCTTTAAAAAAAAAAAAAATAGACAACCAGAATCTCTGATGTTCAAGGAAGAATCAGTTTACATAAAAAACAAACATAATAACAGTTACCAAAGGGAAAGGTGGAGGGATAAGCTGGAAGTGTAGGGTTAACATCTAGATGCACAGTACCATATATAACATAGGTAAACAACAAGGATTTTAAAAAAAAAAGTTTAAAAACATCCACTTAGATCTGTAGGAGCTTATGAGTCAGGCACCTGCACTCATCACACCCCTGGGCCGCACAGTGTGCTTCAAACCTTCCCCCTGTGGCTGCTCACATCCACCAGCTTGGCACCATGACAGTGCAGATACAGACATGGTAATAAAAACGTACAAGTACGACTTTTAGAGCTAAACAGTCACAGTTAGAAAGGCACCCTCACTGAAAAAATACCAGTGACAAGTCTCTCTCCTGTGCTTTTGGTCTTGCTGGGGTGGACGGGGTCAGTTTTCCTTCTCTTATCACCTATCAGTTGACACACAAACTCCAAAGACTGCAGCATGCAGATGGTGAGGCAAAGGAGTGACGTGGACCTGGACAGAGGCTAGGCAACAGGAGGGCAACGCAATGATGCTCGCAGTAACATACCGAGAACATACTAACCTCCTAGACTGCTCAGCACATACCAGGTACAAATTGTTGATTACACAAAAGTACATTTCCTAATGTAAGATACTATGAATACATGTATATCTTTACCAGTGTACTAAATGAAAATTTTATTTGTGTTCCTCAGATTTGTTTTTATTTATATTTCCTTTTTTTTAAGTTTTATTTTACTTATAACTTTTACAGAGTTTTGTTGTTTACAGATATGTATGTTCCCAGATTAGTCTCTCTTTGACCTATCTGTTTCAATCCCTTTGCCAGTTTTCCTAGAGTTGCCTTTTTCTTATTAATTTGCAAGAGTTCTTTGTGAAATTAAGCCTTTGCTCACTATTTTTGAAGCACATAGTTTCTCCCTGGGCTTCCCTGGCGGCTCAGCAGTAAAGAATCCACCTGCAATGCAGGAGCCACGGGAGATGCAGGTTCAATGTCTGGGTCAGGAAGATCCCCTGGAGGAGAGAGCATGGCCGCCCACTCCAGTGTTCTTGCCTGGAGAATCCGACGGACAGAGGAAGGAGCCTGGCGGGCTACTGTTCATGGGGTCGCAAAGAGTCAGACACTACCAAAGTGACCGAGCCCACATCCACATACAGTCTCTCCTAAGTCATCACTGACTTGTACGGTAGTTCACTACGTCATCTAGCAAAAGATTTTTCTTGTAGTCCAATCTGTATTTTTCTTCCTTTGGATTCGAAGTTGTACATATAGCAATAGAAAGGCATTTCTACCACAAAATTTTAAAAGCATTCTTCATTACATTCTAATTGTGTTGAATTAATACAATTGGTCAAATTATCTGTCCTCTGATACTGATTTGAAAAAAAAAAAAAAAACCTTATATCAACAGCTAAAATCCTAAATACTAAATTCCCATATATCCATGGGTCTACTCTCTCCCATTCACTAAGTTTACTTACTACAGTGCTAAAAACACTTTGTTATTCCCACCATACCTATGTTGTATATGATACCTGATACAGGCTTCTCCCTTGTCCCTTAAGTTGTTCATTTTTTTTTTTTTTTTAGTATTTTCTCTTTAAAATTGGTTTATTAAGTTTCACAAAGGGTCCTGTTTATTTACACGTGAATAAGAGTGAAATTATCTTTACAATGTTGATTTTTTTCCTTTCATAGTAATTAAATGATCTACCTTTATTTTAATCTTATTTTAGGCCTTTTATGTATAGGTCTATTAGACTTATACTCACCTGTTTTACAGTATGGATGGGTACTGTACAATGAAATTTTTCTTTTAATGATATTTAATAATGGACTTTTGACAGTGCAAAGACAGAGTGTTTGCATAGTGATTTTAGATTCATTCATGACAGTCAAGCTATTTGATTAGTTCTAATAATTTTTTAGTTGACTCCCTTGAGAGGTTTTAGATAAACAGAGTCACTTATCTCTTCCTTTCTGATAATTTATTCCTTTGTTAGAAATAGAACTCTCTAATTTTCTATCTAAAAATCAGTATCAGTTATAAAAAGCAAATATTTTTCTCATCCTGTTCCTGGCATTACTGAGGAGGTTGCCTTCTTTGTTTCCAAACCAGCTGGGCCTACTGTCTTTTTTTTTTTTTTTTTATAAGTGAAATCAAACTACATTTTCTCTTCCATTCAGAGGTTTTATTCTACTGAGGTTTCTGGTCTAATAGCATAACTTTTCCTAGGAAATAAATCAGGAAATGTGAGTTGGAAAAAAATAACAGAAGTAGGACATGCATGGTGTTCCTCTTCTAGAATTTCGGTTATACTTCCTTTTTTAAAAAAAGTTTTTGGCCTCTTTTTTATTGTTTATTTATTTATTTTTCATCCATCTTTATTGTTTAGCCTGTGTGGGCCTCCCATTGCAGTGGCCTCTCTCGTTGCAGAGCACAAGCTCCAGGTGCATGCGCTCCAGAGCACTGTAATTGGACACACTTGTCCAGCTGCTCTGCGGCACGTGGGATCTTCCCAGGCCAGAGATCAAACCAATGCCCCATACACTACCAGGTGGACCACCAGGGAAGCCCTATACTTCCTTTTTTATCCTTGGGATTCTTCCTTATTCTTTACTGAGATGAGGCAAAACTTTATCCATTTTATTAGAGTTTTGCAAAAAAAAAATAATGATAAACCTAGGTTTTGGTTTATCGAGGATCAATTTTTCCCTTCAACTTTGTCACTTTTCTCCCTTTATTTATTCCACCTTTCTATTTATTTACATTTATTTTATGGCTCTAATCTTATCTTAGTAAAATGCTTAGTTATTTTATTTCCATTTTTATAAAAGCTTTTTTTTTGGTAAACTTTTATTTTACTTTTAACTTTTACAGAGTTTTGTTGTTTACAGATATGTATGTTCTCAGATTAGTCATACGTATATCCCCCCATCCCACCCCTCCAGACCATCACACAGCACCCCTGAAGGATCCCCTTTTCTCACAGAGCAATGACTATAGCTATTTTCTTTGCATATGATAGTACAGGCCTTCATGCTACTTCCTTTACTCCTCTCACCCACTGTTCCTTCCCCACAATGTCCATATGTCCACTGCCCTGTCTGTCTTTCTGTCGCTTCACTGCATGTGCCATCATCACCATCCTACTCTAAAGCTTTTAAATCTGTACATTTTCCAAATAATTTTGCAGTCACATTCTATAGATTTTAGTGTGGAATACTTTAAAATTTATATTCTCTTATCACAAAGAACTTTGTCATTTTAGTTTTGCTTTCAAAATTTTTTTTAAATGGCAACCCATTCCAATATGCTTTATTTTATTTTATTTATGTATTAATTTGTTTTTATCCGTCTGTTATTCTTTGACCTGTGTGGGCCTCCCATTGCAGTGGCCTCTCTCGTTACAGAGCACTGGGTCTGGGCACACGTGCTGCAAAGCGCTGGCTCCTAATTAGACACACCGACTCAGTCACTCCATGGCACATGGGATCTTCATTCGGCCAGGGATGGAACCAGGGCCCCTTGCACTGCAAGGCAGACTCTTTACCCACTGGACCACCAGGGAAGCCCCTGCTTTCAAAATTTTTTATCCTAATAGTCTCCACGATCCCTTCAGGAAATCAGAATCTTTTATTTTTTTCATTTTTAAATTGAATAATAATTAACATATAATATTATTTTCAGGTATAAGCACATAATGACTTGATATTCGTATACATTATGAAATGATCACTACAATAAGTCTAGTTTGGTGACAGATGGTAACCTAACATTTAAAAAGGTAATTAGAAAAAAAGTTTTAAGTGGATAGAATTTAAATTTTCTTATTACTTAATTCTAATTTTAATATATTTTCCTTAGGAATGATGACTTTATAGGTTTGGGGAATCTTTGGGGAATTTACTGAGGCCTTAGACATGGCCTTTAGTTTTTATTTTAATTTTTAAACTTTTTTTTACTTTTATTTTACTTTTATTTTACAGAGTTTTGTTGTTCTAGATGTTCTCAGATTAGTCATACGTATATCCCCCCATCCCACCCCTCCAGACCATCACACAGCACCCCTGAAGGATCCCCTTTTCTCACAGAGCAATGACTATAGCTATTTTCTTTGCATATGATAGTACAGGCCTTCATGCTACTTCCTTTACTCCTCTCACCCACTGTTCCTTCCCCACAATGTCCATATGTCCACTGCCCTGTCTGTCTTTCTGTCGCTTCACTGCATGTGCCATCATCACCATCCTACTCTAAAGCTTTTAAATCTGTACATTTTCCAAATAATTTTGCAGTCACATTCTATAGATTTTAGTGTGGAATACTTTAAAATTTATATTCTCTTATCACAAAGAACTTTGTCATTTTAGTTTTGCTTTCAAAATTTTTTTTAAATGGCAACCCATTCCAATATGCTTTATTTTATTTTATTTATGTATTAATTTGTTTTTATCCGTCTGTTATTCTTTGACCTGTGTGGGCCTCCCATTGCAGTGGCCTCTCTCGTTACAGAGCACTGGGTCTGGGCACACGTGCTGCAAAGCGCTGGCTCCTAATTAGACACACCGACTCAGTCACTCCATGGCACATGGGATCTTCATTCGGCCAGGGATGGAACCAGGGCCCCTTGCACTGCAAGGCAGACTCTTTACCCACTGGACCACCAGGGAAGCCCCTGCTTTCAAAATTTTTTATCCTAATAGTCTCCACGATCCCTTCAGGAAATCAGAATCTTTTATTTTTTTCATTTTTAAATTGAATAATAATTAACATATAATATTATTTTCAGGTATAAGCACATAATGACTTGATATTCGTATACATTATGAAATGATCACTACAATAAGTCTAGTTTGGTGACAGATGGTAACCTAACATTTAAAAAGGTAATTAGAAAAAAAGTTTTAAGTGGATAGAATTTAAATTTTCTTATTACTTAATTCTAATTTTAATATATTTTCCTTAGGAATGATGACTTTATAGGTTTGGGGAATCTTTGGGGAATTTACTGAGGCCTTAGACATGGCCAGTGGTAGTTAAGTCATGTGTAAAGAACAGGTATTTGCATAAACTAGGTACAACACTTTTTTTTTTTTTTTAATTTTGATGTCTTTTCATTGGTTCTTTATTTTCATCCATCTTTATTTTTTGGCCTGTGTGGGCCTCCCATCATAGTGGCCTGTCTCCTTGCAGAGCACCGGCTCTGAGCACATGCACTCCAGAGCCCTGGCCTGTAATTAGATACACCCGTCCAGCTGCTCCACAGCACGTGGGACCTTCCCAGGCCAGGGATCAAACTGGTGCCCCTTGCACTGCAAGGCGGACTCTTTACCCACTGGACCACGGGGGAAGCCCAGTACAACACTTTTTAACTGTGTCTATGTAACCATGTCAAGTCACTGTTACTCACATCCTCCGTGCCTTCTGAAGTTTCTTGGTTCACATGACAACCTACTAATTTCTATGGAGAATTAGTTAAATAAAAGGAAAACCTGACCAATCCATAATCTGTATTACAAACCTCAGCAGTTTCTGTTTCCAGTATTTCAAATCTATATTGATACTTACAGTTCACATTGTCTTTTGGATTATATATTTTATCTGCATTAAATATCCTTCATCCTGTTGAATGCTTTTTATCCTGAACTCAATTTTAACTCATATTGATATTGCTACGTATGTCTTTTTATTAGCATTTATGGATATATGTACCATGCCTTTATTTTCCAACTTTTTGGGTATATAAATATATATATAAATATCACTTATAATACCATACAGCTAGATTTTTCCTTTTTTTGTTCTATCCGAAAGCTTTTTTTTTTAATAAGGAAATTTAGCCTATATAACTTTTATTTGCGATTGCTGTCTTGTAGCTTATAAACCTTCCACCCCTTTTTCTCCCTTTTGTTATAATTATCAATTTTTCATTTGATTTTCTTCTTATGTTTTTGTTATATATCCTACTTGTATGTACAGTACAATTACACATATAATAACATAATTACATATTTTTCTTTCAGTATCTGGAATTCACTAGCATTCACTCATATAAAATAAATAATAATAATACTTGTTTTACTTCCTATCCTCTCTCTTCCTTGTGCCTCTTCTAGCACTGAAATCCTCCATGATTCTTAATTTCATCATGTTGATTTTTAATAATAAAAAAAGTTAATTATATATTTAACTGTTAATTTTCATTATCTTCTTTATTCATAATTGTTCTGATATTTTTATCTCTTCCTCTATCTTGGATTCTTTCTTTGTTTGACCGGAGTTCATTTTGTGGTGATTTTTTTCAGTTAAGATCTTGGAATTCACATAGAAGTGATAAAGTCAGCTGGCTTGTATCTTGTCTATGTAACCATGTCAAGTGACCTTCCCACTGGTGCCCTTGCACTGCAAGGCGGACTCTTTACCCACTGGACCACGGGGGAAGCCCAGTACAACACTTTTTAACTGTGTCTATGTAACCATGTCAAGTCACTGTTACTCACATCCTCCGTGCCTTCTGAAGTTTCTTGGTTCACATGACAACCTACTAATTTCTATGGAGAATTAGTTAAATAAAAGGAAAACCTGACCAATCCATAATCTGTATTACAAACCTCAGCAGTTTCTGTTTCCAGTATTTCAAATCTATATTGATACTTACAGTTCACATTGTCTTTTGGATTATATATTTTATCTGCATTAAATATCCTTCATCCTGTTGAATGCTTTTTATCCTGAACTCAATTTTAACTCATATTGATATTGCTACGTATGTCTTTTTATTAGCATTTATGGATATATGTACCATGCCTTTATTTTCCAACTTTTTGGGTATATAAATATATATATAAATATCACTTATAATACCATACAGCTAGATTTTTCCTTTTTTTGTTCTATCCGAAAGCTTTTTTTTTTAATAAGGAAATTTAGCCTATATAACTTTTATTTGCGATTGCTGTCTTGTAGCTTATAAACCTTCCACCCCTTTTTCTCCCTTTTGTTATAATTATCAATTTTTCATTTGATTTTCTTCTTATGTTTTTGTTATATATCCTACTTGTATGTACAGTACAATTACACATATAATAACATAATTACATATTTTTCTTTCAGTATCTGGAATTCACTAGCATTCACTCATATAAAATAAATAATAATAATACTTGTTTTACTTCCTATCCTCTCTCTTCCTTGTGCCTCTTCTAGCACTGAAATCCTCCATGATTCTTAATTTCATCATGTTGATTTTTAATAATAAAAAAAAGTTAATTATATATTTAACTGTTAATTTTCATTATCTTCTTTATTCATAATTGTTCTGATATTTTTATCTCTTCCTCTATCTTGGATTCTTTCTTTGTTTGACCGGAGTTCATTTTGTGGTGATTTTTTTCAGTTAAGATCTTGGAATTCACATAGAAGTGATAAAGTCAGCTGGCTTGTATCTTGTCTCCAGGATGGGGTTGGGGAGACATATTCCCTCAGGTATATTATGTTTACCAGGAGCACCTTCCGGGCCCAGGGCCTCCTTAGTGAATCTCATGTGCCCAGGAGGTTCTTAGGCTCTACTCTTAGGGGTAAAGGCCAGAGTCAGGTGGTCTCTGTCTTACTTCTTCCTCTCCTATCCTTTTATAAGTTCCTTTATACACTGCCTTCTCCCTCCAAGAACAATGCCCAATGTCTTACATAGTTTATACTGATTAATCTTTTGATTTAGTAAATATTAGCCCCAACTTGGGCAAGGGTGCTGAGTTGTGTCCAATTCTTTGTGACCCTATGGATTGTAGCCCACCAGGCTCCTCTGTCCATGGGATTCTCCAGGCAAGAAGACTGCAATGGTGTGCCATGCCCTTCTCCAGAGGATCTTTCTGACCCAGGGATCGAGCCCAAGTCTTCTGATTTCCTGCATTGCAGGTGGATTATTTACCGCTGAGTCACCGGAGAACCACCCCACGCTTTATATGAGGGAACCAAGGCTCAAAGAGATTAAACAGGAATTCTTTGTCAGTCCAAAATGGTTAGGACTCTGCACGTTCACTGGAAGGGGCCTGGGTTCCCTGGTTTGGGAACCAAGATCCCACATGCCTTGCAGCCAAAAAAAAAAAAAAAAAAAAGGAAAGATATTTAAAATGTTAAGAGAGAGATTAAAGTTTTAGACCAGACAGGCAGTCTATTCCCAGATCTGCCCTCCCAAGAGGCGAGCGCTGATGGTAGCAGGTTCCACTTGGAATGTAGCAATATTTATATGAGATAAAATTTAACTCGAAAAGTATTCATTAGAATAAAGGATATTTATTGCAGATAAAATATGTAACCCAAAGTGAGGAGATAGTTGAGTGAAACTCTTTTGGAAGTAAAGAACCAGTCAACTTCTATCTTTTACCAATTATTACTCACATCCTAAGAGAGAAGCTGTGTCTGACGTCCAGGAGCTGGCCTGGCACTCTCTGCTAAACCTTGGTCTTCTCCTATTGCAAACAACTTCACACATCTGTCTCAGAGATCATCACTATATGATGGTGATGATCTATGAAAAAGTAAGACCATTCCATGACATGTCTGAACAAAGAAAAAAGAGTGCATGAGCCTTGTCTAAACCACAAACGTGATTAAACACCTCCAACATTGTGGTGAACAGAGACTGCTGCTTATTTATCAATTACAGTATAAGTCTCACTCTGACCAGAACAAAGCCCTGCCTCCTCACACTCTCTCTCTCACATCACCTGACAGAGGCCCAAACCCTATCGGTCTTTTTTTGTACCTATAAGTTCACTTCATTAGCATAAGATAGAAAGTTATGAATAGAATGACTTTTGGTTCACCTTACTTGGATCATAAAATGTGAGGTTGGATGTAAGCCTGCCATATGGATAAGGGATCAATTTACCCCTTAAGTGTCTTTTGGAAGCTCCCAGGAAGGGCATTAGAAGTTTTGTGAGCATATTAGAAGACAAACTTGGAATCTCAGTGTGCATATTCAGCAGACCTGCCTGGATCCTTGGCTCTAAGAAACTAATACAGATGAAGATGTGCCTCCTAGGAACTAACCATGCTATCATTCAAATGGAAGTAAAAGAGATGCATGGTTCCAATGGCGGAAGTGAAGAAAACTTCCCAACATTATCATCGGCAGGTGGAGCTCATGGTGGTGCTTGGCAGTTGAGGGAAAAGAAGGTCCCGTTTTGGAATGAGCCTGGTTCCAAGAGCTTTTCCAACTAAGATTTTAAGAACTGAGCCCCAGACTTCCCTGGTCATCCAGTGGTTAAGAATCTGCCTGCCAGTACAGGGGACAAGGGTTCCATCCTTAATCCGGGAAGATCCCATATGCTGCAGAGCAACTAAGCCCATGCCCCACAACTATTGAGCCTGTGCTTTAGAGCCCGGGAGCTGCAACTACTGACCCCACATACCCTAGAGCCCACACTCCACAATAGGTGAAGCCACCACCACAAGAATCCTGTGCACCGTAACTGGAGCCCCTGCTTGCTGCACTACAGAAAGTCAGTGCACAGCAACGAAGACCCAGCACAGCCAAAAATAAGCAAATAAATAAATACATTTTTAAGAAAATAAAATAAAAAGGCCTCTTATAAGCAAACAGCTGAGCCCCTTCTCCCCTAGAAATCTTGAGTGGATTTCTCAGGAGAGCCCACAGAAACCCATGTACTCCACAGGAAGCTCAACTGTGGAATTCATCCCCTGTTGGACCCAGAAGAGGATGTCATCCAGGCATGAGGAAAATGAGAGAGAGCAGACATAATTCCTCAGTTTTTCTTTTGCCTCCTGTAGGCAAAATTTAGACCTTCCTTGGAAGAATCAGAAGTCAGTTTGGCCCAAGTCTTTATCTTTGAACTGACCTCGTCTACAATCTTCTCCACAGCCGCCCCACACCTGCCCACCATGCCATGCAGCTACACAGCTGTCACCCTACGCTAGCCAGATACTCCTGACCACACTGCCAGATTACCCACTCTCCCTAGTCCCCAGGTCTTTGGAGATTTGACGGCATTGTTCACTACGTCTGTAACTTCGGTCAATTTCAATTACACAACCCTCCACCTGTAAAATGAAGATGATATAGCCCTAACAGGGCTGATCTAAAAATAAATGAAAAAATGTATATAATACACCTAATACTTCTGAAACACCCTAACTTCTCAATAGTACAGCAGCTTATAACTTTGAAATAACATTTTTAGAGGCCCAAACACTATCTATACTTTTAAAACTATACAAATGTACAATCTCTTATACTGTGATTATTAGATGTAAATTAAAATTATAAATGCATAAAATATACCCAATTCTCATCTCTCCAGCAAATCCTTAGAGAACATTGTTGTTGCTAACATGTGTACTAAACATGTATCTGATTGCCCCATTCACACCTTATCCTAGCCCCCATAACTCATTACGTAGCCTGAAAATTCAAACCTGTCTCGACATCCATCCAAAAACCAAATGGTTAGAAAGGTGTCTATGACTCAAAATAAATTACTGTGTAAATTTAAAATGCTTAAGTTTGACAAATCTAAATCACAGCATCCTTTCTTTGATTATAACCAAACATGAACACACAGAGAGAGGTTTATTAACTGTTACTTCAGATCCTCAAATCTACCAGTACTATTGACTGATTAAAAAAAATCTTGAAAAATCACATTTGATCCTTTAATAAGTAGTAAAGTGTGAAATAATGGTGATATCTATGCCAAGGCTAGAAGCCTATTTCTAACTCTTCACTTTCATGCTCAAGAATCCTAGCACTAAATTCTCCACTGTGCAATTTGAGTCTGTCCCCAGCCAGAGTAGCAGACTTAATGCACCATTAATCTGGTCTGTTCTCAGCCGCCAATTGAAATAGTCACAGTCATTCGATTTTTAAGGAAAAGACAGTCCTGCAGAAGTACATTCCAGAGGTCTTTTCATAAAAGCCATCCTGTGTTCTCCATCTGCATGTGCAATCTGCTTGTGTATTTTCAGCCAGCTTGCATGGGCAGATTAATGCATACAATTAGAAAGCAACCTCACAGGCATTCGATAAACTGCCTTCATTATTACACTCAGGAGAGTCCCTTTGGATGTCAATAAAAGCCTAGTTTTCTGCCTGTTAGCTAAATAATTGACAACACTAAAAATAATCAGAAGCAAATGAACGAAGTCAGGAACAAGGTAGTAAGAAAGAGCACATTAAGATTCTCATGGCGGTGCCCCAGGATGCTATCATGAGCTTTTTTCTCAAGCCACTTGGATTTACAGTCTGCTCAAGTCGGTGGTTGCCCTTCTCTACAGGAAGCAAAACAAAGAACACCACTCCTGGTCCGATATTTGAACCACACATATCACAGCACTGAAAGAATTTCTTATTTGTGTTTCTATTTTGTGAACAGAAAACAATTTGAACACCTTCAGGAGAATCTAATTTTGGGGTGAGGAAAAGAATAGGAAACTATGCCTGGTTGATCTAGTGAAAACTTTGTGCTGTTAAAATTCTAACAGCTCTCCTATTCAATTTCTCCACCATAAATTGATTCTAAGAAAATATGATAAAGGCTTGGTATACAGAGGATTCATCTTTTCCAAGATGTTTCTTTCATTATTTCTAGCTGTATAATGGTCATTCATTTCATTAGCTATTGCTCTTTTAATTTCAAAAGCACTTCAAAACAAAATATACTTAAAAAACACACACATATATTAACTGTTACTTCAGATCCTCAAATCTACCAGTACTATTGACTGATTAAAAAAAATCTTGAAAAATCACATTTGATCCTTTAATAAGTAGTAAAGTGTGAAATAATGGTGATATCTATGCCAAGGCTAGAAGCCTATTTCTAACTCTTCACTTTCATGCTCAAGAATCCTAGCACTAAATTCTCCACTGTGCAATTTGAGTCTGTCCCCAGCCAGAGTAGCAGACTTAATGCACCATTAATCTGGTCTGTTCTCAGCCGCCAATTGAAATAGTCACAGTCATTCGATTTTTAAGGAAAAGACAGTCCTGCAGAAGTACATTCCAGAGGTCTTTTCATAAAAGCCATCCTGTGTTCTCCATCTGCATGTGCAATCTGCTTGTGTATTTTCAGCCAGCTTGCATGGGCAGATTAATGCATACAATTAGAAAGCAACCTCACAGGCATTCGATAAACTGCCTTCATTATTACACTCAGGAGAGTCCCTTTGGATGTCAATAAAAGCCTAGTTTTCTGCCTGTTAGCTAAATAATTGACAACACTAAAAATAATCAGAAGCAAATGAACGAAGTCAGGAACAAGGTAGTAAGAAAGAGCACATTAAGATTCTCATGGCGGTGCCCCAGGATGCTATCATGAGCTTTTTTCTCAAGCCACTTGGATTTACAGTCTGCTCAAGTCGGTGGTTGCCCTTCTCTACAGGAAGCAAAACAAAGAACACCACTCCTGGTCCGATATTTGAACCACACATATCACAGCACTGAAAGAATTTCTTATTTGTGTTTCTATTTTGTGAACAGAAAACAATTTGAACACCTTCAGGAGAATCTAATTTTGGGGTGAGGAAAAGAATAGGAAACTATGCCTGGTTGATCTAGTGAAAACTTTGTGCTGTTAAAATTCTAACAGCTCTCCTATTCAATTTCTCCACCATAAATTGATTCTAAGAAAATATGATAAAGGCTTGGTATACAGAGGATTCATCTTTTCCAAGATGTTTCTTTCATTATTTCTAGCTGTATAATGGTCATTCATTTCATTAGCTATTGCTCTTTTAATTTCAAAAGCACTTCAAAACAAAATATACTTAAAAAACACACACAATATACTTCTCCTGTGTTTCTCAATAGGCTTTAAAAATCAATTTGAGATACTTCTCATTTTCAGCCAGCTTCTCTTTTTCCTGGTTAACTGGGACTTTTACGATAAGCAGAAGAAAGAAAGAGTGAAATGTGCATGTAATTGAATTCAGCTCCACTGATAGTGTGTGAGGTGGCTGAGGGGAGAATTTTTTCTTTACAGAGAAAGGGTGATCTCTAGAATGTAGTAAAACACAAACTCAAGAAGCTGGGGGACTAGAAAAAAGAACGTTTGATGACACCATCTCCCCCATCCTCTAAAACTCCAACAATCACTCATCCTTCACCTTATTATGTTAAAACTCTCCAGAGGACAGATTTGTTTAATTTCCTAGTCCTGTACCTAAGACCCCTCACAGTAAGCAGGACTTCCCTTTTCCAGTATAAAAATGAGTATGCCACAGGATAAATACCTCTTACTGTGTATTACAATATAATACCTTACAGTAGTACAATACATCCTTATTGCATATTTCCAGGCTGCATTCCACCCCCAGCATCCCTGTATCTCCTTCAACTCTTCTGATTGGCCAAGAAATCAACTCCTGTCCATTCTCTACCAAAGAAGGCAGAGACAATAATACATTAACCCTTCATCTACTGCCTGTCTCCCTCCATCTCTAGGATAGCCAACTTCTACTGGGGTTTAGCTTCACACCAGCTTCCTTACCCCATGCCTGCCTTAGAACCAAAGTGGAGAAAGATAACATCATTCATTCACATGTCCACCCAGTCCCATTCCATCTCCCACTCTTTTCCTGGCCTGGGTAGCAGAGCCAAGTACCCAACTTGCAAAGGGGTGAACTGAAACACTGAGAAACTTATTTCGCATTCCAACCTGAGTCTTAAATCAAGGAGTTGTTGCTTACAAAGGAGGCAAGAGAATTCAGTGGAATGAGAAAAACAGAAGGTGATGGACTTAGAAGAGGAACACACTCTAGGAGGTAGAGTGCTCACACCAACATCAGAATCATCTTAAATTTGCAAACAGGGTATAAAGATGGGAACAGATAAGAGGAAGCAGTCACAACAATCCATCTGAAAGTGGGAGGCCAATGTCTAGTTCTGGGGGAACCAAGAATCTCTACAAAATGAGTTAGTTGTCTGATCCCATTCGACAAGAACTTCTGGAAGAAGTTACGTATGAGTCCTCCCAAATGAAGTCACTTTTATACCATTTATATATTTTATTTAATCCTTACAAATAGCCAATGGGGTATTACTGACCCTATTAGAAAAAAAACTTGGAAGAAGTTTAGGTCAAAGCTGGAGAATGCAGCTAAGCTTCTTTTATTTAATACTTTTATTTTATCCATTATTTTCAACAAGATCTCCACCTTATCTATGTTAAAACTCCAACAATCACTCATCCTTCACCTTATTATGTTAAAACTCTCCAGAGGACAGATTTGTTTAATTTCCTAGTCCTGTACCTAAGACCCCTCACAGTAAGCAGGACTTCCCTTTTCCAGTATAAAAATGAGTATGCCACAGGATAAATACCTCTTACTGTGTATTACAATATAATACCTTACAGTAGTACAATACATCCTTATTGCATATTTCCAGGCTGCATTCCACCCCCAGCATCCCTGTATCTCCTTCAACTCTTCTGATTGGCCAAGAAATCAACTCCTGTCCATTCTCTACCAAAGAAGGCAGAGACAATAATACATTAACCCTTCATCTACTGCCTGTCTCCCTCCATCTCTAGGATAGCCAACTTCTACTGGGGTTTAGCTTCACACCAGCTTCCTTACCCCATGCCTGCCTTAGAACCAAAGTGGAGAAAGATAACATCATTCATTCACATGTCCACCCAGTCCCATTCCATCTCCCACTCTTTTCCTGGCCTGGGTAGCAGAGCCAAGTACCCAACTTGCAAAGGGGTGAACTGAAACACTGAGAAACTTATTTCGCATTCCAACCTGAGTCTTAAATCAAGGAGTTGTTGCTTACAAAGGAGGCAAGAGAATTCAGTGGAATGAGAAAAACAGAAGGTGATGGACTTAGAAGAGGAACACACTCTAGGAGGTAGAGTGCTCACACCAACATCAGAATCATCTTAAATTTGCAAACAGGGTATAAAGATGGGAACAGATAAGAGGAAGCAGTCACAACAATCCATCTGAAAGTGGGAGGCCAATGTCTAGTTCTGGGGGAACCAAGAATCTCTACAAAATGAGTTAGTTGTCTGATCCCATTCGACAAGAACTTCTGGAAGAAGTTACGTATGAGTCCTCCCAAATGAAGTCACTTTTATACCATTTATATATTTTATTTAATCCTTACAAATAGCCAATGGGGTATTACTGACCCTATTAGAGAAAAAAAAAAAACTATTGAGGTTTCAAGAGTAGTTTGTCCAAGGTCAAAGCTGGAGAATGCAGCTAAGCTTCTTTTTATTTTTTTAATTTTTACCTTTTATTGATTTTTTATCCATTTATTTTCATCCATCTTTATTCTTTGGCCTGTGTGGTACTCACATCTCAGTGGCCTCTTTCACTGCAGAGCTCCGACCTTGGGTGCATGCACTCTAGAGCACTAGCTCGTAATTGAACACACCAGTCTAGCTACTCTGCGGCACATGGGATCTTCCCAGGCCAGGGATGGAACTGGTGCCCCTTGCACTAGAAGGTGAACTCTCTACCTAGTAGACCACCAGGGAAGCCCAGAGCTAGGATTTTGAACCCAGATCTGCTTGGTTTTAATTCTATGATATTTGGAATTAATCCAGGGACAAATCTGGATCTTTGATTTTGTCTATTCTTTTAGGCAGTGTTACTTAGAGCTGGGACACAAACTTACCTTTGAAGTTTGTGTAAGAGAGTAGATGATCTACATGATAAAGCGCATAGTGGTTGCCCTACAGGTTAGCTGCTGTGACTCACAAGTCATACTGGAAAAAGTATTTCAATGTATGACCATCAGTTAGAGCTTTGCTGATAATGTGAAATTATTTCTCAAATCTTTTTACAAAAATGTAAGTCCTCAGTCCATTAGCTAAATCCCTAGTTAGATTCTGTTTGGATACTTCTTTTCAAATAGCATCCTGCTTATATTGGTGTTTTGGAAGTCTTTATAATCAAAACTAACCTGGATCACCAAAAAGTCAAGTCCTCCAAGTTATTTAGAATGGGTAATTTCTCAAATTTACCAGTATTCTTTCTAATCTGTTGACTACTAAAGGCTACTTTGATGAGTATAGATGTCTCCAAACTTAGAACCGTACTTTTAGAATTCAACTACATAATCAATAGCCAAGAATTCAATACCAGATGTTCTGAATAGTTACCATCACTTGGAATTTAGAAGCACAATGAACAATATGTCTGTAAGAAGTACAAAGTTCTGAAAACATAAACTTACTATTGCTGATGCTCTCTAAAAGTTTCTCTCCTGAGGTGTTCTTGAAGTCATTTTTTCTCTTCTAATTTGTTGCTCTGAAATTTCAAGTAACAAAATGTAATCTGTTAAGGAAGGTTTAAGCAGAAGCATGATGTGAAAATTACCCAAGGTCCAAAATCTTTAGGTTCGAGTAGCCTCAATCGTCCATTATGGTGCCTACCGGAGCTTCTACGGTAACAGCCCTCTCACAGGAGCCAGGAGCCCCGAATTCTTTCCATGGCTCCCTTCCCCCAACGTGATGGGTATAAATCACAAAATCAGTATTTTCACATTTTCATTCTTAGTTCAGATGATAGCAATATTTATATCTTAAGCAGTGTTTTCAAAGTGTCCTAAGGAAAACAAAAAATTTCTATACCAGTCATGTTAAATGAAAATTATAATAAATGGTTAAATAGTTGATATAAATATAAATGGCTAAGTAGTTTATACTATATATATCACTCTCTATCCCAATAAAGCATTCAGGAAACTATTTTCTTTTTTTATTTATTTATTTTTTCTGTTTTTCTTAATATAATTATCTTTATTTTACTTTTTATTTTTACAGAGTTTTGCTGTTTACAGATATGTATAATCCAGATTAGTCATATGTATATCCCAGGCCCCCTCCCTCCAGGAAACTATTTTCAATAAGCCAATTCCCTTCTGACTTTGAATCAGATACTTAAAGCTGTTGAAAGACTCAACAGCAAATGTCCAAAAAAAGCCATCTGCGTGAATACAAGAGTCCTGTCCTTTTTTTAATTAGTTGTTTGGAGAGTCTAGAGATAAAAACATTTCACATTTGATATTATTGCAATATGACTGTCACTATGGCTCTGGCATATTTTAATCCAACTTAATAACCCAGAAACACTTGCTTTTTTTCAATATGACACAACTGTCATTTTTAAAATTTGCCTATGAAAAACAAGTAGACTTCCAAGACAGAAGATTTTTTTTTTTTTTAAGATTTATTTATTTATTTTGGGCAGGGGTCAGGTTGGGAGCAGGCGGGCCACTTCTATTGGTCTTTCATTTCTCTATTTTCATCCGTCTTTATTCTTTGTCTCCTGTGGGCCTCCCATCGCGGTGGCATCTGTCGTTGCAAAGTGCCGGCTCTGGGCGCATGCGCTCCAGAGCTCTGGCTCGGTGACTGGACACATCGGTCCAGCCGCTCTGCAGCACGTGGGATCTTCCCAGGCCAGGGATCGAACCGGCGCCCCTTGCACTGCAAGGCGGTGTCCTTACCCACTGGACCACCAGGGGAAATCCCCAAGACAGCAGATTTAATGGGGAGTTGAAACAAGTTGTACAACATGGGAAAGACTTGGAAGTTTTAACATCAAGCATTTTTTATTTACTTTAACTTTTTAAATGGGCTTGTTCACTGGAAGGACCTGTGAAAAAGGAATAATGGAAATCATCACTTTCAAACTCTAACATAAGTTCAGGACCATCTTCTAAAGAGGGGGAAAAAATCATTCATATGGTTCATTTCCTTGGAAGTCTTCATTCACATAGAACTATTTACATCCTATTTTGAAAAGTAAAATAGATGATTTCAGTGTCAGCAGAAAAAAAAAGTATAAGGAAAATTTACTTCAATCCAAGAGAATAAATTATAATACAAGGCAATGGGATTATTAATGAACCAGTTCTAGGAAACAAACTGAATAAACATGCTCTCAGTCTAGAAAAAGAAATGCTGACTCACGAGACCAAAAGCAGTCAATTTTGATGAGCTCCCCTCATCTCTGGGGGAAGAAAGGGGAGCTAGGAGTTAAGAGACAGCAAGCAAGCAAGCAAGGAGCAGGTACTGATTAAACCAGGATTAGGAATGCTACTGAGAGAACAGTGAGGAAGCCACACAGGCATCTAGAGACCAAGGCTGGTCTCCTTTAGCAAGGTCAGAAATTGGAACATGGACTTTCATCTCTTCACTGATAGATTATTATTAGATTTAACTCACAAAAATAGTTACTCAGTAACTAAATTCCATCCAACAAAGGTCTGTTTATCCCTGAAGAGTTGATGGAGACGTATTTTGCAAAATACTAGAGTATTTGAGTATTCAACACCTAGCTGTAGTTGTTCTTTGTTTAGTTACTAAGTTGTGTCTGACTCTGCAACCCCATGGATTATAGCCCTCCAGGCTCCTATGTCCACGGGATTCTGCAGGCAAGGATACTGGAGTGGGTTGTCATTTCCTTTTCCAGGGGATCTTCCTGGCCGAAGGCCTGAATCCTTGTCTCCTGCTTGGCAGGCAGATTCTTTACCACTGAGCCACCTGGGAAGCCTGGTTGTTTTAGTACACTAATCCAAATACTTATATTTAGTCAGGCTATTTATTTCTTTCTATTTAACAGTGAGTTAAGGAGTCACTTAACCATACTTACATATACAAAAGCAGAATGCAAAAGATCTAAGAACATGAGGTCCAGAAGAAAAAATCATGGAATCAGTTCTTGGTCCACCATCGCTGAGTGACCTTAACCAAACCATTCAGTATCCCATACATGCAGCAAACATTTATCAAATGCCTATTATATGCGCCATACCATGTTCTGTTAGATGCTGGGAATACAGATATAAATATAGCAGTGCCTTCTCTGGAAAGTTCGAGAAACTAGCTAGAACCATAGATGAGATAGCATGATGGCAGTGTTAAAATACATGAGAGAACAGAGGTTTGCAAATCAACAAGATGAATGTAAAGAAAAGGACACAAGTGGGCTGCTGAGGAAGTGCTTTTGACAGTCCCATAAACATTCACTCAGTGCCTTCCATACAGCAGGCCCCATCCTGGCTTCGGGTTAGGATTAGCCAAAATTTGAGTAACATTTGGAAAGGTGGTTTCTAACCTCAGGTTCATGAACAGGTGCCTGTTAGGAGCATGCTCATTTTTATGGAGAGTGAGCTCATAGCTTTCTCTTTTTTTAATTTTATTTATTTATTTTTGGCTCTTCTGGGCTTTCAGTGCTACCACGGGCTCTTCTTCAGTTGCAGGAAGTGGGGACTACTCTCTAGTCAAGGTGAGCAGGCAGTTCTCTTGCTGTGGAACTCGGGCTCTAGGGCACACGGGCTTCAATAGTTGCAGCTCCAAGGCTCTAGAGCACAGGCTCAATAGTTGTGGCTCACGGGCTTAGTTGCTCTGCAACATGTGGGATCTTCGCAGATCGGGGATCAAACCCATGTCTCCTGCATTGGCAGGTGAACTCTTTACCACTGAGCTACCAGGGAAGCCCCATGCCTTCTTTCTTTAGATTTCCCTAGGGACTGATGACCAAATACAAGGTTAAGAACCATGAGTCTAATGAGATGTAGAAACTCTAGATAGAGACCAACCTTAAGCAAGAGCTTCCCAGGAAGAAAGGAGGTTGACGGGAGAAGGATATTGCACTCCGTTGAATGAGTCTCTCACTGACCAGGGGCCCAGCAGAGAAGTCAGAAAGGTTGAAATAGAGGCAGCGTTCACCTCACCAAGCCGTGCATCCTGGCATAGGCCACTTCAGCATGGCAGAGGTGTCTTCTTCTGTTTCTCACAAAGGTACCATCTGTCACCAATCTGAGCACCCACAGAACTGACTGCCTGCATGAAGTATCTGTTTCATTTGCATAAAGGCAATGACGGGCTAGCAGTTGCCCTGAATAGAAAAAGGGCATTCTTATAACATATATTTTCAATATAGAAAAGCAGAAGAGGGCTTCCCTGGTGGGTAAGGACACTGCCTTGCAGGGCAAGGGGCGCCGGTTCGATCCCTGGCCTGGGAAGATCCCACGTGCCGCGGAGCTGCTGGACCGATGTGTCCAATCACCGAGCCGGAGCTCTGCTGAGAGGGAGGCCACTGTGATGGGAGGCCCACACAGGCCAAAGAACAAAGATAAATAAATGAAAGACCTATAGAAGTGGCCAAAAAAAAAAAAAAAGAAAAGCAGAAGAGAATGCATCAGTTCAGAAAACCCCAAGAAGCTCATGGATAAAATCAAAGGGATTTGCACTGAGATGGGTGCAAGATAAGGTTGAAAAAACAGAAAGGGGCAATTACAAAGAAATTTATATTCTAAGTAAAGGAGTCTGGACTTCATTAAAGGCAATGATGAGTCATTACATTATTTAAAGCAAGAGAGTAAGCAGCTCATCCTGAAAGCAACATGAAGTCTGAAGGACCACAAATATAAAAACCAATGGTGTGGTTCTCACAGTCATCCACACTATAAATTATGAGTCCCAAATTAGGACAACATGGACATAAAGGAAGGACAAACTCTAGAAAAATATGAGGGACAGAAATAAGAGGAGAGTAAAAGGAAATGGTGAGAGGTAGACTATGTTAATGTGTGTGTGTGTGTGACTCTTTGCGACCCCATGGACTGGGAGCCTGCCAGACTCCTCTGTCCATGGAATTTTCCAGGCAGGAATACTGGAGTCAGTTGCCATTTCCTTCTCCGGCAGATCTTTCTGACCTAGGGATTGAACCCTCATCTCTTGCGCCTCCTTCACTGGCAGGCAGATTCTTTACCACTGCACCACCTGGTAAGTCCATATTAATATAGGGAAGATAACGGGTGACTATCATTTAAGAGCATCAGAATGAACATGAGGTCAGTTTGGAAACCTCCTGTATTTGAGATATACTGTGGCACATCTAGAAAAAAGTAGCAAGCATACAGAAAAATATATGTTCTGGGATTCAGGAATGTGATCTGCAGGTGTTGATTTCACGGATCATCAGTGCAAGCAGAATCCACAGATGTGGAAGGTGGAGGCTTTCGCCTCGGAAGATGGCGGCACAGGGCAATGAGAAAATGAATGCATGGGACCTGGACAGAACATCAGCAGCAGGAAAACAAGCAGAGGAACAGGATCCAGAGGAAATCCAGAGGGGGAGGATTTGAAGGACAGAGTGCTTAATAGGTACAGTATTACAAAAAGTATAAATCAGTTAGGAACAGAAGAGTCTCCACTGCTTTTTCAACTAAGAGCTCCATTGGTGATCTTGGCTAAATCAATACCAATGAATTACTAGAGAAAGAAGTCAAATTTGGCCCACCAAGGAACAAGTAAAGGTGAAGATTCAAAAAAGTTGAGTTTGTAAGCCAGCTGAGCCCAGCATTACCTGGAGAACATCGTTTAAAATATTTCCGGGGGGGGGGGGGAAATGAAAAGAAAACATTTCGGGGGTGGTTCAGGTGATTGATAAGGAGTCAGTCTAGAGACCTGTGTGTGGAAACCCAAAGGGGCTGAAAAGGCTGTGAAGAACCTGAGCTATGATGCTTGGGAGGGAGGCATTGAAAGCAACCCAGAATAGAGACAATTTCTTTTTAAGATGAGAGATTTGAGTAGGATTGTCCCCCAAGACAGAAGAACAACAAGAAAGCTACAGGAGAAAAGAGGACTTAACCAATGGGGCTACAAGATTCCTGAGGGGATGGAGGGACGATGGGATGGATGGGAAGTGCAGGTGGGAGAATCTTTCATGCAACAAGGAAAAGCACTTTCTTACTCCTCCTGAGATGAGGTGGGTGTAGAGACAGCAAAGGAAGAGCAAGGAAATAGAAAAACATGGAGACTTCCAGCCTCATGGTCTTTTTTTATGAGACAGTGGGAAAGGTCATGTGTTGAGAATGAAAAATGAGGATAAGAGAGAAAGATGTCGATATTTAGAGAGGAGCCTAGACTGCAAAGGAAAATGCTGTGCTCTAGGGAGGGTTAAAGACCCAGCTGAGAGGGAAGCCCAAGAAGCTCTCGTGACCAAGAAGAGCCAAGGGTGTTTTTTTTTCTACAGCAACCCAGTTCATGTGGGTTTAGTGAAAATGAAATGGTTAAGCCAATCCAGTTTATGTGTAAAATAAAAATCCTCTCTGCCATCCACGTGCGAGGCTGATAAAAGATGTGGAAGGTGGAGGCTTTCGCCTCGGAAGATGGCGGCACAGGGCAATGAGAAAATGAATGCATGGGACCTGGACAGAACATCAGCAGCAGGAAAACAAGCAGAGGAACAGGATCCAGAGGAAATCCAGAGGGGGAGGATTTGAAGGACAGAGTGCTTAATAGGTACAGTATTACAAAAAGTATAAATCAGTTAGGAACAGAAGAGTCTCCACTGCTTTTTCAACTAAGAGCTCCATTGGTGATCTTGGCTAAATCAATACCAATGAATTACTAGAGAAAGAAGTCAAATTTGGCCCACCAAGGAACAAGTAAAGGTGAAGATTCAAAAAAGTTGAGTTTGTAAGCCAGCTGAGCCCAGCATTACCTGGAGAACATCGTTTAAAATATTTCCGGGGGGGGGGGGAAATGAAAAGAAAACATTTCGGGGGTGGTTCAGGTGATTGATAAGGAGTCAGTCTAGAGACCTGTGTGTGGAAACCCAAAGGGGCTGAAAAGGCTGTGAAGAACCTGAGCTATGATGCTTGGGAGGGAGGCATTGAAAGCAACCCAGAATAGAGACAATTTCTTTTTAAGATGAGAGATTTGAGTAGGATTGTCCCCCAAGACAGAAGAACAACAAGAAAGCTACAGGAGAAAAGAGGACTTAACCAATGGGGCTACAAGATTCCTGAGGGGATGGAGGGACGATGGGATGGATGGGAAGTGCAGGTGGGAGAATCTTTCATGCAACAAGGAAAAGCACTTTCTTACTCCTCCTGAGATGAGGTGGGTGTAGAGACAGCAAAGGAAGAGCAAGGAAATAGAAAAACATGGAGACTTCCAGCCTCATGGTCTTTTTTTATGAGACAGTGGGAAAGGTCATGTGTTGAGAATGAAAAATGAGGATAAGAGAGAAAGATGTCGATATTTAGAGAGGAGCCTAGACTGCAAAGGAAAATGCTGTGCTCTAGGGAGGGTTAAAGACCCAGCTGAGAGGGAAGCCCAAGAAGCTCTCGTGACCAAGAAGAGCCAAGGGTGTTTTTTTTTTTTTTCTACAGCAACCCAGTTCATGTGGGTTTAGTGAAAATGAAATGGTTAAGCCAATCCAGTTTATGTGTAAAATAAAAATCCTCTCTGCCATCCACGTGAGAGGCTGATAAAATAAGAGAGTCAGGGACTTCCCAGGTGGTCCAGTGCAATGCAGGGGACGTGGGTTTAATCCTTGGTTGGGGAACTAAGATCCTACATGCATCAGAGCAACTAAGCCCAGGTGCCACAACTACTGAGCTCCCCGTCACACCACAACTAGCATCTGGCACTGCAATGAAAGATCCCACATGCTCCAACTAACACCTGACACAGCCAAATACATAAATAGATATTTATTAAAATAATAATAAAGTCGAAGGAGATAGGGTGCTTGTTTACGTGCATGGTTAATTAGGTCAGGGCTCCCTTATTTGGTGCTTACTTAGCACCATCCATGGTATTCAATACCAAGGGATTTACTTTGTATCCGTTAATCCCACCAGTCCCATCATTGTATTATACCCATTTTACAGATAAGGAAAGTGAAGCATAAATAAGCTAACAGCTTACACTTTGAGTACTAGACCTGCATTTCAGAGATATCATTAACATCCCAACATTATGGTGTTAATTAATGGGGCCAATTAATGGGACCCTACTGCATTTCAACAGCCAGAGGCTTAATGCCCATACCAGGCCATCCATAAAGAAATGCATGATCCTGAAATTTTGTTTTGTTCCGTGAATGTTTTCAGAAATGGAAACTTTTCCCAGGTTTTGAAAACAATATTGAAATAATTCCCTTGATGTTGAGTTTTAACCCTAAAGTTGTTCTTCAGAAATTTGGAAACTTTTCCCAGGTTTTGCTAAACAAGGAAAAACAGCAAAGGAAGAGCAAGGAAATAGAAAAACATGGAGACTTCCAGCCTCATGGTCTTTTTTGAGACAGTGGGAAAGGTCATGTGTTGAGAATGAAAATGAGGATAAGAGAGAAAGATGTCGATATTTAGAGAGGAGCCTAGACTGCAAAGGAAAATGCTGTGCTCTAGGGAGGGTTAAAGACCCAGCTGAGAGGGAAGCCCAAGAAGCTCTCGTGACCAAGAAGAGCCAAGGGTGTTTTTTTTTTTTTTCTACAGCAACCCAGTTCATGTGGGTTTAGTGAAAATGAAATGGTTAAGCCAATCCAGTTTATGTGTAAAATAAAAATCCTCTCTGCCATCCACGTGAGAGGCTGATAAAATAAGAGAGTCAGGGACTTCCCAGGTGGTCCAGTGCAATGCAGGGGACGTGGGTTTAATCCTTGGTTGGGGAACTAAGATCCTACATGCATCAGAGCAACTAAGCCCAGGTGCCACAACTACTGAGCTCCCCGTCACACCACAACTAGCATCTGGCACTGCAATGAAAGATCCCACATGCTCCAACTAACACCTGACACAGCCAAATACATAAATAGATATTTATTAAAATAATAATAAAGTCGAAGGAGATAGGGTGCTTGTTTACGTGCATGGTTAATTAGGTCAGGGCTCCCTTATTTGGTGCTTACTTAGCACCATCCATGGTATTCAATACCAAGGGATTTACTTTGTATCCGTTAATCCCACCAGTCCCATCATTGTATTATACCCATTTTACAGATAAGGAAAGTGAAGCATAAATAAGCTAACAGCTTACACTTTGAGTACTAGACCTGCATTTCAGAGATATCATTAACATCCCAACATTATGGTGTTAATTAATGGGGCCAATTAATGGGACCCTACTGCATTTCAACAGCCAGAGGCTTAATGCCCATACCAGGCCATCCATAAAGAAATGCATGATCCTGAAATTTTGTTTTGTTCCGTGAATGTTTTCAGAAATGGAAACTTTTCCCAGGTTTTGAAAACAATATTGAAATAATTCCCTTGATGTTGAGTTTTAACCCTAAAGTTGTTCTAAAGTCATTAGCCCTTGCTAATGACTTGTTTCCCAGAAATAAGCTAAAGTGCGATGCATCTCTGTATTTAATATGCATACCTTGTTTTCTAAGTGAATAGAAAATGAAGTAGATATGAAGTAGTTCCTACCTCACTTGATAGCATTAAAATTAACTAATGATGCTTTTCAGTGTCTACAAGAAAACACTATGACCTCCAGGGCTCCATATAACTTCATCAGCTTTATGATTTTATAATTTAGAGAAAGAGGAAGAAAATGTTTCCTTTGCCACTCAAATTTCTAGCTAGTTTCTTGCCCTCTTTGACATTTTAATGCTCTAAGAAGCTGGGAGAATCGAATGAAAGTATTCATAAACCATATAGCACTATATATTATTATTTCAAACATATGTTGGTTAAAGGCAGAATAAGATTAATCCAAGAAGTAAAGAAGGTCCTTGACATGGAATTGGAGATTTTTATTTTTTAAGTTTGTGGGCATTATGAAAGTCTGAAAAAATGAAATTATTAACTTAGTTAATTAATGTGATTATGAAGGAAAAGGGTGGTAGAAGTTCATTTCCACAGCACTAAATGTCAGTGAAAGGCTTGCTCTGAGAATTCTGAAAACTTGTCTACCACGCTATGAGATTCAGTGGCCAGGCAAAAACTTGCATGTGTTATGCTGTTGTTTTATTTTTTAAGGACTTTATTTCACTGATGCACTCCTATTTTAGAGATATGTTCTCCCTATAGATTTCAGTAAGAGACATTTATACACTATATTATCATGTGTATTGTATTAGCTTTCTGTTGCTGCTATAATCACCATAAACTTAATATCTTAAACAGAAATTTGTTAATTATCACAGCTCTGGAAGTCAGAAATCTACATTTCTAGACCTGCATTTCAGAGATATCATTAACATCCCAACATTATGGTGTTAATTAATGGGGCCAATTAATGGGACCCTACTGCATTTCAACAGCCAGAGGCTTAATGCCCATACCAGGCCATCCATAAAGAAATGCATGATCCTGAAATTTTGTTTTGTTCCGTGAATGTTTTCAGAAATGGAAACTTTTCCCAGGTTTTGAAAACAATATTGAAATAATTCCCTTGATGTTGAGTTTTAACCCTAAAGTTGTTCTAAAGTCATTAGCCCTTGCTAATGACTTGTTTCCCAGAAATAAGCTAAAGTGCGATGCATCTCTGTATTTAATATGCATACCTTGTTTTCTAAGTGAATAGAAAATGAAGTAGATATGAAGTAGTTCCTACCTCACTTGATAGCATTAAAATTAACTAATGATGCTTTTCAGTGTCTACAAGAAAACACTATGACCTCCAGGGCTCCATATAACTTCATCAGCTTTATGATTTTATAATTTAGAGAAAGAGGAAGAAAATGTTTCCTTTGCCACTCAAATTTCTAGCTAGTTTCTTGCCCTCTTTGACATTTTAATGCTCTAAGAAGCTGGGAGAATCGAATGAAAGTATTCATAAACCATATAGCACTATATATTATTATTTCAAACATATGTTGGTTAAAGGCAGAATAAGATTAATCCAAGAAGTAAAGAAGGTCCTTGACATGGAATTGGAGATTTTTATTTTTTAAGTTTGTGGGCATTATGAAAGTCTGAAAAAATGAAATTATTAACTTAGTTAATTAATGTGATTATGAAGGAAAAGGGTGGTAGAAGTTCATTTCCACAGCACTAAATGTCAGTGAAAGGCTTGCTCTGAGAATTCTGAAAACTTGTCTACCACGCTATGAGATTCAGTGGCCAGGCAAAAACTTGCATGTGTTATGCTGTTGTTTTATTTTTTAAGGACTTTATTTCACTGATGCACTCCTATTTTAGAGATATGTTCTCTCCCCTATAGATTTCCAGTAAGAGACATTTATACACTATATTATCATGTGTATTGTATTAGCTTTCTGTTGCTGCTATAATCACCATAAACTTAATATCTTAAAAACAGAAATTTGTTAATTATCTCACAGCTCTGGAAGTCAGAAATCTAAAATGGGTCTCACAAGGCTCAGATAATATGTTGATGTTGAGGGAAATTGGAAGATTGCAGTACCAGCTGTCATGTCCATGAGGCTTTTAGGTAGCTAGCAATATGAGTGGCCTCCAAAGACTACAGCAGAGTCTTTACTTGGTGGCTCAGCAGTAAGTAATCTCTGGCCATGCAGGAGTCACAGGTTTGATCCCTGGGTCAGGAAGATCCCCTGGAGGAGGGCATGGCAACCCACTCTAGTATTCTTGCCTGGAGAATCCCACGAACAGAGGAACCTGGCGGGCTACAGTCCATAGTATCACAACACAACTAAAGTGACTTAGCATACATGAGCGCACCTCTACGATTAAGAACCCTGTTACCAGAGTCACATCTTCTAGTCAATGTGGAGATTAGGGGTACCATAGTTAATTAGGGTTTTGTAGCTCCTGCCCATAGGTTTAGTCTCTTTTATCCAACAGCCTCCCTCTATCTTCAGGCCAACAAGGGCAGGCTAAACCTTTCTCCTGCTCTATGTCATCATTCTCTCAATTTTCTGCCTCCTTCTTCCCGTTTAAGGAACCTCATGATTGCACTGGACCCACCTGAGTCATGCAAACCAGTCTCCCTATTTGAATGTAAGCTGGTTAGTTACCTTAATTCCATCTGCAAATTCCTCTTTGTCCTGTAACAAAATATCTTCCTAGGTTCTAGGGATTAGAATGTGGAAGAGCAGGGAAGGGCACATAATTCTGCCTACCACACAGGTTGTAACCCATTCTTAAATCGCTAAGCATCAGACACATAAGATGCCAGATAATTTACAGAATCATTGCCCCCCGCCCCCGCACCCATCCTATGAGGCTTGATTTTAGAATGGGGAGTCGGGGAGGGAGGTCCTCTTTCCTTGAGGGTGAAGCCTCTAGTAGTGTGATGATGAAAGTAATAGCCAGCTCATCAGAGAGGAGGAAGGCGAGGCCCCTGTTTCATCTTGCCCACAAAATTATAACAATCCACTCTCCTAGCCAGCAGATTGTAAGCTTCTGTTGCTGCTATAATCACCATAAACTTAATATCTTAAAAACAGAAATTTGTTAATTATCTCACAGCTCTGGAAGTCAGAAATCTAAAATGGGTCTCACAAGGCTCAGATAATATGTTGATGTTGAGGGAAATTGGAAGATTGCAGTACCAGCTGTCATGTCCATGAGGCTTTTAGGTAGCTAGCAATATGAGTGGCCTCCAAAGACTACAGCAGAGTCTTTACTTGGTGGCTCAGCAGTAAGTAATCTCTGGCCATGCAGGAGTCACAGGTTTGATCCCTGGGTCAGGAAGATCCCCTGGAGGAGGGCATGGCAACCCACTCTAGTATTCTTGCCTGGAGAATCCCACGAACAGAGGAACCTGGCGGGCTACAGTCCATAGTATCACAACACAACTAAAGTGACTTAGCATACATGAGCGCACCTCTACGATTAAGAACCCTGTTACCAGAGTCACATCTTCTAGTCAATGTGGAGATTAGGGGTACCATAGTTAATTAGGGTTTTGTAGCTCCTGCCCATAGGTTTAGTCTCTTTTATCCAACAGCCTCCCTCTATCTTCAGGCCAACAAGGGCAGGCTAAACCTTTCTCCTGCTCTATGTCATCATTCTCTCAATTTTCTGCCTCCTTCTTCCCGTTTAAGGAACCTCATGATTGCACTGGACCCACCTGAGTCATGCAAACCAGTCTCCCTATTTGAATGTAAGCTGGTTAGTTACCTTAATTCCATCTGCAAATTCCTCTTTGTCCTGTAACAAAATATCTTCCTAGGTTCTAGGGATTAGAATGTGGAAGAGCAGGGAAGGGCACATAATTCTGCCTACCACACAGGTTGTAACCCATTCTTAAATCGCTAAGCATCAGACACATAAGATGCCAGATAATTTACAGAATCATTGCCCCCCGCCCCCGCACCCATCCTATGAGGCTTGATTTTAGAATGGGGAGTCGGGGAGGGAGGTCCTCTTTCCTTGAGGGTGAAGCCTCTAGTAGTGTGCTGATGAACGTCATAGCCAGCTCATCAGAGAGGAGGAAGGGAGGCTGCTTTGTAGCAGTCACTGATTTCTGTGATGAAAATACCCCCTCCTCATGGTCAGTTTCATCTACCAACAGGAAGCCAACTAGCCCACAAAATTATAACAATCCACTCTCCTGAGCCAGTACAAGGAGCTTCCATCAACATCCTCTCCTCTAGGGAACACAAGGTTAACTGAAGCATCCCAGTGCTCTCCCCCAAGTTCCCCTTAGCCCACAGGCTTCACTCTTCCAGACCCCCCTGGCATGACCAGATGCTAAGGGGTGGGCTGCCTTTCATACCTTTGCACATATTAAGGAGACAGGGAGTACGCTTTACTTTCTCACTCACACACGGGGTGACCCATCAGAAAGAGACCCAGTGTTCTCTGGTGACCTTCTGGGAGAGGAGAGAAGACAAACCAAAGGTCAAGGGGGTTGTTAAGACCAAAAGGCCAACCTGGACTACTTGGGTTCTGCTCGGCTCTTGGTTCCTGGCTGGCTGCCCTGTGCCTGGGGAGGAGGCTGGTGTTTCGGTCGCTGGGGTTCCTGTGTGTGTCGGCTGTGCGTGTTTAAAGAGTGCTTGGGCTTCCCCTGGTGGTCCAGTGGGTAAGGACACTGCCTTGCAGTGCAAGGGGCGCCGGTTCGATCCCTGGCCTGGGAAAATCCCACGTGCCGTGGAGCGGCTGGACTGATGTGTCCAATTACTGAGCCAGAGCTCTGGAGTGCGTGCGCCCAGAGCCAGCGCTCTGCAACGACAGACGCCACTGCGATGGGAGGCCCACAGGAGCCAAAGAACAAAGATGGATGAAAATAGAGAAATGAAAGACCAATAGAAGTGGCCCACCTGCTCCCCTCCCTCCCCAACCCGAACCCCGCCCAAAAATAAATAAATAAATAAATCTTTTTTTAAAAAAAAGAGTGAATGCTTCATCAGCACAGCCATTATCGCTTCCCTTGGCCGTTTGCACAGTGGCAATGGGAAGCATGCCATTTCGAGATGGCTAATGGCCATTTTTCTTGTATCTGACCCAAGCTACTAAATAGGCTCACATTTAGTAGGAAACACCACAGATTTATATACAAGAGGAAAAACTAGGTCAGGGTGGCAGTCTGGGCCAAATTAGCCAGAGAAATAAAGTCTGTGGGAGGGCCAGAGTGGGCCACTCCTCCTCTCGCCAGGCCTTTTAGATGAATGCTCCTCACACCGGGATGTGAACAGGAATCCCCCGTGGAGCTTGTTACAATGCAGGTTCTGTTTCAGAAGGTCTGGGGTGACATCCAATTCTGCACCTTTTTTTTTTTTTTTAATCTTTATTTACTTGACTGCCTCCGGTCTTAGTCACAACTCACAGGATCTCCACTGTGGCCCATGGCCTCTCTAGTGATGGTGCCTGGGTTCAGCTGCTCTGTGGCATGTGGGATCTGAGTTATCCTACCAGGGATCTCTGTCCCCTCCACAGCAAGACAGACCATCAACCCCTGGATCACCAGGGAGGTCCCTGTGTGTCTAATAAGTGATGCCAAGGCAGCCAGTTCAAGGACCTTTTGAATGGGAAGTATCTACATATCAACTCACTCCCTTTCTCTCACTTTTAGAGAAATTTACACCAATCCCTACAGTTATCACATTAGAAAATAAATCCAGTTAAGACTTGTAGTTAATGATTGTGGTACATCTAGCAGTATGGTATAACTTAGGAGGGAATGCTGCTTTTGAGAAAACTGTTTCAGCCACTAACATTTCTGAATGGTACACTGTACATTCTCTGAACCATGAAGAAATGAGCTATGAATGACCCGCAGGCCAGCCAATTATGGGTATTAAGTGACAACTAAGAAGTCACTTTTAGGATTAGAGTTTACAATACAGTTCTTCAGGATATGCAAGCCTCTTAATTAGTTCCTGGTGATTATTTGATGATTTTCTTAGCTCCACCTGAATGCCAAAAGACTATGCTATATTAAGGGAATACCTCTACAATCTTGAGACTGAAGTGGTATGGACCTCTCTTTAAAGGAGAAAATAGAAAGGGACAGGGGTTGAATGGAAATGAATGAGAAGCAGAGAGGAAAGGAAGAAAGAGAAAGATTTTAAAGTTACTATGAGAATCCTTTCAATGAAGGTGTAATAGCTCATGACCTGGAAGTGAATTGCTGAATCAGATTTAGTAAATAAAGTGCCTATACTCTTTTTTTTAATACTGCCAGCATTTCATTTCAATTCCTTATGTAGAAGTCCAGTCTTATGTCTATCCCAGAGCCTACATCTCTACAGATGTATCATCTCAAAAGCTACCATGTCCCTGGCCTTGGGAGAAGAGGTGGAGCTTACAGACTTACTTTACAGGAGTAGTTCAGAGAGGGGCAGGGGCCTGTTCAAGGTCACATGGCACAAGAGAACACCTCCCAAGACAGACAGTCTGCTCTACAGCCAGGTAGGGAGCCCCTTGGAGAAAGAAAAGACTCACACTCTTGCACATTCTATAAGCCATCAGCTTTGGGCTTTAGTAACTCTTAGGAAAACTATCTGTTGCTTAGTAACCAGGCATAAACTTTGACCAACTCTCTATCTTTAAAAAAATAAAGAGAAGGATGAAGAGAGATATAGGTAGCAGGAAAAAGAATTGTGTTTTCATAGAGAAATCAAAGAATCCTCCCTTTCTCTCACTTTTAGAGAAATTTACACCAATCCTACAGTTATCACATTAGAAAATAAATCCAGTTAAGACTTGTAGTTAATGATTGTGGTACATCTAGCAGTATGGTATAACTTAGGAGGGAATGCTGCTTTTGAGAAAACTGTTTCAGCCACTAACATTTCTGAATGGTACACTGTACATTCTCTGAACCATGAAGAAATGAGCTATGAATGACCCGCAGGCCAGCCAATTATGGGTATTAAGTGACAACTAAGAAGTCACTTTTAGGATTAGAGTTTACAATACAGTTCTTCAGGATATGCAAGCCTCTTAATTAGTTCCTGGTGATTATTTGATGATTTTCTTAGCTCCACCTGAATGCCAAAAGACTATGCTATATTAAGGGAATACCTCTACAATCTTGAGACTGAAGTGGTATGGACCTCTCTTTAAAGGAGAAAATAGAAAGGGACAGGGGTTGAATGGAAATGAATGAGAAGCAGAGAGGAAAGGAAGAAAGAGAAAGATTTTAAAGTTACTATGAGAATCCTTTCAATGAAGGTGTAATAGCTCATGACCTGGAAGTGAATTGCTGAATCAGATTTAGTAAATAAAGTGCCTATACTCTTTTTTTTAATACTGCCAGCATTTCATTTCAATTCCTTATGTAGAAGTCCAGTCTTATGTCTATCCCAGAGCCTACATCTCTACAGATGTATCATCTCAAAAGCTACCATGTCCCTGGCCTTGGGAGAAGAGGTGGAGCTTACAGACTTACTTTACAGGAGTAGTTCAGAGAGGGGCAGGGGCCTGTTCAAGGTCACATGGCACAAGAGAACACCTCCCAAGACAGACAGTCTGCTCTACAGCCAGGTAGGGAGCCCCTTGGAGAAAGAAAAGACTCACACTCTTGCACATTCTATAAGCCATCAGCTTTGGGCTTTAGTAACTCTTAGGAAAACTATCTGTTGCTTAGTAACCAGGCATAAACTTTGACCAACTCTCTATCTTTAAAAAAATAAAGAGAAGGATGAAGAGAGATATAGGTAGCAGGAAAAAGAATTGTGTTTTCATGACTTATACATACAACAGACGTCATACTTGGTCATTGGTATCATCAGTCACTCTCTTGCCCCCAAACCTCCAACACCTAAAACCTGCAATAGCTTAGGACTTCAAGGGGCATGGGAATAGGAGGAGGAGGGACGGGGGTGGAAGAACTTTATACTCCTCCTTCTCTGGCAGATGAGCATTTGGAAGAGATTTTTCCCCCAAGTCCCAAAAAGAGTATCAAAACTGAAAATATCACTTTGAGGTTTAAAATAGATCATATCAATAATACTGAAATGCAAATGCATGCTTTTTGTTTTGCCAGTAAGGGAGACATGTTCAGCTATTTCACACTCACCCTGGAAGGTTTGGGCTGAGACTGCTCGTGGCTCAGATGGTGGAGGACCTGCCCACAGTGCGGGAGACTCGGGTCAGATCCCTGGGTGGGGGAGAGTCCCTGGAGAAGGAGGCCCTGGTGGCCCACTCCAGTGTTCCTGTCTGGAGAGGTCCACAGAGAGGCTACAAGTCCATGGAGTCACAAAGAGGTGCACACAACTGAGTGACTAGCACTTTCACTTTCACTTTGGAAAGCTCAATATTTGGACAAACAGGATGGTGTACCACTGGTGGACGTCTTTACTAATTTCTGGACAAAAATACAACTACTCTTTTGATCACCCGCCTTGGGAAGGGAGTATGTGATGACAGTGAACTCTAGCTCTGGGACTTCCCTGGTGGTCCAGTGGCTAAAACTCCATGCTTCTAAGGCAGGGGGCGCAGGTTATTTTGTTTATTTATTTGTTTTTGCCATTTTTTTAAATTTTACTTTTTTCTTTTACAGAGTTTTATTATTTACAGATATGTATAATCCCAGATTCGTCATATGCATATCCCATCTGGGGTCACAGGTTTGATTCCTGGTTGGGGAACTAAGATTCCTTACGCTGTGCAGCGCAGCCAATAAATAAAATAAAATTACTTAAAAAAAAAATAGAGAGAGAGAACTCTAGCTCTGAGACCAGTCAGTGTGGATTTGAATCCTACTTCTTCTATTTACTGGCTGCAAGTCCTTGGGCAAGTTATCTGATCCTCTGTCAGTTTCATTTGCAAACCTAGGTAATAAGATTATACACTTCATAGACTCTTGTGAGGATTAAACACTCTGTGTACGCACAGTGTCTCGGTGGGAAGCTGACACATCAGAAGCCCTGGGTCAGTGGGAGCTCACCACCCTCTCTGAGGTCTTATCATCCTCTCCAGCATCTTACCTTCTCTCTCTGAGCTGCCTTCATTTTGGATTTCAGCTTCTTCAGCCTTTTTTGATTCTTATACATTCTTCTCTTTTAGCTATTCAGAGGTTTAAAATAGATCATATCAATAATACTGAAATGCAAATGCATGCTTTTTGTTTTGCCAGTAAGGGAGACATGTTCAGCTATTTCACACTCACCCTGGAAGGTTTGGGCTGAGACTGCTCGTGGCTCAGATGGTGGAGGACCTGCCCACAGTGCGGGAGACTCGGGTCAGATCCCTGGGTGGGGGAGAGTCCCTGGAGAAGGAGGCCCTGGTGGCCCACTCCAGTGTTCCTGTCTGGAGAGGTCCACAGAGAGGCTACAAGTCCATGGAGTCACAAAGAGGTGCACACAACTGAGTGACTAGCACTTTCACTTTCACTTTGGAAAGCTCAATATTTGGACAAACAGGATGGTGTACCACTGGTGGACGTCTTTACTAATTTCTGGACAAAAATACAACTACTCTTTTGATCACCCGCCTTGGGAAGGGAGTATGTGATGACAGTGAACTCTAGCTCTGGGACTTCCCTGGTGGTCCAGTGGCTAAAACTCCATGCTTCTAAGGCAGGGGGCGCAGGTTATTTTGTTTATTTATTTGTTTTTGCCATTTTTTTAAATTTTACTTTTTTCTTTTACAGAGTTTTATTATTTACAGATATGTATAATCCCAGATTCGTCATATGCATATCCCATCTGGGGTCACAGGTTTGATTCCTGGTTGGGGAACTAAGATTCCTTACGCTGTGCAGCGCAGCCAATAAATAAAATAAAATTACTTAAAAAAAAAATAGAGAGAGAGAACTCTAGCTCTGAGACCAGTCAGTGTGGATTTGAATCCTACTTCTTCTATTTACTGGCTGCAAGTCCTTGGGCAAGTTATCTGATCCTCTGTCAGTTTCATTTGCAAACCTAGGTAATAAGATTATACACTTCATAGACTCTTGTGAGGATTAAACACTCTGTGTACGCACAGTGTCTCGGTGGGAAGCTGACACATCAGAAGCCCTGGGTCAGTGGGAGCTCACCACCCTCTCTGAGGTCTTATCATCCTCTCCAGCATCTTACCTTCTCTCTCTGAGCTGCCTTCATTTTTTGGATTTCAGCTTCTTCAGCTTCCTTCTTGATTCTTATACATTCTTCTCTTTTTAGCTAAATTGTATTGAAATTACAGAGGACAAAAAACAGTTACTATTTTTCAGCCTGAACCCCGGGAACACAAAATTATGATGAAAGGCAAATTACAGTATTGTTTGTGCTAGAGCAAGCCAAGATTATAGGTTGGTTCTTTGAGCTACTTAGATCACAGAAAATGGTCTACTGCCCATGACATTTCTCTGTGTTTCTTCCTTGGTCGCTGTCTCTCTGTCTCCCCTGCCCCCTAATCCACCCCCTCACCTCCACCGCCAGGCCAGGCTGGGGAGAAGAAAGAGCAGATCATTTTTCCTTATTATAAAACTCAGAGTTCAGGGACTTTCCTGGCAGTTCGGTGGTTAACAGTCTGCCTGGCAGTGCAGGTGACACAGGTTCAATCCCGGTTGGGGAACCACATGCTACATGGTGCAACAACAACAAAGAAAAAAAAGTCAGAGTTCATTGTTAAAAAGAAAAAAAAAAATCACTGATTTTTGGTACTACTTTCATGTCTGAAATGGAGTAAACAAATCTATGCTCTTGGAATCCAACTATTCAAAACACAGTAGAAACTTAATCTGGGGGTGAGGGAGAAATTCTCTTACGAAAGATCCCACTGACTGACACACAGCTTGGGTGAGAATTCACAAGATTTATCCCTTTGCTTCTCACATCCCAATTTCTTTATTTTTGAGGCTCTCTTTTGCAGTTTGTTTCAAGGTTTTACGCTTTTCGGTAAAGTCACTGTGTTATTTCATGGCTACTTTGAGAGTGTGGGTACTCTCATTTCTTGCCAAATTTAAGCTGAGAGATGGATTCTGACCTTATTCTGGTATTTAGATTGCATCAGTTGAAATTGTTGTCTCAGCCTGACTTCAGCCTCTGATTGGCTTCCACCTAAGGAAAAAAGTCACGAAGGTGAAACATGAATATTAAACTGAAATGTCAGCCATCACAGACTAATTAAATACATGATAAGTCTACACCACGAGTTTCTTTAACATTTTCATACCCCTGGAAATAAGGACATAACTGAAATTGAGTCCTCCTAAAACCGAGCTCCTCAGCTGAGTTTGTGATTTTCTTATACATTCTTCTTTTTAGCTAAATTGTATTGAAATTACAGAGGACAAAAACAGTTACTATTTTCAGCCTGAACCCCGGGAACACAAAATTATGATGAAAGGCAAATTACAGTATTGTTTGTGCTAGAGCAAGCCAAGATTATAGGTTGGTTCTTTGAGCTACTTAGATCACAGAAAATGGTCTACTGCCCATGACATTTCTCTGTGTTTCTTCCTTGGTCGCTGTCTCTCTGTCTCCCCTGCCCCCTAATCCACCCCCTCACCTCCACCGCCAGGCCAGGCTGGGGAGAAGAAAGAGCAGATCATTTTTCCTTATTATAAAACTCAGAGTTCAGGGACTTTCCTGGCAGTTCGGTGGTTAACAGTCTGCCTGGCAGTGCAGGTGACACAGGTTCAATCCCGGTTGGGGAACCACATGCTACATGGTGCAACAACAACAAAGAAAAAAAAGTCAGAGTTCATTGTTAAAAAGAAAAAAAAAAATCACTGATTTTTGGTACTACTTTCATGTCTGAAATGGAGTAAACAAATCTATGCTCTTGGAATCCAACTATTCAAAACACAGTAGAAACTTAATCTGGGGGTGAGGGAGAAATTCTCTTACGAAAGATCCCACTGACTGACACACAGCTTGGGTGAGAATTCACAAGATTTATCCCTTTGCTTCTCACATCCCAATTTCTTTATTTTTGAGGCTCTCTTTTGCAGTTTGTTTCAAGGTTTTACGCTTTTCGGTAAAGTCACTGTGTTATTTCATGGCTACTTTGAGAGTGTGGGTACTCTCATTTCTTGCCAAATTTAAGCTGAGAGATGGATTCTGACCTTATTCTGGTATTTAGATTGCATCAGTTGAAATTGTTGTCTCAGCCTGACTTCAGCCTCTGATTGGCTTCCACCTAAGGAAAAAAGTCACGAAGGTGAAACATGAATATTAAACTGAAATGTCAGCCATCACAGACTAATTAAATACATGATAAGTCTACACCACGAGTTTCTTTAACATTTTCATACCCCTGGAAATAAGGACATAACTGAAATTGAGTCCTCCTAAAACCGAGCTCCTCAGCTGAGTTTGTGATTAACCTCTCTATCCAAAACATTCTTCCTTTTTTGGTTTAATACCTGTTCTCGAGATTAAAGAGTATCAAAGAAAAGGGGGGATTGCAACTGAGCAAGACCCCTGAGAAAGACCCCGGGACAAACCCTCCCTCATATCCTCTACTAGAGCGCCTCTCTGCAGTTCCTAGATAATATAGTAACTGATGCACATTTCCTTGAGTTGTTTTGTAAATGCAAAACAAACAAACCAGCCCACCAAATGGAAGATGTTAACTATGTGATTAGAGCATGTAGCCCTCAAGACTGCTGGAGCCTAAAGATTAATAGTGGTGGCCTCAGGGACACAGTCCTGTGACGTCACCATCAGCCAACCAGACTTGTGCACAAGCTGATCACATGCTCTGGGACTGCCCTCCCTCACCTAGCCTTTAGAAATGCTTTCCTGAAACCCACTGCAGAGGTCACAACTCTTGAGCACTATTTGTCTCCAGCTTCTTGGCAGATGCCTTACAATAAACATGACGCTCAACCTCACCACAAACCAGGGTCAGTAGATTGGCTTTACTGTGCATGGGCAAGCAGACCCAAATTTGGTAACTATGGGTTGCCAGTTTTTTTTTAAGAAGACCTTGCTGCTGCTGCTTAGTCACTTCAGTTGTGTCCGACTCTGTGTGACCCCATGGTCTGCAGCCCGTCTGACTCCTCCATCCATGGAATTTTCCAGTAAGAACACTGGAGTAGGTTGCCATGCTCTCTCCTCCCAGAGGGATCTTCCCAACCCAGGGATGGAACCTGGGTCTCCTGCATTGCAGGCAGATTCCTCACCACTGAGCCATCAGGGAAGCCCCATATATTTGAGACCCATGAACTACAACTCGCCAGGCTTCTCCGTCCATGGGATGTTTCAGGCAAGAATACTGGAATGGGTTGCCATTTAGTATTTGCATAAAAGAGAAAGAGCTGGCCTGAAAGATAAGGCCATATTCCCCCAATAAGAGGACAAAGCTGTGAGGGGTTTCCAATTGCATGTGTATTCAGGTTTTTACACAGAGTGATATCACACCTGAAAGTCCTTACTAAGTAATAAGAAATAGTGCTTTGAATAAGAAACATTCTTCCTTGCTAGAGTATGACTGTTCCTTAACCTAATAAAGATGAGAATCAATGATGCTTCCAATGTGTTTCTTCTTCTGACTCTACTGCCCTGTATTCAAGGAGCAAAGCTCAGAAAATCCTCAGAGGGCTTGCTATGAGACAAGTATGCAGTCTTTATAACCTTTTAAAAGTACAATGGGAATATTCTAGGTAAAACTGATGGTCAATCCATACTATTTATTGTTCTTTATTTAGGTATTCAAGGGAAAATATATGGATGTTAGATTATTCGTCTGCTCTCTCTTAAACCTATAACAACCAGGGGCCAGAAATCCTTGCAGCTTGACAATCATCTAAGAATTACTGTTTAGGGATTTCTCAGTGTTTATGCAAGCGTGGCATGCATATTTTAAAGATTCCTTTGAAATAATTCTCTGGTGCTTTGGTCACTAAAAGTGTCAGTTCTCTGAAAGATTCACTTGCACAGAAGACGCATTAAAATAATTTGCATTCATCATAGTTTGTATAATTAAACAGATAAAGACACCATAGAGACTTCTGTGTCCCAAAAGATCTAAAATACCTGTTGGGTCCTGGCCCTAAGGAAAGAAATAGTGAGGGCTACTGACACTTTTATCTAATATTACAGCTACTTTTAGTATCACTTAGACCCATTCCAACATTTTAAGGGGTAGACAAAAAAAAGAAGAGGTTGGCAATTTTTAAAATGGAGAAAGGCAGATGCCTAAGCATTTACATATTTTCTTTAAAACTTATCTCAAAGTTTAATATACTCTAGAACTCTTTTCTACCCTGTATTCTCTTCCCCATGACCATTCTAGATATACCATATAGCATAACTCCTGATCATTTTTGGTTAAAGCCCCAAGATGATAGGCACCAACACCTCCAGATTCCTAAGGCAAATGCTTGACTCTTTAGGGAGGATCTGCAAGCAGATAACTGGAACACAGTTTGGAGAACCTTCCTTGGCAACACCTTTCATCCTGTGAAAAAGGTTAGCTAGGCCAAGGGGGTTAGAAATCAGATCAAAGATGTCTTTGTGAATTTCATCTTCTCCATAGAGAAGAAGGAATCTTCAAATCAATGTAGGACAGATTTCATGAAAACCATCTGAAGAGCTCATCTGTGTCCCCAGGAGACGGAGGGACCCCGGGGACCCAGGTTTAGGGAGATTCACTGTCAGAACAGACATGGCGCCAGTCAGACTGGCCATTGAGAAGAGGTGGCCATGAGGTGAATGGCCTGTGTTCCCAGCGTTTGTGGGAAGAAGGCACAAGTGTTTCCCACACTCCCAAGCTGGTGGTCATGAAAGAGAATGCCGGTAGAAAGCCACCTGGAAGGGCCTTGCCCAAGTGGACAGCCCAAAGGCACAGTGGCGCTCTCCACAGGTCGTCTAGCTCCCAAGAGACAACCGTGCAGCCAAGGCCTGACAGCAGGGAAGGATCCAGGCACGAGATGCCTAGCGGGCAAAGGGGTACCCGGAAGAGTTCCTCTAAGAACCCCAGGCAGGAGATGCACAGCCAACACACTCCAAAACTTGGAGAAGATGGGATCCATGCATGGAAGATTCTAACCTCTTTTTTTTTTTTTTTAAAATATTTATTTATTTACTTATTTTGGTGGTGGTGGGGTGGGGAGGGAGGGGAGCAGGCGGACCACTTCTATTGGTCTTTCATTTGTCCATTTTCATCCGTCCTTGTTCTTTGGCCCCTTGTGGGCCTCCCATCGCGGTGGCCTCTGTTGTCGCAGAGCACCAGCTCTGGGCGCATGCGCTCCAGAGCTCTGGCTCGGTCATTGGACACATCGGTCCAGTCGCTCCACGGCACATGGGATCTTCCCAGGCCAGGGATCAAACCAGCGCCCCTTGCACTGCAAGGCGGTGTCCTTACCCACTGGACCACCAGGGAAGCCCGCTAGCCTCTTTTTCCTCCCTTTGACCCACGAGAAGGAATCAACAGAGAAACGGAGGAGTCAACGAGAAAAATACGGCCACACCCATTTCCTCTGTGCCAGCCTTCTATCCCAAATAGGCCCAGGCTGGGAATTCCCAGTGGTGCCGTAGTTGGGACTCTGTTCTTCCGCTGCAGGGGACGCAGGTTCCATCCCTAGTAGGGACCTAGATCCTGCATGCCATGGGGTGCGGCAGAAATTCGAAAACAGGCCTGAGCTGGAAGAGGAAAGGAGCTTTCATCCTATCAGCAACAGAGTTGTAACCAGTATTAGGACTGAACTTACTGAAATGACACTGTTTTTATGCCTAGGATTAGCTGAACAACTTTATCATTTGAGAAAGACCCAAAAGATCTCATTTCATCCAAAGAACATAGGAAAAGAGTCGACCAACAAGAGTGTTGAGGGCCCCTGTTAGGAGAGACAGGGCTGTCCTCCAGGTTGTACCCTCAAATGCAGCTCATTCAGCGTGCAGGTGCCATGAGGTTCATCCCTTTCATGAGACACAGCTGGACGATGGGGAGGATCCTACCACTCGCAGTCCCTAAATGATCACCAAATGAGCTTATTTATTTTGACCTACACCTTGGAAAAAAAAACTTCTTGCAAACAACTGTGAGAGTAAGTGGCCCCTGCCTCTAACACATCTGTGTGAACAAAATCTGTGGGAAGTGCGTGTCCAGCCCTTTCAGTCCCGGCAGCTGCTGGAAAAGAGAAGATGGGAATGACGGGCACGAGAGAACTTCGTTGTTGAGTGAGTCAGTCACCAGGCAGAGGTGACCCAGACAGCGCCTCCCACTGTCACATGCTCCAGAGGCCCGAAAGTCTCTATTTGCGAGTGAAAACAAGGAAATATTCTTTTTATACCTACCCTGGGCCCCCCACCTACCCACCTCTTAGTGTTGCAACTGACTCTCCATTATTTTTCTCCCCCCATAACCAGTTTACTGCCACGATTAGTATGCTTGTGACAGCACTGATCAGGATGGGAGTAAAAGCTATCACAGGCACATGCAGCGCCCCAGGTAAGATTTCTTCAGAGCTGATCAGCTAAGAGGCTGTAAATTATTTGGCAATTATGCCATCTTTTCATTCCCACGTTCACTGGCATCGTCTTGTTTGCTACTTATGAAAATATCAGAAGCAAAAATCTACTTGCATACTTTTGACATTAAATGCAGGTTTTGACTTTAAAAACATATCAAGCAGCACAATGACCCAGTGACCTATAAATGTACATTGAAAGACAGACATGGGCAGGGTGACATTCCGTAGGGACCTAGATCCTGCATGCCATGGGGTGCGGCAGAAATTCGAAAACAGGCCTGAGCTGGAAGAGGAAAGGAGCTTTCATCCTATCAGCAACAGAGTTGTAACCAGTATTAGGACTGAACTTACTGAAATGACACTGTTTTTATGCCTAGGATTAGCTGAACAACTTTATCATTTGAGAAAGACCCAAAAGATCTCATTTCATCCAAAGAACATAGGAAAAGAGTCGACCAACAAGAGTGTTGAGGGCCCCTGTTAGGAGAGACAGGGCTGTCCTCCAGGTTGTACCCTCAAATGCAGCTCATTCAGCGTGCAGGTGCCATGAGGTTCATCCCTTTCATGAGACACAGCTGGACGATGGGGAGGATCCTACCACTCGCAGTCCCTAAATGATCACCAAATGAGCTTATTTATTTTGACCTACACCTTGGAAAAAAAAACTTCTTGCAAACAACTGTGAGAGTAAGTGGCCCCTGCCTCTAACACATCTGTGTGAACAAAATCTGTGGGAAGTGCGTGTCCAGCCCTTTCAGTCCCGGCAGCTGCTGGAAAAGAGAAGATGGGAATGACGGGCACGAGAGAACTTCGTTGTTGAGTGAGTCAGTCACCAGGCAGAGGTGACCCAGACAGCGCCTCCCACTGTCACATGCTCCAGAGGCCCGAAAGTCTCTATTTGCGAGTGAAAACAAGGAAATATTCTTTTTATACCTACCCTGGGCCCCCCACCTACCCACCTCTTAGTGTTGCAACTGACTCTCCATTATTTTTCTCCCCCCATAACCAGTTTACTGCCACGATTAGTATGCTTGTGACAGCACTGATCAGGATGGGAGTAAAAGCTATCACAGGCACATGCAGCGCCCCAGGTAAGATTTCTTCAGAGCTGATCAGCTAAGAGGCTGTAAATTATTTGGCAATTATGCCATCTTTTCATTCCCACGTTCACTGGCATCGTCTTGTTTGCTACTTATGAAAATATCAGAAGCAAAAATCTACTTGCATACTTTTGACATTAAATGCAGGTTTTGACTTTAAAAACATATCAAGCAGCACAATGACCCAGTGACCTATAAATGTACATTGAAAGACAGACATGGGCAGGGTGCTAAGCGGATCCTTGGGTGTCCCTGTCCTCTTGCGTCCAAGCAGCTAGCATGCTGGCTTACCGAGTGTAATGGGTGGCAGGTTAATGGACTTCATCCTTCGTTGCTCCTTCCACCTCTCCAGGTCCTCCAGCTCTTTTGCAGCCACTGAGTCAGGTGAGAAATAATAAATCAGCAATGATGAGACTGTGAAAAGAAAACACCCTTGAAGGCATAACACACCACCGTCAGATGGACATTTACCTATATGCAGGCATGAATGGACGAGATGCCCAGGAAAAGAAGGCAGCACCCCGTCCTAACCCCTTAGGATGACCCTAAGCACTTTCTCTCCCAGAGTCTGCACAGAAGGTTCAAATTTGAAAACAGCCTGAGCTCCTGCTAAATAAAGAAGTTTAGAACTTTAGTTTTTCTTCCCATTCTGGCATTTTTCAAACCTTACATCATTTAATGTTAAAAGTTTCCTATAGGGCTTCCCTGGTGGGCCAGTGGGTAGAGAGTCCGCCTTGCAGTGCAAGGGGCACCAGTTCAATCCCTGGCCTGGGAAGATCCCACGTGCCGCAGAGCGGCTGGACGGGTGTGTCCAATTGTGAGCTAGCGATCTGGAGCACCTATGCCCAGAGCCAGTGCTCAGCAATGAGGGAGGCCACTGCGATGGGAGGCCCACACAGCCCAAAGAATTAAGATGGATGAAAATAAATAAATGAAGGACCAATAAAAAGAGACCAAAATTAAAAAAAAAAAAAAAGAAAAAAGTTTCCTATAGAGTATGCAAAACATTCATGTGTCGATAAGAACTTTTCATACACAGTAAACATAAACCCCCATAGAATTCTGATGCCTGTATCCACTGTATTTTAAATATTCCCCAAGATTACTATACCCATGAGGCAGAAGGGCTCTCAGATTCCCAGCATTTGGGACCTCTAGGCTGAGCCTACTCCGGTGGAGCGGTGCCCATTCCCCAAGTATACACCGACTGGCAGCAGGGGGCGCCAGAGATACTGGTTAGGTTTTTTCAAGACATCTCATTAGACTTGATTATTTCAAACATCCGTTTATATATTTTAATTACTAGAGTCAAAGAAAAAAATTTCTGAAACATCTGAAAAATTTCAGACCACACTGAAGCCTAAATTCCTGTTAACTATTTAAATCAAAAACTTGTAAAATGGCAGACTCTTAGGGATTCCCTTCCTCACCTGTCCGCAGTACCCACAATCACCGGGTCTGCACCGCTGTGACTACCCTATTCTGCAGACTCGGATGGGCCACCCAGAAGGCCGCCTGCCCAGGGAAGACCTGTAGAGAGCTCCTTTCCTGCTGTACCCCCGTGCCCATCAGTCATCACAAAATTACACCTCTTACCGAGATCAAGAAAGGAGAGCTAGCCCCACAGCTGACTTGAACAAGCTTCAGAATCTTCACTGTGAATGAAATGAACTTTAGTTCTCCTCCTAACTCTAAAATATAATGCCGTAACTTTAAACACCAGCATCTATTTTACTGTAACATTACTATAACATTAATTGTGCTATATGTCCAGCAGGTACAAGGAGCTCAGAAACAAGTAAGATATACCTCTGCCCTCAAAGAGCTTGTAATCTAGAGAAGGAGCGTGAAGTCACCAATAAAAAAACAGCTGAAGGTCGACTCTGTTAGTTACCAAATTACGAGAGCTCAGAAACTAAAGAAAAATTCCATTAAGAAGGAATGGAATCATAATGGAATCTTAATTCCATTAAGACCCAGAAAAAGATAGTTTATCTTATAATCTATTTCATGTATCACTTGTCCCTTTCAAAAGTGTTCCTAGTCCTGTTGTGGTATCTGAAGTGAGCCCAATTTTACAGGAAATTGATAGGTCTATTGGCAATCTGGGTGAAATTCTTTAAGCCCACCATAAAGCTCAGATTTATGATCATGCAATGAGTTCTGCTATTAGCATAGAAAAACAAATTTAGAACCATTAACAATAGAGTAATTTTAAAAGGTATAATTAAAACTGCCCGAATTTTAAAAGAAAAAAAAAAGAATTCTGCTGAGTCTATACAAATCAGAAAATAAAAATACTTCAGACCAAAGCAAACCAGTTCTACTCTGTAAGAAAACGAGAAGTATTTTTGAATGTTAAAGCATATACATACTCTGCTGCATCTCATTTCTTCGTTTTTCATTTGGTGCTATCAAGGTATATGCACCTGTGCTAGAATGAAGAGAAAAACATCAATTATGAGGAGAAATCACTTTACTATTTATTTATTGGGCTGCATCAGAACTTAGTTGCAGCATGTGGAAGCTATTTCCCTGATAAGGGTTCAATACGCAGGCTCCCTGCATGGGGCGCACAGAGTCTTAGCCACTAGACCACCGGGGAAGTCCCCATGGGAAATTATTAATGCCTACAAACCACCAGATATCATTCTGATAATATCCTGTATGTATGATCATCACCATCAAATGGGTACTAGGAAAGTTCATCTTCCTTCCATAACCCAAGTCTGTTCCCCAGGAGTTTACAGTCCAGTTGTCAAAGTAAAACAAGTGCACATGGCCAAATAGGGAAACAGAAAGCAGTTGGTGAAAAACGACCAGGGATTGCTTCGCCGTTGGCTCTTGGCAAACTGTAGGGATCCAGCGTTCCTCCAGGTGGCGCTCATGGGCACATCCATGTGAAACGCTTGGCATTCTCTTCCTTGTCACCCAAACGGGGACTACAGGAAACAGGCCAGTTCTGTTCCCATAAACTGGGTGTAGCAGTCATTTGCAGGGCAGCCATCTTTCTTGATGGCCCACTTCAGTGGCCATATGGCCACAGTCTTGTGTTCTGGGGCTTTGACTTCCAGGCAGGAGTCCACTGGGCCCTGCGTCCTCTTGGGGACACAGGTTGAGGAGGATCAGGAGCTCAGAGAAGCAGTCTTTCCGTTCACTGGGTGAGGTCGGGGGATGAGCGAAGACTTCATCCAAGCAAAAAATATTCAACACTGAGATACAAAAAGCGGGTCAAATACGGTGAGGTTTGCAGGTAGAAACTCTGCTCGATTGCTCTCTACATGGCCCGCCTCTGGCACAAAGTAGCTGCTTGATGAATGAGGACTGAATTGAAATGAAATGATACCACAGGGCCCGTCTGTGAGCCGAGGCTGGGGTGGCTTTTCTTTGTGATGATGCATGTAGTCCCACAGAAGTATGGATACTTCCTACAGCAAAAATATACCACAGCAGCAGGCTGCAGCCTACATATGGGTACAGTGTGAGGGACGTGTTATGGATAAATACAATTAGCTTATAAATGTAGGTCTTAAAAAACAACAACAAAACATCCCATATACTCTTAGAAGTCTCTGTCCACCACGGAATGTACAATTTCAAAGAACAAATTAGCAAAGATTGAACAGTAGAGGCCAAAAGTGCTGATTAACACAAGCCGTTTCTTCCTTATCTCATTATTTTCCTAGCGGTGAGCCTTTAGCCAGCTTCCAACTGAGCTTTAATTTTAGACTTGTACACGGGAGGCGTGCGACCACCTCTGCATGCAAATGTTGCTCCTGGACGCCCAGTTCCCTAACGTCTATCAGCAGACATTGCGTGCGTAGCCTTGCATACGACAGCGTGATGAATACAAAATTAGGAGGCCGCTGCTGGACAGTAATCCCTTGTCCATCACTGTCAGAGCGATTTTCACTCCTCAACTGCCCTTTTAAGGCTTGGCCTCCCCTTTGGCAAACTGTAGGGATCCAGCGTTCCTCCAGGTGGCGCTCATGGGCACATCCATGTGAAACGCTTGGCATTCTCTTCCTTGTCACCCAAACGGGGACTACAGGAAACAGGCCAGTTCTGTTCCCATAAACTGGGTGTAGCAGTCATTTGCAGGGCAGCCATCTTTCTTGATGGCCCACTTCAGTGGCCATATGGCCACAGTCTTGTGTTCTGGGGCTTTGACTTCCAGGCAGGAGTCCACTGGGCCCTGCGTCCTCTTGGGGACACAGGTTGAGGAGGATCAGGAGCTCAGAGAAGCAGTCTTTCCGTTCACTGGGTGAGGTCGGGGGATGAGCGAAGACTTCATCCAAGCAAAAAATATTCAACACTGAGATACAAAAAGCGGGTCAAATACGGTGAGGTTTGCAGGTAGAAACTCTGCTCGATTGCTCTCTACATGGCCCGCCTCTGGCACAAAGTAGCTGCTTGATGAATGAGGACTGAATTGAAATGAAATGATACCACAGGGCCCGTCTGTGAGCCGAGGCTGGGGTGGCTTTTCTTTGTGATGATGCATGTAGTCCCACAGAAGTATGGATACTTCCTACAGCAAAAATATACCACAGCAGCAGGCTGCAGCCTACATATGGGTACAGTGTGAGGGACGTGTTATGGATAAATACAATTAGCTTATAAATGTAGGTCTTAAAAAACAACAACAAAACATCCCATATACTCTTAGAAGTCTCTGTCCACCACGGAATGTACAATTTCAAAGAACAAATTAGCAAAGATTGAACAGTAGAGGCCAAAAGTGCTGATTAACACAAGCCGTTTCTTCCTTATCTCATTATTTTCCTAGCGGTGAGCCTTTAGCCAGCTTCCAACTGAGCTTTAATTTTAGACTTGTACACGGGAGGCGTGCGACCACCTCTGCATGCAAATGTTGCTCCTGGACGCCCAGTTCCCTAACGTCTATCAGCAGACATTGCGTGCGTAGCCTTGCATACGTACAGCGTGATGAATACAAAATTAGGAGGCCGCTGCTGGACAGTAATCCCTTGTCCATCACTGTCAGAGCGATTTTTCACTCCTCAACTGCCCACACTTTATAAAGGCTTGAGAGCTGCAGTTCTGTGGGTAGTACCTACAAATGTGAATGTGAGGCAATCGTAGCCATTTTGCAGGGCCTTAAAGATGAAACATGAGATGCTGCATTTAAATGCCAACCATGAAATGAATGCAGAATCCTCAGCTTCCGCTAACACTGGTGTATGGAGAGTCTCACCATACCAGAGGTCTGACCAGTAGCTCTTAAACTTCAGCATGCAGCAGAATCACCTGGAGTGTTTGTAAAATGTTGGGTTGCTGATTCTGTAGGCATGGTTGGGGAGGGAGGGGTCTGTAACTTGCACTTCTAACAATTCCCAGGTGATGATGATGTTCTTGATCTAGGGACCACACTTTGAGAAATAGTGCTGTAGATCAATCAAGCTATCTTCAAATATTTGGACTGAAAGGGAATTGTGCTCAGTTACTCAATCATGTTCTGACTCTTGGAGACCTCATGGACTGTCGCCTGCCATGGGGTCTACATGCTCCTCTGTCCGTGAAAGTTTCCCAGGCCAGAATCCTGGAGTAGGCTGCCATATCCCTCTCCAGGGGATCTTCCCAACCCACAGATCGAACCCCCAGCTCCTGCAGCTCCTGCATCGGTAGGCGGATTCCTTACCACTGAACCAATGGGAAGCCCCAAAGGGAATTGAAGGATTAACAAATCATTGATAAGACACAGAGGTTAAATCATATGCCAGAGATCATAAGGTTTTATAAGCAATAGTGCTGAGACTCAAACCTAGCGCTTTTTTAAAATGTTAATTTATTTTTTAATTGAAAGATAATTGCTTTATAGAATTATGTTGGTTTCTGTCAAACATCAACATGAGTCAGCCATACATACATATGTCCCCTCCCTCTTGAACCTCCTTCCCACCTTCCTCCCCATCCCACCCCTCTAGGTTATTACAGAGCCCTGGTTTGAGACGCTTGAGTCATACAGAAAATTCCCATTGGCTATCTATTTTACATATGGTCATGTAAGTTTCCATGTTACTCTCTCCACACATCCCACCCTCTCCTTCCCCACCTCCACGTCTGTAAGGCTGTTCTTTATGTCCATGTCCCCATTGCTGCCTTGCAAATAGTTTTGTCATTACCATCTCTCTAGATTCTATATATGTGCATTAATACATGATATTTGTTTTTCTCTTTCTGACTTACACTGTGTAATAGGCTCTAGGTTCATCCACCTCATTAGAACTGACTCAAATGCATTCCTTTCTGATGGCTGAATAATATTCCATCATATATACGTACCACAGCTTCTTTATCCATTCATCTGTCAGTGGGACACTGAGGGTGCTTCCATGTTCTAGCTATTGTAAATAGGGAAGCCTAGCACTTTTGACTTAGACCAGGGGATAAGTGTCCGGAGCTAAGTATTCAGCTCAAAGTAGAAAACATAAAATATAACTATCTTTAACTTCAGCCTCTTGATAGACTTCTAAACAAAGTAAATATAGGTAGGTAACTGACCACCCATTATGGTTTTGTATGTCAGGAGCTTATGAGGAGCGAGGGGAGATACCAAAAAACCAGACACAACCCCTTTAACAGAGCTTACACTTTAATTGTGGTGCAGCAGTAAAGAATACACCTGCCAATGCAGGAGACACAAGAGACTGGGGTTCGATCCCTGGGTCAGGAAGATCCCCTGGAGGAGGGCATGAAAATCCACTCCAGTGTTCTTGCCTGGAGAATCCCGTGGACAGAGGCGCCTGGTGGGGTCATACAGAGTTGGACACAACTGAGTGACGGGGCTCACACACATCCGTGCACACTCCGGAACAGTTCATGAAACCACCAGAACAGACCACAGGATGTTCAAACAAGTCTCAAACTGGCACGATGGAAGCAGCTGGAGATTCAAGGTGGGGAGGAGTCAGGGCGACCCCAGAGGGGCAGAAAACTTCAGAGAAGAATGGCAAGTTGAGGCTTAAGGACAGGATCTTAAGGGGCAAAGCAGGTTTCTGTACCAGCCCTTTGCTAAGAGAAACTTCATAGAGAATTTTCCAAATTCCATGAATCTCTCTTATGAAACTTTCAGGAAAGAATTGAAAAGGAAAAAAATAGTGTGTAAACGATTTTATTCTACAGTGTCTAATCTGATTATGTTTAAGTATGACAATATCACACTAGAATCTTTAGTCTTAGGAATAGGACTGTGGTCAGTCTACAGCCAATATATGCAGCTAACAAGTACCCAGACACAGAAGAGAGCCATGAAAAAAAGAGGATTATCTAGCCTTGAAATCAGAGGCATTTAATGGAAAACATTTAAACATAACCTTAGGCTCCAGGACAGTGGTCCCAGTAATAAATGTTTTATGTTAGAGAATTCCTTAGTAACCTTCTTAGCAATATTTTATTGGATGAAAATGTCAAAGCTGAAACATTCAGAACAAAGCATGGCCAAGTAATGGAGCCTCTATTCGTCTTCCTTCCTATAGGAAGAGGCCCTTCAGGCTATGGACTGGGCTTTTTATTTTTAATATCCTGTGGCCAAGCAGAATACCTGGGTAGACACAAATATTCATCTCGGCTCTCTTAGCTTTTCCTTGACATGAATAACAAGTATAACTTATTCATGTCTTCAGCCAATTAGTTCCCAGCTACAGCAAGGGCCTCTGCTGTTTTAACCTCCATGTCATCCCTTTGAACAGTCTGGCTCTCAAACCTGCCGATGGAGATAAGCCCACCCTAACTATATTTAGTATTCCGGTCATCTTCTGATTAAGCAACATTCAAGCCACTGAAATAAATGTGTATCTTTGAAAACGAGTTTCCTTAATTACCTCATTGAAATTTAATGAAATACCTTCCTTTATAAGAGTATTTTCACTTTCCAACAGCCCACATCTGTGAGATACACTAAGGAAGAATGTATAAAACGCCTAAGACAAGGGAAAAGCATTTTTCTGTACCATGGAACTATGCATATTTAAGAAACCTTTTCCTTGTGAGGTCTCTCCTGAGCTACACAACGGCCTCGCTTGTGCACATTCTTGCGTGGTTTTATATAAGGTCTCGCCAATAAGCACTCTATGAAAAAACGTTATGTTAAAGTTATGAAAAATATCTTGGCTGGCTAAAAGTATTACATAAATATATCCCCTGGTGTGTATAAATGGCAGCAGATGTAATTTAAATTTCTAATTAGGAACAACACTGGTTTCACTGAAAAAAGGAATGCAGTCATGAGCAAAAATTCAGAAAGAGATTCCGTTATGAACAGATAACTTAAAGAAGAATGGTAGTCACACAGAGTCCTACACAAAGTTAGTTTGAGGTTTTCCTAGTTCAAGAAAATCTTATCCTTGAGTGAAGTTGAAACAAAAAACAATTGTGGGTTAATCAGATATACTGGACAGGGCTTCTCTGGTGGCTCAGGGGTGAAGAATCCACCTGCCCGTGCAGAAGGCATGGGTTCGGTGCCTGGTCCCCGAAGATCCCACAGGTCTTGGAGCAAGTCAGCCTGGGAGCTGCAGCGACGGAAGCCCATGCATCTCGAGCCCTTGCTTTGCCACAAGAGAGGCCGTGGCCACGAGACGCTCCCATGCAGCGGCTGGAGTAGCCCCCACTCACTGCAGCCAGAGAAAGCCTGAGCGGCAACGAAGACCCAGCCCAGCCCCAAAGAAAGAAAGAAATGATACAAAGGCACTGGATAGAGATTTGATTTCTAGATATAGTCTTCTATATCAGTTTTTTTAAATAGTCTTCCACATAGAACTCTGACGTGTACTGTTTTTAACCAAGGTGAGTCAAAACTTATGAGGAATTCAGGTTTTTAATAGTTCTTTTGTTAAAAGACTATATTCCCAAGAAAAAAAAAAGAACAACCAGGCTGAAGAAACCATCCTTGATCCCTAAGCCTGCCACACCAGCCCTCACCCAGCATTCCACATCGCTGGTGTGGAAGGACTAATGGATTCCCTTTGATCTTACAGCCTGGGACATTGCCTGCACGCCCAAGAGGCTGAGTGAGGCTAGTTAGTTCTGTAACTCACAGCTTCTGAGGGAAGACTGAACAGATGTCCAGAGCTACAGAGACTCCCAGAGGGAAAAGAGAAGAGACCATCAGGTCATCGGGGCCTTTGTTCATAATATAGCTTTATGGAAAATAGAAAAAGGTATACACACACACACATATATCCATCCAGGAACCTCATGTAGGCCTACGGCTTAATGAGACGTGGTAAACGCATGCAAATTAGAAAAAAGCGCATCTTCTGTCGGGAGGAGGTAACCCCAGGGTAGGGCACGTGGTTTGGTCTGTATGCCAGCTTCAAATCACTACCTTAGCCTAACCAGGTGGTATAGTTACCAGCCATCACAATCATACAACATAGACCTGAAAGATGAGGTGCTTCTTTTATAGAGACTCACCATTTTGAGAGACCAAAACCCAGTGATGTAAGTAGAGATGGGGACCAGTTGCTAAGTAAACTTGCAAAATATACTAAATTGCTTCCTCAGTAAAAGTAACTACAGGAAATTCACATTTTCAGAGCATAGGGATGTCAGGTCTGGGATGTGGTTGGAGCCTTGTGGCTGTTGTTGTTCAGTCGCTAAGTCATGTCTGGCTCTTTGTGACCCCATGGGCTGTAGCCCACCTGGCTCCTCTGTCCAGGGGATTTTCCAGGCAAGAAGACTGGCGTGGGCTGCCATGTCCTTCTCCAGTGACTGGAGCCTACCTGCAAGCAAGTCTTCACCGAACAGTGAGGCTGTTACTATTTCAAGGATGCTGGCAGAAGACAAGACTCCTGGGCCAGAGATAAAGGACTCTATGACTCATGGCATCAGCATTAACATATTTATGCCTGTTCTCTCTCTCCCCCCAGGTTAACATGACTGATGTTTCACACACCATGTGTTTGCATTGCAGCTGAGGAACACTGGACTGTGGAATCCACCATTTTTAAAGCAGGTAGTAAACAAGCCTGGTCTTTGCTCTGGGGAGAATGGACCTCATTTCTCAAGGTTCCCAGCTACATAACAATCCTGAGAAACAGTGCGGGTTAAAGAGTAGGCAGGTATGGCATCTTGGTATACCAGCAAGACATCTAGAGTGCACAGGACCCAAGGAGGACTGTCTTTTCCAACAAGAGAATATTTAAGAATGACTCAGTGATAAGAAAAATTGCAATCTGCATAAAAAAACACTTGCCAAAGGGCTTCCCTGGTGGTCCAGTGGGTAAGGACACCACCTTGCATTGCAAGGGGCGCCGGTTCAATCCCTGGCCTGGGAGGATCCCACGTGCCGCAGAGCGACTGGACCGACGTGTCCAATTACGGAGCCAGAGCTCTGGAGCACATGCGCCCAGAGCCGGTGCTCTGCAGCAAGAGAGGCCACTGCGATGGGAGGCCCAAACAGGCCAAAGAACAAAGACGGATGGAAACAAGTAAATGAAAGACCAAGAGAAGTGGGCAAAAAAAAAGAAAGAAAATGCAGAAAATTATGTTTAAAGATTTAAAAGTCACTCATAACCCCACTCCTCAGAGATCTCAGTGACAGTTTTATCTGGGTGAATTTCAGTTCAATTTATATTCTGTGCACATCACACAGATACAGCCATAGCTTAAGTCCAATTTTATATGCTGCTTTCACTTGTAAGTAGTTTTCCCAATTATGCACAGCCTTGTGGCTGTTGTTGTTTAGTATCTCAGTCATGTCTGGCTCTTTGTGACCCCATGGGCTGCAGCACACCAGGCTTCCCTGTCCATGGGATTCTCCAGGCAAGAATACTGGAGTGGGTTGCCATTTCCTTCTCCAGTGACTGGAGCCTACCTGCAAGCAAGTCTTCACCGAACAGTGAGTCTGTTACTATTTCAAGGATGCTGGCAGAAGACAAGACTCCTGGGCCAGAGATAAAGGACTCTATGACTCATGGCATCAGCATTAACATATTTATGCCTGTTCTCTCTCTCCCCCCAGGTTAACATGACTGATGTTTCACACACCATGTGTTTGCATTGCAGCTGAGGAACACTGGACTGTGGAATCCACCATTTTTAAAGCAGGTAGTAAACAAGCCTGGTCTTTGCTCTGGGGAGAATGGACCTCATTTCTCAAGGTTCCCAGCTACATAACAATCCTGAGAAACAGTGCGGGTTAAAGAGTAGGCAGGTATGGCATCTTGGTATACCAGCAAGACATCTAGAGTGCACAGGACCCAAGGAGGACTGTCTTTTCCAACAAGAGAATATTTAAGAATGACTCAGTGATAAGAAAAATTGCAATCTGCATAAAAAAACACTTGCCAAAGGGCTTCCCTGGTGGTCCAGTGGGTAAGGACACCACCTTGCATTGCAAGGGGCGCCGGTTCAATCCCTGGCCTGGGAGGATCCCACGTGCCGCAGAGCGACTGGACCGACGTGTCCAATTACGGAGCCAGAGCTCTGGAGCACATGCGCCCAGAGCCGGTGCTCTGCAGCAAGAGAGGCCACTGCGATGGGAGGCCCAAACAGGCCAAAGAACAAAGACGGATGGAAACAAGTAAATGAAAGACCAAGAGAAGTGGGCAAAAAAAAAGAAAGAAAATGCAGAAAATTATGTTTAAAGATTTAAAAGTCACTCATAACCCCACTCCTCAGAGATCTCAGTGACAGTTTTATCTGGGTGAATTTCAGTTCAATTTATATTCTGTGCACATCACACAGATACAGCCATAGCTTAAGTCCAATTTTATATGCTGCTTTCACTTGTAAGTAGTTTTCCCAATTATGCACATAACAAGCTTTATATTAAATGGCCACGTGATACTTCACACCATCGATGCATCACTCACAGAACCACTGGCTTCCCCACATCACCTGTTTAAACTGTCCACTATTACAAACAGTCCCGCGGGATGTGCAAAGTGTAAAACAAAGATTACCCAGAATGTTATCCAGAAGAAAACCCTTAATAGTCCTCTAAAATCAATACTCTGAACAGGAATGTGGACGCCATTTAAATTTTTCTTCCTTAGATATTCCATTTGCATTTCCAGCGTTCTAACAGTTGGATCATCTGAGTGATTCCTGAATTTATGCTTGACTCTCCTCAATGCCTAAATCAGACATGATGCTGGCCTCCCTGCCCATTCATTCTCACCACCTCCTTACTAAAAGCACTCTTAATTGGTTCTCCCTTGAGCTGGCTCACTGTTCGAACAGTGTCTCCCACTTTTAATGTCGGTTCTTCCTTAAGCCAGCCCACTGGACTGTCAGTGACTCTCCCTTCCCCCACTCTAATAAACTCTACTTTCCTCTCAAAAATAAATAAATAAATAAAAGCACTCCTGTATATTTGAGGCACAATGGTTGTGACACACAGAACCAAGGGACGCTCTGAAGTTGGTGAAGAAGGTGGGAGAAAAGGGATGAGAAATGGAAGGTTAAGACAAGTCCACAGGAAATAAGAGTTAAAAGGTATATGAAATAAGGGCTTCCCTGGTGGTCCAGTGGGTAAAGAGTCCGCCTTGCAGTGCAAGGGGCACCAGTTCGATCCTTGGCCCGGGAAGATCCCACCTGCCGCAGAGCAGCTGGACCAGTGTGTCCAATTAGGAGCCAGCGCTCTGGAGCGCATGCGCCCAGAGCCAGTGCTCTGTAAGGAGAGAGGCCACTGCCATGGGAGGCCCACATGGACGGAAGAATAAAGATGGATGAAAATAAATAAATAAAAAATCAAGGGCTTCCCCTGGTGGTCCAGTGGGTAAGGACACCGCCTTGCAGTGCAAGGGGCCTGGGATCCCTGGCCTGGGAAGATCCCACATGCCGCGGAGCGGCTGAACCAATGTGTCCAATGACCGAGCCGGAGCTCTGGAGCACATGCACCCAGAGCCGGTGCTCTGCGATGACAGACGCCACCGCGATGGGAGGCCCACAGGAGCCAAAAAAGAACAAAGACAGATGAAAACAAAAAAATGAAAGACCAATAGAAGTGGCCCGCCTGCTCCCCTCCCTCCCCAACCCGACCCCCGCCCAAAATAAATAAAAAAAAAAATCATTAAAAAAAAAAAAAAATACGGGAGGCCAAAATTAAAAAAAAAAAAAATGTATACAAAATAAATGTTGTTCATGCTAACAAATAAATAAATAAAAGCACTCCTATATTATTTCGGGTTAACAATGTGCCCAAGTAAGTCTCCAGCCTTCAACAGTTGGCACTGTGTCCTGAATTTATGCTTGACTCTCCTCAATGCCTAAATCAGACATGATGCTGGCCTCCTGCCCATTCATTCTCACCACCTCCTTACTAAAAGCACTCTTAATTGGTTCTCCCTTGAGCTGGCTCACTGTTCGAACAGTGTCTCCCACTTTTAATGTCGGTTCTTCCTTAAGCCAGCCCACTGGACTGTCAGTGACTCTCCCTTCCCCCACTCTAATAAACTCTACTTTCCTCTCAAAATAAATAAATAAATAAAAGCACTCCTGTATATTTGAGGCACAATGGTTGTGACACACAGAACCAAGGGACGCTCTGAAGTTGGTGAAGAAGGTGGGAGAAAAGGGATGAGAAATGGAAGGTTAAGACAAGTCCACAGGAAATAAGAGTTAAAAGGTATATGAAATAAGGGCTTCCCTGGTGGTCCAGTGGGTAAAGAGTCCGCCTTGCAGTGCAAGGGGCACCAGTTCGATCCTTGGCCCGGGAAGATCCCACCTGCCGCAGAGCAGCTGGACCAGTGTGTCCAATTAGGAGCCAGCGCTCTGGAGCGCATGCGCCCAGAGCCAGTGCTCTGTAAGGAGAGAGGCCACTGCCATGGGAGGCCCACATGGACGGAAGAATAAAGATGGATGAAAATAAATAAATAAAAAATCAAGGGCTTCCCCTGGTGGTCCAGTGGGTAAGGACACCGCCTTGCAGTGCAAGGGGCCTGGGATCCCTGGCCTGGGAAGATCCCACATGCCGCGGAGCGGCTGAACCAATGTGTCCAATGACCGAGCCGGAGCTCTGGAGCACATGCACCCAGAGCCGGTGCTCTGCGATGACAGACGCCACCGCGATGGGAGGCCCACAGGAGCCAAAAAAGAACAAAGACAGATGAAAACAAAAAAATGAAAGACCAATAGAAGTGGCCCGCCTGCTCCCCTCCCTCCCCAACCCGACCCCCGCCCAAAATAAATAAATAAATAAATCTTTAAAAAAAAAAATCAATACGGGAGGCCAAAATTGAAAAAAAAAAAAATGTATACAAAATAAATGTTGTTCATGCTAACAAATAAATAAATAAAAGCACTCCTATATTATTTCGGGTTAACAATGTGCCCAAGTAAGTCTCCAGCCTTCTTTATAGCCAAAGCTGACTGCCTGACTGGTTGGCAAATTGAGATATAAAGGGAAGCCACTGAGAAGGATTTCTAGTTAGGGCCCATTAAATGAAGACAGACAGATAGACAGGAATTGAAGTGGTGGCCAGTGCTCAAGCAGCCATCTTGGTCTGCGAGGCAGCTTGCACAGGAAGCCGGGCCTCAGCAACGGCAGAGCAGGAGGAAGCCATCTGGTGCACTAGGGCTGTAAAAACACCACACCTGTGGTGACCTGTTGCCAGAGGGCCTGGCTTTGAACCCTAATTCTGTTACTTCCTAGCTATAACTTAGAGCAAATGGCTTAGTTTTTCTATTCTTCCACCTGGAAAACGGGGATAACACATACCAATATCATAAAGTGTTTAGAACAAGGTTAGGAAGAAACAAAAGTTGTATTATAGCTGCCTGTTATTTGTATTACATCAGCCCCAGACTACTTAACGTCAAAATTATTTTATACAAGAGAAACAAACTCATTATGCTCAGGACACCTATTTGGAGATATCTATTTTATTATATGTAATTATAATAATTATATACAACATATTATATGTAAGACACATTTTTGTCACCTTCAATTGGCAGTAGACATCAAACAGCGTAAAGGCTCTAAGATTTTCTACTTGGCATAAAAAGTGAAAAAGCACAACCTATACTTTAAAGACCTCCCTATATCAGACAGTTTGAAATGTTTATTTCTAAGGTTCTGAACTGCAGGGGACTTTCCTTTATTAGTTTTGCAATGTTTAGTTTTTTGGTTTTTTTTTTTGGGGGGGGGTTGGTCCTTTTTTTGTTGTTATTGTTGTTGGGGCTTTTTTTTTTTTTTTTTCCTGCAGCTGAGTCAAATAGCTTTGAGGGATCTGAATTCCCCAATCAGGAACGGAACCTGGGACATGGTGGTGAAAGTGCTCAGTCCTAACCACTGGACCACCAGGGAATTCCCAGTGTAATGTTAAGATTTTTACAACAAGCAAATATGACTTCACTTTTACAACCATGAAAAAAACTATTCCAAGGATTATTCAATGAGAAAATAGTTAAAGATTTCTTAAAGCAAGGGTTCATATTTTCTTACAAGCCTAGGTAGCCCAGGATTTCTCCTCTCTCCGGTTCCCTAGTAAAACAAACACCGGGCAATACCAGCCCCTGAATTTTAATGATGGCAAATGTCTTCAGTTTTTGTACAAGACTTTAATAAATTGCTTTTTAAGTGTTTATAGGAGGGGGGTTACAAACATTACAGAACAAAGGAACCATCATTGGCTGATTCTCTGATATAGAACAGACCCTTCAAATACAGTCTTCTCCCCTTGATGATTTTTTTTCCTGTTAAGCTTTAGTTTCAGATTCAAATACATTCTGAATAGATGCAATTAACCTTAACAATATGTATAACCTTACAGCACTCTGCTGACTTTGAAGTAGGTAACCTGACTGTGTAATTGAACTAAGTTTCTTTTTTTCTCAATTCTGCCCTGCTTCCACTGATTATTATAGGTATTATGTGTTTTCAGGCTTTCATCATCCTGCTGATTTTATTGTTTCACTGTTTCAGCTGTCAAAAGCCTTTCTGAGAAATGCCTGCTCGCTTTTGATATTATATTTGAACAGAAATGATTGCTCCCCAAGACCTGGCAGAATGCAAATGCATACCACACTGAGGGGTGGAATCTATTGCAGAGAAGGTGGAAATTCATCCTAAACAGGACCACAGTGTCTCCCCTCCTATATAAATAGGAATATAAATTTGACCTAATCAAACCAAAATGTCTTTTCTTTTCATCCACTCTAGTCATCTCTTCTGCCATGCACAGAACAATGCTCTGCTTTTTACACTGTGGGTGGTAACCCACCAGTGGGTCACGAAGTCAATTTAATGGGTTTATTTTTAATGAATAAGAACAGAAAATGTCAAAGTACATCACATTTATTAAGATAAGAATTGTTTTCTGACATACATTTTCAGTTATCTATAAACTCACACATGCCATACATATACCAGGTCATGAATGTCAAATACATTGCTAACTTTAGGCTGTGGTCAGAAGTCTGGAAGATTGCTGGAAGGTAGTAGGTGGTTTAGGTTGCTCAGAAACTGTGAGAAAATTGTTCTCCTGCAAGCCCACCCAGCTGTCATGAAAAAAAGCAGCAGAGAACAGAGGATCCCACAGGAAGTTTGCTCTGACAAACCACTTCTCTATCCAAATCATGTTAAGGCTGTCAATAAATGTCACAGTACTGATTCTATAGTGCCACTCCCTTTAGCCTATAGAAATGCTATTTTCTGGATGTGAAAATAGGATCATCGATAGGAAATTCATGGGCTGCATGGTCTCTCCTTTGTTCAGCTCCATCATGCTTAGGATCCAGACTTCAGTAGACAGATTCAAGTTTCACTGCTGGTTCTGTGACTTTAAAAAGCCATGCTGCATAGTCACTTCAGTCATGTCTGACTCCTTGTGACCCCATGGAGGGCAGCCCGCCGGGCTCCTCTGTCCATGGGATTCTCCAGGCAAGAATACTGGAGTGGGTTGCCACGCCCTCCTCCAGGGGATCTTCCCAACCCAGGGATGGAACCCGGGTGTCCTGATTGCAGACAGATTCCTCACCACTGAGCCATCAGGGAAGCCCTATATATATAGTTAAGACCTCATGGACTATAGCTCACCAGGCTTCTCCATCCATGGAATTTTTCAGGCAAGAATGCTGGAGTGGGTTGCCATTTCCTTTTCAAAAAAAAAGCCGTGAGATCTTAGGAAATCACATACTCTCTCAAAATTCAGTTTCTTCAACTAAAATGGGGCAAAGTATTTATTGTAAAGAGAAAAATGAATTATATGATGCTTGTAGCACAGCATCTAGCATAGAGTTACAAGTTTGAGACATAAAGTTCAAACTACTGATTGTTATTTTGAGTTTAGTCCCTCAGAGTACCCAGTTTATTCTAGATCACAATTAATTTAATTTCTGCTCCTACAGTACTGTGATGCTTTGTCTCATTTCTCATGTCTGAAATCAGTCAAATTGATGGAGCTCCACTGATTAGTTTTTTAGTAGAATCCGGTCATCATTGAGACACCTACTCAGCTCACTAAGTCGTATAATTATCATTGAGTTAAATACTATCTGTTGTTTTACAAACTTTCTGAATGCTTATGAGCCCTGCCTAGAGACTGAGTTAATAGTTCCCTAATGAATAGCTATCTATATTGAGCCATCAAGAAGATTACTCATTAAAATCAATCATAGATTTTCTTTTCCTATGTACCATTATTTCAGAGCACTAAAAGGACCTCTGATATTATTCAGTGCTCCATCTCCAGGGAGAAGTAACAGCCTGATGCTTTCATGCCATTTAACATCTACAGGCAAAAGCTTATTTTCTCACAGTCACAGAGGACACAAAAGAGAAATCTGGGGCATTTGCAGTGAAGAAAAAATAGTAAAAGCAGTTCCTGTAGGTGTCATAAGTTTGTAAAACCTTGAATTTCATTTAAGAGCATTTTATGTGGCTAGTTCACATTCAAATGAGCTGCATCAAGAATGACTTAAGAAGTTTGTGATGGTCTGTTTTAGGCATAAATTATACATCAGGCTTAAGGCATAAATTATACATCATGCATGCTAAGTTTGTGTTGGGCTCTTTGTGACATTCTGGACTGTAGCCCAGGCTCTTCTGCCCATGGAATTCTCCAGGTAAAAATACTGGAGTGGGTTTCCATGCCCTTCTCCAGGGCATCTTCCCAGCCCAGGGATCGAACCTGAGTCTCCTGCATGGCAGGCAGATGCTTTACCAGCTGAGCCACCAGGGAAGCCCAAGAGTATACTCGACAATGATTAAATAGTGATGTTTATATACATGCAACTAATAAACTTAATGATTATATTATCATCTATTCCATCTTGTATTTCATCTGACATTTACAAAATGTTTCATACTGGACTTCCCTGGTAGTTCAGTGGATAAGACTCTGTGCTCTTAATGCAGAGGGCCCATTGTTATTTTGAGTTTAGTCCCTCAGAGTACCCAGTTTATTCTAGATCACAATTAATTTAATTTCTGCTCCTACAGTACTGTGATGCTTTGTCTCATTTCTCATGTCTGAAATCAGTCAAATTGATGGAGCTCCACTGATTAGTTTTTTAGTAGAATCCGGTCATCATTGAGACACCTACTCAGCTCACTAAGTCGTATAATTATCATTGAGTTAAATACTATCTGTTGTTTTACAAACTTTCTGAATGCTTATGAGCCCTGCCTAGAGACTGAGTTAATAGTTCCCTAATGAATAGCTATCTATATTGAGCCATCAAGAAGATTACTCATTAAAATCAATCATAGATTTTCTTTTCCTATGTACCATTATTTCAGAGCACTAAAAGGACCTCTGATATTATTCAGTGCTCCATCTCCAGGGAGAAGTAACAGCCTGATGCTTTCATGCCATTTAACATCTACAGGCAAAAGCTTATTTTCTCACAGTCACAGAGGACACAAAGAGAAATCTGGGGCATTTGCAGTGAAGAAAAAATAGTAAAAGCAGTTCCTGTAGGTGTCATAAGTTTGTAAAACCTTGAATTTCATTTAAGAGCATTTTATGTGGCTAGTTCACATTCAAATGAGCTGCATCAAGAATGACTTAAGAAGTTTGTGATGGTCTGTTTTAGGCATAAATTATACATCAGGCTTAAGGCATAAATTATACATCATGCATGCTAAGTTTGTGTTGGGCTCTTTGTGACATTCTGGACTGTAGCCCAGGCTCTTCTGCCCATGGAATTCTCCAGGTAAAAATACTGGAGTGGGTTTCCATGCCCTTCTCCAGGGCATCTTCCCAGCCCAGGGATCGAACCTGAGTCTCCTGCATGGCAGGCAGATGCTTTACCAGCTGAGCCACCAGGGAAGCCCAAGAGTATACTCGACAATGATTAAATAGTGATGTTTATATACATGCAACTAATAAACTTAATGATTATATTATCATCTATTCCATCTTGTATTTCATCTGACATTTACAAAATGTTTCATACTGGACTTCCCTGGTAGTTCAGTGGATAAGACTCTGTGCTCTTAATGCAGAGGGCCCAGGTGATCTCTGATCAGGGAATTAGATCCCACATGCCTCCATCAGCCTAAATAAATAAATATATTAAAATGTTTAATATCAATGTAACACAGTGTTCTTTAAGAGACATGAATCAGCAATTGGCCATCAATCAGTGGGCTTACCAAGTCACTCTTCATTCTCCCTCCACTCTCCCCTTGAGATTGTGAGAATGAAGAAGAAAACAAATATCAGTTCCTGGAGCTACTTTCTTCTCTGGAGCACAACCAGCTGGAGAAAGCATTGATGTTGACTTTAAAGTAAGGACACTAGAGCATGTCCCCTGCACCTCGGGGGAGGAAGTAGGGAAAGGGAGAGGGCTTCCATGGGACACAGGCGCTTCCACAGCCATGGTGCCTCAGCGGCTGTGGTCCGGGGCAGGGTGGATCTAAAGGGCTGAGTCCGTTCGGGTCCTCCAAGGAGCAGACATCAAGATGAGATGAGACAAGGCACAGATTTGCCGAGAGGAAGACTTGTGAAGGACAAAGGGATCCAGCAGGAGTAGGCAGAGAAAGCCTTGAGAACACGAGCGGGTTGGACACCTGTTGAAGGGGAGAAAAGGAAGGATGGTGGAACAGACAGAACCTCAGACTGGGATGCAGTTCTGAGAAAATCTCGGGTGGGTCCGCGGGGAGTTTCCTGGCAAAAGCTGCCTTCTGGAGCAGACCCTCTCAGGCAGGCTCCGACCCTGCTGTAGAGAGTGAGGGGTCACTGTGCTCTTGGTGCAGAAGGCTCGGTGGCATCAGGCTGGCAACTAGAGCTATCAGTGGGCCACGCTCCCCACCTTAAGTCCTTGCGAAGACCTTGATAGCAAGCTTCCCTGGTGGCTCAGACGGTAAAGAATCTGCCTGCAATGCAGGACCGGGTTCGACCCCTAGGTTGGAAAGATCCCCTGGAGAAGGGCGTGGCTCCCCACTCCAGTCTTCTTGCCTGGAGAATCCCCATGAACAGAGGAGCCTGGCAGGCTGAAGTTCACGAGGTCACAAAGAGTCGGACAGGACTGAGAGACTAAGCATATACTGGCTGCCAGAGAGGCTATTTAAACAATGGTGGTATAATGAGGGGGCTTCCCTGGTGGTCCAGTGGGTAAAGAGTCCGCCTTGCAGCGCAAGGGGCACCGGTTCGATCCCTGGCCCGGGAAGATCCCACATGATGTGGAGTGGCTGAACCGGTGTGTCCAATTAGGAGCCAGAGCTCGGGAACGCATGCACCCAGAGCCAGTGCTCTGCAATGAGAGAGGCCACTGCGATGGGAGGCCCACACAGGCCAAACAACAAAAATGGATGAAAAATAAATGGATAAAAAATCGATGAAAAGAGGCCAAAATTAAAAAAAAAAAAAAGGTGGTATAATGCCGTTTAAGTATTCAATCATTGTCCCTGGTTCTTGCCCTAGAGCTACTTAAAAAATCCTTGGAATTCCAAGTAATAAGATGTCAATTTTATGCTAAAGAGATGATTCCTGATGGGGGCAATGGGACAGGTTTTCCATAAGATGCCACCATGTGGTTAGAGGGTTAGGACTTTCAGGCCTGCCTCTTCCCCAGCTCCGAGAAGGGGAGAGAGGCTGGAGAGTTATTTCAATCACCAATGGCCAACAACTTCATCAGTTACGCGTACGTGATGAAGCCTAAACAAAAATCGTCAAGCAGTGAGCTTTGGGGAGCACCTAAATTAGTGAACACATTCAGGTGCTAGGAGGGTGAACCACCCAGAAAGGGGAAGGAAGTACTGGGCAAGGTTCTCCCCTTATCTTCCATTTGGCAGTTCCGTTTGGCTGTATCCTGCACAATAAAAAACTAATTCTAAGGACAGAGGTTTCTGTGAATTCTGGGAGTCATTCTAGTGACCTGGTAAACCTGGGTATGGGGGAGGTCATGGAAAACTCCCAAATTTGTAGACAGAAAGGTGGGTAGTCTGGAGACCCCCTTATGGCTAAAGTGGGGGCAGACTTACAGGACTGAGCCCTTAACTTGCAGGGTCTGTTAGCAACTCCATGTCAGAACTGAATTATAGATAAGTAGTGTTAGGACAATATATTTGTCAGAAACAAAACAGAAAACACAACTCCTAATTATCCCGAAGACCACAATTCAAACATCATGTCTTTGGACCAGAAGGCTTTTCCTGCTCCCAGGACGAGCTCAGGCCCTGGCTCTCCTGCACAGTGCATCCAAAGAGCGACTCAGGTCATTCTCTGATAACTGTCTGCCCCTTCAATTAGACCATAAGCTTCCTAAGGGCTTCTCTTTTGTTGAGCAGTTATTTGTTTCTATATTTCTAATTAAACACCCAGAGCTAGAGACTCTCTCTTATTACAGGGTGTTGTGAAGTCTCAGAGTTAAGACATGTAATGCGCTTTAACAAACACCGTATTTGCCATTATTAGTTCTAATCTTTGTTTCTACCGTTCCCACTATAAACTTGGTCACAAATTAGGTAAACTGAGTTGATACAGAAATGATGTTTCTAATGGGCCCCTAGAGCTACTTAAAAAATCCTTGGAATTCCAAGTAATAAGATGTCAATTTTATGCTAAAGAGATGATTCCTGATGGGGGCAATGGGACAGGTTTTCCATAAGATGCCACCATGTGGTTAGAGGGTTAGGACTTTCAGGCCTGCCTCTTCCCCAGCTCCGAGAAGGGGAGAGAGGCTGGAGAGTTATTTCAATCACCAATGGCCAACAACTTCATCAGTTACGCGTACGTGATGAAGCCTAAACAAAAATCGTCAAGCAGTGAGCTTTGGGGAGCACCTAAATTAGTGAACACATTCAGGTGCTAGGAGGGTGAACCACCCAGAAAGGGGAAGGAAGTACTGGGCAAGGTTCTCCCCTTATCTTCCATTTGGCAGTTCCGTTTGGCTGTATCCTGCACAATAAAAAACTAATTCTAAGGACAGAGGTTTCTGTGAATTCTGGGAGTCATTCTAGTGACCTGGTAAACCTGGGTATGGGGGAGGTCATGGAAAACTCCCAAATTTGTAGACAGAAAGGTGGGTAGTCTGGAGACCCCCTTATGGCTAAAGTGGGGGCAGACTTACAGGACTGAGCCCTTAACTTGCAGGGTCTGTTAGCAACTCCATGTCAGAACTGAATTATAGATAAGTAGTGTTAGGACAATATATTTGTCAGAAACAAAACAGAAAACACAACTCCTAATTATCCCGAAGACCACAATTCAAACATCATGTCTTTGGACCAGAAGGCTTTTCCTGCTCCCAGGACGAGCTCAGGCCCTGGCTCTCCTGCACAGTGCATCCAAAGAGCGACTCAGGTCATTCTCTGATAACTGTCTGCCCCTTCAATTAGACCATAAGCTTCCTAAGGGCTTCTCTTTTGTTGAGCAGTTATTTGTTTCTATATTTCTAATTAAACACCCAGAGCTAGAGACTCTCTCTTATTACAGGGTGTTGTGAAGTCTCAGAGTTAAGACATGTAATGCGCTTTAACAAACACCGTATTTGCCATTATTAGTTCTAATCTTTGTTTCTACCGTTCCCACTATAAACTTGGTCACAAATTAGGTAAACTGAGTTGATACAGAAATGATGTTCAAGTTAGCTGTTTAGTAAAATTCCACATGATAGCTTCATTTACAGAAAATGTGTTAAGCAGCAAGCTAGAGGACCGCCGCCTCTGTAGATGGTTACAGACAAGTATTTGAACATCTGTATTACTCTCATAGGCAAGAACCTTTTGGTAAAGTTCCCTTCCAGAAAAAGCTATGTCTTAGTCTTATATTTAGCTAGAGTTGGGCTTCCCTGGTAGCTCAACTGGTAAAGAATCTGCCTGCAATGGCTTCCCTGGTGGTCCAGTGGGTAAGGACACTGCCTTGCAGTGCAAGGGGCACCGGTTCGATCCCTGGCCTGGGAAGATCCCACGTGCCGCGGAGTGGCTGGACTGATGTGTCCAATGACCGAGCCGGAGCTCTGGGGCGCATGCGCCCAGAGCCAACGCTCTGCGACAACAGAGGCCACCGCGATGGGAGGCCCACACAGGCCAAAGAACAAAGATGGATGACAATGAATAAATGAAAGACCAGTAGAAGTGGTCCAAAAAAAAAGTAAATTTATAAAAAATGAATCTGCCTGCAATACTGAAGACCCTGAGTCAGAAAATTCCTGAGTCAGAAAATTCCCCTGGGGAAGGGATAAGCTACTCACTCCGGTATTCTTTTTTTTTTTTAAAGATTTATTTATTTATTTATTTTGGACGGGGGTCGGGTTGGGGAGGGAGGGGAGCGGGCGGGACACTTCTATTGGTCTTTCATTTCTCTATTTTCATCCATCTTTATTCTTTGGCCTGTGTGGGCCTCCCACCACAGTGGCCTCTGTTGTCGCAGAGCATCCAAAGAGCGACTCAGGTCATTCTCTGATAACTGTCTGCCCCTTCAATTAGACCATAAGCTTCCTAAGGGCTTCTCTTTTGTTGAGCAGTTATTTGTTTCTATATTTCTAATTAAACACCCAGAGCTAGAGACTCTCTCTTATTACAGGGTGTTGTGAAGTCTCAGAGTTAAGACATGTAATGCGCTTTAACAAACACCGTATTTGCCATTATTAGTTCTAATCTTTGTTTCTACCGTTCCCACTATAAACTTGGTCACAAATTAGGTAAACTGAGTTGATACAGAAATGATGTTCAAGTTAGCTGTTTAGTAAAATTCCACATGATAGCTTCATTTACAGAAAATGTGTTAAGCAGCAAGCTAGAGGACCGCCGCCTCTGTAGATGGTTACAGACAAGTATTTGAACATCTGTATTACTCTCATAGGCAAGAACCTTTTGGTAAAGTTCCCTTCCAGAAAAAGCTATGTCTTAGTCTTATATTTAGCTAGAGTTGGGCTTCCCTGGTAGCTCAACTGGTAAAGAATCTGCCTGCAATGGCTTCCCTGGTGGTCCAGTGGGTAAGGACACTGCCTTGCAGTGCAAGGGGCACCGGTTCGATCCCTGGCCTGGGAAGATCCCACGTGCCGCGGAGTGGCTGGACTGATGTGTCCAATGACCGAGCCGGAGCTCTGGGGCGCATGCGCCCAGAGCCAACGCTCTGCGACAACAGAGGCCACCGCGATGGGAGGCCCACACAGGCCAAAGAACAAAGATGGATGACAATGAATAAATGAAAGACCAGTAGAAGTGGTCCAAAAAAAAAGTAAATTTATAAAAAATGAATCTGCCTGCAATACTGAAGACCCTGAGTCAGAAAATTCCTGAGTCAGAAAATTCCCCTGGGGAAGGGATAAGCTACTCACTCCGGTATTCTTTTTTTTTTTTAAAGATTTATTTATTTATTTATTTTGGACGGGGGTCGGGTTGGGGAGGGAGGGGAGCGGGCGGGACACTTCTATTGGTCTTTCATTTCTCTATTTTCATCCAGTCTTTGTTCTTTGGCCTGTGTGGGCCTCCCATCACGGTGGCCTCTGTTGTCGCAGAGCACCGGCTCTGGGCACATGCGCTCCAGAGCTCCGGCTCGGTCATTGGACACATCAGTCTAGCCGCTCCGCGGCACGTAGGATCTTCCCAGGCCAGGGATCGAACTGGCGCCCCTTGCACTGCAAGGTGGTATCCTTACCCACTGGACCACCAGGGGAAGCCCTCCGGTATTCTTGGGCTTCCCTGGTAGCTTAGATAGTAAAGAATCCACCTGCAATGCAGGAGACCTGGGTTGGATACCTGGGTTGGGAAGATCAGTATTCTTGCCTGGAGAATCCCCATGGACAGAGTAGCTTGGCATGCCGCAGTCCATGAGGCGAGTGAGCAACTAAGCAGAGCGCAGCACAGAGCTTGGGGGAAGGGTAAAGCATTACTTTGTATTAGAAGTTTCTGTGAACTTTTTTCTCTTCAATGGCCGGGCCACATGTACATGACTGGCTGTGAGTCTTAGTTTCCCCACCAGAGATCCAACCCACGCCCCCGGCAGTGGAAGCACGGAGTCTTAACCCCAGGACTGCATCAACAGCTTGCAATATTTAAGGACAAGATAAAATCACCCACTGAAAATAATTAGGAAAGCAAACATTTATTAGTAAACACTTGTAATTACTTAAATCCAAATAGAATCGAGGACATAGCCTTGCCTTAGAGTCTATTCAAGGTCCTCAGGAATCTTTCTAGCAACATGCCTTCAAGTCTCTCTATATACCCGACATTTACTGGATATCTGCTTTCCGACATTGGCATGAAATAGTTTTATGCATACATATATTTACACACACAAAGACACACACAGACCCCGAGAGGTTGGTATTATCTCACTTCAGGTAATGAAGACACGAAGAGATAAAGTAACTAAAACCTTGTTAAGTCCGGAGAGTAAGTCATGGCAAAATCAGGACCTGAGGGCTTCCTCTGGTGGTCCAGTGGGTAAGGACACCGCCTTGCAGTGCAAGGGGCGCTGGTTTGATCCCTGGCCTGGGAAGATCCCGCATGCCACGGAGCGGCTGGACCCATGTGTCCAATTACCGAGCCGGAACTCTGGAGCGCATGCGCCCAGAGCCGGCACTCTGCGAGGACAGAGGCCACCGCGATGGGAGGCCCACAGGGGCCAAAGAACAAAGACGGATGAAAATAGAGAAATGAAAGACCAATAGAAGTGGCCCGCCCGCTCCCCTCCCTCCCCAACCCGACTCCCGCCCAAAATAAATAAATAAATAAATCTTAAAAAAAAAAAAAACGGACCTGAGCCCAGGTCTGGCTGGCGTCAAAGCTCCTGCATCTTTGCCTAGTCTGGGGCTTTCCTCATAAATAAGTAGTAATATGAAAAACAAAAGAAGGTCAGAGGTCAACCATTTATCATAGAAATAGGCTCCTGTTGAAAGGGAACAAGTGAAGTTTCACGATTAGCACCTACCTATCCTTCCTGTTTTCTTAATTTTCCATCAGAAAATGCTTCAAGTTTCTCTCCAAGAAAACACATCCTAATGGCTTTTTTGTCAATTTTACTGGGATGTTAATAACATCTCAGTCATATGTGCCATTCAGCCATTTTCCTTAGTCTCCCGTGTCCATTCAAGGAGACCAGCAAGAATAAAGAATAGATATGTCACAAGTGGAGAGTTAAGAAGAGTTCAGAAGGACCTTATATGGTAGATACTTAAGAGAAAGTGTATCTTATAATGTTCGGCTTAATGCAGCTGGTTCACATGAAAATAATAAGAGTTCTGTGAAGCAAAACTGAACTCACCCATGTACTGTCTAATGGTCTACTGGCAAATTAGAAACCCCAAAATAGTATGTCGTGAAGTCTTCAGACACTAAGGTCTGGAAAATTAATTAGAAAACTACCTCTTTCTGAATAATTCAGTCCAGCAAAATTCTGGGGATAATATATTGGTACAATTAATTCAGAAATAAGAAAGCAGGCAGATGCAATGGCTAATGTTTATGTATTATCAGCCGAAGGATAAATTTTGCAGTGCAGCAAAATCAGGACCTGAGGGCTTCCTCTGGTGGTCCAGTGGGTAAGGACACCGCCTTGCAGTGCAAGGGGCGCTGGTTTGATCCCTGGCCTGGGAAGATCCCGCATGCCACGGAGCGGCTGGACCCATGTGTCCAATTACCGAGCCGGAACTCTGGAGCGCATGCGCCCAGAGCCGGCACTCTGCGAGGACAGAGGCCACCGCGATGGGAGGCCCACAGGGGCCAAAGAACAAAGACGGATGAAAATAGAGAAATGAAAGACCAATAGAAGTGGCCCGCCCGCTCCCCTCCCTCCCCAACCCGACTCCCGCCCAAAATAAATAAATAAATAAATCTTAAAAAAAAAAAAAACGGACCTGAGCCCAGGTCTGGCTGGCGTCAAAGCTCCTGCATCTTTGCCTAGTCTGGGGCTTTCCTCATAAATAAGTAGTAATATGAAAAACAAAAGAAGGTCAGAGGTCAACCATTTATCATAGAAATAGGCTCCTGTTGAAAGGGAACAAGTGAAGTTTCACGATTAGCACCTACCTATCCTTCCTGTTTTCTTAATTTTCCATCAGAAAATGCTTCAAGTTTCTCTCCAAGAAAACACATCCTAATGGCTTTTTTGTCAATTTTACTGGGATGTTAATAACATCTCAGTCATATGTGCCATTCAGCCATTTTCCTTAGTCTCCCGTGTCCATTCAAGGAGACCAGCAAGAATAAAGAATAGATATGTCACAAGTGGAGAGTTAAGAAGAGTTCAGAAGGACCTTATATGGTAGATACTTAAGAGAAAGTGTATCTTATAATGTTCGGCTTAATGCAGCTGGTTCACATGAAAATAATAAGAGTTCTGTGAAGCAAAACTGAACTCACCCATGTACTGTCTAATGGTCTACTGGCAAATTAGAAACCCCAAAATAGTATGTCGTGAAGTCTTCAGACACTAAGGTCTGGAAAATTAATTAGAAAACTACCTCTTTCTGAATAATTCAGTCCAGCAAAATTCTGGGGATAATATATTGGTACAATTAATTCAGAAATAAGAAAGCAGGCAGATGCAATGGCTAATGTTTATGTGATGTCACGAGCCAGCAATTAAATGATTATGTTTAAGTAGATGTTTTATAATAGGGAAAAGTCATAGGAGGTATTTATTATCAACATGAACCCATACATCCGTGACCTCAGTTTTATCAAATGCTACAGCTTATAGAGATAGAGGTTACTTCAAATTAACAGACTCCCATAATAACCAGATAACCTCCTCCCTTTTTTTGCCGTGATGTTCCGCTTTCTGAACCTTATTTCTTCACCAGGGATCAAATCAGGCCCAGACAGTAAGAATACTGAGTCCTAACCTCTGGACCTCTCTGGGGAAATCCCTCCTCCTGTCCCCATCCCCTCCCCTGCCACTCCAAGCTGAGAGAAATGCAGCAATTTCTAATTGAAATCACCCAGATTATCCATTCCATCTAAGGGCAACCCTAAACTGAACGCTATTAAAACCCTCCCTGGTATTTATGAATTCTTGCAAAAGGTAAGAGATGAAACAAAATCTGTGTATTGGTCATGAGGTTATATATTGTTCCTTAGCAACCTGCATTTCCTTCATGCAACTAGAAGCTGGTCCCATGGTTAAGAGTCTGTTTTGCAATGCAAGGAACACCGGTCCAACCCCTAGTCCAGGATGACCCCAGGTGACATAGAGCAACGGAGCCGGTGTTCTGGAGCCGGGAAGCTGCAACTACCGAAACCCTTCACCTAGGGCCTGTGCTCCACCACAAGAGAAGTCATCTCACTGAGAGGCCCACACACAGCAACTAAAGAAAGCCACATGTAGCAACAAAGACCCGCCACAGTCAAATAATAGTAATAATTTAAAAATAATAAAACTCTTAAAAGAAACACTGCAGTCACTCACATTCTCTCTCAGTTCTCCCGGTAAAAGGCTACTTTTTGATTGTTGTGATGCCAACTCCTAGAGACAGTATTTGCATCTTCTACCCCATAGCACCTTCCCTTGTCATCGTTACCCTGGCAGTTGATGATAAGACACTATAAATTTAGGGCCTCATTTCTTTTAAGATAGGAAAGAAAAATATATTTTCCTATTTGGTCGATAATATATTTTAAAAGTAGCAATTTAATTTAAAAAGAAATAAGAAAGCAGGCAGATGCAATGGCTAATGTTTATGTGATGTCACGAGCCAGCAATTAAATGATTATGTTTAAGTAGATGTTTTATAATAGGGAAAAGTCATAGGAGGTATTTATTATCAACATGAACCCATACATCCGTGACCTCAGTTTTATCAAATGCTACAGCTTATAGAGATAGAGGTTACTTCAAATTAACAGACTCCCATAATAACCAGATAACCTCCTCCCTTTTTTTGCCGTGATGTTCCGCTTTCTGAACCTTATTTCTTCACCAGGGATCAAATCAGGCCCAGACAGTAAGAATACTGAGTCCTAACCTCTGGACCTCTCTGGGGAATCCCTCCTCCTGTCCCCATCCCCTCCCCTGCCACTCCAAGCTGAGAGAAATGCAGCAATTTCTAATTGAAATCACCCAGATTATCCATTCCATCTAAGGGCAACCCTAAACTGAACGCTATTAAAACCCTCCCTGGTATTTATGAATTCTTGCAAAAGGTAAGAGATGAAACAAAATCTGTGTATTGGTCATGAGGTTATATATTGTTCCTTAGCAACCTGCATTTCCTTCATGCAACTAGAAGCTGGTCCCATGGTTAAGAGTCTGTTTTGCAATGCAAGGAACACCGGTCCAACCCCTAGTCCAGGATGACCCCAGGTGACATAGAGCAACGGAGCCGGTGTTCTGGAGCCGGGAAGCTGCAACTACCGAAACCCTTCACCTAGGGCCTGTGCTCCACCACAAGAGAAGTCATCTCACTGAGAGGCCCACACACAGCAACTAAAGAAAGCCACATGTAGCAACAAAGACCCGCCACAGTCAAATAATAGTAATAATTTAAAAATAATAAAACTCTTAAAAGAAACACTGCAGTCACTCACATTCTCTCTCAGTTCTCCCGCGGTAAAAGGCTACTTTTTGATTGTTGTGATGCCAACTCCTAGAGACAGTATTTGCATCTTCTACCCCATAGCACCTTCCCTTGTCATCGTTACCCTGGCAGTTGATGATAAGACACTATAAATTTAGGGCCTCATTTCTTTTTTAAGATAGGAAAGAAAAAATATATTTTCCTATTAGCTAAGAGCATGAGTCCTGGAAACTTCTCAAGAAGCCTAAGCAGCTGCTACACATGTATGTCCTTCAATGCTGTAGCCAGTCACAAGAATCAGGAACCTCGTGTACTCCAAAGAAACGGGGGGCTTGGATGTTCAGTAAAGGACCCCGGCACTGACACGCTGGATCTATATGGTCATCCACGGATGTTACTGTTTAGACACGAGAGCAGAGCCTTTGTTCCTGAGGAACCCTGTGACTGGGCCCCTGAGTTTCAACCTCCAAAGATCAAGGAAGACGCTGGGGGCCTGTTTGGGGGCCGGGCGGCCGCCGCGCAGGGCAGGTGGTTAGATACTCACCACCTCGGGCCCCGGGGCGCCGGGCTCTCCCGCGAAGGGCTCTCGGGAGGCGCCTCCAAGCCCTGCCTGGGGGCCGGCGGCAGGCCCGGCTCCCTGCGCCAGGCTGGGGGGTCCCGGGCCGGGCGGGCGGCGGCGGGGGCTGCGTGCCCCGAGCCATGCACCCTGGTGCGGCCGAACATGGTCCGGAGCCCGCGGGGCCCCGGCGGCGCCACTGCAGGAGGGAGGCGAGCCGCGCTGGGATGCTCGGCGGGTCTCGAGATCGCGATTCCGGAGGGCAAGGCTGGCGATTTTAACAGCGGAGTTTCGATTTCCCGCTCCCAGCCTCGGAATGCACCACCCCCGGGACTTCCCTCGCCGCGCTCCTCCCTGGCGCCCTCCGGCCAGATCGCTGGGGGAGGCTCCCGCCGCCCCACCTGGCCCCTCTAGGCGTACTGACCGCTCCGGGCCGGCTACAGGTCCCTTGGAGGCCTCATGGCCACCTTAAACGGCGATCACAGTTCTCTGTCGTCAGCCAGGAACACCTCGTGCGAGCACCGAGGAGCCGACAGGTAACTGAAAGACACCTTCCGGACTGTTAACAAGTCCCCCTAATAGAAGGTCCCTGCCGGATATTTGAGACTGTGAACAATGTATTCGCCTTCAGATGCCAGAGACTGGGTCAGTAATTAAAATCATCTGGACATAATTTGACCTTTAATCAGGAAAGACTGCTGTTTGGTTTTTCCCAAATCCTTTCAAGCTGAAGGAAATGGAAAGTGAAATCAAAAAGTCAAAGAAAAAGGAGAACTGGAGAAGCAAGCTGAGGGGAAGGCAGAGATGACCCTGCACGGCTTAAGTGATTGATCAGACGGTCAAGAGCTTTTGATGAAACACCTGCTCTGTGCAAGACATTGGGCAGTAATTCAGCTATGGTGTGGGAATAATTTAAAATATGGATTTGCAAGATTCGCGGTAGGTCTGGGGATGAGTGCCCCAATCCATATGTTTAGAAAGCACTCTGGGGCTTCCCTGCTGGTCCAGTGGGTAAACAGTCCGCCTTGCAGTGCAAGGGGCATCGTTTGATCCCTGGCCTGGGAAGATCCCACGTGCCGCGGAGCCGCTGGACCGATGTGTCCAATTACCGAGCTGGAGCTCTGGAGCGCATGCACCGAGAGCCAGGGCTCTGCAACGACAAAGGCCACTGCAATGGGCGGCGCATACAGGCCAAAGAATAAAGATGGATGAAAATAAATAAAAGTGAGGCACGAAGGGGAAAAGAAAACAAAGCACCCTGATGATTCACACTCACGCTGGGTTGGTCACCATTGTGCTAAAGCTGGATACAATCAGGAAAGAACCCTCTTCCTTCACCTAACCTGTACTCTAGGTCCCCAGCCTTTTTTTTTTTCCTAATGTTTTATTTATTTATTTATTTTTTTAGCTATTCTGGGTTTTCACTGCTGCCACAGGCTCTTCTCTAATTGCAGGGAGTTGGGGCTGGTCTCTAGCTGAGGTGAGCAGGCTTCTTGTTGTGGTGACTCGTTGTGGAACTCAGGCTCTAGGGCTCACGGGCTTCAGTAGTTGTGGCACGTGGGCTCCATAGTTGTGGCTCCGAGGCTCTAGAGCACAGACTCCATAGCTGGGGCTCACGGGCTTAGTTACTCCGTGGCATGTGGGATCTTCCTGGATCAGAGATCGAACTCATCTCCTATATTGGCAGGCAAACTCTTTACCACTGAGCTACCAGGGAAGTCCTCTAGGTCCCCAGCCTTTTTGACACCAGGGACCCATTTCCTGGAAGACAGTTTTTCCATGTTCAGGGGGGCGGGGGGGCGGCAGGGTAGGAAGAGATGATTTGGGGATGATTCAAGCGCATTACCTTTACTGCGCATTTCTATTATTATTGCATCAGCTCCCCTCAGATCCCAGAGGCTGGGGACCCCTGCTCTAGGAGACACCTAAACAAGTTAATGCCACCATGGGATAAGTGAAATAACAAGAGGATGTATCAGGCTGGTGGATGTCCTGGGAAACTAGGGGTTAGCCCTCTGAATAATTCAAAGAAGATGGACATTCGAGAATGAGCTACAAAAGTCAAGGAGTTCACCAGGAAGAAGGGGACTGTGCCTTGAATTGATAAGGTGTGTGCCTGACTCCGGGGGGGCGGGAAGGTGGAGCCCCCCAGCCTATAGTCAGGGAGTCAGCTAGGAACTCAGCTGTTTCTCTTGTGTTGCTGATATTTGGCTCAGTCAGTAAAGAATCTGCCTGCAATGCAGGAGACCAGCGATGGATTCCCTGGGTTGAAAAGATCTCCTTGAGAAGGAAATGGCAACCCACTCCAGTATTCTTTTATCTTAATTTTGGCCTTTTTATAGGTTATTAATTTATTTATTTTCATCCATCTTTATTCTTTAGCCTGTGTGGGCCTCCCATTGCAGTGGCCTCTGTTGTGGCAGAGCACTGGCTCTGGGCACATGCGCTCCAGAGCGCTGACTCCTAACTAGACACACCGGTCCAGCCGGTCCGCGGCACGTGGGATCTTCCTGGGCCAGGGATCGAACTGGTGCCCCTTGCACTGCAAGGCAGACTACCCACTGGACCACCAGGGGAGCCCCACCCCAATATTCTTGTCTGGGAAATCTGAGCCTGGTGGGCTACAGTTCACAGGGTCGCAAAAGCGTCAGAGATGACTTAGCATCTAAACCGCACCCTGGTATTTAGAAAAGAAAGCCAAATACTTGTTTATTGCTAGTGAAAGAATTAAAGGGTGAGTGGTGCATGGAGTAGGACAGGAGAGAAAGTGGTGACAGGGGCTTCTCAGCAAAGGAAGTTAAGGGTTCTGTGCCACCCTGCAGCATTAGAGGTCTGTCTGATGGACAAGGGTTCTCTAACTTCAGAGAGCATCAGAACCACCTGGAGGGTGTGTTGAACCAGACTCCTGGTCCCTAACCCCCTGGATGTCTAATTCAATAGGTCAAGGGTGGGATCCTGTGGGATACTGTGAGGAATGAAAGAATAATCCACATCAGTGGCTCTCAAATGGAATCGATTTTGCCTCCAGCAGACATTTGGCAATGCCTGGAGGTAAATACTGTGAGGCCCAGGAGTGTAAATGTGGGGCTGCCGGCATCTAGTGGAGGCCAGAAAGCCGTCAGTCCCCTTCAGTGCACCGAACAGCCCCCCACGCTGAGAATCATTCTGCCCCAAACATCAACAGACCAGGTTAAAAGCTTCTGCACAGCAAAAGAAACTATAAACAAGATAAAAAGACAATCCGCAGAATGGGAGAAAATAATTGCCAATGAAGCAACAGACAAAAGATTAATCTCCAAAATATACAAGCACCTCAGGCAGTTCAATACCAGAAAACCAAACAACCCAATCAAAACCATGGGCAGATGCCCTAAACGGACATTTCTCCAAAGATATACAGACAGTCAACAAACACACAGAAAGGTTCTCAACATTGCTCATTATTAGAAATCAAACTCCCCCTGGCAACCCACTCCAGTATTCTTTTATCTTAATTTTGGCCTTTTAAGGTTATTAATTTATTTATTTTCATCCATCTTTATTCTTTAGCCTGTGTGGGCCTCCCATTGCAGTGGCCTCTGTTGTGGCAGAGCACTGGCTCTGGGCACATGCGCTCCAGAGCGCTGACTCCTAACTAGACACACCGGTCCAGCCGGTCCGCGGCACGTGGGATCTTCCTGGGCCAGGGATCGAACTGGTGCCCCTTGCACTGCAAGGCAGACTACCCACTGGACCACCAGGGGAGCCCCACCCCAATATTCTTGTCTGGGAAATCTGAGCCTGGTGGGCTACAGTTCACAGGGTCGCAAAAGCGTCAGAGATGACTTAGCATCTAAACCGCACCCTGGTATTTAGAAAAGAAAGCCAAATACTTGTTTATTGCTAGTGAAAGAATTAAAGGGTGAGTGGTGCATGGAGTAGGACAGGAGAGAAAGTGGTGACAGGGGCTTCTCAGCAAAGGAAGTTAAGGGTTCTGTGCCACCCTGCAGCATTAGAGGTCTGTCTGATGGACAAGGGTTCTCTAACTTCAGAGAGCATCAGAACCACCTGGAGGGTGTGTTGAACCAGACTCCTGGTCCCTAACCCCCTGGATGTCTAATTCAATAGGTCAAGGGTGGGATCCTGTGGGATACTGTGAGGAATGAAAGAATAATCCACATCAGTGGCTCTCAAATGGAATCGATTTTGCCTCCAGCAGACATTTGGCAATGCCTGGAGGTAAATACTGTGAGGCCCAGGAGTGTAAATGTGGGGCTGCCGGCATCTAGTGGAGGCCAGAAAGCCGTCAGTCCCCTTCAGTGCACCGAACAGCCCCCCACGCTGAGAATCATTCTGCCCCAAACATCAACAGACCAGGTTAAAAGCTTCTGCACAGCAAAAGAAACTATAAACAAGATAAAAAGACAATCCGCAGAATGGGAGAAAATAATTGCCAATGAAGCAACAGACAAAAGATTAATCTCCAAAATATACAAGCACCTCAGGCAGTTCAATACCAGAAAACCAAACAACCCAATCAAAACCATGGGCAGATGCCCTAAACGGACATTTCTCCAAAGATATACAGACAGTCAACAAACACACAGAAAGGTTCTCAACATTGCTCATTATTAGAAAAATGCAAATCAAACCTGCAATGAGGTGTCACCTCACCCCTGACAGAATGGTCCTCACCAAAAGAAACCTACATACAGGGCTTCCCTGGTGGTCCAGTGGGTAAGGACACCGCCTTGCAGTTCAGGGGGTGCCAGTTTGATCCCTGGCCTGGGAAGGTCCCACGTGCCGCAGAGCAGCTGGACCAATGTGTCCAATGACCGAGCCGGAGCTCTGGAGCGCATGCGCCCAGAGTCGGTGCTCTGCAGTGAGAGAGGCCACTGTGATGGGAGGCCCACAGGAGCCAAAGAACAAAAATGAAATGAAAGATCAATAGAAATGACCAAAAAAAAAAAAAAAGCTACAAACAACTGCTTGAGAGGATGTGGTGGGTGCTGCAGCACATCAACCAGGAGCCTAGAGAATAGTGGGTGTGACGAAACATTAGGAAATACACACACACGTAGACAGAAAGGATGAGAAAGGATGGCAAAGCCCTGAACACATCCACCAATCCACTTGTATTGAAAGCTTAAGCTTCCAGGTGTTTACAGGGAATGAGATTGACGGACTGGGACCCACTGGCAGCCCTGGTCAATAACTACCCTCGTGACTCGCAGCTGCTCGCGTTATCTCCTTAATGGAAAGGGCGATACAGCTGGGGGCAACGAGACCAGCCAGAAGTTAAGGCCTCTGTCCTGCGTGCGCACACGGCATTCTAAGCTGCACTGGCCTGGCGTTCCAAAGGCCACAGCAGATCTCCCACCTGTTGCTGATCTGTAGGACGCCAGCTAGTGAGCCCATGTGAATCAAATCAACTTGTTTTTGTCTTAGTTCTTTCCTTTCCAAGATTTTTTGTCCTGGCTCGGCCAAAGCTGTGAAAACCTCCACTGGTTTGTTTCCCCGCAGGTGAGACTGTAAATTGCTCCAGCCACTATGGAGAGCAGTATGAAGATTTCCTTAAAAACTATGACGCAGCAATCCCACTACTGGGCATATACCTGTAAAAAACACAATTCTAAAGGATACATGTACCCCAGTGTTCATTGCAGCATTATTTCCAGTAGCCAAGACATGAAAGCCACCTAGATGTCCATGGACAGATGAAGGGATAAAGTTGTGGTACATATATACAGTGGAATATTACTCAGCTATAAAAAGGAACACATTTGAGTCAGTTCTAGTGGGTTGGATGAGCCTAGAGCCTGTTATGCGGAGTGAAGTAAGTCAGAAAGAGAAAAAGAAATATTGTACATTAATGCATATAGATGGAATCTAGAGAAATGGCACTGATGGGCCTATTTGTGGGGCGCTGATAGAGATGCAGGCACAGACAGCAGATGTGTGCACAGAGTAGGGGGAGGAAAGAGTGGGATGATTTGAGTGAGAAGCATTGAAACATATACATGACCACAGGTAAAACAGATAGCTAGTGGGAATCTGCTGCGTAACACAGGCAGTTCAACCTGGTGCTCTCTGACAGCCTGGAGGGGTGGGAGGTAGGAGGGAGGTTAAAGAGGGAGGGGACATATGTGTACCTGTGTATACCTATGGCAGAAACCAGCACAACATTGTAAAGCAATTATCCTCCAATTAAAAATAAATGCATTAGGAAAAGGAAATGGCAACCCACTCCAGTATTCTTGCCTGGAAAATCCTATGGACAGAGGAGCCTGGTGGGCTCTGTAGTTCACGGGGTCCTAAGAGTTGGAGATGACTTAGCAGTTAAGCAACATAACGCCCCAGCAATTTACTGGTTGCTCTTTGAGGGTGGCTTTACGTCAGTCTGGAGGTGGCAGGTGCATTCAGTATGAATCAGGAGGAAGGTGGGAGAGTTTACTTTGCAAATGGTTGGGCTGGAGGTGCCTGTGGGGTGAGAAATGCTAACCGGAGTTCTGGGTGGTCTTTCTGGAGGTGATGACCTTCAACATCCCTTCCACTGGGAAAGCACCCCAGGAACTTCTGTTTCAGAAGAGAAAGCAGTTATTCTGGTGGTTGGGTTACATTCAAATTTGAATAAGGGAAAATCCATTAGGGGAAAACCAGTTCTATTTAAAGTAATAGTAATACAGAGTGCAAGCAGGCACTTAGTTGACCATGTTTAACTGACACACAACCATGTAACACATAAGATAAAAATAGAAGATAATAGGCAAAACCTAAATTGTTGATTCATTAATAGTCACTTCTCTAGGCTATATTCTCAAAGTGTTTTTAAAAACATGAATGTGATTTGTGATTGCAGTCTCCTTCTGCAATCTTCACGGTGCTTAAGAGTGAGTCAGCTATTGACTCGTCACCCGTTCTCTCACCTTAAGGTTAGTGTCAGGTGCTCCGTTGTGTCCAACTCTTTGCATCGCATGGACGGTTACCACCTCCAAGCTCCCTCTGCTCACCTCACAACAGGTCAATATATCCTAGAGACCAGGTGTTGAGACAAGGAAAACGACTATATTCTGAAAGCCAGCTGACCGAGAAGGTGGTGGGCTAGCACCTCAAAATAGCCATCTTATCCAGGTCTAGAGGCCAGGCTCTTTTATAGCCCAGAGATGGGGGAAGGTGAGGAAGCAAAATAAACAGGCCATTAATCTTGCAAACATCTCCCAAGGCGAGAGATGTGTTAATTTCTTCCTTCCAGCCATGCACTGGTGGACAGGGTTCTGAACAGAGGGGCAGGATTCTCTGAGGTGTGGCTTTCTGTATGATTATCATAACAAAAGCAATTATCCTCCAATTAAAAATAAATGCATTAGGAAAAGGAAATGGCAACCCACTCCAGTATTCTTGCCTGGAAAATCCTATGGACAGAGGAGCCTGGTGGGCTCTGTAGTTCACGGGGTCCTAAGAGTTGGAGATGACTTAGCAGTTAAGCAACATAACGCCCCAGCAATTTACTGGTTGCTCTTTGAGGGTGGCTTTACGTCAGTCTGGAGGTGGCAGGTGCATTCAGTATGAATCAGGAGGAAGGTGGGAGAGTTTACTTTGCAAATGGTTGGGCTGGAGGTGCCTGTGGGGTGAGAAATGCTAACCGGAGTTCTGGGTGGTCTTTCTGGAGGTGATGACCTTCAACATCCCTTCCACTGGGAAAGCACCCCAGGAACTTCTGTTTCAGAAGAGAAAGCAGTTATTCTGGTGGTTGGGTTACATTCAAATTTGAATAAGGGAAAATCCATTAGGGGAAAACCAGTTCTATTTAAAGTAATAGTAATACAGAGTGCAAGCAGGCACTTAGTTGACCATGTTTAACTGACACACAACCATGTAACACATAAGATAAAAATAGAAGATAATAGGCAAAACCTAAATTGTTGATTCATTAATAGTCACTTCTCTAGGCTATATTCTCAAAGTGTTTTTAAAAACATGAATGTGATTTGTGATTGCAGTCTCCTTCTGCAATCTTCACGGTGCTTAAGAGTGAGTCAGCTATTGACTCGTCACCCGTTCTCTCACCTTAAGGTTAGTGTCAGGTGCTCCGTTGTGTCCAACTCTTTGCATCGCATGGACGGTTACCACCTCCAAGCTCCCTCTGCTCACCTCACAACAGGTCAATATATCCTAGAGACCAGGTGTTGAGACAAGGAAAACGACTATATTCTGAAAGCCAGCTGACCGAGAAGGTGGTGGGCTAGCACCTCAAAATAGCCATCTTATCCAGGTCTAGAGGCCAGGCTCTTTTATAGCCCAGAGATGGGGGAAGGTGAGGAAGCAAAATAAACAGGCCATTAATCTTGCAAACATCTCCCAAGGCGAGAGATGTGTTAATTTCTTCCTTCCAGCCATGCACTGGTGGACAGGGTTCTGAACAGAGGGGCAGGATTCTCTGAGGTGTGGCTTTCTGTATGATTATCATAACAAAAGCAAAGAGAGGCAAGTCAGGGCTTCCCTGGTGGTCCAGTGGGTAAGGACACCGCCTTGCAGTGTAAGGGGCGCCGGTTCGATCCCTGGCCTGGGAAGATCCCACATGCTGCGGAGTGGCCGGACTGATGTGTCCAATTACCGAGCCAGAGCTCTGGAGTGCATGCGCCCAGAGCCGGTGCTCTGCGACAATAGAGGCCACTGCCATGGGAAGCCCACACAGGCCAAAGAACAAAGATGGATGAAAATAGGTAAATGAAAAGACCAATAGAAGTAGCCCGGCCGCCTCCCTCCCTCCCCACACCCCTCAAAAAAAAGATTGAAAAAAAAAAAGAGAGAAGCAAGTCAAAGTTGGCTTCCTTCCTACAACAGGACTATAGCCCCCAAGCTGCTCTGTCCATGGGATTTTCCAGGCGAAAATAACTGGAGTAGGTTGCCATTTTCTTCTCCAGGGGGAAACTTCCCAACCCAGGGATCAAACCCAGGTCTCCCACATGGCAGGCAGATTCTTTACTGTCTGTTGTATGAGAAGATGGGCTGACCTTCTCCGTGGGTTGCTTTGAGGTGTGCACCTCTGTAACAGTGCCCATGGAGAGAAGGGGCAAACGGGCAAGGTCTGGATCCATATGCCTGTTCCCAGCAGATTACTCTAGCCCTTGTCTCTTCTATACCATGGACTGCTGCCTGATTTTTGTTTGGAACAAGAGTCCCATGGCTTTAAAATAGTGTCGTGCCCAACTCTTTGCATCGCATGGACGGTTACCACCTCCAAGCTCCCTCTGCTCACCTCACAACAGGTCAATATATCCTAGAGACCAGGTGTTGAGACAAGGAAAACGACTATATTCTGAAAGCCAGCTGACCGAGAAGGTGGTGGGCTAGCACCTCAAAATAGCCATCTTATCCAGGTCTAGAGGCCAGGCTCTTTTATAGCCCAGAGATGGGGGAAGGTGAGGAAGCAAAATAAACAGGCCATTAATCTTGCAAACATCTCCCAAGGCGAGAGATGTGTTAATTTCTTCCTTCCAGCCATGCACTGGTGGACAGGGTTCTGAACAGAGGGGCAGGATTCTCTGAGGTGTGGCTTTCTGTATGATTATCATAACAAAAGCAAAGAGAGGCAAGTCAGGGCTTCCCTGGTGGTCCAGTGGGTAAGGACACCGCCTTGCAGTGTAAGGGGCGCCGGTTCGATCCCTGGCCTGGGAAGATCCCACATGCTGCGGAGTGGCCGGACTGATGTGTCCAATTACCGAGCCAGAGCTCTGGAGTGCATGCGCCCAGAGCCGGTGCTCTGCGACAATAGAGGCCACTGCCATGGGAAGCCCACACAGGCCAAAGAACAAAGATGGATGAAAATAGGTAAATGAAAAGACCAATAGAAGTAGCCCGGCCGCCTCCCTCCCTCCCCACACCCCTCAAAAAAAAGATTGAAAAAAAAAAAGAGAGAAGCAAGTCAAAGTTGGCTTCCTTCCTACAACAGGACTATAGCCCCCAAGCTGCTCTGTCCATGGGATTTTCCAGGCGAAAATAACTGGAGTAGGTTGCCATTTTCTTCTCCAGGGGAATCTTCCCAACCCAGGGATCAAACCCAGGTCTCCCACATGGCAGGCAGATTCTTTACTGTCTGTTGTATGAGAAGATGGGCTGACCTTCTCCGTGGGTTGCTTTGAGGTGTGCACCTCTGTAACAGTGCCCATGGAGAGAAGGGGCAAACGGGCAAGGTCTGGATCCATATGCCTGTTCCCAGCAGATTACTCTAGCCCTTGTCTCTTCTATACCATGGACTGCTGCCTGATTTTTGTTTGGAACAAGAGTCCCATGGCTTTAAAATAGAACCAGAAAAAAAAAATGTAGAAACACTGTACTAGACAGTTGTCTACATGTTTTAAGGCAGTGGTCCCCAACCTTTTTGATACTAGGGACCTATTTTGTAGAAAACAGGCCCATGGGTGGGTGGGGAGGGGGGGGAATGGTAGCTCAGTTCTTAAAGAATCCACCTGCAATGCAGGAGACCCCAGTTCAATCCCTGGGTCGGGAAGATAGCCTGGAGAAGGAATAGGCTACCCGCTCCAGTATTCTTGCCTGGAGAATTCCATGGCTCATCCATGGGTTGCGAAGAGTTGGACATGACTGAACGACTAGAGTTTCAAGAGCATTACACTTATTGTGCAGTTTATTTCTGGTATGACTGTTACATCAGCTCCACCTCAGATCATCAGGCATTCGTTCCTGGAGGCTGGGGCCCCCTGTTTTAAGGGACTAGGGAAACACCTGAAGCCTAGTGAGATTGTTAAATAGCCTGAAATCTGGCCAATTAGAGATTTGTTTAGGAAATGGTTTTCTTTGAAAATACAACTGCCTCTGGGAAATAGTCATTCCTTTAGATAAAGGAGTTTAATCAGAGCAAAAGGTATGTCGGTGAGGGAAGAGGGAAGCTGAGTGAAAAAAAGGAGGATTCAAAAAGCTAGGCAAAGGAAGAGGCTGTTAAATGAGACACTGCTGAGAGACGGTCGTTCAGGGCTCAGGGAGCAGTTTTAGCCTGCCCATGAGCAAACGCTGCATCAGAAAGAACCTGCACCAGTTTGGTCTAATGCTAAAATAGCCAGGTGTGTCTTTCTGAGTCAATAAATGGAGATATATATAAATACATCTGATTTTTAAGTCAGTTTCCTTAGATATTCCTTCACATATATATATATATATACGTATATATGTGTGTGTGTATTGTATATATATACAGAGAGAGAGAGCGATTGTTGTTGTCACTTAGTCACTAAACTGAACGTGTTAGTTATTTAGTCTTCTCTGACTCTTTGCAACCCCATGGTCTGTCCACGGAATTCTCCAGATAAGAATACTAGAATGGGTTGCGATTCTCTTCTCCAGGGGGTCTTCCTGACCCAGAGATCACGCCCGGGTCTACCTGCATTGCAGGCAGATTCTTTACCTCTGAAGCCTTAGGGAAGCCTAAATAGAGATGCATAGACTTGGCTTTTTCTTGTCATTAAGTGTCTCATGAAAATAGTTTGAAAATTCTAAAAAGTCCCACTTCCTTAAATTTGATTCTACAGTAGAAATTTAGATTAATCCAATAGATTTAGGACAGCAGTTATTTTAAAGCTTTTTTCCTCTTGTAACAAAGGAGCAGCTAATACTTAGCATCACCTCATTTTAAGTGCGTGTATGTGCACCTGTGTGAGAGAGCATATTTGTTTCATGACACTTTCATATTCTTTAGAAATTCTTCAAATTTGTAAGGTAAAATCATGGAACGCTGCAGTCATAAGTCACCTGAAGCTCATGGAAGAAATATTTATAGAATACTAAGCATATCACATCTACTCTGTGAGCCTCAGATGATCCAATGGGAAGAGACCTAACCTTGTAAAATACCCTGAAATCTGGCCAATTAGAGATTTGTTTAGGAAATGGTTTTCTTTGAAAATACAACTGCCTCTGGGAAATAGTCATTCCTTTAGATAAAGGAGTGTAATCAGAGCAAACGGTATGTCGGTGAGGGGAGAGGAAGCTGAGTGAAAAAAAGGAGGATTCAAAAAGCTAGGCAAAGGAAGAGGCTGTTAAATGAGACACTGCTGAGAGACGGTCGTTCAGGGCTCAGGGAGCAGTTTTAGCCTGCCCATGAGCAAACGCTGCATCAGAAAGAACCTGCACCAGTTTGGTCTAATGCTAAAATAGCCAGGTGTGTCTTTCTGAGTCAATAAATGGAGATATATATAAATACATCTGATTTTTAAGTCAGTTTCCTTAGATATTCCTTCACATATATATATATATATACGTATATATGTGTGTGTGTATTGTATATATATACAGAGAGAGAGAGCGATTGTTGTTGTCACTTAGTCACTAAACTGAACGTGTTAGTTATTTAGTCTTCTCTGACTCTTTGCAACCCCATGGTCTGTCCACGGAATTCTCCAGATAAGAATACTAGAATGGGTTGCGATTCTCTTCTCCAGGGGGTCTTCCTGACCCAGAGATCACGCCCGGGTCTACCTGCATTGCAGGCAGATTCTTTACCTCTGAAGCCTTAGGGAAGCCTAAATAGAGATGCATAGACTTGGCTTTTTCTTGTCATTAAGTGTCTCATGAAAATAGTTTGAAAATTCTAAAAAGTCCCACTTCCTTAAATTTGATTCTACAGTAGAAATTTAGATTAATCCAATAGATTTAGGACAGCAGTTATTTTAAAGCTTTTTTTTCCTCTTGTAACAAAGGAGCAGCTAATACTTAGCATCACCTCATTTTAAGTGCGTGTATGTGCACCTGTGTGAGAGAGCATATTTGTTTCATGACACTTTCATATTCTTTAGAAATTCTTCAAATTTGTAAGGTAAAATCATGGAACGCTGCAGTCATAAGTCACCTGAAGCTCATGGAAGAAATATTTATAGAATACTAAGCATATCACATCTACTCTGTGAGCCTCAGATGATCCAATGGGGAAGAGACCTAACCTTGTTATGCCAGCTCCAAGTCTAAGATTATCTAGCTACCACCTTATTTTGGGAAGCAGGAACTTAGAGAGGTAAAGTGAATGTCAGTGTGATGTGACAAATCCGTGGCAGAACCAGAACTTGAATTTAGGTCTTCTGAGTCCAAAGCTAGCCTTTTTACATTTTGAAAAATGATTGTGACAAAATACATTTATTGACCAAGTTCAATGTTTGGACCATTTCTCAATTATTGTGATTTTCCCAAAGAGCAGCTGTTTATTATTTTTCCAAAACAGTTGCGTCAAAGTTTCTAAACCTATCAAAACTGACATTGATAGAAGGCTTAACGCTCCAGTATGTATCCCTATAATCACACGATCGAATGATCTATACAATGACAGTGCTTTATGTAACATGTCAAATTTGCATGAAGAGCCAAACATGCTAATTTGGGCTTAAATTCCTTTTCTCTAACAGTGTTAAAAAACTAAGCTTTATAGTGTAGCACAAAGACTTCTACTTAAGAATGGGAAGGTGTACATTTGCTCTGTTGTGCAGACGAGGATCAGAGAACACTCACAATGCTTCTTGAGGCCAATTAGGAGTCTTTATTGCCCGCTGGTGACTGCACACAGCCTAACAGTGGCTTAGGTGTGCAGCCCCGAGCCTGGGGAGGGCTGACAATTTATGGGCAAAAACTACATCCTTGTGTAAGCGATTATACAGAAGCAAGAAATCAGCAGTTGAGTTTCTTCAAACCGTATTTAGTAATGGTGCTCAGAGCAAGCATTTTACAGAAGCCAGAGCGCGCAGTTAATTTTGCAAGCTCTTCTCAATCTTATCTGTGCCTGGGGTTTACTCCTGTTTTTCCAGACACTGTGAATGGGTTTAACCTAGATTTGAGACTTAAACCTGGGGCCCAGACCTGATCGAACCCTGCTTGGGACTTGAACCCACGAGGCTGGAGTTTGAATTTCAGCCAAAACCCTGCTTGGGGCTTGAGCCCACGTAGTTAGGACTCAATCCCGGCCAAAACCCTGTCTGGGACTCAAACCCACGTGGCCAGGACTTAGTCCAGCATTCACCCAATGTCTGGGCCCACTGAGGCTCAGGTTCTTCATGCCTCAACACAGAAGGAATTCAGCGAGAAGCAGAGTGATAGGAAAGAAGAGGATTTATTAGGATAGAGTACCTGTAAACTGTGCAAGCGGGCAGGCAGGAAAGCTCTGCTCTGCTCTCCCTTCAATTGAGTGGGCAGCAATGAATATAGGATGGTAGAAGGCCACTGCCCTCATGTAGATGCAGATGCAAGGCATACGTCCTTAGTTCCTTCTTTGCCACTTCCTCCTCCATCAGCTGTTTATACCCAGTCAAGCCTGCTTTACTGAACAATCTCTTCTGAGTTATCATCAACTCACTGGCCTCCCAACCTTTCTCAGGTTTCACCCTTCTACCTACCGTCCCCTACTAGGACTCTACAACCACCTACCTATTCTACTCTGTCCCTATCAACTGCAGTTGAAATTTCCCCACAGGGCAATTTCCAAGGGTCACTGAGTCAGTGATGGCATGTCTAGTAGATCTAATTTTACCCTTACAGCTCCCTCTGTTTCTCTAATGGCAACATATCCTGTCACTTGGGAAAATAAGGAATGTAGAAACGCGCTTGCAATGGTATTTCCTGTCTTCTGGAAGCTGGCAGAATTTCTCGGTATATTCGAATCTGAGGAAAGCATGGTTGCTTCCGTCGCTGGGCTATCACCCTGTGTTGCAGCTGCCACAGGACCTCTACTGGGGCCTCCGTGATGATCTGATGGCTGTGAATCTGTCTGCCAATCCAAGAGACGTGGGTTCCACCCGTCATCCGGGAAGATCCCACATACCATGGGGCCCCTAAGCCTGTGCACCATAACCAGTAAGCCCAGGTGATCTAGAGCTCGTGCTCTGCAACGAGAAGCCTCTACAATGAGAATCCCTTACACCACAACTAGAGAACGACCCAGCACAGCCCAGAATATAATAAATCTTAAGAAAACACACACACACACACACACACACACACACACACACATTTACTGGCCTCAAGGAGAAGAGAATCTCCCTTAACTTTGGAAACAATTCTGAAGACTCTGTGAGTGGCTTGGGAGGGAGATGCCCCTCGAGTGGTTCTTTCGCTGTGACAAATGAATCAAACAGAAACGCTCTAGAGCATGGTCCATTTTTATCGTTCTTGTTTTTTGAAAGTAAAGTTTACTAGAGTAGGGGAAGGAAGAGTCGCTGCCAGTCCAGCAGGCCAGCTCAAGGGAGAACTGACCCACGGTCCGTTTTTTACCCAGCCAATGTGCTTCTTCCAAAAGTGCCCCGTCTTTGGAAACTCCTTATTGCTGTGATGTGTCTACTCTAAGCCAACTCTTCCTTTGTAAATATCACCAGATCGGTGAGAATGGGTGGTGCCATGGTGGTAGGGGAAGACGGGCAAAAGACTTGACCTTGAGACCTGGCATTACCATTTAAGAGGTTTTGACCTCAGGCAACCACTAAGATGTCTCTGAACTTTGGTTGCTTCATTTGTAAGATGGACATGTTAATCCTTATAATACCACCTGTCCAATCTACCTTTAAGGGTTTGTGAGGGCCAAATAAGATAGCATGTGAAAATGATTCATAAATTGTCCCATGACAGCGTATAAATGGAGGTGATTTTTTTGAGCTGTCAATGCCTTTATATATGTTTTCTAATAATACTTAAATTTGTCCTCAAAGAGTTCTTAACTTCAGTTCCAGCAGTCATTAGCTTTCAATTGCTGAAACACTGCAGAGCTATATCCTCAGTGTGTTTTATCTTGAAATTCCTTTCAGGATAGAAATAAAGCAGTCTATAGTTCTATTTACCAACATATAAATGCCTGGACTGGAAGCAGAGTCCCCAGTAAAGCTGAAACTCTGTTGGCATCACTGGAAGGCCCTGGACACTTCCCAGACATTTTGTGACACTGTTCTGTCTCTAATACCTTCTGGAAGCTGACGAAAGTTGCATTTCTTTTTTTATCATTATTTTTTATTCATTTTTTATTTTTTTTTGAGAGTTGCTTTTCTATGAATAACACCCCTGGTTCTCCTTTTTGACTTGACTTGGGGAAGGAGTCATCTTAGAAATTCCTGGGGCCTTTCAGTACTTCCAGGAGTGTGACTTGGGGGTGGGATTCCCCATAAGCACACCACACAAGTTGAAGTTCAAGACTCTTTGAGCAGTCCTCAGTGGCCCAGGCAGGTGCTCCTTTCCTTGAGGTACCAATAGAACGATCCCTGAACATGGTTAAGATAACGAAGTTACCTGTAGCCCCAGGAAAGGGAGTGCTTCCTATATTATCTATCAAGGTTTGCTGTTCAAACTTTAGACTGCGGATGTGTTTAGATCTTGGCTTTGTCACTTATCACTGAGAGGCTTTGGGTGAACTCCTGAACATCCAGGACCTCCGTTTCTTCAACTGTAAAATGGGAATAAGAGTCAACTGAAGAGTGTTTTGTACCCATTAGGAGGCTTTCCTGGTGACTCAGTCATAAAGAATTCGCCAGCATGTGCAAGAGACTTGGATTCAATCCCTGGGTTGGGTAATCACTTGGAGAAGAAAATGGCAACCCCACTCCAGGTTTTTTTTTTTTTTTGGCCTAGGAAATACTGTGGACAGAGGAGCCTGGTGGGCTACAGTCCATGAGGCTGCAAAAGAGTCAGACATGACTTAGTGACTAAACAACAGCAACAACATACGTCAGGTAAGTACGGAGTGCTTAGTATCATGTATCCAGCCTAGTGTACTGAATAAATACATGCAGTGATCTTAATTATTTAAACTCAAAAATGAAAGCAAACTGGGCAATATACTTGAATAAACAAAAAGCAAATTAAAATGACAATGATGCACCTCCACACACACTACACAAGGGCTAAAATTAAAGAGAAAAAACTACTGTGAGCAAGGATGTGACACAACTGAAATCCTCATGCTCTTCTAATGGGCTTGTAAATTAGTATTACAACCTGCTTGGAAAACTGTTTGGCAGAATCTTCTACGGCTGAATATTTTCATATCCAGGCATCCCACTGTACATGTGTTCCCTCAAGTCACGTGTAAGAATGTTCATATGAACATCTTTCATGGGAGTAGAAAACTAGAAACTGCCCACAAGTCTATCAGCAATATATTTGTAAATTTAGTAATTCCATGTACTGCCAGGAGTGTTACTTGGGGGTGGGATTCCCCATAAGCACACCACACAAGTTGAAGTTCAAGACTCTTTGAGCAGTCCTCAGTGGCCCAGGCAGGTGCTCCTTTCCTTGAGGTACCAATAGAACGATCCCTGAACATGGTTAAGATAACGAAGTTACCTGTAGCCCCAGGAAAGGGAGTGCTTCCTATATTATCTATCAAGGTTTGCTGTTCAAACTTTAGACTGCGGATGTGTTTAGATCTTGGCTTTGTCACTTATCACTGAGAGGCTTTGGGTGAACTCCTGAACATCCAGGACCTCCGTTTCTTCAACTGTAAAATGGGAATAAGAGTCAACTGAAGAGTGTTTTGTACCCATTAGGAGGCTTTCCTGGTGACTCAGTCATAAAGAATTCGCCAGCATGTGCAAGAGACTTGGATTCAATCCCTGGGTTGGGTAATCACTTGGAGAAGAAAATGGCAACCCCACTCCAGGTTTTTTTTTTTTTTTGGCCTAGGAAATACTGTGGACAGAGGAGCCTGGTGGGCTACAGTCCATGAGGCTGCAAAAGAGTCAGACATGACTTAGTGACTAAACAACAGCAACAACATACGTCAGGTAAGTACGGAGTGCTTAGTATCATGTATCCAGCCTAGTGTACTGAATAAATACATGCAGTGATCTTAATTATTTAAACTCAAAAATGAAAGCAAACTGGGCAATATACTTGAATAAACAAAAAGCAAATTAAAATGACAATGATGCACCTCCACACACACTACACAAGGGCTAAAATTAAAGAGAAAAAACTACTGTGAGCAAGGATGTGACACAACTGAAATCCTCATGCTCTTCTAATGGGCTTGTAAATTAGTATTACAACCTGCTTGGAAAACTGTTTGGCAGAATCTTCTACGGCTGAATATTTTCATATCCAGGCATCCCACTGTACATGTGTTCCCTCAAGTCACGTGTAAGAATGTTCATATGAACATCTTTCATGGGAGTAGAAAACTAGAAACTGCCCACAAGTCTATCAGCAATATATTTGTAAATTGTAGTAAATTCCATCAGTGTACTGCCATATAATAGTGGGTCTATATTTACCGTTGTCTAAATTCTAGTTGGCTTTCCTGGCGGCTCAGTATATAGAATCCACCTGCAGTGTGGGAGGCCTGGGTTCCATCCCTGGGTCAGGAAGATCCCCTGGAGGAGGACATGGCAACCCACTCCAGCATTTTTTATTTTTTAGTATAAATACTGTATTTACTAAATATCTTTACAGTTGATTTAAATGTATTTACAGAACTATTCCTGCATAAGTTATGCTTCAGACATCTAATTTGGGTCATTGCATCTTGGGTAAGACAAATAATGGTAGTCTCCACAGAAAAACAGCAGCTCATGAGTGTCGAGGTCCGTATACGGGTTGGAGAAGAATTCCCAGACACAAGGTAGAGTGAGAGGAAAGCAAAGTTTATTAGGGTGGGGGAAGAGAGAGTCACTGACAGTACAGCTGGCCGGCTTAAGGGAGAAAGTGGGAGACGCTGTGAGAACAGCGGGTCAGCTCAAGGGAGAACTGACCCTAAGCAGGGGTCTTTGATCCACTTTATGCCTGGGGTCTAAGGAGTGGCATAGGGGGTCTTAAGGAACATTGCTGATTGGACAGTATACTGGGTGGGGTAGAGTGATGGCTATAGTATGAGGAAAAGACGATAGGGTCCAAGGAGTGACACCGGGGTCTTAAGGATTGGGTGGTGTACAGGAGCCCAGGGAAGGGGAGGACAATAGGGGTCTTGCATTCGAAGACCCTCCTAGTTTGACTTGTTCTTTCATCCTTGGGCACCACAATTAGTATACACAGATTCAGACTGGCTTCATTATTTAGCCATCTTTGCCCCAAACTACCTGCTTGCAGTTAAAATTTTGACATAGACACTGCGGAGTTGTAATTGAGAGGCTCAATTTTGAAGAGAATTTAATTTTTAAAAAACAATTGGATCCCCACTCCTGTATTCTTGCCTGCAGAATCCCGCAGACAGGGGAGCCTGGCGGATTACAGTCCATGGGGTCACACAGAGCTGGACACAACTGAAGCAACTTAGCATGCACGCTTGCACTGAGTATATACCAGACATTGGGGATATGACAGTGAGTCAATACATCCAAAAGCCCTGCCATTTAGATAAGCCTTTCATTCTAGATGGTCAAATAACAAAAATTCGGTATCTACTGTGTTAAATATTGCTAAAACCATGGCAGTCAGATTTCAAGATGCTTGCAGTAATTCTTTCTTCCTACCCCAAGTTTGGAATAACTTTGGAGGAGGACATGGCAACCCACTCCAGCATTTTTTATTTTTTAGTATAAATACTGTATTTACTAAATATCTTTACAGTTGATTTAAATGTATTTACAGAACTATTCCTGCATAAGTTATGCTTCAGACATCTAATTTGGGTCATTGCATCTTGGGTAAGACAAATAATGGTAGTCTCCACAGAAAAACAGCAGCTCATGAGTGTCGAGGTCCGTATACGGGTTGGAGAAGAATTCCCAGACACAAGGTAGAGTGAGAGGAAAGCAAAGTTTATTAGGGTGGGGGAAGAGAGTCACTGACAGTACAGCTGGCCGGCTTAAGGGAGAAAGTGGGAGACGCTGTGAGAACAGCGGGTCAGCTCAAGGGAGAACTGACCCTAAGCAGGGGTCTTTGATCCACTTTATGCCTGGGGTCTAAGGAGTGGCATAGGGGGTCTTAAGGAACATTGCTGATTGGACAGTATACTGGGTGGGGTAGAGTGATGGCTATAGTATGAGGAAAAGACGATAGGGTCCAAGGAGTGACACCGGGGTCTTAAGGATTGGGTGGTGTACAGGAGCCCAGGGAAGGGGAGGACAATAGGGGTCTTGCATTCGAAGACCCTCCTAGTTTGACTTGTTCTTTCATCCTTGGGCACCACAATTAGTATACACAGATTCAGACTGGCTTCATTATTTAGCCATCTTTGCCCCAAACTACCTGCTTGCAGTTAAAATTTTGACATAGACACTGCGGAGTTGTAATTGAGAGGCTCAATTTTGAAGAGAATTTAATTTTTAAAAAACAATTGGATCCCCACTCCTGTATTCTTGCCTGCAGAATCCCGCAGACAGGGGAGCCTGGCGGATTACAGTCCATGGGGTCACACAGAGCTGGACACAACTGAAGCAACTTAGCATGCACGCTTGCACTGAGTATATACCAGACATTGGGGATATGACAGTGAGTCAATACATCCAAAAGCCCTGCCATTTAGATAAGCCTTTCATTCTAGATGGTCAACTAACAAAAATTCGGTATCTACTGTGTTAAATATTGCTAAAAACCATGGCAGTCAGATTTCAAGATGCTTGCAGTAATTCTTTCTTCCTACCCCAAGTTTGGAATAACTTTTAATGCTTGGAAGTGTGGTGCTAACTAGTTTAACAAAAACTGGAAATATGGGCTTGGCTTTGAAACAGAGAGCAGGAGCTGTAAAGACTTTTAGGAAAAAGATAGTGAAATGTGAGATTATTAAAGAGACTGTGAGCGGAAGGCTGTTACCCTGTGACGTGGCCGCCAGTGAAAGATGAGGGCAGATGTTATCAGGAACTGAACAATAAGGGATTTTTGTTACTCACATTGTTAGCTATGGCAATGTGGACAGCAGAAAATGTACCCAGTAAACTGCGTTAGCTAGCTAAGCAGATTTCCAGGCAGAATGTTGAAGGTCCTGCCTAATTTATTCTTGCTGTGCATAGTAAATATAATATGAGAAAATGAAAGTGTTAGTTGCTCAGTTGTGCCCAACGCTGTGCCCACAGGCTCCTCTATCCATGGGGTTCTCTGGACAAGAATACTGCAGTGAGTTGCCATTTCCTTCTCCAGGGAATCTTCTCATCCCAGGGATCGAACCTGGGTGTGCTGCATTGCAGGCAGATTCGTTTCTGCCTGAGCCAAAAACATGAGAGGAGAGAGATTAGCTCCATGAAGGATTATTAAATGAAAAGGAGCCAGGACCTGCTGGTTTTGGAAGTACCCTCTCAATTGCAAACTAGGCTAAATTTAAGAAATGAGTTATTGAAGGGATGGAATCAGAGCACCATCATGAAAGCCTGACGGAAAAGAGGAAGCTGAGAGAACCGCTGTTAATTCCTTGGTTAAGACATCAGAATGGTCAAGGGTGATAAATAATAAATACCTTCAAGAAATGAGATTATTGAAGGGATGGAATCAGAGCAAAAATTAATAAACAATTGGATCCCCACTCCTGTATTCTTGCCTGCAGAATCCCGCAGACAGGGGAGCCTGGCGGATTACAGTCCATGGGGTCACACAGAGCTGGACACAACTGAAGCAACTTAGCATGCACGCTTGCACTGAGTATATACCAGACATTGGGGATATGACAGTGAGTCAATACATCCAAAAGCCCTGCCATTTAGATAAGCCTTTCATTCTAGATGGTCAACTAACAAAAATTCGGTATCTACTGTGTTAAATATTGCTAAAAACCATGGCAGTCAGATTTCAAGATGCTTGCAGTAATTCTTTCTTCCTACCCCAAGTTTGGAATAACTTTTAATGCTTGGAAGTGTGGTGCTAACTAGTTTAACAAAAACTGGAAATATGGGCTTGGCTTTGAAACAGAGAGCAGGAGCTGTAAAGACTTTTAGGAAAAAGATAGTGAAATGTGAGATTATTAAAGAGACTGTGAGCGGAAGGCTGTTACCCTGTGACGTGGCCGCCAGTGAAAGATGAGGGCAGATGTTATCAGGAACTGAACAATAAGGGATTTTTGTTACTCACATTGTTAGCTATGGCAATGTGGACAGCAGAAAATGTACCCAGTAAACTGCGTTAGCTAGCTAAGCAGATTTCCAGGCAGAATGTTGAAGGTCCTGCCTAATTTATTCTTGCTGTGCATAGTAAATATAATATGAGAAAATGAAAGTGTTAGTTGCTCAGTTGTGCCCAACGCTGTGCCCACAGGCTCCTCTATCCATGGGGTTCTCTGGACAAGAATACTGCAGTGAGTTGCCATTTCCTTCTCCAGGGAATCTTCTCATCCCAGGGATCGAACCTGGGTGTGCTGCATTGCAGGCAGATTCGTTTCTGCCTGAGCCAAAAACATGAGAGGAGAGAGATTAGCTCCATGAAGGATTATTAAATGAAAAGGAGCCAGGACCTGCTGGTTTTGGAAGTACCCTCTCAATTGCAAACTAGGCTAAATTTAAGAAATGAGTTATTGAAGGGATGGAATCAGAGCACCATCATGAAAGCCTGACGGAAAAGAGGAAGCTGAGAGAACCGCTGTTAATTCCTTGGTTAAGACATCAGAATGGTCAAGGGTGATAAATAATAAATACCTCAGGAAATCAAAGAATAAAAACTTTCAGAAGCTTAAGAGCATTGACATTCAAAGTTTGTCCTTTAGGACAAAAGTCAAGGTGGTTTTTTTGTCCAATGGATTAAATCCAAATGAGAGTCACAGAAAAAAAAAAAAAAAAATCAGGCTTTTGAAGAGAATTGTATTTGCAGAAATACCATCCATTTGGACTGAAAAAAAAAAATATATATATATATATAAAATGAAAAAAGTCTTGTACAGACAGGCATAGAGCTGAGAAAACTTCACATCTCTCTGCTTGGGCAGAGAGGAAAGGTAACCAAAAGGACCAAACTTAAAGCTCCATATGGGGCTTCCCCTGGTGGTCCAGTGGGTAAGGACACCGCCTTGCAGTGCAAGGGGCGCCAGTTTGATCCCTGGCCTGGGAAGATCCCACGTGCCGCGTAGCGGCTGGACTGATGTGTCCAACTACCGAGCCGGAGCTCTGGAGCGCATGCGCCCAGAGCCGGTGCTCTGTGACGATAGAGGCCACCACGATGGGAGGCCCACAGGAGCCAAAGAACAAAGACTGGATGAAAATAGAGAAATGAAAGACCGATAGAAGTGGCCCCCCCATCTCCCTCCCTCCCCACCCCACGCCCCCAAAGATAAATAAATAAAATAAATCTTTAAAAAAAAAAAATCTTTAAAAAAAAAAAGCTTCATATGTAATCAAATGCCGTGTTACCCCAGACTTCCCTGGTGGCCCAGTGCTCAAGAATCCACCTGCTGGGCTTCCCAGGTGGTCCAGTGGGTAAAGACACTGCCTTGCAGTGCAAGGGGCACCGGTTCAATCCCTGGCCTGGGAAGATCCCACGTGCTGCAGGGCGGCTGGACCAGTGTGTCCAATTATAAGCCAGTGCTCTGGAGCGCATGCACCCAGAATTGGTGCTCTGCCATGAGAGAGGCCGCTGCAATGGGAGGCGCACACAGGCCAAAGAATAAAGATGGATGAAAATAAATAAATAAAAAACCAATAAAAGAGGCCAAAATTTAAAAAAAAAAAAATCCACCTGCTAATGCAGGGGGCACCGTTTTGACAGACTGGTCTGGGAAGATTCCACATGCCACAGACTAACTAAGCCCATGCACAGCAACCAACAAGCCTACACACCCTAGAGCCCATGCTCCGCCATGAGGAAAGCCACCACAGTGAGAAGCCCGCTCACCTCAAGGAAGTGCAGTCCCCACCCAATGCAACTAGAGAAAGCCCATGCACAGCAGCAAAACCCCAGCACAGCCAAAAATAAAAATAAATTCATAAATAAGGGTAACCTTAAAAAAAAAAAAAGTGATCCTCATGCTTTGCATCCTTATCAAGGAAGTACCAATGTGTGCCTCACTGGATTTCACAATTGCTATAGCCCAGTCTTCAGGTCAAGAGAACTCTACTGGAGGAGTTATTCCTACATAAGAACATGTAAGGAGCCTCACCTGCACCAGACCTGACTGAGATGCCCAATTCTAGACTTGAGCTGATGCTCTAATGAGTTGAGACTTGAGGGGGCTTGGGGGAAGGTGGGCATATTTTGCATGTGAGAGACATAGGAATCTTTGGGGACCAGTGGTCATCTAGACTCCAAGATGGCCTCCAATGATTATTTAGGATAGACGGAAGGAAACCAAGGATGGAAGCAAGGAGGCAAGTGGAGAAGCTATTGCAATAATCCAGCTGTGAAATGATGGTGGCTTGGACCATCACAATAGCCACAATGAGATAATGAGAAATGACTAGATTCTGGGATAGGTCGTAAAAGTATAATGAACAGGATTTTAAAAGCAGGATTAACAAGATAAGACTGGATGTGAGTTGTCCAGAAGGAATTCAAGATGATACCAAGTTTTTTTGGCCTTAGTGGCTGGAGTCACCATCAACTCATTTGGGAAAGGCTGAAGATAGACATGAGCTCACTTTTAGACATGCTAAGTTTTAAAAGCCTACTGGATATTCAAGTAGAGAAAGTCATTGAAGTTCAAATGTGAGCTCAAGAGAGATGTTTCCAAACTGAAGACATAAATTTGGAACTCACTGGCAGGGAGAGTGTACTTAAAGTTAGGTGATTGGATGAGATAACCCGGGCAGTGAGTTTAGGCCAAGAAGGGAATTTGGGTTCCCCCCCTCCTCTAGTGGTAAATTATAGAAGCAGATGAAAAAATAAAAATAAAATAAATTATAGAAACAATTTTATAAATTTTATACAAAATTTAAACTATAGCACAAACAGAGAAAAGATATCTAAAGGAGAACTAGAATTTTCTCCCTGCTTGCTCCAGGTCCAGACTGGTCAGTCTGTACAAATGCAGTGGGAATCCAGGGATGAATATTCATGAACCAGGCTGATGTTCCCACGGTGGAGGGTCAACACTGAAAGGTAAGAACAAACAGACACATCTGAGCCTCCATACCTCAAGTCCAACCCGTAAGTATGGTCATAGGCTAGAGAAGCTGGTGACTATCATCTGGTAAACCAACTCTTATAGCTTCTAGCTCAATGGTTCTCTGGGTTGGCTCTGCTTTGGAATCAGTGAGGTTTTGGATTCACCCCAGACGCCCCTGCCCGATTTGACTTGTCAAGGGCACAGCCTGGACACTGGAAATTCAATGTACAGCCAAGGCTGGGAATCAGCAGCATTGATGAAGAATGCTCTAGCTAATGTCATCATTCTCAGCACCTTCGGGAGCAGCTCTTGGCGAGCTTTTAACCTAGAAGGATTAGAGAGGAGTTCCTGAACTGTAATAGCATGATGGCTTAGAAGGCTGAAAAATAGACAATGTATAGGGAGAAGTCTTGAAAATTTATTTTAAATTGCTTCTAGGAAATCATGTCTCAGAACATTAGGCTAAGACCACAGGGCTGCGTGTAAGCAGAATGACAATTTGGGCTTTTTTGTAGCTTGTGATAGAGTAAGTGTTGTAGTGTCTAGGGGAGGAATCATCAGCTGGTGTGTGAGGGAAAGATGATGAAATATGTACACACAGTGTACGAAAACAGAGGCCCAGTCAACTCATTTGGGAAAGGCTGAAGATAGACATGAGCTCACTTTTAGACATGCTAAGTTTTAAAAGCCTACTGGATATTCAAGTAGAGAAAGTCATTGAAGTTCAAATGTGAGCTCAAGAGAGATGTTTCCAAACTGAAGACATAAATTTGGAACTCACTGGCAGGGAGAGTGTACTTAAAGTTAGGTGATTGGATGAGATAACCCGGGCAGTGAGTTTAGGCCAAGAAGGGAATTTGGGTTCCCCCCCTCCTCTAGTGGTAAATTATAGAAGCAGATGAAAAAATAAAAATAAAATAAATTATAGAAACAATTTTATAAATTTTATACAAAATTTAAACTATAGCACAAACAGAGAAAAGATATCTAAAGGAGAACTAGAATTTTCTCCCTGCTTGCTCCAGGTCCAGACTGGTCAGTCTGTACAAATGCAGTGGGAATCCAGGGATGAATATTCATGAACCAGGCTGATGTTCCCACGGTGGAGGGTCAACACTGAAAGGTAAGAACAAACAGACACATCTGAGCCTCCATACCTCAAGTCCAACCCGTAAGTATGGTCATAGGCTAGAGAAGCTGGTGACTATCATCTGGTAAACCAACTCTTATAGCTTCTAGCTCAATGGTTCTCTGGGTTGGCTCTGCTTTGGAATCAGTGAGGTTTTGGATTCACCCCAGACGCCCCCTGCCCCGATTTGACTTGTCAAGGGCACAGCCTGGACACTGGAAATTCAATGTACAGCCAAGGCTGGGAATCAGCAGCATTGATGAAGAATGCTCTAGCTAATGTCATCATTCTCAGCACCTTCGGGAGCAGCTCTTGGCGAGCTTTTAACCTAGAAGGATTAGAGAGGAGTTCCTGAACTGTAATAGCATGATGGCTTAGAAGGCTGAAAAATAGACAATGTATAGGGAGAAGTCTTGAAAATTTATTTTAAATTGCTTCTAGGAAATCATGTCTCAGAACATTAGGCTAAGACCACAGGGCTGCGTGTAAGCAGAATGACAATTTGGGCTTTTTTGTAGCTTGTGATAGAGTAAGTGTTGTAGTGTCTAGGGGAGGAATCATCAGCTGGTGTGTGAGGGAAAGATGATGAAATATGTACACACAGTGTACGAAAACAGAGGCCCTGGCAGTGAATTTAATACCTGGCACTTTTCAGAGGAATGTGCAGAGACTAAAGATATAAAAAAATTGTCTTGATATAAGAAACGTCTGACTGTTTAGACAGTGGTTTTGGAACTCTTTCCAAACACGTATCTGCTGTGTCTGTTTATCAGGGTAGCGTTTCTTTGGATCCTGTGTAGGTGACCCAAGAAGGTCACGTTGTTCTTTCAGCCGGAGTACAGGGACATCACATCAACAGGATGGGTTTTCTGGCACCACATTGTAAAAAATAAAAGTATTTTGAAGAGCAAACCAACATCACCCTAGGTTCCTTTTGCTTTCAATAAATTATCACAGAGACTTCCCTGGTGGTTCCATGGTTAAGAATTAGGCTTCTGATGCAGGGAATGTGGGTTTGATCCCTTATTGAGAAACTAAGATCCCACATGCCTCTGGGCAACTGGAGAAAGGTCTGGGTCACAACTAGAGAACCCTCCCCCCTTCAACTAGAGAAAGCCCAAGCGCTGCAACAAAGACCCAGTGCAAAAGAATTCAAAAATAACAGTCAATAAATTACTTACCATGGCTATAATCTGGGAAGGACGTGTAAAATACAAGCAAAGGAATATAGTTTGTACAATGTCCATATTCCATATAGATCTGGGGCTCATTTAGGTTAAAACAATGCAACAAAATTGTCTTGAAACCTCACATACTCGTGTAGATTCTGGCCACAAGGAAAAGAAGACCCAAGCAAAACATCGTGTTTTCTATTTCCAAGCTGTGTTTGTTGGCAATGCTTTCTAAGGCAAAAGACACTGGGTCATTATGTGGTTATTCCTTTCAGGGTGTGTTTAATCCAAGAAACAGTTTTTAGAAATACAAGCAAAGGTTACTAGTTCGAAGGCTGATGGCTTAGAAGGCTGAAAAATAGACAATGTATAGGGAGAAGTCTTGAAAATTTATTTTAAATTGCTTCTAGGAAATCATGTCTCAGAACATTAGGCTAAGACCACAGGGCTGCGTGTAAGCAGAATGACAATTTGGGCTTTTTTGTAGCTTGTGATAGAGTAAGTGTTGTAGTGTCTAGGGGAGGAATCATCAGCTGGTGTGTGAGGGAAAGATGATGAAATATGTACACACAGTGTACGAAAACAGAGGCCCTGGCAGTGAATTTAATACCTGGCACTTTTCAGAGGAATGTGCAGAGACTAAAGATATAAAAAAATTGTCTTGATATAAGAAACGTCTGACTGTTTAGACAGTGGTTTTGGAACTCTTTCCAAACACGTATCTGCTGTGTCTGTTTATCAGGGTAGCGTTTCTTTGGATCCTGTGTAGGTGACCCAAGAAGGTCACGTTGTTCTTTCAGCCGGAGTACAGGGACATCACATCAACAGGATGGGTTTTCTGGCACCACATTGTAAAAAATAAAAGTATTTTGAAGAGCAAACCAACATCACCCTAGGTTCCTTTTGCTTTCAATAAATTATCACAGAGACTTCCCTGGTGGTTCCATGGTTAAGAATTAGGCTTCTGATGCAGGGAATGTGGGTTTGATCCCTTATTGAGAAACTAAGATCCCACATGCCTCTGGGCAACTGGAGAAAGGTCTGGGTCACAACTAGAGAACCCTCCCCCCTTCAACTAGAGAAAGCCCAAGCGCTGCAACAAAGACCCAGTGCAAAAGAATTCAAAAATAACAGTCAATAAATTACTTACCATGGCTATAATCTGGGAAGGACGTGTAAAATACAAGCAAAGGAATATAGTTTGTACAATGTCCATATTCCATATAGATCTGGGGGCTCATTTAGGTTAAAACAATGCAACAAAATTGTCTTGAAACCTCACATACTCGTGTAGATTCTGGCCACAAGGAAAAGAAGACCCAAGCAAAACATCGTGTTTTCTATTTCCAAGCTGTGTTTGTTGGCAATGCTTTTTCTAAGGCAAAAGACACTGGGTCATTATGTGGTTATTCCTTTCAGGGTGTGTTTAATCCAAGAAACATGTGCTTCTGGCTTATGAAATTCTACAATTGAGTTTTAAATCCCTGGGAAAATAAATGAAGCAATCAATGTATCTTATTATAAATAGTAATAGGCAGATTCGTTCTCAGTTACTAGCCACAGTCTGTGCTTCAGACCAGATGTTTCATTCTGGCCGGAATGCTAAGCTGTGTTCTAAAGAGATGACTGATGCTGGTTATTTGGGGAATTTTAAACAAGAAAGTTACCATATTGACACTTCTTCTTAAAGGGAACATGACCTTGAAATGAATTACAAGACTCCTGTGAACTTGTTTCTTTTCCTGTAAAACCTCTCCTACCCATTCGCTTCTACAAGAATTCAGAACCAGATGTCATTATTCCACATGGGAAATCATAAGGTGCTTTTTTAATAATTGTTATTATATAACAAATGAACACTGACATACTGGAGAATTTGGATCTGCAAATAGTATCATAACAGTGAGGTGGTAACATTTTTACAGATAATATAAATGTGTTCTACAGGAGGGTTGGCAATGTAAACTTTCCCATTTATTATCTAATTATTTATCTCGACATAACCTGTGAGCAATGTTAGTTTCTTAGTTTTAAAGATGAAGTAGTAAAAAAATAAAGAGAAAAAAATAAAGAAAAAAAAAGACAAAAAAAGAAAAAGAAAAGAGAAAATAAAGATGAAGTAGGCAACACAAAATGAACACACACACACAGACACAGACACACAGACACACACACACACACACACACTGGGTTACTGGGGCTTCCCTGGTGGCTTAGATGGTAAAGAATCTGCCTGCAATGCAGGAGACCTGGGTCCATCCCTGAGTGAGAAAGATCCCCTGGAGAAAGGAATGGCAACCTACTACTGTATGTCAAACCTTGTTAGGCACTGTGTTTGTTCCTGTACTGCATTAGTTCCAGAATCAGGCTTTGAATCGAATTCCTCTCTCTACACTCTCTAGATCATACTGGGTATTTTAAAGGACATATTATCCAGCAAGGAAGTAAGAATTAAAGATATAGCCTTAATCCATTCTGACTTCTACAACAACATACCACAGACTGAATGGCTTATACACATCAGAAATGCATTGCTCACAGTTCTGGAAGCCAGAAAGACCAAGACTGGGACACCAACAGGACTGGGTAAGGACCCTCTTCTGGGTCATAGAGTTTTGTTTTGTTTTTTCCCCACTAAAAACATTAAATCCCTGGGAAAATAAATGAAGCAATCAATGTATCTTATTATAAATAGTAATAGGCAGATTCGTTCTCAGTTACTAGCCACAGTCTGTGCTTCAGACCAGATGTTTCATTCTGGCCGGAATGCTAAGCTGTGTTCTAAAGAGATGACTGATGCTGGTTATTTGGGGAATTTTAAACAAGAAAGTTACCATATTGACACTTCTTCTTAAAGGGAACATGACCTTGAAATGAATTACAAGACTCCTGTGAACTTGTTTCTTTTCCTGTAAAACCTCTCCTACCCATTCGCTTCTACAAGAATTCAGAACCAGATGTCATTATTCCACATGGGAAATCATAAGGTGCTTTTTTAATAATTGTTATTATATAACAAATGAACACTGACATACTGGAGAATTTGGATCTGCAAATAGTATCATAACAGTGAGGTGGTAACATTTTTACAGATAATATAAATGTGTTCTACAGGAGGGTTGGCAATGTAAACTTTCCCATTTATTATCTAATTATTTATCTCGACATAACCTGTGAGCAATGTTAGTTTCTTAGTTTTAAAGATGAAGTAGTAAAAAAATAAAGAGAAAAAAATAAAGAAAAAAAAAGACAAAAAAAGAAAAAGAAAAGAGAAAATAAAGATGAAGTAGGCAACACAAAATGAACACACACACACAGACACAGACACACAGACACACACACACACACACACACTGGGTTACTGGGGCTTCCTGGTGGCTTAGATGGTAAAGAATCTGCCTGCAATGCAGGAGACCTGGGTCCATCCCTGAGTGAGAAAGATCCCCTGGAGAAAGGAATGGCAACCTACTACTGTATGTCAAACCTTGTTAGGCACTGTGTTTGTTCCTGTACTGCATTAGTTCCAGAATCAGGCTTTGAATCGAATTCCTCTCTCTACACTCTCTAGATCATACTGGGTATTTTAAAGGACATATTATCCAGCAAGGAAGTAAGAATTAAAGATATAGCCTTAATCCATTCTGACTTCTACAACAACATACCACAGACTGAATGGCTTATACACATCAGAAATGCATTGCTCACAGTTCTGGAAGCCAGAAAGACCAAGACTGGGACACCAACAGGACTGGGTAAGGACCCTCTTCTGGGTCATAGAGTTTTGTTTTGTGTTTTTTTCCCCACTAAAAACATTTTTATTGGGGTAAAGTCAATTAACAATTTTGTGATAGTTTCAGGTGAACAATGAGGGGGCTCAGCCATACATATACATTCTCCCCCAAACCTCCCTCCCATCAGTTTGGTATATAACATTAAGCAATGTTCCCATAAACTTTCGTTGGTTATCTATTTCAGACATGGAGGTGTGTACATGACTTTCCCCAAATTCCCAAGCAACCCCTTGCCCCTACAACCATAAGTTCGTTTTCTAAGTTTGTGAATCTCTTTCTGTGGGTCATAGACTTTTCATTGTATCTTCACATGGCAGATTGGGCTATAGTGTTCTGAGGAATCTCTTTTATAAAGGCACGAATCCCATTGATGAGGGCTTCACTCTCATGACCTAATCCCTTCCAAAAGACCCCCACCTACTGATACCATTACTTTTGGGGGGACCCAAGGCTACAATCAAAGTGTCAGCCAGGGCAGCAGTCTAGTCTGAGGTTCAGGATCCTCTTCCAAACCCACTGGTTGTTAGCAGAATTCATGGGACCAAGGCCCTCAGCTCTTAGAGGCCACCTACTATTTCCTGCCACGTGAGAAACATGGCACTTTGCTTCTACAAGGTCAACAAGAGAGCTTCCAATCTTTCTCATTTCAAAGCTCTCTCCATTTAAAACTCTAGACAATTTGAATTTTCAAGGGCTGACTGGATTTGATCATCCTTAACCAAACTAATATCCCTTTTGGTTAACTAAAAGTCAACTTATTAGGGACCTAAATCATATTTGCAAACTTCTTTCACCCTCAACATTTACCATAACTTAGTCATAGGCATGAAATCATCCATCCTGTTCACAAGTCCCATCTACACTGAGGGATGAGGAACACACAACATGTGTATACCAGGTGGAGGGAATAAAAAACAAAAAGATGTAAACATATACATTTGGGAAGCAACATAAACATTCAGAAAAGGAAGAGGTTGTTGGGTGGGACTGAAAATGTCAAGGTTCTAATCCCTTTGACTACCCCATCCTAAGGCTACCTGGACCCCCACCCTAAGTGACCTCATTAGTTTAAACTTGGTGGTGCTCAGAAGTAGCTCCCAGGGAATAACAAGGACTTCCCAGGCAGCACTCGGGGTAAAGAATCTGCCTGCCAGTGCTGGAGACTTAAGAGAATTGGGTTCAATCCCTGGATCTGGAAGATCCCCTGGAAGAGGGCATGCCAGCCCACTCCAGTACTCTTGCCTGGAGAATCCTATGTGTGGTGTCCCAAGGACGAAAGAACAAGGCCAACAAGGAGGGTCTTGGAAGGCAGAAACAGGTAAACCAGATCCCCATTGTTCTGCCTTCCCCGGTGCTGTAACCATTACCCTTACCCACCCAGTACACTGTCCAATCAGCAAATGATCCGTAAGACCCCTGTCCCACTCCCTGGACCCTGGCTATAAAAATGGAGTCAAAATCCCTGTTCAACCTTGGTTCTCCCTTAAGCCAGCTCGCTATTCTAACAGTGTTTCCCACTCTAATAAACTTAATTCTCTTTTCATTCTGCCTCATAATTGGAAATTCTTTTCTAACCCATATGTGGACCATGACACCATGGACAGAGGAATCTATTGGGCTGCAGTCCATGGGCTTGCAAAGAGTTGGACATGCCTGAAGCAAATTAGCATGCACACACACAGGAATAAACGAAAGCCCCTCCTTGCTGGAACTCCCAAGCATTGGCACTTGCTTCTACAAGGTCAACAAGAGAGCTTCCAATCTTTCTCATTTCAAAGCTCTCTCCATTTAAAACTCTAGACAATTTGAATTTTCAAGGGCTGACTGGATTTGATCATCCTTAACCAAACTAATATCCCTTTTGGTTAACTAAAAGTCAACTTATTAGGGACCTAAATCATATTTGCAAACTTCTTTCACCCTCAACATTTACCATAACTTAGTCATAGGCATGAAATCATCCATCCTGTTCACAAGTCCCATCTACACTGAGGGATGAGGAACACACAACATGTGTATACCAGGTGGAGGGAATAAAAAACAAAAAGATGTAAACATATACATTTGGGAAGCAACATAAACATTCAGAAAAGGAAGAGGTTGTTGGGTGGGACTGAAAATGTCAAGGTTCTAATCCCTTTGACTACCCCATCCTAAGGCTACCTGGCCCCCCACCCTAAGTGACCTCATTAGTTTAAACTTGGTGGTGCTCAGAAGTAGCTCCCAGGGAATAACAAGGACTTCCCAGGCAGCACTCGGGGTAAAGAATCTGCCTGCCAGTGCTGGAGACTTAAGAGAATTGGGTTCAATCCCTGGATCTGGAAGATCCCCTGGAAGAGGGCATGCCAGCCCACTCCAGTACTCTTGCCTGGAGAATCCTATGTGTGGTGTCCCAAGGACGAAAGAACAAGGCCAACAAGGAGGGTCTTGGAAGGCAGAAACAGGTAAACCAGATCCCCATTGTTCTGCCTTCCCCGGTGCTGTAACCATTACCCTTACCCACCCAGTACACTGTCCAATCAGCAAATGATCCGTAAGACCCCTGTCCCACTCCCTGGACCCTGGCTATAAAAATGGAGTCAAAATCCCTGTTCAACCTTGGTTCTCCCTTAAGCCAGCTCGCTATTCTAACAGTGTTTCCCACTCTAATAAACTTAATTCTCTTTTCATTCTGCCTCATAATTGGAAATTCTTTTCTAACCCATATGTGGACCATGACACCATGGACAGAGGAATCTATTGGGCTGCAGTCCATGGGCTTGCAAAGAGTTGGACATGCCTGAAGCAAATTAGCATGCACACACACAGGAATAAACGAAAGCCACTCCTTGCTGGAACTCCCAAGCATTGTGTTAGAAAGCAGGGTCAAAAACTAGATCCGTGTTTCACCATACCAGTTAGGAATGGGTCTTCCACACAGTTCTCCTCCTTAGGGAACAGAGGAAGACAAGGGAAGGGCTGGACTTGGGAAAATGCAAAACACAATGCATTTTCTTTATAATAGGCAGGCAACACACAGAACTTGTTTTGCTGTCTTGTAAAAAAAGGCCTCCTCTCTCAGTATAAATTTGGCTGAGAGACAAGGACAAAATAATTATATATTCACCTCAGTCTTTCAATAAAGGCAGAAAGAGCTTTCCATTTCAAATTTGTTTTGTTTTGTACCACATGTGGGTTAATTAGATAAAACCATGTCATGTGCCAGATTCAATCAGCCTGAAAATAATCAGAAAACGGGGGTTTGGCATTGTTTATGCTGTTTTGGCTCAGCTAGACAAAAGCACAAAATGTAAATTGGATCCAGAAAATAACATATGGGTACTGGCGCCAGGTTTTTCTTTTATGGGATTATCTCTAGCTGGCACCTGAGCTGCAGATGCTGCTCGAGGGGACCGTTCGACAAATCTACACGATGCTGAGACCCATTTTCCACGATTAGACAGCAAACACCTCCATGAAGCACTTACTATATTGCCTTTGACATAGGCCAATCCCAGCTTTCCAGCTATTGGCAGTCAGTCAACTGAAAATACATGTTGGAGTTAAAAAATGAAAACATGCTTTGGTTTGGCTTATCCCCTAGTGATTTCCTTTAGATTCCTTTTGTTGTTGTTGTTTTAAAATCTGTAAGATCAGAAATACAGTCCTGAAATCACTCTTCAGCTGTGGTTTCTTGTTACAGGTTGTTCCACAAATATCATATAGGAGAAGGCAGATCATTTATTCCATTGTCCTCTTACTTCAGTTCCAAAGAATGAATATTTTACAGATATCCAAGTGATCACAAGAGCAGCAAACAGTCATTTGAAAAACCTAATCATTGATCGATGATAAAATCTAAATTAGCTAGTTTTCCCTTCTCTTCCTGCTTCATAAGCTGCCTGATATCAATACACAGAGACATAGGAAAACACAGTGCTCTCCTTGTACTTTTTTCAAAAATGATATTCTGTCGACTATTCTAGAATGCCGTGCGGGCGGCCATGACTATCTTTTTAGTATGGGTGGAATTCCACTAGCAGACACCTACTTGCCACATTCAATGGGCACATGATTTTCCCTTATCTGTAGGTATCTGGCATTTCTCATTCTTTCATGCCTTTTGAAATTTTCTTGGCTTTCATAACCCCACTTTCCCTGACTTCTAGCTTGTCTCCTACTGGGGAGTTCAGGGTTTTTGATTATTAGCTGTCCATGCTCCTTGTCTGATGCTTTACAATAAACACCAGCACTTTCCTTCACTACCAACCCGTGTCAGTAGATTGGTGAGGACATTCAAATTGGGTCTGATAACAAAGGGATACAGAAACAAAAGGGCTTCCCTTGTGGCACTAGTGGTAAAGTTTCTGCCTGTCAGTGCAGGACATGCAAGAGACACGGGTTCAATTCCTGGATCAGGAAGATCTAGAGTGGGAAATGGCAGCCCACTCCAGTATTCTTCCTGATTGCTTCCTAGTGTGGAAGCCCCAGGTTGGATTCCTGGGTTGGGAAGATCCCCTGGAGAAGGAAATGGCAATCCACTCCAGTGTTCTTAATTTTTTTTTTTTAACATTTATTTATTTATTTATTTTGGCGGGGGGCGGGTTGGGGAGGGGGGAGCGGGCCACGTCTATTGGTCTTTCATTTGTCTATTTTCATCCCTCTTTATTCTTTGGCTCTTATGGGCCTCCCATCGTGATGGCCTCTGTTGTCGCAGAGCACCGGCTCTGGGCACATGCGCTCCAGAGCTCCGGCTCGGTAATTGGGCACATCGGTCCAGCTGCTCTGTGGCACGTGGATCTTCCCAGGCCAGGGCTCGAACCGGCGCCCCTTGCACTGCAAGGAGGTGTCCTTACCCACTGGACCACCAGGGAAGCCCCACTCCAGTGTTCTTGTCTGAGGAATTCCATGGACAGAGGAGCCTGGGGGGTTACAGTCTATGGAGTTGCAAAGAATCAGACACTAAGAGTGAAGGAGCACAAAGAAACAAAGGAAAAGTAGAAAAACAATAGCGCAGTGATAAGACTAGATAAGAGTTCTAGTGCTTCCTCAAGGGATACGCCTAACAGTATCTTTGAGTTCTTCTACAGGAACAAGGCCCCTACCCACTTGGAGGAGGATGCCTAGAACGCCACCCTGTTACATCGCTACCAACCAATCAGAACAAAGGCTCATACCACAGCCCGCCCCGAAAGGCGCTTATAAAAAGTTTTCCCCCAAGACTATCTGGGAGTTTGAGACTTTCTGAGTACAAGCTGTCTGTAATCCTTTCTTGGCCATTGTAAAAAATGTATTTCTGCTCCAAACTCTGACATGTTGGTTTGTTTGGCCTCACTGCACCAGGCACCCAAAGCTGACCCTTGATAGCAGGTGGCATGAACGACTGTGGGGAAAGGGATGTTTCTGATTAAATAAGGCTAACATGACATAAAACTGCTGTGCGTGGACCTTGTTTGGGTCTAGACACGAACAAAATAGCTATTTACATGTTTTTTAATAAGGGCCTCTTTAAGTTATTTATTTTTTAATTTACTTATTTTCATCCATCTTTATTCTTTGGCCTGTGTGGTACTTGCATTTCAGTGGCCTCTTTCCTGGCAGAGCACTGGCTCTGGGCGCATGCACTCCAGAGCACTGGCTTGTGATTGGACACACTGGTTCAGCAGCTCCATGGCACGTGGGATCTTCCCAGGCCAGGGATCGAACTGGCACCCCTTGCACTGCAAGGTGGACTCTTTACCCACTGGACCACCAGGGAAGCCCTATTTATACATTTCGTAATAATGAGAGAAATTTGGATATGTACTGGATGACAAAAAATGTCACAGTGATGTACATGTGTTAGAAAATGTCCATATTTAGCAAGAACATACTAAAATATTCAGGGTGAACTGAAATGGTATCTTAATTTGCTGTAAAATACTTCATCCAAAAAAGGAAAATAGAGAGAGCGTTGTGGCAGAATCTTGACAATTGTTGAGTCTGGACTTAGAGGATATGAGGTCTCATTATACTGTTCTTTCTATTCTTTAAATGGTTACATTTTGAAGTATAAAATTTGATAGAAATTAAAATACAGGAAATTTTTACTTAATAGCTAAAACTTTCAGAGCTGGGGTAAACAATACATGAAGTTTGATTAAGGACTCAGTTTCTTCCTAACCTCCTTGTAGGTTTCCGTGGTGCCTGCTTCATCCTCGGGCTGGCCCTTGAACGACGGGGGCATCACATGTCCTGCTTGGCCAGGACACTCCCAGTTACCTCTACTGCCCTAACAGGACTATTTATAGCACTATCTTTCATTCAAATGCGACCTACTTTGGGGTGATAAATTACATGGTCCCCCTCACTCATGGCTGTCAAGCAGATGTCAATTGCAATTAGGGCTTCATGGTTCTCTGTTCATGTCCACCTGAATGGGGAAAAGCTGCTTTCCCTGCAGCACCCAGCAAACCTCTTCAATAATCCAAACTCTCAGAAGGGCAATTGCCCAGCCGTGAAAAACACTGTGGCCAGAGTGGCGGGCCCATCCTTAGAGGAGGGGACAGGGTCAGTCATTAGGCCCCTGTTTGGTGGGGCCAAAAGGGATCGAATGTGGGGAAGAAACCACTGATGGTCACCACACCTTGCCATTTCCCCACCATTGCCCTGGTTTAGGTCTCAACATCTCTTACTCACGCTGTTGGAATAACTCTCTTGTTGACCTTCCTCTTCTAGTTTTGGCCCAGTGACCCCACATAAAGTATCAATATCTGATCATATCACTGCCGTATTTGACATGTTTTGATGTCTTGCCTTCACCTATAGATAAAGTCTAAATGCCTTTGCTTATTAAATAAAGCTCTTCCGTATCTGGCCTTTGGTTATCTGTCTACCTTTATCCATCTTGTACTTTAAGTTTAGCCAGACTAAATGACTTGCAGAACTGTTTATACACAATGCTTTTTCTGTCTCATTTCTCCAGGCCTGGAGGAACTTATCAATCCAGCAAACTTGCATTCATGCTTCAGGGTGAACTGAAATGGTATCTTAATTTGCTGTAAAGTACTTCATCCAAAAAAGGAACATAGAGAGAGCGTTGTGGCAGAATCTTGACAATTGTTGAGTCTGGACTTAGAGGATATGAGGTCTCATTATACTGTTCTTTCTATTCTTTAAATGGTTACATTTTGAAGTATAAAATTTGATAGAAATTAAAATACAGGAAATTTTTACTTAATAGCTAAAACTTTCAGAGCTGGGGTAAACAATACATGAAGTTTGATTAAGGACTCAGTTTCTTCCTAACCTCCTTGTAGGTTTCCGTGGTGCCTGCTTCATCCTCGGGCTGGCCCTTGAACGACGGGGGCATCACATGTCCTGCTTGGCCAGGACACTCCCAGTTACCTCTACTGCCCTAACAGGACTATTTATAGCACTATCTTTCATTCAAATGCGACCTACTTTGGGGTGATAAATTACATGGTCCCCCTCACTCATGGCTGTCAAGCAGATGTCAATTGCAATTAGGGCTTCATGGTTCTCTGTTCATGTCCACCTGAATGGGGAAAAGCTGCTTTCCCTGCAGCACCCAGCAAACCTCTTCAATAATCCAAACTCTCAGAAGGGCAATTGCCCAGCCGTGAAAAACACTGTGGCCAGAGTGGCGGGCCCATCCTTAGAGGAGGGGACAGGGTCAGTCATTAGGCCCCTGTTTGGTGGGGCCAAAAGGGATCGAATGTGGGGAAGAAACCACTGATGGTCACCACACCTTGCCATTTCCCCACCATTGCCCTGGTTTAGGTCTCAACATCTCTTACTCACGCTGTTGGAATAACTCTCTTGTTGACCTTCCTCTTCTAGTTTTGGCCCAGTGACCCCACATAAAGTATCAATATCTGATCATATCACTGCCGTATTTGACATGTTTTGATGTCTTGCCTTCACCTATAGATAAAGTCTAAATGCCTTTGCTTATTAAATAAAGCTCTTCCGTATCTGGCCTTTGGTTATCTGTCTACCTTTATCCATCTTGTACTTTAAGTTTAGCCAGACTAAATGACTTGCAGAACTGTTTATACACAATGCTTTTTCTGTCTCATTTCTCCAGGCCTGGAGGAACTTATCAATCCAGCAAACTTGCATTCATGCTTCTGAAAGGGTTTTACCTCGAGTTGAGACTTAAACCCAGGGCCCAGACCTGATCGAACCCTGCTTGGGACTTGAACCCACGTGGTTGGAGCTTGAATTCCAGGAAAAACCCTGTTTGAGACTCGAACCCATGTGGCTAAGGCTTAACCCCAGCCAAAACCCTGTCTGGGACTCAAACCCACATGGCCGGGACTTAATCCAGCACTCACCCAACATCTGGACCCACTGAGGCTCAGGTTCTTCATGCCTCAATGCAGAAAGAATTCAGTGAGAAGCAGAATGATAGACAAGAAGAGGATTTACTAGGATAGGGTACTTGTAAGAGGTGCAAGCGGGCAGGCAGGAAAGCTCTGCTCTGCTCTCCCTTTGATTGAGTGGGCAGCAATATATACAGGAGGGTAGAAGACCACCCCCCTCACATAGATGCAGATGCAGGACATACATCATCGGTTGCTTCTTCGCCAGCTCCTCCTCCATCAGCTGTTTATACCCAGTCGAGCCTGCTTTACTGAACAAGGAGCAGCTCTCCTGAGTTATCGTCAACTCACTGGCCTCCCAACCTTTCTCAGGTGTCTCCCTTCTACCTACCATCCCCTACTAAGGCTCTACAACCACCTACCTGTTCTACTCTGTCCCTTTCACTTCCATGGTCAACCTGAGCACGAACCCCTGCCTGGGTCTTTTCTAGAACTTATCAGGTATTTGGGATTGTTCTAAGAGCTTTACAAAAGTCAGTTTATTTAATCCTCACACAGGAGGTGCTGTTACGTCAATACCACTACAGACATATACTAGATCTACTATATCTATTCACATACTCCGTGTTTATCTGCAGGGCCAAAAGTTTTTTATTTGAATGAGGGTCCTCTGATTCAGTTCCGCCTTTAATTTCTTCCACACTGGTAATCTATCTTTACAAGAAAGAGTCGATTTTGCCTTTTCCACGCTAGATCAGAGGAATTGAACTCTTGGTTTTTGCTGCTTTTGTTATTATAATCATACACAGCGTCCTGCCTCAGAGAATCCTGTCCTTCTGTTTGACTATTAAGCTCAAGTGTCTTTGTTCAGAACCCTATCCACCTGTAGATAGCAGGAAGGAAATAATTAAAACATCCCCTTGCCTGAGGCTTGCCATTCTAGGAGATATTTACAAGATTAAATGGCCTTTTTCACTTTTTCTTCACCTTCTTGGGACTTGAACCCACGTGGTTGGAGCTTGAATTCCAGGAAAAACCCTGTTTGAGACTCGAACCCATGTGGCTAAGGCTTAACCCCAGCCAAAACCCTGTCTGGGACTCAAACCCACATGGCCGGGACTTAATCCAGCACTCACCCAACATCTGGACCCACTGAGGCTCAGGTTCTTCATGCCTCAATGCAGAAAGAATTCAGTGAGAAGCAGAATGATAGACAAGAAGAGGATTTACTAGGATAGGGTACTTGTAAGAGGTGCAAGCGGGCAGGCAGGAAAGCTCTGCTCTGCTCTCCCTTTGATTGAGTGGGCAGCAATATATACAGGAGGGTAGAAGACCACCCCCCTCACATAGATGCAGATGCAGGACATACATCATCGGTTGCTTCTTCGCCAGCTCCTCCTCCATCAGCTGTTTATACCCAGTCGAGCCTGCTTTACTGAACAAGGAGCAGCTCTCCTGAGTTATCGTCAACTCACTGGCCTCCCAACCTTTCTCAGGTGTCTCCCTTCTACCTACCATCCCCTACTAAGGCTCTACAACCACCTACCTGTTCTACTCTGTCCCTTTCACTTCCATGGTCAACCTGAGCACGAACCCCTGCCTGGGTCTTTTCTAGAACTTATCAGGTATTTGGGATTGTTCTAAGAGCTTTACAAAAGTCAGTTTATTTAATCCTCACACAGGAGGTGCTGTTACGTCAATACCACTACAGACATATACTAGATCTACTATATCTATTCACATACTCCGTGTTTATCTGCAGGGCCAAAAGTTTTTTATTTGAATGAGGGTCCTCTGATTCAGTTCCGCCTTTAATTTCTTCCACACTGGTAATCTATCTTTACAAGAAAGAGTCGATTTTGCCTTTTCCACGCTAGATCAGAGGAATTGAACTCTTGGTTTTTGCTGCTTTTGTTATTATAATCATACACAGCGTCCTGCCTCAGAGAATCCTGTCCTTCTGTTTGACTATTAAGCTCAAGTGTCTTTGTTCAGAACCCTATCCACCTGTAGATAGCAGGAAGGAAATAATTAAAACATCCCCTTGCCTGAGGCTTGCCATTCTAGGAGATATTTACAAGATTAAATGGCCTTTTTCACTTTTTTTCTTCACCTTCCCCCATCTCTGATCCATAAAAGAACTTGGCATCCAGACCCCGACAAGATGGTCATTTAGAGATATTAGTCTGCCATCTTCTTGGTCAGCTGACCTTCTGAATAAAATCATAGTCCTTGCCTCAGTATCTCGTCTCTTGGATTCATTGACCTCTCGTGAAGTAAGCAGAGCAAGCTTGGACTCTGTAACATATCCTCAATAACTGCTAATTTGGGTTTGTTAAAATAAAGGGGGAACAAGGCATTTTAAAAGCAAACAGAGTGTAGAATCACATTTAATTTCTATGATTCTTTTATGCCTGCTGTTTTGACAGCATTTTTTTTTTGTAACTTACTTTTATCAAGTCTTTCCAAAGCATTTAATTTCCTTTCTATAAAACCAACTCCTCCCCCGCCCCTCTTATCTTTTATCATGTCGACTAAAAAAAGATGAACAACTTGAGAGCTGTGGGTTAAGTTTTATTTGGGGCACAATAGGACTGCAGCCTGGGAGGCAGCACCTCAAACAGTTTTGAGAGACTGCTCCAAAGAGGCAGTATTAGGAAAACCAATCTAGAAGGTTTTCAGGAAAGGGGAGCTTAATACCAATATCAAAAGGTTTTAGGTTAGTCCTGATGTTACCATGAGGAGATTTGCCGCTTTTCTAAATATGAGGAGATGCAAAGATTGAGATAATAAAATCTGTTCCTAAAAACATCCACCTATCTAAAGACCTGCCCCACCAGATTCCCTGGAGCACAGAGTGCCTCCTCCACGCTGAGCTCCCTCTGAGGGTGTGGCAGGTCAGCACCTGTCACAGCATGGGGGTCATCTTCTCAGAGGCAGAGGGCCAATGCCCTTGTTTAGCCATTGGCAATGTAATGGGTAAATGCCAATTTGTAGCTGATGGTCATTATGTCATGTCTAATCAGATTTTACCTTTCAAAGACAAAACAATGACTTGGGGATCAAACACAAGAGTTTGTGAAACGCGTGCCTTAGACTGGGACCTGAACTCCCCGTATTTTAATTAGAAACACCTGGTGTCTGATCTTAGGCTCAGGTTTTTTGTGTCTCAGTGTGGATAGGTAAGAAACAGATTTATTTGAAGAGACGCACATTCCAGAGACAGTGTAGGCCGTCTCAAAAAGCAAGAGAGGCCTTGAAATATGGTGTGGTTAGCTTTTATGGTCTGTGGTGTTCCAAGGATGAAAGAACAAGGCTAACAAGGAGGGTCCTGGGATGCTGGAACAGATAAACCAGATCCTTACTGTCCTTCCCTCCCACATGAGGTGATCATTACTCTTGGCCCAGTGCACCATTTCATCAGCAAATGATCCGTAGACCCCTATCCCATTCCTTGGACTCTAGCTACAAAAATGGATCAAAGACACCTGCTCACAGTCGATTCTCCCTTGAGCCATCCGCTATTTTAACATCATCTTCCACTCTGATAAACTTTAATTTCCTCTGTTTCTGCCTTATGTCTGGAAATCCTTTTCCAACCTGTGCACAGCCCACAACACAGACTGAGTACTTTCACAGGCTACTGAGAGGGAGGATTAGTCCAACTATTTCTGAAAGGGATGGGGATTTCAGGAACTGGGCCACTGCCCATTTTTGATCTTGGATGGTCAGCCTCAGATCTGTCATGGCACTTGTGTGTACTTTTAGCACCTCAAACAGTTTTGAGAGACTGCTCCAAAGAGGCAGTATTAGGAAAACCAATCTAGAAGGTTTTCAGGAAAGGGGAGCTTAATACCAATATCAAAAGGTTTTAGGTTAGTCCTGATGTTACCATGAGGAGATTTGCCGCTTTTCTAAATATGAGGAGATGCAAAGATTGAGATAATAAAATCTGTTCCTAAAAACATCCACCTATCTAAAGACCTGCCCCACCAGATTCCCTGGAGCACAGAGTGCCTCCTCCACGCTGAGCTCCCTCTGAGGGTGTGGCAGGTCAGCACCTGTCACAGCATGGGGGTCATCTTCTCAGAGGCAGAGGGCCAATGCCCTTGTTTAGCCATTGGCAATGTAATGGGTAAATGCCAATTTGTAGCTGATGGTCATTATGTCATGTCTAATCAGATTTTACCTTTCAAAGACAAAACAATGACTTGGGGATCAAACACAAGAGTTTGTGAAACCGCGTGCCTTAGACTGGGACCTGAACCCACCGTCTTTTAATTAGAAACACCTGGTGTCTGATCTTAGGCTCAGGTTTTTTGTGTCTCAGTGTGGATAGGTAAGAAACAGATTTATTTGAAGAGACGCACATTCCAGAGACAGTGTAGGCCGTCTCAAAAAGCAAGAGAGGCCTTGAAATATGGTGTGGTTAGCTTTTATGGTCTGTGGTGTTCCAAGGATGAAAGAACAAGGCTAACAAGGAGGGTCCTGGGATGCTGGAACAGATAAACCAGATCCTTACTGTCCTTCCCTCCCACATGAGGTGATCATTACTCTTGGCCCAGTGCACCATTTCATCAGCAAATGATCCGTAGACCCCTATCCCATTCCTTGGACTCTAGCTACAAAAATGGATCAAAGACACCTGCTCACAGTCGATTCTCCCTTGAGCCATCCGCTATTTTAACATCATCTTCCACTCTGATAAACTTTAATTTCCTCTGTTTCTGCCTTATGTCTGGAAATCCTTTTCCAACCTGTGCACAGCCCACAACACAGACTGAGTACTTTCACAGGCTACTGAGAGGGAGGATTAGTCCAACTATTTCTGAAAGGGATGGGGATTTCCAGGAACTGGGCCACTGCCCATTTTTGATCTTGGATGGTCAGCCTCAGATCTGTCATGGCACTTGTGTGTCACTTAGCCTGCTGGTATGTTACAGTGAGCAAACAGCGAGGCTCAAGGCCTGGGGGAAGTCAGCCAGTTTGCTGACTTGGACCTAGTTGGTTATAATCAGTTTATGTCCTGTTCTGAGGCTGTGCCATTCTTTTCACTGTTGTGCCCTGCAGACTTCTCTTCAGATTCACTTGTAGACAGTGGGGGCCAGGGAACAAGAAGAAAATACACAGGGAAACAAACATGTGAAAGGGATACTAAAAGGAAAACAGTAATTAACACTTTTATAGAACTTACTCGGTATCCGGCATTGTTCTAAAGGCTTTACAAAAGTCAATTCATGTAATCCTCATGCAGGAATGCCCACGGTACTAATGAGAGATCAATTTATTTATTTTTTGCCAAAGTTTTTTTTTTTTTTTTTGGCCACTTCTATTGGTCTTTCATTTATTTATCTTTGTTCTTTGGCCCATGTGGGCCTCCCATCGCGGTGGCCTCTATTGTCGCAGAGCGCTAGCTCTGGGCGCACGCGCTCCAGAGCTCTGGCTCGGTAATTGGTCACATCAGTCCAGCTGCTCCGTGGCACGTGGGATCTTCCCAGGCCAGGGATCGAACTGGCGCCCCTTGCACTGCAAGGCGGTGTCCTTACCCACTGGACCACCAGGGAAGCCCCAAAGTCTTTTTAAATAACAAATATTTAAAACCTTTTTTTTTTAATTGAGATATAGCTGAGATGTATTACCAGCATCTGCTTTTCTTTAAGAAAGTGTCAACTACAAGTTGTTGCTTGCAAAGGCATTTGCCAGCCGCCTCTGGGAGATTGGATCCTGTGCTGCTGCAGCTGTTGACCTTTGACACACCCTGAAGGTAGTCCAGGTGGAGCATGAGGCATTTTGTGCTCCAGGGAAACTGGTGGAACAGGTCTTTAGTTCGGTGTTTGCAGGAAACGATGTCATGATCCCAGTCCTTGCATCTCATATCTAGAAAAGCACTAAATCCCTTCATGGTGACATCAGTTCCTGGTGACTAGCAGAAAACCTTTAATAAGTTCAATGCTTAATTGCAGTGAACTCTCCCGTCACCAAAATCATGTAATACTGACTTCCCCTAGGACCTCTTTGGAGCAGTTTCTCAGAGCTCTCTGAGCTGCTACCTCCCATTTCCCCTTGCCCCTCAAAACTACTGGCCTGGGGAAGTCAGCCAGTTGCTGACTTGGACCTAGTTGGTTATAATCAGTTTATGTCCTGTTCTGAGGCTGTGCCATTCTTTTCACTGTTGTGCCCTGCAGACTTCTCTTCAGATTCACTTGTAGACAGTGGGGGCCAGGGAACAAGAAGAAAATACACAGGGAAACAAACATGTGAAAGGGATACTAAAAGGAAAACAGTAATTAACACTTTTATAGAACTTACTCGGTATCCGGCATTGTTCTAAAGGCTTTACAAAAGTCAATTCATGTAATCCTCATGCAGGAATGCCCACGGTACTAATGAGAGATCAATTTATTTATTTTTTGCCAAAGTTTTTTTTTTTTTTTTTGGCCACTTCTATTGGTCTTTCATTTATTTATCTTTGTTCTTTGGCCCATGTGGGCCTCCCATCGCGGTGGCCTCTATTGTCGCAGAGCGCTAGCTCTGGGCGCACGCGCTCCAGAGCTCTGGCTCGGTAATTGGTCACATCAGTCCAGCTGCTCCGTGGCACGTGGGATCTTCCCAGGCCAGGGATCGAACTGGCGCCCCTTGCACTGCAAGGCGGTGTCCTTACCCACTGGACCACCAGGGAAGCCCCAAAGTCTTTTTAAATAACAAATATTTAAAACCTTTTTTAATTGAGATATAGCTGAGATGTATTACCAGCATCTGCTTTTCTTTAAGAAAGTGTCAACTACAAGTTGTTGCTTGCAAAGGCATTTGCCAGCCGCCTCTGGGAGATTGGATCCTGTGCTGCTGCAGCTGTTGACCTTTGACACACCCTGAAGGTAGTCCAGGTGGAGAATGAGGCCCTTTGTGCTCCAGGGAAACTGGTGGAACAGGTCTTTAGTTCGGTGTTTGCAGGAAACGATGTCATGATCCCAGTCCTTGCATCTCATATCTAGAAAAGCACTAAATCCCTTCATGGTGACATCAGTTCCTGGTGACTAGCAGAAAACCTTTAATAAGTTCAATGCTTAATTGCAGTGAACTCTCCCGTCACCAAAATCATGTAATACTGACTTCCCCTAGGACCTCTTTGGAGCAGTTTCTCAGAGCTCTCTGAGCTGCTACCTCCCATGTGGTCGTCCTTCTTTTGCCCCTCAAAAAACTTAACTCGCAGTTCTCACATCATGCATCATGTTTAGTGGACAGAAGTCTATGAATGGAGTGCCACCCCTCTCAGGATGACGTCACTGATAAAAAATAGGCTGACAGGAATGTGGCTTCTCTTCTCGGCTTCAAGAGAAGGATGCCTCTTCATGCTCAGGAAGTCAGAGAGGTTTAGTTTAGCTAAATCAGGAAGAGATCCTTCTTCAGCGAGAGAGGGACTTAACTGTTCTTCTTTCCCTCCTTTTTCCCTTTCTGTTGGTGGGAGAGGTCTCAGAACTGAGTAGTTCTTTGTGGAAGGTTTTTCTTTAAAAGTGGCCGTGGGTGCCGGAGGAGATGCCCGAGGCAGTAGCAGAATGTGGCGCGTCTGGGAGCAGTCAGCACTCTGCTCTCCCTGGGCTGGAGTCTGAGCCCAGGGACGCCCCTGCTGACCCCAGCTCCCTTCCGTCGTGCTGTCCTCTCCCCGTCCGGTTCTCCTTTCTCCTCTTTTCCTGACGTCAGCTCTGGAAGCTTCCCTCCAGTTCTTGAGCAGGGGCAGTAGCTGCCATAAGAGGGGCTGCATTTGACCTGGGTCTGGCCTTAACTGGGGCTTCCCCCATGGCTCAGCGGTAAAGAATTCGCCTGCAGAGCAGGAGGTGCCGGTTCAGGTGCTGGCTTCTGAAGATCCTCTGGTAAGAGGAAATGGTAAGCCCTCCAATATGTTTGCCTGCTTTTCTTTAAGAAAGTCCTACAAGTTGTTGCTTGCAAAGGCATTTGCCAGCCGCCTCTGGGAGATTGGATCCTGTGCTGCTGCAGCTGTTGACCTTTGACACACCCTGAAGGTAGTCCAGGTGGAGCATGAGGCATTTTGTGCTCCAGGGAAACTGGTGGAACAGGTCTTTAGTTCGGTGTTTGCAGGAAACGATGTCATGATCCCAGTCCTTGCATCTCATATCTAGAAAAGCACTAAATCCCTTCATGGTGACATCAGTTCCTGGTGACTAGCAGAAAACCTTTAATAAGTTCAATGCTTAATTGCAGTGAACTCTCCCGTCACCAAAATCATGTAATACTGACTTCCCCTAGGACCTCTTTGGAGCAGTTTCTCAGAGCTCTCTGAGCTGCTACCTCCCATGTGGTCGTCCTTCTTTTGCCCCTCAAAAAACTTAACTCGCAGTTCTCACATCATGCATCATGTTTAGTGGACAGAAGTCTATGAATGGAGTGCCACCCCTCTCAGGATGACGTCACTGATAAAAAATAGGCTGACAGGAATGTGGCTTCTCTTCTCGGCTTCAAGAGAAGGATGCCTCTTCATGCTCAGGAAGTCAGAGAGGTTTAGTTTAGCTAAATCAGGAAGAGATCCTTCTTCAGCGAGAGAGGGACTTAACTGTTCTTTTTTCCCCTCCTTTTCCCTTTCTGTTGGTGGGAGAGGTCTCAGAACTGAGTAGTTCTTTGTGGAAGGTTTTTCTTTAAAAGTGGCCGTGGGTGCCGGAGGAGATGCCCGAGGCAGTAGCAGAATGTGGCGCGTCTGGGAGCAGTCAGCACTCTGCTCTCCCTGGGCTGGAGTCTGAGCCCAGGGACGCCCCTGCTGACCCCAGCTCCCTTCCGTCGTGCTGTCCTCTCCCCGTCCGGTTCTCCTTTCTCCTCTTTTCCTGACGTCAGCTCTGGAAGCTTCCCTCCAGTTCTTGAGCAGGGGCAGTAGCTGCCATAAGAGGGGCTGCATTTGACCTGGGTCTGGCCTTAACTGGGGCTTCCCCCATGGCTCAGCGGTAAAGAATTCGCCTGCAGAGCAGGAGGTGCCGGTTCAGGTGCTGGCTTCTGAAGATCCTCTGGTAAGAGGAAATGGTAAGCCCCTCCAATATGTTTGCCTGAAAAAGTCCCATGGATAGAGGCGACCGGTGGGCTAAAGTCCATAGGGTCACAAAGAGCCGGACACAGCTGAATGGCTCAGAACAAGAACACACACTGTTTTTTTCTTTCTTTCTTTTTAAATTTTGGTCTCTTTCATTGGTTTTTTATTTATTTGTTTTCATCCATCTTAATTCTTTCCCATCGCAGTGCCCTCTCTCCTTGCAGAGCAGTAGCTCTGGGCGCATGCGCTGCAGAGCACTGGCTCATAATTGGACACACCAGTCCAGCAGCTCTGCAGCACGTCGGATCTTCCCAGGCCAGGGCTGGAACCGGTGTCCCTTGCACTAGAAGGTGGACTCTCTACCTAGTGGACCACCAGGGAAGCCCCACACACTGGTTTTAATTACTCTTTTGTTCTAGGCTGGAAAACTGTGACTGCACGGGGACACCGCGAAGGGACACCATAACCCTCCTGTGAGGTACAGTCTGTGAACTCCAAGAATCAGAATTTTTTTTTTTTTTTGGCCTGCCTGATGGCTTGTGGGGTCTCAGCCCCCGCCGCCCCGCCGCCCCATAGCCATGGCAGTGAAAACCCAGAATTCTAACCACTAGATCAACAGGGAACTGCCCCCAGAATCAGGTATTTTATATTTGTTTACTTGACACTGTAGGCGCAGTGCCTAGTAGTGTGTCTGATAACTAACAGAAGCTTAATACATATTTATTAAACATATGAATGGATGAATGAGTGAACGACCTGTAGGTTCCAATCTAATTCATTTTCTTAGTTTGCCAAAGTCCTCAATATTTGTGGATCAGTTGAATCAAAGTTTCTGTAATAAGGTCATTTTTCTAAGAGTCTTGGCTTTTTTTTTTTTAAACCTAGTTCTGCTTGCCACCTTTTTTTTTTTTTTTAGGTAAGAAATGGATTTATTCAGATTCAGAGAAAGCACACTCCACAGACAGAGTGTGGGCCATGGCAGAGCAAAGCCAGTGGCCCGGAAAAGAGAGCATTCTTAGCTTTTATGGGCTGGGTAATTCCATATGCTAATGAGTGGGAGGATTATTCCAACTCCTTTAGGGAAGGGGTGGATCTGTCAGACGCCTCTGGGTGTGTCATTTAGCTTGCTGACAGAGGATCAAGGTCTGGTCTGCCATCTTGGACCCATTTGATTCTAATGGGTCTATGCTGTGTCCTTGGGCTGTCATTCTTTCCAAAACTTGTGCCCTGCTCCTTTCCCTCCGAACCCTTACATCCTCCGCTCAAGAGATTTGACTCCCATATTCTTATGGGAGGCAGAAAGGCGAAGGTCCGTCTTCTCTAATTGCTTCAAGGCTGAGCATGGGCGTTGACCCTGCCTATCACGGAGTAAAAATCTCTTGAGTACCTGATCTAGGGGCCCCAGGGGCAGGGCGGCTCTTAGTTTTAGTCTGTCTGTGTTGAAATCCCTACATAGCCATCATCTTGATGTAGAGCAGTAGTAACGGTTCTTTAGCCTTCCTAAGGATCCCCTTGATGACTGAGCATGCTTTATACCAGCACCAGGGCATAAATATATCTATAAATGATAAAAGACTTAAAAGGCATGGTCAAACATCTGATTACAGTGTACAAAAAGGGTGGGTTACAATAATCAGAATTACAAACAATTCCATTTAGCAATACTTAGTTAAGTATTTTCCATTTAGCATATTAAATAATCTTAGTTAAGTATTTTTCTTTGTCATACCACAGGGACCCTGCAACACATCTCAAAGTTAGTTTTTAGCCAGATAAGATCCTAAGTCACGGAAGCTTCCCTGGTGGTCCAGTGGGTAAGGACACCGCCTTGCAGTGCAAGGGGTGCCGGTTCGATCCCTGGCCTGGGAAGATCCTACATGCCCTGGAGAGTCTGAACCGATGTGTCCAATGACCGAGCCGGAGCTCTGCAGCACATGCCCCTAGAGCCTGTGCTCAGCGACAACAGAGGCCACTGCGATGGGAGGCCCACACGGGCCAAAGAACAAAGATGGATGAAAATAGATAAACAAAAAGACCAATAGAAGTGGCCCGCCCACTCCCCTCCCTTCCTCCCCACCCCCCAAAAAAAAATTTTTAAAAAAAGGGATCATAAGTCACTGTGAGACAATAATTCTCTAACTGAAACTATATAAAGATCTCCAAAGTACAAATCACTTAAAGGCAAAGAAATTCACCACAATTTGTCAAACCATAACCTGTTTGTCAGAAGCAGCAATTTAATACTTTGGAGGAAAAGACCAAATCTAGTCTGGTCTTAACCCGTCTCTATTAAAATCCATTACCCCACTCAACTAAATCATGATCATGAATAACTGTTTATATTCATCATACAGTGAGGGTGGTTCACTTTCTCCTCCAGAGACAGAGTGGCCCCTAACTTAGTTAATAAATCTCTCACCACTAAAGGGAAAGGACAATCAGACACAAACAGAAATAAATGCAAAAACAGCTGTCCATTAGCATTGCACAAAACAGGCTCCAGAAAAATGTGCCCTGTTTCTTGACAACCCCAACATACTCCTTAAGACTGCTAAGATTTCCAATCTTTTGGGTTAAGACTGAGAAGGTTGCACCAGCGTCTACAAGAACTTCTATCAAATGGCCAGCTACATCAGTGACCACTCGAGGTTGAAGCAGATCCACTTTTGGTCTTGGGCCCCGTTGGTCTTCTGATTGCAAAGCCATCAATGGCTGAAGGGCCCCTGTCACTCTCTGGCATCTGGGGCATTCCCTCTGCCAATGTCCTGGCTGTTTGCAAAGACACGTAGACAGCAATCCTTCTTCCAGTGCCCCTTTTTTCCACACAGGGTACACCAGCTTGCCACGGTTTTCATTGTGCTTGTTGCCAGCCAAAATTTCTAGTCCTCTTCCTCTTTCATGAAAAAAAAAAAAAAATCTTACCCATTCTTTACTGACCACCTTAGTGGCTCAGTCTCCATTAACCCTTCTCTGATGATCCTGGTTAAAACTGGGCATTCCCAGGTTTCTCTCGTGGCTCAGTGGTAAAGAATCTGCCTGCCAATGCAGAAGACATAGGTTCGACTCCTGATCTGGGAAGATCCCACATTCCATGGAGCAATTCAGCCTGTGGGGCACAACTATTGAACCTGTGCTCTGGAACCCTTCCTCCCACCCCCAAAAATTTTTAAAAAAAGGGATCATAAGTCACTGTGAGACAATAATTCTCTAACTGAAACTATATAAAGATCTCCAAAGTACAAATCACTTAAAGGCAAAGAAATTCACCACAATTTGTCAAACCATAACCTGTTTGTCAGAAGCAGCAATTTAATACTTTGGAGGAAAAGACCAAATCTAGTCTGGTCTTAACCCGTCTCTATTAAAATCCATTACCCCACTCAACTAAATCATGATCATGAATAACTGTTTATATTCATCATACAGTGAGGGTGGTTCACTTTCTCCTCCAGAGACAGAGTGGCCCCTAACTTAGTTAATAAATCTCTCACCACTAAAGGGAAAGGACAATCAGACACAAACAGAAATAAATGCAAAAACAGCTGTCCATTAGCATTGCACAAAACAGGCTCCAGAAAAATGTGCCCTGTTTCTTGACAACCCCAACATACTCCTTAAGACTGCTAAGATTTCCAATCTTTTGGGTTAAGACTGAGAAGGTTGCACCAGCGTCTACAAGAACTTCTATCAAATGGCCAGCTACATCAGTGACCACTCGAGGTTGAAGCAGATCCACTTTTGGTCTTGGGCCCCGTTGGTCTTCTGATTGCAAAGCCATCAATGGCTGAAGGGCCCCTGTCACTCTCTGGCATCTGGGGCATTCCCTCTGCCAATGTCCTGGCTGTTTGCAAAAGACACGTAGACAGCAATCCTTCTTCCAGTGCCCCTTTTTTCCACACAGGGTACACCAGCTTGCCACGGTTTTCATTGTGCTTGTTGCCAGCCAAAATTTCTAGTCCTCTTCCTCTTTCATGAAAAAAAAAAAAAAATCTTACCCATTCTTTACTGACCACCTTAGTGGCTCAGTCTCCATTAACCCTTCTCTGATGATCCTGGTTAAAACTGGGCATTCCCAGGTTTCTCTCGTGGCTCAGTGGTAAAGAATCTGCCTGCCAATGCAGAAGACATAGGTTCGACTCCTGATCTGGGAAGATCCCACATTCCATGGAGCAATTCAGCCTGTGGGGCACAACTATTGAACCTGTGCTCTGGAACCCTCCAGCCACAATTGTTGAGCCTACGTGCTGCGACTATTGAAGCTTGGGTGCCTACAGCCCGTGTTCTGCAATAAGAGAAGCCACCACAATGAGTAACCTGAACACTGCAACTAGAGAGTAGCCCCAGCTTGCTGCAAGTAGAGAAAGGCACACCCTAAGGAAGGAAGACCCAACACAGCCAAACATAAATAAAATAAAATTTAAAAAGCAACGTCCATTCCTTCCCAGAAACATGAATCAAATTGTGGTGGTCACTCTCTTTTTATGTGTATTGTACAAATTAACTCCATATTCTTTTTCTTTCTTTTTTCATTTTTATCCTTCAAATTAATAGGTATATTCAGGAACACAAGCCTAGAAAATTAAGGAATATGCACCAGAGCTCCAATGTCTCTCTCCTCCTTGTCCCCTCCTCCTAATGCTGCAATATGATGCACGGTTTCATGTTCAGGAATACATTAGCATCACTTTGTGCCAATGCAGTCTTCTGTACTTAAGTAGGACTATAAATTGCTCCAGTCCCTAACTTCTTGAATTGTTAGTAATACAAAGTAAATCAGTAACTGAGTAGATCCTCAAAACTTTTAAATCAGGAAATTTGAAAAAAAGATTCTCTTCTAATAGCTGCTTTTGCAATGGGTATAAAGGGCAAATGTGCTGCCAAGTTAGTAAAGGAGTCTGAATGCACTCCACTGGCTTCATTTGTTGGTTAATTTTTGCTTCAGAAAGCTTTACTTAGGGCTTCCCTGGTTGTCCAGTGGGTAAGGACACTGCCTTCCAGTGTAAGGGGCACCGGTTTGATCCCTGGCCTGGGAAGATCCCACGTGTTGCAGAGTGGCTGGACTGATGTTTCCAACTACTGAGCTGTAGCTCTGGAGTGCATGCGCCCAGAGTCAGTGCTCTGCAGCGAGCGAGGCCCACACGGGCCGAAAAAAAGAACAAAGACGGAAATAAATGAAAGACCAATAGAAGCGGCCAAAATAAATAAATAAATAAATAAGAGGTTTACTTAAAAATTAATAATAATAATTAAGATTTTTTGATGACATTAAAAAATAATTTGGTCTTTTTATTTATTTATTTTTCATCCATCTTTATTCTTCGACCTGTGTGGGCCTCCCATTGCAGTGGCCTCTCTCATCGCAGAGCGCTGGCTCTGGGCGCATGCGCTTCCGAGAGCTGGCTCTTAATTGGACACACCGGTACAGCTGTGCCTCGGCATGTGGGCTCTTCCCCGTCCAGGGATCGAACCGTCATTCCTTGCACTGCAAGATGGAATCTTTACCCGCTGGACCACCAGGGAATAAACCAACAAAAAACCCAGCCAAAAACATAAATAAAATAAAATTTAAAAAGCAACGTCCATTCCTTCCCAGAAACATGAATCAAATTGTGGTGGTCACTCTCTTTTTATGTGTATTGTACAAATTAACTCCATATTCTTTTTCTTTCTTTTTTCATTTTTATCCTTCAAATTAATAGGTATATTCAGGAACACAAGCCTAGAAAATTAAGGAATATGCACCAGAGCTCCAATGTCTCTCTCCTCCTTGTCCCCTCCTCCTAATGCTGCAATATGATGCACGGTTTCATGTTCAGGAATACATTAGCATCACTTTGTGCCAATGCAGTCTTCTGTACTTAAGTAGGACTATAAATTGCTCCAGTCCCTAACTTCTTGAATTGTTAGTAATACAAAGTAAATCAGTAACTGAGTAGATCCTCAAAACTTTTAAATCAGGAAATTTGAAAAAAAGATTCTCTTCTAATAGCTGCTTTTGCAATGGGTATAAAGGGCAAATGTGCTGCCAAGTTAGTAAAGGAGTCTGAATGCACTCCACTGGCTTCATTTGTTGGTTAATTTTTGCTTCAGAAAGCTTTACTTAGGGCTTCCCTGGTTGTCCAGTGGGTAAGGACACTGCCTTCCAGTGTAAGGGGCACCGGTTTGATCCCTGGCCTGGGAAGATCCCACGTGTTGCAGAGTGGCTGGACTGATGTTTCCAACTACTGAGCTGTAGCTCTGGAGTGCATGCGCCCAGAGTCAGTGCTCTGCAGCGAGCGAGGCCCACACGGGCCGAAAAAAAGAACAAAGACGGAAATAAATGAAAGACCAATAGAAGCGGCCAAAATAAATAAATAAATAAATAAGAGGTTTACTTAAAAATTAATAATAATAATTAAGATTTTTTGATGACATTAAAAAATAATTTGGTCTTTTTATTTATTTATTTTTCATCCATCTTTATTCTTCGACCTGTGTGGGCCTCCCATTGCAGTGGCCTCTCTCATCGCAGAGCGCTGGCTCTGGGCGCATGCGCTTCCGAGAGCTGGCTCTTAATTGGACACACCGGTACAGCTGTGCCTCGGCATGTGGGCTCTTCCCCGTCCAGGGATCGAACCGTCATTCCTTGCACTGCAAGATGGAATCTTTACCCGCTGGACCACCAGGGAAGTCCAATAATAATACACTTTTTAAAAAATGAAAAAAAGTAATCATGAAGTTGGTTTTGTCAGTAAGTCGTGTCTGACTGTGGCCTGGCAGGCTCTTCTGTTTATGGTATTTCCCAAATAAAAATACTGGAATGGGTTGCCATTTCCTTCTCCAGGGGATCTTCGAATCCAGGACTCCTGCATTGCAGTTGGATTCTTCGCGGCGGAGCCACCTGGAAGCCCAAATAAGGAAGGGCAGCAGAAAACCACTTATGGGTGAAAGGAGCACATGTTTCTTTGTACTTTAATCTTAAATACAGCCAATCCTTTGGGGGGAAGCATGGAACAAGCAGATTGCCACGTCTAATGCCCTCCTGCATGGGAGAATTATGGTATTAAATAGAAGTCTGCACTGTCAGGTTGACAGCTATGGTGTGGGTCTTAGGGACCTTCAGGGCACTTCAGCCACTGCGCTTAAGACTCTCTGGAGGGCTTCCCTGGTGGTCCAGTGGGTAAGGACACCGCCTTGCAGTGCAGGGAGCGCCGGTTCAATCCCTGGACGGGGAAGACCCCACGTGCCGCGGAGCGGCTGGACCAATGTGTTCAATTACCGAGCCGGAGCTCTGGAGCGCATGCGCCCAGAGCTGGTGCTCTGCGACAACAGAGGCCACTGCGATGGGAGGCCCGCACGGGCCAAAGAACAAAGATGGATGAAAATAGATGAATGGAAGACCAATAGATGTGGCCCGCCTGCCCCCTTCCCTCCCCAACCCGCCCCCCACCCCAAAAAGAAAAAAGACTCTCTGAATCTCTCCTGGTCTGGCATCTGATGAAATCAACATCAAAACTGACATCAGATAGTAGGGACTGGTGGGGGGAGGAAGCCGGGCCCCACCCCACCAGGAGTCCCAGCTTCAGCTTCAGGCCAGCAAATCTGAAATCAGCAAAAGTCCTCCATGTCTCAGGGGCCCCAGCCAGGGGCTGACCTTCAGCGTTGATGGGACGACTTAAGGGAGAGCGCGATCCCGTGAGGCCCCGCCCCGCCCGCGAGGCCCCGCCCACGAGGGGGCGTGGCCTAGGCAAACCGCGCGCCCGGGTGGCTCTCACGAGTTTGGCCCCGCGGCCGCCCCGTAGGCAGCGCGGCGGTCCAGGGCCGCATAGCCATGGCCGCCCGGGCCGGCGTCGCCCCCGCCGGCGAGAGCCTGCGCTACGCCGAGTACCTGCAGCCCCCGACGAGGCCCTCAGACGCCGACCTTGACCGAGGACTGGTGAGTCTCCCGGCGCGCCCGCGGGCGTCCCCCCGGCCGCCGCTTTCTGCGCCCCTAACCCCGGATCGGGATCGAGTCGGTGTTCCTTCGCCGTCTGTGGCCCCGGCGGCCATGTACTCCGCGTTCTGGCTGCTCCGCGCCCGGGCAGGCGTGCTGGGAGACGGTCGCCCCGCAAGGCGCTTCCACTCTAGTCGGGGAGACGGGACCCGCCGCAGGCCATTCACGGCGGAGGCGCTCGGGAAACGTGCCGGGGCGGAGGGTGCGCTCGCGTCGGGGGGACCCCAGGCCAGTCCTTCGGGGCTGAGGGGTGAGCCGGGGCGGGGGGCTTCCTGGAGAAGGCGGCGTGGCTGTCGGTGGGAAAGGCACTCCTGAAGACTGAGTGGCAGCGGACTCAGCAAAGAGGGGAAAGGGTTTCAGACGCCAGCAGGTGTATCCATAGCTCGTGGTCCAAGTAAACAAGGCAGGTCAGACACCGCAAGGGGCCTCTTCAGGCTGCAGTGTAGAGCTGGGAAAAGAAACTACCCACTAGAAACATCCTAGGAGCCACATATGTGGGGTTTTTTAATTTTAAAAAATTTATTCATTTGATTGTGCCAGGCCTTAGTTGGGGCATGTGGGATCCAGTTCCCTGACCAGGGTTCGAACCCAGGTCTCCTGCGTGGAGAGCACAGTCTTAGCCACTGGACCACTAGGGATGGCCCCACATACGTGTTTTTTAGATTATCCGTAGCCATATTTAAAAAGTGAAAAAAAAAAAAAAAGGGTGGGTTAGATATTAACAATGCATTTTTATTTCATCCAGTATTTCCACAGTAATATTTTGACGTGAAATCAGTGTAAGTCACTTAGTCCTGTCCCGACTCTCTGTTTGACGCCCTGGACTGTAGCCTGCCAGGCTCCTCTGTTCATGGAATTCTCCAGGCGAGAATACTGGAGTGGGTTGCCATTTCTTTCTCCAGGGATCTTCCCAACCCAGGGATCGAACTGGTGTCTTCTGCACAGCAGACAGATTCTTTGCCCTCTGAGCCACCAGGGAAGCCAAAAGCAACATAAACATTGTTAATGAGATTTCTCTCTCTCTCTTTTTTAATTTGTGCTAACTCTTGGTGTGTATTTTACACTGACAGGACATCTCAGTTCAGACTAGATCCATGTCACATTGCCCCTATAGTTATTAGCTACCTTACTGATCTGTGCTGTTCTCAAATGAGGGGACCAGGACAGAGGAAGCTTCTAGTAAACCACGTGAACAGGTCAGGACGTCCATTTTGATGAGCTTTAAGGAGAGGAGGGACTGGTTGGGCTTTTAAGTTCTTTCAGGGAAGAATGGATTAATTGGAGAAAGGCTGTTTTCCATGGCTCTTTTCTCCCTTACAGCTGTTCCTTGCTGATCCAGCCACAGAGATCCGTCTTGCCATTAGATGTATAGCACATATTGTTCTTCCTTTTGTTGGCTAGTCATACACGGTCTTGTGACATCTTTTATGTTGATCTGTCATTTTCCAGCATTTTTGTTTGTTTCCTGAGAGTGACTGGGCATTCTAGTAAATACTCAATTTGTGAGTGTTCAGTGATCCTTGTTCGGTTAACCTGATACATTTCTGGACAAGAGTCAGATGGGGTGGAAAGGTTTCAGACAGAAATATGCTCTCATTCAACAGACAAATTTCTTTAGCACTACTGGGCACCAACCTGGTATCATCTTTGTAGTAAGTAAATGAACAAAACAGATAGAGATTTGAAGTAGCAAGCTCTCTGAGTTCCTACTATATCTGACTTACTCTGTACTACAGCCCTGTGAGGAAAGTCCTTTTCACTTGTCACTTAAATGAGGAGACTGTAACCCACCAGGCTCCTCTGTCCATGGGATTTTCTCAGTGAGGAATACTGGAGTGGGTTGTTAATTTCCTTCTCCAAGAGATCTTCCTGACCCAGGGATCAAACCCAGGTCTCCCACATCTCCTGTGTTTCCAGGATTGGCGGGCAGGTTCTTTACCACTGAGCCACCTGGGAAGCCCCACTCAGGATCATTCTAAAAAGTGTCAGACCTAGGGTTCTGAATTTGAACATTCTTTTCACTATGACTTGCTGATTCCTTAGAAATAAGGCTTTTTTCCTTCCTTTTTATTCATTATTTAACTTTGTTCTTTAATTGAATTTATTTATAAATTTGTGCTACTTTCAGGTGTATTACAGTGATTAAGATACATACATGTGTGTATATATAGAGATTTTTTTTTTAATTTTTGCCTCTTTGTTTTTTAATTGTTTATTTGTTTATTTTCATCTATCTTTATTCTTTGGCCTGTGTGGGCCTCCCATTGCAGTGGCCTCTCTCATTGCAGAGCACTGGCTCTGGGCGCATGCACTCCAGAGAGCTGTCTCATAATTGGACACACTGGTCTAGCCGCTTGGAGGCATGTGGGATCTTCCCGGGCCAGGGATCGAACCGGTGCCCCTTGCACTGCAAGGTGGACTCCCCACCTACTGGAATACCAGGGAAGCCTGAGAGATAGATTCTTTTCCTTATAAATTTTACAAAGTATTGAGTATAGTTCCAGAAATAAGACTTTCTGAACAGATTGTTCACTCTGTGATATAACCCAGTTAAGACATTAAGTTAGGTAGAACTCATCTGTTTATGGAGAGTCATAAAAATTGCTTTGCAAAATCAGTATTAGGCTGATTTGCAAAGCAATTGGAGCCCTGTGGTATTTTGAAGATAGAAATAATATTAGTGATTTTTTTTTTTTAATCTGTAGGTACTTTTCTATGGAAAAGGAGTGTACAAATCCAGGCTTTCAGTCCAGAGACATCTTTAGTAGTCCAGGCATGTGAAGGTTAAAGTGAAGGGCAGTTAATTCTAAACTTGTCTAGCCTAGTGTTCCCTTTTAATAACAAATATTAAAGTCTCATGTAATATCCCAAAGATTTATGGTCAATAAAAAATGCTCATAAGCATAATTTAAAAAAAAAATGAGTCTGGTGCTCAAGTTGAAGCATAAAGGTGCAATAAGTATTTTATTAGAAAGTGGCATGTCTGTTGGTTCTCCCTTGTGTTTCTCAGTGAGGAATACTGGAGTGGGTTGTTAATTTCCTTCTCCAAGAGATCTTCCTGACCCAGGGATCAAACCCAGGTCTCCCACATCTCCTGTGTTTCCAGGATTGGCGGGCAGGTTCTTTACCACTGAGCCACCTGGGAAGCCCCACTCAGGATCATTCTAAAAAGTGTCAGACCTAGGGTTCTGAATTTGAACATTCTTTTCACTATGACTTGCTGATTCCTTAGAAATAAGGCTTTTTTCCTTCCTTTTTATTCATTATTTAACTTTGTTCTTTAATTGAATTTATTTATAAATTTGTGCTACTTTCAGGTGTATTACAGTGATTAAGATACATACATGTGTGTATATATAGAGATTTTTTTTTTTAATTTTAGCCTCTTTGTTTTTTAATTGTTTATTTGTTTATTTTCATCTATCTTTATTCTTTGGCCTGTGTGGGCCTCCCATTGCAGTGGCCTCTCTCATTGCAGAGCACTGGCTCTGGGCGCATGCACTCCAGAGAGCTGTCTCATAATTGGACACACTGGTCTAGCCGCTTGGAGGCATGTGGGATCTTCCCGGGCCAGGGATCGAACCGGTGCCCCTTGCACTGCAAGGTGGACTCCCCACCTACTGGAATACCAGGGAAGCCTGAGAGATAGATTCTTTTCCTTATAAATTTTTACAAAGTATTGAGTATAGTTCCAGAAATAAGACTTTCTGAACAGATTGTTCACTCTGTGATATAACCCAGTTAAGACATTAAGTTAGGTAGAACTCATCTGTTTATGGAGAGTCATAAAAATTGCTTTGCAAAATCAGTATTAGGCTGATTTGCAAAGCAATTGGAGCCCTGTGGTATTTTGAAGATAGAAATAATATTAGTGATTTTTTTTTTTTAATCTGTAGGTACTTTTCTATGGAAAAGGGAGTGTACAAATCCAGGCTTTCAGTCCAGAGACATCTTTAGTAGTCCAGGCATGTGAAGGTTAAAGTGAAGGGCAGTTAATTCTAAACTTGTCTAGCCTAGTGTTCCCTTTTAATAACAAATATTAAAGTCTCATGTAATATCCCAAAGATTTATGGTCAATAAAAAATGCTCATAAGCATAATTTAAAAAAAAAATGAGTCTGGTGCTCAAGTTGAAGCATAAAGGTGCAATAAGTATTTTATTAGAAAGTGGCATGTCTGTTGGTTCTCCCTTGAGCCAGCCGGCTGTTCTGACCGTGTCTCTCACTCTAATAAATGTCATTATCCTCTCAAAAAAAAGAAAAAGAGAACGATGTCTGCTGCTTATGTAAGTGCTCAAGCATGATTACAGTAGAAGACACAGTGAATGAAGTACTGATCAGTTGCTGGCATATTGCACCAGAGCAGAGAAATCCTTGTGAGTGCGGCGGCTGACAATGCAAGCTGATTTCAGGTGCATTACATATAGCAGTTCAAATACCATAGTGGCTGTTGTCACTGACAAATTGATTTTTTCCAAGTTGTGAACAATTTTTGGTAAAAATAAAAACCAAAGTGGAACCTTTCCTCGATTAACATGAAAGGTGCGCTTCTGGATAATTCAGTCTTCACTAAAATGGTGCAAACATGACATGTGTTTGACTAAAGTGGTCACATACAGGCTTTTCACCTACTCAGTGTCCAGAGAGTTTTTTAAAACCTTGAGGGATACAGACAGATCATTGTCCAGTGTTGTCCCATACATGTTAGGACTTCTAGGATCCATAGTCCCCATCTTTCAAATACCCTTTCTTCTATCCAACTTAGCATGACAACCAAAAATGTCCTTACAGATTTTTAAAGGCCCTGAAGAGTCTTCTGTTTCTATAGGGAACTCTTGGTCCAGGCAGTGACCAGTGATGAGGTAGAAATAACTTTGGGAGAACTTAGAAGCATCATGCTTTAAAATCAGTATTAGGCTGATTTGCAAAGCAATTGAGCCCTGTGGTATTTTGAAGATAGAAATAATATTAGTGATTTTTTTTTTTTAATCTGTAGGTACTTTTCTATGGAAAAGGGAGTGTACAAATCCAGGCTTTCAGTCCAGAGACATCTTTAGTAGTCCAGGCATGTGAAGGTTAAAGTGAAGGGCAGTTAATTCTAAACTTGTCTAGCCTAGTGTTCCCTTTTAATAACAAATATTAAAGTCTCATGTAATATCCCAAAGATTTATGGTCAATAAAAAATGCTCATAAGCATAATTTAAAAAAAAAATGAGTCTGGTGCTCAAGTTGAAGCATAAAGGTGCAATAAGTATTTTATTAGAAAGTGGCATGTCTGTTGGTTCTCCCTTGAGCCAGCCGGCTGTTCTGACCGTGTCTCTCACTCTAATAAATGTCATTATCCTCTCAAAAAAAAGAAAAAGAGAACGATGTCTGCTGCTTATGTAAGTGCTCAAGCATGATTACAGTAGAAGACACAGTGAATGAAGTACTGATCAGTTGCTGGCATATTGCACCAGAGCAGAGAAATCCTTGTGAGTGCGGCGGCTGACAATGCAAGCTGATTTCAGGTGCATTACATATAGCAGTTCAAATACCATAGTGGCTGTTGTCACTGACAAATTGATTTTTTTCCAAGTTGTGAACAATTTTTGGTAAAAATAAAAACCAAAGTGGAACCTTTCCTCGATTAACATGAAAGGTGCGCTTCTGGATAATTCAGTCTTCACTAAAATGGTGCAAACATGACATGTGTTTGACTAAAGTGGTCACATACAGGCTTTTCACCTACTCAGTGTCCAGAGAGTTTTTTAAAACCTTGAGGGATACAGACAGATCATTGTCCAGTGTTGTCCCATACATGTTAGGACTTCTAGGATCCATAGTCCCCATCTTTCAAATACCCTTTCTTCTATCCAACTTAGCATGACAACCAAAAATGTCCTTACAGATTTTTAAAGGCCCTGAAGAGTCTTCTGTTTCTATAGGGAACTCTTGGTCCAGGCAGTGACCAGTGATGAGGTAGAAATAACTTTGGGAGAACTTAGAAGTACGGAGAACAATGGAAACTGATAGAAGGTGGTGCCACAAAGAACAAATAACCTAGGTATGGGATATATTCACTCATCTTATTGAAAACAGTAGAAAAGCAAATGTCGGGGAATCAAAGATGTTTTTCATAGCATTTTTTAAAAGGATAGAACTTAAAAGCTTTTGAAATAGGTATCTGTAGGCATAGATATTGCATAGTTCTGTATCAGATAAGTTTCCCTTTAGGGATTAAGAATTCATGCTCAGTAGCCTGTTTGAGAGATTAAAAAGATGAAAATATAGGCAGAAATACCCATGTAGGACTATGAATAAAATATTCTCTTACAGTTAAATTTAATAATCAGAGGTCATGGTCAAAGTTTGTTTTAGCAAAGCTGCTTCTCACGTATGAGTAGAAAAGAAACTTTACAGTTTAGAGGAGAGTATTAACAATTTCTAAAGCAGTATGAATAATCCTCATTTGTATGACTTGCTAGCCTTTTAATTGTCAGTACTTTCCTGAAGAGTGTAACTCCTAGCCTTATTAGGGTGGTGTCACCTGGCTTCCCAGGTGGTGCAGTGGTAAAGAACGCGCCTGCCACTGCAGGAGACATGGATTTGATCCCTGAGTCTGGAAGTTCCCCTGGAGGAGGAAAAGCCAACCCATGTCACTGTTCTTGTCTGGAGAATTCCATGAGCAGAGGAGCCTGGTAGGCTTAGTCCATGGGGTTGCAAAGAGTCAGACGTGACTGAATGTGTGTGTACACAAACACACACACACAACGTGTAAGAAAATTAGCCACATATGTTTCAGTGTAAGCAAACCTGAAACATGCAAATCAAAACACATCAAACATGAAAATTATCAAGTGCTTATTCATTACCAAAAAAAGACCACTTTTATTTTTCAATTGGCATTTTTTAAAAAATATTTATTTATTTACTTGGTTGCACTGGGTCTTAGTTGTAGCTTATGGGATCTTTTAGTTGCATGCACCAGGGATTGAACCCAGGCCTCCTGCATTGGGAGCACAGAGTCTTATCCACTGGAGCACCAGGGAAGTCCCTTCAATTTGCATTTGAATTTAAAATATTTACCTTGAAACTTCACTTTGAAAAAAATCACATGCGTTATGTCGTATATATAGCCATATTTTTAACCTTGCCCTATCTCTTCACTGTTTCTTTCACTATTGAGTAGTGTTCCCATCACTGTATCATAAGAGGCGGCTAAAATGTAAGCTCCACGGACAGGGACTTTGCTGTCTGTATTTCCAGCATCTGTAGTGGTGCCTGATCCCTGGTGAGCACTTCAAGAGAATGTTGAATGAGTAAATGATGTTCTGGAATGGGAAGGAATGAGAAGAATGGAGTTAGTAAGAATTCACTGTTGTCTACCGAAGAGTAAATACAGACAAAATAACTGTACAAATAAAATAAAAATACAAAATTCAGCTTCTCTAAAATGTGGCTCATTATTTTCCCTCCTCATCCATGGTGGTTCTCGTCTGTGCCCTATCTTGAATAATGCCATCGTCACTCTGCTTTCTCCTTCACCTGCATCCAGATACTGACATCATCAGTCCATCAAGACACTTGTTTTGTTATTGCATTTTCTCCCTTCTCATTGTTGATCTTTATCATCTGTACCCTCACCTGTTGTAATAGCCTTTAAAAACAGGTCTTTTTGCTTCTGGTCCTTTACTCTTTCTAAAACCTCACACTGCCATTGGTTATTTTTCTGTGACACAGACCAAATTATGGTACTGTAACTTTTAAAATTAATTTACCAACACCCTTTTTATTTATTTGCCAAGGTCCAAACTTTCCCTGGTGACTCAGTGGTCAGGAACCTGCCTACCAGTACAGGATACGTGGCTTCAATCCCTCAATCCTTGGTTCAGAAAGATCCCCTGAAGAAGGAATTGGCAGCCCACTCCGGTAATCTTGCCTGGAAAATCCCATGGACAGAGGAGCCTAATGGGCTACAGTTGATGGGATCGCAAAGAATCAGATATGACTTAGCAATTAAATGGTAGTGAGAAACTTTCTATGGTAATTGTGTAAATTGTGTAAATATGCCATTGTGATCTATAGGACTTTTTATGAACTGACCCCTAAATAAGCTGAGTTTCTCAGCCCCATTTTCCATTTGCTGTATTGCACCCAGTGCTGTGACTTTGCTTACTGTAGTTTTCTCCTCCTCTGCAGTTTGCCTGGCACACTCCTGTTGATTTTTATGTATTTATTTTTTTTTTGTGGGGAGGGTGGGGAGGGAGGGGGGCAGGCGGGCCACTTCTATTGGTCCTTCATTTATCTATTTTCATCCATCTTTTTTCTTTGGCCCCTGTGGACCTCCCATCGCGGTGGCCTCTGTTGTCTCAGAGCCCTGGCTCTGGGCGCATGCACTCTAGAGCTCTGGCTTGGTAGTTGAACACATCGGTCCAACCGCTCCGTGGCATGTGGGATCTTCCCAGGCCAGGGATCGAACTGGCGCCCCTTGCACTGCACCACCTTACCGACCAGGGAAGAAGACCTGTTGATTTTTAAAGACTCGGTTTGCTGACGAGAAGCCTTGCCTGGCGCAAGTCCCCTAGTGGAATAAAGTTGTTTCATCCTACGTACTTCCTTAGAAAGTCATACGGTTTTTTATTAAATTATTGTTTAGAATATATCAGAGTTATTTATATATGTATAAGCACCTCGGTTATGAAGTCTCAAGAGCAAAAACTTCCAGGCTTCTGTGATTGGCATTGCAGTTGACATGCAATACTCACTCAATCATTTATTAAACGAACAGCTGTTAACTTTTATTGCTGCTGAGTGTCTTTAGAAATAAACTTGGTTGTTTGTGTCTACATATTTTTTAAATTTTAATTTTTATATATTTTTTTGGCTGCACTGGATCTTCATTGCTGCACGTGGGCTTTCTCTAGTTGCGTTGAGCAGGCTTCCAAACTTTCCTGGTGACTCAGTGGTCAGGAACCTGCCTACCAGTACAGGATACGTGGCTTCAATCCCTCAATCCTTGGTTCAGAAAGATCCCCTGAAGAAGGAATTGGCAGCCCACTCCGGTAATCTTGCCTGGAAAATCCCATGGACAGAGGAGCCTAATGGGCTACAGTTGATGGGATCGCAAAGAATCAGATATGACTTAGCAATTAAATGGTAGTGAGAAACTTTCTATGGTAATTGTGTAAATTGTGTAAATATGCCATTGTGATCTATAGGACTTTTTATGAACTGACCCCTAAATAAGCTGAGTTTCTCAGCCCCATTTTCCATTTGCTGTATTGCACCCAGTGCTGTGACTTTGCTTACTGTAGTTTTCTCCTCCTCTGCAGTTTGCCTGGCACACTCCTGTTGATTTTTATGTATTTATTTTTTTTTTGTGGGGAGGGTGGGGAGGGAGGGGGGCAGGCGGGCCACTTCTATTGGTCCTTCATTTATCTATTTTCATCCATCTTTTTTCTTTGGCCCCTGTGGACCTCCCATCGCGGTGGCCTCTGTTGTCTCAGAGCCCTGGCTCTGGGCGCATGCACTCTAGAGCTCTGGCTTGGTAGTTGAACACATCGGTCCAACCGCTCCGTGGCATGTGGGATCTTCCCAGGCCAGGGATCGAACTGGCGCCCCTTGCACTGCACCACCTTACCGACCAGGGAAGAAGACCTGTTGATTTTTAAAGACTCGGTTTGCTGACGAGAAGCCTTGCCTGGCGCAAGTCCCCTAGTGGAATAAAGTTGTTTCATCCTCGTACTTCCTTAGAAAGTCATACGGTTTTTTATTAAATTATTGTTTAGAATATATCAGAGTTATTTATATATGTATAAGCACCTCGGTTATGAAGTCTCAAGAGCAAAAACTTCCAGGCTTCTGTGATTGGCATTGCAGTTGACATGCAATACTCACTCAATCATTTATTAAACGAACAGCTGTTAACTTTTATTGCTGCTGAGTGTCTTTAGAAATAAACTTGGTTGTTTGTGTCTACATATTTTTTAAATTTTAATTTTTATATATTTTTTTGGCTGCACTGGATCTTCATTGCTGCACGTGGGCTTTCTCTAGTTGCGTTGAGCAGGCTTCTCACTAGGGTGGCTTCACTTGTTGCAGAGCGTGAGCTCTGAGGTACAGGCTGCAGTCGCTGTGGCCCATGGGCTCAGTCGCCCCGTGGTACCTGTAATTCTGCTTGACCCAGGATCGTGCCCCCTGCATTGCCAGGTCGATTCCTAACCTCTGGACCACCGTGGAAGTCCTTGGCTCAACATACTGATGCAGGTGTTTTTTTTCTGTTGAATTTCTCCTTTATGTTTGTTTCTAAGGGAGAACAAGAGTCCATGTCTGTCTTGCACTCTACTATTTTTCCCAGAATTTAGCACAAGGCCTGACATAGAAGCTGAATAAGTGTCTATTTATAGATAAATGCTAAATGAATGTAGAGTGAGTGGCCCGCGTCTTTACTTTCTCCATCACAACTACTTTTCTGAAGCAGAACACTTTTTTACTTTTATTTCCCTCCGGGACAACTATCTTGAACTTAAGTGTTGAGGTCTTAGGATAGAAGTTTTAGCATTTTATAACACTTTCAGGCAGTTTATGTTTATCTAGAAGGTTATTTACTGCTTATGCTGTTTTGGAAGAATAAAATGCCTTAGGGAATTTGTAAACAATTTTTATGATTTTTTTTTTTCCCCCGGCAGTAGCAGCTTTGATGGAGTGGGCTGTTTTCCCCGTTCTCAGAAATTCTTTGATTCATGATAGTGGGACATTTAAAGTATTTCTCTGTGTGTGTGTGTGTGTGTGTGTGTGAGTGTTTTCTGGTGGATACATGAAAGTAGGTGATGGTAACAGATCTCTGACTTGTCCCACGTGTTGATTTGCTGGCATTATTTAAATAGCGCTGCTTCTCTTTTTTGAAACATGTCTTTTAAACTAAAATAGATATTCTTTATAGGCAAGGACTGAGTTTTAAGGATCTTTGTTTTCTCATTTCTTAGTATGATACCAGACATGGTTGCTGCTCTAGAAGTTTCCACTGAATGATTAAATTGACAGAAGAATGAAACAAGGTGACAGAAAAACAGAAGATTAGAGGACATTTTATAGTATAATGAACTGACAGCCTTAAGGAATAAAAAAGACCAAGATACGTGAGGTTCTCTCTCTGATTTTTTTAATGGTAAAGAGAGCATGTATTAAATGGTAGCTGTAGTCAGGGTACGTATAATGCTCTGACTTCTTCTGGTGTGCTTTTCTGATTTTTGGAATTTTATTGCTTGATGCTTCTGATAACACAGTCCGTCTCCCATTCTGTTCTTAGAGTTGGTCAGGTCACTTTAGTGTAATCGTTTTTTTGTAACACCAAATGCATGGAAACCATGTACTGGGTATATCTGGGGAGAGGAGGAGTGAGTCGGCATTGTCACCCTCAAGGATGGAGGGCTGCAAATGTCTTTTGTAAAAGGTTGACTAGTTGTTCAGGTCTGCAGACCTTACGTCCTCTGTCAAAGAATTTTAAGTAGAGGTTTTCGTAAGTGCCGTGTTGTCGCTCGGTCCCTCAGTCCTGTCTGACTCTGCGACCCCAGGGGCCGCAGCATGCCCAGCTTCCCTGTCCTTCACGGTCTCTGCATTTTGCACATGTTCATGTCCATTAGTTGGTGATGCCATCAGCCATCTCATCCTCTGTCACCCCCTTCTCCTCTTGCCCTCGATCTTTCTCAGCATCAGGGTTTTTTCCAGGGAATCAGCTCTTCACAATCAGGTAACCAAAGTATTTGTGTTGGTACCAAATTTGTTGATACCTAATTTGCCTGTCCCTACTTAGCATAACGCATTTCATTCATTCCTTCCATTTTAGAAAATTTGTGATATTCTGCTGTTCAGAAACATTTAGAATTGTTGACTTATTTACTCTCATTTTTAAGTGTCAATGGATCTATTTCTACCACTGTTTTTTGGTCTATATTCTATCAATATGATAAGGTTTTATAAGTGTGAGATTTTGTGGAGGATTATTTCACCTTTTCACTTTTTAAAAGGTATGACCATGTAGGATCTTCTCAAGATTTACATTTATTAATAGTCTATTTTTTATGAGTTTGTCCTTAAATGGGGCTTCCCAATCTTTCCAACCTTTGATAAGGTACAAAGTTTCATACCTGTCTCCTGCCCCCGTACACTAGTAGGTTTTAAAAAATTTTTAATCATTGGATGTATAAAAACAAGGTAAAAACTAATGATATGCATGAATGTACTGAGTTCATCATATGCAAGCAACTAGAGAGGAAATAAACTAGCTTTTTAGTGAATGTTGTTTACCCACTTCTCATAATAACCCATGAAGTTACATGTTGCTTTTCTTTGCCATTTTATCTAGGAGAGCATGTATTAAATGGTAGCTGTAGTCAGGGTACGTATAATGCTCTGACTTCTTCTGGTGTGCTTTTCTGATTTTTGGAATTTTATTGCTTGATGCTTCTGATAACACAGTCCGTCTCCCATTCTGTTCTTAGAGTTGGTCAGGTCACTTTAGTGTAATCGTTTTTTTGTAACACCAAATGCATGGAAACCATGTACTGGGTATATCTGGGGAGAGGAGGAGTGAGTCGGCATTGTCACCCTCAAGGATGGAGGGCTGCAAATGTCTTTTGTAAAAGGTTGACTAGTTGTTCAGGTCTGCAGACCTTACGTCCTCTGTCAAAGAATTTTAAGTAGAGGTTTTCGTAAGTGCCGTGTTGTCGCTCGGTCCCTCAGTCCTGTCTGACTCTGCGACCCCAGGGGCCGCAGCATGCCCAGCTTCCCTGTCCTTCACGGTCTCTGCATTTTGCACATGTTCATGTCCATTAGTTGGTGATGCCATCAGCCATCTCATCCTCTGTCACCCCCTTCTCCTCTTGCCCTCGATCTTTCTCAGCATCAGGGTTTTTTCCAGGGAATCAGCTCTTCACAATCAGGTAACCAAAGTATTTGTGTTGGTACCAAATTTGTTGATACCTAATTTGCCTGTCCCTACTTAGCATAACGCATTTCATTCATTCCTTCCATTTTAGAAAATTTGTGATATTCTGCTGTTCAGAAACATTTAGAATTGTTGACTTATTTACTCTCATTTTTAAGTGTCAATGGATCTATTTCTACCACTGTTTTTTGGTCTATATTCTATCAATATGATAAGGTTTTATAAGTGTGAGATTTTGTGGAGGATTATTTCACCTTTTCACTTTTTAAAAGGTATGACCATGTAGGATCTTCTCAAGATTTACATTTATTAATAGTCTATTTTTTATGAGTTTGTCCTTAAATGGGGCTTCCCAATCTTTCCAACCTTTGATAAGGTACAAAGTTTCATACCTGTCTCCTGCCCCCGTACACTAGTAGGTTTTAAAAAATTTTTAATCATTGGATGTATAAAAACAAGGTAAAAACTAATGATATGCATGAATGTACTGAGTTCATCATATGCAAGCAACTAGAGAGGAAATAAACTAGCTTTTTAGTGAATGTTGTTTACCCACTTCTCATAATAACCCATGAAGTTACATGTTGCTTTTCTTTGCCATTTTATCTGAAAGAAAACTAAGGATCAAAGTGGCTAATTTACTCTCTCAAAATCATAGAGCTACTAACTAACCAAACTAGGATATGAAACAAGCTTTGACTCTAAAAGTCTTTTGACTTTTTTTACTGTACCATATTACTGCTCTATCATGGAGATAGCAGAAATTGATGAAGTTCAACTCCAAGAAATGATAAACAGTCTTGGTTTGGAGGTAATTTTTAGAGAATTCAGACGCTTCAAGATGTGTTTAAAATTCTTAAACGTCAAAGCAGAGTTCATTTTATTTCACCTTAACTCAGAATGGAAGGTAAGGATACTGTGTAAGCATTGCTACTCTAAGAAATTACTGCCTTAAATTAAAAGACCCTATTGTAAGGGAGTAAAAGTAGCTCTCAGAAAATGGGATGATTTCCCAAGCAAAAAGAATAAGAAAATTGCAAGGTGTTGCAGGTAAGCGAAAAGAGAGCTTAAGGGATCCTTGCCAGAGAATTCAAAGCTAGTATAATAAAGCCTGCAGGAGTGCATGATGGGAGGAGGCCAGTTGGAGACCCAGCGAGGTCACTTTTTTTTTAAAACATTTATTTTTTATTTATTTATCTTTTGGGGGGTGGGGTGGGGAGGGAGGGGGACTGGCGGGCCACTTCCATTGGTCTTTCATTTCTCTATTTTCACCCGTCTTTTGTTCTTTGGCTCCTGTGGGCCTCCCATCGCAGTGGCCTCTGTCGTTGCAGAGCGCCGGCTCTGGGCGCATGCGCTCCAGAGCTCTGGCTTGGTAGTTGGACACATCAGTCCAGTCGCTCCGCGGCACGTGGGATCCTCCCAGGCCAGGGTGGAACTAGCGCCCCTTGCACTGCAAGGCGGTGTCCTTACCCACTGGACCACCAGGGGAAGCCCCAGCAAGGTCACTTTTATGATCAGGGTATAAAATTAAGGGACTAATTTTGCAGTGATTAAAAGGGAAATGCCGCAGATGAGGTGTATTTGTTTTTATTGAATTTGTTTTTAAAGTTTATTTTAAAGTAGACGGATCAGAGGGTTTTCTGGCTTAAGTGAGTTACTATTAACAAATCCTTCTGATTGATGGGCCCTTCCCAAGATGTTTCTTTTCAAGTAACCTTTATATTTTTCCCCAATTTTAAACGAAACAATTATATAATAATATCATTTAGTAACTGAGATAGTTACATTTATTGGGTGTATCACATATAAACTATGAGATGATGTGTATCATAATATAGAAAAGTAGGTTATTAGTCACCTCATTTTACAGCTCTATCATGGAGATAGCAGAAATTGATGAAGTTCAACTCCAAGAAATGATAAACAGTCTTGGTTTGGAGGTAATTTTTAGAGAATTCAGACGCTTCAAGATGTGTTTAAAATTCTTAAACGTCAAAGCAGAGTTCATTTTATTTCACCTTAACTCAGAATGGAAGGTAAGGATACTGTGTAAGCATTGCTACTCTAAGAAATTACTGCCTTAAATTAAAAGACCCTATTGTAAGGGAGTAAAAGTAGCTCTCAGAAAATGGGATGATTTCCCAAGCAAAAAGAATAAGAAAATTGCAAGGTGTTGCAGGTAAGCGAAAAGAGAGCTTAAGGGATCCTTGCCAGAGAATTCAAAGCTAGTATAATAAAGCCTGCAGGAGTGCATGATGGGAGGAGGCCAGTTGGAGACCCAGCGAGGTCACTTTTTTTTTAAAACATTTATTTTTTATTTATTTATCTTTTGGGGGGTGGGGTGGGGAGGGAGGGGGACTGGCGGGCCACTTCCATTGGTCTTTCATTTCTCTATTTTCACCCGTCTTTTGTTCTTTGGCTCCTGTGGGCCTCCCATCGCAGTGGCCTCTGTCGTTGCAGAGCGCCGGCTCTGGGCGCATGCGCTCCAGAGCTCTGGCTTGGTAGTTGGACACATCAGTCCAGTCGCTCCGCGGCACGTGGGATCCTCCCAGGCCAGGGTGGAACTAGCGCCCCTTGCACTGCAAGGCGGTGTCCTTACCCACTGGACCACCAGGGGAAGCCCCAGCAAGGTCACTTTTATGATCAGGGTATAAAATTAAGGGACTAATTTTGCAGTGATTAAAAGGGAAATGCCGCAGATGAGGTGTATTTGTTTTTATTGAATTTGTTTTTAAAGTTTATTTTAAAGTAGACGGATCAGAGGGTTTTCTGGCTTAAGTGAGTTACTATTAACAAATCCTTCTGATTGATGGGCCCTTCCCAAGATGTTTCTTTTCAAGTAACCTTTATATTTTTCCCCAATTTTAAACGAAACAATTATATAATAATATCATTTAGTAACTGAGATAGTTACGATTTATTGGGTGTATCACATATAAACTATGAGATGATGTGTATCATAATATAGAAAAAGTAGGTTATTAGTCACCTCATTTTACAGATAAGGAAATTCTAGTGCAGGGGTTAAGTAGCTTGGCCAAAGTTACATTGTTGATGAAAGCAACTTCGACCATATTTCTCTGAATTCCCAAGTCTGTGATCCGAAGTCTTTGTTTCAGTGATAAAAGGTAGGTAAAAAGAATATATATGACTACTGTTAACGTTTCAGTTTATAGGATTCCGTTTTGCTTTCCTGATGTATATGCTGCCCATTCTGTCTTGTAACTCTTACTGTCTAACTGGGCCTGTAAACTTTTCCCGGGGTGTTATTTAATTGTGGGTGTGTGGCTCTGACAGTAAAGAATCCCCTGCCATGGGAGGACCTGGGTTTGATCCCTGGGTTGGGAAGGTCCCCTGTGGAAGGGAACGGCAGCCTATGTCAGTATTGTCTGGAGCGTCGCCTGGCCCAGGAGCCTGGTGGGCTGCAGTCCGTGGGGTCACAGGAGTTGGACATGACTGAGTGACGGGGCACAGCACACGGCACATTTTGGATATGCTTTGCTTTATTTAATTATTCCCCTATTGCTGGGTATTCAAATTCCTTCCAGTTTTATATATTATAAATAATACAGTGATGCATATTCTCATTTAAAAGTTTATGCAACGCTCTGATTGTTTCCTAAGCCTAATGACTTGAGTATGCTTAAGGCTGTTGATTCCTATGATGAAATTACCCTCAAGACAGACTGTCCCAGCTTCCATTCGCAGCGTCAGTTTGAGAATGTTCATTGAACCACTCCCTTGGCAACCCGTAAGGCTTTGAGTTGTTGGCGGAATGGATACCTCTCATTATCAATGACCTTTATACTGGAGAGTGACCGATTGCCACATGGCCCTACCCAGAAGGAGGTACTGGTAATCCTGTTTGGATACTTCACAAACTGGTGGGTTTTATATTAAATGCAGGACTTGTGGACATACAACTTTGTGTTGGAAGATGAGGGAAGGTAACGTTTCATAGAGGATAAAAAGGAAATTGTAAGGAATGGGGTCATCAAGAACCAGCGCTAGGGTCGAGTTTGACATTAGATACTTTAGGTGACACTATTTTCTTTAGGTAACGTATAAACCTACTTCGTAAGAAGCCCTACAAGACTTCCTAAGGCTGTTGTGCATGGGCGCTAAAGTCAGATATGGATGTTTCACTGAGTAGGAGCTCACACTGTAAAGATAATTGAATGGTTTTTATAATCTATTAAAAGAGTGTGGAAGTAATTTTAAATGGTTGCTTGAAGACCTGGGCTCTGGTCTGGGACTGGGGCACCTTGTCCAGTCCCGGTGGAGACTCTGGAGGCCATGGCTATGACCCGCACAGGGCCAGTGACTGCTCAGGACCTTGGTGTCTTCCTGCATAAAAGGAAGGAGGTGGAGTGGGTTTTGGCTGGATGTTTTTGATTATTTCTTTCAGCCCTGGAAATGGCAACAAAAAAATCTGAGGGAAACTATGGAAAACAAAACAGAAACATCTTTTTGAATAAAAGTGTAATGACTCTGTTCCTAGAATACGGTATGTTCTTCTGTTTGCACCTTTCGAAAGTCAGATAGAAATGGAACATTTCTAGAAAGAGACAGCAAATAGATGTACTGGCAGAAGTGTGTGATTGTGTGAAAGGGAGAGAGACAAGAAAGGCTCATTTGAAGGTAGGCTGGAATAGTTTAGAACTCAATTCAGGAAGTTGTTGGACAAAAGTAATCTAATGAAAGTACAATAATAAATAAATACTAAATTAAAAAAAAAGTACAATAATAAAATGATACAGGGAATCTGTTGGTTAAAAAGTTCCTTTTCAGGCATCCTTGGTGGTCCAGTGGGTAAAGAGTTCGCCTTGTAGTGCAAGGGGTACTGGTTCATTCCCTGGCCCAGGAAGATCCCACGTGCCACCGGGCGGCTGGGCTGGTGTGTCCAGTTACGAGCCAGCGCTCTGGAGCAGAGCCAGTGCTCTGCAACAAGAGAGGGCACTGCAATGGGAGGTCCACACATGCCAAAGAATAAAGATGGATGAAAAATAAATGATGACTTAGAAGCAAAAAAAAGTCCCTTTTCTCTGAAGTTTAGAAAGTAGAGTTAAGGAAACTCCTTAAACTTGAAAGAGATAAATTTAAGGCCATTGAATAAAATAACAGTGATGAACAAGTTAAAGAAATGAATCCCAAGAACTGAATGAACCTTGAAGTGCCCAGGAAACCAAACTTTTGAGAGTCAGTATATCTGAAGCTTCAAGCTAAAGAACACATCTCAGAAGGTTCATTGATAGGCTTGGCATGTCTAGTGTCAAGAAGCACAGGGCACGGATGCAAAGCCTGCATGGTTCTTACTTCCTAATGGATCTTCAAATCCCTGAAGTTGTCTTTCAGTATCATGTAGTTTAATTTTCTGATTAGAATTTGGTTTTTGAAAATCTTGTCTCTTTTTGGCCTGTATGCTTAGGGTTATCATCTTGATGATTCCATGTTGTTCAAGAGATGGAAGTTGACCTTGTATTTTACAAGTTGTATGCTCTGATGTTTGAAATATTTCACAGATTACTGGTATAACCTGTATTTACCATATTCTGTAAATGACCCCTGCCCTCCAACACACACGTATATTCAGTTGCAAAGACCTCAGGTCATACTGAGGCTTCTCAGGAGGCTCTGTGGTAAAGAACCCACCTGCCAAGCAAGAGGCGTAGGTTTGATGTCTGGGTGGAGATTATCCTGGAGACGGAAATGGCAGCCCCCTCCAGTCTTCTTGCCTGGGAGAGCGCGTGGACAGGGGAGCCTGGTGGGCTGCAGTCCGTGGGGCATCAGAGAGTCGGACGTGACCTAGTGACTCAGCAGCAGCAGCAGCAAGGTCGTGCTGAGTTAAGGGCAGAATCTGAATCAAGATTCAGGTTTCTCAGCTTCTGACTTTTGTTCTCCTGTATCCTCCTTTTTCCTCTTGGTCCAGCCTCGATCCTATCCTTCTGTTTTATCTGGACTCTTCTCAGAAGCCGTCTACAACAGCACTTTGTCATCAGTTATAGCAAGGATTTAGGTTTGGGGCATTTTTTGTTAATTATGTTAGAGAGTGGAGAAGCACTCATTTGGCTTGAGCCTGGAGTTTTGTTTCTTATTATGTTTGCTTCTGGGTTTTGTTTCATTGTTTAGATTTCTTAGAAGCAAAAAAAAGTCCCTTTTCTCTGAAGTTTAGAAAGTAGAGTTAAGGAAACTCCTTAAACTTGAAAGAGATAAATTTAAGGCCATTGAATAAAATAACAGTGATGAACAAGTTAAAGAAATGAATCCCAAGAACTGAATGAACCTTGAAGTGCCCAGGAAACCAAACTTTTGAGAGTCAGTATATCTGAAGCTTCAAGCTAAAGAACACATCTCAGAAGGTTCATTGATAGGCTTGGCATGTCTAGTGTCAAGAAGCACAGGCACGGATGCAAAGCCTGCATGGTTCTTACTTCCTAATGGATCTTCAAATCCCTGAAGTTGTCTTTCAGTATCATGTAGTTTAATTTTCTGATTAGAATTTGGTTTTTGAAAATCTTGTCTCTTTTTGGCCTGTATGCTTAGGGTTATCATCTTGATGATTCCATGTTGTTCAAGAGATGGAAGTTGACCTTGTATTTTACAAGTTGTATGCTCTGATGTTTGAAATATTTCACAGATTACTGGTATAACCTGTATTTACCATATTCTGTAAATGACCCCTGCCCTCCAACACACACGTATATTCAGTTGCAAAGACCTCAGGTCATACTGAGGCTTCTCAGGAGGCTCTGTGGTAAAGAACCCACCTGCCAAGCAAGAGGCGTAGGTTTGATGTCTGGGTGGAGATTATCCTGGAGACGGAAATGGCAGCCCCCTCCAGTCTTCTTGCCTGGGAGAGCGCGTGGACAGGGGAGCCTGGTGGGCTGCAGTCCGTGGGGCATCAGAGAGTCGGACGTGACCTAGTGACTCAGCAGCAGCAGCAAGGTCGTGCTGAGTTAAGGGCAGAATCTGAATCAAGATTCAGGTTTCTCAGCTTCTGACTTTTGTTCTCCTGTATCCTCCTTTTTCCTCTTGGTCCAGCCTCGATCCTATCCTTCTGTTTTATCTGGACTCTTCTCAGAAGCCGTCTACAACAGCACTTTGTCATCAGTTATAGCAAGGATTTAGGTTTGGGGCATTTTTTGTTAATTATGTTAGAGAGTGGAGAAGCACTCATTTGGCTTGAGCCTGGAGTTTTGTTTCTTATTATGTTTGCTTCTGGGTTTTGTTTCATTGTTTAGATTTGTTTTTCTCTTTTGCCCTTTTATTTACTCTCTAGTCATGCTGTAGAAATTAATGTTTGCTTATGATTTGAAATAAGTGACTTTAAAGTCAAGCAAGCAAGATGTTGTTAATACTGCTTTTCCTTTTTACTGACTTAAAGTTTTCCACTTAATTAAAGAGTTGTTATTTTAAGAAAAGTTCAGGTGTATTTGTTTTTGGCAGTGGAACAGTAACGCTAATGTGAATTTGTCCAATTTAGATAGGAAAAACTGGGATTCATGCGAGCTTGAAAATTTTAGGGAAGGATAATTGTAAAAAAAATATCTTCCCAATGCCATTTTATCATGTCGGCCACTGTTTCTGGAGTACAGATTTCTCTCCTCTCCTTTTGATCTGCATGTATAGTACCTCTTTCTCCAATTCTGCTGATTTGCCAGCAGTCTTATTTCTTCTCGTTTTTTCTCCTTTCCACTTGCTGTTGTTTAAATTCAGAGAGCTTTCTTTGTAGAAATTGAACCAAGTAATGAGGCCGCATAAGACACTGAGTTCAGCAGAAAGTGATTTGCTTGTGATTAACCCTTGAGAATTGAACCGCTGCCAGACAACAAAGGAAGAATGTAGTCTGAGACAACCTACTCGTTCTTCTTTTCCATTAGCAGATGAGACCTGCTCTTCCCCATGTACATGTTAGGAATTCATGTACAGCTTTGCTCGGTTTTACTTATCATACCCAGGGTGGCATGTTTTTAGAAAAGAAAGACCAAAGTGGAACTTAGGACAGCCCTTCCCTCTGCCCCAGTTCCTCCTACAGACTTTCCTCCCAGCGAAAGGCAACTCCTTTCTTCAGGTTTTTTAAGGCAGTAACCTTGACATCTTTTCCTCCAGCTTTATTAAGTCATAACTGGCAAGTAAGACTTGCGTATATTTAAAGTATGTGTGTGTGTGTGTGTGTGTTACTTAGTCGTGTCCAACTCTTTGAAACCCCATGGACTGTAGCCCACCAGGCTCCTCTGTCCATGGAATTCTCCAGGCAAGAAGACTAAAGAGGGCTTCCCCTGGTGCCAGTGGGTGGGGACACCGCCTTGCAGTGCAAGGGGCGCCGGTTCGAGCCCTGGCCTGGGAAGATCCCACGTGCCACGGAGCGGCTGGATTGATGTGTCCAATTACCGAGCCGGAGCTCTGAAGCGCATGTGCCCGGAGCCGGTGCTCTGCGACGACAGAGGCCACTGCGATGGGAGGCCCACAGGAGCCAAAGAACAAAGATGGATGAAAATAGAGAAATGGAAGACCAATAGAAGTGGCCCGCCCGCTCCCCTCCCTCCCCAACCCGACCCCCGCCCCAAAAATAAATAAATAAATAAATCTTTAAAAAAAAAAAGAAGACTAAAGAGCATTGCCATTTCCTTCTCCAGGGGATCTTCCTGACCCAGGGATCAAACCCCGGTCTCCTGCATGGCAGGCAGATTCTTTACCATCTGAGCTATAGGGATGTCCCGTGTAAGCTGTACAACATGATGATTTAATAGATACATGCATTGTGAAATGATTACCATCATTCAAGCTAATTAACACACCTGTCACATCTGTCACATCGTTACTTTGTGTGTGTGTGTGTGAGACTACTTAAGTCTACTCTTAGCAAATATCATGTATAAAACTTATTCATCTGATAGGATCTTTGACCCCATCACCCCATTTCACCCACTCCAGCCTCTGGTAATCACTGTTCTACTCTGCTTCTGTGAGTTTGACTTTTTTTTAGATTCCACATATGTGTGAGATCAGTCAGTATTTGTCTTTCTGTATCTGGCTTTATTTCACTTTGTGTAATGTGCTCCAGGTCATCTGTGTTATCACAAATGGTAGAATTCCCCTCTCTTTATCAGTGAATAATATTCCACTGAGTGTGCATATGTATGTTCAGTTGCTAAGTTGTGTCTGACTTTGCAGCCCCATGGGCTGCAGCACACCAGCCTTCCCTGTCCATCACCATCTCCTGGAATTCGCCCCAGTTCATGTCCATTGAATCAGTGATGCCATCCAACCATCTCATCATTTGTCGCCTTCTTCTTCTGCCTTCAGTCTTTCCCAGCATCAGGGTCTTTTCCAGTAAATTGGGTCTTCACATTAGTTGACCAAAGTATTGGAGCTTCACCATCAGTCAGGATCTGTCTTTCCGATGAGTATTCAGAGTTGATTTTCTTTAGGAATGACTGGTTGGATCTCCTTGCTGTCCGAGGGACTTTGAAGAGTCTTCTCCAGCACCAGAGTTGGAAAGCACCAGTTCTTTGGCAGTCAGCCTTCATGATGGTCCAGCTCACATCCACACACGACTACTGCAAGAAAGGCCAGAGCCTTGGCTATTAAGATGTTTGTCAGCAAAGTGACGTCTTTGCTTTTTAACACTGTATAGGTTTGTCAGCTTTCCTGCCAAGAAGCAATCATCTTCTAATTTCATGGCTGCAATCACCATCCTCAGCGATTTTGGAGCCCACATAGGTACTACGTGTTCATCATCTTCTCTTCCTTTTACACCTCATCTCCAGTCTCTCAACAAATCGTGTTGACTTTATCTTGAGAATATATCCAGCATCTGACCACTTTCTCCAACACCATCACTAATCGCTTTGCTCCAAGCTACCATTATCTCCTTCCTGGGTTATTTTAATTGACTCCTAACTCATCAGTGCCTCCATCTTTGAGTCTTTGACGTGTTCTGTTCTCAGCGTGACAACTAATTATCACTTTAGCATTGTAAGGCAGTCCTAGGCTTCTCAAAACAGGCATGGCCTAAGTACTGAGAAAAGCTTATGCTGTCGCCTAAGGCCTGACATGATCTGCTCTCCATGTTACCTCTCCGCCCTCATTTTCTATTCCTTTTTCCCTCCTTTATTCTCCATCATGCTGGCCTCCTGAGTGTTCCTTAGGTACGCTGGTTGGTTTATACACTCCTGCCTTAGGGCCTTCAAACTTGTTCCCTCTGCCCACACTAGTTCTTCCTTACATACTGACGTGACTTCTTCACTTTCTTCCCATTTTTTCCCATCCAAAAATCACCTTTTCAGTGAAGCTTCCTCTGCTCACTCTGTAATCCGTTACTTTCATAGTGTAAACACACGTAATTCTCTGGCCGCTTAATATTCTCCATTGCATGTATCACTTTCTGTTGTATGTTTTTCTGATATCTATCATTTATTGTCTACCTCTTTGAAATACTCAGATATTGGAGAGAGCCTCCAAATAGCTGCCTGAAAAAATTTCTGACTATTTTTTATTGGGAGTTTTACTAGTTTTGTTTAACAGTTCAGTTACTCCTTCATGTTTTTCTACATGGATCTGTGAATTATATTAATCTCACTCTTTGTAATGAAACTTACCTGGCACAGGCCCTTAACTTCATCTTCTTTGTCTTCTGTGAGACTTCTGGGTGTTTACCCAGTCCAGGATATTTTGAAACACAATTATGTGTTAATTTCTTAATTAAATATAATTATCATTTTCCATTATATTTCCCCATTTCAATAATAACTCCATTCTCTAGGAGACAGCAATACACTGCACAAATAATACAAGTTCCAAAAGGCATCCGGGTAGTGAGGATGCTGCTTCAGATCATTCTCATCTCTTTCACTTTCGAGAACGTGCTGTGCACTGTAACAGAGAGAACTGTTAAGTATTGGGTTGACCAAAAGGTTCGTTTGAGTTTTACTGTAGCATCTTGAGAAAAACCCAAACGAACCTTTTGGCCCACCTCATCCCGTGAGGTCTCTAAAAAGTTTTATTTTGAGTCTTTGCGTGTTCTGTTCTCAGCGTGACAACTAATTATCACTTTAGCATTGTAAGGCAGTCCTAGGCTTCTCAAAACAGGCATGGCCTAAGTACTGAGAAAAGCTTATGCTGTCGCCTAAGGCCTGACATGATCTGCTCTCCATGTTACCTCTCCGCCCTCATTTTCTATTCCTTTTTCCCTCCTTTATTCTCCATCATGCTGGCCTCCTGAGTGTTCCTTAGGTACGCTGGTTGGTTTATACACTCCTGCCTTAGGGCCTTCAAACTTGTTCCCTCTGCCCACACTAGTTCTTCCTTACATACTGACGTGACTTCTTCACTTTCTTCCCATTTTTTCCCATCCAAAAATCACCTTTTCAGTGAAGCTTCCTCTGCTCACTCTGTAATCCGTTACTTTCATAGTGTAAACACACGTAATTCTCTGGCCGCTTAATATTCTCCATTGCATGTATCACTTTCTGTTGTATGTTTTTCTGATATCTATCATTTATTGTCTACCTCTTTGAAATACTCAGATATTGGAGAGAGCCTCCAAATAGCTGCCTGAAAAAATTTCTGACTATTTTTTATTGGGAGTTTTACTAGTTTTGTTTAACAGTTCAGTTACTCCTTCATGTTTTTCTACATGGATCTGTGAATTATATTAATCTCACTCTTTGTAATGAAACTTACCTGGCACAGGCCCTTAACTTCATCTTCTTTGTCTTCTGTGAGACTTCTGGGTGTTTACCCAGTCCAGGATATTTTGAAACACAATTATGTGTTAATTTCTTAATTAAATATAATTATCATTTTCCATTATATTTCCCCATTTCAATAATAACTCCATTCTCTAGGAGACAGCAATACACTGCACAAATAATACAAGTTCCAAAAGGCATCCGGGTAGTGAGGATGCTGCTTCAGATCATTCTCATCTCTTTCACTTTCGAGAACGTGCTGTGCACTGTAACAGAGAGAACTGTTAAGTATTGGGTTGACCAAAAGGTTCGTTTGAGTTTTACTGTAGCATCTTGAGAAAAACCCAAACGAACCTTTTGGCCCACCTCATACCGTGAGGTCTCTAAAAAGTTTTATTTGAGTGAGGAGATGACAGAAGCTTCACCTAGAGGTGACCTTTTGATTGTTGAAGAATAAGCATGGATTTTCCAGGAGGACTCAGCAGAAAAGAACAGAAAAGATTAAAATGTGGGAGTGGAGGAAGAACAGTTATCTGCCGTGTTTACACAGTGCCTTGGTGGTTTTTCATAATCTTTTCTCATTAATCATTTTGCACATCTTGTTATGTATGTGTTCACTGAGATCAGCTTAGAGTCTCAGATGTGGTAAAGGTTGAGTTGAAATTAGGGTCCATGCCTGATGAAGTTTGAACCTCAGGGACTGTACACATTCAAGGGTGAAGGGGTGGAAGATTGAGGAAGTTCCTGCTTGCTTCACAGACGAAGACTATTGAAAAATATAAAGTTTCGAACAGTAGGGGCCTGTAATGCAGGCGACCCCAGTTTGATCCCTGGGGAGATGCCCCTGGAGGAGGGCATGGGTACCCACTCCAGCACTCTTGTCTGGAGAATTCCATGAACAGAGGAGCCTGGCAGGCGGACACAACTGAAGTGACTAAGCAGCAGCAGCAGCAGGGGCCAAGAGGAATGAGGTATGAATCAAGGATGAGGTAGAGAATGAAAGCCCAGCCATCATCAGAAACCACAATTTTGTAATGGTGGTATTTAGCAGGGACATAAGAGTTTTTCTCGAGCCAAATTTAGCCGTCTAGGCTAAGGATTCTTTATGGTAACTTCAAACCATTTTCAAATCAATCAGCGATTTCATTGGGAATTTATTTCTGCAATGCTATTATGCATATGCTGGACATTTTAAAATCTATAATATTCATGCATTGTTTGTGGTCATAGGGAATACAGTGAAATCTATGCTTTTTGGCATTTTTGAGAAGCATGACCTGAAGTTGTCATCAGTTTTTTAAACTTTTAATTAAATACCATTGGCCAGTAACACGTAAATTTGTTATGTGTATACACACCATCTTTGTTTTCCATGGTGACCATGATGAAATTGTTAAAAAACAGATTTCCAAATTTGGTATAAAAATAATTTTTCTGTTTTCCTTATATAATAGAGCACTTTCCCAAAACACTGGCCTAGGCCAGTTGTAGAAGAAATAGTTGGTAGAATTTTTAGCTGATTGTAACTGATTTAGTTTTTAGGTATATATACCTTTCCTGTAAAAAGATGAAATTGTTCAAAGTATGTGCTAGCATAATTTTATGTAGAAAAAATGTATCTAAGAATTTATTTTAGATCTTTGCAGGCCTAGAAAATGTTAGCTACTTTTCTAACCACCTGAAACTTCAAAGAAAATGTTTCAAAATGAGAATTTGCTGAAGGCAGTCTTGTGGATATGTAAAACAGCAGGGCTTCGCTGTTAGCTCAGTTGTGAAGTGTTTGCCTGCCAGTGCAGGAGACACGGGTTCAGTCCCTGATCCAGGAATATCTCACATGCTGCAGAGCAACTAAGCCCGTGAATCACAACTACAGAGCCCATGTGCCGCAACTACTGAAGCCTGTGTGCCCTAGAGCCCGAGTTCCACAACAAGAGAAGTCACTGCAACAAGAAGCCTGCTCACCTCCACTAGAGAGCAGCCTCCACTCCCAACTAAGAAAAGCCCATGGCAGCAGTGAAAACCCAGGCGACCCCAGTTTGATCCCTGGGGAGATGCCCTGGAGGAGGGCATGGGTACCCACTCCAGCACTCTTGTCTGGAGAATTCCATGAACAGAGGAGCCTGGCAGGCGGACACAACTGAAGTGACTAAGCAGCAGCAGCAGAGGGCCAAGAGGAATGAGGTATGAATCAAGGATGAGGTAGAGAATGAAAGCCCAGCCATCATCAGAAACCACAATTTTGTAATGGTGGTATTTAGCAGGGACATAAGAGTTTTTCTCGAGCCAAATTTAGCCGTCTAGGCTAAGGATTCTTTATGGTAACTTCAAACCATTTTCAAATCAATCAGCGATTTCATTGGGAATTTATTTCTGCAATGCTATTATGCATATGCTGGACATTTTAAAATCTATAATATTCATGCATTGTTTGTGGTCATAGGGAATACAGTGAAATCTATGCTTTTTGGCATTTTTGAGAAGCATGACCTGAAGTTGTCATCAGTTTTTTAAACTTTTAATTAAATACCATTGGCCAGTAACACGTAAATTTGTTATGTGTATACACACCATCTTTGTTTTCCATGGTGACCATGATGAAATTGTTAAAAAACAGATTTCCAAATTTGGTATAAAAATAATTTTTCTGTTTTCCTTATATAATAGAGCACTTTCCCAAAACACTGGCCTAGGCCAGTTGTAGAAGAAATAGTTGGTAGAATTTTTAGCTGATTGTAACTGATTTAGTTTTTAGGTATATATACCTTTCCTGTAAAAAGATGAAATTGTTCAAAGTATGTGCTAGCATAATTTTATGTAGAAAAAAATGTATCTAAGAATTTATTTTTAGATCTTTGCAGGCCTAGAAAATGTTAGCTACTTTTCTAACCACCTGAAACTTCAAAGAAAATGTTTCAAAATGAGAATTTGCTGAAGGCAGTCTTGTGGATATGTAAAACAGCAGGGCTTCGCTGTTAGCTCAGTTGTGAAGTGTTTGCCTGCCAGTGCAGGAGACACGGGTTCAGTCCCTGATCCAGGAATATCTCACATGCTGCAGAGCAACTAAGCCCGTGAATCACAACTACAGAGCCCATGTGCCGCAACTACTGAAGCCTGTGTGCCCTAGAGCCCGAGTTCCACAACAAGAGAAGTCACTGCAACAAGAAGCCTGCTCACCTCCACTAGAGAGCAGCCTCCACTCCCCGCAACTAGAGAAGAGCCCATGGCAGCAGTGAAAACCCAGAAGAGCCAAATGTAAATAAATAAATAAAATTAAAATAACAACAACAAGACACCTTGTGGGGTATCCCCATGTACCATCTACTGTCTCCTACTTATGTATGAAACCTATGGCAGTTTTATCGTTGGCCAGAGTATAGGTGTACACATATCTGTCTTTTGAGGTCATACTGCCCAATTTCTTTTGTTTTCAGCACATACTCTGATTTTCCTAAGTCAAAGAAATAGGGACACTTCTTTACTTTCTGTAAAAAACAGACACAGCATGATGTCAGTCCAGTTGCAAGAAAGCAGTTATAGACATTTAACCTGGTTATTGCCTAGTTGGTAGAAAATGACAGTACTTGTGGTACTAATACCATGCCTCATTCTCCCTTTTGCTTTTAAATTGTCTTTTCAATGTCATTTTTGTTTTGTTACTGGCAATTTAGTTTTAAAGCATCATTGTTTAAAAAACACTCAAAATAAAACTTGAAGCACATCATTGTGCGTGACACTAGATCATATATGGTGTTGTGTATATAAAAGAAATAAAATAGTTCCTGTTAGCCTGGGGGTACAATACTGAAGTTTAAATAAATGTGAAATAGCATAGTGATAAAGCATATGTGAAATTTTTTCACCGTTGCTAAAATAGAGAAGATGTTGATGGAATTCTCTATTATTTACACAGTTATGGCAAATGACCCATAGGCTATTTTTTTTTTTAAGCCCCAGTATGCTTAAATCTAATTTACGTAAAATTAAGGTCAGATAAAGGTATGGTTGAGAGTTCTCTATGAACTATGTGCTTAGATTTCAGATGGACTCTCCTGTGCTTCCTACTTTCTTGTGGATATGTAAAACAGCAGGGCTTCGCTGTTAGCTCAGTTGTGAAGTGTTTGCCTGCCAGTGCAGGAGACACGGGTTCAGTCCCTGATCCAGGAATATCTCACATGCTGCAGAGCAACTAAGCCCGTGAATCACAACTACAGAGCCCATGTGCCGCAACTACTGAAGCCTGTGTGCCCTAGAGCCCGAGTTCCACAACAAGAGAAGTCACTGCAACAAGAAGCCTGCTCACCTCCACTAGAGAGCAGCCTCCACTCCCCGCAACTAGAGAAGAGCCCATGGCAGCAGTGAAAACCCAGAAGAGCCAAATGTAAATAAATAAATAAAATTAAAATAACAACAACAAGACACCTTGTGGGGTATCCCCATGTACCATCTACTGTCTCCTACTTATGTATGAAACCTATGGCAGTTTTATCGTTGGCCAGAGTATAGGTGTACACATATCTGTCTTTTGAGGTCATACTGCCCAATTTCTTTTGTTTTCAGCACATACTCTGATTTTCCTAAGTCAAAGAAATAGGGACACTTCTTTACTTTCTGTAAAAAACAGACACAGCATGATGTCAGTCCAGTTGCAAGAAAGCAGTTATAGACATTTAACCTGGTTATTGCCTAGTTGGTAGAAAATGACAGTACTTGTGGTACTAATACCATGCCTCATTCTCCCTTTTGCTTTTAAATTGTCTTTTCAATGTCATTTTTGTTTTGTTACTGGCAATTTAGTTTTAAAGCATCATTGTTTAAAAAACACTCAAAATAAAACTTGAAGCACATCATTGTGCGTGACACTAGATCATATATGGTGTTGTGTATATAAAAGAAATAAAATAGTTCCTGTTAGCCTGGGGGTACAATACTGAAGTTTAAATAAATGTGAAATAGCATAGTGATAAAGCATATGTGAAATTTTTTCACCGTTGCTAAAATAGAGAAGATGTTGATGGAATTCTCTATTATTTACACAGTTATGGCAAATGACCCATAGGCTATTTTTTTTTTTAAGCCCCAGTATGCTTAAATCTAATTTACGTAAAAATTAAGGTCAGATAAAGGTATGGTTGAGAGTTCTCTATGAACTATGTGCTTAGATTTCAGATGGACTCTCCTGTGCTTCCTACTTTCTATATTTGCAGTTAGATGTTTACATTTTTATGTTTGGGTTATTCGCATATGTGGAGGTTTGGGGGAACTTGTTTTGTTGTTGCTAAGTCATGTCCTACTCTTTGGGACACCGTGGACTGTAGCCTGCCAGGCTCCTCTGTTCATGGGGTGTCCCAAGCAAGGATACTGGAATGGGTTTCCATTTCTCCAAGGAATCTTCCAGACCCAGAGGTCAAACCCATGTCTCCTGCTTGGCGGACAGATTTGCTACCACTGAGCCACCTGGGAAGAGCTATCTAAATTTTTGTCTGAAAAATAATTCCAGTGACTTTTTAGTGAATGAAAAACTGTTAGGTAGTAAATAAATATTTTTTTCTAGGAAACAAATAATATTCTTATTCTGGGCTGTTAAAGTTTTCTTATTTGCTTATCTCTAACACTCTGAGTGTTTCCATAGAAAATTTTATGAGGAGGGCCTTTATTCTTATTTCAGATTACAAAATCTGGTAGTGTAGGTTACATAATATTTTTTGAAATTTTCGAATTGAATTCAACTTCCAAATAATTTTGTTAGAATTTTTTTTTTTCATCCATCTTTGTTCTTTGGCCCGTGTGGGCCTCCCATTGCAGTGGCCTTTCCTGTAGCAGAGCACCGGCTCTGGGCACATGCGCTCCAGAGCGCTGGCTCATAATTGGACACACCGGTCCAGCCATTCCTCGACACGTGGGATCTTCCTGGGCCAGGGATCGAACCGGTGTCCCTTGCACTGCAAGGCAGACTCTTTACCCACTGGACCACCAGGGAAGCCCTGTTAGAAATTTTTTATGCTCAAAAGGTATAAAGTATTTTAATATCAAATTAATTGAAAATACAGCTAAAGTGATAGATCAGATACCATCCCCTTCCAGTAAGAAATTTTGATTCCAATGACAAGTGGGTTTTTCAGTCTACAGCTCTTTAATAACCCAAAGGGGTGGGAAAGATGAGAGGTGAGAGGGAGGTTCGTGAGGGAGGGGACATATGTGTACCTGGGGCTAATTCATATTGATGTATGGCAGAAATGAAACAGATACTGTAAAGTAAATTTAAAAAGAAGATTTGAATTAAAAAATGAGCTTTTGATTAGCTATGTTAATGCTTTGTCCATTTTCATTATGGGTAAGTAAGACTATTGCACGTTTTTGGGTCATTTATTAAATATCCTATTTGCTCCAATGATCTACTTAACTTGGGTTTGTTTTTGTTGTTTCTAAAGATGACAAGGCCTCTTAATGTTTATTTTTTTATATTTATCTTTCTATAAAATTAGTCTTTAGAAATAGAAATTAATTTTGGCATCAGCATTGTTTTTCCTGTTATACTATTGTTGAATGAATGAGAAATGAAATGCCTATGCCAGGTCTTCGTATATGCCCTAGGAGTTCAAAGTAAATGAAACACCCATCTTGATTTCAGTGAGCATGTTTGTTTTTGTTTTTAGTTTTCTGTTTTTACAGAAGTCTTCATGTTGGGGCTTGTGAACTGCAGGACTTCAGGGAAGCCCATGAGTCCCTCATATTATGTACAAAAAAATTGTGCTGTATATACCTTTGTGCTTTTCTGGGAGTGATGATCCATAGCATTCATCAGGTTTTAAAGGCTCCCGATACCTAGAAAACCTTGAAGAGAAAAAGCACACTTAAGCATACACTGGTGAAATAAGCATGATAAGCTAAAAGGTAAAGGTCTTTGGGAGGTGAGCATCAACCCTGGAGGTTCACCATGTTGAGGGAACCCGTTTGATACAGGCCTTGGCCTTACCACACGCTGCATTTCTTAGGCACAGTCTAGTGACTGGTGTATAGTCGTGCTTATCTCAGTGAGGGTCCTGGTAGTAACGGGTGGCTTGGGGGGACCTGATTGAATGAAGGGACTGCTTGCAGAGGTGTGCACATAGTTTAAGGTAAACCAGAAGGGATGGTGAGTCACCCGGGGACTAGCAACAGCTGGAAACAGTTACCTGTCAGGCAAAGAGGCGAGGGGATGGGGACTGTGCTCCAGAACCCAGGGAGGGCTAAGGCAGGGAAGCAGAGCCACTCCATGGGAGCGGTGGCCAGAGAGGCAGCGTAGCAAGGGGTCAAGTGTAGTATTACGTCCGTCTCCTTCCACTCTTTGCTTTTCTGCTGCTGCTTCCTTTTGAGAAAAGCAGTTTCAAGCACACAGCCTTTCCACCCTGCTTGGCCTCACGAGAATGGGTCTTGGGCTTGGAACGCGGCTTTACCAAGAGATGAGGAGCCCGCCTAACCTGTGCTCTGTGGGGTTATCGTCCCCTGTTTCAGGCTTGCCCCAGTTTATAGTCTTTCAGCCTCCAGGGATGGTGTGGGTAGAGAAGGGAAGGGAGCTTGTGGGCCCGTTTCCTGTTGTCCGCTGGCATTCCCCGAGCTCCATGAGACTGTAGCTAATCCTACTCTGTCTCGCCAGCATTGTTTTTCCTGTATAGTTAATGAGAAATGAAATGCCTATGCCAGGTCTTCATATGCCCTAGGAGTTCAAAGTAAATGAAACACCCATCTTGATTTCAGTGAGCATGTTTGTTTTTGTTTTTAGTTTTCTGTTTTTACAGAAGTCTTCATGTTGGGGCTTGTGAACTGCAGGACTTCAGGGAAGCCCATGAGTCCCTCATATTATGTACAAAAAAATTGTGCTGTATATACCTTTGTGCTTTTCTGGGAGTGATGATCCATAGCATTCATCAGGTTTTAAAGGCTCCCGATACCTAGAAAACCTTGAAGAGAAAAAGCACACTTAAGCATACACTGGTGAAATAAGCATGATAAGCTAAAAGGTAAAGGTCTTTGGGAGGTGAGCATCAACCCTGGAGGTTCACCATGTTGAGGGAACCCGTTTGATACAGGCCTTGGCCTTACCACACGCTGCATTTCTTAGGCACAGTCTAGTGACTGGTGTATAGTCGTGCTTATCTCAGTGAGGGTCCTGGTAGTAACGGGTGGCTTGGGGGGACCTGATTGAATGAAGGGACTGCTTGCAGAGGTGTGCACATAGTTTAAGGTAAACCAGAAGGGATGGTGAGTCACCCGGGGACTAGCAACAGCTGGAAACAGTTACCTGTCAGGCAAAGAGGCGAGGGGATGGGGACTGTGCTCCAGAACCCAGGGAGGGCTAAGGCAGGGAAGCAGAGCCACTCCATGGGAGCGGTGGCCAGAGAGGCAGCGTAGCAAGGGGTCAAGTGTAGTATTACGTCCGTCTCCTTCCACTCTTTGCTTTTCTGCTGCTGCTTCCTTTTGAGAAAAGCAGTTTCAAGCACACAGCCTTTCCACCCTGCTTGGCCTCACGAGAATGGGTCTTGGGCTTGGAACGCGGCTTTACCAAGAGATGAGGAGCCCGCCTAACCTGTGCTCTGTGGGGTTATCGTCCCCTGTTTCAGGCTTGCCCCCAGTTTATAGTCTTTCAGCCTCCAGGGATGGTGTGGGTAGAGAAGGGAAGGGAGCTTGTGGGCCCGTTTCCTGTTGTCCGCTGGCATTCCCCGAGCTCCATGAGACTGTAGCTAATCCTACTCTGTCTCGTCTCTGTGTGAGAAATTGTTGTTCCATCCAGTGCTTGACTGTTGTGTTTTCCTTCGAAACTTTGGTACCAAAATATAATGGGAAGGATGTTCAGAGTCCTTTTCTGGGATTGGTAGCCAGTGCATGGTGTTCTGTTCAGCACTTCCTCTCATTGACAAAACCCAGCCAGCAAGCAGCAAGAGGGCAAATGAGGATTGGATAATACAGTCTTTTGAGGGGATACACGGGTACAGAGCAAGGCAGAGAAGGGCAGAAAATGAACCTGGAGGGACAAATGGAGAATCACCATCAGAGTAGTCAATATTTGTTTGTTGAATTAAAACTGAATTTTTAATTGTTAAACACATTTGAGCCTTACATATTGCTAAAGTGAAAAATGATCAAATGCCTAATGGTTTAATGTTTCTGATATAAATATCTTGACATAAAAATATCTCTTTAGAATAGTGAGGCAAGTGTTTGTCTCTTAATGTTTGAATAGTCAAATAGTAAAGATGATAAAATAATTATAAAAATGTGAAATTAAAATAACTCAATTTTTCAAAACTTTGCATTTTTCAAATAAGCACTTCTCAATCTAGAGAAGACAGATTCTTTTTCTTAGGCCTACCTCAAAGCACACTTGTATGAATCTTGTTTTACTCAGACAAATTTAAGAGTTAATGAAACTGTTCATATTTCTGTTACACTACTTATATTCTGTAATAGCTAGTTATTTTTTATTGATAATAGTAAAGTGGCTTGTGTTTACTGCTTGCTTATTAAACATCTGCCAAACCACTGTGCTAAGTCCTTTACATACGTTATTAACTCAGAAGAACTCTAGAAGTATAGATCTTATTGCTTGGTATGTGATGTGTCAGTAGACAGAACAAATTCCACAAAGGCCAGAGCTTTCTATATTTTGGTGTTATTTCTAGGGCTTCCTAGGTGGCTCAGTGGTCAGGAATCCACCTGCCAATACAGGAGATGTGAGTTCAAGGCCTGGGTCATAAAGATCCCCTGGAGAAGGAAATGGCAACCCACTCCAGTGTTCTTGCCTGGAGAATCCCACGGACAGAGGAGCCTGGCGGGCTATGGTCCATGGGGTCACAAAGAGTCAGACACGACTTAGTGACTAAACAACAACAAAATTAATATTTTTATACCAGTTTAGTTTTGCTGTTAGTGTTAGTGTTCATATGTTTATTAGCCATTTAGATTTTCTTCTATGAAGTCCTTGGCCTTGAAACTTTGGTACCAAAATATAATGGGAAGGATGTTCAGAGTCCTTTTCTGGGATTGGTACCCATGGTGTTCTGTTCAGCACTTCCTCTCATTGACAAAACCCAGCCAGCAAGCAGCAAGAGGGCAAATGAGGATTGGATAATACAGTCTTTTGAGGGGATACACGGGTACAGAGCAAGGCAGAGAAGGGCAGAAAATGAACCTGGAGGGACAAATGGAGAATCACCATCAGAGTAGTCAATATTTGTTTGTTGAATTAAAACTGAATTTTTAATTGTTAAACACATTTGAGCCTTACATATTGCTAAAGTGAAAAATGATCAAATGCCTAATGGTTTAATGTTTCTGATATAAATATCTTGACATAAAAATATCTCTTTAGAATAGTGAGGCAAGTGTTTGTCTCTTAATGTTTGAATAGTCAAATAGTAAAGATGATAAAATAATTATAAAAATGTGAAATTAAAATAACTCAATTTTTCAAAACTTTGCATTTTTCAAATAAGCACTTCTCAATCTAGAGAAGACAGATTCTTTTTCTTAGGCCTACCTCAAAGCACACTTGTATGAATCTTGTTTTACTCAGACAAATTTAAGAGTTAATGAAACTGTTCATATTTCTGTTACACTACTTATATTCTGTAATAGCTAGTTATTTTTTATTGATAATAGTAAAGTGGCTTGTGTTTACTGCTTGCTTATTAAACATCTGCCAAACCACTGTGCTAAGTCCTTTACATACGTTATTAACTCAGAAGAACTCTAGAAGTATAGATCTTATTGCTTGGTATGTGATGTGTCAGTAGACAGAACAAATTCCACAAAGGCCAGAGCTTTCTATATTTTGGTGTTATTTCTAGGGCTTCCTAGGTGGCTCAGTGGTCAGGAATCCACCTGCCAATACAGGAGATGTGAGTTCAAGGCCTGGGTCATAAAGATCCCCTGGAGAAGGAAATGGCAACCCACTCCAGTGTTCTTGCCTGGAGAATCCCACGGACAGAGGAGCCTGGCGGGCTATGGTCCATGGGGTCACAAAGAGTCAGACACGACTTAGTGACTAAACAACAACAAAATTAATATTTTTATACCAGTTTAGTTTTGCTGTTAGTGTTAGTGTTCATATGTTTATTAGCCATTTAGATTTTCTTCTATGAAGTCCTTGGCCTACTTTTTTCGTCCATTTTCTATTGGATTACCTGTCTTATTAGTAGGGAGGAATTCTTTGTATTTTTGGATATGTGCTAATAGTCTTTTATATATTGCAAATGACTTCTCCCATTCTGTGGCTGGTTCCAGCTGAAATACTAAGAATACATTGGACCTTGATAGGCAAAGATAAAGATTTCTAGTTGGATGAAAGAATAGACAAGGCTTATAAGGAAGGAAAATGAATTCATACATGAAACAGTTGAGTACTTTGGTTGAACTGAGGATTTTTAAAGTGAACCAATGGAAGATTAAACTGGAACACTCGAAATACGTAGCCCCTGGGAAACTCTAGAAGATGGCAAAAATAAACCTCTACAGAACGTTTTTTTTTTTTTTAACTTTTTATTTGGTGTTGGGGTATACCCGTTAACAATGTTCTGGTAGTTTCAGGTGCACAGCGAAGAGATTCAGCTATTCCAGAACATCTTCTTTAAATCAATACTCATTTCCCTTAAGATAAGGAATAATTAAGCCTAGACAGCCTGAAGGGAACACTGACAACTGCTTGGCCTCTCTCGCTAACTAGCTCTGGGCTTGTCCTCTGCCAGAGAAAGATTTCCCTTCCCTGAGATTGTCCCAGTGCTCTACCCGGTGCGAAGGCGGATCTTAGAACTGGAACTAAGGAAGCCTCGCTGGAACTTTTTCATCTTCTCTGTGAAGAACTCTGTAGTTCTGACAGAGCATGGTATGTGTGCTTGCCTGCTCACTGCGACCCCATGGACTGCAGCCCACCTGGCTCCTCTGTCCATGGGATTCTCCAGGCAAGAACACAGGAGTGGGGTGCCTTGGCCTTCTCCAAAGAGAGCATTACTGGGAGTTAACGTTGGAACCCCTTCATACAGTTGGCCTTCGTGACCTTATGCTTATCCTTATAGAGTCTCTTCTTGAAGATTTGGGGCATTGATTTCCTAAGACTTGCACTGCCTCGCGGAATTTGAAAACTGATGGCTTATAGGGCTGTTGGGTTTAACTATCCCTCCAGTCTCAACCTCCATTTGCTTTTTTTTTTTTTTTGGCCACTTCTATTGGTCTTTCATTTATTTCCATCTTTGTTCTTTGGCCCTTGTGGGCCTCCCATTGCAGTGACCTCTCCCGTCAAAGAGCACCGGCTCTGGGCGCATGCGCTCCAGAGCTCCAGCTCGGTAACTGGACACATCGATCCAGCCACTCTGCGGCACGTGGGATCTTCCCAGGCCGGGGATCGAACCGGCGCCCCTTGCATTGCAAGGCGGGTGTCCTTACCCACTGAACCACCAGGGAAGCCCCTCAACCTCCATTTCTTCTGCTGCACTGATGTGAAATGAATCCATTCTGTTCCCTGGTGAGATTCCTGTAGCATTTTTTCTTTTTTTTTTCAGTCTTTGCTAGATCTTGTGGATTAGCTCCTCTCACCACGAATCAGACAAAAACCGTTTCTATAGTGTCTCCTCAGTTCTGATCCCGTTAAAATTTGATTTGGCTGCAGGTACCTCAAGGCTGAAAAGAGTAATAGTATCTTAAGAAGCCAGGATTTTATTTTATTTTTAAATTTTAATGTGCTTATTTTTAGTTGTGCCGAGTCTCGGTTCCCGCCTGGGTTTTCCGCCGGCTGGGATGAGTGGGCTTCTCGCTGCTGTGGCTCCAGTCCTGCCTGGAGCGCGGGCTCGGGGCGCGGGGTTAGGAGCTGAGGTGCGCAGCCCTAATTGCTCCGAGGCACGTGGGCTCTTCCAGGGTCTGGGATCAGACCCGTGTGTCTGCTGTGTTAGCAGGCAAATTCTTTACCACGGAGCCATCGGGGAAGCCCCAGGATTTTGTTTTTATCTCATGTGACTAGAGGCAGTCCAGGGGTGCAACTTCAGGATCATCCAGGACCAGTCTCCTTCCGTCTCCTGTTCCTCCTTCCTTGTCTGACATGGTGGCTCCTGGTACCCATGTCTGCACTGCAGCCAGCAGGAAGGAGGAATGGAAAAGGAGAGGGACATTTCTTTGTCCCCTGAAGGACTTCTTAGACACTGCACACACTGCTTATATACTCATATCCTCTAAGCCAGCACTTAATAAACAATGCCATACCTAAGCCTAAGGGAGGTCTGGAAATCTGTGTCTGACTAAAAATAGGAATCTTTGATCCTGAAGAAGAAAGGGAAAATGGATCTTAGGGGCATCCATTGATCTTTGCTACTTAAAACCTTTTTCTGTTGTGACTTAAATATTTTCCCCAGGTGGGTTGAGGAGAAAAGCATAGAATAATAGAGTATATAGGTAATTTAAAATTTATCAGGATGAGCTCATAATTTTAGACTCTGGATTTTGGCTCTTATTTTAAAAATTTTATATTTGTCTAGAAAGGTGGAAATAAGCTAGTTCTTAAGTTATTCGTCACAATTACTAATTTTCTTCTTTTCTATATTTTATCAAAATTTTAAATATAGCAGATTCCATTAAGCATCACATGTAAAGGAGGAGGAAAGGTTTGCATTTTGTCTTTATAGAAGATAAATACACTAGACTCACTGTTAAGAATAGTCTATAAAAAATATTTTAGCAGTAGGAATGAATTCAAATATGTGGCAATGGAATGACGTCTATGATTATTTTAGTTCACTGAAAATTAGCCAGTACAGTGTGTAGGAAATTCCATCCCATAGACTGCAGGTATTTAAAAGTTCTACACAGCAGAGCTTGAATGTGGAATTACCATAATTGTTCTCATTATTTAAAACGATTTATTTTAAAAGCCTGTATGTATGTAACACTGTAAGTGATCATCATTTTTTCCTCCGTAGGCAAGAAATTTGATAGCCGTGGGGCTAGGTATTGCAGCTCTTGGATTTGCAGGTAAGATAAATGAAGGATATACATATCAATAAATGTTATAGGAGAAGTATTTCCAAGTAGATTTTATAGTGATTCTTGAGAAGACCATCGGACCAGTTTTGTTTTTATCTCATGTGACTAGAGGCAGTCCAGGGGTGCAACTTCAGGATCATCCAGGACCAGTCTCCTTCCGTCTCCTGTTCCTCCTTCCTTGTCTGACATGGTGGCTCCTGGTACCCATGTCTGCACTGCAGCCAGCAGGAAGGAGGAATGGAAAAGGAGAGGGACATTTCTTTGTCCCCTGAAGGACTTCTTAGACACTGCACACACTGCTTATATACTCATATCCTCTAAGCCAGCACTTAATAAACAATGCCATACCTAAGCCTAAGGGAGGTCTGGAAATCTGTGTCTGACTAAAAATAGGAATCTTTGATCCTGAAGAAGAAAGGGAAAATGGATCTTAGGGGCATCCATTGATCTTTGCTACTTAAAACCTTTTTCTGTTGTGACTTAAATTTTTTCCCCCAGGTGGGTTGAGGAGAAAAGCATAGAATAATAGAGTATATAGGTAATTTAAAATTTATCAGGATGAGCTCATAATTTTAGACTCTGGATTTTGGCTCTTATTTTAAAAATTTTATATTTGTCTAGAAAGGTGGAAATAAGCTAGTTCTTAAGTTATTCGTCACAATTACTAATTTTCTTCTTTTCTATATTTTATCAAAATTTTAAATATAGCAGATTCCATTAAGCATCACATGTAAAGGAGGAGGAAAGGTTTGCATTTTGTCTTTATAGAAGATAAATACACTAGACTCACTGTTAAGAATAGTCTATAAAAAATATTTTAGCAGTAGGAATGAATTCAAATATGTGGCAATGGAATGACGTCTATGATTATTTTAGTTCACTGAAAATTAGCCAGTACAGTGTGTAGGAAATTCCATCCCATAGACTGCAGGTATTTAAAAGTTCTACACAGCAGAGCTTGAATGTGGAATTACCATAATTGTTCTCATTATTTAAAACGATTTATTTTAAAAGCCTGTATGTATGTAACACTGTAAGTGATCATCATTTTTTCCTCCGTAGGCAAGAAATTTGATAGCCGTGGGGCTAGGTATTGCAGCTCTTGGATTTGCAGGTAAGATAAATGAAGGATATACATATCAATAAATGTTATAGGAGAAGTATTTCCAAGTAGATTTTATAGTGATTCTTGAGAAGATGCTTAGTATTCTAAGGTTTTTCATTTTAAAGACATACATTCCCATTTTTTACATCAGTTATAGTCATTGAACATTTGTCAGCATAGATAAACTTTGTAGTGAAGGAAATTAATGATATAAAAGTTTGGCAAACTAGCCCCAGTAATAATTGATCTTCCTGACATTTTTTAGTTTGAGCTATATTGTACTATTGAAAAATAAGCTTTAATATGAAGCAGTATAAGTGATATGGGGCTCTTCTCCCATACTTATTTTTTTTCTTGCAGATAAGTTTACACATTTTCTGAGCTGTCAGTTCATTCTGATGAGCTAATTGTTCTCTGTGGTATATTTATTACTCAATTCAACGTATTGGTGTAATTTCTTTGACAAACCCAGGAGAATTTCTTTTACTGCCAAACTCTTTTTAGAAAGAATAGTTATAAAGATGTAAAGTAAAATTGTTCTCGCTTCCACTCATTAATTTATAGTTTTAAATTGCATGGCTATTCTCTAATTAAATGTTCACCTGAGAGCATTTCCTTGTTGATAAAGTTTTACATTTTTCATTTAGCATTTGTGTCTCTTAAGGTCCATGGATTTGATCTTGTTAATTGGATCTTCTTTTTAGGTGGAGTGCATTCCACTGTGATTGTATGCTGTGAGATCCTATAGAAAAAGAGACATGAAAGATTTTATTTTGTTTTGTTTAATATTTAATTCCACACAACTAGTTAAAGCACCTTATCAGTAAGAACTTTAAAAGTCAGGAAGATAAGGGGTTCAGATTCTCTTGGTTCTTGTACCGTCAAAGTCTTGTGTCTCATTATATAGCTATAGTTGACTGCCTACAGAGATTTCATCTGGAGAATATCATGTCTGAAAAGGATTCTGACAGATTTGCCCATAAATGCAATCTTAGTATTAATTCCTATAGCAAATGGACTACCCAGGTGGTGCTAGTGGTAGGAAACTCACCTGCCATACAGGAGACATAAGAGATGCAGGTTCAATCCCTGGGTCAGGAAGATCCCCTGGAAGAGGTCATGGCAACCCACTGTAGTATTCTTACCTGGAGAATCCTACAGACAGAGATCCCTGGTGGGCTGCAGTCCATGGGCTGACAAAGAGTCAGGCATGGCTGAAACAACTTAGCATACATGCATGCACCATAGCAGAATAGGCAGTTATTTCAAATTCAAATGTAAAGTTTTTATTTGAAATTAGAGAAAGATATCCTTTTGCCGAAGTTGTCTTTTTAAAATGAGAAGAATTGGTATGTGTGTTCTATACACCAATACAGTAAATGCTAAGGTCTCCTGCACTGCAGGTAGATTGTTTATCAGCTGAGCTACGAGGGAGGTCCTACACATTGCAGTGTTGCCAAATTCATTTTATTAACTACAGTGTTAAACAGCAGGTATATCTCTTCTAAAGTCAAGTATGCAACTAAAGAGTAGAATTTAGGGGTTTCCCTGGTGGCCCAGTGGGTGAGGACACTGCTGTGCAGTGCAGGGGGCGCCGGTTCTATCCCTGGCCTGAGAAGATGCCACGTGCCGCAGAGCAGCTGGACCAGTGTGTCCAACTACTGAGCTGGAGCTCTGGAGCGCATGCGCCCAGAGCTGGCGCTCTGCAGTGAGAGAAGCCACTGTGATGGGAGGCCCACATGGGCCAAAGAAAGACCAATCAATAGAAGTGGCCAAAAAAAAAAAGAGTGAATTTAGGAGAAAAGCACCCCTAGACGGTTGGAATTATATCGTCTTCTTTATGGTTAAAGACAATGCCCAAGTGTTACTTCCTGAAGCTTTTAATTGCTTTTTTACATCAAGATTGCATGATTGTGGTTTTGAAGGAATTTTGAAGGCACTTAAAAAACCCATATTCTACACTATTGTAGAATCAGAATCAAATGAAAGTTGATATCTATACGAAAAGAGATTTAGATGAGTTAGGGTTTCAACTTCATCTAATTTTTACTTTATTGAATGTTCTCCTTTATCTCAAGAGTTTTTTGCTTCCTACTTAGGTTGGCTGTTTCATGTCTTCCTAGATCTGGCAAGCATCCTGTGTTTTTCACTAGAGCATGTTATTTGCACAGGTGTAACAGTATATTTAGACATGTAGCTTCATTTTTTTTTTTTCAGGTAGCTTCTTATAAAATATCTCTGTAGTTGAAATTTCCCAGTAGAAATCTTGATTTGGAAATAACATGGTTAGAAAGTTCAGAGGGTCATACCTTTGTGGAGAGAGAATCAGAATCAGTCTAGTATTCGTAGACACGCATTCTGATTAGGGCACAAAAGATAAGTTAGCCTGATAATATTTTATTCTTGTTCTGTGCCCTCGAAACGATTTGGACCTTTTTTGCTATTGTTAGTTATCCAGACTCAGAGGAATTTTGATTATTAGGTTGCCTGAGAAAGGAGAATACTAAAATGAAAGAACCTTTTAGCAGAGTAGTCATTCTCAGTGAGAAATTGATAATAAACACATTCTTTGTAAATATTTCCCACATAATTGCTTTATTATTTTAGAGGTAATTCCATGAAAATCATCCTGTGTTAGATAGATCATAAACATGACTTGTTTTCTGTATATTTCAAAGTGAGTATCATTGTGAAAAACAATATACTTATTTTTTTAATTAATTTTTATTGGAGTGTAGTTGCTTTACAGGGCTGTGTATAGTTTCTACTGTACAGCAAAGTGAATCAGCCACATGTTTACATATATTCCTTCTTTTTTGGATTTCGTTCCCATTTAGTTCACCACAGAGCCCTAGGTTGGGTTCCCTGAGCTTTGCAGTAGGTTGTACAGCTATAGTGTGGCTCTCACCAGTTCTCTACTTCACATATAGTGTGTCTGTCGCGTGTGTATGTCGATCCCTCATCTCCCCGTTTGCACCCCCCACCAGTTGTTTTAGACTGATTGTGTAAAGGGGCCTTATCTTCATTTGTTACGAAGGAGTATCAGGATGTTACTGGTTTTACAATATACATTGTACAAATGTAGGATTTTATACATAAACATTGACATTTTCTGATTTTCAAATTCTGATCTAGAGCTTAAGAAATTTCATATCTGTGAAAGTTATATTAAAATGAAATCTGTCCTCCATTTTGCAAATTAGAAACTTGAAAAAATATGTCTGTCTTTGAGGTAGGTTTTGAAATAGTTTTTAAAATAACATATGTAAACTATTAATAACTACTATGGTGAGCATCCTGTGGGCATCGACTTTCATTATAGAGCATATATTTACTCTGTCTCTGTCACTATTATATTTAGGTCGCTACGCATTTCAGATCTGGAAACCTCTAGGACAAGTAATCACAGAAACTGCAAAGAAGATTTCGACTCCTGTAAGTTAAAAGTGGCTTTAGATGGAAATCTAAACTTACTTTGATTTTTCACTATACAACATTATTGGTAGTAATTCAGAAAAATGCTTTGGATTTTCCAGTGTTTGTATCTTTGGCAACTTTATCTGATTTATTGATTTCGTTTCTTTTCTCTTGGCCATGTTATTTTATATCTAAGCTTATTCCCAACTTTGCTAATTATTATGTTCATTTTAGCAGTATTACATCAGCTTTAAGATCATTTACTTGCCTGGTTTAATTAGTATTCATTTATTCATTCAGCCATTGCCCTGTGCCAAGGGCTGAGAATCGCTGGTGAACAGCACAGACATGGTCCCTGTCCTGATGGAGTCTGCCCTCACATTTGTTTCCTCTTGAAAACTGGAAGCTGGTTCCCTTGTATCGCTGCACTTGGGCTGTCTCAAACATAACATTATTTGATTCCAACCTAGAAATCTTAGAGGGCTTATGTATTCATCCACCAGGAACACAGCTACTGCTGAGCTGAATATAAGTGAAGAGTGAATGCCAGTAGGTGTCTAAGAAGCTGTAGTGTGCTGAACTGTGGTTTGTGACCACTGGAGACGGTGCACAGAAAGTTCACTGAAGTAGTGCAGGCTAGACATTGACTTCTGGGAAACTGAAGATCAGGGATAGTTCAGCCTGGCTCTCTGCAGTTTGAGAATGAATGATTTGTTTTAGCACAGGCTTAGTTAGTCACACACAGTAACCACACTTTGAAGGATGACATACTGACAGATGATTAAACTCAGGGACCAAAGAATGACAAGTGACTTTGCAGACTTACAATGCATGTCTGTGATTAGAGGGAGCGTGTGTTTATTTTCTGCTTTCCTATTTATATTTTATTTGTATTAAGTATTAACAGGCATTTATTAATAGCATCTTTCAACAAATGTTCATGAAACACCTACTACGTACTAGACATAATTGTGGAGAGCAGGAGGCAGTCATGAACCAGACAAAGAGACTACCCTTGAGGAGTTTCCTTTTTAGTGGAGACAATTCATAAATAAATAAGATATATAATATGTAGAAGTGTTGAAGTTAAAAGTTCAGTTTTCTTTAAATAACCAAATCAGGGTGCATGCGTGATGCTGAGTCACTTCAGTTGAGTCTGACTCTTTGCGACCCCGTGGACTGTAGCCTGCCAGGCTCCTCTTTCCATGGATTTTGCAGGCAAGAATACTAGAGCGAGTTGCCATTTCCTCCTCCTGGGCATCTTCCTGATCCAGGGATCAAGCCCTCACCTCCTGTGGCTCCTGCATTGCAGGCTGATTCTTTACCACTGAGGCACCAGAGAAGCCCCAGATCAGAGACTGATTTTTAACAGCAGAGACGAGTCTGTATTGAATAGTGCCAAGGGCTGAGAATCGCTGGTGAACAGCACAGACATGGTCCCTGTCCTGATGGAGTCTGCCCTCACATTTGTTTCCTCTTGAAAACTGGAAGCTGGTTCCCTTGTATCGCTGCACTTGGGCTGTCTCAAACATAACATTATTTGATTCCAACCTAGAAATCTTAGAGGGCTTATGTATTCATCCACCAGGAACACAGCTACTGCTGAGCTGAATATAAGTGAAGAGTGAATGCCAGTAGGTGTCTAAGAAGCTGTAGTGTGCTGAACTGTGGTTTGTGACCACTGGAGACGGTGCACAGAAAGTTCACTGAAGTAGTGCAGGCTAGACATTGACTTCTGGGAAACTGAAGATCAGGGATAGTTCAGCCTGGCTCTCTGCAGTTTGAGAATGAATGATTTGTTTTAGCACAGGCTTAGTTAGTCACACACAGTAACCACACTTTGAAGGATGACATACTGACAGATGATTAAACTCAGGGACCAAAGAATGACAAGTGACTTTGCAGACTTACAATGCATGTCTGTGATTAGAGGGAGCGTGTGTTTATTTTCTGCTTTCCTATTTATATTTTATTTGTATTAAGTATTAACAGGCATTTATTAATAGCATCTTTCAACAAATGTTCATGAAACACCTACTACGTACTAGACATAATTGTGGAGAGCAGGAGGCAGTCATGAACCAGACAAAGAGACTACCCTTGAGGAGTTTCCTTTTTAGTGGAGACAATTCATAAATAAATAAGATATATAATATGTAGAAGTGTTGAAGTTAAAAGTTCAGTTTTCTTTAAATAACCAAATCAGGGTGCATGCGTGATGCTGAGTCACTTCAGTTGAGTCTGACTCTTTGCGACCCCGTGGACTGTAGCCTGCCAGGCTCCTCTTTCCATGGATTTTGCAGGCAAGAATACTAGAGCGAGTTGCCATTTCCTCCTCCTGGGCATCTTCCTGATCCAGGGATCAAGCCCTCACCTCCTGTGGCTCCTGCATTGCAGGCTGATTCTTTACCACTGAGGCACCAGAGAAGCCCCAGATCAGAGACTGATTTTTTTAACAGCAGAGACGAGTCTGTATTGAATAGAGTATGGTAGATCGTTCTTGAGAAACTGTGAAACCTGTTGAGAGGGTATTGAGATAGTCCAGGCAGTAGGTGATGGGGGCTGGAAATAGAGACACAGGCATGGAAGTAGTGACATAAGTGTTTAAATGTGTTTCCATTTATTTGTTCATTCACTAAGTCATATCAGACTCTTTGTGACCCCGTGGACCGCAGCATGCCAGGCTCCGCGTCCTCCGCTATTTCCTAGAGCTTGCTCAAATTCTTGTCCGTTGAGTTGGTGATGCTATCTAACCATCTCATCCTCTACTGCTGTATGTTTATGTATAGTAAACTGGGAGACTTTCAGAAATCATTCCTCTCCTGTTGTGGTGATCCTCAGTAGATAGGTTTATATTGTTAATACCAGACTCACGTTTCGTAGAACTACATCATTTAACTTTGTAAAGGAAGAGAGAGCAAGAAAATGAGAAACATTTCACCACCCTGTGGGGGTTCACAGATAAAGTAGCATAGTTTAAGAAGTTGTCATGGGTATCCTGAATGGCAGCCCCTGCATTTCTTTTTTTTTTTTTTAAAGATTTATTTATTTACTTATTTTGGGCGGGGGTCAGGTTGGGGAGGGAGGGGAGCGGGTGGGCCATTTCTATTGGTCTTTCATTTCTCTATTTTCATCCGTCTTTGTTCTTTGGCTCCTGTGGGCCTCCCATCACGGTGGCCTCTGTCGTCGCAGAGCGCCGGCTCTGGGTGCATGCGCCCCAGAGTTCCGGCTCGGTAATTGGACACATGGGTCCAGCCACTCTGCGGCACGTGGGATCTTCCCAGGCCAGGGATCGAACCGGCGCCCCTTGCACTGCAAGGCGGTGTCCTTACCCACTGGACCACCAGGGGAAGCCCCTCTGCATTTCTTAAGGAGAGGAAAATGACGCATGCCCCCTTTCCCGCCCCTCTGTGGGCTTCAAGTTAAGACAGGTGGCTTCAGGCTGGCCACTTTTCCACAAAGTACTACTTGTGCAAGTTTGCAGTGAAATGTCTTGGACTATCTGTCATCATCATAATTAAACCTCAGTGAAGATATTAGTTGTGACAAATATTTATTTATTTTTGACTATTCTGGGTTTTCACTGCTGCCACAGGCTCTTCTCTAGTTGCAGGGAGTGGGGGCTCCTCTCTAGTGGAAGTGAGCAGACTTCTTATTGCAGTGGCTTCTCTCGTTGTGGAACTCGGGCTGTAGGGCACATGGCCTTCAGTAGTTGCAGCACATGGGCTCCATCGTTGTGCTTCCGAGGGTCTAGAGCACAGGCTCCTTTGTTGTGGCTTATGGGCTTAGTTGCTCCGCAGTGTGTGGGATCTTCCCGGATCAGGGATCAAACCCATGTCTCCAGCACTGGCAGGCGAGCTCTTCACCACTGAGCTACTGGGGAAGCCCAGTTGTTAAAAATAATTCTTTAAATATTAATTGCTCCAGGGAAATGGAAAATGAAAAGTACGCGTACTTTCTCTTGGCAGTGATTTCAAGAAGTCAAATTCATAAGCACAGCGTTTACAGTGTTCTGATTTTGTAACAGTGTGTTCATTATTGAGCTAAATGGAGTTACTGACAGATAGGACCTGTAGTCGTCTGTCATCTAATCCCTGTTACTCAAATGAGAAGGTTCAAGGCTCAAGTTCCTGTGGGCTGTCTCTCCATTTTTTTCTTAAACTTTATTTGCTGCTTCTGTGTTTCAACACCATCTTGTTCTTATATCTCATCTTGTTTTTTCTCATGCTTCCCCCTCTACCCCCCATTTTTCTGGAGTTTTGCCTAGAAGAGTTTTTTTGTCTGGAATGCATGGAGAGAGGGTTGGTTTGTTCCCCTCTCGCTGTTCCAGGTAGTGCTCCTTGGGATCTGACGGGGCTGGAGTCCGAGGGCCACGGCCGAGCGCTCGGCTCAGCCTGGATCTCCGGGCCCGCCCCTGCTCCTCCACGCTCCCTGCCATGTTTCCTGGTATTCTCAGACTCAGCCCGATTGTCTGGTGTTCCTGTTCTTCTGTCCACTGCCTGCTTTTGGTTTGTTTGTTTGTGTTTTGGTTTTTAGTGTCAGGTGATTTTTATTTCGTTGTGTTTGTTGTTTTGCACTGGAAATTTGGGGGAGTTTTCTCTTTAGTCTTGATGTTCTGAAATTTCACAGGAATTTTCAGCCTTGACTTGTGTGGAAATTGCCTATCTTTTCTTCTGTAAGATCCTCGTGTTTTCTCCTGGATTAATTTTCCTTCCAACATGTCTCTGCTCCTGGAACTCGTGTATGTGGCCTCCCTCAGCAGTTTGGTAGATGTGCTTTGACAGTTGAACTGCGTGAAAGGGTCGGCAGCGTGCTGCGCACACAGAGCTAGGTTGCACCAGCAGCGCGTCTCTTCCACGGCCGGGAGCCCGGGGTAGCTGGGGAACCCTCAGCACCTGGGAGGGTTGAGTCCTGTGTGTGTGTGGTCCTCCTTGGCGTGAGTGTCCCGCTCTTCGGCTCTCTGGGTTCTGAAACGTGGTCTGTTGTTCATCCCCTTTGCTTCTCTTGGCACCTGCTACGCACAGTAAGATGCATCCCAGGCACGCGGTTCTCTTTTTTGGCCTGAGGGCTGCCGTGGCAGTGGCCCTCATACCTGTACTAATGGAGCTGGGGATGGTCCTGGTTTCATTAATTACCCTGATGTTATTTTCTGTTTTTGTTGACTCCGAATTGAACATTTTCTTCTTCCTTTCCTCTGGTGATTGGGTTGCTGTGATTTTTGGGTTTTTGTATGTGCAATCTTACCTGTTTTCGATCTTCCAGGATTTCTTTAAACTTTCTGGCTTGTTACTTGTTCCATTTCTTGTTTTATAGGCCTGTTACGGATTTTTCTTATTTAAAAGATCTCTTCTGTCATTTTAAAGGCACTTTGAAAAGCAAGACTTTTATTATTCAGTCTGCTGTTTTGAATCAGAACCATGTACTTAATTTTTTAAAGTATTACTGTGTATTATTGATGCAACTGTTGTCTGATTGCCCCCAGTGTTTTTTCTGGAGAAAAAACCCAAGTCAGTCATTTTCTTTTGAGACTTTTATTTTTCTATTTGTCTTTTTACTTGAATGCAGGTTTCTAAAATTGGACTTAAATTGTTTTATGGTTAGGTGAAATTCAAGGAAATGACACTAATTAAAACCATTCTTCTGTGACTCTATAAATCAAATAGATTATTCTGCATAATTAAAGTTTATAGTTTGTGTTAAATGTAAAATGTATCTTTTCTCTTAGACTATGGAATGATGTATTTTTCTGGTTGTTCGGAGGGCTGTTATGTTTCAAGTGATTGAGTTAATTAGCTAATGAAGACTTTCATTTAAGTCTGGTTAAGTCTTGGTTCATTTCACATCATCTTTGATAATGTATAGTACTACAGTATTCAATGTTAATTTTAGGAAAAAATATTTTGATTTTTATTTATATATTTATAACTTTTATAAGTAAAATAACACAAAATAATAATTTGTAAGAATCAGGGTATGTTTCAAGTAGGCGGCATAATAGATCCCACTCTTTCTGTTCTTGGAAATTCTATTAGAAAAATATAACTACTCCATCTGTTTGATAATATAGTTCTTCCTTATTGTAATCACATTTTTGTATATCTAATCATTTTGTTGACCCACCAGTATTTTCAGAAAATAGTTTTGCATTGCCTCTGTCTATATATGCTAATATAATGTGCTATTGGTATATTATATTTGTAAGTCTCAAAGGGCTTACAATTTCTATTTAAAATTATGTAATATAAAAGCTAAATTCCATATGAGTTTAGAAGGCATGAATTTTTCTGAATTAACATTAAGCAATTTTGTCTTCTCTGTCTACTTTTCTGTATATAACCCCAAATATTAAATGTCTGTCCTCAAAAATGATCTGTTTCCTTTAGAAGTGTTGGATGATGTGTGTATTTACTGACTGACTTGAAAACAGGTCAGTGTTTAGGGTGTAAGTCTCACCCAGATGCTAGACTTTAACCTTTTCTTAGTCACCTTTTTTATCTGGAAAAAAAATTGTAAAAAATTTGCTTGGATATAATAGCTACCTTTAGGGTTAATGAGCTTTGTGAATATAGTGAAGTCACAGTTCACGAAACATCATCAGTTATGTTTATTGTATGCTGAAAACTTCAAAAATGTGGCATTCTCAAAGGTAGACACTCATAGAAATGTTAGGGAGTAAGGCATGTATCTAGTAAAAATTTTAGTTGCCCAAGAGAAACCTTCAACCAGCTGTTCTTCCTCTGTTAAACCCCCATTCCTTCATATATATTCTCTGTACATCTCATATTCCTCTATATATCCCCTGTGTGTTTGCCACTGTATATTATAATTTGTCCATATTAATATGGGTACTTGAACACTTTGATTCCCTTCCTTCCTCTCACAACTTGGAGGAGGAGATTTTGTTAGTTTCCTTTTCTTACTAGATTGTTAATTACTTGAGATTTGACATAGTACCTCATCTTCCTCACAGCCCTGGCATATTGACAGAGTCACATCTGTGTGATGGACAGAACTTCTCTTGTCTCATTTGAAACGTTCCTGGCACACAACAGGTGCTAAAGTCTTTGCTGAATGAATTAATTGCCAGAGACTCATTACCAATGGATATTTATGACAAACTGTTCAAAAAGAACAGCTTACATGAATGACCAGATCAGGCTCCCTGGAACTCATTTTTGATGCTATAGTAATTTCCTTTTTTTCCTTTATTTAGTCCTTTAAAAAAAATAAACAACTGTATAACTACGTTACTGTTGAAAATTTAGAAAATAAAAACAAATATGAAGAAAAGCATTATTCATAATTTCCGTACTTTCAGATTTTTAAAATTTATTGCTAATATATTTGTGCTATTGGTATATTATATTTGTAAGTCTCAAAGGGCTTACAATTTCTATTTAAAATTATGTAATATAAAAGCTAAATTCCATATGAGTTTAGAAGGCATGAATTTTTCTGAATTAACATTAAGCAATTTTGTCTTCTCTGTCTACTTTTCTGTATATAACCCCAAATATTAAATGTCTGTCCTCAAAAATGATCTGTTTCCTTTAGAAGTGTTGGATGATGTGTGTATTTACTGACTGACTTGAAAACAGGTCAGTGTTTAGGGTGTAAGTCTCACCCAGATGCTAGACTTTAACCTTTTCTTAGTCACCTTTTTTATCTGGAAAAAATTGTAAAAAATTTGCTTGGATATAATAGCTACCTTTAGGGTTAATGAGCTTTGTGAATATAGTGAAGTCACAGTTCACGAAACATCATCAGTTATGTTTATTGTATGCTGAAAACTTCAAAAATGTGGCATTCTCAAAGGTAGACACTCATAGAAATGTTAGGGAGTAAGGCATGTATCTAGTAAAAATTTTAGTTGCCCAAGAGAAACCTTCAACCAGCTGTTCTTCCTCTGTTAAACCCCCATTCCTTCATATATATTCTCTGTACATCTCATATTCCTCTATATATCCCCTGTGTGTTTGCCACTGTATATTATAATTTGTCCATATTAATATGGGTACTTGAACACTTTGATTCCCTTCCTTCCTCTCACAACTTGGAGGAGGAGATTTTGTTAGTTTCCTTTTCTTACTAGATTGTTAATTACTTGAGATTTGACATAGTACCTCATCTTCCTCACAGCCCTGGCATATTGACAGAGTCACATCTGTGTGATGGACAGAACTTCTCTTGTCTCATTTGAAACGTTCCTGGCACACAACAGGTGCTAAAGTCTTTGCTGAATGAATTAATTGCCAGAGACTCATTACCAATGGATATTTATGACAAACTGTTCAAAAAGAACAGCTTACATGAATGACCAGATCAGGCTCCCTGGAACTCATTTTTGATGCTATAGTAATTTCCTTTTTTTCCTTTATTTAGTCCTTTAAAAAAAATAAACAACTGTATAACTACGTTACTGTTGAAAATTTAGAAAATAAAAACAAATATGAAGAAAAGCATTATTCATAATTTCCGTACTTTCAGATTTTGTTTTATGCAAGCACATACTTCTTTTTTTTTTAACTTTTTTTACTTTTAACTTTTACAGAGTTTTGTTGTTTACAAATATGTATGTTCCCAGATTAGTCATATGTATATTCCCCCCTTCCCACCCCTGCTGACCATCACACAGCATCCCTGAAGGATCCCCTTTTCTCACATACGTCTTTATTTTTCCTTAGAAAAGGGTTCATGTTTTAGAAACATGCACACATTCAATCATATATGCATTGTTTTTTCCTTCTAAAAGTTAAGTTCAGGCATCCAGTTTTCTCTTAAGAGCTCCTGAGGAAAGTTGTGTCTCTTTGATGTCTCCATTCCTTTTTTCTGATTCTGTCTCTTAAACTCATTCTAATCAAACCTCCATGTCCAGTCCCTTCAACTGGACTTAGATCTGTGTGTGTGTGTGTGTGTGTGTGTGTGTGTGTGTGTGTGTGTGTTAGTCGCTCAGTCGTATCTGACTCTTTGAGACCCCATGGACTGTGGACCACCAGGCTCCTCTGTCCATAGAATTCTCCAGGCAAGAATACTGGAGTAGGTTGCAATTTCCTTCTCCAGGGGGGGTCTTCCTGACCCAGGGATCAAACCCATGTTATCTACACTGCAAGCAGATTCTTTACCGTCTGAGCTTCCAGAGAGGCAAAGGATCTATCCAGCAGTTCAGCCTCAGCTCTCAGTGTAACCTGACCTATGAGAAGTGTTTGAGGCTGTCTTTCACTTGGTCACTTTTGGCACCTGCTTTTCCTACCACCGTACTGTTTGCTTTACTGACTCCCTTCCATTGCTCTGCCGCTGAACTTCGCAGTCTCTGGGGCTCAGTCTTCCCTCTTCTTTGCTACACCCCCTCTGCGGGTGATCTAGTTTAGTCTCATGGCTTTAAATACCTCTGTGTACTCATGACTCCCCAGTGTTATCTTCAGTCCAGACTTTTGCTCCACTTACCTACGTAATAGACATTTGAAATTTAATAATCTCCTGGTACCCACCAAAAAGCAAGTAACTGCTCCTTCTCTAAGTCAGTAATTGGCAATGTAGGCCAGAAACCTTGCAGTCATTTGCAGTTGAAGTTCTCTGGAAAGCAGAATGGGTGCAAATATAGCATTATTCATAATTTCCGTACTTTCAGATTTTGTTTTATGCAAGCACATACTTCTTTTTTTTTTAACTTTTTTTACTTTTAACTTTTACAGAGTTTTGTTGTTTACAAATATGTATGTTCCCAGATTAGTCATATGTATATTCCCCCCTTCCCACCCCTGCTGACCATCACACAGCATCCCTGAAGGATCCCCTTTTCTCACATACGTCTTTATTTTTCCTTAGAAAAGGGTTCATGTTTTAGAAACATGCACACATTCAATCATATATGCATTGTTTTTTCCTTCTAAAAGTTAAGTTCAGGCATCCAGTTTTCTCTTAAGAGCTCCTGAGGAAAGTTGTGTCTCTTTGATGTCTCCATTCCTTTTTTCTGATTCTGTCTCTTAAACTCATTCTAATCAAACCTCCATGTCCAGTCCCTTCAACTGGACTTAGATCTGTGTGTGTGTGTGTGTGTGTGTGTGTGTGTGTGTGTGTGTGTTAGTCGCTCAGTCGTATCTGACTCTTTGAGACCCCATGGACTGTGGACCACCAGGCTCCTCTGTCCATAGAATTCTCCAGGCAAGAATACTGGAGTAGGTTGCAATTTCCTTCTCCAGGGGGGGTCTTCCTGACCCAGGGATCAAACCCATGTTATCTACACTGCAAGCAGATTCTTTACCGTCTGAGCTTCCAGAGAGGCAAAGGATCTATCCAGCAGTTCAGCCTCAGCTCTCAGTGTAACCTGACCTATGAGAAGTGTTTGAGGCTGTCTTTCACTTGGTCACTTTTGGCACCTGCTTTTCCTACCACCGTACTGTTTGCTTTACTGACTCCCTTCCATTGCTCTGCCGCTGAACTTCGCAGTCTCTGGGGCTCAGTCTTCCCTCTTCTTTGCTACACCCCCTCTGCGGGTGATCTAGTTTAGTCTCATGGCTTTAAATACCTCTGTGTACTCATGACTCCCCAGTGTTATCTTCAGTCCAGACTTTTGCTCCACTTACCTACGTAATAGACATTTGAAATTTAATAATCTCCTGGTACCCACCAAAAAGCAAGTAACTGCTCCTTCTCTAAGTCAGTAATTGGCAATGTAGGCCAGAAACCTTGCAGTCATTTGCAGTTGAAGTTCTCTGGAAAGCAGAATGAGACAAAGATTAGCAAGCTGTTTATTAGAGAATGTTCTTAGGATCAACAGCTCCAGAAGGCAAGGGAAGGAAGAAGAGTGGAGGGATCATTTAGACTGCAGTGCAGTCGTAACAAAGGCCTGAGGCAGCCCCCCACCCGGGGGGCAGGTCGAACTCTCAGGTAACATCCTGGTTGTCCGAGGTTGCGCAAGAGGCCGTGAAACTGAAGGGCGTCACCTGGGAAGTAAATAGAGAAAAGAAGTCCAAGGACAGAGCCCTGGAGAGCTCCCGTGCTTGTGCCCTGACATCGGCCAGTCCGCAGCTTGAGGCTGCCCTGAGAAGCGGGCACGAGCCTGACGTTCTTCAGCCCAGGCCGTCGCTGGGCTTTGACGGCTGAATGCTCTCAGCCCGCTGCAGCCCCGGGGCTGAGGAGTGAGTCCCTTCAGAAGGGGGACCTGTGCCACGTGCAGCAGCGTTTACCACGTCCCCTTCCATTCCCTGCTTTTTCTCACACCCCATATCCAGTCCAAGAAGAGGTTATTTCTACATCCCGTATGCATCCCAAATCTGATGGCTCTCACTTCCTCCTCCACTGCAACAGTGGTCCACACCACCATCACCTCTTGCCTGGATGATTGTCGTGTGTCGTTTTAACTGGTCGCCTGCCTCTGCTCTGTGTCCGTCTTTCTGTTTTCCCCGCACCAAATAGAGTAATCCTTTTAAATGTTTTTGCCTTTTTATTTATTTTTGACATTGCTGGGTCTTCCTTGCTGCGCGGGCTTTTCTGTAGCTGCAGCGAATGGGGGCCACTCTCTAGGTGCGGTGTGCAGGCTTCTCAGTGGCAGTGGCCTCTCTTGTGATGGAGCGTGGGCTCTACACAGGCTTGTGCTCTAGGTGGCACACTGGCTCGGTAGTTGCTGCTCCCGGAGCACAGGCTTCACTCGTTGCAGCCTGTGGGCTCAGTAGTTGCAGGTTCCAAACTCCAGAGCACAGGCTCAGTTGTTGTGATGCCTGGACTTAGTTGCTCTGCAGTATGTGAGATTTTCCCGGATCAGGGATCAAACCCGCGTCTCTTGCATTGATTGGCAGGCGGATTCTTACCCACGAAGCCACCAGGGAAGCCCTGGAGTGATCCTTTTAAACCTGAGTCAAACCTGTGCTCTGATTCTCCTACCACTGCGAATAAAATCCTCAGTCGTTTCCATTGCTCCCAAGGCCCTCTGCTTCTGGCCTTGGTTTCTCTCTCCTCTCCTTGCTCAGACCTCTCTAGCCACACTGACATTTCAGCCCAGTCTTCCGCTCTCTCTTGGCCTTTCTGTCTGCCGTCTCGATGCCCCTTTGTCAGTTTCTCCTCTTCTTTCTCAATCAGCCAATCTAGTAGGTTTGAAATATACTGGTGAGGGGCTTCCCTGGTGGTCCATTGGGTAAGGACACTGCCTTCCAGTGCAAGGGGTGCCAATTCGGTCCCTGGCCTGGGAAGATCCCATGTGCCGTGGAGCTGCTAGACCGATGTGTCCAACTCGAGCCAGAGCTCTGGCGCATGCCAGAGCTGGTGCTCAGCAACGAGAGGCCCTCGGTTTACCACGTCCCCTTCCATTCCCTGCTTTTCTCACACCCCATATCCAGTCCAAGAAGGGGTTATGTCGACCTCCCGTATGCAGCCCAAATCTGATGGCGCTCACTTCCTCCTCCACTGCAACAGTGGTCCACACCACCATCACCTCTTGCCTGGATGATTGTCGTGTGTCGTTTTAACTGGTCGCCTGCCTCTGCTCTGTGTCCGTCTTTCTGTTTTCCCCGCACCAAATAGAGTAATCCTTTTAAATGTTTTTGCCTTTTTATTTATTTTTGACATTGCTGGGTCTTCCTTGCTGCGCGGGCTTTTCTGTAGCTGCAGCGAATGGGGGCCACTCTCTAGGTGCGGTGTGCAGGCTTCTCAGTGGCAGTGGCCTCTCTTGTGATGGAGCGTGGGCTCTACACAGGCTTGTGCTCTAGGTGGCACACTGGCTCGGTAGTTGCTGCTCCCGGAGCACAGGCTTCACTCGTTGCAGCCTGTGGGCTCAGTAGTTGCAGGTTCCAAACTCCAGAGCACAGGCTCAGTTGTTGTGATGCCTGGACTTAGTTGCTCTGCAGTATGTGAGATTTTCCCGGATCAGGGATCAAACCCGCGTCTCTTGCATTGATTGGCAGGCGGATTCTTACCCACGAAGCCACCAGGGAAGCCCTGGAGTGATCCTTTTAAACCTGAGTCAAACCTGTGCTCTGATTCTCCTACCACTGCGAATAAAATCCTCAGTCGTTTCCATTGCTCCCAAGGCCCTCTGCTTCTGGCCTTGGTTTCTCTCTCCTCTCCTTGCTCAGACCTCTCTAGCCACACTGACATTTCAGCCCAGTCTTCCGCTCTCTCTTGGCCTTTCTGTCTGCCGTCTCGATGCCCCTTTGTCAGTTTCTCCTCTTCTTTCTCAATCAGCCAATCTAGTAGGTTTGAAATATACTGGTGAGGGGCTTCCCTGGTGGTCCATTGGGTAAGGACACTGCCTTCCAGTGCAAGGGGTGCCAATTCGGTCCCTGGCCTGGGAAGATCCCATGTGCCGTGGAGCTGCTAGACCGATGTGTCCAACTACCGAGCCAGAGCTCTGGAGCGCATGCGCCCAGAGCTGGTGCTCAGCAACGAGAGAGGCCACTGCGATGGGAGGCCCACAGGAGCCAAAGAACAAAGACAGAAATGGAAGACCAATAGAAGTGGCCAATAAAAAAAATATATATATACACATATACATATACATATACATATACATATACATATACATATACATATATACTGGTGAGATGTCACCAGTAAGTAACTTGGTCAAGGTTGTCCAATGAGGAAATTAACTACAGAGCTTAGAAAAAATTGGAACCTCTTGTTTCTGTTGACCTCTTTTATTCCTTCTGTGTAGGGACGTTAATGTGTTGGGAAGGGGAAAAAACTGTTGACATGTTTTGAATGATGAAGAGGATTATCATCAAGTGCTCTCCGTCCCCACCTCCCACAACTCCAAGTTGACTCCTGGATAATACATCACTCTTCCTGCAGCTGCGTGGTGGGACTGAGGTCATGCCACCTCATACATGGAACTAATTATTTCTCTCTCTTTGTTTCCTGTGCAGAGCTTTTCATACTACTATAAAGGAGGATTTGAACAGAAAATGAGTAGGCGAGAAGCAAGTCTTATTTTGGGTATAAGGTAGGTGTGCTGCATAAGTTATTATTTTGTTCTGTGGCTAAATTTGTCTTGAAAAAGGAGAACATGTGACAGTAAAATTTATACTTGTATGTTAAATTATGAATAGGAGGCAGAGGAAAAAGTATTAAATTCTTACAATTCAAAACCTCAAGTCTAAGAGATTATCCTACTACTCCAAAAAAAAAAATCAGGCATAGTTGTGATGTGCCTTTATTTCTTAACAAGGAATTGCTGTCTTTGAATACTAAAATTTCATCTCAGTCATCAAAATCCCTTATTGTGACAATGAATTCTTTCTGAACTCAGTTTTCTAATTTGATCTGTATCATATTTTCAATTATAACATGGAGTTTGCTTCATAGTGCTTTTTTATTTCTCCAGCTTGACACCTGGACTATTTTATTATACTTGTTTCACCTTAGCAGTCCTTTATTGTCTGACTCTGGATAGTATAGCAGAAAGTTAATGATATTTTGTGATTACTGTATGCTGTTGTTTAACGCTGAGAGTTAAGGCACCCCCTAGCATAGATTTTTCAGTATCTATACTTATGTTCCCTAGAACTCACTCAAATTTTTATTTGGGTTGGTTATAGTATATTACCTATAGCCAGTGTTATGGTGACTTAGTCATCAGTATTAAGCAGGATAGATCATAAAGTCCTGTACTGATAGAAGTTTTAAATATCCTGTAGGTTAGCAAATATTTAAAACATTTTGTTATTTCTTAGGACTAATCAAAAAAAAAAAATCACAGATGAGCAGGGGAGGAACAGCTGCATTTGGCTTGGTGCTTCATTTAAATACAAGAAGGGATGAACTTTCTCACTGAGAATACAAAAGAAGAAAGGTTTTTAAGCAAGGGAACCAAATTATTAAATTAGCTGTATTCTAACTATTCTTTGCATTACTGTTATTCAGAATGGCATTGTTATTTTTCTTGGGTCCCCGTATCAGCCCATTTGTAGTCTGGAAGTGTGAACACAAAGCACATTACTAAACCAAACACAGAAGTTTTTGAGGATACCATTTAATATCAGCCAAGGTGCTCCTGTCTTTAGGATGGAAATTTAGGAGTTGACTTAAGATACGTGGTTATTAAGTTTTATCCCACTGAACTGGAAGCTGTACATAATTAAACAGGGAGAACTAGTGACGAATCGCACAGATGCTGAGAGCAGTGACTCTGAGCACAAATGCCAGTCTCACCACCTGTGAGCTGCGTGGCCGCAGCCTCGTCATTAGTTTCTCCTGCACAGGGTTGCTGCAGAAATTAACACATAGGAAATGCTTAGCATACACATAGCCCTCAGTAACTACACAGTGCATATCAGCTAAGCAAACAGATTCTGGTCTGTCACTGTTAACTTTTCTGCACTTTGGCTTCTTCAGTTTTGATTTGGAATTTAATAATACTTTGCCTTGTTGGAATAATGTAGAATGATCTGAGTGGTACCTTTCTGTCAAAGCACCTTCCAAAGAACAAGTGCTGAATACAATGTTGGCTCCCCTCTCTTCGCATCTTTATCATGAATAAAAAGGCTAATTATTTGCCTGTAACACATTTAATAGAAAGGTAAAATTTATTTGCTTTCCTCTAGCCCTTTCTTCAGTCAGGCAATGTTGGTTTTGAGGAGGTTGTTTAATATATTGCTGTGGTTCCATTTTCCGTGGTCATTGAATCCAAAAGACTTAGACCGCATCACAGGAAGGTAAAGACAGACTGGAGCTGGCTCTGTTGATAACCCCATTTAAAAACAAAGAAATTAAGCAGGATAGATCATAAAGTCCTGTACTGATAGAAGTTTTAAATATCCTGTAGGTTAGCAAATATTTAAAACATTTTGTTATTTCTTAGGACTAATCAAAAAAAAAAAATCACAGATGAGCAGGGGAGGAACAGCTGCATTTGGCTTGGTGCTTCATTTAAATACAAGAAGGGATGAACTTTCTCACTGAGAATACAAAAGAAGAAAGGTTTTTAAGCAAGGGAACCAAATTATTAAATTAGCTGTATTCTAACTATTCTTTGCATTACTGTTATTCAGAATGGCATTGTTTTTTTTCTTGGGTCCCGTATCAGCCCATTTGTAGTCTGGAAGTGTGAACACAAAGCACATTACTAAACCAAACACAGAAGTTTTTGAGGATACCATTTAATATCAGCCAAGGTGCTCCTGTCTTTAGGATGGAAATTTAGGAGTTGACTTAAGATACGTGGTTATTAAGTTTTATCCCACTGAACTGGAAGCTGTACATAATTAAACAGGGAGAACTAGTGACGAATCGCACAGATGCTGAGAGCAGTGACTCTGAGCACAAATGCCAGTCTCACCACCTGTGAGCTGCGTGGCCGCAGCCTCGTCATTAGTTTCTCCTGCACAGGGTTGCTGCAGAAATTAACACATAGGAAATGCTTAGCATACACATAGCCCTCAGTAACTACACAGTGCATATCAGCTAAGCAAACAGATTCTGGTCTGTCACTGTTAACTTTTCTGCACTTTGGCTTCTTCAGTTTTGATTTGGAATTTAATAATACTTTGCCTTGTTGGAATAATGTAGAATGATCTGAGTGGTACCTTTCTGTCAAAGCACCTTCCAAAGAACAAGTGCTGAATACAATGTTGGCTCCCCTCTCTTCGCATCTTTATCATGAATAAAAAGGCTAATTATTTGCCTGTAACACATTTAATAGAAAGGTAAAATTTATTTGCTTTCCTCTAGCCCTTTCTTCAGTCAGGCAATGTTGGTTTTGAGGAGGTTGTTTAATATATTGCTGTGGTTCCATTTTCCGTGGTCATTGAATCCAAAAGACTTAGACCGCATCACAGGAAGGTAAAGACAGACTGGAGCTGGCTCTGTTGATAACCCCATTTAAAAACAAAGAAATTCTGTATGTTACTAGATGAGTCTGTATTCTCTTACATGTTGCATAAAGCCTAAAATAATTTTCTGAAAGTATGCACACATTTGCAATATTCAGACTTCCTAAAAACTGTGTCACTCTGTTTAATGTTATTCAGTAGACTCCTAGTAGAAAAAGAGGAAACCAAAGCTGCTGTGTTTGCTATGGGATCAAGGACCACTCCTCTGTTCTACACACCCTCCTCCCCCACTCTCAAGTCAAATGCGTTCCAGGGAGCAGTTTGAAATCCCTGAACTAGGCATAATGATATTTAAAATTCCCTTTTCAGTTCATGGTGAAATTCTTTGTACTGGAGATATATCAAAGCTAGTGTTTTGTTTTTTTTTTTGGTGGGGGGCGGGTTGGAGAGCGAGGAGGGTAGGCAGGCCACTTCTCTTGGTCTTTCCTTTATCTCTTTTCATCCGTCTTTTTGTTCTTTGGCCCGTGTGGGCCTCCCATCATGGTGGCCTCTGTTGTCACAGAGCACCAGCTCTGGGCACATGCGCTCCAGAGCACTGGCTTGGTAATTGGACAGATCGGTCCAGCTGCTCCGTGGCACGTGGGATCTTCCCAGGCCAGGGATGGAACCGGCGCCCCTTGCACTGCAAGGCGGTGTCCTTACCCACTGGAGCACCAGGGAAGCCCCAAAGCTACATTTAGTTTTTAATGCTTTGTTTAATTAAGAACTAGAATACTCTTCTAGGAACATACATATCTGTAAACAACCAAACACTATAAAAGTTAAAAGTAAAATAAAAGTTAAAAAAAAGCCAAGCAGGAGCCTTGGTCAAAAAAAAGAACTAGGATACTCTTATCTTGTATAGTCTTTATAAAACCAGTGTATAGGAGCTTGTCTCCTATATATTCTTGTAGGAGTGTTTTTATTTTTTTTAAATTTTGGCCTTTTTTTTATTGGTGTTTTATTTATTTAGGCAATGTTGGTTTTGAGGAGGTTGTTTAATATATTGCTGTGGTTCCATTTTCCGTGGTCATTGAATCCAAAAGACTTAGACCGCATCACAGGAAGGTAAAGACAGACTGGAGCTGGCTCTGTTGATAACCCCATTTAAAAACAAAGAAATTCTGTATGTTACTAGATGAGTCTGTATTCTCTTACATGTTGCATAAAGCCTAAAATAATTTTCTGAAAGTATGCACACATTTGCAATATTCAGACTTCCTAAAAACTGTGTCACTCTGTTTAATGTTATTCAGTAGACTCCTAGTAGAAAAAGAGGAAACCAAAGCTGCTGTGTTTGCTATGGGATCAAGGACCACTCCTCTGTTCTACACACCCTCCTCCCCCACTCTCAAGTCAAATGCGTTCCAGGGAGCAGTTTGAAATCCCTGAACTAGGCATAATGATATTTAAAATTCCCTTTTCAGTTCATGGTGAAATTCTTTGTACTGGAGATATATCAAAGCTAGTGTTTTGTTTTTTTTTTGGTGGGGGGCGGGTTGGAGAGCGAGGAGGGTAGGCAGGCCACTTCTCTTGGTCTTTCCTTTATCTCTTTTCATCCGTCTTTTTGTTCTTTGGCCCGTGTGGGCCTCCCATCATGGTGGCCTCTGTTGTCACAGAGCACCAGCTCTGGGCACATGCGCTCCAGAGCACTGGCTTGGTAATTGGACAGATCGGTCCAGCTGCTCCGTGGCACGTGGGATCTTCCCAGGCCAGGGATGGAACCGGCGCCCCTTGCACTGCAAGGCGGTGTCCTTACCCACTGGAGCACCAGGGAAGCCCCAAAGCTACATTTAGTTTTTAATGCTTTGTTTAATTAAGAACTAGAATACTCTTCTAGGAACATACATATCTGTAAACAACCAAACACTATAAAAGTTAAAAGTAAAATAAAAGTTAAAAAAAAAAAAGCCAAGCAGGAGCCTTGGTCAAAAAAAAAAGAACTAGGATACTCTTATCTTGTATAGTCTTTATAAAACCAGTGTATAGGAGCTTGTCTCCTATATATTCTTGTAGGAGTGTTTTTTTATTTTTTTTTAAATTTTGGCCTTTTTTTTTTTATTGGTGTTTTATTTATTTATTTTCATCCATCTTTATTCTTTGGCCTGTGTGAGCCTCCCATTTCAGTGGCCTCTCTTGTTGCAGATCACCAGCTCTGGGCGCATGCGCTCCAGAGCACTGGCTCGCAATTGAACACACCAGTCCAGCCGCTCTGCAGCACATGGGGTCTTCCTAGACCAGGGAACCAGTGCCCTTGCACTGCAAGGTGGACTCTTTACCCACTGGACCACCAGAGAAGCCCTTCTTGTAGGAGTTTTACTATGTTTCCTCTAAGTCTGTAATCCATTCTGAGTTAGTTTTTGTGTGTGATATAAGATAGAGGTCCAGTTTTGTTCCTTTGCATAGGGACTGTTTAGGTTTTCTATTCCAAGTAAACACTATTTATTGAAGAGACTGTCCTTTCCCTCATTGTATGTTCTTTACGCCCTTCTTGTAAATTAAGTGACCATATATGCATGAGCTTATTTCTAGACTCTGTTCAGTACCACTTGTCTATGTGTCTTTTTATGCCATACTGCTTGACTACAAAAGCATTTGTAATATAGATTGGGAACAGGAAGTTTGATCCCTCCAGCTTGGTTCTTCTTTCTCAAGATTGATTATTCAGGATCATTTGCGGTTTCACACAAATTTTAGGGGTTTTGTTCTATTGCCGTAAAAAAATGCCATTGGAATTTTGATATAAGTTGCATTGAATGGAAATATTGCTTCGGATAATATGGACTTTTTTTTTTTTTTAATTCTGATCCATGAGTACAGAGTATGTTTCCATTTATTTGTGTCTTCAGTTTCCTTTATCATTGTCTTCTGGTTTTCACTGTATAGGCCTTCCATCTCCTTGGTTGAATTTATTCCTTGGTATTTTGTTCTTTTTAAGGCAGTTGTAAATGGAATTTTTTCCTGTTTTCTCTTTCTGTACACTGATTTTTTTTTTTTTTTAAGATTTATTTATTTATTTATTTTTGGGGTGGGGAGGGAGGCGGGGGTAGGCGGGCCACTTCTATTGGTTTTTCGTTTCTCTATTTTCATCCATCTTTGTTCTTTGGCCTGTGTGAGCCTCCCATTTCAGTGGCCTCTCTTGTTGCAGATCACCAGCTCTGGGCGCATGCGCTCCAGAGCACTGGCTCGCAATTGAACACACCAGTCCAGCCGCTCTGCAGCACATGGGGTCTTCCTAGACCAGGGAACCAGTGCCCTTGCACTGCAAGGTGGACTCTTTACCCACTGGACCACCAGAGAAGCCCTTCTTGTAGGAGTTTTACTATGTTTCCTCTAAGTCTGTAATCCATTCTGAGTTAGTTTTTGTGTGTGATATAAGATAGAGGTCCAGTTTTGTTCCTTTGCATAGGGACTGTTTAGGTTTTCTATTCCAAGTAAACACTATTTATTGAAGAGACTGTCCTTTCCCTCATTGTATGTTCTTTACGCCCTTCTTGTAAATTAAGTGACCATATATGCATGAGCTTATTTCTAGACTCTGTTCAGTACCACTTGTCTATGTGTCTTTTTATGCCATACTGCTTGACTACAAAAGCATTTGTAATATAGATTGGGAACAGGAAGTTTGATCCCTCCAGCTTGGTTCTTCTTTCTCAAGATTGATTATTCAGGATCATTTGCGGTTTCACACAAATTTTAGGGGTTTTGTTCTATTGCCGTAAAAAAATGCCATTGGAATTTTGATATAAGTTGCATTGAATGGAAATATTGCTTCGGATAATATGGACTTTTTTTTTTTTTTAATTCTGATCCATGAGTACAGAGTATGTTTCCATTTATTTGTGTCTTCAGTTTCCTTTATCATTGTCTTCTGGTTTTCACTGTATAGGCCTTCCATCTCCTTGGTTGAATTTATTCCTTGGTATTTTGTTCTTTTTAAGGCAGTTGTAAATGGAATTTTTTCCTGTTTTCTCTTTCTGTACACTGATTTTTTTTTTTTTTTAAGATTTATTTATTTATTTATTTTTGGGGTGGGGAGGGAGGGGGTGGGTGGGCCACTTCTATTGGTTTTTCGTTTATCTGTTTTCATCCATCTTTGTTCTCTGGCCCTTGTGGGTCTCCCATCGTGGTGGCCTCTGTTGTTGCAGAGCACTGGCTCTGGGTGCATACATTCCAGAGCTCTGGCTTCGTAATTAGACACATGGGTCCAGCCATTCCACGGCACGTGGGATCTTCCCAGGCCAGGGATCAAACCGGCGCCCCTTTCACTGCAAGGCGGTGTCCTTACCCACTGGACCACCAGGGAAGCCCTGTATACTGATTTTATAGCCTGAAACTTTACAGAATTTATTGATTAGTTCCAGCAGTGGAATATTTAGGGATTTTTTTTATATATATGATATGTCATCTGCAAGTAATAACAATCTTCCTTTCTGGTTTGGATGCCTTTTATTTATTTTTTCTTGTCTAATTGCTCTGGCTAGGATTTCCAATACTATATTGAATAAAAATGGTGAGAGTAGGCAACTTGGTTTTCTTTCTCATCTAAGAGTAAAAGCTTTCAGCTTTTCATCATTGAGTAATGTTTCTGTGGGTTTTTCATATATGGTCTGTATTATGTTGACATTTGTTCCTTCTATACCAACTTCATTGATAGTTTTTATCATTAATGGATATTTTGTCAAATGCTTCATCTTCATCTATTGACATGACTATGGTTTTTATCCTTTGTTTTGTTTTGTGTGGTATATCACATTGAGGACTTCCCCAGTGGCTCAGAGGTAAAGAATCTGCCTGCGGTGCAGGAGCCAAAAGGAGCCCTAGGTCAGGAAGACCCCTGTAGGAGGGCATGGCAACCCACTCCAGTATTCTTGCCTGAAGAATCCCATGGACAGAGGAGTCTGGGGGGCCACAGACACAGAGTCAGACTCGACTGAATGGACTCACTGTGCACATATCACATTGATTGGTTTTTCAGATATTGAACCATTCTTACATTCCTGGAATAAATCCCACATGATTATGGTGTATGATCCTTTTTAACATAATGTTGGATTTGATTTGGTAATTTTTTCTCTCTCTCTCTTTTTTTTTTTTTTTTTAATTCTTTATTTTAAAGGTTTTACAGAGTTTTGTTGTTCACAGACATGTTGATTTGGTAATTTTTGTTTGTTTGTTTGGTTTTTTTTTTGGAGGGGGCACCTGGATTTGATTTGGTAATATTTGATGAGAATTTTTACATTTGTCATCATCAGGCATATTGACCTCTATTTTTCTTGTAGTGTCTTTGTCTTGTCATTTCTATTGATGTTTACCAGTAGTAACTGGTCTGTTTTCTGTTTTTCTGTTTTCAGATCTTCTGTTTCTTCATAATTCTAGGTGTTTTTTCAGATCTTCTGTTTCTTCATAATTCTAGGTGTTTTGTTTCTAGGCCTTTATTTCTTTAAGAATATCTAATTTCTTTTTGTATAGTCCAGCTCACAGTAACCTCTTATCTTTGTATTTCCATTGTATCAGTCACAATCTCTCTATTTTCATTTCTGATTTTACTTGAGTTCTCTTTTTTCTTGGTGAGTCTACCTAATGGGCTGTCTGTTTTCTTTAAGTTCTCAAAAAAAAATAGAAGAAAGACTGTAGCTCTTAGTTTCTTTTTTTTTTTTTCTACTAATTTTAGGTTTAGTTTGTTCTTCCTATACTTCCCTGAGATGTAAGGTTAGGTTTTTTATTGGATTTCTTTTCTTTCCCCTTAAAGTAGTTTTTTATTACTATAAACTTTCCTCTTAGAACTGCTTTGGCTGCATCACATACATTTTCATAGTTTGCTCCTTTTTTTTTTTTTTCCTCCTTTAGCCATTTGTATTGGTCTTTCATTTATTTATTCTCATCCATCTTTGTTCTTTGGCCTGTGTGGGTCTCTCGTCGCAGAGCAGCAGTGCTGGGTGCATGGGCTCCAGACCTCTGGCTGGTAATTGGACACATTGGTCCAGCCACTCCGCAGCATGCGGATCTTCCCAGGGCAGGGATTGAACTGCACTGCAAGGCAGTTGTCATGGGCAAGCAAAGACATCTTCAACTTTGGGGCAAAAAAAATATTGAACCATTCTTACATTCCTGGAATAAATCCCACATGATTATGGTGTATGATCCTTTTTAACATAATGTTGGATTTGATTTGGTAATTTTTTCTCTTTCTCTCTTTTTTTTTTTTTTTTTAATTCTTTATTTTAAAGGTTTTACAGAGTTTTGTTGTTCACAGACATGTTGATTTGGTAATTTTTGTTTGTTTGTTTGGTTTTTTTTTTGGAGGGGGCACCTGGATTTGATTTGGTAATATTTGATGAGAATTTTTACATTTGTCATCATCAGGCATATTGACCTCTATTTTTCTTGTAGTGTCTTTGTCTTGTCATTTCTATTGATGTTTACCAGTAGTAACTGGTCTGTTTTCTGTTTTTCTGTTTTCAGATCTTCTGTTTCTTCATAATTCTAGGTGTTTTTTCAGATCTTCTGTTTCTTCATAATTCTAGGTGTTTTGTTTCTAGGCCTTTATTTCTTTAAGAATATCTAATTTCTTTTTGTATAGTCCAGCTCACAGTAACCTCTTATCTTTGTATTTCCATTGTATCAGTCACAATCTCTCTATTTTCATTTCTGATTTTACTTGAGTTCTCTTTTTTCTTGGTGAGTCTACCTAATGGGCTGTCTGTTTTCTTTAAGTTCTCAAAAAAAAATAGAAGAAAGACTGTAGCTCTTAGTTTCTTTTTTTTTTTTTCTACTAATTTTAGGTTTAGTTTGTTCTTCCTATACTTCCCTGAGATGTAAGGTTAGGTTTTTTATTGGATTTCTTTTCTTTCCCCTTAAAGTAGTTTTTTATTACTATAAACTTTCCTCTTAGAACTGCTTTGGCTGCATCACATACATTTTCATAGTTTGCTCCTTTTTTTTTTTTTTCCTCCTTTAGCCATTTGTATTGGTCTTTCATTTATTTATTCTCATCCATCTTTGTTCTTTGGCCTGTGTGGGTCTCTCGTCGCAGAGCAGCAGTGCTGGGTGCATGGGCTCCAGACCTCTGGCTGGTAATTGGACACATTGGTCCAGCCACTCCGCAGCATGCGGGATCTTCCCAGGGCAGGGATTGAACTGCACTGCAAGGCAGTTGTCATGGGCAAGCAAAGACATCTTCACTGACAGATATTGGGACCCTAATTATGAGGAGAGCAGTTCTGAAGGGGAAAGTGATGAGGAAGAGAAGTTAGAGAATGCCACTATGTGGGGAAGAAGACCCCTCTACTCTAACTTGGTGGGTGTGTCAAATCTCCTACAAGGGTGGTCATTAGTACGAGGGGATGGTTCCATGTTCACTTCTTACAGGAAAGATCAAGAAAAGATACCCTGGCCGAGTTGACAAATGTCCCTTTACACTAGTGATAAGCGCTGCCTGCAGCACCGCGTCTCCAAGACCTCTTCCAATGACAGCTAAGTAGCTAGTATTGTTACTGATAGGAAGCCTAGGCCTGAAATAGCCCCACTTGTAAAACTAGCAGTTTGCAGGCTTAGACTATCACCTTTGACAAACATTGATAGAGATGTTTACCTAGGTGCTAGTGCACAAAAGCTCTTGTACTTCTGCTTTTTAGTTATGGTGTAATATGCTTTTTACAACTCGTCGTTTCCTTTGTAAATTAAGAATTGTAAAAATGTTTCCTAAAAATAAAGATGAAAAAATTTTTAAAAAAAAGAATGTTTCCTGTACAAGTACACGTTTCCCCCAGAGGACAAAGGTGTTTACCTAGGCGCTAGAAGAGGAGCAGAATGCTCCAGGAGTAACCACTTTTGTGTCTCTAGAGGAGCAAAAAGCTCTTGTAATAATAAGCACTTTTGTTATTACTAGTTAACTTGAGATTTCTAGTTGAGAAAATATAAAAGGGTAAGGTAAGATTGTGCGGGAGGCTCACTCACGGAAATCGACCATGCCTGATGTGAGATCGAGACTCTCCAGCTCTGGGGTAAGAACTTGTACTTGCTTTTGATTGCGTTCTGACTTTAGTTAATTGAATTCTTTTTTTTTTTTTTTAATAATATTTTCTTTTTCTTTAAACTTTTTTTTTTTTGCCTTTAAGTCATCATTTTTTTTGTTTTGTTTTTCCATCCATATTTGTTCTTTGGCCTGTGTGTCCCTCCCATGGCAGTGGTCTCTCCCGTTGCAGAGCACAGGCTCTGGGCGCATGTGCTCCAGGGCACTGGCCTGTAATTGGACACACCAGCCCAGCCATTCCTCAGCATGTGGGATCTTCCCAAGCCAGAGATTGAACTGGTGCCCCTTGCACTAGACCACCAGGGAAGCCCTGAATTCTGACTTTAGTTAATTGAATTCTGATTTTCATTAATTGAATTCTCATTATTTGTGCTTGCTTCTGATTGAGCTCTGATTTTAGTTATTTGGGTTGTGATTCTGATTAGTTGAGTCTTGATTTTGATTATTATATGTACTATGATTAATAAAGCTACTCTTGGTTTGACGATACTCGAGACCACGACACTTTATTGTCCAAGTCCGAGACTCATGACTCTGAGGGGACTACACTGTGACTATAAAAAGTCTCTGATCTATTTAAGATATAGTATCTCTTAGTGAGGACTGATAAGAATAGGAATCAAAGTAAGCTGCAACACAGTGCCCACTACATGGTGTCCTTACCCATTGGACCACCAGGGAAGCCTCTAGGTTGCTCCTTTGTCTCAAGATATTTTTTGATTTATTTTTGACTTCATCTTAAGACCTATTTTCTTTATAGAAGAATACTTTATATACTTACATAGCAATTGATAGTGTATTTAACATGTTTGATGGTCTGTTGTTTGGCCCCTGGAGATGAGAAGTAGCAATTACTGGCAAGTAACAGCTTGAAACTAGAATACTGCGAGAATTGAGGACTGACAATTACAATAAAGAAGGCAGTGTTCAAAACAGAACTTAAATGGGTAGCATTTATGACCCCTCTGTAGACTTGGAAGATTTCTTTGCACTTATCTGATACTTTTATGATGATGTTTTTTGAGTCATTCAAGAAAAACTAGATTAGATTATTTATGTTTCTTTTTTTTGGCCACTTCTATTGGTTTTTCATTTATTTATTTTTATCCATCTTTGTTATTTTTGGCCTGCGTGGGCCTCCCATCGCAGTGGCCTCACTCGTTGCAGAGCACCGGCTCTGGGCGCGTGCGTTCCAGAGCTCCAGCTTGATAGTTGGACACATTGGTCCAACCACTCCGCGGCACGTGGGCTCTTCCCAGGCCAGGGATCACTGCAAGGCAGTGTTCTTACTCACTGGACCACCGGGGAAGCCGTATATTTCATTTTTTAATGTCTATTTTTTTTTTGGCCACTTTTATTGATCTTTCATTTATTTTCCTTTGTTCTTTGGCCTCTGTGGGCCTCGCATCTCAGTGGCCTCTCTCACTGCAGAGCACCAGCTCTGGGCGCATGCGCTCCAGAGCTCCGGCTCAGTAGTTGGACAGATCAGTCCAGCCGCTCCACAGCACTTGGGATATTCCCAGACCAGGGGTTTAACTGGCGCCCCTTGCACTGCACTGGACCTTACCTACTGGACCACCAGGGAAGCCCAATGTCAATTTTTACTTAGAAGAAAATTATAACTTAAGAGAGTTCAAGTAAGCAAGACACAGTTTTATAGATTATGAGCAATGGGTTTAAACCAGTGTCTGAATATCTCTAAAAGTACCTGTTATTAGCCTCTATTGTGTGGTTCATCCATACAGATAATTTTGAGTTTCATAGCAACTGCCATGTGCTTGAGTTAACTGCAATTATTTCTGTTTGAGTCCCAGAAAAATAGCTTAGATAAGCTACTATAAATATTAGGTAGTCACACCAGGATTTTGTTATTATTACTGTTAATTTTTTTCCTTTCCTGGAAAATATAATAGAGAAAACAATTTCTAGTACTGGATAAATTAGGTTTTACAGGAATGATTACAGGTTTATTTAACTTTCTCCTTCAGTTTTTGTTTAGAGCATAGGCTCTAATAACCAAGCTTTTCTCATAGGTTTCTCACAGAGCTAAATAAAGTTTGAGCTGTGAAGGGTTTTGAGATGTTCTGTTGATAGGTGATAATAGTAAAAGCTAACTGTTATGGGACATTTGCTACATACCAGACCTGTTGTAGCACTTTGTAGGCATTAACTAATTTCATCCTTGTAATTGCTTTGTGAGGACTGTGTTGGTCCTGGCTCTGTTTTACAATGAATAAATTGAAGCAAAGAAAGGGTAAAAATTTGGCCACGACTACCCCATTCTTCCTGGAGTAGGAAATGACAGCCCACTCCAGGAGTCTTGCCTGAGAAGTCCCATAGATGAACGAGCCTGGCGGGCTCTGGTCCACGGGGCCGCAGAGAGGCACACATGACTAAGTGACGGAGCACACACACCCCATCCTTCATGCCGTGCTGGGGTGAAGATCCTGCTGGCTGGTGAGCTCTGGATGTCAGATACCTGTTTGTTCCATTGTATATACTCCCTTCGCCCCAAAGAGCTTGAAGCATGAATTTTCACACTCAGTGATACTCTTCACCCTGTGATCTCCCTGTCCTGTGTATTGTATGTATGTTTTTTTAACTTGAGACTACAGGCTGAAGACAGGTATATGCAGCACTGAATCTGATTTATTTTGACGGTTGGTAGAATGACATGACAAGCTGTAATTTTATATTTATCCACAAGATGGTGAAATTCTCATTAGTTTTTAATTTCTTGAAACTCATATAAACTGTTAATTTATAGTCTGCACTTGACACTATTTGTTGAACACTTTTCTTTTTACAGCCCTTCTGCCAGCAAGGCCAAGATTAGAGCAGCTCATAGGAGAGTCATGATTTTGAATCACCCAGATAAAGGTAGGTTAAATTTGTCTTTCATAATATATGAATCAGAAGATGCTCTGAATTTCTTTGTTTATTTAAAGCCATTATAAATGATATATAGTTGAAATGGAAATTTATGAGTCATGTGTGTTGTGATTTTTCTTATAAATAAATGAGTGTTTAGATTGGAGTTCAGTGACTCACAGAAATGATATATTTCGGTTTATCAGCTTTTGAGAACTTAGTTACTGGTTTCTGTATATAAGTATCTAACCCCTGTTTGAGGCTCCTAGCATTTTATTGGAGAAAAACATGAATTATGAACTGTCTGATTGTATAAACTGATTTGAGCATAATGAATCGTATTTGTTTAACCTTACATAAAGTCCAAGATTTAGAGGATATTCTCTAAATCTGTGCATGTTTAAATGGCATTAACTAATTTCATCCTTGTAATTGCTTTGTGAGGACTGTGTTGGTCCTGGCTCTGTTTTACAATGAATAAATTGAAGCAAAGAAAGGGTAAAAATTTGGCCACGACTACCCCATTCTTCCTGGAGTAGGAAATGACAGCCCACTCCAGGAGTCTTGCCTGAGAAGTCCCATAGATGAACGAGCCTGGCGGGCTCTGGTCCACGGGGCCGCAGAGAGGCACACATGACTAAGTGACGGAGCACACACACCCCATCCTTCATGCCGTGCTGGGGTGAAGATCCTGCTGGCTGGTGAGCTCTGGATGTCAGATACCTGTTTGTTCCATTGTATATACTCCCTTCGCCCCAAAGAGCTTGAAGCATGAATTTTCACACTCAGTGATACTCTTCACCCTGTGATCTCCCTGTCCTGTGTATTGTATGTATGTTTTTTTAACTTGAGACTACAGGCTGAAGACAGGTATATGCAGCACTGAATCTGATTTATTTTGACGGTTGGTAGAATGACATGACAAGCTGTAATTTTATATTTATCCACAAGATGGTGAAATTCTCATTAGTTTTTAATTTCTTGAAACTCATATAAACTGTTAATTTATAGTCTGCACTTGACACTATTTGTTGAACACTTTTCTTTTTACAGCCCTTCTGCCAGCAAGGCCAAGATTAGAGCAGCTCATAGGAGAGTCATGATTTTGAATCACCCAGATAAAGGTAGGTTAAATTTGTCTTTCATAATATATGAATCAGAAGATGCTCTGAATTTCTTTGTTTATTTAAAGCCATTATAAATGATATATAGTTGAAATGGAAATTTATGAGTCATGTGTGTTGTGATTTTTCTTATAAATAAATGAGTGTTTAGATTGGAGTTCAGTGACTCACAGAAATGATATATTTCGGTTTATCAGCTTTTGAGAACTTAGTTACTGGTTTCTGTATATAAGTATCTAACCCCTGTTTGAGGCTCCTAGCATTTTATTGGAGAAAAACATGAATTATGAACTGTCTGATTGTATAAACTGATTTGAGCATAATGAATCGTATTTGTTTAACCTTACACATAAAAGTCCAAGATTTAGAGGATATTCTCTAAATCTGTGCATGTATTGTGAATTTCCTAATTTTACTTTGGAAGGCTCTGAGGCTGAGCCATTTGTTTTACACTGGCCAGGTTTTTAATGTAAATTTATCTTACAAAAAGACAATTATTATAACTTTAACTACACTACAGCTGCTTGAGAGAGAAAGCCCATGTGTTCATTACTGTTTCTGCTCTGAAATAACAGATGGTAGAAAGTCACACTGTATTTTGGGAGTCAGAAGTTGGGGGTGGGGAGAGGGGGACAGAAAGTACAGGGTTTCTTGGCTTCATACAGACTTTCAGTTTTCTCACTATTTCAAAAAACAAATTTCGGATTCCTCCCCATCCTGACTGACTCCAAAAATAAGGCATTCTTTTTCAGCTTTCTCACTTAATTACTTACTATAAAAATTCTTTTCACTAAATATCATCTCCTTTGGTTTTTGCACTTGCTATTTCATGTGAATAAACCAGAGACAAAACTTTGAAAAGAGGTTTTGCTTAAAATTTCCAAACAGCTTCAGCAGTTACTGAAAGATCCATTGAACTAATTTACTTTGCATTGTGCGCTTTCAGAGTAATTGATGCAGAAAGGAATGTGTTTTAAGGGCCTACTTGAAGCCTTCTGTCTCATGAACATCTTCCATTCCCTTCCAGGTCAAGTGTGTGCCCTTCTCTGATTGATTGCACTTCTGTCTTTCAGATGATTGACAAGTTGTTGATTGTGTCTGCTGGCAAGGAAGCAAGCTCTAACATGTTTCTAACAGAATATGTATTTTTAGATACTTTTAGAAAAAAAAAAAAGAAAGAATTGTTTGCGTATGTTATGAGCCAGTAGAGTTTAAAGAATTACTTGATTTATTCTGAGATCATATATTTTTCAGAACTGGAGCTGTTGACTGCCCATAGTGTGCTTATGCGTATCCTCCAGTCTGGCCTTGTGCTGGTGGCATTGTGGGAGGGAAAGGACACGGCAGGATTCTTCTCCCACTTTGTTGTCCTGTTTCTGCCTTCTAGCTAGCGGCATGGCCTTGAGCATCCCTTCTCCTCTCTAAATGCCAGTGTTACCATCTACAAAATGAAGGGGGTTGTTTCACAAGCCTTTTTTGGGGATGTGATATAATGTAATGTTTTTATATACCTGTTCAATTAATGAAGAACCCTATCTCTCTATTTGGATCACGTGTTTAACTTAAGAAAGATGCTTTTGATCAACAGTTGTCTACAACAAATGTGTCAACAACTGGAGATAACACGTCCATAGGGTTGCTCATTCACCAAAATCGCTTGGAGTTTCAGAAATCTTGATCCAACTTTGTTGTCCTACTAAACAGATGGTAGAAAGTCACACTGTATTTTGGGAGTCAGAAGTTGGGGGTGGGGAGAGGGGGACAGAAAGTACAGGGTTTCTTGGCTTCATACAGACTTTCAGTTTTCTCACTATTTCAAAAAACAAATTTCGGATTCCTCCCCATCCTGACTGACTCCAAAAATAAGGCATTCTTTTTCAGCTTTCTCACTTAATTACTTACTATAAAAATTCTTTTCACTAAATATCATCTCCTTTGGTTTTTGCACTTGCTATTTCATGTGAATAAACCAGAGACAAAACTTTGAAAAGAGGTTTTGCTTAAAATTTCCAAACAGCTTCAGCAGTTACTGAAAGATCCATTGAACTAATTTACTTTGCATTGTGCGCTTTCAGAGTAATTGATGCAGAAAGGAATGTGTTTTAAGGGCCTACTTGAAGCCTTCTGTCTCATGAACATCTTCCATTCCCTTCCAGGTCAAGTGTGTGCCCTTCTCTGATTGATTGCACTTCTGTCTTTCAGATGATTGACAAGTTGTTGATTGTGTCTGCTGGCAAGGAAGCAAGCTCTAACATGTTTCTAACAGAATATGTATTTTTAGATACTTTTAGAAAAAAAAAGAAAGAATTGTTTTGCGTATGTTATGAGCCAGTAGAGTTTAAAGAATTACTTGATTTATTCTGAGATCATATATTTTTCAGAACTGGAGCTGTTGACTGCCCATAGTGTGCTTATGCGTATCCTCCAGTCTGGCCTTGTGCTGGTGGCATTGTGGGAGGGAAAGGACACGGCAGGATTCTTCTCCCACTTTGTTGTCCTGTTTCTGCCTTCTAGCTAGCGGCATGGCCTTGAGCATCCCTTCTCCTCTCTAAATGCCAGTGTTACCATCTACAAAATGAAGGGGGTTGTTTCACAAGCCTTTTTGGGTATGTGATATAATGTAATGTCTTTATATATCTCTTCAATTAATGAAGAACCCTATCTCTCTATTTGGATCACGTGTTTAACTTAAGAAAGATGCTTTTGATCAACAGTTGTCTACAACAAATGTGTCAACAACTGGAGATAACACGTCCATAGGGTTGCTCATTCACCAAAACCTGGGCAGCATTTGGAGTTTCAGAAAGCTCATTGATTTCTTAAAACCCATAAACTTGTAGTTAAGAATTCCTACTCTAGTAAAAGTTTGATGATTTAAGGAACATTGCAACTACTTGAAGGAAAACATGCATGGTGGCCCTGGGAGATGATCATAAATCTGGAAGCTATCTCTTCAGAAGGAAGGTTGTTTTGTTTTGCTTCATTTTTAAAGGGAAGAAGATAATGGATTTTGTTGTTCATTTTCACAGTGGTTTACATTTTCTGATTTCTAACTACAATAGTTATATTTAATTTTTTCAAAGAATATTTATTTACTTATCTATTTATTTGGCTGCACGGGGTCTTAGTTGTGGCATATGCAATGTAATTCCCTGACCATGGAAGTATGAGAATGGGCAGGCTTCCTTGGTGGCTCAGACAGGGAAGAATCCACCTGGCGTGCAGGAGACCTGGGTTCGATCCCTGGGTCGGGAAGATCCCCTGGAGAATGGAATGGCTTCCCACTCCAGTATTCTTGCTTGGAGAATCCCATGGACAGAAGAGCCTGGTGGGTCTAGTCCGTGGAGTTAGAGTCAAACTTGACTGAGCAACTAAGCCCATGAGAACAGGCAGCTCTCAATTTTGCCCTCTCTTTTTATCATTCTTCACCTTACTTACTTCGTCTAGGTCACCATCAAGTGTTACATATAGTTGAGTGTTATATATAGTGTTTTGCTATATTTATATATAGCAAAAACTAGACTCCTTACCTAGTGCTTCTGAAATTCATGAATATTCTCTCCCCTACTCCCAGGTGACTTTTCTCTTGGATTTGCCACCAGTTGGTAAAACGAAAGCTAGAACTTCAAATGTGTGATCAATGATAACTTGTTGCATATTTCATTATCAGCTTGTGCAGAGAAAGTGACACCAGAAAAATTAGGTGTGGAAATGACTGCAAATACAGTTTTTTGTAACCAGTTTTAAGTGAGCATTCAGATGTACTTTGGTAAAAAGTAAATTTTGCCTTTTCTTTGAGTGAGATAGAAGGTAAATGTAGTAAAAATGTCTCATATCTTTGATCTAATGCCTTTAGAATACCTTTTAATTAGATTGTACTTTTAAAAATCACTGGGGAAAAAGATTAGTTGTTATGATGTCAGTAGTTTGATATTAATGCCTAATGGAAGACAGACGAAATTAACTTTGAAAAGCTGTGGAACCTCTCCTAGACTGTCTCATCTAGTGCTTCTCAAAGTGTAGTTGGCCTGTTCATTCTAGGCCAGTTTGTTAGCTATGTGCAGCAAATCAAAAACTGAAATTAAAAGTAAGCATTCAGCCATCTTTACAGTCATTTGGCATTGCTGTGACATGAAGTGTGGGATACCTTTCTATTTTGTAAAAGTATTGGTCCTTCAGAGTAGAAAAACAGAATTTTTTTTTTTAAGTGTCTCTCCAGGCAAAATCCCTTTCAGCCTGCCTCAGCCTTGAAAGGAACCACTGTCTTCACATTGTGTAGTATCATACATAGGCTAACTTTGTTTCTTGGGTATCTTGTCATGTGCATCGGGCCGCTTTCGATCAACATTAGCGTTGTGAGTTTTCATCCATATTATAATGTGGAGAAGTCGTTTGGTCATTCTCATTGATGTGTATCAACCGTAGTATAGCGTGCACTGTGGGTCCCCACGAGTTCCAGATGCTCTTTTAGGAATTTACTCTTCCTTTTTTGGTTTTCAGGCCTTCTTTGAGTATACAAAGTAATTATTTTTTTTTAATGCCATTCGTGGCTCAGAAGGTTGAGAATCTGCCTGCAATGCAGAAGGCCCGGGTTCTGTCCCCGGGTGGGAAAGATCTCCTGCAGAAGGCGGCAGTGGCAGCCCACTCTGGTATTCTTGCCTGGAGACTCCATGGGTTAGAGGAGCCTGGCAGGGGCTGCAGTCCATGGGATCACAAAGAGTCGGACACGACTGAGTCACTAACACACACACACACACACACACACACACACACACACACATGTTTTGTGGAAAGCAACAATTTTCAAACTTTTTGGTCTTAGATCAAGAAGTACATTGATAGAAATGATCAAATAGAGAGATCAGTGAATTAGAACACATTAAATTTAAATTCAACAAGGATAAATGTAATGTTCTTTTAGGTCCTCAAATTCATTTGTATAGATATAGAAAGAGACTTGACAGTGTTTCACATGAAAAAGAGCCATGTGGGTGTATTTGATCTCAAAGGCTATGAGATTCAACAGTGTGAAAGCCACTAAAAATATGTTAGTGCATTTTTTTTCTTTTTAATTTATTTATCTTCTTGGAGGGTGGGGTGGGGAGGGAGGGGGTGGGCGGGCCACTTCTATTGGTCTTCCATTTCTCTATTTTCATCCGTCTTTGTTCTTCACCTCCTGTGGGCCTCCCATCGTGGTGGCCTCTGTCCTCGCAGAGCGCTGGCTCTGGGCGCATGCATACCAGAGCTCCGGCTCGGTAATTGGACACATCTGTCCAGCCTCTCCGCGGTATGTGGGATCTTCTCAGGCCAGGGATCGAACTGGCACCTCTTGCACTGCAAGGCGGTGTCCTTACCCGCTGGACCACTAGGGGAAGCCCCATTCTTTTTCTTTAATAATTATTTTTATTTTACATTTTAACTTTACAGAGTTTTGTTGTTTACAGATATGTACAATCCCAGATTAGTCATATGAAGTCAGTACATTCTTAAGCTGCCTTAAAGAGCGCACAGTATCTATATTACAAGGCTGAATAGTACCACAATCTTCTGTCATTCATTTATTGTCATTCATTTATTCAATTAGTATTTGTTACCCAGCTTTACCGAGCTGACAGATCTTGTCCAGAATTTATGTCCCTTTCTGGATGTCAAATTTTGTAAGACATTGACAAACTACATAGTATTCAGAGGAAACCAAGCAGGATGTTCCTGAAGAGCTGGAAGCAGGGTCATAGGAGTGGCCATTCATTCATTCAACAGACACTGGTTAAGCACATAGTGGAAGCCAGACCCTGAAAGAGATTGGCAGAGACCTTGCCCTCGTAGATCTTGTATTCTACTGGAAGAGACCAATAGGACATAGATAATTGGTAGATTAAAAATGGCACCATTCTTCATAGCACCTCTCATCAAGAGGTGGTGCGTTTCCTAACCATTTCTATACAGTAGGCTGGCCTTGCCATTTGCTGTGACTGATGCAGTATAGCAGAAGTCACAGTATATGAATGCTGAGTGTAGGCCTCAAGAAGCATTGCCACCTCAGCTGTTACCCTCTTTGGACCTGGAGACTCCCATGTGAAAAAGACCAGGTTGGTTTATGCCTCCTGAAGTATAAAAACCAAAGTCGTAAGGACTAGCCGTCCCAGCTAATGTCCCAAAGAGGCCAGCCTGGACCATCCAGCCTTAGCGGACCTGACCTGGCTTAGAACTGCCCAGCTAATCCATGGAATAGTGAAGGGGGAAGAAAGAAACAACTGCTATTAGCCGCCAAATTTGGGGGTAGTTAGGCAGTAAAGGCTCGTATGAAAAATATCACATGATAAAAATAAAGCAGATTAGTGGGGGGTAGGGCGGCGACAGAGATCAGCAGCTGGAGAGGAAGCAGTTGCAGTATTACTTATAATCATCTAAGAGGAGTAAGTCATGCAGGAATCTTTGGAAGAGTAATTTAGGCAGAAGAAACATCAAATGCAGAGGTGTTGTAATGAGAACATACTGTATGTTTCTAGAGTTGTAAGAAGATTGGCTGGAACCTAGTGAGAAGGGGTAGATGGGTAGGAAATACGATTGGAGAAGACGTTCTGGTCAAATGATGGTGTAGCATGAGCACTCTGCTAAGAACTTTGACTTTTATTTTTCAAATGTGATGGGAATGTGATGATCTGATTTACAGTATTAGAAAGTCTGCTTTGGCAGCTGTGGAGAAAATAGAATGTCAAGAGTGGAAGCAAGGAAGTTACCAGAGAAAATTATTACCCAAGAAGGAGTGATATTGATTTACACTAGGAGTTTTGTCACAAAGGACATAAGGAATGGTCAGTTGATGATACATTTTGAAGGTAAAGCCAACAAAGTCCCTGGATTAGGGGAAAGAAAAAAATGAAGAGACCTGACTCCTTGGTCAATGGCTGAAATAATAATGAACAGGACACCTTGCAGTAGTGAGAAATTTAGAGGGCTTTTGTGCAATATCTAATACTTAAAATGGTGCATGTATATCAGAAGTTTCTTTTCTGTGCCTTTGTATAGAGAGAATTACGTTCACTTAGAGGAAACTATGCACAATGAAGGTTGGACCTCTGTAAGGAAGACTGCCTGGCGTTGGAGCTGGCTTAGTTCCCTTTCACAGGACAGCGGTCCACTGGTGATTAGGGCATTGCTCTAGGCTCTGGAGCTCAGCAACGGAAAAAGTGGTGTTCAGGCAGAGCAGTACAAATAATCTGAAATTAAAAACTGTTGGAGGTACCCATAGGTGCGTGGGTTTATCTCTGGATTCTCAATCTTGTTCCATTGGTCGATAGTTCTGTTTTTGTGCCAGTACCATACTGTCTTGAGGACTGTTGCTTTGTAGTAGAGTCTGAAGTTGGAGAGGCTGATCCCTCCAGCTCCATTCTTCTTCCTCAGGATTGCTTTGGCTATTCGAGGTCTTTTGTGTTTCCGTATGAACTGTGTTATTCTTTGGTCTAGTTCTGTGAAGAATGTCATTGGAAGTTTGATAGGGATCGCATTGAATCTATAGATGACATTTGGTAGTATGGTCATTTTCACAATATTGATTCTTCTGACCCAGGAACATGGAATATTTCTCCATCTGTTTAAGTCTTCTTTAATGTCTCTCATGAGTGTCTTGTAATTTTCTGTGTACAGTTCTTTTGTTTCTTTGGGTAGGTTTATTCCTAGATATTTGATTCTTGTGGTTGCAATGGTGAAGGGGATTGCCTCTTTGATTTTGTTTTCTGATTTTTCATTGTTTGTGTATAGGAATGCCAGTGATTTCTGTATATTGATTTTGTATCCTGCAACGTTGCTGAATTCACTGATTAACTCTAGTAGTTTTGTAATAGTGTCTTTGGGATTTTCTATGTATAATATCATGTCATCTGCAAACAGAGTTTGACTTCTTCTTTTCCAATCTGGATTCCTTTGGTTTCTTTCTCTTCTCTTATTGCTGTTGCTAGAACTTCCAGGACTATGTTGAATAAGAGTGGTGAAAGTGGACACCCTTGTCTTGAGAGGGAATGCTTTCAGTTTTTCACCATTGAGGAAAGGAGGCGAACATATAAAATGGGACAAAGACAGCCTCTTCAACAAATGGTGCTGGGATCATTGGACAGCTACATGCAAAAAAATGAAGTTGGAACGTACCCTGACACCATGCACAAAGATCAACTCAAAATGGATTAAAGACTTAAATGTAAGGCCAGAAGCCATCAAACTCTTAGAGGAGAATATAGGCAAAACCCTCAAGGACATAAATCAAAGCAAGATCTTCTCTGACCCACCTACTAGAATAGTGGAACTCAAAAGACAAATGAACATGTGGGACCTCATGAAACTTAAAAGCTTTTGTACAGCTAAAGAAACTACAAAAAAGCTGAACAGACAGCCCACAGAGTGGGAGAAAATCACAGCAAATGAAAACAACAGACAAAGAATTAATCTCCAAAATCTACAAGCAACTCAGACAACTCAGCACAGGGAAAACGAGCAGCCCAATCAAAAAATGGGAAGAGGACCTAAACAGACACCTCTCCAACGATGACATACAGATGGCCCAAAAGCACATGAAACAATGCTCAACTTCATTAATAATTAGAGAAATGCAAATCAAAACTACAATGAGATATCACCTCACACCCGTCAGAATGGCCGTCATCCACAAATTGAGAGACAATAAATGCTGGAGAGGCTGTGGAGAAAAGGGAACACTCCTACATTGCTGGTGGGAGTGTAAATTGATACAGCCTCTCTGGAAGACAGTCTGGAGATTTCTTAAAAAACTAAAAATAGAAGCACCGTATGACCCAGCAATCCCACTCTTAGGTTTATACCCTGATGAAATCAAATCTGAAAGAAGCACCTGTACCCCAATGTTCATTGCAGCTCTCTATACAATAGCTAGAACATGGAAGGAACCTAGATGCCTATCGACGAACGAATGGATCCAGAAGCTCTGGTACATATATACAATGGAATACTACACAGCTGTAAAGAGAAATGCAGAAGAATCAGCCCTAATGAGGTGGCTGGATCTAGAATGTATCATCAAAAGTGAAGTCAGTCAGAAAGAGAAGGACAAATACAGTATATTAACACATATATATGGAATCTAGTAGGATGATGATGATGGCACACACAGTGAAGCAACAGAAAGACAGACATGGACAGTGGACATATGGTCATTGTGGGGAAGGAACAGAGGGTGAGAGGCGTAAAGGAAGTAGCATGAAGGCCTGTACTATCATAAGTGAAGAAAATAGCTCTAGTCATTGCTCTGTGAGAAAAGGGGATCCTTCAGGGGTGCTGTGTGATGGTTGGGATGGGTGGGAAGGGGGGGATATACATATGACTAATCTGGGAACATACGTATCTGTAAACAGCAAAACTCTGTAAAAGCTAAAAGCAAAATAAAGGTTTTAAAAAAAAAAGATGAGGTCCTGGTGGTCCACGTGCACGTGCAGGCAGTTCGATCGGCCTGGATGCACATGCCAGTAGCGACGGTCGCCTGAGTGCATGTGCCTGGGCGGCGACAGAGTCATCAGATGGGAGGCTCACTGGGCCAAAGAACAAAGATGGATGAAAATAGATAATGAAAGACCACAGAAGTGGCCCGCCCACCCTCTCCTCCCCAACCCGCCCGCCTCGCCCCCACAAAAAATCCAAAAAACTGTTGGAGGACAGTTTCTTCTTCTTTTTTTTTTTTTTTAACATTTATTTATTTATCTTTTGGGGGGGGGGGGGGGGGAGGGGGGGGGGTGGGCGGGCCACTTCTATTGGTCTTTCATTTCTTTTTTTTTCCCTTGGAGAGGCTGCGGAGAAAAGGGAACACTCCTGCATTGCTGGTGGGAGTGTAAATTGATACAGCCTCTCTGGAAGACAGTCTGGAGATTTCTTAAAAAACTAAAAATAGAAGCACCGTATGACCCAGCAATCCCACTCTTAGGTTTATACCCTGATGAAATCAAATCTGAAAGAAGCACCTGTACCCCAATGTTCATTGCAGCTCTCTATACAATAGCTAGAACATGGAAGGAACCTAGATGCCTATCGACGAACGAATGGATCCAGAAGCTCTGGTACATATATACAATGGAATACTACACAGCTGTAAAGAGAAATGCAGAAGAATCAGCCCTAATGAGGTGGCTGGATCTAGAATGTATCATCAAAAGTGAAGTCAGTCAGAAAGAGAAGGACAAATACAGTATATTAACACATATATATGGAATCTAGTAGGATGATGATGATGGCACACACAGTGAAGCAACAGAAAGACAGACATGGACAGTGGACATATGGTCATTGTGGGGAAGGAACAGAGGGTGAGAGGCGTAAAGGAAGTAGCATGAAGGCCTGTACTATCATAAGTGAAGAAAATAGCTCTAGTCATTGCTCTGTGAGAAAAGGGGATCCTTCAGGGGTGCTGTGTGATGGTTGGGATGGGTGGGAAGGGGGGGATATACATATGACTAATCTGGGAACATACGTATCTGTAAACAGCAAAACTCTGTAAAAGTTAAAAGCAAAATAAAGGTTTAAAAAAAAAGTTGGGGTCTGGCCTGAAGATGCCACATGCCACGGACAGCTGATCGGGCCAGCATGCCGGTGCCTGAGTGCATGTGCCTGAGCGCTGCGACAGAGTCACATCGATGGGAGGCTCACTGGGCCAAAGAACAAAGATGGATGAAAATAGATAATGAAAGACCACAGAAGTGGCCCGCCCACCCTCTCCTCCCCAACCCGCCCCGCTTCCGCCCCCACAAAAAATCCAAAAAACTGTTGGAGGACAGTTTCTTCTTCTTTTTTTTTTTTTTTAACATTTATTTATTTATCTTTTGGGGGGGTGGGGTGGGGAGGGAGGGGGATGGGCAGGCCACTTCTATTGGTCTTTCATTTCTCTATTTTCATCTGTCTTTGTTCTTTGGCTCCTGTGGGCCTCCCATCGCGGTGGCCTCTGTCGTCGCAGAGCGCCGGCTCCAGGCACATGCACTCCAGAGCACCGGCTTGGTAACTGGACACGCCGGTCCAGCCGTTCCGTGGCATGTGGCATCTTCCCAGGCCAGGGATCAAACTGGCGCCCCTTGCACTGCAATGCGGTGTCCTTACCCACTGGACCACCAGGGGAAGCCCTGCATTTGCTTTTTGTTTTCTGTCTCGTGTCACTTTTGCCCTTCTGTTTTTCTTCATTTCTGTTTTCTTTTGTACTGAATGAATATTTTCTAATGTAACATTTTGATTTTATTATTTGATTATTTTTGGGGGTTTTAAAAGTGATTGTTCTGGGGTTTATCATATACATCTTAATTTTTCAGAATCAGCTTCACATTTAAGCTAGCTTAATTCTTGTAATATATATAGATATAGTACTTCTATACATCCCCCTTTGGTGGTATTATTGTTACAACATCTACTGCAGTCCATGGGGCCCCACAGAGTTGGACATGACTGGGCGACTGAACACATGCAGTTAACATCCACTCATGTTACAAGCCTGACAGCGCATTGTTAGAATCATTACTCTCTGCTATTATTTTCTTAATCTATAACAGCTTTGCTCTTATACACTTCCTTTGTGCTGTTACTAGTGCATGTATTATGCATGTATTACATTTCTCTATGTTATAGGCCTAAGAATACATTTTATGCATATTATTACCAGTTACCTTTTCCATCAGCTAAGAGAAAAAAAATAGCATTTATATTGCCTTTTATGATTCCACACTTATATTTACTAGTGTTGTTTTTATATGTCAGTTTAAATTACCATCTGAGGTCACTTTCTTTCAACCTAAAGAATTTGCTTCGGTATTTATTCTAAAGTGGATCTGTTCACAGTAAATTCTTTCAGTTTTTGTTTGTCTAGGATACTGTTTGTTTCAGGTTCATTTCTGAATAATAACTTTGCTGTGTAACATAACTGAATAACAGGCTGGTATCACAGAAATCTTACCTATTCTCATAGGTTTGAAAACCTACATGTGTGTTTGAATGTTCATTACTGTTTCTTAGAACCCCAGATTGTCTCTTAAAAAGTATATAAAATCTAAATACTTATTTTAGTCTTCCCTACACAGTGCTTCTAAAAACCCGTCTGTTCACGAATGGATGCTTTTATGTATATAGAATATGTGTATATGTGTAGCATGAAGAACAGTTTCAGAATGCCTTAGGTGAATGACATTTTATACAGTTGTTGCAATGGATGTCTACAGGCTATGACATCTCTGTTGATTCTGTCTCGTGTCACTTTTGCCCTTCTGTTTTCTTCATTTCTGTTTTCTTTTGTACTGAATGAATATTTTCTAATGTAACATTTTGATTTTATTATTTGATTATTTTTGGGGGTTTTAAAAGTGATTGTTCTGGGGTTTATCATATACATCTTAATTTTTCAGAATCAGCTTCACATTTAAGCTAGCTTAATTCTTGTAATATATATAGATATAGTACTTCTATACATCCCCCTTTGGTGGTATTATTGTTACAACATCTACTGCAGTCCATGGGGCCCCACAGAGTTGGACATGACTGGGCGACTGAACACATGCAGTTAACATCCACTCATGTTACAAGCCTGACAGCGCATTGTTAGAATCATTACTCTCTGCTATTATTTTCTTAATCTATAACAGCTTTGCTCTTATACACTTCCTTTGTGCTGTTACTAGTGCATGTATTATGCATGTATTACATTTCTCTATGTTATAGGCCTAAGAATACATTTTATGCATATTATTACCAGTTACCTTTTCCATCAGCTAAGAGAAAAAAAATAGCATTTATATTGCCTTTTATGATTCCACACTTATATTTACTAGTGTTGTTTTTATATGTCAGTTTAAATTACCATCTGAGGTCACTTTCTTTCAACCTAAAGAATTTGCTTCGGTATTTATTCTAAAGTGGATCTGTTCACAGTAAATTCTTTCAGTTTTTGTTTGTCTAGGATACTGTTTGTTTCAGGTTCATTTCTGAATAATAACTTTGCTGTGTAACATAACTGAATAACAGGCTGGTATCACAGAAATCTTACCTATTCTCATAGGTTTGAAAACCTACATGTGTGTTTGAATGTTCATTACTGTTTCTTAGAACCCCAGATTGTCTCTTAAAAAGTATATAAAATCTAAATACTTATTTTAGTCTTCCCTACACAGTGCTTCTAAAAACCCGTCTGTTCACGAATGGATGCTTTTATGTATATAGAATATGTGTATATGTGTAGCATGAAGAACAGTTTCAGAATGCCTTAGGTGAATGACATTTTATACAGTTGTTGCAATGGATGTCTACAGGCTATGACATCTCTGTTGATTCATGATCCAGAAAGTTTTGTTTTATATTTAAGAAATTGCTGTTATGTTATGTTTTTCCAAGTGTAGACTCAAATCCAAGTATGAGAAGGAAATTGCTGTTTCAGCCTATCCAGCTCCAATAAATATGAAGCAGGAAATATATATATATATATATATATATATATATATATATATTTATATAGATAGATAGATGAGATTCTTGGTTGACAGTTTTTTCTTTGAGGCCTGTGATTATGATGTTATCCCACTGCCTTCTTGGCCTCCGTTATTTCTGCTAAGTTAGTTAGCCTTTTATCATATTGGGGTTCCTTTATAAGTGGCATGTTGTTGTTTTTTTTTTTGCTACTATTAAAAGATAAACTGAGGCGTATTAAATGAATCTTAAGAGTTTCTTTGAGTAGAAATTGACTTGAATTGGACAGCACCAAACTGGAAGTCATTAGGAGCCATCTAAGGGAAAGACTTATATAGAGAAGAGGCAGACACAAACAAGGAAAGTGACTTCATTGGGTATAGCATAAGAATTTGCTCTACTGGGCTTCCCCTGGTGGTCCAGTGGATAAGGACACCGCCTTGCAGTGCAAGGGGCGCCGGTTCGATCCCTGGCCTGGCCTGGGAAGATCCCACGTGCCGCGAAGCGGCTGGACTGATGTGTCCAATCACCGAGCCGGAGCTCTGGAGCGCATGCGCCCAGAGCTGGCGCTCTGCGACAACAGCCACCACCACGATGGGAGGCCTGCAGGAGCCAAAGAACAAAGATGGATGAAAATGGAGAAATGAAAGACCAACAGAAGTGGCCCGCCTGCTCCCCTCCCTCCCCAACCCGACCCCCACCCAAAATCAATCAATCAATAAATCTTAAAAAAAAAAAAAGAATTTGCTCTACTTGGGAAGTCCTGGTTGGCTGTTTGTGATTAGTTGTCCTCAGGCTTTAATTTCCTTTTTTTTTTTTGCCACTGTAATGTGTAGCATGTTTTAGTAAAAGAATATGTGTATATGTGTAGCATGAAGAACAGTTTCAGAATGCCTTAGGTGAATGACATTTTATACAGTTGTTGCAATGGATGTCTACAGGCTATGACATCTCTGTTGATTCATGATCCAGAAAGTTTTGTTTTATATTTAAGAAATTGCTGTTATGTTATGTTTTTCTATGTGTAGATTCAAATCCAAGTATGAGAAGGAAATTGTTCTTTCAGCCTATCCAGCTCCAATAAATATGAAGCAGGAAATATATATATATATATATATATATATATATATATATTTATATAGATAGATAGATGAGATTCTTGGTTGACAGTTTTTTCTTTGAGGCCTGTGATTATGATGTTATCCCACTGCCTTCTTGGCCTCCGTTATTTCTGCTAAGTTAGTTAGCCTTTTATCATATTGGGGTTCCTTTATAAGTGGCATGTTGTTGTTTTTTTTTTTGCTACTATTAAAAGATAAACTGAGGCGTATTAAATGAATCTTAAGAGTTTCTTTGAGTAGAAATTGACTTGAATTGGACAGCACCAAACTGGAAGTCATTAGGAGCCATCTAAGGGAAAGACTTATATAGAGAAGAGGCAGACACAAACAAGGAAAGTGACTTCATTGGGTATAGCATAAGAATTTGCTCTACTGGGCTTCCCCTGGTGGTCCAGTGGATAAGGACACCGCCTTGCAGTGCAAGGGGCGCCGGTTCGATCCCTGGCCTGGCCTGGGAAGATCCCACGTGCCGCGAAGCGGCTGGACTGATGTGTCCAATCACCGAGCCGGAGCTCTGGAGCGCATGCGCCCAGAGCTGGCGCTCTGCGACAACAGCCACCACCACGATGGGAGGCCTGCAGGAGCCAAAGAACAAAGATGGATGAAAATGGAGAAATGAAAGACCAACAGAAGTGGCCCGCCTGCTCCCCTCCCTCCCCAACCCGACCCCCACCCAAAATCAATCAATCAATAAATCTTAAAAAAAAAAAAAGAATTTGCTCTACTTGGGAAGTCCTGGTTGGCTGTTTGTGATTAGTTGTCCTCAGGCTTTAATTTCCTTTTTTTTTTTTTTTTTTTGCCACTTCTATTGGTCTTTCATTTATCTGTTTTCATCCGTCTTTGTTCTTTGGCCCGTGTGGGCCTCCCATCACAGTGGCCTCTCTCGCTCCAGAGCTTTGGCTTGGTAGTCGGATGCATCGGTCCAGCTGCTCTGCAGCACGTGGGATCTTCCCAGGCCAGGGATCCAGCTGGCGCCCCTTGCACTGCAAGGCGGACTCCTTACCCCATGGACCACCAGGGAAGCTCAGGTTTTAATTTCTTAATGGTGAGAGATTTACAGGCTTAGGCTTTAGCTTGATTATGTAATCTCCTAAGACACTGAAGCCTCTTCGGTCTAGTGGCCTCTTTATTTATTTAATTTAATGCTACTTTCCATAATTTCTCCTTGTTTGACTTTTACCATTTTTTTATGACGTGTGTCTTAGATCTTACTAGATTCGATTAGAGTTTGAGATTCTTGGGTATGTAAGTTACTTGTTTTCAATAAACTTGGCAAGGTTTTTTTTTTTTTTAACTTTGGCCTCTTTTGTTGGTTTTTTGTTTATTTGTTTTCATCCGTCTTCATTCTTTGACCTGTGTGGGCCTCCCATCGCAGTGGCCTCTCTCACTGTGGAGCACCTGCTCTGGTCGCACGTGCTCCAGATCTCCAGCTTGGTAGTTGGACACATCAGTCCAGTTGCTCTGCAGCACGTGGGATCTTCCCAGGCCAGGGATCGAACTGGTGCCCCTTGCACTGCAAGGCGGACTGTTTACCCACTGGACCACCAGGGCCACTGGCAAGTTTTTTTTTTTTTTTTAAAGATTTATTTATTTATTTACTTTGGGCGGGGGTCGGGTTGGGGAGGGAGGGGAGCGGGCGGGCCACTTCTATTGGCTTTCATTTCTCTGTTTTCATTAGTCTTCGTTCTTTGGCTCCTGTGGGCCTCCCATCGCGGTGGTGTCTGTTGTCGCAGAGCACCGGCTCTGGGCGCATGCTTTCCAGAGCTCCAGCTCGGTGATTGGACACATCAGTCCAGCCGCTCCGCGGCATGTGGGATCTTCCCAGGCCAGGGATCGAACCGGCGCCCCTTGCACTGCAAGGCGGTGTCCTTACCCACTGGACCACCAGGGGAAGCCCTGGCAAGTTTTTACCTACTATTTGTTTAGACATTTTTGTTTTCCTTTCCTCTCCTGGTACTTCCATTTCATGTATATTTATGGACATCATGTGATGTCCTGCATTTCTCTGAGGCTGTGTTTTTCTCCTTCGTTCCCTTTCCTCTCGGATCTTTGGCTTATGTAATATCAATCACTGTATCTTCAAGTTCACTAATTCTGTCTTATGCCAGTTCTGATCTACTCTTTTTTTTTTTTTAGAAGTATTTATTTTATTTATTTGGCTACACCAGATCTTAGTTGTGGCACATCAGATCTAGGTCTTTGACTAGATTGCACTGTGGTCCCTGCTTTGGGAGCTCAGAGTCTTACCCACTGGACCGCCAAGGAAGCCCTGGATGGAGTCTTATGTATGTCATTTAGATCAAGTGTGTTCATTATTTCTTTTTGTCTAATTCTTCTATGGATGACTGAAAGAGATATATTAAGTCTCCCATTGGTGATGGATTTGTGTACTTTCCCCTTTAATCCTGTCTTTTTCTTATATGTCTTGAACTTATAATTATTAGGTATATTCAAATTTTAATGTTTAACATTTTGAAATTTCCCCCTTTATCGCCAGTGTTGCATTTTCCCTTAAAGTGTACTTCATCTGATAATTAAAGTACCAATGCCAGCTTTATTTTCATTAGGGTACGCCTTTTTATATTCTTTAAAAAAGATGGTCTCCAAAAATAAAAATAGATGGTATCTTGTAAGCAACAAACCATTTTTTGGTTAATTTATTTATCAAACATATTGAGATATAATGTCCATACAACAGAATGTGTATGTAGATGCACGGTTTGATGAGATTTAACAAATGTATATACCCATGTAACCACTAACATAATGAAGACATAGAACATTTCAAAGCTTGAAAGCTTCCTTGGTGTCTTGTCTCTTTGCCAGTCCCTACCTCCCTACCCCATCCTGAGCGATCACTGTCCTACTTTCTCCACCACAGACAAGGTAGTGTTTGTAATGTCTCAGGTAAGTGGGATTATATATATGTACTATTTTGTGTGATTTCTTTGAAGACAACAATCAGTGCAGAATGTTAGGCCCATAATGGCACATTTTCTTTCTTTTTTTTTCAATTTTTATTTTACTTTTTACTTTTACAGAGTTTTTTTTTTTTACTTATATGTTACTTTTAACTTTTACAGAGTTTTGTTGTTTACAGATATGTATGATCCCAGATTAGTCATAGGCACATCCCCCCCATCCCACCCCTCCAGGCTGTCACACAGCATGGCACATTTTCTTATCTCCCATATTTTGACCCTTAAGACCTGGTTGGCTTGGTATACCTATAGTGCTTTCACATTGATATGGTTGAATTTTATTAAAGTCTTCTAGGTGCTATTAATGGGACGGTTGGTAGTTTGTGATAGCTCAAAGCAGAACAGCTCCAATTAGTAACATAGCAGACGTACAAAGATCGAGATCAACTATGAGGGTGGGTGTTCTAAATTAAATGGAATCTGGATGATTCCCCCAGGAAATCTGAGCAGGACTGAAAGATTCAAAAGGATATTGTTTACATTTAATAAAGGATATGAACCCTATATATTTTCTTTCAGTCAAGATTCAGTGCCAGGAACAAGATGTTTTAAGAAGGAGAGCTTGAGTGCAGGAAATGAATGGTTGGTTATAAATTGTTGGGAGGTCTAAAGCAGTACATTTGAGACTTGGTTTACAAGAGTGGCTCTGCTAGTGATTATAGAGCTCCGCTGTCAGGGGCTTCTCGCTGACTGCCTCGGGGACTGCCGCTGGAACTGAGCAAAAAGCGCCGTTGCTGCCGTCCCAGCCCCGGGATCTCACTGGCTAGCAGCAGTCATAAAGAGGCTCGGCAAGAAAGCCTTTCTTTCTCTTCCACCTTCCAAATCTTGACACGATTGCCTGCCACTGATAGGTCCTGATTTGATTCAGACACTCCTGAAATAGAACATGTATATGTATGTGTTGGTCGCTCAGTCGTGTCCAACTCTTTGCAACCCCATGGACTGTTTGAGCCACCAGGCTCCTCTGTCCATGGAATTCTGTAGGCAAGAATACTGGAGTGGGTAGCCATTCCCTTCTCACGGGGATCTTAATGACCCAGGAATCAAACCCAGGTCTCCTGCGTTGCAGCAAGCCTCGTTTTACCTTCTAAGCCACGAGGGAAGACCCCAAAGAGAATATAGGAATTATAATTTTTGGCTTAGGAGCTTTTCCAAGTTTTAGGAAGATAGAATGAGGGTAGAATGAGAGCCAAACCCAAAGTTTTAGCCACAAGCATGAGAAGTCCAGTGTCCCTCGAGCTAGAAGAGGGTGAAGGGGAATCCATTGTTATTCTGAATAAACTGACAGTTTTTTTTCCTCTAACATCACCATCAATAAATATAATGTTTAATGAGAGTTTCGATCTTCTGTGCCTTTGATTTTTTTTTTTTTCCTTTGTGCTAACTGAGCATATTATGGCCAATGATTTAAATATCCAGACTGCATTTCAATCCATTAGAGCTTATGTTTGAGTTCAGTTAATATTTTAACATTTGTGGAGGGGGTATACAAGATGCCTGGCACCTCAGTAGCTCTAAGAATGGAAGCAGCTTGTCACCAAGATTGACATTACCTACTTCTGAGATCATTTTCAAAGATAATCCTGATGCCAATTTATTTCATGACCAAGTGCATATGGAAGCTTGCATCAATTTCATTTCTAATTCTCATTGTGTATTCAAGGACACTCTGATACATTTATTCCATAAGTATTGATAGCGGCTCGGGTTTTGACGTGAAAATGTCACTGATACCCTCGAGGGTAGAAAGCTAAGTATAGCTCCTTCAGCAGTTGCCCTGTATTGTTGATCTGTTTCCCTGCCTCCTTTTTCCTTTTTTTGGGGGGGCCACTCCTATTGGTCTTTCATTTATTTTCATCCATCTTTGTTCTTTGGCCTGTGTGGGCCTCCCATCACAGTGGCCTCTGTTGTCGCAGAGCACCAGCTCTGGGCACATGCGCTCCAGAGCTCCAGCTCGGTAGTTGGACACATTGGTCCAGCTGCTCCGCAGCATGTGGGATCCTCCCAGGCCAGGGATGGAACCGGCGCCCCCTGCACTGCAAGGCCACTGGTATCCTTACCCACTGGACCACCAGGAAAACCCTCCTTTTTCCTTTTTGAAGTGGGTGATGTGGTATCAGTAGAAGACCTGGATAAAGTCAGGACAGTGTACACACCATTGCTGTCTAGAGAGATTTTGTAGGTTTGTTGTGAGCTACTGAGGTCTTAAGATGTTTTCAGCAGCCAAAGATCATTTGTACTCAAGGGGAGAATAAAAAATAAAACAAAAACAAACACAAAAGAGACTGGTGACCTGTGTTATATGATAATTAGGTCGAGCGTTGTGTAATGAAAGCGTTCGAGACTAGAAGTTAGAAGGGGTGTGATGCTTGGATTCTGAAGTTTAAATTTCCCTCTGTTTTCCTCTTGCTCTTTGCATTAGAAATGATTCATTGTGAAGAACTATGAAAAAGAACTGACTTCATTGTATGTTAGAGCACAGTGACTCTTAAGTCTGTACTCCCCAAGTATTCTAATAGGACTGTTTCAGAGAACAGGGAGTATATCCCTTAGCATTATTTTTATTATCACTAGTTTATTAGTTATTTATCATATTACTATTTACTAATTTTTACCAATACTAATAAAATACAGTTCTTAGAACTGGGTAATGTATACTTGACTTTTTAACATGTGCTTTATTTTTGCGATAATGTAAGGTTTGATAATATTCTGAAAGCATGCTTGGATTGCTTCACCTCTTTCATTTCTAATTCTCATTGTGTATTCAAGGACACTCTGATACATTTATTCCATAAGTATTGATAGCGGCTCGGGTTTTGACGTGAAAATGTCACTGATACCCTCGAGGGTAGAAAGCTAAGTATAGCTCCTTCAGCAGTTGCCCTGTATTGTTGATCTGTTTCCCTGCCTCCTTTTTCCTTTTTTTGGGGGGGCCACTCCTATTGGTCTTTCATTTATTTTCATCCATCTTTGTTCTTTGGCCTGTGTGGGCCTCCCATCACAGTGGCCTCTGTTGTCGCAGAGCACCAGCTCTGGGCACATGCGCTCCAGAGCTCCAGCTCGGTAGTTGGACACATTGGTCCAGCTGCTCCGCAGCATGTGGGATCCTCCCAGGCCAGGGATGGAACCGGCGCCCCCTGCACTGCAAGGCCACTGGTATCCTTACCCACTGGACCACCAGGAAAACCCTCCTTTTTCCTTTTTGAAGTGGGTGATGTGGTATCAGTAGAAGACCTGGATAAAGTCAGGACAGTGTACACACCATTGCTGTCTAGAGAGATTTTGTAGGTTTGTTGTGAGCTACTGAGGTCTTAAGATGTTTTCAGCAGCCAAAGATCATTTGTACTCAAGGGGAGAATAAAAAATAAAACAAAAACAAACACAAAAGAGACTGGTGACCTGTGTTATATGATAATTAGGTCGAGCGTTGTGTAATGAAAGCGTTCGAGACTAGAAGTTAGAAGGGGTGTGATGCTTGGATTCTGAAGTTTAAATTTCCCTCTGTTTTCCTCTTGCTCTTTGCATTAGAAATGATTCATTGTGAAGAACTATGAAAAAGAACTGACTTCATTGTATGTTAGAGCACAGTGACTCTTAAGTCTGTACTCCCCAAGTATTCTAATAGGACTGTTTCAGAGAACAGGGAGTATATCCCTTAGCATTATTTTTATTATCACTAGTTTATTAGTTATTTATCATATTACTATTTACTAATTTTTACCAATACTAATAAAATACAGTTCTTAGAACTGGGTAATGTATACTTGACTTTTTAACATGTGCTTTATTTTTGCGATAATGTAAGGTTTGATAATATTCTGAAAGCATGCTTGGATTGCTTCACCTCTTTCAGAAAGATAATTTCCTCCATAGAAGAATATTCTTTCCTTAAAAAAATAACAAGCAAAAAAAAGAATTCAGTCTTGGAGAAGGACCATTATTTTCTTTACCTAACCATCCACTTCAGAAAATTCTCTGGTCAAATGTTTGACATTTTAATGATAATATCTGACCAGTGAAATGTTTTGAGTGTGTTTTACATTATTTCTGATCATAAGTTTCTTTATTTTTCTCAGATTATCATCGACTGTGAGGTATCTGTAGTGCTTCACTGAACAAGTTTAATTTATACCGTTGTGATTTCTAGAGAGCTTACTAAAATAACTTGTCAGAGCCTGACTATGTGGGAAAATACCAGAGAAGCCTAATTAAGAGTGTTTGTCTTTATTTGAGACTTTGAAAAATGTCAGCAACGAAGTGTGTTTTAATCCATTTACTTTTCTTTGTCCTTTCAGGTGGATCTCCTTACTTAGCAACCAAAATTAATGAAGCAAAAGACTTGCTAGAAGCAACCACCAAACACTGATGGATGCTCAAGGACCACTCTGAAGGAGAGAAAAGGGGGACCTATAAAAATTGTCCTGCAGGTTCATCTAAACCATGGCCTTCATAATTTTCATATGTGTGCTGACCACAATCATTTCTTCCACAACTAATCTATATAATAATAAAAGCTGAACAATCTCTCTTTGTATTATCTTTACAAGGAACACATTAAAATTCTGTCACTGGGGCTTCCCTGGTGGTCCAGTGAATTAAGAGTCCGCCTTGCAGTGCAAGGGATGCCAGTTCGATCTCTGGCCTGGGAGGATCCCATGTGCCAAGGAGCAGCTGGACGGGTGTGTCCAATTACAAGCCAGTGCTCTGGAGCGCATGCGCCCAGAGCTGGTGCTCAGCAACGGGAGAGGCCACTGGAATGGGAGGCCCACACAGGCCGAAGAATGAAGATGGATGAAAACAAAATAATAAAAAAACAATAAAAGAGGCCAAAATTTTAAAAAAAAGTCACTAATCTTTCCCCCTTATTTTATTCCTCTCTCTGATACTCACACATTTTAAGACTTCTGTCATGCCTAAACTCTCCCCGTCCCAGCCCCCGCATCTGTATAATCATCAGTAATAGGAGTGGAATTTGTGAGCAATGAGTATGAGCTGCTGCTTGCTGCTTACGTTTATGCTCGCATTGTCCTGTTACCTCAAAGGAATTCAGTGCTTTGCCTATGTAAGGTTTTTGTTTTTTCTTTTTTTTAAAGATTTATTTATTTATTTATTTTGGCGAGGCGTGGGGAGGGAGGGGAGCAGGCGGGTCACTTCTATTGGTCGTTCATTTGTCCATTTTCATCCATCTTTGTTATTTGGCCCGTGTGGGCCTCCCATCGCAGTGGCATCTGTTGCAGAGCACCGGCTCTGGGCGCATGCGCTCCAGAGCTCCGGCTCGGTGATCGGACACATTGGTCCAGCCACTCTGAGGCACATGGGATCTTCCCAGGCCAGGGATCAAACCGGTGCCCCTTGCACTGCAAGGCGGTGTCCTTACCCACTGGACCACCAGGGAAGCCCTGTGTAAGGTGTTTTAAATGTTCTGAAACCAAACCCTGACCGTCACCCCGGGGACGTGATCTGAAATTTGATGGAATTTACCAAATGGTGTTTTGTAGCACTCCAGTGTTCTTGCCTGGAGAATCCCCATGGACAGAGGAGCCTGGCAGACTACAGTCCACGGAGTTGCAAAGAGTTGGACATGACTGAGCAACTCAGCACCAAAGTAGTGGTTAGGAAAGAACTCTGCTCTCCTGGAGAGCCTATGGCTGAAACACAGGATCTTGGAGAGCTACTGAAATAACAGAAAGTTTACAGAATGAGCCCTGTGAGGAACGCCTGGAGAGAGCTGGGAGAAGTCTGAGACATTCGTGTTTAATTAGTCTCCTGATACTGTATATTTATTCAATTACGCATTCCGCAAATATTGACCTACCACCTGTAATATGTGAGGCACGGTAGGGGTCCTCGAGAGTTCCAGGTGTGACCCAGTCATGGATCCTGACCCAAGGGATTTACATTTAGAGGCAAGATAAACCTCAGGAGTATTATTAGAGAGGCACAGATGATAGGCCAAAAAAGTTCCAAAAAAGAAAAGAAAGGGGGAGCTTCGTAGAATCTGTAGCATAGAGCTGGGCTTTAAGACCAATGAGATATGCCATGTGATGGGTGAGAATTAGAGGAAATAGGATCTATTAGTTAGATTGGCTTAGTGTGCAGGGTTTCTCCGAAGCAAAGGATGAACACGTGGTCGAGGAGGGTTAACCCTGTACGATACAATGCATCTGTTTTTTTTCTTGAGTCTCTCTGCTCATCACTTTACTGTTCTAACAGTGAGAAAAAGCACAACACCAGCATTATTTTCTTATACTCCTTTGCAACTCTGGGTTCACCCCAAGTAAACAGAATGACTGTATTTCATTTATCTTAAAATGCCTTTTTAACAGTCTAGATGCATCTTTCATTTTCTGTGGCATCCTCTCGTTGGGGAGTTCTCAGCATTGGTGCTGCTGACTTCCTGAGCTGGTAACTCCTCCATGGGCACCCTCCTGCCCACGGTCGGGTGATGAGCAACATCTCTTACCTGTACCTACAAAAGGCCAGGAGTGCCGCCTCCGTTGGGACAACTGAAAATGTGTCCAGGTGTTGCCAAATGTTCCTTGGAGAGCAAAATTGCCCCAGGGAGAGAGTGCTCTGTTACCTGTGTTTTCCTTTTGAACATAAGATAATGGATGGCCTGACTTAACATTGATTCTTAGAATCAGTAAAATCTGGTTTTTGCTTTAAAAATCCCCTTGTGTGCCCTACTTTTCTTATTTTTCAGTGTTTGATTTTCTGCTCCCTGTTGCCCCTGTACCTTGAATGCCCTCCTCATTTCCAGATCTGCACATGTTCAAAGCCTGGGGATGGTTCAAGGCCAAGCTAAAATGCCTGTCCCTTGTTTTTTGGTGCTTCCAGTATTGTGATGAATTGTCAGCTGTCATGAATTGTCAACTCTCTGTGAGCAAGGACCATATCTGTCTTGGTCACTACTCCATTGGCAACCAATAAATACTTGTTAAATGAACAAAGAAATTCCTGTAGCACTTTGTTGCTCACTTACAGTACCTTGTGAAACAACTCTTTGTGTAACATAACATAACATTTCTTCTTCAAAAGGGCAGATAACCTTTAGAGCAAGAGTCTTGTCATCCAACTTCATCACATCTTTAGTATGGAGCAGTTGGCACTTAGGAGACCATCATAAAATTGTAAGTACCAAAACATGTTTTCTGAATACTATGCTTCAAAAAGTGGTATTACTACTTTTGAAAGTTATGCTACTCAGTATTGGGGTACCCTCAGGACATTGGGCATCCCTGGTGGCTCAGATGATAAAGAATCTGCCTGCAATGCAAGAGGTGTGGGTTCAGTCCCTTGGTTGCGAAGATCCCCTGGAGGAGGGCATGACCACCCTTTCTAGTATTCTTGCTTGGAGAATCCCACGGACAGAGGAGCCTGGCGGGCTGTGCTGCATGGGGCCCTACACTATTACTCAGGACATACCCATTAATTGACATCATTTTCTAGTCCCCAGCATTAGCCTGGGATTTCCTTCATTCTGTTCTCATTTATCTGCTGAGCATGTACCTGAAAATCAGACAGATCTGGTTTTGAATACTATCTGCAAGTCTATAATTGTCTCATCTATAAAATAGGAAAAATAGTAATCCTATCTCAGAAGGTTATTTTAGGAAATAAGGGTATATAAAGCATATAACATATAAAAATGTATAAAATATGTATATAAAAATGTGTAAAAATATAATTATTACTTCTTTGAGCATCCCCTCTGTGAGAATACTTTAAATTGAGGTTTGGTGTATGTTCCAATAATTGATTTTAGATAATTGATTTAAAATCCTTAACTTTACTCTTGGATCTGCCATTTAGATAGCACATGGCGAAGGCCATTCATCTCCATTCACAACAGTGTCAAATGGGGCTGTTGACGTGGACATTAACCCGGGGTGTTAGCCTGGAGCCTCAGCTCCCCTGCACAGAGGTGTCTGCCCCGAGCTCGTGGGGTGTCATCGGGCCATGGCGACTAGGAGCCTAAGAGACAGAAAATGGAGCCTGTACACTCAGCCTGGGTCTGAAAACTGGCAGTTTTAGTAGAAAACTCTCATGGAGCCCCCAGAAGATTCAAAGGGAGACAATATGGCAAAGATATGGTAGAATTAGTGGCCATCTTTATTTATTTTTGTGGCCATCTTTATGTGGCAGGGCAGAACCTGGGTTTTCACACCCTCCCCCCTGAGCCCCCATGAAATCAGCTAAGGCGTTGCCTTTAAAAAATTCTCCAGGAATGCAGAAGTTCAACTAACTGATGTCATTTCAGGTGATACAGCGATTATTTTAGGTAGATACCAATTCAATAGTCAGCCACTCAGTTGCAGAATACTAAGAACATTGGCTCAGCAGTTCCCCACCCTCACCTCCTTGTGTCTATAGAAAGCTTATCTGAATGGTTAGCTATCTTCAGGAAAGATTGCTTTCATATATTTGCTGCCATGGCAGATTCTTCTTAATGAAGTTCTTTGTTGATGTTGCAGTTTTTGTTTATTCTTACATCTTAGATGCAGTCTGAGGGAGCCGGAAAGACCTTTTAAAAACAAGGCAATTACTTTCCAGATTATCCAGAGAAAGTGTAAGCCAAGTGAACAATTAACTACAGGTGGGCAGGGGGAACAGAATGCCATTTATAGTATGGTTGATGGTGCCAATCTCCAGCTTGAAGTAAAGATTGGAGAGAAGTTTAGCAAGGAAAAAAGTATGTTCATTGTGGTAAACATTCATTTATTTAATCTTCTAACCATTTATTTCTTTGAAGTGCATTTTGGTTAGTCAGCAAATATTGAATACTTCCTATATCAAGCAGTAAAGATGCAAAATTGGTTCATTTTTAAAATGCGTTGGATGCTCAAACTAAATAGAGGAAAAAACAGGTTCTTAAATATAGAGAATTTTTTTTTCCTTGATACTTTTGAATTAAGAAATACTAAGGGTTGTGTTATTGGCTATGCTTTTGATTACGCAGCAGGGTCATAAGAAATAACATCCTTTATCCAGGTCTAGACATCCTGTGGTGGTCATGGGGGACCTTGAAAGAGCTTCTGGTGATGAATCGGCAACACATTTGGGTAATTAACTTAACGTAGTTTAATGACATCGTGGGGGGCGATGAATCAGCCAGGTTCTTAACTGTCAAAAATAGGACATGTCTGTGACTCCACCCACTTAGGTGAGCTACTGAGGCTGCAGCGAGAAGCAGAGTGTCCCCAGAGGCCAGTGCATTCTGCACGGTGGCTTCTGGCTGCAAAGAGACTTTGCTAACAGTGAGCATGTGTGTTAGCACCAAGCCTCCCTCTCAATGGAAAGGCAGCCCAGAGAGCAGATCCTGTTAGCACTAGGTCAGTATCATCCCCTTGTCAAAAATAGGCCATGAATTATGAGACAGAGTTTTACTTATGGTGGAGTCAGACACATTAGGAGATTAATTTATTAGCTGGAAAAGTGGAGATGGTTCTCTGGGCTCATTTTTTAGGTGGAGTCTAAGTGATCTGGATCACTGCCCACCAGTGAAATCGCTGGGCATGGTAGACAAAGAAAATGTTCCTTCTAATGATTTTTATGAGCTGAGTCGCTTTTGTTCCCAGCTGGATGCTCTTTTCCTTTTTTTATTGTTGCTGAGCAAAGAATTTATAAAAAGCTTTTTCTTCTTCTTTTTTTTTTTCTTTTTATTAAAAACCCTGCTCAATTGAAATGGAAGTTCATTAAGTCCTGTTCATTTCTCTTCCTGTCATAATAACCCCGTCCCCCTCTGCTCTGTTCAGCAGTGCCTGGCAGCGCTGGTCAACGTTTTAAGTCTGAGCAGACTATTACATAGATATAGATATGCAATATCTAACATCAAGAGGAAGTTTAATTTCGCATGGACAGAATAGGAGCACTCAGGCTAGATGCTGACCATAAATTTCAAATTAGTACCTCAACTTAGAGGGGAATCCCTGTGGAAAATTAAATCAGCACTCAGAAACTCTTGTGCCAAGCAGCCTGCCTACATTGTCTCAGTTTTCATAGCACCTTTTAAGAGTGAGGTACTCATTGTCCCCATTTTAGAGATGAAACAAAGGCTCAGGGGCATTTAGGAACTTTGCCAAGAATCCTAAACTTGGCTAATAAGGGGTGGGCCTGAGATCCAAATCTGGTCTGGCTTGACTCTGAAGCACATGTGATTTTCAGTTGCTCAGTGGTGTCCAACTCTTTGTGACCCTATGGGCTGCAGCACGCCAGGCCTCCCTGTCCTTCACCATCTTCCAGAGCTTGCTCAGGCTCATGTCCATTGAGTCGGTGATTGCATCCAACCATCTTGTCCTCTGTTGTTCCCTTCTCCTACTGCCTTCAGTTCTTCCCAGCATCAGGGTCTTTTCTAGCGAGTCAGCACTTTGCATCAGGTGGCCAGATATCCCCTGAAAATAGGCCATGAATTATGAGACAGAGTTTTACTTATGGTGGAGTCAGACACATTAGGAGATTAATTTATTAGCTGGAAAAGTGGAGATGGTTCTCTGGGCTCATTTTTTAGGTGGAGTCTAAGTGATCTGGATCACTGCCCACCAGTGAAATCGCTGGGCATGGTAGACAAAGAAAATGTTCCTTCTAATGATTTTTATGAGCTGAGTCGCTTTTGTTCCCAGCTGGATGCTCTTTTCCTTTTTTTATTGTTGCTGAGCAAAGAATTTATAAAAAGCTTTTTCTTCTTCTTTTTTTTTCTTTAATTAAAAACCCTGCTCAATTGAAATGGAAGTTCATTAAGTCCTGTTCATTTCTCTTCCTGTCATAATAACCCCGTCCCCCTCTGCTCTGTTCAGCAGTGCCTGGCAGCGCTGGTCAACGTTTTAAGTCTGAGCAGACTATTACATAGATATAGATATGCAATATCTAACATCAAGAGGAAGTTTAATTTCGCATGGACAGAATAGGAGCACTCAGGCTAGATGCTGACCATAAATTTCAAATTAGTACCTCAACTTAGAGGGAATCCCTGTGGAAAATTAAATCAGCACTCAGAAACTCTTGTGCCAAGCAGCCTGCCTACATTGTCTCAGTTTTCATAGCACCTTTTAAGAGTGAGGTACTCATTGTCCCCATTTTAGAGATGAAACAAAGGCTCAGGGGCATTTAGGAACTTTGCCAAGAATCCTAAACTTGGCTAATAAGGGGTGGGCCTGAGATCCAAATCTGGTCTGGCTTGACTCTGAAGCACATGTGATTTTCAGTTGCTCAGTGGTGTCCAACTCTTTGTGACCCTATGGGCTGCAGCACGCCAGGCCTCCCTGTCCTTCACCATCTTCCAGAGCTTGCTCAGGCTCATGTCCATTGAGTCGGTGATTGCATCCAACCATCTTGTCCTCTGTTGTTCCCTTCTCCTACTGCCTTCAGTTCTTCCCAGCATCAGGGTCTTTTCTAGCGAGTCAGCACTTTGCATCAGGTGGCCAGAGTATTGGAGCTTCAGCTTCAGCATCAGTCCTTCCAATGAATATTCAGGGTTGATTTCCTTTAGGACTGACGAGTTTGATCTCCTTGCTGTCCAAAGGTCTACTGCAACAATTGTTGATATGTGGGAATCATGGTGGAAGGAAGGGCCCTGTGCAGCTCTTGGCTCATTTTCTGATGGTTGTGACCTTGGGCTTTGGTTCAGGAAATAGGTTTATGGAAGGATCCAGTGTCACCTGGCATGAGAAAGGAGTAGTTAATGGCCCTCATTCTGCCCTGGAAGGTTGTGGTGTCCAACCACTCACAATAAAAGTTCAGTAGTAGAGTTTAGCCATGTGTGCTTCTCTAAAGTGGGGCTGGAGGACCCTTTGTTGAGATTTTATTTGAAACACTCACGGGCAAGAGCTTTCAAGGAGAACATCTAGAGAAAGATTCAGAAAACAGCTCATGTAAGTGAAGCAGCAGGCCTTGGGGAGAGAAATGGAAAAGTTGCTCAATATAGTACATATGAGAATAAGAAGCCTGCATTTATTGAAAGAAGCAGAGACAAGGAAAAAAGGTAAAAAAGAGAGACAACTGAAATAAAAAGAGATAACTTACAGCATTTGAAAGGGAATTGAGTCCTCAGTGGAACTTTGGAAAATTGCTTTCCAATATTCTCAAGCGTGGGCTGGGTTATTGGTCCATGCCATGCTTTTATGCCAAATTCCCTTTTTAAAGGCCCAGCACCTACGAAACTGAGGTACCACCATTTTAGAGATGAAACAAAGGCTCAGGGGCATTTAGGAACTTTGCCAAGAATCCTAAACTTGGCTAATAAGGGGTGGGCCTGAGATCCAAATCTGGTCTGGCTTGACTCTGAAGCACATGTGATTTTCAGTTGCTCAGTGGTGTCCAACTCTTTGTGACCCTATGGGCTGCAGCACGCCAGGCCTCCCTGTCCTTCACCATCTTCCAGAGCTTGCTCAGGCTCATGTCCATTGAGTCGGTGATTGCATCCAACCATCTTGTCCTCTGTTGTTCCCTTCTCCTACTGCCTTCAGTTCTTCCCAGCATCAGGGTCTTTTCTAGCGAGTCAGCACTTTGCATCAGGTGGCCAGAGTATTGGAGCTTCAGCTTCAGCATCAGTCCTTCCAATGAATATTCAGGGTTGATTTCCTTTAGGACTGACGAGTTTGATCTCCTTGCTGTCCAAAGGTCTACTGCAACAATTGTTGATATGTGGGAATCATGGTGGAAGGAAGGGCCCTGTGCAGCTCTTGGCTCATTTTCTGATGGTTGTGACCTTGGGCTTTGGTTCAGGAAATAGGTTTATGGAAGGATCCAGTGTCACCTGGCATGAGAAAGGAGTAGTTAATGGCCCTCATTCTGCCCTGGAAGGTTGTGGTGTCCAACCACTCACAATAAAAGTTCAGTAGTAGAGTTTAGCCATGTGTGCTTCTCTAAAGTGGGGCTGGAGGACCCTTTGTTGAGATTTTATTTGAAACACTCACGGGCAAGAGCTTTCAAGGAGAACATCTAGAGAAAGATTCAGAAAACAGCTCATGTAAGTGAAGCAGCAGGCCTTGGGGAGAGAAATGGAAAAGTTGCTCAATATAGTACATATGAGAATAAGAAGCCTGCATTTATTGAAAGAAGCAGAGACAAGGAAAAAAGGTAAAAAAGAGAGACAACTGAAATAAAAAGAGATAACTTACAGCATTTGAAAGGGAATTGAGTCCTCAGTGGAACTTTGGAAAATTGCTTTCCAATATTCTCAAGCGTGGGCTGGGTTATTGGTCCATGCCATGCTTTTATGCCAAATTCCCAAATTCTGTTTTGCACAAAGACTTGTCTGCTAGCACCTACCGAACTTTAGCCACCAATCTAGGCCTGGGTCTTGACGGTCGTCACTTTCTGTTCTTTCACCTGCTCTAATCAAATGAAAAAGCTGAACTCCTAGAGGAGATTTCTGCCTCTTCATGACTGTAATGCTCACAGCAGACTTGTGAATTCCATGAGCACAGATATACCTACCTTCAAAAAACAAGAGCATTCCAGAGCAGACTCACCAACCTTTGCATTTGCCAACTCTTGAATTACCAGTGCCTTGGCTCTTTCCTTCTAGGAATGTGGAAAGCCAAGAGTTGGCTTTAGAAACTATTGGCATCCTGGCTTCCGTGCCACTGGAGTAGGATGGAATCGTTTAATAATTTTTTTTTCTCCGGTGGTGAGATGTCAGTCTCTATCTGCACAGCCTGCATCTCCCATCTGGCCCGGGAGGGTGGAGGGTAGAGTTGCAGAGAGAGCAATGTGTGCAGAGAAATGCACCCTTCCCTAACGGACTCCCACAGATCTGATTCAGGCTCTGGTCCTCAGCTTCTTGGTATTTAGCTCTTCAGTTTTCATTCTGTTCTGTTGCATTTTGTACCCAGGTATATTTTTTGTTGGGCTTTCCCCCCACCTTGTAAACAGATCTTTTGGAAATCCAGTATATGAAAATAATAATAAATACAGCCATGTTTGTTTTGCCTTAAAATTGTAAAGGAAAACTACAAGATACTTTTATCTATTGATTTTCTGAGTACAATCAAAATGAAATCTGACTTGCCAAAACTGAATTTACAGTCAGTTTTTCCATTGTACAGCTCCTGAAGACACTGACCTTATTGTGAACTTCATCTGTCCGTGGCCTCCTATAGGCCCTGCTTTGGTTTCATCTGTCCGTAGGGCCTCCAAAAAAAAGCCTGCATTTATTGAAAGAAGCAGAGACAAGGAAAAAAGGTAAAAAAGAGAGACAACTGAAATAAAAAGAGATAACTTACAGCATTTGAAAGGGAATTGAGTCCTCAGTGGAACTTTGGAAAATTGCTTTCCAATATTCTCAAGCGTGGGCTGGGTTATTGGTCCATGCCATGCTTTTATGCCAAATTCCCAAATTCTGTTTTGCACAAAGACTTGTCTGCTAGCACCTACCGAACTTTAGCCACCAATCTAGGCCTGGGTCTTGACGGTCGTCACTTTCTGTTCTTTCACCTGCTCTAATCAAATGAAAAAGCTGAACTCCTAGAGGAGATTTCTGCCTCTTCATGACTGTAATGCTCACAGCAGACTTGTGAATTCCATGAGCACAGATATACCTACCTTCAAAAAACAAGAGCATTCCAGAGCAGACTCACCAACCTTTGCATTTGCCAACTCTTGAATTACCAGTGCCTTGGCTCTTTCCTTCTAGGAATGTGGAAAGCCAAGAGTTGGCTTTAGAAACTATTGGCATCCTGGCTTCCGTGCCACTGGAGTAGGATGGAATCGTTTAATAATTTTTTTTTCTCCGGTGGTGAGATGTCAGTCTCTATCTGCACAGCCTGCATCTCCCATCTGGCCCGGGAGGGTGGAGGGTAGAGTTGCAGAGAGAGCAATGTGTGCAGAGAAATGCACCCTTCCCTAACGGACTCCCACAGATCTGATTCAGGCTCTGGTCCTCAGCTTCTTGGTATTTAGCTCTTCAGTTTTCATTCTGTTCTGTTGCATTTTGTACCCAGGTATATTTTTTGTTGGGCTTTCCCCCCACCTTGTAAACAGATCTTTTGGAAATCCAGTATATGAAAATAATAATAAATACAGCCATGTTTGTTTTGCCTTAAAATTGTAAAGGAAAACTACAAGATACTTTTATCTATTGATTTTCTGAGTACAATCAAAATGAAATCTGACTTGCCAAAACTGAATTTACAGTCAGTTTTTCCATTGTACAGCTCCTGAAGACACTGACCTTATGTGCTGTGTAACTTCATCTGTCCCGTGGGCCCTCCTATAGGCCCTGCTTTGGTTTCTCTTTAGGCTTCCATGCTGCAGGACGTGCAGGGCGCTGTTGTCCCTCAGCACACATGATTGACAGGTTCACTTCTGGAGGCAACTGTCAGAAACCCAAGTCATGGAACTCTTGGATTCTTTCAGAAGCCATTAGTGACACTTGGGTTTCTACCTCTCATACCAAAATAGGCAAGGGGAAAAACCAATCAGCCCAACAATACTTTAAAACTGATTTTTGTACCTATCTCATATGACAAATTAACTAGAGAAAATGCCTACTTCCTAGGTCTGCTTACTTGTTTTTGTCTGCGGTATCTTCATGTCGTGGGTTTCCCAGGTGGCGCAGTGGGAAAGAATCTGCCTGCCAACGGAAGAGACACAAGAGCCTCTGGGTCAGGAAGATCCCCTGAGGGAGGTCACGGCAACCCACTCCAGTGTTCCTACTGGGAGAATCCCATGGGCAGAGAAGCCTGGCAGGCTACAGTCCATGGAGTCACAAAGAGTCGGACACCGAAATGACAGCACGCACATTCGCATGTGTTTCCACGGTGGCTCGCTGATAAGGAGTCTGCCTGCCAATGCAGGACACACAGCTTTGATCCCTGGAAAGGGAAGATCCTCCAGGATAGGAAATGGCAATCCAGTCCAGTATTCTTGCCTGGAGAATTCCATGGACAGAGGAGCCTGGCAGGCCACAGTCCCTAGAGGTCTCCAAGAGTCTGACACAGCTGAGCACGCAGCAGACAGACCCTCTTCATGCCAGTGTTTGCCCTGCAGCCCTTTCACCTGCCATAAAGAACTCTACACAGGCACTGGCAACAAAAATGTTACACGACCCAATGTCACCCCAGGAAGATGTTACTGAATATGTCTGCACACATGCTGAGATCCTGTATGTGGTGTGAGTGAAGAATAAGGGCACTGGTCAGTTTCATCGAACAGGGAGAAGACAAATGGACATGCCCTCAATTTCTTCTCCCTGCCCTTTCGTCACCTCACCCCACACACTGCACCCCAGGGAATGGCCCCAGCTTCATTGTCTTCACTTTCAAGGCCAGTCAGACCTTCAGACAGTACAGTGCATGTTGCCATCACTTAAGAGAAACCCCTAGGAGAGTCTCATGTCGTCCTGAGACACGGTCCTGTAATCTGTTTTCCAGTCAGTAGAGGAATGGGGTCGGACAGCGTTGGCCAACATACCATGAAGACTGTGTGTGTCAGTCACTCAGTCATGCCCAACTCTGCGACCCTGGGGGCTGGGCCCGCCAGGCTCCTCTGTCCATGGAATTCTCCAGGTAGGAATACTGGAGTGCGTTGCATTTCCTTTTCTAGGGGATCTTCCTCTCCCAGGGAGGAAACCCGGGTCCCCTGCCTTGCCAACGGATTCTAACATGAGGAGAGTGTCCACCATCAAATGTGAACTTGGCTCTTGTTTTGTCGGGGGAGGAATATGTTTCTCACGACTTCAGTATAATATACTGAATCAGGGTGTGTGTGTTCTATTTGACTCTGCTGATGGGATTTATGTATGGAACATCCGTTTCCTGTACAGATATCATTGAGTACAGATTACCATAATATGACGACTGCAAGCGCATGGAGGGTGTGTAGGATGTTAAGGTTCAAGAAATGTAATGATGAGGAAAATCGGAGAAAACCTGAAAATATGCAAACAATGAAATTATCAATGTGACTTTTTTCCCTCAAGACATAGTGAAGCAGCTATGTCCTCCCTATACTCTGTGGAAATAGGACAACAAATAGATGATCTTCATGTGTTACCATCTTCCTTTTTTGGATTCATTTTTTTTAATAGAGCAGTAACACGTAAAGGACAGTTCCCAAGGTCTTGCGTGTGGTTTGAGAATGTTCTCTCGGTTATGGCTTCTTCCCTCTGGGCTCTGAATGGTGTCTGGTGTCTGTAGGTGTCAGTAGATCTGAGGGCCTATTGTATTTCTTTTTTTTTTTTTTCCAGTGTGGACCATTGTTTAAAAGTCTGTATTAAATCTTGTTACAGTACTGTTTATATTTTGGGTTTGGGGCCATCTTAGCTCCCCAGCCAGGGATTGAACCTGCACCCTCTGCATCAGAAGGCAGAGTCCTAACCACTGGACCACCAGGGAAGTCCTCCCTCTTGTATTTCTTTGTATTTCTTAATGTCAAGGGAGTAGGGCGCTTTCCCCAAAGTCCGGCTGACAGTGACTCCTGGGGAAAGAAGAACAACCCGGCTAAACAGATGGGAAATATCTGGAGCCATGAACACCTCGTTAGTGGAGGCCAGCAGGTCAGGCAGTAATTGCTCAGAGCCTCTTTCAGGGGCAGCAGTGGAATTACCATAGTATAAATTGGCTTCAGGGGACAAATCGATCAACCAAAAGAGGTTTAACGATTTTTAGTGTTCAGTTACACTAAGGGCTTGGCTTTCCGGAGTCAGTGAGAGGATACGTGCCAGTCAACTCTGCTTAATTTTAGACCGTGTGTCCCCCATATGACCTCCCAACACCGAAGCATTTCTTGTTCCCAGGGCCACCTTACCCTAAGACAGCTGTGAGTCTTTGCTGTCTGAGGAATATTTTTGATCAGTATAATATACTGAACTGGCATTTGACTCTGCTGATGGGATTTATGTATGGAACATCCGTTTCCTGTACAGATATCATTGAGTACAGATTACCATAATATGACGACTGCAAGCGCATGGAGGGTGTGTAGGATGTTAAGGTTCAAGAAATGTAATGATGAGGAAAATCGGAGAAAACCTGAAAATATGCAAACAATGAAATTATCAATGTGACTTTTTTCCCTCAAGACATAGTGAAGCAGCTATGTCCTCCCTATACTCTGTGGAAATAGGACAACAAATAGATGATCTTCATGTGTTACCATCTTCCTTTTTTGGATTCATTTTTTTTAATAGAGCAGTAACACGTAAAGGACAGTTCCCAAGGTCTTGCGTGTGGTTTGAGAATGTTCTCTCGGTTATGGCTTCTTCCCTCTGGGCTCTGAATGGTGTCTGGTGTCTGTAGGTGTCAGTAGATCTGAGGGCCTATTGTATTTCTTTTTTTTTTTTTTCCAGTGTGGACCATTGTTTAAAAGTCTGTATTAAATCTTGTTACAGTACTGTTTATATTTTGGGTTTGGGGCCATCTTAGCTCCCCAGCCAGGGATTGAACCTGCACCCTCTGCATCAGAAGGCAGAGTCCTAACCACTGGACCACCAGGGAAGTCCTCCCTCTTGTATTTCTTTGTATTTCTTAATGTCAAGGGAGTAGGGCGCTTTCCCCAAAGTCCGGCTGACAGTGACTCCTGGGGAAAGAAGAACAACCCGGCTAAACAGATGGGAAATATCTGGAGCCATGAACACCTCGTTAGTGGAGGCCAGCAGGTCAGGCAGTAATTGCTCAGAGCCTCTTTCAGGGGCAGCAGTGGAATTACCATAGTATAAATTGGCTTCAGGGGACAAATCGATCAACCAAAAGAGGTTTAACGATTTTTAGTGTTCAGTTACACTAAGGGCTTGGCTTTCCGGAGTCAGTGAGAGGATACGTGCCAGTCAACTCTGCTTAATTTTAGACCGTGTGTCCCCCATATGACCTCCCAACACCGAAGCATTTCTTGTTCCCAGGGCCACCTTACCCTAAGACAGCTGTGAGTCTTTGCTGTCTGGGAGGTATAAATCCACAGTGGCAGCGAACATTCCTTTTTCTCCTAATGAGCCCATCAGCTTTGTCCTCCTACTTTTGGTGCCTTTTTTTCCCCCCTACTCTTGCACTGGTTACACCTCAGGACCCTTGCAGCCTCGGGGCACCTGCGTGAGAGTCCTCCTGACCATCCACGAGCCCAGCCCAGCGCCCCAGCCTGCCTTTCGTGCTTCCTCATGGAATTCCTCCCACCTGCCTGCCCATGGAGGGAGATGGTGAAAATAATGAGAAAGGACCAAGATCCAAGAGGAGAAATGTACTGAATGTTCCGGACTCCTTGGAGAGAGGTGTTTGTTCAAGGCATTATTAATATTTTTGTGGGGAACAGCAACATTGATTTTTCATCCAAGAACCATTCTGCCTTTGCGCGGAGTTACCAGAGCGTTGAGCCTTTCTCTTTTGTAAATGGGCTAAGTGCCTCACCCATGGCCTCATAGCATGGACTTTGAGGCCAGTGTTTTTTTATGTCCAGCTGCAGGCATGAATCTTTGCTCCATTTTGCAGGTGCCTGGGAGCACGTCTATTCACCAGCATTTGTCTTGAGTAATACCGCATTATTTTTAAGTTTTCTCTCTGGGGCTTGGTGTCTGAGTTCGCTAAGGTTACGCACATTACTCTGTTGTGCATAGACTGCTCAGCACAGGCTCCAGGCGGCAAACCCTACCACGCCGATGAGTGTCACAGTTTCCTTTGCAGCCCAGCTATTCGCATGTCCGGCTAAACCTTGATGCCCATGAGTGTGTTTCACGGAGCCGGGCGTGGAGCCGCCAGATCACCTCTGCAAGCCGGTGCTCCAAGGGGAACCCTTGGGCTTGTTTTCACCGGACAAGGCGTCACAGGTGGGCTTGCTCCCCATTCCCTCAGGACGTGTTTAACGATTTTTAGTGTTCAGTTACACTAAGGGCTTGGCTTTCCGGAGTCAGTGAGAGGATACGTGCCAGTCAACTCTGCTTAATTTTAGACCGTGTGTCCCCCATATGACCTCCCAACACCGAAGCATTTCTTGTTCCCAGGGCCACCTTACCCTAAGACAGCTGTGAGTCTTTGCTGTCTGGGAGGTATAAATCCACAGTGGCAGCGAACATTCCTTTTTCTCCTAATGAGCCCATCAGCTTTGTCCTCCTACTTTTGGTGCCTTTTTTTCCCCCCTACTCTTGCACTGGTTACACCTCAGGACCCTTGCAGCCTCGGGGCACCTGCGTGAGAGTCCTCCTGACCATCCACGAGCCCAGCCCAGCGCCCCAGCCTGCCTTTCGTGCTTCCTCATGGAATTCCTCCCACCTGCCTGCCCATGGAGGGAGATGGTGAAAATAATGAGAAAGGACCAAGATCCAAGAGGAGAAATGTACTGAATGTTCCGGACTCCTTGGAGAGAGGTGTTTGTTCAAGGCATTATTAATATTTTTGTGGGGAACAGCAACATTGATTTTTCATCCAAGAACCATTCTGCCTTTGCGCGGAGTTACCAGAGCGTTGAGCCTTTCTCTTTTGTAAATGGGCTAAGTGCCTCACCCATGGCCTCATAGCATGGACTTTGAGGCCAGTGTTTTTTTATGTCCAGCTGCAGGCATGAATCTTTGCTCCATTTTGCAGGTGCCTGGGAGCACGTCTATTCACCAGCATTTGTCTTGAGTAATACCGCATTATTTTTAAGTTTTCTCTCTGGGGCTTGGTGTCTGAGTTCGCTAAGGTTACGCACATTACTCTGTTGTGCATAGACTGCTCAGCACAGGCTCCAGGCGGCAAACCCTACCACGCCGATGAGTGTCACAGTTTCCTTTGCAGCCCAGCTATTCGCATGTCCGGCTAAACCTTGATGCCCATGAGTGTGTTTCACGGAGCCGGGCGTGGAGCCGCCAGATCACCTCTGCAAGCCGGTGCTCCAAGGGGACCTGCAACAGGCTCTGCTCTGTGTGAAGAGGTCTTGTTTTCACCGGACAAGGCGTCACAGGTGGGCTTGCTCCCCATTCCCTCCATTAGGCAGACAGGCCCACACGTGTTAGGAGTTTGATCAGGATCAGAGGAGGACAGTGCCTCGCGTTTCTCTTCCTGCTGCTCATATTTATGGAGATGCCTCCTGGGAAACTGTTCACCCATCCAGAGTGCTTTCAGAGGTGCGAGGCCAGCACGTCTTTGTTATCATCAGGGCATTTTCTGATAATACTGCCCATCTCACCTAAATTATCCCATCAAGATTTATTTGAGAATTTTGTGCTCTCTTCTTTAAAAATATATTTAAAGATGGCAGTTTTTCTCCAAAAAGGAAAATGCCTGAGTCCCTGGTATTTTGGGGACGGGAGACATGGGTTCCGGTCTTGAAGCTCTGGAGCTAATGGGCTGTGTGCCTGGGCAGGACACAGCCTTTTCTGAGCCCCTTGGATTCACCGTTCTTTAAAGAGCATGGAACGTGTAGAAGCAGCACATAGACCCACGTGTAAATCCCTGATCCACCTTCTGTTAGCAGAGTGACCTGGCAGAAGTTCTGTAACCTCTTATGGTTTTCTGACCCATAAAATGGGTATAATATGTACATCAGAGGGTTATTTGGGGAGTTCACTGATTTCATAGGTAGTGAGTAACCAGTTTAGTGGCTATACATGGTAGCCTTTCCCAAAGTGTTCACTTTTATTTGCCGATCTCTTTGGCTCAGCTGCTTTTTTATTTCACGACTGTACAGACATTACAATAATGATAAATAGTTTTTTGTTTTATTGATTTTTCCTTTTTTGGGCTGCATCAGGTCTTAGTTACAGCACTTGGGATCTTTGTTGCATCATGGGCAATCTTTCATTGCGTCATGCGCGATCTTTCATTGCGTCATGTGCCATCTTTCATTGCATCATCCGCCATCTTTTGTTGCAGCACAGAGACTAGTTGGTGTTGTATAGGCTCCAGAGTGTGTGGGCTTCAGTGGTTGTGGCAGGTTGGCTTTCTAGTTAAGGCACACACAGTCAGTAGTTGTGGCGGTTGTGCAGGCTTAGTTGTTCTGTCGCGTGTGGGGTCTTAGTTCCCCAACCTAGGGATCGAACCTGCGATGCCTGCACTGCAGGGTGGATTCCTAACCATTGGACCACTAAGGAAATGGATTTTTTTTTTTTTTAATAAGAATGACTAAGAAATGACCAGTGGAGTTGGCCTCTGAAAAAATGAGAGTCATGCTTTTTTTTCTCAAGCCCATCCAGAGTGCTTTCAGAGGTGCGAGGCCAGCACGTTGTTATCATCAGGGCATTTTCTGATAATACTGCCCATCTCACCTAAATTATCCCATCAAGATTTATTTGAGAATTTTGTGCTCTCTTCTTTAAAAATATATTTAAAGATGGCAGTTTTTCTCCAAAAAGGAAAATGCCTGAGTCCCTGGTATTTTGGGGACGGGAGACATGGGTTCCGGTCTTGAAGCTCTGGAGCTAATGGGCTGTGTGCCTGGGCAGGACACAGCCTTTTCTGAGCCCCTTGGATTCACCGTTCTTTAAAGAGCATGGAACGTGTAGAAGCAGCACATAGACCCACGTGTAAATCCCTGATCCACCTTCTGTTAGCAGAGTGACCTGGCAGAAGTTCTGTAACCTCTTATGGTTTTCTGACCCATAAAATGGGTATAATATGTACATCAGAGGGTTATTTGGGGAGTTCACTGATTTCATAGGTAGTGAGTAACCAGTTTAGTGGCTATACATGGTAGCCTTTCCCAAAGTGTTCACTTTTATTTGCCGATCTCTTTGGCTCAGCTGCTTTTTTATTTCACGTACTGTACAGACATTACAATAATGATAAATAGTTTTTTGTTTTATTGATTTTTCCTTTTTTGGGCTGCATCAGGTCTTAGTTACAGCACTTGGGATCTTTGTTGCATCATGGGCAATCTTTCATTGCGTCATGCGCGATCTTTCATTGCGTCATGTGCCATCTTTCATTGCATCATCCGCCATCTTTTGTTGCAGCACAGAGACTAGTTGGTGTTGTATAGGCTCCAGAGTGTGTGGGCTTCAGTGGTTGTGGCAGGTTGGCTTTCTAGTTAAGGCACACACAGTCAGTAGTTGTGGCGGTTGTGCAGGCTTAGTTGTTCTGTCGCGTGTGGGGTCTTAGTTCCCCAACCTAGGGATCGAACCTGCGATGCCTGCACTGCAGGGTGGATTCCTAACCATTGGACCACTAAGGAAATGGATTTTTTTTTTTTTTAATAAGAATGACTAAGAAATGACCAGTGGAGTTGGCCTCTGAAAAAATGAGAGTCATGGGTGCCAACCCTCATCCACCACCCCACCCCCAGTGGGAAATCCTTGTGAAACTTTATAGCCAGCATTCTATGTTCTCAGTTCTACATTTGTGGATTCAATCAACTGCAGAACACAGCGCTGCACTTACTATTGAAAAAATTCCATGTACAGTCCATCCATGCCGGTCAAACCCATGTTATTCAAAGGTCAACTGTAATTCCAATATCCTGGCATCAACTGTTTTCAGTTTTTTTCTGGGACTCCTTCCAATACATCATAACATAGAGCCTTAGGAATTTGCCTAAGGAGAAATATGCAGAAATAATATAGGAAATGTCTATGGAGACATATACCAGTCTCTTCTTTGGAAATCAGAAAAATTATACTATTTTGTAATGAGATTGTAATGATATTAGAATTGCTTTACTGAAACAAATGACTGTCAATACTGAAAAACAGCTGAAAATTCAATCCAAGAAAATTTAGAGAGAAAGAGAGAGAAAAAACAAAATGGTCCTTTGCCCACGTTTATGGCAGACAAAGGAGTGATACTCCCGTAGGAGAGAGGTGGGCCCCTGGGTCTGGCAGATATTTGTCAAATGGAGCAAAACTGAAGCTCTTGTCTTCAACCTGACAAGAACGATGCCTCTTTCCTTTCCTCCATTAATATGGAGGGAATAACTAACAGGGAAGAACTTGTTGCAGAACTGAGTGAACAGCCTTTGGCACATGCCGGCCAAACAGGCCTCCAAGAGTTAAACAGTCTTGATTATTCTTTAGCCGTTAATGCTAACAAACGCTTGTAACTGGACTTGCCCTTCACAAAGCAAATTACTCCCTGACTCCACACAGAGTATATGCTGCGCCTGGCATTCTTCTCCCCCTGCCCTCTCGGGTGCCATTCTGCATTTCAAAAGGAAGGTCATGGCCTCATAACTTCAGAGCCACAAGACCCGGTTGCTCAGTTGTCTGATGCCAGCTGTGGCCATTTTGAAACTTTGCAAGAGAGAGAGAAAATCAAGACCTTCAAGAGGATGTAAAATCTCTGCTTATTTCCGAGAAAGGAGACACAGTTCTTGAGGCACTCGCCTGTATTCCCTTTTGCCTGGCGAAAATAATAAAGCCACTCTTTTCTGTTTCCTCTAAACTCTGTCTCCGTATTTCTAGTCGGTGGACAAGGAGCCAAGATTTTGGCAACCATACTAATAGGTGTCAGCTACTGGCCTAATATTTGTGCCCAAATTTTTCTGTATTCATTCTGTCTTCAATCCTACAGCAACCCAGTTAGCTAGGCATCTTATCCCTATTTCATCCAGGAAGAGGGCACTCAAGAGCTTACACACCTTTCTCAGTGTTTAGCCTTGAAATTGGGCCTCTTTCCCCTTACCCTGGAGAAGGAACTGGCAACCCACGCCAGTATTCTTGCCTGGAAAATTCCACGGACGGAGAAGCCTGGCGAGCTACAGTCCATAGACATGGGGCTTCCTCGATGGCTTGGCGGTGAGGAATCTGTGCGATGCAGGACACCTGGGTTTCATCCCTGGGTTTGGAAGATCCCCTGGAGGAGGTTATAGCCACCCACTCCAGTATTCGTGTCTGGAGATTCTCTGGGGACGGGGGAGCCTGGCGGGCCGCAATCTGTGGGGTCACATGACTGAAGTGACTAGGCAGCAGCCCTCAGCCTGCTGCCTCCCAGGGCACGTTCCCAGTCAAACCCAAAGTTCGCCCTTAAATTCTTAGCCTAAGTTCTGAAAACCTTTGCTCCAGGCTGAAAATTGGATGCTAGATATTTTATTAAGTCTCCTCAGGGTGGTCATTCATTCCAACATGACCACAGTCCAAGGCCCTGCCTCCCCTCTCAGGCCATTTGTCACTTGTCATGTTGCATTTAGGACACAAGAGGACGCATCCAGTAAAATGAATAGGAGGCACTTGGTGACTAATAGACTTCAGAAGCTGGCACTGGGACCAGAAAAGACCTTGTAGATCTTGGGGCGTCCTTTAGGCGTGTCTGATGGATTTCCAGAGCCACGGCATTTTTTAAGCACTTATCACAGCAAAGAGGATAAACACTGTGAGTTAAAAGGGGACAGCGTCAGGTCTGGGGGCAAGAGAAAATACTGTCATTTTGAAAGGGTTCTACCTCGATTTGAGACTTAAACCCAGGGCCCAGACCTAATCAAACCCTACTTGGGACTTGAACCCACATGGCCGGGACTCGAACCCAGCCAAAACCCTGCTTGGGACTTGAACCCACATGGCCGGGACTCAAACCCACACACCCTAGTAATTAAAATCACTGACCCAACATCTGGACCCATTGAGGTTCAGGTTCTTCCGGTCTCTTTGCAGAGAAGAATTTAGCAAGAGACAAAGTGATAGGTAAGAAATGGACTTATGCAGATTCAGAGAAAGCACACTCCACAGACAGAGTGTGGGCCATGGTAGAGCGAATCCAGCGGCCCTGAAAACATGGTGTTCTTAGCTTTTATGGGTAATACCATATGCTAGTGAGTGGGAGTATTATTCCAGCTCCTTTAGAGAAGGGGCAGAACTGTCATGGCGCCTCTGGGTGTGTCATTCTTTTCAAAAACTGTGCCCTGCCCCTTTCCCTATCCCTTACAGTTTGATGGCCCCTCCATGGGAAACAGCAAGATTCTAAGAAGTCAGACTTCCCTCCATATTTCGCTCCACCCTGACCCTGCTGCTTTGCTCTGCTGATGGGCAGAGCTGCATGCTCTCCTGCAGGCACAGTAAATGGCCTCTGTCGTCTCCTGATTTCTATGCCCTTTCATCCTATCAAACAAGGATATTAAGTTGGTCTGGCACCACTGGCTCTCCAGAAAGCTCCTTTGGCTGCTTAATCTACCAAAGAGGGTGGATTTATTTGGGTGTTTTCTTTTGGTACGAGTGAAAAAAAAAAATGAAAAGAGTGACCCGCAGTTAGCAGAAACGCCTGAACTGCCGTGCCAGGCCCACCTGTCAATAGGATGGCGGCCAAGTGGGGCAGATGGGATCCACACACAGCCGGTGGAGAGCCTCTTAATTTAGCCTCCGAGTCGTTTCCCGCTCTGCTCCAGGCCCGCTAGAAATAGGAAAGCCTTGGAAGACTAGAACGTGAATTGGAGAAACCAGCCAGGAGCCGGTGTGTGAAAACCTCACCTCCAGACGGCAGCAGCGGTGGTTGAGAAGAGCTGAAAACCAGAATGGAACACTGGTGTTACTCACGCTGCCTGGAAGGGGCTCCCTTGCCGTCTCCCTTTTTTGTGAGTCAGTGTCTACCTCTCCAGGCCTTCCCTGGTGGCTCATCAGTAAGAATCCACCTGCCAACGCAGGCGACACTGGAGATGGAAGGGAATGCCGGGTCGATCGCTGGGTCCAGGAGGTCCCTTAGAGAAGGAAAGGGCCACCCACTCCAGTCTTCTTGCCTGGAGAATCCCATGGACAGAGGAGCCTGGTGGGCTACAGTCATGGAGTCAAAAAAGAGCTGGTGAGCGACTAAACAACAATAAATACGCCTCTCCACACTTCAAGGGCACCCCTATCTGGGGGCTCTCCTAGCACCGCCTCCCCCTGCACAGCGTTGCAGGCCGAGCCGCTTGCCCTTGTTCGTGCATCCTCAGCACAGTGAGATGACCTCTTGTTGCAGCTGTGGGTGCATATTATTATTTGTGCTTTTATTTTGACTTGCTCCAAAAGGGAGGTCATGTCAACTGCAAATGTGTAATTAAAATGTAAAGTAAACCATTTACTTTGGGTGACAAAATCAGGGCAAGGGGAAACAGATTAGAAAGGGAAGAGAAAACAAAGAATGAAGCTTGTGCAGACATTACATGCTCTGCATTCTTCTACTCAGGTTTCCGGTGGGCCAGGGCATTTGCCCGAAGCATTCCGGCACCCCACCCAGCCCTCCTGCGGGGTCGGGAGCAGTGGCCTCAACTGTGTCTTTAGACAGGACATGACACACTTCCTGGGCTATGTCGTCCAGCATCCTCTCCTGTCCAGATATGGCATCACAGCTGAGTGCCCTTCAGAGAAAGCAGTGCTGCAGGGTGGCCAGTAGATGGCTGGCTCGGTTCCATTCACAGATGGGCTTGGGCGAATCAGGGCAATGGCAGATCTTGCCAACTCTGGTGGAAATCTGGATACGGGTTGTTGGTGCTGTGTGTGATGCTCTTGAAGGAATAGTCATTCTTTTCATCACCAAGCCTCTGAGCCCGTTCTTGACTTTGTGGACTTCCCTGAACTAAGGGAAGTCCCGCGTCTCATTGTACACAACGAACGTGGCAACCAGTGGCTTCACGAGCCCCCTCTGTAGCAAGAAGGTGGGCCGATGAGCCAGGCCTGCCAGCCTGCCCCTAAATTATGATAAGGGCACTGGCCGTGGCTGCAGAAGGCTTGCCTTTTCAGGGCGGTACCGGCATCCAGACCTGTGTCGTCTGGCAGTGGATGTCAGCCATGTCCTTCACGGAGACTGTGACCACCTTCTCCCCAGTACCATCCAAGCTGCTGTCCTGGCTGCGGGTCGTGGCGCCTGGCTCTTCTGCCTTCTCTGTGGTTCTGCGCGCCTGTCCACATCTCTGTCATGAGCTCATTTTCTGCCGACATCTGCCTGAGTTGGTTCCAGTTGTTACAAGAAAGAACTTGCTTGACACTCAGAGTTCTGACTCAGCCTCCCTCCACCTACAGACAGAGGAGAGGGAAGGCAAACTGCCATGAAGATCGGGGCTGGGAAAGTGCATGAGGACACAAGCCAGCTCTGTCCACAGAGAGTCTAGGAAGAAATTGAACTAAGGGAGACTGTTCCAGGGCCAGCCTCTGGAATCTCAGAGCCTGGATTTATGCTCAGATCGTAGGCAGCAGTAATAACAGGTGGCTGTTTAACTAGAAGCTTAAGTTATATACAGTTAAATTAGAATTTGTTGGTGGTGGTCACTAACTCATGTCTGACTCTTTGCAACCCCCAGACTAGAGCACACAAGGCTCTTCTTTCCTCCTCTGTCTCCCGGAGTTTGCTGAAACTCAAGGCCATTGAATCAGTGAAGCTATCCAGCCATCTCATCCTCCGTCACCCCCCTCTCCTGTCCTCAGTCTTTCCCAGCATCAGGGTCTTTTCCAGTGACTTGTCTCTTCGTATCTGAGACAAAGTATTAGAGCTTCAGGAACAACAACAGTCCTTCCGGTGAATATTTAGGGTTGATTTTAAACGTCGGGGGGTTTGGAAATCTGGATACGGGTTGTTGGTGCTGTGTGATGCTCTTGAAGGAATAGTCATTCTTTTCATCACCAAGCCTCTGAGCCCGTTCTTGACTTTGTGGACTTCCCTGAACTAAGGGAAGTCCCGCGTCTCATTGTACACAACGAACGTGGCAACCAGTGGCTTCACGAGCCCCCTCTGTAGCAAGAAGGTGGGCCGATGAGCCAGGCCTGCCAGCCTGCCCCTAAATTATGATAAGGGCACTGGCCGTGGCTGCAGAAGGCTTGCCTTTTCAGGGCGGTACCGGCATCCAGACCTGTGTCGCCTGGCAGTGGATGTCAGCCATGTCCTTCACGGAGACTGTGACCACCTTCTCCCCAGTACCATCCAAGCTGCTGTCCTGGCTGCGGGTCGTGGCGCCTGGCTCTTCTGCCTTCTCTGTGGTTCTGCGCGCCTGTCCACATCTCTGTCATGAGCTCATTTTCTGCCGACATCTGCCTGAGTTGGTTCCAGTTGTTACAAGAAAGAACTTGCTTGACACTCAGAGTTATGACTCAGCCTCCCTCCACCTACAGACAGAGGAGGGGGAAGGCAAACTGCCATGAAGATCGGGGCTGGGAAAGTGCATGAGGACACAAGCCAGCTCTGTCCACAGAGAGTCTAGGAAGAAATTGAACTAAGGGAGACTGTTCCAGGGCCAGCCTCTGGAATCTCAGAGCCTGGATTTATGCTCAGATCGTAGGCAGCAGTAATAACAGGTGGCTGTTTAACTAGAAGCTTAAGTTATATACAGTTAAATTAGAATTTGTTGGTGGTGGTCACTAACTCATGTCTGACTCTTTGCAACCCCCAGACTAGAGCACACAAGGCTCTTCTTTCCTCCTCTGTCTCCCGGAGTTTGCTGAAACTCAAGGCCATTGAATCAGTGAAGCTATCCAGCCATCTCATCCTCCGTCACCCCCCTCTCCTGTCCTCAGTCTTTCCCAGCATCAGGGTCTTTTCCAGTGACTTGTCTCTTCGTATCTGAGACAAAGTATTAGAGCTTCAGGAACAACAACAGTCCTTCCGGTGAATATTTAGGGTTGATTTTCTTTAGGATTTACTGATTTGATTGCCTTCCAGTCCAAGGGACTCTCAAGAGTCTTCTCCAGCACCACAGTTTGAAAGCATCAATTCTTCCGCACTCAGCCTTCTTTATGGTCCAACTCTCACATCTGTACATGACGACTGGACACCCATAGCTTTGACTGTATGAACCTTTGTCAGCAGAGAGATGTCTCTGCTTTTTACTACACTGTGTAGGTTTGTCAGGGCTTTTCCTCCAAGGAGAAAACGGCTTTTAGTCTCAGGACTACAGTCACCGTCTGCAGTGATTTTGGAGCCAAAGAAATAAAATCTGTCATTGCTTCCAATTTTACCCCTCCTATTTGCCATGAAGCAATGAGACCAAATGCCATGATCTTAGTATTTTTTTTTTGAATGTTGAGTTTCGAACCAGCTTTTTCACTCTCCTCTTTCACCCTCATCAAGAGGCTCTTTAGTTCCTCTTAACTTGCTGCCATTAGAGTGGTATCATGTGCACACCTGAGGTTGTGGATATTTTTCCTGGCAGTCCTGATTCCAGCTTGTGATTCACCCAGCTCTGCATTTCCCATGAAGCTGGGGGACACTATGCAGGCTTGTTGGACCCCTTTCCCAATTCTGAGCCAGCCAGTTCCACATCTGTTTCTAACTGTTCCTTCTTGACCTGCATGTAGGTTTCTCAGGAGACAGGTAAGGTGGTCTGGTATTCCCACCTCTTTAAGAATTGTCCAGTTTGTGGTGATCCACACAGGTGCACTGGCCACATATCAAGCATTCAATGCCACACTCACCGAGTGGCCACCATTTTGTATAGCAAAGATATAGAACACTGTCATCGTTAGAGAAAGTTCCATTGAGGCCCACTGGCCAAGAACCTTGAAATTACAGGCTGAGTGGCAGAATTACTGCCTTATTTAGTCACATCTGTCCTTTCTGGGGCTGATGAGGCTCAGGGTACGAAGGCAGCGGGGCAGCAGTTCTTTGCTTCTCCATCCTGGTGAATCCCAATCCACACAAGCTCACAGGACCAGGAAGCCCTGGGGGAAACCTCAGAGACAGGGGACCCCCATTCCTCTCCAGTACCTTCATCTCATGTCCTTTCCTACTGTTTCTGTTTTTTCTTTTTAAATTTTGGCCTCTTTTTTTGGTCTTTCATTTATTTATTTCCATCTATCTTTATTCTTTGCCCTGTGTGGGCCTCCCATGGCAGTGGCCTCTCTTGTTGCAGAGCACTGGCTCTGGGTGCATACGCTCCAGAGCGCTGGCTCCTAATTGGACACACCGGTCCAGCTGCTCCATGGCATGTGGGTTCTTCCTGGGCCAGGGATCAAACCATTGCCCCTTGCCGTGCAAAGCAGACTTTTTACCCACTGGACCACCAGGGAAGCCCCATACTGGTTTTTGTAAGTTGCATCAGGAGAAACAGAAGTAAAGGTTTTTGTATCCAGTCCTCGCCATCCTTCTCATCTTTCTGGGACTTGGACCAGGCTCTGAAGCCCAGGCCAGCACAGAGGGTGCTCAAGGGATGCAGGGTATGTTAGTGGCAGGGGCTCTGTGCTCACCCAGGACCTCCCACGATGCTTGGCGTACTGGAAGCACCCAGCGCATACCCACTAGGTTGACTTGGATCTAATGCAAACCTCAAGGGACCTGATCTAGGACAGTCAAATCGTTTCATGCCAAGTATCTTTCACCCAAGTGATGCAGGCGACACTAATAATGATGATAGGATGGTGCAGGCAAATGAGACTCAAAAAATGAGACTAACGTGTATACAGTCATTATCATTGGAATTATGCAAAATAGGATACAAACGTGAAGATGTTTGGAGCTACGAGAATGTTTCTTTTCAAATTCCTTAAATCCTATTATAGATATCAGAGTGGTTAAGGATGTTCAGATAGAGGTGAATCCTTCTGTGAAATGGCAGCAATAGTCCCTCCATGGACTGTGTGGGCTTCCTGGTGAGGCAAACGGTGAAGCATCTGCCTTCCGTGAGAGGAGTTCTGGGTTGGATCCTGGGTGGGAAGATCCCTGGAGAAGGGAATGGCCACCCACTCTAGTATTCTTGCTTGGAGCATTCCGTGGACAAGGAGTGGGGCTACGTTCTTTGCTTCTCCATCCTGGTGAATCCCAATCCACACAAGCTCACAGGACCAGGAAGCCCTGGGGGAAACCTCAGAGACAGGGGACCCCCATTCCTCTCCAGTACCTTCATCTCATGTCCTTTCCTACTGTTTCTGTTTTTTCTTTTTAAATTTTGGCCTCTTTTTTTGGTCTTTCATTTATTTATTTCCATCTATCTTTATTCTTTGCCCTGTGTGGGCCTCCCATGGCAGTGGCCTCTCTTGTTGCAGAGCACTGGCTCTGGGTGCATACGCTCCAGAGCGCTGGCTCCTAATTGGACACACCGGTCCAGCTGCTCCATGGCATGTGGGTTCTTCCTGGGCCAGGGATCAAACCATTGCCCCTTGCCGTGCAAAGCAGACTTTTTACCCACTGGACCACCAGGGAAGCCCCATACTGGTTTTTGTAAGTTGCATCAGGAGAAACAGAAGTAAAGGTTTTTGTATCCAGTCCTCGCCATCCTTCTCATCTTTCTGGGACTTGGACCAGGCTCTGAAGCCCAGGCCAGCACAGAGGGTGCTCAAGGGATGCAGGGTATGTTAGTGGCAGGGGCTCTGTGCTCACCCAGGACCTCCCACGATGCTTGGCGTACTGGAAGCACCCAGCGCATACCCACTAGGTTGACTTGGATCTAATGCAAACCTCAAGGGACCTGATCTAGGACAGTCAAATCGTTTCATGCCAAGTATCTTTCACCCAAGTGATGCAGGCGACACTAATAATGATGATAGGATGGTGCAGGCAAATGAGACTCAAAAAATGAGACTAACGTGTATACAGTCATTATCATTGGAATTATGCAAAATAGGATACAAACGTGAAGATGTTTGGAGCTACGAGAATGTTTCTTTTCAAATTCCTTAAATCCTATTATAGATATCAGAGTGGTTAAGGATGTTCAGATAGAGGTGAATCCTTCTGTGAAATGGCAGCAATAGTCCCTCCGCATGGACTGTGTGGGGCTTCCCTGGTGAGGCAAACGGTGAAGCATCTGCCTTCCGTGAGAGGAGTTCTGGGTTGGATCCCTGGGTGGGGAAGATCCCCTGGAGAAGGGAATGGCCACCCACTCTAGTATTCTTGCTTGGAGCATTCCGTGGACAGAGGAGCTGTGGGGGCTACAGTCCAAGGGATCGCAAAGAGTCGGACACGACTGAGTAACAAACACGTTCACTTTCCATGGAGTGAATGAGGACTAAATGAGCTCATGCAAGAAAAACATTGAGGACAGCCCTTGGCACATGAATACGAAGTATGCGGTTGAAATTACTGTTATTTTTGCACGGCAGATCTGCAGGATAATAAACGATCAGGGCCCCTGGGCATCCCTTCATGTATGGCTTCAGCCCCACTTCCCGTGGGGCAGGGACGAAGCCTCTGGACTTGAGGACCTGCCTGGCACCTGACGGCCCCAGACGTCTGTCCACAGGGAGCTATGGTAAGTCTCTACTGGGTGCTCCCTGCCTGAGGAGGCTGCCAGCCTCCTCAGGATCCTTTAGGCTTCTCGGCTTAAGCCACAGGGGTTTTGTGGTATTTCAGAAGAATTCCAGGTCTGTCCTCTTGGTCCTTTACAGCAATTCTACCCAAAACAAGGACACCCTCCAGTTCTCTCTCTGTGGCTCCCCCTCCTCCCTTCTGGTGAGTCCTGTGGCTAAGAACAGGCGCCTCGGGCTTCCCTGGTGGTCCAGTGGGTAAAGAGTCTGCCTCGCAGTGCATGGGGCACCAGTTCGATCCCTGGCCCAGGAAGACCCCACGTGCCATGGAGCAGCTGGCTGGGCCGGCGTGTTCAATTACACACCAGTGCTCTGGAGCGCATGCATCCAGAGCCAGTGCTCTGCAACAAGAGAGTCCACTGCAATGGGAGGCCCACACAGGCCAAAGAATAACGATGGATGAGAATAGGGGATTTCCCTGGTGGTCCAGAGGCTAAGACTCTGTGCTCTCAATGCTGGGGACCTGGGTTCAATCCCTGGTCAGGGAACTAGATCCCATATACCATAACTAAGACCCAGTGCAACCAAATAAATACATTAAAAAAAAAAAAAAGACGGATGAGAGTAAATGATGATTTAGAGGCAAAAACAAAACAGAACAAGGACACGGGCCTCTGGTGGTTTCCTGAGAGAGCCCTAGGAGCCGCCGTTTCTCCCCGCCCCCTCTCTAGAGGGCTTTGTCTTTCTGTATGTGTGATGTTGTCCCTCTCTTCTCTCTGGTCTTGGGTTCTCTGTGTCCCTAAAATCCTCTCTGCCCCTCAGGGCTGTGGTCTGGAATGCAGCCACTACCACTAGGGACCTTGCCCCCCTCAGCCTCCAGCACAGCCTTACCAGACCTTGGTTGGTGGCGTAGGGAGGGGGCCGCCCATCAGTGAACGAATTCTTCTTTCCCAAGACAAAACTGCATCCCCCTTCTTCCAGCCCCTTTTCCTCCAGAGCAGATACAATGTACGGGTTCTTGCCTGGAAAAGCTCGTGGTGGGGAAGTCGGCGGGCAAGTCTCACAAGACAAACTTTCAAACAGCCACGGTATTGAAATAAAATCTCAGCAGCTTTGTAACTGACGCAGTCTGCTTTTAAGCAGGCAAAATCACTAAGAATAAAATGCTTATAATGAAAGCACTGTACTTTGTCTGAACCCACTCATTATCCTTTTTCTGGATATATATATCCCTCTTTGTTTCCAGGATAACCTTTTTATAGTCGGGGAGGTTGTATTATAATTATCCCCATTTAAAAATTTATTTATTTTGGCTGTGCTGGAAAAGAGCCTGATGATAGGAAAAATAGAAGGCAGAAGGTGAAGGGGCGGACAGAGGACGCGATGGTTGGCAGGCATCACGGAGTCAATGGACGTGAGTGTGAGCAGGCTCTGGGAGAGGGTGAAGGGCAGGGAAGCCTGGCGTGCTGCAGCCCATGGGGTCGCAGAGTCGGCCACAACGGAGGGGCTGCAATGGACTGTGCTGGGTCTAGGGGCTCTTCCCTAGTTGAAGCAAGCGGGGGCTACTTTCTAATTGCGCTGCTTCGGCTTCTCATTACAGTGGCTTCTCTTGCTGCAGAGCACGGGCTCCTGAGCGGGAGGGTCTTCAGGAGCTGCGGCCTGTGGGCTCAGGCGTAGCAGCTCCCGGGCTCTAGGGCTCAGGCTCGGTAGCTCTGGGGCTCAGGCTTGGCAGTTCCAAGGCATGTGGGGTTTTCATGGATGAGGCATCGAACCTGTAGCTCCCACCTGGGCAGGCAGGTGGTTTAAGCACTGAGCCACCAGGGAAGCCCTATGACCTCCATCTTTAAAAGTGGGAACGGAGCCTCAGCGAGCCGTCAGGATGTGCGCACTATCACAGACCTGGTTTGACTGCACCAGGGCCCAGGACACTCATCGACTAGGGATGTTCCGCCCCAGTCGGTCCCTCCACGCCCACGTCGGCTCTAGGACGCTACAGTTTCCACCAGAGATTCCAGAACCGCTCAGACCAAACTTGCCCAAGAGCATCTGTGTGGCTTTGATGCACGTGGTGTCCTTTATATGTCATAGTCCCCGTGAGACGTTCCCGGGGACTCTGGGCTGAATGGCTGCTCAGAGCTCTCATCACAGTCTGGGTCTTAGTCCTCCACGGCGCGTCTTAGACCAGAGCCATTGAGCTAAGGCAGGAACTCCAGGGACAGAAGGAGCTCTCTCAGGGTTTAGTGGAATACATTGCAGCTTTGTAACTGACAGTCTGCTTTTAAGCAGGCAAAATCACTAAGAATAAAATGCTTATAATGAAAGCACTGTACTTTGTCTGAACCCACTCATTATCCTTTTTCTGGATATATATATCCCTCTTTGTTTCCAGGATAACCTTTTTATAGTCGGGGAGGTTGTATTATAATTATCCCCATTTAAAAATTTATTTATTTTGGCTGTGCTGGAAAAGAGCCTGATGATAGGAAAAATAGAAGGCAGAAGGTGAAGGGGCGGACAGAGGACGCGATGGTTGGCAGGCATCACGGAGTCAATGGACGTGAGTGTGAGCAGGCTCTGGGAGAGGGTGAAGGGCAGGGAAGCCTGGCGTGCTGCAGCCCATGGGGTCGCAGAGTCGGCCACAACGGAGGGGCTGCAATGGACTGTGCTGGGTCTAGGGGCTCTTCCCTAGTTGAAGCAAGCGGGGGCTACTTTCTAATTGCGCTGCTTCGGCTTCTCATTACAGTGGCTTCTCTTGCTGCAGAGCACGGGCTCCTGAGCGGGAGGGTCTTCAGGAGCTGCGGCCTGTGGGCTCAGGCGTAGCAGCTCCCGGGCTCTAGGGCTCAGGCTCGGTAGCTCTGGGGCTCAGGCTTGGCAGTTCCAAGGCATGTGGGGTTTTCATGGATGAGGCATCGAACCTGTAGCTCCCACCTGGGCAGGCAGGTGGTTTAAGCACTGAGCCACCAGGGAAGCCCTATGACCTCCATCTTTAAAAGTGGGAACGGAGCCTCAGCGAGCCGTCAGGATGTGCGCACTATCACAGACCTGGTTTGACTGCACCAGGGCCCAGGACACTCATCGACTAGGGATGTTCCGCCCCAGTCGGTCCCTCCACGCCCACGTCGGCTCTAGGACGCTACAGTTTCCACCAGAGATTCCAGAACCGCTCAGACCAAACTTGCCCAAGAGCATCTGTGTGGCTTTGATGCACGTGGTGTCCTTTATATGTCATAGTCCCCGTGAGACGTTCCCGGGGACTCTGGGCTGAATGGCTGCTCAGAGCTCTCATCACAGTCTGGGTCTTAGTCCTCCACGGCGCGTCTTAGACCAGAGCCATTGAGCGCTAAGGCAGGAACTCCAGGGACAGAAGGAGCTCTCTCAGGGTTTAGTGGAATACATTACTCCCGACAGTTGGATTTCTCTGAAAGCAGGGAGACTCCAGTCCTGCTATGATCCTGAGATAAACAAAATGTAATCTACAGCATTGTCCTTGCTCATCCAAATCGTGTCTTCCTTTTTCATGTGAGTAATTGAAAAAAAATTGGAGAGCTTCAAGAGCATTATCTTATTTGGATCCGATTCTAACCAGAATGCTGAGCATTTCATAGGGAAGGCGAGCGCGGGATTGCTGTATACGCCAGGCGAACTTCAAGGTGAAGGCACTCCCCTGCACAATCACAAATGCAAATGTTTAAAGCGACTCCACAATTTTCCGCTTGCAGCTGCCCATTTTATCTCTTGCGAAACTAGTAATGATACAAGTAGCTGATTATGGTTTACAATAGCAATAAACCTCTCACAATTGGTTGTTTCCAAAATAAATAGCCATTCTGTTAAATGTTAAATAACAAGTCATAAACGGCTGAAAACAACCAATTTCTTGTGGATTATTGCCTGAATAAATTTCAACAGGAATGGCAGATCATTAAGCTGTAAACACCACAGATCAAACCCATTGAAATTTTTTCAAAAAAAAAAAAATCAATCAGTCAATCAAGGAGTCCCACTTTGCACACCAGATCATACCACACATTGTTAGCTTTTCCATGACCTTTAGTCATGGTGACTTTTTCAGAATTAAAGAATACTTTTTTTTTTTTTTTTGGTTATGTTGGTGGCTTGTGGGATCTTAGTTCCCCGCCCCAGTGATCAAATCCATGCCTCTCCTCATGCCAAATAGATACCTCACCCGGGAGCAAAGCGGTTCTTTCTGAGAGCATGCCGTTTCACTCAGCTGCATTCTCTAAGCCCTGCATTTGAAGGCTACAATATTCCAATTGATAAAACACAGACCTGTCCACTAAGTTAAACAGTTGAGTTGAAGCTCAGTGGCAAATATATTCAACCCGCAGCTGTTGTGGCGAGAGGAGCCAGCGCCATCCAGGTGACTGACAGAAGATTCCTCGCCATGGCAACCCGGGGTCTGTCTCTGGGATCACAACATTACCCTCTTTCCTCACCAGCTTTTCATCCTGAGCTTTAAGAGGCAGTTGCATGCCTATTGTGGGATCCTTTATTTTTGTTTTTGAATGAACAGTTTGCACTTAGATAAAAATAGAACAAGATGCAAGGAAAGCAAATTAATTTTGCATTCCTCCTGAAGAAAAGCATTGCAGTGGCCATATAGGCAGAGGAGTTAAAGGGCAGGAAGAGTTCCGTGTCTTCGAAGCGCAGGGTGACAGCAGAGAGATTTCTATTCATCTGCCACATCTGAAATAACCCGACTGTGTGGATTTGCTTTGCGCTATTGTGGGACCAGGGTAAAGATTTTTTTTTTTTTCAGGTTTTATTCCTGCCTCATTATGTGAAGGGCTGCCCTGATGCCTCAGATGGTAAAGAATCTGCCTGCAAAGACAGGAGACCCGGGTTCAGTCCCTGGGTCAGGACAATCTCCTGAGAAGGGAATGGCAACCCACTCGAGTACTCCTGCCTGGAGAATTCCATGAACAGAGGAGCCTGGCGGGCTGCAGTCCGGGGCTGCAAAGAGGTGTCAAAAATAGCCATCGTTAATTTTAACAGTCATAAACGGCTGAAAACAACCAATTTCTTGTGGATTATTGCCTGAATAAATTTCAACAGGAATGGCAGATCATTAAGCTGTAAACACCACAGATCAAACCCATTGAAATTTTTTCAAAAAAAAAAAAATCAATCAGTCAATCAAGGAGTCCCACTTTGCACACCAGATCATACCACACATTGTTAGCTTTTCCATGACCTTTAGTCATGGTGACTTTTTCAGAATTAAAGAATACTTTTTTTTTTTTTTTTGGTTATGTTGGTGGCTTGTGGGATCTTAGTTCCCCGCCCCAGTGATCAAATCCATGCCTCTCCTCATGCCAAATAGATACCTCACCCGGGAGCAAAGCGGTTCTTTCTGAGAGCATGCCGTTTCACTCAGCTGCATTCTCTAAGCCCTGCATTTGAAGGCTACAATATTCCAATTGATAAAACACAGACCTGTCCACTAAGTTAAACAGTTGAGTTGAAGCTCAGTGGCAAATATATTCAACCCGCAGCTGTTGTGGCGAGAGGAGCCAGCGCCATCCAGGTGACTGACAGAAGATTCCTCGCCATGGCAACCGGGCTCTGTCTCTGGGATCACAACATTACCCTCTTTCCTCACCAGCTTTTCATCCTGAGCTTTAAGAGGCAGTTGCATGCCTATTGTGGGATCCTTTATTTTTGTTTTTGAATGAACAGTTTGCACTTAGATAAAAATAGAACAAGATGCAAGGAAAGCAAATTAATTTTGCATTCCTCCTGAAGAAAAGCATTGCAGTGGCCATATAGGCAGAGGAGTTAAAGGGCAGGAAGAGTTCCGTGTCTTCGAAGCGCAGGGTGACAGCAGAGAGATTTCTATTCATCTGCCACATCTGAAATAACCCGACTGTGTGGATTTGCTTTGCGCTATTGTGGGACCAGGGTAAAGATTTTTTTTTTTTTCAGGTTTTATTCCTGCCTCATTATGTGAAGGGCTGCCCTGATGCCTCAGATGGTAAAGAATCTGCCTGCAAAGACAGGAGACCCGGGTTCAGTCCCTGGGTCAGGACAATCTCCTGAGAAGGGAATGGCAACCCACTCGAGTACTCCTGCCTGGAGAATTCCATGAACAGAGGAGCCTGGCGGGCTGCAGTCCGGGGGGCTGCAAAGAGGTGGACACGATGGAGCAGCTCACACTTCCTCTTTACATTCCAGTATTTGCACTCGTAATTCCTAATCACACATACACACACACGCCTTAGGTGTGATCCACTGGAAAGCAATACATGGTCTGTAGAAAATGGCAGAAAAAGTGTTATTCTCTCTGGAAAAAACATGCGTATTCCATCATCTTTCTAAAAATTATGGCCTCTTTTTATTGGTCTTTCATTTATTCATTTTCATCCATCTTTGTTCTTTGGCCTGTATGGGCCCACCATGAAAGTGGCCTCTCTCATTGCAGAGCACCAGCTCTGGGCGCGTGCGCTCCAGCACTGGCTCCTAACTGGACACATCGGTCCAGCCACTCTGCAGTATGTGGAATCTTCCCAGGCCAGGGATCAAACCGGTGACCATTGCATTGCAAGGCAGACTTTTTACCCACTGGACCACCAAGGAAGCCCTCCATCACTTTTTTGAAAGAAATTGCTAAATGGATCTCAAATTACTTCCCCTGTCTTATGCCTGTTGTTCTGGAGGAGTCATAGACATCAGTGAGTAGCCATGTTACTGGAGTATCTCGCCAACCCCTCACAAGGATGCTGTGATAACCTTGTGGGCTTCTTTTTTTTTGGGCCACTTCGATTGATCTTTCATTTAGTTATCTTTGTTCTTTGGCCTGTGTGGGCCTCCTATCACTGTGGCCTCTCTCGTCACAGAGCACTGGCTCTGGGCACATGCGTTCCAGAGCTCCGGCTCGGTTGTTGGACACATCAGTCGAGCCATTTCGTGGCACATTGGATCTTCCCAGGCCAGGGATCAAACCAGCGCCCCTTGCACTGCAAGGTGGTGTCCTTACCCACTGGACCACCAGGGAAGCCTTTCTTATTTTTTAATATTTATGTATTTGATGCTCCAGGTCTTAGTGGCAGAACGTGGGAGCTTTAGTTGCAGCATGTGGGGTCTAGTTCCCCTACTAGGGATCAAACCTGGGTCCTGGGCACACAGGGAGCACAGAGTCTGGACTGGGCTTCTGGTCAGAGACTCCAGTGAAAAGCATGGCACCCAAGCCTCAAGGAACATAGAGTCTGTGACAAAGAGAGACAAGCCATAGCCCTAGAGAGGTCACTGCCAAACTGTCCCTCCCTTCTCCCAGCTCAGATCCATTTGCCAACTCGACTGCAGTTGCTCCCTTGAGAGAGGCCAGGTGGTCTTCCTCCAGGCTTGTGTATCATTCAGAGCCACTATCTGGAAACCAGGACCTCGCTGGGACCTTGGAGACCTTCAGTCCTCTGCTGAGGAGTGAAGGAAAGAAAGGAAGGAAATGGAGGAAAGAAAAAACGGTGTCACTTGGGTCAAAGTAAGAGGAATCTGGAAATACGGTTTCTAAAAAGAGCTAAATCATGTGGCTCCAAAGAGGGGGAGGGTAGCCATCCAGCAGAATCGCTCCAGGTGAAGCTCTGACCTGATTTGGAGTTAAGCGAAGAAACTAGCCAGAAGGCATGACAAATGGATTCCCAAAGATATTCTGTAGAGTAATTGTATCCAAAGTTTGGAAGTAGCAAGAACTCTGCAAACCCCTTGGTACTGGACACAAGCCCTGCAGGCCTCTACATTCCTCTTGGTGGCCACCTGATTTCCAAAGATGTAGCCTGAGTCCGCTGCTCACTGAGAAATGCTATCCCGGGCAACACTCTTGTATCACGTGGCTTCTCGTCTTCCGTGCATTTTACACCCCCTCCCTCTCCCTCTCGCCTCTCAAGGAGTTCACTCCCCAAAGAATGTAGCTGCATTCTGGTCCTTGCCTCAGGCTCTGTGTGGAGGGTGGGGGCCAAGGAAACCACCTGCATGAATCAGACTCAGGGTCAAGCAAGGCTCTCTGAATAGTTTACAGGCAAAGGAGTGGGTGGTGAAGAGCAGGGCCCTTCTCTCAGAGAGCATCTAAAGACGCTTCTTCGCCTACTAAATGGTCCCTGACTTGTCAGCCACCGGGAGGAGCTGCCAAAGGCTGAGGTTTGAAGGTTTCGTTGATCACTCTTTAGAAATAGGGTAATGGGGGGATTTCCCTGGTGGCCCAGTGGTTAAGACTCCCACTGCCACTGCAGGGGGCGTGGCTTCCATCCCTGGTCCAGGAACTCAGATCCCACATGCTGCGCAATTTGGCCAGAAAGACCAACACCAACAACAAAGGTACAGTAGAGTCTTTTATACTCATCAACTAAACGCTGAACTGGGAGAAAATTAAGCCTCCTTGCATCCAAGGTGTTTGGAATTAGTTTCTCCTAGAACAGAAGAGAACTTTCTTTTAATAGAAAAAAACAAGAGCCACTATCTGGAAACCAGGACCTCGCTGGGACCTTGGAGACCTTCAGTCCTCTGCTGAGGAGTGAAGGAAAGAAAGGAAGGAAATGGAGGAAAGAAAAAACGGTGTCACTTGGGTCAAAGTAAGAGGAATCTGGAAATACGGTTTCTAAAAAGAGCTAAATCATGTGGCTCCAAAGAGGGGGAGGGTAGCCATCCAGCAGAATCGCTCCAGGTGAAGCTCTGACCTGATTTGGAGTTAAGCGAAGAAACTAGCCAGAAGGCATGACAAATGGATTCCCAAAGATATTCTGTAGAGTAATTGTATCCAAAGTTTGGAAGTAGCAAGAACTCTGCAAACCCCTTGGTACTGGACACAAGCCCTGCAGGCCTCTACATTCCTCTTGGTGGCCACCTGATTTCCAAAGATGTAGCCTGAGTCCGCTGCTCACTGAGAAATGCTATCCCGGGCAACACTCTTGTATCACGTGGCTTCTCGTCTTCCGTGCATTTTACACCCTCTCCCCTCTCCCTCTCGCCTCTCAAGGAGTTCACTCCCCAAAGAATGTAGCTGCATTCTGGTCCTTGCCTCAGGCTCTGTGTGGAGGGTGGGGGCCAAGGAAACCACCTGCATGAATCAGACTCAGGGTCAAGCAAGGCTCTCTGAATAGTTTACAGGCAAAGGAGTGGGTGGTGAAGAGCAGGGCCCTTCTCTCAGAGAGCATCTAAAGACGCTTCTTCGCCTACTAAATGGTCCCTGACTTGTCAGCCACCGGGAGGAGCTGCCAAAGGCTGAGGTTTGAAGGTTTCGTTGATCACTCTTTAGAAATAGGGTAATGGGGGGATTTCCCTGGTGGCCCAGTGGTTAAGACTCCCACTGCCACTGCAGGGGGCGTGGCTTCCATCCCTGGTCCAGGAACTCAGATCCCACATGCTGCGCAATTTGGCCAGAAAGACCAACACCAACAACAAAGGTACAGTAGAGTCTTTTATACTCATCAACTAAACGCTGAACTGGGAGAAAATTAAGCCTCCTTGCATCCAAGGTGTTTGGAATTAGTTTCTCCTAGAACAGAAGAGAACTTTCTTTTAATAGAAAAAAAAAACAACAGCAGGGAACCCGCACAAATTGCCTGTCCTCAGATGAAGCAGCCCTGGTGCCCACCTTGAACACCCGCAGACGTGGAGCCCCGGGCCCCGCGGAAGGAAAGCCGGAGGCCCGTCCCTCCTCCGTGCCGTCCTTACAGAGTCTCGCCAAACCCTGCGGCTCCTGTAACTATTTCATAATTTACAGGTGTGCTGCTTTATTCATGAGCCGGGCCCAGCCTCCTGTGATCTCTCTCCGCGCCGCGAAGTCGCGGTGGGTCTGGCGAGTTGCAGCTGGTGCTAATGAGGCCGACCTCTGAGTTCGTGCCCGCCGGGGCCGGTTAGTTGCATTCTGCTCCGCGGCCGCGAGGCGGCGCCGACCCTCCCGTCGGTGTGCACGTCCGGTCAGGGCAGGTGGCCGACTGGGCCGGCGCATCGAGGGCCCAAAGCGTCCCCGCTTCGCTCGGAGGAAGGTACCCTCGCGAGCGCCTTCAACCCAGCAGAGGTCCGCACGGCCGTTCTCCAGGATCCTGTCCTCTCTATAGAGGTGTGTGTGTTTAGCATTTGCCTTTTTCTCTCCATCAGCGAGTCCTTGCCAAGCACCTGTTCCGTGTTAAGGCGAGCTCTGCCCTCGCGCATCGCCTCTCCATCAGCTAGGCTAGTCTCCTAGGGGGCGGGCGATCTGGGGGCGTCACGACAGGAACTAGGTGGGGTTACAGATGTGTCTATGTCTTTATATGCTGTAATACACAGGAACAGACGTATCCACTCAATACATATGTATTGTCGGTTACGTCTTGGACACTTGAAATCCAAGAGTGAAACAGTACAGATTAAGAAAGGCCTGTTCTCACGGAGTTGATGTTCCAGGGTGGTGAGATATAGACCATAAGGAATAAAAGCGAGTAAAAAACGTATCTTTTCCCTGATGGTAAATGCAGTGACGTTCATGCCACCACCTGCAAGGGCACAGGGGCTGCGCTGTGCGGGCACCAGACAGGAGAACGGCTCGGGCTGCGTGAACGGCGAAAGTGGCCTCTACGGATGGCTTGTGCCTGGTGCGCTGGCGTGGCTGCAGCGCTGTGAGCGATGGTGCCAGTGGAGAGGCACCTTCATAAACGAGGGGAAGGAGGGGGACCCGGAAGGGTGCACGGGCGCTCGGAAAGGGCTTCAGCCAGGGTGCTGCTCTGGGGCCGGGCGGTCAAGGCTGCCTGCGCAGCGTTCGTGTGTCCATCTGCGCGCTCCCAGGGCGGGGCAGCTGCGGTCGCTCGCGTTTGACTTGGTACCTGCAGGTGTTTTCAGACTGGAGGGCTGAGCGGAGCTGCCTGCCCCCACCCTGTTTCCCACCTGCTGCAAGCCTGCGAGGCGCTTGTGGTCGCCTCTTGGGAGCCCACGCGGAACCTGGGATGACTTCACCACCCGCCAGGCAGGTCAGGGCGCAGAACAGACGCGGAAGCATAACGGCTCGAGGCATTTCTTACCTTGTAGATGACAGCCCTCCGTTCACGTCTGCCAGGAAAAGGGGAACTTTATCTACCCCATGAGCGGAGGTCGCATGAGTGAAGGAAAAGGCACCAAGCGCCAAGAAGCAAGTCATTGCCTTGGGGTTCAGGGGCGTGCTTTGGGGAGGGCTGGTTAGAATTCTTAGATTTCAGCGGGTCCTGAAGCCCGGGGCGATGTGGGTCTGTGAACAGGCGTGGAGAGGGTCTCGCAAGTCTGTGTCCCTGAGGAGGGGTGGTAGGACATTTTGGACACATCCAGAGAACCAGGATGATGGAAGCTGGATTGGAGAGGCCTTCTTGGGGTGGAGCGAGGAAAGGGCTGGCAAAGAGTGAGCCACATTGTGGAGCCCCTGGCAGACCAGCCGGAGAAGCTCGGAGTTTTCCTGAGGTTGACTGGTGGCATTCGATGGCAGGGGTGCCGCCGACGGAACCGTGCGTTTCCTCCACGCCTGTGTGTTTACCTGGTCCTCTTGGCAGACGGAACGTGCAGGACCCCCAGTGAAATGTGGGTTTCAGAGAAACCATGAAGAGTTGTTGGTATAAATATGCCCCGTGAAATATTTGGGACATCAATACAGGTACCTGTCAATTTCAGATAAACACTGTCTGCTTATGTTTAATAGAATGCAGTATATGTCTCATGTGATGTTGGGGATGTGCTTACACTTTAAAAAATGCACCGTTTCTACGAAGTTCGAATTTATCAGAACATCAGGTATCATCTTTATGTAAGTCTGTCCACTCTAGGGTGTGGAGCAGAATCAGTGCTGCTTCCTGAGGCGGTGGCTGCAGGCCAAAGCCCCCTCCAGTTTCACTAATTGGCCTGGGCAGCTCTGCCCCCAGGGGGCTGCTTTCTTGGGCATGCTCGCTGCTGGCTCAGCTCTCTGATGGTTCCAACCTTTGTCCCTGAGAACCGCCAGGCCCCCAGCTTCAGCCCCCCAAACCTGGGGACATAGACTAGGAAGTCTGATTTTCACCAGTGAAAACAGTGGCCGCGGAGCTGGTAATCAATATCAGTCCTGATGTGCAGAGTCAGGGGCACAGCCTGCTATCCTACGTTAGTATTGATTGTGCAGGCGGACCGCCGTCACGCAGTCAGGCGTGCTGGAGTGAGCTGCTGGTGGCAGCCGGCCTTCAGATATCCCTCAGCCTCTAACAGGCTCAAAGGAAGCCCTGGTGAGTTCCAGTTCTCTCCTTTCGCTAGCACAATGCCTTGGGGAGCTGCATCGTATATTCTTTGTTTTTTTTCCAATGCAAAGTCGAGAGGAGGAAAAAATCCATAGCAGACTTCTTTCCTTTGGGACTGTCTCTCTTAAATGTGCTCCAGTATTCAGGTTAAGAACCAAAGCACGAAAATATAGCATCCAACAGACGTTGCATGGAAAGCCTAAAATGTGTTGGATTCGGTTGTGAGCATTTTGTATGCTTTGTGAGGTCATGTCCTTCGGCGAATTCCATGAGAGAGATGCTATTCTCTTCCTTTCACAGATTCAAAGCGAGAGACTCACTGAGGCTCCGTGGTTTGCTCAGCGCCACGAGCCTGCCAGTGGTCAGTGTTAGTCACTCAGTCCTGTCCCAACTCTTTGTGACCCCGTGGACTGTAGCCCACCAGGTTCCTCTGCCCATGGAATTCTCCAGGCAAGAAGACTAGAGTGTGTTGCCATTTCCTCCTCCAGGGGATCTTCCTGACCCAGGGCTCAAACCTGGGTCTCCTGCACTGCAGGCAGATTCTTTACCACCTGAGCCACCAGGGAAGCCTGGCCAGCAGAGCCTTGGTTTCAACCTTGACGTGTAACACGACTACTGGCTCAAGGAGCCGGACAAGCCACAGACACACACGGCTGGTGTATCAGGCCAGCTGTCCTCTAAATGAGAATCCTTTGGTGGTCCAGTGGTTAGGACTCGGCTCTCTCACTGCCGTGGGCCTGGGTTCGATCCCTGGTCAGGGGCCAAACGTCCCTCAAGCTGCTCAGCACAGCCACAGAAAAAATGACAAGAGATCGACATGCTCTGAGAAACGGTCTCGGGCTGCCCTGGAAACCTCAGCTACTTCTCTCTGCTCTCGAATGTTCGGCCTGTGCTGCAGAGCCTCTGCCATTGTGCTGCAAAACACTCACCTCTCTAGTTATCCTTGGCGTACTCAAGGTCAAGTCTTTGTTCTATCAAGTGTGTCGTTCTCTACGTTCAGGGCCCAGAATATTGTTTGACACACAGGAGACTCAATGCATATCTGCGGATGGATGGTATTATCTCTAATTCTCTTTTACCATTTATTTGAGGGAGCTAAAGGATGCTGCCGTGTGGCATCGTCACTGCTGGTCTTCTGAACTCCTGTTTATTTTCTTACCCTGAGTTTTCTACTCGCCTGTCTTCACCGGGCACTCAGCGAAGTGGCCGACATCAGGACTGATAGAGGATTCTTCTGCAGTTGCAAGGCTGACCCAGCAGGGATGCCAAGATGGGTCCATTTGTGTAGCTTCAAGCTGGTCTTCTCAATTGTTCTTCCCTGGGATCTGAGAGAAAGGTCAAGGGCAAAGGGAGCCCAGTGGAAAGCCTCACTTCCCAGACTTGGGGTCTTAAGGTTCAGGTATTGGGTTGCCCAGAAGGTTTGGATTTTTCCATAACACCTTATGGAGAAACCATAAGATGTTACGGAAAAACCAAACAAACCTTTTTGGCCAATCCAATATTTTTAGTCACAGCAATACAGGGATGGAGTGTTCAGAGAAGGATGAAAAATATGTCCATGAAAGAGGATGCCAGGTGGGTTCTGATGCTGTCTTCTCACAAAAACGTCTTCAAAGTATTAGTTGTGTAGGAGGTGGATAGGCACATTCTCCCATGATCCCCTTCCAGAAGGAAGTGTGGTTGCAAAGGGAAATGTGGGGTGCCCCATGTACTCTGGCCCTTCAGGGATGAACGGGCCGTGGAGCAGGTGACTGGTGTTCATGGACCAGTGTTGGCTGAGAGAGCCGGATGCATTCCCAGCCTAGCCTCTGGAAGCTCAAGCACGAAGGACGTTTTAAATGGAGATGCAGCGTTTAAATGCTCCTGATCTTGGTGTTCTTCTGCAGGTCCGAGGTCCTTCAAGGGTTTTTTCTGACTAACTGATTGCCCTGTCGCATTAATTCATCTCCCGTAGGCTCATTTTCTTTCAGGCCCTATCTGGGAGCAGAGATGACCGCGTTAAAAATCTGGGCTTGTTCTTGCTGACAGTTAAATTCAGTCTGTGTTTCTTGTGCACAAGAAGAAAAGCCTGAGCTGCACGGAACAGCTGTCCTGCGGGCATGGCCAGCGCCGAGTTTGTCTGTCTCATCTTCATGCTTTTACTGTTTCTGTTACAGTACATATTTCAGTGGCGTCAGGGTTTTTTAAGGCTCCGCCTTGGCAGAAGCTCAAGAAATGGCCTGTGTGAGCATTGGGGAGGTTAAGACAGGTTTCTGCATATCAGCCGGGCTGTTTATTGATCCCGTGGAATAAGAAACCATTTGGAACATCTTGGTTGTGTGAAATATAACCGTTGACCAGCCAAAGCCATTTGTCTGCCTTTCCTGTTGAGAGAAGCACATTTTGAAATTCCTCACCTGGGAGGAACTTCTTGGAAAGAATCTTTCATGCAAACGAATACCCTCTTTTGGACTTGGACTGCAATTTGGATGAGAAAATAGGAGCTCGTTATGCCAGGGCATAAATTTTGGTAGAGGCCACCTTGAGAACCAGAGCATGGATTCTTTCAGGGGTCTTTGTAGGGTCTGTCGTGGAGTTGATTTTGGAGGTATTTGGCTCCACCTCCCAGTTTTGGGGGTTTGAAGCTTGGGCGGCGGCTGCAGTGGCTTTAACGGTTGTGTGGTGCTAGGGAGGAGGCCCAGGGAAGTTCAGAATTTTAAAATAAAGCGTCACAGTCTGCTGTGAGGAAATGGAGAACGGTTCTTAATTCCCATCTTGAGAGCTTTGTGGGTAGTTACTAGGGCAAAAAAGAACCTCCAGCCATTAAAGTCAGAGATTTAGATTGTGTCCACATTTTGCCTTTGGGAGAATGTTATGTTTTCCTCCAGAGGTTTGGGTTTATTTTTTTTTTTTTTTACTGAATTAGGAAATTTATTGTACAATTAACTAGTCATTTGGGAAGGACACAATAATACATATTCTTCTTATCAACTTAAAGATGGTCAAAGATTTAGTTGTTTTATTAAAGACAGCCATAAAACTACTAAGAGAAAATACAAAAGAATATATTTAAATTTAAGTATACAAAAGTCCTTTTTAAGAGTGACACCAAGACTAGAAACACATAAAGAAACACATAACTACTGCCAGTTTTCACTGCTTTGGGTTTATTTTTTAAACTAGCCTGTGAAATATGGCCAAGGAATCTTGAAGAAACTTCAGTCATTTTCTAAGGAATGTTGAAGAAACGTCTCATCAGGAATGGGGACGCTAATTGTGCCCCAAGCTTTCTTTTTAACAACCTGCCGTTTTTGAAGGCCTGAGTTTGGAAGGCAGCTAAGTGTGGTTTGAGTACCTTACTAGAGAAGATTGGGAAGGCTGTTTATTGATCCCGTGGAATAAGAAACCATTTGGAACATCTTGGTTGTGTGAAATATAACCGTTGACCAGCCAAAGCCATTTGTCTGCCTTTCCTGTTGAGAGAAGCACATTTTGAAATTCCTCACCTGGGAGGAACTTCTTGGAAAGAATCTTTCATGCAAACGAATACCCTCTTTTGGACTTGGACTGCAATTTGGATGAGAAAATAGGAGCTCGTTATGCCAGGGCATAAATTTTGGTAGAGGCCACCTTGAGAACCAGAGCATGGATTCTTTCAGGGGTCTTTGTAGGGTCTGTCGTGGAGTTGATTTTGGAGGTATTTGGCTCCACCTCCCAGTTTTGGGGGTTTGAAGCTTGGGCGGCGGCTGCAGTGGCTTTAACGGTTGTGTGGTGCTAGGGAGGAGGCCCAGGGAAGTTCAGAATTTTAAAATAAAGCGTCACAGTCTGCTGTGAGGAAATGGAGAACGGTTCTTAATTCCCATCTTGAGAGCTTTGTGGGTAGTTACTAGGGCAAAAAAGAACCTCCAGCCATTAAAGTCAGAGATTTAGATTGTGTCCACATTTTGCCTTTGGGAGAATGTTATGTTTTCCTCCAGAGGTTTGGGTTTATTTTTTTTTTTTTTTACTGAATTAGGAAATTTATTGTACAATTAACTAGTCATTTGGGAAGGACACAATAATACATATTCTTCTTATCAACTTAAAGATGGTCAAAGATTTAGTTGTTTTATTAAAGACAGCCATAAAACTACTAAGAGAAAATACAAAAGAATATATTTAAATTTAAGTATACAAAAGTCCTTTTTAAGAGTGACACCAAGACTAGAAACACATAAAGAACACATAACTACTGCCAGTTTTCACTGCTTTGGGTTTATTTTTTAAACTAGCCTGTGAAATATGGCCAAGGAATCTTGAAGAAACTTCAGTCATTTTCTAAGGAATGTTGAAGAAACGTCTCATCAGGAATGGGGACGCTAATTGTGCCCCAAGCTTTCTTTTTAACAACCTGCCGTTTTTGAAGGCCTGAGTTTGGAAGGCAGCTAAGTGTGGTTTGAGTACCTTACTAGAGAAAGGATTGGGACAGGCCTCTCTGTGAGGTCATGTGGCCTGCAGGCCCTGGTCAGAACTTGGCTATGAATCTGGTATAGCCATGCATTTGGTCATGCACACTACAGAAACTTTAGAAATTGAAAAGAAATAGGGAATTTCCTGGTGTCCCAGTGGTTAGGACTCCACACTTAACCCAGGTTTGATCCCTGGTCAGGGAACTAAGATCCTGCAAACCACTCAATATGGCCAAAGGAAATTAAAAAAAAAACAAATTAAAAAAAATATATCTATATATATATATATAATTTATATATTTATAAATATATCTTATCTATATATGATATTAAAGTGAACATTCATATCAATTTAAAATTGTATATTAACTTAAAGTATAATATATAACAAATTTATAAATGCATATTATTTATATCTATATATTATACTAAATTTTCTATTAAATTATGTTTTATAAGAACATAGAACAGACTCATGGACATTGGGGAGAGGGAAGAGTGGGTGAGAGATGTGGACAGAGTAACATGGATCCCTATACTATCTTATGTAAAAGAGATAACTGCTATCAATGTGTTGTGGGCTAAGGGATCTTACATGGGCACTATGTGATGGCCTGGAGGGGTGTGATGGGATATATATATGACTAATCTGGGATTATACATATCTTTAAATTTATCTCAATAAATCTTGAGTTTTTGGGAAAAAAAGAACATAGTAAAATTAGGTTAAATTGTATACTTTATTAAATAAAATATATGTATATATAATACATATTAATATGTACATATGTATAATACTTAATATGTATAATATTTAATATATATGTATAGTATACATATTAAAATATTATACATTCATAAGTACATTTATTATTGCTTCTCAGTCTTTCGGCTAAGATCAAGTGTAGCACGGGGACTTCCCAGGCGGCACAGTGGTGAAGAACCTGCCTGCCAAAGCAGGAGACGCAAGAGACGCAGTTTCAGTCTCTGGGTTGGAAAGGTCCCCCGGAGGAGGAAATGGCCACACACTCTAGTATTCTTGCCAGAAAAATTCTACGTAGAGAGGCGCCTGACAGGCTACTGTTCACAAGGTTGCAAAGAGCCGGACACGACTGAGCACACACATTATTTCTATATATTGTCAATAGACATTCATTCCATATATCTCATCACCTACATTTTGAGGTACTGCTGCTCAGAGAGTGGCCGAGAGGCATGAGACTACCCTGAACACGCGGCCTCACACGCGGCGTGAGGGCTGCGGGGGGCGGCCTCTGCCCGGGGGCTCCTCCCTAAAGTCGTGGACATCACCGTCCGCGCGAGAATGATCGTCCCCGAGATGTCAGCACGGTTCTGGATTTTGCTGCTCAAGCACTGGTGTTTGATGAGCCCTGTGGGGAGTCGGGGCCTGGACGGAGAGTGGGGACAGGAGCAGGGAGGCCGGAGCTACCAGCCTCTGCTGCTGGGGCCCTCTCTGCGGCCCGAGGCCTGGCTTCCCTGTCTGCCAGTTTCTCGAGGGGAGTTTCAGCAGGAGCTTTTAGTCAGTCCCGACCACACTGTCCCAGGTGCTGTGGGGAATGAAGAGCATCAGAATAGCCCATAGTTACCAGTTACCAGGGTTTGCCAAGTGCTTGTCTGGGTTTTGATTTCTTACGCTCTTCTCCCTTAAGGAGAAACTCTAGTTCTGAGCCGGAAGGTGGCCCTCCCCTAGAAGACCAGTATGCAGGCCTGAGGTGACTGTCGGTGACCAGGTCCAGGTAGCAGCCCTCTTGGCTGAACACTCATTGTAACGTCTCACTCCATGTGTCCATTCTTTTCCTGAGCTCTTAGATCGTCCCGATGCTCATCACTCTAGGCTGTTTCTCAGGTAGAATGCCTAGGTTCACCTCACTTAGTTGTTCGTCTGGGGTTTTATCTTGTTCTTTCATTTGGAACGTATTTCTTCACCATCTCATTTTGTTTCAATGTCCAAGTGTGCTTTTATGTATATAGGAGGTTAGTTATGTTTCTCAGCCTTGGAGAGGTGGCCCTCTGTCAGGGATGCCCTATGTGTCCCAGCAGCTCACTCTCCTCTTGTCACCTCTTGTCACTCAGAGGCCAGGGACCAGCTGGTCTCAGGATAGGCTCTGATCTGCCTTTGCTGACTTGGTTCCACGGGCTGCTGGATTGCAGTTCTCTTGCTTCTGGGGTCTTCCCTTGGTGGGAGACGCTGGCTCTTGGCCCTCTGGTGGGCAGGGCTGGGACTAGAGGTGTCTGTGTGCTCAGGAAGTCTTTCAGCAGCCTGTCTGTAATGGATGGGACTGTGTTCCCCCCATATTGGTTGTTTGGCTTGAGATGTCCCAGCCCTGTCTCCAAAAAGTGTCAGGGACCCAAGCAAGATGTCTGCCTCTGGCCAGAGTTCACATCGACAAATACTCCCAGATATCTCCACCAGCGGGGTGCAGGTCCCCAGGAAGAGGCACAGCTGTCCCTCCCTCAACCAGGAGACCCTTGAAGACCAGTGGATGGGTCTGGCTCAGGGTCCTATGAAGTTGCTGCTTTTGTCTTTCGTCCCTGTGCACCTTGTGTGCCCTCTCCAAGAGAGGAGCCTCTGTTTCCTCTAGTCTTCTTGAGCTCCTGCACTCCAACCCCACTGACCTTCAAAGCCAGATGCGCTGGGGGGCTCCTCTTGCCAGTGACAGACTCCTAGGCTGGGGAGCCTTTTGAGGGGCTCACTCCTGTTGGAGAACTATGATATAATTGTTCTCTAGTCTGTGGGTCGCCCACCCAGGGGGCATCGCATTTGATTATATCATACATGCCATCCTCCTACAATCGTGTTGTAGTTTCTTCATTGTGTTTTTGGGTATAGAGCATCTTTTTTTTTTTTTTTATTGGCAGGTTCCAATCTTTTGTATCAGTGGCTGTTCAGAAGGTATCTGTGATTTTGGCATGCTCATGAGAGGAGGTGAGTGCGGGATCATTCCAATTCACATTTCCTATGTGAATTTTGAGTTCACATAGGAAAACTTGTCCTGCAGTCACCTGTCCAAGGAGTCTGCTCACAATAGGCTTCCCCACAGAGTTTTGTTCAAATTAGCAGTCACTGGAATTGGAACGTTTTGAGGCTCCCTGGTTAAGAACTGGGTAATGCTGAAAGAGTACATTCTAGGGGTCCAAATAAGATGCTATTGGACAAAGAAAGAAGAGAGAGAAGGGGGGTCCATGATCCCCAGTGTCTAGGTCTCATTGGTTTTGGGCAGGGCTGTTTTGACACTCAGAGGACAAAGGTCTGACCGGAGTCAGTGTGAAATGCTGACCTGTTGGCAGGATGGGCCAGGCTGCATTCGTGCCTTGATTCCCACATGCAGAGGAAGGTTACGCCTTAATGCTGTTCCCTCATTCACAAGAGTGTGTCGGATTTTAAAGATCCGCCTATTATGGGTTGTATTGTGTCACACCCCCCTCCGCAACAAAGGATATTGAAGTTCGAACCCTTCTGCTTCATATGTGGCCTTATTTGGAAATAGGAGTCATTGCAGATGAAATCAGTTAAGATGAAGTCATACTGGAGTAGAGTGGGCCCCATCAGGAGGGCAGGCAGGTAAAAAGGCCATGCGTAGACAGAAACACAAGGGAGAACAGCAGCTGAGGATACAGGCAGAGACTGGAGTAGTGTCCCTGCATGCTGAGGAGTGCTGAGGGTTGCCACTGCCAATAACAAACAGAAATTAGAAAGAGAGAAACGGACCCTCCTTTAGGGTATTTAGAGAAAGCATGGCCCTGCTGAAACCTTGATTTTAGATGTTCTAGCCTACAGAATTCTCAGAGAAAAATCTCTGTTGTTCTAAGCCTCCCAGGTTGTGGTCCTTGTTACAGCCAGCCTACCAAATTGATGCTCTGACCTCTCACGACCCTTACAGCAGACTCATAAGTGCCTTTACTTGTGGAGCAAATTTGATCTCATTCAAGAGTCTGGAGCTCCTCTAAGTGTCCCTCGAGCCCACTGCCTAACACAGACCACATACGTGCTAGTAAACAAGGTCGAATGAACCCATTTTAAGAGTTTAGACCTCAATGGTATATTACATACTAATAAAATGTAAGAATTAACAGGGAGAAATAATTGCCTAGATGGATGTGTGTATTTTGTACATAACATTATATAATCTCATTTACCATTTGCAGAAATGATTATACCATACTTTGAAACCCCAAACAGTAGCTTTCCCCAGCAACATGAGTGAAACAGAAGCCCATGTCATGTCTCTGAAGGTTGAAGATGATTGTTGTGTTAGTCAAACAAGGGGCCCTGGTCTTTAGCAGCTCTTAACTTCTTAGCATCTTTTCTGGTTTCTCACTGGAGCTGGAATGGCTGCTGAGGGACCCTCCCTGCCTGTGAGATTTACATTAGTGGAGATTTAAAGCAAACACTATTTCAAAACTTGCAGTAACTTCAATAATTGACTTAAGTTAATGCCCCAAGGCAGACTCTCAGATCATCAATTTAGCTTACCTGGTTCTTAATGACTGGAAAATAGCTGGATCTGGGTCACTTCTGGGCACCTAGGAGGCCAGGACAGTAGGGCCCCTGTGCCTTGGAAGAGATGTGTGACATTAATCTTGCTGGGTCTTTGTTTCTGAATAGTAATGTAGCAGATACTCGATTGAGAGGGGCCGTTGCATGTACGTTTGCCTTTGTGTCCCTTAATGAAACAGAACCAGCAGAGGTAAAGGATCAAGAAGGATCCATAATGCACCCACTTATGGAGGATGTACAAGAAAATACACGGGAGATGAGAGAAATAAAAACAGACTACTTAGAGAGGGTTCCAATTCCTCTAATGACTTTGTCTCCCTTTTCACAGTTTCTTCTTTCTGCTTAAAAGATTCTGGTTCCATTGGGTGCTGTCACTTCTTACTCAAAGGAGGTCAGCAGTGACATTGCGGGGGGTTTCTGTTTTTAGACCCTGACCGAGCCCCGCCATCAACCTCATCCTTAGGTTCATCCTCTGCAGGCCCATCTTACTCAATCTTGGCTTGAATTCAGTGCAATAAATGGTGAGCTCCTATCTTATGCCAGACTCAATGCTTGACAGTTGAATACAAAGATAGGAAAACAAAGCTCCAGATTCTGAGGCAGTTATAATCTAGAGAGGGCTTCTCGTAGCTCAATCAGTAAAGAACCCATTTTAAGAGTTTAGACCTCAATGGTTTTTTTGTAAGAATTAACAGGGAGAAATAATTGCCTAGATGGATGTGTGTATTTTGTACATAACATTATATAATCTCATTTACCATTTGCAGAAATGATTATACCATACTTTGAAACCCCAAACAGTAGCTTTCCCCAGCAACATGAGTGAAACAGAAGCCCATGTCATGTCTCTGAAGGTTGAAGATGATTGTTGTGTTAGTCAAACAAGGGGCCCTGGTCTTTAGCAGCTCTTAACTTCTTAGCATCTTTTCTGGTTTCTCACTGGAGCTGGAATGGCTGCTGAGGGACCCTCCCTGCCTGTGAGATTTACATTAGTGGAGATTTAAAGCAAACACTATTTCAAAACTTGCAGTAACTTCAATAATTGACTTAAGTTAATGCCCCAAGGCAGACTCTCAGATCATCAATTTAGCTTACCTGGTTCTTAATGACTGGAAAATAGCTGGATCTGGGTCACTTCTGGGCACCTAGGAGGCCAGGACAGTAGGGCCCCTGTGCCTTGGAAGAGATGTGTGACATTAATCTTGCTGGGTCTTTGTTTCTGAATAGTAATGTAGCAGATACTCGATTGAGAGGGGCCGTTGCATGTACGTTTGCCTTTGTGTCCCTTAATGAAACAGAACCAGCAGAGGTAAAGGATCAAGAAGGATCCATAATGCACCCACTTATGGAGGATGTACAAGAAAATACACGGGAGATGAGAGAAATAAAAACAGACTACTTAGAGAGGGTTCCAATTCCTCTAATGACTTTGTCTCCCTTTTCACAGTTTCTTCTTTCTGCTTAAAAGATTCTGGTTCCATTGGGTGCTGTCACTTACTCAAAGGAGGTCAGCAGTGACATTGCGGGGGGTTTCTGTTTTTAGACCCTGACCGAGCCCCGCCATCAACCTCATCCTTAGGTTCATCCTCTGCAGGCCCATCTTACTCAATCTTGGCTTGAATTCAGTGCAATAAATGGTGAGCTCCTATCTTATGCCAGACTCAATGCTTGACAGTTGAATACAAAGATAGGAAAACAAAGCTCCAGATTCTGAGGCAGTTATAATCTAGAGAGGGCTTCTCTCGTAGCTCAATCAGTAAAGAATCTTCCTGCAACGCAGGAGACTTGAGTTTGATTCCTGGGTCAGGAAGATCCCCTGGAGAAGGAAATGGCAACCCACTCCAGTATTCTTGCCTGGAGAATTCCATGGATGGAAGAGCCTGGCAGACTACAGTTCATGGGGTTGCAGGAGTCAGACATGACTTAGCACATAAACCACCACCATAACCTACAGAAGGGATCAGATGCATTAAGTAGATAGGGAAGGGTCCCTTCATTTTATATTCTTAAGGGTAATCTTGGCCAACCTTTGGGGGGGAGGCAATTGAGACATTGAGTCACATTGTCTCCCAAATCTGGAGCTTGCCCTGGCATTTCCTGGTCATGAGTCTCTTCTCTGCAGCTGAATCAACAGGTGATCTCAGAAGTAACCGTCAAAAGGCTGGATGAGGTCCTTCTCTCCCTGGACCATTCTGTGCTTCAGCCCCCATGAAATCCAGCAATTCAGATGACAAGTTAGACCCATGGAGTTCTTTACTGAATGGTTAATGGTTTGGAGGTTTCCTTTGGGTTCTAACCGATCCAGAGATGGGACAGGTTGGCACCCTGGGGCTACAAAAGATGAGATCTACTTGACTGTGGGCCCAGCAAGGGCTCAGTGACACATTCAGGGCTTCTGAGCCACTCCGGGCAGCAGCACTGTGGGCATCCAGGGCCAAAGAACCGAGGGCCACCCCAGCCTCCCCAGTGACTCACAGAAGTGAGAAGGAACTAGGAAGGCCACTACCCGGCTGGCCCTCCCCAAAGGCGCACCTGTCTGTGACCTCATCCCCACCCCATGAGGACACAAAGCACCACTGGCCTGAGAGAAGGAGAGGGGCTAAACCTGTTCCCCACTTTAAAGGGGACGCACCCCCACCCACTGGCATGTGGGATGTGGTCCGAGGACTTTCTTCCTCTCTCGACTCATTGATCAGGCTGTTTCCCCCTCCTTTGATCAAAGGGAAGAGATGGTGAGAAAGAGAACTAACCTATGCATTCTCATACTCCCTTCTGATCTTGGGGTGGAAATTGCCTTCCCTCCATGAAAACATCCCTGTGCTGTGGGGGCCGAAGGCAGCTAAGAGCATTGCTGACAGTGAGGCAAGACAATGTCCCGAGAAACCCCAGAGTATTCTAAGTTGGATGGCTTCACCAATTCAATGGACATGAGTTTGAGCAGGCTCCGGGAGCGGATGAAGGACAGGGACGCCTGGCGTGCTGCCGCCCATGGGGTCCCAAGAGTCGGACACGACTGAGGGGCTGAACAACAGCAAAGAGCAGAGCTGAAATTCCAGGCAGATTTTTCTTTTTTCCACACCTTCCAGACCTGGGCCTGCAGAAAAGAATTGTCCCTTCACACCTCCCTGTCGTCCCCCTCCAGCCCACCCCACCAACGGCCCCAGCTCTGGCCTTGAGTTTCTTCACCTGGGCGTCACCACAGTGACCCTCCCACATCTCTCAGTAAGGGGCCCCACACCTGCTCTGTGCCTTTCTGGGGGCTTCTTTGAGAATCTTGTAACCCACAGCTTAGCTTAGACGTGCGGTAATGTTTCCCTCTTCATCCTCACAGCTGCCGGCGGGGGTGGGCCGAGGACTCCTTCCCGTGGCCCCGAGGGAGCTGTGGGGGGGTGACCACGTCCACATGTTATGCATGAAGTTCACTTAGCGAGGCAGGCATGAATTCTCCTCGGAGAGCACACAGCCTTGTTCTAGAGGCCTGCAAGGAGAGAGGGGCATGTTTCTCACCTGCTATAGGCCTTCCTTGACTCATAGCAAGAGTGGACACTCACTGTCCTGTCCCTCACTGGGCCCTGCCACCTTCAAGGGGCCGTGGAGGAGGTGGTCGCGCTCACGGAGGAAGACGTGGCATAGGGACAGGTGTTTTGATCCAGGTTTTCTCTTGATAAAAGCCAGTGGGAAAGAGGGGCTCTGGGCTCATCCTAACATAAAGATATTAATGAATGAGCTTATTCAGGGCAGATAAGGGTGAAGACTGCATGGGAAATATTGAGATTTTGGAAGCTTTCAGTGGTTAAAAAGCTTAAATGTAAGCAGGCACCAGAGGATGCACCCTGGAGGCAGCCCCTGGACGGGAAGTAGGGGTGGGAGAAACCTGCCAGGAGCGGAGGCCTGGAGGTGAGAAAGCACATCTAGCTCACGTTCAGGGGGAGTGGGGCTCACTGTTTGGCTGTGAGTAAGAGGTGAGGTGGGTAGCCTGGCAAAGGACCAGGGCTGGAAGCCAGGCTGAGCCGCTGTGACTGGGTATGGAAGGTGACCCGCAGTGGTGCCGGGTAACTGAAGACAGCCGGCTGAAGAGAGCAGAGCTTCCGGGAGGCTCATCCCTGGTGTGCGGAGGAGGGACTGGAGGACCGGGAGGGTGGTGATGGAGGTGAGGGGAAGTCAGGCTGGAAAGGTGTATCAGGACAGACCCGTTTTTGGTTTGTTGGGATTTTTTTTGGCCACTTCTATTGGTCTTTCATTTATCTATTTTCATCCGTCTTTGTTCTTTGGCTCCTGTGGGCCTCCCATCGCGGTGGCGTCTGTCGTTGCAGAGCACCGGCTCTGGGCGCATGTGCTCCAGAGCTCCGGCTCGGTAATTGGACACGTTGGTCCAGCCGCTCCGCGGCACGTGGGGTCTTCCCAGGCCAGGGATCGAACTGGCGCCCCTTGCACTGCAAGGCGGTGTCCTAACCCACTGGACCACCAGGGAAGCCCCAGACCTGGTGTGAAGCGCTTAGCATCGGTGCTGCAATCCCCTCAACACGCCTGTGAAGAGAGATGGCTGTTTTCTCTATGTGACAGATAATGAAGCTAAGGAACAGAGAAGTTAGGCAACTTATCCAGGGTTGCCCAGCTAGTAAGGGTGAGACCTAGGCACAGCCAGGACTCTCATTGGTGCGTCAGACAAACCACCGGGAGGCGGCACCAGAAAGGCGGAGATGGTTGGGGTGCAGGGTCATCGGAGGTGGACACTCACTGTCCTGTCCCGCACTGGGCCCTGCCACCTTCAAGGGGCCGTGGAGGAGGTGGTCGCGCTCACGGAGGAAGACGTGGCATAGGGACAGGTGTTTTGATCCAGGTTTTCTCTTGATAAAAGCCAGTGGGAAAGAGGGGCTCTGGGCTCATCCTAACATAAAGATATTAATGAATGAGCTTATTCAGGGCAGATAAGGGTGAAGACTGCATGGGAAATATTGAGATTTTGGAAGCTTTCAGTGGTTAAAAAGCTTAAATGTAAGCAGGCACCAGAGGATGCACCCTGGAGGCAGCCCCTGGACGGGAAGTAGGGGTGGGAGAAACCTGCCAGGAGCGGAGGCCTGGAGGTGAGAAAGCACATCTAGCTCACGTTCAGGGGGAGTGGGGCTCACTGTTTGGCTGTGAGTAAGAGGTGAGGTGGGTAGCCTGGCAAAGGACCAGGGCTGGAAGCCAGGCTGAGCCGCTGTGACTGGGTATGGAAGGTGACCCGCAGTGGTGCCGGGTAACTGAAGACAGCCGGCTGAAGAGAGCAGAGCTTCCGGGAGGCTCATCCCTGGTGTGCGGAGGAGGGACTGGAGGACCGGGAGGGTGGTGATGGAGGTGAGGGGAAGTCAGGCTGGAAAGGTGTATCAGGACAGACCCGTTTTTGGTTTGTTGGGATTTTTTTTGGCCACTTCTATTGGTCTTTCATTTATCTATTTTCATCCGTCTTTGTTCTTTGGCTCCTGTGGGCCTCCCATCGCGGTGGCGTCTGTCGTTGCAGAGCACCGGCTCTGGGCGCATGTGCTCCAGAGCTCCGGCTCGGTAATTGGACACGTTGGTCCAGCCGCTCCGCGGCACGTGGGGTCTTCCCAGGCCAGGGATCGAACTGGCGCCCCTTGCACTGCAAGGCGGTGTCCTAACCCACTGGACCACCAGGGAAGCCCCAGACCTGGTGTGAAGCGCTTAGCATCGGTGCTGCAATCCCCTCAACACGCCTGTGAAGAGAGATGGCTGTTTTCTCTATGTGACAGATAATGAAGCTAAGGAACAGAGAAGTTAGGCAACTTATCCAGGGTTGCCCAGCTAGTAAGGGTGAGACCTAGGCACAGCCAGGACTCTCATTGGTGCGTCCAGACAAACCACCGGGAGGGGGGGCGGCACCAGAAAGGCGGAGATGGTTGGGGTGCAGGGTCATCGGAGGCCTCGGAGGGTGGCGACCACAGGGGACCAGGAGGAGGAAACGCGGACGAGGTCCCCAGCGCCCCTCCGCCGGCTCTCCAGCAGCAGCGGTGACGCCCCAGAAATGGCGGCGCCCTGAGGAGGCGTTGGTTTCCAGAGCCCGCGGGCCCCGGCGTCACCCGCAGCGCCTTTGCTCCAGCCCCGTGAGTCCTGCGGGAGCCGGCCCGCGGCTTCTTCTCTGTTCTCGTTCTCGCCCTCCACTCTGGACACAGCGATGTCTACAGGACGGGAAGCAGATCACGCTGCTGGAATCCTCTGACCTGCACGGCTCAGCCGTGTCAACCCCAGGTGCCCGACCCTGTCCACAGGCCCTGCACGACGTGGCCCGGGCTCTCTGACGGCATCTCACGGCCCCGGGCCTGGGCGCCTGGCTGCACGCTCCACACGTCCCTGGAGCCTCGCCCCTGAGAGCCGCCTCCTGGCCACTGTCCGGCCTCCACCTTGCGCCAGGCTCTCGGGCCCTTGCTGAAATGCTCGCTGCAGTGCTTCGTGCCTGGGCATCCTGGAGAGGGATCCTCACAGCTCTCAATCTCATGGATCACCATGGATGTAATCGCATTCACGTGCCTGTGAATGCATTGGCTTCCCAGTGTTATGGAAACCAGCGGCCGCACTTCTGTTGCCTGAGAAATGCGTTCTCTCACAGCTACGCAGATCAGACGTCCAAAACCAAGGTGCTTCCCTGGTGGTCCAGTGGGTAAAGACACCGCCTTGCAGTGCAAGGGGCGCTGGTTGGATCCCTGGCCTGGGCAGATCCCACGTGCCACGGAGCGGCTGGAACCATGTGTCCAACTACCGAGCTAGAGCTCTGGAGCGCATGCGCCCAGAGCCGGTGCTCTGCAGCGAGAGAGGCCACTGAGATGGGAGGCCCACACGGGCCAAAGAACAAAGATGGATGGAAATAGATAGATGAAAGACCAAAAAAAGAAGTTGAAAACTATCACCCCGGGCCACGTCCAAGGTGTCAGTTAGCAGGGCCACATTCCTCTGGAGGTTTTAGAGAATTTTGTTCTTTTTTTTTTAATGAATGTATTATTTGGAAAACTTTCTCTCATTTTTTCTTCTTTTTGGGGAGATACCCCAGGTCTTAGTTGTGGCGTGCAGGATCTTTTAGTCGTGGCCTGTAGGGTCTAGTTCCATGACTGGGGATTGAACCTGGGTCCCTCCACTGTGAGCACAGAGTCTTAGCCAATGGCCCACCAGGGAAGTCTCTGGAAAACTTTTTTAAAGGCAGTATTATTTATCACTTTTCCATTGGTGTTCTTTTATTCTTTTTTTTTTTTTTTTACTTTTTATTTATTTATTTAATTTTGGCTATTCTGGGTTTTCACTGCTGCCACAGGCTCTTCTCTAGTTGTAGGGAGTGTGCCTACTCTCTAGTTGAGGTGAGCAGGCTTCCTGTTGCAGGGACCTCTCTTGTTGTGGAACTCAGGCTCTAGGGCACACGGGCTTCAGTAGTTGCGGCACATGGGCTCCATAGTTGCAGCTCTGAGGCTCTAGAGCACGGGCTCCATAGTTGTGTCTCACAGGCTTCGTTGCTCCACAGCATGTGGGATCTTCCCGGATCAGGGATTGAACCTACCTCTCCTGCATTGGCAGGCGAACTCTTCACTACGGAGCTACCAGGGCAGCCCCTTCTTATTTTTTAAAATTTATTTTATTGACATAGAGTTGATGAGCCAGGGAAGCCCAAAGGCAAGAGAAGTAGTTGATTTACATATTAATTTCTACTTTCAGCAAAGTAATTCAGTTGTGTATATATTTGTATTCTTTTTCATATTCTTTTCCACTAAGTTTAGCACAGGATATTGAATATAGTTCCCCGTGCTTTTATGCAGTAGGACCTCGTTTATCCATTCTATATATAATGCTTTACACCTGCTAATCCCCAACTCCAGTCCCACCTCCACGCTCCCTTCCCCCTTGGCAACCGCAACTCTGTTCTCTATGCCTCTGAGCACGTTTCTGTTTCATGGATAAATTCATTTGTGTCATGTCTCAGAGTCTCTGTATAAGTGATATCACGTGGTATTTGTCTTTCTCTTTCAGACTGACTTCACTCACTAGGATCGCCTCTAGGTCCACCCGTTTGCTGCACAGGACATTATTTCACTCTGGGACAGTCTCTTCTGTCCTCTCCCACCTTCTGACGGCCCCTGGCGTTCCTAGGCCACTGGCCGTGTCACTCCAGTCTTCAAGGCCAGCATCTCTCTGGGCCGCCGTCACATTGCCTCCTCTCTTGTGTGACGGTGTACCTCTGTCCCTCTGCTTGTCTCTTGGAAGAATACAGGTGATTGCATTTGGGATCCTCTCTGATAATCCTCTCTAATCATCACCCGTGTCAATACCACTAACCTGATCACATCCACAAAGATACTCTCTCCATGTCAGGTGATGTTTACACGGGGCGTTCTTCACAGGGAAGGAGGTTGAGCCTACTTATCTCTAACGACGCCTCTGAAACCCACATTCTATGAAATAATGAGCCCGTATAAAAAGGACATACAAGGGGATAGTGAAAGACACTCCACTCTGCTTTGACGTGTATTCTGGCCCAGGAGTTAGGAGCTGATATCTTTGGGGGATCATTATTCAGCTTCCTACAGTTTCTTGCTCAGGGGAAGACATTTGCTGTCTCCCAGGCACCTAGAACATAGCAGGTGCTCAAGCGTTGTTTATTAAATCAGTAAATCAATTAATATAGCCCAGTGTATTTTACTCTAAAAAGTATTTTTCATTATATTTTCATCATTTCAAAATAAGCCACCATCCCATTGTAACTTCTGTAACAATAAAAGAGCTTTGATATAACAGTCATCTTCCATAAATGAAAACATGATTTAATGAAATGGCATTTTATGAGCTTTAGGCAAGCAAACGTTTGAATTATCTTGTTTAAATTAAATGGCCCTTTTGTGTTCAGCAGTAAGCATCACTAAGTGTGTCTATCTTGCTAATACAGCGGCATCATTATATTCTGAATTATACAATTTAATTACATGTAACTTGAAATTTAAACGGAAACATTGTCTAGGTACAAGCCTGACCTTCGCATCCACACATTACTGATTTTTTTTTTCCCGAAAATGATGTGACACTCAGAAACATCTAACAAAATCTGAGTTTTTCAACGGCTTAAATAAACCTCAAGAAAAGGACAACTGTGATTCTCACCCTTGCTTTGTCATTTACAGGCTGCATAGCCCTAGGCAAGATACTAGAGCAACTAAGATGCTCCGATTCTGTTCTGTAAAATGCAGCTCTTGACAAGCCTGAGATGGGCTAGGACAAGCGCTTCACCTGCCTGGTCACTGCCAGCCAGGACTAACCCTCCTTTCTCCATCTTTTCCCTCACACGTGCCAGGAAAAAAAATTTCGGATCTGATAAATATCTCCTCAGATCCACACCACTGTATGTATGGCTTGAAATATGCAGGTGGCGTGCATATGAAATGAAGTAGGACCCTTGGTCCTTGTGTACACCGACCACCAGGGCATCTGCCTGCCTTCTGTCTGCTCAGAGTAGTAAGTTTAACCAGAGAAGTGAGAAATGTGGAAACATAGAAACACAGTCAAAGGAGACTGAATAATAATAAATGTAGTCATTCAGCAAAGTCAAGGACCTGTAGTTCTTTCTCCAGGGCCGTAGGTAGTATTCCGAGCCACATTCTGTGAGCTCTCTTAGAGGCACTAAAACACCAGGTGGAGAAGTTGACTCTGTGGTGATCAGACTGTATTCAGGAGCTGCCGCAGGTCCGAGAGCTGCCCTCAGATGCGAGCAAACACATCCTGGAGCTGCAGACAGTACCTAAGGCAGTCAGGGAGACGCTGGTCAGACAGAGACAGCCAGTTTGAAGATGACTGTCAGAGCTGACGGCTGATCCTGCCTGTCGTCATGGCCCCAGCTTCCGTCTGGAAAAGCTCTTGCCAGCAGGACGGAGGGAGATGGGCAGATAGCCGACGGCTTGGAACCTTCCTGCCTCTCATGGCATTAATTCTTGAAAAGCCCTTTTGTGTTCAGCAGTAAGCATCACTAAGTGTGTCTATCTTGCTAATACAGCGGCATTATATTCTGAATTATACAATTTAATTACATGTAACTTGAAATTTAAACCGAAACATTGTCTAGGTACAAGCCTGACCTTCGCATCCACACATTACTGATTTTTTTTTTCCCGAAAATGATGTGACACTCAGAAACATCTAACAAAATCTGAGTTTTTCAACGGCTTAAATAAACCTCAAGAAAAGGACAACTGTGATTCTCACCCTTGCTTTGTCATTTACAGGCTGCATAGCCCTAGGCAAGATACTAGAGCAACTAAGATGCTCCGATTCTGTTCTGTAAAATGCAGCTCTTGACAAGCCTGAGATGGGCTAGGACAAGCGCTTCACCTGCCTGGTCACTGCCAGCCAGGACTAACCCTCCTTTCTCCATCTTTTCCCTCACACGTGCCAGGAAAAAATATTTCGGATCTGATAAATATCTCCTCAGATCCACACCACTGTATGTATGGCTTGAAATATGCAGGTGGCGTGCATATGAAATGAAGTAGGACCCTTGGTCCTTGTGTACACCGACCACCAGGGCATCTGCCTGCCTTCTGTCTGCTCAGAGTAGTAAGTTTAACCAGAGAAGTGAGAAATGTGGAAACATAGAAACACAGTCAAAGGAGACTGAATAATAATAAATGTAGTCATTCAGCAAAGTCAAGGACCTGTAGTTCTTTCTCCAGGGCCGTAGGTAGTATTCCGAGCCACATTCTGTGAGCTCTCTTAGAGGCACTAAAACACCAGGTGGAGAAGTTGACTCTGTGGTGATCAGACTGTATTCAGGAGCTGCCGCAGGTCCGAGAGCTGCCCTCAGATGCGAGCAAACACATCCTGGAGCTGCAGACAGTACCTAAGGCAGTCAGGGAGACGCTGGTCAGACAGAGACAGCCAGTTTGAAGATGACTGTCAGAGCTGACGGCTGATCCTGCCTGTCGTCATGGCCCCAGCTTCCGTCTGGAAAAGCTCTTGCCAGCAGGACGGAGGGAGATGGGCAGATAGCCGCCACCCTCCCCTACCAGTTGCCTGCCTTTGAAAGAAAGCAAACTTTCCTTTCCACCAGCCTGGCCTGTCTATTGGCTTTTGAGCAGAGAGCAGCTTGCCCCCCCGCCGCCCCAATACCTTTCGGGAAGCCCTGACCCTCCCAGGGTGAGCTGTGCTGCGCGGCTCTCCCACGACCCCGGGGACCACCACCCCTCGCTGCTCTGTGGGATCTGCTGCTTCCCCCGGGGCCCAGGGTCCAGGAAAGAGAAGGAGGGACGCTGAGTCCTTTTCAAAGAGGATGTGCTCCCTGGGGCACCTGGGGGTTAACAGACGCTTCGTGGGACACACGCCCTCCCATGGATCACAACGTTGTCCTGGTGAAGCAACGTGCAAACTCCAGCGGGAGGACGGGCGCTGGAGCTCCAGTACTTCCGCCACCTGAGTCCGAGAGCCGACCTGCTGGAAAAGACCCTGATGCTGGGAGAGACTGCGGGCACGGGGAGAAGCGGGCGGCGGAGGACGAGGTGGTCGGATCACATCACTGACTCAGTGGGCAGGAATCCAAGCAAACTCAGGGGGACAGGGAAGGACAGGGAAGCTGGGCGTGCTGCGGCCCATGGCGTCGCAAAGAGTCTGGCACGACTGAGCGGCTGAGCAACAGCTGCGCGACAGATCGGGCGGGGTGGGCTGGCCGAGCGGGGAGGGGACTTGCCATCAGGATCGTCCAGGGGACTGGACTGCGAGAGGAAGGGACGGGAGCGTGGCGAGGGCCGGGTGTTCTTCAAGGAGGAGCCGACTACAAAGCGGGTGTGTGTTTGGAACTTAAAAAAAAAGGCCAGGTTACCAGCCTGAGGCTGAGCAGGCAGGAGTGTCAGAAACCATAGAATATATGTCCAAGCAGAGTGGAGTGTTTTTCCTCATTTTCTCCCTGTATTTCCCTTTTTTATGGGCTCACTATTTCATAGAATTTGAGTTTCAGAGGAGTCTTTAGAGATAATTAGGCTTAGCCTCCTTCCTCAAGCAGAAATCTCCTTTATGATGTTCACAACAGATGGCCATCCTTTGTCATGTTGCTTTTGTTATAATTTATTTTCTTCAGTAATCAGTTTTTATAGAACACCATTAAGTTAGGGAATTTATTTTTCAAGTCCCCATGAACTGCTTCTCTCTTTACAATGTGTGTGAGAGAGAAAGTCCCATATCAGATTCCACCCTGGGACTTGCTGCTCCCTTGTGGTCCCAATTATTATCAGGGGCAGGAAAAGGAAAAAGGACTTGATTTTGGCAGAAATAATTGTTGAAAGTATCTCCTAGCTTGAGAAACATCTTTCTGACTTTTAGTGTTTTTTTTCCCCCCAAATAGTGCCAGCAAGATTTCCTCCTTTTACAAGTAACCAAGTCCAAAGAAAATAGTTTTTTTAATTTCATTTTTTGGCTGCATCACATGGGTTGTAGGGTCTTAGCTCCCGGACCAGGGATTGAACTTTCTCCCTTGGCAGGGAAAGCCTGGAGTCCTGACCACTGGTGTGTGTGTGTGTGTGTGTGTGTGTTGAAGTTTCTCAGTCATGTCCGACCCTTTGTTATCCCATGGACTGTAGCCCACTAGGCTCCTCTGTCCCTGGAATTTTCCAGGCAAGAACACTGGAGTGGGCTGCCATTCCTTACACCAGGGGATCTTCCCGACCCAGGGATTGATCTGCGTCTCTTGTGTCTTCTGCATGGGCAGGCAGGTTCTTTACCAGCTGAGCCACTGGGGAAGCCCCCTTGACCACTGGACAGTCAGAGAATTCTCTAAAGAAAGATTTTATAAATACAAAAAAAAAAGCACACAAAAAGATAAGAAAGGTTTAAGAGTCTAAGGTTGTGCTTTTTCTTTAGTTTTCATAGTCTGCTCTTTTTACATCATATTGTTGACATGGACATTATATGGCCTTGTGCAGTGTAGCTCACGCTCCGTTGTATGGCTGTGGAATTATTTACTTGACCGGCCCCTTCTGGTTCTTCTCACGTCTTGCCTTCTCATGCTGGTCAGGGAAGCTGCCTCTGGCATAAGCCCTTCTTAATCTCCCTTGACTTCCATTCAGACACATAAATGCTCGTCCTGGCGCCTCTGGACGGCATGATACAATTAGAGCGTGTTTCCTGGGAGTCATCATGGTGCTGCCGTGGACTTCATCTCTGGGCTTTGTGTGGATGACGTGTTAATTACACTCTGTCAGGGCACAGGCTTCTATTCCCCAAGCCTCTCTCGGTGAGCACAATCACTTGTGTTTCATGCAGCAAGTGAGAATAATTCTAAATGGTCCTTTTAAATGGGTCTTGGCTGCTAATGTTGGCTCCGATTGCTCCAGTCGAGACACGGGCAGTGGGAGGGCCGCTGGGCCAGGCCTCTAGTGGACCAGGACGGAAGGGCCCCAGAGCCTCTAGCCTCACGCTTTGTGACCATCAGTACAGGCCGAAGGGTGGCACCAGGGCTCCCACTCCGGGACTGGGCCATACTTCTTGCGAGCTCCAGTCCTACCCCATGTGGCTCCCCACTGTCCCTGACCGAATGAGGCGCCGTGCTGCACTGTGGCTGCTGATGACAGGTAGCAACAGGGCCTGGGAGTCAAAGGTGAACACTCGCACCGGGTTCCTGGGCAGGTGTCCACGACCCGATGCTTTGAGAAGGATATCCAGAGGCAGAGATTCTGAATTTACGGAACCTTGACGGGCGTATTCACCTAGATTATCCACTCCTGTAAGGAGACGTGCATGTACACACACATCACGCACATACATAAACACCACACCACCACCCCCGCCCACATATAACACACACACATCCTAACCCTTATTTAACTTTACTTATTTTACCTTTTTTCTTTGGCCTCTAAGTCATCATTTATTTTTCATCCATCTTTATTCTTTGGCCTATGTAGGCCTCCCAACACAGTGGCCTCTCTCCTTGCAGAAGAGCACTGATTCCGGGCGCATGCGCTCCAGAGTGCCGGCTTGTAATTGGACACAACGGTCCGGCTGCTCTGCAGCACGTGGGATCTTCCTGGACCAGGGATCGAACCAGTACCCCTTGTACTGCAAGGCGGACTCTTTACCCACTGGACCAGGGAAGCCCCATGTTACTTACTTTAATTGGAGGGTAGTTACTTGACCACATAGTGTTGATTTCTGCCCTACATCAGCATGAATCAGCCATCAGTGTACGTGTGTCCCCCAATCCTGAACCGCCCCCACCTCCCTCCCCACCCTGTCCCTCCAGGCTGTCACCAAGCATCGGCCCTGCATCCTCACCCTTTATAGAAATCCTTGATGGATAAGACTGCACCTGCTGTGTTGGCTTTCGCGGTGCCAGGTCTCTGTCTCATCAGGTGCTGCCTGCACAGCTGTCTTTAAGGGCCGCCTGGGCACATGTCCTGGACTGTGTCCTAATAACGTGCCCCTCCTCCTCGTGTAGCTCCACACCCTGGCCCCTGGCCCCGTCCTGCTTTCTCCCACTCCCTGGGCGGTATAGACCGGCCGGCTTCCCTGGCGGGCCCTTGGGTCCCAGGCTGTCAGTTTTCATATACAAGAACGCCCTCCTCTTTAGGTGAGGCACCTTGTCACCTGAGCCTTACGCAGTGCTGCTTGTGCTCTGGGTCTTAGGGAGGCATTGGCAGTGACAGGGCTTTACCTCCGCATGGCTTCCAACTGGGAGAATCCCACTGTGGCTGTATGACAGGCCACCACGGCCCGCACCGCATGTCCACGACCCGATGCTTTGAGAAGGATATCCAGAGGCAGAGATTCTGAATTTACGGAACCTTGACGGGCGTATTCACCTAGATTATCCACTCCTGTAAGGAGACGTGCATGTACACACACATCACGCACATACATAAACACCACACCACCACCCCCGCCCACATATAACACACACATCCTAACCCTTATTTAACTTTACTTATTTTACCTTTTTTCTTTGGCCTCTAAGTCATCATTTATTTTTCATCCATCTTTATTCTTTGGCCTATGTAGGCCTCCCAACACAGTGGCCTCTCTCCTTGCAGAAGAGCACTGATTCCGGGCGCATGCGCTCCAGAGTGCCGGCTTGTAATTGGACACAACGGTCCGGCTGCTCTGCAGCACGTGGGATCTTCCTGGGCCATGGATCGAACCAGTACCCCTTGTACTGCAAGGCGGACTCTTTACCCACTGGACCAGGGAAGCCCCATGTTACTTACTTTAATTGGAGGGTAGTTACTTGACCACATAGTGTTGATTTCTGCCCTACATCAGCATGAATCAGCCATCAGTGTACGTGTGTCCCCCAATCCTGAACCGCCCCCACCTCCCTCCCCACCCTGTCCCTCCAGGCTGTCACCAAGCATCGGCCCTGCATCCTCACCCTTTATAGAAATCCTTGATGGATAAGACTGCACCTGCTGTGTTGGCTTTCGCGGTGCCAGGTCTCTGTCTCATCAGGTGCTGCCTGCACAGCTGTCTTTAAGGGCCGCCTGGGCACATGTCCTGGACTGTGTCCTAATAACGTGCCCCTCCTCCTCGTGTAGCTCCACACCCTGGCCCCTGGCCCCGTCCTGCTTTCTCCCACTCCCTGGGCGGTATAGACCGGCCGGCTTCCCTGGCGGGCCCTTGGGTCCCAGGCTGTCAGTTTTCATATACAAGAACGCCCTCCTCTTTAGGTGAGGCACCTTGTCACCTGAGCCTTACGCAGTGCTGCTTGTGCTCTGGGTCTTAGGGAGGCATTGGCAGTGACAGGGCTTTACCTCCGCATGGCTTCCAAGGCTGGGGGCACGGACACACAGAGAGGCTGGCAGAGGAGGCTCACGTGTGGTGCCTTGTGGTCGCAGGGAGGGACGTTGAGCCATCACACTCTTTCTCCCGGTACAGACGTTGCTTCCAGAAACAGCCTGAGACCCTCACAGAGCTGATCAGAGCCTGTCCCTGGGGTTGTCTCACACAGACGTGTTCTGGGCCACGTAGACAAAGAGAGAAAATGGGGCTGTATATAAAGGAGAGAAGAGACAGCGGAAATGAGCGAGAGAGCAGCAAAGAGAAGGGCAGTGGAGGCACTGAGCATTGGTTCTGGCCCTTGAGGTCGGGTCCTTCCATTGCAGTTACCTGAAAATCTTCCTCATCCTTTTTTGGTTTTGGCCACAGAAGAGATGGTTTATTATATACCTGTTACGTGAAGCCTCAACTGAGAACACAACTGGTCCAGAACGTCACAGGCCCAGGGCAGAGGACTGAAAGGGACTGCTTTGCTATGAGCAAGGTGGGTCCTCTCAGAGGTAGTCAAGGTGATCAAAATGGCCCTCGATGTTCCAAATCCACCGAGGCAAGTTCTGGACAGCAGGCACTCATGCGTGACTGCCAGGTCTTTCCCTTCGTGTCCGACTCTTTGTGACCCCATGGACTGTAGCCTGCCAGGCTTCTCTGTCCATGGAATTCTCCAGGCAAGAATACTGGAGGGCTTCCCTGGTGGTCCGGTGGGTAAAGAGTCCATCTTGCAGTGCAAGGGGTGCTGGTTCGATCCCTGACCCGAAAAGATCCCATGTGCTGCAGAGCAGCTGGACTGGCGTGTCCAATTACGAGCCAGCGCTCTGGACCGTATGTGCCCAGAGCTGGTGCTCTGCAGCAAGGGAGGCCACTGCCACAGGAGGCCCACACAGGCCAAAGAATAAAGATGGATGAAAATAGGTAAATAAAAAATCAATAAAAGAGGTCAAAATTTTAAAAAAAATTTTATAAAAAGAATACTGGAATGGGTTGCCATTCCCTTCTCCAGGGGATCTTCCTGACCCAGGGATCGAACCTGGGTCTCCCACATCGCAGGCAGATCCTTTACCGTCTGAGCCACCAGGGAAGCCCCACAGTCCAGCAGTTTGTACCAGCACCGCTAGCATCTGGCTGCCCTTGTTTCTTCTCCCGCGGCTTCCATGGTGTCCACGTGTGCTTGGCCCTCTGCCTCATCTGCCCTCTTTTGCACTTCAGCCTGCATGGTCGCGTCTTCCTCCACCTGCTCTCATGGAGTGGAGGTTTCTCAGAGGAGGGCTCCAGGGCGGAGAGCCTCCGCCTCCGTCTTTACAGTGGGAACCAGTCGTTCTCTTGCCTTGCATTTGCTTGTCTGCAGTGGCCTCTGACGCACGTGGTCAGACTGCCCTGGCTCGTGCCCGTTCTGGTGCCAGCAGGTGCCTGTGTGATTTGTGAACACAGATGAGACCCCCGCTAGGGACGAGTGGAAATAGCAAGAGGACACTTTGAGAAAGAAGCCTTCCCTGCAGGCAAGCCGGGCGAGGTCTCCTGCCATAATAGTTTGGATTCTAAAGGGAAGTATGACCTTGTTTTGTAATCACAGGCTCTGCATGTGTGTTCATGCTTAGCTGTGTTCGGCTCTTTGTGACCCTGTGGACTGTAGCTCGCCAGGCTCCTCTGTCCACAGAATTCTCCAGGTAAGACTACTGGAGTAGGTAGCCATTCCCTGCTCCAGGAGCTCTTCCCGACCCAGGGGTTGTACCCTCATCTCTTGCATTGCAGCCACATCCTTTACCACTAGCTTCACCTGGGAAGCCCACGGGTACATGAAGCCAGGAATATGTCGGTTATACCCTCACTAGGTGACTCAGGCTGGCTCCCTGCCCCTGGCCTGGTGCCCCAGTGTGTCAGACACGACCAGACCCAGGTCTGAAAGGTAGCTGTGGAGGTCACGTGGGCTCTGACTAGACTGCTTTACCTCACCCAACAGTCTACAGCGAGAGGCTTCCAAGGGATAAGGGTGAGGCTTTAATGGTCAGTCAGTGTGGAGGGGGGCCTCCCAGGTGACCCAGTGGTAAAGAACCCACCTGTAGTGCAGGAGACCCGGGTTCGATCCCCTGGCGGAGGAAATGGCAGCCCACTCCAGTATTCTCTGCCTGGAAAATCCCTGGGACAGAGGAGCCTGGAGGCTTACAGTCCATGGGGTCGTAGAGAGTCGGACCTGATTAAGAGGCTGAGCACACATGTGCAAACCAGCATGACCTTGTCAACTGAAGAAAACGCACAGCCTGAAAGTTATGAATTGTATTTTATTTTGGGACCTGATTGAGGACTATCGCTTCTCCGTAAAGTCTGAGGCACTGCTCCCAAGAGGTGAGGGAGGAGATGGGTATATAGGAGTATTTGCATGATAAAAACCAGAAACGTGAGTTGGACATTAAAAAATTACTGCTAATCACAAAAGAACAGACATGTCAGGTCAAGTCAAGACGTGTCAAGTTAATGATTTGAGTGATTTTCTATGTATGAGAAGATGCAAGAGTCTGGCCTCGTTGAAATTATTCCTCTGTACGCAGGTTAACTCTCTAGGGCCAGTATCCAGTTTTTCTCCATCCTGAATTCCCTGCAGGGTGCATGTGGGCTCCAGCCATGGCGGATGGCTTGAGGACAGGCAACATTGTCTTTCCACTACCTTATCTTAACTTCACCAAGGACATCTGCCCAAACTCTAGTTCCCAACAAGGTCACATTCTGAGGTTCTGGGAGGACCTAAATTAGGAGCGTGGGCACTGCTCAATCCAGCATGAAGTGAAGAGGCATTGACACTGTGGAGGCAAGAAGGCAGCTGTCCGCAGAGAAATGAGATGGGCGGGAAAGAAAAGAGAGACGAGAGAGGGAGGAGGAGAGAAAAACAAGGTGGGGCTTCCCTGGTGGTCCAGGGGCTGAGACTCCAGCTGCTGGTGCAGGGGGCGGCGGTTCAATCCCTGGTCCAGGAAGATCACACGTGCCTCAGGACAACTCAGCCTGTGCACTGCAGTGACTGAGCCTGTGCTCCGCAACAAGAGAAGCCACCACAACAGGAAGCCCATAAACCCTGACTCAAGTGTAGCCCCTACTTGGCGCAACTAGAGAAAGCCTACATGCAGCAACGAAGACCCAGCACAGCCAAACATAAAATAAAGAGAAGTCAAGGAGGCAAAGAGTCTTCTCAAAGCCCAGGGCTAGCCCACCCCCGGAGCTGCCGAGAGGGCACATTTGTATTGGAGGAGACTGGAACCCCAGTGGGGACCAGCCATCCCAGGTCACCCGTGACTGGTGGGGCTGCCTCGGATGGAGGACTTCCAGAGCCAGAAGTGGATGGAACCGGGTACACTGGACGTATCCGCCTCCCCACTCCAACGGCCACTCAGGATCCGCTGTGATTTAGAGCTGAGGGTGGAGAGAAGGCAGGGATGCAGCCTTCTGCATTGGGGTGTGAGTGGGAATTCAGAAATGCACTGCCCTAGGGCGTGTTTGTGGCTTCGATGGTGGCCAGCTTGTGTTTTCTGACAATTTTGCAGAAGGCCAGCTCAGTCTTTAACCACCGGACATGGAACAGCCAAATTATGGGAGATCAAAATGTTCCTCAAAGGCAGTGAGAGCCACTCCGGTCCTCCTTGGCTGGCGGGACGCTCTGGGGCGTGCTATTGAAAGCACCCTAGTTTGAAAGTTCACCTCATTCCACAGAATGTGATAGTACCTCAATCTGCCTTCAGAACACTTATCTTCAAAGCCTTCGGCCCCAGGCGTAAGCCTGGAGTTTTCCTTAAAAAGAACTCATCAGGACGTCTGATTCTGTCCTGATGTTTGGACGTGTGATCATATTATTCATGGTTGGCACTCCTCTTCTGGCTTTTGATCTGGAGTTTCCCGAATATGTGCATAAGGAGGCTCTCTCTTCCATACACTGATCCCTTTACCCTCTCAACCCAGAATAACTCGCCATTTATTCCTCTGACAAAGTGTTGATGCCGCGAGTAGGCATGTATGACATCTGTTACTACACAGACATGGCACCAGGCGGGTGTCAGCCTCCAAGTCACTGGCAGAGCTCCGCAAGTGTTTGCTGACCATGAACCAGCAGAGGGACCTGGGGGATGTTCCAAAATCATCCGATCTGGAGAAGGAATCTTTTTCTAGACCAGATCCCCATCACTAGTCGCTTGATGCTATTGCTCACTTGCCAAGGCAGTGAAATAATCTCCGCCTTAACTCAATAATAAGCATTTTAAGATATGCATGAAAGGGCATTCCCTGGCAGTTCAGTGGTTAGAGCTTGGCGCTTTCACTGCAGAGGGCATGGGTTCAATCCCTGGCCCGAGAGCTAAGACCCCACAAGCGTAGCATGGTCAAACCCGGAACACCCCACGTTAAAGCTCCATTTAAATTCCTGAGTGGCTTTCCACCTCTCTTCTTTTTAAAAAACTTTTTACTTTATATTGGACTATAGCCAGTCAACAATGTGGCGATAGTTTCAGGTGAACAGGGAAGGGACTCAGCTACATATTCATGTATCCCTTGTCTCCAAACTCCCCTCCCCTCCAGGCTGCCACGTCACACTGAGCAGAATTCCCTGTGCTGTATAGCAGGTCCTTGTTCCTCATCCATTGTAAATGTAGCCATTTCCACCGCTCTTCTGATAAAGACCAGTATTGCTAACACGGCTTCTGAGGACCCTGCCTGCCTCTCCAGCTCCACCCAGATTCTTTCTCCTGTCTGCCCTCAACCCTTTTGCCTGTCTTTTGAGTCTTCAGAGATCATAGCAAGCACGACTGAAATCTTAGGGGCCGGTGCATGAGGATCTGCTGAACTTGACATTCACCTTCCAAAGCTGGATGGATGACAAGTCTCTTGGGAACTCACCTTCTCTCTTGGGAATTCATATCTCCGTTTTTCTCCCTATTTATCAACCCATGTATCTAATGATTGATCTATTGATTGATCATGTCAATATATAGTTTTTGTGACAATCGTTTGTTAGTAACAGACATTCACATCTATATAAGGTCTCTGAGAGCAGAAAGAGATTGTATCTAAGGAGGCTCTCTCTTCCATACACTGATCCCTTTACCCTCTCAACCCAGAATAACTCGCCATTTATTCCTCTGACAAAGTGTTGATGCCGCGAGTAGGCATGTATGACATCTGTTACTACACAGACATGGCACCAGGCGGGTGTCAGCCTCCAAGTCACTGGCAGAGCTCCGCAAGTGTTTGCTGACCATGAACCAGCAGAGGGACCTGGGGGATGTTCCAAAATCATCCGATCTGGAGAAGGAATCTTTTTCTAGACCAGATCCCCATCACTAGTCGCTTGATGCTATTGCTCACTTGCCAAGGCAGTGAAATAATCTCCGCCTTAACTCAATAATAAGCATTTTAAGATATGCATGAAAGGGCATTCCCTGGCAGTTCAGTGGTTAGAGCTTGGCGCTTTCACTGCAGAGGGCATGGGTTCAATCCCTGGCCCGAGAGCTAAGACCCCACAAGCGTAGCATGGTCAAACCCGGAACACCCCACGTTAAAGCTCCATTTAAATTCCTGAGTGGCTTTCCACCTCTCTTCTTTTTAAAAAACTTTTTACTTTATATTGGACTATAGCCAGTCAACAATGTGGCGATAGTTTCAGGTGAACAGGGAAGGGACTCAGCTACATATTCATGTATCCCTTGTCTCCAAACTCCCCTCCCCTCCAGGCTGCCACGTCACACTGAGCAGAATTCCCTGTGCTGTATAGCAGGTCCTTGTTCCTCATCCATTGTAAATGTAGCCATTTCCACCGCTCTTCTGATAAAGACCAGTATTGCTAACACGGCTTCTGAGGACCCTGCCTGCCTCTCCAGCTCCACCCAGATTCTTTCTCCTGTCTGCCCTCAACCCTTTTGCCTGTCTTTTGAGTCTTCAGAGATCATAGCAAGCACGACTGAAATCTTAGGGGCCGGTGCATGAGGATCTGCTGAACTTGACATTCACCTTCCAAAGCTGGATGGATGACAAGTCTCTTGGGAACTCACCTTCTCTCTTGGGAATTCATATCTCCGTTTTTCTCCCTATTTATCAACCCATGTATCTAATGATTGATCTATTGATTGATCATGTCAATATATAGTTTTTGTGACAATCGTTTGTTAGTAACAGACATTCACATCTATATAAGGTCTCTGAGAGCAGAAAGAGATTGTATCTGTCTCACTTTCAAGTTCTCCACAGTGCCTAACGCTTCACTTACAGAGAGCTGCTTTTACTGTTGTTCAGTTGCTCAGTCCTGTCCAGCTCTTTGTGGCCTCCCTGTCCCTCACTGTCTCCCAGAGTTTGCCCAAGTTCATGTCCGTTGCATCGGTGATGCCATCCAGCATCTCATCCTCTGACGCCCTCTTCTCCTTCCGCCCTCCTTCTTTCCCAGCATCAGGGACTTTTCAAAGGAGTCAGCTGTTACCATCAGATGACCAAAATACTGGCACCTCAGCTTCAGCATCCGCCCTTCCGATGAGGATTCAGGGTTGATTTCCCTTCAGACTGACTTAAAGGTCAGTCCCCTTGGTCCCCTGTCCAAGGGACCTTCAGGAGTCTTCTCCAGCACCACAGTTCGAAGGCACCAATTTTTTGGCACTCTGCCTTCCTTATGGTCCAGCTCTCACAACCGTATGTGACCACTGGGAAGACCATAGCCTTGACTATGCTTGCAGTTAGTAGATGCTCTCAAAGGTTACTGAATTAAATCACACACACATGATTATTGATAGCATGTTTATATACGTCTGAGAAACGGGAGAATCTTCATCTTTTCCCACCAGCAATGTTTAGAAAATGTCATTTCCAATGGCTGTGTTAACCATGTAATTGAGAAGTAAGAAAGTTGACCTAATATGTATGTCTGTGATCTTTTTGACCCCATCGAGAGTCAATTTCACTCAGTCCAATTTAATTCAGTAAGTCTTAATTGAGAGTCTGTGAGGTTCAAGGCCCTTCATAAGGTGAGAGAGTGCTTTATTTCAATAGGATGATTTGGGATGAAACATCTCTGAGTAAGCTTGGGCTCCCAAGTCTGTCTTGAGCATTCACAGAGCAATAAACTCATGTTTACACTGTAGCCCTTCCTCCCTTGCTCCCTCCTTCCTTCCACAAAACTTTGTGGGTCACCTATTATTATAAGGTCACCTATAGGGTCACCTATTATATAAGGTCAGGCCAGCTCTGGATGAGTTATTTTAGAAGCAATGATATTGAAGATGAGATTGTGCTTGTTCTTGTCTTCTGAAAAATCCAGAAGATACAGTGCCTGACAGAGAGTCAGAGACCTGGGGTTAAGTCTCCATCCCTGCTCTGTCACTCAGTGGCAAAGTGAACTTAGCAGGTCACTCCCACAGCCGTGGACCTCAGTTTGTCACCTGTAAAATGAGGCTATCAGACGGAATGCTGCCTGAAGAATATTAGAAGCTGGACAGTCACTGTCCCAGTTGGCTCTCACCAGTCACTAGACAGAGCTTCTTAGCAGCAAGGCCTAACACCAGTTCTTTTGCACCTGTTGACCCCTGTCCCTTCTCGTGTTGTTGTTGCTTTGTTTCTCTAACTTTTTATTCTGTATTTGGGCATAACCGATGAACCACGCTGTGATAGTTTCAGGTGAATGGTGAAGGGACTCCGCCATACCGATTCTCCTCCAGCCTCTGCCCTGCCATCCAGCTTGTCACGTGACATTGACCAGTGTTCCACGTGCTATGCATAGGGCCTTCTTGCTTACCCATTTAAATGCCGTGGTGTGTCCATGTCCATCCCAAGCGCCCTGACTCTCCCCACCCCCTACCCCCCAGCAACTGAGTTCATTCTCTGAGTCTGTAAGTCACTTTCTGTGTTATAAGTAAATTCATTTGTATCATGTCTTTTTAGATTCCACACATAAGGCAAGTCACACGATATTTCTCCCTCTCTGTGTGACTCACCTCACTCAATATGACAGGGTCTAGGTCCGTCCATATTTGCCTTCAGCAGCTTTAAGGCTGGAAGAACATCTTGAAGTCTAGCACACTCTTCTGGATCTAATGCACAGGGCTGGACATTTAATTGGCCTTTTCAGTTAAACCAGGGATTTGAGGTTTGACATGAGAGTGAATAGATGATCTGTTTCTGAACCAGTAGTTATGAAATTTTAGGGAGCTAAAAGCTCACTGAAAGCTTTTTATTTTCTTCCTGATACTTCGTATTCTTTGTGCTACTCTGTGTACTGCAACTGAATGTAAAAAGGCCATGCTCTGCTACAAGAAAACCTAAATAGCAGGGGCTTAGGCAATAAATATGTTTTTAATTTACTCACCAGGAAATCTGGAGGTAGGTGATTCCTGGGTAAGTTTAGAATTTCTGTGACGTCATGACTCCAGGTTGTCATCTCATCTGATTTTTTGGCCTTCTCCTCATGGTCACAAGACAGCTGCCACAGTGCCAGGCAATGCATCCTTACCTGATCCTGTGCAAAAAGCAGAGAGGAGGGTCACAAAAGAGTGTTCTCCTTGTGTGCCTCCCTCCTTGAACCAGGGAGGGAACACATTTTCCAGACACAGCCCGCAGAGTTCCGTGAGCATTGCCTTCAGTTGCCGAGGAGGCTTGGGACCTCCTCAGTTGTGGAAGGCAGGCAAAGCTGAAGAGGGCTTTGGAGTGGAACCAGACAGCCGTGTTTGCTGGGCGATCACGCTTATTGATCTTAGTCCTTCAACCTCCAACTTGGAAACAGATAAACCATCTGTTTCCCCTTCCTGGGGAGTAGCAAGTTATGAATAAATTATGCTGCCAGAGCCCAGAGAGTCCTTAAAGCAAAGTACTGTCAATCCAAGGCTCCCATTTCATTAAACTCATATTAGTTTCCATTGCTCATTTCATGGCCTCTGATTGTTCCCTCGGATGGGAACAACTGGCAGGAGAGGAGACGGGGAGACGGGTGCCTCACATGCGCTTCCCCAGCCCCTCTCCCCAGCGCTGAATAAGCATAAGACCTCAGGGATTCCAGCCTTGTGTGGGTGACCAGGAGCCCAGGCGCAGGTTCTTGGCAGGGGATTGATGTGTTCTGGCAAGTCACACGATATTTCCCCCTCTCTGTGTGACTCACCTCACTCAATATGACAGGGTCTAGGTCCGTCCATATTTGCCTTCAGCAGCTTTAAGGCTGGAAGAACATCTTGAAGTCTAGCACACTCTTCTGGATCTAATGCACAGGGCTGGACATTTAATTGGCCTTTTCAGTTAAACCAGGGATTTGAGGTTTGACATGAGAGTGAATAGATGATCTGTTTCTGAACCAGTAGTTATGAAATTTTAGGGAGCTAAAAGCTCACTGAAAGCTTTTTATTTTCTTCCTGATACTTCGTATTCTTTGTGCTACTCTGTGTACTGCAACTGAATGTAAAAAGGCCATGCTCTGCTACAAGAAAACCTAAATAGCAGGGGCTTAGGCAATAAATATGTTTTTAATTTACTCACCAGGAAATCTGGAGGTAGGTGATTCCTGGGTAAGTTTAGAATTTCTGTGACGTCATGACTCCAGGTTGTCATCTCATCTGATTTTTTGGCCTTCTCCTCATGGTCACAAGACAGCTGCCACAGTGCCAGGCAATGCATCCTCACCTGATCCTGTGCAAAAAGCAGAGAGGAGGGTCACAAAAGAGTGTTCTCCTTGTGTGCCTCCCTCCTTGAACCAGGGAGGGAACACATTTTCCAGACACAGCCCGCAGAGTTCCGTGAGCACTGCCTTCAGTTGCCGAGGAGGCTTGGGACCTCCTCAGTTGTGGAAGGCAGGCAAAGCTGAAGAGGGCTTTGGAGTGGAACCAGACAGCCGTGTTTGCTGGGCGATCACGCTTATTGATCTTAGTCCTTCAACCTCCAACTTGGAAACAGATAAACCATCTGTTTCCCCTTCCTGGGGAGTAGCAAGTTATGAATAAATTATGTTGCCAGAGCCCAGAGAGTCCTTAAAGCAAAGTACTGTCAATCCAAGGCTCCCATTTCATTAAACTCATATTAGTTTCCATTGCTCATTTCATGGCCTCTGATTGTTCCCTCGGATGGGAACAACTGGCAGGAGAGGAGACGGGGAGACGGGTGCCTCACATGCGCTTCCCCAGCCCCTCTCCCCAGCGCTGAATAAGCATAAGACCTCAGGGATTCCAGCCTTGTGTGGGTGACCAGGGAGCCCAGGGCGCAGGTTCTTGGCAGGGGGATTGATGTGTTCTAGAAACATCTGTGCTGGACCCTGGGGAAGGCCGCTGGAGAGAGGACGCACTGCGGAGAGAGAGCAGCTCCAGGCACCAGCGAGGAGCTTGGACGGGTGGGGAGCTCCCGCCTTCAGAAGGCCCTGAAATGACTCCTATGTCAAGCCACCTCCCTGTCTCCAATGCTCTGATTTCATCCTTCCTAATTCTCTTCAGCTCAGGTTTCTTCAAAGGCCTTTAAGAAAGTTTCATTTCCAGAGGACAGTTCTTCTGGAAGCAGGGTTGGAAAGCTCAGACACCCAAGAGGCGGAACTAGGTAGGCTCTCCGAAGGGTCAGGTGCAGCCGTGGGGTCAGTGTTGTCCCTGCGGGCCTGAGCGCTTTGAGTTGCTCCAGGCTTCTTCTGAGAAAGGGTTAGAGACACAAGTGCAGACCCCACCTGAGCCTCTGCAGCCCCACGGGATTCTCTCCCAAATCTCGCCCAGAGCCCTGTCTTTGCCTTCCCTCCTCAGACCCGCGCTGCCTCGCTGACCCGGCTCTGCTGCGTTGCTCTGACACAGGTTGTTTCCTGCTCCCCAGTGTTTGGGGCACATGGAGAGGCCCCCACTGCCGACTCCAGGCTCCCAGGGACCCATCCTGCGCTGGTGGCCTCCTCTGGTTTCCCCAAGTCCATCATTTCAAGCCGAGAAAAGAGATGCGACCTGTGAACACTGCCTGCATTTTGGAGGTTAATCAGAACTTCAGTAGGCTTCCCTGAGAGGTTTCTGGACCTGGTCTGCCTTTCTCCTGGGCCACGATCACCTCCTCTCTTCCTCCTCACACTCCGCCCGGTGCCGGTTTGGCTCCCAGAAATGGCCTTCAGGTAAAGGTCACCTTGAGGGGCGCTCACCTTCATGGACTGCTGGGACTTGTTGGTGAGGCCCAACTTGACATCTGGTTTACTCACGACACCATCAAACTGAGGCCCGGCCCTGGACTTGACTAATTCGCAAACAGTCACAAGAAATTTGCAGCCCAGATGTCAGCTGGAGTCCTTGTGACTTTTGAGTTGTGAGTGAAATTGGCTTCAGGGCCCAGTGCACAAAAATAGGGGCCCAATCGTCCATCTACTCGGATCCCACATCTGGATACTCTGTGACTCGCCGTGTAATCTTTTGCTGGTGACTTAACCTCTCTGTTCCTTCATCTGTAAACTAGGGAAAATAATGCTTTTTTAAGGTTGGGGGTGATGATCCAATGAACTGTTACAAGGAAAGCATTAAAATCAGGGCCGGGGCTTCCCTGGTGGTCCAGTGGGTAAAGAGTCTGCCTTGCAGTGCAAGGGGCGCCGGTTCAATCCCTGGCCCAGGAAGATCCCACGTGCCAAGGAGCAGCTGGGCCGGTGTGTCAAATTATGAGCCAGCACTCTGGAGCGCATGCGCCCAGAGCTGGTGCTCTGCGACAACAGAGGCCTTTGCGATGGGAGGCCCGCACGGGCCAAAGAATAAAAGATGGATGAAAAATAAATAAATAAAAAAATTTAAAAAAAAGAACAATGCCAAAGGCTTCACTGGTGGCTCAGTGGTACAGAATCTGCCTGCCAAACAAGAGCGGGGCTGGACGTACCGTGTCACCATTAGCTCTGCCCTGTGTCTTCTGGGAACCGTCGCTCTGAAGTTCTGCCTTAGCTCAGCGGCTAGCTCCAGGGACTGTCTTTCTGCCTCATGCTCTCTGGTTGTTTTCTACACTCCATGCTCAATGACACCCATCTTTTTTCTTTCTGTTTTTTTTTTTGATCACTCCTTGTGGCATGCAGGATGCGACCTGTGAACACTGCCTGCATTTTGGAGGTTAATCAGAACTTCAGTAGGCTTCCCTGAGAGGTTTCTGGACCTGGTCTGCCTTTCTCCTGGGCCACGATCACCTCCTCTCTTCCTCCTCACACTCCGCCCGGTGCCGGTTTGGCTCCCAGAAATGGCCTTCAGGTAAAGGTCACCTTGAGGGGCGCTCACCTTCATGGACTGCTGGGACTTGTTGGTGAGGCCCAACTTGACATCTGGTTTACTCACGACACCATCAAACTGAGGCCCGGCCCTGGACTTGACTAATTCGCAAACAGTCACAAGAAATTTGCAGCCCAGATGTCAGCTGGAGTCCTTGTGACTTTTGAGTTGTGAGTGAAATTGGCTTCAGGGCCCAGTGCACAAAAATAGGGGCCCAATCGTCCATCTACTCGGATCCCACATCTGGATACTCTGTGACTCGCCGTGTAATCTTTTGCTGGTGACTTAACCTCTCTGTTCCTTCATCTGTAAACTAGGGAAAATAATGCTTTTTTAAGGTTGGGGGTGATGATCCAATGAACTGTTACAAGGAAAGCATTAAAATCAGGGCCGGGGCTTCCCTGGTGGTCCAGTGGGTAAAGAGTCTGCCTTGCAGTGCAAGGGGCGCCGGTTCAATCCCTGGCCCAGGAAGATCCCACGTGCCAAGGAGCAGCTGGGCCGGTGTGTCAAATTATGAGCCAGCACTCTGGAGCGCATGCGCCCAGAGCTGGTGCTCTGCGACAACAGAGGCCTTTGCGATGGGAGGCCCGCACGGGCCAAAGAATAAAAGATGGATGAAAAATAAATAAATAAAAAAATTTAAAAAAAAGAACAATGCCAAAGGCTTCACTGGTGGCTCAGTGGTACAGAATCTGCCTGCCAAACAAGAGCGGGGCTGGACGTACCGTGTCACCATTAGCTCTGCCCTGTGTCTTCTGGGAACCGTCGCTCTGAAGTTCTGCCTTAGCTCAGCGGCTAGCTCCAGGGACTGTCTTTCTGCCTCATGCTCTCTGGTTGTTTTCTACACTCCATGCTCAATGACACCCATTTTTCTTTCTTTCTGTTTTTTTTTTTTTTTTTGATCACTCCTTGTGGCATGCAGGATGCTCGACCAAGGACTGACCTCGTGCCTCCTGTCTTGGAGATGTGGCATCTTAACCACTAGATTGCATGGCAGTCCTCAGCCCTGCTTTGTTTGCTCTCCCAAATACTGCTGATCTCTACGGTTGGGTAGGTCGACAGGTTTCTGAAGTTGTAGGGCAATGAGGGGGGGTTGTAATACAGAACTGGACAACTTAGATTGAAATAGAGTACATCCAGTTCTCAAAAGTTCTTTGAACTCCTCTGTCCCTAGCCTCCAGCCCTCTCCCCATCTCTCTTCTCCCCATCTCTCTTTTCTGACTGCCTTTTCCCTTACCTTTAATCCTCTGTTCGCTTAGGACAGAGTCCTTGAGGCTTTCCCTCTGCACTGAATATTCCCAGTAAGGTTTTGTTTCTTTTCTTTTCTCTTTTTCTTGAACAAAGATAGCTCTTTTGCCCTTAAAGGAACTCAAGTTGCAGCTTTTTAAATAATAATTAAAAAATTCTCCTGTTTCTAGAATGGTTGACCATGATAACCGAGAGTGACAAGCAGAGATTTTAAATGCCACTAAGAAGAAAATAGTCTCAGGGGTGCTGTGTGATGGTCGGGAGGGGTGGGAAGGGGGGGATATACATATGACTAATCTGGGAACATGCATATCTGTAAACAACAAAACTCTGTAAAAGTTAAAAGTAAAATAAAGGTTTAAAAAAAAAAAAGAAGAAAATAGTCACTAACAACCATCATTAGCATGTGTTTTGCAATTTACAGAGTAAGTTCAAATTCCTCATTGTCTCATTGGGTTGAAGTTCTTTTTCTGTTTATGCCTGAAGGGTTTACAAATACAGGCTTCAGAGCAGGGGAGGGAATCACAGAGTTACCTGTGAATACACACGCACACGTGGGCATCGCTCCCTGTTTTGAGTGAACTCGGGGATGCCCACCTAAAGCTCCACGAGGGACAAAGGCCCAGATCAATCGATGGACAGAGTCCTTGACTCAGTGTCTATTGATCCCGAGACCACGGGACACCACGAGGAGCTGTTACAACCTTGTCCTCCTCGTGGATTCCCATACAGAGTTTCTGAGAAATTCAGAGGACGGACAGCTTCATCTTCCTCTGGAATTGTTGGGTCATTTCTCAGTACGTCTGCAGCCTGAACGCGAGTGAGGCCCAGATGAATCCCACTCGGGTCTCCAGGTCCAGCAGGAGGAATCTGAGGTCTGAGCAAAGATTTAAGGACCTCCCAGCTCACATCTTTTCCTCTTCAAGGCCCCAGTCGCTGTGTGCATTTTATACATCTTTGTTGGGTCAGGTTGCCGTTCCTGGACCCTTAATTTTCACAGTCGGTGGGTGGAATGACAGGTATAAGTGAATCCATTCAGTGGGAGTGCTTGCGTTGACAGGCATTTCAAGGGCGGAAGCCATGAGTCCTTCCCCACGTGCGTTTGTGTATCCGTGTGATGCCTCATTTTGTAAAGCCACAATACCAAGTGCATCATTAAGCCACAGAGAGGCTAGTGCGTCAGCCGGTCTCGTAGGGGAGACAAACCAGGATCATCTTGTCAAGTCATGAAATGGATTGCACTCCGACCAAGCTGCCTGCTTATTTCTGGGCATCACGGCATCAGGACTTGAACGGAACCTCCATAACCTCAGACAACTTCCAAGCTTCTCTCTGTCCACGGTCCCTCCCTGGCCATGACTGGCAGGGAAAGTGGCTAGAAACCTCCAGCTTGGCTCAGTCACGGCCCAGGCCTTTTCAAACTGTCCCCGAAGAACTGTAGAAATGGAACACAGTGACCTGTCAGGAGTGTCCTTCATGTCTTTGCGACCATCGTAGCTTTGACCATTCATTTAATGTTGCAGTTGGCTGATCAGTTTTCTTTCTCCACCATTGGATCAGAAACTCCAGGAAGGGACTGTGTCCTGTTTATCTCCGTATATCAAGTTTCTAAAAAGCAGAGATATCACTTTGCTGACAAAGGTCCATATAGTCAAAGCTATGGCTTTCCAGTAGTCATATATAGGTATGAAAGTTGGACCATAAAGAACGCCGAGTGTCAAAGAATTGATGCTTTCAAACTGTGGTGCTGAGAAGCCTCTTGAGAGTCCCTTGAACTGCAAGGCATTCAAACCAGTTTCAGTCCTAAAGGAAATCATCAGAAGGACTGATACTGAAGCTCCAATACGTTGGCCGCTTGATTCAGAGAGCTGACTCACTGGAAAAGCCCCTGTTGCTGGGAAAGATGGAAGGCAGGAGGAGAAGGGAGTGACCAAGGATGAATGGGTGGATGGCATCAGCAACTCAGCAGACACGAATTTGAGCAAACTCCTGGAAAGAGTGAAGGACAGGGGAGCCTGGCGTGCTGCAGGCCACGGGGTTGCCAGGAGTCAGACACACCTTAGTGACTGAACAAACACAAAAATGCAGCATCTCACTTAATCACCCTATTATAGTTACAGATCATCAGCTCTGTTGATTGAATGAATGAATGGCCCTGTGCCAAAAGGACTGTGGAATTAGTTTTCTCTGAACTAAAGGATTTCTCCATGACACTGCTCACCTATCCTAATTTCCTTCGGGTCACTCTATGCCTCTTGTATTTGCCGACTAGAAATTGTCACTCTCCATCTGGTTCTATAAGGATTGAGTCACTAAGCATCGCAGCCAGTGACCTTTGGCACACGCTGAAAGGAGTTTGTTTCGGGCAGAGGCCAGAAAGGAGGCACTCTCTGCTCTGGGAAAAACTGGCAGGACTGGTCTTCAGATAGTTAGATATTTCCAGGAGAATGTTTAATGAACCCAATGTCTGGCATCTTTTATCTCGAAAAGCACTAAAGCATTAATGGCGATGCCTGCTCCTTGTGATGAATAGTGATCTCCTTGTGACGAGCAGCAGCTTTCAGCTGAAGTGTGTGCCCAGTTGTGTGTAGCCCCGTCACTGAATTCAAGTATATACTGACCTCTTCAGGGCAGCTCCCCAGAGCTCGCTGAGATGCTGTCTCCCGGGCTACAGTCCTCATTAGACCCCCAATTCTTCTTTCAGTTGGCAGTTGCACGTAGGTAATGAATATTGATTGGGAACACTTACACTTTATTTATTCACTCTCTCCCTAAATAGACATGGTAATGAATAATTATGTCATAAAATCAAATATAAGATCAAACCTAGGGCGTCATATTGAGTGAAGTCAGTCAGACAGAGAAAGAGAATTATCATGTGATACTGCTTATGGTGAAATCTTACAGAAAAGGACACCAATGAACTTACCTGTAGAACAGAAAGAGACTCACAGACTTGGAGAAATGAACTTCTGGTTAGGGAGTTTGGGATCGATGTGTATACACTGCTCTATTTAAAATGAAGAACCAACAAGGACCAACTGTATAGCACAGGGAATGCTGCTCAATACCCTGTAACAACTTAATTGGGAAAAGAACTTGAAAGCCAATATATACTGTACGTACATAGGTATAACTGAACTACTTTGTTGTACGCCTAAAACTAACACAACATTGTGAATCAACAGTGTTGTTGTTGTTGGTTTCTTTCGGTCGCTGAGTCATGTTTGACTCCATGGACTGCAGCTCTCCAGGCTTCTCTGTCCTCCACTCTCTCCCAGGGCTGTGCTGTGTGCTAAGTTGCTCAGTCGTGTCCAACTCTTTGCGACCCCATCGACTATATAGCCCACCAGGCTCCTCTGCTCATGGGATTCTCCAGGCAAGAATACTGAAGTTGGTTGCCATTTCCTTCTCCAGGGGATCTTCCTGACCCAGGTGTTGAACCTATGTCTTTTATGTCTCCTGCATTGACAGGCAGGGCCTTTACCAGTAGCACCACCTGGGAAGCCCGCTACCTCCCAGAGTTGGCTCAAATTCATGTCCATTGAGTTGGTGATGTTGTCAACTCATAACCATCAACTAATAGCTAATAGCTAATTGCTATAGTCCAATATGAAATAAGAAGTTTGAAGAAACAAAAATCAAAGGGAGGCATGATGGGCTGGCCCTTGGGAAAAGAGATGCTTAAGCTCATCCTGAGGCCAGGCCTGACTGGAATGTATGAGCAGTGAGTCTCAGCCACCTCCTAGGGGCAGTTTGAAATGTGTTTGTCCTGAGGAGAGTGAACTAGCAGCCTTCCTGGCTGGGGCTCAAGGATGCTAAGCCTCCTCTAACACGTGGGTTGGTCCCTGTAATGAAGAACCTTCTATTTTTTGGCCACTTCTATTGGTATTTCATTTATCTATTTTCATCCATCTTTGTTCTTTGGCCTGTGTGGGCCTCCCATCGCAGTGGCCTCTGTTGCTCCAGAGCTCCAGCTCAGTCGTTGAACACATCGGTCCAGCTGCTCCGCGGCACGTGAGATCTTCCTGGGCCAGGGATCGAACTGGCACCCCTTGCCCTGCAAGGCAGTGTCCTTACCCACTGGACCACCAGGGAAGCCCCACGAAGAACCTTCTGTTCCAGTGCCATTCATGCTGTAACAGGGAGTCATCTTTTATATTGTAAGTTAGTTTACTTTCAGGATATGATGTTTCTTTCCTTCCTCCACACTTTTCTTCCTTTTTCTTCTTTTTTAAAAAGCATGTGTTCACTCAGTTCTGCCAGGTGTTAGCTATGGCATGCAGGGATCTAGTTCCCTGACCAGGGATTGAACATGGGGTCGCTGCATTAGGGGAGCAGAATTTCAGCCCCTGGACCACCAGGGAGCTCCCTCCTTGTTTTTTTCTTCCTTTCCTTTCTTCCCACCTCCCCTTCTTCCTTCCAATAGTTACTCAACATCTACTATAGGAAATCTATGCAGAGGGCTAGGAAGACGGATCAGCCATGAACTTGGCCTCCGGGGGCACAATCATGCCAGAAGAGAGATGACATGTGCTTAAAACCAAGAGGACAGGGCAGAAAATAGTGAGTAGAAGCGAGTAAAGGTAAAGCGTTGGAGGCGATCAGGTGGAGAGATGTGTGTGGTGTTTTCAGTGAGGTGCATCTAATGAATCAATACCTGACATGGTTACAGAGTTTACAGTTTATAAAAGCCTCTGCTACGTAATTTCTGGTCCATATTCATCCTCACAGTAACCTATAAAGGTACCTTATTTGCCCTCAGATTTATTCTTCCCTGGTTATCTGCTCTGTGTTCCCAGGGCGCTGACCTGCAGGCCGGGCCCTCCTCCCTTATCAGCGGGCTTCCCACAGGGCTCGGGTAAAGGGAGCCGCTCCACTGGGCAGCGAGCATCTCTTTCTTCTCTGGACCCCACCTCCCACCAGACAGGCTTCGGTGCCTGGGTTCCACAGAGGAGTCCTGCCTCTTTCCCCTTTCCGCTTCTGGCAGCGGCAAACCTCTGGTTACCTCAACCATCCCTTCCTGAGTCTCAGCCTCCATCACCTGACCCAGCAACTCCTTGCATTCAATTCCCTTGGTGGTAAATATTTGGAGGGGATTATGTTTTCCTAATTGGAAGGAAAGCATTATTCTTAGAGATAAAGAGAGTGAGGAACTAAAGGACTTTCTCAAGGACAGCCAGGTGCACGGGGCCTAGGTCTGTCTCCTGACTCCAAATGCGGGCCCCTGCTCCCTGCTGCTTCCCGTAGAGCTGATAACAGTGGGAAAGTCATAGAAAGGTTTTTCCAAGATCATATGAAAGACATACCAGGGTTTTTTTTTTTTATTCCTCTTTTAAGCTTTTGTGCTATGGCTTTTGTTTTGATTTGTTCTTGGAAAAAGTTACTGTATTAGCTAGATTGGGGTAATGCCTCACAAGTGCTTATGCATATTAACTTGATATTTGGCAGAGTCTCTCATGATAGCCTCATGGAGTCACGCGTGGTGGTACAGTCACCCGGATTAGCAAACGACTGAAGAGAGATGAGGTCCTCACATAATTTTATGCCATAGTATCTTAGCATATTGCTATGGTTATCGTGATCACCTCACTTGGGAAGAAGAAGAAAAGTAGAAATACTGAAAATGCTTTGAGTTTAGAAACATTTTGATGAATATATGAATTAGAGACATGTTTGTATAGGTTGCCACACCCTGACAAGGATATTTGAATTCTTCAGTGTTACTAAATTAAATATTAAATGTTATTAATCACTAAATCAATGAATTCGATGATAATAAATCCCTGTTCTCTGAAAAGGCTTTAAAAATTTGATTTATTTATTTCTTCTTGGCTGCTCTAGGTCTTCATTGCTGCTCCTGGGTTTTCTGTAGTTGTGGCTACTCTCTAGTGGTGGTGTACGGGCACCCTTCTCATGGTGGCGTCTTCTCTTGTTGTGGAGCATGGGCCCTCGGGCTCACAGGCTTCAGGACTTGTGGCAGGTGGCCTCAGTAGGCTCACGGACTCTAGAGCGCAGGCTCAGGCTCAGTGCCCCTGGTGCTTGGGCTTATTTGCTCTGAGGCAGATGGAATCTTCCTGGACCAGGGATCAAACCCATGTCCCCTTCATTGGCAGACGGATTCTTAACCACTGGACCTCCAGGGCAGTCCTCTGAAAAAGCTTTTGAGGAAGGATCTGAACCTGAAGCAACGGTCTTGGTGGGTATGGGCCAGTGGGGTGCTGGCCTAGAAGGGACGGACAGGAAGGGGGCTCCTAAGAAGGCTCAGTGGGAGGCCTGTTTATCTAGAAGACTCATTCGGGGTGCAGGCTCTTTGTTCAGATAATGCTGTGCCTTGACTCCTGTTATTTCTTGCATAGAAAAAGCAACTGAAAAGAAGCGTCTAGAAGCATTAAGTCATGGTTTATCATGGACCATGGACCACATCCATCTCCAGGAAAATCTACTCTGCCTTGAAAGCAAGCAAGGAAGAATAGGAGAAGAAGCATTTGGAGGTGCTGTTTCCTTCGCACGTGAAACCCAGTGGATAGCCTCTCTCTCTTTTTCTCTCTAAGTGTGTGGCATGGAATGCTTTATCATCAACATCTTTGAAGGACTGGGTTTGGGTGAGTTTTCATGTAAATCCCAGAAATTCTCAGTTGTGGATGCTAGTGGACAGTTGGAAAGTTGTGACTCATTTCCATTAGATACAAGACAGGGTTGTTTGGTGATGTCAGGGTAGCAAGGCCAGTTCCACACAACAAAGAATGACACTAGAATGATCCCATCTACCCCAAGATGTATCACTGGTAGGTATCCTGTTGTGCTTTGTCCTCTTTGAACTATAGAGTTGAGAGTTGAGTTTTGGGGCTGGGAATGGAGTCTCTGTTGGGAAAGAAAGGCCTCCACGTATCTTCTTTTTGTAAAGGAGGTGACTTACTAGGAAAAATTCTCATAGTTCTTTGGGAGCAAGACATCCAAGTGTGTTTCTTCTTGGAACAGATATGGGCCCACATGCAGGAGAGAGTTACCCTAGGATCGTATGAGGCTTGTGGCTTAGAGGTGGCAACGCTTCTCAGCAGAGAGAACCTGTGAATGGGTGGAGTCACCACCAGATTTCTTTGGGCTGTGGAAGAAGCAAGCTGACATGTTTCATCTAGCCTGACTGGGTAGCGTCTTTTCCACAGTTACTTTGGTGGAAAGGGCGAGTCCCCCTTCGGTTGGTGCATTTTAATGGCTGCCGCAGCCTCTGCTGTCTGAGTAGGGATGGTGGTGATCCAGCTGAGTGAACGGCAAAGGAAGTGCCCATGAGGAAAGAATAAGGCTGCCTGGTCCACTCACCCCTGCCCACTTGGGAAGTCTCCTGCTGTTACCAACTCTGGAAGACTGAGGTTTTATGCTGAGAAAATTTATGGCATTCCGGGTGTCTGTTTATCTAGAAGACTCAGGGTCAGCCTAAGGGGACTCCTGTTATTTCTTGCATAGAAAAAGCAACTGAAAAGAAGCGTCTAGAAGCATTAAGTCATGGTTTATCATGGACCATGGACCACATCCATCTCCAGGAAAATCTACTCTGCCTTGAAAGCAAGCAAGGAAGAATAGGAGAAGAAGCATTTGGAGGTGCTGTTTCCTTCGCACGTGAAACCCAGTGGATAGCCTCTCTCTCTTTTTCTCTCTAAGTGTGTGGCATGGAATGCTTTATCATCAACATCTTTGAAGGACTGGGTTTGGGTGAGTTTTCATGTAAATCCCAGAAATTCTCAGTTGTGGATGCTAGTGGACAGTTGGAAAGTTGTGACTCATTTCCATTAGATACAAGACAGGGTTGTTTGGTGATGTCAGGGTAGCAAGGCCAGTTCCACACAACAAAGAATGACACTAGAATGATCCCATCTACCCCAAGATGTATCACTGGTAGGTATCCTGTTGTGCTTTGTCCTCTTTGAACTATAGAGTTGAGAGTTGAGTTTTGGGGCTGGGAATGGAGTCTCTGTTGGGAAAGAAAGGCCTCCACGTATCTTCTTTTTGTAAAGGAGGTGACTTACTAGGAAAAATTCTCATAGTTCTTTGGGAGCAAGACATCCAAGTGTGTTTCTTCTTGGAACAGATATGGGCCCACATGCAGGAGAGAGTTACCCTAGGATCGTATGAGGCTTGTGGCTTAGAGGTGGCAACGCTTCTCAGCAGAGAGAACCTGTGAATGGGTGGAGTCACCACCAGATTTCTTTGGGCTGTGGAAGAAGCAAGCTGACATGTTTCATCTAGCCTGACTGGGTAGCGTCTTTTCCACAGTTACTTTGGTGGAAAGGGCGAGTCCCCCTTCGGTTGGTGCATTTTAATGGCTGCCGCAGCCTCTGCTGTCTGAGTAGGGATGGTGGTGATCCAGCTGAGTGAACGGCAAAGGAAGTGCCCATGAGGAAAGAATAAGGCTGCCTGGTCCACTCACCCCTGCCCACTTGGGAAGTCTCCTGCTGTTACCAACTCTGGAAGACTGAGGTTTTATGTTGAGAAAATTATGGATCGATGCTCACTTGTTCTCCCAGGGTCCTTTAGAAGACAACATTTCCCAGCAGTTAGTTTGAGGCTGACCCATGGAATGTGGGTGGAAGTGGTACACACCCCTTTAGGCATGGCCCCTGCAATCTCCTGGGAGGTTCTTAGCTTACACTCTCTGTTCCCTCTCCAGGGGCACCGTGGGGCCACCCTACGGGATCAGCCCCGTCCCCAGGGTATGCACAGAGACAGACTGCCCAGAGAGTCGTTCACCCTGCTCCGGACTGAGACATGAATAAGAAGTAAATTTCTGTTGTATGGAGCCACAAAGATTGCTACCACATCATAGTCTAGTTTTTTTTTTTTTTTTTTTTTAAAGATTTATTTATTTATTTACTTTGGGCGGGGCTCGGGTTGCTTCTATTGGTCTTTCATTTCTCTATTTTCATTCATCTTCATTCCTTGGCTCCTATGGGCCTCCCATCGTGGTGGCATCTGTCGTTGCAGAGCACTGGCTCTGGGCGTGTGCACTCCAGAGCTCCGGCTCGGTGATTTGACACATCAGTCCAGCCGCTCCGCGGCACGTGGGATCTTCCCAGGCCAGGGCTCAAACCGGCGCCCTTTGCACTGCAAGGCGGTGTCCTTACTCACTGGACCACCAGGGGAAGCCCTAGTCTAGTTTATCTACAGAAATTTTGGAAGAGCCGTAATCCATGAACTGTTGCTGATTACCTAGAGACCCAGCAAGGTAATAAAGCCAGGAGACTACTCTGCCACGTGGCTCACAGTCTGAGGGTTTAGGTGGTGGGCTTGGCCTTCTGGCTTGTCTCTGGCCAGTCATCTTGCCTGGTGCCCTTCGTGGTCTGACTCAAGGTCCTTCCTTGTGGAGACCCAGTCAAGATGGTGGAAAGGGCGAGTCCCCCTTCGGTTGGTGCATTTTAATGGCTGCCGCAGCCTCTGCTGTCTGAGTAGGGATGGTGGTGATCCAGCTGAGTGAACGGCAAAGGAAGTGCCCATGAGGAAAGAATAAGGCTGCCTGGTCCACTCACCCCTGCCCACTTGGGAAGTCTCCTGCTGTTACCAACTCTGGAAGACTGAGGTTTTATGTTGAGAAAATTATGGATCGGTGCTCACTTGTTCTCCCAGGGTCCTTTAGAAGACAACATTTCCCAGCAGTTAGTTTGAGGCTGACCCATGGAATGTGGGTGGAAGTGGTACACACCCCTTTAGGCATGGCCCCTGCAATCTCCTGGGAGGTTCTTAGCTTACACTCTCTGTTCCCTCTCCAGGGGCACCGTGGGGCCACCCTACGGGATCAGCCCCGTCCCCAGGGTATGCACAGAGACAGACTGCCCAGAGAGTCGTTCACCCTGCTCCGGACTGAGACATGAATAAGAAGTAAATTTCTGTTGTATGGAGCCACTAAGATTGCTACCACATCATAGTCTAGTTTTTTTTTTTTTTTTTTTTAAAGATTTATTTATTTATTTACTTTGGGCGGGGCTCGGGTTGCTTCTATTGGTCTTTCATTTCTCTATTTTCATTCATCTTCATTCCTTGGCTCCTATGGGCCTCCCATCGTGGTGGCGTCTGTCGTTGCAGAGCACTGGCTCTGGGCGTGTGCACTCCAGAGCTCCGGCTCGGTGATTTGACACATTAGTCCAGCCGCTCCGCGGCACGTGGGATCTTCCCAGGCCAGGGCTCAAACCGGCGCCCTTTGCACTGCAAGGCGGTGTCCTTACTCACTGGACCACCAGGGGAAGCCCTAGTCTAGTTTATCTACAGAAATTTTGGAAGAGCCGTAATCCATGAACTGTTGCTGATTACCTAGAGACCCAGCAAGGTAATAAAGCCAGGAGACTACTCTGCCACGTGGCTCACAGTCTAAGGGTTTAGGTGGTGGGCTTGGCCTTCTGGCTTGTCTCTGGCCAGTCATCTTGCCTGGTGCCCTTCGTGGTCTGACTCAAGGTCCTTCCTTGTGGCACATGCATCTCTCAGTCAAGATGGATTCCAGCTCCAGGGTTTCTGGGACGTTGGCAGGACATGTTATGGACTGGCATACTGGCATAGCCTCCTTCCTTTTGGCCCATCCTGAATAATTCCGGTTGGAGGCGGCTGGTCAGTTCTGTGGTCCTTATCAGGACTTCCTGTTGTGAGCTAACTCCGGCAACTGGGTGATTATCATGTTCGGCCAGGGAAGGGGGTTGCGGTCAATGGTTCCCTAACATCTCCCTCCTGAGTGACTTCATACTCAAGATGCTTCTTGGCAATTGGGCAGAGGTCTCTTTCTTCTGTGGGGGCTTCCCCGGTAGCTCAGCAGTAAAGAATCTGCCTGCAATGCAAGAGCTACAGGGGACACAGGTTCGTTCCCTGATTTGGAAAGATCCCCAATAGGAGGACATGACAACCCACTCTAGTATTCTTGCCTGGAAAATTCCATGGACATGGAGCCTGGCACGCTGCAGTCTGTGGGCTCTGAGAGTCGGACATGACTGACGCGACTTGGCAGGTACACATGCTCTTTCTGCTGTAATCGTTTCTTTTTGGGAGTGGGCACCATCCTGTCAGGTAGAGCAGAAGTTGCCACCTGATCTGAGTAGGAGACTTCATGTCTGAATCTAGCTTCTACCCTTGCAGTAATGACAGTTTCGTCTGAAATGGGAGGAACTCGTTGGAGATAAACCTTGTGAGCCATTGAAACAGACAACAGTTATTTCAATCTGTTCTTTGGACTCAGGGAAAGTCAAGGCATGAAGCCTATTTCCCGCAGACAAGAAACAGGAGGCACACAGAATTTGCACCCAGAGCCCTGCAGCCTGCTGCTCATTTTCATATTTAACACATGAAACTGTAATGGAGTGGCAACCCACAGGAGGTTCTCGAAATAGACCTTCTCCCAGCTCCTCTCTGAGTACCCAGGGAATAGTGTTTGAGGCACACTACCTGAGTTATTTTGCAGATGTGAACCCCCCTCCCCCATGAAATAGATGTTAACTGCTTGATATTAACTCCTTGATGACCATCAGCCCGGAGCCCTAGGCTTCCCTTCCTGCCTGGCCTCCGCAGTGTGCCCGGGTGCTCACTCGAGTCTGACTTTTGTGCAACCCTGTGGACTGTAGCCCGCCAGGCTCCTCTGCCCATGGGACTCTCCAGGCAAGAAGACTGGAGTGGGCTGTCATGTCCTCCTCCAGGGGATCTTCCTGACCCAGGGTTTGAGCCCGAGTCTCTTGTGTCTCCTGAACTGGCAGGCAGATTCTTTTTTTTTTTGGCTGGGGGGGGGGTTGGGGAGGGAGGGGTCGGGCGGGCCACTTCTATTGGTCTTTCATTTATCCATTTTCATCCATCTTTGTTCTTTGGCCCGTGTGGGCCTCCCATCATGGTGGCCTCTCTCGCTGCAGAGCACCGGCTCTGGGCGCATGCGCTCCAGAGCTCCGGCTCGGTAGTTGGACACATCGGTCCAGCCGCTCCGTGGCACGTGGGATCTTCCCAGGCCAGGGATCGAACCAGCGCCCCTCGCACTGCAAGGCGGTGTCCTTACCCGCTGGACCACCAGGGAAGCCCCGGCAGGCAGATTCTTTACCACTAGCGCCACCTGGGAAGCCCTCCTGGAACATAAGGACTGATAATGGTAGCCTGTGTGACATCCTCCTGTGACCTCACCCTCAGTCAGTCAGAGAACTCTGCACAAGCTAATCACGTACCCTGCTGCCTCTGCCCCACCCCCTCGACCTGTTTTTGTTTTTTTAAAGATTTATTTATTTATTTACTTTGGGCGGGGGTCGGGTTGGGGAGGGAGAGGAGCCGGCGGGCCACTTCTATTGGTCTTTCATTTAAGAGTGCTTTGCCGAGGGGCTTCCCTGGTGGTCCGGCGGGTAAGGACACCACCTTGCAGTGCAAGGGGCGCCGGTTTGATCCCTGGCCTGGGAAGATCCCACGTGCCGCGGAGCGGCTGGACCAATGTGTCCAACTACCGAGCCGGAGCTCTGGAGCGCATGCGCCCAGAGTCGGTGCTCTGCAGCGAGAGAGGCCACTGCGATGGGCGGCCCACCTGGGCCAAAGAACAAAGATGGAAATAAATGAAAGACCAATAGAAGTAGCCCCCCACCCCCACCCCCCACAAAAAAGTCAAGGAGTGTTTTGCCAAAACCCTTAGGGGATCTTGGGGCTTTTCGGGCACGAGCCACCCATCTCCTTGCATGGCCTTGCAGTGAGCCTTTCTGTGCTCTAGTCTCTAACATTACAGTTGATTTAGCCTTGCTGTGTGGGGGGCATACAACCTTGCACTAACAAAACCTGTAACCTTATGATTTTAAATTTTAAGAGCTTGTAATTGCCATTTGAGGGTTTCCCTGGTGGCTCAGTGGTAATGAATCCACTTGCTAATGCAGGAGACACAAGTTCCATTCCTGGGTCGGGAAGATCCCCGGGAGAAGAAAATGGCAGCCCACTTTAGTGTTCTTGCCTGAAAAATTCCATGGACGGAGGAGCCCGGTGGGCTACAGTGCTTGGGATCACAAAGAGTCGGACAGACTGAACGACTGGACAACAACAAACAGCAAATGGTACTTTGAATTTTCTATATATGCAGTCTTGCATTCTGCAAAATAAAAAAAAAAGAAGAGGAAAAGACTGTTTTCTTTCTTCCTCTCCAACTCTTTTTTATATATAATTATTTTTTTGGCTGCTTGGCGTCCTAGTTTCCTGACCAGGGATTGAACCCTCACCCCCTGCAATGAAAGCTCAGAGTCTTAACCACTGGACTGCCAGGGAAGTCCCCTCTTCCTCTCCAACTCTTATATATTTCTTTTTCTGGCTTCATTGTGCTGGTTAGAACTTAATTATTAAAATATGAATATAAATGGAGATAGCGCACATCTCCTATTCACTTGAAATCTCCGAGCAACATCTTTCCACAGTTTACCATTAACTGTGATGATTTGGATAGCCTGTAGGTTTGGATAGTCTTTAATAGTAAAACAATATTCCCTTCCATTCTTTGTTAACAAAGAGGTTTATTTTGTAGGGAAGGATGTTGAATTCCTGCATCTGTTGAAATGGTCTTATTTTGTCTTTTATTCTGTTAATGTGGTAACATACATTTTTTTTTTGTCTCTTCAGTTCTGTCACTTATTTGCATAACTCCTTGGGAGGAACCCTGGTAAGAGGTCTGTTACATCTTCAAACAGAGAAGGGCATACTATACTTTAAGCATACTTGTTCAAAGAATTACAGTTACAGTATGTTCCACAATGAGGAAATGACACCCTTCTCATTTTGAAGTCGATAGTTACCCTATCATCGTTTTTAAAACAAGAGTACATACCAGAGGGCCACCCATCTCCTTGCATGGCCTTGCAGTGAGCCTTTCTGTGCTCTAGTCTCTAACATTACAGTTGATTTAGCCTTGCTGTGTGGGGCATACAACCTTGCACTAACAAAACCTGTAACCTTATGATTTTAAATTTTAAGAGCTTGTAATTGCCATTTGAGGGTTTCCCTGGTGGCTCAGTGGTAATGAATCCACTTGCTAATGCAGGAGACACAAGTTCCATTCCTGGGTCGGGAAGATCCCCGGGAGAAGAAAATGGCAGCCCACTTTAGTGTTCTTGCCTGAAAAATTCCATGGACGGAGGAGCCCGGTGGGCTACAGTGCTTGGGATCACAAAGAGTCGGACAGACTGAACGACTGGACAACAACAAACAGCAAATGGTACTTTGAATTTTCTATATATGCAGTCTTGCATTCTGCAAAATAAAAAAAAAAGAAGAGGAAAAGACTGTTTTCTTTCTTCCTCTCCAACTCTTTTTTATATATAATTATTTTTTTGGCTGCTTGGCGTCCTAGTTTCCTGACCAGGGATTGAACCCTCACCCCCTGCAATGAAAGCTCAGAGTCTTAACCACTGGACTGCCAGGGAAGTCCCCTCTTCCTCTCCAACTCTTATATATTTCTTTTTCTGGCTTCATTGTGCTGGTTAGAACTTAATTATTAAAATATGAATATAAATGGAGATAGCGCACATCTCCTATTCACTTGAAATCTCCGAGCAACATCTTTCCACAGTTTACCATTAACCGTGATGATTTGGATAGCCTGTAGGTTTGGATAGTCTTTAATAGTAAAACAATATTCCCTTCCATTCTTTGTTAACAAAGAGGTTTATTTTGTAGGGAAGGATGTTGAATTCCTGCATCTGTTGAAATGGTCTTATTTTGTCTTTTATTCTGTTAATGTGGTAACATACATTTTTTTTTTGTCTCTTCAGTTCTGTCACTTATTTGCATAACTCCTTGGGAGGAACCCTGGTAAGAGGTCTGTTACATCTTCAAACAGAGAAGGGCATACTATACTTTAAGCATACTTGTTCAAAGAATTACAGTTACAGTATGTTCCACAATGAGGAAATGACACCCTTCTCATTTTGAAGTCGATAGTTACCCTATCATCGTTTTATAATAAAACAAGAGTACATACCAGAGGCTGCAAACTGGTGACCAACAGGGTAAATATGGACAGCAAGCAGGTTTTATCTGGTCTACAGTGATTTTAAACGCCTCCTCCTCCCAATATGTTGCTAGAAACACAGAGATTTTACATTTACATCTGTGATTTCAGCTTTCGGTCTTTAAAATGAAAGTTTATTTATGGCTGCTCTCTTGTTGCAGAGCCTGGGTCCGAGGGTGTGGACTTCAGGAGACGTGGTCTGTGTGAGTTCTTTGCTGCTGCGGCACAGTGGAAGTTTCTCGGACCGGTGACTGACCCTGTGTGTCCTGATTGGCAAACAGATGCTTAACCAGTGTACAACCTAGGAAGTCCTCAGCTTTCCCCTTTTAAAAAAAACAGTAAGCCTGATGCTAATGAACCTGTGAGATGGTCCGATGAAGAGAGCAGACCCCCTTTGGAGAAGGCAAAGCCTCTGTGCCGTAATTTGCCACTGGTGTGCACATTCGTACCAAATTGCATCTTCTGATTTTGTTGAACTTGGTGCTATCTTCACAGACTACCTGCCTTTCCGTAAAAATGTTGGTTAGCAAGTAAACATTAAAACAGTAACATGCACACTTCTGTAAAATGCTCTAATAAAACAGCTGAAACCAAAATAGAAAACGTACATTAAAGGGTGAGTAGTGAAGCCACGCAGGACCCTGTGGGGGCTCCCAGGCACCAAAAGATTTCTGTCCCCCGTGTCTTGTAGGCAAGACTGCAGCCTCCATGGCCTTCTCTTAGTTCCAAAGGGCAGATTCCAGCAGTTGCTCATCAAGGGTGAGGAGTAAAGGTTAAAGAAGTTTTTTTTTTTGTTAACAAAGAGGTTTATTTTGTAGGAAGGATGTTGAATTCCTGCATCTGTTGAAATTTTAGTCTTTTATTCTGTTAATGTGGTAACATACATTTTTTTTTTGTCTCTTCAGTTCTGTCACTTATTTGCATAACTCCTTGGGAGGAACCCTGGTAAGAGGTCTGTTACATCTTCAAACAGAGAAGGGCATACTATACTTTAAGCATACTTGTTCAAAGAATTACAGTTACAGTATGTTCCACAATGAGGAAATGACACCCTTCTCATTTTGAAGTCGATAGTTACCCTATCATCGTTTTATAATAAAACAAGAGTACATACCAGAGGCTGCAAACTGGTGACCAACAGGGTAAATATGGACAGCAAGCAGGTTTTATCTGGTCTACAGTGATTTTAAACGCCTCCTCCTCCCCAATATGTTGCTAGAAACACAGAGATTTTACATTTACATCTGTGATTTCAGCTTTCGGTCTTTAAAATGAAAGTTTATTTATGGCTGCTCTCTTGTTGCAGAGCCTGGGTCCGAGGGTGTGGACTTCAGGAGACGTGGTCTGTGTGAGTTCTTTGCTGCTGCGGCACAGTGGAAGTTTCTCGGACCGGTGACTGACCCTGTGTGTCCTGATTGGCAAACAGATGCTTAACCAGTGTACAACCTAGGAAGTCCTCAGCTTTCCCTTTAAAAACAAACAGTAAGCCTGATGCTAATGAACCTGTGAGATGGTCCGATGAAGAGAGCAGACCCCCTTTGGAGAAGGCAAAGCCTCTGTGCCGTAATTTGCCACTGGTGTGCACATTCGTACCAAATTGCATCTTCTGATTTTGTTGAACTTGGTGCTATCTTCACAGACTACCTGCCTTTCCGTAAAAATGTTGGTTAGCAAGTAAACATTAAAACAGTAACATGCACACTTCTGTAAAATGCTCTAATAAAACAGCTGAAACCAAAATAGAAAACGTACATTAAAGGGTGAGTAGTGAAGCCACGCAGGACCCTGTGGGGGCTCCCAGGCACCAAAAGATTTCTGTCCCCCGTGTCTTGTAGGCAAGACTGCAGCCTCCACGGCCTTCTCTTAGTTCCAAAGGGCAGATTCCAGCAGTTGCTCATCAAGGGAGGAGCTGGGAAAAACCACCTGAGGCAAGATTAAACGGTTAAAGAAGCTCATCAAGTTTGGCAGAACTTTATCACCTGAGAGGACTTCCCAGGTGGCGCCAGTGGTAAAGAACCAGCCTGTCAATGCAGGAGACATAATAGGGGCGGGTTTGATCCCTGTGTTGGGAAGATTCCCCTGGAAGAGACCATGGCAACCAGTGTTCTTGCCTGGAGAATCTCGTGGATGGAGGAACCTGGCAGTCTCTGGGCCTTAGGCTTGTGGAGTCAGATATGACTGAAGTGACTTAGCTTGCATGTACCTCCTGAGAGGAGATGAAGGGAGTGCAAACCCTGCTCACACCTGAATCTTGTGAGAGATCCCACTGTTTAAATTTTTTATTTATTTATTTATTTTTGGCTATCCTGGGTTTTCTCTGCTGCTGCAGGCTCTTCTCTAGTTGCAGGGAGTGGGGGCTCCTCTCTAGTGGAGGTGAGCAGGCTTCTTGTTGCAGTGACGTCTCTTGTGGAACTCGGGCTCTAGGGCTCACAGGCTTCAGTAGTTGTGGCCCATGGGCCCCATAGTTGCGGCTCTGAGGCTCTAGAGCACAGGCTCCATAGTTGTGGCTCATGGGCTTAGTTGCTCCGCAGCCTGTGTGGTCTTCCCGGATCAGGGATTGAACCTGGGTCTCCAGCATTGGCAGGCAGACTCTTTGCCACTGAGCTACCAGGGAAGCCCCACAGATCCCACTTTTGAACAACTGTTATAAAACTCCTCATCAAGTCCTCTGGGGTTGGGAAACAGTTTTTAGAGGTATAAGCCACATGTGTCTCCCTTTGCCTGGGTAAGCAAGAAGTCTATCCTTTGTAAAAAAAATATTTTAATTAATAATTGCTTTACAATATTGGTTTGATTTCTGTCACCCTTCAACAGGAATTAGCCATAGGTGTACATATGTCCCTTCCCTCCTAAATCTCCTCTCCTCCTGCCCATTCCCACCCTGCTATGTTCACCCTTATCTGTCCCCGTGTCTTGTAGGCAAGACTGCAGCCTCCAGGCCTTCTCTTAGTTCCAAAGGGCAGATTCCAGCAGTTGCTCATCAAGGGAGGAGCTGGGAAAACCACCTGAGGCAAGATTAAACGGTTAAAGAAGCTCATCAAGTTTGGCAGAACTTTATCACCTGAGAGGACTTCCCAGGTGGCGCCAGTGGTAAAGAACCAGCCTGTCAATGCAGGAGACATAATAGGGGCGGGTTTGATCCCTGTGTTGGGAAGATTCCCCTGGAAGAGACCATGGCAACCAGTGTTCTTGCCTGGAGAATCTCGTGGATGGAGGAACCTGGCAGTCTCTGGGCCTTAGGCTTGTGGAGTCAGATATGACTGAAGTGACTTAGCTTGCATGTACCTCCTGAGAGGAGATGAAGGGAGTGCAAACCCTGCTCACACCTGAATCTTGTGAGAGATCCCACTGTTTAAATTTTTTATTTATTTATTTATTTTTGGCTATCCTGGGTTTTCTCTGCTGCTGCAGGCTCTTCTCTAGTTGCAGGGAGTGGGGGCTCCTCTCTAGTGGAGGTGAGCAGGCTTCTTGTTGCAGTGACGTCTCTTGTGGAACTCGGGCTCTAGGGCTCACAGGCTTCAGTAGTTGTGGCCCATGGGCCCCATAGTTGCGGCTCTGAGGCTCTAGAGCACAGGCTCCATAGTTGTGGCTCACGGGCTTAGTTGCTCCGCAGCCTGTGTGGTCTTCCCGGATCAGGGATTGAACCTGGGTCTCCAGCATTGGCAGGCAGACTCTTTGCCACTGAGCTACCAGGGAAGCCCCACAGATCCCACTTTTGAACAACTGTTATAAAACTCCTCATCAAGTCCTCTGGGGTTGGGAAACAGTTTTTAGAGGTATAAGCCACATGTGTCTCCCTTTGCCTGGGTAAGCAAGAAGTCTATCCTTTGTAAAAAAAATATTTTAATTAATAATTGCTTTACAATATTGGTTTGATTTCTGTCACCCTTCAACAGGAATTAGCCATAGGTGTACATATGTCCCTTCCCTCCTAAATCTCCCTCTCTCCTCCTGCCCATTCCCACCCTGCTATGTTATTACAGAGCCCTAGTTTGAATTCCTGGAGTCATAGAGCAAATTCCCATTGGCTGTCTGTTCACATATGTTAGTGTGTAAGCATCCACACTGCCCTCTCCATTCATCTCCCCCTCTCTCTGTGGTACATAGTTACAATGGACTACTACTCAGCCACAAAAAGGAACACTTTTGAGTCAGTTCTAATTAGGTGGATGAACCTACAGCTTATTATACAGAGTACAGTAAGTCAGAAAGAGGAAAACAAATATCCTATATTAATGCATATATATGGAATCTAGAAGGATGGTACTGAACCCTGTTTGTAGAGCAGCAGTGAAGACACAGAGATAGAGAACAGACTCTCCTTTTCTACTTCACTTAAAATTCTATCTTTCGCATTTGATTCTGTGCTGGTGCACAGAGAGGCCGAGTGTTTGATAACAGCGGGAGTTTGGACCTTGGATTTCAAGGCAAGCCAAACCATAGGATACAGCTTAGAAAATGTTGCATGGTAAAACGCAAGATGGACTCTTTGGAGCCCTAGACTAAGGTCACAGGTGTGGAGCCTTATACCAAGGTCACAGGACAAAACTTTCCAGAACTTTCCAAGCCCCATAGCAACTGTTCAACAAAAGCTGTGGTTTTTCCAGTAGTAATATATGGATGTGGGAGTTGGACCATAAAGAAGGCTGAGCTCTGAAGAATTGATGTTTTTGAATTGTGGTGCTGGAGAAGACTCTTGAGAGTCCTTTATCATCTTTTTTTTTTTTTTGCCACTTCTATTGGTCTTTCATTTTGTCTATTTTCATCCGTCTTTGTTCCTTGGCCTGTGGGCCTCCCATCGCAGTGGCCCCTCTTGTCGCAGAGCACTGGGCGCATGCGCTCCAGAGCTCTGGCTCGGTTGTTGGACACATCGGTCCAGCCGCTCCGCAGCACGTGGGATCTTCCCAGGCCAGGGATCGAACTGGCGCCCCTCGCACTGCAAGGTGGTGTCCTTACCCACTGGACCCCCAGGGAAGCCCTTGAGAGTCCTTTAGACAGCAAGGAGATCAAACCAGTCATTTGTAAAAGAAATCCACCCTGAATATTCATGGGAAGGACTGATGCTGAAGCTCCAGTACTTTGACCACCTGATGTGAAGAGCTGACTCACTGGAAAAGACTCTGATGCTGGCAAAGATTGAGGACAAGAGGAGAAGGGGGTGACAGAGGGTGAGGTGGGTGGATGGCATCAACACAATGGGCCTAAGTTCGAGCATACTCCAGAATCCTGGCACGCTGCAGACCCTGGGGTCACAAAGAGTCGGATGCAATTACACAACAACAGCACAGCAGCTGTTGCCATGAGGCTCCTGATCTAGATGGGCCAGTTCCTAACCCCTGTTAGGTAAAATACCCACTGTGTTACTATCCTATAGCATCCTAAACAGTCATCCAATGCCACCCTTCCAGCTGGAATTTTCTCTGTCTGGAGGCTATAAAAATTGGCTACTAGCCTGCGAAAGGGGTTGACTCTCCCCTTTAGCTGGTCCACTGTTCTAACAGCTAATAGACTGTATTCGCCTCTCATTCTGCCTAAAATATCTGGAAATTCTTTTCCAACCCATGCACAGGCCATGGCAGACCCTAAAGTTAAGAAAAATTTTAAGGGAATTTGTTAGACTACGAAAGTGGTTTCCTTTATCTTGTTAAACTGTTAAGAAGCAGTATGATAGCTTTAATAAGTAAAAGTAATCCAATAAATTGCAATCCAGAAGCTCTTTTAAAAAAAAAGGAGTTCATTTGTAGATATTTTAGAATCCTAAGCTCTTCTCTACATTTTGAAGAAATGCAAATAAATCTATATTGGTGGTAATACGGCAGTCCACAGCTTTCTTGAGCTAGACCACACCAGCCCCTCGGTACTGTAGGATGTTAGTCGATCTTGGCTGCCTACTCCGTGAGGCCCCTCACCACATCCTGAACTGTCAAAGAATCTAACCTTGGGTCGTTCTTAACGATTTGGAGGTATTTCGTGGATTTCTGGGAGTCACTGCCCAGTTTGCAGATCGCATAAATGGAGAGAGAGGGGCTATTTCCCATGCAAATCCCTTCCTGGATTACTTCCAGGAGTTTCTAGCTTTTCTGCATCCCTGGAGGCTCCCATTTCCCATAGACAGCAAGGAGATCAAACCAGTCATTTGTAAAAGAATCCACCCTGAATATTCATGCGAAGGACTGATGCTGAAGCTCCAGTACTTTGACCACCTGATGTGAAGAGCTGACTCACTGGAAAAGACTCTGATGCTGGCAAAGATTGAGGACAAGAGGAGAAGGGGGTGACAGAGGGTGAGGTGGGTGGATGGCATCAACACAATGGGCCTAAGTTCGAGCATACTCCAGAATCCTGGCACGCTGCAGACCCTGGGGTCACAAAGAGTCGGATGCAATTACACAACAACAGCACAGCAGCTGTTGCCATGAGGCTCCTGATCTAGATGGGCCAGTTCCCTAACCCCCTGTTAGGTAAAATACCCACTGTGTTACTATCCTATAGCATCCTAAACAGTCATCCAATGCCACCCTTCCAGCTGGAATTTTCTCTGTCTGGAGGCTATAAAAATTGGCTACTAGCCTGCGAAAGGGGTTGACTCTCCCTTGAGCTGGTCCACTGTTCTAACAGCTAATAGACTGTATTCGCCTCTCATTCTGCCTAAAATATCTGGAAATTCTTTTCCAACCCATGCACAGGCCATGGCAGACCCTAAAGTTAAGAAAAATTTTAAGGGAATTTGTTAGACTACGAAAGTGGTTTCCTTTATCTTGTTAAACTGTTAAGAAGCAGTATGATAGCTTTAATAAGTAAAAGTAATCCAATAAATTGCAATCCAGAAGCTCTTTTAAAAAAAAGGAGTTCATTTGTAGACATTTTAGAATCCTAAGCTCTTCTCTACATTTTGAAGAAATGCAAATAAATCTATATTGGTGGTAATACGGCAGTCCACAGCTTTCTTGAGCTAGACCACACCAGCCCCTCGGTACTGTAGGATGTTAGTCGATCTTGGCTGCCTACTCCGTGAGGCCCCTCACCACATCCTGAACTGTCAAAGAATCTAACCTTGGGTCGTTCTTAACGATTTGGAGGTATTTCGTGGATTTCTGGGAGTCACTGCCCAGTTTGCAGATCGCATAAATGGAGAGAGAGGGGCTATTTCCCATGCAAATCCCTTCCTGGATTACTTCCAGGAGTTTCTAGCTTTTCTGCATCCCTGGATCCCAAGGCTGTCCCAGGTGGCGCTAGTGGTAAAGAACCCGCCTGATAAAGCAGGAGACGCAGGAGAAGCAAGTTCAATTCCTGGGTTGGGAGGACCCCCTGGAGAAGGGAATGGCAACCGACACAGGTATTCTTGCCTTAAGAATCCTGTGGAAGTGGAGCCTGGCAGAGCTACAGTCTGTGGGGTCCTAAAGAATCAGGACTGAAGGGACGCTTGGGCATGCTCTTGATGCCAAACACTTTAGAGGGATGTGCAGAGCCAGAGACAAAGGATCGTTTGAGGTGTGATGTTCAGACGCAGGTGGGGTGCCCCAGAATCCAGAACTTGCCCCTCTGGGCTCAGCAACTGCCAGGAGGGGTACTTTCCAGTGGTTTCTGAGCCAGAGGAGGTCGATTCCTAGTTCTTCACATGAGTCCCCAGCTGGCCCCAGCAATCCACGGCCGAATTCTGCCGAATTGCCTCCAAAGGCGTCCCAGAGCCTCAGGCTGCCCCTGCGAGAGCCCGCGGCAGCAGTGAGGCTCACCCGGTTGGCACCTGCAGGCACCCGGGTTGCGGTTACAACACCGGACAGGAGCCTCCCACCCTCCACGCAGGTGGTCACTACCTCCCTCGGAGCTGGTTTTGGGAAGACGCAAGGCTAGGGAGACCCGCCGTCCCACTGGAAGACTGGAATTTGGACGTGGGAGCAAAGGCCCTGGCCAGCACAAGAGACTGGCCGGCAAACACGGTGTGTCCGTTAATCAGGTAGAGAGTGAGCACTTGATCAGAGCACTTGGGCTTCATGACCTGGCCATAGGGCCCGCACCCCAGGCAGAGGTGAGCGACCGCAGGTAAGGTCAGGCGGTGCCACCCTGATCGGACCGGGTTGCTTATCTCCAAACAAGGGGCGGTCCGCGCCAGAAGTTGCCAAGGACCGTGGACGGCTTAGCGCTCCCGGACCTATCCTGCTGCGCATGCTCAGTGCGGGAGCTCTAGCTGCTGGCCTCCTCCAGGCTCTTAATTTGCAGACGTTGGGGCAGCAAAAAGGCAGGAGGTAGATGTTGCTGCTGTGGCTCCAGCTCTCCCCCACCTGGCCTGGGGGCTGTGGCTCCAGCTCCTGCTCAGCCCAAAGAGCCTCCACCAGCCCCGGCTTTTCGAAATTCAGGCCCTCCTGGCGCTTCAGTCTGCAAGGTGAGTACCTCCTCCCAGGCAGCGGGGACAGCCTGTTTGGGGAGGCATCAATACATTGCTTTTTGAATGTTTAATCCCACTTGTGGTTTCTTTTCTTTCTTAGACCCACATCGACCATGGTGTGTTTTCCCTTCTGTATCTTGTTTAATTTGGTTTGCTAAAATTTTGTGTCGTTTTTGCATACAATGTGAGAGATGGACCTCTAAATGTTCTTTTATTGTTATATCCTGGGCGAGCTTTAGTTTCAGTGTTGTGTTTTCCCCACAGAATGAGCTGGAAAGTGGTCTCTTACTTCTCCACCAGACTTGGCAAGCTGATATAATTTATTCCTTAAATATGTCGACTGAGAAAAAGTGCACACTGGGAGAGTTGTGAGTTAAGTTTTCTTTGGGGCAAAATGGGATTGTAGGCCAGAAGACAGCCTCTCGGGTCGTTCTGTGCGCCTGCTCAGAAGAGGAAAAGGGATGGTCAGTAAGTGTGTGATTTTAGGGGGCACGTGCACACAAGCATACATCCTGGCAGAAGGTGGCTGCTAGTCGCGAAGCAGATGTCTCCCTAATGATTTTAGTGCATTTCTAGATATGAAAAGCTGCAAGAAATTGGGCTCATAAAATAAATTCACCATAAAAACACAGCTTTCCCCTATTTTTTTTCCAAATTTTTAATCATTTTATCACATGACGGGCCCTCCAACAAGGCGGGTTCCGCAGCCTTAGAATGGTTGCCCATAGGGCCCGCACCCCAGGCAGAGGTGAGCGACCGCAGGTAAGGTCAGGCGGTGCCACCCTGATCGGACCGGGTTGCTTATCTCCAAACAAGGGGCGGTCCGCGCCAGAAGTTGCCAAGGACCGTGGACGGCTTAGCGCTCCCGGACCTATCCTGCTGCGCATGCTCAGTGCGGGAGCTCTAGCTGCTGGCCTCCTCCAGGCTCTTAATTTGCAGACGTTGGGGCAGCAAAAAGGCAGGAGGTAGATGTTGCTGCTGTGGCTCCAGCTCTCCCCCACCTGGCCTGGGGGCTGTGGCTCCAGCTCCTGCTCAGCCCAAAGAGCCTCCACCAGCCCCGGCTTTGCGAAATTCAGGCCCTCCTGGCGCTTCAGTCTGCAAGGTGAGTACCTCCTCCCAGGCAGCGGGGACAGCCTGTTTGGGGAGGCATCAATACATTGCTTTTTGAATGTTTAATCCCACTTGTGGTTTCTTTTCTTTCTTAGACCCACATCGACCATGGTGTGTTTTCCCTTCTGTATCTTGTTTAATTTGGTTTGCTAAAATTTTGTGTCGTTTTTGCATACAATGTGAGAGATGGACCTCTAAATGTTCTTTTATTGTTATATCCTGGGCGAGCTTTAGTTTCAGTGTTGTGTTTTCCCCACAGAATGAGCTGGAAAGTGGTCTCTTACTTCTCCACCGGACTTGGCAAGCTGATATAATTTATTCCTTAAATATGTCGACTGAGAAAAAGTGCACACTGGGAGAGTTGTGAGTTAAGTTTTCTTTGGGGCAAAATGGGATTGTAGGCCAGAAGACAGCCTCTCGGGTCGTTCTGTGCGCCTGCTCAGAAGAGGAAAAGGGATGGTCAGTAAGTGTGTGATTTTAGGGGGCACGTGCACACAAGCATACATCCTGGCAGAAGGTGGCTGCTAGTCGCGAGAAGCAGATGTCTCCCTAATGATTTTAGTGCTTTTCTAGATATGAAAAGCTGCAAGAAATTGGGCTCATAAAATAAATTCACCATAAAAACACAGCTTTTCCCTATTTTTTTTCCAAATTTTTAATCATTTTATCACATACAGAAAATACTTCTCTCAGAAGTTGTATTCAATCGACTTATCTCATTTGCCACAACTGTGCTGAGTCTTAGATACAGAAGTATTTGGGGAATTGATTATCTTCACCTGGGCCCACTGCTGCATTGTTTTCACCTGGGTCTACTGCTGCCCCGAACAAGACTGGGCTTCTGTTAGATCACAGAAAAAAGCAATTAAGAGGATCTTCGTTCTTTAGCTTTTGTATAATTTTCTTTTAATATCCTTCATTTAAGTGATATATGATATTTGCATTTCTCTACCTGACTTATTTCACTTAGTCTGATAATCTCCAGGTCATCCATGCTGCTGTACATGACATTTCATTCTTTTTTCTTTTTTTAATTCTGGTTATTCTGGGTTTTCCCTGCTGCTGCAGGCTCTTCTCTAGTTTCAGGGAGTAGGGGCTCCTCTCTAGTTGAGGTGAGCAGGCTTCCTGTTGCAGTGACGTCTCTTTTTGTGGAACTCGGGCTCTAGGGCTCACGGGCTTCAGTAGTTGCGGCACATGGGCTCCATCGTTGCGGCTCCGAGGCTCTAGAGACAGGCTCCATAGTGGTGGCTCATGGGCTTAGTTGCTCTGCAGCCTGTGGGATCTTCCCGGATGAGGGATTGAACCCATGTCTCCTGCATTGGCAGGCGAACTCTTCACCACTGAGCTACCAGGGAAGTCCCATTTATTATTTTTAATGTTTGAGTAATATTCCGTAATAATATTCCATGCCATAATACTCGATTCTGTACATACCACATCTTGTTTATCTACTCCTCTGTCGATGGGTATTTATGTTGCTTCCATGTCTCAGCTACTGTAAACAGAGCTTCAGTGGACACTGGGGTGCATGTATCCTCCCCGACCATGGGTTTCTCTGGATACATGCCCAGGAGTGGGATTGCTGGGCCATATGAAAGTTCTACGTTTAGTTTTTAAAGGAACCTCCATTACTGTTCTCCATATTCCAATTTACATTCCGACCAGCAGTGGAGGAGGGTTTTGTTTTCTCCATACCCTCTCCAGCATTGTTTGTAGGCTTTTTGATTTTTGGCAATCTTTTTTTTTTTTTTTTTAATTCTGGCCTCGTTCATTGGTTATTTATTTATTTATTTATTTTCATCCATCTTCATTCTTTGGCCTGTGTGGGCCTCCCATTGCAACAGCCTCTCATCCAGAGCACCGGCTCTGGGCGCATGCACTCCAGATTGCTGGCTCCTAATTGGGCACACTGGTCCAGCCGCTCCGCGGCACGTGAGATCTTCCTGGGCCATGGATCAAACTGGACCTTGCACTGCCAATTTCTCAAAAAAAACCGTTCTTTAGCTTTTGTATAATTTTCTTTTAATATCCTTCATTTAAGTGATATATGATATTTGCATTTCTCTACCTGACTTATTTCACTTAGTCTGATAATCTCCAGGTCATCCATGCTGCTGTACATGACATTTCATTCTTTTTTCTTTTTTTAATTCTGGTTATTCTGGGTTTTCCCTGCTGCTGCAGGCTCTTCTCTAGTTTCAGGGAGTGAGGGCTCCTCTCTAGTGGAGGTGAGCAGGCTTCCTGTTGCAGTGACTTCTCTTTTTGTGGAACTCGGGCTCTAGGGCACACGGGCTTCAGTAGTTGCGGCACATGGGCTCCATCGTTGTGGCTCCGAGGCTCTAGAGACAGGCTCCATAGTGGTGGCTCATGGGCTTAGTTGCTCTGCAGCCTGTGGGATCTTCCCGGATGAGGGATTGAACCCATGTCTCCTGCATTGGCAGGCGAACTCTTCACCACTGAGCTACCAGGGAAGTCCCATTTATTATTTTTAATGTTTGAGTAATATTCCGTAATAATATTCCATGCCATAATACTCGATTCTGTACATACCACATCTTGTTTATCTACTCCTCTGTCGATGGGTATTTATGTTGCTTCCATGTCTCAGCTACTGTAAACAGAGCTTCAGTGGACACTGGGGTGCATGTATCCTCCCCGACCATGGGTTTCTCTGGATACATGCCCAGGAGTGGGATTGCTGGGCCATATGAAAGTTCTACGTTTAGTTTTTAAAGGAACCTCCATTACTGTTCTCCATATTCCAATTTACATTCCGACCAGCAGTGGAGGAGGGTTTTGTTTTCTCCATACCCTCTCCAGCATTGTTTGTAGGCTTTTTGATTTTTGGCAATCTTTTTTTTTTTTTTTTTAATTCTGGCCTCGTTCATTGGTTATTTATTTATTTATTTATTTTCATCCATCTTCATTCTTTGGCCTGTGTGGGCCTCCCATTGCAACAGCCTCTCATCCAGAGCACCGGCTCTGGGCGCATGCACTCCAGATTGCTGGCTCCTAATTGGGCACACTGGTCCAGCCGCTCCGCGGCACGTGAGATCTTCCTGGGCCATGGATCAAACTGGCATCCCTTGCACTGCAAGGCAAACTCTTTACCCACTGGACCACCAGGGAAACCCTGTTTGTAGGTTTTTGTTGATGGTCACTCTGGTGTGAGGTAATAACTCATTATTGTTTTAGTCACTTTTTATTTTTTAATTTTTGACCTCTTTTTTATTGGTCCTTCATTTATTTATTTTCATCCATCTTAATTCTTTGGCCTATGTGGTCCTCCCATTGTGGTGGCCTCTCTCGTCGCAGAGCACCGGCTCCAGGCACATGTGCCCCAAAGCACCGGCTCTCAACTGGACACACCAATCCAGCCAGTCTGCAGCACGTGCGATCTTCCCGTGCCAGGGATTGAACCGGTGCCCCCTGTACTGCAAAACAGACTCCCTACCCACTGGACCACCAGGGAAGCCCCTGTCACATTTTTTATAGTAGAGTACAGGTAATTAACAGTGTTGTTAGTTTCAGGTATACAGCAAAGTGATGTAGTTATACATTTATCTACAGCTTTCTCAGGTGGCTCACTCTGTAAAGAATCCGCCTGCAATGCAAGAGATCTGGGTTTGATCCCTGGTTGGGAAGATCCCCTCGAGGTGGGCATGGCGACCCACTCCAGTATTCTTGCCTGGAGAATCCAATGGACAGAGGAGTCTGGTGGGCTAGAGTCCATAGGGTTGCAGAGTCAGACATGATTGAAACAACTTAGCACAGATGCACATGCATATCTCTTCTTGTTCAAATTCTTTTCCCATTTAGGTAGTTATGTAATACTGAGTAGAATTCCCTTTGCTATATAATAGGTCCAATTTACATTCCGACCAGCAGTGGAGGAGGGTTTTGTTTTCTCCATACCCTCTCCAGCATTGTTTGTAGGCTTTTTGATTTTTGGCAATCTTTTTTTTTTTTTTTTTAATTCTGGCCTCGTTCATTGGTTATTTATTTATTTATTTATTTTCATCCATCTTCATTCTTTGGCCTGTGTGGGCCTCCCATTGCAACAGCCTCTCATCCAGAGCACCGGCTCTGGGCGCATGCACTCCAGATTGCTGGCTCCTAATTGGGCACACTGGTCCAGCCGCTCCGCGGCACGTGAGATCTTCCTGGGCCATGGATCAAACTGGCATCCCTTGCACTGCAAGGCAAACTCTTTACCCACTGGACCACCAGGGAAACCCTGTTTGTAGGTTTTTGTTGATGGTCACTCTGGTGTGAGGTAATAACTCATTATTGTTTTAGTCACTTTTTATTTTTTAATTTTTGACCTCTTTTTTATTGGTCCTTCATTTATTTATTTTCATCCATCTTAATTCTTTGGCCTATGTGGTCCTCCCATTGTGGTGGCCTCTCTCGTCGCAGAGCACCGGCTCCAGGCACATGTGCCCCAAAGCACCGGCTCTCAACTGGACACACCAATCCAGCCAGTCTGCAGCACGTGCGATCTTCCCGTGCCAGGGATTGAACCGGTGCCCCCTGTACTGCAAAACAGACTCCCTACCCACTGGACCACCAGGGAAGCCCCTGTCACATTTTTTATAGTAGAGTACAGGTAATTAACAGTGTTGTTAGTTTCAGGTATACAGCAAAGTGATGTAGTTATACATTTATCTACAGCTTTCTCAGGTGGCTCACTCTGTAAAGAATCCGCCTGCAATGCAAGAGATCTGGGTTTGATCCCTGGTTGGGAAGATCCCCTCGAGGTGGGCATGGCGACCCACTCCAGTATTCTTGCCTGGAGAATCCAATGGACAGAGGAGTCTGGTGGGCTAGAGTCCATAGGGTTGCAGAGTCAGACATGATTGAAACAACTTAGCACAGATGCACATGCATATCTCTTCTTGTTCAAATTCTTTTCCCATTTAGGTAGTTATGTAATACTGAGTAGAATTCCCTTTGCTATATAATAGGTCCTAGTTCATTATAATTTTATTATTATTTTTAATTTTGGCCTCTTTTATTGGTTTTTTATTTATGTATTTTCATCTTTGGCCTGTGTGGGCCTCCCATTGCAGTGGCCTCTCTCGTTGCAGAGCACCTGCTCTGGGAGCGTGGACTCCAGAGCGCTGGTTCGTAATTAGATACACTGATCCAGCCGTTCCTTGGCACGTGGGATCTTCCCAGGCCAGGGATCAAACTGGTGCCCCTTGCACTGTAAGGTGGACTCTTTACCCACTGGGCCACCAGAGAAGCCCCATTATAAATTTCAAATATAGCAGTGTGCACATGTCAAACCCAAGCTCCCTAACCCTCCCTCCCACTCTTCCTCCCTTGTAACCGGAAGTTCCTTCTCTAATCTGTGAGTCTGGTTTTGTTTTGTAAATAAGTTCATTTATAACAGGGTTGTTTTTTGGTACCACATAAAAACAATATATATTTGTCTTTCTCTGATTTATGTGTTACTAAGGATGACAATCTCTAGGTCCATCCATGTTGCTGGAAATGGCATTGTTTCATTCTTTTTTTAAATGTCTGATTAATATTCTATTGTATATATGTACCAAATCTTTGTGCGTTCCGTTGATGGACATTTAGGTTGCTTCCATGTCTTGACTAAGGTAAACAGTGCTGCAATGAACCTTGGGCTGTGTGTTTGTTTTGGAGCATGTTTTCTCTGGATATATGCCCAGGAGTGGGATTGGGGATTCCGTTTGATGGAAAATCCCGTTAGGTATACAGCAAAGTGATGTAGTTATACATTTATCTACAGCTTTCTCAGGTGGCTCACTCTGTAAAGAATCCGCCTGCAATGCAAGAGATCTGGGTTTGATCCCTGGTTGGGAAGATCCCCTCGAGGTGGGCATGGCGACCCACTCCAGTATTCTTGCCTGGAGAATCCAATGGACAGAGGAGTCTGGTGGGCTAGAGTCCATAGGGTTGCAGAGTCAGACATGATTGAAACAACTTAGCACAGATGCACATGCATATCTCTTCTTGTTCAAATTCTTTTCCCATTTAGGTAGTTATGTAATACTGAGTAGAATTCCCTTTGCTATATAATAGGTCCTAGTTCATTATAATTTTATTATTATTTTTAATTTTGGCCTCTTTTATTGGTTTTTTATTTATGTATTTTCATCTTTGGCCTGTGTGGGCCTCCCATTGCAGTGGCCTCTCTCGTTGCAGAGCACCTGCTCTGGGAGCGTGGACTCCAGAGCGCTGGTTCGTAATTAGATACACTGATCCAGCCGTTCCTTGGCACGTGGGATCTTCCCAGGCCAGGGATCAAACTGGTGCCCCTTGCACTGTAAGGTGGACTCTTTACCCACTGGGCCACCAGAGAAGCCCCATTATAAATTTCAAATATAGCAGTGTGCACATGTCAAACCCAAGCTCCCTAACCCTCCCTCCCACTCTTCCTCCCTTGTAACCGGAAGTTCCTTCTCTAATCTGTGAGTCTGGTTTTGTTTTGTAAATAAGTTCATTTATAACAGGGTTGTTTTTTTTTGGTACCACATAAAAACAATATATATTTGTCTTTCTCTGATTTATGTGTTACTAAGGATGACAATCTCTAGGTCCATCCATGTTGCTGGAAATGGCATTGTTTCATTCTTTTTTTAAATGTCTGATTAATATTCTATTGTATATATGTACCAAATCTTTGTGCATTCCGCCGTTGATGGACATTTAGGTTGCTTCCATGTCTTGACTAAGGTAAACAGTGCTGCAATGAACCTTGGGCTGTGTGTTTGTTTTTGGAGCATGTTTTTCTCTGGATATATGCCCAGGAGTGGGATTGCAGGGCCATATGGTGGCTCTGTTTTTAGTTTTTAAAGGAACTCTTCATACTGTTTCCCACAGTGGCTGTACCAATTTACATTCCCCTCAACAGTGTCGGAGGGTGCCTTTTCTTTCTCTTTTTTTTTTTTAAGATTTATTTATTTATTTATTTTGGGCGGGGATTGGGTTGGGGAAGGAGGGGAGCAGGCGGGCCACTTCTGTTGGTCTTTCATTTCTCCATTTTCATCCGTCTTTGTTCTTTGGCTCCTGTGGGCCTCCCATCGCAGTGGTGTCTGTCCTTGCAGAGCGCTGGCTCTGGGCTCATGCACTCCAGAGCTCCGGCTTGGTGACTGGACACATTAGTCCAGCCGCTCCGCGGCACGTGAGATCTTCCCAGGCCAGGGATCGAACCGGCGCCCCTTGCACTGCAAGGTGGTGTCCTTACCCACTGGACCACCAGGGGAAGCCCTAGGGTGCCTTTTCTCCACACTCTCTCCAGCATTTATTATTTGTAAATTTTTTGTTGATGGCCATTGTGACCAGTGTGAGGTGATATCTCATTGTAGTTTTGATTTGCACTTTTGTAATAATTGATGATGTTGCTAGGCCATCTGTATGTCTTCTTTGGAGAAATGTCTTTAAGTCTGTTGTCCATTTTTTGATTAAGTTTTTGATATTGAGCTGCATGAATTGTTTGTAGATTTTGGATATTAATCCCTGTCAATCTGATTGTTTGCAAATGTTTCCCCCCATTCTGGTTTCTTTTTGCTTGCTTGTTTTGTTTATGGTTTCTGTTGCTGTATAAAAGCTTTGTGTGTGTGTGTGTGTGTGTGTATGTGTGTGTGTGTGTGTGTGTAAAAGCTTTTGAGTTCAATTAGGTTCCCCCCTTTTTTAAGGAGTTATTTTTTTAAACTTTATTTATTTATTTATTTGGCTATTCTGGGTTTTCACTGCTGCCACAGGCTCCTCTCTAGTTGCAGAGAGTACAATCTACTCTCTAGTTGAGGTGAGCAGGCTTCTTGCTGTGGTGACGGCTCTCGTTGTGGAACTCGGGCTCTAGGGCACACGGGCTTCAGTAGTTGTGGCCCATGGGTTCCATAGTTGCGGCTCCGAGGCTCTAGAGCACAGGCTCAATAGTTGTGGCTCACAGACTTGGTTGCTTTGCAGCATGTGGGATCTTCCTGAATAAGGGATCGAACTTGTGTCTTCTGCTTTGGCAGGCAGATTCTTTACCATTGAACTACCAGGGAAGCCCCCCATTTGTTTATTTTTGTTCTTTCCATTACTCTAGGAGATGAATTGAAAAAGATATTGCTACAATTTATGTCAAAGAATGTTTCTGCCTGTGTTATCCTCTAAGATTTTTATAGTATCAGGTCTTGCATTTAGCTCTGTAATTCATTTTGAGTTTATTTTTGTGTATGGTGTTAAAGAATGTTCTAATTTCATTATTTTACCTGTAGACGTCCAGTTTTCCCAGCACCACGTACTGAAAAGATGAATTTTTCTCCATTGTAGAGTCTTGCTCCCTGTTCAATAGATTAATTACTATAGGTGTGTGAATTTATTTCTGGGCTTTGTATTATGTTCCATTGATTATATTTCTGATTTTGTACCAGTATCGTACTGTTTTGATGACTATAGCTTTGTAAATTTATGATGTTGCTAGGCCATCTGTATGTCTTCTTTGGAGAAATGTCTTTAAGTCTGTTGTCCATTTTTGATTAAGTTTTTGCATTGAGCTGCATGAATTGTTTGTAGATTTTGGATATTAATCCCTGTCAATCTGATTGTTTGCAAATGTTTCCCCCCATTCTGGTTTCTTTTTGCTTGCTTGTTTTGTTTATGGTTTCTGTTGCTGTATAAAAGCTTTGTGTGTGTGTGTGTGTGTGTGTATGTGTGTGTGTGTGTGTGTGTAAAAGCTTTTGAGTTCAATTAGGTTCCCCCCTTTTTTAAGGAGTTATTTTTTTAAACTTTATTTATTTATTTATTTGGCTATTCTGGGTTTTCACTGCTGCCACAGGCTCCTCTCTAGTTGCAGAGAGTACAATCTACTCTCTAGTTGAGGTGAGCAGGCTTCTTGCTGTGGTGACGGCTCTCGTTGTGGAACTCGGGCTCTAGGGCACACGGGCTTCAGTAGTTGTGGCCCATGGGTTCCATAGTTGCGGCTCCGAGGCTCTAGAGCACAGGCTCAATAGTTGTGGCTCACAGACTTGGTTGCTTTGCAGCATGTGGGATCTTCCTGAATAAGGGATCGAACTTGTGTCTTCTGCTTTGGCAGGCAGATTCTTTACCATTGAACTACCAGGGAAGCCCCCCATTTGTTTATTTTTGTTCTTTCCATTACTCTAGGAGATGAATTGAAAAAGATATTGCTACAATTTATGTCAAAGAATGTTTCTGCCTGTGTTATCCTCTAAGATTTTTATAGTATCAGGTCTTGCATTTAGCTCTGTAATTCATTTTGAGTTTATTTTTGTGTATGGTGTTAAAGAATGTTCTAATTTCATTATTTTACCTGTAGACGTCCAGTTTTCCCAGCACCACGTACTGAAAAGATGAATTTTTCTCCATTGTAGAGTCTTGCTCCCTGTTCAATAGATTAATTACTATAGGTGTGTGAATTTATTTCTGGGCTTTGTATTATGTTCCATTGATTATATTTCTGATTTTGTACCAGTATCGTACTGTTTTGATGACTATAGCTTTGTAAGATAGTATGAAGTCAGGGAGCTTAATTCCTCCAGCTCGATTTTTCTTTCTCAAGATTGTTTGACTATTTGGGGTCATTTCTGTCTCCTTACAACTTAATTTTTTTTTTTTTTTTTTTACTGTTCAGCTTTTATTATTATATAGATTAGTTGTGGAAGAAATGATTGTGGTCAGCACACATATGAAAATTATGAAGGCCATGGTTTAGATGAACCTGCAGGACAATTTTTATAGGTCCCCCTTTTCTCTCCTTCAGAGTGGTCCTTGAGCATCCATCAGCATTTGGTCTTTTGCTTCATTAATTTTGGTTGCTAAGTAAGGAGATCCACCTTTATCTGGGTGATTCAAAATCATGATTCTCCTGTAAGCTGCTCTAATCTTGGCCTTGCTGGCAGAAGGGCTTATACCCAAAATAAGACTCCCTTCTCGCCTACTCATTTTCTGTTCAAATCCTCCTTTATAGTAGTATGAAAAGCTAGGAGTCGAAATCTTTGCAGTTTCTGTGATTACTTGTCCTAGAGGTTTCCAGATCTGAAATGCATAGCGATCTGCAAATCCAAGAGCTGCAATACCTAGCCCCACAGCTATCAAATTTCTTGCCAGTCCTTGGGAGCGCCGCGCTGCCTACGGGGCGGCCACGACAACTTAATTTTTTTTTGTTCTAGTTCTGTGAAAAATACCATTGGTAATTTGATAGGAATTGCATTGAATCTATAGATTGCCTTGGGTACTATAGTCATTTTGACAATATTGATTCTTCTAATCCAAGAACATGGTACATCTTTCCATCTGTCTGTGTTGTCTTCAGTCTCTTTCATTAGTATCTTATAAGATTTTTATAGTATCAGGTCTTGCATTTAGCTCTGTAATTCATTTTGAGTTTATTTTTGTGTATGGTGTTAAAGAATGTTCTAATTTCATTATTTTACCTGTAGACGTCCAGTTTTCCCAGCACCACGTACTGAAAAGATGAATTTTTCTCCATTGTAGAGTCTTGCTCCCTGTTCAATAGATTAATTACTATAGGTGTGTGAATTTATTTCTGGGCTTTGTATTATGTTCCATTGATTATATTTCTGATTTTGTACCAGTATCGTACTGTTTTGATGACTATAGCTTTGTAAGATAGTATGAAGTCAGGGAGCTTAATTCCTCCAGCTCGATTTTTCTTTCTCAAGATTGTTTGACTATTTGGGGTCATTTCTGTCTCCTTACAACTTAATTTTTTTTTTTTTTTTTTACTGTTCAGCTTTTATTATTATATAGATTAGTTGTGGAAGAAATGATTGTGGTCAGCACACATATGAAAATTATGAAGGCCATGGTTTAGATGAACCTGCAGGACAATTTTTATAGGTCCCCCTTTTCTCTCCTTCAGAGTGGTCCTTGAGCATCCATCAGCATTTGGTCTTTTGCTTCATTAATTTTGGTTGCTAAGTAAGGAGATCCACCTTTATCTGGGTGATTCAAAATCATGATTCTCCTGTAAGCTGCTCTAATCTTGGCCTTGCTGGCAGAAGGGCTTATACCCAAAATAAGACTCCCTTCTCGCCTACTCATTTTCTGTTCAAATCCTCCTTTATAGTAGTATGAAAAGCTAGGAGTCGAAATCTTTGCAGTTTCTGTGATTACTTGTCCTAGAGGTTTCCAGATCTGAAATGCGTAGCGATCTGCAAATCCAAGAGCTGCAATACCTAGCCCCACAGCTATCAAATTTCTTGCCAGTCCTTGGGAGCGCCGCGCTGCCTACGGGGCGGCCACGACAACTTAATTTTTTTTTGTTCTAGTTCTGTGAAAAATACCATTGGTAATTTGATAGGAATTGCATTGAATCTATAGATTGCCTTGGGTACTATAGTCATTTTGACAATATTGATTCTTCTAATCCAAGAACATGGTACATCTTTCCATCTGTCTGTGTTGTCTTCAGTCTCTTTCATTAGTATCTTATAAGTTTTCTGAGTACAGGTCTTTTGCCTCCTTAGGTAGGTTTATTCCTAGGTATTTTATTCTTTCTAATGTGATGGTAAGTAGGATTGTTTTCTTAATTTCTCTTTCTGATCTTTTGTTGCTAATATATAGAAATGCAACAGATTTCTGTGTATTTATTTTGTATTCTGCAACTTTACCAATTTATTGATGAGATCTAATAGTTTTCTAGTGTCATCTTTAGAATTTTCCATGTATTGTGTTATGTCATCTGCGGACATTGAGAGTTTTACTTCTTTTCCAGTTTGGATTCCTTTTATTTCTTTTCTGATTGTCATGACCAGGATTTCCAGAACCATTTTGAATGGAAGTGGAAAGAGTGGACATCCTTGTCTTGCTCCTGACCTTAGAGGAAATACTTCCAACTTTTCGCTTTTGAGCATGATGTTAGTGTAGGGTTGTCGTGTGTGGCCAGTAGGATGTGGAGGAATGTGCTCTCCACACAAGAGGAATGTGCCCTCTTTCCGGGTAGTTTTTATTATAAGTGGATGTTGAATTTTTATCAAAAGCTGTTTCTGTTTCTATTGAGCTGATCATGTAGCTTTTATTCTACAATTTGTTTACGTGGTATATCACACTGGTTGATGTGTGGGTATTGAAAAGTCTTTGCATCCTTGGGGTAAAGTTCCACTTTGTCATAGTGTATGATCCTTTTAATGTATTGTTGGATCCTTCTAATGTATTGTTGATTTCAGTGTGCTAGTATTCTGTTGAGGAACTTTGCATCTCTGTTCGTTAGTGATACTGGCCTTGTTTTGGTATCAAGGTGATGGTGGCCTCAAGAACGAGTTCAGGAGTGTTGCTTTCTCTGCATTTCTTTGGAAGAGTTTCAGAAGGATGGGTGTTAAGTCTTCTCTAAATGTTTGGTGTCCTTCACCTGGGAAGACGTCTGCTCCTGGACTTTTGTTGAGAGTTGTTAACATTACTGATTCACTTTCAGTAATAGTTACTGGTCTGTTCATATGCCTAATTTCTTTCTGCTTCAATCTTGGCTAATTGTCTAAGAATTTTGTTTATTTCTTCTAGCTTGTGCATTTTTATTGGTATATAGCTACTCATAGTAGAATCTTACAATTTTTTGTATTTCTGTAGTGAAGGTTGTAACCTCTTGGGTTTTTTTAAAATTTCTGATTGTATTGGCCTAAGCCCTCTCTCTTTTTCTTGAGGAGTCTGGCTAAAGGTTTACCAATTTTGTTATCTTTTCAAAGAAAGTCTTGTAGTTTCACTGATATTTTCTATTGTTTTCATACTGTCTATTTTATTTATTTCTGTTCTGATCCTTAAGATTTCTTTTACTAACTTTGGGTTTTATTTGTTCCTCCTTCTCTAGTTGCTTTAGGTGTAAGGTTAGGCTTTTTAGATTTTGTTTCCTAAGGTAATACTGTATCGCTATAAACTTCCCTCTTAGAATTGCTTTTGTTGTGTCCCATAGGTGTTGGATTCTTATGCTTTTGTTTTCTTTTGTCTCTCGATATTGTTTGATTTTCTCTTTAATCTCTTCAGTGACCCATTGGTTGTTTACTAGCCTGTTGTTTAGCTTCTGCGTGTTTGCAGGGTGTTTTTGCAGTTTTGTTCTAGTAGTGTATTTCTAATCTCATAGCGTTGTGGTTGGAAAAGATGCTTGATATCAGTTTTAATTTTCTTAAATTTGCTGAGTTTTAGTTGTAGCATACAAACTCTTAGTTCATTGACCAGGGATTGAAACCAGCCCCCTTGCACTGGGAGCATGGAGCCTTACCCATTAGAACACCGGGCATCCCCACAGGTCTTGGTTTTGTAGCTTTTCACCTAGTCTGTGTCTTTTGTTTGAGGCATTTAATCTGCTTATATTTAAGGTAATTATTACTGTGTATATTCTTATTGCCATTTTGTTAATTATTTTGCATTTGTTTTTGTAGGTCTTTATTCTTCCCTTCTTGTGATTTCGTGACTATCTTTAGTGTTATGTTTGGATTCCTTTTGATTTTTTGCCTGTATATGGATTATAGATATTTTTGTTCATGGTTACTATGTGTTTTGATAATAGCAGTCTACATATAAGAAAGATTTCTTTAAGTTGCTGGCCTTTTAACTTCAAGTTCAGTTCAGTTGCTTAGCCGTGTCTGGTTCTTTGTGACCCCATGGAGTGCAGCACACCAGGCTTCCCTGTCCTTCCAGAGCATTCTTAAACTCAGGTCCATTGACTCAGCGATGCCATCCAACCTTCTCATTCTCTGTCGTCCCTTTCTCCTTTTGCCTTCTATTTTTCCCAACATCAGGCTCTTTTCCAGTGAGTCATCTCTTTGCATTTAACTTTAAAGTCATTTCCAATACCTTGCATTTATACCTCTTCTCATGATTCCTAGTTTAGGTACCTTATTTGTGAATGTATGATTTCCTCTTTACTGTATGTCTGCCTTCACAGGTGAGGTTTTCCATTTGTAATTTTCTTGTTTCTAATCTTGGCCTTTTCCATCAAGAGAAGTTTCTTTGGTATCTGTTGCAAAGCTTATCTGGTTGTGCTGAATTCTCTTGGCTTCAGTTTACCTGTAAAGCTTTTAATTTCTCCACCAAATCTGAATGAGAGCCTTGTTGAGTATTCTTGGTTGTAGGTTTTTCCCTTTCAACACTCGAAATATATCACGTCACTCTTTTCTGGCTCGAAGAGTTTCTGCTGAGAAATCAGCTCATAAACTGATAGGAGTTCCCTTGTATGTTGTTTGTTGCTTTTAATATTTTTTTCTTTCTCTTTGTTTTTTTTTGTCAGTATGGTTATTGTGTGTCTTGGCATTTCCTTCTGAGTTTTATCCTGTCTGAGACTCTCTGACCTTCTTGGATTTGAGTGTCTGTTTCCTTTCTCACGTTAGGGAAGTTTTCAGTTATTATTGCTTTCAAGTATTGTCTCAGCTCCTTTCTTTCTCTCTTCTCCTTCTGAGACCGCTATAGTGTGACCGTTGGCATGTTTAATGTTGTCCCAGAGGTCTCTCTCTTTTTTTTTTTTTTTTTTTGCGGGAGGTCGAGTTGGGGAGGGAGGGGTTGGACGGGCCACTTCTATTGGTCTTTCATTTATCTATTTTCATCCGTCTTTGTTCTTTGGCCCGTGTGGGCCTCCCATCGCAGTGGCCTCTGTTATCGCAGAGCACTGGCTCTGGGCGCATGCACTCCAGAGCTCTGGAAGAAAGATTTCTTTAAGTTGCTGGCCTTTTAACTTCAAGTTCAGTTCAGTTGCTTAGCCGTGTCTGGTTCTTTGTGACCCCATGGAGTGCAGCACACCAGGCTTCCCTGTCCTTCCAGAGCATTCTTAAACTCAGGTCCATTGACTCAGCGATGCCATCCAACCTTCTCATTCTCTGTCGTCCCTTTCTCCTTTTGCCTTCTATTTTTCCCAACATCAGGCTCTTTTCCAGTGAGTCATCTCTTTGCATTTAACTTTAAAGTCATTTCCAATACCTTGCATTTATACCTCTTCTCATGATTCCTAGTTTAGGTACCTTATTTGTGAATGTATGATTTCCTCTTTACTGTATGTCTGCCTTCACAGGTGAGGTTTTCCATTTGTAATTTTCTTGTTTCTAATCTTGGCCTTTTCCATCAAGAGAAGTTTCTTTGGTATCTGTTGCAAAGCTTATCTGGTTGTGCTGAATTCTCTTGGCTTCAGTTTACCTGTAAAGCTTTTAATTTCTCCACCAAATCTGAATGAGAGCCTTGTTGAGTATTCTTGGTTGTAGGTTTTTCCCTTTCAACACTCGAAATATATCACGTCACTCTTTTCTGGCTCGAAGAGTTTCTGCTGAGAAATCAGCTCATAAACTGATAGGAGTTCCCTTGTATGTTGTTTGTTGCTTTTAATATTTTTTTCTTTCTCTTTGTTTTTTTTTGTCAGTATGGTTATTGTGTGTCTTGGCATTTCCTTCTGAGTTTTATCCTGTCTGAGACTCTCTGACCTTCTTGGATTTGAGTGTCTGTTTCCTTTCTCACGTTAGGGAAGTTTTCAGTTATTATTGCTTTCAAGTATTGTCTCAGCTCCTTTCTTTCTCTCTTCTCCTTCTGAGACCGCTATAGTGTGACCGTTGGCATGTTTAATGTTGTCCCAGAGGTCTCTCTCTTTTTTTTTTTTTTTTTTTGCGGGAGGTCGAGTTGGGGAGGGAGGGGTTGGACGGGCCACTTCTATTGGTCTTTCATTTATCTATTTTCATCCGTCTTTGTTCTTTGGCCCGTGTGGGCCTCCCATCGCAGTGGCCTCTGTTATCGCAGAGCACTGGCTCTGGGCGCATGCACTCCAGAGCTCTGGCTCGGTGATTGGACACATCGGTCCAGCCGCTCCGCGGCACGTGGGATCTTCCCAGGCCAGGAATCGAACCGGTGCCCCTTGCACCGCAAGGCGGTGTCCTTACCCACTGGACCACCAGGGAAGCCCCCAGAGGTCTCTTTGATTGTCTTCTTTTCATTCTTTTTATTTTGTTCCGTGTCAGCTTCCACCATTCTTTTAGCTCACTTATTCATTATTCTGCCTCACTTTTTTCAGCTATGACTCCTTCTAGTGTCATTTTCCTATTGCAGGTATTGTATTGTTCAACTCTTATAGGCCTTTATTTCTGTTATCTTCTTGATCTGTGCCTCTGGTCTTCTTATGAGATCATGGATCATCCTGACTGTCATTACTCTGAATTCCTTTTTGGGTAGACTGCCTATCTCCACCTCATTTCGTTCTTCTTCTGGGGTTTTCTCTTGTTCCTTCATCTGGGACATATTCCTCTACCATCTCATTCTAACTTTTCTGTAATGGCTGTTTCCATTCTGCAGGGTGCAGGGTTGTAGTTCTGCTTCTTTCTGCTGCCTGCCCTCCCCCAGCCCTGGTGATTGAGGCTATGAGGCTGGTGCAGGCTTTCTGGTGGAAGGGACTGGTTCCTGCCCACTGGTGGGTAGGGCTGGGTCTCACGTCTCTGGTGGGCAGGGCCATTTCAAGGTGTGTGTTGAATGGACAGCTGTGTGCTCAGGAAGACAGTAAGCAGTCTGTCTGCTGATGGGTGCAGCTATATTCCTGCCTTGGTGGTGGTTTGGCCTGAGGCATCCCAGCAAGAGAGCCTACAGGCTGTGGGATGGGGCCCAGTCTTGGTGAGAGAATGATGGACTCCAGGAGGGCTCATGCCAATGACTGCTCCCCAAAACTATCACTGCCAGCATCTGTCCCAGCCATGAGCCACAGCCAATCCCACCTCCACAGTAGACCCTCCAATACCAGCAGGTAGGTCTGACCCAGGTTCTTACGAGGTCATTGTTTCCCACCCCCGGGTCCTGGTAGGCACAAGACATTGTGTGCACGTCCCAAGAGTGGAGTTTCTGCTTCCCCATTTCCGTTGGAATTCCTGCAGTCAAACCTACTGGCCTTCAAAGACAGCTTCTCTGGGGCTTCTGCTCCTGTTGCCAGACCTCCTGGCTGGGAATCCTGATGTAATGCTCAGAACTTAACTTCTGTAGGAAAACTTCTGTGATATATTTTATAGTTTGTGGGTCACCGACCCAATGGGCATGCAGTTTGGTTTTATAGCAGTAGCAACACTCTTATTGTCTTGTTGTAGGTTCTTCTGTGTCTTTGGATGTAGGATATTTTGGGGGCTAGTTTCCACCATTCTTTGTGGATTTTTATTCATGATTTAAGTTGTGATCTTGGTGTTTTTGCAGGAAGAAGTGAGCTCACGTTCTTCTCTTCTGCTGTCCTGTCTCCTCTCCCATATGGGATGATTTATTTCACATTCTTGAATTAATCTTTAACTGATTTCTTATATCTTGTGTCTTATTCTGTTTGGGCTGTTACAACAAAAATATCACACACTGGGTATTTTAAACTTTTTTTTCTGGCCACTTCTATTGGTCTGTCATTTATCCATTTTCATTCATCTTTGTTCTCTGGCCTGTGTGGGCCTCCCATCACAGTGGACTCTCTCATTGCAGAGCACCGGCTCTGGGCGCATGTGCTCCAGAGCTCCGGCTCGGTAGTTGGACACATTGGTCCAGCTGCTCTGCAACACGTAAGATCTTCCCAGGTTAGGGATCAAACTGGCACCCCTTGCACTGCAAGGTGGTGTCTTTCCCACTGGACCACCAGAGAAGCCCCAGACTGGGTATTTTACACCACTATTTCTCACTGTTCTGAAGGCTGGAAAGTCCAAGATCAATGTGCCAGTAGATCTGGTGTCTGGTGAGAACTCACTTCTGGTTCATAAAATCTCTTCCTGAAAAATGTTGTTTGTGTTCTCTCTGTCCCTTCCTCTTTCTCATACATGTGTCTTCTCTGGACTCCTCTTTTTTCAGGCTGGTCAGTTATAAACTTGGGGCAAATCTAACCTTGAGTCTGTTCTTGTCAATAACGTTGTATTGACACACAGCCACACTTATTCAGTTATTGTCTGTGGCTGCTTCCACTCTAAGAGTTGCCCAGAGACCATAGGCCTGCCAAGGCTAAAACAGTAATTTACTTATCTCTGCTGTTAGTCTTCTGAAAGGACCAACTTTTGTCCTTGTTTCTGCTCTGTTTATGTTTATTTCAATAATATATTTTGTTGCATTTATTGTTTTCTTTTTTCTTGTTCATTTGCTACTTCTTAAAACTTCTTGAGATGATTTCTCAGATAAATTTATTTTTAGTCTTCTTTACTGACTTATGAAGCAATAAATTTCTCTAAACAAGACTTTAACTGCAGCCCACAAACTTTGATGTGATTTTGGTATAATTTAAAATATAATTTCTATTGTAATTTCTTGTTTGATTCTTGGATTATTTAACATTGGATTTCCTAATTCCCTTTGACTTGAAAAATTCCAATTCAGTGACCAGATCAGGAGGAAATTATTAAACATGCAGAAAATATATTTATATATAAGGTCATTCAGAATAACATTTAACAGGAAAAACTGTATAAAGTACATATTCATGGAAAAATTAACTAAGAATGAAAAGAATACGGGTATTTTAAACTTTTTCTGGCCACTTCTATTGGTCTGTCATTTATCCATTTTCATTCATCTTTGTTCTCTGGCCTGTGTGGGCCTCCCATCACAGTGGACTCTCTCATTGCAGAGCACCGGCTCTGGGCGCATGTGCTCCAGAGCTCCGGCTCGGTAGTTGGACACATTGGTCCAGCTGCTCTGCAACACGTAAGATCTTCCCAGGTTAGGGATCAAACTGGCACCCCTTGCACTGCAAGGTGGTGTCTTTCCCACTGGACCACCAGAGAAGCCCCAGACTGGGTATTTTACACCACTATTTCTCACTGTTCTGAAGGCTGGAAAGTCCAAGATCAATGTGCCAGTAGATCTGGTGTCTGGTGAGAACTCACTTCTGGTTCATAAAATCTCTTCCTGAAAAATGTTGTTTGTGTTCTCTCTGTCCCTTCCTCTTTCTCATACATGTGTCTTCTCTGGACTCCTCTTTTTTCAGGCTGGTCAGTTATAAACTTGGGGCAAATCTAACCTTGAGTCTGTTCTTGTCAATAACGTTGTATTGACACACAGCCACACTTATTCAGTTATTGTCTGTGGCTGCTTCCACTCTAAGAGTTGCCCAGAGACCATAGGCCTGCCAAGGCTAAAACAGTAATTTACTTATCTCTGCTGTTAGTCTTCTGAAAGGACCAACTTTTGTCCTTGTTTCTGCTCTGTTTATGTTTATTTCAATAATATATTTTGTTGCATTTATTGTTTTCTTTTTTCTTGTTCATTTGCTACTTCTTAAAACTTCTTGAGATGATTTCTCAGATAAATTTATTTTTAGTCTTCTTTACTGACTTATGAAGCAATAAATTTCTCTAAACAAGACTTTAACTGCAGCCCACAAACTTTGATGTGATTTTGGTATAATTTAAAATATAATTTCTATTGTAATTTCTTGTTTGATTCTTGGATTATTTAACATTGGATTTCCTAATTCCCTTTGACTTGAAAAATTCCAATTCAGTGACCAGATCAGGAGGAAATTATTAAACATGCAGAAAATATATTTATATATAAGGTCATTCAGAATAACATTTAACAGGAAAAACTGTATAAAGTACATATTCTGTGATAAGGAGAAAAATTAATATACATCTTTAATAATGTGAATAATATAATTTAAAATCATATTTTGAAAAGAATTTACTAATATGGGAAAATAAAAGCCATAAACAAAAGAGAAAACAGAATATTATACTTTTCAAAAAATTTTGACCTCTTTTATTTATTTATTTATTTTTAATTTTTATTTATTTTCACCTATCTTTATTCTTTGGCCTGTGCAGGCCTCCCATAGCAGTGGCTCTCTTGTGGCCAAGCACCAGCTCTGGACACACGCACTCCAGAGTGCTGGCTCCTAATTGGACACACCAGTCCAGCCACTCCATGGCTCGTGGAATCTTCCTGGGCTATGGATCGAACCAGTGTCCCTTGCACTGCAAGGTGGACTCTCTACCCACTGGACCACCAGGGAAGGCCTATTGTACTTCTCATATAGCATTATTCCAACTTTTAAAGATGTATAGTTTCATTGTTAAAGTGATAGAAGATATAAAACAATTTTTAACATACTTTGAAATGGTAGATCAAGTTTCTTTGGTAACAGATTTCCCCCATTTTATTGAGATATAGTTGCCACATAGCACCATGTGCGTTGAAGGTGTACAGCATAAAGACTTGACCTTCATGTACTACGAAATGATCACCACTATACATTTAGCTGACATCTATCCTTTAGCATATACATGAGAAAAAGAGACATGAAAATATTGTTTTCCTTTGTGGTGATAAATCTTAGGATCTACTTTCTTAATAACTTGCAAATATACCATTGTTGTTGTTTGTCACTCGATTGTATCTATCTGTGACCCCGTGGACTGTAGCCCGCCAGTCTCCTCTGTCCATGGAATTCTCCAGACAAGAATACTGCAGTGTGTTGCCGTGCCCTCCTCCAAGGGATCTTCCCAACCCAGGGATCGAACCAATAGTTCCTGTGTTGGCAGGTGTGTTCTTTATTGGTATTCTGAGCCACCAGGGAAGCCCTTCAAATATACCACACAGCAGTGTTAACTGTAGTCATCATGTTGTATGTTATGTCCCAAGGGTTATTTTTTATTTGACGTCTTTATATGTTTTTGTCTTTTCAAAACCTTTCTATATTGAATATGTACTGTTTTATGATCTAGAAAAAGAGTCATAAAAAGTAAGCCCATAGCTTACTTTAATCCAGTGGATTTTGTGAATCCATTCCTAAAAGATTAAAACACTATCTTTTCATCAATTAAAGTATAGTTGATATTACAATATTAGTGTCAGATGTACAACATAGGGATTGATATTCTGTTTAAAGTTATTATGAATGTTGGCTCTCTTTCCTGTGCTCTATGATGCATCCTGATATCTTATTTTATAAATAGTAGTTTGTACCTCTTAAGCTCCTACCCTTACATTATTCTTCTTTCCTTCCTCTTCCCACTGTTAATTAACCACTAGTTTGTTCTCTATATCTGTCAGTCTGTTTCTGTTTTGTTTTATTCATTTATTTTGTTTTTCAGATTCCATGTGTAAGTAATAACATACAGTATTTGTCTTTCACTGTTTGACTTGTTTCACTGCTTAGTGAAATGCCTCCAGGTCCATCTTTGTTGTTGCAAATGGCCAAACGTTGCTTTTCTTATGGGTGATAACACAAAGTCTTTAGCAAACTAGAGATTCTTTATAGTTGTAAACATTTAGTTCCTATGTATCATACTAAGGACTTAAGACAAAGACACTTGGAGGAAACTGCGTGGGAGATCGCTGGCTAGGTGACAGCTGAGCGTCTTCCTGTTGTTCCAGGGACCAGTCTGCTCTGTGGCTCTGGTTGTTTTCTCTGTAGTCAACAGAAGTTTTAGTCCTTGCAGCCTTGGTAGTCTTCAGTTTTCTTGATTGAATGAATACTGCTTTATCTACAAACGTGGAATGGATTTTTAAAAAAGTCTTATTCATTCTGGCGAGAATCTATCCAATTGGATTCTATTAACTAAAAATTTTGTTTTAAAAGCATCTAAATAGTATTACGGGAATTCTCTTCTTGAAATTTCTAATTAGTTTTCATAAGAACCCATTTTCCCCTCCCTGTTCTTTATAGACCGGGCCATTTGTGGAGGGATCTTATCTTCAAAGCAAGGCTGAAGAGGGGCTATTTGGTTACTTGACTGGTTACACAGCTTTTCCGTGTGGGATGTTGTAGTTCACGTTCTTGAATTAATCTTCAGCAGATTTCTCATATCTGATGTCCTTTTTGGGCTGCTATATCAAAAATACAGACTGGATGCTTTTAAAAAAATCTGTTTTGGGCTGTGCAGGGTCTTCACTGCTAGACATGGACTTTCTCTAGTTGTGGCAAGTAGGGGCTACTTTATAATTGCGGTGCCTGGACTTTTTATTATGTTAATTATTATTCTCTTGTGGAGAGAGGCTCTAGGGCACTCAGGCCTTCATAGTTGTAGTGCATGGGCTCAGTTGCCCTGCAGCATACGGAATCTTCCTGGACCAGGGAGCTAACCCATGCCTCCTGCATTGGCAGGCGGATTATTTTTTTCTTCTTGTAATTTTGGCCTCTTTTATTGGTCCTTCATTGGTTTATTTTCAACCTTCTTAATTCTTTGGCCTGTGTGGCCCTCCCATCGCAGTGGCCTCTCCTGTAGAGGAGCATAGGTCCCGGGCGCATGCGCTTCAGAGTGCTGACTCGTAATTGGACACACCGGTCCAGTCGTTTTGCAACACATGGGATCTTCCTGTGCCAGGGATCGAACCGGCGCCCCTTGCACAGCAAGGCGGACTCTTTACCCACTGGACCACCAGGGAAGCCCAGCAGACAGATTCTTAACTGCTGGACCAGCAGAGAAATCCCTAGATTGGGTGTTTTAAACAACAAATATCTATTTCTCACTGTTCTGAAGGCTAGAAAGTCCAAGATCAAGACCTCGGCAGCTTTGGTGTCTGGGTGAACTGGCTTCCTGGTTCACAGACAGCTGTCTTCTTGATATAATCTACATAGTGGAGGAGGGCAGGGGGACTCTCCAGGGTCTATTTTCAAAGGTCACTGATTTCATTCTGGCGAGAATCTATCCAATTGGATTCTATTAACTAAAAATTTTGTTTTAAAAGCATCTAAATAGTATTACGGAATTCTCTTCTTGAAATTTCTAATTAGTTTTCATAAGAACCCATTTTCCCCTCCCTGTTCTTTATAGACCGGGCCATTTGTGGAGGGATCTTATCTTCAAAGCAAGGCTGAAGAGGGGCTATTTGGTTACTTGACTGGTTACACAGCTTTTCCGTGTGGGATGTTGTAGTTCACGTTCTTGAATTAATCTTCAGCAGATTTCTCATATCTGATGTCCTTTTTGGGCTGCTATATCAAAAATACAGACTGGATGCTTTTAAAAAAATCTGTTTTGGGCTGTGCAGGGTCTTCACTGCTAGACATGGACTTTCTCTAGTTGTGGCAAGTAGGGGCTACTTTATAATTGCGGTGCCTGGACTTTTTATTATGTTAATTATTATTCTCTTGTGGAGAGAGGCTCTAGGGCACTCAGGCCTTCATAGTTGTAGTGCATGGGCTCAGTTGCCCTGCAGCATACGGAATCTTCCTGGACCAGGGAGCTAACCCATGCCTCCTGCATTGGCAGGCGGATTATTTTTTTCTTCTTGTAATTTTGGCCTCTTTTATTGGTCCTTCATTGGTTTATTTTCAACCTTCTTAATTCTTTGGCCTGTGTGGCCCTCCCATCGCAGTGGCCTCTCCTGTAGAGGAGCATAGGTCCCGGGCGCATGCGCTTCAGAGTGCTGACTCGTAATTGGACACACCGGTCCAGTCGTTTTGCAACACATGGGATCTTCCTGTGCCAGGGATCGAACCGGCGCCCCTTGCACAGCAAGGCGGACTCTTTACCCACTGGACCACCAGGGAAGCCCAGCAGACAGATTCTTAACTGCTGGACCAGCAGAGAAATCCCTAGATTGGGTGTTTTAAACAACAAATATCTATTTCTCACTGTTCTGAAGGCTAGAAAGTCCAAGATCAAGACCTCGGCAGCTTTGGTGTCTGGGTGAACTGGCTTCCTGGTTCACAGACAGCTGTCTTCTTGATATAATCTACATAGTGGAGGAGGGCAGGGGGACTCTCCAGGGTCTATTTTTAAAGGTCACTGATTTCATTCGTGAGGGCCCCACCCTCATGACCGAATCACTCCCAAAGACTCCCATCTCCTAATACTTTCACACTGGAGGTTAAGGATTTGAGCATATAAATTTGGGGGGAACACAAGCATTCTACAAAATCTGACCTTTGTTTTCTTTCAGATGTTGAGTAACAGAATGTTTTTCCCTCTGCTCTGTCGACCCTCTTTCTTTCCTAGCTGAGTTTCAGAAAACTGGTGAACTTAGTTTGTATACTGATTCAGATATGGATAGTTTGGGAACTTTGCAAAGGTTTTTTTTATTGTTAACCTTGGCTAAACATTTTCCTGGTATTCCCAGGACCCTGAAGTCTTCCCTAATTCAATGAAATGGTCTGTTTTAATACTTAAACTTTAGCCTGCAAGAGTAAGGCCATCTTGATACAACTAAGGGGTCTGCTACTCTGGACTGTTTCTCAAAATATATTTCAGTTTTATTTGAAAGCTTTTTTTTTTTTAAAATGTGTATTCCCCCAGAGCACCTTAGGTGAAAATCAAATTTTAGTCTAGAGCTTTTACACAGACCAATGTCTCTTTCTTGCTTCCTGTATACCAGTAAAATTGTGAATTTTAGTTTAACCTCAATCTGCCTGTGTTTAAAATACAAAGCCAAGGTTAAATATGTCGATGCTTGTAGCCCCACCTGGACATCTCAATTTCGAGATTCAATATTTTCCTGAGACCATGTTATTAACCCCGCAGCTCAACTCTACTATATGTGCCAGGTTATCCCATTAATCCTTAGTTACAAAGATATCAGAATCATTTACAAGCTAAAATTTGTTGTAGCTTTTTAGTGTTCTGGACCTTTTCCATGAGCTCAAGGGAGGAGAGTCTCGGGTCTTGGGGACAGAGGGGCTTTGGAACTGGCCACCTGCTGTGGCTGGCCTCCCCGCTGGTCTGTTGGCCTCAGGTCTTGGTACCTCCTAGTGGAAGAAGGGACTGAAGGCTGTGGGGAAGGAGAGTGCTTCCTCTGGGCTCTTACGGTGGGACTCTGATAATCCTCCTCCCCTTTTAATGAATGTTTATTGATGTTTTAAAATTTTAATTTTTGGCCTCTAAGTCATTGTTTTTATTTTTCATCCATTTTTATTCTTTGATATGTGTGGGCCTCCCATCACAGTGGCCTCTCTCGTTGCTGAGCACTGGCTCTGGGTACAAGCGCTCCAGAGCGCTGGCTCATAATTGGACACACTGGCCCAGCTGTTCCTCGGCACATGGGGTCTTCCCGGGCCAGGGATTGAACCGGTGCCCCTTGCAGTGCAAGGCAGACTCTACCCACTGGACCAGCAGGGAAGCCCCTGTTTATTGATTTTTGGCGATGCTGGGTCTTCATTGCTGTGCATGTGGACTTTCTCTAGTTGTGGGGAGCAGGGTCTCCTCTCTGTTGTGGTACACAGGCTTCTCATGCAGCCGCTTCTCTTAAAGAGGAGTGTGGACTCAAGGCACGAGGGCTTCAGTCATTGCCATGTGTGAGCTTCAGTAGTTGTGGCTCCCTGGCTTAGCTGTATGTGGGATCTTCCCAGACCAGGAATCTAACCCATGCCCCCTGCCTTGGCAAGTGGAGTGTTAACCACTGGACCACCAAGGAAGTCCTGATCCTCCTTTGTTGTAAGAGGGTCTCCTGTTCTGTCCAGGGAGGTGCAACCTGGGCACCTTCTGTTGCTCAGTTGGAGGCTGGAGATTCCGCGTCTGGGTGGCCTTCCTCTTTTGGATGGGGTGATGCACCTCCCACTGTGCTGTTCCTCAGATCCAGAGGTCTCAAGGGCATCTGTTGTGCTGTTCTCAGGGTATTTTTAAATTAATTAATTAATTTTTGGCTCTTCTGGGTTTTCACTGCTGCCACAGGCTCTTCTCTAAGTTGGAGGGAGTGGGGCTACCCTTGAGCTGAGGTGAACAGGCTTCTTGTTGCAGTGACTTCTCTTGTCATGGAACTCAAGCTCTAGGGCTGGCCTCCCCGCTGGTCTGTTGGCCTCAGGTCTTGGTACCTCCTAGTGGAAGAAGGGACTGAAGGCTGTGGGGAAGGAGAGTGCTTCCTCTGGGCTCTTACGGTGGGACTCTGATAATCCTCCTCCCCTTTTAATGAATGTTTATTGATGTTTTAGCATTTTAATTTTGGCCTCTAAGTCATTGTTTTTATTTTTCATCCATTTTTATTCTTTGATATGTGTGGGCCTCCCATCACAGTGGCCTCCCCGTTGCTGAGCACTGGCTCTGGGTACAAGCGCTCCAGAGCGCTGGCTCAAAATTTGGACACACTGGCCCAGCTGTTCCTCGGCACATGGGGTCTTCCCGGGCCAGGGATCGAACCGGTGCCCCTTGCAGTGCAAGGCAGACTCTACCCACTGGACCAGCAGGGAAGCCCCTGTTTATTGATTTTTGGCGATGCTGGGTCTTCATTGCTGTGCATGTGGACTTTCTCTAGTTGTGGGGAGCAGGGTCTCCTCTCTGTTGTGGTACACAGGCTTCTCATGCAGCCGCTTCTCTTAAAGAGGAGTGTGGACTCAAGGCACGAGGGCTTCAGTCATTGCCATGTGTGAGCTTCAGTAGTTGTGGCTCCCTGGCTTAGCTGTATGTGGGATCTTCCCAGACCAGGAATCTAACCCATGCCCCCTGCCTTGGCAAGTGGAGTGTTAACCACTGGACCACCAAGGAAGTCCTGATCCTCCTTTGTTGTAAGAGGGTCTCCTGTTCTGTCCAGGGAGGTGCAACCTGGGCACCTTCTGTTGCTCAGTTGGAGGCTGGAGATTCCGCGTCTGGGTGGCCTTCCTCTTTTGGATGGGGTGATGCACCTCCCACTGTGCTGTTCCTCAGATCCAGAGGTCTCAAGGGCATCTGTTGTGCTGTTCTCAGGGTATTTTTAAATTAATTAATTAATTTTTGGCTCTTCTGGGTTTTCACTGCTGCCACAGGCTCTTCTCTAAGTTGCAGGGAGTGGGGGCTACCCTTGAGCTGAGGTGAACAGGCTTCTTGTTGCAGTGACTTCTCTTGTCATGGAACTCAAGCTCTAGGGCGCACGGGCTTCCGTAGTTGTGGCCCATGGGCTCCATCGTTGCAGCTCCGAGGCTTTAGAGCACAGGCTCCATAGTTATGGCTCACGGGCTTAGTTGCTCCGCAGCATGTGGGATCTTCCTGGATCAGGGATTGAATCCATGTCTCCTGCATCGGCAGGCAAGCTCTTCACCACCTAGCCACCAGGGATGCCCTGTCCTCAGGTTTTATTCTTGCACTTAGTGGAGAGGAGACAGGAGAATGGGTCTCTGCTCATCTTATCTGAACATTTTTAGCAGTATGAAAGATTTTATTTTATTCACACTTCTTTTCTTATGAAGTGATGCCCTACATTCAGGGACCATATGTGATTTTTTCATGCCAAAAGAACTCCAGGGTTTATTCTCTGCTCATAGACCAAACTAATGACTGGATGGAAATGCCATATAACCCATGAGATACTCCTTGGAGCAGTTCTCCAACTGGGACTCAGGATGCCTTAGGTTGCATTTCAGACTTCACACGCATTCAGATCTCAGGATTGTATTCATGAGCCAGGCAAACAGGTGTAAGTCTGTTGGAATTAGGGGTTGGGGAACCGATACCATGTAGTAATACTTTCTGTCCTTTCATGTTAAATAAGGAAGTAGACTTACAAGATTTCTGGGACTGGGAGTACTCTCTACGCTGGTTAGACCAAGGACACTGGCAGGAATAGACTTGATGACGGAACCATGAGAGCTACCTTGTAGAGAAATAGAGGGAGACCTGAGAAAGAAAGGATTTTTAAAAGGTAGGTGATCCCGTAGCAGACAACAGGGACCACAGACGCGTCAGCTGTGAGTAATGGGACTGCTCAGTGGCATGTTTGTGTGTATACAGTAGGGAGGCCTGGGGAAAGGTCCAGATGTGGGGTTCGAGCAGACGTTCGTAACTTAGTCTGCGGTCTTGAAGATCCGATGCCTGCCCTTCTATGATTTTTCAGTTTCAAGTAGCGGAGCCAGAATTCAGCCATAGGCTGTTGAGCTCAAAAGTCCATGAATTCTCTGGACATCCCTGGTGGTCCAGTGGTCGAGAATCCGTGTGCTAATGCAGGGGACGTGGGTTCGATCCCTGGTCTGGGAAGATTCCACCTGCCATGGGGCAATGAAGCCTATGACCCAGAGCTACTGAGCCCATGCAAGAGATGCCACCACAGTGAGAAGCCCCGCACACTACAACGAAGAGAAGCCCCTGTGTGCTGTAACCAGAGAGAGCCTGCGAGCAGCCAAGAAGATCCAACACGGGCCCCCCTAAAAAATAATTTTTCTAAAAGCCTAAGAATTCTCTTAAGCTCTCTGCCAGAGGTGTGATGGGCACATAGTCCCACGGCCCAGCCCTGGCTGACTGCATAGACCTACTGCTAAGCCTCAGAATCATCAAGACTGACTGTCACTGCCAACGAAAGGCTCAGAATCCAGGACAGAACTCATCTCCCATCCATAGACTGCATTACACTGCAAATTCCAGCCGTGCCAGAAAGAGAAAATTTCTACTTCTTTCTTACTCTAGCTGCAAAATTGCATATTGTAAGAGCTGAAGGAATACCTGACTCCCAGTATTATGTACCATTAGCGGAACCTGACTAGAGAAAGGGAAGTGAGGAGAATTGAAATCTTTTATACATTTTTTAAGGGTTATTACTCAAACTTATATGAATTCTGGGATTCTCTTCTGTGAGCATTCCCCTTTTCTAGTGAATGGAAAAGGAATTAAAATGATTAGATGGCAGGAATATAGACCCATAGAGGATGTGGCAGAACCATTTGTGGTATTTAACCTTCTTAGAGGGAACTCACGATGTTCACATTAAGAGGAGGTGCCCTGTTCCCACAGAGGAGCAGACCAGGCTCGGGAGAGCTGCGAGGATGCTGAGGTAATGGGAGCTGCTGAAGGCCTTGCGAGCTGTTGCCACGAGAGGCAGAGGGGCCTCTCGGGTGTTGCAGAAGCACTGCTTGGAGGTGGGAAGGTATAGAAACAGGGTACTAGGGCTTCCCTGGTGGTCCAGTGGGTAAAGAGTCTGCCTTGCAGTGCAAGGGGCACCCTGACCTGGGAAGATCCCACGTGCCGCGGAGCAGCTGGACTGCTGTGTCCAATTACCGAGCTGGAGCTCTGGAGTGCATGCGCTCAGAGCAGGTGCTCTGTCACGAGAGGGGCCACTGCGATGGGAGGCCCACACGGGCCAAAGAGTAAAAACAGATGAAAATAAATAGATACAAAACCAATAAGAGAGGCCAAAATTTAAAAAAGAAAAAAGAAAGGAGGCACTGGAGTCTTGTCCTGAGACTTGAGCCTTGAAGGTGAACTTTTTTTAGAATTTATTTTTTATTTAAGTACAGTTGATCTACAGTGTTGTGTTTAATTTCTGGTGTATCAAAACGTGATTCAGTTATACATGTATATGTCTGCATGTGTGTGTAAATATATGTGTGTGTGTTAGTCGCTCAGTCATGTCTGACGCCTTGCAACCCTGTGGACTGTAGCTCACCAGGCTCCTCTGTCCATGGAATTCTTCAGGCAAGATGACTGGAGAATGTGTGTGTGTACTTTTCTTTTCAGTTCCATCACAGTCTATTATAGGATATTGAATGTAACTTCCTGTGCTACACCGTAGGACTTTGTTGTTTATCCGTTATCCCTCTCTATATGGGTATATATGCATATATAGATGTATGTATGTATAATGTACATACAATAGTTTGCATCTGCTAATCTCAAACTTCCCTGGTGGCTTGGTCAGTAAAGAGTCCATCTGTAATGCAGGAGATCTGGATCCAGTCCCTGGGTCAGGAAGATCACCCAGAGAAGGAAATGGCCCCCACTTCCCTTTTCTAGTGAATGGAAAAGGAATTAAAATGATTAGATGGCAGGAATATAGACCCATAGAGGATGTGGCAGAACCATTTGTGGTATTTAACCTTCTTAGAGGGAACTCACGATGTTCACATTAAGAGGAGGTGCCCTGTTCCCACAGAGGAGCAGACCAGGCTCGGGAGAGCTGCGAGGATGCTGAGGTAATGGGAGCTGCTGAAGGCCTTGCGAGCTGTTGCCACGAGAGGCAGAGGGGCCTCTCGGGTGTTGCAGAAGCACTGCTTGGAGGTGGGAAGGTATAGAAACAGGGTACTAGGGCTTCCCTGGTGGTCCAGTGGGTAAAGAGTCTGCCTTGCAGTGCAAGGGGCACCCTGACCTGGGAAGATCCCACGTGCCGCGGAGCAGCTGGACTGCTGTGTCCAATTACCGAGCTGGAGCTCTGGAGTGCATGCGCTCAGAGCAGGTGCTCTGTCACGAGAGGGGCCACTGCGATGGGAGGCCCACACGGGCCAAAGAGTAAAAACAGATGAAAATAAATAGATACAAAACCAATAAGAGAGGCCAAAATTTAAAAAAGAAAAAAGAAAGGAGGCACTGGAGTCTTGTCCTGAGACTTGAGCCTTGAAGGTGAACTTTTTTTAGAATTTATTTTTTATTTAAGTACAGTTGATCTACAGTGTTGTGTTTAATTTCTGGTGTATCAAAACGTGATTCAGTTATACATGTATATGTCTGCATGTGTGTGTAAATATATGTGTGTGTGTTAGTCGCTCAGTCATGTCTGACGCCTTGCAACCCTGTGGACTGTAGCTCACCAGGCTCCTCTGTCCATGGAATTCTTCAGGCAAGATGACTGGAGAATGTGTGTGTGTGTACTTTTTCTTATTCATTTCCATCACAGTCTATTATAGGATATTGAATGTAACTTCCTGTGCTACACCGTAGGACTTTGTTGTTTATCCGTTATCCCTCTCTATATGGGTATATATGCATATATAGATGTATGTATGTATAATGTACATACAATAGTTTGCATCTGCTAATCTCAAACTTCCCTGGTGGCTTGGTCAGTAAAGAGTCCATCTGTAATGCAGGAGATCTGGATCCAGTCCCTGGGTCAGGAAGATCACCCAGAGAAGGAAATGGCCCCCCACTCCAGTCTTCTTGCCTGGAGAATCCCACGGACAGAGGAGCCTGGCGGGCTACAGTCCACAGGGACGCAAAACAGTTGGACACGACTGAGCAACTAAACCAGCACCGATCGCAGACTCCCAGTCCATCTCTCTCCTACCCGACGCCCTTTGGCAACCACACGTCCGTTCACTTGTGTCTGTGAGTCTGTCCCTTTGACTTCTTTATATTGCTGTCTTGAAGATGGATCTATACAGCGCGGCCAGCTCACGAGAGGTCAGGTATGTCTAGACTAGACAGTAGATTCAAAGAGGAACACCATGACTAGAGGACAGTACCAGAGGTTACCCCTCATGTGGCCTTCCAGAGCCCAGTGATACAACTGTGATCCGTCTCTCGTCATGTCTCCTGATCCAGGTGGGAGGCCCCTGGTCTCAAGGCTTTCTGTGGGTCCTTTTCTCTTCCTCGTCATCTCTTTCCATCCTCTAGTCTGGCCAGCTACGGTTCAGTCCTCAAAGCTCTGTGTCAGTGTCCCACCCTGCAGGCCTGATCAGAGGCCCCAGTTACATGCCAGCCTGGATCCCTGTACGTGGTCTCTGTTACGTAAATAATTGTGGAGTTCTTTGTTTAATAAGGATGTGAGTTAGGGACTTTCCTGGTGGTCCAGTGGTTGAGAGTCTGCCTTGCGATGCAGGGAATGCAGGTTCAGTCCCTGGTCAGGGAACTAGGATCCCACATGGGGCAGCTAAGCCCATACACCATAGTTAAAGAGCCTGCACACCACAACAAAGATCTGATACAACCAAAGAAAGATTTTTGTTTTTAAAAGGGTGTAAGTTCCTTGAGGGCAGGACCCTTTTTTTGATAAGGCCTGGCTCCAGTGTTTAACTTTGTTGTTTATCCGTTATCCCTCTCTATATGGGTATATATGCATATATAGATGTATGTATGTATAATGTACATACAATAGTTTGCATCTGCTAATCTCAAACTTCCCTGGTGGCTTGGTCAGTAAAGAGTCCATCTGTAATGCAGGAGATCTGGATCCAGTCCCTGGGTCAGGAAGATCACCCAGAGAAGGAAATGGCCCCCCACTCCAGTCTTCTTGCCTGGAGAATCCCACGGACAGAGGAGCCTGGCGGGCTACAGTCCACAGGGACGCAAAACAGTTGGACACGACTGAGCAACTAAGCCAGCACCGATCGCAGACTCCCAGTCCATCTCTCTCCTACCCGACGCCCTTTGGCAACCACACGTCCGTTCACTTGTGTCTGTGAGTCTGTCCCTTTGACTTCTTTATATTGCTGTCTTGAAGATGGATCTATACAGCGCGGCCAGCTCACGAGAGGTCAGGTATGTCTAGACTAGACAGTAGATTCAAAGAGGAACACCATGACTAGAGGACAGTACCAGAGGTTACCCCTCATGTGGCCTTCCAGAGCCCAGTGATACAACTGTGATCCGTCTCTCGTCATGTCTCCTGATCCAGGTGGGAGGCCCCTGGTCTCAAGGCTTTCTGTGGGGCCTTTTCTCTTCCTCGTCATCTCTTTCCATCCTCTAGTCTGGCCAGCTACGGTTCAGTCCTCAAAGCTCTGTGTCAGTGTCCCACCCTGCAGGCCTGATCAGAGGCCCCAGTTACATGCCAGCCTGGATCCCTGTACGTGGTCTCTGTTACGTAAATAATTGTGGAGTTCTTTGTTTAATAAGGATGTGAGTTAGGGACTTTCCTGGTGGTCCAGTGGTTGAGAGTCTGCCTTGCGATGCAGGGAATGCAGGTTCAGTCCCTGGTCAGGGAACTAGGATCCCACATGGGGCAGCTAAGCCCATACACCATAGTTAAAGAGCCTGCACACCACAACAAAGATCTGATACAACCAAAGAAAGATTTTTTTGTTTTTAAAAGGGTGTAAGTTCCTTGAGGGCAGGACTTAGCCTTTTTCTTCTTCACGTCTATATCTGCCAGGCCTGGCTCCAGTGTTTAACTCTCAGGCAGGGGCCCAGTGAGCATGTGTTCGATGAATGAAAGAGCCAGAACACAGGACGTGGCCTCTGGAGCATGGCTCCAGGGGAAGCTGCTGCAGATGGGCCTGGTCTCCAGTGAACCCTGTCCCTCCTGCAACGGCCCATCCTGCCAGCATCCACCGATTTGGAGTTCATGTGCATACGCCTTACTTAACACTCAGTTGACTGTTGGGTATTTCCCCAGTTAAGGAGCTGAGCTGACAATGGCCAGGGCTATTTTAAGCAGTTGTTGGAGAATCTTAACAAGGTATTTCTAGGTTCCAGGTGCTGGGAAGCTTCTAAATTGGTAACCAAGGTGCTGATCTAGGAAATGTCATGTTCTATGAGGAGCTTCTCCTAAGATGGCTGAAGGAATTTCTAAAATTAGGTCACATAGCAGATGGGAGAGGTGGGAGGGAATTCTCTTTTTTGTCATGGTGGTGTGTAGGAAGATGGATCAAGCAACTGTTTTTGTTTTGAACAGAAGCCGTGTGAGTCAAAAATGTCTGCAGGACATCTGGCATTTTTAGGAAGCTTCTAGAAACTGTGTACCTCAAAACTACCTGCCTTACAGACAAGGGACCTGCTTGTGGGTTGGTTGTGGGAGGAAGGGTGGGTGGTTGCTTGTTTTCTTCTGGACAAGGCTTGACTTTGATCATGTATTTTTATTTACTGGGCTGTGGTCAGGTCTTGGTTGTGGCATGCTCTTTCACCACAGTACACAGGCTGTCTAGTTGTGGCCCAAGGGCTCCAGAGTGTACTCAGTAGTTGTGATGCTCAGACTTAGTGGCTCTGTGGCATGGGGGATCTTGTTTCCCGACCAGGGATCGAACCCATGTTCCCTGCATTGGAAGGTGGACTCTTTTTTTTCTTTCTTTAAGGATATATTCTTTCTTTCTTTATTTATTTAATTTTATTTGTTTAAGATTTTTACAGAGTTTTGTTGTTCACAGACATGTATGTTCCCAGATCAGTCATATGCATCTCCCTGGCCCCCTCCCCCCTCCCAGTTCCCCCCAACTCACCCCTCCAGGCCATCGCACCCCGCCCCTTCAGGATCTCCTATTTCCACAGTGCAATGACAATAGCTATCTTTTCCACGCATGGCAATATAGGTTTCCATGTTACTCCCTCTATGCCCCCCACCCACTGTTCATTCCCCACAATGTCCGTATGTCTGTTCTCTATGTCTGTTTTTCCATCACTTCACTGTGTGTGTTACCATTACCCTCTTACTAGATTCCATATATATGTATTAGTGTACTGTACTTGTCTTTCTCTTTTTGATTGACTTCACTTTTTATGATAGGTTCTAGATCCAGCCACCTCATTAAGACTGATTCTTCTGCATTTCTTTTTATAGCTGTGTAGTATTCCACTGTATAATGTACAGAGCTTCTGCATCCATTCATTCGTCGATGGGCATCTAGGTTGCTTCCCTGTTCTAGCTATTGTATAGAGAGCTGCAATGAACATTGGGGTACAGGTGCTTCTTTCAGTTTTGATTTCATCAGGGTATAAGCCTAATAGTGGGATTGCTGGGTCGTGTGGTGCTTCTATTTTTAGGTTTTTAAGGAATCTATGCTGTCTTCCATAGCGGCTGTATCAATTTACATTCCCACCAGCAATGCAAGAGGGTTCCCTTTTCTCTGCACCCTCTCCAGCATTTATTGTCTGTCAATTTGTAGATGATGGCTATTCTGATGGGTGTGAGGTGATATCTCATTGTAGTTTTGATTTGCATTTCTCTAATAATAAGCGAGGTTGAGCATCGTTTCATGTGCTTTTTGGCCGTCTATATGTCCTCTTTGGTGAGATGTCGCTTTAGGTCTTTTTCCCATTTTTTGATTGGGTTGTTCGTTTTTCCTGTGTTGAGTTGTCTGAGTTGCTTGTAGATTTTGGAGATTAATTCTTTGTCTGTTGTTTCATTTGCTACGATTTTCTCCCATTCCGTGGGCTGTCTGTTCAGGAAGGGGGATTCTTAACCCCTCTGCCACCAGAGAAGTCCCATGGCTTGACTTTCGGATTGACTGACAAAGTCATGAGACTCCCCTCCCGTCCCAGAAATGGGTCTCTCTGGTCAGAATGAATCCCTCGTGCCTAGGTGTTCCCAGAGGGGTTGGTGGACATTTTATTTCATTCTGAGCACTCCCCAGCAGGCTGCAGGCCACGTGGGGGAGGAGGCCTGTCACTCAGGCCTGTGTCCTGAGCCTCAGCCACCGCGCATCACACGCGTGTCCTCAAGGCACTGTGATGGTCTGAACTGAGCGGAGCAGTCGCCTGCCTCTGCGTCACCACCGAGCGTGGACCGGCCCTGGAGAAACCCATCCATGACCGGGCCCCTTCCTTTTATGTGAGTTTCTCTTCTGTCTTTTCCCCTCCCCTCCCTCCTGTCTTTCCCCGTTTTCCTTCCTTCTTTGACCTTCCCACTCAGTCTCACTCTGTCTCGATCGCTGTTTCTGCCTCTTTCAGCGTGATTCTTTCTCTCCTTCTTCCTCTGCTCTCTGTTCTCTTCCCTCTCCCCTGTGCTGTGTGAGGGCTTGGAGCAGGTTGGCTGCACGAGCCTGCCTTGCCAAGAAGAGAAACGAGGGCAGACATCCAGAGGGGCTCTGCTTGCGAAGTCATGAGCACTGGCATGGGCTTTGGTCTGCCCAGAGGCTGCATCGTTTTCTAACATACAGAATAGCAGTTTGGGGGATAACAGCAGCTCTCTTCCTTCCTGAGAATGCCTCCAGGGGGGGCCGTCATGGCGAACGTTTCCTCTTGACCCACGCTGCCTCAGCATCTCAACAGGGACCTCCTTTCCCCTCCTCCTGCGGACCTGCAGAGTGAATCTAAACAGGTGAGAATTGCCTTTGTATCAGAAACACACAATTAAAAAGTCTTTCGGCAGTGTTCTAGTACTTTCATCTTTTTTTCTGCTGATCCTATATTTCTGTTGGAGCTCCTCTGAGGGGAACAGCTAACCTTTCAATCATATGCCTTAGATGTTTAACCCTAGTTTTGTCTTAACAGTTGTCTGCATAACTAAAACCTCCTAAGCTCTGGGTGATCCACTGGCAGTGGTGGTTGTTACTTAACAGTGGTGTTGGTGTAAAACCTCCGACAGAGAATGTTGCGGATGGGCTGTCTCTGCAAAATGTCACACAGACAGTTATGGACTTGGAAGTTCAAGTTCTTGGAATGCTCATGGGATTGCGGTCATTTCTAATTTTCCTTTGTATCCATAGTGTCTGGTGGGTTGCTTGGCTGGCGAATCCCTCGTGCCTAGGTGTTCCCAGAGGGGTTGGTGGACATTTTATTTCATTCTGAGCACTCCCCAGCAGGCTGCAGGCCACGTGGGGGAGGAGGCCTGTCACTCAGGCCTGTGTCCTGAGCCTCAGCCACCGCGCATCACACGCGTGTCCTCAAGGCACTGTGATGGTCTGAACTGAGCGGAGCAGTCGCCTGCCTCTGCGTCACCACCGAGCGTGGACCGGCCCTGGAGAAACCCATCCATGACCGGGGCCCCCTTTCCCTTTTTATGTGAGTTTCTCTTCTGTCTTTTCCCCTCCCCTCCCTCCTGTCTTTCCCCGTTTTCCTTCCTTCTTTGACCTTCCCACTCAGTCTCACTCTGTCTCGATCGCTGTTTCTGCCTCTTTCAGCGTGATTCTTTCTCTCCTTCTTCCTCTGCTCTCTGTTCTCTTCCCTCTCCCCTGTGCTGTGTGAGGGCTTGGAGCAGGTTGGCTGCACGAGCCTGCCTTGCCAAGAAGAGAAACGAGGGCAGACATCCAGAGGGGCTCTGCTTGCGAAGTCATGAGCACTGGCATGGGCTTTGGTCTGCCCAGAGGCTGCATCGTTTTCTAACATACAGAATAGCAGTTTGGGGGATAACAGCAGCTCTCTTCCTTCCTGAGAATGCCTCCAGGGGGGGCCGTCATGGCGAACGTTTCCTCTTGACCCACGCTGCCTCAGCATCTCAACAGGGACCTCCTTTCCCCTCCTCCTGCGGACCTGCAGAGTGAATCTAAACAGGTGAGAATTGCCTTTGTATCAGAAACACACAATTAAAAAGTCTTTCGGCAGTGTTCTAGTACTTTCATCTTTTTTTCTGCTGATCCTATATTTCTGTTGGAGCTCCTCTGAGGGGAACAGCTAACCTTTCAATCATATGCCTTAGATGTTTAACCCTAGTTTTGTCTTAACAGTTGTCTGCATAACTAAAACCTCCTAAGCTCTGGGTGATCCACTGGCAGTGGTGGTTGTTACTTAACAGTGGTGTTGGTGTAAAACCTCCGACAGAGAATGTTGCGGATGGGCTGTCTCTGCAAAATGTCACACAGACAGTTATGGACTTGGAAGTTCAAGTTCTTGGAATGCTCATGGGATTGCGGTCATTTCTAATTTTCCTTTGTATCCATAGTGTCTGGTGGGTTGCTTGGCTGGCACAAGATAGACACTCATCAAGACTGCTGCATGAGACTTCCCTGGTGGTCCAGTGGGGTAAAGAGTCCGCCTTGCAGTACAAGGGGCACCTGTTCGATCCCTGGCCCAGGAAGATCCCACATGCTGCAGAGTGGTGGACCAGTGTGTCCCATTAGGAGTCAGCGCTCTGGAACGCATACACCCAGAGCCAGTGCTCTGCAGCAAGGGAGGCCACTGCGATGGGAGGCCCACACAGGTGAAAGAATAAAGATGGATGAAAATGAATAAATCAATTTAAAAAACCAATAGAAGAGGCCAAAAAGAAGAAATGCACTGGAGTGGGTTGTCGTTCCCCTCTTCAGGGATCTTCCCCGCTCAGGAATTGAACCCTGGTGTGCTGCACTGCAGGTGGATTCTTACCATCTGAGCCCCATCTGCCCCAAAGGAGGACAGGAAGAGTGCCTCCTTTCACTGCAGGCTGACGGAGAGACTCATCCTGGTGCTAAAAATAGCCATTCTAAATCTGCCTGGAGGTGGGCGCCCTGGCCCTTACATTCAGCTGACTCCCCGTAGAGCAGATGATACTTATAAGATCAAGGAGCAGGAGCAGGTTAGGCTCAGCTGGTTAGAAAGCAAGGTGCTAAGGAAAGCCGGTTTCCCTAGAGCAAGGTCTCATGCCAGGCGCCGCAGTCAGGAGAGCAGAAGAGATGGCTCCTTGCTCCCCTGTCCAGTGCCGTGGTGGCTGCAGTTTTGCTCTGCCGTTTTTGTTTCCATCGGCTGACTTCCTGCTCCCCTCCACCATCCCCCTCCCTACCTGCTCCTGCTTGGCATTCCAGTGTCCCTCTGCTTCTGGAGTCCCTCCTTCCTGCGGGCCTCTCTCTGCAGGTCCCGTCGTCCAGCCTTTCTAGAGGGACCTCGTGGGTCCCGGCAGCGGCCCCCCTGCACAAGGCAGGGCCCTCGGACCAGGCTGCACCCAGGACCGTGCCCTGTTGGTGGGGAGCCCCTCAGACAGGGACTGGGGTGGGGGAGGTATTCAAGGCTTCCCGGGTCAGACCTACCTTGTGAGGACTGCTGCTGTGCCTTGAGTATCAAACAAGAGTGCTTTCAAGGTTCCGGTCAGGTCACATGCAGCCCTGCCCCAGCAACCCTTCTGTGGTGTAAAGAAACCCAGGTTGGTACTGAAACCGTCGGAAAAGGACGGTGAAAGCAGTTGGCCACCAGAGGGCGCACTCTCGAAGCTCTGGGACCCGGGGTACTTGCAAGTCTTAGAGAGACACCTGCCTGATTCACCCTCCCTTCTGCTGGGTTGTGCTTCCTTTTAATGTCATGGGCTCAAATGACTGACAGAAGGTGCCAGAGGTGCCTCAGAAGTGCCAAGGGACAGGACTGCGCTGGGAGTGTTTTACCAAAGTTTGGGTCTCCTTCAAGAAAATGGTTCAGAAAATGGAACGAAGCCATTTAGGGATGGGCAGAAGCCCTTTGCTATCACGACAGAAGGACATCCTAAAACCCCTGCAGCCTGGGAGGACGGACTAAAGATTCCATGAAATTGGAAGAACTCATGGTTGGCGCTTGCCAGGCTTGAGGGGCTTTGGTGAGAACAGTCCTCACCCCTCCAGGATTAGGCACTCATGGTTCAGGGGGAGGTGGGTGCCCTCACTGAGGGGACTGTGTTATTGTCATACCACCTTCTGCCCCGTGCTGCAAGAAATTGACTCAAAACAACAGCCAGGAAAAGAGCGGGCTCTTTTCTTCTTTGAAACTTTGTTTTATATTGGAGTAGAGCTGATTAACATTGCTGCAATAGTTCTAGGCGGGCAGCTAAGGGGCTCAGCCATACATAGACTGTATCCATTCTCCCCCAAAGTCCCCTCCCACCCAGGCTGCCAGGTAACACCCAGCAGAGTTCCATATGCTTTCCAGTAGGCTCGTGTTGGTGATCTATGTGAAACAGAGCAAAGATCTTGCCTGTATAGGCAGCTGTAAGTTCATTCTCTACGTCTGTGAGTCTTTCTGTGCTATACGTTCATTTGTATTAGTTCCTTTTAGATTCCACACATAAGGGCTGTCACGATAGTTCTCCTCTGTCTGACGGCACTCAGCAGGACAATCTCTCGGTCCATCCACGTTGCTGCAAATGGCAATAGCTTGTTCTTTTCAGTGACTGAGTCACAGAGCTCACCCTGGGCTCTTCTCTGCCAGCGGGAGAAATAAATGGAGCTGAGTCTGCCCTCCCCTTCCGCAGCGAGTGTCGCCTTGAGTCCAGACACAGGCTCCTTTTGGGGACTGGGCATCCAGCCCAAGCCTCCTGCCTGGGGTTGAGGCGGGGGTAGTGGGGGCGACACAGCCCAGGGCATGGTCCTTGTTCCCCCCGATCTTCCTCTGTAAGTGGCAGACTGAACCCCTGGCGCCATCCACCCTGCACATGTCATAAACAGTAAATTCATTTGGAAAACCTGCCGCTGAGCAGCCATCTGTCTGCATTTTTGTCAATCTGCTGTTATAACAACGCCACTGTACTGTGAGGCGGCCTTTCACGGAAGGTGCCTTGATCTGAAGGCAAATGTGCTCAACATGGACACAAGCGCCGTGGGCCCGCTGACAGCATTTCCACCCGCCCGCCTTTCATCACTGGAGCCTGGAACTTAGATCTCGGTTTTGACCTAAGGTGATGATACTGACGCTTCCTTTATTTGGCTGTGCTCGATTTATATCCTTGAAGATTACAGAGTGTTCCAACATCCTGATTGATAACTTCTTAGGTAGGAAGAAGGCCCACCAATGTTGTTGCCCCTTGAGTGTTGCTGGTGGATAAACTGAGGCACAGAGGAGTTAGGTTTCCAAGGTTGGAGGGCAGAGGAGGAAATGTTGGAATGGATCTTGGAGTCATGATCTCCCTCTTAAACGAGACATCGCCCTTTAACCATTTTTTTTTTTTCGTACTATACTGTTTGAATACTTCACACAAGTGCTTCACATGGACATTTTTTTCCTCCAGGAAGTGGTCTGAATATAGCAAAGAGAATTGGAACCAGCTCTGGGCTGAACTGGAAGAAGCTGACACTTGGATCTCAAACCAGGTTTTCATATGTGACATCCTAACATGCAGGACAATCTTTTTCGGTCCATTTGTATTAGTTCCTTTTAGATTCCACACATAAGGGCTGTCACGATAGTTCTCCTCTGTCTAGGCACTCAGCAGGACAATCTCTCGGTCCATCCACGTTGCTGCAAATGGCAATAGCTTGTTCTTTTCAGTGACTGAGTCACAGAGCTCACCCTGGGCTCTTCTCTGCCAGCGGGAGAAATAAATGGAGCTGAGTCTGCCCTCCCCTTCCGCAGCGAGTGTCGCCTTGAGTCCAGACACAGGCTCCTTTTGGGGACTGGGCATCCAGCCCAAGCCTCCTGCCTGGGGTTGAGGCGGGGGTAGTGGGGGCGACACAGCCCAGGGCATGGTCCTTGTTCCCCCCGATCTTCCTCTGTAAGTGGCAGACTGAACCCCTGGCGCCATCCACCCTGCACATGTCATAAACAGTAAATTCATTTGGAAAACCTGCCGCTGAGCAGCCATCTGTCTGCATTTTTGTCAATCTGCTGTTATAACAACGCCACTGTACTGTGAGGCGGCCTTTCACGGAAGGTGCCTTGATCTGAAGGCAAATGTGCTCAACATGGACACAAGCGCCGTGGGCCCGCTGACAGCATTTCCACCCGCCCGCCTTTCATCACTGGAGCCTGGAACTTAGATCTCGGTTTTGACCTAAGGTGATGATACTGACGCTTCCTTTATTTGGCTGTGCTCGATTTATATCCTTGAAGATTACAGAGTGTTCCAACATCCTGATTGATAACTTCTTAGGTAGGAAGAAGGCCCACCAATGTTGTTGCCCCTTGAGTGTTGCTGGTGGATAAACTGAGGCACAGAGGAGTTAGGTTTCCAAGGTTGGAGGGCAGAGGAGGAAATGTTGGAATGGATCTTGGAGTCATGATCTCCCTCTTAAACGAGACATCGCCCTTTAACCATTTTTTTTTTTCGTACTATACTGTTTGAATACTTCACACAAGTGCTTCACATGGACATTTTTTTCCTCCAGGAAGTGGTCTGAATATAGCAAAGAGAATTGGAACCAGCTCTGGGCTGAACTGGAAGAAGCTGACACTTGGATCTCAAACCAGGTTTTCATATGTGACATCCTACCATGTTTCTCCTTGCAGCACTCAAGCCCTCTCTCCACTAAAAATTTTTTATTAGGAGGAAATTTTATTAGACAATACCAAAAAACCTCAACAACATAAAAATCTCTGAAATGAAGCCAAGGGTGCAGATGGGATTGTGGGCAGTGGGAACTCCTCTTGCAAAGGAAACTCGTTGACTTAGGCTCTGTCCCCACGGGCCTGTCTCTGGATGGAATCCTTTGTAAGAGCTCGGAGTGTATTTTCCCCCATTTCCCATCAGTGAGCATCCTTAAAAGCCATTCTGGGTGATAGTTCTGGGTTCCCCACCTAAACCATTCCAAGTTTAGCTGGGGAACCCTGTGGCTCAGACGGTAAAGAATCTTCCCGCACTTCAGGAGACCCAGGTTTGATCCCTGGGTGGGGAAGATCCCCTTGGAGGAGGACATGGCAGCCCACTCCAGTGTTCTTGCCTGGAGAGTCCCATGGACAGAGGAGCCTGGAGAGCTACAGTCCATGGGGTCACAAAGAGTCAGACACGACTGAGCGACTCGCACTTTTAGTCAGGGAACAGGTTCTCAGAGCTCTTGGCAATTTTGTTCTTTCCGTGGCTGTGGCTTGCCTCGTCTGTTAACATGGAGACTTATGTGAAACAAGCCAGATCTCATCTGCAGGTGTGGACTTCAGGGAAGGCAGCCATGCTGTTTGCGTCCTTGCAGCTTCCTGGGCTGTCCCTTGCTTTGCTTTCTTGCACCTTTCTCTGAGGAGGTGCCTGGCACTCATGCCTTCCCTCCAGTCTCTGTGTTAATCCTCTTGTGGCTTTGTTTTTCATACGTGGAGCACATCGCCTCTTTACTGCTGCAATTGAAAGGGCCAACTTGCCTTTGAATAGTCAGTCGGATGTTGAGGCAGACACTTCTGCCTACTATTTTTTTAATTAGGTATTTATTTGGCTCGGTCAGCTCTTCGTTGTGGTATGAGGGAACCTTCTTTGTGTCATGGGAGATCGTTCGCCTGCAGCGCAAGGACTCTCAGGATTGTGGGAGCCAGGCTTCAGTAGCTGTGGGGTGTGGACTTTGTTGCTCCCGTGGCATGTGGGATCTCAGTTCCCCAACCAGGGGTCAAACCCACATCCCCTGCAGTGCAAGGTGGATTCTTAACCCCTGGACCACAAGGGAAGTTCCAGCTCTGCCTCACTGTTCTTCCCTTGGGGCGATGGTTAAGTGTCATTTTGAGTAGATATGGTACTCAGCTCTTTGGCGAAACACTAGCCAAGATATTGCTGTGAAGGTTGTTTTGTTTTGTTTTTATGTTTAAGGCTTTTTTTTTTCCTTTATGTTTCTCTGTATTTTATTTTTTATTTTTTTGGCTATTCTGGGTTTTCACTGCTGCTGCTGCAGGCTCTTCTCTAGTTGCAGGGAGTGGGGGCTCCTCTCTGGTTGAGATGAGCAGGCTTCTTGTTGCGGTGACTTCTCTTGTTGTGGAACTCGAGCTCTAGGGCTCACAGACTTCAGTAGTTGGGGCACATGGGCTCCATAGTTGTGGCTCCGAGGCTCTAGAGCACAGGCTCCATAGTTGTGGCTCATGGGCTCAGTTGCTCCACAGCATGTGGGATCTTCCAAGATCAAGGACTGAACCCGTGTCTCCAGCATTGGCAGGCAGACTCTTTGCCACTGAGCTACCAGGGAAGCCCCTGTGAAGGTATGTTTTGGATGTAGGTAACATTTATTTTATTTTATCTTAAGATTTTTTTTGGATATGGACCATTTTTAAAGTATTTATTGGATTTGCTACAATAGTGATTCTCTTTTAATTTGGACTCTTTGGCCACAAGGATCTTAGCTCTATAACCAGGGATCGAACCTGCATCCCCTGCATTGGAGGGCAAAATCTTAGCCACTGGACCACTAAGGAAGTCTCAGACGTGGGTAACATTTAAATCAGTATGCGTCAAGTAAAGTAGACAACTTCCATACTGTCGCTGGGCCTCATACAGTCTGCTGAAGAGGAGGACAGGCCACCCCTGGGAAGGCTGTGCCGAGGAGGAGTGCCCGAGCGAGTGGGCTGCTCCAGGTCCCGAGTTGACTGCTGCACAAGCTGAGGCCGCCGGCTGGTCCTTGGGCACAGGTGCCCATGCCCGCCCAGCAGTGCCCTGCTGAGAACCAGGCTGCCGTCCCACCGCTCAGGCCGCGGACTGGGTCGGGACCACCAGCGAGTGGTCGGAAGTGTTCTTCCACAGACACAGAAATAAGTTTGAGAAGAAAAAAAAGAATTAGGAGAGCATGTGCCATGGATTATTATGAGGATGAAATGAGAGTGGACCTTCCACACAGCGAATGCTATGGAATGCTCTATGTTTATTACAGTAACCTGGTATCAGTCTGTGGACTGGATGTTGTAGGCATACAAAGGTGCCCATTATGTATTCTGGTGCGAGGAGAGGTGGAGAAGACTAGGGGGTGCCCTTCACGGTGTTCCCAAATCCTTGTTTCCAGTTTTTTCTTTTTTTACATTTTTTTAAAAAATGAATTTTTTTTCTCTTATTTTGTCACTTTTTTTCTTTTTTTCGTTTGTTCTTTCAAACCCTTGTGTCAAGGGCTGACTTTCAGTAGATCGCAGCAAGGGAGCTGCTCTGCTCCATATGAAACCCCGACCCAGGGGCAGGTTGTCTACGGATGGTGTTGCACCAGGTTCCCCACGAACGTGCGGTGCGTGACGGGCGAGGGGGCGGCCGCCTTTCCTGCCTCTAGTTTTTTCTGAAGTCATGTGGTGGGTGTGGTAGTGAAGAGATGAGGAAGAGCATTTGGAAGTCAATACAGCCGCCTTCCCATCCTCGGTCTCCCATCTGGGTGCCTTAGGATTTACAGCAAATGATGTTACTTTTGTGAGAGTCCAGACATTTTTTTAAATTGCAGTATAGTTCATTTAGACTGTTGTGTTAATTTTTGCTGCACAGGAGACTGATTCAGTTATACATGCACATTCTTGTTAAATATTCTTTTCCATTATGAGCTATCACAGGATACTGAATATGGTTCTCTGTGCTGTACAGCAGGGGCCTGTTCTCTATGCAGTCTATACACAATGGTTGCACCTGCTCATCTCAGACGCCCAGTCTGTCCCTCTCCGACCCCACCCTGGCAATCACAAGGCTCTCTTCTATGTCTGTGAGTCTGTTTCTGTTTCATAGACACATTCTTCTAGGTCACCTTTGACATGTACGTGATATCGTAGGGCATTTTTCTCCTTTCTGTTACTTGCAGAGGGCATTCTTTGTTTTTTGAATCAATGCCCTGCTGAGAACCAGGCTGCCGTCCCACCGCTCAGGCCGCGGACTGGGTCGGGACCACCAGCGAGTGGTCGGAAGTGTTCTTCCACAGACACAGAAATAAGTTTGAGAAGAAAAAAAAGAATTAGGAGAGCATGTGCCATGGATTATTATGAGGATGAAATGAGAGTGGACCTTCCACACAGCGAATGCTATGGAATGCTCTATGTTTATTACAGTAACCTGGTATCAGTCTGTGGACTGGATGTTGTAGGCATACAAAGGTGCCCATTATGTATTCTGGTGCGAGGAGAGGTGGAGAAGACTAGGGGGTGCCCTTCACGGTGTTCCCAAATCCTTGTTTCCAGTTTTTTCTTTTTTTACATTTTTTTAAAAAATGAATTTTTTTTCTCTTATTTTGTCACTTTTTTTCTTTTTTTCGTTTGTTCTTTCAAACCCTTGTGTCAAGGGCTGACTTTCAGTAGATCGCAGCAAGGGAGCTGCTCTGCTCCATATGAAACCCCGACCCAGGGGCAGGTTGTCTACGGATGGTGTTGCACCAGGTTCCCCACGAACGTGCGGTGCGTGACGGGCGAGGGGGCGGCCGCCTTTCCTGCCTCTAGTTTTTTCTGAAGTCATGTGGTGGGTGTGGTAGTGAAGAGATGAGGAAGAGCATTTGGAAGTCAATACAGCCGCCTTCCCATCCTCGGTCTCCCATCTGGGTGCCTTAGGATTTACAGCAAATGATGTTACTTTTGTGAGAGTCCAGACATTTTTTTAAATTGCAGTATAGTTCATTTAGACTGTTGTGTTAATTTTTGCTGCACAGGAGACTGATTCAGTTATACATGCACATTCTTGTTAAATATTCTTTTCCATTATGAGCTATCACAGGATACTGAATATGGTTCTCTGTGCTGTACAGCAGGGGCCTGTTCTCTATGCAGTCTATACACAATGGTTGCACCTGCTCATCTCAGACGCCCAGTCTGTCCCTCTCCGACCCCACCCTGGCAATCACAAGGCTCTCTTCTATGTCTGTGAGTCTGTTTCTGTTTCATAGACACATTCTTCTAGGTCACCTTTGACATGTACGTGATATCGTATGGCATTTCTCTTTCTGACTTCACACTGTATGATCATCACCAGGTCCATTCAAGCTGCTGCAGAGGGCATTCTTTTGTTCTTTTACATGGCTGAGTAATATTCTATAGCCTACATGTCCCAGCTCTTCTTTATCCATTCATCTGTTGATGGACACTTAAGTTGTTTCATTGTCTTGGCTGTTGTGCTACTGGGAACACGGGTGGATGTAGGTTTTTGGATTAGAGTTTTATCTGGATATATGCCCAGGAAATCAGGCTTCCCAGGTGATGCTAGTGGTAAAGAACCCACCTGCCAGTGCAGGGGATGTGAGAGACGTTGGTTCAATCCCTAGCTTGGGAAAATCCCCTGAGGAGGGCATGGTGACCTATTCCAGTATTCTTATTTAGAGAATCCCATGGAGAGAGGAGCCTGGTGGGCTACAGTCCATAGGATCGCAGAGTCAGACGTGACTGAAGTGACAGCATGCACAGGCCCAGGAATGGGATTTCTGGATCATGTGGTAGCTCTATCTTCAGGTTTCTGAGGAGCTTCCATACCATTTTCCACAGTGGCTGTAACAACTTACTTCCCACCAATAATGTAGGAGGTTCTATTTTCTCTACACCCTTCCCAGCATTTGTTATTTGTAGAGTTTTTAATGATGACCATTCTGATCAATGTGAGGTGGTACCTCATTGTAGTTTGGATTTGCATTTTTCTAATAATTAGTGATGCTTAGCATCTTTTCATGTGCTTAACAGCCACTGTATTTCTTCTTTGGAGATATGTCTAGTTAGGTCTTCTTTCCATTTTTTAGCTGGGTTATTTGTTTTTTGTTGTTGTTGTTGAGTTGTATAAGCTGTTTGTATATTTTAGAAATCTAGCCCTTGTCGGTTGCATTGTTTGCAGATATTTTCTCTCATTCTGTGTATTGTCTTTTCATTTTTTAAAAATGGCTTCTTTTGATGTGCAATAGCTTGTGAGTTTGATTAGGTCCCATGTTTATTTTTGTTTTTAGTTCTATTGCCTTGGGAGACTGACCTAAGAAAAAACATTGATGTGATTTATGTCAGAGAATGTTTTGTCTATGGTCTTTTCTAGACATTTTATGATTTCATGCCTTCTGTTTAAGTCCTTATCCATTTTGAGTTTATTTTTGTATATGGTGAGAGGAGGTGTTCTAACTTCATCAATTTACACGTAGCCATCCAACTTTCCCAGCATCACTTGCTGAAGACACTTGACTCCAGACTTTTTTTTTTTTTTTATGAGTTGTTTTTATTTTGGCCTCTTTCATTGGTTTTCTATTTATTTATTTTCATCCATCTTTGTTCTTTGGCCTGTGTGGGCCTCCCATTGCAGTGACCTCTCTCCTTGCAGAGCACTGGCTCTGGGCACATGCACTCCAGAGTGCTGGCTCGTAATTGGACACATTGGTCCAGCCGCTCCGCGACATGTGGGGCCTTCCCAGGCCAGGGATCGAACTGGGGCCCCCTGCACTGCAAGGCAGACTCTTTACCCACTGGACCACCAGGGAAGCCTCTGATCTCCATTTTTAGCAACAGCAATAGGGAATTCCCTGGTGATCCAGCACTTGGGACTCCAAACTTCTGCAGCACGCCAGGCTTCCCTGTCCTTCCCCATCTCCAGGAGCCTGATCAAACTTAAATCCATTGACTCAGTGACGCCATCCAACCATCTTCTCCTCTGTCATTGCCTTCTCCTTCTGTATTTCCCAGCATCGGGCTCTTTTCCAATGAGTCAGCTCTTCGCATCAGGTGGCCAAACTATTGGAGCTTCAGCTTCAGCATCAGCTCTTCCAATGAATATTCGGGGTTGATTTCTTTTAGGATTGGCTGGTTTGATTTCCTTGCACCCAAGTGACCGTCAAGAGTCTTCTCTAACACTACAATTCAAAGGCATCAATTCCTCAGTGTTTAGCCTTCTTTATGGTCCAACTCTCACATCCATGTATGACTACTGGAAAAACCATAGCTTTGACTATATGGACTCACGTCAGCAAAGTGATCTGTCTGTTTTTGAGTATGCTGTCTAGGTTTGTCATAGCTTTTCTTCCAAGGAGCAAGCATCTTTTAATTTCATGGTTGTAGTCACTGTCTGCAGTGATTTTGGAGTCCAAGAAAATAAAAGTCTGTCGCTGTTTCCATGGTTTGTCCATCTATTTGCCATGATCTTTGTTTTTTAAATGTTTAGTTTTAAGCCAGCTTTTTCACTTCTGGGGTAGGGGATGCTGTTGTTGTCCAGGGGCACCTAGGGCTTCCCAGGTGGAGCTCGTGATAAAGAACCCGCTTGCCAGTGCAGGAGACGTAAGAGATGTGGGTTTGATCCCTGGGTTGGAAAGATCCCCTGGAGAAGGAAATGGCAGCCCACTCCAGTGTTCTTGCCTGGAGAGTCCCATGGACAGAGGAGCCTGGCGGGCCACAGGCCACCAGATCACAGGGTCGGGCATGACTGAGCGATTGAGCAGGGGGTCTAGAGCTGCTCGGCACCCCAGAGCGCACAGAGCCTCATCACGGAGCATCCAGTTCAAAACAGGAATAGTGCTGAGGTGTGGACACCCTGTTCTAGGGGCCAGCCCTGCCCTCCTTGGCAGGAAAAGCCCAGGAGTCACGGCTACTCTGTCTGCAGGACTCTCCAGGCAGGAACACTGGGGTGGGCTGCCATTCCCTTCTCCAGCAAATCTTCCCAACCCAGGGATCAAACCCAGGTCGCACGCACGGCAGGCAGATGCTTTACCATCTGAGCCCCCAGGGAAGCCCTACAGGAGAATGGGAGACTCAGATGTAGTTTGGAGGTTCCCTCCAAGACAAAAGATTTCCCTTAATGCCGAGTTCTATGCTGTGGGTGCCGCCCCATCACCACCAGATATGAGGCCAAATGCTTTGAGACCAGTTCACCTCATTGCCTCAGCACGATGGTGCAATAAAGCCAGAGTGGACCTCATGACAGAGTAGTTGCTTCCCTGGCAAAGTGACCTTTGTTTCACTTGGTGCTTTCTATGTGTTTCCTCTTGCTCCAGCCTTTCTCTCCCCAGTTAGAGGGCAGACTCTGAGCGGCCACGGGCTAAGGATCCTCCCCTTTCTCCAGCCTCCTGGCATCCCTAACAAAGGGCAAGCCCTTAGGAAGGAAATGTGCAGTGAAGGAAAGTCACCACCCGATTTAATGTCATCCAACAGGCAGACAAAAAAAAAAAATTAGGACAGGAAGAACACCACCCTCAGTGATGAATGTTCTAAAATTAGAGTCCACAGTACAGGTAGTGTATTTCCTCAGAATATTAATATGCCCTCCCTGTAGTACATCATCGAGCTTTCACTGGGAAATTCGCAAGGGCAAGGGGAAAGTTTCAGGCTGGAAGGATATTTTGAATATCTTAAGTGACTGAAATAAGCAAATTAAAAATGGAACTTGTTATGTTCAGGGCCAGATTAATGACAGGGTGGTTCGTCTTAGGTCATTTTTATAGTGGCAGATCAGAAGCATCAGACTATTCTTGTGTCCCAAAGAGCCATTCATCAAAGTATTTTCTAGAATCGTGACATTTCAAGGGAACACAAAAAGTGGCTTTTCCAGTCCATGCTGCTGAGGAGGTCATGGCCTGTTGAAGAGAACTCAGTGGCAAAGCCAGGATTACAACAATTTCTCACCCAGTGGGCTGTCTGTCACCCTATGCTGCTGCACCTGCAGTTTGTCATGACCCCTGATACTCCAATCCCAACAGGGAAGGAGATGGAAAGGTGGTAGGTGTTTGGTCTGGCAAACGTGGACATGCATCCCAGCTTTAGGCTTCCTTTCTGTGGGACTTGGTTAGCTTTCCTAACTCTTGGGGTCTCACCTGGAAATAGAGAAAATAATTACCACAAGCAGTTGATTAATCTGTCCCATGAAAGCTTCTAGGTCTCCTAAAGCTCTTTATTATAATGCGGTTATTACATATTTTCATAACTTAGACCCATGCTTCTCAGAATGTGATTCAAGAAACACTTATTCCGGAAGATGTCTTCAGCAATTTTTCTCTAATGAATGTGTTTCCTGGCTAAGTAACTGTATGAGACACCTATTTAACCAAGGTAAACAGACATGGGAATTCTCTGAGCCTTTGATAGGTTAGTGGGTACTCTGACTTACCAAAAGTATACAATAAACAGAATTTCACAAATCTGTGTGAATATAGAGCTCTTTCTTTGGTGGACTATCTCCTGGAGCACTAGTCTTTATGGAAGACAGTTTTGGAGTTCAAGTAGGTTGATTGTATTGGTTCCCGCTCCTTGTTTCTGGACTCAGTCATGCGACTTATTTTGGCCAGTTGGTGTTTAGCAAGTGTGATGAGAATAGAGACCTGGAAAACCCTTGTACCTTAAGGCTTACTTTCTTGCTGCTCTTTATAACCAGGATCTAGGTCATCTCTTCTCTTGCTCCTTCATCAAATGCTAGAGCTGGTCTGATGGAAAGACGAGAGACTTACATAGACTGGATTTGTCACAGCTGAGGTCATTGAGACGAGCCTCAAGCCAGATGCCAGCTACCTACTACCAGAAATATGGTCCCAGCCATTAGCTAGAATATGGAAAACTTGTTAATGTTCAGGGCCAGATTAATGACAGGGTGGTTCGTCTTAGGTCATTTTTATAGTGGCAGATCAGAAGCATCAGACTATTCTTGTGTCCCAAAGAGCCATTCATCAAAGTATTTTCTAGAATCGTGACATTTCAAGGGAACACAAAAAGTGGCTTTTCCAGTCCATGCTGCTGAGGAGGTCATGGCCTGTTGAAGAGAACTCAGTGGCAAAGCCAGGATTACAACAATTTCTCACCCAGTGGGCTGTCTGTCACCCTATGCTGCTGCACCTGCAGTTTGTCATGACCCCTGATACTCCAATCCCAACAGGGAAGGAGATGGAAAGGTGGTAGGTGTTTGGTCTGGCAAACGTGGACATGCATCCCAGCTTTAGGCTTCCTTTCTGTGGGACTTGGTTAGCTTTCCTAACTCTTGGGGTCTCACCTGGAAATAGAGAAAATAATTACCACAAGCAGTTGATTAATCTGTCCCATGAAAGCTTCTAGGTCTCCTAAAGCTCTTTATTATAATGCGGTTATTACATATTTTCATAACTTAGACCCATGCTTCTCAGAATGTGATTCAAGAAACACTTATTCCGGAAGATGTCTTCAGCAATTTTTCTCTAATGAATGTGTTTCCTGGCTAAGTAACTGTATGAGACACCTATTTAACCAAGGTAAACAGACATGGGAATTCTCTGAGCCTTTGATAGGTTAGTGGGTACTCTGACTTACCAAAAGTATACAATAAACAGAATTTCACAAATCTGTGTGAATATAGAGCTCTTTCTTTGGTGGACTATCTCCTGGAGCACTAGTCTTTATGGAAGACAGTTTTGGAGTTCAAGTAGGTTGATTGTATTGGTTCCCGCTCCTTGTTTCTGGACTCAGTCATGCGACTTATTTTGGCCAGTTGGTGTTTAGCAAGTGTGATGAGAATAGAGACCTGGAAAACCCTTGTACCTTAAGGCTTACTTTCTTGCTGCTCTTTATAACCAGGATCTAGGTCATCTCTTCTCTTGCTCCTTCATCAAATGCTAGAGCTGGTCTGATGGAAAGACGAGAGAGACTTACATAGACTGGATTTGTCACAGCTGAGGTCATTGAGACGAGTTTGCCTCAAGCCAGATGCCAGCTACCTACTACCAGAAATATGGTCCCAGCCATTAGCTAGCTGGCTTAAAAAACATGCAAATCAGGGATGCCCTGGTGGTCCAGTGGTTAGGACTCTGAGCTTCAACTGCTGTAGGTCTGGGCTCAGGCACTGGTTGGGGGACTGAGAGCCCACAAGCTATGTGTGTGGCACAGCCAAAAAAGAAAAGAAGCCAGTCAGTCCAAGCATGATCAGGAGAAATACCCAACTTAAATCACACACCAGTGGACCTGTGAGCTAATTAAATAAGTGATTGTTTATGTTGTTCATTTTGGGGTGGTCTGTTATGCACCATTACATGTGGCAATAGAGAACCAACACAGAAATTGGAATGGAAACTGGTAAGAAGTGGAATTCGCACTCGGATCAACCATTCATTTTACTCACACGTGTACACTTGCCCCTCCTTCCAAGAGCCGGATGGTGGCACAGCACCGCATCCGGCTCCAGGTCCAGGGTCTCAAGATGTGTAACATGCTCACATGTGCCTCCTGCCTGTCAGTGACTCCTTTCTGACAAAAGCCTATGATGCAAAAAGCAAGCTCTTTTGTCCCAGATCAGACACACTAGGGTAAGACAGGACAGGATAGGCCTAGCAGACAGTCCCCTTCAGAAGATGAAGAAGGAAAAGTGCACGGGGCAGAAGTTCGCAACAGTTCTGAAATCTAGAACTGTGAATGCCACGGGATGACCCCTTCCAGAGGACGTGACTGTGCCTGGATGGGCATCGGTTCTGCTCCGAGAGCGACGCTGCCATCCAGGGGATGCCATGGCTCTCCGCTCTCCCGTTTGGGGTGCCTGTGTTTGTCCTCTCACCTTGGCCACCTCTGTGTGCAGTGAGCCGTTTTCTCACCCTGCTTTCTTTTTGTGGAAAATGAGAAACCCAGGGCTTCCCTGGTGGTCCAGTGGGTAAAGAGTCCGTCTTGCAATGCAAGGGGCACTGGTTCAATCCTTGGCCAGTGGAAGATCCTACATGCCACGGAGCAGCTGGACCAGTGTGTCCAATTATGAGCCCGCGCTCTGGAGCGCATGCGCCCAGAGCTGGTGCTCTGCAAGGAGAGAGGCCACTGCAATGGAAGGCCCACATAGACCAAAGAATAAAGATGGCTGAAAATAAATAAATAAAAATCAATAAAAGGAGGCCAAAAATTAAAAAAAAACAGAGAGGAACCCAGAGATGTTGTTACTTTTTCAGTGGTCACATTACCAAATGGTAGTATTAACAGGTTTTTTTTGGCTACTGCATAACCAGTGTTCCTCTTTCCCATCCTTCTGTAGCAGTCTTCTCATTACTTCTTCAGCTTCTGCCCCTTTCTTGGTCTCATTTTTCACTTTTCTTAGTATAACAGCACCCTAGTTCTAAATCACAGTTTCTGTGTCAGTTGTCTTTTGCCACAGATGATGCTGCATAACAAGTCACCCCGAAATTCAGCATCTTAGAGTCACCATTCACTTAGCTCACAAGTCTGCTGACCCACAGTTAAGGCTGAAGTGTACGTGTCTCTGATATGTTCTCTTGAGAGATCAGCTGACTGCTAGCTGATTGAGGGTGGCCCGGACTCGGGCCACTTGCCTCAGTGACTGACATTATTCATCCTCTGCCAGCTAGCCCCATGTGTTCACATAGCCACGTCAGAGTGCAAGAGAGCTGTGCACAAGCCCGGTCACGCACGAAAGCAGCCAGAGACATGCAGGTGCTGGTCAAGCTTCTGCTAACATCTCTTTGGCCGAAAGGAGGGCAAAATGAATCCAGAGGTGGCGTGGGAGGAAATTACAAAATTACAGAAAGAGGGTAGAAAAAATTGGCGTGCCAGAAGTTCGCAACATTTAAATGACCCTTCCAGAGGACGTGACTGTGCCTGGATGGGCATCGGTTCTGCTCCGAGAGCGACGCTGCCATCCAGGGATGCCATGGCTCTCCGCTCTCCCGTTTGGGGTGCCTGTGTTTGTCCTCTCACCTTGGCCACCTCTGTGTGCAGTGAGCCGTTTTCTCACCCTGCTTTCTTTTTGTGGAAAATGAGAAACCCAGGGCTTCCCTGGTGGTCCAGTGGGTAAAGAGTCCGTCTTGCAATGCAAGGGGCACTGGTTCAATCCTTGGCCAGTGGAAGATCCTACATGCCACGGAGCAGCTGGACCAGTGTGTCCAATTATGAGCCCGCGCTCTGGAGCGCATGCGCCCAGAGCTGGTGCTCTGCAAGGAGAGAGGCCACTGCAATGGAAGGCCCACATAGACCAAAGAATAAAGATGGCTGAAAATAAATAAATAAAAATCAATAAAAGGAGGCCAAAAATTAAAAAAAAACAGAGAGGAACCCAGAGATGTTGTTACTTTTTCAGTGGTCACATTACCAAATGGTAGTATTAACAGGTTTTTTTTGGCTACTGCATAACCAGTGTTCCTCTTTCCCATCCTTCTGTAGCAGTCTTCTCATTACTTCTTCAGCTTCTGCCCCTTTCTTGGTCTCATTTTTCACTTTTCTTAGTATAACAGCACCCTAGTTCTAAATCACAGTTTCTGTGTCAGTTGTCTTTTGCCACAGATGATGCTGCATAACAAGTCACCCCGAAATTCAGCATCTTAGAGTCACCATTCACTTAGCTCACAAGTCTGCTGACCCACAGTTAAGGCTGAAGTGTACGTGTCTCTGATATGTTCTCTTGAGAGATCAGCTGACTGCTAGCTGATTGAGGGTGGCCCGGACTCGGGCCACTTGCCTCAGTGACTGACATTATTCATCCTCTGCCAGCTAGCCCCATGTGTTCACATAGCCACGTCAGAGTGCAAGAGAGCTGTGCACAAGCCCGGTCACGCACGAAAGCAGCCAGAGACATGCAGGTGCTGGTCAAGCTTCTGCTAACATCTCTTTGGCCGAAAGGAGGGCAAAATGACCAAGTCCAGAGGTGGCGTGGGAGGAAATTACAAAATTACAGGGAAAGAGGGGTAGATACACATTAGCCATTAAATCGGGCTGTTGATAACCTTCCTCTGCTATCGGAACCGTTGTGGTAAATGTAAGATTTCCCAGTCTTGCTCCAGTGCCTCCCTGGAGCAGGGCTAATAGATATCCTCATGGGTTAGTTTCCTTGCCTAGCTCAGTTTCCTTGCCTTTTCTGACTGTTTCATATATATATATATTTTTTTTGTAAACCCACCTACATTTTTTTGCCAATATCATCTTTTCAAAGTACATTTCATATATTTATTGATAATATCTACAGGGGTTAGTGGAACCCTCTCTTATTTGTCCTGAGTTAATCATCCTTCTGGGAAGAGTGAAGAGCTGGTAGAAATAGAGGGAGACGAGGGAAGGACTTGAGGGGGCAGAAATGATTACCAGTAGCAGAGAGGTTTGTGTCCATGTAGTTGTATGTGCGGAAATGTGACTACATAAGAATGCATTGTGGGGCTTCCCCTGGTGGTCCAGTGGGTAAGGACACTGCCTTGCAGTGCAAGGGGCACCGCTTCGATCCCTGTCCTGGGAAGATTCCACGTGCCGCGGAGCGGCTGGACTGATGTGTCCAATTACCGAGCCGGAGCTCTGGGGTGCATGCGCCCAGAGCCGGCGCTCTGTCACGGCAGACGCCACCGCGATGGGAGGCCCACAGGAGCCACAGAACAAAGACGGATGAAAATAGAGAAATGAAAGACCAATAGAAGTGGCCCGCCTGCTCCCCTCCCTCCCCCACCCAACCCCCCCCAAAAAAATAAATAAATAAATCTTTAAAAAAAAATGCATTGTGTATGAGAGAGGCATGTGTGTGAGTGCAGTTTTATTGGTGTGTAAATAATACATATCTCTGTCCATGTGCATTTTGCCTGCATAGTGGTATTTCTTCCCAGTTTATAAGCACCACTATCCTTGACCCAATAAATCATGAGACAGTGGGGTGAGTGTTTATAGGATGAAGTCTTGTGGGAAAAGAAGGAGACAGGAGTCCAAAGAGTTAATAAGAACGTAGCAGGAGTTGAGAGCTTCCAAGGTTGAGAAGTTTCCAGTGGCAGCAGTGAGCCTTTCTGTATCCCATCTCCCTGCCCGCCTCCTCCATGTTGATAACCTTCCTCTGCTATCGGAACCGTTGTGGTAAATGTAAGATTTCCCAGTCTTGCTCCAGTGCCTCCCTGGAGCAGGGCTAATAGATATCCTCATGGGTTAGTTTCCTTGCCTAGCTCAGTTTCCTTGCCTTTTCTGACTGTTTCATATATATATATATTTTTTTTGTAAACCCACCTACATTTTTTTGCCAATATCATCTTTTCAAAGTACATTTCATATATTTATTGATAATATCTACAGGGGTTAGTGGAACCCTCTCTTATTTGTCCTGAGTTAATCATCCTTCTGGGAAGAGTGAAGAGCTGGTAGAAATAGAGGGAGACGAGGGAAGGACTTGAGGGGGCAGAAATGATTACCAGTAGCAGAGAGGTTTGTGTCCATGTAGTTGTATGTGCGGAAATGTGACTACATAAGAATGCATTGTGGGGCTTCCCCTGGTGGTCCAGTGGGTAAGGACACTGCCTTGCAGTGCAAGGGGCACCGGTTCGATCCCTGGCCTGGGAAGATTCCACGTGCCGCGGAGCGGCTGGACCGATGTGTCCAATCACAGAGCCAGAGCTCTGGAGTGCATGCGCCCAGAGCCGGCGCTCTGTGACGACAGACGCCACCGCGATGGGAGGCCCACAGGAGCCAAAGAACAAAGACAGATGAAAATGGAGAAATGAAAGACCAATAGAAGTGGCCCGCCCGCTCCCCTCCCTCCCCAACCCAACCCACCCAAAATAAATAAATAAATAAATCTTTAAAAAAAAATGCATTGTGTATGAGAGAGGCATGTGTGTGAGTGCAGTTTTATTGGTGTGTAAATAATACATATCTCTGTCCATGTGCATTTTGCCTGCATAGTGGTATTTCTTCCCAGTTTATAAGCACCACTATCCTTGACCCAATAAATCATGAGACAGTGGGGTGAGTGTTTATAGGATGAAGTCTTGTGGGAAAAGAAGGAGACAGGAGTCCAAAGAGTTAATAAGAACGTAGCAGGAGTTGAGAGCTTCCAAGGTTGAGAAGTTTCCAGTGGCAGCAGTGAGCCTTTCTGTATCCCATCTCCCTGCCCGCCTCCTCCATGTTTGCCCTTAAACTTGGATGCTGGAGAAACAGGAGCCAAAACATCCATGTTGCCATTACATAAAGTAATATGAAGCAGAGAAGCACAGGAGAGATTTTTATCCCTTCGATTCTCCCACCAAAATGTCCCCTCCTTATTGGAGATCAAAGACCAGGGATAAGATACCCAGTCCTTTCTCAATCCTGGGGCTGGGATGTTGTTCTGTTTCCTTTGGAATATTTTATATTTGAGAAAACACACCAGGTTAGTCTTTGCCAAGATTGTCTTCCAAGAGGTCTGGTTTGAGTTAGGAACTTGATTGGTCTTTGTAGATTTCTGGAGGCCCTAAAAGCTCTCGGAATGACCATGAGAATGTCGAGTTCTTCAGAAGGCCTAGCTCACCTAGCTCCACACAGTCCACCAGGCTCCTGGGATGAGAGGAGATTTCCTGTTATGTTGTGTTCTAGCATCTGCTATTCCAGGGAGGAACCAGGAAGCCGAATCCACTTGATGATGGATGACCTCTGAGGGAAAATTCTTTCCAACTGGCAGTGAACTGTGAGGCCATGAGATAGAAAATGTCTCATAGGAAAAGTCTGCTAAATCCTGTGAACTTTGATGACCTCGTAAGTTCTAGAAAATGAATAAAATGACAAGAAGACTCTGAGACAGGTTGTTAATATCATCCCCATTTCAGAGGTCAAGTCACGTTCCTATGATCACTCACTTGAAATGATTCCGGAAAAATGCTCTTGAACACCTCTCTGTACCCCTCCGATCAGGTGACCTCCCCATTTCGGGACCAAGAAACTGGAAGCTCTTCCTTTGATCAGCCTGTAGAAGTAAGCGGCAACATGAAATATTGGACTACAGTTTAGCATAGTCTAGATTTCTTTGTCTGTCCTCTGCCACCCGCAGTTGGCTGGCACACCAGGCCCCACACGGCAAAGCCTTTTCTTTGGCAGCTGTTGAACCAGTTACCTTCATCTGCTCAAGGAACAGATGTTGTTGTTCGGTTGCCCAGCTGCATCTGACTCTTTTGTGAACCCCACGGATTGGGATTTTCCAGGCAAGCCTACTGGAGTGGGTTGCCATTTCCTTTCTCCCGGGGATCTTCCCAACCCAGGGATTGAAGGTGCAAAATCCTTCCCAGTTGCTTGTCCAGCCTTAGGAAGTGACAAGTATCCTAAAGATTCACAGCACTTCCTATTTGAAGTTTGATTTACTGTGATTGTAAGTCATAAAAATGATGCACGATATGTTGATTTGATGTAACAATCAATGTCTGTTTAATAAACAGCCTACAATGGCGTTCATACATTATCTTCACCTGAAGACAGTGCTTGACTTGCCAGCCCATATTTCACATTCTATCTCACAAAATACTAGAGAGATGAACCCTCGCTTATGCATAAACATATTCAAAGGCTAAAGATTTATTTGTTGATGAGAGTCTCAAATTGACCAATTTTTAGCTTTTTCTTCTGAAAAGAAGAATACTTTCCAAAAAGAGATTGCTACCAGATGTCGTGGGTTACATAGCACTTGCTCAGATATAAAACGCAGATGAAATGGAACATTCTGGTTTCTGATTCATTCCTATTCTTATCTACACATAGGCCTTCTTAAGTGAACTTGACAGTGTTCGGCTTGATATTAAGATAGACTGCTTCAGTAAACAAGAACAAGAGTTTTACTCTCTACCATAGCAAATGAGCTTTATATAGAAATTTCTTTGTGCAGGGGAAGATATTACAATTTTCAACACACAATAACTATATTTGCTAGACAAAAAAATATATTTCATTACACACAATGCATTTTCTATTGTTTACCAAGAAGACTCTGAGACAGGTTGTTAATATCATCCCCATTTCAGAGGTCAAGTCACGTTCCTATGATCACTCACTTGAAATGATTCCGGAAAAATGCTCTTGAACACCTCTCTGTACCCCTCCGATCAGGTGACCTCCCCATTTCGGGACCAAGAAACTGGAAGCTCTTCCTTTGATCAGCCTGTAGAAGTAAGCGGCAACATGAAATATTGGACTACAGTTTAGCATAGTCTAGATTTCTTTGTCTGTCCTCTGCCACCCGCAGTTGGCTGGCACACCAGGCCCCACACGGCAAAGCCTTTTCTTTGGCAGCTGTTGAACCAGTTACCTTCATCTGCTCAAGGAACAGATGTTGTTGTTCGGTTGCCCAGCTGCATCTGACTCTTTTGTGAACCCCACGGATTGGGATTTTCCAGGCAAGCCTACTGGAGTGGGTTGCCATTTCCTTTCTCCCGGGGATCTTCCCAACCCAGGGATTGAAGGTGCAAAATCCTTCCCAGTTGCTTGTCCAGCCTTAGGAAGTGACAAGTATCCTAAAGATTCACAGCACTTCCTATTTGAAGTTTGATTTACTGTGATTGTAAGTCATAAAAATGATGCACGATATGTTGATTTGATGTAACAATCAATGTCTGTTTAATAAACAGCCTACAATGGCGTTCATACATTATCTTCACCTGAAGACAGTGCTTGACTTGCCAGCCCATATTTCACATTCTATCTCACAAAATACTAGAGAGATGAACCCTCGCTTATGCATAAACATATTCAAAGGCTAAAGATTTATTTGTTGATGAGAGTCTCAAATTGACCAATTTTTAGCTTTTTCTTCTGAAAAGAAGAATACTTTCCAAAAAGAGATTGCTACCAGATGTCGTGGGTTACATAGCACTTGCTCAGATATAAAACGCAGATGAAATGGAACATTCTGGTTTCTGATTCATTCCTATTCTTATCTACACATAGGCCTTCTTAAGTGAACTTGACAGTGTTCGGCTTGATATTAAGATAGACTGCTTCAGTAAACAAGAACAAGAGTTTTACTCTCTACCATAGCAAATGAGCTTTATATAGAAATTTCTTTGTGCAGGGGAAGATATTACAATTTTCAACACACAATAACTATATTTGCTAGACAAAAAAATATATTTCATTACACACAATGCATTTTCTATTGTACATTAACCACTTTTTTGCTTTGCCTAGAAAAGTACCATTTTCTTCTGTAAAACGCTTGCAATTTATTTTTATGAGTCTGTTTTTCCCATGAAGTATGAATGTTCCATTACATAGCCCTGTGTGAAAAATGTACATTATATAAGAGGTGAAATGTGCGGTAGAAATGTCTGAGCTTTATTGTTTGGGTACCTGTTCAGTTTTGAGAACAGGCAAAGAGAATTAAAATTTGGGACCCAAACAGCTAATTTTATTAACACAATCCTGTCTGTAATTACTGGATTTACCGGAGTCCTTCCCTTTGATAGTCTCAGTAGCTATAATAGATGTGTATGTTCTCCAAAGTAATACTATGGCATGTTCTAGCCACAGCTATAATTCTTCCTGACAATGTTTCTGCTGGGTTAAAGAGAACATAATTAATACTTCATTTAATCCTTGCATACTTGTGTACCTAGTTGACCATCGTTCAAAACGGCAGTTGCCCAGAGCCATACGGTTTCTTCACAGTTCAATGTATATGACGCTGATTACTGTTTGCTGGAAATAGATCAAGTAAATGAAAAGGGAGTTGCAATGAAGACCCAGCTCTCAATTTTCTCCTGCCTGAGGGTCACTGTCATGATGAGTGTCCATTTGCCTCTAAGAGCTGTGAAAATCTTCGCAGGTTGAAAAGAGTTATAATTATCTTGCTTATATTGATCTTACGTAGTCAATAGACTATTCATGGGAATAATGCTTATATTTGTCTTAAACTTATTTTATTCTTATTTAGAAACATTATTTCTTTATTTAGAAACATTATGGACTGAGTATGAATGGCAGGAATAGACCAATAGAGGGGAAAGGGCTTGCCTGCTTAGCTTGGGATGATGAATCTAAAGTTGTATTTTTTTTTTTTTAAATTGGGTTGGGTATGTTTTTACTTTTTTAAAATTTTGGCCTCTCTTATTGGTTATTTATTTATTTTCATCCACCTTTATTCTTTGGCCTTTGTGGGCCTCCCATTGTAGTGGCCTCTCTTGTTGCAGAGCACTGGCTCTGGGTAGATGTGTTTCAGAGTGCTGGCTGGTAATTGGACACTCTGGCCCAGCCGTGCCTCAGCATGTGGGATCTTCCCAGGTTAGGGATGGAACCGGTGCCCCTTGCACTACAAGGTGGTCTCTTCACCCACTGGACCACCAGGGAAGCCCTGTTTTTATTTTAAAATTTTATTTATTTTAGGCTGTGCTGGGTCTTCGTTTGCTGCATGGGCTTTTCTCTAGTTGTAGTCGGTGGCTACTCTCAAGTTGTGGTGCATGGTCTTCTCTTTGCAGGGTTTTCTTATGGAGCTCAGGCTCTACGGTGTACAAGGTTTCAGTCGTTGTGGTACATAGGCTCAGTAGTTGTGGTGTATAGGCTCAGTCGTTGTGGTACATGGGCTCAGTAGTTTTGTATAGGCTCAGTAGTTGTGGCTTCTGGGCTCTAGAGGGCTCAGTAGTCGTGGCATGTGGATTTAGTTTCTCCACAGCATGTGGGATCTTCCTGGGTCAGAGATCAAAGCTATGTCCCCTGCATTGGCTAGCCAATTCTTTACCACTGAGGCACCATGGACACCCTTAAAGTTCTGTATCTTTTTTTTTTGGCCTCTGTATTTTTTTTTCATCCAGTTTTTTGCAATGAAGACCCAGCTCTCAATTTTCTCCTGCCTGAGGGTCACTGTCATGATGAGTGTCCATTTGCCTCTAAGAGCTGTGAAAATCTTCGCAGGTTGAAAAGAGTTATAATTATCTTGCTTATATTGATCTTACGTAGTCAATAGACTATTCATGGGAATAATGCTTATATTTGTCTTAAACTTATTTTATTCTTATTTAGAAACATTATTTCTTTATTTAGAAACATTATGGACTGAGTATGAATGGCAGGAATAGACCAATAGAGGGGAAAGGGCTTGCCTGCTTAGCTTGGGATGATGAATCTAAAGTTGTATTTTTTTTTTTTTAAATTGGGTTGGGTATGTTTTTACTTTTTTAAAATTTTGGCCTCTCTTATTGGTTATTTATTTATTTTCATCCACCTTTATTCTTTGGCCTTTGTGGGCCTCCCATTGTAGTGGCCTCTCTTGTTGCAGAGCACTGGCTCTGGGTAGATGTGTTTCAGAGTGCTGGCTGGTAATTGGACACTCTGGCCCAGCCGTGCCTCAGCATGTGGGATCTTCCCAGGTTAGGGATGGAACCGGTGCCCCTTGCACTACAAGGTGGTCTCTTCACCCACTGGACCACCAGGGAAGCCCTGTTTTTATTTTAAAATTTTATTTATTTTAGGCTGTGCTGGGTCTTCGTTTGCTGCATGGGCTTTTCTCTAGTTGTAGTCGGTGGCTACTCTCAAGTTGTGGTGCATGGTCTTCTCTTTGCAGGGTTTTCTTATGGAGCTCAGGCTCTACGGTGTACAAGGTTTCAGTCGTTGTGGTACATAGGCTCAGTAGTTGTGGTGTATAGGCTCAGTCGTTGTGGTACATGGGCTCAGTAGTTTTGTATAGGCTCAGTAGTTGTGGCTTCTGGGCTCTAGAGGGCTCAGTAGTCGTGGCATGTGGATTTAGTTTCTCCACAGCATGTGGGATCTTCCTGGGTCAGAGATCAAAGCTATGTCCCCTGCATTGGCTAGCCAATTCTTTACCACTGAGGCACCATGGACACCCTTAAAGTTCTGTATTTTTTTTTTTTTTTTGGCCTCTAAGTCATGGTTTATTTTTCATCCAGCTGTATTCCTTTTGGCATGTGTGGGCCTCCTATTGCAAGTGGTCTCTCTCGTGGCAGAGCACTGGCTCTGGGCACATGCACTCCAGAGCACTGGCTCATAATTGGACACACCAGCACAGCTGTTCCTCAGCATGTGGGATCTTCCCGGGCCAAGGATTGAACCGGTGCCCCTTGCACTGCAAGGCGGTGTCCTTACCCACTGGACCACCAGGGAAGCTCTAAAGTTCTGTTTTTGAAGAAACCATTGCTTTCCATCTCCCTGACTCGGGTCTGGATGCTTTATACATCCTCTTAGTTAATCATTACAGTGGGCCTCTGCTGTAGGTGTTAACATTACTATATCATGAACGTGGGACTAGTACTCTCTGGGGTTAAGTAAGGAGCCTTAGTCACCGGCCAGTGCATGCTGGGGCCGGGTCTTGACTCTGACATAGGCTGAAGCCTCTCCTACTTAGCATGAGAAACTGTTACGTGTTTGAGGGCCAAATATTATTCGGAAGTGATCCACTTGAAAGCAGAAGAGGGAAATAGGAGTGAGTAGAACTAGAAACACAATATTTTTTTACGACCTGATATGTAAACACATTCATTATAAGTTGTTTAACTCTGAAACATTCATGTTTGGTGTACTGCCCATAAAAGTTATAGTTTCTTCAGAAATTGATGACAAGCTGATTGCATATACATGTGAACCTCTTACCATTTTGATATAAAGTCAGCCAAGCTATAAGATTTTAGGAGTCTAACATCTCTTTATTTTCTCAGTTTATGAGAAGAAACTATGAGTATTATGGTAAAATAGTTCTTACGTTTTCAGGATAAAACGTCTTTTATTGAGTATAACCAAGAAACACAGCACCCATTTTTAGAAAAGGGATTTTAAAAATCCCCAACTCTTACGAAGAAAAGACAGCTCGTCATGTATCATCTTCGTTGCATGGATGTTTGTTTAAACAGTCTTGTTTTCTACCCAATGACTACCAGCATTTTCTACTTTTGTCATTTCATTTTTATTAGCCTCAATGAAAAGAAGAGGTTTATCTAATTGGACGCACACTTCTCTACATTCGCAAATGCTGTTTTTGATGTAGTATTTACTTAAAAGTAGGGAAGTACTTTCAAACATAGTTGAGGGACTTTCCTTGCTGCAAGAAAGGATGCTTAAGCCAGCAAGAAGAGTTCTCATACAACAGCACAGCTGTTCCTCAGCATGTGGGATCTTCCCGGGCCAAGGATTGAACCGGTGCCTTGCACTGCAAGGCGGTGTCCTTACCCACTGGACCACCAGGGAAGCTCTAAAGTTCTGTTTTGAAGAAACCATTGCTTTCCATCTCCCTGACTCGGGTCTGGATGCTTTATACATCCTCTTAGTTAATCATTACAGTGGGCCTCTGCTGTAGGTGTTAACATTACTATATCATGAACGTGGGACTAGTACTCTCTGGGGTTAAGTAAGGAGCCTTAGTCACCGGCCAGTGCATGCTGGGGCCGGGTCTTGACTCTGACATAGGCTGAAGCCTCTCCTACTTAGCATGAGAAACTGTTACGTGTTTGAGGGCCAAATATTATTCGGAAGTGATCCACTTGAAAGCAGAAGGGGGAAATAGGGGTGAGTAGAACTAGAAACACAATATTTTTTTACGACCTGATATGTAAACACATTCATTATAAGTTGTTTAACTCTGAAACATTCATGTTTGGTGTACTGCCCATAAAAGTTATAGTTTCTTCAGAAATTGATGACAAGCTGATTGCATATACATGTGAACCTCTTACCATTTTGATATAAAGTCAGCCAAGCTATAAGATTTTAGGAGTCTAACATCTCTTTATTTTCTCAGTTTATGAGAAGAAACTATGAGTATTATGGTAAAATAGTTCTTACGTTTTCAGGATAAAACGTCTTTTATTGAGTATAACCAAGAAACACAGCACCCATTTTTAGAAAAGGGATTTTAAAAATCCCCAACTCTTACGAAGAAAAGACAGCTCGTCATGTATCATCTTCGTTGCATGGATGTTTGTTTAAACAGTCTTGTTTTCTACCCAATGACTACCAGCATTTTCTACTTTTGTCATTTCATTTTTATTAGCCTCAATGAAAAGAAGAGGTTTATCTAATTGGACGCACACTTCTCTACATTCGCAAATGCTGTTTTTGATGTAGTATTTACTTAAAAGTAGGGAAGTACTTTCAAACATAGTTGAGGGACTTTCCTTGCTGCAAGAAAGGATGCTTAAGCCAGCAAGAAGAGTTCTCATACAACAGCACAAAAAGGAATGAAATTCTGGCACATATGACCACATGGAAGGACCTTGAAGACATTTAGCTAAATGAAATACGTGAGACAGAAGGACCAACACTATATGGTTTCACATACATGAGACTTAGAACAGGCAAAAACACAGAGTGGAAGAGAGGTTACCAGGGGCTGGAAGGAGGGGGCCATGGGGAGTTATTGCTGAAGGGGTACATTAAAGTTTATGTTAAGGATGATGAAAAAATTACAGTGGTGATTGGGTATGTACCATTGTGAATGTATTTCATTCCACCGAATTATACAATTATGAATGGTTAAAGGTAGAAATATATTATGCACATTTTACCACAATAAAAATTTTTAAACATTATTGCTGACCAGGGGATTTTAGCAGAAACTAATGCCTGTGGCTGGTGATTTGTTGTGTAGGTGAATACTGAAATGTCTATCGTCAATAATGCTTGGGTAACAGAAGATGTAGTAATAGGTCTCTGGTCCATAATGTGTTAAGAAAAGAAGGTCCGAATTCTGTCAAGATGTTACAACTGAGAAGAAAATTTTAACCTTTAATACTGGGCCTGATACCTCAATATGTTCTGATTTTACAAATTCAGAAAACTCTTGTGTGGGCTTATCTTTCATTCATTGGATCCATTCAGTGGATAAATACTTAAAGTCCCGTGTGTCCCGTCAGTTGGAGGGTCCAGAGGAATGAGTGAAGGAGCTCTCCAGCCTGCAGGTCGTGGAGAGACAGCTACATTCATAAATGGTTAAAATATAAGATTAGAGCTGCAGTAAAAACCATACAGAAGGGGCTTCCCTGGTGGTCCAGTGGGTAAGGACACCGCCTTGCAGTGCAAGGGGCGCCGGTTCGATCCCTGGCCTGGGAAGATCCCACGTGCTGCGGAGCGGCTGGACCAGTGTCCCATTACTGAGCCGGGGCTCTAGAGCGCATGCGCCCAGAGTTGGTGCTCTGTGATGAGAGACGCCACTGTGTTAAAAAACTAATGCCCCCAAGAAGGATTTTTTAAAAATTCTGTTGAGGGACTTTCCTTGCTGCAAGAAAGGATGCTTAAGCCAGCAAGAAGAGTTCTCATACAACAGCACAAAAAGGAATGAAATTCTGGCACATATGACCACATGGATGGACCTTGAAGACATTTAGCTAAATGAAATACGTGAGACAGAAGGACCAACACTATATGGTTTCACATACATGAGACTTAGAACAGGCAAAAACACAGAGTGGAAGAGAGGTTACCAGGGCTGGAAGGAGGGGGCCATGGGGAGTTATTGCTGAAGGGGTACATTAAAGTTTATGTTAAGGATGATGAAAAAATTACAGTGGTGATTGGGTATGTACCATTGTGAATGTATTTCATTCCACCGAATTATACAATTATGAATGGTTAAAGGTAGAAATATATTATGCACATTTTACCACAATAAAAATTTTTAAACATTATTGCTGACCAGGGGATTTTAGCAGAAACTAATGCCTGTGGCTGGTGATTTGTTGTGTAGGTGAATACTGAAATGTCTATCGTCAATAATGCTTGGGTAACAGAAGATGTAGTAATAGGTCTCTGGTCCATAATGTGTTAAGAAAAGAAGGTCCGAATTCTGTCAAGATGTTACAACTGAGAAGAAAATTTTAACCTTTAATACTGGGCCTGATACCTCAATATGTTCTGATTTTACAAATTCAGAAAACTCTTGTGTGGGCTTATCTTTCATTCATTGGATCCATTCAGTGGATAAATACTTAAAGTCCCGTGTGTCCCGTCAGTTGGAGGGTCCAGAGGAATGAGTGAAGGAGCTCTCCAGCCTGCAGGTCGTGGAGAGACAGCTACATTCATAAATGGTTAAAATATAAGATTAGAGCTGCAGTAAAAACCATACAGAAGGGGCTTCCCTGGTGGTCCAGTGGGTAAGGACACCGCCTTGCAGTGCAAGGGGCGCCGGTTCGATCCCTGGCCTGGGAAGATCCCACGTGCTGCGGAGCGGCTGGACCAGTGTCCCATTACTGAGCCGGGGCTCTAGAGCGCATGCGCCCAGAGTTGGTGCTCTGTGATGAGAGACGCCACTGTGATGGGAGGCCCACACGGGCTGAAGAACAAAGATGGATGAAAACAAATAAAAGACCAATAGAAGTGGCCAAAAAAAACCCCAAAAAACCCCACAGAGAATAGTAGTGGGAACCCAGGCGAAGGGGGAGCCTGAGGAGCTCAGGGCTTCGTAGAAGAACTGGTCATTGATCTGGGTTTGAACTTGATTAGGTTGCTTTTTGTATTTCCATAGTATGCCATACATGATCACTCACATTTTCTGTCTTGGAATCGGGGATCTATAATATTCGCAGGCTTTTCAAATATTCTGTAAATTTTTTTTCTTTTGTGTCTAAGCTAACTGGTGTCTGGAGGCAGAAAGACATCTTGGGTCTTCCTCTGTCCTGCTTTCTAAATATTTATCAGGAACACTACTTTGAGAAATCGTTCAAAATAAGTGAGACAGGCTTGGATCTCTCAGCCTGTGGTCTGCTAGGGAGGTGAGGCAAAGACCGCTGGGGAGTAAGCACCCCAAGAAGTGGTCCACGTGGGATGATGGCCATGCAGAGGCAGGAGAAACGACCTCTGGGGGATGGAGAAAAGCTTCATGGCCAAGGGGGGACTTGTGTTTTCCTCTTAAGGCTGTGCAGAATTGTGACAACGAGCACCTGCGTGGAGGCTGTTTCAGTTGTGTCTGCCTCTTTGTGACCCCATGGAGTCCGCCAGGCCCCTCTGTCCATGGGATTCTCCAGGCAAGAACACTGGAGTGGGTTGCCATTTCCTTCTCCAGGGAATCTTCCCAACCCAGGGGTCAAACCTGGGTCTCCTGCACAGGCAGGCGGGTTCAGGTGAGGTATTTCCCTTTGGATAGATATGAACAAAAGCAGAAGGATGAAAACTGTTAGTCTTATTTAGGGGAGCAGTGAGAAAGCAAGCCAGAAAGGTCCATCAGAGTCAGGTTACAGAACTGGCAAACTTTCAGTGCTTTGCTTATTCTCAGAATCCAAGAACAGCGATTTTTTTTTTTAGGGTAGATTTAGGCGAGAGAGGTCTTCCCAAGTGTAGGCATGTACAGGGGATGGTGGAGAAGAAAGGAAAAGGAAAGCCATGCTCCGAAGGCACTGGATGGGCATTGAGCTCATGGGTGGAATGGAGACAGACTGAATTAAAGCGTGATGTAGTGGGGAAAACAAAAAAAAACAAAAAAAAACACGTCTTGGAGTCATTGGGTCCTGCTTTCTAATCCCATATTCAGAATTTTCTAACTGTGCAAATTTGGCCAAATTGGTAGAACTTCGCAGCCCCCTTGTGTGACAAACGAGGGCACTAATACTATCTTTTTTTTATAGGACTACCCCATGGATTACAGAGGACGGGGTGACAGACACATGTAGATGCTCCTCAAAGGTACCAGTGTCATTTCCTTCTCCAGGTGATCTCTAAAGTCCTATCTGAAATCAGAATGTGTGTGAAGTTACTCAGATGTTTTTTCTTCCCTCCTGCAAAAACCAAGTTATTCACATAATTGAAGTTACAAAGAGGTGTCTTACGTTGGAGCTAACGTAAGCTTGCGCCAACTCCTTTTTTGTAATCAGCGCTCTCAGCTGGGATTTGCTCTCTGCAGTGTACGTCAGGCTACAGTGATTGCAGGCGGTGCCTGAATGTGTGAACACACGCTTGAAAACAGGACCAGGGTTTCAGTTTGCAAAGAGTCTAGATTGGGGTGCCTTCCCTCGTGTCCCCCTAGACGTTGTCTTTTTAAATCCCATTTCTTCTTCAGGTGCACCTCCTAGGTCGTCTATTTAGTAAAAATGTTCTTTTACAGCAATATAATCTGTAGAAAAGGAGGCCTCCCTTTCAGGCTGGTGCATCCTGATTTGTGTCTCCTGACCTAGAGGTAAACGTGCCAGGATGGCGTCACGGACAGAGAGTAAGGGGAAGGCTGCTGGTGTTTCAGCATTGACTGTGACGATGGTATTTAGGGTGAGCCCCACAGCTCCGTTGTCACATCTTTCCTGTCACATGGTGCATGTCATTATAGACTCTTTTGGGACAGTGTCCTTTCCCCCCATTGAACTCTGAGCTCATTGGTGGGGGAGGGGATGTCCTTTCTTACTCAGTTCTGTAGTCATGGTGTTAGCACTGAGCCTGAATATAACACAGGGTGTAGATATTTATTCTCAGGGCATGGTAGATTTAGGCGAGAGAGGTCTTCCCAAGTGTAGGCATGTACAGGGATGGTGGAAGAAAGGAAAAGGAAAGCCATGCTCGAAGGCACTGGATGGGCATTGAGCTCATGGGTGGAATGGAGACAGACTGAATTAAAGCGTGATGTAGTGGGAAAACAAAAAAAAACAAAAAAAAACACGTCTTGGAGTCATTGGGTCCTGCTTTCTAATCCCATATTCAGAATTTTCTAACTGTGCAAATTTGGCCAAATTGGTAGAACTTCGCAGCCCCCTTGTGTGACAAACGAGGGCACTAATACTATCTTTTTTTTATAGGACTACCCCATGGATTACAGAGGACGGGGTGACAGACACATGTAGATGCTCCTCAAAGGTACCAGTGTCATTTCCTTCTCCAGGTGATCTCTAAAGTCCTATCTGAAATCAGAATGTGTGTGAAGTTACTCAGATGTTTTTTCTTCCCTCCTGCAAAAACCAAGTTATTCACATAATTGAAGTTACAAAGAGGTGTCTTACGTTGGAGCTAACGTAAGCTTGCGCCAACTCCTTTTTTGTAATCAGCGCTCTCAGCTGGGATTTGCTCTCTGCAGTGTACGTCAGGCTACAGTGATTGCAGGCGGTGCCTGAATGTGTGAACACACGCTTGAAAACAGGACCAGGGTTTCAGTTTGCAAAGAGTCTAGATTGGGGTGCCTTCCCTCGTGTCCCCCTAGACGTTGTCTTTTAACTCCCATTTCTTCTTCAGGTGCACCTCCTAGGTCGTCTATTTAGTAAAAATGTTCTTTTACAGCAATATAATCTGTAGAAAAGGAGGCCTCCCTTTCAGGCTGGTGCATCCTGATTTGTGTCTCCTGACCTAGAGGTAAACGTGCCAGGATGGCGTCACGGACAGAGAGTAAGGGGAAGGCTGCTGGTGTTTCAGCATTGACTGTGACGATGGTATTTAGGGTGAGCCCCACAGCTCCGTTGTCACATCTTTCCTGTCACATGGTGCATGTCATTATAGACTCTTTTGGGACAGTGTCCTTTCCCCCCATTGAACTCTGAGCTCATTGGTGGGGGAGGGGATGTCCTTTCTTACTCAGTTCTGTAGTCATGGTGTTAGCACTGAGCCTGAATATAACACAGGGTGTAGATATTTATGAGAGGCATGCACGAGAACCGTAATTTATCAGGGCTCAATAAAAACAGCCTGAGGACAGTAATGTCCAGTAGGAAATTATGAATGTCTTTTTGGGATTTCAAAGAACATTCACGGTTCAGCTGTCTTCCTAAAAAATGTTTCATTTAAAATTAATTATCTCGAATGCTTGTCTTTTTTTGTGATTCTTATGGAAGGAAACAGGAAAGAGATACAATTTGAAGCTCTATTCTACTTACAATGAAAAAAAGCCCCAATTTTGTCTATAAACTGTTGGTCCAAGTGTGAATTTTTAAATTCCTTTTCTAACTTGTATGTTTTCCAGAAAACATACAAATAAATGCATCCAGGAATTAATAATAGTAACTAATTGGCTACTTTGTTCCTATGTCTGAGGACACAAAACAAAGGTAAAATTTATGTTGGTTGCATTTGGATGGCATAACTCGGTATTTTCAAATAATATCCATTCTAATGTATATAATCTTTTCTGAGTACTTTCCACAGAATGATTTTTATATATTCCTGGTTGAAATAAGGTTTTGTCTCTCAGTGTCACTCATGCGTTTATTTACTCATTTAAAAATAATGGGCTATGAGATGGGACTGAATAATGTGAAAAATATTTCTTAAGGAAGAATTAAAATATATCAAAGAATAACCTGCAAAATTGGGGCCTTCCTCGTGTCCCCTAGACGTTGTCTTTAACTCCCATTTCTTCTTCAGGTGCACCTCCTAGGTCGTCTATTTAGTAAAAATGTTCTTTACAGCAATATAATCTGTAGAAAAGGAGGCCTCCCTTTCAGGCTGGTGCATCCTGATTTGTGTCTCCTGACCTAGAGGTAAACGTGCCAGGATGGCGTCACGGACAGAGAGTAAGGGGAAGGCTGCTGGTGTTTCAGCATTGACTGTGACGATGGTATTTAGGGTGAGCCCCACAGCTCCGTTGTCACATCTTTCCTGTCACATGGTGCATGTCATTATAGACTCTTTTGGGACAGTGTCCTTTCCCCCCATTGAACTCTGAGCTCATTGGTGGGGGAGGGGATGTCCTTTCTTACTCAGTTCTGTAGTCATGGTGTTAGCACTGAGCCTGAATATAACACAGGGTGTAGATATTTATGAGAGGCATGCACGAGAACCGTAATTTATCAGGGCTCAATAAAAACAGCCTGAGGACAGTAATGTCCAGTAGGAAATTATGAATGTCTTTTTGGGATTTCAAAGAACATTCACGGTTCAGCTGTCTTCCTAAAAAATGTTTCATTTAAAATTAATTATCTCGAATGCTTGTCTTTTTTTGTGATTCTTATGGAAGGAAACAGGAAAGAGATACAATTTGAAGCTCTATTCTACTTACAATGAAAAAAAGCCCCAATTTTGTCTATAAACTGTTGGTCCAAGTGTGAATTTTTAAATTCCTTTTCTAACTTGTATGTTTTCCAGAAAACATACAAATAAATGCATCCAGGAATTAATAATAGTAACTAATTGGCTACTTTGTTCCTATGTCTGAGGACACAAAACAAAGGTAAAATTTATGTTGGTTGCATTTGGATGGCATAACTCGGTATTTTCAAATAATATCCATTCTAATGTATATAATCTTTTCTGAGTACTTTCCACAGAATGATTTTTATATATTCCTGGTTGAAATAAGGTTTTGTCTCTCAGTGTCACTCATGCGTTTATTTACTCATTTAAAAATAATGGGCTATGAGATGGGACTGAATAATGTGAAAAATATTTCTTAAGGAAGAATTAAAATATATCAAAGAATAACCTGCAAAACCAATATGGTAGAAGTCATATTTATTGAAAAAAATTAATATCTTTGCTATAAAATTTGTAACAGCAATATTTACTGAATGTTTATTTGATGCATAAACCTGAATATTACATACCAAGTACCAGACAGTATCACTAGTTGTTCTTTTATTTACATTTTATGAAAACTGTTATGCAGTCCATGTTAAAAGAACGTATGGTGGAGGATCGTTACATTAGAAAAATAATATTCTTGATAAAGCATTCTCAAGGAGTCCAATCACATTTCCTGCCTCGTCAATAAGGCAAAAGTCCCTAGAACAGCATATAACTTAATTTACAAAATACAATACCTGTTCAGACACATATTCAAGTTTTCTTTTGGTATGACTTTTTCCTCACTGTAAAATTACTTTTTCTTTCTTTCTTTTTTAATTTTTTAATTTTTTTACTAAAACAAAGACTTCCAGGAAAATGTCATTGAATGATTTCTGCTATACATTACAACTCTGTAGCCTAGCAACCACCATTGCTACACCATTATCAACTTTAAATATTTTGCTTGGTGAGCTATTCTCAAATGTAGCATATTTTAAGGTTTTTGCCATCATTATGACTGCGGAATCGTTGGTTTTCATAGCAAACAGCTCTGTCACAGTATGAAGCTTTGTTTGTTTTAGGGGACTGGTACACAATGACAGTTTCACTCACAAGAGAACGCCACGGATGTAACTAACGTCAGGCTCTGCTGGGCTCTATCAAGGTCCCGCGCTGGACCAGCCCCAGACCTCCTGGGCTCACACTGCACGGCCCTGGCTGGGCTCAGGCGGTTTCTCGTCCAGAGGTTTCGTCACTCTTCCCACTTAGGTAGTTTTAATTCCTTCAAAGGCACACAGCTTCCACCTTTTTTCCAGCGTTGCGCCCACGCCTGTGAATTCCTGTTTAAACATGCGTGGCAATCTCATCAAGAGCATTTCGATTTCGTTGGCAGATATCTGTTAGAAAGGAAGAGAAGTCACTCTGGGGAAAGGAGCTCATCTTAAAAGAGGCAGGGGGTTGCGCTCAAGAGGGTGAAGCTTTCTACTTGGCTGTTATGTAAGGTCCTGACAAAAGGAACAGGAGTTAAAGTGCTGAGCGTGATTTGCTTCATCATCTGGGGGGCAGATACTTTTAGGTTGCTATAAAATATATCAAAGAATAACCTGCAAAACCAATATTAAAAAAAAAATTTTTTTTGCAAAATTTGTTTATTTTTGATGCATAAACCTGAATATTACATACCAAGTACCAGACAGTATCACTAGTTGTTCTTTTATTTACATTTTATGAAAACTGTTATGCAGTCCATGTTAAAAGAACGTATGGTGGAGGATCGTTACATTAGAAAAATAATATTCTTGATAAAGCATTCTCAAGGAGTCCAATCACATTTCCTGCCTCGTCAATAAGGCAAAAGTCCCTAGAACAGCATATAACTTAATTTACAAAATACAATACCTGTTCAGACACATATTCAAGTTTTCTTTTGGTATGACTTTTTCCTCACTGTAAAATTACTTTTTTTTCTTTCTTCCTTTTTTATTTTTTAATTTTTTTACTAAAACAAAGACTTCCAGGAAAATGTCATTGAATGATTTCTGCTATACATTACAACTCTGTAGCCTAGCAACCACCATTGCTACACCATTATCAACTTTAAATATTTTGCTTGGTGAGCTATTCTCAAATGTAGCATATTTTAAGGTTTTTGCCATCATTATGACTGCGGAATCGTTGGTTTTCATAGCAAACAGCTCTGTCACAGTATGAAGCTTTGTTTGTTTTAGGGGACTGGTACACAATGACAGTTTCACTCACAAGAGAACGCCACGGATGTAACTAACGTCAGGCTCTGCTGGGCTCTATCAAGGTCCCGCGCTGGACCAGCCCCAGACCTCCTGGGCTCACACTGCACGGCCCTGGCTGGGCTCAGGCGGTTTCTCGTCCAGAGGTTTCGTCACTCTTCCCACTTAGGTAGTTTTAATTCCTTCAAAGGCACACAGCTTCCACCTTTTTTCCAGCGTTGCGCCCACGCCTGTGAATTCCTGTTTAAACATGCGTGGCAATCTCATCAAGAGCATTTCGATTTCGTTGGCAGATATCTGTTAGAAAGGAAGAGAAGTCACTCTGGGGAAAGGAGCTCATCTTAAAAGAGGCAGGGGGTTGCGCTCAAGAGGGTGAAGCTTTCTACTTGGCTGTTATGTAAGGTCCTGACAAAAGGAACAGGAGTTAAAGTGCTGAGCGTGATTTGCTTCATCATCTCCTGGGCAACAGGAGGCAGGGCACGAGATAAGCAGTGGAGGTTTCAGGTTCATGCTTCATATGGATGACTGCCATACCGGCAGCACCATGTCTGAGCAGCCCTGCCTGGATGTGAAAGGAGACGGGGTGGGATTTAAGATGGCTCAGAGCAAACTGATCACCCCTTCTGGAAAGCTGCCACTCCTCTGGTTCAAAGGACAGCTCTGTTGCCTACTTAGTCGGTGAGGGCCAGAGGGCAGTGGGTAGATTTCTTGCCACCCTAACTTCCTTCTCTTCTTTAGCTTCCAGAGGGATAGAAGACCATAAAGCTTTAGGAATAAAAGTGAAACCCAACAACCATAAAAGTCTCAATGTCTGGTCATAAAACCCAGGTAGGTTTTCTTTTTGCCCTTTTTTTTCCAAATTTTTGGCCTCTTTTGATTGATTTTCCATCCATTCATTTTCAGCCATCTTTATTCTTTGGCCTGTATGGGCCTCCCGTTGCAGTGGCCTCCCTCGTTGCAGAGCACTGGCTCTGAGCGCATGCGCTCTAGAGCGCTGGCTCCTAATCGGACACACAGGTCCAGCCGTTCCTCGGCATGTAGGATCTTCCCTGGCCAGGGATTGAACCGGTGCCCCTTGCACTGCAAGGCGGTCTCTTCACCCACTGGACCACCAGGGAAGCCCCAGGTAGGTTTTTTTAATGCAATTTTTTTCTCCTAACTTTATTACATATATATATATATATATGTATGTATATATAAAACCAATAATTAATTTTATCTTAAAGATCGATATAACCACAATCCTTTAACTCTAACACAGCCGTTGCTCTTATCTGGCTGTGTTTGCATCATACTCCATGCCATATATGTTGGGATCTCAGGTGGCCAGTTGACTGAGATATGGAATTTCTGTTTAAATTTCATATCATACTACTGTTGTGAGCTAAAAATAACACTACCAAGATAGTCTGGGTAAGTCACAGAAAGTGGGAATACTAAAACTCAGTAAGGATGAGTGAAGATGACAGGCTTAGCACTGATCTGGGCACATCGAACTGTTCAGTGAATAAGACCTCATTGGTTTTTCACAGCACAAATGCTGTGTAGAGATCGTGTGGGTGTGTGTGCTAACTTGCTTCAGTCGTGTCTCTTTGCCACCCTATGGACTGTAGTCTGCCAGTCACCACTTTCCCTCGGGATTCTCCAGGCCAGAATACTGGAGGGGGTTGCTATGCCCTCCTCTAGGGGACCGTCCCATCCCAGGGACTGAACCCACCTCTCTTACGGCTCCTGTATTGGCAGGTGGGTTCTCTACAACTGGTGCCACCTGGGATACTTTCCATTTAACAATTAAGAGAGACCAAACAACTGATACCACAGAAATACAAAAAAAAAAAAAAAAACAAAAAGAATACTGGGAACAAGTCTATTCAAAAGAATTGGACAGCCTATAAGAAATTGACGAATTTCTGGAAATGTACAACTCACCAAAACTGAATCAAGAAGAAACAGATATTTTGAACAGACAGATCGCTAGAAGTGAAATAGAATCTGTAATTAAAACTCCCTGCAGACAAAAGTCAAAGACTAGATGGTTTCACTGGGGAATTTACCAAACATACGAAAAAGAAACTATACTGATCCTGCTCAGACTCGTCCAAGAGACTGAAGGAGGAATACCCCCAAAGTCACTGCATGAAGCCACCATGCCCTGATACCCAAATCAGACAATATCAAAAGCCAATGTCTGGAGCTTCCCATGTGGCGTTAGTGGTGAAGAATCCACCTGCCAGTGCAGGAGACATAAGAGACGTGGGTTTGATCTGTAGGTCAGAATGATCCCCCAAGGAAGGAAATGGCACCCCACTCTAGTATTCTTGCCAGGAGAATCCCATGGATAGACAAGCCCGGTGGGGTCACAAGAGTCAAACACGACTGAGGGTCTGAGCACATACTTCTGATGACTATAGATACAAAAGTCTCAACAAAATATTGGGTCAGACGAGATAGATGACAAGATTGGAAGGACTCATCTTGCCACGGCTGACTTTGGAGAGAGAGGTAGAGAGCCACATAATTTTGGGGAGCACAGCATCTAGAACCTAACAAGGAGTCTTGCCAGTGCTGTGGAGGCATCCCACATCACTCAGAACCCCGTTAGTACTGATGGAAGTTCTGTTATGGATGTACAATAAGATCTCATTCCTACCACTGTGCATGAGTGCTCCCTGTTGATTGATACGGCAGTGGTTTGGGGAAAAAAGAAAAAGTCAGTAATTAAGAGTCCAGGTATTAGGGAAGCACCCTGAAACTGCCCACCCTGGCCAGGCACCACTGTAGCCATCTGAGTGCGTTATTTTATGACAGGAGGTCCTGGTTAGGAACATGGGGCTAATAAGCCACCACTAACTGGAAGATTTGGGGTAAGATCAAAAGGAGATGCCCCGTGTCTGACCACCTACCAGAATCCTTCTCGCTGGCAATCCATCTTGGCTGGGCAGTGTGTTCACCACCAGGAAGGACAACCTAGAAGCCAGTCTCATCACCATAAAACCCAGGACTGTGAGCCACGGGGCAGAGCAGGTCTCCTGGGTTCCCTTACCCCGTTGCTCTCCAACCGGGCTCCCAACCCCAATAAAATCTCTTGCCTGGTCAGCACATGTCTCTCCTAGGACAATTCATTTCCAAGTGTTGGACAAGAGCCCATTCTCAGGCTCTGGTTAGGAGTCTGATTTCTTGCAACAAGTGGGGACACTTCTTCGCTGCAACTGACGTCCTGACCACTCAGGGTAGTCTAGGACAAGCTCATCTGCAAATGGATCAGACTCCGTGGCCACAACGTGGACCCTTTTGTCCCTGGTCTCCTCCTGATGGGGACGACTGGCCAGAGAGCCTTGACTGGGTAAGGAACAAGAGACTTTTGACCTCTCTCTCTTCCCCTCTCTTTCCTCCTCTTAACCCTTCCTATCCTACCCATTTTTTCTCATCCCCCTGTCCTGGACACAGGAGTCTGGTTGCAGGGCCTCAGCCTGAGCTGAGAGTTGGAGGCTGATCACCTCGAATTCTGATTTCTGGTAGGGCCGGGTTCCAGTCCTCCCTTCTCTGGAGGCCCAGGGTAAAGTCCCATTAATGCCTGGGTATCTGCAGGGGGCAAGAGATGACTCTAAGGCCAACCCCTTCTTCATTTAACCTGGCCTCCTTTCCTCCCTTTGAAATCTTTGAAGACCTGAGATATTTTCATTTACTCTGTTTGTACTTGGATCTGAAGTTCTGTGTCTCTCTAAGAGGTTTTCTGAGAGACTGTAATCTTAAATACTTAAGGGGGTGTCTGATTAGGATGGCTGGGCATGTGTTACGTTTTGTGATGGCTATTTTGCTTTGTGTGACCGCATTTTGTTTAGACCTTAGGGAAAGTTGGTTTAGGTAAAAGTATTCAAAATTCATTCCAAAACTGGTACTTTTTGCATATACAGTTAGTAAAAGCAAACTTGATCAAATTCTTTTTTTTTTTCTTTTTTTTTAACAAGTCTGACCCTGAGGTCAGAAAATCAAGCAGAACTTGATTTTCTCTCCCTGTGCCTTGAAGCCGGGGCTCTCAGGAACACTTACCTAGACCGTCTCTGACTCCTGAGGCTTACGGAAAAATGAAAAGAAGCCTTTAAAATTTTTATTTATTCCAACTGTTAGTTATAAGCTAGTGAACTTTATATTGTAATGTCTGATATAGGACTACATTTAGAAAATCAAACTAGACCTTGCATTGTGTCTGTCTTGGTATGTATATGTCTGTCTCAGTATGTATCTTTGTCTCTGGATAATATTGAGATGAATTGAGATTAATTTGTAAATGAGCTCTATTTAATTGGCTTAAAGAAAAGTGGTTACAAATCAAACAAATAATTCTAAGTTAAGCTAAATGCATTTCAGGTTCAGGTGAAATCGATGTTCAACATAAAGTTATTGTTACTTGGTAATATAGACATGTCTTTGGAACCATCAATAAGTATAATATTTCTGTTGTCGTAGATTTACTAGCGGTCAAATAAGACTGTATTCTCTCTGTTAAAATTTGTTAACAAGAAAAGGAACACAATGTGGAAGTCTTATCCTACCCATTTTCTCATCCCCTGTCCTGGACACAGGAGTCTGGTTGCAGGGCCTCAGCCTGAGCTTCCAGTCCTCCCTTCTCTGGAGGCCCAGGGTAAAGTCCCATTAATGCCTGGGTATCTGCAGGGGGCAAGAGATGACTCTAAGGCCAACCCCTTCTTCATTTAACCTGGCCTCCTTTCCTCCCTTTGAAATCTTTGAAGACCTGAGATATTTTCATTTACTCTGTTTGTACTTGGATCTGAAGTTCTGTGTCTCTCTAAGAGGTTTTCTGAGAGACTGTAATCTTAAATACTTAAGGGGGTGTCTGATTAGGATGGCTGGGCATGTGTTACGTTTTGTGATGGCTATTTTGCTTTGTGTGACCGCATTTTGTTTAGACCTTAGGGAAAGTTGGTTTAGGTAAAAGTATTCAAAATTCATTCCAAAACTGGTACTTTTTGCATATACAGTTAGTAAAAGCAAACTTGATCAAATTCTTTTTTTTTTTCTTTTTTTTTAACAAGTCTGACCCTGAGGTCAGAAAATCAAGCAGAACTTGATTTTCTCTCCCTGTGCCTTGAAGCCGGGGCTCTCAGGAACACTTACCTAGACCGTCTCTGACTCCTGAGGCTTACGGAAAAATGAAAAGAAGCCTTTAAAATTTTTATTTATTCCAACTGTTAGTTATAAGCTAGTGAACTTTATATTGTAATGTCTGATATAGGACTACATTTAGAAAATCAAACTAGACCTTGCATTGTGTCTGTCTTGGTATGTATATGTCTGTCTCAGTATGTATCTTTGTCTCTGGATAATATTGAGATGAATTGAGATTAATTTGTAAATGAGCTCTATTTAATTGGCTTAAAGAAAAGTGGTTACAAATCAAACAAATAATTCTAAGTTAAGCTAAATGCATTTCAGGTTCAGGTGAAATGCGAATGTTCAACATAAAGTTATTGTTACTTGGTAATATAGACATGTCTTTGGAACCATCAATAAGTATAATATTTCTGTTGTACGTAGATTTACTAGCGGTCAAATAAGACTGTATTCTCTCTGTTAAAAATTTGTTAACAAGAAAAGGAACACAATGTGGAAGTAACTTTTAAGGTAAGTGTTTTCAGTTAAAGTGTAAGAAAGGAAAAACTATGGAAATGAGTGCTTTATGCATGATTAGGATTTCCTAAAATCCTGATTTAGCTGGGTAAATGGATTTACTTAGGAATGACACAGCCAGAGAAAAACGGATTAGAGCCAGCGAGATCCAGGATGGCGGAGCTGACCTTCACGAGCCCTTGAGCCTCAGTGTATGCGCCCGTTGTGCCATATTGGCGAGCTGACACACCCACTGGCATTGGCTGAATCTGAGTAGTCAAAGGTCTTTTGATTTTTTTTGACAAAACTTCTTGAATCAAATGCTGTTGAAGTTCTTTTGACCTCTAGCTACCTTTGGGATGCTTCAAACATCCCAAAGAGAGTTATTAAACTAATTCTATTCATTCAGTTGGTTAAATTACACGGAAGTATTATCAAATGAGCAATAAATCCTCTCAGGTTATATTGCATGGTAAATGTTACTTATACAGATGTCGGAATTTTAGGAACTCCACATAATTTCTAGGATATGTTCTGCTATTTTAATGGGAAACCTGATGACTTCAACAAAGGTTAGCAAAAGGACTGAACTGGTGAATATGCTTATACTTTGTATGCTTTCTACCTGAAAATTTATGGGTTTGAAACTTTGTTTTTCAGGAGTAGGGGAAACCTTCCCCTCAAACTAATTATGACAGTAAGTTGTAAAATTATTTCTTATAAATAATTGAAACACCTTCACCTCTATCTGACCCTTCCAAGATTGTAAGCTCTTTCAGTAACTTTATCAGATGAGTTAGGAAGGTTATGTCATTAACAGGTATGGAAACCTGAAGGAATCTTTGAAACCCTGAAAAGGGAGGAATTCACCTAGATCTGTTAGGCAAAAACTGTGATAAACCTTCGGCATGACTTCCCTGGTTCTGAAAGGTTTTATTTTAAAAGTTCAGTCTGAGACTCTATAAAAGTTTTGGCAAAGCCAAAAAAAAGCCTATGAGCAATTGTGGTTATACAAATCATCAGGCCAACTTAATTGAGACCAGACCGATTTTGCAAACAAACCAGTCTTAATTTGGTTATATTTGGTAAAAACGAGGATAGTTCTAGGGAGAAAAAAAATGTTTCAATGAATTTTAAATCCTAGTTTGTTAATGGAGGTCTCTATTTACTAAGACTCATTTCCTGGATAGTTCTTTGAGTATGTTAATGTAAAATTTATTTTCTGAAGCTTATCTCGGTAATCTATGATGAAGGTCAGATGCCTCACACTCTGCAACCACGACTGGAAAAAGACATAATTTAAGGGACTGTCTCCATCCTGGATGGAAGGACCTTTTTATCAGGTACTCTTAAGTAGCTCATGTACACTGAAATTGAAGAGAAGTTGACTCTTAGATGAATCCCCACTTCCAAAGACCCGATGCTGGTCTATAGAGAGGACTGCTGACCTGAACTCACCTTAAAACAACACTCAAAAAGAGGACACTGCACAATACTAGGATGCGAAGAAGATGACATCAGAGACAGCTTGCCTGGGATGCTGGACATGATTTGTAAGATCATGTATGTTTTCCTGGTTTCTTGTACCTTTATCAATCCAGTGTTTGTGTGTCACAGGTGTGAGCTTGCTAGTTCTACATGAGCAATAAATCCTCTCAGATATTGCATGGTAAATGTTACTTATACAGATGTCGGAATTTTAGGAAACTTTCTGTATGTTTCAAGGAACGATAAAAGGTTAGCAAAAGGACTGAACTGGTGAATATGCTTATACTTTGTATGCTTTCTACCTGAAAATTTATGGGTTTGAAACTTTGTTTTTCAGGAGTAGGGGAAACCTTCCCCTCAAACTAATTATGACAGTAAGTTGTAAAATTATTTCTTATAAATAATTGAAACACCTTCACCTCTATCTGACCCTTCCAAGATTGTAAGCTCTTTCAGTAACTTTATCAGATGAGTTAGGAAGGTTATGTCATTAACAGGTATGGAAACCTGAAGGAATCTTTGAAACCCTGAAAAGGGAGGAATTCACCTAGATCTGTTAGGCAAAAACTGTGATAAACCTTCGGCATGACTTCCCTGGTTCTGAAAGGTTTTATTTTAAAAGTTCAGTCTGAGACTCTATAAAAGTTTTGGCAAAGCCAAAAAAAAGCCTATGAGCAATTGTGGTTATACAAATCATCAGGCCAACTTAATTGAGACCAGACCGATTTTGCAAACAAACCAGTCTTAATTTGGTTATATTTGGTAAAAACGAGGATAGTTCTAGGGAGAAAAAAAATGTTTCAATGAATTTTAAATCCTAGTTTGTTAATGGAGGTCTCTATTTACTAAGACTCATTTCCTGGATAGTTCTTTGAGTATGTTAATGTAAAATTTATTTTCTGAAGCTTATCTCGGTAATCTATGATGAAGGTCAGATGCCTCACACTCTGCAACCACGACTGGAAAAAGACATAATTTAAGGGACTGTCTCCATCCTGGATGGAAGGACCTTTTTATCAGGTACTCTTAAGTAGCTCATGTACACTGAAATTGAAGAGAAGTTGACTCTTAGATGAATCCCCACTTCCAAAGACCCCGATGCTGGTCTATAGAGAGGACTGCTGACCTGAACTCACCTTAAAACAACACTCAAAAAGAGGACACTGCACAATACTAGGATGCGAAGAAGATGACATCAGAGACAGCTTGCCTGGGATGCTGGACATGATTTGTAAGATCATGTATGTTTTCCTGGTTTCTTGTACCTTTATCAATCCAGTGTTTGTGTGTCACAGGTGTGAGCTTGCTAGTTCTAGAAATCCATCCAGTTGTTGAGCTTGTGGCTAACGACCTGTGTCTATTTCTGGGTCACTGTGCTGAATTTCTCTACTCCAAGGTTCTAATTGGTTGGCCCTGAGGAAATTTAAATAGAAAATTATAGTCTTGTTCAGGTCACTACTGATATTACTAGATGGGATCCCCTCACCTGGCCAATTAATGCCTATTCTAACCCTGGCCATAAATATAAGCTTTTCTTCTGTTACCCAAGCTCAGTCAGAGCAACAGGCAAAGTTTCATCCAGGAATAACATCTCTACAATTATGAGATGGATTTATGTAGATAACACTAGGCTATGGTAATTTAAAGTCTCCTCTTTGTTGGAAACAAGTCATACTGAAGGATAATCAGTCTAATAACACTAAGAAACTGTGTTATGTGCCTTATAAACAGTGTTAATATATAATTTCCCTTAAAGAGAAGGCTTGGTGCAGAAAGACCAAGTCAGATGACCTGGAGTATTACTGGGCTGCACCTAATGGAAGTTCTTGACTTAATTCCTACTGGTGACTTTAATAATATGGCTAGCTATGTGATTTATATTTCATCTGTTTTACAAAGTTTGTTTATTAGACTACCAAGTGTGTGACTGAGTCTATGGTAAAATAATATATAGTTCCACAGGAGATCAATTATTCTAACAGCATATCTCTAGATATGGGAAGAAGCAACAAGAAGGAATATTTTCCTGGCCCAAGAGGCTAGTAAGACAGGTGGTCCAGAGAATATGGATACTGTTTTTTGGCCTAGTCCAGTAAAACATGGGACTGTCTCCATCCTGGATGGAAGGACCTTTTTATCAGGTACTCTTAAGTAGCTCATGTACACTGAAATTGAAGAGAAGTTGACTCTTAGATGAATCCCCACTTCCAAAGAGCCCGATGCTGGTCTATAGAGAGGACTGCTGACCTGAACTCACCTTAAAACAACACTCAAAAAGAGGACACTGCACAATACTAGGATGCGAAGAAGATGACATCAGAGACAGCTTGCCTGGGATGCTGGACATGATTTGTAAGATCATGTATGTTTTCCTGGTTTCTTGTACCTTTATCAATCCAGTGTTTGTGTGTCACAGGTGTGAGCTTGCTAGTTCTAGAAATCCATCCAGTTGTTGAGCTTGTGGCTAACGACCTGTGTCTATTTCTGGGTCACTGTGCTGAATTTCTCTACTCCAAGGTTCTAATTGGTTGGCCCTGAGGAAATTTAAATAGAAAATTATAGTCTTGTTCAGGTCACTACTGATATTACTAGATGGGATCCCCTCACCTGGCCAATTAATGCCTATTCTAACCCTGGCCATAAATATAAGCTTTTCTTCTGTTACCCAAGCTCAGTCAGAGCAACAGGCAAAGTTTCATCCAGGAATAACATCTCTACAATTATGAGATGGATTTATGTAGATAACACTAGGCTATGGTAATTTAAAGTCTCCTCTTTGTTGGAAACAAGTCATACTGAAGGATAATCAGTCTAATAACACTAAGAAACTGTGTTATGTGCCTTATAAACAGTGTTAATATATAATTTCCCTTAAAGAGAAGGCTTGGTGCAGAAAGACCAAGTCAGATGACCTGGAGTATTACTGGGCTGCACCTAATGGAAGTTCTTGACTTAATTCCTACTGGTGACTTTAATAATATGGCTAGCTATGTGATTTATATTTCATCTGTTTTACAAAGTTTGTTTATTAGACTACCAAGTGTGTGACTGAGTCTATGGTAAAATAATATATAGTTCCACAGGAGATCAATTATTCTAACAGCATATCTCTAGATATGGGAAGAAGCAACAAGAAGGAATATTTTCCTGGCCCAAGAGGCTAGTAAGACAGGTGGTCCAGAGAATATGGATACTGTTTTTTGGCCTAGTCCAGTAACAACACATGGAGTGGCCTATCAGTAAGACCTTTGCTAGATCTGAGAATGAACATTCTCAGCACCATGGGAAGAAATCCACCTCCTCGCTCACCCCCAAATCATAGTCAACCTTTTGACCACGAAGGGGCCCTGCCAACTAAAAACTTGTACTTGCCCTCTACTTCTGCAAAGATGAAAGCATGCCACTACGGCTGCTGGCTTCCAATACCCCTGAAAGGAGTGCAAGGTAGAGATCAGGAATGAGGCACTCTGAGCTCTGAGAAAAACTGGCAGAGCAGGCCTTCAGATAGTTAGGTATTTGCAGAAATAGATTTTATGAGTCCCAATTCCTGCATCTTCTCATACCTAGAGAAACTCTAACTTCATTAATGGTGTCATCTGCTTTGGCTATTGAGGAGACTATTACAGTGAAGTCAAAGGCAGTAGTTATGGTTCAAACCTCCAAAGAATAATTAGGCGACACAATGGATATAACTTCAGACTAGTCATCTTGTACTGACAAGAACTTGAATTCTCTGAGTTGTGTCAGGCTTAGATACCACCCGACGTTCTCCAAACAGTGTCTGTAGGCAGACAGTAACCGCAGCTTTACTTCTTTTCATAAAACTAGATGTCTGGCTACAGGTGTCCCCAACGTCCTGGTCCAGACTGGGTTTCATGCTTATTTTTCTAAAATGAAATGTGCCTATAAAAAATTCCAGATGTCACTCTTCCAATTACTTCTATGGTCTAGAACACCAAAATGGAAGACCAAGGGATTGAGATTTTAATCATATAAGACTGAGGTCCAGGACTTGGAACTCAGAGAAAGACTTCCAATTCAGTGTCTATTCCCCATGACCTATGTTGATAGGAAGTTATCAGAGTCAGAGTTGCCCAGTTCCCTAAATTAAAAATGAGCAGGACTCTGGAGTCCAGATCCTTTCTGTGTTCCCCGTTTCTTGTCTGCAGCATACTGGCTTTGTTCAGCCTCTTTTATCTTCCCTGAGTTCCAAAAGGCAAACTCAAGGAGCTGCTCATCAGGGAAGGGAGAGGATCCAAACACCAGGGGAGGACCAGGCAAGTGGCAGGCCAGCCTTGGGGTAGGTCCTGGCCCCTACTCAAAACACATACATAACGATGTCTAGGAGCTCATCTGCAGAACTGGGGCCCAACCCCAGTGGAAGATGGCAACTTCTGGCAGAGCACGAGCTTCTTGGCATGCCCCCTGTCGCCTGAGTCAGAAGAAAGTCGCACACTCTGCAGCCCTTACCTTGGATGTTGCCTTCTGTTTCTGGGGCCGGGTGCTGACTACCCTCTTAGGCTCCTGGTCTGTTTCATCTCTAACAGAGTCCAGCAATTTCAGGCTACATTGCTGTTACTACAAGGGTGGAAGCCAGTTTCAGGGGTAGAATACCCCAACTTAGATCAGGTAGAGAGAGACTTCTGCTCTGCTAGGCAGGACTACGCCCACCCACACGCAGCAGGAAGAAATTACAGAAGAAACAGGCCTCTGCTCCAATTCCCAAGAAATACCTTGAGTATGAAGTGTCCTGGGGGGGGGGGGTGCGGGCAGAGTTATGAGGGGAAGTAGACTGAAACCACCCACCCTGGCCAGGCACCATAGTAACCATCTGAGTTATCTTATGACAAGGAGGTCCTGGTTAGGAACGTGAAACCAATAAGCCGCCACTGACTGGAAGAGTTCGGGAAAGATCGAGAGGAGACACCACGTGTCCGACCGCCTACCAGAGTCCTTCTCACTGGCATCCTTCTTGGTCAAGCGATGCGTGCCACACCAAGGAAGGATGCTGAGTCAGAACAATAGGCCAAACACAACCTGGAAACCAGTCCCGTCACCACAGATCCCAAGACTGCGAGCCATGGGCCAGAGCTGTCCTCCTGGTGAGCAGTTCCTTACCCCTCTGCCTGGGCGTCCTTTTCCCAATAAAATCTCTTGCTTTGTCAGCACATGTGTCTCCTTGGACAATTCATTTCCAAGTGTTAGAGAAGAGCCCACTCTCGGGCCCTGGTGGGGTCCCCCCTGTCTGCAGCATGTTGATCATGAAGATGGCAGAGCAGAAGGAACCTGAGCTCACCAAGCACACCCAAACCACAACGAATGGCTGAACAACCACGGATCAAAGACTGGAACTGTCCAAAAATGATATTCTAAGCCAAAGACATAAAGAAGAAATTCAGCAAGAAGAGGAGGCTCACCTGTGTGATAAAATCAAATTCCATAGCTCCTGGGTGGGTGACGCACAAACTGGAGAACGAATGTATCACAGAAGTTCTACCACATCCGAGAGAGTTCTGGGGTCCATGTCAGACTCCCTAGCCTGGGGGTCTGGCCTCAGGAGGCGGCATGCCCGAAGGAGCTGGTTATAAAGGCCACTAGGGCCAGAGTGCATTGTCCCACAGGCCTGGGGCAAACAGAGGCTCCACTCTTGGAGGGCTCATGCAGAGTCTCGTGCACAGCAAGACCCAGGGCAGAAGCGGTGAGTTTGTGAAAGCCTGGGCCACACCAACCTGTTGGTCTTGGACTCCTGGGGAGGCGAGGGGTAGAGGTGGCTCCCTACACTCCTGGGGCATATTCCTGTGGGAGCTCTCCTGGAGGCTTGGTTCTGGGACGCTTCAGGCCAGCCAACCAACGTGGTGGGAACCCAGCCCCACCTAGGAGCAGAAAGGCTGCCTAAAGGCTTCCCGAGCTCACAGTCACCTTTAGACACTCCCCTTGACCTACCACGGCCCAGCAGAGGGCCAAGACCCAGTCCCACCCACCGGCGGGCATGCACCAGCCCTTCCTATGGGAAAATCTGCCCAAGAGCCTAGGCCAGCCTCATCCATAAGGGGGCAGACCCCAGAAAAAAGAACTACAGTCTAGCAACCTGGGGAAAACCAAGTCAGCAAATGCAGATCAGAGCCTGCTCTGGGACCCACTGGTCCCTGGCCCTTAAACAACAAGAGGAGAGTGTGCTGCTGGGACACAGGGACAGCCCCTACACAAGGCCACTTCTTCAAGGTCTAGAAACATAACGTACTTTCCACCTACATACATGCTGCTGAACTGAAGCACCAATACTACAGCCACCAGACGTGAAGAACTCACCCACCGGGAAAGACCCCGATGCACAGGCTATTTGAAATTAAGAAATCCTTAACTTAAAACAATCATATATGTATGTATATACATATGTGTATATGTGTGTATATACATATCTATATAGAGAGACTGCTATATCAAAACCTCATGGTAACTGCAAACAACAACAAAAAATTAATACATATTCAGGCAAAAAAGGAATTCAAACATAACATTAAACACAGTCATTAAATTGATTATAGAAGAGAATAAAAGAGAAAAGGACGAAAAAGATCTACAAAAACAAATCCAGAACAATTAACAAAATGGCAGTAAAAACACACATATCAATAACTACCTTAAACATAAACAGATAAAATGATCCGACCAAAAGACACTGGATGAATACAAAAACAAGACCCGTATGTATGCTGTCTACAAGAGACCCACTTCAAACCTAGACACAGATGCAGAGTGAAAGTTGGGGGATGGAAAAAGATACTCTAGGCAAATGGAAATCAAAAGAAAGCTGGAGTAGCAATATTCAAACAAAACAGACTTTAAAAAATAGTTACCAGAGACAAAGAAGGACACTATATAATGATCAAGGGATCAAGCCAAGATATAACAAGTATATATATACATAAACAGCATTTCAGTGTATCAGGCATATGTTACAACATAAAAGAAGAAATTGATAGTAACATCATAATGGTGCACTTAATACTGCACTTTCATCAATGGACTGGTGATCCAGATAGAAAATCAATAAGGAAGCACAGGCCTTAAATGACACATTCAGACTAGTTGATACTTAAAGAGCATTCCATCTAAAAGAAGTAGAATACATATTCTTCTCAAGTGCCTATGGAACATTCTCTAGGACTGATCACACATGGGGCCACAAAGTGAGCCTTGGTAAATTTAAGAAAACTGAAATCGTATCAAGCATCTTTTCTGAGCACAGCACTATGATATCATCAATCAACGACAAGGGAAAAAATTGCAAAACCCACAATCACATGGAGGCTAAACAAGATGCTTCTAAACACCGAATGGATCACTGGAAAAAAATGAAGAGGAAATCAAACAATACCTAAAGACAAGTGAAGACAAAAGCACAATGACCTGAAACCTATGGGATGGAGCAAACAGAGTCCTAAGAGGGAACTTTATAGCAACCCAGTCTTACCTCGGGAAAGAAGAAAAGTCTCAAATAACCTAATCTGACACCTAAGCAACAAAAGCAAGAAGAACAGACAAAACCCAGAGTCACTAGAAGGAAAGAAAGAAATCTAAGATCAGAAATAAACGAAACAGAGACTAGGAAAAGAGAACAGGAAAGACCAATGAAACTAAAAGCTGTCCTTTGAAAAGGTAAATGGAACTGATAAACCTTTAGACAGACTCATTAAGAAAAAAGAGGGCACAGGTCAGTAAGTCAGAGATGAGAAAGAGTTACACTGTCACCACATAAATACAAAGGATCAGAAGACAAGTTACTATACACCAGTAAAAAGCACAAGCTAGAAGAAATGGACACATTATTAGAAAGGAAAAAGAAAATCTCCTAAGACTGAACCAGGAGAAAAATAGAAACTATGAGTAGACTAATTACTGGTACTGAATTTGATTCAGTAATTTAAAAACTCCCAACAAACAAAAGTCCAGGCTTCACAGGTGAATTCTACCAAACATTTAAAAATAACACCTATTCTTCTGAAACTCCTCCAAAGAATTTCAAGGGAAGGCGCACTCCTGAACTTATCCTATGAGGCCAGAACCACTGATGAACACAGATGCAAAAAACCTGAACAAAATACTAGTGAAACAACTCCAGCAATACATGAAAAGGGTCATACCCCATGACCAAGGGGGTATTTATCCCAGGGATGCAAGGGTTTTCTTTTCAGTATCCTCAAACCAATCAGTATGATAGACTCTATTGATACATTATTGACCAGGGAAGTTTTGCAGGAATTAACACCTGTTGCTGGCGATTGTTCTGTGGGTATTAAAAAACATCAGTCAGGGACTCCCCTGGTGGTCCAGTGGGTGAGGACACTGCCTTGCAGTGCAAGGTGCGCCAGTTCTATCCCTGGCCTGGGATGATCCCATGTTCCGCGGAGCAGCTGGACCAATGTGTCCAGCTACTGAGCCAAAGCTCAGAAGCGCATGCGCCCAGAGCCAGTGCTCTGCGACAACAGAGGCCACTGCAGTGGGAGGTCCATACGTGCCAAAGAATAAATATGGATGAAAATAAATATAAAAGTAAAAGAGGCATGATAGAGGAAAAAACAAAAAAAATGTCAGTCGATAATGTTTGGTGTTAATAACGTCAATAAGTTTTAAAAAAAAAAAAAGCAAGAAGAACAGACAAAACCCAGAGTCACTAGAAGGAAAGAAAGAAATCTAAGATCAGAAATAAACGAAACAGAGACTAGGAAAAGAGAACAGGAAAGACCAATGAAACTAAAAGCTGTCCTTTGAAAAGGTAAATGGAACTGATAAACCTTTAGACAGACTCATTAAGAAAAAAGAGGGCACAGGTCAGTAAGTCAGAGATGAGAAAGAGTTACACTGTCACCACATAAATACAAAGGATCAGAAGACAAGTTACTATACACCAGTAAAAAGCACAAGCTAGAAGAAATGGACACATTATTAGAAAGGAAAAAGAAAATCTCCTAAGACTGAACCAGGAGAAAAATAGAAACTATGAGTAGACTAATTACTGGTACTGAATTTGATTCAGTAATTTAAAAACTCCCAACAAACAAAAGTCCAGGCTTCACAGGTGAATTCTACCAAACATTTAAAAATAACACCTATTCTTCTGAAACTCCTCCAAAGAATTTCAAGGGAAGGCGCACTCCTGAACTTATCCTATGAGGCCAGAACCACTGATGAACACAGATGCAAAAAACCTGAACAAAATACTAGTGAAACAACTCCAGCAATACATGAAAAGGGTCATACCCCATGACCAAGGGGGTATTTATCCCAGGGATGCAAGGGTTTTCTTTTCAGTATCCTCAAACCAATCAGTATGATAGACTCTATTGATACATTATTGACCAGGGAAGTTTTGCAGGAATTAACACCTGTTGCTGGCGATTGTTCTGTGGGTATTAAAAAACATCAGTCAGGGACTCCCCTGGTGGTCCAGTGGGTGAGGACACTGCCTTGCAGTGCAAGGTGCGCCAGTTCTATCCCTGGCCTGGGAGGATCCCATGTGCCGCGGAGCAGCTGGACCAATGTGTCCAGCTACTGAGCCAAAGCTCAGAAGCGCATGCGCCCAGAGCCAGTGCTCTGCGACAACAGAGGCCACTGCAGTGGGAGGTCCATACGTGCCAAAGAATAAATATGGATGAAAATAAATATAAAAGTAAAAGAGGCATGATAGAGGAAAAAACAAAAAAAAATGTCAGTCGATAATGTTTGGTGTTAATAACGTCAATAAGTTATTAACAAATGGGAGAACACAAACCACATAATCATCTCAATAGCTGCAGAAGAACATTTTGATACAAAGTCTACCCTTTGATAAGAAAAATTCTCCAGAAAGTGGGCCCAGAGGGAACATAACCTTGACATGATAAAGGCCATGTATGACACGGCCAAGGCTAACATCATAATCTGTACTGACAGGCTGAAAGCATTTTGTCTGAGATCAGGAACAGGGACAAGGATATATACTCTCTCCACTTCTATTCAAAATAGTTTTTGGAAGTTCTAGCCACAACCATCAGACAAATACAAGAAATAAAAGGTATCCAAATTGGAAGAGAAGAAGTAAAATTGTCACTATATGCAAATGATGTGATACTATATATAGACAATCCTAAAGACCAGACAAAAATTACTAAAATTGATAATAAAGTAGCAGAACACAAGATAAATGTACAGAAATCTGGTACACTTCTTTACTTTGCACTAAAAATGAAATATCAGAAAGGGAAAGTTAAAAAAAAAATCCCTCTGAAAAATCACATAAAAAAGACTTATGAATAAACCTAAGGTGAAAGACTTACATGCTGAGAATTATGAGACAACTGAAAATGATTCAAAGAAATAGTAAGATACCCCCCTTTCGGATTTTATTAGTAAGAATCAGTATGATTAAAATGGCCATAGTACCCAAAGCAATGTACAGATTTAATGTGATCTCTATCAAATTACTCATGACATGTTTCATAGAATTAGAACAAAGAATCCTCAAGTTTATATGGAACCATGAAAGACCCAGAAATGCCAAAGCCCTCTTGAGGAAAAAGAACAAAGCAGGAAGCATAACCCTCCCAGGCTTCAGACACCAGTTCTTGTTCAGACCCTGTGTCATGTCCGACACTTTGCGACCCCATGAACTGCAGCATGCCAGGCCTCCCTGTCCTGGAGTTTACCCAAGACAATAGTACTAAAAACTTCAGTCATCAAAATGGTATGGTACTGGCACAAAAATAGACCTGTGGATCAATGGGAAAGAACAGAGAGCCCAGAAGTAAACCCACATACCCGTGGTCAATTAATATTTGATGAAAGAGGCAAGAATATGCAATGGAGGAAAGAATTTCTTCAAGTTGTGTTGGGAAAACTAGACAGTTGGACATAAATCAATGAAGTCAGACCACTTCCCTCACACCATGCACAAAAATAAACTCAAAGTGACTTAAAGAATATAAGACATGACACGATAAAAATCCTAAGAGAGAATGCAGGCAGAACATTCTCTGGCATAAACTGTACCCGTGTTTTCTTAGGTTGGTCTCCCAAGACAACAGAAATAAAAGCAAAACTAAACAAGTGGCACCCAGTTAAACTTAAAAGGTTTTATACAGACAAGGAAACTATAAACCAAATGCAGAGACAATCTATAGAATGGGAGAAAATATTTGCAAATGATGTGACCAACAAAGGCTTAATTTAGACAATACACAAACAGCTCATCCAACTCAGTAACCACCACCACCCATCAGAAAAGTGGCATAAGATCTAAACAGACATTTCTCCAAAGAAGACCTACAGATGGCCAACTGGCACATGGAAAGATGCTCAACACTGCTAATTAGAGAAATGCAAGTCAAAGTGAGGTGTCAGCTCACACTGGTCAGAATGGGTATTGTGAAAAAGACTGCAGGGGCTTCCCTGGTGGTCCAGTGGGTCAAGAGTCCACCTTGTAGTGCAAGGGGCGCCGGCTGGATCCCTGGCCTGGGAAGATCCCACGTTCCCCAGAGCGGCTGGACCGGTGTGTCCAACCACCGAGTCAGAGCTCTGGAATGCATGCGCCCAGAGCCACTGCTCTGTAGCAAGAGAGGCCACTGTGATGGGAACCCATACAGGCCAAAGAACAAAGATGGATGAAAATAAATAAATAAAAAAACAATAAGAGAGGCCAAAATTCAAAAATATGTATTGCCTTGTATTAAAAAAAAAAAAAAAAAGGCTACAAATAGCAAATGCTGGAGAAGGCATGGAGAGAAGAGAGCCCTCCACCTGTCGGGGTAATGGAAATGACCAATTGACACTAGTACTAAAAACTTCAGTCATCAAAATGGTATGGTACTGGCACAAAAATAGACCTGTGGATCAATGGGAAAGAACAGAGAGCCCAGAAGTAAACCCACATACCCGTGGTCAATTAATATTTGATGAAAGAGGCAAGAATATGCAATGGAGGAAAGAATTTCTTCAAGTTGTGTTGGGAAAACTAGACAGTTGGACATAAATCAATGAAGTCAGACCACTTCCCTCACACCATGCACAAAAATAAACTCAAAGTGACTTAAAGAATATAAGACATGACACGATAAAAATCCTAAGAGAGAATGCAGGCAGAACATTCTCTGGCATAAACTGTACCCGTGTTTTCTTAGGTTGGTCTCCCAAGACAACAGAAATAAAAGCAAAACTAAACAAGTGGCACCCAGTTAAACTTAAAAGGTTTTATACAGACAAGGAAACTATAAACCAAATGCAGAGACAATCTATAGAATGGGAGAAAATATTTGCAAATGATGTGACCAACAAAGGCTTAATTTAGACAATACACAAACAGCTCATCCAACTCAGTAACCACCACCACCCATCAGAAAAGTGGCATAAGATCTAAACAGACATTTCTCCAAAGAAGACCTACAGATGGCCAACTGGCACATGGAAAGATGCTCAACACTGCTAATTAGAGAAATGCAAGTCAAAGTGAGGTGTCAGCTCACACTGGTCAGAATGGGTATTGTGAAAAGACTGCAGGGGCTTCCCTGGTGGTCCAGTGGGTCAAGAGTCCACCTTGTAGTGCAAGGGGCGCCGGCTGGATCCCTGGCCTGGGAAGATCCCACGTTCCCCAGAGCGGCTGGACCGGTGTGTCCAACCACCGAGTCAGAGCTCTGGAATGCATGCGCCCAGAGCCACTGCTCTGTAGCAAGAGAGGCCACTGTGATGGGAACCCATACAGGCCAAAGAACAAAGATGGATGAAAATAAATAAATAAAAAAACAATAAGAGAGGCCAAAATTCAAAAATATGTATTGCCTTGTATTAAAAAAAAAAAAAAAAAGGCTACAAATAGCAAATGCTGGAGAAGGCATGGAGAGAAGAGAGCCCTCCTACGCTGTCGGTGGGAATGTAAGTTGGTACAGCCACTGTGGAGAACAGAGTAATTGTTAGGACTGTACATAGCATGTAACACAGGGCCTGACACAAGCACAATTTCTCTATATGTTTACACGATGCTGATTGAATACTACACACCAGGGGATAGAACCCGGGTTCCCTGCATGGCAGGCAGAATTTTTAACTGTTTGAGCCACCAGGGAAGGGATCACAATATATAGAGAACAATATAAAGAACTCATAAAATCAACAGCAAACCCCCCAACAATCCAATCAAAGAATGGGCAGAGGATCCGAACAGACATTTTCCAAAGAAGATACACAGATGGTGAAACATGAAAAGGTACTGAACATCCCTAATTGAGGGAAATGCAAAAAAAAAAAAAAAGGCCTCACAATGAGATAATACTGTAAATAATCTAAAGTATAGAGAGGATAAGGACTTTCCTGGTGGTCCAGTGGCTAAGACTCCAAGCTCCTGATGCAGGCGGCCTGGGTTCAGGCCCTGGTCAGGGAACTAGATCCCACACGTCAGTACTAAAGATCCTGCGTGCTGACCAAAGACTGAATGCCCTACACGCTTCAACGGAGACCTGGCACAGCTGAAGGGAGGCTGTGGCTGTGTAGGTTATATGCAAAGATGAAGCCATTTTATGTGCCTCTAAAGGATTTGAGCGTTCGTGGATTTTGTTAACCATGGGTTCTTGGAGCCAAATCCCCTGCAGATACCAGAGGACAATGGTATTGAGGAACCAATTAAAAGCAGCCTGATGCAAAAAGGGAATCCATTTACCAAGACACTTGGCTAGATTCTAGAGCATTTCCTTGAAGATGTTTCTATTTCACGCGAGGAGGAGCAGCAGGAAGAAACTGCTTCATGTTAGTTTGATGGTTTTTAAACCTTTTCCTTCTCTTGACAAAACAACCTAAATAACATGTGACATTTGGGGATTTTCAAGACCAATTCAAGAGAAAATCTCCTTTTCTTTTACTGTATGGCCAAAGAATTTTTTACTGTACAAGTATCTTTACTTACTTTAATTCTGTTTTCTTCCTTTCCTTATAAAACTGTCCGCTCTTGTGATCCTAACTTCCCAGTATCCTTTTCCTTCCTCCCAATCTTTTCGTGGTCTTGAGAACTGGAAGCCTCATGGAGTCATCACAAGCACAGAGCCCTCAGCACTCCCTGGCTGTGATCACAGGGAGAGGGCGCGTTTCCCCACCAGGCACGCAGGACTCCCTCTCCAGACCCTTCCTGAGGTCAGGTAGTCTCTGCAGGCTCCTGCTGGTCGCTGATGGAACGGTGGCGTCCAGGGAAGGGCAGCTGCTGGCCCAGCTGGTGCGTGGAGGGGCCGGGGCTCCAGGCAGGGTTCCCGATGCGGAGCCCAGCCTGGCTCCTGCAGCACAGCATTCGCACTCTCACAAGGATGCTACGAGGCGAATCAGACACACGTGGCGAAGAGAATCCTGCACGGCATCCGCATGTAGGTCAGAGACGTGCTGTGGCTGTGAAATCTCATTTTCCCGTGCACCATGTATTGGTGCTCTGGTAACTGGGGAGGCTTGTCATAAACATGACGCTTCTATTTCCCCTTACTCGGCTGGCTTTCACTCCAAGAAACTGGGGGTCTGTGTGTCTTTGATTCTTCAGTGCAGCCAGTGGGTCCCCTCCTTCCTGTTTGGTTTAAAATTGTCTAATGTTTATTCTTTGAGAAAGGATTGAGTGGCTCTAATTAAAAAGAAAAGACAGGCTCTGTGTAACCAAAGGGCTTTCGTGGTGCTGATGGGTGAGATGTGGAGGTCATTTGTAAGGTGTCCTTGACTCATTTTCTGACTTGCTCACTCTAGCTAAAGCCCGCTGCCTCCTTGATAGACCACTAAGCATGTGTAAAAATTGACACGGGCAGGCACATATCAATGGGGATGGTGGGCTCCATGTCCCATATCAGTCAACCAACAGAGGCCAGTGGAGGGGGTTTCCTGTTTGGGGGGCTGAAAAGACACCCACATTGGCTTTGTAAAGGCTGGAGAATCAGAAAAGCCAACTGAAAAACCAGATTTCTTTTCATAGAATACAATGACCGTAAGTCTTTAGCACATGCTGAAATCTTGTTCATCCTTCACAACCCTGGGAAGAACATGGTATCACCACAATGACACCTTGCAGTGAATATCCACAGAGAGAGAGACAGAATGTGGATGGGGAGGGAGGAAGGACCCAGAGGAGGAGCTATGAGAGGAAAAAGGAAAGAAGATCAATGGAACTGAGGACTTCAGAAGAGAGGAAAGGATTGCAAGGGAGAGGAACAGGAAAAAAGGCAAGGTGGAACAAGGAAAAGAACAGGAAATAAGGAAGAAGATAAAAAACACAAGAATCAGAAAGACAGGGCTTCCTTGGTAGCTCAGTGGTAAAGAGTTCACCTGCCAATGCAGGGGACACGGGTTTGATCCCTGATCTGGGAAGATCCCACATGCCGTGGTGCAACGAAGCCCGTGAGCCACAACGATGGAGCCTGTGCTCTAGAGCCTCGGAGCCGCAACTATGGAGCCCACGTGCCACAGCGACTGAAGCCCGGGTGACCTAGAGCCCGAGTTCCACAACAAGTCACCACAAGAAGCCTGCTCACCGTCACTAGAGAGTAGCCCCCACTCCCTGCAACTAGAGAAGAGCCTGCAGCAAAGGTGAAAACCCAGAATAAAACAAAGCAAAAAAGAATCAGAAAGAGAAAAAAGTTAAGACCTGGATGGAAAGAGAGAGAAGAAAGAAAGGGGGAAAAGGGGAGAAACGCAGCGAGGCCAGCTCAAGAGGCCAGCTCAAGTGCCCCAGGGACAAAGGTGAAAACAAGCACGGACTCAAGGGTACCCTCTAGTGGTCATGACCCTACATACCTAGCCTTTCTCCAACTTGTCCCACTCAAGGTCAGCCTGAGAAATTTAGCACTTAGCAGGGCAACCCACTGCAGTATTCTTGCCTAGAGAATCCCATGGATAGAGAAGCCCGGCAGGCTACTTACTGTCCACAGGTCGCAAGGCGTCGGACACGACTGAGTGACTAACCCACAACCCTTAGTTCACGTCTGATTCTCAAGTTAGTTCATAAGTATATCATCTCCTCATTTAAACAACAAGCTTTTTGGGAGCAGGGTCCTTTCTCAGATATCTTTTGTGCCCGGGCTTCTCCCATTCTGCCTAGTCCATAGACAATGCTGGGTTTGTAAAAAGCGGTGACTAACATATATATTCAGTAAAACTAGATTTATACAGAAAACAAAAGTGACTTGAGCAGTCACTGGGTCCCTGGCCACTTCATCAATATCTCTTGCTGTAAACAAGCACCTTCCTTTCTGCTTTTCACGCAGCCAAATGGAGTCTCCTTACTCCAAAGCTTCCTATGCCATATGCTTTCCAGAGGTGCTGTGATGTCTAGAAACACACACATGAAAGCCTAAGCAACACAACACTCATTTACTCATTAACATACTGTGACAGGTGGCTACCCAGGAGAATGCCAGAATATATGTAATATTAAAGGTTATTCAGTGAGGGGGAGTCCCTGGTGGTCCAGTGGTTAAGACTCTCCTTTCCAATGCAGAGGGTATGGCTTCGATCCCTGGTCTGGGAGCTAAGATCCCGTATGCCATCAGCTAGAGTAGACTGAAGCCGGGTGACCTAGAGCCCGAGTTTCACAACAAGTCACCACAAGAAGCCTGCTCACCGTCACTGAGTAGCCCCACTCCCTGCAACTAGAGAAGAGCCTGCAGCAAAGGTGAAAACCCAGAATAAAACAAAGCAAAAAAGAATCAGAAAGAGAAAAAAGTTAAGACCTGGATGGAAAGAGAGAGAAGAAAGAAAGGGGGAAAAGGGGAGAAACGCAGCGAGGCCAGCTCAAGAGGCCAGCTCAAGTGCCCCAGGGACAAAGGTGAAAACAAGCACGGACTCAAGGGTACCCTCTAGTGGTCATGACCCTACATACCTAGCCTTTCTCCAACTTGTCCCACTCAAGGTCAGCCTGAGAAATTTAGCACTTAGCAGGGCAACCCACTGCAGTATTCTTGCCTAGAGAATCCCATGGATAGAGAAGCCCGGCAGGCTACTTACTGTCCACAGGTCGCAAGGCGTCGGACACGACTGAGTGACTAACCCACAACCCTTAGTTCACGTCTGATTCTCAAGTTAGTTCATAAGTATATCATCTCCTCATTTAAACAACAAGCTTTTTGGGAGCAGGGTCCTTTCTCAGATATCTTTTGTGCCCGGGCTTCTCCCCATTCTGCCTAGTCCATAGACAATGCTGGGTTTGTAAAAAGCGGTGACTAACATATATATTCAGTAAAACTAGATTTATACAGAAAACAAAAGTGACTTGAGCAGTCACTGGGTCCCTGGCCACTTCATCAATATCTCTTGCTGTAAACAAGCACCTTCCTTTCTGCTTTTCACGCAGCCAAATGGAGTCTCCTTACTCCAAAGCTTCCTATGCCATATGCTTTCCAGAGGTGCTGTGATGTCTAGAAAACACACACATGAAAGCCTAAGCAACACAACACTCATTTACTCATTAACATACTGTGACAGGTGGCTACCCAGGAGAATGCCAGAATATATGTAATATTAAAGGTTATTCAGTGAGGGGGAGTCCCTGGTGGTCCAGTGGTTAAGACTCTCCTTTCCAATGCAGAGGGTATGGCTTCGATCCCTGGTCTGGGAGCTAAGATCCCGTATGAAAGTGTAAAGTCACTCAGTCGTGTCCAATTCTTTGCAACCCCCTGGACTGTAGCCCGCCAGGCTCCTCTGTGTTTGGGATTCTCCAGGCAAGAATATTAGAGTAGGTTGTCATTCTTCTTCCCAACCACAGGATCGAACCCAGGTCTCTTGCATTGTAGGCAGATTCTTTACCATCTGAACCACCTGAGATCCCACATACTTTGTGGCCAAAAAACAAAACAGAAGCAATATTGTAAGCTTTTACAGATTTAAAAAATTGTCCACATAAAAAACAATCTTTACCAAAGGAAAACAAAGATTATTCATATGGGCAATCTTACAAACACTATTTGGAACATCTTCTCCAACTTTCCCACCTAGCTATCATCTGGGAGAAAAATGCTCTCCAATGAAGGCCTATGTGAACCTCCCTGGATCTGACAAGATATTTTGTATTTCACAGGAATGCTTATAGTGCAAGTGCAAATGGTCTGCCCCTTTGGTGGGACAGGAACACATCATGAGCACCCAGGCCTCTTACCGTGCATGGTGTCATGTCCACACTGGTGGCTTTTTCTAGAAAACTCCAGCCTCTGTGGCCCTATTACATCGAGTCTAGTCTCAGAATCAAACCTCCCACTTTGTGGGTTTCGGGAAGAGGCTGTTGGTATGAAGGGCGGCAGGGCAGGGCGGCGGTGGGGGGAGCCAGACACACCTGTCTGAGTCACCAGGGAAGCCCAGGCCCATCCCCTAGGGGAAGGCAGAATCTAGATGTTGTCTTAACAACAGTCATGGGCACGGTGATCCTTTCTCATCTCAACGAAAAGTATGTTCAAAAGGGGTCTCCTTACTCCAAAGCTTCCTATGCCATATGCTTTCCAGAGGTGCTGTGATGTCTAGAAACACACACATGAAAGCCTAAGCAACACAACACTCATTTACTCATTAACATACTGTGACAGGTGGCTACCCAGGAGAATGCCAGAATATATGTAATATTAAAGGTTATTCAGTGAGGGAGTCCCTGGTGGTCCAGTGGTTAAGACTCTCCTTTCCAATGCAGAGGGTATGGCTTCGATCCCTGGTCTGGGAGCTAAGATCCCGTATGAAAGTGTAAAGTCACTCAGTCGTGTCCAATTCTTTGCAACCCCCTGGACTGTAGCCCGCCAGGCTCCTCTGTGTTTGGGATTCTCCAGGCAAGAATATTAGAGTAGGTTGTCATTCTTCTTCCCAACCACAGGATCGAACCCAGGTCTCTTGCATTGTAGGCAGATTCTTTACCATCTGAACCACCTGAGATCCCACATACTTTGTGGCCAAAAAACAAAACAGAAGCAATATTGTAAGCTTTTACAGATTTAAAAAATTGTCCACATAAAAAACAATCTTTACCAAAGGAAAACAAAGATTATTCATATGGGCAATCTTACAAACACTATTTGGAACATCTTCTCCAACTTTCCCACCTAGCTATCATCTGGGAGAAAAATGCTCTCCAATGAAGGCCTATGTGAACCTCCCTGGATCTGACAAGATATTTTGTATTTCACAGGAATGCTTATAGTGCAAGTGCAAATGGTCTGCCCCTTTGGTGGGACAGGAACACATCATGAGCACCCAGGCCTCTTACCGTGCATGGTGTCATGTCCACACTGGTGGCTTTTTCTAGAAAACTCCAGCCTCTGTGGCCCTATTACATCGAGTCTAGTCTCAGAATCAAACCTCCCACTTTGTGGGTTTCGGGAAGAGGCTGTTGGTATGAAGGGCGGCAGGGCAGGGCGGCGGTGGGGGGAGCCAGACACACCTGTCTGAGTCACCAGGGAAGCCCAGGCCCATCCCCTAGGGGAAGGCAGAATCTAGATGTTGTCTTAACAACAGTCATGGGCACGGTGATCCTTTCTCATCTCAACGAAAAGTATGTTGCGCTGAGTCCTCTGGGGACTTCCTCAGTGGCCCAGTGGTTAAGAATCCGCCTTGCACTGCGTGGAACTCAGGTTCGATCCCTGGTTGGGGCGCTAAGATCCCACCTGCCACAGGGCAACTAAACCCACGAGCTGCAAGTACTGAGCGCACAGGCCACGAGTAGAGTCTGTGGGCCACCCGCGGAAGGTTCTGCCCGAGGCAGCAAGGATCCCGGGCGCCGCAGCGGAGACCCCACGCGGCCAGACAAACCACCAACCAAACACATGAATACACTGGAAAGACTCTCTCTCACCCGTCAACAACGGTCTTGTGCTGCGCCTGCCAGGCGGAGTCCTCTGCCTTCACGCAACATGAATCAAAGCTCCGGGGGGACCACAACACGCAGCTCGTCCTGGTCACCCATAGCAGGTGCCCCTGGCGGCGGTGCAGGGAGCTCCTCAGAGGCGGCGGCCGCGCTCCAGGCTCCTGGGCCTCCGGGCCGCAGACGGCGGTGACGGGCTCCAGGGGACACGTGGAGGGCAAACCTCCCGTCGTTCTGCGTTCTGCCTACAGCCCCAAGGATATGGATTTCCAGTCTAGAGCAATGATTTTCTCTCTGGATTAAAAAGTCTAAATATCCTCACAGCCTCACTGCGTTAGAAAGAATATTTGGTCCAGTCCCTGGCATCCAGGAGTTTTAGTCAGAATGCTTTAATATATGTATGTGTGCATGTGTGCATACATATGTTTTAATTATATGTAAATATATATATTTATATTTATACACAATATACTCTATATTTATAAATGCATATATTCTATATTTATAAACATATTACATACATATATATAAACATGTATGTATATATATATTTTCTTTTTAACCTCAGGCATGAAAGAATCTGACATTTCCAATGAACATTTGAGCCAGGAGATGGAAGGCTATCTGAAAACAGACGCTGTGTATTTTTTCCTGTGAGGGAACCGCTCTCTTCATGATCTACTAAAATGAAAGTATGAGTCTGAGAGGAAATGGAATTCCCCTAGACTGAATCCCCTTCTGGAAAAGTCCGTCGTCTCAGTGCCAGAGACCAGGTGTGTGAATTCCCTCCTGCCTGCAGGGGGACCACACGGATCACACCTGAGCACGTGGAGGAAGGACACTGGTCTGAGCATGAGGCCTGAACAGTGTGCCCGCCCTTCACGTGATCGGTCACACCTGGACGCACACGCACACACGCATGGAGCTCGACACACGCCTCACAGACGCGCACATCATCTGCCTGCACGGATGGGGCCAAGGCGACCCGAGCCCAACCGGTCTTGGAGGACCAACCGACGGTTCTGAAACAGCCACTGCTTCTGCACAAGAGCTTCCTGCTCGGGATTTCCAGGAAGAGAGGGCGAGAAATGTCCACAGTACTAGGCACGGATAATAGGAACAATAGGACTCATTTCTCGAGGGCTTATTCTGTGCCAGAACATGGGCGGGCGTGGGATTTCATTCATTCCACCAGACAAGGCCACGGTGCTATGAGGAGGAACGATCCTGAATCGGTAGAACCCTGCCCAGGAGCCCTCGGGAGCTTGCTTTCAACAGCGTAGCGCGGTTCAGCGGCCCCTTCTCATTTCACCTGGGTTCCCAGGAGCATGTTCAGTCCAGCCTCAGCCCCTACCCATCCCGTCTGAGGGAGGGCAGGGACGTGATTCAGAACATCAGGACTCCTGGGCTCCCCCAGTGGTCCAGTGGGTAAAGAATCTGCCTGCCAATGCAGGAGACACGGGCTTGATTCCTGGACTCAGGAGATCCCACATGCGGAGCAACTAAGCCCGTGTGACCCAACCATAAAGCCTGCGTTCTAGCGCTGGGGGGCCACATCTACAGAAGCCCATGCCCCTGAGAGCCAGCACTCTGCAACGAGAGAAGCTCCCACAAAGAGAAGACTGCACCTCGCCACAAAGAGGAGCCCCCTCTCGCTGCAACTGGAGAAAGCCCATGCAGCAGTGAGGACCCAGCACAGCTGAAAAGAAATCAGTAAAAAAAAAAAATTAAAAGAAAGACCCTTAGAGTCCTCTCCTTCCACTTCTGTGGGGTCCACCCTGTCACCAGCTGCGGGAAAATCAGAGGGCATGGAGCTCCAGGACTGAAAACATTGTGCTCCAGCTGGCTTCTCTCAAAAGTGACAAGGAAGGCCCACGGGAAAGGTCAAGCGTTTGTGGGATGGTGCATTGGTCAGATCATCTGAATCAAGACAAGAGGTCAGTGCGGCACAACCGCTGATCCTGACCACTGCAGATCAGGATGCCTTCCGTGTGCTGAGGTCAGAGAGCTGCGGGCCGTGGGCCTGGTCCTGCACACCCATTTCAGGCTATACATCATCTGCCTGCACGGATGGGGCCAAGGCGACCGAGCCCAACCCGGTCTTGGAGGACCAACCGACGGTTCTGAAACAGCCACTGCTTCTGCACAAGAGCTTCCTGCTCGGGATTTCCAGGAAGAGAGGGCGAGAAATGTCCACAGTACTAGGCACGGATAATAGGAACAATAGGACTCATTTCTCGAGGGCTTATTCTGTGCCAGAACATGGGCGGGCGTGGGATTTCATTCATTCCACCAGACAAGGCCACGGTGCTATGAGGAGGAACGATCCTGAATCGGTAGAACCCTGCCCAGGAGCCCTCGGGAGCTTGCTTTCAACAGCGTAGCGCGGTTCAGCGGCCCCTTCTCATTTCACCTGGGTTCCCAGGAGCATGTTCAGTCCAGCCTCAGCCCCTACCCATCCCGTCTGAGGGAGGGCAGGGACGTGATTCAGAACATCAGGACTCCTGGGCTCCCCCAGTGGTCCAGTGGGTAAAGAATCTGCCTGCCAATGCAGGAGACACGGGCTTGATTCCTGGACTCAGGAGATCCCACATGCGGCGGAGCAACTAAGCCCGTGTGACCCAACCATAAAGCCTGCGTTCTAGCGCTGGGGGGCCACATCTACAGAAGCCCATGCCCCTGAGAGCCAGCACTCTGCAACGAGAGAAGCTCCCACAAAGAGAAGACTGCACCTCGCCACAAAGAGGAGCCCCCTCTCGCTGCAACTGGAGAAAGCCCATGCAGCAGTGAGGACCCAGCACAGCTGAAAAGAAATCAGTAAAAAAAAAAAATTAAAAGAAAGACCCTTAGAGTCCTCTCCTTCCACTTCTGTGGGGTCCACCCTGTCACCAGCTGCGGGAAAATCAGAGGGCATGGAGCTCCAGGACTGAAAACATTGTGCTCCAGCTGGCTTCTCTCAAAAGTGACAAGGAAGGCCCACGGGAAAGGTCAAGCGTTTGTGGGATGGTGCATTGGTCAGATCATCTGAATCAAGACAAGAGGTCAGTGCGGCACAACCGCTGATCCTGACCACTGCAGATCAGGATGCCTTCCGTGTGCTGAGGTCAGAGAGCTGCGGGCCGTGGGCCTGGTCCTGCACACCCCACGGGCTTTGCCGTGCTCTGCCGAGAGGCCCTGACTTCCATTTGCTTTCACAGTGGGACACTTAGCGAGCCAACAGCGTCTCTGTCCCCTCCAGGGCTGCCCGAGGCAGTCCTGACGAACACCGCCATACTGTCCTTACAGAGGTCCCCCTCGCTGTTCACTGGAATGTGATGCATAAACTGAGCTCTTTTTGTCTCTTCTCTTTCAGCACACAAGCACCCTGATGGACCTCGAGTGCAGCTGATCTGCAGAGGAGAGAAGGTAGCCGTCGAGAGACCAGGAATGGTGTCCTTGAGCGGCAGAGTGGAGAGGAACTTCTGTAGTCATTTTTTTGACACTTGGAGAATGATGCCTAACACCCACTACGAATACGGTTTTCTTGGGAGTCATATCAGATCTGTGTTATCGGAGATGATTTGCCTCTTCCTCAGTCCAGCATCCTGGGAGGACACAGACTAAAGGCCACGCCCACCAGCCGCCCGGGCCTGACAGTCCCCTGGTGTGGAAACGTTCAGGCCGACCTGCACTTTCACATCCCTCAGATGCTGTTCAGAGGCATTGGCATCTGCTTAAAGTCAGTGTTATTTCCGATAACTGCTTTTCCTTCTACAAGGACAAACTGCAAGGAAAAGAAGACATTCTCTGCCAAGGTCTGAGTTCCTCTGAACAAGTCCACACAAGCCTCCACACCCTGCACATCATGCAGGTTCGACCTGCTGCCAGCAACCAGCGACCTACGTTTTAGACATGAAAAGAAATCAGTAAAAAAAAAAAATTAAAAGAAAGACCCTTAGAGTCCTCTCCTTCCACTTCTGTGGGGTCCACCCTGTCACCAGCTGCGGGAAAATCAGAGGGCATGGAGCTCCAGGACTGAAAACATTGTGCTCCAGCTGGCTTCTCTCAAAAGTGACAAGGAAGGCCCACGGGAAAGGTCAAGCGTTTGTGGGATGGTGCATTGGTCAGATCATCTGAATCAAGACAAGAGGTCAGTGCGGCACAACCGCTGATCCTGACCACTGCAGATCAGGATGCCTTCCGTGTGCTGAGGTCAGAGAGCTGCGGGCCGTGGGCCTGGTCCTGCACACCCCACGGGCTTTGCCGTGCTCTGCCGAGAGGCCCTGACTTCCATTTGCTTTCACAGTGGGACACTTAGCGAGCCAACAGCGTCTCTGTCCCCTCCAGGGCTGCCCGAGGCAGTCCTGACGAACACCGCCATACTGTCCTTACAGAGGTCCCCCTCGCTGTTCACTGGAATGTGATGCATAAACTGAGCTCTTTTTGTCTCTTCTCTTTCAGCACACAAGCACCCTGATGGACCTCGAGTGCAGCTGATCTGCAGAGGAGAGAAGGTAGCCGTCGAGAGACCAGGAATGGTGTCCTTGAGGGGCAGAGTGGAGAGGAACTTCTGTAGTCATTTTTGACACTTGGAGAATGATGCCTAACACCCACTACGAATACGGTTTTCTTGGGAGTCATATCAGATCTGTGTTATCGGAGATGATTTGCCTCTTCCTCAGTCCAGCATCCTGGGAGGACACAGACTAAAGGCCACGCCCACCAGCCGCCCGGGCCTGACAGTCCCCTGGTGTGGAAACGTTCAGGCCGACCTGCACTTTCACATCCCTCAGATGCTGTTCAGAGGCATTGGCATCTGCTTAAAGTCAGTGTTATTTCCGATAACTGCTTTTCCTTCTACAAGGACAAACTGCAAGGAAAAGAAGACATTCTCTGCCAAGGTCTGAGTTCCTCTGAACAAGTCCACACAAGCCTCCACACCCTGCACATCATGCAGGTTCGACCTGCTGCCAGCAACCAGCGTCCTACGTTTTAGCAGCAAAGATTGAGGGACAAGGACTTACCTTGGAGTCCAGCTGCTGCATGTACGACCAGAGATATTCTATGTTGGCTCCGAAAGGGTGGACGTGAAGAAACGTGGATATGATGCCTGAAATGAACAAGAAAAACACTGTGCGTTATTGAGAGGCGAGGGACAATCTCGGGCGACTACTGTCATCGACCCCAGGGACAGTCTTGTGAGACCGCGTCCTGGTCTTGCTGTTTCCAGCAGTGCTCGGCAAGCACTTAGTAACGGCATTCAGTAACAGTTCGAAGACGGTAATAGTAACGTGGCAAACAGAACCCTGTCTCCTGGAATGATAGTAGTTAGAAAAGCGAGCCTCAGAGAAAATACACAGATGGATAAAAGGTGTCTCTAAACAGAGGTCTCTGGAAGCATTTCAACTACCAATTTTACGCTTGATTTACCCATATAAAATTGTAGTTATTGGAAGGATAAAGTCTGACTCCCATTCTCCCCTTTCTTCCCCTCAGTGGACGTTGCACTATGAAAATGGCTCCTACGGCGGTGTCGGAGGTCACGCTGCCTCGAGTTCCGCTGAGAATTACAGCTGCTAGTTACGGAAAATATGTAATCCCTCTTTCCCCTCACTGCCCAGAAGGAAGCACAAATCCTTGGCGCTTCCCCCGGCTGCGGCTGTGGTTTGAAAGGGATCCAGGCTGTTCTCTCGCTGCTGTAATTTACAAGATCATTTTAAAAGGCCCAGAAATGGATGGTTTGGCGGGGAGTCTGATTATCAGTCAGAGGGCTTTTCCATCGTGAAATTCAGCCGTCGCATTACACTGACAAATGAAAAGCTGAATGTTGGTGTCAGGGCTGAACTAACAGCACTCCCCTCTGCCCCACCCCTCTCTCATTTCCAAAATCAAGAGTGAAACCGAGACCGTCGACTTGATAGGCTGTATGCTCCTATTTGCTAAGAAACCAAGTTTCTGACTGACGCTTTTGGCTTCTCTTTGAAACAGGCTTCGAGATGAGTCCCATCTGAGGAGGAGCCCTCATGTTTACTGTGACACTTTGGTGCTTTGAAAGCCGAAGGTCAAAGGAAGAGCCACACTTGTATGAAACACAGGGCAAGCACAGGCCCGATTCTGCACTGGTCATCCTGTGAACGGAGGGGCGGGTGGCCTTGCACTGGCCTGGGAGAGGGTCTCACGGCCCCTGCTCCCGAGAGATGCTTGGAATGCTCTGGATGAGTGTCCGTTTTTAAAGAAAAATTCTTGGACCGCAAGGAGATCAAACTAGTCAATCCTCAAGGAAATCAGCCCTGAATACTCGTTGGAAGGACTGATGCTCACGCCGAAAATCCAATACTTTGGCCACCTGATGTGAAGAGCTGACTCACTGGAAAAGACCCTGATGCTGGGAAACACTGAGGGCAGGAGGAGAAGGGGGCGATAGAGGATGGGCTGGTTGGATGGCATCACCTATTCAATGGACATGAACTTAGGCAAACTCCGGGAGACAGTGGTGGACAGGGAAGCCTGGCAGTCCACGAGGTCTCAGAGAGCTGGACACGACAGTGAATGACCCTTTTCCCTCACTGCCCAGTAAGGAAGTCGCCCCAAATCCTATGAAAATGGCTCCTACGGCGGTGTCGGAGGTCACGCTGCCTCGAGTTCCGCTGAGAATTACAGCTGCTAGTTACGGAAAATATGTAATCCCTCTTTCCCTCACTGCCCAGAAGGAAGCACAAATCCTTGGCGCTTCCCGGCTGCGGCTGTGGTTTGAAAGGGATCCAGGCTGTTCTCTCGCTGCTGTAATTTACAAGATCATTTTAAAAGGCCCAGAAATGGATGGTTTGGCGGGGAGTCTGATTATCAGTCAGAGGGCTTTTCCATCGTGAAATTCAGCCGTCGCATTACACTGACAAATGAAAAGCTGAATGTTGGTGTCAGGGCTGAACTAACAGCACTCCCCTCTGCCCCACCCCTCTCTCATTTCCAAAATCAAGAGTGAAACCGAGACCGTCGACTTGATAGGCTGTATGCTCCTATTTGCTAAGAAACCAAGTTTCTGACTGACGCTTTTGGCTTCTCTTTGAAACAGGCTTCGAGATGAGTCCCATCTGAGGAGGAGCCCTCATGTTTACTGTGACACTTTGGTGCTTTGAAAGCCGAAGGTCAAAAGGGAAGAGCCACACTTGTATGAAACACAGGGCAAGCACAGGCCCGATTCTGCACTGGTCATCCTGTGAACGGAGGGGCGGGTGGCCTTGCACTGGCCTGGGAGAGGGTCTCACGGCCCCTGCTCCCGAGAGATGCTTGGAATGCTCTGGATGAGTGTCCGTTTTTAAAGAAAAATTCTTGGACCGCAAGGAGATCAAACTAGTCAATCCTCAAGGAAATCAGCCCTGAATACTCGTTGGAAGGACTGATGCTCACGCCGAAAATCCAATACTTTGGCCACCTGATGTGAAGAGCTGACTCACTGGAAAAGACCCTGATGCTGGGAAACACTGAGGGCAGGAGGAGAAGGGGGCGATAGAGGATGGGCTGGTTGGATGGCATCACCTATTCAATGGACATGAACTTGGGCAAACTCCGGGAGACAGTGGTGGACAGGGAAGCCTGGCAGTCCACGAGGTCTCAGAGAGCTGGACACGACTTAGTGAATGAACCACTTCCAGTTTATCCTCAGGCTGAGAACAGAGAACCAACGGGTCTACACAAGTCCTCTTAAGGTCTGTCCTCAGAACCCTTTCCTATGTGTTTTCTTGGAACATACATTTCCCCATAAAGCTAAAAACTCATTCAGAGATTGATCTTTTCTTTGAAGTACAAAGAACTGCTACTTTACTCTGATACTATGGTTCGTCGTCTTCTTTTTTTCTTTTTTTTTCTTAAAATGTCCTTCTCTGAAATAGTGGTGATGATAAGTTAGGAATAGAGTAGAGGGACAAAGCAGGTAATGAAACAGTTAATCCCACTAGGGGACTGTCGGTAAAGGAAAGTATGGGAGACCCCTGCACATGTAAAAAATAATTTCTGGAAAGGCATCATTTCAAAGTAAAAGATCCTCATTTTACGAAGACCTGAAATAACTGTTCCATACCGCCATGACAGTCCCTCCTATACCATCAGGGACAAGAAAACTCCACCCTCAGCCCCATCAGCACAGAGGAGGAACTGACGATGGCATTGTAACCTCCATTCAAGAATGAGGAAGGGGCTGGTCTTTCTCCCCCTCCACTCTTCCTCTGATTATAAAACTGCAACCCTCAAAGCTCCGGGGGCAGAGCAGCCTCTCGCCCACCTGCCTGTAAGCCTCACGAGTGTCCTGCTTCCAGTCTATCATGTCTGATGTACCACTCGGCCTCTTGCTGAATTCATTATATGTGGAGATAGAAAGACCTAGACTTCCTTCTAGGAGCCCTCTGAAATGCCACTGAGCAGTTTCAGATGCCAGGTAACAATGGTAGTTTTAATTTCCCTAACTGGTTAAACAGCAACTTTTTTTTTTTGGCCACTTCTATTGGTCTTTCATTTATTTCCATCTTTGTTCTTTGGCCCGTGTGGGCCTCCCATCGCAGTGGCCTTGCCCGCTGCAGAGTACCGGTGCTGGGTGCTTCAGAGCCTCGGCTCGGTCGTTGGACACAACGGTTCAGCCGCTCCATGGCACATGGGATCTTCCCGGGCCAGGGATCGAACTGGCGCCCCTTGCACTGCAAGGCGGTGTCCTTACCCACTGGACCACCAGGGAAGCCCTAAACAGCAATTTGTAAAGCTTTTTATTTTGTATTGGGATATAGCCAATTATCTTAGATAGCTCAGAGTGCAAAGTCAGGTGGGTCCTAGGAACCACGACTATGAACAAAGCTAGTGCAGGTGATGGAATTCCAGTTGAGATATTTCACATATTAAAAGATGATGCTGTTAAAGTGATGCACTCAATATGCCCAGCAAATTTGGAAAACTCAGCAGTGGCCTCAGGACTGGAAAAGGTCAGTTTTCATTCCAATCCCAAGGATGTTCAAACTACTGTACCACTGCACTCATTTCACATGCTAACAAAGTAATGCTCACAATCCCCCAAGCTAGGCTTCAATAGCACATGAACCGAGAACTCCCAGATGTATAAGCTGGATTTAAAAAAGGCAGAGGAGTCAGAGATTAAACTTCCAACACCCACTGGATCACAGAAAGGAGAAAGGAATTCCAGAAAAACATCTATTTCTGCTTCACTGACTACACCAAAGCCTTTGACTGTGTGGATCACAACAAACTGCGGAAAATTCTGAAAGAGATGGGAATGTCAGACTAGAAACCTATATTCAGGACAAGAAACAACAGTTAGGGCTTCCCTGGTGGTCCAGTGGGTAAGGACACCGCCTTGCAGTGCAAGGGGCGCCAGTTCAAGCCCTGGCCTGGGAAGATCCCATGTGCCGTGGAGCGGCTGGACTGATGTGTTCAATCACTGAGCCAGAGCTCTGGAGCCCCTGTGCCCAGAGCCGGTGCTCTGTGACAACAGAGGCTGCAGCGATGGGAGGCCCACATGGGCCAAAGAACAAAGATGAATGAAAATGGACAAATGAAAGACCAATAGAAGTGGCCCAATAGAAGTGGCCTTGCAGTGCAAGGGGCGCTGGTTTGATCCCTGGCCTGGGAAGATCCCATGTGCCACGGAGCGGCTGGACCGATGTGTTCAACTACCGAGCCGAAGCTCTGCAGCGCATGCGCCCTGAGCCGGTGCTCTACAATGAGAGAGGTCACTGTGATGGGAGGCCCACATGGGCCAAAGAACAAAGATGGAAATGAAAGACCAATAGAAGCGGCCAAAAAAAAAAAAAAAAAGTAGTATGAGCACTATAAATGCCAATAAAATGGACAAATTCTTAGAAAAGTGCAATCTCCCAAGACTGAATCAGAAAGAAATAGAAAGTGTGAGCAGATCAATTACCAGTAATGAAATCGAATCAGCAATTAAGCTCCCATCAAACAAAAGCCCAGGCCAGATGACTTCACCTGTGAATTCTACCATTTAGAGAAGAGTTAACTGATGCACTCAATATGCCCAGCAAATTTGGAAAACTCAGCAGTGGCCTCAGGACTGGAAAAGGTCAGTTTTCATTCCAATCCCAAAGAAAGGCAATGCCAAAGGATGTTCAAACTACTGTACCACTGCACTCATTTCACATGCTAACAAAGTAATGCTCACAATCCCCCAAGCTAGGCTTCAATAGCACATGAACCGAGAACTCCCAGATGTATAAGCTGGATTTAAAAAAGGCAGAGGAGTCAGAGATTAAACTTCCAACACCCACTGGATCACAGAAAGGAGAAAGGAATTCCAGAAAAACATCTATTTCTGCTTCACTGACTACACCAAAGCCTCTGACTGTGTGGATCACAACAAACTGCGGAAAATTCTGAAAGAGATGGGAATGTCAGACTAGAAACCTATATTCAGGACAAGAAACAACAGTTAGGGCTTCCCTGGTGGTCCAGTGGGTAAGGACACCGCCTTGCAGTGCAAGGGGCGCCAGTTCAAGCCCTGGCCTGGGAAGATCCCATGTGCCGTGGAGCGGCTGGACTGATGTGTTCAATCACTGAGCCAGAGCTCTGGAGCCCCTGTGCCCAGAGCCGGTGCTCTGTGACAACAGAGGCTGCAGCGATGGGAGGCCCACATGGGCCAAAGAACAAAGATGAATGAAAATGGACAAATGAAAGACCAATAGAAGTGGCCCAATAGAAGTGGCCTTGCAGTGCAAGGGGCGCTGGTTTGATCCCTGGCCTGGGAAGATCCCATGTGCCACGGAGCGGCTGGACCGATGTGTTCAACTACCGAGCCGAAGCTCTGCAGCGCATGCGCCCTGAGCCGGTGCTCTACAATGAGAGAGGTCACTGTGATGGGAGGCCCACATGGGCCAAAGAACAAAGATGGAAATGAAAGACCAATAGAAGTGGCCAAAAAAAAAAAAAAAGTAGTATGAGCACTATAAATGCCAATAAAATGGACAAATTCTTAGAAAAGTGCAATCTCCCAAGACTGAATCAGAAAGAAATAGAAAGTGTGAGCAGATCAATTACCAGTAATGAAATCGAATCAGCAATTAAGCTCCCATCAAACAAAAGCCCAGGCCAGATGACTTCACCTGTGAATTCTACCATTTAGAGAAGAGTTAACTGTTAGCTTTCTGAAACTATTCCAAAAAAATTGCAGATGACCTAACACTTCCAAACTCATTCTATGAGGTCACAATCACCCTCTTACCCAAACCAGACAAAGATACTACAAGAAAAGAACACTACAGGCCAGTGTCACTGATGAACACGAGATACAAAAATTCTCAGCAAAATGCTAGCAAACCAACTCTACCAGTTGGGGAGAAACAAATGGCAACCCACTCCAGTGTTCTTGCCTGGAGAATTCCATGGATGGAGGAGCCTGGTGGGTCGCAGTCCATGGGGGTCACAGAGTCAGATACAACTGAAGTGACTAAGCAGCAGCAGAAACTCTAGCAATATGTTAGAAATATCATATACCATGATCAAGTGGAATTAATCCCAGGGATGCAAGGAGTTTTGAATGTCTGCAAATCAATCAGTGTGGTATGCCACATTAACAAATTGAAGACTACAAACCATGTGATCATCTCAATAGAAGCAGAAAAAGCTTTTGATAAAATTCAACATCTATTTATAATAAAAAACTCTAGAAAGTGGGCACAGAGGGAACATACCTCAATGTAATAAACAGATTTCTTATTCTCTTATGGACTCCTATTTATAAAATTGTATTGGTACTGGCACCAAACAGACATATAGATCACTGGAACGGGGTAGAAAGCCTAGAAATAAACCCACATATTCATGGCTAGAAAGTGAAGTGGAACTAAACAGCCTTTTGACGAAGGTGTAAGAGGAGCATGAAAAAGCTGGCTTAAAGCTCAACATTCAAAAACCAAAGATCATGGCCTCTGGCCCCATCACTCCAAAGCAAACAGACAGGGGAGAAATGGAAACAGTGACAGACTATCTTTTAGGGCTCCCACATCACTGTGGATGGTGACTGCAGCCATGAAATTAAAAGATCCTTGCTATGACAAACCTAGCAGAGATACTCCTTTGTTGACAAAGGTCCACAGAGTCAACACCATGTTTTTTCCAGCAGTGACACAGATTTGAGAGTTGGACCGTAAAGACGGCTGAACACCGAAGAATTGATGCCTTTGAGTTGTGATGTTACAGAAGATTCTTGAGAGTCCCTTGGAATGCAAGGAGATCAAACCAGTCCATCCTAAAGGAAGTCAACCCCAAATAGTCACTGGAAGGACTGATGCTGAAGCTGAAGCTCCAATATTTTGGCCACCTGCTGTATAGAGCCAACTCTTTTGAAAAGACCTTAACGCTGGGAAAGACTGAAGGCAGGAGGAGAAAGGGGCAACAGAGGATGAGATGGTTGGATGGCATCACCGACTCAGTGGACAAGAGTTTGAGAAAACTCTGGGAGATGGTGAAGGTCATGGAATGCTGGTGTGCTGCAGTCCACGGGTTCACAAGGAGTCGGACACAACTGAGCAACTGAACAACAACAAATTCATGGCCAACTAATCTACAAAAATAAAAGAGGCAAGAATATATGATGTAAAAAAGATAAATCTCTTTAACAAGTAGTGCTGGGAATACTGGACACCTCCATGTAAAGGAGTGAAACTAGAACATTCTCCAACACCACACACACAAATAAACGCAAGAGGTATTCAAGACTAAATGCAAGACTGGTTACTGTAAGACTCCTAGAGGAAAACATAGGCAGGGCACTCTTGCACATAGCTGCAGCAATATTATTTTGGATCCGTCTCCGGAAAGCTCAGCTTTGTGGAAAAACAGCTGTCTCTGGACACAACTGTATCTTGCTGGAAACCCACAGAGGTCTGACCAGGAGTCTAGAGAGCCAGCAGGGAGGGCTTCTGTGAGATCTGGCTCTCCCCCTGAGCCCTGGGACCAGTACCTGTGGGTGGCTGCAGAGTGACCAAGCAATCAGAAGTGGAGAGAGGCAAGATTGGGAGCGGGTGGCAGAGGACGATCAAACACTTGTGTGGTTTGGGCTGGCTGATGTTTCTCAGTGCCTAGGGATTCTAAAACCCTTTCACTTTTCAGAAAGCAGGCTTTTCTAATTATTTGTTGATTATAATATCTGATCCTGTATAGTTTTTTAAAAATATGTCTTTCTTAATTTTTAAATTAATTTCTATTGGAGAATAGTTGCTTTACAATATTGTGTTAGTTTCTATGGTACAGCAAATGAATCAACCATACATGTACACATATCCCCTCGCTTTTGGATTTCCTTTTAATTTAGGTCACTACAGCGTATGAAGTAGAATGCTTTGTGTTATACACTCCTCATGTTATACAGTATTACAGCAGCACAGAATCCGCCTGCAATGCAGAAGACCCGGGTTTGATCCCTGGGTGGTGAAGGTTCCCTGGAGCAGTGAAGTGTTCTTCTATGAGAATCTCATGGAAAGACGGGCCTGGCTGGCTACAGTCCCTGGGGTTACAAAGAGTCGGGCACGACTGAGTGACTGGCACTTTCACACTATGCAATATATTCTCATTAGTTATCTATTTTATAGATAGTATCAACAGTATATGTGTCATTCTGTCTTATGTTTAACTCAATTGCGGAGACTGCACTTGGGTCTCTCAGTAAGTTGGTCCTTGTATCTGAAATGGCTTGACAACTCCCCATCTCTCCAGAGGAATCTCTATCCATCCTGTAGCACGTCCTCAACTGTTCTTTTTTCCTGCAAGGCACGTGTAGCATAAGTGTTTCTGATTTGAGTTTCACTGACTATTTCCTCATTAGGCTATAAACTTATGGAGGAAAAGAGATCATCTTACCACCGCGATCAGCTAACACACGTGTTGGCACACAGCAGGTCACTAGTTCCTGAAACAGACCCCGAGGTGCCAACTTCGGTACCAAGCTCGGATCTTAGTTCTACAAGAAACTGAATCTCTGCATGAGGACAAAGACTCTGCCTTTGAAACGGGCTACCCAGGTCACTCTCTTCCGGTAATTTTTAGAGTAGGCTCTTGACAAATGTTTGTTGGTTTATTGATATGGACGTCTATGTCTCAGAAACAAGATGTAGGTCAATGGCTCAATCTTTAAGGTCAGTAGCTCTCAGACAAGAACACACTCCCCAGATTACTTTTCTCAGATAAAGCCTCAACTCCATTCACCAAAAACACCAAAAGTTGCCACTCATTATAATATCTGATCCTGTATAGTTTTTTAAAAATATGTCTTTCTTAATTTTTAAATTAATTTCTATTGGAGAATAGTTGCTTTACAATATTGTGTTAGTTTCTATGGTACAGCAAATGAATCAACCATACATGTACACATATCCCCTCGCTTTTGGATTTCCTTTTAATTTAGGTCACTACAGCGTATGAAGTAGAATGCTTTGTGTTATACACTCCTCGTGTTATACAGTATTACAGCAGCACAGAATCCGCCTGCAATGCAGAAGACCCGGGTTTGATCCCTGGGTGGTGAAGGTTCCCTGGAGCAGTGAAGTGTTCTTCTATGAGAATCTCATGGAAAGACGGGCCTGGCTGGCTACAGTCCCTGGGGTTACAAAGAGTCGGGCACGACTGAGTGACTGGCACTTTCACACTATGCAATATATTCTCATTAGTTATCTATTTTATAGATAGTATCAACAGTATATGTGTCATTCTGTCTTATGTTTAACTCAATTGCGGAGACTGCACTTGGGTCTCTCAGTAAGTTGGTCCTTGTATCTGAAATGGCTTGACAACTCCCCATCTCTCCAGAGGAATCTCTATCCATCCTGTAGCACGTCCTCAACTGTTCTTTTTTCCTGCAAGGCACGTGTAGCAGAAGTGTTTCTGATTTGAGTTTCACTGACTATTTCCTCATTAGGCTATAAACTTATGGAGGAAAAGAGATCATCTTACCACCGCGATCAGCTAACACACGTGTTGGCACACAGCAGGTCACTAGTTCCTGAAACAGACCCCGAGGTGCCAACTTCGGTACCAAGCTCGGATCTTAGTTCTACAAGAAACTGAATCTCTGCATGAGGACAAAGACTCTGCCTTTGAAACGGGCTACCCAGGTCACTCTCTTCCGGTAATTTTTAGAGTAGGCTCTTGACAAATGTTTGTTGGTTTATTGATATGGACGTCTATGTCTCAGAAACAAGATGTAGGTCAATGACTCAATCTTTAAGGTCAGTAGCTCTCAGACAAGAACACACTCCCCAGATTACTTTTCTCAGATAAAGCCTCAACTCCATTCACCAAAAACACCAAAAAGTTGCCACTCACCTTTCTTTGTTTTTCTCTACTTTTGCTTCATCTGCTTTCTAATACCCATGTATTACTGGGGGAACATTCCAATTCAGATAGAGACCGGCTGTGAGCAGGTGGAAATGGAAATGGTCATGGTCATGGGGGTGGGGCTTGATGTGAGTGGTCATCTTGGTTACCCATAATACATACATCCTGACCTGTAGCGGGGGTCTCCCTGGTGGGGATCAGGTGGTAAAGAGTCTGTCTGCAATGTGGGAGACCTGGGCTTGATCCCTGGGTTGGGAAGATCCCCTGGAGAAAGAAATGGAAGCCCACTCCAGTGTTCTTGCCTGGAGAATCCCATGGACAGAGGAGCCTGGTGGGCTACAGTCCACGGGCTCACAAAGAGTTGGACATGACTGAGTGACTAAAGCACAACACCGACCTGCAGAGGGGTCACAATAATACATAAAGAAGCTTGTGTGAGCACTAAGAATGTGAGGATGGTGCTCAGGGGTCTGGGGAAGTTTTGAACAGCAACTTCATGAACAGAGTTGTTGAGAAAGCTTGGACTTTATTTGGATGGGATTTACAATGAGGACTAGCATTGGCAAGGTGCTGATCAAGCCTCCTGGGAAGGGAAATCGACTGTGTTAGAATTAATTAAAAAGCAAGAGAAGATGGAGTGATATAGAGGTAGACTGTTAACATTTCCTCATAGCTATTTGCTTATCTGTAAGAAATGTTCATTCATTCTCTTTCCTAACAAAAGCCAGGGGTTTCCAACTGGACACAGCTCCAAAGTTTTGGTTCTAAACCAAAAGTATTGACTCATCCTCTCCCACACAAGTTCAATGCAGGCTGAATCTAACATGTAGGGCACATGTGAAATGAGCCAGGACTTCTGGCATGGACACTGGGCAATGTCGAATTGACATGTGGTGTGGTTACTGTCTAGTTTTGAGGTATATAAAATGCCACCTTCCAAAACTCCCATAAAAATGTAATTCTACTAGGATCAAGCATAAGCCAACCTGTCTTCACATGTATTGATGGAAAAACAAATAATCCAGCAGTCAAAATACTAAAGTGCTTCCTGAAGGCCTAGCTTCTTTAGTTGAGTTGGAGCATAGGACTCGATGCCTGCTAACTCTCAGGCAGGAACTCTGGGGCAGAATGGTGGAACTCCAAGGAACTCAGCATGGAGGTCTGCAAAGCTCCAAGTAGTGCTGCTATTGATGAAATCCCACGGATCTTCTGTAATATACACATAGTCTATATGTCTTAAAGACACCAGTTTTATAAAATGGTCCTGAGAGTGTCTGGAAAGAATACACACTTTTTCCCAGATAAATGAATGTCACAAACTAGGACTGCTCATTGTTTAGGAAATTCCAGCCTCAGTTTTATGTTTTCTGTTGATAAAATCCATTTGAATAACTTATCTCTCATGCCTCTCTTCCAGGCAATTAAGATTTGTTCCTCTGTGCATTTTTTTTTTTTTTTTGGCCATTTCTATTCCATCTTTGTTCTTTGGCCTGTGTGGGCCTCCCATCGGAGTGGCCTCTGTTGCTGCAGAGCTCTGGCCTGGTAGTTGGACACATCGGTCCAGCCACTCCGCGGCACGTGGGATCTTCCCAGGCCAGGGATTGAACCGGCGCCCCTTGCACTGCAAGGTGGTCTCTTTACCCACTGGACCACCAGGGAAGCCCTTCTCTGTGCATTTTTATATAAAATTTGTATGTCCCAAGAGGGTGTTATCTGAATATATTGGCATATAGTAAATACTATAGGCACCTAGATGTGATGGACATTTTGTTAATAAGTATTTCCAATGCAAGGCGATTTTGCTCCTGGCCTTTAGAGTGACTTAGAGCAGGCCTACTGTACACAGCTCCAAAGTTTTGGTTCTAAACCAAAAGTATTGACTCATCCTCCCCCACACAAGTTCAATGCAGGCTGAATCTAACATGTAGGGCACATGTGAAATGAGCCAGGACTTCTGGCATGGACACTGGGCAATGTCGAATTGACATGTGGTGTGGTTACTGTCTAGTTTTGAGGTATATAAAATGCCACCTTCCAAAACTCCCATAAAAATGTAATTCTACTAGGATCAAGCATAAGCCAACCTGTCTTCACATGTATTGATGGAAAAACAAATAATCCAGCAGTCAAAATACTAAAGTGCTTCCTGAAGGCCTAGCTTCTTTAGTTGAGTTGGAGCATAGGACTCGATGCCTGCTAACTCTCAGGCAGGAACTCTGGGGGCAGAATGGTGGAACTCCAAGGAACTCAGCATGGAGGTCTGCAAAGCTCCAAGTAGTGCTGCTATTGATGAAATCCCACGGATCTTCTGTAATATACACATAGTCTATATGTCTTAAAGACACCAGTTTTATAAAATGGTCCTGAGAGTGTCTGGAAAGAATACACACTTTTTCCCAGATAAATGAATGTCACAAACTAGGACTGCTCATTGTTTAGGAAATTCCAGCCTCAGTTTTATGTTTTCTGTTGATAAAATCCATTTGAATAACTTATCTCTCATGCCTCTCTTCCAGGCAATTAAGATTTGTTCCTCTGTGCTTTTTTTTTTTTTTTTTTGGCCACTTCTATTCCATCTTTGTTCTTTGGCCTGTGTGGGCCTCCCATCGGAGTGGCCTCTGTTGCTGCAGAGCTCTGGCCTGGTAGTTGGACACATCGGTCCAGCCACTCCGCGGCACGTGGGATCTTCCCAGGCCAGGGATTGAACCGGCGCCCCTTGCACTGCAAGGTGGTCTCTTTACCCACTGGACCACCAGGGAAGCCCTTCTCTGTGCATTTTTATATAAAATTTGTATGTCCCAAGAGGGTGTTATCTGAATATATTGGCATATAGCAAATACTATAGGCACCTAGATGTGATGGAAATTTTGTTAGTAAGTATTTCCAATGCAAGGGCGATTTTCTGCCGTGCTCCTGGCCTTTTAGAGTGACTTAGAGCAGGCCTACTGTAGCCTCCACATGGGCTTAGTTATTCCAAGGGAAGATTCCAGGGAAATTCCAGAGTATTGCTGATCCCTCCCTCAGGAGGTATCAGAAGTCCAGGGGAGGGCTTCCCCTGGTGGTCCAGTGGGTAAGGACACCGCCTTGCAGTGCAAGGGGCGCCGGTTCGATCCCTGGCCTGGGAAGATCCCACGTGCCGCAGAGCGGCTGGACCCATGTGTCCAATTACCGAGCCGGAGCTCTGGAGCGCATGCGCCCGGAGCCAGCACTCTGCAGCGACAGAGGCCACCGCGATGGGAGGCCCGCAGGAGCCAAAGAACAAAGACGGATGAAAAATGGAGAAATAAAAGACTAACAGAAGTGGTTTGCCCACTCCCGTCCCTCCCCAACCCGACCCCCGCCCAAAATAAATAAATAAATAAATCTTTAAAAAAAAAAAAAAAAAAAAAGAAGTCCAGGGGACTCCCAGAATCACTCTGCCCACAAGTGTTCTTCAGAAAAGAACCTGGATGTCCTCTTTCTCTCTCTCTCTCTCTAGCTTGCAGACAGAGAGCAGCTCTGAACCCACAGTCTGTTGCTCTGACTCTGCGACTGTCCTTACCTGGGTTCCAGAAGCTAGGAGAGGCCTTTATGGCCCCAGTGTTTGGGTTTCTACAAAATGTGAATGGCCAAACTCAGTGAGCAGAGAGGCATGTTTAATGCAGGGGGCAACTGCAAGGTCCGTTTTGCCAATCCTAGAAACTCTGTGCTTTCAACACAAGGAGTTCAATCCCTGGTTGGGGAATTAAGATCCCACATGCCATGCGGTGTGGCCAAAAAATTAAATTAATTAGAAAAAAAGAAACCACAGAAAGAAAAAAGGAACTCCTCTCTGCTTTGCCATTCTTTTCAATGATTATTCTCTCTTTGACTACAAAACAGTGTAAGTACTAAGGCATTTGGGGGTAGGGTTTGGGCAGGAAGTGACATTTGTAATCAAACTTCTATCAAATAGAATTAAATAATATACTGAGGTGGATAGGTAATGGAAAAATGAAGGGAAAACTAAACTCCCAAATTTAATCAAACTCTGAATCTCCAACCTCCCTTCAAGCAGTCTTATATATTGATTCAAAATACGTGTCACATGCTTTTTTTTTTGCTTGACCACTAAACTTCAAAAGCTAATAGAAGAGACCAGTTTGAAAGAACAAAAGTGAAAGAAAAGTTCTGGAAAATTTGGAGTTGGCTGGACCTAATTTTTATTGAAGATCCTAACTTACAAAATTTATTCTTCCAAACATAGAATTTACCCATTTTTAAGTTTTGTTTTTCTAAGATTAGAGACCTCAGCAGAGTGGACATGTTATAAATTAGTCCTCCTATTTACTCCCATTAAACTACACTAGGTAAAGCACATTGTTTTTAAATTTTAGAGGTGGCTAATTGAGAAAAATTGTGTGTGTGTATGTGTGTGTGTGTGTGAGTAGATGGTCCCCAACTTACAATGGTTCTACTCATGATGTTTTTACTTTACAATGATGTGAGAGCAGTGTGCACTCAGTAAGAAGCATAGTTTGAATTCTGAATTTTCCTCAGCAGGTGACATGACACCCTCCCGTGATGCTGGATGGGGTGCTGAGCCACGGCTCCCAGCCATCCATGTGCTCACGAGGGGAGCAACCAATACACTGAAAACCATTCTGGACCCACACAGCCAGTTCTATTGAACATTTTCAGTAGGGTAGTCAATGACTTCCATGAGATACTCAGCACTTTACTGTAAGTAGAGTTGTGTTAGATGGCTGCCCAACTGTTAGCTCATGTAAGTCTCTGAGGTAAGCTGGGCTAAGCTCTCAAGTTTGGTAAATGACAGAAAAGTAAAAGTGTTAGCTGCTCAGTCCCGTTTGGTTTTTTGTGACTCCATCGACTGTAGCCCGCCAGCCTCCTTGTCCGTGGGACTCTCCAGGCAAGAATACTGGAATGGGCTGCCATTCCCTTCTCCAGGGGATCTTCCTGGCCCAGGGATCGAACTCAGGTCTCCTGCACTGCAAGCAGATTCTTTACTCTCTGAGCCACCAGGTAAGTTAGGTGTTTTCAATGCATTTTTGACTGATATATTTCCAACCTAAGATGAGTTTATCAGCATGAAACTCCATCATACACTGAGGAAGATCTGTGTGTGTATGTGTAAATAAATACTGTAAAATAAATTTATACATGTAAATAAATCCTGTCTGTGTATATATATATAGAATTTAGCTAGCTCTACAGTAATTATGTAGCAGATGTTGTAAATGAAGTGTGTCCTCCAAACAGAACATAAAAAATACTGGAGTTCGGGAAAAGCTAATTTTTATTGAAGATCCTAACTTACAAAATTTATTCTTCCAAACATAGAATTTACCCATTTTTAAGTTTTGTTTTTCTAAGATTAGAGACCTCAGCAGAGTGGACATGTTATAAATTAGTCCTCCTATTTACTCCCATTAAACTACACTAGGTAAAGCACATTGTTTTTAAATTTTAGAGGTGGCTAATTGAGAAAAATTGTGTGTGTGTATGTGTGTGTGTGTGTGAGTAGATGGTCCCCAACTTACAATGGTTCTACTCATGATGTTTTTACTTTACAATGATGTGAGAGCAGTGTGCACTCAGTAAGAAGCATAGTTTGAATTCTGAATTTTCCTCAGCAGGTGACATGACACCCTCCCGTGATGCTGGATGGGGTGCTGAGCCACGGCTCCCAGCCATCCATGTGCTCACGAGGGGAGCAACCAATACACTGAAAACCATTCTGGACCCACACAGCCAGTTCTATTGAACATTTTCAGTAGGGTAGTCAATGACTTCCATGAGATACTCAGCACTTTACTGTAAGTAGAGTTGTGTTAGATGGCTGCCCAACTGTTAGCTCATGTAAGTCTCTGAGGTAAGCTGGGCTAAGCTCTCAAGTTTGGTAAATGACAGAAAAGTAAAAGTGTTAGCTGCTCAGTCCCGTTTGGTTTTTTGTGACTCCATCGACTGTAGCCCGCCAGCCTCCTTGTCCGTGGGACTCTCCAGGCAAGAATACTGGAATGGGCTGCCATTCCCTTCTCCAGGGGATCTTCCTGGCCCAGGGATCGAACTCAGGTCTCCTGCACTGCAAGCAGATTCTTTACTCTCTGAGCCACCAGGTAAGTTAGGTGTTTTCAATGCATTTTTGACTGATATATTTCCAACCTAAGATGAGTTTATCAGCATGAAACTCCATCATACACTGAGGAAGATCTGTGTGTGTATGTGTAAATAAATACTGTAAAATAAATTTATACATGTAAATAAATCCTGTCTGTGTATATATATATAGAATTTAGCTAGCTCTACAGTAATTATGTAGCAGATGTTGTAAATGAAGTGTGTCCTCCAAGCAGAACATAAAAGAAGCAGCAATCTATACTGACAGGAGAGACATAAAGAAAATGGAGACCCATTCCCATTTTTTTTTTTTTGGACCGTCAAGTGGTCTATATTATTTAGACTTAAAGAGGGAGAGTTTACTGTGGATCATTAATTACATACTCCAGTCAAACCCTAAAAGCACCATGGGAGAAATCACAACTCTGTCTCACTGAGAGAGTTGTCAAAAGCTTGACACATTTTCCAGTAAGAGAAAAATCAGTTGCTAACTACATATGGGTTCATTTTGGCTTCCTGGAACTGAGCATGTCTTATGAGACTCATGCACGGCATGCTATTACAGCTGTATATCATCACAGAGAAAAAAAAATAATTGGTTTTCCTTGGAGCATCTCTAAGTTGATGTCATATTCAACAACCCTGTAGTTGAAAAATCTATATGTGATGGATGAAGTCTGGACAGTCTTTTGAATTTAATTCCTCCCGTGCCAGCTTCTGCAGGACCTAAGGTACGTGTCATTCTGAGGAGAGTGCATGCAGTATTTAGAGAGTGCACCCAGGAGCTACTTCTGCCAGATAATAAATCACAGAAGAACAGCGTGTCTCAGGTGGACGGCAGCTTCGTTCCTCACTCTTAACCATGCCATGGAGGAGCCCGGCTAACCCTGGACCCTCACACTGGGGTCAGTGCCAAGGCGTGGCTTGAATCGCGGCTGTGCATCAGGGAGCTGAGGCAGGTGGCTTCTCCTTCTCTGGATGTAACGACTTTGGGGACAGCCTTCTATATACAGGCTTCCAAGGTGGGTTCCAGGCACAGGACCAACACCTTCCCTCCAGGAACACTTCCTTATGAGACATAGTACTACTTCAGTATATGCTGATGGACTGGGGGTTGTGGATTAGCAGATGCAAACTTGTGTATTTAGACTGGATAAACAAGGTCCTACTGTATAACATAGGGAACAATAGTCAATGTCCTCTGATAAACCACAGTGGAAAAGAATATGAAAAAGAATGTATACACATGTATTCTATTTTTCTATCTATTCATTCTAGTAAGTTTTGAGAGTTTGATATTGAAAGTCCAACTAAAAGTCTTAATTTATCTACTTAAAAAAAATAATTGTAATATATTGGGCTTCCCTGGTGGATCAGTGGGTAAAGAGTTCGCCTTGCGGTTGCAAGGGGCGCCGGTTCAATCCCTGGCACGGGAAGATCCCATATGCTGTGGAGCAGCTGGACCGGTGTGTCCAATTATGGAGCACATGTGCCCAGAGCCGGTGCTGTGCAACAAGAGAGGCCACCGCGATGGGAGGCCGACACAGGCCTAAGAATTAAGACAAATGAAAATAAATAAATGAAGGACCAATAAAAGAGGCCAAAGTTAAAAAAAAATAATTGTAATATATAGTGGAACTATATGTAACTTTGTTCTGTATTTTCCAAGTCTCCTATAAATGTGTTATCATACTTTCATAATTTAAAAAATAAAAAAAATTAAAGAATATGTATATGTGTGTATGTGTGTGTGTGTGTGTAGGCATAACTGAGCCACTTGGCTGTAGAGCAGTAATCAACACAACATTGTAATTCAGCTATATTTCAGTAAAAATAATCAAAAAAGAGACTGTTTAGAGCTTTCTTTGGCCCTGACCAAAAAAAAGCCAACCTTGATATATTTTGTGGGCAACTGAATATATTTTAGGTGAACACCAATTTTCTTCCTTTTTCTTTCTCTTCCTTAGCGAGCATCTCATTTTATTTGTGCTGGATAAACAAATCCAAAGTTGGGCAGGGAAGCCTGGTCAACGGTCCTAGACTAGCCCGGCTCTGCAGTATCATCAGCACTGCAGATGTGGCCTTGGAGCTGACCTCAGGGCACAGCTGCTCCTAAACCTGGGGACCTGGCTTGGCATGGAAGATCCTTTATGGACTGAATCGAACCTGGCCTCAAGTTGTGGCCACATTGTGAAAACCAGATTTGTAACGTGTGACCTTCAAGTTAACCCGTTTTTCTTGTATTCGGTTTTATGTGAGATAACCAACTAACAGACATGGTCGTTTCTGCTGTCATTCAGTTGCTAAGCCATATCCAACCATGTGTGACTCCATGGCCTACAGCCGTGAGGTTTCTCCTCCACTATCCCCCAGAGCTTGCTCAAGTTCATGTCCATGAAGTCATTGATGCCATCCGACCGTCTCATCCTACAGAAGAGAAAGGTCCCCAGTGGTCTGTCAGCCCCTGATGTGTAATGTGTGTAACATAAGACTGATACAGTTAATCCTACCTCTGACCAGAAGACAAAGCTTTTAAGTCATTAATATGTTGGAGGTAAGTGACTGACATATTGTTTCAGTGAATTATCACCAATGAGACAACAGATGAGGAGAACAGAGGATCCTTACCGATCAGGAGCGCTTCCTTCTCTGATTTCAGGCCTTGGCTTCTTTTCTCCACGTTGTTCTCTCGGTCTTGGTTGACCAAAGCAACTGTCAACACGTTGATTTCCTATAAAGTTAAAAAACAAAACCATGAGGGTTTTTGTGCATTCCAACAAAAACCACCAGGTCTTTCAATGACCTCTATAAAAGAGGTCATTGCTTCCATTCATAACTGAAGATCAACTTGTGTATGTGGTGGATCAATCTGCCCACGAACAGAAAAACCATTCTACAATTGAGGCTCCTAGCTACTGCTCCCAACAAACCCATTTCTAAACACCTGCAAAGTGGCACAGTATCTTATTTTGTCCACATTTTGATAAAACTCTGTTAATGAAACAGAGTCATTTGACTGTAGCTACTTTAACAATTTTTTATTTCGGGTATGAAAAATTTTCCTGAAAAGCACATACCAGCTCATTTATAAAATTTTGTAAGTAATTTGTGTGAGTGTGTGGGTACACAAGGCCTATTGGGAAGGTTAGATAGAATTGTTGCTAGGAGTGTCTAAGTTGAGGAAGCGTATGTTCTTATATACAACTGCAAAAGATAGATAAAGCAAAGATTGGGAAATTCTTTGGACGCAAAAAATGAAGAACTGTACAACAAGCTGGTGTGCAAGACTGGACTATTTTTAGTTTTTTTTTAATGCTGTCTTTTTAATTTAAAAACAGAAAAAGATTTAATTCATCTTGTTCCAGACATGACATGAGGACTCAAAAATGGGGAATGATTTAAAGAAAATCAGATTTCATGATGGGAGACCTGTGCATAGGGATGGTAGAATCATCAGAGTACTTGAGTCTTGTGGAAGGGACATTTCTTACTGAAAGACAGGTAAAAGGACTAACTCACTGGATAGGGGCTTCCCTGGTAGCTCAGTGGCAAAGAATCCACCTGCCAATGCAGGATGGGTTTGATTCCTGGTCAGGGAGGATCTCCCATACTGTGGAGCAACTAAGCCTGGGCACCACGAATACTGAGCCTGTGCTCCTGAGCCCAGGAGTCACAACTACTGAACCTGTGCTCCCAAGCGAGAGAAGCCACTTCAATGAGAAAGCTGCACACCACAACAAAAAGTAGTCCCCGCTCTCCACAACTAGAGAAAACTGTGTGTGTACAGCAACATTAAGACCCAGCACAGCCAAACAAATTTGTCACCTTAGAAAGAGAAGCTGGGGGCTTCCCCTGGTGGTCCAGTGGATAAGGACACCGCCTTGCAGTGCAAGGGGCGCCGGTTCGATCCCTGGCCCGGGAAGACCCCATGTGCTGCAGAGTGGCTGGCCCAATGTGTCCAATTACTGAGCCAGAGCTCTGGAGTGCATGCGCCCAGAGCTGGTGCTCTGCAACGAGAGAGGCCACTGCATGGGAGGCCTACACAGGCCAAAGAACAAAATAAAGATAGACAAAAATGATAAATAACTGAGAAAGAGCTGTGGCATGAAGTTAAAAAAACAAACAAAAACAACTAAGGCTACTGTTTCCATTAGAGAATGAAGGCTCTGTCAGAAGGACGGAGGACAGGAAGGTAGGGGCAGAGGGCAACTTAGGTGGCCTGGCCAGCATTTCCCAGACCAGAAGTGGTTGCAGGACAGCTATTGAGCTCATCTTTATAAATTAACAAAGTTGGTCAGATAAAAGAATATAGGAAATTGTTGGGAGAAGGCTGAGCCTGTAAAGAGCCTACCCCTCACCTGGAGACGTTCAAATTAAGAATGGTCCAGGGCAAGTCTGGAGCCAGCTAGGCATAAAAGGTCATGAGAACGAAAGGTGCTCTTCAACTTCCACAAAAGGGATCTTGGGAAACAGCCCCAGAAGAAATACAATCCAGAACTTGTAAACAACAAACCCAAAGGTTTATGCAGATGGATTAGAAGACCTCATAAAGAAGAGTCACAGGGAATCCCTTCTGTCATGAACTAAGACAGGTAAAAGGACTATACTGGATAGGGGCTTCCTGGTAGATGGCAAAGAATCCACCTGCCAATGCAGGATGGGTTTGATTCCTGGTCAGGGAGGATCTCCCATACTGTGGAGCAACTAAGCCTGGGCACCACGAATACTGAGCCTGTGCTCCTGAGCCCAGGAGTCACAACTACTGAACCTGTGCTCCCAAGCGAGAGAAGCCACTTCAATGAGAAAGCTGCACACCACAACAAAAAGTAGTCCCCGCTCTCCACAACTAGAGAAAACTGTGTGTGTACAGCAACATTAAGACCCAGCACAGCCAAACAAATTTGTCACCTTAGAAAGAGAAGCTGGGGGCTTCCCCTGGTGGTCCAGTGGATAAGGACACCGCCTTGCAGTGCAAGGGGCGCCGGTTCGATCCCTGGCCCGGGAAGACCCCATGTGCTGCAGAGTGGCTGGACCAATGTGTCCAATTACTGAGCCAGAGCTCTGGAGTGCATGCGCCCAGAGCTGGTGCTCTGCAACGAGAGAGGCCACTGCATGGGAGGCCTACACAGGCCAAAGAACAAAATAAAGACAGACAAAAATGATAAATAACTGAGAAAGAGCTGTGGCATGAAGTTAAAAAAACAAACAAAAACAACTAAGGCTACTGTTTCCATTAGAGAATGAAGGCTCTGTCAGAAGGACGGAGGACAGGAAGGTAGGGGCAGAGGGCAACTTAGGTGGCCTGGCCAGCATTTCCCAGACCAGAAGTGGTTGCAGGACAGCTATTGAGCTCATCTTTATAAATTAACAAAGTTGGTCAGATAAAAGAATATAGGAAATTGTTGGGAGAAGGCTGAGTCTGTAAAGAGCCTACCCCTCACCTGGAGACGTTCAAATTAAGAATGGTCCAGGGCAAGTCTGGAGCCAGCTAGGCATAAAAGGTCATGAGAACGAAAGGTGCTCTTCAACTTCCACAAAAGGGATCTTGGGAAACAGCCCCAGAAGAAATACAATCCAGAACTTGTAAACAACAAACCCAAAGGTTTATGCAGATGGATTAGAAGACCTCATAAAGAAGAGTCACAGGGAATCCCTTCTGTCATGAACTAAGAGCTGTAAGGGCCAGACAGATTTAGCAGGAAAGAGGATGGAACAACATTCACTGATGAGGACAGTGTTACTGAAGAGACATGTAAACAATGAACTTCAGGGCTGAGTGGAAAAATCTCTCCCAGATGGGGTGATCTGTTAACAGCCTGGATGATAACTGGGACCAAATGAAATCACTGAGCAGCGTCCGGCAGACAATGCGCCCACAGGAACGGCCCAGAGTGGTGTCCTGGGGCCATCACACAGTGGAGGATCCAGGTCTATGGAGGAAAATGGACCACAGAAGGCAGACAGCCCATCAGAAGCCAGCAAGAAAGGGCAAGGGCAGGCCAGACTGAGCCCAGTCAAGAGTGTCCCCATGGCCACAGCTGGAGTCATACAGGAAGGGGACTCTTGAATGGGCTCCCACAAACGCTGCCCAATCAACAAGTCTACAAGGATCGGATATGCCTTACCAGTGACTGCTGTGAAGATGTTTTAGGGTTGGATACATAAGGATGGAAGACTGAGAGATTTGGGATCACCATTCGCAGAAAGTTTTCTTCAGACTGAAAACTGCAGCCTAGGCTGTGCCGACTACGAATGGCGTGCTCCTACATGGTCACTGTCAGTGACTGCAGAGTGGACCTGCCTCTCTGCCAGGCTCCAACCAACAGAGAGCCCCGGCTTGGCAGACTTTTCAGCCTCTGGGTACCACCATGAGGTACGTCCAGGGGGAGATGTTGCTGCTGGTTTGACTCATCCAGGAGGGAGAAGAAGAACTCTGCTGGGAGGCAGTTCAGGTCTTCATGAAGCTGACCAGGCAGGTTCTCGGTACCACTGCCTGTTGTAATCAGTTGCCCTCCAGAGCCTTGGAAGAGGAACTCAATTCCATTATAATCAAATGTGTGTCCAGTCATTTAAGAAACTTGGGTTTATCACATCATTTAGTGAAACAGATCAACTTGTGACCATTCACAAGAGTTACTACTGACTAAGTGTCCCAGAGCCTAAGTTTGCTTTGGGCATGACATAAAAGCTCAGAGTCTTCAGAAAGAGAAAGACAAATACCACATGATGTCACCTCTGTGTGGAATCTAAAATATGACACAAACTATGAAATAGACTCACAGACAGAGAGGACAGAATTGTGGTTGCCAAGAAGGAAGAGAGTGGGGGGGATGGACTGGGAGCCTGGGATTAGTGGATATAAATTATTACATGTAGGATGGATAAACAAAAAGGTCTTACTGTAGAGTGTAGACTACTATATTCAATATCCTGCAATAAACCACAATGGAAAAGAATATGAAAAAGAATGTGTGTGCATATATGTACAACTGAATCACTGGCATATACCAGAAATACAACATTGCAAATCAACTATCCTTTATAAAATAAAGTTTAAAAAGTTCAGACTCTTGGGCTTCCCTGGTGGTCCATTGGGTAAAGTGTCTGCCTTGCAGTGCAAGGGGTGCTGGTTCAATCCCTGTCCCAGGAAGATCCTACATGCCCCGGAGTGGCTGAACCACTGTGTCCAATTAGGGAGCCAGCGCTCTGGAGTACATGCGCCCAGAGCCGGTGCTCTGCAACATGGGAGGTCACTGCAATGGGAGGCCCACACAGGTCAAAGAATAAAGATGGATGAAAATAAAAAATAAAAAAAAAACAAAAGAGGCCAAAATTTAAACTAAAAAAAAAAAAAAAAGTTCAGACTGTTGCTGGTAGTATTAGAAAGTTAATGAGATGAATGAATGCTTTTGCTATACATTTGGCCAGACAAAATTTAAAGTTAACGTGGATGTGTTTTACGGGTCTGAAGGCAGAGCAGTAGTTCTGAATAGCCACTTCATGGGTTGTGCTTTTATCTTTTCCACTATAACAAAACAAGGGAGCAGTACTGTCATGAGTTGTGACTCAACGGTTCCTTAAAAAAGTTCATTTCACTGGTCTGTATCATAGTAGGTCTGTTTAACAAGAGAATTACAATTACTAGTAAGTCGCAAGTTTGGGGTTGTCTCCCAAGCGGGGAGTAGATATAAGCACTATCTGTACCCTCCTCTGATGCTTTCATTAAGCTGTCATCCAGAGTTGATCAAAAGGGCTCCATCACTATAACTGGTTAAAGGGAGAAGGCGGAAGTAAGTAATTTAAGTTAAATCCTTCCTATACTTAAGCTAAACCTATTTTTGCTTTCAGTCACTCAGTAAATATTTATGCTGTATCCATACATTACATGCCTACCACATGCCAAAGAATGCTAAGTACTTAAGGATACTGAGTCCAGAAGTGGCAAGAAGTATATGTATACCCAGGCGAAAGCAAACAATTCTTATAAAAGGTCTGCAAGAAAGCTTCTGGGAAATGCCAGCAGATGAAATCGGACAGGTAGGTGGACGGGGATAAGGAGCTGGAACTGTACTTGGAAAGCTTAATGAATGAGGAGTGTACAGCCGCAGAGTGTTTGAACAATTCTGCATTTTAGGATACTGGTTTGGAGGCAGGGGTTCCATGCTGGAGTCTGGCACAATCATGCATTTATTTTTAACCTTTGAATGATGGGGCTAAAAATCAATTCAGTGGCGGGCAGAGGGCAAACCATAAGACAGATTTAAGAGACAGAACTAAAATGCCGAGCTGGATGAAGCATAAACTGGAATCCAGATTGCTGGGAGAAATATCAATAACCTCTGATATGCCAATGACACTACCCTAATGGCAGAAAGCAAAGATGAACTGAAGAGCCTCTTAATGAAGATGGAAGAGGAGAGTGAAAAGGCTGGCTAAACTCAACATTCAAAAAACTAAGGCTGTGGCATCTGGTCCCATCACGTCACGGCAAATAGATGGACAAACAATGGAAACAATGACAGACTTTATTTTCTTGGGCTCTAAAAGCACTGTGGACAACAACTGCAGCCATGCAATTAAAAGATGCCTGCTCCTTGGAAGAAAAGCTATGATGAACCTAGAGAGACTATTAAAAAGCAAAGACATCACTTTGCCAACCGAGGTCATACAGTCAAAGCTATGGTTTTTCCAGGAGTGATGTACAGATGTGAGAGCAGGGCCATAAAGGAAGCTGAACCCAGAAACGATGCTTTTGATCTGTGGTGCTGGAAGACACTTGAGAGTCGCCTGGGCTGCAAGGAGATCAAATCAGTCACTCCTAAAAGAAATCAACCCGGAATATTCATTGGAAGGACGAATGCTGGACTGCCAATACTTTGGCCACCTGATAAGAACAGCTGACTCACTGGAAAAGATCAGGATGATGATGGGAAAAATTGAGGGCAGGAGGAGAAGGGGGCGACAGAGGATGTGGTGGTTGGACGAGCATCACTGACTCAATAAACATGAATCTGAGCAGGCTCTGGGAGATAGTGGACAACAGGGAAGCCTGGTGTGCTGCAGCTCACGGGGTCGCAAAGAGTCGGACGTGACGGAGCGACCGAACATCAAGAAAAACCTAGAAAAAATATGACGACCTGTTGGATTAGGAAAATGTTGAGAATGACCAATTGCCTCTGTGAAAAGCAGAAGACAGAAAAAGGCAGGTTATACAAAGATGATTTGCCCAATTTTGGAAATACTGACATTAAGATTTCTATGAAATACTATCATATTGACATATTTTAGAGGAAGAAGGATCTAGAAGCTTTTGAACCTTAGAATCAAGGCGCTGGCAGCTTTTTCATGGCCCATTTCTTGGGCTCGTGTTTGCAGCACTCAACCTTGGTGCCTCCTACTGGGGCATAGCAACGGCTTGCTTACTGCTTGGCATAAATGACGTGGCTTCCCTAAGCTCAGTGTTCCTCTCCTGCAACATAATACACTGCCTACGCAAGCTTTCATCTGGGCCCCTCTATGGGAGCACGATGAGGATGCAAGATCCAGGAAGATAAATCTGGTGAAGCCAGGACTGCTGTCTGGTAGCACAGGATAGAACCTCAACTGTATGTTTGCCAAAACCTTCTCTGAGAACAATCCATCCCAGAACAAACTGACCCTAAGGGGGCACATTTTAAAGGGTATCAGAGGACAGAACTACTTTGAACTTTGTCTCGAACTCTTACAAACCCGTCTATTGTTGCAGTTGTACAGTCGCTAGTTGATTTGAAAGCATTAATTCTTGTGGGCTCAGCTTTCTTCATGATCCAACGCTCAAATCTGTACGTGACGACTGGAAAAACCACAGCTCTGACTATATGGGCCTTTGTCAACAAAGAGATGTCTCTGCTTTTCAGTACATTGTCTAGGTTGGTCATAGCTTTCCTTCCATGGAGTGTCTTTGCCTTTCAGGGCTTCAGTCACTGTCCACAGTGATTCTGGAGCACAAGAAAATAAAATCTGCTTCCACTTTTCCCACTTCTATCTGCCATGAAGTGATGTGATCAGATGCCATGATCTTGGTACAAAATCAATGAGGGTTTTTTTTTGGGTGGGGGCGGGGGTCAGGTTGGGGAGGGAGGGGAGCGGGCGGGCCACTTCTATTGGTCTTTCTCTATTTTCATCCGTCTTTGTTCTTTTGGCCAGGGGCCTCCCATCGCGGTGGCATCTGTCGCAGAGCACCAGCTCTGGGCGCATGTGCGCCAGAGCTCCGGCTCGGTAATTGGACACATCGGTCCAGCCGCTCCGCGGCATGTGGGATCTTCCCAGGCCAGGGATCAAACTGGCGCCCCTTGCACTGCAAGGCGGTGTCCTTACCCACTGGACCACCAGGGAAAGCCCAATGAGGGGTTTTAAGTGCAAATCTTAGTCCTATTTTAAGAGTTTCATATTTTCTACTTAGGATGTTCCAACTCATCTATTTAGTAATTGGGTAACATCTTTCACTGCATCATAAGGTGGCCTTAAGCCTTTCTCTTAAAAATCTTTTTTGACTATACTTTAATCTTTTTTTTTTTTTAACATACTATAACCTTTTTTTACTCATTTCCACCCCAAACCTCTGGAATATAGCAGGAACCCTTTATCATTAGAAACATAAAATGTGTAGACTTTTATCCCATACAAATTATTTACTCCAGTAGACGTACTATGCCCTGAAGAACTGCATGTCTACTGGTGGAGGTGTTCCAGGTGCCTAGAGGCTGCAGACTGAATACAGTAAGTGCAGACGTGGCTAGGAAGGGAAGGAGGTTATTAAGGACGAATTGCTAATGGCGAACAAAGTACCCAGTAGGAAGGAAACATCAGGATGGGATCAAGAGCTTCTTCACTGGGAGATCAATAGGACTGTGAAATGGTATTCCAAGGGCAGTGGCAAGAACACCACACACCTGACACAGCCAGAGAGCACTCCAGACTAGAAAACACACCGTAAGTAACGAGTCTGCACTTGGCCAGAAAATGAGCAGGGCTATCTAATAAATCTTTTTACTGTCTACCTTTTAACTCTAATTTCTGTGTCACTTAAAGGGAATCATGAAAGTGTTGGAAGAAGAGATTTTCAATAAACTAGATATCGTGAAGGGTTCTTTTTTTTTTTTTTCTTCAGACTTCTGAAAGGTTAGCTACTCAAAGGCAGAAATTTCCCCTTTAAGGGTCCTTTACCAATTACTTTGAGAGATAGCCAAAGTAATCTGTCCATTTAGAGAAGCTCTTTCTCAATAATTTACCAAGCTAGGATTGTGCTTTCTTGTTGCTGTTTCATTTTTGTTCCCCAACACCTATCCAAGCCCCTAAGAACCAAGAATGTGGCTTCTTAAGCTTTATAAAATCCTGTTATTCCTTTCAACCTTTCCTTATTCCTGTGACTGCCTTCACTTTGGTGCTAATTTCTTTCTCCCACAGAGCATCTTGAATACAGGATGTATACCCACTGTAGCTACTGCCTTCCCACCTGAAATCTCAGCGTTCTCCTCAGCCACCCCATGAAACTATTCTTTGAATGACTTTCAGTGATGGCTTATATTTTCCTCAGTCTTCGTACCTCGTGACATTTGACCTCACTGACTCGGCGCTTCTTAAACTGTGTCACCTGAGTATATTACATAAAACGTGCTGGTATTTTTCCTCCTGATATTTAATCTCACCTTCATTGGCTTCTGAAACTTCCCTCTACTGGCCAAGTACACATGGGTAAGATACTTCCTTATAGTCTGACTCTGGTACTTTCGCCAAAGCTCCGTCACCACTTCTTCTCCTCCGTGTCCTTTGATCAATGCTCTTTCATTCTCATGGGTTCATCTATTATCACACTGAAAGAATTAACTTCTGTTCCTTCTTAAGTGACCACTGGGCTCATTTGCTTGAATTTATCACTCCCCATTTCAAATTCAAAATGAGAGGTGGGGGACTTCCCTGGTGATGCAGTGGATAGGAATCCACCTGTCAGTGCTGGGCACACAGGTTCAGTCCCTGGTCCAGGAAGATTTCACACACACGCCATGGAGCAACTAAGCCCGTGTGCCCCAACTACTGAGCCTGTTTGCCAAGCACCTTCAGCCTGTGCTCTGCAGCAAGAGAAGCCACCGCAGCGAGAAGCCTGTGCACCGCAGTAAGAGTAGCCCTCACTTGCCATCAACTAGGGAAAGCCTGAATACAGCAGCAAAGACCCAGTGCAACCAAAATAAATGCATAAAAATAAATCAGTCTATGAAAATGAGAGCTAGTCATGAGGTGTAGAAGAAACACTACAGGCCTTGGCTCTTCCACTAACAATGCATTGACCTTGGGCAAGTTATGCAGCATCTTCAAGCCTCAGATCAGTCGTCCAAAACTGACGGTGCTGGATAGGCTTCATCACCTCTGAGTAAGGTATCATGGAACGCCATCGGTTCTAAGGAGGTGACACAGCAGGTCCAAGGCGTAGATCTCTAGAGTTGCCAGCCTATTACTTTTTTCTTCTGTTTTATAATATAAGTCTTCTATTAAAAGGGATGTTCTCACTTTTATTTAAAAACTTTGATTACTCTTTATTAAGTCCATTATTGACTGAAAAATAGTGCAAATATATATTCTATGCAAAATAATGTGATTTCAGATTATAAAAAGAACAGAATCATTCTTTAAGTTGAAATTCCTACCTCCATGTACTCTTTTTTTAGACTCGGCGCTTCTTAAACTGTGTCACCTGAGTATATTACATAAAACGTGCTGGTATTTTTCCTCCTGATATTTAATCTCACCTTCATTGGCTTCTGAAACTTCCCTCTACTGGCCAAGTACACACGGGTAAGATACTTCCTTATAGTCTGACTCTGGTACTTTCACCAAAGCTCCGTCACCACTTCTTCTCCTCCGTGTCCTTTGATCAATGCTCTTTCATTCTCATGGGTTCATCTATTATCACACTGAAAGAATTAACTTCTGTTCCTTCTTAAGTGACCACTGGGCTCGTTTGCTTGAATTTATCACTCCCCATTTCAAATTCAAAATGAGAGGTGGGGGACTTCCCTGGTGATGCAGTGGATAGGAATCCACCTGTCAGTGCTGGGCACACAGGTTCAGTCCCTGGTCCAGGAAGATTTCACACACACGCCATGGAGCAACTAAGCCCGTGTGCCCCAACTACTGAGCCTGTTTGCCAAGCACCTTCAGCCTGTGCTCTGCAGCAAGAGAAGCCACCGCAGCGAGAAGCCTGTGCACCGCAGTAAGAGTAGCCCTCACTTGCCATCAACTAGGGAAAGCCTGAATACAGCAGCAAAGACCCAGTGCAACCAAAATAAATGCATAAAAATAAATCAGTCTATGAAAATGAGAGCTAGTCATGAGGTGTAGAAGAAACACTACAGGCCTTGGCTCTTCCACTAACAATGCATTGACCTTGGGCAAGTTATGCAGCATCTTCAAGCCTCAGATCAGTCGTCCAAAACTGACGGTGCTGGATAGGCTTCATCACCTCTGAGTAAGGTATCATGGAACGCCATCGGTTCTAAAGAGGTGACACAGCAGGTCCAAGGCGTAGATCTCTAGAGTTGCCAGCCTATTACTTTTTTCTTCTGTTTTATAATATAAGTCTTCTATTAAAAGGGATGTTCTCACTTTTATTTAAAAACTTTTGATTACTCTTTATTAAGTCCATTATTGACTGAAAAAATAGTGCAAATATATATTCTATGCAAAATAATGTGATTTCAGATTATAAAAAAAGAACAGAATCATTCTTTAAGTTGAAATTCCTACCTCCATGTACTCTGTGATCTAAACAATTTAATACTCTGGGTAGGAGTGTGTGTCGTGGTTTGGGGTCAGGATAGGAGTTGTAATACCTTTTAAATATTTGCCTTTTAATAAAAAGTGCAAAAAGGGGTCAAAAAAGTTTAAAATATGAGCAGATTGTGATTTGAAAGGGCAGGAAAATAGCAGTATATGACAAAATATGTTCAGTAGGGAAACAAAGTTCACAATTTATAAGAAGTAATCAACATTTCCTTAAGTAAGTGAAAGCAAGTTCAGTAGATAAGAGTAACTACAAAATATAAAGTAATTCAATGTATTAGAGCAAGGTATGTTTCAGTTACATTATTGTGTCCCTTTCTAAATATTTAATCTTGAATAAAAGACGGTGTTCTATGGTACATATATACAATGGAGTATTACTCGGCCATGAAAAGGAATGCATTTGAGTCAGGTGTAGTGAGGTGGAGAAACCTAGCGCCTGTTCTACAGAGTGAAGTGAATCAGAAAGAGAAAAAGAAATATTGAATGTGAATGCATGTGTATGGAATCTAGAAAACCAGCACTGATGAAATGACTCACAGAGAAGACATGAAGATGTGGACATAGAGAATGGACATGTGGACACAGTGGGGGAAGAAGAGGGTAGGAGAAATTGAGAAAGCAGCACTGACATATACATACAACCATGTGTAAAGAGACAACGAACCAGAAACGGCCACATCACACGGGCAGCCTGGCCCGGCACTCTGTTGTGACCTAGAGGGCCGGGATGGGAGCGGGAGGGAGGCCCACAGGGGAGGGGACAGGTGGACACCCAGAGCTGATTCAGGTTAGCAGTGGACACCAGCACAACGCTGCAAAGCAATTTTCCTCCAATTAAATAATTCATTAACGATAAAAAGACCGGGCTTCCCTGGTGGTCCAGTAGGTAAAGAGTCCACCCTGCAGCGTAAGCGGCACTGGTTTGATCCCTGGCCCAGGAAGACCCCACATGCCATGGAGCGGCTGGATCAGTGTGTCCAATTAGGAGCCAGAGCTCTAGAGCACATGCACCCAGAGCCAGTGCTCTGTGACAACAGAGGCCACTGCGATGGGAGGCCCACACAGGCCAAAGAATAAAGATGGATGAAAATAAATAAATAAAAAACCAATAAAAGAGGCCAACATTTAAAAAATAAATAAAAGATAAAAAGACCGTGTTCTTTGGAATGAACGGGATGTCCTTATTCTTAAAAATGTGTGAATCTGAGTCGTTCCTGGGGTGGTGGATTCTTCTAAAGTTCTAGAATTCTGTGTCTAAAGTCCAGTTCACCTCCCCAGTTGGACCGCCTTCTCTTCTAACTTTTCTGCTTCTATGGTGTTTCCAGCACCATCATTCTTCCACATTCTGGCCTGTGGTTCACTCTCTCCTATCTGCTATGAGCTCTCTAGGTCAGAACTGTATCATGGGGGCTTCCCTGGTGGTTCAGTGGGTAAAGCATCCGCCTTGCAGTGCAAGGGGCGCCAGTTCGATCCCTGGCCTGGGAAGATCCCACATGCCATGGAGCAGCTGGATGGGTGTGTCCAATTACAAGCCAGCGCTCTGGAGCACATGCACCTGGAGCCAGTGCTCTGCGACAAGGGAAACCGCTGCAATGGGAGGCTCAGACAGGCCAAACGACAAAGATGGATGAAAATAAATGAATGAAAGACCAATAAAAGTGGCCAAAAATTTTAAAAAATATATTAAAAAGAACAGTATCACGTATCTGTGAAGGGTCTCTCAGGCCCCCCCCACCATTTCCACCCGCAGCGCCCTGCGATCTGCTCTCCTCGATCATACGTGGCCCCTGCAGGCGCCTGCCGCCTCTGGTGGCTTTCTCTTCTGGTCAAACCTTCCGTGGTAGCACCCAACCCGTCTTCTAAAATGCCACTTGATCGTGTCCATCCCCACTTGAAAACTCAGATGCCTGGGGACTTCCCTGGCGGCCCAGTGGCTAAGACTCCATGCCCCAAAGGGTGGGTTCGATCCCAGGGCAGGGAACTGGATCCCATTGCTCTCACTAAGACCCGGAGCGGCCAAATAAATACATAATATAAACACTAAAAAAAAAAAAACCCTCTTAGATGCTTTCTGACAACCCATGGGAAAATGCCACACAGAGCCTGACATTTCAGATTCAATTCTACTTGTATAGCCCCTCCCCTTTAGACGTCATGCCCAGATACATTCTTAGAAACCCTCTCCTTTTCTTCATCACTTCCTACCTATGTCTTTACACACGGTGCAAGTCCCACACCTCTTAGCAGCATTTTTTCTGGTGTTTGTACGTTTCCCTCTGTCAACACATTTCCTGTGTCACTTACAGGGCAGCTGACCACTTATACACAGAAAGCCACCGCCCGCTCCTTCAGGGAACTCCCATGTCCAAGCAAGTGAGGCAGCCCCGCCAAGTGGGGCCTGCGCTCTAACTTTGCCAGCATGGTTTACGTCCTGGGTCAGTTTGGGCAGGGCATCTCTGAACTTCCTTTTACATAAAGCATGGGCAACAACCTAGGCCTACCCCCCACCCCCCCCGGGGTGCTGTGAAGGCCAAATGTCGTATGCGAGATGGTGCCTTTGAAAGCTATAACCTTCTTGAATATTGTTGCATCACTATTGTTATGATCATTGTGATCAATATTTGCTTTTAGATTACTCTCAGGACTGAGTGGACACAGAAAAGGCACACAATGCATCCTTGGGGAACTGCACGCAGGTGCAAACTCTGTAGAAAACCTTGACTGCAATTACACCGTCGTGGTGCTGGGGAAGACTCCTGAGGGTCCCCTGGACTGCAGGGAGACCAAATCTGCCAATCCTAAAAGGAAATCAACCCTGAATACTCACTGGAAAGACTGACGCTGACGCTGAAGCTCCAATACGTTGGGCACTTGATGTGAAGAGACAACTCTTTGGAAAAGACTGATGCTGGGGAAAATGGAAGGCAGAAGAGAAGGGGAGGACAGAGGACGAGATGGTTGGATGGCATCACCGAGCCCACAGACATCCGCTTGAACAAGCTCGGGGAGATGGTGAAGGACAGGGAAGCCTGGCGTGCTACAGTCCACGGGATCGCAAAGAGTCAGACAGGGCTGAGTGACTCAACTGAACAGTCATATAAAAACATGTATGCAAAACTGAGAAACTGGGTAGGATTCAGACTGTGCATATTTTCTGTTTTCTAAATGTTCTGTTCACTGTTCTTTTCCTGCTACCCTAGGATTTACAAAGAAATAAAAAGATGCCGAGGACATGCAGATGCCATTTTAAAGAGCTGTATGTAAGCACAGCCAGTAGTAGATGACTATGTCGCTGAGTAATCCTCACCACACACATTTGAAAGAAGACGACCACCACCCCGTGGCCCTGCAAGGGCTGGTAAGCCCTTCAGCTGCGAGTGCAAGGTGAGGGAGACAGTCGTCAAGAGCCACCTGGTAAAGATTCACCATGTCACCGCCCCACTGCCGACAGCACGCCCAAGGCCAACGTTCCTTCTCGGCCTTCCATGTTCCGTGTTTGCTTCGAGGGCTTCAACTTAGACATCGCACTCCTGAAGTCAGGGGCCCACAGACAGTGGACAAGATGTCTATCAGCGATTTCAGTAGCCTTGACTCAAGTTTTTTCCCAAGCAGCCAAAGCAATCTATCTGCTGCTGTGCCAGTCTCTACTAACTTTCAGCTGTTCCTCACAAGATCAGAACCACGGTCAGGGAGGGAGGAGAACAGAGATACTTCTCACACTTTCCTTTCTGAACCAGTGACTGCCACGGTCACACAGCAGTGGCTGATAGATGAAGGAATGACCCATAAGCAATGGCTGAGAATAATGAAAGGATATCCCCACGTGGCGCCATGGTAAAGAATCCACCTGCCAGCAGAGGACCGGGTTCAAACCCTGGGTGGGGAAGATACCCTAGAGGAGGGAAAGGGCAACCCACTCCAGTGTTCTTGCCCAGAGAATCCCATGGACAGAGGAGCCTGGAGGGCTGCAGTCCATGGGGTCGCAAAGGGTCAGACATAACTAAGCACACACGCAGAGAATGGTGGAAGAATGGTAGATTTTGACACAGAAGTCCAGCTTTGAGTGCCGTTCACTTGCTGTGTGCCCTTGTTTCATTATTTCTCTTGGTTAAAAGAGAGATTTGAATCAGATGAGCTCTACGGTGTCTTCTGGCCCCAGATTTCATCTCTGCTCTGTGCCCTTTATCCTGACTTGGAGCTTCCCTTCAAAGTAAAGCAGCCAACATGGTACTGACCATATAAACGTATCCTGGATTGCAGTGCCAATAATAATTAGAAAGGAAAGAAGATAGAAAAAACAGTTCAGCAAATGGATAAAAGGACTGAAGAGGATGAGCGAGTAACCTTCAAAATGTCTTGTGGTTCAAGGGAAAGTAAGACAACATTGATCCATAAGAGTGAACACGATGGTAAGAATTTCCCGTGGCTTAGAAGTCCCAAGGCCTCACTGATCTTACCATTTGCTGAGGCTTGATACTGCCAGTCCTGAGGGTCGGGGGCTCCCACCCACCTGTCCTTTTGCTCAGCAGATCTCTTATGTCCAGGATCTGCATAAGGGAGCCTCAGAGTAGCCATCTGCCAGCAGGCATGAGGCGCGCCTGTCCTCAGCGAAGAAGCAGGGATTTACCACAACACTAGCTCGTTTTCCATGCCAGAATGTTCCACCTCACTGGGCTTCCGCAGTTGGACTCAGACCAAATGCATGCATTATGTCCTAAGACAACCCCAAGATTTTCTAAAATTTCCAGTTGCAAAGATTAAAATTGGTGAGATCTGGTTATAGATCCTAAAAAGGACTCTAAGGAAGAGACGAGTCGATGTGGCTTAGTTACAAGAAATAAAGCATTTCTTTTGGTGGCTTTCTTTCCAAGTCATCCTTGGTTACATTTATTTAATAAACACATACAGTGTCTACCCTGTGCAGGCAGTATTATAAGAACGTTCTGAGGACTTCCCCTGGTGGTCCAGTGGCTAAGACTCTGCACTCCCAGTGAAGGAGGCCCAGGTTCAATCCATGGTCGGGGAATGAGATCCCATGAGCCACAATGGAAGATCCTGTGTGTTGCCGCTAAGACCTGGTGCAGTCAGATAAGTTAGTAAATAAATAACTACAGAAAGAACTTATTATTATGAACTCACACAATCTTCCTAAGGAGGACCAAGCCCTAGGCAGTCAGCGCGGCTGCCTTCTCATTTTACAGACAAGGACAGTGAGGACTGGAGAGACCGAGGGCTTGCCTCATGGCTTCCCCGGTGGCTCAGGGTACAGAATTGGCCTGCAGTGCAGGAGATGTGGGCTCGGTCCCTGGGCGAGGAAGGTCCCCTGTAGAAAGAAATGGGAGTCCCCTCTTGCCTGGAGAATTCCACAGACAGGGAAGCCTGCAGGAGATAGATGGGCGAAAGGAAAGAAGATAGAAAAACAGTTCAGCAAATGGAAAAAGAAATGGTTCCTTGTGGTTCAAGGGAAAGTAAGACAACATTGATCCATAAGAGTGAACACGATGGTAAGAATTTCCCGTGGCTTAGAAGTCCCAAGGCCTCACTGATCTTACCATTTGCTGAGGCTTGATACTGCCAGTCCTGAGGGTCGGGGGCTCCCACCCACCTGTCCTTTTGCTCAGCAGATCTCTTATGTCCAGGATCTGCATAAGGGAGCCTCAGAGTAGCCATCTGCCAGCAGGCATGAGGCGCGCCTGTCCTCAGCGAAGAAGCAGGGATTTACCACAACACTAGCTCGTTTTCCATGCCAGAATGTTCCACCTCACTGGGCTTCCGCAGTTGGACTCAGACCAAATGCATGCATTATGTCCTAAGACAACCCCAAGATTTTCTAAAATTTCCAGTTGCAAAGATTAAAATTGGTGAGATCTGGTTATAGATCCTAAAAAGGACTCTAAGGAAGAGACGAGTCGATGTGGCTTAGTTACAAGAAATAAAGCATTTCTTTTGGTGGCTTTCTTTCCAAGTCATCCTTGGTTACATTTATTTAATAAACACATACAGTGTCTACCCTGTGCAGGCAGTATTATAAGAACGTTCTGAGGACTTCCCCTGGTGGTCCAGTGGCTAAGACTCTGCACTCCCAGTGAAGGAGGCCCAGGTTCAATCCATGGTCGGGGAATGAGATCCCATGAGCCACAATGGAAGATCCTGTGTGTTGCCGCTAAGACCTGGTGCAGTCAGATAAGTTAGTAAATAAATAACTACAGAAAGAACTTATTATTATGAACTCACACAATCTTCCTAAGGAGGACCAAGCCCTAGGCAGTCAGCGCGGCTGCCTTCTCATTTTACAGACAAGGACAGTGAGGACTGGAGAGACCGAGGGCTTGCCTCATGGCTTCCCCGGTGGCTCAGGGTACAGAATTGGCCTGCAGTGCAGGAGATGTGGGCTCGGTCCCTGGGCGAGGAAGGTCCCCTGCAGAAAGAAATGGGAGTCCCCTCTTGCCTGGAGAATTCCACAGACAGGGAAGCCTGGCAGGCTACAGTCCATAGGGATGGAAGACGCGGGCACAACTCAGTGACGACACTACCATAATCAAGGATCACACAACTAGTAAGAAGCAGACTCCGGGTCTGAACCCATCCTGCCTCAGTCTAGTCCTAACCACCGTGCTGGCTTGCCTCTCTGGCCCTTGTCCCCAGAAAAATGTCTGCTGAGCACTGGGCCTCCATCCCCTTCCGGAGGCTGTCATCCGTTCTGGCCCAGGGGGTGTCAGCGGGGGCTCCAGGCTGGCCCAGGAGTGCAGGCTCGGGTGCAGTCAGGAACGCAGAGGGGAGCGGGGTGGAGAGGCAGTAGGGGCCTGGCCTGGGAGCAGTGCTGGTGGGGATGGGCCTGGCTCTCTGCTGCCATTAGGCGGTGACTCCTGCGGACATGTGTGATGTCTAACCATGGTTCATGCAACAGGGAACAGCTTCAAAGGCGGAACACTGGGGCTAGTAAGGAAGACGATGGTGCACGCGTGATCCCCTGGTTTGGAAGATGTGTGCAGGGGAAGCTGAGGTCAGGGTGTGTTCCATAGACCAAGTGAGGGCCCCCAGTGGGACTGGCTAAGCAGGTGAAAAGGCTCAGGTAGGGGGAACAAGGGGAGGCCCAGCCACACCCCAAGGATGTGACAATACGGCGGAACCACTGAGGTGATGAGAAAAGAGAGAAGCGTGGAGGATACAGGAGCCATTCTAAAGGAAGAAGGGGGACTTCCCTGGTGGTCCAGGGGTCAAGCCTCTGCACATCCAATGCACGGGGCCCAGGTTTGATCCCTGGCCAGGGAACTAAGATCCCACATGCCATGCAGAGAGGCCAAGAAAATAACCAAAAAAAAAAAAAAAGAATGACAGATGAGGCACAAGCCCTAGGCAGTCAGCGCGGCTGCCTTCTCATTTTACAGACAAGGACAGTGAGGACTGGAGAGACCGAGGGCTTGCCTCATGGCTTCCCCGGTGGCTCAGGGTACAGAATTGGCCTGCAGTGCAGGAGATGTGGGCTCGGTCCCTGGGCGAGGAAGGTCCCCTGTAGAAAGAAATGGGAGTCCCCTCTTGCCTGGAGAATTCCACAGACAGGGAAGCCTGGCAGGCTACAGTCCATAGGGATGGAAGACGCGGGCACAACTCAGTGACGACACTACCATAATCAAGGATCACACAACTAGTAAGAAGCAGACTCCGGGTCTGAACCCATCCTGCCTCAGTCTAGTCCTAACCACCGTGCTGGCTTGCCTCTCTGGCCCTTGTCCCCAGAAAAATGTCTGCTGAGCACTGGGCCTCCATCCCCTTCCGGAGGCTGTCATCCGTTCTGGCCCAGGGGGTGTCAGCGGGGGCTCCAGGCTGGCCCAGGAGTGCAGGCTCGGGTGCAGTCAGGAACGCAGAGGGGAGCGGGGTGGAGAGGCAGTAGGGGCCTGGCCTGGGAGCAGTGCTGGTGGGGATGGGCCTGGCTCTCTGCTGCCATTAGGCGGTGACTCCTGCGGACATGTGTGATGTCTAACCATGGTTCATGCAACAGGGAACAGCTTCAAAGGCGGAACACTGGGGGCTAGTAAGGAAGACGATGGTGCACGCGTGATCCCCTGGTTTGGAAGATGTGTGCAGGGGAAGCTGAGGTCAGGGTGTGTTCCATAGACCAAGTGAGGGCCCCCAGTGGGACTGGCTAAGCAGGTGAAAAGGCTCAGGTAGGGGGAACAAGGGGAGGCCCAGCCACACCCCAAGGATGTGACAATACGGCGGAACCACTGAGGTGATGAGAAAAGAGAGAAGCGTGGAGGATACAGGAGCCATTCTAAAGGAAGAAGGGGGACTTCCCTGGTGGTCCAGGGGTCAAGCCTCTGCACATCCAATGCACGGGGCCCAGGTTTGATCCCTGGCCAGGGAACTAAGATCCCACATGCCATGCAGAGAGGCCAAGAAAATAACCAAAAAAAAAAAAAAAAAGAATGAACAGATTCTATGTATGCAGCAGAGCAAAGAGAATGATTACAAAATCTTTAACCAGTGCCTGGACAACTAGTAGAATAAAGATACTGGAATTGGCAGTCACAAAGAATGAGAAGGACTGGCCCAGTAGTTCAGAAATACTGGATGAAAGATCTTGGGACGACAGCTGAAACTACGGGTCTAGGAGCTCAGGAGAGCCTCTGGCTGGCGGCAGCTCTGCGGTCCCGCTTCTGTCTTCCCCTTCCACAGGGACAGCGGGCACCTGCGGTCCCTGTGCCTCTGCTGGGACGTCCCGTGCTGGCTCCAGCTGCAATCCCGTCTCTACACAGGGACAGTGTCCTTGATGCCAGCATGGTCCCTGCACACAGTGAAATCTGCAACCAATATTTTTTGAAAGAATAAATAGTAGACTCTCAATATTAGTTGTTGAATAAATCAAATGAGTCTGTTATTATACAGAGGGGATAAATTTCATAGATGAAACCGACCAGCAGTCATATGACCGGGTCAGCACCCCCAGCCAGGAGTGATCTGCCACAAGTCTGTGGCTGCCCAGTAGCTCAGTCGTGTCCGACTCTCTGTGACCCCGTGGACGGCAGCACGCCAGGCTTCCCTGTCCTTCACCGTCTCCCGGAGTGTGTTCAAATTCATGTCCGAGACCCGAAGTCTAGAAGGACGATACTTACTGAAGAGGGAAAAACACAGTGCAGTTGCACAGCTTTGGTCCCTAGATGTACATGTTGTAGCATTCACTTTAAAGTAAAAGAATCTGCTTACTGTTTTAGATTTAGACAGCACAAAGTTAATTTTGAGTTTGTATCTATCATTACTGCTTTCCATATGGTTTTTTTTTTTAGTATTTTTTTTTTTTTTTTGGCCACTTCTGCTGGTCTTTCATTCAACCATCTTTGTTCTTTGGCCTGTGTGGGCCTCCCATCGCAGTGGCCTCTCTCGCTGCAGAGCACCGGCTCTGGGCGCATGTGCTCCAGAGCTCCAGCTCAGTAGTTGGACACATCGGTCCAGCCGCTCCGCGGCACGTGGGATCTTCCCAGGCCAGGGATCGAACCAGTGCCCCTTGCACTGCGAGGCGGTGTCCTAACCCACTGGACCACCAGGGAAGCCCTGATTTCCATATATTTTTTTAAGGTTTTTTTCTTTAATTTTTATTTTACGTTTTACTTTTACAGAGTTTTGCTGTTTACAGATATGTATGATCCCAGATTAGTCATATGTATATTCCCCCCCATCCCACCCCTCCAGGCTGTCGCACAGCACCCCTGCAGGATCCTTCCTCTCGCTATAATTTTAATTTAAGTGTTCACTTTTTTGAGAGGCTATATTACAAGCTTGTAATTCTTTTCTTTCTTTTTCTCTTTTAAAATTTAAGACAGTTCTCTAGTTCCCTTTAGTTCTCATATCATTTCTTGGCTCTCTCATTACAAATACATATGTATTTAAAAACACACATATATTTTTAATATAGAACATTTACAGAATATATATTTTAAAAGATAACCAAAATCCTACTACTTAGCTGTAAGTACTATTAACATTCAGATATCTATCTTTCATATTTTAAACAGAATCCTCCTCCCATATACATATATATACTATTATATATATACACAGACATGAATGTATCTATATATCTATATAGTTGTGGGTGTATACATATATAGCTGTTTAATTCTTCTTTGGAAAAATGGGATTATCCCACATATACTTGTAATAAGAGAACTCTGACAGGAAAGAGGAGCCTCAATTTTGTGATGTTTTCCATTTAATACTAAGAGCATACTGCTGCCTGGATCACAGCTTAATTATGGCTATCACAGTTCACACCAAGATTAAATTGTGGTCTCAAGCTGGTGATTAGATGACTTTCTTTGGGCATAGTTTTGTGAAAGCCATACTAAATAAACTGGATGTAAAATTAAGGAAAAAATTTCTTTTGTACTCCTTTACTTCCACTCAGCAACGTGTGGGTTGTAGCATTTTAGTTTTACAATATGGCACTACAGAGGTTGTCAAATAAAAAGAAACACCCTTGATCTCAAAAACAGCTGTATATTTCTCTTCGATATGTAAAAAAAATGTAACTCCTACTACTGTATCTATGCAAGTCCATATCCTTCATAGCCTGAAAAAGTACTGACATGAAAAATCTCCTTAACCCATAAAAATGGAGCAGCCCACAGAAGAAACTAAAGCAAAATCCTTTTAAATGTATGTAGGTGCATCCAGAATTAGTCAGTCGGATTCATCTTCGTATGATACGGACTCTATTGCTGGTGAAGATTAATTGTATTATGGTGCTCTTGGCATGTTATTTTCCCAGTCCATTTCTCAGTATGACATTTCTTATTTTTCTCTGCTACAAAGCACTCGCTATCATAATTTTCACCTGCTGAGTTTACGTTGCTAATGATAATATTAAAATCCAGAGGCTTCTTTGACCTTTAGAGAGGTAAATTAGGTCATGAAAATAGATGGGATGCAATCTGATAAATGGGAAAGAGAGACATTTAATTATTATTAAAGCAAAATCAAATTCCTACTACTTAGCTGTAAGTACTATTAACATTCAGATATCTATCTTTCATATTTTAAACAGAATCCTCCTCCCATATACATATATATACTATTATATATATACACAGACATGAATGTATCTATATATCTATATAGTTGTGGGTGTATACATATATAGCTGTTTAATTCTTCTTTGGAAAAATGGGATTATCCCACATATACTTGTAATAAGAGAACTCTGACAGGAAAGAGGAGCCTCAATTTTGTGATGTTTTCCATTTAATACTAAGAGCATACTGCTGCCTGGATCACAGCTTAATTATGGCTATCACAGTTCACACCAAGATTAAATTGTGGTCTCAAGCTGGTGATTAGATGACTTTCTTTGGGCATAGTTTTGTGAAAGCCATACTAAATAAACTGGATGTAAAATTAAGGAAAAAATTTCTTTTGTACTCCTTTACTTCCACTCAGCAACGTGTGGGTTGTAGCATTTTAGTTTTACAATATGGCACTACAGAGGTTGTCAAATAAAAAGAAACACCCTTGATCTCAAAAACAGCTGTATATTTCTCTTCGATATGTAAAAAAAATGTAACTCCTACTACTGTATCTATGCAAGTCCATATCCTTCATAGCCTGAAAAAGTACTGACATGAAAAATCTCCTTAACCCATAAAAATGGAGCAGCCCACAGAAGAAACTAAAGCAAAATCCTTTTAAATGTATGTAGGTGCATCCAGAATTAGTCAGTCGGATTCATCTTCGTATGATACGGACTCTATTGCTGGTGAAGATTAATTGTATTATGGTGCTCTTGGCATGTTATTTTCCCAGTCCATTTCTCAGTATGACATTTCTTATTTTTCTCTGCTACAAAGCACTCGCTATCATAATTTTCACCTGCTGAGTTTACGTTGCTAATGATAATATTAAAATCCAGAGGCTTCTTTGACCTTTAGAGAGGTAAATTAGGTCATGAAAATAGATGGGATGCAATCTGATAAATGGGAAAGAGAGACATTTAATTATTATTAAAGCAAAATCAAATTCCATAGGCTTTGCCAGCCAGACTGCAAGATCTCAGTAACCGTTAAATAGTCTCCCCTTTCCCCCCTGCACCAAAACCCAGTTCTCTCTTCTCACTGCCTTCCTGCCTATGCCAGCTCTGAGAAATATTCCAAGAATGAGGTGGGCTGGACTGCAGAGGCGTGGTGCGGAGGCATGGTGCAGGATGGATACAGAACCTGGAGTCCTCTGAATTAAGAAATAATGTGAATAACGGCACCGGTGATAATACTGAATGGTGAGCCCCTGCCGAGTGTTTGGCAGATGTCAGGTCCCAGTCCTGCGACCCCCCCCCGCCCCCATTTTGCAGATGACAAAATCAAGGCGCAAAGAAGCAAAGCAGTTTCCTAAGCTCACAGGCCTAGAAAGCAGTGGCTGTAAGACAAGGCTCCAGGGAGTCAGACCATCAAGCCGTTGGTCCACACTGCCTTTTGTGCAAGTTACTTCTCAGGGAATGGCACCTTCTGGACGTGCTCAAGTCTCTAATCCTAGCCCAAGTTCCTTCTTTGCTGAGAAGACTGTGTGTGGGGTTTCCCTCTTCAGTATCTGCTGTCTCCACAACGGGCCGTGGGTTCCTGAGGACGGAGACTGGGCTGTGACCATGTGTCCATGTGTCCGTGGGCATTGTGTCCACGGCAAGACACTGGCCACCATGGTGACCTGGGTGGACACCGCAGCGCCTAGCTGTGAGTCCATCTAGCTTTTGTGTATTCTCCAAATGGCTGTGATTTCTTATCACCCCGAATCTGGTAATGATGAACGGTGTATTTTCCTTCTAGGGTTGAATTACGGCAAAGTTCACCATTTACACTTAAGTCTCTGGATGCTCCAGTTAAGTATAATTCAATTTACTGAACCTCCACCACTCTCATTCATTAGGTATATACTAATCATCTACTATAGACTGGGTGTTATGCTAGATAAGATTCAAAGGTGGATAATCATGTTTCCTACTTTCAAAGAACTTAACAGCTGAGAGCATGGACAGACATGCAAAACACTTTAAAATCCAGTGTGATGTAACTATGACAGATGCTCCCTGGGAGCTCAGCTGGTAAAGCAACGCAGGAGACCCTGGTTCAATTCCTGGGTTGGGAAGATCCCCTGGAGAAGGGATAGGCTACCCACTCCAGTATTCTTGGGCTTCCCTGGTGGCTCAGATGGTAAGGAATCCACCCGCAATGTGGGAGACCTGGATTTGATCCCACGGTCGGGAAGATCCCCTGCAAGAGGGCATTGCAACCCATCCCAGTATTCTTTTTTTTTTTTTTTTTTTTAATTTTGGCCTCTTTTATTGGTTTTTTATTTATTTATTTTCATCCATCTTTATTCTTTGGCCTGTGGGGGCCATCCATGGCAGTGGCCTCTCCCGTTGCAGAGCACCAGTTCTGGGCGCATGTGCTCCAGAACACTGGCTTGTAACTGGAGACACCAGTCCAGCCTCTCCACAGCACGTGGGATCTTCCTGAGTCAGGGATCGAACCTGTGCTTCTTGCACTGCAAGGCGGACTCTTTACCCACTAGACCACCAGGGAAGCCCCACCCACCCCAGTATTCTTGCCTGGAGAATTCCACGGACAGACTATGGTGGACTGTAGTCCATGGGAGTTGAACATGACTGACCAGCTTTCACTTTCAATGATGACAAGTGCTGACTTCAGGGGCTGTGGAAGCCCCTCGTAGCACTGAATCTGGCCTGGACAGTGGGCAGGCGTTACCCACAGCATGCATGATGCTGCAGACGGCTGGCACTGGGAGCTTCTTCAAGGGAAGATGCTGAGGCCTCAGCCCAAACCTGCCCCATCTTGAACTCTAAAGCGGAGAGGGGACCAACCACCTGTGCTTTCAGAAGCTCTCCTTTGGATGCTGCTGCTGAGTCAAGGTTGAGGAACACCGCCTTAGAGAACAGAAGACTCACTGAGGCGTCACCATCTGGAAGAAAACTGACGCCCCATGAACTCTGTAAAGTAAGACAGCTGGGAGAGAGACCCCTGCCGCCTCATCCTAACTTTCCTAGTTGGGGAGACTTCTGCATACATCTTACACTGAACGGTGACGACATGGGCTTCGTCTTCAAGATCACCTGCAGCTAACACACAGAGGAGGGGTTCACAGTTCTCACCTCATCAGGGCAGACAGACTCACAGAGCTGCCAGAGGCAGCTGGGACCATGTCCAACTATCAGTCAGGGTTCTAAGTGTCATATATGACGGATGTGCCCACCTACACAGGCTCATCACTGTGTTCGATTCTGGAAAGCGAACCTACCCGTTACCTGCCATTTGGGCTTCCCTGGTGGCTCAGTGGTAAAGAATCTGCCTACCAATGCAGGGCACGCAGGAAACACGGGATTGATTCCTGGGTCGGGAAGATCCTGTGGAGAAGGAAACGGCAACCCACTCCAGTATTCTTGCCTGGGAAATCTTACGGACAGAGAAGCCTGGTGGGCTACCATCTATGGGGCTGCAAGAGTCAGACACGACTTAGGGACTAAACACCACCATGAGGCATTATGCCTGAGCTGAGGAGCTAGGCCTGCTGTCCATGGACTGTTCAGAATGCGGGCGGTCATGACAAATACTGCGGAATTATGAAGAAGGTGGCAACTGGCTCGGGCTGATCTCAGGACAAGGCCCCAAGAAGTGGGAACTGAGCTGGGCTTAAACATAGGAGAACTTGCACGACGGGCCCAGAGCTTGACATGACTGATGGGGGCAAGCTGAATGATCAATAACAATCTAATTATTGAGCGTTTTTAATGAATGGGGCACCTAGCCGAATTTGACTTGTTGACAAAAGTAATTTATTTGGGACACCAGGTCGACCGATACTCCCAGCAGCAGGCCAAGGGTCACTCTGTTCTCACCAAGAGAACCACCCTGAGCACTGCTATGCGAACAGTACCTCAGCCTACAGCGGCGTGACATGTGATACACAGGTGCATGTGCCTCGGCGTGTGCGTCAGTGTGTGCACACGTGGTGAGAGGAGCAGGAACCGCACCCACACAGCCTGGGCGCTCTACGCAGGCCACCCTTGCAGAGCTCCGTCCTAGTTTCGAGGCCTCTTTCTCCGAGAGGCATGGGAAGAAACTGCAGATGAGAGTCTGAACGTCTCACAAACACAAGCAGCTCCTCAGCATACACGGAACGGCCTGGCAACCGCCCAGACAATGAAAGACACTCCAGAACCCCCAGGGGAAGCTGAGGCAGCAATGAAACTGCGGCGACGTGGAGCTGCCCGGCCACAAAGCTCTCCTCCAAGGGCAGGTGCAGGGCTGGCAAGGCTGAGGCTCAGAGGATGCTAAAGACTGAGAGGATGTTCTTGGGGGGTGAAAAGAACAGAAATCATACAACGACAATGACAACCAAAGCTATGAAGGGTTCCGGGGCGGGTGACTCTTTCTAGAAAGAACACAAAGGCCTCTTCCATCAGCAGGGGCGGTCGCTCTCCTCCCTAGCTCAACATCTGCTCTGCCTGAGTCAGGACGCCGCGGAGGGCGATGCGAAGGCGGGCGCGCTCGAGTTCTGAAATTCCAGGAGACCCTCAGTGAGGTTTGGAGCCCCAAGTGGGGAGTCCGAGGCCTTCCTGGAGGTGTGGTTAACCACGCCCAGCTCCAGGTACAGACAGGCTGCCTGGTGCCTGGGAGAGCAGTGTGGTGGGTGGTCCCCCTGGGTGGGTTGGGCTGGCCAGGAAGTGGGGAAGGGACGCTGCATTTGGCCAGGAACTCATGGATAGCCTGGGGTGATTCTCACCCGTCAGGCCCTCAACAGGGAGGTGGGGAAAGTGGGGGAGCCTCTGTCAGAACTAGAAGGACTCGTGAGGCTGAAGGACTAGAACACACTCCCCTCACTGGTGGGCAGTCTGAGATTTCCAAGTCGGACTTTTGTAGCCACCTCCAGGAAGCTCACCAGGGTTGCATCTGCAGAGTCCCATCTGAGGTTTCTCTACCTGGAATTCCAGGATGGACTTATTTTGGGGTAAAGCTTCCATGACGTGGGCTGATTTGTGGGCTGACGCACACCTTTAGTGGAGGCAGCTCTGCTGCCTGTTGGCAGGGGCGGGTGTGGTGGTCACAGCTGTCAGTCTTCTGCCAGCCAGGGTGGCTTTATGAGCTCTGGCTGCAGCAGCAGGTGATTTAGAAACTTAGAAAACCTCCGCCTGTCGTGCTTTTCCTCCTCTGCTGCCCCCTTTCCCTTCTTCCCGCCGGCTTTTCCTCTTTGTCCTCTTGCTACAAATTTCCTCAAGGAAAGGCCCTAGTCTAGGGAGCTCTGCGGCCCTGGGACGGACGAGGCCTGGTGAGAAGCCATGTGCGTGGAGAGGGAGAAGGGCCGCCCGGCGCACGGCTGCAGGATACTCCGGAGGCCCCGGGAGCGCTGAGCACAGAGCCCTGAGCGAGACCAGCGTCCCCGACGGCGACCCGAGCCACGCCGACCCCGCCCTGGCTGCGACCTTGCATCCTTCTCCCTCGGTCCTGTGGCTATGAAGGGTTCCGGGGCGGGTGACTCTTTCTAGAAAGAACACAAAGGCCTCTTCCATCAGCAGGGGCGGTCGCTCTCCTCCCTAGCTCAACATCTGCTCTGCCTGAGTCAGGACGCCGCGGAGGGCGATGCGAAGGCGGGCGCGCTCGAGTTCTGAAATTCCAGGAGACCCTCAGTGAGGTTTGGAGCCCCAAGTGGGGAGTCCGAGGCCTTCCTGGAGGTGTGGTTAACCACGCCCAGCTCCAGGTACAGACAGGCTGCCTGGTGCCTGGGAGAGCAGTGTGGTGGGTGGTCCCCCTGGGTGGGTTGGGCTGGCCAGGAAGTGGGGAAGGGACGCTGCATTTGGCCAGGAACTCATGGATAGCCTGGGGTGATTCTCACCCGTCAGGCCCTCAACAGGGAGGTGGGGAAAGTGGGGGAGCCTCTGTCAGAACTAGAAGGACTCGTGAGGCTGAAGGACTAGAACACACTCCCCTCACTGGTGGGCAGTCTGAGATTTCCAAGTCGGACTTTTGTAGCCACCTCCAGGAAGCTCACCAGGGTTGCATCTGCAGAGTCCCATCTGAGGTTTCTCTACCTGGAATTCCAGGATGGACTTATTTTGGGGTAAAGCTTCCATGACGTGGGCTGATTTGTGGGCTGACGCACACCTTTAGTGGAGGCAGCTCTGCTGCCTGTTGGCAGGGGCGGGTGTGGTGGTCACAGCTGTCAGTCTTCTGCCAGCCAGGGTGGCTTTATGAGCTCTGGCTGCAGCAGCAGGTGATTTAGAAACTTAGAAAACCTCCGCCTGTCGTGCTTTTCCTCCTCTGCTGCCCCCTTTCCCTTCTTCCCGCCGGCTTTTCCTCTTTGTCCTCTTGCTACAAATTTCCTCAAGGAAAGGCCCCAGTCTAGGGAGCTCTGCGGCCCTGGGACGGACGAGGCCTGGTGAGAAGCCATGTGCGTGGAGAGGGAGAAGGGCCGCCCGGCGCATGGCTGCAGGATACTCCGGAGGCCCCGGGAGCGCTGAGCACAGAGCCCTGAGCGAGACCAGCGTCCCCGACGGCGACCCGAGCCACGCCGACCCCGCCCTGGCTGCGACCTTGCATCCTTCTCCCTCGCCTGGTCCCTGTGGTCAGCAGAAAGGAGGAATGCGGAGATCGCGGGGGAACACTGAATTGTCTAAAAACAACCACGGGGCTTCCCCAGCGGTCCAGGGGTGAAACATCCACTTTGCAATGCAGGCGGCCCAGGTGCGCCAGCTGGTCTGGGAGGATCTCGACTGCAGTGGGTCAGCTAAGCCCGTGGCCACGACGGCCGCGCCTGTGCTCTGGAGCCTGGGAGCTGCAGCTACGGAGCCCACGTGCTGCAACGACCGAAGCCCGCGCCCTGAGCCCGCGCTCCACAGCACGAGAAGCCGCTGCGCCACGACCAGAGTCGCCCCCGCGGGCCGCAACTCGAGAAAGTCTCTGTACAGCACCTAAGAGCCAGTACTGCCCAAAACAAAGAAAACAAAAACATCAGCAACAAATGTCCAGGGAGCCCTGCGGCTCCTGAGAAACACAGAGAACTTCTAACAAGAAGGGAAGCACGTCCCCTGGTGGGTCCCCCTTGCGCGGTGTTTTCCGATCCACTGATCCCAGCAAAGTGCCGGAAGGCTCGGAAGCTGAGAGGGGTCACCCCTCTCTCCCCTACCATCTTCCAGCGTTACTAGAACCAAGCGCCTCTGTCCGCTGTTCGGGGGCCCTGCATTTTTCATAAATGCTCTCTGACACTCTTCCTGTCTGGTTTTGAGCAGCACATCGGGCCAGGCTGAGCAGTGTCTCCTGGGAGGAAGGGACGCTGCGCTCGAGCTCTCTCGGTGTGTCAGGCTCGCCGAGGACACAGCCTGCACTTGGGTCGTGTCTATTTCAGAATGCACTTCTTGCTGGCGGTGCTTGACCGTATTAGATGTAACGAATGAATTCTCTGTTTGGGCTTACGATTCACTTTGCCCTTTTACCGGAAACAAAAGCATGAAACCCTGAAGCCAGCTTAGGCCTATTTTGATGGCAGTTCCCTCTCTCAGCCTTCCCTGCACGTGCTGGGAAGTGGATGTACAGGCAGGCACTCCTCCGGCCAGCAATTCTTTCCAAGGGGGCTGAGTGTGGGGTTTTTCAGATGGATTTCTGGATTTCATAGTAAAGGGGAAAGCATACAGCTAATTCACAGAAATATATATACACACACACACACACATACATATGTGGTAAGCCAGCTGGAACAAAGGCAGTTGCTAGGGGCAGGAGAGTGGAGAGGGGTTAATGTTGGGAGGTTAACCACCGCAGCAAGAGAAAAGCAAAGTCAGGGAGGCTGGAACCGGAACAGAAGGCTTGACTCTGGGTGTGAGCATCTAACAGGTGAACAGGGCCATATACTGTAGGATGAAGAGAATGCTGGACTTCCCAGGTGGCGCTCGTGGTGAAGAGCCCCTCCTGCCCATGAAGGAGACACAAGGGACACGAGTTTGACCCCTGGCTCGGGAAGATCCCCTGGAGGAGGGCATGACCATCCCCGCCAGAATTCTTCCCTGGAGAGTTCCACGGACAGAAGAGCCTGGCGGGCGGCAGTTCATAGGGTTCATAGACCATGCACATGCCCAGAACAAGAGTGACTTCAGGCGGCTACACAGGTGGGTCCATTTCTCCCTGAAGCAAGAAGATAAAGTGCTTACTGATCTTCCAGTTGAGCTTTTCGGGGGTTTCAAAGCCCCTTCTCTCCTTATGCACAGACCCTATGGCGCCCAGACTCTCCTCCTCATGGACCCAATCCTTCACACAAGGGTCCTCATATTCGGAGGCTTCATGGAAACACAGGACCTAGCTCCCTCAAGCCCATTCCTCAGTCACACTGTGGTATCAGCCTGAAGGTGGACAGTGCCTCGTGGTGGAATGAGACGGAGACTAAGTGAGTTTGGGTGAGAGCAGGGCCCAAGGACACAGTCAGCCCCACGTGGGGCAGGAGCCACGTCTGCATGAAGTCACCCACGACCTCCAGAGCCCCCCTCAGCACCTGGCACGTGGAAGGACAGAGCAGGAATAAAGGCCAGTACTTCCCGGCCCTGTCAGCCCGGCTAGGCGACGCTTACGGTCACCCTACGAGGTAGCTGTGGTCACTACCTTCCTTTCAGACGTGAAGGAAATGGTGGTGCAGGGTGCTGCGTGTGGTCAGGGTCCACCAGATAGGAAACAACGGAACTAGGACTAAAGCCAGGCTGCTTGGCGCCCAGCTCCGGTCCTCATGTCCACACTCTCCTGCCTCCTGTGGCAAATACTTGATTTATGGAATCAAAAAGGGACGGACGGTGAAGTCATGCTGGAGAAAGACAAATGGAGCACCATCACTCATATGGGGAATCTAATTCTAAATTGATGATACAGGGCTTTCCTGGTGGTCCAGTGGGTAAGAGTCGGCCTTGCAGTGCAAGGGGCACTGGTTCGATCCCTGGCCCGGGAAGATCCCACATGCGGTGGAGGGGCTGGACCGGTGTGTCCAATGATGAGCCAGTGCTCTGGAGTGCATGCGCCCAGAGCCAGTGCTCTGCAGTGAGAGAGGTCACTGCAATGGGAGGACCACAAAGGCTGAAGAAGAAAGATGGATGAAAAATCAGCAAATAAAAAATCAATAAAAAGAGGCTAAAATTTTTAAAAAAAGCTGATCTGACACAATTCTAAAATTCTAATTAAAAAAATGATACAAATGAACATATTTATAAAACTGAGATAGACTTACAAATATTGAAAACAAACCTATAGTTACCAAAGGGGAGACGTGGGGGTATGAACCAGGCACGTGGGAGGAACACACAGTGGGCACACGCTCAGTCACTCAGTTTTGTCTGACTCTTTGACCCTCTGAACTGTGGCCTGCCAGGCATCTCTGTCCACAGGACTTTTCAGGCAAGAACACTGGAGTGGGCTGCCATTTCCTCCTCCGAGGGAGTCTCTCCAAGCCAGGGCTGGCGGATTCTTACACCACGGCGCCACCTGGGAAGCCCTCAACACACACACGGCGACACAGAAGACAGATAACCAACACGGACCGACTCTATCGTACAGGCAATGCTGCTCAATATTCTCTGACAGCCTATGTGAAAAAAGAATCTAAGAAAGAATAAAGCATATGTCTACGTATAACTGAATCACTTTGCTATCCACCTAAAACTAACACAACATTTTAAACCAAACACTCCAACAAATTTTTTTTTTTTTTTGGCCACTTCTATTTGTCTTTTATTTTATTTATTTCCATCCATCTTTTGTTCTTTGGCCCGTGTAGGCCTCCCATCGCAGTGGCCTCTCTTGCTGCAGAGCACCGGCTCTGGGCACATGTGCTCTAGAGCTCCGGCTCAGTAATTGGACACATGGGTCCAGCCGCTCTGTGGCACATGGGATCTTCCCAGGCCAGGGATCGAACCGGCGCCCCTTGCACTGCGAGGCGGTGTCCTTACCCACTGGACCACCAGGATGGAAGGTTGTGTTGGAACACAAACTGGGGGACTTGGTCTAGCTGACAGCGAGAGGTGAGAGGAAAGACACCCGGGGGCTAGAAGGACCGGGACGTCTGCAGCCTCACTCTGGGGATCTGCCCGGGGCACGCGCCCTAGGCCGGTGCCTCAGTTTCCTCCCACAGAGCGGGTGGGATGGGGTGGAGGAGGGGCAGATCCTCATGCTGAGGTGTTCCTTAGGGTCTTGTCTACTCCTCTTCCAGCTCAAGATCAGGGCCCCCAAGAGCAGACAGGAAGTTGTGGAGGGAGGAAAGGACAGAGCCTGAGCTATCCCTGCCCTTTGAGACTATCTTTTCTGTCTCTCTCGCCTTGTTTATTAATACGTCAGTCTGTATTCTCTCTTTCTCTCACTCTCTTGCTCTCTCTCTCCTGCTTACGTACTTCAAGGATGATAGCACATCCTGAAAGTGGGCCCAGGATGTGCCAGTAGCAGAATTCCCAGTATATATTATACGTCCTCAGAGTATTTGGTTAACATTGGCTTTCTGCTGCGACCTATTAAACCTGAAGAACATCCTCCACACAGCAGCTCTTCCACACACGTGGAGCATCATCACTCTGACACATTCAGGACTTACTTTCTTCCAGAGGCAATGTGAAACAATGAAAATGCTTTTCTCTTTTGTGCTTTTCTTTTATTGTTGGATGGGAAAGGTGTTTCCCTGGGCGGTGGTAACCTTTAGGACTATAAATCCCAGCTCTTCACAGACCGCAAAGGATGTCTCTGCCTCCAGGGCCTGAGTCTGAATTAGGTAAACTGAATCACTTTGCTATCCACCTAAAACTACCACTTTTAAATGTCTATTTGTCTTTTATTTTATTTATTTCCATCCATCTTTTGTTCTTTGGCCCGTGTAGGCCTCCCATCGCAGTGGCCTCTCTTGCTGCAGAGCACCGGCTCTGGGCACATGTGCTCCAGAGCTCCGGCTCAGTAATTGGACACATGGGTCCAGCCGCTCTGTGGCACATGGGATCTTCCCAGGCCAGGGATCGAACCGGCGCCCCTTGCACTGCGAGGCGGTGTCCTTACCCACTGGACCACCAGGATGGAAGGTTGTGTTGGAACACAAACTGGGGGACTTGGTCTAGCTGACAGCGAGAGGTGAGAGGAAAGACACCCGGGGGCTAGAAGGACCGGGACGTCTGCAGCCTCACTCTGGGGATCTGCCGGTGCACGCTCCCTAGGCCGGTGCCTCAGTTTCCTCCCACAGAGCGGGTGGGATGGGGTGGAGGAGGGGCAGATCCTCATGCTGAGGTGTTCCTTAGGGTCTTGTCTACTCCTCTTCCAGCTCAAGATCAGGGCCCCCAAGAGCAGACAGGAAGTTGTGGAGGGAGGAAAGGACAGAGCCTGAGCTATCCCTGCCCTTTGAGACTATCTTTTCTGTCTCTCTCGCCTTGTTTATTAATACGTCAGTCTGTATTCTCTCTCTTTCTCTCACTCTCTTGCTCTCTCTCTCCTGCTTACGTACTTCAAGGATGATAGCACATCCTGAAAGTGGGCCCAGGATGTGCCAGTAGCAGAATTCCCAGTATATATTATACGTCCTCAGAGTATTTGGTTAACATTGGCTTTCTGCTGCGACCTATTAAACCTGAAGAACATCCTCCACACAGCAGCTCTTCCACACACGTGGAGCATCATCACTCTGACACATTCAGGACTTACTTTCTTCCAGAGGCAATGTGAAACAATGAAAATGCTTTTCTCTTTTGTGCTTTTCTTTTATTGTTGGATGGGAAAGGTGTTTCCCTGGGCGGTGGTAACCTTTAGGACTATAAATCCCAGCTCTTCACAGACCGCAAAGGATGTCTCTGCCTCCAGGGCCTGAGTCTGAATTAGGTAAATAGAGGTTGGGAGGAGCAGCTTCCCCGGAGTAGAAACAAAGGGGGAGGAGACAAGGATCTGTGGGAAGGGCCTCCCTGGCTGCCCAGTGGTGAAGACTGTGCTTCCAGTGGAGGGGGCGCAGGTTCGATCCCTGGTCAGGGAGCTGAGGTCTCCCATGCTGTGTGATGTGCCCAACAAATGTCGTAAAAAACTTTGAGAATATTTTGTTCTATATGTAGGTTGCCAGCTTAAGCAGTCACTCCATTTCATCCCTCCTCCTTAGTCTTTTATGCCATTTCTTCCTTTGCTTTCTTTTGGGCTTCCCTGGTGGGTCAGATGGTAAAGAGTCTGCCTGCAGTGCAGGAGACCCGGGTCGGATCCCTGGGCTGGTAGGTTCCCCTGGAGAAGGGAACGGCTCCCCACTCCAGTGTTCTTGCCTGGACAGAGGAGCCTGGCGGGCTACAGTCCACGGGGTCACAAAGAGTCGGACACGACTGAGCCACTAACACCGGTTCCCACATTTCTCACTCATTTGTCTCTTCCCTTCCACTTTCTACCAAATCCACACACGGTGGTGATGTGATACCTCTAGGAGACATGGGTGGGGGGTCATCAAAAAAGATGCAAGATGAGGACAGATACTACATTCTTTTCCTTCACTAAATTAATTAAATTAGTAATGACTTAATTTTCAATTATATTTTTCCTTTAAAATTTTAATATCTGTCACACATAATGACAAGGGACCAGGTTATTCAGCAATCCTGGGGATTAAGAGAGAGCTCAGAGACAGAGATCAGAAGAAACAGCCTAGCTTTGCTTTTTAGGAGAGAAAATTGATTCTGGAATAACTGAACTCTCTAAAGGATCTGTGCAAAAGGCTAGTTTTAAACATGGGTATACTTAAATAAATCCCGTTTCAAATACAAGGAAAAAACCTATTTCAAACCCTAAGTGCAGCCCTCCTGGAGAAAAGGCCTTTGCAGTCAATCTCAGTTTCTGGCTCTAATGCTTGTAGATTAGCCGTCAGAATCCTTTCCTCCTGGGCAGGAGCTCACAGGAGGTCCCGAGAGTGGGGACACAGGTGGGCTCTGGACGGGGGCCTCTGCCAAGAGACCTCCAGAGTACTGAAGAAGGAGGGGGCCAGACACTGTCCTTGCTTGGTGAAACGTGAAAACAAGACAAAAGCATTGGTCACCGGCTGATTGACTGACCGTTTCACTCTAGGTGCAATTAGCATCCCATAAGCTAGGGTCTTGAGATTAAATCAGCAAAAGAGTTATTAACTTGTAAGACGATGTATCTTTCAGTGGATCCCTTCAGGATGCCTAATGGATATGAATCCATGTGTGTCTGCCACACTAACATTCTTTTTTATTTTTAATTTTGGCCTCTTTTATTGGTTATTTATTTATTTGTTTTCATCCATCTTTATTCTTCGGCCTGTGGGGGCTTCCCATCGTAGTGGCCTCTCTCGTTGCGGAGCACTGGCTCTGGGCACATGCGCTCCAGAACCCTGGCTCGTAACTGGACACACGGACCCAGCCGCTCCACCACACGCGGGATCCTCCCGGGCCAGGGATTGAACGGCACCCCTTGCACTGCAAGGCGGACTCTCTACCCACTGGACCACCAGGGAAGCACCATTCTTTCTTTTTTTAAAAAATACATTTACTTATTTATTTATTTATTTATTTTTGGCTGTGCTGAGTCTTTATTGCTGCTCAGACTTTTCTAAAGTTGTGGCAAGTGGGGGCTACTCTCTCCGTGCGGTGCACGGGCTTCTCATTGCCATGATGTCTCTTGAGGCGGAGCCCAGGCTCTAGGGTGTGAGGGCTTCAGCGGCTGCAGCTTCCGGGCTCTCGAGCACAGGCTCAATAGTTGTGGCGCTGGGGCTTAGGTGCTCTGCGGTATGTGGGGTCTTCCCTGACCAGAGGATCAAACCCATGTCTCTTGCATTGGCAGGTGGATTTTTTTTAACCACTGAGCCACTTCTGAATGCTCAGTCATTCTGTTCAGTCTGAATTTCCCGGCAAGACGTCCTGACACAGCTGCTAATATAAAGAATCCCTCAGAAACAAATAGGAGCGATGCAGAACAAGATTCATGGACATGCTAATTATGGTATTATGTATGACATTAAACTAATGAGAAGTGAATTCAGGAGGGAGGGCAGGTATGGATACCTATAACTGACTCATGGTGATGTTTGGCAGTAAACAACGAAACTCCGCAAAGCTATTATCCTTCAATTAAAAATAAAATTAAATTAAAAAAATGAGAAGTTAAAAGTCTAGCACAAAGGCACGTGTTCAATGAGCTCATATCTACATTCTACAGCCATTAAGAGCCATGTTTCTGAGGAACATTTGTTAACATGAAAAATATTCATGGTATAATGAGAAATCAAAAGGGTACACAATGGAAGCGATCATATTTATTTTGTTCTTTTGCTAATGGTTTTCTCCCTCTGGTCATATACATGCATGTGGCTGGGAAGAGTGAAGATAAAATACTGATAGTGACTATCTCTTAGTAATGAGATACTTGTCTCTACCTTTGTACGTTGCTATTGTTTTCAGTCACTCAGTCGTGTCTGACTTTTTCATGATCCCATGGACTGCAGCCCACCAGACCCCTCTACATATGGGATCCTGGCAAGAAGACTGGAGTGGGTTGCCATTTCTTTCTCCAGGGATCTTCCCGACCCAGGGACTGAACCTGCTTGGCAGGCAGATTCTTTACCACTGAGCCACTAAGGAAGCTTGACTACTTTGTATACTTTTTTGTAATTCTCCAGTTTCGTACAAATCTATTCCTTTTCCAATAAAACACAGTGTTTATAGGGAGGTCCAAGAGGGAGGGGACATATGTATATCTATGGCTGATTCATGTGGACATTTATCAGAAAACAATGAAATTCTGTAAAGCAATTATCCTTCAATTAAAAAATACATTTAAAAAACCATTCAAAAAAGATAGCAACTGTTAATCCTTATAAGAATGCCCAGTGAAGCCAGGGCCAGTCCACTATACAATTAATAAATGATAATGTACAAAGTTCCTATCTTTGCATGTGAATAATTATGGTGAAAAATCTATATGTCAGTCAATAACCCCTGGGCCGATGCGGGGATTCATGGACATGCTAATTATGAATCCCTCAGAAACAAATAGGAGCGATGCAGAACAAGATTCATGGACATGCTAATTATGGTATTATGTATGACATTAAACTAATGAGAAGTGAATTCAGGAGGGAGGGCAGGTATGGATACCTATAACTGACTCATGGTGATGTTTGGCAGTAAACAACGAAACTCCGCAAAGCTATTATCCTTCAATTAAAAATAAAATAAAATTAAAAAAATGAGAAGTTAAAAGTCTAGCACAAAGGCACGTGTTCAATGAGCTCATATCTACATTCTATAGCCATTAAGAGCCATGTTTCTGAGGAACATTTGTTAACATGAAAAATATTCATGGTATAATGAGAAATCAAAAGGGTACACAATGGAAGCGATCATATTTATTTTGTTCTTTTGCTAATGGTTTTCTCCCTCTGGTCATATACATGCATGTGGCTGGGAAGAGTGAAGATAAAATACTGATAGTGACTATCTCTTAGTAATGAGATACTTGTCTCTACCTTTGTACGTTGCTATTGTTTTCAGTCACTCAGTCGTGTCTGACTTTTTCATGATCCCATGGACTGCAGCCCACCAGACCCCTCTACATATGGGATCCTGGCAAGAAGACTGGAGTGGGTTGCCATTTCTTTCTCCAGGGGATCTTCCCGACCCAGGGACTGAACCTGCTTGGCAGGCAGATTCTTTACCACTGAGCCACTAAGGAAGCTTGACTACTTTGTATACTTTTTTGTAATTCTCCAGTTTCGTACAAATCTATTCCTTTTCCAATAAAACACAGTGTTTATAGGGAGGTCCAAGAGGGAGGGGACATATGTATATCTATGGCTGATTCATGTGGACATTTATCAGAAAACAATGAAATTCTGTAAAGCAATTATCCTTCAATTAAAAAATACATTTAAAAAACCATTCAAAAAAGATAGCAACTGTTAATCCTTATAAGAATGCCCAGTGAAGCCAGGGCCAGTCCACTATACAATTAATAAATGATAATGTACAAAGTTCCTATCTTTGCATGTGAATAATTATGGTGAAAAAAATCTATATGTCAGTCAATAACCCCTGGGCTGGAAGCTTTAAAATGCATCCTCTCAAAGTACTGCCTACCGTATACTGCTGATATTGACTGGGAAGAGGGAATTGATATGTTGAGGACGTGCTCTGTCTGGGGTTTTGCTTAGGACACGCCCAGATGAAGAAGGTGAAGTTCAAAAAGGTCAGATTGCTGGCTCTGCTCACATGGCTTCTTGGTGATCAAAGTGGATTCAAGCCTTCTCAGTGTGGCTTGACAGCCTCCTCCCCTCTCCATCAGGGCTGGTGGAAACTTCAGATGACACGGAGACATCATTTCAGTTATTAAAAAATATCTTAAAACAGTCTGCTAGGGCATCTAGTTTAATTCAGTCTGCTAAGGTGTGGCCCAAATAAGTAATTTTTGTTTCTTATCTTTCTCTCAGCCTAAGAGAGGTCCTGGAGAAACTGCCTACAGGAGACAACATGACAGAGAAGAGAAGGACAAGAGAATAATCCAGCTTCTGGGAAACCCTTAAACAAACAGGCAATGTTTAGGGTTACAAAACCCAGCCTCGCCCTCTGCTCCGTGGAAGAAGAAGACAGAGAAGCGCCAGCAGGCTCCATCAGCCTCGCCCTCTGCTCTGTGGAAGAAGAAGACAGAGGAGCGCCAGCAGGCTCCATCAGTCCCCAAAGCTCCCTGCCCCAACCTTTCAGAAAGGTCCCGCTGCTCCCTCCTACGTGTCCTGCCTGAAACGCATCTCTCAGCGGTGTTTTCCTGAGGGGTTGATTACAAAGCACATAGCATGGATTCTAGACAGGTGCTAAAAGATCTTTTTTTCCTTAGGTTTTTTTTTTTTTTTTTTGGCTACTTCTATTGGTATTTCATTTATTTATCTTCACTCTTTGGCTTGTGTGGGCCTCCCATCGCAGTGGCCTCTCTCGCTGCAGAGCACCGGACTCTGGTTCAGTAATTGGACACATCAGTCCAGCCGCTCCGCGGCACGTGGGACCTTCCCAGACCAGGGATCAAACTGGCGTCCCTTGCACTGCAAGGCGGTGTCCTTACCCACTGGACCACCAGGGAAGCCCAAAGTTCCTATCTTTGCATGTGAATAATTATGGTGAAAAAAATCTATATGTCAGTCAATAACCCCTGGGCTGGAAGCTTTAAAATGCATCCTCTCAAAGTACTGCCTACCGTATACTGCTGATATTGACTGGGAAGAGGGAATTGATATGTTGAGGACGTGCTCTGTCTGGGGTTTTGCTTAGGACACGCCCAGATGAAGAAGGTGAAGTTCAAAAAGGTCAGATTGCTGGCTCTGCTCACATGGCTTCTTGGTGATCAAAGTGGATTCAAGCCTTCTCAGTGTGGCTTGACAGCCTCCTCCCCTCTCCATCAGGGCTGGTGGAAACTTCAGATGACACGGAGACATCATTTCAGTTATTAAAAAATATCTTAAAACAGTCTGCTAGGGCATCTAGTTTAATTCAGTCTGCTAAGGTGTGGCCCAAATAAGTAATTTTTGTTTCTTATCTTTCTCTCAGCCTAAGAGAGGTCCTGGAGAAACTGCCTACAGGAGACAACATGACAGAGAAGAGAAGGACAAGAGAATAATCCAGCTTCTGGGAAACCCTTAAACAAACAGGCAATGTTTAGGGTTACAAAACCCAGCCTCGCCCTCTGCTCCGTGGAAGAAGAAGACAGAGAAGCGCCAGCAGGCTCCATCAGCCTCGCCCTCTGCTCTGTGGAAGAAGAAGACAGAGGAGCGCCAGCAGGCTCCATCAGTCCCCAAAGCTCCCTGCCCCAACCTTTCAGAAAGGTCCCGCTGCTCCCTCCTACGTGTCCTGCCTGAAACGCATCTCTCAGCGGTGTTTTCCTGAGGGGTTGATTACAAAGCACATAGCATGGATTCTAGACAGGTGCTAAAAGATCTTTTTTTCCTTAGGTTTTTTTTTTTTTTTTTTGGCTACTTCTATTGGTATTTCATTTATTTATCTTCACTCTTTGGCTTGTGTGGGCCTCCCATCGCAGTGGCCTCTCTCGCTGCAGAGCACCGGACTCTGGTTCAGTAATTGGACACATCAGTCCAGCCGCTCCGCGGCACGTGGGACCTTCCCAGACCAGGGATCAAACTGGCGTCCCTTGCACTGCAAGGCGGTGTCCTTACCCACTGGACCACCAGGGGAAGCCCCTTTCCTTACGTTTTAATTTTCTGTCCATGTTTCCAGCACATGAGGTCTGACTTCCCCGATCAGGGGTCAAACTTGCACCCCTTGCCCTGGAAGCGCAGTCTTAACCCCCGGGCCACAGGGAAGTCCCTAGTGAGGTATTTTTAAACATTAAAACTTTCCTTGAGAGAGGACATCAGACCTTAGAGATCATCTCCTTCATGAACGCCTTCAGACACTTCTCAAGAAAGAGCCTCGGACTAGGCACTGTGTCAGGCCCGTCTTCTTGGGTACCGTCTATTTTAATTCAATCAATAGACGAGTTTGCAATCCTACCCACATCCTATGCAGTTAGAACCTAACAGTTATGAAGTGCTTCCATAGCAATGATCCCATTTGCTTCCCCACGGTAAATCCTACGGAAGGAAAGGGAGGCGCTATCACCCCATTTGACAGATAAGGAAATCGAGGCCCGCTGCCCCCGCGGCTGGCTTACTGGATTAGACAGCAGCTTCCCTAGAAGCTCGGAGGGACTGACTCTGGGAGGCGAGGTGCATGCAAAAGCTCAAAAACATAGCAGCAACGTGTCCCTGGAAGACATGGGTCCTAGAAAGGGGGTTCGGGGAGGGACGGGGGTAAGAAAATACTGGAGTCTGAAGACAAACACTGCTTCGGTCTCCCTGCTGCCTATGGAGAGCTCTGGGTGAACAGCTTCCTTCCCTTTCTACTTCCACACGCCTATCCAGCCTTCAAAGCCAAGCCCAAATGCCGCAGATCCAGGAGGCCGTTCCTGATTATCCATCACAGAGAGGCCGTTAGCAACCACACCTCGAGGTTCCCCTGGGCCTTCGCTCACTGCAGCTGGATAAGCTTTTGAGGTAGCTTCTCAGGCCATTTTACACGTAAGGAAAATGAAGCTCGGAGGGGTTTAGTAACTGGTTGAGCTGATGCAGCCAAGCAGCAGCCAATTCCGCATTTCAAGACACATCACATCACCGGTGACTCACTTCCTGGACACATAGCACATCTTGTATGTTGCCTGCGTACGTGTTCCTTAGCTCATCAACCCTCTAAGGTTGTGGAGGGCAGAGGGCGAGCCTCGGGCTTCTCTGTAACTGCTCTCATGCTGCTCTGAGCATGACCCCACGCACACAGTAGGTTCTCAATAATAAGTGTCGTGTGCTCAATAGCTGTTGGGCAGGAACAACAGTTATTAAGAGGGGCTCTGTGGTGCTCTTAACGGCAGGCTCTCTGCTGCCTATAATTAAAACAAGAGTGAACATGAGATAGATAATTTCTCCCAGCTCTGGCTTAATCAGACATTCACGGGCACGTCTGATTCTGGGCTATGTGCAAAGACCTGCTTAGTGAGCATTTTCTGCGATGAGGAGAGTCAGATACATACAGATATCAAAGAGATTTCAAAAAAGGCAAACACAAACCCATCAAACCTACAGAGAAACAATGATCGACGCAGCATACGCGTTCATCGGAGACTAAAGAACTTACAAGGTAAAGAGAGTATTTGACTAAGATCGGGCGTTTCAAGGAACCCCGGGAGAAGAATTCCAGTGGGATCTAGCACCATGAGACTCGGTCCCAAGATGCACCAGGCTGCCGATGGGGGTCAGAGACAGAGGTTCAAGGTCAATGGCTTTTCTGGGAGAAGGGGGTTCGCTTTGCAACTTTTCCTGCACAGCAATCATTTCACGACCATCCTCCCTGCCGGGCAAACCTGATAAATGCACGCGCCATATGCAACTTATCACCCTGTGGGGTCTCATTCCAGTGGCCTCCTACCACCACACAGGTTTTATAGCTTTGAAAATGTAAAAGGGCTCAAACGAATTCATTGAGATGAAAACCTTTATGACAGAGATTAGCTCATGTACTTCTCTGCTGACATCTGGTAACCTAAACTAATAGCACCTGCCCTCGCTGACGGCAAACCACACATGAGCCATCTTGAGGAGCCACTGAGAGACAGGGCTTCCTACTTCCTTTGTGTAAAAAACTGCCCCTTCTCGTGGGCACGTAATCAACACCAAGCAAGAAGAGCCAATGCCAGGTTCGCGGTACCTACATTCGTTTCCTCATGGCTGTGGCCGTTGGTCTCGACCAGCTCCTTGGTACCCTTCAACTGCAGGTTTAAAAAAAAAGAAAACCTACAGGTTTGTGGAGGGCAGAGGGGGGCGGGGCCTCGGGCTTCTCTGTAACTGCTCTCATGCTGCTCTGAGCATGACCCCACGCACACAGTAGGTTCTCAATAATAAGTGTCGTGCTCAATAGCTGTTGGGCAGGAACAACAGTTATTAAGAGGGGCTCTGTGGTGCTCTTAACGGCAGGCTCTCTGCTGCCTATAATTAAAACAAGAGTGAACATGAGATAGATAATTTCTCCCAGCTCTGGCTTAATCAGACATTCACGGGCACGTCTGATTCTGGGCTATGTGCAAAGACCTGCTTAGTGAGCATTTTCTGCGATGAGGAGAGTCAGATACATACAGATATCAAAGAGATTTCAAAAAAGGCAAACACAAACCCATCAAACCTACAGAGAAACAATGATCGACGCAGCATACGCGTTCATCGGAGACTAAAGAACTTACAAGGTAAAGAGAGTATTTGACTAAGATCGGGCGTTTCAAGGAACCCCGGGAGAAGAATTCCAGTGGGATCTAGCACCATGAGACTCGGTCCCAAGATGCACCAGGCTGCCGATGGGGGTCAGAGACAGAGGTTCAAGGTCAATGGCTTTTCTGGGAGAAGGGGGTTCGCTTTGCAACTTTTCCTGCACAGCAATCATTTCACGACCATCCTCCCTGCCGGGCAAACCTGATAAATGCACGCGCCATATGCAACTTATCACCCTGTGGGGTCTCATTCCAGTGGCCTCCTACCACCACACAGGTTTTATAGCTTTGAAAATGTAAAAGGGCTCAAACGAATTCATTGAGATGAAAACCTTTATGACAGAGATTAGCTCATGTACTTCTCTGCTGACATCTGGTAACCTAAACTAATAGCACCTGCCCTCGCTGACGGCAAACCACACATGAGCCATCTTGAGGAGCCACTGAGAGACAGGGCTTCCTACTTCCTTTGTGTAAAAAACTGCCCCTTCTCGTGGGCACGTAATCAACACCAAGCAAGAAGAGCCAATGCCAGGTTCGCGGTACCTACATTCGTTTCCTCATGGCTGTGGCCGTTGGTCTCGACCAGCTCCTTGGTACCCTTCAACTGCAGGTTTAAAGAAAACACAAACAAACAAAATGAGTAAGCAGGCATACCCATTAAGTGTCTATCATCCTATTAACCCCGATTGATCCGAGGCAGCACTTTATAAAACTTCCAGCAAGAAAACAAAAACAAAAAGTAGACATAGCCCATCGTTCTAATGCATCTTACAGAGACCAGTTTGAGACCAATATTTTACAAAACTTGATGGCTAGCAAAAAAAAAAAAAGGGCCTAGGCCATTATTTTTAAATAATAAGATGAGAAAGCAATTCCATAGGCATAAAATGTATAAAATTGGTTCTTAAGAATAATAAACGATTTCATTTCCTCGTTGTATTGCTATTCATTTAAACCCTGCAGTGTTTGCAAGTTGCCGCCAGCTAAATGATGTTATACTAATGATTATTCGCCTGGGTTAACGTGCCACAGCCTGCTACTGTACGCGGCCTCCTTGAGAACCTGTTGGGATGACTGATGTGGTTTCTGGAGGCCTCCAGGAAGACGGTCTGCTTCTTTTTTGGAAAAGAAGAAATGGGAGCTCATTTCCTTGGTCACTGAGGCTTTAGAAGAAAGGCGATTTCTCAAATGAGATTTTTAACAGTGAACGTCTGCAAATACCCTTCTCTTTGTTCTCTCTCGGAAGGCTCAGGCGTAATCAGCTACAGGGAGATTTCCGGAAACCTTAATTGGCATTTTCATCCCAGCCTGGCTTGAAGCAAACACATGGAGACAGAGAACAAGGGCACCAGGTGAGCCCCTTGCAGCTGTTTGCTGGTATCTTTTCCTGCCTTATTATGCTTAGGAAGCAGCGTTTTCTGAGTCCTCTTTTTTATGCCTAAAATACAGTATTCATGGTGGGACATAAGTGCTTCAGATTTGAAAAGAACATCAATCCACCGCTGAAGGGTCTGATTCAGAGGTTGGTTCTCCGGGGCTTTCGGTACATGCGGATGGGAAAGCTTCTTTGGCTTCTGTAAGGCCATCTCAAGCTCTCAGCAAGAAAGCCAGTTCGCGGTACCTACATTCGTTTCCTCATGGCTGTGGCGTTGGTCTCGACCAGCTCCTTGGTACCCTTCAACTGCAGGTTTAAAGAAAACACAAACAAACAAAATGAGTAAGCAGGCATACCCATTAAGTGTCTATCATCCTATTAACCCCGATTGATCCGAGGCAGCACTTTATAAAACTTCCAGCAAGAAAACAAAAACAAAAAGTAGACATAGCCCATCGTTCTAATGCATCTTACAGAGACCAGTTTGAGACCAATATTTTACAAAACTTGATGGCTAGCAAAAAAAAAAAAAGGGCCTAGGCCATTATTTTTAAATAATAAGATGAGAAAGCAATTCCATAGGCATAAAATGTATAAAATTGGTTCTTAAGAATAATAAACGATTTCATTTCCTCGTTGTATTGCTATTCATTTAAACCCTGCAGTGTTTGCAAGTTGCCGCCAGCTAAATGATGTTATACTAATGATTATTCGCCTGGGTTAACGTGCCACAGCCTGCTACTGTACGCGGCCTCCTTGAGAACCTGTTGGGATGACTGATGTGGTTTCTGGAGGCCTCCAGGAAGACGGTCTGCTTCTTTTTTGGAAAAGAAGAAATGGGAGCTCATTTCCTTGGTCACTGAGGCTTTAGAAGAAAGGCGATTTCTCAAATGAGATTTTTAACGGTGAACGTCTGCAAATACCCTTCTCTTTGTTCTCTCTCGGAAGGCTCAGGCGTAATCAGCTACAGGGAGATTTCCGGAAACCTTAATTGGCATTTTCATCCCAGCCTGGCTTGAAGCAAACACATGGAGACAGAGAACAAGGGCACCAGGTGAGCCCCTTGCAGCTGTTTGCTGGTATCTTTTCCTGCCTTATTATGCTTAGGAAGCAGCGTTTTCTGAGTCCTCTTTTTTATGCCTAAAATACAGTATTCATGGTGGGACATAAGTGCTTCAGATTTGAAAAGAACATCAATCCACCGCTGAAGGGTCTGATTCAGAGGTTGGTTCTCCGGGGCTTTCGGTACATGCGGATGGGAAAGCTTCTTTGGCTTCTGTAAGGCCATCTCAAGCTCTCAGCAAGAAAGCCACACGCTCTCCAAGCCAAGAGCGGGCTCTGCCAAAGCCTTGGCGTCCTGAGGGAGCGACAAGTGGGCCCACAGAGTGTGGACCCGAGGAGCGGAAGGAGCCGCTCAAGAAACAGACATGCCACCCCGTGTTGCTCAGGGCCACACCCCTGACGTTTCCGCACGCAGCAAAGACAAGGGCGCCCAGGCGGCGTGGGAGACCCAGGAGAAGGAACACTGTACCGCAGCGACAGGAGTGCCACCTGTGAGAGAGGACACAGGGACTCCAAAACCCCTCTGTGTTCTGATCTGAAGGTTTTCTTTCCATAGAGGTCTCTCATCTTTTCCTCCTCATCAACCCTCTCTGCTTATCCCACCTTGTGACTCATTTTTCCAAGAGGCAAGAGTGGGGTTGGCACAGAAAAAGGGCCTGTTATTTTTCAGCGTAAACAGACACGCCTGTTCTTCTCCTTCTGTTTAGGTAAAATCCACTGTCCTGCTCCATGTTACCCTCTCACTCTGGCTGGGGCTGCAGGCTGGCCACGGCTCTGTCCTCGCCCGCCCGCTCCCCATTCTCCCTGGAGCGGCTGCTCTCCTCGACGTGGACAGGCTGACATTGTGTCGGAGGACACCCGGGCTTACGGACAGGCTCCAGGTGTCATAAAATGAACGTGTCAGTCCCTCGTGTCCAATTCTCGCGATCCCTTGGACTATAGCCCTCCAGGCTCCTCTGTTCATGGGATTCTTCAGGCAAGACGACTAGAGTGGGCTGCCATGCCCTTTTCAAGGGGGTCTTCCCAGCCCAAGGATCAAATCTGGGTCTCCTGCACCCAGGGAGATTCTTTACTGTCTAACATTGCAGGGGTCCCCAACTCTTTGGGACCCTGTGGACTGCAGCCCGCCAGGCTCCTCTGTCCATGGGATTCTCCAGGCAAGATGACTGGAGTGTTCCATTTCCTTCTCCAGGGGATCTTCCTGACCCAGGGATCAAACCCGAGTCTTCTGCATGGCAGGCAGATTCCTACTGTCTGAGCCACCAGGGAAGCCCATGCAGAGGTAGGTATGTTTTTAAACATACATGTATGTGTGCGTGTCTGTGTCTGTGTGTGTACGTGGTGGTGAGAAGGAGACGGACGGAACATGTCCAGTGCCTGCTCTCATCTATAACATGACAGGTGGGGGCACCAGCTGAGGGGCTCTCGGGAAAACAGCTGGGCAGTAGCCACAGCACCCAAATGCATTCGGCTTCCATGGGCGCTCAGACTCATGGATGCTCGGTGCCTGTGCTTGAAGCAGTACATCACAGCCGTGCAGCAGACTTTAGAATGCTTCCTCTGCAGTCGTACCTCCTAGGTCTTTAATGAGTTTAGTTGTTCTGAATCTTCTCCACATTCCCCCATTTATCTCCTTTTTAAAGTAATGGAGAATGAAGTGGGATGCTTCACCGAAGCCTGCCCATGCATGTTGCTTTTTTAAAAAAAGCATGCCATGACAAGGATAGAGAAATCCGGCCTGCAAAACTTAGCCTCTATTTTTATGACTAGAGTTTGCACTTCAAATCAACATAAAGGATTGGAGTCATTTAGAGAAAGAAGAATCCACCCCTCCTCATCCCAGTAAATCAAGGAGACAGAGAGAGAAAACATAAAACAACAAAGCTCAGAGATATGTCTGTTTGATTAGGTGCAAACCTGTGCCGAATAGGCTCCAATTTGTTGGTAGTCTTTTAATAATGTAAAGGAAGACAGAACAGAACAGCAAACAGACGGCCAATTCTCTTTCACAGCGGGTCACTGTGAATTTAGTCGTCATTATTCAGTCAAACTTAACCAAAATCATACAGGCTCGGCCTCAGACCAGGGGAAGGAATTTATCTTCATCATATAAAGACAGTGATCAATTTTAGAAAGCATTTTCCTCCAAAGCTATCAAAGCTTATAAACTATCCAACATCTTCACTATCCCCCCACAGTTCACTTTATACTCTTAGAGAAAATGACAGAAAATGTACTTTCTTGATTCCAAACCATTAAAAAGGTCAAAATCATTTGTAAAGGATTACTGAACCACAGCAGACGAGGGTCCTACTTCCCTTAACTTCACAGTTGTTCTTTTTTTTTTTTTTAATATCCCTTTGGAAGTGATTTATGTTGTACAAAGGACCTCCTCATATATCACGGTGAGTGAAAATTTTAAAGCAACCTAAATTTCACTACCCTTAATGGGCTTCCCAGGTGGCGCTAGTGGTAAAGAACTTGCCTGCCAATGCACGAGACCCAAGGGATGTGGGTTCAATCCCTGGGTGAGAAGGAGCACGGCTGTCCATGCCTGCTCATCTATAACATGACAGGTGGGGGCACCAGCTGAGGGGCTCTCGGAAAACAGCTGGGCAGTAGCCACAGCACCCAAATGCATTCGGCTTCCATGGGCTCAGACTCATGGATGCTCGGTGCCTGTGCTTGAAGCAGTACATCACAGCCGTGCAGCAGACTTTAGAATGCTTCCTCTGCAGTCGTACCTCCTAGGTCTTTAATGAGTTTAGTTGTTCTGAATCTTCTCCCCCTTCCCCCCTTTATCTCCTTTTTAAAGTAATGGCGAAGGAAGTGGGATCCTCCCCCGAAGCCTGCCCATGCATGTTGCTTTTTTAAAAAAAGCATGCCATGACAAGGATAGAGAAATCCGGCCTGCAAAACTTAGCCTCTATTTTTATGACTAGAGTTTGCACTTCAAATCAACATAAAGGATTGGAGTCATTTAGAGAAAGAAGAATCCACCCCTCCTCATCCCAGTAAATCAAGGAGACAGAGAGAGAAAACATAAAACAACAAAGCTCAGAGATATGTCTGTTTGATTAGGTGCAAACCTGTGCCGAATAGGCTCCAATTTGTTGGTAGTCTTTTAATAATGTAAAGGAAGACAGAACAGAACAGCAAACAGATGGCCAATTCTCTTTCACAGCGGGTCACTGTGAATTTAGTCGTCATTATTCAAACTTAACCAAAATCATACAGGCTCGGCCTCAGACCAGGGGAAGGAATTTATCTTCATCATATAAAGACAGTGATCAATTTTAGAAAGCATTTTCCTCCAAAGCTATCAAAGCTTATAAACTATCCAACATCTTCACTATCCCCCCACAGTTCACTTTATACTCTTAGAGAAAATGACAGAAAATGTACTTTCTTGATTCCAAACCATTAAAAAGGTCAAAATCATTTGTAAAGGATTACTGAACCACAGCAGACGAGGGTCCTACTTCCCTTAACTTCACAGTTGTTCTTTTTTTTTTTTTTAATATCCCTTTGGAAGTGATTTATGTTGTACAAAGGACCTCCTCATATATCACGGTGAGTGAAAATTTTAAAGCAACCTAAATTTCACTACCCTTAATGGGCTTCCCAGGTGGCGCTAGTGGTAAAGAACTTGCCTGCCAATGCACGAGACCCAAGGGATGTGGGTTCAATCCCTGGGTGGGGAAGATCCCCTGGAGGAGGGCAAGGCAACCCATTCCAGTACTCTTGCCTAGAGAATCCCATGGACAGAGGAGCCTACATGCGGGCTGCAGTCCATGGGGTTGCAAAGAGCTGGACACGGCTGAAGTGACTTAGCATGTGTGCGAAGGGCTGGGGTGACTGTCTGTCATTTTTCCCCCCTTCCATTTGCCATTCATTACACCGTGGGCAGCCTGTGAAGGCCAGAAATAGGAAGGCATTTCAGAAGCTCTCCCGGCTTCTCCTGTGTAGATATGGGGCTTAGATTTCACTTTGCAGCCAAGTGATCCATCTTTCCCTGCTGAAAGACAATACTTTCAAATCCACTTATCAATGTCAGGCCACACTTCAGTATCAGAGAAAGCCAGGATGAAACGATCAGATTTACAAACTTCACGGAAAAGGCCTGTTGCTCACTCTGGCTAGATAAGTGCCCCAGTGCACAGGGGAGAGGTTTTTGTTTTTTTCTTTTTAACGTCTCTAGGAATCAGTCCTTCTTATTCAGATGTCTGCAGAAGGACCGTGAGCTATACTAAACTCATTTTCCTCACGATTAGACTTCAGAGGAAACTAGCCGCTTGCTTTGAAATTTATCTGCACTGTCAGTGTTTTAAAATTTGATCAAGATTCATTTATCTTCTGGAAGAAACTTTCACACACTGCTGGAAGGCTTGGGTGGCCTAAGAGGTGCCTGAGTGAGAAGAGAGGTTCTGGAGATGAGATTATAGATTCCACGCAGCAAAGCCGCTGGGAGCTTGGGACCGCCCGGGCTAAGACTGCTGCAGACTGCCTTCAGCAGCGTGTGCCATGCCTCAAACACAGCGGACGCGTGGGTCCGTGTCTGAATGGGCAGCGTGGGTCAGAGCTGTTGCGTTCACTTACCTGTTCCTGGAGGACTTTGAGCAACGCTTGTGTGTGCGACTGTTCTTCCTTCGCTTGTTCCAGCTCTGACTTTTTGTTGTTCAGCTCCTCCTGGATGGTCAGCAATTGCTGTGAAAGGAAAGGAAACTTATGATAAGCTACAAGGCCAACAGGAATGTTGTAAGCTAGTCAAAACATTGGTCTGAAACACCGGAAGAAATGTGTACACGTCTTCAAGCGTGATCCAGACTTCAGTCACCTTTTCAAAGTGTACGTCTCGCCCCCTGTAACGAGCGTGCACCCTGCTCACGCCACAGGCTCAGGCTGTTTGTGGCACCGGTGCACAATGCTTGTCACAGTGTGAAGGCGCCTTTATAGTCCTTGGAGGAGATGCATATTTATGCAAATATGTATGTCAGGTAGGAAGTTAGGCGTGAGCCAGGAGGGGTCGCCTCCCCAGAAGGGATGCAAACTGATCTCTAAACTTCATCCTAGACGCACCCAGGAGAGCTCACAGATAATGCTACAAAACAGCCTCGGAGACTTTTCCAACTCCTGCCCAATGGCCGTGGGCACACGCCAGATACAAACTAACCACAGGGGCTTCCTCAAAGAACCTGAGGCAGCTAGGAGCCCATTAAGGGCTCATACATATTCTACACACACATCCACCTGATTATAACAGAGAAATTACGGGAAGGCACACACAACCGAGTCTGCTGTTGTGTAAGCTGCAAGTATCACCTGGCCTTGAGTGTACGCCCACGTGCACACCCTTTCACTGACTGGGGGTGGGTACAAGCCCTGCTTGGCACAAGGCACAGCCAAAAGGAGAAGCCGAGAAGTATAAGAAGGCGGACGTCAGGAGGGACGGTGAGGGGGATGACGCCTTTGGGGTTGGCCTGCTCCCGTGTCCCGGGGCCGTCGGTTTCTAGAAGATCTGTCTGCTTGGGCTCCACCAAGCTGTCACTTGTCTGTTGCCTCAAACCCTTGAGTCCGGCGTTCCAAATGTTTGTTGAGACAAGAACCGAGGAAGAGAAATAAACCAACCGACAAGTAGAATCATGGTGAGAAACGAAGGCACCGAGAGTGGAAGACATCAAACCATAAAACCACTCACAGTACTTAGCCAACGTCCGAGCTTACGACACGTGACCTTGGACCCCACGGCCGGCTTTACAGTAGCTCTGGAGAGGTGCTTTGCCAGGTGGCTGGGACCACAGACGAGCCTTTTACTTTCTCTGTTATGACGGTGATGTTTTATTAGATCAGCACGACTGAAGTCCAAACTGCAATCAATATATCAGCCGGGAAAACTGCTGCTAGAAGCTGTCAAAACACTCAGCCATGGCCGGCTTTGGGAAGTAGGGCACTGAAGGCACTGCTGGCAGCCTGGGCGGCTGCTGTCCCATCAGCGGGCACACACACGGAGGTTCACGGGCCGGCCAGGAGGACGGGGCTGCCCAGCGCTCATTCCCTGGTCTGTGCTGACACACACAGGCTGGAGGACACACTTGAGAGCTTCCAATGGCCCTGGAAATGCCTGGTCGATTCAGACCTTCCTGAAAACCGAGGGCTAGTGTGCGAAGACAAATGTGCATTTCTTCTGCTTCCTCACACGACAAGTGTGTGCGAATGACACGGAACCGTCAGGGCGTTCCTGCCACGGGGCTGGCCGTCACCACGCCAAGGTGGCCACTTCTGGGCCTCGACAGGCTGGTGGCAGAGCTGCCCAGCCACGTCTCAGCTACCAAGGCCAGAATAAACACTGGCACCGGGTTCCAACCTACCAATGGGAAGGATTAAAGTAAAAATGCAGATCCGCTAGTTTTGGGGGTATGCGCGGGCTGAAAGTGCTCAGAAAAACACATGGTGCCTGGACCCTTGGGCTTGTCCTGTCCTCCTGCCAGGAGCTGGATATAGACTTAAACACAAACAGTGATTTCCCCCTCAGTTTTGAAAACTCTCAGCGCTTGCTGAACCATCTGCTGTGTCACACTCACCTACGAGGCAACACACACACGGGCTGCCTGCAGACTTGTGTAATTTCATCGAGCACCAACGGATTAGAGTGCAGAAGCCAGGCGGCCATAGTGTACTTTGGCACTGTGACCAGTAATGGACATGGCCCTTTCCAAACGGTGCGGAATGACCCTGTTTCTTTACTCTCATTCACGACCAGTTCCAGAATAGTTCTGAGGGGATTTGGGGGTCTCACTTCCATGATGCCGAGTGGATATTTTGGGTCATTAGATAAGTTCAAATCTAATCCTTACACCTCCTTCAAAAAATGAGCCAAACAAGAGGACAGGAAATCATCTTCAGACATGCACAGCCTGTGTCCACTGACCGCCATAGGTGAAGTGGCAAAGTTGAAAACGACTGATGTCTAGTGGAGGAGGCCTGGCCACTCTAACGATGGAGCGTCTGTATAGAGGAACATCACGCAGCCGTGACAAAGGAAGCTGCACAGGGGTCCCCGGACACAGAAGGAACTCCTAATGTACTGTTTCCTGCATAGAAAGTTTAGCCCAGCACTGGCGGATCAGCGGGCACACACGGAGGTTCACGGGCCGGCCAGGAGGACGGGCTGCCCAGCACTCTTGTGCTGACACACACAGGCTGGAGGACACACTTGAGAGCTTCCAATGGCCCTGGAAATGCCTGGTCGATTCAGACCTTCCTGAAAACCGAGGGCTAGTGTGCGAAGACAAATGTGCATTTCTTCTGCTTCCTCACACGACAAGTGTGTGCGAATGACACGGAACCGTCAGGGCGTTCCTGCCACGGGGCTGGCCGTCACCACGCCAAGGTGGCCACTTCTGGGCCTCGACAGGCTGGTGGCAGAGCTGCCCAGCCACGTCTCAGCTACCAAGGCCAGAATAAACACTGGCACCGGGTTCCAACCTACCAATGGGAAGGATTAAAGTAAAAATGCAGATCCGCTAGTTTTGGGGGTATGCGCGGGCTGAAAGTGCTCAGAAAAACACATGGTGCCTGGACCCTTGGGCTTGTCCTGTCCTCCTGCCAGGAGCTGGATATAGACTTAAACACAAACAGTGATTTCCCCCTCAGTTTTGAAAACTCTCAGCGCTTGCTGAACCATCTGCTGTGTCACACTCACCTACGAGGCAACACACACACGGGCTGCCTGCAGACTTGTGTAATTTCATCGAGCACCAACGGATTAGAGTGCAGAAGCCAGGCGGCCATAGTGTACTTTGGCACTGTGACCAGTAATGGACATGGCCCTTTCCAAACGGTGCGGAATGACCCTGTTTCTTTACTCTCATTCACGACCAGTTCCAGAATAGTTCTGAGGGGATTTGGGGGTCTCACTTCCATGATGCCGAGTGGATATTTTGGGTCATTAGATAAGTTCAAATCTAATCCTTACACCTCCTTCAAAAAATGAGCCAAACAAGAGGACAGGAAATCATCTTCAGACATGCACAGCCTGTGTCCACTGACCGCCATAGGTGAAGTGGCAAAAGTTGGAAACGACTGATGTCTAGTGGAGGAGGCCTGGCCACTCTAACGATGGAGCGTCTGTATAGAGGAACATCACGCAGCCGTGACAAAGGAAGCTGCACAGGGGTCCCCGGACACAGAAGGAACTCCTAATGTACTGTTTCCTGCATAGAAAGTTTAGCTGTGGAAGGGAATTCATGGAATTTTGCAAAACAGAAAAGGATCTGGATCCTGTCTGTAGGTAAGTTCTTGGATCTTTCTGTTAGTCTGGCTTATCATTTTCTGCAAAGAGCAGATACTGCTTTAAGTAACAAGAAATTAAAAAGCAAATGAACTTAAGGTTGGCAAAAAGACAAAGAAAGGAAAACTACCTGGACACAACACTCAGCTGTTATTACCGACACTGTGAATAAATCGGAGGGGAAGTGAGAAATCTACTGGAATCATCCACATGTTTACAGCAACGCTTCATTCAACCCATGACTGTGTACCCATGTGTGCATGCACACACACACACACCCTTTCCTGGACCACGTACACACACACCCACACACACACCCTTCCTTGCACCTCCCTTCTCACGTTAGCTTTTATCTTATCTCATTCTTCCTTGGAAGTACACTTGCTTTTTACTTAAAAGTGTGCTTCCAAGGAATTGTCCTCATCGCCTTCTCTTGTCATATGCAGGCAACTGTGTTCAATGGTCTCTCTTTTTTAATCTGCATGTGTTTTTCCAAAATATATATGCAGTTTTGTGAGTATGCAACTGCATGTTAAGGAGCTACCTCACATGTCTTCTTTATTATGCTTTACTAAACATTATGCTTTTAAGAGCCACCCATGTTGACTTGCATGGATCTCTAACTACTGCTTCTGGTGCCTGCGTAGCATTTTATGGGGTAGGTCCACCAGTGAGACCTGTTCCACTCTCCCAGCGAAGCCCATTCAGGTGACCACCCCCTCTCACAGGGCTGCCGGGGAGATGCGTGCGCGTGTCCCTCCGGGCCTGTGGGAGACGCTCCCTGGCGTGCACCTGGCAGCGGGCCTGCCAGTTCACAGGAGGCCTTTGAGGAAGCCCTGTCACAGGATGGCGCGCTGATCTGCCCCCTCATCGGTGCTGGACGAGCCACTGTGCCCACACTCACACTAACACACGCACTGCCCAGCCCTTCCTAACATCTGTCAGCCTAGTAATACCAAAAAAGTTCCTGCTTCCCTGACCCCTTGTGATGTGTAGGCCTGTTCACCGGCTATTTTGCCGGCTGTAGATGCTCACTGACATTTCTTAAAGGAAGAGTCAAGGCAGAGTGGTTCTGAAATCTGGGGAACTTTTCCAAAAACAGTGATTCCTGGACCCACAGAAGTGTCTCGGAGAGGGACCCAGGCAACCATAGTTTTTAAGAAAATATCTACAGATAATTTTAACAAGCAACTGGGTCCTGGCTGTAGCATCTGGGATCTTCGATCTTCACTGTGGCCTGCGAGAGCTTTCGTCGAGGCACACGGTCTCTTGGTTGCAGGGCTGGGATCTCGTTTCCTGTCCTACGACCAAGCCTGAGGAGCCTGGGCCCCTGCCTGAGGAGCACAGAGTCTCGCCGCGGGACCCCAAGGAACGGCCCACCAGTGCTCTTCTAGTGGCCGACGAGGAGGCCAGGCTCAGGTTTCCTTTGCGCGTGCTCTCTCTGCCTGCAGTCCCGGTCGCTCTCATGGTTTCTACTGAAAAGCTCCTGCTTCACAAAGCCTGACGGCCTGTGCCCCTCTTCGCCTTTGGTGTTTCCCACCATGCTTACTGCCACCCTCTCCCACACGCCTAATTCTACCCCCCCAGTGTGTGTGTGTGTGTGTGTCCACGCACACACCAGCTGTTGTGTCTGACTTGGTCACCCTATGGACGGTAGCCTGGCAGGCTCCTCTGTGCACAGAATTCTCCAGGCAAGACTGCTGGAACGGGCTGCCGACTTAAACCCCTGAAGGCCAACCCGACCCCTGCCTCACCCGCACAGCCCCTCGTCCTGTTCCTCTGCCCTCTCTCCATCCGTTCTCACTCTCCGGGTTACGACACGCTTCTCTCTCCTCTCAGATCTGCTTCGTCCTCCTGTCAGTCACCCGACACACCTGAGAAAACTGGCCACCGAAGACGGGAAGCGTTCCCATGCTTAGAAAACATACCACCGATCCCCCAGCCTCTGCTGGATCAAACCCAAACCACGGGCAGTGTCGTCCTTCCTCGCACACGCCGAGTCCTTTCACAGCTCCACGGAAAGCTCCGTGACTCAGAATCCTGCCAGGCAGATGGCTGTTCATGCCGACACTTCATTTCTTTATAGTGGAGTATAGTTGCTTCACGATAGTTTCTGCTGCACAACAGTATGGATGAGTGATAGGTACACATGCATACCCTCTCTCTTGACCTCCTTCTCCTCCGCCCATCCCACCCCTCTCGGTCACCCAGAGGAGCTCCCCGTGCTCTACAACAGCGTCCACTAGCTAGCTGTGTTCCACACAGCAGCGCTCCCAGCCCCTTCACGGATCAGCACCTTGCCATGGCAAAGGGGTGGGCACCCCTCAGTGAGGCTCTGAGCCACGCCGTGCAGGGCCACCCGAGACGGCCGGGTCGTCACAGCAGGTTCTGATAGAATGTGGCCCACTGGAGACGGGAAAAACACACCCCTCCGGGGCTCCTGCTACGAGAACGCTGTGACGTGCCCAGTATGAAGAGGCAGAAAGACACGATGCTGGAAGATGAGGTGCCCAGGCTGGAAGGGGCCCCACAGGCTCCCGGGGAAGAGTGCAAGGCGGTGACTAACCGCCCAGGAAGAGTGCGGCGGACGGGCAGAAGGGGAAGCAACAGTCCACTGCGGACGTGTCCGGTGGTGAACGTGTCCAGTGCAGCGATGCTGGGAAAGACTGATGGCAAAAGGCACAGGGGCGGCGGAGGACGAGATGATCCGACCGGATCGCGGACTCGGTGGACACGTGTGCGAGCGAAGTGCGGCCGACAGGGAAGGCCTGGGAGGCCTGCTGCGGGGCGGCCGGCGGGGCTGCGGAGTCGGACCAGACTCAACGCCGGAGCCCAGGCCCACAGTGCACGCATGTCAGTGCTGCCTTCTGAAGGCACCCCAACTTCCCAGGCCTGCCCTAAGCCCACAGGTCTGTTCTCTGTGCCCGTGTCTCTACTCCTGCCCTACAAATAGGTTCACCTGCACCGCTTTTTTAGATTCTGTACATTTGTGGTAATACACGATGATATTCCTCTCTGAATTACTTCACTCTGTATGACAGACTGTAGGTTTGTCCACATCACTATAAACGACCCAATTTTGTTCCTTTTGATGGCTGAGTAGTATTCCATTGCATATATGTACCACATCTTCTTTATCCATTCATCCGCTGATGGACATAGAGGTTGCTTCTATGTCCTGACTACTGCACACAGGATTGCAGTAAACATTAAGGCCAGCTTAAAGAATGCTTTTGGGCTAACATCAAATCATTTGATGACTTTATAAAACAGAAAGGAGCTGCATCCTCTAGGTGGATGGGACCCCTCACTAAGGTACCTGGTTGGACAGCGGAGCCCATCTCACCCTCTCCGGTCACCCAGAGGAGCTCCCGTCCCAAAACCTAGCTAGCTGTGTTCACACAGCGCTCCCAGCCCCTTCACGGATCAGCACCTTGCCATGGCAAAGGGGTGGGCACCCCTCAGTGAGGCTCTGAGCCACGCCGTGCAGGGCCACCCGAGACGGCCGGGTCGTCACAGCAGGTTCTGATAGAATGTGGCCCACTGGAGACGGGAAAAACACACCCCTCCGGGGCTCCTGCTACGAGAACGCTGTGACGTGCCCAGTATGAAGAGGCAGAAAGACACGATGCTGGAAGATGAGGTGCCCAGGCTGGAAGGGGCCCCACAGGCTCCCGGGGAAGAGTGCAAGGCGGTGACTAACCGCCCAGGAAGAGTGCGGCGGACGGGCAGAAGGGGAAGCAACAGTCCACTGCGGACGTGTCCGGTGGTGAACGTGTCCAGTGCAGCGATGCTGGGAAAGACTGATGGCAAAAGGCACAGGGGCGGCGGAGGACGAGATGATCCGACCGGATCGCGGACTCGGTGGACACGTGTGCGAGCGAATTGCGGCCGACAGGGAAGGCCTGGGAGGCCTGCTGCGGGGCGGCCGGCGGGGCTGCGGAGTCGGACCAGACTCAACGCCGGAGCCCAGGCCCACAGTGCACGCATGTCAGTGCTGCCTTCTGAAGGCACCCCAACTTCCCAGGCCTGCCCTAAGCCCACAGGTCTGTTCTCTGTGCCCGTGTCTCTACTCCTGCCCTACAAATAGGTTCACCTGCACCGCTTTTTTAGATTCTGTACATTTGTGGTAATACACGATGATATTCCTCTCTGAATTACTTCACTCTGTATGACAGACTGTAGGTTTGTCCACATCACTATAAACGACCCAATTTTGTTCCTTTTGATGGCTGAGTAGTATTCCATTGCATATATGTACCACATCTTCTTTATCCATTCATCCGCTGATGGACATAGAGGTTGCTTCTATGTCCTGACTACTGCACACAGGATTGCAGTAAACATTAAGGCCAGCTTAAAGAATGCTTTTGGGCTAACATCAAATCATTTGATGACTTTATAAAACAGAAAGGAGCTGCATCCTCTAGGTGGATGGGACCCCTCACTAAGGTACCTGGTTGGACAGCGGAGTAGGGGCTTGTTCTCATTCTCACACACCCCTTTGGCCTGCTGCCCTGTCCAGGGCAAAATCCACAAAACTATATGCAATAGTTTTGGGTCCTTCCCCAATGAAACAGTTTGGGTTCTTCCCTGGTAAAGACCTCCTCTGACTAACAAAGTCAGCTGTTCTCATTTCCATGTTCCTAAAGCAGTTCTATATGGCTTCTTTTATTTCCTGGCTGTTTCCCCAACTAAACTACATTCACCAATGGTAGGGTCCATAACTGGCTGACCCCTAACACACAGTAGGTACTGAATGAACAAATGAGTGAAGAGGTGAATGAATGTTTGCTCTTGTTTCCCCAATTCTATGTCACTAAGCCACAATACAGCGAAAAACAAAACAAAGGGAAAAACCATGTACACACACAGACAAAAGCTAAAACCAGTTCAACATCAAAAGGTACTCAAGGATCTATTTCTAGGTAACTTACTGTTCTAGACAGATGGGCACATGAAAGTTTCAAAGGAAAAGAAGCAGTTCCACTAAAGGCATTCAATTTATTACTCTGGAAGTTCTTGATACAGTACTTACTCTATAGGAGGGTATTTCTTAAAAGTATAAGGAAGGGCTCCCCTGGTGGTCCAGTGGGTGAGGACACCGCCTTGCAGTGCAAGGGGTGCCGGTTCGATCCCTGGCCTGGGAAGATCCCACGTGCCGCGGAGCGGCTGGACTGATGTGTCCAATCACCGAGCTGGAGCTCTGGAGCGCATGCGCCCAGAGCCAGTGCTCTGCTACGACAGACGCCACCGCGATGCGAGGCCCACAGGAGCCAAAGAACAAAGAACATAGATAAATGAAAGACCAAAAGAAGTGGCCCGCCTGCTCCCCTCCCTCCCCAGCACCCTCCCTCCCCCCGCCCGAAAAAAGTATAAGAAAGCCCAATAAATGAATTTATAATTACGTAATCCTTCCCCACGTTCCACCAGAAAGTGAACAAATAAACCAAAACCACCACTTAGAGGAAAACAAAAGCAGCACGCCCCTAGGTGGATGGGACCCCTCACTAAGGTACCTGGTTGGACAGCGGAGTAGGGGCTTGTTCTCATTCTCACACACCCCTTTGGCCTGCTGCCCTGTCCAGGGCAAAATCCACAAAACTATATGCAATAGTTTTGGGTCCTTCCCCAATGAAACAGTTTGGGTTCTTCCCTGGTAAAGACCTCCTCTGACTAACAAAGTCAGCTGTTCTCATTTCCATGTTCCTAAAGCAGTTCTATATGGCTTCTTTTATTTCCTGGCTGTTTCCCCAACTAAACTACATTCACCAATGGTAGGGTCCATAACTGGCTGACCCCTAACACACAGTAGGTACTGAATGAACAAATGAGTGAAGAGGTGAATGAATGTTTGCTCTTTTTTCCCCCAATTCTATGTCACTAAGCCACAATACAGCGAAAAACAAAACAAAGGGAAAAACCATGTACACACACAGACAAAAGCTAAAACCAGTTCAACATCAAAAGGTACTCAAGGATCTATTTCTAGGTAACTTACTGTTCTAGACAGATGGGCACATGAAAGTTTCAAAGGAAAAGAAGCAGTTCCACTAAAGGCATTCAATTTATTACTCTGGAAGTTCTTGATACAGTACTTACTCTATAGGAGGGTATTTCTTAAAAGTATAAGGAAGGGCTCCCCTGGTGGTCCAGTGGGTGAGGACACCGCCTTGCAGTGCAAGGGGTGCCGGTTCGATCCCTGGCCTGGGAAGATCCCACGTGCCGCGGAGCGGCTGGACTGATGTGTCCAATCACCGAGCTGGAGCTCTGGAGCGCATGCGCCCAGAGCCAGTGCTCTGCTACGACAGACGCCACCGCGATGCGAGGCCCACAGGAGCCAAAGAACAAAGAACATAGATAAATGAAAGACCAAAAGAAGTGGCCCGCCTGCTCCCCTCCCTCCCCAGCACCCTCCCTCCCCCCGCCCGAAAAAAGTATAAGAAAGCCCAATAAATGAATTTATAATTACGTAATCCTTCCCCACGTTCCACCAGAAAGTGAACAAATAAACCAAAACCACCACTTAGAGGAAAAACAAAAGCAGCACGCCCCCTAGGCTATTTTCTGCATTCTCTCGAACTATTTCTTTTGTTTACAAAACATAAACTCAAGAACCTAATATTTATGTATTCAAACCAGTGGTGATTCAAGACTGCTATTCTGCATTTGACTGGGTGCCCTATAAAAACAATGAGAGAGCCTGCAACTAGATAATTTAAGTCAGCCTTTCTGGCTCTTGTTTTCCCTTGAAATTTATGAGACTGTAAAGTGTTCTTTCCGGTTTGAATTTTTAAGTACCAGAGTGCCTCAATTACAGAAGTTCACGGGCAGCTAGAACTTAATCAGAAGAGCCTCTCAGTTGGACTGGCTGACTGCAGCATAATTTTAATGTAACGCTGGAGAGTGTGGCATTAAACAGATGCACGATTATAGTTGGTGGTGGTGACAATGGACGGTGCTCCGATTAGACAATTATCCATCTGCCAATCAAGTGCAGAGACGCCGGTGGACAGGAACAGGTAAATAGATGCTGTACCTGACGCGTCCTGATGTGTCCGGGCCACTGACTTAATAGGATCATTTGCAATGCTCTCTGGGGATGCAGACATCAGTGTGTAATGGGTCTTTCTCTCTGACAAATGCAAAGAGCATTACAAATGTTACTTGGAGCACCAGAATAAGTGAGGTCACATTTCCATTTTTACAGATGAGAGAATCCTGGGCGCCCAGAGGTTAAGTCATGTATCTGAAGTCACGGTGTCTCAGAAAGACCTACCAGTTGCCCAACTCAATTTCCCTGCTGCAAACTGTCGTTTCTACCCTGGCAACCACACCGCGCCCTCAATCTGAAATGGAAATGAGGATGCGCCAGGGGTAAAACCCTCCTGGCATTCCACCTAGGCATTCACCATTTCCATTTACGGACGAGGCTGTTGGGAACATGCCTTTTATGTACCCGTCTGTGGGCATTTGGTGGATTTCACTTTCTTTAAAGGTGTAACTCTTTGTCTTTTTCGCTTACATATTATAATTTTGTCACTCAAGTGAAGGCTTTATATACTTAATGGATTATATAAGGTTAGATCCCATGAAAGTCACGGACTACAGGGCAAATTCTCTGTGTGAAATGCACCAGCCACCTCTGATGGTGAGCTGCTGTTTATTGTTCAGCTGCTAACAAGTGTCTGACTCTTTGTGACCCCATGGATTCCAGCCTGCAGAGCTTCCCTGTCCTTCACTATCTCCCAGAGTTTGTTCAAACTCATGACCATTGAGTCAGTGATGCCATTCAACCATCTCATCCTCTGTCACCCCTTTCTCTTCCTGCCCTCAATCTTTCCCAGCATCAGGGTCTTTCCCAGTTGAGTCGGCTCTTCCCATCAAGTAGCCAAAGTGTTGGAGCTTCAGATTCAGCACCAGTCCTTCTAATGAAGATTCTGGGCTGATTTCCTTTAGGGTTGACTGGTTTGATCTCCCTACAGTCCAAGGGCCTCTCAAGATGCTTCTCCAACACCACAGTTCAAAAGCATCAATTTTTCAGTGCTCAGCCTTCTTTATGATCCAACTCTGAGCCCTTCCCCCTTGGTGAGATCCTGCTACCCAAACACGCTTCTCCCCAAGCCTCTCCAGACCTTTCGCCCCTCAGCCCAGCTTTGCTTCTCAAGGACTCCAGAATCACTTGGGAAGGGCAGCCCGAGGTCCTGGTGCTGAGTCCGCCAGCGCTGACGCCACACCTAACGACAATTTCTGAGTCCATCTCCGATTGTTGTGAAAAGTCTGAGATGCAAAAAGATCAAGTGCATCTTATCACAACCTATGAGCCAGGCTGTGCCTAAAGGCAGACACAGGCCACAGTACTCCGGACAGAGGAGAGCAGCTCTGCTCAGTGGAAGGACAGCCATTTACCTCGTGGTCCCTACAATGTGCGCTTTTCTCTTTGGGAGAAGTAAAAAAATAAAAAGACGGAATTGAACTCGTTTGAACGTCTTTGCCACATGAGACGGTAAGACGACTCAAAATTTGCTCTAGTTTAAAATGCCACCTGGTTTGGCGCTCCCTGGTGGCCCAGTGGTGAGATTCTGCCGGCCAAGGCACGGGACACGGTCCGATGCCTGGTCTGGAAGGACCCCACACACCGTGGAGCAGCGGAGCCTGTGAGCCACAGCGAAGGAACCTCTACCCACCGCAACGAGGAGGAGCCCGCCCGCCGCAACTGGAGAAAGCCGCTGCAGCACAGTCCAAAATAAAGAATAAATAAAAAATTTTAAAATACAGCATCTACTTCTACCTGCAGAGGAAACTGCACTTCAATTACATCAAGAGCCTAGGGTGACGAAGCCAGGGGTCGGGCATGTTCCCTCCGGCACCTCCCACCTCACCTCCAGCTCGGTGACCCCTGGGGGAGAGACACCCCTGGGCGAGACTCCCGCCATTCAGATGACTGATAACAGGAACACCGGATCACAGAAATGAAATTGTGCTCCGAGCCTAATATCCTATTACACCAGGCTATACATATTTAATTCCTTGGGTCTTTCCTCATAAATCAATGCCTTCAGGCCCTTAATCTCGTCAATATCTTTTCTGATATTGAATTTTAAATGCCACTCTCATTGCTAGGCAGAAAGGCAATCTCTTGCTCATGATGGGATCAGGTTTCATTTACAAGCGAGAGATGCTTGGCGCCTCGTCCTCCGCTGTTCTGATCCCACTGTCCACTACAGTCCAATGGACCAAGGGCAGGGCTGAGCAGGCTGTGTCCCCCTGAGAGTGCAAGACCAGCACCTCTGTGGTCCTGTCTGTGGGCAGCCTGGGGCAGCTCTGGGAGATGGGGGAGCAGGCAGACATGTTTTCAGGGGTGAGGATCCTCAGGGAGGAGTCCCTGAGACACGGGCCCCCTGCCGCCCACCCAGGGTCGTGTACTCTGATGGGGTTCCCTTCTCTGAATGGACGAGCAAGAGTCTGACCCAGGACACACGCTGTGTGCACACATCAGGTTAAGTTCTCACGGGAAGTGAGTGACGGGAGAGAGGGCCATGGGTTCTTCGGACAGGGAGGTGTACCGCCAGACGGCAAGGGTTTGGACCTGGAATGTTTCTAGGCTCCCCGGGGCTGGTCCCTAACACTGGGATCTCCCTGGCTGCAAAACAAGGGAAACCACCACGCATTCTATAAGTCATGCAACATTTCCACACAGAAGCAGGAATGATAACTTTAAGACTTCAAGGGTGGCCAAAGGGTGGGAAACACGGCAACCGCTGAGATGAGGATCTGGGGGCCTCCCTCTGCAGGCGGTGGTGGGGTCCCCAAGGCGGGGCTCCAGGAGCCACGGGGCTCAGTGCAGGAAATAAGCAGGTGCAACTGCACACAATGTCACCAAAATTAAACCACCGAAAGGCCCATCTTTGGATTATCAGTGTGCACCAGCAGACATCACAAAAGCAGCGATAGAACACTCCATCCTGATCAAAATGTGTTGTTAATCGAAAACCTAGACAATGGCATCTTTACTGTTACAATTCAGCACATACATATGCTTCATGTGAGTTTCATTTCTTACCCTTTAATCAACATGCTTTATGTGGAAACCAACTTGGACCATGTTGGTATCACAGGCTGCTCCTCCCCCACCTTTCCCCACCCGCAGTGACTCACACGGGGCTCAGCGAAGCCCGGTTTTGGGGTTTGAAAGCCACTGAGCTCATCTTGGATGCACAGTGTCTCCAACCCACCCCCAGAGCACAACACAACCTCCCACCTTTCTACAGCAGACTCAAAATCAACACTCAGAGCAGAGCTGCTGCAAAGACTGAGAACTAGACCTGAGTCACTTCCCTTCATTTCACAGGACCTCTTAAATAATTTCTATGTCTAAAAGCTGAAACAGTGAAATGTGGTGAGAACCATACATCGTTTTTGCTGAGTGCAAATTTTAGTTCTAATGCTAAATATTTTCACTGCACTTTTACTATTTTACAAGTTGAAACAAATTCTTTCAAAATTGTTAATGGTGTGCCTTAAAACCAGAGGACAAACTGAGAAAACGTTACATCGGTAGTACTATTAATAGTTGCCTATACTGTACCCTTTGCATTAGGTTAAGATTCATGGGCAGGAGGAGAGGGGGCAGCAGAGGATGAGATGGCTGGATGGCATCGTGAACTCAATGGACACAAGTGTGAGCAGGCTCCGGGCGATGGCGAGGCCCAGGGAAGCCTGGTGGCTGCCGTCCGGGGATTGCAAAGAGTCCGACACGACTGACGGGACAACAACAAAGACTCACGTATTTACCGGACACTTAACATACTGTAACATATTAACTATAATCAAAAGATCAAAGTCCTGTTAAATGAATTTAAAAAATAATTTAATAGATAGTTGTGATTTTTCTTCCTTTCATTGTATTATTTTATTTTATTTAAATTTTTTTTTAACTTTTATTTTACTGTTAACTTTTACAGAGTTTTTTTGTTTACAGATATGTATGTTCCCAGATTAGTCATATGTATATCCCCCCCTTCCCACCCCTCCTGACCATCACACAGCACCCCTGAAAGATCCCCTTTTCTCGCAGAGCAATGACTAGAGCTATTTTCTTCACTTATGATAGTACAGGCCTTCATGCTACTTCCTTTACGCCTCCCACCCTCTGTTCCTTCCCCACAATGTCCATATGTCCACTGTCCATGTCTGTCTTTCCGTCGCTTCACTGCGTGTGCCATCATCACCATTCTACTAGATTCCATATATATGTGTTAATATATTGTATTTGTCCTTCTCTTTCTGACTGACTTCACTTCTTATGATACGTTCTAGATCCAGCCACCTCATTAGGGCAGATTCTTCTGCATTTCTCTTTACAGCTGTGTAGTATTCCACTGTATATATGTACCAGAACTTTTGTATCCATTCGTTCGTCAATGGGCATCTAAGCTGCTTCCATTGTACTATTTTATTAAACAGATTTTTTTTTTACAGGCATAATATCTGTTAAAGTCAATATAAGAAAAATTCCACTGTATTTCTTTTTTGGTCATTATTATTACTTGTTTCCTTGAATGACGATTAATGATGATAACTTTGTCATGTACCAGAGGCGAATGTTTAAAACAGGATCCTCTCTGAGGGTTAGGTTACAGCGGCAGACCCCTGGCAGGCAGCCCGGAGTCTGGGCGAGAGAGGAGACCATGACCTTGGGCTGGGGGTGGAGGCCTGTGGCCTCAGGCCTGGCTTTAGAGAGCACTTCCTTTACTTGGATAGCCTCCTGGGACGGCCTTGCGTGAAAGACAAGATACTTTCTGGCATTTGTATAATCCAATAGTGTTACTTATCATGATATACAATACCCTGAGAAGGCAACATTATGAAAAGAAATACAGTCAAGGTTTGGAGGAAAGGCAAAAAATAAAGTAAACCCCAGATCATCATTTCAAGGTTCACAGGGCGTGCTCTACCGCTGACTTGCCGTGTGACCTTGAACGAGCCAGGCCACGGCTCTGGTCTCCATTTTCCCTCACAACTGTCTGATGAGGAAAGATTTATCATTTGCAAAGCAACACATCAATTAATGTCCTCCTTACTGAACTCAGGAAAAGAAGATACAAGAGGGGTTTGGAAGACTCTAACACCTATTTTCTCTTCTTCAGATGGTTTATTAATAGTGGAATTTGCAGGGTTGTTTTAACTTCCTGGTTTTCACTTTCCTTGCATGTTATCTAAAGATGAACAACACTCATGAGTGGGATATTATGAGACTAAAGAATACTCATTAAGTGTGTGAGGCTCCTTGAACGGCAAAGGGCACCAAGTTAAATAAAAGCCTTGTCACTATCCTCTGTGCAAAAATGAAGAGACTAAGGTCAAGTGACTTTTAACTCACATGAGTGGCACTCCTGGGGATTAATATTCAGAGAAAAAGGTCTGCTGTTCAGGCCCATCCTGGCCATGGTGGCTGTCCTCCTCCTTCAGCCAAATTTCAAAACACAGGGCCAGCCAACAGGAATTAACACCATTCATGCAATTCCTGAGAGAGGGTTTTGAATGCTTTGCCAGGGCAGGAATCAGTGATGTTCTCTCTGTTGCCCCTGCTGACAATTCTGCTGCAAATGATAATCCAATTTGCTCGGATTTATTTATTCTTGTCACTTTTGGGGGGACAATTATATAAGGTGGTCATCACCCCAGCCTCTGGGCTCATGTACAGCTGTTAATGTAGAAAATTAAAATATATTAACATGCTTTCCAGCCAGGTTGGCCCATTTACTTCAAACAAGAACTGAATTGCACAGCTGGGTCTTGGACCTGCACCCCAAAGGCTGACAGAGATTTGTCCTTTCTCTGCAGGGTTTATGATCAAGCCTGTAGCTGGAAGATCCTCTTATGGATGACTTGTGACCAAACTCCCAGGGCCATCTTTGGAGGTGACTTATGCAAAGTGATCTGGGACTCATTCAGATCAGCCCGCGGACAGCAAACCATGCTTGCTGTGGTACCAGCGACAGGTGCTGCCTGATCCATGAGCTATCATCACTGACCACCTCAAGTGCAGCTTAAGGAAGGTAACTTTTAAAAAATGTGCTTTTGATTGAAGGACAGTAACCACATTGTGTTGGTTTCTGCCATCATCAACATGGACCAGCCACAGCTATACATATGTCCCCTCCTTCTTGAACCTCCTTCCCACCTCCACTCCCTTCCACCCCTCTCGGCTGTTACAGGGCTCTGGTGTGAGTTCCCTGCATCATAGGGCAAATTCCCACTGGCCATCTATTTTACATATGGTAATGTATGTAACAGATAGCCATGCTACCTCAGGGGTGTTTTAACTTCCTGGTTTTCACTTTCCTTGCATGTTATCTAAAGATGAACAACACTCATGAGTGGGATATTATGAGACTAAAGAATACTCATTAAGTGTGTGAGGCTCCTTGAACGGCAAAGGGCACCAAGTTAAATAAAAGCCTTGTCACTATCCTCTGTGCAAAAATGAAGAGACTAAGGTCAAGTGACTTTTAACTCACATGAGTGGCACTCCTGGGGATTAATATTCAGAGAAAAAGGTCTGCTGTTCAGGCCCATCCTGGCCATGGTGGCTGTCCTCCTCCTTCAGCCAAATTTCAAAACACAGGGCCAGCCAACAGGAATTAACACCATTCATGCAATTCCTGAGAGAGGGTTTTGAATGCTTTGCCAGGGCAGGAATCAGTGATGTTCTCTCTGTTGCCCCTGCTGACAATTCTGCTGCAAATGATAATCCAATTTGCTCGGATTTATTTATTCTTGTCACTTTTGGGGGGACAATTATATAAGGTGGTCATCACCCCAGCCTCTGGGCTCATGTACAGCTGTTAATGTAGAAAATTAAAATATATTAACATGCTTTCCAGCCAGGTTGGCCCATTTACTTCAAACAAGAACTGAATTGCACAGCTGGGTCTTGGACCTGCACCCCAAAGGCTGACAGAGATTTGTCCTTTCTCTGCAGGGTTTATGATCAAGCCTGTAGCTGGAAGATCCTCTTATGGATGACTTGTGACCAAACTCCCAGGGCCATCTTTGGAGGTGACTTATGCAAAGTGATCTGGGACTCATTCAGATCAGCCCGCGGACAGCAAACCATGCTCGCTGTGGTACCAGCGACAGGTGCTGCCTGATCTATGAGCTATCATCACTGACCACCTCAAGTGCAGCTTAAGGAAGGTAACTTTTAAAAAATGTGCTTTTGATTGAAGGACAGTAACCACATTGTGTTGGTTTCTGCCATCATCAACATGGACCAGCCACAGCTATACATATGTCCCCTCCTTCTTGAACCTCCTTCCCACCTCCACTCCCTTCCACCCCTCTCGGCTGTTACAGGGCTCTGGTGTGAGTTCCCTGCATCATAGGGCAAATTCCCACTGGCCATCTATTTTACATATGGTAATGTATGTAAAACAGATAGCCATGCTACCTAAAGGTCAAAGTGTAAGAACGTTCAGTTGTGGTTCTGAGAGATTTTAGCTGAAGCCTTAACTGGTGAGAAATCGTTATCAAGCTCTAACGTGTGCTGGACATACACGAGAAGAGAAAATAACAGCTGCAAGTTTCCTCTCTACATCAGCCACGGGTGTCTGACTAAGGACAGACACGGGTCATCCCCCATGTTACGTGACTCTCAAGTAATTGGCACAGAACTTCCGTAAAGCTCATTTAGTGATGCCAACAGTCCCGATTTTCCTTGGTTAACACAAGTTCACGTTTTCACAGCTACGACATCAGACGTCCAGGGCCGGGGCGAGGAGAGCAGAGTCCTAAACGGAGAACGCCGAAGCTTGAGGCGGCTCTGCAGCAAGGTCTGAGGACCGTGGGCATGTTCACCTTCCCCCCAGAAGACGTGGGTGGCTAAGGATGTCTGCTCGTTCCCCGAGGTTCTCACGTTACTCTCCTATGCTGGGGCTGGTCTGGAGCCCCTCATCAGGCGTCTCTGAGTGACCAGAACCTTCTGGAGGTCTCCAGGTCTCTCCCGTTCCCTGCTCCGGGGCCAAGGCCTGGGGAGACAGGGCATGGGCTCACCAGCTGAGAACCTTTCCCCTGGACTTCCCTGGTGATCTAGTGGTTAAGCATCCACCTGTCAATGCAGGGGAGATGGGCTCGATTCCCAATCTGGGAAGATTCCACACGCTGTCGGGCAACGAAGCCCACGCTCTGAGCCCGGAGATGCCAAAGCAATGAGAAGCCTGTGCTTCCATTAGCGAGAAGCCCTCCCCTGCCCCAAGGAACAGGCAGTGATGGAGATGCGGACAGAGAGAACAGACTTGAGGACACAGACGGGAAGGACAGCGCAAGACGAACTGAGAAAGTAGCACTGAAACATAAACATTACTATATGCAAAATTATATAGCCAGTGGGGATTTGCTATGTGGTGCAGGGAGCTCAAATCCAGTGCTCTGGGACAACTCAGAGTGGTGGCGTGGGGTGGGAGGTGAAGGGAGGAGACATATGTATGCCTATGGCTGATTTATGTTGATATTAATATATAGCAGAAGCCAACACAATACTGTAAAGCAATTATCCTTCAATTAGAAATAAATAAATTTATGGCTTCCCTGGTGGTCCAGAGGGTAAAGAGTCCACCTTGCAGTGCAGGGGGGACCGGTTCGATCCCTGGCCCAGGAAGATCTCACGTGCTGTTGAGCAGCTGGACCGATGTGTCCAACTACCGAGCTAGCGCTCTGGAGTGCATGCGCCCAGAGCAGGTGCTCTGCAACAAGAGAGGCCACTGCGATGGGAGGCCCACACAGGCCAAAGAACAAAAATGGATGGATAAATAAATGAAAGACCAACAGAAGTGGCCAATAAATAAATTTTAAAATTTTAATAAAAAATAAAGCCTACACACAGTAATGAAGACCCAGCCCAGTCACAGGCAGCTCAACAACTCAAGACCAGAAAAACAGACAACCCAAGCAAACAGTGGGCAAGAGACCTTACACAGGCATTTCTCCACAGAAGAGAAACAGATGGCTGATAAACACACGGAAAGATGCTCAGCACCACTCATTATTAGAGAAATGCACATCAACATTACAATGATACTACTTTACACTGGCCATCATTCAAAAAATTCACAAACAAGTGCTGGAGAGGGTGTGGAGACAAGGGAATCCTCTTGCACCACTGGTGGGAATGTGAATTGATACAGCCACTATGGAAGACAGTAGGGAGACTCCTTAAAAAACTAGGAATAAAACTACAATATGCCCTGGCAATCCCACTATTAGGCATATACCTTAAGGAACCCCAAAGTCAAAGATACATGTACCCCAATGTTCATTACAGCACCATTCACAAGAGACAGGACATGGAAGCAGCCTAGGTGTCCATCAACAGATCAATGGACAAACAAGCTGTGGTACATATATACAATGGAATATTACTCAGCCATAAAAAGGAACACATTCAAGTCAGTTCTAAAGAGGTGGATGAACCCAGACCCTGTTATACAGAGTGAAATAAGTCAGAAAGAGAAAAATAAACATTGTGTATTAACACATATACATATATATATGTGGAATCAGAAAGATGGTATGGATAAGCCTATTTGCAGCAATGGAGATGCAGACATAGAGAACAGATTTATGTACATGGGTATGGGGATAAAGGAGAAAGTGGGACAAATGGAGAGAGTAGTATGGAAACATATACACTACCATATGCAAAACAGAGAGCCAATGGAAATCTGCTGTACGATTTAGGGAACTCAAACCTGGGCTTTGTAACACCTGGAGGGGTAGGATGGGCTGGGAGGCGAGAGGGAGGATCCAGAGGAGGGATATATGTATACCTAAGGATGACTCATGCTGATGGACAGCAGAAACCAATGCAACACTGAAAAGCAATTATTCTTCAATTAAAAATACATTAAATACACAGATGTATTTTGAAAAGAACAGTTTCCCGAAGGGGCTTTCACCACCTGCATGTACTCTTGGTGGCAGCAGCTAGCCTAGGAAAGATGCTAAAAAGACCAGAAAAACAGACAACCCAAGCAAACAGTGGGCAAGAGACCTTACACAGGCATTTCTCCACAGAAGAGAAACAGATGGCTGATAAACACACGGAAAGATGCTCAGCACCACTCATTATTAGAGAAATGCACATCAACATTACAATGATACTACTTTACACTGGCCATCATTCAAAAAATTCACAAACAAGTGCTGGAGAGGGTGTGGAGACAAGGGAATCCTCTTGCACCACTGGTGGGAATGTGAATTGATACAGCCACTATGGAAGACAGTAGGGAGACTCCTTAAAAAACTAGGAATAAAACTACAATATGCCCTGGCAATCCCACTATTAGGCATATACCTTAAGGAACCCCAAAGTCAAAGATACATGTACCCCAATGTTCATTACAGCACCATTCACAAGAGACAGGACATGGAAGCAGCCTAGGTGTCCATCAACAGATCAATGGACAAACAAGCTGTGGTACATATATACAATGGAATATTACTCAGCCATAAAAAGGAACACATTCAAGTCAGTTCTAAAGAGGTGGATGAACCCAGACCCTGTTATACAGAGTGAAATAAGTCAGAAAGAGAAAAATAAACATTGTGTATTAACACATATACATATATATATGTGGAATCAGAAAGATGGTATGGATAAGCCTATTTGCAGCAATGGAGATGCAGACATAGAGAACAGATTTATGTACATGGGTATGGGGATAAAGGAGAAAGTGGGACAAATGGAGAGAGTAGTATGGAAACATATACACTACCATATGCAAAACAGAGAGCCAATGGAAATCTGCTGTACGATTTAGGGAACTCAAACCTGGGCTTTGTAACACCTGGAGGGGTAGGATGGGCTGGGAGGCGAGAGGGAGGATCCAGAGGGAGGGGATATATGTATACCTAAGGATGACTCATGCTGATGGACAGCAGAAACCAATGCAACACTGAAAAGCAATTATTCTTCAATTAAAAATACATTAAATACACAGATGTATTTTGAAAAGAACAGTTTCCCGAAGGGGCTTTCACCACCTGCATGTACTCTTGGTGGCAGCAGCCTAGCCTCTGGGTGACCTCAGGCCTGCCTGGTCTGTCCACTGTAGGCTGTCTTTACGGATAAAAACAAACCAATGAAGTCCCAGCAGCTGCAACAGAAAATCTCCCCTGCACATTGTGACACGTGCCACATGTTCTTAATATTCGGGGCTGAGATCTATCAGGTAAAATGAAAGACAGCACCACCCACCTTGCATAGATCTCAAAGACGCAGACAGAAAATTACCATTTTAAACCAATTTTCTCTGCTTCTGAAACATTAAACATAGGTAGCATTAAAGAAGTGAGCAGACTCTCTCAGACCCTTCATAATACATGGTGTCAGCATGGCTGTGAATAATAGCAAAAAAAAAACCAGCTCCCAAGGTATAAACATTAGGAGACATTAAAGCTGTAGCTCCACTCTTGACATCAATCTACCCCGTGTTGATGGGTCCCCCCCACCCCCCCAGCCTCAGCCGTCCCTCAACGTGCGATCCCAGATTGCATGCAATTGAACATGACAGGTGGGAAGTCTACCTCTGTCCTTTTAATGAAAATTTCAGTTGCAGGTTTTGCTGAAGTCAGCAGGAAGGCCAGCTTCTCACAGGACGGCACAGAAAAGATCAGCACGTGTGACACCCAGCCAGCCAAGTGTGCATTCTAGAAACGGGGAAATCCACTCCAGGATGAGTGTGGATGACTTTAATTTTTCCAGAAGGAAAGAATTAAAGAAACCGCATTTTTAGGGTCTGCCAACAGAGTTTGTCTGCAATCATTTTTGCTTCCAGAGGACAATTTGAAAATGTAAATCATGATACACGCAAGTGACATAAAGCAGCTCCATTCTAGCCCAAGTGATTCTATCAGGATTAAGAAGGATTAGGTGAGGATTATATTGGGAAGGTTAAAAAAAATTCATTGTTTTGCCACAGAGTTCACTAGGGATAATCTTGTAACAAGATACGGAGGTTTTCTTTTATTCCAAGTTGTTACAATCTTCATTTTTCCTGTAGTTTTACATTATGAATGGACAATCAGTAGCTATTAAAAGACTGTATTATTCTGATTTAACCCATTAATGGGGATTATATTATATTAATAGACTTTTGTAATGTTGAACTAGCCTTGCATTCCTGGAATAAATCCAATAGGGTGGTTTATGAAATACTAAATTTTTAAAAGGAATTTTAAACCTATGTCTGTAAGTGAAACTGACCTGTAATTCCTCTACCCACCTCACCTTTTTTTAAAAACTATCTTTGTTCTGTTTTGGTATCAAATTATGAGTTAGTTGTAAAGCATTTCTTTCATTTCTATTCTCTGAATCACTGTGTAAAAGACTGGCATATTTTTCCTTGAATGCTTGGTAGAACTTTCCTGTAAATCCATTTTGGATGTGTTGCTTTGATACAAGATTTTAAGCTACTAACTCCAGTTTTTAAAATAAGATCATCCAGGTTTTTGATTTTTTCCTGGTTTAACTTTGTAGTTCTTTCTTTAGGAATCTGTATATATCACCTGAGTTTATAAACTTGTCATAAAGCCATTCTTGATTTTTTTCACAGCTCTATAAATCTGTCACATCTGAAATTATAACTCATTTTCTTTAAAAATATTATTTATTAGGTTTTTCTCCTTATGTCATTGCTGGAAATTATTTCCATTCTAGCAGTCTTTTCAGACAACCAACATTTGCCTTGCTGATCTACTCTACTGTACAACTCTTTGCTATTTTAGTAATTTCTATCCAGAACATTATTTATCTTTCCTTCTTTGTGCTTATTCCTTTAAAACTGGATGTGCTTATTTATTCCTTAAGAACTAGATGCTTACTTCTGTTTCTAATTTTTCCTAAAAATAGACATTTATAAGTTTAAAATTCTTCCTGTAAGTTTTGTTTTACCTGCATCCCACAAGTTTTGACATGTTGCATTTTTAAAAAAGATTTATTTGTTTATTTATGTGGGGGTGGGGAGGGAGGGGAGCAGGCTGGCCACTTCCACTGGTCTTTCATTTGTCTAGTTTCATCCATCTTTGTCCTTTGGCCCTTGTGGGCCTCCCATCGCGGTGGCCTCTGTTGTCGCAGAGCACTGGCTCTGGGCGCATGCACTCCAGAACTCCGGCTCGGTAATTGGACACATCAGTCCAGCAGCTCCACGGCACGTGGGATCTTCCCAGGCCAGGGATCGAACCGGCGCCCCTTGCACTGCAAGGCAGTGTCCTTACCCACTGGACCACCAGGGAAGCCTGATATGCTGCATTTTATCACTTCTAAGCTTTTTAAAATTACAATTCTGATTTCTTTTTAGACCTTTTGATTTAGATGAGTGTTATAAAATTTCTAAGTATACAGAATTTATTTGCATTATCTTTTGTGACATTGATTAACAATTTTATTGTGGTCAGAAAATATGATAGCACCCCTCTGAAACTGGCTGAGATTTATCTTAAGGTCCAGTATGGGATGAATTTTTGTAACTGTTTCAGAAACATTTGAAAAGTAAAGTTTAGGACTTCCCTGGTGGACCAGTGGGTGAAGAGTCCACCTTGCAGTACAAGGGGCGCCGGTTCGATCCCTGGCCTGGAAAGATTCCACGTGCCACAGAGCAGCTGGACCAGTGTGTCCAGTTATGAGCCGGCGCTCTGGAACACATGCGCCCAGAGCCAGTGCTCTGCAAGGAGAGAGGCCACTGCAATAGTAGGTCCACACAGGCCAAAGAACAAAGATGGATAAAAATAAATAAATAAATGAAAGACCAATAAAAGAGGCCAAAATTAAAAACAAAAAAAGAAAAAAAAAGTACAGTTTACTGTACAGGTCCTGCCAATCAAAAGTATAGGAAACAACATAATACTGTAAAGCAATTGTCCTCCAATTTAAAATAAACAATTAAAAAAAAAAAAAAGAGTGTAGGAGCTGAATGCTATGCAAACATCCACAGCAACTGCAAGAGGAGGGGAACAGCAGAGCTGATTAAAATGACGTCCTCGTTTCCTAAAGAGAGCGTTTCCCATGTGGCCACTGTCCTTTAAGTCTCAATGTGTGACCTAGCCTCCCTTTCAAAAGATTAGGAAAGACAATTAGGAAGAAATTGGACACACTGTGCTATCCGGTTTGGAGTCTTCTCACCACTCTTTCTAAGCCTTGGCTCCGTGATGAGCATGATACAGATGTCAAGCCTCAGGACGCAAGGCTCTTAGAACATCTGGACAGGAGAAAACACTGTCTGAACGGAAACATACGGGATTGCACGTACACATACTCAGTCTAAGTGAAAACAGAAGGGCTCTTTCCCAAGACTGGAGTCACCCTTTCAGAGACCAGGGGTCATGCCAGCAGGACTGGGGGAGGTCAATGACTATGAAGCAACTTAGGGCTTCCCCAGTGGCTCAGAGGGTAAAGAATCTGCCTGCAGTGCAGGACACATGGGTTTCACCCCTGGGTTGGGAAGATCCCCTGCTGAAGGGCTTGGCAATCCACTCTAGTCTTCTTTTTTTTTTTTGAGAGGAGAATAAAATTTATTAGACTGGGAGATGCTGTTAGAACAGTGGGCTGGCTCAAGGAGAACCAAGGTTGTTAGACCCACTCCAGTACTCTTACTGGAGAATCCCATGGACAGAGAAGCCTGGCGGGCTACAGTCCATGGGCTTGCAAAGAGCTGGACACGACTGAGGGACTGGACTCAGCACATGAGAGAAGCAGGGCGTATTCATGACTCCTAAAGACAGAAGGACTCCATCGATCCTTGCACTTCAACAAAGACACGTCAGAAAGCAGGTTCTGTTAAGTCCAGGAGAGGAGATGATGATGATGCATTTGGGCTTGATTTGGAAAAGCAGCAGAGATTCAGAACTAGGGAAGCTGGTGTCAACCCCAAATTGGCATTTACCAATTACATTGCCAATGACTAAACAGGGGTATTGGCCATCTGCCTCTGTTGAGATGGACCTCGGTGCTGTGACACCTGCTGACCTTCAGCACGCCCTGAGGTTGTTCAGGGTGGTGCAGGCACTCTGCTCCAGGGAATCTGGTGGGGCAGGTCTTTAGATAGGTGGAAGCTATTAGGAACAGATTTTATTATCTCAATTCTTGCATCGCCTCATATTTAGAAAAGCACTAAATTTCCCCTTGGTGACATCAGATCCTTGTGACTAACCAAAAACTCTTTGTAAAAGGACTGTTTCATGATATTGAACTCCCTCCTCACCAAAATCCTTAAATATTGACCTTCTTCCTGCTGCCCCTTGGAGCTGTCTCTCAGAGCTATCTGGGGTGCTGTCTCCTGGGCTGCAGTCCTAATTATGCCCCAAATAAAACTTAACCCACAACTCTCAAAGTTGACACTGGTTTACAGTTTGCAGGAGCTAAGGCTAAAGTGCGTGTGGTGACTCAACCATTCTGTTCTTTACTTCATCCCTTCTTTATCCGGTACTTCCTGCTTTCCTTCTTTAATTCATCCGTTCTTTATTCAGAGAGTTGTTTGGATACATAACAAATAAAAACTAGCCATAAAAGATGGACCTTAGGGCCAGAATTAATTTCTCTTCCAACAGAGAAGGAAAAAAGAAACTGACAGGTGGTTAACCTGCTGGGGAAAGGGTGGCAGCCCTGTGTCTCAGTTGCTGTCTCAGCGGGGTGGCAGATCCATATGGACGCATGTGAAAGGGGAAGATGCTCAGAATGCAAGCTTAAGGAGGCGGGGGTGAGGGAGGGGTGGGGGGTAAAGAGCCAAGGACCAGGAGCCTCAGGGAGCAGGAGATGAGACTGGGGATTGAGGGCTGGGGGGTGGAGGGTTTAGCTCAGTGACTTAAACTTTGATTACAATTAAGAAGTAAGTGGGTTGGATTGGGGGCTCACCAATGCCCCGCCTAGCTTTAACAGTCTGCATCCTGCATTTCTCTTGGGGGAACCACTGTGGCAGCCATCTCTTGCAGGGCTGAAACCAAGCCCACGTCCAGTCTAAAATGGATATGGAAAGCAGAATTCCTATTATCATCACCTTCTATGTTGCTTTTTTATACTGTCAGTAAGAGATGACCAGCAAATTGTGGACTTAAAACCAAGTAGGCCAGGGCTTTCCCTGGTGGTCCAGTGGGTAGTGTCCGCCTTGCAGTGCAAGTGGCGCTGGTTCAATCCCTGGCCTGGGAAGATCCCACGTGCCGCGGAGCGGTTGGACTGCTGTGTCCAATTACCAGCCAGTGCTCTGGAGCGCATGTGCCCAGAGCCGGTGCTCTGCAGCGAGAGAGGCCACTGCAATGGGAGGCTCACACAGGTTAGAGAGTAAAGATGGATGAAAATAAATAAGTAAAAAAAAACAATAAAAAGAGACCAAAAAAAAAAAAAAAAAATCAAGCAAGCCAATCACCAGCTGGGCAGAAAAGCAGACCAAACAAAGATCAGCCTAATCAATTAAGACCCAAGGGTCCAGGAGGGACAGATCGGACTCTGGAATGCTCCTTCAGTGATCTGGTAACTCTCGGATATCTAAGCTCACATTATTCTGTGTCGAGTGGTGAAATTTCATCACTGACACCCCATTTCTCCTTCTCCGTAAGTGAAACATAGGAGGATTACCTGGGGGAAATCTTTCTGTACACAGAAACTCAGCGCACCCTTTTTTTTTTTAACGGACTTTATAGTTAGGTCATTACTAAGATCGTCCCTGAAATAAACTGTGAGTAGCACTGGAGATAAGAAGTACAGGCCACGAGGGAAGAAATACAAACCCAGGAGAAAAGAGGACAAGACGCACGGAGAACTGCATCCACCCTGAATATTCACTGGAAGGACTGAAGGTGAAGCTCCAATATTTTGGACACCTGATGCAAACAAACGGCTCGCTGGAAAAGACTGGGAAAGACCGGGGAAGACTGAGGGTAGGAAGAGAAGGGGCCGGCAGAGGATGAGATGGTTGGGCGGCATTTCCAACAAACTGGACACGAGTTTGAGCAAGTTCCAAACTCAGGAGAGTTTGGAACTCAGCACTCAGGAGACAGTGAAGGACAGGGAAGCCTGGGAGGTGCCGTCCATGGGCGTCACAAAGAGTCGGACACGACCAAGGGACTGAAACTCAACAACAAAATTGCAGAGGACCATTTTGTATTTAAATGATTGAAAGATGTAAAGTAAGGGAATGTGTAATGTTCAGGAAAAATGTGTAATGTTCAGGAAATGACTTAGGAGAAAATGAAAATCAAGGGTGAAAATATGTATCTCTAACCCTGGGAATGGGAGTTCCGGGACTTGCCAATGAAAGCCATCTGACCAGAAAAAATGAGTGATGCCAACTTACATGAAAGTGGTGGTGGTGGAGGAGAACATGAAACATGGAATGGGTATGCCTGGGGGCGGGGCAGAAGAATGAACAACACATGTGATCACAATAAATCACAAAACAAACAAAAGAAGAAAAAAGTGATGATAACAGTGTTAAGTGCCACTGAGCTCATCTTTCATTTATAAGCGCGGTTTATAATGTCCATTCTTGGAAACCGATCAGCAGAGTTCAGAGCCATTTTTCTCCTTTTCTATCTTCCCCTAGTACTTCCAGAAAATAAAGTTGTTCCTATTTACGAAGTGTGCATGTGCACGCGTGTGTCTGTGTGTGTGGATGAGAGAGGGAGAGAGAATGAGAGAGACAGAGTGACCCAGAGACGTACGGAGATGACATAGAAAGCACCAAGGCCAGAGAGGCAATGACCAACCTGAAGAAGATGCAACAAGTTAAGAAGGTCACGAGGCTGGGCTTTTCAGCGCTCCACTGAGGGAAGTGGGCGGTTTATACAGCGAGGACCAGATTGGGCACTAACTTTGTTTAAGCTTCCCTTGGTGACTGTTCTGGCTGCTTTGTTAAACAGAGGAGTAAACATAGTCTTTAACTAACCATCCAGCATCTTGGTACTGAATTCCCAGCTCCACTCTTTGGTTACAATTCCAGAAATGTCGATGGACTGTCTCTGGCGAGGGTTACGTGCACAGAGAGGAGGAGGCTGAAATGTATGCAAATGTGAACCACAGTTATATCTGGGAAGGGACACCTTCAATGACGTGTTTCTTTTTATATGCTTCTTTTAGGTTCCCCAGTTTTCTGCACTGAGCCTAGACTGTTTTGCAGGAAGCAAAATAAAACAAAAATGAAAATGGCAAACCTAGACCCAGAGAAACTGTGGCACCCACCCACTTTTCTCTACCTCTGGGTTTACTCTCTTGCTTAGACCAAGCGGGATTTTTCCCTCTGAGTCATGCTTCTGCTTTCTCCTTTGTTTCCACTGTCTTCTGTTTAAACCCCACCACCTCCCTGCTTCCTCGACACAGCCCTTTCGGGAATGGGAGTTCCGGGACTTGCCAATGAAAGCCATCTGACCAGAAAAAATGAGTGATGCCAACTTACATGAAAGTGGTGGTGGTGGAGGAGAACATGAAACATGGAATGGGTATGCCTGGGGGCGGGGCAGAAGAATGAACAACACATGTGATCACAATAAATCACAAAACAAAGAAGAAAAAAGTGATGATAACAGTGTTAAGTGCCACTGAGCTCATCTTTCATTTATAAGCGCGGTTTATAATGTCCATTCTTGGAAACCGATCAGCAGAGTTCAGAGCCATTTTTCTCCTTTTCTATCTTCCCCTAGTACTTCCAGAAAATAAAGTTGTTCCTATTTACGAAGTGTGCATGTGCACGCGTGTGTCTGTGTGTGTGGATGAGAGAGGGAGAGAGAATGAGAGAGACAGAGTGACCCAGAGACGTACGGAGATGACATAGAAAGCACCAAGGCCAGAGAGGCAATGACCAACCTGAAGAAGATGCAACAAGTTAAGAAGGTCACGAGGCTGGGCTTTTCAGCGCTCCACTGAGGGAAGTGGGCGGTTTATACAGCGAGGACCAGATTGGGCACTAACTTTGTTTAAGCTTCCCTTGGTGACTGTTCTGGCTGCTTTGTTAAACAGAGGAGTAAACATAGTCTTTAACTAACCATCCAGCATCTTGGTACTGAATTCCCAGCTCCACTCTTTGGTTACAATTCCAGAAATGTCGATGGACTGTCTCTGGCGAGGGTTACGTGCACAGAGAGGAGGAGGCTGAAATGTATGCAAATGTGAACCACAGTTATATCTGGGAAGGGACACCTTCAATGACGTGTTTCTTTTTATATGCTTCTTTTAGGTTCCCCAGTTTTCTGCACTGAGCCTAGACTGTTTTGCAGGAAGCAAAATAAAACAAAAATGAAAATGGCAAACCTAGACCCAGAGAAACTGTGGCACCCACCCACTTTTCTCTACCTCTGGGTTTACTCTCTTGCTTAGACCAAGCGGGATTTTTCCCTCTGAGTCATGCTTCTGCTTTCTCCTTTGTTTCCACTGTCTTCTGTTTAAACCCCACCACACTCCTCCCTGCTTCCTCGACACAGCCTTCCTTTCTGATGAGAGGGGAACTGGCGGCTCTTGCTAATCCTCATGCTTCCTCCCCTAGCCAGCTGCATGGAGAGAGCCCCAGAGCCCGACTCCCTCCCAACCGCAGCCCAACTGGAGAGATGGATAATCACATCGGTCTGGCTGCGAGCAAGACACCTGCTGTCCACAGGCGGCCGTGTGTGCGTCCGGGCTCCAGGCTTTGGTGTGGACGAGCCAGTTTCTTTGCGTGGGCAGACGCTGAAGAAAGGCGGTCAAGGCCGGGGCACGAGGACGCATGCCGGCGTCCGCAGCTGCAGGGGAGACACGACACTGGGCAAGGAGTATGTGTCTGCGGCCGGCGTCCATTCTGATTTACTGCATTTAAGAAAAAGATCCATTGCGCTATAAATCTTGGACTCCTGGCCTGGTATATGGCCCATAAGTCAGGAGGCAATTTCGAAAAGAGGTGGTGGGGAGGGGAGGGTCACTCAAAGGTCGTTCACCAACGATGGCAACAGCGTCGGGGAAAAGCGAAGTTCTTTTATCCTGGGAATGACGGCAAATCGACCGACGGTCCACATTTCCCATAGCAGACTCGGAGACAGCGCAAGAGGCAGGAGCGGAGGGATTTTAATGGACTGCAGGGCGATGCCCGTGTTTCTACCACCAGCTCACACACTGATTCGTCCGCTGGCCTCATTATTTTTTAGAAGAGATGATTACTAACGAGGATGCATTTGATGATCAAATGAATTCCTGGCAGAGCAGGAGAAACAGGGTCAGCTGCAGCCTCCCAGAGTCAAACTTTATTACGCCTTCTCCTTCTTGCCCCAGAAATGAAGAGAATTATTTTCACAGTTCAAATTTAATAAACAAAAGCCATGTGTGTCTTATTTTCTTCTTGTTGCCTCTTACTCTGGTCACCATGGCCCCGAAGCCCCACTTCTCTGCTGGGCCCACCATGGGGAGCTACGGGGTACATAGAATGCAGGGGCGGTGGTCTGGCAGGACTGGCCTGGAAGTCTGGCTCTGCCACGTCTGGACCCCGGGCAAGTCACTCACCATCTCCAGGCCGCAAGCTCTGACCTGAGAAACCAGGATCAGCACCCAGTCCTGGATGCGAGTGCTGAGAGGAGCGAGGAAGGCATTCTTGAGAGTCACCTATGGGCAGCAGGTCCTCCAGCCGTACGGGGCGCAGCATCCACAGCCCAGACCACCTCTGGATCGGGACCCTCAGCCCTGGGCACGTCCAGGCTCACTCTGCGAGTCCTGAGTCTTCTCTCAAACCTCCACACATCTTTGTATTTGCCCCGGGAATGCAGCAATCATGGAAGGCATTTGCAGAACAGATTTTCCCAATGTGCTCACGTGCGTCCGGGCTCCAGGCTTTGGTGTGGACGAGCCAGTTTCTTTGCGTGGGCAGACGCTGAAGAAAGGCGGTCAAGGCCGGGGCACGAGGACGCATGCCGGCGTCCGCAGCTGCAGGGGAGACACGACACTGGGCAAGGAGTATGTGTCTGCGGCCGGCGTCCATTCTGATTTACTGCATTTAAGAAAAAGATCCATTGCGCTATAAATCTTGGACTCCTGGCCTGGTATATGGCCCATAAGTCAGGAGGCAATTTCGAAAAGAGGTGGTGGGGAGGGGAGGGTCACTCAAGGTCGTTCACCAACGATGGCAACAGCGTCGGGGAAAAGCGAAGTTCTTTTATCCTGGGAATGACGGCAAATCGACCGACGGTCCACATTTCCCATAGCAGACTCGGAGACAGCGCAAGAGGCAGGAGCGGAGGGATTTTAATGGACTGCAGGGCGATGCCCGTGTTTCTACCACCAGCTCACACACTGATTCGTCCGCTGGCCTCATTATTTTTTAGAAGAGATGATTACTAACGAGGATGCATTTGATGATCAAATGAATTCCTGGCAGAGCAGGAGAAACAGGGTCAGCTGCAGCCTCCCAGAGTCAAACTTTATTACGCCTTCTCCTTCTTGCCCCAGAAATGAAGAGAATTATTTTCACAGTTCAAATTTAATAAACAAAAGCCATGTGTGTCTTATTTTCTTCTTGTTGCCTCTTACTCTGGTCACCATGGCCCCGAAGCCCCACTTCTCTGCTGGGCCCACCATGGGGAGCTACGGGGTACATAGAATGCAGGGGCGGTGGTCTGGCAGGACTGGCCTGGAAGTCTGGCTCTGCCACGTCTGGACCCCGGGCAAGTCACTCACCATCTCCAGGCCGCAAGCTCTGACCTGAGAAACCAGGATCAGCACCCAGTCCTGGATGCGAGTGCTGAGAGGAGCGAGGAAGGCATTCTTGAGAGTCACCTATGGGCAGCAGGTCCTCCAGCCGTACGGGGCGCAGCATCCACAGCCCAGACCACCTCTGGATCGGGACCCTCAGCCCTGGGCACGTCCAGGCTCACTCTGCGAGTCCTGAGTCTTCTCTCAAACCTCCACACATCTTTGTATTTGCCCCGGGAATGCAGCAATCATGGAAGGCATTTGCAGAACAGATTTTCCCAATGTGCTCACGTGCATGATCTCATTTTAAGGCCACAAACCCTGAGTGAGGCTGGCAGGATCCACTTTGCAGATGAAGAACCTGAGGTTCAGACCGGCTGACTTGCAGAAGGTGGTGCCGAAAACAGCTGAGCAGGAAACCCTCTCCCACCCACCAGTGGGACATTTTCATCTTCGTGGGCAGGGCTCGGCACCCCTCGTGTCCATGAAGGTGGCCTATCTCCTTCCGCATCAGAAAGTCTCTGTGCAGTCAAGAAGGCATGATGCCCGCTGGCCTACCCTCGTCTGACACTGCTCAACTCTCAGCGCTGTTTCCCCTCCGTGTGCATCACTTTCAGTTCTTGGTATCTTGCCTAGAGTCAAATGGGCATGTGCCTTCATGACTCCCAAGCTCCTAAGCAGATGTCAGGTGCGAGCCTTTCAAACGGGCTGGGTCAAGAAAGAGGCCCTGGAGGAGGAAATGGCAACCCATTCCTATATTCTGATCTGGGAAATCCCATGGAGAGAGGAAGTCCAGAGTCAAGGACCAGCGCACTGGTTGCTATTTCTGGTTCCCAGTGTCCCCAGCCATCCTTTCAAACCTCTCACTCTTCAGTGGGGACCAGACATTCTTCAGGAATGCCAGCCAGCTCGAAAACGCACATGCCGCCAGCGGGATGACCGATGCTGAGTCTAAGGGAAGGAGCAGTGAATTATACATGAGGGCTATCACCACCACATGGGCTGCCGTTTCAGCCTACCATCCCAAGGTTCGACTCCTTTGCTTCCCAGGCGGCTCAGTGGTCGAGAATCTGCCTGCCAAGCAGGAGACACAGGTTCGATTCCTGGGTCAGAAAGAGGCCCTGGAGGAGGAGATGGCAACCCATTCCTGTATTCTGATCTGGGAAATCCCATGGAGAGAGGAGCCTTGTGGGCTACAGTCCATGGGCTCGCAAACAGTAGAACATGACTTAGCAGTTGAACAAGAAGATATTGGTTGAAGAATATGTAGCAAATGAAATGCCAAACTCTGGGGTAGCAAAGTGAAAAGGAAGGATGCTCACCCCAGACCCCTGATTTGGCTGCTCTTGTGAACCCCTGATGTCTTGCCCTGGAACCTACGAGCCACACCGGAGAGACTCACATGTTCTCATGATTGTTCAGATTCTACCAAAATGCCAAAGACCTTTAATATGAATGTGGGAAATGTCTTCTGGGTTGTTTTCTATTCAGGAAGAAAGAGACCTCATCTGGGTGGTTGAAATACAATAAACATGGGCTATGTCTCTGCAGCCACAGCTTGTAAAAATTTCAGATGTGTATGTCTTTATGCACACAAATATTTTTTGAACTTTTTAAGATGTAAGAAGGTTTTACTACTTGTACATAAAAATCTGAAACACAGACCCTGTCTCTACACTGTAATAATGTGATTTTCTTGCCCTTTCCAGTGATCCTGAATTATTTTCTGCACAAATATATAATATTTTCATACAGCAAAGATATGAGTGAGTAAACAACCAGCATTTCTGGAATGCTACTTCTTTTCAACTGAGCAATCTTGAGGTTCATGAACCCTCCTTTGGAAGGAGATCCTCATAATATATCAACTTGAATTCCCAATGCGTCTAGTTCACTGATCTAAATATTTCACAAAAGCTCTAATTTACCATTATAAAAGTGCTGAGCTCCGTCTTTCAGAGAGGCTTCTCCTCTTCTGTGTTCATATCTGTGTCACTGTGACTTTAATTCTAGAGCAAGACCCGTCCTTCCACCGCCTCTCCAGTGTCTCCACACATTCTTCTCTTCCCTCCGTCTCCAACACCTTCTAATCTTCTACTCTCTGCAGGCCCACTGGCGTCAAGGCTTGCCTACCTCCATGTTATTCCTTTTTTTCCCTCTCATTTCTGTGCCTTCTTCACTCCTCTAGGGCAAAAAACCAATATAGACTGTGGAAAAAGTCACCCAGTTAAGCAGTAATTCTATTTTCCTTCGGGAGGGTCAGTCCATGCATCATATTTTTAAAGAGCCAACCTAAGGGCTTCAGTAGTGGTACAGTGGATAGGAATGTGCCCGGCAATGCAGGGGACACAAATTCGAGCCCTGATTCGGGAAGCGTCCACATACCACAGAGCCGCTAAGCCCGTGTACCACAACTACTGAAGCATGCACGCACCAGGGCCCGCAAGGTGCAACTGCCAAGCCTAAGAGCTGCAATTACTGACACCCGAGTGCTGAGGGCCCACGTCGCTCAACAAGAGAAGCCACGGCAATGAGAAGTCCATGCAGCACAAGTAGAGAGCGACCCCTGCTTGACACAACCAGAGAAAATGGAATTATTGGCTGAATAACAAATTATACAGCCATAATTAATTAATAATAAAATAAAAAGAACCAACTTAAAAATCCAACTTCTTGGGCTTCCCTGGTGGTCCAGCAGGTAAAGAGTCTGCCTCACAATGCAAGGGGTGCTGGTTCAATCCCTGGCCTGGGAAGATCCCACGTGCCATGGAAGGGCTGGGCCGGTGTGTCCAATGACGGGCCAGTGCTCTGCAACGCGTGCGCCCAGAGCCAGTGCTCTGCAATGAGAGAGGCCACTGTGATCGGAGGCCCACACAGGCCAAAGAATAAAGATGGATGAATATAAATAAATAAAAAACCAATAAAAGAGGACAATTTTTTAAAAAAAAAAAAATCCAACTTCTCCACTGCTATTATATGCCCTCTTACTGTCACCTTTTTCAGAGTATCTATATTCCTTTTCTCTTACCCCAAACCCCTCTAATCTGTGTATCTCCCTTATTCACCCTGCAACATTTGTTTTTATTTGGAAACATGCTGCCTTAAGTTCCTATGTTCCTACCTCCTAGACATTTAGAAAACGCGTCCTCTGTTCTGACTTCCCTTGTTTTTGAGAAGCGAGAATAACACGTAATATTCTCCCTGACCCTCCTCCCCCTCAATTCCCCAGGCACCATGCTGACCAAGGATTCATGCAAGAACAGCATTAAAGCCCAAAGCCCCTGAATCAGGCTCTTGTTGACAATGTCAGACCCAGTCCACATGTGTTTGCTTTTTCCTTCCTCCACAGGCAATTAAAACGTACGTCAGTGAATAAATAAGAGCAAGGTGAATGGGAAAGAAATACCAGGGAGCTCTCAGTATAGGCCAGACTCTCACATTTGAGGAATCCCAAGCTCTCCTCAAACTAAAGCCTGCCAGTCAGTGGGCCACGGAAAGAGACACTCAGTGGCAGGAGCGACCTGGACGTGACCCATCAGCAAGCCATGGGGCATCCTCGAACGGATCTCAGTCCTTTAGCCCAGATGTGGAGCGGCTGCTGAGCGTCACCTCACAGAAGAAACCTGGAGCGTGAAGCAGACCGACACCAAACAAGCAGTCCTGGAATAAACAGAAATGATTCACAAACCAAAAGAATTATAAAAAAATCTAATTAGTATGCTCAGAAAGATCGCAGCAGATATGGCGACCAAAAACTAAGACTGCATGAAAAGATTAGTAAACAGAGAACAGAAATAACATGTGTAAATAAAATCACACGATTATCCAAGAGGAACTTCAGTGGGGAGGATAAAAGACAAAGTTTAAACAGATACCAGGAGAAAAAGGATAACGGGCACAGAGCACCAGCCTTGTAGGTCCATGATCTGACTGCCGGGCATTTCAGAAAGAAGAGAGAAACGGAAATCGAAAGTGAACAATTATCATGAGAACAGAGACACCCGGGGCAGCTGTCCGTGTTCTCTCCCTGCAGTGGGTCACCCACGTTCTCTGTCTCCCTGTATGAGAAGGCCCCTTGGAGCAGGCGGGGTGCTGGCCTTCATAGGATTTTCACAACTTTTAAGGGACATGCTTTTTTTTTTAAAAAAAATTAAAATGACCTAAAGTGGTCTTGGGTAACTTAACTTTACCTTTCTTCCTCTAAAATCTCTGACCACAGCCAGCATCCCCGCCAGAGGCCCTCCCCCACCACAGTCCTCGTCAGGGCTGGCCCAGGGATGACACCCGCGGCCAAAACAAGGATCCTCACTGTGACAGGTGCACACCAGGCCTCGTGCCCCGTGACTCTGGGAAGGGAACCAAACACCACCTTTTCACCATCTCTTTCTCTCTCTTTTAAAGGACTTACTTAGATAACCGAATGATTTAAAGAAGATTTCAGAAGAGATGCTTAACCTTCCTTAAAGTGGTCAGAGGCTCTCACTGATGTTCTCATTTCAACACACTTTCATTTATTTCATACGGTATTTTCCAAAGACCACTCCTTGATCAGTGTTTGGCCACATGAGCTGGGGCTACACTGTTATTTTAGGAGAGGAATATTTCTGTACTTCTTTGCCCTCTTCTATAAGAGTAGTCGAGATCAGGAATTGTAATACATAGAAAATCTCACCCAGGCTCCTCTTTGAAAATAAGGGGCAAAGTGTGTTGCCCAATTTCTGAAAGAGTATTGATTGCTAATAGTCCTTTTCCCCCACTGTTTCCCCCCGATCTCCCTGGCTGAACGCTGTCAAGATAGCTGACCAGCCCCTGTCTTTATGACGTCAAGCCAAGAGTGTCAGAGAGCTCTGCATGGGCCAGTGGCTTACTGGCCCAAGACAGCTGGTCTGCAGATGGCATTTGTGAACAGTTTCAAAGTGCATCAGCCGGAAGTGTGTACGAGGGAGCCTTCTGATAAAACCATCATTAGTCTCTCACGGTTTTATGACCGGCAGCTTATAATGGTATCTTGTTGCTATCCAAATATGTATCAGTCTTATCAACGCAACTTACACATGGCTTCAAAACAAATTCCGAGTTTTAATTTGCTTATTTAGAAATATGGCATACGGACTTACCTTCATGAATAAAAATACAAATCCTATTTCCATTGAGGTGTGGTTAAAACCATAGTAAGATATTACTAAACATTTATTACAGTGACGAAAAAAGCATAAAGTAAACTGGCCATTCCAAGTGCTGGAGGACAAGGACATGGGACGACTGGCATTCTCGTGTAATCTTTTGGGCATGCCCAACAGGACAGACACTCCGGAAAATGATTTAGCAGTCTCTTAAACAGCCAACCATGCCATAGGACCCAGCAATCCTACTTCCAAGTGTTTACCCAAGTGAGATGAAAAACTCTGTCCAAACAAAAAGGCTGTGAGTGAATGTTTATAACAGATTCATTCATATGGGCCTCAAATAGGAAACCATCCAAATATCCATTAACTGGTGACTAGACGAAGTGTGGCCCTTCCTTACGATGGAACAGCATTCAGCACAGAGAGAACGAACACCAGACACACACAGCAACACGAGACACATCACAGCTTCACGAGGCTGGGGGACAGGAGCCAGGCTCAGGAGGATGTGTGTGCTCTGTGTGTGCTCGGCCACTCTGACTCCGTGCGACCCCGTGGACTGCAGCCCCCCAGGCTCCTCTTTGCACGGGATTCTCCAGGCAAGAGGACTGGAGGGGGTGGCCGTTTCCTTCTCCTGGGGATCTTCCTGAACCAAGGACCGAACCCACCTCTCGCACGTCTGCTTGTGCTGGCAGGGGGCGCTTTACCACTAGTGCTCCCTGGCAAGTATACAGGATGACTTCACTTATATGACCTCCTTGAAAAGGCAGAACCAAGATGGGAGAAAACAAGTCAGCAGTGGCTGAGAATGGGGAGGACTAAGAAAGACCATAAGAGAATTTGGGGGTGGCAGTGATGGAATTGTTCTACATACTGATTGTGGTAGCCATGGTTACCTAAGCATATGAATTTGTCAAAACTTACAGAAACCTCAGAAAACGTCTTTCTTATTGTGGGTAAAATGTACTTCAAAAAAACCCGAAGAAATCAATTCAGTGTGGTAACCTTAAGATAAATAAGAATTTAACAGATATGCTTTCCTTGGATACCTAAATATACAAACAAAAGCCCACAACCCCACTCCTCCCAGTGGCAGGGACAGGTTAACTTTGTTGCCAGCTTCAGATCAGGTAAGGATCTCGTGTAACCATGGATACCAGCTATTATTTCCTTTTGTGTGAAACCTCTGGAATGAAATTGTGACTCACATGCAAGGCAGGGGGAAGACTGAGAAACACCCAGACAAAGTCACCCAAGGCGATTTTCAGTTTTCTGATCCCTGCCCATAATGCTTCCTGCATGAAATACTACGGGCAGAGAAACCATGTGAAATCAGTGGACATATCCTTTGGGGAGGAAGAGACGAAAAGTTAGAAACTTTTTGGCTAAACTTGAAGGCAATTCTAAAAACTGTATGCTAGTCCTAAGGCTGTTAAGGCTGCTTATATTGTTTTGTTAACTGAAGAATAATTTTCCCTAGATGGATTGCTAAAACAATGACATGTCAAGAGAAAGCCTCCTCCTCTGCTGACTGGCCTGGGAGATGATAATTATCTGATGGATACAGTGGACAACAGGCAGATGGAGGGTAGATTCCAAAATGAGGAGAATTCTTTGCAGTGGGGCTCAAATGGACAAGTTGTGGGAATTCATTCAAAATGGGTAAGGAAGAAAGATGACTCTTCAAAAGCATGTATATTTAAAAGCTACATGAAAGACGTGGCCATGGGTCCGCTCAAGGACCAGTGAAAATGAACACTGTGCCTGCAGCCACTGAGCTAGCGCTTTTCACGTGCTAATTTCACGTGCTAAGGACGTGCAACGAACCCTTCCGGCATTAGGTCTCCCTACATTCTGCCCTGGTTCTTTCTCATTTAAGTGTTCCCAACAACCAAGAGCTCCCCAGGGATACCAGGTTAGTTCTTGCCTCTGTACCTCTGTCCATTCATTCTTCCATTCAAAAATTTTGACGTCTCCTCTATGTGTGTTGTTGATTGAACTGTTCCCCCCTCCAAATTTATAGTCGTGTACAGATGTGAGAGTTGACAATATGGAAGGCAGAGCATCAAAAAAAAATGGATGCTTTCGAACTGTGGTGCTGAAGAAGACTTGAGAGTGCCTTGGACTGTGAGGAGATCAAACCAGCCAATTTTAAAGGAAATCAATTCTGAATACTCTTTGGAAGGACTCGGGCTGAAACTGAAGCTCCAATACTTTGGTCACTTGTTGCAAACAACTGACTCACTGGAAAAGATCCTGACGCTATGAAAGACTGAAGGCAGAAGGAGAAAGGGGTGACAGAGGAGGAGACGGTTGGATGGCACTATTGATTCAATGGACGTGAACCTGAGCAAACTCTGGGAGATGGTGAAGAACAGGAAAGGCTGGCGTGCTGCTGTCCACAGGGCCCCAAAGAGTTGGATGTGACTTGGTGAGGGAACCACCACCACCAAATTTATACGGCAATGTTCCAAATGCCCGAACTTCAGAATGCAAGCTTGTTTGCAAACAGAATCTGTGCTGATGTCATTAGTTAAGATGAGGTCATATTGGAATAGTGTGCTCCCATAATCCTATAGAAACTGTGACTTTACAAAAGGGGAAGATTAGGCTCCCAGGCACACCTGCAGGGAGATGGTCACGTAAAGTGAAGATGAAGGGAGGAGGGCGATGCATCTACAAGCCAGGAAGGACCAAGCTTGCCAGCAAGCCCACAGAAGCCAGGAGAGACACTGGAACAGCTTCCCTTGCATCTCACGGAGGAAATAATCTCGCCAGCTCCCTGGTCTTGCACTTCTAGGTCCAGCCCTGTGACCGTAACTTTCCCCAGTTTAAACCCAACCAAAACAAGTCAAAACAGACCACCAAACAAAACAAGCGCACGAAGGTCTGTTTTCTAAGGACAAGGAGATTCTGCCAATGTATGGTAAGCGGTACGAAGGGAACTGCTCCTTTAAGGGGGTGGAGCTCAGTGGGGAGGGAGGCTCCTGCACGCTTCTTCCTGATTGGCCAGCTCACCCTGGCTTCCTGACTGCTTTAAGATTTGAATCTTCAATCACCTTCAAGGTTTTGATTCACTTTTCAAGCAACCAGGGTCATCGTTCTTGGAGGAAAAGAGGGCCCATTGCCTGAGGCATGAGACAGTAGCTGGAGGGCTAGGTCTGGCGTCATGGTCCTCGGAGAAACGGCCAGACGTTCCTCTTGGCAGAGGCACCACGTCCCCCAACGCAGGGACAGATGGACGGCCCTGGGAGCCCCTGCGTGGCAGCTGCTACACTGACTTCCAAGTGTGGGAGGCCCGAGCCCTGCCTGCAATAACATTTTCCTGGCAGGCTCTGACCTCCGAGTCTCGTTGATTTGTCTAACACACGCTGTGAACATCGGCAAGTCAGGACTCAAAGCCAACGCGCCCAAATTGCTTTTAAATGGCAAGCGATAGATAAGACAAGATTTCTGTGACTTGGTCATTAACTTGGTTATATTCCGATCTACACGTCTTTTTCATATCCCTTCGTCTCAGTTATGTTTCTCTCTACTTGGCTAAAGTTTCAGCAGCAGTTACCCCTTATCTTTTAAGGCATTTTTAGGTAATTCAGGCTCCTCCTCTTACACAGCAGTCAATATGGATAGGGGTATTTGAAAAAAAAAAAAAAAAAATCCTACTCACTATATACTTTCCCATCAGCCTGCTTATATTTCCTCATTTAACGAAAAACATTCTCCCCTCCCCCGAAAAGAGTGGTAAGACTTAAATATTATCAGGAATAACATAAATACCCATGTGTGATGATAATTTAGGCTATATTATTCTAAGATAACTCAAAGGCCAAAACACCTTCAGTGCATCACACAGCAGTCAATGGTCTCAGATACAAAGGCAGATGGCACGCTCTGACTTGACCCCCTGTGGCCAGTGCCCAGGTTTCCCCACCTCTCAAGCCCACCACCTCTGTCTCCCCACTTACACCAGCTGGCAAGACCCAGATTTAACCTGAATGTGCCAGACACTCTTAAACAAAAGCAGAGATGCTGGCCTCTTTCTCAAGCTGCCATTGCCCCAAATTCTAGTCCTTCATCCACCTCATCGACAAACATTTCTGAAATATGGAGTGTGTTCACAGGCTTGGTCTGCACCTTAAATATCATCCAGGAGAAGTGGAAATAAAATAATTCATGTGTTCATTGATCTCGAAAACAAACTCTCCATGCTTTTGTAAAAACCAGGCTGCTTGCTTTTCAGTGGAGAACTTCTTAAGATTACAGAACATGGGTGTCCTGATGGGTAAGGATTTCCTGACTGTTTTCCATGAGGCTAAATATCACATGTGGCACATTTCAGTCTCTTAGATTCTCCTCCTCTGCTTCCCACCTCGAGGGTATGGGATCGATACTTCAGCCTATTTCTTTAGTGGGCTTGTCCCCAGGCCCTCGCCTTCCACAACCATCATCAGCACCTGCCTGATCTAACCACTCAATTTTCCGGCTGTCCTTTTTTATCCTCTGCCTTTTGCAGCAGTCGGCCAACAGCCACCTCCCTCTGAACATGCCCGCCCCTCGACTAGGGATTTGTCTAACACACGCTGTGAACATCGGCAAGTCAGGACTCAAAGCCAACGCGCCCAAATTGCTTTTAAATGGCAAGCGATAGATAAGACAAGATTTCTGTGACTTGGTCATTAACTTGGTTATATTCCGATCTACACGTCTTTTTCATATCCCTTCGTCTCAGTTATGTTTCTCTCTACTTGGCTAAAGTTTCAGCAGCAGTTACCCCTTATCTTTTAAGGCATTTTTAGGTAATTCAGGCTCCTCCTCTTACACAGCAGTCAATATGGATAGGGGTATTTGAAAAAAAAAAAAAAAAAATCCTACTCACTATATACTTTCCCATCAGCCTGCTTATATTTCCTCATTTAACGAAAAACATTCTCCCCTCCCCCGAAAAGAGTGGTAAGACTTAAATATTATCAGGAATAACATAAATACCCATGTGTGATGATAATTTAGGCTATATTATTCTAAGATAACTCAAAGGCCAAAACACCTTCAGTGCATCACACAGCAGTCAATGGTCTCAGATACAAAGGCAGATGGCACGCTCTGACTTGACCCCCTGTGGCCAGTGCCCAGGTTTCCCCACCTCTCAAGCCCACCACCTCTGTCTCCCCACTTACACCAGCTGGCAAGACCCAGATTTAACCTGAATGTGCCAGACACTCTTAAACAAAAGCAGAGATGCTGGCCTCTTTCTCAAGCTGCCATTGCCCCAAATTCTAGTCCTTCATCCACCTCATCGACAAACATTTCTGAAATATGGAGTGTGTTCACAGGCTTGGTCTGCACCTTAAATATCATCCAGGAGAAGTGGAAATAAAATAATTCATGTGTTCATTGATCTCGAAAACAAACTCTCCATTCTTTTGGAAAAACCAGGCTGCTTGCTTTTCAGTGGAGAACTTCTTAAGATTACAGAACATGGGTGTCCTGATGGGTAAGGATTTCCTGACTGTTTTCCATGAGGCTAAATATCACATGTGGCACATTTCAGTCTCTTAGATTCTCCTCCTCTGCTTCCCACCTCGAGGGTATGGGATCGATACTTCAGCCTATTTCTTTAGTGGGCTTGTCCCCAGGCCCTCGCCTTCCACAACCATCATCAGCACCTGCCTGATCTAACCACTCAATTTTCCGGCTGTCCTTTTTTATCCTCTGCCTTTTGCAGCAGTCGGCCAACAGCCACCTCCCTCTGAACATGCCCGCCCCTCTCTCTCGAGCACGGGAACAGCGACACGGAGCAGGTACCTGCTGCAGGCCTTGCATGGTTTGCTGCAGGAACTGCACCTGCTGGTCCTTGGTCAGAGTTTCTTCCGTGCGAAACAGCTGCTCCTTCTCCTGCTTCAGCAGCTCCACCTCGTTCCTGTAGGCGTCCAGCTGCCACCGGAGGCTATCATTCTCCTCTTTCAGTGCGTAGGCCTGGGCGGCCAGGGCTGTGGGGCGAAAGAACAAGAGGAGTGCAAGTGAGTGACCTTCTTGCTTGGATAGTTCAAAAGGGAGCCTCTCACCCCAATTCTTTAAAAAAAATATTTTTTAAAATGTGGACCATTTTTAAAGTCTTTATCAAATGTATTCCAATATGGCTTCTGTCTTATGTCTTGTTTTTTTGGTGCAAGGCATGGAGGATCTTAGCTCCCCAACCAGGGATCGAACCTGTACCTCCTACAATGGAAGGTGACGCTGTTGGACCACTAAGGAAGTCCCTGCTCAGCCCGATTCTTCACATTTGCACCAAACCCAAGTGCCCTACCCTGGGGTGCTGCTTTATGTTGTAGCTGGTGAGCGTGACATCTTTGAGAATTTTTAGCTATTCTCTCTGCTTCGTCTTACATATGATTGTGGGCACTGGATTAACCCTTCCAAATTCCTGTCTCCCGACCTCACCCTCAATCTGAGGATCCCTCTCAGAAAGGGACCTGGGTTGCTAGGTGATGAGAGCGCTCAGAATTCCAGGCAAACACCGTATCCCCCTCGTGGCTGGATGGCGCAGAGCCCTGGAGGGCCTCTTTCTTTCAGATCATTTGTGGTCCCCCAGGTGGAGCCACAGAAACACAGCCGCCCAGGGGAGAGGCAGGGATGTGGATCCACACACACACTGTTCCTTCCTGCCCATACTGCTGGGACAGACTGACTGCCCATGTCTGTTAGTTCCTTTTAACTCTCATCAGAATGGAGACCTGGTTCCATGAGTTTCACCAGCAGTTTCCTTCCTGAATACTCCCTTCCTGAAACCTGAAATCCTCTGTGGGCAGAGCTCACTCAGCTCTCCACCTAACTGAGAAACCGAGACAGTTGACTCAGGCTCTTCCACATCTCACTGCCCTCCAAACAACTGACGTGGAACACAGAAGAGCGAATGGTACCAAGCAGAACTGAGGAGGGAAACTCTCTTCCTTGGTTTCCGGTCTACTGCTTGGTGGTCTCTCCAGCCATCACAAGAGCTTCTGGAGCTCTCCCCATGTAATAAGACCCCGGACCACGAGCTACCTCCCTTCATCTTCCCCATCCGCCTTCCGAGGTGGGCGCTGTTCTAATCCCCTCACAGATGAGAAAAAACGGGGGTTTAAAGTGCGACTACAGAAAGCAAGTGCGTAGGGGGGGACCGAAGAACAAGAGGAGTGCAAGTGAGTGACCTTCTTGCTTGGATAGTTCAAAAGGGAGCCTCTCACCCCAATTCTTTAAAAAAAATATTTTTTAAAATGTGGACCATTTTTAAAGTCTTTATCGAATGTATTCCAATATGGCTTCTGTCTTATGTCTTGTTTTTTTGGTGCAAGGCATGGAGGATCTTAGCTCCCCAACCAGGGATCGAACCTGTACCTCCTACAATGGAAGGTGACGCTGTTGGACCACTAAGGAAGTCCCTGCTCAGCCCGATTCTTCACATTTGCACCAAACCCAAGTGCCCTACCCTGGGGTGCTGCTTTATGTTGTAGCTGGTGAGCGTGACATCTTTGAGAATTTTTAGCTATTCTCTCTGCTTCGTCTTACATATGATTGTGGGCACTGGATTAACCCTTCCAAATTCCTGTCTCCCGACCTCACCCTCAATCTGAGGATCCCTCTCAGAAAGGGACCTGGGTTGCTAGGTGATGAGAGCGCTCAGAATTCCAGGCAAACACCGTATCCCCCTCGTGGCTGGATGGCGCAGAGCCCTGGAGGGCCTCTTTCTTTCAGATCATTTGTGGTCCCCCAGGTGGAGCCACAGAAACACAGCCGCCCAGGGGAGAGGCAGGGATGTGGATCCACACACACACTGTTCCTTCCTGCCCATACTGCTGGGACAGACTGACTGCCCATGTCTGTTAGTTCCTTTTAACTCTCATCAGAATGGAGACCTGGTTCCATGAGTTTCACCAGCAGTTTCCTTCCTGAATACTCCCTTCCTGAAACCTGAAATCCTCTGTGGGCAGAGCTCACTCAGCTCTCCACCTAACTGAGAAACCGAGACAGTTGACTCAGGCTCTTCCACATCTCACTGCCCTCCAAACAACTGACGTGGAACACAGAAGAGCGAATGGTACCAAGCAGAACTGAGGAGGGAAACTCTCTTCCTTGGTTTCCGGTCTACTGCTTGGTGGTCTCTCCAGCCATCACAAGAGCTTCTGGAGCTCTCCCCATGTAATAAGACCCCGGACCACGAGCTACCTCCCTTCATCTTCCCCATCCGCCTTCCGAGGTGGGCGCTGTTCTAATCCCCCTCGTCACAGATGAGAAAAACAAGGTGCAGGGAGGTTTGATAACGTGTCTGATCTCACAGAGAAAGTATCATCAACAGTCTTCAAACCCAGGTCGGGCCCTGGGGGCTCTGTTCCCGGTCACTGGGCTATTCTACCAGCCTGACGGGTTCAGTTCTAACCAGATCATTCAACAAGAATCCCCAATTCTTTCTTTGGATTTCTCATCAGTCTCCCACACTTTCTTACTCTCTATTTTTCCGAGCAAGAGACATCTGAAGATATTTCAAAAGCCTGTTATTAGAGGCTTCTTTAAAGAAGCAACTTTCCGTCTGTAAGGACATGGTGTGGGTGGGCCTCTGTCCAGCAGGGTCTGGGCCCGGGACTGCTTCCACCTCCTCCTCTCCCACCACCGATCACCCAGGCCCAGAGCCAGACTGAGGTCAGCCTCTCAGCTGCTCCTCCCACACCAGGGCGGGAGGTGGCGACAGATCTGTCCAGAGGTGCTCTGAAAACCCAATGAATTCTCTCCTCAAATACCACCCATCAAATTACATTAATAGTAGTTTTACAGTTGAGTGTTTTACAGGATTCTACTTTGTAAAATGACTATAGAGAGAGCACACTGAAATACTCATCAAACAGAACGTGCACTTGACCATAAAACTCCCTACCTTAACCCATCAGGGACCAAGCAGTCAACAAGCATTGCGTAAACTGTTGACATTAATGTCATCAGAATGGAGACCTGGTTCCATGAGTTTCACCAGCAGTTTCCTTCCTGAATACTCCCTTCCTGAAACCTGAAATCCTCTGTGGGCAGAGCTCACTCAGCTCTCCACCTAACTGAGAAACCGAGACAGTTGACTCAGGCTCTTCCACATCTCACTGCCCTCCAAACAACTGACGTGGAACACAGAAGAGCGAATGGTACCAAGCAGAACTGAGGAGGGAAACTCTCTTCCTTGGTTTCCGGTCTACTGCTTGGTGGTCTCTCCAGCCATCACAAGAGCTTCTGGAGCTCTCCCCATGTAATAAGACCCCGGACCACGAGCTACCTCCCTTCATCTTCCCCATCCGCCTTCCGAGGTGGGCGCTGTTCTAATCCCCCTCGTCACAGATGAGAAAAACAAGGTGCAGGGAGGTTTGATAACGTGTCTGATCTCACAGAGAAAGTATCATCAACAGTCTTCAAACCCAGGTCGGGCCCTGGGGGCTCTGTTCCCGGTCACTGGGCTATTCTACCAGCCTGACGGGTTCAGTTCTAACCAGATCATTCAACAAGAATCCCCAATTCTTTCTTTGGATTTCTCATCAGTCTCCCACACTTTCTTACTCTCTATTTTTCCGAGCAAGAGACATCTGAAGATATTTCAAAAGCCTGTTATTAGAGGCTTCTTTAAAGAAGCAACTTTCCGTCTGTAAGGACATGGTGTGGGTGGGCCTCTGTCCAGCAGGGTCTGGGCCCGGGACTGCTTCCACCTCCTCCTCTCCCACCACCGATCACCCAGGCCCAGAGCCAGACTGAGGTCAGCTTCTCAGCTGCTCCTCCCACACCAGGGCGGGAGGTGGCGACAGATCTGTCCAGAGGTGCTCTGAAAACCCAATGAATTCTCTCCTCAAATACCACCCATCAAATTACATTAATAGTAGTTTTACAGTTGAGTGTTTTACAGGATTCTACTTTGTAAAATGACTATAGAGAGAGCACACTGAAATACTCATCAAACAGAACGTGCACTTGACCATAAAACTCCCTACCTTAACCCATCAGGGACCAAGCAGTCAACAAGCATTCCCCGCGTATGTGCTCTGCGCCCAAGCCTGTCTGAGCATCTTGGATCACAGAACAAGGAGACAGAATGTCTCTCCTCTCAAGGAGCTTCAAATAGAACAGAAGCCAACATGTTTGAAAGGAACAGACACAAAAGGAAGAGAGAAGAGTCTAATGCCTGACATATGAGTGACCCAACTTAGTTTTAGGACTTATAGCAAGGGAATCCATCCCATAGACATTCAGAGAAGAGAAAGGAAAAGGCAGACGGGAATAACAAAAGAGGGCTTTTGAGCCTGAAAGCCCAAGAACCGGGGAAGGGCACCTTTGTCATCTGACAGAACAGAAACAAAGCCCAGAGGTAAGAACTGAAGGTAGACTACGCAAGGCAGGGAGCAGAGAGGCTTGACCCAAAGGCAAGAGTCTGTCTGGAAGCAGTGACAGAAAGGTGAGTCATGCGGCATGATGAGAGAGGACGGAGGGCCAGAGGCAGGCTGGACGGCTGGGGTCAATGGGGCGGCCAATGGAGACCCCTGAAGGAGCCTGAGCCGTGGAAGGATGTGACGACATCGGTGATTTAGGAAGATTGGTTTGGCAATGGTGCGTGGAATGAACTGGAGGCTGAAGAGGATGAATAAAGGAAATTTTATTTGGTATGTATGTGTGCTCAAAACCCAGGAATGGCCAGTTTGACGATTTTCAAGGGACTGACTAATAAAATTGGAAATGACTCAGGGTCTACCTAGCTATATGAGCTGGTGCATTTTAAAACCCAGTGTCAGGCTTCCCCTGGTGGTCCAGTGGGTAAAGACACCGCCTTGCAGTGCAAGGGGCACCGGTTCGAGCCCTGACCTGGGAAGATCCCACGTGCCGCGGAGTGGCTAGACTGATGTGTCCAATCACCGAGCCGGAGCTCTGGAGTGCATGCGCCCAGAGCCGCTGCTCTGCAACGACAGAGGCCACTGCGATGGGAGGCCCACAGGAGCCAAAGAACGAAGACGAATGAAAATAGAGAAATGAAAGACCAATAGAAGTGGCCCGCCCACTCCCCTCCCTCCCCAACCCGACCCCCGCCCAAGTAAATAAATAAATAAATCTTTAAAAAAAAAAAAAGACCAGTGTCTCCTAACTTCAGATTCTGCCCACACCCTGTGGCGCCAACTCCTGACCACTCAGTTTACCCACTCCACAGGAACCGGTTACCAGACATCATCTGGGCTGTTGCCAGGGGGCAAAACTGCAGACAGTGCAAACGACGGCAGCCGTGTTGGCACTACAAACGCGTTACTCCATTTAGCAGCATTCAAAGACACTTAAGTCATTTCCTTAGGAAGCTCTATGTGGCCCCTTCTCAGTTCAGAGTGGCGTTTTTATTATCATAACTGATAGCAGGTGCTTGCGAAGAAATCGATTAGTATGCAGAGATGGAAATTACATTTTCCAAATGAATTGCCGAGTCTGCAAGATAGGCTGAAATCCGGGTAGCAAAATGCAAGCAGTTATAAAGCATGTGCCAGCAACATTATTTAAATAAATTGTCTGAACATAAATACATATAGGGAAGTACGCCATCCACTCTGTCAGGGCGTGGAAGCCTGTGGAATGGCACATGGACAGCTCTCGCTCTTGGCCTGAGCTGAGTGACCACCGTGCCTGCCAAGTAGGATACAATGTCATCTGCATTTCTGGAATAGGAATGTGATATTCTCATTAAAAAAAAAAAAAGAAGATGGAAAAAAACCCCAGCAGCTGTAACTCTATCCACTCTCCACCCACCTCCCCCAAATCAATACCATAGCCAATCCCATCAACATGTTCATAATTGGGGCACATAACTGATTTGCATTCCTTATTACATGATTTCAAGCTTGATATCTGCCAAAAAAATATGCTGGTTTCTCATGGGGCCGCAAAGTGGTTATCTTCTAAAAAGGGTGAGAAATTGTATATTGACTCCACTTAACTTCTGGCCACCTGTTTGTAAATATGTCTTCAGCATCCTGCGGCATGGCTCCGCCCCTCACATTGAGGCTTCCTGGAAGCGGCTAAATTATGCTTCTTGGACCAGAGCTCTAAAGGAAACCAAAATCCTAATAATTTCTAACATAACATCATTTCTCAAGTGTATTCGAAATTCAAAAACTCTTTTTTCTTTCTTTTTTAGACTCTGTATTAAACAGTTTTGTAAATATATACTGAAGTTTCCATGATAAAAGGTACCCTCGAATTACATTCAGGTACAACACCAATGACAACAAACCCATGATTCAAATAAGCAGGAGGATTAAAGAGAGATGGCACTATGCCTTTTTTTTTTTTTTTGTAGGAACTCCAGTCAACATGAGGATGATCGATTTTCATTAAAAATTTAGAAAAAGAATACAGTGGGACACTTCACATGTAAACTATTCTGGACGTAACTGAATTTCACTTTGGTGACTTTCAAGGCACTGCGGAAGCCAGGGCTGCCACCAGATCATCACCCATCCTTTCCTGGGTCAGCTGGGCGAAGCCACAGGTGGGGAGCCATGAACTCCATGAGGGTAACGCCAGCACAGGCATTGGTTCTGACTTGCTCAGGACCTTAGGAACATTCTGTTACAGGGCTTTTCTGATTGGATCCAAACCGCAATGAAGACACTGGGAAAACCCTGCTAAACAAGATTAAATTCCATTTCAAAAATTAGCACTAGGTTACTAAAATGAACGTGGATCCAACGATTAAACTGCGCCAGAGCAGAAGAGGCTTAAAGGCATTACGGCACCTCGCGGCACCCTAGACAAGATCCTATATAAACCATGATTTTTCATATTAATTATGGTCAGAGTGACCTCCTCTTCTGACTCCTCTCTTACTTACTGTGTTTCCATGGGAACAGATAAAGGCATGCTTAACTTCTTTAAGTAAATAATCTGGTGAAAGCCTTGAAATCTCTCTCTTAGCAGCCTGAGCCAGCCTCAGAAAAATAATTAGCACTGTATGGAAATATGTAAGTTATTTTGGGTTATGTCCCAGTAAGCTGACAGTATGTTAATATCTTTTCTCCTGCTCCGGTGAGATGTAACTCAATAATCAAACACTGGAACCTATTGTTTCTCACCATATTTGGATTTCTCGAGGATGGTTTATCTTCGTGGCGTCAGGGGACTCTGTGTTTGATGTCCCCCCCTCCTCCACTCCGCCAGCCGTCTTCCTGGAATGCTGGGAGAATGCCGCTGAGTGGTTCATTTTCCAAGGACGTCGTTGGCTGCTGCCCATAAAGGCACTCATGCTGCTGGGTTCCGAGCCCAGGACAACGAGATGGGTCTGAGAGCTGGAAGATACGGCCGCTGCATCTGTTGCCTTCCAGTCCCCAAGGCCTGAGCACCTAGGGACTCCATCTGCCTCTCTGCGTCTGGTCCTCCTCTTGCAGGGCGCCGGGGGTGCTCCGCTGCTCTGCGGCGGCACAGACCGAGTGCTGTGGCACGTCTTTTTCTGCCCAGTGACGCTTGTTCCTGAGGGGCGACTGGCCCAGGCACTGTCGTCTGACCGGTTCTCGCCGATGGAGCGTGAGGAGTGTGAGGGGTGACTTCTGCTCAACCCCCAACTCTCTTCCTGCTGCTGAAACGGGCCTGAGCCTCTGAAACACCGCGTGGAGGAAAGGTGCCCAGGGACCACGACTGTCTGCTCTGGAGTCTACTGTGCCCAAGAAGTACTTTTCTTTTGGTAAAGCCACCTGAAGATTTGGAGCTTCTCTGTAAAACAGCTGACGTTGTTTTAACCCTGAGTGTGCCAAATACCAGCTCGAATCAGAAACTACCAGTGAGTGTGTTAAATACATATTTCTGGGCCCTCACCCCACAGTTTCCAGTGGGATGTGTCATGGATACAGCCTGAGAATCTGTATTCCTCCAGATGCTTTCAGGGCCTCCCAGTGCTTCCAGGGCCAAGACCATGCTGGCACGGCGGCTCAGACCACAGTTCCATCTGTTCCTTGGCTTCTTTTTTCCTTTTTCTTGCCCCATCATGCCATTTTATTTTTATATTTATTTTCATCCATCTTCTATTCCTTGGCCTGTGTGGGCCTCCCATCGCAGTGGCCTCTCTTGCTGCAGAGCACCAGCTCTGGGCGCATGCGCTCCTGAGCGCTGGCTTGGTAATTGGACACACCGGTCCAGCCGCTCCTCAGCACGTGGGGTCTTCCCGGGCCAGGGATCGAACCAGCACCCCTTGCACTGCAAGGCGGACTCTTTACCCATTGGACCACCAGGGAAGCCCTATTCCTTGGCTTCTGAACTGGGGCTGCAGTTGGCTTGTTTGGACCAATACTTCTGATGGCAGCACAGGCTCCATCTGGCATTCTGCTTTCCATTACTTGACCATCTGAAGGAGCCCCAGCCCCATATCTGCACCAGGGCAGACAGTCCTGTCCCAGCCCTGGCCACCTCCTTCTAAAAAGAGGGGGAGATCTGAGCAAAAGTTACACTCACCACCGTTTCCCTTTCCCTGTTTTTGTCAAGCAATAGGAGCAGCAGGTGTAGCAGTAGGATTAATAGTAGTGAGCTTCCCAGGGGGTGCTAGTGGTAAAGAACCTGCCTGCCAGTGCAGGTAGATGTAAGAGACATGAGTTCGATCCCTGAGTTGCGAAGATCCCCTGGAGGAGGGCATGGCAACCCACTCCAGTCTTCTTGCCTGGAGACTTGCAAGGACAGAGGGGCCTGGCGGGCTGTAGTCCACAGGGCTGCACAGAGTTGGACAGGACTGGAGCGACTGAGCACACAGTAATAGCTAAAGCGTTAGGTACCGGGCAACGTGCTGAGTCTACAATTTGCACAACTTCCTACTTTTCTTTTGGTAAAGCCACCTGAAGATTTGGAGCTTCTCTGTAAAACAGCTGACGTTGTTTTAACCCTGAGTGTGCCAAATACCAGCTCGAATCAGAAACTACCAGTGAGTGTTAAATACATATTTCTGGGCCCTCACCCCACAGTTTCCAGTGGGATGTGTCATGGATACAGCCTGAGAATCTGTATTCCTCCAGATGCTTTCAGGGCCTCCCAGTGCTTCCAGGGCCAAGACCATGCTGGCACGGCGGCTCAGACCACAGTTCCATCTGTTCCTTGGCTTCTTTTTTCCTTTTTCTTGCCCCATCATGCCATTTTATTTTTATATTTATTTTCATCCATCTTCTATTCCTTGGCCTGTGTGGGCCTCCCATCGCAGTGGCCTCTCTTGCTGCAGAGCACCAGCTCTGGGCGCATGCGCTCCTGAGCGCTGGCTTGGTAATTGGACACACCGGTCCAGCCGCTCCTCAGCACGTGGGGTCTTCCCGGGCCAGGGATCGAACCAGCGCCCTTGCACTGCAAGGCGGACTCTTTACCCATTGGACCACCAGGGAAGCCCTATTCCTTGGCTTCTGAACTGGGGCTGCAGTTGGCTTGTTTGGACCAATACTTCTGATGGCAGCACAGGCTCCATCTGGCATTCTGCTTTCCATTACTTGACCATCTGAAGGAGCCCCAGCCCCATATCTGCACCAGGGCAGACAGTCCTGTCCCAGCCCTGGCCACCTCCTTCTAAAAAGAGGGGGAGATCTGAGCAAAAGTTACACTCACCACCGTTTCCCTTTCCCTGTTTTTGTCAAGCAATAGGAGCAGCAGGTGTAGCAGTAGGATTAATAGTAGTGAGCTTCCCAGGGGGTGCTAGTGGTAAAGAACCTGCCTGCCAGTGCAGGTAGATGTAAGAGACATGAGTTCGATCCCTGAGTTGCGAAGATCCCCTGGAGGAGGGCATGGCAACCCACTCCAGTCTTCTTGCCTGGAGACTTGCAAGGACAGAGGGGCCTGGCGGGCTGTAGTCCACAGGGCTGCACAGAGTTGGACAGGACTGGAGCGACTGAGCACACAGTAATAGCTAAAGACGTTAGGTACCGGGCAACGTGCTGAGTCTACAATTTGCACAACTTCCTTTTCCCCTCATGAAAACATGACAGAGTAAATATAACTATTCCCTTTTCCAGGGGATGAGACTGAGTTTGAGAGACATGGAGGTCGCACAGCTGGCTGGAGGTGTAGGGGTTCTTCTCAGCAAGGAGCCTCCAAAGCCTACAATCCCTGAGCCAAAGCCACTGAGGCAGCCTCCCACAGGTAAGTGCTGAAGCTTGAGAGAAAATGAAACCAAGGACCCTGCTGTGAGGCCAGGTCTGTTCCTAAGATAGACAGACACTGCCTTGCTGCCTCTGTCTGGGGACTTTTCTGCAGGAAAGGGGCTCTGTGCGGAGGCAGAGGAGATAAGCCTATGTTAAAACAAACACCCACAGATCTTCTGCAGGAGTTGCTTAGGAGTGAGCCATCTGGAAGCTAGAATTCAGGTGTCTGGGGTCTCGAGGTTTAACTGGATCCACGCAGGGACCTTGCCTCTGTGCTGTGTCCCTCTTCTATGAAAGGGCTGCTGCACTGAGGCCGCCAGTCACTGAGCTCCCAGGCCTTGGCTGGTGAGTGAGGCTGCATGACGTGACCCCAACTGTGTGGCTTTTATGTCTGAGCTTATATCCTGTTCCACTGTTCAGTATGTCTTTTTCTGTGCCAGTCCATCTGTTTTGATGACTGTAGCTTTGGAGGATAGCCTGAGGGGATGGAGCCTGATTCCTTAAGCTCTGTTCTTTGGAGAAAACTCAGACTTGAAAAGGTGTAGGTGTGTGTGTTGTGTGTGTTAGCAGCTCAGTGGTGTCTGATTCTTTGTGACCGCATGGACTGTCTCCTGCCAGGCATCTCTGTCCCTGGAATTCTCCAGACAAGAATACTGGAGTGGGTTGCCATGCCCTCCTCCAGAGGATCTTTCTGACCCAGGAACTGAACCCAGGTCTCCTGCATTGCAGGCAGATTCTCTACTGCTGAGCCACCAGGGAAGCCCCGACTTGAAGAGATGCATGCACCCAGTGCTCACAGCAGCACTGTTCACAACAGCTAAGACGTGGAGGCAACGCGTCCATCACAGATGAGTGGATGCAGAAGATGTGGTATACACGTACCACGGAATATTTACTCAGCTATTAAAAGAATGAAATCTTGCCCTTTGCAGCAACACAGATGGCCTGGAGTTCATCATACTATGGGAAGTAAGCCAGAGGCAACATCATATGATATCACTTACACATGGAATCTTAAGAAAATGATACAAAGACAGTTATTTACAAAACAGAAATATACTCACAGACATAGAAAACTGAGTTATGGGAAAATAATGAGAGAGAATTAGGAGTGTAAGATTAAAATATGCACACTAGTATACATATATGTATAAAAGATAACCAACAAGGACCTACTACATAGCACAGGGAACTATATACCTTGTCATAACCTATAGCAGAAAAAGAAACTCAAAAATAATACACATATGTACACACACTATATCTACCTATAGACAGATGAATACACATAACTGAATCAGCTTGCTGTACACCTGAAACAGAACACAGCACATCAACCGTATTCCAGTAAAATTAAAAAAAAAAAAAGGCTCCATGAACACAGCCATGCGCAAGGACTCAGCTTGGTCTCAGGGTCCTTCATCCCCACCTCATCTGAACACCACTACATTGTGCTTTTCTGAGCATCCGCCACCTTCCTCTGGGGTAAGGAAGGTAAACTCCCTTGTTCCTACCAATTCCTCAGGGTCTGAACGGGCTCAGGAAGGCCCAGGACAAGGAGCAGATGGCCCTCTGATGCCCAGACAAAGCCCCGGGTCCTGGGGCTGCTGGGTCGGAGGTGCCTCCCAGCGTCCAGGCACAGAGCTGGCAGGCATCGGAGGCGCCTGCCGCTCAGCCAGCCTCTTGCTGGATGGTCTCTCATGCTCCCAACAAGCTACAATCGATCTGTTTTCCAGTAACACCTGCATCGCCCCCGAAGCAGCAATCTTCCCGCAATTGCTGGTGGAAATCCCTTCTGCCACGGTTTCACGGGATTATTATTATTACAACTTAGCATTGACATAACATTTTCTATTTGCGGTGTGTATTAGAGCCTGTACTTGAAGAGATGCATGCACCCAGTGCTCACAGCAGCACTGTTCACAACAGCTAAGACGTGGAGGCAACGCGTCCATCACAGATGAGTGGATGCAGAAGATGTGGTATACACGACCACGGAATATTTACTCAGCTATTAAAAGAATGAAATCTTGCCCTTTGCAGCAACACAGATGGCCTGGAGTTCATCATACTATGGGAAGTAAGCCAGAGGCAACATCATATGATATCACTTACACATGGAATCTTAAGAAAATGATACAAAGACAGTTATTTACAAAACAGAAATATACTCACAGACATAGAAAACTGAGTTATGGGAAAATAATGAGAGAGAATTAGGAGTGTAAGATTAAAATATGCACACTAGTATACATATATGTATAAAAGATAACCAACAAGGACCTACTACATAGCACAGGGAACTATATACCTTGTCATAACCTATAGCAGAAAAAGAAACTCAAAAATAATACACATATGTACACACACTATATCTACCTATAGACAGATGAATACACATAACTGAATCAGCTTGCTGTACACCTGAAACAGAACACAGCACATCAACCGTATTCCAGTAAAATTAAAAAAAAAAAAAGGCTCCATGAACACAGCCATGCGCAAGGACTCAGCTTGGTCTCAGGGTCCTTCATCCCCACCTCATCTGAACACCACTACATTGTGCTTTTCTGAGCATCCGCCACCTTCCTCTGGGGTAAGGAAGGTAAACTCCCTTGTTCCTACCAATTCCTCAGGGTCTGAACGGGCTCAGGAAGGCCCAGGACAAGGAGCAGATGGCCCTCTGATGCCCAGACAAAGCCCCGGGTCCTGGGGCTGCTGGGTCGGAGGTGCCTCCCAGCGTCCAGGCACAGAGCTGGCAGGCATCGGAGGCGCCTGCCGCTCAGCCAGCCTCTTGCTGGATGGTCTCTCATGCTCCCAACAAGCTACAATCGATCTGTTTTCCAGTAACACCTGCATCGCCCCCGAAGCAGCAATCTTCCCGCAATTGCTGGTGGAAATCCCTTCTGCCACGGTTTCACGGGATTATTATTATTACAACTTAGCATTGACATAACATTTTCTATTTGCGGTGTGTATTAGAGCCTGTGCATTAGCTGTGATTAGGGGGAGCTCCGCCGAAGCACAATGCAGGGTCTATTTCCATCCTTGTGTGAGGCCAGTGGAAGAAGGGTAATTTGGAGAGTGTGGGTAAGCCGGATCCTGTTATTATAATGGCTTAAAGGAGTGTCTGCAGGCACAACCGGCAGCAGGCGACTCAGGAGAAGAAAAATCTTCCGTCGCCCGGTCCACCGAGCTCCTCCTAAGGAAATGATCGCGCTGGTGGCCAGACTGTGTGAGGCCCCTGAGCCCCTGACGCTGCGGAGAATTCACCTCTCGGCCTGTCGCTCTTCCACCTGATACCTCCCCGGCTCTCCCACTCATCATCCTCGGAGGGACGGAAAGAGGCATGCTGGTTTCTTCCAAGGGCAGGGTGAGTCCAGCATTTCCAAGGCTGGCGTTTGCTCTGTCAGGTGAGGGGTCCTGGGAGAGACCTCAGAGTGCAGCAAACCTCAGCTCCCCACCAGCCAGCTCTAGGCGAGCACCCCCGCCTGACCCTGGGGCTCTGGTGCCCAGTGATGGGGGAAACGGCACAGGTATGGAGCTAGGAGGCCGCCTACCTGCTCTCCCTCCACGCGCGGTGGTGGGGAGACCCAGCCAGAGGCTGGGAAAGGAGAGCCAGTTGGGCAGAACGCCTTCCTGAAGACGGTGGGGTGCAGCTGGACTGCAACGTCAGGCCCACACTGTGAAAGGCTGAGGGGCACGGGCGGGGGGCTGCCTCGCCGCGAGGACCACCTTCACCAAACGGCCGGTGCCCGGGCGACTGAGCAAGATGGACGCCAGGAGCAAGAGAAGCCTGGGCTGCTAGGGAGCCCCCAGTGGACACATCAAGAGGGCCATTCCCCCTGCCACTCTCTTTGTCAAAATTAGACTAAAGTTTTCTTTCCCACTTGCAATCACTATTCCCATTTCTAAGACACGTGACTACCTTTTTTTGTCCAGCTTTCTGAAGGTGTTAAGGATTCTCTAACAGGGCCATCAGCCTTAGACCAAAATGCATCACAGAATGACACAGACGTTCAGGAACAGGGTCTCTGCCCTGGTCATGCCCCCACACCCTAGACAGGGCACCCCCCAGGGGACCCACCCTCACCAGTGGCTGGTCTCTTCCACAGAGAGCGGCTTCCAACAGCAGCCTTTGCCTGAAGGCCTGACGGCCCTCACTTCCCCACCTCGCTCTCCTCCCAACCCGTGGCTTTCTTTCCCTTTTAACAAACAGTCGCTTCCAATTTTCCTCAAGAAAACATCCCCTCAAGGAGTGTTTTCCTCCTCAGTCTAACCTCCTTCCTCCACCCCCCTCCCCACCACACTTTTCTCTCTCTTTCTCTCTTTTCACATAAGACACAACCTCACTCTGAAGCCTGCCCTGGGGGTCAGCCCACACCTCACATGTGTGCTCTGCCCCAGGCAACGGCCCTTCACAAGGAAGAGCGACCTTTCCCACAAAGCGGTGAAAACTCCAAATACTTGGGATATCAGAGAAGAGCTCAACAGAAAGCCTTTCCTTCCCCTCAGGTTTCGGGCTGAGCATAACTCCGTCCAGTCCTGGGGGCGAGAACCAAGGCTGGGCAGTGAATTCCCCTCCACAACAGCAACAAAACCAAAGCTGAGACCGGTTTAGGCCCACATGATGGTGCCTTGCACTGGCACGAGACGGCTGCCCTCTCTAGATACATAACCAAGGCAAAATGACTGTGTGTGTGTGTGCATGTGTACTGAGTGCGTGTGTGTTGCTAAGGCGTGTCTGCTCTCCTCATGGAATTTCCCAGGCAAGAATACTGGAGTGGCTTGCCATTTCCTTCTCCAGGGCATCTTCCCGACCCGGGAATCGAACCCAGGTCTCCTGCAGCGGCAGGCGGGTTCTCTGCCACCGAGCCACCAGGGAAGCCCAGAATGGCACTGGTATGGAGTCACCAGGCCAGCAGTCCTCCAGGTTTGTTCCACACACGGCTGCCAACTGTCCCGCCTGGTATCTCCCAAACGAGAGTTCCTGGACCCATTCCAGACCCTCTGAACCTGAGCTTCTGAAATGGGGCCTGAAGCCGTGCCTCTCATCAAGTTTCTAGGGTGACTCTAATGCCAATGTTTTAGAACCCCATCACCAACTTTTAGCGACTGGATCCCTGGTTTCTTCGTAACATGCTTCCAGGCGGGTGCCTCTTTCATTATCTCCTGACACCTGCTTTCTCGCAGCCTTTTCCTAATGGCTTCTGTTACTGAAAGGACCTTCTCTTCTCCAGCGTTCACCATCCAGCACGGCCTTCCAGGGTTTTCTGCCGTCTGCGCTGCCTTCTCACAATTCAGTCATCTATCTCCCTGCTCCTCGGAATGCTGCCTTCTGCCTGGCCTGGGATGATACTGTGACGGAATGCTTTCATAAATCCTCCAGGCAGTGTCTCCCACACACATTTTTCTGATCGACGAGATGTGCTTGTGGATTCCTTTTCTTTGCGGTCGTATTTCTGGAGGGAGCTGGGCGGCAGCAGGTGTGTGGCCTGCACCCGGGACAGGCAGGGCCGCACCCCTGAGCACAGGGGCCACGAATCGCCCTTGACCAGGGGCCCCTGAACCAGCCTCGCACGGGAGGAGGGGAGACCCTTCCTGCACGGGCGCTCGCCCCAGACTGGTCGTGAGCTCCTGCGAGGCTGTTCTCATTGGCCAACGCCCAGACATCGCTGCCTCCTTCTCTCGCTGCTGATGGATGAGAAAACAGTCCCTGGCTACTCTCCCAGCATCGGCGGAAAGCAGGGACTCCTGCGCAGGCCCCTTCCCCGTATCTTTTATTCTAACCAAGGCAAAATGACTGTGTGTGTGTGCATGTGTACTGAGTGCGTGTGTGTTGCTAAGGCGTGTCTGCTCTCCTCATGGAATTTCCCAGGCAAGAATACTGGAGTGGCTTGCCATTTCCTTCTCCAGGGCATCTTCCCGACCCGGGAATCGATCCCAGGTCTCCTGCAGCGGCAGGCGGGTTCTCTGCCACCGAGCCACCAGGGAAGCCCAGAATGGCACTGGTATGGAGTCACCAGGCCAGCAGTCCTCCAGGTTTGTTCCACACACGGCTGCCAACTGTCCCGCCTGGTATCTCCCAAACGAGAGTTCCTGGACCCATTCCAGACCCTCTGAACCTGAGCTTCTGAAATGGGGCCTGAAGCCGTGCCTCTCATCAAGTTTCTAGGGTGACTCTAATGCCAATGTTTTAGAACCCCATCACCAACTTTTAGCGACTGGATCCCTGGTTTCTTCGTAACATGCTTCCAGGCGGGTGCCTCTTTCATTATCTCCTGACACCTGCTTTCTCGCAGCCTTTTCCTAATGGCTTCTGTTACTGAAAGGACCTTCTCTTCTCCAGCGTTCACCATCCAGCACGGCCTTCCAGGGTTTTCTGCCGTCTGCGCTGCCTTCTCACAATTCAGTCATCTATCTCCCTGCTCCTCGGAATGCTGCCTTCTGCCTGGCCTGGGATGATACTGTGACGGAATGCTTTCATAAATCCTCCAGGCAGTGTCTCCCACACACATTTTTCTGATCGACGAGATGTGCTTGTGGATTCCTTTTCTTTGCGGTCGTATTTCTGGAGGGAGCTGGGCGGCAGCAGGTGTGTGGCCTGCACCCGGGACAGGCAGGGCCGCACCCCTGAGCACAGGGGCCACGAATCGCCCTTGACCAGGGGCCCCTGAACCAGCCTCGCACGGGAGGAGGGGAGACCCTTCCTGCACGGGCGCTCGCCCCAGACTGGTCGTGAGCTCCTGCGAGGCTGTTCTCATTGGCCAACGCCCAGACATCGCTGCCTCCTTCTCTCGCTGCTGATGGATGAGAAAACAGTCCCTGGCTACTCTCCCAGCATCGGCGGAAAGCAGGGACTCTGTCCTTGCTCTCGTCCTGTCGCTCTGTGTCAGGCTTTCATTTCTCCTTTCCTCCCTGCTAGTCTTGTTTCCAATTAACCAAGAGATACTAGGACGCACCACACACGGATACGACAGGAGACATTTTCCACCTGAGTTACGCCTGTCGTACCTAAATAAACTACACCTCCCTCTCATGTCTCCTTCCTTTGGTCCTTTATCATTGTCTCTATCAGTCCCTTCCTCTCCATGGAACATGTTCATCTTCTACCTCATTTTCTTCATGCTCTCTTTTTAAAATTGGGGTATAGCTGTTTTGGGAACTTTCCTGATGGCTCAGATGGTAATGAATCTGCTGGCCATGTGGGAGGCCTAGATTCAGTCCCTGGGTTGGCCAGATGCCCCGGAGGAGGGCATGGCCACCCACTCCAGTGTTCCTGCCTGGAGAATCCCATGGACAGAGGAGGCTGGTGGGCTACAGTCCACAGAGTCGCAAAGAGCTGGACACAGCTGGGCGATGAAGCACATGCCATGCACACTCGTCATTGGTTTACAGTGCTGTGCTAGATTCTCCTATAAAATCAAGGGAATTGGCTACAGGTGTACAGCATGCAAATATATACAGACATATGCATACACACATATGCATATATATATATATATGTATACACATAGATACAGATATATTCCGCCTCCTTCTTAGACTTCCCTCCCTCCCACGCCCCTCCTTGTCCCACTCTCCGGGTCACGCCAGAGGACCACGTTGAGCTCCCTGTTGGTTACCTGACAACCTGTTTTGTTTCCTTCCTTCCCATCTGTCATTGACAGCCATCAGTTCTCCTGTCACATGCCAGTGGTTTCCAACCCTTTGTGCCTCAAACCTGCCTGAGGAGTCTGTTCATAACACAGATACCTGGACATGAGCCTCCAGGCACCAGTGCTGTGCAAAGCTTCCCAGGCCTTTCCCGCTCACAGTCGGGGAGGGGAACCGCTCGATGCACCTTCTGTGGTCGCTCAGCGGTATCTGCTCTGCACCTTGTCACAGACCATTTGCAAAATGCCATGGAAACCCTTAATTGGTTGTTTCTTACAACCTCGAGGAAACCCTCTTAGGACGAGCCTGATGTCACTGCTGAGACAGCGGAGGCCTGAAGAAGGAACGTTGTTTGCTGAGCCACGCTGGAGAGCACACGCGGTTCCCTCCAGAAGCCTCTGACCTCGTTAGATTCAAAGTTATTTCTGCTCTCTGTGTGGTGACTCTAACATCTTTCCACCAGGGACGCTGACACTCACTCCCCCGAGGGCCACCTTCCTCTCAAATAAATTGTTTTTGGCATATTCATGTCCCCCATCTTCTTACCTCATTTTCTTCATGCTCTCTTTTTAAAATTGGGGTATAGCTGTTTTGGGAACTTTCCTGATGGCTCAGATGGTAATGAATCTGCTGGCCATGTGGGAGGCCTAGATTCAGTCCCTGGGTTGGCCAGATGCCCCGGAGGAGGGCATGGCCACCCACTCCAGTGTTCCTGCCTGGAGAATCCCATGGACAGAGGAGGCTGGTGGGCTACAGTCCACAGAGTCGCAAAGAGCTGGACACAGCTGGGCGATGAAGCACATGCCATGCACACTCGTCATTGGTTTACAGTGCTGTGCTAGATTCTCCTATAAAATCAAGGGAATTGGCTACAGGTGTACAGCATGCAAATATATACAGACATATGCATACACACATATGCATATATATATATATATGTATACACATAGATACAGATATATTCCGCCTCCTTCTTAGACTTCCCTCCCTCCCACGCCCCTCCTCGTCCCACTCTCCGGGTCACGCCAGAGGACCACGTTGAGCTCCCTGTTGGTTACCTGACAACCTGTTTTGTTTCCTTCCTTCCCATCTGTCATTGACAGCCATCAGTTCTCCTGTCACATGCCAGTGGTTTCCAACCCTTTGTGCCTCAAACCTGCCTGAGGAGTCTGTTCATAACACAGATACCTGGACATGAGCCTCCAGGCACCAGTGCTGTGCAAAGCTTCCCAGGCCTTTCCCGCTCACAGTCGGGGAGGGGAACCGCTCGATGCACCTTCTGTGGTCGCTCAGCGGTATCTGCTCTGCACCTTGTCACAGACCATTTGCAAAATGCCATGGAAACCCTTAATTGGTTGTTTCTTACAACCTCGAGGAAACCCTCTTAGGACGAGCCTGATGTCACTGCTGAGACAGCGGAGGCCTGAAGAAGGAACGTTGTTTGCTGAGCCACGCTGGAGAGCACACGCGGTTCCCTCCAGAAGCCTCTGACCTCGTTAGATTCAAAGTTATTTCTGCTCTCTGTGTGGTGACTCTAACATCTTTCCACCAGGGACGCTGACACTCACTCACGAGGGCCACTATCTCAGAGCTTTTCTAATGATTCGACCACCCAGGTGACTCTCTCTTCAAAAGCATCAGGATGAGCTTCGCATGCTTCAGTCAGGCCCAGAAACTAGGAAGGAAACCTGGAAGGAAGCCTCTTACACACGTATTTTCAGGGACTTCCTTGATGGTCCAATGGATGGAACTCTGTGCTTCTTCCACAGGGGCTGTGGGTTCGATCCCTGGTGTGGGAACTAAGCTCCCACATGTTATAAGGTGTGGCCAAACAAAAAACGTGTTTCCAAAACTCATGCTCTCTCCTCCACTCAGACGGCTTCAGCTGGACACCTCTTCAACTGGTCACTTTTCGTCATTACTTCTTTCCAACTCTCGAGAGCTTAAGTGTGATCAAATTCTGCCTCAACAAAGTCAGCATTCATCTTCTTGGAGTCCTTGGGCAGGGAAAAGTGCGTGCGTTTCATAACCTGTCTGGATGGCTAAATTACAACAGTCTTTCCCCGAGAGAGAGTTGTTCGGATATTAAAACTCGCCATACATTGAGTACGATCATCTTTCTTGCATCCCCACAAAGAGCAGTTTTGGCCTCACTCATTAAAATGATTTGCTTTTGGTTTCTGATGAGGACAGTTTTTCAGGTAGCAGTGTTTTATTCTTATGGGCGGCGCCTTAGAATCCCTCGGCAAGTGCTGAAGCCGCAGCTCAGCACTATTCATCAGACGCTAAATGCTTTAAAACAGCTCTGTCCCTTTTTCTAATTGAGAAATAGTGCTGTTTGGGCAAGTTAAGGAGGTAACCTAGACTGAATTAGAGAGGTCAGGGATGGGACAGACTTCAAGCTTGTAGTCAATGATTTTAAAGAAATGATTTCCCTCCAATTAAGCGAGAATTAGAAAGACATATTTAGCTTCTGAAAGGTGAATAGGATTCCCCTGAGAGAGCAGTTCTCTTGTTACTAGCTTTTTACTGAACCCAGGAGAGAAGGCCCCATGGATGGTTTGGCATCAAGTGCTTTGTTGACCTGGTGCTGAGGCCCTGGGGTCAATTACACGACTCCTTTGGAGCCTAAATGTTACATACAGTGGGTAAAAAGGCCAATCTAAGTTTTGATGTCTATTTCAAAGCCAAAGGACCTTTTGATTGCTACCAGAAAAAAAAAAAAAAAAAAGGCTCTATTTTCCATCTTCAATCATTTCAACCTAGTTCCAGAGGGAAAAAGGTTTCGAACGTTATCTTGCTTATTTTGTATTGTTTCTTCCTTTTAGCTCCATCCATCACCTTGCCAAGGCTCCCATCTGTTAATGACTTGAAAGAACGTGCCCTTCTTCCTGCTCTGAATGGTAACTTGCAGAGTCGCTCTGTTTAATTGCGAAGAGGATTCCACAGAGGAGGGAGGAAGGACAGGACACACAAGGTGGTTTGGGTATTACCGGCGTTTGAGGAGGCGCAGTCCTAGGAGGATGCTGGCTGGGCTGCTCCACATCCCATGGGTCTGCCCTTGTCAGCTCGAGAGTCATGTACATATAGGTTGTACAATACAGAAAAGAGGCAAAGGGGTATTAGAAAGGGAGAAGGGACTTTAAAGTCATATACTGGTTATGAGACTTGGGGGCAATTAGTTAACCTCCACTAGACCTCAGGGTTCTCATCTGAAAAACATGGTCAGTACTGTGAGGATTAAATAGACAATTAGATATGGACAGACATAGATGTAGATGCAGACAGATACACATACAGGTATATTTTGGCGTCTAAGCTGAAAAAAAATACTCTTCAACAAATTAGAAAATTAGTTGAAAAAAAAATTAGTTGAATTTGTTCTTCCTAGTTTTTATTACCAAGCCTTTCATTTAACAAATTCTTCTCCACTGACTGGGGAAGAAAAGATCCTGGACTAATCTTGAAGAAGCAGATAAGGTAGAAAGTCCTCCATCTCATCTTTATTTGCTTCGAACAAACAAAAAACAACAAAACCTTCTCCAGGGTTGACAGAGTTCAGCTGAATAGATTTATGCAACTTCTTTTCAGATCCTCTCAGCATTCACAGCGCCACATGTGAGAGTCTGAAAGTGAAAGTGTTAGTTACTCCATCACGATGGAGAGAAGGCCCCATGGATGGTTTGGCATCAAGTGCTTTGTTGACCTGGTGCTGAGGCCCTGGGGTCAATTACACGTCCTTTGGAGCCTAAATGTTACATACAGTGGGAAAAAAGGCCACTCTAAGTTTTGATGTCTATTTCAAAGCCAAAGGACCTTTTGATTGCTACCAGAAAAAAAAAAAAAAAAAAGGCTCTATTTTCCATCTTCAATCATTTCAACCTAGTTCCAGAGGGAAAAAGGTTTCGAACGTTATCTTGCTTATTTTGTATTGTTTCTTCCTTTTAGCTCCATCCATCACCTTGCCAAGGCTCCCATCTGTTAATGACTTGAAAGAACGTGCCCTTCTTCCTGCTCTGAATGGTAACTTGCAGAGTCGCTCTGTTTAATTGCGAAGAGGATTCCACAGAGGAGGGAGGAAGGACAGGACACACAAGGTGGTTTGGGTATTACCGGCGTTTGAGGAGGCGCAGTCCTAGGAGGATGCTGGCTGGGCTGCTCCACATCCCATGGGTCTGCCCTTGTCAGCTCGAGTCATGTACATATAGGTTGTACAATACAGAAAAGAGGCAAAGGGGTATTAGAAAGGGAGAAGGGACTTTAAAGTCATATACTGGTTATGAGACTTGGGGGCAATTAGTTAACCTCCACTAGACCTCAGGGTTCTCATCTGAAAAACATGGTCAGTACTGTGAGGATTAAATAGACAATTAGATATGGACAGACATAGATGTAGATGCAGACAGATACACATACAGGTATATTTTGGCGTCTAAGCTGAAAAAAAATACTCTTCAACAAATTAGAAAATTAGTTGAAAAAAAAATTAGTTGAATTTGTTCTTCCTAGTTTTTATTACCAAGCCTTTCATTTAACAAATTCTTCTCCACTGACTGGGGAAGAAAAGATCCTGGACTAATCTTGAAGAAGCAGATAAGGTAGAAAGTCCTCCATCTCATCTTTATTTGCTTCGAACAAACAAAAAACAACAAAACCTTCTCCAGGGTTGACAGAGTTCAGCTGAATAGATTTATGCAACTTCTTTTCAGATCCTCTCAGCATTCACAGCGCCACATGTGAGAGTCTGAAAGTGAAAGTGTTAGTTACTCCATCACGTCTGACTCTTGCGACCCTACGGACTGTTTCCCTCCAGGCTCCGCTGTTCATGGGATTCTCCAGGCAAGAACACTGGAGTGGGTTGCCATTTCCTTCTCCAGGGGATCTGCCTGACCCAGGGATCGAACCTGGGTCTCCCACACTGCAGGCAGATTCTTCATCTGTTAGTTTTGGCTGTGGCTTCTGGGTGTGGAGAGAAGGCACAGTATGCTCCCACGATCCAGTGTTACTCCAGGGAAAGGAGAACTCTGATGATCGCTATTAGGATTTTTCAGAGTAGGTAAAGAACATGCTCAGATCAAAGACTAACTCTCAAATGGTCTCTTAAGTCTTGTTTTGCTACTTTTCTCTCTTACTATGGCACTTTAAGACAAATGAGATCATGGTCCCATACCTACCATAAGAACAAATTCACTATTTGTTTTCATTTTCTCATTGCTTTGTATTAGCTCAAGACAACTTCATGGAAGCAAAGAGCCGAGGGTAGAGAAACGGATGGCTTTATGACTTTCAGATTATATAAACTATAAGAAAAGTCTAGAATGGCAGGTGGAGACATTTCTTAAACAACTGACTGGTAAATCACTGAAAAAAGAATTACATCTCTTCTACTTCTAAGAGATTTGCCAAATTCGTGTCATCATTTAAGTTTTGCTTGAAAACTTGTGATTACCAAACAACCCCTAATACAAACTTGCAGAATTAATTCAGCATTCCTGCTATTTATTGTTGGGAGCAAAAACCACATTTTTGTTCATTTAGAACATGGGGTAAGAAAGGAGAAGACCTAATAATTCGAAGATCTTTTCCCAATCAAAACATGCCCGTCTGTGCATCTCAGTAAGACTGATAATATTGTAGATCCTTTCCTTCAGGCTTTTATTTTTAAGATTGATTGAGGGGTACATCTCATAAAGAGAAGCCTCAGGAACAAGGAAGGAGGGAGAACACTTCAATAGGTCTTGAAATGTCATGGAGAGTCAATGAATGATTTTCAGGTGGCTCTCCCAGGCCCCTGGCACATGAGGAAACAGGACATGAGATGGGAAATCAAAGAACTAATACTGTAGCTCAGCTCATTCTCGATCAGTCATCACATCTGTGCTTGCATTTGCACAAGTAGTTTCATTTTCCTCTTTGCCTCTATGGAGAGCCAGGGAATGGAAGACTTGGGCTGGGACACAATGTCCAGTTTACCAAAGGAACACACGATGGGGCAGGAATCCGTCCCCATGTAAATACTTCACCGCTTCAAAGCATTTCCTCTTCTTGTTCGAAGCCACAGAACAGGTTGTTTTGGAGGAAATAAATATCACTCAACTAGAAAAGAGATTGTGCCAGTTTCCTGCATATTTTTAGAAGCTGGCATTTCTGCCAGAATGCGCCAGAGAACAGTGTGCTGTGTGCACATTCTGTGCTGAAGCCAATCGCTTTCTAGTCAGTAGAAAACCCAGAGAGTAATGGGAAGACTGAGGAAAAGCCACAGTCGGCGTGGCCTGGATGAACAACACACCCAGTCGAGCTCGGCCTCCACGTGGCCTCACAGTGCCATGCACAAAGCAGGGATTCGAAAACCCTGGTTGATTTCACTGACTCTTAGGATGCACTCTAGCCACCTGAGGGACATTCTAGGAGCCTTTTTCTCTGTGATGTGTATAGTACCACTGAAAGGTCATTAAGCTGGAAAGAAGGAAACTAGTATTGAGTTCCAGAATCCAAAAATACATCTCTTCTACTTCTAAGAGATTTGCCAAATTCGTGTCATCATTTAAGTTTTGCTTGAAAACTTGTGATTACCAAACAACCCCTAATACAAACTTGCAGAATTAATTCAGCATTCCTGCTATTTATTGTTGGGAGCAAAAACCACATTTTTGTTCATTTAGAACATGGGGTAAGAAAGGAGAAGACCTAATAATTCGAAGATCTTTTCCCAATCAAAACATGCCCGTCTGTGCATCTCAGTAAGACTGATAATATTGTAGATCCTTTCCTTCAGGCTTTTATTTTTAAGATTGATTGAGGGGTACATCTCATAAAGAGAAGCCTCAGGAACAAGGAAGGAGGGAGAACACTTCAATAGGTCTTGAAATGTCATGGAGAGTCAATGAATGATTTTCAGGTGGCTCTCCCAGGCCCCTGGCACATGAGGAAACAGGACATGAGATGGGAAATCAAAGAACTAATACTGTAGCTCAGCTCATTCTCGATCAGTCATCACATCTGTGCTTGCATTTGCACAAGTAGTTTCATTTTCCTCTTTGCCTCTATGGAGAGCCAGGGAATGGAAGACTTGGGCTGGGACACAATGTCCAGTTTACCAAAGGAACACACGATGGGGCAGGAATCCGTCCCCATGTAAATACTTCACCGCTTCAAAGCATTTCCTCTTCTTGTTCGAAGCCACAGAACAGGTTGTTTTGGAGGAAATAAATATCACTCAACTAGAAAAGAGATTGTGCCAGTTTCCTGCATATTTTTAGAAGCTGGCATTTCTGCCAGAATGCGCCAGAGAACAGTGTGCTGTGTGCACATTCTGTGCTGAAGCCAATCGCTTTCTAGTCAGTAGAAAACCCAGAGAGTAATGGGAAGACTGAGGAAAAGCCACAGTCGGCGTGGCCTGGATGAACAACACACCCAGTCGAGCTCGGCCTCCACGTGGCCTCACAGTGCCATGCACAAAGCAGGGATTCGAAAACCCTGGTTGATTTCACTGACTCTTAGGATGCACTCTAGCCACCTGAGGGACATTCTAGGAGCCTTTTTCTCTGTGATGTGTATAGTACCACTGAAAGGTCATTAAGCTGGAAAGAAGGAAACTAGTATTGAGTTCCAGACCTTCTACTTACCATCTGGGGCAAATAAGAGAACTCAGCACAGGACTACACATTCCTATCTGTGCCAAAAGGAGATTATACAAGATGATTTCTAAGTGTCTCTTCCACATCTGAAGAGACTCATCAATGCCAATCTCCATATGAGTAGGAATGTAACAAAAGGGGCTTTGCAGGTGTTCAGTGGTGAAGAATCCACCTTGCAAGGCAAGGGACACCAGTCTGATCCCTGGTCTGGAAAGATTCCCTATGCCCTGAGGTTCATGGGGCTCAACTACTGAGCCTGCCAGCCCAACTAGTGAGTCGATGTGCTACAACTGAGGAAGCCTGCATGCTCAACGCTTGTGCTCCCCAACAAGAGAAGTCACGGCCATGGGAAGCCTGCACACCACAACGAGGTGAAGCCCACGCGCCATAAAACCCAGTGCAGCCAGAAATAAAGCAACAAACGTTGAAAAAAAAAAAGAAAGAACTTCACATATCTGCCTGGATTAGAACTTGAATTACTTCTTAGATCCTTTGTTTAATACTTGGGCAAATATGATCATATTTAGAATAGGAAACTGCAAGACAAAGTGGTCTAGGAAGTTGTAAAGTATTCCGGAAACTTAAACGTGATGATTCTGTCATTTGTCAAAAAAGAAGGGCAATTCAATAAACTTCTATCACCTGATGCTAGGTACTAGCCATGGCTGCTTTTGACTTTCCTGGACAACTGGAAATGGCCAGGTAGTAGTTCTCAGTCAACATGAATTTTTACCACAGATTCTCCCAGTTCATTTTTACATTAGTATTTATGATAGCTGAACTATTCAAATAATATATACGCAGTGTAGAAATTGTTGAGATGCACAATGAAGAAAAGGATCACCTGGAATCACACCATCTAGAAAGGAAAACACACCCAGTCGAGCTCGGCCTCCACGTGGCCTCACAGTGCCATGCACAAAGCAGGGATTCGAAAACCCTGGTTGATTTCACTGACTCTTAGGATGCACTCTAGCCACCTGAGGGACATTCTAGGAGCCTTTTTCTCTGTGATGTGTATAGTACCACTGAAAGGTCATTAAGCTGGAAAGAAGGAAACTAGTATTGAGTTCCAGACCTTCTACTTACCATCTGGGGCAAATAAGAGAACTCAGCACAGGACTACACATTCCTATCTGTGCCAAAAGGAGATTATACAAGATGATTTCTAAGTGTCTCTTCCACATCTGAAGAGACTCATCAATGCCAATCTCCATATGAGTAGGAATGTAACAAAAGGGGCTTTGCAGGTGTTCAGTGGTGAAGAATCCACCTTGCAAGGCAAGGGACACCAGTCTGATCCCTGGTCTGGAAAGATTCCCTATGCCCTGAGGTTCATGGGGCTCAACTACTGAGCCTGCCAGCCCAACTAGTGAGTCGATGTGCTACAACTGAGGAAGCCTGCATGCTCAACGCTTGTGCTCCCCAACAAGAGAAGTCACGGCCATGGGAAGCCTGCACACCACAACGAGGTGAAGCCCACGCGCCATAAAACCCAGTGCAGCCAGAAATAAAGCAACAAACGTTGAAAAAAAAAAAGAAAGAACTTCACATATCTGCCTGGATTAGAACTTGAATTACTTCTTAGATCCTTTGTTTAATACTTGGGCAAATATGATCATATTTAGAATAGGAAACTGCAAGACAAAGTGGTCTAGGAAGTTGTAAAGTATTCCGGAAACTTAAACGTGATGATTCTGTCATTTGTCAAAAAAGAAGGGCAATTCAATAAACTTCTATCACCTGATGCTAGGTACTAGCCATGGCTGCTTTTGACTTTCCTGGACAACTGGAAATGGCCAGGTAGTAGTTCTCAGTCAACATGAATTTTTACCACAGATTCTCCCAGTTCATTTTTACATTAGTATTTATGATAGCTGAACTATTCAAATAATATATGTACGCAGTGTAGAAATTGTTGAGATGCACAATGAAGAAAAAGGATCACCTGGAATCACACCATCTAGAAAGAACGGATCCAAATATTCTGACCAACCTCCTTACAGACTTCCCTCTAACACGTAAATTGTGAATACAACACACACACACACAGAATTAGAAAGATCTGTACGCTGCTTGTTTTGTGTTTTTTTGGCTGAGGCTATGTAGAATCTTCATTCCTGGACGGTGCATGGACCTTGCTCTTGACCCCTGGACTGCTCCGGAAGCCCCTGTACCTTACGTCTAACTGCGTTTTTAAGTCACTTAGTAATATATAGAGACCCTTCTCTCATGCCATTATCTAGTCTACTAAAACATGGTTTTCTTTTTCAAGGCTGCTGCTGGTCTATGATTAATTAACCAATGCCCCAGGGTTAGACACTGACGTGTTTCTGAAGTAATTCAGGTCACTCACAATGTGGGTAACTCCATCAGGTGACAATGACCACACACCCCAAGTGGCACGCCGGGGACTCTGAGACACAGTGGCTCTAGAAGTTACAGTAGGATCAAGGAAAAGAAATAAATGTACTTATATAAAAAAGAACCTGCCACACTCTACCTGAAGTTGCACTAGGAACGGACTCTGTGTTGCAACTTCTGCTCCAGAAATGTTTCTCCCTCCGGCTCTCCTACTGATGGGTTGTCTGAAATACAACGTCCCCTCTCGTGCCCCCTTCCTCCAGGGCTTCCACGCTGAGTCCTGGAGCTGGGGAAGAGGGCCCTGAGCGCTTGGTCCCTCCTTTGGGTCAAGGACATGCACTCCAGTCAAAGAGAAGAGACTCTAAGCCATTTATAATGTCATGGGCATGCTTCTTTCATCAATAATTTGTCAACTGCTATCTACGTCACTGCACAGGGCTTCTAGGTTATCATCAGCGGCGGCTGGAATTTCTAAGAAAGGGGAGAAATGATCACAGATACTTCTTTCAACTACTTCTTCCATTCCGCACATAGCTGTGTGGGGGGTGCACTGGAATTCTGTCTGGTGTCAGTCCTCATTGTCCATCTTCTGACAGCACGCCTGGCATCTTTAGGTCCGTGACTAACGAAGCTTATGGGCAACACTGTTAACGGAGGTGGCACCGTCAGTCTATGTCGCCCGCTGCCTCCTGATGAACCACACGGCATGAAAGCTAAGGAGAAATGGGACGACAGTGCAGTACATCAGGCTGAGAAGCTGGTAGCAGCACATGTTTTAATACGGTCTGGTATCGATTCTTCTGGCCAATGTCCTCCTTTAACAGTGTTATAGTCACACTTGAAGATTTCACATGGAGGAGCAGAGAAGAAAATCAATAGATACTATCTTCCCACTACCGACCAGCTACATATCTCTATAGCTCTCAGCCACGCTCACATTGAAGGGACCTAAAAGATGCAGTGGGGAGGGCTGGCCCAATTTGAAGACTTTAATAACCTTAGATATCTACTCGGACTGCCTCAAAGACGACAGCTTCAAATCATAAAGGTTCACGGGAAGGAGCTTATAATCCAGAAAGCATACACACGCATTTGGTCTATATTTTCTGTTTCATTAACACATACGAAAGCAGTAAATAACCTCACTTGGCATACAAAATGGCCTGACTGGAAAACAAAGTCACACAAAATGGTTTCTGAGCATTAAAAGATATGTTCAAACATGCTGATATAGTTAGGTAAGCCAGAAGAAACAGAACTTGAACCTAATGTCTTCTGTCCCTTTATAACTAACACAGTTGTATCTTTGATTATTCTTCATTGTTAGATTTTCCAAAAATGAAAATATATTGTTTATATAAAAAAAACTGATTCCATTTGTTCAAATGTTACATGCTGCTAGAGGGCAATGAACTGATCTACTCAAAGCATTTTCTGTAAGCACTCATTAATGAGAATCACAGGTGGGCACTTAAACTATTACATCAGTGCTGAAGGATAATCCTTATTTCATGATCAGAAATTCCTACTCATTAGGTACAAACTAAGAGGAAAAACCAGGAATAAATGCCACTACGGTATTCTCTTTTACATTCAGAAAAGAAAAAGGAAAGAGTTACAAACTTACCCAGATTCTGTCATCAAAACTCCCTCGAAAATATCCTGGTTTTTTTTTTTTTTTCCCAGAAGTTGTGCAAACCCCTTAAATTCCAACAACACCGTGTTAATTCTGCTCAAATGCAAGCTGAAGACATATTTTAACATCCTGTCAGAATGAGATGCTAAGAGTGTCGATAAAATGACACTAAAATAAATGTAAATTTAGATTGCTGTTACAAGTGGCTGCCTGGCTCTGGGAAGACGCTAGGTTGCTATAGTATTTTCCATAGCAACTTTGCATCTTATCACATAAATATTCCCTCAGTGTCCGGAGAGCCTGCTAAGAAAACAGGATGACATCTACTCCCCAACGTGACGATCCTGCATCCACCCTCGTCAGAATGAAATGCCTGGAGAACACTGGCATCTAGATCGCGGGGCTCCGGGCCATTGTCATGTGTCCGAGCACCGCGGGCTGGGCACGGGTCATTGGTGAGCTACACTCCTACATTTGTGACTGGTCACGCTCTCTGCACGTCTCCTATTCTGAAGGTCGGCTGCTAAGTTTCTCACTTTCCCCCTGCCCTGCCAACGGCCCCTCGGCCCGGAGTCCCACGCCACGCTCGGGGGGCTCCCATCACCTGGCAGGAAGCCGGGGCTTCGCAGAGCTGGGGCCGGCTCCGTGGGAGGCGGTGGGCGGGGCTGCCACCCCGGGAACCGAGCAGAGAACCCCCTGGGCTCCACGCGGGGATGCACCAGGCCCGGATGGCTGGAGACCCCCCCAGGGCCCGCCGGGGTTCTCTGCAGGTGCCACGCAGCTGAGGGCCCGGAGTGCGAGGGAGAAATCCGTGGTCTCCGAGACACAGCATGAGTTCAGCCACGTGAACGGATCGGACAGGAAACACACGATTATGGAAAAATCTGTGCCCGTGTGAGCGCAAGCTTGAGAAGACAGCATGGTCGCGGGCTACAGAATCACAAGATTGTAAGGGGGTTGGTTTAGGGAGAGTTCAGGTTCTCAATGTGAATTTACATGGCAGGTAAGCACCGTCTGGTGGGACAGGTGTCGTGCTGTGACAAACTGCCCTCCTCCACAGGACCTGGGACCCCCCTTCCCAGGTAAATGCCACTACGGTATTCTCTTTTACATTCAGAAAAGAAAAAGGAAAGAGTTACAAACTTACCCAGATTCTGTCATCAAAACTCCCTCGAAAATATCCTGGTTTTTTTTTTTTTTTCCCAGAAGTTGTGCAAACCCCTTAAATTCCAACAACACCGTGTTAATTCTGCTCAAATGCAAGCTGAAGACATATTTTAACATCCTGTCAGAATGAGATGCTAAGAGTGTCGATAAAATGACACTAAAATAAATGTAAATTTAGATTGCTGTTACAAGTGGCTGCCTGGCTCTGGGAAGACGCTAGGTTGCTATAGTATTTTCCATAGCAACTTTGCATCTTATCACATAAATATTCCCTCAGTGTCCGGAGAGCCTGCTAAGAAAACAGGATGACATCTACTCCCCAACGTGACGATCCTGCATCCACCCTCGTCAGAATGAAATGCCTGGAGAACACTGGCATCTAGATCGCGGGGCTCCGGGCCATTGTCATGTGTCCGAGCACCGCGGGCTGGGCACGGGTCATTGGTGAGCTACACTCCTACATTTGTGACTGGTCACGCTCTCTGCACGTCTCCTATTCTGAAGGTCGGCTGCTAAGTTTCTCACTTTCCCCCTGCCCTGCCAACGGCCCCTCGGCCCGGAGTCCCACGCCACGCTCGGGGGGCTCCCATCACCTGGCAGGAAGCCGGGGCTTCGCAGAGCTGGGGCCGGCTCCGTGGGAGGCGGTGGGCGGGGCTGCCACCCCGGGAACCGAGCAGAGAACCCCCTGGGCTCCACGCGGGGATGCACCAGGCCCGGATGGCTGGAGACCCCCCCAGGGCCCGCCGGGGTTCTCTGCAGGTGCCACGCAGCTGAGGGCCCGGAGTGCGAGGGAGAAATCCGTGGTCTCCGAGACACAGCATGAGTTCAGCCACGTGAACGGATCGGACAGGAAACACACGATTATGGAAAAATCTGTGCCCGTGTGAGCGCAAGCTTGAGAAGACAGCATGGTCGCGGGCTACAGAATCACAAGATTGTAAGGGGGTTGGTTTAGGGAGAGTTCAGGTTCTCAATGTGAATTTACATGGCAGGTAAGCACCGTCTGGTGGGACAGGTGTCGTGCTGTGACAAACTGCCCTCCTCCACAGGACTGGGACTTCCCAGGGCGCCAGTGGTCGAGACCCTGTCTGCCAATGCAGGAGACGTAAGAGACGTGGGCTCGATCCCTGGGACGGGAAGATCCCCTGGAGGAGGGCGTGGCGACCTGCTCCAGCGTTCCTGCCTGGAGAATCCCGTGGACAGAGGAGCCTGGTGGGCCATGGTCCACAGGGCTGGACGGGGTTGGACATGACTGAAGCAACTCAGCACATGTGCGCACACACACAGCGCTTACATATAAAAGGTAAAGAGATGACCACTGCACTCTTCAGAAACATGTCCATTGTGAGATGAGACCTGCAATGGCACCTGAAATCAGGGAACTGAAAAATCCGCCTCAAAGAAACACTGATTTGATTTCCTCTGGCAAGATTTAGCAAGATTAAAACAGAACAGAGGAAAAGCCTGGATTCTCTGCAAATGAAGCTCTATTCCAAGCAATCAGGACAAAGCTGGGTGCTCTGCCCACCTCGGAATACGGATTTCATCATCTTTGAGCCATATAAGTTTTAGTTAATCGCATATCCTTGTCTGGCCCGTGAAATGCCAGAGACATTCAGCTGTGGTTATAAAACATGGTCTTTAACTCGTGGCGACTGATGGACACCCATCACTGTTCTCCTTCTCCCTTGTGTTATCACCACATGTGAAAACAGGAGGTTCACAGCTTATTCTTTTTATTTATTTATTTATTTATTTTTTGGCCACTTCTATTGATATTTCATTTATTTATCTTTGTTCTTTGGCCTGTGTGGGCCTCCCATCGCAGTGGCCTTGCTCGCTGCAGAGCACCGACTGGGTAGTTGCACACATCGATTCAGCTGCTCCACGGCATGTGGGATCCTCCCAGGCCAGGGATCGAACTGGCGCCCCTTGTACTGCAAGGCGGTGTCCTTACCCACTGGGCCGCCAGGGAAGCCCCTACAGCTTATTCTTCTTATCCCTGGTGCTCCTGCCTAGGGAGTCGGCTGGGCAGGGGACACAGCCCCCAGCATGTGGCTTCACAATGAGCCACAGTGACTTTCCATGTCTGACGGCTCTTGTCCTTCTGTCTGGTCCTGAAAGACTCCAGAAGAAACCTGCTTAGATCACGTTCAGTGATTCCTAAAAACAAGCTTCTACCAATTGCGAGGGATGCAGTTCCGGTCAGCTGAAGGAATCTGGCCTAGACTCCAACAGTTTGTCCATTCCATGCCTAGGCTGGTGCTGGGGGCCCGTGGTGAGCCTCTGAGGCTAATGTCTAATTGCAATCTCTCTGTTGGGCATTGCTTATGTCTTTCCAAAGCACTTCCTTATGGGAAATAAACTGACCAGAAAAATGAAGGCAATCTGGTGTTCAAAGAGGTCAGGGGATAGCCAGAGACAGCCTTGCTATTATTAATTTTTTTAGCCTGACTTCTGACTGTATATGAAACTTTTCAGACACACTGAATACTGCTGACTCCAACTGAACTTAATTATGAGTCTGTAATTGACTCTATTGGCTGAAAGAGCTGGAAAATCCTTGTTTGAATACTCCCTGGAATTAAAAAGAAGTCTGTACCTATGCTATGGCGAGTTTCCATGGAAAACAGACAACCCGGAAAACACGCTTCACAATGAAGAGTATCTGTTCCTATAAGGAGCTCAGAGTTTAAATGAGGTGTAGTTAAAATCCAAGAATATTTGTGCATTATGGTATGGTTCAGGGCTGTCTATTAGGCAAAGGCTGATTTAGTTTTACTCTTCTAAAATCTGTGTTCAATATAGATTGTATACTCACCAAATACTGGGTAAGGTACATACAGTGAAAATTGATGTTCACTTTGCTTTATTCTGTGTTTAAAGGCTTAAAACGTACTTGCCTTCAGGCACTGCCATTCCTCTTAACTTAAAAAAATATTTATTTTTCTCTTCAAAAAGTACCTCACACCCTGGAGGGCAAGGTGAGCTGCGTCTACACTCTCTCCATACCCTCTGGGTCTAGTGTCTTGAGCATGAGAAGGTGCTCCACAAATGTTGGTTGATCATTAAAAATCAACCCATCGGGCTTCCCTGGTGGTCCAGTGGGTAAGGACACTGTCTTGTGGTATAAGGGACGCCGGTTTGATCCCTGGCCTGGGAAGATCCCACGTGCCGCGGAGCGGCTGGACCTATGTGTCCAACTACCAAGCTAGAGCTCTGGAGCGCATGCGCCCAGAGCCAGTGCTCTGTGACAACAGGGGCCACTGCGATGGGAGGCCCACACAGGCCAAAGAACAAAGATAAATAAATGAAAGATCAATAGCAGTGGCCAAAAAGAAAAGAAAAAAAAGGGACAACTTAAAAAAAAAAAAATCAACCAATCAATCAATCTAGACTGAAACGGAGTCTTAACTCTCTGGTCCATAGCCTCTTCAGCATGTGGTCCCGAATTCTGGGTGTGCAAAAGCTCTGAACGCCGTGGAGGAATAAACCATCCTTGCCTGCACGTGCTATTTAAATTCTCCCATTTCAGTGAAGCCAAAGCAAGTGTTCTCAGGGCTACCTACGGTCTCCTGATCAAACTCAAGGGACGGCACCACCAAAACACTTCCGGAAGAAGAGGATGATGCAACCGAAGTCAGGAAACTTATCGAGCAAGTACTTGGTGAAAGGTCGGCACCAGGCTGTGGAGGATGACTAACATAAGCAGCTGAGTGAACGGTCACCGAGCAGATGTGTCACGTGTCTGACGCTGTAAGTACGTCTGGAAGGGCTTTGCACGCTCTGACTCACCAAACTCTCGCAAGGCTGACTCTAAGCAGGTTCTACCAAGGGAGGCCTTATCATTTAGGCCTTATTAGGGAAGATTTCCTCTCTTCTTCCTTCCAGTTTACCCCTGCCCCTCCCTGACTGACCATCAGGAGGGAGGGAGGAAGTGAGAAAGGGTGAGGGGAAGGGGAGGAGAAGGGAGGTGGGGGGAAGGAAGACGGAAGAGAGTGGGGTGGGCAAAGAGAGAGGGAAGGAGGAATAGATCTGGCTTTAAAAATTGGGCTCGACTGCAGCAGGAGGCAGCCTGCACAACAATACGTTTGAATTTTTATCAAAAATGATCTTCAGGGCTTCCCTGGTGGTCCAGTGGGTAAGGACACCGCCTTGCAGTGCAAGGGGCGCCGTTTTGATCCCTGGCCTGGGAAGATCCCACATACCGCGGAGCGGCTGGACCCATGTGTCCAATCACCGAGCCAGAGCTCTGGGGTACATGTGCCCAGAGCCGGTGCTCTGCGACGACAGAGGCCACCGTGATGGGAGGCCCACATGGGCCGAAGAACAAAGATGGATGAGAATGGACGAATGGAAGACCAATAGAAGTGGCCCGCCTGCTCCCCTCCCTCCCCACCCCACCCTCCTCAAATAAATAAATAAATAAATCTTTAAAAAAAAAAAGATCTTCACAGGTGTTGGAGCAGGACGCCCATCTTTTTCAATGAATGCTTCAATACATCTGTCTTGATTTTCAAATGTCTTGACAAAACTCATTTTCATCAGCATCTCCTTTTGGCTCTGGCAAACTCCTTTTCCCCTTGAAGAGTCACGGACTGAGCCAGAGTGACCAGCCCACCGCGCGGGAGTCCGGCTGCACCTCCTGACCATGCGGATTCCTGCTGTCAGGCCGCAGCTCTGCAGAGCCAGGGCTCAAAGAACCCCTGCCCGCCTTCTGGCAGGGTCTTGGAATAAGAATGGTGGCTTTCTTTCCCCCCTCATCAGTCCTGCACTTTCCTCGTAAACCACAGGCCACGCTCTCTGACCCATCTCATTTGGAAAGGTACGAGGAACACTTTAACTCCTTAGGGCCCGGCATTTGAACTTGGGTTCGTTCATTTCTACCCTTGGCACCTGGCATGGAACACACGCTGGACCGTGTTCATTAATTCCACTGATGAAAAGAGCAAGGCTGGGAGAAGGCTCTGCTGGTTCCGGTCTTATTTCAGGCTCTCACGAGATGCCCGGGGGAAAACCAGAGAGGTCTGGGAAGAGCTCTTCAGTCAAACTTCCTGGAGCATCCCTGTGGTCTGGACTGAGAGGAGAGGTCCTTGGTATCTTGTGGATTCCTCTAGAGCAGAAATCAGAGGCCAGTCCCACAGGACTATGCTTGCTGGCCACAGTTTGAAACATTTCCTCTGTGGGCTATTATTATTCCTGAGTCATTATTATTCATGTCTTTTCCCAAGCAGGCTATGAAATTATACATATGTCTTACTTGGGAAATTGGTACGCTGTCTAAAAAGAAATGTCACTCTCTCCCAAATAAGAAAAAAAAAGCCACAGTTTCCATCAGAATTCCTGATTAAGTCTAGTCTTTTCTTCTCCACCTACCTTATGGTAAGGATCCAGGCTTTGTGCAAACTTGCCCCTCATTTAGAAACTTCAAAAAGGATGAAAGCTTTTTTTTTTTTTGCAGGAAAAAAAAATCATTTATTTATTGGAAGAACACACTGAATTTAAGAAAAATCACACTCAAACTCACACTCTTCTTTTCACACATGAAGGTTTGCAGAATAGAAGCTGGGCAGAACGTGGCTTCCTCAGAGCAGCAAATCCACATCCAAACCCTGTCCTGAGGTGGTCCTGAGAAGTCTGACGTCAACTTGGTAAGAGACAGAGCATCCATACATAGCCTTTGGTTCATTGTTCAGACAAAAGACATATGGCTTCAAAAAAGGGGGTGTGGTTTCTGCTTTTATGCGAGGCTTCTAAAAGATTTAAAAGAATGGAATTGGAGGAGCAAGGGGCCTCTTCTAAGGCAGAGGTCCTCAAACTCTGCATTGGGGTTCCCCAGAGGGCGCTTAATCACAGACTGTAGGCTCTCACGCACCCCTCCCCCATCCTCTAGAGTTTCTGACTCAGAAAATCCTGAGTAGGACCCGAAAAGTCATATTCTGAGTAATTCTTAGGTGGTGTTAACATGGCAGGACTGGAGAGCCACGCTTTCAAGAACCACAGCTCTGGGTTTGCCTGGTGGTTCAGTGGGTAATGAGTCTGCCTTGCAGTGCAAGGGCCACCGGTTCGATCCCTGGCCTGGGGAGATCCCACGTGCCGTGGAGCGGCTGGACTGCAGGGCCCAACTGGGCCCAGAGCCGGTGCTCTGCAGTGAGAGAGGCCACAGCAGTGTGAGGCCCACACAGGACAAAGAATAAAGATGGATGAAATAAACAATTCAATAAGAAGAGGCCAAAATTAAAAAAAATAAAATAAAATAAAATAGAACCACAGCTCTAAGAAAATTAAACTCCCCTCTGCATCCTTCTGTGCAGGAGCTTTGTCTTGCAATCCTCTTAGGCTTTTGGCATTCTTTTCTAAAGCACTGGAGAAGCAGAGCATCTGACCACTTTACAAGCTTTTTAAAATTAAAGAATTGAAGCACAGTTGATTTACATTATTGTGCCCATCTCCGCTGTGATTCAGTTACACATGCACCTCCATTCTTTTCCATGTGGTTTATCCCAGGAGACTGGATGAGCTTCAGTTCCCTGTGCTACACAGCAGGACCTTGCTGTTCATCTGTTTTAAATTCAAGAGTTTACATCTACCGACCCCAAATTCCTAGTCCATCCCTCTCCTTACCCCTCTCCTCTCTGGCAACCAGAAGTCTTCTCTGTGTCTGTGAGTCTATTTCTCTTTTGTAGACAGGTGTTTTTGTGCCACATTTTAGATTCCATATATAAGTGATATCATATGGTACTTGTCTTTCTCTCTCTGACTCACTTCACTTAGTATGATAATGTCTAGCTGCATCCATGTTGCTGCAAATGGTATTATTTCATCCTTTTTTATGGCTGAGTAGCACTCCATTGTATATCTGTACCACATCCTCTTATCCATTCATCAGTCGATGGATATTTAGCTTGTTTCCAGAAAGTGTATCTCTCCCATATTTCAGACAATACAACCAAGCTACAGCAATGAAAACAATGTGGTATTCATACAAAGACAGACATATTGATCACGGAATAGAACAGTGACTCCAGAAATAAAGCCACATACCTAGGGTCAATTAATCTTTGTCAAATGAACTACGAATATACAATGGGGAATAGATAGTATTGGTGCTTAAAAGCCATACAGTCACATGTAAATCAATGAAGGCAGAACACACACTCATGCCATGCACAAAAATAAACTCAAAATGGTCTAAAGACTTAAGCTTAAGATACAACACCATAAAACCCCTAGAAGAGAGAATAGGAAAATCATTTTCTGACATAAATCATAACCAGCGTTTCCTCAAGTCAGTGTCCCAAGGCAACAGAAAGAAGAATAACAGACAAATGGGACCTAATCAAACTGACAAGGTTTTGGACAGCAAAGAAAACCATTTACAAAATGAAAAGACAGTGTACGGATTGGAAGAAACTATCTGCAAGAGATGCAACTGGAAGACAACACCTCCAAAATACACAAATAGTTCATACAAACCAACAACAAAAACCAACCAACCCAACTCAAACATGGACAGAAGACCATAACAGACCTTTTTCCGAAGAAGACATATACATGTGAAAAGATGCTCAACATCAGTAATTACTAGAGATGCAAATCAAAACATCAATGAGGTATCACCTCACACCAGTCAGAACGGCCATCATGAGAAAGGCTACAAATCATCAACACTGGAGAGGATGTAGAGAAAAGGGAGCCCTCCTATACTGGTGGGAATACAAACTGTCACAGCCACTATGGAGAAGAGCACGGAGGTTCCTCAGGGAGTTAAACACAGAGCTCCCATATGATCCAGCTATCTCCCTCCTGGGCAAATACCCAGACAAAACTACACTTCAAAATGATGCACATGTCCGAGCTCATGGCAGCACGATTCACGACAGCCAAGGTGTGCAAGCAAGCTCGCTGAGAGTGCTGCAGTCCTGACGGCCTGACCACTCTGGAATCCTGATCCTGGTTTCTACTAACGGTCTCACACAGCTCCTTTGTGCCTGGTCACCTGAACGGTCCTGTTAAGAGCCCTGGGAGAGTGCTTTAGTCCCTTTGCGGCAAAGGTGGCGATGGGGGCTGTTCCCAGGTCCTTCAGGCAACGCTCTTCCACCCGGAGAAGCAGTCTCCTGGGTGCCTCCTATGTCTGAGTGAGCATTTCCCTGTGTGGCGTTATTGATACGACACCAAGGGAAGTACATACGATGGGAGAAGGGAGCTTTAAATCAGCATCTCAGATTAGGCAGAGCCTACAAAGCAAGGTCCTCTCTCAGCTTCTCTCCTTTTTATATCTCAAGGATTGACGCCCCTTCCTCCGTACCAAATGGGGCCATCCCTTTGATTATAGGTCAAGAAGTAAAATTTACCAGGAAAAAAATCTAATTCTCCAGCATGTTGCTTCAGAGGCTAGAAATTTGGCTTGACATAAATCATAACCAGCGTTTCCTCAAGTCAGTGTCCCAAGGCAACAGAAAGAAGAATAACAGACAAATGGGACCTAATCAAACAAAGGTTTTGGACAGCAAAGAAAACCATTTACAAAATGAAAAGACAGTGTACGGATTGGAAGAAACTATCTGCAAGAGATGCAACTGGAAGACAACACCTCCAAAATACACAAATAGTTCATACAAACCAACAACAAAAACCAACCAACCCAACTCAAACATGGACAGAAGACCATAACAGACCTTTTTCCGAAGAAGACATATACATGTGAAAAGATGCTCAACATCAGTAATTACTAGAGATGCAAATCAAAACATCAATGAGGTATCACCTCACACCAGTCAGAACGGCCATCATGAGAAAGGCTACAAATCATCAACACTGGAGAGGATGTAGAGAAAAGGGAGCCCTCCTATACTGGTGGGAATACAAACTGTCACAGCCACTATGGAGAAGAGCACGGAGGTTCCTCAGGGAGTTAAACACAGAGCTCCCATATGATCCAGCTATCTCCCTCCTGGGCAAATACCCAGACAAAACTACACTTCAAAATGATGCACATGTCCGAGCTCATGGCAGCACGATTCACGACAGCCAAGGTGTGCAAGCAAGCTCGCTGAGAGTGCTGCAGTCCTGACGGCCTGACCACTCTGGAATCCTGATCCTGGTTTCTACTAACGGTCTCACACAGCTCCTTTGTGCCTGGTCACCTGAACGGTCCTGTTAAGAGCCCTGGGAGAGTGCTTTAGTCCCTTTGCGGCAAAGGTGGCGATGGGGGCTGTTCCCAGGTCCTTCAGGCAACGCTCTTCCACCCGGAGAAGCAGTCTCCCTGGGTGCCTCCTATGTCTGAGTGAGCATTTCCCTGTGTGGCGTTATTGATACGACACCAAGGGAAGTACATACGATGGGAGAAGGGAGCTTTAAATCAGCATCTCAGATTAGGCAGAGCCTACAAAGCAAGGTCCTCTCTCAGCTTCTCTCCTTTTTATATCTCAAGGATTGACGCCCCTTCCTCCGTACCAAATGGGGCCATCCCTTTGATTATAGGTCAAGAAGTAAAATTTACCAGGAAAAAAATCTAATTCTCCAGCATGTTGCTTCAGAGGCTAGAAAGCTTCTTTAGGGATTAAACATGGCCCGTGGAAGAAGCACACTGACTGAAACCACATTTTATCTGTATTTCAGCCTCAGCAGTGGCTGCCAGCCTCTGGAAGAGGATTTTTATGGCAACAGGCAAATGTCCCCGGAAAAAAAAAGTGTAACAACCCCAGACTCGTGTACAGAGAAACAATCTAAATCATTCATGTTCCCAAGAAGGCATTTCAAGATGTGCTAATAAAAGGCAGAGTCACTCGAAGACGAAAGTTTAGTGGAACTCCAATAAAAGTGAGTTATGTGGCCATTTGCCGAAATGCACGCCCCTGCTAAGGCTGGGAAGATCGTCACCGGGCCTGGTGGGGACGCGGCGGCTCTCCGTGTTACCTGACTCATCGACTCTCATTTTTTTAGTCGGGCTGTCACAGGTCTCATCGTCAGACATTTCCATCTCCTCTTCGCGGCGGATGCCCATGAGCTGCTCACTCTGAGCGTTCCGGAGCTCCTGGAAGCAGAGGACCCGGGGCGTCAGTCACAGGCCCGGAACACCGCTTTCCCGGGGTCTCTCAGTGCCTTAAGCCTGATACAGGCAGGTTGTCCCCTCCCAAACACTGCACCCCCTAATCCAGCGGGATCTGGGACGTGCACAGAGTGAGGGATTCAGTATCGGGTTTGGGAGAACGCCCTGCTCACCTGTGATGAGACAAGGGCTCTTCAGCAAGTAAACTCCTTGAGTCCCCAACATCCTTGTTGGTAAAAATGGGGGCAATAACATCCACTTTGGCAGGGCTGTTTCAAGGCTCTCACAGAAATACCTAATACCAGCAGTGGCACATAGGAGGGGCTCAGCTACTGATGAGGCAGGCACACAGGAGAATTTTTAAAAGGCCTGGGCTACCCCGGACCTGCTGGGTCCCTCGAGGGACGGTTCATCGTTCGTAGGGTCAATTCACTCACTGACAGGGTACGACACGTGTTTTGAGGATAAAAAGTTCATGCGTGTGGCCTACCGAGCATTGTGGAAGAGGCTTGTTCATTAAGTTGGAAATATCAGAGGCCCTCGAAAGGGCCACCTTTGATTTAAAATTTTCTTTCCAGCATGTTGCTTCAGAGGCTAGAAAGCTTCTTTAGGGATTAAACATGGCCCGTGGAAGAAGCACACTGACTGAAACCACATTTTATCTGTATTTCAGCCTCAGCAGTGGCTGCCAGCCTCTGGAAGAGGATTTTTATGGCAACAGGCAAATGTCCCCGGAAAAAAAAAGTGTAACAACCCCAGACTCGTGTACAGAGAAACAATCTAAATCATTCATGTTCCCAAGAAGGCATTTCAAGATGTGCTAATAAAAGGCAGAGTCACTCGAAGACGAAAGTTTAGTGGAACTCCAATAAAAGTGAGTTATGTGGCCATTTGCCGAAATGCACGCCCCTGCTAAGGCTGGGAAGATCGTCACCGGGCCTGGTGGGGACGCGGCGGCTCTCCGTGTTACCTGACTCATCGACTCTCATTTTTTTAGTCGGGCTGTCACAGGTCTCATCGTCAGACATTTCCATCTCCTCTTCGCGGCGGATGCCCATGAGCTGCTCACTCTGAGCGTTCCGGAGCTCCTGGAAGCAGAGGACCCGGGGCGTCAGTCACAGGCCCGGAACACCGCTTTCCCGGGGTCTCTCAGTGCCTTAAGCCTGATACAGGCAGGTTGTCCCCTCCCAAACACTGCACCCCCTAATCCAGCGGGATCTGGGACGTGCACAGAGTGAGGGATTCAGTATCGGATTTGGGAGAACGCCCTGCTCACCTGTGATGAGACAAGGGCTCTTCAGCAAGTAAACTCCTTGAGTCCTAACATCCTTGTTGGTAAAAATGGGGGCAATAACATCCACTTTGGCAGGGCTGTTTCAAGGCTCTCACAGAAATACCTAATACCAGCAGTGGCACATAGGAGGGGCTCAGCTACTGATGAGGCAGGCACACAGGAGAATTTTTAAAAGGCCTGGGCTACCCCGGACCTGCTGGGTCCCTCGAGGGACGGTTCATCGTTCGTAGGGTCAATTCACTCACTGACAGGGTACGACACGTGTTTTGAGGATAAAAAAGTTCATGCGTGTGGCCTACCGAGCATTGTGGAAGAGGCTTGTTCATTAAGTTGGAAATGTTCATGCAAAATAGTGTCCCTGCACATGTGTGTGTACCTATGTGTGACCTCATAACACACACAGGCACACACACTTCAGATATCCAAATGGTGAGACTCCTATGATGTGGCAGGACAATGTAAAAACAAAATTAAAAAAATGCCTTCTTTTTTTGGTGTTTCCATCGTTTGGGGGATAAGGTCTCTATTGTTTCTACTGTAATGGCGGTTTTCGCATCCCTTGAAGATCAAAGGTTCGTATCTTTCTCCATTTCCTATACGATGACTGTAATCAAGGCATTTAATGTCTTTGAGTCTCAACCAACTCACATCTAAGTGGGATGGTAGTAATACAAGGCTGTTGGAGTGTAAAAGTGTATGTGAAAATGCATGTTTGAAAATAAAGAATTACATAACAAATTGTTCACCACTGTGCCTAAAAATCAGGACACTGTAATGGTTTACATTAAATAACTATATTACTATTTTTCATCAAGCTGGATACTTTATATTTGTAAATTCTTATCTATTCTGTTTTCTCACATGTTCTGGCCTCAAAGGAAAAAAAAAAGACATGGGGAGGGCTGCAATATTGTTTTTTCTCCCCATATAAATCGAAATCTCTAAAAAAGTCAGTTCAAATAATCTCACTTTATAATAAGTAAATCTATGCACACCAATAAAACTAAATCGCAACACCTAAGGGATGAATTGCATGCCTTTAAACACACAGTGTCCTTTCAGTGGATGGATGTGTCTGTGTTATTCTGTTACCGGTTCTCTGCATGCTCTTCTCTCTGGAGTGCACAGATTTTAACTAAGTACGATGGACAGGGAATTCTGTACTGCTAACCCCATTTACATGGTCCGCTCTGAACACCAGGAACTGCAAATGCAGACCCAAGACAGGGCAAGGCAGAGGCAGACCGTGGGTCTTGGGGACAGGACCACCCATCCAAGGGCAGTCCTGAGGGGCACCCCGTTGACAGGCAGCCTTCCCTGACCTGACTGTGTCACCCAGGAGAAAGAGGTGCCAGTCCCACCCTAAATACCACCACTGGGTCTCGGAGGTGGACGTCCGACGTGACGAGCGAGGGGGTTTTTAGACGGTGGATAACTACTCTTCCTGCTGACAAGGAGCCCACTTTCCGAGGAGGTGGCCTGAAAATACTCGAAAGGAAGGAACTTCAGGTGGAAAAGAAGGTACGAAGCTGAAAGGGCCTGTTGTTCAGTTCTTCCAATTAATGACAGATTGTCATGCCTTCACTGTTCTTGTGGGGAAGGGTGACAGAAAGGAAAAAAGACTGGAGGGAGGAAAAAAAAAGTTGAGGGTGTTTCCACAGGGTGCCTCTGGTTCAGCAATACATCGCTAGAACCCTCGAATACATCTGTAAAGGTGTTGCCGATAATTAACGGATGCTGTTCACGGGGACGTGGAAGAATCAAACCAATTATCAAGCTTATATGCAACTGAGAAACCATGCACAATGTTAAACTGCCAACTGGTATTTAATCAATTAGGTGACACGTAGGAGGGAAATCAAAGGTAATTTAGATGTCTGTTTCCTAGCATACCAGAAGAGGTGGTGGCCGTGGCAGGGAGGCCCAATGACCTTCGCCAGGAGCCTCCTGCTGGACCCCGTCCGCGTCTACCTCCCATGAGGGAGCAATGCCAGCAGGCTCCCCTGGAACCGAGCAGGACCCCTCTGCGTGTCCTGCTCCGTCAAAGGGAGGATGGCCCTGCCAGGGAGGAGGAGGCGGGGCTGGGGGAAACAGGATCGTTCATGGTAGGAAGCATGGTCGATCAGTAGCTGATATGAGTTGCTGAGACTCCTATACTCAATGTCAGACTTTTTATGCTCGGGTGTATCCCGCATGGTGCCACCTGATTCTTTCTTAATGTTCCTTCTAATCACATCTGGTTTTATGTGAGGCCAGAAAGAAGCAATTGATAGGCAGACCAGTTGTTCCCAAATCGGAATCATGCTCTATGGATTCCAATCGGTGGTTCTGAACCCTCAACTTGCATGTTTCAGCACTGACGTGGGAGACTCTTTCCTCCCACAAATCAACCCCAATACGGGTCTCGCGTCAAGTGTCTGGGAGGCCATACGAGCAAGCACCCTTCCCCCAAATCCAAGGGCAGTCCTGAGGGGCACCCGTTGCACTTTGACTGATGTCACCCAGGAGAAAGAGGTGCCAGTCCCACCTAAATACCACCACTGGGTCTCGGAGGTGACGTCCGCGTGACGGCGAGGGTTTTTAGACGGTGGATAACTACTCTTCCTGCTGACAAGGAGCCCACTTTCCGAGGAGGTGGCCTGAAAATACTCGAAAGGAAGGAACTTCAGGTGGAAAAGAAGGTACGAAGCTGAAAGGGCCTGTTGTTCAGTTCTTCCAATTAATGACAGATTGTCATGCCTTCACTGTTCTTGTGGGGAAGGGTGACAGAAAGGAAAAAAGACTGGAGGGAGGAAAAAAAAAGTTGAGGGTGTTTCCACAGGGTGCCTCTGGTTCAGCAATACATCGCTAGAACCCTCGAATACATCTGTAAAGGTGTTGCCGATAATTAACGGATGCTGTTCACGGGGACGTGGAAGAATCAAACCAATTATCAAGCTTATATGCAACTGAGAAACCATGCACAATGTTAAACTGCCAACTGGTATTTAATCAATTAGGTGACACGTAGGAGGGAAATCAAAGGTAATTTAGATGTCTGTTTCCTAGCATACCAGAAGAGGTGGTGGCCGTGGCAGGGAGGCACAAGGACCTTTCCCAGGAGCGTCCTTCTGGACCGCGTCCGCTTCTACCTCCCATGAGGGAGCAAAGCCAGCAGGCTCCCCTGGGACCGAGCAGGACCCCTCTGCGTGTCCTGCTCCGTCAAAGGGAGGATGGCCCTGCCAGGGAGGAGGAGGCGGGGCTGGGGGAAACAGGATCGTTCATGGTAGGAAGCATGGTCGATCAGTAGCTGATATGAGTTGCTGAGACTCCTATACTCAATGTCAGACTTTTTATGCTCGGGTGTATCCCGCATGGTGCCACCTGATTCTTTCTTAATGTTCCTTCTAATCACATCTGGTTTTATGTGAGGCCAGAAAAAGAAGCAATTGATAGGCAGACCAGTTGTTCCCAAATCGGAATCATGCTCTATGGATTCCAATCGGTGGTTCTGAACCCTCAACTTGCATGTTTCAGCACTGACGTGGGAGACTCTTTCCTCCCACAAATCAACCCCAATACGGGTCTCGAGTCAAGTGTCTGGGAGGCCATACGAAGAGCAAGCACCCTTTGGGTTTCTGCCCACCCCCCAACATGAAACAGAAACCCCACCTCCTCCTTATCATCCTGGCCAAGAGGAACAGAACTGCCTCCGTCACCCATCACCTTCTCGGAACTTGTGAACAAAATAAAAAATGTCCTTCTTCATAATAAATTGCACTAGCGTTTTAAGTGTCCCATTATTGTGAAGTCATTCAGTATTCACCATAATAACAGTGATAATAAAGAATTCATTTGGTATGCATGTGGATGCTAAGTCTAGTGCCATTGGTATTCAACTGTAATTTAGCATTTGTTAATGGGCACTTAAAATGCTACCAAATGATTGATTCCGCGGCACTCTGTGGTTCCTCAAACTCTACATAAAACACTTATTTTACCAGGGTGAGCCAAAATCATTCAATACATAAACCTTACCTTCTATAAGTTTGGAATTTGGAAAGAGGGGGGTTGTCATTTAGACAACTTAAATATTCACATGCTAGAGATGGAGAGGCATCCAAATGAAAGACATTCTCTCATTTAAAAAAAAAGAAAAGAAAAGAAGCAAACAAAGACAGGATACTTACTTTTAAATTACAGGTTCAAAGCGTACACTACACTGTGGAGTTAAAAATAACAGCTGGACCACCAATGACTCATGACACAATTCTGGTCCTTGCAGGTGGCAGGGAAGGTCAAGTCTGAACTCTTGCTGGGGGCCGATACTCACACTTCACACATGCATTGAGGCAGAAGGGTGGACAGGGCTACCCGGGACATAGCTGACAGGATCTAGTGGCCAGCCCAGGGGATGAGGACACTGCTTCAAGGCGTGGATGAAAGGCATACTTGCCATTTCTAGCCAAAGGGCAAGCGGCCACCATGGTGGCGTAGAACACTGAAGAAAACGCGGTCATTTAAAGACCCGTTTTCTAAGCTACACTTTTTTGGCACAGTGATTACACAAAGTGCTTTGGCTTTTTTCGGAGCTCTTCACTTGTGAATGGGAGAGATGCTTTTCTCAGCAGAAAAAGAAAAGTCCTCTCTCTCCTCTAAGCATCAGGTCGGCTGCTTTTCCGGACAAGGCACCGATCTGAGCTGGGATGTGGAGCCGACCACGAGACAGGCCCACGGACAGCCCATGGGAACGAACACCCTCGTGGCTGCTGCCACACTCTTCCCTGACAGTCCAGCTGTGTGACGGTGGTTAGAAAGTAATTAATAAAATCACCAACCTCAGAGTGCTTTCGCCAAATGTCTATGTTCTTGCGCTGAGCTTTCGAGAAATGGTCCCAAGCTTTTTGTCTGGTGGAAGCGTTGAAAACGGCCACAATCTGCTCAACTTTGGTGAACAAGGAAGTCAAACAAGACAAGTAATTTATGTTGTGATCACTCTAGGGAAGCAAAGCAAAGGCACGGGGAGTCTATAGATGATGTCACAGCAGGAAGGACATCATCGATAGCCATCCAACTCATGCCTTTTCGTACTTACATGTTAGCAAGGTTGGGGAGGTCGCCCTTCAAGTCTGCCTCCATAACTTTAGGTTAATATCAGTTCCAAATATGACATGGACCTCTGCAAACCCAAGCTTTCTTTAGCCCGTGTCTAAAACCATGATGTGCTGGGTCTGCAGACCTAGGTCTACAGACATACAGGCACTGGTGGCATAGAGGTACAGATCTACAGATCCAGGAATGCCTGGGGTGGGGCCTACTGCTGGATGAGGAAGAGCCCAACATGCAAAGCGTACACTACACTGTGGAGTTAAATAACAGCTGGACCACCAATGACTCATGACACAATTCTGGTCCTTGCAGGTGGCAGGGAAGGTCAAGTCTGAACTCTTGCTGGGGGCCGATACTCACACTTCACACATGCATTGAGGCAGAAGGGTGGACAGGGCTACCCGGGACATAGCTGACAGGATCTAGTGGCCAGCCCAGGGGATGAGGACACTGCTTCAAGGCGTGGATGAAAGGCATACTTGCCATTTCTAGCCAAAGGGCAAGCGGCCACCATGGTGGCGTAGAACACTGAAGAAAACGCGGTCATTTAAAGACCCGTTTTCTAAGCTACACTTTTTTGGCACAGTGATTACACAAAGTGCTTTGGCTTTTTCGAGCTCTTCACTTGTGAATGGGAGAGATGCTTTTCTCAGCAGAAAAGAAAAGTCCTCTCTCCTCTAAGCATCAGGTCGGCTGCTTTTCCGGACAAGGCACCGATCTGAGCTGGGATGTGAGCCGACCACGAGACAGGCCCACGGACAGCCCATGGGAACGAACACCCTCGTGGCTGCTGCCACACTCTTCCCTGACAGTCCAGCTGTGTGACGGTGGTTAGAAAGTAATTAATAAAATCACCAACCTCAGAGTGCTTTCGCCAAATGTCTATGTTCTTGCGCTGAGCTTTTAGAAATGGTCCCAAGCTTTTTGTCTGGTGGAAGCGTTGAAAACGGCCACAATCTGCTCAACTTTGGTGAACAAGGAAGTCAAACAAGACAAGTAATTTATGTTGTGATCACTCTAGGGAAGCAAAGCAAAGGCACGGGGAGTCTATAGATGATGTCACAGCAGGAAGGACATCATCGATAGCCATCCAACTCATGCCTTTTCGTACTTACATGTTAGCAAGGTTGGGGAGGTCGCCCTTCAAGTCTGCCTCCATAACTTTAGGTTAATATCAGTTCCAAATATGACATGGACCTCTGCAAACCCAAGCTTTCTTTAGCCCGTGTCTAAAACCATGATGTGCTGGGTCTGCAGACCTAGGTCTACAGACATACAGGCACTGGTGGCATAGAGGTACAGATCTACAGATCCAGGAATGCCTGGGGTGGGGCCTGAGAAGTGAAGCCGGCGGGGAGTGGCTGGATGAGGAAGAGCCCAACATGCATCTTTTCCTCTTTTGGTCTCCATCTCAAGGATCCCCCCGTTGCAGCCCTCTGAAGACGTTACCGTGCCCAAGTTCCACGCTGAGGGCAGTGAGTGGTGGAGTCATGGTTCCCCTCGATTTCAAGGGCACTCTTTACTCCTGAGTCCCCTTTCCTCCCCTGTGGCACCCATGGCAGCCAGCCCTCCAGCCCCCTGGCAGCAAGGAGTCATTGCTTCCACTCAAGACAGACCAAGGCTCACGCAATCAGCAGCACACCAAATGCAGATTTCAGTTCAACACTGTACGGCACCCTCCATGGTTCATCATGGCCACGTACCCTTCTCTGGGACTCTGTTTTTACTTTCAAAAGGCTGCCCTCCCACTGGCTCCCAACACCCTTAACCATGCTACCTCTATCCCTATGACTTAATCTAGCACTTCAGTGGCTTCCAGGCGAGGCGCCATGCCCATGGTCAGTGTTGAAGGATGGGGAACAAAGCTATCCAGGGAAAGGAACTGGGCTCTCCGGAGTGGATGTCAGAGGTGGGGCCGGCCGACTGCAGATTTAATTTTGCTCAAGCAGTTATGGATCTGCTAAGCACGGGATTAAGGAAATTATAGCACTGAGTGAACCATATGATTAAACCTGAACTTCTAAATATTTAGTTAGGAAGGCAGAGTTAAAATCAGCTTCTTATGGATGCGAACGCTCTACTTAACATAAATCTTTCTTAAGTGATTTCCCAAGGCTCTATTATTACTAAAAAAAGGACATCAAAGTGCTTCCAAATTTTTCCAGGTGTCCAAAGAATGTCAAAGAGTAATAGAATAATCCCTGCAGAAGAGCCACAACTGGGGCCCTGATTTCAAAAATTAGCCCACAAAATAAACAAGTGCTGGAGGAGAGGAGGAAAGCCGATTTCCTTCATGCACCACACGGCAGTGGGGGTGTAGTTGCGAAGTCATATCCGACTCTCACAATCCCATGGACTGCAGCTCTCCAGGCTCCTCTGTCCCTGGGATTCTCCAGGCAAGAACACTGCAGTGGGTTGCCATCTCCTTCTCCAGGGGATCTTCCTGACCCAGGGATCAATGCATTGCAGGCAGATTCTTTACCAAGCTACGAGGGAAGCCCATATGGTAAATCTCTTCTAATGTTAACGAGAAACTACTTGCTACTCAATGGGTGATTTTCACAGGGGCTTTGACCTTGATGGTTTTCTACCTCAAGAGAATCCCAACTCTGAATCTCCTTATCAAACTCCATCATCGTGTCACCTGATGAATCTGCTGTGCTTTCTCTGAACAGGAAGATCAGCCGTCAGCTAAATTCTCGCCCTCCTTGAGTCTATGTCGTTCCCCTCTCCCACTTCACACAGAGGAAGTAACACAGATGGACCAGTCCTGCTGAGCCGCTCCCAGTGCTGACTTCCCCTGACCACCCACTCCCAGACTTCTGCCCCACGGTGCTGCTGTGTGGCTGGTGGAGAACTACTTTGGTTCCCCTGCCCAAGCTTCCTGCTGCTTTGTCAGCAGAGAGGCTGGGAGCACCTGGGGCTTCAAGCTTCCAGCTGCCCAGGCCACACAGTGGAGTTGCCCAACAGGCCACGGTGGAACCCACCGTCTGATGAGATTATTGGGCCAGGGTGGTGATCGTGGGATGGTTCAAGAGTAATGGGCTCCATTGCTTCTCAACAGTAGACCTCAGTTCGAATCAGCATCGTTTAGAAGAGTAAAAATGGCGGTGTGCAGACACCAGGCCTGAGGAAAAAGGACAGGAAGGGCTGAGGCTGAGTGCCTGGGTGGTAAAAGTCCATATTCTGCTACCAGTTAGGGAAGGCTGTTACTAGAGGAGATATACAAAAGAGAAAATCACGCGGTCATGCATGTGTGTGTGTGTGTGTGTGTGTGTGTGTGGGATGGGAGGAAATGAGAGATCATTAAAGCACATGGAGGAGTACAGAGGGAAGGCACCTAGAAGAAAGACTGCCCAGGTTCAAGGGTAAGATCGGATCCCCTTGTATCCACTCAAGCCTGGAACTCGCGCAGGTAGTCAGTGTTTGAGGCTAAGGGCCTCAGTTATGCAGAACGTGCTAGTACCATACCCCAGGGCAAGAGGCCAATTCGTTTATTCATTCAGCAAACATGTAAGATCCTCCTGGAGACCAGGCATTTCACTGTTACAAATACACGATTAAGACAAAGTCCATGCCCTTGATGAGATCACTGACTCTAGGGAGAATGGATGCCTTTGAACTGTGGTGATGGTGAGAACTCTTGAGAGTTCCTTGGACTCCAAGGAGATCAAACCAGTCAATCCTGAAGGAAATCAATCCTGAATATTCACTGGAAGGACTGACGCTGAGGCTGCAGCTCCAGTACTTTGGGTCCCTGATGCAAAGGGACACCTCACTGGGAAAGACCCTGAAGCCGGGAGAAAACAGAAGGCAGAAGACGGGGACAACAGAGGACAAGACAGTTGAATGGCGTCAGTGACTCAATGGACATGAGTTTGAGCAAGCTCTGGGAATGGTGAAGGACAAAGAAGCCTAGCGTGCTGCAGAGTCCATGGGGTCACAGAACGTCAGACGTGACTAAGCAACTGAACTGAACTAACTAACTGAGGGAGAGATAAAGACAAGCAGATAATTATCCTCCACAAGAGAGGTATGGACGAGAGCCTTGGGGCCATAGTAACTAACTCGGTGGGTAGAAGTCAGGTGGAACATCCCCAAAGAAGGGCACATTTGCTAAGTCTTAAGTGATAAACTAATGGCTTGCCCAGTCAGGAAGACAGGGGCGGCTGGTTCAAAGGCAGGCATGGAGTTGTGAAAGGACTTTGTATGAAGTAGCAGATGGGGATGGGGCTAAAACTAGGTGTGGAAATGAATCGGGAAAGACTGTGCATGTTATAAGCCAGACTGTGACTTTATACTGTAGACCCAAGGAGGCACACTCAAGTAGGATTTGTTTGGGAGAGAGGATGAAGGCTTGGATCAACACAGAGCACTGGGTGGAGGGAAGAACAAGGAGTCGATGGACACAGTGGGCTAACTTGTTGTAAGGCTGGTGGAGGAGAGTCCACATTGGGGCACCTAGAAGAAAGACTGCCCAGGTTCAAGGGTAAGATCGGATCCTTGTATCCACTCAAGCCTGGAACTCGCGCAGGTAGTCAGTGTTTGAGGCTAAGGGCCTCAGTTATGCAGAACGTGCTAGTACCATACCCCAGGGCAAGAGGCCAATTCGTTTATTCATTCAGCAAACATGTAAGATCCTCCTGGAGACCAGGCATTTCACTGTTACAAATACACGATTAAGACAAAGTCCATGCCCTTGATGAGATCACTGACTCTAGGGAGAATGGATGCCTTTGAACTGTGGTGATGGTGAGAACTCTTGAGAGTTCCTTGGACTCCAAGGAGATCAAACCAGTCAATCCTGAAGGAAATCAATCCTGAATATTCACTGGAAGGACTGACGCTGAGGCTGCAGCTCCAGTACTTTGGGTCCCTGATGCAAAGGGACACCTCACTGGGAAAGACCCTGAAGCCGGGAGAAAACAGAAGGCAGAAGACGGGGACAACAGAGGACAAGACAGTTGAATGGCGTCAGTGACTCAATGGACATGAGTTTGAGCAAGCTCTGGGAATGGTGAAGGACAAAGAAGCCTAGCGTGCTGCAGAGTCCATGGGGTCACAGAACGTCAGACGTGACTAAGCAACTGAACTGAACTAACTAACTGAGGGAGAGATAAAGACAAGCAGATAATTATCCTCCACAAGAGAGGTATGGACGAGAGCCTTGGGGCCATAGTAACTAACTCGGTGGGTAGAAGTCAGGTGGAACATCCCCAAAGAAGGGCACATTTGCTAAGTCTTAAGTGATAAACTAATGGCTTGCCCAGTCAGGAAGACAGGGGCGGCTGGTTCAAAGGCAGGCATGGAGTTGTGAAAGGACTTTGTATGAAGTAGCAGATGGGGATGGGGCTAAAACTAGGTGTGGAAATGAATCGGGAAAGACTGTGCATGTTATAAGCCAGACTGTGACTTTATACTGTAGACCCAAGGAGGCACACTCAAGTAGGATTTGTTTGGGAGAGAGGATGAAGGCTTGGATCAACACAGAGCACTGGGTGGAGGGAAGAACAAGGAGTCGATGGACACAGTGGGCTAACTTGCTGTAAGGCTGGAGAGAAGGGAGATCAGATGACTCAAGCTTGGGACGTATATCAGAGACCAAATGGACAACGCGGGTGCAGGTCTGTGAAAGAAGATAAGGAGTTTAATTCTGGACAAGATCAATTTGAAAGTGTCTGAAGGTCATCCAGATGGAGTCAAAATATTAATACATATTGGAGGTTCAGGAAAAAAGTCGGAACTCAGATTTATCTTGACTTTTCTGGGCCATTCCCAACTTCATGTAATTGTATTCTTTTCAGTAGCATAATTTACTAAAAGCAAAATGAAATATGATTATTTTTTGCCAAGTTTTATACTTCACCCCCCATATATTAACAAATTAAAGAAACCTCAAAAAAAAAAAAAAAACATGTAATATGACTTCAGTGTAAAAAATACTTGGACGGTATTTCTAAGTCTAGTTGACTTGTCTCATTTCTGTGCAGACTGCCCCTGAACCAGCTATTTGTCCTTCAGATGAAAGTTCCTGGGCACACAAAAGGACTCAGAAGAGTGCTAGGATCAGCATGAATTCATCATCATTAGAGAAAAACTATCTCGAAGAGTATGCCCTAATGCATGGGATTCTAAGACAGTGTATTTTTAAAACCATAACTCAGGATGACTGCAAGGACTGATGTCCCATGGAAGACCATACCGTTTCCACTGTCTGCAGCAGGGAACAGTGCTCCCCAAAGAGCAAGTCCGTGAATTCAACAACCACTTGCCACTTCTCCACTATGATGCATGCTACTTACTCCACACAAAAACTACAGGTAGTTACTAAAGTGGAAACCCACTTTCTCCACTATGATGCATTTGCAGGGGCGGCTGGTTCCCAAAGGGCCAAGGCATGGAGTTGTGAAAGGACTTTGTATGAAGTAGCAGATGGGGATGGGGCTAAAACTAGGTGTGGAAATGAATCGGGAAAGACTGTGCATGTTATAAGCCAGACTGTGACTTTATACTGTAGACCCAAGGAGGCACACTCAAGTAGGATTTGTTTGGGAGAGAGGATGAAGGCTTGGATCAACACAGAGCACTGGGTGGAGGGAAGAACAAGGAGTCGATGGACACAGTGGGCTAACTTGCTGTAAGGCTGGAGAGAAGGGAGATCAGATGACTCAAGCTTGGGACGTATATCAGAGACCAAATGGACAACGCGGGTGCAGGTCTGTGAAAGAAGATAAGGAGTTTAATTCTGGACAAGATCAATTTGAAAGTGTCTGAAGGTCATCCAGATGGAGTCAAAATATTAATACATATTGGAGGTTCAGGAAAAAAGTAGGAACTCAGATTTATCTTGACTTTTCTGGGCCATTCCCAACTTCATGTAATTGTATTCTTTTCAGTAGCATAATTTACTAAAAGCAAAATGAAATATGATTATTTTTTGCCAAGTTTTATACTTCACCCCCCATATATTAACAAATTAAAGAAACCTCAAAAAAAAAAAAAAAACATGTAATATGACTTCAGTGTAAAAAATACTTGGACGGTATTTCTAAGTCTAGTTGACTTGTCTCATTTCTGTGCAGACTGCCCCTGAACCAGCTATTTGTCCTTCAGATGAAAGTTCCTGGGCACACAAAAGGACTCAGAAGAGTGCTAGGATCAGCATGAATTCATCATCATTAGAGAAAAACTATCTCGAAGAGTATGCCCTAATGCATGGGATTCTAAGACAGTGTATTTTTAAAACCATAACTCAGGATGACTGCAAGGACTGATGTCCCATGGAAGACCATACCGTTTCCACTGTCTGCAGCAGGGAACAGTGCTCCCCAAAGAGCAAGTCCGTGAATTCAACAACCACTTGCCACTTCTCCACTATGATGCATGCTACTTACTCCACACAAAAACTACAGGTAGTTACTAAAGTGGAATCTTCAACACGCTACTTAAATGCTCCGAGAGGAGAGAAACAGTCAACAAGATGGCGCTGGCCTGAGCTCAGAAAGGTAGCCTGCAGAAGCTGCTCTGTGAGCAGAAGAAATTCACACCAACCCCCACTCTGGGAGCCTTCACTGCCTAGGGATCTACAGCGTGGTGACTGGAGGCTCCACACCAGCCTCTGGCAGCTGGAACAGTCCCGCATTCTGGAAGTTTTATCAACAGAAAGAGCGCTCAGCAAGAGAAGTAATAGTTATCCTTCACACCGTGCACATCCGCCCTCCCATTCTAAGCATTAAGTTTGCCTAAATTTAGGTTATTTGAGAGAAAGGACAAAAAAAGATTCAAAGTGACTGCCATAAAAAGGAATGAAATTGGGTCATTTGTAGCGATGTGGACGGACTTAGAGTCTGTCATACAGAGTGAAGTAAGTCAGAAAGAGAAAAATGAGTACTGTGTATTAATGCATATATGTGGAATCTAGGAAAATGGTACATATGAGCCTGTCTGCAGGGCAGAAATAGAGGCACAGATGTAGGGAGTGACCCTGCGGACACAGGAAGGAAAGAGGAGGGTGAGATGAGCTGGGAGGGCAGGACTAACACATACACACTACTTGTGTACAATGGTTAGTGGGAAGCTGCCGTACAGCCAGGGAGCTCAGCTCGGGGCTCTGGGGGTGGGGTGGGAAGTCCAAGAGGAAGGGGATATATGTACACACATAGCTGGTTGACTTTGTTGTACAGCAGAAACTAACGCAGCACTGTAAAGCAATTATTCGTGTGTGTGCTCAGTCTTGTCCCACGTTCTGCAATCCCATGGACTTTGGCCCACTGGGCTCCTCTGTCCATGGGATTTCCCTGCAAGAATACAGCAGTGGGTGGCCATATCCTCCTCCAGGGGAATCTTCCTGACCCAGGGATAGAGCCCGTGTTTCTTGTGTCTCTGGGCACTGGCAGGTGGATTCTTACCACGATGCCCCCTGGGAAGCCCGACCGAGCACCGTACCAGTGATTATTCATTCTCTTATACACATCACATGCACATGTATTTGTTAAATGAGTCTTAGGACTTTTTGATATTCTGAAGTATACACACAGGTGTGCATGTCGAGTGTATAAGAGAACCGAACATCCTATAGTGACTACTCGTTCTTGTATACGCCTAACTTGCACACACGTGTACACATTCTTCAGAACTTAAAAAAAAAAAACAAAAAACCTAAGACTAAATAATTTAATAAACGTTTCTGATATTCTTCCCCCGCTTCAAACTGTTTGGACATCTGCTGACTTCAGAACTGACTCTTTCACGAGAGAGAACCTGACACATTATCTTGAGAAGCACTTGTCTTCAGCCTTCTCAGAAAGGACAAGCTCAGAACAGGATGTTCTGGGTAAACACCCGGGAAGACACTGCACTCCAACAAGCTCCTGGGGAAGGAGCTGGGCACCAGGATTCTGGGCTGCACGAGGCTCCTGGGTTTTGAGCTCTAGGCAGAAAAGCACTGGGATGGCGAAAGAGAACGGCGAGGTTCCTCCAGAGACCCAGTCTTCTCCTCCACGTCTCCCTGAGCGTGACCCATGCCTGAGTCTCCGAACCTCCTGTATCTTTTGCTCCAGCTACGCAGCCGCAACAGAGCCTTCCATCGGTTTAGCTGCCAGGTCTGTGTCTCACCCTCGTGACCCCATGGACTGCAGCCCAGCAGGCTCCTCTGTCCACGGGATTCCCCAGGCAAGGGTACTGGAGTGGGTTGCCATTTCCTTCTCCAGGGCATCTTCCCAACCCAGGGATCAAACCCGGGCGTCCGCACTGCAGGCAGCTCCTATACCAGCCGAGCCACCAGAGACGGCCAGTATACGGAGAAACGGACGCAGTCCTCATAGGCCGTCAACCTGCCTGCGCAGAGCACCTCCAACAAACCTTCCAAGTGGGCTTTTTGTGTTTAACGTTATCCAGGCTCCTGACAGAACCTTAACCTTGTGAGGCCCAGGGGAAATTTTACTTCCTTTTTAAGGGCTAACATGTTCCAAAATCTTCTCTGAATGACTCCTAAGAGATTTTCAAAGGCATGCAACAAATAAAAGAGAGGCGTCTCTCCACCCTAGCTCATTACTGCTATTTTTAGATACTAAAGCTGGGGTAGGGTGGATGAGCCTTGGCCCTGGACTGAAGAATTAACACACAGGATGCAGTGAGGGATCCAAGGCCGCTGGGATGCCCAGAGGAGCAAGACAGACCACAGGGAGGAGCGGTCAGTATTGAGCAGAGCCGAGGAAGCCACTAGAGCATCTCCCAGAGACTCCTGTGCCCTCGCTCCGTGCCTGGTTCCTCGCCTCAGGAGCCCGTCAGTCTGGCGGGAAGCCCAGGAAATGCAATTAACTTGGTCAAACCCATACATTAAACATCTGCTGACTTCAGAACTGACTCTTTCACGAGAGAGAACCTGACACATTATCTTGAGAAGCACTTGTCTTCAGCCTTCTCAGAAAGGACAAGCTCAGAACAGGATGTTCTGGGTAAACACCCGGGAAGACACTGCACTCCAACAAGCTCCTGGGGAAGGAGCTGGGCACCAGGATTCTGGGCTGCACGAGGCTCCTGGGTTTTGAGCTCTAGGCAGAAAAGCACTGGGATGGCGAAAGAGAACGGCGAGGTTCCTCCAGAGACCCAGTCTTCTCCACGTCTCCCTGAGCGTGACCCATGCCTGAGTCTCCGAACCTCCTGTATCTTTTGCTCCAGCTACGCAGCCGCAACAGAGCCTTCCATCGGTTTAGCTGCCAGGTCTGTGTCTCACCCTCGTGACCCCATGGACTGCAGCCCAGCAGGCTCCTCTGTCCACGGGATTCCCCAGGCAAGGGTACTGGAGTGGGTTGCCATTTCCTTCTCCAGGGCATCTTCCCAACCCAGGGATCAAACCCGGGCGTCCGCACTGCAGGCAGCTCCTATACCAGCCGAGCCACCAGAGACGGCCAGTATACGGAGAAACGGACGCAGTCCTCATAGGCCGTCAACCTGCCTGCAGAGCACCTCCAACAAACCTTCCAAGTGGGCTTTTTGTGTTTAACGTTATCCAGGCTCCTGACAGAACCTTAACCTTGTGAGGCCCAGGGGAAATTTTACTTCCTTTTTAAGGGCTAACATGTTCCAAAATCTTCTCTGAATGACTCCTAAGAGATTTTCAAAGGCATGCAACAAAAAAAAGAGGCGTCTCTCCACCCTAGCTCATTACTGCTATTTTTAGATACTAAAGCTGGGGTAGGGTGGATGAGCCTTGGCCCTGGACTGAAGAATTAACACACAGGATGCAGTGAGGGATCCAAGGCCGCTGGGATGCCCAGAGGAGCAAGACAGACCACAGGGAGGAGCGGTCAGTATTGAGCAGAGCCGAGGAAGCCACTAGAGCATCTCCCAGAGACTCCTGTGCCCTCGCTCCGTGCCTGGTTCCTCGCCTCAGGAGCCCGTCAGTCTGGCGGGAAGCCCAGGAAATGCAATTAACTTGGTCAAACCCATACATTAAAGCGGCATGGATGGGAATTTCAAGACGAGGAAGAAAAAGGGCATTCTGGGGCTGTGTCTTGAGATGAAGCAAGAGTCACGCTGTGTAACCCTGTGAACCCCATGACAGCCTTGTTAAAAAGGGAAAGTGTTGGTTGCTCAGTCATGTCCGTCTCTCTGTGACCCCACAGACACGAGGAGCCTGCCAGGCCTCTCTGTGCATGGGATTTTTCAGGCAAGGACACTGGGGGGGGTTGCCATTCCCTTCTCCAGGGGATCTTCCTGACCGAGGGATCAAAACCTAGTCTCCTGCATTGCAGGGTGATTTTTTTACAGCCTGAGCCACCTAAGGCCAAAATGCCACTAGCAGGTACCACAGTTCTGAACTTCCTGGCTGGCTGAGGTCAGACATCTGATTCTTTTAGGGGAATAGGATAGGGACAGGAAGAAAAACCTGCTGATCAAAACTTTAAAAAAAGAAATCAGGGTGCTTTTTTAGCAAATTTCAAGCAAACAGGAAATGGTGACACTCTTCCAATAAATGGTAAGATATTAAGCAGTGACTTTTACAGCTTAATGCCTTTATTTAATCAAATGCTTAAGTGTTGCCACTCCGGATGAAGAGCAAAGGCCTGAAATACAGGATGACCAATGCTCTGAATCCCAGCTATCTACGTTTGCAGTTTCCATTACGAACCACGGAAAGAAGACCACCGACTCATCAAAGGCTGTCCTTTCATCAGTACCTGGCCGTTGGGGGAGACTGACCCCTGGGCCCAAAGGCATGCAACAAATAAAAGAGAGGCGTCTCTCCACCCTAGCTCATTACTGCTATTTTTAGATACTAAAGCTGGGGTAGGGTGGATGAGCCTTGGCCCTGGACTGAAGAATTAACACACAGGATGCAGTGAGGGATCCAAGGCCGCTGGGATGCCCAGAGGAGCAAGACAGACCACAGGGAGGAGCGGTCAGTATTGAGCAGAGCCGAGGAAGCCACTAGAGCATCTCCCAGAGACTCCTGTGCCCTCGCTCCGTGCCTGGTTCCTCGCCTCAGGAGCCCGTCAGTCTGGCGGGAAGCCCAGGAAATGCAATTAACTTGGTCAAACCCATACATTAAAGCGGCATGGATGGGAATTTCAAGACGAGGAAGAAAAAGGGCATTCTGGGGCTGTGTCTTGAGATGAAGCAAGAGTCACGCTGTGTAACCCTGTGAACCCCATGACAGCCTTGTTAAAAAGGGAAAGTGTTGGTTGCTCAGTCATGTCCGTCTCTCTGTGACCCCACAGACACGAGGAGCCTGCCAGGCCTCTCTGTGCATGGGATTTTTCAGGCAAGGACACTGGGGGGGGTTGCCATTCCCTTCTCCAGGGGATCTTCCTGACCGAGGGATCAAAACCTAGTCTCCTGCATTGCAGGGTGATTTTTTTACAGCCTGAGCCACCTAAGGCCAAAATGCCACTAGCAGGTACCACAGTTCTGAACTTCCTGGCTGGCTGAGGTCAGACATCTGATTCTTTTAGGGGAATAGGATAGGGACAGGAAGAAAAACCTGCTGATCAAAACTTTAAAAAAAGAAATCAGGGTGCTTTTTTAGCAAATTTCAAGCAAACAGGAAATGGTGACACTCTTCCAATAAATGGTAAGATATTAAGCAGTGACTTTTACAGCTTAATGCCTTTATTTAATCAAATGCTTAAGTGTTGCCACTCCGGATGAAGAGCAAAGGCCTGAAATACAGGATGACCAATGCTCTGAATCCCAGCTATCTACGTTTGCAGTTTCCATTACGAACCACGGAAAGAAGACCACCGACTCATCAAAGGCTGTCCTTTCATCAGTACCTGGCTTGTCGTGAAGACTGATCATTAAGCAGCAAGGGGAGAGAGAGAGTTTCCGGGTGTCCCTTCTTTGTGACCCCGTCTTCCTCTGGGCCACCATCAACTCCATGAGGGGTGCTGGGAAAACCAGGCAACTGTTGTTAGCTATTTCAAGTTACACAGGCTTAAGGGGCCAGGCTCTGTGCCTGATGATTTAAAAACAGCGGTTTTCAAAGTGGGCTCCTGGACCAAGATCCTAAGCACCACTTGGGGCCTTATTAAAATGCAAGGCACCCCTAGACTTAACTGATTAGAATTAGGGGTGGGGTCCAGCACATTCTTCTTTGAGAAACCTTTTCCTAGTTTTCTTGAGACATAATTGACGCTGTGTAAATTTAAGGTGTAAAGCAGAATGATTTGCTATAGGTGCGTATTGTGAAATGATTACCCCAAGGTTACTTAACATCCATCACCTCACACGGGGTACAATATTTTTTCTTGTGATAAAAGTCTTTAAGATTTACTGCCTTAGCAACTTCAAATGCACAGCACAGCATTGTTAACTAGCACCAACATGCCACGTGTTTCTCCCCAGGTATTATTTATAACTAGAAGTTTGTGCCTTCTGACAGCCTTCACCCTTTTCCTGCCCCTGCCCCCCCTGCCCTGGCAACCACCAGTCCAGCGGACACCATTTTTCTAAGGTTTTCAGATCATTCTAACACATAATAAAGTTTGAATCTGAGAACCTTTGATTTAAAAATACCTCATTTCAATTTCCAACCACTCTCTAAGGCAGGTGGTATTATTACGCCCATTTCACAGCTCGAGAAGCGGAGGCTCACAGAGAGGTATCCTTACCAGTCACACACTTCGGGTTTGGAATGGAAATAGGGTGCTTTTTAGCAATTTAAAAAGGAAATGGTGACACTCTTCCAATAAATGGTAAGATATTAAGCAGTGACTTTACAGCTTAATGCCTTTATTTAATCAAATGCTTAAGTGTTGCCACTCCGGATGAAGAGCAAAGGCCTGAAATACAGGATGACCAATGCTCTGAATCCCAGCTATCTACGTTTGCAGTTTCCATTACGAACCACGGAAAGAAGACCACCGACTCATCAAAGGCTGTCCTTTCATCAGTACCTGGCTTGTCGTGAAGACTGATCATTAAGCAGCAAGGGGAGAGAGAGAGTTTCCGGGTGTCCCTTCTTTGTGACCCCGTCTTCCTCTGGGCCACCATCAACTCCATGAGGGGTGCTGGGAAAACCAGGCAACTGTTGTTAGCTATTTCAAGTTACACAGGCTTAAGGGGCCAGGCTCTGTGCCTGATGATTTAAAAACAGCGGTTTTCAAAGTGGGCTCCTGGACCAAGATCCTAAGCACCACTTGGGGCCTTATTAAAATGCAAGGCACCCCTAGACTTAACTGATTAGAATTAGGGGTGGGGTCCAGCACATTCTTCTTTGAGAAACCTTTTCCCAGTTTTCTTGAGACATAATTGACGCTGTGTAAATTTAAGGTGTAAAGCAGAATGATTTGCTATAGGTGCGTATTGTGAAATGATTACCCCAAGGTTACTTAACATCCATCACCTCACACGGGGTACAATATTTTTTCTTGTGATAAAAGTCTTTAAGATTTACTGCCTTAGCAACTTCAAATGCACAGCACAGCATTGTTAACTAGCACCAACATGCCACGTGTTTCTCCCCAGGTATTATTTATAACTAGAAGTTTGTGCCTTCTGACAGCCTTCACCCTTTTCCTGCCCCTGCCCCCCCTGCCCTGGCAACCACCAGTCCAGCGGACACCATTTTTCTAAGGTTTTCAGATCATTCTAACACATAATAAAGTTTGAATCTGAGAACCTTTGATTTAAAAATACCTCATTTCAATTTCCAACCACTCTCTAAGGCAGGTGGTATTATTACGCCCATTTCACAGCTCGAGAAGCGGAGGCTCACAGAGAGGTATCCTTACCAGTCACACACTTAGCAAGGGGTGATGATGGGAATGGAAATAGCTTCCGGGCAACCTCACATCCTGCGTTTATACCCATTTCTATGTGCATCTGTACTATGGGCCAAAGCCTTATGAACACCAGGGAGTATAACGTGTCAGACCTTTTACTGGGAAAAGGGGATCAAAGGATCCAGAGATGCTGCACAGCCCCAAGGAACCCCAGCATGAGAACTTCCGGAAGTAAGGCTGCAGAGAGCGTCAAAGGAGGTGGAAAACTTTTAACGACTGCTGGGGAAAAGCTTTAAATAAGCAGAGTTATCTAACACAAAGAAGCCAAATATTTGCAGTTAGTTGTCATGGGGCAAGAAGGTGCACCGAACCCTCCCCATAAATGTATTGAAAATCTGAAAGACACCCAGGAATAGTCCCAGCATCTGGAAAGAGGGCCCCTGCTCACTTGTCTACTAGACCGCCACCAACCCCTCTTGGGGGTGCGTCCTCAGGGCATGCTTTCATCTATCACTAAAATCTGTGCCGCTTCGACTGCTAAGTAACAGCCTCAGCAGGAGAAGCTCGAGGTGGGGCTGAGGGACACCTTCCAGGGGTCGCACAGGGTTTGGGGTGCACTGGGAGGCGGGCCAGCCTGCTACCCGGGGACGGTGCTCTTCTCTCGAGCACACACACTGGCCCGCACGCCTTTATTCAGCTGCACAGAGCGTCAGCAACACGTCCTCTCGGCCTTCAAGGAACGTTGCTGACACCTCACATTTTCTCAGATCTAATCTGAAAGTCTTGTGGCTCTAAAAGGCTTTGGTGAAAGATTTTTTTTAATTGTGCTTGTAGCTCAGAGCCTGTTTCCTTTTTTCTCCCTCCCCTTTTCCTGCCCTGCCCCCTGCCCTGGCAACCACCAGTCCAGCGGACACCATTTTTCTAAGGTTTTCAGATCATTCTAACACATAATAAAGTTTGAATCTGAGAACCTTTGATTTAAAAATACCTCATTTCAATTTCCAACCACTCTCTAAGGCAGGTGGTATTATTACGCCCATTTCACAGCTCGAGAAGCGGAGGCTCACAGAGAGGTATCCTTACCAGTCACACACTTAGCAAGGGGTGATGATGGGAATGGAAATAGCTTCCGGGCAACCTCACATCCTGCGTTTATACCCATTTCTATGTGCATCTGTACTATGGGCCAAAGCCTTATGAACACCAGGGAGTATAACGTGTCAGACCTTTTACTGGGAAAAGGGGATCAAAGGATCCAGAGATGCTGCACAGCCCCAAGGAACCCCAGCATGAGAACTTCCGGAAGTAAGGCTGCAGAGAGCGTCAAAGGAGGTGGAAAACTTTTAACGACTGCTGGGGAAAAGCTTTAAATAAGCAGAGTTATCTAACACAAAGAAGCCAAATATTTGCAGTTAGTTGTCATGGGGCAAGAAGGTGCACCGAACCCTCCCCATAAATGTATTGAAAATCTGAAAGACACCCAGGAATAGTCCCAGCATCTGGAAAGAGGGCCCCTGCTCACTTGTCTACTAGACCGCCACCAACCCCTCTTGGGGGTGCGTCCTCAGGGCATGCTTTCATCTATCACTAAAATCTGTGCCGCTTCGACTGCTAAGTAACAGCCTCAGCAGGAGAAGCTCGAGGTGGGGCTGAGGGACACCTTCCAGGGGTCGCACAGGGTTTGGGGTGCACTGGGAGGGCGGGCCAGCCTGCTACCCGGGGACGGTGCTCTTCTCTCGAGCACACACACTGGCCCGCACGCCTTTATTCAGCTGCACAGAGCGTCAGCAACACGTCCTCTCGGCCTTCAAGGAACGTTGCTGACACCTCACATTTTCTCAGATCTAATCTGAAAGTCTTGTGGCTCTAAAAGGCTTTGGTGAAAGATTTTTTTTTTTTAATTTGTGATTCTTTCCAAAGTAGCTCAGAGCCTGTTTCCTCTTTCTCCTCTCTTCCCCCTGTCTAGCACGGGACAGCGGCTTCCTTCCCAGAACCTACAACTGAGTTTGGATCAAGGTAGCAAAGATTTTCATCCTTAGTTCCCGAGAGTTAAATATAGTATCTCCTGAACTTCTGTGTTTCACTCAACACGTATAATGTTAATTCTTGAAATCCAGTCTTCTAAAATTTTTTTATTGTTCCAGAGTGTAAAACTTCTCTCTCATCTTTTTTTTTTTTAAGATTGATTTGTTTATTTATTTTGGTGGGGGGTGGGGTGGGGAGGGAGGGGAGCAGGCGGGCCACTTCTATTGGTCTTTCATTTGTCCATTTTCATCCATCTTTGTTCTTTGGCCCGTGTGGGCCTCCCATCACAGTGGCCTCTGTTGTCGCAGAGAGCCGGCTCTGGGCGCATGCGCTCCAGAGCTCCGGCTCGGTGATTGGACACATTGGTCCCGCCGCTCCACGGCACGTGGGATCTTCCCAGGCCAGGGATTGAACCGGCGCCGCTTGCACTGCAAGGCGGTGTCCTTACTACCCACTGGACCACCAGGGTAAGCCCTCTCATCTTTTATTTTTTTTTTAACTTTTATTTTACTTTTAACTTTTACAGAGTTTTGTTCTTTACGATATGTATGTTTTCAGATTAGTCATATGTATATCCCCCTCAACCCACCCCTTCAGACTGTCATACAGCACCCCTGCAGGATCTCATCTTTTGTTAACATTAGATTTTAAAAGAAATGTTAACACTGCAGTGTATTAGCCAGCCATATATTCTTATACATGGCCCCCCAGGTGTCTCAGTGATAGAGTCCGCCTGCCAATGCAGGACACACAGGAGACCGGGGTTCAATCCCTGGATCGGGAAGAACTCCTGGAGTAGGAAATGGCAACTCCAGTATTCTTGCCTAGAAAATTATATGGACAGAGGAGCCTGGCAGCCTACAGTCCACGGGGTCACAAAGAGCAGATATGATTAAGCATGCGTAGATAGATGGATGGATGGACAGATATACAGAGAGATAAAGACGATATCAAAAAGGCTTAACCTAGTTTTGGCCAGATTCTAGCACTTTCTGCTATCAGCTTTGCTGTCCTGTGAAACAGAAAATTCTGCACTCATCCTTGATGGGGAAAGTTTCATAAAAGATATTTTCTCTGGACATTTTTTCCCCTAGCGCAAAGGGATATTTCTTTTTTAATGAAAAGTATGTTTGCAGCACTTGAAACACTGGCAAATACAGCCATCTGTATAGTTTGAAGGAGAAACAGAAAACCTAAGTCGCTAAGGCAGTTATGCAGCATGTCCTTCCCATGGATGCACAACAGCAACGAGGACCCAGATCCAGACCTGGGAAAACATTTTAACACTTCATAAAACTCTTTTTCCAACAGCAGGGACCCGGGAGCCAAATCTCCCCTGGCGGAAATTAAAAAAAAACAAAAAGTGGGGCTGAGAAGGTCCCAAGGAGGAAATGATTTCAGAGAGAGAGCCTCTTAGGCAGGAGAAATGTGGACAAGGATGACAATCTGCCTGAAAGGAGGGGTCGGGGTTCACAGCGAGATCAGACATCCCTCACATTTCACGCCAGCACCCCGCGCGCTACCTGGCACTTAGAAGGGACCCAGTAAATATTGCGGATGGGTGTCATGATTCATTCACACGCCGGAGGCTTTTACGATTTCAATCAAGAAAACAGATGAGGATGTGGCACAGGAGATGCAAGACACAGTCTCTCAGACACGAATTTTGGCCGATGCGCGTTTACATGTACTCTTGGGGGCAACAGCAGCTTAAAACTCACCGGGCTGCCTGGAGACATAACCTCGCAGAGGGGCGGTGGGGTGGGGTGGGCATCGTCTCATCCTCTGCTCTGAGCTCTGTGATCAGCTCAGGAGCCACTAACATCCTGGCTGGGTCCTGGCAGGTGCCCTGCTGTGTGCAGACCTTCAGAGATGTTCCAGGGTCGAAGCTGTTGATACAAGACTCGCCTGCACGCGTGCTCAGTCGTGTCCCAGGGACGGGAGCCCACCTGGCTCCTCTGTCTGTGGAATTTGCAGGCAAGAATCCCACCCCGGCTACCTCTGTCTGTGGAATTTACAAAGAGCAGATATAAGATCGTATAGATGGATGGATGGACAGATATACAGAGAGATAAAGACGATATCAAAAAGGCTTAACCTAGTTTTGGCCAGATTCTAGCACTTTCTGCTATCAGCTTTGCTGTCCTGTGAAACAGAAAATTCTGCACTCATCCTTGATGGGGAAAGTTTCATAAAAGATATTTTCTCTGGACATTTTTCCCTAGCGCAAAGGGATATTTCTTTTTAATGAAAAGTATGTTTGCAGCACTTGAAACACTGGCAAATACAGCCATCTGTATAGTTTGAAGGAGAAACAGAAAACCTAAGTCGCTAAGGCAGTTATGCAGCATGTCCTTCCCATGGATGCACAACAGCAACGAGGACCCAGATCCAGACCTGGGAAAACATTTTAACACTTCATAAAACTCTTTTTCCAACAGCAGGGACCCGGGAGCCAAATCTCCCCTGGCGGAAATTAAAAAAAAAACAAAAAGTGGGGCTGAGAAGGTCCCAAGGAGGAAATGATTTCAGAGAGAGAGCCTCTTAGGCAGGAGAAATGTGGACAAGGATGACAATCTGCCTGAAAGGAGGGGTCGGGGTTCACAGCGAGATCAGACATCCCTCACATTTCACGCCAGCACCCCGCGCGCTACCTGGCACTTAGAAGGGACCCAGTAAATATTGCGGATGGGTGTCATGATTCATTCACACGCCGGAGGCTTTTACGATTTCAATCAAGAAAACAGATGAGGATGTGGCACAGGAGATGCAAGACACAGTCTCTCAGACACGAATTTTGGCCGATGCGCGTTTACATGTACTCTTGGGGGCAACAGCAGCTTAAAACTCACCGGGCTGCCTGGAGACATAACCTCGCAGAGGGGCGGTGGGGTGGGGTGGGCATCGTCTCATCCTCTGCTCTGAGCTCTGTGATCAGCTCAGGAGCCACTAACATCCTGGCTGGGTCCTGGCAGGTGCCCTGCTGTGTGCAGACCTTCAGAGATGTTCCAGGGTCGAAGCTGTTGATACAAGACTCGCCTGCACGCGTGCTCAGTCGTGTCCCAGGGACGGGAGCCCACCTGGCTCCTCTGTCTGTGGAATTTGCAGGCAAGAATACTGGAGTGGGTTGCCATTTCCTCCTCCAAGGGATCTTCCCAAACCAGGGATCGAACTCACGTCTCCTGCATGGGCAGGTGCATTCGTTACCACTGAGCCACTTGGGAAGCCCATTGATGCACAAAGAAGACCCGAATTTTCAGAGTGGGAAGAGGCAATCCTAGAGGGTGCTCCGGTCAAACACTTTCCCCCACAGACACGAGAAAACAAGACGCAGGGAGCTCTGAGGGCTGTCTTAAAGTCACTGGCTAATTTATGAATCTGGGATAATAACCAGGATCTCTTGGTGCCTGGTCAGAAGTCTTGCCTTTGTTTGCACTTTTCAAGATCTAAGATAAGGGGGGTGCCATCTTCTGTCATAAATGTACAAAGCAAATTTGTTTGATGGTTCTAGCCTTTCCAATTCCCAAGTTAAAACAATATTAATAAGAGTGCAGGCAGCCTCCTCACCACTGAGCCATCAGGGAAGCCCTGTATAGATAGACAGATAGGTAGGTAGATAGATAGAGATATAGATTTGAGAGTCCATGGACTGCAGCTCGCCAGGCTTCTCCAACCACAGAATTTTCCCAGTAAGAATACTTGAGTGGGTTGCCATTTCCTTCTCCAAGTCTAGTACTACTTACTGATGTTCACTCGGTGTATTTCACGCTTAACGGGAAGGGTATATTAAAGCAAAGCCAGATCAGATCATGGCTTAGCTCAAAATCCAACATTTAGAATGTGTTTTAGATCAGCTTTCAGGACAACTTTAAGTCTTCAATTTCATCTATGGTACCTGCTCAACCACCAATATTTGTATGGAGGTGCTTACAAGAATTATGCCTGGAAGTGTGCAGTGAGGTGGTAAAAGAGAACAACAAATGGTCTAGGTCTCTGTTTGGCCTAAAATCCCGTTAGAGGGGTGAAAAAACCCAACCCCTCCAAAGCCTGATGCTTAGAAATTCATCAAATGCTCAAGTGGACGGATGAACAAGCACCTCAGAGGGAGGAGAAAGGGCAGTGGTGAAGCCTGGCACAGGTAGAAGAGGCTCCTGGAGAGGGTGTGGTAGGAGTGTCAGCTCTGGCCGGGGGAGGAAGGGAAATACTTCAGACAGGAGGCGGGGAGGAAGCACAAGTGTGGCGGGGAGAGGGGGGCCGCACCCGAGGCCAGACTTCATTTCTCAACCAGGCTGCGGCACTTACACTCAGTGTAAAGCTGGCACACTTCACCTACACCTGCAAACTATGAGCTCATACATATAGCACGCCCCTCTGATCATTTTCACTGTTCAGAAACACACAGGCACACAGAGAGCACGAACTGCCCAGGGCGCCGAGGGTCTTGGTCTCTAATCTGCCCACAGACGGCCACATGGTAGGGCCCGTCAGGTCTGCCCTCGGAAGGAACCTCTGTCTCTTCTCTAAAATGATGTCTGGGCAAACGAATATCTGGGGTGCCCCCTCCAGGTCTGGCACTCAACAGACTGTTTTGCTCATTAATATTTATAGCATGTGTTTTTTTTTTTTTCTTTTTAATTTTGACCTCTTTTATTGGTGTTTTATGTATTTATTTTTCATCCATCTTTAGTCTTTGGCCTGTGTGGGCCTCCCATCACAGTGGCCCCTCTCGTCGCAGAACACCTGCTCTGGGTGCATGCGCTTCAGAGCACTGGCTTGTGACTGGACTCACCGGTTCAGCCACTCCATGGCAGGTGGGATCTTAACGGGTCAGGGATCGAACTGGTGCCCCTTACACTGCAAGGTGGACTCTTTACCCACTGGACCGCCAGGGAAGCCCCAACACGTTCTTTTTTTTTTTTTAAGTTTTTATTTTGTATTCGGGCTTGCCTAGTGGCTCAGCGGGTAAAGAATCTGCCTGCAATGCAGGAGACCTGGGTTCAATCCTGGGCCGGGAAGACCCCCTGGAGAAAGACATGGTAGCCCGCTCCAGTCTTCTTGCCTGGAGAATCCCATGGACAGAGGAGCCTGGTGGGCTACACTCCATGGGGTCTCCAAGAGTCGGACACGGCTGAGTGAAGAACACACACACACAGCAATGAGTAACAATGCTGTGGTATTCCAGGTGAACAGTGAAGGGACTCGGCCGCACACACATGTGTATTCATTCTGCCCCAGACTTCCCTGACACCCAGACCACTGAATAACACAGAGCATGGTTCTCTGGCATTACAGGCAGACTCTTCACTGCTGAGCCACCAGGGAAGCCCTCCAGGATGGCACTATTCTCAATAGATCACTCACCCCTTTTCCTTTGCTGTCTGCTTCCTGTTTGCCTCTTCTCCACCTTCCTCCCTTCCCTGTCTCCTCTCTCACCAAGAAGTGGGCTGGGGATCGTCCCAGAGGGGGATGATCACGGACTGTTTCAATTTTTATCAGATGTGTGCGTGTTGTCACAAGGCATGCACAATTGATCATCTTGGCGTGCATATTAATAATTGATGGCCGTGGAACATGCCTCCTCGACTTTATAAACAGTTCCTCTCTGAGCTTTGAAAATGACAAGCTTTGCTCGTAGCTGAAAAACTGAACACGGGCAGACCTACGGGGCGTTCCTCTGAGGGATAAATGTTTAAAAAGCAGAGAAAATCAAAACCCCAAACTCTCTCAGTTGCGGAACCAGGGAAAGTTTCTGCCCAATGGACAGGTTGAAAGATGACAGGAGAGAGGGATGATGTGAGAATAAAATGACATACGGACGAGATGATCCACCGGCACTGAATTCTTTTTTTGCCTTTCTTTATACCTAATGAATGAGATCTATCCAGATGGCTTGGAAAGAAAGAGAAAGCCCCAGGGGCCCCACCAGGATAAAGGCTGCTCTGAAAACTGCACACCCGAGGTCAGAGGTAAAAAAAGATGAGCCAGAGTAGGAGTGAATGCTGTACCCCCAAACTCACAGCTGGGTCGAGCTGCTACCCTACGACACGGCACCAAGGCTCAGAGGGACTCAATGCCTATTGGGGTATATTTGCAGAGCCCGCTCTGAGGTGAAGGCCAGAGATAGGAAGAAAGTTAGAACCTAAACAAACATTGGCAGAACCGAACCAACAAAGTCAGAAGGTGGCTGCCGGCCTCTGATGTAGACCTTGAAATAAATCACAACTTTATATTACTATTCACAGCTCTTGATGTTTTGAGCAAATGCTATTTGTTCAACTATGAAAGCGAGGACAACTATGGTCAGCAAGGCAAGGAGGTATGGGGACTCAACCCAGCTTAACGGATTAACATGCCATGGAATTCCCCTTTCCCTGTGCAACAGACTCTATACAGGGACCCACACTTCTACTGTGCTTGGAGTTTTGTAATGCACCTGAATTTTCCTGGAAGTTGTTCAGTGGGCCTCTCTTCCGCACCAGGCCAGCCCCACCGGCTATAGTAAGTTAGTTCTACAACAGACCTGCTTCCAAGCTGCCTACGAACAACGGCCTGAGACGTGTCTTTCTAGGGGAGAGGCTGCCGTGGAATGCTAGGGGAACAGCACCGACACCACGGGGATCTTTTATGTGGGAAGGAGCACCTGCCAAATAACCAGCAGATTTCCAGCCACTCTGGAAACAGAAAGCAGAGACGTCATTCCCAAATCTTAGTGCTTTACGATGCTCATCTAATTCTAAAGCAGAAAACCCAAAGCGACTCCTGTGGTATCCGTCAGGAGTATTAAAGGGAGCCATGGTGGGTTCTGTCTTTGGAAACTGTGACAAAGAGGAAGACCATCGTGGACTTCAGCAGCGATTCCTTTAGAGGCAGCTCCGTGTAGGGACACCCAACTCCCTCTGAAGCCAGCTGGGGAGGCGGAAAATGCGGTGGAGAGAGACAAAGAATATCTCCACCAGCCCTGAAACGAGATCTATGTCAAAATTCCAAGGATGAGGAAAGGTACACACACCTACCAGGTAAGCCAGGTTCTCGCTAACATTTTCATGAGGCATTTCACGTTTGAATTGTGCATCTGGAGAATTGTTATCTTTGCTAAAGGACATGGAAATGAATGGAGACTCTGGAGACGGCCCGGGGAGCTGTGCAGCACTCCCGTCCTAGCGCACAGGTCCAGCTCCAGCGGAGGTGCGCACATCAAGGATCTGCCATCTTCAAGTCATCCTGAGGGGTCCCGGCTATCGAGGATCCACTGGAAGACCCCTCAGGCCTTTCAGCTGGGGCACAGACCCCTAGGACAGCCCTGGGGGCTGTCAAGTTCGGCTGGGTTTTGCATAGTCTCTGCTGGCTCCTGCAACCCTTCCAGGACCCCCTTACGGGGTCAAGGGGGAAATCTCTCAATAGCAACAGGGAGATGGGAAGGTACAGGCTGTCAGCCAGCAACATGTGGGGAGCGGTCAACGGGAGCTTTTGTGTTTATTTTGCTGCCACAATTCTAATAGCCTCTAGCCTGCGACCAAGTGTCTGGTAAAACACAGCAATTTCCAACAAAAGCAGCTGGTGAGCTCTTTCTTCAGCTTGTTTGATTACATATGCACGAAAACTGTGTCATCCACAGAGAGAAGACCGGTGCCAAACTCTTCCAGGAGGTTCCTGTGGACGTCTGAGCTGACTGCTTCAGGTGCACTTCCTGCCTTCCTTCCAGCACACTCAGTCAGTTCACGCCCTCACTCACGAATCCTGCTCGCCGATCTCCACGTTCCAGGCACCTGACAGAGCTCAATGACTGAGAGACACACGTCCTTTCCTGGGCGATGCTTATAATAATAAATAATCAAAACCAGACAATTTATTAAATCACACCCATTTGGATGGGCTTCCCAGGTGGCGCTAGGGGTAAAGAACCCGACTTCTAATGCAGGAGACAGAAGAGATCCGCGTTTGATCCCTGGGTCGGGACGATCCCCTGGAGAAGGACGTGGCGATCCACTCCAGTATTCTTGCCTCGAGAATCCCCGGGCAGAGGAGCCTTTGCCCCATGGACAGAGAGTCGGACATGACTGAAGCGACTCAGCACAGCGCTCATTTGGATAAGTGGTCTGAGGACCCGATGAAACACAAGCACAGTAAGCCTCCTAGGAGAGGGGGGACAAGCAAAGCCTCAATGACAGGATGGCCTTACAGCCAAGACCTAAAGGATGAGAAGGACTCACGTGTGCAGGCTGCACGGAAGAGCACATCAGACAGAGGGAAGGGATGTGCAAAGGCTCGGAGGTGGGAGGTAGCTTGGAGGGGCTCAGCTGGAAGGAGATCAAAGGAGACGAGGCCTCGTTGAGTTGAGGGAAAGCGGACACCGCAGAGGCAAGCACAGTGAGCTTGAGGCTCGGGAGGATGAGCGTTATGTGGAGTGCAATGGGAGTCTCCCCAGGGGATTTCAGTGGGGGAGACGTGCTCGGAAGTACATCCCACTGTGTGTGAAAAACAGATGGAGCTGGAGTGAGGTGGAAAGGGAGGGCTCACACGTGCGAAGTGTCTCCCCCTAGCCATTCCCCCTGCCTTCCTTCCCGGAACCCCAGCTTTCTTCTGGGCCCCCATTAAAAGAGCCCATTCTCATTCTCCTTGTATGAATAGCTTGGCATGGCCCCATGTAATAATTCTGTGCAACAAGATATAAATGGAAGTCTATTGGAATTAGGGGCAAGTTTTGCTTCTCTGCACTGAAGATGTCATCCTTTCCTTGCTTTCCTCCTCTCCTTTTTTATATAGGATACCATATAGTGAAAAAAGGAGCAATGGTAGGAATAACAGCAGCCCTGTCAGCCAACGATCTAGGAAAGCTAACAGCGGCACAGACACCGCAGGCCTGGCAATCTTCAACGACCAAACCAGGGCCAACAACTCTGGACATTACTGTATCTCAAAGGAAGATGTGCTCCATTGGCTAAGATAAAGTTTGGTGGGGGTCTTCTAATTATTCACAGGTGGACACCATGTATAACTGACACACCAGGCTCTTATCCTTGTGCGGGCAGCCTGCACTGATCATGAAAAGTGGGTCGATTGTGAATGTTGAAAAACATGGGACTTCCTGAGAGCCTAGAGGGGCTTTGGTGGCGGATGGTGGGCGAGAAAGGGACTCACCGGGGTTGGGTCAGAGAATTTAGTAACATGGGAAGGAAAACCCAAGGAGGAGCAGGTTTGATGATTAAAAGCAAGAATTTAACTTCTGACATTTTATAGGTGAGGTGTCTAAGAGGCTCTCTATGATAGCAATCTCCTTTCTTGTGGTTTCCATGAGGTGGGCTCTTCCTCCAAAATTCCTGGCCCTGCGCTGGCCCTTCCTTCTCTCCTTTTCACGGAGGAAGCAAATAAACCCGCCTGCCTGGAGAGAATACAGTGGACCCTTGAACAACATGGGTCTGAACTGTGCGACTTCAGCTACATACACTACACTACTGCATCATCCATGCTTGGATGTAGAACCCTGGACAGGGAGAGCCACCTGTAAATTTATACGTGGACTTTTCATCACATGGACGCTCTGTGTCCCTACCCTCTGCATGTTATTCAAGGGTCACCTGTACTGACTCCCATCTCCTTCTCCACATGAGATGGATACAGGCTCCACAGGAAGCTGCCTGGGGTCCTCAGCGTGGCCTGTGGCTGGATGCTCCACCGCTTGGAAGCCCAAATCATGGCTGCAGATCTTAGTCCCGTGATCCAGTGCAGCCCGGATCAGGAGTAAGGCGCTGATGTTTGTAGCCCCACGTGCTCGACCTCCCTGTCTCTGAGTGGTTCTCCAGTGCAATGTTAGACACGTCCTGTTTACTCGGCCACAGGACTGGCTGCCTGTTTTTAACAGGTGCTGCTTTCAACAGGTATTGCCAGAAATGACAAAAGCCTTGCCCTACTCTCCCGCCTTCCCATCTTCCTTGTGAGACCCGAGGATTGAGATCCCCCTGCCCAGGAGGACTTTCAGCGATACAGGAATGTGGATTTACTTAAAACTGATGTTAGGGAGAAGAAGGTGATCCAACAATCATTCTACTGTTTAGGCAGCTGGCTTCTTGCCGAAACTTTGCAGAAACTGTGCTGATTAGAATGGGCATGGCCTTTTCCTCTCTCCTTTCTCTCTGCTACCCATCCACCCTGCCCACCTACTCCACCATTCTCTCTTTCTCTCCTTTACAAGGTGGCCTGGGCGTTCACGTATGTATCCTAGCTCTAGGATCCTGAACTTCAGAACTGCTGGGCATGCGCACTTGGGTCAAAGGGTCACTGCTCACCACCAGCAAATCTAGGTAAGGTGGTCTGACAAGGATCTCAAGGAGATCCAGCAGTTCTGTCTTTCCTATAAAGACAGGTTAAGGTGGTGCTGGGTCTCAGATGGAGCAAATGGCCTTTGACAACAAAGCCTTCCTCCAAAATTCCTGGCCCTGCGCTGGCCCTTCCTTCTCTCCTTTTCACGGAGGAAGCAAATAAACCCGCCTGCCTGGAGAGAATACAGTGGACCCTTGAACAACATGGGTCTGAACTGTGCGACTTCAGCTACATACACTACACTACTGCATCATCCATGCTTGGATGTAGAACCCTGGACAGGGAGAGCCACCTGTAAATTTATACGTGGACTTTTCATCACATGGACGCTCTGTGTCCCTACCCTCTGCATGTTATTCAAGGGTCACCTGTACTGACTCCCATCTCCTTCTCCACATGAGATGGATACAGGCTCCACAGGAAGCTGCCTGGGGTCCTCAGCGTGGCCTGTGGCTGGATGCTCCACCGCTTGGAAGCCCAAATCATGGCTGCAGATCTTAGTCCCGTGATCCAGTGCAGCCCGGATCAGGAGTAAGGCGCTGATGTTTGTAGCCCCACGTGCTCGACCTCCCTGTCTCTGAGTGGTTCTCCAGTGCAATGTTAGACACGTCCTGTTTACTCGGCCACAGGACTGGCTGCCTGTTTTTAACAGGTGCTGCTTTCAACAGGTATTGCCAGAAATGACAAAAGCCTTGCCCTACTCTCCCGCCTTCCCATCTTCCTTGTGAGACCCGAGGATTGAGATCCCCCTGCCCAGGAGGACTTTCAGCGATACAGGAATGTGGATTTACTTAAAACTGATGTTAGGGAGAAGAAGGTGATCCAACAATCATTCTACTGTTTAGGCAGCTGGCTTCTTGCCGAAACTTTGCAGAAACTGTGCTGATTAGAATGGGCATGGCCTTTTCCTCTCTCCTTTCTCTCTGCTACCCATCCACCCTGCCCACCTACTCCACCATTCTCTCTTTCTCTCCTTTACAAGGTGGCCTGGGCGTTCACGTATGTATCCTAGCTCTAGGATCCTGAACTTCAGAACTGCTGGGCATGCGCACTTGGGTCAAAGGGTCACTGCTCACCACCAGCAAATCTAGGTAAGGTGGTCTGACAAGGATCTCAAGGAGATCCAGCAGTTCTGTCTTTCCTATAAAGACAGGTTAGCCCTAGGCTGGTGTTGTCGTGGAGATTTGATCATTTTTCAGAGTTTCCAATTGGGAGTTGCCTTAATACACTATTTGAGGTGGAAGCAAAAATGGCCTTTTGACAACAAAGCCATAGGAAACCCATGTAGAGGGAAACAGCTGCTTTTTCCTCCCCTCTCTCTCTTCCCATCCGATTGACTACAATCGTTGCTGGAGTTTATACGGACAAAAGAGGTGATGGGCACTTTGGCACAGTGTATTGCTGAAAATACTACTTATCCTCAGAATGGATATGTAAATCGGGTGTATCATCACCCCGTGTGGGATCCTGCACCTGGGGAGGCAGGGAGCGTGGCATTGTTACCATGCCATGCAGTGGCTTTTACCAGGCGAGGGCACAGCCTCAGCTGTGAGGCTCCACAGACCCAGAGAGAGCGCCCATAAAAAACCATCCGCCCTGTTTTTTGAATAGAGCTCTGGGTAATTACCCTGACTTCTACCAGAAAGTCCTGATTACACTCTTTCATCAATTTAGCATCAAGATGTGAACAATCACCGGCATTTAGGGGTTAAGGCAATGGGCTTTTTAAATGAGGAAGAGGACCAAAAGACAGGACTGCGGAAAGATCTCTACTCATGAGCTGCCCGTGTTCACCACCAAGGCTCAACTCACGTCAAGGATCCTGAGAAGGAGCTTTTCTGAGCTGCCTCCTACGCGGAGCCCAAGGATACCGTGTGGCCATGTGCTCCCCAGGGCTGCCTCTGCGGTCAGCCCCGGGAGGACCCGCGGGGGTGTGAGCCCAGCCCACGGGGGAGGGTGGCAGCCCTGCAGGGGGGTGTGGACCATGGAGGGTCCCGCAGGTGCGGGAGCAGCGGTCCGCCCGCTCTGGGGCCGGGCTGGGCGTTCTGCGGAAAAGCTACAGAAGCGTTGCTCACCTTGAGAAGCAAGCTCTCAGGGCGGGTCCGTGTTCCTCCAAGATGCCACAGAACATGAAACCGGGTATGAGGTTTGGCCATTCGGTATGGAGGAAGGTGGGAAATTATGGGACTACTTACCCCCAAACGAAAAAAAAAATGAGTACACAAGAAAAGGCAACGTCACGACAAAAGGAGATGGCCCCCCAAAGTCCTACTTACATTGAGTGAGGATGCCGGTTAAGGCGTTCTTGAAATTCTCCTTGGCCTCCTCCATCTCCTGCTCGTGGGTGGCCTTCTCGTTCATCAGCCGGCGGACGTGGCTGTTGGCCGACTGCACCATGGAATAGAACTGGTTGGCCGACCGCCGGTTCACCTCCCCGCGCTCGATCCAGGACAGCAGGACTGTGATGGCCTCTGAGAACTTGCTGTCGTCTGGAAAGGGGAAAATCACCAAGTCCAACTCACGCCAAGGCAAGCTGCTGGTTTTCATGAAAGGTAGATCATGGTCAGTCCTGTGCGTGTGCTGGTTAGTCACTCGGGCATGTCCGACTCTGCGGCCTCATGAGCTCAGCAGACTCCTCTGTCCATGGGATTCTCCAGGCAAGAATATTGGAGTGGGCTGTCATGCCCGTCTTCATGAGGTATCCTCAACCAAGGGATCCAACCCAGATCTCCTGCACCCTGCAGCCAGATTCTTCACCCTCTGAGTCACTAATGCATCTCACCGTCCATCCTAAAGGGTATGTGTTTAGGACCTGCCCTTGTGAGCTTTCCTGAAAGTAAGGGTTCCGTCACCACTTAGCTTCTCTTTCCTCTGCACGGCACCACAAAGCCACCCAAGAGACAAAGGGTGCCTCACCCTCTTCACTACCAGCTTCATGAGCTCAGTTTGAAAAGATCTGTTCTGGGCATCCTTGGAATTACGGTACACAACCGCATTGTTCCACCAACCCAGATTTCTCTTAAGGCTGACTAGAAAACCTGTGACCTATTGGGCCTCCGCACACTTCCTTATGTTGTGATCAGAAAGAGGACAGAGCGATACTCGCTCTCTTAGAATCTACGGAGTTACTGTCAGGATATGGATAATACGTGAAACTGCTTTTAAAAGTGGTTGTGATGGAAGATACTGTTCCCAAGGGAGTCGATGCTAAAGGTCAATCCTTGTTTTACCGCAGTTCAAACCCAATTTCACTTTAGGTTTTTTTAGGCGGAAAATGAGTACACAAGAAAAGGCAACGTCACGACAAAAGGAGATGGCCCCAAAGTCCTACTTACATTGAGTGAGGATGCCGGTTAAGGCGTTCTTGAAATTCTCCTTGGCCTCCTCCATCTCCTGCTCGTGGGTGGCCTTCTCGTTCATCAGCCGGCGGACGTGGCTGTTGGCCGACTGCACCATGGAATAGAACTGGTTGGCCGACCGCCGGTTCACCTCCCCGCGCTCGATCCAGGACAGCAGGACTGTGATGGCCTCTGAGAACTTGCTGTCGTCTGGAAAGGGGAAAATCACCAAGTCCAACTCACGCCAAGGCAAGCTGCTGGTTTTCATGAAAGGTAGATCATGGTCAGTCCTGTGCGTGTGCTGGTTAGTCACTCGGGCATGTCCGACTCTGCGGCCTCATGAGCTCAGCAGACTCCTCTGTCCATGGGATTCTCCAGGCAAGAATATTGGAGTGGGCTGTCATGCCCGTCTTCATGAGGTATCCTCAACCAAGGGATCCAACCCAGATCTCCTGCACCCTGCAGCCAGATTCTTCACCCTCTGAGTCACTAATGCATCTCACCGTCCATCCTAAAGGGTATGTGTTTAGGACCTGCCCTTGTGAGCTTTCCTGAAAGTAAGGGTTCCGTCACCACTTAGCTTCTCTTTCCTCTGCACGGCACCACAAAGCCACCCAAGAGACAAAGGGTGCCTCACCCTCTTCACTACCAGCTTCATGAGCTCAGTTTGAAAAGATCTGTTCTGGGCATCCTTGGAATTACGGTACACAACCGCATTGTTCCACCAACCCAGATTTCTCTTAAGGCTGACTAGAAAACCTGTGACCTATTGGGCCTCCGCACACTTCCTTATGTTGTGATCAGAAAGAGGACAGAGCGATACTCGCTCTCTTAGAATCTACGGAGTTACTGTCAGGATATGGATAATACGTGAAACTGCTTTTAAAAGTGGTTGTGATGGAAGATACTGTTCCCAAGGGAGTCGATGCTAAAGGTCAATCCTTGTTTTACCGCAGTTCAAACCCAATTTCACTTTAGGTTTACTATAACATATTTGATTAGGCGGAAAATGAGAAAATCCCCATGTTTGCACAAATGAGGGCCTGTTCCTGGGGGCGTCAGTGTTTGCCTTGGGGAAGGCTACTGGAAATTCACTTGAACTTGAGGTGGGGGCATGAGGGGTGGGGGGACAGGAGGTTCCACCTGCAAGTAAGTGATAAGAGTTCATTCAAAGAAAGCACGCAGACTTGCCTGTCTGCATATAGTGCCTGGAGCAGATCTGTGCTTGGTTTGGACGTGGGAAAAAGAAAAACAAGTTGGAAGGTGATTAAGCTAATTAAAACCGGAAGCTGTATGTCAGTTATTACCACATTAATCAATCCTACTGCTGATGGCTCCCTTACTTTCCAGACAAACTTGAGAAGAGGAACCTTTCATTTGTGTGTTTCCACCCCCTAAAATATGTGATATATGAAAAATATCCTAAAAATGAATACAATATTATAAATGAACAGTAGTTCAGTAAAAATTATTCTAAAAAAATTCTTCATTTTCCAAATACACTGAGTAGAGTCTGTGTTTTAAAAATAAGGAGCAAAATTCGACTAAAAGATTCAGATGCTCACTGATTTATTTGACAGATACTGACTGGCCACTCTGTTCTCTCCACCAGAGACATCCTTATATGTGCATGTGCATATTATCATTTATATATTATTATATATTGTGTCTAATACACATACCCATAGTCACATAATACATATATAGACACACTTCAGATGTACAGAGAGAGGGTGATTCACATTTAGTAAGGGAATTTTATTTTCCTCGGCTGATGTCTTCTAATCACCCGTCGTCGCTCGTACTTTACACCCCATACAAAGCCTGCATCTGCAGAGTGTTTTATGAGTTTTGCAGAGCGCCAGAGAAAGGCGTTCATCCCTTTTCTCCCCCACGGGTCCCCTCCCAGACCAGGGAACAGCTCCACAGCTGTGGCGGCTGCTTGCTCAGGAAGTTCATGCTCGGAATGAAGGCTGGATTGCCTGACCCGGCGCCCGTGCAGTGGGCTCTGCGATCTCTGGGGTGGGTCACCCTCTGAGCCGGCTCCTGCCCAGGTGGTGCCCGTCTGGCCTTGGAGATCAATGCTTTCTCCTGCCCAGGTGGTGTCCTTGTTTTACCGCAGTTTAGGGTCCCCTTGTTTGCACAAATGGGGGCCTGTGCCGGGGGGGGTGGGGGTTTGCCTGGGGGAAGGCTACTGGAAATTCACTTGAACTTGAGGTGGGGGCATGAGGGGTGGGGGGACAGGAGGTTCCACCTGCAAGTAAGTGATAAGAGTTCATTCAAAGAAAGCACGCAGACTTGCCTGTCTGCATATAGTGCCTGGAGCAGATCTGTGCTTGGTTTGGACGTGGGAAAAGAAAAACAAGTTGGAAGGTGATTAAGCTAATTAAAACCGGAAGCTGTATGTCAGTTATTACCACATTAATCAATCCTACTGCTGATGGCTCCCTTACTTTCCAGACAAACTTGAGAAGAGGAACCTTTCATTTGTGTGTTTCCACCCCCTAAAATATGTGATATATGAAAAATATCCTAAAAATGAATACAATATTATAAATGAACAGTAGTTCAGTAAAAATTATTCTAAAAAAATTCTTCATTTTCCAAATACACTGAGTAGAGTCTGTGTTTTAAAAATAAGGAGCAAAATTCGACTAAAAGATTCAGATGCTCACTGATTTATTTGACAGATACTGACTGGCCACTCTGTTCTCTCCACCAGAGACATCCTTATATGTGCATGTGCATATTATCATTTATATATTATTATATATTGTGTCTAATACACATACCCATAGTCACATAATACATATATAGACACACTTCAGATGTACAGAGAGAGGGTGATTCACATTTAGTAAGGGAATTTTATTTTCCTCGGCTGATGTCTTCTAATCACCCGTCGTCGCTCGTACTTTACACCCCATACAAAGCCTGCATCTGCAGAGTGTTTTATGAGTTTTGCAGAGCGCCAGAGAAAGGCGTTCATCCCTTTTCTCCCCCACGGGTCCCCTCCCAGACCAGGGAACAGCTCCACAGCTGTGGCGGCTGCTTGCTCAGGAAGTTCATGCTCGGAATGAAGGCTGGATTGCCTGACCCGGCGCCCGTGCAGTGGGCTCTGCGATCTCTGGGGTGGGTCACCCTCTGGAGCCGGCTCCTGCCCAGGTGGTGCCCGTCTGGCCTTGGAGATCAATGCTTTCTGCCTGTGCAGACCTGTCCCCCAGCCCTCCTGCTCTGATCCAGGTGACCACCAGTCGGGGGAGGCCCCCAGGGCCGTCAGCTCAGGAAGGACTCGAGCTTCCTTGCCAATTTCAGTCTGCCGGGCAGCAAGCATGCGCTAGCTCCGTGCCCTAGCTGGCCGGCAGTTTTGTAAACTCTGGGGTTTCCGTCTGAGTTCAACCCTCAGTGAACTCCAGCTGCAAAGGGGCTCTCAGCTCATTACACGGACCGGAGCGGCTTGTACAAGACAGAATCCATCACACAGCTTAACACTGCCCTCAGCCTGGGGAGAGGCCCATAATTCAGCATTATGCTTGCGGGAGCCCCACTGCGATCCTTACAGTCAGAATAAATCCCGCCTCCCATCCAGTCTCGGCCTCTCTCCCTATGGGCACATGTTAGGAGTAGGGGCCTCCAAAAAGGCAGCAGAAATCAACCGAACGCCTGGAAGAAGTCTTTTTTCATCTTCTTAAAAAATAACAACAGAAGAGAGGACTCTGACTTTATGGACCATTGCTCCCCTTTGCTGTGACTTTCATCGCTGTCTAACACAAAGAAAAATCCTCAACATTTTTGTTATAAGGCTTCCAAGGAGGGGGAGAGACAGAGAGAGAGAGCAAGCGAGTGAGAGCGCACAAGCAACAGGGTCCTGTCTTCCTTTCATCCGTGAACGGGCACGGTCTTCCTTCTCTTGCTTGTGGTCACACAGATCTTAAAAACGCGACTTTACGGCAGGAAGAACACATGCAAACTTTAGAAACAGATATTTGTTTGAATAATCTAGAAGCCAAATTTATTATTGTTCACTCCCAGTCCTGAAGCGTTATGTTCACCAGCAGATTATACTTAACACACAGTTTGTGCAGAAAGATAGTAATTCTAGGATTAAGCAATTAAAAATACAGGACTGAAAAAAGAAGTGGGCAAGTGACATTTTAACACCGTAATCGGTAATCATAGGCAGAATTCCATTTTCTCAACATATATGAAGGCTTCCCCCCTCTGGGCTCTGCGATCTCTGGGGTGGGCCCCCGGCCTCCTGCCCAGGTGGTGCCCGTCTGGCCTTGGAGATCAATGCTTTCTGCCTGTGCAGACCTGTCCCCCAGCCCTCCTGCTCTGATCCAGGTGACCACCAGTCGGGGGAGGCCCCCAGGGCCGTCAGCTCAGGAAGGACTCGAGCTTCCTTGCCAATTTCAGTCTGCCGGGCAGCAAGCATGCGCTAGCTCCGTGCCCTAGCTGGCCGGCAGTTTTGTAAACTCTGGGGTTTCCGTCTGAGTTCAACCCTCAGTGAACTCCAGCTGCAAAGGGGCTCTCAGCTCATTACACGGACCGGAGCGGCTTGTACAAGACAGAATCCATCACACAGCTTAACACTGCCCTCAGCCTGGGGAGAGGCCCATAATTCAGCATTATGCTTGCGGAGCCCCACTGCGATCCTTACAGTCAGAATAAATCCCGCCTCCCATCCAGTCTCGGCCTCTCTCCCTATGGGCACATGTTAGGAGTAGGGGCCTCCAAAAAGGCAGCAGAAATCAACCGAACGCCTGGAAGAAGTCTTTTTTCATCTTCTTAAAAAATAACAACAGAAGAGAGGACTCTGACTTTATGGACCATTGCTCCCCTTTGCTGTGACTTTCATCGCTGTCTAACACAAAGAAAAATCCTCAACATTTTTGTTATAAGGCTTCCAAGGAGGGGGAGAGACAGAGAGAGAGAGCAAGCGAGTGAGAGCGCACAAGCAACAGGGTCCTGTCTTCCTTTCATCCGTGAACGGGCACGGTCTTCCTTCTCTTGCTTGTGGTCACACAGATCTTAAAAACGCGACTTTACGGCAGGAAGAACACATGCAAACTTTAGAAACAGATATTTGTTTGAATAATCTAGAAGCCAAATTTATTATTGTTCACTCCCAGTCCTGAAGCGTTATGTTCACCAGCAGATTATACTTAACACACAGTTTGTGCAGAAAGATAGTAATTCTAGGATTAAGCAATTAAAAATACAGGACTGAAAAAAGAAGTGGGCAAGTGACATTTTAACACCGTAATCGGTAATCATAGGCAGAATTCCATTTTCTCAACATATATGAATACTGAAAGTCACTTAGTTGTGCCTAACTCTGCAAAATCCTATGGACTGTAGCCCACCAGGCTCCCCTGTCCAAGGGATTCTCCAGGCAAGAAGACTGGAGTGCGTAGACTGTCCCTTCTCCAGGCGATCTTCCCGACCCAGGGATCCAGGGATTGAACCCAGGTACCCCACATTGCAGGTGCATGCTTTATTATCTGAGCCACAAGGGAAGCCTATATATATATATATATTATATATCATATATATACATACATATATATGGCTTAGTACATATATTGAAAACTCTATTGAACTATACTGTAACAAATTTTATCCTCATTTCTGAATTTTCTGAGGCAGGCTAAAGGATGACTTGATGTATTATATTCAAATTAGCTATGAAAACAGTAGTTCACATGTGATTAGTTAAGTCTTGCCATGGAAGAAGTCAATTTCTATCTGGGAACATACATGTCGGTGAACAACAAAACTCTGTAAAATCTTTAAAATAAAGAATAATAATAAAAAAAGAAGTCACTTTCTATTAATTAAGACTAAGTCAGCAGCTCCCTCTGAATGGCTCCTGAAAGTGTTTCGGGAGCGGTCATTTTCAATATCCAAATGAAAATTCAATTTTGTATTCAGGGGAAAGATCACTGAGAAAACAGGAAACAATCTTAACAAGCTAAACAGGATTTAGACGGGAGCCCTATTAAAGCTATTCATGTGGAAAGAAAGCAACACCGATCACAAAAATCATGTCCAAGACTTAGAGAAACTCCAAACACTTTCTGTGAGCACATGTGGGTTTAACTCTGAACATGGGTACCCTTTAGAAATTAGAATGTGCAAATGCATCCTCTTCACACTGGGAAAGTTTGCATATTTCAGAGTGATTATGGACCCTTTGGGCTTCCCTGGTGGCTCAGATGGTAAAGAATTTGCCTACAATAAAGGAAACCTGGGTTCGATCCCTGGGTTGGGAAGATGCCCTGGAAAAAGGAATGGCAGCCCACTCCACTCTTCTTGACCTGGAGAATACCATGGACAGAGGAGCCTGGTGGGCTACAGTCTATGGGGTCACAAAGAGTAGGACACGACTGAACGACTTTCACTTTCACAGGGACCATTTGCTCATTAAAAATTGTTTTAACCAGTTCTTCCAATCCAGTATGTTCTACTCAGGGCTCTCGCAATGCCACACCTGGGCTACTGCCATGTTTTGCTTCATGGCCTCCCTTGACTGGCCTTTTCCCCTTCAGCCCATTTGCTATTCTCTTGTCCTACTCCTCTTTGTTAACACAGTATTGACCAGAGACGTATGAATATGTGTTTTGTAACCTCAACATCATTGACTGGAGACGTATCAGTATGTTTTTAGAGAGTGGTACAATTAACACCACCGTGTGAAGCTGATAGAGTTTAAAACTGATCAAGGGTTCATTGTACCACTTATGACTGTCATTGTAATTCACGTTTTGTTCCATTAGTTTCTATTCCAGCCTTATCTATATAATAAATGGAAAATTTTCAAAAAGGACGCATCATGAAAGTTTGGGCAAAAAATAAGTTTTCGGTGAATTTTAAGCTAATACCTTCTCTGACTATACAAGTGACATATATATTAGTATCTCAGGAAATAATGATTCTTCAGAATAAAGTTCCGATTCCCATGATGTGACTATCATTCCAACAAGAAGACGAGAAGCCGCAGGGATGGATGATGACACGAACAATGAGAGTGAGACTCACCATCCTGAAGAATGTTCCTTGGCTTCTACAGAGGAGCGGATGGAAGACAACATTTCATGAAAATCAGAAGACTTTATAGGTGCACTAGGTGTCACTAGTAAATGTAACAGCCAGCAGAGTGTTACTGAAATAACAGAATTAATGTCTGACCGGCCAAAATAAAAATGGCCAGCCTCGGCTGCTAAGTTTCTGCAAACTCCCCCTGTTAATACTGAGTTCAGCACCATGGCCATGCTCCCTGATTCTGTATGTGCTGTGCACTCATACTAGGGTCCCTGGAGCTCCTGGTCTACCGGGTCAACTGTTCTGCCTCTCTCAAGAGTCAGCCTGAATGCCTTTCGTAGAGGAAGCTTTTCTGTAACCCTGACATGAATCAGGTGTCTCTTTGCTATGTTCCCACAATTCCTTACATCGCTGCTGTTCAGTTGTTCAGTCGTGTCTGACTCTTTGTGACCCCATGGACAACAGCACGCCAGGCTTCCCGTCCTTTGCTATCTCCAAGAGTTTGCTCAAACTCACGGCCATTGAGTCCGTGATGCCATCCAACCATCTTGTCCTCTGTTGTCCCTTCTGCTCTTGCCCTCAACCTTTCCCAGCATCAGGATCATTTCCAATGAGTCAGTTCTAAGCATCAGGTGGCCAAAGTTTTGGAGCTTCAACTTCAGTGCTTCCAATGAATATTCAGGCAGGGTTGATTTCCTTTAGGATGGACTGGTTTACATATCCTGCTATTAAAACACGAGTCATTCTATACAGTAATTGTTAATTCACGCACCAACTGGCCCATCAATTCTGAGGGGCTGAGAAGAAAACTGCCGAAACATATTTCAATCTTCAGCTCACTCTGAGTTTTCCCCTTTGTAGTTTATTTCATTACATCCTATGTCTAATAGACTGGTTGCACATTAGCACTGGAATGTTATCGCAAGTCTGGTGGTCAAGAGTGGATAATAAACATGTTAATTTCACGTGGAAGACGATTTTCATATCGTCTCCCAGAGATGAATGTTCTCAGGGCACCGAAGCCGGCTGGCCCTTTTATCTTTCAGGCCTCCGAGGTTACTTCCATTAGCAATGAAAGTTGAGAGTAATGTCAGAAAATTACACGGAAGCCTCCAGTAAGCTAACCAGCTTATCCAATGACTTAAAAACCTTTTTGAAAGTTTTTAATTTTTTTTAAATTCTGGGAAGGGAATACTTTAGCTTTGCGAGGACTGTGCATGTGTCCTCAGTCTTATCCGACTCTTTGAGCTTCATGGACTGTAGTCCGCCAGGCTCCTCTGTCCACTGAACCTTCCAGACCAGAATGCTGGAGTGGATTGCCATGCCCTCCTACAGGGGAATCTTCCCAACCCAGGGATCGAACCCAAGTCTCTTGCATTGATAGGCAGGTTCTTCACCACTAGCGCCACCTGGGAAGCCCTAAATAATATTCCAATGATGACTGCCTTTCAGTGTTGCTACCTGAATCCATACCCATCTCACTGCATTTCTGGTTACTTAAGAGTCTGCCAACCTCTCTTCCTGTATACCTCTTTCTCACATTAATTGAGCATGAGGCACATAGTTGGGATTTTAAATAGGCAACGTAAAAATTGCATATGGGATACATATTTGCTATTCAAAGACCACCAGGAAATCAAAAGAAAGCTGGAGTAGCAATCCTCATATCAGATAAAATAGACTTTAAAATAAAGAAGATTATAAGAGATAAGGCAGGTAACTACATCATGATCAAGGGATCTATCCGAGAGGAAGATGTAACAGTCATGAATATCTATGCACCCAACACAAGTGCGTCTCAATACATAAGACAAACACTTTCAGACATAAAAGAGGAAATTGACAATAACACAATAATAGTAGGAGACTTTAAACACTCCTCAAAGACCATCAGCCTGAGACTCATTTTGGGGGCTTGCTGAAAATGCAGCCTCATCCCTGCTCAGGCCTCCTGACGCAGAACCTGCGTCCTCATCCAAGCATTTCATAGGCACACTGAAACCAGAGAAGGACTGGAGAAATTGCTCCCTAAAGGTCAGGGGACCTGGTTAAGAGCTCACCTAAGTTAAATGATCATGAAAACTGGAAATGGAAAGGGGCACCTGAGAGAGTGGGAGATACTGAAAGGCTTCCATGTGGTCCCCATGAGTTTTGTGACTCTCTGTCCCCAAACCCTCCACCCCCATTTAAAGAAAAGTTGCTTAAACATTAGTCATCCTTACACCAGAAAAAAAAGTGCGGAAAAATAAAGTCAAAGTCTTGGAGCCAGGCACAGAGATGAGGATTCTCTGGATGGCAAACCCGGATTTAGAATGAGGATGTGTCCTCAGTCTTATCCGACTCTTTGAGCTTCATGGACTGTAGTCCGCCAGGCTCCTCTGTCCACTGAACCTTCCAGACCAGAATGCTGGAGTGGATTGCCATGCCCTCCTACAGGGGAATCTTCCCAACCCAGGGATCGAACCCAAGTCTCTTGCATTGATAGGCAGGTTCTTCACCACTAGCGCCACCTGGGAAGCCCTAAATAATATTCCAATGATGACTGCCTTTCAGTGTTGCTACCTGAATCCATACCCATCTCACTGCATTTCTGGTTACTTAAGAGTCTGCCAACCTCTCTTCCTGTATACCTCTTTCTCACATTAATTGAGCATGAGGCACATAGTTGGGATTTTAAATAGGCAACGTAAAAATTGCATATGGGATACATATTTGCTATTCAAAGACCACCAGGAAATCAAAAGAAAGCTGGAGTAGCAATCCTCATATCAGATAAAATAGACTTTAAAATAAAGAAGATTATAAGAGATAAGGCAGGTAACTACATCATGATCAAGGGATCTATCCGAGAGGAAGATGTAACAGTCATGAATATCTATGCACCCAACACAAGTGCGTCTCAATACATAAGACAAACACTTTCAGACATAAAAGAGGAAATTGACAATAACACAATAATAGTAGGAGACTTTAAACACTCCTCAAAGACCATCAGCCTGAGACTCATTTTGGGGGCTTGCTGAAAATGCAGCCTCATCCCTGCTCAGGCCTCCTGACGCAGAACCTGCGTCCTCATCCAAGCATTTCATAGGCACACTGAAACCAGAGAAGGACTGGAGAAATTGCTCCCTAAAGGTCAGGGGACCTGGTTAAGAGCTCACCTAAGTTAAATGATCATGAAAACTGGAAATGGAAAGGGGCACCTGAGAGAGTGGGAGATACTGAAAGGCTTCCATGTGGTCCCCATGAGTTTTGTGACTCTCTGTCCCCAAACCCTCCACCCCCATTTAAAGAAAAGTTGCTTAAACATTAGTCATCCTTACACCAGAAAAAAAAGTGCGGAAAAATAAAGTCAAAGTCTTGGAGCCAGGCACAGAGATGACGGCAGATTCTCTGGATGGCATGGTGGGGAGAGGACCCTCTGGGATTCTCTGACTGTACAAGGGTGTGACCTGCTAATTGTCACTGACGAGGCTATTTTACAGCTCTTTAGAGACAGAACACAAATTGTGAAAACTGGTAACAGCGCCAATAATTCTCCGTAACAGTGGAAATGAATTTTTCTCCAGAAGAAAATATAAGTCTTTACAAAAGGAAGTCTCTGTTGCACCAGTTTTAACATCTTATTCATTCTCTCATTAATTAATGACTTTCAAATCACTGGAACCTGTTCATTTTATATTTGCACAACAGTCACGATTCCACTGCCGTTACATCCTTTAGCAACCACTGACTGCAAGCTCCCCCGAGGCAGGGTCATTGCCCTGATCCTCTCGGAAACCCCAGCCAGGGCACAGAGCCCAGGACCCGGCAGGTGGGCATCTGGCAGTCAAACGGATGTGCAGACAGTGAAGGGGAAAAGGAGTCAAATCGGTAAGCAGTTTCCTCTCCCTCTTTGTGGGCAGAGGGAGACCTGGCCGTGAATCTCAGCACAACAGGTGGGACAAGAGCCAGGCCATGAGCCCTGAACATGAAAACGGAAATGCCTTAGAGGAACCCAACGTCTCATGGCTCTAGAAAGGAATGTCAGGAAGGGAAATTTCATGGTTGACCAAAATGTCTCGAGAATGAGGGGGAAAAAGGAAGACATTCTACAACACCTTTCCAAGAAATGTGTATGGACACACACACAGAGACACACACACACACATACATGCACACATGCACGATGAACGATGTGTTTATACAGAAGTCCTTGATTTCGGGCTTCTATGATAGATGGAGATGCAGACTGTACAGTCACATATTGACCCAGGCAGGCAGGAAACTTCAGGATGGCACTGCTACTACCACACTCCCCCGATTTTACCATGTGCCCCTGAAACGCAGACATCCTAAACAAACTCCATCTCTGGCTGCTCAATTAACCACCAAAAGGGGTGGCACCTCACCTACCCTTCCGATCCCAGACAGCATGAAAGGCTACAGAAATGATTACTACTTTCCTTCCGACCCTACCTGGCACAACCTGGTGGCTCAATGGTAAAGAATCTGCCTGTAATGTAGGAGACGCAGGTTCGATCCCTGGGTCAGGAAGGTCCCCTGGAGGAGAGCATGGCGACCCACTCCAGTATTCCTGCCTGGAGAATCCCATGGACAGGGGAGCCTGGTGGGCTACAGTCCCATGGGTCACAAAGAGTTGGACACGACTCAGTGACTAAACAACCACCCCACCCTACCTTACCAGCTCACTCACAGACACACACACACACACACAGCTGACTAAATCTCCTGTGATTTAGTCATTGTGAAGACGAGAAAATTCATCAGGGACCACATGAACACGCACTGATTATTCCTGCTTTTCGGGATCAGGCAACGGGGGTCTAGATGAAAGGGCCTATCTCGCCTCTGTGAAGATCAGGAACACTCAAGGAAGAGATTCTCAAGCAGGTTCCTGCGCTTCACGTCGCCTTGGCTCGGAGAAGGAAGCCTGGCTTTTAGCTAATGGATCTTCTACTTAGCTCATAGCATGACTGAGCTTTCCTTTCTTAGAACCATAAACATGGACGACCACCTCAGCAAGACAACTGCCACCACTTCTGCCCTTTCTCCCTCTGGCAGGCTGGTCCAGAGCCACTGTGCAAATCAGAGAGCAGCCCTCGGAAATGAGGAAGGCCGGTCCCAGGAGGACTGTATCCTGGAAGACACAACAGGAAGTCCCAAGGACACGGCTTGCAAAGCTTTGTCAGAGAGAGCTTCACTCAAGGCCAAGAGCAACTATTCCTTTCATAACATAATGAAAGATCACGCAAAGCTTTGTAGAGGGGCACGAAAGCACACAAAAACTTTCAAATGCCCTGCCAGGAGAAATCCCCTGTGAATCAGGAGATCATCTCTCCTCGCGGTCTAATTGATCTCTTCCTTCCACAGTCTACACACAGGGCTCCTCCAGGGGTGGATGGTCTCCGTCGGACACACAGAAATCCATGAGCTCATCTGCCGGGTGCGACTGTTTCCAATAAAGCGTAATTATGCCGTTATCGAGCCCTTCTCCCTTTCTCAAAGCCAGGCTATAAACTCTGGATCTGTGAGCAGTTACTTCCCAGTCAGTCTTCATTAAGCTGAATTGTCTCAGAACAATGTCTATTTAATCCGCGGGGTGCCCGCTAATTGTCTGTTTCAGACTGTGCATTAACAGCAACAGGCGATGGGTGCTTGGCGCTCGACGCTGCACTATCACAACTTAAGGTCTGGTCTGATCTCAGAAGGCCCAGGGGCGGGGCACTGGATCAGGGCTACCCGGTCCTAGAAAGCTGGCTCTCTCTTCTAAAGTGAGTAATGCTTTGTAATTGCCGTTGTCACTCAGGTAACCAAAATGAAATGTAAGCTCTGTGAGGCAAGGCCTTTGTGTTTTCCTGGCTTCCCAGAGTCAGGGACGTCTCAGAGAGCTCAGGGTACACGTACAGAGTGAATGAACGATAGCCAAGAGCACGTCACACCTCCCCACGCTTCCCGTCACGCCAGGCACTGTGGCCAGAAATGCAACATAGGTCCAAACAGTGAAGGAAGGAAGAGAGAAACCAAGTTACTCACTGAGCATCTATTGTATGCATTGTTTTAACCCTGGGTAGGCCATAGAGGGCCTTATGGGTCATAATAAAGACTTAACTAGCGGGGGAGGATGAGAGGAAGGGTCAGGAAGGAAGTTTGGAATGGACATGGACACACTGCTATATTTAAAAGGGATACCCAGGAAGGACCTACTGTTTGCCCAGGAAACTCTGCTCAGTGTTATCTGGACGAGAGAGGACTTTAGGGGAGAGATGGATACAGGTCCTGGGCTGACTGAGTCCCTTTGCTGTTCACCCGAATCTATCACAACATGGTTAATCAGCTATACCTCAACACAAAATAAAGTTAAAAAAAAATTCAGCTAGTACAGATTTTGCTGGATAAAGCTTATTTTCCATAAGAAAATTCTAAGGATCAACTAGTATGATATAAAATGGGAGAAAAATACTTGTAATAAAACCTGAGATAGCAAGATTTCTCACGGGAGGAAAAAAAATTCAATCCAATTAGGTATTTTCAGGTTGCATTTCCATTTCCTTTCTGATCCAGGCTTATTTCACCTGAGGTCTTGACGGCGTTTTTTTTATATCTCCCCATCAAGGAAATCATCTTGAGGGAAACAATTTCCTTGGCTCCTTCTGTCTGGCTTTGCAGCGTTATAAGGAGCGTGGAGTGGATTTCCTCTCGGAGGCAGCCAATTTCCTAAGCAATTAAATGCTTTTGATTCTGAACTCTGTGCTTGGGTTGAAATTGTCAAGCCTGATATTACCTGACTGTTGCTGAAGAAGTCGCCCGGGCTAGTTCATCCTACTGTAACTGCCATCAATTAATATTTCCAATCTGTTCTCTCCTTGCAGGATCACTCAGTATTTGCAGAGGTGGCGCTCCTAAAGTTTGCACATTGTGGTGGTCTATATGAATGTATACTTTTGAAACAGCAGGGTTTGCGGAGGACTTTACCAAACTGACCCCTTAACCTACTATCCTCTTACAGGAAACGCCCTGCTGTGTAGCTCGCATGTGCAGACAGTCTTGCCTGGGCTGGCTTCCTCAAAAGAACATTAACAGAGGTGCCAAACTTCCCTGGACTTCCTCGGCAGGGTCACAGCGCCGAGGTGCTGATTTCTGTAACTTTTCGGTGTGGACAATACTGCTCACGAGTCAATACTACATGATGTGTGGAAGAGTGGATATTCAAGGAAAAATGAGTTGTTCCCGAAATCAACACTCCTGCTTGAGCCGGCTGCTCTCCCTCACGCTGCACACTTCTTGTAGATTCTACTCTGAATGGAAAAGTGAGGATGTCTGGCTTTGCATTTTAAATGCTTTTTTTTTTTTACTTTTACTTTTTCTTTTGACAGAGTTTTGTTAAATGCGTTTTATTAAAAGGACAGCCACAACGTAGGTATTTATGAGCTCAGGGTACCCCTTCTTGGGGAGGCAGAGCCTGCACTGAGGACATCAGAAGAGGTCCTCCATGGTTCTGTCCACTAAAGAAGGTTCTACAAGGATTACGTCACTGGTCACTGCAGCTGCTGAGGGTCAGCCCGCTCCAAAGGAGTTCGGAGCAGAGATTAGGAATGCAGCACTCTGTGCTCTCGAAACTGGCAGAACAGGCCCTCGGATAGGCAGATATTTTCAGGAGAAAGTTTCAGGAACCCAGTTTCTTGCCTCTTCCCACACTGCAGAAGCAACTAGAAGCTCTGAGACGTTTCTTTCCTGTGACTAATCACAGGGGGGGCCCCCCTGCGTTAGTTTAAGGAGCGTGGAGTGGATTTCCTCTCGGAGGCAGCCAATTTCCTAAGCAATTAAATGCTTTTGATTCTGAACTCTGTGCTTGGGTTGAAATTGTCAAGCCTGATATTACCTGACTGTTGCTGAAGAAGTCGCCCGGGCTAGTTCATCCTACTGTAACTGCCATCAATTAATATTTCCAATCTGTTCTCTCCTTGCAGGATCACTCAGTATTTGCAGAGGTGGCGCTCCTAAAGTTTGCACATTGTGGTGGTCTATATGAATGTATACTTTTGAAACAGCAGGGTTTGCGGAGGACTTTACCAAACTGACCCCTTAACCTACTATCCTCTTACAGGAAACGCCCTGCTGTGTAGCTCGCATGTGCAGACAGTCTTGCCTGGGCTGGCTTCCTCAAAAGAACATTAACAGAGGTGCCAAACTTCCCTGGACTTCCTCGGCAGGGTCACAGCGCCGAGGTGCTGATTTCTGTAACTTCTCGGTGTGGACAATACTGCTCACGAGTCAATACTACATGATGTGTGGAAGAGTGGATATTCAAGGAAAAATGAGTTGTTCCCGAAATCAACACTCCTGCTTGAGCCGGCTGCTCTCCCTCACGCTGCACACTTCTTGTAGATTCTACTCTGAATGGAAAAGTGAGGATGTCTGGCTTTGCATTTTAAATGCTTTTTTTTTTTTACTTTTACTTTTTCTTTTGACAGAGTTTTGTTAAATGCGTTTTATTAAAAGGACAGCCACAACGTAGGTATTTATGAGCTCAGGGTACCCCTTCTTGGGGAGGCAGAGCCTGCACTGAGGACATCAGAAGAGGTCCTCCATGGTTCTGTCCACTAAAGAAGGTTCTACAAGGATTACGTCACTGGTCACTGCAGCTGCTGAGGGTCAGCCCGCTCCAAAGGAGTTCGGAGCAGAGATTAGGAATGCAGCACTCTGTGCTCTGCGAAAACTGGCAGAACAGGCCCTCGGATAGGCAGATATTTTCAGGAGAAAGTTTCAGGAACCCAGTTTCTTGCCTCTTCCCACACTGCAGAAGCAACTAGAAGCTCTGAGACGTTTCTTTCCTGTGACTAATCACAGCCTCCCTGTGCTTGGCTGCAGGGTCTCCCTTCACCCAGGTCACGCGCCCGGAGCTCCTCCCTTACCTGTAACTGTGCACAGGCTCCTCTGAGCCGTCAGAGAGGCTGTCTCCTGAGTCACAGTCCTCGATAAGCCAACACACAGCTTTTGCAAGGTGTGTGTCTGCTTTTCCAGTCAACAGGCTTGGTGGGACAGGTCAGCAGCAACTGTATCTGACTAGAGGTCCCCAAGGCCAGCACAGATGATGAGGGCTAAAAGCAGAAGTCCTTTGTTTTTTACAAAAATTCTTTTTTAGAATTTCCCTGATGGTCCAGTGGTGAAGAATCTTCCTTTCGATGCAGGGCACACGGGTTCCATCTCTGATCTGGGAAGATTGCACATGCTGTAGGGCGACTAAGCCCCTGGGCCACAGCTACTGACGCCGAGAGCGTGTGCTCTACAACAAGAGAAACCAGTGCACAGAGAAGCCCGTGCACCACGACCAGAGAAGAGCCCCCACGCCCTGCAAGGAGAGAGCCCGTGCACAGCGCGAAGACCCAGTGCAGCCAAAGATAAATAAATACTTTCAAAAAATTCTTTTTTTAAAGAAATAGAGCATCAGCTTCCTATCTTCCTAAAATAGGTTTAGTGCAATGATCGGATTCACTTTAAAAACTGCCAAGTATTCTCTCAAATACCTCTCTCCTCTCCTAAGAATCGCTCCGTACTTCCCCACCGTTCATGGTCTAAAACCCCGATGCAGGGGCAGCGCCTGGGGCTCCACCCTCCAGCTGCTTTCCCAGCTTCACTCTCACTCTGATAAACTTTCAAGGGGTGCTCAAGTTCCCCAGGGAAGGCGACTTGCCTTTCCGTTCTTGTGCCCAATGCTTCTTAGCTTCCTTATGTCTTTACTCCTAAGCCTCCTGCTTCTGACAAGAGTACCTTCAGGCCCTTCCTTCTCCAGGGAATAAACAATAGTGCTTATCCTGCCAGGTAAAAGTTCTGCTACCTCTGTGACCCTTTCCTGACGTCGTCCTCAACGTCACTCGCGTGTGTTCCTGAGTTCCCAAGCACGTTGCTTGCATATGGGTGACGACTGCATCACTGGCTTTGTTACAGTTCATCCTCTACGCGTGCACACCTGTGTGTGGCTGGCGACCATGACCTATGTTTCCCCATTAAAACCTGACATGCCCAATGAACCGAGAAGGGTCTGATCGCCACTTGCCTGTAGAATGCACTCATGTTGTGGGGGTCAAGCCACCGCTGACCAAGAGTGGAACAAAACTCCCGCAAAGTCACTCTCACCGTTGAAATCTGCCCCGCCCTCATCCTCTGCAGCTCACTGCGGCCGGTACTAAAGCCTCTCTCTGTCTGTCCCTATCTCCCAGGGCCTCAACCTGGGAGAGGAGCTCAGCAAACATTCAGAACAATGAAACACGCCCACTTCTAGACCTAATTCTTCTGCAGGTGTTAGAGGAGTGTCCCTTCCACTAGAGAGGTGCCCTCTTCTACGTTTCTCTTCTGTCCCGCATGAGCCCCAACGGGGCTTCTGATGAGCCTTTGGGAAAGCTTGGTTATAGCCCAGTGGAGGCATAGACCCCACAGATCTGCAGGAGACCTGGAATTACCCGGTCATAGGAAACAGGAGCTCATTCAACACGCGTGTGAAGACGTCAGCCTGCTTCGCAGCGAGTGCCAGGGCTCTCGTGCCACTCGCTGCATGACTTTGGTGGAGTGAGACAGACGCATATTCAGGGAGAACTCAGGGGCCAGGTTTGGGCGGGGCACAGGCTCTGTCCAGGCGGCATGAGCAAGCCCAGGTAGGTGACTCCAGTCCCGTGAAATCTGCATGCAAAGGGCCAGGAGAGACGCCCTGCACCCTGGCACCTGGAGAGGATGCCGGCTGGCACAGGGAGGATGAAGCGCGCAAGCCCCTACCTTTGAGCTTCTCGGCCAGCAGTGCGGCCTCGTGCTCCGAATAGTGCATGATGGGCGGCGGCGAGGGCGGCCGCAGCCGGTCCTCCTCCAGCTTGCGCCGGTGCCGCTCCTCGCGAGCGCGCATGCGCTGCTTGCACTCCCACTCGTAGAAGTCGTCCCGCGCCTGCGCGAAGTCCACGTGCAGGCGGCCCGAATCCTTTTTGTCCGTGCTGGAGCCTAGGCGCATCCGGTAACCTGAAACCAGTAGGGTGTCTGGTCACATCCTCGAGGCGCACCAGGGCCGCAGGCAGCGGTCGCGGTCGGGCCCGGCCCTCGAGGCAGGCCAGGGGGGCGCTCTCGCTGATCTCGCCTTCCCTCACCGAGGACACCCCTCCCAAAGGCGGCGGGAACAGGTACACCTGTTACAGATCTCCTGATAAACGCTCCGGCGGGCGCCACATCCAAGCCTGTGAGACCAAGAAGATGGACAGGAACCAGGGCACTTACCCCAACGCCTTTATCCGTCTGGCTTCTAGGAAGCTCAGAAACCAACAGAGCAGGTCGTTTTTGTTTCTCACCCTTCCACTTTTTATGGCCTCAGATTTACGTTGTCAAGCTACTGTCCCTCTGATGCATAGGCTCACTTACATTCGAGAAAGCAGTGGAAGGCAAGTAAGAGCATGTATGATACCTGAACAACGTTTACCTAGTCAGTTCCACCACGCCTCCCTCACAGGCTCTTGCTACCTTCCCCTAGAAAACGCGGCTGCTCCATTCTCTCGCTGGGCAGCTGCCAAAGTCACAATTACCGTGGCAATTTTGCAATGCTGTTTTATTTCCACTTATCCTCTGGGGCACGCGGACGAGTATTTTACCTTCCATCACGAGGCCCTCCTTACAGCCCTCCAGCACCTCACCTCAGCCCGCAGCTCTGCACAGATGGCCTGTGCTGTCTCTGAAGGCCCCAGGGGCCCATGCAGGAGTCCTCCAGCCAGGGCCTGGAGGTCTCTAGGGGATTTACTGTGCGCTACACAACTCCACAGAGAGGATGAGCAGAAGCCTGACCTGAGACATCAACACAAACTGAGCGCAGCCAGACCGCCCGCCTAACTTCAAATGAAGGAGGCTTGGCTTTGAGGCAGCTCTTCAGTTTGGGGGTGCTGAGATTTTAGAAACATAAATTCAGGTTCCAGCGGGGTCCCGGCTGCCAGGGGCTGCCAGAAGAGAGAGCAAAAGCAGCACTCTTGCTGGGTGGGGGCTCTGAACCAGACACCACTGAGAGAGGCTCAGCAGCACCGTGCAGAGGCTCGAGATCGCGTGGCAGATTTCAATGGAGGATCTTAGTATCTGGGGTTGCAACGGACCTGAGAAATCTCAGTGCAGGCTGGCTTCTCCCCAGTAGGTTACTTCACATCTTTGAGAAGTTACACATGTGAAACAGATCTAGTCTCTGATTCCCATGATGACCTTCTCCTTTCCAATTTGAAATGGGGCGAGTCCACCTACTAGAATAGTGGAGCTAAAAAGACAAATGAACATGTGGGACCTAATGAAACTTAAAAGCTTTTGTACAGCTAAAGAAATTACAAAAAAGCTGAACAGACAACCCACAGAGTGGGAGAAAATCATAGCAAATGAAAAAACAGACAAAGAATTAATCTCAAAAATCTACAAGCAACTCAGACAACTCAGCACTGGAAAAACGAACAACCCAATCAAAAAATGGGAAAAGGACCTAAACAGACACCTCTGCAACGATGACATACAGATGGCCCAAAAACACATGAAACGATGCTCAACTTCACTAATAATTAGAGAAATGCAAATCAAAACTACAATGAGATATCACCTCACACCCGTCAGAATGGCCGTCATCCACAAATCGACAGACAATAAATGCTGGAGAGGCTGCGGAGAAAAGGGAACACTCCTGCACTGCTGGTGGGAGTGTAAATTGATACAGCCTCTATGGAAGACAGTCTGGAGATTTCTTAAAAAACTAAAAATAGAAGCACCATATGACCCAGCAATCCCACTCTTAGGCTTATACCCTGACGAAATCAAAATTGAAAGAAGCACCTGTACCCCAATGTTCATTGCAGCTCTCTATACAACTGGAGGGCTCTAGGGGATTTACTGGGCGCTACACAACTCCACAGAGAGGATGAGCAGAAGCCTGACCTGAGACATCAACACAAACTGAGCGCAGCCAGACCGCCCGCCTAACTTCAAATGAAGGAGGCTTGGCTTTGAGGCAGCTCTTCAGTTTGGGGGTGCTGAGATTTTAGAAACATAAATTCAGGTTCCAGCGGGGTCCCGGCTGCCAGGGGCTGCCAGAAGAGAGAGCAAAAGCAGCACTCTTGCTGGGTGGGGGCTCTGAACCAGACACCACTGAGAGAGGCTCAGCAGCACCGTGCAGAGGCTCGAGATCGCGTGGCAGATTTCAATGGAGGATCTTAGTATCTGGGGTTGCAACGGACCTGAGAAATCTCAGTGCAGGCTGGCTTCTCCCCAGTAGGTTACTTCACATCTTTGAGAAGTTACACATGTGAAACAGATCTAGTCTCTGATTCCCATGATGACCTTCTCCTTTCCAATTTGAAATGGGGCGAGTCCACCTACTAGAATAGTGGAGCTAAAAAGACAAATGAACATGTGGGACCTAATGAAACTTAAAAGCTTTTGTACAGCTAAAGAAATTACAAAAAAGCTGAACAGACAACCCACAGAGTGGGAGAAAATCATAGCAAATGAAAAAACAGACAAAGAATTAATCTCAAAAATCTACAAGCAACTCAGACAACTCAGCACTGGAAAAACGAACAACCCAATCAAAAAATGGGAAAAGGACCTAAACAGACACCTCTGCAACGATGACATACAGATGGCCCAAAAACACATGAAACGATGCTCAACTTCACTAATAATTAGAGAAATGCAAATCAAAACTACAATGAGATATCACCTCACACCCGTCAGAATGGCCGTCATCCACAAATCGACAGACAATAAATGCTGGAGAGGCTGCGGAGAAAAGGGAACACTCCTGCACTGCTGGTGGGAGTGTAAATTGATACAGCCTCTATGGAAGACAGTCTGGAGATTTCTTAAAAAACTAAAAATAGAAGCACCATATGACCCAGCAATCCCACTCTTAGGCTTATACCCTGACGAAATCAAAATTGAAAGAAGCACCTGTACCCCAATGTTCATTGCAGCTCCCTATACAATAGCTAGAACATGGAAGGAACCTAGATGCCCATCGACAAACGAATGGATCCAAAAGCTCTGGTACATATATACAATGGAATACTACACAGCTGTAAAGAGAAATGCAGAAGAATCAACCCTAATGAGGTGGCTGGATCTAGAACGTATCATAAAAAGTGAAGTCAGTCAGAAAGAGAAGGACAAATACAGTATATTAACACATATATATGGAATCTAGTAGGATGGTGATGATGGCACACGCAGTGAAGCGACAGAAAGAGAGACATGCACAGTGGACATATGGACATTGTGGGGAAGGAACAGTGGGTGAGAGGCGTAAAGGAAGTAGCATGAAGGCCTGTACTATCATAAGTGAAGAAAATAGCTCTAGTCATTGCTCTGTGAGAAAAGGGGATCCTTCAGGGGTGCTGTGTGATGGTCGGGAGGGGAGGGAAGGGGGGATATGACTAATCTGAGAACATACATATCTGTAAACAACAAAACTCTGTACAAGTTAAAAGTAAAATAAAGGTTTAAAAAAAAAGAAAAGAAATAGGGCGAGTCTAAGAAAGGAGAGACGTATCAATCCCTACCAAAACCTCAAAGATCTGATCAGGGAGCACCAGTATTAACGCTAAAGCAGAGTCTATCTTGGCTAAGGGCCATGGAGACGTAAGGCATCGGCAGGCCATGGTGATACATAGGAACGGCTGAGTAGGCAGACTGGCCTACCACTGGCCAGCGGTCCCACAGGGCCAAGAAACTTTCCCTGCTCCTGTCCAGAGAGCATCGCTTTTCAAACATTTCTGGTTCAAGAAAGCGGCCCCTCTTCTACCCAAACACCATCATTAAGACCTTAAAAGAGCCTGTGATGAGGCTGAGTCTAAAATTAGCTTGGCCTTCCTATGTGATCCTGGTCCTAAAATTACACAGGCCCATCCAGCTGGGCCTGCAGCGGCTTGCAGGGGAGTCTGAGCGCAGAGGGGAAATTCAGGAAATCTGGAGATTTCTTAAAAAACTAAAAATAGAAGCACCATATGACCCAGCAATCCCACTCTTAGGCTTATACCCTGACGAAATCAAAATTGAAAGAAGCACCTGTACCCCAATGTTCATTGCAGCTCCCTATACAATAGCTAGAACATGGAAGGAACCTAGATGCCCATCGACAAACGAATGGATCCAAAAGCTCTGGTACATATATACAATGGAATACTACACAGCTGTAAAGAGAAATGCAGAAGAATCAACCCTAATGAGGTGGCTGGATCTAGAACGTATCATAAAAGTGAAGTCAGTCAGAAAGAGAAGGACAAATACAGTATATTAACACATATATATGGAATCTAGTAGGATGGTGATGATGGCACACGCAGTGAAGCGACAGAAAGAGAGACATGCACAGTGGACATATGGACATTGTGGGGAAGGAACAGTGGGTGAGAGGCGTAAAGGAAGTAGCATGAAGGCCTGTACTATCATAAGTGAAGAAAATAGCTCTAGTCATTGCTCTGTGAGAAAAGGGGATCCTTCAGGGGTGCTGTGTGATGGTCGGGAGGGGAGGGAAGGGGGGAGATGACTAATCTGAGAACATACATATCTGTAAACAACAAAACTCTGTACAAGTTAAAAGTAAAATAAAGGTTTAAAAAAAAAGAAAAGAAATAGGGCGAGTCTAAGAAAGGAGAGACGTATCAATCCCTACCAAAACCTCAAAGATCTGATCAGGGAGCACCAGTATTAACGCTAAAGCAGAGTCTATCTTGGCTAAGGGCCATGGAGACGTAAGGCATCGGCAGGCCATGGTGATACATAGGAACGGCTGAGTAGGCAGACTGGCCTACCACTGGCCAGCGGTCCCACAGGGCCAAGAAACTTTCCCTGCTCCTGTCCAGAGAGCATCGCTTTTCAAACATTTCTGGTTCAAGAAAGCGGCCCCTCTTCTACCCAAACACCATCATTAAGACCTTAAAAGAGCCTGTGATGAGGCTGAGTCTAAAATTAGCTTGGCCTTCCTATGTGATCCTGGTCCTAAAATTACACAGGCCCATCCAGCTGGGCCTGCAGCGGCTTGCAGGGGAGTCTGAGCGCAGAGGGGGCAGCCTGCCTTCCTTCCTGCCCCTCCCAGTCAGCCCTTTCGATCTCTCCAGGACGATACTGCACCCAGGCAGGGAGGCCGGACGTGTGGCCTTCGCTGTGGGCTCCTTCTGCGGCCAAGGGGCTGTCAGGCCAGGGCCCGGGTCAGAGCTTGGAAAAAGAAAAAAGCATCAGGGCGTAAATTTGGGACTTTCAAGTGCCTACATTTGGAACCATTCATCTTTGGCAACTGACTATGCGTGTTCTGATTGGGTCTAAACCATGGTATTACGTCGGTGTTGAAGAGCCCCTCTGATTTATTGTAACCCCTTCCTTTTGGCAGGCAGTAGATGAACTACAACTGAAGTCGTGGCCGTACTGGCAGAGCTGTGATCAGAACCTGGATTCGCAGGGCAGGGCTCCTGAGAAGCCAGAATCTACTTGAGCATCCTCAGGATATTTGTGTCAAAAACAACCACTTACTGAATGGCTCCCTTGTTGCACGTGTCCTGGTAGATGCTTGATTTCCATTGTTTTGATTTATACCTCATAACAATCTGACGAGGTAGCACTGTTAAGGTCTCGGGGTTGCAGAGGAGAAAACAGAGGCTCCGAGAGAGGCTCCCGTGCCCGAGGCTCGCGAGGCCCGGCAGCGCATACTCACCATATTCTTGGAGGTCTAACAGATTACTCTGATGCTGTGTGGCTCAAGAGTTGTGACAAACATGTATTGCTGTAAAGTATTTCTACTCTGTGTTTTGTCTTCCATCTCCATTTCAAAGAATTTACTTTTGTTTAATTTTTTGTCGCTAAAGCAGAGTCTATCTTGGCTAAGGGCCATGGAGACGTAAGGCATCGGCAGGCCATGGTGATACATAGGAACGGCTGAGTAGGCAGACTGGCCTACCACTGGCCAGCGGTCCCACAGGGCCAAGAAACTTTCCCTGCTCCTGTCCAGAGAGCATCGCTTTTCAAACATTTCTGGTTCAAGAAAGCGGCCCCTCTTCTACCCAAACACCATCATTAAGACCTTAAAAGAGCCTGTGATGAGGCTGAGTCTAAAATTAGCTTGGCCTTCCTATGTGATCCTGGTCCTAAAATTACACAGGCCCATCCAGCTGGGCCTGCAGCGGCTTGCAGGGGAGTCTGAGCGCAGAGGGGGCAGCCTGCCTTCCTTCCTGCCCCTCCCAGTCAGCCCTTTCGATCTCTCCAGGACGATACTGCACCCAGGCAGGGAGGCCGGAGGGTGGCCTTCGCTGTGGGCTCCTTCTGCGGCCAAGGGGCTGTCAGGCCAGGGCCCGGGTCAGAGCTTGGAAAAAGAAAAAAGCATCAGGGCGTAAATTTGGGACTTTCAAGTGCCTACATTTGGAACCATTCATCTTTGGCAACTGACTATGCGTGTTCTGATTGGGTCTAAACCATGGTATTACGTCGGTGTTGAAGAGCCCCTCTGATTTATTGTAACCCCTTCCTTTTGGCAGGCAGTAGATGAACTACAACTGAAGTCGTGGCCGTACTGGCAGAGCTGTGATCAGAACCTGGATTCGCAGGGCAGGGCTCCTGAGAAGCCAGAATCTACTTGAGCATCCTCAGGATATTTGTGTCAAAAACAACCACTTACTGAATGGCTCCCTTGTTGCACGTGTCCTGGTAGATGCTTGATTTCCATTGTTTTGATTTATACCTCATAACAATCTGACGAGGTAGCACTGTTAAGGTCTCGGGGTTGCAGAGGAGAAAACAGAGGCTCCGAGAGAGGCTCCCGTGCCCGAGGCTCGCGAGGCCCGGCAGCGCATACTCACCATATTCTTGGAGGTCTAACAGATTACTCTGATGCTGTGTGGCTCAAGAGTTGTGACAAACATGTATTGCTGTAAAGTATTTCTACTCTGTGTTTTGTCTTCCATCTCCATTTCAGAATACTGTAATTTTTTTTTTGGGTCCGCTATTCTATCAGGTTTTATTAGAATACGAGTTTTACAGTTCTCTAGGTCACTATCCAACTCAGGAAAAGCTCTGCAGTGTTGGAATAACCCCAAGGCTACTGGGGGTTGCAAGAGAATTTCACGGCCATAGGGGCTGACTGCAGAAGTTATGTAAACCTTCACTCTGGAAGTGAGGTTCAGATTGTTTTTTTCTCCCCAACGCTTCTCTCACCTGCCCTCATGAGCTTCGCCTCAGGAAGAGGGAGGAGGGATGCAGACTGACAGACTGAAATATGCAGATGAAGAAAGAGAGCGAAGAGCGGTGAATTAAATGTAAAAAGAGGCCCTTCTAATGCTCTGTGGTTCTTGGATCCCGCAAAGACCCTGATGACAGGCTGCATGAGAAACAGGAGGGAAGACTGCAGGACACCACCTCAACAAGAACGGCCTGGCCCCAGGACACGACAAAGACTGGTCAAAATCGAGTGGGTCCAAGATGGCAGAAGACTGGACTTCCAGCAGACCTGGGGCCTCCTCATGTGCTCGCTGTAGTAAACGAGTGTGCGCTAGATGACACCCCCACTAGTGTCGTGACAGTTCCCGGGGCCATCACACAAGATCAGAAAGTGGGCAGTGGCCCAATGCCTGGAAATCCCCACCCCTTCCTTGAAGTAACTGGAATAATCCTCCCATGCATTAGCCTGTAAAGTAATAGGTCCTAAAAGCTAACCACACCACAGTCCAGGGTGCGCTCTCTTTCTCGCCTTCTGGGATGGCCTGCACATCTGCCGAGTGTGTTTCCCTCTACAGACATCTACTTCTTACCTAGCGCTTCGGCTCCAAATCCTTTTGTGATGAAGCGAGAGCCTTACAGGCATTGTAGGCACACACACTTGTTCCAACACCCATGCAGTGAAAGACAGCCTCACGCCTAGTTCCAAACCCTGTAAAAATCTCCCGTATCAATGGTTTCAGAGAAGCAGGCATGGTGCGGTGGGTTTAGCCAGGCTAATGGCACCAGCAAGTGGGCAGTGATTCTGGGCCTTCCCCGCAGGCCAGAACCACTTTCTATCAGCTTGAACTGGTGCCCTGATGTCTAGAAAGTAAGCCACTTCTGGAAAATGGAAATTACACCGAGAGAGGACTGTATTCCCTGTGAGAATTACATCTAATACTAATAATGGTCCTTGGTAGTCATAATATTGCTTCTTCTCTAATAAGTACTTGAGGACATTAATTAGAAAGCTGATGCAATTCCTCAAGCCTGGAGGGTAGGCTTGTGCCTGCAGCCAAGAGGTATGTTCACAGACTTAACGCAGAGCTTTGGGGACCTGGGGAAAAGGCAGAATTCCTCCTTCCCAGTCCCAAATGGTGAGCACTTTTATTGTGCATTAAAGCAAAAGGGAATACACTTCTGTTAATACCACACAGCCTCACAAAGTGCCCAGAAAACCCCTTATGAGTGTAAAGTACCGGAAAGGTAAATGGCTTTATCAACCATGAACTCCTCGGGAAACGGATGTGACAGAAATTCTTCTTGCTTTTCCGAATGGCTGTGATGTCGCCACACTGCTCGAAGACCTCCTGGATGATTTCCTCAGTGGCGTTTTCCGGTAATCCTCCAACAAACACGGTCTTACACCCCGGAGGCCGTTCTCTTGTGGAGGGAGGCGGGAGATCTGAGAATCAGAGCACAGGGTGTTTTGCCTTTTATTTACTTTCGATCTATTTTTTTTTCCCCTCTTTTCTCTGGTCTCCCTGGCAAAAGTCACACTCAGAGACTAACTTTATTCTGAGCAAGGATGACCATCCAGGGCAACGGGCACGGCTGGGAGTGCCCTGTTTTCAGTGCTGGCTGCCTCCCTATCTCTCCTTCCCTCTCTGTGTTCCTTTCCACACAGATTGGCTAGGCTCACCCGTGAAAAGAGATAAAGCAAATGCAGCATAATTTCATTTCTCCTTGATAATACAGAGGCCCAGAAAACTGGAGGGGCGGGGTAGGGAAGCCTTCACAGTACAAAGCACGATGAAATGACAACATGATGAAAACCAAGGCTGGTTATCGGCTTTGTCTTGCTGCGGTATAATGGCACCAGCAAGTGGGCAGTGATTCTGGGCCTTCCCGCAGGCCAGAACCACTTTCTATCAGCTTGAACTGGTGCCCTGATGTCTAGAAAGTAAGCCACTTCTGGAAAATGGAAATTACACCGAGAGGACTGTATTCCCTGTGAGAATTACATCTAATACTAATAATGGTCCTTGGTAGTCATAATATTGCTTCTTCTCTAATAAGTACTTGAGGACATTAATTAGAAAGCTGATGCAATTCCTCAAGCCTGGAGGGTAGGCTTGTGCCTGCAGCCAAGAGGTATGTTCACAGACTTAACGCAGAGCTTTGGGGACCTGGGGAAAAGGCAGAATTCCTCCTTCCCAGTCCCAAATGGTGAGCACTTTTATTGTGCATTAAAGCAAAAGGGAATACACTTCTGTTAATACCACACAGCCTCACAAAGTGCCCAGAAAACCCCTTATGAGTGTAAAGTACCGGAAAGGTAAATGGCTTTATCAACCATGAACTCCTCGGCGAAACGGATGTGACAGAAATTCTTCTTGCTTTTCCGAATGGCTGTGATGTCGCCACACTGCTCGAAGACCTCCTGGATGATTTCCTCAGTGGCGTTTTCCGGTAATCCTCCAACAAACACGGTCTTACACCCCGGAGGCCGTTCTCTTGTGGAGGGAGGCGGGAGATCTGAGAATCAGAGCACAGGGTGTTTTGCCTTTTATTTACTTTCGATCTATTTTTTTTTCCCCTCTTTTCTCTGGTCTCCCTGGCAAAAGTCACACTCAGAGACTAACTTTATTCTGAGCAAGGATGACCATCCAGGGCAACGGGCACGGCTGGGAGTGCCCTGTTTTCAGTGCTGGCTGCCTCCCTATCTCTCCTTCCCTCTCTGTGTTCCTTTCCACACAGATTGGCTAGGCTCACCCGTGAAAAGAGATAAAGCAAATGCGAGCATAATTTCATTTCTCCTTGATAATACAGAGGCCCAGAAAACTGGAGGGGGCGGGGGTAGGGGGGAAGCCTTCACGAAGTACAAAGCACGATGAAATGACAACATGATGAAAAACCAAGGCTGGTTATCGGCTTTGTCTTGCTGCGGTATAATGGAGCGATGGGGCAGAACGGAGAACGGAGCCTGAAAGCGGGCACAGTACTTACTTGGCTGGGAAACACCGAGCCTGAAAATAAAACACTTTCCAAAAAAAATTATTCACGTTTAAATGAGAAAACTACTACATTTGAGGGAGGCTGTTTAAAAAGATAAAATGTACACTGTCACAACATTTTACCTAGTTTATATGTAGATTACTAAAGCAATGTTCTGGAAAGTCCACTTTAAAAAGGCAACACTGATTAATATGAATAAAAAAAAAAAGCATTCCAGCTATTTATGCCCATAAACTTAGTATGAGAAGTTAAATTAAAAAACAAAAAAGACTAACCTATTTGTTTCATCCAATGACTGTTTCCTTAAGTGAAGGCAATCTGGCCCAGGAGTTCTGAGATACAGGCTCCCCCAACCAAAATTGCTAACTGCCAAATTAATTCCGTCTTCCATCTAGCAAAACACATTCCAGAGTTTCGCTCCTGCATTTGTGAAGATGGATGGAAGTGTTTGCATATTTCACACTCTGATCTGCAGCAAATGCTCGACTTTATTGTGTGCAAAAAGATTCTTAATGCTAGCTATCCATCCCCAGCCCCACAGGCGCCCTTCGGGGAGTCGACTCAGCTCCTGGACAGACCCAGGGACCCACCGATGTGTTCTGTCCACGACACAAAAGCACCTCTGTGGCAGGATCCCTGCTCCGTGGTCCGAGGTGGAAGCACGTGGAGCCACGTCTGAAAATGAACGTAATACTGCATGCAAAAAGCAAGACACGGAAACCTGATGATCCGATCACGTCTCACATTGGCCACTTACTTGGATTTTGAGGGAAAAGGGTGCAACTCTTGCAGTGGATTATTTCTTTGACCACAGCCACTTCTGTTGGCGGCGGGGGTGGGACCAGCCCCAGGCCCGGTATCATTGGGTTAATAGGGGTGATCCCAGTCATCATGTTGAGGCCTGGATCAAAGCCAGGGACGCAGATCGAGTCTGGAAAGGACACAAGGTATCATTTTGGTGGGTGGACCTTCTGCGGTTTTTGTGGTTACTTTGGCTGTTTTCCTGCAAAGGTGGCTTGACTTGAGGCTTTCTATTTTTCAGGGTTTTCTCGTAGCATACATACAGCAATATAGAAAGCTATTGCAGAAAGGTCAAGAGAAAATAAAAGCTGAACTTAATGCTTTATGGAAAGGAAGTTATATTACTTAAAATATTAACATGGCAGGACTGAACACAGCATTATTGAAGTGTAAAACCACACATCATGAAGCCTTGCTATTGTCAAGTCCAATTTCTGTGTCTTAACTTCAAGGCAGATGTGACTGCCTCATGACCCAGGATGTGGCAAGAATACATTTAACACTGAAGTGCCCAGTGAATCTAATGGTCAACCTGGTTTTATCAAAAAAGCCTTCTTCCCCAAGTGACCTAGATTTAAGAAGTTCAATTTACAATGTACATAATTTATAATGACGCATATACAAATGATGGACATACAACATCATAGACAAATGTTGCATTCAGATTCAACTGAACCTACTGACCCCAGGAAATAAGAAACAAGGAGTTATAATTGTGAAGGCTGGTCAGACACACTATGTGCACACTCAGTCGTGGCCAACTCTTTTGCAGCCCCATAGACTGTGTAGCCCTCCAAGCGCCACTGTCCATGGGATTTCTCAGGCAAGAATACTAGAGTGGGTTTATCATTTCCTTCTCCAGGGGATCTTCCTGATCCAGGGATCGAACTTACATCTCCTGAGGCTCCTGCATTGGCAGGTGGTGTCTTTATCGCTGAGCCACCTGGGAAGCCCACAGGTTAGATACCTGTGGACCTAAAACTAGCTTTATACAATTTCTGAGCTCTACTGGATAATTACACATTCTTCCTCTAATTCAGTCAGCAAATTATTGACTGCCCTTCTGAAATCTTTATTTGTTGGATAAAAATAATGCAACTTTAGGGCTTCCTTGGTAGCTCAGTGGTAAAGAATTCACCTGCCAATGCAGGAGAGGTGGGTTCGAATCCCTGATCCGGGAGGATCCCACATGCTGCAGAACAACTATGTCCGTGAGCCACAACTATGGAGCCTGTGCTCTAGAGCCTCGGAGCTGCAACTATGGAGCCCACGTGCCGCAACTACTGAAGCCCGTGTGCCTTAGAGCCCAGTTCCATAACAAGAGAAGTCTTTGCAAATAAGAAGCATGCTCACCTCAACCAGAGAGTAGCCCTCACTCCCTGCAACTAGAGAAGAGCCTATGGCAGCAGTGAAAACCCAGAATAGCCAAAATAAATAAATGAACAATTTTCAACAAAGAAAGGCTTGATTTAAAAAAAATGCAACTTTATGTCCTGCATAAAGGTGGCAGGACATAAGAAGGATGGGGTTTCCAATATAAACACTGAATTGGCGTGTGTGGGTGTGTGCGTGCTTGTGTTTAGTGTGATGATAAAATAAGTCATTTCAAAGGTGATATAAAGGGTTTTTTTTTTAATGAGTACGACCTTTCTAAGAGTAGGGATGGTTACAGTGCACTGAGCCTGTGAGTCGCCGCAAGGGGATCTCCCTCCTGGGAATTTCTCAGTTTTCAGGCAACGGATCCTCTGGCTGGTGGGGCGACAGGGCTCCTTGGCACCCCAGACGCCTCCAGTGGAAGCCCGGGTGGCTCCCCCTGCAGTCCCCGGGGAGGATGTCTCCCTCTCCTTTTTCCCCGCCGTTATTCTAGCTCATTCCCTGTCCTCCCTCCTGCCTGTCTCCTCTGCGGTGCTCCTGTCCAGCTCGCGCCTCAGGCTCTGGTGAGGCCTCCCTCTGTTCACCGGTTCTGACACATCAGCTAAGCCCAGCGGCAGGTGAAGAATGGACAACGACAGGCTTGCTTTACTGAGACACACCAGGGGACACCGAAGGCTCTTCTAGAAGGAAGTTTCTCAGAGCTTTCTTTCAGCTCCTCGGGATATTTCCACTCCTCTCCTGGGTTAGACAGAAACAGCAGCAGGCTGGTCCTACTTATAACCCCCAGAGGACCCCTGTCCCATTTATGAGGAGCTCTGTTTAATTTGGCTGCATACTCTCTTTAGTAAAATGAGGCGGGGCTTGGGGTTTGGTTTTGGCTTTTTTAGAAAAAAGAAACCCTCCGTGTTGGGCTTCTCTGGTAGTCTAGTGGGTGAAGAGTCCGCCTCACAGTGCAAGGGGCACTGGTTCAATCCCTGGCCTGGGAGGATCCCACGTGCCGCAGAGCGGCTGGACCTGTGTGTCCAGTGAGGAGCCAGTGCTCTGGAGCGCATGCGCCCAGAGCCGGTGCTCTGCAGGGAGAGAGGCCACCGTGATGGGAGGCCCACACAGGCCAAGGAACAAATATGGATGAAAATAAACGAATAACCATTAAGAGAGGCCAAAATTTAAGAAAAAAAAGTAAAAAAAAAAAGAAAGAACGAAACCCTCAATAATAAGCACTGTCTTTCAGAGTCGACATCCTTACATTGTAGGCATTTCTTCTATAACTATGGGTCTTAGTTTCTTTGTCACTCTGAAGGGGCTTTTGAGTGGATAATCTCTGGGAGCAGGAGCCTCTGAGGACTCCAGGATTCTGCACTGATCATTGTTCAAAACAAAATGAGGTGCAAATAATGTCAACATGTGAAGCGACAGAGCCAAGTCCAATACTTCAGTTGTTTGTTTGAAACCCTCATCAAGCTTCACAGGTCTGATTCCCATTTCACAGATAAAAGAATTGAGGCTCAAAGCATGAAAGTGAGATTTCCGACATCACAAAGCAAACAAGTGGCAAAGCTGGGACTAGGGTCTCTGGTTCTGGATTGAAACATGCCTTTTTAGAACCACTTCAAAGTTTCCACTAAGAATGACCCAACACTATCATTCCCAGAATGCTTGCCATGACTACAAATGTACTCTACTCTTGAAAAAAACAAATAAAAAAAAAAAAAAAAACCACCCCAAATCAATACACAGTCTTCTAATCTGGATGCCAATTCTAAAGAAGTTCCAGAACAGAATGACTTCCCATATCATCATCACTGACATAACACATCATATTGGCTTTTAAGGGGAATAGATTAGAAATATAAATATCACCACGGGGAATAATGGCATGCTAATGAACGCCCTTTTAAAAATCTCACTCGTACGTGACAGTTGTCTGCTTCTTTCCTGGCCTGGCTCTTACCATTGTTTGCCAACACAGGGTGATTTAAGGCTGAAACTACTCAGGACTGCAGACCCTGAAATGAGAGCTCTGCAAATTATAATAACCAGATGTTTCCCCAAGTGAGACGAGAGGTCCAGTCCTTGCATTCTCTTTTAGATGTAACAGACTCTTGTTTTCTTTTAGAAGGCCAAATAAATAGATACAAATGATACGACTCTTCAAATATTTCAAAACATCTGAATACACAGCAAGAGTTTTTGGCTTTTTCTGAGATATGAATACAAAGAGACTGAATGGAGTTTAATGAAATCTGCCTTGTGAGCGGAGTAGCCTGAAAAGTGCTTAGCAAGGAATTAACACTTAAATTATGTTGGATCTCCAAGGGTCTGATATTCAGCATCTGAGAGGAAAGATTGGACTTACACTACCATATGTAAAATAGATAACCAGTGGGAATTTGCTGTATGACTCAGGGAACTGAAATAGGGGCTCTGTAAGCACCTGAGGGGGTAGGATGGGGTGAGAGGAAGGTTCAAGAGGGAGGGGATATATGTTGATTCACGTTGACGGTTGGCAGAAAACAATAAAAGTCTGTAAAGCAACTGTCCTTCCATTTAAAAAAGAAAGTAATTAAAAAATTATGAACCCATTCCTTGTTAACAATATAGGAACAGGGCTTCCCTGGTGGTCTAGTGGGTAAGGACACCACCTTGCAGTGCAAGGGGCGCCAGTTCGATCCCTGGCCTGGGAAGATCCCACATGCTGCGGAGCGGCTGGGCCGACGTGTCCAATTACCGAGCCGGAGCTCTGGAGTGAGTGCGCCCAGAGCCGGTGCTCTACGACGACAGACGCCACCGCGATGGAATGCCCACACGGGCCAAAGAACAAAGATGGATGAAACTAGACAAATGAAAGACTACCCCCGCCAAAAATTAAAAAAAAACAAACAAAAAAACAACAACAAAAAAACAAATATAGGAACAGATGAAAGTTGTTTTCTCAGCACGGGAGCCCATTATGACTAATGCATTAAAGCAAATGCACAGGTTTTGAGAGTCTGAGAGAGACATGTGTGTAACAAGACAAAGGTGAGGAGAGAATGTAGGTTCTCTGAGTCAGTTCATTACCTTATCTTGCTTTGAACTTGAGAGGTGGTGAGCTCTAATTCCACTTGGGGAAAAGAGGGAGGAGGTAGAAACTGCAGCAAGGAAGAATGCAATTAAGCTATGACAAATCAAGACAGAGCATTAAAAGACAGAGCCATCACTTTGCCGACAAAGGTCCCTGTAATCAAACCTATAATTTTGCTAGGAGTCTTCTTTATAGACGGCTGAGCACTGAAAAATGGGTGCTTTCAAACTGTGGTGCTGGAGAAGACTCTTGAGAGTCTCTTGGTCTGCAAGGAGATCAAACCAGTCCATCCTAAAGGAAATCAACCCTGAATATTCATGGGAAGAACTGATGCTGAAGCTGAAGCTCCAGTACTTTGGCCACCTGATGTGAAGAGCTGACTCTCTGGAAAAGACCCTGATGCTGGGGAAGACTGAGGGCAAGAAGAGAAAGGGGTGACAGAGGATGAGATGGCTGGATGGCATCACTGACTCAATGGACATGAGTGTGAGCAAACGCCGGGAGACGGTGAAGGACAGGGAAGCCTGGCTTGCTACCATCCGTGGGGTGGCCAAGAGTTGGACACGACTGAGCGACTGAACAACAACATGCACACAGAACTTTCTTCTGGAACCTACATAAGCAAGAGAAAGTGTCTCTTGCTGCCACAGTTGCGGCCCTGTCCAGCTCCTCTCCGTGTGGCTGGCGTCAAGCACACAGGCAGTGGCGCTGAAGCATGTTTTAGTTGTCTTTTCCCAATCGAACAAGACAAACACAGAAACAAAAGTCCTGTTCACCCATCTGTGGTCCAGTTTCATCAAACAGAAGAGCATTTCTCAGAGGGCAACCTGCAGTCTGGGTTCCAGGCTTGAGAGGTGTGGCAGTTGAATCCACCTTTTCATTCATTTGACATGTGCTGGGCACATACTATTGTCGGGGTCTGGAGTTATGGAGATAAGAGTAACACGTTCGCCACTTGGGGAAATCACAGGAGTTGAAGAGAGCCTGAAGAGTGAGGACCACACACGGCAGAAGAGCTGAGAAATGTGAATGGAAGCTCAAAGGGCTGAAAGAGTCGTCCAGGAAGAGGCCGGCCAGAGGGAACCTGGAAGGCAGGGAGAACTCTGAATAATCATCCAAGCGCACAGTAGGTAAGCATGTGACAGTGTGGCCACGAGGTCATGAGGAGATCTTGCCATTTGAGCCAGTGCGCCATTGTTGGATGGTGGCCACTGAAGGTCACGTGTGCCCTCTGCCCGGCCACGGGCCCTGTGCTGTGTCTCTGCTGCTCTCCACCCTTCCTGCTCTTTTCATCTGCTGCCCCTCCAGCCATAGCGTGCCCCTTCTCTGTCCTTCCAGGCAATGCCTGAGGAAAGTCTCATGTTTAAGGTGAAAACTAGATCCTATGAAAGCTTCCCGGGTGGCTCAATGTTAAAAGAACCCACAGGCCAAAGCAGGAACCGTAGACGCCATGGGTTTGATCCCTGGGTTGGGAAGATCCCCCAGAGAAGGGCATGGCAACCCACTCCAGTATTCTTGCCTGGAGAGTCCCATGGACAGCAGAGGCTGGGGTTGCAAAGAACTGGACAAGACGAGACAAGCGTGCACAGAGAGATCCTATTTGAAAGAAAGGCAATCAAAGCCTGGTGTCCAGTTAAAGCCAGACAGAGCTAGGTTAGGTGTGGGCTGGCCTGCAGCTGAGGGGCAGATGCAAGTTGGCAGTGCCAAGAACGGGGGCAGCCCAGTCGCAGGACACAGTGTTCCAGGAGAAGAAGAGAGGCGGGAACCCAGCCAGCTGGTAGCATGAGAGGCCTGGAGATGGGCAGAGGCTGTCAGCAGCAGACAAACACGAGGCCAGGCTGCCTGGCTCCCACCGGTGTCTCCTGGCAGAGCCAGGCCACAAAGCCCGGGCCACCCTGGTCCACGATTCTGACTCAGTTCAGGGGGACATGGAGTTTGGCAGCAATGTTACAGGGTTATAGGTTAAGAAAAACCAGGAAGTCAGGCAGGCAGCAGGTGCCGGGAGCTGAGGCCTGGGGTTTGTAGGAGGCGGCAGACCACCTGGTCATCGGTCCCAGGGCACAGGTCAGAGTGTGACCAGGCCCCCCCCTTTTTGGGGGCCCCCGGAAGCTGAGAAATGTGAATGGAAGCTCAAAGGGCTGAAAGAGTCGTCCAGGAAGAGGCCGGCCAGAGGGAACCTGGAAGGCAGGGAGAACTCTGAATAATCATCCAAGCGCACAGTAGGTAAGCATGTGACAGTGTGGCCACGAGGTCATGAGGAGATCTTGCCATTTGAGCCAGTGCGCCATTGTTGGATGGTGGCCACTGAAGGTCACGTGTGCCCTCTGCCCGGCCACGGGCCCTGTGCTGTGTCTCTGCTGCTCTCCACCCTTCCTGCTCTTTTCATCTGCTGCCCCTCCAGCCATAGCGTGCCCCTTCTCTGTCCTTCCAGGCAATGCCTGAGGAAAGTCTCATGTTTAAGGTGAAAACTAGATCCTATGAAAGCTTCCCGGGTGGCTCAATGTTAAAAGAACCCACAGGCCAAAGCAGGAACCGTAGACGCCATGGGTTTGATCCCTGGGTTGGGAAGATCCCCCAGAGAAGGGCATGGCAACCCACTCCAGTATTCTTGCCTGGAGAGTCCCATGGACAGCAGAGGCTGGGGTTGCAAAGAACTGGACAAGACGGAGCAAGCGTGCACAGAGAGATCCTATTTGAAAGAAAGGCAATCAAAGCCTGGTGTCCAGTTAAAGCCAGACAGAGCTAGGTTAGGTGTGGGCTGGCCTGCAGCTGAGGGGCAGATGCAAGTTGGCAGTGCCAAGAACGGGGGCAGCCCAGTCGCAGGACACAGTGTTCCAGGAGAAGAAGAGAGGCGGGAACCCAGCCAGCTGGTAGCATGAGAGGCCTGGAGATGGGCAGAGGCTGTCAGCAGCAGACAAACACGAGGCCAGGCTGCCTGGCTCCCACCGGTGTCTCCTGGCAGAGCCAGGCCACAAAGCCCGGGCCACCCTGGTCCACGATTCTGACTCAGTTCAGGGGGACATGGAGTTTGGCAGCAATGTTACAGGGTTATAGGTTAAGAAAAACCAGGAAGTCAGGCAGGCAGCAGGTGCCGGGAGCTGAGGCCTGGGGTTTGTAGGAGGCGGCAGACCACCTGGTCATCGGTCCCAGGGCACAGGTCAGAGTGTGACCAGGCCAACCCACTGGGACCCTGTTTCTGAATTCCAGAAACAGGGTGCTGGGGTCCCCTTTCCTCCTACCTGAGGTCCAGAAGAGACCTCAAGTCCAGGGAGATGTCAGATGTTGGGGTGCAGGGCCCAGGACTTGCACAGACAGACCGGTTGGAGGGGGTCCCAACAGACATGCAGTGGCTCCCCTCCTTTCTCCAGAAGACACATTGACTGAAAACACGATCTGTGGTCACTCATAGAGAAACCACATGATACAGGAGGACATTCTGTTTGCTGGAAGTTGAGGATGGAGAGACTGTTTTTCACAACAGTTTCTCATGGCAACTGACAAGTCCTGTTCTCCTGTAAGATCAGTGAAGTTCATGGACTATTAGAGTAATAAACGTTTTCCAATCCAGGTCCTCCTTTTCTTTATTATTCCTAAAAATCAATTCATGATCAACAAAGAAAAGCAGTTGCTGAAAAGGTGATCTTGAAGTAGACAGATATAAGGGCATAGCTGGGTGACCATGAGGCCAGCTGGTTGCTTAACCTCTCTAGGTTTGGTTGTCTTCATTAGGCAAAGGTAAGCATGGACGCTGGACATGCCACCTTCACAAAGAGGCAGCGTCGCAGAAGACCCTCCGCAGGACAGTCATGCGCTGCATGTACCTGCCCAAGTCTGCAACCAGAGGTCCTGCGGTCAGGACCCTGGGTATCCCACACACTGACTGTGGGACCTCAGGAAACTGAACCAACCCTGTGAAGCCTCATTTGTAGTAGTATCTGTAAAATGGGGACCATCATATTTCAATCTGAATGTCCCTGGGTGGATTCAGTCAGTTCACTTCAATCGCTTAGTCGTGTCTGACTCTGGGACCCCGTGGGCTGCAGCGCGTCAGGCTTCCCTGCCCTTCACCGTCTCCGGGAGCCTGCTCACACTCATGTCCACTGAGTCAGGGATGCCATTCAACCATCTCGTCTCGTCCTTTGCTGTCCCCTTCTCCGTCTGCCTTCTATTTTCCCCAGCATCAGGGTCTTTTCCAATGAGTCATCTCTTTGCATCAGTTGGCCAAAGTATTGGAGCTTCAGCTTCAGTACCAGTCCTTCAGATGAATATTCAGGGCTGATCCTTAGGATTGACTGGGTTGATCTTGCTGTCCAAGGGACTCTCAAGAGTCTTCTCCAGCACCACAGTTTGAAGGCACCAGTTCTTTGGTGCTCTGACTTCTTTATGGTCCAACTGGCACATCCATACATGACTACTAGAAAAACCATAGCTTTGACTATACAGTCCTTTGTTGGCAAAATGGGTGGATTAAACAGGATTAAGTAAAAACCCACAGTGTTTAACATAATGTCCAACACATCTTAAGTATGCAGGAAATGGTAAAAGATACATACAACATGAATATGGCTTTCTACATCTACTAATGTAACCTTATGTAAGGATGTTATCGACATTGTATACCTATAAAAGACCATCATGGGGCTTCCCTGGTGGTTCACAGGTGAAGAATCTACCTGACAATGCAAGAGACACAGGTTCGATTCCTGATTCGAGAAGATGCCATGTGCTGCGGAGCAACAGAGACCATGCATCACGACTTCTGAGCTTGTGAACCACCACCACTGAGCCCCCATGCCTCAACGACTGAAGCCCACGCGCCTGAGGAGCCTGAGCTCTGCAACAAGAGAGCCCACTGCCGTGAGAAGCCAAGAGGCTGCAACAAGGATTAGTCACTGTTCACCTCAGCCAAAGAAAAGCCCGTGCAGCAGTGAACACCCAGCACAGGCAAAAATATATAAATACATAAAACTATTTTAGAAAACCATGACCGTAGACATCATCTGACGAACATGTCAGGTGCCCACTAGGTGCTGCATGTTTTGCCAGGTACTTTGGCCTGCAAAGACAAAGATGGGGGTCCTTTCTCTGTGGAAGCAACAACATAGTGGCAGAAACAACCACGCTGAAAATGAGAATACAGTGTGATAACCGTCGAGGAAGAGGCAAACGAGAGGTGCTATGGAAACAGAAGGAGGCCTAAGAACCAGTCTGGAGGGGACGTCATGGCTTAAACTGGGTGCCCCCTGAACGGGTATGCTGAAGTGCTAATTCCCCAGATACCCGAGAGTGACTCTTTAGAAATGGGTCTTTGTGGATGCACTCAAGTGAAGGTAAGGTCACACTCTGGTTAGGATGGGCCCTATTGATCAGCACTGTAGATGTAGACATAGAAATATGAGAGGAGAGACAGAAAGAAACACACAGAGAAGATGGAGGCGGTGACTGAGTCTATGAGGCATCAAGCCAAGAAATCCCATGGACCAGTGATGAAACCACAGCTAGGAGAAAAGTGTGAAACTGAGTCTCTTCTAGACCCTTCAGAGAAAGGGTAGCCTTGACAACACCTCGATTCCCAGACTTCTCGCCTCCAGAACTGTGAGAGAAGACATTTCCACTCTAAGTTCTCCCACTGACTGTCGTGAGAGCCCTAGGACCCGACTCAGTCCTAAAAGGATGGCCATCTATGGGGCTTTTCCCTTGGGTTGGTTCACAGGTGAAGAATCTACCTGACAATGCAAGAGACACAGGTTCGATTCCTGATTCGAGAAGATGCCATGTGCTGCGGAGCAACAGAGACCATGCATCACGACTTCTGAGCTTGTGAACCACCACCACTGAGCCCCCATGCCTCAACGACTGAAGCCCACGCGCCTGAGGAGCCTGAGCTCTGCAACAAGAGAGCCCACTGCCGTGAGAAGCCAAGAGGCTGCAACAAGGATTAGTCACTGTTCACCTCAGCCAAAGAAAAGCCCGTGCAGCAGTGAACCCCCAGCACAGGCAAAAATATCTAAATACATACAACTATTTTAGAAAACCATGACCGTAGACATCATCTGACGAACATGTCAGGTGCCCACTAGGTGCTGCATGTTTTGCCAGGTACTTTGGCCTGCAAAGACAAAGATGGGGGTCCTTTCTCTGTGGAAGCAACAACATAGTGGCAGAAACAACCACGCTGAAAATGAGAATACAGTGTGATAACCGTCGAGGAAGAGGCAAAGCGAGAGGTGCTATGGAAACAGAAGGAGGCCTAAGAACCAGTCTGGAGGGGACGTCATGGCTTAAACTGGGTGCCCCCTGAACGGGTATGCTGAAGTGCTAATTCCCCAGATACCCGAGAGTGACTCTTTAGAAATGGGTCTTTGTGGATGCACTCAAGTGAAGGTAAGGTCACACTCTGGTTAGGATGGGCCCTATTGATCAGCACTGTAGATGTAGACATAGAAATATGAGAGGAGAGACAGAAAGAAACACACAGAGAAGATGGAGGCGGTGACTGAGTCTATGAGGCATCAAGCCAAGAAATCCCATGGACCAGTGATGAAACCACAGCTAGGAGAAAAGTGTGAAACTGAGTCTCTTCTAGACCCTTCAGAGAAAGGGTAGCCTTGACAACACCTCGATTCCCAGACTTCTCGCCTCCAGAACTGTGAGAGAAGACATTTCCACTCTAAGTTCTCCCACTGACTGTCGTGAGAGCCCTAGGCTGACCACTGACTCGAGTCCTAAAAGGATGGCTCCTCTCTAGGCAGTGAGCATACAAAAAAGGCATTTCCACAACATCCTTATCGGGATCATAAACACACAGAGAGCTCTAAATATTCTCTTGGAAGAAATGTTCAAAACCAGTCCCCTGGAGGCAGAACCGCTGTCCGGTTTTTCCCGCTGTGGACAAACAGCCCTTGAAGATGGCCACATATTTGTCAAGGACAATTAGATCACACAGATGGTAAGTGAACATAATAATGTGCTTTTATACAATGAGCGAATGCCTACCCGCAGAATGTTTACGAAAGCAAACTTGGAAACGCCGATGTGATTTTCCCAAAGAGACCCAGAGGTGGAGAGGCCTGTGTGCCACGTAAACCCAAGATGCCCATCCCAAGTGAGTGCCGCAGCCCGCCCCTTGTGCGTGCGTTACCAAACAGTGACCTCATTCCGTCAGTAAAGCCCTCGGTCTCCTTCTGGGGAGACATATCACTGGCAGTTGGAGGAACACAGATGTCAACAGCTATTTTCAAGGCCTGCTGACTTGAGTGAGGAGATCAGTGCCCATGTCTGAAAATATGACGTGACACGAAGTGAACAGGATTTTCAAAACTCCTGAGGAAAACCAGTGCAGGGAAGAGTCGACGGCCGGAACGTTCTCTGTCAGATCTTTCTAGCAACCTGCACAAGGGGACCAGGCATGTCTGGATGGAGTGGGAGGTAAACACCCATCAAAGGCTCTGAAAAATTCATTCGTGCTGGGGGTGGGGGGATCTGAATTCGCTACCAGAGCAGTTTTGATCCTGAGGCCTGAGCTGTCACACTCCAAGGGAGCCGCCCTGTGCCCCTCGGCTTGCTGAACACGCTCTTCAGGCACAATGGGCCTCAGCGCTGGGGCATAACAACCTCACTGGCAATACCAGAATGGTGGGAGGGCTTTGTTTAGACAAGGAAGCCAGGGCCCCTGGGCATTACCATACATGAACACACTGCAAAGCTTCAGGAGAGGCCTCAGTCCTACCATCTTGCGCCTCCAGAACTGTGAGAGAAGACATTTCCACTCTAAGTTCTCCCACTGACTGTCGTGAGAGCCCTAGGCTGACCACTGACTCGAGTCCTAAAAGGATGGCTCCTCTCTAGGCAGTGAGCATACAAAAAAGGCATTTCCACAACATCCTTATCGGGATCATAAACACACAGAGAGCTCTAAATATTCTCTTGGAAGAAATGTTCAAAACCAGTCCCCTGGAGGCAGAACCGCTGTCCGGTTTTTCCCGCTGTGGACAAACAGCCCTTGAAGATGGCCACATATTTGTCAAGGACAATTAGATCACACAGATGGTAAGTGAACATAATAATGTGCTTTTATACAATGAGCGAATGCCTACCCGCAGAATGTTTACGAAAGCAAACTTGGAAACGCCGATGTGATTTTCCCAAAGAGACCCAGAGGTGGAGAGGCCTGTGTGCCACGTAAACCCAAGATGCCCATCCCAAGTGAGTGCCCGCAGCCCCGCCCCGCGGTGCGTGCGTTACCAAACAGTGACCTCATTCCGTCAGTAAAGCCCTCGGTCTCCTTCTGGGGAGACATATCACTGGCAGTTGGAGGAACACAGATGTCAACAGCTATTTTCAAGGCCTGCTGACTTGAGTGAGGAGATCAGTGCCCATGTCTGAAAATATGACGTGACACGAAGTGAACAGGATTTTCAAAACTCCTGAGGAAAACCAGTGCAGGGAAGAGTCGACGGCCGGAACGTTCTCTGTCAGATCTTTCTAGCAACCTGCACAAGGGGACCAGGCATGTCTGGATGGAGTGGGAGGTAAACACCCATCAAAGGCTCTGAAAAATTCATTCGTGCTGGGGGTGGGGGGATCTGAATTCGCTACCAGAGCAGTTTTGATCCTGAGGCCTGAGCTGTCACACTCCAAGGGAGCCGCCCTGTGCCCCTCGGCTTGCTGAACACGCTCTTCAGGCACAATGGGCCTCAGCGCTGGGGCATAACAACCTCACTGGCAATACCAGAATGGTGGGGAGGGCTTTGTTTAGACAAGGAAGCCAGGGCCCCTGGGCATTACCATACATGAACACACTGCAAAGCTTCAGGAGACTTGGACATCTCCTAGTCCTACCATCTTGATTTGGAGATGAGAAAACTGAGACCCAGTGAGGCTAAGTGACTTGCCCAAAGCCACACAGCTGATGCGGTGTAAAGTAAGAACTGGAATCAAAAGCCCTGTGCTTGGTCAGTGTGCATTTGCAGGCTCCGGTGCCTCTCCGCTCTGCCTTATTGGGATATTTCCAGTGACAGCACATTTCTGCCTCCATTTTCTAATGGTTTTCTTTTTCTTTTTTTGATGTGGATCATATTTCAAGTCTTTACTGAAGTCATTACAACATTACTTCTGTTTTATCTTTCAGTTTTCTTGGCCATGAAGCATGTGCGATTTTAGCTCTCCATCCAAAGGCTGAACCCACACCCCCTGCATTGCAAAGTGAGCTCTCAACCACTGGGCCACTAGGAAATTCCCTCTACTGGTTTTAAAGATAAGAAACTGACTGCCAAGCATCCAAGAAGTGATGTTCCCAAACTGTGGTACTAAAGAAGACTCTTGAGAGTCCCTTGGGCAGCAAGGAGATCAAACCAGTCCATCCTAAAGGAGACCAACCCTGAATAGTCACTGGAAGGACTGACTTGAAGCTCCAATACTCTGGTCACATGAGGGGAAGAGGTGACTCATTGGAGAAGATCCTGATGCTGGGAACGACTGAGGGTAACAGGAAAAGTGGGCAACAGAGGATGAGATGGCTGGATGGCATCACTGACTCAAAGGACGTGAGTCTGCACAAGCTCCAGGAGATGGGGAAGGACAGGGGAGCCTGGTGTGCTGTGGTCCATGGGGTCGCAAAGTGTCAGATATGACTCAGCCACTGAGCAACCACCACAGCCTATGCTGATTCAGGACGGGACATCCTAAAAAATCTGCTGTCTTTCATCTGTCCCCAGGCCTAGTTCTCTCTCCCACTTTACTGCTCAAACCTGTTGGGTCTATGGGACAGTAGGCTAGCTTTGCTGGTTGCTAATGGCCAGCAATAAGGGACATCTGCAAGGCCAGCGATGAGAAACCCTCTCCCTGGGACTCTTGCAACACAAAGGAGTTCTCTAGAAGTTACCTCATAACCCAGATATGAGTCATGCAAAACCTGCCAAAAGTTTTTTCACTGCAAGCCTATAAAACCCCCACTACCTCTTCCCTGGGTGCGACGTCACCAGCCCAATCTGTGGACCCGTGAACCTCGCCCGAGAACTTCCCAATAAACCTTTTGTTTGCCTCTAACCCCTGGTCCTGCCTGTCTCTTGCTGCGCCAGAAAACCTTACAAAACCCATGAAGAAAGGTCACATGAACACCGAGTTTCCTCTCAGCCACCCTGGGCACCTGGCTCCCGTAGTCCTTTCAGTTTTCGAGAAGTCTGGGGTTTCCAGAGGCTGACCACTCGCTGCTGATCGGTCAGCAGCACTCTCTCCCTTTCTGGATTCTGAACTCGGTGGCCTCGCTGACTTGGTGCAGCCTGACCGCAAGATGGTGGTCACCTCGGGAGGCCTGCTCCGTGCCAGACGGTGCTGAATGTTTCGAGTCCTCTCGTGATTTGGGTCTTTCTGGCAACTCCATCTCGGAGTGGACACCAACGGACCCCCTCAATCAACCGGAACACACACCTTGCCTCCTCAGATGCTATCAGGGCCGTTTTAGGGCTGACACTGTGAAACAAACAGAAGGCTCTGCATTCTGCGTGGCATTTTCCTCAGTCTGTTGTTTCCAGTTCTCCTCCTGTTTTGAATGTTTCCTCCTGATCGGGAACGAGGTAACAGGAAAAGTGGGCAACAGAGGATGAGATGGCTGGATGGCATCACTGACTCAAAGGACGTGAGTCTGCACAAGCTCCAGGAGATGGGGAAGGACAGGGGAGCCTGGTGTGCTGTGGTCCATGGGGTCGCAAAGTGTCAGATATGACTCAGCCACTGAGCAACCACCACAGCCTATGCTGATTCAGGACGGGACATCCTAAAAAATCTGCTGTCTTTCATCTGTCCCCAGGCCTAGTTCTCTCTCCCACTTTACTGCTCAAACCTGTTGGGTCTATGGGACAGTAGGCTAGCTTTGCTGGTTGCTAATGGCCAGCAATAAGGGACATCTGCAAGGCCAGCGATGAGAAACCCTCTCCCTGGGACTCTTGCAACACAAAGGAGTTCTCTAGAAGTTACCTCATAACCCAGATATGAGTCATGCAAAACCTGCCAAAAGTTTTTTCACTGCAAGCCTATAAAACCCCCACTACCTCTTCCCTGGGTGCGACGTCACCAGCCCAATCTGTGGACCCGTGAACCTCGCCGAGAACTTCCCAATAAACCTTTTGTTTGCCTCTAACCCCTGGTCCTGCCTGTCTCTTGCTGCGCCAGAAAACCTTACAAAACCCATGAAGAAAGGTCACATGAACACCGAGTTTCCTCTCAGCCACCCTGGGCACCTGGCTCCCGTAGTCCTTTCAGTTTTCGAGAAGTCTGGGGTTTCCAGAGGCTGACCACTCGCTGCTGATCGGTCAGCAGCACTCTCTCCCTTTCTGGATTCTGAACTCGGTGGCCTCGCTGACTTGGTGCAGCCTGACCGCAAGATGGTGGTCACCTCGGGAGGCCTGCTCCGTGCCAGACGGTGCTGAATGTTTCGAGTCCTCTCGTGATTTGGGTCTTTCTGGCAACTCCATCTCGGAGTGGACACCAACGGACCCCCTCAATCAACCGGAACACACACCTTGCCTCCTCAGATGCTATCAGGGCCGTTTTAGGGCTGACACTGTGAAACAAACAGAAGGCTCTGCATTCTGCGTGGCATTTTCCTCAGTCTGTTGTTTCCAGTTCTCCTCCTGTTTTGAATGTTTCCTCCTGGGCCTTCAACATCGTGTACAATGGCCAGACAAGTCTTTCTCTAAGTTCCTGCCCTGTCTGATGCCCCAGCAAATTTATCCTCGTAGGTCGCACTCAGCCACAGGGAGAGGGAAGATGCCCCCCCTTAGATCCCATTTAGCACCTTCCCCTTAAGGCGCATCTCTTCTGAATGCTTTGTTACTAATTTTCTCCAGTTTTGAGGACCCTGCCAAGTCCCCTGGCACAAGGGGTGAGCCCTACTTCCTTGTGTTGGGAGCTCGTATTGAGTTCCCTGCCTGGGGACCTCCTGGTATCCTCTAGCTTAATTCTATGTCTTGTCTGGATGTGCTCCATGGCAAATGCTCACAGTGTGCAGGACAGGCGTCCTACTCCAGTCCTCTGAGATGTTCTTCAGCAGACGATGCCTCTTTAGGGTTTTCCATATGTTTTTTTTTTGGCCACATCACATGCCATGTGGGACCTCTTAGGTTCCCCAACCAGGGACCGAATCCATGTCCCCTGAATTTGAAGGGTGGAGTCTTAACCACTGCACCACCAGGGAAGTCCCTTTCCTATTTATTTTATTAATAGCACTTGCCCATCCTCTCAGTTTCTATGTTGAAACTTCTGTAGGCAAACACATCCAGGGTAGGCCTTTTAGACAGGCCTTGAAGGGTTTTCTGCTCATCTTCTTTTCTTCCCCTGTGCCATCCAGGCTCTCACCGGTTGGCATCTGGAGTGCTGTGAAGGCCTCTTTGTCTGCCCAGTGGCTTCTGCTTCTTCCTCACACGCCTCCAGCCCCGCCCCCGCCCCCACCCCCCCGGGGAGGGGATCAGCCTGCGATGCTCACAGGAGGCCCCCGAGGACAGACCCCAACTGGGGCCTCTCAATGACTTCTTTCAAACTTCTTTTCACACCCCTATCTCATTAGATGATGACTAATTTTCTCTCTGTACGACGTTATGTGACTTTGTACAGCACGACTGTTACATCATGATGGGGGGAAGGACTGGATAGGCTCTTGGTGTTCTCTGCTTTGTCCTCACTGACGGGCTCATGGCATGGGAGCAGAAAGGAGAGGCAAATACTTTTAAGAAATACTTTTGAACATTCAGTCAAGCACGTGCAAAGCACTCGTTAATTTGTATCCAGTTACTTATCTGTTTCTCTTCTTATCTTTTCAAGGAGTGGGGACACTCCAGGTATATGCAGAAAGACTAGAGGGTTTATTCCGTACATTTCTTTCTGGCCTTCAATGCCTCTTTGTTCTGTAGGGTGTTTCTCTTCTTTGAACTCAGGGTAATCTCCTGGCATGATTTGATAAAAAGTCTACAGTAGTTAGTGGTCATGACAGCAGAGATGGTATTTCACAGCCTGAGAACATCTTTAACGAGATCTTTCCTTTAAAACCTGCATCTTTCCAAGGCAGCATATGGGGCCTAATCTTCCTGGTATCCTCTAGCTTAATTCTATGTCTTGTCTGGATGTGCTCCATGGCAAATGCTCACAGTGTGCAGGACAGGCGTCCTACTCCAGTCCTCTGAGATGTTCTTCAGCAGACGATGCCTCTTTAGGGTTTTCCATATGTTTTTTTTTTGGCCACATCACATGCCATGTGGGACCTCTTAGGTTCCCCAACCAGGGACCGAATCCATGTCCCTGAATTTGAAGGGTGGAGTCTTAACCACTGCACCACCAGGGAAGTCCCTTTCCTATTTATTTTATTAATAGCACTTGCCCATCCTCTCAGTTTCTATGTTGAAACTTCTGTAGGCAAACACATCCAGGGTAGGCCTTTTAGACAGGCCTTGAAGGGTTTTCTGCTCATCTTCTTTTCTTCCCCTGTGCCATCCAGGCTCTCACCGGTTGGCATCTGGAGTGCTGTGAAGGCCTCTTTGTCTGCCCAGTGGCTTCTGCTTCTTCCTCACACGCCTCCAGCCCCGCCCCCGCCCCCACCCCCCCGGGGAGGGGATCAGCCTGCGATGCTCACAGGAGGCCCCCGAGGACAGACCCCAACTGGGGCCTCTCAATGACTTCTTTCAAACTTCTTTTCACACCCCTATCTCATTAGATGATGACTAATTTTCTCTCTGTACGACGTTATGTGACTTTGTACAGCACGACTGTTACATCATGATGGGGGGAAGGACTGGATAGGCTCTTGGTGTTCTCTGCTTTGTCCTCACTGACGGGCTCATGGCATGGGAGCAGAAAGGAGAGGCAAATACTTTTAAGAAATACTTTTGAACATTCAGTCAAGCACGTGCAAAGCACTCGTTAATTTGTATCCAGTTACTTATCTGTTTCTCTTCTTATCTTTTCAAGGAGTGGGGACACTCCAGGTATATGCAGAAAGACTAGAGGGTTTATTCCGTACATTTCTTTCTGGCCTTCAATGCCTCTTTGTTCTGTAGGGGTGTTTCTCTTCTTTGAACTCAGGGTAATCTCCTGGCATGATTTGATAAAAAGTCTACAGTAGTTAGTGGTCATGACAGCAGAGATGGTATTTCACAGCCTGAGAACATCTTTAACGAGATCTTTCCTTTAAAACCTGCATCTTTCCAAGGCAGCATATGGGGCCTAATCTTTGGATTTTATTTATCAACCTTGGTTTCAGTTTGCAAAGGCATCTGGGAGCTAGGTAACATCTCATAAATTTAAAACAAGAACAGAGGAAAGCGTATTCAACATTTAGCTTCAAAGAAAACATTCACATCATACAGTTTTAAAGAGTTTATGTAGGTTTCAATTGAAACTTACTGTTTGAAGGGGCTGAAGAAACAGTTCTTTCGATAAGATCAGCACTGGGCTGTGGACTTGGAGAGAAAATAGAGCCAAGTTTAAAAGTAAACACTTTACACTTCTAAAGGAAACTCTGAAGCATGTATTGTATTTAAATATGTGGTGGTTCAGTGCTAAGTCCTATCCAATTGTTGCCTGCAGGCTCCTCCACCCACGGGATTTTCCAGGCAAGAATATGGGACTAAAATTAATTTTTCCACTGGAGAGCATCACCTTAACTCGTGGATCCAACACTGTCCCTGGCACCTGGTGTCACCGTCAAGAAGTATCTGTTAGGGGTTTTCGAGGTGGTCCAGAGGGTAAAGAGTTCACCTTGCAGTGCAAGGGCCGCCGGTTCGATCCCTGGCCCGGGAAGATCCCACCTACCGCGGAGCAATTACAAGCCAGCGCTCTGGAGTGCGTGCGCCCAGAGCCGAGGCTCCGCAACAAAGAGAGGCCACTGTGATGGGAGGCCCACACGGGTCAAAGAACAAAAATGGATGAAAAACAAACAAATAAAGAGACCAAAATTTCTTTTTTAAAAAAAGAATGTATCAAAAAAAAAAAAGGAGACATATCTGTTAAGTGAATGAAAAAAATTGCAAACTTCATGGAATTGGCAGAATTCATTCTAAAGGGACAGGACAAGTTCAGGCACGGTGGTGAGAACTTAGAGCCACTGCTTAAGTTCAAGGGAGCTCCGAGAGCAAATGATACCTGGCATTCTGTATATTGACAATTAGCTTATGAGCTGAACGATGAGAGTGATGAAGGATTCTGCTACTCACCCCTCTTAATATGACTGGAAAAATGGCGTGGTTGTTACTTGTTAACAATAATGATTCTGAGAGGCAAAGGACTGTGTGAGGCAGGGTGCCCCAGCCCACAGAAGACGCTGAAAGGACGGGTCTCAGTGCTCGTTAATGTAGCTCTAGACTCTCCTTCCTGCCAGCATGTGGCTGCAAAACACAGACCCGATCCTAGAGGCACGGGGTGGACAGGCAGGAGGGGCAATATGGTATCATTCAACTCCATATGAAGTCAGTTGGCTTGGGCGCACTCAGGAAACTCAGGACAGGAATGGGTGCTTTTTTATTACGACTTACGGTCATGCCAAAGCGAGCAGTATAGCCTAACGGTGGCATAAGAAAGAGGCACTTTATCAGAGCAAAACTCATCCACTGCTAACATTTTACACAGGAATCATAAGCCATATTCAGTAGGCGTGATCTCTGGTTTTACATTATGTTCAATTAAGGGAAAAAATAAAGATGGGGTAAAAATACAGGTGGAGGAGAATAAAAAAGGAAATCTAGACTCTGGGTAGAAATGAGGAAATAAGGGGGGGAAACAGAGTTGAAGATGGAAAGAAAAGAGAATTCGGACAGAAAGACAGCAACAGACAGACGGAGGGATGTCTGAGTCCTACATTCAAAGTAAGCCCGCCTCTCTATCTCCAGCCTTAATCTGCAGAAAGAGGAACAAATATGGTACTTATCTTGATAGGGTGGTTGGGAGGCTTAAATAAACACTCCAAGGGGTTGAGAGAGTACCTGGGATAGAAGAAATGTTCAATACATATTAGGAATCACTGTAATGAAGAGTATTATGTATATTTGTGTATGTAGTGCAGGGGTCTCCAAGCCCTGGGCCCTGGACTGATACCACAGTCCACATGGATGGTCCACGGCCTGGGAGGAGCCGGGCTGCACAGCAGGAGGTGGGTGGTAAGCTTTGTCTGTATTTACAGCGGTTCCCCATCCTTCACATCGCCACCTGAGCTCTGCCTCCCGGCAGACCAGCAGCGGCATCAGATTCTCACAGGAGCACACACCTGCTGGGAACTGCGCATGCAAGGGATCCAGGCTGCGTCTCCTTATGAGAATCTAATGCCAGATCATCTGATTCTGCATTATGGCGAAAATGTATAATTATTTCATTATATATCATAATGTAAGAATAATAGAAATAAAGTGCGCAGTAAAGGCAATGTGCTTTAAATCATCCCAAAACCATCCCCCCGGCCTGAACATGGAAAAATGATCTTCCGTGAAACCGGTCCCTGGTGCCGAGAAGGCTGGAGTGCCCAGGTGTGGAGCATGCATGTGTGTTACATTGTGTACATGATAAAATAGCGCCTGGGAGGCCTTCCTTGAGAAAAAGTTCTCTCTCAGTCTTCCGTGGCTTTCTAGGTTAACGCTTTACTATCTGTCTCAATTTCAAGAAGTAACTCTGCAGGAGGAAATCAGGAGGGTCTTTTCTAGGTGAACAACTGAGGAGGAAGTGCCGAATAGTTGCTCTACGGGAAAACATTTCTCCGCATGTTTAGTATCAGGAAAAAGACCTCCTCTCTACCCTCAAGGACCCAGGATATTTTTCTGTGCCTGGAAATGAGAATTACAGATTTTAGAGCTGTTTACACTCAGTCTTTTTTTGCAGGAAAATGAGGAGTTATACCCAAACACACCATTGAGCTATTCATATATCTGGCGTGTCAGCTTTCTTCTTAAACTTAGTTTTTCCCTTTATAATCCTATTTTATTAACTTAAGTGTACATGTCTGTTATTAAGCTTCTTTACACACACACACACACAAACACACACAGTCTTCAAAGAAATGAAAACCGAGCCATGCAAAGCTTTAAAAACACTTCTGATACATCTGATACTCTGGCCAGATTTATTAACATGTTGATATGCATTTTAATTTAGAAAATGTCAAACTCTACTCTGTGATCTCCTGTCATTGCTGGCGATGCCCTGAGTAATCCCAGCGGATGATCTTTTTCAGAGAGGTAAACGAAGGTGGAATAATTTTGCTAAGAAGCTGTCATTTAAAACGAATTCAGCCTTTCAGACTGGTGTGGTATGCTGTGAGGAACATTTCCTAACCACATGTTTTGGTCAAGACTTCTTCCACGGTGTCAATCTCTCAGTATGAAAAATTCAGAAAACTCTTTCCTGGATGAAAAAGAGATCCCCAATATTTTTCTTCCTGGAGTGATGGTTCTTCAGTCATGTCTGACTCTCTGCGACCCCATGGGCTGTAGCCCACCAGGCTTCTGTGGTCATGGATTCTCCAGGCAAGAAGACTGGAGTGGGTTGCTGCTTCCTTCTCCATCTTCCTGGAGAGTTCAGGGTGTAAAGCAGAGACTAGCTTCCAGATCTTCATTTGAAATGATTTTCCGCCCAGCTGTAAAACCACAGAAAGTTTCTGTTCTTCATTTGGGGGGGGTCCACATCTCCAACTCATTCCCAGAGGCCTCTTGTTCTGAGTTGTCATCAGGCCTTTGTGCAACACTATCTTCTCAAAGTCCTTCTTCCATCATTTAATGAGCTAGTTCTCATTATGTCTCTCTAAGATTGCTCCCCCTCTAAACACAAAGGAGGAGACTGGGGCTTGGGAGACTGAAGACATTTGCCCACCGCCTCACTGGACGTGAAGGAGAGGCAGCTGGTGGCCGTCCTCTCCTGGCTGCAGTGAGGGTCTATTGGCCTGTAGTCTGCAGGGAAGCTCAGCGCACAGTGAGAGAGCTGGGATGCTCAACATGGAGGGTCAGCCTCACGTCCACCTGAGGATCGTCATCGCAGACCTGAGGCGTCCACCTGCCCTGCCTACTTCCCACTGTCCACTGCAGAGGACAGATGTGATGGATGCTGACATGCCAGCCATTTACAAACAGACACCAACACACAGATCTAAACTGCAGTCAGGATTCTTCCACTTCAAAGGCCTCTGGGGCGCCACCATGCTGCTAAGCACTTCTCTTGTGCAGAAAGAGAATTCAATGTATTATTATGGATATTACTGCGCTTTAAAGACTAGACACAGCATGATGGGAGCAGGGAGGCAGCATGATACATGAGTGAGTGTGTGTTGTATACTCCCCCTCCCGCCAGGCTCCTCTGTCCATGGGATTCTCCAGGCGAGAACACTGGAGTGGGTAGCCATGCCCTTCTCCAGGGGATCTTCCTGACCCAGGGATTGAACTTGGGTCTCCAGCACTGCAGGGGGATTCTTCACCAGCTGAACTACCAGGGAAGCCGTATGTTCCCCATGCAACTATGCCATTCTCCACGTTCAGGTCACCTGCTAAGTTTTACAGCTGGAAGCACTGAGGAACTGAGCAGCCTACTGCCATGGATCCCTCTGAGATCGTTGCTCATTCAGTGTCCACAAGGCCGCTAAGCAATGCACGAGTGGCTGGAGCCGCAGACACAAGCCAGGACCCCCGGCTCTGAGGCGTTAGGCACACGGGGATGCGGACAAATGGTCATGCAGCTGCGTGAGACAGTGACAGCAAAATCAGAAGGGCTGCACAGCACGTGTGCCTGTGAAGAGCCACACTCTGAAGGACAAGGCGCCCTCCTCCTGCAAGTGTCTGCCCAGCTGTGCCCCTGTGTCCTCCAGCCTGAGCGCAGAACACTTTGCAAACATACTCCCAAGCCAGACAGGGGCTGTTCTCCCCGCCAACAGGGGACGGCTGTTTTGGTGACCGGCACATTTGCTCCCCTTTTCTAAACCAACCCCAAAAAGGAGGAGACTGGGGCTTGGGAGACTGAAGACATTTGCCCACCGCCTCACTGGACGTGAAGGAGAGGCAGCTGGTGGCCGTCCTCTCCTGGCTGCAGTGAGGGTCTATTGGCCTGTAGTCTGCAGGGAAGCTCAGCGCACAGTGAGAGAGCTGGGATGCTCAACATGGAGGGTCAGCCTCACGTCCACCTGAGGATCGTCATCGCAGACCTGAGGCGTCCACCTGCCCTGCCTACTTCCCACTGTCCACTGCAGAGGACAGATGTGATGGATGCTGACATGCCAGCCATTTACAAACAGACACCAACACACAGATCTAAACTGCAGTCAGGATTCTTCCACTTCAAAGGCCTCTGGGGCGCCACCATGCTGCTAAGCACTTCTCTTGTGCAGAAAGAGAATTCAATGTATTATTATGGATATTACTGCGCTTTAAAGACTAGACACAGCATGATGGGAGCAGGGAGGCAGCATGATACATGAGTGAGTGTGTGTTGTATACTCCCCCTCCCGCCAGGCTCCTCTGTCCATGGGATTCTCCAGGCGAGAACACTGGAGTGGGTAGCCATGCCCTTCTCCAGGGGATCTTCCTGACCCAGGGATTGAACTTGGGTCTCCAGCACTGCAGGGGGATTCTTCACCAGCTGAACTACCAGGGAAGCCGTATGTTCCCCATGCAACTATGCCATTCTCCACGTTCAGGTCACCTGCTAAGTTTTACAGCTGGAAGCACTGAGGAACTGAGCAGCCTACTGCCATGGATCCCTCTGAGATCGTTGCTCATTCAGTGTCCACAAGGCCGCTAAGCAATGCACGAGTGGCTGGAGCCGCAGACACAAGCCAGGACCCCCGGCTCTGAGGCGTTAGGCACACGGGGATGCGGACAAATGGTCATGCAGCTGCGTGAGACAGTGACAGCAAAATCAGAAGGGCTGCACAGCACGTGTGCCTGTGAAGAGCCACACTCTGAAGGACAAGGAGCCCTCCTCCCTGCAAGTGTCTGCCCAGCTGTGCCCCTGTGTCCTCCAGCCTGAGCGCAGAACACTTTGCAAACATACTCCCAAGCCAGACAGGGGCTGTCTCTCGGGGCTGGGGCCACGCTGCCAACAGGGGTCACTTTGGCTGCATTTCTCAGGTGACTTTTTGAGGGCAGAGGACTGGCTGGTGCTCTGTCTGTCTTTCTTCCTCTCTATTATGATAAAGTTTTCTCCTTTTCTTAGTTCTGGGGAAATTCTAGATGAGCAGGCCTCTATCAGGCTGAGTTTACATCAAAAGCCTCCAGGGCATGGGGGACAGAGGTGCAGATTTGTCAGGAACCCGGTCCAAGGCCCCTAATCTACAGCTGCTGGTGGAAACTGGATAGGGAATTTGCATTCACCAGAAACACCAGAGTAGAAGTTAACTCAAGCATTCATGCCCTTATTCAATTATGCTTTTTTTCTTTTGACTGTAATGAAAACAGATCATCATTTTTGTTGTTGTTGTTTTTCAAACACATTTGGTAAGTCAGTCAAAAGGATTTGGAACTTCGATCACAAGTATTTTTCTTCCTTCCATCACAGAGTGATGGGACAGAGATGTGAGGGAAAGGAATAATATTCACATAAAGTGTCTGTTACACAGAGCTAAGCTAGGCTAAAATCAGAGAGTGAATTGGGAGGATGCATCACGTGTGAATCATGCAGGCTGATCCTGGGACCTTTTACGCTCAGCACCCTGACTGGCAGCTTTCCAGATGGCGCGGTGGTAAAGAACCCGCCTGCCAATGCAGGAGGCGTGGGTTTGATCCCTGGGTAAGGAAGATCCCCGGAGAAGGATATGGTACCCACTTCAGTATTCTTGCCTGGAGAATCCCATGGACAAGAGAGGCGTGGGCCGGATCCCTCTGAGATCGTTGCTCATTCAGTGTCCACAAGGCCGCTAAGCAATGCACGAGTGGCTGGAGCCGCAGACACAAGCCAGGACCCCCGGCTCTGAGGCGTTAGGCACACGGGGATGCGGACAAATGGTCATGCAGCTGCGTGAGACAGTGACAGCAAAATCAGAAGGGCTGCACAGCACGTGTGCCTGTGAAGAGCCACACTCTGAAGGACAAGGAGCCCTCCTCCCTGCAAGTGTCTGCCCAGCTGTGCCCCTGTGTCCTCCAGCCTGAGCGCAGAACACTTTGCAAACATACTCCCAAGCCAGACAGGGGCTGTCTCTCGGGGCTGGGGCCACGCTGCCAACAGGGGTCACTTTGGCTGCATTTCTCAGGTGACTTTTTGAGGGCAGAGGACTGGCTGGTGCTCTGTCTGTCTTTCTTCCTCTCTATTATGATAAAGTTTTCTCCTTTTCTTAGTTCTGGGGAAATTCTAGATGAGCAGGCCTCTATCAGGCTGAGTTTACATCAAAAGCCTCCAGGGCATGGGGGACAGAGGTGCAGATTTGTCAGGAACCCGGTCCAAGGCCCCTAATCTACAGCTGCTGGTGGAAACTGGATAGGGAATTTGCATTCACCAGAAACACCAGAGTAGAAGTTAACTCAAGCATTCATGCCCTTATTCAATTATGCTTTTTTTCTTTTGACTGTAATGAAAACAGATCATCATTTTTGTTGTTGTTGTTTTTCAAACACATTTGGTAAGTCAGTCAAAAGGATTTGGAACTTCGATCACAAGTATTTTTCTTCCTTCCATCACAGAGTGATGGGACAGAGATGTGAGGGAAAGGAATAATATTCACATAAAGTGTCTGTTACACAGAGCTAAGCTAGGCTAAAATCAGAGAGTGAATTGGGAGGATGCATCACGTGTGAATCATGCAGGCTGATCCTGGGACCTTTTACGCTCAGCACCCTGACTGGCAGCTTTCCAGATGGCGCGGTGGTAAAGAACCCGCCTGCCAATGCAGGAGGCGTGGGTTTGATCCCTGGGTAAGGAAGATCCCCGGAGAAGGATATGGTACCCACTTCAGTATTCTTGCCTGGAGAATCCCATGGACAGAGGAGCCTGGGGGGCTACAGTCCATGTAGTTGCGGAAGATTCAGACACAAGGGAGCAACTAAACCAACCCCGCCAGCCCCCACCTTGCTCAATGTCTTAAGCAGAGGACTCTGTGACACGGCTGTGAAATACGATCATCACCAAGCACGTGTGCTCGAAACCTGGGTGCTGGGGGCACAAAAAGGCTAAAGACTTCATGGTCCCAAAGGGACAGACACTTCTAGGGAGACTAGAAGCGACGAATATAAAGGGCCTTAATTGGCTGAAAAGCACCTCCAAATGAAGGGGCCGATGGTACAGGCGACATTATGTGACTCACGTACAGTAAATTATGAAAAAAAAAAAAGCCACGTGTGTGATCAGGAAATCTTAATCCCTGAGAATGATGATCCTAATCCCTAGATCCACAAGACACCCCTCACACGGTCCTCCTCGGCCACCTTGGGTCAAGGACCTCTGTTCGGATGCTCTGGAGTGTTAACCACCCTAGGAAACAGAGAAGGACACGATGGGAGGATGTGCATCAGACTCCCGCCAAACTTTTCCAACTGGATTTGGGTTTGTCTCCCCTTGTGTGTGATCCTTCCACACCTGATTGGGCTTGGCCCTCCTGGCCCTGGCCTCTCCTGTGGCCGTGGACACCAGCGCCCCCTTGGATTAACTGTACCCCAGCCTGCCTGGGAGGCTGGTTGTCTGAGCTGTGGCGATCACAACCAGTTTACTGCTGCTTCACCCCCTCAGAGTTTCGATTCTTTCTCTCTTTTTGTTTTTTTTAGGTCTGATTCTTTCTGATCCTTTCCCTTTACCAACAGCTCTTGGTATAATCCCCTCTTCCTCTGGGGTGTGTTGCCCCCTTGGCTGTGATTAGCCCATGTGCACCATGGAGAACGATCTCCCTGGATCTGGGGTGAGTGAACGTCACTCAGTTGTGTTCTCCTCTTTGAGATTCCATGGACTAAAGCCCGCCAGGCTTGTCCGTGGGGATTCTCCAGGTGAGAAAACTAGACTGTGTTACTAAGCCCTCCTCCAGGGGATCTTCCCAACCCAGGGACCAAACCCAGGTATCTTACACTGCAGGTGGATTCTTTGCCATCTGAGCCACCAGGGGAAGCCCAGGGGCTGGAAGGGTCCTCATTTTTCCTGAGTATTCCAGAGGTAAGGTAAGATGCTAGGTGCCTTGGTAAACTTTATTCCAAGCTGTAGTGATTAACTTTCACCACAGCAGTGAATGGGACATTAAGGATGGTGAGAAATTGAAGTCAAGTGGTCACTTAGCAATGGCTGAGTTGGAACACAAACCTAGGCCGTTCTTATTGCAAAAGTCCTTTTGTCTCACCAGGACTGCCAAGGACAAGCCCCTGAACTGGATGGATTATGGGGTTTCATCACTACACAGGACTGACCTTTAGCTGGTAAACACCAGAATGGCCATATCACTGTGTCAGGCCAGCATCTGTTCTGTTTGGTCAGTGCCCAAGACCTGTCAGTTGTTAAGTATTTGGGTGGCACTGTTTCCCTTATCAAAATGAAATATGTGGCAAATGTTTAACTTCTGCTTCTGGCAAGAGGAGAGTAACAGAGACTGAGGGTGCTCTCCCACCTGAACCAACTAAAAGCCAGATAAAATATACGAAATGTGGATTTCAGATGATGGACATCAGGCCATACAAGACAACGCTTCCTAAGAGAAGGGAAATAAACAACATGAGCCACATGAGGTCCAGCGGCCTTTCAAGAGAGGGTGTTTAGGACACCGTGCAGGGAGGAGGAGCCCAGCAGCTTCCTTGAGTGAAGGTATAATTGGTAGTTGAGGGAGGTCAAGTACATCTGAGCTTGCAGGTCGGCATACTGTAGAAAAGAGACTGCACACTCATGTGCATGGGCAGGTGTGCACGTGCGCACACACACACACACACACACACACACATACAGTTCAGCTCAGAGACGTAAAGAGGACCTCCTACGAGACCTCAGCTGAGAAACGAAGATACATGCACATGAGGAAACTACTCGAAGACAAGAACCATGGAAAGGGATTGGAAGGAACACTCCATACAGGTCACAAAGGCTGGGGAGAGTCTGTGCCCTTCTCAGTTAAGAGTGGAGAAGTCTCACAATTCAGGAGGTGCTAAGGGGCAGAATCCTGTGAATGGTACGCCCTCAGGGGCAGGGCAGAATTAACCCTTGATTAACAGTGTTTCGAAGAAGACTTGCAAGGTTGATACTGTTTCCAATAAGCTTAAATGTCTCTTGGCAGAAACCTAAAGGACACTCACAGATATCAACCACCCGACGAGGTGAACTTCACCATGTTTGGCAACCAGTGAAAAATGACTGCCACACAAATCTGTGACTATGTTATTTTCCATGGCCAAGGGACATGAGGAAGGCAGACAGCATGAAGGTTACAAACCAACTGACCTTATAACAGATGATGCTAGACTATCCAGGAGGCCCAATCTAATCATAAGGGTCCTTGAAAGGGAAGGAGGGAGGCAGGAGAGAAAGTCAAAATGACTTGATGTGAGAAAGACTCAACCCACCACCGCAGGCTTTGAAGATGGAACGGGGGCACGAGCCAAGGAATGCAGGCAATCCTGAGAAGGCGGAAAAGGCAACAAACAGACTCTCTTCTGGGGCCTCCAGAAAGGAATGCAGGCTTGATGACATGTTGACTTTAGCAGAGTAAGTCCTTCTAACCTCCTGAATTGTTCGATGATAAATTATGTTAAGTCACTATGTTCACAAAAACTAGGTATAGCAAAAGAAAAATATATATACCAGACAGACAAAGAAGAAAATGTGACCTATTATCAAGAGAAACCGATACCAGTAGAAACAATAACATAAATGACAGGTGACAGAATGAGTAGATGAGAATATTAAAATGGTTACAACCATGCTCTGTATGTTCAAGGAGGTAAAATGAGACTGAACATGTTATATAAACGTGGAAGAGTTCAAAGATATGAGTTGAACTTAATTAAAAAACATATCTAATTGAACATCTAGAGATGAGAAGTACAATGGGTAATATAACGAGATGAAAGTACAATGGATAAAATTAATAGGAGATTAAACATTAACAATAGTGAATCTGCAGACATTAGAAACAGAAACAGGAATCAGCTAAAATTGAAACAAGGGCAAAAATAAGAAAACCATGAACAGAACCGAAGAAGAGCTGTGAGAAAATTACCAAGCAGCCTAATATGCTTGGAATTACATTCTCTCAAAGACAGTGATTGAGCCAGACAAATACCTGATTGCTGATGATTATCCAAATTTGATAAGAAGTATAAACTCAGAGATCCAAGAAATTAAGAATATACGGCACCCAAAACATTAAAAGCATATCAAGACACATGATAATCAAGTTACTTAAACCCAGTGACAAAGACAAATCATTAAAAGCATCCAGAGAAAAATAGATGTGTTCTTTAGGGAGCAACAAAGATAATAATGAGAACAAATTTCTTGTTGAAGAGAAAAACGCCAGGTGAAAGATAGAAGCGATGTCTTTAAAGAACTGAACAAAAGCAACTGTTGACAGAAAATTCTATATAAAGTAAATAAAATAAAATATCTTTAAAAAATATCTTTAAAAAGTGAAAGCAGCATATTGACATCTTTGGATATAACAAACTGAAAGAATCCAACACAGCAGATCTACGCTATAGTAATATTAAATAAAGTCCTTTAGGTAGTAAAACTGCAAAATTAAATTGCAAAATTCAGACTTAAACTGAGGTAGGGTAAACCACTAGGTCATTCACATATGACCTAAATCCAATGACTATACAGTAGAATGACAAAGATTCAAAGGATTAGATCTGATGGACCAAGTGCCTGACAAACTATGGATGGAGGTTCATAACATTGTACAAAAGGCAGTGACAAAAGCCACCCCAAAGAAAAAGAAATGCAAGAAAGCAAAGAGGTTGTCTAAGAAAGCTTTACAAATGGTTGCAGAAGAAGAGAAGTGAAAGGCAAAGGAAAAAGGGAAAGATATTCCCAACTGAATGCAGAGTTCAGAGAATAGCAAGGAGAGATAAGAGAGCCTTCTTAAACGAACAATGCAAAGAAACTGTGGAAAACAACAAAATGAGAAAGACTAGAGATCTCTTCAAGAGAATCTGAGATACCATGGGAACATTTCATGCAAAGATGGGTGCAATAAAGGACAGAAACAGTAAGGAACTAATAGAAGCAGAAGAGATTAAGAAGAGGTAGCAAGAACACACAGAACTGTACAAAAAGAGGTCTTAATGACGTGGATAGACACAATGGTGGGGTCACTCACCTACAGAAATCTTAAGAGTGTGAAGTCCAGTGAACCTTAGGAAGCATTACTATGAACCAAGCTAGTGGATGTGATGGAATTCCAGCTGGTCTATTTCAAATCCTAGAAGATGATGCTGTTCAAGTGCTGTAACCCATCATGCCAGCAAATTTGGAAAACTCAGCAGTGCCCACAGGACTGGAAAAGGTCATTATTCATTCAAATCCCAAAGAAGGGCAATGTCAAAGAAGGTTCAAACTACTGCACAGTTGTACTCATTTCACATGCTAGCAAAGTAATGCTCAAAATCCTTCAAGCTAGGCTTCAACAGTACATGAATCAAGAACTTCCAGGTGTACAAGCTGGATTTAGAAAAGGCAGAAGAACCAGAGATCAAGTTGCCAACATCCACTGGATCATAGAAAAAGCAAGCGAATTCCAGAAAAATATTTACTTCTGCTTCATTGACTCTGCTAGAACCTTCGATTCTACAAACTGTGAAAACTGTGGAAAATTCTGAAAGAGATGGAAATGCCAGATCACCTTACCTGCCTCCTGCAACACTTGTATGCAGGTTGAGAAGCAACAGTTAGAACCGGACATGGAACAATGATCTGGTTCCAAATTGGGAAAGGAGTACATCAAGGCTGTATGTATATATCACCCTCCTTATTTAACTTATATGCAGAGTATATCATGTGAAATGCCAGTCTGGGTGGATCACAAACTGGAATCAAGACTGCTGAGAGAAATATCAACAACCTCAAATATGCAAATAACACCACCCTAATGGCAGAAAGCAAAGAGGAACTAAGGATCTTTATGATGAAGATGAAAGAGCAGAATGAAACAGCTGGCTCCAATTCGAACATTATTAAAAAACTAAGATCATGACATCCAGTCCCATCACTTCATGGCAAAGAGATGGGGGAAAATGGAAACAATGACAGACTTTATTTTCATGGGCTCCAAAATCACTGCAGACAATGACTATAGCCATGAAATTAAAAGATGCTTGCTCCTTGGAAGAAAAGCTACGAAAAACCTAGATAGCATAATAAAAAGCAAGGACATCACTTAGCTGACAAAAATTCATAGAGGCAAAAAAATAATTCAGAGTCAAAGCTATGGTTTTCCCAGTAATCACGTGTGGATGTGACAGCTCGACCACATATGAGTGCCGAAGAACTGATTCCTTGGAACTGTGGTGCTGGAGAAGACTCTTGAGAGTCCTTTGGATAACAGGGAGATGAAACCAATCAATCCTAAAGGAAATCAACCCTGGATATTCATTTGAGGGATTGATGCTGAAGATGAAGCTCCTATACTCTGGCTACCTGATGCAAAGAACTCAATACTCTGGTCACCTGATAGAGAAGACTCTGATGCTGGGAAATATTGATGACAGGAGGAGAAGAAGATGACAGAGCTGGTTGGATAGCACCACTGAGTCAATGTACATGAATCTGAGAAAGCTCCAGGAGACGGTGAAGGACAGGGAAGCCTGGTGTGCTGCAGCCCACGGAGTTGCACAGAGTCGCACAGAGTCAGACAAGCCTGAACAACTGAATAACAAAAAGGCAGTAAAAGAAATGATATGAAATGTAAATTTAGCCTTATTCTACACAAAGGAATGAAGAACAGGGAAAGGGTAAATATGCAATTCAGTGGAAAAGAGATTCTTGTACTCCTTTAAAAGATAATTGTAACAGCAAAAATCCTGGCAATGCAATTTGGGTTCATAACAAATGGAGAAGTAAAATGTATAATAGCAAATACATAAACCAAGTGAGGGAAATAAAATTATACTGTTTATGGTTCTTATACCATACAGCCAGTCTGGGTGGATCACAAACTGGAATCAAGACTGCTGAGAGAAATATCAACAACCTCAAATATGCAAATAACACCACCCTAATGGCAGAAAGCAAAGAGGAACTAAGGATCTTTATGATGAAGATGAAAGAGCAGAATGAAACAGCTGGCTCCAATTCGAACATTATTAAAAAACTAAGATCATGACATCCAGTCCCATCACTTCATGGCAAAGAGATGGGGGAAAATGGAAACAATGACAGACTTTATTTTCATGGGCTCCAAAATCACTGCAGACAATGACTATAGCCATGAAATTAAAAGATGCTTGCTCCTTGGAAGAAAAGCTACGAAAAACCTAGATAGCATAATAAAAAGCAAGGACATCACTTAGCTGACAAAAATTCATAGAGGCAAAAAAATAATTCAGAGTCAAAGCTATGGTTTTCCCAGTAATCACGTGTGGATGTGACAGCTCGACCACATATGAGTGCCGAAGAACTGATTCCTTGGAACTGTGGTGCTGGAGAAGACTCTTGAGAGTCCTTTGGATAACAGGGAGATGAAACCAATCAATCCTAAAGGAAATCAACCCTGGATATTCATTTGAGGGATTGATGCTGAAGATGAAGCTCCTATACTCTGGCTACCTGATGCAAAGAACTCAATACTCTGGTCACCTGATAGAGAAGACTCTGATGCTGGGAAATATTGATGACAGGAGGAGAAGAAGATGACAGAGCTGGTTGGATAGCACCACTGAGTCAATGTACATGAATCTGAGAAAGCTCCAGGAGACGGTGAAGGACAGGGAAGCCTGGTGTGCTGCAGCCCACGGAGTTGCACAGAGTCGCACAGAGTCAGACAAGCCTGAACAACTGAATAACAAAAAGGCAGTAAAAGAAATGATATGAAATGTAAATTTAGCCTTATTCTACACAAAGGAATGAAGAACAGGGAAAGGGTAAATATGCAATTCAGTGGAAAAGAGATTCTTGTACTCCTTTAAAAGATAATTGTAACAGCAAAAATCCTGGCAATGCAATTTGGGTTCATAACAAATGGAGAAGTAAAATGTATAATAGCAAATACATAAACCAAGTGAGGGAAATAAAATTATACTGTTTATGGTTCTTATACCATACACGAAGCGGTAAGTCAACAAGAGAGAAAATCTGAATCATAAAAAGTACTCTGGGGCTTCTCCTGGTGGTCTAGTGGGTAAGGACACCGCCTTGCAGTGCAAGGGGCGCTGGTTCGATCCCTGGCCTGGGAAGATCCCACGTGCTGCGGAGCGGCCGGACCGATGTGTCCAATTACCGAGCCGGAGCTCTGGAGCGCATGCGCCCAGAGTCGGCGCTTTGTAACGACAGACGCCACCGCGATGGGAGGCCCACAGGAGCCAAAGAATAAAGACGGATGAAAACAGACAAATGAAAGACCAATAGAAGTGGCCCGCCTGCTCCCCTCCCTCCCCAACCCAACCCCTGCCCAAAATAAATAAATAAATAAATCTTTAAAAAAAAAAAAGAGAGAGAGAAAAAAGAAAAAGTACTCAGTTGAAAGGGAGACAGAAACAGAAAGGATGCAATAAAGAACAGAACAGACAAACAAAACCAGTTAGTGAGACTGATTTCAACCCAAATGGACTGATAATCATATTAAAGGTAAGCAGTCTAAATACCCTAATTAAAATGTAGAGACTGTTAGACTGAATTAAAAAGGCAAGACTCAGCTACATGCTGCCCACAAGTAACTCATGTTAAACCTAAAGTCACAGGTAAGTGAAACATATTTAAATTATATACCAGGCTAATAATATGCAAAAGAAAACTGGAGAAGAGAGCTATATTACTATCAGACAAAATGAGTATTAGGGGGGCTTTCCTGGTGCAGGGGTAAATAGTCGTCGCTGCAAGGGCCCAGTTAGATCCCTGGCCCAGGAAAATTCCACGGGACCCACGGAGTTGCACAGAGTCGCACAGAGTCAGACAAGCCTGAACAACTGAATAACAAAAAGGCAGTAAAAGAAATGATATGAAATGTAAATTTAGCCTTATTCTACACAAAGGAATGAAGAACAGGGAAAGGGTAAATATGCAATTCAGTGGAAAAGAGATTCTTGTACTCCTTTAAAAGATAATTGTAACAGCAAAAATCCTGGCAATGCAATTTGGGTTCATAACAAATGGAGAAGTAAAATGTATAATAGCAAATACATAAACCAAGTGAGGGAAATAAAATTATACTGTTTATGGTTCTTATACCATACACGAAGCGGTAAGTCAACAAGAGAGAAAATCTGAATCATAAAAAGTACTCTGGGGCTTCTCCTGGTGGTCTAGTGGGTAAGGACACCGCCTTGCAGTGCAAGGGGCGCTGGTTCGATCCCTGGCCTGGGAAGATCCCACGTGCTGCGGAGCGGCCGGACCGATGTGTCCAATTACCGAGCCGGAGCTCTGGAGCGCATGCGCCCAGAGTCGGCGCTTTGTAACGACAGACGCCACCGCGATGGGAGGCCCACAGGAGCCAAAGAATAAAGACGGATGAAAACAGACAAATGAAAGACCAATAGAAGTGGCCCGCCTGCTCCCCTCCCTCCCCAACCCAACCCCTGCCCAAAATAAATAAATAAATAAATCTTTAAAAAAAAAAAAGAGAGAGAGAAAAAAGAAAAAGTACTCAGTTGAAAGGGAGACAGAAACAGAAAGGATGCAATAAAGAACAGAACAGACAAACAAAACCAGTTAGTGAGACTGATTTCAACCCAAATGGACTGATAATCATATTAAAGGTAAGCAGTCTAAATACCCTAATTAAAATGTAGAGACTGTTAGACTGAATTAAAAAGGCAAGACTCAGCTACATGCTGCCCACAAGTAACTCATGTTAAACCTAAAGTCACAGGTAAGTGAAACATATTTAAATTATATACCAGGCTAATAATATGCAAAAGAAAACTGGAGAAGAGAGCTATATTACTATCAGACAAAATGAGTATTAGGGGGGCTTTCCTGATGGTCCAGTGGGTAAATAGTCTGTCTTGCAGTGCAAGGGGCCCCGGTTAGATCCCTGGCCCAGGAAAATTCCACATGCCATGGAGCAGCTACACTGGTGTGTCCAATTATAAGCCAGTGCCCTGGAGCACATGTGCCCAGAGCTGGCGCTCTGCAACAAGAGAGGCCACTGTGATGGGAGGCCAACACAGGCCAAAGAACAAAGATGGATGGAAATAAATAAAAAATCAATAAAAGAGGCCAAAAATTAAACAAAAAAAAGGGTATTAGAACAAAAAACTACCGGAGATAAAAGGGTCACTTCAAAATAATAATGGAGTCAAATAATCAAGAGATCATAATGATACCAAACAGTTTTGTACCGAATGAGAGGACTTTAAAATACCTGATGTGAAAATTGATCAAATTGAAAGATGAGGAAGAAAAATCCATAATAACAGAGATTTTAATAACTCTCTATTAATAATTACTAGACCAAGTAGGCAGCAAACCAGTCAGAATACAGCTTACATAACACTCTCAATCAATTTGACCTTATAACATTTACAGAACACTTCTCTTAACAACAGAAGAAAGCACACTCTTTTCAACTGTTCATAGTGCGATTACCAAGACAGACCATATTCTGAGCATCGAGCAAATCTCAATAAAATTACAAAGATACAGGTCATATAAAGCATATTCTCTGACGACAAAAAAAAATAAAATTAGAAATTAATGACAGACATCTGGATAATCAAATATTTGAAAAATAAATAATGCATTTCTGAATAACTTATAAGGGCAAAGAAGAAATCAAAAGAGAAATTAAGAAGTATCTTTAAATAAATATAACACACTAAAACTCATGAGATGCAACGACAGCAGTACTCAGAGGAAACTTATGTCACTAAGATGTCCAATGAGAATAGTCTCAAATCAGTGAAACTGGCTTTCACCTTAAAAATTTGAAAGAAATGATGCACAAATTAAGTGTTAAATAAATAGTCAAATAATACAAGAATCAGATATAAAACATTAAATATAGAGAAAATCAGTGAAACCAAATGCTAGTTCTTCATGAAAATCACTGAACCTGATCAACCTTTAGCCAGGATGAGGCAGAAAGAAAGCTAAGCTATTACTATCAGACAAAATGAGTATTAGGGGGGCTTTCCTGATGGTCCAGTGGGTAAATAGTCTGTCTTGCAGTGCAAGGGGCCCCGGTTAGATCCCTGGCCCAGGAAAATTCCACATGCCATGGAGCAGCTACACTGGTGTGTCCAATTATAAGCCAGTGCCCTGGAGCACATGTGCCCAGAGCTGGCGCTCTGCAACAAGAGAGGCCACTGTGATGGGAGGCCAACACAGGCCAAAGAACAAAGATGGATGGAAATAAATAAAAAATCAATAAAAGAGGCCAAAAATTAAACAAAAAAAAGGGTATTAGAACAAAAAACTACCGGAGATAAAAGGGTCACTTCAAAATAATAATGGAGTCAAATAATCAAGAGATCATAATGATACCAAACAGTTTTGTACCGAATGAGAGGACTTTAAAATACCTGATGTGAAAATTGATCAAATTGAAAGATGAGGAAGAAAAATCCATAATAACAGAGATTTTAATAACTCTCTATTAATAATTACTAGACCAAGTAGGCAGCAAACCAGTCAGAATACAGCTTACATAACACTCTCAATCAATTTGACCTTATAACATTTACAGAACACTTCTCTTAACAACAGAAGAAAGCACACTCTTTTCAACTGTTCATAGTGCGATTACCAAGACAGACCATATTCTGAGCATCGAGCAAATCTCAATAAAATTACAAAGATACAGGTCATATAAAGCATATTCTCTGACGACAAAAAAAAATAAAATTAGAAATTAATGACAGACATCTGGATAATCAAATATTTGAAAAATAAATAATGCATTTCTGAATAACTTATAAGGGCAAAGAAGAAATCAAAAGAGAAATTAAGAAGTATCTTTAAATAAATATAACACACTAAAACTCATGAGATGCAACGACAGCAGTACTCAGAGGGAAACTTATGTCACTAAGATGTCCAATGAGAATAGTCTCAAATCAGTGAAACTGGCTTTCACCTTAAAAATTTGAAAGAAATGATGCACAAATTAAGTGTTAAATAAATAGTCAAATAATACAAGAATCAGATATAAAACATTAAATATAGAGAAAATCAGTGAAACCAAATGCTAGTTCTTCATGAAAAATCACTGAACCTGATCAACCTTTAGCCAGGATGAGGCAGAAAAAGACAGAAGATACAACCCGCTGGTGTTAGGCATGAGAGAGGTAACATAACTACAGATCCTAAAAAGTATGAACTGATTTGTAAACAAATTTATGTCCACAAATTTGAGAACTTGGATGGAATCCTTGAAGGACATGTATTACTGAAACTCACTAAAGGAAAAGTAAATAATGTATTTAGCCCTGTATCTAGTAAAGGAATTGATTTCATAGTCAATAGCATTCATACAAGGAAACTCCAACCCCAGATGGCTTCACTAGAGAATTCTACGCTAGTATAAATTAAATATTAAATAAAACATAATATTAACTCCCTACAAACTCAGAAAACTGAAGAGGCAATACATTTCAATTCATTTCATAATGCCAACATTAATACCCAAACCAGGGAAAGGAATTAGAAGAAAGAAAATTACAGATAACACCTATCATGATCTTTGATGAAAAATTTTGCAAACTGAATCTAATGATCTATAGAAAGGATAACACATCACAACCAAGTAGGGTTTATTCCAATAATGCAAAGCTGATTTAACACTAAAATATATATATATAATCTGCCAAAGTAAATGTAGCAGACTGAAAAAGAAAAAAAAAAATCCAGTATCCATTCTCTTAGGAAACTAAAATGTGAAGAAAACTTCCTCAGCTTAATAAAGGTGTCTGTAGGTTTTCAGTTCATCTTAAAACCTACAGACATCCTCATACTTAACTCTATTTTTTATAACATCAAGAACAAGGCAGGGATATCCACTCTTACCATTAATATTCATCCCTCAATATATATGACAGCACAGATGATTTTGGGATGATTATACCTAGTGAAAGAAGCCAGAATTGAGTCCCTTCTGTATGATACATTGATATAAGATTCTGGAAAATGCAAAATAACTTATGGAGACAAATAGAACGTTCAGGATTGCCTGGGTATTGAGGTGTGGGAAGAGTGAGTTTGAATAGGTAGGAGGAAGTGTTCACAAAAAAAGAACAAGGACGCTCTGGGGTGTGACAAACAGGTTCATTATTTTGATTGTGATAATGATTTCACAAGTGTGTTCACATGCCAAAGCCTATCAAGGTATACAATTTAAACATGTGTAGCTGCTGTCTGTCCATTATTATTCATAGATAGGTGAAGTAAAATGAACACAAACAGCCCTCTGTTACACCAGTCCCACAGCCTCAGAGGTCAGCAAGGAACATGGAGGGATTACAGAGGAAGTCAGCAAGACCCGGCATCAAACGTGGTTCCTGAGCTCAAGCGTTTTTGAAAATTACAGATGACTTGGTAGGGTGCGATGAATTCTCACTCTCAACTCAATCCCAGAGTGAAAAATTCTCCCAAGTAACATAACAACTTGCAGGGGTTTAGATGTCATGGGATATCTGAATTTCCTCCGATGGTATATCTGAAATTCTTCTCCTGACTCGTTAAATTTCAAGACTTCTCCTTGGAGTCATGAGCAGAATAAGAAAACACAGATGGTTCAATCTCACTGTAATAATTCAAGGCAAGCACAGCTTAAGCTGTTTGATGAAAAATTTTGCAAACTGAATCTAATGATCTATAGAAAGGATAACACATCACAACCAAGTAGGGTTTATTCCAATAATGCAAAGCTGATTTAACACTAAAATATATATATATAATCTGCCAAAGTAAATGTAGCAGACTGAAAAAGAAAAAAAAAAATCCAGTATCCATTCTCTTAGGAAACTAAAATGTGAAGAAAACTTCCTCAGCTTAATAAAGGTGTCTGTAGGTTTTCAGTTCATCTTAAAACCTACAGACATCCTCATACTTAACTCTATTTTTTATAACATCAAGAACAAGGCAGGGATATCCACTCTTACCATTAATATTCATCCCTCAATATATATGACAGCACAGATGATTTTTGGGATGATTATACCTAGTGAAAGAAGCCAGAATTGAGTCCCTTCTGTATGATACATTGATATAAGATTCTGGAAAATGCAAAATAACTTATGGAGACAAATAGAACGTTCAGGATTGCCTGGGTATTGAGGTGTGGGAAGAGTGAGTTTGAATAGGTAGGAGGAAGTGTTCACAAAAAAAGAACAAGGACGCTCTGGGGTGTGACAAACAGGTTCATTATTTTGATTGTGATAATGATTTCACAAGTGTGTTCACATGCCAAAGCCTATCAAGGTATACAATTTAAACATGTGTAGCTGCTGTCTGTCCATTATTATTCATAGATAGGTGAAGTAAAATGAACACAAACAGCCCTCTGTTACACCAGTCCCACAGCCTCAGAGGTCAGCAAGGAACATGGAGGGATTACAGAGGAAGTCAGCAAGACCCGGCATCAAACGTGGTTCCTGAGCTCAAGCGTTTTTGAAAATTACAGATGACTTGGTAGGGTGCGATGAATTCTCACTCTCAACTCAATCCCAGAGTGAAAAATTCTCCCAAGTAACATAACAACTTGCAGGGGTTTAGATGTCATGGGATATCTGAATTTCCTCCCGATGGTATATCTGAAATTCTTCTCCTGACTCGTTAAATTTCAAGACTTCTCCTTGGAGTCATGAGCAGAATAAGAAAAACACAGATGGTTCAATCTCACTGTAATAATAATTCAAGGCAAGCACAGCTTAAGCTGTTTGTATTTCAGATTTTAAAATAGAATTGAGGAAAGCCACATCATCATCCTGGATGCTAGAAGGAATATTAAGGCAAAGTGACTTGAGATCTTGCTAATACTGCAATATGATTCTTTTCAGTCTGCAATCCATGGGAAATCTATATATCCTTCCACTGGCTTCCCTCAGCATTGGTATTTTAAATAAATTCTACATGCTTAATAAATAAAGTCTATTTATTTATTCAAAGGCAACGGGCCCTACGGTACTATCAACAAAGGCTTCCCTTGTGGTCTCCTGCTGCTGCTGTTTATGGTGCTGCAATTACAGAAAAGGGTTCTTGGGAAAAGAAGAAACAACACCATTACCATCAATAGGAATTCCCCCAGCACCGCGGAGGCTCTTTATGGAAAGCAATACAAAGCCAGTTTGTTGTTGGCAGAATGCAAAGAGTTTGCTTGGCAGTCGCTTTGCTCTTTCTGGACACCACCCTGCAGGTTAATGTGCTCAACTCCGAGCATCCCCTTCTCTCTCCTTTCAGCATCTTTCTGAGCTCAACATCTCAGAACGGCAAGCCTGCCACGTCTGGAAAAATGCGGGAGGCTAATGGCCTGAAGTTGAAGCTCCAAGACTTTGGCCACCTGATGTGAGGGCCGACTCAACTGGGAAAGATTCCGATGCTGGGAAAGACGGAGGGCTAGAGGAGACGAGGGGCGACAGAGGAGGAGAGGGCTGGACGGTATCATGGACACAACAGACACGTGTCAGAGCAAACTCAGGGAGATGGGGATGGACAGAGGGGCCTGGTGTGCTACAGTTCATGGGGTTGCAAAGAGTTGGACACAATGAACAACAAGAACAACAAGGGCCAGGGAAAATGCAGGAGGCTCATGGCAGCAGGTGGCACTCGTGGTACAGAACCTGCTGTACCAATGCAGGTCAGACATAAAGATGCAGGTTCTATCCCTGGGTCAGCAGAACACCCTGGAGGTGGCCACGGCAACCCACTCCAGTAGCTGTGCCTGGAGAATCCCATGCACAAGGAGCCTGGTGGGCTACAGCCTGTAGGGTCACAGAGAGTCCGACACAAGTGAAGCAACTTAGCACAGCCAGCCGCTCAAGGGGCAGGGAGCCGGATGACGTGTACTCACGTTCCGGCTGTGCCGTTCACCGTCAGTGTGACTCAGAGCTGCTGAGCCTCTGTGCCTAGGGCTGTTCTGTGTCACGACGAGCTTTTCAGTCTGCAATCCATGGAAATCTATATATCCTTCCACTGGCTTCCCTCAGCATTGGTATTTTAAATAAATTCTACATGCTTAATAAATAAAGTCTATTTATTTATTCAAAGGCAACGGGCCCTACGGTACTATCAACAAAGGCTTCCCTTGTGGTCTCCTGCTGCTGCTGTTTATGGTGCTGCAATTACAGAAAAGGGTTCTTGGGAAAAGAAGAAACAACACCATTACCATCAATAGGAATTCCCCCAGCACCGCGGAGGCTCTTTATGGAAAGCAATACAAAGCCAGTTTGTTGTTGGCAGAATGCAAAGAGTTTGCTTGGCAGTCGCTTTGCTCTTTCTGGACACCACCCTGCAGGTTAATGTGCTCAACTCCGAGCATCCCCTTCTCTCTCCTTTCAGCATCTTTCTGAGCTCAACATCTCAGAACGGCAAGCCTGCCACGTCTGGAAAAATGCGGGAGGCTAATGGCCTGAAGTTGAAGCTCCAAGACTTTGGCCACCTGATGTGAGGGCCGACTCAACTGGGAAAGATTCCGATGCTGGGAAAGACGGAGGGCTAGAGGAGACGAGGGGCGACAGAGGAGGAGAGGGCTGGACGGTATCATGGACACAACAGACACGTGTCAGAGCAAACTCAGGGAGATGGGGATGGACAGAGGGGCCTGGTGTGCTACAGTTCATGGGGTTGCAAAGAGTTGGACACAATGAACAACAAGAACAACAAGGGCCAGGGAAAATGCAGGAGGCTCATGGCAGCAGGTGGCACTCGTGGTACAGAACCTGCTGTACCAATGCAGGTCAGACATAAAGATGCAGGTTCTATCCCTGGGTCAGCAGAACACCCTGGAGGTGGCCACGGCAACCCACTCCAGTAGCTGTGCCTGGAGAATCCCATGCACAAGGAGCCTGGTGGGCTACAGCCTGTAGGGTCACAGAGAGTCCGACACAAGTGAAGCAACTTAGCACAGCCAGCCGCTCAAGGGGCAGGGGAGCCGGATGACGTGTACTCACGTTCCGGCTGTGCCGTTCACCGTCAGTGTGACTCAGAGCTGCTGAGCCCCTCTGTGCCTAGGGGCTGCTTCTGTGTCACGACGAGGCACCAGCAGCACCTGTGTCACTAGATCGGATTTGGTGAGAGAATAACTAAGAGAGGCTTGGGAAGATGCCTGATGCATACAGAGGAAATGGAAGCGATTATTATGATGGACACCGCTCTGCGCACGCAGCCCCCGTTGTCGGGGATGGATGACAGAAGGCTCTCTAAACGGCCTCCTTCTGACGAGCAGCGTAGAATCAGACAGAGACATACTTCCCCTAGTGATGCAGCAAGACCTTCCGGGGAAGAATGCCGTACAAAACCAGTCCATCAAACACGAAGCATATGAACGCCAACAGCCGTTGAGCACCTTTGACTACAATGCAAAGGCATGACATACACCATAGTACTAACTTCCACTGCAACTCCCAGAAGCAGACAACAGACGGCCCATCTTCCAGACGAGGAAACTCACGTCCAGAGCAGTGAAGGACTGGGCCTCAGCTCACAAGGCTGGTGACAGGATTTCAGCCACAGCCTGGCAGGGTCTGGCTCTCAGCACACAGTTTGGCCATGAGGCCCTGTGGTTTTTCGACAAAGTGGTGCTGTGTTCTGAGCAAAGCTGTTCGGAAGGAAAACAAATCTCACAAGAGACAGAGTCTCCAACAGTTCACAGTCTTCTGAAATTATTAGAAGAAGGTCAGTCTCAAATACTGCTGGGTGAATCATACGTTCCTTGTCACACCTGAATGTGGAGGTGACATCATTATTGCTGAGCCACCGCTGTGTGTCAAGAGAATATACTTGAAATGATAATGAATTTTTTTCCTGCTTTTTCCTTTGTCCCTACCTGCTGAGTGAAAGCTGCTCAGTTGTATCTGACCCTTTGTAACCTATGGACAAGCTGTGGAATTCTCTGGGCAAGAATACTGGAGCTCTCTCTTTCTGAACTGCTTTGTTTAAAATTCTCCAGAGGATTTTCCCAATCCAGGGATTCAACTGGGGTCTCCTGCATTTTGGGCGGATTCTTTACCAGCTGAGCTACAAGCTGAGGCTGTCCCTACCTGGTACCAGAATTCAAATCACACTGTCCAGTGTTTTCTTCCTCTGGAAAGACATTATGCAGAAAGCACAGAGCAAGGAAATGTGTGGCATGATAGTATAAGGTACTGGAAGGGTTGGAAGGACCTGGAGCATCAAGATCTACAGTAAAGCTTCATGTTTCCAGCAGGAGGAAGAGAGTCTCTGACAGATGCTTAAGTGACTGCATTTTAATGTACATTTAGAGTACTTCATGAATAAAAATTTAAAAAATTATAAACAGGAGGAAATTTTACCTTATACTATCAGTAAGCTCACAGTTATGAGAATATTCTCAAGAAAACATATAATGATTAACTTGTACATATAAAGTGACAATTCTGTGAAAACAAAGTAGCCTATATTAAATTCAAATTGTAACTACTAAAGTACTTTGCCAACAGCCGTTGAGCACCTTTGACTACAATGCAAAGGCATGACATACACCATAGTACTAACTTCCACTGCAACTCCCAGAAGCAGACAACAGACGGCCCATCTTCCAGACGAGGAAACTCACGTCCAGAGCAGTGAAGGACTGGGCCTCAGCTCACAAGGCTGGTGACAGGATTTCAGCCACAGCCTGGCAGGGTCTGGCTCTCAGCACACAGTTTGGCCATGAGGCCCTGTGGTTTTTCGACAAAGTGGTGCTGTGTTCTGAGCAAAGCTGTTCGGAAGGAAAACAAATCTCACAAGAGACAGAGTCTCCAACAGTTCACAGTCTTCTGAAATTATTAGAAGAAGGTCAGTCTCAAATACTGCTGGGTGAATCATACGTTCCTTGTCACACCTGAATGTGGAGGTGACATCATTATTGCTGAGCCACCGCTGTGTGTCAAGAGAATATACTTGAAATGATAATGAATTTTTTTCCTGCTTTTTCCTTTGTCCCTACCTGCTGAGTGAAAGCTGCTCAGTTGTATCTGACCCTTTGTAACCTATGGACAAGCTGTGGAATTCTCTGGGCAAGAATACTGGAGCTCTCTCTTTCTGAACTGCTTTGTTTAAAATTCTCCAGAGGATTTTCCCAATCCAGGGATTCAACTGGGGTCTCCTGCATTTTGGGCGGATTCTTTACCAGCTGAGCTACAAGCTGAGGCTGTCCCTACCTGGTACCAGAATTCAAATCACACTGTCCAGTGTTTTCTTCCTCTGGAAAGACATTATGCAGAAAGCACAGAGCAAGGAAATGTGTGGCATGATAGTATAAGGTACTGGAAGGGTTGGAAGGACCTGGAGCATCAAGATCTACAGTAAAGCTTCATGTTTCCAGCAGGAGGAAGAGAGTCTCTGACAGATGCTTAAGTGACTGCATTTTAATGTACATTTAGAGTACTTCATGAATAAAAATTTAAAAAATTATAAACAGGAGGAAATTTTACCTTATACTATCAGTAAGCTCACAGTTATGAGAATATTCTCAAGAAAACATATAATGATTAACTTGTACATATAAAGTGACAATTCTGTGAAAACAAAGTAGCCTATATTAAATTCAAATTGTAACTACTAAAAGTACTTGCATCATATATGACAGATAAAAGGGCAAAGCCCCTAATATATGAAGAACACAAATAAGTCAAAAAAAGTAAAATGTTCCAATAGAAAACATGGAAATTAATGGAGAAGACATATATACATACACACACACACACACACACACACACACACACACACACACACACACACACACACATATATATAGTCGGTTAAGACTTAGAAAAGGTCCAAAATTACAGATACAGAAATCATGTTTGTGGTTTCCCTGGTGGCTCAGATGGTAAAGAATCTGCCTGCAGTGTAGGAGACCCAGGTTCAATTTGTGGGTTAGGAAGATCTCCTGGAGAAGGGAATGATTACCCACACTAGTATTCTTGCCTGGAGAATTCCATGGACATAGGAGCCTGCTGGGCTATAGCCCATGGGGTCACAAAGAGTCAGACATGATTGAGCAACTAACACTTTCCCTTTCCTCCTTTGTGGTTGCCAGAGGTGAGGGTGGGGAAAGGAGGAATTAGATGAAAGTGGTCAAAGGTGCGAACCTCCAGTTGTAAGATAAGTAAGCTATGAACAACATGATAGTTGTAGTTACCACTATTGAATGTTATATTGGAGAGCTATTAAGAGAGTAAACGTTACCAGAATAGCAGAACTAAAACAAAATTAACATGTGGGACCTAATGAAACTTAAAAGCTTTTGTACAGCAAAATAGCCCATTTTGCGGATTCTTTACCAGCTGAGCTACAAGCTGAGGCTGTCCCTACCTGGTACCAGAATTCAAATCACACTGTCCAGTGTTTTCTTCCTCTGGAAAGACATTATGCAGAAAGCACAGAGCAAGGAAATGTGTGGCATGATAGTATAAGGTACTGGAAGGGTTGGAAGGACCTGGAGCATCAAGATCTACAGTAAAGCTTCATGTTTCCAGCAGGAGGAAGAGAGTCTCTGACAGATGCTTAAGTGACTGCATTTTAATGTACATTTAGAGTACTTCATGAATAAAAATTTAAAAAATTATAAACAGGAGGAAATTTTACCTTATACTATCAGTAAGCTCACAGTTATGAGAATATTCTCAAGAAAACATATAATGATTAACTTGTACATATAAAGTGACAATTCTGTGAAAACAAAGTAGCCTATATTAAATTCAAATTGTAACTACTAAAAGTACTTGCATCATATATGACAGATAAAAGGGCAAAGCCCCTAATATATGAAGAACACAAATAAGTCAAAAAAAAGTAAAATGTTCCAATAGAAAACATGGAAATTAATGGAGAAGACATATATACATACACACACACACACACACACACACACACACACACACACACACACACACACACACACACACATATATATAGTCGGTTAAGACTTAGAAAAGGTCCAAAATTACAGATACAGAAATCATGTTTGTGGTTTCCCTGGTGGCTCAGATGGTAAAGAATCTGCCTGCAGTGTAGGAGACCCAGGTTCAATTTGTGGGTTAGGAAGATCTCCTGGAGAAGGGAATGATTACCCACACTAGTATTCTTGCCTGGAGAATTCCATGGACATAGGAGCCTGCTGGGCTATAGCCCATGGGGTCACAAAGAGTCAGACATGATTGAGCAACTAACACTTTCCCTTTCCTCCTTTGTGGTTGCCAGAGGTGAGGGTGGGGAAAGGAGGAATTAGATGAAAGTGGTCAAAGGTGCGAACCTCCAGTTGTAAGATAAGTAAGCTATGAACAACATGATAGTTGTAGTTACCACTATTGAATGTTATATTGGAGAGCTATTAAGAGAGTAAACGTTACCAGAATAGCAGAACTAAAAACAAAAATTAACATGTGGGACCTAATGAAACTTAAAAGCTTTTGTACAGCAAAATAAACTACAAACAAGGTGAACAGAAAACCCACAGAATGGGAGAAAATCATAGCAAATGAAAAAATAGACAAAGAATTAATCTCCAAAATCGACAAGCAACTCAGACAACTCAGCACTAGAAAAATGAACAACCCAATCAAAAACTGGGAAAAGGACCTAGACAGACACCTCTGCAAAGAGGACATACAGATGGCCAAAAAGCACACAAAGCAATGCTCAACCTTGCTTATTATTAGAGAATGCCAATCAAAACTACAATGAGGTATCACCTCACACCCGTCAGAATGGCCATCATCCACAAATTGACAGACAGTAAATGCTGGAGAGGGTGCGGAGAAAAGGGAACACTCTTGCATTGCTGGTGGAAATGTAAATTGATACAGCCTCTATGGAAGACAGTCTGGAGATTTCTTAAAAAACTAAAAATAGAAGCACCATACAACCCAGCAATCCCACTCTTAGGCTTATACCCTGATGAAATAAAAACTGAAAGAAACACCTGTACCCCAATGTTCATTGCATTGGGGTACAATACAATACAATACAATAGCTAGAACATGGAAGCAACCTAGATGCCCAAGGACGAATGAATGGATAAAGAAGCCCTGGTACATATATACAATGGAATACTACACAGCTGCAAAAAGAAATGCAGAAGAATCAGTCCTAATGAGGTGGTTGGATCTAGAACTTATCATAAAAAGTGAAGTAAGTCAAAAAGAGAAAGACAAGTACAATATACTAACACATATATATGGAATCTAGTAGGATGGTAATGATAACACACGCAGTGAAGCGATGGAAAAAACAGACATGAACAGTAGACATATGGACATCGTGGGGAAGGAACAGTGGGTGAGAGGCATAAAGGAAGTAGCATGAAGGTCTGTACTATCATATGTGAAAAACACAGCTATTGCCATTGCTCTGTGAGAAAAGGGGATCCTGCAGGGGTGCTGTGTCATGGTCTGGAGAAGTGGGATGGGGGTGATATACATATGACTAATCTGGGAACATACATATCTGTAAACAACAAAACTCTGTAAAAGTAAAAAGTAAAATAAAAATTAAACAAAAAAGGAGTTCTCAAGATAGGGAAAAAAAACATTTTCCCCATCTGTGTAAATGAAGAATATTAGCTATACTTATTGTGGTAATCACTTCATGATACAGAATAATTTAAATCATTGTGCTCTACCCCTTAGACTTCTGCAGTGCTGAAAGTCAGCTATACCTTCACCTGGAAATAAAAAAGAGTTGCAAAGGTTCAAATAAAAACAAAATTCTTTTCACTCATTAGCAAGGTTCATGTTACAGTAACAGCAGTTTTAGCAAGGACTTGAGAAACAGGCACGCATGACAAGAGGCTCCGTCAACTATCATGCATCCAGAGAATATTTACTGACATGAGAAAACTATGTGTTCTTCCTCCCTGGTAACAAAAAGTGATAAGCAATTATGTATTTCAAAAGAGACCGTATTTTTAGTACCAAATACATTTGTTTCTACTTTTTTTAGAAAAAGGTGACTGGAAGGAAACTCATCAACATAAGCAGTGGGTATGCTGAGCCCTTTAGATTACAATATTTTTCTTCTAAAGATAACAAAATGTTTATAACAAAATTATGCTATAAAATTTGTCTCTGCTTATTCTAAGTTCCTCTAGAAAATATCTTGGATAGAAAATGAATGAGACAAGATTCATGTTACACATTCCTTCGTATCACTGCTGAGACATGCTGATCACATACACAATTTCTCTGTAACAGTATCAGTGTTTTCCCCAGAGGATTATTTAAGATGGGATGTGCACAGGCCTATGTGAAAATTTAACTTTACATAAAATACTTTAGAACCAGGTGTCCAGCTGAGCATGGACAGTGTCTTCTACGATTAATGAGAAGAACACAAACGACGATGCACTATCAACACATGATTTTTCCCAAGAAAATGACATGCTTGACAACTGCTTCCCACTCAGGACATCTACAACTGGGAGAAAAGTTCATAGGAACTAAGGTATACCAAATAGTACATCACGGAACCATGGTTTATGCCCTCATTGTTTACTTAGGTACATTCAGCTTTTTGCTTACTTTCCAATTAAAAACCTACAAATAAAATTACTTTGGGGCATTCTAATTTAAGCAGTACAAGAGCAAGATGGTTCCTTTCGGGAAATGAACTTTGAAATTCTATGTATTACTTCATAAAAACTCGCTCCAGGTGCTCTTTTAAAATGGTGACAATTGATTTGTACACATTTTAGTTTATTCTTTCTAGTAGCCTTTGACCAGGGACTTTCAAATCCCTACCGGCCATCAGACATCAAAGATCAACACCTGACCTGACAGCATTACCTACAGAAAAACCTTGTGAAGCACATTGTTAAAAATTGGAAGGTTAAAAAAATAAACCCTATTGGATTTAGAAATGAGAGAAGAAAATTACCCAAAAGATTTTGGGTCCTCTAAAGCTAATGCATCATTAATAGGTGCCCCTGTTCCCCCGAAGCAGGTATGAATCAGTGCCTTCTAAGACAGACATGCCCCTCCCGCCGCTGGACTTTACCTCCTGATGGGGAACTGATGGAAAATAAAGCATAAGGCCAGAAGCTACTTTCAGGTAGTTTCAAGTGTGGGGTGAAGGGATGTTAACAGAATCACTTGAGGTGGAGAGGAGGGAGGAACCCATTTGGCTGGTGAAGGAAGGTCTCTCTGGTTACATGACCTTTGATTTGAGCTCCAAATAAAAAGGAGTCGGGAAACGGTAAGCTCTACTTGAGGAGATTCTAGGCAGAGGGAATGGAAGGAATGAAGCAGCGAAGGTCCGAGAGCAAGAACAGGCTGAGCGCTTTCCAGAACCATGAATACAAGGAGGCCAGTGGGGAGGGCATCCTGAAAAGAAGGCCGGGTGCCCAAGAATTGATGACTTTGAACTGTGGTGTTAGACAAGATTGTTGAGAGTCCCTTGGGCAGCAGGAAGAATCAAACCAGTCCATCCTAAAGGAAATCAACTCTGAATACTCGCTGGAAGGACTGATGCTGAGGCTGAAGAGCTAACACTCTGGCCACGTGATGTGAAGAGACGACTCATGGGAAAAGAGCCTGATGCTGGGAAAAAATAGAAAGCGTGAGGAGAAGGGGGCAAAAGAGGATGAGCTGGTTGGATGGCATCACCAACTCAATGGACATGAGTTGCAAACTCTGGGAGACAGTGAAGGGCAGGGAAGCCTGGAGTGCTGCAGCTCATGGGGTCGCAAAGACTCAGACACAACTGAGGGACTAAACTGAGTGCGGACGGAGCCTGGTGGGCAACAGGTACCGTGAAGAGATGCAAGACCAATAGCCAGGGCACAGGTCTTGCCAAGTGCTCCCAAGGACCTCCTCATCCCTACTATTCCACTGGATAATCACTACTTTTTATGACTTGCCGCTTCAGTGATCATTCAGAAGCATTTTAACATTACAAAGAAAGAGTTGAAAAAGTCTGTAGTTTTAATTCTAGTCTAATTGCTAGAGGATATGGACAGAGGAGCCCAGCGGGCTATAGTTCATTGAGTCGCAGAGAGTTGCACATGACTGATTGACGGAGAACACACACACACATATATACTCACACCTTTATGTAAATATAATGTGTATGTGACTCTATAAACACACATGTGTTCATTAACTTGTACAGATACATATAAACATGCACACACACACACACAAACATACAAGTACTTTTGGGTATTTGCCAAAGTTTCAGTCTAGGTAGTGGTCCCCCACCTTTTTAGCACTAGGGACGTTTTCCGCGGAAGGCAATTTTTCCACTGACAAGGAGAAGGGAATGGTTTCAGGATGATTCAAGCCTATTACATTTACCGTGCACTTTATTTCTAGCATTATTACATCAGCTCTCCCTCAGATCATCAAGCCTTAGAATCTAGAGGTTGGAGATCCCCGCTCTAGAAAATCATTGGCTTCGCGATCGTGGCAGAGGAGGTAAGACTGAGCCCCCACGACGGACAAGTGCCCGGAGACAAGGAAGCCAAGTCAGCCCCAGGCGGGAGGCAGCTTCTCCCCAGCCAGAGCAGCTCAGCAGGCCAGTGAAACCAGAGATGACTAATAAAAGACTGTGAATGACACGAACAGGTAGAGTCTGAAAATAGCAGGGATGGAAGGACTGATGCTGAGGCTGAAGAGCTAACACTCTGGCCACGTGATGTGAAGAGACGACTCATGGGAAAAGAGCCTGATGCTGGGAAAAAATAGAAAGCGTGAGGAGAAGGGGGCAAAAGAGGATGAGCTGGTTGGATGGCATCACCAACTCAATGGACATGAGTTGCAAACTCTGGGAGACAGTGAAGGGCAGGGAAGCCTGGAGTGCTGCAGCTCATGGGGTCGCAAAGACTCAGACACAACTGAGGGACTAAACTGAGTGCGGACGGAGCCTGGTGGGCAACAGGTACCGTGAAGAGATGCAAGACCAATAGCCAGGGCACAGGTCTTGCCAAGTGCTCCCAAGGACCTCCTCATCCCTACTATTCCACTGGATAATCACTACTTTTTATGACTTGCCGCTTCAGTGATCATTCAGAAGCATTTTAACATTACAAAGAAAGAGTTGAAAAAGTCTGTAGTTTTAATTCTAGTCTAATTGCTAGAGGATATGGACAGAGGAGCCCAGCGGGCTATAGTTCATTGAGTCGCAGAGAGTTGCACATGACTGATTGACGGAGAACACACACACACATATATACTCACACCTTTATGTAAATATAATGTGTATGTGACTCTATAAACACACATGTGTTCATTAACTTGTACAGATACATATAAACATGCACACACACACACACAAACATACAAGTACTTTTGGGTATTTGCCAAAGTTTCAGTCTAGGTAGTGGTCCCCCACCTTTTTAGCACTAGGGACGTTTTCCGCGGAAGGCAATTTTTCCACTGACAAGGAGAAGGGAATGGTTTCAGGATGATTCAAGCCTATTACATTTACCGTGCACTTTATTTCTAGCATTATTACATCAGCTCTCCCTCAGATCATCAAGCCTTAGAATCTAGAGGTTGGAGATCCCCGCTCTAGAAAATCATTGGCTTCGCGATCGTGGCAGAGGAGGTAAGACTGAGCCCCCACGACGGACAAGTGCCCGGAGACAAGGAAGCCAAGTCAGCCCCAGGCGGGAGGCAGCTTCTCCCCAGCCAGAGCAGCTCAGCAGGCCAGTGAAACCAGAGATGACTAATAAAAGACTGTGAATGACACGAACAGGTAGAGTCTGAAAATAGCAGGGATGGAAAACACTACCATGAGAGCTGGAATCAATAATAACAAGGAAGGCGGCCAGGATTGCGTGGATCTGTGTCACTTAAGAAACATGATCTAAACAGAGCAGAAATTCAACCCATGTGTGAGAATGCTTCAGCTATTTTGTTTGAAGAGAAATGCATCTTGGTCCCTGGAAAAAGCCAGAAGACTCTGCAGGAGAAGACGATATAGGGAAGGGACCTAAAAGGCAAATCAGGAGGAATTCCCCAGTGGTCCAATGGTTAAGACTTGATATTTCTACTGTAGTGGGCGTGGGTTCCATCCCTGGCTGGGATCCCGCATGCTGCATGGCATGGCCTTTAAAAAAAAAAAAAAAAGGCGCTTCCCTGGTGGTCCAGTGGGTAAGGACACCACCTTGCAGTGCAAGGGGCTCTGGTTTGATCCCTGGCCTGGGAAGATCCCACGTGCCGTGGAGCGGCTGGACTGATGTGTCCAACTACCGAGTTGGAGCTCTGGAGTGCATGTGCCCAGAGTCAGTGCTCTGCAGTGAGAGATGCCACTGCAATGGGAGGCCCACACAGGCCAAAGAACAAAGACAAACAAATGAAAGATCAATAGAAGTGGCCAAAAAAAAAAAAAAAAGTAGAAAAAAAAAAAGAATCAGAATGATATGAAAACGATAATGTTGGCAAATGAAGTGTAACAATAAATTTGCTTTGCTTGTCCAGAGTTCTGGAAATGAGAAGCAAGAGGACAGTGTTTCTCACACTCCGTCACTCTTTGGAGTCCACTGTGGGACAAGGGCCTCTGTTCAATACCACTGACCCACGGGAATTCTGCATCCATGTGTGCCTGACGCTCTGCGAGGCAGTGTCTATGCTCAGACAGGAAAACCTACCAAAGAAAAGAAGCCTGGGATGAACACCCGCCAGAAAGTGGAGTGTGTACATTTTCCAAATTCGATCAGCACAGCCAATAAATGGAGATAAATCGACTCTAGCCCAGGATCAAACCATACGGTCAGAACAGTCCCTGCCTTGGTGTGGACGGGGAAAGGCCTCACTGAGGCTGCCCCTAGCTCCCAGGGGAGGCTATTTCAGCAGAGTGGGACTGGAGGAGCCCTCGGAGTAGCTGGCAGAATTTAGGTAGGTGGAAAGGGAGGGGAAGGTATTTCTGAATCATTAACAGCTCAGCAAGAGGGATCCAACTGTGAGCCTGGAAATATTGCCTAATTATTAACAGGCAGGTGAAAGAACAGAAAACAAACCTCTGATGTCACTGTGGGCTCCCATCTGGCTCTGGGACCATTAGGAGGCCCTCTACATTATGGCTCCCGGGCACGATGAAGAAAGCAGAACTTTTGCTCACTGAATGAGTAGGAATAATTTCAGCAACACAGAGGGTGAGCAAGGATGCTGAAAAGGAAACGTTCGGGCATTCTTGACGAGGGTGTTGACTGTAAAGCCCTATCAGAAGTAATTCAGTGATGTCTCCAGAGTCACTGAAATGACCATATTCTGTGACCTGGAAACTGGCCTTAAAGAACTATTCCAAAGGGGAAATAAAAAGTCCAGGATGCTGCCTGCAGCTACTGACACCATCTGAAAGTTGGGAGCAGGTCAAAGACCACCAACAGAGCAGTCAAAGCAATGCAAATCAAGCTGTGAGATCTTCTTCACCCAACGAGAGAGTAAAGGTTAAGATGCTTTTAAATATCCACTCTGGATATGAGAGTTGGGCCATAAAGAAGGCGGAGCACCAAACAACTCATGCCTTTGAACAGGGCTGCTGGAGAAGCCTCTTGAGAGTCACTTGGACTGCAAGGAGGTCCAACCAGTCAAACCTAAAAGAAATAAACCCTGAATATTCATTGCAAGGATTCATGCTGAAGCTTCAATACGTTGGCCATTTTTTGGTCTAGTTCTGTGAAAAATGCCATTGGTAATTTGATAGGGATTGCACTGAATCTGTAGATTATATTTGGTAGTATGGTCATTTTCACAATATTGATTCTTCCAACCCAGGAACATGGAATAGCTCTCATCTGTCTATGTCGTCTTTGATGGCTTTCATTAGTGTCTTATAATTTTCTGTGTACAGTTCTTTTGTCTCTTTGGGTAGGTTTATTCCTAGGTATTTTATTCCTTTGATTGCAACGGTGAATGGGATTGTTTCCTTGATTTCTCCTTCTGATTTTTCATAGTTTGTATATAGGAATGCAAGTGATTTATGTATATTAATTGTGTATCTTGCGACTTTGCTGAATTCTCTGATTAGCTCTAGTAATTTCTGGTGTGAGGTTAAAATGGGTGAAACTTTTGGAAAGGACAATTTGGTAACATAAAAATTTAAAACATTCATTCCTCTGAATAAGTTCTAGAAACGTATGATTTTAACTATCCAACTGCCCAGTACCTAAGGTAAGTTAAGGACTTTACTAATTCGAATCCAAGATATCTCCTAATATCCTTTTCAAAATTACGTAACGCACAAACATCTGATCCCTGAAAGAAAGGATGTCATGATGCATATCATTATGATTGTTATTATTGGATCTTTTGACCCTCCTGTGTGGCATGGGGGATCTTTTTCCCCAACCAGGGATTGAACTGCACCCCACTGCATTGGAAGGTGAAGGCCTAACCACTGTATCACCAGGAATGTCCATGAGAGATATTATTGACAGACCCATTTTCTAATAAGGAACAGGAACTCTGAAAGTATAAAAAGAGTCAAATGCAAATCAAGCTGTGAGATCTTCTTCACCCAACGAGAGAGTAAAGGTTAAGATGCTTTTAAATATCCACTCTGGATATGAGAGTTGGGCCATAAAGAAGGCGGAGCACCAAACAACTCATGCCTTTGAACAGGGCTGCTGGAGAAGCCTCTTGAGAGTCACTTGGACTGCAAGGAGGTCCAACCAGTCAAACCTAAAAGAAATAAACCCTGAATATTCATTGCAAGGATTCATGCTGAAGCTTCAATACGTTGGCCATTTTTTGGTCTAGTTCTGTGAAAAATGCCATTGGTAATTTGATAGGGATTGCACTGAATCTGTAGATTATATTTGGTAGTATGGTCATTTTCACAATATTGATTCTTCCAACCCAGGAACATGGAATAGCTCTCATCTGTCTATGTCGTCTTTGATGGCTTTCATTAGTGTCTTATAATTTTCTGTGTACAGTTCTTTTGTCTCTTTGGGTAGGTTTATTCCTAGGTATTTTATTCCTTTGATTGCAACGGTGAATGGGATTGTTTCCTTGATTTCTCCTTCTGATTTTTCATAGTTTGTATATAGGAATGCAAGTGATTTATGTATATTAATTGTGTATCTTGCGACTTTGCTGAATTCTCTGATTAGCTCTAGTAATTTCTGGTGTGAGGTTAAAATGGGTGAAACTTTTGGAAAGGACAATTTGGTAACATAAAAATTTAAAACATTCATTCCTCTGAATAAGTTCTAGAAACGTATGATTTTAACTATCCAACTGCCCAGTACCTAAGGTAAGTTAAGGACTTTACTAATTCGAATCCAAGATATCTCCTAATATCCTTTTCAAAATTACGTAACGCACAAACATCTGATCCCTGAAAGAAAGGATGTCATGATGCATATCATTATGATTGTTATTATTGGATCTTTTGACCCTCCTGTGTGGCATGGGGGATCTTTTTCCCCAACCAGGGATTGAACTGCACCCCACTGCATTGGAAGGTGAAGGCCTAACCACTGTATCACCAGGAATGTCCATGAGAGATATTATTGACAGACCCATTTTCTAATAAGGAACAGGAAGGTCACAAAGATGAAGGGATTTGCCCTTACTAGCCTAAATTCATGCACCTAGCAAGTACAACTCAAATCCTTTACTAGAGCTTCCAGTGTTCCATGATGCAAACACTGGGACTTGTATAACGCTAACTATCTTCATTTCTTTTGGGTCAAACATCTCTTTAGTGACCGAACTCCATTTCATGGAGACAAACCCCTAGATAATTCTGTATTTTCTGGGGACTAGCTCCATATTTTCTGTGAAATAATGGATAACTCTGTTCCCATTATATATATGTGTGTGTGTATATATATATATATATATATATTTTTTTTTTTTTGGCCACTTCTATTCATCTTTCATTTATCTATTTTCATCCATCTTTGTTCTTTGACCTGTATGGGCCTCTTATCGCAGTGGCCTCTCTCACTGCAGAGCACCGGCTCTGGGCACATGCACTCCAGAGTGCTGGCTCGGTAGCTGGACACATTGGTCCAGCCATTCCGCAGCATGTGGGATCTTCCCAGGCCATGGATCAAACTGGCACCTTGCACTGCAAGGTGGTGTCCTTACCCACTGAACCACCAGGGAAGCCCTTCTCCCATTGTATTTTGTGGGGATGTGGGGAGGGGATGCTGTTGGGAGGAGGAGCGAGACCTTGTGGGCAGAGAAAGAGAAATAGTTTGTTGGTCCTCTAACCTAGCATGTGTGAAAGAACAGACAGAAATAACCACTATGCAAATATAGATGCTGTGTGAAGGCTTAAGTGGAGGTGAGGACGGTGAACTTTCAAGCTGAAAAAAAAAGTTCTAGAAACGTATGATTTTAACTATCCAACTGCCCAGTACCTAAGGTAAGTTAAGGACTTTACTAATTCGAATCCAAGATATCTCCTAATATCCTTTTCAAAATTACGTAACGCACAAACATCTGATCCCTGAAAGAAAGGATGTCATGATGCATATCATTATGATTGTTATTATTGGATCTTTTGACCCTCCTGTGTGGCATGGGGGATCTTTTTCCCCAACCAGGGATTGAACTGCACCCCACTGCATTGGAAGGTGAAGGCCTAACCACTGTATCACCAGGAATGTCCATGAGAGATATTATTGACAGACCCATTTTCTAATAAGGAACAGGAAGGTCACAAAGATGAAGGGATTTGCCCTTACTAGCCTAAATTCATGCACCTAGCAAGTACAACTCAAATCCTTTACTAGAGCTTCCAGTGTTCCATGATGCAAACACTGGGACTTGTATAACGCTAACTATCTTCATTTCTTTTGGGTCAAACATCTCTTTAGTGACCGAACTCCATTTCATGGAGACAAACCCCTAGATAATTCTGTATTTTCTGGGGACTAGCTCCATATTTTCTGTGAAATAATGGATAACTCTGTTCCCATTATATATATGTGTGTGTGTATATATATATATATATATATATATTTTTTTTTTTTTGGCCACTTCTATTCATCTTTCATTTATCTATTTTCATCCATCTTTGTTCTTTGACCTGTATGGGCCTCTTATCGCAGTGGCCTCTCTCACTGCAGAGCACCGGCTCTGGGCACATGCACTCCAGAGTGCTGGCTCGGTAGCTGGACACATTGGTCCAGCCATTCCGCAGCATGTGGGATCTTCCCAGGCCATGGATCAAACTGGCACCCCTTGCACTGCAAGGTGGTGTCCTTACCCACTGAACCACCAGGGAAGCCCTTCTCCCATTGTATTTTGTGGGGATGTGGGGAGGGGATGCTGTTGGGAGGAGGAGCGAGACCTTGTGGGCAGAGAAAGAGAAATAGTTTGTTGGTCCTCTAACCTAGCATGTGTGAAAGAACAGACAGAAATAACCACTATGCAAATATAGATGCTGTGTGAAGGCTTAAGTGGAGGTGAGGACGGTGAAATCTATTATTCACAAGTGCTGCCTACACTTGGAGAGCAGATTCCAACCAGGAGGGGAGGCCTTATTACTTCACAGCAGGAGAAGTAATAATTCTCATCGTTCCTAAAAGCCGTGTGGACGACAATGGGCTTCACAATAATCAATTAATTAACCAAAGTAAATATTTAGAATGAGCTACCGCACAAAGCAATGAGATCCAGGTGTACAAATGAGCCTCCGACATGTAACCTCGCCTTTAGGAGGAGAGATGATGCAAAAGGGAGCTGTGGAGTCTCACCAGATGGCTGTGCCTGGTTGTCACTTCAGTGGACACATGTCCTTATTGCTTTGTCACTCACCAAGGAAAACGTCTGCAAGAATCAAGTCAGTGTGTACACACTGTAGCAATTACAGGACTCTTGGTTAGATATATGTTTCATTTCGGGTTCTAAAATCCTCCCTCTCTGTGGCTCACTGCCAGATCCCAGACCAAGGATTAACAATGTTTCTCCACCTCAGTTTGACCATCTGTAATGTGGACTAAAAATCTTGGCTCAGATAAAAGATTTGGGGGCTCTTGTTTCTCAAAGGCTCTTCTTTTTACATGAGCCCCGCTGTCCTGAATCTCACACTGCTTCCTATCTAAGGGCCCATTTCTCAACGTGTGCCGTAAAAGCCTGCTGCTGCTTAGTCACTTCATTCGTGTCCAACTCTGTGTGACCCCATGGACTGCAGCCCATCAGGTTCCTTTGGCCAAGGGAATTCTCCCGGCAAGAGCACTGGCGCGGGCTGCCATGCCCTCCTCCAGGGGATCTTCCCGACCCAGGGACGGAACCCAGGTGTCCTGCATTGCAGGCAGATTCCTTACCACTGAGCCGTCATGGAAGGCCCGTACTTGAGACCTCATGGGTCACAGCTCGCCAGGCTTCTTTGTCCATGGAATTTTCAGGGAAGCCCCTTCTGTTCCATCTTTAACCATCAGCCCAGCTTCTATTCCTGTTCTCTTCTACTCTAGTGGAAGTGGCTCTCATTCAGGTCACCAGGGGCTTCCCACTGCAGTCTTTTTACCTGACTTCTCAGGAAAACCAGTCCTGAGGCTGCTCCACGGCTGAGAAATGTGATCCCGCAAGCTCACAGACCTCTGTTTCCTCCTCGATTCCCTGACGGACTTCTCTCTTGCTTCTAAATGTTAAATGCTGGAGACTTTCAACCCCAGATCAAAAGCCGTGTGGACGACAATGGGCTTCACAATAATCAATTAATTAACCAAAGTAAATATTTAGAATGAGCTACCGCACAAAGCAATGAGATCCAGGTGTACAAATGAGCCTCCGACATGTAACCTCGCCTTTAGGAGGAGAGATGATGCAAAAGGGAGCTGTGGAGTCTCACCAGATGGCTGTGCCTGGTTGTCACTTCAGTGGACACATGTCCTTATTGCTTTGTCACTCACCAAGGAAAACGTCTGCAAGAATCAAGTCAGTGTGTACACACTGTAGCAATTACAGGACTCTTGGTTAGATATATGTTTCATTTCGGGTTCTAAAATCCTCCCTCTCTGTGGCTCACTGCCAGATCCCAGACCAAGGATTAACAATGTTTCTCCACCTCAGTTTGACCATCTGTAATGTGGACTAAAAATCTTGGCTCAGATAAAAGATTTGGGGGCTCTTGTTTCTCAAAGGCTCTTCTTTTTACATGAGCCCCGCTGTCCTGAATCTCACACTGCTTCCTATCTAAGGGCCCATTTCTCAACGTGTGCCGTAAAAGCCTGCTGCTGCTTAGTCACTTCATTCGTGTCCAACTCTGTGTGACCCCATGGACTGCAGCCCATCAGGTTCCTTTGGCCAAGGGAATTCTCCCGGCAAGAGCACTGGCGCGGGCTGCCATGCCCTCCTCCAGGGGATCTTCCCGACCCAGGGACGGAACCCAGGTGTCCTGCATTGCAGGCAGATTCCTTACCACTGAGCCGTCATGGAAGGCCCGTACTTGAGACCTCATGGGTCACAGCTCGCCAGGCTTCTTTGTCCATGGAATTTTCAGGGAAGCCCCTTCTGTTCCATCTTTAACCATCAGCCCAGCTTCTATTCCTGTTCTCTTCTACTCTAGTGGAAGTGGCTCTCATTCAGGTCACCAGGGGCTTCCCACTGCAGTCTTTTTACCTGACTTCTCAGGAAAAAAACCAGTCCTGAGGCTGCTCCACGGCTGAGAAATGTGATCCCCGCAAGCTCACAGACCTCTGTTTCCTCCTCGATTCCCCTGACGGACTTCTCTCTTGCTTCTAAATGTTAAATGCTGGAGACTTTCAACCCCAGATCACCTCCACCGTGTTTCCTTCTGTCCGCAGCGCCAGTGGTGCTCCGCGCGCTGATGGACACAGGTGTGTGTCCACGTGGAGGTGCTGGCACCCCTGTATCTCCTCCTCTCATCCCTCTCTGCCACCTTCGTACCACTCAGATGTTCTCACGAGAGCTCAAGCCGAGGATGTGCAGATCTGAATGCACGATTCCCCCCATGGTTGTTTCTCATGTATGTTTTGTTCTGTGAAATACCATCACGACCTACCCGTTTCTCAGGCTAGACACCTGGGCTCCATCTTGACTTCCTACTGTCTCTCTTTCTCCTCTCACAGCATCACAAAGCTCTAAGCCCTCACCCTGAAGATGGATCCCAGGCCCGTCCCCGTCTCTCCGACTCCACTGCCCATTACCCAGGGAAAGCCACACTCAGTCTCATGTCCTCTTCCTGGGACTTGCGAGGTCTCTTGGCTGGTCCCCTCATTTCCCTCCCTACCCCAGCACTGAAATCCACTGTGAACATTCCAATTGCATCCTCAAGTCTCTTGGCTGAGTGAGTGAATGAATGATCCAATGAATGAACGAACAAGTGACCTTTCGTTAACCTCAGAACGGAGGAGGGCAAAGCAACCACTCCGGTATTCTTACCTAGAGAACCCAATGGGCAGAGGAGCCCAGCGAGCCACAGTCCACGGGCACACAATGACGTGGAACAACTGCAGTGACTTAGCACGCACTCCATCTCACAGTTACGTCCAGACCCTTTCTCAGGATGCCCTTCTGTTCCATCTTTAACCATCAGCCCAGCTTCTATTCCTGTTCTCTTCTACTCTAGTGGAAGTGGCTCTCATTCAGGTCACCAGGGGCTTCCCACTGCAGTCTTTTTACCTGACTTCTCAGGAAAAAAACCAGTCCTGAGGCTGCTCCACGGCTGAGAAATGTGATCCCCGCAAGCTCACAGACCTCTGTTTCCTCCTCGATTCCCCTGACGGACTTCTCTCTTGCTTCTAAATGTTAAATGCTGGAGACTTTCAACCCCAGATCACCTCCACCGTGTTTCCTTCTGTCCGCAGCGCCAGTGGTGCTCCGCGCGCTGATGGACACAGGTGTGTGTCCACGTGGAGGTGCTGGCACCCCTGTATCTCCTCCTCTCATCCCTCTCTGCCACCTTCGTACCACTCAGATGTTCTCACGAGAGCTCAAGCCGAGGATGTGCAGATCTGAATGCACGATTCCCCCCATGGTTGTTTCTCATGTATGTTTTGTTCTGTGAAATACCATCACGACCTACCCGTTTCTCAGGCTAGACACCTGGGCTCCATCTTGACTTCCTACTGTCTCTCTTTCTCCTCTCACAGCATCACAAAGCTCTAAGCCCTCACCCTGAAGATGGATCCCAGGCCCGTCCCCGTCTCTCCGACTCCACTGCCCATTACCCAGGGAAAGCCACACTCAGTCTCATGTCCTCTTCCTGGGACTTGCGAGGTCTCTTGGCTGGTCCCCTCATTTCCCTCCCTACCCCAGCACTGAAATCCACTGTGAACATTCCAATTGCATCCTCAAGTCTCTTGGCTGAGTGAGTGAATGAATGATCCAATGAATGAACGAACAAGTGACCTTTCGTTAACCTCAGAACGGAGGAGGGCAAAGCAACCACTCCGGTATTCTTACCTAGAGAACCCAATGGGCAGAGGAGCCCAGCGAGCCACAGTCCACGGGCACACAATGACGTGGAACAACTGCAGTGACTTAGCACGCACTCCATCTCACAGTTACGTCCAGACCCTTTCTCAGGATGCGAGGGGCCTTTACCCACCTCTGTGACTCTTCCCCTAACAGCCTCCACTCCGTCCCCTGAACTCGCCCTCCAGCAGTTCTTCAAGCAAGTCCAGCTCCTTTTGCCCTTAGGGTCCCTTCATCCACCCTTCCTTCCACACCCTCCACAGCCAGCTGAATTCTCCTCCTCATCCACCAGGACCTCAGGTGAAATTCTGAGCTGACCCCATGAAGGTGTATGCTAAGTTCTCTCCTCTGTGCTCTGCCTTCGCAGCATCCTGCTCTCTCCTTCCTAGTAATCATTCTGATTCGTGATGATGTCCTGACACACTTGCTTGCCTGCTCACTACCTGTCTCCACCATCAGAGAAGAGCTCCATGTGGGGAGACAAAACTTTAGTTCTGAAAGGGAGACAAGGAACGAAGGAAATGAGGACAAGAGGGATGGAAGGAAGGAAGGAGAAAGGAAGGCGGGAGGGAAGCATGGACAGATGAAAGGAAAATGAATAGATACTGTCAAGTGACATAATCAGAAATAGTACAGAATCCCTGAAATTGGCAGGTTGGCAGGCAGCAATATTAATCCCTAAATCCATTTTCTTGAGAATAAAATTTTAGTTTCAACGCTTTCTACCTATTTTGTCTTTATTTTTACATACACATTAAAAATTGTACTTTAACTTAAAAAAAAAAATACCAATTTCTTTACAAATTTGCTTTTTTCAGTCAGAGCATGCCTCTCCTGAAAGATCTTTAAAAAGAGTCCCTTATCTGCATTCTTTCCTCTGTCCTCAGCCCAAAGAAAAACAAACAGAAGGCACGTGGGGCAGGCTGCTGCTGGAGTTGGGTGGAGCCCTCATCCTGATCACTGCAAGTCAGTTTCAAGGATGTCTGAGGCAAAGCCAGGCATGGCTCTGTAGATAGTTCTGATATTGTGTTAGTTATAAATAATTCATATAAAAAGGGTGAACCACAAATAATAAGAGGAAAGAGTATGAAGCAGTGTATATCTCGGAACTGCTGCTGGAAGAAAATTCATTTTCAGCCAGAACACAACAGGGCTCCCCCGCTTTGATGTGCAGTTGGCTGAAAGTACAAGTGAGGAGCAAGAAGTTACACATTCTTATAGCTGCCTGCTGTGAGTACGCAGGCCTATGACCTGCTGAAAGATAACCCTAAGCCCTTAGGGAAGGTACTTTTCAACTTCCCTTTTTTTTCTCGAATAGGAGAAAAAGGAGCGGCAGTGGCATATGCTTTTGAACTGTGGTGCTGGAGAAGACTCTTGAGAGTTTCTTAGACTGCAAGGATATCCGACCAGTCAATCCTAAAGGAAAACGACTGAATATTCATTGGAAGGACTGATGCTTAGCTGAAGCTCCGATACTTTGGTCACCTGATGCGAAGAGCCAACTCACTGGAAAAGACCTTGATGCTGGGAAAAATTGAAGACAAAAGGAGAAAGGGTTGGCAGAGGATGAGATGGTTAGATGGCATCACCAACACAATGAACATGAATTTGAGCAAACTCTGGGAGATAATGAAGGGTAGAAAAACCTGGTGTGGTGCCGTTTACGGAGTCGCAAAGTGTCGGACATGACTTAGCAAGTGAACAACACTAAGAAGAGTGTGGATGGTCCAGTGGTTTAGAGTCCACTTGCCAATGCAGGGGACACAGGCTTGATGTCTAGTCCAGGAAGATTCCACATGCTGTGGAGCAGCTAAGCCCATGTACCACAATTACTGAAGCCTGCACACCCTAGAGCCTGTGCTTTGCAACAAGAGAAGCCACCACAATGAGACGCCCAGGCACCGTGACTAGAGAAAGCCTGCATACAACAACAAAGAGTCCCTTATCTGCATTCTTTCCTCTGTCCTCAGCCCAAAGAAAACAAACAGAAGGCACGTGGGGCAGGCTGCTGCTGGAGTTGGGTGGAGCCCTCATCCTGATCACTGCAAGTCAGTTTCAAGGATGTCTGAGGCAAAGCCAGGCATGGCTCTGTAGATAGTTCTGATATTGTGTTAGTTATAAATAATTCATATAAAAAGGGTGAACCACAAATAATAAGAGGAAAGAGTATGAAGCAGTGTATATCTCGGAACTGCTGCTGGAAGAAAATTCATTTTCAGCCAGAACACAACAGGGCTCCCCCGCTTTGATGTGCAGTTGGCTGAAAGTACAAGTGAGGAGCAAGAAGTTACACATTCTTATAGCTGCCTGCTGTGAGTACGCAGGCCTATGACCTGCTGAAAGATAACCCTAAGCCCTTAGGGAAGGTACTTTTCAACTTCCCTTTTTTTTCTCGAATAGGAGAAAAAGGAGCGGCAGTGGCATATGCTTTTGAACTGTGGTGCTGGAGAAGACTCTTGAGAGTTTCTTAGACTGCAAGGATATCCGACCAGTCAATCCTAAAGGAAAACGACTGAATATTCATTGGAAGGACTGATGCTTAGCTGAAGCTCCGATACTTTGGTCACCTGATGCGAAGAGCCAACTCACTGGAAAAGACCTTGATGCTGGGAAAAATTGAAGACAAAAGGAGAAAGGGTTGGCAGAGGATGAGATGGTTAGATGGCATCACCAACACAATGAACATGAATTTGAGCAAACTCTGGGAGATAATGAAGGGTAGAAAAACCTGGTGTGGTGCCGTTTACGGAGTCGCAAAGTGTCGGACATGACTTAGCAAGTGAACAACACTAAGAAGAGTGTGGATGGTCCAGTGGTTTAGAGTCCACTTGCCAATGCAGGGGACACAGGCTTGATGTCTAGTCCAGGAAGATTCCACATGCTGTGGAGCAGCTAAGCCCATGTACCACAATTACTGAAGCCTGCACACCCTAGAGCCTGTGCTTTGCAACAAGAGAAGCCACCACAATGAGACGCCCAGGCACCGTGACTAGAGAAAGCCTGCATACAACAACAAAGATCTAGGGCAGCAAAATACATAACACACACACACACACACACACACACACAATAAGAATTAAAAGAGGGATAGTGGGTAAAGGACCAAGAAATTTCAGACTAAAGATTCTGTTTATCATCACTTGCTGAGCATACCCTGTGCTGGGAAGTGTGAGCTCACAAAGATGAATAAAACAAAGACTCCCTTAAAAGGCTTAGCATTCAGCAGAAAATACAGACTGGATGGAAGAAAGTAGAGGTAGGTGGGTGCATGGCAGATGGAAATATTCACAGGTACAGCATGAAGAAAAGATGAATGGCTGAGCGTGGTCTCCTGAGGAAAAGAAAGCAACCAGGACACAAAATTTAACAAGGAAGAGTTAAGGAAACTCTGATTATAAATGTGGAGAAATGAACACGGTTCATTAATTTTATCTGTATCTCAGTTGCCCTGGGAAATACCAGTAGACTTTCCCGTTAGTTGAAAGTACCCAAGACTCTTAGAGTGAATGGATGAAAAATGTACTCTCCTGTTGATTGAGTCTTGGGCTTAAGCAGCCAAGGTCAGAGTTCAGTTGTTGCTTTATAACTGATCTCCTTCAGTGAGAGCGGCACTTGCAGACCTGGCGTGCTCTCTCCAGGCGAGGGGGGAACAGGCAAGAGTGCCTGGGTGTTCCTCTCCACCCACCAGAGGCGCAGAAAACAATCAAGATGCACTATACCATAGAACTTAACTAGATCCAACCCAGACCTCCAGCTCCTCATCCATCAAAGGCAAGGGCTGGACCAGATCACGGTCAGCCCAAAGTTGTTTTTGTGTTGGTTTTAACATTTGTTCTACAGTTGTTTTCCTGGAGTGTCATGCAAAGATATCAGAACATATCCTACGTTAGTAGGAAACAGGTTCGAACAGGTTAGTAACATCTGCTAGGACCACTCACCACTGTGGAGTGGATCACTGAGGTTTAAATGAAATACAGTACCTGAAATCTCTGAAAAACTAAACCGAAAATATCGATAGAAGAAATGACGATCTAAAGTCCCTTCTGACTTCCAAATCTTATTATTTTGCCTGAGTTGGTGCCCTCTGCTTCCCATACAATGAACCCACTATGTTACAATAAATTCTTTATGATCCTTATTGATGATTCTTAATAATTCTTAATAATGATTACAGTTTTGCTTTAAGGTTCTCATCAACATGGCTAGACAGGAAACTTCTGTTTCCTCCCTACTCATGTTTTCACAGAGTTCCTAGGTTTCTTTAATGAACCGTCAGTTCGTAAATCAGATCTTGCCATGATGAGAAGCAATTACAAATAAGAACAAACAAGGTCACTTAGGATTTCAGATGGTCTGTCGGCTTCCCTAGTGGTTCAGTGGGAAAGAATCCACCTGCCAATTAAAGAGGCCAGAGGTCCATCCTTGGGTTGGGAAGATCCCCTAAATTTTAGAAGGAAATGGCAGCCCACTCCAGTCTTCTTGCCTGGAGAATCCCATGGACAGAGGAGCCTGGCGGGCTATATAGTCCATGGGGTCCCAAAGAGTCAGACACGACTGAGCGACTACACAACAAGATGGTCCGTGCTCTCCTGGGCTTAGTTGATAAGAAAAGCTGAGATGTGATGCAGAAGGCCCTAGTCACTCTCTTCCCAGGACTGCCAGGCGCTGAACGGACACCCTCCGACTTTCAGCATCTACGTGACCCTCTTCTCTGAGTTTGCCCTTGGTTACTGGGTGTCCATCAGCTGCCAGTGCTACATCAAAAGGCTTGAAACTAGCGGCAGTCATGTCCTTCCCTCTCTTGAAGTTGCTTCTTCAAAGCCTAGAAAGATTACAGCGCCTCACAGTGACCCTCCCACACCATTTCCGGGCTGTGTCTGCGGTTTACTCAGCAGGGGCTCTCCATGTCCAAAGAACAAATACATAAATAAATACAAATAAATAAATACAAAAAAAAAACCCACCATCACCAGAAAGAGGATCCAAATTACAGAACCATTCCTCCTGTGGTTCTTGTTAAAAGTTATTATTCTGCTTTATTATTTCCTCATGAAATTACCTGGATGCTAGTCACTATGTGTAGTAAGGGCTTTGGATTTCCTATGGCATTTCTAATACCACTACTGAAAACAAATCTAAAGTCCCTTCTGACTTCCAAATCTTATTATTTTGCCTGAGTTGGTGCCCTCTGCTTCCCATACAATGAACCCACTATGTTACAATAAATTCTTTATGATCCTTATTGATGATTCTTAATAATTCTTAATAATGATTACAGTTTTGCTTTAAGGTTCTCATCAACATGGCTAGACAGGAAACTTCTGTTTCCTCCCTACTCATGTTTTCACAGAGTTCCTAGGTTTCTTTAATGAACCGTCAGTTCGTAAATCAGATCTTGCCATGATGAGAAGCAATTACAAATAAGAACAAACAAGGTCACTTAGGATTTCAGATGGTCTGTCGGCTTCCCTAGTGGTTCAGTGGGAAAGAATCCACCTGCCAATTAAAGAGGCCAGAGGTCCATCCTTGGGTTGGGAAGATCCCCTAAATTTTAGAAGGAAATGGCAGCCCACTCCAGTCTTCTTGCCTGGAGAATCCCATGGACAGAGGAGCCTGGCGGGCTATATAGTCCATGGGGTCCCAAAGAGTCAGACACGACTGAGCGACTACACAACAAGATGGTCCGTGCTCTCCTGGGCTTAGTTGATAAGAAAAGCTGAGATGTGATGCAGAAGGCCCTAGTCACTCTCTTCCCAGGACTGCCAGGCGCTGAACGGACACCCTCCGACTTTCAGCATCTACGTGACCCTCTTCTCTGAGTTTGCCCTTGGTTACTGGGTGTCCATCAGCTGCCAGTGCTACATCAAAAGGCTTGAAACTAGCGGCAGTCATGTCCTTCCCTCTCTTGAAGTTGCTTCTTCAAAGCCTAGAAAGATTACAGCGCCTCACAGTGACCCTCCCACACCATTTCCGGGCTGTGTCTGCGGTTTACTCAGCAGGGGCTCTCCATGTCCAAAGAACAAATACATAAATAAATACAAATAAATAAATACAAAAAAAAAAAAAAACCCACCATCACCAGAAAGAGGATCCAAATTACAGAACCATTCCTCCTGTGGTTCTTGTTAAAAGTTATTATTCTGCTTTATTATTTCCTCATGAAATTACCTGGATGCTAGTCACTATGTGTAGTAAGGGCTGGATTTCCAGGATTTTCCTATACCTAGAATTTCAGAGCCTTAATGGCATCTGGACCCTCTCCTTGAACAGGTGGGCAGAACAGGGCCCTCAGAATCTGTGCAACTGACCTGTGGTCACTGAGTCCCCACGTGACAGCGGAGGGGGACTCACCCCAGCCTCTCGGTGTTCCACTTCCCTATCTGATGCTGACTGGCTTTTCTGGTACCTTCACGCCTCCCCAGGCTTCTTGGGTCAGTCAGGACCTCCTCGGGCCCCTGGGGAGCTGCTCTAGCCTGCCCTTTTCCTGGCCCAGCCCCAGCGAGGGTGACACAGAAATCCAGACTCGGATGACATCATCGCCTTCCGGTGTTATTTTCCGAAATTGCTTTTTTCCTGCCCATGACGAGGCAGTATTTTCTCACAGCTGGGGATGAACAAATTCAAAAAGATGTTCTCAAATGCACGGTTTCCAAGAGAGAGGCCACAGAGTTTTGGAAACAGCAAATGAACATTTTTGAGCGATTGCCTGGCTCATGAAAATGTCTCTGGTCAGAACCTCTTCAGTAGTGGCTCGCTTGGAGCGAGGGTCCCCTGCGGAGATTTCAGTTGCCTCCCGCTAGGGTGGCGAGGCCTATTTTTCCTGCTGAGATGGAATAAATGGGCTAGGAAGCGTTCACTGATGGAGGTCACAAGAGTTCCAACCAGCGACGTGAGGAATATTTCTTTACAGAAAGCCTCGTGGTCTTAAAGCCTTAGTGAACTTGAAGACTACAGGATTTCTCCTTCTGCTTAAGGATAAAGCGTCGCATTGCCCACAGGCAAACACTTTCAGAAGTCAAGTTTCAAGGTCAAAGTTGTGCCTTCTATAAGAGCAAGTGAGTGTCCCTGATAAGGAGGAAAAAATAGTTTATTATAGTCCAAGAATATGTGTCTTAAGGCCAAGATACCTTTATAGAAGATAAAACTTGTTTAGATGAGATTATACACAATGCTTGGACATGGTAAATTGCCTGGTGACTCAGACGGTAAAGAATCTGCCTGCAATGCAGGAGATCCAGGTTCACTCCCTGGGTCAGGAAGACCCCCTGGAGAAGGCATTGGCAACCCACGCTAGTATTCCTGCCTGGAGCACGGACAGAGAAGCCTGGAGGGCTGCAGCCCATGGGGTGGCAAACAGACACAACAGAGCGACTAACACTTTCATATGATTCTTATAGTTGTATCAGAAGTCTCTTTTTTGGTACTTTAGGGCTCAGGTGCACACACACACACACACAGACACACACATGCACAACCAGTAGTTAAATTATGGTATAGTTAAGACCACGGAAACATAGCATCAGACAAGTTTCTCTGCCCGTTCCTAGGCCTAACGGTGTATTTCTGTTTGTCTGTTTCCCAATAGCTCAGGCTCTGAAGTCCTTCAAGAAGTTGTTTTCTCAAGTTTTCAGCTGTAATTTCTGGGTCTCCGAAGGTCTGAAGCCAGGCCTGGAGTCGACAGTTTGGGGACTGGTTTTTCCCATAGCCAGGCTCTGAAGTCCCTCAGATATTTCAGTTGAACTAAAATCTCAAATGCACGGTTTCCAAGAGAGAGGCCACAGAGTTTTGAAACAGCAAATGAACATTTTGAGCGATTGCCTGGCTCATGAAAATGTCTCTGGTCAGAACCTCTTCAGTAGTGGCTCGCTTGGAGCGAGGGTCCCCTCGGAGATTTCAGTTGCCTCCCGCTAGGTGGCGAGGCCTATTTTCCTGCTGAGATGGAATAAATGGGCTAGGAAGCGTTCACTGATGGAGGTCACAAGAGTTCCAACCAGCGACGTGAGGAATATTTCTTTACAGAAAGCCTCGTGGTCTTAAAGCCTTAGTGAACTTGAAGACTACAGGATTTCTCCTTCTGCTTAAGGATAAAGCGTCGCATTGCCCACAGGCAAACACTTTCAGAAGTCAAGTTTCAAGGTCAAAGTTGTGCCTTCTATAAGAGCAAGTGAGTGTCCCTGATAAGGAGGAAAAAATAGTTTATTATAGTCCAAGAATATGTGTCTTAAGGCCAAGATACCTTTATAGAAGATAAAACTTGTTTAGATGAGATTATACACAATGCTTGGACATGGTAAATTGCCTGGTGACTCAGACGGTAAAGAATCTGCCTGCAATGCAGGAGATCCAGGTTCACTCCCTGGGTCAGGAAGACCCCCTGGAGAAGGCATTGGCAACCCACGCTAGTATTCCTGCCTGGAGCACGGACAGAGAAGCCTGGAGGGCTGCAGCCCATGGGGTGGCAAACAGACACAACAGAGCGACTAACACTTTCATATGATTCTTATAGTTGTATCAGAAGTCTCTTTTTTGGTACTTTAGGGCTCAGGTGCACACACACACACACACAGACACACACATGCACAACCAGTAGTTAAATTATGGTATAGTTAAGACCACGGAAACATAGCATCAGACAAGTTTCTCTGCCCGTTCCTAGGCCTAACGGTGTATTTCTGTTTGTCTGTTTCCCCAATAGCTCAGGCTCTGAAGTCCTTCAAGAAGTTGTTTTCTCAAGTTTTCAGCTGTAATTTCTGGGTCTCCGAAGGTCTGAAGCCAGGCCTGGAGTCGACAGTCCAGGGAGAGCTGACATGAGTGACTGGTGGAAATTACTTTGGGTAATACCGTCACAGAGTTACAATTTATGGGTGTGCTCTGGCGTGCTGCCGTCCATGGGGTCACCAAGAGCCAGACAGTGCTCAGGGTCTGAGCAGCAACAACTGGTGCAGAGAAAAGCTGTCCCTGCTCTCTGAGCAGGGGAAAACCTGGAACAAGGAAATCGCTCTTCAGAGGGACCAGCTCTTCTCATTCCCTTAAACCAGAGGGTCATCCCAAGATGCCTCTTCCCCACTTCCTACTCCTCCCTAAACTGTCCTCGGCAGAGGGTACAGAATATTTTGGATCCTGGCACTATGTCCCACACTTTATGTCATCCATTGTGGGAATTGCAGCAGTCCACGGATGCTGGTATTAGTAAGTCCTATTTACAGACAGACGAGCTCAGAAAAGTGAAGTCCACTGCCCAAGGGCATACAGCTGAGGGGAAGAGGCTGGTTCAAACCCCAGACCTCACGCCGCCATCTGCTTCTTGTAGAGCGCTCATCAGTTTTGAAGGAAAAGGACTTCTCTTCTGCGAAGACCAGAGAAAGGGCCCCCATTGACTGCTGTGACTGGCCAACTCTGCTTCCTCTTGCTGCCTTTCTGACCCTGCCCTACCTGCCCTCCTCTGCTTCTTCCATCCAGAGACCCCTCCACGTTCCCCCTGACACCAGTCCGCCTCCTTTCCACTGCTCTGTTCTGATCAACTCTAGGACTGCAGGGTCAGGCTCCACGATGACTCTTCCGACACTCATCGTATCCTCTCTCTGCCCTCGCCCTTTCGTTCCAGCCCCCTGCTAAAACCCAGCCAGGATAGAGGTCACCCTCCTTTCCTGTGTCTGTCCACTGGGAACATGCTGCACTGCTGCAGGAAACCAAGTGGGCTCCCCATGAGGATTCATCCATCTCCCTCAATCTCCACAATCAGTTTCTTCTCGCTTCTCCAGTGATTACCTTCAAGGGCTTTCCCTTCTCAAGTCTTTCATTCTTCATCAGCCCACCAAATCTCACCAGGTAACTCTGCCTCCTACTTTTCTGAGAGCAGAATCCTTCAGCCAAGAACTTCCACCTATGTTACCACATCTACACACCCCACCCTTGGTCTGGATTCAGTACCTTCCAAAGAGTGACTATTTAAGTTGACCCAAGTACATCTTAAGAGTCCCTTGGACTGCAAGGAGGTCCAACGAGTCAATCCTAAAGGAAATCAACCCTGAATGTTCATTGGAAGGACTCACGCTGAAGCTGAAGCGCCAGCACTTGGCCACCTGATGCAAACAGCCAACTCATTGGAAAAGACCCTGATGCTGGGGGAAAGACTGAGGGATGAGATGGTTAGCTAGTACCACTGACACAATGCACATGAGTTTCAGCAAACCCTGGGAGACAGGGAAAGAAAAAGAAGCCTGGTGTGACGCAGTGCAAGGTGTTGCAAAGAGTCGGACATTACTTGGCGATTGAACAACCACAAAGCCCATCTCATTTGCATTAATCACAGAAAAATTCAGTTTTTTTTTCCTTTGGGAGAGTTTTCTTATTTTCAGACCAGAGAGCATGACCATCATGGTCTTATTCATAGCAGTCAATTTTATATTAACTAAGCTATTCCTGATTAAATGTAGAGCGGCCATCGTTTTGAAGGAAAAGGACTTCTCTTCTGCGAAGACCAGAGAAAGGGCCCCCATTGACTGCTGTGACTGGCCAACTCTGCTTCCTCTTGCTGCCTTTCTGACCCTGCCCTACCTGCCCTCCTCTGCTTCTTCCATCCAGAGACCCCTCCACGTTCCCCCTGACACCAGTCCGCCTCCTTTCCACTGCTCTGTTCTGATCAACTCTAGGACTGCAGGGTCAGGCTCCACGATGACTCTTCCGACACTCATCGTATCCTCTCTCTGCCCTCGCCCTTTCGTTCCAGCCCCCTGCTAAAACCCAGCCAGGATAGAGGTCACCCTCCTTTCCTGTGTCTGTCCACTGGGAACATGCTGCACTGCTGCAGGAAACCAAGTGGGCTCCCCATGAGGATTCATCCATCTCCCTCAATCTCCACAATCAGTTTCTTCTCGCTTCTCCAGTGATTACCTTCAAGGGCTTTCCCTTCTCAAGTCTTTCATTCTTCATCAGCCCACCAAATCTCACCAGGTAACTCTGCCTCCTACTTTTCTGAGAGCAGAATCCTTCAGCCAAGAACTTCCACCTATGTTACCACATCTACACACCCCACCCTTGGTCTGGATTCAGTACCTTCCAAAGAGTGACTATTTAAGTTGACCCAAGTACATCTTAAGAGTCCCTTGGACTGCAAGGAGGTCCAACGAGTCAATCCTAAAGGAAATCAACCCTGAATGTTCATTGGAAGGACTCACGCTGAAGCTGAAGCGCCAGCACTTGGCCACCTGATGCAAACAGCCAACTCATTGGAAAAGACCCTGATGCTGGGGGAAAGACTGAGGGATGAGATGGTTAGCTAGTACCACTGACACAATGCACATGAGTTTCAGCAAACCCTGGGAGACAGGGAAAGAAAAAGAAGCCTGGTGTGACGCAGTGCAAGGTGTTGCAAAGAGTCGGACATTACTTGGCGATTGAACAACCACAAAGCCCATCTCATTTGCATTAATCACAGAAAAATTCAGTTTTTTTTTCCTTTGGGAGAGTTTTCTTATTTTCAGACCAGAGAGCATGACCATCATGGTCTTATTCATAGCAGTCAATTTTATATTAACTAAGCTATTCCTGATTAAATTGTAGTACAGATCTTAGATCACTGAACCCCAAACCCTAAATGTTTACGGTGCAATGGCAGTCTCCAGATCTGAAGCACAATGATATGCATAAAAATTAAATAAAGGAAATCTTCTAAATTTCAACATAAAAATAAGTATCTACAATTATCACTTCCTCCCGATCCCCAAGATATATTTCCACCCTTAGGTGGAATTTACTTTTTAAAATAGAAGCATAAAAATAGGGCTAGCCTGAGGCAATAATGTGGGAGACTTTGCCTTAATCATTTCTCCCAATTCTTGATAGAGCAGAAATAGTTTAGGCAGTCAGGCCTGGATTTCCTTTTCAGCACTGTCTCCTTCTGCCTGGGTAACCTCGGGTAAGTTAATAAATATCACCCAAGCTCAGTTCCCTTAATCTATACTACAAAGTTAGTAATATTCAGTTAGCAGAGGGGTAAATGCAACAAGCTATTTGGAATATTTGTACGTATTAGATGCCAAGAACTGGTGGATTTCTTACTATTGTTTTCCGTATTCCTTGCAAAGTCATTCATATCATAGTCTCAGGTTTATCCTGAGTCTGTCTCTAGAGAAAGCATGCACACACATTTTTTAAATGACGTGGAAAACTTCTGCTTCCAGTCATGAGGAATCAACAGGGATAGAATGAAACCTTCTGCCTCAAGCAACTAAAAAGTAAGACCAGGAACTTCCCTGGTGGTCTAGTGGCTAAGACTCCAAGCTCCCAATGCAGGGGGCCCGGGTCTGATCCTTGGTCTGGAGACTAGATCCCACAGGGCGAAACTAAAGAGCCTGGATGCAACACTGAAGATCAAAGGTCCTGCATGCTACAAGTACAGACAAGTAAATAAATAAAAATATTTTTTTAAAAAAAGTAAGAAAAAATACATGAAACAACAGTTTTCATGCATTGGACAACGGAAAATACAGGACAATGATTATTGAAAGAAGGGAGACAGATGAAGTGAAACCCGTGACAGTCCCAGTCTCCTCTCTCTTCAGGGATTCAGGAAATGAAGAAAAACTCAGACAGAGCCTTAGTGGTACCTGAGTTCCGTGTCTGAGCAGAGGTCAAAGGTTGACGCAGGTGGAAATTACAGAGCTGAGCACTGGAGAGGGAGGAGCTGCCCGAGAGAGGGCTTTCCGCAGACCTTCAAGAGAGCCTCTGGCTCCCCTCACGTCTCCGGCTGAGTACCGATCAGGCAAGCGAGGGAAGTACTAAGGCTGAGGCAAACAGGCATGGGAAAGGAGCAGAGGGAACCATTTCTGAAACTTGAAAAGCTCTAGGAACAGATCACATTTCTAACAGCCAGAGAAGGGAAACCTTACATGGCACTCACCTAGAGATCCAAGCAGGGTTTTGCCTTAGAAATAGAATAAAATAATCTCCAAGCCAAAGACCCAAATACTCAAGCTTAAAAGCAAAGTTCTTTTTTTTTTTTTAAGGTTTTTAAAAATTTATTTATTTTCAATGCCTCAATACAACCCTATATTTCTTTTTTTGGGGGGTGGGGATCGGGTAGGGTGGGGAGGGAGGGGGGCAGGTGGGCTACTTCTATTGGTCCTTCATTTATCTATTTTCATCCATCTTTGTTCTCTGGCCCATATGGACTTCCCATCACAGTGGCCTCTCTCGTCACAGAGCACCGACTCTGGGTCCATGTGCTCCGAGCCCCGGCTCGGTAATTGGACACATTGGTCCAGCCGCTCTGTGGCACATGGGATCTTCCCAGGCCAGAGATCGAACCAGCGCCCCTTGCACTGCAAGACTGTGTCCTTACTCACTGGACCACCAGGGAAGCCCAAAAGCAAAGTTCTTGAATGAATTAAACTATCTTTAAGGAACTTAATTGAGTCTCAAGACAAATCTCGAAACTATTTAAAGGAATATAAGAAAATCTAGCACCTAACAATGGGAAATGCTCAATGTCTGGCATCCAACAAAGAATTACTAGGCATCCAAATAAAGAGAAAAATATGACCCATTAAGGGGAGAAAAACTAATCTACCAGGACACTTAGAAATGTTGCAGATAACAGAATGAATTGATAAGGGCTTCCCAGGTGGCTCAGTGGGAAAGAATCCTCCTGCCAGTACAGGAGATGTGGTTTGATCCCTGGGTTGGGAAGATGCCCTAGAGAAGGAAATGGCAATTCATGCCAGTATTCTTGCCTGGAAAATCCCATGGACAGAGGAGCTTGTTTGGCTACAGTCTATGGGGTTGCAAAGAGTTGGACATGGCTGCAAGTCTGAGCACTGCATAAAAAACACCTATCGTAAACAGACTCCATCGTACAAGAAGGTGAATGAAAGTACAAGCGTAAGGAGAGAGGGGAAGACACATTCTTTTAAAAAGAAGAAAAAGGAAGTAATCTCACAGACATCAAATAAGGAGGATGATAGTTGTGGCTAACCATGTTTAATGACATACAAGCTATACTAGTTCAAGTACCAGGTACAAAATTAACCTTTTCAAAATTGATATACCTTATATAATTGATTATATAAAGATCAAATCATACGTACTTTCAACTGTATAGGTATCGAGCACTCAGCTCTGTGCTTGATGATGAAGAAGTCCAAAGACATGGTTCTTGCTTGTATAATGCACAAGTCTGTTAGATAAATGATAGTCTCACCATATAAAGGCATAACTACAACTCAAAAACACAACAGCTAACACAGAAAAGAATGAGGCTACAAAATAAGTGGAAATAAAAAGAAACGAGATACAGAAAAATACAAGCAATTATTGTACATTTATAAATAAAAAGTGTTGAAATTAATTTAAAACAAAAATCTAATATACAGTAACGTGTATGTGTGCATGTGTACACAGGAGATAGAAACACACAAATTGATTTTAACTCAGAATTTAACTGTTTGGATTTTTTTTTTTCTGTTCCCACGTGCATTAGAATGTCTACTCTGAGGCCACGATACAATTTTCCATTATGAAATGCAAATATTTCCCTTCAGTTCACATTGCTGTTAAAGATATCTAAGCTTCTCTATTCCAGGGGAAGAAAAGAAAACCAAGAAAATTAGGGAATGTGCGTGTATGTGACATGTATGCAGGTGTTGATGTTTGGTTGCTAAGTCAAGTCGGACTCTTTGTGACCCCATGGACTGCAGCCTGCAAGGATCCTCTGTCCATAGAATTTTCCAGGCAAGAATACCTCCAGGGGTGGCCATTTCCTTTTTCAGGGGATCTTCCTTACCCAGGGGTTGAACCCTGGCCTCCTTCATTGGCAGGCAGATTCCTTCCCACTGAGCCAACTGGGAAGCCCATATGCATGTGTAGTTCCTTAAATATATCTACACACATATAAATACACATTCAATTCAGTAAGTATACTTTCTCTAGTGTTAACTTAGTGGGTAGGGAAGTGACTTGTCTAGTTCAAAAGGCTAGCTGAACAGTGTATATACCAGAGTATGACAGATCAAAGACTTAGCTAATCAAGAGATGTAAATCAGCTTAAAATTTTTTAAAAAAGGGCTTCCTTGGAGGTCCAGTGGGTAACCTGTTTGATCCGTGGCCTGGGAAGATCCCACGTGCCATGGAGTGGCTGGACTGATGTGTCTAGTTACAAGTCAGCGCTTTGGAGCACATGCGTCCAGAGCCAGTGCTCTGCACCGAGAGAGGCCACTGCAATGGGAGGCCCACACAGGCCAAGGAATAAAGATGGATGAAAGTAAATAAATTTTAAAAACCCATGATAAAAGAAGCCAAAATTTTAAAAATGTTTTAAAAATTGTTATGGCATACACAGGAAGAAAAAAATTACACACTGATAATTCAAAATAAGTCAGCTTACCAAGAAGTCAATTTACAAGGCAGGTGGTATTTATGTGCTTCATTCCAAGGCAGAGACAAAAAAAATGACATTTTTCAAGCACCTGATACTAGGCAAGCATTTGAAAGTGCCTGTCATCTTACAACATCTCTAGCCCACAAGGATGTGAGCTGTGGTCACTTGTGGAGAGATACTGGAGGATACGCTTTGATGCGTCTGCAGTGACGTCAATGACCTCGCACAGTTCCTAGCGCAGGAAGACGCTAACAGTTTCTGAAGACAATTTTCCACAAATGCTCTTACCTCTCCTACTACTGAAGACACATACACATCATTAATAAAGCACTAGAAGGCAAGCTCTGGGAGCACCTGTGTGCCTCCAGCGCCTGTGGTAATGCCTGACACACAGGAGGTGCTCAACCTCCAGTCTACCACTTATCTCCTTCAGGATTCCCAGAAGCCCCTGGACGTGGGGCCAGATGCCTTCTGCCACTCTTCCATCGCTATAACACAACTTGGGTGATGTTTTTCCCTCTTTTCAACATGAGTCAGAGGTTGCTTCCCTGCTTAACATCCTTCAGTAGGTTGCACTTCAAATAAAGTCTGTGCTCCTCACTTCGGCAGGAAGGATCCGGCCCCAGCGAACCTCTCTAGACACATGTTAGGTATAAGCCTGCCAACCCACTCCACACCAACCGCTGTCTCCTGTCTACATACACACACACCTTTCATCTCCTTGCAAGAGCCAGGGTCTTAAATCACCTCAGGCCTTTCCACGGGGCATCTTCTGTGTTTAGAATTTTCTCATCTTCCCCAATTCACTTTCTCTTCCTGGGCTACCAGGATAATTCTAATCTGTCCTTGGGAGTCTTGGCCTGAATATCACTTCTTCAAGAGAACCTTAATATGAACACCCTCCCATTGCTCCGAGGTGTGTGAGGCTCCCAAGCCCTCTTGGCAACAGCCCACGATTGTAACTATATGGTCACCTGCACAGCTATTTGGAAAACATCTGCTTCTTTAGAAGTGTGGACTTCCACAGGAGCGTCACCTGTCTGCTGTGTGAACGGCTGCCTCTCTAGTGTCTTGTAAGATACACTGCGCATTAGGAACCTTCAGGAACAGTGCGGCGAATGAGTGACGACACCCGTGTGCCGTCCTGCTGTCCAGGGGAGAAGAGCGTAGATCATCGCGCAAAGGAAAACAGAACTGTCAAGGAGACAGGAAACCAGGTGCATAATTTGTGCAGCCTAAGTCGAAGGCCTATTTGTTTCCTAACACTTGATGATGAGAAATCTTTTGACACGATGGGAAAATGAAAACACAAGAGGACTGAGCATCATCTCTCAGATGGCCCATTCACTAAACATCAGGTTATCTGCATCCGTTCATCATGCCAGTGCCGAGATTAAGATCAAGGGGAACCAAAAAGAAAAAGATGTTTGCTGGTATGAGTATAATTTTCATCTCAAAAACAAGTATGTGGGGTAGTTTATCATCAGACAGACTATCTGAGTATCTCTGTGAGCAGGTGAGATAGTTTTGGGTAGTGATCTCCAGGTTACACATTTAAAGGTCTCTGACCACTTTTCATTATGTTAAAACTTGGAAATCTAGCAACCTGACATGAAATCTAGTGGATCGAAGAAAGGAGACAGATGAAGGAGTTACTCGGAGATGCAATTAGAGGTCAGGCTGAGAACTGCATCAAGAGCTTAGGGCCTTGTGTCTAAATTCACAGCAAAAGCGTGTAACTAGGGAAGACAGGAGTCAATGGCCGTCCAGGTGCCTGGATGGCTAGCAACATCTCCACACCTGCTTCCTTCATGAGCTCTAGGCCCTTACGTGTGACTGAGCACCCCGTGCTTCCTTCAACTGCATATTCATCTTCAACACATTCAGAAAGAGACATGCCACCGCCCTCTCGCCTTCTCTCCTTCTAGCCTTCCTGGTTCTCATTCAGCGACCTACACACGTTCCAAAGCTAGAAACCCAGGAGGCGCTGTGGGTTCTTCTCCCACCTTACATACCAGATGCACTCTGTCATCGATTCCTGGTTTGTTTGGGTTTTTTTTCCTATAAGTAAATGTTTCATGGGTTCTTTCCCTTCTCTCCCCACTGCTCTGGTGATTTCCCCATCATTACCTGGTAGCTGGGTAGCTGCTGCACCCTCCCAGCAGATCTCTTTCCCACTCCCACCAGTTTTCCGGACAACTTAACAAAAGTGCTCCAGGAACCTGCAGCTCTGAATTCCACATGTAAGACCCATTGTGCCATCTTTGTCTTTCTCTGACTGCCTTCACTCAGCATGAACCTCTCTGGGGGAAGGATAAACTAAGATATTGGCATTGACCCAGTCACATGACCATACAGGAAACAATTAATAAGGACCTGCTGCATAGCACAGGGAACTGTACTCAATACCCTGTAATGTCCTGCATCATCTCTCAGATGGCCCATTCACTAAACATCAGGTTATCTGCATCCGTTCATCATGCCAGTGCCGAGATTAAGATCAAGGGGAACCAAAAAGAAAAAGATGTTTGCTGGTATGAGTATAATTTTCATCTCAAAAACAAGTATGTGGGGTAGTTTATCATCAGACAGACTATCTGAGTATCTCTGTGAGCAGGTGAGATAGTTTTGGGTAGTGATCTCCAGGTTACACATTTAAAGGTCTCTGACCACTTTTCATTATGTTAAAACTTGGAAATCTAGCAACCTGACATGAAATCTAGTGGATCGAAGAAAGGAGACAGATGAAGGAGTTACTCGGAGATGCAATTAGAGGTCAGGCTGAGAACTGCATCAAGAGCTTAGGGCCTTGTGTCTAAATTCACAGCAAAAGCGTGTAACTAGGGAAGACAGGAGTCAATGGCCGTCCAGGTGCCTGGATGGCTAGCAACATCTCCACACCTGCTTCCTTCATGAGCTCTAGGCCCTTACGTGTGACTGAGCACCCCGTGCTTCCTTCAACTGCATATTCATCTTCAACACATTCAGAAAGAGACATGCCACCGCCCCTCTCGCCTTCTCTCCTTCTAGCCTTCCTGGTTCTCATTCAGCGACCTACACACGTTCCAAAGCTAGAAACCCAGGAGGCGCTGTGGGTTCTTCTCCCACCTTACATACCAGATGCACTCTGTCATCGATTCCTGGTTTGTTTGGGTTTTTTTTCCTATAAGTAAATGTTTCATGGGTTCTTTCCCTTCTCTCCCCACTGCTCTGGTGATTTCCCCATCATTACCTGGTAGCTGGGTAGCTGCTGCACCCTCCCAGCAGATCTCTTTCCCACTCCCACCAGTTTTCCGGACAACTTAACAAAAGTGCTCCAGGAACCTGCAGCTCTGAATTCCACATGTAAGACCCATTGTGCCATCTTTGTCTTTCTCTGACTGCCTTCACTCAGCATGAACCTCTCTGGGGGAAGGATAAACTAAGATATTGGCATTGACCCAGTCACATGACCATACAGGAAACAATTAATAAGGACCTGCTGCATAGCACAGGGAACTGTACTCAATACCCTGTAATGTCCTGCATGGGAAAACAATCTTTAAAAGGAGTAAATAAATGTGTATAACTGAGTCACTTTACTGGACACTTAAAACTAACACAGCTTTGTAAATCAACTTCTGCAGCAATTAAAATTATTTTAAAAAGCAAAGAAAGCAAAAACAAGTAAACAACAAAAAAGGACAGGTCTATTGATAGGACTCTTCTGCTTACTTACTACACTTCCGTCATATCCTCTAGCACCTACCTGAGAGCTGGACCATAAAGAAGGCTGAGCACTGAAGAACAGATGCCCTTGAACTGTGGTGTTGGAGAAGACTCTTGAGAGTCCCTTGGACTGCAAGGAGATCCAACCAGTCCATCCTAAAGGAGATCAGTCCTGGGTGTTCATTGGAAGGACTGATGTTGAAGCTGAAACTCCAATACTTTGGCCACCTGATGTGAAGAACTGACTCACTGGAAAAGACCCTGATGCTGGGAAAGATTGAAGGCAGGAGGAGAAGGGGACGACAGAGGATGAGATGGTTGAACGGTATCACGGAGTCAATGGACGTGCATTTGAGCAGGCTCTGGGACACTGTGTAGGACAGGGAAGCCTGGTGTGCTGCAGCCCATGGGGTCGCAGTGTCAGACACGACTGAACAGACTCCCTTTATCCGTTAGTGTTGGAACCACGTAGCCTACTGATTTGTATTTGCTTATTCCTTCTTCTCTGTTTCTCCCACTAAGCTCCAATACAGGAACGTGAAGTCTCTGTCTTGTATTTCCTGAATTCAGCACCATGCCTAGCTCGATAAATCCCAGTTAAAAGAGAGATGCTTCAGGAGATGAAAGGATTTAACAAATGCCTCTTCATATCTGGGCATACTGAAGAGGATAAAGGTGTTCCTGAGAGGATTAAACAACCCAACAAGGAAACTAGAGAAAAAAATCCTCTGAGGAAGCAGAGTGGAATTAAAATGAGTGGGGTGTCCGTGAATGGGGAGGGGAGGGAGGGGCTGTCCCCATGAATGAGTGGGTGTAGGGACTCACTGCATGACTTGGAAAACTAAGATATTGGCATTACCCATCATGAACAGGAAAAAAAGGACTTTGGTTACTCAATACCCTGTAATGTCCTGCATGGGAAAACAATCTTTAAAAGGAGTAAATAAATGTGTATAACTGAGTCACTTTACTGGACACTTAAAACTAACACAGCTTTGTAAATCAACTTCTGCAGCAATTAAAATTATTTTAAAAAGCAAAGAAAGCAAAAACAAGTAAACAACAAAAAAGGACAGGTCTATTGATAGGACTCTTCTGCTTACTTACTACACTTCCGTCATATCCTCTAGCACCTACCTGAGAGCTGGACCATAAAGAAGGCTGAGCACTGAAGAACAGATGCCCTTGAACTGTGGTGTTGGAGAAGGCTCTTGAGAGTCCTGTGGACTGCAAGGAGATCCAACCAGTCCATCCTAAAGGAAATCAATCCTGGATATTCACTGGAAAGACTGATGTTGGAGCTGAAGCTCCAATACTTTGGCCTCCTGATGTGAAGAGAGGACTCACTGGAAAAGACCCTGATGCTGGGAAAAATTAAAGGCAGCAGGAGAAGGGGACCACAGAGGATGAGATGGTTGAACGGTATCACGGAGTCAATGGACGTGCATTTGAGCAGGCTCTGGGACACTGTGTAGGACAGGGAAGCCTGGTGTGCTGCAGCCCATGGGGTCGCAGTGTCAGACACGACTGAACAGACTCCCTTTATCCGTTAGTGTTGGAACCACGTAGCCTACTGATTTGTATTTGCTTATTCCTTCTTCTCTGTTTCTCCCACTAAGCTCCAATACAGGAACGTGAAGTCTCTGTCTTGTATTTCCTGAATTCAGCACCATGCCTAGCTCGATAAATCCCAGTTAAAAGAGAGATGCTTCAGGAGATGAAAGGATTTAACAAATGCCTCTTCATATCTGGGCATACTGAAGAGGATAAAGGTGTTCCTGAGAGGATTAAACAACCCAACAAGGAAACTAGAGAAAAAAATCCTCTGAGGAAGCAGAGTGGAATTAAAATGAGTGGGGTGTCCGTGAATGAGAGAGAGGGAGAGGACAGAGGGGGACTGTCCCCATGAGCTGCTGTGAAGCTAAGCTCTTCCCAGCGTGGCAGGGAACAGAGGCACAGAGAGTGAACTCAGAGCTTCAGGAGGAACTGAGAGGTAGGAACCTAGGAACAGCTCAGATACTTGTGAGGGGGGAGACATCTTTCATTGGCTCCAGGTTAAGCCAACAGGGCACTTGGCACTTCCACAGCCAGCGGGGAGCTGAGATGCCTTTTCCGAACATGTATCTGAAAAACAACAAATGGCACACCAAGAAACCTGGAGTCAGAGAGAGATGCCCACTTAAAGTCAGTAACAGGTGGCTCAGATGGTAAAGAATATGTCTGCCATCCAGGAGATGTGGGATGGATTCCTGGATCGGGAAGATCCTCTGCAGGAGGGCATGGCAACCCACTTCAGTATTCGTTTGTTTTTTTTTCCTCTTTGGCCACTTCTATTGATCCTTCATCTATTTATTTTCATCCATCTTTGTTCTTTGGCCCATGTGGGCCTCCGATTGCAGTGGCCTCTCTTGTCGCAGAGCACCGGCTCTGGGTGCATGTGCTCCAGAACTCCAGCTCAGTAGTTGGACACATCGGTCCAGCCGCTCCACAGCACGTGGGATCTTCCCAGGCCAGGGATCAAACCGGCGACCCTGCACTGCAAGGCAATGTCCTTATCCACTGGACCACCAAGGAAGCCCCACTCCAGTATTCTTGTCTAGAGAATCCCATGGACCAAGTAGCCTGGCGGGCTACAGTCCATAGGATTTCAAAGGATCAGACACAACTGAGCAGCTAACACACACAAAGTCAGTAACAGCTAAGGCGAGATGGCTGATATGAGGAAGAATTTCAAAACAGTCTAGAGCAAAGCGAGGTATACACTCATGTCCAGAGAATACCCCGGAAACAGTACCAGTGCCCGGGCAGGCCTGGGCAGGCCACGTCGCACCTGGGGACACAACTGCTGCCTTCCACCCTTCCAGCTGGTGGTTATGACTCTGAAGGAGAAGCCAGGGTACGTAGGAAGGGAGCTGCTGTTTGCACCAATGGTGCGAAACTCGGGATCGGATACTCTCAGTTACAGTTGCCGACACCAGAGGCGGGGGCTCCTGGGAAGTGACATCCTGTCTTGGAGGAAACTGGGAAGAAGCCTTCAGGCAACACCAGACCACGGGGGGATTATTTTGAAACTTGAGATTAGGAAGTGATACTGTTCCGTGAAGACACAAACACACACAGCTGTAAACCAGAACACAAGGAGGCCATCGGATGCGGTGAACATAGATGGATGGTCACGGAGTGGGTTCCCCACAAAAACCTGGTTTGATGGAAACTGTCTAGTGTCTCATGAGATGCTAACAGACTACGTTTGAAAGGCTAAATTGTGTCTGAAACTACTCTTTCAAACTACACATTAGTAGAGGCAAGGCTCTGAGGAAAGCCACAAGGAAAGCAGCCTACTTGTATTAAACCTAGGCCCTACCACAGCTGCTGGGCCATGGAAATACTTCCATGACATTAGGTCATGTGAAAACTTCCAAGACATCTACCTAATAAGTCAGGGAAAGTTTGAGAAACCTGGATCTATCCTAACACCCAAAGTATCGATGATAAGAATAAACAACAGGGGCTTCCCTGGTGGTCCAGTGGGTAAGGACACCACCTTGCAGTGCAAGGGGCGCCGGTTCAATTCCTGGCCTGGAAAGATCCCACATGCCACGGAACAGCTGGACCGATGTGTCCAACGACTGAGCCGGAGCTCTCGAGTGCACGCGCCCAGAGCTGGTGCTCTGTGACAACAGAAGCCACCGCGATGGGATGCCCACGCGGGCCAAAGAACAAAGATGGATGAAAATAGACAAATGAAAGACCAATAGAAGTAGCCCGCCTGCTCCCCTCCCTCCTCAACCCCCCCAAAATAAATAAATAGATCTTAAAAAAAAGAGAATAAACAACAACAAAAATGCTTAGAATTCCTTGAAACGAAAAGTATGAGAACTAAAATATGTATCCAATACTATAAGGAGGTAAATGTTAACTCAGATAAAGTAAGACCTTGAGTATGGGCTTTAGGGCTGGAGTATACCAGTAGAATGTTTACTGTGAATTAAAGCGGCAAATTTGATGTCATGATCTCAAGGAGAGCGACTTCCTATGAAGAAGGGAGGGTGGCTCATGAAGGTGGAAATGAAGTGCGGTTGTGATGAAGAGGGAGGAAAAGGAAAGGTGCGGGCCCGGGAGCTCACGATGACCCACCAGGAGGGTGTGATATGGCAACAACAGACCCATCCTTTCCATAAAATCGGAGGACAGGAAGAACGTGTGCCTCGCTTTGCTGGTAATTTTAACCTCTCGATCAACAGGGAAAAAGTACTAAGGAATAGGATTTAGGGTCAACTGAATTTGAACAGACATGGGAACAGTTGGTCATTTGGAACTATTAGAAACTTTGGGAGAAAGCCGAGAAGGGCTCATAAAATCCAGTCTTTCTGTAATCCACAAGGAAAGACATTTGAGAGGAGATTTCTTGAAAGGAAGGATTCACTGATTTGTCTTTAGGTTCCTTCTGAGACATGCAAGGTTGCCTCAAACAGATGCTGGCTTGGAAACTGAGCGAGGAGCAACACTCTGTGGATGTATGGCTATGGGGAGAAGAAAGAAATAGCACCTGCCATTAGGAACTTCACATCAATGTAAGACAGAGCTGTAAGAACAGAAACGACACGGAGACAGAATAAACACAGGATCAGTAGTATAGAATAGATCCTCTGGAAATAAATCAAAATATACAGAATAATTGAATGTGTGATCAAAGGAGGAAGCACATGCATGGAGACATGGAAAATTAGAACTTACATATCAGTCGTAGAGCACGGGTCCAACCTTTCTCTGTTTAGAAATGGAGCACTCATCAAGGACTTACAAAGGAAATGGTAAGCTTTTTCTTTTCAAGGAACAATTTTAAAGAGGTGAAAACCAGACTGGATAAGTATTTTTAGAGACTATGCAGTGCAAGATTAAAAAATTTTTCTAGGTAAAAACACTGGAGTGCGTTGCCACTCCCTCCTGCAGGGGATCTTGCAGACCCAGGGAAAGAACCCACATCTCTCATGCCTCCTGCACTGGCACACAGATTCTTTACCGACTGTGCCACCAGGGAAGTCCCTTAAAATGCTCAAAAGTAATGAACAAATACAATCCGAAAAAAAAAAAAAAATCAATAAATGGATATAAATGGAGAAATGGATACAGCATACAAGTAATCCATTTACAAAAGAGTAAATATGAATAAAAAATGAATGGGGGGCCTTCCCTGGTGGTCCAGTGACTGGATCAATGTGTCCAATTACCGAGCCGGAGCTCTGAAGCGCATGTGCCCAGAGCCGGTGCTCTGCGACAACAGAGGCCACCGGGATGGGAGGCCCACAAGGGCCGAAGAACAAAGATGGATGAAAATAGACAAATGAAAGACCAAGAGAAGTGGCCTGCCCACCCCCCTCCTTCCCCAACCCTCCCTCCACCCAAAAAACAGAAAAAAATGAATGAGGGAAAAATACCACAATTCCAAAAGAGCAGTTATACAGTAGATTAAGGCAAAATAATAGGATGTCATTTTTGCATATCAAGACAGTAAATATTAAATATGTGTTTATATTTTGGAAATTAATTTCCAGTATTTAACAAGAAACTGAAATATTCATTTGTTTTGACTGAATAATTCTACAAGCAGGAAAGATAAGCGAGGAGCAACACTCTGTGGATGTATGGCTATGGGGAGAAGAAAGAAATAGCACCTGCCATTAGGAACTTCACATCAATGTAAGACAGAGCTGTAAGAACAGAAACGACACGGAGACAGAATAAACACAGGATCAGTAGTATAGAATAGATCCTCTGGAAATAAATCAAAATATACAGAATAATTGAATGTGTGATCAAAGGAGGAAGCACATGCATGGAGACATGGAAAATTAGAACTTACATATCAGTCGTAGAGCACGGGTCCAACCTTTCTCTGTTTAGAAATGGAGCACTCATCAAGGACTTACAAAGGAAATGGTAAGCTTTTTCTTTTCAAGGAACAATTTTAAAGAGGTGAAAACCAGACTGGATAAGTATTTTTAGAGACTATGCAGTGCAAGATTAAAAAAATTTTTCTAGGTAAAAACACTGGAGTGCGTTGCCACTCCCTCCTGCAGGGGATCTTGCAGACCCAGGGAAAGAACCCACATCTCTCATGCCTCCTGCACTGGCACACAGATTCTTTACCGACTGTGCCACCAGGGAAGTCCCTTAAAATGCTCAAAAGTAATGAACAAATACAATCCGAAAAAAAAAAAAAAATCAATAAATGGATATAAATGGAGAAATGGATACAGCATACAAGTAATCCATTTACAAAAGAGTAAATATGAATAAAAAATGAATGGGGGGCCTTCCCTGGTGGTCCAGTGACTGGATCAATGTGTCCAATTACCGAGCCGGAGCTCTGAAGCGCATGTGCCCAGAGCCGGTGCTCTGCGACAACAGAGGCCACCGGGATGGGAGGCCCACAAGGGCCGAAGAACAAAGATGGATGAAAATAGACAAATGAAAGACCAAGAGAAGTGGCCTGCCCACCCCCCTCCTTCCCCAACCCTCCCTCCACCCAAAAAACAGAAAAAAATGAATGAGGGAAAAATACCACAATTCCAAAAGAGCAGTTATACAGTAGATTAAGGCAAAATAATAGGATGTCATTTTTGCATATCAAGACAGTAAATATTAAATATGTGTTTATATTTTGGAAATTAATTTCCAGTATTTAACAAGAAACTGAAATATTCATTTGTTTTGACTGAATAATTCTACAAGCAGGAGTCCATCCAACAGAAATCATTCTAATTGTTAAAAAGCTCTATCCATAACAAAGGTTATTTGTTGAAAAACATCACACAGAAGAAAAAAAGGAACAAGAGTTACTGTTAATGAGTGTTTACTATGTGTAGTACTATGTAGTTATTGTATATAATAAATTATCATATGACACTCTTACAAGTGTCCCATGAAATAGACATTACATTTTAAAGCAAAGGTAAAATGCTTTGACATATTTGAAGAGATTCAGTTTTCCAAAAAAAGTTGGCTGGAAAGATTAAAAAGAAAAATGGAGGGGCTTCCCTGGTGGTCCAGTGGGTAAACAGTCCATCTTGCAGTGCAAGGGGCACGGTTCGATCCCTGGCCCAGGAGGATCCCATGTGCCACGGAGCGGCTGGACCTGTGTGTCCAATTACCAGCCAGCAATCTGGAGCACATGCACCCAGAGCCGGTGCTCTGTAACGAGAGAGGCCACTGCAATGGGAGGCCTATATAGGCCAAAGAATAAGGATGGATGAAAATAATCAAATGAAAACAACAATTAAAAAAAAGAGTCCAAAATTTTGAAAAGAAAAAGAAAAATGGAAAGAGCATAAGTGCCAATACAGGAAAACTAGGGAAGATATATTCAAAGGATCATTTTAAAATTTTAATATAAAACTATAAAATGGACAAAATAACTTAGGACAAGGTGTTATTAAAAGTAATAATTTTATATTAAATAGGACTCAAATACTTGCAAAGAAAAAATATTGGAAGAAAACACATACACATTAACCAGATGAAATAGAACTTGACCCTGAGAGAGCACCAACCAAGGGAGCCCGCTGGCCGCCCTGAGAACAAAGCCAAGGGTCATTCAGTCAGGGTGGGGATGAGGAAGGACATTCAGGAAGACCCCGAAACGCTCAGACACTGTTGAAGCAGTTTGGCTAATACAGGAGATAGAGAATGTAATTCAGGGCAGATACGGTAAATCTTCTATAACGAGTGGGGCTGTAATTCTTTTCATGGTAAGTTGCTGGGAAAATCATAAATTGGTCATGGTTAAAATGTCAGAAGACTCAAAATCGTAAGAAAAAATAATGAATTATTGAGGTTGTGGCTGACTTTAGAAGTCACACAACATTTTCAGAGAGGGGTAGGAGGTGGAGACAGGAGAAAAGTGATTTCTGCCGTATGAATATTTCAATTAGGCAGCTGGGAAAATTTGGGCAGAAACATATAAATCTTTACTCTCAAGTTATTAGAAGGAAGAATCTGTCTAGACTAGCTGTAGGGAAAGAGGAACTGGATAAATACATGTTCAAACCATAGAAAATGTCTTTTATGGACACACACATCCCACAGCAGATGAGGCTTCAAATGCATGTACTTTATAGCATTTGAGAGAATTTTATAAAGAGCGTAAGCATCATGTTTAAGAGAACATGACATCTGACTTTCTTTTCACTGTCTCTCTCTTTCCACTGCTTGCTGTTCTCTCTTCTTGTGATCTTTGTTTTACTAAAAAAGAAATTTCACATATCTTTACATGCGTATATGTATGATATCTGTATTCCTGTGCACACTTGCACACACACAGCATATATAGCTTAGTAAAGCTGTTTATTTTAAAACGTATATATTTTTAATTAGAGAAGAGTGGCTTTACAGTGCTGTAAACTGGTTTCAGCCGTACATCAACCCGAATCAGCCGTAGGCGTATGAATGTCCCCTCCCTCCTGAGTCTCCTTCCTGTGTCCCGCCCACGGCACCTCCAGGCGGTCCCCCCCCCTCGGAAGTTTATTAAAGTTTTTAGGACTCAAATACTTGCAAAGAAAAAATATTGGAAGAAAACACATACACATTAACCAGATGAAATAGAACTTGACCCTGAGAGAGCACCAACCAAGGGAGCCCGCTGGCCGCCCTGAGAACAAAGCCAAGGGTCATTCAGTCAGGGTGGGGATGAGGAAGGACATTCAGGAAGACCCCGAAACGCTCAGACACTGTTGAAGCAGTTTGGCTAATACAGGAGATAGAGAATGTAATTCAGGGCAGATACGGTAAATCTTCTATAACGAGTGGGGCTGTAATTCTTTTCATGGTAAGTTGCTGGGAAAATCATAAATTGGTCATGGTTAAAATGTCAGAAGACTCAAAATCGTAAGAAAAAATAATGAATTATTGAGGTTGTGGCTGACTTTAGAAGTCACACAACATTTTCAGAGAGGGGTAGGAGGTGGAGACAGGAGAAAAGTGATTTCTGCCGTATGAATATTTCAATTAGGCAGCTGGGAAAATTTGGGCAGAAACATATAAATCTTTACTCTCAAGTTATTAGAAGGAAGAATCTGTCTAGACTAGCTGTAGGGAAAGAGGAACTGGATAAATACATGTTCAAACCATAGAAAATGTCTTTTATGGACACACATCCCACAGCAGATGAGGCTTCAAATGCATGTACTTTATAGCATTTGAGAGAATTTTATAAAGAGCGTAAGCATCATGTTTAAGAGAACATGACATCTGACTTTCTTTTCACTGTCTCTCTCTTTCCACTGCTTGCTGTTCTCTCTTCTTGTGATCTTTGTTTTACTAAAAAAGAAATTTCACATATCTTTACATGCGTATATGTATGATATCTGTATTCCTGTGCACACTTGCACACACACAGCATATATAGCTTAGTAAAGCTGTTTATTTTAAAACGTATATATTTTTAATTAGAGAAGAGTGGCTTTACAGTGCTGTAAACTGGTTTCAGCCGTACATCAACCCGAATCAGCCGTAGGCGTATGAATGTCCCCTCCCTCCTGAGTCTCCTTCCTGTGTCCCGCCCCACGGCACCCTCCAGGCGGTCCCAGAGCCCAAGCGACCGCTTGAGCTCCTGCATCATACGGCAAGTTTCCACTGGCTATCCAACTTGACATAGGGTAATACCTATGTTTCAATGCTTCTCCCTCAATGCATCCCACCCTTTCCTTCCCCAACTGGGTCCACAAGCCTCTTTGCTATGTCCCTACAGCCAGTTTAGACTGGTACATGTATGACCCTTATTGACAAAAATAAGTAAACAAATAAACAAACAACAACAACAAACAAAATGCTGGGTCAACTCAGCTCCAAGGACACAGGTCCGTGGGGGTGAAACTCAATGCCTCTCCAAAGGCGACTGGTTTCTACTTAATGCACACTGTCTACCTTCATCTAACTTGATGGGCAAAAGGGAGCTGTTCTTCTGACGTGTAACAGTGACACAGCGTAGTAACTGTTGCTTCTCCACAGCAGATTCTGGAATGGTAGGGACCACGCCTGTCTGTTTCCTGCTGAAGCCCCTGCACCAGGACAGGGTCGCAAAACACGTGTGTTGAGGGAGTGAACGATTTGAATAAAGTGAATACTGAGGTCCTAAGCGTCTTTCTAGGCAGCTCAAGTCCCGCCTCCCTGATAGAATCTTTCCTGAGAGCCCCAGGCCCTGATCCTTCAGGAAAGGACTCCCTTACTAGTCTGAACCACTTCTTAGTACCGGATCCTAAGCTGAAGCTCAATTATTTTTATTGCCATTTTTTATCGCTATGTTTTTCCATTTGGGGAGACACGCTCCCTGAACCCTCAAGGACATTTAGCAACAGTATGCTTATTCCAGTTCCTGAAGCACTTGACACAGGGCACATGGAAAATCTGCTATAAACGTGTTAAATTCAACGATCAGCTCTTTCCAATTACCTCCTACTTCGTGACATCTCCAAACATTTTCTCTCTTGAATGCATTACTATTAGGACAACTCCAAAATATGATGGAAAGAAAACAGGGAATGCAGTGCCCGTGGACTTTGCATTTCTAAGTTCTGCCACTTCAGTGTTGGAAAAGTCACCCCAGCTCTGGGCCCTCGTTTCCCTGTTTTTCATGTGGGAATGCAAGCCCGAGCCACAGGCGCTGCAAGGACCCACCTGTCTACAAGAGAAGACGAGAATCAGATGGTATAACATCTTTGGAAGAGCTTTGCAAATTGGAAAGCAAATATTAGCTAAATACAACATTCATGTTGCAATGCCACCTGGTGAGAGCTCCTGCGTGACTTCTCCTGAGAACGGCTGCTAGGCAGAAGAGAGAGGGGATGAGGCAACAATCTCAAGCCTGCCACCTGGCAAACACGGCCCGGTCATCAATTCCACACCAGGCTCAACACTTGCGTGTGGAGAGATGCCAAAGCGCCTGCTACCCAAACCCCGCGGCCCGGCTGCAGGCCTGTTCTCGCTCTGCATAAAGCTTACCCGACACGAGCTGCTGTCCAGGCAAGCCCACGGGGACCATGCCCAGGTTATTCATGGCAGTGGCCCAGGCGGTGGGGTCCGTCACCGACATGTTCAGCTGGGTCGTGTCGATTGCGATACTCCAAACCATCGGCCGCTGCGGGTAGGAAAACAGACTGGCTGAGTGTCTACAGGCAAGGGTGTCTCCTTGCCCGTCCCAGAAGGACTCGCCTTACTAGTCTGAAACCTGAGGTCCTAAGCGTCTTTCTGGGATACCCGCCTCCTGATAGAATCTTTCCTGAGAGCCCCAGGCCCTGATCCTTCAGGAAAGGACTCCCTTACTAGTCTGAACCACTTCTTAGTACCGGATCCTAAGCTGAAGCTCAATTATTTTTATTGCCATTTTTTATCGCTATGTTTTTCCATTTGGGGAGACACGCTCCCTGAACCCTCAAGGACATTTAGCAACAGTATGCTTATTCCAGTTCCTGAAGCACTTGACACAGGGCACATGGAAAATCTGCTATAAACGTGTTAAATTCAACGATCAGCTCTTTCCAATTACCTCCTACTTCGTGACATCTCCAAACATTTTCTCTCTTGAATGCATTACTATTAGGACAACTCCAAAATATGATGGAAAGAAAACAGGGAATGCAGTGCCCGTGGACTTTGCATTTCTAAGTTCTGCCACTTCAGTGTTGGAAAAGTCACCCCAGCTCTGGGCCCTCGTTTCCCTGTTTTTCATGTGGGAATGCAAGCCCGAGCCACAGGCGCTGCAAGGACCCACCTGTCTACAAGAGAAGACGAGAATCAGATGGTATAACATCTTTGGAAGAGCTTTGCAAATTGGAAAGCAAATATTAGCTAAATACAACATTCATGTTGCAATGCCACCTGGTGAGAGCTCCTGCGTGACTTCTCCTGAGAACGGCTGCTAGGCAGAAGAGAGAGGGGATGAGGCAACAATCTCAAGCCTGCCACCTGGCAAACACGGCCCGGTCATCAATTCCACACCAGGCTCAACACTTGCGTGTGGAGAGATGCCAAAGCGCCTGCTACCCAAACCCCTCGGCCCGGCTGCAGGCCTGTTCTCGCTCTGCATAAAGCTTACCCGACACGAGCTGCTGTCCAGGCAAGCCCACGGGGACCATGCCCAGGTTATTCATGGCAGTGGCCCAGGCGGTGGGGTCCGTCACCGACATGTTCAGCTGGGTCGTGTCGATTGCGATACTCCCCAAACCATCGGCCGCTGCGGGTAGGAAAACAGACTGGCTGAGTGTCTACAGGCAAGGGTGTCTCCTTGAAAACACATCACATTTCTGGAGACATGAGGCTTCATGTAAGCACGTTCCCAACCCACACAAAATATAGCCCTGTAATCTACACCGGTGCTTACTCCGGACGAAAACATGACGGAGTCCGTTCTGGGAGGAAACAGAATGACATGCAGTTTATATTATACCCAGTGTGCCACTAAGGAAGCACCTCTCAGGGGAGACCTCACAAAACGAGAGAGACACTTCTTTTTCCCAGGGAAACATGAGTTCCCCAGTAGAAAGGAACTAGTGGTTTAGTCACTCCATCATGCCTGACTGTTTGCAGCTCTATGGATGGTAGCCTGCCAGAAACCTCTGTCCATGGGATTTCCCAGGCAAGAATACCGGAGTGGCTTGCCATTTCCTTTTCTAGGGGATCTTCCTAACTGAGGGACTGAACCATATCTCTTACATTTCCTTACAACCCGCATCGCAGGTGCATTCTTTACCTACTGAGCCTCGAGGGAAGCCTCCAGTAGGGAGGACTGTCTGGGTAAAAGCAGTCAGTGGTCTTAGAATAAATAAATTTGCCTGTTTCTGAGAGTCCTTCTGAAGCAGGTACACCCTCTAACTAGCTAATAAAATCTCTAAACTCAGTTGTCAGGCAGTTGGACTGGTCCTCACTGAATTTATCAAGAGCTACCTTGTAACACATTCTGTCCTGAACAAACTATTAACAGGCTTACATTAAAGAAATGCAGGTGTCTGCCTCAAGTGACTTCCCAAATATTTCTCACACGTGCAGACTTTCATTAAGACAAAATAAATACTATTGAAAACAGGTCGCAAAGAACTAAAAAAGACAAGAGAAAAGTATATCAATTGGACTTAATGCTCTTTTCCTGCAGAAATTTATTTTCTAGGGCTTTCCTGGTAGTCCAGTGGGTAAAGAGTCTGCCTTGCAGGGCAAGAGGCACCGGTTCCATCCCTGGCCCAGGAAGATCCCACGTGCTGCGGAGCGGCTGGACCGTGTGTCCCATTATGAGCCAGCGCTCTGGAGTGCATGCACCCAGTCAGGCAGTGCTCTGCAACAAGAGAGGTCACTGCAGTGGGAGGCCCACGCAGGCCAAAGAATAAGTATGGATGAAAATAAATAAGTAAAACATCAATAAAAGAGACCAAAATTTAAAAAAAAGAAATGTATTTTCTTAATTATTTTTTAAAGCCTTTACTGCATTTGTTACAATATCACTTGTTGTATGTTTTGGATTTTTGGCAGACAGGCACAAAAAGGGGTCTTAGCTCCCTGCCTAGAGATTGAACTCACACCCCCTGCATTGGAAGGTTAAGTCTGAACCACTGGACAGCCAGGGAAGTCTGGCTTCACATTCTTTGATGTTCACCAGTACTGCAGCCTGGCTTCTTTGAGGAGCCCAGGCTCCGGCTTCAGTGGATGAAAACTCATGTCTCAGAAGGCTTTCCACTAGAATGCAAGATGCCTGTGGGTGTGCCGTGCTGGCTGCGGACATTTACCTGCAGCCATCATGTGCGGAGCTGCTGAGGACACTGGGTGATGCTGTCCACACCACCTGCATCTACACCTGAATTACGAGCATCCTGAAGAGCAGACGGGTAAAAGCAGCTCAGTGGGTTTTAAAAGATTTTAAATAAATTTGCCTGTTTCTGAGAGTCCTTCTGAAGCAGGTACACCCTCTAACTAGCTAATAAAATCTCTAAACTCAGTTGTCAGGCAGTTGGACTGGTCCTCACTGAATTTATCAAGAGCTACCTTGTAACACATTCTGTCCTGAACAAACTATTAACAGGCTTACATTAAAGAAATGCAGGTGTCTGCCTCAAGTGACTTCCCAAATATTTCTCACACGTGCAGACTTTCATTAAGACAAAATAAATACTATTGAAAACAGGTCGCAAAGAACTAAAAAAGACAAGAGAAAAGTATATCAATTGGACTTAATGCTCTTTTCCTGCAGAAATTTATTTTCTAGGGCTTTCCTGGTAGTCCAGTGGGTAAAGAGTCTGCCTTGCAGTTCAAGGGGCACCGGTTCCATCCCTGGCCCGGGAAGATCCCACGTGCAGCGGAGCGGCTGGACCGGTGTGTCCCATTATGAGCCAGCGCTCTGGAGTGCATGCACCCAGTCAGGCAGTGCTCTGCAACAAGAGAGGTCACTGCAGTGGGAGGCCCACGCAGGCCAAAGAATAAGTATGGATGAAAATAAATAAGTAAAACATCAATAAAAGAGACCAAAATTTAAAAAAAAGAAATGTATTTTCTTAATTATTTTTTAAAGCCTTTACTGCATTTGTTACAATATCACTTGTTGTATGTTTTGGATTTTTGGCAGACAGGCACAAAAAGGGGTCTTAGCTCCCTGCCTAGAGATTGAACTCACACCCCCTGCATTGGAAGGTTAAGTCTGAACCACTGGACAGCCAGGGAAGTCTGGCTTCACATTCTTTGATGTTCACCAGTACTGCAGCCTGGCTTCTTTGAGGAGCCCAGGCTCCGGCTTCAGTGGATGAAAACTCATGTCTCAGAAGGCTTTCCACTAGAATGCAAGATGCCTGTGGGTGTGCCGTGCTGGCTGCGGACATTTACCTGCAGCCATCATGTGCGGGAGCTGCTGAGGACACTGGGTGATGCTGTCCACACCACCTGCATCTACACCTGAATTACGAGCATCCTGAAGAGCAGGAACACCTGGATGGCCGGGTGCAGGGTCCCCACGGAGCTCATCGGATTCTGCAAAAGAGTGAGAGCAGTGTGGTAAGAAAGCGTCACTGTGGACTGAGGCAGCCTTCCAGAGGAGCAAACTATCATCTATGCAAAACAAACAAGAGCAACAACCAACAGACCACAGCAATTTCCAGCCACAGGCACAAGAAGCAACACTGTATCCTTGTCGCATCTCAGTTTCGGAGCCCGGGAGACGCGCGGGTCAGCGGCAGACCCACTGGGGCAGGGCTGGCTGAATCCAGAGCCCATCTGCGGAGCTGCGACTACCTGGCCTCCTACCAAAGGGACTTCACACACAGGGCTTATCAGACGCCCCGCAGCCTCCTTCACACACAACCCATCAATGGAGAGGGCAGACTTGGGCTGCATGTGATTTTTGTTCAAGTTAAAAAAATTAATTGATGTTATTTTCGAAGACAGTCATCTGTGAAATGTATTCAGAGAGGGAGAAAAAGTCGGGAAAAAGGAGCAAAGGAGCAAGAAGCTATTCACAGTGGGACTGGCAAAGAGTGTGCTGAAAATACAATCCTTAACACAGATGAAAGGAAGAATGACAGGCTGCCTCCGCGTAAAAGAAGACGCGGAGGGGGCCGGGACCGCAGGGGGAAAGTATTTGTTTTTTTAGTTCTATTACGAGATACATTTAACTGGTTGTGATTTGTTTGGTCTGAATTTTCCTGAGAATTGCACAGTTTATATATAAATGTATTTGTATAAGACTTTTCAAAGCACTTTTCTAACAACAACAAAACATTACAAAAATTTACAAAAGGCCCCTCTAGATGTCCCTGTGTTTAAAATGCTATGCCTTCTCTCCATCCTTAGAAATGCAAAAACATACCATCTCTACAAACATATGCTAAATGCACTTTCACCAGTTCAAGACAGGGAGACAAAAATGTATCACTTGGATGAGTGAGTGATCTGAGAAGTTTGAATTTTAAGTAGATTGGTAGAGCAATTGAATGCGAAGTATTTGTTTTTATTAAGGTACTGATTTAGAAAATTTTCTAAGCTGTGCTTCTGTTCATAGATATCTTAGAATTCATGTTACAGTCTGTCAGTAAATCACGTATGAAGACTGGGTCATTGATTTCTAGGTGAAGAATCAGTGATCTCTTTGAAGACTGTTGAAGTGTTCAGTCGCTCAGTCGTGTCCAACTCTATGCGACCCCATGGCCTGTAGCCACCAGGCTCCTCTGTTCATGGGATTCTCCAGGCAAGGATGCTGGAGTGAGCTGCCATGCCCTTCTCTGGGGGATCTTCCCAACCCAGGGATTACACCTGGGTCACCTACATCACAGGCACATTCTGTATGGTCTAAGGCACCAGGGAAGCCCTTTGAACATGGCACTCTCAAAAAAAGAGGAAGAAGAAGAGAAAAAACGTACTGCCAAGTGAACATAATTTTAATTCAAATGGACGATCAGATTTCAGTATCTGAGGGCTAGGTGGATCTTGAGTAAATTGTTTCCGTGGTCTCCATGAACAACCAGCCCTCAGTAGAGGGGCATGAGAGATGGGGTGGACCTGTTTCCAGTCGACAAGGAAGATGAAACCTTGTCATCCAGAAGCAGTGAATGGGGGCTTCCCTGGTGGTCCAGTGGTTAAGAGTCTGTGTTCCCAATGCAGGGGGCCTGGGTTCGATCCCTGGTCAGGGAACTAGGTCCCATAAGTTGTGACTAAGACCCAGTGAAACCAAATAAATAAATGATTAAAAAAAGAAAAAGAATCAGTGAATGATTCCAACTTTGGGAGAAAACTGTACTCAGGACAAATGTTTTACCCCACGCAATTAGACTCTTCTGCCCAAATGAATTCAGAATGTGTTTACATATTACATATATCAATTATCTTAGGCAATGAACACCATCCAAGAGATTATCGCCATGTAAAATAAGCCCAATAACCTCAATACCTAGCTAACCCAATGTCTGGTCTACACACCAGCAACATCTCTATGTTCCTTATTAAGGTACTTTGATTTAGAAAAAATGTTTGATGAGTGAGTGATCTGAGAAGTTTGAATTTTAAGTAGATTGGTAGAGCAATTGAATGCAAGTATTTGTTTTATTAAGGTACTGATTTAGAAAATTTTCTAAGCTGTGCTTCTGTTCATAGATATCTTAGAATTCATGTTACAGTCTGTCAGTAAATCACGTATGAAGACTGGGTCATTGATTTCTAGGTGAAGAATCAGTGATCTCTTTGAAGACTGTTGAAGTGTTCAGTCGCTCAGTCGTGTCCAACTCTATGCGACCCCATGGCCTGTAGCCACCAGGCTCCTCTGTTCATGGGATTCTCCAGGCAAGGATGCTGGAGTGAGCTGCCATGCCCTTCTCTGGGGGATCTTCCCAACCCAGGGATTACACCTGGGTCACCTACATCACAGGCACATTCTGTATGGTCTAAGGCACCAGGGAAGCCCTTTGAACATGGCACTCTCAAAAAAAGAGGAAGAAGAAGAGAAAAAACGTACTGCCAAGTGAACATAATTTTAATTCAAATGGACGATCAGATTTCAGTATCTGAGGGCTAGGTGGATCTTGAGTAAATTGTTTCCGTGGTCTCCATGAACAACCAGCCCTCAGTAGAGGGGCGTGAGAGATGGGGTGGACCTGTTTCCAGTCGACAAGGAAGATGAAACCTTGTCATCCAGAAGCAGTGAATGGGGGCTTCCCTGGTGGTCCAGTGGTTAAGAGTCTGTGTTCCCAATGCAGGGGGCCTGGGTTCGATCCCTGGTCAGGGAACTAGGTCCCATAAGTTGTGACTAAGACCCAGTGAAACCAAATAAATAAATGATTAAAAAAAGAAAAAGAATCAGTGAATGATTCCAACTTTGGGAGAAAACTGTACTCAGGACAAATGTTTTACCCCACGCAATTAGACTCTTCTGCCCAAATGAATTCAGAATGTGTTTACATATTACATATATCAATTATCTTAGGCAATGAACACCATCCAAGAGATTATCGCCATGTAAAATAAGCCCAATAACCTCAATACCTAGCTAACCCAATGTCTGGTCTACACACCAGCAACATCTCTATGGTGACACCTCAATGCATTTTCCTAGCTCCACATTCAGCTATTTCAGAAGACCACAGCAGAGTCAGGCAAGAACGTGTCCATTCTTTGGCTCAAATGGCCCAGCAGTAGAGGCGACCCAGATCACTGCAAGGTCACTATTAGTCCTCTCCCGAGTGAAGTTTAGTTGGCTTGCTGCTTTGTTCTCTTCTAGCCCAAGTTCTCCTGAGGTGGGCATCAATTACAACTGTTTTCTGTCCCAATGAGTCTGGAGTTCTGGGACACTGTATCAGAGAATCTCCTTCACTGTGTCAGCTTTTATGACTTGCGCCTGATCCACCATGTTTCCCTTGGCCTTTTTTCGCTGCAGTGTTTGGAGGGTGGGGCTAGCGCTCCTTGGCTTTGTAACTGTCTGTCCCAGTGTGAGTTCTCACTCGTGACTGTGGTCTTACGAGCGGGCATCAAGTGTCCTGGCGTCCCAGAGCTTCTGCTACATCTTCCATCCCCACCTTAACAAACTGATAATGTTCCATTGAGAGCATTAACAAACTACTGTTATTTCATCCAAAAAATAAAAAAACACATCATATATATATATATATATATATATATATATATATATATATATATATAGCCTCCTAGGCAAGCTGTGGTTTGTAACCCTCTATTTCTCCCCAGTGAGACTGTGACATTCAGTGGATGACATCTCATCAATTTCCCAGTCCAATGGTTTGAATGACAAGGAACCTCATGTGGCCGTTGAGTACCTAGAAGGAACGTATGCTGAAGGAGTGATCTGATCAAGTCTTAGCTTGCACTTAGGGAATTTAGGGTTCGATCCCTGGTCAGGGAACTAGGTCCCATAAGTTGTGACTAAGACCCAGTGAAACCAAATAAATAAATGATTAAAAAAAGAAAAAGAATCAGTGAATGATTCCAACTTTGGGAGAAAACTGTACTCAGGACAAATGTTTTACCCCACGCAATTAGACTCTTCTGCCCAAATGAATTCAGAATGTGTTTACATATTACATATATCAATTATCTTAGGCAATGAACACCATCCAAGAGATTATCGCCATGTAAAATAAGCCCAATAACCTCAATACCTAGCTAACCCAATGTCTGGTCTACACACCAGCAACATCTCTATGGTGACACCTCAATGCATTTTCCTAGCTCCACATTCAGCTATTTCAGAAGACCACAGCAGAGTCAGGCAAGAACGTGTCCATTCTTTGGCTCAAATGGCCCAGCAGTAGAGGCGACCCAGATCACTGCAAGGTCACTATTAGTCCTCTCCCGAGTGAAGTTTAGTTGGCTTGCTGCTTTGTTCTCTTCTAGCCCAAGTTCTCCTGAGGTGGGCATCAATTACAACTGTTTTCTGTCCCAATGAGTCTGGAGTTCTGGGACACTGTATCAGAGAATCTCCCTTCACTGTGTCAGCTTTTATGACTTGCGCCTGATCCACCATGTTTCCCTTGGCCTTTTTTCGCTGCAGTGTTTGGAGGGTGGGGCTAGCGCTCCTTGGCTTTGTAACTGTCTGTCCCAGTGTGAGTTCTCACTCGTGACTGTGGTCTTACGAGCGGGCATCAAGTGTCCTGGCGTCCCAGAGCTTCTGCTACATCTTCCATCCCCACCTTAACAAACTGATAATGTTCCATTGAGAGCATTAACAAACTACTGTTATTTCATCCAAAAAATAAAAAAACACATCATATATATATATATATATATATATATATATATATATATATATATATAGCCTCCTAGGCAAGCTGTGGTTTGTAACCCTCTATTTCTCCCCAGTGAGACTGTGACATTCAGTGGATGACATCTCATCAATTTCCCAGTCCAATGGTTTGAATGACAAGGAACCTCATGTGGCCGTTGAGTACCTAGAAGGAACGTATGCTGAAGGAAGTTCTGTCATGTCTTAGGCACTTCCAACAGTCTTAGCCTTGCTAATCTTCAAAATTCTTAAATTTGACTTGGTCACTTGCTTGGGAGAAAGGTGCTATTTTAAATTAATCACTACCCAATAATTTATGAATCGTTGCAAGAGTCATTTTTATACTCTACTAACATCTATTGTTCCTATTGAGTACCTGCCTCTTTAAATGATTTCAGGTCATAACGCCTAATTTATCATACCAATCAATTTCTCTGCCTTAGTTTTCTTATTTCTAAACTATAGAAAAGATTGATATTCCTAATGATGTTTATTTACACACAGACACGTGGGGAGTTAAAAATGATAACTAGTAAAGCACTTGGAATAGAGTAGGTGCTAATTATTATTATTTTATTTGGAACTGTAGTGTTTCCATTAAGGTACCCTGGGATCTTTGTGTTCCACTGGATAATTATGTAATTAATTTTAAAATAGTGAGTAACACTTGATAGTTTTAAAAGTGTTGCCCTAGTTTTCTGTGTCACGTCTAAATTGTACCAGAATGTCTTCCTTTTCCTTTATAAAAATAATGTAATTTAAAAGATGTCTAAATTTTCTCTCTAGGTTTCCCACCACCCGCCCCCAGCTATGAAACTACAAAAGCCTTCAAGAGATTCATGATCAATTGTGAAATCCGCAGTTTCTATTTAGTTTTTAGTGAGGTAAGATCATTCCATACAGTTTTTCCCAGGGTTCAGCTGAAATCTAACTTGTTCTCTGATAAGGTTTATTTGAGTACAAAATGTCACATCCAGTTTCATCACTGTTCAATACGACATATTTATGCTAAGGCTTGCAATGGGCTGTATTCATGGGGCAGCTTTTGAAATTCACCAACCCTAAGAAAATACTGTTTGGCCTAAAAGAATGACACAGTCATCTCCTGATTTAAATAACACAATTCTTTCTACCCGTTCAACTTCTACTTCCAAGGATACACACACATACACACACAGAGTAATAAAATCCATCTGTAAGTGTCCACAAAACACAGATTTCTGTTAAAAAAAAAAGGTGGAGATTTTAAACAAATGATTTTGTTGGACCTAAGATCTTAGGCTCATGCTTACTTCAACAGAAGAATAGGGCTTCCCTGGTGGCTGAAATGGTAAATAATCTGCCTGCAGTGCTGGAGACCTGGGTTTGATCCCTGTGTCTGGAAGATCCCCAGGAGGAGAAATGGCTCCAGTCTTCTTGCCTGGAGAATTCCATGGACAGAAGAGCCTTATGGACTGCAGGCCATGGGGTCAGGTCACAGAGAGTCAGACACGACTGAGCAACACTTCACTTCCGATAGAAGAATAATTATATGCTTAAATTATCATGGACGATTACTCAACAGGCTTCTAAGGAGAATGGGGCCTCTTTTACTGATCTAGGATTGTGGTGGGATTTGCAAGTTTCAAACCAGAGTGGAATAGCTTTGCAAAATGTGGTTAAAAAAAAAAAAAAACAGGACACCAGGGTTTATCCAGTCGTCCAGTGGGTAAAGAGTTCGCCTTGCAGTGCAGGAGGCATGGGTTTAATACCTGGCCCAGGAAGATCCCACGTGCTGTGCAGTGGCTGGACTGGTGTGTCCAATTATAAGTCAGCACTCTGGGGTGCATGCACCCAGAGCTGGTGCTCTGTACCGAAAGAGGCCACTGCAATGGGAGGCCCACACAGGCCAAAGAATAAAAAGATGGATGAAAATAAATATAAATAAGAAGAGGCATGATGGGAAAAAGAAAAATAATTAAAAAAAAAAAAAGAAACCAAGGTTAAGTGCTTTGAAGGTCAAGAAAGAAGGGATCTTTGGTAGCAACTCATGAGAAAAGGAGACTTCTGAGAAGAGAAATGAACAAAGCAAACTATTGGGAACTATACAGTGTAAATCTTTCCCCTGTGTCCTCCATGGAATGTCAGTAAAGTCTAGGTTACTCCTTTATTTTCAGATGGGAGTAATTCTTGGATGGTGAGTACCCTTTAGAGGAAAAAGCTTGAAGAGGATAACAAGGAGGAAGATAACAGACACGACCTAAGGTACTACGTGATAACACACATCAAGTGTCCCCATCTGTTCCACCTAGAGGATGCTGGATATTAATGATCAGTGTCTCCTGATCAGTGTGCAACAAAAGGGTTAAGGTGTGAAGAAGTGATTTCCATTATGTTAGAGTTTATGAGGAAGGAGATTTTTGGTCTCAGGGGGGATTCTGACGAGAGAGTCATAAGGTAGGGATATTACAACAACCAAAGGTAGAAATTCATGCTCAGTAACGGAAAGAAAAGCCCCCTCATGCAAACAGTACAGGCAGAGAACGGAATGGGGCTAAAGTTGATTCAGGCAGGGCTGCACCCTGTGGTACTTTCTATCAAACCCATGAAAGGGAAAGGGCTTTTTTTTTTTTTTTTTTAATACCTGACCTATAACCTTTTGTATTGTACTGGTAGGTTTATACAATCATTAAATTCTATTCAGAGGGGTCATGATGTGACACATTGCACAGCCCAGGGCACCTGAGGAGAAAAACACCATCACTGTCATGAGCAGTTTCTAGTTTGTCCTTCAAGGCAAGAAGACAAAGAAGACATGTATTCCCTCCTTTGTGTTCTCACAGTACTCACTCTGTTTCCTCTAGACCAGCACTGGAAATTCTAATTAGCTGTTTATGTCTAGGTCCCTGAGAAACAACATACCCAGAATGATATGGAAGCTGACCATTTGTGCATACCCTGCAGCGAGCAAGAATGGACCTCAACTATGACCCATGCTCAGTATACATATAACATTATACTATATTTATGTTTATAAAATATATCTAAATCATTATATATATAAATGACATATATAAATTTATATAGATATATGTTTTTCAAGAAAATGCAGGCACAGAAGGAGGGAAAGTAAAAAGAAAAATAACAGAGAGACACAAGAAAGTAATAAGAGAACAAAAACACAGAATTCAGTTTCGGAGTCTAATCTCAAAGACTGGAGATGTGAAAACTCAAGAAAACAAGGGACAATTGCCATTGGAAACTCAAACACAGACAAAATTTGAAACATCAAAGAAAAACAATTTTTTTTAAATGCTAGATTTTTAAAAAAATGAGCTCTTGGTGCATTTAACAAGACTTTCTTCAAGACCTAAGATCCCCACACCTCCCTAGTAAACTATGTAGGGTCATAAGCCGGTGACGGTGATGTTCTCCTTCCCAGCTGTTCTTTGGAGGAGCCGAAATCTATAAATAACGGCATCTCCGGGTCCATTAAGGAGCACATTAGTGTAACAAAGGCATATAGGTAGAGTGCTACAGATGTGAAGTCAGGGGAAGAACGGCAAAGTTTCCATTTGGCAGGCACTGCAGAGGATAAAAAGCAGGTCTGGCCATTTCTCAAACACAAAATGCCATTAAGGGTCCGTGATTATGTCCTCCATTTTTCTACGTTGTCGGGTAGCCAATTTTAAACTACAAATCATCATCCTTCCAGCTGAGGGAGGAAATGGTTACTGAATGGATGATAAAGTTTTACTCATGACACGTCTACTTCTGAAAAACTCGATGCCGAGAGAGGGGAGGGGGGACTAACTATGAGAGAAACAGAAGGTCCCCCTCTGGAATGATGCGATCAAACAAAATAACCAAGTTTGCCAAAGAGATAACTCAACCCACATGGCAGGATTGAAGATAAAGCCAATTATCTTTTGACACCAAGAAAAATACTATTTGGCATTACATATATAAGAGCAGAGAAATGACAGAGGTAAAATTATTTTGTTTTCAGGAGCTCTTTGCTTTTAAAAAAATTACACTTTCTATTTCTAAATTGAGTGAAGTAATAAAAGAGAAAGCTTGAGACCACAGGAATAAAGTACTTCTGTTTCCATTAAAGACAACAAAAGAACAAAAGAAAAACTAGGACTAGATGCTACCATGATAAAATATAATTTCAAAGTCTTGGCAGAGTCACTTTCCATACTTAGGATATTACAGATTTTCTGAGAAAGGCAATATTATACTTGAAGACTGCTGCGAAATATGAAATGGATCAATTAATTCCCCTCACTAATGGATATCTATCAAGGAGGCTAAACACACCCAAGTTGATGGTGGTCGTTTAGTCACTCAGTAGTGTCTGATCCTTGCAACCCCATGGACTGTAGACCGCCAGGCTCCTCTGTCCATGGGATTCTCCAGGCAAGAAGACTGGAGTGGGTTGCCATTTCCTTCTCCAGGGGATGTGCAGCTTTGGGAAAGTGACTCCTCAAGCCCATCAATAGGGAAATTGAGGCATAACTGCCAAGTCAGTCAGTCACAGACAAGTTCATAGAAGGCAATAAGGACCAGGCTCCTAGTAGTTCCCACCTTGCCATACAAGGGACAGGCTCACCCTTGGTCCAGGAAGATCCCCATATTGCCACTGGTCCATGGCACAAATGTGAAGTCAGGGAAGAACGGCAAAGTTTCCATTTGGCAGGCACTGCAGAGGATAAAAGCAGGTCTGGCCATTTCTCAAACACAAAATGCCATTAAGGGTCCGTGATTATGTCCTCCATTTTTCTACGTTGTCGGGTAGCCAATTTTAAACTACAAATCATCATCCTTCCAGCTGAGGGAGGAAATGGTTACTGAATGGATGATAAAGTTTTACTCATGACACGTCTACTTCTGAAAAACTCGATGCCGAGAGAGGGGAGGGGGGACTAACTATGAGAGAAACAGAAGGTCCCCCTCTGGAATGATGCGATCAAACAAAATAACCAAGTTTGCCAAAGAGATAACTCAACCCACATGGCAGGATTGAAGATAAAGCCAATTATCTTTTGACACCAAGAAAAATACTATTTGGCATTACATATATAAGAGCAGAGAAATGACAGAGGTAAAATTATTTTGTTTTCAGGAGCTCTTTGCTTTTAAAAAAATTACACTTTCTATTTCTAAATTGAGTGAAGTAATAAAAGAGAAAGCTTGAGACCACAGGAATAAAGTACTTCTGTTTCCATTAAAGACAAAAAAAAAGAACAAAAGAAAAACTAGGACTAGATGCTACCATGATAAAATATAATTTCAAAGTCTTGGCAGAGTCACTTTCCATACTTAGGATATTACAGATTTTCTGAGAAAGGCAATATTATACTTGAAGACTGCTGCGAAATATGAAATGGATCAATTAATTCCCCTCACTAATGGATATCTATCAAGGAGGCTAAACACACCCAAGTTGATGGTGGTCGTTTAGTCACTCAGTAGTGTCTGATCCTTGCAACCCCATGGACTGTAGACCGCCAGGCTCCTCTGTCCATGGGATTCTCCAGGCAAGAAGACTGGAGTGGGTTGCCATTTCCTTCTCCAGGGGATGTGCAGCTTTGGGAAAGTGACTCCTCAAGCCCATCAATAGGGAAATTGAGGCATAACTGCCAAGTCAGTCAGTCACAGACAAGTTCATAGAAGGCAATAAGGACCAGGCTCCCCTAGTAGTTCCCACCTTGCCATACAAGGGACACAGGCTCACCCTTGGTCCAGGAAGATCCCCCATATTGCTGGACAACTGAGTCCATGAGTCACAACTATTGAGCCCGTGTGCTGCAGTTTACTGAAGCCCACACGCCTTAGAGCCCGTAGTCCACAGCAAGACAAACCTCCACGATGACCAGCCCACAAAGCGCAACTAGAAGAGTGCCCCTTGTTCTGTGCAACTAGAGAAAGCCCCCACGCAGCACTGAAGACTGTGCATAGTCAAGTAAGAAAGAGAGAAAAAGTAAATAAGAACATATCAAAGAATTCTTGTTCCCCTTCAACCCACAAGCCTTTTCTGCAGGCACCTTCTCTGGTCTTTTTTCTTCTCATTCACAAATTCTACAGAATGGAAAGGTTGGAGCTACCTAAAAGCTTCTCTTGAAAACCACGGGCTGCCAACAGACAGCAATGGAGAGAACAGAGGAAGAGTCCTTTTGAGAAAGAAGGCAACACCTCCCAGACCAGCTTCAGGTAGACGTCTGGCTTCAAAGACATAGCCATCAAGAGAAGTAACCTTTAGGTTGAGGGCAAATGGATACATGCATGCAATGCCTGAGTCCCGTCACCATTCACCGGAAACTATCAGAGCACTCGTTGCTAATCAGCCATACCCCGTACAAAACAGAAAGGCTTTCTTTTTAGAAAGGAGAGGTAACTTCTATGAACTATGGGCAGAGCCACAAACCAAAGGTTTTTTTAATGGCATGCACAGTGTAGAATGGCATTTGGTCACATACTAGTCTTTTTGGCCATACTTAACGCACTGAAAGTGATTTCTGGGAGCATCTTTCTTTTTTTCTTTTTTCAAACTTTTATTTTACTTTTAACTTTTACAGAGTTTTGTTGTTTACAGATAGTATGTTCACAGATTAGTCATATGTATATCTCCCCATCTTTCTTATGTAAGGGAAAGCAGAGGATATTTAACTCTAGAATTTGTGGTGTTTGGTACTCATTTTTTTTTTTTTTTCATTACACCCTCATTTTACACCTTGACCCAATCATGGAAAACGTATTAAGCTACAGAGTAGAACATTTTAATTGTAGGAGGTGAAAAAACTGACTCTTAAATGGCTTCAAACCTTAGTAAATGAGTTTTCTGTTTTCCGAAAAGCCTTGAGGAGAGCACTTTAGTCTGTGGAAATCTACTTGCAATAAATCCTGGATCAGGCCATGACCGGCCTGAGTTGGTTGCTCATCCCATTTAATCTCTCTCATTGGAGGGTCAACAAGAACATGTTAGTTACTCTTTAAACTAAGGTGCTCCTAATGATGCCATTGCAACACAATGAATAAACCATTAGCCCCAAAGCAGCCGTCACCCTGCGAGCCGGCCACCTCACTTCCAGCGCATCACAGGGGCCAGAGACTGTCTGTTTGCTTCTCTAACTGAGCACCCACAGCCCCCGTTGACACTCTGTAACCGGGACTGGAGGCCCTGGGGTTCCCTGGGAGGGTCCTTTTTACTCTCTGAGGGGTCACAGAGGGTGATACAGGGTTGGACTGGTTAGGAGAGGGCTACTGGAGCATGATGCAAGCGCATGTGCAGTGAGGTATCCAGGTGGAAAGTTCAAGCCTGGCGGGGCGCATCCTGAGGAAATGCGTCAAACCTTTGTTGCTACGGGCCATGTCTGGCAAGATTCAACAACAGTTGCTGCTGTTGTTCAGTTGCTAAGCTGTGGGCTGACTCTTCTGCGACGTCTTGGACCGTAGTCCACCAGGTTCCCCTGGCCGTGGGATTTTCCAGGCAAGAATACCGGAGTGGGTTGCCATTTCCTTCTCCAGGGGATTGTCCAGACCCAGGGATCAAACCTGCATCTACTGCATTGCCAGGAGATTCTTTACCACGGGGCCACATGGGAAGCACCTTAAAACAGAGGGGGTGGGATAAATGCTGATGGGAAATTTCCAGTGAAGACAAGGTTGGAGGTCAATGTAAAATGTTTGTAACCGTTGCTGCTATATGACGATGACTCTTCCCTTTCCTCTCCTCCTTTCTCTCTCTCTCCTCTGTTACAGATCTCCATCCAAAGGTTGAAAGATGCTGCCCTCCACCCCAGCTTCTCCCACGAACACTGATTCTCCCTATCTGTGTCAGCAGGAGATGTATTCACATTTGCCTCTTCCACACGTCCGGCAGGGATTCTTCCTTCCAGACAAAGGGATGGCGTGTCCAGGACTCAGCTCCTCAAATGGCATCTCTTTCTCTCCTCCTGTCTTCCCAGTTAAGGACCCATCAGTTCAGTTCAGTCGCTCAGGCACATCCAACTCCGTGAGAAACCCGTCAGACCTGGGAAAATCGTCCGTTGTTGTAACTATGACTTGTATCACCAACGAGTCACGAGAGGCGCCCGGGTCTACAATCCCGTGGGGGAGCTGCAAATGGCGTCTGTCAACCCACAATGAAACGCGGGCGATCCGAAGTAAACCGTCATTGAGCGAAACACCGGTGCTTTCTGCAGGATGACAACTTCTCTAATTAGTGAACTTAATATTCATATAGACATCATTAGAGTTAAAAATCATGTGTAAGTGGGACTGTCTCACACTACCAAAAAAAATTCCTGAGCTTGCACAGTTACAGAGAAATCAGAGCTGGTTGGAAATGAAATGTGTAACTGGAAGGCAAATGATTGCAACAGTAAAATTACAAAAAACCCTCTCTCGGACTTCCCTGGCTATTCAGTGGTTGGGACTTCATGCTTCAACTGTAGGAATGTGGGTTCGATCCCTGATCAGGGAACTAAGACCCCACATGCTGCTGCTGTTTGGCAGAAATCAAACAATTCCATAAAGCAATTATCCTTCAATAAATAAATAAACAAACAAACATACACACACACACACAGATACATACACACACACATGTAAGATTCCACATGCTGTACAGTGTGGCCACACCAAAAAACCCTGTTCAAAACTCTAACAGACAAAATTATATTGGATGCCACATGTGAGTGAATTTCCTATGTTTGATATTAGTTGGGGTAAGGCCTCCAGAAGAAAGCCGCGGGTGCCTGGAGACTGTGGAGTTTTAAGCGGCTGTTTGGAGGCATCATCTGGCCCCTTCTTTCCTCCTGCAGGTTGAGAAAAACAAAGCTCGGTCTCCCCTCAAATGCACCAAACTCAGGTCAAGACCAAATGCCATCCCAAGTTATTCATTCATAAATTACTTACTTACATATTACCAGTGGGGGTGGGGAATAAGCAAAAACTGAGCCTAAAGAGCACAGAAATGAGAGAAAAACATCTGGCTCCTGCTGTTCAATGTAATTGCATGTTTGCTGAGAATACTTGCATTTACTGATGGTTTTATTATTTATCAAAAAAGAAATGATGCTGAACGTGCTTTGTGGGAATTACAGTATACAGCGATGGCTGCCATGGTTTATTATTTTCCACAGCCAGATGGCATAAACCCAATGAAACAAATATTGTCTAAGAAATCGCACTCGCATTCCCACGCGTTCCCCTTTCCCGTCTTAATGGGAAAGATCGTCTGCTCTTCAAGGACTCTGGTCTTCTTCTTCTGGTAGACTTCTAAATTTTATGGCTTATTACTGAGATAACGTGTGTTATAGAATGATGACTAAGAAAACAAGCAGCAGCGAGTGGGAGTGAAGTCGTGCAGGGTGTGAGCTGGCGGCACATGAGAACTCTGGCGAAGAGTCACCCGTTCTCGGCCCATTAATGCAATCAGGATAATGACTATATATCCGCACGAGGAAGCAGACACATGTTCATGTGCTTATCGAGCACATCAGCCTGACACAATGTCTACAAAACAAGGAGCTTTATTAATAATTAATAGCCCAAAAGTGAGGTGGATATAAGCATGAGTCACATAATCAACATGAATATGAAGCGTAGCATCACTTCCAGACTCCCACAGTAAGATCTCCTAACGATGATCTCTTACTTTAATAGGGGACTACATGTTCACTTAAACCGGCTCCCCCAACTCTTGCCACTCTTTCTGTTTACCAGCTAATTGTATCATCCTTTTTTTAGGAGTAGTGGAATTTGCAGGAAAGTGAAGGCACATCATTACTCTAGATCTAGAACAAACATCACTGTATGTCAGGTAAATGGAAACTTAATATTCTTATGAGGACATTTTTATTTTAAAGGTATTTTGCTAACACTAATACTTGTAATGAATTAAAAAGAAAAGATGAAAGTGAAAGGAGAATGTCATTTCCTAAGCCCTCCTTCTGAGGTACCCAGCAGGAACTCAGTTTACTATATAACTCTTATACCTTTGATTTCACGAAAACTCCCAACAACTTATGAGACAAACGTTATTAGCATTTTTTTTCTTTTGTAAGAGAAGAAAAGCTAAGTTTCAGAAGATGAAGACTGGTCCTTTTATCCCAGATCACAAAGTTAATGATCAGCAGAGCACACGGTTGAGTCTATCTTAGTCTGGACCTCTGTTGTTACAGATTTGGGGAACTTTTCTCTAACAACGAGGCAGATTAGGAGGCTCCTCTTGGTTTCACAGATTCTGGTGACAGAGGAGTCTGGGGGTAAAGGGTTAGTTCCATCCCACAAGGATGCACTCACCCAGCAGATCTTTATTAAGTGCTCACTGTATGCAGGCCACTGTGCTTGAAAGCAGGAATGCAGTGAACAAGAGGACCCCATCTGCATGAACTTTGCAAACTAAGAAGCACTAGTAGACGAACGGATACAACAGAATAGAAAAAGACTCCCAGACGCAGAGAACACACTAGCGGTTACCAATGGGAAGAGGGATGGCGACGAAGAGGTACAAGTGTTAGTCACTCAGCCGTGTCCAACTCTTTGCAACCCCGTGGACTGAATCCTGTGGGATACTCAAGACACATACACTGGAATGAGTTATCATTCCCTTCTCTGGGGGATCGTCCCAATCCAGGGATCAAACCCATGTCTCCTGCATCCCAATTAAAGATGGAGTATAAGCATGAGTCACATAATCAACATGAATATGAAGCGTAGCATCACTTCCAGACTCCCACAGTAAGATCTCCTAACGATGATCTCTTACTTTAATAGGGGACTACATGTTCACTTAAACCGGCTCCCCCAACTCTTGCCACTCTTTCTGTTTACCAGCTAATTGTATCATCCTTTTTTTAGGAGTAGTGGAATTTGCAGGAAAGTGAAGGCACATCATTACTCTAGATCTAGAACAAACATCACTGTATGTCAGGTAAATGGAAACTTAATATTCTTATGAGGACATTTTTATTTTAAAGGTATTTTTGCTAACACTAATACTTGTAATGAATTAAAAAGAAAAGATGAAAGTGAAAGGAGAATGTCATTTCCTAAGCCCTCCTTCTGAGGTACCCAGCAGGAACTCAGTTTACTATATAACTCTTATACCTTTGATTTCACGAAAACTCCCAACAACTTATGAGACAAACGTTATTAGCATTTTTTTTCTTTTGTAAGAGAAGAAAAGCTAAGTTTCAGAAGATGAAGACTGGTCCTTTTATCCCAGATCACAAAGTTAATGATCAGCAGAGCACACGGTTGAGTCTATCTTAGTCTGGACCTCTGTTGTTACAGATTTGGGGAACTTTTCTCTAACAACGAGGCAGATTAGGAGGCTCCTCTTGGTTTCACAGATTCTGGTGACAGAGGAGTCTGGGGGTAAAGGGTTAGTTCCATCCCACAAGGATGCACTCACCCAGCAGATCTTTATTAAGTGCTCACTGTATGCAGGCCACTGTGCTTGAAAGCAGGAATGCAGTGAACAAGAGGACCCCATCTGCATGAACTTTGCAAACTAAGAAGCACTAGTAGACGAACGGATACAACAGAATAGAAAAAGACTCCCAGACGCAGAGAACACACTAGCGGTTACCAATGGGAAGAGGGATGGCGACGAAGAGGTACAAGTGTTAGTCACTCAGCCGTGTCCAACTCTTTGCAACCCCGTGGACTGAATCCTGTGGGATACTCAAGACACATACACTGGAATGAGTTATCATTCCCTTCTCTGGGGGATCGTCCCAATCCAGGGATCAAACCCATGTCTCCTGCACTACAGGCAGATTCTTTACCATCTGAGCCACCAGGGAAGCCTAAGAGGTATAAACTACTAGAATGAATAAAATGAATAGTAGACCAAGATGTGATGTATAGCACAGGGAATAGAGCCAGTAGTCTATAACTTTATACGGAATATAATGTACAAAAATACTGAATCACAAAAATGTTGACTCAATTCAGGTATGTATGTGTGTGTGTCTGTATATATATATATATATATATATATATATATATATATATTATATATCTGAAACTATAATCCAATCCCATTACTTCACAGTAAATAGATAGGCAAATAATGGAAACAGTGACAGATTTTATTTTCTTGGGCTTCAAAATCACTGTAGCCATGAAATTAGAAGACACGTGCTCCTCGGAAGAAAAGCCATGACAAACTTAAGACAGTATCCAACTCTAGAGGTATCACTCTGCCAACGAAGGTCCATATGGTCAAAGCTGTGTTTTTTGCCGTAGCCATGTATGGCTACAGTGTGACAAACTACTCTTTAGAGCCTGCCTATTATAAGAAAGCAATAACAGAGCCAGATTCTGGAATGTAACTGCTTTTATCATATGGATAATCTGGAAGGGACGTCACTAAGATTCTTCCCTTTTCCTTCATATTCCTCCTACCCCCTCCCCCTAAAAAGAGAAACACAAGTAAGGGGAAACCAGGAGTAGCTGGAGCCATAAACAAACATAAAGGCAGACTTCTCAGAGGGAAAACGCAGGCCTCAACATCCCGCTAGCAGAGAGCCTGTCCCGGTGTGGAGGAGCCAGGGCTGAAGAATCCCACAGTCATCACTTGCTGACTTGGATGGCTTCTCGTGTTGTGGCACGGTCCTCCCTCCAGCCCCCAGTCAGCACCGTGACCCCGCTCTACTTCAGTTAAAGTAGATGGGGGTAAACCTGAGCAGATCAGCATAAAGCACTGCAGGAAAACATCTCAGGACCTGTGCCTTATGGAGAAGCTCACTGTTCTTAGAGTATTCATTGTGCACCTAGACAAACAGAGATGAGGAACAAATGCCTCACGCATCTACCTGGGGTTGATCTGCAGGCTGAGGGTGTTAATGGGTTGGGCTTTATCAGAAGGCCTCACAGATGCCTTCGCAGACACTGGGCTTCCCTCTGTCCACATGCACATACCAAGAGTGAGTTCTTAAGTCCATTTGGTTCATGAAGTCCAACAAAGTGACCCTTGGTATCCAAGTAGCACAACTGTCTATATGGCTCTGTACAGGAATGGGGTTATAACACTTTTAACACAAATACTACATACTTTACAAACAAGGACAAAACATCAAGAAAACATTATTAATCTGACTGTAGAGTGCCTTGCAAAGCCCAGGAGCACAGTACGAGAGTGGGCACTCGGGGCACGTCCACATCCTTGACAGTTCACAACTTGCAGGATTGTGCATAGGGGCTCATTGTACATATAACGACCATGAATCTGTGGTATGAGCTGAGAGCTTGGTGTAAATGTTAATATCACCACCATTTGGGCTTGTCCAGAACTACTGTCTCTCATTCACCCACATTCCACCACACCTCCACCACCACCACCAGGCGACAGGGAGAGAGAAGCCTGGCGAGGGGCACAGGCTAGCCGGGGCCACAGGAGGGGGATGGCCAGGAGGGCAAGCTGAGCTACTGTTCCTTCTCCCTCCCCTCCCACCTCTGTGCGAGTCCCCCTTCCCACCTACTTCTCTCCCTTCCCAAGCTCTATCATCCTGCTGGCAGCTGGCTACATGGTTGACCCTGAGTTCAAGTCTCCTTCCTGCCGTCTGCCATGAGCGAGTGCTACAGGAAGGAGGAAGTGTGGAGCACCACAGGGATGGGAAAGCTGGGAGCTGAGGGAACTAAAAGCCTCAACTTCTGTTCCCTGGGACTGCCAACATCCTGGCGCTGCTATGCGTACTCATCAGGTCTGTGTTTATGAGCGATGCACATGGGAACCCATGTCCCATTGTGTCTTACCAGGACTGTTACCGCTGAAGCAGTTACTTTTCCCCTCCCCATGAAGATGACCCTAAGTCTGGAGAGAACATACGGGGACCCCCTTTCTGCCTTTCCTGTAAAAATATGCACGGCAATTTGGCAGCACAAGCTGTACATCACAGGAGTGTTCCCTTCTCAAGTCCCATCCAGGCCAGTTCCCTAAGCTGCTCTACTTTATGTGCCTTCAATTCTCATCTCACAAGTTATTTGAGGGGCTAACAAATGCATGGTGCCTTTTGGAGGAACTGAAAGAAATGATGCATTGCTGGCCATGCAGAGAGACATCTTGATAGTTAAAGTCTAGATCCCTTTTCCCAGGTTCTCATAGAGGGACTCTCTTGATTGCAAAACAGCAACAACACCTCCACTGAGAACAATTTCATGAGCACATTTTCACACCAACTATTCCCTCTTTAAAAGTACGTATCTGGGTTCCCTGGTTTTCGACCAGTATTTTGGCTTGATTCGTTGTTGATTCACATGACACCGGAATAATCAGCTCGGTGGTTGGAGGCTGTGAGCGGCAGGGTCTGGCAGCAGCATCACAGCTCTGGTCTGTAGACCCCCGTGGTCCAGGAGATCAAGCCTCAGAGAGGCTCGCAGTGCCACCTTGATGACTTAATCCATCAAACAAAAGTCAGAACAACGGCCAGTGGCAGCAGGGAATCTCTGACTACACTAAGTCCCATTGGATCACGTGCTGAGGAACCAAAGTGATGAGCAGGCCGTTTTAGGCAGAACAGTGGATTACAGAGATGAGGTGAATGAATACGGAAATGTGATGCCGAATAAAATAAACGTTATAGCTGGATCCTTTCCATCAGAGTTATAGTGAGCTCAGATTGATTCTAAATTTGCTAGCTCCTTGCTGAGTTCATCTGCAAAAACAAGTTTCCAGGAGGAGAAAAGGTGATTTCTGAAGCATATTAAGTCTAAATACAACGGTTGTAAATGTATATTAAATTTTTTCTGTAAATTTGGAAAACCGTTTTTTTCTCCTCATGCCACACGATCATTCTCTTACTTTAAACTCTGCACTAGTTTCCTGTCTCCTTTCTTGGGCAGTGCCTCGCAACTTTTGAGGATGTTAGCTCCCCAATCAGGGACTAAACCCAGGCCCATGACAGTGAAAACGCCAAGTCCTAACCCCTGGACCACCAGGGAGTTCCCAGCCTCTAGTTTCCTTGTATGTAAATATTTTCGACCCAAATCAATGAAAGGATATGAACCATAGCACCAGGGGCTCCATATAGAGATAGAACAGGGCACTGAAAGGCATAGCCCTGCTTGTCTCGTCCACGGCAGCAAGCACCACGGGTGGTATGAAGAAGTGGAACATGACTTGTGTTTGTCACTCAGTCGTGCCCGACTCTTTGCAACCCCATGGACTGTAGCCCACCAGGCTGCTCTGTCCATGGGATTCTCCAGGCAAGAGTACTGAAGTGGGCTGTCATTTCACTACTGAGATCATTCTAGTGTGGGAAGAGGGGTGTTGGAACCAGAACACAGAATAAGCCAGGCCAATGGCCTACTCCACAGCTACCTCCATTTACTGAAAACAAAACCACCAAACCCCCAACGAGCTTTCAGTTCATGCCACACTTAAAGTTTACTGAGGTTCTAAGAACCTAAGAGTAGTAACAGGGACTTCCCTGGTGGCTCAGTGGTAACGAATCTCCTTCCAAGGTAAGACATAGGGATTCAATCCCTGGTCCGGGAAGATCCCACATGCTGAGGAGCAACTGAGCCCAAACGCCACAACTGCTGAGCCTGTGCTCTGTAGAGCTTGGGAGCTGCAAGTACTGAAGCCCGGGTGTCCTAGAACCCATGCTCCACAACAAGAGAAGCCACTGGAACGAGAAGCCTCCACACCACAACTAGAGAGCAGCCCCTGCTTGGTGCAACTAGAGAAAAGCTGGTACAGCGAGGGAGACCCAGCACAGCCAAAATAAGTAAATAAATTATTTTAAAAATAGCAATAACAAGATGTTGAGGTTGACAGAAGCTGGCCTGCCCCTCCCCTGTCCATTCACCTACATTCTACAGAAACTACATCAGGAAACGGCAGCATATGTGGTCAGAAGCTCTTTCTAGTGACATTTGTAATTTCTACCTCCCCTACTTTTAGTTCTCCAGAGAACACCTTCATAGATAGGGGTGTTTTAAAATTCTGGTCAGAACTGGCAGTAGGAAAAGAGCTGGGGAAATAATGGAGATTCCCAAAGTTATGTGAGACGTTTATAAACCCCATGAATTTTTAACAAAGGAACAATATTCACAATTATATTTGAAATGAGGTTTTCTTTGTGAGTGCGCTTATGGTAAGTGGAGTGTGAGAGGATTTTACTTTATATTCAGTAAATGATGCCAAGTGCACAAAAAAAAAGTAAAAAAAAAAACACATCATGATTTAACAGAAAATAAAAGCAAATTGTTGATTGTTCCCAGATCTTTGTTCTCCTTTTAGATTTTCAGAAGTGTGGCAGTTTTCCAATTGCATTCCATTTTATTTAAATGCCACATATATGCCAAGGAACTCAATGGTACAGAAAATCATTTTCCAACATTCCTGACCCAAAGCTGTGCTTAGAGAAGTTTTGTTTGTTTTCAACTGTAAAAAAAAAATCCAAATGTAGAACTTAAGGGAGAAAGATACTAAGTTTTCCCATCTGCAAAAGCAACCATCTCAAATCTCAAGTACATATTGAAGAGATTTCATAGTATAGAATGCAAGAGTGATTTACCAAAAACTTTCAGCCTGGATTCTGTAGTGGCTCAGATGGCAAGGAATCTGCCTGCTATGCAGGAGACACAGGTTCAATCCCAGGGCTGGGAAGATCTCCTGGAGAAGAAGAATAGCTACCCACTCCAATATTCTTGTCTAAGGAATTTCACGAACAGAAGATAAGAAAACAGAGTGAGGCGAGAGCTACTTACTTAATCTACATTTTGAGCCTCAAGCTTAAGTCTCATCTTCACACGGCTTGGGTTTCAAGTATCACAGAAATACACAGCACTGCCTGTTGCCCGAGGATGGCCTCCGAGAGCCTTCAGATTCTTCCTTCTCATCACCTCCGCTGCCTCATTTCCCACAGCGCCTGCCTTCCTGCCAGGGCTCCCAGGCTCCGGGGCATTCCTACTCACTGTTCCCTGAGCCTGCCAAGCAGGCCCTCTCAGTGACTTGGAACCTGTGGCTCCTCCAGACACCTGGACGCCTGCCCCGTTCTCTGCCCAGGGACCCTCCTCTGCTGAAACCCCACCCTCGGCAGAGAGGACGGTCCTGACCCACCAAACAGAGCAACTTCAGTTCCCTTCCCTCCTCCTGCCAGCTGTATTTTTCCCTACAGGATGTCTCAGTATTCGAGGTTACATTGCATAACTCTTTCCTTGCTAAGTTGGGTTTTCCATAAGGGCAAGCTGCCTTTGAAAACTTGTTTATGTTTTTCCTGCTAAATCACCACCCACCAAAACAGCGTTGGGTACACTGTGGGCATGCATTCTCCTCCTCCCCACAAAGGCACTGAACGCATGGACTGTATGTGCATGTGCATATGCATGTTCATATACGTATATATACGTTCATATACGTATATATTGCATTCATTGTTTTTTTTTTTTTTTTTAACTTTTTCTCTTTTCCATTGCTTTAACATCTGGGCCCTTCTTGATACTGCAGGGACTGCTCCTCACAGGGCTGATCAACCCCTAAGGACCACAGGCAATAGGAACATATTCTTCAAATGCAAGCCAACCAGCTGTGAGCTCATACTTTCAATTCACTCCACTATGCCTCCGACCTAATCACCCCAGGGCCAGGCACCAGATAACAAGAGACAGCCCGGTCCCTGAGAAACTGCTGAAATGATTCAAACTAGTCCATCCTAAACCTGCTTACCCTGCTTTACCCGTTCTTTCTCTCAGAAACTGTCAAGAAGCTTCTTGCTCTCTTTCCTTCCTTGTTCCTTCTGCATCTTGACCCAGACCCCACAGGGCATGCTGTCCCTTTAGGATCTATGAGTGACCTGCTGCCTTATCAGTGGTCGTCTTCTGACCTCTTGGCTTTACCATAGTTAGATAAGACTAAAATCTACACTTTACAATGCATGCATACAAAGTTGCTGAATGACTCACAACAACTGAAGTCCACTAGACCTTCAAGGAACAGAATACATAATCATCACCAGGAGTTATGGTGGCCTTGGACTCTCAGTAAATAAAATAACTTAACCTGCCTTCCTGCCAGGGCTCCCAGGCTCCGGGGCATTCCTACTCACTGTTCCCTGAGCCTGCCAAGCAGGCCCTCTCAGTGACTTGGAACCTGTGGCTCCTCCAGACACCTGGACGCCTGCCCCGTTCTCTGCCCAGGGACCCTCCTCTGCTGAAACCCCACCCTCGGCAGAGAGGACGGTCCTGACCCACCAAACAGAGCAACTTCAGTTCCCTTCCCTCCTCCTGCCAGCTGTATTTTTCCCTACAGGATGTCTCAGTATTCGAGGTTACATTGCATAACTCTTTCCTTGCTAAGTTGGGTTTTCCATAAGGGCAAGCTGCCTTTGAAAACTTGTTTATGTTTTTCCTGCTAAATCACCACCCACCAAAACAGCGTTGGGTACACTGTGGGCATGCATTCTCCTCCTCCCCACAAAGGCACTGAACGCATGGACTGTATGTGCATGTGCATATGCATGTTCATATACGTATATATACGTTCATATACGTATATATTGCATTCATTGTTTTTTTTTTTTTTTTAACTTTTTCTCTTTTCCATTGCTTTAACATCTGGGCCCTTCTTGATACTGCAGGGACTGCTCCTCACAGGGCTGATCAACCCCTAAGGACCACAGGCAATAGGAACATATTCTTCAAATGCAAGCCAACCAGCTGTGAGCTCATACTTTCAATTCACTCCACTATGCCTCCGACCTAATCACCCCAGGGCCAGGCACCAGATAACAAGAGACAGCCCGGTCCCTGAGAAACTGCTGAAATGATTCAAACTAGTCCATCCTAAACCTGCTTACCCTGCTTTACCCGTTCTTTCTCTCAGAAACTGTCAAGAAGCTTCTTGCTCTCTTTCCTTCCTTGTTCCTTCTGCATCTTGACCCAGACCCCACAGGGCATGCTGTCCCTTTAGGATCTATGAGTGACCTGCTGCCTTATCAGTGGTCGTCTTCTGACCTCTTGGCTTTACCATAGTTAGATAAGACTAAAATCTACACTTTACAATGCATGCATACAAAGTTGCTGAATGACTCACAACAACTGAAGTCCACTAGACCTTCAAGGAACAGAATACATAATCATCACCAGGAGTTATGGTGGCCTTGGACTCTCAGTAAATAAAATAACTTAACCATGTTAAAGTGAAGTGAAGTAAAAGTTGCTCAGTCGTGTCTGACTCTCTGTGACCCCGTGGACTGTAGCCCGCCGGCTCCTCTGTCCATGGGATTCTCTAGGCAAGAAGACTGGAGTGGGGAGCCATGCCCTCCTCCAGGGGATCATTCCAACCCGGGGGTCACGCCCAGGCCTCCCACATTGCAGGCAGATTACCTTCTGAACCATCAGAGGAGCTGTTTTAAAGATGTATAGGTAATTTAGCCTTCACCTTGGCTCTGAGATTGATGGACTGTTTTTGCGGTTACTATTGCTGGTTTCAATTTGACCTTCCAGCTTTTTTTCCCCTTTAGATCTAGAGACCATCGGTGTGAGGGAGCAGCCCCCCACCCCCACCTTATTCTTTCTGCCATAGACACAAATAATAAACACTGGACATCAAACGCCAATATAACGTTGTATGTGTTTCAAGAGAACACATTTAAGTTTATTTTCTTTAAACGTAATAATAAGCCTCACTCATATATTTCCATATTTCAGTGAGTTCAAAGCAGTGATGATACATTTCTACGATGGAAGCGCTCGGTGAGGTTTTTCAACACAGGAGAACACAGCTCTCTTTTTATGCCAAGAAAACTCAGTTCATGCTGTTCCAGGGCCTGCTGCTCAGAGGCCTGGATGTTCTCTGCTGGAACACACACCCCGGGCAGGGCCAGGCCGGGCCTGCAGGCATGGCAGCTGTGGAAACGGATCCTGGGGAAGCTGACCTTGGAACCACCCTGGCAGTCAGCGCCGGGGAATGTGCGGAGTGCTCCCCGTTACTTGCACCTGGTCAGGAGGAGAGCCTGGGGCTGGCGTCTTCAGCACAGCAGAGAGAGGCCAGAAAGAAAGAAAGACGCCCACGGGAATGGCCAGGAAGCTTCTGGAACGAACTGGAGGGAGCCTGAGCCCTGTCAGTTGCTGTCTCTGGCAGAAGAGCTCTCGCTGGGGTTTGGCAGCCTGGGAAGACGGACGGTCTATGGCAGAGTAGCCACAGAGTCTCCCACACTTTGCAGCTGTCTGCCTGCAAGGTGACGCCTCCTGTCCTTGTGGCACAGAGGCATTTCCGATCATGGCTACCCTAAGGATAACTGCACTCTCCCTATCAGAAATGAGACTTGACCTGTGTAAGGTGTTGAGTCATTGGACCTGAGGAATCTTCAGGAAACTTCAAAAGGGTCATGTGCTCACATGCTTTGAAAACATGTTATCCAACCACTGCAAGTTACTTTAATCTGTAGGACAGACTCTAGGTCCAACTACATCATTACAAGTAGCCCAACTGTATTCCTTTTTATGGCTTAGCTATCATATATGAACGCCTACATTTGGAATCTAGAAAGACTGTACAGATAAGCCTGTTTGCAGGGCAGGACTAGACACACAGAGAGTGGACATGTGGATACAGGAGGTGAAGGGTGGGGGAGGCACACTGGGAGAGGAAGATTGATATATATATACTTGTTGTTTAGTTGCTAAGTGTTTACCTCTTTGTGACCCCATGAACCGCAGCCCGCCAAGACCCTCTGTCCATGGGATTTTCCAGGTAAGAATACTGGAGTGGGTTGCCATGTCCTTCCCCAAGGGATCCACCCAACCCAAGGATCGAACCTGGGTCTCCAGCACTGGCAGGTGGACTCTTTACCATGGATCCAGCAGGGAAGCCCCCATATATACACTACCATGTGTGAAACTGATGGCTAGTGGGAAGCTGCTATGTAGCCCAGGGAGACCAGCTCAGTGCTGAGATGACCTAGCAGGGCAGGACGGTGTGGAGTGGGAGGTACAAGATGGACGGGAGTATGTATACATGCAGCTGCCCCTAGTGGCTTGGTCAGTAATGAACTGCCTGCAATGCAAGAGACCTGGGTTCAATCCCTGGGTCAGGAAGATCCCCTGGAGAAGGGCATGGCAACCCACTCCAGTGTTCTTGCCTGGAGAATCCCATGGACAGAGGAGCGTGGTGGGCTACTGTCCATGGGGTCATGAAGAGCTGGACACGACTGAATGACTCTCACTTTCACAGCGGATTCACATTGTTGTAAAGCAAAAGCTGACAATACTATAAAGCAATGATCTTCCAATTTAAAAAAACCCACACAACTGTATCAAAAGCAAACAAACAAATGTGAGGATTAAGAGTTTTATATCAGAGGAGTCTGAAGCATTCTCTCTGGTCAGTCAGCTCCCCTTTTCCTCGCAGGCCCTAGTCGTCCCCACAGCCGGTTGCTGCTCCCGGAGCCCTGCTCTCCCCTCTCTTGTCTGTGCATCCTTCCGCCCCTCACCACCTGGCCCTCTCCTCTGAGAAACCTGACAACACCCACGGCTTCCGCCTGCTCGCTCCCTCCAGCTCGGGAGCTCCTCCAGGCTGACACGGTCCTCTGTTATTAGAGCTGGGGACTTACTGTGAGTCATGAAACCCTCATTTTTATTTTTAAGAATTACGTTTAGTTTAAGCCACCTGAAAGGAATGCCTTTGACGATTGAAGAAAAATGGTCAAATATTGGTAGCTTCATATAGTTCAACCTAATATGTGTCAGGGGAAAAAAATGTATTAGACGAAAGCCATGGAATTCAGCAGGTATTATGGCTTAGGAAGAGGTTTACATAGCTCCTTTTTTTGAGTCATGCATAAAAAAAAAAATAAGTAAATAAACATTTTGAGGATACAGAAATAGCAGATATCGTTCAGCTGGTATCCACCATCAAACTGCAGAACAAATGTATTATGACAAGCAGTGGTCCATACGCCCCTCTGGCCATTGAACATGCCTGGATGTGTGTGTGCGCGGTTATTTTCTTTGCTTATCTGTGTTTAGGTTTTCTCTCCAACTGCTTTTCCAGGCGAGCAAAGGCAGAGAGCCATGTGAGCGATCACCCCTGGGCAGGACCTTGGACACAGAAGACAGACCTAGGAGGGACATCTCCGGCTCATGGGGATGGTCTCTCACCAGCAAGCATCCTCCGTTTTCCTTCTTATTATTCCAAAGCTAGGGACTGCTGGGCCATGCTATTCAGCCAGGAAGCCTGAGACCTGGAACAGCTGACCACTCAAGACCCTTGGTGAGAAACTGCGTTAGGAGGCAGTGGGGTCTCCGCACAGAATGCAGCAGACCCTCTGGACTCACTCTACCCGGTGTCACAGAACATGCAGGTCCCTCCACTTCTCAGTCCCGACAGACAAGGGCAGGGGCAGGTGCAAGAGGAGAGGCTGCGAGAAGCCAGCCCCTCTTACAACAGCCTCGGCCCATAACCCCGCTGCCCAGCCCTCGAGCACCGCAGCCAGCGCCAGGCTCGGTCTAGTTCTGTCCCCTAAAACACAATGCCTGGAATTGTAGCAACACGGACGGACCCAGATATTGTCATAGTGAGTGAATGCAGTAGGTCAGAGAAAGACAAACATCATATGGCATCTTTTATATGTGGAATATTAAAGAAAGAATGGTTCCAATGAACTTATTTACAAAACAGAGTCACAGATGTAGAAAACAAACTTATGGTCGGTTGCCAGGGAGGAAAAGAAATAAATTGGGACAAATGCACACTACAATAGATAAAATAGCTAACTAATAAGGCCTACTGTATAGCACAGGGAACTCAGAACTCTGTTTATTTTTTTTTAAATTTTGGCCTCTTTTATTGATTTTTTATCCATTTATTTTCATCTATCTTTATTCTTTGGCCTGTGAGGGCCTCCCATTGCAGTGGTCTCTCTCACTCCAGAGTGCTGGCTCATAATCAGACATACCAGTCCAGCCGCTTTGCAGCATGCGGGATCTCCCCAGGCCAGGGATTGAACCAGTGCCCCTTGTACAGCAAGGCAGACTCTGTACCCCCTGGACCACCAGGGGAGCCCTATTCAGAAGTCTGTAATGACATATATGGGCAAAGAATTTAAAAAGGAGGAGCCATACGTATAACTGATTCACTTTGCTGTACACTTGAAACTAACACAACATTATATACATCAACTATTCGCCAATAAAAATTTTTGAAAAATGATGCCTGGGTTTTTTGAAATGTGTGGGGATAATTATGACCCACATGCTTCAAAACATTAACTAATGCCACTCGGATAACTTCTATATTTCATTTCTCTTCTAAACACATAAAATATTATGTGCAGTTGGTATTTTTAAAGCTCTTGTAACTCAGCTTTTATATTAAACGCTGTGCTTAAGAAAAAAAAAACTTCTTCTCCCTCACCAGTCTTCACAGTCATGCATAGAACGACATCTCTCCATAGCACCTAGGAGGTCAGTCGCTCGATGTTGCAATCGATAATATTACAAAAAAAAAATTATTGCAGGAATGGGTGGTGAGGAGATAGAAGAGATGTTATTTTCTTCTGGGGTGTCAGGGAAGCACCACAGAGAAGAAAAATACGGGCTGAGAGTTGAAGAATAACAAAATACCTCAGCAGGAAAGCAGAGAGGAAAAGCAGGCCAGCAGCTTAGGTAAAGCCTGGTGTGGAAATCCAGAGCAGGAGGGGCCCCTGAAAGGACACAGCACTCTCCTCCCCGCTGCACACCCAAGTGAAGTCATTCAGACCACAAGGCTCTCCATACCCATCGAATGACAGGGGTGCTTTTTAGTCTCGAAAATGCTGCTTTGTGGAAAACGTCAAGGGATTTAAATGCATGCTTCCTAACTAAAACACTTCCCTACATAGAGATGCTAGTTTATCAAACAGAAAATAAATCTGATCTTTTTTTTTTTTTTAATAAAACACAGACTGAAAAGATGAGGCAAGTCTTGACAATGTAAACATGCATTTACTCACCAACTCATGCACTACAAAAACTGCTCAAAAGCGTAAGAGATCATTTTAGTGGAAAGAAAATAATGTACATTTTTTAAGAGCATAGAAAGTAATTTCAGAATTCATTTAACCAAAGATAGTGAAAAATTACAAAAAATGCTACAGACTTTATGAGTGCTTTAAATAAAGTCATTGAGCAGTGGGGAAGGTTTACAATGGTTTAATTAAACTAGGTTAGGAGTGGTAGGAGTCTGTTCCTAAACTTTGAGGACAGGGAAAAACTACATAATAGCCCAGCTATTATATCGAATAGTTGCAACAAAAAAACCATCAAAAACAACATGAAGATGACCGGACTCTCAGAAGAAAGTTAACCATACCAGTCTAGAGTCCGTAATAGCAAGAAGAGAGAACATTAATTCAAATCAGATCCACACCACTGACTTAGGAAAAACATTTCAAAACACCAGCAAAAAGGTAAGTGCAATATGAACACAGAGATATCAGCTCTAATTTTAAAAGAGACTCTCAAAAATAAGATTTCTATCATAAAACTACATGTCATTATCCTAGTAAAAGAAAAGGGGATGCTGCTATAGAATTCACCATGACTTTACAAGAACTCTGATGAATTCTTATTCTATGAGGATGAAATAAATGGAAACAATAACACATCGTAGAGCCAATCATAAAAGGGTTGGAAGAATCCTTAGGAGAACCTTGGAAAGAACTAAATCCAGCAGGATGTGGACTGAAATTTTTGAAAAACTACCAACAGAAGTACACAGAGCATGTTTTAAAATATCTGAAGAGAAGCCACAAGGAAAAATTGAAATAGTCTTGAGGAAGGTCATTAGTCATAAACAAAAAGGTCAAAGAATTGTTCACTTTCCCTTTTTTTTTCACTTTCCCTTTTTAAAGTTTCCCTCTGTGAGCAAAATAATCCATACATCCAAACAAAACTGTCCATACATTGGGAAGGTATAATCAACAATGCAAGCATGGAATGTCAGCCTAAGAGTGGAGAGAGGGAAAGCATGAGGTGAGCACCGGATGTTCTCAAAAGGTGAAGCAAGTAAAGATTCCACCTGAAAGAAAAGTGGCCAAAATGATAGATTAAAAGACCCTGAGCTCACCAACTCATGCACTACAAAAACTGCTCAAAAGCGTAAGAGATCATTTTAGTGGAAAGAAAATAATGTACATTTTTTAAGAGCATAGAAAGTAATTTCAGAATTCATTTAACCAAAGATAGTGAAAAATTACAAAAAATGCTACAGACTTTATGAGTGCTTTAAATAAAGTCATTGAGCAGTGGGGAAGGTTTACAATGGTTTAATTAAACTAGGTTAGGAGTGGTAGGAGTCTGTTCCTAAACTTTGAGGACAGGGAAAAACTACATAATAGCCCAGCTATTATATCGAATAGTTGCAACAAAAAAACCATCAAAAACAACATGAAGATGACCGGACTCTCAGAAGAAAGTTAACCATACCAGTCTAGAGTCCGTAATAGCAAGAAGAGAGAACATTAATTCAAATCAGATCCACACCACTGACTTAGGAAAAACATTTCAAAACACCAGCAAAAAGGTAAGTGCAATATGAACACAGAGATATCAGCTCTAATTTTAAAAGAGACTCTCAAAAATAAGATTTCTATCATAAAACTACATGTCATTATCCTAGTAAAAGAAAAGGGGATGCTGCTATAGAATTCACCATGACTTTACAAGAACTCTGATGAATTCTTATTCTATGAGGATGAAATAAATGGAAACAATAACACATCGTAGAGCCAATCATAAAAGGGTTGGAAGAATCCTTAGGAGAACCTTGGAAAGAACTAAATCCAGCAGGATGTGGACTGAAATTTTTGAAAAACTACCAACAGAAGTACACAGAGCATGTTTTAAAATATCTGAAGAGAAGCCACAAGGAAAAATTGAAATAGTCTTGAGGAAGGTCATTAGTCATAAACAAAAAGGTCAAAGAATTGTTCACTTTCCCTTTTTTTTTCACTTTCCCTTTTTAAAGTTTCCCTCTGTGAGCAAAATAATCCATACATCCAAACAAAACTGTCCATACATTGGGAAGGTATAATCAACAATGCAAGCATGGAATGTCAGCCTAAGAGTGGAGAGAGGGAAAGCATGAGGTGAGCACCGGATGTTCTCAAAAGGTGAAGCAAGTAAAGATTCCACCTGAAAGAAAAGTGGCCAAAATGATAGATTAAAAGACCCTGAGCTCACTTCCTCTCAGGAGAAATCACAATTTGACTTCCCATGATTCCCCAATCACAAAGAAACTATTTACAAAGAAACTATTGAAGAGAATGACCAGAACACTAGCAGAAAAGACCTTCTACAAGTAAAGATACAAGGAAGGAAACACAGTAAGACAGGCAGGGAGAGTAAAAATGCAGCACAGGAAAGACCCATATCCCTCCTGCCCGCAGCTGGTGACCCACAATCCGGAGGATAGTTACAACTGCAGAAGTTCTTTGCAAGGAGAGGTGGGTTTGAACGCCACACTGGGTTCCCTAGTCCAGGGGTCCTGCACTGGAAAGATAAGCCCCCAGAACGCTTGGTTTTGAAGGCTAGTGGGGCTAACTCACAGGCCAGAGAGCTGTGGGAAATAGAGACTCGATTCCAAAAGAAGTGCCCATAAAACCCTCTCAAACTCCAGGACCCAGGGCAGACGTGGTAATCTGACAGGAGCCTGGGTCAGACCCACCTGTGGATCTTGGAGAGCCTCCCAGAGAGGCAGAAGGCAATGGGAACTCGTCCTGGGGATACAGACATGGGTGGTAGACATTTTTGGGATCCTCCCTCTAGCCCATTACCCTCAGGATCCAGCCCTACCCCCACCCAGTAGCCTGTAGGCACCAGTGCTAGGATGCCTCAGGCCACGCAGCAGCTAGAAAGAGCACAGCTCCACCTACCAGCAGACAGGCTGCCTAAAGACCCCTGAACCCACAGCTCCCCAGAACAGCGCTCAGGGCCTGGCACTATCCACCAGTGCATGAGCCCCAGGAACACCAGGGCCCTGCACCCAAAGACCCCGGGATTCAGCTCTACCCACCAGTAGGCCAGCCATAACCCGGGGATCAGTCCCAGGAACCCCTGGGCCCCAGTTCCACCACCAGCAGGCCAACTCCAGTTCTGAGACACCTTGGAGGACCCCCTCATCAAGCTCTCCGTGATCCAGCTCCACTCATCTGCAAGCAAACACCAGCTTTGGCACACTCCCAGACTCCAGCTGTGTCAGAAACTGATCCCACAGCCAGCAGGCCGGTATGAGAGCTGGAACCCATGGTCTCACAACTACCCACTCCAGAACCTGGGTCTGCCCACCAGAGCTGGCAGACTGCATGCAAAGCTGGGCATGGCGCTCAACAGAACCGGGAGCCAGCCTGCCTGCCTGCCCAAGGTGGGCAGCCAATCACAACAGCAGGACCCTGCAGCCCACATAAGGGGCATTCCTAGAGCCTACAGACAGCTCTGGTGCCAGGAAGACTTACAATGCATGACACACAAGACCTCTCCAACAAAGGCCACTTCTCCATGCCGGAAAATACAACCAGTCTAACCCAATACACAAAGCTAAGGGATGCACAACTTTGCAGAACGCCACACTGGGTTCCCTAGTCCAGGGGTCCTGCACTGGAAAGATAAGCCCCCAGAACGCTTGGTTTTGAAGGCTAGTGGGGCTAACTCACAGGCCAGAGAGCTGTGGGAAATAGAGACTCGATTCCAAAAGAAGTGCCCATAAAACCCTCTCAAACTCCAGGACCCAGGGCAGACGTGGTAATCTGACAGGAGCCTGGGTCAGACCCACCTGTGGATCTTGGAGAGCCTCCCAGAGAGGCAGAAGGCAATGGGAACTCGTCCTGGGGATACAGACATGGGTGGTAGACATTTTTGGGATCCTCCCTCTAGCCCATTACCCTCAGGATCCAGCCCTACCCCCACCCAGTAGCCTGTAGGCACCAGTGCTAGGATGCCTCAGGCCACGCAGCAGCTAGAAAGAGCACAGCTCCACCTACCAGCAGACAGGCTGCCTAAAGACCCCTGAACCCACAGCTCCCCAGAACAGCGCTCAGGGCCTGGCACTATCCACCAGTGCATGAGCCCCAGGAACACCAGGGCCCTGCACCCAAAGACCCCGGATTCAGCTCTACCCACCAGTAGGCCAGCCATAACCCGGGGATCAGTCCCAGGAACCCCTGGGCCCCAGTTCCACCACCAGCAGGCCAACTCCAGTTCTGAGACACCTTGGAGGACCCCCTCATCAAGCTCTCCGTGATCCAGCTCCACTCATCTGCAAGCAAACACCAGCTTTGGCACACTCCCAGACTCCAGCTGTGTCAGAAACTGATCCCACAGCCAGCAGGCCGGTATGAGAGCTGGAACCCATGGTCTCACAACTACCCACTCCAGAACCTGGGTCTGCCCACCAGAGCTGGCAGACTGCATGCAAAGCTGGGCATGGCGCTCAACAGAACCGGGAGCCAGCCTGCCTGCCTGCCCAAGGTGGGCAGCCAATCACAACAGCAGGACCCTGCAGCCCACATAAGGGGCATTCCTAGAGCCTACAGACAGCTCTGGTGCCAGGAAGACTTACAATGCATGACACACAAGACCTCTCCAACAAAAGGCCACTTCTCCATGCCGGAAAATACAACCAGTCTACCCAATACACAGAAGTAAAGCCAGTCGATTAGGCCAAATGAAGTGAGAGAGGCGTATGTTCCCAATGAAGGAACAAGAGCTAAGTACATAAGAAGAACTAAAGGGAGTGGAGCGAAGCAATCGTAACCCAAGAAAGAGGTCAAGGTGATGATCATGAAGATGTTCAAAGAACACAGGAGAAACCTGGATGGACAGAGAGAGAAAAGAGTTATAAAAATATAAAGTAGAATCACAGAGAAAGGAAGAATAGGACAACTGAAGTAAAATATAATAGCTGAAATTAAAAAACAAACAAACACAGTAGACACAGAGGAAGGGATCTGCAAGCTGGAAGACAGAGCACTGGAGATCACTGACTCTGAACAGGAAAATTAGAAAAAAGAAAAAAAAAAATGAGGGCAGTCTATGAGGCCTTTGAGATAACACTGAATGTCCTTACACTCTTATTATGGGGGTCCCAGAAGGACAAGAGAGAGAGAAAAGGGGGCTGAGAACATAGTTGGGGATATAATATCTAAAAAGTCCCTAACCTAGGAAAGAAAGAAGATATCCAGGCCCAGGAAGCACAGAGTCCCAAATAGACCTGTTGTAATTAAAATGGTAAAAGAATAAAGCGATAATATTAAAAGCATCAAGAGGCGAACAGCACATTACACACAAGGGAACACCCCTAAGGCTTTCAGCTAACTTTTTTTTGGGTGGGGCAGGTTGAGGAGGGAGGTGGGTGGAAGGGCCATTTCTATTGGTCTTTCATTTATCTATTTTCATTCATCTTTGTTCTTTGGCCCGTGTGGGCATCCCATGGTCTCACAACTACCCACTCCAGAACCTGGGTCTGCCCACCAGAGCTGGCAGACTGCATGCAAAGCTGGGCATGGCGCTCAACAGAACCGGGAGCCAGCCTGCCTGCCTGCCCAAGGTGGGCAGCCAATCACAACAGCAGGACCCTGCAGCCCACATAAGGGGCATTCCTAGAGCCTACAGACAGCTCTGGTGCCAGGAAGACTTACAATGCATGACACACAAGACCTCTCCAACAAAAGGCCACTTCTCCATGCCGGAAAATACAACCAGTCTACCCAATACACAGAAGTAAAGCCAGTCGATTAGGCCAAATGAAGTGAGAGAGGCGTATGTTCCCAATGAAGGAACAAGAGCTAAGTACATAAGAAGAACTAAAGGGAGTGGAGCGAAGCAATCGTAACCCAAGAAAGAGGTCAAGGTGATGATCATGAAGATGTTCAAAGAACACAGGAGAAACCTGGATGGACAGAGAGAGAAAAGAGTTATAAAAATATAAAGTAGAATCACAGAGAAAGGAAGAATAGGACAACTGAAGTAAAATATAATAGCTGAAATTAAAAAACAAACAAACACAGTAGACACAGAGGAAGGGATCTGCAAGCTGGAAGACAGAGCACTGGAGATCACTGACTCTGAACAGGAAAATTAGAAAAAAGAAAAAAAAAATGAGGGCAGTCTATGAGGCCTTTGAGATAACACTGAATGTCCTTACACTCTTATTATGGGGGTCCCAGAAGGACAAGAGAGAGAGAAAAGGGGGCTGAGAACATAGTTGGGGATATAATATCTAAAAAGTCCCTAACCTAGGAAAGAAAGAAGATATCCAGGCCCAGGAAGCACAGAGTCCCAAATAGACCTGTTGTAATTAAAATGGTAAAAGAATAAAGCGATAATATTAAAAGCATCAAGAGGCGAACAGCACATTACACACAAGGGAACACCCCTAAGGCTTTCAGCTAACTTTTTTTTGGGTGGGGCAGGTTGAGGAGGGAGGTGGGTGGAAGGGCCATTTCTATTGGTCTTTCATTTATCTATTTTCATTCATCTTTGTTCTTTGGCCCGTGTGGGCATCCCATCGCAGTGGCCTCTTTCGTTGCAGAGCACCGGCCCTGGGCGCATGCGCTCTAGAGCTCTGGCTGGGTCATTGGACACATCGGTCCAGCTACTCCACAGCATGTGGGATCTTCCCAGGCCAGGGATCGAACTGGCACTCCCTGCACTGCAAGGCGGTGTCCTTACCCTCTGGACCATCAGGGAAGCCCCTCAGCTAACTTTTCGCAAGAAATTTCTCCAGGCCAGATGTGAGTGGCACCATATATTTAAAGCAACAAAAGGGGAAAACCGACAACCCAAAATACGCTACCTAGCAAGGCTCTCCTTCAGATTTTATGGATAAGTCAGACGTTTTACAAGACATTTTACAAATTACAGTATCTTGAAATGTCCTATAAACAGAGGAGAGTAAACATGCAGGATGGTTAAAATGCATTTGAACTTAAGAAAGAAAACAATCCTGAAGCAAATGTAATATGATACAAGGTTAAATGCTACCTACTTTACTCTCCTGCAAAAATCTGAGTTTGGAGCTAGCTTATCAGGATTAGGTCATTTGATTTTGAGATGTTAGTGAAACTTGAAACTGCCTGTAATGACTACTGCAATTCCAAGGAGTTGGTGTAAAGTTTTAAAATGAAAACCTACTAACTCTTTGACAATGGGAAGAGGACAAAGGATGAGAGTAATATATTAGAAGGAAAGCAGACATATACAAGGGATTAGATGAGCTAATCCACCAAAAAATGGAATTAGGATTCGTAGCAGAGGATATAGCCAACCAGCTTCAGGTTCATTTATTCGTTTTCCCATTTGCCCAGTGTGTATATATATATTTAAGATTTATTTATTTATTATTTATTTCGGGTTGGGGAGGAGGCGGGCCACTTCAGCAGAAATCCCAAATAGACCTGTTGTAATTAAAATGGTAAAAGAATAAAGCGATAATATAAAAAGCATCAAGAGGCGAACAGCACATTACACACAAGGGAACACCCCTAAGGCTTTCAGCTAACTTTTTTTTGGGTGGGGCAGGTTGAGGAGGGAGGTGGGTGGAAGGGCCATTTCTATTGGTCTTTCATTTATCTATTTTCATTCATCTTTGTTCTTTGGCCCGTGTGGGCATCCCATCGCAGTGGCCTCTTTCGTTGCAGAGCACCGGCCCTGGGCGCATGCGCTCTAGAGCTCTGGCTGGGTCATTGGACACATCGGTCCAGCTACTCCACAGCATGTGGGATCTTCCCAGGCCAGGGATCGAACTGGCACTCCCTGCACTGCAAGGCGGTGTCCTTACCCTCTGGACCATCAGGGAAGCCCCTCAGCTAACTTTTCGCAAGAAATTTCTCCAGGCCAGATGTGAGTGGCACCATATATTTAAAGCAACAAAAGGGGAAAACCGACAACCCAAAATACGCTACCTAGCAAGGCTCTCCTTCAGATTTTATGGATAAGTCAGACGTTTTACAAGACATTTTACAAATTACAGTATCTTGAAATGTCCTATAAACAGAGGAGAGTAAACATGCAGGATGGTTAAAATGCATTTGAACTTAAGAAAGAAAACAATCCTGAAGCAAATGTAATATGATACAAGGTTAAATGCTACCTACTTTACTCTCCTGCAAAAATCTGAGTTTGGAGCTAGCTTATCAGGATTAGGTCATTTGATTTTGAGATGTTAGTGAAACTTGAAACTGCCTGTAATGACTACTGCAATTCCAAGGAGTTGGTGTAAAGTTTTAAAATGAAAACCTACTAACTCTTTGACAATGGGAAGAGGACAAAGGATGAGAGTAATATATTAGAAGGAAAGCAGACATATACAAGGGATTAGATGAGCTAATCCACCAAAAAATGGAATTAGGATTCGTAGCAGAGGATATAGCCAACCAGCTTCAGGTTCATTTATTCGTTTTCCCATTTGCCCAGTGTGTATATATATATTTAAGATTTATTTATTTATTATTTATTTCGGGCGGGGGTCGGGTTGGGGAGGGAGGGGGGCGGGCTGGCCACTTCTACTGGTCTTTCATTTCTCTATTTTCATCCGTCTTTGTTCTTTGGCTCCTGTGGGCCTCCTATCGCGGTGGCGTCTGTTGTTGCAGAGCGCCGGTTCTGAGCGCATGTGCTCCAGAGCTTCGGCTCGGTGATTGGACACATTGGTCCAGTCGCTCCGCGGCACGTGGGATCTTCCCAGGCCAGGGATCGAACCGGCGCCCCTTGCACTGCAAGGCGGTGTCCTTATCCACTGGACCACCAGGGGAAGCCCTGACCAGTGAATATTTAGTTAACTCAGAGTGTGTGTAGCTCAAGTTCAAGGCCAAAAAAATTCCCTCTAAAATGAATTGTCAGATAGATAAGTATGCCCATCTATGGCTCAGATAGGTATGTCAATATACAGGTATGCATTCTAAATTGCTTCGGTCACGTCCAACTCTTTGTGACAATATGGACCACAGCCTGCCAGGCTCCTCTGTCCATGGGACTTCCCAGGCAAGAATACTGGAGTGGGTTTCCCTTTCCTTCTCCAGGGCATCTTCCTGACCCAGGGATCAAACCTGCATCCCCCGAGTCTCTTGCAATGAGAGGCGGGATTCTTTACCACTAGTGCCACCTGGGAAGCCCAGTATATAGGTATACACCTAGACAAATGGATCATGGATACATAATTATGCATAACTTAATTATGGATACATAATTAAAACAGGTTTAATATAAAGAATGGAGAGGAAGAATCAGCTCTGCCAGTGGAAGCAATTTCAGATTTTCCTGAAGGGTGAATGAAGACAAAAACTGGAACAACATTTTGTGTATTTGTAAATACGTATTTTTCTCCATCTGCTTTTGTCTCCATGCCTGTCTATTCTACTAGACTGAAGGTTCATATGGGCAGTCATTCTGTTTCTTTTGCTCACGATTGTGTAATGAGCACCTACTGAGGTAAAAACGCAGGTGCTCAGTGAGTGAATGAGTAATGAGTCAGAGTTCTCTCATGAAAATGTTTAGGCCACACTGCATGACTTTCAATATGCCCACAGACCTGGCTAGGAGAGTTCTAGAGAACCAAGGAAACAGTTTCAAAAGTAATTAAATCATATACAGCTGCAGGCAAAATATTTTTAGATTTTCTTCCTCAAGAAATCATTTTGGTTCCAAGAACTTTGATGTTCTCTAAGATAGCTCCTTATAAAATAAGTCAAAAATTTTAAATGGGGAATAAATAATAGGGTGAAACAGGGACAGGTGTTTGACCTGAAAAATGCAGTTTAAGTTCTGGTACTGTTCCTTCTCTAAACCTTGGAAGTCACAGTCTCAAAGTCTAATGAACTTAGAGCTTTTGTATCATTTGTATTAGTAGTCAGGTCTAACGATCAGGTCCAAAACAAAGAAATGGGGAAAAAACCCACAGTTAATATTCGCAGAGTAAGTAAAGAAGTAGAAACAGGCTTGTTTCAAGAGCCAGAAACATTAACAAAATTTTAGTCACTGGGGTCAATGTGTTTCTATATGTTTGAACAACATTGCGGGGACTTCCTTGGCAGTCCAGTGGTTAAGACACCGCACTTCCACTGTAGGCAGTGAACGTTCGGTCCCCGATCAGTGAACGAAGATCCTACATGCCACGTGGGCACCGCCAAAAAATAGAAAATTCAAGAACAAACACTGACAGACAGTATTTGCTATGATATTTAATTAACCCATGACATTTCAAAACATTTTACTACCAAGAGAGGTAATGTGAGGTTTTGGGGGTTTTTTAAAACACAGAACTTATCAGAATTCTACTTTTCCTAGAATTTGCGAGACACCGACTATATGCAACCACTTTTCACATTTATGATCTCTTCTGATTCTCACAACAACTGTAAGGAGCAGGAAACAAAGAGTCAGAGGATTCTCAGATATATGCCTAAAACTGAAGCATCGTAAGGAAAAAGTGTTAATTAAAATGTAAAAATCACTGAAGTATCATGTCCTAAAACAGATCTTGTATTTATAAAAGCATGAGTCTGCCATTCTGTTTCTTTTGCTCACGATTGTGTAATGAGCACCTACTGAGGTAAAAACGCAGGTGCTCAGTGAGTGAATGAGTAATGAGTCAGAGTTCTCTCATGAAAATGTTTAGGCCACACTGCATGACTTTCAATATGCCCACAGACCTGGCTAGGAGAGTTCTAGAGAACCAAGGAAACAGTTTCAAAAGTAATTAAATCATATACAGCTGCAGGCAAAATATTTTTAGATTTTCTTCCTCAAGAAATCATTTTGGTTCCAAGAACTTTGATGTTCTCTAAGATAGCTCCTTATAAAATAAGTCAAAAATTTTAAATGGGGAATAAATAATAGGGTGAAACAGGGACAGGTGTTTGACCTGAAAAATGCAGTTTAAGTTCTGGTACTGTTCCTTCTCTAAACCTTGGAAGTCACAGTCTCAAAGTCTAATGAACTTAGAGCTTTTGTATCATTTGTATTAGTAGTCAGGTCTAACGATCAGGTCCAAAACAAAGAAATGGGGAAAAAACCCACAGTTAATATTCGCAGAGTAAGTAAAGAAGTAGAAACAGGCTTGTTTCAAGAGCCAGAAACATTAACAAAATTTTAGTCACTGGGGTCAATGTGTTTCTATATGTTTGAACAACATTGCGGGGACTTCCTTGGCAGTCCAGTGGTTAAGACACCGCACTTCCACTGTAGGCAGTGAAGCGTTCGGTCCCGATCAGTGAACGAAGATCCTACATGCCACGTGGGCACCGCCAAAAAATAGAAAATTCAAGAACAAACACTGACAGACAGTATTTGCTATGATATTTAATTAACCCATGACATTTCAAAACATTTTACTACCAAGAGAGGTAATGTGAGGTTTTGGGGGTTTTTTAAAACACAGAACTTATCAGAATTCTACTTTTCCTAGAATTTGCGAGACACCGACTATATGCAACCACTTTTCACATTTATGATCTCTTCTGATTCTCACAACAACTGTAAGGAGCAGGAAACAAAGAGTCAGAGGATTCTCAGATATATGCCTAAAACTGAAGCATCGTAAGGAAAAAAAAGTGTTAATTAAAATGTAAAAAATCACTGAAGTATCATGTTAATCCAGGTGAAAACAGATCTTGTATTTATAAAAGCATATTTTCATTTAATATTAAAATGGTAAATGTGAACTTCAGCCATTGGAATGCTAGAATACTATGTTCTAATTAAGGATATAATTTGGTGTACTAAGGAGGAAATAATATTGTTTCAGTTGATGTTATCAAAAAGATGCTAAGACTAGTGATAAGATATACTGACATCGTGTGACCAGGATACCCTGAGAAGGGTGTGTCACGTCTGCAGTATCCTTGTCAGTAGTGTGTAACCTCAATTAAGTCATGAGAGAACTTGAGACGAACTCAAAGACGTCTAACCAGTATGCTTCAAAAACATCTTCCAACATGAAAGAACACCAAAAAAAAAGAGAAAGAATACACAACTGTCCTATTCATTTTTTATATCTCTGACATATTCAGATCATCTTTCTGAAGATCCTCAGTAGTCAGTGCATAGAACTGATTATATAAATTCAGGTTTAAGAAATCAGATTCATTCCATATCACATTCAGGGTATTAGCTAAATTCTCTGATGCAAGCTTCTTTTCATATCATTTGCAATTTCCCCCCAAACAGCTAAAAGAAAAAAAAAAAAAAAACTAGAGACTTCAGTTAATTGATTGAAAATGACGTTATGCTAAGCAGAACCTACATTTCTTACAAAGACTGTATCTCTTTCTCAAGCAGTATCTCAGCCCAGACGGTTAGAATTATGATGGGTGTTTTCCACTGTCCAAACAGCAAAGCAGGCAAACAAGAGAAGTCAAACAAAGAGAGGGAGGGGGAAGCTGAAGGAAGAAAGCTTTTTTCCCTTGAAACACACTCAGTAACCTGGGAATACAGCTAGAAGCTCCAGGCTAGAAGGGAGCAGCTTGTTTCTAAACAGATTTTAATTTTTAATCCAGTTGAATAGGTCAGATGCAGCTCTCCCACCTGGAGGCCTGACCCTGGATGTACCTGCCCCCAGGCAGTGCTGTGGGTCTATTAGCAATGGTCGCCTTTGGGTAAATGCAGTAAATGCCACCTCTAGGCAGTCACGTGACTCTGCAAGTTCTTAACTGCAATGAAAGGGATGAGATCTCACAAGGAGGGAGGAGGTTCCCTCCTTAGCTATTTTTTTAGGAGAAAAGACACAGCTAATAAACATTTTTAAACATGGAGGTGGGGTGGCTATCTATGCTTGAAATAAAATTTTAATGCATAAAGATCAGCTTTACTACTTAATTCACATTGGGTGGAGGCACATGTATGGGTCCAAATGTGAGGCTCGTGAGACAAACACCCAGACCCGAGAAAGATCTCCCAGGAAATCAAAATGCTGAAACCTACGGATAATTGAACAGGAAGGCTCTCACATGAGGGGCTAAATCAAGCAACGAGGAAAGGAAGGTGACTGACGCCCGAGCTCTCTGTGGACCTTTAGATCAGGCTGGGCAATTGGACCAAAAAAAAGAGAAAGAATACACAACTGTCCTATTCATTTTTTATATCTCTGACATATTCAGATCATCTTTCTGAAGATCCTCAGTAGTCAGTGCATAGAACTGATTATATAAATTCAGGTTTAAGAAATCAGATTCATTCCATATCACATTCAGGGTATTAGCTAAATTCTCTGATGCAAGCTTCTTTTCATATCATTTGCAATTTCCCCCCAAACAGCTAAAAGAAAAAAAAAAAAAAAACTAGAGACTTCAGTTAATTGATTGAAAATGACGTTATGCTAAGCAGAACCTACATTTCTTACAAAGACTGTATCTCTTTCTCAAGCAGTATCTCAGCCCAGACGGTTAGAATTATGATGGGTGTTTTCCACTGTCCAAACAGCAAAGCAGGCAAACAAGAGAAGTCAAACAAAGAGAGGGAGGGGGAAGCTGAAGGAAGAAAGCTTTTTTCCCTTGAAACACACTCAGTAACCTGGGAATACAGCTAGAAGCTCCAGGCTAGAAGGGAGCAGCTTGTTTCTAAACAGATTTTAATTTTAATCCAGTTGAATAGGTCAGATGCAGCTCTCCCACCTGGAGGCCTGACCCTGGATGTACCTGCCCCCAGGCAGTGCTGTGGGTCTATTAGCAATGGTCGCCTTTGGGTAAATGCAGTAAATGCCACCTCTAGGCAGTCACGTGACTCTGCAAGTTCTTAACTGCAATGAAAGGGATGAGATCTCACAAGGAGGGAGGAGGTTCCCTCCTTAGCTATTTTTTTAGGAGAAAAGACACAGCTAATAAACATTTTTAAACATGGAGGTGGGGTGGCTATCTATGCTTGAAATAAAATTTTAATGCATAAAGATCAGCTTTACTACTTAATTCACATTGGGTGGAGGCACATGTATGGGTCCAAATGTGAGGCTCGTGAGACAAACACCCAGACCCGAGAAAGATCTCCCAGGAAATCAAAATGCTGAAACCTACGGATAATTGAACAGGGAAGGCTCTCACATGAGGGGCTAAATCAAGCAACGAGGAAAGGAAGGTGACTGACGCCCGAGCTCTCTGTGGACCTAAGATCAGCTGGGCATTAGTACAGACAGGCCTCAGTTGGCCATGGAAAAGGAGAGTAGGTTTTAAAAGCTGCATTTTAATGTTAAAGGTACTCAACGTTTCTCATGCTGTTTGCTGGGAAAGGCCAACACTCATGTGTTCTATGGATGCATGTTAGAATCTCAGTCTAAAAGCACTAGGTCTGCCACGTGGCATTTGCTGAGGATGTTTTAAACGCGTAGTTCCAGAGTCAAGAATATTGCTTTTCCAATTCAGAGAATGCATTATTAAACGACTTCTGCTGTGCACATCACCAGGGGATGGGAGAAGAGAAGGCAGAAGCTGTGCTTTCTGAATGCAACGGGACAACAACTAAGTCATTCACTATAAACTCTAACAGCCAAAACCCAAACTCACACTCATCCAACCCTCAATTTTCTCTTTTAGCCAATCATTAAAAAAAAAAAAAAAAAAAAAAGGTAAATGGAAACATCTGAATAAAACTCATATAAAACTTAAGTTCCAAGCACAGTGTCTTCGGTTCTTCGGACAATAAGGCTTTCGCATCAGCCCTCGTCAGCCAGTCCTTGTAAAGTAGGAATATAATGTACTGGCTCTTTCCAATAAGGTTTGTGTTAAAATCATTAAATGCCCACACGGGTCATTATTTTTATGAACTGAACCAGAAAGAATACATAATGCATACCAATTTATTGACACCAAGCAGAGTTATCCACTGTTAGCCGAGAATATCTGTTGTACAAATTAAAAATCTTAGAGGAGTAAGTCCAGTGTTTTATATAGACTATGGAAAAGCATGAAATGGATGCCAGGTGAGTTCTGAATACAGGAGCACCGTTATCATTCGAGAAGACTTCTCAAAACCGGCAGATTCTCTGATAAAAGTCAAAAATGATCCACTTTTGCTTAGAAAATTATCCTCTTTCAGTTGGGAAAAATCTTTTTTTAATTAATTAATTAATTTACTTTTTAAATTTTTACAGAGTTTTGTCATTCACAGACATGTATGTTCCCAGATCAGTCATATGCATATTGGTTGGGAAAAATCTTTTTTACACTGTTCCCTTGCTGCATTTTCATACACAATTTGATTGACAGACATCAGATTTACACCCAACTTTTCTAGCATGGATCACAGAGCATCAGGCATAGTGAATGGGACAGCCTTAGAAAAGTAGGTTTTAAAAGCTGCATTTTAATGTTAAAGGTACTCAACGTTTCTCATGCTGTTTGCTGGGAAAGGCCAACACTCATGTGTTCTATGGATGCATGTTAGAATCTCAGTCTAAAAGCACTAGGTCTGCCACGTGGCATTTGCTGAGGATGTTTTAAACGCGTAGTTCCAGAGTCAAGAATATTGCTTTTCCAATTCAGAGAATGCATTATTAAACGACTTCTGCTGTGCACATCACCAGGGGATGGGAGAAGAGAAGGCAGAAGCTGTGCTTTCTGAATGCAACGGGACAACAACTAAGTCATTCACTATAAACTCTAACAGCCAAAACCCAAACTCACACTCATCCAACCCTCAATTTTCTCTTTTAGCCAATCATTAAAAAAAAAAAAAAAAAGGTAAATGGAAACATCTGAATAAAACTCATATAAAACTTAAGTTCCAAGCACAGTGTCTTCGGTTCTTCGGACAATAAGGCTTTCGCATCAGCCCTCGTCAGCCAGTCCTTGTAAAGTAGGAATATAATGTACTGGCTCTTTCCAATAAGGTTTGTGTTAAAATCATTAAATGCCCACACGGGTCATTATTTTTATGAACTGAACCAGAAAGAATACATAATGCATACCAATTTATTGACACCAAGCAGAGTTATCCACTGTTAGCCGAGAATATCTGTTGTACAAATTAAAAATCTTAGAGGAGTAAGTCCAGTGTTTTATATAGACTATGGAAAAGCATGAAATGGATGCCAGGTGAGTTCTGAATACAGGAGCACCGTTATCATTCGAGAAGACTTCTCAAAACCGGCAGATTCTCTGATAAAAGTCAAAAATGATCCACTTTTGCTTAGAAAATTATCCTCTTTCAGTTGGGAAAAATCTTTTTTTAATTAATTAATTAATTTACTTTTTAAATTTTTACAGAGTTTTGTCATTCACAGACATGTATGTTCCCAGATCAGTCATATGCATATTGGTTGGGAAAAATCTTTTTTACACTGTTCCCTTGCTGCATTTTCATACACAATTTGATTGACAGACATCAGATTTACACCCAACTTTTCTAGCATGGATCACAGAGCATCAGGCATAGTGAATGGGTGACCAGCACTTCTTTCCTATTAAGATGTGGGCAGCAAACACACAAACAGTATCGCCAGATCATGGCAATATATGCCAGTTCTGTGTACAACGTTCAGGAGTAGAGGAGATGACATTTGAGTTGAGTCTTAAAGCATGAAGAAGATTTAGATCAGGCAGGAGAGGGCATTCTAAGCCAGGGAAAAACCAACCAGCCCATCCACATCAAGTGTTTATAAACAGACTTAAATTTCTTTCAGGGCTTCCCTGGTGGTCCAGTGGGTTAAGAGTCCATCTTGTGGTGCAGGGGACACTGGTTCAATCCCTGGCCCCGGAAGATCCCATGTGCCACGGAGCGGCTGCACCAGTGTGTCCATTACGAGTCAGCGCTCTGGAGTGCATGCGTCCAGAGCCAGTGCCCTGCAATAGGAGAGGCCACTGCAATGGGAGGCCCGCATAGGCCAAAGAATAAAGGTGGATGGAAATAAATAAATGGAAAACCAATAAAAAAGGCCAAAAATTAAAAAAAAAAAATCCTTCAAAAAGACTGAATTTTGTGACACCTAGCACAAAATGAAAAATCACAAATGATACGGTTTCTTTCTCACTAGCCTGTCCTTCTCACAAGTACCCTAGACATTAAGGAAGTACATGTGACAAAAAAGAGAGGACCTAAAGTAACTTGGTAGAGGGACTTTGGTGGTTGTTCAGTGGCTAAGGCACCCAAGGCAGTGGCCGGGGTTCAATCCCTGGTCAGGGAACTAGATACCACATGCTGCAACTAACAGTTCTCATGCTGCAAATAAAACAACCCAACGTGACACAACTCAGAATGATCTTGCATGCTGCTTCTAAGACCTGGCACAGCCAAATAAATTAAAAAAAAAAAAGTATATATATATATACATTTATACACACACACACATATACATACACACACACACACACACACATATAATTTTCAGAAAGGCTCCTGTGTCCATGAAATTCTCCATGCAAGAATACTAGAGTGGGCTACCATGCCTTTCTCCTTCCTGACCCAGGGATCCACCCTGGGTCTCTCATACTGCAGGCAGATTCTTTATCTATCTGAGCCACTAGAGAAGTCCCTTTAAAAAGATACCCTGGGGTTTCCCTGGTGGTCCAGTGGGTAAGGACACCGCCCTGCAGGGCAAGGGGCGCCGGTTCAATCCCTGGCCTAGGAAGATCCCACGTGCCACGGAGCGGCTGGACCCATGTGTCTAACGACCGAGCCAGAGCTCTGGAGCGCATGCGCCCAGAGCCGGTGCTCTGCGACAACAGAGGCCACTGCGATGGGAGGCCCACACGGGGCCAAAGAACAAAGATGGATGAAAATAGATAAATGAAAGACCAATAGAAGTGGCCCACCAGCCCCTCTCCCTCCCCAAGCCCCCCCACACACCCAAATAAAGGTACCCTGGTAGAAACAGAGAAAGTGAGGATATATCCATAATGGAAATAATAGTTGGAATTAGCACTGTAGATTTTTACAACGGAGAAGGACTGAAGTTTGGAAAAGCACACTACAATCATCAGAATTTTTCCATCTGTTTAAAATGTAAGTTAAACTGCTCTAAGAAAGAGGGTCTGCTAAGAAAAAAAACTGGCCAAGAGCTATCAACGCACAGAGTGTGCAAGAATTCTGCTCTGTGCTGGGTCCCACTGCCTCAGAAGAGAAGAGAAGAGAGCAAGGGGAGCTGGTCCTTTTCTCCTGGTGATTTAATCCATCAGCCTCCCGAACCAAGGTGAGCGCTGGGCTAAGGACTTCGTGTTTTGTATTGTGTCCCTCTTCTGCCACAGAAGGAACAAAAAAGGGGAAGCAAGGGACCCTGGGTATATCTAGATGGAGGAGGCATTAGGTTCTAATGATCAAGTTATGACACTACTCAGAGGCTGAGATGAAAAAGAGGCCACAACTTTAAGGACTTTTCACAAAGGCTGGAAGCTCGTGATCCATTCAGTCACTCAGTCATGCCAAGTCTTTGTGACCCCATGGACAGCAGCAGGCCAGGATTCTCTGTCCTTCACCATCTCCCAGAGCTTGCACAAACTCATGTCCGTTGACTCAGTGGTTCCATCCAACCATTTTGTTCTCTTTTCCAATGAGCTGTCTCTTCACATCAGGTGGCCAAAGTATTGGAGCTTCAGCATCAGTCCTTCAAATGAATATTCAGGGTCGATTTCCCTTAGGATTGATTGGTGTGAGCTCCTTGCAGTCCAAGGGACTCTCAAGAGCCTTCTCCAGCACTGCAGTTCAAGGCATCAATTCTTCAGCGCTCAGCCTTCTTTATGGTCCAACACTCACTTCCATACATGACTACAGGGAAAATCATAGCTTTGACTATACAGACGTTGATCAGCAAGGTGATATCTTTGCTTTTAATCTAGGTTCGTCATAGTTTTTCTTCCAAGAAGCAAGCTTCTCTTACTTTCATGGTTGCAGTCAGAATCTGCGGTGATTTTGGAACCCAACAAAGGGATGCCTGCCACTGTTTCCACTGTTTTCCCATCCACTTGCCATGAAGTGATGGGACCAGATGTCATGATCTTCGTTGTTTGAATGCTGAGTTTTAGGCCAGCTGTTTCACTCTCCTCTTTCATGTTCACCAAGAGGCTCTTTAGTTCCTCCAGCCATATTGGAATTAAAAACTTAAAGGACATGTAAGGCATCTGGAGCCCAACTATAACAGGGCTATACTTTTGCTTCTTCACATTTTACAAAATGAAGTTAATTCATTCATATTGGCATTTGTGCAAAGAGGTGTGTGTGTATATAAAAGTGTGCATGTGTGTGTGCCTGTGTGAGAGAGAGGTTAAAAAGATGAACCAAGTGTCTGAACTGTGTGCAGCATTGACTTTGAGCCACGGACAAGGACAGCCACGTTGCGGGGAGAATGGATTGACAGAGAGGAGCCTTGGAGATTAACGCTCTTATCATCCCCCAAATAAAAAGAAAGGCAGGTTCAGAGAGCTGAGTGCATGTCACACTGGAATATGGCCCCTCCGCCTCCTACCCAGGCGGGTGTGTGGGCTGCCGGGGCCTCCTGCTGACCCACTGCCTGAACCTGGTCTGCCCATGGTTTCCCAGCTGGTTTTGGCCAGGGTTTGGATTATACACTTGGCACTTCAGCTCAAATAGTCCGTTGACTCAGTGGTTCCATCCAACCATTTTGTTCTCTTTTCCAATGAGCTGTCTCTTCACATCAGGTGGCCAAAGTATTGGAGCTTCAGCATCAGTCCTTCAAATGAATATTCAGGGTCGATTTCCCTTAGGATTGATTGGTGTGAGCTCCTTGCAGTCCAAGGGACTCTCAAGAGCCTTCTCCAGCACTGCAGTTCAAGGCATCAATTCTTCAGCGCTCAGCCTTCTTTATGGTCCAACACTCACTTCCATACATGACTACAGGGAAAATCATAGCTTTGACTATACAGACGTTGATCAGCAAGGTGATATCTTTGCTTTTAATCTAGGTTCGTCATAGTTTTTCTTCCAAGAAGCAAGCTTCTCTTACTTTCATGGTTGCAGTCAGAATCTGCGGTGATTTTGGAACCCAACAAAGGGATGCCTGCCACTGTTTCCACTGTTTTCCCATCCACTTGCCATGAAGTGATGGGACCAGATGTCATGATCTTCGTTGTTTGAATGCTGAGTTTTAGGCCAGCTGTTTCACTCTCCTCTTTCATGTTCACCAAGAGGCTCTTTAGTTCCTCCAGCCATATTGGAATTAAAAACTTAAAGGACATGTAAGGCATCTGGAGCCCAACTATAACAGGGCTATACTTTTGCTTCTTCACATTTTACAAAATGAAGTTAATTCATTCATATTGGCATTTGTGCAAAGAGGTGTGTGTGTATATAAAAGTGTGCATGTGTGTGTGCCTGTGTGAGAGAGAGGTTAAAAAGATGAACCAAGTGTCTGAACTGTGTGCAGCATTGACTTTGAGCCACGGACAAGGACAGCCACGTTGCGGGGAGAATGGATTGACAGAGAGGAGCCTTGGAGATTAACGCTCTTATCATCCCCCAAATAAAAAGAAAGGCAGGTTCAGAGAGCTGAGTGCATGTCTCCCTGGACTATGGACCCTCCGCCTCCTCCCCAGGCGGGTGTGTGGGCTGCCGGGGCCTCCTGCTGACCCACTGCCTGAACCTGGTCTGCCCATGGTTTCCCAGCTGGTTTTGGCCAGGGTTTGGATTATACACTTGGCACTGGCCATCCTCTGCCAGTGTTCTCTGACTTGGGAGCACAAAGTGATGCTCTTTTTTTTTTTTTTTTTTTGGCCACTTCTATTGGTCTTTCATTTATTTGTTTCCATCCATCTTTGTTCTTTGACCCATGTGGGCCTCCCATCACGGTGGCCTCTGTTGTTGCAGAGCACCGGCTCTGGGCGCATGCGCTCCAGAGCTCTGGCTCGGTCGTTGGACACATGGGTCCAGCCGCTCCGTGGCACGTGGGATTTTCTCAGGCCAGGGATTGAACCGGCGCCCCTTGCCCTGCAGGGCGGTGTCCTTACCCACTGGACCAACAGGGAAGCCCACAACGTGATGTTCTAAAGACATGTTTTCATCCCTCTGGGTTTTCTACAGTCACCCGTGAGAGCTGCTGCAATACTAACATTGCCCCATCTAAGGTCAGAGCAGGGAAACTGGTTCAGGCATGCAGGTGAGGAGAGGCTCTGAGGCCCTTTCATTAACAGCTGCCAGGGGGCGTGGAGGGTGGTCTCCATCACGTGCCCTCTGCCCAACCTGGTGATGTGGGACATTTTATTTAAAAGACAGGCTTTACAGCTTCCCTGTGTGATGCATAACGCTCGGAGGCCAAGACTTTCGTTCAGGTCGCAGGGCACCATCTTTCCTCCTCTTGCCTCACTGGCAGTCACCACCCTCGACGTAAAAGAGCCCCCGGGCGGGGACCTACAGGCGGTGCCCTCCCGAAGGAAGATCGGCAGAGATGCTGGGCGAGCTGCGAGCCAGCCGCCCAGGTCTGGCATCCTAGCCCTCCACCTGGGGGTTCTGCAGGCTTTACCGCCCTCCCTCCATTCTGTCTTTCTTTCCAAATGCACCTGCAAGGAGAGCGTCTGCAGCCAGCGGACCGCTACCCACCCCGCTCCCAGCTCCCCAGGCTCTGCACAGCTCTGGCCTCTCCTTGCTCAGTGGGCCCTGCAGGAGAGGTACCGAGGAGTGACCACCAACACCGGAGCACACATGGGTCATTTAGACAGAGCATCCTCCCTGCGACGTGCTTGACTTGCCTGTGGCTTTTTTTTTTTTTTTCTGGTTTCCATTAAGTGCCAGGGCAATGTAATTTTTATATCGTCATGTACAAAACACTTCATCGTGGAACCTGCCTCCCTCGCACGTTGGAGGTAGTTTGGCGGGACAGGGTCTCTCCTGTGCCAGACGCTGTCATCACGATGTCTGAGAACACATTGAGCCCGTGCTCAGAAATTCTCTGCCACACTTCCGGTCTGCTCTCAGCCTGTGACCTCCTTGACTAGGGGCACATTTACTTCCCGTGACAAAGTCACAAAAGAGGTTTCCTCCCTGCTGGCCGTCCTCAAGCCTCGGTCTCTCAAGGACTGGATCCCCCTCCGCAGCCGCAGCTGATGTTCTGGAATGCTCATGGGCTGGCTCAGCTGATGGCTCTGATGATGCACCTGCTCTGATCTCTGCTAACTGGCTGCCTCCACTAGTCTGCCTTCTGGTCTTATCTTCTGGTTGGTCACCTGGAATTACACCACTTACTAGCCCAATGTGACTTCAACCCAGCCCTCGGCGCTGGCTTGTCAGTTTAACGTGCCTCTACATTCCAAGATCGGCTTGATTCTAAGTGGCCCAAATGGTCCTTAACTCCCTCATCACCCAGACCTTCAGGCCCATCCTGAAGGCAATGCATCCTCTAACTTGAATTTAGAGTGATGCTTTTAAATTGTGGCACTGGAGAAGACTCTTGAGAGTCCCTTGGACAGCAAGGTCAATCCTAAAGGAAATCAACCTTGAATCTTAAAAGAGTGAAAAGCCTTTTAAAATTGGGTGGGGCGGTGCCCTCCCGAAGGAAGATCGGCAGAGATGCTGGGCGAGCTGCGAGCCAGCCGCCCAGGTCTGGCATCCTAGCCCTCCACCTGGGGGTTCTGCAGGCTTTACCGCCCTCCCTCCATTCTGTCTTTCTTTCCAAATGCACCTGCAAGGAGAGCGTCTGCAGCCAGCGGACTGCTACCCACCCCGCTCCCAGCTCCCCAGGCTCTGCACAGCTCTGGCCTCTCCTTGCTCAGTGGGCCCTGCAGGAGAGGTACCGAGGAGTGACCACCAACACCGGAGCACACATGGGTCATTTAGACAGAGCATCCTCCCTGCGACGTGCTTGACTTGCCTGTGGCTTTTTTTTTTTTTTTCTGGTTTCCATTAAGTGCCAGGGCAATGTAATTTTTATATCGTCATGTACAAAACACTTCATCGTGGAACCTGCCTCCCTCGCACGTTGGAGGTAGTTTGGCGGGACAGGGTCTCTCCTGTGCCAGACGCTGTCATCACGATGTCTGAGAACACATTGAGCCCGTGCTCAGAAATTCTCTGCCACACTTCCGGTCTGCTCTCAGCCTGTGACCTCCTTGACTAGGGGCACATTTACTTCCCGTGACAAAGTCACAAAAGAGGTTTCCTCCCTGCTGGCCGTCCTCAAGCCTCGGTCTCTCAAGGACTGGATCCCCCTCCGCAGCCGCAGCTGATGTTCTGGAATGCTCATGGGCTGGCTCAGCTGATGGCTCTGATGATGCACCTGCTCTGATCTCTGCTAACTGGCTGCCTCCACTAGTCTGCCTTCTGGTCTTATCTTCTGGTTGGTCACCTGGAATTACACCACTTACTAGCCCAATGTGACTTCAACCCAGCCCTCGGCGCTGGCTTGTCAGTTTAACGTGCCTCTACATTCCAAGATCGGCTTGATTCTAAGTGGCCCAAATGGTCCTTAACTCCCTCATCACCCAGACCTTCAGGCCCATCCTGAAGGCAATGCATCCTCTAACTTGAATTTAGAGTGATGCTTTTAAATTGTGGCACTGGAGAAGACTCTTGAGAGTCCCTTGGACAGCAAGGTCAATCCTAAAGGAAATCAACCTTGAATATTCATTAGAAGGACTGATGCTGAAGCTCCAATACATTGGTCACCTGATGTGAAGAGCTGACTCATGGGAAAAGACCCCGATGCTGGGAAAGACTGAGGGCAGGAGGAGAGGGGGGCACCAGAGGATGAGATGGTTGGATGACATCAATGACTCAATGCACATGAGTTTGTGCAAAGTCCAGGAGACAGTAAAGGACAGAGAAATCTGGCATGCTACAGCCCATTGGGTCACAGAGTCAGGCATGACTTAGCGACTGGACAACAGAGAGAAGGTCTCAGCTCAGTTCCACGACCTCAGTTCAGGACAGGTAGCTGTGGTACCCTTGAGCACAACTGTTGCCTCGTAAGGAACAACTGAGGCAGCTCCCACAGAAAACTCACACATGAGATTTGCTGTAGGGGACACGGGGGAGCGCTCTGATAATTACGGGAGGAAGAAAACATCTGGAATATTTAGTGAATACCTAGAACAGTGGCAGGCACACTATGGGGATCCCCCAGATTTTGACCAACTCTATAAAGACATCATTCAAAGAACAAATTTCAAATGTTGACAGTTTTGATTAGATACTCTACAGCTCCCTCAGGACAGAGAGTCTAGGTTTATATCCATCCCAATGGCCCAGCATTTAGTAAAGCTGGCAGATACTTGCTGAGTTACAATGACTTTGTTGAGAAGAGTTATGTCAAAGAAACCTTTGGAGGGAATCTAATTTCCCAGGAATTTGGGTGAGGCAGGACTTCTGAAACTGTCCAAAATACAACTATCAGTGGGTAGGAGTCCTGAATCTATTAATACACGCTAGAGAAGGGAATGGCAACCCACTCCAAGATTCTAGGCTGGAGAATCCCATGGACAGAGGCGCCTGGCGGGCTAAGGTCCATGGGATCGCAAAGGGCTGGGCACGACTGACGCCGCTGAGCACTGAGGGTGACCCGGAGGCACCAGAGCCTAGGAGTCTGTCCAGGGGCGTGGACCATATCAGGACAGGAATAGGAACTCCACAGGACAGTCTGTGAGCCTGGGTGTACACTTGCCTCCTGCTGGAATCCTCGCTGCCTTCAGGTCTGACTTGGGCAGCAGGAGATGCACAGCTCCTTACTCATAAGCAAGAATAGGAATGTGGGTTTGGCCCAGCATCTCTGATGCCTGAAACACATCTGAGTGCGAAGCAGTCCGTACCTGGCCCTCAGATGGAGCCGAGCGGAGCCGCTAGACCTGCTGGACGGCGGCGGGCGAAGGCCGTGCTTCTAGTGAAGGGTGGAAACCCGAGCGCTCAGAGCATTGATCTGCTTCTTTTTATGGCTTAAGCTCTCCATGAATGTTTGGAACACTGTACTTAGGTTAATCAGGGGCAAGTGATTTTCAAAATATATTAAACTAGGTTAGTGCTCATTTCACATAAAAGAGAAAACATCCATCTTGAAAATGCTCACAGCAATCGGCGCTTTTAATTGAGCACAAAAGCATATACAGTTATAGAAATGTTTCTTCCTAGCTAGGGTTCCTGACAGTCATTTTCAGAGGTACATTCTACCACGGATGCTTCAATTACGACAGCAATAGTTATTGAAAGGTGAAACCATAAATGTATATAGACAGCGAAACATTATTGAACAAAAGTAAATTACCCTGCAGTGGGTCCCTTGCATTTTAGCCTGGCTTTGGTTTTATTGGCATTTGTCAATTAATCAACGTGAACCTTGTAAAACATGTTCTCTTATTAGTGCCTGCGGACTTTGCAGGAAAGGTCATTTAATAATTTGCTAATTGTGCAAGGACACATCTAAATTTTTTAAAGAAAAGGTAAACTCTCATTACCATTCTGCATGAATAGAACTTTAAACATAAACTTACTAACTGAATCATGGTCAACGCCTGAGATTTTTTTTTTTTTTTGTATTAAATATGGTGAAAGATTAGGATGGAAAGAAATTAGTCTAGCTGCCAGTTTTCAAAATTTATCTTAGGGAGCTTTTTGCTGTCACCTCTGACATTTCAGAGCTGGAAACATGGAGGCGAGGGTTATACAAACAAGTCAAGAGTGTTTCCTTGGCAAACAAGTAAAGAGCATAAAGACAAAGCCCTAGAAACAGGAAATTAAGCCTCACAAAACAGTCTTGCAGGGCTAGTGCTGTTTTTTCTTCTTTTTTCTTTGCCTCAATTCATCCTTCATTCTGCTAGATGAGATGTCAGCTCCCTACCTCTGACCTGCGGGTTCATTTTAAGTTCAGTAAGCAAGAAACAGGCAGAGCCCAGCTCTCCCTGGGAAGAAGCCAGGCTCCGTGCACACCTGCCACCTCTCCTGGCCACCAGGAATGCACTTGAACTCTCGGGCACAGCACCAGTACCACCACCACCACTGAGGGCTCTGTGATTATCCGAAGGGTCCAGGGAAGTTTAAAATGAGTAACGTACCTCGGAGAGCAATTTCTACCCTGCGGTCTGCAGGGCTGAACCGAGAAATCCGCACCATCTGAGAAGAGCAAGAGTAACCTAAGATGAGATCCCGTGCCTGGAGGCCTTTGGAGGAGGAAGAGTTTTGCAGAGTTTAGAGAGAGAAGGGCCCTTGAATGGAGACGGGCTTGGCAGAAGGTCTGGGGAAACTGCTTTGCTGCAAGGCTCCTTTTATAGGAGTTCGGAGGCCTGGGTTGCTCTCGGCTTGCTCAAACTGGCTTATCAATCCATTCCATTCCATTCTGTTGGGGAGTTTTAAAAAAAGTCATTCTTTGTTTGGGACACATTTCCCTAAACAGATGCAAACACTCTTTTCCTGTGTGGGACTCCCTTGGGGCAAATTAATTTTCAGGGAAAAGGGTCAGGGAGTAATCAAACAAACTACCTACAGAGAAACAAGCATGTGGCTTCAGGGCACAGTTTTTTTTTTTTTTAAGTTTCAGGCCACACCACAGTTAAATTTGACATGCTGCTCAGGTAGCTCTGTTGAATCTGAGGGCCAGGCACGGAAAAGAAAATCCTGATCTCCACTGCCCGTTTCTTTTTGTGCATGACCTACCTCCAGCTTGATCAACATATCATTGAGAAATAAAACTGTATAACATTTGTATAAACATGATGATTTGATATATTGGGCTGGCTGAAAAGTTGAACCTTTTGGTCAATCCCAATACATAGGATGAAATAAAAATTGATAACTGATGGCAAAACATTGAAACACAGAGCTTTTTTTCTCTTCTCTGTCTGTTTGGGCCTCCTCCTGCCCTCCAGAGCGCACTGTGCATCTGCTACAGGCATTCACCAGACCTCCCCAGTGGCAGAAAGGCCGGCGCAACCACAAAGATCAAGTCCTCTTCTCTTGGCAAAAGCCATGTAACTCCATGAAAGATAGCATTCCTCTCTCAATCCTGTAAGCAAGAAACAGGCAGAGCCCAGCTCTCCCTGGGAAGGCCAGGCTCCGTGCACACCTGCCACCTTGGCCACCAGGAATGCACTTGAACTCTCGGGCACAGCACCAGTACCACCACCACCACTGAGGGCTCTGTGATTATCCGAAGGGTCCAGGAAGTTTAAAATGAGTAACGTACCTCGGAGAGCAATTTCTACCCTGCGGTCTGCAGGGCTGAACCGAGAAATCCGCACCATCTGAGAAGAGCAAGAGTAACCTAAGATGAGATCCCGTGCCTGGAGGCCTTTGGAGGAGGAAGAGTTTTGCAGAGTTTAGAGAGAGAAGGGCCCTTGAATGGAGACGGGCTTGGCAGAAGGTCTGGGGAAACTGCTTTGCTGCAAGGCTCCTTTTATAGGAGTTCGGAGGCCTGGGTTGCTCTCGGCTTGCTCAAACTGGCTTATCAATCCATTCCATTCCATTCTGTTGGGGAGTTTTAAAAAAAGTCATTCTTTGTTTGGGACACATTTCCCTAAACAGATGCAAACACTCTTTTCCTGTGTGGGACTCCCTTGGGGCAAATTAATTTTCAGGGAAAAGGGTCAGGGAGTAATCAAACAAACTACCTACAGAGAAACAAGCATGTGGCTTCAGGGCACAGTTTTTTTTTTTTTTTTTTTTTTGCAGGCCACACCACAGTTAAATTTGACATGCTGCTCAGGTAGCTCTGTTGAATCTGAGGGCCAGGCACGGAAAAGAAAATCCTGATCTCCACTGCCCGTTTCTTTTTGTGCATGACCTACCTCCAGCTTGATCAACATATCATTGAGAAATAAAACTGTATAACATTTGTATAAACATGATGATTTGATATATTGGGCTGGCTGAAAAGTTGAACCTTTTGGTCAATCCCAATACATAGGATGAAATAAAAATTGATAACTGATGGCAAAACATTGAAACACAGAGCTTTTTTTCTCTTCTCTGTCTGTTTGGGCCTCCTCCCTGCCCTCCAGAGCGCACTGTGCATCTGCTACAGGCATTCACCAGACCTCCCCAGTGGCAGAAAGGCCGGCGCAACCACAAAGATCAAGTCCTCTTCTCTTGGCAAAAGCCATGTAACTCCATGAAAGATAGCATTCCTCTCTCAATCCTGTAGGGGTCACGATGACCCAGCAGTAGCCCGGTGTGTGCAAAATCTCTGCACATACAAAGCCAATATATCATTTTCCTTAAAGACAGTGACTGGGGCAGAAGAGACTGGTCAAAAGATGGAGGAGCTACTGGGCCATGCCTAATGGAAGTGCTTAGTTTAAACATTTATGACCTTGTTAATGCTATTAGCTGTATTACTTGTATTATATCACTTGTACTATACGACATGCATTCTATTTTACAAGATTATTGTTTCTTGCATTATCAAATGCAATGACAAATGATAATATGAAAAAAAAATAATGATGACTAGGTGACTTGAAACAACTGATCAAACGCAGAGTTCCATTAAGATCCATGATGGTAAGTAGAACTTTAGATGGCAGAAAAAACAAGAGAAAACTATCTCCTGAACCATAACAGAGCCTCAGTTCCCTTAACTATGAAATCAGCCTTCTGGCTACTGTCAACAAGGCCTAGTCCGGTAACAACACAGTGAGTGGCCTATCAATGAAACCCTTGTCTGACCTGGGAACGAGCATTTCCAGAGTGCTGGGTCAAATTGGTGATGGTACGCATCCAAAACCTTGGTTGAAATTAAGACTTGAAAAAGAGGGGGCCGTAAAATAAAGAATGGTGTCCACCAGCTAGTTCTACAAGGCTCAAGTCACTAACCGCTGCAGAGGCTGACCTACAACACACCCTGAAAGGAATTCGGGGCAAAAATCAGGAGGCAGTACCTTGTGCTTCAAGAAAATGGGCAGAATCGACTCGAAGGTAACTAGCTATTTTCAGGAGACAGCTTTATGAGCTCAGTTTCTTGCATCTTCCCAGACGAAGAAAAGCACTAAAACCATGAACCATTTCTGTTCCCTGCACACAGCAGTAACCTTTTACCAGGATGTAGGGCTAATTGTATGTAACCCCCTTTTCCAAAATCATATATACATGAACTTCCTCCGTTTTCCTCTTCGGAACAGCTCTCAAGAATTCTCTACTGCCTTTCAGGTTATAACCCACAACACATACTGTGAAATGATGACCACAATAAAGTAGTCAACACACCTTTGCAGAGAGGAGGGGGAAGCAGTGAGAAGGTTTTTTTTTATGAAAGAAAAACTGACAGTCATGAAATAATGAAAAATTTCCTTGTCTAATATTTCTAATTAAAAGCTGCTAGTCAAACCCTACTTTCTTAATAAAACTGTAGCAAACATTTTCATAAGGGAAAAGTTACCATGAAATTATTGTCTTCTGCTCTCATCATCTTATCTAACACTGTGGAATATTTCCAAAAGAGATACTTTTTATTGTATTTCTTTTTCTTTGAATCATAGGGAGAAAAGTCCCTTCTACCTTCTTTTAGTATTTGCTTTTACAAACTTCAGCTTCAGTCAGCTCACTTCCATTTATCAAGATACTTTTCGAAACAGAAGAGACAGAGGTAAATGCAAATTTGCAGAGGGAAGCTGCTTGGTGACATGAACGCCATTCCCTGGCAGGAGTCACCTCTACCTAAAACATATACACCATATTAAGAAACCAACGGGGGCTTCCCTGGTGGTCCAGTGGGTAAGGACACCACCTTGCAGTGCAAGGGGCGCCGGTTCGATCCCTGGCCTGGGAAGATTCCACGTGCCGCAGAACGGCTGGACTGATGTGTCCAATTACCGAGCCGGGGCTCTAGAGCGCATGCGCCCAGAGCCAGTGCTCTGCAACAACAGAGGCTACCGCGATGGGAGGCCCACACAGACCAAAGAACAAAGATAGATGAAAACTAGATAAATGAAAGACCAAGAGAAGTGGCCCGCCTGCCCCCTCCCTCCCCAACCCGCCCCCTCCAATAAATAAATAAAATCTAAAAAAAAAAAAAAGAAGAAACCAATGGGAAGAAACAAATGGATGTGGGTAGCACGTTTTCATTCGTTTCCTGGACTTCTTGGAATACTGTAAATATGTTTGTGTGTTTCAATTCAAATGGTCCCATTATCTTAGAGGTCTTCATCACCGGTATAGCAGTTCCTGAAGCGTGAAAAGCTTATGCTTAAGGAGCATTATTGGCATTCAATGTGGTCAGACTGTGTTAAGCAGATTTACAACTCTGTTCATGGCTCTCCTTGGTCATCTCTATTTAAAAGTAAGTTCAGGCTGATGAGGTGGCTCAAGCGTCCTCCTGTCTTTCAGCCTGTTAGTCACGCTCACCAGAGCATCGAGCCCTGCTGGGCTCCCTCACCACTTCTCTAAATGAGGCGAGAGTTGGTGAAGTGAATGGAAAGGACTGGCAGGTGGCATTTAACCAGGAAAAAATTTCAAAGGACAGCTTGTTTTCAAAGGGATCCAGGGCTGTGGTTTTATTCAGGGGTGTACCCACGTGGTTCAGTGGTGAAGTATCTGCCTGCCAATGCGGGAGAAGCAGGTTAGATCCCTGGGTCGGGAAGATCCCCTAGAGAAGGAAATGGCAACCCATCAGAGTCTTTCCTGGAAAATCCCATGGACAGAGGAGCCTAGCGGGCTACAGTCCATATGGTCACAAAGAGCCAGACGTGACCGAGCGACTGAACGACACTGTGGCCAAGATTAAGAGATGCTGGTCATTAAAAAGACAAGTGTGTTACCTACAGTTCCCAAAAGGAAGGCACATGCAATGCCACACTGGGTCATACAGGGCCACATGGGGAGGTACCAGGGCTTCCCAGGAGCAGAGGAAGTAAGGGAAAAGTGTGGGCAAATGCCTTTCCAACAGTTTCTGCAAGGAAAGAAGGTTTAGAATTGGACAGTTTAAATACATTCAGTTCAGTGGGCGCTAAGGCATGGGGATGATTCCTAACCGTCCAGTACCTGGCTCTGGTGTGAGATGGGGCAGGGGATCGTGTTCTGGATGGCAGGAGCCTGATAAAAAGGGGCAAGTGTGGACACGGCCTCGGGACTGGTTCACTGGCACCCCACCAGTGTGATCCCAGGCAAGCTGTTTGTTACCTCAAGGAATTAGCTAACTTGGGGAAAGGCAGTGCCTCTCCCTGACACCTGCAAGAGCCTAAGACCTCAAAACACGTCTCATTAAATACAGAACAGAAAATGAAGGACTAATACGAGCCGTCTGGAACACTGTTGTCAGAAACATAGAAACAGAGCTTCTCAAACTTTAATGTGCAAAGGAATCACCTGGGTATTTTGTTAAACTGCAAAAATCTAATTCTGATTCATTAGATCAGCTGAAACTTGAAATCCGGCATTTCTAATAAAGTCCTGGGTTATTCTGGGACCTTGGTGATGTTTTGTCATTAAAGATAAGAATATCCCTGGGTAGACAGTGAAGGACAGCGGAGCCTGGAGTGCTGCAGTCTATAGCGCTGCAAAGAGTTGAACACTACTGAGCGACTGAACAGCAGTTGTCTCAAACACTAAGACCAAAGTTATCCTATGCCAGGGTTGGCAGAGTGAATAGCTCAAGAGAGTGGATTCCCTGTTTGTTTTCTCTGCAACGCTCTCAGTTTTTCTCCCCATGGTCACGGAGCCTGCCATGATCCAAACATGAAGTCCCTGCATGACAACAAAGGCAAGAAGAAAGGTGCACAGCATCTCCCCGGATGTTTCTATCTAAAGCATCTCCCAGAAAGCCGCAGCAGACGTCCTACATCTCAGCCCCATCAGCCTCTACTGAGGAATGGAATTCTGGGTCCAGTCCTAAACCAATCACTGGCTAAAGAGGGTGTGAGCCTAAGGGTGTGGGATCTAAGCCTCACACTAGGGAACAACAAACTTTTTCTGTTGAAAAACTACAATACAGTAGGTTTTTTGGTTCAGACAACCTCTGCTGTAAGCACTGAGGCTCTGTAGTATGAAAACAGCCACAGACAACGCATAAATGAAGGAGCGTGGCTTTGCTCCACCAAGCCTTTATTTACAAAGACAATGGGCTGGATCTGGCCCTTGGGCTGTACTTTGCCAAGTCCCGCCTCATCCAATTATGATTCATTCTCTGAGGCCAACACTTAGAAGACACAAAGCAGTCCCATGCCTGAGTGAAACAGGAACTCTGTGAGTGAGGAAGAAGAAAGGAATACCCAGCTTCCCGGTAGGTAACCAGTCATGTCAGGGCCAACGTGCTCCAGTCCACTCTGTTAAGGCCACTGGAGGCTCTCCACAGAGCTGTCTGTCTTAGCATCAGCCAGCTTCAGCCACAAAAGTGCTAAAAGCCCCTAGCTGGTGGCTGAACACAGCCACTGTCTGTTGTGGTGGATGTGCAGGTCAGCCACGTGCTGGTTAATCTGGGCAGGGTCCATCTGGGAAGAAACAGAGCTTCTCAAACTTTAATGTGCAAAGGAATCACCTGGGTATTTTGTTAAACTGCAAAAATCTAATTCTGATTCATTAGATCAGCTGAAACTTGAAATCCGGCATTTCTAATAAAGTCCTGGGTTATTCTGGGACCTTGGTGATGTTTTGTCATTAAAGATAAGAATATCCCTGGGTAGACAGTGAAGGACAGCGGAGCCTGGAGTGCTGCAGTCTATAGCGCTGCAAAGAGTTGAACACTACTGAGCGACTGAACAGCAGTTGTCTCAAACACTAAGACCAAAGTTATCCTATGCCAGGGTTGGCAGAGTGAATAGCTCAAGAGAGTGGATTCCCTGTTTGTTTTCTCTGCAACGCTCTCAGTTTTTCTCCCCATGGTCACGGAGCCTGCCATGATCCAAACATGAAGTCCCTGCATGACAACAAAGGCAAGAAGAAAGGTGCACAGCATCTCCCCGGATGTTTCTATCTAAAGCATCTCCCAGAAAGCCGCAGCAGACGTCCTACATCTCAGCCCCATCAGCCTCTACTGAGGAATGGAATTCTGGGTCCAGTCCTAAACCAATCACTGGCTAAAGAGGGTGTGAGCCTAAGGGTGTGGGATCTAAGCCTCACACTAGGGAACAACAAACTTTTTCTGTTGAAAAACTACAATACAGTAGGTTTTTTGGTTCAGACAACCTCTGCTGTAAGCACTGAGGCTCTGTAGTATGAAAACAGCCACAGACAACGCATAAATGAAGGAGCGTGGCTTTGCTCCACCAAGCCTTTATTTACAAAGACAATGGGCTGGATCTGGCCCTTGGGCTGTACTTTGCCAAGTCCCGCCTCATCCAATTATGATTCATTCTCTGAGGCCAACACTTAGAAGACACAAAGCAGTCCCATGCCTGAGTGAAACAGGAACTCTGTGAGTGAGGAAGAAGAAAGGAATACCCAGCTTCCCGGTAGGTAACCAGTCATGTCAGGGCCAACGTGCTCCAGTCCACTCTGTTAAGGCCACTGGAGGCTCTCCACAGAGCTGTCTGTCTTAGCATCAGCCAGCTTCAGCCACAAAAGTGCTAAAAGCCCCTAGCTGGTGGCTGAACACAGCCACTGTCTGTTGTGGTGGATGTGCAGGTCAGCCACGTGCTGGTTAATCTGGGCAGGGTCCATCTGGGAAGCTCTCCTCTGCTCCTGGGGTCTCTTCTCCCGGGACCAGCAAGCTTGCCCGAGCGTGTTCTCATGGTGGTGCAGAGGAATAAGAGAGCAAGAAGGATGGAGCACCCACATTGCAAGCTTTTGGTCACAGCTTTTTGTTTGGGTTAAAACACAGACCGATATTCCATTGACTAAGGCAAGACACATGATAAAACCTAACATCAAGGGCTGGAGAAATAACATGCTGACTCTTTAGTGAGAAGAACTGTGAAATCATATGGCCAAGAGCCTGGATTCAGGGCACTGTGAAGAACTGGATCCATTAATGCACTGTAATCAACTACAACCCTCTAACCACCAATAAAATTCAATTAATACCTATTTAATGCAAAAAACTAAAAAAAAAAAGAATATCCCTTGGTCACCTCCTGCAGGGGAGAGGGAAGAACTAGACATGTTCTGAGCCCTGCTTTGAATTGATTACTGCTAGGCCCTGAACACCAAGACTCCACCTTGCTTTGCTTGGACAACATCCTTTGCTTTTAAGAATTATTATCCCAATGTTATAGGGAAGGGAACTAAGACTCAGGATGGTTAAGAGACCTGCCACAGGTCACTTAGCTGAGAGTCAGAAGATATAAATATATCTGACCTAGAAACCCAATTTTTCCTCATCACAACCTAAGTGCAGATGGTTCGCTCTGATGGAAAAATAAAATGTCTCTGTTGGTAAAGGCTTCATAAAATATAAAGAGTGGACTTGAATCGTGGCCCATATACAACTTGACTTTCAGAAAGAAGAGACATTCTGAATGGAGTTCATTATCTCGGGAGCAGAAATAAATGCTGTTGACTAAATAAGTTATATTTTACTGTAGCCATGCGAGAAACACTTTACATGGATTCCCTATTACACTTGTGCCTTTAATTTAAAAAGTGACACATATCCATGGTAAGATAAGCTGTAAAAGTCTCCTTCCTTCCACGTGCCTCCATTTCTACTGTGTAGAGAGAACTCCTGTTAGATCTGTATAGGCTTCTAGAAAGTCTGGGCAAAAGTAACCTTCTATGCAAATAATCAGGCTTCCCTGTTCACTCAGATGGTAAAGAATCTGCCTGCAATGTGGGAGACCCAGGTTTGATCCCTGGGTCAGGAAGATCTGCTGAAGAAGGAACTGGCAATCCACTCCAGTATTCCTGCCTAGGAAATTCCATGGACAGAGGAGCTTGGAGGGCTATAGTCCACTGGGTGGCAAAGAGTCGGACACAACCGAGTGACACACACATGCAAACAATCAGCTTTCCTATGAAAATTCATTCATACCACCCATTCTCTTTTCCAGGGGGAGAAGCAGTAAATAAAATATGCACCTGACATTTGAGTGGGGAAGCTAAATCACAAATAGTATGTGTGCACTCAGCCCTGTCTGACTTCTCGTGATCTTGTGGACTGTAGCCCACCAGGCTCCTCTGTTCATGGGATATCCCAGGCAAGAATACTGGAGTGGGTTGTCATTTACTTCTCCTGGTGATCTTCCCAACCCAGGGACCAAACCCAAGTCTCCTGTATGTCCTGCACTGGCAGGTGGATTCCTTATCACTGCACAATTGGTTATATAAGCAAATGCCCAGGTGAGGGAAGATACAGGTACTATAAAGGGAACCTGAAGTGGCCCAGTAGAGCTTAAACAGAGAATAAGGGGGCAGCGGTGCAGATGATCGGTGATGTTGGTTGGAGTGAGATGGGCAGGGGGCTCTGAGGACCCTACACTTTGTCATTAGACACGAGACAGACAAATAAGTCCTATAAGCAATCAAGAAAAGCACCATTGACCGCTTTCTTTTTTTAATTTTCTTTTTGGTTTTTGCTTTGGAGGAAGGTACTGTCTATTTTGCTTTTATAACCTCTTTTTCTGATTCCAATAATTTTAAAAACCACGTTGAGTGAAAGTCGCTCAGTCGAGTACGACTCTTTCGGATCCCATGACCTGCAGCCCACCAGGCTCCTCTGTCCATGGGATTCTTCAGGCAAGAACATGGGAGTAGGTTGCCATTTCCTTCTCCATGAGAGACCACCTTAATACTTATCAAAGGCATATATGCCTAGAGCTTACAAAGGCCAGCAGTGTGTAAGAGGCCTAGAACCCAAAGCATCCACCACCTGCTGCTCAGAAGTCACTTTTCGGTGGTTTGCTTTTATTATGAAAGACAATGATCTACCTGAGCCAGTAGCCTCCTATTCAGGTAAGACTCTGGCCCCAAATGGCTACTCTCAGCTTGGTTCCTCTGTGGGCTGGCCCAGGGCAGGAAGACTAGCCAGTACATCTAACCCACCCTTGTGCACCTCTCCCGTCATGGAAAAGGACACCACTTTTACCTTTCAATTCTGATGCTTGATTCCATATATTGAAGTGATACATGCACACTGGTAGTTCTTAAATAATCATTTGTAGAGATAATCTACTGTCTTGCTCCTCTGCAGAATGAGGAAAACCCATCACCACCTCCCACAGAGTGTTCTTCTCCCATTTTTCCACTTGGCTAAATTGCAATTTGTGTTTAAGTTGATATTCTATGTTTACATTTTCAGTAAACATAGTCATTGGAAGGACTGATACCGAAGGTCCAATAGTTTGGTCACCTGGTGTGAGAGACGACTCATTGGAAAAGACTCTGATGCTGGAAAAGATGGCGGGCGGGAGGAGAAGGGAGCGACAGAGGATGAGATGGTTGAATGGCATCACTGATTCCCTGCATTGGAGCAGGCTCTGAGGACCCTACACTTTGTCATTAGACACGAGACAGACAAATAAGTCCTATAAGCAATCAAGAAAAGCACCATTGACCGCTTTCTTTTTTTAATTTTCTTTTTGGTTTTTGCTTTGGAGGAAGGTACTGTCTATTTTGCTTTTATAACCTCTTTTTCTGATTCCAATAATTTTAAAAACCACGTTGAGTGAAAGTCGCTCAGTCGAGTACGACTCTTTCGGATCCCATGACCTGCAGCCCACCAGGCTCCTCTGTCCATGGGATTCTTCAGGCAAGAACATGGGAGTAGGTTGCCATTTCCTTCTCCATGAGAGACCACCTTAATACTTATCAAAGGCATATATGCCTAGAGCTTACAAAGGCCAGCAGTGTGTAAGAGGCCTAGAACCCAAAGCATCCACCACCTGCTGCTCAGAAGTCACTTTCGTGGTTTGCTTTTATTATGAAAGACAATGATCTACCTGAGCCAGTAGCCTCCTATTCAGGTAAGACTCTGGCCCCAAATGGCTACTCTCAGCTTGGTTCCTCTGTGGGCTGGCCCAGGGCAGGAAGACTAGCCAGTACATCTAACCCACCCTTGTGCACCTCTCCCGTCATGGAAAAGGACACCACTTTTACCTTTCAATTCTGATGCTTGATTCCATATATTGAAGTGATACATGCACACTGGTAGTTCTTAAATAATCATTTGTAGAGATAATCTACTGTCTTGCTCCTCTGCAGAATGAGGAAAACCCATCACCACCTCCCACAGAGTGTTCTTCTCCCATTTTTCCACTTGGCTAAATTGCAATTTGTGTTTAAGTTGATATTCTATGTTTACATTTTCAGTAAACATAGTCATTGGAAGGACTGATACCGAAGGTCCAATAGTTTGGTCACCTGGTGTGAGAGACGACTCATTGGAAAAGACTCTGATGCTGGAAAAGATGGCGGGCGGGAGGAGAAGGGAGCGACAGAGGATGAGATGGTTGAATGGCATCACTGATTCCCTGCATTGGAGCAGGCTCTGGGACATAACGAAGGACAGGGAAGCCTGGTGTGCCACAGTCCACGGGGTCGCAAAGAGTCGGACCCGACTGAGGACTGAACTGATGTTTACATTGTTACATTGTTACACCACAAAATATCATCTTCTATCAGGCCAGACAATATTAGGAACCCACTTCTCGCTTGTTCAAGATTGTTTTCTTAGTGTTGCCAGGTATTTTGCTTCCTTTCTCTGTGGGTGTATCTATTACTAACAGCTCTTGAACTGTAAAAGGAACTGTAAAAGCCCTACTGCCCCACTTTCAACGTGAGCAACTCAGTCAGTGAACCTCACAGATCAGTGCTTCCCTTCACAAGCCTCCCCTTTGGTCCGACCGTCCGGGCTGGTGGTTCCCAGGCCAGCTGCCCACCTGTTGTCCTGGGGCTTCGTTTTAACACCATCTTGCGAAATCCCTGTGCCTCTCGCCTGTGTTGGGTCCCCCGCTTCCTGGATCCCATGGTTTCCTCTTTCTCGGTTTACATCCTCATTTTTGTGGAGCTCATTCTCTAGTAGCTTCCTGAGAAAAGGTACATGGGAGGTAAATTTGTTGAGACCTTCCTTACGGTGTCTGAACAATGTCTTACCTCTACTCTCATGCCGGTTTTCTAAGCAAGCTTCTTATTTAGTTTTATTTAGTTTTAAGTTAAAACCCCCTTTCCCCTTTAACAGAGTTGCAAAGGCTGAGTTTCCCTGTTTTCCAGTGTCCAGTGCTGTGGTTGAGAAGTCTCAGGCTGCTTATTCTTCTGACCTTTATTTGTGACCTGTTTTCTTTCTCTGAAAGGTTTGGAGCCTTTTAATTTGTGAACCTTAATGAAGATTCTTTTCTTATCCATTTCCCACAGAGTGTTCTTCTCCCATTTCCACTTGGCTAAATTGCAATTTGTGTTTAAGTTGATATTCTATGTTTACATTTTCAGTAAACATAGTCATTGGAAGGACTGATACCGAAGGTCCAATAGTTTGGTCACCTGGTGTGAGAGACGACTCATTGGAAAAGACTCTGATGCTGGAAAAGATGGCGGGCGGGAGGAGAAGGGAGCGACAGAGGATGAGATGGTTGAATGGCATCACTGATTCCCTGCATTGGAGCAGGCTCTGGGACATAACGAAGGACAGGGAAGCCTGGTGTGCCACAGTCCACGGGGTCGCAAAGAGTCGGACCCGACTGAGGACTGAACTGATGTTTACATTGTTACATTGTTACACCACAAAATATCATCTTCTATCAGGCCAGACAATATTAGGAACCCACTTCTCGCTTGTTCAAGATTGTTTTCTTAGTGTTGCCAGGTATTTTGCTTCCTTTCTCTGTGGGTGTATCTATTACTAACAGCTCTTGAACTGTAAAAGGAACTGTAAAAGCCCTACTGCCCCACTTTCAACGTGAGCAACTCAGTCAGTGAACCTCACAGATCAGTGCTTCCCTTCACAAGCCTCCCCTTTGGTCCGACCGTCCGGGCTGGTGGTTCCCAGGCCAGCTGCCCACCTGTTGTCCTGGGGCTTCGTTTTAACACCATCTTGCGAAATCCCTGTGCCTCTCGCCTGTGTTGGGTCCCCCGCTTCCTGGATCCCATGGTTTCCTCTTTCTCGGTTTACATCCTCATTTTTGTGGAGCTCATTCTCTAGTAGCTTCCTGAGAAAAGGTACATGGGAGGTAAATTTGTTGAGACCTTCCTTACGGTGTCTGAACAATGTCTTACCTCTACTCTCATGCCGGTTTTCTAAGCAAGCTTCTTATTTAGTTTTATTTAGTTTTAAGTTAAAACCCCTTCCCTTCAACAGAGTTGCAAAGGCTGAGTTTCCCTGTTTTCCAGTGTCCAGTGCTGTGGTTGAGAAGTCTCAGGCTGCTTATTCTTCTGACCTTTTATTTGTGACCTGTTTTCTTTCTCTGAAAGGTTTAGGAGCTTTTTTATTTTAGTTCCTGGGGTTCTAAAAATATCATAGTAAAGAACCTTAATGAAGATTCTTTTCTTATCCATTGTTCAGGGTACTTTCTCTCCCCTTTGAAACTGGAAATTCCTGTTATTCTGGTTTGAAATTTTTCTTGTATTAGTCTTTGATAATAATATACCATTTTTTCCCCTATTTTTTCTCTTTTGGGAATATCTATGGTAAAATGCTGAAGCTGGTGGGGTGATCCAATCCTTTTTCTTTCTTTTTTTTTAAAGTTCTTTCCTCCACCCTGCTAATCTACTTTCTAGGAAGTTTGGTTGACTTTTACCTTTTACACCTGTCAATAATTTTTTAAACCATGAGTTTAATTTCCAAGGTCTTATTTTCTGATTTTTAAAATAGAATTTCCCTTTTATTTCATGAATATAATATTGTTGCCCATCTTTCTGAAGACCCTATAGGTTTTTAAAAGCTCTTCTTTGCTTCTTCAATTATCTACATTTTTCCAAACCCTCTCACCAGTTTCTATCCTGATCTCAATATTTTATTCTATATTTTCTGTTGGAAGCCATACTCAAATATCTGGTGAAGCTATTCACTATCCACTTACGCTTAAGACACACCCACATGTGACACTTATATATGTATTACATATCAAAACACAAAGTTTATTTATATTTACATGCAGTGAGTCCCTATATAATGAAACACTGACTGGGAGCAGGGTACGTTTATCACCTGGCAGGCGTCCCATGAGGTAACTGGGTGGGAATCCAGCTATTCTCATAAGGATTCCAAATGCTTAAATTTCTCTAGATAAGAAGCTGCTAACATGGCCTGGGGGCTTCCCTGGTGGTCCACTGGGTAAAGAGTCCACCTTGCAGTACAAGGGGCACAGGTTCAATCCATGGCCTGGGAAGATCCCACGTGCAGTGAAGCGGCTGTACTGGTGTGCCCAATTATGAGCCAGCCCTCTGGAGCACACGTGCCCAGAGCTGGTGCTCTGCAAGGAGAAAGGCTGCTGCAATGGGAGGCCCACACAGGCCAAAAAATAAAGATGGATGAAAAAAAATAAAATTAAATTTAAAAAGGGGCCAAAATAAAAATTAAAAAAACCTCAACAGTCGAAAATCTAAAATCATGACATCCGGTCCCATCACTTCATGGCAAACAGATGGAGACACAATGGAATTAGTGACAGACATTACTTTCTTGGGCTCCAAAATCACCGTGGATGGTGGCTGCATCCATGAAACTAAAAGATGCTTGCTCCTTGGAATAAAAGCTATGACAAACCTTGACGTCATCTTAAAAAGCAGAGAGACATCTCTCTGCCAATAAAGTCAACATTGTCAAAGCTATGGTTTCCCCACGAGTCATGCACAGATGTGAGAGCTGGACCATAAAGAAAGCTGAACACTGAAGAATTGATGCTTTCAAACTGTGGTGCTGGAGAAGGCTCTTTAAAGACTCCTGAACAGAAAGGAGATCAAACCACTCAATGCTAAGGGAAACCAACCCTGAATATTCATTGGAAGGACTGATGCTGAAGGCTGAAGCCCTAAGACTTGTGCCACCTGATGCGAAGAGCTGACTCACTGGAAAAGACCCTGATGCTGGGAAAGACTGAGGGCAGGAGGAGAAGGGGGAGACAGAGGAGGAGATGGCTGAGTCATCACCAACTCAACAGATATGAATTTGAGCAACCACTGGGAGATAGTGCAGGACAAGGAGGCCTGGCATGCTGCAGTTCATGGGGTCGCAAAGAATCAGACATGTCTTAGGGGATGATAAGCACTGGGGCTTCCCTGGTGGATCCACCTGGCAGGCGTCCCATGAGGTAACTGGGTGGGAATCCAGCTATTCTCATAAGGATTCCAAATGCTTAAATTTCTCTAGATAAGAAGCTGCTAACATGGCCTGGGGGCTTCCCTGGTGGTCCACTGGGTAAAGAGTCCACCTTGCAGTACAAGGGGCACAGGTTCAATCCATGGCCTGGGAAGATCCCACGTGCAGTGAAGCGGCTGTACTGGTGTGCCCAATTATGAGCCAGCCCTCTGGAGCACACGTGCCCAGAGCTGGTGCTCTGCAAGGAGAAAGGCTGCTGCAATGGGAGGCCCACACAGGCCAAAAAATAAAGATGGATGAAAAAAAATAAAATTAAATTTAAAAAGGGGCCAAAATAAAAATTAAAAAAACCTCAACAGTCGAAAATCTAAAATCATGACATCCGGTCCCATCACTTCATGGCAAACAGATGGAGACACAATGGAATCAGTGACAGACATTACTTTCTTGGGCTCCAAAATCACCGTGGATGGTGGCTGCATCCATGAAACTAAAAGATGCTTGCTCCTTGGAATAAAAGCTATGACAAACCTTGACGTCATCTTAAAAAGCAGAGAGACATCTCTCTGCCAATAAAGTCAACATTGTCAAAGCTATGGTTTCCCCACGAGTCATGCACAGATGTGAGAGCTGGACCATAAAGAAAGCTGAACACTGAAGAATTGATGCTTTCAAACTGTGGTGCTGGAGAAGGCTCTTTAAAGACTCCTGAACAGAAAGGAGATCAAACCACTCAATGCTAAGGGAAACCAACCCTGAATATTCATTGGAAGGACTGATGCTGAAGGCTGAAGCCCTAAGACTTGTGCCACCTGATGCGAAGAGCTGACTCACTGGAAAAGACCCTGATGCTGGGAAAGACTGAGGGCAGGAGGAGAAGGGGGAGACAGAGGAGGAGATGGCTGAGTCATCACCAACTCAACAGATATGAATTTGAGCAACCACTGGGAGATAGTGCAGGACAAGGAGGCCTGGCATGCTGCAGTTCATGGGGTCGCAAAGAATCAGACATGTCTTAGGGGATGAATAACAATAAATATACATTACGGCATATATGGATGTATTCCTCACCACATCTCCCAAACAAATTTAAGACAGCTTGATGGTGATCCTTTTAATACATTGCTTGAATATATTTTTATTTTCCTAAGCACATTTCCTACAAATTTCTCTACCTGAAATTATGTTAATTCTTTTTATTCTGTGCTACACTCAACTAGGAGTCAATTAGTTTTTCAAAAGTTATCTGTGTTGTCAACCAGAATGATTCTTGTGTAGCTGAAATCACATCTTTGTGTTTGCTAAGGTGAAAAACTTTGTAGTCAGATTGACCTTGTTTTTAATTCCAACTCTTTCACTTATTAAATGTCTGACCGTCAAGGAGCTAATATCTCCCCAAGAGGAGAATGGACACACTATTATCTATTCTGAAGGCTGTCATATGGATGAAATCATAAAACACACATAAAGAACTTGACCTATTATATGTGCTCAATACATTAAGGCTATTAAAATCAGAACATGACAAGATATGGAAATCATAACTCTAAATAATACACCTTGCCTAAGTTAAGAGTTTTCACCCCTGTTTTTAGATACCAGATCACGGGTGTGTGGGGGCTGAGTCTCTTCAATTGCGTCTGACTCTGTTTGATCCCATGGACAATATCATGCCAAGCTCCTCTCTCCATGGAATTCTCCAGGCAAAAATGCTGGAGTGACTTGCCATTTCCTCTTCTAGGGGATGTTCCCCACCCAGCGATGGAACCTTGTCTCTTATGTCTCCTGCAGGTAGCCAGGTTCTTGACCTCTAGCGCCACCTCAGATCACTGATAGGCTGGTCAACCAGAAGCAACTTGTCAGTTACTAAATGAAGGGCCAACTCGTTGGAAAAGACCCTGATGCTGGGAAAGACTGAAGGCAAAAGGAGAATGGGATGGAAGAGGATGACGTGGTTAGATAGCATCACCAACTCAATGGATATGAGCAGGGGAAGGGGGCGTACTCACAGGCAATTAGGGAAAGTGACATGAAAGTGGGGGTGTGTGGGGAGGAGGTCTGAAAAAAAATTCAAGTGTCTAACTTTGGATCAGTTCCTTAGCCTTTCTGCAGTTTATTTACCTACAACATTAGGAAGTTGGAGGAATCCCTCCAGATGTTCACCATGAAGGATTCTATGGCTGCATAATTTTGGGCTATGACTCATCCTTTCATGCCTGCTTCCTCTCCCATTGAAGGCAGGAGTTTCATTTGTTTACCTGGAATATTACAAACTTGAAAGTGTTAGTCACTCAGCTGTGTCAGTCTCCGTGTGGCCCCATGGACCAGAGTGGGCCAAACTCCTCGATCTATGGGATTCTCCAGGCAAGAATACTGGAGTGAGCTGCCATTTCCTTCTCCAGGGGATCTTCCTGACCTAGGGCCTGAACCTGGGTCTTCTGCATTGCAGGCAGATTCTTTACCTCCTGAGTCACCAGGAACCACCTACCAATCCTTCCCACTCTTTTTTTTTTTTCAGAGACTACATATTAGCATATTGTGGGAAGGATGGATGAGTTGATCAGCAGTTTCTCATCCTAAAATACATTTCACTGAGTTTTACAACTTCACCTAGATGTTTGGGTAAGGAAAGAAGGATAAATGTGATGTGTTGGAACTTTTATTTATTGACGCTTTCTCCTCTAGCAGCCATATAACTTTTAGAGTGGGGAAAAAAAACTGTCACAATTTCAGTGAAACCAGCTATTTCTAAATATAGTTCAATATTTCAGCTATGGTACCATGAATGTCTTTGGCAGCTGATCTCCAAAACCTCGGCAGAAGTGCTGCCAAGCCAGTGGATCTGATTTGGTGATGAAGATGGACATCATACTGGGACACATCTGGCTATTCTGGCAACCAGTGAATGAAATGAATCAACCATGCAGTGATCAGAGTGGCGCCCAGTGATCAACATGACCGGAATGGAAAATAACTATGGGATAAATTAATCCTTACACGGCAGGACTGTATTGTGGAACCAGAGTAAAACTCAAATAGGTATTCAAAATGAATACATTTTCAGGCTACAACTACAAATTCAAACAATTAAGGTGTTTCTAAGAGTAAAATTCGTTCATCTTTTTCTATCAACCTACCAACATTTATTTTAACCTGAAAGGAAAAGATGGTGCTGTTTGCTGAGAATGGAAGGATTTAGTAGGAATGAAGCCAAGGAACCTACCAGAAAAAAAGACCTATGAGCCAAATGCTCTGTAGATTTCCATGTAGCCTTCAGTGAGTCTTTGTTTTCTTTGAAATATAACTATCCTCAAGTATCTTATAATTTAGTTGGTGATATTTACAAAAATGGAGTTTCCATGTCATGCCTTCTTGCATTACAAAACCATGTTTAATGTTGCTACAGCAGAAATAAAAGTGAATTAATATTTTGACATTCTCTGATTAACTATTGGGCTGGCCAAAAGTTCGTTTGGGTTTTCCTATAAAATGTTATCAGAAGGCTTCCCTGGTAGGTCAGTGGTGAAGAGTTTGCCTGCCAATGCAGGAGACACTGGTTCAATCTCTGATACAGGAAGATCCCAAATGCTGCGGAGCAACTAAGCCCATGAGTCACAACTATGGAGTCTGTGCTCTAGAGCTTCGAATTTGCAACTGCTGAAGCCCGTGTGCTGCAACTACTGAAGCCCATGGGCCCTAGAGCCCGAGTTCCACAACAAGAGATGTCACCGCAACAGGAAACCTGATCACCTCAGCTAGAGAGAAGCCCCCACTCCCTGCAACTAAAGAAGAGCCTGCAGAAGCAGTGAAAACCCAGAATAGCCAAAAACAAATAAATAAATAATGTTATCAGAAAAACTTGAACAAACTTTTGGGCCAACCCCCAATACAGGCAATGAAGCCCCCCTGTTTCACCTTAATTGCTGGAATTCTATCAGAACTTGTTGTAAGTATTTTTTTCTTTCTCTCTTGATATATCTTCTGCCTCTCAAGGCTGTTAAGACTTGAAAGTGTCCTAAATATTTCTATATTTTTACTACATAGTCTGCTCCCAACAACAAAATACTTCTTCTTCTCAAGAGGAAGTTTACCAATTCTGTAAAAAGGTTCATCCGTTCTATAGAATCCAAACGATGAGTTTGTTAGTAGAGTGACCAGCTGAGGGGTTTCTGATTGTAGGCCTTTCTGTGCTCCTCTGTCCATGGGATTCTCCAGGCAAGAAGACTGGAGGGGGCGGCCATTTCCTTCTCCAGGGGATCTTCCCAACCCGGGGATTGAACCCGGGCCTCCTGCACAGCAGGTGGAGTCTTTATGGTCTGAGCCACCAGGGAAGCCCAAAACCTGCACAGACCCTGACAAATGAAGGCTGTGGGTCACCTTCATTGACAGCTTGAGAGAAGGACTGAAGTGGCAATGGATGTCTACCCCAGCAAGTCTCCATTTCAATCCTCCTACTAGAAGCATTCTTCTTCCATTGCTAACCAGCTATAGAAAGCCACCAAACAGCAGATGGATGAACGCATTTAGTGACCTTCAACTCTCCCTTAACTAGATGTTCTCAATCCTGGCTTCCTACTAAAATCATCAGGTTAGTTTTTTTCTCTTTTTTTTATGATCCTGTTCCCTGCTTTACCTGATCTGAAGGGAAGTCCTAGTCATCGGCATACATGATCCATGCTAAGTCGCTTCAGTCACGTCCGACTCTCTGTGACCCTACTGACTGTAGCCCATCAGGCTCCTCTGTCCACGGGATTCTCCAGGCAAGAATACTGGAGTGAGACACCATTTCCTCCTCTAGGGGGTCTTCCCGACCTAGGGATTGAACCCGCATCTCTTATATCTCCTGCACTGGCAGGTGGGTTCTTTACCAGTAGTGCCACCTGGGAAGCTAGTCATGGGCATAGATGTCTAAAATTCCCAAGCTTATTCTTTTTTATATATTTATTTATTTATGCTCGGTCTCAGTTGCAGTATGTGGGATTTAGCTCCTGGGAAAACCCCAGGGAATTTTGGAATTCTTTATTTCAAAGAACTTGTTGTAAGTATTTTCTTTCTCTCTTGATATATCTTCTGCCTCTCAAGGCTGTTAAGACTTGAAAGTGTCCTAAATATTTCTATATTTTTACTACATAGTCTGCTCCCAACAACAAAATACTTCTTCTTCTCAAGAGGAAGTTTACCAATTCTGTAAAAAGGTTCATCCGTTCTATAGAATCCAAACGATGAGTTTGTTAGTAGAGTGACCAGCTGAGGGGTTTCTGATTGTAGGCCTTTCTGTGCTCCTCTGTCCATGGGATTCTCCAGGCAAGAAGACTGGAGGGGGCGGCCATTTCCTTCTCCAGGGGATCTTCCCAACCCGGGGATTGAACCCGGGCCTCCTGCACAGCAGGTGGAGTCTTTATGGTCTGAGCCACCAGGGAAGCCCAAAACCTGCACAGACCCTGACAAATGAAGGCTGTGGGTCACCTTCATTGACAGCTTGAGAGAAGGACTGAAGTGGCAATGGATGTCTACCCCAGCAAGTCTCCATTTCAATCCTCCTACTAGAAGCATTCTTCTTCCATTGCTAACCAGCTATAGAAAGCCACCAAACAGCAGATGGATGAACGCATTTAGTGACCTTCAACTCTCCCTTAACTAGATGTTCTCAATCCTGGCTTCCTACTAAAATCATCAGGTTAGTTTTTTTCTCTTTTTTTTATGATCCTGTTCCCTGCTTTACCTGATCTGAAGGGAAGTCCTAGTCATCGGCATACATGATCCATGCTAAGTCGCTTCAGTCACGTCCGACTCTCTGTGACCCTACTGACTGTAGCCCATCAGGCTCCTCTGTCCACGGGATTCTCCAGGCAAGAATACTGGAGTGAGACACCATTTCCTCCTCTAGGGGGTCTTCCCGACCTAGGGATTGAACCCGCATCTCTTATATCTCCTGCACTGGCAGGTGGGTTCTTTACCAGTAGTGCCACCTGGGAAGCTAGTCATGGGCATAGATGTCTAAAATTCCCAAGCTTATTCTTTTTTATATATTTATTTATTTATGCTGGGTCTCAGTTGCAGTATGTGGGATTTAGCTCCCTGACCAGGGATCAAATCCAGGCCCCCTGTATCGGAGCCTGGAGTCTCAGCCACTGGACCACCAGGGAAGCCCCCGAGCTTATTCTAATGTTACCCAGGGCTAAGAAATACTGCTTGGCATCCATTCTGAGATTCAAACTACAGGCAAGAGCCACTCAAAGCAAGGAGAAAACTGTTTTCTCTTGACTTTTCAAAGACTGCATACAAGTTTCCACTTCACCTGAAAATGAATGAGAATCCACAAACCTTTGAGTTTAAAGGTATTCCCCTAGAGTTCATGATATGTTTCTCCCTTGTCATGTTTTCATTCTGATTATCAATTGCTACCACCTATTGAAGCAATTTTTTTTTTTTTTGCACAGGAAACTGTTAGATAGGTACTGTGGGGCCACAGTGATTTCAAGCTCAAGCTTTCTGGCTTCAGAGAGCTCACTGGAGAACACAGGAAAGGTGACTCGATGAGCAAGCAAAGGACCTCATCGAGGAGTCTGAAGAAGAAATGGCTGTGGCCTGAAATGGTTGTGAACTCTGAATAAAGAAGGTAGGAGTAAAAGAAGGCCTTTGAGGACTGGCTAGATTTCTAATAAGAAAAGGCCTGGAATGTCCTTGGTGTCCCAGGAGTTAGGGATCCACCTTGAAAGACAGGGAGCACAGGTCTGACCCCACGTGCTACAGAGCCAAGAAGCCCGCCAGGAGCCACAATGACTGAGTCCATGTGCTCTGGAGCCCGGGTTCTGCAACTGGAGTCCATGCCCCTGCAACGAAAGATCCTACATGATGCAATGAAGATCATGTGCCGCAACCAAGACTTGACACAGCCAAATGAATTAACTTTAGAGAAGAAGGAAAGGCCTTTCAAGGAGGAGTGGTTAAAAAGCAATCAGACTACCAGGTTTAAATACATGCAGAAATAATAAAGTTCACATTCTGAGCAAACCATAATGCGAACCATATGAGGCCAACTGCTGAGCATGGGGACACAAAGAGCCCCATCACCTTTTCAGTGATAACCACTCCTGACATTGAAAAGAAGAAGTAAACTGGCAGATGAAACAGTTGCTCCAGCCGAAGCATAAAGACAAGGCAGGCATGGAACTCGGAGAACAAGTCACAGAACAGCATTCATAGTAAAGGTCTGTCCTTCTCTCATGCTGCGCGCACAAAGAGACCTAATGACCCAGGCATCAAGGCAAAAGCTGCCCAGATCATCCCCAAAAGCTTGAGGCTCCTCCTTTATCTGATCGCAGGATTATTTAACGTTGAAGCAAGACATCCAGGTCAAAAATCGTGCCAAAGTTACATGTTGACTTTCATGCCATATTTGGTGACGATCAATCACTGACTGTCAATTACTTTTCTAATGCAACGGCCTTCTCTCTGGATTCCAGGATTCAAGCACCACTGTGCCATCTGTCCTTGCCCCCCAAAATAGTTCATTCTCATCTTCATTCCAGTATCTGGTCTTCAGGCAAGATAGTGACTAAATGTCGACAGACGATCTGAATATGCATCATCTCAGCAAGTCAGTTGGCAAAGAGAACATTTAGAAGTAGGCCCCACTGGTTATTTCACACGTTATTAACTTATATTACAATTCAAATAAGCTTACAGCTGGAAAAAAATCTCTTCTGTAAAGTGATCTCAAACATAATAGGCTTAATCAGAGATAAATTAAATTAGGCAGCCATGCATACTATGGCATATTAATTCTGAGTAGTTATTAAATACATTTTCTGTTATTGGTGGTGTGAACAACATTATACACAAACAAATTCTCTGAGAGGATAGCAAATGAAGTTTATGTTTGGGATGCTCTGTACCTGACAGTTCCTCATGCCTTCTTATAATGTTAAATAATCTTTTCTGCCAGTAATGGTACTAGGTTCAGTCTCCATAAATGAGTCAACTTCACTCCCAGGCTATTCAGCAAAAGAACAGGAAAGGAAAGCTGCCAGTGTGGTTTTGGTTTTCTCTAAAGCAAACTTTTCTACCTGTCTACCTCAGTTGTTACAAAGAAGGTGTTAGTGAGTCAAACTGGAGCAAAATTGTCCAAAATAGAAGGTATTCAGTCATCTTTATGTCAAAAATGATGCAGGCACAAGTCACAGGGGACAAAAGCCCATTTTCAGAAAAGACATTGAAAAGAAGAAGTAAACTGGCAGATGAAACAGTTGCTCCAGCAAGCATAAAGACAAGGCAGGCATGGAACTCGGAGAACAAGTCACAGAACAGCATTCATAGTAAAGGTCTGTCCTTCTCTCATGCTGCGCACAAAGAGACCTAATGACCCAGGCATCAAGGCAAAAGCTGCCCAGATCATCCCCAAAAGCTTGAGGCTCCTCCTTTATCTGATCGCAGGATTATTTAACGTTGAAGCAAGACATCCAGGTCAAAAATCGTGCCAAAGTTACATGTTGACTTTCATGCCATATTTGGTGACGATCAATCACTGACTGTCAATTACTTTTCTAATGCAACGGCCTTCTCTCTGGATTCCAGGATTCAAGCACCACTGTGCCATCTGTCCTTGCCCCCCAAAATAGTTCATTCTCATCTTCATTCCAGTATCTGGTCTTCAGGCAAGATAGTGACTAAATGTCGACAGACGATCTGAATATGCATCATCTCAGCAAGTCAGTTGGCAAAGAGAACATTTAGAAGTAGGCCCCACTGGTTATTTCACACGTTATTAACTTATATTACAATTCAAATAAGCTTACAGCTGGAAAAAAATCTCTTCTGTAAAGTGATCTCAAACATAATAGGCTTAATCAGAGATAAATTAAATTAGGCAGCCATGCATACTATGGCATATTAATTCTGAGTAGTTATTAAATACATTTTCTGTTATTGGTGGTGTGAACAACATTATACACAAACAAATTCTCTGAGAGGATAGCAAATGAAGTTTATGTTTGGGATGCTCTGTACCTGACAGTTCCTCATGCCTTCTTATAATGTTAAATAATCTTTTCTGCCAGTAATGGTACTAGGTTCAGTCTCCATAAATGAGTCAACTTCACTCCCAGGCTATTCAGCAAAAGAACAGGAAAGGAAAGCTGCCAGTGTGGTTTTGGTTTTCTCTAAAGCAAACTTTTCTACCTGTCTACCTCAGTTGTTACAAAGAAGGTGTTAGTGAGTCAAACTGGAGCAAAATTGTCCAAAATAGAAGGTATTCAGTCATCTTTATGTCAAAAATGATGCATCTCATTCTGTGTTTGGGGTAACCTGTGAAGCCTGAGAATATTCAAACAAGGACATTGCTAAGGTCGAATGCTATTTTGTAAATAACATCCTACCATTCTGTTTACTTAAATGGTAGTAATCTAAGCATCAAACTACCACTCAGATTCCATAAACCACCAAGTGGTGCTTCTGTGAAAGAAAAGAGAGACGTCCAAGGGGTGAAAAGACACATCAAGGAAGGTAATGTACACATGCACACACGTTACCTTCCTGGATGGACTGCTGCTGTATTATCTTGTCTTTTATTAATCAATCAGGCCCTTCACTTTCTGGATCCAGAAGCAATGCAAGTTACTAGGTCTGAGCCTCCTGCCCCCCTGCTGACCCCCAAGCCTGAGAAAACTGCCTGACACTCTTTGTGCTTTGCACATGCAAAACTCAATATAAGGTGACAAGAACATTAAGCTTCCCAGTGAGCAAAATGTGAAACTAATCACTACCTGTTCTTAGCCATGGGTATAGTAATTGGCAAATCAAGGTGCCTGAGAAGAGCTGGGCCACCTCCATCAGAAAGCATCACCCTGGAGTGACTAATGAAGACAAATGTAGGCAACTGGCTTCACCGACAACTCCTTCCAACACCCACAGCCGGAAAAGGCACACGACACGACCTACTTCACTTACGGTAAAGTAAGCATTTACAGTAAAAGTGAGCACCGTGTCAATTTTTTGTTAAGAGTCCGCCAACCTCCAGGATCTGATGCCTGAGGATGGAAGGTAGAGCTGATGTAATAATAACAGAAATAAAGTGCACGATAAATGTAATGTGCTTGAATCATCCCCAAAGCGTCCCCCACCCCCTGTCTGTGGAAAACCTGTGCTCCATGAAACCCGTTCCTTGTGCTAGAAAGGTTGGGGACCACAGATTTAATGGAATAAAACCTAACCACCCTCTCTATTTTGTATGTACACACTGAATTAAGACTCTTATTTACTCTCAAAAACCCAATGTTTTGCACCCTACTCTTATAACTGTGAAAGGGGGCAAACTGGAGCAAAATTGTCCAAAATAGAAGGTATTCAGTCATCTTTATGTCAAAAATGATGCATCTCATTCTGTGTTTGGGGTAACCTGTGAAGCCTGAGAATATTCAAACAAGGACATTGCTAAGGTCGAATGCTATTTTGTAAATAACATCCTACCATTCTGTTTACTTAAATGGTAGTAATCTAAGCATCAAACTACCACTCAGATTCCATAAACCACCAAGTGGTGCTTCTGTGAAAGAAAAGAGAGACGTCCAAGGGGTGAAAAGACACATCAAGGAAGGTAATGTACACATGCACACACGTTACCTTCCTGGATGGACTGCTGCTGTATTATCTTGTCTTTTATTAATCAATCAGGCCCTTCACTTTCTGGATCCAGAAGCAATGCAAGTTACTAGGTCTGAGCCTCCTGCCCCCCTGCTGACCCCCAAGCCTGAGAAAACTGCCTGACACTCTTTGTGCTTTGCACATGCAAAACTCAATATAAGGTGACAAGAACATTAAGCTTCCCAGTGAGCAAAATGTGAAACTAATCACTACCTGTTCTTAGCCATGGGTATAGTAATTGGCAAATCAAGGTGCCTGAGAAGAGCTGGGCCACCTCCATCAGAAAGCATCACCCTGGAGTGACTAATGAAGACAAATGTAGGCAACTGGCTTCACCGACAACTCCTTCCAACACCCACAGCCGGAAAAGGCACACGACACGACCTACTTCACTTACGGTAAAGTAAGCATTTACAGTAAAAGTGAGCACCGTGTCAATTTTTTGTTAAGAGTCCGCCAACCTCCAGGATCTGATGCCTGAGGATGGAAGGTAGAGCTGATGTAATAATAACAGAAATAAAGTGCACGATAAATGTAATGTGCTTGAATCATCCCCAAAGCGTCCCCCACCCCCTGTCTGTGGAAAACCTGTGCTCCATGAAACCCGTTCCTTGTGCTAGAAAGGTTGGGGACCACAGATTTAATGGAATAAAACCTAACCACCCTCTCTATTTTGTATGTACACACTGAATTAAGACTCTTATTTACTCTCAAAAACCCAATGTTTTGCTTTTTAAGCTGGCAAACTTGGACTGACTTGCTTATGAGAACGCTGCATGTGCAGCTTTATAACAACTAGATTCAAATAAATACAAACTTCAAAAAATAACTTTATAAATCTGCTACTCTTCATCAATCCATCCATTCATCCAAGGATCCATCCATTCATTCTACATTAAATGAACACCTACTAGGTTCTGGGCACTTGATATCTGGCAGAGAGAGAAGGATGAATGACACCTCCTTAAGGGGTCTTTCATCTTTTGGAGATGCACAAAGCCAATTGCTACACGTTCCTGTAGAAGTCTTTCCAGAGCACCTCCCTTTTCCTTCGAGACTTCAGAGAGGACAAGACTCTGGAGCTGTATTTTATGACCATATAAAAAGGGTACAAAAATGAAGAGATTTTGTGGCTGAATAGGCTTGAGAAAAGCCTTCTGAGTGGATAGAGAAATACGCACAAAATCAACAAGATGGTCTCAGTGAGGAAGAGAGATCATCTCTTCCTCACTCAGAGGATATGATAGAAATAAATATTCACTCAGAGTATATGAAATAAATAAATACAAGGGGCCAGAAAGTCAACAGATGATGAGGGTGAACGCCAGACAAGGGTGAGTGTGGGGGGGGGGGCCCAGAAGACATGTCCAGGACGTGAGACTTCATCCTATGGGGCAGTTGTGTGCAAAACGTATGCCTGGGAGCCCTCTGGTCTTAGGAAGGGAGGGAGGCAAACTGGGAAGGAGTGAAGAGTGAGGGAGTGGCCAGCCAGTCAGGACTCTAGACCCTGACACTCTGGTTCAACCACAGTTCAGTTGCTAAGTGGTGTCTGACTATTTGTGATCTCATGAACTGCAGCACATCAGGCTTCCCTGCTCTTCGCCCTGTCTCCTGAAGTGTGCTTGAACACATGTCCACTGAGTCAGTGATGCCATCCAATCATCTCATCTTCTGCCGCCCACTTCTCTTCTTGCCCTCAATCTTTCCCAGCATCCGGGTCTTTTCCAGAGAGTCAGCCCTTTGCATCAGGTGGCCAGAGTATTGGAGCTTCATCATCAGTTCTTCCAGTGAATATTCAAGGTTGACTTAGGACTGACTGGTTTGATCTCCTTGCTGTCCAAGGGACTCTTAAGAGTCTTCTCCACTACTGTAATGTATAGCTTTGCCAATGCCTATCTCTTATGGGGCCATCTAAATTTTTAAAATAATTTATGAATTTGGAAACATTTTTAACTTACAGAAGTTATCAAGATAATACAGAGAGTTTCCATGAACACCTTAATATTAACCTCTTTATGTTACCACAGCACGTTTGACTACACCGAGAAACCTGCACTGGTACCTTACTATTAACTCAACTCCAGGCTCCATTCATATGTCACCAGTATTTCCACTTGTGTGCTCCTGCTATTCCATAATTGATGCCCAGACATCGCACTGCACTGAGTCACTGTGTCTCTTTCATCTCTTTTGATGTGTGACAGTTTCTCGGTTTTTCCTTGATACTCATGACCTTGACAGTCTGGAGAAACAGGAGCCAGGGATTTCACCCTTGCTCTGGGTTTTCCAGATGTTTTCCTCATGACTAGACAGGGTATATGGATTTGGGGATGAATACCACCCAGAGGTGAGGTACGCTTATTGCCATGTCATATCAGGGGGCATGTATCATCAACAAGACGTGGCACTTGCAATGCTCGCCTTGAGCACTTGGCTAGGGTTGTATTTGTTGGGTTTATCCATGGTAAGGTCACTATTTTATCTCTTCATGGACACTCTTTTTTTTTTTTATTTTATACTTTTACAGAATTTTGTTGTTTACAGATATGTGTGATCCCAGATTACACAGACACTCTTATTTGGAAGCTAGGCATTCCACCCCTCACTGAAGGACAAGGGTAAGCATCACTTTTGGAGGATGCTGTATCTACCCACACTATTCGAATTCTTCTATAAGAAAGATCCGTTCCTTATACAATCATTTATATTAGAATGAACTCAGGCATATTTATATTTTAGATTATATCCACTGACCACATGCCCCCCACTTCTGCACCCAAAATTTTCTGGTTTTGCCCTCAATCTTTCCCAGCATCCGGGTCTTTTCCAGAGAGTCAGCCCTTTGCATCAGGTGGCCAGAGTATTGGAGCTTCATCATCAGTTCTTCCAGTGAATATTCAAGGTTGACTTAGGACTGACTGGTTTGATCTCCTTGCTGTCCAAGGGACTCTTAAGAGTCTTCTCCACTACTGTAATGTATAGCTTTGCCAATGCCTATCTCTTATGGGGCCATCTAAATTTTTAAAATAATTTATGAATTTGGAAACATTTTTAACTTACAGAAGTTATCAAGATAATACAGAGAGTTTCCATGAACACCTTAATATTAACCTCTTTATGTTACCACAGCACGTTTGACTACACCGAGAAACCTGCACTGGTACCTTACTATTAACTCAACTCCAGGCTCCATTCATATGTCACCAGTATTTCCACTTGTGTGCTCCTGCTATTCCATAATTGATGCCCAGACATCGCACTGCACTGAGTCACTGTGTCTCTTTCATCTCTTTTGATGTGTGACAGTTTCTCGGTTTTTCCTTGATACTCATGACCTTGACAGTCTGGAGAAACAGGAGCCAGGGATTTCACCCTTGCTCTGGGTTTTCCAGATGTTTTCCTCATGACTAGACAGGGTATATGGATTTGGGGATGAATACCACCCAGAGGTGAGGTACGCTTATTGCCATGTCATATCAGGGGGCATGTATCATCAACAAGACGTGGCACTTGCAATGCTCGCCTTGAGCACTTGGCTAGGGTTGTATTTGTTGGGTTTATCCACGGTAAGGTCACTATTTTATCTCTTCATGGACACTCTTTTTTTTTTTTATTTTATACTTTTACAGAATTTTGTTGTTTACAGATATGTGTGATCCCAGATTACACAGACACTCTTATTTGGAAGCTAGGCATTCCACCCCTCACTGAAGGACAAGGGTAAGCATCACTTTTTGGAGGATGCTGTATCTACCCACACTATTCGGAATTCTTCTATAAGAAAGATCCGTTCCTTATAAATCAATTATTGATTTGTTCAATCATTTATATTAGAATGAACTCAGGCATATTTATATTTTAGATTATAATCCAATAAATATCATGTTACCTATTTCACTGCTCAAATTGTTCCAGCTTTGGCCACTGGCAACTTTTTTTAGATTGGTTCTTATAATCCACTGACATGCCTCTATCCTTTCATTCTCTGAGCACTTTTACAATTAGAGGCAATCCCAGATAATCCAGTCTTCGATTGTATTTTTACTGTACCAATCCAAGAATCAACCATTTCTCCAAAGATCCCTAGTATTTTTCTTTTTTGAAATGGAAGATGATATTTAGAAACCATCTGAGCAAGCGTGTGCAGATCCTTCTAGGGGTATCACTGCTCCCAGGATCTCTTAGCAGAAAGTTAGGAAATGTGTGTGTGTGTGTGCGTGTGTGTGTATACATATATAAAAGCATAGGTATATATACACAGCTATAATTGTTTCTGTAATCATTCATTCTGTGTGTGTGTGTATATATATATATATATATATATATATATATATATATATATATATATGTATGTATGTATTACACTAAACATGACTTCATACTAACATGTCCAACGATAACTCAGCACACAGTGATTCACTCTGGCTTTCCTTCCTTGCTTATCTTAAAAGGCCCTCACAGAAAGAACCTGGCTCCCACCATCCGTTTAAAATAATAGAAGAAAAGCCCTTGAAAACAAACACTGAAAGAGAAGATCATTAAATTAAATAATGCAGAAAAGTTACATCACTATATTTGTATTTTTAGAAACATTATTCTGAGACTCAGTGAGGGATGGGTGAGAAGGTGGATGAGACTTGAACTGAGCATAAATGTTAGGAAGGATGGTGTGTGCCCCACAGCAGATATAAAGGACCTGCAATGAAATAGCAGCTATGCAAAGAGAGGAGGAAGCATCAGTTTGAGAGTCAGTGTACAAGATTAATTCACAGAACTTAAGTGACTAGATTAGAATGTAAGGAGTTGAAATAATGATTAAGTAACATTCCACCCCTCACTGAGGCTCAATGCTTACCCCATTCGAATTCTTCTATAAGAAAGATCCGTTCCTTATAAATCAATTATTGATTTGTTCAATCATTTATATTAGAATGAACTCAGGCATATTTATATTTTAGATTATAATCCAATAAATATCATGTTACCTATTTCACTGCTCAAATTGTTCCAGCTTTGGCCACTGGCAACTTTTTTTAGATTGGTTCTTATAATCCACTGACATGCCTCTATCCTTTCATTCTCTGAGCACTTTTACAATTAGAGGCAATCCCAGATAATCCAGTCTTCGATTGTATTTTTACTGTACCAATCCAAGAATCAACCATTTCTCCAAAGATCCCTAGTTTTTTTCTTTTTGAAATGGAAGATGATATTTAGAAACCATCTGAGCAAGCGTGTGCAGATCCTTCTAGGGGTATCACTGCTCCCAGGATCTCTTAGCAGAAAGTTAGGAAATGTGTGTGTGTGTGCGTGTGTGTGTATACATATATAAAAGCATAGGTATATATACACAGCTATAATTGTTTCTGTAATCATTCATTCTGTGTGTGTGTATATATATATATATATATATATATATATATATATATATATATATGTATGTATGTATTACACTAAACATGACTTCATACTAACATGTCCAACGATAACTCAGCACACAGTGATTCACTCTGGCTTTCCTTCCTTGCTTATCTTAAAAGGCCCTCACAGAAAGAACCTGGCTCCCACCATCCGTTTAAAATAATAGAAGAAAAGCCCTTGAAAACAAACACTGAAAGAGAAGATCATTAAATTAAATAATGCAGAAAAGTTACATCACTATATTTGTATTTTTAGAAACATTATTCTGAGACTCAGTGAGGGATGGGTGAGAAGGTGGATGAGACTTGAACTGAGCATAAATGTTAGGAAGGATGGTGTGTGCCCCACAGCAGATATAAAGGACCTGCAATGAAATAGCAGCTATGCAAAGAGAGGAGGAAGCATCAGTTTGAGAGTCAGTGTACAAGATTAATTCACAGAACTTAAGTGACTAGATGCGGAAAGTGAGAGAAGTTGGAAATAAACGTGGATTAAGTAATGTGGCTAACAGGGTCTTTTAAAAATTTATTTATTTTTGGCTATTCTGGGTTTTCACTGCTGCTGGAGGTTCTTCTCTAGTTGTAGGGAGTGGGGGCTACTCTCTAGTGGAGGTGAGCAGGTTTCTTGTTGTGGTGACTTCTCTTGTGGTGGAACTCGGGCTCTAGGACACACGGGCTTCAGTAGTTGGGGCACATGGGCTCAACAGTTGCGGCTCCGAGGCTCCAGAGCACAGGCTCCAATGTGGTGGCTCACGGGCTTAGTTGCTCCACAGCAAGTGGGATCCTCTCGGATCAGGGATTGAACCCATGTCTCCTGCATTGACAGGCGAACTTTTTACCACTGAGCTACCAGAGAAGCCCAACAGGTCTTTTTATCTCAGTTAAAAAGTACACAGAGGGCTTCCCTGGTGGTCCTGTGGGTAAAGAGTCCACCTTGCAGTGCAAGGGGCACTGGTTCGATCCCTGGCCCAGGAAGATCCTAGGTGCTGAGGAGTGGCTGGACCGGTGTGTCCAATTACAAGCCAGCGCTCTGGAGCACATGTACCCAGAGCTGGTGCTCTGCAGCGAGAGAGGTCACTGCAATGGGAGGCCCACACAGGTCAAAGAACAAAGATGGATGAAAATAAATAAAGACCAATAAAACTGGCCAAAATTAAAAAAAGAAAAAGTACACTGGGAGGAAAGGATTTGGGGTGAAAATAATTGAGTCCAGGGAATTTATTATGGAATATTCATGTGGACATGAATCAAAGACCTCCTGAAATGTGAGTCTGGATTTCAAGAGAGTTGTCTAAGCTGTAAAAAAGGAGGACAGGAGATCTTGAGACCAAATAACAGCAAAAGGAATAAGAAACAGAAGGTGGACAAGCCTCAAAGAATAAATGCAGAAAAGTTACATCACTATATTTGTATTTTTAGAAACATTATTCTGAGACTCAGTGAGGGATGGGTGAGAAGGTGGATGAGACTTGAACTGAGCATAAATGTTAGGAAGGATGGTGTGTGCCCCACAGCAGATATAAAGGACCTGCAATGAAATAGCAGCTATGCAAAGAGAGGAGGAAGCATCAGTTTGAGAGTCAGTGTACAAGATTAATTCACAGAACTTAAGTGACTAGATGCGGAAAGTGAGAGAAGTTGGAAATAAACGTGGATTAAGTAATGTGGCTAACAGGGTCTTTTAAAAATTTATTTATTTTTGGCTATTCTGGGTTTTCACTGCTGCTGGAGGTTCTTCTCTAGTTGTAGGGAGTGGGGGCTACTCTCTAGTGGAGGTGAGCAGGTTTCTTGTTGTGGTGACTTCTCTTGTGGTGGAACTCGGGCTCTAGGACACACGGGCTTCAGTAGTTGGGGCACATGGGCTCAACAGTTGCGGCTCCGAGGCTCCAGAGCACAGGCTCCAATGTGGTGGCTCACGGGCTTAGTTGCTCCACAGCAAGTGGGATCCTCTCGGATCAGGGATTGAACCCATGTCTCCTGCATTGACAGGCGAACTTTTTACCACTGAGCTACCAGAGAAGCCCAACAGGTCTTTTTATCTCAGTTAAAAAGTACACAGAGGGCTTCCCTGGTGGTCCTGTGGGTAAAGAGTCCACCTTGCAGTGCAAGGGGCACTGGTTCGATCCCTGGCCCAGGAAGATCCTAGGTGCTGAGGAGTGGCTGGACCGGTGTGTCCAATTACAAGCCAGCGCTCTGGAGCACATGTACCCAGAGCTGGTGCTCTGCAGCGAGAGAGGTCACTGCAATGGGAGGCCCACACAGGTCAAAGAACAAAGATGGATGAAAATAAATAAAGACCAATAAAACTGGCCAAAATTAAAAAAAGAAAAAGTACACTGGGAGGAAAGGATTTGGGGTGAAAATAATTGAGTCCAGGGAATTTATTATGGAATATTCATGTGGACATGAATCAAAGACCTCCTGAAATGTGAGTCTGGATTTCAAGAGAGTTGTCTAAGCTGTAAAAAAGGAGGACAGGAGATCTTGAGACCAAATAAAAACAGCAGGAATATGAAATGAATAAGAAACAGAAGGTGAGGGACAACAGCCTACACAACAATAATACTAAAAAATATGTGTTGAATATACAAATGTGCAGTAACCATTTATTTATGCCATCTTCAGTTTATTTCAGCATGCTTTGTAGTTTTCAGTGTATATGTCTTGCACTTCTTTTATTAAATTTAGTCCTAAGTATTTTATTGTTTTTGATGCTATTTTAAATTAAATTGCTTTCTTAATTTCATTTTTAGACTGCTCATTTCTGGTGTATAGAAATGGAGTAGCTTTTATATACTGATCTTTTATCCTGCAACCCTGCTGAATTCACTTACTAGCTCTTTAGTTTTCTGGTGAATTTCTTAAGAGTGGGTAAACATTCCCTTCTCGAGGGGATCTTCCCAACTCAGGCATCAAACCTGGGTCTCCTGCATTGTAGGCAGATTTCTTACCATCTCAGTCATCAGGAAAACTCCAATAAAGAAAAAAAATTGAGAGAGAGAAAAGGGAAAGCAAGCCCAACATATAAACTTGGCAAAGCTTTTACATAAAGAGTTTATATCAAATTTCCTTATATGAAAGTGAAAATGATAAATCATACCTTCGCTGTGTATGTATTACTCGCTAAATTGTGCCTGACTCTCTGTGACCCCATGGACTATAACCTGTCAGGCTCCTCTGTCCACAGGATTCTCTAGGCAAGAATATTGCAGTGGGCTGCCATTCCCCTCTCCAGGGGATCTTCCTGACCTAGGGATTGAACCCAGGCCTCCTGCACTGCAGGCAGATTCTTTATTGTCTGAGCCACCAGGAAAGCCCAATAGCTACTATGCAGGATCCTTAAAGGATGGTATTTGCTAATATATGTAAGGAACAGTTCTTTTTTTTTTTAACTTTTATTTTACTTTTAACTTTTACAGAGTTTTGTTGTTCACAGATATGCATGTTTCCAGATTAGTCACATGTATATCCCCCACTTCCCACCCCTCCCAACCATCATGCAGCACCCTTAAAGGATCCCCTTTTCTCACAGAGCAATGACTAGAGCTATTTTCTTCACTTATGATAGTACAGGCCTTCATGCTACTTCCTTTACGCCTCCCACCCTCTGTTCCTTCCCCACAAGATCCATATGCCCACTGTCCATGTCTGTCTTTCCATAGCTTCACTGCGTGTGCCATCATCACCATCCTACTAGATTCCATATATATGTGTTAATGTATTGTATTTTTCCTTCTCTTTCTGACTGACTTCACTTTTTATGATATGTTGTAGATCCAGCCACCTCATTAGGGCTGATTCTTCTGCATTTCTCTTTACAGCTGTGTAGTATTCCATTGTATATATGTACCAGAGCTTTTGTATCCATTCATTCATCGATGGACATCTAGGCCGCTTCCATGTTCTAGCTATTGCATAGAGAGCTGCAATGAACACTGCGGTACATCTGCTTCTTTCAGATTTGATTTCATCAGGGTATAAGCCTAAGAGTGGGATTGCTGGGTCTTATAGTGCTTCTATTTTTAGTTTTTTAAGAAATCTCCATACTGTAAAGAACAGTTCTTGATATAAGTAAGCCCTCAGTAAATGTTTCAGCTAGTATTTCTAGTGAGCATGCAGTGCTTGTGGCCATAAACCCACACAAATAAGATGCTCACAAACAGAAGAGGAGGACAGTGCGCATGTGGAGGCAATTCTTACATTTGTTGCATAGATAACATCAGACTTGTGGTGATTTTTTTTTCCCCCTCACTGTCATTTATCATTACCCCTAAGCAAATGAGCTAGTAGAAAGGAAATATTATTTTTTAAAAAACCCATAAAACATTTTTAGAAATGGTATTTCCTTGACTTTCATTCCAGGAAAAAGTGAACAGGCGGCATGGAGCCTGCCGGGCCCAGAAAAGAAAGCCTGCCAGATGCCAGAGCGGGGCTTCGGAGAGGAAATGTGAAATGAGAACATGTAACATTACGACTCCAACACCCTTACCATCTGGTATGGAGCCCACCGAAATGATGGGGTTTGGGAAAATTCACCTTTGTAGGTCACCTTTAATTAATTTTCTTATTTATTTGTTTAGCAAATATTAAATCATGGCCTACTATGAGCAAAGTTCTAAGCATACCCTCCAGGACATAAGCAAAATGAAGCTGGGTAAGTTAATCTTAGAAAAAAGACAAAAAAGAAGTTCTAAGTGCGGTATAAAGAGAGATTAGTTCTATTTGTACCTGTCACCTCCCTTTTCAATATTCATCCTAAAAATATAGTTTTAACATTTTCAATCAACCCATTAAACAGCCACATATTTTTCACAAATGACAGAGAAATGCTCAGGAAAAGAGAAGAATGTGGGTTATGTCTTGCTTTGCTGGGAAATGCGTAAGTAGAAATACAGCTTTATAAATTGTATTTACTACAGGGCTTGGGTTCTCATTTTTACAGATAGATGTTTTAAACACAAGTAGAATTTCTTTATGTGATATCTCTGACTTTCAATTTAGCAAATGCTTTTGAGAAGAAAACTGGGCTCTAGAATGTTGAAAATTGTCTCATTCTATGAGGACCACTGTCCTTTGAGTTTTCAAATACATACCCTTGCAATAATTCTAAGAAACTGAGAGTGATGAAGTTTTACTCAGAATTGTAAAACAACAACAAAACATCCTTTTAAATGAAAGGAAAAGTGCATTCTGTTCCTTTGACTCATCTTTTATTTTGGGATTATACATTCTCTGCTAAAATTTAGGATGGAATTTCTAACAGGGATGGTATTGTTCAATAAATGGCAATGCTTTGTGCGTGTGAACATTTTCAAATGAATGGCAATGGTCTTAGACATTTTATCTGGAAAACTTTTGCCTATAAGTAGTTATTCAAATGTTGACCATATTTTCAGGGAAGACCTCAGAAAAATGTCTTTCTCACAAAAATAAAGTCATTCCTATGTGTCTATTTATAAAGGAACTCTCTCTCGCCTCCCTCCAGGACGCAACACACAAACCCTGTGCTATCAATAGAAGTGAGAGATAAAATTAAAGAAACTCTGACTGCAGGCCAAATTCTGGGATAACAGAGAAGAGAAAAGGCAGTCACCTCTCCTAGGCCTTATCTTTCCCTCCCACTTATCTCTCCCAGGCTGGGGATGTCCGGGCTCTGTGACCTCTTTTCTGAGGGGAGACACAAGCTGTGAGTCAGGTGCCCTGTACTGTAATGTCTTATTCTTCCTCTTGAGTGAAACCTTACTGTTACGAGGAAATAAAATGTTCTATGTCAATGAAAATACTCAGTCACTTGGAAATCATCTTTCTGGGTTTCAGCACCGATACATCTGTGATCTTAAAACATCCTTTCAATGTAAATAATAATGAATTTGTCATAGAAGTATATTAGGAAGATATATTCAAAGAAGGGGCTCAGTGGTAAAGAATCTGCTTGCCAATGTGGAAGATGCAGGCTCAGTTCCTGGATCAGGAAGATCCACCGGAGAAGGAAATGGCAACCCACTCCAGTATTCTTGCTGGGGAAATTCTATGGGCAGGAGAGCCTGGCAGGCTCTAGTCCATGGGCTTGCCAAACAGACACGACTTAGCGACTGAACAACAACAAAAATACAAATAAATTTATAATAATAAATATAAATAAATTTTCCCATTGATTTCAGGTGAATCTACTGTTTTCTAAATCAGCATCAGTTATTTAGGATGGTCAAAGGCCCAAATTTGGTTAACCTCTCCTCATGTAGATCACCTTGAAAAGTCAAAGTGTTAGTTGCTAAGTCGTATCTTGACTCTTTGCAACCCCGTGTTCTGTCCACAGAATTCTCCAGGCAAGAACGCTGGAGAGGATTGCCATTTCCTTCTCCAGGGGATCTTCCTGACTCAGGGACTGAATCTGGGTCTCCTGCATTTGCAGGCAGTCTCTTCCGTCTGGGCCACCAGGGAAGCCCTGATCACCTTAGAGTAAAATTTTTAGAGAGAAATTAGGGAGTCATAAAGGAAGACAGACAGGGTTTCTTGCCGCTATTTTTCTTACTGCGATTTTTATTAGCCACAAGCTCACATGACTGTATTTACTTGAGAGTGTATAACTGCCTTGAAATGAAACATCACATAATTGCAACAAGTGTGCTCTATCCAGTTCACTCAAATTAGGAAGGCTTCCCTGAATTAATTTTGTCTCTTTCACAAGCATCATTGAGGTTCTTTGTTCTTAATTACTTATGACTGTGCTTCAAGTATTAAGAGCACACTTGAAATTTACAATTTTTCTAAGTTCCTAACACTTATTAGCTTTGTTTTCTGCCTAGACCTGTTAACCTAATTTTGTATTCGACACTTTGGGAATAATGCATTGCTTATCTTTAAATTTTGCATAGCTGTTTCTATTATTAAGGACTCCAAATTCAAGGTTCATCTTTCTTGGGTTTCAGCACCGATACATCTGTGATCTTAAAACATCCTTTCAATGTAAATAATAATGAATTTGTCATAGAAGTATATTAGGAAGATATATTCAAAGAAGGGGCTCAGTGGTAAAGAATCTGCTTGCCAATGTGGAAGATGCAGGCTCAGTTCCTGGATCAGGAAGATCCACCGGAGAAGGAAATGGCAACCCACTCCAGTATTCTTGCTGGGGAAATTCTATGGGCAGGAGAGCCTGGCAGGCTCTAGTCCATGGGCTTGCCAAACAGACACGACTTAGCGACTGAACAACAACAAAAATACAAATAAATTTATAATAATAAATATAAATAAATTTTCCCATTGATTTCAGGTGAATCTACTGTTTTCTAAATCAGCATCAGTTATTTAGGATGGTCAAAGGCCCAAATTTGGTTAACCTCTCCTCATGTAGATCACCTTGAAAAGTCAAAGTGTTAGTTGCTAAGTCGTATCTTGACTCTTTGCAACCCCGTGTTCTGTCCACAGAATTCTCCAGGCAAGAACGCTGGAGAGGATTGCCATTTCCTTCTCCAGGGATCTTCCTGACTCAGGGACTGAATCTGGGTCTCCTGCATTTGCAGGCAGTCTCTTCCGTCTGGGCCACCAGGGAAGCCCTGATCACCTTAGAGTAAAATTTTTAGAGAGAAATTAGGGAGTCATAAAGGAAGACAGACAGGGTTTCTTGCCGCTATTTTTCTTACTGCGATTTTTATTAGCCACAAGCTCACATGACTGTATTTACTTGAGAGTGTATAACTGCCTTGAAATGAAACATCACATAATTGCAACAAGTGTGCTCTATCCAGTTCACTCAAATTAGGAAGGCTTCCCTGAATTAATTTTGTCTCTTTCACAAGCATCATTGAGGTTCTTTGTTCTTAATTACTTATGACTGTGCTTCAAGTATTAAGAGCACACTTGAAATTTACAATTTTTCTAAGTTCCTAACACTTATTAGCTTTGTTTTCTGCCTAGACCTGTTAACCTAATTTTGTATTCGACACTTTGGGGAATAATGCATTGCTTATCTTTAAATTTTGCATAGCTGTTTCTATTATTAAGGACTCCAAATTCAAGGTTCAGTTTACATGGTATGAATTTGCTGATCCTCTAATTTGAATTAAAAACCACACTTTTTAATTTCAGTCTTTTCCATTATGTTTCAAATTTGAACAGATACTTCCAAATTATTTGGGAGACACTCAGAACCCAATATCATCACCAATCTTCCTACCAAGTATTAGTGGCCTAATTCTTTCTATTTTTTTTTTTTAAGTTCTGTGGATCATGATACAAAAGAAAAGGAAAAGGAAATGCAGAAGGACGACAGTAGGTCTATCACTGGACGTACTTCCTCACTCTCCTCTGCAGCTTCCTCTTCTTGGACAGTGGCTGAACCCAGGGCTCCACCCCTGCTCCTGAGAGGGTGGGCCTGCAGAGGAAAGGGCAGGAAGGAGAGGAAGGGTACAGCTGTGTGCTGAGTCCCCATGCCACAACGCGGAGGCTACTTGGAGGGCTAGAGCAGCAATCTGATTTTCTAAAGTGAAATCCACGAGCTATGAGCATTGTGCGATGGTGCGGAGATTCCAGCGCCCTTATTAACAAGTAGGCCAAATGAGGACCAGAGTCATCTCCCGGTCTGTCATTATGATGGATACTGAAAAAAACTATCACGCGCGCGTGTGTGTGTGAAGTCACTTCTGTTGTGTCCCACTCTGTGACCCCATGGACTGGAGCCCACCAGGCTCCTCTGCCCACAGAATTCTCCAGGCAAGAATACTGGAGTGGGTATCCAGGCCCTCCTCTAGGGGATCTTCCAGACCCAAGGATCGACAGCGCATCTCTTATGTTTTCCTGCACTGGCAGGTGGGTTCTCTACCACTAGCGCCCACTCTAAAACTGCACTAATGATCTCATAATGGGGACACCAGTTCTACCAGAACAAATCCTACTTAGAAACATATGTGAGCTAAGATTTAAAAGCAGTTCCTTGCAGGTTTCAGACGTACAGGGAGACCTAAATCGTGTGATCAGCAGAGCAGCTCTAGGTCACGCGTGCACGAAATTCTGGCTGAAATCTGTTTTCTGAAGACTTATGCTCAGTGACAAATGTCTGCTTAAAATGAAATTTGGGACAGATATTAGTTTGGTAGGACTCCATCAAACACAACAAAAGTAAGGATTAGGGGTAGGGGAAAATCCTATAAACGAGACTTTCAGGAGTGACCAGAGCAAGGGAAACCAAAGGGGATTCTCGATACTTATGAATCTTTTTATATAGAAAATTACATTTGGTAAGTGCTAAGAAAACATTTATACTAATTTCTGAACCCAATATCATAAAAGGGGAAAAAGTTCTGTGGATCATGATACAAAAGAAAAGGAAAAGGAAATGCAGAAGGACGACAGTAGGTCTATCACTGGACGTCTTCCTCACTCTCCTCTGCAGCTTCCTCTTCTTGGACAGTGGCTGAACCCAGGGCTCCACCCCTGCTCCTGAGAGGGTGGGCCTGCAGAGGAAAGGGCAGGAAGGAGAGGAAGGGTACAGCTGTGTGCTGAGTCCCCATGCCACAACGCGGAGGCTACTTGGAGGGCTAGAGCAGCAATCTGATTTTCTAAAGTGAAATCCACGAGCTATGAGCATTGTGCGATGGTGCGGAGATTCCAGCGCCCTTATTAACAAGTAGGCCAAATGAGGACCAGAGTCATCTCCCGGTCTGTCATTATGATGGATACTGAAAAAAACTATCACGCGCGCGTGTGTGTGTGAAGTCACTTCTGTTGTGTCCCACTCTGTGACCCCATGGACTGGAGCCCACCAGGCTCCTCTGCCCACAGAATTCTCCAGGCAAGAATACTGGAGTGGGTATCCAGGCCCTCCTCTAGGGGATCTTCCAGACCCAAGGATCGAACGCGCATCTCTTATGTTTTCCTGCACTGGCAGGTGGGTTCTCTACCACTAGCGCCCACTCTAAAACTGCACTAATGATCTCATAATGGGGACACCAGTTCTACCAGAACAAATCCTACTTAGAAACATATGTGAGCTAAGATTTAAAAGCAGTTCCTTGCAGGTTTCAGACGTACAGGGAGACCTAAATCGTGTGATCAGCAGAGCAGCTCTAGGTCACGCGTGCACGAAATTCTGGCTGAAATCTGTTTTCTGAAGACTTATGCTCAGTGACAAATGTCTGCTTAAAATGAAATTTGGGACAGATATTAGTTTGGTAGGACTCCATCAAACACAACAAAAGTAAGGATTAGGGGTAGGGGAAAATCCTATAAACGAGACTTTCAGGAGTGACCAGAGCAAGGGAAACCAAAGGGGATTCTCGATACTTATGAATCTTTTTATATAGAAAATTACATTTGGTAAGTGCTAAGATCATTTATAGTCTAATCATTTCTAGTACCTTGGAAAAAATAATTAAAAAGAGCAAGAATTGAACCCCAGAAAGGCTCTGTCAGTTCTAGAAATAATTGCTTTCACTCCTCAATTTTTCAAAGTTTCTTTTTTTCAGTGGAGTCAACTGTCTCAGTCCACAGTCATATACAAGAATAGGACAGACTAACACAACCTTTAATTTCTTAGATTAACACAACAGAATTTGAGAACAGTATAAACACTGGAATAATTTTAAGGGAACAGACACTTGTTTTAGAGCCCTAAATAATTTAGTAAACCTAAACAGGGACACTGATTGTAATAATTTTGGGGAATTGGTGTTTTCAGTTAACTCTGGCCTTTGATTTGCTTTTAGACCTCTGTTTTCAGTCACAGGAGATCTAAATGCTGAAGTTCAGTGTTTTAGTAGGTGAAAGATGATTGCCAGGAACAGTAAAGTGTCTCCAAGTCAAATGACCATGTAGTCTCTACAAATATTTAATACTTTGTTCATTTATTCAACCGTTCACCAAATTTTTATTTCGCACATACTAGGCAAAATACAAACATCCCTACAATCTATTAAAAAGTACAACCGTAGATCCATTTGAGGATTTTTGACAGCTCCCATTTTCTGAGGCACCAGAAATTAAAAGACACTAAATTTGAGATCCTGAAACAATATACAAAACTTTGAAAGAAATAATGCACATTATTCTAATGTTTATTATGAAACTAAGAGACAAAAGGAAATATTTGATTGGTTTAATGGGAGATTTAAAAGACTTACCAAACTAGCTGATTTCTGAGAAGATGGAAAATAAGAAACTGTGCAAGTCTACTTTAAATAGTGTCTCTCAGAAACACCAACTGAATCTCAGAGTCTAAAGATTAGAAGTAATCCCTTCATTTTTTTTGATTCTCTCTTTTTTTTTTTTGATTCTCTTTTGTTAAGTCTTTGCTTTATTTCTTTTGTCTTTTCTCATTGTTCAGACCCAATCATACTTGATTTCTATGCAATTAATAAGACCACATTAGAAACTGCTCATAGAAAAAAAATCAGTAGAAAGGACAGAAGCACATCTAACAACAATGACAAAACAAAATAGGAAACTTTGTTGACAAGAAGGAAATAAGAGAGCTTCCCTGGCGGTCCAGTGGGTAAAGAGTTCACCTCGCAATGCAAGGGGCACAGGTTTGATCCCTGGCCCAAGAAGATCCCATGTGCCATGGAGCGGCTGGACCGGTGTGTCCAATTACAAGCTGGCACTCTGGAGCGCATGCACCCAGCGCCGGAGCTCTGCAACAAGAGAGGCCACTGTGATGGGAAGAATAAAGATGGGTGAAGAGGCCAAAATTAAAAAATGAAAAAGAAGTAAATAAGAGGTTTTCTAGTATAAAAAATAACCAGTTCCCAAGTGCCTATTCAATGGCAAGGAGGCACTGCACTACCAAAAAGTAAATCCATATGTACATGTCTATGGGCTTCCCTGGTGGCTCAATAGGGAAAGAATCTGCCTGCATTGCAGGAGACCTGGGCTTGATCGGTGGGTCAGAAGTTCCCCTGGAGGAGCAAACGGCTACCCATTCCAGTATTCTTGCTTGGAGAATACCATCGACAGAGGAGACTGAAGGGCTACAGTCCAGGGGGTTACAAAGAGTTAGACACAACTGAAGCGACCTGGCACGGACATATGTCTACAGGCCTAACAAATGATGAATGAATGATGGGTATAAAAAAGCAGTTGTCCTCCCCGCTCCTCCACACACACAAAAAGAAAAAAAACTTGTAAATGCATCATTATGAGAAGGGAAATATACACAATTAATTCCTATGAATGAGTCAAAGGTCCATATAATAATATTTGATTGGTTTAATGGGAGATTTAAAAGACTTACCAAACTAGCTGATTTCTGAGAAGATGGAAAATAAGAAACTGTGCAAGTCTACTTTAAATAGTGTCTCTCAGAAACACCAACTGAATCTCAGAGTCTAAAGATTAGAAGTAATCCCTTCATTTTTTTTGATTCTCTCTTTTTTTTTTTTGATTCTCTTTTGTTAAGTCTTTGCTTTATTTCTTTTGTCTTTTCTCATTGTTCAGACCCAATCATACTTGATTTCTATGCAATTAATAAGACCACATTAGAAACTGCTCATAGAAAAAAAATCAGTAGAAAGGACAGAAGCACATCTAACAACAATGACAAAACAAAATAGGAAACTTTGTTGACAAGAAGGAAATAAGAGAGCTTCCCTGGCGGTCCAGTGGGTAAAGAGTTCACCTCGCAATGCAAGGGGCACAGGTTTGATCCCTGGCCCAGGAAGATCCCATGTGCCATGGAGCGGCTGGACCGGTGTGTCCAATTACAAGCTGGCACTCTGGAGCGCATGCACCCAGCGCCGGAGCTCTGCAACAAGAGAGGCCACTGTGATGGGAAGAATAAAGATGGGTGAAGAGGCCAAAATTAAAAAATGAAAAAGAAGTAAATAAGAGGTTTTCTAGTATAAAAAATAACCAGTTCCCAAGTGCCTATTCAATGGCAAGGAGGCACTGCACTACCAAAAAGTAAATCCATATGTACATGTCTATGGGCTTCCCTGGTGGCTCAATAGGGAAAGAATCTGCCTGCATTGCAGGAGACCTGGGCTTGATCGGTGGGTCAGAAGTTCCTCTGGAGGAGCAAACGGCTACCCATTCCAGTATTCTTGCTTGGAGAATACCATCGACAGAGGAGACTGAAGGGCTACAGTCCAGGGGGTTACAAAGAGTTAGACACAACTGAAGCGACCTGGCACGGACATATGTCTACAGGCCTAACAAATGATGAATGAATGATGGGTATAAAAAAGCAGTTGTCCTCCCCGCTCCTCCACACACACAAAAAGAAAAAAAACTTGTAAATGCATCATTATGAGAAGGGAAATATACACAATTAATTCCTATGAATGAGTCAAAGGTCCATATAATAATACATAAAGCTGCTTTCCCCTGCCCCACCTACCCTCAAAAAACACTGTTGAGGAAAAACAAACTGAAAGGTATAAATTCAGTATGATCTCATGTATGCAAATTTGAAAAAAATTCCATATACATTGACACAGACATAATTCAATATGCAAATGTATAAATGGAATAAAATACAAAATCTTATCAGAGAAGTTATATTATCTATGGAGATGTCTAAATATTAGAAAGAATGGTACTTTTTTTTCACTTAAAAAATCGACATCCAAAGCAACTTTGGTTAAATTAACATTTTAAACTCTGGCCATGGAGACAGCAACCAAGTTGGTGAGCAGGAAGACCTGGGTTCGCATCCTTCCACACCGAACTAAAATGGTAACTATTTACAGAGCAGCTCTCAACGAGAATGATCTGAAGACTAGCAGAAAAGATCTTTTTCAGTTGCAAGTAGTTTCTCTCATTGGAGGGTTGGCTTTTCATCTTGCTTATGGTTTCCTTTGTTACGTGAAAGCTTTTCAGTTTATTTAGGTCCCATGTTTTAATGTTTGTTTTTTGTTTTCACTATTCCAGCAGGCAGGTCAAAAAAGATCTTGCTGTGACTTACGTCATGGACTTCTTCCTATCTTTTCCTCTAGGAGTTTTATAGTGTCCGGTCTTTCCACGTACCTCTTTAATCCATTTTGAGTATATTTTGCAAAGGAAGCAACTGGCAAGGCAGTAACCTCCAAAATATACACACAGTTCACGCTGCTCAATATTAAAACAAACAATCTAATAAAAAAAATGGGTAGAAGACCTAAATGGATATTCATCCAAAAAAGACACAGAGATGGCCAAGAGGCACATGAAATGATTCCCAACTTCGCTGATAACTGGAGAAGTGCAGATCAAAACTACAATGAGGTATCACCTCACACAGGTCAGAATGGTCATCGTCAAACAAGCTACAAACAATAAATGCTAGAGAGGATGTGGAGAAAGGGAACCTTCCTGCACTAGGAATGTAAACTGATACAGGCACTATGAAGAATATTATAAAGGTTTCTTTAAAAAACTAAAAACAGAACCATCATATGACCTAGCAATCCCACTACTGGGCATATACCTTGAAACAACTTCAGAAAGACACATACACACCAACCTTCACTGAGACACTATTTACAGTAGCCAGGACATGGGAGCAACCTAGATAGCCATGAGCAGAATGGATAAAGAGGATACAGCACACATATGCAATGGAGTATCACTCAACCCTACACAGGAACAAAACTGGGTCATTTGTAGAGATGTGGATGAACCTAGAGTCTGTCACACAGAGTGAAGTCAAAGAACAAAACAAATATCAAATTAATATATTAATGCATATATAGGGAGATCAGAAAAGAATGGAACTGGTGAGTCTCTTTGCAGGGCAGGAATAGAGATGCAGGCGTAGAGAATGGACACATGGACATGGGGGTGGGGGCAGGTAGGGCAGGATGTACCAAGAGATTAGGAATGACATGTATACACTACCATGTGTGAAAACAGACAGTTAGTGGGAATCTTTGATGACCTAGATGTATGGTACCTCAACTCAGTGCTCTGTGATGACCTAGATGGAGGGGATTGGAGAGGGATGGGAGGGAGGTGCAAGCGGGAGGGGGTATATGTATACCGTATAGCTGATTCACTTCATTGTACAACAGAAACTAACACAAGATGGCAAAGCAACTATACCCAAATTAAAAAAGAAAGATCTTCTTCAATGGAAAATCTAAACCACAACATGATCAGTAGGAGGGGCAGAGAGGCAGGATGCCCTTTTAAATTTGAGTATATTTTGCAAAATGGCAGCACCCCAAAAAGTTCACGCTGCTAAATTAAAACAAACAATCTAATAAAAAAAATGGGTAGAAGACCTAAATGGATATTCATCCAAAAAAGACACAGAGATGGCCAAGAGGCACATGAAATGATTCCCAACTTCGCTGATAACTGGAGAAGTGCAGATCAAAACTACAATGAGGTATCACCTCACACAGGTCAGAATGGTCATCGTCAAACAAGCTACAAACAATAAATGCTAGAGAGGATGTGGAGAAAGGGAACCTTCCTGCACTAGGAATGTAAACTGATACAGGCACTATGAAGAATATTATAAAGGTTTCTTTAAAAAACTAAAAACAGAACCATCATATGACCTAGCAATCCCACTACTGGGCATATACCTTGAAACAACTTCAGAAAGACACATACACACCAACCTTCACTGAGACACTATTTACAGTAGCCAGGACATGGGAGCAACCTAGATAGCCATGAGCAGAATGGATAAAGAGGATACAGCACACATATGCAATGGAGTATCACTCAACCCTACACAGGAACAAAACTGGGTCATTTGTAGAGATGTGGATGAACCTAGAGTCTGTCACACAGAGTGAAGTCAAAGAACAAAACAAATATCAAATTAATATATTAATGCATATATAGGGAGATCAGAAAAGAATGGAACTGGTGAGTCTCTTTGCAGGGCAGGAATAGAGATGCAGGCGTAGAGAATGGACACATGGACATGGGGGTGGGGGCAGGTAGGGCAGGATGTACCAAGAGATTAGGAATGACATGTATACACTACCATGTGTGAAAACAGACAGTTAGTGGGAATCTTTGATGACCTAGATGTATGGTACCTCAACTCAGTGCTCTGTGATGACCTAGATGGAGGGGATTGGAGAGGGATGGGAGGGAGGTGCAAGCGGGAGGGGGTATATGTATACCGTATAGCTGATTCACTTCATTGTACAACAGAAACTAACACAAGATGGCAAAGCAACTATACCCAAATTAAAAAAGAAAGATCTTCTTCAATGGAAAATCTAAACCACAACATGATCAGTAGGAGGGGCAGAGAGGCAGAGATGCCACATAGTCAAGACCTACGTCCCCAGCTAGGTATCCCACAGACAGGAGGAAAATCACAAATGCAGAGATTTCCCCCAGGTATCAAGGAGTCTGAGCCCAACATCGGGCTCCTAGGCCTGGGGTCCTGCACCAGGAACATGAGCCCACAGAATTCCTAGCTTTGAAGGCCAGTAGAGCTCGAGTCAGGAGAACCAGAGGCTATCAGAAACAGAGACTCTACTCTTAAAGGACATGTGTAAAATCAGAAGCAATAATTGGAAAGGAGCCTGATTCAGATATACTTGCTGGTCTAAAGAGGAAATGGGACTTACCATGGTGACAGAGACAGTGGTGGCAGCCCCTTTTAGGAGCTTATTCTACCATAAGAACACGAGTGCTGGATAAAACCATTCTGGAGACGTCCCTCTAGTTTATCAGTGTCTGGACCTGGACCTGCCCCACATGTGAACTTGTCAGCATCAGTCCCAGGAGGCCGACACCAAGCAGCCAGCCTTGTGGGACACAGCTTCACCCACAATCAGGCTAGCATCAGACCTGGGACTCCTGAGTTATGCAGGCAGCTATAATGGACACAGCCCCACCTACCAGGGGCCAGCAGCCTTGCACAAGGCAGAGCCTTGCTACCCAACAGCCTGGGGGCCAGCCACATCACTACACCCACAGTAGTCAGTCCCACCCCAACAGAAGTGCCCATGAAGCCCACATAGCAAGAGAAACTCCTAGATTACATAGCTCAGGCGAACAGAAGGGAGTGTGTACCTTAGCTCCATAGAGGTCTCCTACATAAGGTCAAATTTCCATGATCAGGACAGGTGAAGAATAGGTGAACACCGTGAAAAACCTAACACTTACAAGATATAAAGAACAAATACAGCTGAAGAATACAACAACTGAAATAAAAAAGAAGGAATCTACAATGGATTTCATGATACAGAGAAAAGGAGCAACAAGCTGGAAGACACAGTAGTGAAGAACTCTCAAGTTTAACAGAAAAATAAAAAGAAAGATCTTCTTCAATGGAAAATCTAAACCACAACATGATCAGTAGGAGGGGCAGAGAGGCAGAGATGCCACATAGTCAAGACCTACGTCCCCAGCTAGGTATCCCACAGACAGGAGGAAAATCACAAATGCAGAGATTTCCCCCAGGTATCAAGGAGTCTGAGCCCAACATCGGGCTCCTAGGCCTGGGGTCCTGCACCAGGAACATGAGCCCACAGAATTCCTAGCTTTGAAGGCCAGTAGAGCTCGAGTCAGGAGAACCAGAGGCTATCAGAAACAGAGACTCTACTCTTAAAGGACATGTGTAAAATCAGAAGCAATAATTGGAAAGGAGCCTGATTCAGATATACTTGCTGGTCTAAAGAGGAAATGGGACTTACCATGGTGACAGAGACAGTGGTGGCAGCCCCTTTTAGGAGCTTATTCTACCATAAGAACACGAGTGCTGGATAAAACCATTCTGGAGACGTCCCTCTAGTTTATCAGTGTCTGGACCTGGACCTGCCCCACATGTGAACTTGTCAGCATCAGTCCCAGGAGGCCGACACCAAGCAGCCAGCCTTGTGGGACACAGCTTCACCCACAATCAGGCTAGCATCAGACCTGGGACTCCTGAGTTATGCAGGCAGCTATAATGGACACAGCCCCACCTACCAGGGGCCAGCAGCCTTGCACAAGGCAGAGCCTTGCTACCCAACAGCCTGGGGGCCAGCCACATCACTACACCCACAGTAGTCAGTCCCACCCCAACAGAAGTGCCCATGAAGCCCACATAGCAAGAGAAACTCCTAGATTACATAGCTCAGGCGAACAGAAGGGAGTGTGTACCTTAGCTCCATAGAGGTCTCCTACATAAGGTCAAATTTCCATGATCAGGACAGGTGAAGAATAGGTGAACACCGTGAAAAACCTAACACTTACAAGATATAAAGAACAAATACAGCTGAAGAATACAACAACTGAAATAAAAAAGAAGGAATCTACAATGGATTTCATGATACAGAGAAAAGGAGCAACAAGCTGGAAGACACAGTAGTGAAGAACTCTCAAGTTTAACAGAAAAATAAAAAGAATTTCAAAAAAAATGAGGATATATTAAGAGACCTCAGGACAAGATTAAGTATACTAATATTCTTACTATAAGAGTCCCAGAGAGAAAAAAGAGGAAGAAGGAGGTATAGAACCAATTTGAAGACACAACATCTAAAAATTTCCCTAGCCTGGGAAAGGAAATGGACATCCAAGTCTGGGAAACTCAGATAATACCAAGTAAGTGAACCAAAGAAGCCTACACAAAGGTATATTAGAATTAAAATGACAAAATTAAAGATAAACAAGAATATTACAAGCAACAAGAGAAAAACAACTTGTTACAAATAAGGGAGCTCACAAAAGGCTATCAGTTGTCAATTCACCAGAAATTCTGCAGGCCAGAAGAGAGTGACATGATATATTCAAAGTGATGAAAGGAAAAAATAAACCCACAATTAAAGATACCTTACTCAGCAAGGTTATAATTCATATTTGAAGGAGAGATGAAGACTCTCGGAGACAATAAAAAGCTAATGGAGTCCAGGACTACTAAACCGGCTTTATGCACAGGTGCATGCCCAGTTGTGTCTGACTCTTTGTGATCCAATGGATTGGGCGGCTCTGTTCATGGAATTTTTCAGACAAGAATATTGGAGTGGGTAGCCATTTTCGACTCCAGGGAATCTTTCTGATCCAGGGATCAACCCACGTCTCTAGTGTCTCCTGCATTGGCAGGTGGATTCGTTACCCTTGTGTCACTTTGGAAGCCCCAGAAACTGGCTTTGTAAGAGACATTAAAAGAATTTCTTTAAGTAAAGGAGAGAACAGAACAACTCATTAAAAGAACTTCTCTTAGCAAAGAAAACCATACAACCAGAAATACTGAAACTATGAAAGGAAAAACTCATTGGTAAAAGCAAACAAACAATAAAGCTGGCAGTGTCAGGCTCCATGATATCAAGCTATACAACAAAGCCACAGTCATCAAAACAGTATAGTGCTGGCACAAAACCAAACACATAGATAAATGGAACAGAAAAGAGAGTCCAGGAATAAACCTACACTTATACAGGCAATTAGTCAATGACAAAGGAGACACCAATACACAACAAAGATAAGATAGGTTCTTCTATATATGGTATTGGGAAAACTGGACACTTACTTGCATATGAATCAAACTGTACTACCTTTTCACACCACATAAAAAATAAACTCAAAATGGATTGAAAACTTAATTGACCTGAAACCACCACACATAGGCAGCATACTTCTTGGCAATGACCTTGGCAATAACTTTCTGGATATACTTTCTTAGGCAAGGAAAACAAAAGTAAATACTAAAAAATGTGACTGCATCAAGCTAGAAAGCTTTTAAACAATGAAGGAAACTACTAACACTATGAAAAGGCTGCCTACTGAACAGGAGAAGATATTTGCAAATGCACCTCTGATATGCTCTTAATATCCCAAAAATACAATACTCATACAACTCAACATCAAAAAATGAAACAACTGGCTGAAAACTGGACAGAGAGCCTGAACACTTTTCCAAAAAAGACATACAGACAGCAACAAACACATGAAAAGAAATGCTCAAAGTTAGTAGTCATCAGGGAAATGCAAATGAAAATCACAGTGAGATATCACTTCACATCTGTTAGAACAGTTATTATCAAAAAAAGACAACAAATGTTGATGAGGATGTAGATAAAAAGAAACCCCAGAAAATTGTTGGTGAGAATGCAGTCACTATGGAAAATAATATGGAAGTTCTTCAAAAAACAGAACTACCATGAGATCCAGAAATTCACCTCTGGGCATTATTTGGACAAAAATAAAGATTCACAAAGATGCACGTACCCCTGTGTTCCATGCAGTGCTATCTACAACAGGAAAAATATGGAAACAACTTGAATGTCTATAGATAAATGGGTCAAAGAAACGGTACATATACTCAATTGGAATATGAGTCATAAAAAAGAAGGAAATCACGCCATTTATGGCAACACAGATGGAGCTAGAGGGTATTATGCTCAGGGAAGTTCAGACAAGGAAAGGCAAAGGTTGTATGACTTTAGTTATATATGGAATCTAAAAACCAAAACAAATGAATAAATACATAAGAACAGACTCATAGCTACAGAAAACAATAGGTGGTTACCAGAGGGAAGGGGGCTGAGTGAAGAGTGAAACAGTTGAGGGAGATTAAGAGGTAAAACCTTCTGGGTTTCCCTGGTGGTCCAACGGGTAGAGAGTCCACCTTGCAGTGCAAGGGACACCGGTTTGATCTCTGGCTTGGGAAGATCCCATGTGCCACAGAGTGGCTGGACTGATGTGTCTAATTATGAGCCGGCACTCTGGAGCGCATGCACCCAAAGCTGGTGCTCTGCACCGGGAGAAGTCACCGCAATGGGAGACCCACACAGGCCAAAGAATAAAGACGGATGCAAATAAATAAATACAAAACCAATTTTAAAAGAGGCCAGAATTAACAAAGAAAGAAAAAGAGGTAAAATCTTCCAATTACAAAAGAAAAAGTGAGTCTTAGGGACAAAATGTCCAGCATGGGGAATATAATTAGTTTTATTGTCATAGTTTTGTCTGTTGACAGATGGCAATTGGACATATTATCATAAACATTTTGCAATGTACAGAAACATTGAATCACTGTCCTGTGCACCTAGAATAAGCATAATGATATAGGTGAGTTATGCCTCAATTAAAAAAAACTGTAAACACTGGGAAGAAACACATAAGCAACATGTTAATAATGATGTAGATAAAAGAAACCCCAGAAAATTGTTGGTGAGAATGCAGTCACTATGGAAAATAATATGGAAGTTCTTCAAAAAACAGAACTACCATGAGATCCAGAAATTCACCTCTGGGCATTATTTGGACAAAAATAAAGATTCACAAAGATGCACGTAAGCCTGTGGTGCATGCAGTGCTATCTACAACAGGAAAAATATGGAAACAACTTGAATGTCTATAGATAAATGGGTCAAAGAAACGGTACATATACTCAATTGGAATATGAGTCATAAAAAAGAAGGAAATCACGCCATTTATGGCAACACAGATGGAGCTAGAGGGTATTATGCTCAGGGAAGTTCAGACAAGGAAAGGCAAAGGTTGTATGACTTTAGTTATATATGGAATCTAAAAACCAAAACAAATGAATAAATACATAAGAACAGACTCATAGCTACAGAAAACAATAGGTGGTTACCAGAGGGAAGGGGGCTGAGTGAAGAGTGAAACAGTTGAGGGAGATTAAGAGGTAAAACCTTCTGGGTTTCCCTGGTGGTCCAACGGGTAGAGAGTCCACCTTGCAGTGCAAGGGACACCGGTTTGATCTCTGGCTTGGGAAGATCCCATGTGCCACAGAGTGGCTGGACTGATGTGTCTAATTATGAGCCGGCACTCTGGAGCGCATGCACCCAAAGCTGGTGCTCTGCACCGGGAGAAGTCACCGCAATGGGAGACCCACACAGGCCAAAGAATAAAGACGGATGCAAATAAATAAATACAAAACCAATTTTAAAAGAGGCCAGAATTAACAAAGAAAGAAAAAGAGGTAAAATCTTCCAATTACAAAAGAAAAAGTGAGTCTTAGGGACAAAATGTCCAGCATGGGGAATATAATTAGTTTTATTGTCATAGTTTTGTCTGTTGACAGATGGCAATTGGACATATTATCATAAACATTTTGCAATGTACAGAAACATTGAATCACTGTCCTGTGCACCTAGAATAAGCATAATGATATAGGTGAGTTATGCCTCAATTAAAAAAAACTGTAAACACTGGGAAGAAACACATAAGCAACATGTTAATAATGATGGTTGACTTTGGGAGGTAGCTATTATGGGTGGTTTTTAATTTTTCCCTTATGTTTTTATGTATTGCTAATTTTCTGCAATCAACATGTACTGGTAATAAAACTGGAAAGAAAAAGAAAACAAATCCACTGAAAATAATAAAATATGACAGTAGATACACAAACTTTATTATTTCCTATAGGTGTAAATTACTTCATAATAAAATGTAATGTATTTTTAAATTTTGTGATTTAAAAGAAGCATCTTGTAGAAATTTAGGCAATTAGAAGGAACTATTTCAGTAAGTCCAATCTTTTTTTACTGTTGAGACCAGAATATACAAGGCTGATATTTTCCATCTCTATCAAGAGGAACAATGGAGAATTAATATAAAGGAGGAACTGTCTTGATATAAATCACTGGCACTTTTGGCAAATGGGTGGTCATTTCTAGAAGGAAGTGAATTATCTGAGCATATTAATAATTATATTGAATCCTCTAGCTTTAAGGGTGCTCCAACTCACACAGCATCCCTGAAGGTTATTCTTTCTTCCTTATGGAGTGTGAATGTGAAGCTTTAGGGGCATGGTCAGTGGATGGTCCATTTTCATTGTTGCTGAATGTGGATAATCAGCGTCTTGATTTTGCAATAACAACTGGCACAATGATGAAGAATCTGCCTGCCAATGAAGGAGATCCTAGAGACGTGAGTTCAGTCCCAGGAACGGAAAGGTACCCTAGAGAAAGAAATGGCATTCCGCTCCAGTATTCTTGCCTGGAAAATTTCAGCAGAACCTGATGAGTTGCAACAGTCCATGGGATCACAAAGACTCAGACACAACTGAGGGAATGAGGACACACAAAGTATTGATTAGCTGTGTAAGACCACAACTGACTTTTCATTTTAAACCCCTCACAAAACTCCCTTTTAATTCAAACTGCCATTAGACATTTTCTAATGTAACTCCAAGGAGTTCTTTGGGTGCTGGGGGCCTCTAGCCAGAAAGGAAGCTGAGCACATTTTAACTTTGGATCATGTGTAATTTTTAGGATTAACAGTAAGAGCCAGAGCATTTTGTTTGTTTTTAAATCACAGTGGCAAATAAGTTGGGAACATTTCACTCGTGAGGCAAGGCTCACTTGAGATATATGGTTAAACATGAGGGGTGAAAATAAATCACAGGCACAAGTGGTATTACACAGCCCACATTTTTCTGAAAACATAGTCTCCGTGCATGAGGATTAGATATATACCCACAATAAGAGAGCATATTGACCTATAATTTTCAATATTACATCCTTGTATTTTTTATTATATGCTATTTTTCAACTGGTAGAAGAACATGGTCTCATAAAGCTAATATTTATTCTTCCATGTTTATAGACCTAGTAGTGCACTTGGGGAAATGAGAAACTCCAAGAAGCCAAACAGAATGTGGTGTCCTGAGGACCCAAGAAGAGAGGACCGGAAAATTGCCCTGTTTAAAAAATCAGGCCCAGAAGCTTGGTTACAAAGGTTTAAATAATTCAGCACCACGAGGTAAGGGGAGCCTTTGGTGTTACGTCTGTGTCTATAATAGCAGTCCTTTTTTTTTTTTTATAGGCAATAAGTCTTATCATGTAGGATTCTTCACTTTCACACATAGCAAAGAAAAAGAGTCCTTTAGTCTAGTTCCCAAGTGCAACTCTGTACTTGCTATATGTATTCTGTGTAATCCAGGGCAAAAAGAAAGCATAGTCTACATAGCAACCAAGACACTCCTAACTGCATCTTAAAGACATGAACTCCTCTCATTTTGTTATTAAGGAAACTCTGTACTACAGGCTTCCCTGGTAGCTCAGTCTGTAAAGAATCCACCTGCCAATGCAGGAGACCCAGGTTTGATCCTTGAAGGAAGAAATGGCAACCCATCCCAGTATTCTTGTCTGGGAAATCCCATGGACAGAGGAGCCTAGTGGGCTTGAGTTCATGGGGTTGCAAAGAGTTGGACATGACTGAGCAGGTAAACAGCAATAATAATAAAACTCTGTATTAGGGAATTCAATGATTCCTTACGTTAAACTGAAATAAAACCATAATGAATGAGACTTTGTTTATCTATGGAAAGGTGGTGGTTGTAGTACAGTAAATGTCTCAAGAGATCAGAGCCTTAACAATGCTTTTATGGGAAAAATTTCCTGAAGCTCTCTGCTCCTATGCCCTTTCCCATCCACATGGAGCCTTGAGATGTTGGAAGACTTTAGAGAAATAAATCGAGGTGTGACTCCATTCTCTACACGCCTGAAGAATGAAATGGGGTGCGGGAAGAGATGCTGGACAATAAGTGAGACACAAGACAGAAATGTGGATAGAAGCTGGGTGAGGAAGGCGTACTGGCGCTGATGGGAGAGTTTCAGCTGCAGTAAAGGCCTCCTGTAAAGCCCTGCACCTTGAGCCTCGAATTCCTAAGGCAGTTTAAGACCTAAAGGCAGAAGCTTGGGGAAATGAGAAACTCCAAGAAGCCAAACAGAATGTGGTGTCCTGAGGACCCAAGAAGAGAGGACCGGAAAATTGCCCTGTTTAAAAAATCAGGCCCAGAAGCTTGGTTACAAAGGTTTAAATAATTCAGCACCACGAGGTAAGGGGAGCCTTTGGTGTTACGTCTGTGTCTATAATAGCAGCCTTTTTTTTTTTTTATAGGCAATAAGTCTTATCATGTAGGATTCTTCACTTTCACACATAGCAAAGAAAAAGAGTCCTTTAGTCTAGTTCCCAAGTGCAACTCTGTACTTGCTATATGTATTCTGTGTAATCCAGGGCAAAAAGAAAGCATAGTCTACATAGCAACCAAGACACTCCTAACTGCATCTTAAAGACATGAACTCCTCTCATTTTGTTATTAAGGAAACTCTGTACTACAGGCTTCCCTGGTAGCTCAGTCTGTAAAGAATCCACCTGCCAATGCAGGAGACCCAGGTTTGATCCTTGAAGGAAGAAATGGCAACCCATCCCAGTATTCTTGTCTGGGAAATCCCATGGACAGAGGAGCCTAGTGGGCTTGAGTTCATGGGGTTGCAAAGAGTTGGACATGACTGAGCAGGTAAACAGCAATAATAATAAAACTCTGTATTAGGGAATTCAATGATTCCTTACGTTAAACTGAAATAAAACCATAATGAATGAGACTTTGTTTATCTATGGAAAGGTGGTGGTTGTAGTACAGTAAATGTCTCAAGAGATCAGAGCCTTAACAATGCTTTTATGGGAAAAATTTCCTGAAGCTCTCTGCTCCTATGCCCTTTCCCATCCACATGGAGCCTTGAGATGTTGGAAGACTTTAGAGAAATAAATCGAGGTGTGACTCCATTCTCTACACGCCTGAAGAATGAAATGGGGTGCGGGAAGAGATGCTGGACAATAAGTGAGACACAAGACAGAAATGTGGATAGAAGCTGGGTGAGGAAGGCGTACTGGCGCTGATGGGAGAGTTTCAGCTGCAGTAAAGGCCTCCTGTAAAGCCCTGCACCTTGATCCTCGAATTCCTAAGGCAGTTTAAGACCAGGAACAGAGAGCTAAAACAGGGATGCACGACACAAAGCAAGTGAGAAACTACCCCCTCGCTACTGACCTTTTTCTAGTCTTCCCTCAGGTTTCAGACGCTCTGCTCCTTCCTCTCTCTGTGAATGAGCTGAGGACGCCTTGGTGACCCCAGCCCCACTACCTCCTCCGTGGTCCAGGCCTTCTCCTTTCAGCAAGTCCCTAAAGCTCTCAATTCTCTCCTATTTTCCTGCACTGAGTCCTGATGTTATTGCCCCCAGATCCATGTTCCCGTGTCAAACAACCGTGGTCTCCTCTAACCACCAGAAATTCTGGTTCTCCAAGCAAGCATCCATATACACATACAGGTGCATTTCTAGACAGCTGTAAAGCCAAAGCAAGCCCAGAGGAGAAGCATGATGGGGGGAGAAGAGAATGGCACCCAGAGTTAAAAACTGGAGTCCAAAGGGACAGTCAGTGCGAATTTGCTGCGTGACTTGGGGAACTCAGAGCAGTGCTCTGCGACAACCTGGCGGGACAGGGTGGGAGGGACCTGCGTATACCCATGGCTGAATCACGCTGATGTATGGCAGAAACCAACACAGTATTATGAAGCAATTATACTTCAATTAAAAATAAATTAAAACCCTGTGGACTAGGCTCAGTCCACCATTTGCTCAGCTCTGCCTTGTGCAGCATGCTCATTTCTCACAAGCCTGGTCCTCCTCTTTAACCTGTGGAAGCGTGAAGGAGGTTTGTATGGGGTTATCACACCAACTGGGGACTCGGGGCAGGGGCGTTGTTGGTCTTTAGTTCCTGGCAGGCAGGACTACTACCTTTTTTCCAAAAACCTGTGGACCCATCTTGCATCATAAAGAAGCAAACCCTGGGGCCTTCCTTGATGGTCCAGTGGTTAAGACTCAGTGCTTCCAACGCAAGGGGCATAGGTCTGATCACTGGTTGGGGAGCTAAAATCCTACATGCCACGTCAAGAAAATATTGTTTTTTAAAAAAGAAGTACCCCCCTCAAAATGTCAATAGTATCCCCAATGAGGAACACGAACAGATGATTTTTAATGCTCCTGTCGCCAGTCTGTATTCTCAAACTTAGCGGAACACAGAAAATTTAAGAGACTCAGAACAAAACTATGAGAATAAATAAATTTGCAGATTGTATGATTTCACAGACTCTGAAAAATGGGTTTCTCTCTCCTGAAGAGAAAAAGAATGATAGAGACTTGAGTCTAGGATGATTCAGGGCAATTCTGACCAAAGCATTCTCTGTCTCCACGCCAGAAAAAATAAACTGTCATGTGAGAAAATCAGGAATCACTTAGGCTTCTGGGCAATAAGGTTCCAAGAAAAGAGAATCCATAGGAGGATTCAAAAGGAAAGTGGGTACCTAGGTATGAAGCTCTGAAAACAGAGGCTCATTGGCTTCAGACAGTTCAAGTGGGGTCCTCCTTTCAGAGAAGGGAAGAGCACTGAGGTAACTTGTCAAGCTCTCTCCAGCACCTCTTTTTAATACAGATATTCTCGTTACATCTCTGCACACCAGAGCGTCCTACCAAAAGGACACATTGGAGATTTAGTGATGGAGACACAACATCCCACCCCCGCCCACTCCCCTCTCTAGGTACCACGCCTCACCCTTCAAAGGGAGCCAGTCCTGGGGCCCAGCAATGAAGAGTGCAGTGGAAGAACTGGAGCCCAGCCCAGAACTGCGGAGAAATCTACTTTGATTTCTCAGTAGAAATCAAAGACATAAAAACAAATCCACAGTAGAGGGCTATTAGGGAAGAAAACATTTGTCACCGTGGACAGAATAAAAGTCCAACCAAAAGGAATAAACACCCGTGGAAAAAGACGTGCTGTTGCAAGGAAAACCACCAGGTCCCTCCCTCCCTTGCTCTGCATCTAGTTCTGTCCACTCAATGTGCCAAGCTGTATCTGCTCACTTGATCCACTTTCCATCTAATAAAGAGTCGTGGATTGCTTTCAGCCTATAGGCAGGTCTTTGTTAGAAAGTACTTCCAGAAGTAAAGTGGTTTACTGGTACCATCTCAACAGCACAACATGCATTTCCAGAATAAACTGCTTCCTCTGATAGCAACCTTTGTCCTTAAGTCAGCAACACTACAGTGAGCGATCTTTCGGGCTGTTTTAATGCACATGCATTAAACTACCACCCGGTTCTACCAAAATAAATCATACGCTGAGCAACCCTTGGTAAAGCTGAATGAAAACATGCTGGCTACTTGAAAACCGTCATGATGGTAGCATTAGTTGCTATCGACAGATGCAGTTGTGATTTTCAATGATTCAAAGTGTATTTTATCTGCAAGGGCTTAGCTAATTGAAAGTACTTAACCAAATCTGATATATGTAGACACTCAATATAAATTTGATGAATCTATTCAGTTAGAATTTATGAACACATAAATAAAATTATTTTAAGTCGAGAAAATCAGACTTAGGCTTCTGGGCAATAAGGTTCCTCCTAGGAGGATTCAAAAGGAAAGTGGGTACCTAGGTATGAAGCTCTGAAAACAGAGGCTCATTGGCTTCAGACAGTTCAAGTGGGGTCCTCCTTTCAGAGAAGGGAAGAGCACTGAGGTAACTTGTCAAGCTCTCTCCAGCACCTCTTTTTAATACAGATATTCTCGTTACATCTCTGCACACCAGAGCGTCCTACCAAAAGGACACATTGGAGATTTAGTGATGGAGACACAACATCCCACCCCCGCCCACTCCCCTCTCTAGGTACCACGCCTCACCCTTCAAAGGGAGCCAGTCCTGGGGCCCAGCAATGAAGAGTGCAGTGGAAGAACTGGAGCCCAGCCCAGAACTGCGGAGAAATCTACTTTGATTTCTCAGTAGAAATCAAAGACATAAAAACAAATCCACAGTAGAGGGCTATTAGGGAAGAAAACATTTGTCACCGTGGACAGAATAAAAGTCCAACCAAAAGGAATAAACACCCGTGGAAAAAGACGTGCTGTTGCAAGGAAAACCACCAGGTCCCTCCCTCCCTTGCTCTGCATCTAGTTCTGTCCACTCAATGTGCCAAGCTGTATCTGCTCACTTGATCCACTTTCCATCTAATAAAGAGTCGTGGATTGCTTTCAGCCTATAGGCAGGTCTTTGTTAGAAAGTACTTCCAGAAGTAAAGTGGTTTACTGGTACCATCTCAACAGCACAACATGCATTTCCAGAATAAACTGCTTCCTCTGATAGCAACCTTTGTCCTTAAGTCAGCAACACTACAGTGAGCGATCTTTCGGGCTGTTTTAATGCACATGCATTAAACTACCACCCGGTTCTACCAAAATAAATCATACGCTGAGCAACCCTTGGTAAAGCTGAATGAAAACATGCTGGCTACTTGAAAACCGTCATGATGGTAGCATTAGTTGCTATCGACAGATGCAGTTGTGATTTTCAATGATTCAAAGTGTATTTTATCTGCAAGGGCTTAGCTAATTGAAAGTACTTAACCAAATCTGATATATGTAGACACTCAATATAAATTTGATGAATCTATTCAGTTAGAATTTATGAACACATAAATAAAATTATTTTAAGTCATGTGAGGGATATGTTATTTCTAATATCCTTGCAACATCCCACAGAGTATGTAATAATGAATATGAGAAGTAGCATATCAAGTTTCTTCTCATTTATGTCTGTCTCCCAGTGAAATCAAAGGATTACAATCTGTGCATAATCTACTTCCTGAGTTCTTAATGCAACAGGGTAGGACTATTATCCATTTTAAAAAGATCCCTGAAACTGAACAATAACTTCCATGAGACAAATGGAAAAGTTGACACATACCTTAAGAGCTCTGGGAGAGGAGAAGACAAATGTGTTTGTTGGGGACTTGATTGAAAGCAGGTATTCACAACACTCTTTTCAATGGAAGCTGCTCACCAAGGAAGTCCCACAGAAGACAGTGTGGCTCCGACACGCCAGATGCTTCTGCACGGAGAGAAAAGCAGACCGTGAGGACACATCCACGGATACTGCCACTGCCAGTATCGACCATCGTGCTCCAAACGCACAGCAGTGGCACCTACCGCTGTCACTAAGATAACTATTAACTGTTATTAAATTTCTACCCATAGATCTTCTTATTCACGAAAGGCAGGGTGGGATGGCAACTTTTTCAGCACTGTCTTTGGTGGCTTAGTTGCTAACTCGTGTCCGACTCTTGCGGCCCCCTGGATGGTAGCCCACCAGGCTCCTCTGTCCACGGGATTCTCCAGGCGAGAATACTGGAGTGGGTGGCCCCTTTCTTCTCCAGGGGATCTTCCCAACCCAGGGATCAAACCCAGGTCTCCCGCACTGACCACGGGTTCTTTACCGACTGAGCTATGACGGAAGCCTCAGCACTGCCCTTAGAAGCATCCAAAGGCGAGCAGTATTTTATCAACAAATCAAGTCTGCTCTGGGCCTTCTCTAACCAGATGAGGGTTGAAGGATGGTGTTTGGCCTGAAATTGGCAACATTACTCTTCACTGAGAGCCCATCAGCTGTGAGGCCTAGACACGGGCTCTCTGATCTGAGGGACGAGCCTGCCGTTGGAAGGCACTGGCCCCATTGGAAAAACGCCACTATTTGGGGGAAATAAGTTTACAAGGGCTTAAAAACCAAATCTGATATATGAGACACTCAATATAAATTTGATGAATCTATTCAGTTAGAATTTATGAACACATAAATAAAATTATTTTAAGTCATGTGAGGGATATGTTATTTCTAATATCCTTGCAACATCCCACAGAGTATGTAATAATGAATATGAGAAGTAGCATATCAAGTTTCTTCTCATTTATGTCTGTCTCCCAGTGAAATCAAAGGATTACAATCTGTGCATAATCTACTTCCTGAGTTCTTAATGCAACAGGGTAGGACTATTATCCATTTTAAAAAGATCCCTGAAACTGAACAATAACTTCCATGAGACAAATGGAAAAGTTGACACATACCTTAAGAGCTCTGGGAGAGGAGAAGACAAATGTGTTTGTTGGGGACTTGATTGAAAGCAGGTATTCACAACACTCTTTTCAATGGAAGCTGCTCACCAAGGAAGTCCCACAGAAGACAGTGTGGCTCCGACACGCCAGATGCTTCTGCACGGAGAGAAAAGCAGACCGTGAGGACACATCCACGGATACTGCCACTGCCAGTATCGACCATCGTGCTCCAAACGCACAGCAGTGGCACCTACCGCTGTCACTAAGATAACTATTAACTGTTATTAAATTTCTACCCATAGATCTTCTTATTCACGAAAGGCAGGGTGGGATGGCAACTTTTTCAGCACTGTCTTTGGTGGCTTAGTTGCTAACTCGTGTCCGACTCTTGCGGCCCCCTGGATGGTAGCCCACCAGGCTCCTCTGTCCACGGGATTCTCCAGGCGAGAATACTGGAGTGGGTGGCCCCTTTCTTCTCCAGGGGATCTTCCCAACCCAGGGATCAAACCCAGGTCTCCCGCACTGACCACGGGTTCTTTACCGACTGAGCTATGACGGAAGCCTCAGCACTGCCCTTAGAAGCATCCAAAGGCGAGCAGTATTTTATCAACAAATCAAGTCTGCTCTGGGCCTTCTCTAACCAGATGAGGGTTGAAGGATGGTGTTTGGCCTGAAATTGGCAACATTACTCTTCACTGAGAGCCCATCAGCTGTGAGGCCTAGACACGGGCTCTCTGATCTGAGGGACGAGCCTGCCGTTGGAAGGCACTGGCCCCATTCCCCAGATAAGATAATTAAAGGCACAGATTCCTGAGATCAGGCTTAAAACCAGGGCGTCAAAACCCAAAAGGCCTCAGTGCTGAGTCGTTCCTCATTTTGCTCTGTGCTCTGTGTGATTAAGAAAAGGAGTTCACTTGGTGCAACCAATAGGGAGACCAGTACGCAGCTTCCTGGACAACAACAACAAACAGAGTTACCATGTGATCCCACAAGCCCACTCCTGGGCATGTATCAGAAAATACGTCAACTCTGCACCCCAATGCTCACAGCAGCACTATTTACAACCGTCAAGATATGGAAGCAACCTAAATAAATGTCCATCCGCAGAGGGACGGATGAGAACATGTGGCACATATATATTAGGGAATATTACTCAAACATAAAAAAGAGTGAAATAATGCCATCTACAGTAACATGGATGGAGATTACTACATTAAGTGAAGTCAATCAAAGACAAATGTCATATAAGATCACTTATATGTGGAATCAAAAAATAATACAAAAGAACTTACAAAACAGAATCAGACTCACAGACATAGAAAACAAATACATAAGGGGTAAGGGGGGAGGGAGGCAAGTTAGAAGCATGGGATTAATGGATAAACAATAAACAAATAAACAACAAGGATCTACTACATGGCACGGGGAACTATATTCAATACCTTGCAATAACTCACAGTGGAAAATAATCTTAAAATACACATGAAACTGAATCACTCTACTGTACACACCAAACTAACACCTTACTGTATACAGCTACACTTCAATGAAAAAGAAAAAATATTTCATAAATAGAAATATTAGTGACAAGAAAACAGAGTTATACTGCGACATACTAAATTAGCTCACACGTTTCTAAATTGATCAAGAACCTTCCTCTCCTAACGTGCTTCAGGTTTATATCAAGCACTGTCTTACTGAGTCGGGCACCACAGACATACAGACACCCAGTCTGAGGGGGACACCTGCCCTCCCATCTTCTTTCCTCACGCAAAGAGAGCTCTCTGGGACCACAGTGACCCCCAGGTGCTGTGGGGCAGGCCTGCGTGTGGCGCGTCATCAAGAGACACTGACATGAACATCTCATCTGCCTCCGGCCCCTCCGTGTGTCCCACAGCTCCCTCGTGGTCCAGGGGAAAGAGGATACCACCTTTGCCTAAGGAGAACCAGACCCCCAGGGCAATCAGGAACAGAGCCTGCATCGTCCTGGGATCTCTGAGCGACAGGACGGCATCCCCTCCAGGCTGTGTCCATCTGTGAGGGGTGACTGACAAGTCTTGGCAGGCCTCCATCTATTGATGGATTTCTGCTCTTATTTTCAGTCAAGCACCCACACGTTTGGGGTTGTTCCAGGGCCAAGAGCTAACCCTCCATCAGGTTTCCGAGCACCCACTTGTACAGTGTGTCTTAAGATCACCAGCCCATAATCAATAACTTCAAAACTTCACTCAAAGTGCTGGCGTTTCACGGCATTGCCTTCTGCAGGAGCCTACGAACATGTACCTCACATCCACACTGCATGTGGGAAGCTTTCAGGAAAGGCTAGACAAGGATTCAGACTGAAGGTCAAAAAAAAAAAAAAAATGTTAAAAAAAAAAAAAGAAGAATGAAGGTCACAGGAAACTTTAAAAATTTTTTTATTTTACTTTAGGCAACAAAAGGTGAAAGCATAAATAAAGAAACAGGAAGAACAATTGACAGCATTTTCAGAGCTCTGCAGAACCGCAGCCCAGAATTATTACCAGGGACAAAAAGAAAAAAGAATAAAGCCAGACACAGCCAGTTCATCTTTGCCTAAAAGAAGGAAGAAGAGTTTGACAAAGAACAGGGAACAAAAGTATTTGGGCTGTAGAATCCAACCTATATGAAGGGAATACAAAATAAATAGAAACTCATCTTAAAACGGCACATACTAGCATTCTGACTTCCTCACGCCACCTAAACACAGCTTCAGGTGCTGTGCCTCAGCCTGGAGACCCTGCTTCCTGTGCAACTGATGGCAGTTTCCCAAACATTCACTCAGCCACCAGCTACTGCATATTTCTTTCTTTTAAAAACATTTTGAAATATATTGTATTTGTAATATTGTGGTAGTTTCATATGTGCAGCAATGTGATTTAATTATCATATATATATATATATATATATATATATATATATATATATCAACATGTGCTCATTTCTCACATTCTCTTCCACTGTAGGTTATTACAAGAGACTGAGGACAGTTCTCTGTGCTATCCAACAGCTCCTTGTTCGTGATCCATTTTTTATGCATTGTGGTTATTAGTGTTTAGTTGTTATGACCCCATGAACTTTAGCCCACCAGGCTCCATGGAATTTCCCAGGCTAGAATACTGGAGTGGAGTGTCATTTCCTTTTTTCAGGGGGTCTTCCCAACTCAGGGATTGAACTCGGGTCTCCTGGATTGGCAGGTGGATTCATCACTACTAAGCCACCTGGGAAGCCCCATTTTATACATAGTAGGGTGTACATTTTCATCTCAAACTCCTCATTTATCCCTCTCTTACTTGCCTCTTTGGCGACCATAAGTTTGTTTGTGATGTCTGTGACTTTATCTGTTTTGTAAGCAAGCTCATTTGTATCATTTTTAGATCCCTCGTGTAATATCTGTCTTTCTCTAAGTCAGTTGGAGAAAGACAAATACCAGAGTGCATACTTCTGAGTCATCACCATGTTCGAAAATTCCAAGAGCCTGAAAAAAGGCAACGTAGTCTTCCTTCAAGCATCTTAGTGTTTTGGAAAAGATGTACTTGGATGTCAAAACCTTGGTGAAAGCATAAATGAAACAGGAAGAACAATTGACAGCATTTTCAGAGCTCTGCAGAACCGCAGCCCAGAATTATTACCAGGGACAAAAAGAAAAAAGAATAAAGCCAGACACAGCCAGTTCATCTTTGCCTAAAAGAAGGAAGAAGAGTTTGACAAAGAACAGGGAACAAAAGTATTTGGGCTGTAGAATCCAACCTATATGAAGGGAATACAAAATAAATAGAAACTCATCTTAAAACGGCACATACTAGCATTCTGACTTCCTCACGCCACCTAAACACAGCTTCAGGTGCTGTGCCTCAGCCTGGAGACCCTGCTTCCTGTGCAACTGATGGCAGTTTCCAAGCATTCACTCAGCCACCAGCTACTGCATATTTCTTTCATTTAAAAACATTTTGAAATATAGTTGATTTTTAATATTGTGGTAGTTTCATATGTGCAGCAATGTGATTTAATTATCATATATATATATATATATATATATATATATATATATATCAACATGTGCTCATTTCTCACATTCTCTTCCACTGTAGGTTATTACAAGAGACTGAGGACAGTTCTCTGTGCTATCCAACAGCTCCTTGTTCGTGATCCATTTTTTATGCATTGTGGTTATTAGTGTTTAGTTGTTATGACCCCATGAACTTTAGCCCACCAGGCTCCATGGAATTTCCCAGGCTAGAATACTGGAGTGGAGTGTCATTTCCTTTTTTCAGGGGGTCTTCCCAACTCAGGGATTGAACTCGGGTCTCCTGGATTGGCAGGTGGATTCATCACTACTAAGCCACCTGGGAAGCCCCATTTTATACATAGTAGGGTGTACATTTTCATCTCAAACTCCTCATTTATCCCTCTCTTACTTGCCTCTTTGGCGACCATAAGTTTGTTTGTGATGTCTGTGACTTTATCTGTTTTGTAAGCAAGCTCATTTGTATCATTTTTAGATCCCTCGTGTAATATCTGTCTTTCTCTAAGTCAGTTGGAGAAAGACAAATACCAGAGTGCATACTTCTGAGTCATCACCATGTTCGAAAATTCCAAGAGCCTGAAAAAAGGCAACGTAGTCTTCCCTTCAAGCATCTTAGTGTTTTGGAAAAAGATGTACTTGGATGTCAAAACCTACAAAGAAGGTGGTACTGATACGTGCTTGAGTGAATGTGGTTGGGACTAGACTGGCATCCTTGCTTCCTCAGTTACTAGCTGTGTGATCTTGGGAAAGACCCTTAAAATGTTTCAATCCTGGCTTCCTTCTCTGTAAAATGCAGCAATGACAGACTTCCCAACTAGGCTGCTGGGAGCATTAAGTAAGACAACCTACATACAGAGCTTGGCACACTACCACGGGGTGACTGGGAAGCATGCATCAGTGGGTAGGTAGGCGGAGTGCTTTCTAGAATAGAGCACAATGACATCAGTGAGGGAAAGAGAGGGCTGGAGATGATCCCCTTTCTTGGGGACTAGAGGAGGCTCAATAAAGCGTGGGTGAGGAAACTTTGAATTAAGACCAGCCATAACCAAACATGCAAATAACGGTGCTTCCACAGGAATCCTCTAATGAGAACTGAAAAGCTTGAAAAGCAGCTACTTAAGGAAAAAAAATAGTTCCATGAAATTAGACATTATTGTCCTGGATCTGGTGTAAAAGTAGACATCTACCATAACCAGCCAGCCAGGGAACATTACAAAAAAGAAAATCTGTATATGGCCACCAAGACAAGAAGCAATAACCCACTGGGTCCTGTTCTATTCAACTCTAATCCAAAATGACACCAGAGCCTTTCATGGAACTTGGCATGCTCTGGACACACCATTTTTAAACTTCAGCCTCAAATTTAAGTCACAGGGATGGCTTGTGGCTCAAATTCCCCAACGTGACCTTTCCAGGGCATTGTTCAAGGAAACATGCCTGTCACCAGGCAGAGAGACCATAGGCCTTTTTATTCCAGGAAGCGTGATGAAAAGATGCCCTAGATTGTTAAAAGCCCAGAACCACAAAAGGATTCAGGCTTTGATGCTCTGGAAGCAACGAAAACAAAGCCTCTATGTGATTTCGTAGCCTTCATGTAGAAATGCTGTCTTATCGCATTAATGAACATTACTATTTCCCCCTATATTCTGGACTTTATTTAATTCAAAAGAAGCTTGGCAGGAATCTCATCATTTGTGGATTTAAAATACAGTGCCTCTGAATAAATCCCCTTTTCAAGGGCTTACTGAGCCATGCTACTCTGTCCTTGTCAGATGGGTGAACATTGTCCTGAACAGTAGAGCTGAGAGCCCATGGTGACTTGAACACCCCAATACCGGCTCTGCCTCCCCGCCCTGGGAGATCTGCTAAAGGACAGCGGAATTTTAACAGGCGTGATGCCCTCCTTAGACCTGCCTCCCACCCCCACCCTCATCCCACTGTTTAAGGTCATCACAGAGCATCAGGCTGACCTATACCACAGGTTCCAACTAGGTATCTATTTTACATATTGTAGTGCATATATAGGTCTCCCTGGAAGGCCAGTGGTAAGAATCCACCTGCCAATGCAGGAGATGTGGGTTTGATTCCTGGTCCAGGATCCCCTGGAAAAGGAGATGGCAACCCACTCCAGTAGTCTGGCCTGGGAAGTCCCATGGAGAGAGGAGTCTGGCAGTTTACAGTCCAGGGGGTTGGACACGACCTAAGCAACTGAACAACAAGCATACCTTTTGATGAACAGGTTAATGGTAAAAGTGAGGGCAAGTGACCCCTCTCGCGCACTCTTACCCTAACGATGCCAGCTGCCACGGAGGGAGGTGCTCTGTGGAGAGTCCCACTGGCAAAGGACCGAGGCCCTCAGTCCATCCACCTGTCAGGAACAGAGCCCTGCCAATGATCACTGAGCTTGAAAATGGATCCTGGTCCAGCTGAGCAGAGGAAACTGGAGATGCGCCCCAGCTGGGACAACTGTGAGTCTGGCCAACACCTTGACTGAAGCCTTGTGACAGACCATGCGCTGGATGACCCCCCAGAGCCACGCCCAAACTCCTGACTGTGACGGCTAATATTCTGTGTCAATTTGGCTAGGCCACGGCACCCAGCTATTTTGTCAAACACCAGTCTAGCTGTTGCTGTGAAAGTATTTTCAGGTGAAATTAACATTTACATCAGTAGATGCTGGGTAAGGCAGACTAACCTACATGATGTTGGTGGGCCTCATCCAATCGCATGAGGGTCTTAAAGCAAGCTGAGATCTCCCAAGAAAGAGGTATTAAGCCTGCAGACTGCCTTTAAATTTGAGCTGACACAGAACTCTTCCTGGGATCTCCAGTCTGCCCTGCAAGTTTTAGATTTGTCAGCCTACATAATCACGTGAGGTAATTCCTTGAAATTAAGTTCTCTATAAAAAGGTAAATATATTAATATATATCTGGGTATCTCTATATGGGAGACTGTAAAGGACAAGCGGAATTTTAACAGGCGTGATGCCCTCCTTAGACCTGCCTCCCACCCCCACCCTCATCCCACTGTTTAAGGTCATCACAGAGCATCAGGCTGACCTATACCACAGGTTCCAACTAGGTATCTATTTTACATATTGTAGTGCATATATAGGTCTCCCTGGAAGGCCAGTGGTAAGAATCCACCTGCCAATGCAGGAGATGTGGGTTTGATTCCTGGTCCAGGATCCCCTGGAAAAGGAGATGGCAACCCACTCCAGTAGTCTGGCCTGGGAAGTCCCATGGAGAGAGGAGTCTGGCAGTTTACAGTCCAGGGGGTTGGACACGACCTAAGCAACTGAACAACAAGCATACCTTTTGATGAACAGGTTAATGGTAAAAGTGAGGGCAAGTGACCCCTCTCGCGCACTCTTACCCTAACGATGCCAGCTGCCACGGAGGGAGGTGCTCTGTGGAGAGTCCCACTGGCAAAGGACCGAGGCCCTCAGTCCATCCACCTGTCAGGAACAGAGCCCTGCCAATGATCACTGAGCTTGAAAATGGATCCTGGTCCAGCTGAGCAGAGGAAACTGGAGATGCGCCCAGCTGGGACAACTGTGAGTCTGGCCAACAACTTGACTGAAGCCTTGTGACAGACCATGCGCTGGATGACCCCCCAGAGCCACGCCCAAACTCCTGACTGTGACGGCTAATATTCTGTGTCAATTTGGCTAGGCCACGGCACCCAGCTATTTTGTCAAACACCAGTCTAGCTGTTGCTGTGAAAGTATTTTCAGGTGAAATTAACATTTACATCAGTAGATGCTGGGTAAGGCAGACTAACCTACATGATGTTGGTGGGCCTCATCCAATCGCATGAGGGTCTTAAAGCAAGCTGAGATCTCCCAAGAAAGAGGTATTAAGCCTGCAGACTGCCTTTAAATTTGAGCTGACACAGAACTCTTCCTGGGATCTCCAGTCTGCCCTGCAAGTTTTAGATTTGTCAGCCTACATAATCACGTGAGGTAATTCCTTGAAATTAAGTTCTCTATAAAAAGGTAAATATATTAATATATATCTGGGTATCTCTATATATTTGTGCATGTGTTTATAGAGGAAGATGGCTGAGTGCTGAAGAATTGATGCTTTCCTACTGTGGTGCTCGAGAAGACACTTGAGAGGCCCTTGGTCTGCAAAGAGATTAAACCAGTCGAACCTAAAGGAAATCAACCCTGAATATTCACTGGAAGGACTGACGCTGAGGCTGAAGTTCCAATACTCTGGCCACTTTACTGGAAAAGACTCTGATGCTGGGAAACACTGAAGGCAGAAGGAGAAGGGGTGGAGAGAGGATGAGAAGGTTCAGTAGCTTCAGTGACTCAATGGGGAAATGGTGAAGGACAGAGGAGCCTGGTGTGCTGTACTCCGCAGGGTCTCAAAAAGTGGGGTATAGCAACTGAACAATGTGTGTGTGTGTGTCCCTATGAATACACACACACACACACACGCAAATGGTTGTATGTCTCTAGGGAATCTGCTAAGTTTCAGGGCAATTTATTAGGAAAAAATACATGATTCATATGAGGCTCCTCTCACTCCAGAGCACTAACCACACTGAATTATCATTATTTTTTCCCCCCATCATGCCTCTTTTATATTTATTTTCATCCATCTTTTATTCTTTGGCCCGTGTGGCCCTCCCATTGCAGTGACCCCTCTCATTGCAGAGCACCGGCTCTGGGCACACGTGCTCCAGAGCTCTGGCTCATAACTGGACACAGGTCCAGCCGCTCTGTGGCACGTGGGATCTTCCCGGGCCAGGGATTGAACCGATGCCCCTTGCACTGCAAGGCAGACTCTCTACCCACTGGACCACCAGGGAAGCCCTAAAATTACTTCTTAAATTCCTCTCTAATTAGAGCTTCAAGTTCAACCATGGCAGGCACCATGTCACCATGCTTGCAACCGCCTTTCATACAGCAGATGCCCAAAATGTATTTGTTAAATAAATAAGCAACAAATCCTTATAAGTGTCTTCATATAAACAAAAAATAAAACACAAAGAAAGAACAAATGCAAGACCAAAAACAATGGAACAATTGAACTAAATGCTAAGACCAATAAAACCTGTAATTTTTCAGCCTACATAATCACGTGAGGTAATTCCTTGAAATTAAGTTCTCTATAAAAAGGTAAATATATTAATATATATCTGGGTATCTCTATATATTTGTGCATGTGTTTATAGAGGAAGATGGCTGAGTGCTGAAGAATTGATGCTTTCCTACTGTGGTGCTCGAGAAGACACTTGAGAGGCCCTTGGTCTGCAAAGAGATTAAACCAGTCGAACCTAAAGGAAATCAACCCTGAATATTCACTGGAAGGACTGACGCTGAGGCTGAAGTTCCAATACTCTGGCCACTTTACTGGAAAAGACTCTGATGCTGGGAAACACTGAAGGCAGAAGGAGAAGGGGTGGAGAGAGGATGAGAAGGTTCAGTAGCTTCAGTGACTCAATGGGGAAATGGTGAAGGACAGAGGAGCCTGGTGTGCTGTACTCCGCAGGGTCTCAAAAAGTGGGGTATAGCAACTGAACAATGTGTGTGTGTGTGTCCCTATGAATACACACACACACACACACGCAAATGGTTGTATGTCTCTAGGGAATCTGCTAAGTTTCAGGGCAATTTATTAGGAAAAAATACATGATTCATATGAGGCTCCTCTCACTCCAGAGCACTAACCACACTGAATTATCATTATTTTTTCCCCCCATCATGCCTCTTTTATATTTATTTTCATCCATCTTTTATTCTTTGGCCCGTGTGGCCCTCCCATTGCAGTGACCCCTCTCATTGCAGAGCACCGGCTCTGGGCACACGTGCTCCAGAGCTCTGGCTCATAACTGGACACAGGTCCAGCCGCTCTGTGGCACGTGGGATCTTCCCGGGCCAGGGATTGAACCGATGCCCCTTGCACTGCAAGGCAGACTCTCTACCCACTGGACCACCAGGGAAGCCCTAAAATTACTTCTTAAATTCCTCTCTAATTAGAGCTTCAAGTTCAACCATGGCAGGCACCATGTCACCATGCTTGCAACCGCCTTTCATACAGCAGATGCCCAAAATGTATTTGTTAAATAAATAAGCAACAAATCCTTATAAGTGTCTTCATATAAACAAAAAATAAAACACAAAGAAAGAACAAATGCAAGACCAAAAACAATGGAACAATTCTGAAACTAAAATTCTCACTGCAAACAAGTACAGGCACCTTCAAAAGATGGAAAACTCAATGTGAAAAAATTCTAAATGACACACATCCTTTACTAGTGAGAAAGTAAGCAGAGATGAAACTGACACATTTGGAGCCTGGAGAGTTGATGGAGTTGGAGAAGAAGACTAGAGTGGGAATTCCAGAATAACATATCTGAAATTTTCAGACTGGCTTACAGCTATTGGAAGTGTTCTTCTTTCAGATGGATTTTGACTAGGAGTGTGCTTTTGAAGATAAATGTGGCAACAGTGTTCAGAGTAAGGAAAAAAAAAAAGAAGACTGTTGGCTATGAGCGTGAAATAGAGACACATTTGTGAAAGCAGAAAGGAAGGTGAAATGAAAGAAAAAAGCAGAGGAGAGAGGAAATCCCTCTCTCCCATCCAGGAGATGGAAGTCATGATAAAAGAGAAGAAACGATAGAAGATTATAAGAATATTTTAAGCCTGGGTTTAGTGAAAAATTTAAGAACGCTGACAAAATGTGGAAATTCAAGAGCGGAGCTGGTGCATGTGCGTGCGCAGGCTCAAGAGGGTGGAAGGTGATAATCCACACTGCTTTAAGATTTAGAAAAGGTACATTCCTTTCCATGTTTGTGACTATTGAAAACCCAAGACGATATATCTTTCTCCAAAGATCAGCATAGAATATCAACAACTATGCATTCAGTTTTTTAAAACTAGGATATAGTTTACATAAGGTAAAAACAAAAACAACAAAAAAATTTACACAAGGTAAAATGCACAAACTTTAAACACACATTTCACTGGAGCATTGTCAAATGCAACCAAATGTAACTGAAACACTAGTTAAGATAAAGAGCATTTTCAGGACTCCAGAGAGTTCCTTTTCAGTGAATCCCTTCCAAAAGGGAAGTTCTGGTTTCTATCACCATCAACGGCTCTGTCTGTCCTTTAAATTCATATACACACAATCATATATGTACTTTCGGTCTGGTTTCCTTTGCACCACAGGGCCTATGATTTGTTCTTGTTAAATCTATTTAGGTAACTCATAAACATGATTGCATAAAAATAACTCTAAATGAGTATCATTCCATTGTATGAAAACACCATCATTTGTTATCCATTCTTCAGTTGACAGGCATTGAGGTTGATCCAGTTCTCAGTCATTATAAACAAAGTTAATACAAACCCTGATACAAACCTTTTTGTAAATAAATGTGCTCATTTCTCTTAGGTAAATAATTAGCCTGAGATTGATGGGGCATAGGGCACATGTTCAATTCTTAAAGTGAAGTCACTCAGTTGTGTCCGACTCTTTGCGACAAGAATACTAGAGTGGGTGGCCTTTCCCTTCTTCAGGGATCTTCCCAACCCGGGAATCGAACCTAGGTCTCCAGCACAGTAGGCGGATTCTTTACCACTTGAGCCACCAGGGAAGCCCCTCATTTTCCAAAAATGGCTGCAGTATTTCACATCCCCACCAGAACTGATGGAGAATTCCCGTATTCCAATATCCTCACCAACTTTCTGAGGCATGACTGCTTTTATTTACAGCCAGACTAGGTACTGGGAAACAGTACTTAACTCTGCATTTCCCTCTTGACTTAATGATGTCATTATTATCTTCAAAGGTTTCCTGGATGTTGTGTTATCTTCTTTTGTGAAGTTTCTGTTCAGAAAATTTGCCCATTGGGGAAAGTGTGTTCTCTCTCTTCTTAAAATCAGTTGTAAGGGTTCTTTATAGATTCTGGATGCAATTTCTTTCTCATATATACGTACTGTGGATTATTTTCCCAGTCTGTGGTATCTCTATTTATATTGTCTGTTTATGAATGGAAGTTCTTCATTTTGGCAAGTCCAATTAATTTTTCCACTTACAGTGTTAGTGCATTTGGTATTCTAAAAAATGGTTGCCGTATTTCTAAGACGCTTTCCTAGACTTTTCTTCTGGAAGCTTTACAGTGTTTGCTTTCACGTGAAGATCTACAGTACATCCTGAATTACTTTCTCTATGAGGTGGGCATTAAATTTCATTTTGTTTCAACACAGTTAGTGAATGGATCCAGCACGGTCTGCTGACGGACTTTTCCTTTACATCACTTTCAATCATATACCTTTGTACTTTCGGTCTGGTTTCCTTTGCACCACAGGGCCTATGATTTGTTCTTGTTAAATCTATTTAGGTAACTCATAAACATGATTGCATAAAAATAACTCTAAATGAGTATCATTCCATTGTATGAAAACACCATCATTTGTTATCCATTCTTCAGTTGACAGGCATTGAGGTTGATCCAGTTCTCAGTCATTATAAACAAAGTTAATACAAACCCTGATACAAACCTTTTTGTAAATAAATGTGCTCATTTCTCTTAGGTAAATAATTAGCCTGAGATTGATGGGGCATAGGGCACATGTTCAATTCTTAAAGTGAAGTCACTCAGTTGTGTCCGACTCTTTGCGACAAGAATACTAGAGTGGGTGGNCTTCCCCTCCTCAGGGATCTTCCCAACCCGGGAATCGAACCTAGGTCTCCAGCACAGTAGGCGGATTCTTTACCACTTGAGCCACCAGGGAAGCCCCTCATTTTCCAAAAATGGCTGCAGTATTTCACATCCCCACCAGAACTGATGGAGAATTCCCGTATTCCAATATCCTCACCAACTTTCTGAGGCATGACTGCTTTTATTTACAGCCAGACTAGGTACTGGGAAACAGTACTTAACTCTGCATTTCCCTCTTGACTTAATGATGTCATTATTATCTTCAAAGGTTTCCTGGATGTTGTGTTATCTTCTTTTGTGAAGTTTCTGTTCAGAAAATTTGCCCATTGGGGAAAGTGTGTTCTCTCTCTTCTTAAAATCAGTTGTAAGGGTTCTTTATAGATTCTGGATGCAATTTCTTTCTCATATATACGTACTGTGGATTATTTTCCCAGTCTGTGGTATCTCTATTTATATTGTCTGTTTATGAATGGAAGTTCTTCATTTTGGCAAGTCCAATTAATTTTTTCCACTTACAGTGTTAGTGCATTTGGTATTCTAAAAAATGGTTGCCGTATTTCTAAGACGCTTTCCTAGACTTTTCTTCTGGAAGCTTTACAGTGTTTGCTTTCACGTGAAGATCTACAGTACATCCTGAATTACTTTCTCTATGAGGTGGGCATTAAATTTCATTTTGTTTCAACACAGTTAGTGAATGGATCCAGCACGGTCTGCTGACGGACTTTTCCTTTATTCCACATACTGCTTTGATACCTTTGTTGAAAATCAATTAACTCTGCAATTGTTTATTTCCTATCCTGTTTCACTGATCTGTTTCCCTATCCTTATCTAATATTAGATTTTCTTAATTATTCATGCTTTTAGAGTAAGTCTTAAAATAAGGAACTGAATATGGACACTGTGGGGAAGGAACAGTGGGTGGGAGGCGTAAAGGAAGTAGCATGAAGGCCTGTACTATCATAAGTGAAGAAAATAGCTCTAGTCATTGCTCTGTGAGAAAAGGGGATCCTTCAGGGGTGCTGTGTGATGGTTGGGAGGGGAAGGAAGGGGGGGATATACATGTGGCTAATCTGAGAACATACACATCTGTAAACAACAAAACTCTGTAAAAGTTAAAAGTAAAGGTTTAAAAAAAAAAAAATAAGGAACTGAGGGTTCCCGCAGACTGTCACTCATCTTTTAAAAAAATGTTTGACTTGGATTTCCCTGGTAGTCCAGTGGTTAAGACTCCATGCTCCCAATGCAGGGGACACGGATTTGATCCCTGGTTGGGGAAGATGCCGTATGCTGCATGGCAAAGACAGAAAAATTTTTAAAAACTAAAAATAAAAAATAAAGAAATAAGTGTGACTCGATTATTTTTAAAGAGAGGAAGAAAATGTCTTGATTCTTCTAAGTTCCTACATTTTCATATAAATTTTAGAACTTGTCAATGTCTTAAGAAAAAAAAAAAACTTTTTTATTATGGTAATCTATGTATTAGTTTGGGAAAAAAAGAACACCTTAAAAATACTGAGGTCTTCCAGTATAGAATGTTATGTATTTTTCACTTAGTCATCGTTAATTTTTATCAGAAATATTTTATAATTTTCAGTGTCCGGGTACTGTGCTTTTCATTTAATCATTATCTTATAGTTTTGATAATATTGTAAATGGTGGTGTTTTTAATTTCATTTTCTAATTGTTTATTCCTGTATAGGAATATACTGAATATTTTGTATTGACTTTGTATCCTGAGGCCATCATAAATTCAATAGAACTTGCTAGGTTCAAATGGATCTTTTTAGATTCCTTAGACTTTTCTAGATATACAACCATGCCATTTGCAAACAGAGACAGTTGAATCACTTCTTCCTTTTCAATCTGTTATCTTCTAAAATTTCATTTAGTAGCTAATCCTATTTCATTGGCTAGTACCTTGAGTTCAATGTCAAATAGAATTAGTGGGGGTAGACACCCATGCCTTGCTCCTGATTTAGGAGGAAAGCATTTAATTGAAATATAGTTCATGTCTGATATTACATTTCAGGTGTACAGCATAGTGACTCAGTATCTTTACTGATTATATTAAAAGTTATTAAGATAGCTACAATTCTCCATGTTGTGCACTGTATCTGTGCTGCTTATCTATTTTATACATAGTGGTTTACATCGCTTAATCCCATCTCTTGTTCCTCCCTCATTCCCTCTCCTCACTGGTAACCACTAGTTGGTTTTCTATATCTGTAATTCTGTTTTGTTATAAACATTTATTTGCCAGTTTAATTTTTTTTTTTAATTTTGGCCTCTTTTATTGATTTTTATTTATTTATTTTCATCCATCGTTATTCTTTGGCCTGTGTATAATCCCATCTCAGTGGCCTCTCTCGTTACAGAGCACTGGTTCTGGGCGCATGTGCTCCAGAGTGCTGGCTTGTAATTGGACACACCAGTCCAGCTGCTCCATGGCACGTGGGATCTTCCTGGACCAGGGATTGAACTGGTACCCCTTGCACTGCACAGTGGACTCTTTACCCGCTTGACCACCAGGGAAGCCCTAATTTTTTAATTCTACTTACAAGTGATATTATATAGTATTTGTCTGACTTATTTCACTAAGTATAATATTATCAGAAATATTTTATAATTTTCAGTGTCCGGTACTGTGCTTTTCATTTAATCATTATCTTATAGTTTTGATAATATTGTAAATGGTGGTGTTTTTAATTTCATTTTCTAATTGTTTATTCCTGTATAGGAATATACTGAATATTTTGTATTGACTTTGTATCCTGAGGCCATCATAAATTCAATAGAACTTGCTAGGTTCAAATGGATCTTTTTAGATTCCTTAGACTTTTCTAGATATACAACCATGCCATTTGCAAACAGAGACAGTTGAATCACTTCTTCCTTTTCAATCTGTTATCTTCTAAAATTTCATTTAGTAGCTAATCCTATTTCATTGGCTAGTACCTTGAGTTCAATGTCAAATAGAATTAGTGGGGGTAGACACCCATGCCTTGCTCCTGATTTAGGAGGAAAGCATTTAATTGAAATATAGTTCATGTCTGATATTACATTTCAGGTGTACAGCATAGTGACTCAGTATCTTTACTGATTATATTAAAAGTTATTAAGATAGCTACAATTCTCCATGTTGTGCACTGTATCTGTGCTGCTTATCTATTTTATACATAGTGGTTTACATCGCTTAATCCCATCTCTTGTTCCTCCCTCATTCCCTCTCCTCACTGGTAACCACTAGTTGGTTTTCTATATCTGTAATTCTGTTTTGTTATAAACATTTATTTGCCAGTTTAATTTTTTTTTTTAATTTTGGCCTCTTTTATTGATTTTTATTTATTTATTTTCATCCATCGTTATTCTTTGGCCTGTGTATAATCCCATCTCAGTGGCCTCTCTCGTTACAGAGCACTGGTTCTGGGCGCATGTGCTCCAGAGTGCTGGCTTGTAATTGGACACACCAGTCCAGCTGCTCCATGGCACGTGGGATCTTCCTGGACCAGGGATTGAACTGGTACCCCTTGCACTGCACAGTGGACTCTTTACCCGCTTGACCACCAGGGAAGCCCTAATTTTTTAATTCTACTTACAAGTGATATTATATAGTATTTGTCTGACTTATTTCACTAAGTATAATATTATCTAGGGCCATCCACATTGTTACAAATACCAAAACTTCATTCTTTCCTTATGGATGAATAATATTCCATTATACATACACACACAGACATGTCTTCTAATCCGGTTGTCTAGTGACGGGCACTTGGTTTGCTTCCATGTCTTAGCTATTACAGATAGTGCTGCTGTGAACACTATCTATAATAGTGTTGAACAGTATCCAAGCGGTACATGGATCTTATCAAATTATTATATTAAATTATTATAGTTTTCATATTTTCCGGATATATATCCAGGAGAGGAACTGTTGGATCAATACGGTAGTTTTATTTTCAGCTCCATACTGTTTTCCATAATGGCTGAGCCAATTTACATCCCCACCAACAGTGTATGAAGATTCTCTTTTCTCCAGATCCTCACCAACATAGGTTATTTGTAGACTTTTTGGTGATACCTAGTCTGATAGGTATGGGGTAACATCTTGTTCCTTTGATTTGCATCTCTCTAATAATTAGCAATGCTGAGCATCCTTTCATGTATCTATTAGCCAACTGCATACGTTCTCTGGGAAAAAAAATGTCTTTTCAGGTTTCATTCCCAATTTTCAATCAGGTTTTTTGTTTTGTTTTGTTTATTGAGTTATGTGTGCTCTTTATATATTTTGGATAACAGCCACTTGTCATATCATTTGCAAATATTTTTTCCCTTTCCACAGGTTATTTTTTTGTTTTGTTGATGATTTCCTTTGCTGAAAAAACCTTTTAAGTTTAATTAGGTGACATTTTTAAATTTTCACTTTATTTCTTTTGCTTTAGAAGACAGTACATTGCAACAATTATGTCAAAGAATGTTCTGTGTTCTCTCCTATGAAATTTATGGTTTCAGATCTTAATTTAGGTTATTAATACATTTTGAGCTTATTTTTTGTATATGGCGTGGGTTTATTTCTGGGTTCACTACTCTGTTCCGTTAATCTATGTGTCTGTTTTTGTGCCAATGTCATGATTTTTCGATTGCTGTACCTCTGACATAGTTGCAAGTCTGGGAGAGTGATCTCTCTCTCCAGCTTTGTCCTTTCTCAGTATTGTTTTGGCAATTCAGAATCTTTTGTGATTCCACATAAATTTTAGAATTATTTGTTCCAGTTCTATAAAAACATGCCATAATTAATTTGACAGGGATTACATTAAATCTATAAGACTTCTTTGGGAAGTATGGTCATTTTAACAGTATTAATTCTCCCAGTCCAAGAGCATAGAATATCTTCTCCATTTGCTAGCACCATCTTCGATTTCCTTCATCAACATTTTCATAGTTCATAGAGTATAGCTCTTTCACCTCCTCGGTTAAGCTTATTCATTTTTATGCAAATTTAAACAGGACTTCTTTTTTACTTTCTCTTCCTGCTAATTCATTATTGATGTATAGAAAAGTAATAGACTTCTGTATTATTAATTTTGTATCCTGCACCTATCATTCTTTTTATATACTACTGAATTCTATTCCTAATTGTAGGTTAGATTATTTCTTTTGTCTATGGTTGTGACAGATAACAATATGTATTTTTTTAATAGCATCCTTATCAGGACTTGGTATTAAAAGTAGGATCTATCTAAGAAAATGGGACTTCCCTGGTGGTCCAGTGGGTAGGGACACTGCCTTGCAGTGCAGGGGGCACCGGTTTGATCCCTGGCCTGGGAGGAACCCACATGCCGCGGAGCGGCTGGACCGATGTGTCCAATTACTGAGCCGGAGCTCTGGGGCACATGAGCCCAGAGCCGGTGCTCTGCAACAACAGAAGCCACTGCGATGATGGGAGGCCCACACGGACCGAAGAACAAAGATGGATGAAAATGAACAAATGAAAGACCAAAGAAGTGGCCCGCCTGCTCCCCTCCCTCCCCATCCCATCCCCCTCAAAAAAAAAATAAATAAATCAAACATAAAAAAAAAAAAAAGAAAATGATTTAGGAGATATTCTACTCTATTTTATGCATTTACCTAAGATGAGAATCATTTCTCCCTCAAATATTCACTAATACTGCCTTCTGGATCTGTTTTTTTCTTTTTTCTTTTTTTTTAAATTTTGGTCTCTTTTGTTGTTTATTTATTTATTCATTTTCATCCATCTTTTTTTTATTCTTTCACATGTATGAGCCTCCCATTGCAGTGGCCTCTCTCATTGCAGAGCTCCAGCTCTGGGTGCATGAGCTCCAGAGCACTGATGCATAATTAGACACACTGGTCCAGCTGCTCTGCAGCATGTGAGATCTTCCTGGGCCAGGGATCGAACCGGTGCCCCTTGCACTGCAAGGTGGACTGCTTACCCACTGGACCACCAGGGAAGCCCTGGGTGGTTTTTTTGGTGGTTGTTTCGTGAGTGTTAAATTCAGTAAATTTAACAAACACGGAGTTACTTCTATTTTCCATTTCTTCTCCTATCAGTTTTAATTGATTTTTATCTTACAAAATAAGAAATGCTGTCCTCTTCATCTAAGATGACTTTCTCTCTTATTACGTCCCACACTCTATAATAACCATTCCTGGACCTACTGTTTCTCTTTCCACTTCATTTGACTAAACTAAATCTATCTCCCTGGGTTTCCTTTCTTGACATATTCAGATTAATGTGATTTCTGTTTTTCCTCCTGTGAGCTTCTCTGATCCTTCCTAATTTAATCTTGTACAGCCCTGTATTTTCCATTTTCTTTCATTAGTTTCTTTTACCTCTGAAAATAGATTATAGAATTCTTGAAGGCAGAAATTATACCTGCAGGGGCACCGGTTTGATCCCTGGCCTGGGAGGAACCCACATGCCGCGGAGCGGCTGGACCGATGTGTCCAATTACTGAGCCGGAGCTCTGGGGCACATGAGCCCAGAGCCGGTGCTCTGCAACAACAGAAGCCACTGCGATGATGGGAGGCCCACACGGACCGAAGAACAAAGATGGATGAAAATGAACAAATGAAAGACCAAAGAAGTGGCCCGCCTGCTCCCCTCCCTCCCCATCCCATCCCCCTCAAAAAAAAAATAAATAAATCAAACATAAAAAAAAAAAAAAGAAAATGATTTAGGAGATATTCTACTCTATTTTATGCATTTACCTAAGATGAGAATCATTTCTCCCTCAAATATTCACTAATACTGCCTTCTGGATCTGTTTTTTTTTTTTTTTTTCTTTTTTCTTTTTTTTTAAATTTTGGTCTCTTTTGTTGTTTATTTATTTATTCATTTTCATCCATCTTTTTTTTATTCTTTCACATGTATGAGCCTCCCATTGCAGTGGCCTCTCTCATTGCAGAGCTCCAGCTCTGGGTGCATGAGCTCCAGAGCACTGATGCATAATTAGACACACTGGTCCAGCTGCTCTGCAGCATGTGAGATCTTCCTGGGCCAGGGATCGAACCGGTGCCCCTTGCACTGCAAGGTGGACTGCTTACCCACTGGACCACCAGGGAAGCCCTGGGTGGTTTTTTTGGTGGTTGTTTCGTGAGTGTTAAATTCAGTAAATTTAACAAACACGGAGTTACTTCTATTTTCCATTTCTTCTCCTATCAGTTTTAATTGATTTTTATCTTACAAAATAAGAAATGCTGTCCTCTTCATCTAAGATGACTTTCTCTCTTATTACGTCCCACACTCTATAATAACCATTCCTGGACCTACTGTTTCTCTTTCCACTTCATTTGACTAAACTAAATCTATCTCCCTGGGTTTCCTTTCTTGACATATTCAGATTAATGTGATTTCTGTTTTTCCTCCTGTGAGCTTCTCTGATCCTTCCTAATTTAATCTTGTACAGCCCTGTATTTTCCATTTTCTTTCATTAGTTTCTTTTACCTCTGAAAATAGATTATAGAATTCTTGAAGGCAGAAATTATACCTGAAACTTCATTGTTCCCCTTAGCAACAAGCCTCCTCACTGAACATTAAATAAATATTTATGACATTATTGATTTGTCCACTGTGGGCTAGTTTAAACCTCTACTGTGGACGAGTCTGGAGCACCTTAGAGGGGCAGGAAGCACGGAGTGTTCAAATTCACGATCATAAGAAACTCATATGGAGCATATCAGAAGGCCTAGGAGCCAACTGCAAAGAGCTCCCAAAGTCCAACACTGGAACCATTTGAGAAATTAAATAATTACAGTACCAAACAAGGTAACACGAAGGGTAGGATAAACAGCATGAGTTCATAACCTTACAAATAAATGAATAAACAAATGAATGGGAGGGAACCACTATTCTTCCTTATAAAAGTTTAGATAGAAGATGCAGAGGAATGGAAGGAAAGAGAAAATAATTAGAAAACCCAGTAAGAACTGCTAAAGGCAAGATCTACTAACGAATATTAAAATTATCTGGCAAAGCTTTAAGGGGGAATGGTTAAACAACCTCAAAGTCACCTCCTTAAATTATTTATTACTGTCATATTTTAACATACACCCTCAGTTTTTTTATACTCTCTTATCTGGGAGATGGAGTAATTTCTCTCCCCTTGACAGTGTGCTAGACTTAGTGACTTGCTTGAAGTGGATGTAATACAGAAAAAGAAAATGGTAACTGTGAAGCAACCCGGTAAGATACCACCTTAATCGAGGTTCACATTACAAGCATCAGTCATGTTAATATATAGCAATATATAACATTTATACGATGAGAAAAACACTTCACACCTCTGTCGTGTTCTTCTGTAAAATCCAAAACCCTCATCTAATCATGACAAAACATCAGAAAAAAACACAAACAAAAACTGAGGAGTAATCTACAAAATATCTGACTAGTATTATTCAAAAATGTCAAAGTCTTGAATGATAAAAACTGAAACTGTCTTAAAACAAAATAAAGGCTTTTCAGTGGATCTCACATAGTCCAGATATAATTCAGGTCACAAGGCTTTTCCCGTCGCTCAACAATGTTAATTTAATCTTGTACAGCCCTGTATTTTCCATTTTCTTTCATTAGTTTCTTTTACCTCTGAAAATAGATTATAGAATTCTTGAAGGCAGAAATTATACCTGAAACTTCATTGTTCCCCTTAGCAACAAGCCTCCTCACTGAACATTAAATAAATATTTATGACATTATTGATTTGTCCACTGTGGGCTAGTTTAAACCTCTACTGTGGACGAGTCTGGAGCACCTTAGAGGGGCAGGAAGCACGGAGTGTTCAAATTCACGATCATAAGAAACTCATATGGAGCATATCAGAAGGCCTAGGAGCCAACTGCAAAGAGCTCCCAAAGTCCAACACTGGAACCATTTGAGAAATTAAATAATTACAGTACCAAACAAGGTAACACGAAGGGTAGGATAAACAGCATGAGTTCATAACCTTACAAATAAATGAATAAACAAATGAATGGGAGGGAACCACTATTCTTCCTTATAAAAGTTTAGATAGAAGATGCAGAGGAATGGAAGGAAAGAGAAAATAATTAGAAAACCCAGTAAGAACTGCTAAAGGCAAGATCTACTAACGAATATTAAAATTATCTGGCAAAGCTTTAAGGGGGAATGGTTAAACAACCTCAAAGTCACCTCCTTAAATTATTTATTACTGTCATATTTTAACATACACCCTCAGTTTTTTTATACTCTCTTATCTGGGAGATGGAGTAATTTCTCTCCCCTTGACAGTGTGCTAGACTTAGTGACTTGCTTGAAGTGGATGTAATACAGAAAAAGAAAATGGTAACTGTGAAGCAACCCGGTAAGATACCACCTTAATCGAGGTTCACATTACAAGCATCAGTCATGTTAATATATAGCAATATATAACATTTATACGATGAGAAAAACACTTCACACCTCTGTCGTGTTCTTCTGTAAAATCCAAAACCCTCATCTAATCATGACAAAACATCAGAAAAAAACACAAACAAAAACTGAGGAGTAATCTACAAAATATCTGACTAGTATTATTCAAAAATGTCAAAGTCTTGAATGATAAAAACTGAAACTGTCTTAAAACAAAATAAAGGCTTTTCAGTGGATCTCACATAGTCCAGATATAATTCAGGTCACAAAGCTGGCTTTTCCTCCAGTCGCTCAACAATGTTATTATCTCCTGCATCTTTCAGTCTTCAGTTCTGCCTACTTTGACAAGAGCCTCCTTCCCTCATAGATACAAAACGGCTGCCAACGACTCCTGGGAATATATTTTTTCCTCTCTCAGGTTCAGAGAAAGTGCAAGCTTCAAACAAAACTCCTGTATTTCACTCTGTATCAGTTAGTGTCATGTGCCCTTTCTTGAGCTTTGACACAGGGTTTAGACACTGTCAACAGGTAGGGGTTCCGCTAGTGGCTCAGTCAGTGAAGAATCTACTTGCAATGAAGGAGATCTGGGTTCGATCCCTGGGTCAGGAAGATCCCCTGGAGAAGGGCACGGCAACCCACTCCAGTATTTTTACCTGGAGAATCCCACAGACAGAGGAGCCTGGCAAGCTATAGTCCATGGCGTGGCAAGAGATAGACAGGACTTAGCAACTAAACCACTACCACCAACAGAATACCATGAATGGGGTAGCTTAAAAACAAACCACCAAAAAAAAAAAAAAAAACAGTTCCATAAAGAAAGTGAATCCAGGTTTCCTCCAATCTTCATACTTCATACCTTCAATACTGAGAAGTAATCTTTCGAATATTACAATAAAATCAAAACCAGGCAATGTGACAACTAGAAAGAGCAGGCCAATAAGGAAAGGTTTTTCTTTTTGGGATCCATGTGGGATCTTAGTTCCCTGACTGGGGATTAAACCTGTGCCCCCTGCAGTGTAAGTCTGGGGTCATAACCACTGGATCACACCGGAAGGCAAGGCTTTTTCAATTAAAAAAAATCTGTTATATCATTTCACACATTTATGTATGGATTCACTGGAACTTTGTGCTCTTCGTGTTTATATTAATAAGTGAATTTACACTCCTTTTTGTGAAACAAAGTCTAGGGCAGTGTGGATTTATAATTATAAATATACAAATTTTATGAAATGGAATAAACAAGAGCAATTTCTTATAACTTATTACTAACATGATGGCTATCAGTAAATATCTACAGCAACTATTCTTAAGACAACATAGAATAGAGAAGGAAATAATCAAGGTCAGTTCCGTAAGACTCTCACTTCACAAGTCACTGAGATAATATTGAGATAATAAAGTCACTGATTTTCTTAGAAAAGAAAGTAAACTTTTAGGTATCTTTTGAGGAGGTAGTACCAAATTATTTCACATTGTTTTTTCAATCAACTATTAAAAGATACAAGATTTCTACTGGCTGTACTTGTTTGCAGCTCAAGAGGGCAAACTGATCATGTCAGTTTATGGCCGCATGCCTTGCCAGGTTCTCATTAATACTGAACTCAAGAAACCAAGCAGTCACAAATTTACAAAAATAAAGAAAAAAGGAATGGATGAAACACTCCAATAAAATTCTAGATGATGGAATTGATCAGAAAGCTGACAAAACTATGGCCTGAATCCATGTAAAAAGGGAGGATGAATCACGACAGTACAGAAACTTGGGCAATCTTGCAAGGAAATACCCAACAAACACCCTAGAAAAAGCAGGATGACAGGATACAATCTCTGATGATACAGAGTTTCCAATCAAATTTTCATTCTTAAAAATATTTGGACAACAACTGTTGACAGACATTTGTAGAGAGCTGGAAAGATAGAGGAGCATTACCTTCAATAAGCGAAAACCAACCAACCAAAATTATCCTTGAGAAAACCTGAATAATTTGAGGAACAGAGCTCTAAACTGCTCCCCACCCAAAATAAAAAGAACACAATTCTATTTTAAAAAGGAACACTCAGACTAAGAAAGGTACTAGAAAAGTTAAAGTATAATAGCCGAAAATTTGTAAAAATCAATATATAGTAAGGAAACAATGTTTATTAAGTCCCCACCCAAGAGCTAGGCAAAAAAAAAAAAAAAAAAAAAAATTACAGAGAAATAAAAAGCCCAAGAGAAAAAAAAATGTATAGAAGCCAACCAGAAGGCTCAACTACTATGGATTTTAAAAAGAATTCTAAAGTAGAGAAACAGAGGAAAGGGGATGATTAAAGAAATAATTTCAAAGAAATTCCCACAACTAAAGATCACGGATCTTCAAAATGAAAGGGCCAATCAAGAAAAGAACCACAATCAGATATGTTTTGCAAAAGAGATCATAAATATCAGTTGATAAAAATTAAGGGAGGGAAAAAGTAACTTACAAAGAGGCAGGAGTTGATATTTCTTACCAGCATTCCTAGTCACTAAAAAACAAGGCAATGCTTTCCAAGTTTCCAAGAAAAATGATTATTCATCTGTCTTTCATGATCTAGCCAAAACATTCATCATTTTCAGATATATACAGAAATCCAGAATATTTACCATGTATATACCATTTCTGGTGGCTCCCAGATAGAGAATTTGTCTGCAGTGCAGGAGACACAGGTTGGAGCCCTTCGCTGGGAAGATCCCCTTGCCCTGGAAATCTCATGGACAGAGGAACCTGGCGGGCTGTACACCATGGGGTCGCAAAGAGTTGGACACAAATTAGCAGCTAAACAACAGCAACACATATACTGTACTTTTTAGGAGGATCCCTGAGGGATGCTTTAGTTGTACATGGATGGATCCAAGAAAGATGGACTCAAGGAAGATAAATGCAAGACAAGATGCCTAGGTCACAGGTGCTCCAGTGTGAGGACCACAGGAGTATCTCAGAAAAGACTGTACTGCCAAGAAGCTGGAAGTACTTAACAGACGCCATAAAGAAGATTATGGGGTAAAAAAAAAAAAAAAAAAAACTGGAAACTCTAGGAAAAATAAAAAGTTACAAAAAATAATGCGATGTAATCACAATATAGTCTTTCAATCAGCAGTGAGTATGCTTATCTACTCATAATAAATTTTGTTCAGTTTTTTAACCTTTACAGTCAATCTGCTGACACACTAAGGCTTTAATATGATTAAAGCTAGACTATAAATGATATCAACCTTGATAGTATAAAATTAAAAGCACAAGTGAGAAACTAGAAAATATTTAAAGGAGAAGTTATAGAAAGGATAAGAATCTCATAAAGTAAGAACTCATTAGATGCTACTGCCTACAGTTAGTGAGACAAAAATAAGCATATTATTTAAAAGTATGTAGGTGACAAAAGAAGAACTAAAAATAGTATTAATAGCACTTGGAGAGTAGACAGTTATAGTACAAATAAGCTAGATCCTTGTCGATCGTAATAGGAAGTCAATAAATTAATAATAACTACATTAGAGAAATCAACAAATGGCAAACACACACACACACACACACACACACGTGATACAGCCAGTATGACAAATATATTTAGAGCTATAAAGGCAGAAGTATAAAGACAGAAACACATTAAAGAATTATAAGTTTTTCTCTGCTGGGGGTTGAGGTCCAAGACCATCCCTTTGCATTCTAAGCCTATGGCAATTTTCACTTTTTAGAAGTGTACATACATGTAGGTGTATATATATATATATATATATATATATATATACATATATATACACTTTTATATGTATTATCAATAAAATGCATATGAACGTGTAAATGTATATGTATATATATATAACTGACAAAAATTAATATTTTTGAAATATTTAACATTTTGAATATGAAATATTTATTGACATTAAAAAAAAAAAACTATCTGGAATTCTTCCCACCAGGCTAATCTTCACAGTGTGGCCCTCGGCATTTGAATACAGTCTTGTTGGTATTTCATAAACTAAAACAGCTCATTTTAAAGTCTCAAATAGAGACTTGGTCTTCGACAAATCCTAATGGCCCTAAAAGTGCTGATGAAATTTTTTTGTAAACTGTGGTTAAAATATTTAAGCAAAATAGATGAGGGAAGTAAGTGACTGTCCCTCGTGACCCTCCGGGCTGGCATCTGACACAGATGAGTGGCAAGAGGGCCCGCTGGTCTCCAGCTGGAAACACAAGAGTGAGCGACTCCTCAAACCAGAGGCATCCTGATACACCCGGGCCCGTCAGCTACTCCCTCTGTGGCTTCCCATAGCGAAAGGACAAACTGTCCATCAGAGTCAGGCCTGTGGACCACGTCCCCAGGCAAGCGTCCAGGTACAAGGCAAAGCAGGCCGGGACAGAACTAGAAAATATTTAAAGGAGAAGTTATAGAAAGGATAAGAATCTCATAAAGTAAGAACTCATTAGATGCTACTGCCTACAGTTAGTGAGACAAAAATAAGCATATTATTTAAAAGTATGTAGGTGACAAAAGAAGAACTAAAAATAGTATTAATAGCACTTGGAGAGTAGACAGTTATAGTACAAATAAGCTAGATCCTTGTCGATCGTAATAGGAAGTCAATAAATTAATAATAACTACATTAGAGAAATCAACAAATGGCAAACACACACACACACACACACACACACACGTGATACAGCCAGTATGACAAATATATTTAGAGCTATAAAGGCAGAAGTATAAAGACAGAAACACATTAAAGAATTATAAGTTTTTCTCTGCTGGGGGTTGAGGTCCAAGACCATCCCTTTGCATTCTAAGCCTATGGCAATTTTCACTTTTTAGAAGTGTACATACATGTAGGTGTATATATATATATATATATATATATATATATATACATATATATACACTTTTATATGTATTATCAATAAAATGCATATGAACGTGTAAATGTATATGTATATATATATAACTGACAAAAATTAATATTTTTGAAATATTTAACATTTTGAATATGAAATATTTATTGACATTAAAAAAAAAAAACTATCTGGAATTCTTCCCACCAGGCTAATCTTCACAGTGTGGCCCTCGGCATTTGAATACAGTCTTGTTGGTATTTCATAAACTAAAACAGCTCATTTTAAAGTCTCAAATAGAGACTTGGTCTTCGACAAATCCTAATGGCCCTAAAAGTGCTGATGAAATTTTTTTTTAAACTGTGGTTAAAATATTTAAGCAAAATAGATGAGGGAAGTAAGTGACTGTCCCTCGTGACCCTCCGGGCTGGCATCTGACACAGATGAGTGGCAAGAGGGCCCGCTGGTCTCCAGCTGGAAACACAAGAGTGAGCGACTCCTCAAACCAGAGGCATCCTGATACACCCGGGCCCGTCAGCTACTCCCTCTGTGGCTTCCCATAGCGAAAGGACAAACTGTCCATCAGAGTCAGGCCTGTGGACCACGTCCCCAGCACTCATCCCGAGGTGACAACGCGTCCACGGTCACACAGGACAAAGCGCAGACAGCAGCAGGCAGAGCAGGACACCACAGAACTGCTGTCACTCGAAACGTGGGATGCACCGGACGGGGCATGAATTTGAATTTTACGGATATAATACACTACTCTGTGATGTGGATTTGGAAAATGTAAAAGTGAAGTGGAAAATCTTAAGGGGAGACAAATGTCAAAATAAGAAAGACGGTAGAGCCTGTGGATGAGATTCTCATTCATCTTCAAATTTCCATTGCTCCATGTTTAAACCTTTCAAATAAAGAGTTTTTCCAGTGTCATTTGATAGAGGCAAACATCTGAGATTCAACAGCAGACTTTAAATACTTCCCATCTTGTAGCAGCTTTAACAATGAATGCTGGCTAGATTTTCCTAAAGAAAAAAATGTGCAGGCTTTCCCCTCCTCTCTTCTTGAATGTGAATTTTCCAGCTGTCAATAAGTTTCCAGACGTTATGTTCTCAGGGTTGAAAATAGTTCTACTTGTACATATTCCTTTATAGCAAAAATTAGGGCTCAGGAACCTTGACAAGTAGTAATGGACTTAAGATCTCCATTGGAAGTCTTTACAGGAAAACTGCGTGTGTATATATCTATATGTCTATGTCCATATGTCTGTATCTATACACACATACATATTAAACTAGAAGAGAGAAGTCGCCCAAGTTGCAATGGAATAACCAAAAAAGGAAGTCATCTACAAATGTTATAGGATCCCTTCCTATGCATGAAATCCGAGCTTCAAGGGCCATGAGATCATGGCACATGGATTCCACAAGACTTCCAGAATCCAGAAAGAGCAGGAGGTCGTTCCCCTGCCTGCCTGCTCCACCGTTTCCAACACACTCACATGGAGCAACGGTTGCTACTAATAGTATAATTACTACACACTCTTCTTAAGTAGAAAAGCTGCATGAGAGTGAGTTCCATGTCTCACTTACTACTGTGTCCATCAGCTGGAAGAGAGTCTGACATAACAGGTACGTCGCAAATTTTGTACATGAAAAATAACCTAATTTTATTGTACACAACAAAGGAGCAAGGCAAGGTGAAAGTGCTTTGCAAGTTCTCAAAGGTTCTAAGATGCAGTGGTTTACTTCCCTTTGTATAATAGGCTCTAGATTCATCCACCTCGTGAGGACTGATTCAAACGCATTTCTTTTTACAGTTGAGAAACATTCCTTTGTATATACGTACCACAGTTTCTTTATCCACTCATTTGTTGATGGACATCTAGGTTGTTTCCATGTTCCAGCTACTGTAAAAAGTGCTGCAATGAAGTCTGGGGTACATGTGTCTCTTTCAATTTTGATTGCCTCAGGGCATATGCCTCATAGGGGGATTGCTGGGTTATATACTAACACATATATATGGACTCTAGAAAGATGGTACTGATAAATACATATGCAGAGCAGAAATGGAGAAACAGATATAGAGAATAGACTTATGGACATCTGGGGGAGGGAGGAGTGGGTGAGAGGTATGGAAAGAGTAGCATGGACACTTACACGACCATATGTAAAAGAGACAGCCATTGTGAATATACTGTAAGACTAAGGCAACTTACAAGGGGGCTATGCAACAACCGGGAGGGCTGAGATTGGGAGGGAGTGGGAGGGGGCTCAGGTGGCAGGGGTCAAGGGTATACCTATCACAGATTAGGGTTTGTGTATAGCTGTGAACAACAAAACTCTGTAAACATGGGGAAAACAATGCAGTCATGGCTGCTGCTATTCTGCATAATCCAGTTCCCTGCTGTGGACAGTTCCTGAGGGTTCTGACGAAGCCTTCCTCTGCATTTTGAATCCTAATACTGAGCTACATCATTAAATGCATCTACAGGGATGAGAGGCTTTCTGGGTGGCTCAGTGGTAAAGAATCTGCCTGCCAATGCAGAGATGCAGATTGGATCCCTGGGTCTGGAAGATCCCTTGGAGGAGGGGAGAGCAGCCTACTCCAGTATTCTTACCTGGAGAATTCCACAGACAAAGAAGCGTGGTCGGTTATAGTCCATGGGGTCATTAAGAGTCAGATATGAAAACACACACAAGGCAAGCACAGAGCTGAGAGTCAGAACTGTCTACCTGCTGAGGGTATAAGTTTGGAATCAGGCTGCCTGGGTTCAAATTCTACCCAGCAGCACACTTTTTGGCTATATGACTTCGTTGTTCAGTCACTAAGTCACATCGGACTGTTTGTGACCCATGGACTGCAGCACACCAGGCTTCCCTGTCCTTCACCGTCTCCCACAGTTTGTTCAAACTCATGTCTACTGAGTCAGGGATGCCATCCAGTCATCTCATCCTCTTTCGCCCCCTTCTCTTGCTCTCATCCTTTTCCAGCATCAGCGTTCTTTTGGAATGAATCCACTCTTCACATCAGGTGGCCAAAGTATAGTGAGCTATTTCTGCGTGCTTCGCTGGCTCATCTGTCAACTGGCAGATAATAGCTCCTAACTTACCTGGCAGGTGTGAGGACTGAATGGGGGCCTATATGTAACTGACTGGAGAAGGTTCTGGGGCCTGGTGCTGGGGCTATGACTTCAATTACAGGGAAGTAGGAAAAAAATAAAAACATGAAGGAATTCACTCATGTCCATACTGTGTGTGAGGGCTTTTTTCTTTTTTTTCCCATATTTTACCAGTGCCATACAAGTTTAGGGATAGAGTTTATACTCCTGAATTTGCTCAGAATATTCAACTCGATGCCCTAGTTTTATATGCATTCAGCTCCATAAAGAGCCCAGCGGAACTAAAACGGGTATTACTTGTGGGATTAAATCACAGAGGCAGCCTACTGAGTTTTGAGTCATGGCTGCTGCTATTCTGCATAATCCAGTTCCCTGCTGTGGACAGTTCCTGAGGGTTCTGAGAAGCCTTCCTCTGCATTTTGAATCCTAATACTGAGCTACATCATTAAATGCATCTACAGGGATGAGAGGCTTTCTGGGTGGCTCAGTGGTAAAGAATCTGCCTGCCAATGCAGAGATGCAGATTGGATCCCTGGGTCTGGAAGATCCCTTGGAGGAGGGGAGAGCAGCCTACTCCAGTATTCTTACCTGGAGAATTCCACAGACAAAGAAGCGTGGTCGGTTATAGTCCATGGGGTCATTAAGAGTCAGATATGAAAACACACACAAGGCAAGCACAGAGCTGAGAGTCAGAACTGTCTACCTGCTGAGGGTATAAGTTTGGAATCAGGCTGCCTGGGTTCAAATTCTACCCAGCAGCACACTTTTTGGCTATATGACTTCGTTGTTCAGTCACTAAGTCACATCGGACTGTTTGTGACCCATGGACTGCAGCACACCAGGCTTCCCTGTCCTTCACCGTCTCCCACAGTTTGTTCAAACTCATGTCTACTGAGTCAGGGATGCCATCCAGTCATCTCATCCTCTTTCGCCCCCTTCTCTTGCTCTCATCCTTTTCCAGCATCAGCGTTCTTTTGGAATGAATCCACTCTTCACATCAGGTGGCCAAAGTATAGTGAGCTATTTCTGCGTGCTTCGCTGGCTCATCTGTCAACTGGCAGATAATAGCTCCTAACTTACCTGGCAGGTGTGAGGACTGAATGGGGGCCTATATGTAACTGACTGGAGAAGGTTCTGGGGCCTGGTGCTGGGGCTATGACTTCAATTACAGGGAAGTAGGAAAAAAATAAAAACATGAAGGAATTCACTCATGTCCATACTGTGTGTGAGGGCTTTTTTCTTTTTTTTCCCATATTTTACCAGTGCCATACAAGTTTAGGGATAGAGTTTATACTCCTGAATTTGCTCAGAATATTCAACTCGATGCCCTAGTTTTATATGCATTCAGCTCCATAAAGAGCCCAGCGGAACTACGACTTACTGAGTTATAGGTTTCAGGTAAAACATGGATATTACTTGTGGGATTAAATCACAGAGGCAGCCTCACGCACCTGTGTGTGTTTTTCAAAGCATGTTGCTATCTTCTCTTGCGAGAAGGCCTTTTGAAGTGAGGTGGACATGACAATAGTTTTAAACATAAAGCTATTTGCATTTGCACTGAGATCTGCTTTGCGGATATTCTTAGTGCTGGGAAGCCGACCCGTTTTCTGGCAGTAGCTTCATTCAGAAGAGCTTGGTTTATGATTACTGTACACATGGTGGAGCCTGGGCCATTATGTTTATATCGACTGAGCTCCATCAGTATTGAAATCCAGATGTCAGTTTACTTCAACGCAAACATATCAGATTGACCTGATTTTTCCAGAAACTTAAAAGGAAAAAAAGTCCCAAACAAAACATCATTTGTGAACCACATTCTGTGCTGTGAGAGAGACCTTTCAGTTAGAACTCAACTAAAATTAGGTCAAGGGATTCTCCTGGGGGGAGAAAAGAGTTGTTTGCCAAAAAACTCTAAATTTTCCAAAATAAACCATTATGCCATTTCACTGGCTCTTAGTTCTTCTTTAATATTGCTTTGAGAAATGACAGACCAGTCATCTGCCTCATTTCATCTCCTTGAAGAAAACAAAAAATGGTCACCAGCAGTTGCTGCTTCAAACTAGGAGAATCTTGCAGGTTCATTCTAAGTGAGCTAAGAAATCCCCAGAAATTTCCTCCCTCTGGGTGACCAGGACAATGCTGCTGCTGCTGCTGCTGCTGCTCAGTCACTTCTGTCCTGTCCAACTGTGCGCCCCCATGGACTGCAGCCCACCAGGCTCCTCTGTCCTGGGATTCTCCAGGCAAGAAGACCGGAGAGGCTTCCTCCTCCACGGGGGTCTTCCCAACCCAGGGATGGAACCCGGGTCTCCTGCATTGCAGGCAGATTCCTCACCACTTAGCTATCAGAGAAGCTACACACACACACACACACACACACACACACACACAGAGAGACACACACACACAGAGACACACACACACCCCCATGGACTGTAGCTTGCAGGGCTTCTCCGTTCATGGAATTTTCCAGGCAAGGTCATTGGAATGGATTGCCATTTCCCTCTCTGGACCATGCCAATACTCTCGTGTAAAGCTTAGAAGTGAGTGCGGTTGATTGGTTGATTTACAGTTTTATAAGATCAGGTGCCCTGGTGGCCCAGTGGTAATGAATCCACCTGTCAATGCAAGAGAAGCTGGCTGGATCACTGGGTATGGAAGACACCCTGAAGAAGGAAATGGTGACTTGCTCCAGTATGCTTGCCTGGTAAATCCCACGGACAGAGGGGCCTAGTGGGCTTCTATACTGTCCATGGGGTTGCAAAAGAGCCAGACAGGACTTAACAAGTAAACAACAAGATGAGGTTGAGCTTTTCTGTTACTAGTGGTCCAAAGATGGCTAGTCCGATTTAAATCACTACAAGCAGTTAGTCAAAAATCCTCCCAGAAGGAAAGAGCCCAGAAAATGAATTCTAACGTGCTTTCCTTCTGATTGTGCTACACACTTGTTATTATACACACGGTTTGAGGCACTTTCACTGTTTTGCACACTTTCACCCCAAATTCAAACCTCATCCATCCTGCGAACAAAAGCTGGCAAGAAGCACTTCAAGTGATAAGTGAACAAAACGCAATAGAAAAATAACATACTGACATGGAAATGTCATGTGAGTTGCTGAAAGGCACGTGGCTCTGAAGTTTACCACAATATTTTGAGAGACTTTGCCAATGAGCGTGTAATTGACTGAAAGACTTGCCAGCACTGCTTCAGAGATGTCTAACATACTATATAATAAAGAAAACCATTTACAAAGAAAGCTACATGCTAAAAATACATTTTTAGAGAGTTCTCAAAACCAACATCTTTCCCCTCCCATTTCTGGCCAAGGAAGTAACTGTGATTATTATCCACTTTCATAAAGTGATGTTCATACTTCACTCGCTGCCTGGTGGTGGTTCCGTCACTCAGTCGTGTCCGACTCTTGTGACCCGACAGACAGTAGCCCACCAGACTCCTCTGTTCATAGGATTCTCCAGGCAAGAAGACTCGAGTGGGTTGCCATCTCCCTTCTCCAGGAGATCTTCCCGACCCTGGAAATGAACCCAGGTCTCCTTCACTGCAGATAGATTCTTTACTGACTGAGCTACAAGGGGAGCTCACTGACTATCCCTTGTCTTTTTGCATGCCAGTCAAATCAGTCAATCAACCTAAGGACCTAGGAAGTACAAATTCCCTGGCTCGAACTGCTTTCAGTAAGATCCTGACTCATGAGGTCAGAATCTCCCCTCTCTTGTGAGTGTTACATTCTTCCAGCCATCCATTCACCCATCTAGTCACCCACCCAGCTATTCACTTTCCTAACAAATATCAGTCAAGGATCTAAGATTCATCAAGCACTGCAGTGATGGCCAGAGCGAATACAATGAACAAGACCGTTCCTGCCATCATGGAATTTATAATATAGCTGGGAAGACTCACAGTGAAAGGGATCATAATTATAACCTGTGCTAAGTCCTGGGATAAATGGGGCATCCTCGGTGACCCAGTAGGAAAGAATCCGCCTGCCAATGCGGGAGACCAAGGAGATCCCTGGGAGAAGGCATGGCACCCCACTCCAGTATTCCTGTCTGGAGAATCCCAGGGACAGAGGAGCCTGGTGGGGTCCATGGGGGCACAAAGTGTTGACCAGGACTGAGCCACTGAGCATGTATACACTCACCGGGATAAAGAAAGAACAGAACGCTAGGTGGGAAATAGGTAGAAAGGTCATAAAGGATTCCTCCACCTGAAAAAGGGCAAAAAAGAGTGGCTCTGAAGTTTACCTTTGAAAGAACTGTAATTGACTGAAAGACTTGCCAGCACTGCTTCAGAGATGTCTAACATACTATATAATAAAGAAAACCATTTACAAAGAAAGCTACATGCTAAAAATACATTTTTAGAGAGTTCTCAAAACCAACATCTTTCCCCTCCCATTTCTGGCCAAGGAAGTAACTGTGATTATTATCCACTTTCATAAAGTGATGTTCATACTTCACTCGCTGCCTGGTGGTGGTTCCGTCACTCAGTCGTGTCCGACTCTTGTGACCCGACAGACAGTAGCCCACCAGACTCCTCTGTTCATAGGATTCTCCAGGCAAGAAGACTCGAGTGGGTTGCCATCTCCCTTCTCCAGGAGATCTTCCCGACCCTGGAAATGAACCCAGGTCTCCTTCACTGCAGATAGATTCTTTACTGACTGAGCTACAAGGGGAGCTCACTGACTATCCCTTGTCTTTTTGCATGCCAGTCAAATCAGTCAATCAACCTAAGGACCTAGGAAGTACAAATTCCCTGGCTCGAACTGCTTTCAGTAAGATCCTGACTCATGAGGTCAGAATCTCCCCTCTCTTGTGAGTGTTACATTCTTCCAGCCATCCATTCACCCATCTAGTCACCCACCCAGCTATTCACTTTCCTAACAAATATCAGTCAAGGATCTAAGATTCATCAAGCACTGCAGTGATGGCCAGAGCGAATACAATGAACAAGACCGTTCCTGCCATCATGGAATTTATAATATAGCTGGGAAGACTCACAGTGAAAGGGATCATAATTATAACCTGTGCTAAGTCCTGGGATAAATGGGGCATCCTCGGTGACCCAGTAGGAAAGAATCCGCCTGCCAATGCGGGAGACCAAGGAGATCCCTGGGAGAAGGCATGGCACCCCACTCCAGTATTCCTGTCTGGAGAATCCCAGGGACAGAGGAGCCTGGTGGGGTCCATGGGGGCACAAAGTGTTGACCAGGACTGAGCCACTGAGCATGTATACACTCACCGGGATAAAGAAAGAACAGAACGCTAGGTGGGAAATAGGTAGAAAGGTCATAAAGGATTCCTACAGAAACGGCATTTATCCTGAGACCTTAAAAATACCTAGTATGAGGTCAGAGAAATAGTGAAGGGACTTGCGTCAGAGAGAACAGCACAATGGTGTGTGTAAAGCATTAAAACCAAAGACACTTAAAAGAAGGAAGAGCTGGCGAACAGTATACAAGGAGACAGGTGGCAAGAAATAAGACCGGAAATTCAGGCACAGGTTGGGATGGTTTCTATTTCTCTAAGATTCATCTTTTGCTCTTCTCTAAGTATGTATTGTTCTAACCAACATTGGATGGGGTAACTCTAACGATACACCCTGAAGTAACAGTAAGCGACAGAAGTAGCATTCTATTATTCTTAACACAAACCCCGCCTTGCAAGCCAGTGAAGACTGTAAATACAAGCAGCTATTCATTTTGCATGGATATCCCCCTCTTCAGAAAATCTGGGGGACCTTTCACATGATAGGTCAAGTACCATGACCACATCGCCAACTGTGATTTACAGTTCCTTTAAGAGCCTTATCATAACGAGCAAAAAAACAACACAAAAGTAATGAATACACTTAGAATCAATAAATATGGAATGAGAAAAATCTTAAGTACTCCTTCAAGTAAACATTCCCGTTAGCTTTGATCACATACTTTGCAAAACAAGAGTTTTCATGAAAAAATAAGGCTCTCAACACTACGACTCTGCGTTAATTTATTATAGAAATATAATAGTTTCCATAGAATACCTCAAAATCTTTAACCACGAAATACACATGCTGATGCAATGCTTATTTACATACAGACGCGCTTCTGCACACATTTGTATCTGTAACTGTTTTTCTCTTAGTAGGTGGGGAGAGGAGCACTAATAATGAGTTTCTATTCTTGTGGGCTAAGAGGAGCAATAATATCTATTTCGTATTTACATCAAAAGACAAAAGAGGTATACCTTTGGACTTTAGCTCCTTTTCTCTGTGGATTTTAGGAAAATGAAAGCCAAATAAAGTAAGACTCTTACTTTATAAGATCACTTTTATATGTCCTAAATTTCCAACTGAGAGTTTTTTGGTTTTTAACTCCAACTAGTTATTTGCATCACAGCAAGTCTCTATGGGTAGCTGCTAAATTCCTAAACCAGAAGCAACTATATATTTAACGACTATATATCTGACACCCAGTATGTTTTTATCTGAATATATTAAAAAATCTCTCTCCTACCCTTTAATTTTTTTCTAAATTCTCTCTCCACTTTGGCATGGGAACTTGTGGCAGCAGCCAAACACATCGGTTGAAAGGGAGTGTTCACTTCAACAGCTGGGAGGGAAAAATGAGCATGTCTGCCAGCCAACCCTCCTCTGGGTCCTCCCCACCCAGGCGCTGGGGTCTGGCCTCCCACAATTCAAACAGCCTGTTCTGATTAACCCTTCCACATTTGGTTGTTCAGTTGTCTCCAATGATACTGCTGAAATCTAGCACAGAAAATGGTGGGGTTACCATGGCTTAATCTCCGCACTTTCTTATAACCAGAGCTGTTTAATAATGGGACTGTTTGTCTTCTCAAGTAGTACTGTAGCTGAGCAGGACTCTATGGGGCCTTCCAAGGATAGGCCTGGCCCCATATTCTCTGCTTTAGCTCCTCTCTGAAGTGCCTGGAGAAGAGTATTTGACCATCTGCCAATACTGGTTTGATCCCTGAGTCAATAAATATGGAATGAGAAAAATCTTAAGTACTCCTTCAAGTAAACTTTTATTATCAATTTGAAAAAGAGTTTTCATGATAAAATAAGGCTCTCAACACTACGACTCTGCGTTAATTTATTATAGAAATATAATAGTTTCCATAGAATACCTCAAAATCTTTAACCACGAAATACACATGCTGATGCAATGCTTATTTACATACAGACGCGCTTCTGCACACATTTGTATCTGTAACTGTTTTTCTCTTAGTAGGTGGGGAGAGGAGCACTAATAATGAGTTTCTATTCTTGTGGGCTAAGAGGAGCAATAATATCTATTTCGTATTTACATCAAAAGACAAAAGAGGTATACCTTTGGACTTTAGCTCCTTTTCTCTGTGGATTTTAGGAAAATGAAAGCCAAATAAAGTAAGACTCTTACTTTATAAGATCACTTTTATATGTCCTAAATTTCCAACTGAGAGTTTTTTGGTTTTTAACTCCAACTAGTTATTTGCATCACAGCAAGTCTCTATGGGTAGCTGCTAAATTCCTAAACCAGAAGCAACTATATATTTAACGACTATATATCTGACACCCAGTATGTTTTTATCTGAATATATTAAAAAATCTCTCTCCTACCCTTTAATTTTTTTCTAAATTCTCTCTCCACTTTGGCATGGGAACTTGTGGCAGCAGCCAAACACATCGGTTGAAAGGGAGTGTTCACTTCAACAGCTGGGAGGGAAAAATGAGCATGTCTGCCAGCCAACCCTCCTCTGGGTCCTCCCCACCCAGGCGCTGGGGTCTGGCCTCCCACAATTCAAACAGCCTGTTCTGATTAACCCTTCCACATTTGGTTGTTCAGTTGTCTCCAATGATACTGCTGAAATCTAGCACAGAAAATGGTGGGGTTACCATGGCTTAATCTCCGCACTTTCTTATAACCAGAGCTGTTTAATAATGGGACTGTTTGTCTTCTCAAGTAGTACTGTAGCTGAGCAGGACTCTATGGGGCCTTCCAAGGATAGGCCTGGCCCCATATTCTCTGCTTTAGCTCCTCTCTGAAGTGCCTGGAGAAGAGTATTTGACCATCTGCCAATACTGGTTTGATCCCTGAGTCAGAAAGATCCCCTGGAGGAGGGCTTGGCTACCTACTCCAGTATTCTTACCTGCAGAATCCTATGGACAGAGGAGCTGGGTTGGCGACAGCCCATAGGATCGCAAAGAACTGGACACAACTCGAGCAACTCAATGACAACAACCAACAGTGTTAGATGCACATTTTCTGAGCTGTTCTCCAGATGTTTAACACCTCCCCATCTCCAACAAATGGATGATGTTGGAGACCGTGAGCACACAGCCCCAGGTCTCCTGGAGCCTAAGGACTGATAATGTTAATCCTTGTGCTACCACCTGACTGCCTCATAACCTTGTCTTCAGGGGTAAGGTGTCCTGCTGGCCCGAATGTGGGTTGAGACTTGTTCCCTTCGTTTGAACAGTTCACTTCACAATGGAGGGTTCACCAGAGCCTTTCAGATACTAGTCTCCTTTAATCTTCACAGCAGAGCCACGGCAGCATTCCTGGACAGATACAGGGATGCCCACAGTGCACTGCACATCCCTGGTGGCTCAGATGGTGAAGAATCTGCCTGCCACACAGAAGACCCGCGTTTGATCCCTGGGTCCGGAAGACCTTCTTGCCTGGAGAATCCCATGGACAGAGGAGCCTGGCGGGCTGCAGTCCATGGGGTCGCAAAGAGTCAGACACATACGAGTGACTAACTCTTCACTTCAGAATATTAATCGACACGTCTAAGGTCATACAACCAGCAAGTGGCAGAGTTGGGACCAGAACAGTCCTTCTGAGTCCCTAGAGGTCATGCGCTTCTAAAGGGTGAAGACTGAGGCAATGCCTCAGAAAGACTCTTGGACCATGTATGTGAACATCACTGATCACTGGCGTGGTTTTTTAAAATCATGGTTCTGGATCCCAGTCAAGAGCTAGGAATTGGATTCTCTGGAGGGCGGGGCCAAGAGTCTGCATTTTCACCAGCTCTCTGGGTAATCCTGACTCACAGGAGAGTTGGTGTACTGCCCTGCTACATCTTTCCTTCCATCTCTAAACTTTGGAGGGTTCCTTAGCGTGTCATTACACTTCTGGAACTTTTTTATTCATCAATTGAGGGTCTTTTATGAACAAGTTACTGTCATGATCCTCCAGGTCTCACATATTTCATTTAACACATTATGGACCACAGACGTATGACAACCACAGACGTGAGCACCTGCAAAGTACCCCCAGTCAATAATGTGTTAACAAGTATTTACACAGTATTCACTACTCCCTAGGAGTACTCACTCACACTACTCACACTACTCACTACTCCCTATGACTTGATTAACCACAGCCGCACATGGCAGATGACACTGTTAATGATACTCATGTTACAGAGCGTGAAATGTATGTACAGAGAGGTGTTAAAGGGACTTGCCTCAAATCACACTCAGGATGTGAGCTCAGGCTATCTATCTCAAGATCGTGTTTAGATGCTGGACTAGGCTGGACCCACGGCTTCAGACCAAGATGTGTCACCGGCCTGAGCCATGCTGAGGGAGACAGCCGCCTTCAACCTGAGCCTAATGGGCCGGCTTAGGGTCACAGGGTCACTCAAGGTCACCCCCTAGTCCCTGCGTGGTGCCTCCATGCACTCAGCTTCCTTTCCCAGCATGCCCTGTACATCCCGCGCCCCGCCATGGCTAATGCCTTCTCATCTAGCAAAACCCGGCAGCCACGCATGGATGCCCAGGACGAGTGAGCGTCCCCTTTGCTTCGCCTCCAGGACCTGCCGCACACTGTCCTCATGGCCCCGACTCCACTGAGCCACACCCACTCCCACCTTCTTCCAGGAGACTCCAAGTCCCTCAAGGTGAACATCAACCCTTATTTATTCTCTGCCCCAAGTTCTGGCTGTGAGCAGGGGCTCCAGAGATGTTTGTGGCATGGATGATGGTTAGATGCAGTATGCAGAATGGTTATTCATTTTATATTCAATAGTAGACTTTACCTTAAGTTTCTAACTCCCTGTACGCATTTACATATCATTAATTTCTGGGCGGCACGACTGGAGAATAGAAAGTTTAAGCCACTGCCAACTAGAGAGGAATCCAAGCTTCCGATAAAATATCTCTGAAATTCAAATTTCAGGCAGTGGGAAATCTGTGGATGTATGAAAATGTGAAATCGAGCACTGGTTTTCAGGGACGCACCTGTGCACATGCGCGTGCGCTGGTTTCGGGGCTGGAAATGTGTAAGAAGATGGGGGAAGTGGAGCTTGGCTTGTGGACGGCCATTCCCTCTCCAGCTGGCAGAAGCAAGAAATTTTGAGAGCTCCGCTCTCCTGGCTACCACAGGATCAAGTTTCCCCGCTCCCCGCTCGGCAATGACCACTGAAGCCATCTGGGAAAAACAACATTCTTCTGCCGGAAAAGAACAGAGAACAATGGGGAGGCCTTGTGTGCCTTGGCTCCTGATTCTAGAAATGTCTACTTGGTGTGTATCTCACTTGTCTCTCAGTGGCCTAGTACTAGGGGGGGCTCCCCCGGTACTCTCAAGATCGTGTTTCGATGCTGGACTAGGCTGGACCCACGGCTTCAGACCAAGATGTGTCACCGGCCTGAGCCATGCTGAGGGAGACAGCCGCCTTCAACCTGAGCCTAATGGGCCGGCTTAGGGTCACAGGGTCACTCAAGGTCACCCCCTAGTCCCTGCGTGGTGCCTCCATGCACTCAGCTTCCTTTCCCAGCATGCCCTGTACATCCCGCGCCCCGCCATGGCTAATGCCTTCTCATCTAGCAAAACCCGGCAGCCACGCATGGATGCCCAGGACGAGTGAGCGTCCCCTTTGCTTCGCCTCCAGGACCTGCCGCACACTGTCCTCATGGCCCCGACTCCACTGAGCCACACCCACTCCCACCTTCTTCCAGGAGACTCCAAGTCCCTCAAGGTGAACATCAACCCTTATTTATTCTCTGCCCCAAGTTCTGGCTGTGAGCAGGGGCTCCAGAGATGTTTGTGGCATGGATGATGGTTAGATGCAGTATGCAGAATGGTTATTCATTTTATATTCAATAGTAGACTTTACCTTAAGTTTCTAACTCCTGTCGCATTTACATATCATTAATTTCTGGGCGGCACGACTGGAGAATAGAAAGTTTAAGCCACTGCCAACTAGAGAGGAATCCAAGCTTCCGATAAAATATCTCTGAAATTCAAATTTCAGGCAGTGGGAAATCTGTGGATGTATGAAAATGTGAAATCGAGCACTGGTTTTCAGGGACGCACCTGTGCACATGCGCGTGCGCTGGTTTCGGGGCTGGAAATGTGTAAGAAGATGGGGGAAGTGGAGCTTGGCTTGTGGACGGCCATTCCCTCTCCAGCTGGCAGAAGCAAGAAATTTTGAGAGCTCCGCTCTCCTGGCTACCACAGGATCAAGTTTCCCCGCTCCCCGCTCGGCAATGACCACTGAAGCCATCTGGGGAAAAACAACATTCTTCTGCCGGAAAAGAACAGAGAACAATGGGGAGGCCTTGTGTGCCTTGGCTCCTGATTCTAGAAATGTCTACTTGGTGTGTATCTCACTTGTCTCTCAGTGGCCTAGTACATCAAACCAGAAGAGTTGCAAAAGATGCTACAGTCTTGGGGTAATAATAGCTTACATGCCTAGAAAGCCACCCAAATTGTAATCAACTTCCTCAAACAAGCGAAGCGGCCCCAAATACAGAATATTAGCCTCTTCGTCTCTGTGCAGCTTACTAAATTCTTGAGATTGCATACATGCTAAACAGACTTGCTGACTTTTTTTTTTTTCTTCCTTTAAAAGAGATTTAGTCTTTTCCCTCACATCAAAGAAAGAATATCAAAGAAACACAAAATGGAATTTGTGATTAGTAGAAACAGACCGTATTAATTTTTCCTTCTAAACAATACCCTAGGACGAAAACAGGCTAAAGCTATTATGCTAATTCAGTGATGGAGAGCTCAGATTGCCACACGAATAAACAATGTGCTTCAGATAAAACAGACTATACGCTGTACCTCACAATTATATTTTATGACGGAAAACATATTTACGGAGCTTTTGGCCTAGTGATTTAAGAGAAATGCCGTCAAGTCATTGAGTCCCTCCAACCTTCATGTGAAACATTACCGCTCTATGAATTCCATTACTTACAGAAACAAAGCCCAGTCAATGTCTCTGAACACAAGTCCGGGAGTCAGTGCTCTCTGCCGTGGCTGTAGGCCTGATGGACTCTAGTGTGGGCCATTTTTCTCTACTCTGCCCTGGAGTGAAAGAATGCACTATCATTTTCCTTCCTAATAGATCCTAGGAGACAAGTCAGGGAGCCCTGATGGCTGACCAAACAAAACCAACCTAAAGAATGCATTCCTTACCAGGAAGAACTCATTAACTATATCAGTAAGGCTTGTTGTTGTTCAGTTGCTACATCACTTCAGTCATGTCTGATTCTGAGACCTCATGAACATCAGGCTTCCCTGTCCTTCACTATCTACTGGAGTTTGCGCAAACTCTTGTCTATTGACTTGGTGGTACCATCCAACCACCTCATCTTCTATCACCCCCCTTCTTCTCCTGCCTTCAAATGTTCCCAGCAACAGGGTCTCTCCATTAAGTGCCCCAAATCCTTCTTTCAGTTGATCCTCAAGAGATGCACTGTGAGAATGGATTCAAGTGTCTGATCATTCACGGACATGAGACTTCCTTTGGCACGTGATATGAGGTCTCCTCTCCCACAACCTGGCTACCACACTCTGCCAGGTACTCTACCATCTATTAACAAGCAGACACAAAAACAGGAATGTAGTCAGTTCCATGAGAAATCCCTCTCTGTTCTTTTTGGTGTTCCAGCATCATTTTAGATCAAAACTTCAATAGGCAGATATCATATTCTAACACAACATTCACCTAACTCTTTCAGTTAAAAGTGTTAGTTACTCAGTCACGTCTGACTCTTTGTGGCCCCATGGACTGTAGCCCACCATGCTCCTCTGTGTGTGGAATTTTCCAGGCAAGAATGTTGCACTGGGTCGCCGTTTTCTCCTCCAGGTTTTGAGTTAAGAAGTCTTAAAATGGGGCTGAACTATAAACCTATAGTCATGTTCAAAAGGTGACTGGCTTTTCCATATTTGGTTCACTAGATTCTAGATTCTAGATTCATCCACACATCTTGAATCCCTTCATCATTTCACCACGGGGAGGGAAATTCTAAATCCTCACTGTTGATCACATTACTTACAGAAACAAAGCCCAGTCAATGTCTCTGAACACAAGGCCGGGAGTCAGTGCTCTCTGCCGTGGCGGTAGGCCTGATGGACTCTAGTGTGGGCCTTTTTTCTCTCCTCTGCGCTGGAGTGAAAGAATGCACTATCATTTTCCTTCCTAATAGATCCTAGGAGACAAGTCAGGGAGCCCTGATGGCTGACCAAACAAAACCAACCTAAAGAATGCATTCCTTACCAGGAAGAACTCATTAACTATATCAGTAAGGCTTGTTGTTGTTCAGTTGCTACATCACTTCAGTCATGTCTGATTCTGAGACCTCATGAACATCAGGCTTCCCTGTCCTTCACTATCTACTGGAGTTTGCGCAAACTCTTGTCTATTGACTTGGTGGTACCATCCAACCACCTCATCTTCTATCACCCCCCTTCTTCTCCTGCCTTCAAATGTTCCCAGCAACAGGGTCTCTCCATTAAGTGCCCCAAATCCTTCTTTCAGTTGATCCTCAAGAGATGCACTGTGAGAATGGATTCAAGTGTCTGATCATTCACGGACATGAGACTTCCTTTGGCACGTGATATGAGGTCTCCTCTCCCACAACCTGGCTACCACACTCTGCCAGGTACTCTACCATCTATTAACAAGCAGACACAAAAACAGGAATGTAGTCAGTTCCATGAGAAATCCCTCTCTGTTCTTTTTGGTGTTCCAGCATCATTTTAGATCAAAACTTCAATAGGCAGATATCATATTCTAACACAACATTCACCTAACTCTTTCAGTTAAAAGTGTTAGTTACTCAGTCACGTCTGACTCTTTGTGGCCCCATGGACTGTAGCCCACCATGCTCCTCTGTGTGTGGAATTTTCCAGGCAAGAATGTTGCACTGGGTCGCCGTTTTCTCCTCCAGGTTTTGAGTTAAGAAGTCTTAAAATGGGGCTGAACTATAAACCTATAGTCATGTTCAAAAGGTGACTGGCTTTTCCATATTTGGTTCACTAGATTCTAGATTCTAGATTCATCCACACATCTTGAATCCCTTCATCATTTCACCACGGGGAGGGAAATTCTAAATCCTCCCTGTTGATCACATATAAAGGCGACTGAAACATTTATCATAACTATCTCAGGATCTTTCAAATAACAGCAAAACATCCTGAGCTGAATCAATTAGGAACTTCAGACATTAGTCTTCTATCACCGAGATGTAGATCAATTCACATGAAACACACACACATAACACACCCCACTATGGCTACACTGAAGAATTTAAAAGTAAATTACAGAAAACATAAACAAGTAGAATATCCATTCATTTTAACACTCTTCCATTAAATTTAAGACTGAAATGAATAATTCTAGGCCATTACAAAACTCTCTCTCTCCTACTCAAGTCAAAAATTTGTACCAGGGGGCTTCCCTGGTGTCCAGTGGGTAAAGAGTCTACCTTGCAGTGCAGGAAGCGCCAGTTCGATCCCTGGCCTGGGAAGATCCCATGTCCCGCAGAGCGACTGGACTGGTGGGTCCAATTACGAGCCAGCGCTCTGGAGCATATGAGCCCAGAGCATGTGCTCTGCAGTGGGAGAGGTCACTGCAACGGGAGTCCCACACAGGCCGAAGAATTAAAATGGATGAAAATAAATAAATGAAAAATCAATGAAAGAAGCCAAAGTTAAAAAGAAATGAAAAAAGAGTTTTCAACTAAAAAAAACAATTGTGCCAAATCTTGATCTCCTTTTCATAACAAATGAAATACTCGGGGGCCTAAAGAGAGCACGAGTGGAAACATGAACAGCCTGGGTACAGGCTCCAAGCAGACGAATCACCACGTGGTGCCTTCGGGTGAGGAGTCTTTGTGCAGAAGTTTCCTCAAGAGATACTGTCAGAGCAATGGAGATGCATACTGATTCACATCAGACTCCAACAGACTCAGTTCTGCTACATGCAAGAAATTAGGCTAGCCGGGTGGCGTCCAGAAAACGGCAGGACGCCCTCTTTTTTCTCACAAGGCTCTTTATCCAACATGGGGAGACACGGCATGCCTCCACAAGGAATGTCACCATCTCACCGACGTGGGCCGGAAGCCTGTGCTGCGGGGCCATCACTCAGATGGTACAGAGGGCCTCTGAAGGAAAGGTGGAACAGTGACAGCAGCACAATGTATGCAATGACAAGCAGGTCCAGGTCCCGGTGCTCCTGGCAACAGTCCTGGCAGGAAGAGATTGCAACGGAACAGCAGCAAGAAGGCGGGGTCTCTGCCAGGATCACTGGATCATGGCTGCCGGCTCTTACCCTGGGCCCCCGCCGTTGCCTGCCGGGAGCATCACTCTCCTGTCCTTGTGCGACATTGGGATTAAAAAATAAAACAATGTACTAAACTAAGACAGCTAATAGTAATTAATAATTGAAGCTGAAAACTTTTCAGGGTGTATTTGTACTGAACACAAAAAGAGAGTGACTTGGTCAAAAAAAAAAAATAAATGAATAAACAGCACGGTTGCTAAAATCACCACAGATGAGCACCAGATGATCGCTGGCTTTAGCAAACACCCGGAAGGAGTATAATGAAAATGGGCCACAGGATGAGGTGGTGGTTACAACTGTGAAACATGTCAGAGTGCCAACCGTCTGTGAAGTTAACCTCTGACTGCATTTACCTCCATAAACCCGAAAGTCCACTCTTTAGAAGTTTAATTTGAGAGTTCCAGCAAACAAAATCTAGACTACTATACTGCTTTTCATAGGTGAAAGAAGACAAAGTAAAAAAGAAATGAAAAAAGAGTTTTCAACTAAAAAAAACAATTGTGCCAAATCTTGATCTCCTTTTCATAACAAATGAAATACTCGGGGGCCTAAAGAGAGCACGAGTGGAAACATGAACAGCCTGGGTACAGGCTCCAAGCAGACGAATCACCACGTGGTGCCTTCGGGTGAGGAGTCTTTGTGCAGAAGTTTCCTCAAGAGATACTGTCAGAGCAATGGAGATGCATACTGATTCACATCAGACTCCAACAGACTCAGTTCTGCTACATGCAAGAAATTAGGCTAGCCGGGTGGCGTCCAGAAAACGGCAGGACGCCCTCTTTTTTCTCACAAGGCTCTTTATCCAACATGGGGAGACACGGCATGCCTCCACAAGGAATGTCACCATCTCACCGACGTGGGCCGGAAGCCTGTGCTGCGGGGCCATCACTCAGATGGTACAGAGGGCCTCTGAAGGAAAGGTGGAACAGTGACAGCAGCACAATGTATGCAATGACAAGCAGGTCCAGGTCCCGGTGCTCCTGGCAACAGTCCTGGCAGGAAGAGATTGCAACGGAACAGCAGCAAGAAGGCGGGGTCTCTGCCAGGATCACTGGATCATGGCTGCCGGCTCTTACCCTGGGCCCCCGCCGTTGCCTGCCGGGAGCATCACTCTCCTGTCCTTGTGCGACATTGGGATTAAAAAATAAAACAATGTACTAAACTAAGACAGCTAATAGTAATTAATAATTGAAGCTGAAAACTTTTCAGGGTGTATTTGTACTGAACACAAAAAGAGAGTGACTTGGTCAAAAAAAAAAAATAAATGAATAAACAGCACGGTTGCTAAAATCACCACAGATGAGCACCAGATGATCGCTGGCTTTAGCAAACACCCGGAAGGAGTATAATGAAAATGGGCCACAGGATGAGGTGGTGGTTACAACTGTGAAACATGTCAGAGTGCCAACCGTCTGTGAAGTTAACCTCTGACTGCATTTACCTCCATAAACCCGAAAGTCCACTCTTTAGAAGTTTAATTTGAGAGTTCCAGCAAACAAAATCTAGACTACTATACTGCTTTTCATAGGCGTTGTATATTAGCAGAGTGACATAAACTAATCAAAATGATGCTGTAGTGACTTTCTCCAATGCATAAGACCACATTTGTCTTCCTCATCTGTGGAGAAACCCCACTCTTAAGTTCAACAGGAAATCATCTGTACTTTCCAAAAAAATATGATATTATCTCAGAGCGTTGAGACATAAAGCCTGTGCCTACTATTGATAATTATTGGGCTGGCTGTAAGACCTTACGGAAACACCCAAATGAACTTTTTGGTCAATCCAATATACTGTAGAAACATGCACAGTCTCTCTCTTCCACATACAGTCAACCCAGCTGAGAGAAAGGGTGGAAAAACCAACATTTCACTGCTTACTTTACTCAGCTTCCATAACCCTGTGAAGCAGGCTTGATTATTGTCATTTTAACTGATGATGGTGACTTTAAATGACTTTTGAAGAGTAATTTGACCAAGGCTATGAAGTTAGTAAGGGGTAGAGTAGGGACTCAAAACCTGAGTCCAAAAACTTTTGTATCCTTGTGCACAAGTGAACACTCTTAGTGAATGAGGTAGTAGGGTAGGCAAGGGGGGACACAGTGTGTTAAGAGACTGCTTCGTCCTTTGGGGCTACCAGTGAGCAGGCGGTGATGTAAACACTCGTGACAACTGGGCAGGGCCAGAAGAGGCCAAACGGGGCTCAGATGAATGTGTGGAGAGAAAGACGTTTGCACAGAAACGTGGTGTTCAGTCACTCACAGGCAAGTGATTAACCATTGGTTATATTTGTGTGTATCAAACACTGTGTTTTTAAAAATAGAATCTCATGTCAAATATCTCACTGTAGGACTTCCCTGGTGGCTCAGTGGTAAAGAATCCGTCTGCCAATACAGGAGACACAGGTTCATTCCCTGGTCTGGGAATATGCCACATACTGTGGAGCAGCTAAGCCCATCTACCACAATTACTGAGCCTGTGCTCTAGAGCCTGGGAGCCCAACTACTGAAGCCCCTGCATCCTAGAACCTGTATTCCAGAACAAGAGAAGCAACTGCAACAAGAAGCCTGTGTCTTACAACTAGAGAGTAGCCCCCAATTGCCTGCACGGTAATGAAGACCTAGCAAAAAAAAAAAAAAGATTACACTGTAAAGAAACGTAACTATGTAGATGATCTGGCTATTTGAAATCACCCTGGGCTGGCAAATGGAGAGAGACGGTACATCTCCATCAGAAGACCCCATTCACTCTGCCCCACCACCGACTGATCCCCAACAACATGAATAAAAATTTACCGGTCAGTGTGGAAGATGTACTTATACATGATTCTTGTCCTTAAGAGACCACAGTCCTACAGAGGAAGACTGACAAGCAATAAACAGTCCAATATACAGTCAAATGCAAAAATGTAACGTATAATAATCACCCTATGAGTCGAGAGAAGGGAGGAACATGTCTTCCCCGGACACCAAGGTTCCTCCCAGCACTTCTCGCTCCTCACAGTCCAGGTAAAAATAGAAAGGAAAGAACTATTAAGTCCATGTTTTAATCCATAGGCAAACAATATGATTCCTTCGAGCTTAGCTAAAGGCAAGGAGGGAAGGGAGAAGAATGAACTGGGGAAAGATAGGAGGAAAACTCTTATGCACTAACTCCTAGGAATCTCTCAGAAATTCACCTGGTACAAACTGTGTGTATGCTCTACCAGAAACAGTTTTTCCTAATGTGGCATGCCTGAGAATATAGCCCTATTTCCAAACAAAAGAAAAGCATGTTTTAGCTTATTATCGTTCGGAGCTTGTGAAAAAGTCAACAGAATTTGACTTGTGTACAGACCCTTTGCATGAGGTATATTGACCTCTTGTGTCTAGAAATAGGTCTTTTTCCCCTAAAAGAAATCAATGAAATTTTGTATTTTGTAAGTACATGATGAAAGGCACAAATTGATAAACTCTAATGTTTTCCCAGGAGTCATGTACAGATATAAGAAGACTGAGCACCAAAGAATTGATGCTTTCTCACTGTGGTGCTGGAGAAGACTCTTGAGAGTCCCTTGGACAGCAAGGAGATCGAAAGAGTCAATCCCAATGGAAATCAACCCTGAATATTCATTGGAAGGACTGATGCTGAAGCTCCAATACGTTGGCCACCTGATGCAAAGGGCCATCTCATTGGAAAAGACCGTGATGCTGGGAAAGATTGAGGGCAGAGAAGAAGGGGACACCAGAGGATGAGATAGTTGGATGGCATCTCACTGACTCAATGGACATGAGTTTGAGCAAACTCCAGGCGATGGTGGAGGACAGGGAAGCCTGGTGTGGGATTGCAAAGACTCAGACATGACTGAGCAACTGAACAACAATGTTTTACTGACAATGATCCATTGAATCATAAAACACTTAGCATTCATTTTTGTCTTCCCTGGTGGCTTAGATGGTAAAGAATCTGCCTGCAATGCAGGAGACCTGGGTTCCATCCCTGGGTTGGGAGAATCTCCCAGAGAAGGGAAGGCTCCCCACTCCAGTATTCTTGACTGGAGAATCCCATGGCTTGTCCATAGGTAGCAAAGAGTCGGACATGACTGAGCGACTTTCATTTTCATTTCACGAGCATTAATTTTAGAACAAGGAGATACCAACGCTCACTTCTGAGTGTACGTCTGGATGTAACCCGATGTGACGATGCACGCTATGCGGGATACTGTAAGATCTGGTAGAGAGAAGCGGACACGGTCGCCCAAGGACTGAACCAGAGACTCAGCCCCATTTCGTTAACACCCCATTCTGTCCTGGCACTCTGACTTTCACAAGAAAAGCGACAATGTCCAAGTTCTCCTCCCATGAGACCAGTGATTACACTTGCCTCCAGGAGGAAGCCTTCCATGTCCCCTACACCCTCTATGTCTTGCATACAAGTCAAGCCCAATAGGTCTTTGATAAACCTCTAATGTTTCCCAGTGAGGTATTGACCTCTTGTGTCTAGAAATAGGTCTTTCCCCTAAAAGAAATCAATGAAATTTTGTATTTTGTAAGTACATGATGAAAGGCACAAATTGATAAACTCTAATGTTTTCCCAGGAGTCATGTACAGATATAAGAAGACTGAGCACCAAAGAATTGATGCTTTCTCACTGTGGTGCTGGAGAAGACTCTTGAGAGTCCCTTGGACAGCAAGGAGATCGAAAGAGTCAATCCCAATGGAAATCAACCCTGAATATTCATTGGAAGGACTGATGCTGAAGCTCCAATACGTTGGCCACCTGATGCAAAGGGCCATCTCATTGGAAAAGACCGTGATGCTGGGAAAGATTGAGGGCAGAGAAGAAGGGGACACCAGAGGATGAGATAGTTGGATGGCATCTCACTGACTCAATGGACATGAGTTTGAGCAAACTCCAGGCGATGGTGGAGGACAGGGAAGCCTGGTGTGGGATTGCAAAGACTCAGACATGACTGAGCAACTGAACAACAATGTTTTACTGACAATGATCCATTGAATCATAAAACACTTAGCATTCATTTTTGTCTTCCCTGGTGGCTTAGATGGTAAAGAATCTGCCTGCAATGCAGGAGACCTGGGTTCCATCCCTGGGTTGGGAGAATCTCCCAGAGAAGGGAAGGCTCCCCACTCCAGTATTCTTGACTGGAGAATCCCATGGCTTGTCCATAGGTAGCAAAGAGTCGGACGTGACTGAGCGACTTTCATTTTCATTTCACGAGCATTAATTTTAGAACAAGGAGATACCAACGCTCACTTCTGAGTGTACGTCTGGATGTAACCCGATGTGACGATGCACGCTATGCGGGATACTGTAAGATCTGGTAGAGAGAAGCGGACACGGTCGCCCAAGGACTGAACCAGAGACTCAGCCCCATTTCGTTAACACCCCATTCTGTCCTGGCACTCTGACTTTCACAAGAAAAGCGACAATGTCCAAGTTCTCCTCCCATGAGACCAGTGATTACACTTGCCTCCAGGAGGAAGCCTTCCATGTCCCCTACACCCTCTATGTCTTGCATACAAGTCAAGCCCTTTGGTATCAAAGTAGGTCTTTGTCCCTGAGCCTTACAGGGCCACCCTTGTTTTCCTCCTCCTTAAAAGGAAGGAGAGGGCTTCCCCTGGTGGTCCAGTGGGTAAGGACACCGCCTTGCAGTACAAGGGGTGCCGGTTCGTGCCCTGGCCTGGGAAGATCCCACGTGCCGCAGAGCAGCTGGACTGATGTGTCCAATGACCGAGCTGGAGCTCTAGAGCGCATGCGCCCAGAGCCGGTGCTCTGCAATGACAGACGCCACCGCGATAGGAGGCCCACAGGAGCCAAAGAACGAAGACGAATGAAAACAGAGAAATGAAAGACCAATAGAAATGGCCCGCCCACTCCCCTCCCTCCCCAACCCGACCCCTGTCCAAAGTAAATAAATAAATAAATCTTTTAAAAAAAAAAAGGAAGGAGAGCAGAGGACGCAACCCATGAACAGCCTCTACACCTTGTCAAGCTGGGGGTTCAGTGCAATAATGACCTCAAGACCTACCCTATTCCCGAAGACACTCTGTCCCGAAGGGCCACTGGTTGACACAATCATGAATAGAAGTTTGAGCCTAAAGACGGAACATATAACCTGTTCAATACTGCATTTCTACTGTATTTTAGTCATGTATTTGTAAGACTAACGCCTCTACTGGACGCGGGGCTCCCTGAGGTCTGGCACTACATCCTCAAGGCCTAGCTCAGTCTGGCAGACAGAGTGAGCTCATTACATGCTTGTCAAATACAGGAAAAAATTAGTGCTACAAGGCAAGAGAGTTGCCCCAGATGAAATACGGATTTCAAAGCCAATGTGGAATTTAAGTATTTATAAGACACCATGGAGACTGATTAGGATGGAGTCATGAATAGAATCCAAACTGAAATATCTGATGCTTTATTTGTGGGCCAGAGCATGCATGAGGGACTGTGGTTATCAAGGTGGGTCATCTGATAAACCAGCGACTGCTGCTCAATGGCATATACATTAAAAGTTCTTGAATTAGGAAGGGGGAAAAAACCCTATTTACAAATAGAAAAACTGAAAAAAATGAGTCTTGCATTAACGAGATTCGAATAATTCAATATTTTACTACTAAACCACAGAGATCCAGATTACTAGGGAATAGCAATTGCTTTGAATTAAATACCACTCTGGTTAAGCCAGTGTTAGCTTAATGAGCTTTTTGTGTCCTGGGCTTAATAAAAAATTATATTAGTTGTTTCATACAAATATGGTAGAGTTGATGAATTACTCATGATGAAGGAAAATAACCCCTAATCTATTTTAATAACTCCCTTATTTCAAAATACAGAAATGTATCCCTAAGCACACAGAATCGTAGATGATGATACAGGCTCAGAAAAATGAAGTGACGTGCTGAAGTCATAGCTAATTAATGATGGAGATAAGATCAGAATGGTGGTCTCCCAACTCCTCATCTGGTGCCCCTCAGCAGTTCCCCAACAGTGCTCTGTGGCACCCACAAGGCACTAGGAAGGGGCACCAGAGGCCTGGAGGGCAGAGCTCCACTATTCGTCTTGATAAACTCACTGGGCTTTCAGTGGTTTAGTACTAGATTTATAGATTTCATGCTATTAAAAAAAAAAACTACATATAATTACCATCATGCCATAAAAAATGAGTATTTTGTTACTAAAAAACATTTAGTATTAAAGAATCTCAGAATAAATGGAGATTCTCGATAAAACATAGTACTATATTGCATTTTCCTCATTTCCACTGTGGACCACAGGGGAAAAAACAAGCAGGAAAAGGCACTGTTCTGTAGCCCTGCCTTTGAGATGTGACCATTTTGTGGAGAAGCACAGTCTCTGGGGGCCTCTGCCCCATCTCAGGAGCAGAGCACCCCTGCCTGAGCTGTTGTGTTCTCCGTCCTGTTATCTGGAAAATTCAATAATCACTCCTGATCCATACACTGCAGGGGTTCTTCCTTCACAAAAAACCTAGGCTGGTTATTCTCAAAATGTGGCCTCGGGATGACCTCCAAAAGCAACAAGTGAGGTGCAGATGCAAAGCCCACGTTCCTCGTCCCTGGCCATAGACGAGGCTCTCAGAAAGTGAGAGCTGGTCCTCGGAGAGGCGGGTTGGACGGCGGAAACTCCAGACTCTTATTCTGTCCATGGTGGGGCGCCGTATGGGCTCCTGTCTGCAGAGACCAGTGTTAAGGTTGCAAGGATGGGATTCATCCGAGAATCTGCACTAACTAGGAGATGACGAAAAAGGAGCAAGTGAAAAGGAGAACAAGGACGAGAAAGACCAGAATAAAGAGAACATCTCTCCTTCTCACAGCTGCTACGTTTCTCCTCGGACACAGACTGCGAAGAGGGTCAATGGCTTCCCATCCTCTTCAGCCCACATCTCAGCTGAGCTATTTTTAAGCAGAGGCTTTCCAGGGAAACAACCTTTCTGTAGATGCAGAACTGCTCTCGAAGAAGGGACCGAGCGCCCTGTCCCTGGACGCCCCTAGCTCCGATGGCCTCCACCCTCAAGCGGTCTCCGAGGTCCTGTCACCTCAAAGATCACAGACCCGCCTGATCTCTGGCATGTCACCGTGGCCCTGGAGAAGGTGGATCTAACCATCCCACATCAATCAGCAACCAGCGCCACTGGCTCAACTGCAGTTAACTCAGTAAATGCAGCCAGTAACCCGATTCTTCCTCCCGATGCTTCCTCTTGACAAGGGATTCACGGGCAGATGAAGCGGCTGGCATGGCACACCATCAGGCAGAAGACCCTAACCCTGAAGGTTTTCTTAAATCCATGACTCTTCTTCCGACTTTACTGCAGGAGTCTCTCATTTATCCACATCCTTATCAAGGCTTATTATTTTCTGATATGTGTGTGAGGCCATCTCTAAGTGTTTTTTTGGAGGGAACTCTGTGTACGTCCTTTGTCCATTTTTAAACTGAGCTGTTTTTTGTTACTGTTATCTTTGTAGGAGTTCCCTATAACTTCTGGATATGAACCCATTATCAGATATATGATTTGCCAATATTTTCTCTCATTTAGTCGGTTTTAAATAATGCATTTAAAATTTTTATTTTACTTTTTACTTTTACAGAATTGTGTTGTTACAGATATGAATAATACATATTTTTAACTACCTGGATTTTAATACGTTTTTAATTGATGTGCTTTTAACCTATCTTGGAGGATGTATTCCTAGAGAAGAGAGATTGGTTTGTTAGTCTGGTCTATGCAATCCCGAGCAAGCAATGCTCTATCCAGGTTTGATGCCTAATGTTTTTTGATGGTGACTATGAAACAATGGGCCTCCCTGGTAGCTCAGCTGGTAAAGAATCAGCCTGCATTGCAGGGGACCTCAGGTCAATTCCTGGGTTGGGAAGCTCACCTGGAGAAGGGATAAGCTACCCAATCCAGTATTCTTCAGCTTCCCTAGTGGCTCAGATGGCAAAGAATCTGCATGTTATGTGGGAAAGCTGAGTTTGATCCTTGGGTTAGGAAGACCCCCTGGGGGAGGGCATAGCAACCCACTCCACTGTTCTTGCCCGAGGAATCCCCAAGGAGAGAGGAGCCTGGCTACAGTCCAGGGGGTCGCAAAGAGGCACACACAACTGAGAGATTAAGCACATGTTACAGTGTAGGATACTATTTGGTATCACTTTTCTTTCAATAGTGGCCAACAAACAGAAATGCGACTGTTAATTAAAAGCACATAATGTTGCCTGATTATTAATAAAATGTCCCAGCTCACTAGAGCATAATTCCTACATTGTCAGTATAGAACTAACTCAGTAAATTCCACCCGGGCAGGATGGAAGCGGCTGGCACACCATCAGGCAGAAGACCCTAACCCTGAAGGTTTTCTTAAATCCATGACTCTTCTTCCGACTTTACTGCAGGAGTCTCTCATTTATCCACATCCTTATCAAGGCTTATTATTTTCTGATATGTGTGTGAGGCCATCTCTAAGTGTTTTTTTGGAGGGAACTCTGTGTACGTCCTTTGTCCATTTTTAAACTGAGCTGTTTTTTGTTACTGTTATCTTTGTAGGAGTTCCCTATAACTTCTGGATATGAACCCATTATCAGATATATGATTTGCCAATATTTTCTCTCATTTAGTCGGTTTTAAATAATGCATTTAAAATTTTTATTTTACTTTTTACTTTTACAGAATTGTGTTGTTACAGATATGAATAATACATATTTTTAACTACCTGGATTTTAATACGTTTTTAATTGATGTGCTTTTAACCTATCTTGGAGGATGTATTCCTAGAGAAGAGAGATTGGTTTGTTAGTCTGGTCTATGCAATCCCGAGCAAGCAATGCTCTATCCAGGTTTGATGCCTAATGTTTTTTGATGGTGACTATGAAACAATGGGCCTCCCTGGTAGCTCAGCTGGTAAAGAATCAGCCTGCATTGCAGGGGACCTCAGGTCAATTCCTGGGTTGGGAAGCTCACCTGGAGAAGGGATAAGCTACCCAATCCAGTATTCTTCAGCTTCCCTAGTGGCTCAGATGGCAAAGAATCTGCATGTTATGTGGGAAAGCTGAGTTTGATCCTTGGGTTAGGAAGACCCCCTGGGGGAGGGCATAGCAACCCACTCCACTGTTCTTGCCCGAGGAATCCCCAAGGAGAGAGGAGCCTGGCTACAGTCCAGGGGGTCGCAAAGAGGCACACACAACTGAGAGATTAAGCACATGTTACAGTGTAGGATACTATTTGGTATCACTTTTCTTTCAATAGTGGCCAACAAACAGAAATGCGACTGTTAATTAAAAGCACATAATGTTGCCTGATTATGAATAAAATGTCCCAGCTCACTAGAGCATAATTCCTACAGTGTCAGTGGAGAACTAACTAGCTTTATTAAAGATTTGGAGGACTAGTCACTTTTTCATCATCCTTTAATTAAAACCTCTGCACCTTGCACTTAAAAGCCTTTGTTTCTTACCCATTATATTCATTCTTTATTGTGGCCTTGAAAAAACTGGATGAAAGATTTTTAAAAAGCACAAGTTTCTAAATGAGCTTTTCATGCTCTATAATAATAGAAAGGCATAGTTTTCTAAAATATTAGCAAAACAAATTAAGTGTTCTTTGAGCTAGAAGGCCAAGGAGATGAAAAAAAAAAAAGTAGTGGTTAGAAAAGCAGTTTGGTTTTAAAGTTCTTTTATAGTCTAAAATAAATGTATGCTCATGAACAATTTCTCTCAAAGTCCATATTCACACTAACTGAAACGTATTGAGTTGGCCAAAAATAAGATGTAATGAAAAAAACTTCAAATGAACCTTCTGGTTAACCTAATCTTATAGGTCAGGGGTACCCGATTCACTTCAAAGTCCTGAAGCAGAAAATCACCCAGTTACAGCACGGTTTACTTTGCCTTCTTCTTCACTGGGAATTTGCTCTGAAATAAACAGCTTCCCTGGTGGCTCAGCTGGTAAAGAATCTGCCTCCAATGGAGGAGACCTGAGTTTGATCCCTGGCTTAGGAAGATCCCCTAGAGAAGGAAAAGGCTACCCACTCCAGGATTCTTTTTTTTTTTTTTTTGGCCACTGCTATTGGTCATTCATATTTATCTTTGTTCTTTGGCCTGTGTGGGCCTCCCATCACGGTGGCCTCTGTTGTCGCAGAGCACCAGCTCTGGGCGCATGCGCTCCAGAGCTCCGGCTCGGTCATTGGACACATGGGTCCAGCCGCTCCGCGGCACGTGGGATCTTCCCTGGCCAGAGATCAAACCGGCGCCCCTTGCCCTGCAATGCAGTGTCCTTACCCACTGGACCACCAGGGGAAGCCCCCCACTCCAGGATTCTTGACTGGAGAATTTCATGGTTTGTCCAAGGGTCGCAAAGAGCCTGACACAACTGAGCAACTTTCACTTTCAAACAGCAGTGCAAGACATAGCCTCCCTCAACTCAAGGCTCTTTCCCTCTCCAAGATTCGTCCATGAGTGTCTCGCACAGCACCTGACGTACACCAGTCACTCAGTACAAGTCTGATCAGTAAACAAATAATTTAAATACCTTCACTAGCCTCTCTGGCCTATTATGTGCCAGGCCGTGTGCAGTGTGCTCAGAGCTGTGAGGTCGCAACCCCAGGGACTGCTGTGGTCACGTCAGGACCTCCACGCGATGCTGCCTGCCATTCTGTGTCTCTCCCCACAAACCCAGCTACAGACTCTCTCTCCTTTAGCCCACTGAATGGTACTTAAGGAAAAGAGAAAGTGACTTGGTGTTTTTTATATTGATATTTTGGGAATCCCCATTTCTTAATCTTTTTGGACAAGTAGAGCTTATGAAGCTAGCTTCAGCCCTGCTGGAAGAAGTCTAGAAACAATATATTTTTGTATTTCATTCTCTACCAATGGTTCATCCTGATGGATATTGCAAGTGGGGTTTCCCAAGTCACACTCATGGTAAAGAACCTACCTGCCAATGCAGGAGACGCAAAAGGCCTGAGTTCTATCCCAGGGTCAGGAAGATTCCTTGAAAATTCCACAGAGAGAGAAGCCTGGTAGGCTGCAGTTCCTGAGGCTGCCAAGAGTCAGACTGAGCATATCTTGCAAAAAGGAAAAAAAAAAAGCCAAAAACACGTATGATGTCTGTGATAAAGAATCTGAGCGGGGGCTTCCCTGGTTGTCCAGTGGGTAAGGACACCGCCTTGCAGTGCAAGGGGCGCCGGTTCTATCCCTGGCCTGGGAAGATCCCATGTGCTGCGGAGTGGCTGGACCCATGTGTCTAATTACCGAGCCGGAGCTCTGGAGCACATGTGCCCAGAGCCAGTGCTCTGCGACGACAGAGGCCACCGTGATGGGAGGCCCAGAGGGGCCAAAGAACAAAAGAGATGGATGAAAATAGATAAATGAAGAAGAAGTGGCCCGCCTGCTCCCCTCCCTCCCCACCCCACCCCCCACCAATAATAAATAAATAAATAACTCTTTTTAAAAAATGTTTAAAAAAAAAAAAAGAATCTGAGCGAGGGAGAGAAGCAAACGAGGCGGCTAATGTTCTATACCAGAATTATCTGCTATGATGAAAATATAAAGACACCTGAATTTCTCTCTTCTGTTCATACCACTTGGGCCTCATTAAGTCCATGTTTCTGCTTTCGTCTAAATATTGTTTTCCATATTTCAAACACCTAATTAAGTAAACACAATGTAAAGTGAGATGATATACTGTTTGGAAAACCATAAAATTATAGAGTAGATAGGCTTCCATTATATTCCAATTTTCACTCTGTCATCATTTCCCCAAAGGGTTTCCTCTGGGGTTGAAACTTCCGAAGCTTGGTTTCGGCTCAAAACTGAATGTTTTGATCCGCATGATTTGGAGAAGATTTAAATCCACCTTTTCTCTGCTGATCAACGGTTTGTTTCCTATAAAAGCAGATCAGGCTTCACGTCTTTTTCAATGATGTAGCTTTTGCCAGACCCCTTTCTCCTGAATTCTTGATCACTTCATTACTTCAGTCACGTATCCGGAGGTGAAGACCAGTGACATGCTGCCCTATGGTCAACACCTCCCTGCCCCCAGCTCTAGCCCTTGCACACCATACCCCTTGGCATACACGCGCTCTCTATGCACAGCAGCACTGTCTCACTAGAGACACCTAGAACTGTTAGATCAAACGCAATGCAGATTTTAAACAGTAACATATGCCGCCACACTATCTTCCAAAAAGACTGCACTAAATTATTATGTGTTGCGTGCTTACTTCTTGTGCATGGGGATTCTCCAGGCAAGAATAATGGAGTGGGTTGCCAGGCTCCCCTCCAGGGGATCTTCCCAACCCAGAGATCGAACCCAGGTCTCCCGCATTACAGGCAGATTGTTTACTGGCTGAGCTATCAGGGAAGCCTAAATTATTACCATTACACCTATATACAAGAGCATATCTATTCCCTCCACTCACCAACAACATATTATCAATTTGCTGGATAAAAACTTCTTCACTGATATTTTAGTATAAAATTTCATCGCTGTTAAGAGCTGGGGTATCTTACTGTTGTTTTAAATGTTATCACTCACTTGCCTTTCATGTTGTCATGGTAGATCCAGTTTTTTGGATGGTTTTGCACCCCTAAATATATCTTCACTGTACCTTCACGTTGGAGATTTCTAAGCTCAAAATAATTTTCCATGACAATTTAACGTTCTATACTTCACTATATGGCAGAATCCAGGATAGCCAAAAGAAGTCTGCTCACAAAACGCTTTCTTCCTTAGGTAGCTTTCTTTTTCATTTTTGGGAACAGAATTTTCTCCTTTATCCTATTCCAGGAGTTCTGAAATTTCATGAAAGGGCACCTAGGTATACGCTGTTTTTCTTTCATTTTGCTGGAAATTGGCCAAATCATTTTAATCTTGAGACACAAGTCTGTCTCTGACTTAGAGGAATTATTTTCTGGCGATTTCTCTGATAATTTCTTTGATTATTTTCTTATCTATTTTCTCTGCTCCCTTCTAGAACTCCTAGTCAATAAATGTTTGACCTCTTGGATTGATTTTCCAGCCCCCCACTTTTCTCTTGGGCTTTCATTTTCTGACTCATTGCTTTACATTTGGGGAGGAGGGCTTTGCTTTCCAAAGCACTATTCTGGCATTCAGCATTTTCATCCCATTATTCAGTCATTACATCGATTTTTTTTTTTCACTTGAGGACTTAAGTGTTTGCTGGTATCTCTTTCTGGTTCTCCGACTGTACAACTTGCGATTTTCAGTTTTTAAGTTGAAATAGTATCATGTTCTCTTACATTTGAAACAGACTTTCATGAGGTTAGAGTACATACAACTTGACTTTCAAGTTGCACATGCTCTAATCTGGCATATGAATTACATTGTTTTAATGCAGAAACTGGGGGAAAATACCATAACACCATTGTGTGTCTATCTAAACAGTGAAACTTAATAGTGCTACTAACAACAGCACTGGTTAATGACAGTAACAGTAGTTAATTGTTAGTATAGGAGAGCTTCCTAACCCAGGGATCGAACTCAGGTCTTCTGCATTGCAGGCAGATTCTTTACTAGCTGAGCTACAAGGGAAGCTCCAACAGCAGTTAATACATGTTGAAAATTTCCTGCTTTTAAAAGTATTTACAAGCTCACTTAGTCATTATAGAAACTCTATTACTCCTATTTCATAGTAAAAGACATCAATAGAAAAGACATCAGTTGAAAGTGGCTAATTGCTACGAGTAATTCTTAATACTAGTAATCCTAGTAGTAGCATTGTTGTTTGCTGCAGCTCGTCAACCAGATGCATAGAGAATAGAGGATGTGACGAGACTTTAAGAAATACACACACACACACACCACAGACACAGACACACACACACAGAAAGGATGGGAATGGGGGGCTCAAGACCTCTTGGGTCAAGGCCCTGAACACATTCGCCAGTCCACTTTTATTCAGTGCTGAAGACTCCAGGTGTTTACAGGCAATGATATTAGCCCAGGCTGGTTTCAGTCACAGCCCTGTTCAAGGATTATTCTCATGGCTCTGAGGATGGAAAGGGAGTGTTGCACCTGGGGGGCAACTAAGCCAGCAAGAAGTTAAGGAGTTTGCACAGACCTGGCGTTCCAAAGTCCATAGCAGATCTCCCACCTGTTGCTGATCAGTATACGCCCAGCTAATAAGCCCATGTGGATCAAACTACTGGTTTGTCTTAGATCTTTCTAGTCTATTTCTTATTACCAATTTACTTTTCTCCTGGCTCAGCCAAAGCCACAAAAACCTTCACTGGTTGGTTTCCCCACAGTTGTTATTATTACTAGTAATACCAAATACTGCTAGAGAAGTAGAAGGGTCAGGCTTGACCCTAGGCAGAGCATCTCCAGTGTCCACTCGATTAAAAAAGTCAACAGTCGAGCAGTTGTTTGCACAACTATTAAAACAAACAGGCCACGAAGGCAGCTGTCTCACTGAGCGGTCCAAGCTGAAGCTGCGTGAGTTGAAATGCCAAGAAAGCCGGTGCCCCGGGGTCCTTTTGAATCAACCGTGGAAGCCAGGACGACCCTCCCGGGGATCCGGCACAGTTTAACACCCCTCTAATGTTCTGGGTGGCCTGTGAGTGCAGGCGATCTTGGAAGAGGCAGGCAACAACTAAACCGAGTGTCCTATGTTCACAGTCTCTCAAACAATACCTATCAGCTCTCAGAAATCATCCGCTTGGATGGAGGTAACAAGCCCGACACAGACATTTTTAGGACCCAAAGTATATCATCCGAGGAGACAAGACGTGTGGGGGATTACTCTGATGGATGGAAAGAGTACGATTTCTCCAAAATCAAAGCGGCACAAAGGAAAGCTGCTGCCACTCAATTGTTTCTTACTTATTTCGGAGAGGAAGCCCCCGGGGAGTGGCCGCAGAGCCGACCTGCGCTCCGGCGGCCTCGGCCAGGGCGCATCATATGAGCGGCGCTGAGAAATGAGGAGGACCCGGCCTGGAAAACGCCTGCAGATGCGTGTCAACCAGCAGCCATCTCTCTGCAGACAGGATACACCCTCAGGATCTGAACAGAGCCCTGTATCCACTCTAGCCCTAAGGAGGGTGCAGAATCAACCAGATAGAGAATGACTAAACATGAAAAGGGTGCCGTTACAGTGACAATAACATTCAACAAAACTCCCTCAACTGAAACACCGCTGGCTATTTTTACATCTTTAAGAACAAACAGGAGTTTGCTAAATCATTAAAATCAAATTAGCATAATTTAGGATGGAAAATTCTTAGAGTGTTAAATGCGATCATTACATTTCTTTAAACTCGGTTAATGAAAAATCACGGTTACTTCTTGGGAGGAAGAAATTGCATTAACTAGTATCACTGGTACCCCTTAGATTAGCCAGTTCATCTCCATATGAGTCAGAATTTGCACCAGTAATAAATTTTATATTATTACACATGTAATTAGGATGAAAGCTCTTGGTTACATAGAATAATAAGTAGAAAAAGGAATTTACTACTTGGCTCAAAATATTTATATACAAATGGAGGAAAACTAAAGAGCACAGGAAGTAAAAACAAATTCTGTAGACTGTTTATAAGACACCGTGCCTGTCGCTGACAATACTGTACTGTATACGCAGAAAGTTAAGCGGGTACCCCACTCGCCAGAGAAAGCCTCCACACAGCAATCAAGACTCAGCACAGCCAATAATAATACTCTTTTAAGTTAAAAAAACCTTTTTTTAAAAGAGGGTAGATTTTACATGTTCTCACACCACAATAAAAAAAAGTAAGGAATAAAAATAAGATTATTAGGGCAATGGGACTATAAGATGTTTCATGATTTGCTTAACATTTCACAATATCACATGTCTAACATGTTGAAGGTGGAATTCGTAACTATTCTGTTACAAAATATTATCTGTAAGAACCTTGATAAAATAAAGAGAAGATAAAGCAACGGATAGTTCTTTTATCCTGAGATATTACCATCCTTTAACAGTCTGACAGGGGGCTTCCCTCGTGGCACAATGGTAAAGAATCTGCTGACCAATGCAGGAGATGCACATGAGACGTGGGTCCTGGACCCAGGTCGGAAAGATTCCACGGAGAAGAAAACGACAACTCACTTCCTTATTCTCGGTTGGGAAGCGTCACGGACACAGGAGCTGGGTGGGCTACAGTCCACAGGCTACAAAGAACTGGACACAACCAAGCCACCCCCACATGTGCACACACACACACACGACAGTTTGACATACATTTTTCAGTTTTTCTCTTTACTAAAAGAAATATTTTCATTTCAAATATTGGGCAATTTTTGTGTCTCTTTAGTATTGGCATGCTACAGACTTTCCCCACCTTTGAAAATGTTTTTTTTCCCTAGCAGCAGTTCTCAAAGGATGGACTGCAGATTCCTAAGTGTCCCCTGACAGTCTTCCTTTAGATCTGAGAACTCAAAGCTATTATGACTTTAGATTTGAGAACTCAAAGCTATTATAGCTTTAATAACACTAAAACGTTATTTTCCTTTTTCACCAAGTGCACCTTTGCACTGATGGGGCTAAGGTCACTGTGGGTAAAACCAGTGCAGCCTTCCAGGCTCTCTGAGTGTGACACGGTATCAAAGAACAGCATTCACAACTGTTTGAAAGGGCTACTGTAAAAAAAAAACTAAAGAGCACAGGAAGTAAACAAATTCTGTAGACTGTTTATAAGACACCGTGCCTGTCGCTGACAATACTGTACTGTATACGCAGAAAGTTAAGCGGGTACCCCACTCGCCAGAGAAAGCCTCCACACAGCAATCAAGACTCAGCACAGCCAATAATAATACTCTTTTAAGTTAAAAAAACCTTTTTTTAAAAGAGGGTAGATTTTACATGTTCTCACACCACAATAAAAAAAAGTAAGGAATAAAAATAAGATTATTAGGGTAATGGGACTATAAGATGTTTCATGATTTGCTTAACATTTCACAATATCACATGTCTAACATGTTGAAGGTGGAATTCGTAACTATTCTGTTACAAAATATTATCTGTAAGAACCTTGATAAAATAAAGAGAAGATAAAGCAACGGATAGTTCTTTTATCCTGAGATATTACCATCCTTTAACAGTCTGACAGGGGGCTTCCCTCGTGGCACAATGGTAAAGAATCTGCTGACCAATGCAGGAGATGCACATGAGACGTGGGTCCTGGACCCAGGTCGGAAAGATTCCACGGAGAAGAAAACGACAACTCACTTCCTTATTCTCGGTTGGGAAGCGTCACGGACACAGGAGCTGGGTGGGCTACAGTCCACAGGCTACAAAGAACTGGACACAACCAAGCCACCCCCACATGTGCACACACACACACACGACAGTTTGACATACATTTTTCAGTTTTTCTCTTTACTAAAAGAAATATTTTCATTTCAAATATTGGGCAATTTTTGTGTCTCTTTAGTATTGGCATGCTACAGACTTTCCCCACCTTTGAAAATGTTTTTTTTCCCTAGCAGCAGTTCTCAAAGGATGGACTGCAGATTCCTAAGTGTCCCCTGACAGTCTTCCTTTAGATCTGAGAACTCAAAGCTATTATGACTTTAGATTTGAGAACTCAAAGCTATTATAGCTTTAATAACACTAAAACGTTATTTTCCTTTTTCACCAAGTGCACCTTTGCACTGATGGGGCTAAGGTCACTGTGGGTAAAACCAGTGCAGCCTTCCAGGCTCTCTGAGTGTGACACGGTATCAAAGAACAGCATTCACAACTGTTTGAAAGGGCTACTGGGATACTCCTCCCGAATATTCGTGAGACGGAATTTTCTTTACATTCTTCCACTGAAACATATCACTCAGAGTGAACAGTAAAGTAGGTATGAGGATCCAGATATTGTCTATTTGCCAAAATATCTTCTATTTTCAATTCTGGAAAATCAAAAAGAACACTATTTTCACTACTATTTTTGGTCTTGAAAAACATTTTTTCCCCAAAAGTGTGAGATGTATGTTAAACGGTGTGTTTATATGTTTAATGTCGTTTTTCAACGCATAGATACAGAGCTATAGTAATTTTTATATTTAATTTCTAATCGCCTAAATATCGATAGATATAAATCACATGAACTAAGGCATCTCTGGCATCTTCAGCCATTTTCAAGAAAGAAGCCCCAAGACCACAAAGTTTGGCAAAGAACCCTGCCTTTTTTGGCCAGACGGCATGGCGCGGGGGATCCTAGTGCTCGATCAGGGACCGAACGCGTGGCCCGTGCAGTGGAACTGCTGGGTCTAAGCCACTGGACTGCCAGGGAAGGCCCCCGGCGAGGACTTCTGCCAAAAGAACAGTGGTCCTTTCACCGTGTGTGCGCTCAGGCCCTCAGCCGTGTCCGACTGTTTTCAGTTCTGTGGACTGCAGCCCACCGGGGTCCTCTGTCCAAGGCACTCTGCAGGCAGGAATACTGGCGCAGGTGTCCGTTTACTGCTCCAGGGCATCTACCCGACCCAAGGATCTAAACTGCACCTCCGGTGTCTCTTGCATTGGCAAGTGGGTTCTTTACTGCCAGACTCCATGAGAAGCCCATGGATTGTGAATGGGCAGGACATAATGTATTTAATACCAGAATATACAGTTCTTGAAAGCAACACCTACTATGTCAGTCCTGAAGGACCTGGAGAGAGAGCTATAGCTGTCAGCAGTCCCGTCCTTCCCCCGAGCGTGGAGCAGACTGAACACAAGGAGCGAAGGCCAGGCTTCCCTTGGCTGCACAGGCTCAGCCGTATGCACTCTTCTACTAAGCTCTCCTCCCTTCTCAACACTGTCTCTAATTTTTCTAAGATTTCCACAGAAACAATGTTCAAAAAAGGCAAAATATGAATTTATTTCCATAAAATGAGCTTTGCCTTGAGCTCAGCTTGCACTTCTGCTATCTTTATTTATTTCTGATTGATCCTCAATCAGGTTGCAGCCCGAGCACCTTCAGATATTGTCTATTTGCCAAAATATCTTCTATTTTCAATTCTGGAAAATCAAAAAGAACACTATTTTCACTACTATTTTTGGTCTTGAAAAACATTTTTTCCCCAAAAGTGTGAGATGTATGTTAAACGGTGTGTTTATATGTTTAATGTCGTTTTTCAACGCATAGATACAGAGCTATAGTAATTTTTATATTTAATTTCTAATCGCCTAAATATCGATAGATATAAATCACATGAACTAAGGCATCTCTGGCATCTTCAGCCATTTTCAAGAAAGAAGCCCCAAGACCACAAAGTTTGGCAAAGAACCCTGCCTTTTTTGGCCAGACGGCATGGCGCGGGGGATCCTAGTGCTCGATCAGGGACCGAACGCGTGGCCCGTGCAGTGGAACTGCTGGGTCTAAGCCACTGGACTGCCAGGGAAGGCCCCCGGCGAGGACTTCTGCCAAAAGAACAGTGGTCCTTTCACCGTGTGTGCGCTCAGGCCCTCAGCCGTGTCCGACTGTTTTCAGTTCTGTGGACTGCAGCCCACCGGGCTCCTCTGTCCAAGGAATTCTCCAGGCAGGAATACTGGAGCAGGTGTCCGTTTACTGCTCCAGGGCATCTACCCGACCCAAGGATCTAAACTGCACCTCCGGTGTCTCTTGCATTGGCAAGTGGGTTCTTTACTGCCAGACTCCATGAGAAGCCCATGGATTGTGAATGGGCAGGACATAATGTATTTAATACCAGAATATACAGTTCTTGAAAGCAACACCTACTATGTCAGTCCTGAAGGACCTGGAGAGAGAGCTATAGCTGTCAGCAGTCCCGTCCTTCCCCCGAGCGTGGAGCAGACTGAACACAAGGAGCGAAGGCCAGGCTTCCCTTGGCTGCACAGGCTCAGCCGTATGCACTCTTCTACTAAGCTCTCCTCCCTTCTCAACACTGTCTCTAATTTTTCTAAGATTTCCACAGAAACAATGTTCAAAAAAGGCAAAATATGAATTTATTTCCATAAAATGAGCTTTGCCTTGAGCTCAGCTTGCACTTCTGCTATCTTTATTTATTTCTGATTGATCCTCAATCAGGTTGCAGCCCGAGCACCTTAGTGTTGTCACTTACTCCCTTTCCATCTTCACAGCCTCTCAGACAAATGCCTGAAACCTGAACGGACCTCAGTGAATTAGAAGAATTATTTAAATCAACCTTTTTAAAAAAACAACAACAACAAAAACAAGGTTAAGAATATACATTATACATATAGTACTAAGAACTCATGGCCCAGTTTATCTACGTTGCACATCTGGATTTTCTTAAATCAGGATTATCCACCCTGCTTAAGTGATTTTTTTTATTCATCTGCAATGAAAAAAAAAAAGTCTGTTCAGAATCCTAAAGCATAAGAATTCCATAAAATGCCACTCTCTCTTGCATTAATATTACTTTTAATGAATTAAATATACACAGAGTTAGCCTCATTAATCTCAAAGGGTTTCTGGGCGGCTTACCTAAGTAACTTCAAACATGACTACACTCCCTAAAACATAGCCTGAAGTACTTAGGAGGTTTCATTATTATCGAGGCACTTGAGTACCTACTTAAAGTAGACTGGTATCCACTCAGGATGGCTAAAGAGAAGAGAACTAAAGGAGAGTACAGCCATCTGAGGTTCTAGACCTGAGGACGCTGGGGCTGCCGATCCTTACCATAGTGCAGAATGAGGATGAAAATCATCACCAGTGATTTTCAAATGTGAAAGTTGAACTTTCTCTCTGAAAACGTACACTGCCTCTTTTTATTTTAAACCAAACCACACCCTTCGGTCCAACTCACCCTTTATTTTACAGGTCAACCACAGACAGACTTCAGGTCCTCAACAGAGATTCTCAAAACACCTAAGGGTAGGCTACAAAACCACCCACATGGGTCCTCTTGCAAACCTCCTCTGGGCCTGAGATAGTTGCATATGGCCTGGTCTTGTGTTCTCAAGACTAGGCCCATTGTTGTTGCAACCAATGAGTTAAACTATACGGCTACACACTCCAGTAGTCTTGCCTGAAGTCCACGGACAGAGGAGCCTAGTGGGCCACAGTCCATGGGGTTGCAGAGAGTCAAGACACGACTAAGCAGCTAATACTTTCACAATACCCTTCACTCATAAATGTCTATCTTTTCCCTCTCCTAGGGTTAGAAAGTAATTTTTTTTTGATAGTCTTTTTTTTTTTCAATTTTTTGACCTCTTTTGTTGATTTTTTTTAATCTATTAATTTTTTTTTTAATCCATCTTTATTCTTTGGCCTGTGTGGGCCTCCCATCACAGTGGCCTTTCTTGTCACAGAGCACTGGCTCTGGGCACATACGCTCCAGAACACTGGCTCATCTTTGGACATACCGGTCCAGCCATTTCGCGGCATGTGGGATCTTTCCGGGCCAGGGATCACACCGGCGCCCCTTGCACTGCAAGGCGGATTCTCAACCCACTGGACCACCAGGGAAGCTCTTGATAGAGTCTTGATATTTTCCATGAATAATGTTTTTGCCTTCTTTCTCTCCTATAACGGAGGGAAAAAAACACGGGAAAAAGAGGCCAAAAAACTAAATAATGTTTTCTCCCTCATCCCCTCACTCCTAGAGGGTAAAGACAGTAACACAGCACAGAAAAAGAAAAAAAAAAATGCACTTAAGCTCACTCTTCCAGGGGCTGCTGCTATTGTCTCTGGAAGGTATAGTAATTCCCAGGTGAGCACAGCAGGAATCCGTGCTTCTGGACGCAGGTGCCTCAGGTGGCCTTCTCACTCAGGTACTTCTCAACTGCCAACAATTATTCCCTCTGGAGACATTTCTGGTTGAGAGCGGGGGTGGGTGGACGTGGGCCACGGGCGTCTAGCGGGTAGAACGTAGGAATGCTGTGAAACATCCTACCATGCAGGGGATGGCCCCCACAGCAGGGTATTTATTACCTGGCACAAAACACCAAGAGGTTAAGAAACCCTGCCCCCATCTATGGAAAGACACTCAGATTCTAGGTCTGAGGATATACATGACCACACGGCATGAATTACTCAACAGTTCATTCATCAATTTGCACTTTTGAACTGTTTCCATTTTTCAGAGAGATCTGATCTCCAGCCCTAACACTCACCAGCTGTGCGACTTGGGCAAGGGGCTGAAGCTATGCACTTCATCAACAAACTGGAGACAAAGAAACAAACCAAACCATGACTGGAACAAAACCAAGACAACTGTGCTAAGATGACACATAAGACGCACACTCAGCGAGTAAAGGTCAGCACCTGCCGCCAGCACCGTCTCATCACCATTGTTACGATGCCCGCCAAAGCGTTCACAGCTACCAGGAGCCGGGTGCTGCGCTGGGACATGAAAACACACTAATGAAAATGATTTGGAACTTGTCCACAAGGGGCACACAGACACACACAGCAAGGCAGACGTGTCATCGGAAGACACGTCCTAAAGTTCTGAAATCCTAGAGAACTGTCCCAAAGCAAGAGGCAGCCTTGAGCCCCTGATGAGACGCGTCTCCTCCAGCGTCACAGGGTCCCCGGCTTGTCTTAACCGGGTCTTGTCACGCTCTGTCTGCCTGTGACCTCTTCCTCCCATGTAACCTCGGGGTCTCTGGTTGTGGACCTCGGGCCTTTTGTAGTGAAGAGCGACTCTCAAAGCAAAGAGAAAACCGCATGCAAGTGCTGTGACTTCCCGTGGGCCTCAGAAAGGAGGAGGGCTGACCCTCCCACCATGTTCAAGAGGCGGGGGTCAGAGGGGCAGCCCAGGAGAAGCATGGGGTCAGGACGTACCATCAGCCTACTGCTTCCCCGGCATTTCTGGCCTGCGTCAGCTAGAAACTCTCCATCTAGCAGAAATAAGCACTTTTCAAGGGAAAACATCCCCCCAGTTAAAAGAAACTCTTCCGAATTTTCTTTATATATCATGTGACTTTCACTTCTCCCTCTTATACCATCAATACACCTTAGCTCCTTGCTCTGTGCAAGAAAGCTATAATTTGCACATGTACATTGTCATTTGTAAGGGAATGGGTGACTACAGTGTCACATTCACTAGAATAACGACCTGAAGCATAAACAAACAGGGCTTGGAAGGAAGGCGTATATGCCTTGCGAGAAAATCCCTTAAGCCCTGCTGTTGAGAAATGAAGTTCTGTCTTGCGTCATTCTATATAGTCAGCAGCACACAAAAAATTACTGCAAAGGTAAAAGCTCCATTTAGATGGTGCATATTTTTTGTGGATTTGGATTAAACCCAAATGATTATTTTTCGGTTAAGGTGGAAACATGGTGGAAAAATGAATCATGTTTTAATTGCCATAATGCTGTATCATTTACTTACACTAGAAATGATTGATGTATCCGGTTTGGTGGTAAGTCCTAAACAAGCCAATTAGTACACAGATTAACCTCTATAATCACTCTCTAGCCAATTGCATTCCATAATTTTTTCATAAAATTTGTTTGCACTCATGTTTCTTAATGAGGCAGGTAACTTGCCTTGCATTTAAGAAAGTTCTTCCAGCACAGGAAACTTTACAGCCTTTGGAGAAATTCATTGCTGATTTACTTGTATATAATACAAAAGTCCTCTATTTTGCTCAAAGGTTTCAAACCATAAGAGGATATAAGATCCTCAGTTTGGCAGCTGGGCTTCCCTGGTGTCTCAGATGGGAAAGAGTCTGCCTGCCATGCAGGAGACCTAGGTTCGGTCCCTGGGTTGGGACGATCCCCGGGAGAAGGGATAGGCCACCGTCTCTAGTACTTATGGGCTTCCCTGGTGCTCAGAAGGTAAAGAATCTGCCTGCAATGGGGGAGACCTGGATTTGATTCCTGGGTTGAGAAGATCCTCTAGAGGAGGGCATTCTTTTTTGGGGGGGGAGGGCACGTCTATTGACAAACATGGAACGTTTCATGAATTTGCGTGTCATCCTTGCGCAGGGGCCATGCTCACCTTCTCTGTATCATTCCAATTTCAGTATATGTGCTGCCAAGCGAGCACTGGTATTCCTGCCCGGAGAATTCCATGGTCAGAGGGGCCTGACAGGCTTTGTCCATGTGGTGGCAAGAGGTGGACGTGGCTGAGCAACTAGCTCTTTCGCTTTCTTTCATTAAAAAACAGTGCTTCACTTTACAGAAAAAAAGGGAACTCCATGGGTTCTCAACTCTATACACCTTTCTTCAAGAATAATACAGATTCCAGGCCAGGACAGAGGGAGCAGAGAAGTGTCCTCATGACAAGCTTCCTCCTCAAGAGCATACCATCACCTCCGTATCATTGCTACCGTTCAGTCACTAAGTCATGTCCGACTCTTTGCGACCTCATGGACTGCAGCCCACCAGGCTTCCCTGGCCGACTCCACCTCCTGGAGTTTGCTCAAACTCAGGTCCATTGAGTCAGTGAGGCCACTACACCTCCCATTAACTTGTCTCTATTATTCTGGACACTTAAATCTTAAATGGATGAGAAGCAATATTGTTAAGATCTAATTGTGATAAGTACTAAACCATTCCCCCTTTGGTGGAGGGCAGTCCCGGGCATGTACTAATTTATGTCCCATATCTGAGCTGAAGCCCCAGGTGTCCCCAGAACCAGGTGCACTTGGTGTGTGGAGGAGGGGCTGCGGACCGACCCAAGGAGACGCGAGGAACCAACGAGACTCCTGGGCTCAGAATGGAAGGAGAAGGTCTGACGAGGAAACAACTGTCTTCTAAGACGAGGGATGATGCTACACGCGGAAAGAACTGAGGCCGAGAATGACACAACTTCTCTGAATAGGGAGGGACTGTTCCAGCAGGCTCCGTGGAGAGTCCTCCGTGGAGAAATTACAGTAAATGTAGAGCCAACAAAGAAGAGCAGTAGATCTGAAGTCTCAGTGGGACACTCGACATGCGAGACAATGCACATTGTGAATGCTGCTCATCCAGCAGCACGTACAGGAGATGACTCTCCACTCCTGGGCTGCAGCGAAGTGCCCAAGACATGAGGCTCTGTCCCCCTCGAATGGCGCCAGTAGAAATCACAAGAACTCCTGGTCACCTGTGACACCGGGACCACATGTGGAGGCACGGCCCCTGGAAACCTGGAAACTGGGGTGCGAGGAGAAGGAACCTGCGGGTGATCAGCAGTGATCAAGAGGACTTGCTTGCAGAATGCACGTGAGACGTCCACAAGGAGACCCCAGACTACTCGGGCGGAATCCAAGGGCACAACCGAGAGACCAAGAACTGCTGTTTTGTAACTGTTACTGTGGTTTGTTTTTATTCCCAGGATGAAGCGGCTCGGGAAATCTAGAAAACGTGAGGAAGTCATCATGGTGACTGCGACAACAGCCACTTTATTTTCTGCGTAGTTCTTGGCCTTGTTTCTGTGAATCAGGACAACAGGATCAAAATATGTCCCTGGAAATTAATAATCTCTCAAGTTCCATTATAAAAGACCCTGTGATGTGAGACACACTATCCAAAAGTATTGAACTGGAGTGGGGAGAGTTGGGGAGGGGGCAGGAAACTGCTGAAAATCAATGCTTCTTCTATCTTTTCATGATGACAAACCACAGACACAAAAATTTTCCTGCCTTATTACTGACAGAAACCAAGAAGTAGAAGACCTACTGTCTTATTCACTGAGAGTCGAAGGACTATTTGGGGGCACCCTGGCCCCGGTGGAGGTTTAGTCACTAAGTCATGTCCGACTCCTTGTGACCCCATGGACCATAACGATAACGATACCCTTTTCTTCACCCCTGACATTTTTATTCTCCTTTCCTTGTTTGACCTTGTCATTGTTAACAGACTTTTCAAACAAACTGGCTTTGACAATACTTTCTGTTATATATTTGTTTTAAAATATTCATTATTTTCTGCTCTTCTCTTTATTTCCTTCCTTTCTTCTCAAATCTTTCAGCTTATTTTTCCCTCCTTTTTGAGACAGACAGACAGCTAATTGTAAGACTTTATTCTAACCTGTGCATTTAAGGCTAAAAATTTCCTGAAAGATGGGTTTAGTTGCATTGTATACATGAAATTTTGAGATGTCAAAATTTCAACAGCATTCAGGCCATTGAAAAATTCAGAAAAATATTTTCTAAATACCATAGCTATTTCTTCTTTGACATATTTCATTATTTACATAGAAGAATAATTCTTAACTTTTTTTTTTTAATTCTTAACTTTCAAGTATAAAAATACTCAAGATTTTAGTATTGCCTAGATCATTGTCTAGTTACAGGTATAGCTTAAATGAACAGTGGCCATCTTTGAGTCCTCTGTAAGATTTTAGTCCTTTCAAATATTTTGAGACTTGAGTTTTGATCTGGTCAAGTTTTGTATATATCGTGTATACTAAACAAAGGTGGTTTTCTGGATTTGTTGTGTGTTCAGTGTTCTTTATGTGTTCATAACTAAAGCTTGCTATAGTGTTCAAACCTTCTAAATGCTTACTTTTTGTTCTATTACTGAGATAATCATAATCTCTTATGATCTGTTATTTAAAAAAAAAATACTTAGTTCTATCAGTTTTGCTTTAATTAGGTCATATTATTGAGTGGCTAATTTTATAACTTCCAGGGGAATTAAGGACTTCCTTGATGGCTCAGATGGTAAAGGATATGACTAACAGGAGACCCGGGTTCAATCCCTTGTAGACTATCCTCTTTAAATTTGATAATATTTTTTGCTTTAAAAATCATCTTAGCATTAATATACCTACCATTGGCTTTTAGGGGGGCTGGAGGGACAACATTGGTATCTTTTCCCATTTTTTCACTTCTAACATTTTTATATCCTTGTGTGTGTGTGTGTGTGTGTGTGTGTGTGTGTAGCCTTAGGTTGGGTCTTATCCAAGCTAACAACCTTTGTCCTTTAATTAGAGCATTATATCTATTTACAATTAATATAATGGCTAATATATACAGATGGAAGTCTATTACATTACTACTTAGTTTCCTAAGGATCAGAATCAACTTCCAATCACGGGTCTTATGAAAATTAAAATATCCTGACTCAAACTTTGTAGTATTCTTCAAGATTCAAACACAAACAAGGAAAACCTCTGCAATGCAGGTTTCTGAAGGCAGTTACAGAGATGTATTAAAAATACATCAAGTATGGAGCACCAGGAATGATACTCAATACTCTGTAACAACCTATAATGGAAGAGAACGTTACATCTTTATCTCTATTTATCTAACTGTAACTGAATCACTTCGCTGTACTCTTGAAACTAACATGACAATGTAGATCAATAATCCTTCAGTAAAGATTAAAACAATATATCAAGCAACAACAGCATCGTAAGAATATATACACAATCTCCCAAGAGGATGCCTTTGAAAGAAACAAAGCCCGTGAGGTTTGGGGCCAGAAGGTATGAAGGAGGGCTCTGAGAAGAGAAGGGCTTGGAAAGCTTCATGAAGGGAAGGGAAGTGTGACAAGAAGTGGAAAGACCAGTGAGGGGCACACGCTGGAGCCTGCTGAGCTTTATGGGGCTGATGCCTGTGTCAGAAATGCACTTCCCAGTGTCTAGGACAATGTCATGGTCTGATTTATGTTTTTAACAGCTCACTCAGGCAGTTCCAGTAAAACCTGATCAGAAAAGGCAAGAAGGGAAGTGAGTGGACGGTAAGGCAGTCATCGCAGATGCCTAAAGACATCTGTCTGTCAAAGATACGTCCTTCACTTGAGAAGTAGAAGCAGGTGGATTCAAAGTATCTCTCAGGGAGAAATCATTAAGGGATAACTAATAATGGCTCATGTGGGGAGGGACAGGGTGCTGTTAACAATGGCATCGTGATTCCGGCTCAAGCAACACACAAATGGGAAGTGTTTGTGATGAACTTTCATCTACAATGAAGTCTAATAATTATAGACCACTTATCAAACCTACTGATTATTATCTTATCATGATCTCATTTTCATTACTGAATAAATTTTCCAAATTGCAAGCTTAGGAAAACCTCTCATGGTTCTACAAAGTCCGATCTCTCTTTAATATTTTTTCCTTTGCAGCTTTTGTGCAAAACATCATTTCAAAGAAAACTGAACAGTGCACTACATACCATCCATGATTATTTTTCTCACAAAAGACATTACGAGGTGTGCTCAGAAACCCTCAGTGGTTCAGACCAGGGTAACGCTGACTCTGAAAAAAATTAAACCGCAAAACTTTTCTTCTGTTGCACTTGCCAGAAGAAAACAAAATTGAAGAAGACAATTCTGCTGAACGACAATGTGATTTTTGCCAACACAAAACTTCAGCACCGCTTCTTTCAAAAGAAGCATTTCTATTATAAAAACCATCATGTTTGTAATTGAAAGGAACACCCTCAAAACACTGCAGGCCTGCCTTTCATTTGGCTTTCAAGTTTTGACCTCTCAAAACTAAAAGGACCATGTCCCTAGTGGAACTGTAAGAATGTTGCATAACAAGTTTTTTCCTTTGTTTCCCCCTGGTTATACAAGTGATGTCAAAAAGCATCCAAAAGAAAGAATATTCTCTAAACATTAAAGACGCTTCATGTACAGGAGGGGGAAAAACCCCACCCTCAACAATGATAAACTGCAGAGCACCAATAACAAATAACACACCTCCCTCAACTGTACAAGCCAAGTGGTATAGATGACAGAGGCTGCTGGAATGTAAAAAACAAGCATATAGGTTTCCCTGGTGGCTCAGTGGTAACGACTTCGCCTGCCAATGCAGGAGACACGGGTTCAATCCCTGGTCCAGGAAGATCCCACACGCCGTGAAGCAACTAAGCATAGGCACCACAAGTACTGAGCATGAGCTCTGGAGCCACGTGCCTCAATGACTGAAGGCTGTGTGACCCACAGCCTGTGCTCTGCAACAAGAGAAGCCGCCACAATGAGAAGCCGCCACAATGAGAAGCCTGTTCACCGCAACTGGAGAGTAGTCTCGGCTTGCCACAACTAGAGAAAAGCCTGCACAGCAATGAAAACAGCCCAAATACATACATAAAACCAATTTTTTTAAAAATAAAGCACAAGTAATCTGCCGTGGATTGCCCAAAAAGAGTTCAAGTTTCTCCATGAACATTTGGGCCAACCCAGCACATGGGAATGTGGAACGAGGAAAGGGGCAAAGGAAGAAGCAGACTGTTGGGGTCTCTATGCTTTGCAGCAGAGATGTTTCTCCTGGCGCTATGGAATAAAGAGAGAAGAGAAAAAAATAACTGAGGGATTAGACAGAACCTTGTGTTTCAAACATTCTGTGGTGAGCCATTAGTGAATGGTTTGTGACCAGAATTTATTACCTAGAATAGAACGTATCAGAATATATCGTATATAACATTTCAGGAAATGCTTGTTTCACATAAATGAGTGTATTTTGTGAGGGTATGTGAAAGTGTATTATTGGTTTGTCATATAAAATGCTTTTAACTCCGTGTGTGTGCTCAGGTACTCAGTCGTGTCCGACTCCTGGTGACCCCACGGACGGCAGCCCGCCAGGCTTCTCCGTCCATGGGATTCTCCAGGCAAGAACACTGGAGTGGGCTGCCATGCCCTCCTCCAGGGGATCCTCCCCACCCAGGGATCGAACCCGCGTCTCCTGCGCCTCCTGCAGTGGTAGGTGGATTCTTCACCACTGAGCCGCCTGGGAAGAGCCTTTCACTCTGTGGTTTGTCAGCAAGAGTCGTCTGAGCTACCGTCATTAAGGTTCCCTGTCCCCTTCTTCTAACAGGAAAGGACTGTCTGTTGAAGATCCTTTGTTCACTCTTTACTTGGGCTTTAGACCTTCAAAATAAGACACCGAACTTCACTTTATTCCTATTCCCAGTCATAGAACATGGAAGAAAATCTTGCTTCCAGTGTTTCAGAAATTCTCTCTGCTTTGTCTCATTCTGTGTCACATGGTGACTGGTCTTTAAGTCGTCCTGAAATCCTTTAGCCACACTAGATCACTGGGCTTTTAAAGATTAGGAAGATCCTCTGTCTCTGCTGCGTATCTGTTTGTTAGAAGGTCTTAAAAACAGGCACATGAGCTGGCTTTGTTTGAAAGTACATTCCTATCTAAATTACTGTCCAACAGAAAAGAACAGAAAAAAAAAAAGGACACAGTGAATGCGAATCACTCCTGCACTTTAAAAACTTGGAAAAGTTATTCATTCTCTCTGAGCCTTAGTTTCTTTGACTGTCATTTAAACATTAATACTGTCTCTTGACCCAGATTGTTGTAAGGAGTGGAGATGATGCCTGCAAAGTGCCAGACAAACGTTAGGCATTTGATCAATGACTATTTTGAATGATAATAACTCAAGAACCCAAGCACACCTCTGCCTCTTATCCTCTCCGTTGGGGGGCCTTAGTTTCTTCTTCATTGCTATGGAATAAAGAGAGAAGAGAAAATAACTGAGGATTAGACAGAACCTTGTGTTTCAAACATTCTGTGGTGAGCCATTAGTGAATGGTTTGTGACCAGAATTTATTACCTAGAATAGAACGTATCAGAATATATCGTATATAACATTTCAGGAAATGCTTGTTTCACATAAATGAGTGTATTTTGTGAGGGTATGTGAAAGTGTATTATTGGTTTGTCATATAAAATGCTTTTAACTCCGTGTGTGTGCTCAGGTACTCAGTCGTGTCCGACTCCTGGTGACCCCACGGACGGCAGCCCGCCAGGCTTCTCCGTCCATGGGATTCTCCAGGCAAGAACACTGGAGTGGGCTGCCATGCCCTCCTCCAGGGGATCCTCCCCACCCAGGGATCGAACCCGCGTCTCCTGCGCCTCCTGCAGTGGTAGGTGGATTCTTCACCACTGAGCCGCCTGGGAAGAGCCTTTCACTCTGTGGTTTGTCAGCAAGAGTCGTCTGAGCTACCGTCATTAAGGTTCCCTGTCCCCTTCTTCTAACAGGAAAGGACTGTCTGTTGAAGATCCTTTGTTCACTCTTTACTTGGGCTTTAGACCTTCAAAATAAGACACCGAACTTCACTTTATTCCTATTCCCAGTCATAGAACATGGAAGAAAATCTTGCTTCCAGTGTTTCAGAAATTCTCTCTGCTTTGTCTCATTCTGTGTCACATGGTGACTGGTCTTTAAGTCGTCCTGAAATCCTTTAGCCACACTAGATCACTGGGCTTTTAAAGATTAGGAAGATCCTCTGTCTCTGCTGCGTATCTGTTTGTTAGAAGGTCTTAAAAACAGGCACATGAGCTGGCTTTGTTTGAAAGTACATTCCTATCTAAATTACTGTCCAACAGAAAAGAACAGAAAAAAAAAAAGGACACAGTGAATGCGAATCACTCCTGCACTTTAAAAACTTGGAAAAGTTATTCATTCTCTCTGAGCCTTAGTTTCTTTGACTGTCATTTAAACATTAATACTGTCTCTTGACCCAGATTGTTGTAAGGAGTGGAGATGATGCCTGCAAAGTGCCAGACAAACGTTAGGCATTTGATCAATGACTATTTTGAATGATAATAACTCAAGAACCCAAGCACACCTCTGCCTCTTATCCTTCTCCTGTGTGAGCAGGCACCTCGTGGGCTGCCCTCACAATGAGCACTTTTCATCTCTTTTCATTCATTGAGTGCAGGGCCTGACACCCGGTAGATGCTTGGTAAAAGCTGACAGGACTGCATCGGAAAAAAAAAAAAAAAAGGTGATGTTGTATTTTCTTAATACCAGAGGATCCCCACTGTTGAACCAATGACAAGGGCCAGTCTTCATGCTCACATGAGCTCACCAGGGGTCTTCTGGACTAGGAATGCAATCCCAACAGGAAACACCCACCAGCCAAATGGGCCAACAACAAAGGGAACCAAAGTCAATTCCATCAGGTGAGGCACATCTTCCCTGACAAGTTAGTATGTCTCTCTGCTCCAGGAAAAAGTCAGTAACTGAAAGCGCCCAGAGGTCAAGATAAGCCTTGCACTTGGACTGAGCAGAGAGTGGTGTTTTTGCTTATCTTCAAAAGCAAAAAAAAACACAGGCTGATAAGAGAGAACAGTTGTTTTGCTCAGAAACAAGCCTGTGACAGACTACACTGAATAGACAAGTGTGGAAGTGATAGCTGCTCAGTCATGTCCGACTCTGCAATCCAACGGACTGTAGCCCGCCAGGCTCCCCAGCCCATGGGATTCTCCAGGCAAGACCACTGGAGTGGACAGTCATTCCCTTCTCTGGGGAATCTGCCCAACCCAGGGATCAAACCTGGGTCTCCAGGCATTGCCGGCAGATTCTTATCCATCTAAGCCACCAGGGAAGCCTGTACTGAATAGAGGCCAGCCCTTATTTCCTCTTTCAAACTTCCTTCTGCTCTCATCTCTATGCATACACCTCACACCCCTAAATGTGCATCCACTGATCCTTCCTCCCAGCCCGCAGCCACCTCTGAGCACCTGACACGCCACCTCTGAGCACCTGCCCAAACTGACCCCATCCGCAGCCCCTTCTCTTGGGACCACAGAGCCTCGTCAGAGGGTGGAGGGGAGCCTGGGTTCCATGTTTCTCTGTCATCTCAGAGGAATTTCAGATATCGTTAACAAAGTGGCTGCGCCTCCAAATAAAACAGGCCACGTGTGTCTCCGCCAGCAGACGGCCATCTCTAAAGGCTCCCTAGGCATATGGAGGTGCAGAGTTTTCTCCTCCGGCCATCCTCAAAGCAGCAATGAAAATACGGTTCTTACTCATCAAGCCTTTCCGGCTGACCCTAGGGTGGTGTTTGCTTTCTCTTTTTTCAATCGCTTCACAAAAATAATCTTTGTGTCTAGTCTCTTTCTGTGTCCTCTCTTAACACACACAAGTAAGAGGCCCGGTGAAGAGGGGCAGGGAGGGTGGGGAGGACGGAAGAGACTCCTATGGCTGGCAGCGGTCGGAGGCCTGGTCGGGGGGCCGCCCCTTCTCCACCCCATCCCACCCCCGGCCTCTATGAAAGGTCGGCTGAGCATGCTGAGCCTTGCTGGGGCTCCCTTTGCTTCCCTGTGAGGCGCCAGGGTTACACATTCCAGAAAACAAAGTCAAATGTCACGTGCAGAAAAATGGCAACGTTTTAGAAACGAGTGGCTTTTGGAGAGTTGACATCCACGCCTTGTGGAAGCGTGTCCCGCCAGGGAGAGGGGAAGCGGTACTTGCTGCTTGTGTTGGGAGGACGTTTCAGAGGAAAGGGTCTCCTCCCACCCAGTGATAACAAGTCTGATTTTCACACTCACTCTTCTCTCTCCTCTTTCATCCAAGGTGGCCACGTACAGAGGTGAGAGTAAGACTATAAAAAAAGGCGGAGTGCTGAAGAACTGATGCTTGTGAACTGTGGTGTTGGAGACGACCCTGAGTCCCTTGGGCTGCCTAATCAAACCAGTCAACCCTAATGGAACTCAGCCCTGATATTCACTGTAAGGATTGATGCTGAAGCAGAAGCTCCAATTCTTTGGCCACCTGATGCAAAGGGCCGACTCACTGGAAAAGACCCTGATGCTGGGAAAGCCTGAGGGCAGGAGGAGAAGGGCGGCAGAGGACGAGATGGTTGGATGGCCTCGCTGACTCAATGGACATGGCGTCTGAGCAACTCCAGGAGAGAGTGAAGGCCAGGGACGCTGGGCTGCTGATGTTTCTCTGTCATCTCAGAGGAATTTCAGATATCGTTAACAAAGTGGCTGCGCCTCCAAATAAAACAGGCCACGTGTGTCTCCGCCAGCAGACGGCCATCTCTAAAGGCTCCCTAGGCATATGGAGGTGCAGAGTTTTCTCCTCCGGCCATCCTCAAAGCAGCAATGAAAATACGGTTCTTACTCATCAAGCCTTTCCGGCTGACCCTAGGGTGGTGTTTGCTTTCTCTTTTTTCAATCGCTTCACAAAAATAATCTTTGTGTCTAGTCTCTTTCTGTGTCCTCTCTTAACACACACAAGTAAGAGGCCCGGTGAAGAGGGGCAGGGAGGGTGGGGAGGACGGAAGAGACTCCTATGGCTGGCAGCGGTCGGAGGCCTGGTCGGGGGGCCGCCCCTTCTCCACCCCATCCCACCCCCGGCCTCTATGAAAGGTCGGCTGAGCATGCTGAGCCTTGCTGGGGCTCCCTTTGCTTCCCTGTGAGGCGCCAGGGTTACACATTCCAGAAAACAAAGTCAAATGTCACGTGCAGAAAAATGGCAACGTTTTAGAAACGAGTGGCTTTTGGAGAGTTGACATCCACGCCTTGTGGAAGCGTGTCCCGCCAGGGAGAGGGGAAGCGGTACTTGCTGCTTGTGTTGGGAGGACGTTTCAGAGGAAAGGGTCTCCTCCCACCCAGTGATAACAAGTCTGATTTTCACACTCACTCTTCTCTCTCCTCTTTCATCCAAGGTGGCCACGTACAGAGGTGAGAGTAAGACTATAAAAAAAGGCGGAGTGCTGAAGAACTGATGCTTGTGAACTGTGGTGTTGGAGACGACCCTGAGTCCCTTGGGCTGCCTAATCAAACCAGTCAACCCTAATGGAACTCAGCCCTGATATTCACTGTAAGGATTGATGCTGAAGCAGAAGCTCCAATTCTTTGGCCACCTGATGCAAAGGGCCGACTCACTGGAAAAGACCCTGATGCTGGGAAAGCCTGAGGGCAGGAGGAGAAGGGGGCGGCAGAGGACGAGATGGTTGGATGGCCTCGCTGACTCAATGGACATGGCGTCTGAGCAACTCCAGGAGAGAGTGAAGGCCAGGGACGCTGGGCGTGCTGCAGTTCACGGGGTGGCGAAGAGTCGGGCACGACGTGGCGACTGAGCCACCAGCACCCAACCTGAGGTGCAGGAGCCTCTGAGAGGCGTGGGATGGGATGTGGGAGGGGTGGCTCTGGCCTTGACTGAGGCTTCCTGGTAATGGCAAGGAGCAACTGAACTACTGGCTTCTGTTCGATTCATATGTAACAGCAGATCAGCATTTGAACAGGTCTAGAAAATTCAGAAGTTCACTGCTAACTGAGCCCCTCCATAGTTCCAGAGGATAATTCAGTGCTGGGAAGACAGAGGAAAATAAAGCCCCCATCCTCCTGGAAAGTCTATATAGTTTTTCACAGACAGTTTTATTAAGTGGTCTTTTTCCTGAGGGGTTGAAAGTTAGCCTTTAAGAAAAGAAAAATTAAATGAATGAAAAAATTTGGCAAAAACAAACAAAAAAGTGCTCCTGGCACAACAACAATCAGAACTTTAAGAACATCTGATCACAGTACACTACTTGCCTAAATTATTTTACAAAGGAAACACACAAAACAAATACATGAAAGTTACTGTACAGAAAAGGAGACAAAGCGTAAGTAATTATGTTAGTCCATGAATTCTAGTGGTTACAGGAAGCAGACAAGCTAAAATCAAGTTCAAATACTGCTAAGGGCTATGAAGGAGGTAAAACATGGTCAGTGGGTGGATGGACTGGATATGGAGGAGAGGGCAGGAAGGCTCAGAGACGGCCTCTGGGAGGGGAGTCCCTCTGGCTGTGGCTCAGATGGTAAGCAATCTGCCTGCAGTGCAGGAGGCCGGGGTTCAAGCCCTGGGTCGAGACGATGCCCTGGAGGAGGAGGAAACGGCTACCCACTCCAGTCTTCTTGCCTGGAGAATTCCACGGACAGAGGAGCCTGGCGGGCCACAGTCCATGCCATCACAAAGAGTCAGACATGACTCAGTGACTCACTCTTTCACTTTCTAGAAGGCGCTTGTCTTCAAGCCAAAAGCTGAAGGACCAGAAGCAGCCATCACGCTGATTCTGGTCGAGACCAGATGCATCTTCCCTGTGGTCCTCTGGGGTCGGTGGGCAGGAGTTTGATCTACTTACTACACAATGAGCAAGAGGCATGAGGAGAGGTCACAGGGCAGGAGGCCAGACCACACTGGGGCTTGTGGACGCTGGAAAGGAGGGTCTCTGTCCCTTGCACAGCAAAGGGAAGCCACCGGAAGGGACCTAAATCAAAATAAACACTGACTGTCTCCAGCGCACCACCTTCCATGGAGCCGCACGCTTCCCAAGATGGCGGATTTCAAACAGCACAGAGCTATCGGCCCTGCATCCCTAATTTCTGCCTTTTTATTATTTGTAAAAAAAGAATCAGGAGTGAATTTGGCAGGACTTTCCTGGTGATCCAGTGGTTATGACCCTGAAATCCTAATGCAGGGCGGCCAGATGTGATCTTACCTGACCCACGTGGAGAGTCCACAGGCTGCACCCAAGACAAGTCCACCCGGCTTGAAACCTTTAAGAAAAGAAAAATTAAATGAATGAAAAAATTTGGCAAAAACAAACAAAAAAGTGCTCCTGGCACAACAACAATCAGAACTTTAAGAACATCTGATCACAGTACACTACTTGCCTAAATTATTTTACAAAGGAAACACACAAAACAAATACATGAAAGTTACTGTACAGAAAAGGAGACAAAGCGTAAGTAATTATGTTAGTCCATGAATTCTAGTGGTTACAGGAAGCAGACAAGCTAAAATCAAGTTCAAATACTGCTAAGGGCTATGAAGGAGGTAAAACATGGTCAGTGGGTGGATGGACTGGATATGGAGGAGAGGGCAGGAAGGCTCAGAGACGGCCTCTGGGAGGGGAGTCCCTCTGGCTGTGGCTCAGATGGTAAGCAATCTGCCTGCAGTGCAGGAGGCCGGGGTTCAAGCCCTGGGTCGAGACGATGCCCTGGAGGAGGAGGAAACGGCTACCCACTCCAGTCTTCTTGCCTGGAGAATTCCACGGACAGAGGAGCCTGGCGGGCCACAGTCCATGCCATCACAAAGAGTCAGACATGACTCAGTGACTCACTCTTTCACTTTCTAGAAGGCGCTTGTCTTCAAGCCAAAAGCTGAAGGACCAGAAGCAGCCATCACGCTGATTCTGGTCGAGACCAGATGCATCTTCCCTGTGGTCCTCTGGGGTCGGTGGGCAGGAGTTTGATCTACTTACTACACAATGAGCAAGAGGCATGAGGAGAGGTCACAGGGCAGGAGGCCAGACCACACTGGGGCTTGTGGACGCTGGAAAGGAGGGTCTCTGTCCCTTGCACAGCAAAGGGAAGCCACCGGAAGGGACCTAAATCAAAATAAACACTGACTGTCTCCAGCGCACCACCTTCCATGGAGCCGCACGCTTCCCAAGATGGCGGATTTCAAACAGCACAGAGCTATCGGCCCTGCATCCCTAATTTCTGCCTTTTTATTATTTGTAAAAAAAGAATCAGGAGTGAATTTGGCAGGACTTTCCTGGTGATCCAGTGGTTATGACCCTGAAATCCTAATGCAGGGCGGCCAGATGTGATCTTACCTGACCCACGTGGAGAGTCCACAGGCTGCACCCAAGACAAGACCCTCCATGCCACACTGAAGGCCCGGTGCAGCCAAGTAAACTGTTAAATAAAAAGACTAAACTTGGATGACAAACTGCTTATATCTAAATAAATCTATCACGGAAAGCGACCGTCGAGGAATTCCCTGGTGGTCCAGGGGCTGAGACTCTGCCCATCCTATGCAGAGGGTGAGGGTTTGTTCCCTCACTGGGGCACTAGGATTGCACAGGCCAAGGGGCGCCTATCAAAAAGTAAAACAAAAACAACCACAAAATGAGAGACAGATATCTTTTACCTACCACCACTGTCTCACCATTCTAGAGTATTTCAGAATAGCTTGAAGAGTAAGACAGAGGAATCAGAAGGCAGTCGTGTGTGTATGTGTCCTGAGTCATGTCTGACTCCTTTGCGACCCTCCAGGTGTGGCCCTCCAGGCTCCTCTGTCCACGGGATTCTCCAGGGAGGAGTACTGGAGTGGGCTGCCATTTCCTTTTCCAGGGGATCTTCCTGACCCAGGGATCACACCTGGATCTCCTGCATTAGCAGAACTCTTTACTTCTGAGCCACCAGAGAAGCCGCAGAAAATAGTCAGAAGGGGACAAATGACTCCAAATGATCCTTCTCACAACATTCCTGGGATTGACTTGCCAAGTCTTGATGTCAGATCAAATTCCCTGGAAGTGTCTTCCGCACAGTATCTCAGACGCAGACAATGCAGGCTGTACTGAAGGGCCTTTTTCCCATATCTGCGGTCAGCACCTCCCTTTGGACCAATTGAGGATTAGTGCTTCAACAAGGCACGGAAGCTCACTGTTTTGATTCAGCTGGCTCGGCCGACCATTAAATCACAGGAGAGATGGACCTGGCCCGTCCTGTTGCCTCCAAACTGTTTCGCTGCTAATTTCTCCAAGAACCCCACCCTCGGTCCAAAGACCAACACTCTTTAGCAAAGAACAGGCTCTTTAGCAAAGCCTGAATTGCGTTTTCCTGAGAAAGGAGTTCTCTAATGCCATCAACTACTTTTGTCAAGCAAACTTTCTTTAGTCTATACCCACTTTAGTTTCCTTAAGTGAAACCAAGCCAGAGACAAAAGTATTGAAATGAAATGGCTTCAAAGAGCCAGAGAGCCCATCGAACAACACATTAACTTAATTTGTACCCCCAGGTAAATGACAAGATACGTGCATAAGGAGAGCAAACGTCTTAAAAATTCATTAATGATGTGTGAAGATGAAAGTTATCTCTGATTGAAAAGGTAACTGATAAAGACATCAAAGAGAACGCACTGGAAGTGCACTTGCAAAATAATCACCAGATGAGACAGACAGAGGTGCAATCTGGCTTTGTTTGCGTCCTGTGGGTCCCAAGGGAATGCTTTCTTTCTGAAATAATGGTGAGCACAACAGAGCAGAAAGTTTTATGTTCTGGAAAAACTACTTTGAGTTAACAACGGATGATCATGCGTGCTAACTCGCTTCAGTCATGTCTGACTCTTTGTGCCCCTATGGACTGTAGCCCACCAGGCTCCTCTGTCCATGGGATTCTCCAGGCAAGAATACTGGAGTGGGTGGCCATGCCCTCCTCCAGGGGATCTTCTCAACCCAGGGATGGAACTTGCATCTCTTAACTCTACTGCATGAGCACGCGGGTTCTTTATTACTAGTGCCACTATAAAACCGGGTTCTGTCTAAACACATCTGCACACCAATGAGACTAAACGAGGCACAGCTCTTCAGAGGCTTTCCTGGAAAGTGGGACTCTCTGGTGCTGAGATCCGGCCACCAGCCCCAGAGGACAGTGGGGTCTGACACCCCAAGTGCGGTCAGGCAAGGTAGGTGCAGACCCAGAAATGCTGTTCTGGTATAGCTCCCCCAACGCCCAGGGCACTGATGTCCGGAAACCTAAGTCTTCCCCACCAAGAGGGTAGCTAGAGAATACATGAGAACAAAATAAAGTTTTAAATAAAATTACTGACTTTTGTCTAAAATTTGGTGAAAAGCTTTTCTTTTGTGTGCAACTGATATAAAATGCTGCTCTGAGAGCAGGTTTTAAGAACTAAGCTTACATTTCTGATAAACAATCAGTACACCCAAAAAGAGGAGATAAGCTTCTCTTTCAAAGGAAATATTGGAAAACTCACAGTTTCTTTTTAAGTCAAAAGTAACAAAATTTTGTTAACACACACAAACCCCAAAAAAGTTTATTTAGAACTATTCCAGTTTCAAACGACAGAAACCCAATTCAAAGTAACTAAACAGAATTTACTGGCATGCTTCGCTGAAAAGTCCAAAGGATCACACATTCAGGTATGGCTAGATCCAGGAGCTTAAAAATTATATTATCAGAAGCTTTCACCTTCACTCTGCTAAAGCCTTGGCTATGGTTTTGTTTTTAAGCAGGTTATCATTCATAGAAGCACAATAGTTACCAGAAGTCAAGATTTATGCTGTATCCTGTAACAACTTAAAGCTTAAAACAAACTTCTGTGAGTTCAAGAACTGTTCTAAGATTTGTCTCATGAACCTGGCTTGGTCCACATGCTAGCTCTGTGGTTTGCAAGCAGTGTGAGGGAGCGAAACTTGGAGCAGGATGACGTCAGCACCGGGTGAGTCTCCCAGTTTAACAAGACCTGGCTCCCAAGGGAAAACGTGAGATGTTGTTACCAGGAAAGGAATGCACGCCATCACCTAAGACCAAGAGGTATTTACTGTATGGCATCCACTGTTCCCTTCATTCACCTGTTTCCTCCTCTTTTCATCACACTCCTATCCAAACAGATTCCAGCTACACCTCCAGAAAAAAACCCTCCCGAATTCCACTGGATTGCTCATGTTAAAGTAGGGAATTAAAAAGAAAGTCTCTCTTCAGACCTCCACTCATTGGTTTCAGACACCTTTCTGGTTCTCCCACCGACTCTTGAGTTTCCCTCCATCGCTGAATTCCCTACAGTTTTGGAAACTCTCCGCTTATGTGTTCATGTTAAATAGGACAAATTCTCCAGAGGCTTTTTATCCCTGCCACCGAGGACCATCCTTGGCACAAAACAGCATGTATTTGTGGCATCTGCAACATAGCAAATACCTGTGGTTGACAGAGTTCTCTGGCAACGCGGGGTGTCAGTGAATCTGCTGGAAGACCAGCTGCCCTGAAGTTATACAGAGACAGCAATGAAACCGTCTCCAGAAGATCTGGCATCTTCAGGCCTCTATCTTGTAAATGGAAATCTGAAAAATTCCGTCACTGAGAAATGCATGTTCACTGAGTCTCTACAGCCCAACTCAGACAAGAATAGCAAAACTGCAGGAGTATTTTTAAATAATTCATTAGGAAGGGCTTCCCCCTCTATTCAACCCACAACCTAGCAAAATAACTTTAACTCAACTCTAATTCCATTTATATTTCCAGTGTATATATTTGACATAAAAAACAGAAGTTTTGTGGTTCACAATGAGCAAAGATACATCACGTCAAAACAGCTAAGGAACAGTAATGCATGCCCTTTCAGATGATGCCATTTTAAACACTGCTTCGGCTGACTGCTACCTAAACCACTAACGGTGTGAGGGGACTCTGGAGGATGCTGCGCTGCCTCCTGCAAACGTGCACACACCGCGCCTCGCTCCCATCTGTGTCCTCCCCAGCGTCCAGTGACAACGAGGACCCTCTCACAATGACCCGGTTCTCACTCTGGAACCATCATTTCAAGTGGACTCTGTGATCAAGCCCTCAAAGCTGTACTGCACCCCGCACTCAGGTCCTCCTGGTTCAGGAAAGACTGATGCTGAGCTTCCAGGAGCAAAGGGAAGCGAAGCCAGTGCTAGCCGGGGAAGGGTGGGGATGGGCGTCTTACACACACATGGTGGGCGTCCCACCATCCGCAAGTGTTCACGCAACATGGGATCTTCTTTCCTTCCTCAGCGCTCACCATGAGCGACCTGGCCTCACGCTGGAGGGAAAAAGAGGCCGAGAAGGACTTGCCAGGAATTGGTGCAGGCAGGCAGAGAACCGTGTTTGCTGTTCTTCATGGGCCATTTAGGGACATTTCACACAGAGTTTTGCCTACACACCTTTCTCAACTTGTACCTGATTGCAGATAAGGTATATATATCCTTCTTGAAATAAGATTGTAACCCTCCCCCGCTCTTCAGAGCAATTTGTGGCATCTGCAACATAGCAAATACCTGTGGTTGACAGAGTTCTCTGGCAACGCGGGGTGTCAGTGAATCTGCTGGAAGACCAGCTGCCCTGAAGTTATACAGAGACAGCAATGAAACCGTCTCCAGAAGATCTGGCATCTTCAGGCCTCTATCTTGTAAATGGAAATCTGAAAAATTCCGTCACTGAGAAATGCATGTTCACTGAGTCTCTACAGCCCAACTCAGACAAGAATAGCAAAACTGCAGGAGTATTTTTAAATAATTCATTAGGAAGGGCTTCCCCCTCTATTCAACCCACAACCTAGCAAAATAACTTTAACTCAACTCTAATTCCATTTATATTTCCAGTGTATATATTTGACATAAAAAACAGAAGTTTTGTGGTTCACAATGAGCAAAGATACATCACGTCAAAACAGCTAAGGAACAGTAATGCATGCCCTTTCAGATGATGCCATTTTAAACACTGCTTGCTGACTGCTACCTAAACCACTAACGGTGTGAGGGGACTCTGGAGGATGCTGCGCTGCCTCCTGCAAACGTGCACACACCGCGCCTCGCTCCCATCTGTGTCCTCCCCAGCGTCCAGTGACAACGAGGACCCTCTCACAATGACCCGGTTCTCACTCTGGAACCATCATTTCAAGTGGACTCTGTGATCAAGCCCTCAAAGCTGTACTGCACCCCGCACTCAGGTCCTCCTGGTTCAGGAAAGACTGATGCTGAGCTTCCAGGAGCAAAGGGAAGCGAAGCCAGTGCTAGCCGGGGAAGGGTGGGGATGGGCGTCTTACACACACATGGTGGGCGTCCCACCATCCGCAAGTGTTCACGCAACATGGGATCTTCTTTCCTTCCTCAGCGCTCACCATGAGCGACCTGGCCTCACGCTGGAGGGAAAAAGAGGCCGAGAAGGACTTGCCAGGAATTGGTGCAGGCAGGCAGAGAACCGTGTTTGCTGTTCTTCATGGGCCATTTAGGGACATTTCACACAGAGTTTTGCCTACACACCTTTCTCAACTTGTACCTGATTGCAGATAAGGTATATATATCCTTCTTGAAATAAGATTGTAACTCTGCTCTTCAGAGAATCAACCACCACCGAGACTTTGAGAGATAAATATCACTGGCTTGGTTACCACATGAGAAAATCAAACCTCAGAGAAGTTCAATAACTTTCCAACAATAACACGCTCAAAAACCACAATTCTCCTGTTCCTTCCAAAGATTCTAAGGGCTATCTTCAGGACATTTGTACACTGCAAAAGAGCTGTACTTTGTGTTAAAAAGAGAGTTAATCTCTGATGGACCTTTTCAGAAACTTAAATTACCACATTAGGCTATTAAAGCAAGGGTTCATATCACAAAATATGCCTCAATTGTTGAACAGTTTAGACTATAAACGACCCATATTTAGAGAGCAAATCTGCAATGTATTTGTGTCTTCTTCCAATCACAGCCTTCAAGCACTCTCATGACCCAAGAGACATTTTTTTTTAGTAACTTTAGGTTAATTCTCAAAAGGACACACACAATCCTCAGTTTAACCTCACTTGGCTCTCTAAAATAAAATCACAATCGCAGATGCCCACCCTTCCGGGCACGCCTGCTCAGATCCTCCTCCGGGTACCGCACACACCTAACAAAGAAGGAGCTGCCACCCGGCCTGAGGCCTCAGAATGGGGCAATGAAGTCAAGTTTGGGAGACTGCTTATAGTCTAAATAAGAAAAAATTAGACAGCGTATTTCTGCTCCAGGAAGTTACTGATCTTTTAAAGCAAACAAAGCATTTTTACATACCAAAAACATTTTATTTAAATCTTAAAAGGTACATTATAATTTTGTCACCTTTAAATGGTTGTAGGTTTAATACGCTGAAACCGTCACTGATGATGTTGGACTCCAAAGCAAAAGAACACCTGCTGTGCTACCACCATATACATCACAGCTGTCCATCAGCTGTTACCAGCCTCACCCTGCGGGAGCCTTCCTTCCAGGGCCGTGCCCGCCCAGGCAGGAGAGGCTGGCCCAGCACCACTGCGCGTGCGCACCCACCCAGACGCCCAGGAGACTATTTCGACCCAACAAATAACTGGGAACTTAGTGTCTTTACACTGTCTTCACAAACACTTCACTCCCCTCCACCCGACTTTCCAGCTGAGCAGGCAGTCACTTTATAAGAAGCCTGGACTTTGCTTAGCTGGCCCTGATCGCTACCTGATGCTCCTCCGTGCCCCTGCCCGAGTCCTGTCTCCAACCTCTGCCAGGAAGGAGTGGCAAGGGACCCTCAGCGCTAATCCTCTGAGAGATTTCCCTTCCCAACCCTCTCTGAGGGTTCTGGCTGAGGGAAGAAAATGTTGAAGTATTTATTGACAGGCTCCATCTCCCAGTGGGGAGAAGTTTTCTGATGTCAAGAAGTGGGATAGGGGCACATGCCAGCAGAGTGGAGAAATTCCTAGATGCCACGAAAGAGGGCTCACCTCTGCTCAGAGAGGCAGCCAGCGCATCCTCATGTATCTCTTGTGATTCTAGTTAAAGGTGTTGACTGCATTCCCAGAATCTTCCTCCTTCCCTTGTCATTCTTCCTCTTTCTCTCTCATTTACACAGAATGTTAGGGTCTGAACGGTCCTCTCTCTCTCATTTACACACAATGTTAGAGTTGGAAGGGACTCTGATGGTTAAGTAATCCCACTCCCTTGGGTATACATTCTCTTCCCTTTGGTTCCACTAATTCCCCATGCCCCCGCTTGCTTCCTCTCATCTCTGAAACGGGCCTTCCTCTACCCTCTCTTCCTCTTCCCACTTGCTCTGAGATCGCTGGGGTCTAAAGGGTAGGCAGAGGCAGGACCCTGCCCTCCTGGGATGAACAGCAGGACCACGACAGGCGTGACTCCATAGAAGGGTTTGTGTGTGACACGTGCTCAGTCGTGCCTGACTCTTTGCAATGCCATGGACCGCAGCCCACCAGGCTCCACTGTCCGTGGGATTTCCCAGGCAAGAAGACTGGAGTGGGCTGCCATTTCCTCCTACAGGGGGGCTTCCCAGTCCAGGATCGAACCCTGCGGGAGCCTTCCTTCCAGGGCCGTGCCCGCCCAGGCAGGAGAGGCTGGCCCAGCACCACTGCGCGTGCGCACCCACCCAGACGCCCAGGAGACTATTTCGACCCAACAAATAACTGGGAACTTAGTGTCTTTACACTGTCTTCACAAACACTTCACTCCCCTCCACCCGACTTTCCAGCTGAGCAGGCAGTCACTTTATAAGAAGCCTGGACTTTGCTTAGCTGGCCCTGATCGCTACCTGATGCTCCTCCGTGCCCCTGCCCGAGTCCTGTCTCCAACCTCTGCCAGGAAGGAGTGGCAAGGGACCCTCAGCGCTAATCCTCTGAGAGATTTCCCTTCCCAACCCTCTCTGAGGGTTCTGGCTGAGGGAAGAAAATGTTGAAGTATTTATTGACAGGCTCCATCTCCCAGTGGGGAGAAGTTTTCTGATGTCAAGAAGTGGGATAGGGGCACATGCCAGCAGAGTGGAGAAATTCCTAGATGCCACGAAAGAGGGCTCACCTCTGCTCAGAGAGGCAGCCAGCGCATCCTCATGTATCTCTTGTGATTCTAGTTAAAGGTGTTGACTGCATTCCCAGAATCTTCCTCCTTCCCTTGTCATTCTTCCTCTTTCTCTCTCATTTACACAGAATGTTAGGGTCTGAACGGTCCTCTCTCTCTCTCATTTACACACAATGTTAGAGTTGGAAGGGACTCTGATGGTTAAGTAATCCCACTCCCTTGGGTATACATTCTCTTCCCTTTGGTTCCACTAATTCCCCATGCCCCCGCTTGCTTCCTCTCATCTCTGAAACGGGCCTTCCTCTACCCTCTCTTCCTCTTCCCACTTGCTCTGAGATCGCTGGGGTCTAAAGGGTAGGCAGAGGCAGGACCCTGCCCTCCTGGGATGAACAGCAGGACCACGACAGGCGTGACTCCATAGAAGGGTTTGTGTGTGACACGTGCTCAGTCGTGCCTGACTCTTTGCAATGCCATGGACCGCAGCCCACCAGGCTCCACTGTCCGTGGGATTTCCCAGGCAAGAAGACTGGAGTGGGCTGCCATTTCCTCCTACAGGGGGTCTTCCCAGTCCAGGGATCGAACCCACGTCTCCTCTGTCTCCTGCACTGGCAGGCTGACTGTTCACCACTGAGCCCCCTGAGAAGCCTGACATAACAGTTTTGGTTTTTTTTTTTTTAAGATTTATTTATTTATTTATTTTGGGTGGGGGTTGGGTTGGGGAGGGAGGGGAGCGGGCGGGCCACTTCTATTGGTCTTTCATCTTGTCTGTTTTCATCTGTCTTTGTTCTTTGGCTCCTGTGGGCCTCCCATCATGGTGGCGTCTGTCGTCGCAGAGCACCAGCTCCAGAGCTCCGGTTCGGTGACTGGACACATTGGTCCAGCTGCTCCACGGCACGTGGGATCTTCCCAGGCCAGGGATCGAACCGGAGCCCCTTGCCTTGCCAGGTGGTGTCCTTACCCACTGGACCACCAGGGGAAGCCCCCAACATAACAGTTTAAGCTGTGCATATATACTTTTAGGCCCAGGATGAACGTACCTGAAGGAATCTACCTGACTTCATGGTCCTCTACCTGTCTTTAACACATCACAATAAAACTAGGCACTTAGCTATCTGTTGACCCAAACACATGGATACATTATTGTTTAGCCACACAAAAAACATACTTAAAGATGATCACCTCCTTTAAAATGGAAACACGCCCATAGGAGAATCAAGGGAGGAGCTTTCTTTGGTCACATAGGCCTTAGTTGAATTGGGTTAATCATACTACATTTTCCTATCTCAGCCAGAATTAGAGGGGGCAAAATGAGATTTTGTAAAGACAATGAGAGGGGAAAAGGTCTACCAATTTCTCTTCCCTTTGGTTCCACTAATTCCCCATGCCCCCGCTTGCTTCCTCTCATCTCTGAAACGGGCCTTCCTCTACCCTCTCTTCCTCTTCCCACTTGCTCTGAGATCGCTGGGGTCTAAAGGGTAGGCAGAGGCAGGACCCTGCCCTCCTGGGATGAACAGCAGGACCACGACAGGCGTGACTCCATAGAAGGGTTTGTGTGTGACACGTGCTCAGTCGTGCCTGACTCTTTGCAATGCCATGGACCGCAGCCCACCAGGCTCCACTGTCCGTGGGATTTCCCAGGCAAGAAGACTGGAGTGGGCTGCCATTTCCTCCTACAGGGGGTCTTCCCAGTCCAGGGATCGAACCCACGTCTCCTCTGTCTCCTGCACTGGCAGGCTGACTGTTCACCACTGAGCCCCCTGAGAAGCCTGACATAACAGTTTTGGTTTTTTTTTTTTAAGATTTATTTATTTATTTATTTTGGGGGGGGGTTGGGGTGGGGGGGGGGGGGGAGCGGGCGGGCCACTTCTATTGGTCTTTCATCTTGTCTGTTTTCATCTGTCTTTGTTCTTTGGCTCCTGTGGGCCTCCCATCATGGTGGCGTCTGTCGTCGCAGAGCACCAGCTCCAGAGCTCCGGTTCGGTGACTGGACACATTGGTCCAGCTGCTCCACGGCACGTGGGATCTTCCCAGGCCAGGGATACAAACGGAGCCCACTGACTCGCCAGGTGGTGTCCTTACCCACTGGACCACCAGGGGAAGCCCCCGACATAACAGTTTAAGCTGTGCATATATACTTTTAGGCCCAGGATGAACGTACCTGAAGGAATCTACCTGACTTCATGGTCCTCTACCTGTCTTTAACACATCACAATAAAACTAGGCACTTAGCTATCTGTTGACCCAAACACATGGATACATTATTGTTTAGCCACACAAAAAACATACTTAAAGATGATCACCTCCTTTAAAATGGAAACACGCCCATAGGAGAATCAAGGGAGGAGCTTTCTTTGGTCACATAGGCCTTAGTTGAATTGGGTTAATCATACTACATTTTCCTATCTCAGCCAGAATTAGAGGGGGCAAAATGAGATTTTGTAAAGACAATGAGAGGGGAAAAGGTCTACCAATTTAGGAGGCTGGGCTGTTTCGTAGGTGAGCAGGTGGAAGTTTGGGAGTGAGAGCTGAGGTCTTGAAATAAAACGGGAACTTTGGGCAGAAGCGAGCTAAGGACACCATTGACAGCTGAAGGTAAGAGGGGACACCAGGAAATGGGAAAGTAAAGGACAGGAATACAGAAAGATGTTGAAAACAGAACCTGAGTATTACTATCTGGATCTGGATCATACAGCTATAGCTACAGCATCTACGTACCGCAGCGGAGCAACGGCACTGAGTGGTCCATGAGCAACACCAACCACGAATGTAGGCCCACCGCCATCCGACAAGTATGTAACTTTCCAAGACAAACAAGAACAAACACGCTGCCCCACAAGACAAACTGGCCTTGACCCTTGGCTGCTGTGATGACGAAGTCTGAAGAGAAGGCACCCACGCCGCTGGGGTCAAATATTCTGCGTTCCTCCGATCTGCCTCACTCCAACGTCTCTGCCTCCTTCCTTTTTCATGTCATTGGTATGACTCACTTTTGCTTTCGTTTCTGGCTTTGCAGATTGTTGGTTCCCAAGTGGATAGTGACAAGGAGAGGGATGAAAGGAAATGCGGGCTGATGAAGCAAAGCGCACAGCAGAAATCAGGCACATGGCGATGCTTATGTGAGGCAGACGCACTACAGTGTTGTTTTGTTGTCGTTACTGTTTGCACACTAAGCCGGGAATACTGTAAGGAAGCACAAGGTCATCTTTCCAGGAATACTACTGCTACCTAGGAAAATAGAAGTAATTTCAGGTGGATCACTGCGATAATATAACAAATGCACAAGATGTTCCTTGTTACTTCCAAAGAAATACTGCAATCACCTTTGAAAATTCTAAAGACATTTTTTACCATCTCTTCCAAAATGTATACAAGATACAAAGAGGAAGATATACACAAAGATGGAGCTTCTCATCAGCAGGAGCCACGCAGACAAAATAGGGAGCAATATTACTAACTTAACAGTAGTCCTACATTTCCGGAGAATCAGGGAGGAGCTTTCTTTGGTCACATAGGCCTTAGTTGAATTGGGTTAATCATACTACATTTTCCTATCTCAGCCAGAATTAGAGGGGGCAAAATGAGATTTTGTAAAGACAATGAGAGGGGAAAAGGTCTACCAATTTAGGAGGCTGGGCTGTTTCGTAGGTGAGCAGGTGGAAGTTTGGGAGTGAGAGCTGAGGTCTTGAAATAAAACGGGAACTTTGGGCAGAAGCGAGCTAAGGACACCATTGACAGCTGAAGGTAAGAGGGGACACCAGGAAATGGGAAAGTAAAGGACAGGAATACAGAAAGATGTTGAAAACAGAACCTGAGTATTACTATCTGGATCTGGATCATACAGCTATAGCTACAGCATCTACGTACCGCAGCGGAGCAACGGCACTGAGTGGTCCATGAGCAACACCAACCACGAATGTAGGCCCACCGCCATCCGACAAGTATGTAACTTTCCAAGACAAACAAGAACAAACACGCTGCCCCACAAGACAAACTGGCCTTGACCCTTGGCTGCTGTGATGACGAAGTCTGAAGAGAAGGCACCCACGTCGCTGGGGTCAAATATTCTGCGTTCCTCCGATCTGCCTCACTCCAACGTCTCTGCCTCCTTCCTTTTTCATGTCATTGGTATGACTCACTTTTGCTTTCGTTTCTGGCTTTGCAGATTGTTGGTTCCCAAGTGGATAGTGACAAGGAGAGGGATGAAAGGAAATGCGGGCTGATGAAGCAAAGCGCACAGCAGAAATCAGGCACATGGCGATGCTTATGTGAGGCAGACGCACTACAGTGTTGTTTTGTTGTCGTTACTGTTTGCACACTAAGCCGGGAATACTGTAAGGAAGCACAAGGTCATCTTTCCAGGAATACTACTGCTACCTAGGAAAATAGAAGTAATTTCAGGTGGATCACTGCGATAATATAACAAATGCACAAGATGTTCCTTGTTACTTCCAAAGAAATACTGCAATCACCTTTGAAAATTCTAAAGACATTTTTTACCATCTCTTCCAAAATGTATACAAGATACAAAGAGGAAGATATACACAAAGATGGAGCTTCTCATCAGCAGGAGCCACGCAGACAAAATAGGGAGCAATATTACTAACTTAACAGTAGTCCTAATTAAAGTCCTACTTTGGCCTACATTTATTTCAAAAGGAATCCTTCACTGGTCTGTATGTAATTTGATTAAATACCAGAAGACTGTTAGAATAAATAGACTAATTCAGTAAAGTTAAAGGGTACAAAGTCAACATATAAAAATCAATCATGTTTGGGCTTCCCTTGTGGTCCAGTGGGTAAGGACACCGCCTGGCAAGGCAAGGGGCATCAGTTCGATCCCTGGCCTGGGAGGATCCCACGTGCCATGGAGTGGCTGGATCGATGTGTCCAATTACCGAGCCGGTGCTCTGCAGCGAGAGAGGCCACTGTGATGGGAGGCCCACACGGGCCAAAGAACAAAGATGGATGAAAATAGATAAATGAAAGACCAACAGAAGTAGCCAAAAATTAAAAAAAAAAAAATCATGTTTCTACATACTAAAAAAAAGAAATATCTGAAAAATATTTGAAAAAGAAATAAAGACATACATAGACATTATAATTACACAGACATTACAGTAGACATAAAGATTAGACCATAAAACACAGACATTGGGCTTCCCCTGGTGGTCCAGTGGGTAGGGACACCGCCTTGCAGTGCAGGGGGCGCTGGTTCGAGCCCTGGCCTGGGAAGATCCCACGTGCCACGGAGCGGCTGGACCGATGTGTCCAATGACTGAGCCGGAGCTCTGGAGCGCATGCGCCTAGAGCCGGTGCTCTGCGACGACAGACGCCACCGCGATGGGAGGCCCACAGGAGCCAAAGAACAAGGACGGATGAAAATGGAAAAGTGAAGGAGCAATAGAGGTGGCCCGCCCGCTCCCCTCCCTCCCCAACCCAACCTCCGCCCAAAAATAAATAAATAAATACATCTTTAAAAAAAACACACACACACACAGACATTACAATAGAATTCAAAATAATAAAATACTTAGGAATAAACTTAACCAAGGGGGTGAAAGATCTATATGCTGAAAATTATAAGATGCTGATGAAAGAAAACTGAAGAAGAACAAATAAATGCAAAGAAATCCCCAGTTCATAGATTGAAAGACTTAAAATTATAGTCAGTACTACCAAAACTAAACTATGGATTTAATGCAATACCTACCAAAAAAATTAAAAACACATCCTAAAATTCCTATGAAATTCTGAACAGTCAAAACAATCTTGAAAAAGCACAAAGAAGTCTGACACTAGAGGGGTGGGATGGGGGGGTGGGAGGGTGTAGGGGAGGACCAGGGAGATGCCTATGACTGATCTGGGAACATACGTGTCTGTGAACAACAAAACTCTGTAAAAATTTAAAATAAAAAAAAAATTTTAAAAATGGCCAACAGGACATGAAAAGATGCTCCACGTCACTAAGCATTAAGGAAATGCAAACCAAAACCAATGAGCCATCACCTCACATTTGTTAAAACTGCAATTAACAAAAAGACAAGAAACAGCACATACTAACAATGATACAGAGAAAAAAATCCAGGTGCAGTCAAATTTTTGTCTTCTTGTTTCTTGTGTTTTTAATTTATTTAAATTGGAGGATAATTGCTTTACAGTGTTGTGTTAGTTTCTGCTATAGGTCAGTGCGGATCAGCCACAGGTGTATATATATGTCCCCTCCCTCTGAAACCTCCCTTGTGCCTCCCACCCCCTCCCACCCTCTCCTGTTGCACCCTTTATGGGAATGTAAACTGGTGCAGCCACTAAAGAAAACAATACTGTGGTTCTTCAAAAAGTTAAAAACAGAACTACAGTAGGAACCCTCAATCACATTTCTGGGTATATTGCCAAGGAAAATTAAATCTCTGTCTCAAACAGATACCTGCCCATCCATGTTCACTGCAGCACTACTCACAAGAGTCAGGAAACAACCTAAGTGTTCATCACTGAGTGAATAAACCAAGTAATCTGAATATATAGACTGGAGTATTATTCAGTCACAAAGAAGGAAATTCTGACTTTTGTGACAACACAGAAGGACCTTAAGGGTATTATGCTAACTGAAATAAATCAGACAGAAAAAGACAAACACGGTATGTTCTCATTTACATGTGAAATCTAAAAAAGTTGAAATCATAGAAATAGAATGTACAATGGTGGTTCTCCGGGGGCTGAGGTGTGGGAAGAAACGGAGAAATGCCAGATCAATGGGTACAAACTTCCAACCACAGGACAAATAAGTTTTGGGGAGTCAATGCACAGTGTGGTAACTATAGTTAACACCACTGAATTATATACATACACACACATACACACATATGTGTGAAGCGTTGTGAAGAGAGTCGATCTTAAATATCACCAACCAAATAAATGGCAATTATATGAGGGGACTGAGATGTCAACCAATCATATTATGGTAACCATTTCACAATATGTACATGCATCTCCTCATCACACCGAATACCCTAAACTTACATATTTGTCAATAATATCTCAATAAATTGTTGAGGGGGGTGAGGAGGGAACTCACATATTTATAAGTGCTGCATAATTTACAGAGGAACGGAACATTCACTATCTCCTTTGATTTTTATAGTTTTTCTTGAATCGCTCATTCAAAAATGATGAAACTGGTACCGAAAGGACCACCGTGACCACTACCAGGACACACTGTGAGTGGGTATAAACCCGAGAACCCGAGATGGTCCTCCAGCCCAACATGCTTTCTGCTGCAACAGCAGAATCGCCCTCTTCTTCCGGAACCTTCCAGAGTGCGGCACCAGCACCTGACACCCAGGCACACTCCTCAGGGACCGCCCCACACATCCAGCTGCGGGCATCCCCACAGGGTCCATGCCTCCGACCTGACCCACGTCCCGGTGCAGCCACTAAAGAAAACAATACTGTGGTTCTTCAAAAAGTTAAAAACAGAACTACAGTAGGAACCCTCAATCACATTTCTGGGTATATTGCCAAGGAAAATTAAATCTCTGTCTCAAACAGATACCTGCCCATCCATGTTCACTGCAGCACTACTCACAAGAGTCAGGAAACAACCTAAGTGTTCATCACTGAGTGAATAAACCAAGTAATCTGAATATATAGACTGGAGTATTATTCAGTCACAAAGAAGGAAATTCTGACTTTTGTGACAACACAGAAGGACCTTAAGGGTATTATGCTAACTGAAATAAATCAGACAGAAAAAGACAAACACGGTATGTTCTCATTTACATGTGAAATCTAAAAAAGTTGAAATCATAGAAATAGAATGTACAATGGTGGTTCTCCGGGGGCTGAGGTGTGGGAAGAAACGGAGAAATGCCAGATCAATGGGTACAAACTTCCAACCACAGGACAAATAAGTTTTGGGGAGTCAATGCACAGTGTGGTAACTATAGTTAACACCACTGAATTATATACATACACACACATACACACATATGTGTGAACGTTGTTAAGAGAGTCGATCTTAAATATCACCAACCAAATAAATGGCAATTATATGAGGGGACTGAGATGTCAACCAATCATATTATGGTAACCATTTCACAATATGTACATGCATCTCCTCATCACACCGAATACCCTAAACTTACATATTTGTCAATAATATCTCAATAAATTGTTGAGGGGGGTGAGGAGGGAACTCACATATTTATAAGTGCTGCATAATTTACAGAGGAACGGAACATTCACTATCTCCTTTGATTTTTATAGTTTTTCTTGAATCGCTCATTCAAAAATGATGAAACTGGTACCGAAAGGACCACCGTGACCACTACCAGGACACACTGTGAGTGGGTATAAACCCGAGAACCCGAGATGGTCCTCCAGCCCAACATGCTTTCTGCTGCAACAGCAGAATCGCCCTCTTCTTCCGGAACCTTCCAGAGTGCGGCACCAGCACCTGACACCCAGGCACACTCCTCAGGGACCGCCCCACACATCCAGCTGCGGGCATCCCCACAGGGTCCATGCCTCCGACCTGACCCACGTCACTCACAGCCCAACCACCCTCCCCCCGGTAACCACCAACCTATTCTCTGTACCTATGAGTTGGTTTCATTTTGTTAATCTGCTCTGGTTTTTTAAATTACACATATGAGTCAGAATATACGGTGTGTGTTTTTTGCCACTTGACTTATTCCACTCAGCCTAACACCTTCACAGTTCACTCAAGCTGTCTCGAAGGGCAGGATTTCATTCTTTGTATGGCTGAGAGCTTCCCTGGTGGCTCAGACGGTAAAGAATCTGCAGTTCAGGAGACCTGGGTCTGATCTCTGGGTTGGGAAGACCCTCTGGAGCAGGGCATGACAACCCACTCCCGTCTTCTTGCCTGGAGCATCCCATGGAGAGAGGAGCCTGGCGGGCTATGGTCCATGGGGTCGCAAAGAGTCGGACACGACTGAGTGACTAAGCACACACAGCACAGTACTGAATGATGAATACATCACATCTTCTTTATTTATCAATGCAAACTTGCATGATTTCCATATCTTAGCTACTGTAAATAACTTCTGTAATAAACTCAGAGGTGCATACATGTTTTGGAATTAGGTTTTGTATTCTTCGTATCAATACACTAAATGAAATAACTGGATCAAATGGAGGTTGCATAACTTCTAATTTTTGGAGGAATCTCTATAGTTGTATCTGCACCAATTTAGAGTCCCACCAACAGTGCATGAGGACTCCTATTCTCCACATCTTCTCCAACATTCTTTGTCTTCTTTATAACAGTCATCCTAACAGGTGTGAAAAGATCATATTTATAAGTGCTGCATAATTTACAGAGGAACGGAACATTCACTATCTCCTTTGATTTTTATAGTTTTTCTTGAATCGCTCATTCAAAAATGATGAAACTGGTACCGAAAGGACCACCGTGACCACTACCAGGACACACTGTGAGTGGGTATAAACCCGAGAACCCGAGATGGTCCTCCAGCCCAACATGCTTTCTGCTGCAACAGCAGAATCGCCCTCTTCTTCCGGAACCTTCCAGAGTGCGGCACCAGCACCTGACACCCAGGCACACTCCTCAGGGACCGCCCCACACATCCAGCTGCGGGCATCCCCACAGGGTCCATGCCTCCGACCTGACCCACGTCACTCACAGCCCAACCACCCTCCCCCCAGTAACCACCAACCTATTCTCTGTACCTATGAGTTGGTTTCATTTTGTTAATCTGCTCTGGTTTTTTAAATTACACATATGAGTCAGAATATACGGTGTGTGTTTTTTGCCACTTGACTTATTCCACTCAGCCTAACACCTTCACAGTTCACTCAAGCTGTCTCGAAGGGCAGGATTTCATTCTTTGTATGGCTGAGAGCTTCCCTGGTGGCTCAGACGGTAAAGAATCTGCAGTTCAGGAGACCTGGGTCTGATCTCTGGGTTGGGAAGACCCTCTGGAGCAGGGCATGACAACCCACTCCCGTCTTCTTGCCTGGAGCATCCCATGGAGAGAGGAGCCTGGCGGGCTATGGTCCATGGGGTCGCAAAGAGTCGGACACGACTGAGTGACTAAGCACACACAGCACAGTACTGAATGATGAATACATCACATCTTCTTTATTTATCAATGCAAACTTGCATGATTTCCATATCTTAGCTACTGTAAATAACTTCTGTAATAAACTCAGAGGTGCATACATGTTTTGGAATTAGGTTTTGTATTCTTCGTATCAATACACTAAATGAAATAACTGGATCAAATGGAGGTTGCATAACTTCTAATTTTTGGAGGAATCTCTATAGTTGTATCTGCACCAATTTAGAGTCCCACCAACAGTGCATGAGGACTCCCTATTCTCCACATCTTCTCCAACATTCTTTGTCTTCTTTATAACAGTCATCCTAACAGGTGTGAAAAGATCATATTGTGGCTGGGATCGGCATTTCCTTAATATTTCAGGATGCTGACCATCTTTTCATGCACCTGTTGGCCAGTTGAACGCCTTCTTTGGAAAAATGTCTATTCACATGCCCTGCCTATTTTTTTAAAGTCAAGTTATTACTTTGCTATTATTGTTGATTTAGATATAAACCCCATATTGGTTAAACGATTCATGACTATCTTCTCCCATTCAGTACGCTGCCTTTACATTGTGATGACTACTTTAAAAGGCAGACACTTTTCATTTGATATAGTCCCATTTGTTTATTTTCAAGCAATTTTTAAACTTTTCAAAATCGGGCCAATTATACCTTGGCATTAATTAAGACTTCTAAGACATCTTGAAAGTAGCAAGTAGCTCTACCTATGACAAAATGATGCTTGTATTGTTAACATGTCTTTATACCCAAGAGCTTGAGTGTTGAATGACAGATTCCTGTCCATTGGTATCCTGAGATACTAAACTTGACAACATAGATCTACACCAAACTCAGAACCTAACATCCCAAAGCTTTCAAAAGCAAAAAGAAGTTAGGATGAAGGAGAGAAAGTATGGAGAAGAGAGCTATCGTGACAACAACTGTGTGTTTGGTCGCTCGGTCCTGTCCGACTCTTTGCGGCCCGATGGACTGCAGCCCGCCAGGCTCCTCCGTCCGTGGGATTCTCCAGGCAAGAAGACTGGCGTTGGTAGCCATGCCCTTCCCCAGAGGATCTTCCCAACCCAGGGATGGAGCCCGGGTCTTCCGCACTGCAGGCAAATTACTCACTGTCTGAGCCGCCAGAGAAGCCCAGCACCGCCTGAGCTGTGTCCCAGTCATCACATAGCTTGTATGTCCTCAAGCTTCCATGTCCTCGACCCTCCTTTCTCTGCCTTGTACCCAATTTTGCCAATACCACACCACCGGACACTACTTCTCTGTTATTATTTAAAGTACTCTATTTAGACGTGTTGACTCCACTAATTAGTCTATAAATATTTGACTTTTACCCGCCGCTTTGGTAAGTGAGATAATTGCGGAGGAAAGGCCGAAGCCTTTATGGTCAATCAAATGACAAGAGAGGGAGTGTGGTCTTTCAGCCGAGGAAAATGTAAAACGTAACGTGGCAAGGCAGGCACTATTAGCAGGATCAATATTTCTCCTAGTACCTTAATAAATCACTGAATCAGAGCCCCGGCCCAGGACGGAGAAAACCTCAGTCCATTCAAAAACTGAATCAAAAATTTTTAAAGTCAAGTTATTACTTTGCTATTATTGTTGATTTAGATATAAACCCCATATTGGTTAAACGATTCATGACTATCTTCTCCCATTCAGTACGCTGCCTTTACATTGTGATGACTACTTTAAAAGGCAGACACTTTTCATTTGATATAGTCCCATTTGTTTATTTTCAAGCAATTTTTAAACTTTTCAAAATCGGGCCAATTATACCTTGGCATTAATTAAGACTTCTAAGACATCTTGAAAGTAGCAAGTAGCTCTACCTATGACAAAATGATGCTTGTATTGTTAACATGTCTTTATACCCAAGAGCTTGAGTGTTGAATGACAGATTCCTGTCCATTGGTATCCTGAGATACTAAACTTGACAACATAGATCTACACCAAACTCAGAACCTAACATCCCAAAGCTTTCAAAAGCAAAAAGAAGTTAGGATGAAGGAGAGAAAGTATGGAGAAGAGAGCTATCGTGACAACAACTGTGTGTTTGGTCGCTCGGTCCTGTCCGACTCTTTGCGGCCCGATGGACTGCAGCCCGCCAGGCTCCTCCGTCCGTGGGATTCTCCAGGCAAGAAGACTGGCGTTGGTAGCCATGCCCTTCCCCAGAGGATCTTCCCAACCCAGGGATGGAGCCCGGGTCTTCCGCACTGCAGGCAAATTACTCACTGTCTGAGCCGCCAGAGAAGCCCAGCACCGCCTGAGCTGTGTCCCAGTCATCACATAGCTTGTATGTCCTCAAGCTTCCATGTCCTCGACCCTCCTTTCTCTGCCTTGTACCCAATTTTGCCAATACCACACCACCGGACACTACTTCTCTGTTATTATTTAAAGTACTCTATTTAGACGTGTTGACTCCACTAATTAGTCTATAAATATTTGACTTTTACCCGCCGCTTTGGTAAGTGAGATAATTGCGGAGGAAAGGCCGAAGCCTTTATGGTCAATCAAATGACAAGAGAGGGAGTGTGGTCTTTCAGCCGAGGAAAATGTAAAACGTAACGTGGCAAGGCAGGCACTATTAGCAGGATCAATATTTCTCCTAGTACCTTAATAAATCACTGAATCAGAGCCCCGGCCCAGGACGGAGAAAACCTCAGTCCACCTTCTCAAACTGGAAAATAAAATTCCATGGAAACTACAAAGACTTAATTGGCACACAAAGGAGCTGACAAGTTACAGCCTCCGGATTCTGAGTAGGTTTGGAGTTTTTAAATCATTAGTGCAGGAAGAAAGGCAGACAGACAAAGAACACCGCTCCTTGCTGGGCTGCACATTTATAATTTGCAACTGGTAAATATGCATGAATCCCCTCCGCTGGCCTGCAATGACATACAGCTCCACGGAGACCGCTCAGAGCGGGGGAATCGTGGAGGGGTGTTTGGATGTGTTAACCCACCTCCTCCCACTCTTAGCAGTTTTCAATCTTCCCGAACCTGCCCTTACTTCAACACTCTCCTTTGGGAAGGGTTTCTTAAAATGAGAAGTACTCTGATGCCAGTGGACATTTAAAGCATAGCAAATAGTGTCTCATGGTCATCTCTAGCATTATCGTGAGACACAAATAATAGTCAATCCTAAAGAAAATCAACCCTGAATATTCAATGGAAGGACTGATGCTGAAGATGAAGCTCCAATACTCTGGCCACCTGAGGTGGCGAGCCGACTCACTGGAGAAGACCCTGACGCTGGGGAAGACTGGGGGCAAGCGGAGAAGGGACGACAGAGGATGAGCTGGTTGGATGGTATCACAGACTCAATGGACGTGAAGTTGGGCAAACTCTGGGAGACGGTGAAGGACAGGGAAGCCTGGAGTGCTGCAGTCCATGGGCGGCAAAGAGTTGGACACAACTGAGCAACTGGAAAACAACACACACTAACAGCATCTTTTCCTACACTTTTAACGTCCTCTGTTCTCTTTGATGCTTCCAAGGAAACAAGCAAGCAATTGAAAAGAGTTACAGGTTGTCCAATTATTTTGGCTCTCCGATTATTTTAACCACAGAATTATTCTTCTTTGCTAATAAGTACCCAAAGACAAAGGAAGCATTTTGCAGTGATCAACACGGGGAGCAGGAGGCTTTTCCTTAAGGACACTCTCTCTCTCTTTTTTCACAGAGATGGCAGTGGAAATAGACACGACTTTGATTCCACTACAACTGTTCCTTTGTGCTTACCATGTTTAATTAAAAACTCTTTTTTTCTTGCAATTGCAGATGACTTTACCATGGCTCTCTCAAATTGTACAGCAAGCGAAAGCTGACAACTAAGAGGTTACATCAGGAAATTTGTTTAGAAAAGGTCACCGCTAGCAAACCAGCCACAAAAGAAAGCTGGGCTCCCTAACATCTTAAGATATTGTTCATGACTGATGACTTCTTTCCTTTCACAAACATTTATCAGACACTTGAATATCAGACATAGCTTTGATGAGAAGTCTATCGAAGAAAGTTCCCAGAAGGTTCTGTCCTCAAAGAGAGCTCGACTGTCCAAACAGACACAGAAGGTACGCAACATCAAAAAGTCACACAGAATTATGGGATTTAAATTATGTTACAAAGTAATATTCAACTATCCCAAGTGCTGCATATCATTAGGTGCCCAAGAGGGGCGACTGTCAACTTTAAAGAAGTAATCTCTTCTGGCAGGAGTTTTTAAGGATAGGACGAGTGGTAAAAGATAACATGGCTGAGTGAGACAGAATTTGAGTAGATGAAAAAGAAAACAACAAATATTCCAGAAGGAAAAGCAAGACAAGCCAGTGAAAGCACACAGTCCACTGTGAAATTGCAGGTGTATGTGGCAGACCAGACAAATAAGGGCAGCCAAGTCCACCTACATGACCAGGAAGGCGAGCAACACGGCCTAGCACTCTAGATGAGAATCAAAGTTTTTTAAACTTAGGACACGGAGAAGAAACGGAGAGTCAGGAGATGCTCCCAACTGTCCAGGAGCATCTGGGGTGTAGAAATTGCAAAGGAAGGATATTCTCTATAAAAGAGGCACATGGGCAGAGCAACTGGAAAACAACACACACTAACAGCATCTTTTCCTACACTTTTAACGTCCTCTGTTCTCTTTGATGCTTCCAAGGAAACAAGCAAGCAATTGAAAAGAGTTACAGGTTGTCCAATTATTTTGGCTCTCCGATTATTTTAACCACAGAATTATTCTTCTTTGCTAATAAGTACCCAAAGACAAAGGAAGCATTTTGCAGTGATCAACACGGGGAGCAGGAGGCTTTTCCTTAAGGACACTCTCTCTCTCTTTTTTCACAGAGATGGCAGTGGAAATAGACACGACTTTGATTCCACTACAACTGTTCCTTTGTGCTTACCATGTTTAATTAAAAACTCTTTTTTTCTTGCAATTGCAGATGACTTTACCATGGCTCTCTCAAATTGTACAGCAAGCTGACAACTAAGAGGTTACATCAGGAAATTTGTTTAGAAAAGGTCACCGCTAGCAAACCAGCCACAAAAGAAAGCTGGGCTCCCTAACATCTTAAGATATTGTTCATGACTGATGACTTCTTTCCTTTCACAAACATTTATCAGACACTTGAATATCAGACATAGCTTTGATGAGAAGTCTATCGAAGAAAGTTCCCAGAAGGTTCTGTCCTCAAAGAGAGCTCGACTGTCCAAACAGACACAGAAGGTACGCAACATCAAAAAGTCACACAGAATTATGGGATTTAAATTATGTTACAAAGTAATATTCAACTATCCCAAGTGCTGCATATCATTAGGTGCCCAAGAGGGGCGACTGTCAACTTTAAAGAAGTAATCTCTTCTGGCAGGAGTTTTTAAGGATAGGACGAGTGGTAAAAGATAACATGGCTGAGTGAGACAGAATTTGAGTAGATGAAAAAGAAAACAACAAATATTCCAGAAGGAAAAGCAAGACAAGCCAGTGAAAGCACACAGTCCACTGTGAAATTGCAGGTGTATGTGGCAGACCAGACAAATAAGGGCAGCCAAGTCCACCTACATGACCAGGAAGGCGAGCAACACGGCCTAGCACTCTAGATGAGAATCAAAGTTTTTTAAACTTAGGACACGGAGAAGAAACGGAGAGTCAGGAGATGCTCCCAACTGTCCAGGAGCATCTGGGGTGTAGAAATTGCAAAGGAAGGATATTCTCTATAAAAGAGGCACATGGGCAGAGCTGGAGAAAGAAGCCTGTGCTTTCAGAAGACCTTAGGAGCAAGCTGCAAGTTCCGAGAAGGGACGATGGCTCTTGAGGAAGAGATCCCCTGATGGGAACACAAACGAGGGTTCCTGAGAGGACCCCTGTCTGGACTGCGTCTCTGAGAGGAGGACCAACAGGGGCAGATGTGACCAACACAGTGGCTTTGAGTGGAGGCAGTTTGGTGTCACACAGCTTCCGGGCGCCCCTCCGTGCCGGAGATAGCACCCTCCTCCCTCCTTGCCTATCACTGGCACGGATCATCTCCTAAGAGACGATCTTTACAGCTCCAGCAGCCGGGTTCCAGCAACTGAGAGGCCTGGGCTGAAAGCAGAAGACTCACTTTGTGGCTTAAGTCAAAAAAGAAAAAAAAAGAAATGGTGAGAAACAAGATACAGGGGACCAACTGCTTAGCTGGTCGTAGCTGATGGGACCTAGAGGACTCACTGGAACTGATAACTTTCCATCTGTCTCCCCTGGCTTGTGAAGTGCCAGCAAATACAGGCACAGGGTCCCACTGAAGGAAATCCCATCAAAGAGTTTTGCTGGAGGGGTCCTGCCGGTGAGAGCCACACGCCTGGGCCAACGCAGCTTGGAAGGCTGCATCTGTGGTCTGTTCTGAGGGCTGGAAACCACCATGGTGGTAGGATTTCAATAAGGCTGCATCTGGGCTTCCCTGGTGGTCCAGTGGGTGGAGAGTCTGCCTTGCAGTGCAGGGGGCACCGGTTCGATCCCTGACCTGGGAAGATCCCACAGGCCATGGAGTGGCTGGACCTGTGTGTCCAATTGTGTGCCAGCGCTCTGGAGCGCATGCGCCCAGAGCCAGGGCTCTGCAGCAAGAGAAGCCACTACGGTGGGAGGCCCACACAGGCCAAAGAGTGAATAAGGATGAAAGTAAATAAATAAACAATAAAAGAATCCAAAATTTATATATATATATATATATATATATATATATGCAAAGGAAGGCAGCATCTGCTGCTTCATTTACCTCTAGGGAGAATGGAAAATGCCCCTGCCAGGCTCTGAGCTGGCAGCTGCCCTTCCTGCTCTCCACAGGCGACCTTCTGACGGGTGTAGTGTTTCAGCAGAAAGGCCATCAGCTGCTGTGTCAATGTCGAGGGCTGACGGTTGAGAGAATTCTGCCCTGAGGTCTCCGGTGTGAACTTTCCTCTGGGTGTCTTTGTTCAAGGAGCGGTGGGTTGGAGAACAATGAGCTGTGTGTTGGCTCCCGTGAGGCCAAGCAAGGCCGGATGGGCGAGCCGGCCGGACTAAGGTTCCAGCACCCAACCCAAGGGCCCAGGGATGAGCCCAGGGTTTGTAGGGGCCACAGGGCAAGTCCAGCATTTCTATTGCTGGTCACAGTGAGTGACTCACTTATCTGCCTTAGTTGCTCTGACAAGCTTGATCTATTTTGGCCTCTGTGACCAGGAGACACTCTGGCTTCTCAGTATTACATAGGCTGGACAAATCCATTATTTTTCATTCTTTGTTTTTTCCCCCTCTTCTAGGTAAAGAACAAAATGGGTCATTACGGCAAATTACGGATGGGAAATCAGCAAAAAATGAAAAGATCAAACAGAAGTAGATGTAAAAAAAAAAAAAACTTCCTCAATTCTTTAAAAAAATGTTTTCAATAATAATAATAATAATAAAATGTTTTCTTGTAGCAGGACTTCTTTGTACCGGCTGGCCCACACACTCTTGGGGACTGAGGTATCTGATGAAAATATTTCTTTTCTGATACATTATCTATTTCTCTCCTCTAAACACACTTTGTCCCCTTAAAGAGAACGCAAGTGACATGGGGAAATGCCTGTTTTCAGCCTCCCCAGCCCCTGCGCCTCTTCTCTGAGCCACGTGGCCTCCGATACAAATGAGGTGCCACAAACAAAGCAGAATTATGTCGCCAGGGACGCCACCTCCGTTCATGCACCAGGGGCTCAGCTCAATCTGGCAAACTCACCCTCGTCGGGTCCCTTGGCGAGTCTGTGGAGTTCAGCTGCGCCTGTCCAGAGAAGCAGCGAGGAGAGTCAGAACTACCCCTGGGCCTGCAGATTTCTCAAATGTGCAAGGTCACAGGCCACAAAAATACCCCCTTCTCCAAATGCACGCACCCTTGTGGGTGCTTAGCTGCTCAGTCAGGCCTGACTCTCTGCGACCCCATGGACTGTAGCCAACCAGGCCTTCTGTCCGTGAGATTCTCCAAGCAAGAGACTGGCGTGGGCTGCCACTGCATGCACCTGTAGTTGGTGTTTTTTTAGTTGTTTGGCTTTTTATTTTCTCATTTTCAGTGCTTGATTCTCCTTTAATAAAACCATTTTTGTCCTCTGGCTATTTATAAACTGCACCAGAATAAGTATCCTGTGCACAAGCCTACTTTCTGCACAACATGGGAGAAAATACAGACTCGGGGAGATTTCAAGCCTGTGGACTCCAAACCCACTGTGGATTCTGTAGACTTAGATCTCACTGTCACTCAGGCAGTTCAAACAGCTTCTAAAAAGAAATACCTATTTAAACATGCTTCCTTTATGGTGGTGGAGGTTTAATATATTATCACAAATCATAAACATCTAAAAAAATGTGAATAGGAGAATAAGAATCATAACTGCAGAGAATATGTGGACTTTCCTCCTGCAAGTCAGTAGCCAAAGGTAGCTCAGCAGGAAAGGAGCCATCCAGAACAGTGGTGGGAATGACAGCCAGGGGGGCAGCCAGAATGTATGGCCTTCACACTGTATAACAACAACAAAAACAACCCTCATTTCTAACAGGAGCTAACAACATGCCAGGAGCATGGACCACAAGAAAAAACACCTAGCCCTTTGGGATAACATATACAATATTCTTATTTAATAAAGGGCTTTAAATATACTCTGATGTTTTTCTTCAAAATGAATATATGATTAAAGGTTCAACTAGTTCAAAAGACTAACCAAGACATAAAGGATTCCCTACGAACAGAGTCCCAGTTTCAAGATAGTAACCAGCACTTTCACGTAAAACTCATGCATAGCAGTCATTCAGCTGCTCACTCGTGTTGGACTCTCTGGGACCCCGTGAGCCACAGCATGCCAGGCTCCGCGTCCTTCGCTGTCTCCCAGAGCTTGCTCAAACTCCTGTCCATCGAGTCGATGATGCCACCCAACCGTCTCATCCTCCTGTCACTCCATCAATCTTTCCCAGCACCAGGGTCTTTCTTACCCAATGAGTCAACTCTTCCCATCAGGTGCCCAACGTTTCAGAGCTTCAGCTTCATCAGTCCTTCCAATGAGTCCAGTCCTTCCAAGTGCTGATTTCCTTTAGGATTGACTGATGTGATCTCCTTGCAGCCCAAGGGACTCTCAATTGTCTTCTCCAGAACCTCAGCTTGAAAGCATCAATTCTTCAACACAGAGCCTTCTTTATGGTCCAACTCACACATATAAAAGCATACATACCCGCATAATTACTCATGTGTGACTTTGCTGGTACATGCTTAAATTATACGGAAACATTTTCTTCAGATATGCTCAATTACATATAAAATTCCAGCACTTAAAAGTAAAATAAAGGTTTAAAAAAAATAAAATAAAATAAAATAAAATAAAATAAAATTCCAGCACTGGCCTGTATCATTGTCAGAGATGGACATACTCTTTTTTTTTTTTAAAGATTTATTTATTTATTTATTTTTGGGTGGGGTCGGGTTTGGGAGGGAGGGGAGTAGGCAGGCCACTTCTATTGGTCTTTCATTTCTCTATTTTCATCCGTCTTTGTTCTCTGGTTCCTGTGGGCCTCCCATCGAGGTGGCGTCTGTCGTCGCAGAGCGCCGGCTCTGGGCGCATGCACTCCAGAGCTCCGGCTCAGTAATCGGACACATCAGTCCAGCTGCTCCGCGGCACGTGGGATCTTCCCAGGCCAGGGATTGAACCGGCGCCCCTTGCACTGCAAGGCGGTGTCCTTACCCACTGGACCACCAAGGGAAGCCCGGATATACTCTTTTTAACAGCTACTTTGTATCTTATGGAACAGGTCACTATTTTGTGTGTGTGGCATAATAAAATATTTGGTTTTGTCTCTGGTTCCTGGTACAGAGCTTCTAAAACCCTTGGAATTCCCTGAGTGACAGCAGTACCTTTTCTTACTCATAACTTTCCGACTATAACACCCATATTCCTATTCATCTACTTCCAAGTTTTCACCGTTACAGAAGAAGATGCCGTATGCAGTTAGAGCTGGATATCTTGTTTCAACAGACCTAAAACTTCTCCCTTCTGCCAAAAACACACCTTGCCGATCTACACTCCATCCAACAGTGTGAAAACGTCACACCATCACTAGATAAGGTCATATGTTTAAATTGTTTTTAGTTGACAAGCCAAAAATGCCATCCTATTTTAATTTTTTTTCTTTCCTCATTCATAAGGCCATGTTGCTTGGCTACTGTATTTTTCTTTGAACTAATCACTCATATTCTTATTTTCTTCCACTGGGTTCTTCCTGTTTAATGATGCAAATGTAGAAGCCCTCCTTTAGCGAGGAAAATATCAATTCTTCAACACAGAGCCTTCTTTATGGTCCAACTCACACATATAAAAGCATACATACCCGCATAATTACTCATGTGTGACTTTGCTGGTACATGCTTAAATTATACGGAAACATTTTCTTCAGATATGCTCAATTACATATAAAATTCCAGCACTTAAAAGTAAAATAAAGGTTTAAAAAAAATAAAATAAAATAAAATAAAATAAAATAAAATTCCAGCACTGGCCTGTATCATTGTCAGAGATGGACATACTCTTTTTTTTTTTTAAAGATTTATTTATTTATTTATTTTTGGGTGGGGTCGGGTTTGGGAGGGAGGGGAGTAGGCAGGCCACTTCTATTGGTCTTTCATTTCTCTATTTTCATCCGTCTTTGTTCTCTGGTTCCTGTGGGCCTCCCATCGAGGTGGCGTCTGTCGTCGCAGAGCGCCGGCTCTGGGCGCATGCACTCCAGAGCTCCGGCTCAGTAATCGGACACATCAGTCCAGCTGCTCCGCGGCACGTGGGATCTTCCCAGGCCAGGGATTGAACCGGCGCCCCTTGCACTGCAAGGCGGTGTCCTTACCCACTGGACCACCAAGGGAAGCCCGGATATACTCTTTTAACAGCTACTTTGTATCTTATGGAACAGGTCACTATTTTGTGTGTGTGGCATAATAAAATATTTGGTTTTGTCTCTGGTTCCTGGTACAGAGCTTCTAAAACCCTTGGAATTCCCTGAGTGACAGCAGTACCTTTTCTTACTCATAACTTTCCGACTATAACACCCATATTCCTATTCATCTACTTCCAAGTTTTCACCGTTACAGAAGAAGATGCCGTATGCAGTTAGAGCTGGATATCTTGTTTCAACAGACCTAAAACTTCTCCCTTCTGCCAAAAACACACCTTGCCGATCTACACTCCATCCAACAGTGTGAAAACGTCACACCATCACTAGATAAGGTCATATGTTTAAATTGTTTTTAGTTGACAAGCCAAAAATGCCATCCTATTTTAATTTTTTTTCTTTCCTCATTCATAAGGCCATGTTGCTTGGCTACTGTATTTTTCTTTGAACTAATCACTCATATTCTTATTTTCTTCCACTGGGTTCTTCCTGTTTAATGATGCAAATGTAGAAGCCCCTCCTTTAGCGAGGAAATTAGTCCATCATATTGTCATATATATTGCAAACACTGTTTTTAATTTTCCATGGGGTCTGTTCACTACACTTTTGTTTGGCGGGTACGACACAATCTACCAGAAAATTAGATGTTCTTAAACAATATGTCAGCAGCTGTGTATTGTACGCAAGTTACAAACTGGGATCTGCTTTATTCCGTGTCAAGCTTATCCTAGGTAGTGGCATCATCAGGACTAATTGATGGAAACTCAGTTTCAGAGTCACTGGGGCTGGCGTCTCTGGCCTCACCCTCAGATGGGATCCTGACCCAAAAGTGCCTGTTTAGGGCTTCCCTGGTGGTCCAGTGGGTAAAGAGTCCACCTTGCAGGGCAAGGGGCACTGGTTCGATCATTGGCCCGGGAAGATCCCACATGCCGTGGAGCAGCTGGACCCGTGTGTCCAATTACGAGCCGGTGCTCTGGAGCATATGTGCCCAGAGCCGGTGCTCTGCCGTGAGCAAGGCCACTGTGGTGGGAGGCCCACACAGGCCACAGAATTAAGAGGGATGAAAATAAATTAAAAACAACAGTAACAACAACAATAAAAGAGGACCAAAAAAAAAAAAAAAAACCACTCCCTCAGGGACCATGAGCAACCAGGGTGAGAACAACAAGGAACAGTGAGACAGAAGGAGGAAGAACCTTTAAATGTAGCCTGCCAAGGAATTCCCCTCTCAGGCAGCTCAACTCTGCTTGTTTAAAAAGGAAAATGTTCACTTACTCTTTGCTCTCAAGGAATAAACTCGATCAGCTGTTATCTCAGAAGGAGAGCTAATCCCTAACAGAAGAAACGAAAGCTGCATTCTTTCCTTTCTGAAAGTTTATCTCTCGGTCAAATGTTTGAAAAGAGAAACGCCTGTCCCACAGAAGGGGGTGGGTGTGTGTGTGTGTGTGTGTGTCTGTGTGTGTGTGTGTCTGTGTGTGTTCAGTCCTGTCGGACTCTTTGCAACCCACCAGACTGCAGCCCACCAGCCCTCCTCTGGCATTGGAGTAGGGTGCCATTTCCGACGACAGAGGATCTTCCTGACCCAGGAATCGAACCTGGGCCTCCTGTGCCTCCTGCAATGGCCAGCAGATTCTAGGCTTATGGGATGGAGAATTTCCAGGCTGGTTCCTGCAGCCCCAGTCATATATATTGCAAACACTGTTTTAATTTTCCATGGGGTCTGTTCACTACACTTTTGTTTGGCGGTACGACACAATCTACCAGAATATTAGATGTTCTTAAACAATATGTCAGCAGCTGTGTATTGTACGCAAGTTACAAACTGGGATCTGCTTTATTCCGTGTCAAGCTTATCCTAGGTAGTGGCATCATCAGGACTAATTGATGGAAACTCAGTTTCAGAGTCACTGGGGCTGGCGTCTCTGGCCTCACCCTCAGATGGGATCCTGACCCAAAAGTGCCTGTTTAGGGCTTCCCTGGTGGTCCAGTGGGTAAAGAGTCCACCTTGCAGGGCAAGGGGCACTGGTTCGATCATTGGCCCGGGAAGATCCCACATGCCGTGGAGCAGCTGGACCCGTGTGTCCAATTACGAGCCGGTGCTCTGGAGCATATGTGCCCAGAGCCGGTGCTCTGCCGTGAGCAAGGCCACTGTGGTGGGAGGCCCACACAGGCCACAGAATTAAGAGGGATGAAAATAAATTAAAAACAACAGTAACAACAACAATAAAAGAGGACCAAAAAAAAAAAAAAAAACCACTCCCTCAGGGACCATGAGCAACCAGGGTGAGAACAACAAGGAACAGTGAGACAGAAGGAGGAAGAACCTTTAAATGTAGCCTGCCAAGGAATTCCCCTCTCAGGCAGCTCAACTCTGCTTGTTTAAAAAGGAAAATGTTCACTTACTCTTTGCTCTCAAGGAATAAACTCGATCAGCTGTTATCTCAGAAGGAGAGCTAATCCCTAACAGAAGAAACGAAAGCTGCATTCTTTCCTTTCTGAAAGTTTATCTCTCGGTCAAATGTTTGAAAAGAGAAACGCCTGTCCCACAGAAGGGGGTGGGTGTGTGTGTGTGTGTGTGTGTCTGTGTGTGTGTGTGTCTGTGTGTGTTCAGTCCTGTCGGACTCTTTGCAACCCACCAGACTGCAGCCCACCAGCCCTCCTCTGGCATTGGAGTAGGGTGCCATTTCCGACGACAGAGGATCTTCCTGACCCAGGAATCGAACCTGGGCCTCCTGTGCCTCCTGCAATGGCCAGCAGATTCTAGGCTTATGGGATGGAGAATTTCCAGGCTGGTTCCTGCAGCCCCCAGTGATAAAGGCCACTAGGGCAGGGCTGGGAACCCGTCTGGCTCAACCCCTCATTTGAGATTTGATGTCTGCCTGCCCCAGTGCGCGGGGTGACGTTTGTGGACAGACACATACAGTGTTCATGCTGTGGGGTTTGCTCTTCAGTGTGTGTCTATGGTGGCGAAGAAGCAAGAGGCGAAGAGCAGAAAAACAAACCGACGGATGCAGGAGGCACCGTCTGACAGGGGAAAGTGCCGTGGAGAAGGAGAAAGCGAGCCCGGTTACAGGGTGGAAGGTCACTCTGAGGAAGTGACGTCAGATGATACCTGAATGAAGACACAGAGGGTCAGCAGCGGGAAGTTCTGGGCAGAAAGAACCAACCATGCAAAGCTGCTGAGGCTGGGCAAGGCTAGCTGTGCTCCCAGCACGAACAGGCCAACGGGGCAGGAGCCTGGTGAAGCACCAGGAACCACGCTTCCTAGCCTGAAAGCGACTCTGGGTTCCAGCTTTGAGCACCATGCCCACGTATTCCCAATCTTCCACCAGGGTCTTCACGGGTGGCATCTGCCAGAGGTCCAGCAGCTCCTTAGCTGCCCACACAGAATGCATGAGGTCAGGACCTCAGAAGGGCCCATGATCAGCAGGTCTCACTCAGGGCTCCAGGAGGGGGCAATGGGATCCCAAGAGCCTGATGAATGACTCTGGGTGAGTGAAGGGTTATCTAGGCATTCGTGCTCCAGAACCCAGGAAAGACAGCTTGGGGAATAACACGAGGGTAGATTTCAACCCATCTTCAGAGAATTTTAATCTGAAGGAAAGATACATACTTCCCACCCCCATTTTGCCCATGAGCTTCCAAATCAGCACTTCGGACAAAAGTTAGTTGGGAAAAGCAGAAACTCCAAGGGTGTCTTATGTGCAAACCAAGACCCAGGGAAGAAGACAGATACTGACCTATCACTAACCCTTTAAGATTCATGTAAATACACACAAAACAAAGCAGAATGCCATCCTAGTAAGAGTGCCCTAAGGATGACCCTGAAAAGCAAAACAAAACCACTGACAGATGAAAATGAATCTCACATGGTAGGATGATTTTGTTTTTATTTTGGTAGGATGATTTTTAAAGAGATTTTTCTACCTGCTGGCTTCTTTTCAAAATGCTTAACCTTTATAATCACCGTGAATATTATAGTATTAAAATAGCTTGTGAGTGATGATAATTAAGAATAAGAAAATTAAGACATGCCTGTTTTTCTGAGCTGAGTTTCAAATAAATGTGTTTACCACTAAAATCATGCTTTCTGACACAAATGTTGAATGTAAGTAGTTTCTCTAGAGAGGTTCTGGTTTACATTTCTTCCTATTTGTCACTGATTACCACAGATTAATAGGCTCATTTATACTTGAACCTAGGCTTATTTAGTCCTAAAATAAGAAGACCAAATTTTATTGCTTTCTTAAAAAGAATGTGTATTCTACAGTCATAAGGAATAAAATGCAATGAATTTGGCCCCAAAGTTTAGGCATTTTGAACATTTCAGGTATAGTCATTCTTAAGCAAACCATCAATGCATGGGCTGAAGAATTTTTTGTAACATGAATTTTCAGGAGCACCATGCCATTTTGGGTCTTCACGGGTGGCATCTGCCAGAGGTCCAGCAGCTCCTTAGCTGCCCACACAGAATGCATGAGGTCAGGACCTCAGAAGGGCCCATGATCAGCAGGTCTCACTCAGGGCTCCAGGAGGGGGCAATGGGATCCCAAGAGCCTGATGAATGACTCTGGGTGAGTGAAGGGTTATCTAGGCATTCGTGCTCCAGAACCCAGGAAAGACAGCTTGGGGAATAACACGAGGGTAGATTTCAACCCATCTTCAGAGAATTTTAATCTGAAGGAAAGATACATACTTCCCACCCCCATTTTGCCCATGAGCTTCCAAATCAGCACTTCGGACAAAAGTTAGTTGGGAAAAGCAGAAACTCCAAGGGTGTCTTATGTGCAAACCAAGACCCAGGGAAGAAGACAGATACTGACCTATCACTAACCCTTTAAGATTCATGTAAATACACACAAAACAAAGCAGAATGCCATCCTAGTAAGAGTGCCCTAAGGATGACCCTGAAAAGCAAAACAAAACCACTGACAGATGAAAATGAATCTCACATGGTAGGATGATTTTGTTTTTATTTTGGTAGGATGATTTTTAAAGAGATTTTTCTACCTGCTGGCTTCTTTTCAAAATGCTTAACCTTTATAATCACCGTGAATATTATAGTATTAAAATAGCTTGTGAGTGATGATAATTAAGAATAAGAAAATTAAGACATGCCTGTTTTTCTGAGCTGAGTTTCAAATAAATGTGTTTACCACTAAAATCATGCTTTCTGACACAAATGTTGAATGTAAGTAGTTTTCTCTAGAGAGGTTCTGGTTTACATTTCTTCCTATTTGTCACTGATTACCACAGATTAATAGGCTCATTTATACTTGAACCTAGGCTTATTTAGTCCTAAAATAAGAAGACCAAATTTTATTGCTTTCTTAAAAAGAATGTGTATTCTACAGTCATAAGGAATAAAATGCAATGAATTTGGCCCCAAAGTTTAGGCATTTTGAACATTTCAGGTATAGTCATTCTTAAGCAAACCATCAATGCATGGGCTGAAGAATTTTGTACTTACTGTATTACATGAATTCTAGTCTGCTAGTAATTCTACAGAAGATGGACACCCAAGGTGAATAAATGTATTTGATTTCTGGATGTGAAATACACAAACTGCTATTCTCAGTGGCAAGAGCGTATCTATCTTCTGTTAGAATGTGACTTCTGTTCAGGTCCTATGTGCAGCAATACCAAAGGAATTGTGGTTACATAGAGAGCAAAGTGTTATTTCTGAAAGACAAAGAGCTAAAGCCAGAATGTAAAAACTCCAAGAACTTAGTGTTGTTTGAACTGTCATTTGGTATAATAGAAAGACATTGTTTTCACCCTCAGAAGAAAAGGTATAGGGCTTCCCTGGTGGTCCAGTGGGTAAAGAGTCCGCCTTGCAGTGCAGGAGGCACCGGTTCCATCCCTGGCCCGGGAAGATCCCACGTGCAGCAGAACGGCTGGACTAGTGTGTCCAATTGTGAGCCAGTGCTCTGGAATGTATGCATCCAAGCTGGTGCTCTGCAACAAGAGGGGCCACTGTGATGGGAGGCCCACACATGCCAAAAAATGAAGATGGATGAACAATAAACAATGACTTAGAGGCAAAAAGAAAAAAAGAATAAGAAAAACATTCCTAAGACCACAAACATTGTACACATGTATAGACATACACCTGAATAAAAAAAAAGAAAAGGTGTAGATCTTTGAATATTTAACAGTGTACTAATCTATACTCATATTCTACATAAAATATGGTGAAAATGTTTTGCAAAAAATTAAGACATGCCTGTTTTTCTGAGCTGAGTTTCAAATAAATGTGTTTACCACTAAAATCATGCTTTCTGACACAAATGTTGAATGTAAGTAGTTTCTCTAGAGAGGTTCTGGTTTACATTTCTTCCTATTTGTCACTGATTACCACAGATTAATAGGCTCATTTATACTTGAACCTAGGCTTATTTAGTCCTAAAATAAGAAGACCAAATTTTATTGCTTTCTTAAAAAGAATGTGTATTCTACAGTCATAAGGAATAAAATGCAATGAATTTGGCCCCAAAGTTTAGGCATTTTGAACATTTCAGGTATAGTCATTCTTAAGCAAACCATCAATGCATGGGCTGAAGAATTTTGTACTTACTGTATTACATGAATTCTAGTCTGCTAGTAATTCTACAGAAGATGGACACCCAAGGTGAATAAATGTATTTGATTTCTGGATGTGAAATACACAAACTGCTATTCTCAGTGGCAAGAGCGTATCTATCTTCTGTTAGAATGTGACTTCTGTTCAGGTCCTATGTGCAGCAATACCAAAGGAATTGTGGTTACATAGAGAGCAAAGTGTTATTTCTGAAAGACAAAGAGCTAAAGCCAGAATGTAAAAACTCCAAGAACTTAGTGTTGTTTGAACTGTCATTTGGTATAATAGAAAGACATTGTTTTCACCCTCAGAAGAAAAGGTATAGGGCTTCCCTGGTGGTCCAGTGGGTAAAGAGTCCGCCTTGCAGTGCAGGAGGCACCGGTTCCATCCCTGGCCCGGGAAGATCCCACGTGCAGCAGAACGGCTGGACTAGTGTGTCCAATTGTGAGCCAGTGCTCTGGAATGTATGCATCCAAGCTGGTGCTCTGCAACAAGAGGGGCCACTGTGATGGGAGGCCCACACATGCCAAAAAATGAAGATGGATGAACAATAAACAATGACTTAGAGGCAAAAAGAAAAAAAGAATAAGAAAAACATTCCTAAGACCACAAACATTGTACACATGTATAGACATACACCTGAATAAAAAAAAAAAAAGAAAAGGTGTAGATCTTTGAATATTTAACAGTGTACTAATCTATACTCATATTCTACATAAAATATGGTGAAAATGTTTTGCAAATTATAAAATATTGTAAAATGTAAGAGCATTTCATTGTTATTGGAGTTACTTTATTGTGTCATTTACTATCACCAGAGTCCTGTCCGTAATTATTCTTTTCAGTGAACAGATCCAGATCACTTAAAATAAAAAATGATGGGCTTCCCCGGTGGTCCAGTGGGTAAGGACACCGCCTTGCAGTGCAAGGGGCACCGGTTCCATCCCTGGCCAAGGAAGATCCCACGTGCGGCAGAGCTGCTGGACCGATGTGTCCAATTACCGAGCCGGAGCTCTGGAGCGCATGTGCCCAGAGCTGGTGCTCTGCAGTGAGAGGCCAGTGCGATGGGAGGCCCACACGGGCCAAAGAACAAAGATGAATGAAAAAATAGATAAATGAAAGACCAATAGAAGTGGCCCACCTGCCCCCTGCCTGCCCCACCCCCCCCCCCACCCGCCCCCCCCCCCCCCCCAAAAAAAAAAAAAAAAAAAAAAAAAGAAAAATGAGCAGAACCATTGGATCTTGGAGAAGTAGAAACAGCTAATGGAAAAAGTTATTCCAGGGCTTCCCGGTGTCCCAGTGGTTAAGAATTCACCTTCCAATACAGGGCCCGCGGGTTTGATCCCTGGAGAACTAAGATTCCACATGCTGCGGAGCAACTAAGCCTGTGCCGCAGCTAGAGAGCCCACGAGCAGTAACAACTGAGGCTGGGTCCTCTAGAGCCTGCGAGCCGCAACGAGAGAAAGTCCACGGCAAAGGAAACAGAGTCTCTGTGCCACGACAAACACCCGAGGCAGCCCAAACGAACATTTTTTTAAAAAAAATAATCAAGTTATAAGTCTGTTCTGTATGTCTGTTTATCCATTGCTGCTCTGCATATGCATTTATCAGTACCATCTTTCTAGATTTCATACGTATGTGCTACTATACTATATTTGTCCTATGGAGATGGATGAACAATAAACAATGACTTAGAGGCAAAAAGAAAAAAAGAATAAGAAAAACATTCCTAAGACCACAAACATTGTACACATGTATAGACATACACCTGAATAAAAATGAAAAGAAAAGGTGTAGATCTTTGAATATTTAACAGTGTACTAATCTATACTCATATTCTACATAAAATATGGTGAAAATGTTTTGCAAATTATAAAATATTGTAAAATGTAAGAGCATTTCATTGTTATTGGAGTTACTTTATTGTGTCATTTACTATCACCAGAGTCCTGTCCGTAATTATTCTTTTCAGTGAACAGATCCAGATCACTTAAAATAAAAAATGATGGGCTTCCCTGGTGGTCCAGTGGGTAAGGACACCGCCTTGCAGTGCAAGGGGCACCGGTTCCATCCCTGGCCAAGGAAGATCCCACGTGCGGCAGAGCTGCTGGACCGATGTGTCCAATTACCGAGCCGGAGCTCTGGAGCGCATGTGCCCAGAGCTGGTGCTCTGCAGTGAGAGGCCAGTGCGATGGGAGGCCCACACGGGCCAAAGAACAAAGATGAATGAAAAAATAGATAAATGAAAGACCAATAGAAGTGGCCCACCTGCCCCCTGCCTGCCCCACTCCCTCCCCAACCTGCCTCCCTCCCCCCACCAAAAAAAAAGAAAAAAATTAAAAAAAAAGAAAAATGAGCAGAACCATTGGATCTTGGAGAAGTAGAAACAGCTAATGGAAAAAGTTATTCCAGGGCTTCCCGGTGTCCCAGTGGTTAAGAATTCACCTTCCAATACAGGGCCCGCGGGTTTGATCCCTGGAGAACTAAGATTCCACATGCTGCGGAGCAACTAAGCCTGTGCCGCAGCTAGAGAGCCCACGAGCAGTAACAACTGAGGCTGGGTCCTCTAGAGCCTGCGAGCCGCAACGAGAGAAAGTCCACGCGCAAGGAAACAGAGTCTCTGTGCCACGACAAACACCCGAGGCAGCCCAAACGAACATTTTTTTAAAAAAAATAATCAAGTTATAAGTCTGTTCTGTATGTCTGTTTATCCATTGCTGCTCTGCATATGCATTTATCAGTACCATCTTTCTAGATTTCATACGTATGTGCTACTATACTATATTTGTCCTATGGAGATAGTAACATGGAAACCTACACTACCATATGCAAGAGACACCCTCTGTGAGTATGCTGCAAGACTGAGGGAACTCATATGGGGGCTAAGCAACAACCTGGAGGGGAGAGGTGGGGAGGGACTGGGAGAGGGGCTCAGTAGGGAGGGGTCAAGGGTATACCTGTGGCTGACTTGGATTTGTGTATAACTTAAACAACAAAACTCTGTAAAAGTAAAATAAAAACAATTACATACAAAAAAAATTTTAAAGTGTATAAAAAAAAAAAAGTTATTCCATCCATGAAATGAATGTGTTTATCCATAATCTGAACGAAGTACTACCCCTGTGTCAATTCCGATCGGTTTTTCCAAGCACTGTTTTAAACTCACCAGAACAGATGAGGCAAAAAAGACACAACTAAAACCTGAGCGTGTAATGAGTGGCCTGGAAGCTTGGAATAAAAACCATATAATAACCAGATCCTTGGGCTTCCCTGGCGGCTCAGATGGTAAAAAACCTGCTTGCAACGCGTGAGATCCCTGGGTAGGGAAGGCCCCCTGGAGGAGGGCGTGGCCACCCACTCCAGCCTTGCCTGGAGAATCCCATGGAGAGGGGAGCCTGGCGGGCTGCAGTCCGCGGGGTCACACAGAGTCAGACGTGGCTGAGTCACGGAGCACACACAACCAGATGCTTAACACGAAGGTCAGTATCAGGCGCATTCCTCACAGTTAACCCTAAAGAGCTGGCAAAATAACACATGTGAATATAAAACTAGCATCAAAGGCTCTTCCTCCTTGTCAGCACTGATTTATAGAATACTTTAACCTCCACTATTATTTTAAAAATCACGTGGTCCTCAGTCCAATGAGTTACACCACTTTCATATAACCTTTCTATAATCACTTTAAATGTCTACTATGGTTTAAAATGGACAAAATTATATCCTGTAGATCAACTGCTCACTGAGTTGCTTTCTTTTCCTTAAAAAAAAAAAGATGAAAATTGCTTGCAATAATAAATGTAATTCCCAAGGTTAATATTACTCAGTAAGTAATTAATCTTCATATATTTATAGGAATTAGAATGACAATCAAGATATTCCTAATTCAGAGGAGAGAAACTGAGCTTCATAGAGATAAGTACTTTGTCAAGATGGGGATCAGTACCTAATCTGCAAGCCCACTGGGCTCCTTTCCCAGAATCAGAGCTGCAAGGAAGGAAACCGCATTGACAAAGGGGATTCCTAAGTCCTGATAACAGAGTCAGGGCATGCTTCTGTAACTTCAAACATCTTGGAATTTAACAAGCTAGAAGCCCAGAGTTTGCTTTTTCTTGAACTGCACATATGCCTTTCCTTGCTCTCTTGTTTACAATAAACTTACAATAAATATTTACAGGATATTTCGATAGGTGAATTCTAGCCAGTGGGCTCCCTAATGAGGGTACAGCCTGTGTGGGTTTTAAAGCTTTCTGACATTTAAAAATGTTTGCTTTGAGCTACACAACAATGTATGGGATTCTTTTTAAGCTAAATTTTATACAAACTTAAATGAAGACAATATGGCAGAGAAAAAACCTCAGAGAATTTAGCAGGGATCCTGGATCAGGCGGACTTTCTGGGTCATCCCTCTTTGTCTTAATGAGTATATAGTGTCTTATATTTAGAAGACTTTAAAAGCACAAGCAATATTTAAGTTCTTGGTGTAACTAAAAAGCTTCTATTGTGCAACAGAGAAGAATGATGAGCAAATGTAATTCAAATGCATTGTGTGTTTCAAACAAAGAATTTAATTGTTACCAAAAAAAAAAAAATTTGCTTTGGGTCTTTCAAAACCACAGAACATGCTCCCCCCTACTATAAAACTGCTCATTGGCTGTACTCTCAAAATAACACATGTGAATATAAAACTAGCATCAAAGGCTCTTCCTCCTTGTCAGCACTGATTTATAGAATACTTTAACCTCCACTATTATTTTAAAAATCACGTGGTCCTCAGTCCAATGAGTTACACCACTTTCATATAACCTTTCTATAATCACTTTAAATGTCTACTATGGTTTAAAATGGACAAAATTATATCCTGTAGATCAACTGCTCACTGAGTTGCTTTCTTTTCCTTAAAAAAAAAAAGATGAAAATTGCTTGCAATAATAAATGTAATTCCCAAGGTTAATATTACTCAGTAAGTAATTAATCTTCATATATTTATAGGAATTAGAATGACAATCAAGATATTCCTAATTCAGAGGAGAGAAACTGAGCTTCATAGAGATAAGTACTTTGTCAAGATGGGGATCAGTACCTAATCTGCAAGCCCACTGGGCTCCTTTCCCAGAATCAGAGCTGCAAGGAAGGAAACCGCATTGACAAAGGGGATTCCTAAGTCCTGATAACAGAGTCAGGGCATGCTTCTGTAACTTCAAACATCTTGGAATTTAACAAGCTAGAAGCCCAGAGTTTGCTTTTTCTTGAACTGCACATATGCCTTTCCTTGCTCTCTTGTTTACAATAAACTTACAATAAATATTTACAGGATATTTCGATAGGTGAATTCTAGCCAGTGGGCTCCCTAATGAGGGTACAGCCTGTGTGGGTTTTAAAGCTTTCTGACATTTAAAAATGTTTGCTTTGAGCTACACAACAATGTATGGGATTCTTTTTTTTAAGCTAAATTTTATACAAACTTAAATGAAGACAATATGGCAGAGAAAAAACCTCAGAGAATTTAGCAGGGATCCTGGATCAGGCGGACTTTCTGGGTCATCCCTCTTTGTCTTAATGAGTATATAGTGTCTTATATTTAGAAGACTTTAAAAGCACAAGCAATATTTAAGTTCTTGGTGTAACTAAAAAGCTTCTATTGTGCAACAGAGAAGAATGATGAGCAAATGTAATTCAAATGCATTGTGTGTTTCAAACAAAGAATTTAATTGTTACCAAAAAAAAAAAAATTTGCTTTGGGTCTTTCAAAACCACAGAACATGCTCCCCCCTACTATAAAACTGCTCATTGGCTGTACTCTCAAAACAAAATGTGAAAAATCCCTTAGTGATGGATTCCTTTTTGTGACGGACTAAGACTACTTTTTTTCCCATTCTTGGACAACTGGCACAATTATTTATAAACTTCAGTTAAATCGGTGAATGTATAGCTTATAGCCATAATATTTTGATCAAAGGTGTCAGATAATGCTGTGCCTCAAAAGGATAACCCAGAAACCATGTTCCCCCTTCCCTGATGCGCATGAAATCATTTAGAATAGCTGACATGTAGTGAACTGTCTGTGGAGAATGATGCATGAATACAGTAAGAATGCATCAATTTGGGTATCAATACATTCTTAATTTAGGGGATTAAAAATATCCAAAATATCAATTAAAATTTCAGCTTGGGGCTTTCCCTGGTGGTCCAGTGGGTAGAGAGTCTGCCTTGCAATGCAAGGGGAACCCGTTCGATCCCTGACCCGGGAAGATCCCATGTGCTATAGAGGGGCTGAGCTGGTGTGTCCAATGACAAGCCAGCGCTCTGGAGCGCATGCGCCCAGAGCTAGTGCTCTGCAACGAGAGAGGCCACTGTGATGGGAGGCCCACACAGGTCAAAGAATAAAGATGGATGAAAATTTAAAAAAAAAAATTGAGCTTTTGAGAAGGAAGAGTTAGCCTCAAACATGTCAGGGTGCCTTTGGAAGGAAGTCAGACCTTCCTCTAGCCACTTCTGTCCCTAAGAAAGAGACAAATCACACTTTCACTGAACCATCCGTCAACCCAGACACGTGTCAGATCGGCTTGCTCCACCTTAAGTTCTGAGGGTCAAGTTGGATCACAAGTTGAGCAGACAGGGCAGCACAAATAAGAATCAAGTTACGAAAACAGTGCATCCACACACGCGTGTCAGTTGCAGCCTCGTCCGCACCTTCACCTGGAGCAGACCCGAAGACGGCGGAAGTGGGTCTTCCTGAGTCAGCAAGTCAAGTGGCGACATGAATCTGATCACTTGGGTGCATGATGAGTATAATTATTGTCTTCATCACCACAATCACTAAGCTCACAGAATTCATTTTATTGATGAAATTAAGACAGAGGAAGGCAAACAGACTTCATTTCCAAAGCTGATTTTGATCGACTCCCTGGGAATGCCCAGGGGTCTGCCCTGAGAAGCACGCGGAGACTGTGGAGGCGGGAGAAGTGTGACCTCCTCATTTCCTGCTGTTCATGGCAGGTGGTGACCTGTCAAGTCTCCTGAGCTTACAGTACAGGTAAGGTAATCAATAAATATCAAAATAATCAGTTTGTGCCATATGGCTGAGCTATCTTTGTAAGAAAAGTTTTTAAAAAGCCAATAGGGCTTCCCTGGTGGTCCAGTAGGTAAAAAGTCCTTGCAGTGCAAGGGGCGCCAGTTCAATCCCTGGCCCGGGAAGATCCCAGATGCTGTGGATTGGCTGGTGTGTCCAATGAGGAGCCAGTGCTCTGGAGCGCATGCACCCAGAGGCAGTGCTCTGCGACAAGAGAGGCCACTGTGATGGGAGGCCCACACAGGCCAAAGAATAAAGATGGATGAAAATAAATAAACAAAAAACCAATAAAGGAGGCCAAAATTAAAAAAAAAAAAAAAAGGGTCCGTATCAAAAAAAAAAAAAAAAGGTAACAGACAGTAAATAGCTGTGTGCCTTTAGATATGCCTTTATTTATGCACCCATTCACTTAACCTTCATGCAAAATACTTCTTTAAGTCCTTCAGGGGTTTTCCTGTCTCCATCCTCAGCCTTTTCCAAACCACACTGCTACTGAAATGACCATTCCTGCAAACTGTGTTGGATCATGTTTGCCCTTCTCACCCCTGGTCCTGTATTCTTACTGGGCTCGCTTATGAAACACGGCACACAATTTATAAAACCAGCCGTGGCAGACAGACAGATCAGAAGAATGGATAGGTGGTAAGTAGGGAGGCAGAGAGGCGGGTAGGGATGCTGGCTGGCTGGTTCCATCAGTGAGCAGAGAGAAAGAAGGCGAAGAGAAGTGGACCCCAAGATATAGCGTATCTGATCACTTGGGGGGCCAGTCAGCAAGTCAAGTGGCGACATGAATCTGATCACTTGGGTGCATGATGAGTATAATTATTGTCTTCATCACCACAATCACTAAGCTCACAGAATTCATTTTATTGATGAAATTAAGACAGAGGAAGGCAAACAGACTTCATTTCCAAAGCTGATTTTGATCGACTCCCTGGGAATGCCCAGGGGTCTGCCCTGAGAAGCACGCGGAGACTGTGGAGGCGGGAGAAGTGTGACCTCCTCATTTCCTGCTGTTCATGGCAGGTGGTGACCTGTCAAGTCTCCTGAGCTTACAGTACAGGTAAGGTAATCAATAAATATCAAAATAATCAGTTTGTGCCATATGGCTGAGCTATCTTTGTAAGAAAAGTTTTTAAAAAGCCAATAGGGCTTCCCTGGTGGTCCAGTAGGTAAAAAGTCCTTGCAGTGCAAGGGGCGCCAGTTCAATCCCTGGCCCGGGAAGATCCCAGATGCTGTGGATTGGCTGGTGTGTCCAATGAGGAGCCAGTGCTCTGGAGCGCATGCACCCAGAGGCAGTGCTCTGCGACAAGAGAGGCCACTGTGATGGGAGGCCCACACAGGCCAAAGAATAAAGATGGATGAAAATAAATAAACAAAAAACCAATAAAGGAGGCCAAAATTAAAAAAAAAAAAAAAGGGTCCGTATCAAAAAAAAAAAAAAAAAGGTAACAGACAGTAAATAGCTGTGTGCCTTTAGATATGCCTTTATTTATGCACCCATTCACTTAACCTTCATGCAAAATACTTCTTTAAGTCCTTCAGGGGTTTTCCTGTCTCCATCCTCAGCCTTTTCCAAACCACACTGCTACTGAAATGACCATTCCTGCAAACTGTGTTGGATCATGTTTGCCCTTCTCACCCCTGGTCCTGTATTCTTACTGGGCTCGCTTATGAAACACGGCACACAATTTATAAAACCAGCCGTGGCAGACAGACAGATCAGAAGAATGGATAGGTGGTAAGTAGGGAGGCAGAGAGGCGGGTAGGGATGCTGGCTGGCTGGTTCCATCAGTGAGCAGAGAGAAAGAAGGCGAAGAGAATGATCTTTAGATAGACCCCAGATATGCGCCCAGGATATCTCCATTAATCAATTTATCGATTATTGACCAGAGAATAATTTTTCAGTTCTCCGAATCCCCTTTGCTTTGGCTCACAGGCCTTCATGAAAGCTTCGATTTCATCGCAATCCATAGGCTTGTGTGAAAGACACTCTCCTAAAGAGATCTTCAGCAGGGGAAGAGGCCCCTGGCACTCCCGTGTGGAGAAGCACGGCGAGACAATGGCTCTTCACTCAAGGCTTCCACTTGGAGCAGAAAGGGCAGGCTCCTGGGCATGCGGACCCTGTTTTCTCCATCTGGCCTCCGCTGCGCTGACTTGGCTTTATCTATCGCCACTCCTCATTCCTCAAGGATGAGCTCCTGGAAGCTCTCAGACCCTGTCAGGACGTATCTGCTTCTGTGTTTTTTCCCGTGGTGGTTCTGCTTTTCTGTCGGCTTGATAAACTCCCATTTGGTTTCAGAAATCCAGTATCCCATGTCACACTCTGGGAAAACCTGGTCATTCCCCTTTTCTGGATTCGTTCTATACCTCTCCCATGAATGTACCTATGATTGCCTCTAAAGTTCTCACGTCCTGTCCATGAGTTTAAATCAATTTCCTGAGAACCGGTTGAGAGCAGGCACTTGGTCTTCAATTTGTCTCTTTTACGTAGCAGCCAGCACAGTTTGGGCACACTGATTGTAACTGGGGTAGCTTCAGAGGCTTTCAGATTCGGAGGCTAAGGGAATAGTGATGATGTGAACCAAGGGGCAAGGTCAAAAATGCCTTTATTTATGCACCCATTCACTTAACCTTCATGCAAAATACTTCTTTAAGTCCTTCAGGGGTTTTCCTGTCTCCATCCTCAGCCTTTTCCAAACCACACTGCTACTGAAATGACCATTCCTGCAAACTGTGTTGGATCATGTTTGCCCTTCTCACCCCTGGTCCTGTATTCTTACTGGGCTCGCTTATGAAACACGGCACACAATTTATAAAACCAGCCGTGGCAGACAGACAGATCAGAAGAATGGATAGGTGGTAAGTAGGGAGGCAGAGAGGCGGGTAGGGATGCTGGCTGGCTGGTTCCATCAGTGAGCAGAGAGAAAGAAGGCGAAGAGAATGATCTTTAGATAGACCCCAGATATGCGCCCAGGATATCTCCATTAATCAATTTATCGATTATTGACCAGAGAATAATTTTTCAGTTCTCCGAATCCCCTTTGCTTTGGCTCACAGGCCTTCATGAAAGCTTCGATTTCATCGCAATCCATAGGCTTGTGTGAAAGACACTCTCCTAAAGAGATCTTCAGCAGGGGAAGAGGCCCCTGGCACTCCCGTGTGGAGAAGCACGGCGAGACAATGGCTCTTCACTCAAGGCTTCCACTTGGAGCAGAAAGGGCAGGCTCCTGGGCATGCGGACCCTGTCTCTCTCCATCTGGCCTCCGCTGCGCTGACTTGGCTTTATCTATCGCCACTCCTCATTCCTCAAGGATGAGCTCCTGGAAGCTCTCAGACCCTGTCAGGACGTATCTGCTTCTGTGTTTTTTCCCGTGGTGGTTCTGCTTTTCTGTCGGCTTGATAAACTCCCATTTGGTTTCAGAAATCCAGTATCCCATGTCACACTCTGGGAAAACCTGGTCATTCCCTTCTCTGGATTCGTTCTATACCTCTCCCATGAATGTACCTATGATTGCCTCTAAAGTTCTCACGTCCTGTCCATGAGTTTAAATCAATTTCCTGAGAACCGGTTGAGAGCAGGCACTTGGTCTTCAATTTGTCTCTTTTACGTAGCAGCCAGCACAGTTTGGGCACACTGATTGTAACTGGGGTAGCTTCAGAGGCTTTCAGATTCGGAGGCTAAGGGAATAGTGATGATGTGAACCAAGGGGCAAGGTCAAAAATAAAAGGAGCCTGTTTTGTGGGATATAATTTGTTTCATTTGGAGATGCTCAAATTTCAAAGTCCCCAAAACTCGTGCCCTAAAAGGAACCGGAAATTTGGGAAAACTGGGCGTAGAGCTGAGGAAAGGAGATAAGAGCTAAAGATAGTCATCTGGGAGTTTGTCTGTACGTAGGCAGCAGTGGAAGGCATGGGTGAATAAAGAGGACCTGAGGACAAGAAAAGAGCTAAGCAAAGAACCCTGCAGAAAGGGGTTGGGAGAATAACATAGCAAAGAACCTAGAGAACTTAAGAGGCCAACAGCATTAAAAAGTCAAAATTAGGGCTTCCCTGGTGGTCCACAGGTAAAGAGTCTGCCTTGCTATGCAGGGGGCACCAGTTCGACCCCTGGCGCAGGATGATCCCACATGCCGCAGAGCGGCTGGACCGGTGTGTCCAATGACGAGGCAGCGCTCTGGAACACATGCGCCCATAGCCAATGCTCTGCAGCGAGAGAGGCCACTGCGATGGGAGGACCACACAGGCTACAGAATAAAGATGGATGAAAACAAATGATGACTTAGAAACAAAAAAAGAAAAAAGAGGGCATGATAATTTAAAAAAAAAAAATCAAAATTAAAAGGAATACAACCACGTGAGAGTCCCATAATGGTCAGGTGGGATGGACATTAAGTGGAGATGATGGATTTTACAACTTGGTTTGATGAGGAGCAGAGAAAAGTAAGCCATCACTGAGAGCAAATCCACTGGAGGGAAAGGACCAGGGAGAGACAGGCTGAGGCTGATTAGACTGAATGAGTGTCTCTCATCAAGACTCGTCACTGAGACTATGTGTGTGGATGAAAGATGGCTTCCGGAGGAAGTCTTCACTGGCTGCCTGGGTGGGGTAGGGAAGGAGGGACAGGGAGGCAAGGAGAGAGACTAATCAATTTCCTGAGAACCGGTTGAGAGCAGGCACTTGGTCTTCAATTTGTCTCTTTTACGTAGCAGCCAGCACAGTTTGGGCACACTGATTGTAACTGGGGTAGCTTCAGAGGCTTTCAGATTCGGAGGCTAAGGGAATAGTGATGATGTGAACCAAGGGGCAAGGTCAAAAATAAAAGGAGCCTGTTTTGTGGGATATAATTTGTTTCATTTGGAGATGCTCAAATTTCAAAGTCCCCAAAACTCGTGCCCTAAAAGGAACCGGAAATTTGGGAAAACTGGGCGTAGAGCTGAGGAAAGGAGATAAGAGCTAAAGATAGTCATCTGGGAGTTTGTCTGTACGTAGGCAGCAGTGGAAGGCATGGGTGAATAAAGAGGACCTGAGGACAAGAAAAGAGCTAAGCAAAGAACCCTGCAGAAAGGGGTTGGGAGAATAACATAGCAAAGAACCTAGAGAACTTAAGAGGCCAACAGCATTAAAAAGTCAAAATTAGGGCTTCCCTGGTGGTCCACAGGTAAAGAGTCTGCCTTGCTATGCAGGGGGCACCAGTTCGACCCCTGGCGCAGGATGATCCCACATGCCGCAGAGCGGCTGGACCGGTGTGTCCAATGACGAGGCAGCGCTCTGGAACACATGCGCCCATAGCCAATGCTCTGCAGCGAGAGAGGCCACTGCGATGGGAGGACCACACAGGCTACAGAATAAAGATGGATGAAAACAAATGATGACTTAGAAACAAAAAAAGAAAAAAGAGGGCATGATAATTTAAAAAAAAAAAAATCAAAATTAAAAGGAATACAACCACGTGAGAGTCCCATAATGGTCAGGTGGGATGGACATTAAGTGGAGATGATGGATTTTACAACTTGGTTTGATGAGGAGCAGAGAAAAGTAAGCCATCACTGAGAGCAAATCCACTGGAGGGAAAGGACCAGGGAGAGACAGGCTGAGGCTGATTAGACTGAATGAGTGTCTCTCATCAAGACTCGTCACTGAGACTATGTGTGTGGATGAAAGATGGCTTCCGGAGGAAGTCTTCACTGGCTGCCTGGGTGGGGGTAGGGGAAGGAGGGACAGGGAGGCAAGGAGAGAAGGGACTAGCAAATGCAAAAGCAGCAGGGGTCTCCTCTTGCCACCTCAACCTTTCACTTCCTATCTGGGGCAAGAGGTCCTTGGGAAGATGGTTCCAGGATTCATATGGCGGGGGGAGGGATGAAGGTCTATCCCCACCCCTCCATTCCTCACTTTTCTGTAGAGGTAAGAGAATATCCACTTCCCAAAAAAGTGCAGTCCCTGCCTTCAAAGTTACTTCTCCTCGAGAAGAAGTAATTGATCTGATTTTTATGTTTGGGGAAAGCTAAGGAGCATGTCTAGCTCATCACTTTCCTCCCTTAAAAACTGCAGGAGGCACAGAACCTCCCATTCGTTTTCAGCAGCCTGCCACAGCTGCAGAAGACTGGGGCCGCCTAGCTCTGCCTGGGGCTAAAGGGCCACACTACATCAACGGGCCTGCAGTTAGAAGCCCGCGTGGTCACAGACATAAACCAAGGTCTCCGCTTCTGTCACACTGATAACAAAGCTTACAGTATGTGCTCCAGGTGTCAGATTCCCATGTTTGCCTCTCAACTAGACTAGAATTCAAGGGAGAATGCGTGCTTAATTACAATCACCTTAAAATGACCTTTCAAGGAGATTGCTAGAGACACACAAATATAAGGTAGACAATTCCTCATCTGAGATTTGAACAGGTCAGGGTGGATAGTATCTAAAAATCCCGTGTGTGTGTGTTCAGTTGTGTCCAACTCTCTGCTACACCATGGACTGTATGTAATCCACCAGGATCCTCTGTCCATGGGATTTTCCAGGCAACAGTTCTAAAGTGGGTTACCATTTTGTCCTCCAGGAGATCTTTCTGACTCAGGGATCAAGCCAGCATTTCTTGCACCTCCTGCATTGGAAGGCACAGTCTTTACCACGGCGCCATGTAGGAAGCCCCCAAATCCCTTTCACCCATCTCTAAACATTTATCTGTTATGTGTATACAAGCACATAAGATATAAGTAGGGGGCACCAGGGATCAGAGACATCTCAGAAGTAAAAGGAAGTCTTCACTGGCGGGGGGCCTTTGGGTGGGGGTAGGGGAAGGAGGGACAGGGAGGCAAGGAGAGAAGGGACTAGCAAATGCAAAAGCAGCAGGGGTCTCCTCTTGCCACCTCAACCTTTCACTTCCTATCTGGGGCAAGAGGTCCTTGGGAAGATGGTTCCAGGATTCATATGGCGGGGGGAGGGATGAAGGTCTATCCCCACCCCTCCATTCCTCACTTTTCTGTAGAGGTAAGAGAATATCCACTTCCCAAAAAAGTGCAGTCCCTGCCTTCAAAGTTACTTCTCCTCGAGAAGAAGTAATTGATCTGATTTTTATGTTTGGGGAAAGCTAAGGAGCATGTCTAGCTCATCACTTTCCTCCCTTAAAAACTGCAGGAGGCACAGAACCTCCCATTCGTTTTCAGCAGCCTGCCACAGCTGCAGAAGACTGGGGCCGCCTAGCTCTGCCTGGGGCTAAAGGGCCACACTACATCAACGGGCCTGCAGTTAGAAGCCCGCGTGGTCACAGACATAAACCAAGGTCTCCGCTTCTGTCACACTGATAACAAAGCTTACAGTATGTGCTCCAGGTGTCAGATTCCCATGTTTGCCTCTCAACTAGACTAGAATTCAAGGGAGAATGCGTGCTTAATTACAATCACCTTAAAATGACCTTTCAAGGAGATTGCTAGAGACACACAAATATAAGGTAGACAATTCCTCATCTGAGATTTGAACAGGTCAGGGTGGATAGTATCTAAAAATCCCGTGTGTGTGTGTTCAGTTGTGTCCAACTCTCTGCTACACCATGGACTGTATGTAATCCACCAGGATCCTCTGTCCATGGGATTTTCCAGGCAACAGTTCTAAAGTGGGTTACCATTTTGTCCTCCAGGAGATCTTTCTGACTCAGGGATCAAGCCAGCATTTCTTGCACCTCCTGCATTGGAAGGCACAGTCTTTACCACGGCGCCATGTAGGAAGCCCCCAAATCCCTTTCACCCATCTCTAAACATTTATCTGTTATGTGTATACAAGCACATAAGATATAAGTAGGGGGCACCAGGGATCAGAGACATCTCAGAAGTAAAAGGAAACGAAGATTTCCAGGAGAAGCAGGCAGTCAACCATGAGGTCAGGCAGAAAGGTCTCCTGGAATAAAGGCAGATTAAGAGATCAGAGGTTACCTCATCAAGAACATTCTCTAAGAGCAGAAGTGATCAAAAGAATGAAGACGGCTGGATGTAAACAAAGACACATATACGTGCCTACAGATACAGAAAAAAGACACATATACGTGCCTACAGATACAGAAAAAAGAAAACTAAGAATCAACCTGGAAAAAAATTCCTCTCAATTTCACTGACAAGAATTCGGTGCTTATATAAGCCTGTTCCCCCACTAGATTACAAAACTTTGCATCTAAATTTTCCCAGAGAAAGAACAAATAGCCACAAAATGCTTGAAGGCAAATGCTAAGAACTGTTTGGCTCAAAGACCAAAACAGAGACTTTCAACGGAGCTGAGGACAGTTGAATGTTATTTTGCTCTCTGGTCCCTCAGAAGCTCTGAGACCATTTCAGTTCCTAGATTCCATATGCCAGGGGCATAGGTGAGGAGGGGTTCCAGGTTCTGAGCCCCGTGGAGTGGGTCGAGGCACTCATGGCTTGAGAACTGCAGTGAACACCTCTGGGAACACAGTGGAGAAAGCTTTTTTTTTTTTTTTTTTTTTGGCTGCTGCTGTCAACAGAAATCTCAGCAAGTTCTGTCCTGAATTCTCGCACAGGCCATCTCTGATCACCTGCCTTCTGAGACACAGGTCTCCGTGGCCACCCTCCAGAGGCCAGAGCGAGAGGCGGTACACGCAGGGGAAATCGGTTGCTACGTGTTTCATTGTGGCAACCGTGAACCCCAAGGGCCAAGCGGAGCCACCCTGGCTTTCAGCTGTAATCTCCCCGGAACCTCTCCCTGCTGTTGGAGAGATAATTGTCTGGCTACCCCCGAGGCCAGTTCTTAACCGTTTTCACATAAAAATCACCTCTTGCATAAGACATGAAATTTAAAATCATCTTCTCATAGCTACCACTGAGTCATTCCGTTACCTCTGGGACAGATATAAATTATGCATTCTTAGAGTCTCTTTAAAATTTTAGAGGCACAGGGGGACACAGAAGGATCTCATTGGCACCAGCAAAAAAAAAAAAAAAAGGGTTCCAGAAAGAAACAATAATTTGTGTGACAGTAACAGAGCTTTGTGCTCCAGGGGCTTCCTGCATGGTCCAAGAAACTGCACAAAGCACGGCAAAGGCACAGCAGGCCTGCATGCTAAATAATAACGTGAGGGACAAGGACTCCCCGAAAGTCACTGCTTCACATCCTCACGCTGCTGGGGTTGCTTCTCCTAGCGACTTCTCCTTTCACAAGACGTACGGACCCCCAGGAATGAGCATCCTTCCAGGTGTCTGAGACCACGAGGCCACTCAGCGATGGCTGCCTTCAAGCTCTCTGCCCGCTTCTGCCTGCCCCCGCCCCCGACGCCACGCCTTAGTGTTGAGAGCCATCTGTCTGTGCCGTGGAGATGGGGTGGCAGGCATCCCCCGGAGCTGGTTTGATTTTCACCCCTTGATGCTGCCAAGGAGCTGGACATGCGGGGCTCCTATTCCAGAGGGCGTGACATTCTCCTCATTAGCATGAGTCAAATGCAAGGGCTGTCACTGTGTGAAAAAAGAAGCGTGTGTGTATTTCTTGTGCTCTCGGGCTGCAATGACCTGTTTCACACCAGCCTCTGCTGGGTGCTGAGGAGCTTGTCCAGGGGCGGCGGGCCGCCCAGGCCAGCAAGCGTGCTGCTCAGGCGTGTTCATGGAGGGCAACAGAGGCTTCATGCCGCGCTCCGCATTCAACACGGACCTGACTCCATCCTTTTTCCTGTTATTATCCTAAAAAGAGAACCTTCCTGAGAGAACCAGACCCACGACACACCATTTGCCGCAGAGGGCCCGAGATGATCCGTAGGCGGGCAGGCACAGACGCTCAGTCAGGTCCAACTCTTTCTGACCCCACGGATGGCAGACCACTGAGCTCCACTGTCTGTGGAATTTTCCAGGCACAATGATGTGGCTGCTGCGTTGGTCTCTCAGTCATGTATGACTCTCTGCGACCCCGTGGACTGCAGCCCACTGGGCTCCCTGGGACAGATATAAATTATGCATTCTTAGAGTCTCTTTAAAATTTTAGAGGCACAGGGGGACACAGAAGGATCTCATTGGCACCAGCAAAAAAAAAAAAAAAAAGGGTTCCAGAAAGAAACAATAATTTGTGTGACAGTAACAGAGCTTTGTGCTCCAGGGGCTTCCTGCATGGTCCAAGAAACTGCACAAAGCACGGCAAAGGCACAGCAGGCCTGCATGCTAAATAATAACGTGAGGGACAAGGACTCCCCGAAAGTCACTGCTTCACATCCTCACGCTGCTGGGGTTGCTTCTCCTAGCGACTTCTCCTTTCACAAGACGACGGACCCCCAGGAATGAGCATCCTTCCAGGTGTCTGAGACCACGAGGCCACTCAGCGATGGCTGCCTTCAAGCTCTCTGCCCGCTTCTGCCTGCCCCCGCCCCCGACGCCACGCCTTAGTGTTGAGAGCCATCTGTCTGTGCCGTGGAGATGGGGTGGCAGGCATCCCCCGGAGCTGGTTTGATTTTCACCCCTTGATGCTGCCAAGGAGCTGGACATGCTGGGCTCCTATTCCAGAGGGCGTGACATTCTCCTCATTAGCATGAGTCAAATGCAAGGGCTGTCACTGTGTGAAAAAAGAAGCGTGTGTGTATTTCTTGTGCTCTCGGGCTGCAATGACCTGTTTCACACCAGCCTCTGCTGGGTGCTGAGGAGCTTGTCCAGGGGCGGCGGGCCGCCCAGGCCAGCAAGCGTGCTGCTCAGGCGTGTTCATGGAGGGCAACAGAGGCTTCATGCCGCGCTCCGCATTCAACACGGACCTGACTCCATCCTTTTTCCTGTTATTATCCTAAAAAGAGAACCTTCCTGAGAGAACCAGACCCACGACACACCATTTGCCGCAGAGGGCCCGAGATGATCCGTAGGCGGGCAGGCACAGACGCTCAGTCAGGTCCAACTCTTTCTGACCCCACGGATGGCAGACCACTGAGCTCCACTGTCTGTGGAATTTTCCAGGCACAATGATGTGGCTGCTGCGTTGGTCTCTCAGTCATGTATGACTCTCTGCGACCCCGTGGACTGCAGCCCACTGGGCTCCCTGGCAAGAATACTGGAGTGGGTTGCCATGCCCTCCTCCAGGGGATGTGGCCAACCCAGGGACTGAACCCCCGTCTCCTGCCTCGGCAGCTGGATTCTTTGCCACTGTGCCACCTGGGAAGCCCGCCTGAGACACCAGAAGAGCCTCTCCCCCAGTCAGTCTCGCCCCAGAGGTTCATTCAATCGCTTGGTCTCTATTAGCTGCTGGGCTGGTTGGGGGAGCTCCTTGACGGACGAGGAGAACCGAGACAAAGTTCAGCCTCCCTGCTTGAAAGGCTTCCCTGGGGCAAACATGCACCGTGTAATATTAACTTTTCCATTTAAAAAATTAGAGACATCTGGAAACGACCGTCCTCCTCTCTCACAGGAGAGAAAATCACTGACCAGATGCCAACCTGTGCGCCACTGTCCCCCGAACCACCCACCAGGGCTGTCCAAGATGCCCTGAAGCCCTTAACCTGACGAGGCCACTGACACGGACACAAATGACTAGACCGGAGGACAAGACTGAGCAAGGATTTTGTGCATGAACTGCCATATCTCTCCTGTCATTTAACCAATTTTCTCCTTCCAAACGACCACACGGACCGCAAGTCTTCAAGGCGAGCGCTGCGTACGACAGATGAAGGGCTATTTTCAAGGTCAGAGGTGTGTCCGTCTGAGAGGAGGGAACCAGGGCCCGTGGGAAGGATGTTTCAGATAGGCAGGCATCTTAGGCGGTGACAAAGAGGGACGTCTCCGGTGGTCCCGTGGCTAAGCCTCTGTGCTCCCAATGCAGGGGGCCCGGGTTCGACACCTGGTCAGGGAACCAGATCCCACATGCCGCAACAAAGACCTGGTACAGCCAGATCAATAAAAATAAATACTTTAAAACAAGAGAAGGTGATAAAGATGCTGATCAGGAAAGTGAACCATCCATAGAACAGCTACTCCCAGCTGCTTAGGAGAGATGGGCTCATCGAATTTTGCAAATAAAAAAAAGCGGTTTCAGCCTGAGCCCTTGTGGCATGCACTTTAGTACCCCGACCTCCATGGTACAATCCACCAGTGTCTACTGAAATTAATGCTGGGGGTTAAACCTTGGAGCTTAGAAACACCGATGGAAATGGTGCGATGCACATACCCCGCACGCTGCTTCCTGAGTTTCCCATCACCGTAATTCACCATCAGACGTGGGAGGACACGTAAAAGCCGGGACTTCCATCGCTGATCAAAATAGACACCTCCATTTCTCACTTTAATCCTGGCCAGGGCATCTGTATGGTCTCAGCACCTGCCGGCTTGAATTCTCCGTCAAGAGGAACTACACGTTTCTGACAAACATACTTTATTATCGTAGGGGACTCCTGCTTGTGAGCGACTACATAGGTCTGTACACCAACTGGCGGGTGGGACATGGGGCGTGGGAGACCCAGGACACTTGAGAGGCCTTCACGATCACTGACATCCAGGACGAGAGAGCCTGAGCTGCACCATGCTCGCGCCTGCTGGATACGCTAGGAACTGAGCTTCAGACTGGAAATGGCATGGAGAGGGGAAATGGACACATGAAAGCCAGATGGTCTTTCGCTTTCCCTCATGCAAATGTCTGCCAAGGAAAACACAAACACGACAAAGAAGATACATCGGATAATGGAAAGCAGAAGAGAAACAGGGCCAGGAAGACTCAAGAAGAGCTCCACACGGACCGCAAGTCTTCAAGGCGAGCGCTGCGTACGACAGATGAAGGGCTATTTTCAAGGTCAGAGGTGTGTCCGTCTGAGAGGAGGGAACCAGGGCCCGTGGGAAGGATGTTTCAGATAGGCAGGCATCTTAGGCGGTGACAAAGAGGGACGTCTCCGGTGGTCCCGTGGCTAAGCCTCTGTGCTCCCAATGCAGGGGGCCCGGGTTCGACACCTGGTCAGGGAACCAGATCCCACATGCCGCAACAAAGACCTGGTACAGCCAGATCAATAAAAATAAATACTTTAAAACAAGAGAAGGTGATAAAGATGCTGATCAGGAAAGTGAACCATCCATAGAACAGCTACTCCCAGCTGCTTAGGAGAGATGGGCTCATCGAATTTTGCAAATAAAAAAAAGCGGTTTCAGCCTGAGCCCTTGTGGCATGCACTTTAGTACCCCGACCTCCATGGTACAATCCACCAGTGTCTACTGAAATTAATGCTGGGGGTTAAACCTTGGAGCTTAGAAACACCGATGGAAATGGTGCGATGCACATACCCCGCACGCTGCTTCCTGAGTTTCCCATCACCGTAATTCACCATCAGACGTGGGAGGACACGTAAAAGCCGGGACTTCCATCGCTGATCAAAATAGACACCTCCATTTCTCACTTTAATCCTGGCCAGGGCATCTGTATGGTCTCAGCACCTGCCGGCTTGAATTCTCCGTCAAGAGGAACTACACGTTTCTGACAAACATACTTTATTATCGTAGGGGACTCCCTGCTTGTGAGCGACTACATAGGTCTGTACACCAACTGGCGGGTGGGACATGGGGCGTGGGAGACCCAGGACACTTGAGAGGCCTTCACGATCACTGACATCCAGGACGAGAGAGCCTGAGCTGCACCATGCTCGCGCCTGCTGGATACGCTAGGAACTGAGCTTCAGACTGGAAATGGCATGGAGAGGGAACTGGACACATGAAAGCCAGATGGTCTTTCGCTTTCCCTCATGCAAATGTCTGCCAAGGAAAACACAAACACGACAAAGAAGATACATCGGATAATGGAAAGCAGAAGAGAAACAGGGCCAGGAAGACTCAAGAAGAGCTCCTTTAAACCAGGTGAGGGCAGGCAAAGCAGACGAGGGGCAGCAATAACCAAGGATTCCTGGAGGCGGGGCACAGGGATGAGCCAGGCGCTCCGGAGGTGGTGACTGCTTTACAAGGTTTGGGCTCCAGTTCACCCAGGACTCCCCTGGTGGTCCAGTAGGTAAGAATCCACCTGCAAGGGCAGGTTCGATCCCTGGTCTGAGAAGACCCCACAGGCCAAGGGGCAACCGAACCCGTATGCCACAGCTACTGAAGTCCACGTGCCTCAAGCCTGTGCTCCACAACAAGAGAAGCCACCGCAACAAGAAGAAGCCCTCATCCTGCCACCAGAGAGCAGCCCCTGCCTGCCACAACTAGAGAAATCCCGTGGGTAGCAACAAAGACCCAACACAGCCAAAAATAAAAATCAATAAAATACAGTACATCTAAATTGACCCGGCTTCGATCCCTGGGTCAGGATGATATCTTGAGGAGGGAATGGCAGCCTACTTCAGCAGTCTCGCTGGAGAATCCCATGGACAGAGAAGCCGGGAGGGCTATGGTCCACAGACTTGCAAAAAGTGGGAGAATGACTGAGTGACGGAGCATGGCAAACGTGAATTTTAAATTTAAGTACCTGTAACTAAAGAATACATTGGATTTTGAAAGTAAAGAAGCAGGAGTCAGGTCAAGAGCAAGTCGCCTGGCTCTTAGATGTTTTAACTTTACTGAAAACACATCTGTACACAAGACCTGCTGAAAGGAGGCACAGCCTTCTCAGGAGGTGCTCTAATGAGAACTACGGGGAAGTCTGACTCCATCGGGCACGTTCCGTCTCGGAGGCCTCCTTGGACAAAGCAGCAAACACTACCCGCTGACCGGGTGCGGGCAGAGAGGAAAGCGCGCCCGCTGAGGTTGTCTTTCTACCACAGTCAGGCTGATCTCAGGATGCTCCAGCACCGCTGCCGTCGCTGCCCTTCATGCCCGGCCTCTGACGAGCAGAAAGCCCATCAGCGACTCTCTGGATGGAGGCAAGGAACACAAAACCAGTCAGGGGATCTTGCCCTTTTTCAAACCAAGGAAAACAAAAAAAAAATACATCGGATAATGGAAAGCAGAAGAGAAACAGGGCCAGGAAGACTCAAGAAGAGCTCCTTTAAACCAGGTGAGGGCAGGCAAAGCAGACGAGGGGCAGCAATAACCAAGGATTCCTGGAGGCGGGCACAGGGATGAGCCAGGCGCTCCGGAGGTGGTGACTGCTTTACAAGGTTTGGGCTCCAGTTCACCCAGGACTCCCCTGGTGGTCCAGTAGGTAAGAATCCACCTGCAAGGGCAGGTTCGATCCCTGGTCTGAGAAGACCCCACAGGCCAAGGGGCAACCGAACCCGTATGCCACAGCTACTGAAGTCCACGTGCCTCAAGCCTGTGCTCCACAACAAGAGAAGCCACCGCAACAAGAAGAAGCCCTCATCCTGCCACCAGAGAGCAGCCCCTGCCTGCCACAACTAGAGAAATCCCGTGGGTAGCAACAAAGACCCAACACAGCCAAAAATAAAAATCAATAAAATACAGTACATCTAAATTGACCCGGCTTCGATCCCTGGGTCAGGATGATATCTTGAGGAGGGAATGGCAGCCTACTTCAGCAGTCTCGCTGGAGAATCCCATGGACAGAGAAGCCGGGAGGGCTATGGTCCACAGACTTGCAAAAAGTGGGAGAATGACTGAGTGACGGAGCATGGCAAACGTGAATTTTAAATTTAAGTACCTGTAACTAAAGAATACATTGGATTTTGAAAGTAAAGAAGCAGGAGTCAGGTCAAGAGCAAGTCGCCTGGCTCTTAGATGTTTTAACTTTACTGAAAACACATCTGTACACAAGACCTGCTGAAAGGAGGCACAGCCTTCTCAGGAGGTGCTCTAATGAGAACTACGGGGAAGTCTGACTCCATCGGGCACGTTCCGTCTCGGAGGCCTCCTTGGACAAAGCAGCAAACACTACCCGCTGACCGGGTGCGGGCAGAGAGGAAAGCGCGCCCGCTGAGGTTGTCTTTCTACCACAGTCAGGCTGATCTCAGGATGCTCCAGCACCGCTGCCGTCGCTGCCCTTCATGCCCGGCCTCTGACGAGCAGAAAGCCCATCAGCGACTCTCTGGATGGAGGCAAGGAACACAGAAGACCTCAGGAGGCAGGATTCAGGCGGTATCTTCCAAGCATCTCAAACGGTTTTACTCAAGAAGTGCCTCTGCCTTCCTGCTGATCCATCAATCCTCCAGCTCTGCTCAGAGGCTCGTGTCACAGGGCCTTTCACATGGCCCTTATCAACCAGCGACCATTGACCCTGAGGGCTCAGAGCAGCGGGACCAGGACCGTCCCCAGGAGAGTAAGACGCAGACTCCTCCGTCACTCAGCCAGGGGCTGGATGAAGTTCTTGCCACCTGATAAAACCCTGGCCTGGCCATTTGGGATTCTACACCGGGTTCTCCTTTGTTAAGAAAAAAAAAAAAAAAACAGGCTGCATGACTTTCTCCAGGTTACAAGGGATGAGGATGTGCACCCTGGCAGTATCGGAGAGCAAATGCCTGGGAAGGACATGCTAGGGCTAGACTGTGGTATGTCAGTTCCTGAAGAGGATAGAGAAAGCAACAGATGAAACAATTTATATTCTGTAGCCTAAGAAGAAACATGTGAGAGTATATAATGGAACCCAGAATACTTCCAATTAAAAAGACAACTCAGGGAGAACTGTGGAGAAGGAAGAAAACAGGATCTTGAAATCAGTCAGAGTCACTGCCTAAGAAATGTGAATCTAGCCCCACCACCTCCCCTACTTAGGCTGGCCCCAAATCCTAACAGGAACTCCCGCCTTAAGACAACAGAGGCAGTGTGAGGGCTTTCAACTGGAGAGAAGGAGAGTAGCTCATTTCTTCTGCTTTTAAGACCCAGTCCACCTGTCATTCAGGTGTGTCTCCTTTCTCCATCATATCTTCCCACACCAATGGGATATGTTCCCGCCAGTGTGACCTCACGTGACTCTGCTTTGGCTTGACATAAGATCACACTTGTACTTACTTTTCCACCTCTCTCTGTGGCCCCCAGATCTGGGCTGTCCAATATGGCAGACCCTAACGACATGTGGCTGCAGAAACCTGAAATGTGGCAAGTCCAAATTGAGACGCACTTTCAGGTAAAATGCACATTGATCAAATTTGGAAGGCATTATGGGAATTCCTCCAGAAGGATGCAGCCCAGAAGACACCTTGATTTTAGGGCACTCCTTAATCTTCGGACCTTCAGTACTAGAAGGAGATATATGTGGGCTGTCTTAAGCCACTCGGTTTGTGATCACTGGTATAGCAGTAACAGATGCATGTGGCACAGCTAGATGGCCCTGGGGTCAATGATATGCTCCAAGAGGGTAGGGAAGGTGTTTCCTTCATCTCTATCCCACCCCCAGCACACTCTCTGGCTCAAGCTGGCTAGTTCAAAAGAGCAGGAAGGAAGGAAGGAAGACACTGAAAGAGAGACAGTTCTTATCATTTCAGAAACTTGTAATCCATTCATTACTCCGATAAACACAAATTGAGCACTCACTCTAAGCCAAGTTCTGTGAAAGGATATAAGAAGTGGTAGCCAGGGGCTGAGAGGAGAGGAGGGATGGGATTAATGCTTGATGGGTATTGGGTTTCCTCTGGGGACGATGAAAATGTTTTGGAACTTGACCGCGGCAGTGACTGCACCAAATGCCGCTGCAATGTTCCCTTTAACGGGGTAAGTTTTTTCTTACGTGAATTTCATTTCAAGAAAATCATCATAAAACAAGAAGACAGGATCGTCCCTGGTCCCTGATGTCAAGGATCCCAGTGTAGCTCAGAGTTGTACGTACATCGTGTATGTGGGTCCTAATGCACTAGAGGCCTTACGTCAGGTAGCCGCGTCCAGAACACAGCTGCTCACAAGGAACCCGTGGCCAGGTAGAGAATGTGATTAGCAATAATTAATAATAATAATAATAATGAGTGTCGAGAAAAACTTGAAAAGGGAATGGCAGTTGTTTTTCTTAAACCTTCTAATATGAGTAGGAATTTTTTTTTTTTTTTTTCTGTTTAAACCATGCATACTGTGGAAGAAGGAGTAATTTCAGACAGAAAGCTCAAACATTTACAGCAACCGTGAGTGGCTTTTCAAACTCTTGGCTTTCTCAGTCTCTGTCTGCTCACATGTGTCTATCCTGCTTCACAACGCTTCCACAGGAGAGCCTCCATCCTTAGAGTCACAATTATGGTAATTACCCACCATCACAGAGGCTTTGGAGTAAGAGCTGCTTAAAGCTGGCAACTAGAGAGACAAGGAAATGGGAACCAGAAACTGACAGATTCTATGGGCAGGTCCAGTAAAAAGGGCGTGTAATGCGTAATTAGACAGAAAAGGAGGAAGAAACAAAACTAGTGTGCTCAGAGTTTATCTGACCACACAGGAGAGCCATTTGAAGCTGTCTGGCTTTTGACACGATGGTTCCCTAGAGGCACAGTGGTGAAGAATCCACCTGTCAAGGCAGAAGACGCAAGAGAGGAGGGTTTGACCCCTGTGTTGGGAAGATACCCTGGCGAAAGAAAAGGCAAGCCACTGTAGCATTCTGGCCTGAGAATTCCACGGAGAGAGGAGCCTGGTGGGCTAGAGTCCACAGGGTCGAAAACAGTCAGAAGATAGAGCAGCTGAGCACACACACACAGTTTCTGACACAATGCAATTTGAAAAGAACACCAAGAGGTCATCAAGAATCACAGGACAGAGCAAGGCAGATGAGACCATTTCATTTGCCTTCTCTTCTGGTTAAGATTTAAATACAACCTGCAAATATTAATAAAAGTGTTCTCAACTAAGAGCTGACTCAAATTCAACTGTACTCTGACTACAAAGGAAGAGGCAAGCTTGGGAAAATACATTTTGATCAAGGAGGATTTTACAGTGTTTTCAAAAATTTTGACACTATGAATACTTATTTCTAATTCTTAACAGTGATGAATGAAAAACAAATATATTTGCTCTAAACTCAAATGTAACTTCCTCAGAAAGGTCTTCCTGTCAAAAGTAGAATCACTCAATAGTTATAAAAAGACACCTTGCTTTATTTTTATAAGAAAATTATCTGATACTTTCCTCTTCACTATCTGTTTGCTTCTTCCTTCCTCTTCCGAGAAGGTCAGCTCAATTTGAGCACAGCTGGTATTTCTTGTTATCGATAGCATCTATGAGATTGCCAAGTCTTAGAAGGTACCTTTGCTGAATGAATGAATAAGAAACTCAAGTTTATCATTATCTGACTTAATTCCACATCCCACGTCCTTCCCCAAATGATTTATAAAACTGTGTAACTGGAAGACATTAATTTTATATCTAGTCTAGAGGTCATACTTGATTTATTGAGCATTATATGTATGGATGTGAGAGCTGGACCACAAGGAAGGCTGAGTGCCAGAGAATTGATACTTTGAACTGTGGTGCTAGAGAAGACTCTTGAGGGTCCCTTGGACAGCAAGGAGATCAAACCAGCCAATCCTAAGGAAATCAACCCTGACCCTGAATATTCACTGGAAGGACTGATGCTGAAGCTGGAGCTCCAATACTTTGGCTGCCTGATGCCAACAGTCAGCCTGTTGGAAAAGACCCTGATGCTGGGAAAGACTGAAGGCAGGAGGAAAAGGGTGACAGAGGATGAGATGGTTGGATGGTATCGCTGACATGCCCAACAGTTTCTTGGAACCACGGAGAGAGGAGCCAGGTGGGCTAGAGTCCACAGGGTCGAAAACAGTCAGAAGATAGAGCAGCTGAGCACACACACACAGTTTCTGACACAATGCAATTTGAAAAGAACACCAAGAGGTCATCAAGAATCACAGGACAGAGCAAGGCAGATGAGACCATTTCATTTGCCTTCTCTTCTGGTTAAGATTTAAATACAACCTGCAAATATTAATAAAAGTGTTCTCAACTAAGAGCTGACTCAAATTCAACTGTACTCTGACTACAAAGGAAGAGGCAAGCTTGGGAAAATACATTTTGATCAAGGAGGATTTTACAGTGTTTTCAAAAATTTTGACACTATGAATACTTATTTCTAATTCTTAACAGTGATGAATGAAAAAACAAATATATTTGCTCTAAACTCAAATGTAACTTCCTCAGAAAGGTCTTCCTGTCAAAAGTAGAATCACTCAATAGTTATAAAAAGACACCTTGCTTTATTTTTATAAGAAAATTATCTGATACTTTCCTCTTCACTATCTGTTTGCTTCTTCCTTCCTCTTCCGAGAAGGTCAGCTCAATTTGAGCACAGCTGGTATTTCTTGTTATCGATAGCATCTATGAGATTGCCAAGTCTTAGAAGGTACCTTTGCTGAATGAATGAATAAGAAACTCAAGTTTATCATTATCTGACTTAATTCCACATCCCACGTCCTTCCCCAAATGATTTATAAAACTGTGTAACTGGAAGACATTAATTTTATATCTAGTCTAGAGGTCATACTTGATTTATTGAGCATTATATGTATGGATGTGAGAGCTGGACCACAAGGAAGGCTGAGTGCCAGAGAATTGATACTTTGAACTGTGGTGCTAGAGAAGACTCTTGAGGGTCCCTTGGACAGCAAGGAGATCAAACCAGCCAATCCTAAGGAAATCAACCCTGACCCTGAATATTCACTGGAAGGACTGATGCTGAAGCTGGAGCTCCAATACTTTGGCTGCCTGATGCCAACAGTCAGCCTGTTGGAAAAGACCCTGATGCTGGGAAAGACTGAAGGCAGGAGGAAAACGGGGTGACAGAGGATGAGATGGTTGGATGGTATCGCTGACTCAATGGACATGAGTTGTAGCAATCTCTGGGAGACAGTGAAGGATAGGGACTCCTGGTATGTGCAGTTCATGGGGATGAAAAGATAAGGACACAACTGAATCACTAGATAACAACAACAAAAAACAGGATTACTTAACAGCATGACACCAGAAGCCCTACTGCCTAGACAGGAATTCTAGTTTCTTATTTATTTGAGGCAAGCTACTTCAACTTTCTATTACTTGGGCTTCCTCATCACTAAAATCAAGCTCTACCATATGGTTGAAGACTAAAAGGGTCTAAAACAGTGTCTAGAACCTACTAAACACTCAATAAGCACAACTCCACCATGGGTGGAAGTCACAGGAGGAAGAATAGTGGCTTAGCACAACGTGAATTTTTCTATCGTGAGACAGTTTTAGGAATGGATTTTCTGTACCCAGAGGCATTCAAACAGAGCCTTAATTATCTACTTGATGGAAATACTGGAAAGAGGATTTATGGAGCAGAAAGCCACTGACATTAGATAACTTTTAACATCTCCCCTTCCTATCCTTGCAATCTTAGGGTCCTATGGCCATGACTAACACAGTAAACTGGAGCTAAGGAGCCAGTACAGCTCTCATGTGCAAAAACAAAGAGCGTTTTAGGCTCCAGATTTTCTAACACAGTGGATGCCTTTCTGTATGTGGGGAACTTTTCCTTGACCATTGGTGTCTGTGTTCCTGACTTCTTCACGAGACCACAAGGACTGAGTGGTGGATGAACATAGGAACTGGGGTACATATGTTCTCGGAAACACTGAAAGTGAGACTTGCTTAGAAGGCTTATGATAAAGAAAATGAAAAGGCACCTGAAGGGAAGAAGCTGCAAAGATGTTGGGATCTGAAAATGATCCAAAAAAAACCAGAAGACCCAAACACCACTATAGTTCTTTAACAGGAAAGGAAGAATGGAAATATACTCACATGTAAAGAAGGCCTTACCTTGCTACACAGAGAGGGACAGGAAACTGGGAACAAGCCAACCTCTCCCAAACAGGCCCTCAGTAGGGTAGGGAAAAGCAGACTCAGGGGGTTCTCTGAGAAGGCCAGCCACCGGAGGGGCCAGGGCTGGGTGGCAAGGGTTGTGTGCAAGTCCACCACGATGCAAGCAGCTCGAAGTGAGTGTGTCTGAAAGAGGGTGAGACCCGAAAGATCTAAGTTCGGGGGAATAAATGAGTTCTGTGAAACCCAGGTCTTCTAACAACAACAAAAAACAGGATTACTTAACAGCATGACACCAGAAGCCCTACTGCCTAGACAGGAATTCTAGTTTCTTATTTATTTGAGGCAAGCTACTTCAACTTTCTATTACTTGGGCTTCCTCATCACTAAAATCAAGCTCTACCATATGGTTGAAGACTAAAAGGGTCTAAAACAGTGTCTAGAACCTACTAAACACTCAATAAGCACAACTCCACCATGGGTGGAAGTCACAGGAGGAAGAATAGTGGCTTAGCACAACGTGAATTTTTCTATCGTGAGACAGTTTTAGGAATGGATTTTCTGTACCCAGAGGCATTCAAACAGAGCCTTAATTATCTACTTGATGGAAATACTGGAAAGAGGATTTATGGAGCAGAAAGCCACTGACATTAGATAACTTTTAACATCTCCCCTTCCTATCCTTGCAATCTTAGGGTCCTATGGCCATGACTAACACAGTAAACTGGAGCTAAGGAGCCAGTACAGCTCTCATGTGCAAAAACAAAGAGCGTTTTAGGCTCCAGATTTTCTAACACAGTGGATGCCTTTCTGTATGTGGGGAACTTTTCCTTGACCATTGGTGTCTGTGTTCCTGACTTCTTCACGAGACCACAAGGACTGAGTGGTGGATGAACATAGGAACTGGGGTACATATGTTCTCGGAAACACTGAAAGTGAGACTTGCTTAGAAGGCTTATGATAAAGAAAATGAAAAGGCACCTGAAGGGAAGAAGCTGCAAAGATGTTGGGATCTGAAAATGATCCAAAAAAAACCAGAAGACCCAAACACCACTATAGTTCTTTAACAGGAAAGGAAGAATGGAAATATACTCACATGTAAAGAAGGCCTTACCTTGCTACACAGAGAGGGACAGGAAACTGGGAACAAGCCAACCTCTCCCAAACAGGCCCTCAGTAGGGTAGGGAAAAGCAGACTCAGGGGGTTCTCTGAGAAGGCCAGCCACCGGAGGGGCCAGGGCTGGGTGGCAAGGGTTGTGTGCAAGTCCACCACGATGCAAGCAGCTCGAAGTGAGTGTGTCTGAAAGAGGGTGAGACCCGAAAGATCTAAGTTCGGGGGAATAAATGAGTCTGTGGGCTTCTCCTAAATCAGTGATATCAACACACAACCTGAGACACTCGTGTCGTGAACAACACACAGTCCGACATCAGCGGTGACACCAGGGACGACCGTTAAATAGCATGCTGCATTCTCTTTCACATGAGATGAATTTTTTATCATATTGCATTCACTACAAATGAACAATCTGTGTGTGCTGAGTCAGATGACCCTCACATGTTGTTGTTTTTGTCAACAATTACGGACCCTTTAGTACCCATGGGCTATGGTGTGAACCATCGCAGACGTTTGATAACTTAATTCTCGCCAGCAGTGGATTCAGGGCAGCTTCCCCGGGAGGTACTTGCCCATGCTGAACAGAATAGCCCTGTACTAAGAACAGCCTGTATACTCAGGTGAGTACCTAAAAATACCCACGCATTCTCCTTTCTATAGCGCTGAAAGTCATTTTCAACCACCCTACAAAAGACTTTGATGTCAATGTGTGTTAGCTTCAGCTAAGCTGTTTCAAATCCTATCCACACATGGGGGCGGGGAGAATTCTTTCAAATTCTGATGAGCTAACAAAAAGTTACTTTGAAATTGTTACAAGCCTTCAACACTGTCGGTATACCATTTTTAGTAAGCTCATCTTGTGTTCCAAGAATTCTGGGGTTTATTTTTCATAAATAAGGTTCTACTCTCTTTCAATGGAAATCTGATGGGTTTTGTGCTACTGTACAGAAACTGGATTGAGTCTTCAGGAATTTATTGTTCAACTAAAGAAATTCTCAAATTTCATGTGTGATTTCTATGCTATATCTACATGTAAGAACATGTTACTTTTAGATAAAGCCTGCCCTTTGGGATATTGCATGGCAATTTTTTTGATATAGTTCTTTAACAGGAAAGGAAGAATGGAAATATACTCACATGTAAAGAAGGCCTTACCTTGCTACACAGAGAGGGACAGGAAACTGGGAACAAGCCAACCTCTCCCAAACAGGCCCTCAGTAGGGTAGGGAAAAGCAGACTCAGGGGGTTCTCTGAGAAGGCCAGCCACCGGAGGGGCCAGGGCTGGGTGGCAAGGGTTGTGTGCAAGTCCACCACGATGCAAGCAGCTCGAAGTGAGTGTGTCTGAAAGAGGGTGAGACCCGAAAGATCTAAGTTCGGGGGAATAAATGAGTCTGTGGGCTTCTCCTAAATCAGTGATATCAACACACAACCTGAGACACTCGTGTCGTGAACAACACACAGTCCGACATCAGCGGTGACACCAGGGACGACCGTTAAATAGCATGCTGCATTCTCTTTCACATGAGATGAATTTTTTATCATATTGCATTCACTACAAATGAACAATCTGTGTGTGCTGAGTCAGATGACCCTCACATGTTGTTGTTTTTGTCAACAATTACGGACCCTTTAGTACCCATGGGCTATGGTGTGAACCATCGCAGACGTTTGATAACTTAATTCTCGCCAGCAGTGGATTCAGGGCAGCTTCCCCGGGAGGTACTTGCCCATGCTGAACAGAATAGCCCTGTACTAAGAACAGCCTGTATACTCAGGTGAGTACCTAAAAATACCCACGCATTCTCCTTTCTATAGCGCTGAAAGTCATTTTCAACCACCCTACAAAAGACTTTGATGTCAATGTGTGTTAGCTTCAGCTAAGCTGTTTCAAATCCTATCCACACATGGGGGCGGGGAGAATTCTTTCAAATTCTGATGAGCTAACAAAAAGTTACTTTGAAATTGTTACAAGCCTTCAACACTGTCGGTATACCATTTTTAGTAAGCTCATCTTGTGTTCCAAGAATTCTGGGGTTTATTTTTCATAAATAAGGTTCTACTCTCTTTCAATGGAAATCTGATGGGTTTTGTGCTACTGTACAGAAACTGGATTGAGTCTTCAGGAATTTATTGTTCAACTAAAGAAATTCTCAAATTTCATGTGTGATTTCCTATGCTATATCTACATGTAAGAACATGTTACTTTTAGATAAAGCCTGCCCTTTGGGATATTGCATTGTAGCAGATGGTACTGCATGTTAGCTTTCTGTTGAAATATGACATATGGAGCTATTTTAAGGCTACTGTAAGAGTGAGATTATTTGGGAGACCCTTCTGCTTGTACCCTAAAACAAGGACAAAATAGTGGGAGGGGAAGGGTTTGACTTGAGTGAGTTTAGCAGTCTCTGATTTCTGCTGGCTCCTTCTGCCATCACTATTTGACTTTGTCAGAGCCTTGGAGAAAAATTTCGTTACATATAGAATTTTAAATAATTTCTTTAAAAATGTTACGTTTTCTCATAAGACACTGACTGTCACATAAGTGAGAAGGAGGGAAAGATTTAAACATAGCTTCCGACCACAAGTGATTATAAGTCACAAGAGATAACTGTCTAGTATCCTAGGGGGTATTTTTGGTTGTCAAAATAAACCCAGGGAGTCTCGTGGCCTAAACTGTATGGAAGCCAGAGAAGATAAAACATCCTGCAACACGGAGGGCAGACATACACAAAGAAGAACTGTCCCCATCTAAAATGTCAACAAGGAGGGCTTCCCTGGTGGTCCAGTGGGTAAGGACACTGCCTTGCAGTGCAAGGGGCGCCAGTTCGATCCCTGGCCTGGGAAGATCCCACGTGCCGCGGAGCAGCTGGACCGATGTGTCCAATTACCGAGCCGGAGCTCTGGAGCACATGCGCCCAGAGCCGGTGCTCTGCAACAACAGATGCCACAGCGATGGGAGGCCCACACGGGCCAAGGAACAAAGAAGGATGAAAACAGACAAATCAAAGACCAATAGAAGTGGCCTGCCCGCCCTCCTCCCTCCCCAACCTGCCACTCCCGCAAATAAATACATAATAAATAAATAAAATGTCAACAAGGAGAAAAACACAGAAACAGATTACGAGCAGCAAATTACTTCTTTCTTTCCATTCATGATAAATCAAGTGTACAAAAAAAGGTAATGATTTAGAATATCTGAAAACCATAATTTAAATAGCAGATCTAATCAGGACAGATTAGATCTACATTCTGAAAACAGAGAAAATCTCTTCTTTTTCAGTATCTGTCAAACAGGCACAAAGTCTGACAACGTACTATGCCAAAAAGAAAACATCAATAAATTTCACCAAATAGAAATGTACAGAAAACATTCTTTTCTCATCATGCAATAAATCTGTCAATTACTTAACAAAATTAGAAAAAAGTATACCAGGCTTCTGAAAATTTCAACCCTCTCGTAATTTGGGAGTCAAATATAACATCTAGAAAACAGCTATATGGGAAAAATAAAATCCTTGGGATAGGTAAAGCAGTGCTCAAAGGAAAATTCATATGTTTAAACCGTTTACTTAAAACAAGAATGAATACAAAATAAACAAAGCATTCAAGCTAGGGTATTCAAGGAAATAAAAACTATAGAAAGCAGAACACGAAATGTAGACAAGCATAAGTTACTTAGAAGAAAAAAGAGGAAATGATTAATAAATAAACCAAAAAGCTAATCCTTCAACTGTTAGCTAAGCAAGTCAAGAAGAATATGGAAGGAGGCTAACACAACTCTAGAAAATAAGAAACAGTAAGAGGTGAGTAATACTGATACAGAAGACATTTCTAAAAAAAAAAAAAAAGAATAGAATTCTTTGCTCAACTCTATACAAATAAATTTCAAAACTTGGATGAAAAGATAATTTTATAGAACATATGGTATGCCATACTTCTCCTGGGAGGAAAAAAAAGACCTATTTAGACAAATCATGCAAATAAAGGAAATAAATGATTACTCCCAAAACTGGACACACACACGGCCTAGATGGTTTTACAGTACAATTTGCCAGAACTTTAAAATAATAGATAATTCTAACATTTGAACTCTTCCAGAGCACAAGGGGCAAAAAAAGACAAGAGTGATTTCTAAGTTCTTTTTACAAAGCAATAGTAATGCTTATACCACAATTTGGCAGACTACACAAACAGAAAATTACAGTGCAAACTCAACAGCCATGGGGAAATCGGAAACCAAATATTGACAAATAGAATCCAGTGCATGGCCAGATGGAATTTATCTCAGGAATGTAAAGAATAAGAAACTCAGGAAGAAATCTGTCAACACCAAATTCCTGACTAGGGCCCTCAGTGTCTTAGAGAAGGATGATTTTCCTCCCTATGCTAATCCCAACACTTCAGCAACAGCCATGCTAGGGCACGCGGCCTTCCACGTACTTAAAGCTATATCCTGTCTCTTGATCTCTCCTAATTTTGTATCTGTGTTTGGAATGACTTGGGTCCCAACTTCCTCTCAGTTCTATTCACCCATCAAAGCTGCAATTTAAGGGATTTCCCTGGTGGTGCAGCGTCTAAGACTCTACACTTCCAATGCAAGGGGCTGGAGTTCAATCACTGGTCAGGGAACTAGAGCCCACATGCCACCACTAAAAGTCCTGAGTGCCAAAACGAAGACCTGGCACAGCCAAACAAACAAAATAAACAAATTAAAAAAAAAAAACAAAAACCTGCATCTAAATACTAACTCATCCCCACCATCAGAAACCTCTCTCCTTCTGCGAAACCACTGAAAGGCTGTTTCTCTTTTTCTCAACTCCTTCTTCCCGCCCCCTCTCTCAACCCTGAATAACAGGTGCTAGTCGCTGTAAGACACTACTTCTCCTCTTAGACTGGAAACTCTTTGAGGATAAGGGCTAGGTCTTGAGTGTTCCAGATCGCGCAGTGATAATGACCCCACCTGCCAACGCAGAAACCCCAACAGACGCCGGTTCGATCCATGAGTCGGGAAGATCGCCTGGAGGAGGAAATGGCAAACCCCTCCAGTATTGTTGCCCAGAAAATGCCATGGGCAGAGGAGCCTAGTGGGCTACAGTCCATGGGGTCGCAAAGAGTCGGACACGACTGAGAGACTGAGACTCAGACACAACATGCCACGTTTGGTGCCTCTTTCTGCCCATCTCCCCAAGGACCAGTCCTTCCATACTTGCATGTTTTGGGGGCACAGGCACATAAAAATCCAGAATGTCAAGGTAAAAAGTGAGCTGAAGACTTGAGAGCAATGGTTTCCTTAAAATGTTGCCGCACACACACACAGGTGAAAGTGAGCATCTGAGCGTCAGCAGGGCAGCAGCCATGCCAGCGCCACTCTCATCCCGCCTCCAGAGGCAGGGCAGCGTGAAGTGGGCTGAAGCTCCTGACCAGGCAACTCTGACTGCAGTACCTTCCGCCAGCCGGTAAGCGGACAGCAACGCCTACTGCGGAAGCTGCAAAACCCGCTAGGCCTTTCAACTCAAGCAAGGCATGAAGGTAGCAGGTGGGAATGAGTAACAAAGTCAAGATGGAACTGCTGGTTTCATGGACCGACGTGGAAGCAGGTGTTTGGAATGACTTGGGTCCCAACTTCCTCTCAGTTCTATTCACCCATCAAAGCTGCAATTTAAGGGATTTCCTGGTGGTGCAGCGTCTAAGACTCTACACTTCCAATGCAAGGGGCTGGAGTTCAATCACTGGTCAGGGAACTAGAGCCCACATGCCACCACTAAAAGTCCTGAGTGCCAAAACGAAGACCTGGCACAGCCAAACAAACAAAATAAACAAATTAAAAAAAAAAAACAAAAACCTGCATCTAAATACTAACTCATCCCCACCATCAGAAACCTCTCTCCTTCTGCGAAACCACTGAAAGGCTGTTTCTCTTTTTCTCAACTCCTTCTTCCCGCCCCCTCTCTCAACCCTGAATAACAGGTGCTAGTCGCTGTAAGACACTACTTCTCCTCTTAGACTGGAAACTCTTTGAGGATAAGGGCTAGGTCTTGAGTGTTCCAGATCGCGCAGTGATAATGACCCCACCTGCCAACGCAGAAACCCCAACAGACGCCGGTTCGATCCATGAGTCGGGAAGATCGCCTGGAGGAGGAAATGGCAAACCCCTCCAGTATTGTTGCCCAGAAAATGCCATGGGCAGAGGAGCCTAGTGGGCTACAGTCCATGGGGTCGCAAAGAGTCGGACACGACTGAGAGACTGAGACTCAGACACAACATGCCACGTTTTCGGTGCCTCTTTCTGCCCATCTCCCCAAGGACCAGTCCTTCCATACTTGCATGTTTTGGGGGCACAGGCACATAAAAATCCAGAATGTCAAGGTAAAAAGTGAGCTGAAGACTTGAGAGCAATGGTTTCCTTAAAATGTTGCCGCACACACACACAGGTGAAAGTGAGCATCTGAGCGTCAGCAGGGCAGCAGCCATGCCAGCGCCACTCTCATCCCGCCTCCAGAGGCAGGGCAGCGTGAAGTGGGCTGAAGCTCCTGACCAGGCAACTCTGACTGCAGTACCTTCCGCCAGCCGGTAAGCGGACAGCAACGCCTACTGCGGAAGCTGCAAAACCCGCTAGGCCTTTCAACTCAAGCAAGGCATGAAGGTAGCAGGTGGGAATGAGTAACAAAGTCAAGATGGAACTGCTGGTTTCATGAACGTACCGACGTGGAAGCAGGTGCTTCACAGCCCCATCCCACCACCCCGGCCAGGCAGAGTTCTCTCTTCACATTTTCATTTTCATGAAGCCCAGATATTAACCTGTGTTCTCAAACTTCACTGGAAATCTGTACTCTTGTGAGACGATCATAATGTCGAGTTTCAAAATGTGTATGTAATTTGTTATGCACGGAGGGGTCAACAGTCCTATCAGAACAGCACTGGAAGGTTTTCTAAGAGCAGAATATTAAACAGAAGAGAGACTACGGGGTAGCACGTGAGACACTAATGCTAGGTTAGAGAAGTATCAAAAATCTACAGCCCAGCCACGGTTGGTGCACTCTTTTTGAGAACTGAACTTTCAACGAAAACCTGTCACCTGTCACCCTGTGTATAGGTGCCACTTGAAAAGCAATGAAAATTTTCTGGTTCATTCTGAATATAGGAGTCACAGATTAAGACCACATCAACTGAAGAAGTGAACATACCTATACTTTCCTAGTAGAGAAATTCAGTCCTTACTTTTTTGTTGTTGTTCTTGCCTGGCCCTCATGTGGATCCCGGGCTTCCCTGGTGGCTCAGTGGTAAAGAATCTGCCTGCAATGCAGAAAACCAGGTTCGATCCCTGGGCTGGGAAGACTCCCATGGAGGAGGAATCCACTCCAGTATTCTTCCCTGGAGAACTGCATGGACGGTGGAGCCTGGTGGGCTACAGTCCACAGGGCCACAAAGAGTCAGACGCCAATGAAGCAACTGAACTGCAGCGTGTTGAACCACGCCTCTCTCAGAATGTGCCCTTCCTAGATGCTAGGGATACCTACCTCTTGGTTTTCCTCTTACTTCTCTCATGCTCCCTCAACTTTTTCCACCTGCCCTCCTATTTCAGTGGCCCCAGTCTCCGTATTCAGCCCTCAACTCTTGTCAAACTAAAATCAAAGCCTTATGTCATCAGAATCTCTCTCACAGAGCAAATCTCACTGGCTCTCTACTGTACATATAGGAACGTAGGTATTTCCACGCTGTTCTCTTGATTCGCCCCACCCTCTCCTTCCCCTTCATATCATCTCACAAAAACATGTTTTTTTAAAACCTGACTCAGATATCTAAGAATCATGTACCCAACTGTCCAAAGTCTATTACCAGCTGCATATGTATACACTGAACTCACTTTCTCCATCCAAACCGAGAGAGTCTAAAGGAGGTGCTGCCAAGGTGTCCATCTCCGTATTCCCAGAAGCTCTGCATATATGACCCCACATGGCAAAAGGGCTTCTGTAGATGTGATTTGGTTAAGCACCTTGAGATTATCTGGTTGGGCTCCATACACTCACAGAAGTGCCAAGGAGAGGGAAGGCAAAAGAGCCAATGCTAGAGGACCTCAGTGTGGGAATGATCTGACTGGGCACTGTGGCTTTTTAAGACAGAAGGGTGACTACCCTGGTGGTCCAGGGGTTAACACTGTGCGCTGAAATGCAAGGGGCATGGTGAACCCTGGTCAGGGAACTAAGGCCCCACATGCCATGTGGAGGGACCAAAAACAAAAATGGTAAGACAACAAAAGAAGGAGGCAGCCACTAAACAAAGAATTAAGGGTGCTTTCCCTAGAGCGTCTGGAGAGAGTATAGCCACGCTGTCAACTTGATGTGGGCCCAGTGAAACCCATTCAGACCCCTGACTTCCAGAATTAAAACAACTCTGTGCCGTGGCAAACTACTAATTCTGTGGTAATTTGTTACAGTGGCCATAGGATAGTAATGCCACCAACTCTCTCCTGAGTCTAGGGCACTGCCCAGATGCATCCTTGGATTCCTCAGCCCCTCCTGATTACTGCTCTGCCCAGAACTGCTGACCCTGCCTCATAGACTCATCCGTCCCCTCCCAACCATCTTCTTATCAGCACAGCGACTCCTGGATACGGATCTGCCTCCCAGCGTCCTTCCTGGTCTCCCTGAATCTTCTGAGGCCACTCCCTCCCCCAATCCCAATCTGGGCAAGGCCAGCCTTCAAATGGTCCCCAGAGGATCTCCACAAGGCACAAGCCTGGTCAAGTCTCAAGCCAAATGCCTCACTACTGAGAACAGACTGACATTTCTACCTGAAATGGTGTCTTCATGTGTTGGCAGTCAATGGTAGTATACAAACTATCCAACGTTAATCCCCGTCTAAGCGGAGTGCTCTGTGCAGCATCCCAGCCAGAGTGGGCACCTTCATGTCCCACCTCTGTCTGATGTTCCCTCACGACATGTCTCTAAGTGGCAAATGCCCACATTTCTTCTAAATATGAATCAGTTGTATGGCTCTCGCTGTTGACAGTAACCTCCTAGAAGGCAGGACCTCTACCTTCTCAGTGCTGCCCAGCCCTCACGCTCACTAGGTAGGAGGGACAAGCCTTCCCTTCTCGTGACCTCTGGCAGATATCTGTCCTCTCTGTGTCTTAGTTTTGGCTCACACTTGACTGTGGAATTACACTGATAACTGACCCAGTAAGACACCATGCCCTCACACGCCTGTATTCTCAGCGAGCACGTGCGGCTCTGAGGCGTGACTACCCTGGTGGTCCAGGGGTTAACACTGTGCGCTGAAATGCAAGGGGCATGGTGAACCCTGGTCAGGGAACTAAGGCCCCACATGCCATGTGGAGGGACCAAAAACAAAAATGGTAAGACAACAAAAGAAGGAGGCAGCCACTAAACAAAGAATTAAGGGTGCTTTCCCTAGAGCGTCTGGAGAGAGTATAGCCACGCTGTCAACTTGATGTGGGCCCAGTGAAACCCATTCAGACCCCTGACTTCCAGAATTAAAACAACTCTGTGCCGTGGCAAACTACTAATTCTGTGGTAATTTGTTACAGTGGCCATAGGATAGTAATGCCACCAACTCTCTCCTGAGTCTAGGGCACTGCCCAGATGCATCCTTGGATTCCTCAGCCCCTCCTGATTACTGCTCTGCCCAGAACTGCTGACCCTGCCTCATAGACTCATCCGTCCCCTCCCAACCATCTTCTTATCAGCACAGCGACTCCTGGATACGGATCTGCCTCCCAGCGTCCTTCCTGGTCTCCCTGAATCTTCTGAGGCCACTCCCTCCCCCAATCCCAATCTGGGCAAGGCCAGCCTTCAAATGGTCCCCAGAGGATCTCCACAAGGCACAAGCCTGGTCAAGTCTCAAGCCAAATGCCTCACTACTGAGAACAGACTGACATTTCTACCTGAAATGGTGTCTTCATGTGTTGGCAGTCAATGGTAGTATACAAACTATCCAACGTTAATCCCCGTCTAAGCGGAGTGCTCTGTGCAGCATCCCAGCCAGAGTGGGCACCTTCATGTCCCACCTCTGTCTGATGTTCCCTCACGACATGTCTCTAAGTGGCAAATGCCCACATTTCTTCTAAATATGAATCAGTTGTATGGCTCTCGCTGTTGACAGTAACCTCCTAGAAGGCAGGACCTCTACCTTCTCAGTGCTGCCCAGCCCTCACGCTCACTAGGTAGGAGGGACAAGCCTTCCCTTCTCGTGACCTCTGGCAGATATCTGTCCTCTCTGTGTCTTAGTTTTGGCTCACACTTGACTGTGGAATTACACTGATAACTGACCCAGTAAGACACCATGCCCTCACACGCCTGTATTCTCAGCGAGCACGTGCCGGCTCTGAGGCGTGATACAAGAACAAGCCCACCCCACCACAAGGGCCTCCTCTTCTAGTGCCAAGAGTTCCAGGTTAGAAGACAGATTTAGGACAAGAGACACCTGTGAGGCTCAGTTCTGCTACAGACAAGACTCTCTCAGAGCTGTTCTCATACCAGCTCTTTACTTTCCCTTCTTGGTTACAAAGAATTCCACTTTCAGTTTGCAGTGTGGATAAATTTTTGTACATTCGAGTAATCTCCATTCCTTTGCTGTGGTCCATATCCAATTCCCTACTATTGTGTTTAAAATACTGAAATGAAAATCAGACTCTAATATGGGCTTTATCAATCTTTAACACAGGGAGTGAATTATTTCATGACCTTGTGGCTTACATTCTGGTTAACTCAACCCAGATCATGTTTGCCTTTTTGCTAAAAGCCCTAAAGTGCTGCCTCATATCCCTGAGTGACAGGGTGAGAATGACTTTTTATCTGTTGAATACTTATATGTCAATCCCATTCTATATGGTGGCTAGCATAATTTACCAGTATGTTTCTTCACTAGAATTAAAAAAAAAAAAAAATCTCACACATTTGGTGAGAACTGTCTGATGCACTGACAGCAGAGTTCATCCTGATTTCTAGAATCATCTAGGTTCCACTAGATGATCTGCAACCATTAGACTCAAGTCAGAGCCTCAGAGAGCTCTGAGTAGCTTTCTTCGCTTTTAAATATATGCTATTTATTTATATGGGTAAAAATTCAACTCCAAGTAAAAATTAATCCACTCTTCTTTAACTATCAGTTGATATAACTTCATTTTAGAAGCCAAAAACACCACAAATAATGATTTAGACCAACCACGTGAAAATAGTCTTAGGCGTTGCCCTCTGATTGCCCTAATCTCCGCGTATTTTTTCCCATTTGGGCATCCTAGGTGGCTCAGGGGTAAAGAACCCGCCTGCCTATGCAGGAGTCACAGATTCCATCTCTGGGTTGGGAAGATCACCCGAAGAAGGAAATGGCGACCCCCTCCAATATTCTTGCCTGGGAAAGTCCTATGGACAGAGGAACTTGGCAGGCTACAGTCCATCGTATTACAAAGAGTTGGACACACTTTTTCTGTTTAAGTTTACAACGAGAAAGACAACCAGCACTGAGCAAAAAACTTTAACTTTCCTTTCGGATAAACTAGTGGAAACAAAGGTCCAAATTACGTTTCTGAAGTGAAATGGAATAAGATAAACAAAAAAGGTCATTTCTAATTTGCTTCTAGAAAAAAATCTCAACCCAGATTAAGTAAATTTCAGAGGGGAGAGGATAAAACTGGAGAAGAGGCAAGAGCCATCTGGTTTGCTCCTAGGGTCTAGTTCTTAAGCTGTGGGACACAGCTGCTGTTCTGCTATTCCATATACTGTAGATGGGCCTCCCCGGTGACTCAGAGGGTAAAAAATCTGCCTGAAATGCAGGAGACCAGGGTTCAAGCCCTAGGTTGGGAAGATCCCCCTGGAATAGTTATCCACTCCAGTCTTCCTGCCTAGAGAATTCCATGAACAGAGGAGCCTGGCGGGCTACAGTCCACGGGGTCACAAAGAGTTGGATGTGACTGAGTGATAACATTACCCCACCACCACAATGTAAATACATATTATGTATTTTTCACTATATGTATAAAAATATTTCATTAAAATTAAAAAAAAAAAAAAAAAAAACACTGAGGAAGGGGGTAAGCAACAAACCCAGGCAAGACTGAGGACCCAGCCAGGTATGTGTTTGATTCCCTCCAACCTGCACCTTTTCTCAGGTTTAAAGGCACACTTATAGGTTCCTTCCACAAATCCTGCCAAAGGATAATCAAGGCTAATAAAAGTTTGAATTGACACTTTCCAAGGAACCTTTGAAGTCAAAAGACCAGCTTTGGCTTTGAAGTTCTCCCAGTAACCCCACCCCCACCCATATGCCAGGTGTCATCTTCCTGTTAGCAACCCACCACCTCCACCAAATAGCTCCTCAGCAGATGACCAGGGCGACCTGCAGACCACTTCAAAAGGCTTCCTGGAGTCTCTTCTAGACTAATCACTCCTAATCATCCCAGTGTTCTCTATGCTTTTTCACAGTATATAGCCAGGAAGGTTTTAATCATTCATCTGAGTGGGGAAAAATAATCATTTGAACACCTTTGGACTAGATATGAGTGTGAAAGGAATCCAAGGAGATGTGCCAGTATAATGTCTTATAATTAGGCATCTATCTAAATGTACGTGACTTCTAGATTTAAGACTGTTGGGGCCTTATGTCAGCTGACTGATGCTCCCTTATAAACATAATTTAGTACAACTGCCGTGATTTAAACTCTTCAGTATCTGAGATGGCGGAAAATGTGTGACTAAGGAACTTATGGGAACCCTCTTGGTTTTATTCATAGATGATTAAAAATGCTATTGCTGTTTTAATAAAAAAACAAACACAGAGAGAATGAAAAACAAAAATCCTAGGAAAAAATATTAAGAGCTAGGCTATTTGATTTACTCTTGGTTTAAAGGATAGAACATCAATATATCTATTGGTATGTGATTTAAGTTAATTCCTCAAAATGAGTTTGGTTGGATTTTTAAATTTTTAAGTGCTATTATAGATTTTCTATGCTGAAAATCTTCCTGCCTAGAGAATTCCATGAACAGAGGAGCCTGGCGGGCTACAGTCCACGGGGTCACAAAGAGTTGGATGTGACTGAGTGATAACATTACCCCACCACCACAATGTAAATACATATTATGTATTTTTCACTATATGTATAAAAATATTTCATTAAAATTAAACAAAAAAAAAAAACACTGAGGAAGGGGGTAAGCAACAAACCCAGGCAAGACTGAGGACCCAGCCAGGTATGTGTTTGATTCCCTCCAACCTGCACCTTTTCTCAGGTTTAAAGGCACACTTATAGGTTCCTTCCACAAATCCTGCCAAAGGATAATCAAGGCTAATAAAAGTTTGAATTGACACTTTCCAAGGAACCTTTGAAGTCAAAAGACCAGCTTTGGCTTTGAAGTTCTCCCAGTAACCCCACCCCCACCCATATGCCAGGTGTCATCTTCCTGTTAGCAACCCACCACCTCCACCAAATAGCTCCTCAGCAGATGACCAGGGCGACCTGCAGACCACTTCAAAAGGCTTCCTGGAGTCTCTTCTAGACTAATCACTCCTAATCATCCCAGTGTTCTCTATGCTTTTTCACAGTATATAGCCAGGAAGGTTTTAATCATTCATCTGAGTGGGGAAAAATAATCATTTGAACACCTTTGGACTAGATATGAGTGTGAAAGGAATCCAAGGAGATGTGCCAGTATAATGTCTTATAATTAGGCATCTATCTAAATGTACGTGACTTCTAGATTTAAGACTGTTGGGGCCTTATGTCAGCTGACTGATGCTCCCTTATAAACATAATTTAGTACAACTGCCGTGATTTAAACTCTTCAGTATCTGAGATGGCGGAAAATGTGTGACTAAGGAACTTATGGGAACCCTCTTGGTTTTATTCATAGATGATTAAAAATGCTATTGCTGTTTTAATAAAAAAACAAACACAGAGAGAATGAAAAACAAAAATCCTAGGAAAAAATATTAAGAGCTAGGCTATTTGATTTACTCTTGGTTTAAAGGATAGAACATCAATATATCTATTGGTATGTGATTTAAGTTAATTCCTCAAAATGAGTTTGGTTGGATTTTTAAATTTTTATAACAGGATGCAAAAGTTATTGGTATAGATTTTTCTATGCTGAAAACTCAATCTAAATGAAATATATTATGGAAGAAAGGAATGAAGGGAGAAAAGGAAACAAGAAAGGAATCAAACTTTTGATAAAGACAGCCTACACAATTCAACTAAGCCAACATAAAGTACTCTTTTGTTGCCGTTTTTTTGGTACACTTTTGTAAAGTACAGCTTTAATTTGCCAGATTACTATCTTTTCAGTAGAGGAAAGGTCCCCAAACTAATGTTTATCACATAAAGTGAAAGTCCCACTCTTTATAACCCCAGGAACTATAGCTCGCCAGGCTCCTCTGTCCATGGAATTTTCCAGGGAAGAATACTGAAATGGGTAGCCATTCCCTTCTCCAGGGTATCTTCCCAGCCCAGGGAGTAAACCCAGGTCTCCTGCACTGCAGGCAGATTCTTTACCACTGAGCTGTCCTAAACTCTTCTAAAGTCAAACCTGGATCTGATCTCACCAGTGCTAAATTCTTAAGCACTCTGAAAATCAACCTCTAGCAGAAGTCGCTAATAAACATTCCTCTGTGGGGTACCTATACAAAGATCACTTCAGAAACACTTTAAATTCTACTTGATATTCCAACCTCAGGGACATTCTCAAAAATATTTGTACCTCTCAGAATAACTGGTCAGTAACAGAATTTGGACTAGATATGAGTGTGAAAGGAATCCAAGGAGATGTGCCAGTATAATGTCTTATAATTAGGCATCTATCTAAATGTACGTGACTTCTAGATTTAAGACTGTTGGGGCCTTATGTCAGCTGACTGATGCTCCCTTATAAACATAATTTAGTACAACTGCCGTGATTTAAACTCTTCAGTATCTGAGATGGCGGAAAATGTGTGACTAAGGAACTTATGGGAACCCTCTTGGTTTTATTCATAGATGATTAAAAATGCTATTGCTGTTTTAATAAAAACAAACACAGAGAGAATGAAAAACAAAAATCCTAGGAAAAAATATTAAGAGCTAGGCTATTTGATTTACTCTTGGTTTAAAGGATAGAACATCAATATATCTATTGGTATGTGATTTAAGTTAATTCCTCAAAATGAGTTTGGTTGGATTTTTAAATTTTTATAACAGGATGCAAAAGTTATTGGTATAGATTTTTCTATGCTGAAAACTCAATCTAAATGAAATATATTATGGAAGAAAGGAATGAAGGGAGAAAAGGAAACAAGAAAGGAATCAAACTTTTGATAAAGACAGCCTACACAATTCAACTAAGCCAACATAAAGTACTCTTTTGTTGCCGTTTTTTTGGTACACTTTTGTAAAGTACAGCTTTAATTTGCCAGATTACTATCTTTTTCAGTAGAGGAAAGGTCCCCAAACTAATGTTTATCACATAAAGTGAAAGTCCCACTCTTTATAACCCCAGGAACTATAGCTCGCCAGGCTCCTCTGTCCATGGAATTTTCCAGGGAAGAATACTGAAATGGGTAGCCATTCCCTTCTCCAGGGTATCTTCCCAGCCCAGGGAGTAAACCCAGGTCTCCTGCACTGCAGGCAGATTCTTTACCACTGAGCTGTCCTAAACTCTTCTAAAGTCAAACCTGGATCTGATCTCACCAGTGCTAAATTCTTAAGCACTCTGAAAATCAACCTCTAGCAGAAGTCGCTAATAAACATTCCTCTGTGGGGTACCTATACAAAGATCACTTCAGAAACACTTTAAATTCTACTTGATATTCCAACCTCAGGGACATTCTCAAAAATATTTGTACCTCTCAGAATAACTGGTCAGTAACAGAATTTGGCTAGTGTTTCAAATATTAATAGAATAAATGTCAACACATTCCTTTCACTGCTAGTATACTCTGTTAAATTTTTGCTAAAAAGTGTTTCCAAGGAGAGTGGCAGTTGAAGGTCAGGTCCAGATGGCCTCCTAGAGTGACTTTCCATCTACTCACCTTCCCACAGGATTGGGTAGATCAACTGTTCCGCAAAACAATAAAGGCATTCTACTGTTCTGCCCAGAATTGCACCTTCAGGTCTACACACTTCCAGGAAAAGAACCCAAATAAAGAAACAGGTCCATGGCCTTACCAACTGAGGGATTAGAAATAAAACTGGTTGGGAACAGGGCGAATTGAGAAGAGAATCCGGGAGACCCCTACAGGACGGCCCCTCCAAGGCTCTGGAGCAGCTGCAAATTCTCCAACTTCCTTCCCTTTGTTACCCTACCTGTAGCGAAACCCTTGGGAAAGTAACATGGAAATCTATACCGTCATGTGTGAAAAAGATGGCTATTGTCATAGTGCTAAGGGAATAGGAGTGCTCACAATGGCTTGGTACAACGGCCTGGAGGGGTGGGATGGGGGGTCCTGGGAGAGGGGAGGGGACCAGGGATGTGCACTTGACTGATCTGGGAACATGCATGTCTGTGAACAACAAAACTCTGTAAAACCTTTAAAGTAAAGAAGTAAATTTAATAATAATAATAAAAAATAAACCAGAAATGTCTCTTTCCTATTAGCAGATGTACTCTATTAGTCGAAGCAATCAAGGACAGTCCGAATTTCATGAGAGGGGTTAGAGTTCCTAAAATTAAAAAAAGCAGCCTTTTCAAACCCTCAAAGCTTATCTGGAAGGTGAAGTCAAGTGGGAGGAGCTACAGAGAGCCTTATCTGCTCTGCAGGAGTCCGGCGGGGGGCAGGCGCAGCCTCACCCTTGAGGATGTATTTGGACTTGCATTCATAATTCTGTGGCCGTCCCCCACCCCAGCACATGCCGGCACCCTTTGTCAAACAATTCATCAGCCTTCCTCCAGGGGAAGACCTGGATTATTTAAAACCCGATTCATAGTGAGGATGCTCAATACATAGGAATTATCCAAGCTCCTCCTCCCCTCCTCTTGTCAAAACACATGGTCTGTTTTGCCCAGAAGCTGAACAAGGGAGTCTGGAAGCTCACTGAAGCCAGGAGTTCAGGCAGCTGAATCCATCTTAGTTTTTGGACCAGGGTCCAACCTCTTATCTTCAAGTTGTAGGGTGCTCTCTACAAGGTCAACCAGTAGACTCTCTCTTACAAAGCCCATCAACACTAATGCCATTTGCTCTTGGTGGAGGGAATCACAGTATGCGGAATTGAAGGGTTAAGAAGGCAGAAGGAATTTCCAAGATGTGTAGACAATGCGCGCCTTAAAATACTTCTCCCTCCATCACAACCTGGAAGGTGGTACCCCGGGATGTAGTACAGGCCCCAGAATAGGCAATTTCATTCGGGAGCAAGTGTGAATGGCCATGATGAAAGGAGGTCAAGGGCATCGTTCCACAGGCACCGTTACCAGCGCCTGCCTGGTGTAAATGGTGAGAATAAACATTAGCCCGTACACACACACACACACACACACGCACGCACACACACACAGGATTCCTCACAACAGTGTCTTCATAAGAGGAGAGCTATATTTGTATAAAACAGTATGTTTGGAAAGTTCAGGCAATGTAGCAACAATTCCTGAATTAGCCTCTTGTTCAGGACTTCAGTTCAAAAGGCTAATTAGTATTTTGTTTAAAGTGGAAGGAAGACGGGGCTGAGGCGGACACAGAGCCCACGGCATTGAACTGCTGGCTGAGACAGCAGGTGGCGAGGATCCAGCGGGCACTGTGCTGCCTTCCCTGCATCAGCTCCTGGCGACCCTGGCGAGCAGGTATCACCGCCATGATTTTCCAGAGGGAAACACAGAGCCTGAGTGAACTTACAGAGCTTCCCATGGTCCCGTAGCTAACTACTGGTGGAACCAGCATTTCCAACAAACTGAGGCCTAACTCCAAATTCCATACTTGAGGCTATATCGCTGCTTCCTGGGAGCTGGGCTGTGTGCAGGCCGTGGATGTGACCAGCTCCAGGCTCCCCTTAAGACAGCTTCCCTGGTGGGCGTCCCTGGAGCTCCAGGGGCTAAGACTCCTTGCTCCCAAGGCAGGGGGCCCAGGTCCAATCCCTGGTCAGGGAAGCAGACCCCACATGTCACAACTATGATCGAAGATCCTGAGCACCGCAGTCAGGACCAAGAAAAGCCAAATAAACATGTATTTTACAAAAAGGGAGGGAGAGAGAGCACCTGCTGCAGGGGGACTGGTGAACACACAGGTGCTGGACCTTTTCATCGATGGTGGCTTTCCTCTGAGACCACAATCCTGGAAGGCTTTTCTCTGCCCGTGTCCAAGCATGCCGAGTACCAGCATCGGCCCATTCGTGCCAGGCCTGGGGCTCCTCTAAAGCTGTGCCGTCCCATTTGGGAGCCACTACCAGCATGTGATAACTGAGCAACTCGAGTGTGGAGCGTGTGACTGAGAAGAGAAGTATGTCATTTCATTCTAATTGATTTAAACCTAAGTAGCTCCAATGGCTACTGGCTACCATATTGGATGGCACAGATGTGCAAAAAGTTCTACTCAACTGCACTGCCCTGAAAGGACAGGGCTTCCCTGGAGGCTGGGTGGTAAAGACACCCAAGAGACATGGGTTTGATCCCTGAGTTGGGAAGATCCCCTGGGGAAGGAAATGGCTACTCGGACTAGTATTCTTGCCTGGAGAATCCCATGGTCAGTGAAGCCTAGGGGGCGACCATCAGTTCACAAGGTCACAGAAGAGCTGGGCACCACTTAGAGACGGAACAACAAGAAGAAAGGACAACTTCTGCCTCAAGAGGTCAGCAGTCTGAACGAGGCACATATCCCAAGGAGGTGAAAAAGTCCTACCTGAGAGGCACTTTCCATTCAGATGGTCATCTCAGAGGAACCTGGAGACGCCAGAAGACTCTCGGAGGTGAGAAGGGTGGGTGGACGGCAGGAGGGCAGCAGGCACAGAGCTCAGGTGGCTCAGAGACCCTCCGCCTCTTGGGGGCTGTTCCCAGAGCTGTGGAAGAGAAGGGTTGTCTCAGCGAGGCCACAGGGGCGCCCCGCAGTCAGAATGGGGCTGCACGGACAGGGTGTGACGTGGCCATCGAGAGAACAGGAGAGCCAGGACCAAAGGCAGGAAGGGCCCATGAGGAATGCCAGGTAGGAGTCGGCGACATTGACTTCATCGTCAGTTTCTCCCGTGCTCTTCCTCCTTGATCATCTGACGCTCGTCTCCTTACAAAAGACCTCACCCCTCGTTTTCCACCACCCTCTGGCCACCAAGGGAAAAATACGCCTGCAATAAATATTTTATTTCTTTATGCATTAGGCTTTTATGTTCATTAGTTTTCATGCAGATTCAACATTAAAATTCTTCTCCAGAGAAGTGAATCAGGAGATTGGGGTGGGCGTGTATACACTACCAGGGGTAAAATAGAGAGCTGGTGGAACATGCCTCATAATACAGGGGGCTCGGCGCGGTGCTCTGGGAGTCGTTGTGGGGTACGATTGGGGGAAGAAGGAGAGCCCAGAGGGAGGGGAAGGATGCATATGTGTGGCGAAGTCACTTTGTTGTACATCTGAAATCAGCACATTATAAAGCAGTGAAACTCCAATTAAAAAGCGGTTAATTGTTCTCTGCACATGTTTGATGGCATGGTAACCTTTCTCTGAGTCGCAGACTCAAGGACAAGGTTCTATTTTTATCAGAAGTATTTTCACAAGAAACTAGTAGCTAACACTACCTTTCTTGTATAAAGTGAAACATAAAACTGTTGCAAAAGTCAAATACGCTTATAAAATATGTATATACAATTTTACTTACTGAAAAGCTATCATCACAGCAAAGGTCTTTTCCTAAAACAATCAACTTTAGGAGCAACTTACAAACTAATATCTGTTCTTTCCTTTACTAGTCATTAGCCTGAATGGGTTCCCTACGCCATAACATGAGGGAAAAAAAAGAAGATTCATGTCAACAGCTTTAACTTCTGTTGCCTCCATTCCCAGATATGCTCTTATGAGTTGGTTTTATGAATGTCTCTTCAAAACGCGTGGAATTAATGCATTCATCTAAAAAGGCAGCTAAGGATTCATGCACAGCTTAAAAATGCCAACTTCAGAAACACAGATGTTCTACCAAATTCTCACATGCTTACTCCCAGCTAAATTCATCACGGAGGCTTCAAAGATTTTCTTAACTGTCAGGGATTTAAAAACAAAAAAAAAAAGGTAGTATACAGTCACATCTGGCTCCGTCCTCATCTAGAGCATGTTATTATAGACATTAAACATCTGGGCAGGGGAAAGGATTGGTTTGGGAGCTTCTGGCTACCATGACAACACTGTGGAGTCCCTGTTCATCTACTTTTAACACCACTGCAGGCCTTCATCTTCATTCTAAAAGCCCAGAGTAGGTACCATTTTAAAGCAACCATCGTAAGAGGAGATAATATTTACGGGCTGCAAGTTAACTCCTAGGGCACATCTCTTGCTTCTCTTCTTGTTTATTACTACGGACACATTCTCCCTCGTTGAAGTCACACAACTGCAATGCAAGGGCCAGAGGTTGGATCCCTGGTCGGGGAACTAAGATCTCACATGCCACGGAGCAATGAAGCCTGTGGACTGCAACTAGAGAGACTGTGTGCCACTAGAAACGTAGTGGGGGCCCAAAAGGGGGAATCATTTCACAATTGAAACTAAAAGTAAAAAGCGGTTAATTGTTCTCTGCACATGTTTGATGGCATGGTAACCTTTCTCTGAGTCGCAGACTCAAGGACAAGGTTCTATTTTTATCAGAAGTATTTTCACAAGAAACTAGTAGCTAACACTACCTTTCTTGTATAAAGTGAAACATAAAACTGTTGCAAAAGTCAAATACGCTTATAAAATATGTATATACAATTTTACTTACTGAAAAGCTATCATCACAGCAAAGGTCTTTTCCTAAAACAATCAACTTTAGGAGCAACTTACAAACTAATATCTGTTCTTTCCTTTACTAGTCATTAGCCTGAATGGGTTCCCTACGCCATAACATGAGGGAAAAAAAAGAAGATTCATGTCAACAGCTTTAACTTCTGTTGCCTCCATTCCCAGATATGCTCTTATGAGTTGGTTTTATGAATGTCTCTTCAAAACGCGTGGAATTAATGCATTCATCTAAAAAGGCAGCTAAGGATTCATGCACAGCTTAAAAATGCCAACTTCAGAAACACAGATGTTCTACCAAATTCTCACATGCTTACTCCCAGCTAAATTCATCACGGAGGCTTCAAAAGATTTTCTTAACTGTCAGGGATTTAAAAACAAAAAAAAAAAGGTAGTATACAGTCACATCTGGCTCCGTCCTCATCTAGAGCATGTTATTATAGACATTAAACATCTGGGCAGGGGAAAGGATTGGTTTGGGAGCTTCTGGCTACCATGACAACACTGTGGAGTCCCTGTTCATCTACTTTTAACACCACTGCAGGCCTTCATCTTCATTCTAAAAGCCCAGAGTAGGTACCATTTTAAAGCAACCATCGTAAGAGGAGATAATATTTACGGGCTGCAAGTTAACTCCTAGGGCACATCTCTTGCTTCTCTTCTTGTTTATTACTACGGACACATTCTCCCTCGTTGAAGTCACACAACTGCAATGCAAGGGCCAGAGGTTGGATCCCTGGTCGGGGAACTAAGATCTCACATGCCACGGAGCAATGAAGCCTGTGGACTGCAACTAGAGAGACTGTGTGCCACTAGGAAACGTCCCACACGACGCAACCAAGACTCCACAGGCTGCGACGAAGACCCAAGGTCATCAACTAGATATTTAAGATAAATATGTAATACGTAAATAAAGCAGCTTGGACTTTATGGCTTTGCCATGGAGCCATCTTCTATTTCTGAGGGACATGAGAGATGGCACTTTGTGAGAAAGGAAAACAGTGAAGCCACAGCTGTTGTTCCCATGAAGCAGATTCTAGACCGAATACAGAAACCAGGAAGTACAGTTTCCATGTCTTCACCTTCTCTGTGTAGTGACTGTGGAGTGTACTTTGTACGCATCATTTTAGATTTATTCTTCAAAACCACCTTTCAAGGTGGTATTCTTTTTTTTTTTAATGATTTTTTAAAAAGATTTATTTATTTATTTAGTTAGTTAGTTTTATTTTGGTGGGGTGGGGTGGGGTGGGAGGGGAGCAGGTGGGCTACTTCTATTGGTCTTTCGTTTGTCTATTTTCATCCATCTTTGTTCTTTGGCCCGTGTGGACCTCCCATTGCGGTGGCCTCTGTTGTCGCAGAGCACTGTCTCTGGGTGCATGCGCTCCAGAGCTCCGGCTCAGTAACTGAACACATCAGTCCAGCCGCTCCGCGGCACGTGGGATCTTCCCAGGCCAGGGATCGAACCGGCGCCCCTTGCACTGCAAGGCGGTGTCCTTACCCACTGGACCACCAGGGAAGCCCCAAGGTGGTATTCTTATTTAGACCTCACAGTCAACTGTGGAGACTGGGGTAACAGTATTCATGCCACAAACAGTTCCTGAGTGCCTGCATGTGTGAGGCATCAGGCATGCAACAGCATGAAGCCCCGTCTCATGTCCCTCCTTTCATGGAGCTAATCACTCTCTCAAAGCCCAGAGTAGGTACCATTTTAAAGCAACCATCGTAAGAGGAGATAATATTTACGGGCTGCAAGTTAACTCCTAGGGCACATCTCTTGCTTCTCTTCTTGTTTATTACTACGGACACATTCTCCCTCGTTGAAGTCACACAACTGCAATGCAAGGGCCAGAGGTTGGATCCCTGGTCGGGGAACTAAGATCTCACATGCCACGGAGCAATGAAGCCTGTGGACTGCAACTAGAGAGACTGTGTGCCACTAGGAAACGTCCCACACGACGCAACCAAGACTCCACAGGCTGCGACGAAGACCCAAGGTCATCAACTAGATATTTAAGATAAATATGTAATACGTAAATAAAGCAGCTTGGACTTTATGGCTTTGCCATGGAGCCATCTTCTATTTCTGAGGGACATGAGAGATGGCACTTTGTGAGAAAGGAAAACAGTGAAGCCACAGCTGTTGTTCCCATGAAGCAGATTCTAGACCGAATACAGAAACCAGGAAGTACAGTTTCCATGTCTTCACCTTCTCTGTGTAGTGACTGTGGAGTGTACTTTGTACGCATCATTTTAGATTTATTCTTCAAAACCACCTTTCAAGGTGGTATTCTTTTTTTTTTTAATGATTTTTTAAAAAGATTTATTTATTTATTTAGTTAGTTAGTTTTATTTTGGTGGGGTGGGGTGGGGTGGGAGGGGAGCAGGTGGGCTACTTCTATTGGTCTTTCGTTTGTCTATTTTCATCCATCTTTGTTCTTTGGCCCGTGTGGACCTCCCATTGCGGTGGCCTCTGTTGTCGCAGAGCACTGTCTCTGGGTGCATGCGCTCCAGAGCTCCGGCTCAGTAACTGAACACATCAGTCCAGCCGCTCCGCGGCACGTGGGATCTTCCCAGGCCAGGGATCGAACCGGCGCCCCTTGCACTGCAAGGCGGTGTCCTTACCCACTGGACCACCAGGGAAGCCCCAAGGTGGTATTCTTATTTAGACCTCACAGTCAACTGTGGAGACTGGGGTAACAGTATTCATGCCACAAACAGTTCCTGAGTGCCTGCATGTGTGAGGCATCAGGCATGCAACAGCATGAAGCCCCGTCTCATGTCCCTCCTTTCATGGAGCTAATCACTCTCTCAAAGCAAACAGTCAGTGACGGGCAGAGGCAGCCCGAGAGGCCAGGTCTGGTTTGGGTGTGCCTGACGGCAGAGCGGGCAGCCCAGCCTTCCCTCCTCCCCAGGGACACACCAACATCACAGCTATTGGGTTGGCCAAAATGTGCCTTCAGGTGCTTCCAGAAGCCATCAGCAAAGCACCAAACACGCGTTTTGGCCTACCCAGTATTTCCAGAAAAACTGTCCCTGAGGATGATCAGAAAATGAGTAAAGGGTATTTTCCACAGCTGAGGATACCAAGCAGGTGCCGTGGTGAGACAGGCTGCAGGGGCTGGAGACCTGGAAGAGCCAGAACCACACTCCAGAACCACACGCATGGCGGCAGAGGGCCTCCCCAAGGACCGGGTGGCCCTAGCCCCACAGCGAGCCTGAAGGCCTACCGGAGCAAAACAAGCCCCTATAGCAGCCGTCTTTGAAGGCCAGTGGGGTTTGCATACGAAAGAGGCAGAGGGACACGGGAAAAAGACACTCGGTTCCTAAAGACACACGAAAATAGCACACACCCTGAGCCCAGCACAGAGGCAGCGGCGTGAAAGGAGCCTGGATCAGACCCCCTGGCTCAAAGAGAGGCTCCGCCAGAGGCCAGAGGCAACGGGGCCATCATCGGGAACAAAGACCCTGGAGGAGGCCACTTGTAGGAGCCCCTTCAGCCACAGGGACACTGGGGACAACAAGCACTGGCGTGGCGTCCTTCCTCTACACTGTTAGGGCTGGGGGCCTACCTGCCTACCAGCGGGTGCGCACCAGCCCCAGGCACACGGGGCGCTGCACACAGCCCCGCGGGCATCTGGCCCCGCCCACCAGTAACCTCGCAGCCACCCCTTGAGGCAGGGCCTGGCCATCCACCAGGCCAGGGGCTCACCACAGCACCCAAAGGAGGTGGCCCTGCCACAACAGAAGGGCCCAAGAGCCCCCAAAGCACCCCTAGAGCATACAGCCTGGTGGTCAGGGATGAGTGTGCGGTTGGGCCCAGAGGATCTCTCCTACCCAAGGCTCTCTCTCGCCATGGGCAGCACAAGTCGCTCAGTCGTGTCTGACTCTCTGCGACCTCTGGGCCAGCCGTGGAATTCCCCAGGCAAGAATCCTGGAGTGGGTAGCCTTTCCCTTCGCCAGGGGATCTGCCGACCCTGGGACGGAACCCAGGTCTCCTGCTTTGCTGGCGGATTCTTTCCCGTCTGAGCCACCAGGGACGCCCCTCACGGTATATGCACAAACACAGACTAAAAATGCATAAAAGACTTAAATCTAAGACCAGAATTCATAAAACTTCTAGAAGAAAACATATGCAGTGTGTCTTCTGACATCAGTCTTAGCAATATGCTTTTGCATATGTCTCCTTAGGCAACGGGAACCAAAGCATAAACAAATGGGACTACATCAAAAAGTTTTCGCAGAGTGAACAGAATGAAAAGGCAATCTCCTGGATAAGAGAAGACATTTGCAAATAATGTATCTGGGAAAAAGGCCTACTGAGCAAAACAAGCCCCTATAGCAGCCGTCTTTGAAGGCCAGTGGGGTTTGCATACGAAAGAGGCAGAGGGACACGGGAAAAAGACACTCGGTTCCTAAAGACACACGAAAATAGCACACACCCTGAGCCCAGCACAGAGGCAGCGGCGTGAAAGGAGCCTGGATCAGACCCCCTGGCTCAAAGAGAGGCTCCGCCAGAGGCCAGAGGCAACGGGGCCATCATCGGGAACAAAGACCCTGGAGGAGGCCACTTGTAGGAGCCCCTTCAGCCACAGGGACACTGGGGACAACAAGCACTGGCGTGGCGTCCTTCCTCTACACTGTTAGGGCTGGGGGCCTACCTGCCTACCAGCGGGTGCGCACCAGCCCCAGGCACACGGGGCGCTGCACACAGCCCCGCGGGCATCTGGCCCCGCCCACCAGTAACCTCGCAGCCACCCCTTGAGGCAGGGCCTGGCCATCCACCAGGCCAGGGGCTCACCACAGCACCCAAAGGAGGTGGCCCTGCCACAACAGAAGGGCCCAAGAGCCCCCAAAGCACCCCTAGAGCATACAGCCTGGTGGTCAGGGATGAGTGTGCGGTTGGGCCCAGAGGATCTCTCCTACCCAAGGCTCTCTCTCGCCATGGGCAGCACAAGTCGCTCAGTCGTGTCTGACTCTCTGCGACCTCTGGGCCAGCCGGGGAAATTCCCCAGGCAAGAATCCTGGAGTGGGTAGCCTTTCCCTTCGCCAGGGGATCTGCCGACCCTGGGACGGAACCCAGGTCTCCTGCTTTGCTGGCGGATTCTTTCCCGTCTGAGCCACCAGGGACGCCCCTCACGGTATATGCACAAACACAGACTAAAAATGCATAAAAGACTTAAATCTAAGACCAGAATTCATAAAACTTCTAGAAGAAAACATATGCAGTGTGTCTTCTGACATCAGTCTTAGCAATATGCTTTTGCATATGTCTCCTTAGGCAACGGGAACCAAAGCATAAACAAATGGGACTACATCAAAAAGTTTTCGCAGAGTGAACAGAATGAAAAGGCAATCTCCTGGATAAGAGAAGACATTTGCAAATAATGTATCTGACAAAGGGTTAATATCCAAAATTAGCAAAGAACTCATAGTTCAACACACACACAAAAAAAAAACTGTATTAAGAAAAAGCAAGTGGGGCTTTCCTGGTGGTCCAGTGGGCAGAGTCTGCCTTGCAGTCCAAGGGACACTGGTTTCAATCCCTGGCCCGGGAAGATCCCGCATACCATGGAGCAGCTGGACCCGTGTGTCCAATTACGAGCCAGCGCTCTGGAGCACATGTGCGCAGAGCCGGTGCTCTGCAATGAGACAGGTCACTGCAATGGTAGGCCCACACAGGCCAAAGAATAAAGATGGATGAAAATAAATAAAAAACCAATAAAAGAGGCCAAAATTCAAAAAAAAAAAAAGCAACTGTATTTAAAAATGGATGGAGGATCTCCCTATTATCCCAGTGGTTAAGGATCCTCCTACCAAGGCAGGGGACGTGGGTTTGATTCCTGGTCTGGGAAGACTCCTCATACCAGGGACCAGCTCAGTCCATATGTCACTGCTACTGAGCCCACGCAGAGAGTCGGCGTTCTGCAACAAGAGAAGCCGCCGCAATGAGAACCTCACGCGTGGCAATGAAGAATGGCCCGTTTGCTGAAATTAGAGAAAGCCTGCACACAGCCATGAAGACCCAGCACAGACAAAGGAATACATAAAATGCACAAGGATGGGATAGCACTTTTCAAAACAGATCTACAGGTGGCCAAACATGAGAAAATGCTGAACATCAGGGAAATGAACATCAAAACTACAATGTGGGGTCGCCTCACAACCGTCAAAATGTGTATTACAGAACAACAACAGAGAACAAATCTTAGAGAGGACAGGGGGAAACGTGAACTCTTCAAAAAAACCCAGAATGCTGGTTACACACAGCTGCCAGTCACACTGGTGTCCTGGTATCATCCACGCTTGAAAACTCCTAAACATTAGGCCTCTTTTCTCCCTGAGAGCCAATTAACCCACATAGTGCTTTCCTCCTAAAAATACATCACTCAACTCTAAAAGGAAATATGCTTCATGAAGGCAGTGTTTGTGTCTGTTTCCATCCCTGCTTTCTCCACAAGACCGACAGTGCCTACGTGTGTGCTGTGCGCTGAGTATTTCGGTCAGGTCTGACTCTTCGTGATCCTATGCACTGGACCCTGTCAGTCTCCTCTGTCCATGGGAGTCTCCAGGCAAGAATACCGGAGTGGGTGCCCACTTGCGCCTCCAGGGGATCTTCCCAGCCCAGGGATCGAACCCACATCTCCTGCGTTGGCAGACAGGGTTTCTACCACTGAGCCACCAGGGAAGCCCACAAGGCTTACGGTTAGTAGCACTGAAGTCACCGCGCTGAGAACCTTCCAGGAAACGGCAGGAGGAGGGATCCCTGCCGGGTACCTATGGCCCAGGGTAGCGGGGCACAGCCCACTCATGTGACACCACCTGGCCAGTATCCTCCTCTGTTAAATGTGCCTGAAGAAAACAGCTTAGAAATGCACCCTCTGCATTACTAACGACATTTCAGTAACTGCATCTTTAACACAGGAAAACACCATCTTATTCTGAGAGCTGAGACTGAGTAGGAGTATGGGAAGGGCCATGTATTATTTCAGGTTGAGTCTTCTGATAATAAAAATACTGGCTTTTAAACAACCTATTTTTTTTTTCCCCCAAACCTACATTATTTCTATTCTGTTCAGTGTCACAAATATTTTTCTCTCTTTTGCAAAGAACACTGTGCTGGGTGTCAAAAGATACAAAGATGAATAAGAGATGACTTCTTCCCTTGAGGAATCATTCATCTAATGAAGAGATGGAAATCTTGCTAGAATAAAATTTACATGTGCTACCTTCTTAAGAATAATATTAGACATCCTTTCCTTGGTGACTTAGTGCATCATTAAGAATATCCGCTGCTGTCCTGGCAACAAGAGTGGGCACAGCTGCGGTCAGAAATGAGTGTACCCAGAGCGAAGGACTCCTGCTCCCGGTTACACACAGCTGCCAGTCACACTGGTGTCCTGGTATCATCCACGCTTGAAAACTCCTAAACATTAGGCCTCTTTTCTCCCTGAGAGCCAATTAACCCACATAGTGCTTTCCTCCTAAAAATACATCACTCAACTCTAAAAGGAAATATGCTTCATGAAGGCAGTGTTTGTGTCTGTTTCCATCCCTGCTTTCTCCACAAGACCGACAGTGCCTACGTGTGTGCTGTGCGCTGAGTATTTCGGTCAGGTCTGACTCTTCGTGATCCTATGCACTGGACCCTGTCAGTCTCCTCTGTCCATGGGAGTCTCCAGGCAAGAATACCGGAGTGGGTGCCCACTTGCGCCTCCAGGGGATCTTCCCAGCCCAGGGATCGAACCCACATCTCCTGCGTTGGCAGACAGGGTTTCTACCACTGAGCCACCAGGGAAGCCCACAAGGCTTACGGTTAGTAGCACTGAAGTCACCGCGCTGAGAACCTTCCAGGAAACGGCAGGAGGAGGGATCCCTGCCGGGTACCTATGGCCCAGGGTAGCGGGGCACAGCCCACTCATGTGACACCACCTGGCCAGTATCCTCCTCTGTTAAATGTGCCTGAAGAAAACAGCTTAGAAATGCACCCTCTGCATTACTAACGACATTTCAGTAACTGCATCTTTAACACAGGAAAACACCATCTTATTCTGAGAGCTGAGACTGAGTAGGAGTATGGGAAGGGCCATGTATTATTTCAGGTTGAGTCTTCTGATAATAAAAATACTGGCTTTTAAACAACCTATTTTTTTTTTCCCCCAAACCTACATTATTTCTATTCTGTTCAGTGTCACAAATATTTTTCTCTCTTTTGCAAAGAACACTGTGCTGGGTGTCAAAAGATACAAAGATGAATAAGAGATGACTTCTTCCCTTGAGGAATCATTCATCTAATGAAGAGATGGAAATCTTGCTAGAATAAAATTTACATGTGCTACCTTCTTAAGAATAATATTAGACATCCTTTCCTTGGTGACTTAGTGCATCATTAAGAATATCCGCTGCTGTCCTGGCAACAAGAGTGGGCACAGCTGCGGTCAGAAATGAGTGTACCCCAGAGCGAAGGACTCCTGCTCCCCGGGGTTAAGCAAGAACTGGCCATCTGCCTTCTTAAACCGGCTGGGCGTCTGGCTGGCTGGAGGGACAGACAGACAGACCCAAATACCCCTCTGCTCTCTGGATTTTCCCATTGCGCCCGTGCCACAAACGAGCTGAAGATCCGCTGTAGGACACACGGGCTCCGAACGAGCACAGGAATGGCTTCCGTCCTCCCAGAGGCTCTCGAGGCTGAAGTTTTCTGCTGTGCACCCTGTTGAATCCCTGGGGGTCCCTTCTAATCGCTGGGCCCTCTCTGATGTCAATATCAGCCGCCCACCCTCTGCCAGTCCCTTGAAGGCCCACACCACGGGCACCACTCCTTCGAATCTCTGCCAAGTCCTCGGTGAGGCTGCACTCTCCTTGTCGTCCTCGAATTCTACGGTGTCAGAGGTGCCTAGCTGAGAGCAGGTATGGGGCAGGTGCTGGGAAAGGCCTCTCTCCCCGGCCTCCACGTCTTGCCCACCACCAATACCGATGCCTACAAATACCTCTCCTCCCTGCGGTCAGCAAATCCACACATCACAGCCCCTCGCTTTTTATTTGTGCACAGCTGTGAACAAAGTTTTCTTCTTTTCCCTCACCGCTGCACAAGACACTCCTTATGCTTGCCATAACTTATCTCGAACGGCGTAGTCTGAGAGCTTAAAAGCTCCTTATTATTTTCATAAATTTTCTCCACTCGGTGGTTCTATTTTACTAAAATAGTCACTTGGGCTTTATTTATATTTTTACAAACAGTCTGTGTTTCGGCTCTAAGGAATGACTTTGGGTCGGAGTCCTGTTATCGTGGCTACACAATCTGAGCTTTCTAGAAGCATCGCCATAGTCCTGACGCTGCTGCTTCTCACCTAATGAGGACAAAGCTACAGAGGAGACCTCGAGAGGCTAAGGCTCACGCCTTAAAGCAATTATAAAGCATGGGACATGCAGCATCTGATTATTTATCTCCATATAACTTCACACTTGCAATTTAAAAAAAAATGGTCTTGTCTTTTTTGTAACATAAAACTAAGTCATGGAATCCTCACTTGATTTGAATCTCCTTGCAGGCTCTCATTAAAGCTAGCACATATTATAACTACATTGAAAAGTGACAGCTATTACATTATTGTGGCATAAGAACTAGTGGAAGGTGCATGAGTACAAATATTAAAATAACTGTTACAAATGTTAGACAAACATGCCTCCACTACACTCTTAGAGGGTTTCATTCATACAAGAATTTTTCCCATCTCCTTATTCATCCAGACATGATTGAGCCAGATAAACGACAGCCTCTGATCTAATAAACTTATCTTTACTAATAGGGTTGTTTTTTCCAAGAATAACTTCGTATGATTCCTACAGTTTTGAAAATTTGCACTTCTTGTGAGAATATAAAAAACATACAAGTGTTTCACTTCAACCTATTTGAAATTTACATGGCAAACAGCCAGGCTGGGAGTTACACAGCACTCCTTCCTCCCACCTATCGACCACCTGCCCTGGTTACCCAAACAGTGGCTAGACATCAAAGTGCTCTTGGCATGTGTGTCATGTTTTTGCAATACTTTGTGATCAATGAATTCTAGTATTTCCAAACTCAGACCATCCATCCAGTCATATGAATTGAGCTGTGCCTGTTGGTCGTGCTCACTTGCCGCTCCTCTGTTACACACGCACACACACACACACAGAGTCTGCCAGACTCCTATAGGATTCACTGAGTGAATCCTATAGGTGCCCCCAGAAAGGCTAAAGATTTGGTATCCATTCACACTGCTATTTCTAAAGTATTTCTTCAACATCTATTAACTGGGACTAGGGGCAACTTCTTCTCTTAAGAAAAGTATGTCTCTCCTCATGGTGAGAGCTAGCTGATGCAACCAATGAACACATCCCTTTATCTGGTGTGAATCTCTTTGTTCACATTGTCTTTAGTCTCATTACTGGTTAAAATTAGTTACTGACAGTCAGGAGGGCGGCAGTAACCCACACATACCGAGTTACAACCGTGGATTGCAAAGTTCTTTGCTTTATGCGCATGTTGTCAAACCATTATTTATCTCCATATAACTTCACACTTGCAATTTAAAAAAATGGTCTTGTCTTTTGTAACATAAAACTAAGTCATGGAATCCTCACTTGATTTGAATCTCCTTGCAGGCTCTCATTAAAGCTAGCACATATTATAACTACATTGAAAAGTGACAGCTATTACATTATTGTGGCATAAGAACTAGTGGAAGGTGCATGAGTACAAATATTAAAATAACTGTTACAAATGTTAGACAAACATGCCTCCACTACACTCTTAGAGGGTTTCATTCATACAAGAATTTTTCCCATCTCCTTATTCATCCAGACATGATTGAGCCAGATAAACGACAGCCTCTGATCTAATAAACTTATCTTTACTAATAGGGTTGTTTTTTCCAAGAATAACTTCGTATGATTCCTACAGTTTTGAAAATTTGCACTTCTTGTGAGAATATAAAAAACATACAAGTGTTTCACTTCAACCTATTTGAAATTTACATGGCAAACAGCCAGGCTGGGAGTTACACAGCACTCCTTCCTCCCACCTATCGACCACCTGCCCTGGTTACCCAAACAGTGGCTAGACATCAAAGTGCTCTTGGCATGTGTGTCATGTTTTTGCAATACTTTGTGATCAATGAATTCTAGTATTTCCAAACTCAGACCATCCATCCAGTCATATGAATTGAGCTGTGCCTGTTGGTACGTGCTCACTTGCCGCTCCTCTGTTACACACGCACACACACACACACAGAGTCTGCCAGACTCCTATAGGATTCACTGAGTGAATCCTATAGGTGCCCCCAGAAAGGCTAAAGATTTGGTATCCATTCACACTGCTATTTCTAAAGTATTTCTTCAACATCTATTAACTGGGACTAGGGGCAACTTCTTCTCTTAAGAAAAGTATGTCTCTCCTCATGGTGAGAGCTAGCTGATGCAACCAATGAACACATCCCTTTATCTGGTGTGAATCTCTTTGTTCACATTGTCTTTAGTCTCATTACTGGTTAAAATTAGTTACTGACAGTCAGGAGGGCGGCAGTAACCCACACATACCGAGTTACAACCGTGGATTGCAAAGTTCTTTGCTTTATGCGCATGTTGTCAAACCATTTTCCACTTTTCCCTGGTCCTTGTTTTTCAGATCAGTCTTCCGCTATGCCAAAACCAAGCAAATTCATGGAAGACACACTGACAACAAAATAAACGTACAGCCTGGTGACAATAGTGGATAATACTGTAATATATATTTGAAAGCTGTGAAGGAAATAAATCTTAAAAGTTTTCATCACAAGAAAGAAAAATTGTAACTGCGCATGGTGATGGATGTCGGCTAGACTCATTGTGGCAATCAGTTTACAATACACACATATTTCAAATCACTGTGTAGTACACCTGGAACGGATATAATGTGAAATGCCAATTGTATCTCAATCAAAGAAGATACATTAGAAAATAAATAAATTACTCATTTCCAATAAACAGACCTATGTAAAACACTGCTTGGTCCAAGAATTTCGACTGACTGTGAATGGCCCAATTCAGGGGACCCCAACAGTGACGACACCTGCTGTGCCCCTGCACGACATTTCCAGCATCACTCAGCAGTGCTGACCGTTCCGTTGCTGTCGTCTTGCTCCTACACCGCTGGGAGGAGGGTGAAGTAAGTTTTGTTTCTTCTCAACTGCCTATGCGCTACATGTGGCTGCTGTTCCATCAGTCAGTTGTGTCTGCCTCTTTGCAACCCTGTGGACTGCAGCTCGCCAGGCCTCCCTGGTACATGTGAAAACCTGAGTTAATACAGTCCATGGTTCCCAGTAACCACAGATACTCTATCAGGACTGGAGACCCCTAAAAGCTGCCTGGCCTTCATTCAGATCTCTTCACCCAGACACACCCACACATCCCTGGATCCATCCATTAGGCACCAGAATTACAATATTTGGAAGACGAATCCTCAGTCTAAACGTGTAAAGGTCATATGCTAAACTACGTGGCAGGATCAAGCAAGGAACATTCAAGAGGACGCAGGCACTCATCTGGCGTGGCCCTGTCCAGATGTCAGAACGCATCCGTCATTCCGGATTAATTTATAATGAGAGAAACCAAGGCTCAGCCCATGCAGCCTCAAAGGTCTGCTTAGGCGATGATGGAAACCTAGGATGCTCCCTGAAGTATGGCTGACTCCCGGGCCCTTTTTAAGACTATACGTTTCTGACATTTTAAGTATCTTAAGTCAGGGATTTCTGCCACGTGGGAAAAACAACGCTGCGGCATAGTTTCGACAAAAAGCAAATTCATGGAAGACACACTGACAACAAAATAAACGTACAGCCTGGTGACAATAGTGGATAATACTGTAATATATATTTGAAAGCTGTGAAGGAAATAAATCTTAAAGTTTTCATCACAAGAAAGAAAAATTGTAACTGCGCATGGTGATGGATGTCGGCTAGACTCATTGTGGCAATCAGTTTACAATACACACATATTTCAAATCACTGTGTAGTACACCTGGAACGGATATAATGTGAAATGCCAATTGTATCTCAATCAAAGAAGATACATTAGAAAATAAATAAATTACTCATTTCCAATAAACAGACCTATGTAAAACACTGCTTGGTCCAAGAATTTCGACTGACTGTGAATGGCCCAATTCAGGGGACCCCAACAGTGACGACACCTGCTGTGCCCCTGCACGACATTTCCAGCATCACTCAGCAGTGCTGACCGTTCCGTTGCTGTCGTCTTGCTCCTACACCGCTGGGAGGAGGGTGAAGTAAGTTTTGTTTCTTCTCAACTGCCTATGCGCTACATGTGGCTGCTGTTCCATCAGTCAGTTGTGTCTGCCTCTTTGCAACCCTGTGGACTGCAGCTCGCCAGGCCTCCCTGGTACATGTGAAAACCTGAGTTAATACAGTCCATGGTTCCCAGTAACCACAGATACTCTATCAGGACTGGAGACCCCTAAAAGCTGCCTGGCCTTCATTCAGATCTCTTCACCCAGACACACCCACACATCCCTGGATCCATCCATTAGGCACCAGAATTACAATATTTGGAAGACGAATCCTCAGTCTAAACGTGTAAAGGTCATATGCTAAACTACGTGGCAGGATCGAAGCAAGGAACATTCGAAGAGGACGCAGGCACTCATCTGGCGTGGCCCTGTCCAGATGTCAGAACGCATCCGTCATTCCGGATTAATTTATAATGAGAGAAACCAAGGCTCAGCCCATGCAGCCTCAAAGGTCTGCTTAGGCGATGATGGAAACCTAGGATGCTCCCTGAAGTATGGCTGACTCCCCGGCCTTATTAAGACTATACGTTTCTGACATTTTAAGTATCTTAAGTCAGGGATTTCTGCCACGTGGGAAAAACAACGCTGCGGCATGTAATTTAGGTTATTTCAACAGAGCCATGTCGATCTTAAATCATCATTTCTAAGGCATGCTAGCGATGCTTCTTGGGTAAAAGGCACACTGCACCATAGTTCTGGCCATCACCGAATGTGAGTTAACAACAAATGACCTGCAGAGTTTGCAAAACAAGTCAACCTCCCTGCCGCTGGGAGCTTCGCCCAGGAGCCCGGGCGTGTCCCTGGTGGGAAACCTGACTCTTCCTCATCAGTTTCAGCAACGCCCCCGCTTTCCAGCCTGCTAACCTGCAGGCCACACGAACGCAGATGCCCAAAGCACGTCCTAAGATACTGACACCACCTTCAGGGTAGACACTTTCTTTCCCTTTCGGCAAACTGCATTTTTTCCAGTCATTCATAGCCAGTCAATCACTGTCCACAGTCATCTTCACATAGGAATGTTACTACTGTATTACCAAGTAATTCTTGGAAATTGGTTTCGTGGGGAGAATTGAAAGGGGGTGACCATAAGCAAGCAAGTCAAAGGAAAATCATTTCAAGTTAGAAACGCTGACCTCTGGGAAGTAGTCAGAGCAGATTAATGTCCCAAGCAGGCTCCTCTTGAGTCAGATGGTATGACAGCAAGGAAGGGCAAACCAAGTAGATCCCACCGCGACCGACCTGGCTAATGGTAGCAGAACACGCTGGAAATGAGAACACAGCTAAACGGACTGTATGGACTGCATTCACACTCTTGTGAGTCACTAGCCCAGGGCATCATATTTGATGATTGAAGAAGATCTGGAGGGGAACTGGATCATCACTGACAAATAGTTCTAAATGAACAGAAGTAACATCTTTGTTGGCTTTCCATCTGTCATCAATTATAAAGGGCAGATTGTTTTATTTTTTCTCAAGACAAGGGAACAGAACGCATCCGTCATTCCGGATTAATTTATAATGAGAGAAACCAAGGCTCAGCCCATGCAGCCTCAAAGGTCTGCTTAGGCGATGATGGAAACCTAGGATGCTCCCTGAAGTATGGCTGACTCCCCGGCCTTATTAAGACTATACGTTTCTGACATTTTAAGTATCTTAAGTCAGGGATTTCTGCCACGTGGGAAAAACAACGCTGCGGCATGTAATTTAGGTTATTTCAACAGAGCCATGTCGATCTTAAATCATCATTTCTAAGGCATGCTAGCGATGCTTCTTGGGTAAAAGGCACACTGCACCATAGTTCTGGCCATCACCGAATGTGAGTTAACAACAAATGACCTGCAGAGTTTGCAAAACAAGTCAACCTCCCTGCCGCTGGGAGCTTCGCCCAGGAGCCCGGGCGTGTCCCTGGTGGGAAACCTGACTCTTCCTCATCAGTTTCAGCAACGCCCCCGCTTTCCAGCCTGCTAACCTGCAGGCCACACGAACGCAGATGCCCAAAGCACGTCCTAAGATACTGACACCACCTTCAGGGTAGACACTTTCTTTCCCTTTCGGCAAACTGCATTTTTTCCAGTCATTCATAGCCAGTCAATCACTGTCCACAGTCATCTTCACATAGGAATGTTACTACTGTATTACCAAGTAATTCTTGGAAATTGGTTTCGTGGGGAGAATTGAAAGGGGGTGACCATAAGCAAGCAAGTCAAAGGAAAATCATTTCAAGTTAGAAACGCTGACCTCTGGGAAGTAGTCAGAGCAGATTAATGTCCCAAGCAGGCTCCTCTTGAGTCAGATGGTATGACAGCAAGGAAGGGCAAACCAAGTAGATCCCACCGCGACCGACCTGGCTAATGGTAGCAGAACACGCTGGAAATGAGAACACAGCTAAACGGACTGTATGGACTGCATTCACACTCTTGTGAGTCACTAGCCCAGGGCATCATATTTGATGATTGAAGAAGATCTGGAGGGGAACTGGATCATCACTGACAAATAGTTCTAAATGAACAGAAGTAACATCTTTGTTGGCTTTCCATCTGTCATCAATTATAAAGGGCAGATTGTTTTATTTTTTCTCAAGACAAGGGAACAGAACGATAGGTTCTTTCCAGAAGAGTAAAAAGAAAGCAGACTTAATGACTTCTGCAAAGTTTTGACCCAATAATTCCTGTAAGGTGATCTGAAAATGAATGCTTTCTCCTCCAAGGAAGCTTGTATTAAAAAATAATCTAATAACCAGTTAATTATCATAAATTCTCGGTATTTTTCTCACAAAGATTTTTATGGCTCTCAAAATAAATGAGCAGCATTATGATCTGCGCCTTCCACTGCAGCCCGGGACTTTGCTCCATAAATGCAGTACAATAAATTCCATCTCCCATCATCTATCATTCTCTTTGCAAAGAAATATTAAGCCTTACATTTCATAATAAATATTTCTGGGTGATTAAAACTGCACTTCAGAAACATTTCTGAGTGATAATAAAAGTTTACACTAGTTGCCTGTTTAGTTTTTTTTAAGAAACTGCCAAATCATTTTCCAAATTGGCTGTACAATGTTACATTCCTACCAAAAATCTATCAGTGATTTAGTTTTTCTGCTTCCTTGCCAGCATTTGATCTAGTTACTAGTTTTAATTTAGTCATTGTGACAGATGAATAGTGATTTGGCACTGTGATTTTAATATGCATTTCCACAGTGGCTAAGGATACCCAACATATTTTTGCATGCTTACTGGACACTATATATATATATATATATAGATTAGTGGTTTCCGAGTATCTTCTCCCAGTCTGTAGCATACATTTTTATCCTCCTGACAAGAGTCTTGGGTAGAGCAAAACAATTCCATATTAACGAATTCTGACTATGTTTTGTGAATCATGCTTTTAGCATCAAGTTTAAGAACTCTTTGTCTATGCCTAGATACCAAAGACTTCATCCTATTTTTTTTTCTAACAGTTTTGTACTCAAACTGCATGATCTATTTTGAGTTATTTTTTGTATAAAGTTCACTTTTCACCTATAAATGTCATACTGGTCCAACATGGTTCATTAAAAGAAGGACTTTGCGATATTCCCGGTTCTTGGTATGAAGAATGATTTTCAATTAAAATGTGAACATTTCTGAATTATGCTCTGAGGCACTGGATCTTATTTAAACCTGTTTTAACAAGGTTTCCCTGACGCTGATCTGACAGAGGAGGAGCCCCATCACCTCATTATTGCCGAATGAGGGACGTCCAGGGTCCCTAATGGGCCTCTACGGACACACAAGTGTGGGATTGTTACACAAGTATCCATTTTCACGGGTTGAGCCCTTGCACTTCATCACACTTCACCGGACTTTTTCTTTTTGGCACCATAATCCTTAAGTGCTACTTCAACAATAGTGGGAACAGACATTCCAAGAAAAAATAAAGCACCATTTAAATAGGAATACAAGGAAAACATCCTCAGTTACACCTTACTGCCATGAATTCATAGTCCCCCAAAAAGGCTTTGCTGACTTTAATTCAAAAGCTGAAGCTTTTTCCTCTTCTCTACAAAGAAACACATACACTGAAACACACATACACTTGTGGATCTCAGGGTACCCTATTAAGGTGTGTGTGTATGTCCACAGACTTCTGGTAACAGCTGCTCACAATGGCATACTTTGGGGGAAAGGAAAAGCATACAAATACAGCTCAACATAACAGCATCTAGCTACAAACTAGTCATATCTTTTCATTGGAAAGGTCCACTCTAGATTCTTCCGAGGCACTTATTTTCTCTTCTTTTTCTAAAATGGGCTGACACTATAAACACTCTTTGGAATCCTGCTTTATTCACTTAACATAATAATGTGTGTTCCCATTTGGTTAAATGGTCTTTAAAAAACATGAGTCTTTAATGACTATAGTCATATTCTACCTTATGAAGGTGCCATAATTTATTTAAATGTTATTCTATTCGAGGCTCCATTTCTACAGTTTGCTGTTTTTAATAATGCTGCAAAGAATAGCTTTTAACATGAACCTTTGATTTATTCATTTTTCTTAGGGCAGACTGCTTGAATGGGGATTGCTGGACTGCAGTTACTAGTGACACAAGACTCCCTTCTAGAGCAGGAAATACTGGTATTGAGTCAGGCTGTGCTTCCCTCTTGGCCATGGCACTGAGACGAGTCTGCAATTCTGTGTCCTTCTAGCAACACAGGGTTGGGGTTTTCTTCAGAGTTCTTATTTCCTGTACACTGTGCGGCCAGGCAAGTCCCAGCCTCTTCCTGCTCGCGCCAAGACTTGTCTCCTTAAAAGAGCTATTGGGAGCCATCTGAATTGCTTGGCACTGGATCTTATAATTTCCTTAAGGGGGTTTTGCCGAATGAGGGACTTCCCCCCTAACCTACGGACACACAAGTGTGGGATTGTTACACAAGTATCCATTTTCACGGGTTGAGCCCTTGCACTTCATCACACTTCACCGGACTTTTCTTTTTCCACCATAATCCTTAAGTGCTACTTCAACAATAGTGGGAACAGACATTCCAAGAAAAAATAAAGCACCATTTAAATAGGAATACAAGGAAAACATCCTCAGTTACACCTTACTGCCATGAATTCATAGTCCCCCAAAAAGGCTTTGCTGACTTTAATTCAAAAGCTGAAGCTTTTTCCTCTTCTCTACAAAGAAACACATACACTGAAACACACATACACTTGTGGATCTCAGGGTACCCTATTAAGGTGTGTGTGTATGTCCACAGACTTCTGGTAACAGCTGCTCACAATGGCATACTTTGGGGGAAAGGAAAAGCATACAAATACAGCTCAACATAACAGCATCTAGCTACAAACTAGTCATATCTTTTCATTGGAAAGGTCCACTCTAGATTCTTCCGAGGCACTTATTTTCTCTTCTTTTTCTAAAATGGGCTGACACTATAAACACTCTTTGGAATCCTGCTTTATTCACTTAACATAATAATGTGTGTTCCCATTTGGTTAAATGGTCTTTAAAAAACATGAGTCTTTAATGACTATAGTCATATTCTACCTTATGAAGGTGCCATAATTTATTTAAATGTTATTCTATTCGAGGCTCCATTTCTACAGTTTGCTGTTTTTAATAATGCTGCAAAGAATAGCTTTTAACATGAACCTTTGATTTATTCATTTTTCTTAGGGCAGACTGCTTGAATGGGGATTGCTGGACTGCAGTTACTAGTGACACAAGACTCCCTTCTAGAGCAGGAAATACTGGTATTGAGTCAGGCTGTGCTTCCCTCTTGGCCATGGCACTGAGACGAGTCTGCAATTCTGTGTCCTTCTAGCAACACAGGGTTGGGGTTTTCTTCAGAGTTCTTATTTCCTGTACACTGTGCGGCCAGGCAAGTCCCAGCCTCTTCCTGCTCGCGCCAAGACTTGTCTCCTTAAAAGAGCTATTGGGAGCCAGGGAAACTGAGTCACGCGTCTGCTTCCTCTGGTTTGTATCCTACCACTGGATAAGTGAGGGCCAAGGTGAAGGTACCAGTGAGCAAAATGGTGTTTTTTTTATTTTTTATTTATTTTTTTTACAGAGTTGGGTTGTTTACTGCCACACATCAACCTGAATCAGCTGCAGGTGTGCAAATGTCGCCCCTTACGCCCCTCACCCCCTCCCACCCCACCCCTCCAGGTCGCTGCAGAGCCCCTGTTTGAGATCCCCTAGTCTCACAGCATATTCCCCTCCCTCACCCCAATGTCCGTAAGTCTGTTCTCCATGTCTGCTTCTGCACTTGTTCTCCATATTCATTTATCAGCACCATCTTTCTAGATTCCATACGTGTGTGTCATGATACAATATTTATCTTTCTCTGGCATACTTTACTCTGTATGTTCTAGATTCATCCACTGTAGGTTCTAGATTCATCCACTCCATTAGAACTGACTCAAGCGCATTTCTTTTTATGGCTGAGTAGCAGTCCATTGTATGTATGTATCACAGCTTCTTTACCCATTCATCTGTCAGTGGACATCCAGGTTGCTTCTGTGTTCTAGCTACTGTAAATAGTGCTGCAATGAACAATCAAAAAATGGGGAAAAGACCTAAACAGACATCTCTCCAAAGAAGACCTACAAACGGACAACAAACACATGAGAAGATGCTCAATATCGCTCACTGTTAAGAGAAATGCAGACCAAAGCTACAATGAGGTATCACCTCACACCAGTCAGAATGGTCATCATCAAAAAGTCTACAAACAGGGCTTCCCTCGTTGTCCACTGGGTAAAGACACCGCCTGGCAGTGCAAGGGGCGGCGGTTTGATCCCTGGCCTGGGAATGTCCCATATGTTGCGGAGCAGCTGGACCGATGTGTCCAACTACCGAGCCGGAGCTCTGGAGCGCATGCGCCCAGAGCCGGTGCTCTGCGGCGAGTGAGGCCACTGCGATGGGAGGCCCACACGGGCCAAAGAACAAAGATGAATGCAACTAAATAAATGAAAGACCAATAGAAGTGGCCAAAAAAAAAAAAGTCTATAAACAATAAATGCTGGAGAGGGTGTGGAGAAAAGGGAACCCTCCTGCACTATTGGTGGGAATGTAAATTGATACAGCCACTATGGAAGACAGTATGGAGATTCCTCAAAAAACCAGGAACAGAACCAGCATGTGACCCTGTGATCCCATGACTAGGCATACACCCTGAGGAAATCAAAATTAAAAGAGACAGATGCACCCCATTGTTCACGGCAGCACTATTTATAGAGTGGTGAGGTTTTCTGCATGAAGTTTTACTTGCTAATTTATTTCAGAACAAATAAAAGATTTCCATGCTTTAAGGAAATAGTATTTTAAATGTCCTAAGTCTGTTCTCCAAAATTTTGTCTGCTTCTCCCCCACTTGTTCTCCATATTCATTTATCAGCACCATCTTTCTAGATTCCATACGTGTGTGTCATGATACAATATTTATCTTTCTCTGGCATACTTTACTCTGTATGTTCTAGATTCATCCACTGTAGGTTCTAGATTCATCCACTCCATTAGAACTGACTCAAGCGCATTTCTTTTTATGGCTGAGTAGCAGTCCATTGTATGTATGTATCACAGCTTCTTTACCCATTCATCTGTCAGTGGACATCCAGGTTGCTTCTGTGTTCTAGCTACTGTAAATAGTGCTGCAATGAACAATCAAAAAATGGGGAAAAGACCTAAACAGACATCTCTCCAAAGAAGACCTACAAACGGACAACAAACACATGAGAAGATGCTCAATATCGCTCACTGTTAAGAGAAATGCAGACCAAAGCTACAATGAGGTATCACCTCACACCAGTCAGAATGGTCATCATCAAAAAGTCTACAAACAGGGCTTCCCTCGTTGTCCACTGGGTAAAGACACCGCCTGGCAGTGCAAGGGGCGGCGGTTTGATCCCTGGCCTGGGAATGTCCCATATGTTGCGGAGCAGCTGGACCGATGTGTCCAACTACCGAGCCGGAGCTCTGGAGCGCATGCGCCCAGAGCCGGTGCTCTGCGGCGAGTGAGGCCACTGCGATGGGAGGCCCACACGGGCCAAAGAACAAAGATGAATGCAACTAAATAAATGAAAGACCAATAGAAGTGGCCAAAAAAAAAAAAGTCTATAAACAATAAATGCTGGAGAGGGTGTGGAGAAAAGGGAACCCTCCTGCACTATTGGTGGGAATGTAAATTGATACAGCCACTATGGAAGACAGTATGGAGATTCCTCAAAAAACCAGGAACAGAACCAGCATGTGACCCTGTGATCCCATGACTAGGCATACACCCTGAGGAAATCAAAATTAAAAGAGACAGATGCACCCCATTGTTCACGGCAGCACTATTTATAGAGTGGTGAGGTTTTCTGCATGAAGTTTTACTTGCTAATTTATTTCAGAACAAATAAAAGATTTCCATGCTTTAAGGAAATAGTATTTTTAAAGCAAAATTGGGACTTCCCTTATGATCCAGTGGTTAAGAATTTGCCTGCCAATGCAGGGGACACGGGTGGTCCCTAGTCCAGGAAGACGTCCCACGCCTGGGGGCAACGACACCCACAATCCGCAATGACCGAGCCCACGCACTGCTACTACTCAAGCCTGTGCTTCAGAGCCTGTGCTTTGCAGCGAGAGAAGTCACCGCAACCAGAGAAAGCCCAGGAAAAGTGAAGGCGCTCAGTCATGTCCGAATCTTCCCACCCCCGGGCCCGCCGTGGAATTCTCCAGGCAAGGATACTGGAGTGGTGAGCCCATCCCTTCTCCAGGGGATCCTCCCAGCCCAGGGTTGGCACCAGGGGCTCCTGCACTGCAGGCGGGTGCTTCACCCGCTGAGCGATCAGGGAAGCCCGATCAGGGAAGCCCAAGAAACCCCACACGCAGCTACAAATCCAGTGCAGCCGAAAACACATAAAATTATAAAACAAAACCAAAACAACAAGAAACAAAACCGGGAACCCAGAATCGAGGTGTATCTAATTATTGCCAAAAGTTAAGCAACTACTTAGTTTCATCACACTATGTGATTGTAGTGTATCTCTGAGGACATACTACTCGTAATAAAGCACTTGTAAGCTATTTTCTGTTCCATAACAGAATTCAAACGTTATTTAACTGTAAAAATATACAACAGCTTCTTATACTTTTTAAAACAAGAATATTTTCCATTGCCATCAAGACAAACAGCAGTATCTTTACACAAAAGAACTCACCTGTCAATTTACTCTAAACACCCAGTTTCCATCAGCTGTTTGCTCTTCCAAGAGCAGCCTTAGCAGTGGAGAATTTACATTTTATTTATTCATGCTCTTTGCTCACTTTTCTATTGAGGTGTTAGCATTTCTTTTTCTTATGAATCTCAGAAATTTCTTTCAGTATTCATGATAATAACAGTACATCCAAGAGCAGCCTTATGTCCCGTGGAAAAAAATTTACATTTTTTATTTAAAAAAAATAGGGAAAAGTGGGGGCTGCATGAAGTTTTACTTGCTAATTTATTTCAGAACAAATAAAAGATTTCCATGCTTTAAGGAAATAGTATTTTTAAAGCAAAATTGGGACTTCCCTTATGATCCAGTGGTTAAGAATTTGCCTGCCAATGCAGGGGACACGGGTGGTCCCTAGTCCAGGAAGACGTCCCACGCCTGGGGGCAACGACACCCACAATCCGCAATGACCGAGCCCACGCACTGCTACTACTCAAGCCTGTGCTTCAGAGCCTGTGCTTTGCAGCGAGAGAAGTCACCGCAACCAGAGAAAGCCCAGGAAAAGTGAAGGCGCTCAGTCATGTCCGAATCTTCCCACCCCCGGGCCCGCCGTGGAATTCTCCAGGCAAGGATACTGGAGTGGTGAGCCCATCCCTTCTCCAGGGGATCCTCCCAGCCCAGGGTTGGCACCAGGGGCTCCTGCACTGCAGGCGGGTGCTTCACCCGCTGAGCGATCAGGGAAGCCCGATCAGGGAAGCCCAAGAAACCCCACACGCAGCTACAAATCCAGTGCAGCCGAAAACACATAAAATTATAAAACAAAACCAAAACAACAAGAAACAAAACCGGGAACCCAGAATCGAGGTGTATCTAATTATTGCCAAAAGTTAAGCAACTACTTAGTTTCATCACACTATGTGATTGTAGTGTATCTCTGAGGACATACTACTCGTAATAAAGCACTTGTAAGCTATTTTCTGTTCCATAACAGAATTCAAACGTTATTTAACTGTAAAAATATACAACAGCTTCTTATACTTTTTAAAACAAGAATATTTTCCATTGCCATCAAGACAAACAGCAGTATCTTTACACAAAAGAACTCACCTGTCAATTTACTCTAAACACCCAGTTTCCATCAGCTGTTTGCTCTTCCAAGAGCAGCCTTAGCAGTGGAGAATTTACATTTTATTTATTCATGCTCTTTGCTCACTTTTCTATTGAGGTGTTAGCATTTCTTTTTCTTATGAATCTCAGAAATTTCTTTCAGTATTCATGATAATAACAGTACATCTGTCATATTGATTACAAATATTTTCCCCAGTTTTCAGAGCCATTTGATTCTGTAGATGATGTTTTTTTAAACCATTCAGAAATGTTTAAATTTAGTACCTTAAAATATGTATTTTACTTTAACATTTCTTTTTCAGTTAGTACACTTTCCCAAGTCCCAAATCACATATATATGAAACTACATTTTCTTCTTCTCATTTTATTATGATTTAATATCATTTTTGAGAAGTCATTTGATTCTTCATTGACTTTGATATCATTTTTATCATTTATTAAATTATTTCACCTACTAGATCTTTTAGAGCCTCTGTAGTTAGACTACTGTTGCCTGATGCTTCTCAGCGTGTTCACTGGGGCTCTACTGAATATCTTGGAAGGCAAGTATTCTTTCCTCCATTACCACTTATTTACCTTTTCCTCAAAATTTAACTAGCTCACCCATTTATTATTCCAAATGAATTTCAGTCAGTAATTAAAATTTCAAAATAAAAAAATCTCTTAGGTTTTAAACACAAGACTTAAAGGTTATAATTATTAAAGATGCATATACTGGTAAACATGGGAAAATGCATTTAATTTCACTAATAATCACAGCACCACAAGGTATCTGAAATCTGAAAGCAGGTAGAAACTGCAAGGTTTGGTAATGTTTGGAGTGGTGTAAGTATTGGGGAAATGAGCACTTTCACAGACCACTGACGACAAAGGAAACTGGTAGCGACTGCAGAGGAAGTTTGTTGAGTCTATCAAAATATAAAATGTGTGTATCATTTGATCCGACAGACCTCCTTCTGAGGGTCTGTCCCTCTTACAAAAAGATTAAGCTATTTTCTGTTCCATAACAGAATTCAAACGTTATTTAACTGTAAAAATATACAACAGCTTCTTATACTTTTTAAAACAAGAATATTTTCCATTGCCATCAAGACAAACAGCAGTATCTTTACACAAAAGAACTCACCTGTCAATTTACTCTAAACACCCAGTTTCCATCAGCTGTTTGCTCTTCCAAGAGCAGCCTTAGCAGTGGAGAATTTACATTTTATTTATTCATGCTCTTTGCTCACTTTTCTATTGAGGTGTTAGCATTTCTTTTTCTTATGAATCTCAGAAATTTCTTTCAGTATTCATGATAATAACAGTACATCTGTCATATTGATTACAAATATTTTCCCCAGTTTTCAGAGCCATTTGATTCTGTAGATGATGTTTTTTTAAACCATTCAGAAATGTTTAAATTTAGTACCTTAAAATATGTATTTTACTTTAACATTTCTTTTTCAGTTAGTACACTTTCCCAAGTCCCAAATCACATATATATGAAACTACATTTTCTTCTTCTCATTTTATTATGATTTAATATCATTTTTGAGAAGTCATTTGATTCTTCATTGACTTTGATATCATTTTTATCATTTATTAAATTATTTCACCTACTAGATCTTTTAGAGCCTCTGTAGTTAGACTACTGTTGCCTGATGCTTCTCAGCGTGTTCACTGGGGCTCTACTGAATATCTTGGAAGGCAAGTATTCTTTCCTCCATTACCACTTATTTACCTTTTCCTCAAAATTTAACTAGCTCACCCATTTATTATTCCAAATGAATTTCAGTCAGTAATTAAAATTTCAAAATAAAAAAATCTCTTAGGTTTTAAACACAAGACTTAAAGGTTATAATTATTAAAGATGCATATACTGGTAAACATGGGAAAATGCATTTAATTTCACTAATAATCACAGCACCACAAGGTATCTGAAATCTGAAAGCAGGTAGAAACTGCAAGGTTTGGTAATGTTTGGAGTGGTGTAAGTATTGGGGAAATGAGCACTTTCACAGACCACTGACGACAAAGGAAACTGGTAGCGACTGCAGAGGAAGTTTGTTGAGTCTATCAAAATATAAAATGTGTGTATCATTTGATCCGACAGACCTCCTTCTGAGGGTCTGTCCCACAGACCTTGCTACACGAGTACATGAAGACACAAGGGAGGTCACTGCACCACTGTCTGTAATAAGCCTATGTTGGATTGCACGTAAAAATCCACCTTACAGGAATGATCAATGGAGGGCCCATACAGTGAAACAGTATACAGCTATTAGACAGCGTGGAGTAGATCTGTATGTACTAACATGGGACAAAATCTCTAAGATACAATCGCCCCCCACCCCCAACACTTAACTGCAATTTTGCTGAGGTTCCAGTTACCACACGTGATGCAGCCTGAAAATATTAACTGGAAACTTTCAGTAATAAATAATGCCTAAGAGCTTCCCCTGGTGGTCCAGTGGGTAAGGACACCGCCTTGCAGTGCAAGGGGCGCCTGTTGGATCCCTGGCCTGGGAAGATCCCATGTGTCGCAGAGCGGCTGGACCGATGTGTCCAATTACCGAGCCGGAGCTCTGAAGCACATGCGCCCAGAGCCTGTGCTCTGCAATGACAGACGCCACCACGATGGGAGGCCCACAGGAGCCAAAGAACAAAGACTGATGAAAATGGAGAAATGAAAGACCAACAGAAGTGGTCCGCCCGCTCCCCTCCCTCCCCAACCCGACCCCTGCCCCAAATAAATAAATAAATAAATCTTTAAAAAAAAAAAAACAATGCCTAAGGTTGAAGCTGCACCGTTCTAATCAGCGTGAGGAACTCCACGCCCGCGAAGGAATGTGAATCCTCCCTTCCAGCAGCACCTCCCCGCTGCTGGCCACCCCTGTCTCAGCCATCAGATGATCAACTGTCTACCCCTCAGGGCTTGTACTTCAGTCACCTTTTTTTTTCCCACTTAATAATGGCCACAGAGCACAAGGTATCTGAAATCTGAAAGCAGGTAGAAACTGCAAGGTTTGGTAATGTTTGGAGTGGTGTAAGTATTGGGGAAATGAGCACTTTCACAGACCACTGACGACAAAGGAAACTGGTAGCGACTGCAGAGGAAGTTTGTTGAGTCTATCAAAATATAAAATGTGTGTATCATTTGATCCGACAGACCTCCTTCTGAGGGTCTGTCCCACAGACCTTGCTACACGAGTACATGAAGACACAAGGGAGGTCACTGCACCACTGTCTGTAATAAGCCTATGTTGGATTGCACGTAAAAATCCACCTTACAGGAATGATCAATGGAGGGCCCATACAGTGAAACAGTATACAGCTATTAGACAGCGTGGAGTAGATCTGTATGTACTAACATGGGACAAAATCTCTAAGATACAATCGCCCCCCACCCCCAACACTTAACTGCAATTTTGCTGAGGTTCCAGTTACCACACGTGATGCAGCCTGAAAATATTAACTGGAAACTTTCAGTAATAAATAATGCCTAAGAGCTTCCCCTGGTGGTCCAGTGGGTAAGGACACCGCCTTGCAGTGCAAGGGGCGCCTGTTGGATCCCTGGCCTGGGAAGATCCCATGTGTCGCAGAGCGGCTGGACCGATGTGTCCAATTACCGAGCTGGAGCTCTGGAGCACATGTGCGCAGAGCCAGCGCTCTGCAATGACAGACGCCACCGTGATGGGAGGCCCACAGGAGCCAAAGAACAATGACGGATGAAAATAGAGAAATGAAAGACCAATAGAAGTGGCCTGTCGGCTCCCCTCCCTCCCCAACCCGACCCCTGCCCCAAAAATTAAATAAATCTTTAAAAAAAAAAACAATGCCTAAGGTTGAAGCTGCACCGTTCTAATCAGCGTGAGGAACTCCACGCCCGCGAAGGAATGTGAATCCTCCCTTCCAGCAGCACCTCCCCGCTGCTGGCCACCCCTGTCTCAGCCATCAGATGATCAACTGTCTACCCCTCAGGGCTTGTACTTCAGTCACCTTTTTTTTTCCCACTTAATAATGGCCACAGAGCACAAGAGGGGTGATTCTGGCAATCCCCACATGCCAAAGCCAAGCTGTGAGGGGCTTCCTCTAAGTGAAAAGGTGAATGTTCTTCATACAGGGAAAAAATCATATGCTGGGGTTGCAAAGAGCTACAGTAAGAACAAATCTTCTCTCAGTAAACTGTGAAGAAAAATAAATTCATCCTTGCTTTGCGGTTGCACTTCAACTGTAAAAGTTATAGCCACAGTGCATGATAGGGGCTTAGTTAAGAGGGAAAAGGCATTAAATCTGTACAATAAGATATTCTGGGAACTCAAAGTTACAGTCAAGTACCACCTCGCCTGGGACAGAATGGCCACCATGAGAAAGTCGACACACAACAAACACTGGAGAGGGCGTGGAGAGAAGGGAGGCCTCCTACGCTGCTGGCAGGAGCGTAAGTTGGGGGAGCCCCTGGAAAACAGTACGGAGGTTTCTCAGAAATCAAAACACAGAAGCACAAGCTGATCCAGGAATCCCAATCCTGGGCAAATATGAAGACAAAACTAATTCAAAAGGACACCTGCACCTAGTGTTCACTGCAGCAGTACTCACAATTCATAGCCAAGACCTGGAGACAACCCAAAGGACTGTCAACAGATGAATGGGTAAGGAAGACACAGTACGTATGTACAAGGGAATACGACTCAGCCATAAAAAAGAATGAAATAATGCCATGTGCAGCAACAAGGATGCAACTAGAGATTATTATGCTAAGTGAGGTCAGTCAGAAAGAGAAAGCCAAATGACATACGATATCACTTATATCTGGAATCTAAACCTATGATTTCATGAATCTATGAAACAGATTCACAGATGAAAAAACAGACTGGTAGGGCTTCCCTGTGGTCCAGTGGGTAAAGACATCGCCTTGCAGTGCAAGGGGCACCAGTTTGATCCCTGGCCCGGGTAGATCCCACGTGCCATGGAGCGGTTGGACCGGTGTGTCCAATTATGAACCAGTGCTCTGGAGCACATGCGCCCGCAACGAGAGAGACCACTGCAATGGGAGGCCCACACGGGCCAAAGAACAAAATGGATGAAAATAAATAAATGAAAGACCAATAAAGTGGCCAAAATTAAAACAAGACTGGTGATTGCCAAGGGGGAGGGGGCTGGAGGAGGGACAGAGTGGGCACTTGGGGTTAGCAGGTGTTAACTTTTATACAGAGAATGGATAAACAACAAGGTCCTACTGTATAGCCCTGAGAATATTCAATATCCTTGAGAAACCATAATCGAAAAGAATATTTTAAACAAGGACATTTCGAGAGGCAGACACAGTCACACACTTTTTATTACAGTATAGTGTTACAACTATTCTGTTTTATTATTATTATATTTAGCCCCTTACTGTGCCTAATTCATAAAGTTAGCTTTATCATAGGCATGTATAGGAAAAAACAGCACATCCAGGGTTCGGTACTATCTGAAATATCAGGCCTCCATTGGGGGCCTTGGGAGGTCTCCCCCACAGATAAAGGGGACTACTGTATACTATTAAATAAATAAAGTTTCAGAATGGTATGACCAACATAATGCCAAATTATCTTTTTAAATCACTGTCTTCGTGTGTTGAGGGGTAGCTGTGCTTAGTCCCTCAGTCGTGTCCGACTCTGTGTGACCCCTCGGACTGTAGCCCGCCAGGCTCCTCCGTCCACGGGATCCCCAGGCAAGTATAGCTCAGCAGGTTGCCATTTCCTCCTCCAGGGGATCTTCCTGACCCAGGGAGCAAACACACGTCTCTTAGTGTCCTGCATTGTCAGGTGGGCTCTTTACCACTAGCGCCACCTGGGAAGCCCCTGAGGGGTCGCAGGTGTACGTATAAAACATAGAAGGGCAAACACTCAAAGGGTGATTACCTTTACCTCTGGGGTGTACGTGAAATTAGACAATAAAAAGACTATTAACTGTTAATTGAAGTATTTGTATATTATTTCTCTACTATGATATTGTGTTCATCTACAACTGACATGTTTTAAATTTAAGCATCTAACAGTGACACCTCATCACTATTATCTTTTCCTGGACTCCCGTTGGGGCTTCTAGGCGTTTATTTACTCTCTAACTCAGAGAAAGTTACTCATACTTGGAGTTGGCCGACAATGTGTGTGAATCGTGGCTGCCAGTGCCCCTTGGGTACTAATTTCTGAACCTCCTTCTGGGTTCTACCTTCTGGTACAACTTAGCCAGGAAACTTCGGGGGTTTAGCAAGCATTCATTCTGGACGACCCTAAACGACTGGGGTGAGACGGCTTTTTCACTCACGGTGTATTTCTCTACCCACTACCCCAAACCCCAGCAAACAAATGAGAGAAAAGCTACCATCGACGCTAGCTGTAAGCTTCGCCTGCTTCCGCATAAGCAAGTCTGAAGGTGTGATGTGGGGGGGCAGGGACCTTACCACTGAAGGAATTTTATTCTTCCCCTCTTGTGCCACCCACTGAGAAAAAGAGACTAAACTCCGGAAACTGCAGTCTGCAAGGATATATAAACATTCAGTGCCAAGGAGAAGCTCTGCTGCAGTATTATTATTTTGGCTGTCCCACACGGCTTGCAGGACCTCAATACTCCGACCAGGGCTGGAACCCGGGCCCCAGCAGGGAAAGCGCCGAGTTCCAACCACCAGACCACCAGGCAGCTCCCACCTGCCGTGATACTGTGAACATATCAGAAAAGCCCACGGCTCACAGGAGAGCGCTGCTCAGGCGTTCTGCACGGAAATCCAACGCTGGCCGACAACTTTTATTCTCCATTCCGCTCTATCAGCCTTGTCCTCAGTAGAAATTCTTTTATGAACCCTGCCAAAGGCCACTCTTATCTCCCCCTGGTACTAGGTCTTGAATCTTTTTCCGTGTCACCGGTGGTCCTTTAGTGGAAAGGGGGAGCAGCTGCATCTGGACTCATCAGCAAGATGACACTGTGGGTCTTTTGCAAATACAATCAAGTCCCACCTACAATACGACACTATCAGTGGGCAAGAGAGGCCATGAACGCAGAAGGCACGTGGGCACATGCCAGCCTGAGACCTTTTCTACATCACGGCGGCGTACCTGCCGCTGATCACCCATCAGGGTGGCTCTCCAGGGAGCCAGCCCTTCCAGGGACCAAATACCCACGCACTGTGCACGTAGGCGGAGCGTAGGCAAAGCTTCTGTGACTGCTGCTCTGAGTATCTGGACCAAGGGGAGAGGAAGGAATGAAGAGCAGCAGAACAAGACAGATGGACATCTGAGTGGACGTACAGACAGACTGGGGGACAGACAGGGGAGTCACACCCGTGAAGTGATGACAGGGGACCGAGTCCCTGAGCGGGTCCAGAGAAAAACTCTGTAAACCATGAGTGGGGAATGGAGGCTCTGCTTGAGCCTGATTTTTTTCCAACTTAAAACCGGGATTTTGTGCCACCAGGAAATGGTAGCTAAGCGGGAAAGCAAAGGCAATTTATCACACTGACCATTACCACTGATAAGCATTTCTTTGTTTGAACAAATGCCCACTCTTTAAAACCAAGTTGCAATCAAATGAACAGCTTGGCTTTCAGTCATGTTCTGTGTAATAATAATAATAATAAAACTTCCAAAAAGTGAATAGTCGATAACATTTGGTCTCTCAACAGAGATAAATATACTAAGAAGGATATCTGCCACTCTTTAGTTTCAATGTGGAAATATATGTTCAATCCACATGCCCTCTTATAATTTACACCTGTGAGAGGCGAGAATCTGTTTGAAATCAGCCAGTATCAGGCTTCCCTCGTGGTCCAGTGGGTAAAGAGTCCGCCTTGCAGAGCAAGAGCCCGGGAAGATCCCACGTGCTGTGGAGTGGCTGGACCGGTGTGTCCAATTACAGGCCAGTGCTCTGCAGTGCTTTTGCCCAGAGCCGGTGCTCTGCAACAAGAGAGGCCACTGCAACGGGAGGTCCATGGGGACCAAAGAACAAAGAAGGATGAAAATAAATAAAAGACCAATAAAAGAGGCCAAAATTTTAAAAGTAAAATAAAATAAAATTGTCCAGTATCAGTAAAATGTGCTGTACGTCAGGGTTCTGTTGGATCCCCTCAGCTGTGCTAGGGCAATAAGGCAGCACAAGAGGGGCCAGGACGTGCACTAGGCCCGCTGTGTGTGAGCTGGGTGGACACACCATAATGCTCTCTGTGACTGCCGTTCAGGGCAAAAGGAAACCAGGGAGTGCCAGCGCCCAGGCCCACACGCAGCAAGAGGCCGCGCTGTCTCTGGGAGCCGTCCTGCACGATGGGCCGGGGTTTATCTGCCAACAGGGGAGCCGCCAGGCCCTGTCCCTGAGCTGGACTCCTCCCCAGCACAGCCACCACCACGGCCAGTGGGGTGAGCTGGGCCTCCATCCTACCAATGACGGCGTAAGAAGAGTTCTGACTGGGCCCACGTTCAAACCACATGAGTGCAGACAGTCAGGGCCCAGAAGATCGGCTGTGACTTACAGGCATCAAGAGAGGCGAACATGAAATGGACCGACAGTGCATCAGAGGGATTAGGAACCATGCCCGGGGCCGTGCCAGTGATGGTGACGCAGCGGACACTACAGAAGGGGCTCCTATTTATAGTAAGAGTAGCGTCAAGCCCCTGTCACATGTCCCGTGCACTGGACGTCTGTGGTTAACAACCGTTTCCTGGAATCGGGGGTCGCTGACTCTGGGAACACCGGCAGACCATCCACTGTGCCTGCCCAGGCCCTGGTGCACCCGCTGCTCAGCTGCAAGCATCGTCAGCTAAGATGTGAGGGCCCTGCTCTCCTCCACCCAGCAGGCTCCAGGGCCACCTCTGGGGACGCCTGAAGCGCATGCACTTTTGGGATGAGGCTCTCACTACAAATACAGCTTTAGTAAAAACGATCCTCTATTGTGGCATTCTTACGTATTCAACAAATCTACACGGGGTCATCAGGGACATCCTGGTGGCCCAGTGGTTATGAATCTCCCTGTAACGCTGAGGACCTGGGTTCCATCCCTAATCAGGGAACCAGGATCCCACATTTCACAGGGGATTGGGGTGGGGGTGTGACTAAGCCCACACACCAAACTTGAGAGCCTGTGTGAGGCAGCGACTCAACCGTGGCACGACCAGTCTGCACCCCAGAACAAAAGATCCCACACAACTCGAAGAACCCCATGTGCTGCAACTAAGACCTGTCAAGTACTTTTTTAAAAATTCATTATAAAATATACAGGGGATGCTCATACTCCAAAATGGCACATTCACGACCGTCTAGCTTCCTTCACCCAAATCATGTGAAAAGCAGACCTGGTAACAAGCCAAGCAACACCTTGTAAGGCTGATAATGAAATAAACTACGTTCGTCCTGGCTGAACGCCGTCTCCCTCACAGCTCTGTGGCCAGTTCAGGCTCCCCTGGGACACGGGCTGGTGTGTCTGGACTGGCCTGGTCCTGCGGCCGCGGGGGGCTGTCTGTGCCAGCAGCCCTCTGTGGTGGGGGCAGCTGAGCGGGGTCAGGTGTCATGAGGCGGCAGGAGGAAGGAGGGCTTGTCTTGGACACACACAGGAAGGGGGTGGGGTCTGGGTCTAAGGGCCACAGGTGCACCCGGCCCAGTCCAACGAGGAAGACTTCCCAGCAAGACCCAGAGTTCCCAGCACAGGGCGCCCCTGCAAGTAGCTTTTGGCAGGAGGCACCCCCTTTGTCTTGACATTAACCTTAAACCACCCCCCGCCCATGCTCTCATTTCTAGCTCAAGCGCGTTTTTCAATCTGTTGATGGTACAATACCTTTCCTAACCTATTGGCTCTTTCCATAGAAGTAGAAATGAAGACTAATGACTAACAGATGACCAAATCTCTTCCTGAGTGTCCCCTTCAGTCATCCCATGAATCAACTGTGGAAACAAGGTTAGCGTCTAAGGAAAGATCACACAAAGTCAACAAGCCAGTAGAGAGACGACACAGACCCCCAGCTCAATGATTAACTGAGATGACGTCCCTTTATTCCTTTAAAAACTTTCACAGCTTAGCACAATCTCCAGGGCTGGTTTCGAGGGACACTAAGTCTACCATCTGCCCATAGGGCCAGCCTTCTGACGAAATGAGGAAAGGACACTTTTCTTGCTGCCAACAACTGTCTCCCTCTCAAGTCTTGATTTCTGAGTGGTGAGCAACTGAGTTCAGTAATATCCCCAGTTCTCCATGGAAGGCCACCTCCATATTAGTCCTTCTCGCAAAAAAGGGGTCCAGGCTGAACGATCCACACTCAAAACATTCTGATAAGACCTGTCAAGTACTTTTTTAAAAATTCATTATAAAATATACAGGGGATGCTCATACTCCAAAATGGCACATTCACGACCGTCTAGCTTCCTTCACCCAAATCATGTGAAAAGCAGACCTGGTAACAAGCCAAGCAACACCTTGTAAGGCTGATAATGAAATAAACTACGTTCGTCCTGGCTGAACGCCGTCTCCCTCACAGCTCTGTGGCCAGTTCAGGCTCCCCTGGGACACGGGCTGGTGTGTCTGGACTGGCCTGGTCCTGCGGCCGCGGGGGGCTGTCTGTGCCAGCAGCCCTCTGTGGTGGGGGCAGCTGAGCGGGGTCAGGTGTCATGAGGCGGCAGGAGGAAGGAGGGCTTGTCTTGGACACACACAGGAAGGGGGTGGGGTCTGGGTCTAAGGGCCACAGGTGCACCCGGCCCAGTCCAACGAGGAAGACTTCCCAGCAAGACCCAGAGTTCCCAGCACAGGGCGCCCCTGCAAGTAGCTTTTGGCAGGAGGCACCCCCTTTGTCTTGACATTAACCTTAAACCACCCCCCGCCCATGCTCTCATTTCTAGCTCAAGCGCGTTTTTCAATCTGTTGATGGTACAATACCTTTCCTAACCTATTGGCTCTTTCCATAGAAGTAGAAATGAAGACTAATGACTAACAGATGACCAAATCTCTTCCTGAGTGTCCCCTTCAGTCATCCCATGAATCAACTGTGGAAACAAGGTTAGCGTCTAAGGAAAGATCACACAAAGTCAACAAGCCAGTAGAGAGACGACACAGACCCCCAGCTCAATGATTAACTGAGATGACGTCCCTTTATTCCTTTAAAAACTTTCACAGCTTAGCACAATCTCCAGGGCTGGTTTCGAGGGACACTAAGTCTACCATCTGCCCATAGGGCCAGCCTTCTGACGAAATGAGGAAAGGACACTTTTCTTGCTGCCAACAACTGTCTCCCTCTCAAGTCTTGATTTCTGAGTGGTGAGCAACTGAGTTCAGTAATATCCCCAGTTCTCCATGGAAGGCCACCTCCAGATTAGTCCTTCTCCAAACGCAAGGGAGGACCCGACATCCAGGGCCCCTCCCAGGTGCATGGCGGCCTAGACAGCTAGACAGGAGGTACGTGGGAACCGCTCAGGCCTGACTCAGCCAGCATTTCACTGTGGTTTTGGCACCAGAGCGGGCAGGCTGGAAAGAAAAGAGCTGGAGGAGAAAAAAATACAAAACCTGTCTATGGCTCTGACTTTATGGAGAACGGCGTAAGTTTTCTACTGGGGCTGCGTGGAAACCCCAAGGAACTCAGCTCACAGCACCTCCTCTTTCCTAGAATTCCAGTCCCCACACAATGCTCAGGAGGATTAAATGTGTGCAGAGCCAAGTTCCAAGAGCTTCAAGAATGACACACACGTATTTGTTTGTATCAATCTGGTAAATCTTTACAAAATCTCTGGTTCTCTGGTTAGAAATGAATAAAAGCAAGGTTAATCTCATAGGTCTTTTTCAACTGCTGAAGCACAAATGAAAGAGAACACTCTACCACAGGTAATACAGAAAGTGAAAGAGAACCCTCATAAAAATCGATCCTCAAAGGAGAAAAAGAAGATCACTAGCACACGTCCAGAAGGTCAAAGCCACGGTTTTCCCAGCAGCAGGTACAGAGGTAAGAGCTGGACCATAAAAAAGGCTGAGTGCCGAATAATTGATGTTTTTGAGCTGTGGCACTAGAGATAATGCTTGAGAGTCCGTTGGATAGTAAGGAGATCAAGTCAGTCAATCCTAAAGGAAATCAACCCTGAATATTCACAGAAAGGACAGATGCCAAAGCTGAAGGCCCAATACTTTCACGACCTGATGTGACGAGCCAGCTTATCAGAAAAGATCCTGATGCTCGGAAAGACTGAAGGCAAAAGGAGAACAGGGCGGCAGAGAATGAGATGGTTACAGAGCATCACTGACTCAATGGACATGAATCTGCGCAAACTCCAGGGGATACTGCACGACAGAGGAGCCTGGCGTGCTGCAGTCCGTGGGGTCACAAAGAAATGGCCATGACCTAGTGATTGAACAGCAAGAAGCAATAAGCCCTTACTCCACAGCCCAGACAGCAATTGGAGGCCAGGCCTACTGAGAAGTCTCCCTGTTTGTAAATAATCATGGAGTGGAGGCAAATTCAGAGCATGCACAGGCTAGGTTTTTCTGATCTAAGTGGGCAGCTGCCCCATCTGAATTTGAATCCTTTAAGAATGGCCCTCATAGGGACTTCCCTGGCGGTCCCGTGGTTGAGAGTCCACCTGCCAGTGCAGGGGAGGTGGGTTCAACGCCGAATTGCACGCTGCAGAGCGGCTGAGCCTGTGCACAACTACTGAAGCCGGAGCGCCCTAGAGCCTGTGTGCCACAACGGAAGTAGCCAGCACAAGGAGAGACCCACGCCATGCACTGAGAGATCAGCCCCACTCGTCGCAACTAGAGAAAGCCCACGTGTAGCAAGGAAAACACAGTGCGGCCAAAAGTACATAAACGTGATTGAAGAAACAAAGACTTGTGTTCATGAATGCTGAGTATGTGTTTTATCTAGAGATTTTCAAAACACTCGCTTCCTGTCTCTCTTCACTTCTAACAGCCTTTCGCAACATTTACAGTAGAATTGTAAAGGGGCAGGACCCTACGGGGCCTTCTGGGGACAAGCCCTCCCCCATCTCTGAAGTACCTGGACAACCTCATCGGATGCACATTTCCTGAGCTGTTTCATAGATGCTGAAGCCCACCAGCAAAGGGAAGACTTTAAGCTACGTGATGGCCGTGAGTACATAGCCCCCAGATCTACTGGAGCCTGAGAACTGGGAGCACTTGGCCCTGAGATACTGCTCTGTTCTCTCATCCTCAACCAGTTGGAGAACTGTGAATGGGCTGACTCCCCGCCTGCCTCCCCCTTTATAAAAATTCCTTCCTGAAAGCCACCAGGGAGTTCAGGGGTATCCTGAGCACCCGCTTCCTGGACTCCTCATCTGCCCGTACTCCAAAAGGAGAACAGGGCGGCAGAGAATGAGATGGTTACAGAGCATCACTGACTCAATGGACATGAATCTGCGCAAACTCCAGGGGATACTGCACGACAGAGGAGCCTGGCGTGCTGCAGTCCGTGGGGTCACAAAGAAATGGCCATGACCTAGTGATTGAACAGCAAGAAGCAATAAGCCCTTACTCCACAGCCCAGACAGCAATTGGAGGCCAGGCCTACTGAGAAGTCTCCCTGTTTGTAAATAATCATGGAGTGGAGGCAAATTCAGAGCATGCACAGGCTAGGTTTTTCTGATCTAAGTGGGCAGCTGCCCCATCTGAATTTGAATCCTTTAAGAATGGCCCTCATAGGGACTTCCCTGGCGGTCCCGTGGTTGAGAGTCCACCTGCCAGTGCAGGGGAGGTGGGTTCAACGCCGAATTGCACGCTGCAGAGCGGCTGAGCCTGTGCACAACTACTGAAGCCGGAGCGCCCTAGAGCCTGTGTGCCACAACGGAAGTAGCCAGCACAAGGAGAGACCCACGCCATGCACTGAGAGATCAGCCCCACTCGTCGCAACTAGAGAAAGCCCACGTGTAGCAAGGAAAACACAGTGCGGCCAAAAGTACATAAACGTGATTGAAGAAACAAAGACTTGTGTTCATGAATGCTGAGTATGTGTTTTATCTAGAGATTTTCAAAACACTCGCTTCCTGTCTCTCTTCACTTCTAACAGCCTTTCGCAACATTTACAGTAGAATTGTAAAGGGGCAGGACCCTACGGGGCCTTCTGGGGACAAGCCCTCCCCCATCTCTGAAGTACCTGGACAACCTCATCGGATGCACATTTCCTGAGCTGTTTCATAGATGCTGAAGCCCACCAGCAAAGGGAAGACTTTAAGCTACGTGATGGCCGTGAGTACATAGCCCCCAGATCTACTGGAGCCTGAGAACTGGGAGCACTTGGCCCTGAGATACTGCTCTGTTCTCTCATCCTCAACCAGTTGGAGAACTGTGAATGGGCTGACTCCCCGCCTGCCTCCCCCTTTATAAAAATTCCTTCCTGAAAGCCACCAGGGAGTTCAGGGGTATCCTGAGCACCCGCTTCCTGGACTCCTCATCTGCCGTCTCGCAACTCACACTGCGCTTTCCTTCACCACAACCCAGTGTCAAGAGATTGGCAAGTGGAGCCAAGTTTGGTTTGCAAACATCATGAGTCGCTAGCCATTCCTCAACCAGTAAGTCTAAAAATGGCAGGCCTATTTCGCCTTGGTCCTACCAGGAATTCACAAGGTTGAGAGCAGGGATTCCGTTTGAAACTCATTATGACCAAACTCGCCTCATCTGGGAAAGGGCAACATCCCCATCACGGCATTCTCTGTGGACCGCCATGACAGGAAGCCATAGAAAGAGCAGGACCAGGAAAAAGGACCAGAGAGCACCGCTTTAACTTCCAAAAGCACAGGCTGCTTTCTCCGACTCCCCAGATCTGAGCCTTCTTTATTCCGCTCACCCCTAACAAGCATGTTCAGCTGAGATTTTGTTTTACCACTGAAGTCTCATTCTTCCAAGTAGGACTACACTGCCTCATCTTTCTGGATGGCCAGGAAATAATGGTACATCTTGTAAACAGACGTTGGTTACCGCAGGGAGGGGTAGGGGGTGGACTTAATTTCACATTTATCACATAGTTTCAAGTAATTTCCCATGAGATTTCATACCAGAGCCCAACACTGGAAGCAGTAATTTCCATCTTTATTGCAAGTTGCATCTCAGCCAAAGTGGAACATTGTGTCCTCACAGTGAGACCTCACCCAGCGAAGTAGAATTAACTCACCCTATCATCAGAAGAGTCCAGGGTCTTTTGCAGAAAACGGGAGCATCTGACCCTCTAATCCAGAGAAAGTTTCTTTAAATGCACTGCATTTTAGCAAAGACTGTAATGTAAGGAACTGATTTCTGACCTAATAAACTTCTTTGCCAACTAAGCCAGAGTTTGTATCTGTGAAACACACAGTGATAATAGAACCACATGGCTATTTTTTTTTTTTTTTTTTTGGAATCAACATTTCCCAGCAGGATTGCTTAGCTGGGTCTTTATTTATGGCTACATATTTTCTTCTCTAAGGCTATTTCATAATCGACTAAAATATACTCTTCTATAAAATACAGATTTTATATATTTTATACCTGTGAAAACTATGCTTATATGTTTACACATCTGTACACATGTATGTATATGCATGTATGTGTGTATGAGTGTCTGTGTGAACTGGCACAAATTTAGACTGAGAAAACCACTGATAAAGGATGCTTCATGTTGCATACATATCTTAATACTGGATTTTAAAACCACTGCTTTGGCATTGTTATTTTATTAAAATTATAATATACAACTAATCCATTGAGGCTTCCAACTCATAATATATCTCTCCACAAATTCAAATCTTACTCTTAGTTTTCTTTGATTTTTAGGAGTAGTAACACATCCTTAAGAACTATGAACAGCATGGAGTTGGCATGAACATTAATACAAACACTAGAAAAAAATGCGACACATACAAACTACGGCATTAAGAGAAAAATTTGGAGAAATTAAGTAAAATTAGGAAAAAACTGGCTACAGTATAAAAGTAAGAATCTAATATTTTCCTATGACAAATCAGTGTATTCAAAAGCAGAGACATCACTTTGTCAACAAAGGTCCGTAGTGTCAAAGCTATGGCTTTCCCAGTCGTCATGTATGGATGTGTGAGCTGGAACACAAAGAAGGCTGAGCACCTAAGAACTGCTGCCTTTTAACTGTGGTAAATTAGGTTTTTGCGTAGGTTTCACATAAAATTCCATCTTTATTGCAAGTTGCATCTCAGCCAAAGTGGAACATTGTGTCCTCACAGTGAGACCTCACCCAGAGTAGAATTAACTCACCCTATCATCAGAAGAGTCCAGGGTCTTTTGCAGAAAACGGGAGCATCTGACCCTCTAATCCAGAGAAAGTTTCTTTAAATGCACTGCATTTTAGCAAAGACTGTAATGTAAGGAACTGATTTCTGACCTAATAAACTTCTTTGCCAACTAAGCCAGAGTTTGTATCTGTGAAACACACAGTGATAATAGAACCACATGGCTATTTTTTTTTTTTTTTTTTTGGAATCAACATTTCCCAGCAGGATTGCTTAGCTGGGTCTTTATTTATGGCTACATATTTTCTTCTCTAAGGCTATTTCATAATCGACTAAAATATACTCTTCTATAAAATACAGATTTTATATATTTTATACCTGTGAAAACTATGCTTATATGTTTACACATCTGTACACATGTATGTATATGCATGTATGTGTGTATGAGTGTCTGTGTGAACTGGCACAAATTTAGACTGAGAAAACCACTGATAAAGGATGCTTCATGTTGCATACATATCTTAATACTGGATTTTAAAACCACTGCTTTGGCATTGTTATTTTATTAAAATTATAATATACAACTAATCCATTGAGGCTTCCAACTCATAATATATCTCTCCACAAATTCAAATCTTACTCTTAGTTTTCTTTGATTTTTAGGAGTAGTAACACATCCTTAAGAACTATGAACAGCATGGAGTTGGCATGAACATTAATACAAACACTAGAAAAAAATGCGACACATACAAACTACGGCATTAAGAGAAAAATTTGGAGAAATTAAGTAAAATTAGGAAAAAACTGGCTACAGTATAAAAGTAAGAATCTAATATTTTCCTATGACAAATCAGTGTATTCAAAAGCAGAGACATCACTTTGTCAACAAAGGTCCGTAGTGTCAAAGCTATGGCTTTCCCAGTCGTCATGTATGGATGTGTGAGCTGGAACACAAAGAAGGCTGAGCACCTAAGAACTGCTGCCTTTTAACTGTGGTGGTGGAGAAGACTCTTGAGAGTCTCTTGGATTTCATGAAAATCAAAGCAGTCAGTCCTAAAGCAAATTAACCCTGAATATTCATTGGAAGGATTGATGGTGAAGCTGAAGCTCCAATACTTTGGCCACCTGATGTGAAGAGCTGACTCATTAGAAAAGACCCTGATGCTGGGGAAGACTGGGGGCAAGAGGATAAGGGACGACAGAGGACGAGCTGGTAGGATGGGATCACTGACTCAATGGATATGAGTTCGAGCAGGCTCTGGGTGATGGTGAAGGACAGGGAAGCCGGCGTGCCACAGTCAATGGGTCACAAAGAGTTGGACACCACTGAGTGACCGAACTGAATACGTTCCTGAGATTTAAAATGACAGTGCCTTGACCTTAGTCTTAGTGATACCCTATTTGGCTCATTAACTGAACTGTAATAAAAAATGGCAGCATTGATTAGGACACCTTTGAGTTAGGACCAAACATTTAACCTTTGGAGCTGGTAATAGTACCTTTTCATAATAGACCCTATGGTATATCAGGATTTTGACCTGGTATGATTTGTTTTTTTGTTTTTTGGTAATGTCTTTAAAAATGCTCTTTGCATGTATAAGTGATTTCTTTAGAATATATTCAGTACTCTTCTCATTAAGTAAAAGTTTTTACTGTTATTCTTGGTATTAGTATGTAAAAAATACATTTTGACAGCCTTGCAAAATTGATCTTAAAATATTTCCCCCAAATTATTACAAAGTATATATATCGTTTAAAAGGAATATCTCTTTTATCTTTGAGTAATTGAAGCTATGTGCCTGCCCTAATTTAAATGTAAAAAAATAATTAAATTTTCAGGTTCATCATATCTACCTTCGTAGCTCCTTAATTTCAAGATATGCATCTATTTACATTTTAACATTTTTGAAAGTGAGATCCCTCCTAAGATAATATCCACATTAAACCATATCAAATAAGAGTTTACTTTTTCTCCTAAAAGACTTTTAATGCATCCAAAAATCCAAAGTGAAACAGACATGATAAAGTACATTATTTTCCACATGCACACTGCTAAGCACATAGGTTCTGCCACATGCTTAATATATAATAGCACTTCTCGCACACAGAATTCTCTAGAGGCAGCCTAATATCCACGAGCAATCACTTTCCTGCTTGAAAGAAGAAAAAGGGTGGCACAGAGAGCCACCAGAAATAACAGAAAAGTGAAATGCATACTACTCCAGTACCCGGTTCTGCAAGCAGTGGTCACGTGATTCACTTCCAGCCAACGGGAAGAAAACAGAGAAGCCGCAGTTCTAGAAGAGAAGTGGCGGGGTGACCTCTTTTCTCGCCTTAGTCCTGTCTTTCTCTTTAGGGATAACGGTACCAAAGCTCTCAGAAGTTAAAATTTCTCACCCCAAACCAGGCTTTTGGTAAGTGGCTTAAGCCAGAGGCAAATAAGCCTCAGGGCAATCAGCCAATTCCTTTGGAGCCAATTTCTTTAGAGGGCTAAAATGGTACTGGGGTAATATGCATCGGTCAAATCAAATTTCATCTTGTGATCCTTTATATTAACTGGGAGAATTTAAAAATACTCTCAGGGAGGAAAAAGCCTATCCCATTCCCCACACACTCCCCACCCAAATAAAGCCTGTCTAGAATCACTCATCTATCTAGGAACCAGTCATTACTACCCACTGAAATCAGGGCTTGCTTTCTTCGTCAAGAATCCATCTGCTAATACAGGAGACATAGATTCGATCCGTGGTCTGGGAAGATCCCACATGCTGCGGAGGAACGAAGCTCACCAGCCACAACTACTGAGCCTGAGCTCTGGAGCCTGTGCTCTACAATGAGAGAGGAGCCACCACAATGAGAAGCCTGTGTACTACAGTGAAGAGGAGACTGCTTGCTGCAACTAAAGCAAGCCTGCATGCAGCAACACAGATACAGCACAGCCAAAAATTTAAATAAAAAGAAAAACACAAAAGAAAGAAATCCTGAGCCCCACAAGTCAATACAGCAATGCCTTGCAAGTGAGAAACTGCATTCAGATCCCAGAGCACCTCCCAAATTCGCTGAGCACCTGATCTGAATAAAGCTCTACCCAGAAGGTGATATACACTAGAATAAAACAGGCCCCTGCCCTCAAGGCCCTGGAGTCCCTGTGACCTTTGTGTGATTTAAATCAATTGAATCGAAATTAGAGGCATTGTCAGTCATAGAAAAAATTTAAAAAGAAGTCTCATTTGCCTCTTAGACGATATCTCAAATTCAAATAAAGCTTTCCATCTGATAAAATTCTAAGATATCCTCATCAAAAATGACCAGAATGATCACGACCAAAGTGATACTGATAGCATTTATTATTGGGCATGATGTAATTGGCATTATTTTATATGCTTTCCAAGTCCTCATACACAAGGACATCCAATGTTATTATATTATTCTGATTTTACAAATGAGTTAATAAAAGCTTCCAGAATAACTTGTCCAAATTTATGGATGCTAACACCACCGCACAACTCAGCCTCCAATTTTAAAAGATCTTGCCCTTGTTCCTTAAATAGCTCTTTAAAAATGACCAGCAGTTCCTCCCCCCCACCCCACACACATACACACACACACACACACACACACAGTTTTATCTATGGGTCTGTTTGCTTTGACTATCCCCAAATTTAATCAGTATCAGCAAAGAAAGCTAGGAGCTGGAAACTGAGAGAAACATTACCCATAGGGAATGGGCCATTTGTGGTGAAAAAATAAATCAGTAAATTGAAGAATACGAAGAGTTTACCAAGAAAGTTTCCAACACCTCATACCTGAACTGTGGATTGAAGGAATTATTGGGGAGAATAATATTTTTAGAAGTGCATTTAGGGACTTCTTGGCGGTACAACGGTTAAGACTTTACCTTCCCATGCAAGTGGTGTGGGTTCCCTCTCTGGTCCGGGAGCTAAGATTCCCACAGGCCTCTTGGCAGAAAAACCAAAATATACAACAAAAGCAATAATGTTAACAAGTTCAATCAAGACTTTAAAATGGCCCACATCGAAAACAAAAGTCTTAAAAAGAAAAACCTTTAAATCTATCCCATGGGTTTCATGGACACAGACGTCATTTCAACAAAATGATCTTTTTTTTTTTCTTTTCAATTTTGGCCTCTTTTATTGGTTTTTTATTTATTTATTTTCATCCATCTTTGTTCTTCGGCCTGTGTGGGCCTCCCATTGCAGTGGTCCCTCTGGCTGCAGAGCACCGGCTCTGGGCGCATGTGCTCCAGCGCACTGGCTAATTATTGGACACACCGGTCCAGCTGCTCCGTGGCACGTGGGATCCTCCCGGGCCAGGGATCAAACTGGCGCCCCCTGCACTGCAAGGCAGACTCCTTATCCAACGGACCACCAGGGAAGCCCCCAAATGATCTTCAGTGTAACAGAAGCAGACTTTAGGGTGGAGGCACGCAGGAGATGGCCACAAGTACAATCAACACTGACTTGCTCCCATGTTCCAGGAGCAAAAAGTATAGACCTCATTACCTCAAGATCCTGCTGGGACTGAATATTCTCCCTCACGTAACTACTCACCCGTGAAGCTATCTGAAAGACGCTGACGCTGCAGCTTTGCGCGGATGCCTTGCTGTTGCCTCAACAGCTCTATTTATTGAAATATTCATTTTCCTGTCTAAAAGAGCCCAGAGTTTGAACTTCCTCCACTTGAGCTGACTTTTTACCACTTCATTGATGCTACCACAGTGTTTGCACGAGGTGTGCGATGGGTCTCCGTGATCATGTACGGTCCAAGGTAAAGAAACATACAAGCAGAAAAGGAAGAGGAAGTGACACTTTTCACTGTCCTTCCAAAGTAAAACAACGACAATTAGGTAGCAAAAAAAAACCCTGTAGAAGTTAATGCCAAGAAAGTTTCCAACACCTCATACCTGAACTGTGGATTGAAGGAATTATTGGGGAGAATAATATTTTTAGAAGTGCATTTAGGGACTTCTTGGCGGTACAACGGTTAAGACTTTACCTTCCCATGCAAGTGGTGTGGGTTCCCTCTCTGGTCCGGGAGCTAAGATTCCCACAGGCCTCTTGGCAGAAAAACCAAAATATACAACAAAAGCAATAATGTTAACAAGTTCAATCAAGACTTTAAAATGGCCCACATCGAAAACAAAAGTCTTAAAAAGAAAAACCTTTAAATCTATCCCATGGGTTTCATGGACACAGACGTCATTTCAACAAAATGATCTTTTTTTTTTTCTTTTCAATTTTGGCCTCTTTTATTGGTTTTTTATTTATTTATTTTCATCCATCTTTGTTCTTCGGCCTGTGTGGGCCTCCCATTGCAGTGGTCCCTCTGGCTGCAGAGCACCGGCTCTGGGCGCATGTGCTCCAGAGCGCTGGCTGGTCATTGGACAAACCGGTCCAGCTGCTCCGTGGCACGTGGGATCCTCCCGGGCCAGGGATCAAACTGGCGCCCCCTGCACTGCAAGGCAGACTCCTTATCCAACGGACCACCAGGGAAGCCCCCAAATGATCTTCAGTGTAACAGAAGCAGACTTTAGGGTGGAGGCACGCAGGAGATGGCCACAAGTACAATCAACACTGACTTGCTCCCATGTTCCAGGAGCAAAAAGTATAGACCTCATTACCTCAAGATCCTGCTGGGACTGAATATTCTCCCTCACGTAACTACTCACCCGTGAAGCTATCTGAAAGACGCTGACGCTGCAGCTTTGCGCGGATGCCTTGCTGTTGCCTCAACAGCTCTATTTATTGAAATATTCATTTTCCTGTCTAAAAGAGCCCAGAGTTTGAACTTCCTCCACTTGAGCTGACTTTTTACCACTTCATTGATGCTACCACAGTGTTTGCACGAGGTGTGCGATGGGTCTCCGTGATCATGTACGGTCCAAGGTAAAGAAACATACAAGCAGAAAAGGAAGAGGAAGTGACACTTTTCACTGTCCTTCCAAAGTAAAACAACGACAATTAGGTAGCAAAAAAAAAAAAAACCCTGTAGAAGTTAATGCCAATCATTTTGCTCATGTGCGCAAACTGATTTATGTATGTGCATGTGTGCTCTGTCTCACCAATAGTCCATACCCCTTCTGTATTATAAGGTTCGTAAGGGCAAGGGTTAAATTCAAGAAACCTCACTTCTTACACGGGATAGTGCCAAGGCCAGGCTACCATGGTGGCTGTATGCCCCACTCTGGACTCTGGTTGTAAAAGAGCTGAGATTTGCCGATGGCCTGACCGGGTGAGTCCCTACAGGGCCAGCACTGACCCCTGCCCAGGAGAGGTGCTTCTTGACTATGAGTTGAACTAAACAGAAATAATGTTCACGTTATCCAGTTACCTCCACGAACCACCAACTTAGATGAGCTCTGATATGTTCCAAATGGTTCATTTGTTTTCTCCCTTTAGAACTGTTACTATTTTAAAAGTTTAGGCATATGGTTATACTTGCCTGGAAGTAAATATTGAACCCAATCTGTACTAAGTAAAGCCATTAACATTTTACATACAATCTGAAGACACATACAAAAATACACATATACACAAACACACATTTGGAACAAAAACTAGTCTCATCATAGAATCCTGTTTTCTATGTGGTCTCAGTGAACAGGCTTAGTCACATCTGGAGAACGCAGACACCTTACATTTACCTTCCATCAGCCCGTCCACCAAAACACAACTTTCTCCCCCTCTCCAGCTTTTCAGTCATGAGCGCCCTCATATTCGGAAGGCGTGCGTAGGGGCCAAGTCGCTTCAGCGGTGTGTGACTCTTTGCAACCAAATAACTGCCCCCCTTTTTTTCTCATGCCCTTCTGTAGGGATCTTCCTAAAGGGCACCACGCTGCAGCTTTGCGCGGATGCCTTGCTGTTGCCTCAACAGCTCTATTTATTGAAATATTCATTTTCCTGTCTAAAAGAGCCCAGAGTTTGAACTTCCTCCACTTGAGCTGACTTTTTACCACTTCATTGATGCTACCACAGTGTTTGCACGAGGTGTGCGATGGGTCTCCGTGATCATGTACGGTCCAAGGTAAAGAAACATACAAGCAGAAAAGGAAGAGGAAGTGACACTTTTCACTGTCCTTCCAAAGTAAAACAACGACAATTAGGGAGCGAAAAAAGACCCTGTAGAAGTTAATGCCAATCATTTTGCTCATGTGCGCAAACTGATTTATGTATGTGCATGTGTGCTCTGTCTCACCAATAGTCCATACCCCTTCTGTATTATAAGGTTCGTAAGGGCAAGGGTTAAATTCAAGAAACCTCACTTCTTACACGGGATAGTGCCAAGGCCAGGCTACCATGGTGGCTGTATGCCCCACTCTGGACTCTGGTTGTAAAAGAGCTGAGATTTGCCGATGGCCTGACCGGGTGAGTCCCTACAGGGCCAGCACTGACCCCTGCCCAGGAGAGGTGCTTCTTGACTATGAGTTGAACTAAACAGAAATAATGTTCACGTTATCCAGTTACCTCCACGAACCACCAACTTAGATGAGCTCTGATATGTTCCAAATGGTTCATTTGTTTTCTCCCTTTAGAACTGTTACTATTTTAAAAGTTTAGGCATATGGTTATACTTGCCTGGAAGTAAATATTGAACCCAATCTGTACTAAGTAAAGCCATTAACATTTTACATACAATCTGAAGACACATACAAAAATACACATATACACAAACACACATTTGGAACAAAAACTAGTCTCATCATAGAATCCTGTTTTCTATGTGGTCTCAGTGAACAGGCTTAGTCACATCTGGAGAACGCAGACACCTTACATTTACCTTCCATCAGCCCGTCCACCAAAACACAACTTTCTCCCCCTCTCCAGCTTTTCAGTCATGAGCGCCCTCATATTCGGAAGGCGTGCGTAGGGGCCAAGTCGCTTCAGCGGTGTGTGACTCTTTGCAACCCTATGAACTATAGTCTGCCAGACTTCTCTGTTCATGAGATTTCTCTGGGCAAAAATACTGGAGTGGGTTGACATGCCCTTCTGTAGGGATCTTCCTGACCCAGGGAAGACCACGTGCCTTCTGTCTCTAGCACCGGCACGTGGGTTCTTTACCACGAGCACCACCTGGGAAACCCTCTATTCAGGACGCAGTAGCTGCTTCTTTCAAAAGTCTAGAACCTCACAGCTGTTTCCTATGTTTTCCCATTCCATTCCACTGCAAAGCATTCACGTGGTTTGTCAAATCCGAAAATCTGTTTCCTATTTCTCGCTGGAGAGATTGATTAAACTGATAAAAATAGATGCCCAAATTGCCATAGCTCTTCTCGTCATCTTAATGAATTGTAATTAGTTTCTAAATATTCAGTCCCTGATTCCCTATTAGACGCAGGGTGCACACTCATGTGAGCTGCCGTCCTTTCTTAGCACCTGCACTGGAAACAGAAACGGAACTGTCCATTGCTTCCCTGTGGTCTTTACACTTTCAACCGATTCGTATGTTGTGACTGGTAAATAAATGAACTGGTTTTACAGTGACTGACGTATTTGGAAATCTGCAAAGCATCTTATGCTGGGAATTCAAGCCAACCCTCACTTTACCCAGAGAGAGCTCTGTGCACTCCAGGAATAATAAGTTGGAGCAGATCTTGACTAGCCTATTAGCATCTCACAATTTATGAGCTTTTGATATCCATGGGATGATTTTTAAAGGATGATTTTAATTCCCCAATGGGCCCAGATAACTTGGAAAATAATAGACAATAAATGAGTGCTTGAGAGAAGAAATTTAACTAAGAATTGAAAGCTTCACCCAAGCTGAAAGTAATCAAAAGAACTTTGTAATGGTCCTGAACTGACTTCAGTATTCCCTTGACATTATAAAAGGAATGTATCAGCTTTGAATAACTTACTCCATTTAGGCTGCATAACTAATTCTATGATGCAGTAGTCATTATCTACAATTGTTATGAGGAGATTAAGGCTCAGATATTTTAGGCAAGTTACAGAATTAGGAATTAGCAGAACTGAAATTTAGTCCAGACGCAGCTGCGGCCCATCTAGATCAGCTACCTTCAGTGCTCACCAGCCCCCAGGCAGAAAGTGAGTCCCTGAGCTTCCTGACATTCGCAGCACCACGTGGATCCTTGTATCAAGTTTAAACCTCCAAAATATACAAAGTTCTTTTGTTTCATGGATTATCCAAGACTCTGGGCTTCAAGGTACCATGGATTACATACTGAGTAGGAAAGGACAGGTCTTCAATTTTCAACCATGATCATAACGTGTAACCTATTTGTGGAATTATTTGTAACATCAAATACAAAGAAACTTGTCCCTCAAATAACAATTTTCTTACTAGAATTTGCCTAGTAAGTTGATCGTGGAAATCAAAGTGTGCATTGTTCTAAACAAAAATCTTTAGCTAAGTTTCTATCACAATCACCTACAGACAGAGGTGAAGTCTTAATTTTCCTCACTCCTGTAACAAAGTTCATCAGCCTACCACATGCCCCTGCATGTTCCAGGTAAACCCCTGTTCATCAATCTATTCTTCAATTACCAATTCATCTGAAATTCTGAACTCTATGGTAACTAAGTATTTAAGCAACAGATTTGGCTGAATTGCCCTCCAAAAATACTGAGAACTCACTAAGTGAAGAGAATTAGAAATGGATTTTTTTTCCCCCACAAATTCAGATTATTTCAACTCATACAATTCCCTCTACTTAAAAACACAAACGCCTTCGACAGGTCATTAGGAATCTTAGGTAATTATGCATTCGTTTCTACTGGGAAGCCTCACTACGCATCTTGGGGTGACATTTGTCCCAGACTGCCTTCTCAAGGATGTCTGTAACGTGAGAAGCCAACAGCCTGGGAGGACACGACACCGTCTCCCGCCAGGACGAACGACAGACTGGAGACTTGACCAGGATATTAAACGCTAGATACCTTTGCCAGCAGTCCTTTATAACAGCAGTCCTCCACCTTTTTGGGCCCCAGGAACTGGTTTTGTGGAAGACAATTTCTTCACTCACCAGAGGGCCCGTGGGGGTGCGGGGTGGGGGAAGGTCTGAGGGTGACTCAGGTGCATTACGTTTATCGTGCACTTTTTTCTCACCTGAAACTGCCTCTGACCTGACACAGCAGATACGGCTCTGAGGCCCAGAGGTCAGGAACCCCTGTTTCATAAGACGGGCAAGCACACGCGTGGGGTCACTAGGCAGGGTCCCTCCGGGAGCTGGAGGACAAAGGAAACTGAGGCAAACTGCAAGCTCATCCCTGCAGGTTGCTCCACGGGAATCGAATCCTTTGTTTCTGACCCAAGAGTTTCCTGTCTATTTCCAACCCGCGGAGAGCTGGGGCAGGCTCACAGACTGGCTCCCGGGCAGGGTAACATCTCAGAGCCTTTACTGCTCTTTGCCAGTTACGTATGACTGATTAAATATTTCCAGAGCTTCCTAAATCCAAGCTAAGTTTCTGCCCCTCGCGCTGAAGCCTGGAACTCCCAACCAACACGAGCGTGCAGACAATCAGGGCAAACCCCGCTGCAGAAAACCACCTTCCTCCAAGCCCTCGCCACCTGACAGCTTCTAAGACGAGAGGAAGGAACAACGTGGAGGAGGCTTGTCCAGCGTCGGGCTATTAGCGCCTTCCTGACCACATATCTGTACGCCCCAAACAAGGTGTCCTTCTTACGCCCTGATGGATGACACGCTTTCCCCGGGTTGACCTGTACATCCCCGCCATCAATCAGTCTCTCGGGAAGAGCATCTCACGTCTTGCGCTGGTGCTCGGGGCCCCCCGCCGCGTGTCCCACGGCAGGCAGGCTTTTGAGGCCCCTCCTGGGTTCCTTTCCCCCACCTGGCCACTCAGGCAGCGTGCACAGTAATAACCCACGTGGACGGCGCACTTTCGAACCATCCTGTGCCCCTTCTCCCACCTGTAGCTGCCAGGCTCTCTGCACAGTGGTTCCGCAAATCCAAGGGGCTTCACCCACACCCAGATCTGGTAACTGACGGCGGGCATCTCAGTGCGGGTTCCAGCTCTCTTCTGTAACGGGCCAGCCTCTGGACGCTGGGAAACCCAGCCGGCCATAGCTCAGCAGTCCTCCACCTTTTGGGCCCCAGGAACTGGTTTTGTGGAAGACAATTTCTTCACTCACCAGAGGGCCCGTGGGGTGCGGGGTGGGGGAAGGTCTGAGGGTGACTCAGGTGCATTACGTTTATCGTGCACTTTTTTCTCACCTGAAACTGCCTCTGACCTGACACAGCAGATACGGCTCTGAGGCCCAGAGGTCAGGAACCCCTGTTTCATAAGACGGGCAAGCACACGCGTGGGGTCACTAGGCAGGGTCCCTCCGGGAGCTGGAGGACAAAGGAAACTGAGGCAAACTGCAAGCTCATCCCTGCAGGTTGCTCCACGGGAATCGAATCCTTTGTTTCTGACCCAAGAGTTTCCTGTCTATTTCCAACCCGCGGAGAGCTGGGGCAGGCTCACAGACTGGCTCCCGGGCAGGGTAACATCTCAGAGCCTTTACTGCTCTTTGCCAGTTACGTATGACTGATTAAATATTTCCAGAGCTTCCTAAATCCAAGCTAAGTTTCTGCCCCTCGCGCTGAAGCCTGGAACTCCCAACCAACACGAGCGTGCAGACAATCAGGGCAAACCCCGCTGCAGAAAACCACCTTCCTCCAAGCCCTCGCCACCTGACAGCTTCTAAGACGAGAGGAAGGAACAACGTGGAGGAGGCTTGTCCAGCGTCGGGCTATTAGCGCCTTCCTGACCACATATCTGTACGCCCCAAACAAGGTGTCCTTCTTACGCCCTGATGGATGACACGCTTTCCCGGGCTGACCTGTACATCCCCGCCATCAATCAGTCTCTCGGGAAGAACATCTCACGTCTTGCGCTGGTGCTCGGGGCTCCCCGCGGCGTGACCCAGGGCAGGCAGGCTTTTGAGGCCCCTCCTGGGTTCCTTTCCCCCACCTGGCCACTCAGGCAGCGTGCACAGTAATAACCCACGTGGACGGCGCACTTTCGAACCATCCTGTGCCCCTTCTCCCACCTGTAGCTGCCAGGCTCTCTGCACAGTGGTTCCGCAAATCCAAGGGGCTTCACCCACACCCAGATCTGGTAACTGACGAAGCGGGCATCTCAGTGCGGGGTTCCAGCTCTCTCTTCTGTAACCGGGCCAGCCTCTGGACGCTGGGAAACCCAGCCGCCCAGCAGAAGGTTCAGCCAAGGGCTCAGGCCGCGTCCCCCGCTGGCCCGGCACAGGCGACGCCGGTGGGCTGCACGGCTCCGCATCCTCCCAGTCCGCCCAGCCTCCCCCACGCCCGCAGGGAAGGCTGCGCCTGCGCCCTGGCCTCCTGCCCCAGCTTCCGGAGGCGGAACCCAGGGCCCATCAGCCACCCCCACACACCTGCAAGGCACCTGCAAGGCACCCGGCTCTGCCCTTGCTCACTCCCACTCTGGTTCTCTCCTTAGCTTCTTCGTGCTAAATGGCTTCAGGTGTCCTGTCTCTATTCTAGCTCGTCAGGCTTCTGTCTCAAGAATTCTCCAGGGAAGAATACTGGGGCGGGTGGCCATGCCCTCCTCCAGGGGATCTTTTCCACCCAGGGATCAAGCCGTGTTTCTTAAGTCTCCTACGCTGGCAGGCGGGGTCTTTACCATGAGCACCACCTGGGAAGCCCCAACTCCTTCAGCTACTCTCCAAATGGCCCCATGAGAAGAAGGGAAGCGCAGTCCTTACAGAGGGGGCTAGAGACAGAAGATATGGTGTTCTGAACCCCAGCTGATTAGTTGTATGATCTTTGGTGACTTATTTAACCTCTCAGTGCCTTAGTTTCATCATCTGTGTAATGGGGATAATAACAGTGCCTCTGTTACAGGATGCTGTAAATATAGCATGAATTAATTACTCCAAACGGGCTTATACTCAATAAATGTTCTGTCACCACTGGTATGCCTCTCCAAGTCCCACGGGACACACAGATCCCACTTTGGTTAGCAGCTCCATTTCTCACTGTCAGGCCTGCGCCTGAATTCAGGAGAACTTTGCCAGAGTCCCTACACCCACGTCTAGCCCAGCGCACTCTGCCAATCAGAAACAGGACAAGTTCCTGAAATCTTGACTACTGAATGAATACATGCTTTGGGAAGGACTCTGTCCTTTGCAATATATATTCTGAAAAAGAAATGAAGCTCTGGGCTAGACCATCCTCTGGCAGCTCTTTGAGTCAATTCACATGGTAAGCAGAAAAATGACACCCTCCCCGCCCCCTATAAGATGTCCACAGACTTTTCCTGGAGACTGTGAGCTATGTTGCCTCAACTGACAAGAGCACTTTGTGGACGTGCAGAAGGAGGCCATTGAGATGGCAGGTTTTCCTAGTTTATCCAAGTGAATCCAATCTAATCACGCGAATTCTTAAAAGCAGAGAAACCTCCCCAGCTGCAGCAAATCAGCGAGATGGCAACCCGAGAACAGCTCACCTCATCACCGCTGGCTTAGAACACCTCGAAGGAGTGTGCAAACCAATACATGTGCGTGGCCTCAAGAAGCAAAAAAGGCAAAAAAATTTTAAAAAGGATTTCCTCTGGAGCCTCCAGAGAGGAATGCAGCCCTGCTAACACTTGACGTGAACCCAGTAAGACCTGTGCAGACTTCTGACTTCCAGATCTTTAAGACACTAAATCCTATTAAGTGGCTAAGTTTGTAGGAACTTGTTATTGCAACAAGAGACAACTAGGGGAGTTTCTCCGGATTCTCCTAGTAGAGAAAGACCAAAAGCCAATACACAGGTACTCTATGACAGTGGGACTAAGCAACAGAAAAGCACATACTTTCTCACTAATTCGTTCTTTCACTGAGTCACTCAATGAATTTATGAGGCACTTGTCATAGCCAGGCACTGTTCTATGTGTTAGGAAAAACAACAGGAAAGCAGCGAGGCACAGTTGGCTTCTGTTCCATGGAGTTTATGTCCCACAGGTAACAGAGAGAAAGAGAGAGAGAGTAAACAAGCCAATAAAGAAACAAAAACAATTTCAAACAGTGATAGGTGCTGTGAGGAAAATGAGACAGAGAACGCAGGGGGCAGAGACCGGGTGAGAGGAAGGTTCTCTTAAGAAATGACACTTGAGCTGAAGTCAACGAGGTACAGGAGTGAGCGATGCAGAGATCCAAGTCGGCTCCCGACCTGCTAACCCGTGGCTGACTGAGGCATTCTCACCAAGGCCGGAAGAGATGAAACAGCCGCCCTGAGAAATCGACAGGACTTCTTGGTCCGAAGCAGAGTGCACCGTGTGAATTGCTTCGCTCACTTTCCTGTCCTCACTCTTCACAAGCATGACTTTTAAGGCTCTATTTTTTTTAACAGACTTTATGAGCAGTACACAGGCACCACTACCCCGGAGTCCCCGATGGTCACCCTCGGTGAGATCACTTGGGGCTCAGCTTATCTGAACTGGGATGCGGCTAGATTCCTGGGACAGCTGGATTACTCTTACCTAATGGGTTTCTCTGCGGCTGGCTGCGGCCTGCATCGGTGACACTGGCTCCAGGACTGACGTCCCTGCTGGGGTTCAGGCTCAGGTGGAGAAGCAGAATGGGTGCAGACCCAGCTGGCTGCCCTGCACACTGTATCAGGAGAAAAATACCAACGTCTGTAGCTGGGGAGCAAACGCGTCCGATTCTCTGTCTTATCCTGTCCTGTAGGAATGGTGGTCTCTGCCAACCAAAACAAACCTACACAGAATAAACCACTCGGTTCATCTATGAAATAGTATCTGCCTCTGCCATTGATGATAAGATAGTACAAACAGCTCCAATTTTGATTAAGATTGCCATCAGGGGATTTCCTGGTGGTCCAGTGGGTAAAGAGTCCACCTCGCAGTGCGAGGAGCATCGGTTCGTTCCCTGGCCTGGGAAGATCCCACAGGCCGTGGAGCAGCTGAACCGGTGTGTCCAATTACAAACCAGCACTCTGGGGAGCACATGCACCCGGAGCCGGTGCTCTGCAAGGAGAGAGGCCACTGCAATGGGAGGCCCACACAGGCCAAAGAATAAAGATGGATGTAAATAAATGAGAGACCGACAAAAGTGGCCAAAATTGAAAACAACAACAAAAGAGATTGCCATCAGATGCTAAAGAATCCTCCTGCAATGTGGGAGACCTGGGATCGATCCCTGGGTCGGGAAGATGCCCTGGAGGAGGGACAGGCTACCCACTCCAGCATGCTTGCCTACAGAAGCCCACAGCGCTACTACGGGTCACAGTCAGACGCAACGGGGTCACTTTCACTTTCAGTGTCATGAATATTTCTCACAATTACTTCTTTCCTAGGTTCTTTATGAAACTCAAGCTAGAACATCTACGGAACCTGTCTCAAGCCAGTGTTCCTGGATACACAGAGCAATTCACAGCAGCGCACTCCACCTTGTACACCTTCTGAGAGCTTCTCCCACATACCCCTTCCCAAGGGAGAAGGTGACAAAGCTGAGACACACCACGGGCCACTTTCAGAGGTATTCCACCCATTGCTGTTGTCTTAGATGTTTATATAATAACTTAGGTATAGAAATTAATTATATATAATAACCTAGGTTATTATATGTAATATATATTATATGCATATAATAATATATCTAATAATACATATAATATATATTATATATTAGGAATATAATAACTTAGGTATAGAAATTAATTATAATTTCATTTCAGCCACGAAATTAAAAGACACTTGCTCCTTGGGAGGAAAACTAAGACAAACCCAGGCAGCATATTAAAAAGCAGAGACATAAACAACAAAACTCTGTAAAAAATTAAATTAAATTAAAAAATTGCTGTCAAAAAAAAAAAAAAACAGACAGACACATCTTTGCTGACAAAGTCTATATAGTCAAAGCTATGGTTTTTCCAGCAGTAATATATGGACATGAGAGTTGGACCATAAAGAAGACTGAGTGCCAAAGAATTAATGCTTTTGAATTATGGTGCTGGAGAAGACTCTTGAAAGTCCCTTGGACTGCAAGGAGATCAAATCAGCCAATCCTAAAGGAAATCAACCCTGAATATTCATTGGAAGGACCGATGCTGAAGATGAAGCTCCAATACGTCGGCCGCCTAATGCAAAGAGCTGACTCATTGGAAAAGACCCTGATGTTGGGCAAGACAGAGGGCAGGAGGAGAAGCAGGTGACAGAGGACGAGATGGCTGGATGACATCACTGTCTCAATGGGCATGAGTTTGAGCAAACTCGGGGAAAGAGTGAACGACAGGGAAGCCTGGTTTGCTGCAGTTCATGGGGTCACAAAGAGAGGCGACTTAGTGACTGAACATAAACGACAACATAGAGACTTACTATTCAGTGGGAAGGCTTTTGTGTTGGGGAGTTGGGGTACAGGGTTAACTATGCATAGGGGGATAATTCACTGACCCTGAGGCTGGTGATCAGACTTTAGAGACAGAATATCTGAGTCTGATTCCCAACTCCACCAAACAGCAACGACACGACCTTGAACAGGACACCCCTCTGATCCAGCATCATTTCTTTCTTCTCTATAGACTGAGGTCAAAAGAAATGCCCTTTCACTTGTTGAGAGGGTTCTCGCGAGTACACAGTGAGATGTACTTTGTGAACTAAACAGAAATGTAAATCCAAGTCCCCTGGCCTCCTCGCTCACGGTGCTATAAATACGTTGTGTTTAAAGCAAAAGCCGGGGTCCCAGCTCTCCACACTCCTCTGGGCCTCCCTCTTCTCAGTGACCATCTCTGCGATGCCCAGGTGGTGGTGGGCGAGGTCATTCCCAGCCGGAGAGCTTTCCTCGCCTCTTCGCCTCAGCTTTCCCCCTGCTCCACGGGCCTGCATTGCTCTAGCAGCGACAGGTCCCAATTGACACCACTAACAACACTGTCTGCAAACACAGCTTCCTGTAGAACACCAACCCCCAGGTCCGGCCACCAGGGAAACCATGTCCACTCTCGGGCCTTGCTCTATCAGAAAAGGATCTCCACGGGGAAAGAGTCATTAGGTATCATGACCAGTTCTTTACAGGGGCTGGCAAAGGTTATATATTAAGGGCCAGATAATATTTTAGGCTTCAAAGACTTAAGTAATGCATCTAACACATTTTTTTTTTTTTGCTTAAAAAAAAATCAAGTTAAAAAACATAAAAACAATTCTTAGCCTTTGTTCTTACAACAGGTCACAGGCTGGATTTGTGCTGAGGGCCAGAGTCTGCCCACTCAGGCCTCACACCACGGCCGCCTTCCTTTGGGAGCACGCTTGCTGCTGTGTGTGTGAGGACGTGTCCACTCCAGTAAGGGAGTGAGGAGACACTGGTGAGGTCAGGAGGCACCTGGAGTCTCTGGTTCCTTGGCCACCCAGGCTGTGGCTCCGTCTAGTCCCACTCAGAGATGTCTTCCACGGGAGTTCCCCACTCTAGGTCAGGGAACATAGAGACTTACTATTCAGTGGGAAGGCTTTTGTGTTGGGGAGTTGGGGTACAGGGTTAACTATGCATAGGGGGATAATTCACTGACCCTGAGGCTGGTGATCAGACTTTAGAGACAGAATATCTGAGTCTGATTCCCAACTCCACCAAACAGCAACGACACGACCTTGAACAGGACACCCCTCTGATCCAGCATCATTTCTTTCTTCTCTATAGACTGAGGTCAAAAGAAATGCCCTTTCACTTGTTGAGAGGGTTCTCGCGAGTACACAGTGAGATGTACTTTGTGAACTAAACAGAAATGTAAATCCAAGTCCCCTGGCCTCCTCGCTCACGGTGCTATAAATACGTTGTGTTTAAAGCAAAAGCCGGGGTCCCAGCTCTCCACACTCCTCTGGGCCTCCCTCTTCTCAGTGACCATCTCTGCGATGCCCAGGTGGTGGTGGGCGAGGTCATTCCCAGCCGGAGAGCTTTCCTCGCCTCTTCGCCTCAGCTTTCCCCCTGCTCCACGGGCCTGCATTGCTCTAGCAGCGACAGGTCCCAATTGACACCACTAACAACACTGTCTGCAAACACAGCTTCCTGTAGAACACCAACCCCCAGGTCCGGCCACCAGGGAAACCATGTCCACTCTCGGGCCTTGCTCTATCAGAAAAGGATCTCCACGGGGAAAGAGTCATTAGGTATCATGACCAGTTCTTTACAGGGGCTGGCAAAGGTTATATATTAAGGGCCAGATAATATTTTAGGCTTCAAAGACTTAAGTAATGCATCTAACACATTTTTTTTTTTTTGCTTAAAAAAAAATCAAGTTAAAAAACATAAAAACAATTCTTAGCCTTTGTTCTTACAACAGGTCACAGGCTGGATTTGTGCTGAGGGCCAGAGTCTGCCCACTCAGGCCTCACACCACGGCCGCCTTCCTTTGGGAGCACGCTTGCTGCTGTGTGTGTGAGGACGTGTCCACTCCAGTAAGGGAGTGAGGAGACACTGGTGAGGTCAGGAGAGGCACCTGGAGTCTCTGGTTCCTTGGCCACCCAGGCTGTGGCTCCGTCTAGTCCCACTCAGAGATGTCTTCCCACGGGAGTCCCTCTCAGTCCAGCCTCTGCTGAGGTCTCCTAAGTCACTCGAGAGAGCCGTCTGGGTCTGACCTCCAGAAGGGAGTCAGGCTCAAGTTCCCACCCTCAGGGGCCCTGTAAAGCAAGCATGTGGCTTCCATGGCCCTGGACATTCTATGGCAGTTAGAAGGCCACTCTGCCCACAGCACATGGATGGAACCTGGGGGCTGGAGTTCCTGGCAAATATGCATCACTGGGCCACCTAGCATACCACAGACATTTATAGGCTGCTATGGACAGTCTGGGAGTCCCTAAGGCATGTCCAGCTCTTTGTGACCCCATGGACGATAGCCTTCCAGGCTCTTCTGTCCATGGGGTTTTCCAGGCAAGAATATGCGAGTGGGTTGCCATTTCCTTCCCCATGTGTAGGTATGCTTCTTACTAAAAAGAAAGAGGAAGATGAGGAGAAGACAAGGAGGATGAGGGAAAAGGGGGGGATGAGGAGGGGAAGGAAAGGAAGAGGAAGAGAAGCCACTGCAGAATATTTCGTTTGGATGCTATTATTACCACAGCCTCATTTTCCTCTGGTGCTTACAGCAAGTCTATCAAACATGGTCACATAATCCAAAAGTGAGGCTCCCCATCATGGATGGATTCTAAAGAAAGTAGAGTAGATGCGTCTTCTTTTGAACATCTTCCCCTCTTAATAGAAAACATCGCTTTGATTCTTCTTGATGTTGTAAGTCAAGGCTTCCACGTGTAGAGGTTGCTCAGCTACAGATTAGTAAGCGACACCCCTTGGTATAGAGAGGAGCTAGAAAATGGGGCCCCTCGAGCTCCGTGTCTCAGCACAGTCTGGTCACCTGAAGGTGCCGCTGTCCAGGCATAAAGGGGGGTGAAAGTGATCACCTCTTACCCTGGCAGATCCTGCCGTGCCCAACGACACCCATGTGGGTGGCCTGTCACCCCAAGTCCTGCTCTTGACAAGCTGCACAACAGCACACAAGAGGCCGCGCCTTGGCCTGTGACTCAATCACAGGCTCGATGAATCAGTCTGTCTTCTAAGCAACGAGCACTAAGCTGACGCGGAAGCGGGTGGTAATCTTCACAGCATTGACTAAGGCGATGCTGGTGCCTTCCCCAGCTCGTCAGCTGGAGTGTCTTTGCTCTTTTTCACTTAAGGAGGACTGCCTTTGCGAGGGACAGAGACAACGTAGAGATGGAGGCATAAAGCCATCCAGAGTGTTGGCAAGTTGTAGGAGAAAGATGACTCATAGCTATGAAGAGGAACAGAGAGAAGAAGGGTTAAAAAAGTTAGTATGAGACACCAGAGCTGTCTGCTAAAGCTAAAGCTCGAGGCTTGTTCCCCACAGAAGATGCTGAATGCCCAGAAGTCTAAATTGAAAGAGAACTTTCTGCACTAGTGGGAAAGTTTGGGAAGCCTTATTTGGGTTGACAGAAGAGGAACGCGGCTGAGAAGCCAGGAGGTCGATGATGAGGTTTATCGCCCAGAGGAGAAAGAAGAGACACAGGTGGTGGCTGCAGATGCACAAGGAGGACCATCTGAAGTGGGCTGTAAGCTGCCAGGGGTAGACCAGCGACAGACTGCAAGGGCGAGGAAGAAAGGTCGTGGCAGAGTCAGGGCTGACGGCGGCTCCCAGCCCAGGGAGGATGGATGGCTGCGTTTGGTTGCCAAGACAACAAGCCTAGATGGCAGCAGGAGCGGGCCCAGACTCCCGCTCTCTCTGGTATCCATCTGCTCTGGGTGATGCCTTACAGACTTGATCTTCTTCCACGTACGTGTATAAGGTGCTACTCACGCGGTATGAAGTGCATATGTCACCTGAAACAACTCACCCCCATTGTACCAAGATTCTATACATTGCAATCAAGCTTCAGAAACACGTATTTTTCAGCATCATTAATGGAAACCAACGTCTGCAACAACTCACCTGAAGCTATTCACAGGAAAGAGAAATAAAAACATCCTGACCTTTAGCATTAGGGCGTAACTTCTGTAAACACTGAGAACCTTACGGCAGAGAGCCACCTTTCCCAGCACAGAGTGTATTCCATATTTTCCTCAGGAAACTAAAGATCCAATGTATAAATTAGAAATCATATATTTCTTCAAAGTATTAATTTTTAAAGCGGCCAAAATTGCTAACAACCAGGGCAAGTACGGATTTATAAATTACGTGCTCGGTACATAGTATACGTTGTGAATTTGCATGCATATTAAATGCAAATAACCAGAAGAGCGTAACATTAAAGCTTCAAATTTATATGTGCAAAAGACACTAAATTCTAACACTGAAATTCTTCCCAGAAAAAAAATTAACTCCCCACATCCCCTGTGATTTCTGTAGTCAGTGGAGCAGTCTCTGTGCAGAGTTCAGGAAGAATATAACTTGTACCTGCCATGCCCACCCCACTCAGTAGGCAGAGCAGACAAGAGCACCTGGAATCATGTGAGACAGTAATAAGGTGGTGATACTGCCCAGCTTTTCTAAGTTTGTTGCCTTTTTTTAAATAGTAATTTGACAGGGAAAAAAATGTACCACTAAAACGGCCACCTTTGGATCACTAAGAGAGCCATTCATCATCGTAAAAATTTCAATATAGACAAAATGGGACAGAACGCAACGGATGCTGCTCACCAACATGAAAACCAGAGTTTTGTGATGGTCAGATGTGACATGTCAACTTGGTCAGCTTTGGTGCCCAGTGATTTGATCCAACACTAGCCAAGATGTGGTTGCAAAGGTATTTTTGTAGATGTGATTGACATAAAGAGACTCCTTTGGAATCCCAGGGCCTCATACAATCGGTTAACGGTCTTAAGAGCAAAAACTGAGTTTCCAGGAGAAAAAGGAATTCGCCCTGAAAACGACAGAAATCTAATCTATGTTTTTAACCTGTTGACTTCCCCTATAGATTCCAGATTCAAGGCTCTAACATCAACTCCTGCCTGCTGGCTAGCCCAGTGAGTTTTAGACTTGTGTGATTCCACCATTGTGTGGACCAGTTACTTAAAATAAATATACTACACACACACACACACACACACACACACACACACACACACACACACATGCATGTTTCTCTTGATTCTGTTTCTCTGGAAAACCCTGACTGATATAAGATTTGAGAGGATTTCCCATTTAGAACAAAGTAGTCAGAATTAGAATCCATCCTAGAGGCTGGATGAGTACTGCTTGATTTTGATTACAGTGTAAAGATTAATGTATTATTTTCTTAATTTTGAGACATATAACATTATATACAGTATGCAACTATGAGAATGGAAAAATTGATATCCTCACCAATGTTGCAAAAGGAATTTGCATGTCATTATTAAATGCAAATAACCAGAAGAGCGTAACATTAAAGCTTCAAATTTATATGTGCAAAAGACACTAAATTCTAACACTGAAATTCTTCCCAGAAAAAAAATTAACTCCCCACATCCCTGTGATTTCTGTAGTCAGTGGAGCAGTCTCTGTGCAGAGTTCAGGAAGAATATAACTTGTACCTGCCATGCCCACCCCACTCAGTAGGCAGAGCAGACAAGAGCACCTGGAATCATGTGAGACAGTAATAAGGTGGTGATACTGCCCAGCTTTTCTAAGTTTGTTGCCTTTTTTTAAATAGTAATTTGACAGGGAAAAAAATGTACCACTAAAACGGCCACCTTTGGATCACTAAGAGAGCCATTCATCATCGTAAAAATTTCAATATAGACAAAATGGGACAGAACGCAACGGATGCTGCTCACCAACATGAAAACCAGAGTTTTGTGATGGTCAGATGTGACATGTCAACTTGGTCAGCTTTGGTGCCCAGTGATTTGATCCAACACTAGCCAAGATGTGGTTGCAAAGGTATTTTTGTAGATGTGATTGACATAAAGAGACTCCTTTGGAATCCCAGGGCCTCATACAATCGGTTAACGGTCTTAAGAGCAAAAACTGAGTTTCCAGGAGAAAAAGGAATTCGCCCTGAAAACGACAGAAATCTAATCTATGTTTTTAACCTGTTGACTTCCCCTATAGATTCCAGATTCAAGGCTCTAACATCAACTCCTGCCTGCTGGCTAGCCCAGTGAGTTTTAGACTTGTGTGATTCCACCATTGTGTGGACCAGTTACTTAAAATAAATATACTACACACACACACACACACACACACACACACACACACACACACACACATGCATGTTTCTCTTGATTCTGTTTCTCTGGAAAACCCTGACTGATATAAGATTTGAGAGGATTTCCCATTTAGAACAAAGTAGTCAGAATTAGAATCCATCCTAGAGGCTGGATGAGTACTGCTTGATTTTGATTACAGTGTAAAGATTAATGTATTATTTTCTTAATTTTTGAGACATATAACATTATATCAGTTTCAGGTATGCAACATAATGATTCGATATGTGTAAATATTACAAAATGATCACCAAGAATTCTGATTCACATCCATCACCACCCATAGCTATAACCTTTTTCTCTTGGGATGAGAACATTTAAGATCTAGTCTCAGCAATGTGTGAACGTACAATACAGTATTATAAACTAGAGTCACCATGCTCTACCGTACATCCCCATGACTTATTTATTTTATAACTAGAAGTCTCTACCTTTTGAAAACTTTTGCTCATTTTGTCCAAATAGCTCTACCACTTCAGAAGGCAGACCTCTCTCGAAAAGTTCCTTCGTGATAATCATTTAAAGACTTTTCACTCCAGGAAACTGACTCTAAGACAAACAATGGGGAACTGTATTTGTAAAGGAGGCTGGTGAAAATCTCTTGAATGGCTGAACATGCACTTAGCAATACAGGTTTGGAGCGTACCTTGTTTGTATTTTTTTTTTTTATAGATTTATTTATTTATTTATTTTTGGGCGGGGGTCGGGTTGGGGAGGGAGGGGAGCCGGCGCCCCTTGCACTGCAAGGCGGTGTCCTTACCCACTGGACCACCAGGGGAAGCCCCTTGTTTGTACTTATACTGTGAATTTTCTGTAGATGCTACATCTTGGGGAATAAAACTACTCCCTCACTTATGACCCCAAAGCACAAATCATACCATCATCTTTAATAAAGCAAATATCCGTATCAAGTTAAGACCAAACGACTTCAAGGGGTTAGTGCCCCTCTGACCGTTCCTTCTCTGTCGCCTCTCCTCCCTGGCCTCACAAAGCAGCTCACTACGTGTGCTCTCCAGCTTCGGCTCTCCCCCTTTCCTCTTTGCAACAGGAACACTGACCTCCACACCCGGATCCAAGTACTGCGAGCGCAGCCCAGCCCAGGCCTGCGCTTCCTCTCAAGGCCCAATAACCCTTCTCACAGTCTTTTATTTATTGCCAACTGTTGGTTCTCCTGAGCTCAGGAGGAATGGGGGGAAGCGTCAGAGCCCGTCCAAAGGATAATCAATCCGTTTAACAAATTGCTATCTTTTACAAACTGTTCCATTTCCACGGTTCCACGACTTGTAAGCGGGAAAGAGAACTGACCTACTCTGGAAGGCATCTGGGCATTTGCTGCCTAATTTTTTGGATAGCCCCGATCGGTAGGGGTGGGAGGAGTTCTCTGCGGTATCCAAGACCAATCTCTTCTCTTTCTCCCTTCCTCATGGCAGACCATCTCACCACGTGTTCATCTCCTTCCTCTTCCTCCTAGTGTCTGGATAACCCGCACCAAGAATCACATTCCCTAAATGTCACGTTGATCATGTCATTTGTTGCCAAGTATTCCACATGTTTTTTCAGAAAATTAAATCTCCCTCCCAGATCTCAAGTCCACCAGCGGACTCCCTGCCTCCCCACCGCCCAGTCTTCTTTTCTAGCCCCGCCCACTCCCTGGCCCCATCCCTGCCCCGCCCCTTTCTCTGCTCTCCTAGAAGGTGGTGCTAACCCTTCTCTCCTGTGACTCCTTGCCTAATATATTCCTGCTCTCCTTTGAATCTCTACTTGGAACAGAATGCCCTTAACTTTATTTTTAAAAGAACTCCTGCTCATTCTTTGTAGGAACATTCAACAGCTGACGGGCTTCCCGGATCCCACATAGTAAATAACTAACTCACCAAGGTTTTCCACCATTCAGGATTCAGATCCTGAGGTTGGGACTCATGTACAGCTCACATCCAGGTAATCTTAGGGCAAAAAGTCAGTAACCACCTGAGTCGATCTCATTTGAAAGCACCCCTGTTTGTTTCAATCTCTGAACAAAGTCACAAATCAGATACTCCCAAATTTAACCTTTCCTCTTGGCAAATTCTCTTAGACAGGGAAACTGGTCTACACAAGTATTATTAGGCATGCATATCAGGAACACTGACCTCCAGCACCGGAATCCAAGTACTGCGAGCGCAGCCCAGCCCAGGCCTGCGCTTCCTCTCAAGGCCCAATAACCCTTCTCACAGTCTTTTATTTATTGCCAACTGTTGGTTCTCCTGAGCTCAGGAGGAATGGGGGGAAGCGTCAGAGCCCGTCCAAAGGATAATCAATCCGTTTAACAAATTGCTATCTTTTACAAACTGTTCCATTTCCACGGTTCCACGACTTGTAAGCGGGAAAGAGAACTGACCTACTCTGGAAGGCATCTGGGCATTTGCTGCCTAATTTTTTGGATAGCCCCGATCGGTAGGGGTGGGAGGAGTTCTCTGCGGTATCCAAGACCAATCTCTTCTCTTTCTCCCTTCCTCATGGCAGACCATCTCACCACGTGTTCATCTCCTTCCTCTTCCTCCTAGTGTCTGGCTAACCCCCACTCAGAATCACCTTCCCTAAATGTCACGTTGATCATGTCATTTGTTGCCAAGTATTCCACATGTTTTTTCAGAAAATTAAATCTCCCTCCCAGATCTCAAGTCCACCAGCGGACTCCCTGCCTCCCCACCGCCCAGTCTTCTTTTCTAGCCCCGCCCACTCCCTGGCCCCATCCCTGCCCCGCCCCTTTCTCTGCTCTCCTAGAAGGTGGTGCTAACCCTTCTCTCCTGTGACTCCTTGCCTAATATATTCCTGCTCTCCTTTGAATCTCTACTTGGAACAGAATGCCCTTAACTTTATTTTTAAAAGAACTCCTGCTCATTCTTTGTAGGAACATTCAACAGCTGACGGGCTTCCCGGATCCCACATAGTAAATAACTAACTCACCAAGGTTTTCCACCATTCAGGATTCAGATCCTGAGGTTGGGACTCATGTACAGCTCACATCCAGGTAATCTTAGGGCAAAAAGTCAGTAACCACCTGAGTCGATCTCATTTGAAAGCACCCCTGTTTGTTTCAATCTCTGAACAAAGTCACAAATCAGATACTCCCAAATTTAACCTTTCCTCTTGGCAAATTCTCTTAGACAGGGAAACTGGTCTACACAAGTATTATTAGGCATGCATATCAGGATACATTTCCCATTGTGATTTATGCACATGTTACAAACAGTTACGGCTGTAGTTTGGGAAAATTGTTTTTTAAATATTTAATAGCCATTAAATGGGTAAAATAATGCTCTGGGCCTTATGGAACAGTGAGAAGTCATTCAAGCCCTTTTTGCAAGTATTTGCAATTGTAATCAGTAATTCCAGCAGAAAGAATGCCAATGGTTTTCAATCATCACTGGTAAAAATGTAAATTCTTTAAAATTAAGACTGCAGTTCACCTGCATTAATCGACTGCTGATGCAAGCTGGGACTATTTCCTAGGAGTCTGAGTGGCTTAACATCAAGACATGCCACCGACTCCATCCACATTCTTCCACATAGAACACGCCTTATTCTGAACCTCTCAAAAGACTAAACAGGGAGAGGCGATGAGAGCGGTTGTAGAACAAAAGGGAAAATGAAGCAGAGAGACCTCGGGCTAAGAGTATAAAGCCCTTGAGAGGGTTTTAAGGACATTTTAGAGTCCTGAGAAATGAAGACAAATCAGCAGGCCCATTATATCAGCAGAAAATTAAAGCGCTTTTGTTTCCCATTTCAGCCTTGAATACGGAGGGCGACAAAGGGACCACGGGCTCCTTCTTCTCTGTAGAAGGAGAGGGAGCGGGCATCACTCCGTATTCTGAAGTGCCTTTCTCCTTCTCCAGATGATTAGGGAAGAGCTTCCCATTTCCTAACTCTTCTCTTGAAACATTATTACTTATTTCACCAGGAGCACGTTAAAGGGACAGCCAGAAAATAATTAAGAGATTCACAACACAAGCTCTATTCCCCATTCACTTCAACTTCTCTTCTTTTTAGTCTAAGATGCCGTTTATTATCCGATGCATTGTTCTTTACTGTAATTCTTGAGACCAAGTGGAAAATACGGTATGTGGCTAATCCACAAACTGAAGAGTCCAACTCTTTGCGACTCCCATGGACTGTAGCCCCGCCAAGGCTCCTGTGTCCATGAATTTCTTCATGTCAGAATACTGGAGTGGATAGCCATTCCCTTCTCCAGGGGATCATCCCAACCCAGGGATGGAACCCAGATCTCCTGCACTGCAGGCAAATTCTTTACCATCTGAGCCACCAGGGAAGCCCAGTACTTGGCACAACATGAAACACACAGCATGTGGATAATTCCACAAGCTGAAGGGCCTCTGAATTTAAGAAATGAGCCATATTCCACAAGTGCGTACATTTTATTGCCTCATCTCATGGAAAGGGAACCAAATCAACTCCTTCTCGTCCCTGGATGAGGTAAAGTAAGCATTAAGCCCTTTTGCAAGTGTTTGCAATTGTAATCAGTAATTCCAGCAGAAAGAATGCCAATGGTTTTCAATCATCACTGGTAAAAATGTAAATTCTTTAAAATTAAGACTGCAGTTCACCTGCATTAATCGACTGCTGATGCAAGCTGGGACTATTTCCTAGGAGTCTGAGTGGCTTAACATCAAGACATGCCACCGACTCCATCCACATTCTTCCACATAGAACACGCCTTATTCTGAACCTCTCAAAAGACTAAACAGGGAGAGGCGATGAGAGCGGTTGTAGAACAAAAGGGAAAATGAAGCAGAGAGACCTCGGGCTAAGAGTATAAAGCCCTTGAGAGGGTTTTAAGGACATTTTAGAGTCCTGAGAAATGAAGACAAATCAGCAGGCCCATTATATCAGCAGAAAATTAAAGCGCTTTTGTTTCCCATTTCAGCCTTGAATACGGAGGGCGACAAAGGGACCACGGGCTCCTTCTTCTCTGTAGAAGGAGAGGGAGCGGGCATCACTCCGTATTCTGAAGTGCCTTTCTCCTTCTCCAGATGATTAGGGGAAGAGCTTCCCATTTCCTAACTCTTCTCTTGAAACATTATTACTTATTTCACCAGGAGCACGTTAAAGGGACAGCCAGAAAATAATTAAGAGATTCACAACACAAGCTCTATTCCCCATTCACTTCAACTTCTCTTCTTTTTAGTCTAAGATGCCGTTTATTATCCGATGCATTGTTCTTTACTGTAATTCTTGAGACCAAGTGGAAAATACGGTATGTGGCTAATCCACAAACTGAAGAGTCCAACTCTTTGCGACTCCCATGGACTGTAGCCCCGCCAAGGCTCCTGTGTCCATGAATTTCTTCATGTCAGAATACTGGAGTGGATAGCCATTCCCTTCTCCAGGGGATCATCCCAACCCAGGGATGGAACCCAGATCTCCTGCACTGCAGGCAAATTCTTTACCATCTGAGCCACCAGGGAAGCCCAGTACTTGGCACAACATGAAACACACAGCATGTGGATAATTCCACAAGCTGAAGGGCCTCTGAATTTAAGAAATGAGCCATATTCCACAAGTGCGTACATTTTATTGCCTCATCTCATGGAAAGGGAACCAAATCAACTCCTTCTCGTCCCTGGATGAGGTAAAAGGTCTAGATGATCTAACAGGACCATACCAGCAATATTCCTCCAGAAACAGTCTGTATTTATACTGATTTGTTCAGGACACGGTCTGGCCAGTCAAGCAACACTGGGCTCACAGGTCAACGGCATGCGACTCATTCAGTCATTACTTGGGAGTCAGCTTCCACATCTAGAAGTCAGTGCATCCTGAGGGGTAGGTCTCAGCACACAGCAGGTGGGGCCAGGGGTAGCTGGCGCCTCTGGACAGGTCAGAGCTGGCCCTCAGCTGGCCCTCAGTGTCCTCATGGCACTGCGGAGGAGCCCTTAACACGTCCGAGAACGCCCCCGTCAACAGGCTGCTCCACATGAAGGTGGGGCTCTGGAAAGTTGGGGAGGGAGACCTGGTGGGCAAAGCTCCAGGTATCAGCTCTCCAAATTCTCCTATTATAGGTTTTGGAAACTTCTGATGGGTGCTAATGTGCCCTTCCATTAGCATCCAAGTTACCTGTGAGGTTCCAGCTCTGACAATGAAGAGGCATTTTACAACTTAAGAGTCCTGCCATCATCTTCAATGACTTATTAGGAAAAAAAAACCTCAATGGGCAATATCAGAGTATTGCATTTATAGGACAAGAAAAAAAAAAGGATGGGGCTTCACTGGTGGCCCAGTGGGTAAAGAGTCCGCCTTGCAGTGCATGGGGCACCGGTTCACTCCCTGGCCCTGGAAGATCCCATGTGCCGCGGTGCGGCTGGACCGGTGTGTCCAATGACGAGCCAGTGCTCGGGAGCGCATGCGCCCAGAGCTGGTGCTCTGCAAGGAGGGAGGACACTGCAATGGGAGGCCCACACAGGCCAAAGAACAAAGATGCATGCAAATGAATATGGAAATACAAGAGGCATGATTGGGGGGAAAATTTTTAAAAAGGGGCCATCTGAAGTTCTTTACCATCTGAGCCACCAGGGAAGCCCAGTACTTGGCAACATGAAACACACAGCATGTGGATAATTCCACAAGCTGAAGGGCCTCTGAATTTAAGAAATGAGCCATATTCCACAAGTGCGTACATTTTATTGCCTCATCTCATGGAAAGGGAACCAAATCAACTCCTTCTCGTCCCTGGATGAGGTAAAAGGTCTAGATGATCTAACAGGACCATACCAGCAATATTCCTCCAGAAACAGTCTGTATTTATACTGATTTGTTCAGGACACGGTCTGGCCAGTCAAGCAACACTGGGCTCACAGGTCAACGGCATGCGACTCATTCAGTCATTACTTGGGAGTCAGCTTCCACATCTAGAAGTCAGTGCATCCTGAGGGGTAGGTCTCAGCACACAGCAGGTGGGGCCAGGGGTAGCTGGCGCCTCTGGACAGGTCAGAGCTGGCCCTCAGCTGGCCCTCAGTGTCCTCATGGCACTGCGGAGGAGCCCTTAACACGTCCGAGAACGCCCCCGTCAACAGGCTGCTCCACATGAAGGTGGGGCTCTGGAAAGTTGGGGAGGGAGACCTGGTGGGCAAAGCTCCAGGTATCAGCTCTCCAAATTCTCCTATTATAGGTTTTGGAAACTTCTGATGGGTGCTAATGTGCCCTTCCATTAGCATCCAAGTTACCTGTGAGGTTCCAGCTCTGACAATGAAGAGGCATTTTACAACTTAAGAGTCCTGCCATCATCTTCAATGACTTATTAGGAAAAAAAAACCTCAATGGGCAATATCAGAGTATTGCATTTATAGGACAAGAAAAAAAAAAGGATGGGGCTTCACTGGTGGCCCAGTGGGTAAAGAGTCCGCCTTGCAGTGCATGGGGCACCGGTTCACTCCCTGGCCCTGGAAGATCCCATGTGCCGCGGTGCGGCTGGACCGGTGTGTCCAATGACGAGCCAGTGCTCGGGAGCGCATGCGCCCAGAGCTGGTGCTCTGCAAGGAGGGAGGACACTGCAATGGGAGGCCCACACAGGCCAAAGAACAAAGATGCATGCAAATGAATATGGAAATACAAGAGGCATGATTGGGGGGAAAATTTTTTAAAAAAGGATGAAAGCAATTGAATTTTTAAATATAATTTTAACTCTTGTAAAATTTGTAATAGTGGTGAAACAGCTTGACTATTTCTTCTTCACTGCCTGTATAGCATCTGACAGTGACTAACATGCACACCAGGAGGAGAATCACTGAGATTTTGATCAAGAATATTATGGAGGTAATTTGGGCAAAAAAGCAATATGAAATGAAGTTGTACAGGAAAGCAAATTCAAGTTTCTTATTAGAAAATTTGAAAAGAGTTTATTTGGAAGGTTCTTATCTATACAACAGTCCCCAGACGGATGCCCTCAACCAGGTTATTAAGTGTCTGTTCCTATGGGCACCACAATGAGGTGAAATTGAGGGCTGATTTAAATAATATGCTTATGTTACTAGCTCTCGAATTTTCAACTTTAGGTACTACCTATTGACCTGCCCACTAGGAAGATGAGGGTCTGCTTGTTTTATCCGCATATACTTGTCCCATGTTCCTATCTTTTCATATTTCTAGCACAATTTTGTTCATGTTAAATACCCTTTCTGATGTCATTGTAACTACAGAGACACATGGACTTTTTAAGAGCATCCTGGCTGGCTCACTGATAAAGAATCCACCTGCCAATGCTAGAGATACAGGACATGAGGGTTCGATCCCTGGGTTGGGGAGATCCCCTGAAGGAGGAAATGGCAACCTGCTCCAGTATTCTTGCCTGGGAAATCCCATGGACAGAGGAGCCTGGTGGGCTACAGTTCATGGGTTTGCAAAGAGTTGGCCACGACTGAGCATACCAAGCAAACATGCATTATTAATACTATTCTATGATTAATTTCCTTTTCTGTATTACTTTTTGTCCTTTCTGGCGCCTTGCAGTGCATGGGGCACCGGTTCACTCTGGCCCTGGAAGATCCCATGTGCAGTGCGCTGGACCGGTGTGGCCAATGACGAGCCAGTGCTCGGGAGCGCATGCGCCCAGAGCTGGTGCTCTGCAAGGAGGGAGGACACTGCAATGGGAGGCCCACACAGGCCAAAGAACAAAGATGCATGCAAATGAATATGGAAATACAAGAGGCATGATTGGGGGGAAAATTTTTTAAAAAAGGATGAAAGCAATTGAATTTTTAAATATAATTTTAACTCTTGTAAAATTTGTAATAGTGGTGAAACAGCTTGACTATTTCTTCTTCACTGCCTGTATAGCATCTGACAGTGACTAACATGCACACCAGGAGGAGAATCACTGAGATTTTGATCAAGAATATTATGGAGGTAATTTGGGCAAAAAAGCAATATGAAATGAAGTTGTACAGGAAAGCAAATTCAAGTTTCTTATTAGAAAATTTGAAAAGAGTTTATTTGGAAGGTTCTTATCTATACAACAGTCCCCAGACGGATGCCCTCAACCAGGTTATTAAGTGTCTGTTCCTATGGGCACCACAATGAGGTGAAATTGAGGGCTGATTTAAATAATATGCTTATGTTACTAGCTCTCGAATTTTCAACTTTAGGTACTACCTATTGACCTGCCCACTAGGAAGATGAGGGTCTGCTTGTTTTATCCGCATATACTTGTCCCATGTTCCTATCTTTTCATATTTCTAGCACAATTTTGTTCATGTTAAATACCCTTTCTGATGTCATTGTAACTACAGAGACACATGGACTTTTTAAGAGCATCCTGGCTGGCTCACTGATAAAGAATCCACCTGCCAATGCTAGAGATACAGGACATGAGGGTTCGATCCCTGGGTTGGGGAGATCCCCTGAAGGAGGAAATGGCAACCTGCTCCAGTATTCTTGCCTGGGAAATCCCATGGACAGAGGAGCCTGGTGGGCTACAGTTCATGGGTTTGCAAAGAGTTGGCCACGACTGAGCATACCAAGCAAACATGCATTATTAATACTATTCTATGATTAATTTCCTTTTCTGTATTACTTTTTGTCCTTTCTGGAATTAACCTCTGTTGCATTTTATTTGGGTTACTTTTCTTATATATTTACCATGAGGTTATCCCCAAAGCCTCCCCTAGTTTTGTAAACTTCTCAGTTCAAATACTGAGTTGGACCATAAAGAAGACTGAGCGCTAAAGAATTGATGCCTTTCAACTACGGTGTTGGAGAAGAACCTTAAGAGTCCTGGACGGCAAGGAAATCAAACCAGTCATTGCTAAAGGAAATCATCCCTGAATGTTCATTGGAAAGACTGATGCTGAATCTGAAGCTCCAATTCTTTGGCAACCAGATGTGAAGAGACGACTCATTGGAAAATGCTGGGAAAGACTGAAGGCAGAAAGAGAAGAGGACGGCAGAGGACAGGGTGATTGGATGGTATCACTGAATCAATGGACATGAGTTTGAGTAAGCTCCAGAAGATGGTGAAGGACAGGGAAGCCTGGCATGCTGCAGTCCATGGGGTCACAAAGTCGGACATGACTCAGCAACTGAACAGGACAAACACATCAGGAGTTTCATCAATGTGACCATCTTTAAGAGGTCTCTCCTTAAAGACCACAAATTACTCCTGTTAAGCTCAGTGGGTCACCTGTCCCTCTCCATGGTGGGCTCTTATGCTGCTCCTGTCTCCGGGATCTGGGCCCTGATTATTTGTCTCTCCTTGGTTTACCCTGCCATTTATTGGAGCATTGTCAAATTTCATGATGATGCAATGGTTTTATCTTTTAAATAGGAAACTTCTTTTGTTTGGAGAAGGAAACAGCAATCCACTCCAGTGTTCTTGCCTGGGGAATCCCACAGACAGAGCAGCCTGGCAGGCTACAGTCCATGGGGTCTCAAAGAGTCAGACACAACTGAGTGACTATCACTATCTTTGGTTAGAGGAATTCTGTTGAATTATTCCTTTGATGGTTTTCTGTCCTCTGTTTTCCATATTCTCTCAAGCTGGGTGCTACTATTTTTGAACACTGGACCTCACGGAGAAATCCTATAAATTTCTTGTTGTTTTTCTATGTTACTTTCTATTCTTTCTCTTTTTTACTTCATAGTCTGGGAAATTTCCTTATCTCCAAAGTCTTACCAATTCTCTTCTGTTTCCTGGTTGTAATGCCACACCTTATATAACATTTCTTCTTCCTGCAAAGGTTCTATTTCTTCTAGGTTGCTTTTTTCTGTGTGCATGGTTTGCTGTCTGTCTCTCATAACAGACACTTAAAAAATATCCAATGATCTTTGGCTGCCTGTGATAATTAAGGGAAGCCAAAAGGAAAGAAGGCTGTATGGTGGGGAGGAGCGGAGGGAGTGGAAAGAGAGTGAGGATTTATTTTAGGATTGTTCTAGTTAGGCCTCTTCTTTGGGGAACCCCTGATGTCAGCATTCTTGTGTTTTATTTATTTTTTACATTTTTTTTTTTTGGTCACTTCTATTGGTCTTTCATTTATCTATTTTCATCCATCTTTGTTCTTTGGCTCCTGTGGGCCTCCCATCGCAGTGGCCTCTCTCGCTGCAGAGCACTGGCTCTGGGCGGATGCACTCCAGAGCTCCGGCTCGGTAACTGGACACATCGGTCCAGCCGCTTTGCGGCACGTGGGATCTTCCCAGGCCAGGGATCGAACCGGCACCCCTTGCGCTGCAAGGCGGTGTCCTTACCCACTGAACCACCAGGGAAGCCCCTTGTGTTTTATTTTTATTTCAGAATTCCAGGGATACAGGTAAGGCATCATCCTGTGCCCTCAGGCTAGGAGGCAGGGAGAAGACAGTAGTAGCTGTGATTGGTAAATCAGTGCAGTCTCCCTGATTTCAAGACTATGTATGGATAATATCACTTTCAACTTTCCCTGACCCCTTCTAATACAGGAGCCTCTATTTTATCATCTCTACAATAAACAAAACAAAACAAAACCAAAAAAACCTCCATTCCTATGTTGGAGCAGAAGATGGCAGTTACCTGCTTGTGTAGAACTGGGGAGCAGATCTGAACTTTCAACCAATACTCCTGACTTTAGTCCTATCTTCACTGTCATTTAAAAGGAGTTCTTATCGTGGAGAATTCCTGAGCTTCTGTAGAATCTGTTAGTGTAAATTAGGCCACTTCTTCCTTTCTCCTCTGCTCAGTAAGCTACGCTCATCCACTCGTATCCCAGATTCCAAAATGCCATGGCTGTTGCCCCCACTCCTTTGTTATTTTAGGTGGGTTACTGGTTTTGTTTGTTTGTTTGTTTTTTCCAAAAGAAAAATCATTTAAATGTCATTTTCATGGTGTCTTGAGAAGTATCAGGAACTGAAAGGTGTATTATTTTTAACTTGAAACCTATTAGTCACTCTTCAACCTTCCACACTGACATTCAAATGGGGATTATTTAATGTTAAAAAAAAAACACTTCAAACCATTCAGACAAAGTGCACCATTCAGGAGGAATTTGTTGTTATTGTTTCCTCACTAAGTGATGTCCAACTCTTTGCCACTCCATGGACTGTAACCCTCCAAGCTCTTCGGTCCAAGGGATTTCTCAGGTAAGGATATTAGAATAGGTTACCATTTCCTTCTTCAAGGGATCTTCCTGATCCAGAAATTGAACCTGCATTGCCTGCATTGGCAGGTATATATATATATACATATATATATATATATTTTTTTTTTTACTGTATTTGTTTATTTAGGGCAAGGCAGGCTGGGGAGGGGGTGGGTGGGCCACTTCTATTGGTCTTTCATTTATCTGTTTTCATCCGTCTTTGTTCTTTGGTCCATGTGGGCCTCCCATCGCAGTGGCCTCTGTGGTCGCAGAGCACCGGCTCTGGGCACATGCACTCCAGAGCTCCGGCTCGGTGAATGGACACATCGGTCCAGCCGCTCTGCAGCACGTGGGATCTTCCCAGGCCAGGGATCCAACTGGTACCCCTTGCAGTGCCAGGCGGTGTCCTTACACACTGGACCACCAGGGAAGCCCTTAAACTCAGTTTTGAAAAATCAACAGCACAGGGCATTTCTCTTGAAGAGTCTACATAATGTGTATTAGATACAAAGTAACCAATTGAGAAGTAAGGTTTACTTAATGCAGGCTAATGCAGCTGGCAGAAGAATAAAAAGTTCTTCTCTTTAAAATACAGCTGGCTTTAAGTCTTGATTCTCAAGTTTTTCACCATAGTGGGTCCTTAAGATGCTGAAATCTTTTTTTTTTTTTTTTTTACATTTTGGCTTCTTTTACCGTTTTTTTATTTACTTCTTTTCATCCTTCTTTACTCTTTGGCCTGTGTGGGCCTCACATCTCAGCGGCCTCTCTCTCTGCAGAGCGCCGGCCCCGGGCCCATGCGCTCTAGAGCCCTGGCTCCTAATTGGACACGCCAGTCCAGCTGCTCCACTGCACATGGGATCTTCCTGGGCCAGGGATCAAACCGGTGCCTCATGCACTGCAAGGTGAACTCTTTACCTATTGGACCACCAGGGAAGCCCTGAAATCACTTAAAAAAAAAAAAAATTCACTACGAACTTGTGCAAAGAGATACAGTGCAATATTGTACTTTTCAGTGATGTTCCAGTTTTAAAATTACACTCCTCTAGAGATAGAAAACACCATTATCATATGCTCAGTTACTAAATCCTGTCTGACTCTTTGCGACCCTACTGTAGCCCGCCAGACCCCTCTGTCCATGCGATTGTCCAGACAACAATACTGGAGTGGGTTGCCATTTCTTCTTCCAGGGAATCTTCCCGACCCAGGGACTGAACCCACGTCTCCTGTGTCTCCTTCCTTGGCAGGCAGATTCTTTACCACTGAGCCATCTGGGAGGCCCAACTACTGGTAAAACAACTTCATTACTGTGTACCTGAAACTCTCTGGGTCCTCACACCATTTATCTCACTGAAATAAATGTTGTCACAACACAGTTCTTGATAACGCACAATTTTAAGGAAGAGCACATTTGCCTTGGGCAGAGTGACTCTAATTCCATTATGAGAAGCATTTCAAGGAGAGCCTGTGTGACAATGGGAGAGACCAATGCAGAGACCAATCTGCCTCCCTCATCAGGCCCTGGGTGGAGCCGGTGAGAGCTGAGTGTGGACATGGGAGAAGTCTACATAGGGATGCTCTTCAGAGCAAGGGTGGGGAAGGGACCCTCTGATATAGCACAGGGAGCCCAGCTACAGGCTCTGTGATGACCTACAGGGTAGGATCAGGGAGCATATACAGGTATACACACAGCTGCTTCACATAGGGTTTTACTATATGTAGCAGAAACTATCCAACACTGTAGAGCAGTTAACTTCCAATTTAAAAAAATAAAATAAAGCACGTGAGCCTATAACTTTGGAGATGAAGGAGAGGCCTATAAGTTTTCTGAAGAGGCAGTGACGCCATCAAAGGGATATTCCCCCCAAAATGTAACCTGCCAGTGCTCTAGTGGGCTCAACACCTAATCACAGGAAACATCAGGCCCTAAGTAACGCAGAGACCAAAGACACGAGAGACTGGCCCAGGCTTCCTGGTAGCAGACGGGATACTCATCGCAGAGATCAATGAAATGGAGTCCACTCCACTTACCATGCTATGAACACAACTCATCAAGGAAAAGCAACGGGTCTGTGTTAGTACCAACGAAAGGACTTACGTTAAAGCTGTGTTTCAACAAAATCTGTGGTCTCCTCTGGATTTTTACTCAAGCAAAAGCCTTCCTGAGTATCTACTATGTACGAGGCAAGCAGGCTTTGCTCATCACTTTGCCTCGTTACCTTATACACTGAATGTAAAAAATTCCAGCTAATTGATTTCACAGACTGATTGATGTTCTTCTGTAAGAACAACAGATTGATTTTTATAGACAGCAATACTAATTCTTCCATGCGATTGTCCAGACAATACTGGGGGCCATTTCTTCTTCCAGGAATCTTCCCGACCCAGGGACTGAACCCACGTCTCCTGTGTCTCCTTCCTTGGCAGGCAGATTCTTTACCACTGAGCCATCTGGGAGGCCCAACTACTGGTAAAACAACTTCATTACTGTGTACCTGAAACTCTCTGGGTCCTCACACCATTTATCTCACTGAAATAAATGTTGTCACAACACAGTTCTTGATAACGCACAATTTTAAGGAAGAGCACATTTGCCTTGGGCAGAGTGACTCTAATTCCATTATGAGAAGCATTTCAAGGAGAGCCTGTGTGACAATGGGAGAGACCAATGCAGAGACCAATCTGCCTCCCTCATCAGGCCCTGGGTGGAGCCGGTGAGAGCTGAGTGTGGACATGGGAGAAGTCTACATAGGGATGCTCTTCAGAGCAAGGGTGGGGAAGGGACCCTCTGATATAGCACAGGGAGCCCAGCTACAGGCTCTGTGATGACCTACAGGGTAGGATCAGGGAGCATATACATGTATACACACAGCTGCTTCACGTAGTTATACTATATGTAGCAGAAACTATCCAACACTGTAGAGCAGTTAACTTCCAATTTAAAAAAATAAAATAAAGCACGTGAGCCTATAACTTTGGAGATGAAGGAGAGGCCTATAAGTTTTCTGAAGAGGCAGTGACGCCATCAAAGGGATATTCCCCCCAAAATGTAACCTGCCAGTGCTCTAGTGGGCTCAACACCTAATCACAGGAAACATCAGGCCCTAAGTAACGCAGAGACCAAAGACACGAGAGACTGGCCCAGGCTTCCTGGTAGCAGACGGGATACTCATCGCAGAGATCAATGAAATGGAGTCCACTCCACTTACCATGCTATGAACACAACTCATCAAGGAAAAGCAACGGGTCTGTGTTAGTACCAACGAAAGGACTTACGTTAAAGCTGTGTTTCAACAAAATCTGTGGTCTCCTCTGGATTTTTACTCAAGCAAAAGCCTTCCTGAGTATCTACTATGTACGAGGCAAGCAGGCTTTGCTCATCACTTTGCCTCGTTACCTTATACACTGAATGTAAAAAATTCCAGCTAATTGATTTCACAGACTGATTGATGTTCTTCTGTAAGAACAACAGATTGATTTTTTTATAGACAGCAATACTAATTCTTCCATTATGTTCTCCTCTCTCGGTGCACAGAGTCCAATCGACTTTAGGACCATGTCAATGTGAAGAGCAGGAGAGAGGCATTAGGAGAACAAGGTCCATTAGGCCCAATATTGCTTCAATTACTTTAATTCCATTATTCCTGTTCATATTACTCCAGTAATCGATACTCCCTTTCAGTTATTCATGTTTACCCTTTTCAAAATCACAAGTAATAGGATTATGGTCTTTTGAGCTCAGTGGCAACAGACCTTCATAAATACATTTCTGAATTTGTGATTGTCTCCAGATCTCCTCCAGAGAAGTCTTAAATTGAATCAAGCCATCCAGGGGCCATCTCCTAGAAAGATGCAGAGCCTCTTAATGCGATATCGGTACTCTTACCTGTTATGTCATTTGTCACTCACTGTCAAGACAGGCACACTTGGCTTAATGGCTTTCTAAGTCTCTCCTTCCCACGTCCCAGCCTTAGGGTCGTTTAACTAGCTTTCCAAGTGGACATCCCTTCTGTCCTTTTTCGAGCTTTCTCTTTAATATAATCCTCCTCCCTTGACCTGCAGTATTCTGCCTTGTGAGAGTGTTGTCCGGATCTTACATTAACCACTGCCTCTTCCGCATGGCAAGTAATCAATCCCTCAGTTCCACCTCTGAAGCAGCCTTACAAATTACAAGAACTCTGTCTTCCCTGCATTTTTTAAAGACTCATCAATGCAGCCTCTACTCTTTGTAAGAAACCATGCTTTCGGCGCCAACAGGACACTATATATAATGCGGCCCTTCCCCCAAGCGCCTGCCAGCCCTCTGAGGTGTGAATGAACTGACCTACGATTCCAGAGAAGAAGATGAGCCTTGTGATGTGAAGAGTTTGTTAAAAGATCCCTTGGAGTGAAGAAGAGGTCAACTGTGAGTGGAAAGAAGTTTCCTGAAGGGCATGGATTGAAGTGAGGTTCTGAAGGATGTGAAGGTGCTGAAGATGGAGGCTGGGAGGAAAGGAACAAAGACTTTGTAAAAATTTTCATCACTTTGCCTCGTTACCTTATACACTGAATGTAAAAAATTCCAGCTAATTGATTTCACAGACTGATTGATGTTCTTCTGTAAGAACAACAGATTGATTTTTATAGACAGCAATACTAATTCTTCCATTATGTTCTCCTCTCGGTGCACAGAGTCCAATCGACTTTAGGACCATGTCAATGTGAAGAGCAGGAGAGAGGCATTAGGAGAACAAGGTCCATTAGGCCCAATATTGCTTCAATTACTTTAATTCCATTATTCCTGTTCATATTACTCCAGTAATCGATACTCCCTTTCAGTTATTCATGTTTACCCTTTTCAAAATCACAAGTAATAGGATTATGGTCTTTTGAGCTCAGTGGCAACAGACCTTCATAAATACATTTCTGAATTTGTGATTGTCTCCAGATCTCCTCCAGAGAAGTCTTAAATTGAATCAAGCCATCCAGGGGCCATCTCCTAGAAAGATGCAGAGCCTCTTAATGCGATATCGGTACTCTTACCTGTTATGTCATTTGTCACTCACTGTCAAGACAGGCACACTTGGCTTAATGGCTTTCTAAGTCTCTCCTTCCCACGTCCCAGCCTTAGGGTCGTTTAACTAGCTTTCCAAGTGGACATCCCTTCTGTCCTTTTTCGAGCTTTCTCTTTAATATAATCCTCCTCCCTTGACCTGCAGTATTCTGCCTTGTGAGAGTGTTGTCCGGATCTTACATTAACCACTGCCTCTTCCGCATGGCAAGTAATCAATCCCTCAGTTCCACCTCTGAAGCAGCCTTACAAATTACAAGAACTCTGTCTTCCCTGCATTTTTTAAAGACTCATCAATGCAGCCTCTACTCTTTGTAAGAAACCATGCTTTCGGCGCCAACAGGACACTATATATAATGCGGCCCTTCCCCCAAGCGCCTGCCAGCCCCTCTGAGGGTGTGAATGAACTGACCTACGATTCCAGAGAAGAAGATGAGCCTTGTGATGTGAAGAGTTTGTTAAAAGATCCCTTGGAGTGAAGAAGAGGTCAACTGTGAGTGGAAAGAAGTTTCCTGAAGGGCATGGATTGAAGTGAGGTTCTGAAGGATGTGAAGGTGCTGAAGATGGAGGCTGGGAGGGGAAAGGAACAAACGGCATGTGGGGATCAGAGCCGACGGACACAGCCAGGACCTCTGACTGCAGAGTGAATGTGGGCCAAAAGGTCCATTTGGGTATTTCATCAGATGGTATGGGAAAACCCAAACGAGCTTTTTGGCCAGCCTGATACAAGCGGGCTCTGAACGTGGACGTGCTGGGTGACACAGGCCTGACTTGCCTTCAGCAGCAGCGAGGCAGTGAAGAGTCTGGCTGAAGACGCGCCCGTTCAAAACGGCAGCCCCAGTGCAGTGGGCAGGATGAACCAGAGGCAACGGCTGCTTGCAGACACGGAAGGAAGGCTCATAATATGTGAGACGGCTCCTGGGGACGGAGGTGCTCTTAGTTTCATGTTTCTTAAACAATGATGGCAATGAGGACTTCATGTTTATTTAATAATATACCAGGCATGGTGGTGGGCATTTTGAAATCATTGTCTCACTTCATACTCACCACGGCCTTGTGAGACAGGCTTCTCCATCAAGGCCCGCCTTCCCGGAGCCTCGGCTGATCTCCCCTCCTCTCTCAGGCTTCTGGCAGAATCAGCCTAACTGCCAGGACTAGGCCACACACCCTGCTCCCCACCCATCCTCGCTAAGCCGCCCACCCTGTCTCCTTTGGAATGTTCTCTCCAGCACCTTGGTCCATCTGACAAGGTTCTACCCCTTTCAACCTCCGCTCAAATGCAACTTTCTCTATAAGGCATTTCAGGAGTCCTGCAAGCCAGCTCCACTGCTCTCTGTCTGAGGAGCTCACAGCACAGAGCACCCGCAGAGCACCAATTCCTGCCTGGTCATCTCCCACCTAAACGGGAATGACCTTGATGTCATCCTCAGAGACAGTTCTGGCACATGGGAGTAGGACGATACTTGAATGAATGAACAAATGACAAAATGGGATGGTCATATGAACAAACAAGGGACAAGGATAAGGAAAGCCTGGAAAGAGGTGGTCATATGTGACAAGGGAAAAGGAAAGGAAAAATAGGAAAGAATTATAGAAAACTTGACAAAGCCTCCTGAGAGCTCAACGTCGGGGGAGCAAGAGATGGAAAAGCATACCAAGCTTCTGAGTTCTCTGCTGGAAGCCCTCCATCATTCTTCATGACTTTTATATTATCAGCTTAAAAGCACTGAGGATAAACTCACAGATTTAAAAGAAACACAAAAGGAACCATCAGGAGACAGAGGCAGAGAAAGAACCCAAAGAGAACAAACACTAAGATTTGTCTCTGAACTTACTCATGTGCTGACATCGTCTAAGAAAGTCTGATAGAATCTTGACAGTACAAGTTATTTAATCAAAATACTTCCCATGCATCATAAATACACCCTAAATTTTCAGAGGTCGTTAAAAAACTACTGTTACTCACTAACTGAAAAAAAAAAAAAACCAAAGTAATCTCCCCTTTAAAAAAATCAGACTTTCATAATGAATATGTGTATTATTATCAGTTCCATAAAACACATATATGAGTTTTCAGAAATCTCCTATTAGTGAAATTAGAGAGTGTAAAATGGAAGCAGGGAAAAGACCTAGCAAGACCAAAATTAGTTTTTAGTTCTCAAGGCACTTGAGGTTTATTTCTGGTTTATTTCTCTTTAATGGCAGAGAAGTATTTGATACACACAAAATAACCTGGTTATTAAAATAAGATTTGTCACAATGCTAAAATGATAGCAATGGATACTTTAGGCACTAAGCAGACTGATTGTTTAGTGGTAAAGAATCTGCCTTCAGGGCTTCCCCTGGTGGTCCAGTGGGTAAGGACACCACCTTGCAGTGCAAGGCGCGCCGGTTTGATCCCTGGCCTGGGAAGATCCCACGTGCCGCGGAGCGGCTGGACGGATGTGTCCAATCACCGAGCCGGAGCTCTGGAGCGCATGCGCTCAGAGCCGGCGCTCTGCGACAACAGATGCCACCGCGATGGGAGGCCCGCAGGAGCCAAAGAACAAAGACAGATGAAAACAGAGAAATGAAAGACCAATGGAAGTGGCCCGCCCGCTCCCCTCCCTCCCCAACCCGACCCCCGCCCTAAATAAATAAATAAATAAATCTTTAAAAAAAAAAAAAAGAATCTGCCTTCAGTGCAGGAGACGTAGGTTTGATCCCTGTGTCGAGAACATCTCCTGGAGAAGGAAATATCAACTTACTCCAGTATTCTTTCCTGGGAAGTCCCATGGACAGAGGAGCCTGGCGGGCTATAATCCATAGGGTTGCAAAAGGGACATGACTTAGCGACTAAACAACAACAGAAGCTGTTTAAGGACAGTTTAATGACCAAGATGCAGTTGCACGTTGAATCTGATGCATCACCATCAAAGGGCTCTTCTACCATTACACGGAGATTGTCACTGTGTGACCAAAGTCAATCATTTTAATTTATGCTCGTAGACATTCTCACACGCCAATGAGGGGATTCACATGGTGAGTTTAGAAGGCTTGTAATCGAGGTAGTATGCCCTTTGATAGAATGGAGAAGATAAGTAAACAGTGGAGGCGTGAAGATGAAGAAGTGACAGAACCATGTATGAGGGTAGTCGGTGGAACACTCTGCCTACAAGCATCGCCCACCCTATAAATATGTGCGATTTCCTTAGGACTAGTGTCAACATAAAAATGCTACAGTGACTTCTTATTTTCATTTCTTACTGCCTGTCATCCTCTACTGCTATCTGTGCCAGCTCCATCCTTTGGCCACGGGATGGTCCCACCCAGAAACAGGAAAGCTTCCACAAGGTTGGGAAGCCTGGAAGTCAAGGATCCCAGCCTACCGGCTGTGCAGCCTCGGGGACGCCAAGCCGGAGCCCCACCGTCGGCCTCTAGGTGTCAGCCCATCTGCCTGTAGCACTAGCTCATCAGTTCAAAGGGTCCCTAAAGACATCCACCTCATTCCTTGGACCAGGTCCCCACGGGTCTTGGACTTCTCTCAGCAAGGGGTATCCTTTGTGGACAGAAAGGTAATCCTTGCCTGGAAGTCACAGTAGACACGTTCAGAAAGCTCTACGCTTGCAGGAAAGAAAGGTTCTCTAAATAAACAAATCTTGAGAAATGGATCATTTAACTGCTCTCTGGAGATCAGCATCCTCATACATGATCAAATTTAAACACGCGCAAGACCACAGCCAATCGTCTGGAGCTGAGGAAACACAGAGAAGAGAGAAGACACACGGGAGACACAGCGAGTCCATCTCAGTAGAGCGTTTAGAGATGAGAGGCCTGGAACAGAATGTTCAATTTAATAAGTGCTAAGTGATGCAGCTGGAAAGAAAGAATAGCCCAGCTAAGCATGATTTAAATGGTATGGAATTAGCTGCTAAGATATCTCGATGTTCTCATGGAGGCCGTGTGTAAATTGGCAGTTCAGCCTGAGACATGGTAGAGAGCGTGGGCCTGCCTCATGCTGAGGGTTACCTGTTAGAAAAAGTCTACTTCCTCTTACTTTTAAAGGAACAATTCTGATCCCATCTAGGATGTAGTTGAACCTAGACTCTCTTGAAAGTAAGAGTTCGATGAGAACCATGGAGTAGAAGACCTGTCCACTGCTGGTCAATGCCCTTTACTTTTGTCAGCTGAATTTGACCAAGGTCATTACAGTCTCTGCCATTCACTCAATCAACCAATACTAAGCACCCAGCTTTGTTCTAGTTCCTTTAGGGCAAACCAGGAGGAATGGATTTCCCTTTCCTTAGATAGTGTTATGGGTTAAATTTATGTGGAAATCTTGGGCTTCCTTGGTGGTCCAGTGGGTAAAGAGTCTGTCTTGCAGTGCAAGGGGCAACAGTTCAATCCCCAGCCCGGGAAGATCCCACGTGCCAAGGAACGGCTAGGCTGATGTGTCCAATTATGAGCCAGCACTCTGAAGCACATGCGCCCAGAGCCAATGCTCTCTAACAAGAGAGGCCACTGCAATGGGAGGCCCACACAGGCCAAAGAATAAAGATGGATGAAAAATAAATGACGACTTTGAGGCAAAAAGAAAAAAGTTAAAAAAAAAAAAAAGACATGGAAATCTTAATTAAATGTGGCCTCATTTAGGCACAGAGTCTATGCAAAGGGTTATATTATGATAAAGTCATTAAAGGAGTTTCTAACTCAATATAATAGGTATCTTTGTTGTTGCTCAGTTGCCAAGTCGTGTCCAACTCTTTGCAGCTCTATGGACTATAGCACATCAGGCCTCCCTGTCCCTCACCATGTCTGGGGAGTTTACTCAAGTTCATGTCCACTGAATTGGTGATCTCATCCTCTTTCACCCTCCTCTCCTTCTGCCTTTCCTAGCATCAGGGTCTTTTCCAATGAGTCGGCTCTTTGCACCAGGTGGCCACTCTTGATGCTTCAGCTTCATCAGTCCTTTCCATGAGTCTTCAAGGTTAATTTCCTTTAGGGTTGACTGGTTTTAGCGGTCTCTTTAGAAGGGAAATTTGGGCACAAAGACAGACAGTGTGAAGACAAGGGAAGAAGGTAGTCATGCACAGGCCATGGGACACCTGAGGATACCAGAAGCCAGGAGAAAGCAAGGGATCACAGTCTCCCGGTCAGTCTACTTCCTCTTACTTTTAAAGGAACAATTCTGATCCCATCTAGGATGTAGTTGAACCTAGACTCTCTTGAAAGTAAGAGTTCGATGAGAACCATGGAGTAGAAGACCTGTCCACTGCTGGTCAATGCCCTTTACTTTTGTCAGCTGAATTTGACCAAGGTCATTACAGTCTCTGCCATTCACTCAATCAACCAATACTAAGCACCCAGCTTTGTTCTAGTTCCTTTAGGGCAAACCAGGAGGAATGGATTTCCCTTTCCTTAGATAGTGTTATGGGTTAAATTTATGTGGAAATCTTGGGCTTCCTTGGTGGTCCAGTGGGTAAAGAGTCTGTCTTGCAGTGCAAGGGGCAACAGTTCAATCCCCAGCCCGGGAAGATCCCACGTGCCAAGGAACGGCTAGGCTGATGTGTCCAATTATGAGCCAGCACTCTGAAGCACATGCGCCCAGAGCCAATGCTCTCTAACAAGAGAGGCCACTGCAATGGGAGGCCCACACAGGCCAAAGAATAAAGATGGATGAAAAATAAATGACGACTTTGAGGCAAAAAGAAAAAAGTTAAAAAAAAAAAAAAGACATGGAAATCTTAATTAAATGTGGCCTCATTTAGGCACAGAGTCTATGCAAAGGGTTATATTATGATAAAGTCATTAAAGGAGTTTCTAACTCAATATAATAGGTATCTTTGTTGTTGCTCAGTTGCCAAGTCGTGTCCAACTCTTTGCAGCTCTATGGACTATAGCACATCAGGCCTCCCTGTCCCTCACCATGTCTGGGGAGTTTACTCAAGTTCATGTCCACTGAATTGGTGATCTCATCCTCTTTCACCCTCCTCTCCTTCTGCCTTTCCTAGCATCAGGGTCTTTTCCAATGAGTCGGCTCTTTGCACCAGGTGGCCACTCTTGATGCTTCAGCTTCATCAGTCCTTTCCATGAGTCTTCAAGGTTAATTTCCTTTAGGGTTGACTGGTTTTAGCGGTCTCTTTAGAAGGGAAATTTGGGCACAAAGACAGACAGTGTGAAGACAAGGGAAGAAGGTAGTCATGCACAGGCCATGGGACACCTGAGGATACCAGAAGCCAGGAGAAAGCAAGGGATCACAGTCTCCCTCACCCTGGTCAGAAGGAACAAAGCTTGTTGACTCCTTGATGTCAGATTTTGGGCTTCCAGATGACAAGTGTCCATTGTTTAAGCCACCCAGTTTGTGTTACTTTGTTACAATTGCCAGAGAAAATGAATACAGATTGAGTCATGAAAGAGCGATGCCCATGACAATATTGCCATGGGCAATGGAGCTCCTCTCGGGAGTGGGGAGGGGGCCAGGGATCTGTCCACAGATGGTTTGACTCAGTTAAAGGGGCAAGGTTCAGTCACTGGAGTGGCGATCACCACCATCTACATCAGTTCTATAGAGGCCATCAAAGACAAAGATGGTTGATATCCTACACAGACACTGACGTGATGGGAACTGTTTAATCCTCTAAAAAGATGATTAGAAAGAAAGAAGCAATAAAGGTTAATAGAAAATTAATCTTGGTGACCTATTTGGGCAAATCAAAGTTGTCGGACATACATTTACTTAAAAGGAAAACGCAAAGACTGTCTAGAAGGGCAACTTCAGATAAGCGGATAGAGATAAGACTTTAATTAGAAGAGTCTTCATTGTTCACCCATTTACATCCAGGTTGAAAAGATAAAAGTCTTCTGATAAGGTAATAAAGGTGAACAATCATAAGAAGTCTACGCTAATTCTGTAGAAGACAGAAAGAGATTTCAGGTGACCAGCCCCGTTTTCCCCTGGTTGTCTACCAAGATTCTGTTGTGAGCAGTCTGAGATGCTTCCAAAATGCACAGGAATTCACTGAGGTCACCCACGCGCACCCCTCCACGCTCCAGTTATAAGTGAGTAAACCACGCATAGGAGAAAGACATCAACCGTAGAATGAAACTGCACTGTGTCTCATTCAGTGACAAAGAGCCTACTGTTGGCCGTGCCCACGGCTGCGGTACCCACCACCCCTTTACCTGAGCATGGTGAGTGCCGTCTCCTCCACAGGTTACAAAGATGGCGTCATGCCGGCTGCAAAGGACCTGGAAAATAAAGGCCGCCTTGTTAGGAAAGACTTCCAACATGGAATTCAGAGATCTGTTGGGCACACAGGTGAGCAGAGGCGAGGTTTTGCTTGCAAAGTTCGAGCTGAATGCTGCACGTTCCTACTTGCAGCCACTCTAATTGACTGTCCTTGGAGAAGCTCTCTGCTTGCTCACAATCAATACATGTGAAGGTCTCATAAACACAGCCCTTGAACTGCAGATCTTCCAAAGAGTATTGCTGCTTTAGAAGTCATCCCTATGGTTAAAGTAGCTATACCAGGGCCTCTCAAATCTAGAAAAGCCAAAAAAAATAAAGCTGTATCATAAAGGCAGTACAACCTGGAGTATCACTTGAAAGCAGTTTGGGGAGCTGATCAGGATAGGGTTACTCTGTTTAACTGTGGAATGTGTCTCACAAATTTGCAAGTAGAAATAAGAGTCACATACTTGCATGTTTTCTATTAGGAAGACTGTTGTTCTCCACACTATAAAAATGCATCTAGGTATTTTCATAGAATAAATCCCACCTTTACTTACTAGAATGATTTTTAAAATCTTATTTCTGGGCTTCCCTGGTGGTCCAGTGGGTAAAGAGTCCGCCTTGCAGTGCAAGGGGCACCGGTTTGATCCCTGGCCCAGGAGGATCCCACGTGCAGCGGAGCGGCTGGGCCAGTGTGTCCAATTATGAGCCAGCGCTCTGGAGCGCATGCACCCAGAGCTGGTGCTCTGCAACAAGAGAGGCCACTGTGATGGGAGGCCCACACAGGCCAAAGAATACAGATGGATGAAAATAAATGATGACTTAGAGGCCAAAAAAATCTTATTCCTCAAGCTGAGTCTACTGACTGGCAACACAGCACCACCAGGGAGCCTGGTATGCTCAAATTTCCTGAAATAGAAACAGCATTTTCACAGGATCCTCAGGTGAGCCCAATGCATACTCATGTCTGAGAAGCATGGCTCTGAAGTGCCTTATGCATCTGACCTGCAATTACTAGACCTACAAGAAACAGGCTGCCTGGTACTTCAAGCCTGTCCTCTGGTGTCCAGGAGTGAATGGAATCATAATCCATTTATTATAGTTGAATAAACTCCCCAGAAACCCCTTACTGCTGGCTAAATCAACTCTTTCTTTCTAGAATATATAGACTAATGGTGCACTGATGCCTAAAAGCATAGCTCATTCCAGAAGAATTCTGTTTTATACACATAAGACAGCCACCATAGCCATTCACTTATTCCATAAGCAGTTAGTGAACATCTATTTAATGCTCCATAGTAACCAACATGGGCTTCCCTGGTGGCCTGGCAGTGACGAATCCACCTGCCCATGTAGGAGACGCAGGTTCAACTCCTGGGTCAAGAAGATCCACTGGAGAAGGAAACGGCAACCCACTCCAGTATTCTTGCCTGGAGAATTCCACAGACGGAGAAGCCTGGTGGGCTACCATTCATGGAGTCACAAAGAGTCAGATGTGACTTAGCAAATAAACAACAATCACCAAAATGGGCAAAAAGCCAGAAATGTGGAAGAAGGTTGGAAATTACAATAGGAAGGGGAGCTCTAATAGAGACAGGCCAGCGCCAGTTGCCAGGATGCAGAGGAGGGCATTGGTGCTCCCTTTAGAAAGCACCTGACCAGACCTGGAACACTGGCAAGGCTTCCTGCCCACCTACAGGCACAGTGCGTGTGATGCTAGATTGGGGCACATCCCCAGGCCAGCAATGAACGAGTCAACCACCTTACTTAGAAAAAACTACAGGGCTGTGACTGTACAAAGTTGTTTTTCCCAACTGCTTTGAATGTCAGCATGCAGGAGCTCTAAATGGAGCAGCCCTTAGGAAGAGTTTTTCCCTTTCAAGTCGCCTACCTGTACAACAAGGAGGGATGGCAGACATCAAATACAACCAACCCTGGCTCAGAAGTCTGCCGAGCACTGTGAGGGGCAGGGACAACAGAGACGGGTCTCTGCATCTACTCTCTGATCACACAGAGTGTCAATGCAACCACAACCAGCAAAACGGGGGCCATAAACAGAACGGCATTAAAGTTAATACAAAAGCCAGGGAACTGTCTGCGGGGAGGGCGTCTGGCCATTGGGTGAGCGCAGCGCTGGGAGCCAAGGCTCCTGGGGAGACCACCTGGTGCAGGCCCTTCTCTGTGCCTGGCTCTCTCCTGCATTCCAGGAGTGAATGGAATCATAATCCATTTATTATAGTTGAATAAACTCCCCAGAAACCCCTTACTGCTGGCTAAATCAACTCTTTCTTTCTAGAATATATAGACTAATGGTGCACTGATGCCTAAAAGCATAGCTCATTCCAGAAGAATTCTGTTTTATACACATAAGACAGCCACCATAGCCATTCACTTATTCCATAAGCAGTTAGTGAACATCTATTTAATGCTCCATAGTAACCAACATGGGCTTCCCTGGTGGCCTGGCAGTGACGAATCCACCTGCCCATGTAGGAGACGCAGGTTCAACTCCTGGGTCAAGAAGATCCACTGGAGAAGGAAACGGCAACCCACTCCAGTATTCTTGCCTGGAGAATTCCACAGACGGAGAAGCCTGGTGGGCTACCATTCATGGAGTCACAAAGAGTCAGATGTGACTTAGCAAATAAACAACAATCACCAAAATGGGCAAAAAGCCAGAAATGTGGAAGAAGGTTGGAAATTACAATAGGAAGGGGAGCTCTAATAGAGACAGGCCAGCGCCAGTTGCCAGGATGCAGAGGAGGGCATTGGTGCTCCCTTTAGAAAGCACCTGACCAGACCTGGAACACTGGCAAGGCTTCCTGCCCACCTACAGGCACAGTGCGTGTGATGCTAGATTGGGGCACATCCCCAGGCCAGCAATGAACGAGTCAACCACCTTACTTAGAAAAAACTACAGGGCTGTGACTGTACAAAGTTGTTTTTCCCAACTGCTTTGAATGTCAGCATGCAGGAGCTCTAAATGGAGCAGCCCTTAGGAAGAGTTTTTCCCTTTCAAGTCGCCTACCTGTACAACAAGGAGGGATGGCAGACATCAAATACAACCAACCCTGGCTCAGAAGTCTGCCGAGCACTGTGAGGGGCAGGGACAACAGAGACGGGTCTCTGCATCTACTCTCTGATCACACAGAGTGTCAATGCAACCACAACCAGCAAAACGGGGGCCATAAACAGAACGGCATTAAAGTTAATACAAAAGCCAGGGAACTGTCTGCGGGGAGGGCGTCTGGCCATTGGGTGAGCGCAGCGCTGGGAGCCAAGGCTCCTGGGGAGACCACCTGGTGCAGGCCCTTCTCTGTGCCTGGCTCTCTCCCTGCATTCAGATAGTTCTTCCGTCTCCATCCCCCTGGCTTCCTCTGACTCATTCGCCTTCTCCCTGACCGCCTCCAAGGGCCCTCCCACCTCTCATTTCACTCTCTTTTTCTCCTTTTCAATCTGCCTGCTTTCTCATCCTCTCCAATTAGGAGACAAAGGAGGTGAGGCAGAGAAGCTAGGATAACAGAGCATCTTTGTACCTCACCCACCCTTGATCTCTCTTCCCTTTTTCTTGCTAACATCCCCACTCTTCTTTCCTGCTGGTTTGTTTCAATTGAGGTGTAACTGATTTACAATATTGTGTTAGTTTCTTCGCAGTGTGAATCTGCTATAGGTAAACATATATCGCCCCCATCTGGGATGTCCCTTCCTCCCACCCACATCCCGCCCCGCCCAGTCATCACAGAGCTCAGAGCTGAGCTCCCTGGGCTCTTCAGCTGCTTCCCACTAGTTCTGCTTTACGCATGGTCATGTGGATACGTCAGTGCGACCCTCCCAGTCCATCCCATCCTGCCCCTCACCTGTGTCCACAAGTTCATCCTCCATGTCTGTATTTCTATTCTTACCCTGCAAATAGGTTCATCAGTACCTTTTTTCTAGATTGCACATATATGCCTTAATGTATGGAATACACTTTTCCCTTTTTGCCTTGCTTCACTCTGTATGACAGGCTCTAGGTTCACCCGCATCTCGGCATGTTCTTGGTTTTGTCTATCTCCTCGTCGAGTCCCCTCCAACACCACGGTTCAAAGGCATCAATTCTTTGGCCCTCAGCCTTCTGTGTGGTCCAACTCTCCATCCATACATCCGTACATGACTAAGCTAGCTTTTTCTCAGCAGTGCTTAAAATGATGAACAATGTTGGAATTTAGCTGCAAGGTTCAAAGAGTAGAGAGGATGTAAAATAGACTTGGTAAAGGGGTTTCATTCTGTCTCTGCTTTTCCTAAGGCCCCTCCCTTCAACCCACCATGAATCCAACCCCTTCCTTAGTGCGCATCTTACGCCTCTCTGTGCCAATCCCCCAGACCCTCTCAGAATGACTGAAATGTGCCTCATTACAGGCCGGAGTCACCAGAGTGCTTTCCTTACAGACACACAGTGAGGCACACCAAAAGGTTCATTGAACACCCCATCAGGAAGCCTTACACGTTACAGCTTAATATATGAAGATTATTGTAATACAGAAAATGTCTGGTACCACCACTTCCTGCAGGAAAGCACTTAGGAAGTACTCCATAGAGTCGGCTGTGATCCAGCAATCTCACACAAACACTGAATTACAGAAAAGCAATTTGGCTTCCTTGAGGTATTTAACTCTTAGTTTCACCTCTGCCAATGAACAGTGACGCTCCAGACATACCTGCTTTGCTCCCCATTTTATCCCCGTGAGTAGATACAGGATGTGCCCCTGGCATCGAGTAGATGCTTCCCAAGTTTGGGATGAAGGAATTTGTTCATTAACCAAAGAATCAATGAGTCGATCAATATTAGCCTAAGACACAACAGAATTAAGCAGCTGGAGAGAAACACCATAGCATGTGGATGCAGATTGAAAATTTTCCTTTTTTTTTTTTTTTGCTGTTGGCACCTCATCATAAAGCCCGCATAGGGTTATGGATGTACCTCACCTCCAAGAAGCAGAAGGGGCAGAGGGGCTGCGTTGGGAGGGACACAGAGCAGTCCGATGTGACAAGTGACATTCTAATCATAAATGAAAAAACAGAAAAACTCTATAGAGAATGGACAAAAGTTCTCCAAGAACACACCATGGCCTTGGGTCAATGAGCGAAGTCCTCCATTTATCTCCACGGTACTGTGTCCATACCCTGCGATGATGGAGGGTCTCCTCACACCGTGACACTCCTTCAAGAGTTTTTGAGTCAAACTAGACTTGGTAAAAGGGGTTTCAATTTTCAATGTTGGAATTTAGCTGCAAGGTTCAAAGAGTAGAGAGGATGTAAAATAGACTTGGTAAAGGGGTTTCATTCTGTCTCTGCTTTTCCTAAGGCCCCTCCCTTCAACCCACCATGAATCCAACCCCTTCCTTAGTGCGCATCTTACGCCTCTCTGTGCCAATCCCCCAGACCCTCTCAGAATGACTGAAATGTGCCTCATTACAGGCCGGAGTCACCAGAGTGCTTTCCTTACAGACACACAGTGAGGCACACCAAAAGGTTCATTGAACACCCCATCAGGAAGCCTTACACGTTACAGCTTAATATATGAAGATTATTGTAATACAGAAAATGTCTGGTACCACCACTTCCTGCAGGAAACGCACTTAGGAAGTACTCCATAGAGTCGGCTGTGATCCAGCAATCTCACACAAACACTGAATTACAGAAAAGCAATTTGGCTTCCTTGAGGTATTTAACTCTTAGTTTCACCTCTGCCAATGAACAGTGACGCTCCAGACATACCTGCTTTGCTCCCCATTTTATCCCCGTGAGTAGATACAGGATGTGCCCCTGGCATCGAGTAGATGCTTCCCAAGTTTGGGATGAAGGAATTTGTTCATTAACCAAAGAATCAATGAGTCGATCAATATTAGCCTAAGACACAACAGAATTAAGCAGCTGGAGAGAAACACCATAGCATGTGGATGCAGATTGAAAATTTTCCTTTTTTTTTTTTTTTTGCTGTTGGCACCTCATCATAAAGCCCGCATAGGGTTATGGATGTACCTCACCTCCAAGAAGCAGAAGGGGCAGAGGGGCTGCGTTGGGAGGGACACAGAGCAGTCCGATGTGACAAGTGACATTCTAATCATAAATGAAAAAACAGAAAAACTCTATAGAGAATGGACAAAAGTTCTCCAAGAACACACCATGGCCTTGGGTCAATGAGCGAAGTCCTCCATTTATCTCCACGGTACTGTGTCCATACCCTGCGATGATGGAGGGTCTCCTCACACCGTGACACTCCTTCAAGAGTTTTTGAGTCAAACTAGAAACTTACTAGAAGTAAGGACCTGATCACAGCTCACCAAGATTTCCTAGGCAAGCCAAGAAGGTTCCAGAATGGATCTGCTCTGCAGACCAGGAAAGGGATCGCAATCCTATCTTAGAAAAGGCGAGCAGGAGACAGGACAGGTGGCGCCAGGTCTACACAGGAGCCCAAGAGGGCCCACCCATCTGGATTCACATCAGAATTCAGGGACCAGGTGAGCAGGTCCCCACCAACCAGGAAGTCACTCCACATCAGCCAACCAAGCAGCAGAGAAGAGCTGGCCTTGCTGCCAGTGTCATGGGTTATATCTGGCTCTGTACACATGTATTTCATCACCAACAGTCAACAGTCTTCACCAAGTCGGCATGCCCTTTCTTCACGTTCAAAAATCACAAGTGGTTCTCTTGAACACTGGCAGCATTAGCACATGAAAATGATTGGGCTGAGAAGGTCACCCCTCCAGAAACCCACCCAGCTCTCCTGTAGAAACACCCTCTGTGGAAATCAGTCACTTTTGCCAAGAGTGCTTTCTCTTTTTTTTATTTTTAAATTTTGGCCTCTTTTATTATTTATTTATTTATTTATTTTCATCCACCTATATTCTTTGCTCTGTGTGGGCCTCCCATTGCAGTGGCCTCTCTCGTTGCCGAGCACCAGAGTGCTGGCTCATAATTGGACTCACCAGTCCCGCTGCTCCAGGGCGTGTGGGATCTTCCTGGGCCAGGAATCGAACCGGTGCCCCTCGCACTGCAAGGTGGACTCTTTACCCACCGGAACACCAGGGAAGCCCAAAGAGTGCTTTCTTTCTCTCTTTCTTTTATTGTTTGTTTTTGGCCACTTCTATTGGTCTTTCATCTATTTGTTTTCATCCATCTTTGTTCTTTGGCCTGTGTGGGCCTCCCATGGCTGTGGCCTCTCTCGCTGCAGAGCACCAGCTCTGGTGCACGTGCTCCAGAGCGCTGGCTCAGTCGTTGGACACACTGGTCCAGCCGCTCTGCGACACGTGGGATCTTCCCAGACCAGGGATTGAACCAGCGCCCCCTGCAATGCAAGGTGGTGTCCTTACCCACTGAACCACCAGGGAAGCCCCCCCAAAGAGTGCTTTCTAATAATAAACACTTGAGGGAAAGATAGCCTGGTTTAACCCTTTCTCCCACTAAATTTCATTTTGAGGTTTCAGGCAATATAGTTTTCTAGCTATATAAAGCCACAACTCTACCATTTCAGTGTCAACTATACCTTATTATAAATATTCCAAGGAAGGGGAAAATAGCTGCATTTGCCATTTGCATCCACTCCCTAAAGGTTTGCGCATGTATGCGTACATGTGTGCTAAGTCGCTCAGTCGTGTCTGACTTTTTTGCGACCCCATAGACTGAAGCCCTCCAGGCTCTGCCCATGGGATTCTCCAGGCAAGAAGACTGGCATGTGGGCTTCCCCTGGTGGTCCAGTGGGTAAGGACACCGCCTTGCAGTGCAAGGGGCGCCGGTTCGAGCCCTGGCCTGGGAAGATCCCACGTGCCGTGGAGTGGCTGGACTGATGTGTCCAATTACCGAGCCAGAGCTCTGGAGCGCGTGTGCCCAGAGCCGGCGCTCTGCAACGACAGATGCCACCGCGATGGGAGGCCCACAGGAGCCAAAGAACAATGACGGATGAACACAGAGAAACAAAAGACCAATAGAAGTGGCCCGCCTGCTCCCCTCCCTCCCCAACCCGACCCCTGCCCAAAATAAATAAATAAATAAATCTTTAAAAAAAAAAAAAAAGAAGATTGGCATGGGTTGCCATGCCCTCCTCCAGGGGATCTTCCTGGCCCAGGGACTAGCACCCCCTAGGAAGCCCCTACTCACGGCAAAAGGTGTATAGCTATGTTTTTGCACGTGGCCCTTAAGGATGGCAAAAAGGGGGCACAGATCTGCGACCACGCACAGCCAATGTCCAGTACCATCTCCCCCTGGGAGTGACAGAATTCCTTTTCCAAATCAACTCCCTGTTCAGTTTACCAGCATCTCAACCTCTGTGGGTTTCCTCTCCTCTCACCTCAATAAGCTCCTGCTTGTGGGAGGGGAAAAAAACCACTTCCTTCCCCACTGATGTGCATATACGTATTTGAGTGTTTGTCTCTCAGAATTTCCAAGTTAGAAGTCTAGCTCAGGAAGACAAAATAGGGCTACAGTATGAAGACAGACTAAGGAAGGAGGACCCCTCCCATCACTTCTACCACATCCCTGAAAGATGGAACTCCCGTCACCCCCTCCCAGTCCCAAGAGCCATCCAAGCCCTCCAGTAAAGAGACTTTCCTGAGGGAGGGGTCTGGGTGAGCACACCCCATAAGAGATGGCCACACATTTCCATAGGGTAAAGCAATTATAGCTTCAGTCATTCATGAATAAAGCCTCTTTAACATTTTAATGAGAACATTAAACTCAGTCTCACTTGGCATGGGCTCCCTAGAAAGTCTGTTAGGCTTGGAGAAAGTTTAAGAAGCAGTAAGGAAATCAAAGGTCTCTCTGTACGACCCCACCCTCGGGGCGTGAATGGGCCAAAAACACTGGCTGCAGGACGATGTGTCTCCTGAAAGACCCTGTATATTTTGATAAAGCTAAAGTTTGGTAAATGAGAGAAGGCACCTGGAGAAATACCTTCGCCTGGGCTGTATTTGTGTGCCTGGGTGTGCTTACTCATTTTACATCTGACTTGTCTCCTAATTCGCTTTTTATGTTAGACACAGCTTGGAGTACACTGTGCAACTCAATAAATGTTCAATCATACTTTTCTGCTATTTTCCGTTCATCATGTTCTACCACCTCTGTTCTCCTTTGCAAACGTGACTGATTTCCACCCAGGCTCCCAACTGCCGCTTGCGTGGAGGCCCATTACATTCAGCAGACGATCAAGAGAGCTTCGGGAGCCAAAGGGGAACAAGAAATAACTCTCAGACCTGGTGAGTTCACATGAATGTCTGCCTTTTCCTCAAAACAAAACCTAGAGTGGTGTGAATGCAAGAGTTAGTCACTCTGAAGACCAACTACGAGAGAATGGTGAAGCTAAAGGGGGTTCAGTTATTCAGGTCACTGATGTGTTCAACTCTTCCAACTTTTACTGAGCATCTATACGCACTAAATACTGAGGAAGGCAGTCAAGACCTCCAGTCCCACAGAGCTTGAGTTCCTGTGGGAGAGACAGGGAGCAAACAATAAAAGAAAATGTCCAGAGGGTAAAAGGTGTAAGGAAGAACATACAGAGGGTGATATGGTAAGAGAGGCTGGGTCAATAGGGTGCACAGGAAAAGGTAGGCAGGGCGAAAGGCTCTAGCAAGATCCTTAAGGTTTACAGCGAGACAGGGAGGAATCTTCAGTGCTTTATCTCTAAGTGAAAGAAGTTCATCTGAAAAGGCGACCCACTGTATGATTTCAAATCTATGACGTTCAAGAAAAGGAAAAGCTATGGAGACAATCCAAAGATCAGTGGTTGCTGGGAATGTGAAGAGGGAAGAGATAAACAGGAGGCACCCAGAGGATGGTTAGGGCAGGGGAACTTCTGTATGCCGCTGTTGAGTTGGCCAGTAAGTTCATTTGGGTTTTTCCTTAAGATGTAATGGATATATTGGAAAAACAGAAATAAAGTTTTTGGTCAACCCAAATATATGATGGTACACACATGTCATCATCTGTTTTTCAAAAACCATAGAACATACACCACCAAGAGTAATCCCTCAGGTGAACTACGGACCTGAGGTGACAGTGAGATATTGACGTTGTAACAAATGGCTCCCTCTGGTGCGGGGGTGTCCATAGCAGGAGAGACTGTATACGCGGGCAGGAAGTATACGAGAACTCTCTGTACTTGTTCCTCAATTTGACTGTGAACCTAAAACTACTCTAAAAATATAAAGTCCTATTTTTTTTTTTAATTTTGGCCCTCATGTATTGGGTTTTTTAAAATTTATTTTCATCCATCTTTATTTTTTGGCCCGTGTGGGCCTCCCGTCGAAGTGGCCTCTCTCCTTGCAGAGCACTGGCTCTGGGTGCATGCACTCCAGAGCGCTGGCTCGTAACTGGACACATCAGTCCAGCCACTCCGCAGCACATGGGATCTTCCTGGGCCAGGGATCGAACAGGTGACCCTTGCACTGCAAGGTAGACTTTTTACCCACCGGACCACCAGGGAAGCACTAAAGTCCTATTTTTTAAAAAAATCCATTGAGACTTCTCTGGCTGTCCAGGGAAGTTAAGGCTCTGCTCTCCCAATGCCGGGTACCTGGGTTTCATCTCTGGTCAGGGAACTAGATTCCATGGGCTGCAACTAAGACCAGGCATAGGTAAAAGGTGTAAGGAAGAACATACAGAGGTATATGGTAAGAGAGCTGGGTCAATAGGGTGCACAGGAAAAGGTAGGCAGGCGAAAGGCTCTAGCAAGATCCTTAAGGTTTACAGCGAGACAGGGAGGAATCTTCAGTGCTTTATCTCTAAGTGAAAGAAGTTCATCTGAAAAGGCGACCCACTGTATGATTTCAAATCTATGACGTTCAAGAAAAGGAAAAGCTATGGAGACAATCCAAAGATCAGTGGTTGCTGGGAATGTGAAGAGGGAAGAGATAAACAGGAGGCACCCAGAGGATGGTTAGGGCAGGGGAACTTCTGTATGCCGCTGTTGAGTTGGCCAGTAAGTTCATTTGGGTTTTTCCTTAAGATGTAATGGATATATTGGAAAAACAGAAATAAAGTTTTTGGTCAACCCAAATATATGATGGTACACACATGTCATCATCTGTTTTTCAAAAACCATAGAACATACACCACCAAGAGTAATCCCTCAGGTGAACTACGGACCTGAGGTGACAGTGAGATATTGACGTTGTAACAAATGGCTCCCTCTGGTGCGGGGGTGTCCATAGCAGGAGAGACTGTATACGCGGGCAGGAAGTATACGAGAACTCTCTGTACTTGTTCCTCAATTTGACTGTGAACCTAAAACTACTCTAAAAATATAAAGTCCTATTTTTTTTTTTAATTTTGGCCCTCATGTATTGGGTTTTTTAAAATTTATTTTCATCCATCTTTATTTTTTGGCCCGTGTGGGCCTCCCGTCGAAGTGGCCTCTCTCCTTGCAGAGCACTGGCTCTGGGTGCATGCACTCCAGAGCGCTGGCTCGTAACTGGACACATCAGTCCAGCCACTCCGCAGCACATGGGATCTTCCTGGGCCAGGGATCGAACAGGTGACCCTTGCACTGCAAGGTAGACTTTTTACCCACCGGACCACCAGGGAAGCACTAAAGTCCTATTTTTTAAAAAAATCCATTGAGACTTCTCTGGCTGTCCAGGGAAGTTAAGGCTCTGCTCTCCCAATGCCGGGTACCTGGGTTTCATCTCTGGTCAGGGAACTAGATTCCATGGGCTGCAACTAAGACCAGGCATAGGTAAATAAATATATACATACATACATATTCAGAGATGGATACATATTTTAAAATTTTCAAGATGAGGAAGTGTGGGGTGTTGAAGAATGAAAAGGAGTCCAGCTATGCTAGAGTACTGAAAACCAGGCGGGACGGAAAACACCGTCAAAGAAGCCAGGGAGGCCGGGGTTAGAAGCTTGAATTTCCTTCTAGAAGCACCAGGGGCCACTGGCTAGTCTAAAGCAGGGCCTGTCATCGCACGCTTTCCATTTCTGAAAAGCCACTCTGGCTCTCGTGTGAAAGACGATGGCAGCCGGCAATCAACAGAGGCTGATGAGGGCGGCTGAGGACGGCAGTAGCAGCAGCAGGTGGATTTGAAATATGCTTTGAAAGAAGACCTGACGGGGTCGGTGTCAGGGACAGACTGGAAAAGGGAGGTGAGGGAGAAAGACAAAGTCAGGATGATTTCTGAACAGAAGGAGAGACCATTCACAGAGACGGGGAAGACTTTTGGAAAACTAACGTCTATGAAGACCACATAGGTGCATCGGGAAGGAAGAGTGGGGATCCAGGCCCACGGAGGGAACGCAGCGTCCACTTGCTTGACTTCTCCCTGAATCTGAACAGCAGATCTGTGCAGGTGCATGACACACATATATGGACATACGCAATTGTATCCTGTGTAATAGATGGGTTTTGCAATTCAAAGCAAACTGAAATCATTTCAACAATCAAGGGGTAAAGGGAAAGAGCTGAGTTACTGTTGTTGTTATTTCCATTAACATGCAAGGAAACTGAGGGAAGATCATGGGAGGAGCCTTGGCTGGGGTCATACGGCGAGGGATCGGAACAGCTGACATTACAACCAGGTTTCCCTGCAGGAGTTCACGTCACCCACCACGCCCTCTGGGAATCGTCCAGAAGGTGTAGAGTGCCCGCGAGCCCCGCTGCCCGGGTGGGAACACACACCCAGGGTGAAGGCAGGCTGGGGGTGCCGTGGTCTCCTTTCCTTTAGCTCATCCTGTCTGGACACTACTGAAATCATCCACACAGTGTGGCTAACAAATCTCAAAAGGATCAATACCAGGAAAGCTAACCTCACAGAGAGCAAATCAAATATTCAAGTGCAACATGATGCCGATTTGTCAACAGACATTTTAATTATGAACAAGCCTCTCAGACAAAGCCCTGCAGAAACTTCCTAGGCTGAGACACCAGAAGCTCCTTCAGAAATGGAAGAAGCTGGCCTGACACCACTGCTTCATATGTCCTCTCAGGACCTCCTCCCCTGTTGTCTTGGGCTTCCTTTAGAGCACTAAAAGCATTGAATACATTTTAGGAAGAGGGAAAGATGAAGCATTGGCAGGTCAAGGTTTTTCAGTATCATTTAAAAGAGTAAAATTCTACCAGATGACATACGAGTTGAAATTACCGTGATCATATCTGAAGAAGAGAGGGGGCAGGCCTGGGAGGGCTGGACGCACTATCTCATTTGCATACTACGTCACAGCGCTTCACAGGAATATCTGTTCGGAGACTTTCCTGGTGGACAAGACATCGCCTTCCAATGCAGAGGGTGCAGGTCTGATCCTTGTTGGGGAGTTAAGATCCCACATGCCTACTTGCTTGCTAGGTCACTTCAGTTGTGTCTGACTCTTTGTGACCGTGTGGACTGTAGCCCGTCAGGCTCCTCTGGCCATGGGATTCTCCAGGCAAGAATACTGGAGTGGGTAGCCATGCCCTTCTCCAGGGGATCTTCCTGACCCAGAGACTGAACTCCTGTCTCCTATATCTCCTGCATTAGTAGGCAGTGTCTTTACTGCTAGCACCACCTGGGAAGCCCCAAGATGCCACATGCTTCACATCAAAAAAACACAAAACATGAGACAGAAGTGATACTGTAACAAATTCAATACAGACTTTAAGAATGGCTCACATTAAAAAAAAATTAAAGACCGTTTCCACCGCAGAAGGCAGGGGTCCAATCCTTGGCTGAAGAACTAAGATGCCATGTGGCGTAAAGTCAAAAAATAATAGTCTCAGGGATTTCCTTGGTGGTCCAGTGGGTAAAGAATCCGCCCTGCGGTGCAGGGGGCACCGGTTCGATCCCTGGCGCAGGAAGATCCCATGTGCCGTGGAGTGGCTGGACCGGTGTGGTCAATTATGAGCCAGTGCTCTGGAACGCATGAGCCCAGAGCCAGTGCTCTGCAACGAGAGAGGCCACTGCAATGGGAGGACCACACGTGTCAAAGAATAAAAAGATGGATGAAAATAAAAATATAAATAAAAATATAAATAATATAAATAAAAGAGGCATGGTTGGGAAAAAGAAAAAAAAGAGTTCTCATCAAATAATTTAAAAAAAAAATGGCTCTGCTTCCATTTTCCAGGCTCTCCCTCATCATCCATGGGGCTCTCTCTTGAAGCTGTAGGTCTCCCACCTCGCTATTTTGAAGTCTGAAAGGGAAACGGCGAGCGGGCGTCTGCCCCTGTGTTTATCCCAGGGAGCTGCACACTCCCTGATCTCGCTGAACATGGGCTGGTTGTGCCTTCTTGATATGCAGACTTCCCCTCCACTGCTTCTGTCTAATATACTGTGTTTCCAAATAAACCTTCCATGGCAGGCAGAGCCCCGCTAACGGACCACAAGGCCACTGGGAGTGGGACACCCCCTAACTGGACTGAGAACACCCAGAGGAGGTGATTTGGGAGAAAGGAGTTTGAGAGGCTTGGTTGGCTGCATCCCGTGCTCCATGCTGGAGATCTAGAAAATCACCCGTCAGAGTTAAAGCCACATGAGATGTGATCACTCCCCTTCACTACTGGTTTCCTTTCCAAGGATGTCACGGAGGCACGTCAGGCTGACAGGCTCTCTGCAGTCACCAAGGAGGGTGGACACGTGCTCCACTGTTAAACAGGTGCTCAGGAAGGTCCCTGTCTGAAACTCCCCACTGGCTCTCACCACGGCTCCATTCACACCAAGATCCTTCCCCAGCTCCATCACCCTGTGCTCTCTGCCCCGTGGAACGCTTTGTCCTGCCTGGATCCGTCATGTTCCTAACTCCATCTTCTCATATCAGGCAAGCTTTCTTGCTTTTTTTGGTAGTGTGGTGATTGAGATTTGCACAGAGATCAGGAAAGAGAGATGGCAAGAGTGAAGGCGAACTGGGAATAATGCATAGAGGACTCAATTCGGAGAGTCTACTCCTTGGAGAAGCCCAAGTCAGCAATCAAGACGGGCTGATGGTGGGCGGCCTGGGGAGCAGACAGGCGCACAAAGTAGGAATGGCCGAAAGCAAGCAATGGATCAGAGGCCGGGGGGAAGGCGAGGAGTGGGCTTTTGACACCACTGTGGGACATCTTAGAGGCAACTTTGGAGGCTAGAAGCAGAAGGTTGCAGGATGCCAGGGGCAGCTAGCACAGGAAATGGTGAGGAGCGGAGTAGGCGATCATGAGGTAAAAGTTCACTCTCTCCTCCCTTATGGTCCAAACAACCTCTCTCTACAGCTCTGTGTCCTGTCTTTCCTTCACAGCTTGAGCCTAGTGTCAAATGCTCTTTTATCCTCCTAAGGCACCTGGCCTGCCAATGAGCAGAGTGATGGTCCTGTCTTTACACAATTAAACACTACAGCTTTCTTTGCCAAGCATTTTTCACATCAATTGTGTCATTTAATTCTCACAGCACTATGTGACAGGCCTATGTGCATGCGCGGTTGTGTCTGACTCTTTGCAACATGGACTGGAGCCCCCAGGCTCCTCTGTCCACTGGACCCTGAGAACACCCAGAGGAGGTGATTTGGGAGAAAGGAGTTTGAGAGGCTTGGTTGGCTGCATCCCGTGCTCCATGCTGGAGATCTAGAAAATCACCCGTCAGAGTTAAAGCCACATGAGATGTGATCACTCCCCTTCACTACTGGTTTCCTTTCCAAGGATGTCACGGAGGCACGTCAGGCTGACAGGCTCTCTGCAGTCACCAAGGAGGGTGGACACGTGCTCCACTGTTAAACAGGTGCTCAGGAAGGTCCCTGTCTGAAACTCCCCACTGGCTCTCACCACGGCTCCATTCACACCAAGATCCTTCCCCAGCTCCATCACCCTGTGCTCTCTGCCCCGTGGAACGCTTTGTCCTGCCTGGATCCGTCATGTTCCTAACTCCATCTTCTCATATCAGGCAAGCTTTCTTGCTTTTTGGTAGTGTGGTGATTGAGATTTGCACAGAGATCAGGAAAGAGAGATGGCAAGAGTGAAGGCGAACTGGGAATAATGCATAGAGGACTCAATTCGGAGAGTCTACTCCTTGGAGAAGCCCAAGTCAGCAATCAAGACGGGCTGATGGTGGGCGGCCTGGGGAGCAGACAGGCGCACAAAGTAGGAATGGCCGAAAGCAAGCAATGGATCAGAGGCCGGGGGGAAGGCGAGGAGTGGGCTTTTGACACCACTGTGGGACATCTTAGAGGCAACTTTGGAGGCTAGAAGCAGAAGGTTGCAGGATGCCAGGGGCAGCTAGCACAGGAAATGGTGAGGAGCGGAGTAGGCGATCATGAGGTAAAAGTTCACTCTCTCCTCCCTTATGGTCCAAACAACCTCTCTCTACAGCTCTGTGTCCTGTCTTTCCTTCACAGCTTGAGCCTAGTGTCAAATGCTCTTTTATCCTCCTAAGGCACCTGGCCTGCCAATGAGCAGAGTGATGGTCCTGTCTTTACACAATTAAACACTACAGCTTTCTTTGCCAAGCATTTTTCACATCAATTGTGTCATTTAATTCTCACAGCACTATGTGACAGGCCTATGTGCATGCGCGGTTGTGTCTGACTCTTTGCAACATGGACTGGAGCCCCCCCAGGCTCCTCTGTCCACAGGATTCTCCAGGCAAGAACCCTGGAGTGGGTGACCATTTCCTCCTCCAGGGGACCTTCCTGACCCAGGGATCGAACCCTCATCTCCTGAGTCTCCTGCATTGGCAGGCAGATTCTTTACCACTAGCACCACCTGGGAAGCCCAAATCCCTTCACACTAACCTTTCTAATGGTGTTTCAGTACTCAAAACTCTACTGTAGGGCTCCCCTGGTGGTCCAGTGGGCAAAGAGTCCACCTTGCGGTGCAGAGGGCACCCGTTCGATCCCTGGCACGGGAAGATCCCACGTGCCATGGAGCGTCTAGACTGCTGTGTCCAATTGCAAGCCAGCGCTCTAGAGCACACGCACCCAGAGCTGGTGCTCTGCGACGAGAGAGGCCACTGTGGTGGGAGGCCTAAGCGGGCTGAAGAATGAGGATGGATAAAAATAAAAATAAATTAAAAAAAAAAAACAAAAAAAACAATAAAAGAGGCCAAAATTAAAAAAAAAAACTCTGTTGTAAAGTTGATGGCTAAACATCAAATTTACTTACAATGATGCTCAGTCTCCCCTGTGTTTACATCAAACTCATCTACTCATGGTCTAGAGAGAAGTTGTGGTGCATCACACAAATTCAGCAGGTTCTGATGACTACATGTTTTGAGGACTGAATGAGTAAATGTCTCAGAGAAGAGAAGCTCATCAATACTCTTTATATTTGAAAGCTTTCTAAAATGTAGCGTACACATTACCACTTGGCTAAGAGAACAGGTGGAAGGCACATTAACTTTCTCTTGACTCGGGCTGTCAGCGCGAATGTAAGTTTCAGCACTGGAATGAGAATTAATAGTTCCTTGTAGGCTTTTTGAGATTTTCTCACACTCAGTGTTCCCTGATTTCGACACTGTGACCACAGCTTGCATTTCTCACTGTGGTCAGCAGCTGCACCCGCTGGAAGGCACGAGACACTGGGAATTAAGACCAAGTCCTCGTCATCTTCAGTGAGTCTACTGGGACTCATTCTTAGAGTTTGAAGGAGGGCCCATATCTCTCCCAGGCCAAGGAGGACTCCTCTATTCCTAATGCCTTCCACAGAGAGAAGTGCAAGTGTTACTTGTTCAGGTGTGTCCGACTCTCTGTGACCCACGGACAGAAACCCACCAGGATCCTCCATATATGGGATTCTCCAAGCAAGAATACTGGAGTGGGTTGCCATGCCCTCCTTCAGGGCATCTCCGCAACCTGGGATCAAACCTAGGTCTCCTGCAGGTGGATTCTTTACCAGCTGAGCCACCAGGGAAGCCCAAGAATGCTGGAGTGGATAGCCTGTCCCCTTTCCAGAGCAGCTTCCTAACGCAAGAATCCAATCAGTCTCCTGCATTGCAGGCAGATTCTTTACCCACTGAGCTACCAGGGAAGGTGCTCAATAAATACTTATAAAGTGAATTATAGAGTAAATCTTACGTAACCTTTGTCATCACCATTCTCTACTTAAAAATTTTACTAGAATCCATGACCAGGCCTCTGGAGGCTGTACATTTTCATTGACAAAATAAGGCAGTTGGATTAAGGCTGACTTTAAGTGACCTTAGAGTAACCTCTAAGATCATTTTCAACATTAATTTTCCATGATCCTATACCCCAGGGCACTGATATATGTTCCAGATTACAGAGCTGTTGGAAATCTGACCACCAGGTAACTGAGATCTTAAAGGACATAATGAATAAACAATGCACCCTTCACCCTCTAATCCAGACATCCTCACAAGAAGATATTATCCTTGTACCATGGCAATAAATACAGAAAGAATGAGCTCTCTTGTTTCTTTCTCTCATCCCTAACATCATACATAATATTAGAAAGACTGACCTTGGGATGTAAACATATTGATCCAGTTTTTTCCCTGTATCAAGTGTTCATAAGTGAAAACTATCTGCAAAGACATCAACTGCATTCAGGCAAATAAAACCTTAAAGGAAATTTTTTTCCCTAACACGTAAATCTAGTGTTTTCATTACCCTCTGTGCCCAGGTATTTCTTGGTTCATATATTAAGGCAAATAAAACCTTCAAAGGAAATTTTTATTCCTAAGTCCTCGTCATCTTCAGTGAGTCTACTGGGACTCATTCTTAGAGTTTGAAGGAGGGCCCATATCTCTCCCAGGCCAAGGAGGACTCCTCTATTCCTAATGCCTTCCACAGAGAGAAGTGCAAGTGTTACTTGTTCAGGTGTGTCCGACTCTCTGTGACCCACGGACAGAAACCCACCAGGATCCTCCATATATGGGATTCTCCAAGCAAGAATACTGGAGTGGGTTGCCATGCCCTCCTTCAGGGCATCTCCGCAACCTGGGATCAAACCTAGGTCTCCTGCAGGTGGATTCTTTACCAGCTGAGCCACCAGGGAAGCCCAAGAATGCTGGAGTGGATAGCCTGTCCCCTTTCCAGAGCAGCTTCCTAACGCAAGAATCCAATCAGTCTCCTGCATTGCAGGCAGATTCTTTACCCACTGAGCTACCAGGGAAGGTGCTCAATAAATACTTATAAAGTGAATTATAGAGTAAATCTTACGTAACCTTTGTCATCACCATTCTCTACTTAAAAATTTTACTAGAATCCATGACCAGGCCTCTGGAGGCTGTACATTTTCATTGACAAAATAAGGCAGTTGGATTAAGGCTGACTTTAAGTGACCTTAGAGTAACCTCTAAGATCATTTTCAACATTAATTTTCCATGATCCTATACCCCAGGGCACTGATATATGTTCCAGATTACAGAGCTGTTGGAAATCTGACCACCAGGTAACTGAGATCTTAAAGGACATAATGAATAAACAATGCACCCTTCACCCTCTAATCCAGACATCCTCACAAGAAGATATTATCCTTGTACCATGGCAATAAATACAGAAAGAATGAGCTCTCTTGTTTCTTTCTCTCATCCCTAACATCATACATAATATTAGAAAGACTGACCTTGGGATGTAAACATATTGATCCAGTTTTTTCCCTGTATCAAGTGTTCATAAGTGAAAAACTATCTGCAAAGACATCAACTGCATTCAGGCAAATAAAACCTTAAAGGAAATTTTTTTCCCTAACACGTAAATCTAGTGTTTTCATTACCCTCTGTGCCCAGGTATTTCTTGGTTCATATATTAACTTCTCGGCGACACTTTAAAAATGATAACTACAGTTACGCTGTTTGCACAGAAAGATAATTCAACTCCTTGAAACTAGTTTTCTCAAAATCTCTAAATTAAAGGCAGAGAGGCAGTAGCTACTTTCAAAGACCATGTCCAAGATTTGTCAACACAATTCTCTGCACTGCTGGGAAGCCACTTATGGGCACATTTTCCGCCCTGGCGGTAACGGACGCCTCTTACAGCTTTCTCTCCCAGGTAGGAGGGTGTCCCTTGAGTACCACCCTGCACGATCAAAGCCGACCTTCCTCAAGCAGTGTACCAACCTCTCACAGGGGTGCGGGAAATGAATAAAACATCACCCCTGTCTCAGAGGAGATGCAGTCAGGCCGAGGGGATAAAAGCAGGGACACTGGGAAATGACAGCCTGGGAACGCACGCTGGCTTTGCCATCATCCGCCGGAAGCCGCAGGTAGGTTCCTTACCCTTTCTGATGCCGCGTCGTCCTCCGCACAGTGGTGCTAATAGGACTCACCTCATTAGTGCTGTTACGGGGATTAACTTGGTGGCCTGAAGAGCGGTAAGCGGGCACACGGTAAACACTCAGTGTCAGTACCTGAGCTGGGATGATCCACATTATGAACATGGAACCCGAGAGCTTACATTTTTCATTGTTGTATTTGGTAAAACTGAAGTTATAACAGATCCTAGAAAATCAAAGGAACAGAAAAACTAAACGACCTGGAAAACTATGGAGCTGGCCAAAACGTGCGTTTGGATTTTGAAAACCGCAAACGTGTGTTTTGGCCAACCCATGAGTTTCCCAACAAGTCATTTGTGTGTGTTCCTGACGCACCTTAACCACATCTATGCCTCAGAGAGACGAAAAGATGGTGGTGGGAGGGTGTAGAGAGAAAATGTAAAGAGACGTGGGACAGAGAGAAAAGGAAATGAGCGAGAGCAGGCAGGAGGTACAGTCCTGAGGCACCTGACCATCAGGCAGACAGGAGGGGACCAGGAGGGACAGCCGCTGTGTGGCAGCCTCGCCCTGGTCTGTTTCCCCCTCTGCCCAGAAAACCCTTCCTCAGGCACTCACCACCATGTGCTTCCTCACCACTCTGTGTTTTCCTTTCTGCTGTTTACCCCTCTGTCTTATAGAAGATGAAATGCAGACAGAGCCTAGCTGTTGGTGCGGAGTCTCTCAATCATAATCTGACTCTTTTGTGACCCCATGGACTGCAGCTCACAGCCTTCTCTGTCCATGGAATTTCCCAGGCAAGAATACTGGAGTAAGTTGCCATGTCTTCTTCAAGGGCTCTTCCTAACCCAGGGACTGAACTCACATCTCCTACATGGGCAGGCAGGTGCTTTGCCACTGTGCCACCAGAGAAGCCAGTAAAGAGTCTCAGACGTCACCAGATGCAGTTCCCTTATTTCACACATGAGAACACCTGGGGGTCCACAAGACCAAAAACAGAGAGACCACGAGAGCAAGTCACATACCAGGAGCTGGACGGCTCGATGAAAGGGACACTGGGAAATGACAGCCTGGGAACGCACGCTGGCTTTGCCATCATCCGCCGGAAGCCGCAGGTAGGTTCCTTACCCTTTCTGATGCCGCGTCGTCCTCCGCACAGTGGTGCTAATAGGACTCACCTCATTAGTGCTGTTACGGGGATTAACTTGGTGGCCTGAAGAGCGGTAAGCGGGCACACGGTAAACACTCAGTGTCAGTACCTGAGCTGGGATGATCCACATTATGAACATGGAACCCGAGAGCTTACATTTTTCATTGTTGTATTTGGTAAAACTGAAGTTATAACAGATCCTAGAAAATCAAAGGAACAGAAAAACTAAACGACCTGGAAAACTATGGAGCTGGCCAAAACGTGCGTTTGGATTTTGAAAACCGCAAACGTGTGTTTTGGCCAACCCATGAGTTTCCCAACAAGTCATTTGTGTGTGTTCCTGACGCACCTTAACCACATCTATGCCTCAGAGAGACGAAAAGATGGTGGTGGGGAGGGGTGTAGAGAGAAAATGTAAAGAGACGTGGGACAGAGAGAAAAGGAAATGAGCGAGAGCAGGCAGGAGGTACAGTCCTGAGGCACCTGACCATCAGGCAGACAGGAGGGGACCAGGAGGGACAGCCGCTGTGTGGCAGCCTCGCCCTGGTCTGTTTCCCCCTCTGCCCAGAAAACCCTTCCTCAGGCACTCACCACCATGTGCTTCCTCACCACTCTGTGTTTTCCTTTCTGCTGTTTACCCCTCTGTCTTATAGAAGATGAAATGCAGACAGAGCCTAGCTGTTGGTGCGGAGTCTCTCAATCATAATCTGACTCTTTTGTGACCCCATGGACTGCAGCTCACAGCCTTCTCTGTCCATGGAATTTCCCAGGCAAGAATACTGGAGTAAGTTGCCATGTCTTCTTCAAGGGCTCTTCCTAACCCAGGGACTGAACTCACATCTCCTACATGGGCAGGCAGGTGCTTTGCCACTGTGCCACCAGAGAAGCCAGTAAAGAGTCTCAGACGTCACCAGATGCAGTTCCCTTATTTCACACATGAGAACACCTGGGGGTCCACAAGACCAAAAACAGAGAGACCACGAGAGCAAGTCACATACCAGGAGCTGGACGGCTCGATGAAAGCACACAGGACATTCACACGGCATGCCCGGCACCCCTGACCCGTGCTGTCGCCTTTAGGCCAATAAAACGGGTACATTTACCCAAATGTACTGACTGGGCCTCATCCCATTCGGCAGGTATATACGTTTTTATCTCGGGAAGAAAATCTCAAGAAATATTCCTAAACAAATTAACAAGAAGCTTACCGTTCTTAATTCAGTAAACATGTTTTATTATTAACTTCATTGCCTGCTAAGCCTGAAATTAGGTTTTCCTATGCTTGGGTAGGTCCTGCCTCACCAATAACACAACAATCAGATTTCAATTAAACATATATTCTTACTTGGGCTACACACACACACACACACACACACACACAGGCACTTAATTAAAACACAATTTAAGCCCATTTCTGTTGTCACTCTTCGGGGCCTGTGTTTTTCTAAGAAAGAGATATCCAATATTATAAGATAAGGCTGTCTGAAAATAGAGACTCAAATCCCTCATTTTCCAAAGTAGGAACAAGTTTCTTCCTATTGCTTCCTATTTCTAACCTGACAACCAAAGGCAGCCTCACCACTGGATGCAGCATGCTTTCTGCATCACCTTAGGATGTGGTGCCCCAAACCAGATTCATAGTCTCCTAAAGACTTAACTTCCCTTCTTCCTAGCTTTCAGTGCTTCAATGGAAGACACTGAGAACAGAGACTTTTGATATGCTTTAATAATCTATTGAAAAACAGGGACTTCCCTGGCGGTGAGGACTATATCTTCCAATGCAGGGGGTGGGGGTTTGACCCCTGTTTGAGAGGAGCATCCCCCATACTTAACAGCCAAAGAAAACACAACTTAAACAGCAACAACAGGGTAACAAATTCAACAAAGGCTTTTTTAAAAAAAAATGCTCTAAAAACAAATACTGGTAAGTATGTTTTTCCATTGTGGTTTCAGCTCAGATTTGTCAGTGTATCTGGCTAAAACAAACATTTTAAAGTGTGAAACTGCCCCTCATTTGCATATACTTTGCCCTTTTCCCTCCCCTGCTATTAGGGCAGCTTCTTCTTTCTCATTTACTTTATGCTATGTGTGCTGCACGCTCCATGGTTCAGGCACGTCTTACGCTTTACCATCCCATGGACTGGAGCCCGCCAGGCTCCTCTGTTCTCCTGTCTTCTCCAGGCAAGAAGACTGGAGGGGTGGGAGGCCATTTCCTGCTCCAGGGATTGAGTCTGAGTCTCCCACACTGGCAAACATCTTTTTTTGGCCACTTCTATTGGTCTTTCATTTATTTATCTTCGTTCTTTGGCTCTTGTGGGCCTCCCATTGCAGTGGCCTCTCTTGCTGCAGAGCACCGGCTCTGGGCGCATGCGCCCCAGAGCTCCAGCTCGGTAATTGGACACATCGGTCCAGCCGCTCTGTGCCATGTGGGATCCTCCCAGGCCAGGGATCGAACCGGCACCCCTTGCACTGCAAGGCTGTGTCCTTACCCACTGGACCACCAGGGCAGCCCTGGCAAACATTTTTTAAGGCAAATTCTTGACCAGCTAGGCCCCTACGAAGCCATGGGGTGCACACTCACTGTGATTATGATGTGAGCTCTCTTGTCACATTGCTTAGACTAGAGGAACATGTGACTCTGGGCCACTAAAAATAACTCAGCTTGGTTGCCTAAATAAGTGTTTACTTTTAGTAGACTAGAGCCGCATAAAGTGTATTTATTAGAACGGCGTGCGCTAAGTGTTGTTTACACGGATTACACTCTACGACAACGTTGTGTTTTGTTTTTCTTATTCTTTCTTTTTCTTGCACAGTAGAGATAGGCTGGTGGTAGCAGTAGCTGCTGTTCTCATTCATATGAAATTCAATTAGAGGAAAGCAGAACGCAGCCTTCATTGCCAAAACAATTGCAAAAATCAAACACTGAAACTCAGGAAGAGTTGAGCCCAAATGAGAAAGTTTCTATGGGGAAAAAAAAAAAAAAAAAGTTGCTGCATCCTCCTACCCTGTCTGCCAACTAGCAGAGGCCGTCAGTCTCTCCAGACACCTCTCAGAAAAAGCAGTGCCTCACATGTAACAGGAGCTGAGATCCTGAGGGAGCCAATTAGATTTAAGCCGGTGTATGTTTTTCCATTGTGGTTTCATAAAACAAAAAATTTTAAAGTGTGAAACTGCCCCTCATTTGCATATACTTTGCCCTTTTCCCTCCCCTGCTATTAGGGCAGCTTCTTCTTTCTCATTTACTTTATGCTATGTGTGCTGCACGCTCCATGGTTCAGGCACGTCTTACGCTTTACCATCCCATGGACTGGAGCCCGCCAGGCTCCTCTGTTCTCCTGTCTTCTCCAGGCAAGAAGACTGGAGGGGTGGGAGGCCATTTCCTGCTCCAGGGATTGAGTCTGAGTCTCCCACACTGGCAAACATCTTTTTTTGGCCACTTCTATTGGTCTTTCATTTATTTATCTTCGTTCTTTGGCTCTTGTGGGCCTCCCATTGCAGTGGCCTCTCTTGCTGCAGAGCACCGGCTCTGGGCGCATGCGCCCCAGAGCTCCAGCTCGGTAATTGGACACATCGGTCCAGCCGCTCTGTGCCATGTGGGATCCTCCCAGGCCAGGGATCGAACCGGCACCCCTTGCACTGCAAGGCTGTGTCCTTACCCACTGGACCACCAGGGCAGCCCTGGCAAACATTTTTTAAGGCAAATTCTTGACCAGCTAGGCCCCTACGAAGCCATGGGGTGCACACTCACTGTGATTATGATGTGAGCTCTCTTGTCACATTGCTTAGACTAGAGGAACATGTGACTCTGGGCCACTAAAAATAACTCAGCTTGGTTGCCTAAATAAGTGTTTACTTTTAGTAGACTAGAGCCGCATAAAGTGTATTTATTAGAACGGCGTGCGCTAAGTGTTGTTTACACGGATTACACTCTACGACAACGTTGTGTTTTGTTTTTCTTATTCTTTCTTTTTCTTGCACAGTAGAGATAGGCTGGTGGTAGCAGTAGCTGCTGTTCTCATTCATATGAAATTCAATTAGAGGAAAGCAGAACGCAGCCTTCATTGCCAAAACAATTGCAAAAATCAAACACTGAAACTCAGGAAGAGTTGAGCCCAAATGAGAAAGTTTCTATGGGGAAAAAAAAAAAAAAAAAGTTGCTGCATCCTCCTACCCTGTCTGCCAACTAGCAGAGGCCGTCAGTCTCTCCAGACACCTCTCAGAAAAAGCAGTGCCTCACATGTAACAGGAGCTGAGATCCTGAGGGAGCCAATTAGATTTAAGCCATTTTCAAAATTCTGTTAAAAAAAAAATCAGAAGAAAAAAAAACCCTGGCACTTAAAATGGCATTTTCCATGTTCTGCTTGAGGCCTGTGGAATAATACTCAGATAATGATTAGTTGTCACATTTATAAAATAAACCTCGAGTTTTTCATATAACAGAATAGAATCACTGGCAAGAAAAACAAACTGCTTCAGAGAAAGAAGGCGGCACATCATATCTAATAGGTACCTCATCCTTCATCTTTGGAATATCAGCCAAAACATGACAAATGAGGCCAAGGTCACTGGCGCGTAATTACAGAGAAGTTCTCTGAGCGCTGGCTGAGGTGCGAGGAGGTTTCTGCAGTTGTCTTGCAAAGACAAGGTGAGACAGTCCTAGCAGGCAAAAGGAACGTTCGAGCCCACGTCCCTCATCCAAGCCCCTCAGTTGTCCTTTGGTAAGTGGTGACAGGAGACGCTGGGACGGGGACAAGAAGCAGCTTCCTCAGGGACAGGGAGGGTCTCCCCAGCTGCACAATCAGGGCCTTCAGCTGCTGGTGGAACCTGCATCTCCCGAGGCTCACCATGCCACTCTAAGAGCTACTGCAGTTCTTCCTTACAGGCAGAGTGGACATGTCAAAGCAGCAGAATCAGGCAAAAGCCAGTAAGGCTGACATGTAACCAACTTGAGTTGGGTTTCCGGGATAGTTTCTCTCATCTCCAGGAGGAAGTGGTCACAGATCCATTTCGAGAGACGATTTTGTAAAAGCGACCAGACTCGTATCCCTCACACCCTGCCTCGCTCCTTCCACCTGTCTCTAGTATGGTATCAAAGTCACTGGGTCCAAGAAGTGAGCAAAAAGGAAGCATGCCCTCTTGAAAAATAGCCCAGGGCTCCTGGGCAAGGACAGGCTTTTGTTCTAGCCTGTGGTTGAGAGTGTGTGTGTGTGTGTGTGTGTGTGTGTGTGTACACGTGCTCATTCATGTCTGACTCTGTATGACCCCATGAAAATTGTAGCCCAACAGGCTCCTCTGTCTGTGGAACTTTCCAGGCAAGAATACTGGAGTGGGTTGCTGTTCCCTTCTCCTGGGACTCTTCCCAAACCAGGGATCGAACCCAGGTCTCTTGCATTGGCAGGCGGATTCTTTTCCACAGATTCGCTAGGGAAGCCCATGTGGCTGAATGTGAACATCCAAAGAGGAAGTTGTAGGTGTCTATGTAAGAAGGAACTAACGTGTCAGCACCTCATTTTTCTCAAGTTCTAACCTTAAATAAAACCTATTCCATGAGGTTGTTTTAATGTCCTAACCAGAAATAACATCCCCCTCACTTGAGCTGACACATCTTTTACTATTCTGTATTTTAGTCATGTATGTAATTGTCTTATTGCCCCTTAGGCTCTTTGAACAATGATATTTTACTGAGTGGAAAGAATGAAGGATAATGAATATCAGATTCTTGAGCGTGTGGTCGAGACAGTTATTGAAAAGCCCAAGTGGTCAGGGAAGACTTTACCCAGCTATACTTGCTAGGAGACCGGAGTTAAACTGTCAACAGAAGAAAACAGAGTGTATCTAAACCTAAGGAAGAAAATAAGCAAAAATTTGAGGTCCTGAGGTATCTCCAACACATTTATTTAAAGCCTAGAAAGTTCTAATAACCCTCTGAGAGGCCACGAAGGGCAATCAAAGGTCCTTTGAATATGGGAACATCAATCCCTTGGTGGTGCTCCTAATCTATATCAGTGATGGCAATCACTAGAGGATAATATCTTTGTTTTTGAGGCCTTGGAATGCCTCTGAAGACCATCGGCCTACAGAGAATCTTCAGAAACAATTGAATTCCCATGTTTGCATTTACCACGTTGGAAGACACGACCTCTATGGTAACAAGAAAGGCTTAAGAGGTTAATAAAGCCAGTGCTCCCTTATGGGCAGCACTCCTGCCAGTCATGATCAGTGACGAGTTATGTCTCTTCATGGATTTTTTAGAACAATATTTTCTCTGGATAATTACAACACAGGAGTGCATACATTTTCTCAGGGAAACCAAAAAGTCCCACGGTCGTAGCTAAATAGTATCAATACATAAATATCTGAGCTATGCAATGGCTTTCAAAGAAATTCACCATGGCTCTTTAGAGCTAATATTTTATAGAAACAATTGTTCCTTCAGCATTTGCTTTCTTTCTTGCCTCAATGTACAAATCATACTGCTCTTCCTGACTTTGCCTAGATCTCCAAGGTCATTCTATATGGTGTTGGCTTTAAATACGATTTGGTGCCAAAGATCCCACCCAGCTTTCAAGTTCACTTGGATGACACTTTCACACACTGGGTCTCTCCCTCATTAGCTGTATCCAGTTTAAGTCATTTTCTGCAAACCATTGTACTTTCCGGGAACTGCAATTGGCCGCTTGCATATTTTCGATCTACTCTCCTGGGCAGGCGGCTGCCCTCAAGGCAGTGGAGAGGAGGAGCTTGCTGACCTAAGGAAGCTTCTCCACAGCACTCACAGCTAACGGCGAGGAGCTGAGCTGTTGGTTCTCTGGGAAGGCAGGCGAGCGCAAGTGGAAGGGCTCAGCGGAGAGTCATCAGGGCGCTTTGCTGGTAGCCTAGCGCAGGTGCTCCCACCTCTGAGCTGTGACCTGCTAATGGCTTATGTAATGAAGAAAGGAGTCCCTGTACTTGGCCGTTCAGAACGGAACTATGGGAGGCCTCAATTCAAGAGGAAATTCTGAAAGACAAGTATCAAATGGTGACATAATTGCTTTCTCTTTAAGGTGCTGGTGGTAAGAAGAAAGGCTAGTAAGAGACAGACCTTGGTGTCTTTCTGCTGATTTCATCTTTCTGGACTTTCAGATGACTGGGAGCTCCATGTGGAGCCCAGCTAGTGGTGCCCCTGAGCATCCTGGGAAATGAGAGCACCTTGGCCTGCTGAGCCCAAACCCATTACCCAGCTGATTCACTCTCTTTGAAGGTTGAATCTGAAGATGTTTTGAGACATTTTGGAAGACCCAGAGCAAAAATCACCACATGACTTTTTTAAATTGAAGTATAGTTGAATTACAGCGTTGTATTAATGACTGCTATACAGCAAAGTGACTCACTTATACATAGACGTTCTTTTTCTATTCTTTTCCTTTATGAGGTATCACAGGATACTGAATACAGATCCAGATGCTATACAGTAGGATCTCGAGCAAAATAATGTCATTTACAGCAATATGGATACAACTAGAGATGATCATAAGACGTGAAGTAAGTCAGAAAGACGAATACCATATGCTATCACTTAAACACGCAGACCCTAAAATGTGAAACAAATCATACTGCTCTTCCTGACTTTGCCTAGATCTCCAAGGTCATTCTATATGGTGTTGGCTTTAAATACGATTTGGTGCCAAAGATCCCACCCAGCTTTCAAGTTCACTTGGATGACACTTTCACACACTGGGTCTCTCCCTCATTAGCTGTATCCAGTTTAAGTCATTTTCTGCAAACCATTGTACTTTCCGGGAACTGCAATTGGCCGCTTGCATATTTTCGATCTACTCTCCTGGGCAGGCGGCTGCCCTCAAGGCAGTGGAGAGGAGGAGCTTGCTGACCTAAGGAAGCTTCTCCACAGCACTCACAGCTAACGGCGAGGAGCTGAGCTGTTGGTTCTCTGGGAAGGCAGGCGAGCGCAAGTGGAAGGGCTCAGCGGAGAGTCATCAGGGCGCTTTGCTGGTAGCCTAGCGCAGGTGCTCCCACCTCTGAGCTGTGACCTGCTAATGGCTTATGTAATGAAGAAAGGAGTCCCTGTACTTGGCCGTTCAGAACGGAACTATGGGAGGCCTCAATTCAAGAGGAAATTCTGAAAGACAAGTATCAAATGGTGACATAATTGCTTTCTCTTTAAGGTGCTGGTGGTAAGAAGAAAGGCTAGTAAGAGACAGACCTTGGTGTCTTTCTGCTGATTTCATCTTTCTGGACTTTCAGATGACTGGGAGCTCCATGTGGAGCCCAGCTAGTGGTGCCCCTGAGCATCCTGGGAAATGAGAGCACCTTGGCCTGCTGAGCCCAAACCCATTACCCAGCTGATTCACTCTCTTTGAAGGTTGAATCTGAAGATGTTTTGAGACATTTTGGAAGACCCAGAGCAAAAATCACCACATGACTTTTTTAAATTGAAGTATAGTTGAATTACAGCGTTGTATTAATGACTGCTATACAGCAAAGTGACTCACTTATACATAGACGTTCTTTTTCTATTCTTTTCCTTTATGAGGTATCACAGGATACTGAATACAGATCCAGATGCTATACAGTAGGATCTCGAGCAAAATAATGTCATTTACAGCAATATGGATACAACTAGAGATGATCATAAGACGTGAAGTAAGTCAGAAAGACGAATACCATATGCTATCACTTAAACACGCAGACCCTAAAATGTGAAACAAATGAGCCTATCTATGAGACAGAAATAGAATCAAGGACACACGAGTAGATCGGCAGTGGTCAAGAGAGGGAGAGGGCTGAGCTGGGTGTTTGAGAGAAGCAGATGAAAGCTGCTACGTATAGAATGGATAATCAATCACACCTGGCTGTGCAGTTCCTCAGTTGTGGCTGACTCCGTGACCCCGAGGACTGCAGCACACCAGGCTTCCACGTTCTTCGCCATCTTCCGCAGTTTGCTCAAACTCATGTCTACTGAGTCGATGACACCATCCAACCATCTCACCTTCTGCCATCCCCTCTCCTCCTGCCCTCAATCTTTCCCAGCATCACCTCTTTTCCAGTAAGTTGGCTCTTCACTCAGGTGACCAATGTATTCGAGCTTCAGCTTCAGCATCAGTCCTTCCAATGACTATTCAGGGCTGATTTTCTTTAGGATGGACTGGTTTGACCTACTTGGTGTCCAAGGGACGCTCAAGAATCTTCTCCCAGTTTGAAAGCATCAATTCTTGGGCACTTAGCCTTCTTTATGGTCCAACTCTCAGCCACATTGTTTAAAACAATGAAAAATCTTATGAAATAAAGTCTTGGCTAACATAAACCAATCAAGGAGTCAGAAGTCTTCGAAGAGACCTCAGGACAGATAACCCTTCAGCAGGTTCTTGCCTCTGTCATGGTTAAAAGAGCAAAGGAAAGTGTCTTGATCTTCTTTTTTTTTTTAACATTTATTTATTTATTTATTTACTTTTTAGGGGGTGGGGTGGGGAGGGAGGAGAGCAGGCAGGCCACTTCTATTGGTCTTTCATTTGTCCATTTTCATCCATCTTTGTTCTTTGGCTCCCGTGGGCCTCCCGTCGCGGTGGCCCCTGTCGTCGCAGAGCGCCGGCTCTGGGCACATGCGCTCCAGAGCTCCGGCTCGGTAATTGGACACATCGGTCCAGCCGCTTTGCGGCACGTGGGATCTTCCCAGGCCAGGGATCGAACCGGCACCCCTTGCACTGCAAGGCGGTGTCCTTACCCACTGGACCACCAGGGAAGCCTGTGTCTTGATCTTCTAAACAGAGAAGAGACAACAGGCAGGGATGAAAGTTTGGGACTTACAACCAAATATAACCTCAAGGAGCAATTTGGATACGCCAGGATTTTATTTATGTTATTTCACTGAATCCTCATAACAATCTTTGAGGTAGATGCCAGTATATAGGATTGGCAAAAATTTTCGTTCATATTTTAATCTCATGCAAAAACCCAAACGAACATTATGGCCAACCCAGTAGTATTATCTATAGTATTATATCCTCGTTTTTAAGATGAAGAAACACAGGCTTAGTGAGATTAAATTAAGTAAATCATCCATATTTCCCCAATCTGATGGGATTTTAATACATGCAATCAATTACTTCCACTGTCAGTGGCCAAGGAGATTTTAAAAGCCAGAATCTCCTTGTTTCCAAAAAATTTTGGAGGAGGAAGAGGTGAACAAGAAAAACAAGAATGCTTGAGGAAATAAAAAGAAAATGGTGAGAAGAATAAAAAGAAAGAACTTGAAGGAAACACAGACTTTCTCCACCACTTTGTCAGTTCATTTCTGTTATCTGGGTTAATGAGGCAAGAGAAGATTCTAAAGTCAGACCGGGTGAATGTTTGCCCACAGAGACTGAGGTTTGTTCTTAGCCAAGTGAGTTGCCTGTTAAACACAATTTCCTGTGTAGACTCAAACCTCCCTCACATGGTGTTGCTCTTATTTATGAGTGATCTTTCCCGCTGTGGCCATTTCAAGGGGTCAAAGCCCAGAAGCTGAGTGTTCCTACTGCGTCTCCTCCTCAGGGAGCCTAGGGAGGGACAATGACATCATGGGAACAGTGTCTGTCTTCTCTCCTATGACTCAACTGAATATGTCAAAGAAATGCTGCTCCTGCTGGTCCTGCAGCAAGGCATGAATGATTCGATCTGCCCAGCACATTCACGTGGAAAACAGCAGGCTATCTCTACCCCAAGTCCCACAAAAATGTGGGAAAGCCAGCCATGAGAAGCTGCTCAAGCAAAATCAAACCACCAGAGAAGTGAACGTGCCCCTTTTCCTTTGCTCCGCCCATAAAAATGTGTACATGCCTCTCCACGTGCCTCTTGCCAGAAACAGGAGAAGAGAATTGGCTTCCTTCCTCTGTGCTCTCATACTGTTTCAGACCCACGGCTCAATTATTGTCCTTACCAGACTGTCCTGCCATCCATTTTAGGTGTTTGGCTTCCCCAATGGCTCAGTGATAAAGAATCCGCCTGCAATTTGGAAGATGCGGGCTCGATCTCTGGGTCGCGACGATCCCGTGGAGAAGGAAATGGCAACCCATTCCAGTCTTCTTGTCTGGGAAATCCCACAGACTGAGGAGCCTGGAGGGCTACAGTGCATCAGGGTCGCAGAAAGTCTGACACGACTGAGCAACTGAACAGCTACTACTTCCCCCTTAGGCAGTAGCTCCTCTGATCCCCCGGATATTTCAGCCCCACGCATCCACTACCATGCGTGACAAACATTGTTAAACAAACCAACGTGAAACTGAACGTACTGATGAGTGAAAGACAACGGCTCCCAGGCTCGGGCTGACTGGGGCACCGAAAAACGCGCTCTCTTTTCTACTGTTTATGACTGGCTGACACTGTGACACTTGGAGAGGGGTGGGAGGGCCTGCCCATGATAGTGTTAGATGTTTAGGATATTTGAGCACTTAATGAACAAGTTTCATGTGTGGTTTTACAAGCGTGAACTGGGTTGGCCAAAAGGTTTGTTTGGGTTTTGTTGGCAGATGCTGCGGAAGAACGAGAATGGACTGTTTGGTCAACCAAATAGTTTGCCTTTTCCTCTGCTCCTGCCTCTGTAGCGTTTCCTGCTTCCGCCTGGTATCCACCAAGCCTGCCTCTCTCATAATCGGCTTCCTTAATCACTCAATTCTTTGGACTTAATTCAGCTATGATCTGTAATCTGAAAAAGGCACTCTCCTTCTTACTGTAAGTTTCCGGAGGGAGGAAAGGGCAGGAAATGGGACTTGGTATCACCTCCCAGCACTGCCCACAACCTGCCGGCTGAGCTCCAAGTGCGATGGATGCTGGAGCTTCAGCAAGACTCAACACAGACAGAGCCCCTCCTCCTGCAGACTTTACAGTCAGTGGTAGAAAGAGAGAGAGAATAATAAAGTGAATAAAGCATTGTAACTCTGACAGAGGAAACACAGGGGACTGTAAGAGTAGAGGAAGGACATCAGACCTCATCTGGAACTCAGGAAGGGCCCCCTACACAAAGTCCTTTTAACTTCCGACCTGAGAGATAAGTAAAACTTATCCAGGTGCAAGGGTGAGAAAGGAGGAGAAGAGCCAGAGACAAGAGAGAACACAATGCGTGCAAACCCCTTGAATAATGCTGTTCTTATTGTTTAGCCACTCAGTCATGTTAGACTGTAGCTCACCAGGCTCCTCTGTCCTTGGGATTTCCCAGGCAAGGGTACTGGAGTGGGATGCCATTCCCTTCTCCAGGGAGGGAATCTTCCAGAGTCTCCTGCATTGGCAGGCGGATTCTTTACCACTGAGCCACACGGGGAAGCCCACTTAAAGAATGACTAGGGTGTAAGTCAGGAGACAAGCTCAAGCCCCAGGTGTTTTGTTCTCATGGCGAAAAAGACACTGAAGGATTTTGACCAACAGCGTGACATTTGGATCTGAGTTTCAGCAGAGACTGGGGTTGTAGAGAAAGATGTCTAGATTTGCAGTTGTACCATAAGAGGAGGCTAAGTGTAGCAATAAATAGATCTTCAACATTTTCCTTTTAGCACGATTACTTGGCTGCCATATGGAGAATGGATTATAAAACTGCGAGACTAGATACACATAAACCACTTAGGAGCTCTGTAGGGGCGTTGAACGAGAATGGACTGTTTGGTCAACCAAATAGTTTGCCTTTTCCTCTGCTCCTGCCTCTGTAGCGTTTCCTGCTTCCGCCTGGTATCCACCAAGCCTGCCTCTCTCATAATCGGCTTCCTTAATCACTCAATTCTTTGGACTTAATTCAGCTATGATCTGTAATCTGAAAAAGGCACTCTCCTTCTTACTGTAAGTTTCCGGAGGGAGGAAAGGGCAGGAAATGGGACTTGGTATCACCTCCCAGCACTGCCCACAACCTGCCGGCTGAGCTCCAAGTGCGATGGATGCTGGAGCTTCAGCAAGACTCAACACAGACAGAGCCCCTCCTCCTGCAGACTTTACAGTCAGTGGTAGAAAGAGAGAGAGAATAATAAAGTGAATAAAGCATTGTAACTCTGACAGAGGAAACACAGGGGACTGTAAGAGTAGAGGAAGGACATCAGACCTCATCTGGAACTCGGGAAAGGGGCCCCCCTACACAAAGTCCTTTTAACTTCCGACCTGAGAGATAAGTAAAACTTATCCAGGTGCAAGGGTGAGAAAGGAGGAGAAGAGCCAGAGACAAGAGAGAACACAATGCGTGCAAACCCCTTGAATAATGCTGTTCTTATTGTTTAGCCACTCAGTCATGTTAGACTGTAGCTCACCAGGCTCCTCTGTCCTTGGGATTTCCCAGGCAAGGGTACTGGAGTGGGATGCCATTCCCTTCTCCAGGGAGGGAATCTTCCAGAGTCTCCTGCATTGGCAGGCGGATTCTTTACCACTGAGCCACACGGGGAAGCCCACTTAAAGAATGACTAGGGTGTAAGTCAGGAGACAAGCTCAAGCCCCAGGTGTTTTGTTCTCATGGCGAAAAAGACACTGAAGGATTTTGACCAACAGCGTGACATTTGGATCTGAGTTTCAGCAGAGACTGGGGTTGTAGAGAAAGATGTCTAGATTTGCAGTTGTACCATAAGAGGAGGCTAAGTGTAGCAATAAATAGATCTTCAACATTTTCCTTTTAGCACGATTACTTGGCTGCCATATGGAGAATGGATTATAAAACTGCGAGACTAGATACACAGAAACCACTTAGGATGCTGTTTCAGTCATCCAGATGAGGGTGGTAATGGCCATGATGAAGATGGAGAGAAGTGGATGGGTTCAAGGGAAGATTAAGAAGGCAGAATTAAGAGACTGTGGCAATCCTGGGTCAGGGAAAGGCACGGGTTTCCTTAAAGGGCCAGAGAGGAAACGTTTAGGCTTTGGCAGCCATGTAGCTTCGGTGCTAATGACTCAGCTCTGCTGTCTGGGTGAGAAAGTAGACATAGACCATAACCACCATCCACACTGGACCTGTGTTCCAGTCCAATTTTCTTTACAGAAAGCAGCCCAGCAGACCACATGCAGCCCAGGGTTAACACCTGCAGACCCTTGGACTAAGTCAGGAAGAGCATAAAAAATGGTGCTATGTATGCAGGCCCCTATATGGCCAGCTTACTATTTTTTTCAAATATTTATTTATTGGCTGCACGGGATCCTCATCGTTGCATATGGGCTTTCTCTAGTTGCAGTGAGCAGGGGGTTACTCTTTGCTGTGGTACAGGGGCTTCTCACACTGCAGTGAATTCCCTTGTTGCGGCTTGCAGGCTCTAGGTGCTCAGGTTTCAGTCATGGTGGTGCACAGGCTTCACTGCCTCATGTCACGTGGAATCTCTCCAGACCAGGACTGGAGCCTGTGTCCTCTGCACGGGCATGTGGATTCTTAACCACAGGACCACCAGAGGAGATTGCCCCCCTGGCTTACTCTTCACAGAGAAAGGGATGCTGGAGATGGAGCGGGGTCAGCAAGAGGGAGGTGTGGTCAGTTTTTAGACAAGGTGAATTCAAGAAACCTGAAAGCCATTGCTGAAACCCTAGATACAGGGCCTGCCGGGATTTGGGAGCTCTCCTGGGGAGAGGAGAATAAATGTTATCAGCAGACCACCAAAATCCCGTGGCTTTCATAATAAGAAGACACTCCAGTGGGGATGGGGGGGTAATCATGCCAGGAGCCTGTCCCGTGGCAGCATCATGTCACTGGCCCACAGGGAGGGTGGTTCAGGCAGGAGCACTGGAAGGAGGCATTTGTGGATCAGGCTTGCCAAGAGATGGATTATAAAACTGCGAGACTAGATACACAGAAACCACTTAGGATGCTGTTTCAGTCATCCAGATGAGGGTGGTAATGGCCATGATGAAGATGGAGAGAAGTGGATGGGTTCAAGGGAAGATTAAGAAGGCAGAATTAAGAGACTGTGGCAATCCTGGGTCAGGGAAAGGCACGGGTTTCCTTAAAGGGCCAGAGAGGAAACGTTTAGGCTTTGGCAGCCATGTAGCTTCGGTGCTAATGACTCAGCTCTGCTGTCTGGGTGAGAAAGTAGACATAGACCATAACCACCATCCACACTGGACCTGTGTTCCAGTCCAATTTTCTTTACAGAAAGCAGCCCAGCAGACCACATGCAGCCCAGGGTTAACACCTGCAGACCCTTGGACTAAGTCAGGAAGAGCATAAAAAATGGTGCTATGTATGCAGGCCCCTATATGGCCAGCTTACTATTTTTTTCAAATATTTATTTATTGGCTGCACGGGATCCTCATCGTTGCATATGGGCTTTCTCTAGTTGCAGTGAGCAGGGGGTTACTCTTTGCTGTGGTACAGGGGCTTCTCACACTGCAGTGAATTCCCTTGTTGCGGCTTGCAGGCTCTAGGTGCTCAGGTTTCAGTCATGGTGGTGCACAGGCTTCACTGCCTCATGTCACGTGGAATCTCTCCAGACCAGGACTGGAGCCTGTGTCCTCTGCACGGGCATGTGGATTCTTAACCACAGGACCACCAGAGGAGATTGCCCCCCTGGCTTACTCTTCACAGAGAAAGGGATGCTGGAGATGGAGCGGGGTCAGCAAGAGGGAGGTGTGGTCAGTTTTTAGACAAGGTGAATTCAAGAAACCTGAAAGCCATTGCTGAAACCCTAGATACAGGGCCTGCCGGGATTTGGGAGCTCTCCTGGGGAGAGGAGAATAAATGTTATCAGCAGACCACCAAAATCCCGTGGCTTTCATAATAAGAAGACACTCCAGTGGGGATGGGGGGGTAATCATGCCAGGAGCCTGTCCCGTGGCAGCATCATGTCACTGGCCCACAGGGAGGGTGGTTCAGGCAGGAGCACTGGAAGGAGGCATTTGTGGATCAGGTGGGGAAAAGACATCGTGTCTGCCCACCATCCATTGGAGAAATGTCACCCCCATGGACGGATAACTACAAGAAAACTGGGGAATGCTACATTCTAGGAGGTCTAGGATCAAGGATAGAGTGGCTTTGGGGGGAAAGTCACCGGGGTCAATCACCAGAGTCAAAACTACCTACACAGGCCAGAAGGCATGAGAAGGAGTAAGAGAGACGCAGGCAACCACAAAGAGTGAGGCCAAGTCCAGAGCCCAGGAGGATACCAACCTGAGGAGATGCACAGAGGAGGAGGAAGATCCCGCCAAGAGAGGAAGGGCAGGAGGAAAATCCAGCTGGGGGAGTCCGTGAGATGTTTAATGAGCATACATACACATGAGCACAGATTGCTCTTTAAGCATCTAGCCCATCTCTGACAAGCTGACGTGCATTTGGTATCTCCAATATTTGGTGCGAAAGGAGTCAAATTGCCTTTAAAAGAAGATGTCAAATCTGCTCCTCCAAAAACTCTAGGTTTTCATTACCGTTCAGATGGTCTGCTTCAGGGCAACATAGCACAATCATTTTGTTTCCATTCATGTCTGTGTCCCTAAATCAATCTATACAGGTAAAATGTGTTTTCTGCATCAAAAATGTTATGTGGTCTTATACGCATGAGAACATATTCATATAAATATGAATATATACTTGTTTGATATACACATTGACTCAGCACTCTCCAGGTTCATTACTGCAATGCATTTCTTTTTCATTTCTAGCTTTGGGAATTTTCCATGTTCTCTGCTTTGTTCAAAGCCTGTCCACCTCCCACCCGACCCATGTCTACTCCTGGCTCCCGATGACGAGACCAAGAAAAAGAAGTTGAATTTCATCTTCATAACACTTGAAGCACTGCCTCATTATTGCAAAATACAACAGAGCCTGTAGCTTAAACAAGAAAATCAAAGCCAGAACACCTAAGCACCCGTCTTCAGCGATTCTGAGCCCAGGAGACCTCGGCTGAGAAAAAAAAAAATCTGAGGTCTTGCACAGCTGTGTCTACGGCCCACAGGGAGGGTGGTTCAGGCAGGAGCACTGGAAGGAGGCATTTGTGGATCAGGTGGGGAAAAGACATCGTGTCTGCCCACCATCCATTGGAGAAATGTCACCCCCATGGACGGATAACTACAAGAAAACTGGGGAATGCTACATTCTAGGAGGTCTAGGATCAAGGATAGAGTGGCTTTGGGGGGAAAGTCACCGGGGTCAATCACCAGAGTCAAAACTACCTACACAGGCCAGAAGGCATGAGAAGGAGTAAGAGAGACGCAGGCAACCACAAAGAGTGAGGCCAAGTCCAGAGCCCAGGAGGATACCAACCTGAGGAGATGCACAGAGGAGGAGGAAGATCCCGCCAAGAGAGGAAGGGCAGGAGGAAAATCCAGCTGGGGGAGTCCGTGAGATGTTTAATGAGCATACATACACATGAGCACAGATTGCTCTTTAAGCATCTAGCCCATCTCTGACAAGCTGACGTGCATTTGGTATCTCCAATATTTGGTGCGAAAGGAGTCAAATTGCCTTTAAAAGAAGATGTCAAATCTGCTCCTCCAAAAACTCTAGGTTTTCATTACCGTTCAGATGGTCTGCTTCAGGGCAACATAGCACAATCATTTTGTTTCCATTCATGTCTGTGTCCCTAAATCAATCTATACAGGTAAAATGTGTTTTCTGCATCAAAAATGTTATGTGGTCTTATACGCATGAGAACATATTCATATAAATATGAATATATACTTGTTTGATATACACATTGACTCAGCACTCTCCAGGTTCATTACTGCAATGCATTTCTTTTTCATTTCTAGCTTTGGGAATTTTCCATGTTCTCTGCTTTGTTCAAAGCCTGTCCACCTCCCACCCGACCCATGTCTACTCCTGGCTCCCGATGACGAGACCAAGAAAAAGAAGTTGAATTTCATCTTCATAACACTTGAAGCACTGCCTCATTATTGCAAAATACAACAGAGCCTGTAGCTTAAACAAGAAAATCAAAGCCAGAACACCTAAGCACCCGTCTTCAGCGATTCTGAGCCCAGGAGACCTCGGCTGAGAAAAAAAAAAATCTGAGGTCTTGCACAGCTGTGTCTACCAACCTTCCCTCTTATACAATGTCAAATCTTTGGGATATCGAAGGGGCTTCTCAGGGTTTTGAATCTGGGAAACTCTTCGGCAGGAAATCAGCCAGTCTTGCTTGTAAATAAGTTTAAACAAGTCAAGTAGGTTTTTAAAAAATGATCAGCCCAGGAGATACACAGATGGTAAAGAAAGTAAAATTAGTAACCTCGTCTACTTGCCCAGCATAAATTAGTATGTATTCAATCTGACCAAGTGACTATTTATAAGCCTGACCTTGAACACTGTGGGGTTCAATAAATACCAGTTCCATTGTATGTAAGTGCCACAGCTTCTTTATCCACTCATCTGTTGATGGACATCTAGGTTGCAGAGGAATGGGAGAGATGTATGGAAAGACTAACATGGAAACTTACTTTACCAAATGCAAGATAGACAACCAATGTGAATCTGCTCTAAGACTAAGGGAACTTACACAGGGGCTCTGTAACAACATAGAGGGGAGGGATGGTGAGGGAGATGGGAGGGAAATTCAAGTGGGAAGGGACATATGTGTACCCATGGTTGATTCAGGCTGATGTATGGCAGTAAACAACAAAACTATGTAAAAGTAGAAAAAAATAATAAGAAAAAATTAAAAATGAAAAAATGAAATACCAGCTGCAGTTGGTGACAAAGTTATCCATATGACCTCACTTAATGACATGCACAAATCATATGCATTTGCTCTTCACAGCTTGTTGTGACTCATAGCAGGTGTGGATCTAACTACTGGAAATACCCTCCCCATTAGCAAAATGATTTCTTCGTTTGATTTGAGAGAGACCAACCCATGTGTACAAGTGAAGAAAAACTTTCCGAGGTGCACGTGTGCCCTGACTTCCGTGATGAGATGTTCTGCCAGCTCCAACAAGTCTTTCTGACCACAGCTTATATAGGGTCATCACTATTCAAAGTCAGCTCGCTTCAAATATCACCAGCAAAGCACATCTAGAAATTTCATGGCTGATGCGAACAATGTATGAAACAGAAAGTACAACTTGTTTCCCACTGACTAGATAAAATATGTCATTTTTTGTTTTGTTTTGTTTTTTTAAACTTTAGACTCTTTCAGCTGTAAGAGAGGGGAAGGAGTTCAGCAATAGGATGTACACCAATGTCATAGGCAGTTGTTCAAAAAGATTTCTGCAAATGTGAAACTCTCAATTCGAGCCTCTATGATATGATGCTTCCAACGGCAGCTTGGGCTAGAAAGCCCATTGCTTTTCTTTGGTCAGATTCTGCTCTCATCTCTGTCATTCTCCTCAAGTGTCCAGGTCAACTCTGGCAGCTGCTCCTCTTCACGAGATGGTCCTGTTGCCTCTAACTCTAGACAGTGGAGGCCACTCAGTCATGCTGAGAATGCTGAACTGCCCTCTGCCCTCCCATCCGCTCATCGGCCCTCCTGTGCAGGTCATCACCAGCCAGCTGCCCATCACCCGTCTCCCTTGCAGCAGCCCCTCCCGCTTTAGCTCAGGTCCTCATCACCCTTCACGTGGGCCAGAGCAGAAACGACTCGTGATCTCCTCGCCTAGCTTATTTCTCTAGAATGGATCCCACCCATGAACACCCAACAAAATCTACCTAAAACAGAAATCAAAATGTATCTGGTCTCTGCTCAAAATACATTCATGATAACACCATCTGAAAACAAATTTAAATTTCTTACACGGCAGGGAGAATCCCAAACACCAGGCACCAAGCCATAGCTACAATCTCATTTCTCATGACATCTGTCTCCTCTCTCTCTCTCTCTCTGTCTCTGTCTGTCTCTTTCTCTGTCACACACACACACACACACACACACACACCTGCCTTGTCCCCACCTGTGGAACCGCTCGCTCAGCAAGTATTCCTCTCTCTCCACCCTGACCTTCGCTTGACTCCTCCCAGCACGTGGCTACAGTTCATCCAGGGACCACCACTTGGCTGACTTAGGACACCTTCTCAAGGTTTTCCAAGTACTCTCTATCCAACTCGGCAAGGGAAAGCTAACGCTGCTATTCAATGATCCATTTTTGTATCTCTGAGTGAGCAGCACAGTGATCTGTGGAGTAGAATGAACAGAATCAGATCCAAACCCACGGGAATTTTATATACGATGAAAGTGGAAAAGCCACAGACTCTCAAATTATGGTGCCTGGATCACGGGTTAAATACAGAGAAATGATCACTTTAGATATTCAGCCATTATTGTCCCCTGAAATTAATTCCAGATAGACTAAGTATTCAAATACCTAAAAAAAAAAAATCATAGAAGAATTAGAAGAAAATTTATGAGATGATATCCGTAACCCAAGGGAAAGGCTTTCGCAAGCATGATGTTAAAAACCAGAAACTATAAAGATTGACACATTGAATATATAAATAAGGAGTTCTTTAATTGGAGAAAAGCATTATAGTCCAAGTGAAAAGACAATCCACATATTGAGAGAAACGCCTAGCTGGTATACTGCCTAGTTTATTTTGAGTAAAGTGATTCAAAGGGAAGACGGCTAAGCTTCCTAGCATGTAAGGAACTCTTGTGAACCAATACAAAAAGACTATTAGAAAAACAAAACAAATGACATGAGCAGGTACAAAAATTGCTTCTAAATTTATGTGAAGTTTTCAAACTCCTAAGTCAAAGACATTCTATTTTTCAGTGATATTTTGCATATCAGAATACCATAAATTAAAAAAAAAAAAACACTCTGGGTTATGGAACGGTGGGAAGGGGCACTGCTAAATATTGCTGAGTTCTGGAAAGTAGTTTAACAACAAGTCTCAAAAATTCTGACTCTGAATTTTTTCCAGAATTTACCCTGGAGAACAACCTAAACCTCCATCAGCAGGACACTGCTTAATAAAGCAGAGTATCTTTTTATAAGGTACAGTCACATACCCATCAAAATTCAAGATATTTACACATTGACTTCCACAGAACATTATACATGATATGCTGTGATGTTTTGAAAATTGAGTTAAAAATAGCATATGACATCCTGTTTTAAGATATGACTGCTTATTTGCACAGAAAAAATACTGGAAGAACATTTACCAAAATGTAAATAATCATTATCTCTGAGAAGTGAGAAAAAAAAAAAAAATATATCCTTGGTCAAGGAAGCTAACGCTGCTATTCAATGATCCATTTTGTATCAAGGGCACAGTGATCTGTGGAGTAGAATGAACAGAATCAGATCCAAACCCACGGGAATTTTATATACGATGAAAGTGGAAAAGCCACAGACTCTCAAATTATGGTGCCTGGATCACGGGTTAAATACAGAGAAATGATCACTTTAGATATTCAGCCATTATTGTCCCCTGAAATTAATTCCAGATAGACTAAGTATTCAAATACCTAAAAAAAAAAAATCATAGAAGAATTAGAAGAAAATTTATGAGATGATATCCGTAACCCAAGGGAAAGGCTTTCGCAAGCATGATGTTAAAAACCAGAAACTATAAAGATTGACACATTGAATATATAAATAAGGAGTTCTTTAATTGGAGAAAAGCATTATAGTCCAAGTGAAAAGACAATCCACATATTGAGAGAAACGCCTAGCTGGTATACTGCCTAGTTTATTTTGAGTAAAGTGATTCAAAGGGAAGACGGCTAAGCTTCCTAGCATGTAAGGAACTCTTGTGAACCAATACAAAAAGACTATTAGAAAAACAAAACAAATGACATGAGCAGGTACAAAAATTGCTTCTAAATTTATGTGAAGTTTTCAAACTCCTAAGTCAAAGACATTCTATTTTTCAGTGATATTTTGCATATCAGAATACCATAAATTAAAAAAAAAAAAACACTCTGGGTTATGGAACGGTGGGAAGGGGCACTGCTAAATATTGCTGAGTTCTGGAAAGTAGTTTAACAACAAGTCTCAAAAATTCTGACTCTGAATTTTTTCCAGAATTTACCCTGGAGAACAACCTAAACCTCCATCAGCAGGACACTGCTTAATAAAGCAGAGTATCTTTTTATAAGGTACAGTCACATACCCATCAAAATTCAAGATATTTACACATTGACTTCCACAGAACATTATACATGATATGCTGTGATGTTTTTGAAAATTGAGTTAAAAATAGCATATGACATCCTGTTTTAAGATATGACTGCTTATTTGCACAGAAAAAATACTGGAAGAACATTTACCAAAATGTAAATAATCATTATCTCTGAGAAGTGAGACTATAAATTCCTTCTTCACATCTTTCCTTCTTTTTCATACCTCTTCATATCATCTTTTTTTTCTTTTTTTAACCAACAACAGGTATACTTTCAGCATTCAAATAATAACCAACAATAAAACTATTTCCACTGTTTAAAAAGGATGAATAAAATGGAGAAACATGATCAAAAAAAAAACAGTCTTCACACAAACAGACGGGGAGGGCCCAGAGCTGTATGTCTAAAAGAGTTGCTATTTTAAGGGAATAATACCAATCACAAACAGGGGATAGTCACAAAGTTCAGCCTCTACAAAGTTGCCAAATCCAACTAACACAATAACAGAGGAACTACTGAACTACTACCTAAACGACTGACACCATAATTTACTTTTCTGAACCTCTTTCCTAAACGAGACCATCAACAGATATTCCAAGCCCAGTGAGCATAAAACAAGGATGAACTGTTCTTTTTCATAACAGAGGAAGTAAAGTTAATATCCTCCCTCCCTCACTCTGACAGTTTGCCTCGTTTTAGTCACAGAAAAAAATAAAAGTTGGAAGGCTTTTCAGTTCTAAGGATACATCCATGAATAGGTTCCCAGGATATGTTATAAATCTACATACAAATATGTCCTTTTTTCTTATAATTAGCTAATACTTATCACAAAAACAGATGGGTGTCAGAAAATGGTTAGAATAACAACAAATCAGAGATCCACTACCTAAGCTTTAAATTTTATGTATTTTATTACCCAATGGAATTGTAAGCGCCTCATTTTATAATGGGGCCTTTCAACCAAGGGGAGTAGGGGTAAGCTAGGCCTTAGGCTCTGGTCCTGCTGAAGAGGAAAGAAGCAAAAGCTATTTATAGTGACCTTTGAATGTTTACCTTCAAGCTGGCTAATCAGATGTAAATTGTCACCCCATGGATATGCATAATCAACTTTATTCCCTGTGCTAATTGAGAAATAGAGCTGTTCTTGTCAGGAAACATTTGAAAAATACACCAAGCTTGCTCAGTAGAGCAAGTTCTTCATAAAAGTCAGACTTTCCATATGGTAAAATCATGGAAATTAGACTTAGGGGAAAAAAAAACCACTTGAGAAAGGCTAATTCGTTATTGAGCTAGTCTGGGTTGGAACAAAATTAGTCTTAACAACCTCGGGTCTTCTTTATTCATTCATCTGTTGTTGGACATTTAGGCTGTTTCCATGGCCTGGCATTGTAAATAGTGCTGTAATGAATATTGAGGTACATGCATCATTTTGAATTATGCTGTTCTCAGGGTATATGCCCAGTAGTGGACCTGCTGGGTCACATCATAATTCCATGTTTACCTTTTTCAGGAACCTCCATACTGTTCTCCACAGTGACTTTATCCATGTAGGTTCCCACCAGCAGTGCAAGAGGGTTCTCTTTTCTCCACTCCCTCTCCAGCATTTATTGTTCGTAGATATTTTAGTGATGGTCATACTGACCGGTGTGAGATAACCCCTCTTGGTAGTTTAACACATATACGTGGATCCTAGAAAAACAGTACAGATGAACCTACTCCCAAGGCAGGAATAGAAATTCAGAATGTAAAGAACAGACTTCCGGATAGGTGGGGGTGGGAGGTTGGGGATGGACGGGGAAGCAGAGGGTAGGACAAATTGGGAGAGAGGGATCACAGACGTATACTACCATGGGTCAAACAGGAAAAACAGCCAGTGAGAAGCTGCTATAAAGCAGCGGATTCACTTCACTGAGCAGTAGAAACTAACGCCACACTGTAAAGCAATTATATTACAACTTAAAAAAAAAACCCAAACCTGGGATTTTTATTTAAATACTTCTGATGTTCAAAAACTAGTCAGCCCTTATGGAAAAGCATTCCATCACTTTACTGCTCGGAGTTCCTCTCCTGCTGAGCGTCTTCTTCCCCTGGCTGGCAGGGGCTATGGCTTGGCCGCCACAGGACCCTCATTTACCTGCCAAACCTGGTTCCTGCAAGTCAGTCCTCCCCTTTCTCTGGCTCTCCTTAAGTCTCTCTGCTGTGTAGTCACTTAGTCGTGTCCGACTCTGCGTGACCCCATGGGCTGCAGCCCGCCAGGCTCCTCTGTTCATGGAAGTCTCTAGGCAACAATACTGGTTCTTCATTAAATTTATGGTAAAATCATGGAAATTAGACTTAGGGAAAAAAAACCACTTGAGAAAGGCTAATTCGTTATTGAGCTAGTCTGGGTTGGAACAAAATTAGTCTTAACAACCTCGGGTCTTCTTTATTCATTCATCTGTTGTTGGACATTTAGGCTGTTTCCATGGCCTGGCATTGTAAATAGTGCTGTAATGAATATTGAGGTACATGCATCATTTTGAATTATGCTGTTCTCAGGGTATATGCCCAGTAGTGGACCTGCTGGGTCACATCATAATTCCATGTTTACCTTTTTCAGGAACCTCCATACTGTTCTCCACAGTGACTTTATCCATGTAGGTTCCCACCAGCAGTGCAAGAGGGTTCTCTTTTCTCCACTCCCTCTCCAGCATTTATTGTTCGTAGATATTTTAGTGATGGTCATACTGACCGGTGTGAGACAACCCCTCTTGGTAGTTTAACACATATACGTGGATCCTAGAAAAACAGTACAGATGAACCTACTCCCAAGGCAGGAATAGAAATTCAGAATGTAAAGAACAGACTTCCGGATAGGTGGGGGTGGGAGGTTGGGGATGGACGGGGAAGCAGAGGGTAGGACAAATTGGGAGAGAGGGATCACAGACGTATACTACCATGGGTCAAACAGGAAAAACAGCCAGTGAGAAGCTGCTATAAAGCAGCGGATTCACTTCACTGAGCAGTAGAAACTAACGCCACACTGTAAAGCAATTATATTACAACTTAAAAAAAAAACCCAAACCTGGGATTTTTATTTAAATACTTCTGATGTTCAAAAACTAGTCAGCCCTTATGGAAAAGCATTCCATCACTTTACTGCTCGGAGTTCCTCTCCTGCTGAGCGTCTTCTTCCCCTGGCTGGCAGGGGCTATGGCTTGGCCGCCACAGGACCCTCATTTACCTGCCAAACCTGGTTCCTGCAAGTCAGTCCTCCCCTTTCTCTGGCTCTCCTTAAGTCTCTCTGCTGTGTAGTCACTTAGTCGTGTCCGACTCTGCGTGACCCCATGGGCTGCAGCCCGCCAGGCTCCTCTGTTCATGGAAGTCTCTAGGCAACAATACTGGAGTGGGTTGCCATGCCCTCCTCCAGGGGGATCTTCCCAACCCAGGGATGGAATCCGGGTGTCCTGCATGGCAGGCAGACTCCTCACCTCTGAGCCATCAGGGAAGCCCCATATATGTTTGATACCCCATGGACTATAGCTCACCAGGCTTCTCCATCCATGGAATTTTCCAGGCAAGAATACTGGAGTAAGTCGCCATTTTCTCCTCCCTTAAGTCTCTATAGTTTTCTTTAAAACAGACCCCTAGAAGGTACGTAGGTCTCGTCCCAATTGTATAAAAAAGGGGATGACACATTCTCTCGAGGGACACTTCAAGGCTGTTCTCATCTTTATAACCCTAGCGGAAGCGTTCATCATGTCAATTATTGTTGGTGTTCTAGAATACCAAGGCCAACTGTGAGGACCACCCCTGTTCTCCAATGCCGAGACAAGACTCCCTTCCAACCTTAGTCAAGGACTCCCTTGTTTTCTGAAGGCCAATCTTTCTCCCTCTTCTTTAAGACAGTCCTCATTAACGAACATTCTCTCCTTTTTAACAATAGGAGTAATACCCCCTCCTTAATTGTTTGCTGCACTTTGTCTCCAACATGGTGCAGTTAAGAAATCAAAAGCTACCACTAAGCATAAGCTCCAACCATTCTCCTGTCATGGGGATGACCCACCACCGCTCTGTTTCTAGTGAGGTTGGAAACCCCAAGGAACAAAGGGAGAGAATCTAGGGTGCCGATAACACAGTCCACCACCCCATCAGCCCAGACGCTGGGAGACACACGGGGTGGGAGGGGCTTTATCCTGAGGGAGCCCTGACTTCAAACTCGCTCAGGCATCAGGTATCACAGAGCCTGTTCATGACACGCACTTGGTATGAAATGTCCTAGGAGAAGGAAACCTAATTAGTGGAGTAAGTATGTGTTTTGAAGAATGGTCCCGTGTTCCATCGCCACTACGCACCGCAGGGTCTTACTTAATCGCTGTGGCCTTTGACTTGTCTGCAAACGTGCTTCCACCAGCCTTCCAGAATCAGAGGGCCCACCCTGGTCGAACGAAACATTCAAATCCTTCCTCCTTTGACCGTTAAATTCTCTAATCATTTCTTTGCTTTTCTTAAATGAACAATTCTATGGAGATATAATTCACATATCATAAACACCCACCCTTTTATTTAAAGTGGATAACTCAGTGGTGTTGAGTATATTCAGAGATGGGCATCTACTACCACCGTGCAATCCCAGAACACATTCGCCATCCCCAAAAGGAAACCCCATACTCATAAGGGGTCACCTATGTCCCCTCACCTCAACCGCTAATCTACTTTCTGTTTCTATGGATTTGCCTCTACACTTTCTAGGCTCATCCATGTTGCAGTATGCATCCGTACTTCATGTCTTTTTACAGCTGAATCACATTTCATTGACTGTATGACATTTCCCTTCCCCATTCATCAGTTGATGGACATGTTTAGCTAATATGACTCATGCTGCCATGAACATTTGCATACAGGTATTCCTATGGACCTAACATGCTGTCAGCTTTCCCAGGTATAGACCCAAGACAAGAAATTCTGGATCATACGGTCCCTCTATGTCTAACCTTTGGAGGAAATGTCAAATGTTTTCCAAAGTAATTATCCTAGCCTCTTTGCTTTTGACCTCTTTGGGTTCCTTCTGCATCTGCTTTCTGGTTGTTTAGTCTCAGCTGGGAGATAACCGAGGTGACTGTAAAGGTATTTTCAATAGAATGGGAAATTTTCAGCCAGAATAGGTAGAGAACAGGCTTCCCAGGTGGCTCAGTGGTAAAGAATTCACCTACTGACGAAAGAGACACGCATTGGATCCTTGGGTCGGGAAGATTCCCTGGAGGAGGAAATGGCAACTCACTCCTGTATTCTTCCTGGAAAATCCCACAGAGAGAGGAGCCTGGTGGGTTACAGTCCACAGGGTCGCAAAGAGTCAGGCACAACAAAGTGACTGTGCGCACACGCAGAGGTAGAGAAGAGAACACAGCAGCTGACGTGGTGGGGGGCGACATCCATGTGGAGCACACAGGTCATCCATGGCAGGGCAGCAGTGGTGCTTGGAGTTCAGGTTCCAATATGACCTAAATGTCTAGGCTCTAGATTATAACAATACACCACACAAACGTAAGTCCACCTGTATCTTCACTTGAAGGACTTACAATATAACTTGGACAATACAGCAGGAACATAAATAACAACAAAATATGGTTTTAAAGAAACTAACATGTGAAAGAAAAATTAGGGAAGATTATTTTAGAGCCAAGAGCATCTTTACTAGCTCTTAAAGGATAGCTAAATTTTATGAGGAGGAACTACATCTCAGACGGAGGGAATTCTCCAAGTAAAGGGACCAAGTGAAGGAGTAAGAGTGAGGGATTAGGAAAACAGGAGAGAAACAAGGAAGAACTGACATTCTGGCAATACACTGAAGGTGCAAAGTGAGGGACAGGGTAGAATAATGATGCCTCCCAGGTTCGGAGCATAGACAATAAGTGCCGTTAACATACATAATGGCAAAGGCTAGAAGAAGATCTTGCATGAGAGGGAAGTAATGAGTTAGGTCCTTTCCAGGCAATACGTAGAGTTTAAAATTCAGGGGAGGGGAATTCCCTGGAGGTCCACCAGTTAGGATTTCACCTTCCAATGTAAGGGGTGTGAGTTGGACTCCTGGTCAGGGAGCTAAGATCCCACATGCCTCGTGGCCAAAAAACCAAAACATAAAAACAGAAACAATATAGTAACAAATTCAATAAAGACTTTTAAAAAAAGATCCACATTAAAAAATATATTTTTTAAATGATCCAAATCAAAAAAAAATCTAAAAAAAGAAAGTACAGAAATGGAGCTTAGGAAATAATTCCTCATGGAAATCACTGTTGAAGCCCGCAGAGGAAGTAAGAGGAGAAGGAAAATGACCTGTCTCAACTTCTACCCAAACAGGAAAGTCAGTCCTCTGAGAAAGTCAAGCAAATCAGGCCTAGGCTGGGTCAAAATTTGGGAAATGGTCCCAGCCTTAGGACTGAGCCTCGAGGCAGGTGGCCAACTGTTCAACCATGAGGTTCTGAAGGACCCAATAAACTCAGGCTTAACCAGACCAGTGTTGACATTTAGGGGGTTTAGTCGAGTAAATCAGGCTCAGCAGCAGAAATTCACCATAAGAGAGGTTAGCCATTTCTGAGCTGTCTCCTGCACTGACTTAGGACGTGAAGGGCAGCGTCCAGCCTCCCAGGACAAGCAAGAGCTGAGCAAAATACCCAGGTTCCATTTGCACAGATGGGTTCCACAAAGACTCGCTTCACACAGGCTGGACAGAGACCCCGTGGGTTGTGGGGAGACAGGCACATGACAAGAAGGGTACAAGGACTCATCCTGTCTCCTCGCTTTCAACACCTGGCCTGGTAGGGGAAGGGACAAGGCTGTCTGGGACCCCCCATGCTACTGTCCACGAAGCCTCCATTGTGCTTTCTGCCCTGCTGAGGAAAGGCCCAGAAACCCAGTGCAGCCAATCCTATGGATGCTCACAACAACTCCAGAATCAGGGTTGAGGAAAGAACAGACAACACCATAAAGCACAGCCATATTTATCCGGGCAAAGAAGGAAGAGGGAAAAAAAGACAGACAAAGCAGAGAAAACATTCCAAGGACACCCTGTACTTCCATGAGAGGGACCGTGACGCAGAAGAGAAGCAGGTCAGGGAAATTAGTGACGGAAGAGAGGACTCAGTAGAAATAAGAAGCTCACCAGGGAACCCTTTGGATGCTGTGGTTTTCACCCAAATTCACCTCACTGTATCCATCAGTGATGGATGCCACCACAAACAATGCTGCAGCAGTCCATTTTTTCAAAGCTCTTCTTTTGATTTCCAGCAACGACACATCAGAGTATCAAATCCTGTACAAATACCTTTTAGTGAACACATCCAATCGTGATTTAGAAACTGTCTTAGAAGCAAAAGGAAAGATCAATACTACTAATTGGAAATATGGACCTCCAAAAGCTCTCATTCCTAGAGTAGTCAGAAAAATATCAGAAATGCTGCAAAATGCCAAGTCCCAGCATAAGTGACAAAATGTAACATTCAATGGCTATGAAATGCATGGAGGGTGAACTAAAATGCCAACAAGGAAATTGGGATTCTTTAAAAAACAAAAGTGCCTGGACACCTCGAGGCAGGTGGCCAATGGAGGTTCTGAAGGACCCAATAAACTCAGGCTTAACCAGACCAGTGTTGACATTTAGGGGGTTTAGTCGAGTAAATCAGGCTCAGCAGCAGAAATTCACCATAAGAGAGGTTAGCCATTTCTGAGCTGTCTCCTGCACTGACTTAGGACGTGAAGGGCAGCGTCCAGCCTCCCAGGACAAGCAAGAGCTGAGCAAAATACCCAGGTTCCATTTGCACAGATGGGTTCCACAAAGACTCGCTTCACACAGGCTGGACAGAGACCCCGTGGGTTGTGGGGAGACAGGCACATGACAAGAAGGGTACAAGGACTCATCCTGTCTCCTCGCTTTCAACACCTGGCCTGGTAGGGGAAGGGACAAGGCTGTCTGGGACCCCCCATGCTACTGTCCACGAAGCCTCCATTGTGCTTTCTGCCCTGCTGAGGAAAGGCCCAGAAACCCAGTGCAGCCAATCCTATGGATGCTCACAACAACTCCAGAATCAGGGTTGAGGAAAGAACAGACAACACCATAAAGCACAGCCATATTTATCCGGGCAAAGAAGGAAGAGGGAAAAAAAGACAGACAAAGCAGAGAAAACATTCCAAGGACACCCTGTACTTCCATGAGAGGGACCGTGACGCAGAAGAGAAGCAGGTCAGGGAAATTAGTGACGGAAGAGAGGACTCAGTAGAAATAAGAAGCTCACCAGGGAACCCTTTGGATGCTGTGGTTTTCACCCAAATTCACCTCACTGTATCCATCAGTGATGGATGCCACCACAAACAATGCTGCAGCAGTCCATTTTTTCAAAGCTCTTCTTTTGATTTCCAGCAACGACACATCAGAGTATCAAATCCTGTACAAATACCTTTTAGTGAACACATCCAATCGTGATTTAGAAACTGTCTTAGAAGCAAAAGGAAAGATCAATACTACTAATTGGAAATATGGACCTCCAAAAGCTCTCATTCCTAGAGTAGTCAGAAAAATATCAGAAATGCTGCAAAATGCCAAGTCCCAGCATAAGTGACAAAATGTAACATTCAATGGCTATGAAATGCATGGAGGGTGAACTAAAATGCCAACAAGGAAATGGGATTCTAAAAGGGATCTTCTGGAAATTTTAAAAGATGGCAATTTGAGCACAAACAAAAACTCACAAAAAATGAATACTTGCTCTTTCCCCTCATCTTTTATCGAGGCAAAAAGTAAAACAAAAATCATCTTCACACCAAGATCAAAAATAGAACATTTCAATCAACACTGCTGCACTTTTCACAAAATTATAACATAAGGCTGAAAACTGCAAGCCGCCTATGGCAGGTCTTTTGCACACGTCACGAAAGATCTATTTATTCAAAACAAAATGTCTCCCAGTGATCCTGCAGTAGGAGGAACATGAGTCATACATGCTGAGAAACTCTCCTCACAGTTTTAACCTTTTGGGGGAGAAAAAAAATGCAGCGCTTTCAGCCCATCCACTAGTAACTGAAGAGGCCTGTGAAGAACAATTTCACAGTTTTAAAAAGCAAGAATTGCTCTGGCAGTTTCCCAGTAGCTCAGGCCTGATTCCCAACATTGTAGATACAGAAGCAAAGAACCCATCCCAGTTCATGACTGCCTTAAAGCAACTGTACCTTGACTCATTCTAAACCTGCGGGACCAACACCACAGAGCTTGTAAAGGATTAAAGAAAAAAAAAAGCAACCTCAGCAGATAATACACCAGCGTGGCACCTCTGGCCCTCCGTGGAGCACCTTATGGAAAAGCTCAGTGGCCCCTAATATCACCCCGAGCCTGCAGTTTAGAACAACCTGATGGAGGAATGTCACCTATGGAGTGACCAACAAGCCTCCCAGGCCACTTCCGGTTTACACACAGTGGCTTCCGGTTCAGGGTTCTGATCTGGGCCTCTACAGAGGAACGCATCCATTCCCCTGTTAGGGAAAAGCAACAGAGATTTGTTCTCTTTCTCAGATGGAAGAAGGGCTACAGGGGAGATGTGTTCCAGAGTTTTCTTAGAGTGACTCCTCTGAATACTAAAGAACTTGTCTTGGGCTTTTTGAGTGAGCTGGAAAAGCAGTTTTGGAAGATAAGATATTAAACCATTTCTATAGGGAATAAGAACACTGGAGATTATTTACTTTGCTGTAATTACTCTGGCACATAGGGAGATTAGCTTTCAAATACTACTAGGTTTGCACACAGAGATTTCAATAATGAAGAAAAATTAGTTCATGTTTTGAATATTTAGGGGCTTGAAATACATATTACTGCTAAAGAGGGAACACTGGTTAATACCTGTGCTGTGAATAGTAATTACCCAAACCAGTCATGGCTCCCAAGTTTCTTTCCCCACAAATAATTTTTTGGTTTTTTTAAAAAGCATCTTGATTTTCACTAGAGCCAATGCTACAGTAGGAAATGAAAATGTATTTGTACATTCACAAATGACTCTGAGTGTGACAAGTCTTGGATTTTAAATCAAGAAGCAAGGCAGTCAACACTCTCATCCAGGAAGGGAAGAAATAAACTCTGCTTCTGACTTAAAAAAAAAAATTTCAGCAAGAGATAAATGGCCTTTAAAACCTCATTATTTACTAGGATATTTCAGGGGATTTTCAAGATTATTGGTGCCATGACTTCAGCTGGCACAAAACGTATTACTGCAAAAGTTCTCATAGCATCCTCAGCTTTATAAACTCTACACTGCTGCTTAGGAGTAGCTATGATTAAATGAAAATGTTTACACAATTTTTTTTTTAAAACTGCTTGTTTTGAAATAGTTATCAACTCACAGAAAATTGCAAAAATATCACAGACTTCTCTGTACTTTCAACCCAGGCTCCCTCACATGGTAACCTCTTACATTATAATACAACATCAAACCAGACTTCCCTGGTGGTCCAGTGGTCGTGAGCCTGCCTGCCAATGCAGGGAACACGGGTTCAATCGCCAGTCTGGGGGGATTCCACATGCCAAGGGCAACTAGCCCATGTAGCATAACTACTGAGCCCGTGCACTGTAAAGACTGCATGCCCTAGAGTCTGTGCTTTCGCAACAAAAAAAGCCACGACAGTGAGAAGCCCACTTACCACAACTACAGAGTAGCCCCCACTCGCTGCAACTCAAAAAGTCCGTTTGCGACAACCAAGATTCAGGCAACCAAAAAGAAGCAATACATAATTTTAAAAATAAGTAAAACAAAAAAATATACGTCAAATCCAGGAAACTACATTGATTATATACTCTTATAAAAACTATAGGCCTTATTTAGATTTTATCAGCTTTTACATGCATTCACATGTGTGTGCACATGCACATATGTGTAGGTACTTCTGTGTAATTTTATCCCCTGTATAGATTTAAGTAACCACTATTCCAAAGGAACGGATGAGCCATGGAATTCTCCAGGCAAGAATATTGGAGTGGGTAGCCTTTCCCTTCTCCAGGGGATCTTCCCAACCCAGGGATCAAACTCAGATCTCCTGCATTGCAGGCAGATTCTTTACCATCTGAGCTACCAGGGAAGTCCTCCATTCCAAACAAGAAACATAATTTTATCCTCCCTCACCAAAGAACTCTTTTATGCTATTCCCTCCAATCCCGTCCTTGGTTACCACTAACACCTATTTCATCTCTAGAATTCTGTCATCTCAAGAATGTTATACATATGGAATCACATATTATGAAACCTCTTGAGGCTGGCTTTTTTCCGCTCAGCATAATGCCCTTTAGAGCCATCCAAGTTGTTATATGTATTAATAGCTTGCTTTCACCCATTTTAGTGCTCTGAAATATTGCTAGCATTTTCATCATCATACAAATTGACCGGGCTCAAAAATATAATGGTGGATTTTACTGGATCAATAAATAATACTCCTCTCATGTTCCAAACAAAATAAGAAAACAAATGAAGCAGTCATTCTGGGCCAGAAATATCAGCGTTTTACTGTTTGATCTGCTTGGAGAATGTGGCATTATACCTGCAGCCAAAAGTGCTGGCCAACATTCTACTGCAGGATTCAACTTCTCCACTGAAACAAGTCAGAAAACTACTGGTAGACAGATCAGAAAGTCTGGGGCATGCTCCGTTCCTACTCTCCAACTCATCTCGCAAGAAACTTCAGACACTGAAAACGCCAGAGGAGACAGGGTGAAATAGGAAGTGTTCCTTCCATATGCTTCCTTCCTCCGGTGTGGTGCACACATTTTCCTTCTCCCCTAGAAACATAAAGATTATGCAATAATTATTCCACCCAACAATTCAAGTTTCTTCTCTTGTCCTATTCACCATTTTTTGTTTATCTTCTTCATTTATGAGCAACCAGAAATGTGGCTATCCCCCTGAGTAGAGACCACTTACCAAGACAAAAAAAATCTGGACAGCTTCAGATGGCATTTGCAGCAAGCTCTTTAAAGCTCTTCCGGGAATGTTACACACCTATCTTCCTCCTGTGGTCAAAACGCTCAGAGATGAGCCTATTCCTAACTTAGTTCTATACCAGGGATTCCCAACCTCTGGGATCTAATGACTGATAATCTGAGGTGGAGCTGATATAATAATAACAGAAATAAAGTGCACAGTAAATGTAATACATTTGAATCATTATGAAACCAGCCCCTCATCCCCTGACCATGGAAAATGTTTCTCTGACAAAATCGGTCCCTGGTACCCAAAAGGGTGAGGGGAGCTTCTGCAGTACAGACTGTCTCAACACTATTTTTATCTCAACATCATTTCTTGACTGTGGATTTTTACTCAGGAGCTGAGAGATTCAAGGCAAAACAGATAACCAAAAGGCAATACACTAGGAGTTCAGCAAACTTAACGCAAATTCTGAGTGAAAACTCTATCTGTTTTGTTTTCCCCTAATGTTTGTTCAAAAAGAAATCACTAAACATAAAAAATATGCTGTATTTACCAATTCTGTGCCAGCCTTCCTTAAGAAGCTATTGCTAGTGTGTCAGTTTTACCTTTTAAAAAAAGACCCTGCATCTAATGGGATATATTTTATTTTTAAAAACTAAATGCAGTCAACAGCAAAATGGTAAGCTAGAACAGGCTGCTGTATCTCTGACCCAGGTCAAAACAATCTTGAGAAGGTATCTTTTTTTTTTTTTTTTTAATTGAAGTATGGTTGATTCACAATGTTGTGTTAGTTTCTGGGGTATAGCAAAGTGATTCGGTTTTATATACATTCTTTGAAGAAAATATCTTTGATTAAAAAACAATTAAAATTCTACAATACCAAAATGTCAGGGATAAGAAATGACACCAAGGATAGATGGACTCTTGTACTTTTCTTAATACTGAAAAGACTGTGGAAAGACTGTGGCCTAGACTAAAGGCAAAATCAAAACAGGCCTACACTAATCCAATCTTGCAATAAGTCTCCACAAGTTTAACATGATTACTACGTAACACAACTAGATATAACATAATCCAAAGTGTCTACAACACATTATCCACAATATCAGTATACAATAAAAATTCCCCAGATAGAGAAACAAGAAAATGTGACACATAATCAAGAGAAAATTTAGGCAATAGAAACGACTCTGATGTTGGAATTAGCAAAGAAAAACTTCAAAATAATTATGGTAAAGATGTTGTAACATCTACATGAGAATTTTTGTCTGAAGGATGATTAGATAGGGAATTTCAGGAAAGGTACAGAAACTGTAAAAACTGGACACATGTAAATTCTCAACTAAAAATGCATTATTCAGTGTTGAAAAGTTTAATGACTGGAACAATCAGCAGATTGGCTACAAAGAAAAGTCTGCAACCTTGAAGCACAGTCAACAGAAATCATTCAAACTAAAGCATGAACATCAGAAAACTAGACAAATTTACTATCTTTATAGAGTTGCAATAAACTGAAGGATGTTACAAGGTAGTCTAACATAATTGGAAACCTCACAGGAGAGAAAAAGAACACACACACACATACAGTTACATATGATTAACTAAATCACTATACACCTAAAATTAACACAACATTGTAAACCAACTATACTTCAATTTTTAAAGTGTCATTAAACATTAAAAAACAAGTCCTAATAAATTTAAGAAGGTTGATAAATATCAAACATCTTTTCCAACCACTATAGTATAAAACTATAAACCAGTTATGAGAATGGAATATTCACAAATGTGTGAAGATTAAACATAATGCCACTGAACAATCAGTGAGTCAAAGAAGAAATCAAAAGGGCGATCAAAAAAATATCTTCAGACAAATAAAAGTGGAAACAATATACTAAAATTTATGAAACAGAGCAAAACTAGGTCTATGCAGGAAGTTTAGGAAAACCTCAAATAAACAACATAATTTTACACCTCCAGGAACTAGAAAAAGAACAAATGAAGCCTGAAGTTAATAAAAGGACATAACAACATCAGAGAGGAAGTAAATGAAAAAGAGACTAAGAAATCAATAGAAAAGATCAATGAAACTAAAAGCTGGTTTTTGAAAAAAATAAACAAAATAGACAAAGCTTTAGCTAGACTGAAAGAGAGAAATGACTCAATCCATGTAATTAGAAATGAAAGAGGAAATAGTTTATCCAATACCACACAAATACAAAGGATCATAAGAGACTGCTATTTAAAATGATATGTGAACAAATTGAACAACCTGGAAGAAATGGATAAATTTCTAGAAACATACAACCTACCAAAACTGATCAAGAAGGTACAGAAAATCAAAGTAGACTGATGACGAACAAGGAGACTGAAGCAGTAATTAAAACTTCCCTAAAACTAAAGTCCAAAACCAAACAAGTCCAAGACCTTCACTGTGAATCCTACCAAATATTTAAAGAAAAACTAATGTCAATCCTCAAACCTCTCAAAAGAACAGAAGAGGAAGAAACATTTCCAGGCTGGCTTTAGAAGGCAAATAGTACCCCGATGCCAAAATCAGATAAGGATACTACAGAAAAAAAAATTAAAGGCCAGTAGCCCTGATGCAGGGGCTTTCCTTGTGACTCAGATGGTAAAGAATCTGCCTGCAAAGCAGAAGACCTGGGTTCAATGCCTGGGTCAGGAAGATCCCCTGGAGAAGGACATGGCAACCTACTCCAGTATTCTTGGCTTGGAGAATTGCATGGACAGGGACCTAGAGGGCTCCAGTCCATGTGGTTGCAAAGAGTTGGACACAATTGAGGACCTAGAGGCTACACAGTCCATTTCTGCACCTAAAATTAACACAACATTGAAAATATAAACTAATTAAACAAAAAGAAGGTTGATAAATATCAAACATCTTTTCCAACCACTATAGTATAAAACTATAAACCAGTTATGAGAATGGAATATTCACAAATGTGTGAAGATTAAACATAATGCCACTGAACAATCAGTGAGTCAAAGAAGAAATCAAAAGGGCGATCAAAAAAATATCTTCAGACAAATAAAAGTGGAAACAATATACTAAAATTTATGAAACAGAGCAAAACTAGGTCTATGCAGGAAGTTTAGGAAAACCTCAAATAAACAACATAATTTTACACCTCCAGGAACTAGAAAAAGAACAAATGAAGCCTGAAGTTAATAAAAGGACATAACAACATCAGAGAGGAAGTAAATGAAAAAGAGACTAAGAAATCAATAGAAAAGATCAATGAAACTAAAAGCTGGTTTTTGAAAAAAATAAACAAAATAGACAAAGCTTTAGCTAGACTGAAAGAGAGAAATGACTCAATCCATGTAATTAGAAATGAAAGAGGAAATAGTTTATCCAATACCACACAAATACAAAGGATCATAAGAGACTGCTATTTAAAATGATATGTGAACAAATTGAACAACCTGGAAGAAATGGATAAATTTCTAGAAACATACAACCTACCAAAACTGATCAAGAAGGTACAGAAAATCAAAGTAGACTGATGACGAACAAGGAGACTGAAGCAGTAATTAAAACTTCCCTAAAACTAAAGTCCAAAACCAAACAAGTCCAAGACCTTCACTGTGAATCCTACCAAATATTTAAAGAAAAACTAATGTCAATCCTCAAACCTCTCAAAAGAACAGAAGAGGAAGAAACATTTCCAGGCTGGCTTTAGAAGGCAAATAGTACCCCGATGCCAAAATCAGATAAGGATACTACAGAAAAAAAAATTAAAGGCCAGTAGCCCTGATGCAGGGGCTTTCCTTGTGACTCAGATGGTAAAGAATCTGCCTGCAAAGCAGAAGACCTGGGTTCAATGCCTGGGTCAGGAAGATCCCCTGGAGAAGGACATGGCAACCTACTCCAGTATTCTTGGCTTGGAGAATTGCATGGACAGGGACCTAGAGGGCTCCAGTCCATGTGGTTGCAAAGAGTTGGACACAATTGAGCTACTAACGCTTCTATCCTTGATGCACACAGATGGAAAAATCTTCAACAATACACTAGCAAACTAAACCCAACAGTACATTAGAAAGATTATATACCAAATGATCAAGTGGGAGTCATTCCAAGTTGAAATGATGGTTCAATATCTGCAAAACAATGGGATACACCACACTGACAAAATGAAGGACAAAAATGTTATGATCTTCTCAGAGTATGGAGAAAAGACACTTGACAAAATTTATCATCCTTTCATGATAAAAAACTTTCAACAAGCTGAATGCAGATGAAACATATCTTAACATAATAAAGGCCACATACAATCCAAAGGTAACATTATAATCAACAGTGAAAAGCTTCAAGCCTTTCCTGAAAGATAAAGTAAAAAATGCCCACTCTTGCCACTTCTAGTCAAAGTTTTAGTGGAAGTGCTAGAGAGAGCAATTATGGAAGAAGAAGAAATAAAAGATACCCAAACTGAAAGGGAAGAAGTAAAAATGACTCTATTTACAGATGATATGATATTATATTTAAAAAGCTATTTTTTTCTTCATTTGGTTCCAGACAAAGATGACTTAAAAATATATTTAGCATTTTGCCATAAGAAAAAAAAGAAAAACTAAAGCCTCTACCACAAAACTGTTAGGACTAAAAAACAAATTAAGCAAATTTGCAGGATTCAAAATCAAGATATAAAAATCAGTTGCCTCTCTATACACCAACAACAAAATACCAGAAAAAGAAATTAAGAAAACAACCTCATTTACCAAACAAGTATTTAGAAATAAATTTTACCAAGGAGACGAAAGATACATACAGGAAAAAGTACAAGATATTGATTAAAGAAACTGAAGAAGACACAAATAATGGTAAGGTATTCCAAGTTCATGGAATGGAAGACATAATACCGTTAAAATATCTATACCTCCCAAAGCATTCTATAGATTCAGGGAAACCCCCTATCAAAATCCCAATGGCATTTTTCATGGATCTTTTTTAAGAGTCATAAAATTTCTATGGTACACTAAAAGTGCTCTGCATCATTAATCATCAGGGAAATGTAAACCTAAATCACAATGAGATATTACCAAGTCATCTTTGAAGAGAAAAACAGATTTGAAGGACTTACAAACCTGATTGTTAAATTTACAAAAATAGGGTAATCAAGAAAATGAAGGACTGAAGTAACAAATAAATCCAAGGACTGGAAAAAAAGAAATGAGAAATACGTTCCAAAAAAAGACAAAAAAATAATCCAGTAGAGAAAGCATAATCTTTTAAACAAATTATGTTGAATCAACTATAAATCTTTTAAACAAATGATGATGATGAATCAACTATAAAGCTGTTAAGAAAAAAAGTGCCGCAAACCATACAGAAAAAGTAATCCAAGATGGTTCATAGGCCTAAACATAAAAAATAAAACTTTACGTCAGCTAGATGAAATCATAGAAAAATACCATTATGTCCTAAAGATGGCAAAGATCTTTCTGCATACAAACCCACTAAGGTTTAGGCAAAAACAAAACAAAAAGCCAAAAAAAAAATCCTGATATCATTCATCAAAATGAAAACTTCTGCTCTTCAAAAGGCATCGTTTAGAAAATGAAAAGACAAGCCCCTAAATGACAACAAGCAGTGTCTCATTCATAGAAGTCACATTTTTTAAAGGGATATAAAATTATAGAAACAAAGAATAAAAACATTTTATATATCAAATACAAATGACTCAAAAGAAAGCTAGCAAGGCAATCTTCATACCTGACAAAAAAATTAGAATTCAACGAAAAATCATAAGGGACAAAGAAATTACATGTCAGCAAATAGAAGAGAAGGTTGAGAATATAAATCTATCATGTACGTAAATGCACCTAATAATTTTGTCTCAGACTATGGAAAGAAGTGAATATATCTAAAATTGTAATTATGATATTAACTCACACTCTTGGGAACTGATGGATCACACAGACAATAAAGCAGCAAAACAATAGAATATAATAACAGTGAATAAGCTGAAACTAGTAGCTTTTGATGAGACTTTACAGAAAGCAGAGAAATGTGTTTAGAACACTCCTAAAAAATGACGACATAATAGGCCACATGAAACAATAAATTCCAAAGGGTCAACATCATAGAGAGGGGCTTCCTGACGGTCCAGCGGTGAGGACTCTGCGATTCCACCGCAAGGGGCACGGGCTCAATCCCCCGTTGGGGAGCTAATGACAAATGGGGCCAAAGAGAAAAAAATCATATAAAAATGTCCTATGACCATAATGCATAACAAAATCAGAAACTGATAACAAACAGGGAAGCTAATAAACAATAGAAAGAACTTATATCTGGAAAATAAAACATAAAACAAGAAAAAAAAGACGAGGGGAAAGCATGGGCCAAGTCTGTGAAGGGGTCAAAATTATAACCTTATAACTGAAAAGCTATACAATAAATAAATCTTGGAGATGTTATATACCACATGGTTACTATAAATAATAATTCTATCATCTATAGCAATAGCACATAATATTTATTATGTTAAAAGTTTCTATGAGAGTAAAACTTGAAAGTTCTCATTATAAGAAAAATATGTTGTAATTATATGTGGTGATGAATGTTAACCAGACTAAAAGTAGTGATCATTGCATAATATACAGAAACATCACATCATTACATTGCACACCTGAAACTAACATTATATGTCAATGATACCTCAATAGAGAAACATTAATTAGCTAATTAAAGAGAATAAAACACAGAGACAACTATAGCAGAAAATTTTTCAATGAGAAAAGAATAACTGTTAACATTCTTGAAAATATTAAATATCAAAATTAAGATGAAGTAGAAACCTCCATTAAACATAAAAAATAAAAATTGTAATAATGATTATTTTGTTTTATTCTGGGTGCAGAGCACATGGGATCTTTGTTCCCTGATCGGAGAATGAACTCACATCCCCTGCACTGGAAGCGGTCTTTTCCACTAGACCACCAGGGAAGTCCCGTGAAAATTAGTTTAAAAAAAATCTCCTGGGCTTCCCTGGTGGTCCAGTGGGTAAGGACACCGCCTGAAAGTGCAAGGGACGCCGTTCGATCCCTGGCCTGGGAAGACCCCACGTGCCGCGGAGCGGCTGGACTGATGTGTCCAGTTACTGAGCCGGAGCTCTGGAGCGCAGGTGCCCAGAGCCGGTGCTCTGCAGCAAGAGAGGCCACTGCGATGGGAGGCCCACAAGGGCCAAAGAACAAAGATGGATGAAAATAGAGAAATGAAAGACCAATAGAAGTGGCCTGCCCCACTTCCCCCCTAACCGGCCCCTCACCAAAAAAAAAAAAAAAGAAATCTCCACAACAAAAAAGATCAGGCTCAGATCATGTTGCCAGTGAGCTCTATTTTCAAGGAATAGAAAATCCCTATCTCACACTCTTAAGTGGTTGAAGTATATAGAAGCTAAAGCATATCGATCACGATCAAAAAAATCATAAACAAGAAAAAAAACTAAAAAGGGAAGCTAATAAACAATAGAAAGAACTTATATCTGGAAAATAAAACATAAAACAATAAAAAAGACGAGGGGAAAGCATGGGCCAAGTCTGTGAAGGGGTCAAAATTATAACCTTATAACTGAAAAGCTATACAATAAATAAATCTTGGAGATGTTATATACCACATGGTTACTATAAATAATAATTCTATCATCTATAGCAATAGCACATAATATTTATTATGTTAAAAGTTTCTATGAGAGTAAAACTTGAAAGTTCTCATTATAAGAAAAATATGTTGTAATTATATGTGGTGATGAATGTTAACCAGACTAAAAGTAGTGATCATTGCATAATATACAGAAACATCACATCATTACATTGCACACCTGAAACTAACATTATATGTCAATGATACCTCAATAGAGAAACATTAATTAGCTAATTAAAGAGAATAAAACACAGAGACAACTATAGCAAAAAATTTTTTCAATGAGAAAAGAATAACTGTTAACATTCTTGAAAATATTAAATATCAAAATTAAGATGAAGTAGAAACCTCCATTAAACATAAAAAATAAAAATTGTAATAATGATTATTTTGTTTTATTCTGGGTGCAGAGCACATGGGATCTTTGTTCCCTGATCGGAGAATGAACTCACATCCCCTGCACTGGAAGCGGTCTTTTCCACTAGACCACCAGGGAAGTCCCGTGAAAATTAGTTTAAAAAAAATCTCCTGGGCTTCCCTGGTGGTCCAGTGGGTAAGGACACCGCCTGAAAGTGCAAGGGACGCCGGTTCGATCCCTGGCCTGGGAAGACCCCACGTGCCGCGGAGCGGCTGGACTGATGTGTCCAGTTACTGAGCCGGAGCTCTGGAGCGCAGGTGCCCAGAGCCGGTGCTCTGCAGCAAGAGAGGCCACTGCGATGGGAGGCCCACAAGGGCCAAAGAACAAAGATGGATGAAAATAGAGAAATGAAAGACCAATAGAAGTGGCCTGCCCCACTTCCCCCCTAACCGGCCCCTCACCAAAAAAAAAAAAAAAGAAATCTCCACAACAAAAAAGATCAGGCTCAGATCATGTTGCCAGTGAGCTCTATTTTCAAGGAATAGAAAATCCCTATCTCACACTCTTAAGTGGTTGAAGTATATAGAAGCAAAAATTGAAGTAAAAAGGGAGAAAAGTTTAAGTAAAAGAGGAATGACTAATATACTGAATGAGAGCACTGGATCTTAATTATAAAATCTGATAAGGACAAGGCAAGAAAATTCCATTAAACAATACAGATGCAAATATCCTAAATAAAAATTAACCAATAAATCCAACAAAATATTAAAACAGAGGAGGAAGAGGAGTCATGATCATACAAAGTTTACCCTGACATCCATATGCAGCATGTCTGGAAAACAAATATTCTGATAATCAAGGGTAGTTTGACATGAGAAAATTAAGGTAATTAAAATCCATTAAGGCAATAAAAATATATTAAGGTAATTAATCACATTTAATAGATGAAATGATACAGTCACATGATTATTTCCATACATGAAAAAACAACATCTGAAAAAGCTCAACAGTGATTCATGCTAAAAACTCTCTAAGAATGAGAGCAACGTCTTAACCGGACAATTATTATATGACAAAATCTATAGCCACCACGATAACTGAGAAACTTCAGACACATAACACCACCTGCTATCACTACTTCAGGCCAACACCATGAGACAAGAAAAAGAAACCAGGGCACGATGACTAGAGGAGGAGAGAAAAAAACCTGGTTAGCTGAAAGTGTACTATCAACAGACAAAACTTTAACACCAAGAATAGATTAATAGAAAATACAGCCACTCATATAAAACAATAAAATGAGCAAAATCAAGGTAAGAATGAACAGAATCAATATATAAAGAAATTAAAAATGGAATAAGAGGGGCCTTCCTGGTGGGCTTCCATTAAAAATGGAGTAAGAGTTTGCCTTGCAGTGTAGGGGACACCAGTTCGATCCCTGGCCCAGGATGGTCCCATGTCCACTGAGCGGCTGGACCGGTGTATCCAATTACGGGTCAGTGTTCTGGAGCGCGTGTGCCCAGAGCCAGTGCTCTGCAGTGAGAGAGGTCACTGCAATGGGAGACCCACACAAGCCAAACAATAAAAAAGATGGATGAACATAAGTCTAAATAAAAGAGGCATGATGGGGAAAAGAAAAAAAAAAAAAACCAAAAAACAAAATTGGAATAAGAAATTTTAACAAGGTGGTTAAAATGAAAATCAGCTTATAAAAAGCTACAACATAGCTCTACGAAATTAACCAAGTAGAAAATATAAAAGAAAATAAGATTCACAATAAGACAAAACATCTTTAAATTAACCTCAAAATATACAGGACTTTTATGAAGAAATTTTAAAATTATGTTAAGATTAGCTATATTAGTGGATACAATTAATGGAGAAATATTCCATGCACAGGGAAACATTCTGTGAGTCCCTGATTTCTTTTTCCTACAACAACCCTTCTCCCTCTCTCCTTGGAGGCTCAGAGTCTAATTCCAAAGCTGACCCAGAAGTAGTCCCTGCTGGTCAGTTTCCATGAAAGCTGGGACCACACCTCCAGATACTGGCTTGCATGAAGAGACTTAAGCTTCTTACACTGCCTATCGGAGTCAGGCGTCTTTTCAGTGCTAAGAACATTGAGAATTGTGTTCGTACACTTCCAGCTGAGTTGTAGCCCTTCACACTGGTGCACACAGATGCACACACTAATTCACACACACATCCACACGCATGCATCCACGCTCACATGTTCAAGGTTTGGTGTGAGCACTGGTTTCTATGGTTTAGTCTGCTCTAGGCTGCCCCTCTGTCTGGGAGCTGGACTGTTCATGCAGTGACGAGTATTCAGACTCCCCCTGAGTCCTCCCCAAACCAATGTAAACAACCAGTGGCTGGGAAACTGTGCCATAAGATTACTGGTGAAAGAAATGTAAACTAGAAATGCACCACGTCCTAAGGCATTCACAGGCAAGACAGCCGCTTGAAAACTTCATCTCACCATTAAAGAATCAAAAGCAGCAACCCCCAGAGACCCCAAAGGCAGTTCACCAAGTATGGACAACCTTGGAACATGCAATGGGACAGTCCGAACTTTGAGAGAGCAGCCAGGAACCTAAAAGGGCTTGCTATACCCTTTGACCGGGCTTCTGAGGTGGCACTAGTGGTAAAGAGTCTGCCTGCCAATGCAGGAGACATAAAAAGATGGATGAACATAAGTCTAAATAAAAGAGGCATGATGGGGAAAAGAAAAAAAAAAAAACCAAAAAACAAAATTGGAATAAGAAATTTTAACAAGGTGGTTAAAATGAAAATCAGCTTATAAAAAGCTACAACATAGCTCTACGAAATTAACCAAGTAGAAAATATAAAAGAAAATAAGATTCACAATAAGACAAAACATCTTTAAATTAACCTCAAAATATACAGGACTTTTATGAAGAAATTTTAAAATTATGTTAAGATTAGCTATATTAGTGGATACAATTAATGGAGAAATATTCCATGCACAGGGAAACATTCTGTGAGTCCCTGATTTCTTTTTCCTACAACAACCCTTCTCCCTCTCTCCTTGGAGGCTCAGAGTCTAATTCCAAAGCTGACCCAGAAGTAGTCCCTGCTGGTCAGTTTCCATGAAAGCTGGGACCACACCTCCAGATACTGGCTTGCATGAAGAGACTTAAGCTTCTTACACTGCCTATCGGAGTCAGGCGTCTTTTCAGTGCTAAGAACATTGAGAATTGTGTTCGTACACTTCCAGCTGAGTTGTAGCCCTTCACACTGGTGCACACAGATGCACACACTAATTCACACACACATCCACACGCATGCATCCACGCTCACATGTTCAAGGTTTGGTGTGAGCACTGGTTTCTATGGTTTAGTCTGCTCTAGGCTGCCCCTCTGTCTGGGAGCTGGACTGTTCATGCAGTGACGAGTATTCAGACTCCCCCTGAGTCCTCCCCAAACCAATGTAAACAACCAGTGGCTGGGAAACTGTGCCATAAGATTACTGGTGAAAGAAATGTAAACTAGAAATGCACCACGTCCTAAGGCATTCACAGGCAAGACAGCCGCTTGAAAACTTCATCTCACCATTAAAGAATCAAAAGCAGCAACCCCCAGAGACCCCAAAGGCAGTTCACCAAGTATGGACAACCTTGGAACATGCAATGGGACAGTCCGAACTTTGAGAGAGCAGCCAGGAACCTAAAAGGGCTTGCTATACCCTTTGACCGGGCTTCTGAGGTGGCACTAGTGGTAAAGAGTCTGCCTGCCAATGCAGGAGACATAAGAGACGCAGGTTCAGTCCCAAGGTTGGGAAGATCCCCTGGAGGAGGGTATGGGAGCCCACGCCAGTATTCTTGCCTGGAGAATCCCATGGACAGAGGAGCCTGGTGGGCTAATAAGGTCCATAGGGTCACAAACTGTCGGACATGACGGAGTTGACTTAGCAGCAGTAGCAGCATTCCCTCTGACCATGGATCAAATGGACTGCCTCACCTTCTAACCCCTAGCCTCTCCAGATGAATGGGTCTCTTGCCCAGTTCTGACCTCCTATCTCAGGTTGTTGGAGAAAATACAAGAACTCATACGCTACCTCTGAGATGTGATAAGGGTGATGTCTTTAAATGCACTGGGATTTTCACTTATAAGGAAAAAAACTTACAGCCTGTTCACCTAATCCTTTCTTCAAGTAGATATATTTGAAAAAAAGTCAAGATTTATATCTCTAACTGTAGTCATTTTAAAAGCACGACAAAGAATCAACAGTGTTTCATTTTGAGAGGAAATTGTCTAAAGTTAATATAAATTACTTACATTATTATTGAAAAATCACATATATAAATCTGATGCTTCTCTCAGGACGATGTTTGCAGATTTATAGACCCTATGCAATATAAATGAGAATAAGTAGCCAGCGATCTTACTCAGTTTTTCTCAAGCCACACTGAGTAAACGTTCTATAAACCCACTGCATGGTCTCTGCTCAGGCCCCCTGGACCACAGCTGCACCTCATGAGCTCCTCACTCCCATCCACCATGCCATGGTGCAAGTTTTGCTTTATGTGGAAATCCTTTCAATGCCTCTCTCTTCTTTTAAGTTGAGATACAATTGACATGTAACATTCTATTCATTTTAGGTGTACTACATAATGACCCACTATTACAATTTTTTCCCTGTGATGAGAATTTTTAAGATCTACTGCACTTGTAGGTACTTTCAAATATACCATACAGCCTCGTAAACCACACTCAAGGCCTCTCCTTATCAACCCCGTCATTTCCCAGTGGCTATGCAACATTACCTTCCCCTTGTAACTTTCTTGCCAGGTCTCCCAAGCCCAAAGGGTTGTCCCAATTATAACTCTGTTTCTAGCAGCTTTGCATTTCACTTACCTGTTTCTCCAGTGGGTAGGGCTGGCCTCACGGATGTGCGACCTGTGAAGGCACACGGAACCCTACTCTCACACCCTAACTTGCTTTCATGCCCTTCTGCCACCATTTTGAAAATCTTCATAGTTGTATCTTTGCACACGTGCTCTGTAAGTGAATGGAGTGTGAACAAAGTACACACACAACACATAGGTTCATGATGCTTCCGCATCTCACTGTAGATGGCGTTCCTGATGCCCCGTGAGGACAGAATTCCACGGAACCCACAAAGTGTGGGAGTTTGGCAAGACAAACTCCAAGGTAGTGTATTATATTTATCATTGAGTTGTGAGTAAGATTCCCTAGTGGCTCAGACAGTGAAGAATTTTCGCGCAACGCGGGAGATCCAGGTTAGATCTCCGGGTTGGGAAGATCCCCCAGAGAAGGGAATAGCAACCCACTCCAGGAATCTGGCCTGGAGAACTTAGTGAACAGAGACGCCTGGCAGGCTGCAGTCCATGGGGTTACAAAGAGTCAGGCACGACAGGGACTAGCTTTGGAACTTATTAACTATACAACCAAAGGGAAGTTAATTAACTTTTGTGAGCATTAGTTCTCTCTTTCGCAAAATAAGAATAATAAGGTGTTTTTTAAAAAATGGGGCAGAACGCAACCACCAACTCCGGAATGTCTGTCACAGACAAAACGTGAGGTTTGAGAGTCACGTGTAACAGCCGAGCAGAAATCAACGGGAAGAAGCTTCTAAGAAGGCGTAAAACTCATACAAAACATTTCCAGAAGAGGCAAACATGGGCCTACCTAGGGACAGAGTAAGCTCCCTATCCTTTGAAAGAGTAGAAGAGTACTTGACCAAGTTTTAAGAAGCATGTAATATCAGATAAAGACTGCGACATAAGAGTGATTACGGCAGGCACGGCTTGCTGGCACATCCTAAAATGCCAGAAACTCCAAGAGGCACTTTCCATATATTACCAAAGTCAATCAAAACAATAAACCCACAAGGCGGGCAATACTCCATGTATTGTTACTCTGAGGATAAATAAGAACATTTAATTAATGTATTCATGATCACCACACTAGCATATGATGAAGACAGCCACCTTCCACTGCATTCTAATTCTGAGATTCAAAAATACTGAACATTTACCCAAATGCTAAATGAAATACGTATGATTTAAAATCTCGTGTCTGAATGTGAAACACTCCCCCAGTGGGACCCTCAATGTCACACCAACACGATACTACCCATCAGAATCATGATGAGGGAACCTAAAAGATCCAATAAACCGTCAAGGAGAATTAACATCATTATTAAGCAGAGCTTAAAAAAAAAAAAAAAAAAAACTCAAGGCATCAGAACGTGTTTTTTTCCTAGAACATCCACAGTCACCGAGTTTCCAGCCTTCCCCCAGACTGTCGCTCCATCTACCAAAACAGCTGAGTTTCTGGGAGCTCCATCCCTACACGGATGATCCCTCCACGCTGTCCCCAGCCTCCGCAGGCTGCAGCAGTGAGAGCGGAGGCCTGCCAGAAAGCGGCTTTGTCCCATTTTAAGATGTGTACTACAGCTTTTTATACTTACACATCTTGAAAATCACCCTAGGAAAGCCACATTCGGATATTTGGGTACGTGCAAGTCTAGCAGGTGTGAAATTACCTCTTCGTGGGACACAATTCTCATTCCCTGGCTTGTTTCCAACCACGTAAGCCCAGAACATGGTGGAAACCAACATCTGTTGAAAGCAAAGCAGGGATGCTCATTTCAATGTTTCCATTTTCACAAAGTTACTCCAGAGCCATGAATGTGTTCTGTAGGCTGCCTGTTAGGACTGGTGAGAAATGACATCATCCCAAATTTCCACTGAAAATTCTTTAGCGGAAAACAGCTGATTCTATCTGCTACTTCTAAAAGGACTGTGCATTCTTTATCTTCTTAATATTCGTTTTCAGTAGGCAACAAAGCACTCTATGAGTACACATGCATTTTTCGCGCCCTTTGGCAAAAGGCAAAAGCCCACGAGAAGAGAGTCACGGAAAACACTCAGACTGAGAAGTGAGTTGGTATCAGAGCTGAAATGGGATCCAAGACCCTTTCTATCCAAGTGTTGCTCTCCAGCAAACTGGTGGCAGCATTTTAAGAAGCTATACAAATGCCTGAAAGAAAAGATAAAAAGACAAACAAGAAAGAAAAATGTATGCGAATCAAAGAATAATCGGCTTTCCCCAAAAAAACCCTTCTGAACTGCATATGAAACACCCCCAACGTTGAACATTTACCCAAATGCTAAATGAAATACGTATGATTTAAAATCTCGTGTCTGAATGTGAAACACTCCCCCAGTGGGACCCTCAATGTCACATCAACACGATACTACCCATCAGAATCATGATGAGGGAACCTAAAAGATCCAATAAACCGTCAAGGAGAATTAACATCATTATTAAGCAGAGCTTAAAAAAAAAAAAAAAAAAAAAACTCAAGGCATCAGAACGTGTTTTTTTCCTAGAACATCCACAGTCACCGAGTTTCCAGCCTTCCCCCAGACTGTCGCTCCATCTACCAAAACAGCTGAGTTTCTGGGAGCTCCATCCCTACACGGATGATCCCTCCACGCTGTCCCCAGCCTCCGCAGGCTGCAGCAGTGAGAGCGGAGGCCTGCCAGAAAGCGGCTTTGTCCCATTTTAAGATGTGTACTACAGCTTTTTATACTTACACATCTTGAAAATCACCCTAGGAAAGCCACATTCGGATATTTGGGTACGTGCAAGTCTAGCAGGTGTGAAATTACCTCTTCGTGGGACACAATTCTCATTCCCTGGCTTGTTTCCAACCACGTAAGCCCAGAACATGGTGGAAACCAACATCTGTTGAAAGCAAAGCAGGGATGCTCATTTCAATGTTTCCATTTTCACAAAGTTACTCCAGAGCCATGAATGTGTTCTGTAGGCTGCCTGTTAGGACTGGTGAGAAATGACATCATCCCAAATTTCCACTGAAAATTCTTTAGCGGAAAACAGCTGATTCTATCTGCTACTTCTAAAAGGACTGTGCATTCTTTATCTTCTTAATATTCGTTTTCAGTAGGCAACAAAGCACTCTATGAGTACACATGCATTTTTCGCGCCCTTTGGCAAAAGGCAAAAGCCCACGAGAAGAGAGTCACGGAAAACACTCAGACTGAGAAGTGAGTTGGTATCAGAGCTGAAATGGGATCCAAGACCCTTTCTATCCAAGTGTTGCTCTCCAGCAAACTGGTGGCAGCATTTTAAGAAGCTATACAAATGCCTGAAAGAAAAGATAAAAAGACAAACAAGAAAGAAAAATGTATGCGAATCAAAGAATAATCGGACCATATCCTCAAACTCCAAGTAGGAAAAAAGGAAATGAGACACCTGAATGTTTCATTAGGATAAAAATGTCCACATATAAGCTTTGCCACTGAAAACACTTATTTTGCGCTATCTGATCAGCAGTACAATACCTTATCTCTTCACATCACCAGGCTGTTTTTGTATCTGAAACTACATAATATATTACACTTTAATAGCTATCTGCTTCAAACCCCAGTAGGAAAATACCTACACAGCATAAATCATACATGACACCACATTAGGTCTTCTAAATAATGCTGTGAACACCAGGAAAAGATTCTAGGGGTCCATTTTTCATGTCCTTTTTGCTACTGTCCAAGTGGAAGTGCTTCCTTCGCCCCTCCACTAGCTTCTTTCAATTAAATAAATCAAATATGTACAAAGGACTTTTCATGTGTGAAAGGTACCCAATATTTCCATGCAAACAAGAATGTCTATCCTCCTCAGGACCCAGAATGCTGAGTTCAAACACATCCAGTCTACATGCAATAGCCCATATGTCTGACGCCTGCCTCTCCTTCCGCATTCCCTTTGACATCTCTGTTTTATCTGTACCTCTGTACCTACCTCATGGACAGAAAGGATAGGAGAGGGAATCCCCATGACTTCCACGACTCCCTCTCTCCTTGGCAGCATGAATGTACCACATGGATGAAATCATCTACTTGTCTGAACCTGGGCACAAGGACAAGTTTATTCACTCGTGTACTTCCCTGATGAGCACGATGGTAGAAATTCAGTAAACACTAAATGCGTATGTAAACAAGAAACAAGAACCAGTCAAGTCTGCTTTTGAATTCAACTAAAAATTAAAATGAACTTCAAGATGCTGGACAGTTTCCAGTCCATATTTGACTAATCTATCCTTCCTCAAAAGAATACACTTTCTCTTTCTCTCCATCCGTTTTCTGTCCTTCCCCTTCCCCTTCTCTCTCTTTCCCACCCCAGTTTTTTTGCTATACTCTGCATTTTTATAAGATATAAAACTGACTTCAAGATGGGGGGGTCTATCCAAGGCTAAAATGTATTGCGCTAAAAATAAAAAAAAGAAAGAAAAATGTATCAAAAGAATAATCGGACCATATCCTCAAACTCCAAGTAGGAAAAAAGGAAATGAGACACCTGAATGTTTCATTAGGATAAAAATGTCCACATATAAGCTTTGCCACTGAAAACACTTATTTTGCGCTATCTGATCAGCAGTACAATACCTTATCTCTTCACATCACCAGGCTGTTTTTGTATCTGAAACTACATAATATATTACACTTTAATAGCTATCTGCTTCAAACCCCAGTAGGAAAATACCTACACAGCATAAATCATACATGACACCACATTAGGTCTTCTAAATAATGCTGTGAACACCAGGAAAAGATTCTAGGGGTCCATTTTTCATGTCCTTTTTGCTACTGTCCAAGTGGAAGTGCTTCCTTCGCCCCTCCACTAGCTTCTTTCAATTAAATAAATCAAATATGTACAAAGGACTTTTCATGTGTGAAAGGTACCCAATATTTCCATGCAAACAAGAATGTCTATCCTCCTCAGGACCCAGAATGCTGAGTTCAAACACATCCAGTCTACATGCACAGCCCATATGTCTGACGCCTGCCTCTCCTTCCGCATTCCCTTTGACATCTCTGTTTTATCTGTACCTCTGTACCTACCTCATGGACAGAAAGGATAGGAGAGGGAATCCCCATGACTTCCACGACTCCCTCTCTCCTTGGCAGCATGAATGTACCACATGGATGAAATCATCTACTTGTCTGAACCTGGGCACAAGGACAAGTTTATTCACTCGTGTACTTCCCTGATGAGCACGATGGTAGAAATTCAGTAAACACTAAATGCGTATGTAAACAAGAAACAAGAACCAGTCAAGTCTGCTTTTGAATTCAACTAAAAATTAAAATGAACTTCAAGATGCTGGACAGTTTCCAGTCCATATTTGACTAATCTATCCTTCCTCAAAAGAATACACTTTCTCTTTCTCTCCATCCGTTTTCTGTCCTTCCCCTTCCCCTTCTCTCTCTTTCCCACCCCCAGCTTCTACTTAAATCTGTGCAAGAAATATACTCTGCTATTGTTCGGTTACCCTGCTTTGTCTTGCTGGGCATGCAGCATATATGAGATAATGACGAAAGGAAAATTACCTGAGTCTGTTATTCTCATCAGGAGCGCACAGGCCCATTGAGAGAAGGGGAGGGACAGAGCCTGACGGCCAGCCCCGCACTGGACACTCTTCTGTTCAGCAAGACAAAGAGTAGGCAACATCTCTTGCATATCAAGAACTCAAACATTATTGCACGACATGCATGTGCACCTTCCTTCAGTTGTAATTCTAAGGCATTTGACCTTGGCAGAAGAGGATAAGCTAAAATTTTTTCTGACTGGTGTTTAGAAGGAGTGATGAATGGATTTTCATATTTAACTTTGTTTAAATGAGGAAACCAAAAAGGAGCTCCCTTCCCAAGTAGGAAGCTACCATCAGCCTAATCCCTCTGAGCCTGAAAAGATGACTCTACAGGCCCGGACTTCCCTAAAATGCTGCATCGTTAGGAGATGAGGCTCTGATCTATTGGGTCTTTATAAGTACCACCAGCCTCAAGGGTAAGAAGAGAATGAGGATGTAGGAAGAGCCTGAATTGACCTCCTCTGAGGGACACAACAAATCCATGACTACATGTGCAATAATTCCCATTGACAGGGAACTAACTGAAGACAGGATGAAAAGAGTCTCCAGACAAACGGTAGAGGGAGAATACTGAGATGGGGAACAGAGGAAGAGATGCAGCCTCATCAAAGCAAAACCACATATGAGCCATGCTGATCCACCATCGGGAGGGACCACAAAGGCACCATTTTACTCACTCCTGCACGTTCTATACTTTTGGTGATATATTTTATGTTTTTAAGTTCTGTACATACCTTAATTGTTGTAATTTTAATTTTGGTACTTTTCTCTTAACCTTCATGCTTGCTTTAGTGATTGATCCACTACATTTTTACATATTTTCCTTTTACATAGAGATTTTCAATTTTGTATGTTTTATCATTATTACTTAGTGGCACTTTTCAGCTTAAAGGAGTCCAATTAACATTTCTTATCAGGACAGTTTAGTGATGATGCATCCCCCTACCCTTTTGCTGATTTGAGAAAATCTTGATCTCACCTGTATTTTGAGTGGTAATCTTTGCTGGGTAGAGAATTCTTAGTTGAAGTTTTGTTTTGTTTTTTTTTCCTTTTAGCACCTTGAAAATGTAATACCACTGCCTTCTGGCCCACAAAGTTTTGCTGATAGCAGCAGCAAAAGGTAAAAAGATAAAGCTTTGGACTGTGTTCAGTTGTAAGTTGCTACCAAACTAAAACACTCAGCTATTTATACAGGATGATATATTTGAACCCTAATCATAAGGGAAAAATTTATAGTAAGTCACAAAATAAAGTGAGAAAGGAACATGACACGAAATAAAAGTAGTAGAAAACAGAGGAGGAGAGAAAGAGAAGGAAAAAAAAAGAATTACAAAACACCAGAAAACAATGAACATACCAGCAATAAGAATTTACCTATAAACCATTAATTTAAGTGTAAATGGACCAATTTCACCAAATGACACAGAGTGTCTGAATGGATACAAAAACAAGACTCATATATATCCTGCCTATAAGAAACTCACTTCAGGAGAAAGCACATAAATAGACTAAAGGCAAAGGGGTTAAAAAAGATATTCCATTCAAATGGAAATGTAAAGAAAGCTGGAGTCTCTATATCCATATCAGAGAAAAAAGACTTTAAAGACTGTATAGAAGACAAAAAGGAGCATTACAAAAATTGTAACAAGATTAATCCAGGGCTTCCCCCGGTGGTCCAGTGGGTAAGGACACCACCTTGCAGTGCAAGGGGCGCCGGTTTGATCCCTGGCCTGGGAAGATCCCACGTGCCGCAGAGCGGCTGGACTGATGTGTCCAATTACCGAGACGGAGCTCTGGAGCGCGTGCGCCCAGAGCCGGTGCTCTGCAACGACAGACGCCACCGCGATGGGAAGCCCACAAGAGCCAAGGAACAAAGACGGATGAAAATAGAGAAATGAAAGACTAATAGAAGTGGCCCACCCACTCCCCTCCCTCCCCAACCCGACCCCCGCCCAAAATTAATAAATAAATAAATCTTTAAAAAAAGAAAAAAGATTAATCCAGCACGAAGACATAATACTTATAAATGTACATGCACCCAACGTAACAGTGCCAAGACATATAAAGCAATTATTAATGAATTTAAAAGGAGAAGTTAACAGCAATACACTAACAGTAAGGGACTTCAACACCCCACGTATAATAATGGATAGATCAACCTGACAGAATCAATATGGAAAAAATGGACTTAACTGACACACTAAATTGGACAAATTTATAACATATATACAGATCACCCTATCCAAAAGTCATAGAAGAGACATTTTTTTCAAGTGCACATGGAACATTCTCCTGGACAGGTTACATTCTGGGTCACAAACAAGTCTCAGTAAATTCAAGAAAACTGAAACAATACCATCCTCCCCAACTACAAAGGTATGAAACTAAAAATTATCCACAAGGAAAAACATGAAAAAAGCATTAAAGTGAGAATTAAACAACATGCCACTGAACAACCAGCAAGCCATGTAAGAAATTAAAAACAAAACTGAAAAAATACCAAACGAGAAGTGAAAACAGAAATACAACATACCAAAAACTACAGGATATAGCAAAGGCTTATCTAAGAGAAGCCTACCCATCTAGCCTATCTATCTACCTATCTAACACAGGTCTACCTCAAAACAGGAAACAAAAAATCCAAAGAAAATAAACAATCTAATTTAATTCCTAAAAAAATCTAGAAAGAAAAAAACAAATGCATGGTAAAACTAAACAAATGCAGGACAAAACTAATAAAAGAAAGGAAGTAATAAATATTAGAGAAGAAATAAATAGTAGTTAAAAATATAGAGATTAAAAAAAGATCAATAAAACTAAGAGCTTGTTCTTTGAAAAGAAACTTAACCAACAAAACTCTGGCTAGACTAAACAAGAAAAAATAAGAGAGGACTCAAAAATCAGAAATCAAAGGGAAAAATTCATAACATAACACAAAAATACAAAGGATCATAAGAGACTACTACAAACAATTAGACAGAAACAGAATACACAACCTACAAGAAATATTTCAAGTTCTAGAAATGTACACTCTTCCAAGAATAAATCAGGAAGAAGTAAAAAATCTGAATAGACTGAATACTAGCTAGGAGCTTACAACAGCCACCAAAAATCTCCCTCACCCCACACAGGACTGGATGGACTCTGTGATGAATTTTGTAGATCATTCAAAGATTTAACACCAATAATTTTCAAACACTTCAGAAAAATTGAAGAGGAAGGAACTCTTCCTAACATTTCATAAACCAGCATTATCCTGATACCAAAAACCAGACAAGGACAATATAAAAAAATTATAGGCAATATCCCTGATGAAAATTCTCAACCAAAGCCAGAAATTGGACAACAATACTTTTACAAACAAGAGCATACTTTTTGTCTCCAAGGTCAGGTTTATCTTCCACCAGGAAAACATTTGGCAGGAACGGTAACTGCTGGTCACTGTTGCTGCAATTTCTACGCCCACCTTCTGCTCCTGGCCAGCCATGGGCCGCTGAGTCTTGATGCGCCTAACTTTTTCAGTAACCAGACAGGATCCAAGGAGGGCATGGCGACATATGTGTGCTCCAAGCAAACCACATATTTCCAGAACAAAGGAATGAAACAAAGTATGGTCATGCAAGTGAAAAAAATACAAACCCACAGAAAAACACACATGAAAGAACAAAGAAAATCTTAAGCTCTTAAACTCTTAATTTGTGTTATGCAATTTCAGGTTTCAACTTTACTCATCCAGTTACCATCCTTACATTTGCATGAAATTAGAAAATTAACCACTAGGGAACACCTGAGTCACTCCTAAAATATACATATGTTTTAAACCATCAAGGATAAGTAAAAGACTAGGCCTAATGAAGGAAGTAGAAATTCTCCTTTGATCAGAATTCAGCCCTAGAGAGACCAAAGAAAACATACTGCTTCTTTTATTTATTTATTTATTTTTTTGGCCACTTCTATTGGTCTTGCATTTATTTGCTTCCATCGTTGTTCTTTGGCCTGTGTGGGCCTCCCATCGCAGTGGCCTCTCTCGCAGAGCACCAGCTCTGGGCGCATGCGCCCAGAGGACTACATAGACAGAACAGAATACACAACCTACAAGAAATATTTCAAGTTCTAGAAATGTACACTCTTCCAAGAATAAATCAGGAAGAAGTAAAAAATCTGAATAGACTGAATACTAGCTAGGAGCTTACAACAGCCACCAAAAATCTCCCTCACCCCACACAGGACTGGATGGACTCTGTGATGAATTTTGTAGATCATTCAAAGATTTAACACCAATAATTTTCAAACACTTCAGAAAAATTGAAGAGGAAGGAACTCTTCCTAACATTTCATAAACCAGCATTATCCTGATACCAAAAACCAGACAAGGACAATATAAAAAAATTATAGGCAATATCCCTGATGAAAATTCTCAACCAAAGCCAGAAATTGGACAACAATACTTTTACAAACAAGAGCATACTTTTTGTCTCCAAGGTCAGGTTTATCTTCCACCAGGAAAACATTTGGCAGGAACGGTAACTGCTGGTCACTGTTGCTGCAATTTCTACGCCCACCTTCTGCTCCTGGCCAGCCATGGGCCGCTGAGTCTTGATGCGCCTAACTTTTTCAGTAACCAGACAGGATCCAAGGAGGGCATGGCGACATATGTGTGCTCCAAGCAAACCACATATTTCCAGAACAAAGGAATGAAACAAAGTATGGTCATGCAAGTGAAAAAAATACAAACCCACAGAAAAACACACATGAAAGAACAAAGAAAATCTTAAGCTCTTAAACTCTTAATTTGTGTTATGCAATTTCAGGTTTCAACTTTACTCATCCAGTTACCATCCTTACATTTGCATGAAATTAGAAAATTAACCACTAGGGAACACCTGAGTCACTCCTAAAATATACATATGTTTTAAACCATCAAGGATAAGTAAAAGACTAGGCCTAATGAAGGAAGTAGAAATTCTCCTTTGATCAGAATTCAGCCCTAGAGAGACCAAAGAAAACATACTGCTTCTTTTATTTATTTATTTATTTTTTTGGCCACTTCTATTGGTCTTGCATTTATTTGCTTCCATCGTTGTTCTTTGGCCTGTGTGGGCCTCCCATCACAGCGGCCTCTCTCGCTGCAGAGCACCAGCTCTGGGCGCATGCGCTCCAGAGCTCCAGCTTGGTAGTTGGACACATGGGTCCAGCTGCTCCACGGCATATGGGATCTTCCCAGGCCAGGGATCGAACCGGCGCCCCGTGCACTGCAAGGCGGTGTCCTTACCCACTGGACCACCAGGGAAGCCCCATACTGCTTCTTTTAGGCAAAAGCTTTGAACTTTGCCCTCAAGGGCAAGGCTTACACCAAGGACCACCCTGAACATCTGTCTCAGTCCTTTCTTGCCTCTGTGCAAGCGCTGGTGCTGACACTCTAGCTCATTCCTGGAGCCCTTCTTGGCATCTCAGACTGCTGAGTAAAGGCTGAGGTCCCCAAAGCACTGTTTTTGTTGTTTGTTTAATTTTATTTCTTTATTTTATTATTTATTTTTGGCTATTCTGGTTTTCACTGCTGCCACAGGCTCTTCTCCAGTTGCAGGGACTGGAGGCTCCTCTTTAGTGGAGGTGAGCAGGCTTCTTGTCACGGTGACTTCTTTTGTTGTGGAACTCAGGCTCTAGAGCACACGGGCTTCAATAGTTGTGGCACATGGGCTCAATAGTTGCGGCTCTGAGGCTCCAGAGCACAGGATCAATAGTTGTGGCTCACGGGCTTAGTTGCTCCACAGCATGTGGGATCTTCCCGGATCAGGGATTGAACTCATGTCTCCTGCATGGGCAGGTGAATTCTTTAACCACTGAGTTACCAGGGAAGTCCAAGTTTTAAAATTTTACAATATTGTGTTGGTTGCTGCCATACAACGGAAATCAGCCATAATTACATGCATATCCCCTCCCTGCCTCCCTCACCTCCTTCCATCACGTCCCTTCAGGTCATCCCAGAGCATCACACTGGGCTCCCAGGGTTCCACAGTAACGCCTCATCAGCTACTTTAAGGAACCCAAGTTACATCGGCTTTTTTTTAATGGTTTCTTTGCGGGGAGGGTTGGGGAGGGAAGGGATCGGGCAGGCCACTTCTATTGGTCTTTCATTTATTTATTTTTCATCCATCTTTGTTCTTTGGCCCACGTGGGCCTCCCATCCCAGTGGCCTCTGTTGTCACAGAGTGCCGGTTCTGGGCTCATGCGCTCCAGAGCTCCAGCTCGTAGTTGGACACATCGGTCCAGCTGCTCCGCAGCACATGGGATCTTCCCAGGCCAGGGATCGAACCAGCGCCCCTTGCACTGCAAGGCGGTGTCCTTACCCACTGGACCACCAGGGAAGCCCAAGTTATATCGTTTTTTTATGACGATTCTGCGGCTAATTTCTCACTACACAGGTTTAACTGGATGGAAATAAAAGCAACACCCACCTTCAGATCCAGCAATCACCCCTCCACACACATGCCCCGTTGAGGTCCTGCCTTGCAAGGAGAACCAGAATTGTGCTTCCCACCCTCTCAGAACACAACGTAGACATAAAAATGACTCAATCCCCTCCTTGTCTACTTGGCTGGCAGACAACCTAAGCGCACTGTCATTAAGAAGTGGTTCTAGAAAGTCTGTCTTGGGCATGGGGTTCCCTGAGGTCCGGGGGCTCACCACGGAACCAAGGGGATGGCCAAATAGGTGGGGGTGTCCACGTGTGCCTGCTGAGGAGGAAGAGGGGAGGGGCAGAGGCCAGCTGAAGTGTGGAGAAGCGCATCCTCTGAATTAAACCTTGTGCTGGGACAGCCAAGGAGAAAAGCAGCATGAAACGGGCTCCCTCTACTCTCCCGCTCCCTGCCCTCCCTAGTGTCCCAACCTTTAATCAAATATATGAAGCCATCTGCTAAAAAACTATCAGCTTTGAAGGGCTTTGTGGAGCTAAAATCATTACCCTTATGGGCATTTGATTACTGATTCTTTCATTTTAAAGAAATCAAATGTTCATGTGAGCTGTAGGCCAAAAATAAACATCTTAGTACATCTAATGTAAACACTAATGCCACCAACCACAAGAAATCGTTCTAGGGACTTCCTTGGCAGTCCAGGGGCTCCAAGATCCCAAAGGACACTTGGGTTCGTCAGAAACCTGGATCCCACATGCTGCAACTAAGATCCTACATGCCACAACTAAGACCCAGAGCAGAAAAATAAATAAAATAAATATTTTAAAAATAAATCATTCTAAGTGTAAGCAAAGCCCCATTTAGCACGAAGAAACATACAATACTCTCAAGCACTCAAGGACAAAAATTGGGCTTTGTGGGCCTCCCATCCCAGTGGCCTCTGTTGTCACAGAGTGCCGGTTCTGGGCTCATGCGCTCCAGAGCTCCAGCTCGTAGTTGGACACATCGGTCCAGCTGCTCCGCAGCACATGGGATCTTCCCAGGCCAGGGATCGAACCAGCGCCCCTTGCACTGCAAGGCGGTGTCCTTACCCACTGGACCACCAGGGAAGCCCAAGTTATATCGTTTTTTTATGACGATTCTGCGGCTAATTTCTCACTACACAGGTTTAACTGGATGGAAATAAAAGCAACACCCACCTTCAGATCCAGCAATCACCCCTCCACACACATGCCCCGTTGAGGTCCTGCCTTGCAAGGAGAACCAGAATTGTGCTTCCCACCCTCTCAGAACACAACGTAGACATAAAAATGACTCAATCCCCTCCTTGTCTACTTGGCTGGCAGACAACCTAAGCGCACTGTCATTAAGAAGTGGTTCTAGAAAGTCTGTCTTGGGCATGGGGTTCCCTGAGGTCCGGGGGCTCACCACGGAACCAAGGGGATGGCCAAATAGGTGGGGGTGTCCACGTGTGCCTGCTGAGGAGGAAGAGGGGAGGGGCAGAGGCCAGCTGAAGTGTGGAGAAGCGCATCCTCTGAATTAAACCTTGTGCTGGGACAGCCAAGGAGAAAAGCAGCATGAAACGGGCTCCCTCTACTCTCCCCGCTCCCTGCCCTCCCTAGTGTCCCAACCTTTAATCAAATATATGAAGCCATCTGCTAAAAAACTATCAGCTTTGAAGGGCTTTGTGGAGCTAAAATCATTACCCTTATGGGCATTTGATTACTGATTCTTTCATTTTAAAGAAATCAAATGTTCATGTGAGCTGTAGGCCAAAAATAAACATCTTAGTACATCTAATGTAAACACTAATGCCACCAACCACAAGAAATCGTTCTAGGGACTTCCTTGGCAGTCCAGGGGCTCCAAGATCCCAAAGGACACTTGGGTTCGTCAGAAACCTGGATCCCACATGCTGCAACTAAGATCCTACATGCCACAACTAAGACCCAGAGCAGAAAAATAAATAAAATAAATATTTTAAAAATAAATCATTCTAAGTGTAAGCAAAAGCCCCCATTTAGCCGACTTTTTCTGATAGGAAACATACAATACTCTCAAGCACTCAAGGCCAACGCATCAGCTGTGGGAATTAAATACCCCTTGGGCTTTTATAAAACCAATTTCCCGTCTTTTATTTGCCTTCGCTTTTCCTTTTGATCTTTTTTCTTCCTCCCTGAAGAGGGATAAAGAGACAAAAATAAGGTGGGGATGGGGCAAGTGACCTATGAATTAAACCAGGCCACATTTCACAAATCAGAGCACATTCTTTTCCTAGGACAGTGCTCGGAATAAAAGAAAAAAGTGAAAATCTCAAATTCATCAGTGTCAGTCCAGCGCTATTGCTTACAGTGGACTTAAATACAGTCTGAACAAGATAGCATCACTTGTCAAGTTAAAGACCTTGCGAAGGGCTTCCCTGGTGGTCCAGTGGGTAACGAGTCCTCCTTGCAGTGCAAGGAGCTCCAGCTCGATCCCTGGCCTGGGAAGATCTCACGTGCTGAGCAGTGGTTGGATCCATGTGTCCAATTATGAGCCCATGCTCTGGAGCGCATGTGCCCGGAGCCTGTGCTCTTCAACGAGAGAGGCCACTGCAATGGGGGGGCCCAGACAGGCCAAAGAATAAAGATGGATGTAAGTAAACACATAAAAAACCAATAAAAGAGACCAAAGTTTAAAAATACATATTAGGAAAAAAAAGTCACACTAACAACAACAAAAAAAGAGAAAAGACTTTGAGAAGGTCAAAAGCATTTTGTTAACGTCTTTCTGTATCTTTCTTCCTGGTCTTCACAGGTTGAAAGACCTCATGGGATGGCTATACTCACCTGGATCTAGCACAGACCTCATCTCTCTGGCATTTAATGTTCTGCCCCTTCAGTGGACATCTGGAGAGCTTGGGCAAATACATCATTATTTCCCACAAAGTGCACTGAGATCCAGGGCTCTCTGGGATGGTAACAGAGGCGGAATAAAATAAGAATTTAAAACATTCATTTGAGAACATGAATGCTGAATATAACAGCAAGAGAACTAAAAACGATCCCAGAAAGCAGAAAAAAAAATAAATAAAATAAATATTTTAAAAATAAATCATTCTAAGTGTAAGCAAAAGCCCCCATTTAGCCGACTTTTTCTGATAGGAAACATACAATACTCTCAAGCACTCAAGGCCAACGCATCAGCTGTGGGAATTAAATACCCCTTGGGCTTTTATAAAACCAATTTCCCGTCTTTTATTTGCCTTCGCTTTTCCTTTTGATCTTTTTTCTTTCTCCCTGAAGAGGGATAAAGAGACAAAAATAAGGTGGGGATGGGGCAAGTGACCTATGAATTAAACCAGGCCACATTTCACAAATCAGAGCACATTCTTTTCCTAGGACAGTGCTCGGAATAAAAGAAAAAAGTGAAAATCTCAAATTCATCAGTGTCAGTCCAGCGCTATTGCTTACAGTGGACTTAAATACAGTCTGAACAAGATAGCATCACTTGTCAAGTTAAAGACCTTGCGAAGGGCTTCCCTGGTGGTCCAGTGGGTAACGAGTCCTCCTTGCAGTGCAAGGAGCTCCAGCTCGATCCCTGGCCTGGGAAGATCTCACGTGCTGAGCAGTGGTTGGATCCATGTGTCCAATTATGAGCCCATGCTCTGGAGCGCATGTGCCCGGAGCCTGTGCTCTTCAACGAGAGAGGCCACTGCAATGGGGGGGCCCAGACAGGCCAAAGAATAAAGATGGATGTAAGTAAACACATAAAAAACCAATAAAAGAGACCAAAGTTTAAAAATACATATTAGGAAAAAAAAGTCACACTAACAACAACAAAAAAAGAGAAAAGACTTTGAGAAGGTCAAAAGCATTTTGTTAACGTCTTTCTGTATCTTTCTTCCTGGTCTTCACAGGTTGAAAGACCTCATGGGATGGCTATACCCACCTGGATCTAGCACAGACCTCATCTCTCTGGCATTTAATGTTCTGCCCCTTCAGTGGACATCTGGAGAGCTTGGGCAAATACATCATTATTTCCCACAAAGTGCACTGAGATCCAGGGCTCTCTGGGATGGTAACAGAGGCGGAATAAAATAAGAATTTAAAACATTCATTTGAGAACATGAATGCTGAATTAAGCAAAAACAAAAACACTTCAACACATTTGTCCACACGAGAACTTTCTACAGAAGGTGAGATGCAGTGGGAATTTCTAAGGGAGAGATATGGTGAGCCATATTTCCCAAGATTTCTCTGACCACTGAAACTCCTTGGGGTCGCATGTGTATTAAGTTGTGTCCAATTCTTTGTAACTCCATGGACTTCAGCCCGCCAGCCGCCTCTGTCTATGGGATTCTCCAGGCAAGAATACTGTAGTGGGTTGCCACGCCTTCCTCCAGGGGGTCTTTCCAGCCCAGGGAGGGTACCCCAGTCTCTTACATCTCCTGCACTGGCACGTGGGTTCTTTACCAGTAGCTCCACCTGGGAAGCCCTGACTTCATCACATCTGTGGTCAAAATCCATCAGCGGCACCATATCATCAATAAGCCAAAGCCCCAGCTCCTTAACTCAGACTCCAGTGTAGCCTGTGTCCAACGCCCAACCTTCCTATCAGGGCCCCGCAGTTCCTGTGGTCCGGAAACTGCTCATGACTTCAGGCTGTGCCTGCATTATGTGTGACCTCCTTGCTTCTGTTCATGCTGTTCCCTCATCCTCATCTTCCTCCTGCAGGATTCAGCTCAGGCACCCTCTCCTCCAGGAAGTCTTCCCTGGCTCGGGATAGCCTAGCTATCCATTCCCAGCACTCCTGTGACACCCTGCAACCTGCTACTCTTCTCTCATATGGCTGCCTCATCCTTATTCATTTTTTTAATTGAAGTACAGTATAGCTGATTTATTTAGTCACTTATTTTTAAAGCCTTTTTAAAAATGTAGACCATTTATAAACCTTTACTGAGTTTCTAACTATGAAAAAAGAAATTATTCTCCAATTAAAATATATTTTCATGTGAAAGTGAAAACGTTAGCTGCTCAGGCATGCCCAACTTTTTGCGACCCCATGGGCTGTAGCCTGCCAGGATGCTTTGTCCGTGGGATTTCCCAGGCAAGAAGACTGGAGAGGGTTGGCATGTCCTCCTCCAGGGGTCCCTGACCCAGGGACTGAACTGGGTCTCCTGCATTGCAGCCTGATTCTTTACCATCTGAGCCACCAGGGAAGCCCTTGTTCCTATATTACTCTTATATTGCTCCTATTTTCTGTTTTGGCTTTTTGGCCAAGAAGTAAAGGGATCTTAGCTCACCAACCAGGGATCAAACCTGCATCCCTTGTATTGGAAGGCAAAGTCTTAGCCACTGGACCACCATGGAAGCTCTCTCACTCTTCCTTGAGGGTGTCTCCTTCTTGAGGGCAGAAGCAATGACTTACCTCTGTACACTGTTACCCTGATTGTTTAAACTATGCAGAGCACATCATGCAAAATGTTGGGCTGGATGAATCACAAGCTGGAATCAAGATGGTTGGGAGAAATATCAAGAAACTCAGATATGTGGATAATACCACTTTAATTGCAGAAGGTGAAGAGGAACTCAAGAGCCTTTTGATGAGGGTTAGAGGAAAGTGAAAAAGCCGCCTTAAAACTCAACATTAAAAAACTAAGGGCTTCCCCTGGTGGTCCAGTGGGTAAGGACATCGCCTTGCAGTGCAAGGGGCGCCGGTTTGAGCCCTGGCCTGGGAAGATCCCACGTGCCGCGGAGCGGCTGGACTGATGTGTCCAATCACCGAGCCGGAGCTCTGGAGCACATGCGCCCACAGCCAGCGCTCTGCAACGACAGACTCCACCGCGATGGGAGGCCCACAGGAGCCAAAGAACTAAGACGAATGAAAATAGAGAAATGAAAGACCAATAGAAGTGGCCCGCCCACTCCCCTCCCTCCCGAACCCGACCCCCGCCCAAAGTAAATAAATAAATAAATCTTTAAAAAAATAAATAAATAAATAAAATTAAAAAAATAAAAAACTAAGACCAGGGCTTCCCTGGTGGTCCAGTGGGTAAGGACACCGCTTTGCAGTGCAAAGGGCGCCAGTTCAATCCCTGGCCTGGGAAGATCTCACGTGCCTCAGAGCAGCTGGACCGATGTGTCCAACGACTGAGCCAGAGCTCTGGAGTGCATGCACCCAGAGCCGGTGCTCTGCGACAACAGAGGCCACTGCAATAGAAGGCCCACACAGGCCAAAGAACAAAGATGGATGTAAAAGAGATAAATGAAACACCAATAGAAGTGGCCCATCCACCCCCCTCCCTCCCCAACCCGCCCCCCCCAACCCCTGACCCCCAAAAAACTAAGACCATGGCATCCAGTCCCATCATTTTATGGCAAATGGAATGGGAAAGAGTATAAACAGTAATGGATGTTATTTTCTTAGGTTCCTAAATCACTGCAGATGGTGACTGCGGCCATGAAATTAAAAGAAGCTTGCTCCATGGAAGGAAAGCTATGATCAACCTAGACAGCATATTAAAAAGCAGAGCCATCACTTTGCTGACAAAGGTCCATATAGTGAAAGCTGTGGTTTTTCCAGTAGTCACATATGGATATGAGAGTTGGACAGTAAAGAAGGCTGAGTGCTAAAGACTTGATGCTTTCACATTCTCATGCTGGAGAAGACTCTTAGAAGTCCCTTGGACTGCAAGGAGTCAAACTGATTAACCCTAAAGGAAATCAACCCTAATATCCATTGGAAGAACTAATGCTGAAGCTCCAATATGTTGGCCACTTGATGAGAAGAGCAGACTCACTGGAAAAGCCCCTGATGTTGGGAAAGACTGAAAGTGAAAGAAGAAGGGGGTGGCTGAGGATGACCCAATGGACATGAATTGGGGCAAACTCCAGGAGACAGTGAAGGACAGGGGAGCCTGGCGTGCTGCGGTCCATGAGGTCGCAGAGAGTTGGGCATGACTAAGTGAATGCAACTCACCTCTGTGTGTCCAGTTCTGAGCACAGTGCCAGTTATATAAGAGGTGACCAACGAATGTCTACACAGCACCCAGTTCTGACAAGCACAGACCCACGAAGCCCACCCAGTCTCTCAGTGCTCACCCACGTCTAAGAACCCTGGCTAAGTTCTAGGTAATGGCCATGGGTAATCACATCAACTTGCTATACACAGGAGATTACCCCAGTCTAAACGGCACTAATTTAGCTGGCCTTTCCAAGCTCGTTTTAATTAATGAGGTTTTCTGCTGAAAAACGTTTGCTTTTACAGGCCAAGCAAGAGCCGAGTATGCATCCAGAGTGCCACACAACAGAGGCCACTGCAATAGAAGGCCCACACAGGCCAAAGAACAAAGATGGATGTAAAAGAGATAAATGAAACACCAATAGAAGTGGCCCATCCACCTCCTCCCAACCCGCCCCCAACCCCTGCCCCCCAAAAAACTAAGACCATGGCATCCAGTCCCATCATTTTATGGCAAATGGAATGGGAAAGAGTATAAACAGTAATGGATGTTATTTTCTTAGGTTCCTAAATCACTGCAGATGGTGACTGCGGCCATGAAATTAAAAGAAGCTTGCTCCATGGAAGGAAAGCTATGATCAACCTAGACAGCATATTAAAAAGCAGAGCCATCACTTTGCTGACAAAGGTTCATATAGTCGAAGCTGTGGTTTTTCCAGTAGTCACATATGGATGTGAGAGTTGGACCATAGAGAAGGCTGAGTGCCAAAGACTTGATGCTTTCACATTCTCATGCTGGAGAAGACTCTTAGAAGTCCCTTGGACTGCAAGGAGTCAAACTGATTAACCCTAAAGGAAATCAACCCTAATATCCATTGGAAGAACTAATGCTGAAGCTCCAATATGTTGGCCACTTGATGAGAAGAGCAGACTCACTGGAAAAGCCCCTGATGTTGGGAAAGACTGAAAGTGAAAGAAGAAGGGGGTGGCTGAGGATGACCCAATGGACATGAATTGGGGCAAACTCCAGGAGACAGTGAAGGACAGGGGAGCCTGGCGTGCTGCGGTCCATGAGGTCGCAGAGAGTTGGGCATGACTAAGTGAATGCAACTCACCTCTGTGTGTCCAGTTCTGAGCACAGTGCCAGTTATATAAGAGGTGACCAACGAATGTCTACACAGCACCCAGTTCTGACAAGCACAGACCCACGAAGCCCACCCAGTCTCTCAGTGCTCACCCACGTCTAAGAACCCTGGCTAAGTTCTAGGTAATGGCCATGGGTAATCACATCAACTTGCTATACACAGGAGATTACCCCAGTCTAAACGGCACTAATTTAGCTGGCCTTTCCAAGCTCGTTTTAATTAATGAGGTTTTCTCTGCTGAAACGTTTCACAAAGAGTGTTTTTTGGACTGAATTATGCTGATGTGTGCCACAGGGCTCTGTCACTCTCTATGGCTGGAATCTTCCACAGTGAATGACAGAGTTAACCATTTTTTCAAAGTTCCTCTCAAAGATATTTCTAAGCAGAAGAGCAGAGCCACCTGTTTTTACTCAATCATAACTCCCTACCTCAGCCAAACTTATTTAAGCTTGGTCCCAGCCCTATTTTTTTCCTTCCTTTGGAAATAATTTGAGAAAAAAAAAAAAAATCCACTTAGCCATTCTGGAGTGAGAGGAGATTTAGAATGATTAAAACATACTTTACATTGAAGGTGTAACTGCTTTTGGCTCAGAATAACCAACATAATTCAAAAATGCATTCAAAGTACATTTCAGTTTAGTATCTAGCTTACTCTTCCTGATGAAATCACTGTCTAACCAGCTTAAAGCAAAATAAAATATTTTCCAGTTAAAAGGGACTAAAGCTATCACTTCTGAGTAAATGCAATCAGTGCAGTATTTTAGCAGAATATCATGATTATTATAATACGGAATAAAATAAACATTTCTGCCATCAGGGTCCTTGGCACTACAAGGAAGGAAAGAAGTTTGCTCCCTGGGATTGTAATCTCAATTAAACACACAATATGAGCCTCACAAGTTTCAAAGATTAAAGTTAATGAACATTTTATCCCAAGTAGAAGAGGAAGGATCCAATGACAGAAAATTCACTGAATCTAGATTTATTACACACCACATTTATTCCTTTTAATTTGAAGTATAGTTGGCACTTACAAGGAAAAAAGAAAAATGCAACTCACCTCTGTGTGTCCAGTTCTGAGCACAGTGCCAGTTATATAAGAGGTGACCAACGAATGTCTACACAGCACCCAGTTCTGACAAGCACAGACCCACGAAGCCCACCCAGTCTCTCAGTGCTCACCCACGTCTAAGAACCCTGGCTAAGTTCTAGGTAATGGCCATGGGTAATCACATCAACTTGCTATACACAGGAGATTACCCCAGTCTAAACGGCACTAATTTAGCTGGCCTTTCCAAGCTCATTTTAATTAATGAGGTTTTCTCTGCTGAAACGTTTCACAAAGAGTGTTTTTTGGACTGAATTATGCTGATGTGTGCCACAGGGCTCTGTCACTCTCTATGGCTGGAATCTTCCACAGTGAATGACAGAGTTAACCATTTTTCAAAGTTCCTCTCAAAGATATTTCTAAGCAGAAGAGCAGAGCCACCTGTTTTTACTCAATCATAACTCCCTACCTCAGCCAAACTTATTTAAGCTTGGTCCCAGCCCTATTTTTTTCCTTCCTTTGGAAATAATTTGAGAAAAAAAAAAAAAATCCACTTAGCCATTCTGGAGTGAGAGGAGATTTAGAATGATTAAAACATACTTTACATTGAAGGTGTAACTGCTTTTGGCTCAGAATAACCAACATAATTCAAAAATGCATTCAAAGTACATTTCAGTTTAGTATCTAGCTTACTCTTCCTGATGAAATCACTGTCTAACCAGCTTAAAGCAAAATAAAATATTTTCCAGTTAAAAGGGACTAAAGCTATCACTTCTGAGTAAATGCAATCAGTGCAGTATTTTAGCAGAATATCATGATTATTATAATACGGAATAAAATAAACATTTCTGCCATCAGGGTCCTTGGCACTACAAGGAAGGAAAGAAGTTTGCTCCCTGGGATTGTAATCTCAATTAAACACACAATATGAGCCTCACAAGTTTCAAAGATTAAAGTTAATGAACATTTTATCCCAAGTAGAAGAGGAAGGATCCAATGACAGAAAATTCACTGAATCTAGATTTATTACACACCACATTTATTCCTTTTTTTAATTTGAAGTATAGTTGATTTATAATACACTAGCTACAAGTGTATAACATAGTGATTCAATATTTTTATAGACTAATTATACTCCATTTAAAGTTGTTAAAAAATAATGTCTATATCTCCTTGTTCTATCCAACAGAGCCTTGATGCTTATCTTCTCCATCCCCGCACCCTGATGTTCACGGTGGCACCATTTACAATAGACAAGAGACAGGCACCACCCTCTGTCCATTAACAGATAAACAGTAAAGATGATGTGGGATACATGTACACAGAATATTACTCAGCCATAAAGAAAATCAAATTTTGCCAACAGCAACAATATCAATGGGCCTAGAGACTAGTACGTTTAGGGATGTAAGTCAGAGAAAGACAAATACTCCATATTATCACTTCCGCATGGATCTAAAAAATAAAACACATGTATGTATATAACAAAACAGAACAAACTGACTCACAGACGTAGAAAACAAACTAGCAGTTAGTCATACGTAGAGAGAGGGGCAACCTAGGAATATGGGATGAAGTGATACCCGCAGTTACCTTTACATATGCACCCTTAATTCCTTTTAACCTATTTGAAATTTATGTATAAACAATTTAGGACTTCCCAAGGGACACTAGGGGTAGAGAACTCACCTGCCAAGGCAGGGGACATAAGAGAAGACAGTTCAATTTCTAGGTCAGGAAGATGGAGGACAGGGCCACCCACTCCAGTATTCTTGTCAGGAGAATACCATGACAGAGGAGCCTGGTGGGCTACAGTCCATAAGGCTGCAGAGAGTTAGACATGACTAAAGCAACTCAGCATGCACACATAAACAATTTAGGCTTCTAGAATACACTTCCATTCTCATAAAATCAGTTATATCTTCTACCAAGTCACATGCCAAAATGGGAATAAGGCCTAGTCCGCTCCCTACAATTTATATTTTTAAGTGAACTAGCTCCTCAATACTGCAGAACCAATACCAAAAAGAGTATCCTTAAAAAAAAAAAAGACAACGTGCTATTAGGTGAAAGAGTAATAAGATATATTCCTCTTAAATCTTGCTCTAAGATTTTCTTAAATGAGAATCTCCATGAGCATTAGGTTGGCAGATTCCAAAAGTTCAGACAGCAGAGCACGACTTGGGTTCCCTCACCAGGTCCTCTCTGGCCTTTCGGTCCATCCCAAGGAAGAAAAACAAAGCAAGCTTTCCACCTGCCCATCAGCCTGCTCTGGATGTGACAGAGGCCAAACTATGCTGCACTGACACAAATGACAGCTAATTGCTCAGAGGCCCATGCACGGCATAAAAGACAGTCTACATCCAAGGGACCAGGTCAGTCCCAAGATACAGCTCACAATCAACCAGCCCCTTCCTGGCACCTTCCCTCCATCCCTGGTGTGATGCAGGCATCCTCGATCCAGGATATGCTTTCATACCTGACGACCAGACCCCGTTTCCCACAAAAAGTGAATGTATGATGGAGGATGGGGAACCAAAATATTCATTTCAATTTCCTAAGTCCATCCTAAAGGAAATCAACCCTGAGTATTCATTGAAAGGCCTGATGCTGACGTTGAAGCTTCAATACTTTGGCTACCTGATGAGAAGAGCTGACTTACTGGAAAAGACCTTGACGCTGGGAAAGACTGAAGGCAGGAGAAGTGGGCAATAGAGGATGAGACGGTTGGATAGTATCAGTGACTCGATGGACATGTGCTTGTGCAAACTCCAGTAGCCAGTGAAGGACAAGGAAGCTTGGCGTACTGTAGTCCATGGAGTCGCAAAGAGTTGGATATGACTGAGTGACTAAATAAATAATCTTATGCCATTATCATTGGGGAACATTAACATACATATATATATATATCACATATATATGTGTATATATATATATACACACACACACACAGAGATATATAGGTGTGTGTGTATTATAACATTGTATTTTACATAAACAGTACATAAAATACCTTCCACAGCAACGAAAAAGACCAGGGAGTAAATGCTATGCGAAATGTCCAGTGACCCCTCGTGAAGAACACGGCTGGCTCAGTTATTTCCCACACAAAGAACTGAAACATAATAACTTCTATGCACAAACGAATCCAGGGATTTACAAACATGTCAGAGGCATCAAAAGGCATTAGCGTAAGCCACATCCAATGTGGCAATTTATCCTTAGACTTTGTCTCGATGCTCCGAAGTAAAACAGAGACCCGGTTTTTCGATCCACCAAGAGCACTGTCCTTTAAAAAGCTTTTTCATCTCTCTTTGTACCAGAGGCTTGTTTTCTAAATACATTGTTCAGATTGCTGACCTGCAGGTTCAACCCCTTAGCAAGAGGCTCCCTGCATCTTAGACAGGATGCCATGCTGAAGCCTCATAGCCAGTATTTGTGGATCCAATGTTACATGGAAATAAGTCTTTGAAGATGTCACCAAGTTAAGACGAGACTATCAGGGTGAGTCCTAATCCCATCGGACTGGACCTTTACAGGCACAAGGGAACAGATACTGATATACAAGGGCCACGAGACGACCAAGGCAAAGACTGAAGCGCAGCCTTTGCAACACATGCTAAGGAGGCCAAGGTCTGCCTTCCACGGTTGCCAGCAAAGCACCAGAAACAGAGACAAGGAAAGACACCCTTCCTTGCCACCCCCCAGCAGAGATGTCAGGGGAGCAGGACTTCATGAAAATTAACCCTGATGGGGGCGCTACGTTGAGCTCACGTAACTCCCGTCCATAACCTATGCTAATGGACAAGATGCCCTGACATGAGAAATTCTTACCTGTAACTCAGAGAAACTTGCTGCGCTCCACCACCTTCAAGCCTGAAAGGATCTCTGGAAACTGCTGCGGTCACCCTGCCTGCCTTCCCCTCGGGGACTCATTCTGGAGGAGGCAATGAAGCAGATTCAGCAATCCACTTCTGACCTGTCCTCTGCTGTTCAAAACACCCAGCTCTAAAGAGCCTCCAGCCACCCGACGTCTTAACATCCACAGGTTTGGGCGCACCGAGGATGACAGCCCTGGACTGCTTCACGAGATCACAGCATGTGCCACGAGGGGCTGAGAAGACTGAGCCCCGCTGCTGAAGGGGTGGTAATAACGTGTGATGGAACGGGGACGCCTGTTTGCTCTGTTCCCAACAAAGGTACGGGAGACGAAATACATTAGGACAGCGGACAGCTTTGGAGACACAGCATCAGGGAACTGGCTATGAGAGCCAGGTGTGCTTTTTGAGATTGCATCCCATAATTTTGCAGATGAGAAAAATCACTCTCAGGATACAGCTTGAGGACTCCCTGCCATCCCTGACCTAGGCGGGCTGGCTGTGTGCTTCTCAGCCTCCAGAAGGGGGGCTGAGGATCTCTGTTTATAATGTGCTTTGTGTCTCTCTTTTTGAAATTTTTAAAGCCTCGAATACGTGACAGTTGGAATATGCTCTGATTTCTGTTTTTTAATTGGAAGATAATTGCTTTACAATAGTGTGTTTGTTTTTGCTAGACAACAATGTGAATCAGTCATAAGTATGTGTGTGTGTGTGTGCATATATATATTTTATCATCTCTCTCTTGAGCCTCCCTCCCAACCCTCCCGGCCCTCCCAGCCCATCCCCATCTAAGTCATCGCAGAGCGCGGGGCTGCCTCCCTGTGTTCCACAGCACCTTTCCCCTAGCTATTTTATACACGGTTGTGTATATATGTCAATGCTTCTCTCAATTCATCTCACACTCTCTCCTTTCCTCCCTGCATCCACAAGTCTTTTCTCTAGATCTGTGCCTCTATTCCTGCCCTGCAAATAGGTCCATCAGTATCGTTTTAGATGCCCCAGCTAAAGCCAAGTTTGTGCCAGCAAGAAAAAAAGGGCAAAAACTCTAACATTGTAAGGTGGAAAATAGAAGTGGGGAAATGGAAGAGCTATTCCTAAACTATAAAATGTTCATCAAAAGTTTCAATGCTTAAATGTATCAGAGGGCTTCCCTGGTGGTCCAGTGGGTAAGGAGTTCACCTTGCACTGCAAGGGGCCACCAGTTCAATCTCTGGCCCAGGAGAATCCCACATGCCACGGAGCGGCTGGGCTGGTGTGTCCTATTAGGAGCCATGGCTCTCGCTCAGAGCCAGTGCTCTGCAACGAGAGAGGCCACTGAGATGGGAGGCCTGCACAGGCCAAAGAATAAAGATGGATGAAAATAAATAAAGAAAAAAAACAATAAAAGAGGTCAACATTTTTTTTAAAAAATCAGAAAGTATGACATTTAAGGTAACAACGTAGTAACTGGGCCTTTAAAGATCACAATTACAACTTGGCTTTTCTGAACAGACCAAAAAAAAAAAAAAAAATTCCTCTCCATGACATAAAAACAAAACAATAACGTAATCACTAAAACATATAACAGTATTTACCAAACTGAAACCAGCCATAAAATTTATTGTCGCTCATTTTCAACCACACAAAGTACTTGGAGAATCGGGAAGTATGAACGCAAAAAGCGAACGTGGAGCAAAAATGAAATGTGAAAGACGAAAGGCCAGGGAGGAAAATAACTCAAAAGCTAAGGGCAGTTAACACCCTTAGATCACATCACACCAGAAGGCTGGTCAAAGTGAAGGCTTAAACAACTTGGGCCTTCCACTTAGCACTGACCACAGCACCCACAATGAAGGGAAGAACCTTCCTTCCTCAGAGTTCCCATAAAAGCGCAGCATCACAGAAGGTGAAGTGAGCAGCAGAGAATGATGATCAACACCATTCTTAGGACTAACTCCTTCCATTTTCCTCCTTTTATTGATTTTGTTTTTAAACCCACTTCGTACTCTCTCAGACAGCTTCAATGCAGGGAACACCATTTAATGCACCTTATTGATTTGATCATACACATTTATCCGTGTATAGAAATTTTTGCTACAGTGTGTTTATTGATCTCTTAATTATTAATGGAGGCCAGACCCCCTGAAGAGCTTTCCTGTAAATATTTTTTATTTTCTCAAGTGATGGCAAGAAGATTATCAAAAATGTTCAGCAAATTAAACAGTGTTTTGCTTACTCCCTCTCGTCCATGGGTTATGTCCTAGAGGTGCTTTCAGTAAGAATTATTTTTTGTCTAAAGTCAGAACTACGTAAGACGGACTGAATAACTCATTTGGATGCAAATTTTTTTTTTTTTTTTTTGCAATTTCTAGATATATTCCTGATGGGACCTTCATCTATCAACCCTAGGAATGACAAGTCAGTGTTCCCCTTCGGTGTGGTCAGTTTCGGATTACACGGTGCTCATAAGGTGAGCAAGCCTTGTGGCAGAGGTGTCACAAGATTAAGCACCTATGATAATAGTAGGCAGGAACAGTAATAGTTGTGAACAGACTGTGAAGGCGCATATATTGCCTGGTGAATGATTCTGTCACACTTGGCTGTGAATACTTTGTCTCGCTCTAGGGAAAGGCTCATTTTCACCCTGATATTTTGTACAGTAAGTCCCCTCCGTCCAAATTTTCAAGTTGCGGACTTCCAAAGGTGCCAATGTGCATCCGCATGCCCGATCACGTAAGGGAGTTCATGCGTCTGGAGTTGTTGGTAGAGGCTGGGAACCAGGGTTAACTTTGCTGGACTAATAAACAAACTGGACCTTGGAAGTCACTCTCAGAACACAACTCGTTCATATGCAGGGGCTGAAAAAAATAAGAGTGAAGGGGACCATTTGGGTGGCCGACTCTATAGAAGCAGTCCCAAGGCTGTCACGAAAAGTGGGCTCTGGCATCTTGGGCAGAAGTGGAGGGACTGGAGCTCAGCCCCCCAGGAGTCATGGAGGCGGCAGAGATGCTAGCCTCGAGGTGGAAAAGAGATGAAACGTGGGCGTGTCATCCTTGATCTCCAACGCCTCCTCGTCTCTCCCTAAAACCCCGTATTATAGACTCTTGCTGTTGTTGTTCAGTTGCTCCGTTGTGTGTGACTCTTTGTGGCTCCACAGACTGCAGCACGCCCACCTTCCCTGCCCTTCACCGTCTCCTGGAGTTTGCTTAAACTCATGTCCATGGAATTGCTGGTTCCGTCCAGGCATCTCGGCCTCTGTCACCCTCTCATCTTCCTACCCCCATCATTCCCAGTGTCAGGGTCTTTTCCAATGAGCAGGCCCTGGGCATCAGGTGGCCAGATTATTGGAATTTCCGTATCAGTCCTTCCAATGAATATTCAGGGTTAGCTTCCTTTAGGATGGACTGGATTGATCTCCTTGCTGTCCAAGGGACTCTCAGGAGTCTTCTCCAACACCATGGTTCAAAGACATCAATTCTTTGGCACCCAGCCTTCTTCATGGTACAACTCTCCTATGCGACGTGACTACAGTAAAAACCACAGCTGGGACCCTGTAGCTTTCTATATAGTCAACTTAAACTTGGATGAATCATGTGAACCAGAAATTCCAGTCCTAATTCAAGTCAGGTCTAATCTCACTCTGCCAGAGAGGATTTCTAGTGGAATGCAGATTTAAACTTGGACTTTTTTTATTTTAGTAATACTGACAAGCAAATATTTTTTCCACTGCATTCCGGGTTGTATTTGTCTCGCTCTAGGAAAGGCTCATTTTCACCCTGATATTTTGTACAGTAAGTCCCCTCCGTCCAAATTTTCAAGTTGCGGACTTCCAAAGGTGCCAATGTGCATCCGCATGCCCGATCACGTAAGGGAGTTCATGCGTCTGGAGTTGTTGGTAGAGGCTGGGAACCAGGGTTAACTTTGCTGGACTAATAAACAAACTGGACCTTGGAAGTCACTCTCAGAACACAACTCGTTCATATGCAGGGGCTGAAAAAAATAAGAGTGAAGGGGACCATTTGGGTGGCCGACTCTATAGAAGCAGTCCCAAGGCTGTCACGAAAAGTGGGCTCTGGCATCTTGGGCAGAAGTGGAGGGACTGGAGCTCAGCCCTCCAGGAGTCATGGAGGCGGCAGAGATGCTAGCCTCGAGGTGGAAAAGAGATGAAACGTGGGCGTGTCATCCTTGATCTCCAACGCCTCCCTCGTCTCTCCCCTAAAACCCCGTATTATAGACTCTTGCTGTTGTTGTTCAGTTGCTCCGTTGTGTGTGACTCTTTGTGGCTCCACAGACTGCAGCACGCCCACCTTCCCTGCCCTTCACCGTCTCCTGGAGTTTGCTTAAACTCATGTCCATGGAATTGCTGGTTCCGTCCAGGCATCTCGGCCTCTGTCACCCTCTCATCTTCCTACCCCCATCATTCCCAGTGTCAGGGTCTTTTCCAATGAGCAGGCCCTGGGCATCAGGTGGCCAGATTATTGGAATTTCCGTATCAGTCCTTCCAATGAATATTCAGGGTTAGCTTCCTTTAGGATGGACTGGATTGATCTCCTTGCTGTCCAAGGGACTCTCAGGAGTCTTCTCCAACACCATGGTTCAAAGACATCAATTCTTTGGCACCCAGCCTTCTTCATGGTACAACTCTCCTATGCGTACGTGACTACAGTAAAAACCACAGCTGTGACTCTGTAGCTTTCTATATAGTCAACTTAAACTTGGATGAATCATGTGAACCAGAAATTCCAGTCCTAATTCAAGTCAGGTCTAATCTCACTCTGCCAGAGAGGATTTCTAGTGGAATGCAGATTTAAACTTGCACTTTTTTTATTTTAGTAATACTGACAAGCAAATATTTTTTTCCACTGCATCTTGTACTTTCCAAGACAATGATGTGGGTAATAAAATCAAGTATATAAGAAGACAGAAATAAAAGGAAAAAACTCAAGTATTACCTGCCAGGCTGTTCTGCTCTCTCCCATGCCTCCCTGTTCCCGAGCCTGGCGTACGTGTTTCAGACCTGGACTGAGCTACTCAGGGTAGACGGGAGCTCTTTGCCGGCACTGATCTCACCGTCCAAGGACATGACCTGATTGCACAAAGTATACACCTTGCCCAGAATGCCAACTTCGTACCACGAGTGTAAGGCAGGAGAGCATACTCAAACAAGGAGAGAGACGAGGCTCGACCTTCCAGAAAGGACCACCTGAATGAATGCCTGGTATCTGCAAATACAAGTGCTAACAAGCAAGGCATAATCTGTGAATATCATGGAGACACCTTGACTTTTATTATTTAAAATTCATGTAGAGCTAATTTGCTGATCATACTGAACACACAATGGGCCCTTACACAGCAAACAGAACTAATAATGTGGGATCTAAGTCTTAAGCTGCCCCATATTCCACAGAGAGGATCAGTCTCATTGGAACCAATTCTGATATAAGAACAGGGGCCATGTTTTTAAGTCATTTTTCTCTTTTATTTTCTGTAGAATTCTTACTTCAAACTAAACCTAAATTCCTAACCATGATTAACTTCCCTGAAAATCTTCAGGATTTTAAATTATAATGTATAGGAAAATATTATTATTAAGCAGATGATATTTTCCAAATATCATAAAGCACTGGGACTCCCATATTCTTTATTTGACAATATGAATACTTTCAAAAAGCCCTTTTAATCCAGGCTCAAAGAGTATACGGTATATGATACAACCTAGAGGGAAAGAATTTTATAAACTAGGCCATAGGTTTTTAAATATAAGGGTCTCTAAGCAGGCTTTCAACATAACAAACTGTAGTTATACGGTCAAGGATATAGTCAGACTATCCAGTAGTTTAAGGAAGGAGGTTTATGGCAATAAGTGAAAAAGCAAAAAACACCTTACGCCAAAAAACATTCAGTTAAGCCAGAGAGGATTTCTAGTGGAATGCAGATTTAAACTTGGACTTTTTTTATTTTAGTAATACTGACAAGCAAATATTTTTTTCCACTGCATCTTGTACTTTCCAAGACAATGATGTGGGTAATAAAATCAAGTATATAAGAAGACAGAAATAAAAGGAAAAAACTCAAGTATTACCTGCCAGGCTGTTCTGCTCTCTCCCATGCCTCCCTGTTCCCGAGCCTGGCGTACGTGTTTCAGACCTGGACTGAGCTACTCAGGGTAGACGGGAGCTCTTTGCCGGCACTGATCTCACCGTCCAAGGACATGACCTGATTGCACAAAGTATACACCTTGCCCAGAATGCCAACTTCGTACCACGAGTGTAAGGCAGGAGAGCATACTCAAACAAGGAGAGAGACGAGGCTCGACCTTCCAGAAAGGACCACCTGAATGAATGCCTGGTATCTGCAAATACAAGTGCTAACAAGCAAGGCATAATCTGTGAATATCATGGAGACACCTTGACTTTTATTATTTAAAATTCATGTAGAGCTAATTTGCTGATCATACTGAACACACAATGGGCCCTTACACAGCAAACAGAACTAATAATGTGGGATCTAAGTCTTAAGCTGCCCCATATTCCACAGAGAGGATCAGTCTCATTGGAACCAATTCTGATATAAGAACAGGGGCCATGTTTTTAAGTCATTTTTCTCTTTTATTTTCTGTAGAATTCTTACTTCAAACTAAACCTAAATTCCTAACCATGATTAACTTCCCTGAAAATCTTCAGGATTTTAAATTATAATGTATAGGAAAATATTATTATTAAGCAGATGATATTTTCCAAATATCATAAAGCACTGGGACTCCCATATTCTTTATTTGACAATATGAATACTTTCAAAAAGCCCTTTTAATCCAGGCTCAAAGAGTATACGGTATATGATACAACCTAGAGGGAAAGAATTTTATAAACTAGGCCATAGGTTTTTAAATATAAGGGTCTCTAAGCAGGCTTTCAACATAACAAACTGTAGTTATACGGTCAAGGATATAGTCAGACTATCCAGTAGTTTAAGGAAGGAGGTTTATGGCAATAAGTGAAAAAGCAAAAAACACCTTACGCCAAAAAACATTCATTCTATGGTTAACTGCCTTCTCTAGTGCAATGTATAGAATTACAATGGAATTAGCTCTTCAGTTACCAATTAAAAAGATTTATTGGTAAAGATAATATTAGCCTGATATATTTAAATGGCCCACCTCTCATCCACACTGAACAGAAACAATGCTTTCATTTCCCACTTTTCAAAGAGATGTACCTTCCAAATAATAAGTCTTTAATTGCATACCATTAGAGATATTTAAAAAAATAATAAAGAGAGTTAGTGTCTAACAGGCATACCAAGACAGCAACTGATTCCACTTGGGTGATGTCTGCTCAGGTCCTCTTCATGACACCTGACCATAACAAGCATCTTTAAGCATGGATTCATGGTTTTTGCCTCAAAGACTTTGAAACTATCTCATTTATTCATACTAGCTTTTTGTTGTTGCTTACTTACTCAGTCTTGTCCAACTCTTTGCAACCCCATAGACTGTAGCCCACCAGGCTCCTCTGTCCATGGGATTCTCCAGGCAGGAATACGCCATTTCTATACAGACATGTATTTTCATCTATCTTGGGTAAATATAATACCTAAAAGTACACTTGTTGGTCATACGCTAACTCTAAGCTTAACCTTTTGAGAAACTGCTGAGCTGTTTTCCAAAATGGTTGACTCTTTTTTTTTTTTTTAACTCTTTATTTTAAAGGTTTTATAGAGTTTTGTTGTTCACAGACATGTATGTTCCCAGATCAGTCATATGCATATCCCTGGTCCCCACCCCCCCAGTTCCCCATCCCACCCTCCAATGTATAGGAAAATATTATTATTAAGCAGATGATATTTTCCAAATATCATAAAGCACTGGGACTCCCATATTCTTTATTTGACAATATGAATACTTTCAAAAAGCCCTTTTAATCCAGGCTCAAAGAGTATACGGTATATGATACAACCTAGAGGGAAAGAATTTTATAAACTAGGCCATAGGTTTTTAAATATAAGGGTCTCTAAGCAGGCTTTCAACATAACAAACTGTAGTTATACGGTCAAGGATATAGTCAGACTATCCAGTAGTTTAAGGAAGGAGGTTTATGGCAATAAGTGAAAAAGCAAAAAACACCTTACGCCAAAAAACATTCATTCTATGGTTAACTGCCTTCTCTAGTGCAATGTATAGAATTACAATGGAATTAGCTCTTCAGTTACCAATTAAAAAGATTTATTGGTAAAGATAATATTAGCCTGATATATTTAAATGGCCCACCTCTCATCCACACTGAACAGAAACAATGCTTTCATTTCCCACTTTTCAAAGAGATGTACCTTCCAAATAATAAGTCTTTAATTGCATACCATTAGAGATATTTAAAAAAATAATAAAGAGAGTTAGTGTCTAACAGGCATACCAAGACAGCAACTGATTCCACTTGGGTGATGTCTGCTCAGGTCCTCTTCATGACACCTGACCATAACAAGCATCTTTAAGCATGGATTCATGGTTTTTGCCTCAAAGACTTTGAAACTATCTCATTTATTCATACTAGCTTTTTGTTGTTGCTTACTTACTCAGTCTTGTCCAACTCTTTGCAACCCCATAGACTGTAGCCCACCAGGCTCCTCTGTCCATGGGATTCTCCAGGCAGGAATACGCCATTTCTATACAGACATGTATTTTCATCTATCTTGGGTAAATATAATACCTAAAAGTACACTTGTTGGTCATACGCTAACTCTAAGCTTAACCTTTTGAGAAACTGCTGAGCTGTTTTCCAAAATGGTTGACTCTTTTTTTTTTTTTTTAACTCTTTATTTTAAAGGTTTTATAGAGTTTTGTTGTTCACAGACATGTATGTTCCCAGATCAGTCATATGCATATCCCTGGTCCCCACCCCCCCAGTTCCCCCCATCCCACCCCTCCGTACCATCGCCCCATGCCATTGTGAGCACTCCTATTCCCTTAGCACAATGACAATAGCTACCTTTTCCACACATGACTGTATAGGTTTCCATGTTACTCCCTCCATGCCTCCTCCTCCCTATTTCTTCCCCACAATGTCCATACGTCTATGCTCTGTTTGTTTTTCCATGAGTTCCCTGCATGTGTTATCAAGACCGTCCTACCAGATTCCATATATGTGCGTTAGTATACTGTATTTGTCTTTCTCTTTTTGACTTACTTCACTTTTTATGATAGGTTCTAGAGCCAGTCACTTCATTAGGACTGAGTCTTCTGCATTTAACAGCTGAGTAGTATTCCATTGTATATATGGACCAGAGCTTCTGGATCCATTCATTCGTTGATGGACATCTAGGTTGCTTCCATGTTCTGGCTATTGTATAGAGAGCTGCAATGAACATTGGGGTACTCTTTTTACCCAGTAGGGTACGAGGGTACCAACCTCTCCACATCCTCAACTCTTGTAATTTGATCCGTCTTTCTGATCACAGCCATCTAAGAAGGTATGAAGTAGCATCTCATGGTGGTTTTGATTTGCATTTCACAGATGGCTAATAATATTGAGCATCTTTTGGTTCTTATCGATCATTTGTATATCCTCTTTGGAGAAAGATCTATTCATATTCTCCACTTTTTAAAAAAACATGGCATGTCTTTTTATTACTGAGTTGTAAGAGTTCACTACATATTCTAGATACAAGTTCCTTATCAGATATATGGCTTGCAAATATTTCCTATCATTTTGTGAGTTGTCATTTCATTTTTTAATGGTCTGCTGTAACACATGACAGCTTTAAATGTTGATGATATCCAAATTATCTATTTTTTCTCTTGTTTTCTTGTGTTTTGGGGGTCCTACCTCAGAAACGGTTGCTTAGTCCAAGATTAGGAAATTTTATGCTTATGTCTCCTCAGAGTTTTATCATTTTAGCTCTTATATTTAGGCCTTTAATGCATCTTGAATTAATTTTTGTATACGGTGTGAGAAAAGAGGGTCTAATGATTGTATATTCTTTGGTATGTTTCAGCATCTTATGAATAGTCTGTTCTTTCTCCACTGAATTATTGGCTCCTGTGTCAAACTAGACTACATTTTACCAGGGCTTCTCTGTTGCCTTTAAATGGACAAAGGCAGGATGGTGGCTCAGCAGGAGGGGGCACGGAAGCCCCAAGGAGCACTCAAATTCTGGCCATGCTTTGAGAAGTGAGCTGTGGCAATCTGCTTCAGGATTCGATGTGGGTGTCCATGTGTTATCAAGACCGTCCTACCAGATTCCATATATGTGCGTTAGTATACTGTATTTGTCTTTCTCTTTTTGACTTACTTCACTTTTTATGATAGGTTCTAGAGCCAGTCACTTCATTAGGACTGAGTCTTCTGCATTTAACAGCTGAGTAGTATTCCATTGTATATATGGACCAGAGCTTCTGGATCCATTCATTCGTTGATGGACATCTAGGTTGCTTCCATGTTCTGGCTATTGTATAGAGAGCTGCAATGAACATTGGGGTACTCTTTTACCCAGTAGGGTACGAGGGTACCAACCTCTCCACATCCTCAACTCTTGTAATTTGATCCGTCTTTCTGATCACAGCCATCTAAGAAGGTATGAAGTAGCATCTCATGGTGGTTTTGATTTGCATTTCACAGATGGCTAATAATATTGAGCATCTTTTGGTTCTTATCGATCATTTGTATATCCTCTTTGGAGAAAGATCTATTCATATTCTCCACTTTTTAAAAAAACATGGCATGTCTTTTTATTACTGAGTTGTAAGAGTTCACTACATATTCTAGATACAAGTTCCTTATCAGATATATGGCTTGCAAATATTTCCTATCATTTTGTGAGTTGTCATTTCATTTTTTAATGGTCTGCTGTAACACATGACAGCTTTAAATGTTGATGATATCCAAATTATCTATTTTTTCTCTTGTTTTCTTGTGTTTTGGGGGTCCTACCTCAGAAACGGTTGCTTAGTCCAAGATTAGGAAATTTTATGCTTATGTCTCCTCAGAGTTTTATCATTTTAGCTCTTATATTTAGGCCTTTAATGCATCTTGAATTAATTTTTGTATACGGTGTGAGAAAAGAGGGTCTAATGATTGTATATTCTTTGGTATGTTTCAGCATCTTATGAATAGTCTGTTCTTTCTCCACTGAATTATTGGCTCCTGTGTCAAACTAGACTACATTTTACCAGGGCTTCTCTGTTGCCTTTAAATGGACAAAGGCAGGATGGTGGCTCAGCAGGAGGGGGCACGGAAGCCCCAAGGAGCACTCAAATTCTGGCCATGCTTCGAGAAGTGAGCTGTGGCAATCTGCTTCAGGATTCGATGTGGGTGTCCAAGGAGAAGACCACTTCTCATTGGGTTCAATATTTTTGGTTTTGACATCACACAGCCTGAAGTTCTGATTGGGAAAAGAGGGCATGATCACCTAGGCTCCTGCATTACAAATGGATGGTAGGGGGAGGCAGATGAGTGTGGAGGAACCATTTAGAAGGCTACCGTGATCTTCCACCTTTGGAAATGTGTCTGAATGGTCCTTTGCCCTTCTGATAGGGAGAGAGGAGAATAGGTAGGTGGTTGTAGAGTCCCAGTAGGGGATGGTAGATAGAAGGGAGACACCTAAGGAAGGCTGGGAGGCCAGTGGGTTGACGAGAACTCAGGAGAGCTGCTCCTTGTTCAGTAAAGCAGGCTCGACTGGGTAGAAACAGCTGATGAAGGAAGAGCTGGTGAAGAAGCAACCAATGATGTATGTCCTGCATCTGCGTCTACTTGAGGGGGGTGGTCTTCTACCATCCTGTATATATGGCTGCCCACTCAATTGAGAGAGAGCAGAGCAGAGCTTTCCCGCCTGCCCGCATGCAGCTCTTACAAGTACCCTATCCTAATAAATCCTCTTCTTGCCTATCACTCTGCCTCTCGCTGAATTCCTTCTGCGTTGAGGCACGAAGAACCTGAGCCTCCGTGGGTCCAGACATTGGGTGAGTGCTGGATTAAGTCCCGGCCGCATGGGTTCGAGTCCCAGACAGAGTTTTGGCCGGGACTGAGTCCTGATTACATGGGTTCAAGTCCCAAGCAGGGTTTTGGCTAGAATTCAAGCTCCAACCACATGGTTTCAAGTCCCAAGCAGGGTTCGATCAGGTCTGGGCCCTGAGCTGAAGTCTCAAATTGAGGTAAAACCCTTTCACTTCTTAGAGACACGATGACTGACCTCCAGCAAATACTGAGCTATGAGAACTAAACTCTCCCCAGAGGTCACTGAAGAAGATACTACAGGCTGGATGGGATTTTAGGTTTCCTTCAAGTCCCGCTCCTCCAGAAGGTATTCACTGGAAGACAGGAGAGCCCCATTGCCTATTAACTCAGAAACTCTTTCCAGTAGCTCTTGGAGCAGACTCGCGAATCCGTCCAGCCCCAGGGGTTCACAGGTTACATCTTCAAGGTCTATGAAAGCCCCTGGAGAGGACAGTCAAGGCACAACTCACACAGCTCACACCTCCACCCTGGGGGGGAAGAAAATCGCTGCATCTCTAGCGTTCCTTAAAGAGACTTAATTTTCCTCCCCTGGCCTCGGGAGGGGCAGATGAAGCAGGATAAGGGCAGTGACATGCAGGGAGGGGACAGAGGCATTTAAGCCACTTGGTTCTTCATTAAAACAGTGGTATTCTTCTGGATTTAGCTGCTCTCCTCTCCCTTCTCGCCTCGCCAAGATTTCCGTTTCAGTGAACATCTGAAGTCCAGGGGGCACAGAGAAGAGCTAGTGTTCCTTTCAAGAGGAGGCTGGGAGGCATCTCTGAAAACCAGCTCTGGGCAACCTTGAACGAGTTCGGAGAACCTACTGTACAAACAGACAAAAGGAGTCTCCATTCAAGACCCTAATAAACCCCTCAAGTCATTTTATTTTATTTATATTTTGTCAGTGAAGCGACAGCTAATGAGGAAGCAGTGACTCTCAGCACTTGACATATTCAGAGGGAAGGAGGCCAGCCTAGCGTGTCAAGGATTTCCAAGGCACACAAAGGAAAATGTAAATCTGTCCCCAGGCCTGGAGACAAAACAAAGACCAAATGGAATCCAAGAGGAGGTTGTTAAGCAGTTCCCTGTAGGGGAATGGGAGGCAGGGCCACTCCAAGGCTGACCTTAAAACAAACAACCCCAACGTAAATATGAAGGCTGTTTGCTTCAATTAAGTCTAAGCTACAGGAGTGTGAATGTTCCTATTTCCTCCATGCGCAGCGCTGCCAGTGCCTTCCCCATTATTAAAGTGTGTTTATACACGGTTTGGCTTTTCATCTATTATGGAAAAACTACATCTTGCCCACAGCACTGAAGAGGCCTGAACACAGTAAATCCTAGACTGACCTTGAACCCAAGAAAAAGTAAACAGTCACTCTCCTTGGTGCTGAACTGCCTAAATAATGCACTGCATACATGCCTGTGAATATAAATTACAACTGCTATGCGTCTTAGCATGCATTCATGGATTACCAACAGGGTACACAGTTTTCCAGAAGGCGGTGTCTGTAGAGGCATTTTGATGCAGACAAAATTCTTAGAGAGGTAACGGGAAGGCATCCCCGGCAGAAGATGATCATGTGTTTATTGAGCAGGACAGGTGCTCAGTCGTCTGACTCTTCGACCCTGTGGATGGCAACCCACCAGGCTCCTCTGTCCATGAATTCTCCAGGCAAGAACACCGGAGTGGGCAGCCACCCCTTCTGCAGGGGACCTTCCCGACCCAAGGACTGAACCTAGGTCTCCTGCACTGCGGGCAGAGTCTTTACCATCTGAGCCACCAGGGAAGCCAAACCACAGACAAGAATATGTGGAGACTGGAGCCCTGCTGACTGAGGCAAGGCTGCAACCACCTCTGGTCAGAAGACTTCACGAGGGTGGAGGAAGAAAACACTGTTTACTAAAGGACATGCAAGAAGAGGGGGAACTTCAGAGGAAAGCTCCAACTGGTAGCTTCCTGAGATGGGTAACAGAAAGCAAGAGGAAAAGAAGAGAACAACGTCAACCAGAATGTCAGTCTTACGGAAAATGGCATTTTTATTCGAACTACCAAGAAAATGTATCCATATGGAACAGTGTTCCTAAAATCATGTTAAGGGCTTCCCCTGGTGGTCCAGTGGGTAAGGACACTGCCTTGCAGTGCAAGGGGTGCTGGTTTGATCCCTGGCCTGGGAAGATCCCACGTGCTGCGGAGCGGCTGGACCGATGTGTCCAATTACCGAGCCGGAGCTCTGGAGCGCATGCACCCAGAGCCGGCGCTCTGCAACGACAGATGCCACCGCGATGGGAGGCCCACAGGAGCCAAAGAACAAAGACAGATGAAAATAGAGAAATGAAAGACCAATAGAAGTGGCTCGCCCGCTCCCCTCCCTCCCCAACCTGACCCCCGCCCCAAATAAATAAATAAATAAATAAATCTTTTAAAAATAAATAAATAAATAAAATCATGTTAAATGGAAAAAGCAAGATATAAAATGATGAATGCACTATGGTTACACTCATGTATGCAAAAGATGGAAATCTGGAAGGGAATTAATCAACAGACAATGCAGAACCATCAGAGGACAGTAGCAGAATTATGGACACACCAATTTTCTCTTAAAGTAGCCTTTAGGGCTTCCCTGGTGGTCCAGTGGGTAAGGACACCGCCTTGCAGTGCAAGGGGTGCTGGTTCAATCCCTGGCCTGGGAAGATCCCACGTGCCACGGAGCGGCTGGACCCATGTGTTCAACTACCAAGCTGGAGCTCTGGAGCGCATGCGCCCAGAGCCGGCGCTCTGCGACAACAGAGGCCACTGCGATGAGAGGTCCACACGGGTCAAAGGACAATGACGGATGAAAATAGATAAATGAAAGACCAATGGAAGTGGCCCACCCACCCCCCTCCCGTCCTACCCCCACCCCCCCAAAAAAGGCCTTTAATCTTATGGTGAAAACACACTGGTAGGAAATGGCATCATATTTTTACAGGAAATTAGAGTGTATGTAAATATTCACTGCAGCCCTGCAATGGTTTCAAAAATGAGAAATGATTCAAATATCTATCTCTGAAGGACAGGTCAAATACATTCTGGCGTATACAGAAAATGACTTCCTATGCCACTTCAAACACGGAGGGATACCTGAGTGTACTGACAGGCAGCTATGTCTATGAGATACAGCCAGGAAAATTTTTAAAAGGCAGATGCAGAAAAGCATATAAGGTTTAATAATATTTTCCTGAAAATAAGTCAGTGTATTAGTACATGTTGGTATATACACAGGAAAGAAAGCGTTGGGAGTAACAGACACAAATGGAGGGGAAATTATGGGAGTGGATGTTTTCATTTTCTATGTTAATGTATTTCTGAAATGTGTGCATTTTGTACAATATAAACTTATGTTACATCTGTCACTGGGAAAACTTTTTAAAGAGTGAAAACCGAATCAGAATTTTTGGAAGCAACTAGCACATGTGGGCTCGCCTGGTTGCTCTGCAATAAAGAATTTGCCTGCAATTCAGGAGTGGCAGGAGGCTCGGTTCCCTGCCTGGGTCAGGAAGGCCCCCTGGAGGAGGGCGTGGCGGCCCGCTCGAGCCTTCTTGCCTGGAGAGTCCCGTGGGCAGAGGAGCCTGGAGGCTACAGTCCACGAGGCGGCAAAGAGTCAGACACGACTGAAGCGACTGTCAGTGCGGCAGGGAATTTCTGAAACGCAGAAGAAAGGAAGTACCAAAAAACATGGAACAGTAAGGCTGAGACTGACTGGGTAACCGTGATTAAAACTAAGAAAAAACAAGAGCCGAGTAAACAGAATTTATGCGGGGACTGATAACATCCGGTCAGGCACACAGCGAGCCGGCTCCGGACTCGTGAACCTGAAAGTGACTTTCCTGCTTTCAAAAAGCCATCAGAACTTCAAAAGGCAGCCTGTCTTCTGTTAACAAGTTCAGCAAATTTCAGCTGAAAATCACTGTTCCTATAGATTCTGGTCAACCTGTGTCACCCTGCCCAAGAAGTTCCCAGGGAACAGAACAGCTAATTTCTTCAGTTACCACGCCCTCCGGTCCAGCAGGCTAGAGGAGCTGACAAGAGGAAGCCATGTCCCTCAGTAAAAAATGTCAAACTGATCAGCTCTACCACTTACAAGCACATCTAAACTAGGACATGCCTCAGCTCCCTGGTCAGAAAAATGGGTATAATTTCAAAAAACAGATTCAAACGATAGAAAAAATGATAACTCAGTGTCCTGGACATAGCACAACACTCAAATGTCACTGAATGAACAGATGAACCAATGCAGCTTGGTGCTACATGTACTATTATTACACATAAAACAAAGATATGGGAAAGAGTAACATTCTAATACATTCTATCTTACAGAAGTAAGGGCAAGTCACTTCCTTTTAACACCCACCTCTCCCATTTACTGACTCTATCACAGTTATTACCCTTCCTGGGCATCTGTCGCACATCCTCAACGTTGGAAGTGTATTTCAGGACTTCGTTGCCTTTTGTCTTTAGGACTGTTAAAGAGTGAAAACCGAATCAGAATTTTTGGAAGCAACTAGCACATGTGGGCTCGCCTGGTTGCTCTGCAATAAAGAATTTGCCTGCAATTCAGGAGTGGCAGGAGGCTCGGTTCCCTGCCTGGGTCAGGAAGGCCCCCTGGAGGAGGGCGTGGCGGCCCGCTCGAGCCTTCTTGCCTGGAGAGTCCCGTGGGCAGAGGAGCCTGGAGGCTACAGTCCACGAGGCGGCAAAGAGTCAGACACGACTGAAGCGACTGTCAGTGCGGCAGGGAATTTCTGAAACGCAGAAGAAAGGAAGTACCAAAAAACATGGAACAGTAAGGCTGAGACTGACTGGGTAACCGTGATTAAAACTAAGAAAAAACAAGAGCCGAGTAAACAGAATTTATGCGGGGACTGATAACATCCGGTCAGGCACACAGCGAGCCGGCTCCGGACTCGTGAACCTGAAAGTGACTTTCCTGCTTTCAAAAAGCCATCAGAACTTCAAAAGGCAGCCTGTCTTCTGTTAACAAGTTCAGCAAATTTCAGCTGAAAATCACTGTTCCTATAGATTCTGGTCAACCTGTGTCACCCTGCCCAAGAAGTTCCCAGGGAACAGAACAGCTAATTTCTTCAGTTACCACGCCCTCCGGTCCAGCAGGCTAGAGGAGCTGACAAGAGGAAGCCATGTCCCTCAGTAAAAAATGTCAAACTGATCAGCTCTACCACTTACAAGCACATCTAAACTAGGACATGCCTCAGCTCCCTGGTCAGAAAAATGGGTATAATTTCAAAAAACAGATTCAAACGATAGAAAAAATGATAACTCAGTGTCCTGGACATAGCACAACACTCAAATGTCACTGAATGAACAGATGAACCAATGCAGCTTGGTGCTACATGTACTATTATTACACATAAAACAAAGATATGGGAAAGAGTAACATTCTAATACATTCTATCTTACAGAAGTAAGGGCAAGTCACTTCCTTTTAACACCCACCTCTCCCATTTACTGACTCTATCACAGTTATTACCCTTCCTGGGCATCTGTCGCACATCCTCAACGTTGGAAGTGTATTTCAGGACTTCGTTGCCTTTTGTCTTTAGGACTGTAAGATCTAAGATGGTGAGGGATACGACTTCAGGATTCACAAGCAGGCCAATAACCAGCAAACATTATAAAACCACACAGAGAAGAAAGCATTTCCCAGCCTTCCTCAGCCCCAGGAAGAACCTTATGGTGTCAAGCTCTCTCTATGTGGTGGCGGCCAAGAGGATTCCAGGTCCTTTGGCAACATGGAGGTAAGGCAATCTTCAGAGCGCATCAAATGGGATACCTTTTACTTAAAGGGTAGTAAGATAAAGCAATTTTCTCTAGGCTAAGGTTTGTTCACTCTAGGTCCCTGGATACCAAAGAGATCCATGGATGGAACTCATTGAGGTGCTTATACTCAAAAGGGAAAAAAAAATATTATGCTTACTTTTATCAACCATTTAGTCACTAAGTCACGCCTGACTCTTTGTGACCCCATGGACTATAGCCCACCAGGCTCGCCTGTCCATGGGATTTTCCAGCAAAAATGCTGGAAGGGGTTGCCATTTCCTTCTCCAGGGGATCTTCCTGACCCAGGGATGGAACCTGTGTCTCCTGCATTGGCAGGTGGATTCTTTACCACTGAGCCCCCTGGGAAGGATTTTTTAAATGACTGTCTAAACGAAATTTAGCATTTGCTTTAATTAGGAATTCAGGCCACAAATCATGGTAGCATGAGTGGTACTTGTTCATTTGTCATCAACGGAGGCCATCGATATTTTCAGATCTCACTGTAACTGACACTGATATTTCAAAACATCATGTATGTTTATGATCAGCTTGAAATGACAGCAGTGACTATTCCCTGTGCCAGATCTAATGTAATACGATACAAGCAAAGAGCGCATGTAATATTACTACCAAACAGATTTGATTTGATACTTGGATAACTATAATTAGTATCACTGGCTTCTTAGTGTTCTATGCATTTCACCTCACGCATTTACATACTCTGCTCTGAGAAGCACAACATCAACTCTGCCAGATGACCAGAGACATCCATGACATGAAATACGGCCAATGAGCCCTAGAATACACTGCCCAACAATTGAAATCATTGTGCAGGTTTGAGACCCTTTAAATGTAAAGGTGAGAGCGTCTGAGATCTGCAATTATTCTGAGATGCGTGAGCTGTTTATACTGACCAAGAAGCTCAAAATTAATAACAGGACTAATGTAACAGAGCAACATGAGACATGAGACAGTCCAATGTGAGTGCTTTTTATAACCTTTTCCCTTTGGGTTAAAAACACATGCATCTAAGTCAAGAACTTGGCTTTGAACTCTATCTCAAATTGACTGTTAAGCCTTGAGCAAACCACTAAATCTCTCTCAGCCCTCATTTTTCTCATCTATAAAATGTGAATGATAAGACCTGTCTCCAAGCATTATTAAGAGGATTAAATAATACATGCCAGGGCTTCCCTGGTGGTCCAGTGGGTGAAAAGTCAGCCTTGCAGTGCAAGTGGCACAAGTTCAATCCCTGGCCCGGGAAGATCCCACATGCCACGGAACGGCTGGACCAGTTGGACCTGTGTGTCCAATTACGAGCCAGAGCTCTGGAGCAGATGTGCCCGGAGCTGGTGCTCTGCAACGAGAGAGGCCCCACAGGCCAAAGAATAAAGATGGATGAAAACAAACAAGAAAAAAAAAATAAAAGAGGTCAAAATTTAAAAATAAATTATAAATAATACATGCCAGACACTTAATAATACTTGCAAAGTACTGAGCACAGTCCCTCACATAGGAAGTACTCAATACATCAGAGCAATAGTGCTGCTTTATTTTAGTCATTAATGGTATTTGAATCATAACTCAGACTGAGTCTTAAGATGTTTTCTTTAAAAGATTACACCATCAAGAGGCAACATAATACACCGTCTCAGAACACAGCCTCTAAAGACAGACGGCCTGGATTTGAATGTCCCCACCACTTACCAGCTGTGTGACTCTGAACAAGGACCTCATTTCTGAGAGACTGAGTTTCCAGATCCGTCAAATAGGGAAAATGTTCCCATCCATTTACATACTCTGCTCTGAGAAGCACAACATCAACTCTGCCAGATGACCAGAGACATCCATGACATGAAATACGGCCAATGAGCCCTAGAATACACTGCCCAACAATTGAAATCATTGTGCAGGTTTGAGACCCTTTAAATGTAAAGGTGAGAGCGTCTGAGATCTGCAATTATTCTGAGATGCGTGAGCTGTTTATACTGACCAAGAAGCTCAAAATTAATAACAGGACTAATGTAACAGAGCAACATGAGACATGAGACAGTCCAATGTGAGTGCTTTTTATAACCTTTTCCCTTTGGGTTAAAAACACATGCATCTAAGTCAAGAACTTGGCTTTGAACTCTATCTCAAATTGACTGTTAAGCCTTGAGCAAACCACTAAATCTCTCTCAGCCCTCATTTTTCTCATCTATAAAATGTGAATGATAAGACCTGTCTCCAAGCATTATTAAGAGGATTAAATAATACATGCCAGGGCTTCCCTGGTGGTCCAGTGGGTGAAAAGTCAGCCTTGCAGTGCAAGTGGCACAAGTTCAATCCCTGGCCCGGGAAGATCCCACATGCCACGGAACGGCTGGACCAGTTGGACCTGTGTGTCCAATTACGAGCCAGAGCTCTGGAGCAGATGTGCCCGGAGCTGGTGCTCTGCAACGAGAGAGGCCCCACAGGCCAAAGAATAAAGATGGATGAAAACAAACAAGAAAAAAAAAATAAAAGAGGTCAAAATTTAAAAATAAATTATAAATAATACATGCCAGACACTTAATAATACTTGCAAAGTACTGAGCACAGTCCCTCACATAGGAAGTACTCAATACATCAGAGCAATAGTGCTGCTTTATTTTAGTCATTAATGGTATTTGAATCATAACTCAGACTGAGTCTTAAGATGTTTTCTTTAAAAGATTACACCATCAAGAGGCAACATAATACACCGTCTCAGAACACAGCCTCTAAAGACAGACGGCCTGGATTTGAATGTCCCCACCACTTACCAGCTGTGTGACTCTGAACAAGGACCTCATTTCTGAGAGACTGAGTTTCCAGATCCGTCAAATAGGGAAAATGTTCCCATCCACTTCCTAGGATGGTCATAAAGGTCACGTTAGAGGCAGACGTGAAGCACTAAAATGTGCCAGGCTAACAGTAAACACTTAATAACCATCAGCTATGATTGTCTATCTCATCATCAGGAGCTCTGATATAATGGTGTCACAATGGGTTACACAGGACTCCTCCTCTCGTCTGAATTTTAGAGATGACTGATTACAAATGAAGTGGAGTCAGTCCCATTTCAACAAAACTATTTACATGAATATATTTGGATGTTAACAAGAACAAGGCAGGGAGGAAATTCAGCTACAATTATTTCCTAGAAGGGATTAGAAAGGCTCGGCTTCTCAGGGCTTTGTAACCAAGGCAAAGCACATACACACACGCAAAGATGCTTTAAGTTTCAAAAAAAATGTTTCTCTTAATGGCCCCAGATCTGTGTCGGGACAAACACAGCTTTGTTTCTGTGCCTTTAACAGGGGCCGAGAGGGGCCTCTGTGACCTGGGCTGGAACTTGCCTTGGAGAAAGGAGCCATGGAGATGCTGGGCCTGATGACAACAGCAAGGGCCACGTCAGCCTCCTGGGGGCAAAGACGCATCTGTTCCCAGCAGGGGACGGGCTCTGGTCCTCACCAGGCAATTAGTAGGGATTGGCTTAATTTAAGACCCACCCAAACCAATGATCTCTGAGAATGTGACTGATGGCATTTTCTGAACTAAGGGTAACAGTAAAAACAATAATCACGATGATAACAAACACAGTCAGGCTTCTCCCCCTCTTTTCCGGTAGCTGAGGAATCAGTAACTCAGGAATTCATCACCACTGCAACATCAGGAAACTAGTAAAACTATCCTCACCTCCACTTTATTTCTCTGATTTTTACTCATGAGCTTCAAGAATTCAGGGTTCTCTGCTGAATGTCGTATTAACCGTCCCAGTGTGTAGGAGAGGGAATATTAAAACCAAACGATGCGACGTACCCCATACTTCTAAAATGAATGCTCACCAGTATCCCCAGTACTCCACAAAAAAGCTAAGGCCATGTTTTGGTTTTGGATTACAAAACAACAATGAAAAGATGACTGAGTCACTAGGTTTAAAAATCAGAAGCAGTAAATCTTGCGGCTTCTCCCCAGCTGCACGCAGAGGTATTCTGTGGAGACCTCGTTTTCCAACACATAGAGCTAATGGTCTGTTCCCAGGAGGGAGGAAAACAAGAAGCAGCTTTTCGTATCAAGAAAGCAAAATCCGGCACACTCTGGGCTTAGGGGTCAAAGATTATCAGGGAGTAGAAATATTTACAGTGCAACCAGGGTCGATGGGAGAGGGCTCTCCTCTTCATGCTTGACTCGCGCCAGTCTTATTGTTTCCAGCGTCCCTGAACAGCGGCCACAGTCAAACATTCCAACAGAGGGATGAACGGTGCCCTTGCAAGGTCTCAACACCGCAGGGGCTGTGCCAAGCACCCAGGGGAAGGCGGGCCTGGGTGTCAGCACCTGGACACCCTGAGGGGCCGTGTGAACCTCCAGGCTGCTGCGCTGGGCTCTCAGGTCCAGGCTTCCATGACTGCTGCGGAGGAGTTGCACCACTGAAGGCAAGCTCTCTGATGGGGAACCTTTGGACCCAGGAGCCTGGGAATAAGATGACACACGTGCCCTGGCAAAAGGCGGGTGAGGGGAAGGCAGGAGAGGACTCCAGGAACGATGTCCACGAGCATGCGTCCGCACACGTGGCATTCAGCGACAAATTTTCCGTAGGACCGTACTTTGGGGGCGGAGGCCATTCAAAATGCACAGGAAGGGATCATATGGAACCTTTATCAATGGAAAATTTGCTTATTTCACTGAAATCCTACATATCTTGAATTATCAGAGGTAAGAATTCATTCGAGGGTGAAAATACTCTTTCTTAAATACAGGCTCCTCCTCTCTCCCATCCTAAATAGAAAGCAAATCTTAAAAAGAGGGGATATATGTATACATATAACTGACTAACTATGCTGAAAAGCAAGAAAAGTAACACATTATAAAGCAACTTTACCCTAATGACAATTACTTCTTTTTTTTTGGTGGGGGACACTCCTATTGATCTTTCATGTATTTATCTTTGTTCTTTTGGCCTGTGTGGGGCCTCCCAACACAGTGGCCTCTCTCGTCACAGAGCACCGGCTCTGGGCGCATGTGCTCCAGAGCTCCAGCTCAGTAGTTGGACACACCGGTTCAGCCGCTCCACGGCACATGGGATCTACCCAGGCCAGGGATCAAACCAGCGCCCCTTGCACTGCAAGGCGGTGTCCTTACCCACTGGACCACCAGGGAAGCCCTGAAAATTACTTTTTAAAAAGATGGTCTATTAATGTCCAGACTCAACACCTTCAGTGGCTCTCCTGAACCTCAATGAGCTAAAATCCTAATACTTCAGGAGGATAAGCAAGACCTCTCTGGTCTGGTCCCTATCTACTTCTCTAAGCTGTCTTTTCCTCCATGGCTGCCAGAAGGCTAACCCACTCTGTGAGTCCTCAGACCTCTGCCACGCGCCTTCACACTGCTCAGCCCTCATGGGGCCTCTGCACCCTGTTCTGCCTTTGTAGCAGTTCTAACAAAAGGTGACTTCACTTTTTCCGCCTCAGAAAAGAGCATCTCCCAAGAAAGAATGACCCCTCCTCTCTTTGATGCCCAGGTCACACCCTGTACCCTTCCTGCCCGCCTCAACCCTTCACTGTTTCTTGCTAATTTTGTGAAAGAGGAACTCAAATTCAATATCGCACATTTTAAGTGCTCAGTTTCAGAAGTTTTAAGATAGGCTGTATCTGCGAAACCAGCACCACAACCAAGACAATGCACACAGCCTAGGAGCTCCAAAGGCTTTTCATGCCCTGTGGCCTCTCTCCTGTTAACTGCTCCTTGCCTTTTCTCATCCTCAGGCAAAAATGATTTGCTTTCAGACACTATACATTTGCTAGCATTTTTAATAGTTTAAATATATGGAACTAGACGATATGTACTCTTTTGGTTGAAGGTAGGGGATTTGCTCCTGTCCCTCAGCATAATTACACTGGGATTCATCCATGCTCTTGCATGAATCCATAGTTCATTACCTTTTATTCCTGACTCATTTCAGCATGGATAGAGTTCTGCCTTGCAGGAGACCTGGATTCTATCCCTGGGTCAGGAAGATCCCTGGAGGAGGGCATGGTAACCCACACCAGTATTCTTGCCTGGAGGATCCCACGGACAGAGGAGCCTGGCGGGCTACAGTCCCCGGGATCACAGAGTGGGAAACAATCTAAGAACTTCACAGCCACCAAGGGTTATGCTACAGTGAGTTTGCTCTTTCGCCTACCGAGGAGGATTTGAGCTGTTTCAACTCTTTGGCTATTACGAAGTCCACTGCTATGAACCATTCATATGTCTTTGAACAGACAAATGTTGTTGGGTTTTTTTTCCCTCTGGGTAAACATTTAGAAGTAGGAATGGATGAATCAAGTGCAAGATGTTTAATTCTTTTAAGGAACGAACTATTTTAAGAAACCACCAAGCCATTTTTCCAAAGGGGTTATGCCATTTTATACTCCCAGGGACAAAGGATGAAAGTTCATTTCCTCCACAGCCTCAGGCCTCAACTAACCACATCTGACGTGCTTTGTTGTTTTAATTACAGCCATTCTAATATGTCTATTGTGTTATTGCGCTGGAGTTTTCATTTGCATTTTCCTCATGATTCATGATGTTGAGCATCTTTTCATTCACGTATTTATGTTTCTTCTTGGGTGAAATATCTGTTCGTGTCATATGCCCATTATTTTAGTGGGCTGCTTTTTTTCTTATTATTAATTTTTGAGAATAATTTATGTGTATATTTATACACATATATATTTGGGGTGCAACTCCATTATCATATGTATTTGGAAGTATTTTCTCCCAATTGTGGTCTATGTTTACATTTTCTTAAAAGTATCTTTTGAATTTTTAAATTTGGATGAAGTCTAATTTATCAATTTGCTCCTTTATGCATTATGGTTTTTGATCTAAGATCTAAGAAATCTGTGTCCAGGGCTTCTCTGGTTGTCCAGTGGGTAAGGACATCGCCTTGCAGCGCAAGGGGCGCTGGTTCGATCCCTTGCCTGGGAAGATCCCACGTGCTGAGGAGCAACTAGACCGATGTGTCCAATAACCGAGCTGGAGCTCTGGAGCGCGTGTGCCCAGAGCCGGTGCTCTGCGACAACACAGGCCACTGTGATGGGTGGCCCACACGGGCCAAAGAACAAAGATGGGTGAAAATAGATAAATGAGAGACCAATAGAAGTGCCCCCCACCAAAAAAAATTTAACAAAAAGAAGAAATCTGTGTCCAACCCAATTTCACAGAGACTTTTTTCCTATGCTTTCTTCTATAGGATTTATAGTTTGAAGTTCTCTATACATGACTATAATCTATTTTGTGTTCATTTTAATATATATGAATGCATGCACTCCAGAGAGCTGGCTCATAACTGGACACACCACTCCAGCCGCTCTGCAGCATGTGGGATCTTCCCAGGCCAGGGATCGAACCAGCTCCCCTTGCACTGCAAGGTGAACTCTTTAACCAATGGACCACCAGGGAAGTCTTCCTTGACTTTTTAAATTCACCTTTGCAATTTCAAAAACCATTAGCATTCTCATTGGTGTTGCATTGAATCTATAGATCAGTTTGGGGAAAACTGACGTAACAACATGAAGACTTCTGACCATACACAATATACCTCTCCATTTATTTAGGTCTTTAGTTTTCCTCAATAATAGGATTTTTCAGTGTCTAGGATTTACACATCTTTTGTCAGATGTATCCCTAAGTATTTCTATCCTTGATGCTATTGTGAACAGCATTTTTATTGCAATTTCTGATTGTTCATTGCAAATATACATAAAACAACTGATTTTTACGTAATGACATTGAATCCTGGAACCTTAGTCAATGGAATTCAAGTTACCATCTAAGTGCCTTGGGGGACAAAGGAAGTTGATCACAAGGACATACAGGAAACTGTACGCCGTGGAGGCACATCTGCCTAGGGGGGAAGAGGAAATAAAGTATCTCTCAACATTCCCGTTTCTAAATCTTTGGCCTAGACGGTTAGAGTGAATCCTCGAGCTCATCAGCCAAGTGACTTGGAAAAAGCTCTAAGATTTAATGCATATGGTCCTTCCTGAGACTGTTCTGAAATGAGAAACAGTACAAAACTCCCTCAGCCCAGAAGAGGAGCTCCAGGGAACCCCTCACAGGAAGGCTTCCCCTTCCTTTTGGCCTTGATTTCTTTAGCATGGTTTCTGCTTCTCTTCCTCACCCTTTTACGACCAGATTTTCTTAATGGGAATCCAGTCCTTACATTTCAGAACTGGGGCATACATTGGAGGTTTCCGCTCTGCCTCTGCGGGCATTGTGAATGATTAGTCTTAGCTCCTGGCTCTGAATTCTACCTACGAATGCACGCTGCCTGCCTGCATGGCTGAATCTGCTTACGTTCTCACGTACCCCCATCCACAACAGGATGCACCCAGTGTCTCCCGTTTGCCGCTCTGATGCTCCGCAAGAGGAAACTCTGTGGCTGCGTGTTCCTCCACCCTGCACACCCTCAGAACACTCATCTGCTCGGGACATAAAAGAAACACACCACGTTACAGACCCCAGACCACAAAGCCACCGCTCTATTCCACGCTACACAGGAACCTTCAACGCATGTTCCTACACTGAAAGGATCTGGGGCAGAATGTGAGCATTTTCAGCCTTCCCCACATCTCCAGATGACTGCTGCCATCGGGAGCAGGCTCTCTGGGTAGGCATGGCACATTGTATGAATGGCAGGGTACAGCGGAGACACCAGGGAGAAACATACAGACTTCACACCAAAGAACGAAATCAGGTCAAAACTCCCCACACCTGCTTCTCGCCTCTCTCTGTCTGTGTAACAGTCATTCAGGAGGCCTTCTGTCGCTGCCTTCACCAGAGTCCTGCATGCCTGGGAAGCTATACATGTCTGTCCCTCTCACTGTCTCACTCTGGTTATAAAGGATTACCCATGGGCCATAAGTTTCTCCCATATTAAAACAAAAAATTTTTAGAACCATCATACATTTTACAATATAGCATTAGAAAACACAATGAAGCCCAAACAAGAAAACAAATCATCATTAAACTTGCCAGTAAGACATCACCACTCCTTACATCTGGGATATATTCTCTGAGACTTTTCTCTCCTGTTACCACATGTTCAACACAAATGAAATTAGAAAGTTTTCCACGGTTGTTTTCTAAGTTGTCCAAGAGGTTGCGCACGGCACGAACACCTGTTGGATTATTTTTCAGTGCGATTCTAGCAAGAGAAGTAAAATGTCACAGAGAGCGCTGAACCTTCAACAGAGGCCATCAAATAATTATGGTATGAGACCTGCACTCGCTCCAGCTGCCCGGGGTTTATTACTAAAACAAGCAGAATTAACAAGCAAATGGAGAAATCCCTTCCTAATTAGAAAACCATACCCAGAACACGGTCACTCAGCCAGGTGGCAGGAGATACCCCATCCACACAGAGCTCTGGACACCCCACAGGTACATATGACCCCCTTACTGGGGAGTGGGAAAGTGGGGAGAGATAAGGCCAGGGCATTGCTGGTGATAAGGGAGAAAAAGGGACTAACGCAAAAGCTCAAAGAAAAAGATGTGTGAGAACTGGGAGAAACAAGCTGCCATGAGGCATTGTTCTCAACACCCACTTCCCACTTGTCTCACTGGCTGGAGCTCCTCAGCAGGTGTGTGTGTGTGTGCGTGTGTAAGTGTCAGAGTATATTTATATCTATATAGGCAACACCACTTGGCCTGCAGGATTTTAGTTCCCTGACCAGGGAAGCACAGCGTCTTAACCACTGGACTGAAGTCCCCTCAGCAGGTATCTCATTCCTAGTTTTTATCCCTAGTGCATGGCCCTGAGTTAAGATCTGCCACATGAATTTAAGCCTGTCCTAGAAGCAGCAGAGCTAAAATTGGATGGGCGGAAATAAGCCTACATAACACACTCCTAAAATGATGAAAATATAATCTTCTTTAATTATAACTGTCCTGTTGTGATTTAGGCAGAAGCCAACCCTGCATGTGCTCGAGGTAAATGTTTGTAAATATTCTGGGCAGAATGAAGGCTCGAGGCATCCTCAGTCCAATTTCTTAAAAAAAAAAAACACACACTTGATGTTCCAGCTCCCAGTCAACTATATAGGACTTCTCAGGTGGCTCAAGGGTCAAGAATCCACCTGCCAGTGAAGGAGATGCAGGAGACTGGGGTGTGACCCCTGGCGCTGAAAGAGCCCCGGCGGAGGACATGGCCACCAGTACTCTTGCCTGGAGAATCCCTCGGACAGAGGAGCACAGTGGGCTACAGCTCACGGGGTCGCAAAGACTCGGACACAACCGAGAGACCAAGCAAGATGACGATGAGTCAAATATATTTTCAGTAAGTCCAACATTCCCAAGGTTAGGGCGTGTGGGTGAATGATAATTATACAAGACACCTGATGTGCTGTGTTCATTACAAAATGTCCTCCGATTCTCTCCTCACTCTCCGTATCCACAGTCTCGGATGTCTGACTGTGCGACTTCTCCCTTCACGGGGCAGATGGCCCATTTGCCCACTCCTGGCATCAGGGCCGGCCTTGTGACTTGCTACAAATAACAGAATACAGGGGAACTGAAGGTATGCCTGCCTCAAGGCGCTGTATTTCTGTTGTTTAGTCGCTAAGTCATGTCCAACTCTCTGTGACTCCATGAACCATAGCCTGCCGGGCCCCTCGGTCCGTGGGATTTCCAAGACTAGGTCTCGCAAGGCCTCGTGAGCGTCCACTCTCTCAGGCCCCTGCCCAGGCACCAGGCTGGTCTGCTGGGTGAAGGGAAGCAAGAGGGAGGTGGCTCCACCCCATTCCTCACTCCTGCTGGCAGGCAGCAACCCCTAGACGTGTGGCCGGCCCACCCTGAGCCACGCGGCCACGGGCACCCAGAGGCGGGGCACACTTCACCGGTAAATCAGGGGAATGCCCCAGAGCCACCATGAGATGACATTAACCCCCACCAAGGTGGCCAAATGGAAACTTGTCACCACCCCACATCTTGACACACCAGACCACACAGAGGTCACAGGTAAGGCAGTAAAATAGGATGGCCATCGTGGAACACAGTCTGGTCGTTTCTAAGACAACGAAACATGAAGGCCTTCCTTAGCACTCTGACAACTGGAACTCTGCCTTCCAAGGAAGGAGGTGACGGCTCCAGCCCTGGTCAGGGCACTAACATCCCACATGCTGCAGGGTGTGGCTCCAGATTAAAATAAATACAACTTGAAAAAACAGTTACAAAAAAAAATGAAACTACCCACCAGTCTTACTCCTGGGCATTTCTAGAGAAGCAAAGACTTGGGACATGTTTAAACCACAAAAACCTGCAGCAATGTCCACAGTGACTTTATTCATAGTGGTGGTCAAAAACCAGAAACAACCCCAAAATTCTCCAAAGTTCTTTAAAGAGAAGATAGTTAAAAAACTGGACTCCTCCTCAACAGTAAAATGTGACAAACTCTTGGAACACATCACAGCTAAGATTGGTCTTCTGCAGGGAATTACACCAAGAAAAAGCCAATCCCCCAAGGCCAGGTGCTATATTTATATTCATATATTTACCTGGGAAATGACAAAATGATAGACTTTGGAAAACAGGTGCATTGTTTCTGGGATCACAGCTAAGGGGGTGGGGCAAGAAGAGAAGAGATGGGTGTGGGAATAACAGAAAAGACAAGGCCTACCATGCGGTGGTGGAAATATTCTATAGCTTGACTGTCTCATTGTTTGTACCCTTGTGAAGAAAACTGTATCATAGTTTTGGCTTCCCTGGTGGTCCAGTGGTAGAGTCATGAGGGAAGGGCAGCATCCCTGTCCACTCTCTGCCCATGAACCACCTCCCGGGCCGTGGGATTTCCAAGACTAGGTCTCGCAAGGCCTCGTGAGCGTCCACTCTCTCAGGCCCCTGCCCAGGCACCAGGCTGGTCTGCTGGGTGAAGGGAAGCAAGAGGGAGGTGGCTCCACCCCATTCCTCACTCCTGCTGGCAGGCAGCAACCCCTAGACGTGTGGCCGGCCCACCCTGAGCCACGCGGCCACGGGCACCCAGAGGCGGGGCACACTTCACCGGTAAATCAGGGGAATGCCCCAGAGCCACCATGAGATGACATTAACCCCCACCAAGGTGGCCAAATGGAAACTTGTCACCACCCCACATCTTGACACACCAGACCACACAGAGGTCACAGGTAAGGCAGTAAAATAGGATGGCCATCGTGGAACACAGTCTGGTCGTTTCTAAGACAACGAAACATGAAGGCCTTCCTTAGCACTCTGACAACTGGAACTCTGCCTTCCAAGGAAGGAGGTGACGGCTCCAGCCCTGGTCAGGGCACTAACATCCCACATGCTGCAGGGTGTGGCTCCAGATTAAAATAAATACAACTTGAAAAAACAGTTACAAAAAAAAATGAAACTACCCACCAGTCTTACTCCTGGGCATTTCTAGAGAAGCAAAGACTTGGGACATGTTTAAACCACAAAAACCTGCAGCAATGTCCACAGTGACTTTATTCATAGTGGTGGTCAAAAACCAGAAACAACCCCAAAATTCTCCAAAGTTCTTTAAAGAGAAGATAGTTAAAAAACTGGACTCCTCCTCAACAGTAAAATGTGACAAACTCTTGGAACACATCACAGCTAAGATTGGTCTTCTGCAGGGAATTACACCAAGAAAAAGCCAATCCCCCAAGGCCAGGTGCTATATTTATATTCATATATTTACCTGGGAAATGACAAAATGATAGACTTTGGAAAACAGGTGCATTGTTTCTGGGATCACAGCTAAGGGGGTGGGGCAAGAAGAGAAGAGATGGGTGTGGGAATAACAGAAAAGACAAGGCCTACCATGCGGTGGTGGAAATATTCTATAGCTTGACTGTCTCATTGTTTGTACCCTTGTGAAGAAAACTGTATCATAGTTTTGGCTTCCCTGGTGGTCCAGTGGGTAAAGAGTCCACCTTGCAGTGCAAGGGGCACCGGTTCGATCCCTGGCCTGGGAAGATTCCACATGCCTCAGAGTGGCTGGACCGATGTGTCCAACTACCAAGTTGGAGTTCTGGAGCGCATGCGCCCAGAGCCGGTGCTGGTGCTCTGCAACGTGAGAGGTCACTGCCATGGGAGGCCCACACAGGCCAAAGAACAAAGATGGATGAAAATAAAGAAATCAAAAGTCAATAAAAGAGGCCAAAATTTTTTAAAAAGAAAACTGTATCATAGTTTTGCAGGATATTATCACTTAAAACGAAGTAAAGGATACAAGGGATCTGTTTCTTATCACTGAATCACAATCATCTCAACAGAAAAAGTGTAATTTAAAACTAACTACCCCATAGCTTTGGGCAGGTCATTTAACAGACTTAGAAGCCCTGGGTTCCCCATCTGTGAGATAGGGATAAAAACAGTACCTAGTAAATAAGGCTTAGATGAGATGGTTAAGTAAAAGGATATTTATAATGCTCTGAGGGAATAGTAATCAATAAATGCTACTATAGGGGGCTTCCCTGGTGGTCCAGTGGGTAAAGAGTCTGCCTTGCAGTGCAAGGGGCGCCGGTTCAATCTCTGGCCCGGGAAGATTCCACGTGCCATGGAGAAACTGGACCAGTGTGCCCAGTTACAAGCCAGTGCTCTGGAGCGCATGCGCCCAGAGCCGGTGCTCGGCAACAAGAGAGGCCACTGCGATGCGAGGCCCACACAGGCCAAAGAATAAATACAGATGAAAATAAATAAAATAAAATAAAATAAAAGACCAATAAAAGAGGCCAAAATTAAAAAAAATAAAATAAATGCTACTATTGGCAATAATAATAGCCATACTAACCGTAAGCACAAATAGTAACAAATAAAAATTAATAAACATAGTCACAGATAAATAACATTTTTGTTTGTTTCCAGTCCACCCAGGTCTGGGGAGGCATAACAACATGCTACAGTGGGTCGCCAAGAGACGGATACAAATCAGCTGCTGAACTGAAAAGCAAGACGTGTGTGCTCAGTCGCTCAGTCACGTCCAATTCTTTGCAGCCCCACGGACTGTAGCTTCCAGGCTCCTCTGTCCATGGGATTCTCCAGGCAAGAATACTGGGGTAGGCTGCCATTTCCTCCTCTAAGGGATCTTTCCCGACTCAGGGATGAAACCCAGGTCTCTTGTGTCTCCTGCTTTGCAGACAGATTCTTTACCCCTTGTGCTACCCAAGGGAGACATTACCAATTCGTGTGGTCAAGGTGCTCACAACAGACCACACCTACAGTGAGGGAAAGGATACCATATTTGCTCAAGGACCAGGGAACTTAGCTAGCGCTAGCTGTAGAATGGAACTAAGAAAATCTGTGTCTAACAGCTGAGTAAACGAAAATCTGGGCTGCAGACGGATGAGGCTCTACGTAACACCTAAAGACATGTAATTAAACACACACCCCAAGAGTCACAGAATCTTGGGGTTAAAATAAACGTATCCCCATTTGAACTTTCAACCCCTCATGCTAGGCTCCATGGTGCTTAATGAGGAAATAACTCATGTAAAAAAGAAAAGAAGAAGTGACTGAGATGGAGATGATGAACAGGCCACTATCGCTCAGACTTGACGGTACTTGTAAAACTCTCAGTCAGAGGCTAGCACAGACCCTCCACGCTGCCCATACGACTCATCAGGATAAGCATTTGGAAAATAAGGATTAATGGCTTCCATCTTTTGTCCCCTTGGAAGGCTAAAGACTGATGTTACTTCAGCGTGCGGACAGCAGCAAGACTTTATATAAGATACTTCCTTCTTTGATGGCGTCTGAATCCAGCCAAGGTCCAGGCTCATCAAGCGGCGCAAGACTTATGGACACCCACTCATCCATCCACTCACTCAACTGATACTGACGGAGCCTCTCCTTTGCATTAGGGGCCGTATCAGAGGCTGTGGTCACAGCGGTGAGCAAGAGACATGATCTTTGCCTTCATGGGATGTACACTCCAGGAGAAGAACTAGTCACAGATAAATAACATTTTGTTTGTTTCCAGTCCACCCAGGTCTGGGGAGGCATAACAACATGCTACAGTGGGTCGCCAAGAGACGGATACAAATCAGCTGCTGAACTGAAAAGCAAGACGTGTGTGCTCAGTCGCTCAGTCACGTCCAATTCTTTGCAGCCCCACGGACTGTAGCTTCCAGGCTCCTCTGTCCATGGGATTCTCCAGGCAAGAATACTGGGGTAGGCTGCCATTTCCTCCTCTAAGGGATCTTTCCCGACTCAGGGATGAAACCCAGGTCTCTTGTGTCTCCTGCTTTGCAGACAGATTCTTTACCCCTTGTGCTACCCAAGGGAGACATTACCAATTCGTGTGGTCAAGGTGCTCACAACAGACCACACCTACAGTGAGGGAAAGGATACCATATTTGCTCAAGGACCAGGGAACTTAGCTAGCGCTAGCTGTAGAATGGAACTAAGAAAATCTGTGTCTAACAGCTGAGTAAACGAAAATCTGGGCTGCAGACGGATGAGGCTCTACGTAACACCTAAAGACATGTAATTAAACACACACCCCAAGAGTCACAGAATCTTGGGGTTAAAATAAACGTATCCCCATTTGAACTTTCAACCCCTCATGCTAGGCTCCATGGTGCTTAATGAGGAAATAACTCATGTAAAAAAGAAAAGAAGAAGTGACTGAGATGGAGATGATGAACAGGCCACTATCGCTCAGACTTGACGGTACTTGTAAAACTCTCAGTCAGAGGCTAGCACAGACCCTCCACGCTGCCCATACGACTCATCAGGATAAGCATTTGGAAAATAAGGATTAATGGCTTCCATCTTTTGTCCCCTTGGAAGGCTAAAGACTGATGTTACTTCAGCGTGCGGACAGCAGCAAGACTTTATATAAGATACTTCCTTCTTTGATGGCGTCTGAATCCAGCCAAGGTCCAGGCTCATCAAGCGGCGCAAGACTTATGGACACCCACTCATCCATCCACTCACTCAACTGATACTGACGGAGCCTCTCCTTTGCATTAGGGGCCGTATCAGAGGCTGTGGTCACAGCGGTGAGCAAGAGGGACATGATCTTTGCCTTCATGGGATGTACACTCCATCAGGAGAAGAACTTAATTTTGTCCTGTTTTATTTTTTTTTAGATTTTTTAGTTTGTACTGGAGTATCGCCAATTAACAATCTTGTGACAATTCAGGTGAACAGCGAAAGGACTCAGCCACACACGCACATATGTCTGTTCTCTTCCAAACTCCCCTCTCACCCAGGCTGCCACCTGACATTGAGCTCCCTGTGCTCCACAGGAGGTCCTTCTAGGTTATCTGCCTTGAACATAACAGTGTGCACATGTCTATTCCAAGCTTCCCAGCTCTTCCTTCCTCAGGGGAAACCAGAGGTTGGTTCTCTAGGAGAGGATCTTCACTGCCTGTGGATCACAAAATGTACAATAATGGGGATTAATGAGGGGCTCTGGGATGACTTCACGGGAGGCAGACGCTTTCACTCATCTGAAAAGTTACTATCAACAGTAAGCTGATGTCTTCCACACAATGCAAAAAAAGCTCCATTTTTTTTTTTTTCCCATTTACATCGTGAAAAGAAATCCTTCACTTGCCTGCCATCGTCAAAGAGCATTCAGGTCTGGCTAAGTGTATTTTCTAGAAAGCTGGCAAGGATCACCTTGGGTGAACACTTCATTTAAAATTTCAAAAAACTAAAATCCTTCTAAACTGCAGCACGTTGTTCCTGCTTCTGCCCTAAAATGGACAGGAAGCTGGAATGTGCTCTCTTTCCGTGGGCACCCTGGGAATGCCAACTACCTTCTTAAAATGTGAAAAAGGGGCTGCCCATCGACTCATCAGGATAAGCATTTGGAAAATAAGGATTAATGGCTTCCATCTTTTGTCCCCTTGGAAGGCTAAAGACTGATGTTACTTCAGCGTGCGGACAGCAGCAAGACTTTATATAAGATACTTCCTTCTTTGATGGCGTCTGAATCCAGCCAAGGTCCAGGCTCATCAAGCGGCGCAAGACTTATGGACACCCACTCATCCATCCACTCACTCAACTGATACTGACGGAGCCTCTCCTTTGCATTAGGGGCCGTATCAGAGGCTGTGGTCACAGCGGTGAGCAAGAGGGACATGATCTTTGCCTTCATGGGATGTACACTCCATCAGGAGAAGAACTTAATTTTGTCCTGTTTTATTTTTTTTTAGATTTTTTAGTTTGTACTGGAGTATCGCCAATTAACAATCTTGTGACAATTCAGGTGAACAGCGAAAGGACTCAGCCACACACGCACATATGTCTGTTCTCTTCCAAACTCCCCTCTCACCCAGGCTGCCACCTGACATTGAGCTCCCTGTGCTCCACAGGAGGTCCTTCTAGGTTATCTGCCTTGAACATAACAGTGTGCACATGTCTATTCCAAGCTTCCCAGCTCTTCCTTCCTCAGGGGAAACCAGAGGTTGGTTCTCTAGGAGAGGATCTTCACTGCCTGTGGATCACAAAATGTACAATAATGGGGATTAATGAGGGGCTCTGGGATGACTTCACGGGAGGCAGACGCTTTCACTCATCTGAAAAGTTACTATCAACAGTAAGCTGATGTCTTCCACACAATGCAAAAAAAGCTCCATTTTTTTTTTTTTTCCCATTTACATCGTGAAAAGAAATCCTTCACTTGCCTGCCATCGTCAAAGAGCATTCAGGTCTGGCTAAGTGTATTTTCTAGAAAGCTGGCAAGGATCACCTTGGGTGAACACTTCATTTAAAATTTCAAAAAACTAAAATCCTTCTAAACTGCAGCACGTTGTTCCTGCTTCTGCTGCCCTAAAATGGACAGGAAGCTGGAATGTGCTCTCTTTTCCGTGGGCACCCTGGGAATGCCAACTACCTGTTGACTTGAACGCTGCACACGTAGGTAGAAAACCCACCGGATCTCTGGTGGCCTCCGTGGCCTCCCCGCCTCCCCTGCTGACCCCAGAGGACATCGCGCAGCCCAGCGCAGCGACCAGTCTGTCTCCTCTGGGGTCACTGGCTCCGTGGGCAGAGTCCCTCCCGCCTGCCCCCACCGTCACTCATGTCCCACCTGCTTCCTCCAGTGTTTTCCTTCTATTGTCCAAGCTAGATCAAAAATGGTGATTTCCAAGAGAACCCAAAAGCAGGCACCGTCTTGGAAGGTAAAGTCAAATGTACATGTATGACTGCACAGAAAGCTTTCTTCACACTTTCACCAAAAATACTTGGCCTACAACAAAATCCAAAAGCATGAGATTTGTGAAAAATCTTTTCAAGGTGTCAGGGTTATTGGGCTTTCCTGCCTTCACTTCCAGGATCACAGCTATTCCAGAGTGGGAAAACAGAAGAAAACAAAGAAGGAAACACCACTGGCATGGCGGTGAGATTACGTCAGTTCATATCACAGAGCATTTTTCCCTAAACATGTTTAGAGCTCAAGCATCTGGACCATTACCTTGCTTGTGCTAAGTCACTTCAGTCGGGTTCTACTCTGTGTGATCCTGTGGACTGTAGCCCACCAGGTCCCTCTGACCAAGGGATTTGCCTGGTAAGAATACTGGAGTGGGTTCTATTTCCTTCTCCTGGGGACCAGCCTGACCCAGACATCAAACCCGCATCTCTTGGGTCTCCTGCATTGGCAGGTGGGTTCTTTCCCACTAGTGCCACCTGGGAAGCCATTACCTTGCTTATTTCTCCCAAACTACTGAGATACAGTAAAAAAAAAAAAAAAAAAGAAAGTATTAATTATGAATACTTTGGGGGAGGTTGTGATGATCAAGATTCTGAGTTGCCCAAAGTCACAGAAAAAGGCCTGGGGGTCTTTCTGGCTCGTGGTCCTCATTTTCATTCTAAGTGCTTCCTGAGTCTTCCAGAGAAAAGCTGCCCACAAGACGCCTGATTTTCCACTCAGATACAGACACTGGAGTCAGGAAAAGGAAGCTCTTAGAAACTGAGATCAGTAAAAATCTTCTCAGGGATATCTTCAGTCTAAAGAAAACTACCTTTATTTCACACAAAAAGTTATCTATAAGTACCTAAAACTTATAGGAAAACACTCTTTATTGTTCTGCGCCATCAGATGGACTCGTCACCTTGAAATGACTTGAGATGATGCAAAAACTCTCAAAGTACTTTTCATACAGTGAAAACCATCACAGCGTGCTGTGACAGCATATAAATCCACACACTTCCAGAGAAGACTCTGTGCTAGAAAGCTATAAATACCGATTCCCCAGTCGCTCTCTTTGGCCACTGTCTCAGGCTACTGGGTTCTTTTCTGACGAATTTCACTGCCAGGCCCCGCCCCTGCTGGCTGTTCAGCTAGAGGGACCGTGGCGCCTTTTCGTGTCTGCGGAATCTCCCAGGATGCCTGTTATACGATATTTTAAGTGTTCACAATGTTCTCATTGCTTTCAGCCAAATCTGCATCACTTCCCAGCCTCCATGAATAAGATACGACAAGCGCTTACAGCAGAGGAGTTCAAAATACATTTCAGGTCCTCCCAGCAGATCAGGAAGAGAAGCAAAAACAAGAAAAGGATGCGTCTCTCCTTCTTTAGGTCACGCAAATCTAAGCCTGCACGTCCTCCTGCTTAGCTTTTTTATGCACCAGATGTCAGATAAAGCTGGACGTCCCACCCCAGCATGCTTGCCTGGGAAATCCCATGGGCAGAGGAGCCTGGCGGGCTCCAGTCCATGGGGCTGCAAAGAGTCTGGAACAACTTAGCGATTAAACAACAACAACTAATACGGGCAGAGGAAAGAATAACGTTTAAAGTGCTCAGGTGTGTGTGAGATGGCCAAGACGGCTGAGATGTGAGTATGCAAAATTCTGCCGGCAACATCTCCACTGAGTGACAAGCTCGGGGCAATTTAAACTTTGTTACCAGTCTGTTCTCTGTTTCACAGTGAGCTTTCTGATAGGCGCTCAGTGGTAACTGTGAGCCCCAGACCTAGTCATTTCCATTCCTTCTGTTTTCCCTTCCCTCCCGGGCTGTCCATGGCCTGACAATGAGAAGAAAGAAGAAATGGTGTGCAGGTCGGAGTGATTATTCTATGGGGAAAGTCAACTCTCAGCTCTGAGTTAACTGCGGTTGAGAAGTTAGCTTCCTTTCGATTTCCAGACTAGAGTGTCTTCCTTACCCACTTCCTTAGTAGCTGAGTCAATCATGGGAAAGCATATTTGAATTTAACTTAAGTTTCAGCTGAGTCAATGCAAAGACCTCTAAGTCTTTTAAAGTGAAAACCATCACAGCGTGCTGTGACAGCATATAAATCCACACACTTCCAGAGAAGACTCTGTGCTAGAAAGCTATAAATACCGATTCCCCAGTCGCTCTCTTTGGCCACTGTCTCAGGCTACTGGGTTCTTTTCTGACGAATTTCACTGCCAGGCCCGCCCTGCTGGCTGTTCAGCTAGAGGGACCGTGGCGCCTTTTCGTGTCTGCGGAATCTCCCAGGATGCCTGTTATACGATATTTTAAGTGTTCACAATGTTCTCATTGCTTTCAGCCAAATCTGCATCACTTCCCAGCCTCCATGAATAAGATACGACAAGCGCTTACAGCAGAGGAGTTCAAAATACATTTCAGGTCCTCCCAGCAGATCAGGAAGAGAAGCAAAAACAAGAAAAGGATGCGTCTCTCCTTCTTTAGGTCACGCAAATCTAAGCCTGCACGTCCTCCTGCTTAGCTTTTTTATGCACCAGATGTCAGATAAAGCTGGACGTCCCACCCCAGCATGCTTGCCTGGGAAATCCCATGGGCAGAGGAGCCTGGCGGGCTCCAGTCCATGGGGCTGCAAAGAGTCTGGAACAACTTAGCGATTAAACAACAACAACTAATACGGGCAGAGGAAGGAATAACGTTTAAAGTGCTCAGGTGTGTGTGAGATGGCCAAGACGGCTGAGATGTGAGTATGCAAAATTCTGCCGGCAACATCTCCACTGAGTGACAAGCTCGGGGCAATTTAAACTTTGTTACCAGTCTGTTCTCTGTTTCACAGTGAGCTTTCTGATAGGCGCTCAGTGGTAACTGTGAGCCCCAGACCTAGTCATTTCCATTCCTTCTGTTTTCCCTTCCCTCCCGGGCTGTCCATGGCCTGACAATGAGAAGAAAGAAGAAATGGTGTGCAGGTCGGAGTGATTATTCTATGGGGAAAGTCAACTCTCAGCTCTGAGTTAACTGCGGTTGAGAAGTTAGCTTCCTTTCGATTTCCAGACTAGAGTGTCTTCCTTACCCACTTCCTTAGTAGCTGAGTCAATCATGGGAAAGCATATTTGAATTTAACTCCCTACAACTGCTCCCGCCTATCCTTTAAGACAGGGGTCCCCAACCTCCGGGATCTCATGTCTGATGATCTGAGATGCAGCTAATGTAGTCATAATAGAGACAAAGTGCACAATAGATGGAATATACTTGAATCATCCTGAAACCATCTCCCTCCTTCCGGGTCTGTGGAAAACCAGTCTTCCACACGACCAGCCCCGCGTACCAAAAAGCTGGGGGACAGCTGCTTTCAGGGGTGGTGCAGCAGTTAAGTACTGAGCCAAAGTACCGAGTTAAGTCCTGAGTCAGACAAAACACAATATGGAAGGGAAAGTGGAAGCTGGACCCTGGTGAGTCAGCCAGTGGTATGCATTTTCACCAGCAGCACGTCAGTAATCTGGGGCAAGCACTCACTCAGAGTCCTACCTTACCACGAAAAGACCCCATGGGAGGCCAACAGTGGGAATCAGGCAGGATATCTACTCTCCGTATTCAGGATGCAAAACAGTACTTAAACTAAAGTCAGAAGGTAGTTGAAGAAAGAAAAAAGTGTCACGTGACAGGAAGCCTGAATTATTTATGGACTCTTTATATTTTTGTTAATGTAATTAAAAGGATGTCTAAATGATTCAGTCAATTCTCAATTATTCCTAATGGAGTGGATCAATATAGTTGGAGGGCCTGAAGTGGCAGCCCACATAGTTTCCTGATGGCTCATAAATCCACTCTCTTTATTGATGGTATACGGGCACCCTGCATAGTCTTCACATTGAAGAGAATTCACCAGTGCAAAGCCCTTGGGACTCTTAGAGGGTCAGCGTGTTCAACCCTCTTCTCTTGTACCCAAGGGAAATTTGGCTTAAATACGGCAAAACGCTGGACATAGGGCTCTCGTTCAGTGAGTTAACTGCGGTTGGGTCCATGGCCTGACAATGAGAAGAAAGAAGAAATGGTGTGCAGGTCGGAGTGATTATTCTATGGGGAAAGTCAACTCTCAGCTCTGAGTTAACTGCGGTTGAGAAGTTAGCTTCCTTCGATTTCAGACTAGAGTGTCTTCCTTACCCACTTCCTTAGTAGCTGAGTCAATCATGGGAAAGCATATTTGAATTTAACTCCCTACAACTGCTCCCGCCTATCCTTTAAGACAGGGGTCCCCAACCTCCGGGATCTCATGTCTGATGATCTGAGATGCAGCTAATGTAGTCATAATAGAGACAAAGTGCACAATAGATGGAATATACTTGAATCATCCTGAAACCATGTCCCTCCTTCCGGGTCTGTGGAAAACCAGTCTTCCACACGACCAGCCCCGCGTACCAAAAAGCTGGGGGACAGCTGCTTTCAGGGGTGGTGCAGCAGTTAAGTACTGAGCCAAAGTACCGAGTTAAGTCCTGAGTCAGACAAAACACAATATGGAAGGGAAAGTGGAAGCTGGACCCTGGTGAGTCAGCCAGTGGTATGCATTTTCACCAGCAGCACGTCAGTAATCTGGGGCAAGCACTCACTCAGAGTCCTACCTTACCACGAAAAGACCCCATGGGAGGCCAACAGTGGGAATCAGGCAGGATATCTACTCTCCGTATTCAGGATGCAAAACAGTACTTAAACTAAAGTCAGAAGGTAGTTGAAGAAAGAAAAAAGTGTCACGTGACAGGAAGCCTGAATTATTTATGGACTCTTTATATTTTTGTTAATGTAATTAAAAGGATGTCTAAATGATTCAGTCAATTCTCAATTATTCCTAATGGAGTGGATCAATATAGTTGGAGGGCCTGAAGTGGCAGCCCACATAGTTTCCTGATGGCTCATAAATCCACTCTCTTTATTGATGGTATACGGGCACCCTGCATAGTCTTCACATTGAAGAGAATTCACCAGTGCAAAGCCCTTGGGACTCTTAGAGGGTCAGCGTGTTCAACCCTCTTCTCTTGTACCCAAGGGAAATTTGGCTTAAAATGGTAACGGGACCACCAATGCCAAGGAGTGGGGGAGGGGTGTAACCATGGCTACGGACATAGTGATATAGAGCCCTGTGGCCTACATTTAACAGACGTCTTAAAAACAACTCGTGGCTTCACTTGGTGTCTTCTGTCCGCAGCCCCATCTTAGCTGACTTCTCCAAATAGGAGTAACAAACACCACCTACGGAGAACCTCCTCAGTACAAGTCGCAGATGGATTCAATACTCCCCCGTACGTAGGACTTAATGTTCTTTCATCTTTTCATGACTATTGATTGACAAGTTCCTTGAGGAAATAAGCAATTAGCAACGTTGATTTAAAAAATACATCACTGAGATTTGTGCTAGGAGAAGCAAAAGGCTTCCGTGGATCAATTCGGCAAGAGGGATGACAGAGCAACTTAAAAATAAAGTGTGAGCACAATCTGCAGAGAGGGGGCTGCCTGCCTCAGCACAGACACTGAAGACCCACAGAGCCTCTGTCCCCTCCAGAAGGGACAGCGCATCCTGCTCCAGAGAATTCCACAGAGGCGCCAGGCTTCCCTGCCTTGGCAGCTACAGGTTCATGGTTATCCCTCTCACCACCATCACGAACGAAATACCGATTTAGAACCTGCCTACTGAAGTTGAACAGGGCTTCCCCGGTGGCTCCATAGTAAAGAACCCATCTGCAACGCGGGAGACATGGGTTCAATCCCTGCATCGGAGAGATCCCCTGGAAGAAGAAATGGCAGCCCACTCCAGGATTCCTGCCTGGAGAATCCCATGGACAGAGGAGCCTGGTGGGCTACAGTCATGGGCTCGCAAAGAGTCAGAAGGTAGTTGAAGAAAGAAAAAAGTGTCACGTGACAGGAAGCCTGAATTATTTATGGACTCTTTATATTTTTGTTAATGTAATTAAAAGGATGTCTAAATGATTCAGTCAATTCTCAATTATTCCTAATGGAGTGGATCAATATAGTTGGAGGGCCTGAAGTGGCAGCCCACATAGTTTCCTGATGGCTCATAAATCCACTCTCTTTATTGATGGTATACGGGCACCCTGCATAGTCTTCACATTGAAGAGAATTCACCAGTGCAAAGCCCTTGGGACTCTTAGAGGGTCAGCGTGTTCAACCCTCTTCTCTTGTACCCAAGGGAAATTTGGCTTAAAATGGTAACGGGACCACCAATGCCAAGGAGTGGGGGAGGGGTGTAACCATGGCTACGGACATAGTGATATAGAGCCCTGTGGCCTACATTTAACAGACGTCTTAGAAACAACTCGTGGCTTCACTTGGTGTCTTCTGTCCGCAGCCCCATCTTAGCTGACTTCTCCAAATAGGAGTAACAAACACCACCTACGGAGAACCTCCTCAGTACAAGTCGCAGATGGATTCAATACTCCCCCGTACGTAGGACTTAATGTTCTTTCATCTTTTCATGACTATTGATTGACAAGTTCCTTGAGGAAATAAGCAATTAGCAACGTTGATTTAAAAAATACATCACTGAGATTTGTGCTAGGAGAAGCAAAAGGCTTCCGTGGATCAATTCGGCAAGAGGGATGACAGAGCAACTTAAAAATAAAGTGTGAGCACAATCTGCAGAGAGGGGGCTGCCTGCCTCAGCACAGACACTGAAGACCCACAGAGCCTCTGTCCCCTCCAGAAGGGACAGCGCATCCTGCTCCAGAGAATTCCACAGAGGCGCCAGGCTTCCCTGCCTTGGCAGCTACAGGTTCATGGTTATCCCTCTCACCACCATCACGAACGAAATACCGATTTAGAACCTGCCTACTGAAGTTGAACAGGGCTTCCCCGGTGGCTCCATAGTAAAGAACCCATCTGCAACACGGGAGACATGGGTTCAATCCCTGCATCGGAGAGATCCCCTGGAAGAAGAAATGGCAGCCCACTCCAGGATTCCTGCCTGGAGAATCCCATGGACAGAGGAGCCTGGTGGGCTACAGTCATGGGCTCGCAAAGAGTCAGACATTACTAAGAAAGTAAACAATAACTGCTGTATTTTAATACACACAGTGTTATTTTCTGATTTTGCCAAAGTGAAGTCAGCAAAGACATAAACGAGGTCTGTGGTGCCTCTCCATATTGCAAAGGGAAAAACTGCCCCACACTAACTCTCTCCAATCCCAGACCACGCCCTGAAATATCTATGAAAACAGTATTTAAACATTAAAAAAAAGAACCTGAGAGAGAAAACCCCTTGAGATGTTTCTGAAGGATAACACTGGTGGAACAGAAGGTCTTAGATTCCACAAGGCAGCATCCTCACAAAGCCAGCGGAGGAATGAGCCCGCTGGTAACCGCACAACCGGGCGCCGGGATAATTACAATAGCAACACTTGATTTCAAATCACAGAAAGAGTTACACTTGATCTTCTCGTTAGCAGAGGCTGTGCAGACAGCAGCATTAACTGTGAAATGTAAGGGCAGATAACAGCAGAAGTGAAAGGGAATTGTGTAAATCTAGTTAAGGAGCAAGTTTAGAAGATTATTTTCAATTACTGAGATAGCATCATGGTTCTCAGGAAAAAATGGGAAGGTTTGTTCTTTACACCACATATAGTATACGGAATCTAACACCACCACCTGCTTTCCAGCAATAATATCAGCCCGCAGTTAATACGCCTTGCTGCCACCCTCCCCTCCCCTTCTTTAAGTCATTTTCAATGATTGCTAGCACTCAGCTCTGTGAACAAAAAGTCACTTCAACAGGAAAAAAGGTTTTAAAAATATCCCTTCAGAAATCTAACATAATTGGAGGGATGACAGAGTTGTGAGCACAATCTGCAGAGAGGGGGCTGCCTGCCTCAGCACAGACACTGAAGACCCACAGAGCCTCTGTCCCCTCCAGAAGGGACAGCGCATCCTGCTCCAGAGAATTCCACAGAGGCGCCAGGCTTCCCTGCCTTGGCAGCTACAGGTTCATAGTTATCCCTCTCACCACCATCACGAACGAAATACCGATTTAGAACCTGCCTACTGAAGTTGAACAGGGCTTCCCCGGTGGCTCCATAGTAAAGAACCCATCTGCAACACGGGAGACATGGGTTCAATCCCTGCATCGGAGAGATCCCCTGGAAGAAGAAATGGCAGCCCACTCCAGGATTCCTGCCTGGAGAATCCCATGGACAGAGGAGCCTGGTGGGCTACAGTCATGGGCTCGCAAAGAGTCAGACATTACTAAGAAAGTAAACAATAACTGCTGTATTTTAATACACACAGTGTTATTTTCTGATTTTGCCAAAGTGAAGTCAGCAAAGACATAAACGAGGTCTGTGGTGCCTCTCCATATTGCAAAGGGAAAAACTGCCCCACACTAACTCTCTCCAATCCCAGACCACGCCCTGAAATATCTATGAAAACAGTATTTAAACATTAAAAAAAAGAACCTGAGAGAGAAAACCCCTTGAGATGTTTCTGAAGGATAACACTGGTGGAACAGAAGGTCTTAGATTCCACAAGGCAGCATCCTCACAAAGCCAGCGGAGGAATGAGCCCGCTGGTAACCGCACAACCGGGCGCCGGGATAATTACAATAGCAACACTTGATTTCAAATCACAGAAAGAGTTACACTTGATCTTCTCGTTAGCAGAGGCTGTGCAGACAGCAGCATTAACTGTGAAATGTAAGGGCAGATAACAGCAGAAGTGAAAGGGAATTGTGTAAATCTAGTTAAGGAGCAAGTTTAGAAGATTATTTTCAATTACTGAGATAGCATCATGGTTCTCAGGAAAAAAAAAATAGGAAGGTTTGTTCTTTACACCACATATAGTATACGGAATCTAACACCACCACCTGCTTTCCAGCAATAATATCAGTCCGCAGTTAATACGCCTTGCTGCCACCCTCCCCTCCCCTTCTTTAAGTCATTTTCAATGATTGCTAGCACTCAGCTCTGTGAACAAAAAGTCACTTCAACAGGAAAAAAGGTTTTAAAAAATATCCCCTTCAGAATAATTACTAAAGGCTTTAAGATTTTCAAGTGTCAAATATGCATAGCCTGGGAGACCTCTCAACGAGGGCCGCGGTCAGGCAGGTAAAGGATGCTTTGCTCTGTGGATGGAGTGGCCTTGGGTCACCTGTTGGAACATTTAACCCAGAATATCTGGGCCTCGGCCCCTGGTCACCTCGGCTCATGGAGGAACACAAACAGATCCATATGTCGCTCCAAATGCAAGCTACATCTCTAGCTCCAGGAGATAACCTCGTCAGGCAAAATCTCCCCTTGTCATCTGCTTTAACATGATTTGTGTAGAGGGTGCAAATGATATACTCAGAAAATAAAAATAAAAACAAAACCTAAATAGGCAACAAAAAAACTAGTTATAAAGGGCTTCCCTGGCGGTCCAGTGGTAAAGCACCCACCTGCAATGCCAGAGACATGGGTTCAATCCCCAGGTCGGGAAAATTCCCTGGAGAAGGAAATGGCAAGCCACTTCAGTATTGTTACCTGGGAAATGCCATGGACAGAGGAGCCTGGCGGGCTACAGTCCATGGGGTCACAAAGATTTAGACATGACTTAGCAACTAAACAACAACAAACAACATTGTGTAAAAGAGAAATGTCCCACTAGGAAGCAGAAGGGCTTGAACCTTCCTGACTCTGTCCCTGACAAGCTATGATCTTCCAAGCCTCACCTCCCTGGACTTGCAATACTTGCTATGTGTTCCCAAGGCTCCGACCCTTCCTACTACTCTCCTGTGTTTGCCTCCACTGCTGTGTCTGAGCGTTGAATCATTCATACCTTGTCTACCTGCAGACCCTCTTGAAGCCATTCATCTCTGAGAATGGCACCCCCACGCCTACCCAATGAATGACATCACACCATCTGCACCATTATACTTATGACACGGGTTAGTTATCTATGTCCGTCCATCTCCTCTTGCAGCCTCCGCACTCCTCGGGGACAGGGATCATCCCAATCGGAACTGTCACAACGTGGCAGAATATTCATGAAAAGTTCGTGCAATGAAGAATGAATCAATGAAGGAATGAATAAGGAGTTGATGTCACCAAACTCTGTGGCCTACTGGTGAGGACCCTACCCAGGTGGCTCCGATGGTAAAGACGCTGCCTGCCAAGCAGGAGACCTGGGTTTGATCCCTGGGTCAGGAAGACCCCTCTGGAGAAGGAAATGGCACCCCACTCCAGTCTTCCTGCCTGGAGAATGCCGTGGCCAGAGGAGCCTGGCGGGCTACCGTCCAAGGGATGGCAAAGAGTCAGACACGACTGAGCGGCAAACGCTTTTCACTTTCCACCGAATTTCTGTTTCATCATCTTTAAAGCTGAGCTAATACTCATGACTCAGTTCATTCAGGAGTCATGATGACTGAAAGATGAGTGGTGCTTTGCACATTGTTAGAGACTCTATAAAGGTACGCAGCGATGATGATAAAGATGGTAATATCCAAACCACACAGTGTACAAGTCCAGTATGATATCCCCACACAGAGTAGAAACATCACTATTCCCCATACGCACCACATACCTATGCTCAACTCCATTTCCATATTCTTTTCTCAGTAAGAGATATTAAAATTGTAGCAACAAAGGACACTTCACTGTCTTTTTTTTTTTTTTTTGGAGGGTAGGGTGGGGAGGGAGGGGGATGGGCGGGCCACTTGGTCTTTCATTTCTCCATTTTCATCTGTCTTTGTTTTTTGGCTCCTGTGGGCCTCCCATCGCGGTGGCCTCTGTCGTCGAGAGCACTGGCTGTGGGCGCATGCGCACCAGAGCTCCGGCTCGGTGATTGGACACATCGGTCCAGATGCTCCACAGCACGTGGGATCTTCCCAGGCCAGGGCTCGAACCGGCGCCCCTTGCACTGCAAGGCGGTATCTTTACCCACTGGACCACCAGGGGAAGCCCTTCACTGTCTTTAAAAAAAAGTTCTTCTGACACTGAATCTGAGTATTTGGAAGGCAGAGAGTCACCAGAGCTGCTGACACGTGCCTCTCCTCCCAGTACCGGGCGTCCCTGGCAGCGCGGAGGTGAGGCCTCTGCCTGGGAACACAGGCGCTGCTCCACCCGCAGGTGAGGAACATCGCTTGGAGGAGGCAACGGCTACCCACTCAGGTCTTCTTGCCTGGGGACTCCCATGGGAAGAGGAGCCTGGCGGGCTGCAGTCCACGGGGTTGCAAAGCATCGGATTAAACAGCCCGTTTGGGGCACGGATGCGTGACTCCTGAATCCTGCAGACTCCACCCCGTGCTGCCACGCCAAGAGCAGAACTGCCCATGTCCACGCCCCCCTGGAGCCCGGGACAGCTCTCTGCAGAGCCCCCGCGAGCTGAGAGACCTGACGGGGACCGCCGGCAGGAGGACCATGTTGCACCTGAGCCGTCAGAGTCTGAGGACCGTGGGCTCCTCAGCGACCTCCTCTCTTCCTACCCCAAATGCTCCCGTGTCACAGAAAGAGAAACAGTTCTCTCCCTTGTTCAAGACCACGGCTGCTGCATGGAAGAAATCCTACAGCGGTTCCATCAGCTGGAGGAAGCCTTGCATCCTATCCTCATGCAAGCCAGAGAGCCTCTCAGGCTGTGGGAGAGCCGGGCCTGTGAGCTACAGCTCGGCTGTGGAAGGACCTGCTCGATACCAAGCACACATACCTATCTTCTTTATTTCTTTTCTCAGTAAGAGATATTAAAATTGTAGCAACAAAGGACACTTCACTGTCTTTTTTTTTTTGGAGGGTAGGGTGGGAGGGAGGGGGATGGGCGGGCCACTTGGTCTTTCATTTCTCCATTTTCATCTGTCTTTGTTTTTTGGCTCCTGTGGGCCTCCCATCGAGGTGGCCTCTGTCGTCGAGAGCACTGGCTGTGGGCGCATGCGCACCAGAGCTCCGGCTCGGTGATTGGACACATCGGTCCAGATGCTCCACAGCACATGGGATCTTCCCAGGCCAGGGCTCGAACCGGCGCCCCTTGCACTGCAAGGCGGTATCTTTACCCACTGGACCACCAGGGGAAGCCCTTCACTGTCTTTAAAAAAAAGTTCTTCTGACACTGAATCTGAGTATTTGGAAGGCAGAGAGTCACCAGAGCTGCTGACACGTGCCTCTCCTCCCAGTACCGGGCGTCCCTGGCAGCGCGGAGGTGAGGCCTCTGCCTGGGAACACAGGCGCTGCTCCACCCGCAGGTGAGGAACATCGCTTGGAGGAGGCAACGGCTACCCACTCAGGTCTTCTTGCCTGGGGACTCCCATGGGAAGAGGAGCCTGGCGGGCTGCAGTCCACGGGGTTGCAAAGCATCGGATTAAACAGCCCGTTTGGGGCACGGATGCGTGACTCCTGAATCCTGCAGACTCCACCCCGTGCTGCCACGCCAAGAGCAGAACTGCCCATGTCCACGCCCCCCTGGAGCCCGGGACAGCTCTCTGCAGAGCCCCCGCGAGCTGAGAGACCTGACGGGGACCGCCGGCAGGAGGACCATGTTGCACCTGAGCCGTCAGAGTCTGAGGACCGTGGGCTCCTCAGCGACCTCCTCTCTTCCTACCCCAAATGCTCCCGTGTCACAGAAAGAGAAACAGTTCTCTCCCTTGTTCAAGACCACGGCTGCTGCATGGAAGAAATCCTACAGCGGTTCCATCAGCTGGAGGAAGCCTTGCATCCTATCCTCATTCAAGCCAGAGAGCCTCTCAGGCTGTGGGAGAGCCGGGCACTGTGAGCTACAGCTCGGCTGTGGAAGGACCTGCTCGGCTGCACGGATGCCTGAAAACCCATATGCTCACCACCGCATATGATTATTTTAAGGTGACCACAAAGAAAACCCTCTAAAATGATGCTCGTGTTCCAATATTGCCACTGCTCTGAAGAACTAAACAGGATTTCCCTGGTGGTGCAGTGGTTTCCAGTGCAGGGGGTGTGGGCTCGATCCCTGATCAGAGAACTGGGATCCTGCACGCCTGGTGGCCCAACAGCTGGGACATAAACAACAGGGGCAATGCTGTAACAACTGAGTAATTCAGTAAGGACTTTAAAAATGGTCTACAACAAAAAAGAAAAAAGAGGGCTTTGCTGGTAGCTCAGTGGGAAAGAGTTCGTCTGCCAATGCAGGAGACACGGTTCGATCCCTGATCTGGGAAGATTCCCACATGCTGCAGAGCAACTAAGCCCATGAGCCACAGCTATGGAGCCTGTGCTCTAGAGCCTCTGAGCTGCAACTATGGAGCCCTCCTGCCACAACTACTGAAGCCCGTGTGCCCTAGAGCCCGAGTTCCACAACAAGAGACATCACCACAACAAGAAGCCTGCTCACCTCAACCAGAGAGGAGCCCCCACTCCCCGCAACTAGAGAAGAGCCTGTGGCAGCACTGAAAACCCAGAACAGTCAAAAATAAATAAATAAATAAAATTTTTAAAAAAAGAAAAAAGAAGAACTACACAGATGTCATTGCTAAACGTGTAGATAGATTCAAAGTCAAGCTACGGCCAGTCAAAATCCTGCAAAAGAGCTAAGCAAATCTCCGACCGGCTGGAAGGCGGGCAACACTAGAGCCCTCATCCAAAGAATGAATAGCCCGTCCCAGCTGCAAGTGATCATCAGCGCGCTGGCCCATCAGCGGCCCGGCGACAGCTGCATCCACCGCTCAGCTCACCCAGAGAGTCACACTCTCCTGGTGCCAAAGTAAATGTCTCTCGTTAAAAAAAAAAAAATGCCCCATTGAAAATCACTCTCTCATCTGCATCCTTTCAACAGAACTGAAGCACACCTCACCAGCACAGAGCTCAGGCCTCTTGAATTAGCAGAGAACTATTTTTAACACATGAAGGATAAGATATGAAATTAGTTTCACAGAGAACAAGAACCTCGGAGATTATTTACTTTGCCTTAATTACTTTGACTCACCATTAATTTAGCTTTCCTAAGGCACTCAGTATTTCATGAGAAGATCTGGAGACTAAAGAGCCAGGAGCCCTGGCGTGTGCCACAGCATCTCCTACACGGAGCCCGGATGCCCTCGCTGGGCGTCCAAGGCCACTCCCAGGGCGCTGTTCAGGGACACGTTCGGTGGTGGTGTCTGTTGGTTTTCACCCCGGGACCAGGAGCTGCACCCTGAAGGACGCATGGAGCCAAAGGTTATTCAGCTTCTGTTCAACGCCTCGGTCCATACCACCACAAGGACTCAGAGCAACTCAGGCAGCTGCCAAATAGGGCAAGCCACAACCGCCTGGAGCCAAAGGGCGGCACGCGGGGCTGCACGCTTCAAGGCGTTTTTAATGATCAGAGCAACTGGGCCACGGAGTGGATTCCCAGGAAAGGCGACAGAGGAGCTCCTCTCGCAGATATTCAACAAAGACGTCATGAGAGCGGCCGAGGGACAGGAGGCGCTCAGCTCCCCCCGAAGCACATCCAACGTGCAGCCGCACACAGCTGGGCACCGGCTAAAGCCCCGCGTGCTCCCCCGGGGTTCTGCATCTGCTGTCCCCGGGCAGACCCCACCGACAAGGGCTGGGCCGGCAGCGGCCAGCAACAGCCTGGTTCCCAGATGCAAGCGGAGACTGGCTGAGATCACTCCACCTGCTGCTGCTCCCCGCACCCTCTGGCTCCACGTGGCCATCAGCCCTGAATCAGGGGTGGGGGGCAGCGGGCAGAGAGACACGGAGAGCCGGAGCCCTCCTTCTGACCCGCCATCAAAGGCCTCTTCCTGATTCTCCGGGTTAGAAGAACTGACCCTGTGTTACGAAATCCCATTCCTGCGCGTTTAAGCCATGACTTCTCTCTACGAAGCACGCTACGCCCTAACAGTGTCTTTTCCCGTGAAAAGCTCTTTTTCACTTTGAAACAATTGTGCTTTCTTTTCAAGCTGCCCTTCTGCTTCTTCTGTGGTGATGAGGATACGGTTTGACTTTGTCGAGCTGTATCCTTCGACGGAGCTGAACCCAAATCAACAAAGGTGCAGCCCAGGTTCACATGTCTCCAAAACTCCACCTGGCAACAAAATGTGGCCATGGAAATAGGCTTCTGGGATAAACATTTCTAATTTAACAACAATAATTTATATTTCTGCAGCAAATGCATAACTTTGAAACATGCCCTTAATAATCAGCCGTATCCGGGCGTCCAAACCCTCCCAGGGCGCTGTTCAGGGACACGTTCGGTGGTGGTGTCTGTTGGTTTTCACCCCGGGACCAGGAGCTGCACCCTGAAGGACGCATGGAGCCAAAGGTTATTCAGCTTCTGTTCAACGCCTCGGTCCATACCACCACAAGGACTCAGAGCAACTCAGGCAGCTGCCAAATAGGGCAAGCCACAACCGCCTGGAGCCAAAGGGCGGCACGCGGGGCTGCACGCTTCAAGGCGTTTTTAATGATCAGAGCAACTGGGCCACGGAGTGGATTCCCAGGAAAGGCGACAGAGGAGCTCCTCTCGCAGATATTCAACAAAGACGTCATGAGAGCGGCCGAGGGACAGGAGGCGCTCAGCTCCCCCCGAAGCACATCCAACGTGCAGCCGCACACAGCTGGGCACCGGCTAAAGCCCCGCGTGCTCCCCCGGGGTTCTGCATCTGCTGTCCCCGGGCAGACCCCACCGACAAGGGCTGGGCCGGCAGCGGCCAGCAACAGCCTGGTTCCCAGATGCAAGCGGAGACTGGCTGAGATCACTCCACCTGCTGCTGCTCCCCGCACCCTCTGGCTCCACATGGCCATCAGCCCTGAATCAGGGGTGGGGGGCAGCGGGCAGAGAGACACGGAGAGCCGGAGCCCTCCTCCTGACCCGCCATCAAAGGCCTCTTCCTGATTCTCCGGGTTAGAAGAACTGACCCTGTGTTACGAAATCCCATTCCTGCGCGTTTAAGCCATGACTTCTCTCTACGAAGCACGCTACGCCCTAACAGTGTCTTTTCCCGTGAAAAGCTCTTTTTCACTTTGAAACAACTGTGCTTTCTTTTCAAGCTGCCCTTCTGCTTCTTCTGTGGTGATGAGGATACGGTTTGACTTTGTCGAGCTGTATCCTTCGACGGAGCTGAACCCAAATCAACAAAGGTGCAGCCCAGGTTCACATGTCTCCAAAACTCCACCTGGCAACAAAATGTGGCCATGGAAATAGGCTTCTGGGATAAACATTTCTAATTTAACAACAATAATTTATATTTCTGCAGCAAATGCATAACTTTGAAACATGCTCACACATAATACGGAAGTGTGAAAGTGAAAGTGTGAGGAGCTCAGCCGTATCCGACGCCCTGTGATCCCATGGACCAGAGTGCTGCAGGCTCCTCTGTCCATGGGATTCTCCAGACAAGAATACTGGAGCAGGCTGCCATGCTGTCGATCTTCCCGACCCAGGGATCGAATCCAGGTCCCCCACATTACAGGCTGATTGTTTATCATCTGAGCCACCACGGAAGCCCAAGAATACTGGACCAGGTAGCCATTCCCTTCTTTGGGGGATCCTCCTGACCCAGGGATCGAACCTGGGTCTCCTGCATTGCAGGCAGATTCCTTCCTGTCTGAGTCACCAAGGAAGCCTGTACTTGATGTACTTTCTCCCATGTGGCCCCTTCCCATGAGCCTCCTGCTCACACAATGGCCACCCTGCAGTCATGTCCCACAGGGAGGTCTGTCCTCTCAGTCCCTGTTAATGCAGCAACTCTGTGGGTGTCCCTGCCGCTTTCTGGGTCACACACCTCGTTTGTGCCATTGGCACTTTCAGCCCCTGTTATCATTTACAAATCTCAGGTGACTCTCTTAGCTGCCATGTTAATTTTTTTTCTTTTTGGCCACTTCTATTGGTCTTTCATTTATCCATTTTCATCCATCTTTGTTCTTTGGCCCGTGTGGGCCTCCCATCGCGGTGGCCTCTGTTGTCACAGAGCACCGGCTCTGGGCGCATGCGCTCCAGAGCTCCAGCTCGGTGATTGGACACATCGGTCCAGCCGCTCCGTGGCACGTGGGATCTTCTCAGGCCAGGGATCGAACCGGCGCCCCTTGCACTGCAAGGCGGTGTCCTTACCCACTGGACCACCAGGGAAGCCCTGCTATCTTAATTTTAATACAAGACGTTACATTCCTTCTTTGGCATCATCAGAAAAAACAAAGCTCGATGTTATGAGTCATTTCTACCAGGTAGAGAAGGAGCCTCAGAGAACAGTGTAGCAGAAGACAGGGTTTAAAGTTCCTACCTCTTCCCTAGCTACCGAATAAAATGCAGCCCAGGTTCACATGTCTAAAACCCCAAAATTAAATACGGGATAAACATTTCTAATTTAACAACAATAATTTATATTTCTGCAGCAAATGCATAACTTTGAAACATGCTCACATAATACGGAAGTGTGAAAGTGAATGTGTGAGGAGCTCAGCCGTATCCGACGCCCTGTGATCCCATGGACCAGAGTGCTGCAGGCTCCTCTGTCCATGGGATTCTCCAGACAAGAATACTGGAGCAGGCTGCCATGCTGTCGATCTTCCCGACCCAGGGATCGAATCCAGGTCCCCCACATTACAGGCTGATTGTTTATCATCTGAGCCACCACGGAAGCCCAAGAATACTGGACCAGGTAGCCATTCCCTTCTTTGGGGGATCCTCCTGACCCAGGGATCGAACCTGGGTCTCCTGCATTGCAGGCAGATTCCTTCCTGTCTGAGTCACCAAGGAAGCCTGTACTTGATGTACTTTCTCCCATGTGGCCCCTTCCCATGAGCCTCCTGCTCACACAATGGCCACCCTGCAGTCATGTCCCACAGGGAGGTCTGTCCTCTCAGTCCCTGTTAATGCAGCAACTCTGTGGGTGTCCCTGCCGCTTTCTGGGTCACACACCTCGTTTGTGCCATTGGCACTTTCAGCCCCTGTTATCATTTACAAATCTCAGGTGACTCTCTTAGCTGCCATGTTAATTTTTTTTCTTTTTGGCCACTTCTATTGGTCTTTCATTTATCCATTTTCATCCATCTTTGTTCTTTGGCCCGTGTGGGCCTCCCATCGCGGTGGCCTCTGTTGTCACAGAGCACCGGCTCTGGGCGCATGCGCTCCAGAGCTCCAGCTCGGTGATTGGACACATCGGTCCAGCCGCTCCGTGGCACGTGGGATCTTCTCAGGCCAGGGATCGAACCGGCGCCCCTTGCACTGCAAGGCGGTGTCCTTACCCACTGGACCACCAGGGAAGCCCTGCTATCTTAATTTTAATACAAGACGTTACATTCCTTCTTTGGCATCATCAGAAAAAACAAAGCTCGATGTTATGAGTCATTTCTACCAGGTAGAGAAGGAGCCTCAGAGAACAGTGTAGCAGAAGACAGGGTTTAAAGTTCCTACCTCTTCCTCCTACCGGCCATGACAGTGGACCTGTTACTCATTCTTTTGGAGCTTTGGTTTATTCTTATCACTGATGTAAGAAAAGGCTGCCATAAGGATAAAAAAGGATGGCATGTGCAACTGTGCCTGAAAATACTAAGATGCTAACTTGTAATTCTCCTGCAATCTAGCCCCCCACACACACACCATATTCATTCGCACTAACCAAGGCTATCCCCACAGTCAGCATCTCTCTGCCACTGGGTCCCTGAAAATGTGTATTTCCAGAAGCTGCTCCCTTCCTCCAGTGGGTGACCAAGGCACATCCTCCCCATCCCAGAGCACACGGGTTTCCACGCTAGCTTTTTGCTACAAAATTCGACTGCAAGAAGTCCAGACGGACTGCAGGGGACAGCGCCGGGTACAGGCGTGAGTGGCCGCTCTCGCCTGGCACTTTGCCATCGCGTCTGCTCTGTCTTCATGTCCCCCTGAGATGACAGGTGGACAGGAAAAGAGGGATGGCCAAGCGCGAGCTGATGCCACGATGCCAGGGGCCACTAGGGGCCCCCAGTGCGCCTTCCCTGGGCCGCCGCCCATCGAGCACCACCTTGCAGCTGGTAGAATCCGTCCTTTCCTCTTCGCCTTCCTGGTGAAACATTTTACACCACAGAAGCTCTGATTCATCTTCAATTCTGTCACGTCAAATCTGTCTTGCTCAGAGACATGGTGACATCTGAAATTCTGCTGTAAATCTGAAGTCTCTGCCTAATGATTCAAAAGCTTGAGAAAAAGAGGGGGCTCCCAATAGGATTTCATCGTATAATTGGCAAAAGGGTGGTTTTAGAGCTTGGATCACTTATGCCTGTTAGATGGAGGGTGGATGTACCTATTGATCCAGAAACTCTTCTAAAAAGAATTTACCCCAGTGAGATTACTGCATACATGTAACATGGTATGTGTACAAGCAGGCTTAGCAAAGCAAGGATTTTTTTCGATGGAAAAACCAAACAACTTAAATGTCTTTCAGTAAACCTGGAGTAGGGGCTTCCCTGTTCGCTCAGTGGTAAAGAACTCACCTGCCAATGCAAGAGATGAGGGTCTGATCCCTGGTAGGGGAAGATCCCCTGGAGGAGGGCATGGCAACCCACTCCAGTGTTCTTGCCTGGAGAATCCCATGGACAGAGGAACCTGGCGGGCTGCCGTCCACTGGGTCGCGAAAGAGTCGGAGACAACTTAGTGACTAAAGAACAACAAAGCCTGGGGTAAATTCTAACAGACACTGTGAGCCACCTCCTAGGCAAGCTGTGGCCATTCTTGTCCAGCAGAACCTGAGCTTCCTTGCACAGAGTTTAGGTTGGACGAGCATGACCTTCTACCCAAATCTGAGGCCGTCAGCGCATGTCTCTGCCCTGGCTGTTTTTACCCACGATGATCCAAGTAGAAGGAAGCCAGGATATTTTTTTCTTTTATGATGATTTGTTTATTTGATGATTAAGAGCAGCTCTCTTTCACTGGACAGTGAACGGGGCCCCTAGGATTGCAGCTATTTTGCCACCATGAGGAGCAAGAAAAAGTGCAGGAAAAAAAAAATTCAAAAGATATCCTAAATCCTGACAAAATCATGCCCGAAGCCCCTACTTATAGGATTTTTCAGTATCTTCTATTATTCAAGCTAGTTCACTCTGGGATTTGCATTACTTAACAATGAAAAGCATCCACACAACTTTGCAGTCATTAAAAAGATTAAGATATATTTGTTGATATGGAAGGATGCCCAGCACACATCATTAGAACAGCATAGCAGATTACTGAATAGCATGCACAGCAAAATTGCTTTTATTTAGAATTTCATCTGCTGTACCTTGTGTGTGTGTGTGTGTACGTATGTATGTGAATATGTTATATATATATGCATAGATATTTATATATAGAGAAAGAGAGAAATGCCTTGAAGAATTTTACTTAAAGGTCAACCGTGGTTAGTTCCAGTATTTCTGAAGAAGTTTCCTTTCCCTTTTGTATTCTTCCATGATGTTTGCTCTTATATAACGATATGTAATTGGGGGCCACAGAAAAACATCAAGTTTTTTTTAAAAAAGCTATTCACCGATTCAGTTTCTCTTTAGCATAAAAGAAGTGGACAATTTTGCCTCATATCCCTCTCCAAAGCAAAGTGTTCCAAGGGAAAAAAAAAAATTGATGCTAGCCAGACACTCAAAATATTCTATCATTATAAAATTCCATGATGAAGCAGTGAAACCACATTGAGATCTGAATTTGTTCATGCTGCAAAAAAAAACCCAGCCAGAGGTGCCTAAGCAAGCGTCTGTCTAGGACAGTGGAAATAATATTAATCAAAATGAAACATCTTAAAGAAGCTGAGCGCTTCATTTTCCAAAAAGGGAAAGTGGGGGTGGAGGAGGGCAGAAGGGACCGAGAGGGTGATACACACAGCTGCTTCCAGAAAAAGCAGGTGCCAGAGAGCAGAGAAAGTGCACAGGGCTGGAGCTGTGGGCGCCCGCATGCTCACACGCACAGGGTTTAACCCCTGATGGCCGCTGGACATACACAGCCTTTTCTCGTTGGGGATGACCACCCCCAGCTGTGGAAAACCCCACCCCAGCAGCGGAGGACCTCAGCTATTTTGCCACCATGAGGAGCAAGAAAAAGTGCAGGAAAAAAAAAATTCAAAAGATATCCTAAATCCTGACAAAATCATGCCCGAAGCCCCTACTTATAGGATTTTTCAGTATCTTCTATTATTCAAGCTAGTTCACTCTGGGATTTGCATTACTTAACAATGAAAAGCATCCACACAACTTTGCAGTCATTAAAAAGATTAAGATATATTTGTTGATATGGAAGGATGCCCAGCACACATCATTAGAACAGCATAGCAGATTACTGAATAGCATGCACAGCAAAATTGCTTTTATTTAGAATTTCATCTGCTGTACCTTGTGTGTGTGTGTGTGTACGTATGTATGTGAATATGTTATATATATATGCATAGATATTTATATATAGAGAAAGAGAGAAATGCCTTGAAGAATTTTACTTAAAGGTCAACCGTGGTTAGTTCCAGTATTTCTGAAGAAGTTTCCTTTCCCTTTTGTATTCTTCCATGATGTTTGCTCTTATATAACGATATGTAATTGGGGGCCACAGAAAAACATCAAGTTTTTTTTAAAAAAGCTATTCACCGATTCAGTTTCTCTTTAGCATAAAAGAAGTGGACAATTTTGCCTCATATCCCTCTCCAAAGCAAAGTGTTCCAAGGGAAAAAAAAAAATTGATGCTAGCCAGACACTCAAAATATTCTATCATTATAAAATTCCATGATGAAGCAGTGAAACCACATTGAGATCTGAATTTGTTCATGCTGCAAAAAGAAACCCAGCCAGAGGTGCCTAAGCAAGCGTCTGTCTAGGACAGTGGAAATAATATTAATCAAAATGAAACATCTTAAAGAAGCTGAGCGCTTCATTTTCCAAAAAGGGAAAGTGGGGGTGGAGGAGGGCAGAAGGGACCGAGAGAGGGTGATACACACAGCTGCTTCCAGAAAAAGCAGGTGCCAGAGAGCAGAGAAAGTGCACAGGGCTGGAGCTGTGGGCGCCCGCATGCTCACACGCACAGGGTTTAACCCCTGATGGCCGCTGGACATACACAGCCTTTTCTCGTTGGGGATGACCACCCCCCAGCTGTGGACCTAACCTCACCCCCAGCAGCGAGGCCCAGGACCGTCCCCTTAAGCTCTCCAGAGGTAGAAAACTCAATGGTTGTGGAAACTCGGTTCTAAAGATGTCATTTAACCAAACATATTACATAAACTGTTGAGAGGAAGAGAAGTATTTGGAAGATCGAAACACCATGAGGGTAGAATCACCTGAGTGGCTTAGACTTGGCGGGAAGTGCCACCCCTGGAGGAAGCACTGGTTAGAAAAATGCACCAAAGGCAAACGGAAAACTGGCGTCAAAGACAAGAGTCTTTATCTGCTTGTCGGTGATTCTCACTGCAGCTTGTAGGATTTTCTGACTATGGGACCTCTAAAACTCCGGCTGGAAAGTCAGTTCATTGGAGGACACATCTCTTTAAAGTCAAATGAATCTTGTAAGTATACGGTAACTCCAAAAGTACAGGGTGGTTTGTTTCACAAGTTAATTTCCTGCAGTTGTTTGGTTTCTTTTACAATAAATTAGGCTTCCCGGGTAGCTTAGTGGCAAAGGATCTGCATGCCAAGTAGGAGACGCTGGTTTGATCCCTGGGTTGGGAAGATCCCCTGGAGAAGGATATGGCAACCCACTCCAGTATTCTAGTCTGGGAAAGCCCATGGACAGAGGAGCCTGGCGGGCCACAGTCCATGGGGTTGCAGAAGCTTTGGACACGACTTAGCAATGAAACAACACAGTATGTTACTATGTGGCACCTACGTTTTCTCTCACGATAATGACATTGTTCACAGTCAGTCACCATTTAATGCTGGGGGAGTCACAATACTCCATGAAAGAAAAGAATCCAAAACAGACAGCATGCATAAAACTGTATTACACATTCGCCTTTGGGATCAAGTACATCTTGGCAAAGCACCTCTTCCACTCAAAGTCACTTAGTCTGCCCTAGGTTAGCCACTTCCCTATTCGGTATCTCGTTCTGATTCATCCCACTTGGATGGACTGCTGGCAACCTTCAACCTGAAGGGCCATGAGAATGAAGACAGTAAACAGTTCTCAAACCTCCATTCCAGTAAGAATCCCTTAGGGACCCTCCTCTGTTGTTCTGCATCAGTCTCTTGAGGCGGGCTTAAGAAACCGTAGTTCGAACAAGCATATTCCACAAATCTGAACAGGGTATGGTTCATCCTTTGGGATATGGTGATGCAGGTTATTAGAGAGGGACCACGGTCACTTACAGATCCTCAAACCTGACCACAGGACTCTCGCTTGGCTCACCTATTCTGCACATCTCCGTCACTATTCTTGCCCTTGGTCCAGGCAGCCCGACACCCCCTCTCCCTGGAGTCGACCCTAATCCCCCAGTTGGCTGTCTTGCTTCCACTCATTTTTAAATTTTTTTTTTAAATCTTGGCCTCTCTTATTGGTTTCTTGCCTCCACTCTGGACCTCTCTGATCCCTTCTGCAGAAACTTGCTAGAACGATCTTACACCTTACACGTCATACTACACCACTCCCCCTAAAGCCCTTCAATAACTGCTCATTGGAGAGCGATTTCCATGCTGGGTGATGAAAATGTTTCAGAGTAGGCAACTGCACAGCATTGTGACGATACAAAATGCCACAGAAAGATTCACTTGAAAATGGTTCATCTTAGGTTATATAAATTTCACCCCAATTGAAAAAAAAAAAAAAAAAAAACTGTCCATGGTGCCCCAATGAGCCTGGGCTAAAAACCAAATTCCTTGGCTTGGCCTGGCCGGTCTCGCATCACCAGACCCCAGCCTCCACCTGAGCAGCCTCACTCCAGCCACGCCGGCACCTTCCAGTCACTTTTGCTCCCCATCTGCGCTTCATACATGGGGCGCTCCCCACCTGGCCCCACTGGGATAACCCCAACCAACCGTCACCACCCTTATGGTATCTTTCCAGAGAAACATGGTCTTTCCCACGAACTGATCGTGAGCTCCAATTACATGAGGATGTTCATTTGACTTGATACTCTTCCCAGTAAACTATGGGCGCGGGGCTTTTCGTCTACTACGGCACTCCCAACACCTGGCAGGAACCTGGCAACCATACATTTATTTGGCACAAAGATTATACAGCACGCTTTCCCACCAAAATATTAAATTTCTACTACAAACTTGAGTATCGAGCTAGGTCACGATATGATGTGAGATTTAAAATATCAATGTCAACCTTATTAATAACTAGATGAGAAACACCATAAACTACTTAGGGCCAACTCAACCAGTACAGAGAATACCCACCGGACACAGAACGCGACCTCTCTGCCTCCTTCCTCCCCTGCTCTGCGTCTCTGGGCAGCATCAACTCCCTGATGCTCAAGAAAAGTCCATTTCAAAACTCTCTCCTGGTGCCACAGCACATCGCCGAATAATAAGGAAGGAAACAGAGACTGTATTTCTGCAGAAAATTGCAGCTTAACCAAGTAAAAGACGAAGCTTCGGAAGGATGTCAGGAGAAACCATGGGCCGCTCTCACATGGGCACTGCTTTCTTAAAGGAAAACACAGAGTGTCTGACCTGGAAAGAAAGGATCCTGAACTGGGAGTGTTCTGAGAGATATTTTTTAGGGATATAGAGGAGAAAGTCACATAAGAGTAAGGCATAATTGGTGCTTTGTTACTAAACAAATTGTTCTTTAGTGATTATAGGTGTGCAAGTGATTTATTCTTTCCAAACTCGGGTTTGTATTCATTGGAACCCTAATTTGTCCATAAGGTTTAAGTGTGTCTTAATTACTTCCTTCAAAGCTTCTATCCATTGAAAATAAGCTTCTTTCTCTCTCATTGTCAGCTCACTCAGGGCCTCTGATCCACAGTCCTCACGCCCAGCTCTCGCCTCTTGGGCTCACGGTGGAGAGCAGAGCCCAGTGCGTGACTCAGCCCCAAGAAATCCATCCACATAAAACGGAGCACCAGCCCTGTTATCCCCACCCCAAGACCAGGAGAACATCAGGACCTGAGCCATGGGCTACTTTTCAATACTTAAACTCTCCTCTAGCCAAAGTTTTCAGCATCTCCAAGCTCCCGTCCTTAGACCTGGTGGTGACTTGCACGGCTGTGAATTCAGAGGCACTCCCTGTGTGTGCTACGGGCTTCCCAGGTGGCTCAGTGGTAAAGAATCCACCTGCTGATGCAGGAGACATGGGTTCAATCCCTGCGTCGGAAAGATCCCCTGGAAAAGGGCATGGCAACCCATTCCAGAATTCTTGTCTGGTAAATCCCATGGACAGAGAAGCCAGGTGGGCTACCGTCCATGAGGTCACGGAGAGTCCGACAGCCGGGCACAGACAGAGCAGGGCACCCGTGTGATGCAATGTCAAGAGGTTTGCTCCTGGCATTTGAGGATGGGGTACCTACAACCGGGCTGTGTGTGTGACCTCTTTGACCTCTTTGTTGGAGACAGCTTGAAAGCTTGTTCCTGGCTCTCTGTGCTTGGCTGGGGACCCCCAGGAGAAGGGACAGAGCTGCCCCTGTGGACAATGACGGGCCCCATATGGAAGCAACCAGCAAGACTGTTCTCCACTGGGGGGAGGAGCCTGGACACAGGCCTGAAGGCAGTAAGGGCCTGGCGAAAATTGCAGCTTAACCAAGTAAAAGACGAAGCTTCGGAAGGATGTCAGGAGAAACCATGGGCCGCTCTCACATGGGCACTGCTTTCTTAAAGGAAAACACAGAGTGTCTGACCTGGAAAGAAAGGATCCTGAACTGGGAGTGTTCTGAGAGATATTTTTTAGGGATATAGAGGAGAAAGTCACATAAGAGTAAGGCATAATTGGTGCTTTGTTACTAAACAAATTGTTCTTTAGTGATTATAGGTGTGCAAGTGATTTATTCTTTCCAAACTCGGGTTTGTATTCATTGGAACCCTAATTTGTCCATAAGGTTTAAGTGTGTCTTAATTACTTCCTTCAAAGCTTCTATCCATTGAAAATAAGCTTCTTTCTCTCTCATTGTCAGCTCACTCAGGGCCTCTGATCCACAGTCCTCACGCCCAGCTCTCGCCTCTTGGGCTCACGGTGGAGAGCAGAGCCCAGTGCGTGACTCAGCCCCAAGAAATCCATCCACATAAAACGGAGCACCAGCCCTGTTATCCCCACCCCAAGACCAGGAGAACATCAGGACCTGAGCCATGGGCTACTTTTCAATACTTAAACTCTCCTCTAGCCAAAGTTTTCAGCATCTCCAAGCTCCCGTCCTTAGACCTGGTGGTGACTTGCACGACTGTGAATTCAGAGGCACTCCCTGTGTGTGCTACGGGCTTCCCAGGTGGCTCAGTGGTAAAGAATCCACCTGCTGATGCAGGAGACATGGGTTCAATCCCTGCGTCGGAAAGATCCCCTGGAAAAGGGCATGGCAACCCATTCCAGAATTCTTGTCTGGTAAATCCCATGGACAGAGAAGCCAGGTGGGCTACCGTCCATGAGGTCACGGAGAGTCCGACAGCCGGGCACAGACAGAGCAGGGCACCCGTGTGATGCAATGTCAAGAGGTTTGCTCCTGGCATTTGAGGATGGGGTACCTACAACCGGGCTGTGTGTGTGACCTCTTTGACCTCTTTGTTGGAGACAGCTTGAAAGCTTGTTCCTGGCTCTCTGTGCTTGGCTGGGGACCCCCAGGAGAAGGGACAGAGCTGCCCCTGTGGACAATGACGGGCCCCATATGGAAGCAACCAGCAAGACTGTTCTCCACTGGGGGGAGGAGCCTGGACACAGGCCTGAAGGCAGTGCCCAAGGCCACCGTGCCGGCTGGCCGCCAGCATGGCTTCCTCTGACGTGGCTTCTTTCATTTCATACCTGAAGATGCCATTGGAGTCTGATTCCCTTCTACTCAAAGCCTCCTCACTAACGTTCTCACCAGCGGCTTTAGTGCAGAACCACACACACTTCTACAGGAGAGGAGGAGGAGGAGTTGGTGACACATTCAGAAAGCATCTTAGTGCAGAAAGTGAAGTGCCTGCAACACCAGGTCCTCATACAGCACAGGTTATTGCTGTTGTTGTTGTTCTTAGTCTCAAAGTTGTGTCCTATTTTTTGGCAACGCCATGAATGGTAGCCCACTTGGCTCCTCTGTCCATGGGATTTCCCAGGCAAGAATACTGGAATGGGTAGCCATTTCCTTCTCCAGGGAATCTTTCCCACCCAAGGACTGAATCTGAGTCTCTTGCATTGGCAAGTGGATTCGTTACAACTGAGCCACCAGGGACGCCCAACAGAGGTATCATCTATAAACCAAAGTAGGTTCAAGAATGAGTCCTGGGCTTCCCTGGTCCAGTGGGTAAGGACACCACCTTGCAGTGCAAGGGGCGCCGGTTCGATCCCTGGCCTGGGAGGATCCCACGTGCCACGGAGCGGCTGGACCGATGTGTCCAATTGCCAAGCTGAGGCTCTGGAGCGCATGCGCCCATAGCCAGTGCTCTGCGACAACAGAGGCCACCGCGATGGGAAGGCCCACACGGGCCAAAGAACAAAGATGGATGAAGAAAAACCTAGATAAATGAAAGACCAAGAGAAGTGGCCCCCCCCAAAAAAGAATGAGTCCTGAGACCAATATGTTAATATGGCCATAGGGATATTACACACAGAGCTGAGGTCCACTGGCAGAAAATAAGGCAGGGATGGTTATAAAAAGAGGAGCTCAAGGACAGACTTACAAGGACACCAGGGGAGGTTGCCAAAATGCAGAATATATCTGACAAAGAGAAATTAGCCCTTGGGAAACCGGAGCCTAAGAGATGAACAGTCAGTGAACGGATGGAGACTCCTGGTGGGAGGGTTGACACTCAGAACACAGGTACTCTCTGCCAGACCCGGAGTCAGCCGGATTTGTGCAGTGGAAGAAGCCAGAACGTCAGAGAGAGGCAAACCTCATTAGATTTATATCATTCCCACGCGTTGAGGAGCAGGGGACTGTCTCACTAAGAAAACAGGAATCTCTACAAGTATTCTTCATGCAGGAAATTTAAGAGAAAGAATGGGCTGCTCAGGTGTGAGGAGGAGCAGAGAGCCTGCACAGGATAGTGAGATGGTCCAGAGATCAGCAAGAGCAGGAAGCTGCCGCCTCCCCTAGGCTGAGAGCAGGCAATAGAAGCAGGTGCTGCTGCTGCTGGCGTCCACGGGCCAAGGTCACTTGTGAGCCGCTGGAACCAGAGATGGTCTGTCAGGCTTGAGTGCTGCTACCGGGGCGGAGCGCCACTGCCAGGGATACCCCAGGAAGCTGGAGGAAAGAAAAACACACCCTCTCTGGCTTTGCCCTTCGCCCTGCTGTCTCCCACGGGCTGAACACAGCAAGGCAGCTGACGCAGAGACCGGGGAGAGCAGCCTGCAGCGGCGAGCCCCAGGACACCGAGCCGAGGGGTACGCCAGGGCCTGGGCAAAAGGGACGCCCAACAGAGGTATCATCTATAAACCAAAGTAGGTTCAAGAATGAGTCCTGGGCTTCCTGGTCCAGTGGGTAGGACACCACCTTGCAGTGCAAGGCGCCGGTTCGATCCCTGGCCTGGGAGGAGCCCACGTGCCACGGAGCGGCTGGACCGATGTGTCCAATTGCCAAGCTGGAGCTCTGGAGCGCATGCGCCCATAGCCAGTGCTCTGCGACAACAGAGGCCACCGCGATGGGAAGGCCCACACGGGCCAAAGAACAAAGATGGATGAAGAAAAACCTAGATAAATGAAAGACCAAGAGAAGTGGCCCCCCCCAAAAAAGAATGAGTCCTGAGACCAATATGTTAATATGGCCATAGGGATATTACACACAGAGCTGAGGTCCACTGGCAGAAAATAAGGCAGGGATGGTTATAAAAAGAGGAGCTCAAGGACAGACTTACAAGGACACCAGGGGAGGTTGCCAAAATGCAGAATATATCTGACAAAGAGAAATTAGCCCTTGGGAAACCGGAGCCTAAGAGATGAACAGTCAGTGAACGGATGGAGACTCCTGGTGGGAGGGTTGACACTCAGAACACAGGTACTCTCTGCCAGACCCGGAGTCAGCCGGATTTGTGCAGTGGAAGAAGCCAGAACGTCAGAGAGAGGCAAACCTCATTAGATTTATATCATTCCCACGCGTTGAGGAGCAGGGGACTGTCTCACTAAGAAAACAGGAATCTCTACAAGTATTCTTCATGCAGGAAATTTAAGAGAAAGAATGGGCTGCTCAGGTGTGAGGAGGAGCAGAGAGCCTGCACAGGATAGTGAGATGGTCCAGAGATCAGCAAGAGCAGGAAGCTGCCGCCTCCCCTAGGCTGAGAGCAGGCAATAGAAGCAGGTGCTGCTGCTGCTGGCGTCCACGGGCCAAGGTCACTTGTGAGCCGCTGGAACCAGAGATGGTCTGTCAGGCTTGAGTGCTGCTACCGGGGCGGAGCGCCACTGCCAGGGATACCCCAGGAAGCTGGAGGAAAGAAAAACACACCCTCTCTGGCTTTGCCCTTCGCCCTGCTGTCTCCCACGGGCTGAACACAGCAAGGCAGCTGACGCAGAGACCGGGGAGAGCAGCCTGCAGCGGCGAGCCCCAGGACACCGAGCCGAGGGGTACGCCAGGGCCACTGGGACAGGACCAGGGGTGGCTGTGTGCCACCATAAGCAAGCTTCTTTCCCAACTGGCATTGTTTTCAAAAGTTGGCTTTCTGGGGCTTCCCTGGTGGCTCAGCAGGAAAGAATCCACCTGTCCGTGCAGGAAACATGGGTTCGATCCCTGATCTGGGAAGATGCCACATGCCAAAGGGGCCACTGAGCCCCTGAGCCACAATGACCGAGCCTGTGCTCTGGAGCCCGGGAGCTGCAGGGACTGAAGCCCAAGCCCTGGAGCCCGAGTTCCACCACCCAAGGCACAACCACAGAGAGAAGTCTGAGTGCCTCAGCGAGAGAGCAGCCCCTTGTCGCTGCAACTAGAAAAAAGCCCTCTCACAGCAACAAAGACCCAGCGCAGCCAAAAATAAATAAATAAAATTATTAAAAAAAAAAAAAAAAAAAAAAGGTCTGCTCCCTGCCATAGAATGGTCACATAGGAATAAATTAAACGGAAGCGATGCCTGTCAGAATGGCCTTATTGACCTTCTTGCCACATGCAGCTGGCCTGGATCTGCTCTGCACAATTCCTGAGTTGCACAGCATAGAGAATTTGTTGTATACTAATACTCTTCCTTTTGTTACAATTAATCCAGGACTAGTCTTCACAAGTGCATTTTCCCCAAAAAATCCTCAGAGAAAAAGCGGGTGGGGGAGGCTCTTTGGGAAAAAAAATTTTTTTAAATATAAGTATATAAATAGGAGAAACCATACAGAAGCATGCCTAGGGGCACATACCCACACAAATGAGCCCAAGTGAAACTGGGAACATCTGACTTAGACTGGCCTCCAGCCACCCGGGTCTTGGCTGGGCGCTGCCCCAGAACTCTGCAAGAGGAGAGGAGCCGCAGCACATGGGGATGAGAGGAGGCGTGGGGAGGCGCTACTACCACAGGCCGGGCTTCCTGGGTAGCCCAGTGGTTAGGACGCCACACTCATATACGGAGGCTGGGGTTCTATCCTGGTCGGAACGAAGATTCTGCATGCCATGCAGCCAAAAACATTTAAAAATAAATCTGCCTAGGGCCCCAGCGCCACTGCCAGGGATACCCCAGGAAGCTGGAGGAAAGAAAAACACACCCTCTCTGGCTTTGCCCTTCGCCCTGCTGTCTCCCACGGGCTGAACACAGCAAGGCAGCTGACGCAGAGACCGGGGAGAGCAGCCTGCAGCGGCGAGCCCCAGGACACCGAGCCGAGGGGTACGCCAGGGCCACTGGGACAGGACCAGGGGTGGCTGTGTGCCACCATAAGCAAGCTTCTTTCCCAACTGGCATTGTTTTCAAAAGTTGGCTTTCTGGGGTTTCCCCTGGTGGCTCAGCAGGAAAGAATCCACCTGTCCGTGCAGGAAACATGGGTTCGATCCCTGATCTGGGAAGATGCCACATGCCAAAGGGGCCACTGAGCCCCTGAGCCACAATGACCGAGCCTGTGCTCTGGAGCCCGGGAGCTGCAGGGACTGAAGCCCAAGCCCTGGAGCCCGAGTTCCACCACCCAAGGCACAACCACAGAGAGAAGTCTGAGTGCCTCAGCGAGAGAGCAGCCCCTTGTCGCTGCAACTAGAAAAAAGCCCTCTCACAGCAACAAAGACCCAGCGCAGCCAAAAATAAATAAATAAATCTTTAAAAAAAAAAAAAAAAAAAAGGTCTGCTCCCTGCCATAGAATGGTCACATAGGAATAAATTAAACGGAAGCGATGCCTGTCAGAATGGCCTTATTGACCTTCTTGCCACATGCAGCTGGCCTGGATCTGCTCTGCACAATTCCTGAGTTGCACAGCATAGAGAATTTGTTGTATACTAATACTCTTCCTTTTGTTACAATTAATCCAGGACTAGTCTTCACAAGTGCATTTTCCCCAAAAAATCCTCAGAGAAAAAGCGGGTGGGGGAGGCTCTTTGGGAAAAAAAATTTTTTTAAATATAAGTATATAAATAGGAGAAACCATACAGAAGCATGCCTAGGGGCACATACCCACACAAATGAGCCCAAGTGAAACTGGGAACATCTGACTGAGACTGGCCTCCAGCCACCCGGGTCTTGGCTGGGCCGCTGCCCCAGAACTCTGCAAGAGGAGAGGAGCCGCAGCACATGGGGATGAGAGGAGACGTAGGGGAGGGGACGCTACTACCACAGGCCCGGGGCTTCCTGGGTAGCCCAGTGGTTAGGACGCCACACTCATAATACGGAGGGCTGGGGTTCTATCCCTGGTCGGGGAACGAAGATTCTGCATGCCATGCAGCCAAAAACATTTAAAAATAAAGTGTCCAACTCAAAACGTTTCGCACTTGTGTTCAAGGTTAAGTGGATTCAGTCGTGTCTGACTCTCTGTGACGCCATGGACTGCAGCCAACCAGGCTCCTCTGTCCATGGGATTCTCCAGGCAGGAACACTGGAGTGGGCTGCCATGCCCTCCTCCAGAGGATCTTCCCGACCCAGGGACGGAATCATGTCTCTTCTGTCTCCCTCACTGGCAGGGAGTTCTTTACCACTAGCACCACCTGGGAAGCCCATAAACATGCGCAGAACTCTTAAGTGGGCCTCCTCTCCAGGATGCCTGCCCCACAGGGACTCCGGTCTCTGCGCTCCCATGCCCAGGCTCTCTGCTGTCAGGGCTCTGGTCTCCCCGTGCAGCGAGGCCCAGGGAGCTCCGTGCTGGCCCTGGCTGCAATTCCTCCAAATCCCGTCTTCTCACCATGGCCGGCTCAGGGCTACTTTAGCAGAAATACACCAGTGTCACTTGATTCCTGCTTGATTTTCCAGCTTTTGCCTTTCTGACTGCAGATGGAGCCAGGACATTGGTATTCACACACAGGACAATTAGGGGGCAGGATGATCTTCGTTCAGGTCAGCAGACAAGCATTAACCTTGCTCATTTCACGATGAAGATTTCATTTAGAAACTGCTCTCTCTCTGGCTGCACGCTTGCCTTAGCCCACCCTCTGCACCCTTTGATCTCCCTTGGGAGCCAATGGCCTAAGCACCAGCGGGAAGGGCTTGGCACTTTGACAGAAGCACCAGCGGGAAGGGCTTGGCACTTTGACAGAACAAGAGGAAAGAGCCAGCCCAGCCCTGCCGCCACTCATCCACTTACAGTAAACATAGGCTCCGGGAGAAGCGGGGAAACAATAGTGAGCAAGCATGCTAGGTCTTCCCGGATCTGAGGCTGGGTGAAAATCCCTTCTCAGCCAAAAGGGTGAGGGGGAGGAAAAATCACTATTCATCACAAAATGGACAGGTGCTGCAGACCTCTCTCCAACTCTCCTTCTCTCCCACTCCACAAATCCTGCCTGTAAAATATAACTTTCTTCCCTTAATGATCTGATGGTGAATTATTTATACGCTTCAATTTATCTTTGTGTCTTCTTTTATTTATGCCCGGAATTGTACGACTTAACTCTTGACAGCCTGCCCAGGATGGCAGGCAAGGCAGAGGCCTCTCGGCCCTTTAGGGACAGAGTGGGCGGAGCCACGGGTGAGGGACTGCGGTCTCTTTGAGGGATGCGCTGGGGGAGCCTGCACCTCAGTTCTCTTCATCAGGTTAGCTCTTCCGGCCAGCTTTCGACCCAAACCCACCCCGCATGCTCTCCCCATCTCAGCCCCCCCAGGCACGACGCTGTTTCTCCAGGCAGCGCCATCACCAAGCTGGTTTCCATGCCCCCAACTCTTCCCCTGTCAACCCACACCCCTCGCACCTGTCGGCTTGTATGCGGCAGCAAATCAACAGTACCAATGCTGCCTTCTTCATTCTTCAGCCGCTCTCCATCCTCTGAGCCCAGAGCTCACAGATCAGTGAGGCAGTGATGTAGTTGCTAAGTCGTGTCCAACTCCTGCGACCCCATGGACTGTAGCCCACCAAGATCTTCAGCCGGTCTTACTTACTCCCCTGTGATCTGCCTCCTGCCCTGCACGCCATCCGCCCCGACGCCCAGCACAGCCCCTTGCCAACCACAGGGAACCTGTGCGCTCTCCCCAAGGCTTCCCTGCAGGCAGCGCATTCTCTTCCAGGAGCAGAAACTGTCTGAGGAATCTCTGTGAGCCCTGGAGCCGAATACGAGTCCTAGTTCAGTAAATGTCTGTTAAAGAAATCACCCTGAAAAGTTATCATAGGGTACTGCTTCCATCAATTCCCTGGACGAAACAATGTTCCAAATTCCTCAAAATAGCAGTGAAAGGTAACAAGTATCTATCGAGCTCCTAATCCACGCAAGATACTCAGGAATGCCCCCTGGAATCTCTATAACCTTTGATCAGCACACACCCTGACAGAGACTTGCTGCTATAAAACTTACAAAAAATCACTATTCATCACAAAATGGACAGGTGCTGCAGACCTCTCTCCAACTCTCCTTCTCTCCCACTCCACAAATCCTGCCTGTAAAATATAACTTTCTTCCCTTAATGATCTGATGGTGAATTATTTATACGCTTCAATTTATCTTTGTGTCTTCTTTTATTTATGCCCGGAATTGTACGACTTAACTCTTGACAGCCTGCCCAGGATGGCAGGCAAGGCAGAGGCCTCTCGGCCCTTTAGGGACAGAGTGGGCGGAGCCACGGGTGAGGGACTGCGGTCTCTTTGAGGGATGCGCTGGGGGAGCCTGCACCTCAGTTCTCTTCATCAGGTTAGCTCTTCCGGCCAGCTTTCGACCCAAACCCACCCCGCATGCTCTCCCCATCTCAGCCCCCCCAGGCACGACGCTGTTTCTCCAGGCAGCGCCATCACCAAGCTGGTTTCCATGCCCCCAACTCTTCCCCTGTCAACCCACACCCCTCGCACCTGTCGGCTTGTATGCGGCAGCAAATCAACAGTACCAATGCTGCCTTCTTCATTCTTCAGCCGCTCTCCATCCTCTGAGCCCAGAGCTCACAGATCAGTGAGGCAGTGATGTAGTTGCTAAGTCGTGTCCAACTCCTGCGACCCCATGGACTGTAGCCCACCAAGATCTTCAGCCGGTCTTACTTACTCCCCTGTGATCTGCCTCCTGCCCTGCACGCCATCCGCCCCGACGCCCAGCACAGCCCCTTGCCAACCACAGGGAACCTGTGCGCTCTCCCCAAGGCTTCCCTGCAGGCAGCGCATTCTCTTCCAGGAGCAGAAACTGTCTGAGGAATCTCTGTGAGCCCTGGAGCCGAATACGAGTCCTAGTTCAGTAAATGTCTGTTAAAGAAATCACCCTGAAAAGTTATCATAGGGTACTGCTTCCATCAATTCCCTGGACGAAACAATGTTCCAAATTCCTCAAAATAGCAGTGAAAGGTAACAAGTATCTATCGAGCTCCTAATCCACGCAAGATACTCAGGAATGCCCCCTGGAATCTCTATAACCTTTGATCAGCACACACCCTGACAGAGACTTGCTGCTATAAAACTGTGAATTCATCCCAACGAGAGAGACAAACAACCAAGGTCGCGGAGGGAAGGTGAAGGACGCTTTACGAGGAAGTGGAAGCCTGCTGGGCTCTATGGGCTCTACCCTACCTGGTGAGTCTGCCAGGCTTGTCCCCGGGACACTGGTACCTTCCACCTACTTCACAGAGATGGAGCAGGATGAAGAAGAAGGTCTTCTTTCTACAGTAGTCACTAATCTCTCAGGATTAAGACTCACTGGAAAAGACCCTGATGCTGGGAAAAATAGGAGGCAGAAGAAGGGGACGACCGAGGAGAAGATGGTTAGATAGCATCACGGACGTGACATAGTTTGAGCAGACTCCTGGAGATGGTGAGGGACAGGGAAGCCTGGCGTGCTGCCGTCCATGGAGTTGCAGAGTCAGATGTGACTGAGACTGAACTGAACTGAAGACTTCTTCCAATGGCCAGGAACTTGGTACCTGGGGCCTGGATGGCAACTCTGAGCTCCACCTTCAAATGCACAAGGCTTTCTGTGGTTTCCAACATGCTCTCCTGCAAACTAGACCAAAGCAGAGGCCTCTGAGCAGAGGCTCAGAGTCACTACCGACCTCATCGGTCTGGGATGTGAAACCACAGCGCCCTGGCCAGGCTCCAGGCTGGATAGTTGCACTGGGGCTAGCAGACAACCCCTGCTGCTCCAAGCTAAATCCAGGAGCCCTTCAGACCTGCTACCATAACCTCTGTTGCACGGTTGTGGGCTATTAAAGAGTTCTTCTGTACTTAGGACGGCTATATTTGTGAAAAATCAAAAGCCCTGGTATAACTTTCTCCATCGACAAGAAGTCCATTCCGGAACATCACTGGCTACCCTAGTTGTTTTGGTATGTTTTTACACAGGGCCGGAAACAGAAAAACACAGTCATTTCGCCTCCATTTCTCCAACGTTTGCACTTTACGAAGATACAGACAAAAACATTTGCCACGTCACACACAGAAGGTGGCAGGTACATTCGTCACTAAACACACTGAGTGTCTCCCGTGTGCTGGAACCAGGAGCTGCTGTGAGGGTCATGGGGTATGCAGTCAGCGTAATTTCAGTTTTCTAAAGGAAATATATTTCAATTCAATTTTTCCTCTGCTGCTACATTTCTGAAAATCCGAATATATCAGCTTTACTTAAAAATCTATCACACAGGGCTTCCCTGGTTGTCCAGTGGGTAGGGACACCGCCTTGCAGTGCAAGGGGCGCCAGTTCGATCCCTGGCCTGGGAAGATCCCACGTGCCGTGGAGCGGCTGGACCCATGTGTCCAAAGACCGAGCCGGAGCCCTGGAGCCAGAGCTGCTGCTCTGCGATGAGAGAGGCTGCTGCGATGGGAGGCCCACACAGGCCAAAGAACAAAGATAAATAAATGAAAGATCAATAGAAGTGGCAAAAAAAAAAAAAAAAAAATCTATCATACACACATACATAGCCCTATGAAACACTATTTCTGTTCACTCTTAAAATTAAAAAAAAAAAGAATCTATAGGATCTTAAACTCAGTGTGTATGTGAATGAGCATGGAAGTATGTATCTAAGAATGAGAAAATATGCTTTCCTGGCCAGCCTGGAGGGCAGCAAATGGGATGCTGCTTAGATAAATATTTATTTGTTTGCTTGTCGTTAGCAATCATCCTGTTTGTGTGGGCGAGAGTTTACAGGCTATAATAGCAGAAGGTGACATAAAAGAATGGAAGATGTAAATATCTCTTGTTGAAGCCTTCTCTTTACTGCATAAAAAAAAAAGAAAAACATACCAATCAGGCCCTTTGGTATTCTACCATTAGGATAAAAACAACCGAAAGGGGGAAAAAAAAGCAGACACATATGCATGCACACGCTTATCTTCAACATGAAGAGGGAAATGAATTAAATTTCAAGATTCCAGTGGGATAAACTAAATGTATGAAATCCAGAATATTTAACATCATGTCACGAAAGAGAAACGGTTCTGATTGCTTGAAAATAATAACCTTAAAGATTATTCCTAGAGGACCCAAAGCAACTGTTTGTCCTGAACAGATGGTGAAAAACCCGATCACATGATTTGCAAACGTCCTTCCAATTTTTCCTCCTCGCTGCACTAAACATTGTCTGGGGAACCAGGAGCTGCTGTGAGGGTCATGGGGTATGCAGTCAGCGTAATTTCAGTTTTCTAAAGGAAATATATTTCAATTCAATTTTTCCTCTGCTGCTACATTTCTGAAAATCCGAATATATCAGCTTTACTTAAAAATCTATCACACAGGGCTTCCCTGGTTGTCCAGTGGGTAGGGACACCGCCTTGCAGTGCAAGGGGCGCCAGTTCGATCCCTGGCCTGGGAAGATCCCACGTGCCGTGGAGCGGCTGGACCCATGTGTCCAAAGACCGAGCCGGAGCCCTGGAGCCAGAGCTGCTGCTCTGCGATGAGAGAGGCTGCTGCGATGGGAGGCCCACACAGGCCAAAGAACAAAGATAAATAAATGAAAGATCAATAGAAGTGGCAAAAAAAAAAAAAAAAAAATCTATCATACACACATACATAGCCCTATGAAACACTATTTCTGTTCACTCTTAAAATTAAAAAAAAAAAGAATCTATAGGATCTTAAACTCAGTGTGTATGTGAATGAGCATGGAAGTATGTATCTAAGAATGAGAAAATATGCTTTCCTGGCCAGCCTGGAGGGCAGCAAATGGGATGCTGCTTAGATAAATATTTATTTGTTTGCTTGTCGTTAGCAATCATCCTGTTTGTGTGGGCGGGGTTTACAGGCTATAATAGCAGAAGGTGACATAAAAGAATGGAAGATGTAAATATCTCTTGTTGAAGCCTTCTCTTTACTGCATAAAAAAAAAAGAAAAACATACCAATCAGGCCCTTTGGTATTCTACCATTAGGATAAAAACAACCGAAAGGGGGAAAAAAAAGCAGACACATATGCATGCACACGCTTATCTTCAACATGAAGAGGGAAATGAATTAAATTTCAAGATTCCAGTGGGATAAACTAAATGTATGAAATCCAGAATATTTAACATCATGTCACGAAAAGAGAAACGGTTCTGATTGCTTGAAAATAATAACCTTAAAGATTATTCCTAGAGGACCCAAAGCAACTGTTTGTCCTGAACAGATGGTGAAAATTTTTTTTAAAACTCAGTGAAGTTCACATGAAACCTGCCAAATTATTATTCTACCTGGAAATCCTTCTAGCTAGAACAAGTTAATAGCAGGCTTCTGATACTAGGTTAAATATCCTGTGAATCAAGTTCTCCCTACTCCCCAATTGTAATAAAGTGTACGCTTTTCTGGTGAAAGTGGTTCTTCAGTGCCACTTCATACGGTCACTGCATTGTTTCTCCAACCAGTCCGGCCCAAGTTTATATTCCAGTTCAGATGTATTAAAGTTAAAGGCAGGGTTTCCCTGGTGGTCCAGTGGGTAAGGACACCACCTTGCAGTGCAAGGGGCGCCGGTTCGATCCCTGGCCTGGGAAGATCCCACATGCCGCGGAGCGGCTGGACCCATGTGTCTAATGACCAAGCCGGAGTTCTGGAGCGCATGCGTCCAGAGCCGGTGATCTGCAACGAGAGAGACCACCGCAATGGGAGGCCCACACGGGCCAAAGAACAAAGATGAATGAAACTAGACAAAGGAAAGACCAGTGGAAGTGGCCCGTCCACCCCCGCCAAAATAAATAAATAAATAAATGTTAATAAAAAATAAATAAAGTTAAAGGCATACCTTTGTCATAAATAATAAATGATAGAATACAGATTCTTCAAAATATTAACATCATAAGGAAACTCAAAATACACTGTCCATGCAATACATTTCCTAAGCTTCAAAAAAAACAAAAGGCTTAATAATGTACGTGTGATCCAAGTTAGGGCTTCCTTGTGGCTCAAACAGTAAAGAATCTGCCTGCAATGTAGGAGACCTGGGTTCCACCCGGGCTGAGAAGATCCCTGGAGGAGGGCATGGCAGCCCGTCCAGTCTTCTTGCCTGGAAGCCCCAGTAGGATGCACGAACAGCACATATGCATGCTTCAACATGAAGAGGAAATGAATTAAATTTCAAGATTCCAGTGGGATAAACTAAATGTATGAAATCCAGAATATTTAACATCATGTCACGAAAAGAGAAACGGTTCTGATTGCTTGAAAATAATAACCTTAAAGATTATTCCTAGAGGACCCAAAGCAACTGTTTGTCCTGAACAGATGGTGAAAATTTTTTTTAAAACTCAGTGAAGTTCACATGAAACCTGCCAAATTATTATTCTACCTGGAAATCCTTCTAGCTAGAACAAGTTAATAGCAGGCTTCTGATACTAGGTTAAATATCCTGTGAATCAAGTTCTCCCTACTCCCCAATTGTAATAAAGTGTACGCTTTTCTGGTGAAAGTGGTTCTTCAGTGCCACTTCATACGGTCACTGCATTGTTTCTCCAACCAGTCCGGCCCAAGTTTATATTCCAGTTCAGATGTATTAAAGTTAAAGGCAGGGTTTCCCTGGTGGTCCAGTGGGTAAGGACACCACCTTGCAGTGCAAGGGGCGCCGGTTCGATCCCTGGCCTGGGAAGATCCCACATGCCGCGGAGCGGCTGGACCCATGTGTCTAATGACCAAGCCGGAGTTCTGGAGCGCATGCGTCCAGAGCCGGTGATCTGCAACGAGAGAGACCACCGCAATGGGAGGCCCACACGGGCCAAAGAACAAAGATGAATGAAACTAGACAAAGGAAAGACCAGTGGAAGTGGCCCGTCCACCCCCGCCAAAATAAATAAATAAATAAATGTTAATAAAAAATAAATAAAGTTAAAGGCATACCTTTGTCATAAATAATAAATGATAGAATACAGATTCTTCAAAATATTAACATCATAAGGAAACTCAAAATACACTGTCCATGCAATACATTTCCTAAGCTTCAAAAAAAAAACAAAAGGCTTAATAATGTACGTGTGATCCAAGTTAGGGCTTCCCTTGTGGCTCAAACAGTAAAGAATCTGCCTGCAATGTGGGAGACCTGGGTTCCACCCCCGGGCTGAGAAGATCCCCTGGAGGAGGGCATGGCAGCCCGCTCCAGTCTTCTTGCCTGGAGAATCCCATGCACCTCTAGAGGCGCCTGGCGGGCTGCCGTCCATCGAGTGGCAGAGTGAAACATGACTGAGCGACTAAGCACAGCGCAGATCCAAGTTCACCATCCAGTACTCCATTTAGGAGCCTCTCAGAAAGAATGTACACGATTGCCGTCTCTCACAAAAGATAACTTGCCCTCCACAAGCAGGCTTCAAGAGTCACCTCTGGGAAGACAGCTAGGACGAAGGACTAAACGTAGGATTGTGACAGCGACACAGTCTGTCCTATGTTATTTAATAAAGAGCACAGCTGGTTAGCAATGCTATATGAGGGTCAGGTGCACCACAGAGTGATTCAGTTGCACATACACACATATCTATTCTTTTTCAAATCACTTTCCCAGTTAGGTTATTACAGCAGGAGGTCCTTGCTGGTTAACTGTCTTCAATATAGCAGTGTGCATGTCCCTCCTGACGCCCAACTATCCCGTCCCCTACTCATTCCCCCTGGAAACTATGAATTCAGTTCTCTAAGTCTGTGAGTCTATTTTTATTTTGTAAATAAGTTCATGTGTGCCTTTTTTTTTTTTTGATCACCAGACCGCCTGTGAGGGTTCAACTGTTACAGGTATACATGCTGACCGACACAATCCTCGATCCCATCCCCATTTAAAATTCATAGAGAGACGAGCAGATCATGAAAGACTGTGCAAAGAGGTAAACAAAAATTACCAAAGCAAGGGACTGGGCTTCCTGGGTCTGGGCAAAGAGGTGGGAGTCACAGGACTTTCCCAGAATGAGGCTGAATATATGGCACGCAATCCATCTAAAATCATTATGGAGCCTGGTGTCAATCCTGAATTTTGACTCCCAAATAAGAGTGTACTTTCAAAGCATCTTTAACAAGATAAAAATCATGGTCACAAATTCTATGCAAATAAAGAACAAAGAAAGAACGATTTGGGGAGGAAACTGGTGTATCCACCGGGTGACGTTAAACAGTAAAGAATCTGCCTGCAATGTGGGAGCCCTGGGTTCCACCCCCGGGCTGAGAAGATCCTGGAGGAGGGCATGGCAGCCGCTCCAGTCTTCTTGCCTGGAGAATCCCATGCACCTCTAGAGGCGCCTGGCGGGCTGCCGTCCATCGAGTGGCAGAGTGAAACATGACTGAGCGACTAAGCACAGCGCAGATCCAAGTTCACCATCCAGTACTCCATTTAGGAGCCTCTCAGAAAGAATGTACACGATTGCCGTCTCTCACAGAGAGATAACTTGTCCTCCACAAGCAGGCTTCAAGAGTCACCTCTGGGAAGACAGCTAGGACGAAGGACTAAACGTAGGATTGTGACAGCGACACAGTCTGTCCTATGTTATTTAATAAAGAGCACAGCTGGTTAGCAATGCTATATGAGGGTCAGGTGCACCACAGAGTGATTCAGTTGCACATACACACATATCTATTCTTTTTCAAATCACTTTCCCAGTTAGGTTATTACAGCAGGAGGTCCTTGCTGGTTAACTGTCTTCAATATAGCAGTGTGCATGTCCCTCCTGACGCCCAACTATCCCGTCCCCTACTCATTCCCCCTGGAAACTATGAATTCAGTTCTCTAAGTCTGTGAGTCTATTTTTATTTTGTAAATAAGTTCATGTGTGCCTTTTTTTTTTTTTGATCACCAGACCGCCTGTGAGGGTTCAACTGTTACAGGTATACATGCTGACCGACACAATCCTCGATCCCATCCCCATTTAAAATTCATAGAGAGACGAGCAGATCATGAAAGACTGTGCAAAGAGGTAAACAAAAATTACCAAAGCAAGGGACTGGGCTTCCTGGGTCTGGGCAAAGAGGTGGGAGTCACAGGACTTTCCCAGAATGAGGCTGAATATATGGCACGCAATCCATCTAAAATCATTATGGAGCCTGGTGTCAATCCTGAATTTTGACTCCCAAATAAGAGTGTACTTTCAAAGCATCTTTAACAAGATAAAAATCATGGTCACAAATTCTATGCAAATAAAGAACAAAGAAAGAACGATTTGGGGGAGGAAACGTGGGGGGGGATTTTCTCAAGTATGACCCAAGGCCAGCCATCCTGGACACGGCTGTCACCAGCTCGAGGCCCAACACCTCCCTGGGCCACAGCATCCCATAAAACTAAAGTTTTAGACCAGAGCACCCGTCTCTGACTCTCACCTGGCAGTAAAAGCCAGTCACCTACTGAGGTATCAGAGAGAGAACGCAAGTTTTTGTAAATCCTAAGAGCCTCTGACAGCGGCAGAGCATGTGCTTGCGGTGTTTAATGACGAGGAAGGGGCGAGTGAGGCGGGTCTAAGCAATACCACCAGCCTCGCGTTCTGCAGTTCCTACCGGACTTGAGAGGGCACCTGAAACCAGATGCTTCACGTCGTCCCACCCTAACAAGGTAATTCTGAGTGTAATCAAATGTTGAAATGTTATTTTAAAAACAACCCCCGCCCCCCAAAGGAACAGCTTCCCGGTCCTCAAATGCAGCTTGGTCGATCTGCTTGGGAGGGTCGTAGGGAGGGCTGCAGCAGGAGCCTCAGGATGGGGAGGCAGCTTTCAGGGCTTTGTTTTTCCTTCACAGTAGGTGGTTGCCAAGCAACAAAATACTATTGTCTGTTTCCATGATCTATTGGCCAATTCGACCGGTGATAATGCTTTTCCACAGTTTAAAACAGAGCCACCTTTCGGACAAGAGAGGCGAAAAAATTCTAAGAATGACAATAAACATCTATATAAATAAACACACGGAATGTACCCCCAAATTATGTATATAAATATATAGCTATGTGCTGATATACATACAAATATTTTGCATGTGTATGTGTGTGCGTGATTATCTCCTCCTACCTGCCTCCAAACTCGTCTAAATTTGTTAGGTCCAAAACTAGATCTAAATCCCTGAGGGCAAATCAAAGCATGACCTAGAGATATGAAAACATAGTAAGAATTATTTTCTCAACAATAGCAATAATTTCCAATTTGTCAGATGTATCAGATTCTGTCCTTAGAATACAAAGTTCTCCAGTCAGAAAAGCAATTCTACTTATATAAAAATAATAAATGGAATGCCTTTACTATCTACTTTGGAATCACTGAACATATTTAATATGTTGTTTTACTTTGTATCATCTGCCATCCCTGTACACAAAGATAATAATTCAAATGGGAAAATTCTGGTTTTCTTTACACTCAAGAACCCTAACATATATTCACTCTTAAAATAACTGAGTTGTTCCCCCTGAAATAGCCTTATGTGATTCCCCACTTTGTTCTGATATTAGTCCCTAGGGAACAGCAGTCATGCTATGTTATTCTTGCATATTTCACTAGCTTACAAATAAAACAACACAATGTACTCAATATAAAATTGTCAACATTAGCTTGCATCAGTTGCTGTTTGTTTTCCATTGACAAGGCTTCTAAAGATAAGAATTACAATATTCTTAGATGTACAGACACAACATCAAAACAGCCTGAAGGAATTAAAGCTGGAAACTGCTGGAGGCAATCATGCTTTGAAATGAAGAGAAATCAGTAACACTTATGCACACACATATATTTCTGCAAAGACCCTAAATAATGCCAGAACAGTCTTTGCGTTTTATGCAATGCTCATCCGTCTTCCTTCACAATTCTTCCGAAGCACTTTAACTATTTAGTGCAAATTCCCCCGTTACACATGTAACGTATAAACAAAACTCATTGATCTATTGGCCAATTCGACTGTAATGCTTTTCCACAGTTTAAAACAGAGCCACCTTTCGGACAAGAGAGGCGAAAAAATTCTAAGAATGACAATAAACATCTATATAAATAAACACACGGAATGTACCCCCAAATTATGTATATAAATATATAGCTATGTGCTGATATACATACAAATATTTTGCATGTGTATGTGTGTGCGTGATTATCTCCTCCTACCTGCCTCCAAACTCGTCTAAATTTGTTAGGTCCAAAACTAGATCTAAATCCCTGAGGGCAAATCAAAGCATGACCTAGAGATATGAAAACATAGTAAGAATTATTTTCTCAACAATAGCAATAATTTCCAATTTGTCAGATGTATCAGATTCTGTCCTTAGAATACAAAGTTCTCCAGTCAGAAAAGCAATTCTACTTATATAAAAATAATAAATGGAATGCCTTTACTATCTACTTTGGAATCACTGAACATATTTAATATGTTGTTTTACTTTGTATCATCTGCCATCCCTGTACACAAAGATAATAATTCAAATGGGAAAATTCTGGTTTTCTTTACACTCAAGAACCCTAACATATATTCACTCTTAAAATAACTGAGTTGTTCCCCCTGAAATAGCCTTATGTGATTCCCCACTTTGTTCTGATATTAGTCCCTAGGGAACAGCAGTCATGCTATGTTATTCTTGCATATTTCACTAGCTTACAAATAAAACAACACAATGTACTCAATATAAAATTGTCAACATTAGCTTGCATCAGTTGCTGTTTGTTTTCCATTGACAAGGCTTCTAAAGATAAGAATTACAATATTCTTAGATGTACAGACACAACATCAAAACAGCCTGAAGGAATTAAAGCTGGAAACTGCTGGAGGCAATCATGCTTTGAAATGAAGAGAAATCAGTAACACTTATGCACACACATATATTTCTGCAAAGACCCTAAATAATGCCAGAACAGTCTTTGCGTTTTATGCAATGCTCATCCGTCTTCCTTCACAATTCTTCCGAAGCACTTTAACTATTTAGTGCATTCCTGTACACAAGCTTTTGAAATTCACCACCACCTGTAAATCTACACAATGTAAGAAACTGGTAATAAACAAAACTCATTATGTGGATTGACATTATCATTGTAAAATCTCCTATCCAAAGGGCAACGTTAGCAAAACAGAAACAGAGTGTGTTAAATAATGAACATTACCACTTTTCCGGACATAGGCATCATCAGGAGAATGCTCCCAGGAGGGAGCGCCCACCTGCATTTCTCCTTGTCTCACCCCACAAAGGAGCCACCTCCTTCTCTCTCTCAGCTTCTCAAGCTCGTTCACCTGTATCCTGACCGCACCAAGAATCATCTCCTCCCCACTTTCTCAGCCCTCTTCATATTCCTTAGATCCCCATTACTTTCTGCAAACTACCGTACTCAAATCTGCAGTTTTCCACGAACCTCCCGATAAGCACCTGTTTCCCTCATTCTTCTAGACTTGCTTTAAAAATCTCTACCACGAAGCAAGTACAATTAATAACCGTGAGGTTACAAGCCAGCTCTTTTTCTTTTAAATGTCCTAACAACAAAATGCCGGAAAAAAAAAAACACAAAACGAAAAAAGCAGGAGTGTATGTGAAGGGAGGCGGGTGGGAGGGTAGCTGTACACAGAGGGCCTCGGGGACCCAAGAGGCCAGGCTCCCGCACCTGTCGACCCCACTTCCCCAAGTGCGCACCGCCGGATGACAGCCACAACACTCCAGAACCACCCCCTTCGGAAAGGAGGCGGGGCTACGCTTTCAGCCAATCAGGACCCGCGGGCCCCGGGTGTCCAACCTATGGGGTGGCCCTGGCCGTGCAGGGGGAGGACTGGGGGTGGTCGGGGAGGGGCCGCGTCCGTGGGAGGCGCGCACGTGTCGAGCCCGGGGAGGCGGGGAGGCGGCGGGAGTCCAGGTCCCGAGGCGTGGGCCCTACACCCTGGCAGCCTCCGCGTCCGGCTGCCCAGTGCCCCCTTTGCCTCGGGCCGGGCAGGACGTGCTTCCCGCCCAGAAAGACCGATGCACCGTGTCTGACTACCCGGAGTAAGGGGGCCGTCGCTGACAACAACAATAGTACCTAGCTTAGACAGGGCGGGGAGGAAAGTTTCCGGCCCGCACCCAGCGGAGTCCTCCGAGGCTGGGAGGAGGGGGGATGCGGGGCGCGAGTGCAACAACCTGCAAAAAGGAGAGCGGCGGGAGGGCTGCGCGAGCCGGACGAGGGGCCCGGGGGGCGGTGCTGGGGGAGGCCGGCCGTGGGGTGCGCTGTCCAAGGTGCAAGGGGAGGTGGGAGGCGCGCGGCGGGCGCGGAGCCCCGGAGCCAGCACGGGCTGGCGGCGGCGGGGAGAGCTGGGCACAGCTGTCTGGGGAGCCCGGCACCCCCAGGCTTGGACAAGTGACCGGACTGGAGCTGAGACAGGGAGAGGAATCACTTCAGAAATCATCTCCTCCCCACTTTCTCAGCCCTCTTCATATTCCTTAGATCCCCATTACTTTCTGCAAACTACCGTACTCAAATCTGCAGTTTTCCACGAACCTCCCGATAAGCACCTGTTTCCCTCATTCTTCTAGACTTGCTTTAAAAATCTCTACCACGAAGCAAGTACAATTAATAACCGTGAGGTTACAAGCCAGCTCTTTTTCTTTTAAATGTCCTAACAACAAAATGCCGGAAAAAAAAAAACACAAAACGAAAAAAGCAGGAGTGTATGTGAAGGGAGGCGGGTGGGAGGGTAGCTGTACACAGAGGGCCTCGGGGACCCAAGAGGCCAGGCTCCCGCACCTGTCGACCCCACTTCCCCAAGTGCGCACCGCCGGATGACAGCCACAACACTCCAGAACCACCCCCTTCGGAAAGGAGGCGGGGCTACGCTTTCAGCCAATCAGGACCCGCGGGCCCCGGGTGTCCAACCTATGGGGTGGCCCTGGCCGTGCAGGGGGAGGACTGGGGGTGGTCGGGGAGGGGCCGCGTCCGTGGGAGGCGCGCACGTGTCGAGCCCGGGGAGGCGGGGAGGCGGCGGGAGTCCAGGTCCCGAGGCGTGGGCCCTACACCCTGGCAGCCTCCGCGTCCGGCTGCCCAGTGCCCCCTTTGCCTCGGGCCGGGCAGGACGTGCTTCCCGCCCAGAAAGACCGATGCACCGTGTCTGACTACCCGGAGTAAGGGGGCCGTCGCTGACAACAACAATAGTACCTAGCTTAGACAGGGCGGGGAGGAAAGTTTCCGGCCCGCACCCAGCGGAGTCCTCCGAGGCTGGGAGGAGGGGGGATGCGGGGCGCGAGTGCAACAACCTGCAAAAAGGAGAGCGGCGGGAGGGCTGCGCGAGCCGGACGAGGGCCGGGGCGCGGTGCTGGGGGAGGCCGGCCGTGGGGTGCGCTGTCCAAGGTGCAAGGGGAGGTGGGAGGCGCGCGGCGGGCGCGGAGCCCCGGAGCCAGCACGGGCTGGCGGCGGCGGGGAGAGCTGGGCACAGCTGTCTGGGGAGCCCGGCACCCCCAGGCTTGGACAAGTGACCGGACTGGAGCTGAGACAGGGAGAGGAAGGGCGCGGGGGGCTGGCTGATGGCCCCGCTCTCCCCCGCGCCCCTCCCTGCCGGCCTCACCTCTAGCTCCTTTCCCCTCCCCCGCCCGAGCCCACTCCTCTCGAGCCTCGGTCCTGCTGCCGCGGCGGGGGCGGGATCGCGGAACCTCCGCCCCGAGCCCGGACGCCTCGGGAATGCTGCGGGCCCCGGAGCCGCTTACCTGGGGCCGCGGTGCCGGGAGCCGAGGCAGTCCGCCGCGCGGAGCCGGGCGCGGCGCGGCTCCTCCTCGCCTCCTTGTCCTCCTTCTCCGCTTCTCCCGGGACGCTGTCCTGGGCGCGAGCTCCGAGCCTGGTCCGGGCTGCAGCTGCCTTCCCCGCCGCCGCCTCGGCCGCCGCTGCCGCAGACAGAGGACGCCCAGCGGCGGCTGGAAGCCTGTGTGAGTAGCGGCGCCGGAGAGTGGGATCTGCCGAGCGGCGCTGGAGACTCCGCGGCTCCGGGCGCGCGGCCGTGCGCACGCGCGCCGGCGAGTGTGAGCGTGTGCGCGCGCGCCCGCGGGGAGGGGGAGAGCGGCCGAGAGATGCTCGTAGGGACCGAGGCAAAATTCGTCGCCCTCGGAAATCCGTAAACCGGGGAAGGAGGCTCGAACGCGCGTCTCGCCGGCGGGGCGAGGGAGGGTGGGTGCTGCCCGCCGGGCGGCGCGGAGGAGGCGGGGGAGGCCTCCGGCGTGCGCGGGCTCCGGAGCAGAGCCGAGCCGAGCCGAGCGGAACGCGCAGCCACGGATGCAGCAGAAGGCGGCGCCCGCAGCCCACGGTCGCGCTGCCCGCTCTAGGGAGGGGCCGAGCCGCTCGCTCCCGCCACCGTCGCCGCGGTCCGGACTTCAGGGTTGGGCGTGGGGGAAGAGGGATCGAGACCCCGCGCTGCAACCTTGGAGGCGCCAGGCTGGCTCGGGAGCCGAGCGGGAACCCGGGTGCACGTGGCAGATGACCGACTCGAGCCGGCGTGTGCAGGGGCTGCAGGCGTGGAGTGGGCGGTGGACCCCGGCCGGCGCGGTTCGCCGCCTCCACTGGGTAGAGGAGGCCGAGCGGGGGAGCGAGGCTCAGGTCGGTCCAGGGTGCGGTCAGCAGGCAGAGGGGAGGGTTGTGGGGGCTTCCAGTCTGGGCGGAATGTTGTCTTTTTTCCAACTCGGGGGCCGCCTTTCCTCAAAGTTACGCACTGCCCAGGTAAAAGTGCCGGCTTCCTCTTTGTTCGGATTGGGCTGAGTGTGCAGCCAGCCGAGCAGAGTGCTGCTTTGAAGTCCGGCTTCTCCAAGCACCGGCCAGGCCGGCGCCGCTCTTAACCCTTTAAACCTCTACCCTCTCACTCATCCAGGCTACCCTGTATTCCACAAAAAGTCAAGCCATGCCTTTTCCTAGAGAGTTACTGTCCTGGCCCTATATTCTTTTCTATATTTTAAATTCGGAATGCACTTTTCACTGTCCTGGGCGCGAGCTCCGAGCCTGGTCCGGGCTGCAGCTGCCTTCCCCGCCGCCGCCTCGGCCGCCGCTGCCGCAGACAGAGGACGCCCAGCGGCGGCTGGAAGCCTGTGTGAGTAGCGGCGCCGGAGAGTGGGATCTGCCGAGCGGCGCTGGAGACTCCGCGGCTCCGGGCGCGCGGCCGTGCGCACGCGCGCCGGCGAGTGTGAGCGTGTGCGCGCGCGCCCGCGGGGAGGGGGAGAGCGGCCGAGAGATGCTCGTAGGGACCGAGGCAAAATTCGTCGCCCTCGGAAATCCGTAAACCGGGGAAGGAGGCTCGAACGCGCGTCTCGCCGGCGGGGCGAGGGAGGGTGGGTGCTGCCCGCCGGGCGGCGCGGAGGAGGCGGGGGAGGCCTCCGGCGTGCGCGGGCTCCGGAGCAGAGCCGAGCCGAGCCGAGCGGAACGCGCAGCCACGGATGCAGCAGAAGGCGGCGCCCGCAGCCCACGGTCGCGCTGCCCGCTCTAGGGAGGGGCCGAGCCGCTCGCTCCCGCCACCGTCGCCGCGGTCCGGACTTCAGGGTTGGGCGTGGGGGAAGAGGGATCGAGACCCCGCGCTGCAACCTTGGAGGCGCCAGGCTGGCTCGGGAGCCGAGCGGGAACCCGGGTGCACGTGGCAGATGACCGACTCGAGCCGGCGTGTGCAGGGGCTGCAGGCGTGGAGTGGGCGGTGGACCCCGGCCGGCGCGGTTCGCCGCCTCCACTGGGTAGAGGAGGCCGAGCGGGGGAGCGAGGCTCAGGTCGGTCCAGGGTGCGGTCAGCAGGCAGAGGGGAGGGTTGTGGGGGCTTCCAGTCTGGGCGGAATGTTGTCTTTTTTCCAACTCGGGGGCCGCCTTTCCTCAAAGTTACGCACTGCCCAGGTAAAAGTGCCGGCTTCCTCTTTGTTCGGATTGGGCTGAGTGTGCAGCCAGCCGAGCAGAGTGCTGCTTTGAAGTCCGGCTTCTCCAAGCACCGGCCAGGCCGGCGCCGCTCTTAACCCTTTAAACCTCTACCCTCTCACTCATCCAGGCTACCCTGTATTCCACAGAAGTCAAATGTTCAAGCACGTTGACATGCCCTTTCTCCTAGAAGAGTTACTGTCCTGGCCCTATATTCTTTTCTATATTTTAAATTCGGAATGCACTTTTATTCACTCAGGAGTTTCTTAAAGGCCATAATAAGGTCTGATTGATGCTTGAAATTTACCCTTCCTGGCTGGAGACCCCGCGGCAGGGGTGGTGTTTTGCATACTTTTGCATGCCCTCCAGTACTGAGCCCGGTACCCTGTACTTTGTTCTCTATGAATGCTGAATGAATGTTACATTCTTTTCTAGCTTCACATACCTTGAAGGCAAAGGCTTGGATGCTGGGAAAGTCATTACCACCCCACGAGGCTAGCTTGATTTTAACTTGTGCGATTTCCCCCTGTGTGAGACTGTTTTTCCCTCTGGCTGCCAGCAGCCCCAGAGCACAGGAACCTGGTGGGGAATCCTGACCCTTTGTGCAGCCTCCCCAGAGCACAGGGGAGAGCAGTCTGCGGGGACCTGGACCAGACACCTGGGTGTGAGAAGGCTAAAGCATGCTTCATGTCAGTCCTGGGGATATCCACTCTCTCAACACGAAAGTCACATTTCATTAGCACTCTCTTCTAGAGCAGGGCAGCAACAGGGTTTTACGAGAAATGCCTGTCTTTAATAGCGTGTCAGGTGCAAGCTCTTCTCTTGTAAAGAGCATCACTTCATGGCTACTTGCCAATCCATGCAGGGTCACCTGAGACTACTAATTCTGCTGTAGCACGAAGCCCGCGGCCTTCAACGTTGGTATTTCTACCATCATCCTCTAAGAAGCAAAAGTCCTCAATTTTACATTCCATACTAAATTTCAGTGCCTTTGAACTCAGGCTCTTCTATGAGCTGCTTCTCTTTCCACTCAGGATATCACCGCTTTGAAATAGAACGGAAATAAAGTGAAAATTAAAATGGATTTATTTGGGTGCTGCCATGTGTTCTCTAGTGGGAGTCATTTAATGACTTCTTTTCTGTCACTCAATTTACAATCTTCTTAGAAACTACTTGTTGTGCTATGGAATTCATGTGTTTTTTTTGTGAGGTTAAAAGCATAGATATTTAAATTTTTTACTTGAAAGGAAGCTCTAGAACTTGCAGGAGGAGCAGAAAATCTCCCAATACTCAAAATGGACTCTCGACAGCCAACCTTTAAAATGGACATGAGTCAAGAGTCTTCCAAAATAATTGTAAAGCTTTATTTTGCTTAGAAACTAGCCTTTAGGGGGTTCATTCAACAGCTTCCCAAGTGCTTGCTTCTTTGGTGGGATGGAAGAAGGGAACAAAGCCTTAACTTCTTTGATGAGCACCAAAGGGAGCAGACTGTAAAAACAAGTGCATTTACAAGAAGCCAACATTTAAAAACAAAAATGTGGGCTTGCAGCAATCCTATTATATGTTAATTTAAAAGATAAACAATAGAAAGAGTAACAAAGGAGGAGTTAAAAGTGCTTCTTACCCACTTAAAAGTTTGGAGGAGGAGCTAGGATTCAAGAACTATGAACCAGGCTGCCCTGGTGGCCCAGTGGATAAGGACACCACCTTGCAGTGCATGGGGCGTTGGTTTGATCCCTGGCCTGGGAAGATCCCAAGTGCCGCGGGGCGGCTGGACCAATGTGTCCAACTGTGTGCCCAGAGCCTGTGCTCTGCAGCAAAGAGAGGCCACTGCAATTGGAGGCCCACAGGCCAAAGAACAAGGATGAATGAAAATAAATAAATGAAAGACCAATAGAAGTGGCAAAAAAAAAAAAAAAAAGAACTATGAACCATAGCTCTTAATGCTGACTGAAGACTAAATAATAATAAACTGTTCTACTGAGAGATTCATTTTCATAGGTTGTTATCAATTGAACTGAGAATTAATGGCCTCATTATAAAGGTTTGATTTTTCTTCTTTAAAAGGGAATGCTCCTTAACATAACTGCTTTCTTTCCATTTGAAGGAGTGCAATAAACTAGTGAAACATTAACTTCCTCAGAAATACAGGGCTGGAAAAGGGTAAGGTGTGCAGAAACACTTGAAACTGATCTGACCACCACTAACTCATCTCTTCTGTCCATCTAAAGAAACAACACAGGTTTTCTGTCTCTGAAGACGGGTCAATTTAGGCTGTGACATGTACCATGAATTCAAAAAGCAACTCCCTCATGCTGGGAACGGATTGCCCCAAATTCTTTCAAGTGAGGAGGCAGGGACCGTTAGCCGAAATGCTGCTGCTGGGTTTAGTGGCTGTGAGCACGCATAAGGATACAGGTAATTTCCCCCATAATGAGGTCGCAGATCACTTCGTGCATTAGAGTTTTAAATGATGAAAAACACCTTGACCTGCAGCTATACCCAAATGCCAGCTCAGCACAGAGGGTCACCTGGGAACAAGCAGCAGCTTGAGTTACCCTGTTTGTCTTCCTGCTTTCATACACTGGTTTATTCCAGGTATGATTAAATACCTAGGGCAACTTAATTCTAACTGGATTCAGGCATGTTTAGGAAAGTGAAAAATCAGAGAAAAGGGTTCATAGTGTATCCAGCAAATGCAGGGAGTCCTATTATATGTTAATTTAAAAGATAAACAATAGAAAGAGTAACAAAGGAGGAGTTAAAAGTGCTTCTTACCCACTTAAAAGTTTGGAGGAGGAGCTAGGATTCAAGAACTATGAACCAGGCTGCCCTGGTGGCCCAGTGGATAAGGACACCACCTTGCAGTGCATGGGGCGTTGGTTTGATCCCTGGCCTGGGAAGATCCCAAGTGCCGCGGGGCGGCTGGACCAATGTGTCCAACTGTGTGCCCAGAGCCTGTGCTCTGCAGCAAAGAGAGGCCACTGCAATTGGAGGCCCACAGGCCAAAGAACAAGGATGAATGAAAATAAATAAATGAAAGACCAATAGAAGTGGCAAAAAAAAAAAAAAAAAGAACTATGAACCATAGCTCTTAATGCTGACTGAAGACTAAATAATAATAAACTGTTCTACTGAGAGATTCATTTTCATAGGTTGTTATCAATTGAACTGAGAATTAATGGCCTCATTATAAAGGTTTGATTTTTCTTCTTTAAAAGGGAATGCTCCTTAACATAACTGCTTTCTTTCCATTTGAAGGAGTGCAATAAACTAGTGAAACATTAACTTCCTCAGAAATACAGGGCTGGAAAAGGGTAAGGTGTGCAGAAACACTTGAAACTGATCTGACCACCACTAACTCATCTCTTCTGTCCATCTAAAGAAACAACACAGGTTTTCTGTCTCTGAAGACGGGTCAATTTAGGCTGTGACATGTACCATGAATTCAAAAAGCAACTCCCTCATGCTGGGAACGGATTGCCCCAAATTCTTTCAAGTGAGGAGGCAGGGACCGTTAGCCGAAATGCTGCTGCTGGGTTTAGTGGCTGTGAGCACGCATAAGGATACAGGTAATTTCCCCCATAATGAGGTCGCAGATCACTTCGTGCATTAGAGTTTTAAATGATGAAAAACACCTTGACCTGCAGCTATACCCAAATGCCAGCTCAGCACAGAGGGTCACCTGGGAACAAGCAGCAGCTTGAGTTACCCTGTTTGTCTTCCTGCTTTCATACACTGGTTTATTCCAGGTATGATTAAATACCTAGGGCAACTTAATTCTAACTGGATTCAGGCATGTTTAGGAAAGTGAAAAATCAGAGAAAAGGGTTCATAGTGTATCCAGGCAAATGCAGATGGGTTTCCAGAGTTACAGCGCCGACATTCGAGATGCAGGCCGAGAATATTAAATACCACTCGTTCTTAATAGTTTATGGAGTGATGGACTTTCTGGAAGCTAAAGAAAGTTCTAGATTCCCTCCCGCAGCTAAGTGAACATAAGAACACACACACACAAAAATTGGAATAAAATTATAGAGACTTAAGGGAACACCCTCTGAAGCTCAGGTTTAAGAACCCATATCGAATGTAGATCCTTTGCACACTGAAATTGTTGGTTAAAGGGAAATGAATTGGTAGATCCCCTCCATCGTTACTTCTCTTTTAAATATATATAATAAGGTATTTGACTGCCAATGCCAAGAAGATGCAGAAGCAAATCAGTAAGCCAAACAAGTATTTATCAAATACGTACTTCATAATCAGTACTATTCCTCATGCCGTGATTGTTACCAATAAAGTATAAAATGCAATCTATCTCTGCCTTAAGGAGGCCACAATCTATCATTATTCTTGGGAACATAGAAGTAAACATAAGCATAATTATCACTTGACCAAGTACAACAAGCTTAAACTTGAACCAATGTGACTTAGAGAGACACATGTTAAGTAAATAATTCAATTGAAAAGACATTGGTGGGCAAGGTATATATGCATATTTTCATATTCATAGTCTCTGGTAGAAATCAATTAGATTATCACTTGATGCATAAGTTAAAAAGCTAGTCTGTTACTGAATTCTGAATTTTAGATTGTGGACAAGAAGGAAATTACTGACAAGAAAAAAAAAATCAACCATATTGGCAGTAGCCACTGTGAATTACCTACCACTGGAGGTCTCTGGGCAGAATGGAATTGATTAGAATACACTAATCAATATTATAGACTTTATATTTCAACTGATTCATAAGTTAGTTGGGCCACCCATGTATTTTTAAATTTCTGTATCTAAAAGACCAGTCTATGCTTTGATAATTGTAGTATAATATTTTATTACCACTCCCTTTAAATCTCTAAAATTTGCCCTCTGTTTGTTTTAGCTTTTTAAAAAATATTTTCACGATTTTTAAGAATTTATTTTTTAATTGGAGGATAATTGCTTTACAATATTGGATCAGTTTTGCTATATATCAGCATGGATCAGTCATAAGGATACATACATACCCTCTAACATGATTTATTTTTGTCTAATAGAACTTTTGAAACTATAACTCCTTCACTCCATTCATGAAAAACTTACCAACAGGAAAAGCAATACTCCAAGAAAGCAAGAAGTTTTCAGGTGAAGGCAGTGACAAGTGTTAAGGGGAAGTCCCCTCCCACTTCCAAGGAGGGGCCAACAGAAAGCCAGACACGTGATTAGAACTGTGGAAAGCCCAACCATTCATAAGTTGACCACTTGCATGACCTGCCTGTCCGAGGGCCCCAGCAGCTTCCTGTGGGGATACCAGCACTCCCGGTGACATGGTGGCATCTTTTTTACTTTGCCAGCAGGAGTCTTAATGTCACACAAAATTGGTACCAAGCACCAAGCTGTAAGATCCGAGGTCAATCCTAGCCTGGCTAAAAACGGGCTGGGAGGGCTTCCCTGGTGGCTCAGTGGGTAAAGAGTCCACCTTGTAGTGCAAAGGGCGCCCGTTCGATCCCTGGCACGGGAAGATCCCATATGCTGCGGAGCGGTTGGACCGGTGTGTCCAATTACGAGCCAGCACTCTGGAGAGTGTGCGCCCAGAGCTACTGCTCTGCATTAAGAGAGGCCCCTGCGGTGGGAGATCCACACAGGCCAAAGAATTAAGATGAATGAAAAATAAATAAATGAAAGATCAATAAAAGAGGCCAAGATTAAAAAAAAAAAAAGTTTAAAAAAAAACCCAAAAAACGGGCTGGGAGACCTTGGGCAACTCACTTTCTGAGCTTCCTGGACCCTCCTGTGTAATCTGGACAATAACTACCTAGTTGGCTAAGAATATTACAACTTGAGAAAGAGTTTCTCAGGTTGTGGGAGCTTAGTAACTCTGCGTAGTCTTGGGTCTAAATCCAGTGTGGGCCGGAACACTGGAACCTGCACTTGAACAGGTAGCCCCCGTAGGAAGGCCGGAGCCTTTGTTACAGGCTAACTTAGAGAACACCGAACTGATTGGATGATTTCTTGGAATCGCTTCCAAGGATATTTTAAGAAAACCACAGACAACCAGAAGTTGGCAGAAACAGACACATTGCAGGAAATTGTGGGTTCCATAATTCTAGAGGTGCTGTAATTCTATAATTCCGCTGCTGTTGCAAAACCCAAGCTTTTGTGTTCATTTGTTTTTAATTAGTCTCTGTTTTTTCCCGTCACACAGATCCGGCTTCCCCAGTGGTGCTCTGTGCCGCTCACTTAGCTAGAGGAACATTTATTTCACAGATAAACCATAAAATTTTGTTCTTTTTTAAAAATAATTCACTGTTTTCCCCTCCTTAATTGTGAAAGCAGTGTGGGCACCCTACTGGGGGAAAACAGGCCATATAGAAATGTATAAAGAAGGAAAGATTGTTGTTAACATCTCCTCTCAGGGAGCAACCAATGCTCCTACTTCGGTGTGTCGCCTTCCAGACATTTTCTTTGCATCAGTTTATTCTCTTAAAATGTCCTTCAAGTCAACATGTCGGCCACTTAAATGCACACCACTTGCATTTTAGCAAAAATCACTCTTTCACAGAAGGTTCAGAATTGTTTTTCTTTTTCTCCTTTCACTCTTTCTTTTCAGCATGGATTCTTTGCTCAGCAGGTCCTCTAAATGGGACTTTACGCAGTTATCCTTAAAACCTTTCCTTTACATTTCCCCACTTTCAACACATCTAACTGAGTACTTTTTAATGACCCTTTAAAAACTTAACTTCACCTTGAACTGACCTCTTCTGGAGTCACAAGCCCTGCTCCTTGGGCGCCAGCCATTCTGTGGACACTTTGCATTACTTAACCTCTAACCTCAAGATGTGGTCCAGCTCTGACCTTGGGTCGGGTACTGAATCCCTGATGAAGCAGCCAAGAGTCTTGATTTCAATAAGTAACTAGAATGTTCACTGGAGTGACCACCTGCAGGTTACACAGAAGCTTGGCCAGGAGGTAAATTATTTGAGTTCATGTTTTGCGTCAAACTGCTGCAGGCAAAATTTGGGAAGGGTGTTTTTTCTTTTGAGAGTCCTTAAACAGTCCTTCAAGAAGCAAATGCTGACTGTAATTCCAAAGGAATCTCCTACTTTAGCAACTCCAGACGCATATTCATTATATTACACAGGAAGCTATCATTATTAATGGAACCTCTAACAACATTTATAATTTGGCAGACTTGTTAGTGGTACAGAGCACAAGTTCCCCAAGTAAAACAACCCCAGCTCAGTCTATCCCACTCTGCCAACCCAAGAGCCCAGGTCGTCTGGCACCACTCTCACAATGACATCTAAAGAACAGACAGTAAGAAGGAAGGAGAAAAAGAAAACAAGGGTAGATGAGTGATCTCTAGGAGTTCTCTATGGAATATGCAGCCTAGACTGTGAATTATGAAAGTTTTCAGTAAGTTACTACCCTCTATGTGCAATGTCCTTCCCAAGTAAAACCCAGGGGGAAAATAGAAAGGTATAGAGAAGGAAAGATTGTTGTTAACATCTCCTCTCAGGGAGCAACCAATGCTCCTACTTCGGTGTGTCGCCTTCCAGACATTTTCTTTGCATCAGTTTATTCTCTTAAAATGTCCTTCAAGTCAACATGTCGGCCACTTAAATGCACACCACTTGCATTTTAGCAAAAATCACTCTTTCACAGAAGGTTCAGAATTGTTTTTCTTTTTCTCCTTTCACTCTTTCTTTTCAGCATGGATTCTTTGCTCAGCAGGTCCTCTAAATGGGACTTTACGCAGTTATCCTTAAAACCTTTCCTTTACATTTCCCCACTTTCAACACATCTAACTGAGTACTTTTTAATGACCCTTTAAAAACTTAACTTCACCTTGAACTGACCTCTTCTGGAGTCACAAGCCCTGCTCCTTGGGCGCCAGCCATTCTGTGGACACTTTGCATTACTTAACCTCTAACCTCAAGATGTGGTCCAGCTCTGACCTTGGGTCGGGTACTGAATCCCTGATGAAGCAGCCAAGAGTCTTGATTTCAATAAGTAACTAGAATGTTCACTGGAGTGACCACCTGCAGGTTACACAGAAGCTTGGCCAGGAGGTAAATTATTTGAGTTCATGTTTTGCGTCAAACTGCTGCAGGCAAAATTTGGGAAGGGTGTTTTTTCTTTTGAGAGTCCTTAAACAGTCCTTCAAGAAGCAAATGCTGACTGTAATTCCAAAGGAATCTCCTACTTTAGCAACTCCAGACGCATATTCATTATATTACACAGGAAGCTATCATTATTAATGGAACCTCTAACAACATTTATAATTTGGCAGACTTGTTAGTGGTACAGAGCACAAGTTCCCCAAGTAAAACAACCCCAGCTCAGTCTATCCCACTCTGCCAACCCAAGAGCCCAGGTCGTCTGGCACCACTCTCACAATGACATCTAAAGAACAGACAGTAAGAAGGAAGGAGAAAAAGAAAACAAGGGTAGATGAGTGATCTCTAGGAGTTCTCTATGGAATATGCAGCCTAGACTGTGAATTATGAAAGTTTTCAGTAAGTTACTACCCTCTATGTGCAATGCATATAAGAAAATAATGAGATAATAAAATGCAACATATGAGACAAGCTATAATCTTGGAAATTGCATACATGGCATAGCAATATGCATTTTAAAAAGTTTTAGAGAATTGACAGCCTCTCTCTCACATTCATCACAGGAGAAAGCCATCATGTTTAGCAAAATCAGAGAATTTCAGCCACTAGAAAGGCATCCTTTTGTTGTGCAGGATCATTTATTCCTGGTTCTTTCCTGTCCTAGATGCCGCAAGTTTATGTCTATACCTTAGGCTGAGAAGAGGCCTCAGGCAGGAAGAGGTGCCAAGTTTGTAGTGAAAGTGAGGTGAGAGGAGAAACTCTAGTCCAAAACTGGGAGATGGGACGAGGCTATTGCCCCAGAACCCAGTCCATGAGGGTTGCGTAGCTGTGAAATGCCCCTCGTATGTGGTACTTGGCTTGGTTCAAGCGCAAAGGGGTGGAGGCCCTCCACTTTTGTTTCTTTTGACCCCATTCTCAAAGTCAGCCTTTATTTCAACTAATATAATCAGGCCACATTTAGCCAGAATAATTAAGAAAAATTAAAATAAGTACTAAAAGATTTTAAATTTAATTACTGAATACTTTGTGTAAGTTATGCTAAAATATACTATGTTGTATATCCTTTAATCATCACATATTAAAATCATGAGTATAAATATAATATTTAATAGTAAGATACAGAGCATAGAACAGGAAAAATATGGGATTTAAGACCAGAGTGAGCTAAATTTAAATCATAGATCTATCACTCAGTGAATGTGGGTAAGTTTGGGGGATTTTTTTGAGATAAATAAAATGAACTTTTAAAAAAACTGAAGCATAAAAGCATAATCAACTGATTTACAATGTCTGAGTTTCACGTATACAGCAAGGTGATTAAAATAGATTTACACACACATGTACATATACACCTACATGTGCATATATGCATATATACCTACATGTGCATATACCAATATATGCGTAGCTCAGTGATAAAGAACCTATCTGTCAATGCAGGAGACACAACATATATATATATATATATATATATATATATATATATATATATATACACACACACACACATATATATTATAAAAAACAATCCCTGTGGGAAAGATCCCCTGGGGAAGGAAACGGCAACCCACTCCAGTATTATTGCCTGGGGAATCCCATGGACAGAGGAACCTAGTGAGCTACAGGGTCGCAAAAAGTACAACTGAAGCAACTTAGCACACACATAACACAAAATTCTTATGTGGAAGACAAATCCCCAATGTGATGGTATTGGTATTAGGAGGTAATTACCTTTGGGAGGTAATTAGGTCACGAGGGTGGAGCCCTCATGAATGGGATTAGTGCCCTTACAAGAAGACAATAGAGCCTGCTTTCTACCACGTGAGGATAAGACAAGAAGACCATATGCAAGCCAGGAGGGGAATCTTTACCAGACCCTGGATCTGCTAACAGCTTGATCTTGAACTTCCCAGGTTTCAGAACTGTGAGAAATAAATGTTCGTTGTTGAAGTCACCCAATCTGTGGTATTTTGTTATATGTGCCTCAACTCTACCAAGAGTTACTGTAATGACTCTTGTCTTTTACCCTAACTTTGGCAAAGGGGCCATGTAGTAATCTGTTCTTGGACTAGAAGACTATCAGAATTTCCAGGAAATCATTAAAGTTTTGCTAACAACCATGCATAATTATGTGATTGTGTATGGGTTTTACTCATATAGCCTTCTTCACTAATTAGATGGTTACCTAACATCTTACTTCATTCTTAAGAAAAGAAATATCAGTTATGACTTTAGGTTATATTTCTCTACATCTATTTCACTCTCTTTTTAGAATTCATGTTATATACAACTATTATATAATGAAAATAAAATAAATGCTTTAAATTTTTTAGTGCATACCACATCAAGGCTCTTTTTGCAGGGGGGGGGGGCGGGGGGAGGCACATTCTAACCATGTTTTAAAAGAAAATGTCCTAAAACTATGCAGAACCACAATCCACAATTAAACCTTCACAGTGACATTCCTGAAAAAGGCAGTGTTTGCCCAAACAACTATTTCATGAAATTCTACTAATAACCGCATTACTCTGAAAACCAGTGGAATGGACTTGCAAGTCTGACAGATGGAATAAGATGAGTGTAAAAGGCCAAGGCTTTCAAATGCAATCCATGCTTTGAGTTTACTTTTAAATTTATTTACAAGGCTTCTTTCTTTTTCCAGTACATTTTAATAGTGCTTTTAGAATGATGACTTATTTTTATGTGACATGAAGATGGAAAACACATCTTAAGAGTTGGAAAAATCTGGGTTCAAGCCATGGGTCTCCTGCTTCCTGTCTTACTTTCAGTGAATTCTTTTAACAACTTCTGCCCAGCTGCTACATCTCTAAATTAGAGATAATGGTGATGCCCATCTCACGAAGTTACAATGAAGAGTAAATTGTTCTTACATAATTTTTGTAAACTCTAAGGCATCATAAAGATCCTAAGATACCTGGGGGAGTATTATTATAATTGTTCTTAAGATAAATTTTCCTAATGGGAAGAAACCCAACGTGAGGATAAGACAAGAAGACCATATGCAAGCCAGGGAATCTTTACCAGACCCTGGATCTGCTAACAGCTTGATCTTGAACTTCCCAGGTTTCAGAACTGTGAGAAATAAATGTTCGTTGTTGAAGTCACCCAATCTGTGGTATTTTGTTATATGTGCCTCAACTCTACCAAGAGTTACTGTAATGACTCTTGTCTTTTACCCTAACTTTGGCAAAGGGGCCATGTAGTAATCTGTTCTTGGACTAGAAGACTATCAGAATTTCCAGGAAATCATTAAAGTTTTGCTAACAACCATGCATAATTATGTGATTGTGTATGGGTTTTACTCATATAGCCTTCTTCACTAATTAGATGGTTACCTAACATCTTACTTCATTCTTAAGAAAAGAAATATCAGTTATGACTTTAGGTTATATTTCTCTACATCTATTTCACTCTCTTTTTAGAATTCATGTTATATACAACTATTATATAATGAAAATAAAATAAATGCTTTAAATTTTTTAGTGCATACCACATCAAGGCTCTTTTTGCAGGGGGGGGGGGCGGGGGGAGGCACATTCTAACCATGTTTTAAAAGAAAATGTCCTAAAACTATGCAGAACCACAATCCACAATTAAACCTTCACAGTGACATTCCTGAAAAAGGCAGTGTTTGCCCAAACAACTATTTCATGAAATTCTACTAATAACCGCATTACTCTGAAAACCAGTGGAATGGACTTGCAAGTCTGACAGATGGAATAAGATGAGTGTAAAAGGCCAAGGCTTTCAAATGCAATCCATGCTTTGAGTTTACTTTTAAATTTATTTACAAGGCTTCTTTCTTTTTCCAGTACATTTTAATAGTGCTTTTAGAATGATGACTTATTTTTATGTGACATGAAGATGGAAAACACATCTTAAGAGTTGGAAAAATCTGGGTTCAAGCCATGGGTCTCCTGCTTCCTGTCTTACTTTCAGTGAATTCTTTTAACAACTTCTGCCCAGCTGCTACATCTCTAAATTAGAGATAATGGTGATGCCCATCTCACGAAGTTACAATGAAGAGTAAATTGTTCTTACATAATTTTTGTAAACTCTAAGGCATCATAAAGATCCTAAGATACCTGGGGGAGTATTATTATAATTGTTAGTACTTAGAAGTATTAATATTTTCAAAGCTAACTATAGGATCACAGTCGACCATGAGTTAAAACTGTTTGGCATAGTTTCTAGAGGAAAATAAAAAATACTCTCACTGTTCATCTCGTACCAACAGCAGTGTTTTCCCCATTGAGGACGCAGTGTAGTATAAAGCATGTAACATCCTGTTGGACTCAACTGCCTCATATTCTTTATTCCTTTCTTTTTTTAAAATTGACATATAACCTTTTTAAATTGACTTATAGTTGATTTACAAAATTTCAGGTGTACATCAAAGTGATTCATATATATATACACACACACATTCTTTTCCATTTTAGGTCATTATGAGATGTTGAAAACAGTTCCCTGGACTATACAGTGAGTCTTTGTTGTTTACTTTAAATATGGCAGTGTGTGTCTATTAATCCCAAAGTCCTAATTTATTCCTCCCTCCTACCCTTTCCACTTTGGTAACTGTAAGCTTGTTTTTTTCATCGCCATGAATCTCCTTCCGTTCCATAAATAAGTACATTTGTATCATAGTTTCAGACTCCACATATTAAGTAATATCATATGATATCTGTCTTTCTCTGTCTGAATTATTCCCTTTTTACTCAACTTCATTTCTTTTCAATCCTCCTCTAGCTTTCTTTTTATTTTACATTATGTGGGTTTTTTTTTTTTTTTTTTCCACGAGAAGCAAATATCCTAAGGGCTGTGAAAACTGCCCATAGCACATTCCACCTAAGAAATTCACAGGCCTTTCATAAATACATTAATGATCATCATACAGTACTGCTTACCTTGAGTGTTCTCTCATTTTATCATGCATGTCTGCCTAGTTTAAAATCACAGGTCAGGAACTCTGTCTAATTCTGTTTGTAAATCCAGGAGCGAGCATTGTTGTTCAATAAATGCCACGAAGCAACAGCATGCATGTGAGGTGAATAGGTGGAAATTATTATTTCTGTCTATTGCAAGGTGAAAGTAAGATGGGTACTTCACAATTTTCAAAGTATTCTCCTATTGATTATCTGGTTTGTTCATCATACTAGCACTGCGAGGAAGCTAGAAAGGGCAGTTTGCCTCCCTGGATGGAAGCAGAGAGGGAGACTGAAAGGTTAAGTGCCCTCTCTCAGGCCCCTTGGCAGGCCATGCTCCTCTTAGCTGATACCCTGGGAGCTTCACCCCGTCCCGGGGCCGTCTGTGAGCCCGCGAGGAAGCCTGTCTTCTCTCCTTTGAATCTCCGCAGTCAGCTCTGACCGGGGCCGCCACAAGTGCTCAGGAAATAGCGGTTTGATTAATTCATTAATATTATGGATATCCTGCCGGCAAGACTCAAGAAATAATTACTGAATCTATAGCAAGGCCTGCATCCCAGCCATCTAGGCTGCTGCTTAACTCATGGAAAACCCTGATACACTGCTCATGTTCTGTTTCATGTAGTGAAACCCATGATGCCCGTTTTCAATCCCACTTTCCAATCACACCATTCTCTCAAAAAGTTGCTACCCCTGTTTGGTAACCCAGGCATACAGCTATTACTCTAAAAGACTCAACTATAACCTGCAAAATACAACAGAAGAGCCCTTAAAAGTGTAGCTTTTCGTTTCAGGAGGAAAACATGTGACAGATTTACTGCCAGAATCTCTGTCGTCTAGAAGTCAGACGCTGATACCAAGACACGTGTGACATGTGACTGAGTTGGCTGTGAAGGTCCCGTTTGTGCTCATGCCACCTGAGAGGTCTGAGGCCTCGGTGTGCTTAGACTGAGTTTCAGAAAGTGCTGGGCACTCAAGCTTGTGCAGTATGGAGCTGGGGATTGTCGGGAGCATGGAAGTGAAGGCTTTGAGAAGAGATGTCCACTTCCCAGCGCAGCTTTTCTTAAAGGTGACCAGAGACAGTGAGTAACCCTCCCACCTGGACTGGACCGAGCTGGAGGCGTGGCTTGCCCACAGACTAGTTGCTAGAGTGACTGTCACCTCTTGATGGTGCAAGAATCAAATGACAAGTCGTATTTGAATGTGCACTCATGTAGGGACACCCTCATACCCTTTCATTTTGCATGCAGAGGGAATAGGTTAATGTGCCCTCTCTCATTGATTATCTGGTTTGTTCATCATACTAGCACTGCGAGGAAGCTAGAAAGGGCAGTTTGCCTCCCTGGATGGAAGCAGAGGGAGACTGAAAGGTTAAGTGCCCTCTCTCAGGCCCCTTGGCAGGCCATGCTCCTCTTAGCTGATACCCTGGGAGCTTCACCCGTCCCGGGCCGTCTGTGAGCCCGCGAGGAAGCCTGTCTTCTCTCCTTTGAATCTCCGCAGTCAGCTCTGACCGGGGCCGCCACAAGTGCTCAGGAAATAGCGGTTTGATTAATTCATTAATATTATGGATATCCTGCCGGCAAGACTCAAGAAATAATTACTGAATCTATAGCAAGGCCTGCATCCCAGCCATCTAGGCTGCTGCTTAACTCATGGAAAACCCTGATACACTGCTCATGTTCTGTTTCATGTAGTGAAACCCATGATGCCCGTTTTCAATCCCACTTTCCAATCACACCATTCTCTCAAAAAGTTGCTACCCCTGTTTGGTAACCCAGGCATACAGCTATTACTCTAAAAGACTCAACTATAACCTGCAAAATACAACAGAAGAGCCCTTAAAAGTGTAGCTTTTCGTTTCAGGAGGAAAACATGTGACAGATTTACTGCCAGAATCTCTGTCGTCTAGAAGTCAGACGCTGATACCAAGACACGTGTGACATGTGACTGAGTTGGCTGTGAAGGTCCCGTTTGTGCTCATGCCACCTGAGAGGTCTGAGGCCTCGGTGTGCTTAGACTGAGTTTCAGAAAGTGCTGGGCACTCAAGCTTGTGCAGTATGGAGCTGGGGATTGTCGGGAGCATGGAAGTGAAGGCTTTGAGAAGAGATGTCCACTTCCCAGCGCAGCTTTTCTTAAAGGTGACCAGAGACAGTGAGTAACCCTCCCACCTGGACTGGACCGAGCTGGAGGCGTGGCTTGCCCACAGACTAGTTGCTAGAGTGACTGTCACCTCTTGATGGTGCAAGAATCAAATGACAAGTCGTATTTGAATGTGCACTCATGTAGGGACACCCTCATACCCTTTCATTTTGCAGATGCGTTTCTGTCTTTTAGTAGCATTTTGGCTAATTATCTTTTCAAAAATGGTTCATCAAGGAAGTCAGAGGTTGAATTTACTGTCTTAGTTCTCTGAGTCCTCATCAGTTCTGATTATGATCCAAGAGACTACCGACCCTTTCTGCCCCACACAGCCTCTGTTAGACACACAGACTGGTGAATTCAACTAACTCTGCATCCTCAGTTCAGTTTTTCAGTTTCTAGTAAACTGACCAAACATTCATCAAATAATTTCTCTTGGAAGAAAACCTTATTTAAAATGAAGACCTTATGATAAATTGTTCTAATTACATTTTGAGAAATTATAGAATATACCATCTTGGATTCATGAGTACATCCAAGACCAACATGTGGTAATTCAATTTTATTCTCCCTTCAATAAAACCATCTGAGATTTTAGGTACTTTTCCAACTTTTATATCAAATGAGATATACAGAGGAAAGTGGGTCCAAACTCCCCAGCCCATGATCCTGATGTCTTCTTTTATGTTCATTTTGCTTAACCTTTAACTTCCACAATTTGACGAGGCACATAGTAACTAATAGCTCTAAACAGCACAAAACAATACACATACACACATCAATACTAGCTAAATTAACAAACCTAACATGTAAATAGTAACCAGTCCTATTTAAAGTAAAACATAGACAAATACTTGCTAGGTGTTACTCAAGTAGGTAAGTTAATTTTTTGGTGGCTCAGACTGTAAAGAATCTGCCTGTATGCAGGAGACCTGGGTTCAATCCCTGGGTCGTGAAGGCGCCCTGGGAAAGGGAATGGCACCCCACGCCAGTATTCTTGCCTGGAGAATTTCATGGACAGAGGAGCCTGGCAGGTTACAGACCATGGGGTCGCAAACAGTCGGACACAACTAAGTGACTTCATACACATGAACAATAGGCGTCAACACATGAATGACTTAGAAACAACTATGTCTTCCTTTTGGTGTTCTGCTAATTCCACAGTTTGTCACACTGTGCTTAACATTTTTACAGGGTTATTTTGTTAAATTTAAAATGTACAAACAGGTCCCATTTAAGGAAATTGTTATTTTTTTAAAAATTATGTTTAAAAATAATTATCAACAAACAGGTTTTTTACAGTTGCAAATCCAGGTTTTCAGATGTCAAGTTAAGGGCCCACCTATGTTTGGAGTTAATTTTTAAGCAAATATTGAGCTACTCCTGTATTTCAGGCTCTGTGATAAAATACTGCCATCACTTCCTACAGGACATGTATTATTATCCTCATTTTTTATAGATGACAAAGGTCCGCCTCGGAAAGGTTAAGTAAGTTCTCAAGGTAAGAAAACAAATAAATGCTAGTATCTGTCTAAGAATCCAGATCTGTCTTTCCCCAAGGCCTGTGCTCTTTTCAGTATATATATCATGCAGCTTCTCAAATTTCAGAACCGTCAAGGTTTACATAGATAAAACACACACACACCGGCAGAGTAGATTCTCTCCTTCTTAAAAAACAATCTCAGCATCCAAAAAACAATTACATCAAAAAGCCACAAGTATCAGTAGTGAGTTCTGACACCTTGGTATATCCCTGCCTTGGCCTTAACCCTGACAAAACCTTAACATTGGAGCAACCTTGAGGAATCAACCTTGCTCTCTGTAAATATGATTTATGAAGGAGACACTTTCCCATTTTCTGCACTTCTAAAACAGTTGTGTTACCAGGTATAAAAACTAACCACAGATTTAATAAGCTATGTATTTCCATAAAGAAAGAAACTCTCAATATTCACCAAGAAGAGACTGCACTTGGAGATACCAGAATAGATGGCAAAAATAACAACTGAAATTCTGACTCCATTAGAATCCCTGGCATGTTGCAGACCAATTAAAATTGACAAGCAAGTGGAGCAAATACACACAGATAAATGTAGAAAATTCAAGTGGTTTTTAGGGTGATTCCCCCCACTTTCCTCCTTGCTAGTTGGTATTTTTCTTCCTTCTGGATAGTCTAGCTTGTTTTGTTAATCTTCTTCTGCTGAGCTTCTGAATTTTAATCAAATTCAATGCCAACAGACATCAAATTTTAATTTGTGGTAGAATACCTTGGCATTTTGATGTATTTAGTGCTCTAACGTTGGGAAACTATCACTAACTAGAAATACTAGCTTTTGTAGACAATATATAATTTTCATAATCTTAAACCGAGATGGGAAAAAATAGATACCCCACTAAACGCTTCAGCTGTGTATTCACCTCTCTGTATTAAATGAGTATTGGCAGCTGAGTAGGAGATTACAGGGTCCAGCTGCTTTAACCTTCAGCAGTAAACGATGCTTGCGGAATTGCCTCCGTGAGCCTCTAAAGCCCAAGAAGCTTAAAAATATAGGCTTGACGCTAATGATGAGAAAATACAGTCAATTAGCAGCCTGTAGGGTGGGGAGGGAGGTTACAACTAAATATACTGCTGATGGGAGATTATGGAATTTATTTCTCTGAAGTTTTCAGAAAGCTTTTTATCAGGCATGACTGATCCTGGGAGATCAAGTCTGACAGAACGTGAACAGCAGACAGCACTGCCTGATGACCTACTGTGGATCACGCCCTGTGAGCTCAGTCCCTCAGCCCTGTCCGACTCTGTGTGACCCCGTGGACTGCGGCACGCCAGGCTTCCCGTCTCTCACCATCTCCCGGAGCCTGCTCAAACTCATGTCCATGACTCAGTGATGCCATCCAGTCACCTTGTCCTCTGTCCCCCATTCTCCTTTTGTCTTCTGTTTTTCCCAACAAAAGGAGAATTGTGGATCATGCTCTATGCCGGATGCTTATACTGTCTAGTTTCATTTTCAGAAGAGCCTTATAGAGTAGGCATTGTTATCTCTATTATACACATGGTAAAAATGATGCCCAGACAAGTGAGACACTGGATCCAGGGTCCCAGGACTCGAGCTGGGACTGGACCCTCAGAGCTCGCAGCAGGGCCCCGTCTGATCTCCGTGACCTGCCCACCGGGACTACTCGTGCGTTGTTTCTCAAGTCAGGAGACACAATGAGAGGTTTGTTCATAAATGTATTATAGCATCTGAAAAGAGGATATTGGAGAACAGCTAGGTTTTTTTTAAGTGCAGTTCTAGCCTGAATTTTAATCAAATTCAATGCCAACAGACATCAAATTTTAATTTGTGGTAGAATACCTTGGCATTTTGATGTATTTAGTGCTCTAACGTTGGGAAACTATCACTAACTAGAAATACTAGCTTTTGTAGACAATATATAATTTTCATAATCTTAAACCGAGATGGGAAAAAATAGATACCCCACTAAACGCTTCAGCTGTGTATTCACCTCTCTGTATTAAATGAGTATTGGCAGCTGAGTAGGAGATTACAGGGTCCAGCTGCTTTAACCTTCAGCAGTAAACGATGCTTGCGGAATTGCCTCCGTGAGCCTCTAAAGCCCAAGAAGCTTAAAAATATAGGCTTGACGCTAATGATGAGAAAATACAGTCAATTAGCAGCCTGTAGGGTGGGAGGAGGTTACAACTAAATATACTGCTGATGGGAGATTATGGAATTTATTTCTCTGAAGTTTTCAGAAAGCTTTTTATCAGGCATGACTGATCCTGGGAGATCAAGTCTGACAGAACGTGAACAGCAGACAGCACTGCCTGATGACCTACTGTGGATCACGCCCTGTGAGCTCAGTCCCTCAGCCCTGTCCGACTCTGTGTGACCCCGTGGACTGCGGCACGCCAGGCTTCCCGTCTCTCACCATCTCCCGGAGCCTGCTCAAACTCATGTCCATGACTCAGTGATGCCATCCAGTCACCTTGTCCTCTGTCCCCCATTCTCCTTTTGTCTTCTGTTTTTCCCAACAAAAGGAGAATTGTGGATCATGCTCTATGCCGGATGCTTATACTGTCTAGTTTCATTTTCAGAAGAGCCTTATAGAGTAGGCATTGTTATCTCTATTATACACATGGTAAAAATGATGCCCAGACAAGTGAGACACTGGATCCAGGGTCCCAGGACTCGAGCTGGGACTGGACCCTCAGAGCTCGCAGCAGGGCCCCGTCTGATCTCCGTGACCTGCCCACCGGGACTACTCGTGCGTTGTTTCTCAAGTCAGGAGACACAATGAGAGGTTTGTTCATAAATGTATTATAGCATCTGAAAAAGAGGATATTGGAGAACAGCTAGGTATAATCCCAATACAAACAAAATTTCATTTTAGCTCAAGTGCAGTTCTAGCCTGAAATTGATTTTTAACCTGCATCTTCTCTGAAGAGGGTGCAGCTGTCGAGTGTCTGGGGGCAGGTAGCGGAGGAGAGATACAGCTGTCTCCACAGGGCTGAAGGAAAAGGGACAAGTTAAGTGCATTCTACACTCAAACAAGATTAATAACCCTTAAGTACTTTTCTATTTAATAAATTGTGACAGAGTTACTCACTGTAGGTCCAGAAGAGGACATAATGATCGGGCTTCTTGTAAGGAAAGCTTTTTTAAGATGGAGCTTGGATTGATAGTATTGTAAAAAACAAATAGATTTGGGGGCTAGGGGAATGGCTCCTTGCTTTGAATTAACTTCTAAAAAGTAGCAAACAGTGCCATCTACTGGGCTTTCATTTTCTCTTTATTAGAAGTTTTTCTACCCGGATACGTACTGCATATTCAAATATATATACACAATATAAACAAGAAAAAAATTCAATACCTGTCATGAAGATTTCCAGATATTTTAAGGTGGCTGTTTTTTTTCTTTATGAATACATTCTAGGTCACTTTACTAATGCTATTAAAAGAAGTTTTCAATAAAACAAAAACCTCTTTTAATAACAGTGGTTCCCAGGCGGCGCCATGGTAAAGAACCCGCCTGCCAATGCAGGAGATGCAAGAGACACGGGTTTGATCCCTAGGTCTGGAAGATTCCCTGAAGGAGGAAATGGCAACCCACTCCAGCATTGTTTTAAAAAAAAAAAAAAAAAAAAAAACTTTTATTTTACTTTTTTACTTTTATAGACCTTTGTTGTTTACAGAGACGTATGTTCCCAGATTAGTCATATGTACATCCCCCCATCCCAACCCTCCCGACCGTCACACAGCACCCCGAGGGATCCCCTTTTCTCACAGAGCAATGACTATAGCTATTTTCTTCACATATGACAGTACAAGTTTTCATGCTTCTTCCTTTACGCCTCCCACCCACTGTTCATTCCCCACAATGTCCATATGTCCACTGTCCATGTCCGTTTCTCCATCGCTTCACTGCATGTGTTATCATTACCGTCCTACTAGATTCCATATATGTGTGTTATTATACTGTACTTGTCCTTCTCTTTTTGACTGACTTCACTTTTTACGATAGGTTCTAGATCCAGCCACCTCATTAGGACTGAATCTTCTGCATTTCTTTTGACAGCTGTGTAGTATTCCATTGTATATATGTACCAGAGCTTTTGTATCCATTCATTCGTCAATGGGCATCTAGGTTGCTTCCATGTTCTAGCTACTGTATAGAGAGCTGCAATGAGCATTGGGCTACAGGTGCTTCTTTCAGTTTTGATTTCATCAAGGTATAAGCCTAAGAGTGGGATTGCACTCCAGCATTCTTGCCTGGACAATACCATGGACAGAGGAGCCTGGTGAGCAAAAAGTTCATGGGGTCACAAGAGTCAGACATGATTGAGCGACTGACCACAAAAGACACTTTGATATTAAGAAGGAATCTTTCTAGAAAGAAAGTTAAATCGCCCAACACGGAAGCATAATAATGTAAAAATTGAGTGAAACCGCCACAGGTGTGTGAAATAACCCACCTCCTCTGCTGGGCTGACAACTCTGCAGCCACAGTCTCATCCACCCTCAAAGCTAACATATTTCCTTCTCTACAGAGAAGAGGAGAAAAGAGGAAATGTTTGTCCTAGGAAGGAGGTCAGGGCCCGCATGGTGTGTACGAGGCTGATCCGATGCCACCCATGTGATGGAAAAGAAGTGGCTGTAAGTGTTGTCCCACCTCATGCCAAGAGGACTCGAGGCGCTGGGGCACTGGCTTCTGCAGCACGCAGTGTGCCAGGTGGCCTGTGATCCACCTGCCAGCAACCCCCAGCACAGGGTTCCTCAAACTGAGGTCCTCGAACTGCCTGCATAGGAATCATCTTTGTTGTTGATTTGCTAAATTACGTCTGACTTTTTGCAACTCCATGGGCTGCAGCACGCCAGGCTTCTCCACCATCTGCAGAGCTTTCTCAGACTCATGTCCATTGAGTCAGTGAGCCATCCAACCAACTCCTCCTCAGTCGCCCCTTCTCCTCTTGTCCTCAATCTTTCTCAGCATCAGGGTTTTTTTCTAATGTGTCAGCTCTTTGCATCAGGTAGCCGAAGGACTAGAGCTTCAGCACCAGTTCTTCCAGTGAATAGTCAGGGTTCATTTCCTTTAGGATGGACAGGTTTGACCTCCTTGCAGTCCAAAGGACTCTCAAGAGCCTTCTCCAGCACCGCAGCTCAAAAGCATCCTCTGAGGAGCTTGTAAAAGACACTGATTCCTGGTCTGAACCTGAGATGTGTTGCATCATAAAGCCCCGGCCTGGCACCCAGACCTCTTCTTTCACAGGCTGCTCTTGTGCACCCTGGGGTTTGGTAACCATTGTCCAGCACTGTGAGCTTCTCGACTCTGTACCTGCTGTACCACACTGCAGGCGGGCAGGCCTCCGACGAGCCCTCTAGGCCTTCATGGGGGGTCTGATCTAGAAGACTGTGTGTCTGCCCAGGAGCCCCATCTGGGGCATGTTAAAAGCTGGGCCGTACTCGGCCATAAAACAGGATGAAATAACAGCATCTGCAGCGACAGGGGTGGATCCAGGGGTTATCATACAAAGTGAAGTAAGCCAGACAGAGAAAGACGTTACACATGAACTTATTTATGAAACAGTAACAAGAATCACAGACATAAAAAACAATCTATGGCCACCAAAGGGAGAAGGGGGAAGGGGTGAAATGGGAATCTGGGATTGACAAATACACATTCCTAAATATAAAATGGATAAAGAACAAAGACCTACTGTATAGCACAGGAAACTATACTCAGTATCTTGTAATAATTTATAATGAAGAAAGATACATAGATGCATAACTGAATCAATTTTCTGTACACCTAAAATACTGTAAATCAACTATATTTCAATTAAAAAATTGCTGAAGGCATACCAAAAAACATTTTCTACAACACAGCTTTACTTAAAATAACTTTTTATAAAAGTTGTCCATTCCTGGGTCCTGTCTTGGTGATTTCAATTCACTGGGTAGCTGCCCACACCACGCCAGTCTGCAGCTCATGTTGGTAAGACTGGGGAGACTCTGGGGGACTCTAGGTCTCCCCGACAGTCCTCACGAAAACTATGGAGTCTTTGGACTGTCCCCTCCTTCCTCTTGGTGCCCTGCCTCTCCCTATGGGCTGCTCCTTTCTTACTCCCCATCCTCAGATGCCTTTCATTGATCCCATTCTTGATCCATCTCATCAGTGGCAACTAACCTCTCCCAGAACACTAACCTTGAATGATCGTCAGCAGGTGGGCGATAAACATGCTATTCTGTCATACTCTATAACATAATATCAATACATCATTAATTTATTCTTTTTCCAACTGCATTCTCAGATCGGGTGCTCCTTCTTTAGATAAAACGCCAGTTGCTTTCTCCCGTCAGCTAACTGCAGCCAACTCAGCCACCACACCCAGCTGGGGTCCAAGCCCCTTGGAAGGCTTCTCCTCAGCCAGCCCTGCACACAGTGACCTCATCAGTCAGCCCTGCACACAGTTACCGAGTCCAAAAGCACAGCACCGACGGTCTGACACTCCCCGTGACAACCGGTCACTGGCTGTTTTAAAACAGTTCTTCACTTGTGTGGAAGAAGGGCCTGACGAAAGATGATTCAAAAGTGAGCATCTGCAATAAAGTGGCATGTGAGTACTGGCTGAGTATTGGTATTGCAACTAACTGGAAATATGCTCCTAAGAGGCTGGAACCGTGTAATTATCCTCCATATCATGCTCATAGTATCGGCTCATTTAATGCAACTTGGGTCTTTCCTACCTGTGCTCAGCGCTAAAACACCAAGAGCAATTTTGGAGTGCTCAGAATCGCCTTTAATGCATAATTTGTTGACTACTCTTGCAGATTGGAGGTTACAGTCAGTGGAACAGGCTTATGTCTGAAGTTGAGACCTTCTGGACATCACTGTCATGAATTTTTTTTTTTTTGCCTCTAAGTCATCATTTATTTTCATCCATCTTTATTCTTTGGCCTGTGTGGGCCTCCCATTGCAGTGGCCGCCCTTGTTGCAGAGCACTGGCTCTGCTCCTAACTAGACAGAGCGGCCCAGCTGCAGGTATGGAACCGGCACCCCTGCACCGCAAGGCGGACTCTTTACCCACTGGACCACCAGGGGAGCCCGTAACACTTGTCATGAAATTCTGATTCAGCCTCTCCCAGAGCAAGTCTGTCTTTACGGGGGTGACCTTAGCTGCCGGCCTGCTTCATTCCATCCAGCTCCACATGGCTTTCCAGCTTCTCTTCATGCAGAACTGCTTCTGGGGCAGCTCCACTGAGCTCTCAGCACCGCTCCTCAGTCTCTTCCACAGTCCTGAAACCCCTCCACTTCCTAATGGCTGTCGCTTAGCCTTTTCTAGAGATCTTTTTTTTCCAGAGAATTTTAACTTTGGCTACGTATCAGAAATATTTGAATAACTTTGTATAAGGCCGATGCCCAGGTCTCTCTTAAGCAAGTCTGATTTCATTGGTTTGCAGGAGACCCAAAGAGTCAGTATTTTTATCTCTAAGGTGATTTCTAGAGAGCTTCCTTGAAGGCTCAGATGGTAAAGACTTTGCTGGCAACGCAGCAGTCCTGGGTCAGGAAGATCCCCTAGAGAAGGAAATGGCATCCCACTCCAGTATTCTTGCCTGAGGAATCCCATGCATAGAGGAGGCTGGCGGGCTACAGGCAAGTGGGGCAGGACTGAGCGACAAACTTTCACCTTAAGGTGATTTTCATATGAGAACTGAGGCCACTTCCTGTGCAGCTGAGTTCCTATTTTGCCTTTCTCATCAAATTTAAGTCAAAATTCCTGACTTAAGATGTAACTATTAAAAATTAATATATGGAAATATTGACATTTACTGGAAGTAGGCAGACAGTGGTATAGACTGTGTAAATCTGAATATAATTATATAAATACAACATATTTGAAGTGTTATACTCTACCTAATTTCCATCAGCTTATGTAGGTAACTAAAATCCTCAGATATTTTAAAGGTTTTAAGGCTAGGGAGTCCCCCAGATGTATTTAAGAACCATCAAGTTAATATAGGAATTATAAATTGGTATGAAATGGAAGGCACCGGTGAAACAAGACCTTAGGGGACTTCACCAGTGTTCTCTTTCCAAGCATTTCTCCCACCCTTTAATGCTGGAAAAATTAAAGGGCTGAGAGATGTGTTTGCTTTAAGGAAAGAACTTCCTTGAATGGAATTTAGAAACGCAACTCCCACTCAAATACGCTTCCCAGTGGCTGTCCTATCTAAGCTGGTATATTGCATGGTTTCCAGGATTTAGATGTTAATTACCTTTGAGGACAGTAGCATGGCTACTTCTCAGCCCATCTCTGTGTTCTGCATGGCACATCAGTCTCTAGGGGATATGTGAATGGCTAATAAATATACGTGGGTAATAGCTTTCGCTCAAACAAAATGATGCACATTAAGACAAAGGGCCCTCCTCCATCCATTTGAAATTGTTGTATTTAACGCATGCAGCACTACTGGGGCTCTCTTCTTTCTGTCAGTAAGCAGTGGAGACGATGATGGCATAGAATCTGCGTGTCTAACATCTATTTTATCAGCAAATATTAGCTGATCTGAAATACACCATTAGTTTATAGTGTGTTTCTGAGCACGTTTCAAGAACGAGAGTTTTTTAATCCGCCAATTCTGCTGACTAGGCATTGATGGGCATACGGGGATCTCTAGAGATAATTACGAAAGAATTCATTGCCAACTGAGGGATGAGCCTCAGAGGAGCAGGGAAACTGTCATGAAACCAGGCTGTCCTTCCAAAAGCATATTCTGTTCTGTGAGTTGAAAACAGCCACTTCTGTTTCCTTTTAAAGAACTTTTAACAGATTTTTCCAGGTTTGGGTTTTGTTACCTTTCTAAGGATTCAGAGATGTGTAACTGGAAAATCAAATGCAGCAGAATACACAGGTGTGCGGTGCTTGAGAGACCCCCAACCATGCTGCCTCCTTTTTTTAACTGCAGGTCCACTGTGTAGGTTTATTTTGTTGTTGTTGTTTTTTCATTAAGCCTGTCAAAGCTGACCCAGCAGCATCTACTAGCTCTGGAGAGATAAAGTATAATCTAGTGACACAGTGGCATCATGTATTTTTAAGTATGAAATGTGTCCTTTTAGAATGGTTATTAATATTGGATAAATGCCCAGGTAATGAATATTTTTGCTACCTTGGAAATTAACAGAGACGATCAATAGAATAGCAACTTTTCACAACACGATGGTCCCCTGCTGCCACAACAAGGACAAGTGAGGATCTAGAAAGGAGATGCTGAACAGAGGCCAACTCTGTGACAATCAGTAATTAGCAGTGACTTGTGGCTTTTGGCTACTATTGATCAACTGACAAAAGAAGAAAGAGTGAGGGTGAAGGGAAGGCGAGGAGAGGAAGGAATCTTTCTTCACACTGTTCTACTAAAGAAAACTATCAGTATTTTTAAATTTTTTTAATGAGAAACCAGAAGGCCCTCCTCACTGGATACCATGATTTACATGGGGTACATGTCGATTGCACACTATATCATTCCTTCAGTCTCCTACAAGATAATGGCAATTGACTTCTCCTTCTCTTCAACCATTGCAAGAAAAGTGCAAGAAAATTTATTTAAGGAGCAAAAACCCATCCTACATTAAGAGATCATTACAGCCATGTGATAATGTAATTCCAGGGACAGCATTCTAGAGGAGACTTCCTGTTTTATGAGTCTCAAACCACAACCACAACTGGATAAAAAATATCCATTGACTTTCTAAAACGTACCTTAATGTCTGACTCCAGACTTTCCATCACTCCTGCCTGAAGGAAGTCTTCATTTCCTTCTTGGGAGCTTTCTGACCCCCAAACCAGCTGTTGTTCCTGGACTTTGCCCATCACAACCAGGGAACACCAGGTTGGAGCCAGTTCGGGAGGCTGCCTATTGAAGTGAAAGATCTCAATGTAAGGAAACCGCGGGTGCAGTACAGAGGCTGGGAACGGCAGGGGACAGTACGAAGTCCTGTGGACGGTATTCTGCTGGAGAATGGTGCACACTGGAGTTCCCTGACTGGGGGGATTTAAACTGTTGGCACATACCACCAGAGGGACAGGCTCCCTCAGACAGAATACACAGCAAAGCTGAGTACATAGGCCTTCCCTCTCCTCTCAGCCCTACTCCTTCACTCTGGGGCATGCAGGGGAGGCTGTGGCATTGGGAGTTGGAATTTGGGAGAGGAGAGCACGAGAAGGTCACTTCCTAATCCTGGTACCCAAACAAAGGCAGGAGTCAGACCTCAGCTGAGACAAGTCTCACTGTGTGCAGGGAATTAGAGGCACATCTGTAGTGACCTGAAGACGAAGCTATCAATGTGGTTTGAACATGACCAGAAATGTCCGGGCTCTCTCGGAGATGTTGCCAAGTGATAGAAACGATACACTGATCAGGACACGGATGAAGACAGCGGCTTCCTGCTTGTGTCCCACTGAACCCCACTGTCTCTCTCGTGGACATTCCGGGTCCCTCCAGGCTGATGGCCCCCGGATGCCTCCGCGTCCTCCTCCTCGCACAAGCACGGCCGTTCTGCACGGGGCTCCCCTGCCTCCCTGAACTCCCCCGAAGCGACAAACTCTGCTCGCTCCTGCAGCATGTTCTCCCTTACGCATCCTCCACGGGGAGCATAAGTTCTTACATGGCTAGGTTTCTAGAAAGAAAAGCCAGAAAGAGCAGGAGCTATTTTTACTTTCTATACCTGAAGCAGCAGAGCACAGAGCTGGCTGTTGGCCTGAATATGGAAAAGAGTAAGAGGAAAACATAAGGTGAGGAAATACCAATTATACATCAAGATAATACCAGATCCACTTCGATTTAGTAACCTTTGATCTGACGGAAGTCTGCTATTGGATGCACAATACAAATGTACTTGGGCTCATCCTGGAATACTCCATCCCGTGGAGTGCCTGCTCCCTCGCCTCCGCTCTGTGTGGGTGGGATGCAGCCTGGTGGAGACTGACACCACGGGGCCCAAATCCCAGCTAGGCCATGATGCTACCAGGGGACCTTGCAAAACTCACTTTTCAAAATATTTGAGATATTTCTTATTCCTTAAAATTTGTTATTTATCAAAAATGACTGCAACAAACAAAAAGTACAATCGGATCCCTGTCATCGTGGAAATGGCTTCAAGAGAAAACTGGTCAGGGGACTATCACCGCTTCCTATGTTTAACCAGAAAATAGTTGCCATTGCTAAATGGACAGCCAACCATCTGTCGGGTCTGTTAAGAAATTACTTCACTGCTCTGTGACTCAATCTCTCCATGTGCAAAGTGGGAACGATGGTCATCAGAGCATTTACTGCACAGAGAAGGTATGAGGACAGAATTAATGCTTTTAAAGGGCTTATGAGGGGTTTCCCTGGTGGTCCAGTGGGTAAGGACACCGCCTTGCAGTGCAAGGGGCGCCGGTTCAATCCCTGGCCTGGGAAGATCCCACGTGCCGTGGAGCGGCTGGACCCATGTGTCCAACGACCGAGCCGGAGCTCTGGAGCGCATGCGCCTAGAGCCAGTGCTTTGTGACGAGAGAGGCCACTGCAATGGGAGGCCCACACAGGCCAAAGAACAAAGATAAATAAATGAAAGACCAATAGACGTGGCCAAAAAAAAAAGGCTTTTGAGAGGAGGAGACACAGCAAATGCAAAAGCAGTGCTTGTGGATATAATTTGCTTGTTCTTTTACAGTCTAGAATTTCCATGGGGCAATAAATTTGCTACATGTGCAACATTGCTTAGCTAGACAAAGCCTTTCTTGAAGACCTCTCCCCCCACCATATTAGACGAGGTCGTGTTTTTTCAGGAGCTAGTTCCCTGTATCTCTCCCTCAGAGCACTTACCATCTGTACAACTCAGTAATCAATCTCATAGTAATTTATCATCTGTCTTTCCTGCTCAGTTACAAGTTCTGTAACTAAGCTGACTCCTGAGATACATTACAATTCATGTCACTATCCAGAGCTTTTCAATGCAGAGTCAGCCTGGTGTTACCTAGGATCATCTGTAGGTCTGGGGGTTATAGGATACATTCCAGCAAGCTTTGTTCAAGCATTTGTTAAAATAAAAATTTACTTTCTTTTCAAAGTGGAAGTATAGTTGATTTATATAATACTGTGTCAGAGTCAGCTATACAGCAAAGTGATTCAGTTACACATATATTTTTTTCTGATTTTTTCCATTATAGGTTTTTACAAGATATTGAATACAGTTTCCTGTGCATACAATATATCCTTGTTGATCTGCCAACCACTGGGGTCTGTTAAGAAATTACTTCACTGCTCTGTGACTCAATCTACCGCTTCCTATGTTTAACCAGAAAATAGTTGCCATTGCTAAATGGACAGCCAACCATCTGTCGGGTCTGTTAAGAAATTACTTCACTGCTCTGTGACTCAATCTCTCCATGTGCAAAGTGGGAACGATGGTCATCAGAGCATTTACTGCACAGAGAAGGTATGAGGACAGAATTAATGCTTTTAAAGGGCTTATGAGGGGTTTCCCTGGTGGTCCAGTGGGTAAGGACACCGCCTTGCAGTGCAAGGGGCGCCGGTTCAATCCCTGGCCTGGGAAGATCCCACGTGCCGTGGAGCGGCTGGACCCATGTGTCCAACGACCGAGCCGGAGCTCTGGAGCGCATGCGCCTAGAGCCAGTGCTTTGTGACGAGAGAGGCCACTGCAATGGGAGGCCCACACAGGCCAAAGAACAAAGATAAATAAATGAAAGACCAATAGACGTGGCCAAAAAAAAAAGGCTTTTGAGAGGAGGAGACACAGCAAATGCAAAAGCAGTGCTTGTGGATATAATTTGCTTGTTCTTTTACAGTCTAGAATTTCCATGGGGCAATAAATTTGCTACATGTGCAACATTGCTTAGCTAGACAAAGCCTTTCTTGAAGACCTCTCCCCCCACCATATTAGACGAGGTCGTGTTTTTTCAGGAGCTAGTTCCCTGTATCTCTCCCTCAGAGCACTTACCATCTGTACAACTCAGTAATCAATCTCATAGTAATTTATCATCTGTCTTTCCTGCTCAGTTACAAGTTCTGTAACTAAGCTGACTCCTGAGATACATTACAATTCATGTCACTATCCAGAGCTTTTCAATGCAGAGTCAGCCTGGTGTTACCTAGGATCATCTGTAGGTCTGGGGGTTATAGGATACATTCCAGCAAGCTTTGTTCAAGCATTTGTTAAAATAAAAATTTACTTTCTTTTCAAAGTGGAAGTATAGTTGATTTATATAATACTGTGTCAGAGTCAGCTATACAGCAAAGTGATTCAGTTACACATATATTTTTTTCTGATTTTTTCCATTATAGGTTTTTACAAGATATTGAATACAGTTTCCTGTGCTATACAATATATCCTTGTTGTTGATCTAGTTTATATAGAGTGGTATGTAGCTGTCAATCCTACACTTCTATTTATCCCTCCCGTGTCTCTTACCCCTTTGGTAACCATAAGTTTCTAATGTTGGTGAGTCTGTTTCTGTTTTGTAAATAAGTTCACTTGTATTATTTTTAGATTCCACATATGAGTATCATATAAAAAGTTTCCTTTCCAGAGGCAGGATAAAATGGCATCAACCTATGATGGTTTTAGAGTTATAAGCAAGAAAAACGTCTGGGCTTAGTTTTTGACTTTAAGATAGAAATCAGAAAGTTTAAATCGCTGCCTCTTTATATTTATCGAGTATATTTTAAGACTTTAAAAAGATAAAAGCATAGGTTGCTTGAAGCCCTCGTGCTTCCAGTTTAACTTAAAACTACTAGTTGGCTGAGGACATAACGATTACAGAGAACACTGATCTGTACAGACTTCCTATTTTGACAATCATTAGGACAGACTTATTAGAAATAACAATATTCAGAGATCACTATAAGAATAAGCACATCATAGCCATGACTCCACAGCCAAAGCAACCTACCAGAGTTTGATCCAGCAGACCCAACAATGAGAGATATGCTCAGAGATGTGGCTCCCTTCCCTCCCTCCATGAAGCAGCCCCACCCGACCCCAGTCCCCAGCCTTGAAGTCAAGTGTATCTGATCCAGTCTCCTCTGCTCTTTCCGCGACAGTAACTAGACCTACACGCTGTGGGTTCCCCAGCACACAATGGCTGTGGTTTGAAATACCCGATTATTTTCCTTTCCTTTTCATCCAACTCCTGTTCATCATCCTAAAGATAGTTCATACTGTTCCGTCCTCTGCAAATGTGTAAAATAGGCTAGTACTGCTTTATCATCACTCCTCCTGTGTGCCTGAACTGACCCATCTGTTTCACGTGCTACTGGAGGCAGCACTGGGTGTAAGATAAGGAGAAAAGGGACCACGCACCACACTTTATACGATGCCGCAGAGAGACGCAGTCAGTAAGTGTATAACATTGAATAAATGATCCAGGACCCTGGGATACTCAATTAAATCAAATTACAGATGGTGCCCTAGCAAACGTCAAGCATTTCTTAGGTGTCCCGTAACTACCAGCACTCCTCTTGTACTCTGAAATGTTGAATTTAGTTTTAAAATAAACCAACAAGCCACACAAAGTACTTTCCAGGTATGAGTTCAACCTTTTTTTTTTAAAACAACCTTTATATTTACCACTATGTTACCAAATGGAGAGAACAGACATTTAAAATAATTTATCTCTGGCAAAAATCTGTAATTTTTAAGAACATTAAAAAAGTGTTTGACAAAAAAAGAGAAGTGTTTGACAAACTGCATTTATTTCATCCAATTTCCATCCCAATGTTTGCCATGCCTGCTGGACAGCAGAACATCACTGAATAAATGCTGCAGAGCATAGATTCACAGGAACCATGGGTTTACCCTAACCAGCTTCATTGAGATCACAGAGGCCGCCCCTTTTTCATGGCTTTGAGGCAGTCCACACCATTCTCCTTTTCCTCCAATGTGGTAACACTGCACGTCACCCTCAACTGTTTTCCTTACCCTCTATCTAAACTCCTTTGACTTTCCATTTTCTTTCAACTGTCCGTATTGTTTATACTTTAAAGGGACTCTTTCATATACAGCCTCTTTTTTTCCCATCCTGGCTGAGGAGTGCTTTCTTCTCAAGGCTCCCCCCTTCCTCTCTGCCTGGCAGCCTGTCCCCTCCTGGCTTCCAGGATTAGCACTCATGAACCGGCTCCCCCCTCTTCTACCTTCAGTGCACCCTTTTCAAGAGCTGTGCAGGCCTGGTCGCTCTTCTCGCCACCCTAAAGTCATCTTGCATTTCCATCTCATTTCTCAAAAGCACCGTCAATACATGTTGTCTCAATTCATCCACCTTTGGGGCTGGATGTATGGCATCCCTCCAGTCCTCTTACGCAGGGCCACAAGTTCCAGTCCTGAGGGGTAAGCTAGTCCCAAGGGAGCGACGATCACCCCTCAGATGCAGTTTTGAATCTCCACGCAGGTGCTCCCACCAGAACCAGATGCTGCCTGTGTGCCTGTGGGCTTGGCCGCCTCAGTCGTGTCTGGGTCTGTGACCCCACAGACTGTCGCCCTCCAGGCTCCTCTGTCTAAGGGCTTCTCTAGCCAAGAATACAAGAATAGGTTGCCATGCCCTTCTCCAGGGTATCTTCCCAACCCAGAGATCACGTCCACGTCTCTTGCACCAGAGGCGGATTCTTTACTGCTGAGCCACGGTGGAGTCCAGAGGCCGCCAGTATCACTGTGGCTGGAAGCCAGCCACCTACTGGCTTCAGGTTCTGCCTACGGCCCACCCCCTTCACATCTGGACAGATAAATAGCAGAACATTACCTTGATTACTGATGAAGCTGATTGATAAGCTTACCTTCAGATATTTAGCCTAATGGTTTTATGAAATTTGATTTTCCCCTGTCACAGCAGCCTAGGATGTGCCCTCTCTGCACTTTCTCTGGAGTCTGGCTTACAAAAAATAATAAAAAAAGAGCTAAGCATTATTCCAAAGCAACAAAAGGTAAGTCACTCCATCTATCAGGATCAGTGGGAGATCAGAGATTAGCTGAACACATTCCTCCCATAATTTTCCATTCCTGGAGAGGAGACTGGACATTCTCTTCCCTTTCTGGACGTATGAGTCACAGGGAATGAATGTGCTACACTCTCCATCCTCTGCCTCCGCGCTGGGGCTTCTCCTGACCCCATGTCTGTGCCAGCAAGCCCGTCTAACCTAGCCACATGGGAGCCTGCGGCTGCTGGAACACCCTCACACCCCAGCCCTGCACACTGGCTTCTGGCTCTGAAATCAACTGTCAGAGTGGAACTACGCAATCCAGAGACACCGTCCCCGAGTCCTCATCTTCCCACTTCTCAGCTCTAAAACTTGGGTCACTTCCCATCGACGGTGGAAAAAGAGGCACAGGTCATGCACCGCGGTTCTGTGCGCTGGTTCTTTCATTGTCTCCAATCAGAAGAGATCTCTCTGAAAAACAAGTGCCTCTAAAATCAACATTCATGTTAAAATGACTTCTACTGATGTAGTGAGGAATGGGAGCTCTGGAGTAAAATCAGGTCACAGGTTACATTTGAGCACAAATTCCGACACATACTAGTCATACGATTTCTTCTAACTCTCCACTGCTTCAGTAATTTCATTTCTAAGTTAAGAATTCTATGATTATTAATACTAATTGCATTAACAGTTGTTAGTATGTATTGAATATTTAATTCTAATCCTTAAGGGCTTTATATGCATTATCTTATTTCATCTACAAATCCATGCAGCAAACTGTATTATTATCCCCACTCCACAGATTTTAAAATTGACACTTAATGAATTAAAGAAATTTATGGATAAAGAAGCTCTGTTTTGGTACATATACATAATGGAATACTCTTCAGCCACAAAAAGAAATGCAGAAGATTCAGTCCTAATGAGACAGATGAATCTAGAACCTATTATACAAAGTAAAGTAAGTCAAAAAAAGGACAAATATACTAACACATATATATGGACTCTCGTAAGTTCGTACTGATGAATACATATGCAGAGCACTGATGGAAAAACAGTCATAGAGAACAGACTCATGGACAGTGGGGAGGGGGAAGAGTGGGTGAGAGGTATGGAAACAGCAACACGGAGCCCTACACTATCTTATGTAAAAGAGACAACTATTGTCAATGCGCTGTGGGACTAAGGGATCGTACAAGGGGGCTATGCCACAGCCTAGAGAGCTGGGGTGGCAGGGAATGGGACATACATATGACTAAGCTGGAATTACACATATCTGTCAACAACAAAACTCTGTAAACAGAAAAAAGAAAGAAATTTGCCCCAAATCACACCAGTGAGTAACAGCTTGGACTGAATCTAGTAAAGCAGGGATTAGAACTCAATCTGTACGTCACTATAAGGTTAAAGCTCTTAACTGTGTTCGTCTCCTTTCCCTATACTTGCCATATGCAAGATGCCTTGTACAGAGCATGAGGTCATTAGAGACTCTGCCGTCACCAGGAGCTGCATCATGGGTGTCGTCATTACTACTAAACAAAAGGTCACATTCTAACTTGGCCAGCAGGAGTAAAATCAGTCACAGGTTACATTTGAGCACAAATTCCGACACATACTCATGTTAAAATGACTTCTACTGATGTAGTGAGGAATGGGAGCTCTGGAGTAAAATCAGGTCACAGGTTACATTTGAGCACAATTTCCCGACACATACTAGTCATACGATTTCTTCTAACTCTCCACTGCTTCAGTAATTTCATTTCTAAGTTAAGAATTCTATGATTATTAATACTAATTGCATTAACAGTTGTTAGTATGTATTGAATATTTAATTCTAATCCTTAAGGGCTTTATATGCATTATCTTATTTCATCTACAAATCCATGCAGCAAACTGTATTATTATCCCCACTCCACAGATTTTAAAATTGACACTTAATGAATTAAAGAAATTTATGGATAAAGAAGCTCTGTTTTGGTACATATACATAATGGAATACTCTTCAGCCACAAAAAGAAATGCAGAAGATTCAGTCCTAATGAGACAGATGAATCTAGAACCTATTATACAAAGTAAAGTAAGTCAAAAAAAGGACAAATATACTAACACATATATATGGACTCTCGTAAGTTCGTACTGATGAATACATATGCAGAGCACTGATGGAAAAACAGTCATAGAGAACAGACTCATGGACAGTGGGGAGGGGGAAGAGTGGGTGAGAGGTATGGAAACAGCAACACGGAGCCCTACACTATCTTATGTAAAAGAGACAACTATTGTCAATGCGCTGTGGGACTAAGGGATCGTACAAGGGGGCTATGCCACAGCCTAGAGAGCTGGGGTGGCAGGGAATGGGACATACATATGACTAAGCTGGAATTACACATATCTGTCAACAACAAAACTCTGTAAACAGAAAAAAAAAAAAAAAGAAATTTGCCCCAAATCACACCAGTGAGTAACAGCTTGGACTGAATCTAGTAAAACGCGTATTAGAACTCAAACTTTACGTAACTCTAAAGTTAAAGCTCTTAACTGTGTTCGTCTCCTTTCCCTATACTTGCCATATGCAAGATGCCTTGTACAGAGCATGAGGTCATTAGAGACTCTGCCGTCACCAGGAGCTGCATCATGGGTGTCGTCATTACTACTAAACAAAAGGTCACATTCTAACTTGGCCAGCAGTCTCTGTGTAGTCTTTTCTCAGCTGAGTTTTTTTGTTATCATGTATTTGCTGAAAGGTCAATCTTTTTCTCTGAAGACGTTATAGTGTGCTTCACTATACTAGCGAATGTACTATACTGTACCAGAAGAAAACATGGGCATGCTCCTTTAGAAGCCAGGTTCAGTGAAAACTGTCCTGTGATACAATGCAGGAGTAATAAAGGAAAACAATGATAAGTTTAAATATACAAAAATAAAACAGGACTTTCCAGGCGGTTCAGTGGTAAAGACTCCACCTGCCAATGCAGGGGACATAGGTTCATTCCTTGATCCAGGGAGATCCCACAGGCCTTGGAGCAACTAAGCCCACGAGCCACAACTATTCAGCCTGTGCTCTCGAGTGTGGGAGCCCATGTGCCACAGCTACTGCGCCCGTGAGCTCCCAGAGCCTGTGCTCCAGAACAAGAGGAGTCACTGCAGTGAGCAGCCCCCACTCGCCACACCTGGAGTAACACAGCAGTGAGGACTCAACACAGCCAAAAATACATACATACATACATACCTAAAATTATTTTTTTTTAAAAAAGTAAAACAATGTTTGCATGGAAGAAAGTACTATAAACAAAGTAAAAAGACAAATGACAAACTGGAATGAATCTTTGCCATTTGTATCACAAATACAAGATTATTCTGTCATTGATATAGATGTACTGACCAACGAAATAGAATACAGAGCCCAGAAATAAACCCTCCCATATGTGTTCAAATGATTTTGGAAAAGGCTGTCCAGACCATCCAATGGGGAGAGGACAGTCTTTTCAACAAACGGAGTTGGAACTGCAGACACCTACGTGCAAAAGAGCACGGTCGGACCCTTACCTTCTATCCTGCACAAAAGTAACTCCAAACAGAACAAAGATCTAAATCCAAGAACTCAAACAATAAAACTCCTAGAAAAATACATAAAGGAAAAGGTTTATGACACTGGATTTGGCAAAGACTTTGGGGGTACGATACCAAAAGCACTGAAAAATCAAAAGGAAAAAAGAAATAATTTGGTTTTCATCAGAATTAACATTTTCTACATGTCCAAGGATGCACGCAACAGACCAAAAAGGAAATCCATGGAGTGGGGGAAAGAGTTGTAAATAACACACCTGAAAATGAAGAATTAATGTCTAGAATAAATAAATGACAAAAATAATAAGAAGCCAGTTTAAAAATGGGGAAAAGGACTTGAGAAGACATTTCCCCAAAGAGGATATACAAATGGCCAGTAAGCAGATAAAATGATGCTCTGTATCTCTAATCATTAGGGAAGTGTGTCTCAAAACCAAAGGGAGATGTCACCTTATATCCTTAACGATGCTTATTATAAAAACAAGAGTGGGTGGAGATGCTGAGGAATTGGAATGCTTGTGTGTGGCTGGTATGCCAACATACTCTCTCAGGTTTGGGGAGTGAGTTCAACGTAAGTGATCAATATAATATGGCTACCATGAAAGTCTTTGCAAACTTAAGTTGCAATAATAGAAAACTGAGCCCCGAGCATGGGATAAAGCAGGCTGCTTCTACAAGTGGCTGATCAGACTCTACGTTAAGTGTCCTTTTCTGTTTTGCATCTTCCATGGAACAGTATCGAGGCAGAGGACATCCAGAGGGATGTGACTAGGATGGTGGCGGTGTAGGAACTAAAGTCACGTGAAGAACTGGGAATAAAGAGAAAACAGTTCTTGGGCTAGACATAGGCTATATATATTCCTGGCTCTTTGAAAAAGAGTTCATGGCCACTTTAAAAATATATAATTAGGCTTCCCTGATGGTCCAGTGGGTAAAGAGTCCACCTTGGAGTGCAAGGGGCACTGGTTCAATCCCTGGCCTCGAAATATCCCACATGCCATGGAGCGGCTAGACTGGCGTGCCCAATGACGAGCCAGTGCTCTGGAATGCATGTACCCAGAGCCAGTGCCCTGCAACAAGAGAGGCCACTGCCATGGGAGGCCTACACATGCCAAAGAGTGAAGATGGACGAAAATAATAAAAATAACTAAGAAAAAGTTTGTGGCATGAGGTTAAGAAAAAAGCTATATATATATATATATATATATGTATATACATATATATATAATTAGAATGTTTTCCTAATATTTTACAATCTATTTTTCCTCTTTATTCATTCAACAAATTTATACTTTCAGTAATATTCATACTAATCCTGTCATTTTTCTCATTATTTTAATAAGGTATATTTGGCTTTTCATTTTTTGGACTCCATTCAAGGGCCCATCATATAAAATAGGGCTGCAATTTTTATTCAGATTCAAAAAATGCTTACGGTTTCAGGGACTTTGGTATTCTTTGAACTTATTCACCTAAACTGTGATGTATTAGCAATTACAGTAGTTAATGACACAGAATATGCATTGTCCTTTTGTTACATGAGATGTTAAACTCTGCTACCATGGTCATTTATTTATCAACTACTCAGTGCTTTTTCTCAAATGGCCCTGGTTAAACCAGCCATAATTATACTATGCTATCTCTGAAATTAAAGCATCTGGGAAACATCCTAATGAAAACTCACAACCCCCTTTCTACAAGAAAATGAGCACTCTCAAAGGTCTAATAAGCATGGTTAAGGATACTTTTGATGCCAAAACTCTGAAAAGCACTCAAAACTCCCATGCCATCAGCTCGTGGAAGACTGCCATGCTAGGGGGAAAAATAAAGAGCATTTGAACATGATTAAAAGAGAGGCTATTTTGATATAAAGAACAATATAAGAGCCATAGAAAGCTGGTTTTCTGAAAATGATTTTGCTACAGATGCAATTAGGAAAGCTATAAAGTGTGTCACTGAAAAAACTATGTTAGAATTATACTTAAACTCCATAATTATGCCTAACCCATACAGAAACAATAAAAACCAAGTGAAATTGCCCCAAATTATCCTGAGTAGGCATGACATTTATGATTAATGTACAATGTTCTAGTCGGAGAAATGTGATGGTTTCCATTTTTAATAAAGATTTACTTTCTATTTCCAAACAGTTCCCCTTATTTATATTTTCATGGAGCTTTTACAGTTTTCTTCTTTAAAAGATGGTGTATTTTATATAATTTTTCAATAGATAAACCTCTTTAAAAGCATAGTCCAAACCATTTATAACTGAAAAACACAAAAGCCTATTTCTCATGGCTTGTTAAACATGTTTGCTGTCATTAGGATTACCCAAAAGTTTCATTTTCTAGAACAACATTTAAAGAAATGTTTTGGCCTTTATAAGTATTCACACACTTTCGTTCAAAACCACAGAAGTATATTTTGGGAGTAATTTTCAGGTTATTTTATAAATAATACATGAATTATCTGTTCTTTGGTGTCATTTGATGTCAATCAAATAACTCCATACCAGACTATCCACAATTAAGCCCAATATTTAAAAGCTTAGTTATTTTAACCTATTTTAAGGAAGGAACTCTACCTAAGTTCTCTAAATTGTAAACCAATATTTATTTTGAGTCTAGCGATCATGATGTAGATTTCTTAGTATTTCTAAGCTAGAGTGTTGCAGAGAAACTGAAGCATTTAAAATGTAGTTCAGCTTAAAGTACTTGTAACCAATGAACTTCGTTCTAAGGCTGTGTTAGCAATGACTCCTGGGAGAGAAAACTTGAGCAAAAGGAATAATATGTGAAAACATGTGCCGACAGAAGAGTGAGAATTTTGTTTTGGCTGGAGTTCACGATTTATAGTTAAACAGAACAGGAAATAAAAATTGACAAGAGAATTCACAGGCAGGTTGGGACAGACTTTTTAAGTGTTTACTGTTTAGTCCTGAAGTGGATTTTGTGTCTTTGGAAAGTTTGCCTTTTTTTTTTTTCCCCAGAAGTGTTCCATGTTTAGTTTTTACTCAAACAAAGAAGCTACCTCAAGCAGTCGTATTAACAATAAGATTAGAGATGGGAGAGCCTGAATAGACAGATGTTGGGAGACCGTGGTCGCAGGAGTAATGGCTGATCATTTTATTCACTCAGTCATTCAACATAAACCATAGCAGCTGTTACACACCTGTTCCACAGGCTAGATAATGGCTGCTAAAGGGAATAAAACAGACACTTTCTGAGTCTGACAAGTGAAAGCAATCGTTGAGAACTTAACAGCTGATTCACAGTCCACCTCAAACGTCCACTCTTCTAAACTCTCCCACCCTCATCGGGAGTTAGCTGCACTTTGTTCTGTTTTCACCGGGCTTGGTTCATGCTTCTGAGGATGTTTTATGCTGTATGTGAACCTACTATATGGCTGTACACAGGCCCCATGGAAAAGGCAGAAATGAGAAAACTGCAATGTTTTCAGCCCAAAAGATACGCTGATATTGAGCTGGCTGACTGGGCATGGATTAGGTAACAGTAGTCACTGAAAACCAAACAACTCATTTCTGCAGGACTGTTATATTTCTTCCAATTCACATACACAAGGAGGCACTATGGAATCAAGACAAGATAGTTTTGAGAGCACCTTGAGGAAGCTTCTCCACCATAAGCATGAGATGATAAATTTCTCTTTCATGGATGCAATGTTATGGGGAGTAATAAGTCATATGTAGATGAGGTGGATGGTACGTCTTGATGTAAACATTTTGGACAGAAGAGATATTAACGCTGCTTAGACTAGCAGTGCATTATCACTGCCTCTAAATTATCTTGTGCTATGTGACTGAGCAATACTGGAAAATATCTGTAATTTAAGTGTTTTATTCTGATTCTTACACGATCATTACGCCAGAGAGCTTTTGGGGTAAGAAACCTTATAAGACTATTTATCACATGAACTCTGGTTTTGCTTCTGGAATACATCATCTCATTAATTAAGAGATTGAAGTTTCATTACTTCATGTCTGTCTATACTGGGTTATATCAACAGCAACCGTGTCAATACCTAATCATAGGCTATTTTTATTTTTCTAAAGATCTAAACCTCACAGCCATCATTTAAATAGAACATTATAGGAGAGAAAAAGCAATTCGGAGCATCCCACTTTTAGATATGTATGGAATAAATCTATTCTGCTATTAGTATCTGTTTCAATTTATTTTTCCTGGTTTCGGTCATAGTGCAGTAATATTCAGGAGAAAGTGCTATATGGTAAAAGCTAATGTGATACAGAAGAGCCATTACTTACCTGCTAATTATCAGAAAAAGTAAAAAAAAAAAAGTCCTTCCCTTAGAAATATGTTATAAATTCAAGTAAACAAACATAGCATAGGTTATTTATGATAGGCACATAACTTCTAGCTCCTGATCATTAGCTTTACTAATCATTAGCTTAATTAATGAAAAATAAAAGTTACAGTATTGAAAATATGAGCAACTAATAAATCATTTTTAGTTGAAAAACCACAAGTTCTTTGACTCTTCCCACCAAAAAATAGTCCTAAATTGCCATCATATTGATGGAAGCCTTAATTATTTTTATGGATGGACAAGAAATTCCAACTTCAATCAATGAAAGACGACATAGGAGTGTTAACTGAGTGTTAATTGCAGTACCCTGTGTGGCCCATACAGTCAATATATGTCTGCAGTGCCAGAGACTCAGGTTCAATTCCTGGGTCGGGAGGATCCCCCAGAGAAGGCAATGGCTGCCCAGGCCAGTGTTCTTGCCTGGAGGGTTCCACGGACAGAGGAGCCTGGCGGGCAACACAACTGAGTAACTGACACTTCTGCGTGAGCTTCACAAGGTTCCAAAGCAACTTTTATAAGCAGAATTTCACTTTCCTCACAAAACGCTTTACTAACACTGACTTCCATGTACTGTTATCTATGTACCTGAGTGCTTTAAAAAAAAAACACATTTTTAAAGCAGCTGTAGGTTTATAACAAAATGGAGAGAAGGAGACTTCCCATATGCTGCTGTGTCCCCACACATCATGTGTAGCCCCCCAGTTACTAACATTACTCTCACAAGAGGTACATTTTTTTGACCCAAGGATAAACCCACATCAAAATCACTCCAAGCCCACAGTTTACCTTAGGATTCATCCTTGGTATGGTACAATGTATGCATCTGGACAAATGTATAATGACATTTATCCATCTTTATGGCATCATAAAAATATTTTCACTACCCTAAAAACAAATCCTTTGCACGCTGCCTAACTATTTCTCCTCAAAACCCTCACCCCCAGTGACCCTGGCAACCACAGATCTTTTTAGTCTTCATAGCTTTGCCTCTTCCAGAATGTCATACAGGTGAACTCCTGCAACCTTTTCAGATAGGCTTCTTTCATGTGGTAATATACAGTGAAGCTTTCTCATATCTTTTCATGCCTTAATAATATTTCTTTCTTTTTTTTTTTTTTTTTGGTTGTCCCTGTTTATTGCTACCAACCCACCTCCCTCCATCCCACCATGCGTGCGTGCTCCATCATACAACTTCATGGGCTGCAGCCGCCAGGCGCCTCTGTCCCTGGGATTTTCCAGGGAAGAATACTGGAGCAGGTCACCATTTCCCTCTCCAATGATAATACTTTTTTATCACTAACTCATATTCCATTGTTTGGCTGTACCACAGTTTATTTATCCATTCATCTACTGAAAGTTATCTTGGTTGCTTCCTAGTTCTGGCCATTATAAAGCAGCTGCTGTAATTATCTACGTTTTGGTGTAGACATCAGTCTTCTCCCCTCTGGATAAATACCGAGGAGTGTGACTGCAGGACCACATGTGAAAAGTACATTTGGTTTTGTAAGAAAGTACCGACCCGCCCTCTGCAATAGCTGTAGCGTCCTGCATTCCCCGCAGCAGTAACTGAAAGGGCCTCTGCTGTTCCACTCTGCTCAGCACTGGGCGGTGTCAGCGTCCCAGGTTCTGGCCACTCAGACAGGCACGTGGTGGTACACTTGACTTAATTCTCATTTCCCTGAAGATACTTCATGGGGAGCGCCTTTTCATGGGCTTGCCATCTGTATACCAAGTGTCTATGAAGGTCTCTGGCCCACTTTGTTAATCTGGTTATTTGTTTTCTTGATGTTGAGCTTTACGAATTTACTTTATATTTTAAATAATGTTTCTTTACCAGGTTTGTCTTTTGCAAATATGCTCTTTCAGTTGATGGCTCATTGTTCACCCTCCTGACAGTGTCTATTACAAAGCAGGCATTTTTAAGTTTAATGAAGTCTAGCTTATCAATTATTTCTTTCATAAGTTGTGCCTTTGGTGGTGTATCTAAAAAAAGACATCTCTATGCTAATGCTCATCTAGGTTTTCTCCTGTGTTATCTTCTAGCACTTTAATAACCTTGCATTTTGTAGTTATGTCTGTGCTCACTAACTAACCCTAACCCTAATCCTAAAAAAAGCAGCAAGGAAAATAAAAAACAACCTAGTTCTAAGTCATGGACCAAAGCTGACTGTGTCACCGCATAAGCCATTTGAAGTGTTAGCTATGATAAGCCATGCAAATTCCTAATAGGACTACTATTATGAGGCGTAACAAGATTAATATTAGGCTTTACAACAGCTATAATCTTACTGAATCTTACGCACATAGAAAGGTAAGGACGAAATGGACCTGAGATACTTTTCTGATGTTATTGCTTTGAATTCATTAAATCCTAAAAGTAAGTATTTAAAAACCGTACCTTTAATAATTAATAAGTTATTTCTGCTTCTAAAAATCTGACTCAATGGAGTCACAAGAAAGAGCTCTTTTATTCTAAAAGGCACACATTAAATATTTATTTATTGCTGCAGACACAGTATATGACTTCCAATGAGAAAAAATATATGCTAGTCCACAATGGCTAACATTCTTTTCTTTAAAAGTTGGACTGTTTGTCTTACGCGATGTTATAACTTCAATGCAGCTATAAAATAGAAAGAATGTATAGACAGAAAAGTGAACAAAAGACTGCCTACATTGCACAGCTCTAAAATATGTTATCCAACAGCAAAGAAAAAATGATTGTTATCTTATGGATAAAAGAGAAAACTAAGTAAGTATCTGTGACACCTTGAACACAGAACCCCCGTAACAGCTGTCAGTATTTATGGACTGCTTTGAAGCTGCGGTGAAAAAGCAGATTGTCTGAAACAAACACTTAAAATATCTTAGCAACGGAAATCACTGGCAATTCAAGTGCTTCTTTAACGTTTACATTTTTGCTTCAGACAATAGTGAAGGCAAGATGTTTATAAACAGGCATTCGTGAGTACAGGATACCTTATACACTCAAAATAGTCATACAGAGTCTTTCACTGTTCTGTGAGCCTCCTCCGTTGTTCCTCAACCCCAAGTGTCTATAAAAGCAGGCATCTCTTTTTTTGTTTTTAAAATTGCTCATCTAGGTTTTCTCCTGTGTTATCTTCTAGCACTTTAATAACCTTGCATTTTGTAGTTATGTCTGTGCTCACTAACTAACCCTAACCCTAATCCTAAAAAAAGCAGCAAGGAAAATAAAAAACAACCTAGTTCTAAGTCATGGACCAAAGCTGACTGTGTCACCGCATAAGCCATTTGAAGTGTTAGCTATGATAAGCCATGCAAATTCCTAATAGGACTACTATTATGAGGCGTAACAAGATTAATATTAGGCTTTACAACAGCTATAATCTTACTGAATCTTACGCACATAGAAAGGTAAGGACGAAATGGACCTGAGATACTTTTCTGATGTTATTGCTTTGAATTCATTAAATCCTAAAAGTAAGTATTTAAAAACCGTACCTTTAATAATTAATAAGTTATTTCTGCTTCTAAAAATCTGACTCAATGGAGTCACAAGAAAGAGCTCTTTTATTCTAAAAGGCACACATTAAATATTTATTTATTGCTGCAGACACAGTATATGACTTCCAATGAGAAAAAATATATGCTAGTCCACAATGGCTAACATTCTTTTCTTTAAAAGTTGGACTGTTTGTCTTACGCGATGTTATAACTTCAATGCAGCTATAAAATAGAAAGAATGTATAGACAGAAAAGTGAACAAAAGACTGCCTACATTGCACAGCTCTAAAATATGTTATCCAACAGCAAAGAAAAAATGATTGTTATCTTATGGATAAAAGAGAAAACTAAGTAAGTATCTGTGACACCTTGAACACAGAACCCCCGTAACAGCTGTCAGTATTTATGGACTGCTTTGAAGCTGCGGTGAAAAAGCAGATTGTCTGAAACAAACACTTAAAATATCTTAGCAACGGAAATCACTGGCAATTCAAGTGCTTCTTTAACGTTTACATTTTTGCTTCAGACAATAGTGAAGGCAAGATGTTTATAAACAGGCATTCGTGAGTACAGGATACCTTATACACTCAAAATAGTCATACAGAGTCTTTCACTGTTCTGTGAGCCTCCTCCGTTGTTCCTCTATTGCAATCAACGACAGGGTTGGAAGGAACTGTAACATTAAACAGATGACTGACTCAAAAAAGAAGAAAACATATCTGTTACTAAGACAACCCTCTGATGGTGGGTGCTGTTGTTAAGATCCAAAGGATTTTCTCACCTCTCTGTCCCATGTTGTTTGCGGCACAGCCTGTGCGCTGCATCACCCTAAGGCCATGCCCCTCTTCCGTTCCAGCGCGTGTCTCAGCTCGGCAGCAGTTCTTTCCAGCTGCTGGATGTCCCACTGCCACTGGCTTCTGCGTGACTGCAGCTTGCTCACCTGACAGTGCAGACGCTTCAGGACCGCGCTGAACCGCTTATGCTGGACCTGTTGAAAGAAGAGCGCGTGGCAACAGGACTTGAGAAGGAAAACCAGTCAACAACCATAAAGGGAATTTTGAGTACTCGAAACAGGAAAACCCTAGAGTAAAAATTACTTGCTCTGATAATAAACATAATAAATATAAATGTAATAAAACATAATAAACATAAATGTAATAAAAATAAAACAATAAAAATAACTATTTAACACTTACTACATGGTAGATTGTGATGAGAGCTTTCTACATATAATTAAATTCTTGTAACTCCTTATGATGTATGCATTTTTGCATAAACCAAAGATCAGAGAGTTCAAGTCATACACGGCTAGTAAATGACAGTGTTCAGGTGTCGAATGCAACGGAAGCATCTATGATAGAGGGCCTTCTACTGATCAAAGCAGTTTCTAGTTAAGAGAAATGGTTTCATTTCCTGTATTCAGTCCTTCACTGAAACACAGACCCAATAGCTCTAAAAGATCTGGGAGATGATGTAAGCCATTTTTTTTTGCCAGTAGGTCAGTATTGCTGAGCCAGACAAGGTTACAGCAGCAGAAGGCAATGGGGCACAGTGGAGAGTGCATGGATTAAGGTTGCATACTAGGTCTTCATTCTCTGGTGACTCAGCAGTAAAGAATCCATCTGCAACGCAGGAGATGCAGGAGACGAATTTTTGCTTCAGACAATAGTGAAGGCAAGATGTTTATAAACAGGCATTCGTGAGTACAGGATACCTTATACACTCAAAATAGTCATACAGAGTCTTTCACTGTTCTGTGAGCCTCCTCCGTTGTTCCTCTATTGCAATCAACGACAGGGTTGGAAGGAACTGTAACATTAAACAGATGACTGACTCAAAAAAGAAGAAAACATATCTGTTACTAAGACAACCCTCTGATGGTGGGTGCTGTTGTTAAGATCCAAAGGATTTTCTCACCTCTCTGTCCCATGTTGTTTGCGGCACAGCCTGTGCGCTGCATCACCCTAAGGCCATGCCCCTCTTCCGTTCCAGGGGTGTCTCAGCTCGGCAGCAGTTCTTTCCAGCTGCTGGATGTCCCACTGCCACTGGCTTCTGCGTGACTGCAGCTTGCTCACCTGACAGTGCAGACGCTTCAGGACCGCGCTGAACCGCTTATGCTGGACCTGTTGAAAGAAGAGCGCGTGGCAACAGGACTTGAGAAGGAAAACCAGTCAACAACCATAAAGGGAATTTTGAGTACTCGAAACAGGAAAACCCTAGAGTAAAAATTACTTGCTCTGATAATAAACATAATAAATATAAATGTAATAAAACATAATAAACATAAATGTAATAAAAATAAAACAATAAAAATAACTATTTAACACTTACTACATGGTAGATTGTGATGAGAGCTTTCTACATATAATTAAATTCTTGTAACTCCTTATGATGTATGCATTTTTGCATAAACCAAAGATCAGAGAGTTCAAGTCATACACGGCTAGTAAATGACAGTGTTCAGGTGTCGAATGCAACGGAAGCATCTATGATAGAGGGCCTTCTACTGATCAAAGCAGTTTCTAGTTAAGAGAAATGGTTTCATTTCCTGTATTCAGTCCTTCACTGAAACACAGACCCAATAGCTCTAAAAGATCTGGGAGATGATGTAAGCCATTTTTTTTTGCCAGTAGGTCAGTATTGCTGAGCCAGACAAGGTTACAGCAGCAGAAGGCAATGGGGCACAGTGGAGAGTGCATGGATTAAGGTTGCATACTAGGTCTTCATTCTCTGGTGACTCAGCAGTAAAGAATCCATCTGCAACGCAGGAGATGCAGGAGACGTGAGTCCAATTCCCGAGTCGGGAAGATCCCCTGGAAGAGGGCATGACAACCCACTTCAGTATTCTTGCTTTGAAAATTCCATGGACAGAGGATCCTGGCAGGCTACTGCCCATGGGGTCACAAAGAGTCAGACGTGACTAAAGCAACTAAGCATGACGCAGCACACACACACGCACACACACACATTGTGTTTATCCATTCATCCAAGGACCCTTGGGGTTGTTCCTGTTTTAGGCTATTGTGACTAATGCTGCTATGAATGTGGGTGTATAAATATACCTTTGAGTCTGTTCTCAATTTTGGGGGGCATATACTCAGAAGCAGGGTCACTCAGTAATTCTATTTTTGATTTTTTGAGGAATTGCCAAGCTGTTCTCCACTCTGGCTGTGCTAGTTCACGTTCTCACCAGCATGTAGGAGGCTTCTCACTCTGCACACACTGAAAGGACTTGATATTATCTGCCCCTTTGTTCATAAACATAGCCACCTCAGTGGGCGTGGCATGCTATTTCCACTGGACATGACAATGGCATTGCAGCAAAACACCCAACTTAAAGAAGTGGTAGAACAGTATTAATAGAACAGTGGGACAGGGAAAGATACCTCTTCATTCTCGTACCCATTTAAGAGAGAGCTCTAGTCACTCAGGGTGGGGACTCTAGGTCAGTACAAATGAGAAGCAACTTGTCACACCACCAATTCACCAAATTTATCAAAGTAACCAATTTGCCAAAATAAGTTTATAGCTTAACATGGCTATAGGGAGACAAGACTCTGGGTGTTTCTGGAGACTTAAGACGCTGCCCTGCCCTGTCTCCCCTTCCCTCTGTAACTCAGCTTTCCTTTTAACTGAGACCCTTCTTCCTGGAACCCTCAGCGGTTATTTTCCCTCTCTTCCTGCCCCTTCCTTAGTTAGCAGAGCTTCTTCACCTGTTTATGCCATGGCCCATTTTGATAGTATAGCAAGGCTTATGGACTCCTGCTTAGAATGTTTTTAAATGCACACAATACAATATACAGAGTTAAAAAGGAAATTAATCATATGGAAACACAGTTCTGCAGAGCATCAGGGGAACTGGGACAGAGACACTTGAAGCATTCCAAAATACCGATATAAACACAAAGTAAAGACTCATTAGGGGCTTCCCTGGTAGCTCAGTGGTAGGGTTCGCCTGCCAATGCAGGAGACATGAGTTTGATCCCTGATCTGGGAGGATCCCACATGCTGCAGAGCGACGAAGCCCGTGAGCCACAACCATAACCATTAAGCCTGTGCTCTAGAGACTCGGAGCCGCAACTATTGAGCCATGTGCCACAACTACTGAAGCCCATGGGCCCTAGAGCCCATGTTCCACAACAAGAAGTCACCACAACAAGAAGATGCCACATGCTGTGGCGCAACTAAGCCCGTGAGCCACAGCTATGGAGCCTGTGCTCTAGAGCCTCAGAGCCACAACTATGGAGCCCATGTGCTGCAACTACTAAAGCCCATGAGCCCTAGAGCCCGAGTTCCACAACAAGAAAAGTCACTGCAATAGGAAGCCTGCTCACCTCAGCTAGAGAGTAGAGAGTAACCTCCACTCCCTGCAGCTAGAAAAGAGCCCGTGGCATCAGTGAAGACCCAGAATAGCCAAAAATAAATAAATAAATAAAAATTTTAAAAAAGCTCACAAGAGAATGCTTTAAGGAAAAAACAGACTCGGGCTTCCCTGGTGGTCCAGTGGGTAAGGACACCCCCTTGCAATGCAAGGGGCGCCGGTTCCATCCCTGGCCTGGGAAGATCCCACGTGCCGTGGAGCAGCTGGACCGGTGTGTCCAACTACCGAGCCAGAGCTCTGGAGTACATGCGCCCAGAGCCGGTGCTCTGTGACAATAGACGCCACCGCGATGGGAGGCCCACAAGAGCCAAAGAACAAAGATGGATGAAAACAGAGAAATGAAAGACCAATAGAAGTGGCTTCTCCCCTCCTCCCCAACCTCCCCCCCCAGGAAAAAAAAAGACTCATCAACAAACACTTCACATAAAGAACTATAAGTTTTATATATCTTTTTAGGTTTTTAGTTTCTTTAATTCTGCAAATTCAGACATTTCATTCAAACTGGTGACCTATACCTCCTGATATGTTGGCAAAACAGAAACTGGCTTTAAAAGAATTATAAATACATTAGTAAATAGAAGTAGTATACTATTAGACAATGAAGTACATTCAAAAGAAGATTTTGTTTAATCTATAAATAATACTAGCCAGCTTCTAGAGCTATCCTTCAGCAGTGAAGCTATGAAACGCCTTGGACAACATACCATGGATCAGAGTAGAGATGTGCAAAGTTCCCTTAGTAGCACTCTAGATGACTAGCCTCGGCTAGAAATTCACTGGAAGTATTAATATAAACTAAAGAAAGAATATATCATCAGAAGGGACTGTGTGAAGAACACAGCACAAAAACAGGCGAGCAAAGGTAGTCCCCACTCAGCGGCTAGCTGATAGGAAGGATGCTGTTAGAGAGGCTGGGTACTTGAGTGTCCAGAGCCAGAGGTTAAGAACACTTAACCCGCAGTGACAGACTTGCTTTCCATGCTCGGTAACCACTTTTGTGATAATCTGGCTTCCAGTGTAGCTTCCCTATAGGGAAAAGAAGCACTAATGACTGATACCAGTTTCCCGATATCCTTGAGAGTTTTGTGCATTATTGTAAGTTAATAAACTGGATTTTACATACTTGCTTTTTGTGAACTCTACTAGTACTTCTCTATGTTTACCCTACCCTGAGATACTTACCAGGCTAAGTTTCTACGCCCATAAGTTTGCTGAAAGGCAGTTGTGGCCAAGGAGTGATGTTGTAAAGGGAACGGTTGCACAGGGAGCCTTCTTGAAGATCAGCCGATTATTCAGCCTCTGCTGGTATAATTCTGACTCTGCGATGTGTTAACGTGCAAACCGGAAGAACATTACACATCTAAAGGTGCAGTGGTTCTGTAGAAAATACAGTTTTAGCCTCTAGAAGAAGGACAGATTACCACTCTTACTTCATGACTGTTTCCCTCGAGGTAGAAGTGAGCATAATGAGGAGGCAGGGGGTGCCCACAACAACAGGGCAGACGGAGCGGCTCTTCACTCCCTTCGCTCCACTCTTTACTTCTGGAGTCAGAGCCCAGGGAGGTTCTCATTTGCAGACCTGTGCACTTGTTTTTTCTTTGGCTGAAAATCTATTCCTCAGATTGACATGACTCGCTCCTTCACTTACTGCATTTGGAAAAGTGAACCAACCCTGCATTTCTGATATAAACTTTGAATGGTCATGAGGTATTAATCTTTTTATACAGACCAGCTAAAGTCCATTTGAAAATATTCTGCAACTATGTTCATATGGAACACTGGCCTGTGATTATTTTTCTGATAATGTTCCCACTCATTTTTTTGTGTCAGGGTTAGGCTGGCCTCTTAAAATAAGCTGGAAAGAGCCTCCACTTTCCGAAAATGTGCATAGGTTGGGTATTATTTGTTCCTTAAGTATGTGATAGAATTTACCAGTGAAGCCATGTCAGTCTGAAGCTTTGCTTATGGGGAGGGTTTTAATTACGAGTTCAATGTCACTGATTCCTTATTCACACCACTGAGCTGCACCCCAGGATTCTTTATATGCTATGTTTTCATTATCATTCAATTTCAAATATTTTCTAATATTCTTGTGATTTCTCTTTTTGTGTGTGATTTCTTGACTCATCGATTATTTACAATTGTGACGCTCAATTTCAAAATGATGTATTTTCTAGTCTTCTTACTGTTACTGATTTCTAACTGAATTCTGCTGTGATTAAAGAATATCAAATTTTTCAAAATTTATCATCCAATATACTGTCTATCTTGATGAAAGTTCCATGTGCGTTTGAAAATAAAGTATAATCTGTAGTTGGTAGGTGGAGTATTTTATAAACGGTAATTAGGTTTAGTTGGTAGATAAGTTGCTCAGATTTTCTATAAACTTATTTTCCATATTCTATCAATCACATTCAAAAAAGTTGCGATGCTTTCCAGTTTGATTGGAGGCTTGTGTCTTTTTAATTTTGTCAGTTTTTACTTATGCATGTTGAAGCTCTGCAATTAGCCAAATGTATATTTAGTATTATTATTCATTTCTAACTAACTGACTGACCCTCTTCAGCTCTGATGGTAGCTGATGGTAGTCCATATCTTACAATCTACTGGATATTAATATAGCTATGAGCAGCCTTCCTAAGACTGATGTTCTCATAGTTTATCTTTTTCCATCTTTCAATCTGTGTCTTTATATGTAAAATATATCTCTTGTGAAAAAGTTACGTTCCCATATTGTTTTTTCAATCCAGTATTAAAATTTTCTCACTTTATTTGGACTGTCTAGTCCATTTACATTTGATATAACCAATGATATGTTGAGATTTAAGTCTCCCATTTCAGTATTTGTGTTCTATTACTCTCTTTGCCTTTTTTATTTCTTACTTCTTTTCTGTCTTTAGAGTGGATCCCAGACCTAAATAGAGAGTATAAAACCAAAGAACTCCTAGGAGATAACATAGGAAAAACCTAGATGACCCTGGGCTTAGTGATGTCTTTTTTTTTGGAGGGGGGGCACTTCTATTGGTCTTTCATTTATTTTATTTTCATCCATCTTTGTTCTTTGGCCTGTGTGGGCCTCCCATCGCGGTGGCCTCTCTCGCTGCAGAGCTCCGGCTCGGTAGTTGGACACATCGGTCCAGCCGCTCCACGGCACATGGGATCTTCCCAGGCCAGGGATCGAACTGGCGCCCCTTGCACTGCAAGGCAGTGTCCCTACCCACCAGACCACATTAGGGAAGCCCTGGTGATGTCTTTTTCACATACAACACTGTAGGAACAGTCTGTGAAAGAAATAAGTGATAAGGTGGACTTCATTAAACCTCTGCTCTATAAAAGACACTGTCGAGAGAATAAGACAAGACACGAACTGGGAGAAAATACTTGCAAAAGACACATCTGATATAGAACGCATATTCAAAATATACAACAAACTCTTCAAATGCAACAATAAGAACACAAATGACCAGGTTAAAGAAACAGGCCAGAAACCTGAACAAATATCATACCATAGGAGCCATACAAATAGCAAATAAGCATACAAAAAGATGCTCCACATGAAATGTCATCAGGGAAACGAAAATCAAAGCAAGATACTGCTCTATACCTATCAGAAAATCAAAACAAGATACTGCTCTATGCCTATCAGAATGCCCGAAATCCGGAACACTGACACCACCAAACGCTGGTGAGGATGTGGAACAATAGAACTCTCTCATTCACTGTTGGTGGGAATGCACATGGTCCAGCCACTTTGGGAAACAGCTTGGCAAATTCTTACAAAACTAAACACACTCTAATACATGATCCAGCAGTCATACTCTTTGGCATTTACCCAAGGGAGTTGAAAACTGATGTTTACACAAAAATACAGATATCTTATAGCAGCTGTATTCATAATTTCCCAAACTTGGAGGCAACCAAGATGCCCTTCAGTAGGTGAAACAATAAATTGCTATATATCCAGACAATGGAATATTATTTAGCACTAAGAAGATAAGTAAGTAAAGCAAAAAACTGAGCTATCAAGCCATGAAATGACACAAGGAACTTTAACTGCATGTTACTAAGTGAAAGAAGCCAGTCTGAAAAGGCCACAAACTGATTGATTCTAACAAGGTGAGAGTCTGGAAAAGGGAAAACCATGGAGACAATAGAAAGACCTTTGCTGACCGAGGCTGGGGGAGGGATGAAAGATACACATCAAACAGCAGGTGCTATTAGGAACAGGTGAGTATATATATACAGAGCAATGTAATACGAAGCCAGTGGTCAAAGGAACTTCAGCTTCCCTCTAAAATTGTAACCCTTTTCAAGGAGAATATATTTCCATAGAAGCGAAAACCAGTTCTAAAAAGGACTGGGCTTCCAAAGTGGCTCAGACAAAAAGAATCTGCCTGCAATGCCAGAAACCTGGCTTTGATCCCTGGGTCGGGAAGATCTGGAGAAGGGAAATGGCAACCCACTCTAGTCTTCTTGCCTGGGAAATCCCACGGACAGGGAGCCTGGCGGGCCACAGTCCATGGGATCCCAAAGAGTTGGACACGACTGAGTGACTGTCAGGGCTTCCCTGGTGGCTCATATGGGAAAAAGGTTGGGAGCAGAGTCCAAAAGACAAGAACACATATTCCATCCTGTCTCGCTGTCTCTTATTACTAGATTTATAAACTCGTACAAGTTATTTAAATTTTCTGAAATTCTGTAAAATACGTCACTATGAGAATTTAAATGGACAGCCTATAAAAAGTGCCTGAAAAAATAGCAGGCACTCAATAGACAACAGATTCAATAATACTGAACACTTTTCCTTGTACGTTTTTTGTAAAATAAAATGATTTTGACCATGTTATCTAGCTACCTGAATCATTCTTATCTTGCCTTTAGTTTACCTTTTTACCTTTGCCTCTTGGGGTTATCACACACGACAAGCTTTCTGGTCATGGAGTCATTTCTGTGACTGACCTCAGTATGTACTGGATCAGTTAACTGTGTAAGCTGCATACAGAGTTGTAGCAATTTAAGTGTGTGTTGTTCCTGCGCCCTAGGATCTCCCAAAGCACTCTAAAGTCTGCCCTGTCCTTTAATCTTAAAATACTTGACACAATGCACGTTGTCACAGAAGGTTTCTTGTAGCGCTCGTCACTGGCTAAAGCTTAACTGCATTAGATTCCCTTCTGTGAAGATGCTTAAATTTGCCAAATAACACATTTTTAAACCTTGAACTAATTACTGATCATCGCCTAATGCTTCACATATGATGCTTTATGTTTGTATGCTATTTTGCTTCCCCAATTTTTTTTTCATTGACTTACAGCTTATCTTTATTTTCCTCTCTCTCATCTTTAGTTCCTTTCTAAATAGTTTAGAAATATATATAAAGGCACACAATAGATAGGGGAAAAAGGCTTTGGGGGTAAGTATTTGAAATACTTCTTTCATTCAGATATGGCCTAAAAATATCAAGGCCGTTTATTTGATTTAAAAAGCGTGTAAAGTTCAAAAATGATTTTCATTTTCTCTAAATCAAAAATGTAAAAAGCAGCATTAATATGAAGATTAAACATGAAAAGCACAAAATGTTTGAAAGAATTAAACATTAGAACTAAAGAATGCTATAACCTAGGCAAAAGACAACCAAGGCCTATACCAAGGCAACAGCTGAAGATATCCTGAAGGAATAGAAAAAAGACAAAGACTCAACAAAGAAATAAATAATAAAAATCTTCTGGTTTTTAAATTTGTCCTCTCAAAACACTGGTTGTTTTGAAAAAGAAGTTACTTTTTTTAATGATAAATTCTCACCAAACAATAAGAGAAATTGTTGGGGGAAAAAAATGCACTGTTCTTGAGGCAATGCTGGGCATTTCTCCTTAAGTGTTACAGTTTATTACAGATAATCTCTAATTTCTTAGATTTTCATTTATTCACTTCATTGTTTCAACCATAACATGACAGAACTGAGGACTACTTTTTAACAACATTAAAATTAAAAAGTCTAAAAGAATCTTTAATAACACATTTATGAAAGCCTAAAAAGAGTTTACTAAATTTCAGGATAAGAAGTACAATGATATGTAAATCATCTACACTTCAATCAAAAAGAATAAAACATTAAAAAAAGACCAAACAAAAAAAGAAGTACAATGATGAAAACATTAAAAACTGAAATTTTGGGTTTCCCCGGCAGTCCAGTGGGTGAAGAGTCTGCCTTGCAGTGCGGGGGGCGCTGGTTCGATCCCTGGCCTGGGAAGATCCCATGTGCCAAGGAGTGGCTGAACAGGTGTGTCCAATTACCAAGCCGGAGCTCTGGAGCGCATGTGCCCAGAGCCGGTGCTCTGCAATGAGAGGAGCCGCTGCAATGGGAGGCCCACGCAGGTCGAAGAATAAAGATGGATGAAAATAAATAAATAAAAAGCCAATAAAAGAGGCCAAAATTAAAAAAGGAAAAAAAAAAAGACAAAAACTGAAATCTCAAGCTCAGTGACACTCCTCTAAATCCAACCGTAGCAGCCGCTTACATCCCCCTTTACCATTAAAAATACCATGTACATTTCTGTCAGAATAAAGTAGCTGCATCTCATATAACTATTCCTCACGCTAAGTACAACTAAAAACCCTGGGCACTGGATATAATATTAACATAAGAAGCTTCTGAAAGATGGTGAGAAGAAGGCAAAGTGGTTGGAGGCCTTAGGATCCAAGGATGCTATAACCTAGGCAAAAGACAACCAAGGCCTATACCAAGGCAACAGCTGAAGATATCCTGAAGGAATAGAAAAAAGACAAAGACTCAACAAAGAAATAAATAATAAAAATCTTCTGGTTTTTAAATTTGTCCTCTCAAAACACTGGTTGTTTTAAAAAAGAAGTTACTTTTTTTAATGATAAATTCTCACCAAACAATAAGAGAAATTGTTGGGGGAAAAAAATGCACTGTTCTTGAGGCAATGCTGGGCATTTCTCCTTAAGTGTTACAGTTTATTACAGATAATCTCTAATTTCTTAGATTTTCATTTATTCACTTCATTGTTTCAACCATAACATGACAGAACTGAGGACTACTTTTTAACAACATTAAAATTAAAAAGTCTAAAAGAATCTTTAATAACACATTTATGAAAGCCTAAAAGAGTTTACTAAATTTCAGGATAAGAAGTACAATGATATGTAAATCATCTACACTTCAATCAAAAAGAATAAAACATTAAAAAAAGACCAAACAAAAAAAGAAGTACAATGATGAAAACATTAAAAACTGAAATTTTGGGTTTCCCCGGCAGTCCAGTGGGTGAAGAGTCTGCCTTGCAGTGCGGGGGGCGCTGGTTCGATCCCTGGCCTGGGAAGATCCCATGTGCCAAGGAGTGGCTGAACAGGTGTGTCCAATTACCAAGCCGGAGCTCTGGAGCGCATGTGCCCAGAGCCGGTGCTCTGCAATGAGAGGAGCCGCTGCAATGGGAGGCCCACGCAGGTCGAAGAATAAAGATGGATGAAAATAAATAAATAAAAAGCCAATAAAAGAGGCCAAAATTAAAAAAGGAAAAAAAAAAAGACAAAAACTGAAATCTCAAGCTCAGTGACACTCCTCTAAATCCAACCGTAGCAGCCGCTTACATCCCCCTTTACCATTAAAAATACCATGTACATTTCTGTCAGAATAAAGTAGCTGCATCTCATATAACTATTCCTCACGCTAAGTACAACTAAAAACCCTGGGCACTGGATATAATATTAACATAAGAAGCTTCTGAAAGATGGTGAGAAGAAGGCAAAGTGGTTGGAGGCCTTAGGATCCAAGGACAGACTTGGCAATGAGCTTCCTGGGTTTTCACTTAAATCCCAGATATGAGGAAGACAGAAAGCTGGTAATGCCAATAGATGCCAACTGAAAACAAACCAAACACTCCAGGAAAAGTCTGCTTTCTAACCAAAGGACAGGGAGAAGCACAGCCTACTCAAGACCAACAACTCTGAGGTTGCAGCTCCTCTGCCGAAGTCAAACATCAGAGAAAACACAACGGCCCTCCAACCCCCAAACCAGCAAACGCTGCGCAGAACGCCTAACATTCCACCAGGGCTGGGGCCTCCTCCTAATCTGTCACAGCGCCCAGGCCTCCTGCTGGGGTGGCGGCAGAGAAGGCCGAGTGGGGCGAGGGGACTCTTCGTTCCCCCTGAAACATCCTCTGGTGGCAGGCGTCCACCTGGGGAGGCTGGCCTTCGGCTCCGTCGAGCGGTAACGAGGCCGGTCCCCTGCTCACTGGAGAGTGTCAGCAGAGGCCTAGGAGCGTCCAGGCTTCTACCGCCACTCAGCAGCTGCAAGGCCACGTCAGCATGGGAACAACAATGAGGCGCTCCTGCCCCTCCCAGCCAGGGGCTAAGCAGTCAAAGCTGCGGGTAGCCAGGACTCCCACATCTGGCCAGCAACAACAAGCCCTCTTCCCTCCTCCATCAGTCTCCACAGAGTTCCTGAACGCTCACTACCACCTAAAGTAGTAACCATCCAGAGTCTTAAAACCTAATACCCCACACGTCCAGATTCCAGCAGAAAATCACTCGTCAAAGCAAGAACCAGGATGCTCTCAAAACGAGATAAGACAGAACAAACAGCATGTGCCACCAGCAAAAAACACTGAGAGGTTACAATGATCTGACAAGCATTTTAAAGCCATCTTCATAGAAACACTTCAATGAGCAATTAAGGGATGAAACAAATGAAAATATAAAAAGTCTCAGCAAAGCAATAAAAGATACAAAGAACTAAACGGAAAAGACATAACAGCTGACGTAAAACATTTAATGGGGTGGTTCAATAGGAGAACTGGGGGGATAAACGACACAATCAGTGCATGTAGGACGGAATATTAAGGATTAGTTGGCTGAACAACAGAGAGACAACAGACTGAAGCAAGGAATAAAGACAGCCTTAGCTACCGGCGGGTGCGCGGCAGAGCCAAGACACCCCCACCCAACACGGGATGGAGCGCGCGCCGCAGCCCCCCGCCCGACAGACTGGGATCAGCCCGCTGTCCCGGCCAGCACTGAGCTTGCAGACCGGTGCCATAAGGAAAAGGCTACATCATCAAGACAACACCAGCGAGAGCAGACTGGCTTCCACCAGACAGATGAGAGGATAAAAACCAGGGACAGTATTTAGCTTTTTTGCTTATCTGTTGCAGACGGTTCTGTTTATTCGTTTGATCGGTCAGGTTTGGGTTTGCTTTTTTTTCTTTTTTTCTCTTTTGTCTCTTCTTAATAAGTTTCTCTTGCCTTTTTAAATTTTTAATTTCTTTTTTTTTTGATTTTTAATTATTATATTTTTTTAAATTTTAATTCTTGAACTTCTAATTTTCTTTCCTCTTTCCCACTCCTTCCTCCCTCTATGTTCTAAATCTAAAACTTTCTCCTATCTACCACTATCCCCTAGATAAATATTTCCTACCTTCCTGTCTCCACTATTCTCTTCCAGCTGCACTAAACAATACAACACACTAATCTTGGCTACATAACCCTATAAAATCCTTCCAAGTCGAATCTATTCCTTCTAATTACCCATACACTCTCCACCTCCTCACCCCCAACACATGTCTTAGTAAAAATTGCTTTCAGTGAAATAGTCCAAGCCAGGACTGTACCCAAGATCTATTTTTCCAGGCACTATTTTAATTAATTCAGAGCTTAACGGGCAAGTACCATCTTTGATTGTGTCATTTGCCAGAAAAATTTCCTATGCTTTGTCACTGTAAGACTGGTTAGATGTGGTTATTGCTGTGTATGTATGTGTATCTTATGACTATGTTAGAAAACATCTGCATGCTTTTATGACTGTCACCCATTACGGACACACCTCTTGCTCCGCAGATGCTAGTATTTGAATATCACAGAACACCATAGCAAATCAGACATAGAGCCTACACCCCCTGACCAATCATCAAACCAAGGATCCTCGGAGTAGAAGCCCTGATTCCAAGACCTCACACTATCAAAGAACATACAACACTAGAGATTGTTCACCTGTAAACAAGACCTAACACCACCCAAGACACAAACCATTGAACCCTTCTAGAAGGACAGAAACCCAAAGGAAGGGAGAATTCAACTAAGAAGACTGGTGGGGAAAAGAACTCCGTACACACAGACACCCACAAAGAAGCAAAAACTAACCTAATAATGAAATGACAGAGAAACACTGCACAAATGAAGGACCAAGCTAGAGAATCACAGCTTCAAATGACAGAGGAAGAGATAGACAAATTATCTGAAAGAGACTTCAGAAAAACTATACTAATGAGGATGCAAAACACCGAAAACAGAATATTAGAGGAAATCAGTGCACTGAGAAAAGACATGCAGGAAATGAAAAATAAGCAAATAGAGACCACCAACTCAATTGCTGAACTCAAAAATACTATAGAAGGCCTCAAGAGTAGAGTATCAGAGGCTGAAGAATGGATAAGCAAGCTAGAAGACAGACTGGTGGAAATAACTGGTGAGGAACAGAACAAAGCCGAAAGAATTAAAAGAACTGAGGATAGCCTCAGGGACCTATGGGACAATATCAAACGCACCAACATTAGAATTATAGGAGTTCCAGAGGAAGAGGAGGGAAAGAAAGATTACAAAAAAATTCTTGAAGAGGTTATAGTAGAAAACGTCCCCAGCATGGGAAAGGAAATAGTCAACCACATCCAAGAAGCACAAAGAGTTCCATACAGGATAAACCCCAGAAGAAATACACCAAGGCACATTCTAATCAAACTAATGCAGACTAAATATAAAGACAGAAGCAGCTAAAAGCAGCTAGAAGCAAACAACAAATAACATATAAAGGAAACCCCATATGTCTAACTGAGGATCTTTCAACAGAAAACCTGCAGGCCAGAAGAGAATGGCAGGACACATTCAAACGGCTAAAAGAGAATAACCTCCAACCAAGAATTCTCTACCCAGCAAGAATCTCATTCAGAATCGATGGAGAAGTCAAAAGCTTCTCAGACAGACAAAAACTAAAAGAATTCTGTACCACAAAACCAGCCCTACAACAAGTGTTAAAGGGTCTGATATAGCCAATAAATACAAGAGTAGAAGAAGTCCTACAAATCAAACCCCAAACTTCTAAGAAGATGACAATAGGAACATTTGTATCAATAATTACTTTGAATGTAAATGGATTAAATGCTCCAACCAAACGACACAGGTTGGCTGAATGGATCCAGAAACATGACCCATATATACACTGTTTACAAGAGACCCACTTCAGACCTAGAGACACCCATAGACTGAAAGTGAGAGGCTGGAAAAAGATATTCCAGGCAAATGGAAATCAAAAGAAAGCTGGGGTAGCAATCCTCATATCAGACAAAATAGATTTTAAAGTAAAGAAGATTCTAAGAGACAAGGCAGGTCACTACATCAATGATTAAGGGATCCATCCAAGAGGAAGACGTAACAGTCATGAATATCTACGCACCCAACACAGGGGCACCTCAATATATAAGACAGATACTTTCAGACTTAAAAGAAGAAATCAATAATAACACAATAATAGTAGGAGACTTTAACACACCTCTCACACCAATGGATAGATCATCCAAACAGAAAATTAATAAAGAAACACAAGCCTTAAATGCCATACTAGAAAAGATGGACCTCATCAATATCTTTAGGAAGTTCCACCCAAAAGCAGAAGAATACACTTCTCAAGTGCTCACGGAACATTCCCAGGATAGACCACATCTTGGGCCACAAATCAAACCTCAGTCAATTCAAGAAAACTGAAATTATATCAACCATCTTCTCAGACCACAATACAGTGAGACTAGAGATCAACTACAGGAAAAAAAACCGCTAAATATACAAACACATGGCAATTAAACAACACATACCTAAAAAACCAACTGATTACTGAGGAAATCAAAGGAGAAATTTAAAAATTCCTAGAAGAAAATGACAATGAACATACGACCATGCAAAACCTATGGAATACAGCAAAAGCAGTTCTAAGAGGGAAATTTATAGCAATACAATCCCACCTCAAGAAACTAGGAAAATATGAAGCAGATGACTTAACCCTCCACTTAAAACAATTGGAGAAAGAAGAACAAAAACATCCCAAAGCCAGCAGAAGACGAGAAATTATAAAGACTAGAGCAGAAATAAATCAGAAAGAAATGAAAGAAACTATAGTACAGATAAATAAAACAAAAAGCTGGTTCTTTGAAAAGGTAAACAAAATTGACAAGCCTCTGGCCAGACTCATCAAGAGAAAGAGGGAGAAGAACCAGATCAACAAAATCAAAAACGAAAAGGGAGAGATTACAACAGATAATGCAGAAATCCAAAGGATTCTAAGAGACTATTATGAACAACTCTATGGCAACAAACTGGACAACCTGGAAGAAATGGACAGTTTCTTGGAGAAGATTAATCTCCCAAGACTGAGCCAGGAAGAAACAGAAACTTTGAACAACCCAATCACAAGCTCAGAAATCGAATCTGTGATTAAAAATCTACCCCAAAATAAAAGCCCAGGGCCAGATGGCTTCACAGCTGAATTCTACCAAACATTTAAAGAAGAGCTAATGCCTGTCCTTCGAAAACTCTTTCAAAAAATTGCACAGGAAGGAAAACTTCCAAACACATTCTACGAGGCCACCATCACTCTGATACCCAAACCAGGCAAAGACAACACAAAAAAGGAAAATTACAGACCAATTTCCCTGATGAACTTAGATGCCAAGATCCTCAAAAAATTCCTAGCAAACAGAATTCAATGACACATCAAAATACTCATACATCATGATCAAGTCAGGTTCATCCCAGGCATGCAAGAATTCTTCAACATCCACAAATCAATCAACGTGATACAACATATCAACAAACTGAGAGACAAAAATCACATGATCATCTCAATAGATGCAGAAAAAGCCTTCAACAAAGTACAACACCCATTTATGATAAAAACTCTTCAGAAAATGGGCATAGAAGGAACCTACCTCAACATAGTGAAAGCCATATATGAGAAGCCCACAACGAACATGGTGAAAAACTGAAAGCCTTCCCTCTAAGATCAGGAACAAGACAGGGGTGTCCACTTTCACCACTACTATTCAACACAGTCCTGGAAGTTCTAGCAATGGCAATAAAGAGAAGAGAAAGAAATCAAAGGAATCCAGATTGGAAAGGAAGAAGTCAAGCTCTCTCTTTTTGCAGATGACATGGTATTATACATAGAAAATCCCAAAGACTCTATTACAAAGCTACTAGAGCTAATCAATGAATTCAGCAAAGTCGCAGGATACAAAGTCAACACACAGAAATCACTCACATTCCTATACACAAACAATGAAAAATCAGAAAATGAAATCAAAGAGGCAGTCCCCTTGACCACTGCAATCAAAAGAATCAAATATCTAGGAATAAACCTACCCAAAGAAACAAAAGAACTGTACACAGAAAATTACAAGACACTCATGAGGGACATTAAAGAAGACTTAAACAGATGGAGAGATATTCCATGTTCCTGGGTCAGAAGAATCAATATTGTGAAAATGACCATACTACCAAATATCATCTACAGATTCAATGCAGTACCTATTCAACTTCCATTGACATTTTTCACAGAACTAGACCAAAGAATAACACAGTTCATATGGAAACACAAAAGACCTCGAATATCCAAAGCAATCCTGAGAAAGAAAAATGGAGCTGGAGGGATCAGCCTCCCTAACTTCAGACTCTACTACAAAGCAACAGTCATCAAGACAGTATGGTACTGGCACAAAAACAGAAATATCGACCAATGGAACAAGATCGAGAACCCAGAGATAAACCCACGCACCTATGGGTACCTTATTTTTGACAAAGGAGGAGAAACTATAAAATAGGACAAAGACAGCCTCTTCAACAAGTGGTGCTGGGAAAACTGGACAGCTGCATGCAAAAAAATGAAATTGGAACATTCCCTGACATCATACACTAAGATCAACTCAAAATGGATTAAAGACTTAAGTGTAAGACCAGAAACCATCAAACTCTTAGAGGAGAATATAGGCAAAACCCTCAAGGACATCAATCAAAGCAAGATCTTCTCTGACCCAGCAACTAAAACAGCAGAACTGAAAAGAAAAAATGAACATGTGGGACCTCATGAAACTTAAAAGCTTTTGTACAGCAACAGAAATTACAAAAAAGCTAAACAGACACCCCACAGAGTGGGAGAAAATCACAGCAAATGAAACAACAGACAAAGAATTAATTTCCAAAATCTATAAGCAACTCAGATAACTCAGCACAGGGAAAATGAACAACCCAACCAAAAAATGGGAAAAAGATCTAAAGAGACGCTTCTCCAAAGAGGACATACAGATGGGCCAAAAGCACATGAAACAATGCTCAACCTCGCTTATTATTAGAGAAATGCAAATTAAAACTACAATGAGATATCACCTCACACCCGTCAGAATGGCCATCTTCAAAAAATCTGCAGACAATAAATGCTGGGAGGGTGCGGAGAAAAGGGAAGCCTCTTGCATTGCTGGTGGGAATGTCAATTGATACAGCCTCTATGGAAGACAGTATGGAGATTTCTTAAAAAACTAAAAATAGAAGCACCCTACGCACAACCCAGCAATCCCACTATTAGGCTTATATCCTGATGAAATCAAAACTGAAAGAAGCACCTGTATCCCAATGTTCACTGCAGCTCTCTATATAACAGCCAGAACCTGGAAGCAACCTAGATGTCCATCGACGAATGAATGGATACAGAAGCTCTGGCACATATATACAATGGAATACTACTCAGCTGTTAAAAGAAATGCAGAAGACTCAGTCCTAATGAAGTGACTGGCTCTAGAACCTATCATAAAAAGTGAAGTAAGTCAAAAAGAGAAAGACAAATACAGTATACTAACACACATATATGGAATCTAGTAGGACGGTCTTGATAACACACGCAGGGAACTCATGGAAAAACAGACAGAGTATAGACACAGGGACATTGTGGGGAAGAAATAGGGAGGGGGAAGCATGGAGGGAGTAACATGGAAACCTATACTGTCATGTGTGGAAAAGATAGCTAGTGTCATAGTGCTAAGGGAGTAGGAGTGCTTACAATGGCTTGGGCGAAGATCTGGAGGGTGGGATGGGGAACTGGGGGTAGGGACCGTGGATATGCATATGACTGATCTGGGAACATACATGTCTGTGAACAACAAAACTCTATAAAACAGCAGAAAATGAACGGGGACCCAAACTAAAAGTTTTACACAAAAAATGGACACCCCACAGAGTGGGAGAAAATCATAGCAAATAAAACAATCAACAAAGAATTAATTTCTAAAATATACAAGCAGCTCAGACAACTCAACACAACCCAACCAAAAAATGGGAAAAAGATCTAAAGAGACGCTTCTCCAAAGAGGACATACAGATGGGCCAAAAGCACATGAAACAATGCTCAACCTCGCTTATTATTAGAGAAATGCAAATTAAAACTACAATGAGATATCACCTCACACCCGTCAGAATGGCCATCTTCAAAAAATCTGCAGACAATAAATGCTGGGAGGGTGCGGAGAAAAGGGAAGCCTCTTGCATTGCTGGTGGGAATGTCAATTGATACAGCCTCTATGGAAGACAGTATGGAGATTTCTTAAAAAACTAAAAATAGAAGCACCCTACGCACAACCCAGCAATCCCACTATTAGGCTTATATCCTGATGAAATCAAAACTGAAAGAAGCACCTGTATCCCAATGTTCACTGCAGCTCTCTATATAACAGCCAGAACCTGGAAGCAACCTAGATGTCCATCGACGAATGAATGGATACAGAAGCTCTGGCACATATATACAATGGAATACTACTCAGCTGTTAAAAGAAATGCAGAAGACTCAGTCCTAATGAAGTGACTGGCTCTAGAACCTATCATAAAAAGTGAAGTAAGTCAAAAAGAGAAAGACAAATACAGTATACTAACACACATATATGGAATCTAGTAGGACGGTCTTGATAACACACGCAGGGAACTCATGGAAAAACAGACAGAGTATAGACACAGGGACATTGTGGGGAAGAAATAGGGAGGGGGAAGCATGGAGGGAGTAACATGGAAACCTATACTGTCATGTGTGGAAAAGATAGCTAGTGTCATAGTGCTAAGGGAGTAGGAGTGCTTACAATGGCTTGGGGCGAAGATCTGGAGGGGTGGGATGGGGGGAACTGGGGGGGTAGGGACCGTGGATATGCATATGACTGATCTGGGAACATACATGTCTGTGAACAACAAAACTCTATAAAACCTTTAAAATAAAGAATAATAAAAAAAAAGACAGCCTTAGGGATCTGTGGGATTCTATCCCAAAAAAAAAGATCTATCATTTTTGCCAAGAGAATCTTGGAAGAGTAGGAGAAAGAGGGGAAAGTTGCCAAAGTAGCCAAATAAATTAGAGCTGAAAATTTCTCAAATTTAGCAAAACATAAAAGTCTATAGAACCAAGAAGTTAAGAATTTTCAGAACAGGATAAATCCAAAGAAATTAATTCCAAAACATACAACAGTAAAACTTAAAGACAGCAAGAAACAAATGTCTTGTCAACAACAAATAGAGAAGAAAACAATTTAAATGACAGTGAATTTCCCATTAGAGACTGCAGAGACCAGAACAAAACGGCACAATTTTTAAACCAAAAGGAACTTGTAACCCAGAAACCTATATCCAGCAAAAATATCTTTAAGAGATGAAAGAGAAATGAAGACGTTTTCAGATTTGAAAAATAAACAAAACACAATAAAAAACCCAAAAAGACAGCCACCAGCTGATCTCTCCTAAAGAATGAATTCAGAAATTTGAAAGAGAAAGGAAACGATGAAAGAGGAAATCTTAGGACATCAGGAAAGAAAAAAGAATATAGTGGAGCAAAAATAGGGATGAATCACAACAAGCAGATGGAGAGGGCATAGCTAAAGGGTAAGGGGTTTCTATTCAGGTGATGAAAATTTCAAAAACTGACTATGGCAATATTCACGAATTATCTGTATTCATATTAAAGACCACTGAACTGTGCACTTTAAATCGGGAATTGTATGGTATGTGAATTATATCTCAATAAAATGCTGTTTTAAACATCAGAATAGTGGTAGCCTGAGGAAAAGGGACAAGAGAACCACTCAGGCGTATAGACACAGGGACATTGTGGGAAGAAATAGGGAGGGAAGCATGGAGGGAGTAACATGGAAACCTATACTGTCATGTGTGGAAAAGATAGCTAGTGTCATAGTGCTAAGGGAGTAGGAGTGCTTACAATGGCTTGGGGCGAAGATCTGGAGGGGTGGGATGGGGGGAACTGGGGGGGTAGGGACCGTGGATATGCATATGACTGATCTGGGAACATACATGTCTGTGAACAACAAAACTCTATAAAACCTTTAAAATAAAGAATAATAAAAAAAAAGACAGCCTTAGGGATCTGTGGGATTCTATCCCAAAAAAAAAGATCTATCATTTTTGCCAAGAGAATCTTGGAAGAGTAGGAGAAAGAGGGGAAAGTTGCCAAAGTAGCCAAATAAATTAGAGCTGAAAATTTCTCAAATTTAGCAAAACATAAAAGTCTATAGAACCAAGAAGTTAAGAATTTTCAGAACAGGATAAATCCAAAGAAATTAATTCCAAAACATACAACAGTAAAACTTAAAGACAGCAAGAAACAAATGTCTTGTCAACAACAAATAGAGAAGAAAACAATTTAAATGACAGTGAATTTCCCATTAGAGACTGCAGAGACCAGAACAAAACGGCACAATTTTTAAACCAAAAGGAACTTGTAACCCAGAAACCTATATCCAGCAAAAATATCTTTAAGAGATGAAAGAGAAATGAAGACGTTTTCAGATTTGAAAAATAAACAAAACACAATAAAAAACCCAAAAAGACAGCCACCAGCTGATCTCTCCTAAAGAATGAATTCAGAAATTTGAAAGAGAAAGGAAACGATGAAAGAGGAAATCTTAGGACATCAGGAAAGAAAAAAGAATATAGTGGAGCAAAAATAGGGATGAATCACAACAAGCAGATGGAGAGGGCATAGCTAAAGGGTAAGGGGTTTCTATTCAGGTGATGAAAATTTCAAAAACTGACTATGGCAATATTCACGAATTATCTGTATTCATATTAAAGACCACTGAACTGTGCACTTTAAATCGGGGAATTGTATGGTATGTGAATTATATCTCAATAAAAATGCTGTTTTAAACATCAGAATAGTGGTAGCCTGAGGAAAAGGGACAAGAGAACCACTCAGGCGTGATGCAGAAGTTTTCCACTTGTTCAAGGTCATGGCAGCACAGGTGTATATATAAAGTGTCAAAATCAGTCAAGTTAAACTCTCACAAATACTGTACCTATCTTAGGAAAATTATACTTTAATGAAAATTACTAAGAGTCTAAAATTTCTTTCCAAAATGCTTTTACCAGTTTACTCATACCAATAGTATTCAGATGGTCCACATCTTGCAAATTGTAATATTGATAACAGACAATATTGATAATTTGGGAATTTATGGTGGTCTGAATTATCAATCCCTTACTGTTAATTAGTTTGATCATCATTGACATTGGGTTATATATATATTTGTATATAATATATATTTATGCTTTAAAAGGTAAGACTTTTCAAACCATTTTACAATGTTCTATGGCTTGTTTGAAATTTTTCCATCGCCTAGACACTTATGTATGCTACAACACACTCTCATTTATGAGTCTTGCCTTCATTATTGTTTTGCTGCATCTCAATAATCTAGAAATGCATATTATACCTCAAAGTAATATTTAATCATGCCGCTAGCATATATGTCTGTCTTTTAAAATAAATATTTTTGTAATGCAAATCCAAAATAAGTTTGTCTCCTATATTATCTTCAAACCTTGTATGTATGTATGCGTTCAGAGGTAGGAATCTAATTTTATTTCAAAACTGTCACCAGTTTTTCATTGGCCTGTTCCACTTCTGATGGAAAGAGAAATGAAGACGTTTTCAGATTTGAAAAATAAACAAAACACAATAAAAAACCCAAAAAGACAGCCACCAGCTGATCTCTCCTAAAGAATGAATTCAGAAATTTGAAAGAGAAAGGAAACGATGAAAGAGGAAATCTTAGGACATCAGGAAAGAAAAAAGAATATAGTGGAGCAAAAATAGGGATGAATCACAACAAGCAGATGGAGAGGGCATAGCTAAAGGGTAAGGGGTTTCTATTCAGGTGATGAAAATTTCAAAAACTGACTATGGCAATATTCACGAATTATCTGTATTCATATTAAAGACCACTGAACTGTGCACTTTAAATCGGGGAATTGTATGGTATGTGAATTATATCTCAATAAAAATGCTGTTTTAAACATCAGAATAGTGGTAGCCTGAGGAAAAGGGACAAGAGAACCACTCAGGCGTGATGCAGAAGTTTTCCACTTGTTCAAGGTCATGGCAGCACAGGTGTATATATAAAGTGTCAAAATCAGTCAAGTTAAACTCTCACAAATACTGTACCTATCTTAGGAAAATTATACTTTAATGAAAATTACTAAGAGTCTAAAATTTCTTTCCAAAATGCTTTTACCAGTTTACTCATACCAATAGTATTCAGATGGTCCACATCTTGCAAATTGTAATATTGATAACAGACAATATTGATAATTTGGGAATTTATGGTGGTCTGAATTATCAATCCCTTACTGTTAATTAGTTTGATCATCATTGACATTGGGTTATATATATATTTGTATATAATATATATTTATGCTTTAAAAGGTAAGACTTTTCAAACCATTTTACAATGTTCTATGGCTTGTTTGAAATTTTTCCATCGCCTAGACACTTATGTATGCTACAACACACTCTCATTTATGAGTCTTGCCTTCATTATTGTTTTGCTGCATCTCAATAATCTAGAAATGCATATTATACCTCAAAGTAATATTTAATCATGCCGCTAGCATATATGTCTGTCTTTTAAAATAAATATTTTTGTAATGCAAATCCAAAATAAGTTTGTCTCCTATATTATCTTCAAACCTTGTATGTATGTATGCGTTCAGAGGTAGGAATCTAATTTTATTTCAAAACTGTCACCAGTTTTTCATTGGCCTGTTCCACTTCTGATGGATTCCTTACCCTCTGCGCCACCAGAGAAGCCCCTGTAAGGTCCCATGGATTCTCAACTCCACCCTTGGCCCCAGTCCATCCCCCCGGGGTGGGTGTGGAGTAACTAAACCTCCTGACAGTCCCCACAGGGCCAGGGCCCAGCTAAATCAGAATCAGCATTTTCACAGGATCCCTGGGTAATCAATATGCAAGTTAAAGAAACATTGCTTTTAAAGTTGAAGTAATTCTAAAAGGGGACAATTATTTGCCCTTAGCATACACTTTTCTTTTTTTTTTTCCCCTACACATCTCAATAGTAATGACTATAGTCTCACTTTTAATTTTACATTCATTGTGCTTATTTTTTCAACTGGGCTATCAAAATTTACAAATAGGAAGTCAGAGGTTTAGAATAACTATATTTCCACTGTCTTTACTTTGAAGAGTCTTTAATTTCTATCAGTGGTCACCTTTCTGACTGGATAGCTTTTGCTGTCTAGCCACTAATTGGTTACAAAGCGGTAGAATGGGGAGAAGGAAATGGCAACGCACTGCAGCATTACTGCCCAGAAAACCCCATGGACAGAGGAGCCTAGGGGGCTACATGTAGTCCACAGAGTCAAAAGAGAGTCAGACATGACTTAGCGACTAAGCCAAAACCACCACCTGGAGGAATAAAACCTGGAGGAATTCCATGCCAGATTTAAATAAGACTGAGTACTTGCTTTTCCTGAATATATTTAAGCATTTGAATGTCTGGGGAGTAATCTATATTTATCTATTTAATAGTCTGGACTTACCAACTGATTTTCGTAGTTCTTTTTGGTTCTCTGTTTTGGGAATTAATAGTAAGCTATAGGGCTTCCCCTGGTGGTCCAGTGGGTAAGGACACCGCCTTGCAGTGCAAGGGGCACCGGTTCGAGCCCTGGCCTGGGAAGATCCCACGTGCCGCGGAGTGGCTGGACTGATGTGTCCAATTACCGAGCAGGAGCTCTGGAGCGCATGCGCCCAGAGCCGATGCTCTGCAACGACAGACTCCACCGCGATGGGAGGCCCACAGGAGCCAAAGAATGAAGACGAATGAAAATAGAGAAATGAAAGACCAATAGAAGTGGCCCGCCCGCTCCCCTCCCTCCCCAACCCGACCCCCACCCAAAGTAAATAAATAAATAAATCTAAAAAAAAAAAAAAAATAGTAAGCTATACAAATTATGACTTGTATTAATAAAAGTTTAAAAATGATTCCATAAAATACTGAAATCCAAATATTTAAGACTTACCTCTATTTCTTTTCTTAATTTTTCATGTGTCTTCATTTCTTCCTCAAGTAAACAAGTTTTTTCACTGATGGATTCTTTCACAGTTATAATTTCATCCTTCAGCTTTGTAATATCTTCCTGTATGTTTATAAAATTTAAAATATATATGTCAAACAATGAATGGTCAATATAAATTAAAGATTTTCAGTGTTTTTATAATTTATGAAAATTAACCACCACATTCAATTTTGACTAATGGATTAGAATATTACTTCTCTAGGTAAAAGGAACAAAAAAAGTTTATTCAAACAAGCAAACCTCAGATTTGAAGATACAGAAGTAAAAACCAAATGAAAATAAGACATAAAGGAAAGCGGCAGCCATAGTGGCAATTGCCTGGCAATGATGCAAAGCATATTTTTTAAATTCTTTATCAAGAAATAATACGTATTGTAAGTTTTTATCTCCCAAAGCCTTCAAAGAATATTAAGAGAAAGATTCTAAGGGTGCAATTATTAATTCATACTGTTTGCATAACAGATCAAGCACACTAAATTGATTTAATTGGTCTGGATCCATTAGCCTGGAAGCTGGGGTTTCAACATCTTCGTGACTCACACTTTCTATAACAAACGGATTAACCGTTCACTTGATTTTGTTTGACTATGTATTTTTACTAATCCACAAGACATTTGGGGATGTTTCCTTTATGCATTTGTACTTTTTGTCATAGCTTACACAAGCTTTTTAAAGCTGTGAATCCAGTTAAAGTACTCAAGGGTATTTCACTAAGTCAGTGATAATTTATCACTTACTAAGTGTACTCACACACAAAAAAACATATTTGAAAACATTTTCGTGATATTTCAGACCTTTGCTTGTCTCATCAGGTTTCCTTCTGGATTTTGGAGATCCAGCTTAAGTTCCTCTTTCATTGCTTTTAGTTTTTTAACAAGGTCTTGTTTCTCATTGAGTTCAGTCATGAAGGACCATTTGCTCTCTACCTCTCTCAGATTATCTTTATGTGCTTTTATCTTTGCATTGTATTCATTATATCTTATCATCTGTTCCTCAAAATCTTCTTGGGCAGCCTCTATGTCAAATTTAAGCTTCACATTTTCTGTGTGTAAGGATTTGATTTGACTTTCCAGCTCTCCACACCGAAATCTGGTATTCTGTAAACAAGTTTTTCACTGATGATTCTTACAGTTATAATTTCATCCTTCAGCTTTGTAATATCTTCCTGTATGTTTATAAAATTTAAAATATATATGTCAAACAATGAATGGTCAATATAAATTAAAGATTTTCAGTGTTTTTATAATTTATGAAAATTAACCACCACATTCAATTTTGACTAATGGATTAGAATATTACTTCTCTAGGTAAAAGGAACAAAAAAAGTTTATTCAAACAAGCAAACCTCAGATTTGAAGATACAGAAGTAAAAACCAAATGAAAATAAGACATAAAGGAAAGCGGCAGCCATAGTGGCAATTGCCTGGCAATGATGCAAAGCATATTTTTTAAATTCTTTATCAAGAAATAATACGTATTGTAAGTTTTTATCTCCCAAAGCCTTCAAAGAATATTAAGAGAAAGATTCTAAGGGTGCAATTATTAATTCATACTGTTTGCATAACAGATCAAGCACACTAAATTGATTTAATTGGTCTGGATCCATTAGCCTGGAAGCTGGGGTTTCAACATCTTCGTGACTCACACTTTCTATAACAAACGGATTAACCGTTCACTTGATTTTGTTTGACTATGTATTTTTACTAATCCACAAGACATTTGGGGATGTTTCCTTTATGCATTTGTACTTTTTGTCATAGCTTACACAAGCTTTTTAAAGCTGTGAATCCAGTTAAAGTACTCAAGGGTATTTCACTAAGTCAGTGATAATTTATCACTTACTAAGTGTACTCACACACAAAAAAACATATTTGAAAACATTTTCGTGATATTTCAGACCTTTGCTTGTCTCATCAGGTTTCCTTCTGGATTTTGGAGATCCAGCTTAAGTTCCTCTTTCATTGCTTTTAGTTTTTTAACAAGGTCTTGTTTCTCATTGAGTTCAGTCATGAAGGACCATTTGCTCTCTACCTCTCTCAGATTATCTTTATGTGCTTTTATCTTTGCATTGTATTCATTATATCTTATCATCTGTTCCTCAAAATCTTCTTGGGCAGCCTCTATGTCAAATTTAAGCTTCACATTTTCTGTGTGTAAGGATTTGATTTGACTTTCCAGCTCTCCACACCGAAATCTGGTATTCTGTATGGCAGCATCTTGCTGATAAATCTGCCTTTCTGTTTCTTTAGTTTCTGCAGAGACAGATGCTATTTGTGTTTCAAGCTCATGAAGTTCATTCTGTAAGATATTTCAACATTATTATTAATTCATGATATTCAACATGAAAGAGAAGTCATTGTTTTGATCCAGTGTGTGAAGAAAAATCACTTAACATAAAACATATATTTATCATATATAGAAAAACTGATGCATAATAGGAGATGTAATAAAATAATGAAGTTATTTTATAATCAGAGGGATCCCAAGATGACATATTCTTTATTTTTTTGCCTCTAAGTCATCGTTTTCTTTTTCATCCATCTTTATTCTTTGGCCTGTGTGGGCCTCCCATCACAGTGGTCTCTCTTGTTACAAGGCACTGTCTGTGGGCACATGCTCTCCAGAGCACTGGCTCGTAATTGGACACACCGGCCCAGCCGTTCCTTGGCACACAGGATCATCCCGGGCCAGGGATTGAACTGGTGCCACTCGCACTGCAAGGCTGACTATTTACCCACTGGACCACCAGGGAAGCCCATACTTCTTATTTTTTAATGTTCATCTAATTCTCAGTATTAAAGTTTTATCATTTGTCTTGACATTTTATATGTAAAAAATACTTTACAATAATTTTAATATTTATGGGCATCACAAGTACAAATTGAAGAAAAACTATATGATAAAAATTATAAAACCCTGAGTTGAAACATCAAAAGCTCTAAGTTCTAGTACCCTTACTGCTCTTTACAAGTTGGGATGATCATACATAACAAGCTTAATTATCGTATTCAAACCTCACTTTATTCACTCGGAAGATGAGTATGAAGGTATGTTTACCTCTGCCTCTCATGTAGCTCAGTGGTAAAGAATCTGCCCGCCAGTGCAGGAGACGTGGCTTAAACCTCTGGCTCGGGAAGATCCCCGAGAGGAAAAAACGGCAACCCATGCCAGGATTCTTGCCTGGAAAATCCCATGGACAGAGGAGCCTGGTGGGCTGGTCTATGACACTGTAGAGTAGACATGACTGAGCACGCATGTTGCAGGCCTCTCCGGGGCACCTGGCATTTCTAACCAGCACTTCCTTCTTAACAGCTACCCAGCACTCTTCTCGGCCTTTCCTCAGATGTCTCTGTTCTCCCTGTGTCAGTCACCTATTGTCTGAACCACAAAACCTTGCTGACATACAAGTGTTTATTGCTCATGTGACAAGGAGCAAATGGAGGCTTGGATGGGTGGTCCTGTTGACTTAGGCTGGATTTGTTTAAATGTCTGGAAACCGGCTGTCTGCAAGATGACTTAGATTGGCTTCAGCTGGGCAGACCAAGGTGTCTCGGCATGGTTTCACATCTTATCTTCCGGTGGGCCAGGTCAGGCCTGGTCCTCTCACGATGACAGCGGACACGTAAGTCCAATGATGTTAACAACCTTTTCAAACTTCTGTTCAAATAACGTCTGCTAATGTCCCATCTGGTCACCTGATGACACTTCTCTGTGGAGGGGCAGAAGGTATGTCCACCCACTAGGGGAGAGCATTATTATGACAAATGGCAAAAAGTGTGGATGTGGATATACACAAGGATGAAGATCTGAGACAATCTTATGCAAATTACCACACCCCCAAATTCCCAAACTGAGTCAGTGGTATTCCTTTGGGAGCCATATTTAATTCCTCACTTCTCTTTATATTTAACTACTCCTCAAATTCTGGCAGCCCTCCCATCAATATAACTGTAGGCCTTTATCCTTTGTCTTCTATCTAGTGTGCTCACCCTCTTCAAATGAGTTTCTAATTTTGGGAGGGAAACAGTTCACTGTGAAGGCAGACCGCCTATCCTTCTCTTGGCAGAGAGAGAGAGGTGAAACATAAACTGAAAAATACAACCCGCTGATGAACTTCAATCTTTATATCTCCAGCTGTGACAGTTAAAATGCCCATGTGACATTTCTATTCAGATGCGTACTAGCCATCTCATGTAGCTCAGTGGTAAAGAATCTGCCCGCCAGTGCAGGAGACGTGGCTTAAACCTCTGGCTCGGGAAGATCCCCGAGAGGAAAAAACGGCAACCCATGCCAGGATTCTTGCCTGGAAAATCCCATGGACAGAGGAGCCTGGTGGGCTGGTCTATGACACTGTAGAGTAGACATGACTGAGCACGCCTGTTGCAGGCCTCTCCGGGCACCTGGCATTTCTAACCAGCACTTCCTTCTTAACAGCTACCCAGCACTCTTCTCGGCCTTTCCTCAGATGTCTCTGTTCTCCCTGTGTCAGTCACCTATTGTCTGAACCACAAAACCTTGCTGACATACAAGTGTTTATTGCTCATGTGACAAGGAGCAAATGGAGGCTTGGATGGGTGGTCCTGTTGACTTAGGCTGGATTTGTTTAAATGTCTGGAAACCGGCTGTCTGCAAGATGACTTAGATTGGCTTCAGCTGGGCAGACCAAGGTGTCTCGGCATGGTTTCACATCTTATCTTCCGGTGGGCCAGGTCAGGCCTGGTCCTCTCACGATGACAGCGGACACGTAAGTCCAATGATGTTAACAACCTTTTCAAACTTCTGTTCAAATAACGTCTGCTAATGTCCCATCTGGTCACCTGATGACACTTCTCTGTGGAGGGGCAGAAGGTATGTCCACCCACTAGGGGAGAGCATTATTATGACAAATGGCAAAAAGTGTGGATGTGGATATACACAAGGATGAAGATCTGAGACAATCTTATGCAAATTACCACACCCCCAAATTCCCAAACTGAGTCAGTGGTATTCCTTTGGGAGCCATATTTAATTCCTCACTTCTCTTTATATTTAACTACTCCTCAAATTCTGGCAGCCCTCCCATCAATATAACTGTAGGCCTTTATCCTTTGTCTTCTATCTAGTGTGCTCACCCTCTTCAAATGAGTTTCTAATTTTGGGAGGGAAACAGTTCACTGTGAAGGCAGACCCGGCCTATCCTTCTCTTGGCAGAGAGAGGAGAGGTGAAACATAAACTGAAAAATACAACCCGCTGATGAACTTCAATCTTTATATCTCCAGCTGTGACAGTTAAAATGCCCATGTGACATTTCTATTCAGATGCGTACTAGCCATCTCAATACACATGTTCAGGAAAGAGCTTTTAGTGCACACGCACCCAGCATGCTCCTCCTCTGCCTTCTGGATTTCAGTAAGCTGCACCACATCTCACCTGGATGCTAAAACACCTTGAAGTCATTCTTGATTTTTCCCGTGACCTTCCCCCACCCTTCACAACCTATTTATCAGCAAATCTTGATGGCTGGGCCTCCAAAATATGATCCCAGCTCACTTCTGAGCAGCCTTTGTAGCACAGTCCTAACTGGTCTCCCAGTTTCCACGCTTCCTCCCCTCCATCAACTAGAACTTCCAACACTGTTCTTCAGAATGGTTCTGGCCATACAGGTCCTCTGCATTTCCATGGAACTTTTAAATCAGCCTGTCAATTTCTCTAAAAAAGCGGGGTGGGATTTTGATTGGAACTGTATTTAAACAACAGATAAAAGAGAAAGACATGGGCTTCCCTGGTGGTCCAGGGGGTAAGGACACCGCCTTGCAGTGCAAGGAGCACCGGTTTGATCCCTGGCCCGGGAAGATCCCATGTGCCGTGGAGCGGCTGGGCCGGTGTGTCCAATTGTGAGCCGGAGCTCTGGAGCTCATGTGCCCAGAGCTGGTGCTCTGTGACGAGAGAGGCCACTGCAATGGGAGGCCCACAGAGGTCAAAGAATAAAGACGGATGAAAATAAAAAAAATAAATAAATAAAAGAAGCCAAAATGAAAAAAAAAAAATCTACAAAAAAAAAAAAAAGAGACAGACCTGACATTTAATACTGAATCTTATGATTCATGAAAATGGTATATATCTCTCTCTTTTGGTCTTAAATCTCTCTCAACAGTGAGTTGCAGTTTTAAGCTCACAGGTCTTACACCTTAGTTTGCTTGCACAGTCATAACAAAATAACACAAACTCAGTGGCTAAAGCAACACAGATCTCTCTCTCACAGCTCTGTAGGCTGGATAAAGCGTCACACAGTCAGGTTCACAGTCTTCCTGGCTTACAGAGGGCCACCTTCTCCCCGTGGCCTCATACAGCAAAGCGCAACTCTCTGGTGTCTCTTCTTCTAAGGAGCTAGTCCTACCATCGAGACCCCACATTCACAACCTCATCTAAACCTAATTACCTCCTAAAGACATCATCTCCAAAGATAATCACATTCATGATGCAGGCTTCAACCTACAGATTTGGGGGTTAATACAAACATCCAGTCTATAATACAAAACTTTTGTCATATTTACCCCTAAGTATTTCATAATTTTAATGCTATGTAAATGATAATGCTTTCTAACTTTTAATGTTTGTTTCTTTCAATATGTACAAATACAACTGATTTTTATAAGTAATTTTATCTTGCAAGCTTTCTAAACTTCCTTATGAGTCCTAATAGCTTTTAAAATAAGAAATCCTTAAGATTTTCCAAAACTAATCATGCTATCTGTGAATAAAAAAATTTTACTCTCTCCTTTCCAATCCTGATGCCTTTTTTTTTTCTTGTAGTGAGTCGCTTGAATTCTCAGTACCACAGAATGAAGAGAACCTGTCCAAAAAGCGGTGGGATTTTGGAATGAACCAGATAAAAGAGAAAGACATGGGCTTCCCTGGTGGTCCAGGGGGTAAGGACACCGCCTTGCAGTGCAAGGAGCACCGGTTTGATCCCTGGCCCGGGAAGATCCCATGTGCCGTGGAGCGGCTGGGCCGGTGTGTCCAATTGTGAGCCGGAGCTCTGGAGCTCATGTGCCCAGAGCTGGTGCTCTGTGACGAGAGAGGCCACTGCAATGGGAGGCCCACAGAGGTCAAAGAATAAAGACGGATGAAAATAAAAAAAATAAATAAATAAAAGAAGCCAAAATGAAAAAAAAAAAATCTACAAAAAAAAAAAAAAGAGACAGACCTGACATTTAATACTGAATCTTATGATTCATGAAAATGGTATATATCTCTCTCTTTTGGTCTTAAATCTCTCTCAACAGTGAGTTGCAGTTTTAAGCTCACAGGTCTTACACCTTAGTTTGCTTGCACAGTCATAACAAAATAACACAAACTCAGTGGCTAAAGCAACACAGATCTCTCTCTCACAGCTCTGTAGGCTGGATAAAGCGTCACACAGTCAGGTTCACAGTCTTCCTGGCTTACAGAGGGCCACCTTCTCCCCGTGGCCTCATACAGCAAAGCGCAACTCTCTGGTGTCTCTTCTTCTAAGGAGCTAGTCCTACCATCGAGACCCCACATTCACAACCTCATCTAAACCTAATTACCTCCTAAAGACATCATCTCCAAAGATAATCACATTCATGATGCAGGCTTCAACCTACAGATTTGGGGGTTAATACAAACATCCAGTCTATAATACAAAACTTTTGTCATATTTACCCCTAAGTATTTCATAATTTTAATGCTATGTAAATGATAATGCTTTCTAACTTTTAATGTTTGTTTCTTTCAATATGTACAAATACAACTGATTTTTATAAGTAATTTTATCTTGCAAGCTTTCTAAACTTCCTTATGAGTCCTAATAGCTTTTAAAATAAGAAATCCTTAAGATTTTCCAAAACTAATCATGCTATCTGTGAATAAAAAAATTTTACTCTCTCCTTTCCAATCCTGATGCCTTTTTTTTTTCTTGCAGGGAGTGGCTTGAATTCTCAGTACCACAGAATGAAGAGAAGTGACAAGAAGACACACACTCGCCTTCTCCCTGGTCTCAGAAGAGAAATACTCTGTCTTTCACTATTACGTATGTTGGCTGTAGGATATATGTAGATGCTCTTTCTGAGGTGACTGGAGTTTTCTTCTATTCCTAATTTGCTGTAAGCTTTCTTTATCTTAAATAATGGATGTTGGATTATAACAAGTATCTTTCATGCATCTAGAATTCTCTTTCTAAAACATAAATTTAATCATTCATTCCTTTGAAGTCTATCAAAACCTTCTCATAAATAAAGTTCAAGTTTCTCACCATGTTACACATTGCTTCTCAAAATATACTCTAGTTTTGTGAATGTTTTTCTAGTTCTGTTTTTTTCAGACCTGTCTCCATCTTCAACAGATGCAGAATAACTTAAGAGAGAGGATAATATTCAGCAAAATGCTTAACAGAAATTAGACACTCAATATAAGTGAAATAACATCTCTAAAATTCGTTGAAGACTGAAAAGTTTTACAGAAAATTTCTTTATGAAATCTAAGACACTATTATCTTTACATTATTTTATTTTATACTCTACTTGTCAACATGTATCTTTGCTAAAAGTCACTAATACAATACAAATATTTGTAAGAAATCTACATTGCCACAGAGTATAATTATTATCATATCTCTGTTGATGCATTAATGCCTAAAACTACTATCAAAATCTGGTCCTACACTGCCCAGCAGGGTCCCAGCAAGGACACCTTAAGTAATGTTTACAAGTATTCTTTCATGTAATTATCATGAAAACCACAGATGTACTACATTCATTATCATAATTTTAACTAGGGCTTTCTAACTTTTAATGTTTGTTTCTTTCAATATGTACAAATACAACTGATTTTTATAAGTAATTTTATCTTGCAAGCTTTCTAAACTTCCTTATGAGTCCTAATAGCTTTTAAAATAAGAAATCCTTAAGATTTTCCAAAACTAATCATGCTATCTGTGAATAAAAAAATTTTACTCTCTCCTTTCCAATCCTGATGCCTTTTTTTTTTCTTGCAGGGAGTGGCTTGAATTCTCAGTACCACAGAATGAAGAGAAGTGACAAGAAGACACACACTCGCCTTCTCCCTGGTCTCAGAAGAGAAATACTCTGTCTTTCACTATTACGTATGTTGGCTGTAGGATATATGTAGATGCTCTTTCTGAGGTGACTGGAGTTTTCTTCTATTCCTAATTTGCTGTAAGCTTTCTTTATCTTAAATAATGGATGTTGGATTATAACAAGTATCTTTCATGCATCTAGAATTCTCTTTCTAAAACATAAATTTAATCATTCATTCCTTTGAAGTCTATCAAAACCTTCTCATAAATAAAGTTCAAGTTTCTCACCATGTTACACATTGCTTCTCAAAATATACTCTAGTTTTGTGAATGTTTTTCTAGTTCTGTTTTTTTCAGACCTGTCTCCATCTTCAACAGATGCAGAATAACTTAAGAGAGAGGATAATATTCAGCAAAATGCTTAACAGAAATTAGACACTCAATATAAGTGAAATAACATCTCTAAAATTCGTTGAAGACTGAAAAGTTTTACAGAAAATTTCTTTATGAAATCTAAGACACTATTATCTTTACATTATTTTATTTTATACTCTACTTGTCAACATGTATCTTTGCTAAAAGTCACTAATACAATACAAATATTTGTAAGAAATCTACATTGCCACAGAGTATAATTATTATCATATCTCTGTTGATGCATTAATGCCTAAAACTACTATCAAAATCTGGTCCTAGACTGCCCAGCAGGGTCCCAGCAAGGACACCTTAAGTAATGTTTACAAGTATTCTTTCATGTAATTATCATGAAAACCTTACAGGCAGGTCCTGTCACTATTTCCATTTTACAAATGAGAAAACGGAAGCACGTAAAGACTGAATCGTGGAGCTGGAAGTAGCAAACCTCCTCCTGGTAGGTCAGCTCTAGAGTATATTCTTTTCATTTCTATTATATATTTAATAAAAAACCTCTAAAAAGTAAAGATACTGTTTTCATTTTCGCTTCCTTAGCTACATTAACAGAGAACAGTTATACTTCTATGCTGAATATAAAAACAAGTACGGCTTTCAGATTCCTGTGATGGAATTATGAACATGTTGTGAAACTGAAGGAACACAGCAATGTTCCTTATCTACTTGAAATGTTCACTGGCAACTAGTAATTCATAAGATATAGCTTTAAAAACATTGGCTTCAAAAGTTAATCTTCCTTCAGGCTTCCCTGGTGGTCCAGTGGGTATGGACACCGCCTTTCAGGGCAAGGGGCACCAGTTCAATCCCTGGTCTGGAAAGATCCCACGTGCCGCGGAGCGGCTGGACCAATGTGTCCAATCACCGAGCGGGAGCTCTGGAGCACATGTGCCCAGAGCCGGTGCTCTGCAGCGAGAGGCCACTGCGATGGGAGGCCCACACAGGCCGAAAAGAACAAAGATGGAAATACATGAAAGACCAATAGAAGTAGCCAAAAAAAAAAAGTTAATCTTCCTTCAATTGAGCATTTTAGGAAAAACTATCAAATAAATTTAAAAATGTTCCACAAAGTTAGAATACCCAGGGAGACTTTAATTAAGGATACCAGAACAATTTAGAAGGTGTAAATATCAAAACTAGACATTTTAAATTGCTTCCTCAGAGTTACATAAGCTATGCCTAACAACCTCCTTCTTGCTGATTTAATATAGTTTTGAAGAACATACAGAGTCATTTACAAGACTTCGTGAAACAGGTTACCTGCGAATGGAGCAGAAGTTTTTTGTTTTTTTCTATTTCTGATGTCTGTGACTGCTGCTGCTTCACAACTTGCTCCATGGCATCAGTTAACGAAGATGTGTCTTGTTTCGCCAGAGCTAGACAAAAGAATAAAGTACATGATAAAAATCAAAATGCAAACATTCTAAGAAACTTACATTTTGTCACTCAAAGTCACGAAAACTGTGATGTTTTTTTATAATTAATAAAACCTTAAAAGTAAAGCAATACAACTCCTCCTGGTAGGTCAGCTCTAGAGTATATTCTTTTCATTTCTATTATATATTTAATAAAAACCTCTAAAAGTAAAGATACTGTTTTCATTTTCGCTTCCTTAGCTACATTAACAGAGAACAGTTATACTTCTATGCTGAATATAAAAACAAGTACGGCTTTCAGATTCCTGTGATGGAATTATGAACATGTTGTGAAACTGAAGGAACACAGCAATGTTCCTTATCTACTTGAAATGTTCACTGGCAACTAGTAATTCATAAGATATAGCTTTAAAAACATTGGCTTCAAAAGTTAATCTTCCTTCAGGCTTCCCTGGTGGTCCAGTGGGTATGGACACCGCCTTTCAGGGCAAGGGGCACCAGTTCAATCCCTGGTCTGGAAAGATCCCACGTGCCGCGGAGCGGCTGGACCAATGTGTCCAATCACGAGCGGGAGCTCTGGAGCACATGTGCCCAGAGCCGGTGCTCTGCAGCGAGAGGCCACTGCGATGGGAGGCCCACACAGGCCGAAAAGAACAAAGATGGAAATACATGAAAGACCAATAGAAGTAGCCAAAAAAAGTTAATCTTCCTTCAATTGAGCATTTTAGGAAAAACTATCAAATAAATTTAAAAATGTTCCACAAAGTTAGAATACCCAGGGAGACTTTAATTAAGGATACCAGAACAATTTAGAAGGTGTAAATATCAAAACTAGACATTTTAAATTGCTTCCTCAGAGTTACATAAGCTATGCCTAACAACCTCCTTCTTGCTGATTTAATATAGTTTTGAAGAACATACAGAGTCATTTACAAGACTTCGTGAAACAGGTTACCTGCGAATGGAGCAGAAGTTTTTTGTTTTTTTCTATTTCTGATGTCTGTGACTGCTGCTGCTTCACAACTTGCTCCATGGCATCAGTTAACGAAGATGTGTCTTGTTTCGCCAGAGCTAGACAAAAGAATAAAGTACATGATAAAAATCAAAATGCAAACATTCTAAGAAACTTACATTTTGTCACTCAAAGTCACGAAAACTGTGATGTTTTCTCATTAATAAATTAAATTTAGGGTCGATACTCTTCTCTTTCTGACTATATACAAAACTAAAATCAAAGACTATGATAATGTATGATTCAAAGTCAACTACAGCAATATTACCCTTGTCCCTTTATGGAACAGTATAAATGTTTTGATTGTCCTAAAATTTTCTATCCAGACCGTTTGCACATACACTATAATTATAGTGCTACCATAACAACTATTTCTCAATTACAGGTGATGAATTTTTATTATAGGCCTGCATTTTCAGGTAGTTATGTCTTTTCTAAACACTCTAGAAGTTTCCTCCTGGCAGATTTTCTCTATTCTAATTTGCTACTAATTTTAACACAATTATCCTATCACACTCCTATTTTTGTTACTGCTCATCTTTCAGCTCTGCATTTATGAAGAGTGCTTCATTACCTTCTTCAGGAACTCCTTGACTCTTCCTCTCTTCGTTGTCTGACATTCTCGTGTCTCTTTCCACCTTTTTAGTTCACCTTTTCGCCTACAAAATAATCAGTGTTGATAATTTTACTTTTCTTTCTTTTTTTAACCTGTTATGTATTAGTGATCCTGAGAGTAAATTAACTGTCAAATTGATCACAGGGACTACAGTGACATTCATCATCTGTTCCAAGAATTAAAATACAATGACATTCATCATCAGCTCTAGAATTAACATCAGCTCCAGAATTAAAATACAGTAAAGGCAGTGAGTGATCTGGATGAGAAAGCAGAACTATCTATGCATCTTGGCTTCCCAGGTGGAGCCTCCCAGTGCAGGAGACAAAAAAGACGCGGACTGGATCCCTGGATTGGGAAGACCCCCTGGAGGAGGGCATGGCAACCCACTCCAGCCTTCTTGCCTGAAGAATCCCAGGGACTGAGGAGCCTGGCTGGCTACAGTCCATAGCGTCGCACAGAATCCAATATGACTGAAGCAACTCAGCATGCATGTCCTGCTTTTTAACTGCTATGACCCTGAGAAGTTTCTTAATTTCTTTGATCATCAGTGTTCTCATCTGTAAAACCTCATAGGGCTATTGTAAAGAATGTGGGCTTCCCAGGTAATGTTAGTGGTAAAGGATCCATCTGCCAATGCATGAAATTCAAGAGATGTGGATTCCCAGAAAAGACGACGGGGGAACATGGGTTCCCAGATGTGGGTTGGTAAGATAGATCTCCTGGAGTAGGAAATGGAAATTCCTTCTTGTCTGGAAAATTCCATGGACAGAGGGGTCCAGACTACAGTCCATGGGGCTGCAAAGAGTTGGCAATGACTGAGTGATTGAGCACATGATAATAAATGCGTGTAACATGCTTAACTCAGTACTTGAGACACATTTTAAGTAAATAATTATTCGGATTAGTAGTTGGCACCTCCAGTATTATTATTTTTCTATCCTGAAAGGTGAAAAGAAAGAGTTCTTTCCTCTACCAATAAGTGAATGCAAATGAATGAATGCTGAGTTGGCAGAGTTAAAGACATTATCAGTTTTTGGAAAAAGTGTAACTGATTTCTGCATGATTACTAAAAGGAATATAATATTTCTGTATAACATTTGAACATATGGATTTTTCTTTTTAGATGACATCTTTTCAAAAAAAAAGTCTCAGTCGATTTTTTTATAGAATTGGTGAATCTTTCCAAATCATACTAAAGTCATGATAAACTTTGCCAGACAAAAGTAGCAAAACATTATCATAACAGTAAGCCATGCATATAAGGAAGCTTCCACAAGGAAAGCTTCAAAAATCACTAAATATCTTTCCTAAACATTGGTTAAACATTGACACAGAGTGCTTGTATACTAGTTACAACTGTTTTCCAAAAACAAAATTTTAAAAGACTGCAATCTGATAAAAACAACAACAAAGTGATATTGCTTCCTATCTCAGGAAGCTCAAATCTATCCAGAAATATCTTACTAAGCAAAAGAAGTCCAGAGAGAAATACTCAACAGAGTGCCATAATCACCTCTGAGAATCTATGATTCTTTCCTGTTTATTCACATTACTTCCTTTTCTCAAATCTTGCTTCCCATCTGCCACCTTCAGAAGTCTTCTCTGATACTGAGCCCACTCACTCTGTTTATGCCATTACTCAATAGTCTTTTCTGCCCCAGATCAATGTCAATAAATCCAAATCTTATTTCTCTCTAGCTCCTCTGTATGGGTTTCATGGTTACAAATGCCATTCTTAATGCTACCTATGTTGAAAATGCATGCCCTCTACATTTATACTTTCAGTTAATTCTCTCAACTGATTATAAAGATAAACAACTAAACAGTGCTTATTTTGTCCCAGTGTTGTAAATGCTTTAAATTAAAAAAAATGGGGTCCAGAGTTTTAACGGGGGTCCATGGGGCTGCAAAGAGTTGGCAATGACTGAGTGATTGAGCACATGATAATAAATGCGTGTAACATGCTTAACTCAGTACTTGAGACACATTTTAAGTAAATAATTATTCGGATTAGTAGTTGGCACCTCCAGTATTATTATTTTTCTATCCTGAAAGGTGAAAAGAAAGAGTTCTTTCCTCTACCAATAAGTGAATGCAAATGAATGAATGCTGAGTTGGCAGAGTTAAAGACATTATCAGTTTTTGGAAAAAGTGTAACTGATTTCTGCATGATTACTAAAAGGAATATAATATTTCTGTATAACATTTGAACATATGGATTTTTCTTTTAGATGACATCTTTTCAAAAAAGTCTCAGTCGATTTTTTATAGAATTGGTGAATCTTTCCAAATCATACTAAAGTCATGATAAACTTTGCCAGACAAAAGTAGCAAAACATTATCATAACAGTAAGCCATGCATATAAGGAAGCTTCCACAAGGAAAGCTTCAAAAATCACTAAATATCTTTCCTAAACATTGGTTAAACATTGACACAGAGTGCTTGTATACTAGTTACAACTGTTTTCCAAAAACAAAATTTTAAAAGACTGCAATCTGATAAAAACAACAACAAAGTGATATTGCTTCCTATCTCAGGAAGCTCAAATCTATCCAGAAATATCTTACTAAGCAAAAGAAGTCCAGAGAGAAATACTCAACAGAGTGCCATAATCACCTCTGAGAATCTATGATTCTTTCCTGTTTATTCACATTACTTCCTTTTCTCAAATCTTGCTTCCCATCTGCCACCTTCAGAAGTCTTCTCTGATACTGAGCCCACTCACTCTGTTTATGCCATTACTCAATAGTCTTTTCTGCCCCAGATCAATGTCAATAAATCCAAATCTTATTTCTCTCTAGCTCCTCTGTATGGGTTTCATGGTTACAAATGCCATTCTTAATGCTACCTATGTTGAAAATGCATGCCCTCTACATTTATACTTTCAGTTAATTCTCTCAACTGATTATAAAGATAAACAACTAAACAGTGCTTATTTTGTCCCAGTGTTGTAAATGCTTTAAATTAAAAACAACAACAACAAAATGAACATTATATAGTGCTGATTCTGTGCCTTGTATAAGGATTCTATAAATACTCACTTTATAAATATTAACTCATTCAGCCCTATGAGGTAGATACTACTAACGTTCACCGTAAGTCAGGGCTAAACTTGAACCTAGGTTATGCAATGCTAGTTTATTAGCTAAACTCTTTCCAACCTGAGACTCAGATTCCTTATCTGTGATAGTAGCAGCCTCATTAAATTATTGTGAGGATGAAGCGAAATAATGAATGCAAAGTATTTAGCAAATTCCCGCCACCCAACTATTTCTATCCCTATTACTGTATTTATACTATTCTAGACCATATTTCCTTATTAGACTATAAGCTCCAGGAAGGCAAATACAGCGTCTTATTCATTTTCATGTTGTTTAAAGCATTTGATGAAGAAACCAAAAAAACCTTAGATTTAGAAATTAAGAATAAAGCAATTGGTACTTTTTGATCTCCTGAAGCAGCATACACTAGTAACTATTCAGTGATATTTACTTAAACAAGCTATTCATGAAAGGGTATCTGGTTTAAAATTGAGAAAGTTTTTTTTTTTTTTCCAGATCTCTGTAGAATGGACAAGAAATAAAAGTGAAACTAAACTACTGCCATCTACTGATAATCCATTACAACTGCACAAATCAATACAATAGACATTAGCCAGGAACAACTATTCTTTCATTCAAGCCACATGTATAGGTATATATATATATATATATATATATATATATATATGTGTGTGTGTGTGTGTGTGTGTGTGTGTGTGTGTGTATATAAAACATTGTGGGAGATATAAATATGAGTTAAGTGACTATGACTTAAAGAACCAAAATGTTATAATGGGCTTCCCTGGTGGTCCAGTGGGTAAGGACACCGCCTTGCAGTGCAAGGGGCACCGGTTCCATCCCTGGCCTGGGAAGATCCCACGTGCCGCGGAGCGGCTGGACTGATGTGTCCAATTACCGAGCCAGAGCTCTGGCGCAAGATTCCCACGATGGGGCCAGCCGCAAAGATGGATGAGATTATTTTGTCCCAGTGTTGTACATGCTTTACATCCAATACCACAACAACAAGATGAACATTATATCGTGCTGATTCTGTGCCTTGTATAAGGATTCTATAAATACTCACTTTATAAATATTAACTCATTCAGCCCTATGAGGTAGATACTACTAACGTTCACCGTAAGTCAGGGCTAAACTTGAACCTAGGTTATGCAATGCTAGTTTATTAGCTAAACTCTTTCCAACCTGAGACTCAGATTCCTTATCTGTGATAGTAGCAGCCTCATTAAATTATTGTGAGGATGAAGCGAAATAATGAATGCAAAGTATTTAGCAAATTCCCGCCACCCAACTATTTCTATCCCTATTACTGTATTTATACTATTCTAGACCATATTTCCTTATTAGACTATAAGCTCCAGGAAGGCAAATACAGCGTCTTATTCATTTTCATGTTGTTTAAAGCATTTGATGAAGAAACCAAAAAAACCTTAGATTTAGAAATTAAGAATAAAGCAATTGGTACTTTTTGATCTCCTGAAGCAGCATACACTAGTAACTATTCAGTGATATTTACTTAAACAAGCTATTCATGAAAGGGTATCTGGTTTAAAATTGAGAAAGTTTTTTTTTTTTTTCCAGATCTCTGTAGAATGGACAAGAAATAAAAGTGAAACTAAACTACTGCCATCTACTGATAATCCATTACAACTGCACAAATCAATACAATAGACATTAGCCAGGAACAACTATTCTTTCATTCAAGCCACATGTATAGGTATATATATATATATATATATATATATATATATATATATGTGTGTGTGTGTGTGTGTGTGTGTGTGTGTGTGTGTATATAAAACATTGTGGGAGATATAAATATGAGTTAAGTGACTATGACTTAAAGAACCAAAATGTTATAATGGGCTTCCCTGGTGGTCCAGTGGGTAAGGACACCGCCTTGCAGTGCAAGGGGCACCGGTTCCATCCCTGGCCTGGGAAGATCCCACGTGCCGCGGAGCGGCTGGACTGATGTGTCCAATTACCGAGCCAGAGCTCTGGAGCGCATGCGCCCAGAGCCGGTGCTCTGCAGCGACAGACGCCACCGCGATGGGAGGCCCACAGGAGCCAAAGAACAAAGATGGATGAGAATGGAGAAATGAAAGACCAATAGAAGTGGCCCGCCATCTCCCCTCCCTCCCCACCCCACCCCCACCAAAATAAATAAATAATCTTTAAAAAAAAAAAGTTATAGTATCTACAGTTTTTGATCATAAATAGACAAATATTACATATAAAAAGTCATTTAGGAAAAACTTTCAACTAAACAACTAGCTTTACAGAGAAGAATGCAACAGAAAGACTGTAGTAAACCATTTCTTACATTAACTACTGTTGTTTAGTCCTTAAGTCGAGTCTGACTCTGTGTCCCTACAGACTGCAGCACTAGGCTTCCTTGTCCTTCACTATCTCCTAAAGTTTACTCAAACTCCTGCCCATTGAGTCAGTGATGCCATCTTACCATCTCATCCTCTGCCACTCTCTTCAGCTTTTGTGTTCACATAGTAGCTATGGCCAACATTTATTCATTACCTGTCAGTGCTGTCACACGGGGTGGGGTATTCCTGGCTGCTCAGCGGTAAAGAATCTGTCTACCACTGCAGGAGACCACAGTAAGCTCCCAGGGTAAAGGAGATCTCCCGGAGAAGGGCATGGCCACTCACTCCAGTGTTCTTGCTTAGAGAATCCCATGGACAGAGGAGCCTGGCAGGTTACAGTCCACGGGGTGGCAAAGAGTCAGACATGACTCAGTGATTAAATAACAACTCTCACATGGCTTATCTGTTAACCATCTGGGCAATCCTACAGGCTAGACATTATTTTTACCTATATTTTGTAAATGAGGAAACTAAAACTTGGAGAAATTAGGAAAGTTGCCAAAGGTCATACATCCATGCAAGAAGGATGACATTTGATGAAATTAAAATCCAAATTAGCATTTATTACATATTTAAAATGTACTAAAGCATTGTGATAAACATGATTTGTGCACCATCTCATCTGCATTCAAGAGGCAAATGCCTGTAATGGGCCCTTAGGAGGAGATTTTTAAAAGGCCACAGTTCAAGCTTTTGGAAACTCATCATCTGTATGGTGCCTCCCTCTAAGTTTTTTTTTTTTTATCTAGGAATAAACGTACCCAAAGAAACAAAAGAACTATACACAGAAAATTACAAGACACTCATGAGGGACATTAAAGAAGACTTAAACAGATGGAGAGATATTCCATGTTCCTGGGTCAGAAGAATCAATATTGTGAAAATGACCATACTACCAAATATCATCTACAGATTCAATGCGATCCCTATCAAACTTCCAATGACATTCTTCACAGAACTAGACCAAATAACACAGTTCATATGGAAACACAAAAGACCTCGAATATCCAAAGCAATCCTGAGAAAGAAGAATAGAGCTGGAGGGATCAGCCTCCCCAACTTCAGACTCTACTACAAAGCAACAGTCCTCAAGACAGTATGGTACTGGCACAAAAACAGAAATATCGACCAATGGAACAAGATCAAGAACCCAGAGATAAACCCACGCACCTATGGGTACCTTATTTTTGACAAAGGAGGCGAACATATAAAATGGGACAAAGATAGCCTCTTCAACAAATGGTGCTGGGAAAATTGGACAGCTACATGCAAAAAAATGAAGTTGGAACACACCCTGACACCATGCACAAAGATCAACTCAAAATGGATTAAAGACTTAAATGTAAGGCCAGAAACCATCAAACTCTTAGAGGAGAATATAGGCAAAACCCTCAAGGACATAAATCAAAGCAAGATCTTCTCTGACCCACCTACTAGAATAGCGGAACGAAAAAGACAAATGAACATGTAGGACCTCATGAAACTCCCTCTAAGTTAATGAGCAAACTACAGCAAGGCTGCGGAGCTCCCCCGAGGAGTCTGAGAGCTTCTGGCTGAAAAGAATTAAGAGGCCAAAACCATCCATGTGTACCCATGTCACAGAAACATCCGTTTTACATCCAGAATGGAAAAACCTGCTACGTGGATCTGCCAGCAGTTGTTTTAATTTCCTTCCACTTCCTTTTGGACAAATTTTTTTTTTTTAGAAAACAAGGAAAGAAAAGCTATGTAGGTAATTTTCACATATGTATGAATTGCCTTGTTTTTGTCTTCCAAGTGGGAGGGAAATTTTAGTATCTTAAGTGGATTTCAATTGGGGAAAGAGATAAAAGTTTTCCTGGAATCCAGACTTAAATAAGCATGATGGAATCGGTTCTGGATGGCTTTAATTCCAACAATAAAGAGGTATCATTGGAAAATATAACATATTGCACATATTAATAAGAATCAATAATACATAATTCTGGTAAAAAAGACAATTTCTACTAGATGTTTTCAAGAGACGTTACAACATCAGAGTCATCCAAAAGAATAAATTAATTGACTCCTTAAAGTTAAAAAATAATTTTAGTATCATATCTATTATATGCCAGAGTTGGAATCTGCTAAAACTAGGGATTATTTTCGGCAATGAGATTAAAGCTTCAGGACACTGAAAACAGAAAGTAACCAGAGGATTGGTACTTTCCTTAACTTCCTTTCGGGACAATTTAGAGAACATTTACGTATGATTCACTGTTTACAGCTTTAAGCCAAAGGTGGGGTTTCTCCAAATGCACAGATAGTACTGGATTATAAAAACATCTCATTTTGGCATGCAGACATACGAGGATTGGTCTGCAATGCAAATCTACATTTTTAAACCCAGGCAACTGTTTGAAAAAGAAATCACAGGCCTTTGACTTTAAGGTAGTTGCTTAGTTGTGTCCAACTATTTGTGACCCCATGGACTGTAGCCCACCAGGTTCCTCTGTCCGTGGAATTCTCCAGGCAAGAAGACATAAATCAAAGCAAGATCTTCTCTGACCCACCTACTAGAATAGCGGAACGAAAAAGACAAATGAACATGTAGGACCTCATGAAACTCCCTCTAAGTTAATGAGCAAACTACAGCAAGGCTGCGGAGCTCCCCCGAGGAGTCTGAGAGCTTCTGGCTGAAAAGAATTAAGAGGCCAAAACCATCCATGTGTACCCATGTCACAGAAACATCCGTTTTACATCCAGAATGGAAAAACCTGCTACGTGGATCTGCCAGCAGTTGTTTTAATTTCCTTCCACTTCCTTTTGGACAAATTTTTTTTTTTTAGAAAACAAGGAAAGAAAAGCTATGTAGGTAATTTTCACATATGTATGAATTGCCTTGTTTTTGTCTTCCAAGTGGGAGGGAAATTTTAGTATCTTAAGTGGATTTCAATTGGGGAAAGAGATAAAAGTTTTCCTGGAATCCAGACTTAAATAAGCATGATGGAATCGGTTCTGGATGGCTTTAATTCCAACAATAAAGAGGTATCATTGGAAAATATAACATATTGCACATATTAATAAGAATCAATAATACATAATTCTGGTAAAAAAGACAATTTCTACTAGATGTTTTCAAGAGACGTTACAACATCAGAGTCATCCAAAAAGAATAAATTAATTGACTCCTTAAAGTTAAAAAATAATTTTAGTATCATATCTATTATATGCCAGAGTTGGAATCTGCTAAAACTAGGGATTATTTTCGGCAATGAGATTAAAGCTTCAGGACACTGAAAACAGAAAGTAACCAGAGGATTGGTACTTTCCTTAACTTCCTTTCGGGACAATTTAGAGAACATTTACGTATGATTCACTGTTTACAGCTTTAAGCCAAAGGTGGGGTTTCTCCAAATGCACAGATAGTACTGGATTATAAAAACATCTCATTTTGGCATGCAGACATACGAGGATTGGTCTGCAATGCAAATCTACATTTTTAAACCCAGGCAACTGTTTGAAAAAGAAATCACAGGCCTTTGACTTTAAGGTAGTTGCTTAGTTGTGTCCAACTATTTGTGACCCCATGGACTGTAGCCCACCAGGTTCCTCTGTCCGTGGAATTCTCCAGGCAAGAAGACTGGAGTGGGCTGCCATTCTCTTCTCCTGGGGATCCTCCCTACCCAGGAATGGAACCCCGGGTCTCCTGCATTGCAGGCAGATTCTTTACCATCTATCTGAGCCAGTAGGGAAGCCTTTGGTGAAATTCAATTATAATCTATTTGCTTGCCTCGTTCAGGACAGTAAAAGTCTTTTTTGTTTTGTTTTTTACTCTATAAACAAGTAAACATGAATTCTAAATCAAGAGGAGCTTGGAGAAGATTGAATGGTGGTCGCCCAGATGTGTGTCTGAGTCCTTACTCCCAGAACCTGTGAATGTGAGTTTACCTGAAAAAAGGATGTTTGCCGATCAAGTTAAAGACAAGATCATTCTGGACTTAGGGTGGGCCCTAAACTCAGTGACCGGTGAGAGACTGAACATGCAAACAAACAGCAACTAGACCATATATAAAAATAGAACTCTGACCCCACAACCTTCAGCGAGAAAACAGCCATTACCTATGGTAGGTAGCCGGAGCAGAAGGCTTGCCTGCTATCTGTAAGTCAGACTTGTGGGAGGTCAGACCCCTCTCTCTCCTTTTTTCTTGATATTAAAATTAAGTTTAATACACATGTCACATAGCTTCCTGGAAGTGGTCCCTTCATCTTAATTAAGGAAATGGAAACGATCATGACTTGTCTCCATTCTGTGATCTGGACAAGCTTAGGCAAAGGCAGACTCAGAAGTGCTGCCACCAAACCCACAGCACTGAGAAGACACTAAAGCAGCTCATGCCATTCACAGCCGTGAACATGTAGTTCGATTAGTCCTTCACCTCCACATGACAGCTGGATTTTTTAACCCGGAATTGCATTTACGTATGATTCACTGTTTACAGCTTTAAGCCAAAGGTGGGGTTTCTCCAAATGCACAGATAGTACTGGATTATAAACATCTCATTTTGGCATGCAGACATACGAGGATTGGTCTGCAATGCAAATCTACATTTTAAACCCAGGCAACTGTTTGAAAAAGAAATCACAGGCCTTTGACTTTAAGGTAGTTGCTTAGTTGTGTCCAACTATTTGTGACCCCATGGACTGTAGCCCACCAGGTTCCTCTGTCCGTGGAATTCTCCAGGCAAGAAGACTGGAGTGGGCTGCCATTCTCTTCTCCTGGGGATCCTCCCTACCCAGGAATGGAACCCCGGGTCTCCTGCATTGCAGGCAGATTCTTTACCATCTATCTGAGCCAGTAGGGAAGCCTTTGGTGAAATTCAATTATAATCTATTTGCTTGCCTCGTTCAGGACAGTAAAAGTCTTTTTTGTTTTGTTTTTTACTCTATAAACAAGTAAACATGAATTCTAAATCAAGAGGAGCTTGGAGAAGATTGAATGGTGGTCGCCCAGATGTGTGTCTGAGTCCTTACTCCCAGAACCTGTGAATGTGAGTTTACCTGAAAAAAGGATGTTTGCCGATCAAGTTAAAGACAAGATCATTCTGGACTTAGGGTGGGCCCTAAACTCAGTGACCGGTGAGAGACTGAACATGCAAACAAACAGCAACTAGACCATATATAAAAATAGAACTCTGACCCCACAACCTTCAGCGAGAAAACAGCCATTACCTATGGTAGGTAGCCGGAGCAGAAGGCTTGCCTGCTATCTGTAAGTCAGACTTGTGGGAGGTCAGACCCCTCTCTCTCCTTTTTTCTTGATATTAAAATTAAGTTTAATACACATGTCACATAGCTTCCTGGAAGTGGTCCCTTCATCTTAATTAAGGAAATGGAAACGATCATGACTTGTCTCCATTCTGTGATCTGGACAAGCTTAGGCAAAGGCAGACTCAGAAGTGCTGCCACCAAACCCACAGCACTGAGAAGACACTAAAGCCGCGTCAGCTCTCCATGTGCCAGTTCAACGTGAGCCGTGAACATGTAGTTCGATTAGTCCTTCACCTCCACATGACACCTAGATTCCTGGGGGTCTGGAACCACCGGGCTGTTACGGCCTTCCCCGGACAGGTACCCAGGACTCCTGAGCTCTCCTCTGGCCCCGTTCAGTTAGCCTGGGAAACTCTGCTCTCAGAACCGTGGAAGCTCAACACCGTCGTCACCAGCTCCAGGAGGTCACAATCGTGCAGACCACTATCTCCAATAACAATTCAGGGGTCAACCATTAACCCCTGTAACAACAGGCCCCCGAATGGTCAGCACTTGCTTAATAACTTGACAGCCTCTTTCATTTTTGCCCTGACTTACCATTTGGGACGCACCAGAGAAAGCCAAATAGCACCCCTGGCTAATCGCATACCACGCCCCACTTCTGGTGAGCCCAGCAACAGCATCCGCAAGCCAACAGCCTGCAGCGAGTGCATGCCTGAAGATTTCCCTTGTTTCCACTATAAACTTGTCCAGCTCTCTGCCTGCCTCTGGGTCTCTGCCAAAACACAAGCAACAGTGGCTGACTCTCTTGCTCTGGCAAGCTCTGAATAAAGTCTCTGCTTACTCTCAGATGATGGGCCTTTTATTTCTACAGAGGTGCCCTTACGCGAGAAAAGCAGAGGGAGACATGGTGCCCAGACACACAGGCAAGGAGACCATGCGAAGATGGAGGCACGGAGCCTCCCCCCGTGGACCCCCAAGCAAGGAAAGCCCGGAGCCAACAGAAACCGGAAGAGGTAAGGAAAGCTTAGAAAGCAGCAGTCCTGACAACCCCATGATTTAAGACTTCTGCTTCCAGTACGGAGACTCCTCAAAAAGCTAGGAATAAAACTACCATACGACCCAGCATATACCCTAAGGAAACCAGAATTGAAAGATACACATGTACCCCATGTTCACTGCAGCACTGTTTACAGGAGCTAAGACATGAAAGTAGCCTAGGTGTCATTGGCAGACGAGTGCATAGGGAGCTGTGGTACATACACACACACAATGGAGTAACAACTCAGCTATAAAAAGGAACACGTTTGAGTCAGTTCTAATGAGGTGGATGAACCTAGAGCCTATTATACACAGTGAAGTAAGTCAGAAAGAGAAAGATTGTATATTAACACATATACATGGAATTTAGAAAGATGGTACCAACAACCCTACGTGCAGGGCAGCAGAAACCCAGATATAAAGAAAAGACTTTTGGACTCTGTGGGAGGAGAGGGTGGGAGGACCTGCGAGAACAGGATTGAAACATATACACTAACATGGGTAAAACAGGTAGCCAGCGCAAGCTTGGTGGACGAAAAAGGGGAGCCAGGGCCAGTGCTCTGTGAAAACCCAGAGAGACAGGCAGGGGAGGGAGGAGGGAGTGGGGTTCAGGACGGAGGGGACACAGGTGTACCTATGGCCAATTCAGGTGATATATGGCAAAACCCATCACAATATTGTAAAGTCATTATCCTCCAATTAAATATTAAAAAAAAAAGACTTCTGCCTCCGTAACACAAGAGGACACATTTTGTTGTTTTAAGCCATCCAGTTTGTGGCCATTTGTTATAGAAACCTGAAAATGTGCATGTTTTATGTCCTTTTCTGGAAAGATTCATAAACCTTAGTATAAATGGCTTAAAGACAACTGTTACCAGTTTTAAAATCACCAGAAGGATTTACGTGGTGATGTAACAACACCTGGGATTTTCCCAGTGGTTTCCTTTTTAATCACAAGCTGCTAATTCCCACATCATGCTGAACATGCATGAATGCTGAAGGGTGAGAAACCCCAAGCAAGGAAAGCCCGGAGCCAACAGAAACCGGAAGAGGTAAGGAAAGCTTAGAAAGCAGCAGTCCTGACAACCCCATGATTTAAGACTTCTGCTTCCAGTACGGAGACTCCTCAAAAAGCTAGGAATAAAACTACCATACGACCCAGCATATACCCTAAGGAAACCAGAATTGAAAGATACACATGTACCCCATGTTCACTGCAGCACTGTTTACAGGAGCTAAGACATGAAAGTAGCCTAGGTGTCATTGGCAGACGAGTGCATAGGGAGCTGTGGTACATACACACACACAATGGAGTAACAACTCAGCTATAAAAAGGAACACGTTTGAGTCAGTTCTAATGAGGTGGATGAACCTAGAGCCTATTATACACAGTGAAGTAAGTCAGAAAGAGAAAGATTGTATATTAACACATATACATGGAATTTAGAAAGATGGTACCAACAACCCTACGTGCAGGGCAGCAGAAACCCAGATATAAAGAAAAGACTTTTGGACTCTGTGGGAGGAGAGGGTGGGAGGACCTGCGAGAACAGGATTGAAACATATACACTAACATGGGTAAAACAGGTAGCCAGCGCAAGCTTGGTGGACGAAAAAGGGGAGCCAGGGCCAGTGCTCTGTGAAAACCCAGAGAGACAGGCAGGGGAGGGAGGAGGGAGTGGGGTTCAGGACGGAGGGGACACAGGTGTACCTATGGCCAATTCAGGTGATATATGGCAAAACCCATCACAATATTGTAAAGTCATTATCCTCCAATTAAATATTAAAAAAAAAAGACTTCTGCCTCCGTAACACAAGAGGACACATTTTGTTGTTTTAAGCCATCCAGTTTGTGGCCATTTGTTATAGAAACCTGAAAATGTGCATGTTTTATGTCCTTTTCTGGAAAGATTCATAAACCTTAGTATAAATGGCTTAAAGACAACTGTTACCAGTTTTAAAATCACCAGAAGGATTTACGTGGTGATGTAACAACACCTGGGATTTTCCCAGTGGTTTCCTTTTTAATCACAAGCTGCTAATTCCCACATCATGCTGAACATGCATGAATGCTGAAGGGTGAGAAACCTACTCTCCAATGAGTCTGCCCACTTCTGCTCCTACCAGAGGATCTGATAATGTCACCTGCATTTGTTCCCAAACCTGTTTATGCCAGTTGCACCTGTCACTCTGCTTTCACAATTTTATTAAATATTATGTAAACCAATGAAATACTGTAGAAATAAAGCTGAATGTTTCTTTAAAAGCTACGTTTGGTATTTTGGAAAGACTTAATATGAGTTGTTTGAGTGTGTGAAGTAACTATAGAAGATCCTAAAGAAGACATCTGCACTTGGATAGCTTCACAATGTGTCTAAGTTATTCTCCTCTTGTGTGCATGCTAAGGCGCTTCAGTCATGTCTGGCTCTTTGTGACCCTGCGGGCTGTGGCTCACCAGGCTCCTCCGTCCATGGGATTCTCTAGGCAAGAGTACTGGAGTGGGCAGCCATTCCCTTCTTGAGGGGATATTCCCGACCCAGGGATTGAACCCGGGTCTCTGTGTCTCCTGCATGGGCAGGCAGGATCTTTACTGCTAGGGCCATCTCGAAAGCCCTATCTACCTCTTCAAAGAATGAAATCCTGAGAAAGCTTGGCTGATGGTTGGGAGGTGTAGCTTATGGAAGGGATATGATGCAGAACTCTAACTAGACGGCATTATTGCAAAGAAAAGGCTATGCCACTAAACAGACTGGCAAACAAGCAAGCAGTTGTTTTAAGTTTAAAAAGCTTTAATTAATATCGTATACTTTTTCAAGCCTCTGGTTTAACTGACTTTCCTTTGAAAGAGTTTTAATCTATATACTACCATGCTCATATGTTTAATTGACTTTTTTCAATGTTTTGTTTGATTATGGCTCAGATTGTTTCTATAAATGAGCTTCTCCTGTGCAAACAAAATGCTAAAAGAAGTAGTTGATTCTGCTTGATGAGGAGATGGGGATTGAAAATGTGCATGTTTTATGTCCTTTTCTGGAAAGATTTAAACCTTAGTATAAATGGCTTAAAGACAACTGTTACCAGTTTTAAAATCACCAGAAGGATTTACGTGGTGATGTAACAACACCTGGGATTTTCCCAGGGGTTTTCCCTTTTTAATCACAAGCTGCTAATTCCCACATCATGCTGAACATGCATGAATGCTGAAGGGTGAGAAACCTACTCCATTGAGTCTGCCCACTTCTGCTCCTACCAGAGGATCTGATAATGTCACCTGCATTTGTTCCCAAACCTGTTTATGCCAGTTGCACCTGTCACTCTGCTTTCACAATTTTATTAAATATTATGTAAACCAATGAAATACTGTAGAAATAAAGCTGAATGTTTCTTTAAAAGCTACGTTTGGTATTTTGGAAAGACTTAATATGAGTTGTTTGAGTGTGTGAAGTAACTATAGAAGATCCTAAAGAAGACATCTGCACTTGGATAGCTTCACAATGTGTCTAAGTTATTCTCCTCTTGTGTGCATGCTAAGGCGCTTCAGTCATGTCTGGCTCTTTGTGACCCTGCGGGCTGTGGCTCACCAGGCTCCTCCGTCCATGGGATTCTCTAGGCAAGAGTACTGGAGTGGGCAGCCATTCCCTTCTTGAGGGGATATTCCCGACCCAGGGATTGAACCCGGGTCTCTGTGTCTCCTGCATGGGCAGGCAGGATCTTTACTGCTAGGGCCATCTCGAAAGCCCTATCTACCTCTTCAAAGAATGAAATCCTGAGAAAGCTTGGCTGATGGTTGGGAGGTGTAGCTTATGGAAGGGATATGATGCAGAACTCTAACTAGACGGCATTATTGCAAAGAAAAGGCTATGCCACTAAACAGACTGGCAAACAAGCAAGCAGTTGTTTTAAGTTTAAAAAAAAAGCTTTAATTAATATCGTATACTTTTTCAAGCCTCTGGTTTAACTGACTTTCCTTTGAAAGAGTTTTAATCTATATACTACCATGCTCATATGTTTAATTGACTTTTTTCAATGTTTTGTTTGATTATGGCTCAGATTGTTTCTATAAATGAGCTTCTCCTGTGCAAACAAAATGCTAAAAGAAGTAGTTGATTCTGCTTGATGAGGAGATGGGGATTCAGGGAAGGTTATATCTGAGTTTAAAGGGTCTGGAACTAGTAACTGTTCTACAAGGGCTTGGTGTGACAGCCTGGAGGGGTGGGATGGGGGTGCTGGGAGTGGGGAGGGGACCAGGGATATGCCTATGACTGATCTGGGAACATACATGTCTGTGAACAACAAAACCTTGCAAAAATTAAAAAAATAATAAAACTTCACTGTCCTATAAACAACTGTGAAAGACATAAAGTTTTTATTTAGTTCTCAGAAGATACTTTTTAAGTAAAATCCTCATCAAAGTAATATACTACCCTTAGAGAATAAATAGTATTATGTATTAGAGAATAACATACTGATCTGTCAAAATTTTGTAATTCAGTAGAGATAAGCTTACTTGGAGTTGCTCTTCCAGAAACGACCAAGAATACTTACTATGGACTGATTATATTAACTTTGTATAAAATTTGAAAATAACTAAAAATAGTTATAAATTTTGATTAAAAAATTAAGTATATAAAGAGAAGAGTGCAATAGCTTTTGTAAAGGATGAAATCGTGTGGTGTTCTAAGGAACAGCCTTTAGTCTGAGTGGTTGTGTAATAGGGAACTTTTTTTTTCAAACCTAATTATGCATCTGAATCATCTGTAGAGATTAAAACAAAACAAAAAGCAAAGCAAACAGAAACAGGCTGAGACTTGACGCCTTGGGTTTCCAATTCAAGTGTGTCTCTGGAGAGGAGAGAAAAGGGTGGTCCCTGCACTTCTGCTTTTTAAAGGTCTATTTGTAGCTCTGATGGGAAGCCTGGATTTCACTGGAGGGCCAATGGGGATAAGAGATAAGAGAGGGTTAGATCAGGTCATAGTTCAGGAGTAGATGGTGAAAGAAAATGGTGTGTAAATACCATATAATGACAAACCTTCTCTTCCTGACGACTTCCTTGTTTTGAAATATTTCTTTTGTAACTTGTTACAGTTGCATGACAGAAAATAATGCTAAAAGAAGTAGTTGATTCTGCTTGATGAGGAGATGGGGATTCAGGGAAGGTTATATCTGAGTTTAAAGGGTCTGGAACTAGTAACTGTTCTACAAGGGCTTGGTGTGACAGCCTGGAGGGGTGGGATGGGGGTGCTGGGAGTGGGGAGGGGACCAGGGATATGCCTATGACTGATCTGGGAACATACATGTCTGTGAACAACAAAACCTTGCAAAAATTAAAAAAATAATAAAACTTCACTGTCCTATAAACAACTGTGAAAGACATAAAGTTTTTATTTAGTTCTCAGAAGATACTTTTTAAGTAAAATCCTCATCAAAGTAATATACTACCCTTAGAGAATAAATAGTATTATGTATTAGAGAATAACATACTGATCTGTCAAAATTTTGTAATTCAGTAGAGATAAGCTTACTTGGAGTTGCTCTTCCAGAAACGACCAAGAATACTTACTATGGACTGATTATATTAACTTTGTATAAAATTTGAAAATAACTAAAAATAGTTATAAATTTTGATTAAAAAATTAAGTATATAAAGAGAAGAGTGCAATAGCTTTTGTAAAGGATGAAATCGTGTGGTGTTCTAAGGAACAGCCTTTAGTCTGAGTGGTTGTGTAATAGGGAACTTTTTTTTTCAAACCTAATTATGCATCTGAATCATCTGTAGAGATTAAAACAAAACAAAAAGCAAAGCAAACAGAAACAGGCTGAGACTTGACGCCTTGGGTTTCCAATTCAAGTGTGTCTCTGGAGAGGAGAGAAAAGGGTGGTCCCTGCACTTCTGCTTTTTAAAGGTCTATTTGTAGCTCTGATGGGAAGCCTGGATTGCACTGGAGTGGGCCAATGGGGATAAGAGATAAGAGAGGGTTAGATCAGGTCATAGTTCAGGAGTAGATGGTGAAAGAAAATGGTGTGTAAATACCATATAATGACAAACCTTCTCTTCCCTGACGACTTCCTTGTTTTGAAATATTTCTTTTGTAACTTGTTACAGTTGCATGACAGAAAATACATGCTCATAAAACCAGATATACATGTTTTAACCCAGCTTTGTAATTGAAGACCTCCATTCTGCTTACAGTAATACTCAACAGAAAACATGCTTAGGGCAGAGTGGATCAGGTGCTCCACACAGCACTCCGTGCTCTGAATACATGTCCAGGAAAATTAGGAAAACCTGCCACAGACTCAACAGTGGGTGTCTCTTCTGGGCTGGTGACCCGTTCTCTACTCAAACAGCAGAGCAGCCCTTGTCCATGCCAAGTGCTCTTCTCAGCTCCCAGAGAGGTGAGATGCTTTCAGGGAAACACGCTTCACGTCTTGTCCTGCAAGCAGCTGTCGGGAAAAAGAAAGGGTCCCTCCTTCCACCACACCAGTTGCACTTTCAAGGGGGGAGATAAGCCTCCTTGGCTATAGCATCTGCCATCCACATTGGTAGGAGCTGTTCAGTTATTTGAAAATAAACACATACACGTTATGCTTTTTGAGGGCAGAAAGAGAGTGCTACTTTACACGTTTACCCCAACTCTAAGGCTGTACAGTGACGCCGCTCAGTCGTGTCCGACTCGGGGCGACCCCGCGGGCGGCAGCCCACCTGTGCCCACGGGATTCTCCAGGCAGGAAGGCTGGAGGGGCTGCCTTGCCCTCCCCCCAGGGACTGAACCCGGGTCTCCCGCGCTGCAGTCTGAGTCACTCAGCACCCTCTAATTTTCTACCCTGGCTCCCCCCCACCACCTTTTTTAATTACTTAGTTATTTTTGGTTTGCTTTGACAGAGTTTTGTTGTTTACGGATATGTGTAACCCCAGATCCTATTTTTCTAAGGACAGCGGTTTATCCGCACACGTGATGGCGCTGGGCAGTCTAGTCAGCAAGTTGGGCAGGATCCGCAAAAAGCAGAGGAGGGCTCGGCCAACCTGTTTCTGGAAACCAAGCGACGTGGCAAAGACGGAAAAAACACCGGCCGCAGGCGGCGCAGGGTTCGCACCCGGACGGACCCGGGGCCGACGGCGAGGGAACGAGGCTCGCGGGCCCGGGAGCCCAGTTCCCGACCCGCCGCGCGCCGCCGCCCCCGCCGCGTCCCGAGCCCCGCCGCCCGCCCGACAGCCGGCCCGCGGACCTGCCTGCCTCGGCCCGCGGCGCGGCTCCCGCTCCTCCTCTCGGCGCCGGGACCCGGAACTGCGCAGCTGCCCCGCCGCGGGACGCCTCCGCCGCCGTCGGGGGCGCCGGGCGCGCGCTCCGCCCTCCGCGGCCCGGCGGGTGAAGCGGCTCGCGCGGCAGGGAGCCGAGGCCGCGGGGCGCAGGCTCGCGGCGGCGCGTGTCGGATCGGGACCCGGGCGGCGGAGCGCAGCCGGGCGGGAGGCGGACTTTGGTATGCGTCCGAGCGTCAAATAGTCCCGGAGGGCCGGCGGGGCAGGGGGTCCGGCTGGCAGTTGAGGCGTCTGCCGCGTGGCTTGTCGCGGTGCGAAGGGGAACGAGGAGGGGCGGCGGGGAACGAGAGGGGCGGCGGGGCGGAAGGGGTCGCCAGGGAGGGGTCCCCAGAGAGGGACTGGTAGCAGGGAGGGGCAGGGCCGGGGCCGGGGTGAGAAACTCGGGGGAAGGGGGAGGCGGAGAGCAGGTGGATGCACAGGGGTCCAAGTCGCAGGTGCCTGTCTGATCCTTAACTGAACTTGGAAGGGACAGAGTGCCAGGTGCTAATGGAGTGAGGTACTGCCATACCTGTGAATCCCGGAGGGAAATGGCATCACGCATCTCTGCTCTTATCTCCCTAAAATGCATTTTTAAAAAAATTGAAGTACAGTTAATATACAGTATTAGTTTTAAGTGTACCATATGGAGAGTCAACAGTTTTATAAATTACACACCATTTAAAGTTATATCTAAGTTGGCTATATTCTCTGTGCCGTAAAATATATCCGTGTAGCTTATTTATTTTAATTTTGGCCTCTTTTATTAATTTTTTATCTATTTGTTTTCATCCATCTTCGTTCCTGCGCCTGCCACCGCAGTGGCCTCTTGTTGGCGCAGAGCACCGGCTCCGGGCGCATGCGCTCCAGAGCGCTGCTGCGAATAGGACACACCGGTCTAGGCTCAGCGGCACGTGGGGATCTTCCCAGGCCAGGGATCAAACTGGCGCCCCTTCCACTGCAAGGTGTACTCTTTATCCACTGGACTACCAGGGAAGCCCTATTTATTTTATACTTAGTAATTTGTTTCTAAATCTCCTACCCCTGTGTTGCTCTTGGCCCCTTCCCTCTACTCCTTGGTAGCTGCTAATTCTATCTGTGAGTCTGTTTCTGAGGGAAAAAATACTATTTTTCTGAAGGAAAAAAATAAATAAACTGTTAAAAATTTTAAGCGCAATTCCATTTAATGTATTGAATTTAAGGCCCAGGTATTTCATATGAATGGATATGATCTAACAAGCCAGTCATGTCAGTGTTAATGATACATCAAAAAGTTTAAACCCTGTAATTAAAAAGGACTTTGTCTAAGTACATAAGTAATTCCTTGCTTAAAATTTACTATCTGAAAACAAAACAAAAACTGCTGTTCTAGTGGAAAGATGTAAACTACTTTCACAAAATGAATTAAGAGACGGCTTTCCTTTTATTGTGAAGATTCTCTTCTGACTAATAGTGGATGTAGCATTTCCAGAGAAGTCTAGACTCACTATTTTGGTTACATTTTTTAAATCAATGCATTTCTTATTTTTACCCATCCACAAATTTCTGTTTTAACTATATTGATATAACTTTGCATTCTTACTTATGCTGATTTTTCTTTACAGGTGAATTCTGGGGGCACAAAACGTCTTTGAAGAACTTTGTACAGAACTGAAGGATGGCAGAAGCTGTGTTGATTGATCTCAGCGGTTTGAATCTGAACTCTCAGAAAAACAGTCATCAGACATTATTAAAGACATTGAATGCGGTCCGATACCACCACAGTGCAAAGGCCAAGTTTTTTTGTACAATGTGTTGTAGCAACAACAGCGGTGACCCTGATCACTGTGAATTGGAAACAGGCAATGGATTAGCAGTTCTCTTGAGAGAATTTGAGATTGTCAGCAATCCCAGCATGGCTGCCTCTTTGTATACAATCAAACAAAAAATTGATGAAAGAAATTTGAGCAGCATTAAGGTAATTGTGCCTGTGCACCGGAAGGCATTAATGAAAGCTTTCATTGATCAGCTCTTTACCGATGTTTACAATTTTGAGTTTGAAGATTTACAAATGACTTTGAGGGGAGGTCTTTTGAAACAGTCTACTGAAGTAAACATAATCACAGCTCAAGAACAAGAAGCAATCCAGAATGAAATAGAAACATATTTGAGAAGTCTGCCAGCGCTGGGAGAATACTTAGTAATTTGTTTCTAAATCTCCTACCCCTGTGTTGCTTTTGGGCCCCCTTTCCCCTCTACTCCTTGGTAGCTGCTAATTCTATCTGTGAGTCTGTTTCTGAGGGAAAAAATACTATTTTTCTGAAGGAAAAAAATAAATAAACTGTTAAAAATTTTAAGCGCAATTCCATTTAATGTATTGAATTTAAGGCCCAGGTATTTCATATGAATGGATATGATCTAACAAGCCAGTCATGTCAGTGTTAATGATACATCAAAAAGTTTAAACCCTGTAATTAAAAAGGACTTTGTCTAAGTACATAAGTAATTCCTTGCTTAAAATTTACTATCTGAAAACAAAACAAAAACTGCTGTTCTAGTGGAAAGATGTAAACTACTTTCACAAAATGAATTAAGAGACGGCTTTCCTTTTATTGTGAAGATTCTCTTCTGACTAATAGTGGATGTAGCATTTCCAGAGAAGTCTAGACTCACTATTTTGGTTACATTTTTTAAATCAATGCATTTCTTATTTTTACCCATCCACAAATTTCTGTTTTAACTATATTGATATAACTTTGCATTCTTACTTATGCTGATTTTTCTTTACAGGTGAATTCTGGGGGCACAAAACGTCTTTGAAGAACTTTGTACAGAACTGAAGGATGGCAGAAGCTGTGTTGATTGATCTCAGCGGTTTGAATCTGAACTCTCAGAAAAACAGTCATCAGACATTATTAAAGACATTGAATGCGGTCCGATACCACCACAGTGCAAAGGCCAAGTTTTTTTGTACAATGTGTTGTAGCAACAACAGCGGTGACCCTGATCACTGTGAATTGGAAACAGGCAATGGATTAGCAGTTCTCTTGAGAGAATTTGAGATTGTCAGCAATCCCAGCATGGCTGCCTCTTTGTATACAATCAAACAAAAAATTGATGAAAGAAATTTGAGCAGCATTAAGGTAATTGTGCCTGTGCACCGGAAGGCATTAATGAAAGCTTTCATTGATCAGCTCTTTACCGATGTTTACAATTTTGAGTTTGAAGATTTACAAATGACTTTGAGGGGAGGTCTTTTGAAACAGTCTACTGAAGTAAACATAATCACAGCTCAAGAACAAGAAGCAATCCAGAATGAAATAGAAACATATTTGAGAAGTCTGCCAGCGCTGAAGGGAGAATTAACCATTATCACGTCTCCTTTGATCCCAGGTATGTTAAACACTATCTTTTACTGGAATGTGAAAAACCAGTCTTTCTTTGCAGATTTTTCACCTGTCTTTTGTAGACTGGTGTGAGCTGCTGCGCTCCTTAGCATCCGTTACACCACGGGAGGGTCATGGATAGCCTTAAGAGTGTCAGGGGTGTCAAGGGTGTCCCTTCAAAACCACGTTGAATAATTCGTGTGTGCAAGGTCAGCTTTAAGACAAATCCGCCAGCCTTCCTTTTAAGGAGATTTATGACCCTAAGCATTTCCTACTTAGAAATTCTGAAACCGTAACTCAGTGGTGCCTTAACAGAAGAGTAAAATTTAAAACAGTCAACCTTACTTATTAGTAAAAGGGTATTTACTGTGAGCTGTATGCTATTGGGATAACAAAGAGAAATGGACAAAAGATACCCTTTGAAGAGCAATAATCCCACAGAGAAGGTAAAACAAACTGAAAGCATTGTGTTATAAAAACAGACGGAGTTATAAAGAGCTGTAGAAATTAGAAGTCAGAAACTAATGCAGACTGAGGTGATTAGGGAATATCTTAATGAGAGACTGGGTTTCTAAGGTTTTATAATCCTTTGGATAGCCTGTTTTTAATCTTCACTGTTTATCTTCAACAGATATTTTCATACACGGATTTACTACAAGAACAGGTGGGATATCTTATATCCCAACTCTTAGCTCATTCAATCTCTTCAGTAGCTCCAAACGGAGAGATCCCAAGGCTGTTGTTCAAGAAAATCTGCGTAGGTTGGGGAAGGCTGCAGGATTTAATGTGAAGAAATTCTACCGAATAAAGGTACAATTTTGTTTCCTATTTTGGAAGATTTAAAGGATATTCTTGACTCTGACAATGACTACATGGACTTTAAATAAGCTATTTAACTTCGTAACCTAATGCTTTATCTAAACTTTGGGATAATGTTTGTGATTTTTTTTTTTTTTTTTTTAAGATTTATTTATTTTATTTACTTTGGGCAGAGGTCGGGTTGGGGAGGGAGGGGAGTGGGCGGGCCACTTCTATTGGTCTTTCATTTCTCTATTTTCATTTGTCTTCGTTCTTTGGCTCCTGTGGGCTTCCCATCGCGGTGCGCTCCAGAGCTCCGGCTCGGTGATTGGACACATGGGTCCAGCCGCTCCGCGGCACGTGGGATCTTCCCAGGCCAGGGCTCGAACCGGCGCCCCTTGCACTGCAAGGCGGTGTCCTTACCCACTGAACCACCAGGGGAAGCCCTGTGATTATTTTTTAAGAGATATATTCCATAACCTGAAGATCAATTCTATGATATATATATATATATCTCCTGGAGTTCCTCACCTCTAAAAGTTGGAATTGTTTACTAGCTAAGTCATATCTGACTCTTTAGCAGCCCCATGGACTATAGCCCCTCAGGCGCCCCTGTCTGTAGGATTTCCTAGGGAAAAATACTGGGGTGGATCGCAATTTCCTTCTCCAGGGGCTCTTCCCAACCCAGGGATCAAACCTGAGTCTCCTGAATTGGCAGGGGGGTTTTCTTTTTACCACTGACTCACCAGGGAACACCCAGAGGATAGTACCCCTGCCTTTTTGATTTGGAAGTTTAATTTCTTTTAGTGACTAGTATTTTGTAAAAGATACTGCAATTAGATAAATACCCATCTCTAGTGGGAGGTGTTCCCGATGGATAGACTATTTTAATCTTCACTGTTTATCTTCAACAGATATTTTCATACACGGATTTACTACAAGAACAGGTGGGATATCTTATATCCCAACTCTTAGCTCATTCAATCTCTTCAGTAGCTCCAAACGGAGAGATCCCAAGGCTGTTGTTCAAGAAAATCTGCGTAGGTTGGGGAAGGCTGCAGGATTTAATGTGAAGAAATTCTACCGAATAAAGGTACAATTTTGTTTCCTATTTTGGAAGATTTAAAGGATATTCTTGACTCTGACAATGACTACATGGACTTTAAATAAGCTATTTAACTTCGTAACCTAATGCTTTATCTAAACTTTGGGATAATGTTTGTGATTTTTTTTTTTTTTTTTTTAAGATTTATTTATTTTATTTACTTTGGGCAGAGGTCGGGTTGGGGAGGGAGGGGAGTGGGCGGGCCACTTCTATTGGTCTTTCATTTCTCTATTTTCATTTGTCTTCGTTCTTTGGCTCCTGTGGGCTTCCCATCGCGGTGCGCTCCAGAGCTCCGGCTCGGTGATTGGACACATGGGTCCAGCCGCTCCGCGGCACGTGGGATCTTCCCAGGCCAGGGCTCGAACCGGCGCCCCTTGCACTGCAAGGCGGTGTCCTTACCCACTGAACCACCAGGGGAAGCCCTGTGATTATTTTTTAAGAGATATATTCCATAACCTGAAGATCAATTCTATGATATATATATATATATCTCCTGGAGTTCCTCACCTCTAAAAGTTGGAATTGTTTACTAGCTAAGTCATATCTGACTCTTTAGCAGCCCCATGGACTATAGCCCCTCAGGCGCCCCTGTCTGTAGGATTTCCTAGGGAAAAATACTGGGGTGGATCGCAATTTCCTTCTCCAGGGGCTCTTCCCAACCCAGGGATCAAACCTGAGTCTCCTGAATTGGCAGGGGGGTTTTCTTTTTACCACTGACTCACCAGGGAACACCCAGAGGATAGTACCCCTGCCTTTTTGATTTGGAAGTTTAATTTCTTTTAGTGACTAGTATTTTGTAAAAGATACTGCAATTAGATAAATACCCATCTCTAGTGGGAGGTGTTCCCGATGGATAGACTATTTTGAATTTTTAAAATTTATTTTTCATTGGAGAATAATTGCTTTACAGTGTTGTGCTGGTTTCTGCCATACAACAATGTGAATCAGCCGTAAGTGTACATAGGTTTCCTCCTTGTGAACCTCCTTCCCAGCCCACATCCCACTTGTCTAGGTCATAACAGAGCATGGGACTGGGCTCTGTTACACCGCAGCTTCCCATTACCTCTGTTTTACACATGGCAATATATATACACATACATACATACATGTCAATTCTGTTCTCAATTCATCCCACCCTTTCTTCCCCTGCTGTGTCCATAAATCTGTTCTCCATGTCTGTGTCTCTCTTCCTGCCGTGCAAATAGGTTCATCAGTACCATTTTGAATTTTTTAAAATGTTGAAGTTTGCTTTCCTTTGAGGAAAATATGCAAATATTGTCATATTATAAAGTTAAGGAAACTTGTTATTCTATCATATACATATGGACCTGATACATTTAGGGAATGCTAGTAACCTTAACCTGGTTATATACTTTTGTACAAAATGAATAGTTTCAGAAAAGCTTATAGGAAATTATATTTTCAAAACACATTTTTTTATCTCACGTCTTTGGTATCAGACTGATCATGCCACCGATGTCTGGGTTATGGGAAGGAAGGAGCCTGAGTCTTACGATGGAATCACCACAGATCAGAGAGGAGTCACGGTAGCCGCTCTCGGGGCTGACTGTATCCCCATAGTCTTTGCAGATCCTGTCAAGAAGGCCTGTGGGGTGGCTCACTCTGGTAAGTGTACTTAGTTAAGTGTCTAGGATTTTACCAATTTCTGGCATAGAAATTATCATTTCTTTCTGATGGATATTAAAAAATAGTTAATGACTATCCATGGTGATCAGTGTAAAGGCAGAGGAGAACTAGCAGGCCCTCAGGTCAGGAGCAGATAAAAGGAGTACCTATGTCAGATTATATGAATCAGAATATAATTCCCAAAGAAAGCAGCATTTAGGTGGGTTGTGGGGGGGATTGGCAGGATTTGGCTAGGTGCCAGTGTTTCTCAGCAGGGGTGCTATTAACATTTGGGGCAAGGTAGCCTTACATTGCAGACTAAGTTTGTTAGGCTTCAAAATTCTTAATGCCAGTAGCACTTGGAGTTATAATAACCGAAAGAAAACGCCTCCATGCTGTTCAGAACACTCCCGGGAGTTGTACTGGCTCTGGCTGGGAACCCTGGAAGTCTAGGGAGGAGGAAATAGGGAGGTGGGACATGTCACAGAGGCATTTATGAAAAGCAGCTGATATGAAGGTAAGAAAAAGCAAGAGATGTTTGGAAAACTGCACTTAGTTTAATATGCTACAGTCCAGTAGCTTTACCTGTTCTCTAAAGATAAGAACAAAGAATTTTAGGGACTCTGTTGGTTAAGGTTATGGGATGTTGTCTTCTTGAGGCTTTTAAAAAGTACTACTCAAGACTACCCAGTGGTTATGAGTCTATATAAAATGAAGAGTGATCTTCTGGATTTTCTTCTGCTTGTAAATCTATGACCACTTTGCATTTTAGACTATAGATAAATGAGGGAGTAGTATATTTTATTTTGATCTAATTAAAGGACTGGAATTGAGTGATTAGAAGTCAGGTTTACTATTTGACACTGTCAAAAGTTATTTAAAATTTGATAAAATGGGAATGTTATTTGTTACATCCTGGGTTTTGAAACATTAAAAATATCAAAGATAAACAGGCTTGAAAAGAAAAAGACATCTCATCCTTCTTGATTTGAAAACATATTATAAAGCTACAGTAACCAAAACAGTAGGTATGGTGCTGGCACAAAGACAGACTTACAGAGCAGTGGAATAGAATAGCCATTCCAGAAACAAACCCTTGCATATACGGTCACATGATTTCTGACAAGGTACCTAGCCTATTCTGTGGGGAAAGGACAATATTTTGGTACTGGGAAAACTGGATAGGCATATGTACAAGAGTAATGTTGGACCCTTATCTTCTGTCATATGTAAAAATTAACTCAAACTGGATCAAAGGTCTAAATGTAAGATCTAAAACTCATAGAAGAAAGTATAAGTGTAAATCCTTGTGATCTTCGATTAGGCCATGGTTTCTTAGGTATGCTGCCAAAAGCAGAAGCAACAGAATAAAAATAAGTTGGATTTTATTGAAAGCAAAAACTTCTGTGCATCAGAGGACACAGTCAACAAAGTGAAAAGTCAACCCAATAGGTTGAGAGTAACTATTTGCAATTTGTATATCCCATACAGAGTTACTATTCAGAATGTGTAAAGAACACCTACAATTCAACAACAAAAAAAGCCAAGTTGATTAAAAAATGGGAAAGGCCTTTAGTAGACCTTCTTCCAAAGATGATATGCAAAGGATCAGTAAAAATGTGAAAAGATGCCCAACATCATCATTCATTTGGAAAAAGCAAATCAAAACCACAGAATATCACCTCACATCCATTAGGATGACTGCTAGTTTTTAAAAAATGAAAGTAAGTGTTAGGAAGAAAAACAAAAACCATGCTGCACTATTGGTGGGTGTGTAAAGTGGTGCAGCTGCTACAGAAAACACTGTCACAGTTACCTCAAGTGTAGGGCTTCCCTGGTGGTCCAGTGGGTAAGGACACCGCCTTGCAGTGGCAGCAGGCCATAGTTTTTTTTGATCTAATTAAAGGACTGGAATTGAGTGATTAGAAGTCAGGTTTACTATTTGACACTGTCAAAAGTTATTTAAAATTTGATAAAATGGGAATGTTATTTGTTACATCCTGGGTTTTGAAACATTAAAAATATCAAAGATAAACAGGCTTGAAAAGAAAAAGACATCTCATCCTTCTTGATTTGAAAACATATTATAAAGCTACAGTAACCAAAACAGTAGGTATGGTGCTGGCACAAAGACAGACTTACAGAGCAGTGGAATAGAATAGCCATTCCAGAAACAAACCCTTGCATATACGGTCACATGATTTCTGACAAGGTACCTAGCCTATTCTGTGGGGAAAGGACAATATTTTGGTACTGGGAAAACTGGATAGGCATATGTACAAGAGTAATGTTGGACCCTTATCTTCTGTCATATGTAAAAATTAACTCAAACTGGATCAAAGGTCTAAATGTAAGATCTAAAACTCATAGAAGAAAGTATAAGTGTAAATCCTTGTGATCTTCGATTAGGCCATGGTTTCTTAGGTATGCTGCCAAAAGCAGAAGCAACAGAATAAAAATAAGTTGGATTTTATTGAAAGCAAAAACTTCTGTGCATCAGAGGACACAGTCAACAAAGTGAAAAGTCAACCCAATAGGTTGAGAGTAACTATTTGCAATTTGTATATCCCATACAGAGTTACTATTCAGAATGTGTAAAGAACACCTACAATTCAACAACAAAAAAAGCCAAGTTGATTAAAAAATGGGAAAGGCCTTTAGTAGACCTTCTTCCAAAGATGATATGCAAAGGATCAGTAAAAATGTGAAAAGATGCCCAACATCATCATTCATTTGGAAAAAGCAAATCAAAACCACAGAATATCACCTCACATCCATTAGGATGACTGCTAGTTTTTAAAAAATGAAAGTAAGTGTTAGGAAGAAAAACAAAAACCATGCTGCACTATTGGTGGGTGTGTAAAGTGGTGCAGCTGCTACAGAAAACACTGTCACAGTTACCTCAAGTGTAGGGCTTCCCTGGTGGTCCAGTGGGTAAGGACACCGCCTTGCAGTGCAAGGGGCACCAGTTCCATCCCTGGCCTGGGAAGATCCCACGTGCCGTGGAGTGGCTGGACCAATGTGTCCAACTACCGAGCCGGAGCTCTGGACTGCGTGTGCCCAGAGCTGGTGCTCTGCAGTGAGAAAGGCCACTGCAATGGGAGGCCCACATGGGCCAAAGAACAAAGATGGATGAAAATAGAGAAAGACCAATAGAAGTGGCCAAAAAAAAAAAAAGTTTTAAATAGAATTACCATATTACCCTGCACTTCCACTTCTGAATATACATCCAAAAGAAGTGAAAGCAGGATGCCGACAGGTATTTACACACCCTTGCTCATAGCAGAATTACTCACAATAGCTAAGAAGTAAAAGCAACCCAAATGTCCAGCCATGATTGAATGGATAAGCAAAATTCATACACTGGAATATCATTCAGTCTTAAAAAGGAAGGAAACGCTAATCCATGCTACAACACTGAATGAATCTTGACAATATTATGCTAAATGAAATAATCCAGTCCCAAAAAGACAAATACTACATGATTCCACTTATAGGAAGTACCTAGAGCAGTTAAGTTCATGGGGTCAGAAAGACAACTGGAGAATTCAAGAAACTGGGGAAAGTGGAAAGTGGAAGCTCTTGTTTAATGGGTAAAGAGTTTCAGTTTGCAAAATGAAAAAGTTCTGGATTTTGGCTGCACAACAATCTGAATAGACTTAACACTATTGAAGTGTATACTTGAAAACAGTTAAAATGATAAATCTTACGTGTTTTTTTCCCCCTGATTTTTAAAAGCATGCAAAAAAAGTGGAGAGAGAGAAAAGTAAGAAGATATAATCCCAGTGGAAACAATGTATAGAACATTTAAAAAAGGAAGTGGAAGGGACCTCCCATTAATTGCCTCTTCTGTGTCAGATGCTTTGTATAATATACCTCATTTAAAAACCGGTATTTTATTAGTTAATTGATTATTTGACTAATTAATTTTGTGATTTATTTACTGTTTTTCTTCATTTTGAAAAATATGTAAATTGACTCTGCTCATTTTTAACCTAGAAGAAATTAAGATGAAATTCTGTTATGTTGTGACTTCGCTTCTCTCTTTCTCCCTGTTTCCCAGGTTGGAAAGGTACTTTGTTAGGTGTTGCTATGGCTACAGTGAATGCTATGAGAACAGCATATGGCTGTCGTCTGGAAGACATTATTGTTGTCCTGGGGCCTTCAGTCGGACCATGCTGTTTTACTCTTCCAAGGGAATCAGCCAAGGCATTTCATAATCTCGATCCTGCATGCGTACAGCTCTTTGACGCACCAAATCCCTATGTGGACATCCGTAAAGCTACTAGGTGGGTTTGATTTCAGGCTTCCCTGGTGGCTCAGTGGTAAAGAACCTGCTTGCCAATCAGGGAGATGTGGGTGTGATCTCCGGATCAGGAAGATCCCCCGGAGAAGGGAATGACAACCTACTCCAGTAATTCTGCCTGGAAAAACTTAGCAACAAAACACAATTTTTGGCCAAATCAAATTCATACACTGGAATATCATTCAGTCTTAAAGGAAGGAAACGCTAATCCATGCTACAACACTGAATGAATCTTGACAATATTATGCTAAATGAAATAATCCAGTCCCAAAAAGACAAATACTACATGATTCCACTTATAGGAAGTACCTAGAGCAGTTAAGTTCATGGGGTCAGAAAGACAACTGGAGAATTCAAGAAACTGGGGAAAGTGGAAAGTGGAAGCTCTTGTTTAATGGGTAAAGAGTTTCAGTTTGCAAAATGAAAAAGTTCTGGATTTTGGCTGCACAACAATCTGAATAGACTTAACACTATTGAAGTGTATACTTGAAAACAGTTAAAATGATAAATCTTACGTGTTTTTTTCCCCCTGATTTTTAAAAGCATGCAATAAAAGTGGAGAGAGAAAAGTAAGAAGATATAATCCCAGTGGAAACAATGTATAGAACATTTAAAAAAGGAAGTGGAAGGGACCTCCCATTAATTGCCTCTTCTGTGTCAGATGCTTTGTATAATATACCTCATTTAAAAACCGGTATTTTATTAGTTAATTGATTATTTGACTAATTAATTTTGTGATTTATTTACTGTTTTTCTTCATTTTGAAAAATATGTAAATTGACTCTGCTCATTTTTAACCTAGAAGAAATTAAGATGAAATTCTGTTATGTTGTGACTTCGCTTCTCTCTTTCTCCCTGTTTCCCAGGTTGGAAAGGTACTTTGTTAGGTGTTGCTATGGCTACAGTGAATGCTATGAGAACAGCATATGGCTGTCGTCTGGAAGACATTATTGTTGTCCTGGGGCCTTCAGTCGGACCATGCTGTTTTACTCTTCCAAGGGAATCAGCCAAGGCATTTCATAATCTCGATCCTGCATGCGTACAGCTCTTTGACGCACCAAATCCCTATGTGGACATCCGTAAAGCTACTAGGTGGGTTTGATTTCAGGCTTCCCTGGTGGCTCAGTGGTAAAGAACCTGCTTGCCAATCAGGGAGATGTGGGTGTGATCTCCGGATCAGGAAGATCCCCCGGAGAAGGGAATGACAACCTACTCCAGTAATTCTGCCTGGAAAAACTTAGCAACAAAACACAACAATTGATTTCGGTCCAGAACTGAAATGATGACATCTACCGTTTCCTGACGTGTCCTTGTGCTTCAGCTGAATAACAGCTGCACTGTTCCGAGCTGATCTTTCCCAGAAGTTTCTCATACCCATATCCATGCTTTTTCCATATTGCTTTGTGCATTGGTAAAATAAACTCTTTTTGTCTTTTGAAAATTCTTTATCCTAAGGATTCTTCTAGAACGGGGAGGGATTTTACCACAGAATATTCAGGACCAGAACCCAGATCTCAGCCTCTGCACGGCCTGCCATCCTGACAAGTTCTTCTCCCACGTCCGGGATGGCCTGAACTTTGGCACCCAGGTCGGCTTCATATCAGTTAGAGAATGAGGTACAGCAGCACCTCCCTCCCTGCTCCGCCTCCTGTCTCCTCCCTCTTTCCACCTTTCCCTTCCCTCATGTTGAAAAAGAATTCGTTATTATATTTAACTGCATTCCTTTATTCCTGTAAGAATTAATTCTCTACTTTTTAGTGGAGCAATAGTGGTAGAACAGTTCATTTCAGTGACATACTCTAATATTAAAGAGCAGGGTAAGTATACATAAAAGTGTAAAAGTGAAATAATTTTTTCATTAAAAAATCCTGTATGATCTGGGATTATACACATCTGTAAACAACAAAACTCTGTAAAAGCAGAAAGTCAAAGAAAAAAAATCCTGTTATGTATGCTGTTTAACTTTCCTGTGTACTTGACATCTGTATATTTTTTATCATAGCATCTTTATAATTTTTTAAATTCTTTTGATTATTGAAAAGAAATGTTTGCACAAAAATTCTAAATTCTATAGTAGTAATACATACACAAACCAGCCTAGTTCTACAGCCAGACTTCCAACTGATTATAGCAGGAGCTGGTTGGTTTTCTTAGAAGGTCTAGATAGTACATATTTTAGGCATTTTGTGCAACTCTACTTTTATAGAGCAAAAGCAGACAGGAGCAGAAATGAGTGAATATGTCCGTGCTTCAAGTAAAATTTTATTTACCAAAAACAGGTAGAAGGGAATGACAACCTACTCCAGTAATTCTGCCTGGAAAAACTTAGCAACAAAACACAACAATTGATTTCGGTCCAGAACTGAAATGATGACATCTACCGTTTCCTGACGTGTCCTTGTGCTTCAGCTGAATAACAGCTGCACTGTTCCGAGCTGATCTTTCCCAGAAGTTTCTCATACCCATATCCATGCTTTTTCCATATTGCTTTGTGCATTGGTAAAATAAACTCTTTTTGTCTTTTGAAAATTCTTTATCCTAAGGATTCTTCTAGAACGGGGAGGGATTTTACCACAGAATATTCAGGACCAGAACCCAGATCTCAGCCTCTGCACGGCCTGCCATCCTGACAAGTTCTTCTCCCACGTCCGGGATGGCCTGAACTTTGGCACCCAGGTCGGCTTCATATCAGTTAGAGAATGAGGTACAGCAGCACCTCCCTCCCTGCTCCGCCTCCTGTCTCCTCCCTCTTTCCACCTTTCCCTTCCCTCATGTTGAAAAAGAATTCGTTATTATATTTAACTGCATTCCTTTATTCCTGTAAGAATTAATTCTCTACTTTTTAGTGGAGCAATAGTGGTAGAACAGTTCATTTCAGTGACATACTCTAATATTAAAGAGCAGGGTAAGTATACATAAAAGTGTAAAAGTGAAATAATTTTTTCATTAAAAAATCCTGTATGATCTGGGATTATACACATCTGTAAACAACAAAACTCTGTAAAAGCAGAAAGTCAAAGAAAAAAAATCCTGTTATGTATGCTGTTTAACTTTCCTGTGTACTTGACATCTGTATATTTTTTATCATAGCATCTTTATAATTTTTTAAATTCTTTTGATTATTGAAAAGAAATGTTTGCACAAAAATTCTAAATTCTATAGTAGTAATACATACACAAACCAGCCTAGTTCTACAGCCAGACTTCCAACTGATTATAGCAGGAGCTGGTTGGTTTTCTTAGAAGGTCTAGATAGTACATATTTTAGGCATTTTGTGCAACTCTACTTTTATAGAGCAAAAGCAGACAGGAGCAGAAATGAGTGAATATGTCCGTGCTTCAAGTAAAATTTTATTTACCAAAAAACAGGTGAGGGGCCAGATTTGGTCCACAGGATATAGTTTGCTGACACTTGAGCTACATTCACTAGGCAGGATTGAGTGTAATTTCATTAAATTAATATTTCTTAGAGATGGATTGTTCTTCTTAGTCATACAAAAAATATTTTTGTGACAGTGATTTGGCACTGACTCTATCTGAGTTTCCTTAAGGTTACTTTAACTGAATTAATATTATTTTTAGTCTTTACAATGTCTTTAACTCTTTAACATGCAAAAGACTTTAATAGATTCAGTGATTCTTACTTTTAATAGCACTACTAATGGCCTCATATTTGATTTCTTTGTATTTTTACAGATACTTGACTGGATTTTTGTATAATGGTTTCCTGCTTCCTTCCAAACCAAGTGTAAGAGAGCAGTGCAGCTGTTTGATATACTTAAAACCAAAAGGATTACAATGAATAATTCATCTTTCAGATATATTTTCAGTATTACCCAAACCCAGATGATTGTCACTGATTCTAACCATACCTGACACAAAATCTGTTTGATGTAGTTTATATGTTATACAGATAAGGATTACTCTTAAAGTTTGTCCTCTGTATTTGTTACATAAATCAGGCATAGATCTATTCAGTTTAGTATTTATTGGGTAGCCTCTATTTGCCAGGCATTGTGTGTGTGAATCATGGGTGAAATCAAGATGAGTAGTACTTCTTCCCTTTGAATCTAACGCAGTGGAAGAGATAAAGACTTCTAACACTTAAGTTTTAATTTTAACAGCAGAAGAGTGCAGGAGAAGGAGGATTAATTCTGTGTGGAAGGCGGACTAGAGAAGGTATCAGAGAGAAAATGACGTATCACACAGGCCTGAAAAATGTACAGGCTTTTGACAAATAAAGAACAACCGTATCAGGTTGAGGGAATACCATGAACTAGGGCATGAAACTGAAAAGTGTTTTAGAACGAGAAGGATATGGGCAGGAGTTACTCGAAATACAGATTAGAAACCAATTAGGGTCTTGAATGCCATGTCAGAGAGTTTGGAGTCTATGTTTCAGGCAAAGAGTAGGCATAGAAAGTAGAGGAGTGTTTTTATGTCCTTGGCATTGTATTTAATAGGACACATTTCACTTGTCAGAGACTAAAGCAGAGTGATTAGTTAAGAGGTAAGAGGCAATCAAAATACTTTAAAAAATAATAATAATGAAACCTGAATGCAGGGGAAATTAAAATAGATACACAAGTAGATGAACTAGCGAGACATTTCAGAGGTAGAATCTACAGATCCTGTTCCCAGATCGTGGAGGTGAGAGGTGAGGCACAGAGAGAGAGGCACTCAGAGTGAAATCTTCCAGGAGCTCCCTGGCAGCCTAGTGGTTGGAATTGGACGTTTTCACCACGGAGGCCTGGGTCTGATCCCTGGCCAGGGAACCATTCTGCAGGCCACTGGTCACAGGCAAAATACAAAAACAGATAAATAAAAAGAAGCAGCAGCCACTGAATTCACCTGTTTGATATACTTAAAACCAAAAGGATTACAATGAAAAATTCATCTTTCAGATATATTTTCAGTATTACCCAAACCCAGATGATTGTCACTGATTCTAACCATACCTGACACAAAATCTGTTTGATGTAGTTTATATGTTATACAGATAAGGATTACTCTTAAAGTTTGTCCTCTGTATTTGTTACATAAATCAGGCATAGATCTATTCAGTTTAGTATTTATTGGGTAGCCTCTATTTGCCAGGCATTGTGTGTGTGAATCATGGGTGAAATCAAGATGAGTAGTACTTCTTCCCTTTGAATCTAACGCAGTGGAAGAGATAAAGACTTCTAACACTTAAGTTTTAATTTTAACAGCAGAAGAGTGCAGGAGAAGGAGGATTAATTCTGTGTGGAAGGCGGACTAGAGAAGGTATCAGAGAGAAAATGACGTATCACACAGGCCTGAAAAATGTACAGGCTTTTGACAAATAAAGAACAACCGTATCAGGTTGAGGGAATACCATGAACTAGGGCATGAAACTGAAAAGTGTTTTAGAACGAGAAGGATATGGGCAGGAGTTACTCGAAATACAGATTAGAAACCAATTAGGGTCTTGAATGCCATGTCAGAGAGTTTGGAGTCTATGTTTCAGGCAAAGAGTAGGCATAGAAAGTAGAGGAGTGTTTTTATGTCCTTGGCATTGTATTTAATAGGACACATTTCACTTGTCAGAGACTAAAGCAGAGTGATTAGTTAAGAGGTAAGAGGCAATCAAAATACTTTAAAAAATAATAATAATGAAACCTGAATGCAGGGGAAATTAAAATAGATACACAAGTAGATGAACTAGCGAGACATTTCAGAGGTAGAATCTACAGATCCTGTTCCCAGATCGTGGAGGTGAGAGGTGAGGCACAGAGAGAGAGGCACTCAGAGTGAAATCTTCCAGGAGCTCCCTGGCAGCCTAGTGGTTGGAATTGGACGTTTTCACCACGGAGGCCTGGGTCTGATCCCTGGCCAGGGAACCATTCTGCAGGCCACTGGTCACAGGCAAAATACAAAAACAGATAAATAAAAAGAAGCAGCAGCCACTGAATTCACCATGTTGAGGCTGTTCCGTAGGTCGTCATGGAGATGGAATCAGGTTTCAGAGCTTTAAGGAAGAGGATGTGCCCATGTCAATCCTTCTTTGCTAGTATTTACTCAAGAAAACAAAGTAACATATGCAATCTAGTAGGATGGTGATGATGGCACATGCAGTGAAGCGATGGAGAGACAGATAGGGAGTGGACATACGGACATTGTGGGGAAGGAACAGAGGGTGGGAGGCATAAAGGAAGTAGCATGAAGGCCTGTACTATCATAAGGGAAGAGAATAGCTATAGTCATTGCTCTGTGAGAAAAGGGGATCCTTCAGAGGTGCTGTGTGACGGTCGGGAGGGGTAGGAAGGGGGGGATATACATATGACTAATCTGGGAACATACATATCTGTAAACGACAAAACTCTGTTCAAATTAAAAGTAAGATAAAAGTTTAAAAAAAAAAAAAGAAAACAAAGTACCGGGGATTGTATTCTGAAGCAAGGGGTCTTTTTTCTTTTTTTTTTTCCTTTCATTTTTTTGTGTGTGGTGGGAACAAGTACTTTCAAGTGTATTTGTAGGCTGAAGAGAGAAGTTAAGCTGCTTCCACTTTGTAAAAATGGTATGGCATCTGTTTTTAATGTGAATTGTCACATTGACCCTTAAAAGGATTTCTTACTTCATACATCTATTTCTTACCTGAATATGCAGAAAATTACATATGTTTGGTACATACAAAGGATTTTCATATCCATTACCCCATTTTGCCTTTATAGGTACTCTGAAGTACGTGGACCAGGTGCTATACCTTTTATTCAGATAAGGAAACTGAGCCTCCTTGAGATAGAGGTTAAAATCACATAATTTTAAGATTTGAACCTATGTCCTGTGATCCTAAATCTCATTTCAGATTTTACAGTTAATCAAAGCTATGTAAATTACATTTTTACAACTTCTTGTATCAGTATTCTTACACTTGGTCAGAACTTTGTTAAGGTACTCAGGTAGGTTAAAAAAATACAGTTATAACCCAAGATTTTTAATATCCAATGGACGGCAACAATCAATAAATCAACAGTTTCAATACTGTGATGTGTGTTGTAAGGTTGTCACAACCTGGTACCTTGTTTGCTTAACTTTTTTATGCAACTCATAGCTCAGTGTGAAATTTATATAAAGTACCTCATTTCTTCCAGCTCAGGAAAGGCATTAAATACAAATTATAGTATAGCAATTTCAAACTCTTGCAAAATGCTTTTTTATTTCATGATAGCAATAAGATTAAGGAATAATTCTGTTGAGAAAGACAAATAATTTTCCTATTCCTCACTGTATATTATTCTGTTGAATGCAGAGTATTATTAGGAAGCTATGTTTTACTTTTATGTACAACAATAGTATACTCCCAAGCCAAATAAAAATTATGTTTGATTATTTATGACTCTGAGTTATCTGTATCAAAACATGTAATTCAAAGTTGTCTTCTTGCTATTTTACTGACTGAGAAGGATTGATGCAGTAACTCAGAAATGTTGCTGTTAAACAGATCATATCTTATGGCCTCTACAGACAGGGTTCTCATGCTTACGCATTTGTATGTAGACATCTGGGACTTTCAAGATGTAACTACAATAATGATTTTTAGTAAGTTTTGTTCTGTTTTCAGTCTAAGCACTGCTACTAACTGCACATAAAAACTGTAAATTGTCATTTTAGTAAGATGATAAACTAAGTTTTGGGGGGGGCAGGTTGGGGAGGGAGTGGGGCGGGCAGGCCACTTCTATTGGTCTTTCATTTATTTATTTTCATCCATCTTTGTTCTTTGGCCCATGTGGGCCTCCGGTCGCAGTGGCCTCTGTTGTCGCTGAGCACTGGCTCTGGGCACATGTGCCCCAGAGCCCCAGCTCAGTAATTGGACACATTGGTCCTGCCGCTCCGCAGCATGTGGGATCTTGCCAGGTCAGGGATCAAACTGGCGCCCCTTGCACTGCAAGGCGGTTTACCCACTGGACCACCAGGGAAGCCCTAAACTAAGTTTTTAAATCAGAGTTCATGACATGATTTTTTAGAGGCACTAATTATCGAACTAAAATTTACCTAATTGTAATTTTAAATTCTGAGGGGGAGCGTAGTGACCAAATACGCTGTATTCCCTTGCTATACAAAGCAAAGGAGGAGAAATGGTCTTTCCACTAGGAGGCAGTATTTGTACAAGTAGCTCTGCTCTGTTTCTTGGTATAAAGTTGAACCAATCTTCATCCATACATTTGAACAAAATATATGCAAGACTCTTTAGATGCAGCTTGTTACACTTCAAGTAGATAAAAGCATTTAGGAATCCTCACCTACCTGGGTCTCGCTTCTACAGAATCTCCAGTGACTGCTTTTCTGTAAGCAGATTTGTGGGAAGGAAGTTCAGTGAAGCGTATTCTGTCACATGGGAAACACACACATAATACCCGTGGATTAAGAAGCTGGACATACGAGGAGAGTGACATATGAATTACATCATTTTATACCTCAAAGAGGGGGTTGATCTTTGTTTTCACCTGGTTGTCCTGAAGTTGTACTTCCAATGTATTCATCCTATGTTTCTATGTGAACTTTGCAAGAATGCCATTTGTGTGTGTAGACATGGATGCGTGTACGTATAGACGTGGATCTGAGTGTGTGTACGCGCGTGAGGTAAATGATAAACAAAAAATACCTAAGAGCCATGTTAAGATACACAGCCTCTTTGCCATAGCTCATGTAAACTCACACAAAATACGGAGGCAGGGGGATCATAGATGTCTCTGTTAAAAAATGTTGTAAATCACGCAGTAAAGAATGGAAGCCTGGTCCCTGTGCTCACTGCACATGTTTATGGGAACTCTGGTCTAGGGCACATCCATTTCCCTTGTCGGCAGTATTTTAAACTGACTCGTGACTGCACAGCTGCTGGAGGTGATGCTTGGTTCTGTGCTAGGCCGTTGCTTAGCTCATTCTAGAGTGGACTTCCGTAGGGCAGCCTAGGATTCCAGGAGGTTTGGGGGGCAGCCCCATTAATTCTCACTGGAAAACACTGACTTGTACCATGAACTGCTGTTAAGCCTACATTTTTACTCTGTCCTAGTCTATTCTTATGCCAGAGGATGGACTCTTTGTGTCGCTTTTCATTTTCATTAAAGTAATGACTGTATCATTTCACATAATTGAAAATGTGAAAGTGAATTTATTAGTTAACCTCATTGAAGAAAGGTGTGGTTTAGCAGAAAAGGTGGGTCCTATGGTCTCCTATTTTGTGGACGACACCTCTATGTAGGAGAACAAAGAGTGTTAATACAAATGACATGTATCCCTCATACTCTCCATTTAAACAAGAATTCAGTAGTCAGAGTTTTTCTCTCCTCTCTCCACATCCCCTACTATGCATGTACAAGGATGAGTTGACCATGTTCATCTCCTGCTTTAAAAAAGAAAACGGGGGCTTGCTGGTGGTCCAGTGGGTAAGGACACCGCCTTGCAGTGCCAAAGGGCGCCGGTTCGATCCCTGGCCTGGGAAGATCCCACGTGCCGCGGAGCGGCTGGACCCATGTGTCCAATCCAATCACCGAGCCGGAGCTCCGGAGCGCATGCGCCCAGAGCCGGTGCTCTGCAACGACAGATGCCACCGTGATGGGAGGCCCACAGGAGCCAAAGAACAAAGACGGATGAAAATAGAGAAATGAAAGACCAATGGAAGTGGCCCGCCCGCTCCCCTCCCTCCCCCCCCCCCCCAAAATAAATAAATAAATAAATAAATCTTTTTTAAAAAAAAAAAAGAAGAAAATAGACAAATGAAAGACCAGTGGAAGTGGCCCGCCTACCCCCTCTCCCCACCAACCCGCCCCCCAAATAAATAAATAAATGTTTAAAAAAAAGAAAATGGAAACATGTATATAGTTTTTCAAAACAAATGTTACTTTAAATATTACGAGCAGGGCAAGAAATGGAAATTTTTAAAAATTATGGTTAAATGTAAAACATTTATGAAAGTAGAGAAATTAGTACAATGAGTCCCCAGATCCCGTCACTCAGGCTGACAGCTATCAAGACACTGCCACATGGGAATCGTGTCCTCCTTCTTACTGAAACATCCCTTAGTAACTGGCACGTAACTTACCAGTTTACTTTTTTAAAGCAGGAAATGAACATTGTCCACTTATTCTTGTATATGCATGGTGGCACTACCAAAAAAACTTATGGAATCCCAGGCTGCCATACAGAAGTACACTTCTAGAATAAGCAAAGCAATGTCTCTTTATGCTGTAAATTGATCAGATAATATTTGGAGCATTACAGTACATTTTGGGAAATACTCCTTGTTTAAGGTCAGAGCAAAGCAATACTAATCTCACAAATCTTTATTTACTTTCGGATGAAGGGAAATTCCACAGTATTATGCCCAAAATGTCATTCATCCCTGAGTTCACATCAAAGTTTTTAGCACCCTTGGGAGTCCAGACTTGAATCTCAAATCTCTGCCTTGGCAGCTCTCTTTCTGCGCTGCAAAAAGTTAAGTATCTCTTGCTTGTCTTATTGGAAAGTCACAAGCCTAAGTTTTACTAGGGTTAATGAAACTTGAGTACGTAATGTGGTATTCACACTCATAATATTTTTCTTTCGTTGCTGAAAGCCCCTGATAGTATTTATCAGGATACTTCGAAAAAATGTGTATTAAAACCCAGTCTGGCTTTCGAATGAGTGGTTTGATTCATGTTTGATCACATATGATACCACTGAACACCAAGTTTTAACACTAGCTTCCTGGGATGAAGACTCTCCGTCTTCCTTTGTCTTCTCCTTTTATATATGATTTGTGCCTCAGACACATTCATCCACTGGGTGGCAATGTGTCCTCAGGAATATTTACTATTTCTGATTTCCTCACTCTTACTGAATTTGACATCAAGGGTCTTTTATTTGGAAAATTGTCATTGTATCAGATCTTATGAAATAATATTGCTTGAATTCACACCCCTACCTACAGATTTTAACAATGTTAATACTTCCTACCATTTACTCTCAACCACATTCTCCTCCCAGTATGTTTGCAGACCACACATTTCCAAAACAGACGGTCCCTCATGCTCTTCTCAGTCTGTGCTCTTTTATAACTATTCGTACCTCACTCCTTAAGCTCACATATGCCCTTTCTGGAGTCTCCTAAACTACTTTCCAACCCCAACACTCTTAGTCTCTTACCTCTCATTTCTGTGCCTCGTGCTTACAATGGATTTTTCCCTTTTCCAATTTTTTTCTTAAATATGACATCTCCTTCACAATCAAGAGGAACACCATTAAGCTCCTATATAACTTGGTACACATCCACTCTGGTATTTTACTGCATCCTAGGTGAGGAGAGCAATTCAGGATATTCATGTAGTCTTGGGAAGTCATGTAGTTCCCTTGCACTTAATTGTCCAAAATGCAGAATGAGACTAATTAACTACCTCTATTGTAACAGTATGGGCTTTCCTGGTGGCTCAGTGGTAAAGACCTCACCTGCCAATGCAGGAGACACAGGTTCCATCCCTGGATTATGAAGATCCCTTGGAGAAGGAAATGCCAAATCCACTCCAGTATTTTCACCTGGGAAATCCCATGGGCATAGAAGTCTGGCAGGCTACAGTAGCTCTCTTTCTGCGCTGCAAAAAGTTAAGTATCTCTTGCTTGTCTTATTGGAAAGTCACAAGCCTAAGTTTTACTAGGGTTAATGAAACTTGAGTACGTAATGTGGTATTCACACTCATAATATTTTTCTTTCGTTGCTGAAAGCCCCTGATAGTATTTATCAGGATACTTCGAAAAAATGTGTATTAAAACCCAGTCTGGCTTTCGAATGAGTGGTTTGATTCATGTTTGATCACATATGATACCACTGAACACCAAGTTTTAACACTAGCTTCCTGGGATGAAGACTCTCCGTCTTCCTTTGTCTTCTCCTTTTATATATGATTTGTGCCTCAGACACATTCATCCACTGGGTGGCAATGTGTCCTCAGGAATATTTACTATTTCTGATTTCCTCACTCTTACTGAATTTGACATCAAGGGTCTTTTATTTGGAAAATTGTCATTGTATCAGATCTTATGAAATAATATTGCTTGAATTCACACCCCTACCTACAGATTTTAACAATGTTAATACTTCCTACCATTTACTCTCAACCACATTCTCCTCCCAGTATGTTTGCAGACCACACATTTCCAAAACAGACGGTCCCTCATGCTCTTCTCAGTCTGTGCTCTTTTATAACTATTCGTACCTCACTCCTTAAGCTCACATATGCCCTTTCTGGAGTCTCCTAAACTACTTTCCAACCCCAACACTCTTAGTCTCTTACCTCTCATTTCTGTGCCTCGTGCTTACAATGGATTTTTCCCTTTTCCAATTTTTTCTTAAATATGACATCTCCTTCACAATCAAGAGGAACACCATTAAGCTCCTATATAACTTGGTACACATCCACTCTGGTATTTTACTGCATCCTAGGTGAGGAGAGCAATTCAGGATATTCATGTAGTCTTGGGAAGTCATGTAGTTCCCTTGCACTTAATTGTCCAAAATGCAGAATGAGACTAATTAACTACCTCTATTGTAACAGTATGGGCTTTCCTGGTGGCTCAGTGGTAAAGACCTCACCTGCCAATGCAGGAGACACAGGTTCCATCCCTGGATTATGAAGATCCCTTGGAGAAGGAAATGCCAAATCCACTCCAGTATTTTCACCTGGGAAATCCCATGGGCATAGAAGTCTGGCAGGCTACAGTCCATGGGGTTACAAGAGCGACTAAACAACAATATGTACGCTTGAGAGGGAAAAACTTCCAAGAAATTAAATTCTATGTCGTGTAATTACAACATGAGAGAATACACATAAATATATATGTATATATTTTAAATTAAAAATAAAATAGTAATAATAGTAGTTGCATTCCATGGTGAAATTATGAAGACTAATTTCCCATTTGCAGCAACATAGGCAGACATAGAGATTATCACACTAAGTGAAATAAGCAGAGAAAGACACATATATGATATCACTAACATGTGAAACCTCAAAAACTAAATGAATGAATATAACAAAACAGAAACAGACTTACAGATAAACAGAACAAACTAGTGGTTACAGGTGGGGTGAGGGGAGGGGGAGGGCAAGATATGGGTAGCGGATTAAGTACAAACTGCTATGTGTAAAGCAAATAAGCTACAGAATATATTCTACAACACAAGGAATATAGCCAGTATTTTATAATAATCTTAAATGGAGTATAAACTATAAAACTTTTTGAATTACTGTTGTACCCTTGAAACAAATATAAATCAATTATACTTTTTGGGGTGGAGTGGGGAGGGAGGGTGGGCGGGCCACTTCTATTGGTCTTCATTTATCTATTTTCATCCATCTTTGTTCTTTGGCCCGTGTGGGCCTCGTGCTTACAATGGATTTTTCCTTTTCCAATTTTTCTTAAATACTACAGCTCCTTCACAATCAAGAGGAACACCATTAAGCTCCTATATAACTTGGTACACATCCACTCTGGTATTTTACTGCATCCTAGGTGAGGAGAGCAATTCAGGATATTCATGTAGTCTTGGGAAGTCATGTAGTTCCCTTGCACTTAATTGTCCAAAATGCAGAATGAGACTAATTAACTACCTCTATTGTAACAGTATGGGCTTTCCTGGTGGCTCAGTGGTAAAGACCTCACCTGCCAATGCAGGAGACACAGGTTCCATCCCTGGATTATGAAGATCCCTTGGAGAAGGAAATGCCAAATCCACTCCAGTATTTTCACCTGGGAAATCCCATGGGCATAGAAGTCTGGCAGGCTACAGTCCATGGGGTTACAAGAGCGACTAAACAACAATATGTACGCTTGAGAGGGAAAAACTTCCAAGAAATTAAATTCTATGTCGTGTAATTACAACATGAGAGAATACACATAAATATATATGTATATATTTTAAATTAAAAATAAAATAGTAATAATAGTAGTTGCATTCCATGGTGAAATTATGAAGACTAATTTCCCATTTGCAGCAACATAGGCAGACATAGAGATTATCACACTAAGTGAAATAAGCAGAGAAAGACACATATATGATATCACTAACATGTGAAACCTCAAAAACTAAATGAATGAATATAACAAAACAGAAACAGACTTACAGATAAACAGAACAAACTAGTGGTTACAGGTGGGGTGAGGGGAGGGGGAGGGCAAGATATGGGTAGCGGATTAAGTACAAACTGCTATGTGTAAAGCAAATAAGCTACAGAATATATTCTACAACACAAGGAATATAGCCAGTATTTTATAATAATCTTAAATGGAGTATAAACTATAAAACTTTTTGAATTACTGTTGTACCCTTGAAACAAATATAAATCAGTTATACTTTTTGGGGTGGAGTGGGGAGGGAGGGGTGGGCGGGCCACTTCTATTGGTCTTCATTTATCTATTTTTCATCCATCTTTGTTCTTTGGCCCGTGTGGGCCTTCCATCGCAGTGGCCTCTCTCGTTGCAGAACACCGGCTCTGGGCACATGCGCTCCAGAGCTCCGGCTCGGTAATTGGACACATCCGTCCGGCCGCTCCGCGGCACGTGGGATCCTCCCAGGCCAGGGATTGAACCGGCGCCCCTTGCACTGCAAGGCGGTGTCCTTACCCACTGGGTCACCAGGGAAGCCCTCAATTATACTTTGATTAAAAACAAAATTGTTATCCCCAGTAAACCCTTTTGTATCTTCGGACTGGTATGTAGCTTCTCTTCTGACCCGAGTCAGCAATTCTACACACACCCACGCAGAGACCCAGAGGTCACCCCACGGTCAGCAGTATGGAACTGGATGCCGTACGCCCTTGACCTTCAGATCAGAGCTCTTTTCTCCACAGAGCTTTGCCTCATTTAATAACTGACTTATTCAACTCACTCATTTGATCACCAAAAACTGCCTGAGTAACTGCTTTATACCTGTCACTCTGCTTACATATTTCAAGAGTTTATTTTGCTTTAAAGAATTGAATCTAAAACTGGGTAAACGACCACCAGGTGGCGGAAATTCTCAAACTGGCAAGGCCATTTGTTAAGTGTTTTATAGGAAATCATTCCATTTTTTTTGTTTTAGACATTTTTTCAAATCCAGCTAGTGAGAACTGGCCTGAATGCGTAATCCAGGCTTATATTCTGTGAAGGTGGTACTGATCTTTCAGCTCCCAGCAGCAATCTTTGAGTTACTTTCCTGTTTTACTTTATGTTTTACTTACTGAGTCACTGCTTGTTCAAACTGGCCCCTTCTCTCACCTAAAGACAGTTCATAAAAATCTCCAATTTAGCAGTATCAGGAAAAAACCTGGACTGGTCTCAGCCGACTGCAAGTTCACCGCTGTTTCTGGACCTTGAAATTCCTCTTCTCATTCCCTGAAATTCCTCCTTTAAACTCTTTTATTACTGACTTGCTCATGTTTAGCAAACATTTAAGTCATCATTATGAGTGATGCCAGTAGAAGGAAGTCCTAAACTATATATATACTTTCTCCTCACACTGCTATGTCCCTCCCTACCCTTTGGAAGGTAGGAAATACCTTGCTGATAAAATAGTCATATGAACAAATATCCTGAAACCATTTACCAGGAACTGTGGTGACCAAAGTACCAGCCTTGTAGAGATGGTCAAGAAAGAGCCTAGTCCTTGGATTAGGACTGAAATTGAACAGTGTAAACGGATACAGAGTGAAAGATGGCTTTGCACAATGAGATGAAATGGCATGGTATTTCCAAGTCTGATAACTTTAGCATAGAAGGTATGATGTATATAGGCCAATGGACAAAGCTGGTATGGAAAAGAAAGGCAGGAACCAGATTTTGAGGGCCTTTGAATGATGTGTAAAGAAGTGTTAGGAATTACATATTGGAGTGCTCCTGTACTGGGAGGGCGTTATGCTTTAAACATTAGGAGTCACCGTGATACTTAGAAAGGGGTATGTACAAATAGATTTGCATTTTAGAAAGATCATCGGGTCCTGTGGGAGACATGGTCTGGAGAGAGAGGAGACCAGATACAAGGCAGCCAGTTAGGTCATGAGCACACAGCCTGAGCGGAGAAGCCAAAGCCTAAACCAAGGCAGAAGCTGTCTGAAGGAGATGAGCAATTCTGCATACACCAACAAATGGGACCCAGAGAAGAGTCTGATGAGGAATCAGACATGTGAGGAGACTGCTGGGTAGCCACCAGGCTCCTGATTTAGGATACTGGGTGAGTGTGACGTCATTAATTAGGGTGGAGGATACAGGAGGCTGAGCCCTTTTTAGGAGGTGGTGGTGATGAACGTCTTGAGTCTATTTTGGGGCGTATTATCCACTTATTTGCACTAAATCAACTTCACACATTATTAACACACAGGGTAGAATGAAAGGTCTCCACAGAGAAAAATTTACTACTACCATCCATCCATCCAACAATATGCAATCAAAAATATTTTCAGAGTTAAGTGCAGTGGATGTTGGGACCCACTAAACTTTCCAAGACAGTTTTACTTCCTACAGTTTTATTCCTTTTAATAAACACAGGTTATTAAAATGTATAATTAATATGATTTAATTTTTATCTCTTGTAAAGAGTTTTCTCATAAGAAAGTTCATAAATGATTAAAAGATGTTAAGATTGGAGTCGTGTTAGTTAGGCATCTGTATCCTAATCCAGAGAAGAACTCAACACCCAGTGAATAGCCATTTAGTGATAGACTGTGGAGTCCTAAGGGTTCCTGGGGCATCCAGAAAGTGGCTGCCACTTTGGGCAGAAAGGATGTACTGAGAAGAAACTGCAACCACAGCCAAGCTCTGAAGAATGAACAGTCTCTGAAAGTCAATACCGAGTGAGAACAGGCTTGGGAAAGGAACCAAATCGGAAAGGCCTCACTGTGTCTGAGGGAGGTGGAGGACCATGACCTCTCGTGAGGTGTCTTCTGACTCAGCCACAGAGAGAGGCAGCCGGGTGGTGAGACTTCTATGACTGCCTTTGCAGATCTATCTCCTCTTCAGCATTCACTCAGTGATCATTTTTTTATGCTATAAAGAACATTCCTCATTGTTTGGATATCAGGATTTATTTTGTCATCCCCTTCTTTTTCCCATTTGCATCTCAATCTGAATTTTAGACTTGAGTCCTAAAAGATTTTGCTAAATTTGAGGATTCCCTACTCACCTAAGTTTCTATTCTGGCTAAGAGTCCTATTTTCCTGTGAGGTAAACATGCAGTCTTTTGAGGCAATGTTGTTGGAATTCCCATTAGAGTTACCTGTCTAAGAGTGAACATGAATTTAATCCTGATTTAGGATACTGGGTGAGTGTGACGTCATTAATTAGGGTGGAGGATACAGGAGGCTGAGCCCTTTTAGGAGGTGGTTGATGAACGTCTTGAGTCTATTTTGGGCGTTATCCACTTATTTGCACTAAATCAACTTCACACATTATTAACACACAGGGTAGAATGAAAGGTCTCCACAGAGAAAAATTTACTACTACCATCCATCCATCCAACAATATGCAATCAAAAATATTTTCAGAGTTAAGTGCAGTGGATGTTGGGACCCACTAAACTTTCCAAGACAGTTTTACTTCCTACAGTTTTATTCCTTTTAATAAACACAGGTTATTAAAATGTATAATTAATATGATTTAATTTTTATCTCTTGTAAAGAGTTTTCTCATAAGAAAGTTCATAAATGATTAAAAGATGTTAAGATTGGAGTCGTGTTAGTTAGGCATCTGTAGCCTAATCCAGAGAAGAACTCAACACCCAGTGAATAGCCATTTAGTGATAGACTGTGGAGTCCTAAGGGTTCCTGGGGCATCCAGAAAGTGGCTGCCACTTTGGGCAGAAAGGATGTACTGAGAAGAAACTGCAACCACAGCCAAGCTCTGAAGAATGAACAGTCTCTGAAAGTCAATACCGAGTGAGAACAGGCTTGGGAAAGGAACCAAATCGGAAAGGCCTCACTGTGTCTGAGGGAGGTGGAGGACCATGACCTCTCGTGAGGTGTCTTCTGACTCAGCCACAGAGAGAGGCAGCCGGGTGGTGAGACTTCTATGACTGCCTTTGCAGATCTATCTCCTCTTCAGCATTCACTCAGTGATCATTTTTCTATGCTATAAAGAACATTCCTCATTGTTTGGATATCAGGATTTATTTTGTCATCCCCTTCTTTTTCCCATTTGCATCTCAATCTGAATTTTAGACTTGAGTCCTAAAAGATTTTGCTAAATTTGAGGATTCCCTACTCACCTAAGTTTCTATTCTGGCTAAGAGTCCTATTTTCCTGTGAGGTAAACATGCAGTCTTTTGAGGCAATGTTGTTGGAATTCCCATTAGAGTTACCTGTCTAAGAGTGAGATATTCTTCTAGCATGTTTGCAAGAGCTGTGTATAGATAAATGCATGGTAATGAAAATCCATAATGTAAGGAAGATATATATATATACATATATAATAGTGACTCCTGCACAGAGGTATCTACTACATCTTTATAAATGACTCAATTTTCTGTAATAACCTATTTTAAAAAGAATACATCTATTCTGCTATACACTTTAAAATTTTTTGCTCATTTACTCTTGGTTGCATCGAGCCTTAGTTGCGTCACACAGGACCTGCCACTGCAGAGCACATAGGCTCAGCCGCTGCAGCACGGGGGCTCAGCGCCCCATGGCATGTGGAATCTTGTTCCCTGACCAGGGATTGAACCCACATCCTCTGCACTGACAAGTGGATTCTTAACCACTGGACTGCCAGCGATGTCCCATATTGTACACTTCTCATAAGCACATTTTTCCACCAGAGAAAGAAAAAAAGTAGAGGTTCTGGAGATACATGGTAAGGCCCTGTTTCTCATGAGACAACTCCTCTGGCTCCCCCTTAAGTCAAGTCAAGCTCTGACTCCTGATGCCCTGAGAGCAGACGAGGGTCAGGGTCCTTGCGTATCAGCCCCCTTCTCTCCAGGGATCCCGGCTCCAAGTGGCTGACTCTACTTCAACTATTTGTGTTCAAATGGGTGTTCTGAACACTTTGAAAACAGTTTGTTCTTTAAAGTTGGCTAATCTTCCTTTTATAATCTGTTGACACTGTGTATTGGACAAGCTACTAATATTTCTGACAGAGTGAAATTAAATTCAGCTAGCCTCACTCTGATGGTTGATTATAAATCCAAAATTAGCAAAGTCCAATTACTGAGGTTCAATTATTCACACACATGTGTATGTATATATGGTTACATGTATGTGAATGAATAATGATAGCAATTGAGGACTGAAGGGACACAAAAAAATGAATCCTATTTAAAGCCTACATTTTTGCAGATGAAGAGAGTTTTGACTGGTAGATTGTTCTTCCTGTACCCAAGAGACGAGTTCTATATTTAAACACAATCCAGAAATAGCCTCCTTTAGAGACGTAATTTGCTATGACTCCATGGCTCCACTGAGCACATACGTGTTATGTAAGGCCCTTACTTCTGTCAGCTATGTCTTATCATCTCCTGTAAGGCTCCAGTCACTTTGAAGACAGAGATTCTAGCTTTGCACAAGCCCTGTTGATCTCTGCACAGCCCATCCCCATGTCTGGCACTGGACGGAGCCCCAGTCCAACCAGGAGGCCACTGTGACCCTGCCCTGAAGTCAAGGAAACGTGCAGCCAGGCGGTAGCTCTGCTCCAGGCCACCTGACAGTTTCCCCGGAGAACTGTTTGCTGTGTGGAGTCCTGCGGTCTTTACTCTTCTCCTGACGGTGGAAAGCGCTGCCCTATGCTAAGGCTCTCCCAGCCCACCGTTTCCCCATCTAATACCAACCATGGCAGTGGGCTGCACTGGGCTTGCCATTCACTGGTTTGGACATAATTTAGAATCATTGCAACTCTCCAGCCCCTTTTCAGGGCACCCCTCAGCTCAGCCTCCTCTATCTCGGCATCCTGGGTGGTAAATAGCACAGCAGGCTGTGTAAGCCCATCCTGAGATCTAACGCTATTGCTGGCCCGGCCCTGTTACATAAAATACATGAGTGTTGAATAATTCGAAAATTTGGACCTTAGTTATTCACTCAACAAATACTTATTGAGTACCTCATATATCACACAGTGTATGAAAAAGCAGAGACGTCAATTTGCTCACAAAGGTCTGTACAGTCAAAGCCACAGTTTTCCTAGCCGTCATGGACCGATGGGAGAGCTGGACCATAAAGAAGGCTAAGTGCTGAAGAACTGATGCTTGTGAATCGTGGTGATGGAGACGCTTGGGAGTCCTCTGGACTTTAAGGAGATCAAACCAGGCAATCCTACAGGAAACCCTCTGATGGTTGATTATAAATCCAAAATTAGCAAAGTCCAATTACTGAGGTTCAATTATTCACACACATGTGTATGTATATATGGTTACATGTATGTGAATGAATAATGATAGCAATTGAGGACTGAAGGGACACAAAAATGAATCCTATTTAAAGCCTACATTTTTGCAGATGAAGAGAGTTTTGACTGGTAGATTGTTCTTCCTGTACCCAAGAGACGAGTTCTATATTTAAACACAATCCAGAAATAGCCTCCTTTAGAGACGTAATTTGCTATGACTCCATGGCTCCACTGAGCACATACGTGTTATGTAAGGCCCTTACTTCTGTCAGCTATGTCTTATCATCTCCTGTAAGGCTCCAGTCACTTTGAAGACAGAGATTCTAGCTTTGCACAAGCCCTGTTGATCTCTGCACAGCCCATCCCCATGTCTGGCACTGGACGGAGCCCCAGTCCAACCAGGAGGCCACTGTGACCCTGCCCTGAAGTCAAGGAAACGTGCAGCCAGGCGGTAGCTCTGCTCCAGGCCACCTGACAGTTTCCCCGGAGAACTGTTTGCTGTGTGGAGTCCTGCGGTCTTTACTCTTCTCCTGACGGTGGAAAGCGCTGCCCTATGCTAAGGCTCTCCCAGCCCACCGTTTCCCCATCTAATACCAACCATGGCAGTGGGCTGCACTGGGCTTGCCATTCACTGGTTTGGACATAATTTAGAATCATTGCAACTCTCCAGCCCCTTTTCAGGGCACCCCTCAGCTCAGCCTCCTCTATCTCGGCATCCTGGGTGGTAAATAGCACAGCAGGCTGTGTAAGCCCATCCTGAGATCTAACGCTATTGCTGGCCCGGCCCTGTTACATAAAATACATGAGTGTTGAATAATTCGAAAATTTGGACCTTAGTTATTCACTCAACAAATACTTATTGAGTACCTCATATATCACACAGTGTATGAAAAAGCAGAGACGTCAATTTGCTCACAAAGGTCTGTACAGTCAAAGCCACAGTTTTCCTAGCCGTCATGGACCGATGGGAGAGCTGGACCATAAAGAAGGCTAAGTGCTGAAGAACTGATGCTTGTGAATCGTGGTGATGGAGACGCTTGGGAGTCCTCTGGACTTTAAGGAGATCAAACCAGGCAATCCTACAGGAAATCAACCCTGGATATTCATCTGAAAGACTGGTGCTGAAGCTGAAGCTCCATACTTCGGCCATCTTATGCGAAGAGCTGACTCACCGGAAAAGACTCTGATGCTGGGGAAGATGGAGGGCAGGAGGAGAAAGGGTGGCAGAGGATGCGATGGCCAGATAGCATCACTGACTCAATGGACTTGAATTTGAGCAAACTCCTGGAGACAGTGGAGGGCAGATGAGTCTGGCGTGCTAACAGTTCAAAGGGATGCAAAGAGTCAGAAATGACTCAGTGATTGAAAAATAACAACAATTTAATATGTACCACAACAGACTTTTTTGGGAGTGCCGGAGATACAGCAGAGAACAAGACCAAATTTCTGCCCTCATGGAATTTCCATTCTAGCAGGCGGGACACAATAAACAAATAAATTAACAGACTATAAAGTCACTGCTGAAGAGTTAAGTGCTGTGAAAAAAAAAAAAAAAACAAGAAGGAAAAGGGAATAGAAAATGACATCACTAATCAGCATCTGTGGTCATCAGGGAACTATAAATCCAAACCTTGATGAGCTTTCACCTCACACTGTCAGAATGGCTATTACCAAAAAGACAAGAAATAATAGGTATAGGTGAGGAGGTGGAAAAAACGGAACTCTTGTTTCTTGTAGATGAAATCGTAAATTGGTGCAGGCACTATGGAAAATAGTGTGGAAGTGTCTCAAAAAGTTATAAGTGAAAACAAAAAAAAAAAAGGAAGAGGCATTGCCCCTGAACAGGAAGTCACTATTATTATTGGGACAAATGTTACTGAGAGATCATAGTTAATCTATTGAGTGACTTCCACTTGCTCGCTATTTGTCGGGCATTCAAGATTTAGAGACAGGCAGTCACAGTGCTTGACCTCCAGAAGCTCCAGGACAGACTGTGAACAAATCAAAATGTCACAGAGTGACATACAACGGAAGCATTTACACTCTCCAAGCTTGCTGATCTTGTTCCCACTTTACACATGTAAACGGTTTATTCAGTGTTATACAACAGACAGAAATGAAGTCCAGCACGGAGACAGGGAGTCAAAACCTAAACTCTTCCTGTCGCTCCATAAACCTTCCTCAGAAAGTGAGTGCAGAGGGGATCCAGTCCAGGGCCTCCCTGGACGCTGGAATCCTTGTATCCTTTAGCAGCAGAAAGCCAGTATCTTGGTGAGTTCGACCACAGATGATGGATGTAAAAGGGTGGCAGAGGATGCGATGGCCAGATAGCATCACTGACTCAATGGACTTGAATTTGAGCAAACTCCTGGAGACAGTGGAGGGCAGATGAGTCTGGCGTGCTAACAGTTCAAAGGGATGCAAAGAGTCAGAAATGACTCAGTGATTGAAAAATAACAACAATTTAATATGTACCACAACAGACTTTTTTGGGAGTGCCGGAGATACAGCAGAGAACAAGACCAAATTTCTGCCCTCATGGAATTTCCATTCTAGCAGGCGGGACACAATAAACAAATAAATTAACAGACTATAAAGTCACTGCTGAAGAGTTAAGTGCTGTGAAAAAAAAAAAAAAAACAAGAAGGAAAAGGGAATAGAAAATGACATCACTAATCAGCATCTGTGGTCATCAGGGAACTATAAATCCAAACCTTGATGAGCTTTCACCTCACACTGTCAGAATGGCTATTACCAAAAAGACAAGAAATAATAGGTATAGGTGAGGAGGTGGAAAAAACGGAACTCTTGTTTCTTGTAGATGAAATCGTAAATTGGTGCAGGCACTATGGAAAATAGTGTGGAAGTGTCTCAAAAAGTTATAAGTGAAAACAAAAAAAAAAAAGGAAGAGGCATTGCCCCTGAACAGGAAGTCACTATTATTATTGGGACAAATGTTACTGAGAGATCATAGTTAATCTATTGAGTGACTTCCACTTGCTCGCTATTTGTCGGGCATTCAAGATTTAGAGACAGGCAGTCACAGTGCTTGACCTCCAGAAGCTCCAGGACAGACTGTGAACAAATCAAAATGTCACAGAGTGACATACAACGGAAGCATTTACACTCTCCAAGCTTGCTGATCTTGTTCCCACTTTACACATGTAAACGGTTTATTCAGTGTTATACAACAGACAGAAATGAAGTCCAGCACGGAGACAGGGAGTCAAAACCTAAACTCTTCCTGTCGCTCCATAAACCTTCCTCAGAAAGTGAGTGCAGAGGGGATCCAGTCCAGGGCCTCCCTGGACGCTGGAATCCTTGTATCCTTTAGCAGCAGAAAGCCAGTATCTTGGTGAGTTCGACCACAGATGATGGATGTAAAATGGAGGACTACATATGCTTTGTCCTCCTCTTTTTACCCAGTGATTTAGATTGTCCGTCAAACTAACCTTTCTAATATTAAGTAGTAAGTTAGATTTGCACACCTGTCCTGGGCTAGGACAAATCTGAGATGTAGGGCACTTCAGTCAAGTTTCAAAATACGTGAGCCACAGGCTATGGCCTTTCATTGGACTGGAGTTTTGTAAATATCATGATGATAGTATTTTGATGATAAGGGGAAAACCAAATGGATCATTAGGTCTTCAGTTCTTAAGAAATAAAAAGGATTGTGGGCAGTACCATGGTATCCTGAGGGCTAGAGAGCAGGTACAATTACAACCTGCAGCTCTTTCAGCCACTGTCAAGCTGTTACCATGTTCTATATCAATATTTATTAAGTGCGCCATGACAGTTTCAATATGAAAAGGCTGTTAGTATTTGTTCAGGACAATATGCATTAGCTTAATGTGCTCAATGTTTGCAGAACACTTACCATAACTCTGCTAAGGTAAGTTATAGTACCCTATGACTGTTTCCAAGTTAAGAATGAGAAACTAAACTAGAGCTGGAAGTAAAAACACACACTTCTGCTGGGTAGAGTCCACGATAGGACAGGATTCTAGTGACTATTACCCTGGATTAATAGCGCTTTAGTTCTTAAAACTTTGGGGGACTATGAAAGGCACAGAAACAAACCCAGGCTCTACACTTAATTTTCTGTGGCCTTCCAGAGGGAAACTTCATGAGCACATTTAATGCCCAGGATTGTGAAAACCAGAAAGGATTAGAGAGCTTGGTCAATGTGGACAATGTTTCTGTGCCCTTGTTTTACACTGGAAGATGCTTGTGTGCTGTTCATTTCTTAGGGTGAGTTTCACATGGACTCTTTCTGAAATTTGGTTTACTTCAGTTCCAGTTACTGTAATGCTGGGTGCCAGTATCTTTTACTTCAATTTTCCCCTCCTTCCCCAATTCCTAAGCTTGTTAGCACTACAGGAAGCCTTTCCGTGGAAGCTCAATATATAGGAGTGGGTTGCCGTGCCTTCCTCCAGGGGATCTTCCGGACCCAGGGATCAAACCCATGTCTCTTACACCTCTTGCATTGGCAGGCAGGTTCTTTACCACTAGCGCCACCTGGGAAGCACTCATACTAACAAAGGTGCTGCTTCCCCACCCTGGTGACAGAGCACTGAAGCCCGGTTGCACCTGTACCTCAGGTAGCCTTCACTACTGAATCTGTTGGAAAACATTTTCAACAGATCTCTGGCGGAATCTGGAAAAAAGTGACACACACACACCAATCACCCAACGGCAGGTCTAGATACTCAGAGAGTATTTTATTTACAGTGGGAAAACATCCTTACAGAGTCTTAGGAGCTCTTCTCATGTGTGTGTGTGATGTATAAACAAGATCTCAGGGGTTTCTCGCCAGAGAAGACATTTATTTACATGAAAGGTGAGGTTAGAAGGGTTTATCTATGAACCTATGTGAATAAACCCTTGGTATAAGGAACTAGATCTATTAGGATCTATTTAGTATTATCATCTACCAATTAGGTCTATTCAATATATTTTCTTTTTATTATTATTTTTTTGTCCTATTTTATAAAAAGAGAAGTGGATGGAAAAACGTATTGGCCCTCTTTGCTTGGATCAGAAGGTAAACATTCTCTCACCATGAAATAAATTATTTGGAAAAGAGTAAATTAAAAAGTTAGAACAATCTGATATGGGAACACTCAGCCTATTTCTCTGCCAATAATGGACACTGCTTCATGACTATGTTTGAAAATTTCCTCAGCCTCTTTGTAAGGGCTGGAATTGATCAACTTAAGCATTTCCATGACACCAACTTGAGTTTTTTCCATCTGAATTCCACGTAGTTGCTTCTAGCTAGAAGGTAATTTGTTTGACTCATTATAAAAAATGTTGAAATGGGCAAAGTTTCCAAGATCATTTCTATTTTTTTCTTTCTTTTGGTAAAACCAAATGGTTTGATAGCCAGTTGTCCAATTAAAATAAATTTTCTATGAGGGAGACTTGTTCTTATGGTAAATGCTCCTAATTTACTTGGACCTCTTTAGATTGGGTTGGCCAAAAAGTTCATTTTCCATAATCTTATGAAAAAACCTGATGAATATTTTGGCCAACCCAATAATTTGATTATTTTATGATGGTTAGACTTTTCTTTTCCTTTGGACCAACATCTATTCTGTGCCTTTCCATTTATTTATTTTTACACCAAAAACATTTTTATTGGGGTATAGCTAATTAACAATTTTGTGATAGTTTCAGGTGAACAGTGAAGGGGCTTGGCCATACATATACATGTATCCATTCTCCCCTGCCTTTCCATTTCTATATTTTTTCTACTCATTATTCAGTCTTGCTCTTATAGCATCATACTATTTTATTTATTTATTTATTTATTTATTTATTTTTGTACATGTATGTTCCCAGATCAATCAGATGCATATCCCTTGACCCTCCCCCCACCCAGGTTTCCCCCCCCCCCATCCCTCCAGACCATTGCTCCAAGTGGTTGTAGGTACTCCTATTCCCCTAGCACAATGACAATAGCTATCTTTTCTACACATGACAGTATAGGTTCCCATGTTACTCCCTCCCATTGTTCGGTCTCCACAATGTCTTTATGTCTATTCTCTGTTTTTTCATGAGTTCACTGTGTGTGTTATCATGACCATCTTACTAGATCCCATATATATGAGTTAGTATAGTATACTTGTCTTTCTCTTTTTGACTTACTTCACTTTTTATGATAGGTTCTAGAGCCAGCCACCTCATTAGGACTGAGTCTTCTGCATTTCTTTTAACAGCTGAGTAGTATTCCATTGTATATATGTACCAGAGCTTCTGGATCCATTCATTTGTCGATGGACATCTAGGTTGCTTCCATGTTCTGGCTATTGTATAGAGAGCTGCAATGAACATTGGGGTACAGGTGCCTCTTTCAGTTTTGATTTCATCAGGATATAGGCCTAATAGTGGGACTGCTGGGTCATAGGGTGCTTCTATTTTTAGTTTTTTAAGGAATCTCCATATTGTCTTCCATAGAGGTTGTATTAATTTACATTCCCACCAGCAATGCAAGAGGGTTCCCTTTTCTCCACACCCTCTCCAGCATTTGTTGTCTGTCGATTTGTTGATGATGGCCATTCTGACAGGTGTGAGGTGGTATCTCATTGTGGTTTTAATTTACATTTCTCTAATAATAAGCGAGGTTGAGCATCGTTTCATGTATTTTTGGACCATTTGTATGTCCTCTTTGGAGAGGCATCTCTTTAGATCTTTTTCCCATTTTTTGATTGAGCTGCTCATTTTCCCTGTGCTGAGTTGTCTGAGTTGCTTGTAGATTTTGGAGATTAATTCTTTGTCTGTTGTTTCATCTGCTATGATTTTCTCCCACTCTGTGGGGTGTCTGTTGAACTTTTTTGTAATTTCTTTTGCTGTACAAAAGCTTTTAAGTTTCATAAGGTCCCATATGTTCATTTTTCTTTTCAGTCCTGCTATTTTAGTTGGTGGGTCAAAGAAGATCTTGCTTTGATTGATGTCCTTGAGGGTTTTGCCTATATTCTCCTCTAAGAGTTTGAGTTTGTCTTACATGAGGTTCCCTGTTATTCTCCAAGTGGTTGTAGGTACTCCTATTCCCTAGCACAATGACAATAGCTATCTTTTCTACACATGACAGTATAGGTTCCCATGTTACTCCCTCCCATTGTTCGGTCTCCACAATGTCTTTATGTCTATTCTCTGTTTTTTCATGAGTTCACTGTGTGTGTTATCATGACCATCTTACTAGATCCCATATATATGAGTTAGTATAGTATACTTGTCTTTCTCTTTTTGACTTACTTCACTTTTTATGATAGGTTCTAGAGCCAGCCACCTCATTAGGACTGAGTCTTCTGCATTTCTTTTAACAGCTGAGTAGTATTCCATTGTATATATGTACCAGAGCTTCTGGATCCATTCATTTGTCGATGGACATCTAGGTTGCTTCCATGTTCTGGCTATTGTATAGAGAGCTGCAATGAACATTGGGGTACAGGTGCCTCTTTCAGTTTTGATTTCATCAGGATATAGGCCTAATAGTGGGACTGCTGGGTCATAGGGTGCTTCTATTTTTAGTTTTTTAAGGAATCTCCATATTGTCTTCCATAGAGGTTGTATTAATTTACATTCCCACCAGCAATGCAAGAGGGTTCCCTTTTCTCCACACCCTCTCCAGCATTTGTTGTCTGTCGATTTGTTGATGATGGCCATTCTGACAGGTGTGAGGTGGTATCTCATTGTGGTTTTAATTTACATTTCTCTAATAATAAGCGAGGTTGAGCATCGTTTCATGTATTTTTGGACCATTTGTATGTCCTCTTTGGAGAGGCATCTCTTTAGATCTTTTTCCCATTTTTTGATTGAGCTGCTCATTTTCCCTGTGCTGAGTTGTCTGAGTTGCTTGTAGATTTTGGAGATTAATTCTTTGTCTGTTGTTTCATCTGCTATGATTTTCTCCCACTCTGTGGGGTGTCTGTTGAACTTTTTTGTAATTTCTTTTGCTGTACAAAAGCTTTTAAGTTTCATAAGGTCCCATATGTTCATTTTTCTTTTCAGTCCTGCTATTTTAGTTGGTGGGTCAAAGAAGATCTTGCTTTGATTGATGTCCTTGAGGGTTTTGCCTATATTCTCCTCTAAGAGTTTGATGGTTTCTGGTCTTACATTGAGGTCTTTAATCCATTTTGAGTTGATCTTAGTGTATGGCGTCAGGGAATGTTCCAATTTCATTTTTTTGCATGTAGCTGTCCAATTCTCCCAGCATCACTTGTTAAAGAGGCTGTCTTTGTCCCATTTTATAGTTTCTCCTCCTTTATCAAAAATAAGGTACCCATAGGTGCGTGGGTTGATCTCTGGGTTCTCAATCTTGTTCCATTGATCTATAGTTCTGTTTTTGTGCCAGTACCATACTGTCTTGATAACTGTTGCTTTGTAGTAGAGTCTGAAGTTAGGGAGGCTGATCCCTCCAACTCCATTTTTCTTCCTCAGGATTGCTTTGGCTATTCGAGGTCTTCTGTGTTTCCATATGAACTGTGTTATTATTTGGTCTAGTTCTGTGAAAAATGTCAGTGGTAGTTGAATAGGTATTGCATTGAATCTGTAGATGATATTTGGAAGTATGGTCATTTTCACAATATTGATTCTTCCAATCCAGGAACATGGAATATCTCTCCATCTGTTTAAGTCTTCTTTAATGTCTCTCATGAGTGTCTTGTAATTTTCTGTGTACAGTTCTTTTGTTTCTTTGGGTAGGTTTATTCCTAGATATTTGATGCTTTTGGTTGCAATGGTGAAGGGGATTGCCTCTTTGATTTCATTTTCTGATTTTTCATTGTTTGTGTATAGGAATGCCAGTGACTTCTGTGTGTTGACTTTGGAGATTAATTCTTTGTCTGTTGTTTCATCTGCTATGATTTTCTCCCACTCTGTGGGGTGTCTGTTGAACTTTTTTGTAATTTCTTTTGCTGTACAAAAGCTTTTAAGTTTCATAAGGTCCCATATGTTCATTTTTCTTTTCAGTCCTGCTATTTTAGTTGGTGGGTCAAAGAAGATCTTGCTTTGATTGATGTCCTTGAGGGTTTTGCCTATATTCTCCTCTAAGAGTTTGATGGTTTCTGGTCTTACATTGAGGTCTTTAATCCATTTTGAGTTGATCTTAGTGTATGGCGTCAGGGAATGTTCCAATTTCATTTTTTTGCATGTAGCTGTCCAATTCTCCCAGCATCACTTGTTAAAGAGGCTGTCTTTGTCCCATTTTATAGTTTCTCCTCCTTTATCAAAAATAAGGTACCCATAGGTGCGTGGGTTGATCTCTGGGTTCTCAATCTTGTTCCATTGATCTATAGTTCTGTTTTTGTGCCAGTACCATACTGTCTTGATAACTGTTGCTTTGTAGTAGAGTCTGAAGTTAGGGAGGCTGATCCCTCCAACTCCATTTTTCTTCCTCAGGATTGCTTTGGCTATTCGAGGTCTTCTGTGTTTCCATATGAACTGTGTTATTATTTGGTCTAGTTCTGTGAAAAATGTCAGTGGTAGTTGAATAGGTATTGCATTGAATCTGTAGATGATATTTGGAAGTATGGTCATTTTCACAATATTGATTCTTCCAATCCAGGAACATGGAATATCTCTCCATCTGTTTAAGTCTTCTTTAATGTCTCTCATGAGTGTCTTGTAATTTTCTGTGTACAGTTCTTTTGTTTCTTTGGGTAGGTTTATTCCTAGATATTTGATGCTTTTGGTTGCAATGGTGAAGGGGATTGCCTCTTTGATTTCATTTTCTGATTTTTCATTGTTTGTGTATAGGAATGCCAGTGACTTCTGTGTGTTGACTTTATATCCTGCAACTTTGCTGAATTCATTGATTAGTTCTAGTAGCTTTGTAACCGTGTCTTTGGGATTTTCTATGTATAATATCATGTCGTCTGCAAAAAGAGAGAGCTTGACTTCTTCCTTTCCAATCTGGATTCCTTTGATTTCTTTCTCTTGTCTTATTGCTGTTGCTAGGACTTCCAGGACTATGTTGAATAGCAGTGGTGAAAGTGGGCACCCCTGTCTTGTTCCTGATCTTAGAGGGAATGCTTTCAGTTTTTCATTCACCATTAACAATAACGTTCGCTGTAGGTTTCTCAAAGATGGCTTTTATTATGTTGAGATAGGTTCCTTCTATGCCCATTTTCTGAAGAGTTTTGATCATAAATGGACGTTGTACTTTGTCGAAGGCTTTTTCTGCATCTATTGAGATGATCATGTGATTTTTGTCTTTCAACTTGTTGATATGGTGTATCACGTTGATTGATTTGCGGATGTTGAAGAAGCCTTGCATGCCTGGGATGAACCCAACTTGATCGTGATGTATGAGTTTTTTGACATGTCGTTGAATTCTGTTTGCTAGGATTTTGTTGAGGATCTTGGCATCTAAGTTCATCAGTGAAATTGGCCTATAGTTTTCCTTTTTTGTGTTGTCTTTGCCTGGTTTGGGTATCAGGGTGATGGTGGCCTCGTAGAATGTGTTTGGGAGTTTTCCTTCCTGTGCAATTTTTTGAAAGAGTTTTAGAAGGACAGGCATTAGCTCTTCTTTAAATGTTTGGTAGAATTCGGCTGTGAAGCCATCTGGTCCTGGGCTTTTATTTTTGGGTAGATTTTTAATCACAAAGTTGATTTCTGAGCTTGTGATTGGGTTGTTCAAAGTTTCTGTTTCTTCCTGGCTCAGCCTTGGGAGATTAATCCTGTCCAAGAAACTGTCCATTTCTTCCAAGTTGTCCAGTTTGTTGCCATAGAGTTGTTCATAATAGTCTCTTAGAATCCTTTGGATTTCTGCATTATCTGTTGTAATCTCTCCTTTTTCGTTTTTGTTTTTGTTGATCTGGTTCTTCTCTCTTTTTCTTAATGAGTCTGGCCAGTGGCTTGTCAATTTTGTTTACCTTTTCAAAGAACCAGCTTTTTGTTTTATTTATCTTTACTATTGTTTCTTTTGTTTCTTTCTCATTTATTTCTGCTCTGATCTTTATGATTTCTCTTCTTCTGCTGGCTCTGGGATGTTTTTGTTCTTCTTTCTCCAACTGTTTTAAGTGGAGGGTTAGGTCATCTGCTTCATATTTTCCTAGTTTCTTGAGGTGGGATTGTATTGCTATAAATTTCCCTCTTAGAACTGCTTTTGCTGTATCCCATAGGTTTTGCACTGTCGTGTGTTCATTGTCATTTTCTTCTAGGAATTGTTTAATTTCTCCTTTGATTTCCTCAATGATCAGTTGGTTTTTTAGGTATGTATTGTTTAATCTCCATATGTTTCTGTTTTTAGGGTTTTTTTTCTGGTAGTTGATCTCCAGTCTCATTGCATTGTGGTCCGAGAAGATGGTTGATATAATTTCGGTTTTCTTGAACTGACTGAGGTTAGATTTGTGGCCCAAGATGTGGTCTATCCTGGAGAATGTTCCGTGAGCGCTTGAGAAGAAAGTGTATTCTTCTGCTTTTGGATGGAACGTCCTAAAGATATCGATGAGGTCCATCTTTTCCAGTGTGGCATTTAAGGCTTGTGTTTCTTTATTAATTTTCTGTTTTGTTGATCTGTCCATTGATGTGAGAGGAGTGTTAAAGTCTCCTACTATTATTGTGTTATTGTTGATTTCTTCTTTTATGTCTGAAAGTACCTGTCTTACGTATTGAGGTGCCCCTGTGTTGGGTGCGTAGATATTCATGACTGTTATGTCTTCCTCTTGGATAGATCCCTTAATCATGATGTAGTGACCTGCCTTGTCTCTTAGAATCTTCTTTACTTTAAAGTCTATTTTGTCTGATATAAGGATTGCTACTCCAGCTTTCTTTTGATTTCCATTTGCATGAAATATCTTTTTCCAGCCTTTCACTTTCAGTCTATGAGTGTCTCTAGGTCTGAAGTGGGTCTCTTGTAAACAGCATATATATGGGTCTTGCTTCTGGATCCATTCAGCCAGCCTGTGTCGTTTGGTTGGAGCATTTAGTCCATTTACATTCAAAGTAATTATTGATACGAATGTTCCTATTGTCATCTTCTTAGAAATTTGGGGTTTGATTTGTAAGGCTTCTCCTACTCTTGTATGTATTGGCTATATCAGGCCCTTTAACACTTGTTGTAGGGCTGGTTTTGTGGTACAGAATTCTTTTAGTTTTTGCTTGTCTGTGAAGCTTTTGACTTCAACGCAAATTTTGTTGGATCTGCTTCATATTTTCCTAGTTTCTTGAGGTGGGATTGTATTGCTATAAATTTCCCTCTTAGAACTGCTTTTGCTGTATCCCATAGGTTTTGCACTGTCGTGTGTTCATTGTCATTTTCTTCTAGGAATTGTTTAATTTCTCCTTTGATTTCCTCAATGATCAGTTGGTTTTTTAGGTATGTATTGTTTAATCTCCATATGTTTCTGTTTTTAGGGTTTTTTTTCTGGTAGTTGATCTCCAGTCTCATTGCATTGTGGTCCGAGAAGATGGTTGATATAATTTCGGTTTTCTTGAACTGACTGAGGTTAGATTTGTGGCCCAAGATGTGGTCTATCCTGGAGAATGTTCCGTGAGCGCTTGAGAAGAAAGTGTATTCTTCTGCTTTTGGATGGAACGTCCTAAAGATATCGATGAGGTCCATCTTTTCCAGTGTGGCATTTAAGGCTTGTGTTTCTTTATTAATTTTCTGTTTTGTTGATCTGTCCATTGATGTGAGAGGAGTGTTAAAGTCTCCTACTATTATTGTGTTATTGTTGATTTCTTCTTTTATGTCTGAAAGTACCTGTCTTACGTATTGAGGTGCCCCTGTGTTGGGTGCGTAGATATTCATGACTGTTATGTCTTCCTCTTGGATAGATCCCTTAATCATGATGTAGTGACCTGCCTTGTCTCTTAGAATCTTCTTTACTTTAAAGTCTATTTTGTCTGATATAAGGATTGCTACTCCAGCTTTCTTTTGATTTCCATTTGCATGAAATATTTTTTTCCAGCCTTTCACTTTCAGTCTATGAGTGTCTCTAGGTCTGAAGTGGGTCTCTTGTAAACAGCATATATATGGGTCTTGCTTCTGGATCCATTCAGCCAGCCTGTGTCGTTTGGTTGGAGCATTTAGTCCATTTACATTCAAAGTAATTATTGATACGAATGTTCCTATTGTCATCTTCTTAGAAATTTGGGGTTTGATTTGTAAGGCTTCTCCTACTCTTGTATGTATTGGCTATATCAGGCCCTTTAACACTTGTTGTAGGGCTGGTTTTGTGGTACAGAATTCTTTTAGTTTTTGCTTGTCTGTGAAGCTTTTGACTTCACCATCGTTTTGAATGAGATTCTTGCTGGGTAGAGAATTCGTGGTTGCAGGTTATTCTCTTTTAGCCGTTTAAATGTATCTTGCCATTCTCTTCTGGCCTGTAGGGTTTCTGTTGAGAGATCCGCAGTTAAACGTATGGGGTTTCCTTTATATGTTATTTGTTGTTTGCTCCTAGCTGCTTTTAGTAATCTGTCTTTATATTTAGTCTGCGTTAGTTTGATTAGTATGTGCCTTGGTGTGTTTCTTCTGGGGTTTCTCCTGTATGGAACTCTTTGTGCTTCCTGGACTTGGCTGACTATCTCCTTTCCCATGCTGGGGAAGTTTTCAACTATAACCTCTTCAAGAATTTTTTCATAGTCTTTCTTCTCTTCTTCTTCTTCTGGAACTCCTATAATTCTAATGTTGGTGCGTTTAATATTGTCCCATAGGTCTCTGAGGCTATCCTCAGTTCTTTTAATTCTTTGGGCTTTGTTCTGTTCTTCAGCACTTATTTCCACCATTCTGTCTTCCAGCTCACTTATCCGTTCTTCAGCCTCTGATACTCTACTGTTGAGGCCTTCTATAGTATTTTTGAGTTCAGCAATTGAGTTGGTGGTCTCTATTTGCTTATTTTTCATTTCCTGCATGTCTTTTCTCAATGCACTAATTTCCTCTAATATTCTGTTTTCGGTGTTTTGCATCCTCATTAGTATAGTTTCTCTGAATTCTCTTTCAGATAGCTTGTCTATCTCCTCCTCTGTCATTTGAAGTGGTGTTTCTCTAGCTTGATCCTTCATTTTTACAGTGTTTCTCTGACGTTTCATTATTAGGTTAATTTTTGTTTCTTTGTGTGTGTCTGTGTGTATGGAGTTCTTATTCCCACCAGGCTTCTTGGTTGAATTCTCCCTTCCTTTGGGTTTTTGTCCTTGTAGAAGGGTTCAGTGGTTTGTGTCTTGGGTGGTGATAGACCTTGTTTACAGGTGAATAATCTGTAGTGTTGTATGTTCTTTGATAATCAGTGTGGGGTCTTGGAATCCGGGCTTCCGCTTCGAGGATCCTTGGTTTGATGATTGGTCAGGGAGTGTAGGCTCTATGTCTGGTTTGCTATGGTGTTCTGTGATACTAGTTCACACTAGCTCGCGGCTTTCGCTCGCCCGGGCGTCCGCGGCTCCGCTGCGCGGCGCCGCGGCTCGCGCGCGCCGCGGGGGGTTCCGCGGCTCGCGCGGGCGGGTTCCGCGGCTCGCGCGGGCGGGTTCCGCGGCTCGCGCGGGCGGGTTCGCGGCTCGCGCGGGCGGGTTCCGCGGCTCGCCGCGGGCGGGTTCCGCGGCTCGCGGCGGGCGGGTTCCGCGGCTCGCGCGGGCGGGTTCCGGCGGCTCCTCGCGGCGGGCGGGTTCCGGCGGCTCCTCGCGGCGGGCGGGTTCCGGCGGCTCCTCGCGGCGGGCGGGTTCCGGCGGCTCCTCCATCATACTATTTTAATTACCATAGTTTTGTAATATATTTTGAAATTAGGATACTTTCAGCTTTATTGCTCTTTCTCAAGATCTCAGGATCAAAATAGCTTGGTTATTCAAGGTCTTCTTGTGACTCTGTATGGATTTTAGGGTTTTTTTCTATAAAAAAAAATTGGGATTTTGACGGAAATAGTATTGAACTATAGAATAGATTTCTTAGGATAGTATGGCTATCTTACCTATATTGTTTTTATTTTTTCTTTAATAGTTTTCAGTGTACAAGTTTTTCTGACTATTTGGTTAAGCTTATTTCTAAGTATTTTATGCTTTTGATGCAACTGCAAATGAAACTGTTTTCTTAATTTCCTTTTTGGACAGTTCAGAGTTAATATATAGAAATGCAACTGTTTTTTGTCTGTTGATTTTCTATCCAGCAGTTTTAACTAGTTCTAAGATTTACTTTCATTTGATGAAATACATGGGATTTACTGTGTATGGGAACAAGCCATCTGTAAACAGAGGTCATTTTACTTTTTAATATCTGATGTAGATGCCTTTTCACTTTTCCTTGCCTAATTGCTTTAAGACTTTCCATACTATGTGGAATAGAACTTTACCACTATATTTCAATCCAACACCAATAATAGTGATTTAACTTTTGAAATATTTTTATTTTTCTCTTTCATTCCAACACAGTTGCCACTTTGGTTTTCATCATTTCTCTCTCTGCAATAGAGATCTCCTCTTGACCTTGGGATGCTCTTTTCAGTTCTTTTTCTACCTTCCAGCAGAGTCACATTTCAATAATAAAAATGCTCCCTTTTTAAAAAAATTTTTTGGTCTCTTTTATTTTTCTATTATTATATTTTATAAATTTGTTTTCATCCATCTTTATTCTTTGGCCTGTATGGGGTTTCCCATTGCAGTGGCCTTTCTTATTACAGAGCACCAGCTCTGGGCGCATGCACTCAAGAGCACTGGCTCCTAATTGGACACACCGGTCCAGCCACTTCACCGCACCTGGGATCTTCCTGGGCCAGGGATCGAACTGACTCCCCTTACACTGCACGGCAGACTCTTCATCCACTGGACTACCAGGGAAGTCCTCCCTTTCTTAAACACATGAATGTTGTGTATACCTTTAAGTATTAGGAAAAAAACAACATTTTGCCTTTTTTTGTTTCATGATGTAAGGCCCTTCGTGATCTGATTTCCACGTACCTCTCTAGTTTCATCTTTTACCTGTCCTTCCTACAAACGATTTACCAAATAGAACTTCTATCGTCGTCTAACACTGTATACTTTCCCCAGACTTTGGTGCAAGCTCTGAATATCATAGGGTCTTTTTTAGAGTATCTGCTCCGATTTGCCTTTTTCCCTTGGAATCGACACTGTCAGTCAGCTCAGTGGCACCGCCCCCGGTTTCCTCCCTCTCTTGTGCTCCTGTAGCATCCTAGCCACATTCATCTCTGTAACTAGGTCACATGCTTCTAGACTTGTTACTCTACACTTTAATATAGTTTCTACTACGAAAAGTGAAATGAAAGTGCTAAGTCACTCAGTCATGTCCAACTCATTGTGACCCTATGAACTGTAGTCCACCAGGCTCCTTTTTCCATGGGATTCTTTAGGAAAGAATACTGGAGCCTTCATCCCCAGGTAACCAGAGGTCATTTTAATATGTAGATGCCTTTTCACTTTTCCTTGCCTAATTGCTTTAAGACTTTCCATACTATGTGGAATAGAACTTTACCACTATATTTCAATCCAACACCAATAATAGTGATTTAACTTTTGAAATATTTTTATTTTTCTCTTTCATTCCAACACAGTTGCCACTTTGGTTTTCATCATTTCTCTCTCTGCAATAGAGATCTCCTCTTGACCTTGGGATGCTCTTTTCAGTTCTTTTTCTACCTTCCAGCAGAGTCACATTTCAATAATAAAAATGCTCCCTTTTTAAAAAAATTTTTTGGTCTCTTTTATTTTTCTATTATTATATTTTATAAATTTGTTTTCATCCATCTTTATTCTTTGGCCTGTATGGGGTTTCCCATTGCAGTGGCCTTTCTTATTACAGAGCACCAGCTCTGGGCGCATGCACTCAAGAGCACTGGCTCCTAATTGGACACACCGGTCCAGCCACTTCACCGCACCTGGGATCTTCCTGGGCCAGGGATCGAACTGACTCCCCTTACACTGCACGGCAGACTCTTCATCCACTGGACTACCAGGGAAGTCCTCCCTTTCTTAAACACATGAATGTTGTGTATACCTTTAAGTATTAGGAAAAAAACAACATTTTGCCTTTTTTTGTTTCATGATGTAAGGCCCTTCGTGATCTGATTTCCACGTACCTCTCTAGTTTCATCTTTTACCTGTCCTTCCTACAAACGATTTACCAAATAGAACTTCTATCGTCGTCTAACACTGTATACTTTCCCTAGACTTTGGTGCAAGCTCTGAATATCATAGGGTCTTTTTTAGAGTATCTGCTCCGATTTGCCTTTTTCCCTTGGAATCGACACTGTCAGTCAGCTCAGTGGCACCGCCCCCGGTTTCCTCCCTCTCTTGTGCTCCTGTAGCATCCTAGCCACATTCATCTCTGTAACTAGGTCACATGCTTCTAGACTTGTTACTCTACACTTTAATATAGTTTCTACTACGAAAAGTGAAATGAAAGTGCTAAGTCACTCAGTCATGTCCAACTCATTGTGACCCTATGAACTGTAGTCCACCAGGCTCCTTTGTCCATGGGATTCTCTAGGAAAGAATACTGGAGTGGGTAGCCATTCCCTTCTCCATGGACTGAACTCGGGTATCCCGCCTTGCAGGAAGATTCTTTACCATCTGCGCCAGGGGGAACCCCATTTTCTACTGTAGTCATTGACTGTTTTCACATTCTAACAGAATAAAAGAATTGAGAGGGCACATACTGAGGGGCTTGGTGGTATTGAGCTGCAGAAGAGAATGGTGTGGGGGTGAGACGGGCAGTGGGGTGATGGATCACAACACCTGTTTCCACGTTTGAGACCTTTCATAATAAAGTGTTTATATGTTCATCTGGGGGAAGACTGTAGGGGGACAGACTTTCTCTTGATAGAAGAACAGAGTTGTCTGAAGAGAGACTAGGCTACTGGGTCACAGGGAAGTGAATAAACCACTCCTGGGTCTGTTTAGAAAAACACTGGGCTGTCTCTTTTGATCGAGTGATTTTTCCGTTGAGGGAAGGAATTCAGCCTGTTCTGGAGAGTTAAGTCAGATGGTCTGTGAGGTCTCTTACAACATTAAAAAAAAAAAAATCCATTTATTTATTCATTTATTTTTGGTTGCGTGGGGTCTTCGTGTAAGGCAGCACTTGGGATCTTTCCACTGCAGTGTGAGGGCTCTTTGTTGCAGCAGGGAGCACAGAGGAAATCTCTGTACCTTGCTTTCAATTTTGTTGTAAAGCTGCTCTAAAAGGTAATATCTTTAAAAAAATAAATAACAGCCTCTTCACACATATGCCCTGAAAACAGATTGACCTACATAGTACCATTCAGAAGCTTCCAGTATGGGCAAAGGCCCCTCTAAGAATTCAGGTGTGAACTTACTTATTGCAGAAGTGTTTGGTAGAGCGGCTTCCTGATTTCAGTCTTTCACTCCTTTCCTGATCAATATCAATATTAGATGATGGCCAACATCTAACAGTCCAATGGTCAAGGAACAATGTTTCATGTATCCTAAGGGAACGGTGTGGAGGGGTGAGGTGGGCAGCAAAGGAGTGCTGGGGCCACCCGTAAGTCCACTCAGTCATGTCCAACTCATTGTGACCCTATGAACTGTAGTCCACCAGGCTCCTTTGTCCATGGGATTCTCTAGGAAAGAATACTGGAGTGGGTAGCCATTCCCTTCTCCATGGACTGAACTCGGGTATCCCGCCTTGCAGGAAGATTCTTTACCATCTGCGCCAGGGGGAACCCCATTTTCTACTGTAGTCATTGACTGTTTTCACATTCTAACAGAATAAAAGAATTGAGAGGGCACATACTGAGGGGCTTGGTGGTATTGAGCTGCAGAAGAGAATGGTGTGGGGGTGAGACGGGCAGTGGGGTGATGGATCACAACACCTGTTTCCACGTTTGAGACCTTTCATAATAAAGTGTTTATATGTTCATCTGGGGGAAGACTGTAGGGGGACAGACTTTCTCTTGATAGAAGAACAGAGTTGTCTGAAGAGAGACTAGGCTACTGGGTCACAGGGAAGTGAATAAACCACTCCTGGGTCTGTTTAGAAAAACACTGGGCTGTCTCTTTTGATCGAGTGATTTTTCCGTTGAGGGAAGGAATTCAGCCTGTTCTGGAGAGTTAAGTCAGATGGTCTGTGAGGTCTCTTACAACATTAAAAAAAAAAAAATCCATTTATTTATTCATTTATTTTTGGTTGCGTGGGGTCTTCGTGTAAGGCAGCACTTGGGATCTTTCCACTGCAGTGTGAGGGCTCTTTGTTGCAGCAGGGAGCACAGAGGAAATCTCTGTACCTTGCTTTCAATTTTGTTGTAAAGCTGCTCTAAAAGGTAATATCTTTAAAAAAATAAATAACAGCCTCTTCACACATATGCCCTGAAAACAGATTGACCTACATAGTACCATTCAGAAGCTTCCAGTATGGGCAAAGGCCCCTCTAAGAATTCAGGTGTGAACTTACTTATTGCAGAAGTGTTTGGTAGAGCGGCTTCCTGATTTCAGTCTTTCACTCCTTTCCTGATCAATATCAATATTAGATGATGGCCAACATCTAACAGTCCAATGGTCAAGGAACAATGTTTCATGTATCCTAAGGGAACGGTGTGGAGGGGTGAGGTGGGCAGCAAAGGAGTGCTGGGCCACCCGTAAGACACCTATATTACTCTACCCTGTGTTATTAACCGATAACTTTTTGTGCTTGAATATCTGCCCAATTAGATTGTAAATGACATCTTCACTTTTTTTGTACCCTCTGTATCTTTTACCTCTCCTTAGCAAGGATTCCGGATATGATCATTAATTCTGAACTGAATTTAGGCAACAGGACAAAACAGATTCAGCTAATCCATTCTAAAAGATTATAGTATCTAACAGATGGATAAAAACAGGAAAAAAATAAAACCTGAACATGGAACCTCAGAATACTCTGGCATTTCAGTTCCTTAAGTGTGGCAAGTTGGTTGCACTGGCCAGTTGGAAAGGGAGGTATGCCAATTACAGGGTGAGGAGGTGAACAGAACCAGCTGAGAGTCAAGAGCAGGCGCTCGCGCTGAGCACCTATGTCCTGACTTAGCCTCAAGTGGTCCTCAGTAGAATCTGACGGGCAGACGATTCCCCCCACCAGCAGGGATCCAGGAAAGACTGCAAACAGGGAATTCAGTCCACTGTTAACTCTGGCTAGATTACACACAGTATGAGTTAAAATACCATAATTTATAAAGCAAGAATGTTTCTGATTTTTTGGTAGACATTAAAAATTGAATTAGCTACCAAAGAGAAAGAAAGAAAAAACCAGATTTTTCAAGAGGAGGAGAAGAGGTTTTGATTCCTGTTTTTATTTTCTTACAGATTTTTCTATGGATAGCAAAGCTATGCTCATCTATCCTTTGGTGTCGACAGCAAAGTATCCCACAGTATCTGCCAGGGAGCTGTTGATCTGTAAATCATCTACCTTCTCCCAGATTTATTGCCTCCAGGGAACCCCTGTGGAGCAGCATCCTTTTTGAAGCTGAAAATAATTGCTGATCTTTATAAAGGCACAGAGAGGCCTGAGGGAAGGAATACTGGACATAGAGAATACTGGCAGTGGCAAAAAGGGAGGGGACTAGTCTGCAAATTAACCTTTTTCTCAAAAATTCAACTGAAAGCATTCCCACGCCTGCAGGTCCAGCCCCGCTGGCTGGTTATCTGCAGCAGCAGACATCAGATATGATGACAAAGCTACGGGAACCCTGGGTGGAGAGACAGCCCGTGATGTGCCCTGTGGGACCTTCTGCCTTCCAGCTGACAGCATTGTATGTTTAAGAAAAAAAACTATGCTTCTCATCAAGACTGAAGTTGAGCAATGCTCCTGACAGGTGTGGAAGCTGTGGCATGCATGGCCTGTTAGATTGGCACTCTTTGTTCAGTGGGACATAAAGTCACTCCCCTACCAACAAACTGAAATACAGAGGATATTCTCTCTCTACCTTCCCAACACATGATCTCTCAACATGGTCCCTCCCAGTTTGGGACATTATTATTTCAGGGTCAATCAAATCACTCAGAATACTGGCTAGATTCAAGTTGGTTGCACTGGCCAGTTGGAAAGGGAGGTATGCCAATTACAGGGTGAGGAGGTGAACAGAACCAGCTGAGAGTCAAGAGCAGGCGCGCTGAGCACCTATGTCCTGACTTAGCCTCAAGTGGTCCTCAGTAGAATCTGACGGGCAGACGATTCCCCCCACCAGCAGGGATCCAGGAAAGACTGCAAACAGGGAATTCAGTCCACTGTTAACTCTGGCTAGATTACACACAGTATGAGTTAAAATACCATAATTTATAAAGCAAGAATGTTTCTGATTTTTTGGTAGACATTAAAAATTGAATTAGCTACCAAAGAGAAAGAAAGAAAAAACCAGATTTTTCAAGAGGAGGAGAAGAGGTTTTGATTCCTGTTTTTATTTTCTTACAGATTTTTCTATGGATAGCAAAGCTATGCTCATCTATCCTTTGGTGTCGACAGCAAAGTATCCCACAGTATCTGCCAGGGAGCTGTTGATCTGTAAATCATCTACCTTCTCCCAGATTTATTGCCTCCAGGGAACCCCTGTGGAGCAGCATCCTTTTTGAAGCTGAAAATAATTGCTGATCTTTATAAAGGCACAGAGAGGCCTGAGGGAAGGAATACTGGACATAGAGAATACTGGCAGTGGCAAAAAGGGAGGGGACTAGTCTGCAAATTAACCTTTTTCTCAAAAATTCAACTGAAAGCATTCCCACGCCTGCAGGTCCAGCCCCGCTGGCTGGTTATCTGCAGCAGCAGACATCAGATATGATGACAAAGCTACGGGAACCCTGGGTGGAGAGACAGCCCGTGATGTGCCCTGTGGGACCTTCTGCCTTCCAGCTGACAGCATTGTATGTTTAAGAAAAAAAACTATGCTTCTCATCAAGACTGAAGTTGAGCAATGCTCCTGACAGGTGTGGAAGCTGTGGCATGCATGGCCTGTTAGATTGGCACTCTTTGTTCAGTGGGACATAAAGTCACTCCCCTACCAACAAACTGAAATACAGAGGATATTCTCTCTCTACCTTCCCAACACATGATCTCTCAACATGCCACACACAGGCCTGCAAACACACACATCCACCTTACTGCTTTAGAGGCACATCCTTCCACCGCCTTTTAGTTTCAGGTGGAATCAATCAAATCAGTTTCTTTCTCTGTGTGTGTCTCTCTCTCTTCTTCCGATATTTCCCAGACTCATGGCTGACTTTCCTTCCAGATTTGGTCGTTTTAAATTCAGGACCACCTTGATAAAAATAAAGACTTTTTACCACTAAGAAGATGTGGGGAAAATAAGTAAATAAGTAAATAAATAAATAAATAAATATGTGCCTCTGTCCTTAAAGGAAATACTGAAAGTTCAGTCCAAACAATGTTTTAAGTGGGTATTAATTTCTGAAATGAATGAAATAAGGGACAGTTTCCCCACAATGGCTAACTTGAAGGGGACAAGGGTTATTTGGAAGTATACAGTTTAGTGCATTTGATAGAAAAAAAAAATCGCCTCCTTACTTTATAACGACAGCTTGTGTTTTAGGTCTCTTCCTAATGTGGGGATGTTGCCAAGGCAATAGCCTGGCAGTTGTCTACATGGCTGCTTTTTACATTAATCCACACAGACTTCACGGATGGGAATCTTTATAACACATCTATGCAGTCCAGAAGGGCAGAATATATGTATATTTTTAGTCTGTTTTTCAGGAAGGCAAAGACTAATAGAAGCCAAATGTTTATGATCTCTCTTCTCCTTTCCAGGACACACGGTCAGTGACCAGACCTTGGATGCTGACATGGCCTTAGGACCTCCGCCCAGGACTGTGGAGAAAAGAGAGCAGGAGACCTAAAGGGAATGAAGATCAAGGACACAGATGATGGTCAGAGCTGGAAGGTCTGCTACTGAGATGCCGTGGAGGCCGGGGGGCAGAAGTCCAAAAGGAATGAGAGCCAAAAGTCACAGTTAGAAAAGCTCAGAGCCAAAGCACAAGACAGGAACCAAAGACGCAATCAACACTGAGCAAGAATGTCCAGTGTCAGCATTCAGCAAGTGCCCCCATGACCTCGCTTAGTGCAACGGCACTTCCTAACCCCCGTGTGGGCAGCTCTTTTGGAAAGCAGCCACTGCAGCTGGGCTTGGGGGTGCGATCAACCGTGGAGTTAGGGTGAGCTGTTTACATGTTTACAAGCCTTCCACTATGGAGAGACAGAGTAGAGACAAGATCTTTATAGCCAAGATGTCTTCGGGGTCATAAAGTTCACCAAATTGGTATCCTGGAAGCAGGGCGTGGACCAGACTGGGCGAGCGAGGTGCTAAGGGTGCTGAACTTAAGGAGGTCACTCTGAAGGTCACACAAATGCAAGGTCACTGAGACTCAGAGAGGGGAAGGCGCCTCCCCACCCAAGGCTAGGCACACTGGCCCTGACACCTGACGGCCTCTCTTTTTTCCTACAAGTATTTGCTTCAAGAAGAACAGAGAGGGACTTCCTTGGTGGTCTAGTGGGTAAGAGTCTGCCTTCCAATGCAGGGGACATGGGTTCAATCCCTGGTCTGGGAACTAAGATCCCACATGGTTTGGGGCAACTAAGCCTGTGAGCGCTACAACTACTGAGGCCGTGGTGTACCACAACTAGAGACAAGCCCACACCCTGCAAGAAAGATCCCACGTAGTGGAGAGAAGACCCAACATGGCCAAATAAGTATTTTTTAAAAAAAAGAAAGAAAGAAAAGAACAGGGAATTACTGACAGATCTCAGCAAATATTTGCTGAATGAATAGATAATGAAATAAAACTGACAAAAGGGAGAATAGGACTCACATGAGCCCCATGAAAATATTCAGTATTCCAAATTTTAGTTTCTTCTGGTAATTAACAAGCTTTATTTGCTTTATACACTAAGTTTTTGGAGTGATATCTATGTAAAGTGCCTATAAGCTTTTCCTCTGAAACTAACGGTTTAGGTCACTTAGTTGACTCTGATTCCAGCCAATAAGATGTTAAGGAAAGAACAAGCACAAGAGAACTAGCATAAAATCTTATCCAAGACTTACTGGTTAACTCTGATTGGTTGTAAAGAGCTCCCTCAAATCCACATTCTAAACCTAAAAAGGAGAGCTTCTTCAGTTTTCCATTCAAAAGTGATTTTCTTTCTCATTTTTTCCCCACTGGGCTCCACGGATTGGATGGTCTTCTTTCTGCTTCTGAGGCTGCCATTCGTCTCTAGGGTTTACAGTTGCTGACAATGTGCTTCAATAATTCACGAGGAACAGGACCCATTTTCTCAGCTGGCTTGTGATGCAAAGCAGATTAAAAACATGCTTTTTGTCAGTGAAACAAGTCAAGAGGAACCAGAGACACCCTACAATGAGTAATACTGAAAGAGTTACTGCTATGAAATGTTTTCTCACCAAAGCACAGCTGGATACCACCACAAACACCCTGGGGTGTGCCTGGCACCCTTGAATCTTGCTCACCTGGTGACAGTACTCAAGATGCCCCTGCCCAGCCTCCAGAGTGTGGAGCTGGTTTACTCTGGCTCTCAGGGTTTGAGGAAAGGAAATCTAAGGACACAATGAAATTCTAGACTAACTCACTCAATTTATAATCTCTTGCTTGCATTTGTTTGCTAATTATGTTAGTAAGATGTTTCAGTAGCATCTATTATTCACGGTTTCCATGGTGGTGGTTAGTGGTTTAGTTGCTAAGGTGTGCCAACTCTTTGCAACCCCGTGGGCCATAGCCTGCCTGGCTCCTCTGTCCATGGGATTCTCCAGGCAAGTATGCTGGAGTGAGTAGCCACTCCTTCTCCAGGATCTTCCCACCCAGGGATCGAGACTTCTCAGCAAATATTTGCTGAATGAATAGATAATGAAATAAAACTGACAAAAGGGAGAATAGGACTCACATGAGCCCCATGAAAATATTCGGTATTCCAAATTTTAGTTTCTTCTGGTAATTAACAAGCTTTATTTGCTTTATACACTAAGTTTTTGGAGTGATATCTATGTAAAGTGCCTATAAGCTTTTCCTCTGAAACTAACGGTTTAGGTCACTTAGTTGACTCTGATTCCAGCCAATAAGATGTTAAGGAAAGAACAAGCACAAGAGAACTAGCATAAAATCTTATCCAAGACTTACTGGTTAACTCTGATTGGTTGTAAAGAGCTCCCTCAAATCCACATTCTAAACCTAAAAAGGAGAGCTTCTTCAGTTTTCCATTCAAAAGTGATTTTCTTTCTCATTTTTTCCCCACTGGGCTCCACGGATTGGATGGTCTTCTTTCTGCTTCTGAGGCTGCCATTCGTCTCTAGGGTTTACAGTTGCTGACAATGTGCTTCAATAATTCACGAGGAACAGGACCCATTTTCTCAGCTGGCTTGTGATGCAAAGCAGTTTAAAAAACATGCTTTTGTCAGTGAAACAAGTCAAGAGGAACCAGAGACACCCTACAATGAGTAATACTGAAAGAGTTACTGCTATGAAATGTTTTCTCACCAAAGCACAGCTGGATACCACCACAAACACCCTGGGGTGTGCCTGGCACCCTTGAATCTTGCTCACCTGGTGACAGTACTCAAGATGCCCCTGCCCAGCCTCCAGAGTGTGGAGCTGGTTTACTCTGGCTCTCAGGGTTTGAGGAAAGGAAATCTAAGGACACAATGAAATTCTAGACTAACTCACTCAATTTATAATCTCTTGCTTGCATTTGTTTGCTAATTATGTTAGTAAGATGTTTCAGTAGCATCTATTATTCACGGTTTCCATGGTGGTGGTTAGTGGTTTAGTTGCTAAGGTGTGCCAACTCTTTGCAACCCCGTGGGCCATAGCCTGCCTGGCTCCTCTGTCCATGGGATTCTCCAGGCAAGTATGCTGGAGTGAGTAGCCACTCCCTTCTCCAGGGGATCTTCCCCACCCAGGGATCGAACCTGAGTCTTCTGCACTGCAGGCAGTTTCTTTATCCCTGAGCCACAGGGAAGCCCATTGTCACCATAACTCTCTTCAAAAGAAGATGCCCTTTATTTCTGCTTAGACTGAGACAACAGGGCAGGAAAGAGAATGCCACACAGCCATTACATTTTAGAGAAAGAGTCTCCTAGGCAATGTTTCATTGTCCATGTGTCTTTAATATTAGATATAGAAGTTCTGTGTCAGGTTCAAGTCCACAGGCTGGTCACATACCAGAGGAGGACAAAGCCTGCCAGGGCTTCCCATGTTCTGACTCTGTTGATCGATTCTGCTTATTGAAATTCAGCAGCAGAAGCTGCCTGATCCTTGAAGTCAGCTCCTCTCCCTATGCAAACAAGACCATGCCTCACAGGCATCATAAACCACAATTTCCATGGCCAAGTTCAATACTTGGTTCCTCTCTGAAGCCAATAACCAGACCCACACCAGAAGGTGGACGCACCCCTCCAGATAAAGAATGTATTCATTTAGGTTCATGCAGAAACCGGAGCAGAAAGAACAGAGTGAGTGAGAAAATCCTATATGGCTCTTTGCAGCGGAGCCGAAAGCCTCGTCGTGGAACTTGGCTGACTGCACCAGCTGCTCATGGACACATAGCGCACCCTTTGCATGACCTTGGCGTTTTTCGGTTTGATTTTTCTTCCTTGTATTTCCACATATCTCAAAAAATTTTGATTTTGGACATTTTAAACTGCTATGAAATGTTTTCTCACCAAAGCACAGCTGGATACCACCACAAACACCCTGGGGTGTGCCTGGCACCCTTGAATCTTGCTCACCTGGTGACAGTACTCAAGATGCCCCTGCCCAGATGTGGAGCTGGTTTACTCTGGCTCTCAGGGTTTGAGGAAAGGAAATCTAAGGACACAATGAAATTCTAGACTAACTCACTCAATTTATAATCTCTTGCTTGCATTTGTTTGCTAATTATGTTAGTAAGATGTTTCAGTAGCATCTATTATTCACGGTTTCCATGGTGGTGGTTAGTGGTTTAGTTGCTAAGGTGTGCCAACTCTTTGCAACCCCGTGGGCCATAGCCTGCCTGGCTCCTCTGTCCATGGGATTCTCCAGGCAAGTATGCTGGAGTGAGTAGCCACTCCCTTCTCCAGGGGATCTTCCCCACCCAGGGATCGAACCTGAGTCTTCTGCACTGCAGGCAGTTTCTTTATCCCTGAGCCACAGGGAAGCCCATTGTCACCATAACTCTCTTCAAAAGAAGATGCCCTTTATTTCTGCTTAGACTGAGACAACAGGGCAGGAAAGAGAATGCCACACAGCCATTACATTTTAGAGAAAGAGTCTCCTAGGCAATGTTTCATTGTCCATGTGTCTTTAATATTAGATATAGAAGTTCTGTGTCAGGTTCAAGTCCACAGGCTGGTCACATACCAGAGGAGGACAAAGCCTGCCAGGGCTTCCCATGTTCTGACTCTGTTGATCGATTCTGCTTATTGAAATTCAGCAGCAGAAGCTGCCTGATCCTTGAAGTCAGCTCCTCTCCCTATGCAAACAAGACCATGCCTCACAGGCATCATAAACCACAATTTCCATGGCCAAGTTCAATACTTGGTTCCTCTCTGAAGCCAATAACCAGACCCACACCAGAAGGTGGACGCACCCCTCCAGATAAAGAATGTATTCATTTAGGTTCATGCAGAAACCGGAGCAGAAAGAACAGAGTGAGTGAGAAAATCCTATATGGCTCTTTGCAGCGGAGCCGAAAGCCTCGTCGTGGAACTTGGCTGACTGCACCAGCTGCTCATGGACACATAGCGCACCCTTTGCATGACCTTGGCGTGTCTTGCATTTTCAGTTTGATTTTGGCATTTGTGGTTTTCCTAGATTTTTCTTCCTTGTATTTCCCACATATCTCATATTAATATTAAAAGTGTATTTTGGATAGACTGTTCCTAGCCACTGAGTAAAAAATTATGCTTTTGAAGAGTATATTTGTACTGAGATATTGCAAGGTTCACTATTTGGAAATCTACTGACACCTGATGTGTCCTTATACATCATTACATACACATATACATAGATATAGAGATAGATAGGTTTCCCAGGTGGCTTAGTGTTAAATAACCTGCCTGCCAATGCAGGAGGTGTGGGTTTGATCCCTCAGTTGGGAGGATCCCCTGGAATAGGAAACAGCATCCCATTCCAGTATTCTTGTCTGGAAAATTCCATGGACAGCAGAGCCTGGTAGGCTATAGTCCAAGGGGTCACAAAGAGTCGAACATGACCAAGCAACTAAGCACATATATAGATAGATAGTTGTAGGTGTAAAACATTACCTACATGCAGTTTTCTTTAGTTAAGCAAATATATAACTTAACCTTGGCTTCTGGCAAGAAGTTGGTGTCTAGTCTTTCATCCAACTGGCAAATGCACATATAATTAATAAATGAGTTTAAAGGATATGATTTCTCCTTTTGTTTCTTTAAAATGTAATTTGAGATTGGAATTAAACAGAATGAGTATCAGTGGAGTCCTAAAACTTTCCAAAAATTTTAATAGGATAAGCCTGTGGTAGCTGGAACCCTAGCCCTGGAGGTCTACACTGATCCAGAAATTCCAGTCATCAAAATCTGCCTTTATTTATGTATTGTGTCTCTATCATATTCTGAAGCTTTCTGTCACCCTAAGAGGGTTGCCAGTTCACTCTTACAACATCTGCCTCAGGCCGAAGGAAGACGTGACTTCCAAATGTGTCCCAGTCCCTCCATAAGGGAGGTGACTCTTTGTGGTGTCAGCACTGTCACGGCTCCAGAGAGACAGGGGATGTGCCTGTGGGCTTCACAGCAGGGATGCTGGGAGCAATGCACTCCCAGACGACTGCCCCACGGACCGCCACAATGCAGGAGTGGGCACCTGACTGTGAGAGGCGCTGGTCCTATCACGAACCGCGCCAGCAGAGACTGGCTCAGCTCACACGGGAGTGCTCCACTCACGGCCCAGCGACGCAGCCGCTTGGAGGTAACAGCTCATAAAGAGTCCTCATCCGGGTGCCGTGTGTACTTGATATCAATGCATATTATATAGTGGGCATCCTCGGCAGGTAGAACAGAGTTCCAGGAGTTCCGGGTGGAGGCAGGCCTGGCTCTGCTTGCCACCTCTTCCAGTTACCGGCTTGGAGAATTTCTCTTCCTCTCCTGGCATCTCGAGGTTCTGCGGATTTAATGTCCTCGTTCCCCCGGTCCTTCCACCAGAAGACACGGCTAGAGTCCTATAACTATAGTTGCCAGTTGGGCACTCTGGGTTCCTTGTGCCAAGGGACCAACAGGCCAGAAGGACTGGCCTCCTAACATTAGGAGGAGATGGGGAGACCATCATATGGGCAGGGAAGAATATATCTGACACCCACATGATTTTTGGGGGGTGCCTCTTGGTACTACTTTGCCTGATTTTTAACAGTAATAGACAAGTTCAGAAACCTTAGTCAGAAAAGAGTGTGGTGGCTAGGAGCTCAGACCCCTCTGGTTGAGGTGATGCCAGCAGGAAAGACACGCAGGCCTGTGGAGGCGCCAGGCGAGGCTGAGGAGAAGACAGAATGGATGGTGACGGGGGAGACAACGAGTTTCACTTGTGATCCCAAGACCGGCTGCTCAGCTGGGGCTGGATTTCATGCCACTAAACCTCAGTGAGCCTTACCTGAGAAACAGTACACTGGCATCGTAACAAAACTGCCCTCAGAATGTATGAAAAAGAAGTGTATTCAAAGGGTGTGGGCTTCCCAGGTGGCCCAGTGGGTAAAGAGTCTGCCTTGCAGTGCAGGGGGCACCAGTTCAATCCCTGGCCTGAGAAGATCCCCCGTGCCATAATTGGGTGTGTCCAATTACAAGCCAGTGCTCTGGAGCCCATGTGCCCAGAGCCAGTGCTATGAAACATGAGAGGCCACTGCAAGGGGAGGCCTACACAGGCCAAAGAACAAAAGATGCATGAAAATACCTATAAAAATAAAAAGAGCAAGATGGGGACAAAGAAAAAGAAAGTCTTTTAATTACATAAACACACACACAAAGGGTGGACTGAGGACCTCGGTGAAGTGTTCCCTGGATACTGATTCCCAAGCTCCTGCAGATGCTGCGAGATGTCCGCTTAGCTGTCCACTTTCTTTGGGAATTGTCTCAAGTGAGGACAGCCACTGGCCCCCAGGAACTGGTTGAACTCAGGATGTCAGTCTTGTTGCCTCTGGCTGAAATGGTTTATATCTATACCATGCAGCTTCAGAACGCAACTGTGGGGTTTGCTGTGGTTTTTGTTAAGACTTGTTTGTAGCCCAAAGCTCCCTTTGTCCACTCTTTTTTTTTTTTTTTTTTTAGTCACTCCTTTGGCTTCCTTCCCTTCCTCAGGTGTTGATCAAGAGAACCTCTCATCAACTTCCTCCGTGCTAACCACTCTTCAGTCTCTGGTTCCAGGGGAACCTAACTCACAGCAGTGCTATGAAAAAAGTGAAACAGGGTTGTTATTTAATCGCTAAGGCATGTCCGACTCTTTGGACTACAGCATGCCAGGCTCCTCGGTCCTCCACTGTCTCCCAGGTGTTATTGTTCAGCTGCTAAGTTGTGTCTGACTCAGAGGATGAGATGGTTAGACAGCATCACCGACTCCATGGACATGAGTCTGAGCAAACTCCGGGAGATAGTGAAGGATAGCGAAGCCTAGCATGTTGCAATCCAAGCCTGTCAGCTGGGCGGTTTCAGCCATTTAGCCTAAATGGGCCTTACCTGAGAAACAGTACACTGGCATCGTAACAAAACTGCCCTCAGAATGTATGAAAAAGAAGTGTATTCAAAGGGTGTGGGCTTCCCAGGTGGCCCAGTGGGTAAAGAGTCTGCCTTGCAGTGCAGGGGGCACCAGTTCAATCCCTGGCCTGAGAAGATCCCCCGTGCCATAATTGGGTGTGTCCAATTACAAGCCAGTGCTCTGGAGCCCATGTGCCCAGAGCCAGTGCTATGAAACATGAGAGGCCACTGCAAGGGGAGGCCTACACAGGCCAAAGAACAAAAGATGCATGAAAATACCTATAAAAATAAAAAGAGCAAGATGGGGACAAAGAAAAAGAAAGTCTTTTAATTACATAAACACACACACAAAGGGTGGACTGAGGACCTCGGTGAAGTGTTCCCTGGATACTGATTCCCAAGCTCCTGCAGATGCTGCGAGATGTCCGCTTAGCTGTCCACTTTCTTTGGGAATTGTCTCAAGTGAGGACAGCCACTGGCCCCCAGGAACTGGTTGAACTCAGGATGTCAGTCTTGTTGCCTCTGGCTGAAATGGTTTATATCTATACCATGCAGCTTCAGAACGCAACTGTGGGGTTTGCTGTGGTTTTTGTTAAGACTTGTTTGTAGCCCAAAGCTCCCTTTGTCCACTCTTTTTTTTTTTTTTTTTTTAGTCACTCCTTTGGCTTCCTTCCCTTCCTCAGGTGTTGATCAAGAGAACCTCTCATCAACTTCCTCCGTGCTAACCACTCTTCAGTCTCTGGTTCCAGGGGAACCTAACTCACAGCAGTGCTATGAAAAAAGTGAAACAGGGTTGTTATTTAATCGCTAAGGCATGTCCGACTCTTTGGACTACAGCATGCCAGGCTCCTCGGTCCTCCACTGTCTCCCAGGTGTTATTGTTCAGCTGCTAAGTTGTGTCTGACTCAGAGGATGAGATGGTTAGACAGCATCACCGACTCCATGGACATGAGTCTGAGCAAACTCCGGGAGATAGTGAAGGATAGCGAAGCCTAGCATGTTGCAATCCATGGGGTTGCAAAGAGTCAAAACAGAGTACCAGCATAAATATCAGATATCAGGAGGGGGTGGGTTTCCCAGGTGGCTCAGGGGTAAAGAATCCACCTGCCAATGCAGGAGACGCGGGGGGCATGAATTCAATCTCTGGGCTGGGAAGATGCCCTGGAGGAGAAAATGGCAACCTGCTCCAGTATTTTGTCCAGAAAAATCCTATGGACACAGTAGCCTAGTGGGGCTAAAGTCCATGACATCACAAAGGAATCAGACAGGACTGAGCCCAGATCCAGAAGGGCTGCTCTAGTTGCGATGGGCAGGTAGGACTCCCCCAAGGAGCTGATATTTGAGCCAACTGGTGGATGATGAGAAACAGCATAGAACGATCTGGGACAGAGCCTTTGAGACAGAGAGATGTATGAAGACACTAAGTGGGGAAAGAATTGGCTATGTTCCAGAAAAAAAAAAGACCAGGGTTAACCCAAGTGTGATAAACAAAAATTTTAAAAAGCTAGTAGAAAAAGGTGCTGAATCATGGACTGTGAACTTTAATAGGGCCACATCACTAACTGGGATCTGAAAGACTAGCAGAGGAGAGTGTCTGAGAGAGGAAACCTAGAGTAATCGGAAGGCGGGGCACAAGGCTGCAGAGAAAAGAAGAGGTTCCAAGTTTCAGGACCTAAGTAAGTAGTGACTTCAACTTTGTCAATCTTTGCCATCCTTCTGTGTGTTTCTCAGTCTTCCACCCTTTCCTAGGCCTTTATGACATTCTTCAGACCTCAGTCTATAAACCAGTATAAATTTCTCAGAGATTTTGCCCTTTCAGCCACCTCCCAGGTGACATAGATGCTGTGGTCAGAGGATGTTTTGAGCATTGAAGTTCCACTCAGAGAGACTCCATTCTGGGTTATTTCCTGTTAGTGGTATAATATTGGGAAAATTTAAATATCAGAGCTTTTGTTTCTTATGAGACAGTAACAATGCAATTACTTTGTAAAGTTACTGAGAGTATTAAATGATGCATGTCTCTGGAGCATAAAGCAAGCAGCCCAGCTCCTCAGTCACAACAGGGCTCACGAATTTCGTCTCTCTCACTCTGTCTCAAACAGTCTGTATATGCACTAAAACTTAAAGATCATCCTAAGACCACTGGCATTTGGAGAATGAAGATTTCAGTTGTGATTACAGCCTAGTAACTCTAATGGTCCACAAAATGCAGTCATTTGAATTGTGCTGAGCTACACTTGTGAGACCTACACACGGAGGGGAGGCCCTTGGGCAGGAGCCAGTCATGCTGGGGGGTGAAACCTACCCAAGGCCAGGCATCCTCATCTCAGCCTGACTTCATGGTCCTTAGCTCAATGTTCCATCCACGCACCTCTGGTGAAGTGGGAAAAAACTTCTGTATTTTATGGAACATGCCCTGCTAAGCAAAGGCACAAACAGAAAAACAACAGCAAATAACTCAAACCAATCAATGCAGAGTGCTGCTGTGAAAGGAAAAGAAAGCAAATCTAAGAAATACTGATGCTTGAGACAGAGAGATGTATGAAGACACTAAGTGGGGAAAGAATTGGCTATGTTCCAGAAAAAAAAAAGACCAGGGTTAACCCAAGTGTGATAAACAAAAATTTTAAAAAGCTAGTAGAAAAAGGTGCTGAATCATGGACTGTGAACTTTAATAGGGCCACATCACTAACTGGGATCTGAAAGACTAGCAGAGGAGAGTGTCTGAGAGAGGAAACCTAGAGTAATCGGAAGGCGGGGCACAAGGCTGCAGAGAAAAGAAGAGGTTCCAAGTTTCAGGACCTAAGTAAGTAGTGACTTCAACTTTGTCAATCTTTGCCATCCTTCTGTGTGTTTCTCAGTCTTCCACCCTTTCCTAGGCCTTTATGACATTCTTCAGACCTCAGTCTATAAACCAGTATAAATTTCTCAGAGATTTTGCCCTTTCAGCCACCTCCCAGGTGACATAGATGCTGTGGTCAGAGGATGTTTTGAGCATTGAAGTTCCACTCAGAGAGACTCCATTCTGGGTTATTTCCTGTTAGTGGTATAATATTGGGAAAATTTAAATATCAGAGCTTTTGTTTCTTATGAGACAGTAACAATGCAATTACTTTGTAAAGTTACTGAGAGTATTAAATGATGCATGTCTCTGGAGCATAAAGCAAGCAGCCCAGCTCCTCAGTCACAACAGGGCTCACGAATTTCGTCTCTCTCACTCTGTCTCAAACAGTCTGTATATGCACTAAAACTTAAAGATCATCCTAAGACCACTGGCATTTGGAGAATGAAGATTTCAGTTGTGATTACAGCCTAGTAACTCTAATGGTCCACAAAATGCAGTCATTTGAATTGTGCTGAGCTACACTTGTGAGACCTACACACGGAGGGGAGGCCCTTGGGCAGGAGCCAGTCATGCTGGGGGGTGAAACCTACCCAAGGCCAGGCATCCTCATCTCAGCCTGACTTCATGGTCCTTAGCTCAATGTTCCATCCACGCACCTCTGGTGAAGTGGGAAAAAACTTCTGTATTTTATGGAACATGCCCCTGCTAAGCAAAGGCACAAACAGAAAAACAACAGCAAATAACTCAAACCAATCAATGCAGAGTGCTGCTGTGAAAGGAAAAAGAAAGCTAAGAAATCTAAGAAATACTGATGCTTAGACAGCAAAAAAGGAGTTTGGGATAAATTATGGAGTGGGAATGCCACATTGGCAGTGGCTTGGATCCATGATATGAATGCTTTTACCATGTGCCTCATAAGCAACTAAGGAAAGGCAATTCACAAACTATTTCAATAAGTTTTCCAGACAGAATTCATATTAGTTGCTTTATAAATGAGTCTACTCCTCTATTTATAGAATTATAAAGGTCTTAAGGGGTAAATGAAGAGTTTCTAATGATATTTGACCAAACCTTATGGAAAAAATTCTGTGCTATGATGGTATCTGTGATGTGGGGAATTTGTAAATTGTAAAGTAGAAAATGTTAACCATGGGGCTGGTAATCACACTGTGAAGAGAGAACCGGCATCTTTAATGCCCTGATTTACATGAAGACCATGGTATGTGTCAACAGATATTCAGCACCACGTACACAAAATACAGGGACAAATGAGATGTGGATCCTGCCCTCATTTGAGGAAAGGAAAACACTGGCTCCGTGATGCAAATATAACATAACCCTGAAAACTGGGAGGACAGGGCTTCCCTGGTGGTCCAGTGGGTAAAGAGTCTGCCTTGTAGTACAATGGGAACCAGTTTGATGCCTGGCCCAGGAAGATTCCAAGTGCTGAGGAGCAGTTGGACGAGTGTGTCCAATTATGAGGCAGCGCTCTGGAGCACATGTGCCCAGAGCTGGTGCTCTGCAACGAGAGAGGCCACTGCAATGGGAGGCTCACACATGCCAAAGAATAAAGATGGATGAAAATAAATAAATAAAACCAATAAAAGTGGCCAAAATTAAACAAAAACAAAAAGCAAAACTGGAAAGATAAGTTGTCTTGGAGATATAATATTCACATCTATTACTGGCAGATGCTCATAGGTGCATTTTACAGTGGCTAATCCATTGGTAACCATCCAGAGACACAAAGGGGAGTTATAATTGATTGATTCTAAAGCACTGAGCTAGCTCTGAGAGACAGGATACATCCTAAAAGTGATCCGCAAATCTCAGCACTTTCAGTCTCTGTGAAGTCACTTAACTTCCCTGTGAAGTCACTAATCTTCCCTGTCCTAGCTAGGGCTAAAACATGCCTAACGATAAATATATTTCCACAAAAAATAATTTTTATCATCACATCCACACAAACAAAATACGGCAGTCCTAGTTTCATAAGGCTCTGATCCATCTTAACACTATGGTGTTCCTTTCATTTGAGCCTTGTAATCTTTGTAGCACATGCCATGGTTGTCTAGTCTGAGTTGAGGGCTTCCCTAGTGGTCCAGTAGGTAAAGAGCCTGCCTTGCAGTGCAAGGGGCACTGGTTCGATCCCTGGCCCAGAAAGATTCCACCTGCCACGGAGTGGCTGGACCAGTGTGTCCAATTAGGAGTCAGCACTCTGGGGCATATGTGCCCAGAGCCGATGCTCTGCACCGAGAGGCCACTGCAATGGGAGGCTCACACATGCCAAAGAATAAAGATGGATGAAAATAAATAAATAAAACCAATAAAAGTGGCCAAAATTAAACAAAAACAAAAAGCAAAACTGGAAAGATAAGTTGTCTTGGAGATATAATATTCACATCTATTACTGGCAGATGCTCATAGGTGCATTTTACAGTGGCTAATCCATTGGTAACCATCCAGAGACACAAAGGGGAGTTATAATTGATTGATTCTAAAGCACTGAGCTAGCTCTGAGAGACAGGATACATCCTAAAAGTGATCCGCAAATCTCAGCACTTTCAGTCTCTGTGAAGTCACTTAACTTCCCTGTGAAGTCACTAATCTTCCCTGTCCTAGCTAGGGCTAAAACATGCCTAACGATAAATATATTTCCACAAAAAATAATTTTTATCATCACATCCACACAAACAAAATACGGCAGTCCTAGTTTCATAAGGCTCTGATCCATCTTAACACTATGGTGTTCCTTTCATTTGAGCCTTGTAATCTTTGTAGCACATGCCATGGTTGTCTAGTCTGAGTTGAGGGCTTCCCTAGTGGTCCAGTAGGTAAAGAGCCTGCCTTGCAGTGCAAGGGGCACTGGTTCGATCCCTGGCCCAGAAAGATTCCACCTGCCACGGAGTGGCTGGACCAGTGTGTCCAATTAGGAGTCAGCACTCTGGGGCATATGTGCCCAGAGCCGATGCTCTGCAGCCAGAGGGGCCACTGCAATGGGAGATCCACACAGGCCAAGGGAAAAAGATGGATGGAAATAAATACATAAATAAAGGACCAATTAAAAAAGAGGCCAAAATTTAAAAAAAAAACAAAACCCAAAAAGAGTCCAAGTTGAAATCTGTGGACTTCAGGCTAAGTTGCTGATATTTCCTAGAGCAGGTTCAAGGAAGTAAACCACCAGATCAATTTAAATTCAGCTGGGCACTAACTGCTCTGTATTATCTTTTAGAACCCTCACCTAAAATGCAGGTACTCTAGGGAGGGTGAGGCATTAAAGAGATTAAAGAGCTCTAGGAATAACACTATCTATGGAGTTGCCAAGGTCAATTTCCATCTGAGTAACTTCCACAGAACAGCACTCATTCTTAGAAGGCTTTTCAAGATTTTTTCGAGAATGTATTTGAAAGTCTTACCAGAGATTTCCTGGACTCCTGAGTGGAGATTGGCTCACCACTGGCACTGGGTCAGTGAAATGGGGAGGGAAAAATGTAGTATTAATCACAGGGGGGAAATAAACTTTTGTTGGAGGTCTCCCAAATCCCTGACTCTGCCCGATGCGCTTGGCACATGGTCTCTCAGCAAATCCTTCCTCCAGTGCCATTAGGCTCTTACTACTATCACTGTTTTACGGATGAGAAACCGAGGCCATGGGAGGTGAAGGAGTCCCCATAAGGAGCTAATAAATAGCATACCTTGGAGTCAAAGTTGATCTATCTCCTTTCAAAGCTCATTAACCCCAGAAAAAGATCTTATCTGGGAAGTTTGGTCCTAGGCATTTTGGTTCTCTCCCTCACCACCCAGGTCTTTAAGATTCTGACTTGTACAGAGGAACAAGAGAAGGCATGGAGAAGATAAAAGGTTAACACGTTATGTATTATGAGACCTACTACTGAGCAAGACTGGAGCAGCAAAAGAAGGATGGCTATTTTCCATACCCTATTCTGAAGAAGTGTCTCATTTCTTTATTTTTAGAATATTTAAAAAGCTAGTCTGTGACAAGGTTAAACATAATCTTACCATATGATCCAGCAATCGTGCTCCCAAATGAGCCCAAACTTAGGTCCACATAAAACATACACATTTTTATAGCTGCTTTATTCATAACTGCCCAAATTGGAAGCAACCAAAATGTAATTCAATAGATGGATGGATAAACAAATTATGGTACATTCAGACAATGGAAAAGTACTTAGTGATGGGTAGAAATGAGCTAGTGAAAAAGACACTGAGGAAATATAGTGCATATTGCAAATGAAACAAGTCAGTTGGAAAGGGTACATGCTGTATGCTTCTATAACATTCTAGAAAACTACAACAGAGTAGAAATATCAGAGGTTGCCAGGGTTTGTGCGGTCGGTGGGGTGGGGGACGGGGATGAACAGTTGGCACACAGAACATTTTTAGGGCTTAAAACTATTCTGTGGGGGGGACTGGGAGGGAGCCAGGGATATACATATTACCAACCTGGGATTATACATATCTGTAAACAACTAAAGTCTGTAAAAATAGAAAGTAAAATTAAAAAAAAAAAAAAACAGAAAAATCCCTATTCTGTCCAATACTGTAATGGTGGATATGTGATTCTGCATTTATCAAAAACACAGAATGGTACAACACAAAGAACGAACCCTGATGTTAAATCATGGACTTTCATTAATAATAACATGTCAATACTGGTCCACTGATTGTACCATACCAATGCAAGATGTTAATAATAGGAAAACTGTGGGCAGAAGGTGGGATGTCCGGGAAAGAAGACTATGTGGGAAGTCTGTACTTTTTTTTTCAATTTTTCTATAAACCTAATACTGCTCTAAGAAGTACATTAATTTAAAAAATCATTCTAAATATAGACAATAATATTGTACTATAATTATTAATGCGATAAATATTGCTATAATGACAATCACACTACAATATAAAAGTGTATCAAAGAACACATTGTACATCTTAAGTTTACACAATGTTGTTGCTGTTGTTCAGTCTCTTAAGTCTGTCTGACTCTTTGTGACCACATGGACTGCAGCATGCCAGGCTGCTCTGTTCTCCACTATCTCCTAGAATTTGCTAATATTCATGCTCATTGAGTCAGTGATGTTATCTAACCATGTGTTGTTCCCTTCTTCTTTTGCCTTCAATTGTTGTCAGCATCAGGGTCTTTTCCAATGAGTCGGCTCTTTGCATCAGATGACCAAAGTATTGTTATGTGCCAGATATGTTCAGTTAAAAAAATCATTCCAGGACTTGACTGGCAGTCCAGTGTTTGTGACTGTGCTTCCCACAACTGCAAGGGTCGTGGGTTCAATCCCTGGTAGGGAACTAAGATCTCACATGCTCTGTGGCGTGACCAAATTAAAAAAAAAAAAAATTCAATATAAAACTTCAGGTGGATATAGTCTATGGACCACCTCTTTGTGATCTCTGCTTAAAATGCTTCGCTTAGTTCCCAGTATTCAATAAATGCTAGTGTTCAACCAATTTTTTAAATTTTTAAAAATAAAAAAATCAATAATTCCACTTTTCTAGTGTCTAACTTAATAACAAAAAATTTTAGGGCTAATTTGGGACTGGGAGGGAGCCAGGGATATACATATTACCAACCTGGGATTATACATATCTGTAAACAACTAAAGTCTGTAAAAATAGAAATTAAAATTTAAAAAAAAAACAGAAAAATCCCTATTCTGTCCAATACTGTAATGGTGGATATGTGATTCTGCATTTATCAAAAACACAGAATGGTACAACACAAAGAACGAACCCTGATGTTAAATCATGGACTTTCATTAATAATAACATGTCAATACTGGTCCACTGATTGTACCATACCAATGCAAGATGTTAATAATAGGAAAACTGTGGGCAGAAGGTGGGATGTCCGGGAAAGAAGACTATGTGGGAAGTCTGTACTTTTTTTTTCAATTTTTCTATAAACCTAATACTGCTCTAAGAAGTACATTAATTTAAAAAATCATTCTAAATATAGACAATAATATTGTACTATAATTATTAATGCGATAAATATTGCTATAATGACAATCACACTACAATATAAAAGTGTATCAAAGAACACATTGTACATCTTAAGTTTACACAATGTTGTTGCTGTTGTTCAGTCTCTTAAGTCTGTCTGACTCTTTGTGACCACATGGACTGCAGCATGCCAGGCTGCTCTGTTCTCCACTATCTCCTAGAATTTGCTAATATTCATGCTCATTGAGTCAGTGATGTTATCTAACCATGTGTTGTTCCCTTCTTCTTTTGCCTTCAATTGTTGTCAGCATCAGGGTCTTTTCCAATGAGTCGGCTCTTTGCATCAGATGACCAAAGTATTGTTATGTGCCAGATATGTTCAGTTAAAAAAATCATTCCAGGACTTGACTGGCAGTCCAGTGTTTGTGACTGTGCTTCCCACAACTGCAAGGGTCGTGGGTTCAATCCCTGGTAGGGAACTAAGATCTCACATGCTCTGTGGCGTGACCAAATTAAAAAAAAAAAAAATTCAATATAAAACTTCAGGTGGATATAGTCTATGGACCACCTCTTTGTGATCTCTGCTTAAAATGCTTCGCTTAGTTCCCAGTATTCAATAAATGCTAGTGTTCAACCAATTTTTTAAATTTTTAAAAATAAAAAAATCAATAATTCCACTTTTCTAGTGTCTTAAACTGTAACAGGTATAGGTAGCGAGAAAAGAAGGAGTAAGAATAATGTAAAGGGAAGGAAGGGGCAGAAAAAATATGGGAATAAGCTAAAATGAAATTTGTGCCAGAAGGTGAAAGAGGAGATTAGAAATTTACAGAGCTACCTCTTCTTAATCTTTTTTCTTCCCTTCCTTTGTTTTGTTTCCTGGGGGACAGGGTGGGAAGAAGGACTTCAGCAAGCTTAGAATGTGGAATAAGATGATACCATGGAATTGAGAAAATAGTCTACGCACTTTCTCCAAGGCAGGTATTTTACTTATGGCTGACGGAAGCCCAGGATGTCTGGAGCAGTATATATTTATGAGATGATTAAGCCTGAGATAGTTAAACTCCAATTTATGGGTGGTTGGGGGAAAATAATGTACAATACACTGCCACTGGATGAATCATGGGGCTGAACAACTGGGAAATAGCTTTCAGTTGGACTCCAAGTTAAGTAGGGCACATGGGGGTCAGGTGGGGTGCTGCAGATCCCGGGTAGCAGTGACATGGAAACTCAGAGCTAGGGAGGTAAATGAGCTTAGAGGGTGGGAGAGGATCTCTTCCAAACAACTGTTTTTTTCTTGAGTCATAATATCACTGCAATGGCATTCTCTCTGTACTTGTGAATTTGTTTTATTGCCTTTACTGCCTCCATGCTGAGGTTTCTAGAGGAAAAATAGTATGTTTGTGTTCAATCAATCTATTTTAATTGAGGGCTTCCCTGGTGGTCCAGTGGGTAACGACACTGCCTTGCAGTGCATGGGGCGCCGGTTCGATCCCTGGCCTGGGGAGATCCCACATGCCGCAGAGCAGCTGGACCAATGTGTCCAACTACTGAGCTGGTGCCTTGTAGCAAGAGAGGCCACTGCGACGGGAGGCCCACACAGGCCAAAAAAAAAAAAAAAAGAACAAAGATAAAATAAATGAAAGATCAATAGAAATGGCCAAAAAAAAAAAAATATATATATATATATATAAAATCTATTTTAACTGAAAGCTAGTTAGTCAATATTTAAGAATTTAAAATCACTTCTGGCTGTCTCTGAAACATAAACAAGAACTGCTCTTTTTTCACTGTTGTTCTAATAACAAGTTGATAAATAAAAGTACCCATATACGTCCCCTAGGGAATGTTTTAGAATGAAATGGGAATCAAGAAATAGATCAATGCCAAGGAGACATTCTGGGACCGACTTTTGTGGTCATATTTAGGATCAGATCCCCATAATATAAAACTGTTATTCTGGATTTGTTGGTTTGACTATTATAGGAAAAGGACAAAAGAAACAACAGAATGTAATAATTATCAAACATATGGTATTTTTTTAGGAATGATTATTTTATTCAATTGATGCAAAGACTAGAAAGTTAATGTGAGAATTCAATGGACTATTCAGATTTTATTTACCAGAAATCCTCCAAGTAACTGAGCATATTTTAAATATTGTCTACTTATTCTTTTTAGTCTTCATGGAATTACTTCCATATTTTACATGTAAATATCCCTCATGTTACTAGTCACAAGTAGTGACTCTGGGTATTAAAAAAAAAAAAACACTATCACAAAAAAGAAACACACACTTGTTAAGAAACCTGACACCAATTTGTGATAGCGGTTCCCTTTTCCCATTTTGCTTTGTGTAGCTAGAAAATTAGGCTACTTTTTAAAAAATGCAATAGGTCTCTGCAATTGAGGGAGTTCAGTGACATGGTCCTCACATGCCATGATTAGTGACTGCCGGAGCCTGATCTTAGATAACTGCTTTATTACCTCCATCATTATGAAGATTTATTTAGCATCAACAGTTAATAGTCTGCCAGATTTAGATGCTGCTATAGTATTACATGGCCAAAAAAAGTACGAGATGGGAGGAAAATATGGAAAGTATGTTTGAGTCTAGCAAAGTAGCAGGGTAAATACAGAAGTCATTTTAGAAGACTGGAGACATTTTGAGATTTTTCAGATCATCTAAATACATGGAGCATTTAGAGGTGAGGAAAGTGGAGATAGCTGAGTGGAAATTACTTCAGACACGTGAGGCTGTATACAGGAGTCGGGGGTGAGAAAATAGAATGAAGGGAGTTAGGAATTAAGCAAAGGAAGGAGACGGGTGAAGTGTGCTGAGACGGAGGGGAAGAGCCTAGACATGGACAGCATCTTTTGCATGTGAACTGTGAGCATTTAGTCAACGGCAGCTGATGCAGCAGCAGGATAGAAAGTGCTGTAGGATTTAGAGTGTGGAGCTGCCATAACACTTAGAAACCTATGACGTATGTGATCCAATGTCTAGGCTGTGTCACTTTACAAAAGCACAGGAGAAACAGGCCGTCCAAGCTTTCATATTATTCTCAAAAATATTCGAGGAAGCCCAGATATGTGACGCAAAGCATATTTAACTAAAGTCTTTTCTAACCTGCAGCCCCTAGGTTCCCAGAAGGTTATCAGTGCAGTGCTGTTGACTGACCTGTCATTATTTAGCAGATTGCCTAATAAATGAGAATAGAGTTTCTGATATTATCAGTAGGTTTCTGAGAAAGGTACTGGTATAAATATTGTTCAGGTGGCTTCTGGATTACAGAAGGCTTTCTGCTGGGCATCCTTTTCTTTGTATCTAATCAAGTTTGAGGGAAAAAGAACCCATCGATGTCTCTTGGCCTTCCCACAAATAGTCAGAATTCCATTGACTGCATGGCGCAGCCTGTGTTTTTGTGATAGAAGCCTTACTGGAGTGGTGACTGTTACTACTGAGAAAATGATGATGCCTCATATTTTTCTGAGTTATTATCTGTCTAGGAAGGACACTGGATGAAGGGCTTACAGAAGAAAAATGCTAAAAATTCCTGTAAAAATCATCTGAAACAAACCAACGGATTTAGTAATTCAGCCTAAGGAATTTTTTTCCTTGATAAGATACAACTGTAAATAAAAGTCCAAACCTGTTTATCACAGTGGACTCAAGGGCAGATCCATTTCATTCTTGTATCAAGGAATACTTTCCCAAATGCAACCCACTAAGTCATGTATAATTAAAGTGTAAAATATGGCTCAAAATTCTACATAAAAAAATATTGTTGGGCTTCCCTGGTGGTCCAGTGGGTAAGGACACCGCCTTGCAGTACAAGGGACACCAGTTCGATCCCTGGCCTGGGAAGATCCCACGTGCCGTGGAGCGGTTGGACCGATGTGTCCAATTACCGAGCCGGGGCTCTGGAGCGCATGCGCTCAGAGCCGGTGCTCTGCGACAACAGAGGCCACTGTGATGGGAGGCCCACATGGGCCAAAGAACAAAGGTGGATGAAAATGGACAAATGAAAGACCAATAGAAGTGGCCCACCCACCCCCCTCCCTGACCCCCACCCCCCAAAAAATCAGTAGAATACATAATTAGTAAGCACATACGACAGGTCAGGCTTTGCCTTAAGTCCTACGGGAGGTGCAAAATTTCTGTCTTAAGATCTAGTAGAAAGAACTTTCAGTTATGAACTGAAAGTTTAAATAACATTGTAAGATATAAGTAATACTTTAACGACAACAATGGAAAAACACATACAAGGTCAATTGTGAATACAAGCAGACATTAAAATTCCTTTGGGAGTCAGTAGTTCAGTTATTTGACTGAAAAACAGAGTTCCTGAAGATGGTATACTTCCCTGGTAGTTCAGGGAGAAAAGAATCTGCCTGCAATGCAGGAGATCTGAGTTTGATCCACAGGTCAGGAAGATCTCCTGAAGAAGGGCATGGCAACCCACTCCCGTGTTCTTACCTAGAGAAACCCATGGACAGAGGAGCCTGGCAGACTACAACCCATGGGGTCACGAACAGTCGGACATGACTGAAGTGACAAGCAGACTTTATGAAAATGGTAGAGGAGATAGGCCTAAGAAAGAAAAACTGTAAAATTACAGGCCTTAGACGCCAGGCTAAGGTATTAGAACTTGACAACGATACCACTGGAAGATTTTAATTTTACCCTTACATGGAGAGCTGAAAAATCAGAGCAGCGTGTTGTGTGCACAGAGTTTCAGACATGGAGATGACTCAGAAGGTACTCCCATTTCCCAGGTTGTTTAGGTCCCTCTATGGAAATGGCATGGACCTACCACCACCCCCAAATTCAGTTCAAGGGTCTAGAATGATGATGCCACACACAGAGAGCCTGAGAAGCTTTATTACTCATACAGTGGAGCTTTTAAGAGACAGCAGGCCAAACTCCCATGCAGGTCCAAAGGTTTGACTGGAAATGTCTGGCATGGCTTTTTAGGGTGGTGAGTGGGAAAAGATGGAGTGAGCATCCTCTCACTTGGGCTGAGACTTGTGTGACCTGAATTTCCTGCTGTTACAAAGGAGGGAGCACCCAGGCTTCTTATCAGCTGGTTCAGAAGTGGGACAGAAGGAGAAGGGGAATGGTGTGGCTGGAAAGTTGTCAGCAGACATCAAAAGTTGGAGTCCAATTCTTTGTAACGCACAGCTAGGGCAGAAAATGCTAAATGAGGGTGGGCAGTCTGAGCTGTAACCCTCCACCTGTAGAACCTGCATCGTCGGGGGGCAGGTCTCTGAAAGAATGGGTTTCCATGAGCTTGTGGTTATATAATACTCAATTTATAGGTCTATTGAGGGCCTTTGGAAGGTCAGAGAGGACGTCTCTAGGGCTCTGAAATAAATATCCCAGGAACTCTTGACCTTTTGTTCACTGCATTTCTTTTTTAAAAAATCTAATAGATTGCTTATGTTTAGAAAAAGATTTTTTGAAAGATTCAAAGCTAAATGGAATGAATTTGCATCTGGGGTCACAGTTGTAAGTTCTATTCTTCAAGAAATCAGTCCATTTTGGTTTGAGCACCAGTTCCACGCTGTCGACTTACATGTAGAATATTATCTAGAAAACTTGTTTACAATGTCCATTTCTGCCCTCAGCGCCACAGATTCTGGGGGAGAGGTTTTGTGTGGGTCTGAGGAATGTACCTCATGACAAGTGTTCCTGAGAGGGACAGGCCTCACTTGAGAAGCATCACCCTACAGTATACGTAGGACCGCACAAGGTATTGCAAAGCTTCAGGCAAAGTTTAACATGATCATACTGAAGAAGTTGACTGCTTTGCTGGTTCTTTTTCTGCTTAAGCAATCTCTAACTTCTGCACCCACTAAACTTGTAAAAACAACCAAAAGACAGGACTAAGATTTTGTTTAGTTACTGTTGAGGAGTTGGCAGTGCTTGAGTGCCTATTGTGAGAAAGGGCTCTATACACTTTTTAGATTTATTTATTTATTTATTTATTTATTTGAAGCGGGTGGGGTGGGGAGGGAGGGGAGCAGGCGGGCTACTTCTATTGGTCTTTCATTTATCCATTTTCATCCACCTTTGTTCTTTGGCCCGTGTGGGCCTCCCCTCATGGTGGCCTCTGTTGTCGCAGAGCACCAGCTCTGGGCGCATGCGCGCCAGAGCTCCAGCTCGGTAACTGGGCACATGGGATCTTCCTAGGCCAGGGATCAAACCGGCGTCCCTTGTACTGCAAGGCGGTGTCCTTACCCACTGGACCACCAGGGAAGCCCTCTATACACTTTTTAAAATTAATTTTCACAAAGTCTAACAATGGTCACATTACAATGTAGAAAATTGAGGCTCAGTAAGATTAAGTGACTTGCCTAAGTCACACAACCACTAAGTGGTAAATCCGGGATTCAAGGTTAGTTTTGTCTAAATCAAACTTGTGTAATAGACACAAGTTTTACTGATGCTCTAATTACTGTCAGGAGCCTGGTTCCAGCTTTGAAGTCTCACGTGAGTGATGATGGGGGTCCCATGGCACTCAGAGAAAGGGGAAGATGAAGCAATCATCTGCTTAGTTTTCTCAAATATTGACAGTAGAACAACCAGTGTTGGTTTGTTCCCACACAAGGTCTCTGTCTCCCAGGGTAGAACCATCCTTATTGACTGGCATGTCAGCCCTTCTGTGAGCTTCCGGAAGACTTGGGTCTTGTAGGTTGCTTTCCCGTAGCACACTTTGTCTAGTTTAGCACTTTTTGGACTAATCACTTTCAAGAGGCTGAGAGGAATTAGGATGGTGACAAGATGGCCAGTGAGGAGAAGGATGATGAGACACAGGGCTAGAAAGCTGTATAGGGCACAGATCAGATAGGGTTTAGAGGTCATGGTCAGAAATTTGGTTTTTAGTCTAAGTTTGGTGAGAAACAATGTTTCAGATAGGGCATTTAGTGCTCTGATTTTAGGTCTGAAGATAGCCTTTTGGTTGCTATGTGAAGAATGGATGAGAGGGAACAAGACTGAAGTGGGAAGATGGACAGGGAGGTTAATTTACTCTCTTGACTATTTTAAATATGAAAAAGGTCTTCATGAAGGAAAAGCCAACAAAGAAAGAAAACTGATAGTGTTAGGCTTGATGGAGCAGGGGCAAAGTAGAACATTGGGGAAAAAAAAAAAATTTAAAGCCTTCCCCATCTCATCTCCAAAGTAATTCTGAAGAGAAGTAAAGAAGAGGGAAAGAGGATAAGAACTTCAGAATTTCAGATTTCATTTGTTTTGGTTCCTTTTTAGCCTTCTAAAACCCAGGCATGTTCCCCCCACCCCATCTCCGAATATTTTTCTCCCTGACTTTGGCAGTGTTGATTCTGAAACCCTACGTATCAGGTAGGGGTCTAAGATGATGGTAATCTCTGTAGGAAATTACACATGTAGATATTCTTTCCTTGGAGAGTTGAAGAAAAATATGTTTCTTGAAGGGGAATGAGAACCCAGCTCTGGAGTCATTTACCATCACACGATGTTCTCTTAGCGTGGCTTGAAGGGCACACAACTAGAGTCAGAAGGCAAGTGTCTCCTTGTCTGAGAAATGTGACTCAAACCGCCACGAGATCAGAACAGAGTGTGGGTTTCATAGATCCTGTGTTTTCCCATACACATTGCCTTGAACTCTCCTGATAGCAAGTGAAGAAACCCAAAGTGAATTACCGCAGTGGAAAATGGTATTTATTGTAAGCATAGACACATGTCTCCTGGAAACCAAGGTCAGAAAGATGGCTGGGCTTCTGGAACAACTGGGTGAGGTTCTTGAAAACCATAACTTTACACATTCTTTCTTTTTCTAACAGTTCTATCAACCTGACAGAAAAGACAGCTGGTGAAAGCCCTCAGAACTTCAGTTACTTAGAGAATGTGACGCTTTCAGTTCCAAATCTTAAACTCCTGAAGAAAAACTCTATTGGCTGTCTTGAGTTAGGTCTTACCCCTGTGTATAACTGTGTTAGAGAAGGGTAGCACTGGGCTGACAGAGTGGATTCTACAGCACCCATGGAGGCAGATGGGAGGAGGCAGCTCTTTTGAGGAGAGGTGAAGAAACACAGTTTTCTTCATATCTCCAGTGATAGAAAGACCCTAGGTAAAAAGCCCTGTAGGTGTCCACTGCGCAAGAGAGTTTCTGCATATGAGTACCGATGGAACTAGTGCTCTTACCTCAACAACCAACCTAAACTATCAAAAAGCAGAACACTCCATCCAAAGAGATATCTAAACATCAAGAAAACAGAATTAATAACAAAGAAAGGCTGACTGTATTTTCCTGTTAACTATTATTTAGGTAAGTCATTTCAGAGAAGGACTGACCTCTTTGCCTTCTATAATTAAATGATATGTTAATTTACATGAGCTGGATTTTTCTGTAATGCAGGAAATGCTTATTTATAAAGTATTTATAAAGTTTATAAGAAACCAAAGTCACTCTTAACCTCTATCTTCCCAGTCTGCTTGGTGAAGACATTTACATCTGTTAACATATAAATATATAGATAATCTACATAAATAAATCATAGGCATCTTTTGCATTTTAATAAATAGAAGTCCTAGGGTCTTTACAATACTTTATGTTGAAATAATTTCAAACTTAAAGAGCACCATATACTCCCATCCAGATTCTCCTTTACTGGCATTTTACTACATGCGCGCCTTCATTTTCTGTCTTTATAGATAATAGATACGGATACAGATACACCCCATCATTGCCTTGAACTCTCCTGATAGCAAGTGAAGAAACCCAAAGTGGTAAAATGGTATTTATTGTAAGCATAGACACATGTCTCCTGGAAACCAAGGTCAGAAAGATGGCTGGGCTTCTGGAACAACTGGGTGAGGTTCTTGAAAACCATAACTTTACACATTCTTTCTTTTTCTAACAGTTCTATCAACCTGACAGAAAAGACAGCTGGTGAAAGCCCTCAGAACTTCAGTTACTTAGAGAATGTGACGCTTTCAGTTCCAAATCTTAAACTCCTGAAGAAAAACTCTATTGGCTGTCTTGAGTTAGGTCTTACCCCTGTGTATAACTGTGTTAGAGAAGGGTAGCACTGGGCTGACAGAGTGGATTCTACAGCACCCATGGAGGCAGATGGGAGGAGGCAGCTCTTTTGAGGAGAGGTGAAGAAACACAGTTTTCTTCATATCTCCAGTGATAGAAAGACCCTAGGTAAAAAGCCCTGTAGGTGTCCACTGCGCAAGAGAGTTTCTGCATATGAGTACCGATGGAACTAGTGCTCTTACCTCAACAACCAACCTAAACTATCAAAAAGCAGAACACTCCATCCAAAGAGATATCTAAACATCAAGAAAACAGAATTAATAACAAAGAAAGGCTGACTGTATTTTCCTGTTAACTATTATTTAGGTAAGTCATTTCAGAGAAGGACTGACCTCTTTGCCTTCTATAATTAAATGATATGTTAATTTACATGAGCTGGATTTTTCTGTAATGCAGGAAATGCTTATTTATAAAGTATTTATAAAGTTTATAAGAAACCAAAGTCACTCTTAACCTCTATCTTCCCAGTCTGCTTGGTGAAGACATTTACATCTGTTAACATATAAATATATAGATAATCTACATAAATAAATCATAGGCATCTTTTGCATTTTAATAAATAGAAGTCCTAGGGTCTTTACAATACTTTATGTTGAAATAATTTCAAACTTAAAGAGCACCATATACTCCCATCCAGATTCTCCTTTACTGGCATTTTACTACATGCGCGCCTTCATTTTCTGTCTTTATAGATAATAGATACGGATACAGATACACCCCATCATCATTAGTTTTTCTCTTCAATTACATGAGGGATAAGTTGCAAACATGATGCTCTAGCATATCTAGATCCTTAAGTGCATATTTTTCTACATTCTTTCCCCAAACAAGGATACTTTCCTGCTTTTCACCATACACAGTTTCCAACCAGGAAGTCCTCACTGACACTACTGATGACACTCCTCTCCAGTCCACAGAGGCCATTAACGTCTCCTCCACCGGTCCCCACATGGCTCCTCCCCTTTCTCATTCAGGACCCAATTCAGATTCACATGCGGCATTTAGTTCCCATTTATCTAGAGCTGTTTTCATTCTTCCCCTGTCTTCTACAGTCTTGATGTTCTAAATTCTGTATTTGGATTTAAATTCCATATTCATTCTGTATGAGGTCTTTCAACTTGGGTCTGTGCCATGATTCCTCATGCTAGGATAAGAAAGCCCCTGCACTCCTGACAGCAGCACCCTCAGAAATGATGCCATCTACACTATTCTCAGGGCACCACACAGGAGACAATATGATGTTGACCCATTCCACCATGATGATGCAAACCTTGATCACCCTCTGTGGTAGGCAAACTGCTGGCCTATCTGGACATAGCAGGATATTAAAAGAACATTGTGGCTCTCGCTGATCTGATCATAGGCTTCAGAACAAGGGCTCGGCCACTGTCAGAAATCAAGGGAGCTCTGAAATACCAAAAGAGAAGCCACAGAAACTTTAGTAATAATTCCATCCTTAGGTATTACTCCACCAAGCCTATGCACAACGGAGAATGACCATTTTCCAAGGAATTAGGAAGGGGGATTAGATGCCAGATCATCAGAAAAACAACAGCTACGTGTTCCACCAATGGAGTTTAGATTTTATCCCAAAGAGCTCAGAGAGAAGCACTTTGTAATGTTATAAAGACGAGATTTTCCATTCAGCTTTTCCCCAAATCTGTACATTACAGTTCCCCATCTTTTTAATGTAGCTTCTGGTTTTTTCTTAGAGCTCAAGTTCACACTAAAACTCTAGATCAGTAGCAATCTTGAGTCTTTTTGAGTCCTTGTTCCTTCCTTCCCTCCCTCTTTTTCTCCTGTTTTTGTCTCTTCTCAATCTTTATGAAAAACACAACAACAAAAACAAAAAAAACAAGCACATTCCTGGGAAGTTCTCTAGTCTGTTTCTCCGCTGTATCTTTGTACTTAATGCCCTCTCTCCCCGAGCTGCCCCTTGTGCTGTTTGGCAAAGTACCACTTGGTGAAGACACCAAGGTGAATTCTCTGATCTTTCTCTAGTTCCTCAATGTGGACCACTATCTTCTTTTTTTTTCTCCCATTTAATATTTTTTTAAAAATTGAAGTACAGTTGATGTATTATATAAGTTACAGGTGTACAATCTGATGTTTCACAATTTTTAAAAGTTATACTCCAATTATTATAAAATATTGGCTATATTCCATGTTGTACAATATATCCTTGTAGTATATTTTGTACGAAATAATTTGTGCCTCTTAATTCCTTGCCCCTCCCCTTTTCCATCTCCCCATTGTTAACCACTAGTTTGATCTCTGTATCTGTGAGTCTGTTTCTTTTTTTAATATTCACTGGTTTGTTGTATTTTTAAGATGCCACATATACATGATATAATACAGTATTTATCTTTCTCTGTCTGACTTATTTCACTGAGCAAAAGGCTCTCCGAGTTTATTCTCTTTGAGGCACTACTGTGTCTTCTCTGTCCTACAACTACAGCACCACGGGGACATCAGCTTTCTCTTTTTCTCTTCTTTCCTTATATCAGACCCTAAGCTCCTTTCAGAAGCTATTGCAGGCAGTTCAGAACTGTGACTGACCCATGATATTGTCAGTACGTCCTCACACCAACCTCCACATATGGTTTGTCGTATGAAATGTAAGATATGTTCAATAAAAGAGGACAGTATTTTCACAGTTCCTACCTTGCCTCAACTAAAGATCCACAGAAAACTTTTAGAGGAAGCAAGTGATTCTCAGGTTGGTCACGCTTTTTTCAGTATAATCCTTAATTCTTTACAATTCTCAAGAGGGCACATATGTTTAATGTCCTCCTCCCCTCCCACCCACTTTTAGAATCACTTCTAGGGAGGCAGGGATGACTGATACAAATGTGCTGCTAACTTCGTTTTTGTTGTGTGGGGGAGGCGTGGGAGCAGGGGCAGGGATCCGTTTGGATTTCAAGGTTGGACAGAACCTTCTGGAAGATCTGAACAGCAGGAACTCTTGATAAGAGCTTCAAGAAACCCAGAGAATGGTCACAACAATGTCAAAAACTTACAAAACTAGGATTAACTTGTATGTGTCATGACTGCTCATAGAATTATAGAAAAACAGTTTAGAGCTAGAAGGGATTGTCACAAACGTTTAAAATTGATCTTTAATTCATCCACGGCTATGAATTACTGATTGACCTTGTTGATGGGCTTCTTCAGCATTCCTCTCACCTCTTTTTCCTGGCACTGCTGGTGGGAAGGTCCCAGTGAATCACTGCATTAGTGACTGGGAGAGGGAAGAGAGGCACAGTTGCTTGTTTTACCCAAGCCCAAAGACGAGATTCAGAAGCCAAAACACTGGAGACACAAGGACAACCAATCCCCATTCTCCAGGTCATTTATTCATGTTCTCTATCCTTTGCTTCCTTCTAAATACTATTTAAGGTTCAATGTGAAAACATATATATAACGCTACAGGAAAGTTGAAGAAAAATAAAATAAAACCAGGGACAAGATTAACGCACAAAATCCTTGGAATATATTCCCTGAAGAGGCTCTGGATTTGACTCTAAACTTCCTCAGAGTCAAAAGAAACGAAACATAATTCACTACAATGTGTAGATTGTCTAAAAATGAAAAAAAAAAAAAAACAAAAAAAACCTCTTTATATCAGAGATGCACAGTTCTCTTGATATTGAGAACTGATAGAAACATTTACTGTGATTTCCCATAGAGGTCAACATTCTCAACAATAATTTCTGCCATAAATAAAATGGCAAGTGTAGAATGACTTCCTCTTACTTCCCTGTGTGCAAGTTAAAGAGGCACAATGCCAAAGCATAGCTATTAATAGTATCCCAGGGACCAAAGCCATCAAATCAAAAGCAATGTTTTCCCACCTTCACTCTTAAAGATTCAAGAGGAAGGAGTGGACTCCTATAGCCTTAATGTTATCTTCTTTGAGTGACATTTCTTACAATTAAGTTTTTTATTTAAAAGAACAAAGAAGAGCATACTGTTGGTTTAGAATCTAATCCCCAGGTGGCTGACAAAGGGAAGTTTCCTACCTACATTCTAAGAATAAACTGAGAAAAGGGCAGGTTTGACATCCCTTATGACATTTTATGACTAATAAAGGGTCTAGTCCAGTGGCAGCCCTACCTTCACACAGGGCTTGGGTAGAGGATGGACCCTTAGGCAGGGCCAAGATCATTCCAGAAAGTGTTAATTATTTAACCTGAACACACAGAAAATTCACACATAGAAGCATTATGGGTCCATAAAATTATCACTGGAAAATGTTGCCATTAAGTGATATGTATCACCTAAAGTGTCCTTTAAAAGAGAAAGAAAGAAAAAAAAAAAACCTCAAAGACACAGTCTAACTTAAACCACTAATGCAAAATACTATTTAATACAAACTAATTAAAAATTTAGAATCTCTTGAGTTCAAAATGATAGGATTCATGAATGGGTGATGTTCATTTGCTCTGTGTTTATAGGAACAGCTGTCTAGTCTATGACATCAAAGTACGTCAGCAATTTCCAGTTATGATGGAATACCTGTGTTTCTGCTGGAAAATAAAGACCAACCCCCACCCAAAGAAGAAGAAGAAGTCCTGCTGCAGCCCTGTCAAAGCAGTCAGGACCTAAGGACCACCGAAGAAAAGGGAACGGCAGAGAGGTGAACTGACTTCAGGGTCAGTTTTTCTCCTGGGGCGTTTTCTGATTCTCAGTCTGGAGTAAGAGATGAGACTCTGGGCAGAGAATTGCTAAAAGGAAGATAACTTAACACCTAAAAACATTAACTCCTGTAAAGAGATACTTAAGTGAAGAAAAAGTAAAACAGAGGCATAAAAAAGTCACAAATTATGCTCAGTTAAAGAAGTCAATCTCCCCTTTCTACAAGTGACCCCCAAGGGACTGCAACCTTTCACCTGGATGTACTCAGTACCTGGATCAGGGTTTGGTGAGAGGTTCACCCTCCACAGAGTCACCTGCCTAATGCACTGTGGTAGTGCCAGCTAAGATGCCACCCTGGAGTGCATGCCCTGTCCCACGGTGGTGTGGAGCCCATCAGTTCTACTTCACCCCTTCTGGTGGGAATGGGCATGAAGGGGAGGCTGAGCCCGTCCTGAGGTCCCAGGGAGTGGCGGGTGGGTGGCTGAGAGCCTGAGAGCCTGAGGGAGGGGAGCTGAGACAGGCCCTCCTGTGGGCCAAGTCTCCAAACCAGCAGCACATGCTTGACTGGCTAACTATAAACTGCATGGTGAAAACATAAGTCGAAGATAAAATTACGAATTTCAAGACAACAGCATCACCCAAGCACAAGCCCCTTGTGGGGATGGGACTCTGTGACTGCACTGATATCAACCCCATGAAGACGGCCTTGTTTGGAAATACAGTGCTCAAGGTTATGGAGCCCAATCATCTGCTACTTGGGTCTTCCTGTGCCGAGTTCTTTCTTACTTAAGCCTTTGTTCTTGGATATTTTGTGTTTCCTTTAAAAACACATCATTCTTAGCTACTGTCATCGTGCTAAGGGAATAGGAGTGCCTACAATCACTTGGGGCGATGGTCCGGAGGGGTGGGACACAGGGAACTGGGGGGGCGGGGGACCAGGGATGTGCATATGAATGATCTGGGAACATACATGTGGGTGAACAACAAAACTCTGTAAAATCTTTAAAATAAAGAATTAAAAATTAAAAAAAAAAAAAAACACATCATTCTTTTTCTTGCTAGAAATTAGCTTCAATAATTCCTCGTGTCTGAAATCTTTCACTGAAAAGGTTACGTGAGAGTACTGCTCATTCTCAGGGATAGCACATCAATAATCATAATTTAAATAAACAAAAAATAAATACATCTTCACTGATTTTAACTGGGTTGGGTTAAATTTGTGTCTATGATTCTTTTATTTTTCTAGCCTCTTTTATTTTCATCACCAAAGACACTATTTAATTCTTCAAGGGACCTCTTCTGACATACTAGTTTTCATGGTTTAAGTGGAAAAGTAGAATATCACACTGGTTTGCAAATCTGGATCTGATGAATGAAAATCTAATAAACTAAAGTTCTATTCAGAAAAATATATTTCAAACTTCCAAAGAGGTACACATGATTTTTCTGTTGGTTGTTTTTATTTTGTTTTCAAGATTTCTGATAAACAATGAAGCCCAAAGCCATATAATCATACTAAAAACACTTTGGGCTAAGATTGACTAATGCCTATGAAGCCCCTCTTCTCGAAACTTGTGTGAGATTCTCACCCGGGCAACCAGAACAGGATTGTGAAATTATAACTTCTCATGGCACAGCTAACCCACTTTGTTTCCTGACTCCAAAGAAAAGTATAATCTTCACACGTATCCAATACCTCTTAAAATACACTCTGACTCATCTCTCAAACTCCAGGCTCTATATTCCTGCTGTAAATTTGATATTTAAGTACATGTTGAAGCCTCAGGGGATGTGAACGTGGTTAGCAGGTAGTCCTATTTATAATCTGCAAAGTCCTTTTTTTTTTTTCTTATCTTTCTAAGAGATTTCTGGCTCAGTTAACAAAACAGGGTTGGAAGCTTTAGTAAAGAACTCAGCAATTTAGGCAATACGATGAGAAAAAGATTCCTTCAAGGAGCGGAGGTTATCCAACGCAAGCCCGTGAGCCCCACATACAGTGAGGCCAAACAGTACCAAAAGACTGGAGTATCAAGCAGAGAAAGGTTTATTGCAGGGCCATGTAAGGAGCTGGGTGCCTCCTGCCTTAAAAATCCTGAACTCCTCAAAAAGCTTTCCAGCACAACCTTTTTCTAGGAAGGAAGGGCACGAGAGGGATGTGTGTTTAGTTGTTGTAAACTTCTTGGTGTCAGTTCTTATGTCCCTGAGATTAGGTCATGGTCAGGTCACGATGTTCCTACAAATCTCCACCAAAACAAATGCTATCCTCTGTTATGACAAGAAAAGGCAAGGTCCGCGAACTCAACTTTCACCCTTTGAGGTCCAGGCTTTGCCTAAGTTGAGGGTGGGGGGTCGTCTGTGCAGGCCAGTCCCTCTGCCAGGGAGCACTCCTCCAGCACTGGGACTGGGTCCTCCAGCCAATGCCCGGCCTGGCTGGGGAGGCAGACCCTGCCCAGCCTCATTACTGAGGCAGCCAGGCTCCTAGCACACAGCCGGCCCTCAGGCTTCCATTTAAACTGGAGAGAATCGTTTGCACGGGATCAACAGGGACACATGTCCTAGCAAATACCAATCAGGTCAATTCTCAGCGCACAACAGTTTCCCTTCTTAGAGAACGGCTCCAACCACAGAAGCGGGCCTGAAGCAAAGCTGTTCAAGAACCTTGCGACTTCGTCCTGACCTCTGGCTACCTCCGAGGCACCGACAGCTGATCTAAGCTACACCAGGTTTTGAAACTTAAATGCAGAGACTTAAGCTGTTTGAGTTCTTACCTTAAGGGCAGCGTCAGCATTCTCCCAGCTGCTGAGGCTTCCGTGGGAGGCGGAGGCGGCTGCGGGGAGAGGTTCGCTGTGGCTTCAGGAGCTGGGCCAGGCCGCTGGGAGGGCTCTGGAGCTCTGCAGACACAGCCATCCGTCTCTTCCGGGGCTTCCCGCAGCTCACCTGAGGCCCGAGGGCCCGGAGAGAAGGCCACAATTCCCTTTAACCTCTCTGCCACAAAGACCACTGGGAGCTGACTATTGGCTGAGCTGGACCTTTGATCTCCCAGCTCAGTCTCACACTAATGGTCTCGCGAGAGCAACTGCATACCCACCCTACTAAAAGGGCCAGCAAGAGGTGAGCCCCACATACAGTGAGGCCAAACAGTACCAAAAGACTGGAGTATCAAGCAGAGAAAGGTTTATTGCAGGGCCATGTAAGGAGCTGGGTGCCTCCTGCCTTAAAAATCCTGAACTCCTCAAAAAGCTTTCCAGCACAACCTTTTTCTAGGAAGGAAGGGCACGAGAGGGATGTGTGTTTAGTTGTTGTAAACTTCTTGGTGTCAGTTCTTATGTCCCTGAGATTAGGTCATGGTCAGGTCACGATGTTCCTACAAATCTCCACCAAAACAAATGCTATCCTCTGTTATGACAAGAAAAGGCAAGGTCCGCGAACTCAACTTTCACCCTTTGAGGTCCAGGCTTTGCCTAAGTTGAGGTGGGGGTCGTCTGTGCAGGCCAGTCCCTCTGCCAGGGAGCACTCCTCCAGCACTGGGACTGGGTCCTCCAGCCAATGCCCGGCCTGGCTGGGGAGGCAGACCCTGCCCAGCCTCATTACTGAGGCAGCCAGGCTCCTAGCACACAGCCGGCCCTCAGGCTTCCATTTAAACTGGAGAGAATCGTTTGCACGGGATCAACAGGGACACATGTCCTAGCAAATACCAATCAGGTCAATTCTCAGCGCACAACAGTTTCCCTTCTTAGAGAACGGCTCCAACCACAGAAGCGGGCCTGAAGCAAAGCTGTTCAAGAACCTTGCGACTTCGTCCTGACCTCTGGCTACCTCCGAGGCACCGACAGCTGATCTAAGCTACACCAGGTTTTGAAACTTAAATGCAGAGACTTAAGCTGTTTGAGTTCTTACCTTAAGGGCAGCGTCAGCATTCTCCCAGCTGCTGAGGCTTCCGTGGGAGGCGGAGGCGGCTGCGGGGAGAGGTTCGCTGTGGCTTCAGGAGCTGGGCCAGGCCGCTGGGAGGGCTCTGGAGCTCTGCAGACACAGCCATCCGTCTCTTCCGGGGCTTCCCGCAGCTCACCTGAGGCCCGAGGGCCCGGAGAGAAGGCCACAATTCCCCTTTAACCTCTCTGCCACAAAGACCACTGGGAGCTGACTATTGGCTGAGCTGGACCTTTGATCTCCCAGCTCAGTCTCACACTAATGGTCTCGCGAGAGCAACTGCATACCCACCCTACTAAAAGGGCCAGCAAGACTGGATAACAAAGCATGGACAACTAGGCATGAGAACTAGGCATGACAACTAAGAGAAGTTGTCCCCCTTCTCTTGCTCAGACCTCCAAAGCATACTCTTACCTGTTGGGTGCATGGGAGCGATGTGAAAGTGAAACTGTTAATTGCCCAGTCGTGTCCAATTCTTCGGGACCCCATGGACTGTAGCCCATCAGGGTCCTCTGTCCATAGAGTTCTCCAGGCAAGAATACTGGAGTGGGTTGCCGTGTCCTTCTCCAGGGGATCTCACCGACCCAGGAACTGAACCAAGGTCTTCTGTATTGCAGGCAGATTCTTTACCCACTGAGCCACCAGGGATGATCCATGGCAAGGGTGACAATAACAAATGATGTGGTGTTGGGAAGCTGTAGGGACAGGAGGAGAAAGGGAGTTTCCAGAGGCTTGGCTAGTATGCCCCGATTCAGTGTTACACTAGAGGTCGCATAGGCTTAAGAGAACTGTTAAATATTTTGGAAGCTTGAAAATCGCCATTGGAATTGGTAATACACTACACATCAAAGCCCCTACCCACCCACCCACTGGCCCAAGATTTAATTTACCAATGCTATCATGTCTGATTTTACTACTTTCTAGAAATATTCTCTTGCTCACTCTGATTGACTGTGGCTAGTCCTTGGTGACATTCTGAGGTCTTTGTCTCCATTTAACACCATGACTTATGCATGAAAGTGAAAGTGCTAGTCACTCAGTCATGTACAACTCTTTGCAACTCCATGGGCTGTATCCCGCTGGGCTTCTCTGTTCATGGAATTCTGTAGGCAAGAATATGAGCCTGGGTTGCCATTCCCTTCTCCAGAGGATCTCTCTGACCCAGGGATCAAACTCGGCTCTCCCTGCATCGTCGGCAGATGCTTTGCCATCGGAGCCACCAGGGAAGCCCAATTCCAGGCCACATGGACCATAATGTCTAGCACATAACAGATGATTAACAAATGCCCCCTGTATCAATGGATCCATAAAATACACATTTTCAGACTCACATTAAAACTAAGAAAAGATAAATCTTTACTAGCAGCGTTTCTTTTTGCTTTTTTTTTCCCTTCAGTTCCTCGTAGCAATGCTCTTCTCCGGGGGATCTTCCCAATCCAGGGATCAAATTCAAGTCTCTTGCACTGAAGGCAGATCCTTTACCATCCGAACCATCAGAGAAACCCAAGGTTCGTGGTATTCAGTTGCTCAGTCGTGTCTGACGCTTTGCCATCCCATGGACTGTAGCATGCAAGCCTTCCTTGCCCTTCACCATCTCCCAGAGTTGTCTCAAACTCATGTCCATTGAGTTGGTGATGCCATCCAACCATCTCATCCTCAGTTGCCGTCTTCTCCTCTTGCCCTCAATATTTCCCATAATCAGTGTCTTTTCTAATGAGCTGGTTCTGCATCAGGTGGCCAAAGTATTGGAGCTTCTGATGAATATTCAGGGTCGACTTCTTTTAGGACTGACTGGGTGGACCTCCTTGCAGTGCAAGGGACTCCTGAGTCTGCTCCAGCACTGCAATTTGAAAGCATAAATTCTTTGCTGCTCAGCCTTCTTTATGGTCCAACTCTCACAGCCATACAGGACTACTAGAAAAACTACAGCTTTGATTTATACAGACCTTTGTCAACAAAATGATGTCTCTGCTTTTTAATATGCTGTCTAGGTTTGTACAGTTTTTCTTTGAAGAAGCAAGCATCTTTTAACTTCATGGCTCCAGTCACCTTCCACAGTGATTATAGAGCCCAAGAAAATAAAGAGTATCACTGTTTCCATTGTTTCCCATCTATTTTCATGAAGTGATGGGACTGGATGGCATGATCTTCATTTTTTGAATGTTGTGTGTCTTTTTTTCCTTTTCCCAATCATGCCTCTTTTATTTATTTTCATCCTTCTTTTTTATTCTTTGGCCTGTATGGGCCTCCCATTGCAGTGGCCTCTCTCACTTCAGAGCACTGGCTCTGGGTACATGCACTCCAGAGCACTGGCTCACAATTGGACACACCAGTCCAGCCGCTTGGCAGCACGTGGGATCTTCACAGGCCAGGGATTGAACCGGTGCTCCCTGTACTGCAAGGCAGACTCTCTACCCACTGAACCACCAGGGAAGCCCAAATGTTGAGTGTTAAGTCAGCTTTTCACTCTCCTCGTTGACTCTCATCAAGAGGCCCTTTAGTTCCTCTTCACTTTCTGCCGTAAGGGTGGTGACATCTGAATATCTGAGGTTATTGGTATTTCTCCTGGTATTTTTTTTAACTTTTCAATTATTTTATTATTATTATTTATTTTTGGCTGTGCTGGGTCTTTGTTTCTGCCCACAGACTTTCTCTAGTTGCAGTGCACTCTTCTTATTACAGTGGCTTCTCTTGCTCTAGGGTGGGCTTCAGTAGCTGTGGCAAACAGGCTTAGTTGCCCTGTGACATGTGGCATCTTCCCAGACCAGGGTTCGAGCCCATGTCCCCTGCATTGGTAGGTGGACTCTTAACCACTGGACCACCAGGGAAGTCCTCTCCTGGTAATTTTGATTCCAGCTTGCGCTTCATCCAGATCAGCATTTTGCACGATGTATACTGCATATAAGCTAAACAACCAGGGTGATAGTATACAGTCTTAAGGTACTCTTTTCCCAACTTGGAACAAGTTCTTTGCTGCTCAGCCTTCTTTATGGTCCAACTCTCACAGCCATACAGGACTACTAGAAAAACTACAGCTTTGATTTATACAGACCTTTGTCAACAAAATGATGTCTCTGCTTTTTAATATGCTGTCTAGGTTTGTACAGTTTTTCTTTGAAGAAGCAAGCATCTTTTAACTTCATGGCTCCAGTCACCTTCCACAGTGATTATAGAGCCCAAGAAAATAAAGAGTATCACTGTTTCCATTGTTTCCCATCTATTTTCATGAAGTGATGGGACTGGATGGCATGATCTTCATTTTTTGAATGTTGTGTGTCTTTTTTTCCTTTTCCCAATCATGCCTCTTTTATTTATTTTCATCCTTCTTTTTTATTCTTTGGCCTGTATGGGCCTCCCATTGCAGTGGCCTCTCTCACTTCAGAGCACTGGCTCTGGGTACATGCACTCCAGAGCACTGGCTCACAATTGGACACACCAGTCCAGCCGCTTGGCAGCACGTGGGATCTTCACAGGCCAGGGATTGAACCGGTGCTCCCTGTACTGCAAGGCAGACTCTCTACCCACTGAACCACCAGGGAAGCCCAAATGTTGAGTGTTAAGTCAGCTTTTCACTCTCCTCGTTGACTCTCATCAAGAGGCCCTTTAGTTCCTCTTCACTTTCTGCCGTAAGGGTGGTGACATCTGAATATCTGAGGTTATTGGTATTTCTCCTGGTATTTTTTTTTTAACTTTTCAATTATTTTATTATTATTATTTATTTTTGGCTGTGCTGGGTCTTTGTTTCTGCCCACAGACTTTCTCTAGTTGCAGTGCACTCTTCTTATTACAGTGGCTTCTCTTGCTCTAGGGTGGGCTTCAGTAGCTGTGGCAAACAGGCTTAGTTGCCCTGTGACATGTGGCATCTTCCCAGACCAGGGTTCGAGCCCATGTCCCCTGCATTGGTAGGTGGACTCTTAACCACTGGACCACCAGGGAAGTCCTCTCCTGGTAATTTTGATTCCAGCTTGCGCTTCATCCAGATCAGCATTTTGCACGATGTATACTGCATATAAGCTAAACAACCAGGGTGATAGTATACAGTCTTAAGGTACTCTTTTCCCAACTTGGAACAAGTCCATTGTTCTATATCCGGCTCTAACTCTTGCTTCTTGACCTGCATACAGGTTTCACATGAGTCAGGTAAGGTGGTCTAGTATTCCTATCTCTTTAAGAATTTTCCAGTTTGTTGTGATCCACATGGTCAAAGGTTTTAATGTAGTCAATGAAGCAGAAGTAGATACTTTTCTGGAATTCTCTTGCTTTTTTCTATGATCCAACATATGTTGGCAATTTGATCTCTGGTTCCTCTGCTTTTTCTAAATTCAGTTTGTACATCTGGAAGTTCTTGGTTCACATACTATTGAAGCCTAACTTGAAGGATTTTGAGCATTACCTTGCTAGCATGTGGAATGAGTGCAGTTGTGAAAGTTCAAACATTCTTTGGCATTGCCTTTATTTGGGATTGACGTGAAAACAGACATCTTCCAGTCCAGTGGCCAGTGAGTTTTCCAAATTTGCTGGTATATTGAGTGCAGCACTTTAATAGCATCATCTTTTAGGATTTAAAATAGCTCAGCTGGAATTCCATCACCTCTACTAGCTTTGTTCATAGCGATGCTTCCTAAGGCCCACTTGACTTCGACCTCCAGGTTGTCTGGCTGTATGTGAGTGATCATACCATCATGGTTATCCATGTCATGAAGATCTTTTTTGTATAATTCTTCTGTGTAGTCTTTCTCCCTCTTCAGCTTCTATTAGGTAAGATTACATAAAAGGAGAATTATCTGGTGAGGAAAGTCATAGAAGGCTTTGCTGGGGAGGTGATCTGTTGAGCTGGTTTTTTTCTTGTTTCAGAAAAGCTTAGCTTTTTGCCAAGTTGATCAGCTTCCTGTAAGAAGGTGAAGCAACATTTCCCAAGAAATAAAAGAGTCCTGTTACACCATAGTTCTATGTCAATGGTATTTGCATGGCTATATTCATAGGACTGAGGGTCATTCAAGTAACTCTGAAGGACAAAAAAAAGAAAAAAAATAAAGAAAGCAGACAGAAAACCCCACTCTACTCATTAAAGGGTTTAGTCCTTTCCTACTACCTAAATTAGTGGAAAAAGGGTGATAGTATACAGTCTTAAGGTACTCTTTTCCCAACTTGGAACAAGTCCATTGTTCTATATCCGGCTCTAACTCTTGCTTCTTGACCTGCATACAGGTTTCACATGAGTCAGGTAAGGTGGTCTAGTATTCCTATCTCTTTAAGAATTTTCCAGTTTGTTGTGATCCACATGGTCAAAGGTTTTAATGTAGTCAATGAAGCAGAAGTAGATACTTTTCTGGAATTCTCTTGCTTTTTTCTATGATCCAACATATGTTGGCAATTTGATCTCTGGTTCCTCTGCTTTTTCTAAATTCAGTTTGTACATCTGGAAGTTCTTGGTTCACATACTATTGAAGCCTAACTTGAAGGATTTTGAGCATTACCTTGCTAGCATGTGGAATGAGTGCAGTTGTGAAAGTTCAAACATTCTTTGGCATTGCCTTTATTTGGGATTGACGTGAAAACAGACATCTTCCAGTCCAGTGGCCAGTGAGTTTTCCAAATTTGCTGGTATATTGAGTGCAGCACTTTAATAGCATCATCTTTTAGGATTTAAAATAGCTCAGCTGGAATTCCATCACCTCTACTAGCTTTGTTCATAGCGATGCTTCCTAAGGCCCACTTGACTTCGACCTCCAGGTTGTCTGGCTGTATGTGAGTGATCATACCATCATGGTTATCCATGTCATGAAGATCTTTTTTGTATAATTCTTCTGTGTAGTCTTTCTCCCTCTTCAGCTTCTATTAGGTAAGATTACATAAAAGGAGAATTATCTGGTGAGGAAAGTCATAGAAGGCTTTGCTGGGGAGGTGATCTGTTGAGCTGGTTTTTTTCTTGTTTCAGAAAAGCTTAGCTTTTTGCCAAGTTGATCAGCTTCCTGTAAGAAGGTGAAGCAACATTTCCCAAGAAATAAAAGAGTCCTGTTACACCATAGTTCTATGTCAATGGTATTTGCATGGCTATATTCATAGGACTGAGGGTCATTCAAGTAACTCTGAAGGACAAAAAAAAGAAAAAAAATAAAGAAAGCAGACAGAAAAACCCCACTCTACTCATTAAAGGGTTTAGTCCTTTCCTACTACCTAAATTAGTGGAGTTAAAAAGACAGCCATTTTCTATTTACTTTAGGCATTTTTTTCCTTCTAAGTGTTCTATTCTATTGCCAGCCTATTAAAACCCATTTCCAACCATTTTTTATTTGTCAAGGTCCTTCATGAGTTATTTCTCTTCTTCTTGCAAAGAGACCTGCATTGAGTTGTCTCTGACTAGAATGGCTTGAGTTGTTTGACTATCATGCTGAAGGAATTTTGGAGGTAAGCACAGGTGTCAGGCAATACCTTTTGCTTTCTGGAATCCCAGGATGGAATCTCCAGCCATAAGCAAGGATGCTCATTAGCATTTTTGGATGGAGAGTCTGACTAACAAGATCCTTTCTCGGGAATTAGGAATGACAGTTGCCTAGTGTAGTTATTAGCCGCTGTGGAACCAGACCACGCCAATGACGTGTGGCAGACCGCTCTTCAGAATTCCCCAGTCGGGAGAAGGACCCTGAGCCAGGGTTCTAGAAGCTGCACAGGCAGCTCCTTGACACTTCAGAGAAGCTGGTCTGGCTTACAGATCATGAAAGTGACTCAGGGCTAACACTGGGGAGACTGAAATGGACACAAACATATATACACTAACTTCCTCTTCATGCCAAGCCCCAGAAGATGTTGACTTCCAGGGCAAATAGGTGAAAATGGTCACAGTTAGTTTGAGGTGTTTGACTTATAAGGTGTTGTATCAGTCATCTCACAAATTAAGCAGGATTGATTGGTAGTAAAATAACAAATTAAGCAGTATATGGAAATGTTCACCTGTTAAGAAACTGACCATCGCTAACATGTAGGAATAATTAAAATAATTCCAAACTAATAAAGCTCATTAATACTGAAATCAGGGAGAGACAGTTCATTTAAAGCACATATACGTTGCAATTAAAAGGTGTATTTATTTTTTCACCTCCATTATTCCCTGTGAACATCATGAAAATCCATTTTTACATGTTGATATGAGTTTATTTCTCATTACAAACAGAATGTTTATCATGAATAAGTCAAAGAGATAGAAGAAGAGATATAAAGTTAAAAGGAAAATCATTAAAGGGTTTAGCCTATACCTACTTTTAAAGTTAGTTTTAAAAAGGGGACAGCCATTTTCTATTTACTTTAGGCATTTTTTTCCTTCTAAGTGTTCTATTCTATTGCCAGCCTATTAAAACCCATTTCCAACCATTTTTTATTTGTCAAGGTCCTTCATGAGTTATTTCTCTTCTTCTTGCAAAGAGACCTGCATTGAGTTGTCTCTGACTAGAATGGCTTGAGTTGTTTGACTATCATGCTGAAGGAATTTTGGAGGTAAGCACAGGTGTCAGGCAATACCTTTTGCTTTCTGGAATCCCAGGATGGAATCTCCAGCCATAAGCAAGGATGCTCATTAGCATTTTTGGATGGAGAGTCTGACTAACAAGATCCTTTCTCGGGAATTAGGAATGACAGTTGCCTAGTGTAGTTATTAGCCGCTGTGGAACCAGACCACGCCAATGACGTGTGGCAGACCGCTCTTCAGAATTCCCCAGTCGGGAGAAGGACCCTGAGCCAGGGTTCTAGAAGCTGCACAGGCAGCTCCTTGACACTTCAGAGAAGCTGGTCTGGCTTACAGATCATGAAAGTGACTCAGGGCTAACACTGGGGAGACTGAAATGGACACAAACATATATACACTAACTTCCTCTTCATGCCAAGCCCCAGAAGATGTTGACTTCCAGGGCAAATAGGTGAAAATGGTCACAGTTAGTTTGAGGTGTTTGACTTATAAGGTGTTGTATCAGTCATCTCACAAATTAAGCAGGATTGATTGGTAGTAAAATAACAAATTAAGCAGTATATGGAAATGTTCACCTGTTAAGAAACTGACCATCGCTAACATGTAGGAATAATTAAAATAATTCCAAACTAATAAAGCTCATTAATACTGAAATCAGGGAGAGACAGTTCATTTAAAGCACATATACGTTGCAATTAAAAGGTGTATTTATTTTTTCACCTCCATTATTCCCTGTGAACATCATGAAAATCCATTTTTACATGTTGATATGAGTTTATTTCTCATTACAAACAGAATGTTTATCATGAATAAGTCAAAGAGATAGAAGAAGAGATATAAAGTTAAAAGGAAAATTCACAAGAAAATTCCAACTGAGATCACTATTGTTAAGAATTTTGTCAACATTCTTACAGACTCTTCTGTATGTATACAATAGATCTCAGTATACAGTAGATACTGGTATAATAATTTTGCCTTTGACACCAAGTTGAGACATTGTACTATATAACAGTCAATAAATATCTTTTTTTTCCCTACTACTTAGGCAGGAAATTCTGTTCACTTAGCATTTTCTTCTCTTTCTACCTGATTATTCAGGTTATGGTATTTACTCCTAAAGAAAGAGGAATAGGAAGAAAGTGTGAAAATCACTCATTCATGTCCGATTCTTTGCAACTCCATGAACTGTAGCCTGCCAGGCAACAGAATCCATCCCAGTAGCCATGGGATTCTCCGGGCAAGAATACTGGAGTGGGTAGCCTATCTCATCTCCAGGGGATCTTCCCAACCCAGAAATTGAACACAGGTCTCATGAATTGCCAGTGGATTCTTTACCAGCTAAGCCACCTGGAAAGAGGGGTTGATCAATTTGGGAGCAAAGTTTGTGGCTGAGATTGGAAAAGTTGCAGGGGAAAGAGACGCTTCAGGAAGGAGCTGGTACAGTGTGAAAGAGAACAGGATGAAAAAGGTGGGGTGCAGAAGATATTTTAAGATATGATGCTGTGAGTTGGAGCTTTATGTTCTTCAATGTTTTCTGAAAAGGGGTCCAAGCCCCAGAAGATGTTGACTTCCAGGGCAAATAGGTGAAAATGGTCACAGTTAGTTTGAGGTGTTTGACTTATAAGGTGTTGTATCAGTCATCTCACAAATTAAGCAGGATTGATTGGTAGTAAAATAACAAATTAAGCAGTATATGGAAATGTTCACCTGTTAAGAAACTGACCATCGCTAACATGTAGGAATAATTAAAATAATTCCAAACTAATAAAGCTCATTAATACTGAAATCAGGGAGAGACAGTTCATTTAAAGCACATATACGTTGCAATTAAAAGGTGTATTTATTTTTTCACCTCCATTATTCCCTGTGAACATCATGAAAATCCATTTTTACATGTTGATATGAGTTTATTTCTCATTACAAACAGAATGTTTATCATGAATAAGTCAAAGAGATAGAAGAAGAGATATAAAGTTAAAAGGAAAATTCACAAGAAAATTCCAACTGAGATCACTATTGTTAAGAATTTTGTCAACATTCTTACAGACTCTTCTGTATGTATACAATAGATCTCAGTATACAGTAGATACTGGTATAATAATTTTGCCTTTGACACCAAGTTGAGACATTGTACTATATAACAGTCAATAAATATCTTTTTTTTCCCTACTACTTAGGCAGGAAATTCTGTTCACTTAGCATTTTCTTCTCTTTCTACCTGATTATTCAGGTTATGGTATTTACTCCTAAAGAAAGAGGAATAGGAAGAAAGTGTGAAAATCACTCATTCATGTCCGATTCTTTGCAACTCCATGAACTGTAGCCTGCCAGGCAACAGAATCCATCCCAGTAGCCATGGGATTCTCCGGGCAAGAATACTGGAGTGGGTAGCCTATCTCATCTCCAGGGGATCTTCCCAACCCAGAAATTGAACACAGGTCTCATGAATTGCCAGTGGATTCTTTACCAGCTAAGCCACCTGGAAAGAGGGGTTGATCAATTTGGGAGCAAAGTTTGTGGCTGAGATTGGAAAAGTTGCAGGGGAAAGAGACGCTTCAGGAAGGAGCTGGTACAGTGTGAAAGAGAACAGGATGAAAAAGGTGGGGTGCAGAAGATATTTTAAGATATGATGCTGTGAGTTGGAGCTTTATGTTCTTCAATGTTTTCTGAAAGTTGAGAGCAAAGACTGAGATTGCTCACTCTGTTAAGTCTTTTAGTAGCAGGGTTGTTTCTGGGAAGGTCGTAGGGCTGAGACTGCATCACAGTGGGATCTGAGATTTATTTGATTTATGTACAAATGGGATTATATCAACTGTGTGTGTGTGTATGTGTGTTAGTCGCTTAGCCATATCCAACTCTTTGCAACCCCATGGACTGTAGCCCGCCAGGCTCCTCTGTCCATGGAATTCTCCAGGCAAGAACACTGGAGTGGGTTGCCCTTTTCTTCTTTAGATCTTCCTGATCAGGGATTGAACCTGGGTCTCCTGTATTGCAGGCATATTCTTTACCATCTGAGCTATAGTGAAGTAATTTCTTTTCTCTAAAAACTATGTCACATGGGCTTCCCTGGTGGTCCAGTGGGTAAGGACACCGCCTTGCAGTGCAAGGGGCGCTGGTTCAATCCCTGGCCTGGGAAGATCCCATGTGCCGCGGAGCGGCTGGACCGATATGTTCAATTACCGAGCCGGAGCTCTGAAGCGCATGCGCCCAGAGCCGGTGCTCTGTGACAACAGAGGCCACCGTGATGGGAGGCCCACAGGAGCCAAAGAACAAAGAAGGATGAATATAGAGAAATGAGACCAATAGAAGTGGCCCACCCACCCCTGCTCCCTCCCCAAAACGCCCCCTCTACAAAAAAAAAAAAACAAACAAACAAACTATGTCACAGTGTTTCTTCTCAATTCAACAAATGTAAATCTCTGAGATTCTCTTCAGTGGAGGTGAAGCTTCTCTGGGGGGGATACATTCCCTCTTCCTAAACTGGGTCTGTGTTCACGGATGTTTACGTTTCTAATGGTGATGAACATCTTTGTATATCTTGGTATATTTAATGTGACTCTTGCACTGGAATAGGCTATTTACTAAGTATAGTATTTTACACTTTAAATTTTATTACATAATGCCAAAAAAGTCATACTAATTTGTATCCCCTTGGTGTGTAAAAGTCCCATAGCCACTCAAACTCATTCATATCATCTTATTTTTGGGTGAGGATTATCACAATTTGGACAACATATCTACAGCATAGATCTAAAGAGGCATAAACCCAGGAAGACTGAGGAACTCTCATTTAAGATGTTAGAACTGAGTGGTTCTAGTCTGGTGACCATCTACAGGTGTCCCATGTCCAGAAAAGCCAAATGACAATGATATTCGTTAGGCTGCACGGGGGACTGAGCGGCCCAGAAGATAAAAGCAGATACTGAAAAGTGGAGAATGAAACTATTTTCAGTTCAGCTTATCTGTGTGGCTGGGGTGCACACCATGGTGATAGGATGATGTGTATAAAAGTACTTTGTGGGGCCTCCCTGGTGGTCTAGTGGTTAGGAATCCACCTTGCAATGTAGGGGACACTGCGGTGCAGGGTTCAACCCCTGGTCTGGCGTTGAACCACACGCCACGGGGCAGCCAGGACCCTGTGACACAACTACCGAAGCCCTCAGGCCTGGAGACCCTGCTCCACAACAAGGGAAGCCACCTCCGTGAGAAGTCCACGCACCGCAGCCAGAGAATAGCCCCTTGCTCGTTGCAGCTAGAGAAAGCCTGTGCGTAGCAATGAGGCCCCAGGACAAGCCAATATAAATAAATAAATACTTTTAAAAGTACTTTGCACATTGCTAAAGACAGAGGTATCGCTTGGGAAAATAACTGCCCCCTTCATCTGTACTGACGTGAAAACTCTGGGCGTTTAGCTAATGGAAGAATTATAAACCCTGTGGTTTGACCTTGCATTTCAGTGTCATTTTTATCTTTTGCAATCTGAGAGCCAAGTTCCCAGTAAATGAAGCACTTATTACAAGAAAGTGCTGACAGGGTCATTGCCAATCTGGACCATGTTTCCCTGTGATATCCTGATGATTCAAAGCCAGAACAACTATAGACAGTATCTCCATCTGTCAGTTCGCGTTCCCGGGTTGCCTCTGATCTTGGCCTAGGAGGCTTGTTGATTCTATGGGTATGTATGTTCATTTTGTCTGTAGAAATATGGTTCAAGACAGTCCCCTCTGAGTTTCGTTCACCAGCTCAGGTCTTGCCTGACACCTCAGGATTTCAGTCACCAAGCAGCTATGCTTAACCGTGTCTGTTAGTCCTTGCCCAAGAAACCCATCTGAGTTGGCAGTACTTCTGAAAACACCAGTGAGACTAAATTACAAATGGAGACAGTGTCTGAGCTAAAATAAACCGTCACCAGACCAAAGCTCTCTGTTTCCATGTTCTTTTTTTCTGTAAGAAAAACGGAACTAGATCTGACCTTATTCTTTGGTGAGATTTGTTCCAATCTTCTGAAAAGCATGTATCCCAGAATTTCTGTTCAGCAATAAGAAGCAGGGGTGCACTTCAGTTGTCTGCTTGTAGTAAGATTCAAATCCAATTTCTGCAGTTCTGCCTTTGGTATTTTATTTTGAACTAGAATAGCACAGAAAAAAATGGATTGAGGACTTGGTAATTGGAGCATGTCTTCTGTTGCCTGGTTACTGGGACCTTCTGGAAATTAGATTTTCAGGATGCTTACATGCACAGAACAGCAAACAAAACTCTTACCTCACTCGTAATTCCTCTGTGAGGACACGGCAACCTCTAAGGCTGGAAACCTAGATGAAAGAGGAAAATAATAATAAATAATAATTATTTTCAACTATGTCTGCCCCTAAGAGATCCCAGAGATGCTGTCAACAGGAAGTGTTGCATTCAGTATGATGAACTGCATCCTACTTTAATGCTGGGGACCCTCAGACGAGTATACACTGATTTATTTATCTTCAAGAGCTGCGCCTTCAATCTGTAGGAGACGAGGGCCTTTTTTAGGTCTTGGAAAAAGTAAAATAGAGGCAGGCTTTCAAGTATCCCTAAGGAGGGCGCTGTAGGATTTGTGTTAGAAATGGACTTGAAAACGGGAGCTGAGCAGGTGAGGGATGTACACAGGCTGATCCTCCTCCATCAGCTAATTTAGAACTAAGCTTCTGCCAAATGATGCTTTTAGCTCAGCATCGTCCTTGCCCCTTTCTGTGTTCTCTCCTGAATCATGGGAGAGAAATCTAAAATGTCACTTTCCTGAATTCCTTTCCAGTAGAATTCTGGGTTCCATCTGCCAATGGTAGGAACTCAGGTGAGATTATGGAGGAGAAGAGCAGGTGTTTTCCCCTGTGACAGCCATGGGTAGGGAGCTAAGATCACTGTTTATGCTTCCCTACGCCAGAGTGTTGGGTGGAGGGTGGACTGTCCTTTAGACAGGAAGCTGAGGTCATTGACAATGGGCTCCCTGCCATCCCTGCATCTTCACAGTCTCCTAGAGTGGATGCTTGATCTTTGCTCCCTCATTTCTTCCCAATTCTTTCTAGTTTTATGTATTACATAATCTGTCCACTCAAAATGCATCGTTATCCCCACCCCACCCACCAAATAATCCTGAATGCCACAAAGGTACAGAAATAAAGGCCCAATACTTTGGTTACCAAAGTTAATAAATCTGAAGTTTCATTATCACCAAACTGTAGACCAATATATGGGTTACAGACATAAAAAACACATACAGTATAATTTCTATAATGTTCAAAAGCAGAGTAACTGATGGAGGTAGAATTAAGGACAGAGGTTAGGTTTGCAGAGGATCAAAAGGGTTGTGACTGGGTGAGCCACGAGGCAGGATTTGAATGCTGGTGATGTCTGATTTCTTCATCAAAGTGGTTTTTAGATGGCTGAGTGCTTTTTGTTATAATTCTTTAAGCAAGAGCACTATAATTTATGATTTTCTTATATAGATGCTCAACTTTAATAAAGTATGTATTTAAAAAATTTAAGGCTCATAGAAAGTCTCATTTTTTTAATTTCGAGCATAAGAACGACAACGTTACCTTAAGTTCATTCTCACTCTTTCACAGTTGCTACAACTGAGGCAGCAAGAGATCCACTTAACGTAGCCAAGGTCTGCCTTCAAGCTCAGGCTTCTATCCACCTATAATCTGATGTAATTGTTAAAATTCTCAGTCAGGTTTCTCTAATTATTCTTTTTCCCAGTTAAAAAAAAATTATGGTTAAATCAAAATCACCATTACATAAACATAGGTAAGAGGAATCAGTCTGAGCTAATTTGTCATCTCAGCCATTAGTTAAGAAATGTCAGGCTCTCCAGTGAAAAGGCCTATGGGTAAGATGGACAGAGAACATGCAGACCTTGCCAAGGTATTTAAAATGTAGGAATAGGAAGCAGAGACGTTACTTTAACAATGGGCTGTTGTGAACTGGATGAGGCTCTAACTCAAGAAAAAAAGACAAAACGTCACCAAGAAAAGTTCATTGAATACTGCTTGAAAACCCACACCAAGTCTGTCCACTTGTTTATTTCCCACAGCCTCTACCACCACGGAGTGGCCTAGATGGTTCTCTCTCAGGTCTTGTGATTCCTAAGGCCTGATGGACCCATCCACTCAGCGTTACCTCTTCTTGTCCAGAGAGTCTGGGCTGACCCACGAATGCCCACTGAATGAACCTGGACCTTTATTAAGGGAGGGGTGTCCCTGGAGAGCTGTGGATTCATGGTTAACAAAGGATAAGAACTTTCTTCTTTTGGTGGCGTTCTCTCTTGCCCCAGACAACTCTCACTAGAATCAAAATCTTTATATATTTCAGGACATCATAGGTTTATTACAACACACATATGGTTTTTAAATCTTTTATACTTTGGCCAGCTGATGTGAAGAGACGATTCATTGGAAAAGGTCCTGATGCTGGAAAAAACTGAAGGCAGAAAGAAAAGGCTGGATGCCATCACTGACATGAATTTGAGCAAGCTTCAGGAGAAGGTGAAGGATGGGGAAGCCTGGGTGCCGCAGTCCATGGGGTCACAAAGAGTCAGACACTGAACTGAACTGAATCCATGACTTTTAGAAATCAGCAATCGTGTGAGTTTGGGGGCTCATTGGTTTTTTCTGAACTCACATCCAGCATTATTAAGAAAAGACTACTTCTTGTCATCTATTTATTCACCTGGGTTTGCTGCTGAGGTTGTATGATGAATAAGATGTAGTCTCCATCCCCAAGAAGCTCTTGATAGGTTGCAGAACAGTCATGCAAAATGAGAGTTCCATTATAGGAATGAATTTTGGTGCTGGTTAAAGCACCAAAATTTACATCCTATGACTTTCTCTTTTTTTAAAACTTTTATTTCACTTTTAACTTTTACAGAGTTTTGTTGTTTATAGATATGTATGTTCTCAGATTAGTCACATGTATACCCCCCATCCCACCCCTCCAGACCGTCATACAGCACCCGTGAAGGATTTGCTTTTCTCACCGAGCAATGACTATAACCATTTTCTTCACATATGATAGTACAGGCCTTCAAGCTACTTCCTTTACGCCTCTCACCCACTGTTCCTTCCCCACAATGTCCATATGCCCACTGTCCATGTCTTATCCTATGACTTTTAAATTCTGTTTTCCTTGTAGCTCTTTGTTGTTGACCATCCAGCATAAGGCTAACTTCTATTTTGATTAGGACCTTCCCTAGTGGTTCAGCAGTAAAGAATCGAATTGTAATGCAGAAGCCTCAGAGATACGGGTTCAATCCCTGGGTCAGGAAGATTCCCTGGAGAAGGGAATGGCAGCCCACTCTAGTACTCTTGTCTAGAGAATCCCATGGACAGAGGAACCTGGCGGGGTACAGTGCAAAGGGTCACAGAGTTGAACACGACTGAAGCAACTTAGCACGTACACACTTTTTGATTAAAGAATTATTTTTAGAGAATTCATCTTGCTTGATTTAATTTAAATGTATTCAGCCTGGGCATAGTTTAGGAGCATCCCAAGTTCAGAAGATGAAAAGAATGAACATACATATAAGAACTGGGCTGGGACTTCTTGCTTGAAATTGATAATAATTAAAAGTCCTAGGAGTAGGGAATTTTCTATCAAGAAGCTCCTACAAGGGTGATTTGTAAACTAAGTTTGAGAAGGTTCTGAGAGACGTATTGGTGTTGTGTTGAAAGAAAGGACAAAGATAATGTTTAATATGTTTGTCACCTGTCTATCATCAGATGATACTTCAGTGATACAGCTCGGAGCATGGAAATTTAAGGCAGTTTCTTAAGTTTCTTAGTTTCTGTACCTTTCCAGAGCAGAGATTTTCTATCCTAAATCAAGAGGTATTTCTGATTTTCTGTCTGGAAGATAAATTAGCTGCCAAATTTGATCAGAGACTGAGCCAAAGATTCTCAGTCAATATTTTAAACTTAAAATAATTTTGGGTGGGGTCGTCTGGGAGAGGGGTGGTGGAGGGATGGGGGTCAGGGATATACATATGACTAATCTGGGATTATGCATATCTGTAAACAACAAAACACTGAAAAGGAAAATTAAAAAAAAAAAAAGAAAAAAAACCCTTTAAAGTCAAGTTAATATTTTAAACTTAATATTTGTTGCCGTTGGACTCAAACAAATCAGAATTTGGTTTAAAATTTTGCTGCAGGACTCTCCTTCAGTCCTGATGGAATGATCTGGTGATGAATATCCAAAAGATCAGGAGTCAGAGGTCATGTGTCTTGGGTTGGATGATGAGAGTGGAAAGAACTGGATGGACATTGGGGGTTGCCACCCTGAGTAAAGGAGAAGCCATTGCTTGGCTCTCTAATCACTATAAGTAGGGCTGCATGTCTAGTGGGTTCAAAAGAACCTACTTTCAATAGAAGCTGGAAATCCTCATATGTCTTTGGCTTTTCCTAATTTTTAATTATTGTCAATTAATTTTAAAAAAATAGAAAAAGGTAAAAGAAAAATAATTTTGTTTCCAGCTAGGACCTAGAAGCATGTGAAATCCCTTTGCTTCCATAGTAACAAAAATCCATACAAAATTTAAATAATAATTTTCCATAGGGCAAGGAAAGAGCAGTGGATACAAGGAAGCCTTGAAGAACAGAAGTGGCTCAGTAATTCTCCCTCCAAACCAAATTTTGCCAAGAAGGCAACAGCCAAGGAGGAGGATGGTAAATAGAGTGCAAATGACAGAAACCCATGTTCCCATGGTAACTGAATTCCAGAACCCTGACTGAGTTGACTCTAAAGGTGAACCAAAAATGCCTACAAACTTTCTTGTAGCTCAAATCCTGAAAATCAAAAAGGCAGTGGCAAGGAAAGTGGGGTTGTGCTCAACATCACAGAAATGCACATTAAAACCACAATGAGATGTAATTTCAGAGTCACATGAACAGCTAAAATTAAGTATGACATCAAATGCTGGCAAGAAGGTGGAACCACTGGGACCTTTACACCCCACTGGCGAGTATAACTGCTTTGGAGCACTCACTGGCAGTTTCCTAGAGTGTTATGTATACCTACTCATGGCAAAGACATTCTTTTCCTATGCATATAAAAAGTTTATCCACAAAAGACTGTACAGTAATGTTCTTTATAGCAGCTTTAGTCATAGTAGCTAAAAATACTCCTGAAATTATAAGCTTGTTAAAAATGTAAGCACCTGGGACTCCAGGCACACATTTTAGGAATCAGGAATGATATTGAGAAACCTGGGACTCCAGGACCGAACAGTGTTTAAAATTTTGCTGCAGGACTCTCCTTCAGTCCTGATGGAATGATCTGGTGATGAATATCCAAAAGATCAGGAGTCAGAGGTCATGTGTCTTGGGTTGGATGATAGAGTGGAAAGAACTGGATGGACATTGGGGGTTGCCACCCTGAGTAAAGGAGAAGCCATTGCTTGGCTCTCTAATCACTATAAGTAGGGCTGCATGTCTAGTGGGTTCAAAAGAACCTACTTTCAATAGAAGCTGGAAATCCTCATATGTCTTTGGCTTTTCCTAATTTTTAATTATTGTCAATTAATTTTAAAAAAATAGAAAAAGGTAAAAGAAAAATAATTTTGTTTCCAGCTAGGACCTAGAAGCATGTGAAATCCCTTTGCTTCCATAGTAACAAAAATCCATACAAAATTTAAATAATAATTTTCCATAGGGCAAGGAAAGAGCAGTGGATACAAGGAAGCCTTGAAGAACAGAAGTGGCTCAGTAATTCTCCCTCCAAACCAAATTTTGCCAAGAAGGCAACAGCCAAGGAGGAGGATGGTAAATAGAGTGCAAATGACAGAAACCCATGTTCCCATGGTAACTGAATTCCAGAACCCTGACTGAGTTGACTCTAAAGGTGAACCAAAAATGCCTACAAACTTTCTTGTAGCTCAAATCCTGAAAATCAAAAAGGCAGTGGCAAGGAAAGTGGGGTTGTGCTCAACATCACAGAAATGCACATTAAAACCACAATGAGATGTAATTTCAGAGTCACATGAACAGCTAAAATTAAGTATGACATCAAATGCTGGCAAGAAGGTGGAACCACTGGGACCTTTACACCCCACTGGCGAGTATAACTGCTTTGGAGCACTCACTGGCAGTTTCCTAGAGTGTTATGTATACCTACTCATGGCAAAGACATTCTTTTCCTATGCATATAAAAAGTTTATCCACAAAAGACTGTACAGTAATGTTCTTTATAGCAGCTTTAGTCATAGTAGCTAAAAATACTCCTGAAATTATAAGCTTGTTAAAAATGTAAGCACCTGGGACTCCAGGCACACATTTTAGGAATCAGGAATGATATTGAGAAACACTGGTGATTGCTACCATCAAGGGACCACTGAATTCAGTAATTCTGTAGTGGATATGTTTCCCTTTCTCAAGAAATGCATTAGGAGTCTTTGCACTTAAAATACCTGGGCATCTAAGGGTCAGGTGGCGAACTTTGCTTCCATTGGGTAACATCTGGTTGTGCAAGTGGCACTTTTTTCTTTTCAGTGCTCTTTAATAAATGGCAAATGTTTTACTCCTGGCAATCAATACTGGGGAGTAGTCTGCTTCCTAGCTTGCATGGGTCCCTAGGGCTAAAATAAATCTGAAGCCCTTCTCCACAGAAACACATTTAGCAAAAAACCCAAACCTTTCAGCAAGTCACTGAGACAAATTGCATCTCAATAATAGTCCCTCATCTTCCAAACAGCTGGGCTGGAGGGTTTTGGGGGAGTGCACATCTGAGCCCCGGGGTAGGAGGCGGGTGGGGATGCAATTTCATAGGGTCTAGCCCATGAGCTGCCATGTCAACCCACATTTGCACTGTTTCTTCCTATTCAGTGAGGTGAAAGTAGAAAAAAGTGTTTTTCTTCAAACGTTTTTCCTGATCACTTTCATGTGATGGCATCTTTCCATCTTGCACACAAAGTCTAAGCACAAAGAACAGACTTCATTTCTGCGCTACTGATTGAAAGAGAGAAGATGTGCCAAGTACCATAGGAACTTCCATCTAAAGAGGCTAATCATCTTTTATTTATGCTGAAGAAATAACAAAGCAGGGGTGTGTGTGTGCTCAGTCATGTCCAACTCTCTGCAACCCTATGGACTGCCAAAGTCCTATGGACTACACCTATGGACTGCCAGGCTCCTCTGTCCATGGGGTTCTCCAGGCAAGAACACTGGAGTGGGTTGCCATTTCCTTCTCCAGGAGATCTTTCCAACCCAGAGATTGAACCCACATCTAGGACATCTCCTTCCTTGGCAGGTGGATTCTTTATCACTGAGTGACCACACAAGCGTAGGTAAAATGGATTTTCTAAGTCTCCCTTGTAGGTTTCAGGTATGTGCCTTTAGCAGTCAAGGGAAAAAAAACTTGTTAAAATGTAAGCACCTGGGACTCCAGGCACACATTTTAGGAATCAGGAATGATATTGAGAAACACTGGTGATTGCTACCATCAAGGGACCACTGAATTCAGTAATTCTGTAGTGGATATGTTTCCCTTTCTCAAGAAATGCATTAGGAGTCTTTGCACTTAAAATACCTGGGCATCTAAGGGTCAGGTGGCGAACTTTGCTTCCATTGGGTAACATCTGGTTGTGCAAGTGGCACTTTTTTCTTTTCAGTGCTCTTTAATAAATGGCAAATGTTTTACTCCTGGCAATCAATACTGGGGAGTAGTCTGCTTCCTAGCTTGCATGGGTCCCTAGGGCTAAAATAAATCTGAAGCCCTTCTCCACAGAAACACATTTAGCAAAAACCAAGCCTTTCAGCAAGTCACTGAGACAAATTGCATCTCAATAATAGTCCCTCATCTTCCAAACAGCTGGGCTGGAGGGTTTTGGGGGAGTGCACATCTGAGCCCCGGGGTAGGAGGCGGGTGGGGATGCAATTTCATAGGGTCTAGCCCATGAGCTGCCATGTCAACCCACATTTGCACTGTTTCTTCCTATTCAGTGAGGTGAAAGTAGAAAAAAGTGTTTTTCTTCAAACGTTTTTCCTGATCACTTTCATGTGATGGCATCTTTCCATCTTGCACACAAAGTCTAAGCACAAAGAACAGACTTCATTTCTGCGCTACTGATTGAAAGAGAGAAGATGTGCCAAGTACCATAGGAACTTCCATCTAAAGAGGCTAATCATCTTTTATTTATGCTGAAGAAATAACAAAGCGGGGGTGTGTGTGTGCTCAGTCATGTCCAACTCTCTGCAACCCTATGGACTGCCAAAGTCCTATGGACTACACCTATGGACTGCCAGGCTCCTCTGTCCATGGGGTTCTCCAGGCAAGAACACTGGAGTGGGTTGCCATTTCCTTCTCCAGGAGATCTTTCCAACCCAGAGATTGAACCCACATCTAGGACATCTCCTTCCTTGGCAGGTGGATTCTTTATCACTGAGTGACCACACAAGACGTAGGTAAAATGGATTTTTTTTCTAAGTCTCCCTTGTAGGTATGCAGGTATGTGCCTTTGTGTGCATGTGTGTACACCCACAGATGTGAACCAAGCTGAGGTTAGTGCCCTCCAGATTACAATGGGAGGCCTGGAGCATTCCCTATGGACTCAGGGACATGACTGTGTAAGGATATATAGAGCAATGGCTGTCAGATTGCTGTCTGTCCTTTTCTTTGATAGTAGCCTGGCTAGTGTGCTGAGGCCCTGGGAGAAGTGTTGCTGTAGGTACTGAAGTCTAGCCTGGTTAAGCCTGCAAGGCTGATGGGTGGGAGTGAATCTCAAAAGTCCATCAACCTTGCCAACTCACCTTCAAATGGAAGACAAGCCATGCTGACTCAACAAATAGCTGTGTCACCTGGCGGGAAAGGCAGCCAGAGGAAGTGAAGGAAGATGGAAAGGATAGGAGAGCACTGTCTACACGGGAAGAACTGATGACTTGTTAGGTCCGACTCCTGTCAACAATCAAGGCAATTTGTCCTGGTGTCATCTTAATTACCTTCTATGTAAAGAAGAAAAATGGCGTAAGCAGCAACAATTAATTTGTACTGTCATTTGGTTATTATTTTTTCTTTCTAGGAATTCTTCTGACTCACAAACATACGATATAACCATCTGTTTTCCACTAAAGATGACTTCTGTTAGATTCATCCATTTCTGTCTCCTCAGAAAAGGTACTAACATCACTAATATTGACATCTGTGTGTGTGTTGGGGGGTGACATTTGGAGGTTTTTCTTTTGCACATAGGTAAGTTTTTTTGTGTCTCCTAAGGGAAGTCTTCAAATTTCTCTTGCTTTCTGGTCTTCAAACTCCAATGGTCGATCGCACTTAGATGCTTGGCAGAAATCAGAGCTAAAATTACCTTACTCTGGGGGCTTAGAAGGAAAGAGAACCTTTTTCAAGGTGATGATGAGGAACTCACATGAATCAATACTTCAGAGGAAATGTGGGTTCTCACCTGGCTTGGCATCATTCTTAGAAGTGACGTCACTTATCCACTCCGCTTTGACTTCTTTTCTAAGGAAACAAAAAGAGTAGTGCATGCCAACTCTTTTTGGAAAGGAAGAAAACAAATGAACATGATCATCTTCTGTTTTTATACTTTCTGATTTCCCCTTTTTTGGCTATTTCATACTCTCTAATAAAGGGCCACTGGGGATATTTAATCTATTTACCGCTTACTTAGTGTCATTTAAAAAAAAAAAAAAAAAACCAACAGTCATCCATTGATTCAACAGCTTCTGCTGATGTCTGGGTAGGAATTATACCTGCCAGGTGTAGCCGGGAGCAGTGGGCAGGGCCAGGTGGTGATCTGCTCAGACGCGGTCATCTGGAGTAAGTTGTGTCTGAAATCAGGAGAGGGGGGGCACCTGTTTGGAACATGATATAATAGGTGGATTATAAGTGGCTTCTTTAATCTCTCGTCCCACGCAGGTCCTTCACTCTTTGCCTTTGGCTCCTAAGGACACTGAGCCCTCCTGTTTTCTACACATGCTTGAACCAACAGGGCAGGAAGTGGAGGACCTGCATGCTCTGATCAACCTCCCAGCCCTCCCAGAGACCCGCACCTTCACTCCCCACTCCCCGTAAAACCTGGCATCCTGTCCTGTGCAGAGTAAGGACTACACTATCTGTTGAACCAGTGAGGACGCAGAAAAAAAGCCAGTTCACTTGTGTGTGGTGTCTCTGCTCTCCCACTTTGAGGCTGAGTGAAGCCGAGCCAGAGAGCATTCTCTGACAGAGCTGAAAGCCAGCAGGCACTTGTTTTATGCCCTGGAGAAGGAGCAAGGGAATCTGAAACAAAGCCTCCACGCCGGGCCCGGAACTGCTAGGGCCAGAAAAGGTACTAACATCACTAATATTGACATCTGTGTGTGTGTTGGGGGGTGACATTTGGAGGTTTTTCTTTTGCACATAGGTAAGTTTTTTTGTGTCTCCTAAGGGAAGTCTTCAAATTTCTCTTGCTTTCTGGTCTTCAAACTCCAATGGTCGATCGCACTTAGATGCTTGGCAGAAATCAGAGCTAAAATTACCTTACTCTGGGGGCTTAGAAGGAAAGAGAACCTTTTTCAAGGTGATGATGAGGAACTCACATGAATCAATACTTCAGAGGAAATGTGGGTTCTCACCTGGCTTGGCATCATTCTTAGAAGTGACGTCACTTATCCACTCCGCTTTGACTTCTTTTCTAAGGAAACAAAAAGAGTAGTGCATGCCAACTCTTTTTGGAAAGGAAGAAAACAAATGAACATGATCATCTTCTGTTTTTATACTTTCTGATTTCCCCTTTTTTGGCTATTTCATACTCTCTAATAAAGGGCCACTGGGGATATTTAATCTATTTACCGCTTACTTAGTGTCATTTAAAAAAAAAAAAAAAAAACCAACAGTCATCCATTGATTCAACAGCTTCTGCTGATGTCTGGGTAGGAATTATACCTGCCAGGTGTAGCCGGGAGCAGTGGGCAGGGCCAGGTGGTGATCTGCTCAGACGCGGTCATCTGGAGTAAGTTGTGTCTGAAATCAGGAGAGGGGGGGCACCTGTTTGGAACATGATATAATAGGTGGATTATAAGTGGCTTCTTTAATCTCTCGTCCCACGCAGGTCCTTCACTCTTTGCCTTTGGCTCCTAAGGACACTGAGCCCTCCTGTTTTCTACACATGCTTGAACCAACAGGGCAGGAAGTGGAGGACCTGCATGCTCTGATCAACCTCCCAGCCCTCCCAGAGACCCGCACCTTCACTCCCCACTCCCCGTAAAACCTGGCATCCTGTCCTGTGCAGAGTAAGGACTACACTATCTGTTGAACCAGTGAGGACGCAGAAAAAAAGCCAGTTCACTTGTGTGTGGTGTCTCTGCTCTCCCACTTTGAGGCTGAGTGAAGCCGAGCCAGAGAGCATTCTCTGACAGAGCTGAAAGCCAGCAGGCACTTGTTTTATGCCCTGGAGAAGGAGCAAGGGGATCTGAAGCAAAGCCTCCACGCCGAGCCCGGAACTGCTAGGGCCGCTGATAACAGTGTGGTTTTGCGGTAAGGTCAGTGGATCAGACCTCTGAGGAAGGAGGTCCCTTAAGATCCTGAGCTCTCTGCTCTGCTGGCCTGGGCGTCCCTCACAGGAGTGCTGGTGAGGAAGAAGGTGGCAGGCACAGGAGAAAAATTTCTCAGCTCCACTCAGGATTTGGCAATGTTATTAAAGAGACATCTTTAAAAAGCAAATGATAAAAAAAAAAAAAAAAAAAGTTTCTCACTGTGCACTGACTGCACGTGGACTGACTGGAGAATTCTGTGAGCTCAGTCTCAGATGTGGATCTGTGCGCTGCCTGTAGAGTAAGCGCTTCGTGCCCAGAACGGTGAATCCAAGGTCGGTAGTAACACGCAGGGTTCTTCTGACATCTGACTGTCAGGTGCTGTTATGTGGCTCTTTCCTGGCCGGCTCTGTTGTTGGGGGTAGCAGCCTTTGAGAGTCACCTCTTCGGCAGTTCCTTGCTTACTTACAAACGTCCCTGGATGCCCAGCAGGTTCTGTGGTTCCTGTACAAAGCAGATAAGCCACACGGCACTTAGCAACTCACGGTTCTTTAGAGAGGAACAATGTGGAGATACTAGCTGTCATTTTTATCACTTGAGTCCAAAGAAGCGCCTGAGAATCTATAACCCGTGACACTAAACGTATAACACAACACAAGAGCAGTTAATCTTTCAAGGAGATTATCTGCTTATCAGCTCTCTGGAGAAGCCAAGGGAAAACCTGTTTTGGAGTTTTCTCTTTTCCGGCCTACCAAAGTTTCGCTGTTGTGTCAGCACCGGCTCCCCTCCTTGCCCTGGAGTCTTTCTGAAGGCTCTTCCCTGCTCTTCGCTTACCCTCTTCTCACTGAACCACTTTCCATGCCTTTAAATGTTAACATTTAAAACATGCCCTCAGGGCTTCCCCTGGTGGTCCAGTGGATAAGGACACCGCCTTGCAGTGCAAGGGGCGCCGGTTCCATCCCTGGCCTGGGAAGATCCCACATGCCGTGGAGCGGCTGGACTGATGTGTCCAATCACCGAGCCGGAGCTCTGGAGCGCATGAGCCCACAGCCGGTGCTCTGCGACAAAAGAGGCCACTGCAATGGGAGGCCCACGGGAGCCAAAGAACAAAGACAGATGAAAATAGATAAATGAAAGGCCAATAGAAGTGGCCCGCCCGCTCCCCTCTCTCCCCAACCTGACCTCAGCCCAAAAATAAATAAATAAATAAATCTTAAAAGAAAGATAAAAATAAAAATAAAACATGGCCTCAAGGCTTCCGACTCCTAGAAGACTTTTCAGAAAACGCCTCTCTAATTCTTCACTTCCGTTGGTTCAGCCAGAACTGGGCTGAAGTCATTAAGAAGCCATATCTGTGATTTCTGCTCATCATTTGCATGCTGTCGTGTCTTCGCATTTAAATTTGACTTTGTATCTGTCCCAGGTGGGCAAGGAAGATCTTTGATGTTAATGGGCTCTAACAGATCCAAGAAATGGAGGGGTAGCCTGAACTTGGCAGAGAGGAAGTGAGACATGAAGGCCTGAGGGTGGCTGAAGAGAAGGCACCATGATCCCAGGGGACTGCGCTCCACTGAATGCTTCCTGTTCACGTGTAATAGAGAACAGCAGGGACTCGATGCCTCAACATTCACCATCTGACGGCTGTTTCCTGCTTGGAGCTCTCACTCAGTCCAGCTCCTGGAAGGCATATGCCCTGTGGACTAGAAGTTCCAATTAGAGGGGAATTATGTCTTTAAAAAAAATACAGTGTCCAGAAATATAACATAACTAAATAAAATTCAGTACTAAAGGCAGGAAGAAACACCTGTCTTCTAACGCTTAGCTGAAATAGCTTCTCCTCCAGGACCCGGGACACATTTTGTTCAGTTCCCTCACTGAAGACAGACTGGAAAAATGAGAAGCAGTTGAGTTGGGGAGATCAATTATTCTATCATTGTATCAAATGTGGCAATGCTTTAAATGTAGGAGTAGATGCACATTATCTGGGGACTAGGAGCTGAGAGGCTGCATAGGATAAAAGCAGAGAGCAAAAACAAAATGTTCTTGAGTCAGTTATTAATCATTCCCCCAGACAAAAGATAACCCTGTGTTATAAGCATTCAGGCTATGGAGTGAAAGATGCATTTTACATTCTCTTGTACAGCAAGGGCATAATCTGACCCAGGTGTAACCCAACCTGTGAATAAAAAAAGGTGCTTTATAACAGGATTGAATTGTTCTTGTCTGGAATTTTGTCCCTAGTTGCTGTTGTGGGATTTAATTAATTCTTACCCAGAGGTCAGTCACTTCAAGGCAGAGGCCATAAAAGGACAAAAAATTATCTCAATGTGGATAGGATTAGATGCAGGCAGTTTTCATTTTATTACAATTATCAATTGTTTAAAGAGCACTGCTGAATGATCTCATTGTATGTGTGCCTTGAGGCTTTCTAGAACAATTTGGAAAATACATTATAGAATAAACCACAAGATTATTAAAATGACTTTTAACAGCATGAGTCCAATTTTCAAAGGAGGTTATAATACCCATGTTTACTCATATTTCATCTTCTTATATAATTATTCACATTTCATATTTCAAGAATAAAAACTATAAAAATGTGTCCCCACCTAATTATCCTACCCCCTCTTCACTTTTTATTTCTGTTCTTTTTATTCTATGAAGCAACTTTCTGGCTGGGCATGTCGATCCTGCTTGGATGCTCTCAACATTCACCATCTGACGGCTGTTTCCTGCTTGGAGCTCTCACTCAGTCCAGCTCCTGGAAGGCATATGCCCTGTGGACTAGAAGTTCCAATTAGAGGGGAATTATGTCTTTAAAAAAAATACAGTGTCCAGAAATATAACATAACTAAATAAAATTCAGTACTAAAGGCAGGAAGAAACACCTGTCTTCTAACGCTTAGCTGAAATAGCTTCTCCTCCAGGACCCGGGACACATTTTGTTCAGTTCCCTCACTGAAGACAGACTGGAAAAATGAGAAGCAGTTGAGTTGGGGAGATCAATTATTCTATCATTGTATCAAATGTGGCAATGCTTTAAATGTAGGAGTAGATGCACATTATCTGGGGACTAGGAGCTGAGAGGCTGCATAGGATAAAAGCAGAGAGCAAAAACAAAATGTTCTTGAGTCAGTTATTAATCATTCCCCCAGACAAAAGATAACCCTGTGTTATAAGCATTCAGGCTATGGAGTGAAAGATGCATTTTACATTCTCTTGTACAGCAAGGGCATAATCTGACCCAGGTGTAACCCAACCTGTGAATAAAAAAAGGTGCTTTATAACAGGATTGAATTGTTCTTGTCTGGAATTTTGTCCCTAGTTGCTGTTGTGGGATTTAATTAATTCTTACCCAGAGGTCAGTCACTTCAAGGCAGAGGCCATAAAAGGACAAAAAATTATCTCAATGTGGATAGGATTAGATGCAGGCAGTTTTCATTTTATTACAATTATCAATTGTTTAAAGAGCACTGCTGAATGATCTCATTGTATGTGTGCCTTGAGGCTTTCTAGAACAATTTGGAAAATACATTATAGAATAAACCACAAGATTATTAAAATGACTTTTAACAGCATGAGTCCAATTTTCAAAGGAGGTTATAATACCCATGTTTACTCATATTTCATCTTCTTATATAATTATTCACATTTCATATTTCAAGAATAAAAACTATAAAAATGTGTCCCCACCTAATTATCCTACCCCCTCTTCACTTTTTATTTCTGTTCTTTTTATTCTATGAAGCAACTTTCTGGCTTCTAGTGAGAGCCCACAGGGGAATTTAATAACAAGAGACTGATCTAGGTGAAAACATCAGAATCCCTCCTTTCGACCTAAACAGACACCTCTCCAAAGAGGACATACAGATGGCCAAAAAACACATGAAACGATGCTCAACCTCGCTTATAATTAGAGAAATGCAAATCAAAACTACAATGAGATATCACCTCACACCCGTCAGAATGGCCATCATCAACAAATCGACAAACAATAAATGCTGGAAAGGGTGCGGAGAAAAGGGAGCAGTCTTGCATTGCTGGTGGGAATGTAAATTGATACAGCCGCTATAGAAGACAGTATGGAGATTCCTTAAAAAACTAAAAATAGAAGCACCATACGACCCAGTAATCCCACTCTTAGGTTTATACTCTGATGAAATCAAATCTGAAAGAAATACCTGTACCCCAATGTTCATTGCAGCTCTCTATACAATAGCTAGAACATGGAAGCAACCTAGATGCCCATCGACGAATGAATGGATACAAAAGCTCTGTTTCATATATACAATGGAATACTACTCAGCTGTTAAAAGAAAGGCAGAAGAATCAGTCCTAATGAGGGGGTTGGATCTAGAACCTATCATAAAAAGTGAAGTCAGTCAGAAAGAGAAGGACAAGTACAATATACTAACACATATATATGGCATCTATTAGGATGGTGATGATGGCACATGCAGTGAAGCGATGGAGAAACAGACATGGCCAGTGGACATATGGACATTGTGGGGAAGGAACAGTGGGTGGGAGACATAAAGGAAGTAGCATGAAGGCCTGTACTATCATAGGTGAAGAAAATAGCTATAGTTATTGCTCGGTGAGAAAAGGGGATCCTGCAGGGGTGCTGTTGACGGTCTGGAGGGGTGTGATGGGGGGGATATACATATGACTAATCTGGGAACATACATATCTGTAAACAACAAAACTCTGTAAAAGTTCAAAGTAAAATAAAAGCTTAAAAAAAAAAAAAGAATCCCTCCTTTCTATATATCTAATTCTTCCCCATCAAGGAATACATTCTCACCATGGTTGGCAAAGGGTTGAATGCATGGTTTCTTCCTACTGCTCCTGTACTGCCTGTTTCTTACCTGTTTCTGCCTCCACGTTCCCTGAAGTGTTAGAAGTTGAGCTGGCACCTCTGATAACTGTCATTGAGAAAGATTAAAAAGAGGATGGAGTCAGGAGCAGCTTCTCCCTGGACATCTGCTGGTGGTTCCTACCCACTGTGATTCCAGGAGGTGAGAAGAGCAGATTGGGTGCCATTTCCCTGGAGAGGTTGCCTGTTGGTAACTTGTTTGAGACCAAGCATATCGACATATTAAATAGGAAACTTGAGGGCTTCCCTGGTGGTCCAGTGGGTAAGGACACCGCCTTGCAGTGCAAGGGGCGCTGGTTCGACCCCTGGCCTGGGAAGATCCCATGTGCCACAGAGTGGCTGGACCAATGTGTCCAACTAATGAGCCGGAGTTCTGGAGTGCATGCGCCCAGAGCCAGTGATCTGCGACGACAGAGGCCACCGCGATGGGAGGCTCACACGGGCCAAAGAACAAAGATGGATGAAAATGGACAAATGAAAGACCAATAGAAGTGGCCCACCGGCTCCCCTCCCTCCTCACCCCTCCCCCACCAAAAATAAATAAATAAATAAATAAATCTTTTTAAATAGTAAACTTGAAATACAGGACATTCTAAATAAAGGTTGCCATTTCATCACTTCATGAATGCATTTTCTTTTCCTTTTCTAATTCCCCCTTTGTATCTGTCTTCCATACTAATTATCATAGGTATATCTCAAATGAAGATCCCTATCACAATCCCTCTTTTATATCTAGACAAAATGTTGGGATGTACAAGGATGGTTTTTCATGAGAATATGACGTAACTTACATGTTTCCACAGCTAAGAGTGCTGGATTCTATCCTCAAGTGTTCAAGTTCAGCAGTGATACTAACTCCTGCACACAACCACACAGAACCTCTGTTTATTCAGTTGCAAAATAGGTATGAAATGATACTTAAGGTCTCTATTTGACAAGGACTGGGTGAGACTGCAGTAAGATAAATAATTGAACACAACTTAAAACAAAATACACACTACAGAAATAGGAAGTACAGTGCATGGTAAAGAGCAGTGTCATAACTTCATCTTGTCTTTTGATTCTTGTTTATTTTTTTGTTTGTTTCTTACTCTTACATTATACCAAGCACATACTCATAGCCAGTATTTATGTTTCAAGCTGTGCTAAGTGGTTTGCATATATTATTTATTTATTTAATTACTGACTACTATTACCATCTCCTTTTTACACATGAGGAATCAAAGGCCTGTTGCTCAAGCTGCTAACGAGGATCTGTAGTGGGCTAAATTGTGCCCTGTAAAAAAAATACATCGAAGTCCTATCCACTGTACTTGTGTAAGTGACAATATATGAAAAAGCATCTTCATAGATGTAATTAAATGGAAGATGGTGAGATGAGGTAATCCTGGGTTCTGGCGGGACCTACACGTAGTGTGAGTGTCCCTATAAGAGACAGATAGACGTACAGACACAGGGGGAACATGATCATGTGGAGATGGAGGCACAGACTGGAGAACGCGGTCACAAGCCTGGACACGCCTGGGGCCACCAGAAACTAATAAGAGACAAGGAAAGAGTCTTCCCTAAAGCCTTCGGAGGGAGCGAGGCCCCGCTGACTGCTTGGGTTAGGGACTCGAAATGTCTGCTACAGTGGGAAACTGCATTTCGGTTATCTTAAACCAGCCGGTCTGTGGTCACGCGTTACAGCAGCTGCAGGACGCCACCCCGGGGCCCACCCCAGGAGTCAGACAGAGTGAATCCGACTCCAGAGTGGAAACACTTGGTCATTTTCTCTTAATTTCCTTTTTTTTTTTTTTTCCCTGAAATTTAAGTAAACTTGGGAGAACAGGAAATTTTCCAACTCAATGTGGTATGATAGTTTCAGTGAAATGAAAGGGTTAAACTGTGGGCCTATGCTCTTACACAAGCTAAGACATCCAAATCATTGCTATGTGGGGATGAGGTTGTTGGAATGCTAACTTTTTCAAAATATCTGGTCCAGAAGTAGCCTACAATATTTAGTTTAACAAAAATTACAAATCAATTTTCGAAAGAGAAAATAGTACATTAACCCTCAGCACAGATAAACAAACTTAATAACAAGTAAATTCAACAAGATAAGCACACAGGAACATTCTACCTAATGAGCCAAGATCTGTGCTGTTATTATCAATAACAATGACAATGTCCATTTGGGATCAATACATATTGTCTTGTGCATTAAAGAGGAAAAATAAAAACAATTCCTTAGGGACACTGGGTTTCTTGGGCCAGAATAAAACTTCTCCGAACAATCTTGTGTTTCTTAGAATGCTTAATATATTTAACTCATGAATACATTTTTGTTCTATAAAATATTCTCCCCATTTTTAGTGCTTTATAATACATCATTAAAAAGCTTTTATGAATATGATTCTGTGGAGTTGAGTAAAGCTCTGGGTGGAGGCTGCATTCTCTCTTCCTGGCCTCTGGGACATGGGCTTTGCACAGTGGCAGCCCCGCTAGACGGCTCAGGAGCCACTCCTTCCCTTCCTCGGAGAGATACAGGGGAGCACTGGGCTTCAGGAGAAGAGCCAGTGAGCCCCACAGCCAGGATCCCAGCGCGCCTCTGAACGCATGAAGAGTGACGACTACGCTTTTTCCTGTTACGCTCAGAAAAACTGAAGCCTGCTGGAGCTAATTCCCTAACTCCATCTCCGAGGTCTCACTTCAACTCTGATTCCGTGTTGGAGATGGGTTTTGCAACCCTTCCCTTGGTTTTGTGTCTGGTCCATCAGATTCAAATGTGCTGACCACAGCCCTTCTTTTCTTCTTCCAATCCGATCTCAATCTGCAGTTTCTCTGCGTTACTCGTGCTATTAAGGGCAACTCCATTCTCTCTGAAATCAAGGCTCACAACTTTGCCATCATCTTTGATCCTGCTCCCCTACTACTGGGCTTCTAACCATTTTATCAAGGGTTATTGATTGTACTCCATAACGCCTTTCATATCTAAGTTGCTCTCTCCGTTCCCACTGTCATTAACTGCCAAGGTCAAGTGCTGATTCTGGTTTCTCCATTGACTATAGAAACAACCCTATCACTGGTACTATGCTTAGACTCTTTCCCACTTAATATATCACACACCTGCGGTCAAAATTTGCCTGTTCTCTAGAATTTTCCACTTCTCTCTTGGGTCTACAAGATACATTTCAACTTCCTTGAGCGGATTGTTGATATCACTCAACCATCTGGTCTCAGAACATGTTTTCAGACTGGCTCTCTGCTCCTGCCCTTCATTTCCTCTTTCTGCAACAGCATTTCCTTCTCACTTCCTGCCTTCTATTATTGCATTTCCGCAGCCTGCAAAACCAGTTCTTCCCACTCTGCATGCCTGAATTTTAGCCCACACAAGCCCCTCTCAGATTCTACTTCTTCCAGGAATCCGGTACTCCCCCCTGAAATAGAGGTAAACTACTCTGTGCATGTTGCCTGCTAAGGCACTTCAGTTGTGACCGACTCTTTTGACTCATGGACTGTAGCCAGCCGGGCTCTTTTGTCTATGTGGGATTTCCCAGGCAAGAAGACTGGAGTGGGTTTCCATTTCCTTCTCCAGGGGATCTTCCTGACCCAGGGATCAAACCTGTGTCTCCTGCATTGTAGGTGGATTCTTTAACACTGGGCCACCAGGAAACCCATTAAGTACCATACTAGGTACCAAACACAGAGAGAAAAGATCCCCTTATAAACAAATAGATACCTCTGAACGCACTGAAGAGTGACGACTACGCTTTTTCCTGTTACGCTCAGAAAACTGAAGCCTGCTGGAGCATCTACCCCGAGGTCTCACTTCAACTCTGATTCCGTGTTGGAGATGGGTTTTGCAACCCTTCCCTTGGTTTTGTGTCTGGTCCATCAGATTCAAATGTGCTGACCACAGCCCTTCTTTTCTTCTTCCAATCCGATCTCAATCTGCAGTTTCTCTGCGTTACTCGTGCTATTAAGGGCAACTCCATTCTCTCTGAAATCAAGGCTCACAACTTTGCCATCATCTTTGATCCTGCTCCCCTACTACTGGGCTTCTAACCATTTTATCAAGGGTTATTGATTGTACTCCATAACGCCTTTCATATCTAAGTTGCTCTCTCCGTTCCCACTGTCATTAACTGCCAAGGTCAAGTGCTGATTCTGGTTTCTCCATTGACTATAGAAACAACCCTATCACTGGTACTATGCTTAGACTCTTTCCCACTTAATATATCACACACCTGCGGTCAAAATTTGCCTGTTCTCTAGAATTTTCCACTTCTCTCTTGGGTCTACAAGATACATTTCAACTTCCTTGAGCGGATTGTTGATATCACTCAACCATCTGGTCTCAGAACATGTTTTCAGACTGGCTCTCTGCTCCTGCCCTTCATTTCCTCTTTCTGCAACAGCATTTCCTTCTCACTTCCTGCCTTCTATTATTGCATTTCCGCAGCCTGCAAAACCAGTTCTTCCCACTCTGCATGCCTGAATTTTAGCCCACACAAGCCCCTCTCAGATTCTACTTCTTCCAGGAATCCGGTACTCCCCCCTGAAATAGAGGTAAACTACTCTGTGCATGTTGCCTGCTAAGGCACTTCAGTTGTGACCGACTCTTTTGACTCATGGACTGTAGCCAGCCGGGCTCTTTTGTCTATGTGGGATTTCCCAGGCAAGAAGACTGGAGTGGGTTTCCATTTCCTTCTCCAGGGGATCTTCCTGACCCAGGGATCAAACCTGTGTCTCCTGCATTGTAGGTGGATTCTTTAACACTGGGCCACCAGGGAAACCCATTAAGTACCATACTAGGTACCAAAAACACAGAGAGAGAAAAAAAAGATCCCCCTTTTCAGGATTTTACAACAGTGAGGAGTAGATAAGTAAACAGACAACCAAACTTGGGGCGATATGGATCTAAATACGTAGGGTTATTGCACAAGGACATCTGGTCTTTATTTGGAGAACAGGATCCGGGCTCCAGAAAGGGCAGATACTGAGCTGGTCCACGCGGTACCCGTGCACAAGTCTGAAGACTACTAAAGGAGTTCTGTCGTGGTTGCTGAAGAGCTGCCCTGATTCCCTGGCTGTCTGGGCCCAATTCTGGCATCTCCCAGAAATGCCGCTGGGAAGGAGGTCTCCAGTACCTGTACCAACATTCTGGCCCACATCTGTTCTGGTTGCTCTGAGATTTTATCTATTAAATATTTTCAGTATCTCTGCTGCCTGTCTTAATAAGGGCTTGGGGGGGCTTCCCTGGTGGTTTAGTGGGTAAGGACACTGCCTTGCAGTGCAAGGGGCACCGGTTCGATCCCTGGCCTGGGAAGATCCCACGTGCTGTGGAGCAGCTGGACCAATGTATCCAACTATATGTCTGGGCATGCGCCCAGAGCTAGTCCTCTGCAGGGAGAGAGGCCACTGCGATGGGAGGCCCACACAGGCCAAAGAACAAAGATGGAAATGAAAGACCAATAGAAGTGGCCGGAAAAAAAAAAGGAAAAAAAGGGCTTGGGATTGATAGAGATGGTGAAAGACAAGAACCTAGCCCACTTGACCAGGGCATCGCCCAACTCTTGCCAGTTTGGTTACTCTTTCAGGACTGACCCTGTTATCTGGAGTTAGACCTCTGTGATCACCAAAACCCATGTTGTGTCCTCTCCCCTTAAGATGTTACTCATCCTCACAACTTCCCATTATTCTGCTGCTTTCAACATTTCTGCATTTCATCTTTCTTATACCTTGAGGACTCTGCTCTAGGCTTGCAGCTTCTTGGAGGTATGATGGACAAAGTTAACGAAGTAATTGAACCTATGACTTCATGTCTTTAGCAGGAAGGTACTCACCCACGGATGCCCCTTTCCCTCTGGAAAGGAGTCTTTTGCTGATGCCATGTCTTGCCCCAGACACTGCTGTTCCGCCTCTGTGTCCTGCCCGCCAACGCTGGACTCCTGACATCCAAGTAAACTCAGAGTTTTACAAGAAAAAACAGACAACCAAACTTGGGCGATATGGATCTAAATACGTAGGGTTATTGCACAAGGACATCTGGTCTTTATTTGGAGAACAGGATCCGGGCTCCAGAAAGGGCAGATACTGAGCTGGTCCACGCGGTACCCGTGCACAAGTCTGAAGACTACTAAAGGAGTTCTGTCGTGGTTGCTGAAGAGCTGCCCTGATTCCCTGGCTGTCTGGGCCCAATTCTGGCATCTCCCAGAAATGCCGCTGGGAAGGAGGTCTCCAGTACCTGTACCAACATTCTGGCCCACATCTGTTCTGGTTGCTCTGAGATTTTATCTATTAAATATTTTCAGTATCTCTGCTGCCTGTCTTAATAAGGGCTTGGGGGGGCTTCCCTGGTGGTTTAGTGGGTAAGGACACTGCCTTGCAGTGCAAGGGGCACCGGTTCGATCCCTGGCCTGGGAAGATCCCACGTGCTGTGGAGCAGCTGGACCAATGTATCCAACTATATGTCTGGGCATGCGCCCAGAGCTAGTCCTCTGCAGGGAGAGAGGCCACTGCGATGGGAGGCCCACACAGGCCAAAGAACAAAGATGGAAATGAAAGACCAATAGAAGTGGCCGGAAAAAAAAGGAAAAAAAGGGCTTGGGATTGATAGAGATGGTGAAAGACAAGAACCTAGCCCACTTGACCAGGGCATCGCCCAACTCTTGCCAGTTTGGTTACTCTTTCAGGACTGACCCTGTTATCTGGAGTTAGACCTCTGTGATCACCAAAACCCATGTTGTGTCCTCTCCCCTTAAGATGTTACTCATCCTCACAACTTCCCATTATTCTGCTGCTTTCAACATTTCTGCATTTCATCTTTCTTATACCTTGAGGACTCTGCTCTAGGCTTGCAGCTTCTTGGAGGTATGATGGACAAAGTTAACGAAGTAATTGAACCTATGACTTCATGTCTTTAGCAGGAAGGTACTCACCCACGGATGCCCCTTTCCCTCTGGAAAGGAGTCTTTTGCTGATGCCATGTCTTGCCCCAGACACTGCTGTTCCGCCTCTGTGTCCTGCCCGCCAACGCTGGACTCCTGACATCCAAGTAAACTCAGAGACCTTGCTGGAATCGCTGAAAGAGTTACTGTTTGACTTGACAGTCTCACTATTGTCTGCTGAAATTTTACCAGTAAGTTCAAGTGACAGCTGGGGAACATAGCAGAGAAAAGGTTTCATTATCAGAGGCCTTAGTGAGATGTGCTCATGATCAAGGTTCAGAGGGGCTGGAAACTCAAAGAGGTTGAGTCTCGGGGAGGTCAAACCTCAACTGACTCTCAGCACATTGTCACGCTGTGGGTCTGCCAAGTTTCTTATACAAAACGGTGCTGTTTTTCTCTAGAGCAGTTTATATGCTCAGTGGTAAAGCCTAGGCAGGCTCACAGGGTGCTTTCGTGCCTTCTTTTGGCACAGGAGCTTAACCTGTGTGATACGCAAAAGTCTGGAATTAACAGTCCTTTCACTAAGTGTCCTACAGGTTGGACCAGTTTCTGGCCCCTCGGCTGACTTGGGGACTCTAGCAACCAGCTGTGACGGTCGCGATTTCCCCCTGGTTGTCCCCATCCACTCCTAATTCTGAAGGAACAACGCAGGGCTGGGACTGCTGGCCAGCTGTACCTATTGGTACCCTATCCTTTTCCAGAGTGTTTTCTACTAGGCAAATCGAACACAACAGAACAAACCAAAATAACAATACTTGCAACATCAAAACGCAAAGGCAGCGTGGAATAAAATGATAGATCTGTGCAATCAGCCCTTAGCTCTTAAGGGTGTTGCAAATTGAGTTCCTATCCTATTTTCATTTTTATTTTTGAAGTTCTTGTACTCCAGTCTGTGTTCATCTTGTTCTGTTTCTTTCTTGAGATTGGAGCTTAAGCTCCCAACTCTCACTGGTAGCTCTCCCAGAGACATTTCTTCTACATTATCTATATCACTGATCTTCTCTATTTTTATCATTTACTTAAGAATTCTCTCATAGTTCTCTTAGCACTATGCCTTACTCTATTTATACATACCTAGTGTTTATTATGAATAAATCACTAATGCTTTTTATGCTAGAGGGAGCATCTCTTCCCCTTCAGCTGCAATTACAACTAGAGTAGCACCCGCTATATTAAATATCTCTAGCAGAGATATTAAATATCTCTTGGTTTCACATCATTTTGTCAAAATTATTCTCCTTGAGTGAGGTGACTGTAGTAGATTTTTACAGATCACCTATTTGTTGTCGCTGTTTCTTTAGAAGCAATTTTTTTCCCATAATCTTTTGATATCAAACCTCTTAATGTAATCATCTTACCTATCCTAATATATCAAAACACTTTTATATGGAATTTTTCCCCTGAATTAAAAATTTTACTGCAAATAAGTAACATATAACTTTATATTAGTTTTAAGGGTACAACATAGTGATTTGGTATTTGTTTATATTGCAAAATGATCATCACAATAAGTCTAGTTAGTATCACCAGACATAGTTATACATTTTTGTGTTATGATGGGAACTTTTAAGACCGAGTCTCTTGGTGACCTTCAAATACACATGCAGTATTATTAGCTACAGTCATCATACTGTACATTACATTCCCATGACTTATTTTGTAACTGGAAGTTTGTACATTTGATCCCGTTCACCTATTTTGTCCGCCATCCGTATTTTAAAAATTCTAAATAGCTGGGTCTTAGCTGACCTCGTCATCTCTGCACAGGTGCCTCTCTGCCTCAGTCTTATCCCACATGTCTCGGCCTGGTTAATAATATGTCCATTTGACCTGAGCTGAACTAGATACTTCAGTACTGTTCTTTCTTTTTCTCTTTACTGCACTATATTTCACTTGTGTTCAGTGCTGCAGGTTTTGCAACATAGGTCCCCTAAGTCCACTGATCCTGCCGTGGTCCAGGTCCTCATCACGGTACACCTGCTGTAATCACTTTCTATTGACTCCCATGCAACCAGTGGGTTGGTCTAACCACCCCACTCCATTCCTTTCTCCTCTCTGCTCTGGTTGTGTTCATTTATCATTAACTCTCACTGGTAGCTCTCCCAGAGACATTTCTTCTACATTATCTATATCACTGATCTTCTCTATTTTTATCATTTACTTAAGAATTCTCTCATAGTTCTCTTAGCACTATGCCTTACTCTATTTATACATACCTAGTGTTTATTATGAATAAATCACTAATGCTTTTTATGCTAGAGGGAGCATCTCTTCCCCTTCAGCTGCAATTACAACTAGAGTAGCACCCGCTATATTAAATATCTCTAGCAGAGATATTAAATATCTCTTGGTTTCACATCATTTTGTCAAAATTATTCTCCTTGAGTGAGGTGACTGTAGTAGATTTTTACAGATCACCTATTTGTTGTCGCTGTTTCTTTAGAAGCAATTTTTTTCCCATAATCTTTTGATATCAAACCTCTTAATGTAATCATCTTACCTATCCTAATATATCAAAACACTTTTATATGGAATTTTTCCCCTGAATTAAAAATTTTACTGCAAATAAGTAACATATAACTTTATATTAGTTTTAAGGGTACAACATAGTGATTTGGTATTTGTTTATATTGCAAAATGATCATCACAATAAGTCTAGTTAGTATCACCAGACATAGTTATACATTTTTGTGTTATGATGGGAACTTTTAAGACCGAGTCTCTTGGTGACCTTCAAATACACATGCAGTATTATTAGCTACAGTCATCATACTGTACATTACATTCCCATGACTTATTTTGTAACTGGAAGTTTGTACATTTGATCCCGTTCACCTATTTTGTCCGCCATCCGTATTTTAAAAATTCTAAATAGCTGGGTCTTAGCTGACCTCGTCATCTCTGCACAGGTGCCTCTCTGCCTCAGTCTTATCCCACATGTCTCGGCCTGGTTAATAATATGTCCATTTGACCTGAGCTGAACTAGATACTTCAGTACTGTTCTTTCTTTTTCTCTTTACTGCACTATATTTCACTTGTGTTCAGTGCTGCAGGTTTTGCAACATAGGTCCCCTAAGTCCACTGATCCTGCCGTGGTCCAGGTCCTCATCACGGTACACCTGCTGTAATCACTTTCTATTGACTCCCATGCAACCAGTGGGTTGGTCTAACCACCCCACTCCATTCCTTTCTCCTCTCTGCTCTGGTTGTGTTCATTTATCATTATTTTGGCCCTTACTTTCTGTCATTTTCTCTGCCCTCAAAGCACTTCTCAGCTAGGAACATCCCAATTCAACATTGTTCTAAGTCCTTTTGGGGATGTGGCAAAGTATGAAAACAAAATAAAATAAACAGCACAAACAAGCCAAGAACAGAAGCCCACTGGTTCTTTAGCATCAGGTTCTGAGCCCACATTCCCCAAGTCCTTCCTGATCCCCTGCAGTGGGGCAGGTGGTGTCTTCCTGGTCACCCCCAGGATGGGGGTCAGACACGGGCTGCTTTTCTCCAGGGGTTGGAAGTTGTTCAGATATGAAAGGTGGGGATCATGTGTGACCCACCCTTCTTTCCTTGTTTTTCCCAATTATTTCTTAACACATCCACGCGAGGCAGGTTCTGAAGCCCCTCCTGGCTCTGCTGAGGTGCCTCCTGACACCCAGTGCCTGCCTGCAAGAGAGCAGCATTTTTCCTCTGTGGGCCCATTTGGGTTTGCTGGCTTCAAGCCATGCACTCTCTGTTGCCATCTTCTTTCTTTAGTGAAAATTATCCTGAATCCTGACTAAAACATCTGTATTTTCTCCAGAATCTGGACTGAGTCTGATGTGAGTGTAGGTTCTTGCTCTCTTACTGGTATTGGGATGTATAAACTTTCAGGGTAGGCTTGTCAAAAATGCAGATTTCTGTTCCTTCCCCCCAACATTGTGATCCATATCCCAGAAAACTGTAATATAGGTTTTCCCTCCCATGTCTGGGATCCAGAAAGGCCCTCCTTTGCTTCGCTAGAGAGCCCACTCATTAGCTCTGCTCTGACTGGGGTGCTGCTCACCCCAGACCCACCTGGTGGCCCACGTGGCATGCAGACATAACTACCCAAGCAGCGGATTCATCTGCATGACTCAACAAAGAGCTTAACATCTTTAATCAAATTGACAGACTCTAATTTGGTTTTGTGATCCATAAGCCCCAGCTTCCCCAGGTGTGCAGATAAAAGTGCGTGACAGGCAAGAGTGGGAGGTGATTTAACCCAAATGAGTTGAAAAATGAACAAGGGTTTCAGCAGAGAATCACTGGTGTTGACTGTTATTCTTCGATGCCTTCTTGTTCATCTTTATGTTTAGCCACTAGCAGTTGCTTGACATAATGCACGGTTAAAGCTCATTATATGTTTGTCAAGTGAATGGATAAATAGGTGAATATATCTTTACTGTAATTACTTGAAATGCATTGTAGTAAATTCATCCAGTCCTCTAGTGCTTCATCTACTGTAAATTCCATGAGGCTTTGTGGTGATGTAGTCCGTCCCGTGGGAGCATCTTTGTGGTTATATAATTACAGTCCTCTCCATGTAAGCTAATGTTCTAGAAATATCAAAACAGTTCATCACAGAGTGACACAAAATCAAAGGCAAAAATGTCAAAGGTAACAATGATAAGACTCCCATGTTAGGAACAGTATTATCATTTGAATTGGCCAACAGTGCTCTACTTTTGTTATTAATGTTACTGTTTTCAATGTTAATAGGCAGAATGCTGACTTAACAAAGCCTCAAAACACTAACATCGAATTCATGCTTGCTTTAGAATACCACATCTCAAATCTGCTTTCTTAGATTTCAAAATTGATATTTAATTAGGGAGAAATTACTTTCGAGCCTGTGGTAAGACGGTGATATCAGTTATATAATGCTGCTTCATAATTCACTCTAAAATAAAATCCACTCACTTAAAACAATAATTTATTTTGATCATGAATCTGCAATCTGTCAGGGCTCACCAGGGACAACTCATTTGCTCAATGAGGGGTCGGCTGGGGCAGCCTGACAAGGTTCATGTGCTGTTTGGGCTTCCTGATAGCATGGTGGGTGGGTCTCAAATGTGAGCATCCTTAGAGAGAGAAAATGAAAACCCAGAGTCTCTAAGGCCAGTGAATGAAAACCACCACAGTGCCTTCACCTCCAAGTTCCTATTATTCAAGCAGTCCTAAAGCCCATATTTATGGAAAGGAAATATTGAGGGCAATGCTTATAAATTCCACAGTGATCTTGGTCTTCGCTCTTGCTAATATAAATGAAAGTTTACTGAAACATTGAATTGTTATAATATCAACTTTTTAAGACCTTCTTTTAGAATGAGTCAATAAATCTGAGTCCAGTTCTTCAGTGAAACAGCCCTATGCATGTGTGTGTGCTAAGTGGCTGCAGTCGTATCTGCTTCTTTGTGACCTTATGACTGCCTTCTTGTTCATCTTTATGTTTAGCCACTAGCAGTTGCTTGACATAATGCACGGTTAAAGCTCATTATATGTTTGTCAAGTGAATGGATAAATAGGTGAATATATCTTTACTGTAATTACTTGAAATGCATTGTAGTAAATTCATCCAGTCCTCTAGTGCTTCATCTACTGTAAATTCCATGAGGCTTTGTGGTGATGTAGTCCGTCCCGTGGGAGCATCTTTGTGGTTATATAATTACAGTCCTCTCCATGTAAGCTAATGTTCTAGAAATATCAAAACAGTTCATCACAGAGTGACACAAAATCAAAGGCAAAAATGTCAAAGGTAACAATGATAAGACTCCCATGTTAGGAACAGTATTATCATTTGAATTGGCCAACAGTGCTCTACTTTTGTTATTAATGTTACTGTTTTCAATGTTAATAGGCAGAATGCTGACTTAACAAAGCCTCAAAACACTAACATCGAATTCATGCTTGCTTTAGAATACCACATCTCAAATCTGCTTTCTTAGATTTCAAAATTGATATTTAATTAGGGAGAAATTACTTTCGAGCCTGTGGTAAGACGGTGATATCAGTTATATAATGCTGCTTCATAATTCACTCTAAAATAAAATCCACTCACTTAAAACAATAATTTATTTTGATCATGAATCTGCAATCTGTCAGGGCTCACCAGGGACAACTCATTTGCTCAATGAGGGGTCGGCTGGGGCAGCCTGACAAGGTTCATGTGCTGTTTGGGCTTCCTGATAGCATGGTGGGTGGGTCTCAAATGTGAGCATCCTTAGAGAGAGAAAATGAAAACCCAGAGTCTCTAAGGCCAGTGAATGAAAACCACCACAGTGCCTTCACCTCCAAGTTCCTATTATTCAAGCAGTCCTAAAGCCCATATTTATGGAAAGGAAATATTGAGGGCAATGCTTATAAATTCCACAGTGATCTTGGTCTTCGCTCTTGCTAATATAAATGAAAGTTTACTGAAACATTGAATTGTTATAATATCAACTTTTTAAGACTCTCAGAATGAATTCAGCTTTTTAAAATACTAGACATCACCCTCTGAGTCAATAAATCTGAGTCCAGTTCTTCAGTGAAACAGCCCTATGCGTGCATGTGTGTGTGCTAAGTGGCTGCAGTCGTATCTGCTTCTTTGTGACCTTATGGACTGTAGCCCACCAGCTGCTCTGTGCGTGGAATTCTCCAGGCAAGAAGACTGGAGTGGGTTGCCATGCCATCATCTAGGGGACCTTCGCAGCCCAGGGACTGAACCTGTGTCTCCTTTGACTTCTGCACTGAAGGTGAATTCTTTACCACTGAACCACCAGGAAAGCCCTAAACAATCCCCCAAGGAATCTGTGTTAACTAACTCTCATATGTCAAGATGGCCCTGGTCCCTGGACTAAGTAGGGATTTTGCTCTGGGCTAAGAGTACCCATAGTACCAACAGTGAGACATGAGCTTGCTGCAAGAACTTGTCAGCCAAGCGAGGCCTACTCTTCTTGTGTGAGAAATTGCCCCTAACTTGGAACATTTTAATTTTTTCCATTAAATTGTCCAAGATAACTCAAATGTGAATTCTTTACAGTACCTCTTTGCTTGAGTTATTTGTGGGTGTGACTGGCTAAACACAAAGTGAAGACGGAAACTGCTTTCTGAGAAAACAGTGATGCTATTCAGTGCATCCCCAGGAAACACAACTCTTGCGGAAATGTTGAATCTCCTCCTAAGAAAAGACTTCAGAGATCACACAATCTATGTTCCCTCGCCAGGGAACGATGCCAGCTGGGGAGTACAGGGTAGGGGGTGGGGTGGGAGAGAACGGGGTGGATTTTGTGTGCGTGTGTGTGGCAACCAGGAAAGTCTAACATCGATCTTTAGTGGATGCATATTCACCTGCCATGCAGGGCTGTTTAATGAGTATGGGAAATCTTTGGAGACTCAGCATAATCTAGGATATAATAGAAATGTACCTTTGAATTTTACCCTTCTTGCTGTTTCTCTGTTGCTGAGATGACTTCCGAGGGCTTCCTCATGACAGGAAGCAGTGCTAGTCAATGTGCTTAGTTAGCACATGGCATCCGGTCCCTGGAAACAATGTAGCCCTAGAGGGAGACAGAAAGGAGGACAGAGAACAATGTGGATATTGTCATTGGCCTTTGTCTACTTTGAGATTTACATGACTTGAGAAGGGTAAAATCCTAGAGACTTCTTTTCCTAAAAGGAACCTTTATTTGTCAAAGATATATATTTTCTGGGTGTTAGACAGGAAAAGGTTGCTAATGAGTAAGCACAGTATACTCAGTATTTGCAAAATGCCATACTCCCAAATTTGGCCAAGATCAGGTAATGCAGCTTTCTATTTCCTACCTACACTTTTCTCATGTTTGATACTCCCCTGGGAGGTTCTCTTCTCTGAGCACAAATTTATGCCAACATTGGTAGAAAAAAAACCCATTTGCTCCCTTGTGTGATGGTGGAAGAATGTCAGGCAGAACACAACTTGGTTATGTTTCCTTTTCAAGAAACACCCACAATCAATTTGTCAAGGGAACTGGAAAGAAATCTAGGTTGAGATGATTGTTAATTGACTTTTAATTAATACTTCTGAAAAATCTATAATTATGAGCAACTGGTTCTTGGAGTCTTACCAAGTTTATTCAAAAAGAAGCAAATATTCGTATCACCTTTGAAATATACTCCCCCTATATCTTCAAACTTGAATATATTTTGAATTTTCTTCCAAAGAATTCTTATAGACATGAATCTAGTGTATCACTTTTTATCCTTATACATTTTTTTGCTAATACAGTTCTATTTTAATCTACTGTTATTCTTTTAAATATCAGATTTTAAAATGTAGCACATAAAGATGAACAATACAGCTCATTATTTTTTTCCCCAAGCTAAGAATATAATCTGCCTACAGCACCTGCTGTCTTAGTGATTGGGTTTTCTTTTTTTCTGTTTTCAGTGTGGATCCATAAAGCCCAGAAATAGCATATTCAGGTTAGCTGGTCATTCTCTTGGGGCAGACTCAGCATAATCTAGGATATAATAGAAATGTACCTTTGAATTTTACCCTTCTTGCTGTTTCTCTGTTGCTGAGATGACTTCCGAGGGCTTCCTCATGACAGGAAGCAGTGCTAGTCAATGTGCTTAGTTAGCACATGGCATCCGGTCCCTGGAAACAATGTAGCCCTAGAGGGAGACAGAAAGGAGGACAGAGAACAATGTGGATATTGTCATTGGCCTTTGTCTACTTTGAGATTTACATGACTTGAGAAGGGTAAAATCCTAGAGACTTCTTTTCCTAAAAGGAACCTTTATTTGTCAAAGATATATATTTTCTGGGTGTTAGACAGGAAAAGGTTGCTAATGAGTAAGCACAGTATACTCAGTATTTGCAAAATGCCATACTCCCAAATTTGGCCAAGATCAGGTAATGCAGCTTTCTATTTCCTACCTACACTTTTCTCATGTTTGATACTCCCCTGGGAGGTTCTCTTCTCTGAGCACAAATTTATGCCAACATTGGTAGAAAACCCATTTGCTCCCTTGTGTGATGGTGGAAGAATGTCAGGCAGAACACAACTTGGTTATGTTTCCTTTTCAAGAAACACCCACAATCAATTTGTCAAGGGAACTGGAAAGAAATCTAGGTTGAGATGATTGTTAATTGACTTTTAATTAATACTTCTGAAAAATCTATAATTATGAGCAACTGGTTCTTGGAGTCTTACCAAGTTTATTCAAAAAGAAGCAAATATTCGTATCACCTTTGAAATATACTCCCCCTATATCTTCAAACTTGAATATATTTTGAATTTTCTTCCAAAGAATTCTTATAGACATGAATCTAGTGTATCACTTTTTATCCTTATACATTTTTTTGCTAATACAGTTCTATTTTAATCTACTGTTATTCTTTTAAATATCAGATTTTAAAATGTAGCACATAAAGATGAACAATACAGCTCATTATTTTTTTCCCCAAGCTAAGAATATAATCTGCCTACAGCACCTGCTGTCTTAGTGATTGGGTTTTCTTTTTCTCTGTTTTCAGTGTGGATCCATAAAGCCCAGAAATAGCATATTCAGGTTAGCTGGTCATTCTCTTGGGGCAGAGAAGGTTTTTTTCTCTGCCATGGGGACATACACTTCTATATTTTACTTATTTTGTTTCTTATTTTAAAGATGTATTCTATGCTTCAAGGCTTTAGACTTATTTTTCAATCTTCTCTAGAAGACAAGATGAACTTTTCTTCCCAAATCTTAATATTTTATCCAGAACATGGAATGAGAGTTGCAGCTTCTTTATGGCTAGTCTCTCATGTCCTTCTCTTTCTTGTTTCCCCCCGCCACCCTGGTTCTTGTGTTTACTTTTATTGACTTCCTAAACTGGATTATTCAGACTATCCCTTTTGTTTATGAATCCTGAGTCAGTGTCTTCTCTCTTTCTCTCTCTCCCTCTCATCCTTTCTCTCTTTCTCTTTCTCAGCCAGGAGCTGTAGAATGGATGGGTGACCTGTAGATACAGGGTTAGGGATGGATCTAGTTCTATATTTACTAAAAAGTTGACTGACAGGATTACAGGATGTGGGATAAACTGGATTAAACTACAGGAACTACTTATCACAGAAATGTGAATTATTTCCAGGAAATTTTCTTGCAATGTCTTTAGAGAGAGGGGAGGCTGAGGTTAAAGGATCAATAGTAAAACTGTCAGATACACACCTATAAAAGATAAAAGAAAAGGACTGTATCTCTCTGGTTATGAAAATCTAGAGGGGATCAGACTAGTCATTGAGAAAGAAAGAACTTGAACTGGGGTAGAGGGCAGAGGGGAGGTTAGGTCATAGAGTTCCAACCAGAAAACCTGGAAGATGGAACAAATTGGTACCAAATTGGTACCAATTGGTACAGAAAGGGATTAACATTAGATTCAAACTAAGCAGAGTGCATCTGAAGTCTCACAGAAAAAGAGAAGCATTTCCAGAACAGAGGCTAGAAGGATTTTGAAAATGGAAAAAGTCAAACTGGGGTGTGCAACCTGTGGACTTAGCAAATGGCTGAAGACCTACAATTTAGGGCACAGGCAGAACTCATCCCCTGACAGAGTAGAGTACCAGAGGACAGGGACTGACGTTTGAAGGTAAATTTTGAGCCCCGACTGTATGTTCTGGCTGGTCTCTGCAGAAAGAGGAATTTGGGGTACTAGGAGATCTAGGCAGACACTTTTCATCATTTTTCTTTAATTTCTTCTTCATTTTGCTGCATCTATACTCTGAGTCACCTAGAGCAATTAGAGGAGTTCCTCCATCTTCTCCTTTACTCTATCTCAACTCATTAGGAGTGGGGATATTGTAAAGACGAAACGAGATGTGGCATTCAGAAGCACGGTGTGAGCAGAGACGCATGAGTTGAAAGTGGCCCACTTAGACTGGGGTTGATTTTTCTAGGGTGCTCTGGCACCCTTAGTTCTCACTCTGTGATTGTACTGATATAAAGTAATCACTGAGTGTAGCACCCTAAAATTTTTGGGTATCTTTTGCAACAAACATTTACTGAGCCTGTACTAAGTATTTGTATTTAACAATGGAATTATTAGAGGAAGGCTGGGGACTGTGACCTAGGTCTGCAAGGGAGGCCAGGGGGAAGCCAGGCTTGTAAAGCCTGAAGTTTCTGTGATTTGCGGGGTTCTCTCTAAGAAAAAAAAGTACCAACTTACAGCTATAAATTTAAGTATAAAAGAGAAATGTGACTTACTTACAGAAAAATTGGAACAAATTCAAATTTTAGAAGTCAGACAAATAACACAAATATAAAATCTAGGTAAGGAAAAAGACATGATATTTTTATCAACTAACTGCATAACAAACTTCTATTACTTTCCTTCCTGTGTTTTTTGACTATGAACTCTTTCACCTCTTAATATGACAATGATTTTTTTAAATGTGTTTTTAATTGGAGGATAATGCTGCACAGTATTGTATTGGCATCTCCCATACAACAATGTCCATCAGCTACAAGCATACGTATGATTTTTTTTTAATAATTATTTTTCAAAGAAAAACAGAAATATAATTCAGTCTTTCCTATAACATAGTTCAGAGTGAAATTTGTGTTTTATTATTGATCATTTTGACTAGGTAGGATTAAAGGCTGAATCATTCACTTAACAATTTTATGTACTGAAAGACAATTCAAACATTGCAAGCCTTGTTTCAACTCACTGCCCTCGTGGTCTGTGCCCAGCATGGCAGGCTGTTCTTGGTATGGTGCAGCCGCTGGCCTCCTCACTCCTGAGTGTCATGTTTCAGGGTGAGTCAGCCCTCTGGGTAGGAGTATTCCTGGAAGGCATTCCTACAATGGGACGGCTAGTGTCACTTAACTATACATGAGAAGTGTTTATGAACCACATAAATACGTCTGATTAAGCCCAAATTAAATGCCTCTCCACATCAACTCTCTAAACTGGGTCCTCCAAATGTCCTCAGCCTTTCCAAGCTCCACAATATGAGGAAATGTATGTAAAGTGGGGTGGGGGCAGTCAGAGTGGGACAGAAATACTGCAATTAACTCACTGCAGTTAAAACAGATCATAATCTTCAAATTTTACAAAGATCTATGACCTCATGAAGGCACGAAGTCCAGGGCCTTTGAAAATGAACTGTCCTGACACTTGAGTTGTATTAATCTCCCTGTGAACCCACCTGTGGGGAGGGAAGGTAGGTAACCTGAGTGAACAAAGATGTTACAGTGGTATCAAACTTAGAACCAAGCCTGGAAAGACAGAAGGACAGGAGCCCAAGTCTTGTGATCCCAGGCACTATAGCCTGACAGGCTCCTCTGTTCATGGGACTCTCCAGGCAAGAAGACTGGTGTGGGCCACCATGACCTTTCCAGGGGATCTTCCCCACCCAGGGATCAAACGTGTGTCTCTTAGGTCTCCTGCATGGGCAGCCGGGTTCCTTACCATGAGCACCACCTAGGAAGCCCTCTTGATAGATAAGGGGGCATTTTTTAGCAAGTCAATGGGAATGGCTAGGGCTCATTGGAGGTGCCAGTAAAAGAGACACTGAAGGAATGGTAAGAGTGAAAGGAAAAGCAGATGAAAATGGCGCCTTCAGAGAGTTTAGAGCAAATTTCAACAAAGGATGGTTTAGAGCTGTGCTGAGTCCAAGTAGGTGAGAACATAAAGGGGTCTATTGGATTTGTCAATAAGGAAGCCACGTGGTGACCTCTACCACTGTGGCCTCAGTGATGCAGTGGGCGTCAAGGCTTGATTTCGTAGGATTAAAGGGGCTGAATCATTCACTTAACAATTTTATGTACTGAAAGACAATTCAAACATTGCAAGCCTTGTTTCAACTCACTGCCCTCGTGGTCTGTGCCCAGCATGGCAGGCTGTTCTTGGTATGGTGCAGCCGCTGGCCTCCTCACTCCTGAGTGTCATGTTTCAGGGTGAGTCAGCCCTCTGGGTAGGAGTATTCCTGGAAGGCATTCCTACAATGGGACGGCTAGTGTCACTTAACTATACATGAGAAGTGTTTATGAACCACATAAATACGTCTGATTAAGCCCAAATTAAATGCCTCTCCACATCAACTCTCTAAACTGGGTCCTCCAAATGTCCTCAGCCTTTCCAAGCTCCACAATATGAGGAAATGTATGTAAAGTGGGGTGGGGGCAGTCAGAGTGGGACAGAAATACTGCAATTAACTCACTGCAGTTAAAACAGATCATAATCTTCAAATTTTACAAAGATCTATGACCTCATGAAGGCACGAAGTCCAGGGCCTTTGAAAATGAACTGTCCTGACACTTGAGTTGTATTAATCTCCCTGTGAACCCACCTGTGGGGAGGGAAGGTAGGTAACCTGAGTGAACAAAGATGTTACAGTGGTATCAAACTTAGAACCAAGCCTGGAAAGACAGAAGGACAGGAGCCCAAGTCTTGTGATCCCAGGCACTATAGCCTGACAGGCTCCTCTGTTCATGGGACTCTCCAGGCAAGAAGACTGGTGTGGGCCACCATGACCTTTCCAGGGGATCTTCCCCACCCAGGGATCAAACGTGTGTCTCTTAGGTCTCCTGCATGGGCAGCCGGGTTCCTTACCATGAGCACCACCTAGGAAGCCCTCTTGATAGATAAGGGGGCATTTTTTAGCAAGTCAATGGGAATGGCTAGGGCTCATTGGAGGTGCCAGTAAAAGAGACACTGAAGGAATGGTAAGAGTGAAAGGAAAAGCAGATGAAAATGGCGCCTTCAGAGAGTTTAGAGCAAATTTCAACAAAGGATGGTTTAGAGCTGTGCTGAGTCCAAGTAGGTGAGAACATAAAGGGGTCTATTGGATTTGTCAATAAGGAAGCCACGTGGTGACCTCTACCACTGTGGCCTCAGTGATGCAGTGGGCGTCAAGGCTTGATTTCTATGAGCTGAGGAGGGAATAAACCACGAGAAACCTGACATTTTGATTCTCTTCTATTAAAAGAAGTGTGTCTGTGGGTTCTCTATCTTGTTCCATTGGTCTATATTTCTGTTTTTGTGCCAGTACCATACTGTCTTGATGACTGTTGCTTTAGTAGAGTCTGAAGTTAGGGAGGCTGATCCCTCCAGCTCCATTCTTCTTCCTCAGGATTGCTTTGGCTATTCAAGGTCTTTTGTGTTTCCCTATGAACTGTGTTATTCTTTGGTCTAGTTCTGTGAAGAATGTCATTGGTAGTTTGATAGGGATCGCATTGAATCTATAGATGATATTAGGTAGTATGGTCATTTTCACAATATTGATTCTTCTGACCCAGGAACATGGAATATCTCTCCATCTGTTTAAGTCTTCTTTCATTTCTCTCATGAGTGTCTTGTAATTTTCTGTGTACAGTTCTTTTGTTTTTTTGGGTAGGTTTATTCCTAGATATTGGATTCTTTTGGTTGTAATGGTGAAGGGGATTGTCTCTTTGATTTCATTTTCTCATTTTTCATTGTTTGTGTATAGGAATGCCAGTGACTTCTGTGTATCGATTTTGTATCCCACGACTTTGCTGAATTCGTTGATTAGCTCTAGTAGTTTTGTAATAGTGTCTTTGGGATTTTCTAGGTATAATATCATGTTGTCTGCAAGTAGAGAGAGTTTTACTTCTTTTCCAATCTGGATTCCTTTTATTTGCTTTTCTTCTCTTATTGCTGTTGCTAGAACTTACAGGACTATGTTGAATAATAGTGGTGAAAGTGGACACCCTTATTTTGTTCCTGATCTTAGAGGGAATACTTTCAGTTTTTCACCATTGAGAATAGTGTTTGCTGTGGGCTTCTCATAGATGGCTTTCCCTATGTTGAGATAGGATACTTCTATGCCCATTTTTTGAAGAGTTTTTATCATAAATGGATGTTGGATTTTGTCAAAGGCTTTTTCTGCATCTATTGAGATTATCATGTGGTTTTTGTCTCTCAAATTGTTGATGTGGTATATCACATTGATTGATTTGTGGATATTGAAGAATCCTTGCATGCCTGGGATTTATCGACTGAAGGAATAAAAACCACGAAACCTGACATTTTGATTCTCTTCTATTAAAAGAAGTGTGTCTGTGGGTTCTCTATCTTGTTCCATTGGTCTATATTTCTGTTTTTGTGCCAGTACCATACTGTCTTGATGACTGTTGCTTTAGTAGAGTCTGAAGTTAGGGAGGCTGATCCCTCCAGCTCCATTCTTCTTCCTCAGGATTGCTTTGGCTATTCAAGGTCTTTTGTGTTTCCCTATGAACTGTGTTATTCTTTGGTCTAGTTCTGTGAAGAATGTCATTGGTAGTTTGATAGGGATCGCATTGAATCTATAGATGATATTAGGTAGTATGGTCATTTTCACAATATTGATTCTTCTGACCCAGGAACATGGAATATCTCTCCATCTGTTTAAGTCTTCTTTCATTTCTCTCATGAGTGTCTTGTAATTTTCTGTGTACAGTTCTTTTGTTTTTTTGGGTAGGTTTATTCCTAGATATTGGATTCTTTTGGTTGTAATGGTGAAGGGGATTGCCTCTTCGATTTCGTTTTCTGATTTTTCATTGTTTTGTGTATAGGAATGCCAGTGATTTCCGTGTATGGATTTTGTATCACGTGACTTTGCTGAATTTGTTGATTAGCTCTAGTAGTTTTGTAGCAGTAACTTTGGGATTTTCTATTTATAATATCATGTCTTCTGCAAATAGAGAGAGTTTTACTTCTTTTCCAATCTGGATTCCTTTTATTTCGTTTTCTTCTCTTATTGCTGTTGCTAGAACTTACAGGACTATGTTGAATAATAGTGGTGAAAGTGGACACCCTTATTTTGTTCCTGATCTTAGAGGGAATACTTTCAGTTTTTCACCATTGAGAATAGTGTTTGCTGTGGGCTTCTCATAGATGGCTTTCCCTATGTTGAGATAGGATACTTCTATGCCCATTTTTTGAAGAGTTTTTATCATAAATGGATGTTGGATTTTGTCAAAGGCTTTTTCTGCATCTATTGAGATTATCATGTGGTTTTTGTCTCTCAAATTGTTGATGTGGTATATCACATTGATTGATTTGTGGATATTGAAGAATCCTTGCATGCCTGGGATGAACCCGACTTGATCATGATGTATGAGGTTTTTGATGTGTTGTTGAATTCCGTTTGCTAGGATTTTGTTGAGGATTTTGGCGTCTAAGTTCGTCAGTGAAATTGGCCTATAATTTTCTTTTATTGTGTTGTCTTTGCCTGGCTTTGGTATCAGGGTAATGGCAGCCTTGTAACCCAAGCACCTATGGGTATCTTATTTTTGACAAAGGAGGCGAACATATAAAATGGGACAAAGACAGCCTCTTCAACAAATGGTGCTGGGAAAATTGGACAGCTACATGCAAAAAAATAAAGTTGGAACATACCCTGACACCATGCACAAAAATCAACTCAAAATGGATTAAAGACTTAAATGTAAGACCAGAAACCCTCAAACTCTTAGAGGAGAATATAGGCAAAACTCTCAAGCACATAAATCAAAGCAAGATCTTCTCTGACCCACCTAATAGAATAGCGGAACTAAAACCAAAATTAACATGTGGGACCTAATGAAACTTAAAAGCTTTTGCACAGCAAAAGAAACTACAAAAAGGCTGAATAGACAGCCCACAGAATGGGAGAAAATTATAGCAAATGAAACAGACAAATAATTAATCTCCAGGGCTTCCTCTGGTGGTCCAGTGGATAGGGACACCGCCTTGCAGTGCAAGGGGTGCCGGTTCGATCCCTGGCCTGGGAAGATCCTACATGCCATGGAGCAACTGGACTGATGTGTCCAATCACCGAGCTGGAGCTCTGGAGCGCATGCGCCCAGAGCCGGTGTTCTGCGACAACAGACGCCACCGCGATGGGAGGCCCGCAGGAGCCAAAGAACAAAGACGGATGAAAACAGAGAAATGAAAGACCAATAGAAGTGGCCCGCCTGTTCCCCTCCCTCCCCAACCCGACACCTACCCAAAAAAATAAATAAATAAATAAATCTTAAAAACAAAACAAATAATTAATCTCCAAAATCTACAAGCAACTCAGACAACTCAGCACTGGAAGAATGAACAACCCAATCAAAAAATGGGAAAAGGATCTAAACAGACACCTCTCCAAGGAGAACATACAGATGGCCAAAACATATGAAATGATGCTCAACCTCGCTTATTATTAGAGAAATACAAATCAAAACAACAATGAGATATCACTTCACACCTGTCAGAATGGTCATCATGAACAAATTGACAGACAATAAATGCTGGAGAGGATGCAGAGAAAAGGGGACCCTCTTGCATTGTTGGTGGGAATGGAAAGTGATACAGCCTCTAAGGAAGACAGTATAGAGATTCCTTAAAAAACTAAAAATAGAAGCACCATACAACCCAGCAATCCCACTCTTAGGCTTATACCCTGATGAAATCAAAACTGAAAGAAGCACCTGTACCCCAATGTTCATTGCAGCTCTCTATACAATAGCTAGAACATGGAAGCAACCTAGATGTCCATCGACAAACGAATGGATAAAGAAGCCCTGGTACATATATACAATGGAATACTACTCAGCTGTCAAAAGAAATGCAGAAGCATCAGCCCTAAAGGGGTGGTTGGATCTAGAACCTATCATAAAAAGTGAAATCAGTCAGAAAGTGAAGGACAAATACAGTAACTAACACATATATATGGAATCTAGTAGGATGGTGATGATAACACATGCAGTGAAGTTATGGAAAAACAGACATGGACAGTAGACATATGGATATTATGGGAAAGAACAGTGGGTGGGAGGCGTAAAGGAAGTAACATGAAAGCTTATACTATCATATGTGAAAAAAATAGCTATTGTTATTGTGCTGTGAGAAAAGGGAATCCTGCAGGGGTGCTGTGTGACGGTCTGGAGGGGTGAGATGGGGGAGATATACATATGACTAATCTGGGATCATACATATCTGTAAATAACAAAACTCTGTAAATGTAAACAGTAAAATAAAAATTAAAAAAAATTTTTTTTAAAAAAGAAGAAGTGTGTCTGGGGAGAAATGAAGGGCCAGAGTTCTATAGTTATAAGAAAGCATCAGGATGAGGGACTCTTCATTAGTACTGTTTTATAATTAAAGAGGAATGTGCCCAGGCATGTTAAGAATGCCCTGTAAGGCAGCTGGTAGAGAGGTTTCCCTGGTCTGAACAGAGGGCATGTGGGCTCCATGTGCCTACAATGTTGCCCACATGCTTCTCACAAATCAAAAGTTCTCTAGGATGACTGACCAACACCACCTAACGGGGCCCACGCCCAGGTCCTCAGAAGAGTCTGCTCCTGCTCATCCCACCCTCCCTGGCAGCTGCCGCAGCTCAGCCCTGCCATTCTGCCCCACCAACTGGAAGTACTGAGTTCTCCCCTCCGTTTCCCAGTCTCCTCATTTTCCCCATTCTCCCAGTTCTTTGTTTCTGTCTGTATCTCTCTACAGAAATATTCCCCATGCTACTACTATTCTTCAAAGATATAACTTCTAAATTATTGCATAATATTCTGTAACATGGATTAGCCATTATTTATTCTAAATCTCTTGTTGGACTTTTTTGTCTGTTTCCAGATGAATTTTCAATTGTCTAAATTTTTATGAATAGTAGTTCCCTGAGGACCAATTTCAAAAAGTTTTCAAGAAATGGAATCACGTACATGAAGATTTGCACGTTTGTACGGCTTTAAACATGTATTGCCAAAGCACTTTCTTGGTCCATCAAATGTTTGATGATACTGAACTCTGAGCTGGTGCTAGCTGTAAAGAACCCACCTGCCAATGCAGGCACATGTAACCAACATGGGTTCTGTCCCTGGGTCAGGAAGACTCCTGGAGGAGGGATTAGCAACCTACTCCAGCATTCCTGCTGGGGAAATCCCATGAACAGAGGAGCCTGATGGGCTACAGTCCATGGGACCACAAAAGAGGTGGACATAACTGAAGCAACTTAGCATGCACACACAAGAGATGAAAAGCATTTGCATTTGGTGAAACACATTTGAATAACATTATAAAATGGAAAGTCTGAAGTAACTATCTGACACATTTGGATAAAAGCTGGCTCTGATTGTATCTGTCCATATTTTGAATTGACTAAGTAATGGAGAACTGGCTTCCACATTTTCTACATTTTGGGATAATTTGTTAAGATAAATTGCTTTAGACTTACAGTTGGATCTTTTTGGTTCCCAGACTGTGGTTACTGCCTTGACTGGTCAGTCTGGGGGTGAAAAATACTTCCTGGCAGTCAGTAGGCTCATCATTCTGGGATCTAGAAGCATGAGAACCAACAAGAGGAAAGCTAATCCAACAAATAACCAAACAAACATGGTGAATTCATGAAGGGCAGTAGCTCAGGACAGTAAAATACCCTCAGGGAGAGAGGCTGAAAGACCCACCTCCTGCCATGCACCCCAGGGAGGTTCTGAATCCTGACCCTCCACTGAGAACTCAGGCAGCCTGCCACCTTTATGGTGCTCCACCCCCCCACCCACTCCCCGCCCCCTGCCTGTCCCCAGATTCTAGGATCTTGCAGAATAGCCTGAGGACAGGTGAGATGCTAAAAACAGGAGAGCTTTCCAGAGGTTTCCTCTCAGAAGACTTTGCCAAATTTCTGGGAATATGTAAGAAGCTTGGCCCGTGAAAGTCTGGGTGATCCATGAATATAAACACATCACTAGGGCTTCCCCTGGTGGTCCAGTGGGTAAGGACTCCGCCTTGCAGTGCAAGGGGCGCAGGTTCCATCCCTGGCCTGGGAAGATCCCACAAGCCACGGACCGATTGGACCGATTGGACCGATGTGTCCAATCACCGAGCCAGAGCTCTGGAGCGCATGCGCCCAGAGCCGGCGCTCTGCAGCCACAGACGCCACCGCGATGGGAGGCCCACAGGAGCCAAAGAACAAAGACGGATGAAGATAGAGAAATAAAAGACCAATACAAGTGGCCCACCCGCTCCCCTCCCTCCCCAAAGTGACCCCCGCCCAAAATAAATAAATAAATAAATCTTTTTTAAAAAAATAAACACATCACTAGCGGAAACTCAGCTTTATAGTTTTTAATCAAAGCCCTTTTAAAAAAGTTTTAGATTTCAAAATGCAACCTTTTCCAAATTACAATCATATAGTGTCATCAAACAAGAAAGTGCTTTGATAAAACCCTGTGTATTGTGGGAAGGGTGGAGATGAAAATATGCAGGTGGGAACTCTGCTTGGTCACAACTTAAGAAGCTGAACTTTGATCATTCAACAGAGACAGAGCAAGACCATGATGCCTCCAGGTCACAGCTTCAAACTGAAAATCATTAATAAGCCATGTCTCACCCACTCCATTAATGAACAACAAATGACTGGAATTTGGTTCCCAGACTGTGGTTACTGCCTTGACTGGTCAGTCTGGGGGTGAAAAATACTTCCTGGCAGTCAGTAGGCTCATCATTCTGGGATCTAGAAGCATGAGAACCAACAAGAGGAAAGCTAATCCAACAAATAACCAAACAAACATGGTGAATTCATGAAGGGCAGTAGCTCAGGACAGTAAAATACCCTCAGGGAGAGAGGCTGAAAGACCCACCTCCTGCCATGCACCCCAGGGAGGTTCTGAATCCTGACCCTCCACTGAGAACTCAGGCAGCCTGCCACCTTTATGGTGCTCCACCCCCCCACCCACTCCCCGCCCCCTGCCTGTCCCCAGATTCTAGGATCTTGCAGAATAGCCTGAGGACAGGTGAGATGCTAAAAACAGGAGAGCTTTCCAGAGGTTTCCTCTCAGAAGACTTTGCCAAATTTCTGGGAATATGTAAGAAGCTTGGCCCGTGAAAGTCTGGGTGATCCATGAATATAAACACATCACTAGGGCTTCCCCTGGTGGTCCAGTGGGTAAGGACTCCGCCTTGCAGTGCAAGGGGCGCAGGTTCCATCCCTGGCCTGGGAAGATCCCACAAGCCACGGACCGATTGGACCGATTGGACCGATGTGTCCAATCACCGAGCCAGAGCTCTGGAGCGCATGCGCCCAGAGCCGGCGCTCTGCAGCCACAGACGCCACCGCGATGGGAGGCCCACAGGAGCCAAAGAACAAAGACGGATGAAGATAGAGAAATAAAAGACCAATACAAGTGGCCCACCCGCTCCCCTCCCTCCCCAAAGTGACCCCCGCCCAAAATAAATAAATAAATAAATCTTTTTTAAAAAAATAAACACATCACTAGCGGAAACTCAGCTTTATAGTTTTTAATCAAAGCCCTTTTAAAAAAGTTTTAGATTTCAAAATGCAACCTTTTCCAAATTACAATCATATAGTGTCATCAAACAAGAAAGTGCTTTGATAAAACCCTGTGTATTGTGGGAAGGGTGGAGATGAAAATATGCAGGTGGGAACTCTGCTTGGTCACAACTTAAGAAGCTGAACTTTGATCATTCAACAGAGACAGAGCAAGACCATGATGCCTCCAGGTCACAGCTTCAAACTGAAAATCATTAATAAGCCATGTCTCACCCACTCCATTAATGATCAACAAATGACTGGAACTCTAGCCAAGGGACCCAGACTTCAGGACAGAGTGTCAAGTCATAGCTGACACTGTCAACTAAAAATAGCACTTGGATTCAAATGGGCGATTCAGACTTGATTTCTTACCTTTGCCTGGAACAGGACTACACAGAGGAGGGCTGTTTTAAAATGCTTTTCTTTTATGTGAAAGTAAGGTTTTATTGCAAGCAGCTGGCCAGTGAGCTGAGACTCAGCTCTGTGGGAGTTGGATGACCCACACGTCCACCTCCAAGGCTGAGGGCACTTGGCACTGCTGGCCTCCTAGACATATGCGTGCACTTGACTCTCTCAACCAGGTCACCAAGAGCAAGAGGCTGGTTTGGGAAGTTCTGTCAAAGTTTTACACCATTTCCAGAAACTTCTCCCTCTGTACCCTTCCCATCATTTTCCTTCTTCATAAGAGGAGAACAATTAAAAGTCTAACGGGTCAATGCAAATGGAAATCAAAACAAAACTAGAGTAAAAATCCTCATATCAGACAAAACAGACTTTAAAATAAAGAATATTACAAGAGATAAGGAAGGACACTACATAATGATCATGGGATCAATCCAAGAGGAAGACATAACAATTGTAAATAGTTATGCACCCATCAAAGGAACACCTCAATACATAAGACAAGCATTAACAGACATAAAAAGAGAGATTGACAGTAACGCAATAATAGTACAGGATCTTAACACCCCACTTACATCAATGGACAGATCATCAAAACAGAAAATGAATAAGGAAACACAGCTTTAAAAGATACATTATTCCAGTTGGAGCTCACTGATATCTTCAAGACATTGCATCCAAATGCAGAAGAATACACTTTCTCCTCAAGTGCACATAGATAGACCACATACTGTATCACAAATCAGTAAATTCAAGAAAACTGAAATCATATCAAGCATCTTTTCTGACCACAGTTCTATGAGACTAGATATCAATTATAGGAAAAAAACTGTAAAAAAACACAAACATATGGAGATTAAATAATATGTTTCTCAATAATGAACAGTTTACTGAAGGAATCAAAGGGAAATAAAAAAGTTCTTAGGAACAAATGACAATGGAAAACAACTCAAAACCTACGGGATGCAGCAAAAAAGTTCTAAGAGGGAAGTTTATAGGAATACAACATCAAATGGACAACCTAACACCTAAAATAACTGGAAAAAAAAGAATAAAATTCCTCAAAGGTAGCAGAAGAAAAGAAATCATAAAGATCAGAGCGTAAAAAGAAAGGAGGGCTGTTTTAAAATGCTTTTCTTTATGTGAAAGTAAGGTTTTATTGCAAGCAGCTGGCCAGTGAGCTGAGACTCAGCTCTGTGGGAGTTGGATGACCCACACGTCCACCTCCAAGGCTGAGGGCACTTGGCACTGCTGGCCTCCTAGACATATGCGTGCACTTGACTCTCTCAACCAGGTCACCAAGAGCAAGAGGCTGGTTTGGGAAGTTCTGTCAAAGTTTTACACCATTTCCAGAAACTTCTCCCTCTGTACCCTTCCCATCATTTTCCTTCTTCATAAGAGGAGAACAATTAAAAGTCTAACGGGTCAATGCAAATGGAAATCAAAACAAAACTAGAGTAAAAATCCTCATATCAGACAAAACAGACTTTAAAATAAAGAATATTACAAGAGATAAGGAAGGACACTACATAATGATCATGGGATCAATCCAAGAGGAAGACATAACAATTGTAAATAGTTATGCACCCATCAAAGGAACACCTCAATACATAAGACAAGCATTAACAGACATAAAAAGAGAGATTGACAGTAACGCAATAATAGTACAGGATCTTAACACCCCACTTACATCAATGGACAGATCATCAAAACAGAAAATGAATAAGGAAACACAGCTTTAAAAGATACATTATTCCAGTTGGAGCTCACTGATATCTTCAAGACATTGCATCCAAATGCAGAAGAATACACTTTCTCCTCAAGTGCACATAGATAGACCACATACTGTATCACAAATCAGTAAATTCAAGAAAACTGAAATCATATCAAGCATCTTTTCTGACCACAGTTCTATGAGACTAGATATCAATTATAGGAAAAAAACTGTAAAAAAACACAAACATATGGAGATTAAATAATATGTTTCTCAATAATGAACAGTTTACTGAAGGAATCAAAGGGAAATAAAAAAGTTCTTAGGAACAAATGACAATGGAAAACAACTCAAAACCTACGGGATGCAGCAAAAAAGTTCTAAGAGGGAAGTTTATAGGAATACAACATCAAATGGACAACCTAACACCTAAAATAACTGGAAAAAAAAGAATAAAATTCCTCAAAGGTAGCAGAAGAAAAGAAATCATAAAGATCAGAGCAGAAATAAATGAAAAAGAAATGAAAGAAACAATAGTAAAGATTAATAAAATTAAAAGCTGGTTCTTTGAGAAGATAAACAAAATTGACTAACCTTTAGCCATATTCATCAAGAAACAAAGAGGGAAGCATTAAATCAAAAAAATCAGAAATGAAAGAAGATAGGTTACAACAGACAATGCAGAAATACAAAGGAGGTTACAAAAGACAATGCAGAAATACAAAGGATTATGAGAGACTATTATGAGCAACTATCTGGCAGTGAAACATCAGTAATACCATGAGTTCCCGGTCTCCCTGTTAGTCTTGACAGACCTGTCAGCTGTGAAAGCCCGTGTGTGGTGACTGGGAGCCCCAAGGAGAGAGCAAGAACTCCAGCCTTATTTCTTCCCCAAACTCCACTCTCTTCCCTCCCTCACCCCTCACCTTTCTCCATCAGGTCTCAGAACTGTCATGAGATGCCTAAGCCCTGATGCTAAGACCTGCAGAAACCCCTCAAACGTGGCTGATGGATGCCCAGTCTCTGCAAGCGGGCCCTTCAGCAGGTCTGATGGGGCTGAAACCACCTTCCCCGGTCCTTCCTCACCAGCGCCCACATGAGGACTCTGTCACTGACACCATTTTGCTTCCGTGATGTCTTTGGATCATTGCCAACAGAGCCAGAGCCTGTGCCCCATGCAAGAAGCACAGCCTCTCCCTGGAACTGTCCCTTCCTCCCCAAAAAAAGCCGACGAGACATGCTATGTCCATCCAAGGTTTTGCACATAGATAGACCACATACTGTATCACAAATCAGTAAATTCAAGAAAACTGAAATCATATCAAGCATCTTTTCTGACCACAGTTCTATGAGACTAGATATCAATTATAGGAAAAAAACTGTAAAAAAACACAAACATATGGAGATTAAATAATATGTTTCTCAATAATGAACAGTTTACTGAAGGAATCAAAGGGAAATAAAAAAGTTCTTAGGAACAAATGACAATGGAAAACAACTCAAAACCTACGGGATGCAGCAAAAAAGTTCTAAGAGGGAAGTTTATAGGAATACAACATCAAATGGACAACCTAACACCTAAAATAACTGGAAAAAAAAGAATAAAATTCCTCAAAGGTAGCAGAAGAAAAGAAATCATAAAGATCAGAGCAGAAATAAATGAAAAAGAAATGAAAGAAACAATAGTAAAGATTAATAAAATTAAAAGCTGGTTCTTTGAGAAGATAAACAAAATTGACTAACCTTTAGCCATATTCATCAAGAAACAAAGAGGGAAGCATTAAATCAAAAAAATCAGAAATGAAAGAAGATAGGTTACAACAGACAATGCAGAAATACAAAGGAGGTTACAAAAGACAATGCAGAAATACAAAGGATTATGAGAGACTATTATGAGCAACTATCTGGCAGTGAAACATCAGTAATACCATGAGTTCCCGGTCTCCCTGTTAGTCTTGACAGACCTGTCAGCTGTGAAAGCCCGTGTGTGGTGACTGGGAGCCCCAAGGAGAGAGCAAGAACTCCAGCCTTATTTCTTCCCCAAACTCCACTCTCTTCCCTCCCTCACCCCTCACCTTTCTCCATCAGGTCTCAGAACTGTCATGAGATGCCTAAGCCCTGATGCTAAGACCTGCAGAAACCCCTCAAACGTGGCTGATGGATGCCCAGTCTCTGCAAGCGGGCCCTTCAGCAGGTCTGATGGGGCTGAAACCACCTTCCCCGGTCCTTCCTCACCAGCGCCCACATGAGGACTCTGTCACTGACACCATTTTGCTTCCGTGATGTCTTTGGATCATTGCCAACAGAGCCAGAGCCTGTGCCCCATGCAAGAAGCACAGCCTCTCCCTGGAACTGTCCCTTCCTCCCCAAATGAAGAAGAGTGGGAGGTAGTGCCAACAGAAACGGAGAACATGCTATGTGCCACAAGGAGTTCTGTACTCCTAAGAGGGAGAAATGCCACTCATTGGTCAAGAGCCAGCAGCTGTGCTTTTACCAGGCCTCTCTCTGACCGTGCAGGGGCCGGCTGGGCAGCAGCGTCTCAGGACAGAGGGAGGGAGACACAGGCAGGGCAGAAGATGACCCTTCATCTTGTTACTGCAAAAGGAGTGCCACGGAAGATAGCAATGCCTGTGGAAAAGTCAATAAGGTACCTTGTACCCTATAACCCAAGGCAGGCTTGGGGTGAACAATGGGCTTTTCTTTTAAAAATCTGAATGGTGTCAGTGCAAACTAGTGTTGAGTTAGGCAGGCTTGTAAGCTGTGCCATCTTCCAACAGGTTGGAGGGTGGACAGGTTACTTCAGGTTACTTTCACTCATTCCTTAAATTCTTTTCAGAGTGAATTTGTGATAAACAACTGAATTATAGTGCCAGGCAGGAACTGTAAAGCAGCCAAAAACGATAAACAAATGTGAGGGAAGACCCAGGAGAGGGCAGGATCTGAGCATTCTGGCACCAAAAGAAGCACTTGCAACCTAGATCTTATAATTCTGCCAGTTTTTACAAAACACATTGCTACTTTGTCTAGCTGACACCTGGAATTGCCCTATATTATTAACTTTGAATGACTCTAGTATAAAACAAAATCAATGCCTGACTCATTAGACTCATTACAAAAATTATGATATTGAGTTGTAGGCACATTTGACAGTATTACTAATATAAAGGTCTAAAAGTGACTTGATAAACACTAGTTAAAATTACATTTCTTTTAGAAAATGTGTGCCCTCATGTAAGGTTTTCTTTTCGCGCCCACCATGAGGACTCTGTTCACTGACCCACCATGGGGCTGAAACCACCTTCCCCGGTCCTTCCTCACCAGCGCCCACATGAGGACTCTGTCACTGACACCATTTTGCTTCCGTGATGTCTTTGGATCATTGCCAACAGAGCCAGAGCCTGTGCCCCATGCAAGAAGCACAGCCTCTCCCTGGAACTGTCCCTTCCTCCCCAAATGAAGAAGAGTGGGAGGTAGTGCCAACAGAAACGGAGAACATGCTATGTGCCACAAGGAGTTCTGTACTCCTAAGAGGGAGAAATGCCACTCATTGGTCAAGAGCCAGCAGCTGTGCTTTTACCAGGCCTCTCTCTGACCGTGCAGGGGCCGGCTGGGCAGCAGCGTCTCAGGACAGAGGGAGGGAGACACAGGCAGGGCAGAAGATGACCCTTCATCTTGTTACTGCAAAAGGAGTGCCACGGAAGATAGCAATGCCTGTGGAAAAGTCAATAAGGTACCTTGTACCCTATAACCCAAGGCAGGCTTGGGGTGAACAATGGGCTTTTCTTTTAAAAATCTGAATGGTGTCAGTGCAAACTAGTGTTGAGTTAGGCAGGCTTGTAAGCTGTGCCATCTTCCAACAGGTTGGAGGGTGGACAGGTTACTTCAGGTTACTTTCACTCATTCCTTAAATTCTTTTCAGAGTGAATTTGTGATAAACAACTGAATTATAGTGCCAGGCAGGAACTGTAAAGCAGCCAAAAACGATAAACAAATGTGAGGGAAGACCCAGGAGAGGGCAGGATCTGAGCATTCTGGCACCAAAAGAAGCACTTGCAACCTAGATCTTATAATTCTGCCAGTTTTTACAAAACACATTGCTACTTTGTCTAGCTGACACCTGGAATTGCCCTATATTATTAACTTTGAATGACTCTAGTATAAAACAAAATCAATGCCTGACTCATTAGACTCATTACAAAAATTATGATATTGAGTTGTAGGCACATTTGACAGTATTACTAATATAAAGGTCTAAAAGTGACTTGATAAACACTAGTTAAAATTACATTTCTTTTAGAAAATGTGTGCCCTCATGTAAGGTTTTCTCTTTTGGAGGTTAATTTAACAGCACTTTGACACCGATTTAATGAAGAAGAGGATGTAATTGTGTAATTGTGAAATACAAACGGTCTAGGAAATAGAGTTTTCATTAGTGGAAATAAGAAAGCCCCCAGAAACGACCAGCTTGAGAGAAATCTGATATATTACACACGAAGTGTGAGATGTAGGTAAGAGACCAAGTTAGAAACGGCATGTGGGAAGCAAGCATAAACCTGGAGGAAGTTCCGGTAATTAGTTATATGGCAGCAGCCAAGGAAGCAGATGTGGTTGAAATGGGAGAGAAGGTAGGGGAGCAGAAGAGGAAGTTCCAAGAGCACGTGGAGAAGCCGATGCCAAGAGGATCAGCTGGAGACAAGCTTCCTGGTGGAGGAAGCAAAGGAAGAGAGAACTAGAACAAAGCTTTCGTGTCAGACGGCCTGTGGTCTAATAGTTCTGTGACTTGTCTTCTATGACCCTCCCCTCTCCTGTGCACTGGCTTCCTTGCTATTCCTTGAACAGGCAGATAGGCCCCATTCGAAGGTCTTAGCATGGGCCACTCTCTTCCTGGAGCACGTCCCCCTTGGAGGTCTACACGGCTGGCTCTCACCTCCTTCAAGTCTCTGCTTGATTGTCACATTCTCAGTGAGGTCTAACTGCGGGGAACTAGATCTATTCTTCATACTGCTGGTTTTGGAAGAGAAATCAAAGGCACACACTGGGTTGGCAATCACAACAACCTGTGTGGAGTTGCAATTTAGGGGGCAGGCTGTGACCCGCACCGTCTGGAAATTCATGTGACTTTGAGCTGTTCTCTACAGGAGGTACACACAGCCTGTTCAAGTACTATCTATTTTAAGACAATCCAATTTTTGCAAAATCCAAAACTACAAGTCACATGAGTCAACGGTGATGGATTTCAGATATAAGAGAGAGGGAAAGTGGGAAACCAGCCCCAGAACAAAGCTAGGGTTTCACAGAAAGCACGGGAGGAGACACGGGGAGAAGACACCTCCCACTGAGGAAAGGCGACAGTCTGGGCCTGCCCCAGAGAAAACAACCCCGTCCAGGGGCCACAGGGGAGGAAAGGGCGCAGGGAGGAGGCCATTCTCGGAAGTGAAGACAGCCAGAGGAGAACAACAAGCTCAATTATAGAAAGATCCGCAGGAAGAGGATCTGCTGGAAGAGGGAGTAACTGGAATTTGAGACGGTGAATAAGCCAGAAACTGAGGAGTCAAAGAGGAGAAGGAAAGAGAAAACCCTGAGGGCAGCCAAAGGAGAGAGTCAAATCCATTTCAGGAACGGGCTCCAAGAATAGGAGAATATAGCCACAGAGAGCGCTGAAGGAGGAAAAACGAAAAATAAACAAACAGAAACGGAGAATGGAAAATCTGAAGGTAACGGTTGTATGAGAGACTGGAAAGCAGTCAAGTGTGTGTGGAATTTGCTTGATGTTGAGTCATTAATTCATTCCTCTGTGCAATGTATTTGCATATGTAACACATCAACACCTTGAGAGGGTCAAATGCAGTACAGAGAAGCGGGGCCCAGAGCAGGGAAAGGGTTCTGAGCCAGAGCCACATGCTATTCACCTAGTAGAGTCTGACTCTAAAGAACATGGAAGGTGGACTCACGAGGAGTCCATTACCTGGTGGACACTGGGGCCACTTGGGAAAAATTCACAACACTCTCTGTCTGGGATATCAGACTTGATCGATGAGCTAGGAAAGACTTCCTTTGGTGGCTGTCAGCAGCAGGGGGCACTGGGACCTGCCGCAGTGGTTGGGGGGGTGGCCTCCTGTGCCTTAGACCTTGTCAGGGGTTTGTCTTCACTACAATCACACCAGAACAACAATGGTTAACACTGACTGGGGAGGTCCATGTCATGTGCTGTGCTAACCTCTACAGACAGTTCATCCTGACCACTTGTGAACTCCACATATGCCCACTTGCTAGAATGTATTTGTGACTCCAAAATCAATATTCACAGAGCTTTTGTGGTCATTTGGGGACAAGGGCAGAACAGAGAAAAATATGAGTTCCCTGCCATGCATGTGTGTTCCCAGCTAAGGTCAAACAGGGTGACACTCTTGTTTCGACTTTCCTACTGTAAACAACTGTCCTTTTTGTAGTCTATGTCGTACTATGCCTTTTGCATTTTTGTGCTTTTTGTTGGAGATTTCACTGTTTGATGTGGCCCTCAAGTGTAAGAATGTTAAAGTACCTTCTCGTATTATGGATAGGCACAAGAAGGCTGTGATCTGTTTTAGATGAAAACAAAATATACCTCAGGGCTTCCCTGGTGGTCCAGTGGGTAAGGACACCACCTTGCAGTGCAAGGGGCGCCGGTTTAATCCCTGGCCTGGGAAGATCCCACGTGCCGTGGAGCGGCTGGACCAGTGTGTCCAATTACCAGAGCTCTGGAGCGCATGCGCCCAGAGCCAGTGCTCTGTGACAACAGAGGCCACCGCGATGGAAAGGCCCACACGGGCCAAAGAACAAAGATGGATGAAAATAGATAAATGAAAGACCAATAGAAGTGGTCCACCCGTCCCCTCCCTCCCCACCCCACACCCACCTCACCCCGCCCCTCCGCCCCCCAAAATAAATAAATATTTAGAAAAAAAAAATATATATATACACCTCAGATAAACTTTGTTTCAGTATGAGTTATGATGCTAGTGGCCATCGGTTTGACCTTAATGAATCAACATATATTACTATTATTTTTATTCTTTATTTTTGAAAAAAATATCTATTTTATTTATTTTGAAAAGTTTTGGCTGCACTGGGTCTTTGTTGCTGAGCTCATGCTTTTTCTAGTTGTGGTGAGTGGGGGCAGCGCTGGGCTTCTCACTGTGGTGGCTTCTCTGTGGCTCGTGGCCTCTAGAGTGGGGGGTTATGTAGTCACTTATGTGACTGTGTCAGGACTTACCTTTTGTTGTGGCACATGGACTCTTTAGTTGCAGCACTCAGCTCTCTAGCTGTGGCACACAGACGCCAGAGGGCATGGCTCAGGAGTCACAGAGCGTGGGCTTAATTGATCCACAGCAGGTGACATCTCAGTTCCCTGATCAGGGAGCAGCCTTGTTTCCCCTACATTGCAAGACAGGCTCTTCACCACTGGCCCATCAGGGAAGTCCCTACACTATATAGTAAATAAGTTGTCTTAATTAATAAAAATAAATTCATTTATTCTTTTTAATTGAAGGGCAATTGCTTTATAGAATTTTGCTGTTTTCTGCCAAACAAATAAGTTGTCTTTAAACAGAAACACACACAAGACAAGATTATGTATTGATCACTTGACAAAAATGTGACAAAAGCTCTCAGGAATCTAACTCTGTATTTCCTCTCCTAGCAATAGCTCTGTATTTGCTAATTAAATGTTTAAGGTGACTCTACAGACCATAACCACCATGAATAATGAGAATTGACTGTATATTATTTCACTTAATAGTCACAGTTCCAGAAAGGAATTCTACGAAGGAATTCTACAAAGGGTTTCCCTGATGGCTCAGCACTAAAGAAGCCGCCTGCAATGCAAGAGATGCAAGAGACGTGGGTTTGATCTCTGGGTAGGGAGGATCCCCCTGGAGAAGAAAATGGCAACCTACTCTAGTATTCTTGTCTGGGAAATCCCATGGACAGAGGAGCCTGGAGGGCCACAGTCCATGGGGTTGCAAAGAGTTGGATGTTGCTTAGTGTCTAAACTACCAATTATACACAGGTCATATTTTATAAATACTGTGTTCAAAGCTCTAACACTGGCAAGGAAGCAGAGCCCAGTTCTGACTGTGGATCTCCAGCTCACGATGCTGATGCCACCCCATCATGAAGGTGGGTGCAAGGAAACGGTGGATCCCCACAATGTAGGGAAGATATTATTTGTGAACAAACATACGTTGGGCTGAGGAAGCTCCTAGAAATTGTGTAATGGGAATTTAAAGTAGAACAGGAATTTCCAAAATCACAGGTAGAGAAAGAACTAGGAAAATACTGTTTGTTGTTTTTGCTCCAACCTTAGTTTAAATTCCCAAACGGGATAGCCTGGGGACACCAGGGTCTACACAAGGTCGTGACACATGCTTTGGAGAGAACAAAACACTAAAAATACGTGATTCAGAAGGAAAACACTGAGCAGGGAACAGACAGTTCTATTCTAACCCTAATTCTGAGTAACTGTGGTCGGGCTTTGAGAAAGTCTCCTTCACAGCTCTATACTTTCGTCGTTCCACCAGAGACAGGAACGTGTTGGTGGATGATCCCCTCTGCTCTGCTTTCAGGCTCTGAAAACTGTACAGTTCCAGGTGGTTTCTAACTGAGGGCTGGAAGGTTTATTTTGCCTGAAATCAACTTAGTTTATACCTTTTGTCTTGCCAAATCATTAATAGCATCTTTCATTCTCAAAAGGGTGCCAATTTAGACAATAAATTATATGACTGTCCTACATCCAGTCAATATTCACTGCATGTGTTTTCTTGGCCAGATCAGACACAAGGAAACCTGCAGAGACCAGAAGGGTCGCTTTTTCCAGATACAGTGGGTTCCTGGTGCCAGACCACTGAGCTGCTTGGCGTGACCTGCTGCCAGGTTCCTGGTCTCTCCAACTCATCTCTGGCCTCACGCCTTGGGACTCTGTACCAAGGGTCCTGCTGCTTAACCTGCGGAAGAATTCTGTTCTGGCTTTTGATTCCTCTGAAAGAAAATTATAACCATTGGACCATAAAAAGAGGACAGTCTTTAATATAGAGAGGAGCTTGATATAGCACTGCCAATTCAAGGACATAGTGTGGTTCAATAAGGTCATTCCTAGCTGTATTAGATGTGATGCCTTTTTAAAATAAGTTACCTACAATCACAATATAACTTTACCCATACTGATTGAATATAATGAAATCAGTTTTCAAATGCAGAAATAAAAAGGCTAGAATGAGAAGTGAAATGCTGAAACAAAACCTTCTGGCAGACTTTTGGGCCTCCTGAAATGTACTGCGTGTCTTTCTACCATTTCACCCTCTTGTCATGTAAGAAAATCACATGAATGAATCACTATTCAAAGAATAAGAAGATAAATAAAATCTTCACTATTAAATATATTTCCCTTCACTCATTCAAGCTTTAAATAAATAAAGCACAAAAAGAAAATAATTATACCCTATTCTTTTCAGTAGGTTTAAGATGCACTAGATAATTTTATTTCACTATTATCAAAGCACTTATTCCCAGAGAGTAAAATACAAGCTTTAACACAGGTCTGATTAAATAATCCTAAACTTTCTGAATGTAGTTTAGAAATGAAATGATGAATTAACCTAATTCTTTAATCTGTGTTTCAGGTTCAAACACTCTTTTCCTATCTTTCTGGGCAGCCTTCAGCTATTCAGTCCAGAAAATGTAGTATGTTAATGACTGCACAAACATCTTCACACTGGCATCTTAACTGAAGTCCTGTTTCGGCATGCTGCTCAAAGGTTAGGAATGAACAATTTCTCAGTAGCCACTGCTGCTTTCCTGGAAAGAGCTCTGGTTCAAACATGAGTGTTGACGGAGAAGCTGCACTCAAGGCAAATGTGACTGACTGACTCGTGTCTATTACCCTTCAGGACAACATCAAAATGGATTAGTGACTAAAAGATTACATCCCCTGAAACTTGCCAGCTAGAAGCTCAAACGGAAGACTGTACCCTGGATGCTCTGAAGCAAATATGCCAAAGCAGCTCTGGGCCCCTCCCTCCACGGGGCTTGTTCTGTGGTCAGGAAATGACCACAGGGAGGCCAAGGCCTGGCAGGGCCTCTGCTGGTCCACTCCCTGAAGAGGAGGAACCCCCCAGTCAGTTTTATCTGGTTCAGTTCAGGATTTAAAAGTCCCTGTCATTGCCCCAAAGGGGCAATTTGATCTTATGAGTCAACAGCCACAGGCATTTTTCCCCCAAAGAAAATACTGTCAAAAATCTGTTTGCTTACAGTTTCTTACAGTTTCTTACTGTACAGTCTCAGTAAGAAACAGTCTCAACTGTTTCTTACAGTTTCCACAATTATCTTAATTTGAAATGCTAGATATTGTTAGGGAATTTTACTTTGTTTCTGACATGTGTTAAGTGAAACTCTTATGATGTTGGATTTTTATGCTTAATCTGTTTTCTGTAAATAATCCTTCTCATTTGATTATGAAAAAAAATAAAGCTAATGTTGTCTCTTGGCTTGGTGTCTGGTTCAAGATATTTGACTTTCAAATAATGGCCCAAGGAAGGAGACTGTGGTTGCTGCTTGCTGAGCCCAGATGACGAAACTGGCTGTGTGTTAGTTGAGCTCCTTAGTGCTACTGCTGACCTGCTAGCCATTCTCCTCTCCAGCCACTTTCTCCTTCTTGAAATGCTTCACCAATCTGCACCTCATGCTTGGGCATAATGGGATGCGCAGTTTCATCTTTCTCTTTTATCTAACATTTGGGATAAAACACAAGCTATGCTGGGGGGACACATGTACACCTGGGGCTGAGTGGGAAAAGCCACCACAAGATTATGAAGTAATGATCCTCCAATCAAAATAAATTAATTGAAAAAAAGAAAAAAGTTATGTGGCAACCAATTCACATCTTGAACTCTTGGCAAAGATCAACCAGGTCAGGCCCAGAGACACAGATGATATTTAAGACTAAGACACAGAAACAAGGCAGGTGAAAGTCCAGGGTCAGGGAGGCCGTGGACTTGGGGTGATATGAATGATCACCACCCAGAGACTCTCCTTTGGGGGTCAGGGATGTCCCTTCATCCTCTTATAAATTTTCTACTATGAGCAGGTCTTTGGACCCACCTCAGGTGAGCAAACATCCTGGAAGTGGGAGATAAGAGGTATTCTCTGACCAAGGGACTAGGTTCAAGTTCTAGGAATCTCGGCAGGTTTTTGCCATCATAATTTTTATTTTCTCAAGACTGGAAGCAAAGCTAAACAATTGAAGTCATTCTGTTCAATGTAAATCAGGAAAGGAAAAGGAAAGATGACTAAGAAGTTTGTTTTATACCGTGCACTGACCATAATATTCATATAAACCAAGGAGGATGCTCGGAACTGAGATCATTCTGTATAAGGGGAGTAACAGAAGCAAGTCCTCAAAAACATTCTGATGAACCCAAATATTTGAGTAATGAAAAAACAAAGAATTCCCTTTTTAGTCACAATTTTGACAGGTTTAGTAAAGAACTATTTCTATACTTATTGTGTGGTGGCGTTAAAGGAGGAGCAAGGAGAGAGTTCATCAGGTGAGTTTAGACAGTCAAGGACTTTTTCCTGATTGGAAGGGAACTATCAAAGGTGAGAAGCCCAGGAGAAAAAAGACATATTTTGACCAAGTTCACTTTTTATGTCCCTATGGTCTGGCCTTGAAAAGACAGATCACAGAATGGGGAAAAAAAAAAAAATAGTTTGAAGCTTCCCAAGAGATGGATTCCAGGAGACAATGAAGGACAGGGAAGGCTGGAGTGCTGCAGTCCAGGTTGCCAAGAGTCGGACATGACTTAGTGACCCAACAACAAAGAGATGGGTACCTAGCGCTTCTATGAAAAAGGAGACGCTCTTCCTGAGCCTCAGCTGGTGAAAAAAATGAAATCTCAGGAGCTTCCTAGGAGGAAGGGCAGGAGAAGAAACAGTGGAGGGAATTTCATCCTCAGCTACGGAGGTCTCACAGATGTGATAAGGATCCCAGATCTGACTGTGATCAGTGAGTATAGGTGGTGAGTCAAGAGTGCCCTGGGAGGGGAAAAGAAAGACGTGGCCTTTTTAGAGTGGCTGAAATGTGATAAAGAGACTAGGGAAATTTCATTTAAGACTAAGACACAGAAACAAGGCAGGTGAAAGTCCAGGGTCAGGAGGCCGTGCACTTGGGGTGATATGAATGATCACCACCCAGAGACTCTCCTTTGGGAGTCAGGGATGTCCCTTCATCCTCTTATAAATTTTCTACTATGAGCAGGTCTTTGGACCCACCTCAGGTGAGCAAACATCCTGGAAGTGGGAGATAAGAGGTATTCTCTGACCAAGGGACTAGGTTCAAGTTCTAGGAATCTCGGCAGGTTTTTGCCATCATAATTTTTATTTTCTCAAGACTGGAAGCAAAGCTAAACAATTGAAGTCATTCTGTTCAATGTAAATCAGGAAAGGAAAAGGAAAGATGACTAAGAAGTTTGTTTTATACCGTGCACTGACCATAATATTCATATAAACCAAGGAGGATGCTCGGAACTGAGATCATTCTGTATAAGGGGAGTAACAGAAGCAAGTCCTCAAAAACATTCTGATGAACCCAAATATTTGAGTAATGAAAAAACAAAGAATTCCCTTTTTAGTCACAATTTTGACAGGTTTAGTAAAGAACTATTTCTATACTTATTGTGTGGTGGCGTTAAAGGAGGAGCAAGGAGAGAGTTCATCAGGTGAGTTTAGACAGTCAAGGACTTTTTCCTGATTGGAAGGGAACTATCAAAGGTGAGAAGCCCAGGAGAAAAAAGACATATTTTGACCAAGTTCACTTTTTATGTCCCTATGGTCTGGCCTTGAAAAGACAGATCACAGAATGGGGAAAAAAAAAAAAATAGTTTGAAGCTTCCCAAGAGATGGATTCCAGGAGACAATGAAGGACAGGGAAGGCTGGAGTGCTGCAGTCCAGGTTGCCAAGAGTCGGACATGACTTAGTGACCCAACAACAAAGAGATGGGTACCTAGCGCTTCTATGAAAAAGGAGACGCTCTTCCTGAGCCTCAGCTGGTGAAAAAAATGAAATCTCAGGAGCTTCCTAGGAGGAAGGGCAGGAGAAGAAACAGTGGAGGGAATTTCATCCTCAGCTACGGGAGGTCTCACAGATGTGATAAGGATCCCAGATCTGACTGTGATCAGTGAGTATAGGTGGTGAGTCAAGAGTGCCCTGGGAGGGGAAAAGAAAGACGTGGCCTTTTTAGAGTGGCTGAAATGTGATAAAGAGACTGATATGGAGATCACATACTTAGGTGCATTCCTTCAAAATTTGTTCTGTAATTTATTATACTATATACATATATATATATATATATATACACACACACACACATATATATATATACTAGTTTAATCTGAAAATGAAATTGCTTCAGAAAATATTTTTAATTAAAAAATCCTAATTAGCCATGTTCCTGTGTTTGCAGTTTTTCCTCATTAAAGAAAGCTGTCTGCAGACCTTCTGTCCCTTCAGGAGACATCAGTGTTCACATGGTGCATGATAATTTCAGATTTAGTGCACAAATCATCAGGCCCTGGAAGACTGGCCTTGAGCATCTGACACTTATTATGTGATGGCAAATGTTAAACTCTAGAAACAAACACATGCTCATTCAGATCATCATGTGGGGAAAACATACACGCATACAAGCCTTGGAGCCCGAGAGACACAGGCTCACATTCCAGCTGCAGAAGAAACAGCCGTATCACCTACAACCGCTGCCTTTAGCTTCCTGCCTACATCAGCTGCGATATCTGATAAGGTATCCTGTATGCATAATTCCTATTATATATAGTATTTGCCAAGAGCTAACACAGCACCCCCAAGGTTTCAGGGCCCGAGTAAGAGGTCATCACTATTAACACTCCCAGGAGATTGGGAGACCACGGTGACTCTACAGATCAAGTATCTTAAATCTTATGATCTAAAATCCCTTTGATCTCCTAAACATAAGGCCATAATTCAACACTCTGGAACATGGTTTATGGAAATATTATGAACTACAACTTTTTTGTTGTTGTTCACTTCTATTGGTCTTTCACTTATCTAGTTTCATCCATCTTTGTTCTTTGGCCCGTGTGGGCCTCCCATCACAGTGGCCTCTCTTGTTGCAGAGCACTGGCTCTGGGCGCATGTGCTCCAGCGCTCTGGCTTGATAGATGGACACATTGGTCCAGCTGCTCTACAGCATGTGGGATCTTCCCAGGCCAGGGATCAAACCAGTGACCCTTGCACTGCATGACAGACTCTTTCCCCACTGGACCACCAGGAAGCCTGAACTACAACATTTTAATTCAAACCAGACTAGGGTGACCAACTTGACTGGTTTGCTCAAAACTGAAGGAGTCCCTGGGAAGTGGGACTTTAGTCCAGAAACTGGGAAATTCCCATGCAAACCAAGATGAGTCAGTCATTCTAGCCCCACCTCAGAAGTCTCTGCACCTTTAACGACACCTGGGAGCCTCCAAGTGGGGTCTCTGGACCAGTCGCTTACCTGGGAACCTGTTAGAAGTCAAATCCTTCCCCAGAAGTCTCAGGGTAGACCCGCCGTCTGGGCTAAGAAAGCTGTCTGCAGACCTTCTGTCCCTTCAGGAGACATCAGTGTTCACATGGTGCATGATAATTTCAGATTTAGTGCACAAATCATCAGGCCCTGGAAGACTGGCCTTGAGCATCTGACACTTATTATGTGATGGCAAATGTTAAACTCTAGAAACAAACACATGCTCATTCAGATCATCATGTGGGGAAAACATACACACATACACGCCTTGGAGCCCGAGAGACACAGGCTCACATTCCAGCTGCAGAAGAAACAGCCGTATCACCTACAACCGCTGCCTTTAGCTTCCTGCCTACATCAGCTGCGATATCTGATAAGGTATCCTGTATGCATAATTCCTATTATATATAGTATTTGCCAAGAGCTAACACAGCACCCCCAAGGTTTCAGGGCCCGAGTAAGAGGTCATCACTATTAACACTCCCAGGAGATTGGGAGACCACGGTGACTCTACAGATCAAGTATCTTAAATCTTATGATCTAAAATCCCTTTGATCTCCTAAACATAAGGCCATAATTCAACACTCTGGAACATGGTTTATGGAAATATTATGAACTACAACTTTTTTGTTGTTGTTCACTTCTATTGGTCTTTCACTTATCTAGTTTCATCCATCTTTGTTCTTTGGCCCGTGTGGGCCTCCCATCACAGTGGCCTCTCTTGTTGCAGAGCACTGGCTCTGGGCGCATGTGCTCCAGCGCTCTGGCTTGATAGATGGACACATTGGTCCAGCTGCTCTACAGCATGTGGGATCTTCCCAGGCCAGGGATCAAACCAGTGACCCTTGCACTGCATGACAGACTCTTTCCCCACTGGACCACCAGGGAAGCCTGAACTACAACATTTTAATTCAAACCAGACTAGGGTGACCAACTTGACTGGTTTGCTCAAAACTGAAGGAGTCCCTGGGAAGTGGGACTTTTAGTCCAGAAACTGGGAAATTCCCATGCAAACCAAGATGAGTCAGTCATTCTAGCCCCACCTCAGAAGTCTCTGCACCTTTAACGACACCTGGGAGCCTCCAAGTGGGGTCTCTGGACCAGTCGCTTTACCTGGGAACCTGTTAGAAGTCAAATCCTTGAGTCCCAACTAGAGCTATTGGGTCAGAAACTCCAGGGATGAGACCCAGCCGTCTGGGCTGAAATGAGGTCTCCAGGTGGTTTTTGAGATGTGCAGCATGCTAATGTTTGACAAATGCTGGTTTTATAACATGGGATTTACGGCAGACTAAGACATTCCACAGAGAAGAATAGAAAGAAGCAATGCATTAAGCCTATTTCAAGTTACGACACAGAAGTCAATATTTTCACAGCTAATAGTTTCCATTACTGATATTTCCCAGGTCCTCTGTTGTTTCATCACTGAGCTATGATCTGTGAAGAACGAGAAAGAAGATACTGTAACCAGCATAATAGTTCAGCTCAGGAAGGAAGCTGCATCCACTTAAAGCTTTGGGGAAAGGTTGGTAGGAGAGTGGAGTTACAGGGTTCTAGTCTAGTGGTTCCTCTACCTTTGCAAAACATCACACGGTGAGTTCCAGGACTGGGCTAGGGCAGGAGTGTGTGGGTGGGGCCAGATAATATCTCTGGAGTGAAGCACCCCGCAGGTGCCCAAACAAATGCCATTTTAGTTCCTTCAACAACCACACCAGTCAACTCCTCAGAAGGCTCCAGTTCCTTTTACAAGGCAAACCAGGGAAATTTTCATAATACTTGGTCATTATATATGCCGTCAAACATTTGAATGTCTAGGACACAGAACTGGGCAACTATCCAGTTTTTTTTTTTTTTTTTCTTTTGGTGGGGATTACAGCAGTTTTATGTCTTTTTTTTCAGTTTTATTTATTTACTTTTATTTTTGGCTATTCTGGGTTTTCACTGCTGCCACAGGCTCTTCTCTAGCTGCAGCGAGTGGAGACTACAGTTTTATATCTTTATCATTATTAATCTCTACAGTTTTGTTTGGCTTCTGTTATTAAATAAGTCATTTTTAACCAATCAGTTTAAAGGTTAACATACTTACCTAAAATTTTTAGGACTTCTTTTTTTATTCATGTTTCTTTTTTTTTTTTTTTGCTTTTTTGCTTTTACAGAGTTTTGTTGTTTACAGATATGTATATTATCTAATATTGAAATCTTCACAACAAGCAGCTAAGAAGGGTTTTCTCAGGGAAGGGCTCCTTCTTTTGGTGCGGAGTGGAGGGGGACGGAGGAAGAGCCAGACAGCAGTGATGAGTTGAAGTGATGAGCAGGATGAATGGAAGGACGTTAAACTCTTGCTGTTCCCCTGTCCCAATGGGAACTGTGGGATGTTAGCAGCTGACTAAGGAGCAAACATCTCACATGCACATCTCAGACATGATCGTTTTTCACTGACTGTCTTGATCTTTGCACACAAATGTGACATAAGCATATATCATTACTAGATTGGCCATAGATCCCAATTTTTCCTCCAATAAGAGGCCTAACCATGCCCTTCTTTCCCAAGAAGGACGATCTCTGCCCAGGGATGAAATCAGCCAAGACGCCCTCAGCTGGCACCCCTTTTCCCTTTATCCCACGGTGAAATCCTAAAGATCAAGTCCTTTTTTTCTTAAAGTGAATCCCCAAAGCTGAAGCTGCCGTGTGAGTGTACTAACTTTTGTCTCAGTTTAAAGCATGTAACTTTTATATTATGCTAGTATAGGCCCTTCTGTCTGATACAGGGATATTCTTTTTCATATCCTTTTCCAATATAGGTTATTATAAGATATAAAATGTTGACATTTTATCCCATTCAGCAAAGCAAATGTTCTCCATTGTTCCTTCATGATTTAACTATTGTAGGATATGAATGCAACTTTCTCCAGAAGAAAACAAAACAAAGCAAAACACTAAACAGGTAAAAGTTCAGAAACAAGGTTTCAGGCTAGTTTCACTGATTCTGATAGATGGAATGGAGTGGATTTGTGTAGGGGAGAAGGTGGGAGGGACTGTGTGGTTGGGCCTAGCAGACACTCAAGGCGTTGAGTTTGGGTTGAATCTAGACGAGAAAATCATTACTTAGCCTTGAAAATCTGGGACCAGAAAAGTCTACGTCAAGAGATATTAGTTTTGAAAGAATTTATGAATTTTACAGTACTAGAAAAAAGTTTCAACTGTTAATCTTTTCTGTCCTACTGTAGAACATCTCTGTCTTGGACCAATCCAAGCTGTGTGTAAGAGCAGCCACTTATAATTTATTATCTCACTGGCCAGTACTTAAAATTCTAGAAAAGGAGCTCAAAGCAGCTCATGGAATCGAGCCTCTAGCAGGCTTTAAAGTCAGCTTCTGAGTTAAATACATGCTTCTGGAAGGCCTCTTATAGATAAGAAGCCTTGTCAAACATGACCATTAAAAATTATTTATACTTTAATAACATATAGTGTAAAACTTGGTGACTATAGTTGATGACACTGTATTATACCATGGAAATTTGTTAAGAGAGTAGAACTTTGTTCTCATCAAAAAATCAAAAAGAAAGATAATATATGTGATGTGATGGATGTATTAATTAAACAGATGGTGGGTTTAAAAAATTACGCTTGACCATCAAATAGGGAAGTAGTGTATTCATTTCAGTAGCATATAAACCTAAACGACCAAACACAAACTGTTCATTTCTTTGGATACAAGTTCTTAGGGATATAAGTGTAAAAGAGGGAAAGAGAACAATTACTGTTTAATTCCCTGAATGCCAGGAGTGGAAGGGAGTGGAAGGGAAGGGAGTGGAAGGGACTAAGCTAACTTTATTTTTAAAACTATTTACTTATTTTTGGCTCTTCTGGGTTTTCACTGCTGCCACAGGCTCTTCTCCAGTTGCAGGGAGTGGGGGCTCCTCTCTAGTGGAGGTGAGCAGGCTTCTTGTTGCAGTGACTTCTCTTGTTATGGAACTCGGGCTCTAGGGCACACGGGCTTCCGTCGTTGTGGCACATGGGCTCCATCTGAGGCTCTAGAGCACAGGCGCCATAGTGATGGCTCACGGGCTTAGTTGCTCCGCAGCATGTGGGATCTTCCTGCATCAGGGATCGAACCCATGTCTCCCGCATTGGCAAACTCTTTACCACTGTGCTACCAGGGAGGTCCCTAAACTAACTTTTAATCAGCATGTTCTGTACGCCCACTGCTTTGCAGGTGGCATCTCAGTCAACCTTCACAATCACTTTATATAAAGTAGGCATTTTTTTCTTCTCATTTTAAATGAGGACACCATAACTCATTACCTCTTGCTAAAATACTACGGCCAAGTAACCAGAAACTCATGGGGCTACGACGTGAACACACGTCTCATTGACACCCAAGCCCATGTGCTTCCCAAAGAGAAATGATGCTCCCCACGGTGGTTCTGTGCTGGGTCCAGTCCTGGGCTTGGTTTCCCAAAGCAATGAGCTTGCTCTGTGAAGCTGATCAGGTTCCTGAGCTTCTCTCCTCCAGTTTTCTAATAAAGTCTAATCTTTAATTTTCAGCTGCACCCCTGCGTTCCAAGGCTCATGTGCAGCTTGCTCCTTACCACCTTAACAGGTGCTTTTCCACTTGCAATGAGATAATCCCGTCTCTGGGCACCGAGCCACTAGTTTCCCGGTCGTTCTTCTCACCCACTGCCCACAGTATAGCTGCTTAAAGTCTTACACACTAGTGACTGGACAGTCCTAACCGTGATCACTCCTCTTCAGGAACATCATTCACCAGCTTCTCAGTGCATTCATTCCTTGGGCTGCTGTAACCAATGACTCCCAACCAGGGTGGCTTAAAATAACAGAAATGTATTCTCTCACAGTTCTGTAGGCTAGAAGTTCAAACTCAAGGTACTGACAGGGCCATGCTACCTCTGAAGGTGCTAGAGAAGAGGCTTCCATGTCTCTTCCTAGTTTCCAGTGGCTTCTGATAATTTTTAGCTTGTAGGTACACCACTCCAGCTTTGTATCTTGGTTTAAATCCTTAGTTAGGTGGAAGGGGGCAGGCTTCTTGTTGCAGTGACTTCTCTTGTTATCGACCTCGGGCCCTAGCGCACACGGGCTTCCGTAGTTGTGGCACATGGGCTCCATCTGAGGCTCTAGAGCACAGGCGCCATAGTGATGGCTCACGGGCTTAGTTGCTCCAGCATGTGGGATCTTCTCTGCATCAGGGATCGAACCCATGTCTCCCGCATTGGCAAACTCTTTACCACTGTGCTACCAGGGAGGTCCCTAAACTAACTTTTAATCAGCATGTTCTGTACGCCCACTGCTTTGCAGGTGGCATCTCAGTCAACCTTCACAATCACTTTATATAAAGTAGGCATTTTTTTCTTCTCATTTTAAATGAGGACACCATAACTCATTACCTCTTGCTAAAATACTACGGCCAAGTAACCAGAAACTCATGGGGCTACGACGTGAACACACGTCTCATTGACACCCAAGCCCATGTGCTTCCCAAAGAGAAATGATGCTCCCCACGGTGGTTCTGTGCTGGGTCCAGTCCTGGGCTTGGTTTCCCAAAGCAATGAGCTTGCTCTGTGAAGCTGATCAGGTTCCTGAGCTTCTCTCCTCCAGTTTTCTAATAAAGTCTAATCTTTAATTTTCAGCTGCACCCCTGCGTTCCAAGGCTCATGTGCAGCTTGCTCCTTACCACCTTAACAGGTGCTTTTCCACTTGCAATGAGATAATCCCGTCTCTGGGCACCGAGCCACTAGTTTCCCGGTCGTTCTTCTCACCCACTGCCCACAGTATAGCTGCTTAAAGTCTTACACACTAGTGACTGGACAGTCCTAACCGTGATCACTCCTCTTCAGGAACATCATTCACCAGCTTCTCAGTGCATTCATTCCTTGGGCTGCTGTAACCAATGACTCCCAACCAGGGTGGCTTAAAATAACAGAAATGTATTCTCTCACAGTTCTGTAGGCTAGAAGTTCAAACTCAAGGTACTGACAGGGCCATGCTACCTCTGAAGGTGCTAGAGAAGAGGCTTCCATGTCTCTTCCTAGTTTCCAGTGGCTTCTGATAATTTTTAGCTTGTAGGTACACCACTCCAGTCCTTGTATCTAGCCTCTATCTCTGCCTGTCCTCTTATAAGGACAAAGGTCATTGAATTTAATGCCCACTCTTATTCACTGTGACCTGGTCTTAACTAACTATATCTGTGAAGATAATCTTTTATATTTTATTTCTAACTAAGGTCACATGTGCCTTTTTGCCTGTCATTATCTTTTCCCTAAAATTTGTCATGTTGCTGTAAAATATCACCTACACAGTAGCAGGGCTTCCCAGGTGGCCCTAGTGGTAAAGAACCTGAAATACAAAATCAGAAAAACTGGGTTTGACTCCTGGCCTTACCACTTAGTAACTAAATCAGCATATATTATCTCTCTAGGCTTCAATTTCTTCCCACATAAAGTGAACATATAATATTTATCTTTTCAGGAGTTTCTAAATTTTCACATCAGTCCTCATTGTGAGGTTTTGTTGTGGGGGGGGGGGGGGGGGGGGGGGGCGGTGGGCCACTTCTATTGGTCTTTCATTTATCTATTTTCATCCATATTTGTTCTTTGGCCCATGTGGGCCTCCCATCGCAGTGGCCTCTGTTGTCACAGAGCACCGGCTCTGGGTGCACGCGCTCCAGAGCTCTGGCTCGGTAGTTGGACACATTGGTCCAGCTGCTCCACGGCATGTGGGATCTTCCTAGGCCAGGGACTAAACTGGCGCCCCTTGCACTGCAAGGTGGTGTCCTTACCCACTGGACCACCAAGGAAGCCCGAGGTATGTTTTTCTTTACCTTCCAGTACACTTTAAATATAACTTTTATAATCATTTAAGTAATTGATATATGCAATTTAAAAACTCAGTATTACTGCAAGTCTCAAATCAACAATAACGAAAAAGAGCAGTTTCTTTCCAACCTCCTGCTTCCTGGGGCAACTACTATTACCTCTTTTTAATTGTTTGTGTTCATTTTATAATATGCTTCTATCAATTTCTGAATGTTTTCTCACACTTAGATGGGGGACACTATTCAATATAGTGTACTTAGGGCCCGACCTACTAATGTACCTTCTTTTATTGCTAATCAAACTCAGTAATACCTCTTCTAGAGGACTTAAGGTCAACAGGTACACCACTCCAGTCCTTGTATCTAGCCTCTATCTCTGCCTGTCCTCTTATAAGGACAAAGGTCATTGAATTTAATGCCCACTCTTATTCACTGTGACCTGGTCTTAACTAACTATATCTGTGAAGATAATCTTTTATATTTTATTTCTAACTAAGGTCACATGTGCCTTTTTGCCTGTCATTATCTTTTCCCTAAAATTTGTCATGTTGCTGTAAAATATCACCTACACAGTAGCAGGGCTTCCCAGGTGGCCCTAGTGGTAAAGAACCTGAAATACAAAATCAGAAAAACTGGGTTTGACTCCTGGCCTTACCACTTAGTAACTAAATCAGCATATATTATCTCTCTAGGCTTCAATTTCTTCCCACATAAAGTGAACATATAATATTTATCTTTTCAGGAGTTTCTAAATTTTCACATCAGTCCTCATTGTGAGGTTTTTTTTTGTTGTTGGGGAGGGAGGGGGCAGGTGGGCCACTTCTATTGGTCTTTCATTTATCTATTTTCATCCATATTTGTTCTTTGGCCCATGTGGGCCTCCCATCGCAGTGGCCTCTGTTGTCACAGAGCACCGGCTCTGGGTGCACGCGCTCCAGAGCTCTGGCTCGGTAGTTGGACACATTGGTCCAGCTGCTCCACGGCATGTGGGATCTTCCTAGGCCAGGGACTAAACTGGCGCCCCTTGCACTGCAAGGTGGTGTCCTTACCCACTGGACCACCAAGGAAGCCCGAGGTATGTTTTTCTTTACCTTCCAGTACACTTTAAATATAACTTTTATAATCATTTAAGTAATTGATATATGCAATTTAAAAACTCAGTATTACTGCAAGTCTCAAATCAACAATAACGAAAAAAGCAGCAGTTTCTTTCCAACCTCCTGCTTCCTGGGGGCAACTACTATTACCTCTTTTTAATTGTTTGTGTTCATTTTTATAATATGCTTCTATCAATTTCTGAATGTTTTCTCACACTTAGATGGGGGGGACACTATTCAATATAGTGTACTTAGGGACCTACAGACCCTTATTCTCTGCCCAAATCTGCCATATGGGGTCTTCTGGTGGTGCCAGTGCTGAGAGCAACAAACTCAGAAAGACCTTGGGAACCATTTGAACATGAAGTTCTATTCCCTACTGCAGAGATTACAGTCGATCATCATTCTCTCTGCTTGTTATGAAACAGGTAATAGACTTAACTAGCTGTGAAGAATATATTTTACCATCTGATGTATGGTGCATTATACTTTAAAGTGGGCTTCCCTGATGACTCAGATGGTGAAGAATCCGCCTGCAATGCAAGAGACCCAGGTTTGAGCCCTGGGTCGGGAAGATTCCCTGGAGGAAGAATTGGCAACTCCCTCCAGTATTCTTGCCTGGAGAATTCCATGGACATAGGAGCCTGGTGGGCTACAGTCCATGGAGTCACAAAGAGTGGAACATGACTGAATGATTAATAATACTTTAAAGTAACAGAAAAAATGCCCTGAAGATGTAGAAAATATGGCAAAATGTTTATACGGCAGTCAAAGAAGCATATCAGTTTAAGAGATGATAGAAATAGCTTTTTAAAAAAATTCCTGAACAAAAAAAGGTAATAAAATTTAAGTTGTCTTTGCCAAAACCCAGTTCTAATAGACAGCCATATACTTGGCAACGTTTTTCTAAGTTGAAAATAAATAAGGGGTTGAAGTACTGAACTGGCCAAAAAGTTTGTTCAAGTTTTTCTGTAGGATGGTTCTGTAGACTCAAGCGAACATTTTGGCCAATCCAGCAACTTGAAAGAAAGATTACATCTAATGTTCCACCCACTATCATATACAATGTCAACTGAAATTCTGACGAACTAGTCACACATGTCTACTGGCAGAAACAAGATTTTGTACTATGTTCTCCAAGTGAATTACACTGGAGACAAAACACAGACACTTTATCGTCCTGCATGAGCCAAGCTAGACTTACAGGTCACAAGAGCGGTCACAAGAACCTGAAGACCGGACCAGACACTAGGACTGATGGAAATCATCTCAATTTAAATAAACTTTAAGAAGCCTGCTGGACATAATTGTTACAGTGGCCTTTCAAAGATCACTTCCCCAAATGGGTTTATTTGAAAAGAAGTGAGTCAGACTAGAAGAAATATGGAAAACTCTACTTTTTCTGTATTGACCTTTTTCTGTGAGGGTGGGAGGACTCAGGGTAAGGGTATACAGGGGACTAGAGAGACGCCGTCCTTCCCTAAATATCAAGATTTGCAAAGAGGTGGGAGAGGTAGGCATATTACTCAATGGGCAGAGTATGGACATCTTGGAGACTGTTTTGAAAGTTGTAGGCTCTTGGGTTGTGGAGCCTGTCTAACAGGCTACACTAATGCCTTAATGTTTGCCAGGAAGCAACACAACCAATTAGTTAACATCATGGACTTGAAATCGGTTGGACTTGTGAAGGAGTCCTCCCAATGTCTCTATGAGTAATGAAATTAATTTCCATATATTTCATCAAATCGAAATCAAGACTTGTGAAAGGATCTATTACATAAAGTCAGTATATGGCTTAAATAAGGAAACACATACATAATAAATGACACCTAAGTGCTCAGTGAATGCTGGCAATTACTAGAAATCCTTTCTCACTTGATTTGCTTTGTCTTTGGAATGTCCAGAGACTACTTTCTATAACTTAGCTAAACACATGCTTAACTACCTTTTTAGGGGAATTTCCACTGCAGAATTTGTAGGTGGGATGCCCAAGGGTTTGTGTTCTTGCCTTGAAGTTCCCTTAACTGCTGTGTAATGGGAGGTAGGATGGATTCAGAGTTAGCAGATCTGCACTGGAGTGCTGGTGCTGCCATGATTGATCAGTCCAACCTCTTGGGGCCTGATTTCTAGCTGTGAGTGGAACCTGTCCAGATCCAGAACGCTAGGTCTGTATCCATACCTGAATGGCAAGGAGCCTAGTCACACATGTCTACTGGCAGAAACAAGATTTTGTACTATGTTCTCCAAGTGAATTACACTGGAGACAAAACACAGACACTTTATCGTCCTGCATGAGCCAAGCTAGACTTACAGGTCACAAGAGCGGTCACAAGAACCTGAAGACCGGACCAGACACTAGGACTGATGGAAATCATCTCAATTTAAATAAACTTTAAGAAGCCTGCTGGACATAATTGTTACAGTGGCCTTTCAAAGATCACTTCCCCAAATGGGTTTATTTGAAAAGAAGTGAGTCAGACTAGAAGAAATATGGAAAACTCTACTTTTTCTGTATTGACCTTTTTCTGTGAGGGTGGGAGGACTCAGGGTAAGGGTATACAGGGGACTAGAGAGACGCCGTCCTTCCCTAAATATCAAGATTTGCAAAGAGGTGGGAGAGGTAGGCATATTACTCAATGGGCAGAGTATGGACATCTTGGAGACTGTTTTGAAAGTTGTAGGCTCTTGGGTTGTGGAGCCTGTCTAACAGGCTACACTAATGCCTTAATGTTTGCCAGGAAGCAACACAACCAATTAGTTAACATCATGGACTTGAAATCGGTTGGACTTGTGAAGGAGTCCTCCCAATGTCTCTATGAGTAATGAAATTAATTTCCATATATTTCATCAAATCGAAATCAAGACTTGTGAAAGGATCTATTACATAAAGTCAGTATATGGCTTAAATAAGGAAACACATACATAATAAATGACACCTAAGTGCTCAGTGAATGCTGGCAATTACTAGAAATCCTTTCTCACTTGATTTGCTTTGTCTTTGGAATGTCCAGAGACTACTTTCTATAACTTAGCTAAACACATGCTTAACTACCTTTTTAGGGGAATTTCCACTGCAGAATTTGTAGGTGGGATGCCCAAGGGTTTGTGTTCTTGCCTTGAAGTTCCCTTAACTGCTGTGTAATGGGAGGTAGGATGGATTCAGAGTTAGCAGATCTGCACTGGAGTGCTGGTGCTGCCATGATTGATCAGTCCAACCTCTTGGGGCCTGATTTCTAGCTGTGAGTGGAACCTGTCCAGATCCAGAACGCTAGGTCTGTATCCATACCTGAATGACAAGGGAGCCTACAGAGAGAACTGGTGAGGGGACACAGAACTGAATGGGGATCATGGGTAGTGGGGTAAGAATACAGTTGGTGAAGTTCAAGGGGAAAAGGAAAGACGATGAAAGAAAAGGAGAATCAAATGGTCACAGAGGACAGGGGTGAGTAAGACAAATGAGGAAAAGAGAGGGAGAAGGAGGAAGGAGAACAGGAAGAAAGGTGAGAAGAGGGAGTTCACTGGGAATCCTGGTTCTGCTTGATTGTGTAAGTGCTGAGCAGTGACTGGATCCTTGTAACCCGGCTGAGAGCGCAGGGCTGTGGCTGAGAGCGCAGGGCTGTGGCTGACAGCAGCCGACTGCCCTGTATGAGGAAACCTTGTAAAGTTAGCATTACTGTATCTTCCCTTTCCAGGAATTAGGGTTTGGAGACACTAAGTTTCTCCAAGGGTAAGTACAGGATCAGTCCAAAAATGGGAGGACTGTTTGAAATGTACTTAGAAAGGGAAATAGAAAACAGAGGGGAGGAAGTTAGTATAGAAATATTGCAAGAAAATTTCCCTGAAGGACATAAGAATTCAGACGAAAGGACCCTTCAAGTATACAACAGGAGACTAAAATGAAAGACACAATAAAGTTTACGATAATCCTGAAATTTTATGACACTCATAAACATTAAAACATAAGCTTCCAGGAGGAAAATTCAGGTCATATATATTATAAATTAAAGACTGGCATCAGTCTCCTCAAGGACAACACTGGAAGCTAGAAGACAACAGAACAATGTCTTCTGTTTAGCAAGAAACTAATTTCTGACTTGATTTGCTTTGTCTTTGGAATGTCCAGAGACTACTTTCTATAACTTAGCTAAACACATGCTTAACTACCTTTTTAGGGGAATTTCCACTGCAGAATTTGTAGGTGGGATGCCCAAGGGTTTGTGTTCTTGCCTTGAAGTTCCCTTAACTGCTGTGTAATGGGAGGTAGGATGGATTCAGAGTTAGCAGATCTGCACTGGAGTGCTGGTGCTGCCATGATTGATCAGTCCAACCTCTTGGGGCCTGATTTCTAGCTGTGAGTGGAACCTGTCCAGATCCAGAACGCTAGGTCTGTATCCATACCTGAATGACAAGGGAGCCTACAGAGAGAACTGGTGAGGGGACACAGAACTGAATGGGGATCATGGGTAGTGGGGTAAGAATACAGTTGGTGAAGTTCAAGGGGAAAAGGAAAGACGATGAAAGAAAAGGAGAATCAAATGGTCACAGAGGACAGGGGTGAGTAAGACAAATGAGGAAAAGAGAGGGAGAAGGAGGAAGGAGAACAGGAAGAAAGGTGAGAAGAGGGAGTTCACTGGGAATCCTGGTTCTGCTTGATTGTGTAAGTGCTGAGCAGTGACTGGATCCTTGTAACCCGGCTGAGAGCGCAGGGCTGTGGCTGAGAGCGCAGGGCTGTGGCTGACAGCAGCCGACTGCCCTGTATGAGGAAACCTTGTAAAGTTAGCATTACTGTATCTTCCCTTTCCAGGAATTAGGGTTTGGAGACACTAAGTTTCTCCAAGGGTAAGTACAGGATCAGTCCAAAAATGGGAGGACTGTTTGAAATGTACTTAGAAAGGGAAATAGAAAACAGAGGGGAGGAAGTTAGTATAGAAATATTGCAAGAAAATTTCCCTGAAGGACATAAGAATTCAGACGAAAGGACCCTTCAAGTATACAACAGGAGACTAAAATGAAAGACACAATAAAGTTTACGATAATCCTGAAATTTTATGACACTCATAAACATTAAAACATAAGCTTCCAGGAGGAAAATTCAGGTCATATATATTATAAATTAAAGACTGGCATCAGTCTCCTCAAGGACAACACTGGAAGCTAGAAGACAACAGAACAATGTCTTCTGTTTAGCAAGAAACTAATTTCTGACATAGATTTCTATATCCAACCAAATACTTAATTAAGTATTTTCACATGGGTAGGCAGTCTTAGAAACTGACCTGCCACACACGGTTTCTTGGGAAGTAGCAAAATAATGTGTTTTACATAAATTAAGAAAAAGAAAGAAAGGAAGGAGAGAAAGAAGGGAGGAAGAGGGATTCCAGGAAACACTGGAGAGAAGCAAAGGGAATTCCTAGTCTGTTGCTAAGGGTAATTCCTTAAAGGTTCCAGAAACAGTGAATGCCAAGGCAAGGAAGTGTAAGAAGGTCGTGGGAAGAAGAAACTGAAACTGCTGTCACTAAATGAATTTGGTCATGTTGAGAGATTCTGTAGCTCAGGTAGAGATTGGGATGCAAAGCAAATAGGAAATAGAATAAATTCTATTTATTGGTGGGGGACGAGTTACCTAAGAAAGGAATGTAATCACAGTGAATTACATAGCTCAGTTCTGAAGATGTTTACTACCATAATAATATAAACACCGAATCACTATGTAATCACAAATTGTGATAAACTATACTGGGAAGACAAGTGAGGGGAATGTGTGTGTCTGGAGGGTGAAACAGGAGAATTAAATCCTAATCTTTCAATTTAGGAATTTAATATATAAAATCTAAGTGTAAGCAGGAAATGGCAACCCACTCCAGTATTTCTTGCCTGGAAAATTCCATGGACAGAGGAGCCTGGCAGGCTACCGTCCCTGGGGTTGCAAACAGTTCAGATGGGACTGAGCACGCACATGCCATGCCACACCATCTAAGTGTGAGAAAACATTCAGAAATTGATAGAAGCATATTATAAAAATGAACACAAACAATTAAAAAGAGGTAATAGTAGTTGCCCCCAGGAAGCAGGAGGTTGGAAAGAAACTGCTGCTTTTTTCGTTATTGTTGATTTGAGACTTGCAGTAATACTGAGTTTTTAAATTGCATATATCAATTACTTAAAACATAAGCTTCCAGGAGGAAAATTCAGGTCATATATATTATAAATTAAAGACTGGCATCAGTCTCCTCAAGGACAACACTGGAAGCTAGAAGACAACAGAACAATGTCTTCTGTTTAGCAAGAAACTAATTTCTGACATAGATTTCTATATCCAACCAAATACTTAATTAAGTATTTTCACATGGGTAGGCAGTCTTAGAAACTGACCTGCCACACACGGTTTCTTGGGAAGTAGCAAAATAATGTGTTTTACATAAATTAAGAAAAAGAAAGAAAGGAAGGAGAGAAAGAAGGGAGGAAGAGGGATTCCAGGAAACACTGGAGAGAAGCAAAGGGAATTCCTAGTCTGTTGCTAAGGGTAATTCCTTAAAGGTTCCAGAAACAGTGAATGCCAAGGCAAGGAAGTGTAAGAAGGTCGTGGGAAGAAGAAACTGAAACTGCTGTCACTAAATGAATTTGGTCATGTTGAGAGATTCTGTAGCTCAGGTAGAGATTGGGATGCAAAGCAAATAGGAAATAGAATAAATTCTATTTATTGGTGGGGACGAGTTACCTAAGAAAGGAATGTAATCACAGTGAATTACATAGCTCAGTTCTGAAGATGTTTACTACCATAATAATATAAACACCGAATCACTATGTAATCACAAATTGTGATAAACTATACTGGGAAGACAAGTGAGGGGAATGTGTGTGTCTGGAGGGTGAAACAGGAGAATTAAATCCTAATCTTTCAATTTAGGAATTTAATATATAAAATCTAAGTGTAAGCAGGAAATGGCAACCCACTCCAGTATTTCTTGCCTGGAAAATTCCATGGACAGAGGAGCCTGGCAGGCTACCGTCCCTGGGGTTGCAAACAGTTCAGATGGGACTGAGCACGCACATGCCATGCCACACCATCTAAGTGTGAGAAAACATTCAGAAATTGATAGAAGCATATTATAAAAATGAACACAAACAATTAAAAAGAGGTAATAGTAGTTGCCCCCAGGAAGCAGGAGGTTGGAAAGAAACTGCTACTTTTTTCGTTATTGTTGATTTGAGACTTGCAGTAATACTGAGTTTTTAAATTGCATATATCAATTACTTAAATGATTTAAAGTACATTTAAAGTGTACTGGAAGGTAAAGAAAAACATACCTCGGGCTTCCTTGGTGGTCCAGTGGGTAAGGACACCACCTTGCAGTGCAAGGGGCGCCAGTTCAGTTTCTGGCCTAGGAAGATCCCACGTGCCGTGGAGCAGCTGGACCAATGTGTCCAACTACCGAGCCAGAGCTCTGGAGCGCGTGCACCCAGAGCCGGTGCTCTGTGACAACAGAGGCCACTGCGATGGGAGGCCCACATGGGCCAAAGAACAAAGATGGATGAAAATAGATAAATGAAAGACCAATAGAAGTGGCCCACCTACTCCCCCACCCCACCACCAAAAAAAACACCTCACTATGAGGACTGATGTGAAAATTTAGAAACTCCTGAAAAGATAAATATTATATGTTCACTTTATGTGGGAAGAAATTGAAGCCTAGAGAGATAATATATGCTGATTTAGTTACTAAGTGGTAAGGCCAGGAGTCAAACCCAGTTTTTCTGATTTTGTATTTCAGGCGTTCTCACAACGCCTTCTTGCCTGTCATTATCTTTTCCCTAAAATTTGTCATGTTGCTGTAAAATATCACCTACATAGTAGCAGGGCTTCCCAGGTGGCCCTAGTGGTAAAGAACCTGCCTGCCAGTGCAGAAGACTTATTACACACAGGTTCAATCCCTGGGTTGGGAAGATCCCCTAGAGGAGGAAATGGCAACCCACTCCAGTATTCTTTCCTGGAGAATCCCAAGGACAGAGGAGCCTGGGGGGCTACAGTTCATAGGGTCACAAAGCTGGACAGGACTAAAGCAAGTGAATACACACTCACACACTGGTTAATATTGATTCTCTTCCACAAGCACAAGGCATTACCAGCCTTCTTGGTAACCATGTATTTTTTGCCTCCTTTGGCACTGGTTCCTGGAAGTGCCATTATGATGTTAAATTTGCAGGATTCAAAGGCAGCTCCAGTAAAATAAACAAAATCTAATTATGTCAAGCTTGACTTGGTCTGATGTAAGATGATTGGTTTTCATTCTAGATAATATGTGAACACCTGCAAAAATGATGAATATCAAGACATTTCTTAGAAAACTTAACTGAAATACCTACAGGGGAAATTTAGATTGAGTTGCTACATATCCTATCAATTTGACATTTCTAATGTATGTTCTTAGGTTTTAGATTTATGAGCCCTTGGAATTTTATGCAAAATGGTGGCATGTACATGGCATGTACATTTTGAAAAAAGATGGTTCATAACTTTCACCATAATTAGATGAAAAAAAGAGGTTTAAAGCATAAAGAAATAAAGTCCATGTGGAACTCTAAAATTATATTCTTCTTAGTGGAAACGTAAGGATTATTACAATGGGTACTAGTAAACTTCCAAGAGACTGAAAGTATTAAATATGTCCTCTGCCATTATTATTCAATTCTTTTTCTATTTCTGGAGCCATGAATCTCAAAGTTCATCTAAGACAAATTTCATTTCTCCTCCCATCGCATCCCCTAAATTTCCTAGCTTTTGAGGGTTCATATGAGGTTATCAATACTTTTTATTGTGGCTTCCACTTCTTGAATTTTCCACTGCTTTCTCTGCATTGTATACTGAGCGTACTTACTGGAAAAGTCTAAATCATGATATTACTCAGGGATGCCAATGATGAAACCCTGCTCGTCTTTCCCCTGTTCTCTCAGTGATCAAAAGCAGCTTTTGTGTCATCTCTGTCTGCGCTCTCAAAAGACATTTTCCGCTAAGCAATTATACAGAAAATAAAGGGTCAACTCAGTGACAGGTGGGTGGCCTGGATTTTTGAAAAAATTTCAGAGATTTCTCATTATTAAATTTAACCTTTAGCAACTTGGAAGCATCGCATGAAACTTCCAGGAAGGACATTTAATTGACATTCTCAATAAGAAACATTTTTGTTTAACATTTTAAAGACCAACAATAGAACAGATCATGAAGAAACAGGACACACACTCTCAAAAGCTTAATGACCTATTAAGAACAGTCTACAGGGTGGAAAGAGAGAGAATACGTAGGTCAAGTCAGGTCTTCAGGTAAAGCAGATGGTCGCAGATGAGCTGCCACATTTTGGAATCACTTGCTTACCTTTTCACATCAAGAAAATACATTTAACAGTACATTTATTTTTTTTATTGGAGTATAAGTACAATGTCATGGTAGTTTCTGCGGTACAACGAAGTGAATCAGCTATTTGTATACATATGTCTCCTCTGTCCTGGGTCTCCTGCCAGCTCCCCCTCCCCCATCCCACCCATCTAGGTCATCACAGAGCGCTGAGCTCCCATATCGTCATGCTAACCAAATCAATGAGGCACTAAAGTGTAAGTCAGATGCAAGTGCATTTGTCTGTAGGAAGCAGAACAGTTTTCTTTTACTTTCAACATCTGCTTCTTGGAATCTGGGGAAAAAAACTACAACAACTAATGGCTGAAAGCTCAGTGCAGAATTCTAACAGGGAAGACTGACTATGAAAATTTCTAATGAATCGTCTTGACCTCCACAAAAGCACAGCTGTCATATATGGGTGATTTCATAACTGCCTGGTGATGCTGAGGCCTGACTGCCTTCATCTGTAAGTTGAAGCTGCCATTTTCCTGCAGTGAACCACTGGCTGAGACAGAAAGCCTCGTACAAATAACAGTATCTGCCTCCTTAGGCGCTCATAATTGTGACTAAGATAATTAGTGTAAAGAACTTAGCATTATATTGGTACTCAGTTAATAAATTAGATGCACAGACCCTTGGTTGAATTTCTTTTTCCCTCTTAGCCTTGTGTCTTTTTCTTTTTCCTTTTCTTAAAAACTACATCATTTTTTCCCTTAAAATGAGGTAAACATGTATCTGAGAAAATAGTTAGCATTATTTTATACGCGGCTTTAAAAGTTGACATAAATGATGTTGTGCTCTATTCTCATTCAGTTTCACTCATTTTCATGTTACTCTGTGAGAATCTACTTCATTGGTTCTAACTGTTACATAATATCCTGCTATTTCTATAAGACATATTTTATTTATCTGCTTAGTTATGAACACAAGTGGCTTGACATTCTCAATAAGAAACATTTTTGTTTAACATTTTAAAGACCAACAATAGAACAGATCATGAAGAAACAGGACACACACTCTCAAAAGCTTAATGACCTATTAAGAACAGTCTACAGGGTGGAAAGAGAGAGAATACGTAGGTCAAGTCAGGTCTTCAGGTAAAGCAGATGGTCGCAGATGAGCTGCCACATTTTGGAATCACTTGCTTACCTTTTCACATCAAGAAAATACATTTAACAGTACATTTATTTTTTTTATTGGAGTATAAGTACAATGTCATGGTAGTTTCTGCGGTACAACGAAGTGAATCAGCTATTTGTATACATATGTCTCCTCTGTCCTGGGTCTCCTGCCAGCTCCCCCTCCCCCATCCCACCCATCTAGGTCATCACAGAGCGCTGAGCTCCCATATCGTCATGCTAACCAAATCAATGAGGCACTAAAGTGTAAGTCAGATGCAAGTGCATTTGTCTGTAGGAAGCAGAACAGTTTTCTTTTACTTTCAACATCTGCTTCTTGGAATCTGGGGAAAAAAACTACAACAACTAATGGCTGAAAGCTCAGTGCAGAATTCTAACAGGGAAGACTGACTATGAAAATTTCTAATGAATCGTCTTGACCTCCACAAAAGCACAGCTGTCATATATGGGTGATTTCATAACTGCCTGGTGATGCTGAGGCCTGACTGCCTTCATCTGTAAGTTGAAGCTGCCATTTTCCTGCAGTGAACCACTGGCTGAGACAGAAAGCCTCGTACAAATAACAGTATCTGCCTCCTTAGGCGCTCATAATTGTGACTAAGATAATTAGTGTAAAGAACTTAGCATTATATTGGTACTCAGTTAATAAATTAGATGCACAGACCCTTGGTTGAATTTCTTTTTCCCTCTTAGCCTTGTGTCTTTTCCTTTTTTTCCTTTTCTTAAAAAACTACATCATTTTTTTCCCTTAAAAATGAGGTAAACATGTATCTGAGAAAATAGTTAGCATTATTTTATACGTACGGCTTTAAAAGTTGACATAAATGATGTTGTGCTCTATTCTCATTCAGTTTCACTCATTTTTCATGTTACTCTGTGAGAATCTACTTCATTGGTTCTAACTGTTACATAATATCCTGCTATTTCTATAAGACATATTTTATTTATCTGCTTAGTTATGAACACAAGTGGCTTGCATCTCTTTGCTTCTCCCAATAACTCTGTGATCAGCACAGAGGTGCATTGTTCCTTATGAACAAGTTTTTCTCAGGGGCATACTGCCAGGGGCAAAATTGTTGGGTCATAAATGCTTATGCTTCCACATGACAGGTCTGGAAGGACAGCTCATACTCTTACATAATCTTCCAGGAGATCAGAAAGGAGAAGGGGATTGGAGATGGGAGACAAAAGGTAAAGCAAGATAACAAGTCAAGGATCTTCCTCAGACGGATACTCACAGTGTACAATCATCTCAGCCCTATGCACCCGAGGTCCTTAAAACTGACATTAAAAATAATACGACTTGGGATTTCCCTGCTGGTTTAGTAGTTAAGAAGACCACACATGTCACAGAGCAACCAGAGCAGCCAAGCCAAAACTATCGAGCCTGCATGCCCCAACTACCAGAGCCTGCGTGCCCCAGAGTCTATGCTCTGTAATGAGAAGCTACCGCTATGAGAAGCCCTCATACTGCAATAAAGAATACGCCCCTGCTCACAGCTAGAAAAAGCCCGCTCGCAGAGACAAAGAGCCAGTGCAGCCGAAAAAATAAAGAATATGTCTTAATGCAGTAACAATATAAATGCATCGCTACGACTATGATTTTAGTACTGCCATCTGTGCTCCAGAGCCAGGATTACCTTGTCAAGATGCTGCAATGTCTGTAACGTCCTTAAAATTCTTGAGATGTAGGTTCTATATAAACAGTGCAAAATATCACTTTGGAAAAAAAAATCTTGAAATTCTAATTATTGATCTTGTTGTTAATTAGCGCTGTAGACAGCTATGACCTAAATGACTGACTGCTGCTGATTTCCAACTAGCCTACAAAGATGTCTTATGAGTGGAGACCTGTGACCATCTCATCCAATCAAAGAATGTAAGGTCTCACACTCAGGTCACATATAATTTAGACACATACATTAGAGAGAGGTATAGGATCAGAAATTCTTAAATAAGAAGTCAGTGTAAAAAAGGATGTCAAACAGGGTTCAGGTGTTAGTTTAAATTTACACTCATAAATGGATACACCTTTAAAAAAACAAGAATAAAAGATCAGTCAAATTGTTTTGTCTATGCCAAAAGACTGAAATAACGTCTCTTTGCTTCTCCCAATAACTCTGTGATCAGCACAGAGGTGCATTGTTCCTTATGAACAAGTTTTTCTCAGGGGCATACTGCCAGGGGCAAAATTGTTGGGTCATAAATGCTTATGCTTCCACATGACAGGTCTGGAAGGACAGCTCATACTCTTACATAATCTTCCAGGAGATCAGAAAGGAGAAGGGGATTGGAGATGGGAGACAAAAGGTAAAGCAAGATAACAAGTCAAGGATCTTCCTCAGACGGATACTCACAGTGTACAATCATCTCAGCCCTATGCACCCGAGGTCCTTAAAACTGACATTAAAAATAATACGACTTGGGATTTCCCTGCTGGTTTAGTAGTTAAGAAGACCACACATGTCACAGAGCAACCAGAGCAGCCAAGCCAAAACTATCGAGCCTGCATGCCCCAACTACCAGAGCCTGCGTGCCCCAGAGTCTATGCTCTGTAATGAGAAGCTACCGCTATGAGAAGCCCTCATACTGCAATAAAGAATACGCCCCTGCTCACAGCTAGAAAAAGCCCGCTCGCAGAGACAAAGAGCCAGTGCAGCCGAAAAAATAAAGAATATGTCTTAATGCAGTAACAATATAAATGCATCGCTTACGACAATGATTTTAGTATTGCCATCTGTGCTCCAGAGCCAGGATTACCTTGTCAAGATGCTGCAATGTCTGTAACGTCCTTAAAATTCTTGAGATGTAGGTTCTATATAAACAGTGCAAAATATCACTTTGGAAAAAAAAATCTTGAAATTCTAATTATTGATCTTGTTGTTAATTAGCGCTGTAGACAGCTATGACCTAAATGACTGACTGCTGCTGATTTCCAACTAGCCTACAAAGATGTCTTATGAGTGGAGACCTGTGACCATCTCATCCAATCAAAGAATGTAAGGTCTCACACTCAGGTCACATATAATTTAGACACATACATTAGAGAGAGGTATAGGATCAGAAATTCTTAAATAAGAAGTCAGTGTAAAAAAGGATGTCAAACAGGGTTCAGGTGTTAGTTTAAATTTACACTCATAAATGGATACACCTTTAAAAAAACAAGAATAAAAGATCAGTCAAATTGTTTTGTCTATGCCAAAAGACTGAAATAACGAAACCTTTCATTTTCAATAGCAGCTTTTGCTTTTTTGCAGGTCCAGAGCCAAAGAACAAGTATGACAGCTTTTCAAAGCTGGATAAAGTGATTATTTCTTTAGGAATTAAATATGGATAATCCTGGAAAAGGGCTTCCCAGTGGTAAAGAATCCATCTGCCAGTGCAAGAGATGCAAAAGATGTGTGTTCAACCCCTGGGGTGGGAAGATCCCTAGAGTAGGAAATGGCCACCCACTCCAGTATTCTTGCCAAGAAAATGCCATGAACAGAGAAGCCTGGTGGACTATCATCCATGAGGCTGCAAAGAGTCAGACACAACTGAGCACAGCACAGACCTGAAAAAGGGATCAGAATAATTTTTTTCAGAAATAATAATAAGGGAACTAAAGTGAAAATTAGGTATCCTCTTCGAGAAATGTCTACAGGCAGCTCAGTCATTCAATTCAGGGTAGGCTTGTTTTACTTTTTAATAGTTTAGGATTTAGTGGATCAGTTAATCAAATTAGTTGATTTTGCTCAAACTGTTATAAGGTTAATCCACTGTTATTTTGGTTAAGCAAGTCACTACAATTCTATTACTTATTAGAATCCAGGAACACATAGTAGAAAAGGATGTTTTAGAGGTAAACATCACCACTAAATTTTAAAAACCTTTTCATTTTGTGAGATTGAGTTTTATTCAAGTTTTTTTCTCTTCTTTAGTTTCTGTCATTATTTGTCTAATATATGTGCATACCTCAAACCTGACCTGTCTATGTTCTGTTTATAATATTCAAATCTATACAACAATTATCTTATGCATTCCAGATAAAAGACACTGGAATTGTCGGTTACAAAGAATTAATTTTAAGTCTGAAGATCATTCTTAATTCAGTTATCTTTATCCAATAGAAAGAGTTCTTCATTAGTAAAACCTTTAGGAGAGTGAGTTCACTGTAAGCGTATCAGAGCTGAAGGAGGGGATTTGGGACAATAATTTGTGATTAAATCCAACCTCTTAATCTAGCTGTTGGGAGTTCTTTGTGAAATTTCTGTCTTCAGTGCTTTACCCCTTTTAACTCTCACTAGTTGCATGCTTACTGATGTAGGGAATGGGAAAATTCACCTCCTCAAATAGGGCATTTTCTGAACTGAAATCTTTTTAAAGGGGTTTTTGATGTGTCAAATAGCTGTGACTCTTTTAGAAGTAAGTAACTGCTGGTATAAAAATACCAGTTAAGACTCATACTCACCTCTGTTCTACATATAGAATGCGTTTACATACCTGATATTGTACAATGTATCTATAGTATAATTTTCCAAATCTAATCTAGATTGATCCCCTTTTCTGGGGGAAGAAAAGCAACTTGTAATATAATCTCTTTGTCATAACCCTCCAATAGTATCTCTGGGCTTGAAAGCATCCTAGAGATTGTGTATTAGCTTACAACTCAGCATGAAGTCTGCACCCAGCGCGTCTCTCTGGTCCCTGTCACACCAGGAAATACACCATGCAACATCCATCAGATTGTCTTAATTCACCAGCCTTCTGCCTCTTGTCACTCAATTCTAATAGAATAGACTGCACTGATCATAATAGAGATACTTTAATTTTTGAATTCAAAGACTGGAATTGGACACACACAAAAACATACTTTATCTAGCTGTAAGAGTTATGATGAACACTAAGGAACAGTATTTGAGTTTTTTGTTTTTAATATGATCCAGCAAATCTATAGCATCCTCTTTATAAAGCAAAGCACTGACAGTCACCCACTCACTGGCCCCTGCTAGTCTTGAGCCATGTGAAGTCAATTACTGCTGTCCTTGGAGAATGGCAGAAAATGCCAGTGAAATCAGGCACGAATTCAATGACACGCCCATTGTTCCACTCATTTAGGCACGTGGTTTTCAGAACAGGGACGCATTTCATATATCCCTAGATGTCCTAAATTAATTCAGAAAATGTTAACGATCAAGACACTTTGCTGATTATCTCTAGTTCTCAGCCATCATCCTGGGGTGCAAGACTCCAGCGTCTTCTTGGTCATGAGAGCACTAGTGAGCATTCGTAAAAGCCTAAATGGACTCTCGGTCACAGGGATTTGGAAGGAAGAGCATATTCTGTGGCATTTATGGTTCTGCCTTGTAGAACTGATATCGTTAATTACAGGCAACAGATGGGGCTGTGAATGAATAAGCCTCCAAGCTCCACCCCCCAAGCTGACTTGATGCCCTTCGCGCTCAGAGGCAAGCACTGTCCACCAGCTCCAGGCCAGTCTGTGGTGGGCCAGGGGCCTGGGCTGCGGTAAAGACACTGGCTAGGATGAAACAGCTCATTTTCCTACTCCCAAATACAGATCCACAGAAGAGGGGCTCAGTGGCTTCTAGAGCTTTAAGCCTTTAAGTCCTGATAGAAGATACCATTTCCTGGATTTGGTGCAGCTGGGAAAGGAAAGTTACTCTGGGGTATAAGACACTGAGACTCAGCAGTTGATGAGGAAAATCAAGAGGCCAAAAGTATCTCTGGGCTTGAAAGCATCCTAGAGATTGTGTATTAGCTACAACTCAGCATGAAGTCTGCACCCAGCGCGTCTCTCTGGTCCCTGTCACACCAGGAAATACACCATGCAACATCCATCAGATTGTCTTAATTCACCAGCCTTCTGCCTCTTGTCACTCAATTCTAATAGAATAGACTGCACTGATCATAATAGAGATACTTTAATTTTTGAATTCAAAGACTGGAATTGGACACACACAAAAACATACTTTATCTAGCTGTAAGAGTTATGATGAACACTAAGGAACAGTATTTGAGTTTTTTGTTTTTAATATGATCCAGCAAATCTATAGCATCCTCTTTATAAAGCAAAGCACTGACAGTCACCCACTCACTGGCCCCTGCTAGTCTTGAGCCATGTGAAGTCAATTACTGCTGTCCTTGGAGAATGGCAGAAAATGCCAGTGAAATCAGGCACGAATTCAATGACACGCCCATTGTTCCACTCATTTAGGCACGTGGTTTTCAGAACAGGGACGCATTTCATATATCCCTAGATGTCCTAAATTAATTCAGAAAATGCTAACGATCAAGACACTTTGCTGATTATCTCTAGTTCTCAGCCATCATCCTGGGGTGCAAGACTCCAGCGTCTTCTTGGTCATGAGAGCACTAGTGAGCATTCGTAAAAGCCTAAATGGACTCTCGGTCACAGGGATTTGGAAGGAAGAGCATATTCTGTGGCATTTATGGTTCTGCCTTGTAGAACTGATATCGTTAATTACAGGCAACAGATGGGGCTGTGAATGAATAAGCCTCCAAGCTCCACCCCCCAAGCTGACTTGATGCCCTTCGCGCTCAGAGGCAAGCACTGTCCACCAGCTCCAGGCCAGTCTGTGGTGGGCCAGGGGCCTGGGCTGCGGTAAAGACACTGGCTAGGATGAAACAGCTCATTTTCCTACTCCCAAATACAGATCCACAGAAGAGGGGCTCAGTGGCTTCTAGAGCTTTAAGCCTTTAAGTCCTGATAGAAGATACCATTTCCTGGATTTGGTGCAGCTGGGAAAGGAAAGTTACTCTGGGGTATAAGACACTGAGACTCAGCAGTTGATGAGGAAAATCAAGAGGCCAAAATCAGTGAAAGACAAACACTGCATGATTCCAATTATAAAATGTGTCTAAAAGTCAAATTCATGGAATCAAAGAGAGGAATGAATGGCAGCTGCAGGGGTAGGGGGAGGAGGAAATGAGGAGCTTTTCATCAAGGGGCTTAAAGTTTCAACTAAATAAGAGGAGTAAGTTCTACAGATCTGGCCAACATTCTACCTGTAGTCGACATGCCATATTGTACACTTAAACATTTGTTAAAGAGTGGATTTCATACGAAGTGCTCTTACCACAACACAATAAAATTAAAAAAGACATAGTGGAATCACACTTGTCCATACTTGTTTTCTCCATGACTCAGGGGTAAAGAATCTGCCCGCAATGCAGGAGATGGAGGCTTGACCCCTTGGGTCAGGAAGATCCCCTGGAGGAGGAGAATGGCAACTCACTCCAGTATTCTTGACTGAAGAATCCCACGGACAGAGGAGCCTGGCGGGCTACACTCCATCAAGCTGCAGAAAGTGGACATGACTGAGCTAGCAAATGTAGCAGGTTACAGGATGCGAGAATCAGTGTCAGTCTACAGCATGACGCAGGACAGAGGGGACCGACAATAAAAAGAAAAGCCTTTCTCTTTTCAGAGTAAGAACTGTCTGCCTTCAGAGAACACTGGATGCCTCTTTACCCCACATCCCTATGGCAAAATGCTTTTCTCATCTGCCAAACACTGCGGTTTACGGTTTACCTGAAGCGTGGTTAACACTGCGGTTTGTGATTTACCTGAAGCGTGGTTAACACTGTGGTTTACGGTTTACCTGAAGCGTGGTCTTGTTTCACTACCTAGTAACCCACGTTTACTTCTCCTACAGGAGCTGCATAGATGAAGATGGAGGATAGCACCTGTAATAATAGGATTTTACAGGAAATAATGTAAATGAAGCCTTTTGCCCTTAATGACCCATAATAAAATGCTCTTGTTACCAAGCTCTGCAGGCAAGCCCAGCGAGGTTGCCGTGGTAACGTGCAGCTGCGCCTCTGTTGCTTTCATGATCAGTGTGATGTCAGGCCCTTGAGATAACCACGCGCTCAGACGAATCTTTCCAGCCACAGCGACAGTCCGCTTGGGACTTCAGTTCTGTCTGGATGAGGGCTCCTGTGTCCGGGTATAATTAATACACACTCAGACTTAGGGCTGGAAATACTTTCAGCAGAGAATTAGGTCATCTTTTAAATTCTCTGTTCACTCTCATTTCTCCACATGAGTGACCAGACAGAAGTGAGCCAGAAATGGGGCAGCCCCAGCCCATTGCTGAGGCTCTGGGCTCACCCTTTGCATGGGCAGGAGAGCGGTGGGTCTACCCTGACTGGCATCCAAGAAGGACACGATGAAGACCGCTCATCCCCTCTTCGCATGGTCCCTGCATCTGTCTACCTTCCACCATGGCTGAGCCTGAAATTTTCACGGTGATTCTTCACTCAGTTTAGACAAAGAAAGTTGAGATGTTTTGAATATAATTTTCAAAATTTATTTATTATCTGGGAGGAAAAACAGGCCCTTGAAGACTCTGTTCTTTTCCTTCTGTTTTTTTATTCCTTTTTTCCTTCCTCCCTTTTGTTCTGTCTTATAAGTGCATTAACACATGCACATATGTGCACGCGCACACACGCACACAGACAGGGGCATGCACCAGGCCCACATGGATAAATGCTACTTGAGGGAGAGCAGGGCCCCTTGGAGAGGAGGTGACACTTGGGTGACCTCTGGGAAGGAAACTAGTGGGACTGGCAGAGGGTAGTAGAGGGGACAATGCGAGTAAGACTGTAGGCATGTAATGATCTTGAATGTCTGGGGAATTACAAGCAATTCAGAACGGCCGGAGCTACGGCCTTGAGAGCAGTCTGGGGGAGAAATAAAACAGAAGCAGGCAGGATCCAGATTGCCTGCTATTTTACAGGCAAATAGGAGCTACTTAAGACTTCAAGGAGAGAAGGCAGAGAATTATAACTGCTGTTTAGGAAGAATACTCTTCTAGCAAAGAAAAGCATGAACTGGAGAAACCATGGGCAGTTAGGAAGATATTGAAAGAGCGTGACTACAGGAGACATTTAACAGGTTTTTCATTTGTTTGTTTTCTGTCTAGCATCTGCTTTCTGGAAGAGAACTGCCCTGTTATCAACCCTTGGCCCATCCTCGTAGGAGTGGATGTAAGACCCAAACTGGCCCATTATGTACCCTGGTCCTGGTTCACTGTGATTGGTCCACAAGTGGGCACAAAGTCTGAGCAGCACCAATCAGATTTCTCTTGTGAAATTTCACATATGGACTTCTGGACGCAGGATTCTTTTTCTTTCTTTTCTTCTTCCTTGCTTCCTGATGAAAGGACGCAGCCTTTGTATCTAGAAGCGCCCTGCCTCCACCTGCTTCTGCCACATAGAAAAGGCCCTTTGATCATCAAGTCAATTAGAGGAAAATACACTAAATGGTGAGAAAACAGAGCTTTACTCACATTGTTTCAGCCCCCTAGGATCTAGGACCTAGACTGAGCTGTACTGAAACAACTATACCAGTGAGTTTTCCAGTTACATACATCAAAAAATTCCTTTTTGCTTGAGCAAGCTGGGGTTAGCTTTTCCTGAATAAGATAATCTGGTAAACACGGTGACACCCTGAGCTGAAGCTAGGGAGAATGGTCTCAGTGATGTTAATGAAGTTCCTCAGGTACTGGAGAAGTGGGCTAAGAGAAATGTACTAACAGAGGCACCAACAAAGTGCTAGAGGAACACAGAGGCTGAACCCACCGTCCTTGAGCCTCCGACTCCTGCACCACCAGGAGTTGGGAAGTACCTGTTTTGGTGAGTGAATTAGTGAAGAGCATTTCTTCTTCTGAGAGGCTCTATCTCTTTTGGAATGAGTAGGTTAATAGCATTTAACGTCACATAGAGTCGGTTTTGTCTTCATGCTCACTGATTCTGGTTATATTTTCAAAGTCCTTATAAAATATATTCAGTCTCCCTTTTACGAAAAATGTCTCTTTTACATTTTAATAAGGCCATTGCATCTCTCTCTCACCTCTCCTTTCCAATCTACACATCATGTCTCTAGTTCCTTCCCATGTGCTTCGTGAGAATTGGTTTGGGTGGTTTTTATAGTAGTATGTATCAGTATGGGCTTCCCTGGTGGCTTGGTGGTAAAGAATGTCTGACAATGTTGGGGTTATAACTGCTGTTTAGGAAGAATACTCTTCTAGCAAAGAAAAGCATGAACTGGAGAAACCATGGGCAGTTAGGAAGATATTGAAAGAGCGTGACTACAGGAGACATTTAACAGGTTTTTCATTTGTTTGTTTTCTGTCTAGCATCTGCTTTCTGGAAGAGAACTGCCCTGTTATCAACCCTTGGCCCATCCTCGTAGGAGTGGATGTAAGACCCAAACTGGCCCATTATGTACCCTGGTCCTGGTTCACTGTGATTGGTCCACAAGTGGGCACAAAGTCTGAGCAGCACCAATCAGATTTCTCTTGTGAAATTTCACATATGGACTTCTGGACGCAGGATTCTTTTTCTTTCTTTTCTTCTTCCTTGCTTCCTGATGAAAGGACGCAGCCTTTGTATCTAGAAGCGCCCCTGCCTCCACCTGCTTCTGCCACATAGAAAAGGCCCTTTGATCATCAAGTCAATTAGAGGAAAATACACTAAATGGTGAGAAAACAGAGCTTTACTCACATTGTTTCAGCCCCCTAGGATCTAGGACCTAGACTGAGCTGTACTGAAACAACTATACCAGTGAGTTTTCCAGTTACATACATCAAAAAATTCCTTTTTGCTTGAGCAAGCTGGGGTTAGCTTTTCCTGAATAAGATAATCTGGTAAACACGGTGACACCCTGAGCTGAAGCTAGGGAGAATGGTCTCAGTGATGTTAATGAAGTTCCTCAGGTACTGGAGAAGTGGGCTAAGAGAAATGTACTAACAGAGGCACCAACAAAGTGCTAGAGGAACACAGAGGCTGAACCCACCGTCCTTGAGCCTCCGACTCCTGCACCACCAGGAGTTGGGAAGTACCTGTTTTGGTGAGTGAATTAGTGAAGAGCATTTCTTCTTCTGAGAGGCTCTATCTCTTTTGGAATGAGTAGGTTAATAGCATTTAACGTCACATAGAGTCGGTTTTGTCTTCATGCTCACTGATTCTGGTTATATTTTCAAAGTCCTTATAAAATATATTCAGTCTCCCTTTTACGAAAAATGTCTCTTTTACATTTTAATAAGGCCATTGCATCTCTCTCTCTCACCTCTCCCTTTCCAATCTACACATCATGTCTCTAGTTCCCTTCCCATGTGCTTCGTGAGAATTGGTTTGGGTGGTTTTTATAGTAGTATGTATCAGTATGGGCTTCCCTGGTGGCTTGGTGGTAAAGAATGTCTGACAATGTTGGGGACTCAGGTTCAATCCCTGGGTTGGGAAGAGGCCCTGGGGAAGGAAATGGCAACCCACTCCAGTATTCTTGCCTGGAAAGCCCCGTGACAGGGAAGCCTGGTGGGCTACAGCACAAGCATGGGCTTGCACAAGAGTCAGACATGACTTACCAGCTAAACAACAACAACAGCACTTCTCAGTATATAATGTTATCTCATCAACTATTTGTTTATCTTTTATTTCATTAAGCAATCACCTCTGTGTACCTTGTGTGTGCAGGTACCTTGTGTGTTTTGTCCACCATTTATCCCCAGCACCAGAATCAGTGACAGAGAAAAAGTAGGCACTCAATAAGCATTTGCTGATGAATAGTTTCCAGTTTCCATCCCATCACCATCTCAGTGGATCTCCTGTTTGCTGACGGCTCAGCTAACACACAGTGCCACTGCAGGATTCTCTGATATTAACAGACGCCACAGAATGGAAGGGGGTAGTTGGCGATTTTTTCTGGATCTTTATGTCTATATGATATGCCGCAACATTGCACTGGCTTTTGAGGGGAGCAGCATTACACTGTCACCACATAGCGGTCATCTCTAAACATTAAGTCCTTGCACGAAGCAATCGCTAAGCCCTGCCTTCCCCTTCTGTGAGGGTACTGCTAGGTTAAACTAGTTTGATCCTTAGTTCAGAGTTTCACACATATCCCTGTTAAATTCAGCCCAAGGAAGGTCTTCATGGTTTTGTTGAGATGGTATCATTTAGTTAGTTTCAGAGTTTCACACATAGTCCCTTCTTCTGAGAGGCTCTATCTCTTTTGGAATGAGTAGGTTAATAGCATTTAACGTCACATAGAGTCGGTTTTGTCTTCATGCTCACTGATTCTGGTTATATTTTCAAAGTCCTTATAAAATATATTCAGTCTCCCTTTTACGAAAAATGTCTCTTTTACATTTTAATAAGGCCATTGCATCTCTCTCTCTCACCTCTCCCTTTCCAATCTACACATCATGTCTCTAGTTCCTTCCCATGTGCTTCGTGAGAATTGGTTTGGGTGGTTTTTATAGTAGTATGTATCAGTATGGGCTTCCCTGGTGGCTTGGTGGTAAAGAATGTCTGACAATGTTGGGGACTCAGGTTCAATCCCTGGGTTGGGAAGAGGCCCTGGGGAAGGAAATGGCAACCCACTCCAGTATTCTTGCCTGGAAAGCCCCGTGACAGGGAAGCCTGGTGGGCTACAGCACAAGCATGGGCTTGCACAAGAGTCAGACATGACTTACCAGCTAAACAACAACAACAGCACTTCTCAGTATATAATGTTATCTCATCAACTATTTGTTTATCTTTTATTTCATTAAGCAATCACCTCTGTGTACCTTGTGTGTGCAGGTACCTTGTGTGTTTTGTCCACCATTTATCCCCAGCACCAGAATCAGTGACAGAGAAAAAGTAGGCACTCAATAAGCATTTGCTGATGAATAGTTTCCAGTTTCCATCCCATCACCATCTCAGTGGATCTCCTGTTTGCTGACGGCTCAGCTAACACACAGTGCCACTGCAGGATTCTCTGATATTAACAGACGCCACAGAATGGAAGGGGGTAGTTGGCGATTTTTTCTGGATCTTTATGTCTATATGATATGCCGCAACATTGCACTGGCTTTTGAGGGGAGCAGCATTACACTGTCACCACATAGCGGTCATCTCTAAACATTAAGTCCTTGCACGAAGCAATCGCTAAGCCCTGCCTTCCCCTTCTGTGAGGGTACTGCTAGGTTAAACTAGTTTTTGATCCTTAGTTCAGAGTTTCACACATATCCCTGTTAAATTCAGCCCAAGGAAGGTCTTCATGGTTTTTGTTGAGATGGTATCATTTAGTTAGTTCTCTCAGCTTTCTTTCGACAGCACTATCAATGAGTCTAACTTCAGTCTCTCAGAGGTGAGGCTCTGCACATCACTCATGCCCCATCTTCCCCAGTCCTGGCACACGACCTGGTGTTTGGAGCATCCTTAGTTAAATGTTTAGAACATGCTCAGTTAAATGTTTAGAGCATATTCAGTTCAATGTTTATTGGACAAACTTGAAAGACATATCTCATATTTTTCAAGTTTTGATTAAAATGCAAAAAAAAGAAAAGAAGAGTCTAGCTTTCTTCTAGAAAGATCCTTCTTTTGGCATTTATTGCTCAATGTGTATTAATTCAAATGTGGTTGGACTCCTCTCATTTTTCCCCTTCATCTTTGTCATGAGGAAGGTTTTGAGATACGGTGCTGCCTTCAAGATCCACTGCACTTATACTGTGTGATTTCGGGAACAATCTCAGTGAAAGGTGAGTTTATCTTGATATCCCTTGATGTCAGGGAACTATACAGGTTCTCAGTAATTATCTGTTCCGCTTCTACAGGTTGCAGAGTTTCCCCTTCTGAACAGAAGGCCCATAAACCCTCTGTAGACACTCTTGTGGGCGACAGACTTTCTAGGAGTCAGTTGTGAAACTACACTGACTTTTCAGGTTGCTGCAGCAGATCAGGATGCAGTGCGTGGGGGTGTGGGGTGGGGCGCGAGGGGGCTGCAGGTAAATTAGAGGAGAGAAGCAGCTACCAAAACCCCAGAGGGTATTTTTTTTTAAGCCTATTTTTGGATGAGATAAATTCTCATTTTGTTTAGAAAAGCATCAGATATCCATATATATTCAAAATAAGCCCACTGACAATTAGGGATGTTCTAGGTGGTGCCCCCACCCTCTGTTTAGGCAGGAGGCTCACGTCCCGGCAGCCTGCTCCTCCTAGGTTTGGTCCAAGAGAGTGCTGACTGGCGGAGGCAGGAAAGAGGAGCTGGATGTGCTCCATCCCCGTTCCCTGCTAGGACCATGTGAGTTAAGCATGTTGGTTCCATACTCTTTCCTCTACGCTCTAGTAACGACTCTGGAACTACGAAACACCTTTATTAGATGTCATTGTCCTTTAACACCATGGAGCATATGGAACAGACCACCCCAACAGTCCTTTTCAACATAAAGTGGCATTCTCTTTCTGTCTCAAGTGGCCTCCCCCAGAACCCCCAGCATAAAGAGCCACGTTTCCTTGAAATGCACAGGACATTGAGTAACAACCATAGCATCTCCTGCATGACCTATGGCTGTCTCTTCTCTGGGTTTTGGCAGGGAGAAGGGAATTCAGATTTGGCTATATGTGGGCCAGTTCAATAGGTCTGTAGAATCATTTTGTTCAAGCTAATTTGAGGAGGTGGACACTTCCTTTAGATCTGCATCCATAAGATCACTACCGCAATTCCATTCTCCACAGACTGTAGACTAGGAGTGGACATGAATGCAGACAGTTCACAGACATGCTGTGTTTTCTCATTTTTTCTTTCTCTTTCAGGCATTCTTAAATGGCTTACTGAAAAACGTTGCTGACAGTTTTCACTTTATAAGGCATATGAGAGTTTCTCTACCCCACATTTCTTGGCCTCTTTTTCTCTCTCTTTAGAAAATGGTCAGAAAAAACATGAGTATCATACAGTCAGAATATTATTACAAAGTAAATCAGCACTATAATCAGCCAAGTGGTAACCTCAAGATCTTAAGTCTTAAACACTCTCTGCCTTATCCTATGGGTTGAACTGATGGCTGGAAAGTATTAAGCTGTGGGGGAACTTCTAATGTATAGCCTTTTGGGGCCAAGGAGGGCTTCCCCAGTGGCTCAGAGGTAGAAAAAAAAAAGAAGAACATCCGTCTGCAATGAAGGAGATGTGGATTGGATCTCTGGGTTGCGAAGATCCCCTGGAGACGGGCATGGCAACCCACTCCAGTCCTCTTACCAGGAAAATCCCATGGACAGAGCAGCCTGGCGGGCTCCCACAGGGTTGCAAAGAGTCGGACGTGAATGAACCGACTGAGTACAAACACAGACTGGGGCCAGGGACTGAGTCTCGTTTCTCTGAAGTATACTAACCTTAACGATAGCAAGTACCTCCTTTGAAGAGTACAACTTGAATAAAAAGAATGTGTAACAGTAACAGCCCCATAAGCATTCATGGATTCAGTGAAGAAATTCTCCCTCCATTCATTACTTAATTTCTCTGCTTCCCTATTTCTCCACCAGATGGCAGAAGAAGGGCCAGGGAATTCAGCTTGAGATGATTTTGATTCTTTGCTATTAAATATGAGATAGTATCAAAGATAGTAAATAATATCTACTGCCATGATTTTGTTTTTATTATATGCCCTATGTGGAAATATCTTGAAATGAACAAAAAGCTGTGGAGAAGTTATGTGAATCTCAGAATTTAGGTTGGAGATGACAGGTTAAGCCAGGGATTACAGACCAAAGGATATATTAATCCTCTTTCTGGTTTCCTGATGAGATGGTTACTGGGGCAAGGAAGTGACTCATGGGTTCACCCATTATCCCTTTGTATTTGGAAATACAATAGGAAAGACAAGGGAATGTAAGAAACGCTCTTTTATCCAGTACTGTAATGGCTCTAGAACTTACAGCAATTCCATTTTCTATTCCTATTTATTGGTACTTTTGAGGCTAAACCCTTAAAATCCATCTCGCTGGATAGTTAAAATGTATGAGGAAATAAAAAGGGTTAGTCAGGGACCCTAGGGCCATCCGCCAACAAAAAGCGGAGTCTGCATTCTTACAGCCGGTAAATGTTTAACATCCTGGCACTGTCAAGTGTTGCCTAAGTTTATTTACCAAGTTCTTAAACAAACTGGGAAAAATATTCTATTATCCCTGTATACATGAATTTAAAGGAGAACTTTGAAAAAAGACAGTGCGTTTCAGTTAGAAACAATGCCATTTCCCTTCATTCTTATCCAAATCAAAACCTACAGCATTTCTCATGATTTACACAGTCTGTCTCTTGAGATAAATGTCCACTAGCTTACCGTTGAGAGAGAAAATGAGTGAATTGTAAAAAATGTTTTGAGAATATTATTTTCAGTTAATAACCTGCATGCTGGAAGTGGAAAATTAACATTAAGACAGTGGGTCAAAGATTTTCTTTTCATCCACATTGGTGAAGAATATTTGAAGAGGCACACACATATTTATGATACTTTTTTTGCACAGCCACTCTGTTTTCTGAGACTCCGGCTTTAACCTTCTGTAGTCACCATAGCAACAAGGACACAAATACCACGTCCATACAGTGAGCTGGATATGTGAGGTGGAATTTCCAATGATACAGACAGAATGTATATCTGACCTAAGCAACACAAGAAGAGATTAACATTCATGGATTCAGTGAAGAAATTCTCCTCCATTCATTACTTAATTTCTCTGCTTCCTATTTCTCAGATGGCAGAAGAAGGGCCAGGAATTCAGAGTGATTTTGATTCTTTGCTATTAAATATGAGATAGTATCAAAGATAGTAAATAATATCTACTGCCATGATTTTGTTTTTATTATATGCCCTATGTGGAAATATCTTGAAATGAACAAAAAGCTGTGGAGAAGTTATGTGAATCTCAGAATTTAGGTTGGAGATGACAGGTTAAGCCAGGGATTACAGACCAAAGGATATATTAATCCTCTTTCTGGTTTCCTGATGAGATGGTTACTGGGGCAAGGAAGTGACTCATGGGTTCACCCATTATCCCTTTGTATTTGGAAATACAATAGGAAAGACAAGGGAATGTAAGAAACGCTCTTTTATCCAGTACTGTAATGGCTCTAGAACTTACAGCAATTCCATTTTCTATTCCTATTTATTGGTACTTTTGAGGCTAAACCCTTAAAATCCATCTCGCTGGATAGTTAAAATGTATGAGGAAATAAAAAGGGTTAGTCAGGGACCCTAGGGCCATCCGCCAACAAAAAGCGGAGTCTGCATTCTTACAGCCGGTAAATGTTTAACATCCTGGCACTGTCAAGTGTTGCCTAAGTTTATTTACCAAGTTCTTAAACAAACTGGGAAAAATATTCTATTATCCCTGTATACATGAATTTAAAGGAGAACTTTGAAAAAAGACAGTGCGTTTCAGTTAGAAACAATGCCATTTCCCTTCATTCTTATCCAAATCAAAAACCTACAGCATTTCTCATGATTTACACAGTCTGTCTCTTGAGATAAATGTCCACTAGCTTACCGTTGAGAGAGAAAATGAGTGAATTGTAAAAAAAATGTTTTGAGAATATTATTTTCAGTTAATAACCTGCATGCTGGAAGTGGAAAATTAACATTAAGACAGTGGGTCAAAGATTTTCTTTTCATCCACATTGGTGAAGAATATTTGAAGAGGCACACACATATTTATGATACTTTTTTTGCACAGCCACTCTGTTTTCTGAGACTCCGGCTTTAACCTTCTGTAGTCACCATAGCAACAAGGACACAAATACCACGTCCATACAGTGAGCTGGATATGTGAGGTGGAATTTCCAATGATACAGACAGAATGTATATCTGACCTAAGCAACACAAGAAGAGATTAATGTAATCTTAAACACAGCAAATTCTCTGAGTGAGTCATAAAATGGAAATAGTGTATATGGCTAGGAAAATACAATAAATGAGGAAAAATAGTGTTGGATTCCCCTTCTCTCCAGAAACTCCCTCTTGCCTTCTCCGTTACTGATGTAAAGAATGTTATGGGTACTTGAAGAAAATCATTCTAGGACTTTATTTTTCTTCTTTCTGAAGTCTAAGCCTAAAATAAATGATTTATTTTTAGGAAAATCATAAACCTGTAATCTAAGACACTGGTCTTGCAAAAACACCTCAGCATTTCCAATTACTGGCTGTAAATTGCTTTCCTAAAAACCCTTCTAAATGTTCACGCTGCATTCTGAAAGACAACAGATGCTGCAGTTTCACCCTGAGAAGCTCTGACTACTGGCTGGGGTGTTTCTCACCCAGAATCCAGGAAAGCAGGGGCTGCGTAGACTCTACAGTGCAATAAAGGCGAGAACCTACCTACAGTTCCGCTCTGGACTTGGAATAGCATCTTGCAAAGAACCAAAAAGGGGTCCTGCTCTGGCTGTGACAAGGCTAACACTAGTAGTGAGACGCGTGTGTGCTGGGGATTTGGGGGCAAGGGTGAAGAGTCACAGGAGAGAAGCAGGGAAGTGTGAGTGCCAGACACACACAGAGAAGAGCCTGCAGGGACCCTCACACAGATGCTAAATCAATGCTTTTGGACATGATTGAGCGATCAAAGTGTGGTATTAGTGTCAGTCAGTGTCAGCACTATCGCCCATGGGTGCCTTGGGTAATCTAGACCCTGGTTTATTTGGGGGATTGGACTGTTGGAAGGAATGCTGTGTCCCTGGGCTCATTAGGAATGGGTAGCCATTCCTCAATTGAGCCATTCTCCTCTGCTGCTGGAAGCTTGTACTGAGCACATGCCTTGTGAAGAGGTGTCTTAGGTGTATTTTTCAGACTCTGGTAATTACTACAACCTACCTCCTCCATTTTCTTATGTCCAAAATGAGATACAAGTCCACCAATAATAAGTAACTTATGTAAGTAACATTTATGTATAAAATCTAACTCATAATACATGTGAGCTGGATATGTGAGGTGGAATTCCCTGTAAAAAAACAAGCAACACAAGAAGAGATTAATGTAATCTTAAACACAGCAAATTCTCTGAGTGAGTCATAAAATGGAAATAGTGTATATGGCTAGGAAAATACAATAAATGATGAAAAATAGTGTTGGATTCCCTTCTCTCCAGAAACTCCCTCTTGCCTTCTCCGTTACTGATGTAAAGAATGTTATGGGTACTTGAAGAAAATCATTCTAGGACTTTATTTTTCTTCTTTCTGAAGTCTAAGCCTAAAATAAATGATTTATTTTTAGGAAAATCATAAACCTGTAATCTAAGACACTGGTCTTGCAAAAACACCTCAGCATTTCCAATTACTGGCTGTAAATTGCTTTCCTAAAAACCCTTCTAAATGTTCACGCTGCATTCTGAAAGACAACAGATGCTGCAGTTTCACCCTGAGAAGCTCTGACTACTGGCTGGGGTGTTTCTCACCCAGAATCCAGGAAAGCAGGGGCTGCGTAGACTCTACAGTGCAATAAAGGCGAGAACCTACCTACAGTTCCGCTCTGGACTTGGAATAGCATCTTGCAAAGAACCAAAAAGGGGTCCTGCTCTGGCTGTGACAAGGCTAACACTAGTAGTGAGACGCGTGTGTGCTGGGGATTTGGGGGCAAGGGTGAAGAGTCACAGGAGAGAAGCAGGGAAGTGTGAGTGCCAGACACACACAGAGAAGAGCCTGCAGGGACCCTCACACAGATGCTAAATCAATGCTTTTGGACATGATTGAGCGATCAAAGTGTGGTATTAGTGTCAGTCAGTGTCAGCACTATCGCCCATGGGTGCCTTGGGTAATCTAGACCCTGGTTTATTTGGGGGATTGGACTGTTGGAAGGAATGCTGTGTCCCTGGGCTCATTAGGAATGGGTAGCCATTCCTCAATTGAGCCATTCTCCTCTGCTGCTGGAAGCTTGTACTGAGCACATGCCTTGTGAAGAGGTGTCTTAGGTGTATTTTTCAGACTCTGGTAATTACTACAACCTACCTCCTCCATTTTCTTATGTCCAAAATGAGATACAAGTCCACCAATAATAAGTAACTTATGTAAGTAACATTTATGTATAAAATCTAACTCATAATACTGCTTGATGGTAGAGAAAAAAAATTGAAGCAGCTGTTGTAAAAATTTAAGGTCCTTTTCATCAGAATGTTCTTCTGCTAGCATCTGTCAAGGAACTGGCTTTGCAGAGTAGGGAGAATGTCAGCCTAGGAGGCCGGAGAAGCAAATTTATGTCCCAAATGGGCGGGGACCCGCTGTGAGACCTGACACAAAATCTCTCAGCCTCTGTGGTATCCAGGTTTATCACTGGCAAAAGTAAACTGTGGGTCTAGAAGACCTTCTACTGAATATTTTTTTATTTCAGAGAAAGTCGAGTAAAGAACTGAGAACACAGTGTCTCTGGTAAGATCAGTTCCACCTCTGACGCCCTCAGATAACTCTAGAAAAAGGAGATACATTTATATTCAAAAATTTCAGTTGTGTTTGGGAAATCAGAATTAAAGTCAATACATCTTAGATTCTAGAACCATGGTCCTAGGGTGGGAAAGAGAGAAGCCAACTGCTACAAAGCTAACACCAGACCTGTCTCTGCCCTGCCCTGACCTGCCCACCTCTGTCCAGGTCAATTGCTCGTGATGGCCAGCTATCAAATGGCCATGTGCACAAGGGTGCGGGTATGAGGGCAGGTGGGAGAAAGAGAAAAAAGACTTTTTTGGTCCTAAGGTAAAAAAAAAAAAATTAGTATGGAATGAAGAATAGGCATTGTTATTGGTTATCCAACTTTCAAGACTTTGAATGCTCTGAGACTTTTCCATTTCAAAAACAATGGGGAGTGTGCACATACATACGTACCATATATACAAGTACATATTATACCCTGGGCCTCCCCAGCAGCTGTGCGGTAAAGAATTTGCCTGCAGAGCAGGAGTCACAGGAGACGAGGTTTGATCCCTGGGTTGGGAAGATGCCCTGGAGGAGGGCATGGCAACCCTCCATTATTTTGCCTGGAGGATCCTATGAGCACATGCCTTGTGAAGAGGTGTCTTAGGTGTATTTTTCAGACTCTGGTAATTACTACAACCTACCTCCTCCATTTTCTTATGTCCAAAATGAGATACAAGTCCACCAATAATAAGTAACTTATGTAAGTAACATTTATGTATAAAATCTAACTCATAATACTGCTTGATGGTAGAGAAAAAAAATTGAAGCAGCTGTTGTAAAAATTTAAGGTCCTTTTCATCAGAATGTTCTTCTGCTAGCATCTGTCAAGGAACTGGCTTTGCAGAGTAGGGAGAATGTCAGCCTAGGAGGCCGGAGAAGCAAATTTATGTCCCAAATGGGCGGGGACCCGCTGTGAGACCTGACACAAAATCTCTCAGCCTCTGTGGTATCCAGGTTTATCACTGGCAAAAGTAAACTGTGGGTCTAGAAGACCTTCTACTGAATATTTTTTTATTTCAGAGAAAGTCGAGTAAAGAACTGAGAACACAGTGTCTCTGGTAAGATCAGTTCCACCTCTGACGCCCTCAGATAACTCTAGAAAAAGGAGATACATTTATATTCAAAAATTTCAGTTGTGTTTGGGAAATCAGAATTAAAGTCAATACATCTTAGATTCTAGAACCATGGTCCTAGGGTGGGAAAGAGAGAAGCCAACTGCTACAAAGCTAACACCAGACCTGTCTCTGCCCCTGCCCTGACCTGCCCACCTCTGTCCAGGTCAATTGCTCGTGATGGCCAGCTATCAAATGGCCATGTGCACAAGGGTGCGGGTATGAGGGCAGGTGGGAGAAAGAGAAAAAAGACTTTTTTGGTCCTAAGGTAAAAAAAAAAAAATTAGTATGGAATGAAGAATAGGCATTGTTATTGGTTATCCAACTTTCAAGACTTTGAATGCTCTGAGACTTTTCCATTTCAAAAACAATGGGGAGTGTGCACATACATACGTACCATATATACAAGTACATATTATACCCTGGGCCTCCCCAGCAGCTGTGCGGTAAAGAATTTGCCTGCAGAGCAGGAGTCACAGGAGACGCAGGTTTGATCCCTGGGTTGGGAAGATGCCCTGGAGGAGGGCATGGCAACCCCCTCCATTATTTTTGCCTGGAGGATCCTATGGACAGAGCAGCCTGGCGGGCTACAGTTGATAGAGTTGCAAAGAGTTGGACGCAACTGGAGGGACTTAGCACACACACATTACATCCTACAAAAGAATCCCAGGGAAGTGCTCATCTTCCCTCTAGTGGTCTCTGCTTTGATGCTACATCTTACTCTTTGTCTTTTGCCATGAAGGAACAAATCCAGTAAAATACAGAGGTCTGAAATGCGCAGTCGTTTTTTCTAGATGTTCTTTGTGTGAACACTCCGTCCTGCCTTCTGCCACAGTGCGTCCACCATTACAAAGTAAAGGACAGGACTTGAGAATTCTAAGTAGTGTTGGATATTGTTAATTGCCCACACTTCTTATATTTGCTACCGTTTCCATGGCAGATTGCCTTCTTTTTAGGAGATAGGAAAATTTATAAAAGATCATCATTAAATCACTCTGAAAAAAAAGATGGTGGCTCTGGGAAAGTATTAAGATGGAATAACACTGTATGGATCTAAAATTACTTATAACATTTAGAAAATTCCTCAGGCATTTCTAATCTGCTAAACTTAAAGTTCAATCTTTTCCTTGTGCTTCTTTTCATTGGCACAGAATACAGAAGAGTAAATAACTTTTGAACATTTTTTGGTGATACCATAAAATCCTGATTTATTGATGGGGATCATTGCTGAGTGATACATTTTATGCTGAAGGGGTAATTGCTATTTTGGCATAGAAGACAGAGGTTATATCTGTATCTCTACAGTGATTCTCATTCAGACTATAGTTCTCTTTGCTTTCCCCATATTATTCTACAGTTACTCACATAAGGATTTTACAGCCATCCATTTGCCAATTCTTTCCGTAATTTCAACATCAGTTTTAATTATTCTCCTAGAAACTTCTGTGAAGTGATACGTGAGGAGTGTTAATTTATATCACAAAGAGATATGGCTCCTCAGCAGGATTGGATAGTTTCAGAAGACCTAGCTGAGAATACATAGGCTACCACCACCACCATCACACACACACACACACACACACACACACACACACACGAGATTAATAGCAATAACAAAAATGACTCTACTTTCCTTAATCCTCGCTTTGTGTTTCTCCTATGGATCATCCACCAATAAACTTAGAGATAAAGTTCTTATGGGACAAAATTCTCACTCTTAGCCATGTCTTTATATAAAGCAGCTCACAATTAATTACTGGAAAATGTGAATGAGTTTATTGGTCTCTTCATACTCTGCTGTGAACCACTATCTGGAAATGACATGGAGAATGTGAGGAGGAAAAATTACATGAGTAAGGAGAGCATGGTGGGAAGAAAAGAGAGAGAAGAGATTGAAGAAAACTCTACAGTATCTTATTGAGTCTAACAGGATTGGATCCAAATTCTGGGTCCTTCATTTAATACTTGTTTTGTATGCTTGAGCTAGTTATTTAATCTCTATGATTCTTAGGTTGTTCAGCTGTAAAAAAACAATAAAAAATACCTACATCAGTGGATTGTTTTGAGAATTATGTTAAATTATAAGTTTAATGCGTATAGTACAATTCCATTAAAAATAATTGTTATTTTATTTATGTGTAATTTCCCAAGCGTAAAAACAACAAAAAAAGGCCATATGATTATGAAAAAGACTAGAAACTTTTTTTTGAAGAATGGTAACTAAATGAATTTCTTATTCTAAGGGAATAGTTAAGTGCTTGGAAGGAAACTATAAAACAAGGCTTAACAATGGAGAAAATAAAAAGTGAATTATAGCAAGTTTAGGCTATAAGGGACACCTTTTAGAGAGATACACTATTCAAAGAGTAACCCAAAGAAAGCTAGAAATGCTGCACTAATGTCAGATAAAACAGACCTTAAGAAAAAGGATATTCTTATATAAAAAGAGGGGACATTTAGTAATGATAAAAGGAAAGCAGGAACATATAACAGGAAAATTTAACAATTATAAGTATATATGCTCCTCACAACAGAGACTGCTCCAAAATGCATGAACTAAAACTGAAAAAAATGATAGTAGCAATACCCAAGTCAACAACTTCAGTTGGTGATTTAAACACTCCTCCCTCAGTAACTGACAGACTTAGAAAGAAGATCAGTAAGAAAGATCTGAACAATATGAGCCAAATTGGTCTAGGTGACATATATAATGCACTCCATCACCAAAAGCAGATTGCACATTCTTTTCAACTGTATGTGGAAATTTTCCTACTATAGATACGATGACAATTCCATAAAGCAAATAGCAATAAATTTAATAGTATTAACAAAATTATACAAAGTTGTTCTCTGACTACAATGAAACTAAATTAAAAACCAATTACAAAATGAAATCTGGGAACTCAAATGGTTGGAAATTAAAGAACACAATTCTTAACAGCTCAGGTATCAAAAACAAAACTCACGAAGTAAACAACAAAACTCAGTATAAAATAAAACAAATTAGAAAATATTCTGAGCTAATTAAAAATTAAAACAAATTATGTCAAAATTTGTAAGACATGGCTAAAATAGTGCTTAGAGAGAAATTAGTGATAAATACTTATACAGTATTAAAAAAAGATATAAAATTGCTAATCTAAGTTTCTATCATAAGAAGCTTGTAAAAGATCAAATCAAATGCAAAGGGAGTAGAATAAATAATAAAGATCTGAATGGAAATTAGTAAATTAGAAAACAGAAAATCAGTAATTTCAATTACATTAAATTTTGGTTCTATGAAAACATTAACAAAATTGATAAACCTTTACTTAGCCTAACCAAGGAAAGATGGAAGTAGCCATAAATTACCAAGATCAGAAACAAATGAGACATTAACACAAATCATGAAGAAATTAAAATAGTTATGAGGGAATATTATTAATAACATCATGCTAACAAACCAGACAATTTAAATGAAATGGAAAAATTCCTAGAAAGACACAAACTACTATAACTGATTTTAAAAGACATAATAAATCTGAATGGATCTATATCAAGTAATGAAACTGAATTAGTAATTAAAATTCTTTCCACATAGAAAAGTTAAGGCCAAAATGACCTTACCGGTAAGATCTATCAAGTCATTTCTTCTAAGGAAAAAATAATACCAATTCTACACACACTCAGAAAATAAAGGAAGACATACTTATCCATTTATTTAAGAGGCCAGCATTACTTTGATGGCAAAGCAAGAGAGTTATCACAAGAAATTCAGTTGGTGATTTAAACACTCCTCCCTCAGTAACTGACAGACTTAGAAAGAAGATCAGTAAGAAAGATCTGAACAATATGAGCCAAATTGGTCTAGGTGACATATATAATGCACTCCATCACCAAAAGCAGATTGCACATTCTTTTCAACTGTATGTGGAAATTTTCCTACTATAGATACGATGACAATTCCATAAAGCAAATAGCAATAAATTTAATAGTATTAACAAAATTATACAAAGTTGTTCTCTGACTACAATGAAACTAAATTAAAAACCAATTACAAAATGAAATCTGGGAACTCAAATGGTTGGAAATTAAAGAACACAATTCTTAACAGCTCAGGTATCAAAAACAAAACTCACGAAGTAAACAACAAAACTCAGTATAAAATAAAACAAATTAGAAAATATTCTGAGCAAATTTAAAAAATTAAAACAAATTATGTCAAAATTTGTAAGACATGGCTAAAATAGTGCTTAGAGAGAAATTAGTGATAAATACTTATACAGTATTAAAAAAAGATATAAAATTGCTAATCTAAGTTTCTATCATAAGAAGCTTGTAAAAGATCAAATCAAATGCAAAGGGAGTAGAATAAATAATAAAGATCTGAATGGAAATTAGTAAATTAGAAAACAGAAAATCAGTAATTTCAATTACATTAAATTTTGGTTCTATGAAAACATTAACAAAATTGATAAACCTTTACTTAGCCTAACCAAGGAAAGATGGAAGTAGCCATAAATTACCAAGATCAGAAACAAATGAGACATTAACACAAATCATGAAGAAATTAAAATAGTTATGAGGGAATATTATTAATAACATCATGCTAACAAACCAGACAATTTAAATGAAATGGAAAAATTCCTAGAAAGACACAAACTACTATAACTGATTTTAAAAGACATAATAAATCTGAATGGATCTATATCAAGTAATGAAACTGAATTAGTAATTAAAATTCTTTCCACATAGAAAAGTTAAGGCCAAAATGACCTTACCGGTAAGATCTATCAAGTCATTTCTTCTAAGGAAAAAATAATACCAATTCTACACACACTCAGAAAATAAAGGAAGACATACTTATCCATTTATTTAAGAGGCCAGCATTACTTTGATGGCAAAGCAAGAGAGTTATCACAAGAAAAGTGAATAAATAAAACTATAGAATAATAATAGTTACTCACTAATAATAACTATGGAATAATAATAAAGATTATTAACAAAACATTAGCAGATCAAATTCATCAGTGAAAAAATAAGGACTATAAATGATGTAAAGCAGGATTTGCAAGAGTAGTTTGAAGTTCAGAAATCAACGTAGGACTTTCCTAGTGGTCCAGTGGGTAGACAGTCCACCCTGCAGTGCAGGGGGCACCAGTTAGATCCCTGGCCTGGGAAGATCTCACACGCTGGAGAGAGTGCTCTGGAGTGCATGCTCCCAGAGCCGGTGCTCTGCAACAAGAGAGGCCACAGCAATGGGAGGCCCACACAGGCCAAAGAACAAAGATGAATGAAAGAGAATGATGACTTAAGAGGCAAAAAAAAATCAACGTAATACACAATATTAAGAGGATAAAGGGCAAAAACCAGGTAGATATCTCAATAAATGTAGAAGAAGAACTAGAAAAGACACAATACCCATTTACATTAAAAATACCCAACAAGGAGGAAAAGAGAACTTTCTTAATTGAATAAAGAGCATGTATAAAAAATAAAAATAAAAAACCTACAGTTTACATCATACTTAGTGGTGAAAGACTAAATTCTCTCTCCTTTAGCCTGGTAAATAAATTAATTGTATACTGGTGCTCTAGCTGGTGAGGTAATGCAAGGGAAAAACCCAAAAGCATATAGATTAGAAAGATGTAAAATGTTTTATTCACAGATGAAATGATCTTATGTATAAAAAATTCTAAGGAATCTAAGAAAGACTGTTAGAACTAATGATGAGGGTTTAGCAAGGTAACAGGAAGATGAATATACAGACAGCAATGTATTCCTATATACTAGCAGCAATCTAAATATGTAGTTAATAAAAGAATTCCATTCACAATAATACAAAAAGGACATAATACTTAATAATTTCTACTTCTTTAAAAAGACCTCTACACTGAAAATTACAATATATTGCTGAAAGAAATTAAAGAAGATCTAAATAAGTGAGACATATGTCATGTTTGTGGATTGTACAACTTGATATTAAGATGTCAATTTTCCACAGATTGACCCAGAGATTCAAAATGATTCTACTGAATTCTAACTGGCTCTTTTTAAATTATATTCAACTGGTTAATCCTAGGAAGCATACATAATTACAAAGAACATAGAACAGCTGGAATAATTTTGAGAAAGAGAAAGTTGAAGGACTTAATACTATCTGATTTCAAAGCTCTACATGAAGCAATAGTAGGCAGGACAGCGTGATGTCAATATAATGACAAACATAAACATCAATGGTGCAGAATAGTCCAGAAATAAGCCCACGTATATGTGGTCAATTTATTTTCAACAAATATGCCAGGGTAATTCAATGGGGAAAAAATAATCTTTTCAACAAATGAAGCTGAAACTATTGGATATTTATTGGCCAAAAAAATTAACTTTAAATTGATCACAGAAATTGAATGTAAGAGTTGAAACTCAAAGAGATCACAGACAATCTTTGTAATTTTAGGTTAGTAAATATTTCTTAGATATGACATGAAAAACACATCTATTAAAAATTTGATACATTAGATTTCATCAGAATCACAACTTTTGATCTTTGCAAGATGGTATTAAGAAAATGAAAAGATTAGACAGAGGGAAACATTTGCAAAACATCTGATAAAGGATTTTTTATATAGACAAATAACTTCTACAGTTCAATGATAAGACAAACAACCAAAAATGAGAAATGATTTGAATAGAGACTTCTCCAAAGAAGATGTATAAATGATTAAGAGACACATGAAAACATGGTCAGTGCCACTAGTCATCAAAGGATGCAAATTAAAGTGTCAAAATCCACTACAGACACACTGGAGGGGCTAAATTAAAAGACTGAAAATTTTCAGTGTTGGTGATGATGTGAAGGAAATGGAATTCTTACACAGTGTTGGCAGAAATAGAATGATACAACCACTTTGGGAAATATTTGATAGTTGTTTTAAAGATAAATATAAACTTATCAAAGAGACCAGCAAGTGCACTCCTAGATACTGTAAGTTAATAAAAGAATTCCATTCACAATAATACAAAAAGGACATAATACTTAATAATTTCTACTTCTTTAAAAAGACCTCTACACTGAAAATTACAATATATTGCTGAAAGAAATTAAAGAAGATCTAAATAAGTGAGACATATGTCATGTTTGTGGATTGTACAACTTGATATTAAGATGTCAATTTTCCACAGATTGACCCAGAGATTCAAAATGATTCTACTGAATTCTAACTGGCTCTTTTTAAATTATATTCAACTGGTTAATCCTAGGAAGCATACATAATTACAAAGAACATAGAACAGCTGGAATAATTTTGAGAAAGAGAAAGTTGAAGGACTTAATACTATCTGATTTCAAAGCTCTACATGAAGCAATAGTAGGCAGGACAGCGTGATGTCAATATAATGACAAACATAAACATCAATGGTGCAGAATAGTCCAGAAATAAGCCCACGTATATGTGGTCAATTTATTTTCAACAAATATGCCAGGGTAATTCAATGGGGAAAAAATAATCTTTTCAACAAATGAAGCTGAAACTATTGGATATTTATTGGCCAAAAAAATTAACTTTAAATTGATCACAGAAATTGAATGTAAGAGTTGAAACTCAAAGAGATCACAGACAATCTTTGTAATTTTAGGTTAGTAAATATTTCTTAGATATGACATGAAAAACACATCTATTAAAAATTTGATACATTAGATTTCATCAGAATCACAACTTTTGATCTTTGCAAGATGGTATTAAGAAAATGAAAAGATTAGACAGAGGGAAACATTTGCAAAACATCTGATAAAGGATTTTTTATATAGACAAATAACTTCTACAGTTCAATGATAAGACAAACAACCAAAAATGAGAAATGATTTGAATAGAGACTTCTCCAAAGAAGATGTATAAATGATTAAGAGACACATGAAAACATGGTCAGTGCCACTAGTCATCAAAGGATGCAAATTAAAGTGTCAAAATCCACTACAGACACACTGGAGGGGCTAAATTAAAAGACTGAAAATTTTCAGTGTTGGTGATGATGTGAAGGAAATGGAATTCTTACACAGTGTTGGCAGAAATAGAATGATACAACCACTTTGGGAAATATTTGATAGTTGTTTTAAAGATAAATATAAACTTATCAAAGAGACCAGCAAGTGCACTCCTAGATATCCACCTGAAAAATGGGAACATATATTTATACAGAAACTTGCATGTGAATGGTCATAGTAAAATTACTCATATTAGCCAAAAATGGCCATGTCCATCAAATTTTGGCTGTATAAACAAAATGCAGTGAGTTCTTATAGTGAAACATAAGTCCTGCCTGACTCCTTTGTCCACGGGGTTTCCCAGGCAAGAACACCAGAGCGGGTTACCACTTCCTTCTCCAGGGCATCTTCACGAACCAGGGGATGAACCCACGTCGTCCACACGGGCAGGGGATTCTTAACCATTCAGTTCTCAGGGCCACCCTATACCACACAGCTGTTACAAGGACTGGATTACTGATATGAACGACAACACAGACGAGCCTTGTGAACATCATACTAAATGAAAGAATCTAAGCGCATTAAGTTATAATGATTACACTTAAAATGATTTCTAAAAAAGGCAAAACTGCCTGGGACTAAGAAAACATCGGGGTATCTGAAAATAATTCAAGGGAATTTTTTCATTAGTGAAAATGTGCTAAAATTGAATTATTTCTGAATATTTATAGCATCTTTTTTTCACTAAAAATTAGAAGCAACCAAGATATTCTTTAAGAGGCAAATGGATAAACAAACTACAGTACAATCATATGATGGAATATTATTCACCCATAATAGAAATCTGTTATCAAGACACAAAAAGACATAGATGCATCTTTTACATTGTTGCATACAGCTATGCAAAAGGAGCCAGTCTGAGGGAGATATTTCCACATGATTCCATTCTGAAAGAGTCCATGCTAGAAAGACAGTAAAACAAGCACTGGTTGCCAAGAGTTCAAGGTTGTGCTGGGGGGTTATTGAATAAGTGAAGCACAAAGGGTAATTATAAAGTGGCAAGACTATTCTGTATGATGCTGAAAGTGTGAGTACACAGCATTATGCATTTTGTCCAAACCCACCAGACTTTAAACCTCAAAGAATGAAACTCAATTTATGCAAACTTTTAAGAAATCATTTACATGTCAGGGAATACCAGGGAGTAATGTAAACTATGACAAGAGACACTAACTATATTTCAGTGTATGAATCAACCAGAAAAATGGGAACATATATTTATACAGAAACTTGCATGTGAATGGTCATAGTAAAATTACTCATATTAGCCAAAAATGGCCATGTCCATCAAATTTTGGCTGTATAAACAAAATGCAGTGAGTTCTTATAGTGAAACATAAGTCCTGCCTGACTCCTTTGTCCACGGGGTTTCCCAGGCAAGAACACCAGAGCGGGTTACCACTTCCTTCTCCAGGGCATCTTCACGAACCAGGGGATGAACCCACGTCGTCCACACGGGCAGGGGATTCTTAACCATTCAGTTCTCAGGGCCACCCTATACCACACAGCTGTTACAAGGACTGGATTACTGATATGAACGACAACACAGACGAGCCTTGTGAACATCATACTAAATGAAAGAATCTAAGCGCATTAAGTTATAATGATTACACTTAAAATGATTTCTAAAAAAGGCAAAACTGCCTGGGACTAAGAAAACATCGGGGTATCTGAAAATAATTCAAGGGAATTTTTTCATTAGTGAAAATGTGCTAAAATTGAATTATTTCTGAATATTTATAGCATCTTTTTTTCACTAAAAATTAGAAGCAACCAAGATATTCTTTAAGAGGCAAATGGATAAACAAACTACAGTACAATCATATGATGGAATATTATTCACCCATAATAGAAATCTGTTATCAAGACACAAAAAGACATAGATGCATCTTTTACATTGTTGCATACAGCTATGCAAAAGGAGCCAGTCTGAGGGAGATATTTCCACATGATTCCATTCTGAAAGAGTCCATGCTAGAAAGACAGTAAAACAAGCACTGGTTGCCAAGAGTTCAAGGTTGTGCTGGGGGGTTATTGAATAAGTGAAGCACAAAGGGTAATTATAAAGTGGCAAGACTATTCTGTATGATGCTGAAAGTGTGAGTACACAGCATTATGCATTTTGTCCAAACCCACCAGACTTTAAACCTCAAAGAATGAAACTCAATTTATGCAAACTTTTAAGAAATCATTTACATGTCAGGGAATACCAGGGAGTAATGTAAACTATGACAAGAGACACTAACTATATTTCAGTGTATGAATCAACCTAATTTGGGGGGAGAAAATGTGCTGACCTAAGTAATTTAGGAAATGAGTGGAATCTGTAAGGCTTAAAAAGGGAAAAGAACTTGCACTTGAGCACTGTACTCTGACTGGTAAAGTTGTTTGTAATAGGGATATGGGCTAATGATTCTAAAACTACTATAAATAATATATGTTGGAACTGAACAATGAAGGAAATGGATGGCAGATGCTGAGAGCCAGATTTCTCACCATTCCAGTGGAAATTAACAGACAAGCAAGCGGAGGAGGCCACAATGAACCACAGTGGATTAGGTTCAGAGACATCAGTACGAACTCGTGTTTAGCTTAATATAGAGATAGTTATATCTGTATTTTAGATATGTTTAAATACATAGATTTCTTTGCTTTATCAGCTGAAGGGCCCCAGAAGCACCAACACCCCACCAGCAATAAGCACACCTTGCATCCAAATCTTGGTTTCTAATACCATTCCCAAGAAAAGGAACTAGGACTCCTTGGAGAAATTAATGATTCTAAGGCTGGGTCAACAAGATGGTCCTGGGGCAAATTACAGTCCAGTTAGTAAGGAAATGTCCAAAAGATAAAACTGAAAGAAAAACAAATAAAATCCTATAATAAGGAATATATTACCAAGGGATAGAGGAGTCAACTAAAAGAGCTCCCAGTAACTAAAGCTGGAACAATTTAGGGGAAAATAAAACAAATAAAGAAATATTTACTATAATTAAAAGTATGAAATAAATATCCACAAGCACATATTGATATAAAAAATTGAACAGATAAATAAATAGGTATAAAGTAAATATCTCCTATGCAGTTCCAAATTAATGGAAACATCAAGAAGTAGAACAGGGGGCTTCCCTGGTGGTCCAGTGGGTAAAGAGCTCGCCTTGCAGTGCAGGGGCACTGGTTCAATCCCTGGCCCAGGGAGATCATGTGCCACGGAGGGCATGGTCCAGTGTGAGTACACAGCATTATGCATTTTGTCCAAACCCACCAGACTTTAAACCTCAAAGAATGAAACTCAATTTATGCAAACTTTTAAGAAATCATTTACATGTCAGGGAATACCAGGGAGTAATGTAAACTATGACAAGAGACACTAACTATATTTCAGTGTATGAATCAACCTAATTTGGGGGGAGAAAATGTGCTGACCTAAGTAATTTAGGAAATGAGTGGAATCTGTAAGGCTTAAAAAGGGAAAAGAACTTGCACTTGAGCACTGTACTCTGACTGGTAAAGTTGTTTGTAATAGGGATATGGGCTAATGATTCTAAAACTACTATAAATAATATATGTTGGAACTGAACAATGAAGGAAATGGATGGCAGATGCTGAGAGCCAGATTTCTCACCATTCCAGTGGAAATTAACAGACAAGCAAGCGGAGGAGGCCACAATGAACCACAGTGGATTAGGTTCAGAGACATCAGTACGAACTCGTGTTTAGCTTAATATAGAGATAGTTATATCTGTATTTTAGATATGTTTAAATACATAGATTTCTTTGCTTTATCAGCTGAAGGGCCCCAGAAGCACCAACACCCCACCAGCAATAAGCACACCTTGCATCCAAATCTTGGTTTCTAATACCATTCCCAAGAAAAGGAACTAGGACTCCTTGGAGAAATTAATGATTCTAAGGCTGGGTCAACAAGATGGTCCTGGGGCAAATTACAGTCCAGTTAGTAAGGAAATGTCCAAAAGATAAAACTGAAAGAAAAACAAATAAAATCCTATAATAAGGAATATATTACCAAGGGATAGAGGAGTCAACTAAAAGAGCTCCCAGTAACTAAAGCTGGAACAATTTAGGGGAAAATAAAACAAATAAAGAAATATTTACTATAATTAAAAGTATGAAATAAATATCCACAAGCACATATTGATATAAAAAATTGAACAGATAAATAAATAGGTATAAAGTAAATATCTCCTATGCAGTTCCAAATTAATGGAAACATCAAGAAGTAGAACAGGGGGCTTCCCTGGTGGTCCAGTGGGTAAAGAGCTCGCCTTGCAGTGCAGGGGGCACTGGTTCAATCCCTGGCCCAGGGAGATCATGTGCCACGGAGCGATTGGACCATGTGTCCAATTATAAGCCAGTGCCCTGGAGCACACGCGCTCAGAGCCAGTGCTCTGCAGCGAGAGAGGCCACTGCAAAGGGAGGCCCACACATGCCAAAGAATAAAAGATGGATGAAAAATAAATATAAATAAAAAAGAGGCATAATGGGGGAAAAAGAGAAAAAGAAAGAAAAAAAAAGAAGTGGAGCATATCTTCTCACACTTTTAGTGTGGCTGTGTAGTGTGCACACAACACCTTCTTTCCGAAGGATACTATACGAAAAGAGGGAATTAAAAAAATAACTTTGTAGTGCAGAAATCTGCTAGACATGAGCTCAACCAGGTGACCAAGGTTAATGACAACAGTGATGGCATGTTGATAATATGCATTCTTAATACAATGTGATGAAAAATGGTCCTTTATCTCTGTGGTCTTCCTCTCCCAAACCTATAATCCCAATCTAACCATGAGACAAAATCAGACAAATTCCAACTAAGAGTCATTCTACAAAATACCTGACCAATACTCCTCAAAAGTGTCAAGTCATCTAGAACAAGGAAAATCTAAAAATCTGCCACAGCTAAGGGAACCTTAAGGAGACATGATGACTAAATGTAATGTGATGTCCCAGATAAGGATCTGTAACAGAAGAAGGAAATTAGGTGAAGACTAAGAAAACTAAACTATGGACTTCAGTTCATACTAATGTTTCAACATTGGCTCGTTAACTGCAGCAAATATACCATACTAATAGAAGATGTTAATGGAGGAAAGTGAATGTGGGTAAATGGGAACTCCCTGAACCACCTTCACAAGTTTTTGGTAAATCCAAAATTGTTCTAAAAATAAAATTTATTTTTAAAAAATTATATATTTTCTGTGATATTACAAGACCAGTCAAGGGAGATCGATATAGAAGAGACTGGGATAAAATGAACTGGTACCGCACAGACAAATTCCAGAAAAAAAGTGTTCCCTTTGGCTCTGTCTGTGCTGGTTTAGTGCTAACGTGGCAGCCAGAAAAGGTTCAGAGTGAGAACGATCATTACTACACATCTGGCAGAAATTTCCACGAACAGCTGAAAAAACATAACAAGGAACCCGTGAATAGAACTGAACAGGAAAACACAAACTCTCTCAACCTTGTTTTCTGTACGCAGCTGACATCTCCTAGGGAACAAATGGCTGGATTTCTCTTTGCAGAGCCTGCAAGGTGTTTCTCCCAGGAAACCAGCTTTAATAACTGTGACATGCTGTCCGATGTCCAAAGCCCCCTAACTCATTTGATGCCTAAAAGATCTCTGTGAAGTGGGGTTTCCTATTACTCAGAGGAAGAAACATGTTCAGGGACCTTAAGTAATTTGTACCAAATACACATCTGATGCGCTTCTCTGGTTGCTCAGTTGGTAAAGAATCCACCTGCCATGTGGGAGACCACATGCAGTACAGGAGATGCAGATTCGATCCCTGGGTCGGGAAGACCCCTGGAGAAGGAAATGGCAACCCACTCCAGTCTTCTTGCCTGGGAAATCCCACAAACAGAGGAGCCTGGTGGGCTGCCATCCGTGGGGTCACAAGAGTCGGACACAACTCAGCACACATTCACTTACATATACATACTTATCGACAAAACCACCATACATCTAAATGATAGTGGAACTGGAATTTAAACAGCTAAGAACTAAGGAGACATGATGACTAAATGTAATGTGATGTCCCAGATAAGGATCTGTAACAGAAGAAGGAAATTAGGTGAAGACTAAGAAAACTAAACTATGGACTTCAGTTCATACTAATGTTTCAACATTGGCTCGTTAACTGCAGCAAATATACCATACTAATAGAAGATGTTAATGGAGGAAAGTGAATGTGGGTAAATGGGAACTCCCTGAACCACCTTCACAAGTTTTTGGTAAATCCAAAATTGTTCTAAAAATAAAATTTATTTTTAAAAAATTATATATTTTCTGTGATATTACAAGACCAGTCAAGGGAGATCGATATAGAAGAGACTGGGATAAAATGAACTGGTACCGCACAGACAAATTCCAGAAAAAAAGTGTTCCCTTTGGCTCTGTCTGTGCTGGTTTAGTGCTAACGTGGCAGCCAGAAAAGGTTCAGAGTGAGAACGATCATTACTACACATCTGGCAGAAATTTCCACGAACAGCTGAAAAAACATAACAAGGAACCCGTGAATAGAACTGAACAGGAAAACACAAACTCTCTCAACCTTGTTTTCTGTACGCAGCTGACATCTCCTAGGGAACAAATGGCTGGATTTCTCTTTGCAGAGCCTGCAAGGTGTTTCTCCCAGGAAACCAGCTTTAATAACTGTGACATGCTGTCCGATGTCCAAAGCCCCCTAACTCATTTGATGCCTAAAAGATCTCTGTGAAGTGGGGTTTCCTATTACTCAGAGGAAGAAACATGTTCAGGGACCTTAAGTAATTTGTACCAAATACACATCTGATGCGCTTCTCTGGTTGCTCAGTTGGTAAAGAATCCACCTGCCATGTGGGAGACCACATGCAGTACAGGAGATGCAGATTCGATCCCTGGGTCGGGAAGACCCCTGGAGAAGGAAATGGCAACCCACTCCAGTCTTCTTGCCTGGGAAATCCCACAAACAGAGGAGCCTGGTGGGCTGCCATCCGTGGGGTCACAAGAGTCGGACACAACTCAGCACACATTCACTTACATATACATACTTATCGACAAAACCACCATACATCTAAATGATAGTGGAACTGGAATTTAAACACAGGTCTTGCAAATTATCACCTAATACTCCTTATACAGCTGAATCTGTTTTGAGCAAGGCTTTGTCCTGTTCTTTGGCACATGTTAGAGAATACCAGGCATTTAGAACAAGGCGTCATCTGTTGAGCGAGGACACCACAGGTGGGCTTTGGCCTTCTAAGTGGTCATGGGTCCAAAGCACAAAATTCTTCTGCCCATCACTAAGTCTTCATTCCAGTCATTTAGTTTCTTCTTTCAGCCTGTTCCCCAAATGATCCCATTGTCTCTGCTTCTTGTATGAGTCTGATCTGACCTTTGGGCTCTCATTTCTGCTCACTTTATACCTTACTTGATCCTGCTTCCACACTACAGTTCAGGTTTCTTTGTAAAATTCTGTTTCTCGCTGTCTCTTTTTTGGTGATAACATGTAAGTTCTACTCTTTTGGCAAATGTCAATTATGTAATGCAGTATTATCACCTATAATTACATCTTTTACATTAGATCCTCAGGTCTTACTCATCTCACAGCAGAAAATTTAGCTTTCGATTCCTCACCCACGTGCCCAATACTGAGACCCTGGTCCCTGTCCCTGTTTCGCCTTGGTCCTGTCCAAGAGTGACACATCACAAAGAGCGTTAGACTGTCAGAGACAACCCGAATGCTATTTTAAATAGGCTCTCTGTACTATTTTTAAAAGCTCAATGAAAAATGAAGCACTTGAGAATTCAGTTATTATGAATATCTAATTCTACTTCTAATCTCTCTTCTGAGGGAGGTAAGTCTTAACATATGTCACTTCTATTGAAGGAGATGAGGAATTGGGTCATTATATTCAATTTCACAGTAATATTTCACTGACCTCTAAAAATACTTACTATTAAAATGGTATAGAAATGAATTCTTTGAATCAGAACATTAGAAGAGCAAGCTTTTCTCTAGGATGGGACCTTGGGTTTTAACAATCTAACCTATTAAAGTACAAAACACCATGAGATGTGTTTATTAGTGGTTCCCAGTCTTGTTGGAGTTATTGTGGGAAATCCCACAAACAGAGGAGCCTGGTGGGCTGCCATCCGTGGGGTCACAAGAGTCGGACACAACTCAGCACACATTCACTTACATATACATACTTATCGACAAAACCACCATACATCTAAATGATAGTGGAACTGGAATTTAAACACAGGTCTTGCAAATTATCACCTAATACTCCTTATACAGCTGAATCTGTTTTGAGCAAGGCTTTGTCCTGTTCTTTGGCACATGTTAGAGAATACCAGGCATTTAGAACAAGGCGTCATCTGTTGAGCGAGGACACCACAGGTGGGCTTTGGCCTTCTAAGTGGTCATGGGTCCAAAGCACAAAATTCTTCTGCCCATCACTAAGTCTTCATTCCAGTCATTTAGTTTCTTCTTTCAGCCTGTTCCCCAAATGATCCCATTGTCTCTGCTTCTTGTATGAGTCTGATCTGACCTTTGGGCTCTCATTTCTGCTCACTTTATACCTTACTTGATCCTGCTTCCACACTACAGTTCAGGTTTCTTTGTAAAATTCTGTTTCTCGCTGTCTCTTTTTTGGTGATAACATGTAAGTTCTACTCTTTTGGCAAATGTCAATTATGTAATGCAGTATTATCACCTATAATTACATCTTTTACATTAGATCCTCAGGTCTTACTCATCTCACAGCAGAAAATTTAGCTTTCGATTCCTCACCCACGTGCCCAATACTGAGACCCTGGTCCCTGTCCCTGTTTCGCCTTGGTCCTGTCCAAGAGTGACACATCACAAAGAGCGTTAGACTGTCAGAGACAACCCGAATGCTATTTTAAATAGGCTCTCTGTACTATTTTTAAAAGCTCAATGAAAAATGAAGCACTTGAGAATTCAGTTATTATGAATATCTAATTCTACTTCTAATCTCTCTTCTGAGGGAGGTAAGTCTTAACATATGTCACTTCTATTGAAGGAGATGAGGAATTGGGTCATTATATTCAATTTCACAGTAATATTTCACTGACCTCTAAAAATACTTACTATTAAAATGGTATAGAAATGAATTCTTTGAATCAGAACATTAGAAGAGCAAGCTTTTCTCTAGGATGGGACCTTGGGTTTTAACAATCTAACCTATTAAAGTACAAAACACCATGAGATGTGTTTATTAGTGGTTCCCAGTCTTGTTGGAGTTATTGTGGAAGAGAGTCACCTGTCACATGATGGTGTGGAGGGCCTTGGGAAATGGAACAGATGACTTTTGAAGTCAGTCTTTTAAATCTATGTATCAAATGAGATTGTATACTGGTTCACTCCAGATCATTTTAATTCACTTCATTTGTGTTTCCAGAGTGATATTTTCCCCATGCAGTGCTTTGGCAATTCTCATCGCCTCTGACTCCTAATTCTGAATCTGAGTTTACACGCTCCTAGAAAGACTGACAGTCTTAAACTTCTAAAGGCTATAGAGCCAATAGTTTTTCCTCCATGTGCCAGGCACTGAATGGCAATGTTCTCTTGCCTTCAGAGGCTGCCAGGTAGGGTAGGGAAGCACATCCTTGGAGGGATAAAGACTTAGAATGCAGAAGCAGGGAGAAGGGTCCAGCTACAAGGGTTGAGAAGAAGTACAGTTCAACAGAGAGGGTGCTGTCTCAGAGGGTATGGAGATAAGCCACAGGTATGGGGAAGGAGCAATGGAAGTAGGAAGACTGTTTGGTGGAGTAGGAGTTCAAAACAAAAGAGTGGGGAAATTATGAGAGACAAGCAGTGGAGGGCCATGAAGACTGAAGTATGAGGGGATTAATACTCAGAGGATATAAAGAATTTGTTAGCAAGTAACAGGACTTCATCACCTCCATCAAAGTTCAAAAACATGACTCTAGTCTTGTAGCTCGGGAACAAAGAGGCGGGGAGGCAAGAGCAAGGCAGGACACGGTGCAAGAGACAGTGACCATCAAACAGAACACGGGCTACCAGGGGCTGCTGCGGGGGAGGGGGATGGGGAGTAACTGTTTCATGGGTTCAGGGTTTCAGTTTGGGATGTGAAAAAGTTATGGAGGTACATGGGGGTGATGGCTGATCAGCAATGTGAATGACTGTACCATGTGAAAATACTGTGCATTTTAAAATGGTTAAATGGTAGGTTATACTGTAATAAAAATATTTTAAAAGAGGAAAACTTTTTAATATAGAAAGCATCAGATTTCCTATGAAGGAACTCAGATACTAGGGACAAGAGAAAAGCCAGATTCTCAGAACTGGCACCTGAGGGGGAGACCACCTCCTGGGGCTAAGACAGAGGTGCCTGTGTACAAAGGCAGAGCTGGACTGGGCACACATGATTTCGTGAGAGACTCAGGGTGCGTTCTGGAACTTCTTGGTGATGTTTAAGCCTCAGAAGGTTGAGTCTGACACCAGACTTAAGTAACCTCAGCTATGGAGGCAGAAGCCGGGAGAGGTTGGATACTGGGCAAGACTAATTCATGGTGGCTTCCTGTGATCTCATTTTCCTTACCCAGAACTCACTTTGGGGATGACAAGAAGAAACATCAGCCCTGAGAAAAACCAGAGCCCACACTGAAAGAAATAATTTGAGAATGAACAGAGTAGAAAGAGGATATGGAGGTTCTAACATTTTAGGCCAAAACGTCAATTCTTTGAGCCTTTTCAATGGGGGTAGGGAAGCACATCCTTGGAGGGATAAAGACTTAGAATGCAGAAGCAGGAGAAGGGTCCAGCTACAAGGGTTGAGAAGAAGTACAGTTCAACAGAGAGGTGCTGTCTCAGAGGGTATGGAGATAAGCCACAGGTATGGGGAAGGAGCAATGGAAGTAGGAAGACTGTTTGGTGGAGTAGGAGTTCAAAACAAAAGAGTGGGGAAATTATGAGAGACAAGCAGTGGAGGGCCATGAAGACTGAAGTATGAGGGATTAATACTCAGAGGATATAAAGAATTTGTTAGCAAGTAACAGGACTTCATCACCTCCATCAAAGTTCAAAAACATGACTCTAGTCTTGTAGCTCGGGAACAAAGAGGCGGGGAGGCAAGAGCAAGGCAGGACACGGTGCAAGAGACAGTGACCATCAAACAGAACACGGGCTACCAGGGGCTGCTGCGGGGGAGGGGGATGGGGAGTAACTGTTTCATGGGTTCAGGGTTTCAGTTTGGGATGTGAAAAAGTTATGGAGGTACATGGGGGTGATGGCTGATCAGCAATGTGAATGACTGTACCATGTGAAAATACTGTGCATTTTAAAATGGTTAAATGGTAGGTTATACTGTAATAAAAATATTTTAAAAGAGGAAAACTTTTTAATATAGAAAGCATCAGATTTCCTATGAAGGAACTCAGATACTAGGGACAAGAGAAAAGCCAGATTCTCAGAACTGGCACCTGAGGGGGAGACCACCTCCTGGGGCTAAGACAGAGGTGCCTGTGTACAAAGGCAGAGCTGGACTGGGCACACATGATTTCGTGAGAGACTCAGGGTGCGTTCTGGAACTTCTTGGTGATGTTTAAGCCTCAGAAGGTTGAGTCTGACACCAGACTTAAGTAACCTCAGCTATGGAGGCAGAAGCCGGGAGAGGTTGGATACTGGGCAAGACTAATTCATGGTGGCTTCCTGTGATCTCATTTTCCTTACCCAGAACTCACTTTGGGGATGACAAGAAGAAACATCAGCCCTGAGAAAAACCAGAGCCCACACTGAAAGAAATAATTTGAGAATGAACAGAGTAGAAAGAGGATATGGAGCTTCTAACATTTTAGGCCAACTCACTAACTGGTAGACAATTCTTCCTTTTAAAGAACTCTGTGCCTTTTCACTAATGAATTCACATCCCCATAGAGCCATGAAGGATGAGAATTTGGCCCAAATGTATACTTAAACTGGATCCGCCTTGTAAGAAGGCTTTAAAAAAAATAAAATGCAGCCACCTGTGACCTATTAAGACGGTTAATGTACTCATTGACATAAATACCTGATGGGTTTCTACAACAGCTGGAACATGGCTCAAAGATCTTTTGTGTCTGCTTTTTAATGTACTTCCAATGTGATTTCATAAAATTGTAACCACTACCACCATTGGGACTGTGGCTTTTTTTAACTCCTTGAGTCCATCTTCCATCACTATTGATGCTACGTAATTACTAATATTGCCTACTTTAAATGTCTTAAAGATAAAAATCAAATACCACATACATTACCCATTGAGAGACAAAGCTTGAAAGACTTAGGCAACTCAAACCCCCATGTCCTTGGCCACAACCCTCACAAAATAACATGTTTATAGCTCCATTCTCATACACTCTCTGTAGAATCTTCAGCTCCCTCAAATTCATCCCATGAGGGTCTTAGGAAGGCCCAAATTCTTCAGCACCTTCCAAGGGTTCAAACAATGAACCTCCTTGGTCCTCACGAGACCCCAGCGTGTCCAGACTTCCACGTGCTGTATCTGCCCTTCCTGAGGGAAGAATTTGGCCATCAAATGCCCACCAAAGAGGCTGACTGCTCCAGATGTCCACACTGAGGCTGACAGTGACCAAGGTAAAGGGAAGGAATATCTGGTCCACCGCAGTTAGTCATGACAGACCCTATCCTGTCCTCAAAGCCACCCTGCCACTCTACCTCCACCATGCTGTCCCTGAGCTCTGTTCAACCACTATCTGTTCTTTCTGTTCATGGATACTCACTGAGTGCTTATTTTTTGTGGGGGCGGGCGGGTTGGGGAGGCAGGGGGGCGGGCGGGCCACTTCTGTTGGTCTTTCATTTAGACCTTAGATGTCTATGTGCAGACTGACAGCCAACAAGAAAGCAAGCTAATTAGATGGACAACTACCTATATGAAGTGCTGAGAAGTAAATATTCAAGGAGTGAGAGTTAAGGGGATTGCCAGGAAGTGGCCTCATTCAGGAAATGACATTTAGATTGAGAGCCAAAAGGGAGAGGAAAAAACCAACCCTTTAATGATCCGAGTGAAGATTTTCCCAGGCAAAGGGAACAGCAAAAGCTTTAAGGAATAAGGAAGCATGATACATCTGAAGATCTAAGATAAGCTTAGAGTGAGTGTGGCTAGAAGAGGGAGAGAGACAGTGACAGAGAGGCAGATGGCAAGAGGTGGGACTGGAGCAGTGAGGAGCAGCCAAGCGATGTTTGGGTTTGTAGGCTGTACCTGGGTAGCCATTAAAGAGCAAAGCAATGGGATAATTTTCAGGATTATCTTTTTTTTTTTAAGATTTTATTTATTTATTTATTTAGGGCGGGGGTCGGGTTGGGGAGGGAGGGGAGCGGGTGGGCCACTTCCATTGGTCTTTCTCTATTTTCATCCGTCTTTGTTCTTTGGCTCCTGTGCGCCTCCCATTGTGGTGGCGTCTGTCGTTGCAGAGAGCCAGCTCTGGGCGCATGCGCTCCTGAGCTCCGGCTCAGTGACTGGACACATCGGTCCAGCTGCTCCACGGCACGTGGGATCTTCCCAGGCCAGGGATCGAACCAGCACCCCTTGCACTGCAAGGCGGTGTCCTTACCCAATGGACCACCAGGGAAAGCCCAATTTTCAGGATTATCTTGACTCTATGGGGGTATTAGCAGTCAATTAGAGTTTAATTAGCAATTAGAGGGGAGTCAGGTGCTAGTAAGGAGGCTGTCAGAAGGCAATTTGCAGTCAACTGACTGAGAGGGGATGGTGGCTTGAAGAACAGTGACGCTGGAGATCATTTTACATAAACCAAGGTGTACTTCAGAATAGGAAAAGTTACAGATAGGGTCAGCATCTATGTTGGTATGGTAAGAAGAATCAAGGCCAACTACAAAGGTTCTGTTTTGAACAAGCAGATGGATGCTGATGCTTTACTAAGATGAGAAAGATGAAAACCATACTTTAAGGGGAAATCAAAGTTTGCAACATAATCAGATTGATGTACTTATGAATTACGGAAGTGGGGCAATGAGGCATTTGCACATACTCATCTGTTTATCTGGGCTTCCCAGGTGGTGTAGTGGTAAAAAATCCACCTGCCAGTGCAGGAAACGCAGAAGATGCCATGGACACGGGTTCAGTTCCTGAGTTGGAAAGATCCTCTGGAGAAGGAAATGGCAATCCACTCCAGTATTCTTGTTTGGAAAATCCCATGGACAGAGGAGCTGGCGGGCTATAGTCCACAGGGTCATGAGAGAGTCAGACATGACTGAGCACATGCATGTGCGTGCACACACACTCACAAAACACACACCTGTTTATTTAACAATCTTTTGAATCTCTAAAAAATTCCAATCTGCATTGGAAATGGGATGGATTCTGGGGGTAAATCCATAGAAAAAACAGAGGTGGTCTTGGCTTTATGAAATTTATAAGCAAACAGGACAGACATTGAACAACTAAACATGATGCAGGTGTTGATGTAGACATCAGGGGACTTAGGGAGGGAAGAAGAGGAGCTGACAACCAGCGCAGCTCAAGTGAAGGCTTCCTAGTGGAGTGATATTTAAACTCAACTCTGAAATAGAAATGAAATTAGTTCAGTAAATATGTGGAGAAAGAGTTTCAGGCAAAGATGTGCGGAGCATGTGCAGAGGCCTGGAGGCAGGAGAGACTAGTCTTTCCAGGAAGGAGCCGCAGTACTCATTCTTTCCCCAGGGGCTCCCAGTCTGCACAGAAACAGCTCATCATGGGCTGGTCCCACCAGCGCCCCAGACACGCGGTCATGGTTCCAGAGCTCCATTCCAGCCAGAAATGCTGCTACACCACAGTGCAAAGATCTAAGTTCAAGCTTTCAACCCACAGTTTCTTGGACACTAACCATGAATCATGGCTCTCTAAACAAACTACTTGCCTTTAAGAAAGAGCTTGTAGAGGAGTAAAAGTGTTGTATTAAAATTATATATAAGGAACTTTCAAGAAGAACAGTGACGCTGGAGATCATTTTACATAAACCAAGGTGTACTTCAGAATAGGAAAAGTTACAGATAGGGTCAGCATCTATGTTGGTATGGTAAGAAGAATCAAGGCCAACTACAAAGGTTCTGTTTTGAACAAGCAGATGGATGCTGATGCTTTACTAAGATGAGAAAGATGAAAACCATACTTTAAGGGGAAATCAAAGTTTGCAACATAATCAGATTGATGTACTTATGAATTACGGAAGTGGGGCAATGAGGCATTTGCACATACTCATCTGTTTATCTGGGCTTCCCAGGTGGTGTAGTGGTAAAAAATCCACCTGCCAGTGCAGGAAACGCAGAAGATGCCATGGACACGGGTTCAGTTCCTGAGTTGGAAAGATCCTCTGGAGAAGGAAATGGCAATCCACTCCAGTATTCTTGTTTGGAAAATCCCATGGACAGAGGAGCTGGCGGGCTATAGTCCACAGGGTCATGAGAGAGTCAGACATGACTGAGCACATGCATGTGCGTGCACACACACACTCACAAAACACACACCTGTTTATTTAACAATCTTTTTGAATCTCTAAAAAAAAAATTCCAATCTGCATTGGAAATGGGATGGATTCTGGGGGTAAATCCATAGAAAAAACAGAGGTGGTCTTGGCTTTATGAAATTTATAAGCAAACAGGACAGACATTGAACAACTAAACATGATGCAGGTGTTGATGTAGACATCAGGGGACTTAGGGAGGGAAGAAGAGGAGCTGACAACCAGCGCAGCTCAAGTGAAGGCTTCCTAGTGGAGTGATATTTAAACTCAACTCTGAAATAGAAATGAAATTAGTTCAGTAAATATGTGGAGAAAGAGTTTCAGGCAAAGATGTGCGGAGCATGTGCAGAGGCCTGGAGGCAGGAGAGACTAGTCTTTCCAGGAAGGAGCCGCAGTACTCATTCTTTCCCCAGGGGCTCCCAGTCTGCACAGAAACAGCTCATCATGGGCTGGTCCCACCAGCGCCCCAGACACGCGGTCATGGTTCCAGAGCTCCATTCCAGCCAGAAATGCTGCTACACCACAGTGCAAAGATCTAAGTTCAAGCTTTCAACCCACAGTTTCTTGGACACTAACCATGAATCATGGCTCTCTAAACAAACTACTTGCCTTTAAGAAAGAGCTTGTAGAGGAGTAAAAAGTGTTGTATTAAAATTATATATAAGGAACTTTGGGAGCAAAGAATGACTGACTCTCCCCGGGGGCCACAGAGAGGTCATCACGAGGGCAAGGAGAGAGAGAGAAAGACAAGGTGACACTGACATTAGGATGGACACATGGAAAATGTGTGTGAAAGAAGAACTGTGTCCCTGGGAAAAGATAAGAAATTGGTGAAACAGACAAGTTCTATGAACTTGATTTAAACAATGAACATATTGTATACACTGTATATACCTCAAGTACATTTTCTTCCCTTGCACTGACTTCTTTGCATTTAGCATTAGCTATGACTGCGTAACTGGTGAGTTTCTCCAAGGAGGCAGAATTGAAAGCTAAGGACATAAATGATCCTATGCCAGTGGTCATACGAGTTAAAAAGAGTAGAATCCCCCAGGAGCCAAATTGAGACCACAAAGCTTTACTTCCCCTTTGACACATTTCAGCTGCCTTTACAGGTCATCAGGGAGAATGTGGGATATAGACCCTCTCCTTACCAGGAAGGAAGTCATCTGCCATCCCACGGGAAGACACCCAGCCCTCTGGTAGTGCTTCATAATCCCCATTCCAACCCCAATGCTACAGTGACTGCCATTTGGACTCTTTCAAAAGTTTTGATGGAAAAACGTGCTTAAGAAGAGGAGCTGACAACCAGCGCAGCTCAAGTGAAGGCTTCCTAGTGGAGTGATATTTAAACTCAACTCTGAAATAGAAATGAAATTAGTTCAGTAAATATGTGGAGAAAGAGTTTCAGGCAAAGATGTGCGGAGCATGTGCAGAGGCCTGGAGGCAGGAGAGACTAGTCTTTCCAGGAAGGAGCCGCAGTACTCATTCTTTCCCCAGGGGCTCCCAGTCTGCACAGAAACAGCTCATCATGGGCTGGTCCCACCAGCGCCCCAGACACGCGGTCATGGTTCCAGAGCTCCATTCCAGCCAGAAATGCTGCTACACCACAGTGCAAAGATCTAAGTTCAAGCTTTCAACCCACAGTTTCTTGGACACTAACCATGAATCATGGCTCTCTAAACAAACTACTTGCCTTTAAGAAAGAGCTTGTAGAGGAGTAAAAAGTGTTGTATTAAAATTATATATAAGGAACTTTGGGAGCAAAGAATGACTGACTCTCCCCGGGGGCCACAGAGAGGTCATCACGAGGGCAAGGAGAGAGAGAGAAAGACAAGGTGACACTGACATTAGGATGGACACATGGAAAATGTGTGTGAAAGAAGAACTGTGTCCCTGGGAAAAGATAAGAAATTGGTGAAACAGACAAGTTCTATGAACTTGATTTAAACAATGAACATATTGTATACACTGTATATACCTCAAGTACATTTTCTTCCCTTGCACTGACTTCTTTGCATTTAGCATTAGCTATGACTGCGTAACTGGTGAGTTTCTCCAAGGAGGCAGAATTGAAAGCTAAGGACATAAATGATCCTATGCCAGTGGTCATACGAGTTAAAAAGAGTAGAATCCCCCAGGAGCCAAATTGAGACCACAAAGCTTTACTTCCCCTTTGACACATTTCAGCTGCCTTTACAGGTCATCAGGGAGAATGTGGGATATAGACCCTCTCCTTACCAGGAAGGAAGTCATCTGCCATCCCACGGGAAGACACCCAGCCCTCTGGTAGTGCTTCATAATCCCCATTCCAACCCCAATGCTACAGTGACTGCCATTTGGACTCTTTCAATTGAGGAGTAGGCTTTTCCCCAGGACTGATGGGAAAAATCAATTTGCTTGTGGCCATTTCTTAATTAAAGTGACTTCAGATAAAAACAAATTTAGAAGTTGCAATAACTCATAGCTGTTGCAAAATGAAGACGAGAAGAGGGAAAAAAGTGGGAGTGGAGAGAATCCTAGAAAGAGGAAATGAGTCTGTGTGAGAAACTGTTTTCCAATGAGCCCCCATATTAATCACAGCTTTCAGGCGGCAGCTTCAGAGACCACAGCCGGGTGATAATTAGGAACCAAGCAATCATTTGGAAAGGAGTACAAGATAGAACGTTATCAGTGACGAGTTTTGTTTGTTTGTTTGTTTTTTTCTTTTTATAACCCAGCAAGGTACTCTGGTTTATTAATAGCTTTGAAAAGTAAGGATATTAAATATGAAGGCAGTGTGTCAGGAGCAGTGGAAAATTCAAGTGTGGGTCTTCTTCTGTCTGTGCTAGGAAGAGTCTAGTCATGTAGTCACATTAAATGAAAGCACTCCAGTGGTAACCAGGGATTGGGAAGAAGCAGAGAGGGCTGAATAGGTGGAGCATGGGGAATTTTTAGGGCAGCGAAAATATTTGGCATAATATTCTAACTGTAGATACATGCATGGCATTGCATATTTGCTAAATCATAGAAATTTACAGGAAAAAAAATGGAACCCTAAGCTACAGACTTTAGTTAATAATAATGTGTTAATATTGGCTCATCAACTGTAACACATATACCAGATCAGCAAAAAGGGTTAATGATAAGGGAAACTGGAGGGAAAAAAAGGGAATATATGGGAGCTCTGTACTTCCCATGCAGTTTTTCTGTAAACCTCAAACTGCTCTGAGAAATAAACTCTTTTGATTAAAAAAATATTAAGATACTCCAAAGGTCAGCTGATGAATTTGATCTTTTACTTTACTCAATATTTCAGGACATTTATTGAATTTCCACTACATGCCACTTCCTATTTCAGGAACTCAGGACTCAGTGGTTAGTGAGACAAAATCCCTGCCTTCTTGGAGCTTTATCCTGGTTGGCAGACAGATAATAAATTCATTAGCTGTGCAAAATGAAGTACTTTTCCCCAGGACTGATGGGAAAATCAATTTGCTTGTGGCCATTTCTTAATTAAAGTGACTTCAGATAAAACAAATTTAGAAGTTGCAATAACTCATAGCTGTTGCAAAATGAAGACGAGAAGAGGGAAAAAAGTGGGAGTGGAGAGAATCCTAGAAAGAGGAAATGAGTCTGTGTGAGAAACTGTTTTCCAATGAGCCCCCATATTAATCACAGCTTTCAGGCGGCAGCTTCAGAGACCACAGCCGGGTGATAATTAGGAACCAAGCAATCATTTGGAAAGGAGTACAAGATAGAACGTTATCAGTGACGAGTTTTGTTTGTTTGTTTGTTTTTTTCTTTTTATAACCCAGCAAGGTACTCTGGTTTATTAATAGCTTTGAAAAGTAAGGATATTAAATATGAAGGCAGTGTGTCAGGAGCAGTGGAAAATTCAAGTGTGGGTCTTCTTCTGTCTGTGCTAGGAAGAGTCTAGTCATGTAGTCACATTAAATGAAAGCACTCCAGTGGTAACCAGGGATTGGGAAGAAGCAGAGAGGGCTGAATAGGTGGAGCATGGGGAATTTTTAGGGCAGCGAAAATATTTGGCATAATATTCTAACTGTAGATACATGCATGGCATTGCATATTTGCTAAATCATAGAAATTTACAGGAAAAAAAATGGAACCCTAAGCTACAGACTTTAGTTAATAATAATGTGTTAATATTGGCTCATCAACTGTAACACATATACCAGATCAGCAAAAAGGGTTAATGATAAGGGAAACTGGAGGGAAAAAAAGGGAATATATGGGAGCTCTGTACTTCCCATGCAGTTTTTCTGTAAACCTCAAACTGCTCTGAGAAATAAACTCTTTTGATTAAAAAAATATTAAGATACTCCAAAGGTCAGCTGATGAATTTGATCTTTTACTTTACTCAATATTTCAGGACATTTATTGAATTTCCACTACATGCCACTTCCTATTTCAGGAACTCAGGACTCAGTGGTTAGTGAGACAAAATCCCTGCCTTCTTGGAGCTTTATCCTGGTTGGCAGACAGATAATAAATTCATAAAAACACAACTAATGTCAGGCAATAACTGCCATGGAGGAGTATCTCTCAGCATTGTGCAGCATGACAATGGAGGCAGAAGCGGTGGGTGTCAGATGTGGTCAGGGAAGAGCTTTCAGAAGGGGTGGGGAGGGTGGCAATGGTGAGGCAGTGAGCGAGCCGGGGCACCACTCCAAGAGAAGTCCTGGGGAGAGAAGACAGCCCCTTGTGATGGAGGGCCATTGGCTAGGGAGAGGTGAGGAGGAGCGTAATATGCAAAGAGGCCAAAGTGATGGCTAGAGGTCAGATCCTATAAGGCTCTGTGAGCCATATTAAGGATTCCAGATTTTATTTCAAGCATGACAAAAAGTCACGGGAGAAGCAACCCAAGTGTCCACAGACAGATGAATGGATAAATAAAATGTGGTATACACTTTACATACATGGTATGTATGCATACAGTGAAACATTAGTTTTTAAAAGGAAGGAAATTCTTGCACATGTTACAACATGGATAAACCCTGATGACATTATCACCATCACTAGCTAAGAGAATTAAGCCAATCCCAAAAGGATAAAGACTGTGATTTCACTTACACAAGGTACCCAGAGTAGTCCATAAATCACAGACAGAGAGTAGAAGAGTGAGGCCCGGGCTTCCCCTGGTGGTCCAGTGGGTAAGGACACCACCTTGCAGTGCAAGGGGCGCCGGTTCGAGCCCTGGCCTGGGAAGATCCCACGTGCCGCGGAGTGGCTGGACTGATGTGTCCAATTACCGAGCCAGAGCTCTGGAGTGCATGTGCCCAGAGCCAGTGCTCTGCAACGACAGACGCCACCGCTATGGGAGGCCCACAGGAGCCAGAGAACAAAGACGGATGAACATAGAGTAACGCAAGACCAATAGAAGTGGCCTGCCTGCTCCCCTCCCTCCCCAACCCAACTCCCGCCCAAAATAAATAAATAAATAAATCTTTAAAAAAAAAAAAAAAAGAGTGAGGCCCAAGGCCAGGAGGAGGAGGCAATGAGGAGTGGCTGTCCAGTAGATACACGGTTTCAGGTCTGTAGGACGAGGAGGGCTCTGGGGACTGGTCACACCACAGTGTGAATGCACGTACACCGCGAACCGTTCCAACCAGATCACAGCTTCCTTGTGGCGCCAGCGATTCTAAGACACCATGATCATTAGACACTCTCCAATCTCAAAGCTATTAAAATTATGTAAAGAAAAAACATATCTGTGTCTGTTTCCTCTGGCTAACTGTAATAACTTGCTACAAACTTGGTGGCTTAAAACATCACAAATGTAGGTCCAAAGGGTCTCCTGAGATTGAAAACCAAAGCCACATTCCTTCAGAGTCGGGAGCCCCTTGTGATGGAGGGCCATTGGCTAGGGAGAGGTGAGGAGGAGCGTAATATGCAAAGAGGCCAAAGTGATGGCTAGAGGTCAGATCCTATAAGGCTCTGTGAGCCATATTAAGGATTCCAGATTTTATTTCAAGCATGACAAAAAGTCACGGGAGAAGCAACCCAAGTGTCCACAGACAGATGAATGGATAAATAAAATGTGGTATACACTTTACATACATGGTATGTATGCATACAGTGAAACATTAGTTTTTAAAAGGAAGGAAATTCTTGCACATGTTACAACATGGATAAACCCTGATGACATTATCACCATCACTAGCTAAGAGAATTAAGCCAATCCCAAAAGGATAAAGACTGTGATTTCACTTACACAAGGTACCCAGAGTAGTCCATAAATCACAGACAGAGAGTAGAAGAGTGAGGCCCGGGCTTCCCCTGGTGGTCCAGTGGGTAAGGACACCACCTTGCAGTGCAAGGGGCGCCGGTTCGAGCCCTGGCCTGGGAAGATCCCACGTGCCGCGGAGTGGCTGGACTGATGTGTCCAATTACCGAGCCAGAGCTCTGGAGTGCATGTGCCCAGAGCCAGTGCTCTGCAACGACAGACGCCACCGCTATGGGAGGCCCACAGGAGCCAGAGAACAAAGACGGATGAACATAGAGTAACGCAAGACCAATAGAAGTGGCCTGCCTGCTCCCCTCCCTCCCCAACCCAACTCCCGCCCAAAATAAATAAATAAATAAATCTTTAAAAAAAAAAAAAAAAGAGTGAGGCCCAAGGCCAGGAGGAGGAGGCAATGAGGAGTGGCTGTCCAGTAGATACACGGTTTCAGGTCTGTAGGACGAGGAGGGCTCTGGGGACTGGTCACACCACAGTGTGAATGCACGTACACCGCGAACCGTTCCAACCAGATCACAGCTTCCTTGTGGCGCCAGCGATTCTAAGACACCATGATCATTAGACACTCTCCAATCTCAAAGCTATTAAAATTATGTAAAGAAAAAACATATCTGTGTCTGTTTCCTCTGGCTAACTGTAATAACTTGCTACAAACTTGGTGGCTTAAAACATCACAAATGTAGGTCCAAAGGGTCTCCTGAGATTGAAAACCAAAGCCACATTCCTTCAGAGGCTCCAGGGGAGAACTCATTTCCTTGCCTTTTCCAGTTCTTAGAGCTGCAGTTTTTGCATTTCTTGGCTTGTCGCCCCTTCCCTCCATCTTGCGATGCACAGTCTCTTGTTTTGGTCATCACATTACCTTCTGTGTCTACAGTAAACTCTCCCTTGCCACCATCTATTTCTTTCTTTTTTAAAAATTTTATTTTTTAATCAAAGAAAAAATGTTTTATACTGTTGTACTGATTTGTACCATGATTGTCTCCATTTTACAGGGACATTTTTTTTTTAAGATTTATTTATTTATTTATTTTGGGCAAGGGTTGGGTTGGGGAGGGAGGGGAGCAGGCGGGCCACTTCTATTGGTCTTTGGTTTCTCTATTTTCATCCGTCTTTGTTCTCTGGCTCCTGCGGGCCTCCCATTGCCGTGGCGTCTGTTGGCGCAGAGCGCCAGCTCTGGGCGCATGTACTCCAGGGCTCCAGCTCGGTGATTGGACACATCAGTCCAGCCGCTCCGTGGCACGTGGGATCATCCCAGGTCAGGGATCAAACCGGCGCCCCTTGCACTGCAAGGTGGTGTCCTTATCCACTGGACCACCAGGGGAAGCCCCAGGGACATTTTTAATAACGTTTAGGGTCCACCTGAATATCCTGGGCAATCGTCCCACATGAGGATTCAAAACTTAATCATATTTGAATTTTTAGCCATATAAGGTAACATTTAGAGAGTCCAAGGATCAGAATCTGTATATGTTTGGGGGCTGTTATTCAGCTTATCTCAGAATCTTAGACTTGACACAATATGTAGATGTCACTTAAAGCCACTGTCTGTATGGGATCATAAGTGAGTGAATGTGGATAAAGAGGACTCTGATGGCTTGCCCTTGTGCACTCCAACATTCTGAAATCAAGAAAAGGAAGGGCTCCATCAGAGGATACTGAGGGGCAGCGCCCTCTGAAGTCTGAGTTTGTTTTTTTCAAAAATAGGAAAATTACTGCAAGCATCACATGCTTCTGAGTAAGTGATGATGTGGAGCTGACTATGTACTAGATTTGGTGCTTTATAAAAACAATGTAAGAGCAGTAAAGTGTAAAGTAGCCTGACTGTGTGAGTCTAAGAGAGAATGAGTGGAGAGGGAGCAGGAAGAACCAGCACAGAAAATGCATATTTTTCTATAAAGAGCAATGGGGTGAGGGTGAGAAGGCTGGTGCTGTGTCAGGCCTTCAAAATGGAAAGGGAAGGGGCAAAAGCATCAAGTGGAAGACGGGGAGATTCTAACTATGGGCTGTGAGAACTATGGGATGCGAAACCCAGTGAGGTAAGTTGAGGATGTAGAGGCGGTGATGAACAGTGGAGGTAATAAGGTCTATGCTGTGGACATCCTCGTTTATGAATAATCATTAAAGGCGTGGTAGAAAGAGCCTGCTGACCCGTGTCCAGGTCATTATGCCACAAATTAATTTTGCATTTCTAATCACAATGACAAAGAACTAAGCCTACACTGAAGTCTCACTGTATTCAAATGATAAATGGAATACAAGTCATAATTACAAAGACCACACTCCATTTGATTTCCTTTTTTCTCAACCTCATAGTGTTTAATTGTTTCATTTTCCCATGAGAAATTACTAATAGCTCTTGTGATGGTTACTATGAATTCCTCTAATGAAAGCATTTTCTACCCCTTTGCTAATTTCACACAACCCTGCTAATATAAAAACTGAAAGTTCAATCTGAGAGAATCTCTAAGGCAATTTGTCTTCCATGTAAATGATTACATGACAATATGTGACTCGGGAATCATATGTTTTAGCCATATAAGGTAACATTTAGAGAGTCCAAGGATCAGAATCTGTATATGTTTGGGGGCTGTTATTCAGCTTATCTCAGAATCTTAGACTTGACACAATATGTAGATGTCACTTAAAGCCACTGTCTGTATGGGATCATAAGTGAGTGAATGTGGATAAAGAGGACTCTGATGGCTTGCCCTTGTGCACTCCAACATTCTGAAATCAAGAAAAGGAAGGGCTCCATCAGAGGATACTGAGGGGCAGCGCCCTCTGAAGTCTGAGTTTGTTTTTTTCAAAAATAGGAAAATTACTGCAAGCATCACATGCTTCTGAGTAAGTGATGATGTGGAGCTGACTATGTACTAGATTTGGTGCTTTATAAAAACAATGTAAGAGCAGTAAAGTGTAAAGTAGCCTGACTGTGTGAGTCTAAGAGAGAATGAGTGGAGAGGGAGCAGGAAGAACCAGCACAGAAAATGCATATTTTTCTATAAAGAGCAATGGGGTGAGGGTGAGAAGGCTGGTGCTGTGTCAGGCCTTCAAAATGGAAAGGGAAGGGGCAAAAGCATCAAGTGGAAGACGGGGAGATTCTAACTATGGGCTGTGAGAACTATGGGATGCGAAACCCAGTGAGGTAAGTTGAGGATGTAGAGGCGGTGATGAACAGTGGAGGTAATAAGGTCTATGCTGTGGACATCCTCGTTTATGAATAATCATTAAAGGCGTGGTAGAAAGAGCCTGCTGACCCGTGTCCAGGTCATTATGCCACAAATTAATTTTGCATTTCTAATCACAATGACAAAGAACTAAGCCTACACTGAAGTCTCACTGTATTCAAATGATAAATGGAATACAAGTCATAATTACAAAGACCACACTCCATTTGATTTCCTTTTTTCTCAACCTCATAGTGTTTAATTGTTTCATTTTCCCATGAGAAATTACTAATAGCTCTTGTGATGGTTACTATGAATTCCTCTAATGAAAGCATTTTCTACCCCTTTGCTAATTTCACACAACCCTGCTAATATAAAAACTGAAAGTTCAATCTGAGAGAATCTCTAAGGCAATTTGTCTTCCATGTAAATGATTACATGACAATATGTGACAAGACACACATTATTATCCTGGAGATTTTGAGAAAGAGTTAACGAGCATACCAATTATTGAGACCCTATTTGTGTCTATCATTTTGCTAGGAAATTTCTAACCTGTGCAACAACATTGCAAGATAGGCATTATATATATATATATATATTTTTTTTTTTTTTTTTAATTTTGGTCTCTTTTATTTTTTATTTTTTAGTTTATTTATTTTCATCCATCTTTATTCTTTGGCTTGTATGGGCCTCCCATTGCAGTGGCCTCTCTTATTGCAGAGCACCAGCTCTGGGCACATGTGCTCCAAAGTGTTGGCTCGTAATTGGACACACCGGCCCAGTTGCTTCACGGCACGTGGAATCGTCCCCAGCCTGAGATCGTACCAGTGCCCCCTGTACTGCAAGGTGGACTCTTTACCCACTGGACCACCGGGAAAGCCCAAGATGGGCATTATTATCTTCACATGACAGATGAAGAAGCAGAGACTCTAACGACATAACTAAGACCACATGACTGAGAAGTGATAGAACTTGTGAATTTCAACCCTAGTTACCATGACTTCAAGACACCCTCTCACCCCTCCACTCTTCCTTTGTTTCTTCAGTATACTCTCTGGTATCATCTGCTTGGTGAATTATAGCATCACTCTCTAATGGTTTAGTATCTTTGTGTGGGAGGGCAGATTATAGGTCCATAATCCAGGTAAAGAGTCTAGTGGTTGTGTCTGTTCATTTCTTCCCTTATTCATTCATTTGACATAACTACTTATTATAGATTGTACACTGAATAGGGCTTTCTGTCAATGCTATATGGTGTGGTCTCATATAGCTGATGCACCTGTGACTTTTCCATAGCTGAGGAAAAGGGGCTATTCAATCCTGCCAATTTATTTGCAAAATTTCAACAGAAAATGATTAATTATACCTGCCTCTCAATCATATCTCCTTTTACCATGTTACACTGAAAGATTATGGTGCTACTAGATAAATGATCATATTTTTAGAATGAAATAATAGGCCACTTATTTTCTAAAAATAAGTGGGCTATTAACAGTTCTCTTCCTCTTACACACACCCACATTGAGATTGCAGAACTTGTTTTCCAGTACCTTTCCCTTTGGTTTCAACTAATATCTTGCTGGTAATATGACCTCATGGTTTATTTTGTTGCTACTGTCACTTGGTTTCCAGCATGACTGCAGTGTAGTCATCTATTAACAATGCTGCTGTCAAGTAATCAGTGTCCTAACTCCAGGTTGTTATTTTACTTGACAGAAGAAATGTAATGCTTCTTTGACGCTTAAATGTTTTTCATCAAAATTATATTAGAAGTAAAAAAAAAAAGAGTAAAAGTTCCATTCATCTAAATTTTAAAGAATCATAGAGTATCTTATAATATCAAATCAACTCCTTCTCTGATAACATCAATGAAAGCTGCGCAAATACCAAAATGCAGCAATTTGAAGGCATTAGAGAATAATCAAGAGAATAAGGAGGGAGGGGATATATATCCTGGAAAGAAAGAAAATACAGCAAGACAAGCTGACACTCTGGCTGCTTTTCCCTTTAAGACATTTACCACTGATAAACTGTGTAGGGTGGAAAGACTGGGACAGAGGTCCCCAGCCTCTAGGCCGCAAACTGCTGCTGGTCTGTAACCTGTTAGGGACTGGACTGCATGTCAGGAGATGACTGTAGGCAAGTACATGAAGCTTCATCTGTATTCACAGCTGCTCCCCCTCACTCCCATTACCACCTGAGCTCAGGAAAACAAGCTCAGGGCTCCCCACCATTCTGCATTACAGTGAGCAGTGGAATTATTTCATTATATATTACCAAGTAGTAATAATAGAAATAAGATGCACAATAAATGTAATGTGCTGAATGATCCTGAAGCCACAACCCCACCCCATTCTGGTCCATGGAAGAACTGTCTTCCACGAAAGTGGTCCCTGATGCCAAAAGGGTTGAGAACCACTGGAATAGGAGATGGACACAATGATAGAAAAGAAATTTAAAAGTTCAGCAGACTTTTGTTGATATCATGACACTGGGAGGACACAAGTTGGGAGCTTAAATTTCAACCAAGGATAAGAGGTAATGGTCAACATTCTATTCTTATAGTTGAGACCCATGAGTAATTAACTGTATTCTGAGAGTAAATACACACTGGAAATGCACTCCTCATAAAAACAGAAATTCAAGCTGATTTCTCCTAGTCCCTCAATGAATCAAGGTTACATGATCCTACTCTAACTGCATATATGTGTGCACGCTCAGTAGTGTCTGACTCCTTGTGACCCTGTGGACTGTAGCCCGTCAGGCTCCTCTGTCCCTAGGATTTTCCAGGCAAGAACACTGGAGTGGGTTGCCATTTCTTCCTTCACGGGATCTTCCTGATCCAGCAATCAAACCAGCGTTTCCTGCACTACAGATAGGTTTTTTACTGCTGTGCCATATTGGAGAAGCCCCTGATTGCCTACTAGAAGAACAAGCCATTTTTTTTTTTTTTTTGCCTCTAAGTCATCATTTTTTATTTTTCATCCATCTTTATTCTTTGACCTGTGTGGGTCTCCCATTGCAGTGACCTCTCTAGTTGCAGAGCACTGGCTCTGAGCACATGCACTCCAGAGCACTGGCTCATAATTGGACACATCGGCCGAGCCATTCCTCGGCACGTGGGATCTTCCTGTGCCAGGGATCGAACTGGTGCCCCTTGCATTGCAAGACAGATGCTTTACCCACTGGACCACCAGAGAAGCCCAGGAACAAGCCTTTTATAGAAGTAGATAATGTCACAGAGTCTTTACAATTTTTCATAGGTATTACCCATTATTCAATTGAAAATTACTTGTATGCCTAGAGACAGGATCAAATGACTGAAAATCAAGAAATATAAAGGAAATAATACAAAAGAATCCTGTGACCAGTTATTGGAATTATTAGAAAAAATTAACTGTAGTCAACATTTCTGAAAAATCTGATGACAAGCTGGAGAATAGGACGCTGGTATTTTTAAAATAAAGAATCCAACAGGAATTTTAAAATTGAAAACTACAGTATTTTAGATAACTCAATAAATGAATTTAATATAAAATTAGAGCAGAAGAGAGAAATAATGAATTAGAAGATGGGTAAGTGAATAAAAATTCAGATTGAGACATAAGGAGAAAAGAAGATAAAAAATACAGAAAGACTGTAGAGTATATGAACATAAAAAAAAAAGATCTAATATGTGTGACTGAATTTACAGAAATAAAGAAGAGAAAGAGGAAAGGAACAATATTTGAAGAGATAAAACACAATCATTTCCAAAACCTGAGGGAACATATCAATTCATATTTAAGAAGCTCTAAGAACCCAAGAAAGATTAAATACAAAAAACCCCCAACTTCAGACACAAGGCAATCAAATTTCTATAAACTAAAAATAAAAACAAAGACAATTTAAAAGCAGCTGGAAGAAAAAGACTCATTACCTTCAAAGTAACAATTATAAATGGATGGCTTCTCAACAGAAGTAGCATTAAGTCAAAATACAGTGGGGTCACATCTATATAAAAGTTGAAACCAAATAACTGAACCTAAAATTATATACCAAGTGAAAACATTCTTTAAAAATGAAGGGGAAATCTTTATTTTCCCTTGTATGTTTTCATACAAACTCTTAGAGCATTATGTATGAGGAAAACTACATAATAATAAATATTTAAAATAATTTTTCAGGAATAAGAAATAGCTGATAGAAGTCAAAAGAGAAATACACATATCCACAACTACGCAAGTTGGAGATTTTTGACTCATTTCTCTCCCTAATTGGTAGAAAAAAAGATAGACAGAAAATCTTTAAAAGTATACAAGATCAAACAACACGATCAATCAAGCAATATAACTGAAAGCCGCAGAACTTTCAACAATAGAAAACACATTCAAACATACACAGGACAATCACTGAAGACCACATTGAGTGCCATACACCAAATCTCACTATTTGTAAAACAGTTTAAGCCATACAAAGTGTGTTCTTCGCCCACAACGAACTAAGATAGAAATCAGTAACAGAACAATATCTGGAGGTCCCCTAAAGAACTGAGGATTAAACAACATGCTAATAATTGATAATCATGAAGTCTGACAATACTGACCAAGCATTCACCATCTATCTTCTAATGTAAGTATAAATTACTCGCCGTTTTCCTGGCTAAACTGTATCTACATTGGCCTCCTTACTATTACTCAGCTTTTTTTTTGGCCTGATGTCTTTGTACCGACTGTTGCCTCTGTCTAGAAATCTCGTCTTCTCTCATAAACCTGCGTGACTCATTCCTCTGCCTCCTGCAGTGCATGCGTGCACACTTCAGCTGTCCTGCCTTCCTCCAGAGGATCTTCTCAACCCAGGGACTGAACCTAGGTCTTCTGCGTGGCAGGCAGCTTCTTTACATGCTGAGCTACCTGGGAAGCTCTGCCTCCTACAGGTCTTGTTCAAATGTCACCTTTCCTGAGAAGGTGGCAAGTGAACCCTTCCCTGAGTCATGATCTATCACCTTCCCTGATAATTTTTTTCTACCTAGCGCTGCCCAGCCCAGTTTTTCTATTTTTAGCTCATATGCATTTTTCCAATTCCCTAAAATATAAGCTCTATGAGGGCAAGAATTTTGCCTAATTTTCTCACTGCATTATTGGAGTAATGTCTGGCACGTAACAGGGAGAAGCTATCTTGGCATACTACCACCTGGAAGTTTCCCTCCTACCATTCAATATTTTAGGTTAAATACGACCTTGTCAGAGAGGTCCTCTGTGACCACATTATTTAAAGTACCCTTATTCTATCCTATTTTTTCTCCTTTTTAAGATTTCTTCATGTGCTCATATTCTCTTGAAATTATATTGCTATTTATTTCTTTGTTGTCAATGCCTTGCTGTTGTAATGCACATGACACTGTACACCTGGTTCATAACTAATTGATGCCAGAACCTGAAACATTGTAGGTGCTCAGTAAATACTGGGTGAATGAATGAATGGCCTTGAGCCCTTGGCGTTTTTCATTACCTCTGCTGGAATGCTCATATCAATCAACCTCCAAATCCTAACTTTGTGACTTTTTGCTCTGAATAAGCTGAACTGCAATTTATATATAAAATATAACTTATAAGGTGACCCAGTGTCTTCTAGTTTTATAAAACACTCCAGTCTTCAAATTAACAACTAAAACAATAACACAAAATCCTAATACGAGGATTTTACTCAGCTACCCTGGGACTCACAAAGGTAAGTTCCTTCTGTTCAGTCACCTATGGTTTCACCTGAGGTCATCCCACTTTTGTATTTTCCGTCTTTCTAAACTGAATGTCCTCAGCAGCAAAAGTGAAATCCTTTAATCTTCCATTTTGGAGCCTATGTTTGAAATGGATTAAAGAGTCAAACAAAATTAGTTTCCAAACCTTCAATTTTCCAGGCCTGCAGGCACTCTCCCTCTCCCTCAGAAATGAAGGTGGCTTTGAGCCATCTGTCACTTCCTGTGAAACAGTTCCCTCAGCTGTCACTGCTGATTATTCTACTTCATATATATATACATACATATATATATATATGAAAATTTGAAAGACAAGGACCCACCCTGCCCTCCAAACAAAAGACATCTCCTGGCCATCCATATACACAGCTTTGCTTACTGGTCTTCTAGTTTTCTTGAGGAACCTTGCCAACAAGAAGTTCCATTTAGCTGACAACAGCCATTTCTCATTAAGCCCCCCAATTTAAGCATGACCCAGAGTGGAAAATTGCAAAACAGGACGCTTGCAAATTGCATCAAAGTAATGCTATTAGACACTGGAGTAAAAGACCCTTTATGATGCTAGCTCTTGGAAGGAGCTCAGGACTCTGTGCAGGGCTCTTGAGGGAAGTGGCTGTTGAGTTACAAGGAGCTCAGGATCTCTGTTACGCATTCTATTTTTGCTCATATTCTCTTGAAATTATATTGCTATTTATTTCTTTGTTGTCAATGCCTTGCTGTTGTAATGCACATGACACTGTACACCTGGTTCATAACTAATTGATGCCAGAACCTGAAACATTGTAGGTGCTCAGTAAATACTGGGTGAATGAATGAATGGCCTTGAGCCCTTGGCGTTTTTCATTACCTCTGCTGGAATGCTCATATCAATCAACCTCCAAATCCTAACTTTGTGACTTTTTGCTCTGAATAAGCTGAACTGCAATTTATATATAAAATATAACTTATAAGGTGACCCAGTGTCTTCTAGTTTTATAAAACACTCCAGTCTTCAAATTAACAACTAAAACAATAACACAAAATCCTAATACGAGGATTTTACTCAGCTACCCTGGGACTCACAAAGGTAAGTTCCTTCTGTTCAGTCACCTATGGTTTCACCTGAGGTCATCCCACTTTTGTATTTTCCGTCTTTCTAAACTGAATGTCCTCAGCAGCAAAAGTGAAATCCTTTAATCTTCCATTTTGGAGCCTATGTTTGAAATGGATTAAAGAGTCAAACAAAATTAGTTTCCAAACCTTCAATTTTCCAGGCCTGCAGGCACTCTCCCTCTCCCTCAGAAATGAAGGTGGCTTTGAGCCATCTGTCACTTCCTGTGAAACAGTTCCCTCAGCTGTCACTGCTGATTATTCTACTTCATATATATATACATACATATATATATATGAAAATTTGAAAGACAAGGACCCACCCTGCCCTCCAAACAAAAGACATCTCCTGGCCATCCATATACACAGCTTTGCTTACTGGTCTTCTAGTTTTCTTGAGGAACCTTGCCAACAAGAAGTTCCATTTAGCTGACAACAGCCATTTCTCATTAAGCCCCCCAATTTAAGCATGACCCAGAGTGGAAAATTGCAAAACAGGACGCTTGCAAATTGCATCAAAGTAATGCTATTAGACACTGGAGTAAAAGACCCTTTATGATGCTAGCTCTTGGAAGGAGCTCAGGACTCTGTACGCAGGGCTCTTGAGGGAAGTGGCTGTTGAGTTACAGGTATCTTGACGACGCATGTGCCTATAGGCAGCAACCCCAGTTCTTCTGGGAATACTCACTAAAGGCAGAGTAACCACGTGTCCTGATTTCCCAGCAGGGACAGTCGCACACTATGTCTGTTGTGCCAGGGCAATCATTAAGAGTACCTCTTTGCTCTCTCAAAGTATTCCTGTTTGTCAGACATAGAGAACAGACTTGTGGTTGCCAAGAGGGAGGGAGGATCAGGGAGGGAAGGACTGGGAGGTTGGGACTAGCAGATGCAAACTATTACAATATAGGATGGATAAACAACAAGGTCCTATTGTATAGCACAGGGAACAACACAGTATCCTACAATAAACCACAATGGAAAAGACTACAGAAAAAGAATGCACATATGTATAACTAAGTCACTTTGCTGTACAGCAGAAATTAATACAAGATAGTATATCAACTATATTTCAATAAAAATGTTTTAAAAAGTATCCCTGATTGAATGATCAAGTCTATAATATCTATGGTCACCCTAACTAAAGATCAATGTGGTTAATGAAATTATAAAAACAGTCCTGTTCACATCTCTGGCAGTCTGCAAACTCATTTGAATGGCAAAAAAGAAACCTCTGCCAAGTTTCAACAGTGTTTAACCAAGTGCATCCACTGACTGACTCTGGCTGGCTGGAATCTTAACAGTTTTCAAACTCTTTGAAGCCAGGCTTCCCAGCTGCGGTGTCTCAAAAACTGGAGATAACTAATCCCAGAGAAGCATTTACAATCTGCCTCAGAGCCAGCTGCGGTGCTCAAAAACTGAGTAACTAGATCGCCTGGCCATCCATATACACAGCTTTGCTTACTGGTCTTCTAGTTTTCTTGAGGAACCTTGCCAACAAGAAGTTCCATTTAGCTGACAACAGCCATTTCTCATTAAGCCCCCCAATTTAAGCATGACCCAGAGTGGAAAATTGCAAAACAGGACGCTTGCAAATTGCATCAAAGTAATGCTATTAGACACTGGAGTAAAAGACCCTTTATGATGCTAGCTCTTGGAAGGAGCTCAGGACTCTGTACGCAGGGCTCTTGAGGGAAGTGGCTGTTGAGTTACAGGTATCTTGACGACGCATGTGCCTATAGGCAGCAACCCCAGTTCTTCTGGGAATACTCACTAAAGGCAGAGTAACCACGTGTCCTGATTTCCCAGCAGGGACAGTCGCACACTATGTCTGTTGTGCCAGGGCAATCATTAAGAGTACCTCTTTGCTCTCTCAAAGTATTCCTGTTTGTCAGACATAGAGAACAGACTTGTGGTTGCCAAGAGGGAGGGAGGATCAGGGAGGGAAGGACTGGGAGGTTGGGACTAGCAGATGCAAACTATTACAATATAGGATGGATAAACAACAAGGTCCTATTGTATAGCACAGGGAACAACACAGTATCCTACAATAAACCACAATGGAAAAGACTACAGAAAAAGAATGCACATATGTATAACTAAGTCACTTTGCTGTACAGCAGAAATTAATACAAGATAGTATATCAACTATATTTCAATAAAAATGTTTTAAAAAGTATCCCTGATTGAATGATCAAGTCTATAATATCTATGGTCACCCTAACTAAAGATCAATGTGGTTAATGAAATTATAAAAACAGTCCTGTTCACATCTCTGGCAGTCTGCAAACTCATTTGAATGGCAAAAAAGAAACCTCTGCCAAGTTTCAACAGTGTTTAACCAAGTGCATCCACTGACTGACTCTGGCTGGCTGGAATCTTAACAGTTTTCAAACTCTTTGAAGCCAGGCTTCCCAGCTGCGGTGTCTCAAAAACTGGAGATAACTAATCCCAGAGAAGCATTTACAATCTGCCTCAGAGCCACCCAGAGCACTGAATTTCGCCTTTCTTGTGTTTGGCTTGTTCTAGAACTCTGTGCTGTCTGGCATGGGGCATGGTGGTCACTGGGCATGGACGCCTCTTGAGCACTTGCAATGGGCTAGTTCACACTGAGACAGTTCCAAGCATAAGATGCGCAATGGAATTTGAAGACTTCATACCAAAAAAGGGGCAAATATTTCATTAGTTCTTTTTTTAAATTTTTTTTTTTTTTGCCCCCATTTTATTTATTTATTTTTTGAACTTTTATTTTACTTTTAACTTTTACAGAGTTTTGTTGTTTACAGATATGTATGTTCCCAGCTTAGTCATATTTTATTGGTCTTTCATATATTTATTTTCATCCATCTTTGTTCTTCAGCCTGTGTGGGCCTCCCATTGTAGTGGCCCCTCCTGCAGCAGAGCACCAGCTCTGGGCTCATGCACTCCAGAGTGCTGGCTCGTCATTGGACACACAGGTCCAGCCACTCCGTGGCATGTGGGATCTTCCCCAGCCAGGGATCGAACTGGCGCCCCTACCAGTGCAAGGCAGACTCTTTACCCACTGGACCACCAGGGAAGCCCTCATTAGTTATTTTTATATTACATGTTGCAATAGAAATATTTTAGATATACTGAATTAAATACATTATTCATATTGACAGTAATTTCACTCCTCTCATTTTCACTTTTTAATGTAGCTACTAGAAATTTAAAATTATCTATGTGACTTGCATTGTTTTTCTATTAGATAACACTGATCTAGCCTTTTTCATTTCTACCCCAGGAGTCCCACTGAGAAGAAACTAAGCAAAAGATTTAGCTTTATTTCAGAATGTTACTTGGTAGTCCTTGTTTTCCTTGGGTCAAGGATTTACTAATACTTCTAGATTTAAGTGAGATAACAAATATTAATTATCATGGATAGAAACTCAATAAATGTGAATGCAGTTCTCCTTCCCTAGACCGACTAATTTAACCTCTCTTAAACAACTGTTGGTTTTGCCACAGAAGAACACAGTGACTTGGCTGGCTGGAATCTTAACAGTTTTCAAACTCTTTGAAGCCAGGCTTCCCAGTCTCAAAAACTGGAGATAACTAATCCCAGAGAAGCATTTACAATCTGCCTCAGAGCCACCCAGAGCACTGAATTTCGCCTTTCTTGTGTTTGGCTTGTTCTAGAACTCTGTGCTGTCTGGCATGGGGCATGGTGGTCACTGGGCATGGACGCCTCTTGAGCACTTGCAATGGGCTAGTTCACACTGAGACAGTTCCAAGCATAAGATGCGCAATGGAATTTGAAGACTTCATACCAAAAAAGGGGCAAATATTTCATTAGTTCTTTTTTTAAATTTTTTTTTTTTTTGCCCCCATTTTATTTATTTATTTTTTGAACTTTTATTTTACTTTTAACTTTTACAGAGTTTTGTTGTTTACAGATATGTATGTTCCCAGCTTAGTCATATTTTATTGGTCTTTCATATATTTATTTTCATCCATCTTTGTTCTTCAGCCTGTGTGGGCCTCCCATTGTAGTGGCCCCTCCTGCAGCAGAGCACCAGCTCTGGGCTCATGCACTCCAGAGTGCTGGCTCGTCATTGGACACACAGGTCCAGCCACTCCGTGGCATGTGGGATCTTCCCCAGCCAGGGATCGAACTGGCGCCCCTACCAGTGCAAGGCAGACTCTTTACCCACTGGACCACCAGGGAAGCCCTCATTAGTTATTTTTATATTACATGTTGCAATAGAAATATTTTAGATATACTGAATTAAATACATTATTCATATTGACAGTAATTTCACTCCTCTCATTTTCACTTTTTAATGTAGCTACTAGAAATTTAAAATTATCTATGTGACTTGCATTGTTTTTCTATTAGATAACACTGATCTAGCCTTTTTCATTTCTACCCCAGGAGTCCCACTGAGAAGAAACTAAGCAAAAGATTTAGCTTTATTTCAGAATGTTACTTGGTAGTCCTTGTTTTCCTTGGGTCAAGGATTTACTAATACTTCTAGATTTAAGTGAGATAACAAATATTAATTATCATGGATAGAAACTCAATAAATGTGAATGCAGTTCTCCTTCCCTAGACCGACTAATTTAACCTCTCTTAAACAACTGTTGGTTTTGCCACAGAAGAACACTCTTCCTATTTAATTAATAAGGGAAAAACTATTTAATGTGATTTCATCTTATCAATCACTTATTCATATTTCCTAATTTAAGTGGCTATTACCAGCAGCATTTTTAAGTAACTTGTCTTATTTACACCTATATTTTATATAAGTGGAATGGGAAATACACGCATGTTCTACTAGAAAAAGTTGCTGTTATTATTAAGTTGGGTAAGCTGTGAGTGTGAAATACGATTCACAGGCAGTGATTTAAGTGGAATTAAGTGAACTTAAGAGTGTAGATAAATAAAAATTGGAGATAATCATAAAAATTGGAGATAACTTTCTAATTTGTTAAAAAATATTTCAGACCAAGAGTGTTGGTGGATTTGTGAACAAATTTATTTAAAAAAAAGAAGTGTAGCATTTTCCAATTTGTGGGAGAAGTGGGGAGCAACTAATGTCAGAGGAGAGCACCACAGACAATTTGGAGGAATACCCTGGACTGCTGCTAAGAGACTCGAGACCTAGGGAATTACTTCTGCTCTTTGGGTCCTAAGACTGTTCCTCCTCTCTCCTGACCATTCAGGTTGTCCAGATCATTTCTTAAATAAGAGATGATAAGAGAGGTGTGTGTAATGTATTAAGGCTTGCAATTGTTTTATGCCAAGAAGAACTTCAATTCATAAATAAAAATCAAATCTGTAAATGTCTCCTTATATTTGCATTAAAAAACCTATAGCTACCATTGCCTTTCTATTTGTAAATCTGTTACTGATTCTAACCTGATGTGAGAATTAGCAGGAAGTTTTTCTTTCAATTCAGTCCCCAAAGCAGCAAGAGTGCTCAGATTCAGTGATAGTAATTTTTTCACATCTGATTAACATCAGCATTTTTCTAAAGAACTTTTATTTACTTGCTGTCTCTCCTTTGCCAGAAATACACTAAATTAACAAAAAAACCTCTGCATAAGCAAAGCTGGTGTTATCTTTGTGTTAAGCTCTGAGCATCATCTTCTAACACTAGTTATAAATTGCTGCAATCTTTTCACGCAAAAATGCTCATATTGCTGTAATACTTTAGTGTGCAATTAAGCAAAGACTACTGAAACATTATTTCTTTAATTCCAGTGTGTTTCATCTTATCAATCACTTATTCATATTTCCTAATTTAAGTGGCTATTACCAGCAGCATTTTTAAGTAACTTGTCTTATTTACACCTATATTTTATATAAGTGGAATGGGAAATACGCATGTTCTACTAGAAAAAGTTGCTGTTATTATTAAGTTGGGTAAGCTGTGAGTGTGAAATACGATTCACAGGCAGTGATTTAAGTGGAATTAAGTGAACTTAAGAGTGTAGATAAATAAAAATTGGAGATAATCATAAAAATTGGAGATAACTTTCTAATTTGTTAAAAAATATTTCAGACCAAGAGTGTTGGTGGATTTGTGAACAAATTTATTTAAAAAAAAGAAGTGTAGCATTTTCCAATTTGTGGGAGAAGTGGGGAGCAACTAATGTCAGAGGAGAGCACCACAGACAATTTGGAGGAATACCCTGGACTGCTGCTAAGAGACTCGAGACCTAGGGAATTACTTCTGCTCTTTGGGTCCTAAGACTGTTCCTCCTCTCTCCTGACCATTCAGGTTGTCCAGATCATTTCTTAAATAAGAGATGATAAGAGAGGTGTGTGTAATGTATTAAGGCTTGCAATTGTTTTATGCCAAGAAGAACTTCAATTCATAAATAAAAATCAAATCTGTAAATGTCTCCTTATATTTGCATTAAAAAACCTATAGCTACCATTGCCTTTCTATTTGTAAATCTGTTACTGATTCTAACCTGATGTGAGAATTAGCAGGAAGTTTTTCTTTCAATTCAGTCCCCAAAGCAGCAAGAGTGCTCAGATTCAGTGATAGTAATTTTTTCACATCTGATTAACATCAGCATTTTTCTAAAGAACTTTTATTTACTTGCTGTCTCTCCTTTGCCAGAAATACACTAAATTAACAAAAAAACCTCTGCATAAGCAAAGCTGGTGTTATCTTTGTGTTAAGCTCTGAGCATCATCTTCTAACACTAGTTATAAATTGCTGCAATCTTTTCACGCAAAAATGCTCATATTGCTGTAATACTTTAGTGTGCAATTAAGCAAAGACTACTGAAACATTATTTCTTTAATTCCAGTGTGTTTCATTTGGACAAGTAGATATCAGTTCTCCTCTTGTTATTTTATAGATGGAAAACCAGAAGTACTCTGGTGGTGAAGAGTGTATCCAAGCCTCACAATGAATGAATAACAGATTTCTCAAATGCAATTCAGTTGTTATACTATTCAGGCTTCTCTCATGTATAACACCTTCCACATACTGTATTTTAGTAACTAGTATCATACTGTTTTTAAATGTAATTTCTCAGTAGAAGATGGACTATTGGTTTAGAATGCAGGAGTAACAAAAGTCAGCAACGAAAGGCTGCTGTCTCTATAAATAATGGCCATTTTGATGACCTTGATTCAAGATGTGACAAATATTATAATGAAAATTATCCTACATTAATTATATTTCATGTTGCAAGCACTGAAAATTGGATTGCTTATTTACAGCCATTTATTATAGTTAGGAAGTACTCTCATCAAATTTGATTAGATGGATTTTCTTGGGTAGGAGGGAATGGGCTTAATTGAAACAACTTCTATTTTAAAGCACACTGGGGTTTTCTGTTCTCTGGCTTTGAATGTGAAAGGCCTCTATTTGCTACTCCTCCAATATTTCCTGCATGTACCTGACTTGATTAAACTGAGTAATGAAACATGTAACCAGACAGAAATTTCAAATTAGAAAGGTACAAGAATATCTTAATTTTTAAAGAGACATAATTATAGCAGTTACATTTATGTCACTACATCTTCAGACAATATAATCTTCTACATTAAATGATTTCTGCATCTTTGAGACAACACTCTCAATAGTCTCAAAGGAATCAAAAGATCGTATTTGTATTAGGACTAAATACTTGATTTCATGAAAGTGTATCAAGCCATATGACTTCAGGGCACACTGAATATACAGCTCTCTATTTCTGTCAATAACTGTTTATTCAACACAAGATGTACAAGTTAGATTTAGAAAAGGCAGAGGAACCAGAGATCAAACTGCCAACATCCACTAGGTCATAGAAAGAGCAAGGGAATTCCAGAAAAACATCTACTTCTGCTTCATTGACTACACTAAAGCCTTTGACTTTATGGATTACAACAAACTGTGGAAAATTATTAAAGAGATGGGAATAAAAGACCACCTTACTGACCTCTTGTAAAACCTGTATGAAGGTCAAAAAGCATAGCTAGAACTGGCCACGGAACAAAAGACTGGTTCCAAATTGGAAAGGAGTACGACAAGGCTGTATATTGTCACCCTGCTTATTTAGCTTATATGCAGAATACATCATGCGAAATGCTGGTCTGGATAAAACACAAGCTGGCACCAAGACTGCAGGAAGAAATATTAATAACCTCAGGTATGTAGACGACACCACCCTTATGGCAGAAAGAGCCTCTTGATGAAGAAGAGAGTGAAAAAGCTGGCTTAAAACTCAGAAAACAAAGATCATGGCATCCAGTCTCATTACTTCATGGCAAATAGATGGGGAAACAATGGGAACGGTGACAAATTTTATTTTCTTGGGCTCCAAAATCACTGTGGACAGTGACTGAAGCCATGAAATTAAAAGATGCTTGTTCCTCAGAAGAAAAGCTATGACAAACCAAGACAGCCTATTCAAAAGCAGAGACATGGCTGACAAAGGTCCGTATAGTCAAAGCTATGGCTTTTCCAGTAGTAATGCATGGACATAAGAGGTGGACCACAGACAAGACTGAGCACCAAAGAATTAATGTTTTCAAACTGTGATGTTGGAGAAGACTCTTGAGAGTTCCTTGGTCTGCAAGGAGATCAAAACAGTCAACCCTAAAGGAAATCAATCCTGAATAGTCGTTGGAAGGACTGATGCTGAAGCTGAAACTCCAATACTTTGCCCCTGATGCAAAAAGACAACTCATTAGAAAAAATCCTGATGCCAGGGAAAATTGAAGGCAGGAGAAGGGGATGACAGAGGCTGAGATGGTTGGTGGCATCTCTGAGTCAATGGATGTCAGTTTGAGCAAACTCTGGGTGATGGTGAAGGGCAGGGAAGCCTGGTATGCTGCAGTCCATCTAGTCTCAATGAGTTGGACAGGACTGAGCGACTGAAAAACAACAACAACTGTATCAATTTGCTAGGGCTGCCGGACAAAGTGACATGGGTGGAGTGGTTTAAACAACCTAAAAGACTGTCTCACAGTTCTGGAGGTTACTAGTCCAGAATCAAGGTGTTGGTTCCCTCTGAGGGATACAAAGGATGGCTCTGTTCTGGATCTCTCTTCTTGGTTTCTAAATGGTTATCTTTTCCCCTTCTCTTCACACTGTCTCCCTTAGTAAATATCTGCATCCAAATTTCTTTTGCATATAAAGATACTGTCACACTGAGCTAGGGCCCACCTTAATAATCTCACGTGAACTCGATTACCTCTGTAAGGACCCTATTTCCACATCAGGTCACATTTTGAGATGCTTGGGGTTAAGACTTCATCCAAATTCATTTTGGGGGTACACAATTCAATTTACAATATCCTCTCTTATTCCTTTCCCTCTGTGTTGCAATGATTTCTTGCACTAGTGCACTTTTTTTCTACCTCTATCTTCCATTATTTCATAAGCCTTTACAGAGTGGAAACCACATTTGATAGTTGTCTGTACTCTTGATTTAGTGTATTCCTAGCAAAAAGGTGACAAATTTTATTTGCATGGGCTCGAAAATCACTGTGGACAGTGACTGAAGCCATGAAATTAAAAGATGCTTGTTCCTCAGAAGAAAAGCTATGACAAACCAAGACAGCCTATTCAAAAGCAGAGACATGGCTGACAAAGGTCCGTATAGTCAAAGCTATGGCTTTTCCAGTAGTAATGCATGGACATAAGAGGTGGACCACAGACAAGACTGAGCACCAAAGAATTAATGTTTTCAAACTGTGATGTTGGAGAAGACTCTTGAGAGTTCCTTGGTCTGCAAGGAGATCAAAACAGTCAACCCTAAAGGAAATCAATCCTGAATAGTCGTTGGAAGGACTGATGCTGAAGCTGAAACTCCAATACTTTGCCCCTGATGCAAAAAGACAACTCATTAGAAAAAATCCTGATGCCAGGGAAAATTGAAGGCAGGAGAAGGGGATGACAGAGGCTGAGATGGTTGGTGGCATCTCTGAGTCAATGGATGTCAGTTTGAGCAAACTCTGGGTGATGGTGAAGGGCAGGGAAGCCTGGTATGCTGCAGTCCATCTAGTCTCAATGAGTTGGACAGGACTGAGCGACTGAAAAACAACAACAACTGTATCAATTTGCTAGGGCTGCCGGACAAAGTGACATGGGTGGAGTGGTTTAAACAACCTAAAAGACTGTCTCACAGTTCTGGAGGTTACTAGTCCAGAATCAAGGTGTTGGTTCCTCTGAGGGATACAAAGGATGGCTCTGTTCTGGATCTCTCTTCTTGGTTTCTAAATGGTTATCTTTTCCCCTTCTCTTCACACTGTCTCCCTTAGTAAATATCTGCATCCAAATTTCTTTTGCATATAAAGATACTGTCACACTGAGCTAGGGCCCACCTTAATAATCTCACGTGAACTCGATTACCTCTGTAAGGACCCTATTTCCACATCAGGTCACATTTTGAGATGCTTGGGGTTAAGACTTCATCCAAATTCATTTTGGGGGTACACAATTCAATTTACAATATCCTCTCTTATTCCTTTCCCTCTGTGTTGCAATGATTTCTTGCACTAGTGCACTTTTTTTCTACCTCTATCTTCCATTATTTCATAAGCCTTTACAGAGTGGAAACCACATTTGATAGTTGTCTGTACTCTTGATTTAGTGTATTCCTAGCACAGGAGGATGATTATTAAAGTCAGTTGGGTGGTTTCCTACTGAAATGATGAATAAACAAAGGCCCCAAATAACAGTCATAATGCCTCTCCATTTAATTTACAGAAAAAACTATAGACATCAGTGTCTGGAATTCCACATGTACTTTTTTTATATAGATAGATTTGTTTTCCTCACCAAACTATGAAAGCTTTGAGGACAGACACCATGTCTCATTCTTGATTGTGTTAGAAATTATTAGTTATTAATTAATTAATTAAATCTTTATTATTTAATACCTACCCTATTCATCCTTTTTGAAAACAGAAACTAAATTTTGCGGAGGCAAGGTGTCTCAGGCTACCTTGTGATTAAGAGAGGCTGTGTGATGGAGTTATGGCCAATGAGATGTAGGCAGATGCAGAGACTTCCAGGAAAAAAGGAACAGCTGCAGCCGGCATGACTTTTTTTTTAAATTTTTTGGTCACTTTTATATTAGTCTTTAATTAATTTATTTTCACCCATCTTTGTTCTTGTGGGCCTCCCATTGCAGTGGCCTCTCCTGTAGCAGAGCACCGGCTCTGGGCGCATGCGCTCCAGAGCACCGGCTCATAATAGGACACACTGGTCCAGCCACTCTGCAGCACGTGGGATCTTCCTGTGTCAGGGATCGAACCGGTGCACCCTGAAGTGCAAGGCAGACTCTTTACCCACTGGACCACCATGGAAGCCTCCCTGGCATGACTTCTTGCCCTTGTTATGTACCTTTTTCCTACCCAGAATGCAGATACAATCCTCTGAAGTAAAACCACCATTCTATGATGGCAAATAGCACACTGTAAAGATGGCTAAGTGAAAAGAAAATATCTTTATTTCACCTAAATTTTGAAAGTTTTCTTAGCATAAGATTCTAAATTGACATTTATATTTCCTCAGCATGAAGAAATTATTGTTGCTATTGTTGCTCTACAGAAGTTGGCCACAATGATAACTGCTTTGTCTTTGTAGTCTCTTCTTGCTGTTTCTTAAAAATCTGTCTTCATGTGTGCTTTGTTTTGCTGTGATATGTTTAGGTATAAATTTCTCTTGTTTATCTTATTTGTGAACTCACTGACATTCTTGAAAAGGAATTAAAAGAATTTTCAACAATTAGGGATAATTCTCAACCTTCATCTTCAAATAAACCATTTGACTACTTGATTTAGTGTATTCCTAGAACAGGAGGATAATTATTAAAGTCATTTGGGTGGTTTCCTACTGAAATGATGAATAAACAAAGGCCCCAAATAACAGTCATAATGCCTCTCCATTTAATTTACAGAAAAAACTATAGACATCAGTGTCTGGAATTCCACATGTACTTTTTATATAGATAGATTTGTTTTCCTCACCAAACTATGAAAGCTTTGAGGACAGACACCATGTCTCATTCTTGATTGTGTTAGAAATTATTAGTTATTAATTAATTAATTAAATCTTTATTATTTAATACCTACCCTATTCATCCTTTTTGAAAACAGAAACTAAATTTTGCGGAGGCAAGGTGTCTCAGGCTACCTTGTGATTAAGAGAGGCTGTGTGATGGAGTTATGGCCAATGAGATGTAGGCAGATGCAGAGACTTCCAGGAAAAAAGGAACAGCTGCAGCCGGCATGACTTTTTTTTTAAATTTTTTGGTCACTTTTATATTAGTCTTTAATTAATTTATTTTCACCCATCTTTGTTCTTGTGGGCCTCCCATTGCAGTGGCCTCTCCTGTAGCAGAGCACCGGCTCTGGGCGCATGCGCTCCAGAGCACCGGCTCATAATAGGACACACTGGTCCAGCCACTCTGCAGCACGTGGGATCTTCCTGTGTCAGGGATCGAACCGGTGCACCCTGAAGTGCAAGGCAGACTCTTTACCCACTGGACCACCATGGAAGCCTCCCTGGCATGACTTCTTGCCCTTGTTATGTACCTTTTTCCTACCCAGAATGCAGATACAATCCTCTGAAGTAAAACCACCATTCTATGATGGCAAATAGCACACTGTAAAGATGGCTAAGTGAAAAGAAAATATCTTTATTTCACCTAAATTTTGAAAGTTTTCTTAGCATAAGATTCTAAATTGACATTTATATTTCCTCAGCATGAAGAAATTATTGTTGCTATTGTTGCTCTACAGAAGTTGGCCACAATGATAACTGCTTTGTCTTTGTAGTCTCTTCTTGCTGTTTCTTAAAAATCTGTCTTCATGTGTGCTTTGTTTTGCTGTGATATGTTTAGGTATAAATTTCTCTTGTTTATCTTATTTGTGAACTCACTGACATTCTTGAAAAGGAATTAAAAGAATTTTCAACAATTAGGGATAATTCTCAACCTTCATCTTCAAATACTGCCTTTTTTCCCATTATCATCATAATTGTCCTCTGAAATGTGTATTTAAGCTAATTCTACTTTATCCTCTGTGTCTTTAACATCTCCTGTATTTTCTATCTCTTGTTCTCTCTGGTATATACTCTGTATAACTTCTTTAGCTACATCTTCTAATTGACTAATTTTTTCTTTAGTTGTGTCTGTCGTATCTGCTATTTCCATTTCCCTGTTACTTTCAATTTGTATAGTTATTACTTCTAGAACTCTAGAAATTCTCTAATGATTCTTTCACAAATACACTTGATTCTTCTTTTAAAATTTCTCATTCGTATTTACATCCTCAAGCTTTTCCTTTATTTCTCAAAACGTTAAATATTGTTTACCTTTAGTGTCTGATTTCAAGATACGAAGTTTTTGCAAGTCTTACTATAAGTCCTGCTTATTATTTTTGATGATTTTCATTCATAATGTCTTGGTTCCTTGTGTATCTTGTGACTTTTGACTGTAGACTGATCATTTTTCTTGTCACATTATCAGTGGGAATCCTTTGAGGACTGAGTTGAAATCTCTCCCAAAAATTTAGATTTGTTTTACTTACACAATGTGCCTAAGTGCAGTACTAACCTGAGTCCACTATATAATCTATGCTTGATGTTTTCTGAAACATGAAGACATCACATGAAGAGACTGCAAACTCACATGAAGTCAAGCTTATTGTTTTGCATTCTCAGGAGAGATTACTTTTATCCTCTACCCAGTACCCAGACTAAGCCAGATCAATTTATTTTCCCATCTGGATGATAGTTTTGCTCTTGTTTACTGGTACACTGGTATAGTCTCTTGGATACCAGGCTTATGCTTCTCTATCAGTTTCACCTTCTTGTGTGGATGTTGTTTATGTTTTACTTTCTGGATCGTGTGCGGGGGGAAAAATCTTCTTGCTGTTTCTTAAAAATCTGTCTTCATGTGTGCTTTGTTTTGCTGTGATATGTTTAGGTATAAATTTCTCTTGTTTATCTTATTTGTGAACTCACTGACATTCTTGAAAAGGAATTAAAAGAATTTTCAACAATTAGGGATAATTCTCAACCTTCATCTTCAAATACTGCCTTTTTTCCCATTATCATCATAATTGTCCTCTGAAATGTGTATTTAAGCTAATTCTACTTTATCCTCTGTGTCTTTAACATCTCCTGTATTTTCTATCTCTTGTTCTCTCTGGTATATACTCTGTATAACTTCTTTAGCTACATCTTCTAATTGACTAATTTTTTCTTTAGTTGTGTCTGTCGTATCTGCTATTTCCATTTCCCTGTTACTTTCAATTTGTATAGTTATTACTTCTAGAACTCTAGAAATTCTCTAATGATTCTTTCACAAATACACTTGATTCTTCTTTTAAAATTTCTCATTCGTATTTACATCCTCAAGCTTTTCCTTTATTTCTCAAAACGTTAAATATTGTTTACCTTTAGTGTCTGATTTCAAGATACGAAGTTTTTGCAAGTCTTACTATAAGTCCTGCTTATTTTTTTTGATGATTTTCATTCATAATGTCTTGGTTCCTTGTGTATCTTGTGACTTTTACTGTAGACTGATCTTTTTTCTTGTCACATTATCAGTGGGAATCCTTTGAGGACTGAGTTGAAATCTCTCCCAAAAATTTAGATTTGTTTTACTTACACAATGTGCCTAAGTGCAGTACTAACCTGAGTCCACTATATAATCTATGCTTGATGTTTTCTGAAACATGAAGACATCACATGAAGAGACTGCAAACTCACATGAAGTCAAGCTTATTGTTTTGCATTCTCAGGAGAGATTACTTTTATCCTCTACCCAGTACCCAGACTAAGCCAGATCAATTTATTTTCCCATCTGGATGATAGTTTTGCTCTTGTTTACTGGTACACTGGTATAGTCTCTTGGATACCAGGCTTATGCTTCTCTATCAGTTTCACCTTCTTGTGTGGATGTTGTTTATGTTTTACTTTCTGGATCGTGTCTCTCACCAAGTAGTAGCTCAGGTTTTTCTGAGTTCCACAGAACACCTCAGAAGCAAAGACAACTTTGTCAATTTCTTGTTCCCTAGGGGCTCTGCTTTCTCTTGGCTTTTGATCTCTGAGGAGTCTTTGTTCATCAGCTGACACAGTATGTTTGCTCCAGCAATCTGGTTGTTTCAGTTTAAAGTTATCTATCTGCCATACTACCAGAAACAGAAATAAAAATAATTGTTTACATTGGTGAAACATTCTAAAAAAACCTGAATATCTACCATTAAAATATTGCAGGTACATGGTATTCTTGTCTGGAGAATTCCATGGACAGAGGAGCCTGGCAGACTATAGTCCATGGTATCACAAAGAGTTGGACACAAGTGAACAACTGACACTTCCAATTTTCATACACTAAAAATGCCATGAAAAGTAATGTGGTAGATGTATATATCCCAACACAGAATTATCTCTAACACATACTTCAAATGAAAGAGCTAGTCACTCAACTATATGCATAATATAATTCTATTTTATTTAAGCAGCAAGAAATGTACATGCACTGCAAAGATCCACTTTTAAAGGAGATGTACAGAAAAACTGTGAATATTTACATGCTAAAATGAAAAAATTTTCTTTGCATTTTTTTTTATCTTTTTGTAAGACAATATATTTTTGCACTACTTAGGTTTATTTAAAAATAACATATATTTAAAGATTAAATAAGATATATAAAACATTAAGTGTAGTGACCTGCAACAAGCCATCATATCTCTCCCAAAAATTTAGATTTGTTTTACTTACACAATGTGCCTAAGTGCAGTACTAACCTGAGTCCACTATATAATCTATGCTTGATGTTTTCTGAAACATGAAGACATCACATGAAGAGACTGCAAACTCACATGAAGTCAAGCTTATTGTTTTGCATTCTCAGGAGAGATTACTTTTATCCTCTACCCAGTACCCAGACTAAGCCAGATCAATTTATTTTCCCATCTGGATGATAGTTTTGCTCTTGTTTACTGGTACACTGGTATAGTCTCTTGGATACCAGGCTTATGCTTCTCTATCAGTTTCACCTTCTTGTGTGGATGTTGTTTATGTTTTACTTTCTGGATCGTGTCTCTCACCAAGTAGTAGCTCAGGTTTTTCTGAGTTCCACAGAACACCTCAGAAGCAAAGACAACTTTGTCAATTTCTTGTTCCCTAGGGGCTCTGCTTTCTCTTGGCTTTTGATCTCTGAGGAGTCTTTGTTCATCAGCTGACACAGTATGTTTGCTCCAGCAATCTGGTTGTTTCAGTTTAAAGTTATCTATCTGCCATACTACCAGAAACAGAAATAAAAATAATTGTTTACATTGGTGAAACATTCTAAAAAAACCTGAATATCTACCATTAAAATATTGCAGGTACATGGTATTCTTGTCTGGAGAATTCCATGGACAGAGGAGCCTGGCAGACTATAGTCCATGGTATCACAAAGAGTTGGACACAAGTGAACAACTGACACTTCCAATTTTCATACACTAAAAATGCCATGAAAAGTAATGTGGTAGATGTATATATCCCAACACAGAATTATCTCTAACACATACTTCAAATGAAAGAGCTAGTCACTCAACTATATGCATAATATAATTCTATTTTATTTAAGCAGCAAGAAATGTACATGCACTGCAAAGATCCACTTTTAAAGGAGATGTACAGAAAAACTGTGAATATTTACATGCTAAAATGAAAAAATTTTCTTTGCATTTTTTTTTATCTTTTTGTAAGACAATATATTTTTGCACTACTTAGGTTTATTTAAAAATAACATATATTTAAAGATTAAATAAGATATATAAAACATTAAGTGTAGTGCCTGACACATCAGTAAGAACTTAACAAATGCTCTCTTAAAAGTAAAAGTTATTAGTGGGGTGTAGCAGGATATGATGGTGATCTGTGATTTATTACAAATCAGTTGCAGACTTTGAGCTGGAAATGTTATTTTTTAAATAAAACTACTGATCTGCTCTCAAGTTATGATTTACAGATCACTTACTTCACTTATGCCTTTCATATATTCCAAAAATAATGAGTTTTAAAATGTGCTCTGTGATCAAATGACTTTTAAAAGTTCTGGGTTATACCAAGTATAATAGTTTTGTTTGTTTTATTTTTTAACAGAATGAGTTGTCAGAGCTGTAAAATCTTATTATGCATTGTGAATTTCAAAGAGGGAATTCCTGTAAGAAACACTTTCCAATCTTAATGAACTCCAGAATCCCTTCTCTGAGGCACCTCCAAGGGCTTCTCTTCTGTGAAATGCCTTTTAGGAAATACTTCACTAACCCATTATTCAGATAGGATATCATAATACCCATTTACTGACTCTGAACAAGTTGTGAGGTTTAACAGCCAGTATGCCATGATGATCGTGGACAGTGCAGCCTCTTTGTCCTTTAATCTGTCTGGAACAGATTCCAAGAGTAAACACTGACTGTTGTGTAAGGGAAGGAAAGAAACCTTCCTTGTTTATGCCCCAGTCTTCTTTGGATTAGCATCAGTTAATGGATGGAAAATCTGATGCAATTTTCATACACTAAAAATGCCATGAAAAGTAATGTGGTAGATGTATATATCCCAACACAGAATTATCTCTAACACATACTTCAAATGAAAGAGCTAGTCACTCAACTATATGCATAATATAATTCTATTTTATTTAAGCAGCAAGAAATGTACATGCACTGCAAAGATCCACTTTTAAAGGAGATGTACAGAAAAACTGTGAATATTTACATGCTAAAATGAAAAAATTTTCTTTGCATTTTTTTTTATCTTTTTGTAAGACAATATATTTTTGCACTACTTAGGTTTATTTAAAAATAACATATATTTAAAGATTAAATAAGATATATAAAACATTAAGTGTAGTGCCTGACACATCAGTAAGAACTTAACAAATGCTCTCTTAAAAGTAAAAGTTATTAGTGGGGTGTAGCAGGATATGATGGTGATCTGTGATTTATTACAAATCAGTTGCAGACTTTGAGCTGGAAATGTTTTTTTTTAAATAAAACTACTGATCTGCTCTCAAGTTATGATTTACAGATCACTTACTTCACTTATGCCTTTCATATATTCCAAAAATAATGAGTTTTAAAATGTGCTCTGTGATCAAATGACTTTTAAAAGTTCTGGGTTATACCAAGTATAATAGTTTTGTTTGTTTTATTTTTTAACAGAATGAGTTGTCAGAGCTGTAAAATCTTATTATGCATTGTGAATTTCAAAGAGGGAATTCCTGTAAGAAACACTTTCCAATCTTAATGAACTCCAGAATCCCTTCTCTGAGGCACCTCCAAGGGCTTCTCTTCTGTGAAATGCCTTTTAGGAAATACTTCACTAACCCATTATTCAGATAGGATATCATAATACCCATTTACTGACTCTGAACAAGTTGTGAGGTTTAACAGCCAGTATGCCATGATGATCGTGGACAGTGCAGCCTCTTTGTCCTTTAATCTGTCTGGAACAGATTCCAAGAGTAAACACTGACTGTTGTGTAAGGGAAGGAAAGAAACCTTCCTTGTTTATGCCCCAGTCTTCTTTGGATTAGCATCAGTTAATGGATGGAAAATCTGATGCATCTAGAGCTGTTACTGGGCATCAAATTACCTAAAGCCAAACAGCAAAGAGTAGGCATGGAAAATAAGAGGAGAGAGACCCTGATGTCCTTGTTCCTGACTGCTGCCACACAATCAAGGGCCCTGTGGATCTGGGAAAAATATACACTGCCATCTGTTACTGGCTGAGAAGGTATTTATTGCATGTGCCTGGAATGAATAAAGGAACACTGAAAGAGGTCAGAAGGTATAAAAACAAAATACGTAATTGCTTAGATGTAAGCTCTTTGTAAGTATAAACATGCTAAATATCTCCTTTCTCCACCTTTTTCCTCTGCCAAGTGTACCACATTTGCACATAGCTATTGGCATTCTTCATTCCTTTGAAAATGTGCCCTTCAACTTTTAAGTTTGTTTTAACAGCACCAACCAATCAAAGGGCAGGCATGGAAGAGAAGAGATGACAGAACAAGAGCCCTGATGTCCTTGTCCTTGTTGACTGTTAGTACTTTCACATACAGTCATCCCAAGGACACAAACATTATGAAGAGAGACAGATTACAAACTGGATATGTTGAGTAGGGACTTGTGATTTAGGCAGGGCTTAGCATAGTTTTTCTCCTACAGTACACTAAACTGGGATTGACTTATATTATTTCAGATTGTGGGCTAGCAGAGAGTCCTTACCTCTACAACATGACTGCAAACCAGAGAATCTTCCATATTTTTAAAAGTCTCACAGAAAGGGGTCTCTTTGGTGACATCAAAAAAGCTTCCTCCTTCTAATCTATAAAGAAGTTGAACTGCATAGAAGCTTTTCCACTGCCTTTTTAGTTCAGGGTTCTTAAGCCTTTTAGGAAATACTTCACTAACCCATTATTCAGATAGGATATCATAATACCCATTTACTGACTCTGAACAAGTTGTGAGGTTTAACAGCCAGTATGCCATGATGATCGTGGACAGTGCAGCCTCTTTGTCCTTTAATCTGTCTGGAACAGATTCCAAGAGTAAACACTGACTGTTGTGTAAGGGAAGGAAAGAAACCTTCCTTGTTTATGCCCCAGTCTTCTTTGGATTAGCATCAGTTAATGGATGGAAAATCTGATGCATCTAGAGCTGTTACTGGGCATCAAATTACCTAAAGCCAAACAGCAAAGAGTAGGCATGGAAAATAAGAGGAGAGAGACCCTGATGTCCTTGTTCCTGACTGCTGCCACACAATCAAGGGCCCTGTGGATCTGGGAAAAATATACACTGCCATCTGTTACTGGCTGAGAAGGTATTTATTGCATGTGCCTGGAATGAATAAAGGAACACTGAAAGAGGTCAGAAGGTATAAAAACAAAATACGTAATTGCTTAGATGTAAGCTCTTTGTAAGTATAAACATGCTAAATATCTCCTTTCTCCACCTTTTTCCTCTGCCAAGTGTACCACATTTGCACATAGCTATTGGCATTCTTCATTCCTTTGAAAATGTGCCCTTCAACTTTTAAGTTTGTTTTAACAGCACCAACCAATCAAAGGGCAGGCATGGAAGAGAAGAGATGACAGAACAAGAGCCCTGATGTCCTTGTCCTTGTTGACTGTTAGTACTTTCACATACAGTCATCCCAAGGACACAAACATTATGAAGAGAGACAGATTACAAACTGGATATGTTGAGTAGGGACTTGTGATTTAGGCAGGGCTTAGCATAGTTTTTCTCCTACAGTACACTAAACTGGGATTGACTTATATTATTTCAGATTGTGGGCTAGCAGAGAGTCCTTACCTCTACAACATGACTGCAAACCAGAGAATCTTCCATATTTTTAAAAGTCTCACAGAAAGGGGTCTCTTTGGTGACATCAAAAAAGCTTCCTCCTTCTAATCTATAAAGAAGTTGAACTGCATAGAAGCTTTTCCACTGCCTGAAATTATATCATGTTTTTTTTCTTCTCAGATATGAAAAAGCCAAAAAAATGATGATGTGGATTTCTCAACTCTTTAAGCATGAAAGTGTTAACAGAATTCAATGTTTCCTGACCTTTGCTTCTGAGTAGGTATAATAGAACAAGGCCACTGGCAAGGTTACTGTCCGTGCTCAGGAAATCCTTAGTTCTGGTCAAGCTGAAATTGATCATTCAATTATTGACAAGTGACAAAGCATGGAATATATTCTCAACTATCCATATTTGTTAAAATTGTTCATCTGTGTTCTTTTGCTATTTGTGAAAGTGACAGTGAAAAATAGCTGTCCATTAACATGAAAGCAAAATGTAATGCAGTAATGATGCTTGAAGCTTCCTGCAGTGCTGGAATTTTTAGAAATCATTAATAATAAATTATCAGCAATGCCATGAGCAACTGACAGCTCTTCTCTTTAGTAGGTAGAACTCTCTATTAGAAAATGATAATATACTAGGTCAATATGTCACAGCCTTCAGCAATTTTCCTAAAGTTATTTTTTGGTAACACCAGTGTCACCAACATTAAATACACTTTACAGATAGGAAAACCAAGGTTATTCTACTAAACAATGTTCAGAATAAATCAGAGTATTTTATCTAGGAGCCCCAGCTTAGCTCCAGATTTAATTAAGGTCTCTGGCATATTTGTTAATATGACAGGCATAAGTAGATGTCATTGGTTAATGAGTTGGGGATGGAGTGGAGATGGGGTTCCATTAATCACAAACTCTGGGTCATTTGTTTCATCCATCAAATTTAAGAACAAGCAATATGATACACTACTAAAAGGTAGACTTGGCCTGTATTTCTCAATATATGCCTGGGGGCCACAAGGGAATAAACAACTATTCTCTTAGAGGAAAACAAACACAAAGCTTGAGAATGTGAAAACAAAACACTCTAGTTCAAGGTCTTTGCATATCAGCTCAAGAGCATCATACTCTGTGCAGAAAGGATTCAAAGCAAGGGGCAAGTTCAGACATGTGCTGAGAGACTTCCCTCCTCTCACTCTCCTCAGTTCCACTCAGCTGCAAGAACCTAGTGACTTCCTCCTAATTACTGGGTCTTCAGGAATCCAAAATGGAAATAAAATGGCCTAAGCAGCTCTGTGTAAGGGACTTCATGTAGGATAGTTCTTCCGTATCATCTGGACTATTTCCATGTAATTTTTCAAATCATCCCATAAGAATAAATACTGGCTCAAACTCTTGGTTCTTTTCTTTGAATAAAATTCATAAGAAGGTGAATTCTGAGCTATAAACAACAGGAGTTTTTTTATCAGATCACTTCCCCTCTGGAACTTGGTTTCCCTATGGGTATTAAGAAGAGAGTTAGATCTGGTATTAAGTTGTAAATTAGAATTGGCTCTTTGACCCAGGCTACATATATATAACATTTATAAATTCCTAAGGTGATAATCTTCAAATAAATCAGAAATAAAGAAAATCACAGAAAAGAACAAGTTCCTGAACATTTACCACGTTTCCACCTTTGACAATTAACTTATGTTCATAACTTGTGAAACAGCTATCTGTCTCCTCCTTTTTCACACAGTTAAAAAAGTCAAAATTCCATTCCAAGTAAGGAATTGCCAACTACTGAAACTGTGGCAAGCTAGTGATTTAATCGCTAAGTTGTGTCCGATTCTTACAACCCCATGGACCATACCCTGCCAGGCTCCTCAATCCATGGGACTTTTCCAGGCGAGAAGACTGGAGTGGGTTGCCATTTCCTTTTCCAGGGGACCTTCCCGACCCAGGGGCCAAACCCAGGTGTCCTGTGTTGCAGGCAGATTCTTTACCAAATGAGTCATTAGTGAAGCCCCCGCTGAAACTGTAGGCAAACTCAATAATGATGATTTGGGGCAAAATCTTAAAATTTAAGCTGCCTTAAAGAATAACACATAATTTATCTTCATAAAGTCTACAAAGCTCATTCTAATCAGATGCCATAACCATTTTTTTAAAAAATCAGATACCAATTTCATCTTTTAAGGTAAGCCCTTAAAAGAACTAAAGGATATACAACAGGACTGAGACATACTCAGTCAGAAGAAAGAAAAAAATGTGTTGAAAAAATGCCCAATGTATCCTCATATGGTTATTGGTCAATGCCAGACAGAGTGTCATAACCACATATTCCCTTTCTCTGAATGTGAATTGACTTGCACAGGCTGTCAGCTTCACCATGTGCTTTCTCATGGAAAGGATTTCAAGATAAAGTGCCAACAGGATCTCAACAACCTTGGAGCAAGGGAAATGGCATCTCCCATTGAGAAGCTCTAACAGGAAATTGCTTTTAAAGAGTTGACTGGCTTCTCTTTCAGAAGACACCTGATTCATATCCTTGACAGATCTAATTTTCAAAGAAGGAAAAGCTCATTAGTGTTTCTCTGAAATGGCCCTGTGTGTTGAGAGCCAATTCTGCTAAACGTGGCTTGCTCATCCTTGTGCAGCATCTTCAAGAAAAGCAGTCTTGCCACAATAGGTGGCCTTTGATAGCCAGAGCCAGGAAAGTTTCCTGACACATTTGGACTCTTACTGGGGTCAGTGACTGACATCCTGCAAGCACTCCTGGGGAAGCTCCACAAATTTTCCATCTTCTCTCTTGTTTTCATTACTCCCTGGGAATGTTCAAATGAGGCAAGCATCAATATTTTGATGAGGTGACATGATAAACAGCCACAGTCTGAGCCTTCGATTGCATTTTTAAAGTGTTAGACTTGAGGAGGTAAGAAAAATAAGCACAGCAAACACCACAAAAACTAATCAATTAAGAACCTTGAAAAGAAATTCTATAGAACAATCTCTTAAAGAAAAATCCTTGATCCAGGGACCTTCCGACCCAGGGCCAAACCCAGGTGTCCTGTGTTGCAGGCAGATTCTTTACCAAATGAGTCATTAGTGAAGCCCCCGCTGAAACTGTAGGCAAACTCAATAATGATGATTTGGGGCAAAATCTTAAAATTTAAGCTGCCTTAAAGAATAACACATAATTTATCTTCATAAAGTCTACAAAGCTCATTCTAATCAGATGCCATAACCATTTTTTTAAAAAATCAGATACCAATTTCATCTTTTAAGGTAAGCCCTTAAAAGAACTAAAGGATATACAACAGGACTGAGACATACTCAGTCAGAAGAAAGAAAAAAATGTGTTGAAAAAATGCCCAATGTATCCTCATATGGTTATTGGTCAATGCCAGACAGAGTGTCATAACCACATATTCCCTTTCTCTGAATGTGAATTGACTTGCACAGGCTGTCAGCTTCACCATGTGCTTTCTCATGGAAAGGATTTCAAGATAAAGTGCCAACAGGATCTCAACAACCTTGGAGCAAGGGAAATGGCATCTCCCATTGAGAAGCTCTAACAGGAAATTGCTTTTAAAGAGTTGACTGGCTTCTCTTTCAGAAGACACCTGATTCATATCCTTGACAGATCTAATTTTCAAAGAAGGAAAAGCTCATTAGTGTTTCTCTGAAATGGCCCTGTGTGTTGAGAGCCAATTCTGCTAAACGTGGCTTGCTCATCCTTGTGCAGCATCTTCAAGAAAAGCAGTCTTGCCACAATAGGTGGCCTTTGATAGCCAGAGCCAGGAAAGTTTCCTGACACATTTGGACTCTTACTGGGGTCAGTGACTGACATCCTGCAAGCACTCCTGGGGAAGCTCCACAAATTTTCCATCTTCTCTCTTGTTTTCATTACTCCCTGGGAATGTTCAAATGAGGCAAGCATCAATATTTTGATGAGGTGACATGATAAACAGCCACAGTCTGAGCCTTCGATTGCATTTTTAAAGTGTTAGACTTGAGGAGGTAAGAAAAATAAGCACAGCAAACACCACAAAAACTAATCAATTAAGAACCTTGAAAAGAAATTCTATAGAACAATCTCTTAAAGAAAAAATCCTTGATCTGAATATGTCCAAAACAGAATCTATAATCTTCCCTCCAAAACCTGCCCTTTCTGTTTCTTGTCTCAGAGAATGACATCACTGTTCAGACCCATTTGCACAAACAAGAACTTGAAAAGATATCCTTAATGTCATCTTTGCCTTTAATAACCATGTAAAATCCTTCTCCAAGACCTGTTGATTTTAACATGTCTCTTGAATCCGACTCCTCTCCATCTCCACTGTCTCCACCACCTTCCCTACTCTGGTAAAATCTGCTAGGTGGTTTAGCTGCTTCTGAGTTCACCTTCGATAATTCATTCTCATGACACAGCTAGAATAATCTTTTCCAAACATATATCCAATAACAATATAAACCTGCGGTAGCATTCTTTTCTTTTTTTTAAATTGAAATATAATTGATTACAATGTTTCAGGTGTACAGCAAAGTGATTCGACCTGTATATATGTAAAAAAAACTTCTACAGACTGAATCAGTTTGTTGTACATCTGTTTGAAAAAGATTATTCTGGAGTGAGTTTCCAGGGGATTTTTATTTGATATCTCAAGCGGTAAAGAATCTGCCTGCAATGCAGGAGACACAGAAGACATGGGTTTGAACCCTGGGTCAGGAAGATCCCCTGGAGAGGGAAGCAGCAAGCCACTCCAGCCACATCTTTTTTTTTTTTTTTTTTTTGGCCACTTCTACTGGTGTTTTATTTATCTATTTACATCCATCTTTGTTCCTCGGCCTGTGTGGGCCTCCCATCACAGTGGCCTTGCTCATTGCAGAGCACCAGCTCTGGGCGCATGCACTCCAGAGCTCTGGCTTAGTAATTGGACACATTGGTCCAGCCGCTCCGCGGCACGTGGGATCTTCCCAGGCCAGGGATCGAACTGGCACCCCTTGCACTGCAAGGTGGTGTCCTTACCCACTGGACCACCAGGGAAGCCCCACTCCAGTATTCTTGCTTGGAGAATCCCATATGGACAGAGAAGCCTGGTGGGGTCACATAAGGTTCAAAGAGTCAGACAGGACTGAGCATTAATGCACATATATCGATATCTCTATATATTTATATATACACACAAATATGTATATATTCCTTTTTATATTCTTTTTCATTATATGTTATTGCAAGATATTGACTATAGCTTTCTGTGGTATCCTTATTGTTTATTTTATATATAATAGTATTATGTGTAAATTCCTAATTATCCTCTCTTACCTTTCCCTTTTGGTAATTACACTTTTGTTTTCTCTATCTGTGAGTCTATTTCTGTTTTGTAAATAAGTTCATTTGTATGTTTCTTTTTTATATTTCACATACAAGCAATAGCATATGATATTTGTCTTCCTATGTGACTTATTTCTCTTCATATGATAATCTCTAGGTCCATCCATGTTGCTGCAAATGGCACTATTTCATTCTTTTTTTATGACCGAGTAGCATTCCATTGTTTATATGCATCACATCTTCTTTATCCATTTATCTGCCGATGAACACTGAGATTGCATCCATTCTTGGCTACTGTCAATAGTGCTTCTTTAAAAAATGGGGCACATGTGCCTCTATGAATTAATTTTCATGTTTTCCAGGTGCATGCCCAGGAGTGGGACTGCTGGATTGTATGGCAGCTTTATTTGTAGTTTTTAAGGACTCCGCAAACTGGTTTTCACAATGACTGCACTAGATTCCGTCCCCACCAACCGAGACAGAGGGCTTCCTACTTCTTCACTCTCTGCTTTAATGCTCCTGATTGCCCTCCCATTACTCTCCTTAACACAACCCACAAAGTTCTCAGTGTTCTGGTTCCACCCTCCTCTCAAGCTTGATCTGAGCCACTTTCCTTCATACACTGTGCTTTGGCGACTCTGACCTTTCAGTTCCTCAAACTCATGTTTCTTTCTACCACAGGATCTTTATAGGTGCCATGAGGCCCAGCATCTAATGCTCTTTGCTCTTTGTTTCCACTCCCACTCTTATATTTTTTCTTATATATATATATATCATTGCAATATATATATATATATATATATATATATATATATATATATATTGCTTTTACAGAGTTTTGTTGTTTACAGCTCCATATAAGCCCCAAACTGTCATGGGTATATCCCTGATCCTTCTGCCCACTCTTTTAACTTATTGCCTTTCAGATCTGAGATCGTTCAAGTCTGAGGTCAAGTTTCACTTTCTCAGAAACACCATTCTGGATTCCCTCAGCCTGGGTCATCTTCATCGTCATGAAACTGTTTTCTCTTCAGAGCACTCAGCTACCTTGCAATTTTATATTGATTCATGTGCTCGCTTGATTATTAACTGTCTCCTTTACTCTAATGCAAGTTCAGTATAGGCAGAGATCATGTATGATTTTTCTCACTATTGTATTTTTTTGTTCTGTCAGCTTCAGTGAAATATGCTTAGAAGCTTCCACTGTGACTATGGGTTTGCCCATTTCTCCTTTAATTCTATCACTTTTTCTTCATATATTCTGAAGCTACATTATTAAATACTACAAATCTAAATCCTACTGGACTGACCTCTATTATTTTTACAGGGTCCTTTTTTGTCTTACAATTTAATTTGACACAGTATAACTATGCCGATGAACACTGAGATTGCATCCATTCTTGGCTACTGTCAATAGTGCTTCTTTAAAAAATGGGGCACATGTGCCTCTATGAATTAATTTTCATGTTTTCCAGGTGCATGCCCAGGAGTGGGACTGCTGGATTGTATGGCAGCTTTATTTGTAGTTTTTAAGGACTCCGCAAACTGGTTTTCACAATGACTGCACTAGATTCCGTCCCCACCAACCGAGACAGAGGGCTTCCTACTTCTTCACTCTCTGCTTTAATGCTCCTGATTGCCCTCCCATTACTCTCCTTAACACAACCCACAAAGTTCTCAGTGTTCTGGTTCCACCCTCCTCTCAAGCTTGATCTGAGCCACTTTCCTTCATACACTGTGCTTTGGCGACTCTGACCTTTCAGTTCCTCAAACTCATGTTTCTTTCTACCACAGGATCTTTATAGGTGCCATGAGGCCCAGCATCTAATGCTCTTTGCTCTTTGTTTCCACTCCCACTCTTATATTTTTTCTTATATATATATATATCATTGCAATATATATATATATATATATATATATATATATATATATATTGCTTTTACAGAGTTTTGTTGTTTACAGCTCCATATAAGCCCCAAACTGTCATGGGTATATCCCTGATCCTTCTGCCCACTCTTTTAACTTATTGCCTTTCAGATCTGAGATCGTTCAAGTCTGAGGTCAAGTTTCACTTTCTCAGAAACACCATTCTGGATTCCCTCAGCCTGGGTCATCTTCATCGTCATGAAACTGTTTTCTCTTCAGAGCACTCAGCTACCTTGCAATTTTATATTGATTCATGTGCTCGCTTGATTATTAACTGTCTCCTTTACTCTAATGCAAGTTCAGTATAGGCAGAGATCATGTATGATTTTTCTCACTATTGTATTTTTTTGTTCTGTCAGCTTCAGTGAAATATGCTTAGAAGCTTCCACTGTGACTATGGGTTTGCCCATTTCTCCTTTAATTCTATCACTTTTTCTTCATATATTCTGAAGCTACATTATTAAATACTACAAATCTAAATCCTACTGGACTGACCTCTATTATTTTTACAGGGTCCTTTTTTGTCTTACAATTTAATTTGACACAGTATAACTATGCCAGCCTCCTTTTGGCTATGGTTTTATGGCCTTTCTTCATTCTTTTACCTTTTCTGTATCCTTGTACTTAAGCATTGTACTATTAGATCGAACTGGTGTCCCTTGCGCTCCACCCACTGGAACACCAGGGAGGCCCAGTCAATTAGGCTTTAATACTTCATTTTTTAAAATATACTGGCAGTTATGTAATCTTTTGGCATTCTTTCAGAGGCTATTTAGAGACTCAACATGAATCCTGGATTTATTAAGTTTAATATAAAGTAGTAGCTTTAAAATTTATCCCTGTGCAATGAAAGGAACTTTGAACACTTTGACTTATTATCTTCTGACTTTTATGTTATTATTGCAAGTTTTAATTCTTTATATATCCAAAATCGCATATGACAGCATTCATAATTTATAGGCTCAATATTATTTAGAGTTACATATGTATTTTCCCTTATTATTTATTCTATCTTAAAAGTTTTCACAGTCACTTAGCATCATTTTTCCTCTGCCTGAAGACTTCCCTGTATACTTCCCTCCCTGCAGGTACTGGTGACAAAGTATTCCAAAAAATACAACCTTCAAGTCTCTGGATCCAGCTAAAAACTTTCAAGAACAATAGAGAAGAGAGAGACTTATTGAATGGTATTATAATTATTAAATTATGAGTTTAACCAAATCCAGGCTTTGGGAAATTCTATAGGTCAAATTGCCCAAGAGCTTCAACAGATAAAGTTCCTACAGAAAAAAGGAATGGAGGAATCCCACTAGATTAAAAGAGATTTACCTTCCACATCAAACATTTTTTTTAGTGGGCTAAAATAGACTATAATGTTGAAAGGCACATATTTGGATAATAAAACTATAATCAAAAGAAAGAGATGACAATCAAAGTAAGACACAAGGGTAGAATTTGACCTTAGGGAAGGTAGTGCATGGACTGGGACAGCATGCAAAGAGAGGTTTCTGAGTAGCTGGCGAAGTTTTATTTCCTTATGGTGGTTGCAAAAGCATTAGCATTAAAATCATTTATGTAACTATACCTTTATTTTGTGTATTTTCCATGTGTGTATGTTATTTTATAGTTAAAAGATACAAAAGAGACATAAATTTAAAATTAATGAATTTTATCCTCAATATTGAAAGATAATTTTTCAATTATAGTTTCTAGTTATAGAATTATAATTATAAAATTATAGTTTCTAGTTATAGAAACTATAATTCTAGTTTGGAAGGGGTAACTTTTATCTCAGAATGGTATACTAATGTCTCTGGCCTTCCCAATTTTCCTTAAGAATTCAGCTGCCAGCCTCACTGTTCTTGAAGACACTGTGTGGGGTTTTTTGCTACCTATAGCTGCTCTTAACACTTTTATCTTTGTCTCCAGTTTTCAGCAGATTTATTATGGTGCACATTGCCACAGTGTACTTGTATTTGTCCATCAAGGGATTCACAGAGCAATTTCCGTATGTGGTTTGAGTCATTCATCAGTGGTTTCGAGCTTTCCCATTCTCTTTCTTTCTTTCCAGTTTAAAGAAAGTTACATATGTATTTTCCCTTATTATTTATTCTATCTTAAAAGTTTTCACAGTCACTTAGCATCATTTTTCCTCTGCCTGAAGACTTCCCTGTATACTTCCCTCCCTGCAGGTACTGGTGACAAAGTATTCCAAAAAATACAACCTTCAAGTCTCTGGATCCAGCTAAAAACTTTCAAGAACAATAGAGAAGAGAGAGACTTATTGAATGGTATTATAATTATTAAATTATGAGTTTAACCAAATCCAGGCTTTGGGAAATTCTATAGGTCAAATTGCCCAAGAGCTTCAACAGATAAAGTTCCTACAGAAAAAAGGAATGGAGGAATCCCACTAGATTAAAAGAGATTTACCTTCCACATCAAACATTTTTTTTAGTGGGCTAAAATAGACTATAATGTTGAAAGGCACATATTTGGATAATAAAACTATAATCAAAAGAAAGAGATGACAATCAAAGTAAGACACAAGGGTAGAATTTGACCTTAGGGAAGGTAGTGCATGGACTGGGACAGCATGCAAAGAGAGGTTTCTGAGTAGCTGGCGAAGTTTTATTTCCTTATGGTGGTTGCAAAAGCATTAGCATTAAAATCATTTATGTAACTATACCTTTATTTTGTGTATTTTCCATGTGTGTATGTTATTTTATAGTTAAAAGATACAAAAGAGACATAAATTTAAAATTAATGAATTTTATCCTCAATATTGAAAGATAATTTTTCAATTATAGTTTCTAGTTATAGAATTATAATTATAAAATTATAGTTTCTAGTTATAGAAACTATAATTCTAGTTTGGAAGGGGTAACTTTTATCTCAGAATGGTATACTAATGTCTCTGGCCTTCCCAATTTTCCTTAAGAATTCAGCTGCCAGCCTCACTGTTCTTGAAGACACTGTGTGGGGTTTTTTGCTACCTATAGCTGCTCTTAACACTTTTATCTTTGTCTCCAGTTTTCAGCAGATTTATTATGGTGCACATTGCCACAGTGTACTTGTATTTGTCCATCAAGGGATTCACAGAGCAATTTCCGTATGTGGTTTGAGTCATTCATCAGTTTTGGAAAACTCTCTTCAAGTATTGCTTCTGCCCATTCTCTTTCTTTCTTTCCAGTGCTACAATTATATGTTTATATATGATAATCACTTCAATCCCAAAGAAAGGTAATGCCAAAAAATGTTCAAACTACAGTACAATTGCATTTATTTTACATGCAAGGCAAGGTAATGCTCAAAACCCTTCAATCTAGGCTTCAATCTAGGTGAACCAAGAACTTCCAGACGTACAAGCTAGATTTAGAAAACACAGAGGAACCAGAGATTAAACTGCCAACATCCACTGGATCACAGAAAAAGCAAGGGAATGCCAAAAAACAACCCATCTACTTCTGATTCATTGACTATGCTAAAACTTTTGACTGTGTGGATCACAACAAACTGTGGAACATTCTTAGAGATGGGAACATCAGACAACTTTACCTGTCTCCTGCGAAACCTGTGTGCAGGGCAAGAAGCAATAGTTCTAACTGGACTTGGAACAACAGACTGGTTCCAACGTGGGAAAGGACTATGTTAAGGCTGTATGTTGTCATTCTGCTTATTTAACTTACATTTAGAGTATATCATGCAAAATGACAGGCTGTATGAATCACAAGTTGGAATCAAGATTGCCGGGAAAAACATCAACAACCTGAGATATGCAGACAATACCACTCTAATGGCAGAAAGTGATGAGGAACTCAAAAGATGACAGGGAAAGAGGAGAGTGAAAAAGCTGGCATAAAACTCAACATTCAAAAAACTAAGATTATGGCATCTAGTCCCATCACTCGTGGCAAACAGATGAGGGAAGAGTGGAAACAATTTCAGATTTTATATTTTAGGCTCAAAAATCATTGTGGACAGTGTCAGCAGCCACAGAATTAAAAGACATTTGCTCCTTAGAACAGTTATGACAAACCTAGTCAGCATATTAAAAAGCAGAGACATTACTTTGCCAACAAAGTCCATGTAGTCAAAGTTATGGTTTCCCAGTGGTCATGTACAAATGTGAGAGTTGGACCATAAAGAAGTCTGAAAGCCAAAGAACTGATGTTTTCAAATTGTGGTGCTGTAGAAGATTCTTGAGAGTCCCTTGGACTGCAAGGAGATCAAACCAGTCAATCCTAGAAGAAATTAGTCCTGAATATTCATTAGAAGGACTGACGCTGAAACTGAAGTTCCAATACTTTGCCACCTGATGAGAAGAACCAACTCATTGAAAAAGACCATTAGCCTGGGAAATACTGAAGGCACGAGGAGAAGGGAGTGAGAGAGGACGAGATGGTTAGATGGCATCACCAACTCAATGGACATGAGTTTGAGCAAACTCAGAGATGGTGAAGGACAGGGAAGCCTGGCATGCTGCAATTCATGGGACAGCAGAGTCAGACACAACTTAGCAACTGAAAAACAATCATATGATAATTTATATGTCCCATATACCTCTTATCTTTTTATTCCTTTGTTTTGTATCCATTTTTCTCTTTGTAGGTCAGTCTGTATATTTTCTACTTACTTACAATTGGGTTCACTATTTCTCTCTTCAGCTGTGTCTAATGTGCTCCTAATTAATTTACTGAATTTTAAGTTTTAATTATTGCATTTTTTGGGTTCTCTTATTTCCTTCTTACTCTCTTTACAGATTCCAGTGGTCTGTTGAAATCCATCTAATCACTGATGTTCTTTAATATAATTAACAGTATTTAAAGTGTGTGTCTGATAACTCCAGTGTCTATACAGTATCCATATCTACCACAGACCTGTTTCATATGATTTTGGGTTATGATTATTTGGTTATTTTGTCTCCTGGTACACTATAATTTTTTTAAAAAATGAATACTGGACACTACTCTATGGAAAAAATAAAGATAATTTGAGGCTCTAGGTGGTTATCTTTCTTCATAGGCGGTAACTTCTAGGTAGTTAAGCTAAGCAAATCACCTTAATTCAACCTAGGGTGAGGTGGCTTTTAGTTTTTGTGAGAGCCATTTGCCTTTACTTATATTGTTGCCCTTTTGGTCAAAATTCAAAGCTGACCGTGCTCCTCAGTGCTCCTCCTCTTTAGCAGGCCGCGAGCTCTAATTTCATTTCATGAGGTAGCTGAGAACTCTCGTGAGCCATTCACCATCTTGCAAGTGCTTCCAGGAGGAAGCAGAGCTGCATTTTGATCTTACCTCTTTGTATTTACCTTCTCTCTGAAATCTTGTCTAACCTTGCTGCTGTGTTAGCTCTTATATTCCTTCAAACACATTTAAAAAATATATTTTATCTAGTTTCTCCCAATTGTTCTTTGTGAAAGGGCCGTCTGACAAAAAGGAATCTGTCTTAATTACACAGTAGTATCTGTCTTTAACTCCTGGCTATTGATCATTTACTCAGAGGCCCCATCATTTTCTTACAGTACTCTGAACTTTCCCTTTGTGGAATCCTCCACAACTTGTAATGAATTAGTTTTATGTTTCCTTGTTTGACATCTGTCTCCCTCTCTGGACTGCAAATGCAGTGAGCCAGGAAGCAGTACATCTGTTTCAATCACCTTAACATCGAGCTCATATGAGGCACGTAACAGCTATTTTCAAAGAATGAATTCAGGCTTTGGGGCTAAGAGTTTAAAGTACATTATGCCATTTAATCCTCATCATAATCATGTAAGGCGGGTATTCTTATGGTTGATTCAGAGAAGAAATGAGAAGAAAAGTTGGGAAGTGAGCAGCTTCCCAGTGCCATCATGTTTTAAATGTTCCATAAAACTCATCTTTTTGGGTGCTTAATCCTTATCTACCACAGTTTCATATGATTTTGGGTTATGATTATTTGGTTATTTTGTCTCCTGGTACACTATAATTTTTTTAAAAAATGAATACTGGACACTACTCTATGGAAAAAATAAAGATAATTTGAGGCTCTAGGTGGTTATCTTTCTTCATAGGCGGTAACTTCTAGGTAGTTAAGCTAAGCAAATCACCTTAATTCAACCTAGGGTGAGGTGGCTTTTAGTTTTTGTGAGAGCCATTTGCCTTTACTTATATTGTTGCCCTTTTGGTCAAAATTCAAAGCTGACCGTGCTCCTCAGTGCTCCTCCTCTTTAGCAGGCCGCGAGCTCTAATTTCATTTCATGAGGTAGCTGAGAACTCTCGTGAGCCATTCACCATCTTGCAAGTGCTTCCAGGAGGAAGCAGAGCTGCATTTTGATCTTACCTCTTTGTATTTACCTTCTCTCTGAAATCTTGTCTAACCTTGCTGCTGTGTTAGCTCTTATATTCCTTCAAACACATTTAAAAAATATATTTTATCTAGTTTCTCCCAATTGTTCTTTGTGAAAGGGCCGTCTGACAAAAAGGAATCTGTCTTAATTACACAGTAGTATCTGTCTTTAACTCCTGGCTATTGATCATTTACTCAGAGGCCCCATCATTTTCTTACAGTACTCTGAACTTTCCCTTTGTGGAATCCTCCACAACTTGTAATGAATTAGTTTTATGTTTCCTTGTTTGACATCTGTCTCCCTCTCTGGACTGCAAATGCAGTGAGCCAGGAAGCAGTACATCTGTTTCAATCACCTTAACATCGAGCTCATATGAGGCACGTAACAGCTATTTTCAAAGAATGAATTCAGGCTTTGGGGCTAAGAGTTTAAAGTACATTATGCCATTTAATCCTCATCATAATCATGTAAGGCGGGTATTCTTATGGTTGATTCAGAGAAGAAATGAGAAGAAAAGTTGGGAAGTGAGCAGCTTCCCAGTGCCATCATGTTTTAAATGTTCCATAAAACTCATCTTTTTGGGTGCTTAATCCTTATGCTTTTGAAACATGCAGCCAGTTTTTACTTTTCAATATGTAAGCTAAGTAAGCATCCTTTATTTCCTTATCTCCAGTATCCCTTTTCCTCCTCTTATTTCCATATCTTGATTTTTGAGGTCTTCAGTGCTCATAAACATTTTGCTGGGGAGAAAAACATGGAAACATAAAAGACCAGGAAACTCATGTTAGCTAAGCAAGTGTCTGCGCTCCGACACACCAAAAGGAGGGCACATTTTCTCTCCACCCTTCATGCCTCAGTAGACATTTTTGGAATGCTGGCTCATTCATTTAAGTTTTTAAAAGTTATTTTATTTTGTTAAATAGGCTCTTTCAGAGAAGTTTTAGATTCCAAGCAAAACTAAGCAGAAAGTGAAGTCCTTGCATAACACCCCCTCCACAGACACACACACACACACACACACACACACACACACACACAGACACCGCTTGTTATCATCCATGGACCCACACAGGCTCATTTTTATCCTGTTGTACGAAACCACTTGGGGCTCTGTTTGCTCAGTTTCAGCTCTCCTGTGTTAAAAGTCCTCTTTTGACCTGCAGTTAAAAAAACCTCCGCCTCTTCGTCAGCATTTATGCTGTTCTCAACACACTGCAGTAAAGTTCACTTACCCCTGAACTTTGGCCCTTCCAGTGAATTTCAGTGTTTGCGTGTGCTCAAAATTGGGCAATTAACTTTAATATTACCTTCTTAAAGGAAATCAAGTATAATCTCTAAAAGCCGTAAATGATCACACTGTCAGGGTGAGTCTGGAATCTCTGAGGTGCTGGTCACACTCATGGCGCTCTCGCCTCCCCTCCTACCCACCCCACTAAGGTGTGGCTCTACTCCTGCCACATCTGGGAAGCCTGTCTTCACACGCTCCATTCCACAACTCCTTTTTTTTTTTCTTCTTTGGCACCATATCTGGTATCTAACTATCCTTGAGAAAGTCATTAACCCCTCCTGAACTTCACTCAATGAAAAGTGTGAATCAAAAAATACCTCCACATAAATATGAGTGTTAGTCACTTGGTCATGTCTGACTCTTTGCAACTCCGTGGACTGTAGCCCACCAAGCTCCTTTGTCCATGGGATGGTCCTGGCAGCATACTGGAGTGGGGTGCCATTCCCTTCTCCAGGGACCTTCCTGACCCAGGGATTGAACCCAGGTCTCCTACCTTGCAGGCGGATTCCTTACCCTCTGAACCACCAGGGAAGCCCTTTCAAAGTCTGAAGGTCAATTTAAATGTATCCATATGTGTTCATGTCTCATGTGCAGCAGATACACAGCAAACATTGGCAGTCTCTCTCCTGACCTGCTCAGGTGTGCTTGGAGGACAAGGTGCAGAATGGGAGAGACAACACTGTACCAAAACGTGCTTGGACACAGACTACAACGGAGAGCGGTGTTGTAGGGATATTACATTATTCCTGAGTTTGTGAAGAAGGAGGACCCTGAAACAGCCAGAGCAGAGAAGCTAAAGGATAGTGGAGCTGCCAGGAGAGAGCCAACGGGAAAGGGGGGCCCAGGATAGAGGGGTATCATATCAACTTCCAAAAAGCAACAGAACACAGTGCAGAATGACGGCTCACGTTGAGGACCCCACTCACAGCTCAGTGGACACTGTGCCTCAAGCTCAGAGGACACAGGTGAGATCTGTCCACACGTCAGCGAGGAGGGAAAGGAGGGGGGATTCAGAGGGATCCGTAACTCGAGGCACTGAGCGAAGCTATACCAGGACTATTACAGGACAACGAGTGGATGAAGTTGGCAGACATGGAGTCCTAGGAAACTCCGGAGAAGCCTGATAGTAAAGCACCTTGAAATGTCTGGCTGAGGAGGATGGAATTATCTGCAGTCTAGGAGCTTTAGGAAATACCCACCTGTCAGGGTGAGTCTGGACTAGTCTGGTCACTCATGGCGCTCGCCTCCTACCCACCCCACTAAGGTGTGGCTCTACTCCTGCCACATCTGGGAAGCCTGTCTTCACACGCTCCATTCCACAACTCCTTTTTTTTTCTTCTTTGGCACCATATCTGGTATCTAACTATCCTTGAGAAAGTCATTAACCCCTCCTGAACTTCACTCAATGAAAAGTGTGAATCAAAAAATACCTCCACATAAATATGAGTGTTAGTCACTTGGTCATGTCTGACTCTTTGCAACTCCGTGGACTGTAGCCCACCAAGCTCCTTTGTCCATGGGATGGTCCTGGCAGCATACTGGAGTGGGGTGCCATTCCCTTCTCCAGGGACCTTCCTGACCCAGGGATTGAACCCAGGTCTCCTACCTTGCAGGCGGATTCCTTACCCTCTGAACCACCAGGGAAGCCCTTTCAAAGTCTGAAGGTCAATTTAAATGTATCCATATGTGTTCATGTCTCATGTGCAGCAGATACACAGCAAACATTGGCAGTCTCTCTCCTGACCTGCTCAGGTGTGCTTGGAGGACAAGGTGCAGAATGGGAGAGACAACACTGTACCAAAACGTGCTTGGACACAGACTACAACGGAGAGCGGTGTTGTAGGGATATTACATTATTCCTGAGTTTGTGAAGAAGGAGGACCCTGAAACAGCCAGAGCAGAGAAGCTAAAGGATAGTGGAGCTGCCAGGAGAGAGCCAACGGGAAAGGGGGGCCCAGGATAGAGGGGTATCATATCAACTTCCAAAAAGCAACAGAACACAGTGCAGAATGACGGCTCACGTTGAGGACCCCACTCACAGCTCAGTGGACACTGTGCCTCAAGCTCAGAGGACACAGGTGAGATCTGTCCACACGTCAGCGAGGAGGGAAAGGAGGGGGGATTCAGAGGGATCCGTAACTCGAGGCACTGAGCGAAGCTATACCAGGACTATTACAGGACAACGAGTGGATGAAGTTGGCAGACATGGAGTCCTAGGAAACTCCGGAGAAGCCTGATAGTAAAGCACCTTGAAATGTCTGGCTGAGGAGGATGGAATTTATCCTGCAGTCACTAGGAGCTTTAGGAAACAAGCACTCTCTAACAGAAGGACTGACGTACTTGGGCAGCACTGACTGCGGGGGAAAGAGGTTGGAGGCTGGAGAACAAATATGACATTTTTGTAACAGTTCTGGTATGAGCAAACCAAGTTATTCATTGGCAACCATGAGAAGTGAAAGATTTCCGTTCAAGCACTGTCTTCTAAAATATTCCCATGACCTCTTGTTTCAGATTCCCCACCAGCTTGCCATTATATAGGTATTTAAATATGTTTTTTTCACTTGATGAAAATTTAAAATCTATTTAAAAGTAGAAGAAGATAATAACATGGACTTGATTTCGAGAGCTTATTTTTAAAACACTGCAAGGGAATGAATTAGTAAACCCTCCTCTGCCACCCACCATCAAAGAGAGAGCCATAATACAATATAATTATAAATAATAAAAATAATCAAGCATGGTGATATTTCGCTCAGGAAGCAAAGGGGATAACTTTGTTTTATAAATAGACTCAGCACAGGCAGAAAAAAAGACTTCTGAACATGAGTGGTTAGTCATGTCCCAAAATGGCAGCGTGAAAGCCATGGGGCTGGAGAAACAAAGCAGCCCGGGACGGCTCTCTCGGGGAGAGGGAGACAGAAACGGAGTTGGGAGACCTTCACGCATGCACGCTGAGCCAGCTGTGTCCAGCTCTGTGACCTCGAGGACTACGGCCTGCCCGGCGGCTCTGTCCATGGAATTTTCCAGGCAGGAATACTAGAGGGGCTTTTGCCATGCCCTCCTCCAGGCGATCTCCCCAGTCCCTGAATTCAAACTCAGGGCGCCGGCACTGCAGGTGGCTTCCTCACCGCGGAGCCGCCAGGGAAGCCGGGGCTGCCTTCACACCTCGCCCTTGGTTCCGGAAACATAGCCCAGCTCTTGCCGCCCTGCCCACGGTACAAACTGACTGAGCAGAGGTGGGTCTGTGAATATCCAACTGAAGACCTTAAGGAGGAGTATGTTGCTGTGCTGAGAGGGGCAGAAAGGGATCAAAAAGTGAATCATCCACTTCTGGAAAAAGGCAGAGATTTCTGAGAGCAAAGATGACTGAGCTCAGAGACGTGAAAGGAGGCTGTCTGCTGAGGGGCCTGGAGATGGGAGGCCACACCAGAAGGGCAGGACGCACAGCTACCACTGGCGGAGAGCCTCCTGCACCCAGCCCAGGTTCCCTGCCGCTGCCGCGTCACCTCCTTCTCCCCACCGGAGTGGACGGGGGACCCCTCAGCCCTGTCTTGTACAGAAAAGCAGTGGAGCTCAGAGGCCTGCAGGAGGTCACCCACGGTCCCATGCGGTCGAGCCAGGACTGAAATCCAGGAACACCTCCTCCAAGGATCTGTCTGTCTGCCCTTGGTATGCCCTGTTATAACATTCAATATTGTGAAACTGAATGCTTACCAAAGGGAAAAATGACGCCTCCATGCAGGGCCTGAGCTTTATACTGTTAACTTCACTGGCATTGGGTTTCTTGGTCTAAGATGTAACACTCCCCTCCTCCCCCACCGCTGCAAAACTGCCTCTGTCTGGCCCAAGCCTTCTTGGGGAAGGCTCTTTAGCGTGGCTGGCAGGCCTTCAGAATTGAGTGTTTCTGTTAAAAAAAAAAAAAAAAATCTGAGTGAGGAATTCAGCCTCGCTTAGGGCTCAGCTCTGGCTTTAACAGAGAAAAGGAAGTCCAGGCCTCTGAGACACACAGAGAGAAGTTTCTGCAGTGAAGCCAGCGCAGCCCATCAACTGGAACCTCTGTTCCTGAGGCCGAGGATGGCATCTCCGTCCCTCTGGGGAAGCCGCCCTCGTCACTGAGCACACCCTCTCCCCTCTGTCCACTGGCTCCCGCTGGCAGGCGTTCACGAAGGCCCGCGGGAGGCCGCCCCTGCAGGCCCCCACCTCCCGACTCCTGGCCCAGCCGGGCCTCTCCCTGCGCTCCCACCGCACCAGTGCTCCCCTGCCGTCCGCTGACTCTTCCTGCGACGTCCTCCCCACTGCACCGTGAGTGACTCGAGGTCAGGGACAGACCTTATTCCTCCAAGACCCTCCAGAGCTCTACACCCTTAATAACTTGTTTACATGAGTAAATACACGAATGAAGGTGGCGAGTCCAAAGCTTTGTGGGGAGTGTCAGAGTAGGAGTCAGATATGAATTACAGAGATCAGACACCTCAGAGACGTGAAAGGAGGCTGTCTGCTGAGGGGCCTGGAGATGGGAGGCCACACCAGAAGGGCAGGACGCACAGCTACCACTGGCGGAGAGCCTCCTGCACCCAGCCCAGGTTCCCTGCCGCTGCCGCGTCACCTCCTTCTCCCCACCGGAGTGGACGGGGGACCCCTCAGCCCTGTCTTGTACAGAAAAGCAGTGGAGCTCAGAGGCCTGCAGGAGGTCACCCACGGTCCCATGCGGTCGAGCCAGGACTGAAATCCAGGAACACCTCCTCCAAGGATCTGTCTGTCTGCCCTTGGTATGCCCTGTTATAACATTCAATATTGTGAAACTGAATGCTTACCAAAGGGAAAAATGACGCCTCCATGCAGGGCCTGAGCTTTATACTGTTAACTTCACTGGCATTGGGTTTCTTGGTCTAAGATGTAACACTCCCCTCCTCCCCCACCGCTGCAAAACTGCCTCTGTCTGGCCCAAGCCTTCTTGGGGAAGGCTCTTTAGCGTGGCTGGCAGGCCTTCAGAATTGAGTGTTTCTGTTAAAAAAAAAAAAAAAAATCTGAGTGAGGAATTCAGCCTCGCTTAGGGCTCAGCTCTGGCTTTAACAGAGAAAAGGAAGTCCAGGCCTCTGAGACACACAGAGAGAAGTTTCTGCAGTGAAGCCAGCGCAGCCCATCAACTGGAACCTCTGTTCCTGAGGCCGAGGATGGCATCTCCGTCCCTCTGGGGAAGCCGCCCTCGTCACTGAGCACACCCTCTCCCCTCTGTCCACTGGCTCCCGCTGGCAGGCGTTCAGGAAGGCCTGCGCGGGAGGCCGCCCCTGCAGGCCCCCACCTCCCGACTCCTGGCCCAGCCGGGCCTCTCCCTGCGCTCCCACCGCACCAGTGCTCCCCTGCCGTCCGCTGACTCTTCCTGCGACGTCCTCCCCACTGCACCGTGAGTGACTCGAGGTCAGGGACAGACCTTATTCCTCCAAGACCCTCCAGAGCTCTACACCCTTAATAACTTGTTTACATGAGTAAATACACGAATGAAGGTGGCGAGTCCAAAGCTTTGTGGGGAGTGTCAGAGTAGGAGTCAGATATGAATTACAGAGATCAGACACCTCCCACTGCAGATTCCAGAAACTTCTCTCCCCCTTTTCTCAACCCTCAGAGTGCGATTCTTTCCCCACCACTCTCCCAAGTGAGAGGGCACAAAGGAGCCGAACCCGTGATTAGTATCCATGCCTCACTCTTCTTTTTGTTTTTCCAGAAAAATAATGGTCTCTTGCTTGCGACATGTTCAGTTAGTTCCATATACAGCCCCTTCTGCCTTCTTTTATTCCTCGAGGATTTAGTCCAGTTCTACTTAATGAGACTTATTTCAGGCAGTTACGGACAAGGGTGCGCATGGGTGGGAAACATGAAACAGAGGATGCGCCCCTTCCAGCTCTGCAGGGTCTCAATCCGCATGGCCTCCCTGGCACAGCGCCAGTGTCCAGAAGCCCAGGCCAGACGCAGAGGGACCCGCCAGCCCAGCGCTGACACGTCTCAGCACAGCTGCGGTTTTCAATACAGGCTGCACGTCAGGCTTCTCCGTGCACACGTGCACAGTCATGTCCATCTCTTTACAAACCCATGGACTGTAAACCTCATCAGACTTCTCTGTCCACGGCATTTTTCAGGCAAGAATGCTAGAGTGGGGGCTTCCCCTGGTGGTCCAGTGGGTAAGGACACCGCCTTGCAGTGCAAGGGGCGCCGGTTCGATCCCTGGCCTGGGAAGATCCCATGTGCCGCAGAGCAGCTGGACTGATGTGTCCAATCACAGAGCCGGAGCTCTGGAGCGCACGTGCCCAGAGCCAGTGCTCTGCTGTGACAGACGCCACCGCGATGGGAGGCCCACAGGAGCCAAGGAACGAAGACGAATGAAAATAGAGAAATGAAAGACCAATAGAAGTGGCCCGCCCACTCCCCTCCCTCCCCAACCCGAGCCTCGCCCAAAGTACATAAATAAATCTTTAAAAAAAATAAGAATGCTAGAGTGGGTTGCCATGTCCTCCTCCAGGGGATCTTCCCAACACAGAGTTTGAACCTGCATCTCTTGCATTTGCAGGTGGATTCCTTACCAGTGAGCCACCTGGGAAGCCCAGGATTCTCTGGGGAGCCTAAATGCCAAAGCATGAGTAAATACACGAATGAAGGTGGCGAGTCCAAAGCTTTGTGGGGAGTGTCAGAGTAGGAGTCAGATATGAATTACAGAGATCAGATACCTCCCACTGCAGATTCCAGAAACTTCTCTCCCTTTTCTCAACCCTCAGAGTGCGATTCTTTCCCCACCACTCTCCCAAGTGAGAGGGCACAAAGGAGCCGAACCCGTGATTAGTATCCATGCCTCACTCTTCTTTTTGTTTTTCCAGAAAAATAATGGTCTCTTGCTTGCGACATGTTCAGTTAGTTCCATATACAGCCCCTTCTGCCTTCTTTTATTCCTCGAGGATTTAGTCCAGTTCTACTTAATGAGACTTATTTCAGGCAGTTACGGACAAGGGTGCGCATGGGTGGGAAACATGAAACAGAGGATGCGCCCCTTCCAGCTCTGCAGGGTCTCAATCCGCATGGCCTCCCTGGCACAGCGCCAGTGTCCAGAAGCCCAGGCCAGACGCAGAGGGACCCGCCAGCCCAGCGCTGACACGTCTCAGCACAGCTGCGGTTTTCAATACAGGCTGCACGTCAGGCTTCTCCGTGCACACGTGCACAGTCATGTCCATCTCTTTACAAACCCATGGACTGTAAACCTCATCAGACTTCTCTGTCCACGGCATTTTTCAGGCAAGAATGCTAGAGTGGGGGCTTCCCCTGGTGGTCCAGTGGGTAAGGACACCGCCTTGCAGTGCAAGGGGCGCCGGTTCGATCCCTGGCCTGGGAAGATCCCATGTGCCGCAGAGCAGCTGGACTGATGTGTCCAATCACAGAGCCGGAGCTCTGGAGCGCACGTGCCCAGAGCCAGTGCTCTGCTGTGACAGACGCCACCGCGATGGGAGGCCCACAGGAGCCAAGGAACGAAGACGAATGAAAATAGAGAAATGAAAGACCAATAGAAGTGGCCCGCCCACTCCCCTCCCTCCCCAACCCGAGCCTCGCCCAAAGTACATAAATAAATCTTTAAAAAAAATAAGAATGCTAGAGTGGGTTGCCATGTCCTCCTCCAGGGGATCTTCCCAACACAGAGTTTGAACCTGCATCTCTTGCATTTGCAGGTGGATTCCTTACCAGTGAGCCACCTGGGAAGCCCAGGATTCTCTGGGGAGCCTTGAAATGCCAAAGCCTGGGCTTCTCACAAATCAGTGAAATCAGAGCCTGCGGAGGGTGGGCCCGGTATAGGTTTTTTAAAGTTCCCAGGTGGTTCCCATGGGTACCCAGGTTGGGATCAGTAGATTAGAGGTGATGTACATAACCTGAATGACATCGCGCTTTCTAGGTATAACAATAATTAATAAATGGCATCTATACTATTAATATAACTATTACACTTTCATTATTCCTGCCCTTAACCTTATTTCTGCCAAGAAAAGGAGTCTGGTTATATTGGAGTTGTAAACAACAGAACACTTACACATGATTGCCACTGGCCTCTAAGCTGCTGGGTGAGACAGTGACAGTGGCCTGAAACAGCCAGTGAGCTGTGAAGACACCATCCTTTAAAACATGCGCGTGCGCTCCTGCAACTCCATGGTGTTACTTCTCACCCAGCACGCTTCACGCAGCCTGGGTCTGTGCCAAGGGGACCACTCCCAGTTGAAGAGCCCCGCACCCTCAGCTCCAGGCGTGGACGGCAGGCAGCTGTCTACTCTTACACTCCGAGTTACCTTTGCTCTGCAGTAGACAGATGAGTCACAGTTGGTCCCAGTAGGTCACTTAAAAAACAGCTCTGGGCCATCCTGCCTGGTGGCTTAGCCTGCTGAGACAATGGCCTTGGTGCCTATGAGGGAGCCATAAAGTTGGGTTTGACGCTCTTTAAACTTATCTTTGTTTGCTGACTGTTTGGCTAGAGGGACTGGTGTTGAGCTATTCCTGGTGTCTCTGGGCCCCGGATGATAAGCATAATGAGGTTCGTGAAAGGCAAGCAAGCAGCCGCTCACTAGTTGAAGCAATGGGTCAAGTAATGAGCACGGAGAATCGACATGTGTAGACAGCCTTCGAGTTCCACTCTGGATAAAAATTTATCACCTTTCTCCAGACTAAGTATGTTTTGGGTGTTGTTGGCAGAGGGGCATCCTGAAGGTTAAGGTTTCTACCTGTCCCATCCCTATCTGGGAGGCAGGGTAAGGCTAGCTTGGGCTTTAAGCCTGCTTATTTAAATTTCTCTCAAATATACCTTTTTTTTGTCTCCAAACAATCCAAGTTGGGGCCAGAATCAAAATTTCCCCCTTTAAAGGAAAAGGAACCTGCATCTCTTGCATTTGCAGGTTCTCTGAGCCACCAGGGAAGCCCAGGATTCTCTGGGGAGCCTTGAAATGCCAAAGCCTGGGCTTCTCACAAATCAGTGAAATCAGAGCCTGCGGAGGGTGGGCCCGGTATAGGTTTTTTAAAGTTCCCAGGTGGTTCCCATGGGTACCCAGGTTGGGATCAGTAGATTAGAGGTGATGTACATAACCTGAATGACATCGCGCTTTCTAGGTATAACAATAATTAATAAATGGCATCTATACTATTAATATAACTATTACACTTTCATTATTCCTGCCCTTAACCTTATTTCTGCCAAGAAAAGGAGTCTGGTTATATTGGAGTTGTAAACAACAGAACACTTACACATGATTGCCACTGGCCTCTAAGCTGCTGGGTGAGACAGTGACAGTGGCCTGAAACAGCCAGTGAGCTGTGAAGACACCATCCTTTAAAACATGCGCGTGCGCTCCTGCAACTCCATGGTGTTACTTCTCACCCAGCACGCTTCACGCAGCCTGGGTCTGTGCCAAGGGGACCACTCCCAGTTGAAGAGCCCCGCACCCTCAGCTCCAGGCGTGGACGGCAGGCAGCTGTCTACTCTTACACTCCGAGTTACCTTTGCTCTGCAGTAGACAGATGAGTCACAGTTGGTCCCAGTAGGTCACTTAAAAAACAGCTCTGGGCCATCCTGCCTGGTGGCTTAGCCTGCTGAGACAATGGCCTTGGTGCCTATGAGGGAGCCATAAAGTTGGGTTTGACGCTCTTTAAACTTATCTTTGTTTGCTGACTGTTTGGCTAGAGGGACTGGTGTTGAGCTATTCCTGGTGTCTCTGGGCCCCGGATGATAAGCATAATGAGGTTCGTGAAAGGCAAGCAAGCAGCCGCTCACTAGTTGAAGCAATGGGTCAAGTAATGAGCACGGAGAATCGACATGTGTAGACAGCCTTCGAGTTCCACTCTGGATAAAAATTTATCACCTTTCTCCAGACTAAGTATGTTTTGGGTGTTGTTGGCAGAGGGGCATCCTGAAGGTTAAGGTTTCTACCTGTCCCATCCCTATCTGGGAGGCAGGGTAAGGCTAGCTTGGGCTTTAAGCCTGCTTATTTAAATTTCTCTCAAATATACCTTTTTTTTTTTTGTCTCCAAACAATCCAAGTTGGGGCCAGAATCATCAAGAGCAGAATCATCCAAGGCATCACTAATGCCTCTTAGGAGGACCCCACGTTTCTTCTTGCCTCAAAGAGCAGTCAGAATGATGTTTTCTAATCTCAGATGGGATCATTTCCCTTCCCTACTTGAAACCCTCTAGCAATCTCCCCATCATTTTCTGGATCAAAGCTTGCCCTTTGACATGGCCTCCAAGCTGACATAAGAATCTGGCCACCATTCCACCCTTTTACCTCCTCTCCCTACCAGCTCTTTACTTTCCAGATCTTGGAACCACGAACTTTCATCTACCTGGAGCACTTTCTCAAGTACAGTTAATGCCTACAATCCTTTACTTCTCATTTCCTTAGGGAAGCCTTTCCTTCCTCTTCCTGTGAATTCCTGACACATAAATCCCTCCCATGAGTTTCCAATCCTAACACTTCTCAAGCTTTGTTGTTACCACTTGTCTAACCAGAATTTAAGCTCCGTTAAGGAGGGACTCCATTCACACCCCTGTCCGTGCCTCCCCCTTCTCTATTCTTAACATCTAGTGAGTGTACACATTTCAAATGAACCCTTTAAAGACTCGCCAAAGGAAGATCTTTGTAATCCCTTCAGCAGGTCCACCAGAAAAGGTCAAAGCAGTGGAGATGCCAAAGAAGCAGAATATCACTCAGGGAAGAAACAACACACACATGTCATTCTAAATAGCAACCAAAGAGCCATTAGCTCTAGGTTGTGTGAAATCCCTATAATATGTAAGGTACAATGTTAGATATTTTAAACAGCTTTGTTGAAATATAATTGATGTAAAAAACCAAAATCACTATGATATATATGTCACCTCATATTAGAAAAGGTATATTTTTAAAAAAGAAGACAAGTGTTGTCAAGGCTGCAGAGAAATTGAGAGCCTTGTGTACTCTTGGTGGGAATGTAAAATTGTGCTGCCTCTATTGAAAACGTGTAGGGGTTGCTCAGAAAAGTTTCAGTAGAACCACTATGTCATTCGCTGTTTAGTCGCTAAGTCATGTCCGACTCTGTGACATCATGGACTGTAGCCCGCCAGGCTCCTCTGTCCAGAGGATTCTCCAGGCAAGAATGCTGGAGTGGTTGCCAGCTCCTTCTCCAAGGGATCTACCCGATCCAGGGATCAAACCCGGGCCTCTCACTTTGGTAGATTCTTTACCATCTGAGCCACTCGAGAACTAGATGATTCAGCAATCCCACTTCAGGGTAGAGATTCAAAATAATGTTAGATATTTTACCTTAATGAAATATCCATTAAATTGGCCACTGTAATTATCTTCAAATAATTCTTTGCCAGACTATCAAAGGGTGAGACCATTGTTAATTACTAAGAAGAATGGGCATAACAGCTGACGTTTATTAGTACACACAGCGTACCAGGCACAACTATGCTACGAGGAAGGTGCTAGTATTACTCTCGTTTTGTGGATGAGGAAACCAAGAAGCAGAAGTCATTTGCCCAGTGTTACAGAGATGCTACCCCGAGATTTTATTTGAAATCAGACACTGCCATTCCAGGGCAGGCACCTGTTATGCTGTCTTCCTGTGGAACTGCCTGCCTACTGCCTTCTAGAACTTGGAGTTTCCCATGTTTACGAGCAAATATCATATGTTGGGGATGTGCAACAGACATCCTATCCTCCTTTCAAGAGGTAGAGTGATGGCTAACCTCAGAACACGAGGGCAAGGCTTCATTTATCAGGTACATGAATTATTTCTGAGGAGTTTATTGTATTATCAGTGACTAAAGAACTGATGCCATGAGGAAATACAAAGGTGTTTCATTACAGATGGTGTAATCTTTAACTTGATTTAAAGGGCTCGGAACTCTGTGGCTTCCCATCCATGTTTGTGACCCAGAACTGCACTGATGTGAAGGTGCTGTGTGACTTCAGGGAAGTGACTGTCCACCAACACCACCACAAGTGCTCTCGGCAGGAGCCAAGGAGGCCCGCGGGTTGGGCTGTTTCCACGCCAGCCTCCTGGTCTGGAGAACCTGCATGATGTTGCCTTCTCCGGGCGAAGGCAAGAGCACAATGGGAACATTATCACAGGCCTTTTCCCTTTAACTAAACTTCCTGTAAGGGGGATCTGCTGGTTTCTCTAGTTTTGTTGGCGCCACTTGCGTGCTTAGTGCAGACTCACTGCCACTGAGCAGGGTGGTTGGCCTGCTAATTACTAAAGGAATGCAGACACTCTGAGGGCTCAGTTGCTGACGGTCTTGTGACTATGACTATGTATTGATAGGTGTCCTCTTCCCCATGCTTTGCAGGCCTGGTTATCGGGGTCATACTGATTTCCACGAATAAAATCACTTGCTCTGTTGCTAAGGCGGTGACAATTCCTATTGTGATGAAGTCTTTCCAGTTTTCCTGAAAAAGAGATTACTCTACCACAAGGAGCTCAAAAATATTAGATATACTCTCTTTTTGATAATACCACATTTTAACAGAATTACTTTATAGACATTCTCATTTAATTTTTACAGCATCCTGATGTGTATTTACTGCTACTGTATGCACTGTAGAGATGACAATATTCAACACGCAGTGTTTGCTTGTTTGTTTCTAAGTGACCTACCACATGTCACACAATCAGGAAGCAGCAAAACTGGGGTCTAAACTCATGCAATTGATTTTAAGAGCCTATTTTAAGGTTTAACTAGTGTGCTGTGCTATTCTAGCTTACTTCCCTGTGTTCTTTTTGAGTTATTTTTTTCCCTTAAAGTTGGAGCCATGAATACCTGATTATTTGTTCATCACAAATATGGTCCAGAGTGACATCTTTTTCAGCGTTGTTGAATTTCTGTTACACATATTCTCAGTGACTAAAGAACTGATGCCATGAGGAAATACAAAGGTGTTTCATTACAGATGGTGTAATCTTTAACTTGATTTAAAGGGCTCGGAACTCTGTGGCTTCCCATCCATGTTTGTGACCCAGAACTGCACTGATGTGAAGGTGCTGTGTGACTTCAGGGAAGTGACTGTCCACCAACACCACCACAAGTGCTCTCGGCAGGAGCCAAGGAGGCCCGCGGGTTGGGCTGTTTCCACGCCAGCCTCCTGGTCTGGAGAACCTGCATGATGTTGCCTTCTCCGGGCGAAGGCAAGAGCACAATGGGAACATTATCACAGGCCTTTTCCCTTTAACTAAACTTCCTGTAAGGGGCATCTGCTGGTTTTCTCTAGTTTTGTTGGCGCCACTTGCGTGCTTAGTGCAGACTCACTGCCACTGAGCAGGGTGGTTGGCCTGCTAATTACTAAAGGAATGCAGACACTCTGAGGGCTCAGTTGCTGACGGTCTTGTGACTATGACTATGTATTGGATAGGTGTCCTCTTCCCCATGCTTTGCAGGCCTGGTTATCGGGGTCATACTGATTTCCACGAATAAAATCACTTGCTCTGTTGCTAAGGCGGTGACAATTCCTATTGTGATGAAGTCTTTCCAGTTTTCCTGAAAAAGAGATTACTCTACCACAAGGAGCTCAAAAATATTAGATATACTCTCTTTTTGATAATACCACATTTTAACAGAATTACTTTATAGACATTCTCATTTAATTTTTACAGCATCCTGATGTGTATTTACTGCTACTGTATGCACTGTAGAGATGACAATATTCAACACGCAGTGTTTGCTTGTTTGTTTCTAAGTGACCTACCACATGTCACACAATCAGGAAGCAGCAAAACTGGGGTCTAAACTCATGCAATTGATTTTAAGAGCCTATTTTAAGGTTTAACTAGTGTGCTGTGCTATTCTAGCTTACTTCCCTGTGTTCTTTTTGAGTTATTTTTTTCCCTTAAAGTTGGAGCCATGAATACCTGATTATTTGTTCATCACAAATATGGTCCAGAGTGACATCTTTTTCAGCGTTGTTGAATTTCTGTTACACATATTCTCTCTCCACACCCAGCACACAGGACTATGCCCACATATACCCGCCAAAGTCAGGCATATAAACTCTGATGCATTTTCCATTTCGTAGAATCAAATTGTTTTCTTTCCCATACATAATCACCTTACCAATTTTTTCAAGGTGACCTAAAACATATTCCTAAGCCTTTTTGGAAGTTAGGGTGACCTTTTGGAAAAGAGAGAAGCTTCCCTGAAAAGCATATGAGATTCCAGGTGAAGTATATACAGGATCCAGAGAGGCGGTCAGACAGTGCTGTGTCTTCATACAGCGTGAAATAACATCTGAAACCTTAAGGGTGGTTTCACTTCACCTTGGAAACTAACCACATGACAAACTGGGTTGGATACACACACGCTCGGCATCTCTAGAAGCAGAAGCCGAGCGGATTTCCTGCTGTGACCGTAGCCGGGCAGAGGCAGACGACACGGCAAGCAAGAGGCCCGAGCCGAGCCTCCGCCTCACTCCTCACGGCCCTGCGGCCCAGGCTGCTGGAGCCCCTGCCTGTTGGAGTCTCGGCTTTTATTTCGTCAGCATGAGCCTTGCATTACCGCTCTCTTGCCAGACTCTCCGGAGGGCCCAGTGAACGAGCACGGGAAAGCCACCTGGCACGGCGACTAGCTCACAACAGGCCCTCGTGAAAAGTGAAACCTTAGCTAATGTGTTAGCGAGGCTCCTCAGTATTCCTGGAAGTGCCTAGATAGTCTCCCTGCAAGCCAACTGGTCAACATGAGCACGTGGCCGGGTCTCAGGTCCCCAGATGTCCAGAGGTATTCCAGAGGTGAAGTTTCAAGCACACTGCAATGAAGCAGCAAAGAACATAATGGAAAAAGAAGGGATTTAAAGACTGTCAGTGAAACAAAGAGGTAGTTGCTAAGAAACACTGGTTTCTTGAAAGTTAATTAAGTTAACCATTTTTACAGTTGGACTACTTAAGGTTAGAAAGAGTGAGGATAGATAAAGGCTACTGATCATTTTATGACAGGACAAAAGAATATAAATCATAAAAAGTGTTATAGAATACGACCTATTTTCCCTACTTCAGGACAGTGACTACCACGTGGACAGAACCCAGAGAAAACACTTTAACAACACTGTTCGTGGAACAGAATTCCTGTAACGTTATCATCACAGGCTCTCTACCAGGGCAGAGAGACAGTTTGGTTATAATAACAGGCTCCACTTTCTAAAGGCGACTTGTGCAAGGGCCTTCTGAAGAGTCACACTTGTCTTTTAAAGACAGGTGTTGACGAGTGCCCTGAGGAATCACCTTTGGCGCGCGTGTGCGACTCAGACTCAAGCCCCTCAAGGCCTGTGGTGCGTTCCCTGAGTAAAGGAAACCTCTCCTACGTGTCATGCTGTTGGAATGGAAAAAACATTTTACTTTTCACTAAGCTGGATATTATTTTGAGGGGCAGTCCCCATTCCTTCATGTCTGTCCTTCTAGCCCTTTGCCTTCTTCCTCTCCATGGATCCAGGTCTCAACCCAAGCCGGAGCAAACCTGCTGTGACCGTAGCCGGGCAGAGGCAGACGACACGGCAAGCAAGAGGCCCGAGCCGAGCCTCCGCCTCACTCCTCACGGCCCTGCGGCCCAGGCTGCTGGAGCCCCTGCCTGTTGGAGTCTCGGCTTTTATTTCGTCAGCATGAGCCTTGCATTACCGCTCTCTTGCCAGACTCTCCGGAGGGCCCAGTGAACGAGCACGGGAAAGCCACCTGGCACGGCGACTAGCTCACAACAGGCCCTCGTGAAAAGTGAAACCTTAGCTAATGTGTTAGCGAGGCTCCTCAGTATTCCTGGAAGTGCCTAGATAGTCTCCCTGCAAGCCAACTGGTCAACATGAGCACGTGGCCGGGTCTCAGGTCCCCAGATGTCCAGAGGTATTCCAGAGGTGAAGTTTCAAGCACACTGCAATGAAGCAGCAAAGAACATAATGGAAAAAAGAAGGGATTTAAAGACTGTCAGTGAAACAAAGAGGTAGTTGCTAAGAAACACTGGTTTCTTGAAAGTTAATTAAGTTAACCATTTTTACAGTTGGACTACTTAAGGTTAGAAAGAGTGAGGATAGATAAAGGCTACTGATCATTTTATGACAGGACAAAAGAATATAAATCATAAAAAGTGTTATAGAATACGACCTATTTTCCCTACTTCAGGACAGTGACTACCACGTGGACAGAACCCAGAGAAAACACTTTAACAACACTGTTCGTGGAACAGAATTCCTGTAACGTTATCATCACAGGCTCTCTACCAGGGCAGAGAGACAGTTTGGTTATAATAACAGGCTCCACTTTCTAAAGGCGACTTGTGCAAGGGCCTTCTGAAGAGTCACACTTGTCTTTTAAAGACAGGTGTTGACGAGTGCCCTGAGGAATCACCTTTGGCGCGCGTGTGCGACTCAGACTCAAGCCCCTCAAGGCCTGTGGTGCGTTCCCTGAGTAAAGGAAACCTCTCCTACGTGTCATGCTGTTGGAATGGAAAAAACATTTTACTTTTCACTAAGCTGGATATTATTTTGAGGGGCAGTCCCCATTCCTTCATGTCTGTCCTTCTAGCCCTTTGCCTTCTTCCTCTCCATGGATCCACCGAGGCTCCTGCCGAACGCATTAACAGAACCTATGCCCCCAGTATCCTGGACTTCCAAAGAGGGTATTTTTGCTGGTATGGTGTACAGTGTACTAGAAGAAGGTGAGAGATGATTCTAGACCTCCACAGCTGTTTAACTCCTGGAAAACTGTCATGAAATAAAGCAAGGCTGGAGGGGGACGCTCTGTGTCAGCAACCGAGGCCCAAGACCAAGCACACTGCTTAGCAGGAGCGAGATGACCGGCAGAACACACAGCCCCGCGCACCTATGGCAACGCACCTGCACCGCTGTCGGTCCTCTTGTCACGGCAGATGCAGGACTGGGAGCAAGCTGTCACCCTGCCTATACAGAAAACAGAGAGAACAGACCTCAACTATCTCTGAGAGGACTCGTTCATTCACTAAATACAAACTGAGCGCGTGTCAGTGGGCAAAGGTCTGCACGAGCTGCTGTGCTGACCAGAGCAGGGCCGGGGGAAAGGCAAGTGTGGTACGAGCTCGAAGGACATTTAGAGACACCAAAACACTCGAGAACCCTGATAAATAACACACTAATGCAATATTTTCCTTAAAAATCAAAATTAATGCAAAAATCTATGATGAACACCATATCAAAATGTCCAAAATAAGACAGAAGCAGTAACAATGCTGGATCACAGTGAAACCTGAGGACAAAGGAAGAATCTGAAAGGAAAATGAAAGGAAAAATACTGATCTAGTCTTTACTGAAATTTTTGATATTTGTTCATCAGTCATTTTTACACTAATTTTTACTTTTAAACTGTGATGTAATTTTGTTATTTATTGTGACTGGATTTTTTTGGGGGGGGGGTGCTTAAATTCTGCATCTGAGGCAAAGGCCTCAACCATCTCACAGCCTGTTGGGGATCTTAAAAATCCCTTATCCCTTCAAAAAAAGATACATGCAAGTAGAAAAGTTATGGGGAAGCATCCGGAGCTAAGACGAAAGAGAGCCTGTTTCCACCGCAGGGGTGAGTGAAGGCTCTGGACAAGCTTGTGTCTCCAGAGGACTCTACCATTCTTTAGCGTTAACAGAAACATCCCAGAGACCCAATCACACTTTTAAGTGAAGCAAGAAGCACTACTAGGTCAGAATAAGGGAAGGGAAAGCACAGGCTATAAACGGAGGAGGCACGCTATGTGTGTTTATACAGCAGAGGGTGTGTCTGGGAGCCCTCCCTGTGGCAAGGGAGGGCGCCTTGCAAGGATGGATTCACTGTACAGCACCCTTATAAAATCAAGGCCCCCTTCTCCAGCTGTGGGAACAGAAACCAGAAGCCAGTGTGTGCAAGTGGGTGCATAGATCATGCTTGCAAATGGTGAAGGAGACACCTTGCACCTAAAAGGTGTCTTCATTCAGCGAGTAGCCTCACCTCAAGGACTGGTTTCTGAATCAGCAAGCAGAATTCTGTTGTGCTCAAGATCCAGGTGAATGTCCACACCAATGACGCGGAATACCAAACCTTTATTAGGCATAAAACACAGAAGAGAAAGCATGAATTTAAAATCATGTAAAAATTGTATCTTAGAAGAAATCAGAGCTTAGCTGGAGGGCTTCACTCTGAATCCTGTGATGCATTCCGGTTCCATCATCCTTTACTGACCACAGGTTCAGAAACACAGATTTCAGAAGGTTGTTTTCACCTAGTTCTCCTTTGAGTGAGCAGAATCATTCGTGAATCTATACCAACCCAGACCAAAAGGGGCAGATTGCTGGCAAAGAGACGGCACTCAGTATGCAAAATGAAAGAGAATATTTAAAATTATTATTAGAGGTCACCTAATGCACAAAATGTCTAGCCTGGATGGCTTGGGGGAAAACTGGTACAGGTTACCATAAGCAATTCTTTGTTGAAATAATAAATGGATAACACAAGACCTGCAGTTAATTTGCTCACAATCCTATAATATTTAATTGAGATAGGGAGAATAAAGCCACCCAAACATGAAATCTATGGCATTCAATGCCCTTAAAAGATGTTCACATTCTTCTTCCAAAAGGAGTTAATAGTTTTTGCCTTCAGTTTGATGGATTTAATACCTAGGTCATTAAAAGCATTTACCTCACTTAGAAGCCCTACTTTATCAGAAACCTAAATGATAAAAGTAACCAACCAGAAAAACCATCTATTTAAAGTGCCAAAAAAAAAAAAAAATTAGGCCTGAAGCATTAATTTACTTAGTTTTTTTTTTTTTTTTTTTTTGACCTCTGTATTATTATTATTATCATGATTTATTTGTTTTCATCCATCTTCATTCTTTGGCCTGTATGGGCCTCCCATCGCAGTGGCCTCCCTTGGTGTAGAGGACCGGCTCTGGGTGCATGCGCTCCAGAGTGCTGGCTCGTAATTGGATACACCCGTCCAGCTGCTCTGCAGCATGTGGGATCTTCCCGGGCCAGGGATTGAACCAGTGCCCCTTGCACTGCAGCGTGGACTCACCACCCACTGGACCACTTGTGAAACCCCGAATTTACTTACTTTTAACACAGAGTCAGGAAATAGGTTTCCACAGACGTCAAGGATATGAGTTTTAAAAGGACATGTTGGCAAGACTTAGTCTGCGGGCTTTCAGATGCTGTAGTGCTGTGGAATTCCTTCTCTTGGGGAGGTATATCTGCTCCCATAGCATATAAAACAGATCAAAAGGAGCTACCCTGACTGAAGTGCAAGGGGCTAGAAATCTCAAACCAAGACTTCCGCCAACAAGTGAAGCCAGATCTTTAAAAAGAAGTCCTTGAAGGGAAAAAAAAAAAAAAAAATCATGGAGGAAATAGATGCCCAGCACGTTCAGATGATTTGTTCAAAGCCACACAGCTGGAAGGGACGAGTTTGGGATGCAGCTTCTGACCCCACGTCCCTGCTTTTCCCAGGGTGCCCACAGACACGACGCCAAGTCCGGACAGAGCCACAGCCCACTGCGGGGTGCTGTGCCCATGCCGTGGTCTTGCCCTAACTTGACTGAGGTCCATGTCCTCCAGCTCTGTTTATAACAGGGCCGTCCTTGGTGACTGTGAGGCACACTGGGCGTTTTGGTGGCCCCAGGGGGCTGATGCTCTTCAAGACGCCCAGCCTCCTCGGGAGGGAGGGGCTCTCGCCATAGGCCTGTGAAGCACTGCCCTGGCAACACTGGCTGGGACCTCAGGGCTCTGCAGTGCAGCTCGCCACTCCTCCAAGGAAGGAGAAGACGGTGTGATCGGGTTCTAACCATGCCCTGTGCCAAAAAAATAATTTAGGCCTGAAGCATTAATTTACTTAGTTTTTTTTTTTTTTTTTTTTTGACCTCTGTATTATTATTATTATCATGATTTATTTGTTTTCATCCATCTTCATTCTTTGGCCTGTATGGGCCTCCCATCGCAGTGGCCTCCCTTGGTGTAGAGGACCGGCTCTGGGTGCATGCGCTCCAGAGTGCTGGCTCGTAATTGGATACACCCGTCCAGCTGCTCTGCAGCATGTGGGATCTTCCCGGGCCAGGGATTGAACCAGTGCCCCTTGCACTGCAGCGTGGACTCACCACCCACTGGACCACTTGTGAAACCCCGAATTTACTTACTTTTAACACAGAGTCAGGAAATAGGTTTCCACAGACGTCAAGGATATGAGTTTTAAAAGGACATGTTGGCAAGACTTAGTCTGCGGGCTTTCAGATGCTGTAGTGCTGTGGAATTCCTTCTCTTGGGGAGGTATATCTGCTCCCATAGCATATAAAACAGATCAAAAGGAGCTACCCTGACTGAAGTGCAAGGGGCTAGAAATCTCAAACCAAGACTTCCGCCAACAAGTGAAGCCAGATCTTTAAAAGAAGTCCTTGAAGGGAAAAAAAAAAAAAAAATCATGGAGGAAATAGATGCCCAGCACGTTCAGATGATTTGTTCAAAGCCACACAGCTGGAAGGGACGAGTTTGGGATGCAGCTTCTGACCCCACGTCCCTGCTTTTCCCAGGGTGCCCACAGACACGACGCCAAGTCCGGACAGAGCCACAGCCCACTGCGGGGTGCTGTGCCCATGCCGTGGTCTTGCCCTAACTTGACTGAGGTCCATGTCCTCCAGCTCTGTTTATAACAGGGCCGTCCTTGGTGACTGTGAGGCACACTGGGCGTTTTGGTGGCCCCAGGGGGCTGATGCTCTTCAAGACGCCCAGCCTCCTCGGGAGGGAGGGGGCTCTCTCGCCATAGGCCTGTGAAGCACTGCCCTGGCAACACTGGCTGGGACCTCAGGGCTCTGCAGTGCAGCTCGCCACTCCTCCAGAGAAAACGAAGGAAGGAGAAGACGGTGTGATCGGGTTCTAACCATGCCCTGTGCCAATGATGCACTGCCTCCTAGCACCTGTTCTCTATCTGACATATACACCCTGGGAAGGGCTGAGTGCTCAGCAGGGTCAGCAGACATGAGGCTATGTAATTTCCACGCCACCCAGTTCTCTTCAGCATCTGTTTGGCCAAATCTCCACTCTAAATGCTGTGGTGAAAATAAATGAAATTGAATAAGGTCATGAACAAGTGCCTGATCAGTGCTGTCAGAGGCAGACCAACCAGTGTCACCAGAGCAAGGGGAGGCTTCAGGAGAGGGGTAGCTGGACTGCCTTAAAAAACGAGTAGGTTTCAACAAGCGGAGAAAGAAAAAGGAGACATTCGAGTCTCAAAAACAACAGATGGGACACTGGGACAATTTCCCTATCAAAGTGGGAAAATTCAAGCCTTGCTGTAAAATGAGGTATGCCTGTTTTCATGCTTAAGACAAGATGTTAGCCACTCACTGGGCGCCTGGCCCTGTGGTAGGTGCTGGGGATGCAAAGGTAAGTGATCGTCTAGAAGTAGGAAAGGCACATAAAGAAACGGCTGGGGCTTCCCCTGGTGGTCCAGTGGATAAAGACACCGCCTTGCAGTGCAGGGGGCGCCGGTTCGATCCCTGGCCTGGGAAGATCCCATGTGCCGCGGAGCGGCTGGACTGATGTGTCCAATTGCTGCGCCGGAGCTCTGGAGCGCATGCGCCCAGAGCCGGCGCCTGCAACGACAGACGCCATGGCGATGGGAAGCCCACAGGAGCCAAAGAACAAAGACGGATGAAAATAGAGAATGAAAGACCAGTAGGTGGCCCGCCTGCTCCATCTCCCCCTTGCCCATGCGGGTGCTGTGCCCATGCCGTGGTCTTGCCCTAACTTGACTGAGGTCCATGTCCTCCAGCTCTGTTTATAACAGGGCCGTCCTTGGTGACTGTGAGGCACACTGGGCGTTTTGGTGGCCCCATGGGGCTGATGCTCTTCAAGACGCCCAGCCTCCTCGGGAGGGAGGGGCCTCTCGCCATAGGCCTGTGAAGCACTGCCCTGGCAACACTGGCTGGGACCTCAGGGCTCTGCAGTGCAGCTCGCCACTCCTCCAGAGAAAACGAAGGAAGGAGAAGACGGTGTGATCGGGTTCTAACCATGCCCTGTGCCAATGATGCACTGCCTCCTAGCACCTGTTCTCTATCTGACATATACACCCTGGGAAGGGCTGAGTGCTCAGCAGGGTCAGCAGACATGAGGCTATGTAATTTCCACGCCACCCAGTTCTCTTCAGCATCTGTTTGGCCAAATCTCCACTCTAAATGCTGTGGTGAAAATAAATGAAATTGAATAAGGTCATGAACAAGTGCCTGATCAGTGCTGTCAGAGGCAGACCAACCAGTGTCACCAGAGCAAGGGGAGGCTTCAGGAGAGGGGTAGCTGGACTGCCTTAAAAAACGAGTAGGTTTCAACAAGCGGAGAAAGAAAAAGGAGACATTCGAGTCTCAAAAACAACAGATGGGACACTGGGACAATTTCCCTATCAAAGTGGGAAAATTCAAGCCTTGCTGTAAAATGAGGTATGCCTGTTTTCATGCTTAAGACAAGATGTTAGCCACTCACTGGGCGCCTGGCCCTGTGGTAGGTGCTGGGGATGCAAAGGTAAGTGATCGTCTAGAAGTAGGAAAGGCACATAAAGAAACGGCTGGGGCTTCCCCTGGTGGTCCAGTGGATAAAGACACCGCCTTGCAGTGCAGGGGGCGCCGGTTCGATCCCTGGCCTGGGAAGATCCCATGTGCCGCGGAGCGGCTGGACTGATGTGTCCAATTGCTGCGCCGGAGCTCTGGAGCGCATGCGCCCAGAGCCGGCGCTCTGCAACGACAGACGCCATGGCGATGGGAAGCCCACAGGAGCCAAAGAACAAAGACGGATGAAAATAGAGAAATGAAAGACCAGTGGAGGTGGCCCGCCTGCTCCCCACTCTCCCCAACCCGACCTCTGCCCAAAATAAAGAAATAAATCTTTAAAAAAAAAAAAAGAAAAGAAAGAAACGGCTGTCAGTACTATGACTGAAAGCTAAAAGTTAGGGTGATCAACTCCATATGGCACGTAGGAATCCTTCCAGGCATGAGGTGGAGGGGGCACCAAAGCTTAAGATTTAAGAACACAAGACTACTGGGCCAGGGTCATGATGAGAGCTGCATTTCAGCAAGAACACCTTCCCTGGGTTGTGTGCAGTGATTTGGAGAGAGGAGCAACTAGAGACATGGATCCTGACTGGAGGTCACTGCACAGTCCAGAAAAGAGATGATGAGGGTAATGGCAACAGTGATGGAAAGGAAGCCATGGGTGGACTCGGCTGGTCCAAGTGCTGAATAAGATCAGGCAATGCATCGTAACCACCTACAACAAAGTCTGGGATTCCCCGCTGGCTCCGTGGTCAAAGCATCTGCCTGCCAATGAGGGAGACAGAGGTTTGATCCCTGAGTTGGGAGGCTCCTCTGGAGAAGGCAATGGCAGCCCACTCCAGTATTCTAGCCTGGGAAATCCCAAGGACAGAGGAGCTCGGCAGGCTACAGTCCATAGAGTTGAAAAGAGTCAGACACAACCTGGCGACGAAGCAACAACAGACAACAAAGTCTAATTCATATGATGAATCTATGAGCCTGAAGCTATGTCTATGTCTCTGCTAGCCATGTAGGAGTGCCGCCAAGCACTGATACAATCAGACAGTCTGCCTTACAGAACGTTCCCTGTCCCTCTCATTTAAAAATAAGTCCTACATGAGTAAACCCTCCTTCTAAATATATCCCTTTTAAACGCATCTCCTGGTATTCAAACTAAGACTCTTTACCTATCCCTCCACTCTTAGTATCCAAAGTAAATAAAATATTTCCAAACATTTGTGGGAAATAGGACAGTGATTTTCACATATCTGAAGATTTAATCATTAGTCTTAGATCTATTTTTTTTGTGTAAATGGATTTGAGGAATGGATGAGGAAAGAGAAACACAGGCACCAGCTGTCTATTATACTTTGGCTGAGGCAGAGGGTAAGGCTGGAAAGCTCATTGAGATCACACGGCAAAGTTTATTAGGGGTCATGAGGAGCAGTTTGCACTGGATCTTGGTAACTATTAAGGATTCTGTTACAATAAAACTATTTTAAAGGATTTAAAATAACTGTGTTTTGGGAGCTCTCTTCTGGCAACAATGAAATAAAAGGTTTATAAGGGAAAGAGAAAAGAAGCAGGGAACAAGTGGACAGACAAAGGTCCTGAAGTAGTACAATAACGGCTTGAACTAAGGCTGGAGATAAAGGAACAGACATGACAGAAAGAGTGAAGTGTGAGGGGACACTAAAACGGCCCTGAGCTAGCTCAGGATGCGCCTGGCCCTGGATGGTTCTAGTTAGTCCTAGAGACGGAAAGAGAACACAGAAGGGATCCTCAGAAAAAAGGAAAAAGAGACAAAATTGCAGAATTACCCTTCAGAAATGTGTTGACATATATACCCACAATACCTGCTTCATTTAGATTTTAAATGCACCACAGTATCAGCTCTTTGGTATCTCGCAGATAGTTTATTACAAATAATGACGGAGGTGCTAAAGTTAGCAAAATACACGTTTTTTTTATAAATGAGCATAGTTTCAAAGTTATGATTCTAATAACCACAGTATTCACATTCTGACAGGCCTGCTGAAGTGGAAGAGAAAAGGGTGTAGACGTAACAGATTTCTTACAGCCCTGTGTATACTCATGGGAGCGTGTCATTCATTAGAACAAAACACACCGTTTATTTCATACAGGGAAAGCTAGAGAAGCACTGTTTTAAGAGATCAGAGCCTTGTTTTCCTCTGACTACAGTCAGTGTTTAGTGGACAAGTAAGAAATAAGCCTCTGACTACCAGCTCATTTAAAAATAGTAAACCCTCAATCTTAAGCCCGATTTTCACCTATCCCTCCACTCTTAGTATCCAAAGTAAATAAAATATTTCCAAACATTTGTGGGAAATAGGACAGTGATTTTCACATATCTGAAGATTTAATCATTAGTCTTAGATCTATTTTTTTTGTGTAAATGGATTTGAGGAATGGATGAGGAAAGAGAAACACAGGCACCAGCTGTCTATTATACTTTGGCTGAGGCAGAGGGTAAGGCTGGAAAGCTCATTGAGATCACACGGCAAAGTTTATTAGGGGTCATGAGGAGCAGTTTGCACTGGATCTTGGTAACTATTAAGGATTCTGTTACAATAAAACTATTTTAAAGGATTTAAAATAACTGTGTTTTGGGAGCTCTCTTCTGGCAACAATGAAATAAAAGGTTTATAAGGGAAAGAGAAAAGAAGCAGGGAACAAGTGGACAGACAAAGGTCCTGAAGTAGTACAATAACGGCTTGAACTAAGGCTGGAGATAAAGGAACAGACATGACAGAAAGAGTGAAGTGTGAGGGGACACTAAAACGGCCCTGAGCTAGCTCAGGATGCGCCTGGCCCTGGATGGTTCTAGTTAGTCCTAGAGACGGAAAGAGAACACAGAAGGGATCCTCAGAAAAAAGGAAAAAGAGACAAAATTGCAGAATTACCCTTCAGAAATGTGTTGACATATATACCCACAATACCTGCTTCATTTAGATTTTAAATGCACCACAGTATCAGCTCTTTGGTATCTCGCAGATAGTTTATTACAAATAATGACGGAGGTGCTAAAGTTAGCAAAATACACGTTTTTATAAATGAGCATAGTTTCAAAGTTATGATTCTAATAACCACAGTATTCACATTCTGACAGGCCTGCTGAAGTGGAAGAGAAAAGGGTGTAGACGTAACAGATTTCTTACAGCCCTGTGTATACTCATGGGAGCGTGTCATTCATTAGAACAAAACACACCGTTTATTTCATACAGGGAAAGCTAGAGAAGCACTGTTTTAAGAGATCAGAGCCTTGTTTTCCTCTGACTACAGTCAGTGTTTAGTGGACAAGTAAGAAATAAGCTCTCTGTGACTCAGTTTCTTCCAGAATGAGGATAAGAGTAGCACCCTCAGAAGATGGTGGTGGGGACTGGAAGGGATGATGGGTGCCAAGCGGCCAGCATGGCTCTAACAACAGGAGCTGCTCAACAGCTGAGGAAAGGATTCTCTCAGGCCTCCCAGCCCCTCCCCCAGAACTGGGATCCACGTCAGGCTCTAGGCTACCAGGGGATGTGAAAGTTCACAGTCAGTAAAACAAGTTCATCCAAACTGAAAAAAAGAGAAAGACTTTAGATACCGCTTTGAGGAGAAAAAGTGTTTCTCTTTCAACTAATATGAATATATTTAATATCTGAGATGTTAGCTAAATCTACACTTAATACTGTGTCAAAACTTTTTCAAGCAATTACAGACCAGACATTGAGAAATAAAGACTTCTGCAGATATGCTTGCTCAGTCCCACTAATCTGGTAGACTTTCTGCTCAGAGATTAACTGTAAGGGTTTCATTTCACACTTTACCATTTAAAAGGGTCTGTGGTTAGCCTAATGCAAATAGCATAACTATTTCCTATTTGGTTTTCCATTTCTATAAATACTATATAAGATACAGCATTATTCCCCATGTAAGCTATAATCAATCATTATAATTTTTCTGTGTGAATTTGTTATACAAATGACCCACGGAGACATCTGTTTCTAACCAGTTGTGTGACCTTAGAAAATTCACTTTTCTTTCCTGATTGCAAGTCTTCAGCTAAGCAAATAGCTTTAATAATGTCCTATTGTTATGAAAATTTATTGTTGGAAGGACTCAGATATATACATAAATTTCCTAGCATAATCCTCTACCTGACTTCCTATGATAAAGCAAGGTGACAATAATTAAGGTTTTGAATGTGCCAGAATGCTTCTAAATGCTTTATGCACACTAACTCACTTAATGTTATCACTATGATTATCTCCATTTTACAGAAGAAGAAACTGAGGCACAGGGATGTTAAGGAACTATGAGTCACTTAAAGTAATTTGTAGTTCAATCTTGGACAGAATTGATCATAGTTAGGCCTTGTTTTAAGAGATCAGAGCCTTGTTTTCCTCTGACTACAGTCAGTGTTTAGTGGACAAGTAAGAAATAAGCTCTCTGTGACTCAGTTTCTTCCAGAATGAGGATAAGAGTAGCACCCTCAGAAGATGGTGGTGGGGACTGGAAGGGATGATGGGTGCCAAGCGGCCAGCATGGCTCTAACAACAGGAGCTGCTCAACAGCTGAGGAAAGGATTCTCTCAGGCCTCCCAGCCCCTCCCCCAGAACTGGGATCCACGTCAGGCTCTAGGCTACCAGGGGATGTGAAAGTTCACAGTCAGTAAAACAAGTTCATCCAAACTGAAAAAAAGAGAAAGACTTTAGATACCGCTTTGAGGAGAAAAAGTGTTTCTCTTTCAACTAATATGAATATATTTAATATCTGAGATGTTAGCTAAATCTACACTTAATACTGTGTCAAAACTTTTTCAAGCAATTACAGACCAGACATTGAGAAATAAAGACTTCTGCAGATATGCTTGCTCAGTCCCACTAATCTGGTAGACTTTCTGCTCAGAGATTAACTGTAAGGGTTTCATTTCACACTTTACCATTTAAAAGGGTCTGTGGTTAGCCTAATGCAAATAGCATAACTATTTCCTATTTGGTTTTCCATTTCTATAAATACTATATAAGATACAGCATTATTCCCCATGTAAGCTATAATCAATCATTATAATTTTTCTGTGTGAATTTGTTATACAAATGACCCACGGAGACATCTGTTTCTAACCAGTTGTGTGACCTTAGAAAATTCACTTTTCTTTCCTGATTGCAAGTCTTCAGCTAAGCAAATAGCTTTAATAATGTCCTATTGTTATGAAAATTTATTGTTGGAAGGACTCAGATATATACATAAATTTCCTAGCATAATCCTCTACCTGACTTCCTATGATAAAGCAAGGTGACAATAATTAAGGTTTTGAATGTGCCAGAATGCTTCTAAATGCTTTATGCACACTAACTCACTTAATGTTATCACTATGATTATCTCCATTTTACAGAAGAAGAAACTGAGGCACAGGGATGTTAAGGAACTTGCATGAGGTCACTTAGAAGTAAGTTTGGTCAAGTTCAGATCATTGGTACCAGAAGTTGCATTCATATGCTCTATGGCCCTTGCTACAGTTTAGGTTCATGATTTTTAACACTTTTGGGTGATTTCATATCTGTAATCCATTCACACCAGGTGGCTAAAGTACTGGAGCTTCAGCTTCAGCACCAGTCCTTCTAATGAATATTCAGGGCTGATTTCCTTCAGAAATAACTGCTTTGATCTCTTTGTGCTCCAAAGGACTCTCAAGAGTCTTCTCCAGCACCACAATTTGAAATGATCAATTCTTAGGTCCCCAGCCTTCTTTATGATCCAACTTTCACATCTGATATATGACTGCTGGGAAACCATAGCTCTGAGCATATGGACATCTGTGGTAAAGTGATGTCTCTGCTTTTTAATTTCCTGTCTAGATTTGTCATAGCTTTGCTTTCAAGAAGCAAGTGTCTCTTAATTGCATGGTTGCAGTCATTGTCCACAGTGATCTTGGAGCCCAAGAAAATAAAATGTCACTGCTTTCATTTTTTCCTCTTCTATTTACCATGAAGTGATGGGACTAGATACCATGATCTTTCTTTTTTTAATGTTGAGTTTCAAGTTGGCTTTTTCATTCTCCCCTTTCTCCCTCATCAAGAGGCTCTTTCGTTTCTCTTCATTTTCTGCCATTGTAGTGGTATCATCTGCATATCTGAGGCTGTCGATATTTCTTCTGGCAATCTTTACTCCAGCTTGTAATTCATATAGTCTGGCATTTCACATGACATACTCTGCATATAGGTTAAACAAGCACAGTGACAATAAACAGTCTTGACGTACTCTTTTCCCAATTTAGAACCAGTCAGTTGTTCTGTGTAAGGTTGCTTGTTGACCAGCATACAATTTTTTCAGGAGACAGGTAAGGTGGTCTGGTACTCCCATTTCTTTAAGAATTTCCCAGCTTGTTGTGATCCATACAAAGCAGATGCTTCTAAATGCTTTATGCACACTAACTCACTTAATGTTATCACTATGATTATCTCCATTTTACAGAAGAAGAAACTGAGGCACAGGGATGTTAAGGAACTTGCATGAGGTCACTTAGAAGTAAGTTTGGTCAAGTTCAGATCATTGGTACCAGAAGTTGCATTCATATGCTCTATGGCCCTTGCTACAGTTTAGGTTCATGATTTTTAACACTTTTGGGTGATTTCATATCTGTAATCCATTCACACCAGGTGGCTAAAGTACTGGAGCTTCAGCTTCAGCACCAGTCCTTCTAATGAATATTCAGGGCTGATTTCCTTCAGAAATAACTGCTTTGATCTCTTTGTGCTCCAAAGGACTCTCAAGAGTCTTCTCCAGCACCACAATTTGAAATGATCAATTCTTAGGTCCCCAGCCTTCTTTATGATCCAACTTTCACATCTGATATATGACTGCTGGGAAACCATAGCTCTGAGCATATGGACATCTGTGGTAAAGTGATGTCTCTGCTTTTTAATTTCCTGTCTAGATTTGTCATAGCTTTGCTTTCAAGAAGCAAGTGTCTCTTAATTGCATGGTTGCAGTCATTGTCCACAGTGATCTTGGAGCCCAAGAAAATAAAATGTCACTGCTTTCATTTTTTCCTCTTCTATTTACCATGAAGTGATGGGACTAGATACCATGATCTTTCTTTTTTTAATGTTGAGTTTCAAGTTGGCTTTTTCATTCTCCCCTTTCTCCCTCATCAAGAGGCTCTTTCGTTTCTCTTCATTTTCTGCCATTGTAGTGGTATCATCTGCATATCTGAGGCTGTCGATATTTCTTCTGGCAATCTTTACTCCAGCTTGTAATTCATATAGTCTGGCATTTCACATGACATACTCTGCATATAGGTTAAACAAGCACAGTGACAATAAACAGTCTTGACGTACTCTTTTCCCAATTTAGAACCAGTCAGTTGTTCTGTGTAAGGTTGCTTGTTGACCAGCATACAATTTTTTCAGGAGACAGGTAAGGTGGTCTGGTACTCCCATTTCTTTAAGAATTTCCCAGCTTGTTGTGATCCATACAAAATGCTGAATAGACATTTAAACTTATTTTGGTTTGATTTATCAGGTAATGTTAGTAGACCTAAATCAAGCCAGTAAATAGCTGTCTTCCCACTTCCCCCTACTTTGTTAAATGTGCTCTTAGTTTAACCAAAGCTTCAGAGAGAAACAAAATCCGCCCTTTGAGTCAAAAATGAACTGCCTTGCACCCCTTCTGCCTCCTGGATTCTAAATGCATAAGGAAGGTGTGCCTTTTGATATTGCTGGCCAAACTCCAGTTCCTCTCATTGAAATACTAACTTTGTGTATCAATATATGCATCACCTAATCGTGTCCTGAGCGTTTCCTCTAACAAGGGAATACAACATGTAGAAAATCCTGAATTGTCTCTTGATTCTCTCTCTCTCTCTGTCTCTCTCTCTCATGCACACACTGTTGTATATGCATTGATTATAATTTACAAGTACTTTCTGCTCTATTGCTGAAGACTTAGAGGCATTTATATCATACCCATGCAAACAAATAAAGCAATTGATAAGATATAAATTTTTTTTCCATCAATTGAGACCAACTGTCACAACATTATCTCCTCCTTTCTATCTGTACCCTCACTAGCAAAAAGTATTATACTTTATTTTTATGTATATACAGAGCAATTCAGCCCTCTGTTTGTTCTATCTTTTCTTTCCATTACTCAACTGGGGTTGAACTTTCCTGCTCAACTTTTCACATGAGGCTGGCTCATTGAAGTAAGAGAAAGTCTGAGGCCATGTGGTAAAATACTGTTTCCATTCTGTCCCATTAAGCTTATCCAGAACCTGAGTGAGGAATGCATCTCTGTGAAAAGCCAACCTTGACAATCAGGTGGCAAATGCTAAGATGCCACCTCAAATGTCCTTCTGCCTTCTGTCCTACGTGCAGAAGCCTGGAGTGTGGGATCCATCTGGCCTGATACAATATTCCATCCCAGAGGCAGGCTGATTTCTGGTGATGAAGCTCTTAACTTTCCCCCACTTCAGAAGCCACTGGTTGGAGGGAAAGAGATTAGAAGTGAGGCAAGAGAAGTGCCACACTGAAGGGCTCCCAGCACGGTTTTTTAGGGGGGGTACTGGTACTCCCATTTCTTTAAGAATTTCCCAGCTTGTTGTGATCCATACAAAATGCTGAATAGACATTTAAACTTATTTTGGTTTGATTTATCAGGTAATGTTAGTAGACCTAAATCAAGCCAGTAAATAGCTGTCTTCCCACTTCCCCCTACTTTGTTAAATGTGCTCTTAGTTTAACCAAAGCTTCAGAGAGAAACAAAATCCGCCCTTTGAGTCAAAAATGAACTGCCTTGCACCCCTTCTGCCTCCTGGATTCTAAATGCATAAGGAAGGTGTGCCTTTTGATATTGCTGGCCAAACTCCAGTTCCTCTCATTGAAATACTAACTTTGTGTATCAATATATGCATCACCTAATCGTGTCCTGAGCGTTTCCTCTAACAAGGGAATACAACATGTAGAAAATCCTGAATTGTCTCTTGATTCTCTCTCTCTCTCTTCTCTCTCTCATGCACACACTGTTGTATATGCATTGATTATAATTTACAAGTACTTTCTGCTCTATTGCTGAAGACTTAGAGGCATTTATATCATACCCATGCAAACAAATAAAGCAATTGATAAGATATAAATTTTTTTTCCATCAATTGAGACCAACTGTCACAACATTATCTCCTCCTTTCTATCTGTACCCTCACTAGCAAAAAGTATTATACTTTATTTTTATGTATATACAGAGCAATTCAGCCCTCTGTTTGTTCTATCTTTTCTTTCCATTACTCAACTGGGGTTGAACTTTCCTGCTCAACTTTTCACATGAGGCTGGCTCATTGAAGTAAGAGAAAGTCTGAGGCCATGTGGTAAAATACTGTTTCCATTCTGTCCCATTAAGCTTATCCAGAACCTGAGTGAGGAATGCATCTCTGTGAAAAGCCAACCTTGACAATCAGGTGGCAAATGCTAAGATGCCACCTCAAATGTCCTTCTGCCTTCTGTCCTACGTGCAGAAGCCTGGAGTGTGGGATCCATCTGGCCTGATACAATATTCCATCCCAGAGGCAGGCTGATTTCTGGTGATGAAGCTCTTAACTTTCCCCCACTTCAGAAGCCACTGGTTGGAGGGAAAGAGATTAGAAGTGAGGCAAGAGAAGTGCCACACTGAAGGGCTCCCAGCACCGTGGGGGCAAGGGAGAAAGAAGGGTGCCAATGGAAGGATGAGTGAGCAGAGTTTAGGGGTCACCCTTTTGCAGGCCGAGAGCCCTACAAAAATAAGTTAGAGACTGAGAATCCGGTCTGGGTCTATGGGATGATCACCCTTATTTTATCCTTTGGCCATGGACAGCAAGTTGCCATTTTCCTCTCCCCTGCTCTATGCTTTTTTATCTCATGGTCAGCATTTCCAATTAATATTTATCTGACACCAAGCATAGGGGTAGATGTTTGAAGATTAGACTCAGGAGAAAAGCCCGGATCCTGTCCTGGAAAGCTTCCGGGGTCTTTCTCAAAGACAGCAGCTGATTCTTCTAGAGCTGCTGTACTTGTGAGCAAGTGGGAGAGCCATTTCACCCAGACTGGGACAGTCCCAACTATCTTCAACATCTTCTCTTTTGGGGAGGGGCCACTTCTATTGGTCTTTCATTTATTTATCTTTGTTCTTTGGCCTGTGTGGGCCTCGCATCTCAGTGGCCTTCCTCATTGCAGAGCACCAGCTCTGGGTGCATGCGCTCCAGAGCTCTGGCTCGGTAGTTGGACACATGGGTCCGGCCGCTCCACGGCACGTAGGATCTTTCTAGGCCAGGGATCGAACCGGTGTCCTGTGCACTGCAAGGCGGTGTCCTTACCCACTAGACCACCAGGGAAGCCCAGTCCCAACTATCTTCAAACGAGGGTAATGAAGAACACAGGAGAGATTAGTAAAATTTCCAGTCATGCCAAACACAGACTTTGGTACACAAAAGCCTACCATGTCTCGAGAAGGCACATGCTTCCTAAGAAGAAGCTGTCTGGCCCCAGGAAGGTCAGCCCTCGGGAGTGTGGACCGTCTGGGCTCTGAAGGAGGCTCCCTGGCTGCCATGAAGCCTTCCAGCAACACGTCAGAGTCAACACCATCAGCCAGTTTCTCCTCATGAAAATCATTTTGCCATCAAAGAAAAATTCTATTTTCCCCTCATTTAATTACGTGGACTTTTGCTAAATTAAATGCACCAAGAGGCTGGGAGCCAACATCTACAAAGGAGAAATCTCAGCTGCCTCTGTGTTCTGCAGATCCGTGCTTCCTTGAAAACAAGACACTGGGTGATGGAAAATATGGTAAAAGTGTTAACATTCGTGCTAGAAGGAGAACAGCCTTTCCTCTCCTTTACACTGGCCAGCCACACCTGGCAAGGCAGAGGGCGGCTGAGTGAAAGTCACTTGTGCAAAATCCAGCTGAGCTGTCAGCTGAGCTCAGCAAGTAGTGACTTGGAAACAAAAAAAATCCGGGGAAAGAATCTTTAGCTTCAGACAGACTGCAGCTCTGACGTTAGGATATATATTAATTAATATATACACATTAATTACATGTACTACGTACATAATATATATCCAACTTTTTGACAAGACAGCAGCTGATTCTTCTAGAGCTGCTGTACTTGTGAGCAAGTGGGAGAGCCATTTCACCCAGACTGGGACAGTCCCAACTATCTTCAACATCTTCTCTTTTGGGGAGGGGCCACTTCTATTGGTCTTTCATTTATTTATCTTTGTTCTTTGGCCTGTGTGGGCCTCGCATCTCAGTGGCCTTCCTCATTGCAGAGCACCAGCTCTGGGTGCATGCGCTCCAGAGCTCTGGCTCGGTAGTTGGACACATGGGTCCGGCCGCTCCACGGCACGTAGGATCTTTCTAGGCCAGGGATCGAACCGGTGTCCTGTGCACTGCAAGGCGGTGTCCTTACCCACTAGACCACCAGGGAAGCCCAGTCCCAACTATCTTCAAACGAGGGTAATGAAGAACACAGGAGAGATTAGTAAAATTTCCAGTCATGCCAAACACAGACTTTGGTACACAAAAGCCTACCATGTCTCGAGAAGGCACATGCTTCCTAAGAAGAAGCTGTCTGGCCCCAGGAAGGTCAGCCCTCGGGAGTGTGGACCGTCTGGGCTCTGAAGGAGGCTCCCTGGCTGCCATGAAGCCTTCCAGCAACACGTCAGAGTCAACACCATCAGCCAGTTTCTCCTCATGAAAATCATTTTGCCATCAAAGAAAAATTCTATTTTCCCCTCATTTAATTACGTGGACTTTTGCTAAATTAAATGCACCAAGAGGCTGGGAGCCAACATCTACAAAGGAGAAATCTCAGCTGCCTCTGTGTTCTGCAGATCCGTGCTTCCTTGAAAACAAGACACTGGGTGATGGAAAATATGGTAAAAGTGTTAACATTCGTGCTAGAAGGAGAACAGCCTTTCCTCTCCTTTACACTGGCCAGCCACACCTGGCAAGGCAGAGGGCGGCTGAGTGAAAGTCACTTGTGCAAAATCCAGCTGAGCTGTCAGCTGAGCTCAGCAAGTAGTGACTTGGAAACAAAAAAAATCCGGGGAAAGAATCTTTAGCTTCAGACAGACTGCAGCTCTGACGTTAGGATATATATTAATTAATATATACACATTAATTACATGTACTACGTACATAATATATATCCAACTTTTTTTGACAAGAGGTAGGTCATTCACTTTCAAAGAAATGTTCTCAAGAAAATATCCCAAAGTATCCAATTTTATTGTATGTTGTGTTAATGCCTAGCACACAATACAAGAAAACTAAAAGCAGTGAAAACAATTCCCTACAAAGTAGAAAGGATTTGCTTTAAAATTTAAAACGTGATGCCAGTCCTTTGTGAAGCAACAGGGGAGGAAAGAGGCGCACCTTAATCATCCCTTTAAGTCTCCTCTCTTAATTTGGCCAGAAAGGAATTTACATCTTTTCTTGATCCAAAGCATGTGTGCTCAGGTGGGAAAAGAAGCCCGGCTGTGGGGAGAGGAGGTAATGCTACTCCTTGGTTTTTCACATGGCTTTATTCAAAACTTATTTAACTTTTTGAGAAACAATTTATTTGAAAAACAGATGCCTCCTAACAGACCCAGATTGTCACAAGTCTTGAGATTGAGGTGAGGAAAGTGGTAATGTTTTCATCTGTCCTTGAATGAGTCGGGTGGTAGCCCAGAGCCATGCCCTGGCAAACCCTCCTCCCCATCCTAACACCCAGGCCAACGTGAGGTGTTCTGGAGTCTGTACACGGCATTAATGAAAGCTGCCATAGCTTTCCTTAACATTAAATTCCTTAGTCAACTTCTGGGCCCCTTTAAACCGTGAACAAGACGACCCTTGTTCTGGAAAATCTATCGCCTCTTGCCCCCACACATATACAAAACACGACTGTTTGGGCAAATAAATCTTTCCAGAGAATAGATTCACCAAGAGGCTGGGAGCCAACATCTACAAAGGAGAAATCTCAGCTGCCTCTGTGTTCTGCAGATCCGTGCTTCCTTGAAAACAAGACACTGGGTGATGGAAAATATGGTAAAAGTGTTAACATTCGTGCTAGAAGGAGAACAGCCTTTCCTCTCCTTTACACTGGCCAGCCACACCTGGCAAGGCAGAGGGCGGCTGAGTGAAAGTCACTTGTGCAAAATCCAGCTGAGCTGTCAGCTGAGCTCAGCAAGTAGTGACTTGGAAACAAAAAAAATCCGGGGAAAGAATCTTTAGCTTCAGACAGACTGCAGCTCTGACGTTAGGATATATATTAATTAATATATACACATTAATTACATGTACTACGTACATAATATATATCCAACTTTTTTTGACAAGAGGTAGGTCATTCACTTTCAAAGAAATGTTCTCAAGAAAATATCCCAAAGTATCCAATTTTATTGTATGTTGTGTTAATGCCTAGCACACAATACAAGAAAACTAAAAGCAGTGAAAACAATTCCCTACAAAGTAGAAAGGATTTGCTTTAAAATTTAAAACGTGATGCCAGTCCTTTGTGAAGCAACAGGGGAGGAAAGAGGCGCACCTTAATCATCCCTTTAAGTCTCCTCTCTTAATTTGGCCAGAAAGGAATTTACATCTTTTCTTGATCCAAAGCATGTGTGCTCAGGTGGGAAAAGAAGCCCGGCTGTGGGGAGAGGAGGTAATGCTACTCCTTGGTTTTTCACATGGCTTTATTCAAAACTTATTTAACTTTTTGAGAAACAATTTATTTGAAAAACAGATGCCTCCTAACAGACCCAGATTGTCACAAGTCTTGAGATTGAGGTGAGGAAAGTGGTAATGTTTTCATCTGTCCTTGAATGAGTCGGGTGGTAGCCCAGAGCCATGCCCTGGCAAACCCTCCTCCCCATCCTAACACCCAGGCCAACGTGAGGTGTTCTGGAGTCTGTACACGGCATTAATGAAAGCTGCCATAGCTTTCCTTAACATTAAATTCCTTAGTCAACTTCTGGGCCCCTTTAAACCGTGAACAAGACGACCCTTGTTCTGGAAAATCTATCGCCTCTTGCCAACACACACACATATACAAAAACACGACTGTTTGGGCAAATAAATCTTTCCAGAGAAAATAGATTCCTTTCCAATTCAGTCAACTGTACTGAGCTGGAAAGGGAGAAATGTTATTTTTCCAGGATGAAGGGAAAACAAGATCTCTCCTGTTTATCCTGTCTAGTGCAAGTCAAAAGAAGGTCCATTTAGTGCCTCCATTGAAAAAAAAAAAGCAAAAATTCAAGTGTTGTTTATCAGAAGTCACTTGGTTCCTTTCAGGCTGGGAATCACACATTGGAGATCTGTGCTTTCTCTCTTTGACCTAAGATACACAAGGCACTTCTGCTCTGTAGAAGTCAGAAGTGTTGGGAAAGACAGAGAGGGGGGTAGAGTCTGATGATGGGGGGTTCCTTTCTTTGAGCCACCCTCTCCATCACCAGCCTGTGTCCCACCCAAATCACTGAGCATGAAATATTGAGCTTATCACCTGATCTTCATTGCATTCAAGCAATGCATTACTTGTACCTATATTCCCCCATAGCTTGTGGGCCTGATTCATCACCTTGGAGAGTGAGAAACATGGAGTAATGAAGTGCCTGAGGCACATGGGTAGAATTTAAATTGGATACTAGGCTGTATATTGCCCAGCAGGTTGATTTTTTTTTTTTTTTCAATCTTTACTTGTTTATTTTTAATTTAAATTTTTACAGAGTTTTGCTGTTCACAGACATGCATGTTCCCAGATCAGTTATATGCACGTCCCTGGTACCCTCCCTCCTCCCAGCACCCCCCATTCCACCCCTCCAGGCCGTTTCACTCCGCCCCTGCAGGATCTCCTATTCCCACAGTGCAATGACAATAGCTGTCTTTTTCACATATGATAGTATAGGTTTCCATGTTACTCCCAGAGCTGACTGGAATGAGTCTTCAAGGACGTCCCGTTCATAGTTGCACTCACCTGAGACTGAAGACGCCAGCTTTCCAGGGCTTCAGCAGGAAGATAAGCTTCACACGTGTGGCATACAGGATAAGTTGTTGCTTAGTAAAAGTCTGGGGAAAAAAAATTGAATGTGAGTGTGTGTGTGTGTGTGATGATGAATCTAGGAAACTAAACTTCAAAAAATGTTTCCAGGGCTTCCCTGGTGGTCCAGTGGGTAAAGACACCACCTTGCAGTACAAGGGGCGCCAGTTCGATCCCTGGCCTGGGAAGATCCCACGTGCCGCAGAGCGGCTGGTCCGATGTGTCCAGTTACCAAGCCGGAACTCTGGAGCATGCGCTCGGAGCCGGTGCTCTCTGACAACAGAGGGCGCTGCCATGGGAGGCCCACACCGGCCAGAGAACAAAGATGGATGAAAACTGATAAATGAAAGACCAATAGAAGTGGCCCGCCTGCTCCCCTCCCCCCCTCACCCCACCAAAAAAAAAGTTTCCACAACACAAATGAACCTTGGAGACATTATGCTAAGTGAAATAAACCAGTCAGAAGAAGACAAATACTGTTCGATTCCATTTATATGAGGTGCCTAAAGTAATCAAACTCTTAGAAAGTAGAATGGTGGTTAACAGGGGTTGGGAAGAGAAGGGGAAAAGGAGCAGCTGTTTAATGTGTATAGAGCTCCAGATTTGAACGATAAAAGAGCTCAGAGATGTTTCATAATGATGTAAATATACTAAAACTACTATATACTTACAAATGGTAAAAGATGGTAAAATTCATGGTATGTGTTTTTACCCCACACACCAAAAAAGAAAAAAAAAAAAACCTGCTCTTCACATAACTATTTTTGAAATTAGACAAAACTAGATTCAAAATGGATTTGAGAGAAGTCATCCTGTCACCCTCCCACCCAAAGGAGGACATCATATTAGATTTGGCAGAGAAAGGAAATAATGTCAAACATTTTCATTTGCTTCAAGTATTGTTAATACTTGTCTTATTCAACTTGTGGTTACCATAAGCTTATGCAACAGTGTTTCTTTCCTCTCTGTTTCATTCCAAACCAATTTCAAACAGAACAAACAATCTACTTGACCCTTTCCCACAGTGCAATGACAATAGCTGTCTTTCACATATGATAGTATAGGTTTCCATGTTACTCCCAGAGCTGACTGGAATGAGTCTTCAAGGCGTCCGTTCATAGTTGCACTCACCTGAGACTGAAGACGCCAGCTTTCCAGGGCTTCAGCAGGAAGATAAGCTTCACACGTGTGGCATACAGGATAAGTTGTTGCTTAGTAAAAGTCTGGGGAAAAAAAATTGAATGTGAGTGTGTGTGTGTGTGATGATGAATCTAGGAAACTAAACTTCAAAAAATGTTTCCAGGGCTTCCCTGGTGGTCCAGTGGGTAAAGACACCACCTTGCAGTACAAGGGGCGCCAGTTCGATCCCTGGCCTGGGAAGATCCCACGTGCCGCAGAGCGGCTGGTCCGATGTGTCCAGTTACCAAGCCGGAACTCTGGAGCATGCGCTCGGAGCCGGTGCTCTCTGACAACAGAGGGCGCTGCCATGGGAGGCCCACACCGGCCAGAGAACAAAGATGGATGAAAACTGATAAATGAAAGACCAATAGAAGTGGCCCGCCTGCTCCCCTCCCCCCCTCACCCCACCAAAAAAAAAAAATGTTTCCACAACACAAATGAACCTTGGAGACATTATGCTAAGTGAAATAAACCAGTCAGAAGAAGACAAATACTGTTCGATTCCATTTATATGAGGTGCCTAAAGTAATCAAACTCTTAGAAAGTAGAATGGTGGTTAACAGGGGTTGGGAAGAGAAGGGGAAAAGGAGCAGCTGTTTAATGTGTATAGAGCTCCAGATTTGAACGATAAAAGAGCTCAGAGATGTTTCATAATGATGTAAATATACTAAAACTACTATATACTTACAAATGGTAAAAGATGGTAAAATTCATGGTATGTGTTTTTACCCCACACACCAAAAAAAGAGAAAAAAAAAAAAAACCTGCTCTTCACATAACTATTTTTGAAATTAGACAAAACTAGATTCAAAATGGATTTGAGAGAAGTCATCCTGTCACCCTCCCACCCAAAGGAGGACATCATATTAGATTTGGCAGAGAAAGGAAATAATGTCAAACATTTTCATTTGCTTCAAGTATTGTTAATACTTGTCTTATTCAACTTGTGGTTACCATAAGCTTATGCAACAGTGTTTCTTTCCTCTCTGTTTCATTCCAAACCAATTTCAAACAGAACAAACAATCTACTTGACTGCGTTGGAACGTGAGTGAGCCCCAAATGGAAAAGTTGTCTCCCTCCTTCCCATTTGTTTAACGGCTGGTGTGGTTTGGATCTTCCCAGGTCTGGGAGGGAATAAGATTTGTTTAAGAATTCATATTCTGGCATCTTTCATATAATCACAAGGTGTAATAAATAACCAATTTAAAAAACAAAGAATTCATATTCTGAACGCTGAGAAGAGGCAGAAAACCTGCAATCCCTCAAGATCCAGAGAAAAATTGCTATGTGGACTCCTGGTTCAAGAGCTCCTTCCAAGGCCCCATTCAGCCTGGCTCCAGAAGCTGGAAGAAAGGAGGGTACACTTGTAAAGACCATTTTGACAGAAGCACTAAAGGCCTAAAGACTGTTCCAAAGAACTCTCCATTTCTAATGGCCCGGGTAGGGGAAAAAATGCTATGTTGTTTCTTAGGCAAGCTTTTAGTATTTGAGAATAATAGAGAGCAACTTGTTGATTTTAAGAAGAATGTTTAAATAATGAAGGATTTAAAATGCTGTCTAGATCTGTGCTGTTCAGTGCCACAGCCACTATTGCTTGCATGTAGTCAGTTAGCACCTCATGTGGCTCACTGAATTGAGATATGTCCTAAGTATAAAATATACACCAGGGCTTCCCTGGTGGTCCAGTGGGTAAAGACACCGCCTTGCAGTGCAAGGGGCGCTAGTTCGATCCCTGGCCTGGGAAGATCCCACGTGCCGCAGAGCGGCTGGACCGATGTGTCCAACTACGGAGCCGGAGCTCTGGAGCGCATGCACCCAGAGCTGGCGCTCTGCGACGAGAGAGGCCACTGTGATAGGAGGTCCACACAGGCCAAAGAACAAAAAATATAAGTGAATAAAAGATCAATAGAAGTTGCTAAAAAAAATAAAATAAAATATACACCATATTTTGAAACCATAAAAAGGATATAAATATCTCATTAATAACTTTTATCCTGGCCACATGTTGAAATTACATTTTGCATACACTGGGTTAAATGAAGTCTATTGTTTAAGTCAAGAGACTTTATTGTTAAAATCAATAGATAATTTCTTTTTATTTTCTTAATATGGCTACTAAACATTTTAAGTAACAAATGTGGCAGTGTTGATGCGGACTACTCTGTAGAATTAATAAGAGAAAAATGGAAGGTAAGGGTCTACAGGAAAATGAAAGAAGGGTCTTCTCCAATTGATCCCTTGATCACTATGTAGTATCCTTCGTGTCTTGAAAATTCTTTATTTTAAAGTCTATTTTGTCTGCTATGAATATTGCTACTCCAGGTTTCTCTTGAATATTCTGCCATCTCCTCACTTTCTGTATGTGTCCCTAGATCTGAAGTGGCTTTCTTGAAGGCAGCAGACATATGGGGCTTGTTTTTGTATCCCTTGATCCAGACGATATCTTATGGTTGGCGCACTTAATCCAGTTACAGTTATATGGGACTTTTTGAGAATAAGTAAGATGAAGCTCTCCATTTCTAATGGCCCGGGTAGGAAAAATGCTATGTTGTTTCTTAGGCAAGCTTTTAGTATTTGAGAATAATAGAGAGCAACTTGTTGATTTTAAGAAGAATGTTTAAATAATGAAGGATTTAAAATGCTGTCTAGATCTGTGCTGTTCAGTGCCACAGCCACTATTGCTTGCATGTAGTCAGTTAGCACCTCATGTGGCTCACTGAATTGAGATATGTCCTAAGTATAAAATATACACCAGGGCTTCCCTGGTGGTCCAGTGGGTAAAGACACCGCCTTGCAGTGCAAGGGGCGCTAGTTCGATCCCTGGCCTGGGAAGATCCCACGTGCCGCAGAGCGGCTGGACCGATGTGTCCAACTACGGAGCCGGAGCTCTGGAGCGCATGCACCCAGAGCTGGCGCTCTGCGACGAGAGAGGCCACTGTGATAGGAGGTCCACACAGGCCAAAGAACAAAAAATATAAGTGAATAAAAGATCAATAGAAGTTGCTAAAAAAAATAAAATAAAATATACACCATATTTTGAAACCATAAAAAGGATATAAATATCTCATTAATAACTTTTATCCTGGCCACATGTTGAAATTACATTTTGCATACACTGGGTTAAATGAAGTCTATTGTTTAAGTCAAGAGACTTTATTGTTAAAATCAATAGATAATTTCTTTTTATTTTCTTAATATGGCTACTAAACATTTTAAGTAACAAATGTGGCAGTGTTGATGCGGACTACTCTGTAGAATTAATAAGAAAAAAATGGAAGGTAAGGGTCTACAGGAAAATGAAAGAAGGGTCTTCTCCAATTGATCCCTTGATCACTATGTAGTATCCTTCGTGTCTTGAAAATTCTTTATTTTAAAGTCTATTTTGTCTGCTATGAATATTGCTACTCCAGGTTTCTCTTGAATATTCTGCCATCTCCTCACTTTCTGTATGTGTCCCTAGATCTGAAGTGGCTTTCTTGAAGGCAGCAGACATATGGGGCTTGTTTTTGTATCCCTTCAGCCAGTCTATATCTTTTGGTTGGAGCACTTAATCCAGTTACATTTAAGGGAACTATTGATATGAAGGTTCTTATGGCAATAAGAACATTAACTGTTTTGGATTTGGTTTTGAAGGTCTTTTTTCTTCCCTTCCTCTCTTGTTTTCCTGTCTTGTGATTTGATATCTATCTTTAGTGATGTGTTTGTATTGGTTTTATTTTTGTTTTTTGTGTGTTTATGTACTGTAGATTTTTGGTTGTTATGAGGTTTTTAGAATGATGTCTCTTGGTATTCCTTAGAATGTTGACATTTGGTGACTTGGAAAAAGCAGGGGTATCTTCTCACTTTATAGTTTAAAACTTTGATGATCTGGGGCTTCCCTGGTGGTCCAGTGGGTAAGGACACCATCTTGCAGTGCAAGGGGTGCCGATTCATTCCCTGGCCTGGGAAGATCCCACGTGCCGCAGAGCGGCTGGATTGATGTGTCCAACTATGGAGCTGCAGCTCTGGAGCGCATGCGCCCAGAGTCAGTACTCTGCAGCGAGAGAGGTCACTGCAATGGGAGGCCCACACGGGCCAAAGAACAAAGATGGATGGAAATAAATAAAGGAAAGATCAACAGAGGTGGCCAAGAAAAACAAGAAAAAAAAAAAAATTAAAGATCAATAGAGGTGGCCAAAAAAAAAAAAAAAACCCACTTTGATGATCTAAAAAATCAGCATTACCTATTTATTATTGAGAAAGGGTTAATAAAAATATTGGTCCTTCAACTACAAAAATTAACAATTAAGTTGAAGAAAATTACAAACTGAGATTCAATCTTTCCTAAACACAGAAGAAAAAAGAGATTTTATTTGATGGGGAAGATAGTAACAAATGTGGCAGTGTTGATGCGGACTACTCTGTAGAATTAATAAGAGAAAAATGGAAGGTAAGGGTCTACAGGAAAATGAAAGAAGGGTCTTCTCCAATTGATCCCTTGATCACTATGTAGTATCCTTCGTGTCTTGAAAATTCTTTATTTTAAAGTCTATTTTGTCTGCTATGAATATTGCTACTCCAGGTTTCTCTTGAATATTCTGCCATCTCCTCACTTTCTGTATGTGTCCCTAGATCTGAAGTGGCTTTCTTGAAGGCAGCAGACATATGGGGCTTGTTTTTGTATCCCTTCAGCCAGTCTATATCTTTTGGTTGGAGCACTTAATCCAGTTACATTTAAGGGAACTATTGATATGAAGGTTCTTATGGCAATAAGAACATTAACTGTTTTGGATTTGGTTTTGAAGGTCTTTTTTCTTCCCTTCCTCTCTTGTTTTCCTGTCTTGTGATTTGATATCTATCTTTAGTGATGTGTTTGTATTGGTTTTATTTTTGTTTTTTGTGTGTTTATGTACTGTAGATTTTTGGTTGTTATGAGGTTTTTAGAATGATGTCTCTTGGTATTCCTTAGAATGTTGACATTTGGTGACTTGGAAAAAGCAGGGGTATCTTCTCACTTTATAGTTTAAAACTTTGATGATCTGGGGCTTCCCTGGTGGTCCAGTGGGTAAGGACACCATCTTGCAGTGCAAGGGGTGCCGATTCATTCCCTGGCCTGGGAAGATCCCACGTGCCGCAGAGCGGCTGGATTGATGTGTCCAACTATGGAGCTGCAGCTCTGGAGCGCATGCGCCCAGAGTCAGTACTCTGCAGCGAGAGAGGTCACTGCAATGGGAGGCCCACACGGGCCAAAGAACAAAGATGGATGGAAATAAATAAAGGAAAGATCAACAGAGGTGGCCAAGAAAAACAAGAAAAAAAAAAAAATTAAAGATCAATAGAGGTGGCCAAAAAAAAAAAAAAAACCCACTTTGATGATCTAAAAAATCAGCATTACCTATTTATTATTGAGAAAGGGTTAATAAAAATATTGGTCCTTCAACTACAAAAATTAACAATTAAGTTGAAGAAAATTACAAACTGAGATTCAATCTTTCCTAAACACAGAAGAAAAAAGAGATTTTATTTGATGGGGAAGATAGTTAATACTAATGGAGTACCTACTAATTCCATCAGGGTGTCCCATAGTTCACAATTCTTAAAAGGTCCAAAATGGAAAACATCATTTTTATTCTTAAAGAAACTCCTCTTCCCTTTTCATTTTCTATCCTGGGCACTGTCACCTGAATCTACCCAGTCAGTAACTAAGCCAGAAACCTTACTGCTTTCTCTGCTCCTCTTATTTTCTACCCTCCTTTCAGTCTTGCCTTCTTATAGGACACAGGTCTACTTCCTTTGTCTGAACAGTACAAACTGTGCTTGCCAGGGCCTGTGCCTGTCCTTCCTCCCACTGGCAGGACCCATCCCCATATCCGGCCAACACAAGGCATAATTCAGCTTTCCAATTTCTGCCAATCAAATAAGTATAAAATTACATCTCTCTATTATGTTAATTCAGTGAATTACTTATGATTTATTAGCTTTTTTGAGTTTATTTTCTGTAAACTGCTTATTGATATACTTTGCTCATTTTTCTACTTTTTCTTGTAGATTTGTATGATTTGATTTCTCATTGATTTGATTTCTTGTTTGTGTTCTTCTACAGTCTAGATAGGAATCCTTTGTCCACTTGATACATTTTAAAGGCTCTTCACTCATTTTGAAATATCTTTCTAATGTTACTCACGCGCCCTTTATTGTATAATAGAAATCCTTAACTTCCATGTATTCAATAATCAACTTTATACCATATAATTTTTCAAGTTCTTGCTTACGAGGTCTTAGATTGTCTCAACAGTAGACACATTTTAAAATACATTTATCCTGGATCCCCTGGAGAAGGAAATGGCACCCCACTCCAGTATTCTTGCCTAGAGAATCCCATGGACAGAGGAGCCTGTCAGGCTACAACCCATGGGGTCTCAAGAGCTGGACACAACTAGCGGCTAAACCAACCATTGTGGGTCTTAAAGATCTAATTAGAATTTTAGTGGAACTGCACTGCATGTACTAGACAATTGTGGGGAGAGTTGATATCTTTACAATATTATGTCTTCTCCTTGGAGAACATGGGAATGTCTCTTTACCACTCAAAGGTTTTTCTATGTCCTTTATGACAATGTTTAAGTTTTCTCCAGGAAGCCTTATGTGTTCTTGGCTAAGCTAATTACCAGATAATTTGTAGTTGTTTTTATGTGAATAGTATCTTGCCTTTTTTTTTTTTTTTTTTAAGATTAACAGTTCTATTTTTTTTTTGGCCTCTTTTCATTGATTCTTTTATTTATTTATTTTCCAGCCATCTTTATTCTTTGGCCTGTGTGGGACTCCTCTCTGGCTACAGAGTACCAGCTCTGGGTGCATGCACTCCAGAGCACTGGCTCATGATTGGACACACCAGTCCAGCCACTCTGCAGCATGTGGGATCTACCCCAGCCAGGGACCGAACCGGTGCCCCTTGCACTGCAAGGTGGACTTTTTACCCACTGTACCACCAGGGAAGTCCAGTATCTTTCTATTTTATATAACATTTTCTAGTTGTTTGTGCTTAGAAATGCACTTATAATTTGATCACACTTATACCACCTTGTAATTTACCTATTGATTCTATTGGCTATTCAAAGTAAATAAGTAAATAACCCTGTAAAAACCAATGGTTTGCTTCTTTCTTTCCAAGCCTCTTATTTCACCTTTTTTTCTTCTTCAATGTTGGTCAGGATCTCCAATATTGTAGCACTAGTTGTAATATATAGTGGCTTTTGACTTAAGAATATTTGTTTCCAGTCTTAATAGGAATGCACCTAAAGTTTCTCCAATAAGTACAATATTTACTGAGGGTTTTGGGATAGAACCATCATTCATTTAAGGGAATTAAAAGAAATTCTTTTCATTCTTGGCTTACTAAGATTTTTGTCATAAATAAGTAAAGAACTTATCAAATGCTTTTTTCTGCATCAAATGAAATTATTATGGGATTTTAAAAAATTAATCTATTAATGTTCTAAATTATGTTAGCAGAATCCCTAATGATGAACCACTCAGTAATCAAGCTGCATTATTTTTAAGCAAACTGTTGGAATCAATTAGCTAGGATTTCCAGAGATTTTCATCCCTTTTTTTTTTTTTTTCAAAATATGAAATGAGCTTGGTAAAAACTTGGCGACTCTTATAGTGTTTTTTTAATGTCCTCTTAGACTGGAAGCTTACCATAGTTTTAGTTAGTTTTATTCTCCAGGAAGCCTTATGTGTTCTTGGCTAAGCTAATTACCAGATAATTTGTAGTTGTTTTTATGTGAATAGTATCTTGCCTTTTTTTTTTTTTTTTTTAAGATTAACAGTTCTATTTTTTTTTTGGCCTCTTTTCATTGATTCTTTTATTTATTTATTTTCCAGCCATCTTTATTCTTTGGCCTGTGTGGGACTCCTCTCTGGCTACAGAGTACCAGCTCTGGGTGCATGCACTCCAGAGCACTGGCTCATGATTGGACACACCAGTCCAGCCACTCTGCAGCATGTGGGATCTACCCCAGCCAGGGACCGAACCGGTGCCCCTTGCACTGCAAGGTGGACTTTTTACCCACTGTACCACCAGGGAAGTCCAGTATCTTTCTATTTTATATAACATTTTCTAGTTGTTTGTGCTTAGAAATGCACTTATAATTTGATCACACTTATACCACCTTGTAATTTACCTATTGATTCTATTGGCTATTCAAAGTAAATAAGTAAATAACCCTGTAAAAACCAATGGTTTGCTTCTTTCTTTCCAAGCCTCTTATTTCACCTTTTTTTCTTCTTCAATGTTGGTCAGGATCTCCAATATTGTAGCACTAGTTGTAATATATAGTGGCTTTTGACTTAAGAATATTTGTTTCCAGTCTTAATAGGAATGCACCTAAAGTTTCTCCAATAAGTACAATATTTACTGAGGGTTTTGGGATAGAACCATCATTCATTTAAGGGAATTAAAAGAAATTCTTTTCATTCTTGGCTTACTAAGATTTTTGTCATAAATAAGTAAAGAACTTATCAAATGCTTTTTTCTGCATCAAATGAAATTATTATGGGATTTTAAAAAATTAATCTATTAATGTTCTAAATTATGTTAGCAGAATCCCTAATGATGAACCACTCAGTAATCAAGCTGCATTATTTTTAAGCAAACTGTTGGAATCAATTAGCTAGGATTTCCAGAGATTTTTCATCTTTTAAAATATTTTTTAAAAAGAGGGTAGAGTTTCCTTTTCAATATACTGTATTCATCTGATTGCACAAATATGAAATGAGCTTGGTAGCTCCTGTTTTTGTCTCTTCTGTAGTGATCTGGAAACTTACTGTTCCTCAAGAGTTTGCTAAAACTCACCTGAAAACCATTTAAGCCTACAGTTTTCTGAGAGTGGAGGTTTCCAGTTCTAATTTAATCTCTTTCAAACACATTGGTCCATTGAAGTTCCGTATCTCTAATATCAATTTTGACATTTGACAGTTTTCCATTTTGTCTATGCTTTTTATCTTTTTTAGTTTATAATTTCTTAAATATTTTAATGTTTCTTGTAAGTGATAATCACTGTTGAAGATTTCAACCAACATAGAAAACCTTAAAAAATAAATTAAAAATCCTACCCCAAATCCTAACCCTAGAAATAATCATAAACATCTCTATATATGCATATAGTTATAATTTTTATAGTATGCAGTTATAATGTTATTATTAATAACAAACATATAGTATAGTATAGTTTGCTATTATTAATAGCAAGCATATAGTACTTTATATTACTATATCAGATACAAGTAGAAGAATTACATATATGTACAGACAGAAGAATAGATTCCTAAAAATCAAGAATCTGCAGTTCCTTCTTTGAACAAGTGTCTAATAAACTTTTTCTAGACACCAAGCATTGGGAAAGGAACTGGATTTCAATAATTTGTAAACAGGGCTCCCGTCTTTAATGCCTACAAAGCAGAAACATAGGGACTTATGGTTAAGCTCTGCTCTGGAATTGGGGGAGGACGAAAAGGAGACATGAAAGGAAGAAGATGGTTCTCAAAGGCTGCAAAAACAATGGGGAAAGAAGGCAGGAAACTGAAGGAGGGGGAGACATCGTCTACATCGACAGTGATGAGCGGAAGACAGCACCCCAAGGGGAAGAGAAGCAGGGCCGTGTCCCTGCTGGCCCCCTCGATAAAACAGCACCTGTCTGGGTCCCCCAGTCAGGAAACAATGCACTCTCTGGACTGCCCAATTAAAAGACGTCTCCCCTTCTTCTTGCTACACACACCACATGGGGAGTGGGGCAAGAGCAGATTCCAGCCACCGGTCCACCTGCCTGGTTACAACCATCTGCTTGTCACAACCATCCCGAGCCTGTGAGGCTGTACTCACCACTGCTCACATTACTTAAGGCCACTTTAGCAAGTCATTAGAACAGATCACAGTTGGCTTTGTGATATCTGTCATTTAAGATGAACAAATATATCAATAAAAAGAATTATAACCCAATTAGGGATTGCAGGGCTGGCAGAATAGCTTATTTCCTCATGATTTGCATATTCCCAGAAACCCCAATTAAAATTTTCAGATTTCTTAACATTACTTCAAAATATCACTAATTGTCTAAGAAGAAATATTCTGGAGGAGGATGTATTAAAACGAAAACATACTGAAACCCTGTTCATGTCGAAATTTTTAATTCTGAATTTTTAAGTATAACATACACACAGAAAACTGTACAAATTATAGTGAACAGCTCAAAAATTTTTCATAAAATGAATACATCGAAGTAGCCAGCACTGAAGTCAGTAAACAGACTTGGTACTTTAGAATCCCAGGAGCCCCTTGTGCCTTCAAGTCACTGTTTGCCATCTATAAACAACCACTGCTCTGATTTCTAACGCCCTAGGCTTGCTCTGAATGCTTGTGAACTCTGTGTAAGTGGAACCATTTAGTGTGAACTCTCTTCTGCCTGGTTTCTTTCTCTCAAGTTTAAATTTGTGAGACTGATTCAGGTTGTTGCCAGTAACGGTAGCTCATTCATTCTTTCATATATATAATTTCATTTATTTACTATTTTTGACTGTTCTGGGTCTTCACTGCTACGTGTGGGGCTACTCTTTAGTTGTGTGGGGGCATGGGCTTCTCATTGCAGTGGCTTCCTTGTTGTGCCTAGAGCTTGTAGGGTTCAGTAGGTGCAGACATCGTCTACATCGACAGTGATGAGCGGAAGACAGCACCCCAAGGGGAAGAGAAGCAGGGCCGTGTCCCTGCTGGCCCCCTCGATAAAACAGCACCTGTCTGGGTCCCCCAGTCAGGAAACAATGCACTCTCTGGACTGCCCAATTAAAAGACGTCTCCCCTTCTTCTTGCTACACACACCACATGGGGAGTGGGGCAAGAGCAGATTCCAGCCACCGGTCCACCTGCCTGGTTACAACCATCTGCTTGTCACAACCATCCCGAGCCTGTGAGGCTGTACTCACCACTGCTCACATTACTTAAGGCCACTTTAGCAAGTCATTAGAACAGATCACAGTTGGCTTTGTGATATCTGTCATTTAAGATGAACAAATATATCAATAAAAAGAATTATAACCCAATTAGGGATTGCAGGGCTGGCAGAATAGCTTATTTCCTCATGATTTGCATATTCCCAGAAACCCCAATTAAAATTTTCAGATTTCTTAACATTACTTCAAAATATCACTAATTGTCTAAGAAGAAATATTCTGGAGGAGGATGTATTAAAACGAAAACATACTGAAACCCTGTTCATGTCGAAATTTTTAATTCTGAATTTTTAAGTATAACATACACACAGAAAACTGTACAAATTATAGTGAACAGCTCAAAAATTTTTCATAAAATGAATACATCGAAGTAGCCAGCACTGAAGTCAGTAAACAGACTTGGTACTTTAGAATCCCAGGAGCCCCTTGTGCCTTCAAGTCACTGTTTGCCATCTATAAACAACCACTGCTCTGATTTCTAACGCCCTAGGCTTGCTCTGAATGCTTGTGAACTCTGTGTAAGTGGAACCATTTAGTGTGAACTCTCTTCTGCCTGGTTTCTTTCTCTCAAGTTTAAATTTGTGAGACTGATTCAGGTTGTTGCCAGTAACGGTAGCTCATTCATTCTTTCATATATATAATTTCATTTATTTACTATTTTTGACTGTTCTGGGTCTTCACTGCTACGTGTGGGGGCTACTCTTTAGTTGTGTGGGGGGCATGGGCTTCTCATTGCAGTGGCTTCCCTTGTTGTGCCTAGAGCTTGTGCTCTAGGGCTTCAGTAGGTGCAGCATGCGGGCTCGGTAGCCATGGTACATGGGCTTAGCTGCTCCGCAGCACATGGAATCCTCTCAGACCAGGGACCAAACCCCTGTCCTCTGCATTGACATGCAGATATTCATCCCTTATGCCATCAGGGAATGCTGTAGAGTATACCCTTGTGGGAATGTACCACAAATGACTTAATTCATTATCCTATTGATGGACATTTGGGTCATTTTCAGTTTGGAGCTAGTGTGAATGGATGGCAGCCATTTTAAAATGTCTGACTGCTGTTAATATACTCTCGCCAAAAGCCACACCAAATGTGAATGTGAAAATCAAGGGCTGATAAACTGTTATGGCTGTAGGAAGCAAAAATAACTATGAGAAGTCTTTTGCCTGGCTTGAAAACTTTAAAGGTATAGTTACTATACCCGGCAGTAACATGCAATTCACCGCATAATGCTAATAAGTCATTAGTCAGTGAGAAGCAAACAAGTTTGATGAATCTGCAGGTAAAGAATAAGAGTCTATGTGATCCCAGCAACAGCTGGTTATTTTTATCCTCTGCCTTTAGCAAAGCTTGCTAACTTTTTCATGAGACAATAATGTGACACTCCTAGGATTTAACATATATACTGTGCTAATCGACTTAAAATTCTGTGAGGTAGGTGACAAGTGGCCTATTCCAGAAAGGGGAGTTTAGGCAAATCACTTCACCTCCTTCTTGTTCTATTCATGAGAGCACGTCAATATTCATGATAGCAAGTCAGACTGTGAGCTGAGAGCTGCCTCCAGCAGGCCCCTGCCCCCGACACAGTCAGCCTGGCAGGTGCCCAGTATGTTGCTGCAAGGATATCGTGGGAAGAACCACAGCCTCGAGGTGGGAGGAATTCTATTAATACCTTAGACTTTTATAGTAGAGGATTTTGAGCATCCTTCCAGAAGAACCGGCAAAAGCGTGTGACTCATATGCCAGTATTAGCAGAAACATGGCTTTGGAGATGAGCCTTCCTATGGCTCCTGCAGCGACTTCCGGGCTCCTTATATGGGCTAATCTCTCATGTCCAGCTAGGATTCAAAAATACGATGGGGGCTTCCTTGTTGTGCCTAGAGCTTGTGCTCTAGGGCTTCAGTAGGTGCAGCATGCGGGCTCGGTAGCCATGGTACATGGGCTTAGCTGCTCCAGCACATGGAATCCTCTCAGACCAGGGACCAAACCCTGTCCTCTGCATTGACATGCAGATATTCATCCCTTATGCCATCAGGGAATGCTGTAGAGTATACCCTTGTGGGAATGTACCACAAATGACTTAATTCATTATCCTATTGATGGACATTTGGGTCATTTTCAGTTTGGAGCTAGTGTGAATGGATGGCAGCCATTTTAAAATGTCTGACTGCTGTTAATATACTCTCGCCAAAAGCCACACCAAATGTGAATGTGAAAATCAAGGGCTGATAAACTGTTATGGCTGTAGGAAGCAAAAATAACTATGAGAAGTCTTTTGCCTGGCTTGAAAACTTTAAAGGTATAGTTACTATACCCGGCAGTAACATGCAATTCACCGCATAATGCTAATAAGTCATTAGTCAGTGAGAAGCAAACAAGTTTGATGAATCTGCAGGTAAAGAATAAGAGTCTATGTGATCCCAGCAACAGCTGGTTATTTTTATCCTCTGCCTTTAGCAAAGCTTGCTAACTTTTTCATGAGACAATAATGTGACACTCCTAGGATTTAACATATATACTGTGCTAATCGACTTAAAATTCTGTGAGGTAGGTGACAAGTGGCCTATTCCAGAAAGGGGAGTTTAGGCAAATCACTTCACCTCCTTCTTGTTCTATTCATGAGAGCACGTCAATATTCATGATAGCAAGTCAGACTGTGAGCTGAGAGCTGCCTCCAGCAGGCCCCTGCCCCCGACACAGTCAGCCTGGCAGGTGCCCAGTATGTTGCTGCAAGGATATCGTGGGAAGAACCACAGCCTCGAGGTGGGAGGAATTCTATTAATACCTTAGACTTTTATAGTAGAGGATTTTGAGCATCCTTCCAGAAGAACCGGCAAAAGCGTGTGACTCATATGCCAGTATTAGCAGAAACATGGCTTTGGAGATGAGCCTTCCTATGGCTCCTGCAGCGACTTCCGGGCTCCTTATATGGGCTAATCTCTCATGTCCAGCTAGGATTCAAAAATACGATGGGGGCTTCCCTGGTGGTCCAGTGGGTAATGAGTCCACCTTGCAGTGCAGGGGGCACCGGTTCAACCCCTGGCCGGGAAAGATCCCATGTGCCACGGAGCAGCTAGACTGGTTAAAATTCCTTTTAACTATAAGTACAGGCAGTAAAACACAGGTGGTAATACTTCTGTGTTTTGCTGCCTATATTTATAGCTAAAAGAAATTTTAAATTTTCATTAAAGGATACAAAAATCTAAGATGTACTCCTTTTTTCCGTCTAAACTCATAGCTACCCTGAATTCCATCACAATCCCCTGCAATCTATTCTCACTTCAATGCTCCAAAGATGGCCCATATCTGGACCTACATACACATACCTCGAAATAGAACTAGCTGTCCAAAACCCAATGGCCTCTCTCCAGAAAGCTGGATTCCAGGCCAGTCCTCTCTACCAGAGAGCAGCCAGCTTCTAGCTTGTGACTATGATTCTCAGACAAGAATTGACCTTAAAATTAAACACAGCCTTTTTCTGTCAGTTTATAGCATGACTCCCTGTGACAGGCTGAGAAAAATGCCTTCTTTTAAATGATGTTTTTGCTCTTAGAAACAATTAGACAAGTTTAGATGATTTGCAGGAGTTACTATTTAAGTTGACACTAATCAGGATGATGAATGCACATGGTTATGATAAGCAAGGTGAAAAGGAAGCCTTCAGAATGAGAGAAAATAATAGCAAATGAAACAACTGACAAAAAATTAATCTCCAAAATATACAAGCAGCTCATGAGCAGAAAAACAAACAACCCAATCAAAACGTGGACAAAAGACCTAAACAGACATTTCTCTAAAGGAGATGGCTAATAAACACATGAAAAGACACTCAACATCACTCATTATTAGAGAAATGCAAATCAAAACCACAATGAGGTATCACCTCATGCTGGTCAGAATGGCCATCATCAAATGGTCTACAAACAAACGCTAAAGAGGGTGTGGAGAAAAGGGAACCCTCTTATACTGTTGGGAAGGCAAACCTTCCTATGGCTCCTGCAGCGACTTCCGGGCTCCTTATATGGGCTAATCTCTCATGTCCAGCTAGGATTCAAAAATACGATGGGGGCTTCCCTGGTGGTCCAGTGGGTAATGAGTCCACCTTGCAGTGCAGGGGGCACCGGTTCAACCCCTGGCCGGGAAAGATCCCATGTGCCACGGAGCAGCTAGACTGGTTAAAATTCCTTTTAACTATAAGTACAGGCAGTAAAACACAGGTGGTAATACTTCTGTGTTTTGCTGCCTATATTTATAGCTAAAAGAAATTTTAAATTTTCATTAAAGGATACAAAAATCTAAGATGTACTCCTTTTTTCCGTCTAAACTCATAGCTACCCCTGAATTCCATCACAATCCCCTGCAATCTATTCTCACTTCAATGCTCCAAAGATGGCCCATATCTGGACCTACATACACATACCTCGAAATAGAACTAGCTGTCCAAAACCCAATGGCCTCTCTCCAGAAAGCTGGATTCCAGGCCAGTCCTCTCTACCAGAGAGCAGCCAGCTTCTAGCTTGTGACTATGATTCTCAGACAAGAATTGACCTTAAAATTAAACACAGCCTTTTTCTGTCAGTTTATAGCATGACTCCCTGTGACAGGCTGAGAAAAATGCCTTCTTTTAAATGATGTTTTTGCTCTTAGAAACAATTAGACAAGTTTAGATGATTTGCAGGAGTTACTATTTAAGTTGACACTAATCAGGATGATGAATGCACATGGTTATGATAAGCAAGGTGAAAAGGAAGCCTTCAGAATGAGAGAAAATAATAGCAAATGAAACAACTGACAAAAAATTAATCTCCAAAATATACAAGCAGCTCATGAGCAGAAAAACAAACAACCCAATCAAAACGTGGACAAAAGACCTAAACAGACATTTCTCTAAAGGAGATGGCTAATAAACACATGAAAAGACACTCAACATCACTCATTATTAGAGAAATGCAAATCAAAACCACAATGAGGTATCACCTCATGCTGGTCAGAATGGCCATCATCAAATGGTCTACAAACAAACGCTAAAGAGGGTGTGGAGAAAAGGGAACCCTCTTATACTGTTGGTGGGAAGGCAAACTAGTACAGCCATTATGGAGAACAGTGTGGAGATTTCTTTAAAAACTGGGAACAGAATTGCCATATGATCCAGCAATCCCACTGCTGGGCATACCAAGGAAACCAGAATTGAAAGAGACACATGTAACGCAATGTTCATTGCAGCACTATTTACAATAGCTACAACATGGAAGCAATCTAGATGCCCATCACAGGTAAATGGAAAAGGAAATTGTGATACCTATACACAATAGAGTATTACTCAGCAAAAAGAGGGATGCATTTGAGTCAGTTCTAATGAGGTGGATGAGCCTACTGTCAGAATGAAGTAAGTCAGAAGGAGAAAGACAAATACTGTATATTAACACATATATATGAAATTTAGAAAGATGGTGATGACGATCCTATGTGCAGGGCAGCAAAGGAAAGAGACACAGTGTAAAGAACAGACTTTTGGACTCTAGGAGGAGGTGAGGGTGGGATGATTGGAGAAGATAGCATTGAAACATGCACGTTGCCATATATAAAGTAAACGACCAATGTAAGTTCGATGCATGATGCAGTGCCCCCAGCCAGTGCTCTGGGACAACCCAGAGTGACAGGGTGGGGAGGGAGGTGTGTCCAATTGTGGGCCGGCGCTCTGAAGCGTGTGCGCCCAGAGCCAGCGCTCTGTGGCAAGAGAGGCCCCTCTGCAGTGGGAGGCCCAGGCAGGTCGAGGCATGGAGATGAATGAAGAAGAAAATTGATGGAAGACCAATAAAAGAGGTCAAAATTGAAGGAAAAAAAAAAAAGTGGGAGGATTCAAGAAATCTGTCCAGAACACACCCCTGACAGATGCAAAATGTCACCCCAGGTGACCATCCCTCTCTGAGAACTGCCGCCCTGACCACTATCTCTGTCCCACTTCCTTGGATAAGATGGCTCTATCAGAGACTCAGGTCTACAAATAGATTTCATTTTATTCTACCTCTCATGTTCAAGGGCATGAAAACAAAATGCTTTAACAACAACAATGAAAATGACTGCTGATCTATATGTCAAGGGAGAAGCTTCTCAAAGGAAAAGGCATCAGAGTGTAGCCATCATCAAATGGTCTACAAACAAACGCTAAAGAGGGTGTGGAGAAAAGGGAACCCTCTTATACTGTTGGTGGGAAGGCAAACTAGTACAGCCATTATGGAGAACAGTGTGGAGATTTCTTTAAAAACTGGGAACAGAATTGCCATATGATCCAGCAATCCCACTGCTGGGCATACCAAGGAAACCAGAATTGAAAGAGACACATGTAACGCAATGTTCATTGCAGCACTATTTACAATAGCTACAACATGGAAGCAATCTAGATGCCCATCACAGGTAAATGGAAAAGGAAATTGTGATACCTATACACAATAGAGTATTACTCAGCAAAAAGAGGGATGCATTTGAGTCAGTTCTAATGAGGTGGATGAGCCTACTGTCAGAATGAAGTAAGTCAGAAGGAGAAAGACAAATACTGTATATTAACACATATATATGAAATTTAGAAAGATGGTGATGACGATCCTATGTGCAGGGCAGCAAAGGAAAGAGACACAGTGTAAAGAACAGACTTTTGGACTCTAGGAGGAGGTGAGGGTGGGATGATTGGAGAAGATAGCATTGAAACATGCACGTTGCCATATATAAAGTAAACGACCAATGTAAGTTCGATGCATGATGCAGTGCCCCCAGCCAGTGCTCTGGGACAACCCAGAGTGACAGGGTGGGGAGGGAGGTGTGTCCAATTGTGGGCCGGCGCTCTGAAGCGTGTGCGCCCAGAGCCAGCGCTCTGTGGCAAGAGAGGCCCCTCTGCAGTGGGAGGCCCAGGCAGGTCGAGGCATGGAGATGAATGAAGAAGAAAATTGATGGAAGACCAATAAAAGAGGTCAAAATTGAAGGAAAAAAAAAAAAGTGGGAGGATTCAAGAAATCTGTCCAGAACACACCCCTGACAGATGCAAAATGTCACCCCAGGTGACCATCCCTCTCTGAGAACTGCCGCCCTGACCACTATCTCTGTCCCACTTCCTTGGATAAGATGGCTCTATCAGAGACTCAGGTCTACAAATAGATTTCATTTTATTCTACCTCTCATGTTCAAGGGCATGAAAACAAAATGCTTTAACAACAACAATGAAAATGACTGCTGATCTATATGTCAAGGGAGAAGCTTCTCAAAGGAAAAGGCATCAGAGTGTAGCCTTCTTTTCCTATATAGTTTTTAAATTTTTATTTATTCATTTATTTGGCTGTGCCAGGTTGTGGTCTCAGTACACGGGCTCTTTGATCTTCACTGTGGCATGTGAACACTTAGTTTCACCATGTGGGGTCTAGTTTCCCGACCAGGGATTGAACCCAGGCTCCCTGCACTGAGAGTGCAGAATCTTAGCCACCAGAGCAGCAGGGAAGTTCCTAGGGTGTGGCCTTGATTCATGAAAGTAACCTCAAGAGTGATCTGTCTGATCTAAAGAGGCTAGAACATAGAAGTACCAAACTTATGCTTAATAAATTTACTAAAAATCTGATTTTCCTTAGGGAAGCAAAGTGACACTGTAGGGTCTTAGTCTCCAAGAACAAGCAATGGTTCCTGGAGAGATGACAGAAGGTTTTAGAAGGCCTTGAGGTTCAACAAGGGCCATGAAAAATTTCTTGGGACAAGAATGACTACTGCATTTTACAGAACAATGACATTTATATTTTATATTTTAAATAGTTTTCTTCTTGTAACTCTTTCCATAACCTCCAACCACTGTGTAAGTCTGTTATACACAATAGCTTTGATTGAGTGGAGCTTTGGGGATGAAAAGAGATGTTGTCCAGTGTGCAGGGAAGGAGGGATAGGTCAACAATTGCAGGAGCTGTGAGTGGTCCTTAAGAACAGGTTACAGTGGAGAGAAAGCGGGTGTGTGGGTCATGCTGCCTCATGAGTGGATGTGACACGATTCCCTTTCACTGAAAATACACCTGAAGAAGGTGAAACTGACAGGAAGGAAGGAAGGAAGCTATTTCCTACTGGGGAAAGGGCTGTACTGGCAGTAGACACTTGGATACATGGTTAACATAAGAAGAAAAACAAAACTCTGGTTTGGATGACAACGTTCTACACACAGACACACACACACACACACACAGATACACACACACACACACTCATTCCTATTTCTTGGTTTCCTTAAAGTTTTACTTATCTTCTATTCCCAGGTGGCACTAGTGATAAAGAATCTCTGCCAATGCAGGAGACATAAGAGATGAAGGTTCAATCTCTGGGTCAGCAAGATGCCCTGAAGGAGGGCATGACAGCCCACTCAGTATTGTTTTTTTTTTTTTTTTTTTGGCTCTTCTATTGGTCCTCATCCATCTTTGTTCTTTGGCCTGTGTGGGCCTCCCATCGCAGTGGCCTCTCTCGCTGCAGAGCACTGGCTCCGGGCGCACGTGCTCCAGAGCTTCAGCTTGGTAGTTGGACACATCGGTCCACATCAGTAGTTGGACACATCTGCAGAGCGGCACGTGGGATCTTCCCAGGCCAGGGATTGAACTGGCGTCCCTTGCACTGCAAGGTGGTATTCTTACCCACTGGACCACCACGGAAGCCCCACTCCAGTATTCTTACCTGGAGAATCCCACAGACAGAGGAACCTGGCAGGCTATAGTTCACAGAGTCACAAAGAGATACGACTGAAGAGACTTAGCACACACACATAGAAATTATACCATTACACTATATTATTTCTGATATATTCATGTTTTTATACTTGTGAATTTTTTTCCTTGAATTTTTGACCTGTGCCTGGCATGTATTAGAAGTATTTGTTGAATGAATTTTGAATAATTGGCTGCTTCATGTATCTGTTAAAAGGACAGAACCCTAGGTCATTCAGCAGAATCAAGTCTCATTTATCATCCAGAGGCTACTGCCACTTTTGTTCTTACCTTTCTGCTCATCCCTGAGGATGGGTTGTTCCAGTGTGCAGGGAAGGAGGGATAGGTCAACAATTGCAGGAGCTGTGAGTGGTCCTTAAGAACAGGTTACAGTGGAGAGAAAGCGGTGTGTGGGTCATGCTGCCTCATGAGTGGATGTGACACGATTCCCTTTCACTGAAAATACACCTGAAGAAGGTGAAACTGACAGGAAGGAAGGAAGGAAGCTATTTCCTACTGGGGAAAGGGCTGTACTGGCAGTAGACACTTGGATACATGGTTAACATAAGAAGAAAAACAAAACTCTGGTTTGGATGACAACGTTCTACACACAGACACACACACACACACACACAGATACACACACACACACACTCATTCCTATTTCTTGGTTTCCTTAAAGTTTTACTTATCTTCTATTCCCAGGTGGCACTAGTGATAAAGAATCTCTGCCAATGCAGGAGACATAAGAGATGAAGGTTCAATCTCTGGGTCAGCAAGATGCCCTGAAGGAGGGCATGACAGCCCACTCAGTATTGTTTTTTTTTTTTTTTTTTGGACTCTTCTATTGGTCCTCATCCATCTTTGTTCTTTGGCCTGTGTGGGCCTCCCATCGCAGTGGCCTCTCTCGCTGCAGAGCACTGGCTCCGGGCGCACGTGCTCCAGAGCTTCAGCTTGGTAGTTGGACACATCGGTCCACATCAGTAGTTGGACACATCTGCAGAGCGGCACGTGGGATCTTCCCAGGCCAGGGATTGAACTGGCGTCCCTTGCACTGCAAGGTGGTATTCTTACCCACTGGACCACCACGGAAGCCCCACTCCAGTATTCTTACCTGGAGAATCCCACAGACAGAGGAACCTGGCAGGCTATAGTTCACAGAGTCACAAAGAGATACGACTGAAGAGACTTAGCACACACACATAGAAATTATACCATTACACTATATTATTTCTGATATATTCATGTTTTTATACTTGTGAATTTTTTTCCTTGAATTTTTGACCTGTGCCTGGCATGTATTAGAAGTATTTGTTGAATGAATTTTGAATAATTGGCTGCTTCATGTATCTGTTAAAAGGACAGAACCCTAGGTCATTCAGCAGAATCAAGTCTCATTTATCATCCAGAGGCTACTGCCACTTTTGTTCTTACCTTTCTGCTCATCCCTGAGGCATGTAGGTGAACCCTGGACTTCCAGAAGCATGAGCTATGTGATGACTGATACCGGAATCCACAATACGCCTCCATGTTCTATGGCTTTTGGCTGAGAAGCAGGTGTGGACAGGCTGGTGTGGGCATGTCACTGTCACTGGGTCTGGCAGAGCTGGCCCAGCTGCACCGGTCAGCGTCTCTCCAAGGGCAGCAATGACCTGTTGAGTAAGAAGAGTGGGCATCTGAGTGGGTATGACATCTGAGTCATCTGGCAAGTGCCTGAGGCTCTCATCCCACAGCTCCCCCACTGAGCTTAACATTTCCTGTCACGGTCCCCAAAAGTCTGTCATTAGTTACTCATGTTTCTGAGTATTTCAGAGACCCAATTGTTGAATGTTTTCTTTACTTGGTATCTGTGTAGGATTCTGCAATGGGGGGGACAGGGGATAGGAGGGAAGACAGAAAGAAATGGGAGGGAGAAATAAACAGACTATGCCTTTCCTGGAGTGGTCTCAGGGCAGGGCCATCCTTTCCAAAATACCCTTAGTCCTTCCAAAGTTACACAGACAATCCTGAGAAGCCAAGCAGGTCAAGCCTCACAACACATCATTTAAAAAAAAAAAAAAAAAAACTTTATTTATTTGGCTGTGCAGAGTCTTAGTTGCAGCATGTGGGATCCCCGATCTAGGTTGAGGCACGTGGGATTTTTCAGTTGTGGCCTGTGAACTCTTAGCTGTGGCACGTGGGATCTATTTCCCTGACCAGGGATCAAAACCAGGCCCCCTGCATTTGGAACTTGGAGTCTTAGTTACTGGACCAGCAGGGAAGTCCCTCACAGCACATATTCTTTTTGTTTGTTTTGTTTTTTTTTTCTTTTAATAATTTTTTTTTGGCCACTTCTATTGATCTTTTCATTTATTTATCTTTGTTCTTTGGCCTGTGTGGGTCTCCCATCACAGTGGCCTCTCTCGTTGCAGAGCACCAGCTCTGGGTGCATGCGCTCCAGAGCGCTGGCTCAGTAGTTGGACACGCTGGTCCGGCCACTCCACACCACGTGAGATTATCCCAGGCTGGGGATCGAACTGGCACCCCTTGCACTGCAAGGCAGAGTCCTTACCCACTGGATCACCAGGGAAGCCCAGCACATACTCTTAAATAACATACTTTCTCTCTCAGCCACACAGCACCTGAAAACTCAAGTACTCAAGAAATAAGTGAGGAAAAAAAAAAAAAGGAAGAGAGGGATTCCCTGGTGGCTCAGTGGTAAAGAGTCTGCTTGCCAATGTAGGAGACATGGGTTAGATCCCTGGGCTGGGAAGATTCCACATACTGAGGAGCAACTAAGCCCATGTGCCACGACTGAGTATGTGCTTTAGAGTCTTGGAGCTGCAAAAGCTGCCCATGTGAAACACAATCTGAGTGGGTATGACATCTGAGTCATCTGGCAAGTGCCTGAGGCTCTCATCCCACAGCTCCCCCACTGAGCTTAACATTTCCTGTCACGGTCCCCAAAAGTCTGTCATTAGTTACTCATGTTTCTGAGTATTTCAGAGACCCAATTGTTGAATGTTTTCTTTACTTGGTATCTGTGTAGGATTCTGCAATGGGGGGGACAGGGGATAGGAGGGAAGACAGAAAGAAATGGGAGGGAGAAATAAACAGACTATGCCTTTCCTGGAGTGGTCTCAGGGCAGGGCCATCCTTTCCAAAATACCCTTAGTCCTTCCAAAGTTACACAGACAATCCTGAGAAGCCAAGCAGGTCAAGCCTCACAACACATCATTTAAAAAAAAAAAAAAAAAAACTTTATTTATTTGGCTGTGCAGAGTCTTAGTTGCAGCATGTGGGATCCCCGATCTAGGTTGAGGCACGTGGGATTTTTCAGTTGTGGCCTGTGAACTCTTAGCTGTGGCACGTGGGATCTATTTCCCTGACCAGGGATCAAAACCAGGCCCCCTGCATTTGGAACTTGGAGTCTTAGTTACTGGACCAGCAGGGAAGTCCCTCACAGCACATATTCTTTTTGTTTGTTTTGTTTTTTTTTTCTTTTAATAATTTTTTTTTGGCCACTTCTATTGATCTTTTCATTTATTTATCTTTGTTCTTTGGCCTGTGTGGGTCTCCCATCACAGTGGCCTCTCTCGTTGCAGAGCACCAGCTCTGGGTGCATGCGCTCCAGAGCGCTGGCTCAGTAGTTGGACACGCTGGTCCGGCCACTCCACACCACGTGAGATTATCCCAGGCTGGGGATCGAACTGGCACCCCTTGCACTGCAAGGCAGAGTCCTTACCCACTGGATCACCAGGGAAGCCCAGCACATACTCTTAAATAACATACTTTCTCTCTCAGCCACACAGCACCTGAAAACTCAAGTACTCAAGAAATAAGTGAGGAAAAAAAAAAAAAGGAAGAGAGGGATTCCCTGGTGGCTCAGTGGTAAAGAGTCTGCTTGCCAATGTAGGAGACATGGGTTAGATCCCTGGGCTGGGAAGATTCCACATACTGAGGAGCAACTAAGCCCATGTGCCACAACGACTGAGTATGTGCTTTAGAGTCTTGGAGCTGCAACTGCTGAAGTCCAAGTACCCTGAAGCCCATGCTCTGCAACAAAAGAGCAACCACCATGAGAATCCCATGCACCACAGCGAAGAGCTGCTTGCCACAGACAGAAAAGCCCTCACACAATATCCAAAACTAGCACAGCCAAAAACGAAAACAAACAAACAAAAATATATATATATACACACACACACAGATAGAGAGAGAGAGAAAGAATGAGGGAAAGAGAATAGAGAAGGAGAACATCAGAACTATGTTGCTCCAGATGGTACTGTGACCATGACAATGGCCCAGGTCTACATGTCCAGGCACCGTTACATGCATATAAGACTTAGAATCTGAAGAAGAATGCTTTTCTAGATGAAGACTAAGGACATAAAAGGAAACACAGGACTGAATTTCCTAATTCCAAATTGGAACACTGGTTCAGACAAATACATAAAGTTGTTCTGTAAAGTCTTTAAAAAGGAACATAAATTGCCTTTAGTTTACATATAATAAATATTCTTTACTAATAGATTTAACTTGGCCCACTCCTTGTCTGGGAGAGGAGAGCTGTTGAGTTGCCCACTGTGCCAAGACTGCTTCTGGAGCTGCTGCTCTTCCCTACCCAGCCCATGGTCATACGCACAGGCCCTGGAACCTGCAGGTCATCTGCCTTCCATGATCAGCTCGAATCAGTGATTTGTTGCGTTTTCCTCTTCTCATTGTACACAAATAATCACTTTGGGGCCTAATCTTCCATCTGTGGTTATGTGATCCTTTCATCAAGAAGGTCTCCATGTTCTATGAGCTTCAGCACCCACAAAGCTGGATCTGCCTTTTCGTACATCTATTCATGTAGTGTGCATACTCGATGTACATAATTACAGAGGAAACCTCAATTAATGAGGATCCTGATAGCTACGATTCTTAGTTAACCAGAATGTTCTCTGCATAATGCTCTCAGATTCAAGTTATGAAACTGGAAGTAAAAGAAGCTAGGGGTTACAAATCCTAGAAATCTAGTTCAGTGTTTCACCTGGCCCCTTTTTCTCACATCCCAACAATACTGAGGAGCAACTAAGCCCATGTGCCACGACTGAGTATGTGCTTTAGAGTCTTGGAGCTGCAACTGCTGAAGTCCAAGTACCCTGAAGCCCATGCTCTGCAACAAAAGAGCAACCACCATGAGAATCCCATGCACCACAGCGAAGAGCTGCTTGCCACAGACAGAAAAGCCCTCACACAATATCCAAAACTAGCACAGCCAAAAACGAAAACAAACAAACAAAAATATATATATATACACACACACACAGATAGAGAGAGAGAGAAAGAATGAGGGAAAGAGAATAGAGAAGGAGAACATCAGAACTATGTTGCTCCAGATGGTACTGTGACCATGACAATGGCCCAGGTCTACATGTCCAGGCACCGTTACATGCATATAAGACTTAGAATCTGAAGAAGAATGCTTTTCTAGATGAAGACTAAGGACATAAAAGGAAACACAGGACTGAATTTCCTAATTCCAAATTGGAACACTGGTTCAGACAAATACATAAAGTTGTTCTGTAAAGTCTTTAAAAAGGAACATAAATTGCCTTTAGTTTACATATAATAAATATTCTTTACTAATAGATTTAACTTGGCCCACTCCTTGTCTGGGAGAGGAGAGCTGTTGAGTTGCCCACTGTGCCAAGACTGCTTCTGGAGCTGCTGCTCTTCCCTACCCAGCCCATGGTCATACGCACAGGCCCTGGAACCTGCAGGTCATCTGCCTTCCATGATCAGCTCGAATCAGTGATTTGTTGCGTTTTCCTCTTCTCATTGTACACAAATAATCACTTTGGGGCCTAATCTTCCATCTGTGGTTATGTGATCCTTTCATCAAGAAGGTCTCCATGTTCTATGAGCTTCAGCACCCACAAAGCTGGATCTGCCTTTTCGTACATCTATTCATGTAGTGTGCATACTCGATGTACATAATTACAGAGGAAACCTCAATTAATGAGGATCCTGATAGCTACGATTCTTAGTTAACCAGAATGTTCTCTGCATAATGCTCTCAGATTCAAGTTATGAAACTGGAAGTAAAAGAAGCAGATAGTGGAGATTACAAATCCTAGAAATCTAGTTCAGTGTTTCACCTGGCCCCCTTTTTTCCTCCTCATGCAAAGAAATAATTGATAACAGCTAACAAAGAATATTCACTGCAAGCTGGGCCTCTTTCAGGCCTCCTTGAGGTGGTACCCTAACTGTACTCATTTCATAGATAAGGAAGAATTAGTCACTCAGTCGTATCCAGCTGAGGGGCTGCTCTACCGCGGGGTTCTCCAGGCAAGAAGACTGGAGTGGGTTGCCATTTCCTTTTCCAGGATAGATAAGGAAACTTAGGCATAATTTCCCAAAACTACACCTAATCTATAAGCCATCTGGGGCTTCACTGATGGCTCAGAGTCAAGAACCTGCCTACAATGCAGGAGACGCAGCTTCAGGGTCTAGGGTCCCCAACCCTAAGTTACATCACCTGTGTAGAATCACTGTTTAAATTAGTAATGATGATCCAGTAACACAGAAACAAAATTTTTATTTTGTTCTCAATTGACAAATACTACCTGTTTCTCTTGGCATTCTGGTTGAAAAAAAAAAGCTGTGGTCGCTTTACTTTCAATTCCTCAACTAGAAACAAGCAAACATTCCTAGAAACTCAAGACAGCCTGATGCACGGTAAGGACTTTTAGTGGGCTGCGTGGTGTCCCCAAAGGTATCAGTCCTACTCCTTAGAGCCTGTGGATGTTACTTTTTAAAGTTGCAAGAGATGTGACTACAGTAAGGAGTGAGAGATGAGATTATCCCAGATTATGTGGGTGGATTCTAAACCCAAAAGAGTCTTGTCAAGAGATTAGACATGCACAGAAGAGAGGGTGATGTGAAGAGAGAGTCAGGGATTAGAGTGATGCAGCCACAAGCCAAGGAACACCAGGAACACCGGCAGCACCAGAAGCTGGAAGAGGCAAAGAACTGACTCTCCCCAGGGCCTGGGCTGCAGGTGTGCCTGGCTGACACCCTGATGCCAGACTGCTGACCTCCAGGACTGTGAAAGAATAAATTTCTTTCCTTTTTTCTTTTGCGTCATGAAAGTTGTGGTGGTCTGTAACAACAGCAACATGAAGGTAATACAAGGATCAATACATGGCAGCCAATAGTTAGGGCATAATCATCATCCTAGGTGCATATTCCTTACAATGTGTTGGCTATGCACTCTGTGACATTTATTCCCCATAGGGAAAATGAAGAAACGGAGGTCATACAGCTGCTAAGTGGCAGAGTAAGGATCTACACCCATGGCTAACTCCAAAGACCATGAACAGAAACAACGTATGTCAAACCCAACACTTTACACGGAAATGTGTTAACCAAAAATGAGAGCAAAACTCTGAAAGTCCTTAATGATTTCTCTGAGTCTAGATTTCTTAAGTAAACATTCACCTTTGCCTATACACCCTCTCACATTTGGTTCTTTCTTGGTTCCTTAGTGCCACTTTGAAAAAAATGAGGTACAAACTGCTACTAGCTTATTTTGCAAAAGAAGAAACTGAGACCCAGAGAAGTCATCTGTTGGAACTCACCTCCAGAACCTGGCCTGGAAACATCTGATCTCATCACTCCTCTTTAAAAAAAAAATTTTTTTTTAATGTATTTGGTTGCACTAGAAAGTGGGACTTCATTGCAGCACATGGGATCTTTATGTCTGGCCCACGGGCTCTAGCTCCCGGACCAGGGATCAAACCCAGGCCCTCTGCAGTGGCAGCACAGAGTCTTAGCCACAGGACTGCTGGCAATGTCCCTGACCTCATCACTTCTCTATCTGCCCCTACAACTTCTTAGTCTGGGTCTATAAGAAACAGCTGGCAACTTTCAATTCTTCACCTGGCTTTTACTTCAAGTAGGTGCACCAGCTCTGTGCACAAAGGTTAGTTAAAGCACTATAAAATTCAGAAGCAGTCAGGTCTTTGTCTCCAAAGTAATAAAATCACAAATGGTTCCTGTCCAAAATAAATCTTGTAATACTCCGTTGCCAGTGGGCTGTGTGCATTTTTTCCATTTTAACAACATGTACTTCTCTCTTCATCAGAAACATTAGGTCGCAAAAGCCAATCTCATCTACATCTTTACAATGCTGTTTATCATCTTTCTGCATGCAGGAGGCAGAACTGGTAATGGAGCAACCAAATTGGATTCTGGGGCGGATTTGTTCTGACTTAGAATACTTTCAGAATCCATTCAAAGTGCCTCTGATTTATCATTAAAGCCCTTGGAAGCCATTTATTTGGGGCCAGCTTTTCAGGGATAGGACATCAATTGTGTGCCAGTTAGGGGGAATTATAACACAGCTGATGAAGTGTGACAGCACAGAGGCCACTGGATTTGCAGGAGATTACAGGGCGGTGCATAGCAGTCAACAACTATTCCACAGAAAATGTTTCTGAACAGAAGGAGAGAGCATGAACATAAGGAACCAGATTCCATCCTGCTGCTTGACACCTCTCCTTGCTCTCTGGGCAGAGCTTACGTGGGTTCCCACTCCCACAATTCCTTTCACCTGCCCCTGCATTTGGTTTGCATCTACTGGGACCCACTCCCTCTCTCCCTCAAGAAGGTACCACACAAAACTAGGAGCAGGGAGGGAGGGAGGACTGAAGCTTGGGACTGAGAAAGGGTGGGGAAAATTCTCAGCCATATCACAGACACAGTTATATGCTGAAAAGGACAAGTGGCATGTTACCTAGTGAGATTTTAACTGGCCCATAAAATCCAGAATAATTCATAAACCATGAATCATGGACTGTACTCAACAGCTGCATCTCCTTGAAGACATTCTAGGTCAGCCTGCCCGCTTCCCACATGACACAGAATAAGCTCTGGAGAAGTTCATGGGAGGGGCAGTGGTGAAGTGTTTCAACCTTGCTGGTGATATTGTCTAAAATTACCAATATACATACTTTGTGATCTGCCTGTTATACTTTCATGATTCTATCCTAAGAAGGAAGAAGGAAAAGCCCTAGTATTTGAGGATTTATATGCAAGGGTGTTTGTTGCTTAGTAGCAAAAATCTAAGCAAACAATCTATATTTCCTGCAGTATAAAGTGGTGGAAGAATACATAAAAAATATATTATGAAATATTATACAGCTATTAAAAAGAACGAGTTAGATCTAAATGCAGGAACCTGGAAGTATGTCCACATAAGTTATTAAATGAAAAAAGTTAGTTGCAATATAATGAATACTATGTGATCCAACTATAAATTGCTAGGGCTTAGTGTCACAGAAAGAGTAGCATATTAATATCCTCTCCAAGTATGAAGAGGGCTCATCAACTTATCCATAATGCAAAAAAACTTTCAATCCTAAATTGGGTTGATTTTAATCAGATGTGGATGGACTTATAATAATGCATACATGCCTTGCCTAACCTTATACTATGCCTTAATTCTCATGAAGTAAAAATACCTTTCACCTTCCTTTAAAGTTCCAGGTCTGTTGGGGTGTTAGGTTGGGGGATAAAATAAAGGAAAGCATTTTAGATCTCCCTTTTCAAACCACAATGCCTATGTCTTACCCCAGAGCAAATGAGTCTGAATTTTCAGAAGGTTAGAGATGGGAGATGGAGGAGCCAGAAAGTGTAAAATTGCCCCAGGTGATCTAGTCACTCTTTCCTGTCTTTTTCTCTTTTCTTCATGACCCAATTGAAAATAACTGTCTTAATATATATGCCCTCTTTCAATTACCAAGAGGCAGCTGTAACGATGACAGAGAGGCGTTTATCATTGACACTGACCTAAGGGCTAATTCACTTAATTCTCACAAAAACATACAAGGTTGGAGTTAATTATTAGTATTCCCATTTTACAGATGAGAATAGACAGGAAATCATACCCATGACTCTAGCGGAGCTGCAATTTAAAATTCAAGAACTCTTCCTTCAATCTATACGGAGAGACATGAGCAGGAGCAAATGAAACAGGCCAGGCTCATGAGTTCAATTAAGCATTTTATACCCAGGTTTCTCATTGATCTTGTTGCTTGGGTAAGACCTAAAGAATTATTTACCTTTTCAGAGCTTACTCATTGCCACACTCCTCATCAATGAATTACACTTGCCTTTTGAATTATTCACTGTATCTGGAGAAAAGATTCTGAGAAAATGCGTTCTACCATTTCTCTCTTTTTCCCTAAAATCTATATTTCCTGCAGTATAAAGTGGTGGAAGAATACATAAAAATATATTATGAAATATTATACAGAAAAACGAGTTAGATCTAAATGCAGGAACCTGGAAGTATGTCCACATAAGTTATTAAATGAAAAAAGTTAGTTGCAATATAATGAATACTATGTGATCCAACTATAAATTGCTAGGGCTTAGTGTCACAGAAAGAGTAGCATATTAATATCCTCTCCAAGTATGAAGAGGGCTCATCAACTTATCCATAATGCAAAAAAACTTTCAATCCTAAATTGGGTTGATTTTAATCAGATGTGGATGGACTTATAATAATGCATACATGCCTTGCCTAACCTTATACTATGCCTTAATTCTCATGAAGTAAAAATACCTTTCACCTTCCTTTAAAGTTCCAGGTCTGTTGGGGTGTTAGGTTGGGGGATAAAATAAAGGAAAGCATTTTAGATCTCCCTTTTCAAACCACAATGCCTATGTCTTACCCCAGAGCAAATGAGTCTGAATTTTCAGAAGGTTAGAGATGGGAGATGGAGGAGCCAGAAAGTGTAAAATTGCCCCAGGTGATCTAGTCACTCTTTCCTGTCTTTTTCTCTTTTCTTCATGACCCAATTGAAAATAACTGTCTTAATATATATGCCCTCTTTCAATTACCAAGAGGCAGCTGTAACGATGACAGAGAGGCGTTTATCATTGACACTGACCTAAGGGCTAATTCACTTAATTCTCACAAAAACATACAAGGTTGGAGTTAATTATTAGTATTCCCATTTTACAGATGAGAATAGACAGGAAATCATACCCATGACTCTAGCGGAGCTGCAATTTAAAATTCAAGAACTCTTCCTTCAATCTATACGGAGAGACATGAGCAGGAGCAAATGAAACAGGCCAGGCTCATGAGTTCAATTAAGCATTTTTATACCCAGGTTTCTCATTGATCTTGTTGCTTGGGTAAGACCTAAAGAATTATTTACCTTTTCAGAGCTTACTCATTGCCACACTCCTCATCAATGAATTACACTTGCCTTTTGAATTATTCACTGTATCTGGAGAAAAGATTCTGAGAAAATGCGTTCTACCATTTCTCTCTTTTTTCCCTCAGTCCCACCCTTGCCATGGAAACAGGTTCCTTTAATAAGCAGAGAACTGTACTGAGTCTTCGTTAAAAATCTGTGCAAAAGTGGACTAAAACCTCGTGATGTCTAGTTCTTCACCATGTTCATAACAGCCATCACTTTTCAGGCCTGTCTTTAAAATTAGCCCAAGTACTAGCTTGCCTACGGGAAAGAGGAGGTGGCGAAGGAGACAGGCATATGAGTGTTTTCTCTAATGATGGCTTCTTCTCAGCCTAAAACATCGAAATTACGTCCCTCTTGACTTCAAGAATTATAATGTTGTGGGAAGAAAAAATTTTCTAAGAGTTAAGGGCCAGTTCTGTCACTTTGTAACAGTATCTCTTCAACCAAGTCATTTAACTTATTGAACCTCAATTTTAGCGTTTGTAAAATGACCCGGGCTTCCCTTGTAGCTCGGCTGGTAAAGAATCCACCTTCAATGAAAGAGACCCCAGTTCAACTCCTGGGTCAGGAGGATCCCCTGAAGAAGGGATAGGCTACCCACTCCAGTACACTTTCTGCTCTAGGGCTGCAAAGAATCACACACAACTGAACCAACTACACACATGCAACTTACTTTACAAGACGGTTTTGCCTATCCAAACAGGAATGCAGCTCTTCTGACTTTATGTCCATGATGTCCAAACATCAATTGATCTCTCGGCCTTCCATTTCTTCATTTTTCATGCAGTATATGTTGTATTATTCAAAATTCAGTGAAGTACATCTATGTTGGGAGGCTGGGGGAAGAAGAGAGGCAACCAAGACTGAGAACCCGCACTGAAGGTAGAGAAAATGAGGTGATTAAGAGCACGCATTGTGTAGGGACATGTTCTGTGTTACAAGCCATTTCAGTTGCTTTGAGGACAATCACTGTATGTGGCACACCCACAAAAATTGCTTTTATGATTTCCTTAAGACAGAGCCATTTTAGTTAATGCAGGCAGGACTCCCTAGTTAACACCTTTTATCTTCCCTTCTCTCAAGGCCCTTCTGCGAAATCGTACAATAACTGGTGAATAGAAGAGGCCAGACTCACAAATCTGGTGAGGTCCTCAGATGCAGCCATAGGAAAAGAAATTTGTAGGTGTTTTAAATCTATGTCAGATATAAAAATAAACCTTCAGTATTACATACTGCATATAAAGTGCAGGTTCTTCATGGGCCATTTTTAAGGTATACAACTTGATGGAAAGGGTATATATATTCATAGTATTTTCAGTTTGTAAAGTACTTCTCCTTGTCCTATTAGATTTATCTTTGAAGTATGCTGAAAAAGAAACATAATAGGAAGTGTTACTCGCTGGCTCTATTTTATAAACTAAAAAGAGACTGGAAGTAACCTGAGGAAGATTACCCTAATCAAGAAGTGGGAAGAAAAAATTTTCTAAGAGTTAAGGGCCAGTTCTGTCACTTTGTAACAGTATCTCTTCAACCAAGTCATTTAACTTATTGAACCTCAATTTTAGCGTTTGTAAAATGACCCGGGCTTCCCTTGTAGCTCGGCTGGTAAAGAATCCACCTTCAATGAAAGAGACCCCAGTTCAACTCCTGGGTCAGGAGGATCCCCTGAAGAAGGGATAGGCTACCCACTCCAGTACACTTTCTGCTCTAGGGCTGCAAAGAATCACACACAACTGAACCAACTACACACATGCAACTTACTTTACAAGACGGTTTTGCCTATCCAAACAGGAATGCAGCTCTTCTGACTTTATGTCCATGATGTCCAAACATCAATTGATCTCTCGGCCTTCCATTTCTTCATTTTTCATGCAGTATATGTTGTATTATTCAAAATTCAGTGAAGTACATCTATGTTGGGAGGCTGGGGGAAGAAGAGAGGCAACCAAGACTGAGAACCCGCACTGAAGGTAGAGAAAATGAGGTGATTAAGAGCACGCATTGTGTAGGGACATGTTCTGTGTTACAAGCCATTTCAGTTGCTTTGAGGACAATCACTGTATGTGGCACACCCACAAAAAAATTGCTTTTTATGATTTCCTTAAGACAGAGCCATTTTTAGTTAATGCAGGCAGGACTCCCTAGTTAACACCTTTTATCTTCCCTTCTCTCAAGGCCCTTCTGCGAAATCGTACAATAACTGGTGAATAGAAGAGGGCCAGACTCACAAATCTGGTGAGGTCCTCAGATGCAGCCATAGGAAAAGAAATTTGTAGGTGTTTTAAATCTATGTCAGATATAAAAATAAACCTTCAGTATTACATACTGCATATAAAGTGCAGGTTCTTCATGGGCCATTTTTAAGGTATACAACTTGATGGAAAGGGTATATATATTCATAGTATTTTCAGTTTGTAAAGTACTTCTCCTTGTCCTATTAGATTTATCTTTGAAGTATGCTGAAAAAAGAAACATAATAGGAAGTGTTACTTCGCTGGCTCTATTTTATAAACTAAAAAAGAGAGACTGGAAGTAACCTGAGGAAGATTACCCAATAAGAATCAAGAACCAGCCTTCTGGTTTCCTGGATTCCCAAGATAGAACTGACTTCCCATCTGAGACGATAACTGAGCGTTCACCTCGGGTTATAGAGGCCTGCTTCTATTCTGATAATACTGCTGATAATTCCAGAAATAACTCCTTCATTTATGTAGTCATCTCACAAACGCTGAACTGAGGCAAAGCAGTGGGAGGTGTCTGGAGCAGGGGCCGGGGCGGTCATCAGAGGTTTCAGGCCATGTTCCCCATGGCCTTGAAGGCCAAATTCAGTGTTAGGCTTTATCTGAGGGTAATGGGAAATACCTTGAGTTTTATTTAGGGGCACGGAGCATGGAGCAGCCATGGAGCATGGTGCAGCCATCAGTCTGGGCTGCGGTGGGACCCACAGGAAGGGGCAAAATCTTGAAGCAGGAAACGAGGTGGAAGGACGGGGCAAAGCACGTGATACATGGCGGTGGCGGTCCAAGAAGCAAGGTGAATGCTTCACATTCAGACGTGAGAGCCAAGTTGTTGCTATTTGCTCGAATCCCACTGTTCTGGAAAAAAAAAAAGAAAGAATCCCACTGTGCTCAATGTCTCCTTCAAGAACGGCTGCAAATGTGTTTCTGGCAGGCAAACAGATCCTGCTCCTTCTCCAGTCTCGGGAACATTCGGGAACGGGAGAGGAGCCAGCAGGCTGGGCTCCAGGGTCTCGGTTGCGGCGCCCATTTGCAGCCTGTCGTGACGTCGCCAGAAGCCGCCTCGTCGTCCTAATGAGGTTTCCCCAGGCTCTGGACACTCCCGCCGACCCCTCGGCGCCCATTGAGAACGCTTTGGGATTTAAATAAAGTCCCGCAGGCCTCCTCGGAGGTGATGCGCCGCGCCTGCGCTGCCAGCAGCCCAGCGCGGCTCGTTCTCCCATAAGGCCCCACGCGGTGGTGGGTATCCCCGCCCCTGCCGCCTCCCGCCACCCTATTGGCCACTGCTCCTGCCACTCATCCGAGTGCCTAGCGGGAAATGGGATCGCAAGGCCTCTCCACGTGGTACAGCATTGCTTTCATCTGTTCGTTATACAGGTGTTTCTGTTTGGAGTCAGGGATCCCAAGCTGGCTTGCATAAACAGTTTGACTTTGGAGTCTAACCCTGTGAGGTGGACTCAGGAGGAATATTCGACTTTTACAGGCGGGAGAAATAAGGGTCACAGAGGTTGAGTGGCTTTCTGTAGAACACGTGCTGGGGTTTTAAAACAAGATTTTAATCGTGGCTCTGAACCTGTGTTTTCCGCTCCATAGCGTCCACTCAATGGTTAAACAGACCTGAACTTATTTCTTCATCTGTGAAATGGGGAAAATAATAGCCATGAAGAATAAAGTAACAGGAGAAGAACCCAATATGTGGACTGGCCCGTGTATGCTATTAATAAAATAAAAAGTTGGTAGCTACAGAAGCTATGGATCCCCTCCACCCCTCCCCACCTGAATCTCCTTCCCGCCTGTAAGTCTTCTGACTTCTAGTCTGGAACTCTTCATGCAAAGCCTGTGATTCTTAGAAGTCCAGAGAGCTCAAAATGGTCCAGAGACATATGTATTCAAGGACTTCAGTGAGTTCTTTCATAGGAGACACAGTGCTGGAAAACATATTTCTCTAAGTCAGATGCTAAACATTATTTCTATAACTGCTACTACTAATATATTGCCACTACATGCTACTTCAGTACATTTTTTTGGTAAGTTTCTTTCAAGACACTGTTTCGGGAACATTCGGAACGGGAGAGGAGCCAGCAGGCTGGGCTCCAGGGTCTCGGTTGCGGCGCCCATTTGCAGCCTGTCGTGACGTCGCCAGAAGCCGCCTCGTCGTCCTAATGAGGTTTCCCCAGGCTCTGGACACTCCCGCCGACCCCTCGGCGCCCATTGAGAACGCTTTGGGATTTAAATAAAGTCCCGCAGGCCTCCTCGGAGGTGATGCGCCGCGCCTGCGCTGCCAGCAGCCCAGCGCGGCTCGTTCTCCCATAAGGCCCCACGCGGTGGTGGGTATCCCCGCCCCTGCCGCCTCCCGCCACCCTATTGGCCACTGCTCCTGCCACTCATCCGAGTGCCTAGCGGGAAATGGGATCGCAAGGCCTCTCCACGTGGTACAGCATTGCTTTCATCTGTTCGTTATACAGGTGTTTCTGTTTGGAGTCAGGGATCCCAAGCTGGCTTGCATAAACAGTTTGACTTTGGAGTCTAACCCTGTGAGGTGGACTCAGGAGGAATATTCGACTTTTACAGGCGGGAGAAATAAGGGTCACAGAGGTTGAGTGGCTTTCTGTAGAACACGTGCTGGGGTTTTAAAACAAGATTTTAATCGTGGCTCTGAACCTGTGTTTTCCGCTCCATAGCGTCCACTCAATGGTTAAACAGACCTGAACTTATTTCTTCATCTGTGAAATGGGGAAAATAATAGCCATGAAGAATAAAGTAACAGGAGAAGAACCCAATATGTGGACTGGCCCGTGTATGCTATTAATAAAATAAAAAGTTGGTAGCTACAGAAGCTATGGATCCCCTCCACCCCTCCCCACCTGAATCTCCTTCCCGCCTGTAAGTCTTCTGACTTCTAGTCTGGAACTCTTCATGCAAAGCCTGTGATTCTTAGAAGTCCAGAGAGCTCAAAATGGTCCAGAGACATATGTATTCAAGGACTTCAGTGAGTTCTTTCATAGGAGACACAGTGCTGGAAAACATATTTCTCTAAGTCAGATGCTAAACATTATTTCTATAACTGCTACTACTAATATATTGCCACTACATGCTACTTCAGTACATTTTTTTGGTAAGTTTCTTTCAAGACACTGTTTTTGTTTTTGTTTTTTTGACTACTTCTATTGATCTTTCATTTTTATTTATTTATCTTTGTTCTTTTGGCCTATGTGGGCCTCCCATCACAGTGGCCTCTCTCGTTGCAGAGCACCAACTCTGGGCACATGTGCCCCAGAGCTCCAGCTCAGTAGTTGGACACATTGGTCCAGCTGCTCCACGGCACGTGGGTCTTCCCAGGCCAGGGATCGAACCAGCACCCCTTGCACTGCAAGGCGGTGTCCTTACCCACTGGACCACCAGGGAAGCCCCAAGACACTGTTTTAAGTACTTTATATATGTCGTCATGTAATCTTTGCAATGACCTGTGAGGTACATCCTATTATAATTCCTATTTTATAGGTGAGGGGATTGAAGCACAGAGAGTTTAAATAACCTCTCATGTTTAAAAAAGCTAAAAGTTGTTGGAACTGGAATTTATACCAGGCAATCCATCTCATGGAGTCACGCACATTAATACTTGTGCTATATACAAGAGCTCTCTTTGACAATGAATACGTCTGTCACTATCTCCAAGATACCTCTGACTTTTAAAAACTCCCAAAAGGCAGAAAGAAAAAACAAAAAACAATACAGTGAGCGAGAGACCACGTGCAGACTGATTATTAAAAACCCATGTGGGGCTGCTGGATCTGGAACTGTGCTTTAGCTGAGTGCTCTAGACTCTCACTTCCCTCAGGGTCTCTGTGGACACGCCCACTGTGGGAAAATGGCCAAATGACGCGGCAGTAATGGAATGCAGAGGTTATTTTAACGAACCACACGGATACCTGCCAGGAGAGGAATGCCTCACATCCTTGTGATCGTGTGGAAGCTATGGATCCCCTCCACCCCTCCCCACCTGAATCTCCTTCCCGCCTGTAAGTCTTCTGACTTCTAGTCTGGAACTCTTCATGCAAAGCCTGTGATTCTTAGAAGTCCAGAGAGCTCAAAATGGTCCAGAGACATATGTATTCAAGGACTTCAGTGAGTTCTTTCATAGGAGACACAGTGCTGGAAAACATATTTCTCTAAGTCAGATGCTAAACATTATTTCTATAACTGCTACTACTAATATATTGCCACTACATGCTACTTCAGTACATTTTTTTGGTAAGTTTCTTTCAAGACACTGTTTTTGTTTTTGTTTTTTTGACTACTTCTATTGATCTTTCATTTTTATTTATTTATCTTTGTTCTTTTGGCCTATGTGGGCCTCCCATCGCTGTGGCCTCTCGTTGCAGAGCACCAACTCTGGGCACATGTGCCCCAGAGCTCCAGCTCAGTAGTTGGACACATTGGTCCAGCTGCTCCACGGCACGTGGGTCTTCCCAGGCCAGGGATCGAACCAGCACCCCTTGCACTGCAAGGCGGTGTCCTTACCCACTGGACCACCAGGGAAGCCCCAAGACACTGTTTTAAGTACTTTATATATGTCTCATGTAATCTTTGCAATGACCTGTGAGGTACATCCTATTATAATTCCTATTTTATAGGTGAGGGGATTGAAGCACAGAGAGTTTAAATAACCTCTCATGTTTAAAAAAGCTAAAAGTTGTTGGAACTGGAATTTATACCAGGCAATCCATCTCATGGAGTCACGCACATTAATACTTGTGCTATATACAAGAGCTCTCTTTGACAATGAATACGTCTGTCACTATCTCCAAGATACCTCTGACTTTTAAAAACTCCCAAAAGGCAGAAAGAAAAAACAAAAAACAATACAGTGAGCGAGAGACCACGTGCAGACTGATTATTAAAAACCCATGTGGGGCTGCTGGATCTGGAACTGTGCTTTAGCTGAGTGCTCTAGACTCTCACTTCCCTCAGGGTCTCTGTGGACACGCCCACTGTGGGAAAATGGCCAAATGACGCGGCAGTAATGGAATGCAGAGGTTATTTTAACGAACCACACGGATACCTGCCAGGAGAGGAATGCCTCACATCCTTGTGATCGTGTGGAAGACTTTCTGAGAAGGTGATGGTGTCCTCCGGTTACCTCACAATCACCAGGTATACAGCAATGACTGAAAATCCTGTGTCCCTCCCTCCACGGGTGTCACAGAACAAAAGAAAGACAGGGAAGGAGGTGGGAGCTGGTAGACCTCAAGGAACCAAGGACTCAAACTGAAGATTAAACACTGTAAGATGGAAGTAGGGATTTATTTGCCTGGCAGACAAAAAGGGCTCGTATCTACAGGGGAAAGCTGGACACAGTTCTTCCTGGGAGCCAGGTCAGAGTTCCTGCTAACTTGACTTTGGCCTCTGTAGCTGTGGTGGCCTTGAACTACACAGCACACCTGCACACACAGCCTCTGTGAATCCAGAGTAGTCCTGATTCTTGATCAAGAAAGATACCCAGGTTATTGGCCTTCACCTCCCTCTCTCTTCTGCCTTCTCTTCCTCCATTTTTGCAGGCAAGCCTGGGACATAGGGCTTGTGAGAAGAGGGTAGGGGTAGTGCAGGGGCTAGGACCCAAGTGTTCCATCAGTAGCCCAAGATGACATTTTGAGTGAGCAGAGAAAACAAAGACTCCATCAAAGTAGGAAATCTAGGGCAATGCTGGGAGAGCAATATTAGTTGTGAGATTCTAGCTGTGAATATACAGATATAGACTAGAGATAAGGCAAGAGGCTGGGAGCCAATGGTGCCATTTGCTTGGGAATAAAACATGGAAAGGGCAGTAGAGTGTCAGGAAGACACTGTGGATTAGACGGTTCAGAGGATAGCTTTGTTCTATGGGTGTTGGCTACATGAGACGAGGGCGGGGCAGTGGAGTTAAAGGCTCAGAAGCAAATCATCAGAAAGTGTGACTTCCAGTCCAGAAAAAGAGCTTCACCAAAGCCTTATCTATCAAGCCCTTCATCCCAACCACCTGGAGATGCTCATCATGATATGAATAAGACCCACTGTGCTGCTTTGTGTTCATTCTGAGACATTTATTTTACACACACTTCGTGTTGGGCTTTTACTAATTGGCTATAAATGCTGACCTTTTCTAAGTCATCTTAAAAATGATTATTCCTGCACCGTGTTCCAAATATTTATGATCTTGGGGAACATGGGAGAAGCCGTGGTCTTTACAGACACTCCTGAATAACTTTGGAGACATAAGCCAGGGAGAAGATCCGGAACGAGATAAGGAAAACAGTCCTCTCTTCTGGAATCTGAAACATTTAAATGTAGCTTTTGATGTTCGCCTTGTCACTATCATTAATGAGCGGATACGTATTAGGTTGAGCCATGTGAAGTGCCAATATTCAGTTGTTTCTGATGCACAGAAATAGTAGCTTCATATGACTGAATTTCACAGAATCCTGAGATAAACAGACTATGATATGGGGATGTTTAACTTACTTGACTGCAGGGAGAAGTAACTGAAGAATATGGTTAGGTCTTTGTAGCAGTGAGTCTCACTAACTGCAAATGATCCAGCCTTGCACTGTCTCTAGTTAAAAACACAAGTTTCATTCGTTCATTGTAACACTAGCAAACATCATTGCTGTTGTTGCTCAGTCACTAAGCCGTGTCTGACTCTTAGCGACCTTGTGGACTGTAGCCTGCCAGGCTCCTCTGTTCTCCACTATCTCCCAGAGTTTGCTGAAATTCATGTCCACTGAGTCAGTGATGCTATCACCATCCTCTGTCATCGCCTTATCCTTCTGCCTTCAATCTTCCCCAGCACCGGATCTTTTCCGGTGAGTCAGCTCTTTGCCTCAGGTGGCCAAAAAAGTCACTGAGCATCTAATGAAGGGATGGCTCCAGCCTTGCAGGCACACACTGAATAGGAGTGAAGGAGTAAGAATGATGTGGTGGATGATGTCCTGGTGACTAGTCCTGGGAGAATAGCAGAGCAGCACAGAGGAGCAATGAGGATTGTGGAGAATGCGTGGAGCAAGAGTTCTGATGTAGGAGGGGCTTCTTGGGTAGCTCAGATGGTTAGGAGTCTACCTGCAATGCAGGAGACCCAGGTTCTATCCCTGGGTTGGTAAGATCTCCCGAAGAAGGGCGTGGAAACCCATTCCAGTAGTCTTGCCTGGAGAATTTCATGGACAGAGGAGCCTGGTGGGCTTCAGTCCAGGGGGTCATAAAGAGTCAGGCATGCCCAGATAATTAACACTCTCACACTTTCACTTTTATGTAGGGGAGAGAAATAATGATTAACCAAATGGTTAAAACAGGAAACAACACTGCAAACAGAACTGGGAGGTATGACCGCATGACTTAAAGAAACAGGCTGTCTTAGGAGTGAATGAAAATGGAGCAAAGAGAAGATCCGAACGAGATAAGGAAAACAGTCCTCTCTTCTGGAATCTGAAACATTTAAATGTAGCTTTTGATGTTCGCCTTGTCACTATCATTAATGAGCGGATACGTATTAGGTTGAGCCATGTGAAGTGCCAATATTCAGTTGTTTCTGATGCACAGAAATAGTAGCTTCATATGACTGAATTTCACAGAATCCTGAGATAAACAGACTATGATATGGGGATGTTTAACTTACTTGACTGCAGGGAGAAGTAACTGAAGAATATGGTTAGGTCTTTGTAGCAGTGAGTCTCACTAACTGCAAATGATCCAGCCTTGCACTGTCTCTAGTTAAAAACACAAGTTTCATTCGTTCATTGTAACACTAGCAAACATCATTGCTGTTGTTGCTCAGTCACTAAGCCGTGTCTGACTCTTAGCGACCTTGTGGACTGTAGCCTGCCAGGCTCCTCTGTTCTCCACTATCTCCCAGAGTTTGCTGAAATTCATGTCCACTGAGTCAGTGATGCTATCACCATCCTCTGTCATCGCCTTATCCTTCTGCCTTCAATCTTCCCCAGCACCGGATCTTTTCCGGTGAGTCAGCTCTTTGCCTCAGGGGGCCCAAAGAAGTCACTGAGCATCTAATGAAGGGATGGCTCCAGCCTTGCAGGCACACACTGAATAGGAGTGAAGGAGTAAGAATGATGTGGTGGATGATGTCCTGGTGACTAGTCCTGGGAGAATAGCAGAGCAGCACAGAGGAGCAATGAGGATTGTGGAGAATGCGTGGAGCAAGAGTTCTGATGTAGGAGGGGCTTCTTGGGTAGCTCAGATGGTTAGGAGTCTACCTGCAATGCAGGAGACCCAGGTTCTATCCCTGGGTTGGTAAGATCTCCCGAAGAAGGGCGTGGAAACCCATTCCAGTAGTCTTGCCTGGAGAATTTCATGGACAGAGGAGCCTGGTGGGCTTCAGTCCAGGGGGTCATAAAGAGTCAGGCATGCCCAGATAATTAACACTCTCACACTTTCACTTTTATGTAGGGGAGAGAAATAATGATTAACCAAATGGTTAAAACAGGAAACAACACTGCAAACAGAACTGGGGAGGTATGACCGCATGACTTAAAGAAACAGGCTGTCTTAGGAGTGAATGAAAATGGATTAAATCTACAGAAAGTCATTTATCAAAGGACTTTAAGCATCAGAGAGTCAGCGACCTATGCCACACGGATGTTCGTATACCAGGTATTGAGTCCAAGGTAGTTGCCGACCACCTAGTAGGTGCTCAGGAGTTATTGAGCTCAGCTGACCTGGAAAAAAGCCTGAAATGGAAATTGACCACCTATACAAAAGACCCTGTGTTCTTCCCTATCCTTCTTAGCCTGAATTAATGAAATCTCAATGTGTTGCTTGAAATATTATGGAAGAAAACATGCCCTATCTCTGGAAAGAGGTGTATTTATGTTACCTGTTAATCTGTGCATAAAGGAGATGTCAAAAGAATGTCTTGCCTTGGAAACGTTTCCTTATTTTGAATGTACTCTGTGTAGGCAAGGTGAGATGCCAGGCCCAGGAACACAGTGATGAGTAAGGCAAATAAGGTCCCTGCCCTCAAAGAACTGAATATTTAGTAGATAAAACAATATCAAATAAGTGTTTTCTAATAATAACTGGGAAAAAATAATGGAAGTACAACATTCAGATGCCATGGGTACATATAAATGGGGGCCTAAAGCTCCCCTAATGGCCCAGAGGGTAAAGAGTCTGCCTACCAGTCAGGAGACCTGGGTTCGATTCCTGGGTTGGGAAGATCTCCTGGAGAAGGGAATGGCAACCACCTCCAGTATTCTTGCCTGGAGAATGCCATGGACAGAGGAGCCTGGTGGGCTACAGTCCGTGGGGTCCAAAAGAGTTGGGCATGACTGAGCAGCTAACACACACACACTAGTCTAGTTTGATGGGGATTGGACGGGTGCTCAATGTAAACTTCTTTAAGGAATGCACATTCAAGGTGAAATCATATGAAAAAATGAACATGTGTTTCAAGAAGATGGAACAACACATGTTAGGACAGGAAGAAGGGAAGGCTGACCTAATAGGTGTGACCATGTGACCATGTGATCATCTAAGCTGATTTAAAAATCTCACACGATCCTCCTGAAGAGTAATTGATTTATCCGTCATTTTAATCCATAAGATCCTAGCTCATAAGGAGGAAAACCATTTCATTCATTTACTCAGCATTGTTAGATAATCTATGTTTAGCAGTTGTGAGAAGTACTGAAAATTAAGGAGAGAAAAACCGCATGAAGTTCTAGAAGCTCATAGTCTCGTGAGAAAACAGTTGAGCCAACACACCCTTACAAAGCAGGGTGGTTCTTTCTGTGCTGGAGGTGTCACTCGTGGGACACAGGGGAGGTACGGCTGTGTTTGCAGCCAGCGAGGCAGAGAGGGGTCTCAGACACAGTAGCCTCCGAAGGTTGAGAGCATTCTAGGAAGCAGGAGTGGCGCTGGAGGGCGAGGAGTGATGAGCTCGGGGAAGAGCAAGTCAGGAGTCATACACAGGGCAGCTGGGAAGGAGCAGGAACTGTGAAAGGAGGTGAACTTAGAAAGGTGGGGAGGGGTTAGATCTTGAAGCGTCTTGGAAAAAACTTTTCTTAAGTGTTTATTTATTTTATTTATTTCTGGATGCACTGGGTCTTCATTGGTATGCACAGGCTTTCTGTAGTTGTGTTATGAGGACTCGTCAATATGATGGCTTCTCTTGTTGCCAGAGCATAGGCTCCAGGGAACAAGGGCTTCTGTAATCACAACTCAAGGACTCTAGAGCACAGACTCAATAGTTGTGGCTCACGGGTTTAGTTGCCCTGAAGCATGTGGAATCTTTTCAGACCATGTCCCTTGCATTGACAGGCAAATTCTCAACCAATGATCCACCAGAGAAGTCTGGAAAGAACTTTTATTTTATCCTACAGTCAGTGAGAACTTTGAATAAAGAACTGGCATCCTTATATTTCTCAGTCGTAAAAAGAAATGCATTTGAATCAGTCCTAATGAGGTGGATGGATCTAGAACCTATTATACAAAGTGAAGTAAGTCAGAGAGAGAAAGGCAAATATAGTATACTAACACATATATGTGGAATATAGAAAGATGGTATGGATAAATGCACATGCAGAGCAGCAGAGGAGAAACAGACTTAGAGAATAGACTTAGGGACGTTGTGGGGAGGGAAGAGTAGGTGAGAGGTATGGAAAGAGTAACATGGAAACCTACACTACCATATGCAAAGAGGACAACCACTGTGAATGTGCTGTAAGACTAAAGGAACTTCCATGGGGGCTGTGCAACAACCTGGAGGGGTGAAATGGGGGGAGGGGTGCGGAGGGGAGCTCAGGTGGGAGGGGTCAAGGATACACCTATGACTGATTTGGGTTTATGTATAGCTGTAAACAACAAAACTCTGTAAAAGCAAAATAAAAATTAATAATAAAGAAAACAACTGGCATCCTTGATGGGTTGGAATAGTTGAGACTAGAGGAAGGAGACCAATAAGGTGGCAGTTGTCGACCAATAGTCCAAGAAGAGACAAATGCCTGCCCACTACCAGAGACATGATCAGGACCAAAGAAGAGGCAAGAGGAGCGGGATTTTCAAGAGATACACCTGATAGGTTTCGAGAGTGACTGGAGGTGGGCACAGGAGGATATGGGAGATGGAGGGCTCTAAACGAACCCCTAGGCTTGTAACTCAGGAGCCAAGGTGATCAGAAGCATCCAGAGAGATGAGGATACTCCTTACTGGTCAGATTCCAGCACATAATCACCAACAGAGCTGACTTAGGAAGGAGATGGTGGGGTTCTTGAATCACCAAGTTACTTGGATTTTTAGGAGTTTAGGTACTTTTAGAATTTTACATAGAAACTTTGCAAAGAGAACTCTGCAAAGACAAAAAATGTCTCAAGAAGAATGAATTGTTTATTTATTAAGTCCCAGCCCCCCAAACACCTCCTCCTATCTGACTTCCCCCACCCTCAGTTGTATAACTGAAGCAGTAACAGCCGCAGTGCATTGCGCCATTATCGTCGATAGCCAAACAACTACCTAACCACCAGAGGGCAATGAAAATGGCTATAAAGGCACAGAGTAGTAATTATTTTCCCATTAGCACCAGCCACACTCCTATCAGCCCAGAACAATTAACATTCCTAACCTCATGGTCAGGCTATAACCTACGCATGTCTTGCAGGAATAGATTGATGAATGGCTTGGGAGGAATAATCAACAATCAGGCAGCCATGCATGAGACCACTGAGTCCTGGCCATGCCTGGGGAGATCAGCCATGCCTTCAGGCGGACAGGCAGTGGGAGAACTCAGTTTTGATGGCCGTTGATCTCATCGGTCCCCAGGCAGAAACGTCTAATTCAGCTGCTCTTTCTTTGGGTCCCCAGGAAGGGAGCATTTGAGTGGGAGAAAAGCGAAAGCAGGAATAACCCAGCAGGCAGCATCCTTTGCATTTATAACTCTTTATTCTGTCCATCACTAGGCAACCATTCTTTGTGCCTAAAACTACACATCTTTCTACCTTATTCTCTGAAGTAGCCCTCTTTGATTTGCAGTGTGCCAAAGGGCTATCCATTCTGTCTATTTCTGTGTAGATCAATCACAGTGAAGACCAAGCCATTCTGAACCAATAGCCTGATTGAAGAGCCCCTTCTCTGGATTCCTGTAGCATCGTGTTCTAGTGGATCACAAACACCATTGCCATTGCCTCTTTCGCCATTTTTCCCTCCGGAGTGTAAAATCCTGGAGGCTAGGCACTATGTCCTGTCTATGTTTGTAGCCACGTCTCCCACATAGCATAGCACTCAGTTACGCAGACAGTACTGCGTAACTGTTGAATAGATGGGTGGATGAGAATTGCCTGAAATTTGAGCTTTAGGGATTGAGAGTGCGATTATTTGGTTTAAAGAACAGGCAGGAATGGGCTTCCCCTGGTGGTCCAGTGGGTAAGGACACCGCCTTGCAGTGCAAAGACAAAAAATGTCTCAAGAAGAATGAATTGTTTATTTATTAAGTCCCAGCCCCCCAAACACCTCCTCCTATCTGACTTCCCCCACCCTCAGTTGTATAACTGAAGCAGTAACAGCCGCAGTGCATTGCGCCATTATCGTCGATAGCCAAACAACTACCTAACCACCAGAGGGCAATGAAAATGGCTATAAAGGCACAGAGTAGTAATTATTTTCCCATTAGCACCAGCCACACTCCTATCAGCCCAGAACAATTAACATTCCTAACCTCATGGTCAGGCTATAACCTACGCATGTCTTGCAGGAATAGATTGATGAATGGCTTGGGAGGAATAATCAACAATCAGGCAGCCATGCATGAGACCACTGAGTCCTGGCCATGCCTGGGGAGATCAGCCATGCCTTCAGGCGGACAGGCAGTGGGAGAACTCAGTTTTGATGGCCGTTGATCTCATCGGTCCCCAGGCAGAAACGTCTAATTCAGCTGCTCTTTCTTTGGGTCCCCAGGAAGGAGCATTTGAGTGGGAGAAAAGCGAAAGCAGGAATAACCCAGCAGGCAGCATCCTTTGCATTTATAACTCTTTATTCTGTCCATCACTAGGCAACCATTCTTTGTGCCTAAAACTACACATCTTTCTACCTTATTCTCTGAAGTAGCCCTCTTTGATTTGCAGTGTGCCAAAGGGCTATCCATTCTGTCTATTTCTGTGTAGATCAATCACAGTGAAGACCAAGCCATTCTGAACCAATAGCCTGATTGAAGAGCCCCTTCTCTGGATTCCTGTAGCATCGTGTTCTAGTGGATCACAAACACCATTGCCATTGCCTCTTTCGCCATTTTTCCCTCCGGAGTGTAAAATCCTGGAGGCTAGGCACTATGTCCTGTCTATGTTTGTAGCCACGTCTCCCACATAGCATAGCACTCAGTTACGCAGACAGTACTGCGTAACTGTTGAATAGATGGGTGGATGAGAATTGCCTGAAATTTGAGCTTTAGGGATTGAGAGTGCGATTATTTGGTTTAAAGAACAGGCAGGAATGGGCTTCCCCTGGTGGTCCAGTGGGTAAGGACACCGCCTTGCAGTGCAAGGGGCGCCAGTTCGATCCCTGGCCTGGGAAGATCCCACGTGCCACAGAGCGGCTGGACCGATGTGTCCAATTACCGAACCGGAGCTCTGGAGCGCATGTGCCCAGAGCCGGTGCTCTGCGACAACAGAGGCCACCGTGATGGGAGGCCCACAGGAGCCAAAGAACAAAGACGGATGAAAATAGAGAAATGAAAGACCAATAGAAGTGGCCCGCCCGCTCCCCTCTCTCCCCAACCCGACCCCCGCCCAAAATAAATAAATAAATCTTTAAAAAAAAAAAAAAAAAAAAAGAACAGGCAGGGCTAACTGAATAGACTTGGCCTAGAGAGGTCTAATGTGGGTGAGCCAGGTGCCAGCCACAGAGGCAAGGCCATTTTCCTCTTCTGGCCAGCGGCAGCAGGTGGCAGAGGCTCAGCCGGGGATCCAAATAGCAGGATTACATGATTGAAAGTATTGCATAGGCACAGATGGGGCACTCGCTCCAAGCAAGTGTTCAGGTCTTAAGCTGGGATCCCTAGAAGCAACTCCTGAGAGAAGGACGTGTCCTGGTGATTTTTCTTTCTTTCTTTCTTCTTTTTTTTTTTTTTTTAGTGAGGGCATGCTCTCGGGAGAAGGGGAGCGAGAGGAGCAGAACGAGGCAGAGGAAATGCCAGGATGCGAGCTCAGCTGTGTTCACGAGGCAGATAGGGTTCCCTGCCCTCCAGCGGCAGCCCACAACCAGTGGCTGATCCGTAGACAAAGAGTCTGCCTCCTTGCCTCGGGGTGGGACCAACCCCAAAGCTCATGGCGATAAAGCTGCAGCTGGTCTGACAAAGAGTCAGGTGCGACAGAGAGACTCAACACAGCACATGCCATTACCTATTAGACTGGCAATACAGAATTTCCATTGGAGTGATAAGGAAACTCAAAAAAGGAAATATTCATACTTAGCATAGTTCCTTTCTGTGATTACATCTTTAGGGATAGGATCAGGATATTACACATCCAACTGGCCTGAAATTTGAGCTTTAGGGATTGAGAGTGCGATTATTTGGTTTAAAGAACAGGCAGGAATGGGCTTCCCCTGGTGGTCCAGTGGGTAAGGACACCGCCTTGCAGTGCAAGGGGCGCCAGTTCGATCCCTGGCCTGGGAAGATCCCACGTGCCACAGAGCGGCTGGACCGATGTGTCCAATTACCGAACCGGAGCTCTGGAGCGCATGTGCCCAGAGCCGGTGCTCTGCGACAACAGAGGCCACCGTGATGGGAGGCCCACAGGAGCCAAAGAACAAAGACGGATGAAAATAGAGAAATGAAAGACCAATAGAAGTGGCCCGCCCGCTCCCCTCTCTCCCCAACCCGACCCCCGCCCAAAATAAATAAATAAATCTTTAAAAAAAAAAAAAAAAAAAAGAACAGGCAGGGCTAACTGAATAGACTTGGCCTAGAGAGGTCTAATGTGGGTGAGCCAGGTGCCAGCCACAGAGGCAAGGCCATTTTCCTCTTCTGGCCAGCGGCAGCAGGTGGCAGAGGCTCAGCCGGGGATCCAAATAGCAGGATTACATGATTGAAAGTATTGCATAGGCACAGATGGGGCACTCGCTCCAAGCAAGTGTTCAGGTCTTAAGCTGGGATCCCTAGAAGCAACTCCTGAGAGAAGGACGTGTCCTGGTGATTTTTCTTTCTTTCTTTCTTCTTTTTTTTTTTTTTTTAGTGAGGGCATGCTCTCGGGAGAAGGGGAGCGAGAGGAGCAGAACGAGGCAGAGGAAATGCCAGGATGCGAGCTCAGCTGTGTTCACGAGGCAGATAGGGTTCCCTGCCCTCCAGCGGCAGCCCACAACCAGTGGCTGATCCGTAGACAAAGAGTCTGCCTCCTTGCCTCGGGGTGGGACCAACCCCAAAGCTCATGGCGATAAAGCTGCAGCTGGTCTGACAAAGAGTCAGGTGCGACAGAGAGACTCAACACAGCACATGCCATTACCTATTAGACTGGCAATACAGAATTTCCATTGGAGTGATAAGGAAACTCAAAAAAGGAAATATTCATACTTAGCATAGTTCCTTTCTGTGATTACATCTTTAGGGATAGGATCAGGATATTACACATCCAACTGGCCTGAATTCCATGCAATCATTCAACACATGACTTCTACCAGTGCTTTGAAGCACCTTCTACGTGCCATGCATGACTAGGCTGGGCCCCAGGGACATATCAATGAACTGATGGGCTTAGACCCTACTCTCACGGGGGAGGACTCAGCCTCAGGCCCAGTTCTAATAGCCTTGGGATGCAACTAAAAAACATTTTTGGACACCTGTTATGTGCATTCTGTTCCGTGTATGCATGCTAAGTCGCTTCACTCATGTCTGACTCTTTGCGACCCCATGGGCCATAGCCCACCAGGCTCCTCTGTCCATGGGATTCTCCAGGCAAGAAGACTGGAGTGGGTTGCTGTACTCTCCCCAGGGATCATCCCAACCCAGGGGGGGAATCCGTCTCTCTTACGTCTCCTGCATTGGCAGGTGGGTTCTTTACTATCTGTGCCACCTGGGAAGCGCCCACATCTGTTCCATCAGGCCTGAATTGAGAAAGGCTCTCCATCTCAGGCCTCTGTGACAATTCTTTTGGATTCTTCACAGGCAACACACCGCTGGGTTGGAAAAAACCCGTTTTTAAGATTATGTACAAACCGAGCACTGTAGGTCCCTGCCCTGTGTGTGGAGGAGATCGAACTTGGTGTGTTCTCAGTCCCCTTCTGATGACCCTCACATCCTGAAATTCCTTCTTCTGATGACCCACCCTGATTATGGCTATGCCTTTTGCAGGAGCCCTGATGGTCAGCATCGTGTGTGGACTTGGCCAGGCATAGCCCAGTTATCCCAACACTGATCTAAGTGTCACTGGGGAGGTATTTTGTAGATGTGCTTAACATTTTTACCTAAATTGATTTTAAGTAAAGATTGTCTTTGATAATCTGGGTGGGACCAACCCCAAAGCTCATGGCGATAAAGCTGCAGCTGGTCTGACAAAGAGTCAGGTGCGACAGAGAGACTCAACACAGCACATGCCATTACCTATTAGACTGGCAATACAGAATTTCCATTGGAGTGATAAGGAAACTCAAAAAAGGAAATATTCATACTTAGCATAGTTCCTTTCTGTGATTACATCTTTAGGGATAGGATCAGGATATTACACATCCAACTGGCCTGAATTCCATGCAATCATTCAACACATGACTTCTACCAGTGCTTTGAAGCACCTTCTACGTGCCATGCATGACTAGGCTGGGCCCCAGGGACATATCAATGAACTGATGGGCTTAGACCCTACTCTCACGGGGGAGGACTCAGCCTCAGGCCCAGTTCTAATAGCCTTGGGATGCAACTAAAAAACATTTTTGGACACCTGTTATGTGCATTCTGTTCCGTGTATGCATGCTAAGTCGCTTCACTCATGTCTGACTCTTTGCGACCCCATGGGCCATAGCCCACCAGGCTCCTCTGTCCATGGGATTCTCCAGGCAAGAAGACTGGAGTGGGTTGCTGTACTCTCCCCCAGGGGATCATCCCAACCCAGGGGTGGAATCCGTCTCTCTTACGTCTCCTGCATTGGCAGGTGGGTTCTTTACTATCTGTGCCACCTGGGAAGCGCCCACATCTGTTCCATCAGGCCTGAATTGAGAAAGGCTCTCCATCTCAGGCCTCTGTGACAATTCTTTTGGATTCTTCACAGGCAACACACCGCTGGGTTGGAAAAAACCCGTTTTTAAGATTATGTACAAACCGAGCACTGTAGGTCCCTGCCCTGTGTGTGGAGGAGATCGAACTTGGTGTGTTCTCAGTCCCCTTCTGATGACCCTCACATCCTGAAATTCCTTCTTCTGATGACCCACCCTGATTATGGCTATGCCTTTTGCAGGAGCCCTGATGGTCAGCATCGTGTGTGGACTTGGCCAGGCATAGCCCAGTTATCCCAACACTGATCTAAGTGTCACTGGGGAGGTATTTTGTAGATGTGCTTAACATTTTTACCTAAATTGATTTTAAGTAAAGATTGTCTTTGATAATCTGGGTGCCTTTTATCCAATCACTTGAAAGTCCCTCAGGGCAAAACTGAAATTTCCCCGAGGAAGAAGAAATTCCATCTGTGGACAGTCGCATCAGCTCCTAGCTGACAGTTTCCAGTCTGCTACTGATGTGCTGTATAGATTTCAGATTTGCCAGCTGCCCCCCAAATCACTTCAGTCAATTCCTTGGAATAATTCTCTGTGTGTGTGACTGTGTGTGTTTAGTGTGTATGGTGTGTATGTCTGTATGTGTTTGTGTCTCTCTCCATATATATAGTGAAGTGAAAGCCGCTCAGTCATGTCTGATGCTTTGTAACCCCATGGACAAGCCGTGGAATTCTCTAGGCAAGAATACTGGCGTGGGTGGCCATGTCCTTCTCCAGGGGATCGTCCCAGCCCAGAGTTTGGACTCAGGTCTCCTGCATTGTAGGCAGATTCTTTACCATCTGGGCCGCCGGGGAATCCCAAGAATACACACTCACACAAACACAGTTTCCTGGTTGTGTTTCTCTTGAGACCTCTGAATGACACCGAGGACCACCATGTCTTTATGTTCTTCTAATATGGTCCAGTGTGTGCAGTCTTGTATCTTGCATGTACAGTTATGCACCCCTCATCTGGTTGACCAGTAGGCAGATGAAGTCTGTGCTTAATGAACCAACAAAATAAGAATACAAACAACCTAAGAAAAGTTCATCTCAAATTCGATTAACTTGTCCAGAATTTTGCAATCAGAAAAGCCAGAATTTTTATATACATGTTAAGTTCTGTCTGTGCTTTACACTACAGGTTTTTTTTTTTTTTAACCTGTACCTAGGTGGTAAGGAACATATCTTCTCATGTTAGAATCTCTAAAGATAATCCTCCAGTCTGTATGTCCCCAAGTAGAATATAAATTCCACAAGGTCAAAGGCCAAGCCTTAGTTTGTCTGTGACCCCATTGCACCTGTAGGGCCTCCCCAGCGGCTCGGATGGCACAGAATCTGCCTGCAGTGCAGGAGACCTGGGTTCAATCCCCGGGTCAGGAAGATCCCCTTGAGAAGGGAATGGTAACCCACTCCAATACTCTTGCCTGGGAGAATTCCATGGACAGAGAAGCCTGGTGAGCTACAGTTGCAGAGTTGTACACGACTGAGTGACTAATACATACATACATACACATAGTACCTATCTGGTGCTTAACAGAGAATCATATGCATAGGAGTTGCTGAATCAATCCATTTATTTTCCTTCTTTTTCCTTTAGCATATTTCTACCTTTGGGAAATGATAAACAGAAAAATGTAGGTCAATTGACCAGTTGGTTTTTTTATATATATAATTAATTACTTTTATTTTGCTTTTACAGAGTTTTGTTGTTTACAGATATATATAACCCCAGATCAGTCATAGGTATATCCCTAAACCCTTCCTCCTGTACTTTCCTCCCAGTGCCCCCATCTCACCCCTCCATTCATAGCCCCTTTAAATCCACAGGCAAGAATACTGGCGTGGGTTGCTATTTCCTTCTGCAGGGATCGTCCCAGCCCAGAGTTTGGACTCAGGTCTCCTGCATTGTAGGCAGATTCTTTACCATCTGGGCCGGGAATCCCAAGAATACACACTCACACAAACACAGTTTCCTGGTTGTGTTTCTCTTGAGACCTCTGAATGACACCGAGGACCACCATGTCTTTATGTTCTTCTAATATGGTCCAGTGTGTGCAGTCTTGTATCTTGCATGTACAGTTATGCACCCCTCATCTGGTTGACCAGTAGGCAGATGAAGTCTGTGCTTAATGAACCAACAAAATAAGAATACAAACAACCTAAGAAAAGTTCATCTCAAATTCGATTAACTTGTCCAGAATTTTGCAATCAGAAAAGCCAGAATTTTTATATACATGTTAAGTTCTGTCTGTGCTTTACACTACAGGTTTTTTTTTTTTTTAACCTGTACCTAGGTGGTAAGGAACATATCTTCTCATGTTAGAATCTCTAAAGATAATCCTCCAGTCTGTATGTCCCCAAGTAGAATATAAATTCCACAAGGTCAAAGGCCAAGCCTTAGTTTGTCTGTGACCCCATTGCACCTGTAGGGCCTCCCCAGCGGCTCGGATGGCACAGAATCTGCCTGCAGTGCAGGAGACCTGGGTTCAATCCCCGGGTCAGGAAGATCCCCTTGAGAAGGGAATGGTAACCCACTCCAATACTCTTGCCTGGGAGAATTCCATGGACAGAGAAGCCTGGTGAGCTACAGTTGCAGAGTTGTACACGACTGAGTGACTAATACATACATACATACACATAGTACCTATCTGGTGCTTAACAGAGAATCATATGCATAGGAGTTGCTGAATCAATCCATTTATTTTCCTTCTTTTTCCTTTAGCATATTTCTACCTTTGGGAAATGATAAACAGAAAAATGTAGGTCAATTGACCAGTTGGTTTTTTTATATATATAATTAATTACTTTTATTTTGCTTTTACAGAGTTTTGTTGTTTACAGATATATATAACCCCAGATCAGTCATAGGTATATCCCTAAACCCTTCCTCCTGTACTTTCCTCCCAGTGCCCCCATCTCACCCCTCCATTCATAGCCCCCATGTAAGATCCCTTAGTTCCACAGTGCATGCACCATAGTTACTCTTTTACATATGACAGTAGAGGACTCCATGTTACTCTTCCCATACCTCTCACCCACCCTTCCCTCCCCACAGTGTCTTTAAGTCTGTTCCCTATGTCTGTTTCTCCAAAACTTCTCTGTGTGTGTATTTATCAGCACCATCTTACTAGATTCCATATATATGTGTTAGTATACTGTATTTGTCCTTCTCTCTCTCTCTTTTTTTTTTTTTTCTTGTTTTTAAGCAGTCTGTTTGCCATCTCCAAGGGAGAGGCTGCTTTCTCAATATAGTCGGGGATTTATGATCTGAAGAGCATTCCAGAGACTAGCCCTTCTCTTGTTTCTCTTGTCAGTAGGGAGCTGGGGTCCAGATGACTGATGTGCATCAAGCTTTGCAAGCATTTTACAAGGATTAGTTTTCACAGCCGCACACGGGAAGCCTGCCGCCAGAGCCACAAGCATTGCTGGCAGGAGAAGGGATTACAAGGGACTTTGCTGAGACTCAGAGTCTAGACCCTTCGTGGGACGCAATCTAAAATAGCTGTGTGATATGGAAGCAGCAAGGATGTTGACCACAGGTTGTCTGACTCCTGACCTCTGGACTATTTACATCCTTGGTGGAGAAAGTGAGGAGAGGTACAGGTTCAGAGCAGAGCTCTTTTCAAGGCCACTGAGAGAGCACCTTTGCTTATCGCATTTTACAGGAATGATCTGGAAGCAATGACAGCAGTTAACCTTGAGGCGGATGCTTCTGTCTGGAGGCAGGATGCTGAGTCATCAGGCGGACACCAAGCACATGGGCAGGGCTCCAGCAAATGGGCGTCCACTGTGAGCCCAAGGTTAGCGAGTTCAGCACCAGCCAGGGCCGGTGCATAGCATGAACGCCTGGCCTGAACCTTCCTACATGATCTGAACCTTCCTTTGGCTGTTGAACAATACTCAGACTCTTTCTTGAACACACCCTGGAATAGTGTTGGGAAGTGTAAACAGTACGTGTCCAATAAACTCACGTTCAAAGGCTGGGTGAGACGTGACCTCTGGATTACTAACCCCCTTGATAGAGAAAGTAGGGACAGATCCAGGTCCCTGCCCAGAAAGCTCTCATTTCTGATGAGAATTTACCAACCGGAAAAGAGAAAACATCCACGAAGTATTTAGATCATTGGATGTCAAGGTGAGTCCAGCCTGGGATGTGAAACGTTCTTTGACCTGAACGTGTGCCCGGGGGTCTCTCATCCCCAACCAAGGGCAGAAAATATTGTGCGCCCTGACCCTGCAGAACTAGAGGACACATCTCATGAAAAATGTGGGGAAAGGCTTCCACAATGAGCAGATGAAGATTAGAAAACAGTTGTGTGTAGTAATGCCCCCAAAGGCACTGAAAAGAGAAAAGAAGGAAACGTGCGCATGGATTAGATCCCACCTCGTGAGCCCCTGAGACTTCTCTTCCAGCCCCGCTACCTCTGCTGCTTCCTCACTGTCTCTGCTTCCCACCCTCTCTTCCATCCACGCCCTTCCACGCTGTCAGAATCAGCCTCTTTATGGCCTCTCCCCACTGAAAACCTTCGATGTAAAAGCCCACATCCTCCCCAGGACACTCAGAACCTTCTCGAACTACCACCATCCTCTCTCCAGCCACATCCCTCCCCCCACCTCTCTCCAAGAATGCTTTGGTCCCATGCAACTGTTCACATTCCTTTCATTGCTCGCGTCTCTTCTGGCTTCCAGGCCCGAAATACCCTCAACAGGCCTTTCAGGGCCTGACCAGCTCTGCCGGACCCATTCACATCTGGGTCCTGTCCTCTCAGTCTGAGTCCATTCGTCCTTCCCTGATGCATCCCCAGTAATTGCTATCCTGTGTGTACCACGGTACTCTGATAACTTGTGTAGTGTGGTGTGGTCGTCCAGTCGCTAAATCATGCCCGAGTCTTTGCAGCCCCATGAACTGCAGCATCCCTGACTTCCCTCCTCTCACTATCAGTTCTCTCTGCAGTATGAACTCAAGACCACAGGCAGTGGTTCATTCTGTAAACTCTCGGTGCCTCATTTGGTACCTGTTACTTAATACCTGTTACTTATTGAGGACCCTCAATACGCGGGCTTGGACAAATGAATTAAATAATCAGCTAACCACTTGGCCCTCCAGGCCTGACCTCCAGCTTGCACTCAGGTATGTCTCTCACGCATTCTTCACGTACTGCTGCTCCGAGAATCGGTGTCCTGTGCTGTGACCGCCTCACAACACTGCCTCAGGTTTCCACATAGTCCATATATATTCACAGAGATGTCTGAGCATAACCTATACTTGTGCTGTAGGAAGTAAGTTTCCCAAAGACTGTAGAACACCAACCAATGGATACAGGATAGCTAATACATGCTATTTAATGTTGTTGACAATTCGTCCTATTTTTCTGCCCTTCAATTGTGTGCTTTAAAAAAAGAGATACATCAGGGGCAGGGTCCTAGGTTGGCCTGACTTCCAGGGAAATCTACTGGTTAGTGGGGTATGGACCTGTATGCCCTCACTGCCTGCCTGAAGCTGTTTCTCCTCTGCTCCCTTCTGTATCTGGGGACCAGCTCATTGCCCCCAGATACACAAGGACCTCCCATCCAGGCCTGTTTGGGGAGGGGCTATTGTGTGATCTCTTGGAAACCAGGTGCAGCCCTCAGGCCAAGACAGAAGCCTCCTTAGGAGAGGGAGAAGGAGGTCTGCTTATCAGAATAGAATCGTGCCTAAACTGAGGCATAATTTGGCTTCATTCAAAATCATTCTGGGAGTGTCCCTGGCAGTCCAGTGGTTAAGACGTCACTTCTGGCTTCCAGGCGAAATACCCTCAACAGGCCTTTCAGGGCCTGACCAGCTCTGCCGGACCCATTCACATCTGGGTCCTGTCCTCTCAGTCTGAGTCCATTCGTCCTTCCCTGATGCATCCCCAGTAATTGCTATCCTGTGTGTACCACGGTACTCTGATAACTTGTGTAGTGTGGTGTGGTCGTCCAGTCGCTAAATCATGCCCGAGTCTTTGCAGCCCCATGAACTGCAGCATCCCTGACTTCCCTCCTCTCACTATCAGTTCTCTCTGCAGTATGAACTCAAGACCACAGGCAGTGGTTCATTCTGTAAACTCTCGGTGCCTCATTTGGTACCTGTTACTTAATACCTGTTACTTATTGAGGACCCTCAATACGCGGGCTTGGACAAATGAATTAAATAATCAGCTAACCACTTGGCCCTCCAGGCCTGACCTCCAGCTTGCACTCAGGTATGTCTCTCACGCATTCTTCACGTACTGCTGCTCCGAGAATCGGTGTCCTGTGCTGTGACCGCCTCACAACACTGCCTCAGGTTTCCACATAGTCCATATATATTCACAGAGATGTCTGAGCATAACCTATACTTGTGCTGTAGGAAGTAAGTTTCCCAAAGACTGTAGAACACCAACCAATGGATACAGGATAGCTAATACATGCTATTTAATGTTGTTGACAATTCGTCCTATTTTTCTGCCCTTCAATTGTGTGCTTTAAAAAAAGAGATACATCAGGGGCAGGGTCCTAGGTTGGCCTGACTTCCAGGGAAATCTACTGGTTAGTGGGGTATGGACCTGTATGCCCTCACTGCCTGCCTGAAGCTGTTTCTCCTCTGCTCCCTTCTGTATCTGGGGACCAGCTCATTGCCCCCAGATACACAAGGACCTCCCATCCAGGCCTGTTTGGGGAGGGGCTATTGTGTGATCTCTTGGAAACCAGGTGCAGCCCTCAGGCCAAGACAGAAGCCTCCTTAGGAGAGGGAGAAGGAGGTCTGCTTATCAGAATAGAATCGTGCCTAAACTGAGGCATAATTTGGCTTCATTCAAAATCATTCTGGGAGTGTCCCTGGCAGTCCAGTGGTTAAGACGTCACCTTCCAGTGCAGGGGGTGCAGGTTCAATCCCTGGTCAGGGAGCTAAGATCCCATGGTGCCTTGTGTCCAAGAAACCAAAACATCAAACAGAAGCAATATTGTAACAAATTCCATAAGGACTTTAAAAATGATTTAAAAAAAAAAAACCCATTCTGAACAAACAATGTCTTTGCTGTAGTTCCAAGAGCCAGATGAACTTAGCAATTAGAGGAGAGTGATTCTCTACACTCAGAAGGGGAGAAGCATCAGACGGAGGCCAGCTGAAGTGGTGACATGGTGTGTAATGTATTAGACGTTGAGCGGCTGTTTCTCTCTCGACTTTTGTGAGAGAAACATCCAAAGGCCACAGGGACATCCCCAAGGAGCCTCAGGGTGGCAAAAGCCCTGGCTGTGGGAGCAGAATTGCCTTTTATCTGCTCTGGTTGGGGCTTATCGAATCCTCTGGCTTCTGGGGCATCCTGTAACAAAAGTGCTCACGGAAGTCGTCCATGATAGCTCACTGGTGAAGAGTTCGCCTGCCAGTGCAGATGACATGGGTTCAGTCCCTGATCTGGGAAGATCCCACAGGCTGCAGAGCAACTAAGCCCATGAGCCACCACTATGGAACCTGTGCTCTAGAGCCTCAGAGGAGCAACGATGGAGCCCATGTGCCCCAACTGCTGAAGCCCATGTGCCCTAGAGCCCAAGTTCCACAACAAGAGACGTCACTGCAGCAAGAAGCCTGCTCACCTCAACTAGAGAGTAACCCCCACTCCCTGAAACTAGAGAAGAGCCTGTGGCAGCAGTGAAAACCCAGAATAGCCCAAAGTAAATTAAAAAATAAAAATGCATTTCTTTTAAAAAAGAAAACATTCTCCTGGTGCTCCAGCCCTGTGCCCACTTCTGCTAACACCGCCAGTGCCTAAGACATGAAAAGGCTCATTTCCAAAATCATCAGGCCAAGACAGAAGCCTCCTTAGGAGAGGGAGAAGGAGGTCTGCTTATCAGAATAGAATCGTGCCTAAACTGAGGCATAATTTGGCTTCATTCAAAATCATTCTGGGAGTGTCCCTGGCAGTCCAGTGGTTAAGACGTCACCTTCCAGTGCAGGGGGTGCAGGTTCAATCCCTGGTCAGGGAGCTAAGATCCCATGGTGCCTTGTGTCCAAGAAACCAAAACATCAAACAGAAGCAATATTGTAACAAATTCCATAAGGACTTTAAAAATGATTTAAAAAAAAAAAACCCATTCTGAACAAACAATGTCTTTGCTGTAGTTCCAAGAGCCAGATGAACTTAGCAATTAGAGGAGAGTGATTCTCTACACTCAGAAGGGGAGAAGCATCAGACGGAGGCCAGCTGAAGTGGTGACATGGTGTGTAATGTATTAGACGTTGAGCGGCTGTTTCTCTCTCTCGACTTTTGTGAGAGAAACATCCAAAGGCCACAGGGACATCCCCAAGGAGCCTCAGGGTGGCAAAAGCCCTGGCTGTGGGAGCAGAATTGCCTTTTATCTGCTCTGGTTGGGGCTTATCGAATCCTCTGGCTTCTGGGGCATCCTGTAACAAAAGTGCTCACGGAAGTCGTCCATGATAGCTCACTGGTGAAGAGTTCGCCTGCCAGTGCAGATGACATGGGTTCAGTCCCTGATCTGGGAAGATCCCACAGGCTGCAGAGCAACTAAGCCCATGAGCCACCACTATGGAACCTGTGCTCTAGAGCCTCAGAGGAGCAACGATGGAGCCCATGTGCCCCAACTGCTGAAGCCCATGTGCCCTAGAGCCCAAGTTCCACAACAAGAGACGTCACTGCAGCAAGAAGCCTGCTCACCTCAACTAGAGAGTAACCCCCACTCCCTGAAACTAGAGAAGAGCCTGTGGCAGCAGTGAAAACCCAGAATAGCCCAAAGTAAATTAAAAAATAAAAATGCATTTCTTTTAAAAAAGAAAACATTCTCCTGGTGCTCCAGCCCTGTGCCCACTTCTGCTAACACCGCCAGGGGCCAGGAGCCTGAGGGACCACAGAGGCTCCCAGACCATCCTCTCTTCCTCCCAGGCCTAGGGACCTGTGCTGACCACTCTTCTGATAAGCACTGACCTGTCTTCTTGCTAAGTTCTTTGGAGGCTCCAACTCTGTCTCTTTTCTTTGCAGACTGTTCTGTCTGGGGTCTGGGCCCATGGAAGACCTGCAGAGTGGATAATAAGCAAGCAGTCATAGAAATGCAATGTTTGCCCCCTTAGGGAAGAGGGGTGGCAGTTACGGGCTTTTGTAGGATTCGGCATCCACTCGTCCATCTGTCCATCCATCCATCTCCCAGCAAAACACTGCTGTACTCGGTCTGCTCAGGGTAGGAAGTGTTTGCCCTGAGGTAGCTCAGAGCAGTGAGGAACACAGTCCAGAAGCCACATGAGAACCGCAAGGTGCTTAGCTCAAAGGTCATCCTCCTCTCCCATCAGCTTGGGGGCCCTAAGAAGGCACGCAGACACCCACATTCTCCTCAGTGACCAAGCAACAGATGCAGTATGAACTCCTCAAGGCCACAGGCAGTGGTTCATTTTGTAAACTCTCGATGCCTCATTTGGTACCTGTTACTTAATACCTGTTACTTACTCAGGACCCTCAATACGTGGGCTTGGACAAATGAATTAAATAATCAGCTAAACCACTTGGCCCTCCAGGCCTGACCTCCAGCTTGCACTCAGGTATTTCCCTCACACATTCTTTGGGGTTTGGCTTCTCAGGAAGATTTGAATAACGAAACCTACTATTGTCAGGGGCCTTCCCAGGTGGCTCAGTGGTAAGGAATCCTCCTGCCCATGCAGGAGATACACGCTTGATCCCTGAGCTGTGAAGATCACCAAAGAAGGAAATGGAAACCCACTCCAGGATTCTTCTTTTTTTTTTTTTGCCTTTAAGTCATCATTTATTTTTTATTCATCTTTATTCTTTGGCCTGTGTGGGCCTCCCATCACTATAATTTGTCTCGTTACAGAGCACTGGCTCTGGGCACATGCGTTCCAGAGTGCTGGCTCGTTATTGGACACACCAATCCAGCCACTCCATGGCAGGTGGGATCTTCCCGGGCCAGGGATCAAACCGGTGTCCCCTGAACCACAAGGCAGACTCTTTACCCACTCAACCACCAGGGAAGTTCCACTCCAGGATTCTTGACTGGGAAATCTCATGGACAGAGGAGCCTGGCTGGCTAGAGTCCATGGGGCTGCAGAGTCAGACACGACTTAGTGACTCCACAACAACACAACTGTTGTTTGTGAAACAACAACACAACTCTGAAATCTTCAGTGAACAACAAAAGGTGGTGGTTGTCAGAGGCATTCAGGTCTCTCCATGTTGCTGCTATCTTCCTTCAACTACCAACCTTCACATTCTCTCTCTCTCTCTCTCACACACACACACACACATCCCTTCTGCTGGCCCAGTCGCATGCAGGTATTGCTGCTCTCTGGCACATTAGGCTGTTTCGTTCCTTGGTCCTCAGTTCTGTCTTCCTAGTGGTCTGTCTGCTGAGACCTCCTGGGCAGCCTTGGAACCCACATGTGTAGGTGCCTCTGCAGGTCTCCTGGGACTGTGTCAACCAGCCCCATCCCTGTGCCCTGGCCACACCTCACCCCAGCGCGTCTGTGACCACAGCGATCACCAGTGAGTACGCCTGCGGAGCGCTCCATTCATCCTTGATCCTCCTCCTCAGTCCCAGAAGGAAAGCCAGGAAATGTGCTAGAAGGGAATCAGTGTTGAATATGCAAGTATCTTCTTGTCAAAATCGTCTTCTTTGGATGCCTCTCATATTCATTCATTCTCTCATTCCATTGCAGACATCTGTTGAGCACCTACTATGTGCCAGGCATTCAATCCAACCCAACTGTCACGATCTCTCCCTTTACTGGTCTCGGGAGTCGTCTTAAATGAACCTTGAGGCTTGGGCACAGTGGGTGTCTGTTCAGGTCTTGAAGTGAGTTAGAGAAAAAAAAAAAAGCATACTGTCTTATAGTTATACAAGTGATTTCATATTTTCTGAACCTTTTTAAAGTCCTTTGGTCAACATCTCTTGCAGTTGAGTAAGGAGGTTCATACGCATGGCCGCTCCAGGGAACCGTGGAGGCCACATGATTCTAAAGTCTGAGCTGCATGCTGTCTGTGGAGGCAGCACATGCGCTCACCCACTCCTGATGCCACTTTGAAGCCGGGATGGGTGCCAGATGGCATCGGTGCCACTCAAAGCCTTGTGGGTGGTGCTCAGCCCTTCCTCTGCGTCACTGTGACTCTGTGGACTCCTTTTCCTCCCCTCCCATCTCTCTCCATTTACTCTCTGTCCCCTTTGTCTCCTTTTCCCTCTTTTTAAAAAAATTTAAGTTAAAATGTCTTTATACAATGTCTAAAGTTATTTTCCATTTGCAGTTACTGCACAACATATGCTATATTCCCCGTGTTGTACAATAATCCTCATAACGTATCTGATGACTTTATCGTCTCATGCATACACACCCTCAGCAACTGCTTCACGTCTGACACTTTGAGTTTAAAAGGCTTACTTCCCTTCACTCACAGGCTGAATGCAGCCCCAGCTCCTGAGTGTGGCCCTGGGGGATTGCAGCGGATGGGCAGAGACAGCCTAGCCTCTGTGTCCCTCGGGCTGTTGAGGATTCTGCTCCACACCAGCCCCTCTGAGGTGAATGAGCTCAGCCAGCAGCTCAGCCTGGGCTGCATGTTGGGAAGGACCCAGGAGAGGGATGGCTTTGCTGTATCAGGCTTAAGCAGAAGCACTTGGAAGGCACGCTTAACTTTGTGCAGGTCCGACAATGAGCTGGAAATGGAACCTGGATGTTCTGCCTTGGGCTTCACATGGTTGCAAAGCCAGGCGACAGGAGCAGACAGGCCGTGCTTGCTTTTCACCAGACGCTTGCTGCAAAGCCCCTTATCCCAGCAGCAGCGGCTGCCACAGACCTGCCAAGGGCGCAGTGGATCTTGGCTGGCTCCGATTTATTGGAGGAGAAGAGGAGAAGAAACAGCAGGCCCCAAATGTCAAGGTGAGGAGGAGGGAGGCCCCCCCAGGAAAAGGAGGAGAGTGTTCTCTGGGGTGCAGCGTGACTGGGATCCTCAGGCCTGAAGCGACCAGGAGCCAATTCCAGTGGGTGGTGTCAGGAATGCAAAGTTCTCCTGGGGTGCAGCCCGTGGGGCTTTGGGAAACCTCAGGCTGCCACGTGGACTCACATGATTCTAAAGTCTGAGCTGCATGCTGTCTGTGGAGGCAGCACTGCGCTCACCCACTCCTGATGCCACTTTGAAGCCGGGATGGGTGCCAGATGGCATCGGTGCCACTCAAAGCCTTGTGGGTGGTGCTCAGCCCTTCCTCTGCGTCACTGTGACTCTGTGGACTCCTTTTCCTCCCCTCCCATCTCTCTCCATTTACTCTCTGTCCCCTTTGTCTCCTTTTCCCTCTTTTTAAAAAAATTTAAGTTAAAATGTCTTTATACAATGTCTAAAGTTATTTTCCATTTGCAGTTACTGCACAACATATGCTATATTCCCCGTGTTGTACAATAATCCTCATAACGTATCTGATGACTTTATCGTCTCATGCATACACACCCTCAGCAACTGCTTCACGTCTGACACTTTGAGTTTAAAAGGCTTACTTCCCTTCACTCACAGGCTGAATGCAGCCCCAGCTCCTGAGTGTGGCCCTGGGGGATTGCAGCGGATGGGCAGAGACAGCCTAGCCTCTGTGTCCCTCGGGCTGTTGAGGATTCTGCTCCACACCAGCCCCTCTGAGGTGAATGAGCTCAGCCAGCAGCTCAGCCTGGGCTGCATGTTGGGAAGGACCCAGGAGAGGGATGGCTTTGCTGTATCAGGCTTAAGCAGAAGCACTTGGAAGGCACGCTTAACTTTGTGCAGGTCCGACAATGAGCTGGAAATGGAACCTGGATGTTCTGCCTTGGGCTTCACATGGTTGCAAAGCCAGGCGACAGGAGCAGACAGGCCGTGCTTGCTTTTCACCAGACGCTTGCTGCAAAGCCCCTTATCCCAGCAGCAGCGGCTGCCACAGACCTGCCAAGGGCGCAGTGGATCTTGGCTGGCTCCGATTTATTGGAGGAGAAGAGGAGAAGAAACAGCAGGCCCCAAATGTCAAGGTGAGGAGGAGGGAGGCCCCCCCAGGAAAAGGAGGGGGAGAGTGTTCTCTGGGGTGCAGCCCGTGACTGGGATCCTCAGGCCTGAAGCGACCAGGAGCCAATTCCAGTGGGTGGTGTCAGGAATGCAAAGTTGGCCGTAGGCTCAGCACATTAAAAATGTCAAGAACAAGGCAGGGAATAACGCAGGGGAAAGCGTGCCTTCTGCTTTGTGGGAGGCGGGTTATGAAATGTTAGAAATGCACGTTGGCTTTCACGTGTCTGCTGGGGTTGCCAGTCGAATCCACTGTCTGCTGGAACCCAAGAGAACCGATGGGCACGTAGATCCAGGAGCCGCCTCCCCACTTGGAGAGCCCGGGCTCTGCCCTCACATGCTCCCTGAGATTCGCTGCTGCATTAAGAGCAATTTAGAGAGCAAGGTGGGGTTTCCCCAGCAGCTCAGTGGCAAAGAATCTGCCTGCAGTCCAGGAGTCATAGACGATCCAGGTTCGATCCCTGGGTTGGGAAGATCCCTTCAAAGAGAGCATGGCAACTCACCCCCGTATTCTTGCATGGAGAATACTGGGCCCAGGCAAGGGAGAAATTATGGAGCTGCTTGTGCTAAGTCACTCAGTCCTGCCTGACTCTTTGGGACTCTATGGACTGCAGCCCACCAGGTTCCTCTGTCCATGGGATTCTCCAGGCAAGAATACTGAAGTGGGTTGCCATTTCCTTCTCCGGGGATCTTCCTGACCCAGGAATTGAACCCACTTATCTTAAGTCTCCTGTAATGGCAGGCAGATTCTTTACCACTAGCACCATCCAGGAAGCCCATAGTGCCACTCGCCGGGTCTCAAGGGAAATGAAAGCACCCAAGGCCCTACCTGCACAGAGTCCCTATTGTTCGCAAAACAGAAGATAAAAAAAAAAAAAGCAAGACAACTCCAGGCTTACTTGACCTTGACATCATTTTTAAAAACAATGAGTTTCATTCTCTATTTCTTCCTCATGCAGCCCTGGGGCAGGGGCTCTCCTGGATACATAAGCAAAGAGATTCTTTCTGCCCAAAGGATCCATCCTTGTAGCAGAGCCACAGGCTTCCTGTCAGATGACTGAATAGCAGCAGTGCCCACCAGGAAATGCACACTGGCCACTCTCAGCAGGAACCTGGCTGTGTTGCAAGTCCACTCTCTATGATGCCCTCAGGGAGGCAGGAGCTAGTTAGGGGACCAGGGTCTTAGTTTTCAGGCCTGAAACAGGGATCTGACTGCACAGAACTTGTGGGAGATGGTTCTTAAAAATGCAGTTGAAAGGGTTTTACCTCGACTTGAGACTTAAACCCAGGATCCAGACCTGATCGAACCCTGCTTGGGACTTGAACCCACGTGACTGGGGCTTGAATCTAGCCAAAACTGGTTTGGGACTCTAACCCACGTGGCTAAGGCTTAACCCCAGCCAAAACCCTCCTTGGGACTTGAACCCACATAGTCAGGACTCAATCCCGGCCAAAACCCTGTCTGAGACTTGAACCCACATGACCGGGACTTAATCCAGCACTCACCGAATGTCTGGACCCACGGACGCTCAGGTTCTTCGTGCCTCAAAGCAGAAGGAATTCAGCAAGAAGCAGAGTGATAGACAAGAAGAGGATTTATTAGGATAGGGTACTTGTAAGAGGTGCAAGCGGGCAGGCAGGAAAGCTCTACTCTGCTCTCCCTCAACTGAGTGGGCAGCAAGATATATAGGATGGTAGAAGACTCCCCTCCTCAAGTAGACACAGTTGGAAGGCATACACCATTAGTTCCTTCTTCACCAGCTCCTCCTTCATCAGCTGTTTATACCCAGTCAAGCCTGCTTTACTGAACAAGGAGCAGCTGTCCTGAGTTATCGTCAACTCACTGGCCTCCCAACCTTTCTCAGGTTTCACCCTTCTACCCACCATTCCCTACTAGGACTCTACAGCCACCTACCTGTTCTACTGTGTTACTATCACAGTGAAGGACTGGGAAGCAAGACAGAGGAAGGGAGAGCTGAAAGGGGGACGTTATGAGCAGAGTGCTGCTGAGAGCACTGGGGTTCACTCCCACTGGGGTGCTTCTCAAAAACCCCATAGAAAACCCTTCGATTGTTTTATCAACATTCTAGGAATTGGGGACATTTTCCCCCTCATGGGATGTTAACCAATGCCGATTGTGCTGGAGAAGACTCTTGAGAGTCCCTTGGACAGCAAAAGGAGATCAAACCAGTAATCCTAAAGGAAATCAAACCTGAATCATCAATGGAAGGGCTTACGCTGAAGCTGAACTCCAATAGTTGCAAGTCCACTCTCTATGATGCCCTCAGGAGGCAGGAGCTAGTTAGGGGACCAGGGTCTTAGTTTTCAGGCCTGAAACAGGGATCTGACTGCACAGAACTTGTGGGAGATGGTTCTTAAAAATGCAGTTGAAAGGGTTTTACCTCGACTTGAGACTTAAACCCAGGATCCAGACCTGATCGAACCCTGCTTGGGACTTGAACCCACGTGACTGGGGCTTGAATCTAGCCAAAACTGGTTTGGGACTCTAACCCACGTGGCTAAGGCTTAACCCCAGCCAAAACCCTCCTTGGGACTTGAACCCACATAGTCAGGACTCAATCCCGGCCAAAACCCTGTCTGAGACTTGAACCCACATGACCGGGACTTAATCCAGCACTCACCGAATGTCTGGACCCACGGACGCTCAGGTTCTTCGTGCCTCAAAGCAGAAGGAATTCAGCAAGAAGCAGAGTGATAGACAAGAAGAGGATTTATTAGGATAGGGTACTTGTAAGAGGTGCAAGCGGGCAGGCAGGAAAGCTCTACTCTGCTCTCCCTCAACTGAGTGGGCAGCAAGATATATAGGATGGTAGAAGACTCCCCTCCTCAAGTAGACACAGTTGGAAGGCATACACCATTAGTTCCTTCTTCACCAGCTCCTCCTTCATCAGCTGTTTATACCCAGTCAAGCCTGCTTTACTGAACAAGGAGCAGCTGTCCTGAGTTATCGTCAACTCACTGGCCTCCCAACCTTTCTCAGGTTTCACCCTTCTACCCACCATTCCCTACTAGGACTCTACAGCCACCTACCTGTTCTACTGTGTTACTATCACAGTGAAGGACTGGGAAGCAAGACAGAGGAAGGGAGAGCTGAAAGGGGGACGTTATGAGCAGAGTGCTGCTGAGAGCACTGGGGTTCACTCCCACTGGGGTGCTTCTCAAAAACCCCATAGAAAACCCTTCGATTGTTTTATCAACATTCTAGGAATTGGGGACATTTTCCCCCTCATGGGATGTTAACCAATGCCGATTGTGCTGGAGAAGACTCTTGAGAGTCCCTTGGACAGCAAAAGGAGATCAAACCAGTAATCCTAAAGGAAATCAAACCTGAATCATCAATGGAAGGGCTTATGCTGAAGCTGAACTCCAATATCTGGCCCCCTGATGTGCAGAGCCGACACACAGGGAAAAGACCCTGATGCTGAGAAAGACTGAGGGTAGGAGAAGAGGGCAACAGAGGATGAGATGGTTGGATGGCATCACAGACTCAATTGACATGAGTTTCAGCAAACTCCTGGAGAGAGTAATGGACAGGAAAGCCTGGCTTGCTGCAGTGCATGGGGTCACAAAGAGTAGGACCCAACCAAGCGACTGAACAGCAACAATGACAAGGACCGTTAGCTGCAGGGCTGTTTTAGTCACCTCCATTCCCGTGTGTGCGTGCTTAGTTGCTCAGTTGTGTCCAACTCTATTCGATCCCCATGTACTGCAGCCCACCAGGCTCCTCTGTCCATGGGATTCTCCAGGCAAGAATGCTGGAATGGGTGGCCATACCCTCCTCCAGGGGATCTTCCGGACCCAGGGATCGAGCCTGGGTCTCCTTCGTCTCCTGTATCGGCAAGTGGATTCTTTACCTCAGCAAATTCCCATAGCCAGAGGAAGCCTTCAGGCAGGGGTGCAGAAGCCCGAGGCAAGAAACCACAGTGCATCCTGCGGAAGCTGCAGATGAGCTCCGAGGGGATCTGTTCCACCCATCTTCAACAGTCCTCGTGGCAGACAGTAATAAGGGCTATTCTTCACCTGTGAATGCAGGCACGTGTGTGTGGTGTGTGTGTGTACATAGACAAGTGCGCACACACATGCACACACTCGCCTCCTTGCTCCACCTTTCTTCCTCTCAATTCCATTCCCCTCACTACAGCCTCATAAACAGCAGGCCCCTAGAACGGTCTCAGCCTGGCCTGCCGCACAGCAAGTCCAAGCGGCGACAGGCACCCTGGCTCCATCCACGGAAGCCTGTGCCATCTTCCAGTTCCTGCCCCGCTGCAAGGATCAGCACTCCTGTCGTTTGATGTTTTGCTCAAGCCCTGCTGCAGTGCAGCTTTGGGGTCATGGAGAAAACTGGAACAGACGTCAGGAATGTGAGGTGTCTCAAGTCCACCAGCAGTTTGCTTCATCGTCTCGAAGGAAGTTAACTCAACTTGCTGGAGCTCAGTTTCCCCATCGGTGAAATCAGTCATAACACCTGCCTTGTGTACCGCCGAGAGCTCTGGCGGGACTCACAGGAGCAGATTCCTGTACATTGAAGCAGCTTCACACTTCAGGCGGTTCTTGCTCAACCTTGGGGTGACTAGTTGACTGTAACCCTTGAGGGAGGGGTCTTGCTGGTCGACCTCTCACTGCCTCAGTGCTCTTCAGTCCCCAAGGGCAGAGCCTTGTTCTGGGAGAACAGAACGTCCTCTGGTCTAGCAGGGATGTGGCCCTTGTTTGCTGCAGGTCCGGGCAGATCAAGTCCAGGGCTCGGCACCTCCCCTAGGGGCACTCCTCCATCTGGAGACAGGACAGGGAGGGCGGGTTTGCTTGCTGCCTGGCTGGGGCCTCCTGTTGCAAGTTCAGTTCTATGTCCAACAGCAGATTCCTGAATTACGGTACAAAGTAATTATGGTACAAAGATGGGGCAACACAACCTTTCCCAAACCATGATGGGGACCCACGAGACAAGCAGATCCTGTGCTTGGGGAGTGTCATGGAGTCCGATTCAAAGACAACAGAGAAGCTAGCGAGCCTCGATTAGACCCGACTCCCGCGAAGCCCCGGAGGGCCAGTCAGTGGCTCAGCACGGCCCCAAGGGGTGAATGCCACACCTCATACCCAGGGCTGGAAAAACTAACTGCTCAGGAAGAGGTCTCGAGGTTTAGCTCACAAATCCTAGGGACAAGGCTGGGACCATAACCATGGTAACACGACACCCTGTGCTGTTCAGTGTGGACTCAGCCAAGGTTGGTTGGGGGGTGGTCATGGTGGAGGGAAGGGGCTGCTGAGTCCTTCTGCTGGGCTCTGAAAGAAAAGCTCTTACCTTCCTCCAGCTACAAACACTGAAAAGAGTGACTCTGACAGAACGTGTTCAGCAGGGAGACTTGGGGAGCCTCTACACTGTGCCCAGAATCGATATGCAGGTAAATCCTGAGAATGCTCATGTAGAGAAATGACTGTCGTTTGATGTTTTGCTCAAGCCCTGCTGCAGTGCAGCTTTGGGGTCATGGAGAAAACTGGAACAGACGTCAGGAATGTGAGGTGTCTCAAGTCCACCAGCAGTTTGCTTCATCGTCTCAAGGAAGTTAACTCAACTTGCTGGAGCTCAGTTTCCCATCGGTGAAATCAGTCATAACACCTGCCTTGTGTACCGCCGAGAGCTCTGGCGGGACTCACAGGAGCAGATTCCTGTACATTGAAGCAGCTTCACACTTCAGGCGGTTCTTGCTCAACCTTGGGGTGACTAGTTGACTGTAACCCTTGAGGGGGGGGTCTTGCTGGTCGACCTCTCACTGCCTCAGTGCTCTTCAGTCCCCAAGGGCAGAGCCTTGTTCTGGGAGAACAGAACGTCCTCTGGTCTAGCAGGGATGTGGCCCTTGTTTGCTGCAGGTCCGGGCAGATCAAGTCCAGGGCTCGGCACCTCCCCTAGGGGCACTCCTCCATCTGGAGACAGGACAGGGAGGGCGGGTTTGCTTGCTGCCTGGCTGGGGCCTCCTGTTGCAAGTTCAGTTCTATGTCCAACAGCAGATTCCTGAATTACGGTACAAAGTAATTATGGTACAAAGATGGGGCAACACAACCTTTCCCAAACCATGATGGGGACCCACGAGACAAGCAGATCCTGTGCTTGGGGAGTGTCATGGAGTCCGATTCAAAGACAACAGAGAAGCTAGCGAGCCTCGATTAGACCCGACTCCCGCGAAGCCCCGGAGGGCCAGTCAGTGGCTCAGCACGGCCCCAAGGGGTGAATGCCACACCTCATACCCAGGGCTGGAAAAACTAACTGCTCAGGAAGAGGTCTCGAGGTTTAGCTCACAAATCCTAGGGACAAGGCTGGGACCATAACCATGGTAACACGACACCCTGTGCTGTTCAGTGTGGACTCAGCCAAGGTTGGTTGGGGGGTGGTCATGGTGGAGGGAAGGGGCTGCTGAGTCCTTCTGCTGGGCTCTGAAAGAAAAGCTCTTACCTTCCTCCAGCTACAAACACTGAAAAGAGTGACTCTGCGACAGAAACGTGTTCAGCAGGGAGACTTGGGGAGCCTCTACACTGTGCCCAGAATCGATATGCAGGTAAATCCTGAGAATGCTCATGTAGAGAAATGACTGCTCCCTCTTTTTTTCAAGCCAAAAACCATCCTCCTGCCAGAATGGAGTTGTTCTTGGCACTTGAGAGTAAATATGAGGAGAGAATCAAAACACAACGCCTGAGAAAGGAATCCATCAGAAATCTGCAGCCAAGGGCACGGTGAGAAATAACAAAGAAAGATGACTTGGCAGCAAAAACGAAGATTAACTGTACCCAGGGGGAGTGGCTGGTGCCTTGGCTCCTAGAGCGGGGATGGGGCGGCCAGCACCCTGAGGTGAGACGGGGTCAGCGAGTTGCAGGGACGTGGTGCCCTTCCCCTCCACTCTGAAGGCCTAGAGGAGGGTCCCTCCCCAGCTGCAGGGCAGCCCCAGCTCAGGCTTCTGGAAGTTGAGACTCCTGGCCCTGTTGACTGCTTGTACCAATTCTGAAGGACACCCCATGTCCACATCCGTGAGGCTTCATCTGTGTGATGAAGAAGACAACACAGAACGTAGCTAAACCTGGTGGAGAACGTCCTCCCATTTCTCCACCGGAACCACCTCCAGGGACTTTGGCAAGTTTGACAAATCTCAGAAGAATTTGGGGGAAGTTCCAAAGGGGAGTTGACGACTGGGCATGAACATGTTGCCAAGGTTCTCTGTACAGTGGAACTCTGGTACAAGTACCAGATTCCTTTCAACTCTTTCTCCATCTAATCCCTGCATGCTTGTGGGCACTGATCTTGTTGTTGTTTAGTTGCTAAGTCACATCTGACTCTTCTTGTGACCCATAGACTGTAGCCCACCAGGTTCCTCTGTTCATTGGGGTTCTCTAGGCAAGAATACTGGAGTGTGTTGTCATTACTTTCTTCAGGGGATCTTCCTGACCCAGGGATCAAGCCCACATCCCCTGCATTAACACACATGCCTGCTCAGTGGTTCAGTCGTGTCTGACTCTTGGTCACCCAGTGGACTGTAGCCCACCAGGCTCCTCTGTCCATGGGGATTCTCCAGGCAAGAAGACTGGAGTGGGCTGCCATGCCCTCCTCCAGGGGATCTTCCCAACCCAGGGATCAAACTCACGTCTTTTCTGTCTCCTGCATTGGCAGGAGATTCTTTACCATTAGTGCTACCTGGGAAGCCACAGGCATCTGGGTAAAGTTGAAGCTCTTTGCCCTGGCAAGAACAGAATCATCACCACCGCTGTATGGTCCAACCAAAGGCATCGCTGTGTCCACATGAGTCAGCCAGCAGAGGCGGCTGCACTTGCCTGACTTGGAAACCCTTGACTCACGGAGCGCTCATTCGGGCGAGCTACCCACTAGTTACGCAAGCACCTTCTCCCAGGGCCTCCAAGCAGTTTATGAGTTGCTGGTTCATTCTGAGTTCTGTCGCTTGGAGAAAGAACACAGGTGGGGAGAGAGGACGGTAGACAGGATCATCTGCATTGTTTATGGAGAAACTGAGGCTCACGCAAGCCCTCCAGTGAAATGCACAGACATTCCTGAGTCAGATGCTGCCCCTGGGGGAGCCAAAATGAGCTGTTCTGAATCTTAAGCGGACTATTTCCTGCCCAACAATTTCATGCAGCTGCTGTAACACAGCCTCAAAACAAGCGAGCCAACATGCAAGTTCACAGAATGTTATTTTTCTAACCAATTCCCCAGTCTTCACTCCATCTCTGACTCTTGTTCTATTTCAGTTGGATTGACCTTTTCACCGGCTTTAGAGGCCCCTGAATGCTCCGCTACTCCTGACCTGCTTCCAGTTTCTATGGGTACCTTATTCCTGACATCCACTCCTTCCTGGACCACTACCTGATCCCTGACATTCCCACTTTGAACCTCAGCCACACCTTTTCCTTACCCGTTGTACCTGATCCATGTACCTTGATGACTAGAGGTAGGATTGGCAATAGGGCAAAGCACAGGGTTTGGGTGAAACTCACCAATGGAGTATAAAATGCCCATTTTACTCATCATTTATTTAAAATTATTTCTGACGGAAGTATGGTTGATTTACAACATTATATTAGTTTCAGGTGTAAAGCATAGTGATTCAATTATTTTTAGAGAGTTCATGAGTGTATGCGTGCTGAGTTGGTCAGTTGTGTTCAACTCTAAGACTCTATGGACTGCTGCCAACCAGGTTCCTCTGTTCATGGAATTTTCCAGGCAAGAACACTGGAGTGGGTTGCCATTTCCTCCTCCAGGGGGATGCTCCCGAGCCAGGGCTTGAATGCAAGTCGCTTGCATTGGCAGGCAGCGTCTTTACTACTGAGCCACCTGGGAAGTCCTTTTATTGAGTGTGCTTGATTTAAAGGTATTATAAAATATTGGCTATATGTCCTGTGCTGAAAAACTGTCTGAATTTTTAGGCCAGATCGAAATATCTTCAAGTTAAAATATCTGCCAAAAAAAAAAAAAAAAGTGACTTTATTGAAATAGTAGCATGCAAAGATCTGAGACTCTGAATGTCATCTGCTCTGGCACCTGACTCTGGTTCTCTTTTGTGTGGCTTTGCCTTCTGTCGCGCTGTATGCTGGGATGTGGCTCACAGCAGAGGAGCTCGCACCAGGACCGCTTTGAGTCCTCGTTGTTCCAAGGGAGGACTGTGTAGGTGTCACAGATGAACCTCGTCCAGAAGCCGAACAGGATGCTAATAGCGTGCCCACGTGTCTCCGCCTCCCCGAGGTGGCATCAGTCCTCTTCCCCAAGCTCTTTTCTGCCCCCACTCACCCAGGAGCGCTCGTCGGGTCAGAAACACAATTCTTTGACGGTGCCAGACAGCCAGATGATGCTAGGGAAAAAAAGAAAGCAAAAGCAGATTTCTAAATGAAGCACAAGCCTCGTTTATAAAAAAAAGAAAAAAAGCCACAGCCTAGCCACATGCTCACAGCTCTGCTTCCCTCCGTGATGCAGCCTCCGCGGCCACCGCTGGGACGACACAGGCGAGGGACGACACAGGCGTCGGAGTTTCCAGGCCCAGCCCCTCCCCATGCCTCGTATTTATCTGGAAAATGCTGACATTGGCACACAGAGAGCCCAGTCCAACCAGGGGCAGGGCTCCAGAGGAGCAGAGAGGATACAGAACTTCCAGAACATAAGGAGGCCCCTACACGCCTAAGGACTCTTGACAGCAGTGAATACACCTGAAATAATAGCAGATGAAGCTCCGTGGATCACTCTATTGAAACAGAAGCTTCTCCTCGAGATGGGGTTCTTCTCTGTTCACCACTGAAAGCCCAGCCTCCAGCTCAGCATGTGGCGCACCCAGTCCCTAGGGGAGAGAAGTCTGGACGGAAGTGTGAATGGGTGAACGGATGGATGCTGCCATCCTCTCATCCCAGCTTCCCAAACTCTCCACCCCAAATGGAGTGAAATCCAGAATCTCAAGAGAGCCCTCATCTCCTGATGACCACGGGTACCAAAGAGGCCATGTTCCCTAGCCTTGGATGTGTAAGTCTGAGCCAACAGCTGGGGTGAGCCCTTGAGAGGGGAGTAAAGGGTGCGGGTTTTCACTGCTCCAGGTGCAGACGGTGTGGCCATCACACATGCTGAAGGCCGAGGGATGGGAGACGTGTCCCTGGAAACAACTGTCAGTGTTCCTGAACCTTCTCTTATGTTTAAGTACTGTCTGCACCACAGCTGAGGTATTGCTAAACAGAAGCGACAGGACAGGCAGTGCTGGGTTGGCCAAAAGTTCATGTGGGGCTTTCTGGTACATCCCTGGAAAAACTCAAATGAAATGATTGGCCATCCCATTAGCTTTGTTTTGGGGGGTTTCTGGATGAACCTCTCCGCCTCCCGGGAGGTGGCTCAGTCCTCTTCCAAGCTCTTTCTGCCCCACTCACCCAGGAGCGCTCGTCGGGTCAGAAACACAATTCTTTGACGGTGCCAGACAGCCAGATGATGCTAGGGAAAAAAAGAAAGCAAAAGCAGATTTCTAAATGAAGCACAAGCCTCGTTTATAAAAAAAAGAAAAAAAGCCACAGCCTAGTCACATGCTCACAGCTCTGCTTCCCTCCGTGATGCAGCCTCCGCGGCCACCGCTGGGACGACACAGGCGAGGGACGACACAGGCGTCGGAGTTTCCAGGCCCAGCCCCTCCCCATGCCTCGTATTTATCTGGAAAATGCTGACATTGGCACACAGAGAGCCCAGTCCAACCAGGGGCAGGGCTCCAGAGGAGCAGAGAGGATACAGAACTTCCAGAACATAAGGAGGCCCCTACACGCCTAAGGACTCTTGACAGCAGTGAATACACCTGAAATAATAGCAGATGAAGCTCCGTGGATCACTCTATTGAAACAGAAGCTTCTCCTCGAGATGGGGTTCTTCTCTGTTCACCACTGAAAGCCCAGCCTCCAGCTCAGCATGTGGCGCACCCAGTCCCTAGGGGAGAGAAGTCTGGACGGAAGTGTGAATGGGTGAACGGATGGATGCTGCCATCCTCTCATCCCAGCTTCCCAAACTCTCCACCCCAAATGGAGTGAAATCCAGAATCTCAAGAGAGCCCTCATCTCCTGATGACCACGGGTACCAAAGAGGCCATGTTCCCTAGCCTTGGATGTGTAAGTCTGAGCCAACAGCTGGGGTGAGCCCTTGAGAGGGGAGTAAAGGGTGCGGGTTTTCACTGCTCCAGGTGCAGACGGTGTGGCCATCACACATGCTGAAGGCCGAGGGATGGGAGACGTGTCCCTGGAAACAACTGTCAGTGTTCCTGAACCTTCTCTTATGTTTAAGTACTGTCTGCACCACAGCTGAGGTATTGCTAAACAGAAAAGCGACAGGACAGGCAGTGCTGGGTTGGCCAAAAAGTTCATGTGGGGCTTTCTGGTACATCCCCTGGAAAAAACTCAAATGAAATGATTGGCCATCCCATTACTTGTGTTTCTGGTCTGCGTCCTTTTGGAACACAAAAAGTAGAGACTACCATGCCCTTGAAGGCTCTGCCGGCCAAACCCATCAGAAACAGACCACAGTCATGGAAGATTGAATCCCATCAGCAGCCCTTCCAAGTCATGAGATGATTAAGTAAAGCCGGGGTGATCCTGACAATGTCCTCTGAATACTGAAAATAAAGCAAGTCTCTGAATTTCTTGAGGATCCTGGTGAGGGTGCAGGGGACCACATTGACTCCTGGGATCAGTTGCTCTCTGTACCCTCTTGTGAGCAGAGAGTGGTTGAAGACAGCATGTCAAGATCATAAATTTCAGCTGGAGCCCTGGGTTTAAACCATCAGGGAAATGGACCCGAAATTCAAAAATCTGTCTTCCAACATCTTTGTCTGGCCTGGCCAGAAACAGTAACACCACATCCACACCAGCGAGGAAAAGGTTCTTAATTAAATCCAGTTGTATAATGTATAAGATGTGCAATGTATAAGAATACATTACAGGTGTTGTTTAATTGCTAAGCCATGTCCAGCTCTTTGGGACTCTGTGGACTGTAGCCTGTGAGGCTCCTCTGTCCTTGGGATTTCCCAGGCAAGAATACTGGTGTGGGTTGCCATTTCCTTTTCCAGGGGATCTTCCTAGATAAGGGATCAAACCCATGGCTCCTGTATCGGCTGGTGGATTCTATACCACTGAGCCACCAGGGAGACCCATGGTATAGGTCTACTCATGGAATAATCACCTGTGGTGGACAATCCATCTAAATAGCATCAAAAGTGGCACAATACCTTCCCACAGGCTTCCCTGGGAGCATGGAGTCTTAGCCAGTGGACCACCAGGAAAGTCCGTAGTGTGTCTCTTTGGTTCTCCAACACTCATGGATTCACAACCCTAGGCCTCTGATCCAGCCTGCGTTCCGGGGTCCTTAATGCTCCACTCCACACCCAGGCTCCAGCTTCTAAGACCCTAGCGACCCCTCATTCCCTGTAGAGGTTACAGAGATTCAGAAGAACAGAATCCAAGACTCAGCTCTGTGACCTTAAGTATTTGCAAATTCAAAGTTCTCACCTATAGAATGGAGAGAATAGGAACTCTGATGCCTGCCTCCCAAGATTGTGTGAGGCTCAAATGCAGTACTGTTGTGTTCAAAGGTGACTCAATCTGCAAGCTATTGTTCTATGTGAAAATGTTTTCAGAATTGTGAATGTCTATAATGAGGAGCTTGCTTCTGATGCAGAGAGTGAGACGTCCTTTGTCACAAACTATCCCAGGGTGGCTGGTTCTCTGTGTCCTAGGGCTTGATCCCTCCTAGGCAGTATCCCAGCTTTCTCTGGCCTCTTTGAGCTATGGGATCGCGGCACACTGGCCTAAACTCACAGGTCTAGACTCTACTCCATTGCAAATCTAAAACCCACGTTTCCCCTGGGCTTCTGGTGAAACTAGCAAAGCCTAGGAGAAGAAACTCCCTCTGATGGCCCAGTATTTCAGAGCTTCCTCTGAGGACATTGCCTGCAATGGGGTGAGTGTAGGTTCCTGTTCCCATTTCTGCTTTCTTGGTGCAGGCTTCCCTAGCATGTATGCAGGGTTTCAGGTTGAGCAATGACCTAATGACGTTGGGCAGGAAGTAATCCTCGATCCCATTCAATCTGCATTCAATCGCTGACCTGAAATGAATCTTACAAAAACATTAAAAAGAAAAGGTTTTTTTTCCAACAATTAAAAAGTTCAGAATTTTCTCACTGATAAATTCAGATAAACTTGAACAATGGGACGATCTGACAGCTGAGGGCCCCAATATTCCCCGCAGTCATGATTATCTGAGAACAGAGGGCCTGTGTAGTATAGTGGACAGGATTGTTGGTTGTCATGGTTCAAATCCCACCCCTGCTCTTTAAGGGAACCCAATTCATGAGCTTAACCTCTCAAAGTGTTGCTTCCTCATCTTTTAAGACAATGTTAACCTAGTAACAATTATTTGTATGTACCAAACATGCTTTATACCTTGGCTAGCACATAATAATCATCCAATAAATGCCAATGATTCTGCCCTTCACCCTCCCGACACAGGTAACCTTACTATTTCCCCTACCTTCCCAGCCCCAGGCTCATAACCATTTGCCTAAAAAGTTCAACAAGATGCGTTTGGCAATTGTGATGCTTCGGGTCACTAGGTACCAACTCAAGTTTGCATCCTTTCCTAGGTTGGTTGTCCTCATTCCCCACTTGACATCTGTCCCTTGGCCCTCTCTGAGCGTTTCCCTCATCTGCTGGAGCTCACATGAACCCAACAGCAGAATGTGGGATACACAGCTGTGCTGGGGTCCTCTGACTTTCTAGACAGAAGAAACATAGTCCCCCTCGCTGTTTCAAGGCATCTCAACCTCTTTCTAATCTTGAGTCTTTCCTGGCCTTTTTTCTCTTCAGGTCCCCCCCATCGCCCATAAGGAGAAACTCTTTGAGCAATTCAGTTAATAGGTCAATCAACCAGAAGACACGAATCTGTAGAAAATGAGGTAGTGATTTCCTCCCAAACTCACAGGTCTAGATTCCGCAATTTTGGGCTTCTGGTGAAACTAGCAAAGCCTAGGAGAAGAAACTCCCTCTGATGGCCCAGTATTTCAGAGCTTCCTCTGAGGACATTGCCTGCAATGGGGTGAGTGTAGGTTCCTGTTCCCATTTCTGCTTTCTTGGTGCAGGCTTCCCTAGCATGTATGCAGGGTTTCAGGTTGAGCAATGACCTAATGACGTTGGGCAGGAAGTAATCCTCGATCCCATTCAATCTGCATTCAATCGCTGACCTGAAATGAATCTTACAAAAACATTAAAAAGAAAAGGTTTTTTCCAAAAATTTAAAAAAGTTCAGAATTTTCTCACTGATAAATTCAGATAAACTTGAACAATGGGACGATCTGACAGCTGAGGGCCCCAATATTCCCCGCAGTCATGATTATCTGAGAACAGAGGGCCTGTGTAGTATAGTGGACAGGATTGTTGGTTGTCATGGTTCAAATCCCACCCCTGCTCTTTAAGGGAACCCAATTCATGAGCTTAACCTCTCAAAGTGTTGCTTCCTCATCTTTTAAGACAATGTTAACCTAGTAACAATTATTTGTATGTACCAAACATGCTTTATACCTTGGCTAGCACATAATAATCATCCAATAAATGCCAATGATTCTGCCCTTCACCCTCCCGACACAGGTAACCTTACTATTTCCCCTACCTTCCCAGCCCCAGGCTCATAACCATTTGCCTAAAAAGTTCAACAAGATGCGTTTGGCAATTGTGATGCTTCGGGTCACTAGGTACCAACTCAAGTTTGCATCCTTTCCTAGGTTGGTTGTCCTCATTCCCCACTTGACATCTGTCCCTTGGCCCTCTCTGAGCGTTTCCCTCATCTGCTGGAGCTCACATGAACCCAACAGCAGAATGTGGGATACACAGCTGTGCTGGGGTCCTCTGACTTTCTAGACAGAAGAAACATAGTCCCCCTCGCTGTTTCAAGGCATCTCAACCTCTTTCTAATCTTGAGTCTTTCCTGGCCTTTTTTCTCTTCAGGTCCCCCCCATCGCCCATAAGGAGAAACTCTTTTGAGCAATTCAGTTAATAGGTCAATCAACCAGAAGACACGAATCTGTAGAAAATGAGGTAGTGATTTCCTCCCAGACAGACAGTTGTTTTTAATAAACCAATGTCTGCTGCTAAGCAACCTTGATGCTACCTCTTCCACAAGTAAAGCTAAATAGAATACTCTATTATTACCACGGATTAAGGTGATGCTCTTGTGAGTCAGAAGACGTTACCAGAGAAAGTTTTACTCAGGGTGCAAATGAGTGCGAAATGCTGCCTAAGAAGCAACATAGGAGCGGCCTGCCTGGGCTGTGTTGTGCAAGGCCCAGAGTGATTTTACTCACGCTTAGAGTCTGACGCTTGTTTGGAGAGTTAGCCGTAAAGAGTTGGATTGTTCACTCAGAGCTGAGTGGACAGTCACCGTGTGGGAGACAGTCTCTCTGTTTCTTTCCAGAAGACTGCTAATTAAGGTTGTGGTTAGACTCTACACCAGACGAAGGGAGGTCCCATGGAACTCCCTGGACGTGAGGGAAGTCTTTGAGGCAGATTAGATGTTGCAACTGTCAACCTCCACAGCACAGTCATTACACCAAGAATATGAGGTGAACTGCTAGCCAGCCAACCAGAGCAGCAGGAAAGTGGGGCCATTTCCGATGGATCCCATCTCCTGACTCTGTTTAGAAGAGGGAGGGCCAGGGCGAAGCCAGCCGCAAAGTTCCTTTTGCAAAATTTAACATGCTGGGTGGCGACGCTTCCCATTGCCCAAAGCTTGGAAAAATCCCTTGGTGTCATTTCCTAAGCCTCTAAATATATATCTCCTTGAATACCTAAATGTGCCTATTTCCACAAAGCCAATCAGTTCACCCAAAGAACAACATTTAGAGGGAAAACTGTTTGGAGTGGAGATGGGGGATTTCCCAGAAAATTTAATCTCTTATTTATCGCTTTGTCATCATCATCTTTTTGATACTGCAAATAGTAGAACTAAAATTTTCTTTTGCCTCTATTTAAATGAGACTATAGTGAAAGTAAAGAAAGTGGGCTTCCCCAGTGGCTCAATCAGTAAAGGATCTGCCTGCAATGTAGGAGATGTGGGTTCAATCCCTGGCTCAGAAGATCCCCTGGAGAAGGAAATGGCCACCCACTCCAGGGTTCTTGCCTGGAGAATCCCATGGACAGAGGACCCTGGTGGGCTCGCCAAGAGTCCATGGGATTGCAAAGAGTCCAACAGAACTGAGGGACTAACACTTTCTTCTTCTTCATTAAGTCACTGAAGATAAAACTGCAGAAAGTGTGCAGATAAAACTACAGGAAGTGTGAAGAACTCTTGTGCCCATCTTTGATCCTCTGTTTTCTCTTTCTCATTCCTAATCTCTATAGACATCACCAAGATCTGAACTTTCTCATACCAGATTTCTCTGTGTCTCTTCCTTCTGCTGTGTCTTCTTACAAGTCACTGCTTTTCTCATGCCTGGACCATGGAGTAGCCTCAAGTAGAGGTGAGAAAAACTGAGAGACTTAAAGAGATAACTGTCTAGGGAACTTTATCATCCTCTCCTTTGCTGTTGTTCAGTTGCTAAGTCATGTCCGACTCTTTGTAATCCCACGGACCGCGGCTCACCAGGATCCTCTGTCCATGGAGATTCTCCAGGCTGGAATACTGGAGTGGGTTGCCATTTCCTTCTCCAGGGGATCTTCCCAACCCAGGGTAGGACCCGAGTCTCCTGCCAGAGTGGATTGTTTACCACTGAGCCACCTGGGAAGCCCAGAATTATATTACGTTGGCCAAAATGTTCTTTTGGATTTTTCTGAACCATCCTATGGGAAATCCAGATGATCTTTTTGGCCAACCCAATGTCGTGACTGGTACATAGCACTCTACAAATATTGGCTGTCACTTTACTCTTCCTTGATGGCACCTATCATTCTGAGCTGGAGACCAAGTCTGATTTTCCTGGGCCTTGGCCTTTATCTCTACCACCTACCACATTGCAGAGCATGCAATGAATGCCTGATAAATATTTGTTGAAACAATAAAAGCTTCAGTGACACAACTGGGTGAAAGTTGCAAAAAAGCAGCGATGCTGACATCATCATCTTTGTGATACTGCAAATAGTAGAACTAAAATTTTCTTTTGCCTCTATTTAAATGAGACTATAGTGAAAGTAAAGAAAGTGGGCTTCCCCAGTGGCTCAATCAGTAAAGGATCTGCCTGCAATGTAGGAGATGTGGGTTCAATCCCTGGCTCAGAAGATCCCCTGGAGAAGGAAATGGCCACCCACTCCAGGGTTCTTGCCTGGAGAATCCCATGGACAGAGGACCCTGGTGGGCTCGCCAAGAGTCCATGGGATTGCAAAGAGTCCAACAGAACTGAGGGACTAACACTTTCTTCTTCTTCATTAAGTCACTGAAGATAAAACTGCAGAAAGTGTGCAGATAAAACTACAGGAAGTGTGAAGAACTCTTGTGCCCATCTTTGATCCTCTGTTTTCTCTTTCTCATTCCTAATCTCTATAGACATCACCAAGATCTGAACTTTCTCATACCAGATTTCTCTGTGTCTCTTCCTTCTGCTGTGTCTTCTTACAAGTCACTGCTTTTCTCATGCCTGGACCATGGAGTAGCCTCAAGTAGAGGTGAGAAAAACTGAGAGACTTAAAGAGATAACTGTCTAGGGAACTTTATCATCCTCTCCTTTGCTGTTGTTCAGTTGCTAAGTCATGTCCGACTCTTTGTAATCCCACGGACCGCGGCTCACCAGGATCCTCTGTCCATGGAGATTCTCCAGGCTGGAATACTGGAGTGGGTTGCCATTTCCTTCTCCAGGGGATCTTCCCAACCCAGGGTAGGACCCGAGTCTCCTGCCAGAGTGGATTGTTTACCACTGAGCCACCTGGGAAGCCCAGAATTATATTACGTTGGCCAAAATGTTCTTTTGGATTTTTCTGAACCATCCTATGGGAAATCCAGATGATCTTTTTGGCCAACCCAATGTCGTGACTGGTACATAGCACTCTACAAATATTGGCTGTCACTTTACTCTTCCTTGATGGCACCTATCATTCTGAGCTGGAGACCAAGTCTGATTTTCCTGGGCCTTGGCCTTTATCTCTACCACCTACCACATTGCAGAGCATGCAATGAATGCCTGATAAATATTTGTTGAAACAATAAAAGCTTCAGTGACACAACTGGGTGAAAGTGGACAGGATAGCATGGAGGAGGGGGAAGGGAAAGAGGTGACTAGGGCTCTCCTGCAATCTCCCAGAGACTGGCCCAGGAAGCCAGGGCCAGTCTCTGCCAGAGGGTAGGTCTGAGCTTCCATCTACATTGGCTGTTGTGCTCAGGATTATGCAAGCAACAGGAAGGAATGCCTTTCTGACTTCAGAACCTGTAACTGAGAGGGCAGACAGGGATCATCATGGGGGCAGGACCACTGCTCACAATGAGATTCCAGCTTTCTTTTTTTAAGATGCAGTGTGGCTTATGGAATATACACAGGATTTGGGGTTAGACATATTTGCATTCCAGTCTCTATGTCTTTACTTATGGTGATAGGGTAGTTTTAGGTAAGGGCAGAATCTTTGGGATGAGACTTGCTGGATCTGTAAGATGGAAATAATTTCTCCTTTACAGGGTTATTATGAGGACTGAATGAGTTAATAACTGTAAAATTCTTAGACCAGGGCTTGGCCTATAGTATGTACAATGTAAAGTGAATGTGTTCGTTATTCAGTCATGTCTGACTCTTTGTAATGCTGTGGACTGTAGCCTACCTGGATCCTCTGTCCATGAGATTTCCCAGACAGGAATGCTGGAGTGGGTTGCTATTTCCTTCTTCAGGGGATCTTCCTGACCTATGGATTGAACCGAGGCCTCTCACGTTCCAGGCAAATGTTTTTACCTTCTGAGTTACCAGGGAAGCCCTAAGTACAATATAAAGGTATTCCTAATCATTCTGAGCTTCATTGGGGAAAAAAAAATGGACATAGGAAAAACATTTGGTTCAGTGCCCAACATACTCCCTGTAATTATTATTATTATTTCTATTGCTATCATTTTCTTTGTAAATGGAGGATATTGGGTTGGCCAGAAAGTTTGTTTGTGTTTTTCATATGATGTAATGGAAAAACCTGAGTGAACTTTTTGGCCAACTCAACACTTCCTTGAGTGCTCAGTGGTTCAGTTGTGTCTGACTCTTTGTGACCCTATGGACTGTAGCCCGCCAGGCTCCTCTGTCCATGGGATTCTCCAGGCATGAATACTGGAGTGAGTTGCTATGCCCTCCTCCAGGGGATCTTCCCCACCCAGGGATCGAACTTGAGTCTACTGCATCTCCTATCTTGCAGGTGGGTTCTTTACTACTGAGCCACCAGGAAAGCCCAATACTTTCTTAGGCTGAACTTAATGGAATAATAGAAACTTTCTTCTTTGGGTTTGTACTGATGATTGGAGAGCAAAGGGGCTATTTCTGTGTGATTCTGAGCCAGTCTCTTCCCTAAGTCTTGTCTTCTTTCTCTAATGCCCTGAAAACATTCCTTACAGACTTAAACACTGACATGCATACCTATGTCTTTGATAAATGAGCAAAGGAGGGGTGTATTAATTTTCCTGGACTGCCATGCAGACTGCCACACACTTGGTGGCTTAACACAATAGAAAGTTGTTATTTTACACCTCTGGAATCCAGCCTGAAACCAAGGTACGGGCAGGGCCATCTCCCTCTGAAAACTCTGGTGGAGAATGCCGTGCCTCTTCCACCTTCCGGTGAGCCTAGGCTCCCTTGGCTTGTGGAAGCATCACTCCACTCTGTTTCTGTCTTTACAGGGCCTCCTCCCCCTGTGCATCTCTGTCACATGTCTTCCTCTGCTTGCCTCTATTAAGGGCACTGATCATTGGATTTAGGGTTCACCCTAATTCTGGAAGATCATCTTGAGATCTTTAATTTAAAAAGACCATTTTCTTTCCAAATAGGTTCACATTCATGAGACTAAGGACATGAACATATCTTTGGGGGCGCCTAGTCATGGCTCAGTGGGTAAAGAATCCGCCTGCAATGCAGGAGATATAGGAGATGCAGTTTCCATCCCTGGGTCAGGAAGATCCCCTAGAAGAGGAAATGGCAACCCACTCCAGTAATTTTGCCTGAAAAATCCCTTGGACTGAGGAGCCTGGTGGGCTACAGTCCAAAGGATCAAACAAGAGTTGGACATGGCTGAGCAACTAAGCACACAAGCACGAGTCAACCAGCTAGCAGGAATGAAAGGGCTCTAATTGGTTCTAAACAGAATCCATACCGTTGCCTTAGTTGAACTTAGTTATCTCCTTTTTCCTTTTCCTTTCCTGTGCACACTAGTTCTGTGCTGTGTGCTATGCTCAGTTGCTCATATGTGTCTGACTCTTTGCAACCCCGTGAACTGCAGTCCACCAGGCCCCTCTGCCTATGGGGATTCTCCAGGCAAGAATACTGGAGTGGATTGCCCTCCTCAAGGGATCTTCCCAACCCAGGGATCACACACAGGTCTCCCACACTGTAGGCAGACTCTTTACTGTCTGAGCCACCAAGGAAGCCCACTACTCCTAGTCTCACCCAAACATCTCTCATGGATTGTTAACAGAGGGACCAGCAAGACACCCTGACCACATAATCTGCTCCTTCCAGGCTCCACTCTGGCCCACATTGGCACCTGTTTCCTGCCTCAGGATTCACTGCAGGCAGCACATTGTATACTGGAGCCCGTGAAAGTGTATTCCAGTTGGCCCACCCAGTGGCCTGCAGACAGCCAGTAGAGTCGGATGTCACTCTGGGACCTTGCAGAACTAGCTTGCCCCACCTGGCTCTTCCCCAGGGTGGCCTTAGTCACACATCAGATGTCACAGAGGAGGCCAAAGCCGGAGACCCTGGTGAGCTGGAACAAGGAGGGGCAGTGGATCTGGGTCAGAGCAGGAATTATGTTTGCACTTGGACCAGGCAAAGAGGATCAGAGAAGGAATCTAGGTCAAAAGCTTGGCAGACTGGTAGGAAACATGAAGCCCGATACACAAATTAAAATGGAGACTGGCTCTTGATTTGCGCAGAACAGTTCTTGGTTTTCCAAAGTCTGATTGAGGTGGTCTGTTTCATGTGGTGTATCATGTATTGTACGGACCAAGCACTTGCTATAATGCCAGGATCTAGGGATAGAGCACTAGGACATAGCACATGACATTTACACGTAAAACATGAATTATCGTAAAATGTGAGGACTCTATGTGCACGTGTTACAAGAGGTCCAATACTGCCTTGGATTTGGGAACAGGTCATGATGGTGGCACAGAGGAGTCACATTTGAGTGAGCTCTTGAAGAAGTCAGATCATAAGGAGAGTGTGAAAGGACAGCCCAGAGAGCACACTGTCCAGGTGACCCAGTGGGAGTGCCATCAGGCAAGATCAACTGGCAGCTAGCAGGAATGAAAGGGCTCTAATTGGTTCTAAACAGAATCCATACCGTTGCCTTAGTTGAACTTAGTTATCTCCTTTTTCCTTTTCCTTTCCTGTGCACACTAGTTCTGTGCTGTGTGCTATGCTCAGTTGCTCATATGTGTCTGACTCTTTGCAACCCCGTGAACTGCAGTCCACCAGGCCCCTCTGCCTATGGGGATTCTCCAGGCAAGAATACTGGAGTGGATTGCCCTCCTCAAGGGATCTTCCCAACCCAGGGATCACACACAGGTCTCCCACACTGTAGGCAGACTCTTTACTGTCTGAGCCACCAAGGAAGCCCACTACTCCTAGTCTCACCCAAACATCTCTCATGGATTGTTAACAGAGGGACCAGCAAGACACCCTGACCACATAATCTGCTCCTTCCAGGCTCCACTCTGGCCCACATTGGCACCTGTTTCCTGCCTCAGGATTCACTGCAGGCAGCACATTGTATACTGGAGCCCGTGAAAGTGTATTCCAGTTGGCCCACCCAGTGGCCTGCAGACAGCCAGTAGAGTCGGATGTCACTCTGGGACCTTGCAGAACTAGCTTGCCCCACCTGGCTCTTCCCCAGGGTGGCCTTAGTCACACATCAGATGTCACAGAGGAGGCCAAAGCCGGAGACCCTGGTGAGCTGGAACAAGGAGGGCAGTGGATCTGGGTCAGAGCAGGAATTATGTTTGCACTTGGACCAGGCAAAGAGGATCAGAGAAGGAATCTAGGTCAAAAGCTTGGCAGACTGGTAGGAAACATGAAGCCCGATACACAAATTAAAATGGAGACTGGCTCTTGATTTGCGCAGAACAGTTCTTGGTTTTCCAAAGTCTGATTGAGGTGGTCTGTTTCATGTGGTGTATCATGTATTGTACGGACCAAGCACTTGCTATAATGCCAGGATCTAGGGATAGAGCACTAGGACATAGCACATGACATTTACACGTAAAACATGAATTATCGTAAAATGTGAGGACTCTATGTGCACGTGTTACAAGAGGTCCAATACTGCCTTGGATTTGGGAACAGGTCATGATGGTGGCACAGAGGAGTCACATTTGAGTGAGCTCTTGAAGAAGTCAGATCATAAGGAGAGTGTGAAAGGACAGCCCAGAGAGCACACTGTCCAGGTGACCCAGTGGGAGCCTCTTTCTCTTCTCTTTGTGTTAATCTCATCCAAAGCCTAGACCTTGCCTGAAAAGAACCACTTTTTTACACAAGAACTATTTCTTTTTTAAAATAATTACTTAACTTTAAAAAAAAATTTTGGTCATTTCTGTTGGTCTTTCATTTTTATTTATTTTCATCCATCTCTATTCTTTGGCCTGTGTGGGCCTCCCATCACAGTGGCCTCTCTCGTTGCAGAGCACCGGCTCTGGGCACATGTGCTCCAGAGCGCTGGCTCATAATTGGACACATTGGTCCAGTCGCTCTGTGGCATGTGGGATCTTCCCATGCCAGGGATCAAACTGGCACCCTTTGTACTGCAAGGCGGTGTCCTTACCCACTGGAACACCAGGGAAGCCCTAAATAATTAATTATTTTTTTATGTAGCCCTGTACTGGGTCTTTTGCTGCCCATGAACTTTTTCTAGTTGCGGGGAGCGGGTCCGCTCCTCATTGTGGTGCCAGGGCTTTTCACTGCGATGGCTTCTCTTGTTGCAGAGCACCGGCTCTGGGTCCTCAGGCTTCAGTAGTTGCGGTGCTCTGACTTAGTCGCCCTGCAGCAGGTGTGATCCTCCTGAACCAGACACAGAACCTGGAACCTCTGCATTGGCAGGCAGATTCTTAACCACTAGACCACCAGGGAAGTCCCTGCATAAGGTCTTTTTCTGATCAGCAACCTAAAGACAGAGCTCAAACATGTTCTCCAACATAGCCTAGGGAAGCAACCAACCAGAAAGGCCTCTGGTGGTGAGGAGCTGGTTTGATGGGTACCGGCGGGAAAGCAGAGGCCCCACCTCTCCACTACTGCCGTCCATGCTGTGTAAACTCAAAGGTGTTGGGATACAGCACTATTGAGATTATCAGGTGGCCTGTTTCGATATCTTTCTTTACAAAAATTATTTAATTGTTTTATTTTTGGCTTCATGGCTGCATCGGGTCTTGTTTGCAGCGCACAGGCTGTTCGTTGCCAGGTTCTGGCTCTTTGTTCCAGTCTGTGGGCTTCTCTCTAGGTGTGGCGCGAGGGCTCCCACGTGCTCAGGCTCGGTAGGTGTGGTGCGTGGGCTTAGTTGCCCTGCAGCCTGTGGGGTCTTAGCTCTCCGACCAAAGATGGAGCTGTCATCCTCAGCATTGGAAGGCAGATTCTTAATCACTGGACCACCAGAGAAGTGCATGGGATATCGTTCTTACTGAATTTTTTCCCATTTCTTTTGTCTTAGAATAGGTTGTCCCAAGCCCCATGAGGGTACTTCTGATCTCAGTCTCTGATAAGGGGGAGGAGGCTGTTGCTCATTATTCCTTGTTCCATATTTTTTCAGTATTTAATGAACATCTCTTTGAACTTTCTTGGAGGTCTCTTGTAAGCCAACATCTTTATAATTAACTGATATTTTTAAATTGGAAAATGGGGCATCTTCATGGGGTATTAGTTTTGTCTAATTATTATCAGGTCACGTTTAAGTAATCTAGCTGCATAGGTAAGTATAAATGGTTCCCAGTATTAAAGTAAATGGGCATATATTATTCAGCATTTAAATACATATGTGGTATATACATATATCACACACATCAGCATTGACTATAAAATTCAAATACATGTCAGAATCTAAATAATAGACTTCAAAATAATGAAAGAAGCCAGACATATGAATCCATTTATATGACATTCTATAAAAGGCAAGATTATAGGCATAAAATTCATTTCCGTGCTTGCCAGGGGCTGGGAGTGGAGGGAGGAAATTGCGGTGGAACATAAGGAAATTTGAGGATGATGGAAATGTTCTGTACCTTGATCACGATGGTGGTTACATGACTGAATATACTTGTAGAGTCTAATTAACTGTACAACTTAAAACAATGAATTTTACTTTATGTGAAGTACATCTCAGTAAACCTCACTTAAAAAAATCAGGTTACTCCAGGCTCCTGGTACAGGCTACTTTATTGCTGCATCTACTCTTTAAAAAAATATTTATTTCGCTGTGCCAGATCTTAGTTGTGGCTCACGGGATCTTTATTGTGTCATGTGGATCTCTGGTTGCACTGGACAGACTCTCTACTTGTGGGCTGGAGGCTTCAGTCATTGTGACACACGGGCTTAGCTGCCCAGCGGCGTGTGAGATCTTCCCAGAGCAGGGATCCAGCCACACAAGTCTCCTGCACTGGTGGATGGATTCTTAACCACCGAACCACTAGAGAATCCCTGTATCTATTCTTTCTCACTTGCTTTTAGCAATACCTGGATAGAAGATTTTGAGAATTCCCCACTTACTATCTCTTCTCTTATAAAAGGAGGAGTTTTGAGTATAATTCTGAATGAGATGGACCCCAAGATCTTGAACAAACATTTCAGAAGTAGGAAGCATAGGGCACCTTGAAATGTTAATAAAATACCAACATGCCTATGCGCAGTACTTTAGAGATATGTAATCATTTACCCCAGCTTTCCTACACTGCCTTACTTGTGCAAAGTTCACTCGTTGCTCTACATCAATAAGGCAGGTGTAGCGCTAAGTGCCACAGATGAGGTGGCTAAAACAACAGAAATTCATTTGTTCATAATTCTGGAAGTTAGAAATTTGAGACCAAGGTGTCAGCAGCATTGACCTCTCTGGAGACCTCCCATCTTGGCTTGTAGATGACCTTCTCCTCCTCCTTCAGTCTTCCACATTGTCTTCCTTCTATGTGTGCCTGTGTCCTAATCTCCTCTTCTTATAAAGACAGCAGTCATACTGTGTTAAGGCCCAACATAATGATCTTGCTTTAACTGGATTAACTCTTTAAAGAGGCCTTCCAGATGGCTCAGTGGTGAAGAATCAACATGCCAATGCAAGAGATGTGGGGTGGATCCTGGGGTTAGGAAGATCTCCCGGAGAAGGAAATGGCAACTCACTCCAGTCTTCTTGCCTGGAGAATCTCATGGACAGAGGAGCCTGGCGGGCTGTAGTTCATCGGGTTACAAAAGACTTTGAAACAACTTAGCAACTAAAGAACAACTCTTTAAAGACTCTATCTCCAAATATAGTCACTTTCTCAGGGGTTAGGACTTCAGTATATGGATTTGGGTAAATTCAGAACAGAAATTCAGTGCAGAACAGCATGCTTCCACTTCTTCCCTCTCTGCCAGGCACTCTGGAGCCACAGGGCCTCTCCTGAGATGTACCTTGCTCCCCTTTTTCTCACCTTAGTTACCTCCATGCTCTGATCAAACATTTGCAAAACACAGCAGGAAACACCAATATTCTGACCCTCAAAAGCTGCCCTAACATTGAATGCAGGACCAGAAGGAAAAGTGTGCCACTTAATGTGTTTGTTTTTGTTTGAATATATTCCTACAAATCCTTTCCTCGAACGGCTGTGTAGAGGGACTTCTCTGGTGGTCCGGTGGTTAAGGATCCACCTTCCCAGGCAAAGGATGTGAGTCTGATCCCTGGATGGGGAACTAAGATCACATGCTGCAAGGCAGTGAAACCCTTGTGCTGCAGCTACTGAGTGCTGCAAGGAAGACCCAGCATAGCCAAAAAAAAAAAAAAAAAGAGTTACATGCAACTACATTAGGAATGCATCAGACACATCAAGCACAAAGTCAAGCATGGCCCGCAGTACACATAGCCTAGTACTTGCTGCCCCCACACATATAAATGGCGAGAAATGCTTGGATAGCAAATCTGGAGTCAGGCAACAAGGGCAGTGGTGGTGGAGTTGCTCAGTCGTGTCTGGCTGTTGTGACCCCATGGACCGCAGCCTGCCCGGAAATGGGTTGCCATTTCCTTCTCCAAAAGAAAAAAACGCGGATGGAGGAGCCAGGGGATGAACCTGGGGCCTTGTCCAGGCAACAACAGGGCAGTTTTTTTTTTGTTTGTTTTTGTTTTTTAAAACTTTTATTTATTTATTTTTGGCTGTGCTGGGTCTTTGTTGATGTGTGGGTTTAGCTGCTCTGCAGTATGTGGGATCTTCCCGGATCAGGGCTCGAACCCGTGTCTCCTGCACTGGCAGACGGGTTCTTATCCACTGAGCCACAAGGGAAGCCCAACAGGGCAGTTTTTAACCCCAGTTTTTGCAGCGAGTAGGGATCATTCATGGTCAGACAAAAGCCAGATCCTGAAGTAATTAATGTCTGAGCAGTATAATCATTTCAAAATGAAAGTCAGGGAGACTTATTGAACTTCAAGCTGAACAGCAGAAGAGCATCAGTGCTGGCCCACCTTCTTCAACCACAAGATATTCCCAGGTAGCTCTCAGTGCATTGGAAACAAGTCCCGTGGTCTCTGTGTGGTCTCAAAGGGCAGCAAACGGAACCTTAAATAGCTCAGACCCATTGTGTAAAAGTAGTGGGCACACCTTCTGTACTTTATGTTCAACTTTTGAGCACACAAAACATGGACAACTTTTTACAATTAATAACAGGACTAAGAAGTGATGAGGCAGCAAAGTTCTGTCTAATGCATGAATGAGGATCCATGAATGACACAAGACCAGGAAGAGAAAATGGGAAGGGGACCTGGATAAGAAAATAAAGGCCGAGAGGACTTCCACAGTGGTCCAGTGGTTAAGACTCTGCCTTACAATGTGGGGAACACAGATTCAATCCCTGGTCTGGCAAGATTCCACCTGCCTCGGAGCACCTAAACCCATGCACCAAAGTACTGAGCCCAGGCTCTGCAACAATAGAGGCTGTCACAATGAAAAGCCCACACATTGTAACTAGAGAAAAGCCCATGCTCAGCAATGAAGACTCAGAACATCCAAAAATAAAAAGATAAAAAATAAATAGAAGAAGAAAGGCAGAGACATCCTAGGTTGTAATATCATATGTCAAAAGGATGGGAACTGGGTGGAAATCACATGTGTCAGATGCCCTTTACTGAGTGGCTTTTATCGTCCTAGGCCTGCACTGAGTGCTCTGTGGGGCTCCAGGCCTAAGACAGCCCTGTCCTTGGTTCTTAGGATCTCTTTTTTTTTGCAGATGAGGAGAGTGAAGCTCTGTAACATGCAGTAAATTAGAACCCAAGGCTGAGTTCTCCCTGAGGCTCAGTCCATTCTCTCCTGTCATCCATCATAACAGCCACTTACTCATTGGCAGTTCACTGTATTGAGTAAAGAGAATAGATATTGAGTACACAGAACATAGGTTGTTTTTTTATTTTTTTTCCTAAATGGAGTTTAAGTTCTTCTCAAGTGATTAGTTCCATTCTCTTTATAAAGTTTAAAGAAATCATATGGTTTCTCAAGTGACTCTGCTAAGAGAGTGATGCTCCAAACAGGAAAACACAAAAAGACTTTTGCATTCAAGGCTCTGATGTCCAGCGAGAGCCAACTTTAGTCAAGAGGGTAGCTGCCTTGGTGAAATTGGTGGCATTGGCCCCTTCTGCTCAATTCACAGCAAGTGGGAACGTGTGATCCCTCCATGGATGAAGTTACTGTCCAGTGGGAGATAGGACAGGCTGGACAAGAAGTGCACAGGTACATTTAATTACAATATCTGCAGAGCGAGGAGGCATGGTGCATGCTAAGTCACTTGAGTCATGTCCGGCTCTGTGTGACCCTATGGACTGCAGCCTACCAGGCTCCTGAGTCCATAGGATTCCTAGGCAAGAATACTGGATAGGACTGCCATACCCTCCTATAGGGGATCTTCCTGACCCAAGGATTGAACCCACATCTCTTATGTCTACTAGCACTGGCAAGCAGGTTCTATACCATTGGCACTACCTGGGAAGCCCTTGAGTGATGAGGAAGGGGCTGTCATTCTTGATGCAAGTTGGCAAAGTCAGGGGGAACAACTGAGAAGAATCCAGAAAGGAAAACATTGGATGAAGGAAAGAGAGTAGAAGAGAAGAAAAAGCATTGGGTGATATCAGTACTTGTGGGGGGTTTTATTTGTTTGTGGGATCTTAGTTCCCTGACCAAGGATCGAACCTGTGTCCTCTGCAGTGGAAGCAGCTAAGCATGGATGGGAAGAGCTAGGAAGGCTTTCATCCCTGGGTTGGAGTCTGGAACTTTCGGCCACGCCTGCCCTAACTCTGGTGCCTTAGCTTTTGAGTTTCCACGGGGTGTGATTCAAACCCAGTGTCTGCTTGGGTGGGGAAGGGGCAGAACAAATGACTCAGTCAGCAGGGAGAAGAGGATGAGGGCAACCATCACACTGAAATTCTGGAGAAGGGGATCCTGCCCGGCCCGGCGTCCTCTCTGACTCACGCTGTGGCTGTCGTGGTGCCTCTGACTCACCCAGGCTAGAAGTCTGAAAACCAGTGCTGACCCCCACCCCCTCCGCCGCCCCGAGTTCCCGAGGCATCATCTGGCCCCAACACGGAAGGATTTGACTCCCAGGCTATTTTCAGAATCCATTCATTCCCTGGCGCCATCTCTTGCTTTGGACCAGGACCACGTCCTTCGAAACTGGTCTTCCTGCCTCCGTCTGCTCACTGGAGTCCTTTCACAGAACCGCCACCCGTGTGATCTTCCTGAGAAAGAAACTAACCCTTCCACTATTTCTTCATATTGCCATAGCTGTGGTTCTCAACCGGCGGCTCGTTTGACCTCCACAGACCCAGGAGCCAAATCACACACGCACGCCACATGGCAGAGGCCGCTCATGATGAGCAAAGGATGCACTTCTATACATTCTCCCCCACCCCCTGTAGTTAGATTGGGACATGGAACTTGTTTAGTCGCTAAGTCCTGTCAGACTCTTGCGTGACCTGGACTGTAGCCCGCCAGGCTCCTCTGTCCACAGGATTTCCCAGGCAAGCATACTGGATTGGGTTGCCGTTTCCTTCTCCAGGGGATCTCCCTGACCCAGGGATGCAACCCGAATCGCCTGCATTGGCAGGTGGATTCTTTACCACCGAGTCACCTGGGAAACACAGAATATTAATGCTGTGACTCAGTATGTGACTAGTGTTGTCCAGGGAATTGTAAGCCCAAGGGACAAGGTCACCTCCAGGCTGGGACAGGACGTCTCTGCTCTTTCTTCCCCTGATGCAGGGACCTTAGACGATAATGTTCTCAGTGACTTTACTGCTACACGAAGAGGGGTTACTGTATAGTGCAGACATGGCTTTTAAATGTGCTGAGTATAACTTGAGCACCAATAAACCTCTATGTCTTAAACCACTGAGACTGGGGGCAGGGAGTTTCTCTAAGGCAGCAGCTAATGTTCTGTATCTGACCAATATACCCCATGATAGAGCTCGCTGAATAGGAGAGTACCATTTCTCCTGAATGGTATTCTATCAACTCTGTTTTTGTTGTCTGAGGGGGTTTTTTTGTGTGTTTTTTGTTGTTGTTTGTTTAGATTTTAATTGTTTCTGGACCATTTATGAAGTTTTTATTGAATTTACATTATTTGCTTTTGTTTTATGTTTTGGTTTTTTGGCCCCAGGCATGTGGGATCTTAACTCCCTGACCAGGGATGGACCCCACATCCTTGCATTGGTAGGTGAAATCTTAACCACTGGACAGCCAGGGGAGTCCCTTTATCTCACTCTTATCTGTTGAATGTTGTGAGGATTGGATGACTTTTTTGAAATGGGAAACAAATTGCTTAATTCCTAGTAATTGCAGGATCGGGGGAAGCTGAAAGAAATCTATAAAGTCATAATCCACTAGAAAGAAAGTGCAAAAAAAGAATTCTTAAGAGTAAATATGGGGTAATGCTGGCCTACAGAACAAACTCCAAATATGAAGCTCAGGCTAAAGCAGAGGAGACGTGGACGTCTTTGTGGTTTGGGTAGCAGTGGCTTCTTCTTGTCTTGTGTTTTGATCTGCTTGGAGCTCATTATTTCCCAAGTGTTTGTTGACCATCCATGTGCTCTTGGCCTTGCAAACACTGCTCTGTCATCTTGAGTTTGTTCACCTATACCCTTCATGACCCAGCTGGAATGTCGCCTTCTGCACTGAGCTCGCAGCTTCCTCAGCTGTGACCTCAGCCCTAGCATCTCTTTCCTGATATGGGGGTTTTATCTGTGTACGTCTGTCTTCTCACTAAAACATGAACTTCTGCACAAGTTATGGTTCAGGTGCATCTCTGTGTCCCTGAACGCCTAGAACAGGGTCTGGCACATAAGACGTGTTCACCAAGCACTTTGAGGTGCCCTTTCGGACACTTCCAGTAGGATGGCCACATGTGACAAGAAATAGACTGCATCATTTTATGAAACTTCACAATTTTTTTTACCAGTTGAAGATCTGTGGCAACACTGCATCCAGCAAGGCCATTGGCAACGTTTTTCCAACATTTGCTCACTCCATCTCTCTGTGTCACAGTGTGGTATGGTAACCCTTGAAATATTTCAACCTTTTTCATTGTTGTTATATTGTATGGAGATTTGTGATTGGTGATCTCTGATGTTACCACTATGTCTCAGAGAAGGCTCAGATGATGGTTAGAAATTTTTAGCAATAAAGTCTTTTAAAATTAAAGCATATACATTGCTTTCTAGACAGAATGCTCTTGCACACTTAAGAGACTATGGAATAGCACAGACATAACTTTTACGTGCACTTGGAAACCAAAAAATTCATTTGACTTGTTTTTCCTGCAATATTTTCTTTATTGAGGTTGTCTGGAACTGAACCTGCAATATCTCTGAGGTTTGCCTACAGTGAAATTGTCTGGACCATCACTTGTAAAATAAATCTGTTGTAAAGAATAATCAGTGTTTTAGGGCTTCCCTGGTGGTCCAGTGGGTAAGGAGTCCGCCTTGCAGTGCAAGGGGTGCTGGTTTGATCCCTGGCCTGGGAAGATCCCACGTGCCGCAGAGCGGCTGGACCGATGTGTCCAACTACCGAGCCAGTGCTCTGGAGCGCATGCGCCCAGAGCCGGTGCTCTGTGACAAGGGAGGCCGCTGTGATGGGAGGCCCACACAGGCCAAAGAACAAAGATAAATTAAAGATCAATAGAAGCAGCCAAAAAAAAAAAAAAATAATAATAATCAGTGTTTTAGCAGCAAGTTCTTGGCACTCATTCAAGAGCTATAAGCCCTGAATTATATACGCCAAGGTGTCAACTTCCAATTACACCCCACCTTCCACAATGAAGGGACAAACATAATGATACCTGAGTTTGGTAGAAACTAACAAACCTCTGCTTTACATGGAAACCATCACCTGCTCTGTACATTCTCTGTACATTTCAGCTCCTGCCATCAGATAGTCAGGAGTACAGTTTCTTAAAAAAAAAAAAAAAAAGAAAGAAAGAAAAAATTAGGAGACTTGCTAGCCTGATATATGGTGGTCTAACTCAGACCCAAATCCTACCAGTCCCTTCATTTTATGAAACTTCACAATTTTTTTTACCAGTTGAAGATCTGTGGCAACACTGCATCCAGCAAGGCCATTGGCAACGTTTTTCCAACATTTGCTCACTCCATCTCTCTGTGTCACAGTGTGGTATGGTAACCCTTGAAATATTTCAACCTTTTTCATTGTTGTTATATTGTATGGAGATTTGTGATTGGTGATCTCTGATGTTACCACTATGTCTCAGAGAAGGCTCAGATGATGGTTAGAAATTTTTAGCAATAAAGTCTTTTAAAATTAAAGCATATACATTGCTTTCTAGACAGAATGCTCTTGCACACTTAAGAGACTATGGAATAGCACAGACATAACTTTTACGTGCACTTGGAAACCAAAAAATTCATTTGACTTGTTTTTCCTGCAATATTTTCTTTATTGAGGTTGTCTGGAACTGAACCTGCAATATCTCTGAGGTTTGCCTACAGTGAAATTGTCTGGACCATCACTTGTAAAATAAATCTGTTGTAAAGAATAATCAGTGTTTTAGGGCTTCCCTGGTGGTCCAGTGGGTAAGGAGTCCGCCTTGCAGTGCAAGGGGTGCTGGTTTGATCCCTGGCCTGGGAAGATCCCACGTGCCGCAGAGCGGCTGGACCGATGTGTCCAACTACCGAGCCAGTGCTCTGGAGCGCATGCGCCCAGAGCCGGTGCTCTGTGACAAGGGAGGCCGCTGTGATGGGAGGCCCACACAGGCCAAAGAACAAAGATAAATTAAAGATCAATAGAAGCAGCCAAAAAAAAAAAAAATAATAATAATCAGTGTTTTAGCAGCAAGTTCTTGGCACTCATTCAAGAGCTATAAGCCCTGAATTATATACGCCAAGGTGTCAACTTCCAATTACACCCCACCTTCCACAATGAAGGGACAAACATAATGATACCTGAGTTTGGTAGAAACTAACAAACCTCTGCTTTACATGGAAACCATCACCTGCTCTGTACATTCTCTGTACATTTCAGCTCCTGCCATCAGATAGTCAGGAGTACAGTTTCTTAAAAAAAAAAAAAAAAAGAAAGAAAGAAAAAATTAGGAGACTTGCTAGCCTGATATATGGTGGTCTAACTCAGACCCAAATCCTACCAGTCCCTTGCCTACAGCCAAGCAGACAACGTCAGGGATCACAAGTTTCCAGCCACGAGTCTGGAATCTACCTCATACTATCCCAAGAGCTTCTGCTTGTCAGTTGGAGCTGCCATGTCACATGACTGATTCATATCCTGGGTTTTAGTGGTATACATCCAGGCCCGCAGTGCATGTGTGCATGCTTAGTCACTTCAGTTGTGTCTGACTCTTTGAGACCCCGTGCACTATAGCCTGCCAAGATCCTCTGTCCACGGGATTCCCCAGGCAAGAACACTGGAGTGGGCCGCCATTCTCTTCTCCAGGGGATCCTCCCAACCCAGGAATCAAACTCGGTCTCCTGCATTGCAGGCAGATTCTTTATCATCTGAACTACTAGCGGAGCCCACCCCAATGCATACAGTGTTCTTAATCTTGTTTCTGTTTCTAGGTCATTTGTTTATGGATGAAAGATAGTTGCCTGTTTTATAAGATTTGTGTTCTTTATCCCTCCCTCTCTCTCTTTTTTTCTAAACACACGAGGAATAATGCAGGATGCAACTATTTCTTCTCAGTGACCTGAACATTAAACTACTGTACATTTTCAAGGCCTCCATGACCTGGTATCTCTCTCACTCTCTTTTCCTGGTACACAAAGCCCAGTGGGACAGTCCCTTTAAGCTGCTTCCTCAGTCTACAGGATTGTGCAGGTTGCAATGTTTTGGCGAGTCGCTAGGTGGCGTCTCCCGGAGGGCCTCGGCGAACTCTCCCAGAAAGCGCTTTGTTAGAACTTGCCACAGTTCTCCACGTTGGCTGTCTTCTCGGGTGGGCGTGTTGGAGTTAATCCACTGCCATCTGTCTTTATTTTGCTAACTTACTCAGTCGGACGCCACACAATTGAGTTCTGCAAATGTCGGCTCTCCAGTACAGCAATTACCAAGTCTTTCTAAACAATATCACCGCACAGCATTCTTCCTGCTGCCTTGAAGCATTCAGACTCGTTTTGACTGGCTTTGCTTATAGGGCTCTTCATCTTCAAAGATTAAAAGACTGGTCCGAATTCAAAGCCATAAGAAGGCATGGCTTCTCTTTCCACACCGAGAACATGCCAATTGACATGTTCCTGTTACATAAAAACCCCAGGCAGCACAGCCACGGACATGGGCTTGTCCATACAGCCCTGGTCGGCACCACCTCCTCCTCCAGGATACAGGAACTCAGAGAGAATTTTGTGGTGCTGATGATGTTCTTTCAGTATTTGAGGGGCTGACAGGAAGGGTTTGGAGTGAAGCACACAGGAGAAGAGGGGAGGTGGGAAGACAGAGACAGGAGGGAAAGGGAGGTGATATTTGAATGGCATTCTTTCATTGCTAGTCCAAAAGAAGGATGAACTGATACTTCCAATGGCACAGAAATGGTATCTGTCCTTCCATTGCCTCCATCCTCCATATCACAGATCTTTATCCTGAACTACTAGCGGAGCCCACCCCAATGCATACAGTGTTCTTAATCTTGTTTCTGTTTCTAGGTCATTTGTTTATGGATGAAAGATAGTTGCCTGTTTTATAAGATTTGTGTTCTTTATCCCTCCCTCTCTCTCTTTTTTTCTAAACACACGAGGAATAATGCAGGATGCAACTATTTCTTCTCAGTGACCTGAACATTAAACTACTGTACATTTTCAAGGCCTCCATGACCTGGTATCTCTCTCACTCTCTTTTCCTGGTACACAAAGCCCAGTGGGACAGTCCCTTTAAGCTGCTTCCTCAGTCTACAGGATTGTGCAGGTTGCAATGTTTTGGCGAGTCGCTAGGTGGCGTCTCCCGGAGGGCCTCGGCGAACTCTCCCAGAAAGCGCTTTGTTAGAACTTGCCACAGTTCTCCACGTTGGCTGTCTTCTCGGGTGGGCGTGTTGGAGTTAATCCACTGCCATCTGTCTTTATTTTGCTAACTTACTCAGTCGGACGCCACACAATTGAGTTCTGCAAATGTCGGCTCTCCAGTACAGCAATTACCAAGTCTTTCTAAACAATATCACCGCACAGCATTCTTCCTGCTGCCTTGAAGCATTCAGACTCGTTTTGACTGGCTTTGCTTATAGGGCTCTTCATCTTCAAAGATTAAAAGACTGGTCCGAATTCAAAGCCATAAGAAGGCATGGCTTCTCTTTCCACACCGAGAACATGCCAATTGACATGTTCCTGTTACATAAAAACCCCAGGCAGCACAGCCACGGACATGGGCTTGTCCATACAGCCCTGGTCGGCACCACCTCCTCCTCCAGGATACAGGAACTCAGAGAGAATTTTGTGGTGCTGATGATGTTCTTTCAGTATTTGAGGGGCTGACAGGAAGGGTTTGGAGTGAAGCACACAGGAGAAGAGGGGAGGTGGGAAGACAGAGACAGGAGGGAAAGGGAGGTGATATTTGAATGGCATTCTTTCATTGCTAGTCCAAAAGAAGGATGAACTGATACTTCCAATGGCACAGAAATGGTATCTGTCCTTCCATTGCCTTACTCATTCATTCCTTCATTCATAATGTATGAAAGACCTACTCTCTGTGTCAGGCACTATGCTAGGTGCTCCACATCGAGATGGGATCAACTCACCAAAAAGTCGCTGCCCTCTCGGGGCTTACAACTGGGAGGGAGAGAGATACTCATCAAGTAAACACAAAATCAAGTGAAAGAGAAAGTTAGGGTGCGGTACACACACATGGGGTCCCACATTTAATCCAGGGGTCAGAGTTATTTCTCAGGTAGGTGAAGATGAAGAGGGCTTTAGGACTTGCCTGGCAGTCCAGTGGTTAAAACTCTGTGCTTCCATTGCAGGGGGCATGGTTTTGTTTTTTGCTTCTAAGTCATCATTTATTTTCATCCATCTTTATTCTTTGGCCTGTGTGGGCCTCCCATCGCAGTGGCCTCTCGTTGCTGAGCACTGGCTCTGGGTACATGTGCTCCAGAGCGCTGGCTCATGATTGGACACACTGGCCCAGCTGCTCTGCGGCACGTGGGATCTTCCCTGGCCAGGGATCAAACCAGAGCCCCTTGTACCACAAGGTGGACTCTTTACCCACTGGACCATCAGGGAGGCTCGGGGGTGTGGGTTTTGGTCCCTGGTCTGGGAACTAAAATTTCCACGTGCTGCATGGACTTTAAATAGCTTTTGAAAGAGACGAAAAACGTTTTAGAATAGTCTTCTTCTTTCTATACTCCCATGTGCTAAATATTCTGCTTAGGAATTCAATTAGGAGATCCTAGATTAGTATTTGGTGACCAACTGGCAAGTTTTTACTGTGCATGGAGTGAGGGAGTTTCAGTGGAAGAGAGACACCATGAGAACACAGCCCAGCCCCTGACGAAGAGGCAAGAACTTCTCTTCCATAAGCAGAGATTTTAGCTCTGCCTATGCTGTTGACCAACCCCTGAAGGTGGCTTGATTTTTTTCCAAGCTAGTTCCTTAGTTTTTCTCACAAAAAGTTCCTCCTTGATCACTTACTTTTCCCCTATTCCTTCATGAAAATTATATTAAAATCTTCCACTTTCTATTCTTAGTGAAGTCCAGTTCATTCAAAGTTTTACAGTTCATATCAACCAAAAGCAAATTAAGCATGAGCCCTGTTAGTGTGCTCTGTTATCTTTGGGTAGCTCTTCAGATTTGATTCACAGTCTAAGTTTTAAAAAATAGAAGGCAAAGAAGAAGCAAGAAAAAGAGAACTCTCCTACTTGGTTTGTCTTCTCCACTTGTTACTACACTTTCAGGAGAAAAGACTATTTTATTCCACTCATGGGTTTCAGCTACAAATACAGTAGAGGGAACCCATATCTGGACTCACTGACGCACAGTTCAAGCAAAGGCAGGCCTACCAACCCGTAGTTTCTAAGAATTGTTAAGTTCTTTCAGTTTTGTTATAGGTGCTGGAGCAGAGGGACCTTTGTCAGAGTTTAACGTGGCCTCACTGCTGACAGTGCATTTGTGAATGACCCAGTCTCACAGGACTTTATCTTGACAACTATACTTGTTTGTCATTAAATATTTGAGGTCTAAGTCTTAAGGTCATCTCCTGGGAGAACTACACCAACAGGTAGTTTGCAGACCAATCACAGCTGCGACAATGTCACAGGAAGACTCTCTTTGCTTCATTTCAGTTTTACTGCTCTGCGGCACGTGGGATCTTCCCTGGCCAGGGATCGAACCTGTGCCCCTTGTACCACAAGGTGGACTCTTTACCCACTGGACCATCAGGGAGGCTCGGGGGTGTGGGTTTTGGTCCCTGGTCTGGGAACTAAAATTTCCACGTGCTGCATGGACTTTAAATAGCTTTTGAAAGAGACGAAAAACGTTTTAGAATAGTCTTCTTCTTTCTATACTCCCATGTGCTAAATATTCTGCTTAGGAATTCAATTAGGAGATCCTAGATTAGTATTTGGTGACCAACTGGCAAGTTTTTACTGTGCATGGAGTGAGGGAGTTTCAGTGGAAGAGAGACACCATGAGAACACAGCCCAGCCCCTGACGAAGAGGCAAGAACTTCTCTTCCATAAGCAGAGATTTTAGCTCTGCCTATGCTGTTGACCAACCCCTGAAGGTGGCTTGATTTTTTTCCAAGCTAGTTCCTTAGTTTTTCTCACAAAAAGTTCCTCCTTGATCACTTACTTTTCCCCTATTCCTTCATGAAAATTATATTAAAATCTTCCACTTTCTATTCTTAGTGAAGTCCAGTTCATTCAAAGTTTTACAGTTCATATCAACCAAAAGCAAATTAAGCATGAGCCCTGTTAGTGTGCTCTGTTATCTTTGGGTAGCTCTTCAGATTTGATTCACAGTCTAAGTTTTAAAAAATAGAAGGCAAAGAAGAAGCAAGAAAAAGAGAACTCTCCTACTTGGTTTGTCTTCTCCACTTGTTACTACACTTTCAGGAGAAAAGACTATTTTATTCCACTCATGGGTTTCAGCTACAAATACAGTAGAGGGAACCCATATCTGGACTCACTGACGCACAGTTCAAGCAAAGGCAGGCCTACCAACCCGTAGTTTCTAAGAATTGTTAAGTTCTTTCAGTTTTGTTATAGGTGCTGGAGCAGAGGGACCTTTGTCAGAGTTTAACGTGGCCTCACTGCTGACAGTGCATTTGTGAATGACCCAGTCTCACAGGACTTTATCTTGACAACTATACTTGTTTGTCATTAAATATTTGAGGTCTAAGTCTTTTAAGGTCATCTCCTGGGAGAACTACACCAACAGGTAGTTTGCAGACCAATCACAGCTGCGACAATGTCACAGGAAGACTCTCTTTTGCTTCATTTCAGTTTTACTGAATTCCTCCTGGAGGTTGATCCTGGATTGGCAGCTAGCTGTCCTTTGTGACGGTGTGGCTGTCACGCAGGGACACCATCTTGCAGAGCCTGAGGGACCATTGCCCTCAGAAGGCTCGGGGGAGCGGGACCGTCCTGGGAGAGGGGCTTGTTCTGTGGAATGGCCACCAGTCAAACCCCATGCTCTCCTGCTTCCCTCACTGGGATCTGCATGCCCTGCAGACCTGGTGGAGTAGGGATGCAGAGGGCAACGGGGACCCCAAGGGAAGAAGAAAGGTTTACGAAACTATGGGCAGACCCTGGAGAGCCATCCCTTTAGCCATTACCATGGACACCTCTGAGGAGAAGGCTGAGGGCAACTGGAAGCAGCCCTAGACATGTTCCTTAACTGACCCCTCATTGCAGGCCACATAATTGGCTAAATCCTGACTTTCTCCTCCTCATCTTATGTGACAGGAACCCTGCCGTTTCTGCTCCTTTACCCTGAGTGATCTCTGTTGGCCTCCTGTACAGACAGACAGTTGTTTCCCTCTCTCCGTTTACTCATTAACACTGGTCATAAAAGCCTTGGCCTCAGAACCCCTGCCTTCTTTCTCCTCTCTTCTCTGAGATGTTCCTCCATTTTCTTGCTCTAGTTGCACGTCGTCTAGAGGAGATACAGCCGGGATTCAGCAAAGGCAGAAAGAAGGGAATGTATGTTGATCTGTCAAGTCTTGCTATGGCCTGGGGCAGGTACCGTTTGTGTTTTCGTACATGTTCCTTTTGTCTGAAGTTCTTTTTCTTCCTCCCTCTTCTCATCTTCCAAATTTCTATTCCTTTTCAAAACTTGGTTCAATTAGCGTTTCCTCCATGGCATCTCTCAACTCCCCGGGCATCATTAATCTCCTTGACTGGATTCCATGGTCCTCACATTCTCCTTCTGTTAGTTTGGTTACCACATTACACAGCAAAGCACAGCTTACAAATTTCCCTACCCCCCAAAGCTGTCTTTGGGGGTGCCAGAGGACACAGCGGGGATCTTAAAGCTGTCTTTGGGTGCCAGAGGACAAGATGAGGGTCTTATCTATCTCCATATCCTAACATCATGAGCCTACCACATACGCAGGTGCTGAAGAAGTATCCATTTATCATCGGCTAGCCAGCCTTTGCTGGGTTTCCCAGGTGGCACAGTGGTAAAGAATCCACCTGACAGTGCAGGGGACTCAGGTTTGATCCCAGGATCAGGAAGATCCTGTGGAGGAGGAAATGGCAACCAGCGCCTGTATCCTTGCCTGGAGAATCCCATGGACAGAGATGCCTGGTGGGCTCTAGCCCATGGAGTCACAAAACGTCAGATACGACTGAGTGACTGGGCACACATACATGCAGAGCTAGGCTTTGTGAACTGCACGCATGAGCTCAAGCAGCCCTCAAAATAATTCTGTGAGGTAGGCTGTTATTCCCACTTCACAGATGAGGAGAGTGAAGTTGAGAGAAGTTGAGTAAATTGTTGAGATCCACACGGTTCAGAATCCAGACATGACCCAGCAAAGGCTGAAGCCAGGCTCCACACTTTGCCCTGGGGTCACCCTCTGCCCGTGGCATGACCTGCAGCTATCATCTGATCATGAAGAGAGTGGAGGGTGCTTAGCAAGAGTGCTGGCACGACCCAGTGCTGAATGAGGCCTGCATGCGCTTATGAATTAATGGACAACGGAGCAAATCAATGTATCTGTGCCAATAAATCTTTCATATGGTCCAGCCTAATTCCTGCTCATCCAATGCCCTCCTCCCTCATTGCTCTGCCCTGTCTTCCGGTAAACTGTGCTTTCCCTCCCGGGTCTCCTGCTGGGAGACTAAGCTTTTTGGGGAGTCCCTCAGCCCACAGCCTCCTGCCTGCTCTCTTTGCATCCCAACTTGAATATTTATTCTTGACCCTTGTTAGAATGTCACTCAAAGATTGATTTCAGCTTCCGACTCATTGTTAAGTAACACCAAGGTCCTCAATGCTGACTTGAAGTCATTTCCCTACATGTATGCATCATTTTAAAAAGTAAGTTACAGGGGCTTCCTTGATGGTCCAGTGGGTAAGGACACCGCCTTGCAGTGCAAGGGATGCCAGTTCGATCCCTGGCCTGGGAAGATCCCATGTGCCGCGGAGCGGCAGGACCTATGTGTCCAATTACAGAGCTGGAGCTCTGGAGCGCATGTGCCCAGAGCCGGCGCTCTGCGATGAGAGAGGCCACTGCGATGCGAGGCCCACAGGAGCCAAAGAACAAAGATGCCCTCCCTCCCTACCCCACCTCACACCCTGCCCCTGCCAAAAAAAGTAAACTACATTTTATTTTATTTAAGTATAGTCAGTTTACAACATATCTGTCACTTAATTTTACTGCCCCTGGTCCACAATGCACCTGTCTCGCCTCCACGTCTTTACTCGGGCATTCTTCTGTGTTTTGAACACCTGATATGTATCAGGAACTGAGCTGGGTTCTGGGAATACAGAGATTAAAGCTTCAGTCTCTGAAGCTCCTAGATTAGTGGAGAGACGGCGGAGAGAGCAATTACAAGGAGCTATAATTGCGGCAGGCCTTTCGGAGGAAAGCCTGGTTGCTATGGAAGCACGTAGTACGTCCTCCCCCAACCCCACGTCTGCAATAATCCCATCTCTGAGCTCTCTCCTGGCTCCACCCGCCTCTTCCGGGGCGCCTTCTATGGCTGTCCTATCACTTGGTCCCTCCAGCCCTTCCTCCTCACATTTGAAATCAGATCATTCTACTTGCATCTGTCCTTTTCGATCCATTCATCTTCAAAAAATATGTATTTCTTTGAACTTTGCTTCCTTGACTGGTGAACTATAATGAACGAGGATAAAGGAAGGCAAACCACAGGAAGGGTGGGTGCCTCCTCAGGGAGAACATTTCCCAGGGATGAAGGGAGTGAAAAGCATGGAAGGCGTTGGCTAGACTCATCCCAACTGTCCCCTTTGGTGGTAGGGGGTGTGCCCAGAAGTGAAAAGGTCAAATGGAACTCAACCCTGACCTCCTAAACTTCCAAGAAATTTGCAGGGCACACCCTCAAAAAGCAGCTCACAGATGACAGGCTATTGTTTCCATACAGCTGAACCACAAACGATTCAAGACATCACCTTGGGACACTCAGAGAGACTGGAGGGGCAAGGGCTGGAAGAAGCCTCATGGGGAAACACAGCTGAGCAAACAGCATTTGATCCTAAAAGTTTAACAGTCTCATTGGTATCCAAGACTAATGAACTGGTGCAACATTTACACATACCGCAGTTGTAGCTCTGTAATGATTTAATACTGGTCAACTAAAGGGAACCAGGCTCCCCAACAAATGATCCTGGGAAAAAACAGAAGAGCAGGCAAGGCTCCCCCTGGCCCAAGTGGTCCCACAAGTTTCCACACCATCCTGCCAGGAAAACCCCGTCATTCCAGCCCCTGGATCTGAGACATTTGGTTGACATGGAGACTTGTCAACAACATCTATGGTTCAGATTTCTTACTCTCAGGTCGAGTGTGTTCATCGCAGAGTCCAAGCCCCTTTGACTCTAGCCTCCCAAATCACGCTTCTCCACTTCAGTGACCTGTCTTTTGAACCAACCGGTCAGTAGAGTGAGAAGGCCTCTGTTTGGAAGCTCTCTCACGTAGTAGGGGAATTACAAGGAGCTATAATTGCGGCAGGCCTGGAAAGCCTGGTTGCTATGGAAGCACGTAGTACGTCCTCCCCCAACCCCACGTCTGCAATAATCCCATCTCTGAGCTCTCTCCTGGCTCCACCCGCCTCTTCCGGGGCGCCTTCTATGGCTGTCCTATCACTTGGTCCCTCCAGCCCTTCCTCCTCACATTTGAAATCAGATCATTCTACTTGCATCTGTCCTTTTCGATCCATTCATCTTCAAAAAATATGTATTTCTTTGAACTTTGCTTCCTTGACTGGTGAACTATAATGAACGAGGATAAAGGAAGGCAAACCACAGGAAGGGTGGGTGCCTCCTCAGGGAGAACATTTCCCAGGGATGAAGGGAGTGAAAAGCATGGAAGGCGTTGGCTAGACTCATCCCAACTGTCCCCTTTGGTGGTAGGGGGTGTGCCCAGAAGTGAAAAGGTCAAATGGAACTCAACCCTGACCTCCTAAACTTCCAAGAAATTTGCAGGGCACACCCTCAAAAAGCAGCTCACAGATGACAGGCTATTGTTTCCATACAGCTGAACCACAAACGATTCAAGACATCACCTTGGGACACTCAGAGAGACTGGAGGGGCAAGGGCTGGAAGAAGCCTCATGGGGAAACACAGCTGAGCAAACAGCATTTGATCCTAAAAGTTTAACAGTCTCATTGGTATCCAAGACTAATGAACTGGTGCAACATTTACACATACCGCAGTTGTAGCTCTGTAATGATTTAATACTGGTCAACTAAAGGGAACCAGGCTCCCCAACAAATGATCCTGGGAAAAAACAGAAGAGCAGGCAAGGCTCCCCCTGGCCCAAGTGGTCCCACAAGTTTCCACACCATCCTGCCAGGAAAACCCCGTCATTCCAGCCCCTGGATCTGAGACATTTGGTTGACATGGAGACTTGTCAACAACATCTATGGTTCAGATTTCTTACTCTCAGGTCGAGTGTGTTCATCGCAGAGTCCAAGCCCCTTTGACTCTAGCCTCCCCAAATCACGCTTCTCCACTTCAGTGACCTGTCTTTTGAACCAACCGGTCAGTAGAGTGAGAAGGCCTCTGTTTGCTTCACTGTTCTGAGGAGTGGGAGCAGGAGTTGGGCTGTGGAAGGCCCCCTTACCCAGCTCTGTCACCCTAGAGCCTCAGAGACATCAGGCGTGGGAGCCTGGCAAAGTGTCCCTGTAATGGGACATTTCATTGTATGCCAGCAGTTTCTCTGGCTGAGGGGGCGGCAGAGAGAAGAGAAGCATGGAAAGAAAAGAACACGGCATGAATCACTGAACTCCACAAAACTTTGAAGCAGAAATGCAGCAAGTTGATAAAAATCCAGAAATCTAAATACTAGGCTATGCTTAAGTCTTGTATGTAGACTTAAGCAAACAGATTTCCCTGTCTCCTTGACAACCAGGATACAAGCACATTTTACCTGCATTATCTACTCTTTCGCAGAGGCCAGGGTATAATCAGTGGAGAAAAAAACCATAGGTACTGGGTGAGAGTTCACATCTCTTAGACAGTGTTTATCTCTCATCCTTCTGGCCAGGAGTTCACTGACACAAGCTCATTAACGTCTCACCTGTCGGACTGATCAGCCATGCCTTCTGCTCGCTGGTGGAAAACTAATATAACTTTGCCTCTCCCTGTCAGTCAATATTATTGAAGGGACAGATAAGAAGATTTGCTTGGAAGGTTGTTCTGGAAAGTTCTATGTATAGAGACACACCCAGGTGGCCACAGACAACTAACTATAAATAGCCTCCTTTGTGTGGAAGGGGTAGGGCCATGTTGTCAACATTCTGGATGAGGAGGAGAAGCCTTCCTCCTCCTGATGGACCCCACAGGCATTGGTATGAAACTGGTGCAACATTTACACATACCGCAGTTGTAGCTCTGTAATGATTTAATACTGGTCAACTAAAGGGAACCAGGCTCCCCAACAAATGATCCTGGGAAAAAACAGAAGAGCAGGCAAGGCTCCCCCTGGCCCAAGTGGTCCCACAAGTTTCCACACCATCCTGCCAGGAAAACCCCGTCATTCCAGCCCCTGGATCTGAGACATTTGGTTGACATGGAGACTTGTCAACAACATCTATGGTTCAGATTTCTTACTCTCAGGTCGAGTGTGTTCATCGCAGAGTCCAAGCCCCTTTGACTCTAGCCTCCCAAATCACGCTTCTCCACTTCAGTGACCTGTCTTTTGAACCAACCGGTCAGTAGAGTGAGAAGGCCTCTGTTTGCTTCACTGTTCTGAGGAGTGGGAGCAGGAGTTGGGCTGTGGAAGGCCCCCTTACCCAGCTCTGTCACCCTAGAGCCTCAGAGACATCAGGCGTGGGAGCCTGGCAAAGTGTCCCTGTAATGGGACATTTCATTGTATGCCAGCAGTTTCTCTGGCTGAGGGGGCGGCAGAGAGAAGAGAAGCATGGAAAGAAAAGAACACGGCATGAATCACTGAACTCCACAAAACTTTGAAGCAGAAATGCAGCAAGTTGATAAAAATCCAGAAATCTAAATACTAGGCTATGCTTAAGTCTTGTATGTAGACTTAAGCAAACAGATTTCCCTGTCTCCTTGACAACCAGGATACAAGCACATTTTACCTGCATTATCTACTCTTTCGCAGAGGCCAGGGTATAATCAGTGGAGAAAAAAACCATAGGTACTGGGTGAGAGTTCACATCTCTTAGACAGTGTTTATCTCTCATCCTTCTGGCCAGGAGTTCACTGACACAAGCTCATTAACGTCTCACCTGTCGGACTGATCAGCCATGCCTTCTGCTCGCTGGTGGAAAACTAATATAACTTTGCCTCTCCCTGTCAGTCAATATTATTGAAGGGACAGATAAGAAGATTTGCTTGGAAGGTTGTTCTGGAAAGTTCTATGTATAGAGACACACCCAGGTGGCCACAGACAACTAACTATAAATAGCCTCCTTTGTGTGGAAGGGGTAGGGCCATGTTGTCAACATTCTGGATGAGGAGGAGAAGCCTTCCTCCTCCTGATGGACCCCACAGGCATGTTTACTCTCTTGGCATGCAAGACATGCCACGTCAGTTCCAGGGCATTTGAGGCGAACCCAACCCAGGGATTTGCCAAAGAAGCTGGACCATCTCAAGGAAATGGATGCCACAGGCTGCAAATGCTTCCGAGTTCCAGGAGCACATCCTCATGAGAGTGGCAGCAACCAAGATCAAAAGTCAGCCCAGGGAAGATGGAATCTCAGTCTTCAGGTCTGGAATGCTCCATTCTCCATGACTGAGCTCCCCATCACCGCCTCAGGGTCAGCAGGGATAATGGTCAGGGTGCAAGGAAAATGTCCCAACTTCCTCCTGATTGGACATAAAAAGGCCTACAAAGCTGCATTTAGAGCAAGTCCTCACCTTGAACACAGCATGCTCATCTACCTGAACTCTATCCACCAGCTGGAGTCTGCTCGGGGTGGAGGAGATAGGAACCAGAACGTGTCGGGCAGAAGGAAGGGAATTAATGTGAGTATAGGAGCCCCAGGATTCAAAACAAATATCTGGCAAACAGGTCTTTCCTCGTGGTTCAATGGTGAAGAATCCATCTGCAATGCCAGAGATGCAGGTTCAGCTCCTGGGTTGGGAAGATCTCCTGGAAAAGAAGATGGCCACCCACTGCAGTATTCTTGCCTGGAGAATCCCACAGATAGAGGAGCCTGGTGGACTGGTTGATAGGGGTCTCCAAAAAATTGGACACGACTGAGTGACTAAAACAGCACCACCACCAAATCTGGCAAACATAATGACAGGATGAAGGTGGATTGCTTTTTCTCCTTCTCTCCCTAGGCCAAGCCATTTCAGCATAAGGAGGGAATCTGCAAGAAGAAGGGGAGGGCCTTGTGAACACATGCCCTTGCTCGCTGGTGGAAAACTAATATAACTTTGCCTCTCCTGTCAGTCAATATTATTGAAGGGACAGATAAGAAGATTTGCTTGGAAGGTTGTTCTGGAAAGTTCTATGTATAGAGACACACCCAGGTGGCCACAGACAACTAACTATAAATAGCCTCCTTTGTGTGGAAGGGGTAGGGCCATGTTGTCAACATTCTGGATGAGGAGGAGAAGCCTTCCTCCTCCTGATGGACCCCACAGGCATGTTTACTCTCTTGGCATGCAAGACATGCCACGTCAGTTCCAGGGCATTTGAGGCGAACCCAACCCAGGGATTTGCCAAAGAAGCTGGACCATCTCAAGGAAATGGATGCCACAGGCTGCAAATGCTTCCGAGTTCCAGGAGCACATCCTCATGAGAGTGGCAGCAACCAAGATCAAAAGTCAGCCCAGGGAAGATGGAATCTCAGTCTTCAGGTCTGGAATGCTCCATTCTCCATGACTGAGCTCCCCATCACCGCCTCAGGGTCAGCAGGGATAATGGTCAGGGTGCAAGGAAAATGTCCCAACTTCCTCCTGATTGGACATAAAAAGGCCTACAAAGCTGCATTTAGAGCAAGTCCTCACCTTGAACACAGCATGCTCATCTACCTGAACTCTATCCACCAGCTGGAGTCTGCTCGGGGTGGAGGAGATAGGAACCAGAACGTGTCGGGCAAAAGGGAAAGGGGAATTAATGTGAGTATAGGAGCCCCAGGATTCAAAACAAATATCTGGCAAACAGGTCTTTCCTCGTGGTTCAATGGTGAAGAATCCATCTGCAATGCCAGAGATGCAGGTTCAGCTCCTGGGTTGGGAAGATCTCCTGGAAAAGAAGATGGCCACCCACTGCAGTATTCTTGCCTGGAGAATCCCACAGATAGAGGAGCCTGGTGGACTGGTTGATAGGGGTCTCCAAAAAATTGGACACGACTGAGTGACTAAAACAGCACCACCACCAAATCTGGCAAACATAATGACAGGATGAAGGTGGATTGCTTTTTCTCCTTCTCTCCCTAGGCCAAGCCATTTCAGCATAAGGAGGGAATCTGCAAGAAGAAGGGGAGGGCCTTGTGAACACATGTGAATGAACATGGGTGCACACACCGCCTCACGTAGATCCATATCAGAGTGAGTCCTAATGCCTCCAGGCACACGTGTGGAAACTCATGTGCTGCTACATACCATACAAGCAATACACATGTTAGTCTAACTACAGAACAGTTGCCAAACCCAGCTCTGATGGGAAAAGCTATTATTTTCCAAGAGTTGACAAGTACCCTGTTCTTATTCCAAGTCACCCTCAGGGAACCACTAAGCATCACTGGGGGAAAGGAGAAGCATGAAGTAATGAGATAGAATGAAACCCAGGAGGAGATCCACCAGTTCTCAAAAGCAACATCCCGGTGGGAAGGTCACTCTGTGTGGAAAAAAATAGGGCCCATGAGGAACGAGTTGGAACAGGATCCCAGGTGGCCGTGTCAGAAAGTGCTCTCTGCAGGCTTCTGATGAGAATCAGGAAGGGGCAATGGAGGGTCTGGCCGAGGGGCCCGCCTCCAGCCCGACTGGGGCAGCTTCGAGTGTGGTGCAGGTAGGTTCACAGAGGGATGTATTTCTTGGGAACAGGAGCAGATTTATGGCAACTGATGACACCATCCTAGCTGGCCTGGACGGAGCTCTTGTGCAATTACCAGAACCCTGTGCTACTACTACTCCTAGTTCACAGAGCAAACATTTTCCACCACTTAATGAGAAGAGCTGGTGTTTATGGAGAATCAGGCACTTTTCTGAATTCTGCATACCTATGACCTGAATCTGCATGAGAGTCCAGCAGAGTGGGTGCCATGGTCACCCTTTTCATTTTGCGGAAAAGGAAACTGAGGTGTGGAGAGCTTAAGTGGTCTCCGCAAAGCCTCATGGCAACCCACTGCAGTATTCCTGCCTGGAGAATTCCATGGACAGAGGACCATGGTGGGCTATAGAGTCCATGGTGCCACAAAGAGTCGGACCCAACTGAGTGACTGTCACTCACTCACTCCAAAGACTCTCCATGTTTGTAAGAGCCCCAGATTTGAGCCTAAGAAGCTTTCCTCCAAATAAACATGTCTGCTTTCTGCATCCCTTTTGCGGGCATACACCTTACCTTAAAGGTGTTTAAGGTCCGGGGAAAGAGAGACAAGGGCATTGCCTTCTGACTTAAGCAACTTTCATCATTTGGAAAACATCAGTGGCTTTTGGTAATGATTGGTAACTTATTCCCGTTAAAGGGCACGTGGGGAAATATAAATCCCCTCTCCCACAACCTCAAAAATGTTGGACTGAACCCCACCAAAGCAACCATCGAAAGCTATTATTTCCAAGAGTTGACAAGTACCCTGTTCTTATTCCAAGTCACCCTCAGGGAACCACTAAGCATCACTGGGGGAAAGGAGAAGCATGAAGTAATGAGATAGAATGAAACCCAGGAGGAGATCCACCAGTTCTCAAAAGCAACATCCCGGTGGGAAGGTCACTCTGTGTGGAAAAAAATAGGGCCCATGAGGAACGAGTTGGAACAGGATCCCAGGTGGCCGTGTCAGAAAGTGCTCTCTGCAGGCTTCTGATGAGAATCAGGAAGGGGCAATGGAGGGTCTGGCCGAGGGGCCCGCCTCCAGCCCGACTGGGGCAGCTTCGAGTGTGGTGCAGGTAGGTTCACAGAGGGATGTATTTCTTGGGAACAGGAGCAGATTTATGGCAACTGATGACACCATCCTAGCTGGCCTGGACGGAGCTCTTGTGCAATTACCAGAACCCTGTGCTACTACTACTCCTAGTTCACAGAGCAAACATTTTCCACCACTTAATGAGAAGAGCTGGTGTTTATGGAGAATCAGGCACTTTTCTGAATTCTGCATACCTATGACCTGAATCTGCATGAGAGTCCAGCAGAGTGGGTGCCATGGTCACCCTTTTCATTTTGCGGAAAAGGAAACTGAGGTGTGGAGAGCTTAAGTGGTCTCCGCAAAGCCTCATGGCAACCCACTGCAGTATTCCTGCCTGGAGAATTCCATGGACAGAGGACCATGGTGGGCTATAGAGTCCATGGTGCCACAAAGAGTCGGACCCAACTGAGTGACTGTCACTCACTCACTCCAAAGACTCTCCATGTTTGTAAGAGCCCCAGATTTGAGCCTAAGAAGCTTTCCTCCAAATAAACATGTCTGCTTTCTGCATCCCTTTTGCGGGCATACACCTTACCTTAAAGGTGTTTAAGGTCCGGGGAAAGAGAGACAAGGGCATTGCCTTCTGACTTAAGCAACTTTCATCATTTGGAAAACATCAGTGGCTTTTGGTAATGATTGGTAACTTATTCCCGTTAAAGGGCACGTGGGGAAATATAAATCCCCTCTCCCACAACCTCAAAAATGTTGGACTGAACCCCACCAGATAAACAGGCCTGCATTGGCAAGCAAGTGCAAAAAAAGGCATTCCACTCAGTAGTTTGGAAGAAGACCCATCAGGGTCCTGATAGTGGAACAAGCCAGCATCATGCATGGAAGGCGGGCACCAGGGTGAATGTGGTGATGTGCTTATAGAGCACTGGGCAACTCTGGGTCAGATCAAGTGACTGGGGTCCCCGTGAAGGAGAGGACAGAGGACAAGGGAATGAGGCAGGTCTATATCTGCCACGTTCTTGAAAAGGGCAGGGGGACAAGAGGAGCTTGTACAATGTGCCTAACCGATCATTAGTCCTGATGCTCTTCCTTGTATGAAAGAAATGATTTCACTAAATATGGTGAATGCTAGATAACCCCTCTGCACATGCTGACTCACGATCAAGCCTGTCATGTGCTGGTTAACTCTCTTGGAATGTTGCTTCCTGGTTTCACGGATTATGTCAGATGACCTCTGTGTTCAAAACCAACATTCACTGAGTCATTTTGCTGTAAGTCACTGTATACTTCTCAAAAGGTACTTTGCTGTTCAAAAATAAAGTAACTGAGAGAACATCCCATAATACAGGGAACTTTGTAAGGACCTGAAAGGAAGGCAAAGCTCTTACCAAAGGATAACTTGAAGAGAAATATGCCTCACATTTATTTGCTATCATATAAAAAGCACCCACTCAGCTTCCCGGGTGGCTCAGTGATAAAGAGTCCGCCTGCCAATGCAGGAGACACGGGTTCTATCTCTAGTCTGCGAAGAACCCACATGGGGCAAAGCAACTAAGCCAGTGTGATACAACGACAGAACCTGCACTCTAGCACCCAGGAACCACAACTCCCGAGCCCCTGTGCCACAACTGCCGAAGCCTGCACTCCCCAAGAGACACAAGCACAGTGAGCAGCCTGATCACTGCAACAAAGAGTAGACGCCACATGTCGTCACTGGAGAAAAGTCCATACAGCAATGAAGACTCAGCACAGCCAGCCATCCATCCATCCATCCATCCATCCATCCATACATACATACATAAGATTATTTTTTAAAATTTGCTTTAAAAAAACAAAAATTTAAAAAGCTCCTACTGTGCAGGCATTAAGCATAGCAGATGCTCAAAACACTTTCCCTCCCTACATCATCACCATCTCACTTAATTCTCATAAAAAACACTATAAGGAAGTTACTAGTTTATATATAAGGAACCAAAAGATTAAAGAGTTTAAGTAAGGTGACTACAAGGTTCACACAGCAAAACTGAGGCATTCCAGGCCTCCATGGTGGTTCTTCAGTGAGTGCACCTGCACTTTGTGGAACACAGCATTTATAAAGCTCTTGCACCCATCCCGTTTCATCAGAACCTCAGAACACTCCTGTGAGGGGAAAGTTATTTTGTTTCTTCACTTTTTTCTTGTTTGTTTGTTAATTTTGGCCTCTTTCATGTTTTATTTATTTATTTATTTTCACCCATCTTTATTCTTTGGCCAAGATGGGCCTCCCATTACAGAGGCCTCTCTCGTTGCAGAGCACTGGCTCTGGGCGCATGAGCTGCAGAGTGTTGGCTTGTCATTGGACACACCGGTCCAGCCGCTCCGCAGCATGTGGAATCTTCCTGGGCCAGGGATCAAATGGGTGTCCTCAAGGCAGTGTCCTTACCCACTGGACCACCAGGGAAGCCCTTTCTTCTTCACTTTTAAGTGGAGGAAACAGGTACAGGAATTGCAGCAATTTGCCCATGTCTCTTAAAGTGAGTAGGTTTGCAGTACTTGTTCCCATAATTTAACAATGCCCAAGCTTTTGCACTGGGTTCCACACCACGTGACATCTCAGGGCAGAGCCCAAGGCTAGTCAAAGGGCTGAACTGTGAACTGAGCACCGTGTGCTCCATTTCTGAGGCCCTGGGATCCAGCTGGTGGCTGGTTATTTCAGAACCGCCCTCAGATCTCATCTTAGCCACATGGAGCAGCCAGTGTGGTGAGAGTAAAAGCCATCATTTTCATGGCATTTTACAGTCTATAAAGGACCTACCTCACATACTCTAATTGGGAAGGAGCCACTTTAAAAATGGAACAGCAAGGTGACCGTGTTTTTCTGGCTGGTAGGTAGGCCCAGTCCTGGTGTTATTCTTAGAGGCTAGAATCAGTTCCCACATCCTGAGGGCCACGTTCCTAAGTGAATTCTGGGTTCTTACTGCTTCACTTAATCTCCTTGGGGCTACCTTGATCTTCCAGGTATAATTTTCTAAGGATCCTCTTAAAATAGATTCACTGTATGATTACTATAAAAACACTATAAGGAAGTTACTAGTTTATATATAAGGAACCAAAAGATTAAAGAGTTTAAGTAAGGTGACTACAAGGTTCACACAGCAAAACTGAGGCATTCCAGGCCTCCATGGTGGTTCTTCAGTGAGTGCACCTGCACTTTGTGGAACACAGCATTTATAAAGCTCTTGCACCCATCCCGTTTCATCAGAACCTCAGAACACTCCTGTGAGGGGAAAGTTATTTTGTTTCTTCACTTTTTTCTTGTTTGTTTGTTAATTTTGGCCTCTTTCATGTTTTATTTATTTATTTATTTTCACCCATCTTTATTCTTTGGCCAAGATGGGCCTCCCATTACAGAGGCCTCTCTCGTTGCAGAGCACTGGCTCTGGGCGCATGAGCTGCAGAGTGTTGGCTTGTCATTGGACACACCGGTCCAGCCGCTCCGCAGCATGTGGAATCTTCCTGGGCCAGGGATCAAATGGGTGTCCTCAAGGCAGTGTCCTTACCCACTGGACCACCAGGGAAGCCCTTTCTTCTTCACTTTTAAGTGGAGGAAACAGGTACAGGAATTGCAGCAATTTGCCCATGTCTCTTAAAGTGAGTAGGTTTGCAGTACTTGTTCCCATAATTTAACAATGCCCAAGCTTTTGCACTGGGTTCCACACCACGTGACATCTCAGGGCAGAGCCCAAGGCTAGTCAAAGGGCTGAACTGTGAACTGAGCACCGTGTGCTCCATTTCTGAGGCCCTGGGATCCAGCTGGTGGCTGGTTATTTCAGAACCGCCCTCAGATCTCATCTTAGCCACATGGAGCAGCCAGTGTGGTGAGAGTAAAAGCCATCATTTTCATGGCATTTTACAGTCTATAAAGGACCTACCTCACATACTCTAATTGGGAAGGAGCCACTTTAAAAATGGAACAGCAAGGTGACCGTGTTTTTCTGGCTGGTAGGTAGGCCCAGTCCTGGTGTTATTCTTAGAGGCTAGAATCAGTTCCCACATCCTGAGGGCCACGTTCCTAAGTGAATTCTGGGTTCTTACTGCTTCACTTAATCTCCTTGGGGCTACCTTGATCTTCCAGGTATAATTTTCTAAGGATCCTCTTAAAATAGATTCACTGTATGATTACTATAAAAATAGCATGTGACTTTTGAAAATAGTTTAGACTAGTAGAAAGGAGAAAATAAGCATTAACAAGTAACCCACTTACCAAGATACACTCATTTTAAATACATATATTTAGATATGTATGTATCTAATTTAGATTTTTAATACATATTTAGATTTATTTGCATGCATAATATTCCATTACATCTACCTGTATGCATGTCCCATTATTTATGTATTAATGAACATTTGCTATTTGGATCGTCCTCAACGTGTATATTGGATTGATCAAAAAATCCATTTGGGCTTTTCCATAAGATAGTACAGAAGAAACTTGAATGGATTTTTGGCCAACCTAATACAGCATTTCAATGAAAATTCTTGAATACTCATCTTTGTATACTTGTCTACTTTTTCTAGAACTTTGAATTGTTGTCCGAAAGAGTGAACTTATTTTTTTTTTACTTTTTTTAAACTTCTGGCCACTTTTATTGGTCTTTCATTTATTTATTTTCATCCATCTTTATTCTAAAAATGTGGAACGCCTCACAAATTTGTGTGTCATCTTTACGCAGGAGCCATGCTAATCTCTGTATCATTCCAATTTTAGTATATGTGCTGCCAAAGCGAGCACAAGAGTGAACTTCTTAAAAGTAATTTTTATTGGAGTATAGTTACTTTACAATGTTGTGTTAGTTTCTTGCTGTGCAACTAAGTGAATCAGTCATAGGTACACATAAATCCACTTTTTTAGATTTCCTTCCCATTTAGATCACCACAGAGCATTGAATTATGTTCCCTGTGCTATACAGCAGGTTCTCACTAGTTATCTACTTTATGCACAGTATTCATAGTGTATGTAGGTCAATTCCAATCATCTCCCAATTTGTCCCATCCCCACCTTCCCCCCTTGGTAACCGTGAATTTGTTCTGTACATCTGTGACTCTATTTCTGCTTTGCAAATAAGCTCATATGTACCGTTTCTTATATCTCACATGTAAGTGATATTATATGATTTTTGTTTTTCAGATTTATTTCATTGTGGATGACAATCTCTAGGTCCACCTAAATGTTCCTCAACAGAGGAATGGATAAAGACGCTGTACATGTATACAATAGAATATTCATCAGCTGTGAAAAGGAATGAAATAGTGCCGTTTGCAGAATGTACTTTTTAAAGGGTTTTAGTACATTCTGACAAATGATCTTCCAGAGAAGAGAACCAATTTATACTTTCACCAACAGAACATAAGATCCACCTTTTCCCACATCTCTGCCCACAGTTAGCAAACTTATATTCTTCAACAAGCTGATGGGGGAAACAATAACTTGGTTTTTCACCTTTTTTTTTCCGTTTGTGAAGGTGAACATCTTTTTAGTGATTTATCGTCTTTTTAGTGATTTATCACTCCCTGTGCAATTTAGAGTGTTTTAAGAGTGGAAAGGAATCCGAAAACAGAAGCAAATGAAACTCATGTCATACCACTTATCAGCCATTGCATTTCTTAGATTGAGAATTACTTGTTTGTAGTTTTTTCTTATTTTTCTATTAAGTTGCCTGTTCTTAATATTACATAAAGATCATGTTACAAGAATATTAACACTTTGTAATTTATGTTAAATATATTATCCCACTATGTTGTTTATTTTTTATGATAAATTATATAAAACATAAACACTGTTTGAGTTTGTTTCAGGTTTCTTTTTAGTTGAAGCATGGTTTTTAAAAAAAATTTATTTATTTATTTGGTTATGCGGGTCTTAGTCAAAGCACGCAGGATCTTCACTGCCAGTGTGACAGGACGGAGCTTTTAGTGCAGCATGCGGGATCTAGTTTCCTGACCAGGGATTGAACCTGGACCCCCTTGCATTTGGGAGCATGGAATCTTAGCCACTGAACCACCAGAGAAGTCCCTAGCATGTCTTTTTTTAATTAAACTTTTGAGACAATTCACATGCAATTCTAAGAAATAATACAGAGAGATTCCTTCTATTCTTACTCAGTTTCCTTCAACCACAGTATTGGCTCAGCCACAAAAGTTTGTTCAGGTTTTCCATAAGGTGTTAGAGGAAAACCTGAAGGAACTTTTTAGTCAACCAATATACTACGACAGCCAAGCTATTGGCATCAATTTGGCCAAGACACAGGACATTTCTAATGTCACAGGGATCCCTCATGCTGCCCGTTTATAGGCAGATCCACATTCCTCTCCCCTTTCCCATAAACCCTAGCAACTGCAAATCTGTTCTCCATTTCTGTAATTTTCTCATTTCAGAAGTGTTGTGCAATGGGAATCAACAGCATATAACCTTTGGGGACTGGCTTTTTTCATTCAGCATAAGTCTCTGGTGACTCATCCAGATTGTTGTGTGACTCAAAAGATCTTCAAGAAAGACCATTTATACCAACAGAACATAAGATCCACCTTTTCCCACATCTCTGCCCACAGTTAGCAAACTTATATTCTTCAACAAGCTGATGGGGGAAACAATAACTTGGTTTTTCACCTTTTTTTTTCCGTTTGTGAAGGTGAACATCTTTTTAGTGATTTATCGTCTTTTTAGTGATTTATCACTCCCTGTGCAATTTAGAGTGTTTTAAGAGTGGAAAGGAATCCGAAAACAGAAGCAAATGAAACTCATGTCATACCACTTATCAGCCATTGCATTTCTTAGATTGAGAATTACTTGTTTGTAGTTTTTTCTTATTTTTCTATTAAGTTGCCTGTTCTTAATATTACATAAAGATCATGTTACAAGAATATTAACACTTTGTAATTTATGTTAAATATATTATCCCACTATGTTGTTTATTTTTTATGATAAATTATATAAAACATAAACACTGTTTGAGTTTGTTTCAGGTTTCTTTTTAGTTGAAGCATGGTTTTTAAAAAAAATTTATTTATTTATTTGGTTATGCGGGTCTTAGTCAAAGCACACAGGATCTTCACTGCCAGTGTGACAGGACGGAGCTTTTAGTGCAGCATGCGGGATCTAGTTTCCTGACCAGGGATTGAACCTGGACCCCCTTGCATTTGGGAGCATGGAATCTTAGCCACTGAACCACCAGAGAAGTCCCTAGCATGTCTTTTTTTAATTAAACTTTTGAGACAATTCACATGCAATTCTAAGAAATAATACAGAGAGATTCCTTCTATTCTTACTCAGTTTCCTTGAATCACAGTATTGGCTCAGCCAGAAAAATTTGTTCAGGTTTTCCATAAGGTGTTAGAGGAAAACCTGAAGGAACTTTTTAGTCAACCAATATACTACGACAGCCAAGCTATTGGCATCAATTTGGCCAAGACACAGGACATTTCTAATGTCACAGGGATCCCTCATGCTGCCCGTTTATAGGCAGATCCACATTCCTCTCCCCTTTCCCATAAACCCTAGCAACTGCAAATCTGTTCTCCATTTCTGTAATTTTCTCATTTCAGAAGTGTTGTGCAATGGGAATCAACAGCATATAACCTTTGGGGACTGGCTTTTTTCATTCAGCATAAGTCTCTGGTGACTCATCCAGATTGTTGTGTGCATTGATAGTTTGTTCTTTCTTTTTGCTGAGTGGTATTCCAAGGTATGGATGTATCACTGTTTGTTTAACCATTCACCCATTGAAGTACATCTGGGTTGTTTTCTATTTTGGGATATTACAAATAAAGCTGCTATAAACATTCATGTGTAGGTTTTTGTGTAAACCTAAGTCTTCATTGCTAGAGGATAAATTCCTAGTGATGCAATTGGTGCATCATTCAATGGTTGCGTGTTTGGTTTTTTAAGAAATTGCCAGATTGTTTTCCATGGCTGTACCATTTTGCATCCCCACCTGCAATGTATGAGTCATCCAGCTTCTCCACATCCTTGCCATTACTAGTGGTTGGCACTAGCTTGTATTTTAGGCATTCTACAGGGTGAGTAGAAATATTGTGGTTATAATTTTTGTTTCCTGTATGGATAATGACGCTGATCATTTATTCATGTGCTTATTGATATTTGTATACTCTCCTTAGTGAAATAGCTCTTCATATCTTTTGCCCACTTTCTAGCCAGATTGTTTGGGTTTTTTTTCACTATTTATTTATTTTTTAAACTTTTTACTTTTACCTTTTACAGAGTTTTGTTGTTTACAGATATGTATGTTCCCAGATTAGTCATATGTATATCCCCCCCATTCACTATTTATTTTTGAGCATTCTTTGTATGGACTCCTCACTAGCCCTTTGTGAGATGTGTGGTTTGTAAATATGTTCTCCCAGTATATAGCTTGAGTTTGCTTCCTCTCAAGAGAATCACAGATTAAATTTTTAAAACTTTCTAATTTATCAATTTTTCCTATTATAGATTTTGCTTTTGGTGTCCCATCCAATAACTCTTCATCCTGGATCCCAATAATATTCTTGTATGGTTTTTTCTAGCAATTTTATGGTCATACGTTTTACATGTTCATGATCCATTTTAAGCTAATTTTTATAAAATGCGAGATGTAGGTTGAGTTTCACTTTTTGCCTATGGATGTACAATTGCTCCCAAACTACAGTTTTCTTTTTTTTTTTTCTTGGATTTAGTGAACTTCCATTCCTCTTTGACTCTTCTCTGCCATGAGAACAGATGTTCTGGGGGCTAGACATTCCTCCTGGGTCTCATAATGATAAGTTTTTGATGCAAAATCTCAGCAAACCCATACTTACTGTATGAGTTACCTATCACTGCATAACAAATTATCCTAGCTGCAGCTTAAAATAAAAATATTTACCAGATAAGCATATTTTATTAAATAAAAATATTACTGTCTCACAACGTTTCTGAGGGTCAGGAATCTGGGAGGAGCCTAGTAGGGTAATCCCAGCTCAAAGTCTCATGAGATGGTAGTCAGGCAGCCAACTTGGTATGGGGCGATGTGACGACTTCCAGGATGACCTGCTCCCGTGGCTGTCTACTCAGAAGGCCTGTCAGAAATCCTCATCACAGGTACTTCTCTATGGGGTGTTCAACACAACAGCTGGTTTCCTTCAAGACAAGTGATCCAAGAAGGAGTGGCACATGCCATGTGCCCGTGATGGAAGCTATGATTGGAAGCTCATTTCAGAAGTTACACATCATTGCTTTTCTATTATCATATTGGTCACTTAGACCTGTTCTCATGGTGGAGGGACTTCACAAGGGTGTGCATATCGAGAGCCAAGGATCACTGGAAGTTGTCTTGGAGGCTGGCAGTCACAGCCATGAGATACAAGTAAAATGATAAACCATTGCTTTAGGCATAATTTGTCATCTCATTACCACCTTGAGTGATGCACTTACATGCCTTTATTTATTAATACTTAACAGACTTTATTTGACTTATTATGTGGACGGGTGAAAACCTCTTCACTTTCTTTGCCTTTCTTATACTACTTGCCATTTCTTCATTTTTGTTAGTTTTATTACTCTTTTTTTTTATTTAAGTTTTTCTGGTGGTTATGTGTATAATTTTAAATTACATACTTGTATCTGGTTTCATCAGCTTTCAACCACACTCATTTACTCTCCAGTATACAAGAGAAGGGCCTGGCAACCCATTCCAGTCTTCTTGTCTGGAGAATCCCACAGATGGAGGAGCCTGGAAGACTAGAGTCCGTAGGACGCACAGAGTCAGACATGACTGAAGCGACTTACCATGCATGCATATAAGATAAAGAAATGAGTGTTTTTCATTCTTCTTACACCACCTTCTTCCAAAGTTCTGTCAGTAGTATCATTATTTTCAAAGTTGCAAGGTTATCTTTGCCTCCTAGGATCTTTCTCGTCAAGCCATGTGGTTGTCCTAAGAATTTACCAAGCTCTGTCTCCTCAGAGCACCGGACAAATAAGAGGTCCCTGTCTCCATCAAGGAAGCATAAAAATGGTGGGTGCTGAGGAAAGCAATGGCTTTGATGCTCTAAAGTGTAACTCTGAGGCGAAGGATTGATTGGAATCCAGAGAAACCCTGGCCTAAGGTCACACGTAATTCCTTTCAGATCCTTATCAAAGGCAGGTGGCATTCTCCCTCTCGGGCTGAATTCCCAAAGCTACACAGTCCTGGGGCATCCATTTTGGTGTGCATTCAAAGAAAGCCTGATCAGAGGAGGAGAACTGAAGAGAGAGGAGGTAATGGTGCTTTAAAATCTTATGTATTTAGGAGAATTACTGCCAAACTGGTTTCCTTCAAGACAAGTGATCCAAGAAGGAGTGGCACATGCCATGTGCCCGTGATGGAAGCTATGATTGGAAGCTCATTTCAGAAGTTACACATCATTGCTTTTCTATTATCATATTGGTCACTTAGACCTGTTCTCATGGTGGAGGGACTTCACAAGGGTGTGCATATCGAGAGCCAAGGATCACTGGAAGTTGTCTTGGAGGCTGGCAGTCACAGCCATGAGATACAAGTAAAATGATAAACCATTGCTTTAGGCATAATTTGTCATCTCATTACCACCTTGAGTGATGCACTTACATGCCTTTATTTATTAATACTTAACAGACTTTATTTGACTTATTATGTGGACGGGTGAAAACCTCTTCACTTTCTTTGCCTTTCTTATACTACTTGCCATTTCTTCATTTTTGTTAGTTTTATTACTCTTTTTTTTTATTTAAGTTTTTCTGGTGGTTATGTGTATAATTTTAAATTACATACTTGTATCTGGTTTCATCAGCTTTCAACCACACTCATTTACTCTCCAGTATACAAGAGAAGGGCCTGGCAACCCATTCCAGTCTTCTTGTCTGGAGAATCCCACAGATGGAGGAGCCTGGAAGACTAGAGTCCGTAGGACGCACAGAGTCAGACATGACTGAAGCGACTTACCATGCATGCATATAAGATAAAGAAATGAGTGTTTTTCATTCTTCTTACACCACCTTCTTCCAAAGTTCTGTCAGTAGTATCATTATTTTCAAAGTTGCAAGGTTATCTTTGCCTCCTAGGATCTTTCTCGTCAAGCCATGTGGTTGTCCTAAGAATTTACCAAGCTCTGTCTCCTCAGAGCACCGGACAAATAAGAGGTCCCTGTCTCCATCAAGGAAGCATAAAAATGGTGGGTGCTGAGGAAAGCAATGGCTTTGATGCTCTAAAGTGTAACTCTGAGGCGAAGGATTGATTGGAATCCAGAGAAACCCTGGCCTAAGGTCACACGTAATTCCTTTCAGATCCTTATCAAAGGCAGGTGGCATTCTCCCTCTCGGGCTGAATTCCCAAAGCTACACAGTCCTGGGGCATCCATTTTGGTGTGCATTCAAAGAAAGCCTGATCAGAGGAGGAGAACTGAAGAGAGAGGAGGTAATGGTGCTTTAAAATCTTATGTATTTAGTTGGCTTCACTGGATCTTAGTTTCAGCATGCCAAATCTAGTTCCCTGACCAGGGATCAAACCTGGGCCCCCTGCTTTGGGGGCGTGTAGTCTTAGTTACTGGACCACCAGGGAAGTCCCCAGTAGAGTGTTGTTTTTTGGGTTTTTTTGACAACAGTCCCTCAGCACTGCCCTCACAATTTTTCCTGAATCTATCCAACCACCCAGGGTATAGTTAATTTCTCTTTCCCAACATGTCCGTGTGGAATATCCTGCTGAATTCTGCCCATGGTATCTAGTGACAGGGGTGGGGTCTCCAAATACAACACAGGTCACTCAGTTTGATTTCAATCTCAGATAAAACAATGGATTTTTTAAAATAAAAGTACATCCCAAATAAGGCCTCCTAGGTGACTCAATGATAAAGAATCTGCCTGCCAATGCAGGAGACGCAGGAGATAGGGTTTGATCCCTGAATCAGGAAGATCCCCTGGAGGAGGAAGTGGCAACCCTCCTTCTTGCCTGGAGAATCCCATAGACAGAGGAGCCTGGCAGACTATAGTCCATAGGGTCACAAAGAGTAGGACACAACTGGGCACACACACGCATCCCAAATATTGCATAGGACATACTTATACTAAACTGTTATGTATTGTTTATTTGAAATTCACATCTAACTGAGCATTCTGTGGTCTTACTTGCTAAATATTACAGCCCTAAACGGGTGGGGTGGGGCTCATTCTCATCAGTGGGAACAGAAGCAGAGCCAAGAGCCCCCCAGGGAAGCCCTGGCCAGCCCACATCATCACAAAGAACCCCAAAGCCAGGCCATTGGGAAAATTGTAGAGAGGCACCCATGTAGAGTTTGACCCGGAAGCCTGGCTTTGATGCTCTAAAGTGTAACTCTGAGGCGAAGGATTGATTGGAATCCAGAGAAACCCTGGCCTAAGGTCACACGTAATTCCTTTCAGATCCTTATCAAAGGCAGGTGGCATTCTCCCTCTCGGGCTGAATTCCCAAAGCTACACAGTCCTGGGGCATCCATTTTGGTGTGCATTCAAAGAAAGCCTGATCAGAGGAGGAGAACTGAAGAGAGAGGAGGTAATGGTGCTTTAAAATCTTATGTATTTAGTTGGCTTCACTGGATCTTAGTTTCAGCATGCCAAATCTAGTTCCCTGACCAGGGATCAAACCTGGGCCCCCTGCTTTGGGGGCGTGTAGTCTTAGTTACTGGACCACCAGGGAAGTCCCCAGTAGAGTGTTGGTTTTTGGGGTTTTTTGACAACAGTCCCTCAGCACTGCCCTCACAATTTTTCCTGAATCTATCCAACCACCCAGGGTATAGTTAATTTCTCTTTCCCAACATGTCCGTGTGGAATATCCTGCTGAATTCTGCCCATGGTATCTAGTGACAGGGGTGGGGTCTCCAAATACAACACAGGTCACTCAGTTTGATTTCAATCTCAGATAAAACAATGGATTTTTTAAAATAAAAGTACATCCCAAATAAGGCCTCCTAGGTGACTCAATGATAAAGAATCTGCCTGCCAATGCAGGAGACGCAGGAGATAGGGTTTGATCCCTGAATCAGGAAGATCCCCTGGAGGAGGAAGTGGCAACCCTCCTTCTTGCCTGGAGAATCCCATAGACAGAGGAGCCTGGCAGACTATAGTCCATAGGGTCACAAAGAGTAGGACACAACTGGGCACACACACGCATCCCAAATATTGCATAGGACATACTTATACTAAACTGTTATGTATTGTTTATTTGAAATTCACATCTAACTGAGCATTCTGTGGTCTTACTTGCTAAATATTACAGCCCTAAACGGGTGGGGTGGGGCTCATTCTCATCAGTGGGAACAGAAGCAGAGCCAAGAGCCCCCCAGGGAAGCCCTGGCCAGCCCACATCATCACAAAGAACCCCAAAGCCAGGCCATGCTAAGAGATACATCCTGTAGAGAGGCACCCATGTAGATGTTTCAGAGTACCCCTGGATAGCTTTATCTGCGAGCCCACAATTGACCTCATCTGCACATAACTCCATGCCTATGTCTCAATCTGTATACAAAGAGTTTGCATGCACTGTATTTGTACTTCTTTAAGGCTCAGTGGGTAAAGAATCTGCCTGCAATGGAGAAGACACAGAAGATACGGGTTCAGTCCCTGGGTTGGGAAGATCCCCTGGAGAAGGAAATGGCAGCCTATTCTAATGTTCTTACCTGAAAAATCCCATGGCCAGAGGAGTCTGGCAGGCTGCAGTGCATGGGGTCACAAAGAGTCAGACACGACTGAGTAACTAACACACACACACTCCCTCACACACACACAAAGCTTTGTACACGCCATCTCCTCTCACTGATCCAAATTATGAGTTTACTGAATGCCCCGCCCCAAGACAGCATATCATGTTAGGTGCTTTCTCAAACCCCATCTCCTAGTCTTCACAACAACCCCATAAGTGTAGTTTCATTTGTTACTATTGTTCCTATTTTCTGGATGTGGAAACTGAGACTCAAAGGGCACCTGCTGTCAAGAAGGTTTTGCCCAGGCCCCAGGACTAATAAGTGCCGCTGCTAAGGTTTAAACTCCTTCCTGAAGACACAGTGCTTCTTGAATGACCTGAAGGCCTCCCACACTTTCCATCCTCACTCAAGACATTACCACTCTTACTCCCTCCCATGGTTGGGTACCATTGCCACACATCCACTGGAACCATTAAGAAAACAGAATCCCAGTAAAAAAGAGAGAGGAGGGGCATTCTCTCCAGGAGGGTGATGCCATGAAGCTGCTGGAATTTACTATCCGGGCCATGGGGATCAATCATGAGTCCATATAATAACGTCACGAAGATGGACAAATTGTACAGCTGTCTGAAGACGCAAAGGGACTGTAATTTGCCAGCCCAAGAACTTGTAGCCTTTAGGGTATAATTTATATTGGCAAGTGCAATAGGAATTCAAGCCACTGACTTAGAAATGAACATGCACACCCCAGCACACCTTAGAGACAGTGCTATCTGCCACGGGTGTGCACATGTGTGTGCAGTGAGCACCCTGCTCTTGCATTTCTGTCATTTCAGTCGGGGCAGGGCTCACACCTTTGGTGACTCCGTGCTTCCCTACAGCAGTCAAGCATGGCTGTGGCCAGAGTTGAGCTTCATCTGTGCTTTTCGCCAATGGAGAACACATCAGAATCCTCATGTATTTCTGTCTGTAGCGTTCGAGGTCTGCCATCACTTACCATCATGATTAACTGCTAGCTAACTGCAGCCATTATTTTTCTTAATGGCAGAGATGCCTATTAGCTTTCAGTTTTCCCTGTTGAGAAAGCACAGAGGCTTACTTTACATCCTCCCCATTTGCCAAGAGAATTCAGAAAAGCGTAAAGAAAGGAAAACCATTTGGTAGGCGTCCACCTAAAAATGTTAGCTGGGTTGGGTCAAGCTTCAGGACTTAGTTTCTGCTGAGAATTACAGAAATAAACGGAGCTGTTGTACCCCCTTGGACCGAGGCAATATTCAGTTTCAATCTGGTGGTTAGAAAAGACGAACCTCTTAGTCTGAAATTCTACCCATGAAAACATTGAAGAGACGTTCCTCTGAAGTACAAAATAAAATATGTATTGTTTGGGCCAGAGTTATAGCCAGATGACATTTCGATCCGAGTCTGTCCTCCTGAATGTCTTCAGTTCCCAGTCTGGAGGACGGAATCGGCTCTGCCATCCCACAGGTTCAGAAGAAAGTTCCCCTTTGCAGGCTGAGATGCCATTTTCGGCTCTGGAAGGGAACTAAATCACATCATTGTCAAGGCGGTTACTGAGAACATTGTGCTCTCAGCTCCAGTGGCTGGGCCGTGCTCAAAAGAACCAAACGGAGCTGTTGGCTGTGAATGTCATCACTCTGACGCGCCCAGCTGGGAGCTCCCCCACCCAATGCTCCTCCTGATTCAAATGTCTCAGAGTTTATTCCAGGGACAAGTTACGATTCCTGTTATGTTCAGGCACATGAACACGGCAGATCTTTTCTATTGTTTACTCATTTTAAGGAAAGCAGTCCTGGTTGCTGGAAGATCCTAGTTGGACAGGTCCTGAGGATAAAGGCCCTGGGAAGAAACGGGAGGTGGAATGACCAGTCTGTGAGAATCAAGGATGTATAGAAAGGAGAGGCCACTGAGCAAATGGCTAATTGCCTTCCAAGGCACAGAGGCCCCAGGGTCCTGTGTTTGGTGCCAACATCTGTCACCACTGCAGAGTGGACCCCAGGGTCTACTCAATAAAGGCATTAGGGTCCTGTGTGTTAATCTCTTGCCTTAGGGCTGATGTGGACGTCGCTGATCCTTTATGCTATCAAGCCCTGCCCCTCTGAGGTCCAATAAGACTGCAGCCTGTATGATATTCCCTATATGTGGAATCTAAAAAGGGACAACACACCTGGGAATACAATACAACAGAAGCGGATTCACAGATAGCCACAAATGCCGTCTTGAGAACAAACTAGCCCTCACCAGTGGGAAAGCAGAGAGGGGAAATATGGGGGTGGGGGCGTGGCGGGTACAGACTGTTGGGTGTAAGAGAGGCTCAGAATAGAATGTACAATACAGGGAATGTAACCAGTATATTATAATAACTGTTAATGGAAAGTAACCTTTTAAAATTGTATAAAATTTAAAAAATCAAAGAACAGGACTGCAGTGGCTGTCTTGAGAAGCTGGAAAATACAAAGAATAATGCATGCCCGCTCTGAGGGCTCAGAAGGTAAAGAATCTGCCTGCAATGTGGGAGACCTGGGTTCTACCCCAGAGTTGGGAAGATCCTCTGAAGAAGGGATCAGCCACCCACTCTAGTATTCCTGCCTGGAGAATTTCAGGACAGAGGAGCCTTGGTGAGCTACACTGCATGGGGTTGCAAAGAATAGAGAAGACTGAGTGACTTTCACTTACTCAAATGTCGTTTAAGAATTCATTGGGGGCTTCCCTGGTGGTCCAGTGGGTAAACAGTCTGCCTTGCAGTACAAGGTGCACTGTTCAATCCCTGGCCCTGGAAGATCCCACATGCCGCGGAGCGGCTGGACCGGTGTGTCCAGTGATGTGCTAGCATTCTGGAGCGCATGCACCCAGAGCTGGTGCTCTGCAACAAGAGAGGCCACTGCAATGGGAGGCCCACCCAGGCCAAAGAACAAAGATGGATGAAAATAAATAAATGAAAGACCAATAAAGGTGGCCAAGTTGAAAAAAAAAAAAGAAATAAAATTCATTAAAAAAAAAAAATCCATTGGCTTGGGGGTGGGGCGAGGAAGAGGAAGGTTTTGGCAGCTTTCGTTCCTTTTTTGTTATAATTTTATTTATTTATTTTTGGCTGTGCTGAGCCTTTGTCACTGCTCAGGCTTTTCTCTAGTTGCTGCAAGTGGGGGCTACTCTTTGGTGTGGTGCAAGGGCTTCTTATTGCCGTAGTTTCCCTTGTTGCAGTCTCTAGCGCTCAGGCTAAGAGGTTGTGGCACTGGGCTTAGTGGCTCTGTGATATCTGGGATCATCCTAGACCAGGGATCGAACATGCGTCTCCTGTATTGGCTGTGGATACTTTTATTGTTATTTTTTTTTTTTTTTTGCTTTCTCATTAATTTTTTAATTATTTTAAAAATATTTTTACAGAGTTTTGTTGTTCACATACATGTATGTTCCCAGATCAGCCATATGCATATCCCTGTCCCCGTCCCCTGTCCTACCCTCTCCCAGTACCCCCCAGCCCACCCTTCCAGGCTGTCGCACGCGGCCCTGCAGGATCCCCCATTCCAGGCTGTGGATTCTTAAACCCTGAGCCATCACGGAAATCTAGCTTTCATTATTTTTATTTTCAATGTGTGTGTGTGTGTGTCTGAGTGGGTGTGTGTCTGGGTGTAGCGGGGGTAGGAAACATCTTTTTTTTCCTTTTGGGGAGTTTGTTTTGTTATTAAAATTTTCTTGCTAAAGCACCATTGGCTAGACTATTCTTTCTAGAAGCCTCCAAAATAAAATACAAGAGTCAGAGACTCTTGAGAATAAGAGACTGTCTTATTCATTTGTTTATTTGGAGGATACTTGCTTTACAGTTTTGTGCGGGTTTCTGCCGGACGACGCCACAAATCGGTCATAATTATATCCGTATCTCCTCTGTCTTGAGCCTCCCTTCCGCCTCCCTCCCCACCCGTCTAGGCCATCAGAGAGCGCCAGGCTGGGCTCCTTGTGTTATACAGTAGCTTTCCACTAGCAATCTACTGTACACATGGTAGTGTACACATGTCAGTGCCGAAAAGCAATACATTTGGAAGCAGAAATAATGAGATTTGAAGGCTTGCTCAGGCGCAGTGTGTGTGATTTGAGGCAACTGTCGTCATATCTCTGGGCCTTTCTTTCCACCCACCGCTAGGAAATGGGTAAACTGTAATAGAACTTACTTGACTGTGAGCCTAGAATACAATAGAATAGATAAAATGCACAACACAGTTTTACATTCTAGTTACTGTCATCTGCGCTTTACCTAAAAGAGTCATTTATTCTTCATTGCCACCGCAAGAAGTAGATCCTAAGATTGTCCCCATTCTATGGAAAAGGGAGGCTTGGCGGAGGGCTTTGCTGGTCAAGCAGCAGAGACAGAATCAGAGCCCTGTCCTCAGCTCCAATCCACTGCACCTGGGCCTGCAGCCACAAGCCGAGTCCTAGGAGTCAGATCCAGCCTGCAGGAGTGTTTAAGTTGGCTTGCTGTCTTTATGGAAAATATGTGACTTAGTTGTCAACACTTCACAATGGGAAACCTCACCGTTCCAGACCCCCAGCGTCTCTTTAAAACTCTAGCACGTAGCACGTACGGTCGCTGTCACCTGGGGAAGGTCATATGCTCACGATGGCCCCCTCCACTCCTCATCCCCACACATTCCAACACCTGGAAGCATTTGAGGGGTTCTCTCCCTGCTGCACTCCCGGCTACCTTTGCCATCCACCAGCGTTACTCTAGCCTTGGAGTGGCTAGGTGATAGCCTGACCGCAGCATGTGGTCTCTTTGTGGAGCAGGTGTCCTGGTCACCCTGGTCTCCATTTTGCTCTAGCTGTTCCTGCCCACTGCAGGTGCCGGGACAGTGTCAGTGACACACGATAGTCCAGAGTCCTCCAGGGCTCCCTAATGCCTCTCCTTGCATTAAGTCTGGAAAGACCCTGAAGCACCCTTGCCTTCGAGCACACATCGTCTCTAGATTTGCCTGTGTCCTGCCTTTTCACTGCCCTAAGACCCTCTTACAAGGGGTCTCCTCACCTCCACCACTCTGGGTTATTGTCATCAGCCCTTAACTCACATCCCTGATGTACCCCTACCCCAGGGGTCCCCAGTCTCTCTGGCATCAGGTATTAGTTTAGTCCCATCACTTCATGGCAAGTAGATGGGGAAAGAATGGAAACAGGGACAGACTTTATTTTCTTGAGATATCTCTGGGCCTTTCTTTCCACCCACCGCTAGGAAATGGGTAAACTGTAATAGAACTTACTTGACTGTGAGCCTAGAATACAATAGAATAGATAAAATGCACAACACAGTTTTACATTCTAGTTACTGTCATCTGCGCTTTACCTAAAAGAGTCATTTATTCTTCATTGCCACCGCAAGAAGTAGATCCTAAGATTGTCCCCATTCTATGGAAAAGGGAGGCTTGGCGGAGGGCTTTGCTGGTCAAGCAGCAGAGACAGAATCAGAGCCCTGTCCTCAGCTCCAATCCACTGCACCTGGGCCTGCAGCCACAAGCCGAGTCCTAGGAGTCAGATCCAGCCTGCAGGAGTGTTTAAGTTGGCTTGCTGTCTTTATGGAAAATATGTGACTTAGTTGTCAACACTTCACAATGGGAAACCTCACCGTTCCAGACCCCCAGCGTCTCTTTAAAACTCTAGCACGTAGCACGTACGGTCGCTGTCACCTGGGGAAGGTCATATGCTCACGATGGCCCCCTCCACTCCTCATCCCCACACATTCCAACACCTGGAAGCATTTGAGGGGGGGTTCTCTCCCTGCTGCACTCCCGGCTACCTTTGCCATCCACCAGCGTTACTCTAGCCTTGGAGTGGCTAGGTGATAGCCTGACCGCAGCATGTGGTCTCTTTGTGGAGCAGGTGTCCTGGTCACCCTGGTCTCCATTTTGCTCTAGCTGTTCCTGCCCACTGCAGGTGCCGGGACAGTGTCAGTGACACACGATAGTCCAGAGTCCTCCAGGGCTCCCTAATGCCTCTCCTTGCATTAAGTCTGGAAAGACCCTGAAGCACCCTTGCCTTCGAGCACACATCGTCTCTAGATTTGCCTGTGTCCTGCCTTTTCACTGCCCTAAGACCCTCTTACAAGGGGTCTCCTCACCTCCACCACTCTGGGTTATTGTCATCAGCCCTTAACTCACATCCCTGATGTACCCCTACCCCAGGGGTCCCCAGTCTCTCTGGCATCAGGTATTAGTTTAGTCCCATCACTTCATGGCAAGTAGATGGGGAAAGAATGGAAACAGGGACAGACTTTATTTTCTTGAGCTTCAAAATCAATGTGGATGGTGACTGCAGCCATGAAATTAAAAGATGCTTGCTCCTTGGAAGAAAAGCTATGACAGACCTAGACAGTGTATTAAGAAACAGAGACATCACTTTGCTGACACATGTCCTTATAGTCAAAGCGTTGTTTTTTTCCAGAAGTCATGTACAGATGTGAGCGCTAGACCCTAAAGAAGATGGAGCACTGAAGAAGTGAACTTTTGGACTGTGAGGTGGGAGAAGACTCTTGAGTTCCGTGGACTGCAAGGAGATCAAACCAGTCAATCCTAACGAATATCAACCCTAAATATTCATCAGAAGGACTGATTCTGAAGTTTAAGCTCCCATACTTTGACCATGTTATGCAAAGAGCTGACTCGTTGGAAAAGACCCCGATGCTGGGCAAGATTGAGGGCAGGAGGAGAAGGAGATGACAGAGGATGGGATGATTGGATGGCATCACTGACTCAGTGGACATGGAAGCACTTAGAAGCACTGTGATAAGAGGTTTCATGGAAGAAGAGGAGGTTGCATTAGTTTCCTGTGGCTGCTGTAACAAACTGCCACAAACGTTGTGGTTTATTACCAACTGTTCGATTTGAGACTTAAACCCAGCACCCAGACCTGACTGGACCCTGTTTGGGACTTGAACCCACATGGCTGGAACTTGAATTCCAGTCAAAATTCTGTTTGGGACTCGAATCCATGTGGCTAAGGCTTAACCCCAGCCAAAACCCTCCTTGGGACTTGAACCCACATAGTCAGGGCTCAATCCCGGCCCAAAACCCTGTCTGGGACTTGAACCTACGTGACCGGGACTTAATCCAGCACTCACCCAACGTCTGGACCCACGGAGGCTCAGGTTCTTGACGCCTCAATGCAGAAGGAATTCAGCGAGAGGCAGAGTGATAGACAAGAAGAGGATTTATTAGGATAGGACATTTGTAAGAGGTGCAAGAGGGTAGGCAGGAAAGCTCTGCCCCTCCTCTTTGGGTGGGCAGCAACATGTATATATAGGAGGGTAGAAGACCACCTTCCTCAAGTAGATGCAGGTGCAGACACAAGACAAACATTATCAGTTCCTCCTTCCCCAGCTCTTCCTGCTTTATTGAACAAGGAGCAACAATCTTCAGTTATCATTAACTTACTGGCCTCCCAACTTTTTCCAGGTTTTACCTTTCCACCTACAATCCCCTACTAGGACTCCACAACTACCTAACTGTTCTCCTCTGTCCCTGTCAAAGGTGTCAGCAGAACGTCCTCCAAAGGCTCCAAAGGAGCGTCCTTTCTGGATTCTTCCAGCTTCTAGTGATTCCAGGCGTTCCTTAGCCTGTGGCAGCCTCACTCCAACCTTTGTCTCTTTCCTCACACGGCTTTTCGCTCTTTTCTGTGTCTCTTACAAAGGCATTTGACATTGGATAGGCCTGGCCAAGAAGTTCATTCGGAGGTTACGGCCAAAACTGAATGAACTCTTTGGCTGGCCGAATATTTAACGTCTATGCGGGAGATGTGGGTTCGATCCCTGGGTCGGGAAGATCCCCTAGAGGAGGGCATGGCAACCCCCTCCAGTCTTCTTGCCTGGAGGATCCCATGGAGAGAGGAGCCTGGTGGGCTACAGCCCATGGGGTTTCAGAGTCAGACACGATTGAGCAGCAACTGAGCACACACACATGTTTAAGGCTGACCTGGAAAATCCAGAATGGTCTCATCTCAAGATCCTTACTTACATCTGCAAAGACACTTTTTTTTTCCTGATGAAGGTGTAACATGCACAGGTTCTGGAAATTAGGATATGGACTTATATTTGGGGGTGGGGGCTGGTCTCCACTTAACAGACAGCTGACCTCTTACTGGGGAACTGGGGTCAGTCTTCTTGAAATAAGTAACATTTAAGCTAAATGAGCTAGGAAAAGAGGGAAAGAAGCAGGTGATGGTGGTGGAAAGTCCCTCTGAAAAGAGCATGTGCAAAGATCCCAATACAAAGTTAAGCCTGCTGGATTCCTGGCACTAAATGAAGCTCCTATAATTGCAGAGGAATGTCCAGGGAGAAAGGGGAGGAAAAGCAGCTGGAGAAGGTGCCAAATCAAATGAGCCCTGTAACTACGGAAAGTCATTTGGGCCGGAGAGGTACTGCAAGGTTTTAAACAATGGAAGGCCATTATCAGACTTCAAAAGATGCCCATGGCTGTAGCACGCAGCATATTTGGAGGCAGCTGAGACTGAACCGGGGAGAATGGTCAGGAAATGATTACACAATGCGGGCAGTGAATGATACACGAGGACAGGGCAGAGGGAAGGCAGACAGGTCAACAAATTCAAGACCATGCTTGGGACGCGGGATCAGCAGGTTGGGGGCCTGGTGGAATTTCAGTACAGAAGTCAAGGATGATACCCCGGTTCCTTACTCTGAGTCTGAAGGTGTGGCCACTGTTGAAGTCAGGAACTGAGAAAGAGATGCAGTCTGTGTGGACGCTGGATTGCAGTGTCTATGGGAAAGACTGTTAGGGTTTATCAGCGAACATGTACAAGGAGTGTTCAGAAGCTTAGCAGAGAACCTGGGGCTAGCGATAGACTTGAGAGCCACCAGAATGTGGATTGTACGTGACCTCAGGGAGTGAACGGTCACACTTAAGGGAGTGTGTGAAATGAAAAGAAAATAGGACCCAGGACAGAACTCTTTTGGGCATAGATACTGACCCTATGCGTTACCCATCAGGATTCTTGGCCACCTTATTCCATAGAAATGTATCAGAGGCCAGACAAGAAATACAGGCAAAGATTTCCTGCTGCAGCAGGGGGCAGGGAGAACAAACAAGTTTCCCTTGCTCATTCCTTCCTCGATGGGGGCGCTAGCTTGTTCCTTATATGGGGTGAGGGTCAGGGCAGGTCCAGGCATCGTGCTGCAGGGGTGGCTTAGGTGGCTTTCCACCTCTTGGGTGGTGTTCAGTGAGGGGGCATGCGCAGTACCCTGCTTTCTCTCCCAGCGCCTTGGTTTTGCTCCCAGCTTTTCAGAAGTAGCAGTTGGGCTTTCCTGATCTTTTTGTATCTTGTCCATACTTTGCCCCAACAGTGCATGAATGGCATATGCACACAGTTATCCTTAGTCCCTTATAGTTTCTTTGTATTTTGTTACTCGAGGAGATGTTAGTCCAGGTGCAAGCACTGCAGCATATAGTCCGCGTCCCGGCCTGTCTTGGACTGAGGACAAGGGGCAGTGGTCAAAGACAGATGACTCACAGGGCAGTGACTGTTGACATTTAGTCATGTGTGATTTCTACGAAACATTTCGAAAAGTATTGTCAATTGTCTTGTTTTGGGTCACTCAGTCTATATTTTGCTGAACAAATTCAAACACGGTATTGTTTTCTTTTCTCCGATGTTGGTCCTAACTGCTTCATATACCCAGAAACCAAGGCAAGTGTCTGGAGCAGAGGACCCATGTGGGTAGCAGCCCTGAACGATTAGCTGGATATTATCTGTTGAAGGCTGAGTCAGAGAACAGGAGGAGGAAACAGTTCCCATCTCCTCTGATCCTCCACCAAAACCCATCGTCCAGTGTTACTATCCACAGAGCACTCTAAATGCATTATTTCTCTTAGATTACAAAGTTCCTTTACATTCAGGAGCGTATTTTTTTGGCTTAAGCTATTTCCTTTCACCTCTTCTGGGCTCCTTCCTGGCTAGTGAAATCCTATATAGCAGCGCTGCTCAGTAATACTTTGGACAACAATGGAGACATTCTATGTCTGTGTTTTACAATATGGTAGAGAACACTATGGACAGAGGGACCTGGTGGGTCCCATGCAGTCACAAAGTGCTGGACTCCGTGCGTACAACAATTTCAATTTCACTTTCGGCCACTTGCTGAAGGTGGCCATTGAGTAATGCCAGTAGCTGGGGCCACTGAGATATGGAACTTCTAATTGTATTTAATCTGAATCCGTTTAACTTTAAATACGCACATGTGGCTGGCTAGTGGCTACCATATTGGAAAAAATAACCATATAGCCTTTGTTTAGGCTTAGTCATTCAGTCCTGTCTGACTCTTTTATGAATCCTCTGTCCCTGGAATTTTCCAGGCAGGAATACTGGAGTAGCTTGCCATTTCTCCCTCCAGGGAATCTTCCTGACCCAGGGACTGAACCGGTGTTTCCTGCGTCTCCTGAATTGGCAGGTGGCTTGTTTACCTGCTGAATCATCTGGGAAGCCTTTAGTGAACTCAAAATTCCCTCCCTCAAGAGACATTCCATGAATCCTCCTCCCAAAGCCAGACCTATCTCCCCACTATAAGCTGTTTAGTAACTTGCACTTTCATAAAGCTAATGAGGATTAGAGTTTTGAATAACTGTGTGTGCATTGGCTAGTTCAGTAGATGTCTCCCAGGATGGAACAAACTCTAGAATTTCTAGGCAGGGACTGTGTCTATTTCAAATACTACCGTATTTCTGGCACCTAGCAGAGTATACAGTATTTGCTATTTGCTCAATGGCTATATATGAAAATATATATGCAACTAAATCAATGATTGGCTGATTCACTAAAACATATCATGGGATTATGTGCCAACTATATGTATATTAGCTACAAGTTATAATCATTTATTAAATAATTCAAACCGTATAATAGATAATTCTAGGAGGCTAACCGTGATCAACAGAAATTGGGACTATCAAGGGAGGGACAAATTTGACAGGCTTGGTTCACAGTATTTGAAATTTGAGGTGCTAGATCTTGTGTTTTAATTCCCTTGATTTTAATGGTCACTAAAAATCATGAAGCGTTGACTCTTCCAACTCATGATGGTGTGCTGTATCTCCTCTCTACTGTTCTATGCATTGTGCAGTTCACAGAAAAATCCATTCACACATCTCACTAACATTTCTCATGTTCCCCCAAATCTTACATCACTGCTCTGAGCCTTAAAGGTGCTCTCAATCAGAGTTGGTCCCAGTGTACCAGTCTCCTCTCCCAGCTTTGTATTCTCTGTTTATTTAACATATTCCCAAAGCTCGTAATCCAGTTAAATTGTAAACAGGGACTACGTGAGGCCCTGTGGCACTCCACCAAAGAACCCCTTCCAGACACCAGAAGGCATGAGTCAGCACTCTTTGGATGTTGCTGTTGTTCAGTTGCTAAGTCTCTCTGATCCCATGGACTGCAGCATGCCAGGCTTCCCTGTCCTTCATTATCTCCTGGAGTTTGCTCAAACTCATGACCATTGAGTTGGTGATGCATTCTTTCAATAGTTAGGTAGCCCCTGCCTGAGACAGAGCTTGAGCTCTGTCAGCTTCGTGTCAGAAGTTCTGGCCTCCTTGGAGCATCTGGGGGCTACCTAGAAAGCTCCTCAATCACTGCAGCTCTACCTCACTCAGCATTGTTGCTTCCATGTTCTCCTAACAAATAAGTGGAATCTGGAAGGCTCTGTAGGCCTAGCTGAAACCAATTTCTAGATCTTGGCTGGCACAGGGTCAGGCCCCTTTGCCCAAGTTTCAGTGCAAATCCAACGAAGGGCCATGTTCTGAAGGCATGCCGTGTCAGGGCCAAGGGGAACACTGAGACCCACTTGTCAGCCACCCTGATGTCCAGTAGAGCAGAGAACCGGTGTGGGAAGAAGCCACATCAAGCTGAAATGACCAAGGAAGTCAAAGAAAGGGTACATGAAAAGGGATGGTTTGGAGGGAGACTTGGGCAGTGCTTGATTTCTGCTGCCATTATGACGGGCTTCTGGAAGAGACTAAAAGGGATGTGCTATCAGAAAGATGAGCACTGAGGAGGTGGCCCCTGTGGATGGATTTGATTCAGAATGCACAAAGGAGCATGAATCTTTACGTCCAAACTATCTTACCAAATGCAGCAAGCATGCTATGCATAAAGATGAAAGGACTGAGTCGAGCCTACATTACAGGGACCCAGGGAGTGGAGAGACACCTCCTCTTGTGCAGTTCACAGAAAAATCCATTCACACATCTCACTAACATTTCTCATGTTCCCCCAAATCTTACATCACTGCTCTGAGCCTTAAAGGTGCTCTCAATCAGAGTTGGTCCCAGTGTACCAGTCTCCTCTCCCAGCTTTGTATTCTCTGTTTATTTAACATATTCCCAAAGCTCGTAATCCAGTTAAATTGTAAACAGGGACTACGTGAGGCCCTGTGGCACTCCACCAAAGAACCCCTTCCAGACACCAGAAGGCATGAGTCAGCACTCTTTGGATGCTGCTGTTGTTCAGTTGCTAAGTCTCTCTGATCCCATGGACTGCAGCATGCCAGGTTTCCCCTGTCCTTCATTATCTCCTGGAGTTTGCTCAAACTCATGACCATTGAGTTGGTGATGCATTCTTTCAATAGTTAGGTAGCCCCTGCCTGAGACAGAGCTTGAGCTCTGTCAGCTTCGTGTCAGAAGTTCTGGCCTCCTTGGAGCATCTGGGGGCTACCTAGAAAGCTCCTCAATCACTGCAGCTCTACCTCACTCAGCATTGTTGCTTCCATGTTCTCCTAACAAATAAGTGGAATCTGGAAGGCTCTGTAGGCCTAGCTGAAACCAATTTCTAGATCTTGGGCTGGCACAGGGTCAGGCCCCTTTGCCCAAGTTTCAGTGCAAATCCAACGAAGGGCCATGTTCTGAAGGCATGCCGTGTCAGGGCCAAGGGGAACACTGAGACCCACTTGTCAGCCACCCTGATGTCCAGTAGAGCAGAGAACCGGTGTGGGAAGAAGCCACATCAAGCTGAAATGACCAAGGAAGTCAAAGAAAGGGTACATGAAAAGGGATGGTTTGGAGGGAGACTTGGGCAGTGCTTGATTTCTGCTGCCATTATGACGGGCTTCTGGAAGAGACTAAAAGGGATGTGCTATCAGAAAGATGAGCACTGAGGAGGTGGCCCCTGTGGATGGATTTGATTCAGAATGCACAAAGGAGCATGAATCTTTACGTCCAAACTATCTTACCAAATGCAGCAAGCATGCTATGCATAAAGATGAAAGGACTGAGTCGAGCCTACATTACAGGGACCCAGGGAGTGGAGAGACACCTCCCTCTCCATCACCAAGGCCTTGCAGAGGAGCTCTTTGGGGATCAGAAGTGATGGCGTCCCAGAAAAAGGTGACACCACCAGCAACCCCTACCCTCTGTGACTCATCTTGCTGAACCGTTCTTGGCTTCCAGGAATGGTAGGCAGTCCTCCGGTGCCCAAAGACCACTGCCCCGACTCCTCCACTTGATAGAGAAGCCACTCACACATCCAATCACTTCATTTTCCCTACATGTTACATCACGGTTGCCTTCTTTTACTTTCTTCATAAGCCTCAAAGCTACTAAAGGATAGGAGATGAATAGGTTTCTGTTGGCTCATCCGTAAGCAGCATAACTGATGCTGAACTAGAGACATCTCGGAGATGTGCTCATCTCTCCAGGGCCTCGGTAGCAGATCACATGCCCAGCAGAGAGCAGAGCAGGCAGAAGGAGTGCTACGTGCAGCATCTGCTGGAGGCAGTGGGTTCAGATCAGTGGGGCTGAGTGGAAAGGGAGTGTTTGAAGGCAGTGTGTAGCCCTTGCACGGCTTGAGGACTGACTCGGGCTGTCCTGAGGTGACACTTACACATCGTTTCAGGAGTCATTCAGTGCAGAGGTCAGCACCCAGCCTGTTTGGTCCCCTTGTAGCCCACTGGCAAGGTTTCCTCTGCTCAGTCTTACCTCAAAGGGAAGCCCTGATTTAACAGATTGAAATCTCAGGACCCTGAGAGACAGGCAGTCATGTTCTGAGACCTCTGTAAGCATCTTTGATGCCAAGCCTTCAAAAGGTCCTGAAGACTGAGTTCTAGTGAGAGACACTTTTATCCTTGATGGACAGCAGGTCAGGTGCTGTCACGGAAACAGCGTCCCTCAATCCCGTCTACAGCACCTTCCCTCCTCTCTCAACCTCAAGGACAACTGCTGTCATTCAAGACCTCACGGCGCTTGGCTTTCAAATTCTCCAACAGTCTCTGACCTGGCTTCCCTGCCTCGTCCACACAAAAGCTTGAGGGGCCTTGTAGACACGTGAGTCTGATCACGTCTGTAGGGCAGCAACAGAGAAACAGACATGCAGAACAGCTTTATGTACACGGTGGCGGGGAGAGGAAGAAGAGGGTGATATGTATGGAGAGAGTAACATGGAAACTTACATTAGCATATGTAAAATAGAGAGCCAAGGGAAATCTGCCATAAGACTCAGGGAACCCAGTTGGGGGCTCTGTAACAACCTAGAAGGGTGGGATGGGGAGGGAGGGAGGTTCCAGAGGGAGGGATCATGTGTATACCTATGGTTGATTCATGTTGATATTTGGCAGAAAACAACAAACGTCTGTAAAGCAATAATCTTTCAATTAAAAAATAAATTTTAAAAAATCTGATTACATCAGTCCATCTCCAGGCCCTCGCTTTCTCCCTGAAGCCTTCCCTCACAGCACCTGTCCCAGGCGGACTCCTACCCACCGGCAGGTGCTGGCACTCTACAGCAGTGCCTCTTCCTCCTCCTACACTCACCACACCCCCCTTTAAAGTTTCCTTCATTGCCAATGGAGGGGATATTCCCCCAAGGGGTTGAGTAGTTGTTCTTGGAGGAGAGGATTGGAAAAAAAGCTGGTTGTTTTTATTATAAAGCACAGAAATGCAAACGTATTCATTCAGTATATGTGTGGTATTAAAATGTCACAGTGAGGAAGAGTTAGGAAGAAAGTGTCTAAGAAGGCCCTTTTGAGGCCAATACTGAAAAATCAGTTGAGAAATAATATACTGATTTGGTCACATCATATATATATATATATATATTTTTTTTTTTTTTACTAGCTGGACTATGAGTCTTTCATGGGTCCCTGGAACTAGTGGAGTAGCTGATATACAGTGTTTGGAATAAATGTTGAGTGTTGTAAACTGAATGACGTAAGCATGAATGAATCCTCCAAATAATCTTGTCAGGGAAGGGGCACCACTGGGGGAAGATATGGAAATAGGTGTAAATTTCCTTACCCCTCGTCTAAGTTCTAGAGTGCTCAAGTAGCAACATTTTCAATTCAGGACTCTAAAGTGGATATCCAAAGTTCTCTTACCTCACCTTTAGCGTAATGGATAGAATTTACACAAAAACAGGAGAATATGTCTTCCAATGTGTCTCCAACATTGAATACGGTTCTGGTTGGGATAGCCTAAGCCAACCTGAGTGCCCAAGAATAACCTTGGGAAATGAAGCCTGTGGTCTTGCAGACTGGAGCAGAGATGTCTTAGCACCTGACTGGGTTTTGGTGGAAATGGTGAACTTTTTTACCCAACTCACAACAAGGAGAATTTGAAGCCCATCTAGGTATAGCCAAAGCCACCCACTTAGCTTATAATCTTGAGCCTTACAGTTAATACAATTAAATTAATTTTTTTAAATTGGAAATCCAGCCTCAAGCTTCTCCTGTGTATTAGACTGAGCAGCGTGAGGCTACTTTGCCCTGAGGAGGTAGGGGTGGTGGAATATGAAAAGAATACACACAATTATAACGCAAGATTCAATGAGATCATGGTCATGAGAAAGACCTGGGCAAGTCTAAGCCAAGAGATGAGCTACAATGGGGAGATAATGAGGACATGAATGTTATTAATAAAGATGCTATCCTTGTTGAAAGCAAAGCAACATCTATAAAATGGTTTTATGAGTAAATTTGTTGAGGCTGGAAGAGCTGAGTAACTCAAGGCAGTTTATCCTTTTCAAGGTCAAGATGGAAGTTTAAATCAAATTTACGGGTCTGTTTATTCAATCAAATCTTCCTAATTTTTCACTTATGAACAGGGAGTAAAAATCCCTGCTGAATGACAGTTCATCCTCCTAGGACAAAAACCTTCTGCTTTGAAACATGAATACTTCTTATCAATAGAAAGAAATGTACTAATCATAAGCATACATTTCAGTGAATTGGCGCAAAAAGAAACAAACCCTTGAAACTACCATCTAGATGAAGAATAGAACATGACTAGAAAAAGCCCTCCTGGTTACCATAGATTAGTTTTGCCTATTTTTGAATATTAAAAAAATGGAATCATTGAATACATACTCTCTGTGTCTTTCTTCTACTCAGTAATGTGCCTGTGAGAGTCACCCAAATGTTTGCATGTAGCACATTTTCAATTCAGGACTCTAAAGTGGATATCCAAAGTTCTCTTACCTCACCTTTAGCGTAATGGATAGAATTTACACAAAAACAGGAGAATATGTCTTCCAATGTGTCTCCAACATTGAATACGGTTCTGGTTGGGATAGCCTAAGCCAACCTGAGTGCCCAAGAATAACCTTGGGAAATGAAGCCTGTGGTCTTGCAGACTGGAGCAGAGATGTCTTAGCACCTGACTGGGTTTTGGTGGAAATGGTGAACTTTTTTACCCAACTCACAACAAGGAGAATTTGAAGCCCATCTAGGTATAGCCAAAGCCACCCACTTAGCTTATAATCTTGAGCCTTACAGTTAATACAATTAAATTAATTTTTTTAAATTGGAAATCCAGCCTCAAGCTTCTCCTGTGTATTAGACTGAGCAGCGTGAGGCTACTTTGCCCTGAGGAGGTAGGGGTGGTGGAATATGAAAAGAATACACACAATTATAACGCAAGATTCAATGAGATCATGGTCATGAGAAAGACCTGGGCAAGTCTAAGCCAAGAGATGAGCTACAATGGGGAGATAATGAGGACATGAATGTTATTAATAAAGATGCTATCCTTGTTGAAAGCAAAGCAACATCTATAAAATGGTTTTATGAGTAAATTTGTTGAGGCTGGAAGAGCTGAGTAACTCAAGGCAGTTTATCCTTTTCAAGGTCAAGATGGAAGTTTAAATCAAATTTACGGGTCTGTTTATTCAATCAAATCTTCCTAATTTTTCACTTATGAACAGGGAGTAAAAATCCCTGCTGAATGACAGTTCATCCTCCTAGGACAAAAACCTTCTGCTTTGAAACATGAATACTTCTTATCAATAGAAAGAAATGTACTAATCATAAGCATACATTTCAGTGAATTGGCGCAAAAAGAAACAAACCCTTGAAACTACCATCTAGATGAAGAATAGAACATGACTAGAAAAAGCCCTCCTGGTTACCATAGATTAGTTTTGCCTATTTTTGAATATTAAAAAAATGGAATCATTGAATACATACTCTCTGTGTCTTTCTTCTACTCAGTAATGTGCCTGTGAGAGTCACCCAAATGTTTGCATGTAGCAATAGTTGGCTCACTGTTGCTTCTAAAAGAACTTCACTGCATAGATATGCCACATTTTGTCAAAGCAAGTGTGGGTTTATCTGGCTCATTGGTAAAGAATCTGCCTGCCAATGCAGAGGACTCGGGTTTGATCCTTGACCTGGGAAGATCCCCTGGAGAAGGAAATGGCAACCCACTCCAATATTCTTGCCTGGAAGATCCCATGACAGAGGAGCCTGGTGGGTTACAGTCCATGGGATGGCAAAAAGTGAGACATGACTCAGCAACTGAATGAATGAAATGAATGAATGATACCACATTTATCTACCCACTCTACTGCTGATGAGCATTTGGATTCTTTCAACTTTTTAGTGATTATGCACAGTACTTATTAGGAATCTTTTCCCTACATCTCTTTAGATGAGAGAATTTACTCATATGTATCAGGATGGAAGCACTGGTTCATATGCTGTACATGCTCAGATCTAGTAAATCCTGCTAAATAGACTTGAAAAGGGGCTGTGTTAACCATATGTGGATGTGTGTGTGCTAAATTGCTTCACTGTGTTCAACTCTTTGTGATGCCATGGACTGTAGCCTGCCAGGCTCCTTTGTCCATAGGATTCACCAGGCAAGAATACTGGAGTGGGTTGCCATGCCCCCCTCAAGGGGATCTTCCTGACTCAGGGGTTGAACTTGTGTCTGTCTCTTGCATTGGCAGGTGAGTTCTTTACCACTAATGCCACCTGGGAAGTCCGTCAACCATATACTACCATTGTATAATAACAACATACAAGAATTCCAAATAGTCCAAATCCTCCCCAACATTTGGTATTTAAGGTCCTTATTGTTTTAGCTGCTTTGGTGGCTTGCTTTTTAAGCTCATGTTTTTATTTTGTATTTTCCTGATGACTAATGAAGTTTGATATCTTTTCATGTTTATTAGTATTTGTATTTTCTCATTTATAAACCACCTCTTTTTTTTTCTTTTTACAGGATGACTTTTTTAGGTCTTTATTTTTATTATTATTTTTACAGGGTTCTGTTGTTTACTGCCACACATCAACCTGAATCAGCCAGAGGTACACGCATGTCCCCTCCCCCTTGAACTTCCCTCCCGTCTCCCTCCCCATCCCAACCCCCTAGGTTGTTACAGAGCTCCTGTTTGAGTTCCCTGAGTCTTACAGCAGATTCCCATTGGTCGTCTGTTTCACATATGTAATGTAAGTTTCTATGTTACTGTTTCCAAGCATCTGGCCCATTCCTCCCTCTCCCCAGTGTCCATAAGTCTATTCTCTATGTCTGTGCAAACTACATCTTTAAGTGTTTTGCACATTTTTATCCTGAGATGTCCATTTTTTTATGATTAATTTGCAGGAGATAATTGTGTATTTGGGATATAAGTCCTTTGTCAGATATATAATTTGCTAATATTTTCTTCCAATCCATGGCTTCATTTTTCCTTCTTTTCATGATATCTTTGCGTAAACAGAAGCTCTCATTTTGCATGTCAATTTTACATTTAGTACATCATATAATTCACAAATATATTCTGATATCTTTGCCTTTATCATGTTTATGAAAATATTCTTCTGCATTAAAATATTAAGCCTTCGAATCCATGAGCTTCATGTATACCCTCATTCACTTAGGCCTTCTTTAATTTATCTCAGTAGTTTTTAGTTTAATTTACCTATGTAGTTTTTAGTCTAAAGATTTTGCTCATCTTTTGTTAGATTTATGTTCAGCTTTTAGCAAATCTCAAGTATTTGTCTTTCGAGTTACAAGAGACAGAAGAAAGAAAGTCTGATATATGTGACTGACTTCAAAATGCTTTGGGACGACTGCAGGACACAATTGAAGAAAAATAAAAGATAGAAAAAGAACGGAGCAATAATTGCGTGGTGGAAGCAATGAGAAAAGAAAGAGGCAAGCAACAAAAGTGGGCTGAAATGGTTGGTGGGGTTGACTCACACAGCGGTAAGAAGGCTTGAAATGGGCTTGGGGAACAAACGGCATTTGTAAAGTGGAGTGGAAGGAAACATTCCAAGAAGGAAACTGGAAAGAGTAGAATCTTGAGGTTCCATTGAACACAGCATGTTTCAGGGTTAAACTTCCTTGGTGGTTCAGAAGGTAAGGAATCTGCCTGCAGTGCAGGAGACATGGGTTCAGTACTTGGGTTGGGAAGATCCCCTGGAGAAGGGAATGGCAACCCACTTCAGTATTCTTGCCCGGAGAATTCCATAGACAGAGGAGCCTACCAGGATACCGCCCATGCGTTGCAAAGGGTCAGATACGACTGAGCTACTAACACACTGGGATTAGTGGAGCTAATGGCATTGTTAGAGGGAAGTGGAAGGAAACATTCCAAGGAAACTGGAACGAGTGAAATCTTCAGGTTCCAATGAACACACAACATTAAGGGACTAAGAGGATACTAGCTGATAAAGGTGCTACACTCTGACTAATGAATAATGGGAGCTAAGATGAAGTCTTGATGATGAGAGTTCCCATCAACAAAAGAAAGAAGAGCCTCAAGTTTATTTTGATGATGAAGTTTGGCATCCTGGCCCTGGAAGCTCATTCAGCAAGTATTAAAAGTTGCCTGGGGCTTCCCTGGTGGTCCAGTGGGTAAGGACACCGCCTTGCAGTGCAAGGGGCGCCAGTTCGATCCCTGGCCTGGGAAGATCCCACGTGCCACGGAGCGGCTGGACCCATGTATCCAATTACCAAGCCAGAGCTCTGGAGTGCATGCGCTCAGAGCCGGTGCTCTGTGACAACAGAGGCCATTGCGATGGGAGGCCCACACGGGCCAAAGAACAAAGATGGATGAAAACGGATAAACTAAAGACCAATAGAAGTGGGCTGCCCGCCCCCCTCCCTCCCCAACCCCCGCCCCCAAAAAAGTTGCCTGACACGAATTGGCAACCACATGGCTATTTTCATTTCAGAGCTTTCTTATAAGAACTTCCTCCCATACTCTCACACTTGAACCAGACTACCTATCCAAGCTGGCCTCCCATCTAGAAATGAACTCACTACCTCTTACAGAATGTATAATCCAGAGAGACTTTCATAGGAACTCAGAGCTCACCATACAGCCAAAAGACTTAGACCCAGCACCTACCACCACACGCTTCTGAGAGGGCTACAGCTGTAAAACCAAGTAGGATAAATGTTGTTTAGTCGCTAAGTTGTGTCCGACTCTTTGCCACCCCATGGACAGTAGCCTGCCAGGCTCCTCTGTCCATGGAATTTCCCAGGCAAGAATATTGGAGTAGGTTTCCATTTCCTTCTCCAGGGGATCTTCCTGACCCAGAAATTGAACCTTCATTTCTTGCCTGGAAGGCAGATTCTTTATCATTGCACCACCAACAACGCCCAAGTAAGAGGACTTCTCTGTGCATAGATTCAGCAGCAATAGCTGAACTTCCTAGAGGCAACAGGGCTGGAAGTGGGTGTTCAGGGCTTAGATCAATGGTTGCATTTTTTATGCTCAGTTTTTAGCCTAACTGAGGTAAAGTTAAAACCAGAGGTCCAGGGCAGCTGCAGGACACACAGAGTCCATTCCTCAAGCCTCCTGGGAGCTACTGGAATGAGTAAGGCATGGAGTAGCCAGCCTTGAGTTCAAATGATAAAATTCCTAGTGGGACATGAATATGCATTTTGCCAAGATTTCTTCTAATTCTGGAACTCAGTTGGAGACTTCTGGACGTCATGTTCCTTTCGGCTCTGGCAAAGCCCAACTCTGCATTGCTTAGTGTTTATTTTATCCTTCAAGATCAGAGTGTAATTTACTCATAGTTAGATTTTTGTGTTTAGCACAAACCTCTATTTAGATAGAAAAACAAGTTGATTTTTTTCTTACACATCCCTAGGGGTGGAAAAGATGCACATAATGGTGAACGGTTCCACTGCAAAAACGTGCTTACCAAATATAGAACATTTACACAAACAGAAGCACCCAAAGGAGAAATATTTTCTTAAGTTTAAAATATGATGAGTCTTCAGACTTGGCGGAAAATAGTAGAGATTAGATCTAAAAAATCCTCAGGACTGCCCTACAGTCAGGCAGGATGGCATCTACCCTGGTACCTCCTCCTCATGAAAATCTCTTACTATATTTAAACAAATATTTTGAGAAGAAATATTGTAACTTTCCTCGTCACTATGTCCTCAGATACTATGAGAGCATATTCTTTGTGGTACCCATTCCCCATCTTTATAATAGTTTTCATTTATTCTCGAATGAACTCCTTAGTTTTTATTGGTGAAAAACCAAATTCTCCCATAGTTAAAGTTTACTGGGACCTACACTAAAACAAAAAGGACTTCCCAGGGGTCTCCATGCTAAAGAACCTGCCTTCCAATGCGGGGGACACAGGCAATGCCATTTCCATCCCCAAGACAGGGAGATCCTCTGGAGAAGAAAACAGCAATCCACTCCAGTATTTTTGTCAGTCCCATGGACAGAGGCACCAGGTGGGCTCCAGTCCCTGGGGTCACAAAGAGTCAGACATGACAGAGGAACTGAGCAGGTATGCACAATAAGACACAAATTGAAAAGATGGGAATAAGGTTATATTATTAATAATCAGGACTCTTTCAGAAACTCAATGTGAAATAAGACATCCCGCCAAAACACACGAGGTGGTATGTCGGCTCATGTAATTGTCTTCTTATCACCTTCAGTTAAAGGCCTCAGGGTAAGACACTGATTGGGTCAGCTGAATCACTTGCCCAGGTCTGGACCAATCACCATCACTTGTAGGCCTGACATAGCCAAGTGGCATGTGGTCGGGAAAGTGCATTTATTTCCAGAAGGAAGGGATTATAAATGATCACTTAGGGACCATTGTAAACTGGCAAATGTGAAAAGAGCAAAAAAAAAAAAAAAAAGTTTTCACAGTGCCTCAGGTCTAGCACATTAGGGTTTTAGAGAAAGAATGATTTTTTCAAGAAAGACAAAGGCGTCAGCAGAAGTGGGTGCCATCACCATTAGTGGTGCATTAGCACCGACTACTCATGAAACCTGGTCTAGAATTCAGAGCTGCCTTCACAGGGAATACCTTATGGGCATCAAGAAGGCAGCATACCTTAGGGGCTAAGAGCATGAACTCTGGGTCCTGACTGACTCAAGTTCAGATCCTCAGTTTTCATTGTTGGTTTTGGTGCTTGGGAAAGTTACTAACACTCCTTGAACAAAATTGGCACATTGATGGTATTTAACTGTTGGGTGATTGTGAAAAGATACACATAAACTGTGAGATACGGTATCCAGTCCTTAGTTTTTAAAAAATGACTAAATATTTACTACAGTTATTTTTGTTTTCATTACAACGTTCATAAGTATTATTGTTTATAAGAGTGCTCAGGAATCTCAAGGCTACAGACTTTTAAAATGGTTAATTCTGATAAAGCTCCATTCTAAAATAAGAAACATCTCCCTCTAGACACACTCCATTAACATCTAGCCCCATCCTTTGCCTGAAGTCTGTCTAAAATCTTCCTCTTTCACCTTCCATAAGTTCTCTTCTTATCCACTGATGCATTAAACACTGAGATACCTGGGTAGAAAAAGCCAGAAAATTGTACCCTTGATACTTCTTTCAACCTTCCCAAAAGAGACTTCACGGGTAATTGAAATCCAAGAAACTTCAATCTTAGAATCTGTGCTGTGAGCAACTAAAGATAACTCCTTGGAGAGATATCAAAGCAGTTGACCAACTTCTGGAATCAGCTGACAAAGTAATGAAGAATCCCACTAGACTCTGTTGCAAAGAAAGAAACTGTGAGGCCCTCTAGGAAAAATCAAAGTCTTCCAGACTGTCCTTCTACCTTCTCAGGAACTCTAGGAAATCTGAATTTTCATAAACTTGCCATAGAAGGCTCCAGAAAGGCACACCTCTCAACAGAGACCAGCTTCTTCACATCCACTGCAGCTGTAGACTGCAGATTTAAGACAGATTTTTTTTCAATTAAGGAAAAGAGTTTGAGACAAGGAAATAGGCTATTACCTTTGAGTTTGACTTCCATGCTCTATTGAATGTCTATGGTAGCAATTACTCAGGACTTAGTCCTATTTCTTTAAATAAGAGGTTTCATAATATTTTTTCTTGCTAGTTATGAAGGGCAGAGTGAATAACACCTTATATTTATATAGGACTGGCCCTTGGAAAGTACTACAAATAATGTCATTCTCTCTCCCACCAGAATTCCTGGTGGAAGCAACATATTTTCCTCACACCACTTTTATAGATTATATAGTCTGTCAGAAGCACTGTGGAGGCCAAAACTGGGGTTTTCTTTGGACTGAAAATGTAGTATTAGGTTTCCTTTCTATTAGAAAAACAGAATTTCTACACAAAAATGGGTTTTTATGCATTGTGCTTGGGATAACTGCCATGGGAAAGAGCTTAGGTAAAACTTCTTAGTTTTCAACACAATAAAATCATCATTTTCCCATTTTCTTACAGACGTTTTATAGTCCTAACTTTAATGAGGTTGCAGTACCCCAACTCTATTACAGTCATTTACTCATAGTAATAAGGATAGCTCTGTGAAACTCTTATGCGTGTTCTGGATTATGATGTGTTTTTGTCTGTGCGTTCCAGTCTTAAATGTTTGGAGGGCACATGTCCAACGTGACTTGTTTTCAGATGAGAAAAAAACCTAAGGCTCAGAGAAAGTGAGTGATCGATGGAGAGTCACACTGTTCATGAGTGGTGTTAACGAGACCAACAGGTTGTGGTTTTCAGTTGCTTTTGGTTTTTGTTTATGTCATTATTCTCATGTCGGACTGGTTAAAGTAACTGCTTCTGTAACAAAGAAGCCCCTAACCGTACGTACATCAGTGACTTAACTCAACAATCATTTATTTAACTCATGGGACAGTACAATGTTGGTTTTTCCGGTCAGCAGGTGGTAGCTATTCTCTATGCAAAGGCTCAGGGATTCAGGCATCTTTTGCTTTGTGGTTTCACCATTCTCTAGGACAGTGGTCCCCAATCTGTTAGTTTCGCAGCACATAATTTTTCCACTACTGGGGTAGGGGGAATGGCTTTAGCAATGTCTGGATCCTTTTTTTTTTTTTTTTTTAATGTTTATTTACTTATTTTTGGCTCTGCTGGGTCTGCATTACTGTGTAGGCTTTTCTCTAGTGGCTTCGAATGGGGGCTACTCTCTAGTTGCAGTACAGGGGCTTCTCATTGCAGTAGCTTCTCTTGTGGCTGAGCATTGGCGCTAGGGCTTTGGGCTTCCATAGTTGCAGCACATGGGGTCTAGAGCACAAGCGCAGTAGTTGGGGTGCACGGGATTAGTAGCCCTGCAGCGTGTCAGACCTTCCCAGACCAGGGATCGAAGCTGTGTCTCCTGCCTTGGGAGGTGGGTTCTATGCCACTGAGCCAACAGGGAAGCCCTGAGATACTTTCAATAGTCACTGTGGAGGGAGTACTTTTGGTATCTAGTGAGTAAAGGTCAGGAATGATCCTGAACATTCTTCAGTGCCCAGGACAGATCCTGCAACAAAGAATTTTCTGACCCAACATGTCAACAATGCTAAGCCTGCAACATACCGCCCAAGGGACATTTTCTCTTCTGTAGCCAGCCAGCGAAACAGGCAAGAGACAGACTCAATAGGATACAACTGTTCTCTATTCTGTGACTCTCCTTCCTTAGCCTGGAAACATTAGTCACTGCTTTCTGCCTAAATGTAAGAGGGCCAGAGAAACGAGTCCTAGGAGGCAGCTGCTTCCAGAAACACCTCGTCTTTGCTCATAACTGTCGACTTGTGGCAATGGCAAGACTGGAAGTATATGTTTGCCTGACTGCTCGCAACAGTGTTGAATCAGTGCTGTTGTTTAGTCGCTATGACGTGCTTGATTCTTTAGCAAACCGGTGGATTGAAGAATCACGAGAAGCGAATAAAATCAATAGTACAGAAGTCCAGTCGCTACCTTCTCCACGGGCTCCAGGTCATCTGTCTGGTGTTCTCGTCATTAGGCGCTGCAAGCACAGCACAGCCAGATTTTCCCACTACAAGTCTCTCTCACCTTCCCCTTTTCAGCAATTAATAACACCATCTTATTCCTCACTGTTGTGTATCCTCATCCAATTGTTTAGCTCCACCTCTAAGCCATATACCTACAAGGATCACTGTAACAGAGCAGAACAAGCCTAACTCTATATTGGATCGATCTCTTCAGCGCTAGCCTTTGTGCTTTGTGGCCTATGTTTATCATAACATGTGTCCTTCCTTTCCCCCTCCCTTCCGAACCTCTATCCTCTTTTTCTCTGATATACTCAAGCTGTCGACTCACCTTCACGAAACAACCAAAACTGCTCTATGCTTTTGGAAACTGCCATGGTCCCAAAGTCAGATTCCCAGCCTAGAGCATCCCTTGCAGATTCCTGAAGCATCCTGGACGGAAAACCTGGCTGCTTCCCTGGACTGAGATGCTGCTTAGCACACACATGGCTAGCACCCACCTCTCCTTGGATGCCCTCTTTCATCATTCTCCACTGTCTTTTCCAGATTAATTTCTCCATTTCTTCCATGAAGAGCTAGTTATGAAGCACTGAACGGAGCTTTAAAATGGGTCCAACAGAGGCAGATCGAGTCTGTTGCCGATGAAGCCACAGGGCCCACAGTCACGGAGTTCCATAAACTTTGCAAAAATGAAATATTTTAACTCAGGTCAGTTAAGACTATCTCGCCCGCTCTGACGGCCCTGTCTTCATACTAATCCTTGTACAGGTTGGCTTCAAGCGGCCCCAGACTTTGGGACTTTTGCTGAGGCAAAGGTGAGTTGGAGATAGATTCAGTTTGGGTTCAATGGGATGTACTTATACGGTTCCCAGTTTGCCTCTGTATAAAATGGTGAGGGGCTTCCCTGCTTCCTCAAACCTTTGTTGGCAATGGCAAGACTGGAAGTATATGTTTGCCTGACTGCTCGCAACAGTGTTGAATCAGTGCTGTTGTTTAGTCGCTATGACGTGCTTGATTCTTTAGCAAACCGGTGGATTGAAGAATCACGAGAAGCGAATAAAATCAATAGTACAGAAGTCCAGTCGCTACCTTCTCCACGGGCTCCAGGTCATCTGTCTGGTGTTCTCGTCATTAGGCGCTGCAAGCACAGCACAGCCAGATTTTCCCACTACAAGTCTCTCTCACCTTCCCCTTTTCAGCAATTAATAACACCATCTTATTCCTCACTGTTGTGTATCCTCATCCAATTGTTTAGCTCCACCTCTAAGCCATATACCTACAAGGATCACTGTAACAGAGCAGAACAAGCCTAACTCTATATTGGATCGATCTCTTCAGCGCTAGCCTTTGTGCTTTGTGGCCTATGTTTATCATAACATGTGTCCTTCCTTTCCCCCTCCCTTCCGAACCTCTATCCTCTTTTTCTCTGATATACTCAAGCTGTCGACTCACCTTCACGAAACAACCAAAACTGCTCTATGCTTTTGGAAACTGCCATGGTCCCAAAGTCAGATTCCCAGCCTAGAGCATCCCTTGCAGATTCCTGAAGCATCCTGGACGGAAAACCTGGCTGCTTCCCTGGACTGAGATGCTGCTTAGCACACACATGGCTAGCACCCACCTCTCCTTGGATGCCCTCTTTCATCATTCTCCACTGTCTTTTCCAGATTAATTTCTCCATTTCTTCCATGAAGAGCTAGTTATGAAGCACTGAACGGAGCTTTAAAATGGGTCCAACAGAGGCAGATCGAGTCTGTTGCCGATGAAGCCACAGGGCCCACAGTCACGGGAGTTCCATAAACTTTGCAAAAATGAAATATTTTAACTCAGGTCAGTTAAGACTATCTCGTCTGCTCTGACGGCCCTGTCTTCATACTAATCCTTGTACAGGTTGGCTTCAAGCGGCCCCAGACTTTGGGACTTTTGCTGAGGCAAAGGTGAGTTGGAGATAGATTCAGTTTGGGTTCAATGGGATGTACTTATACGGTTCCCAGTTTGCCTCTGTATAAAATGGTGAGGGGGCTTCCCTGCTTCCTCAGCGATAAAGAATCCGCCTGCAGTGCAGGAGACCTGGGTTCGATTCCTGGATCAGGAAGATCCCCTAAAGAAGGAAATAGCAACTCCTCCAGTCTTCTTGCCTGGGGAATCCCATGGACAGAGGAGCCTGGGTCACAGAGTCCGACATGATTGGAGCCACTCACACACACATCATTAAGCTACGGCAGTGTCAGAGTTTCTTCTAGAAATGTTCCTAGAGCCTATTGTGCCAACTCATCCATCACTGTGATAGGAAGGCACACAGTCGGGTGTCAGACCACGATATAAATAAGCTGTGCAGTCTCTCCTGTGAATCTACAGAAAATAGAGATCACAGCAGTTTGCAATTATGGAGCTGAAGCTGGTCTGTGGGAATTCCTCCAACCATCAGCCATGTACCATTGCAAGCAGAGACTTTGATACTCATGGATGTCTCGTCAGAAAGGAAATTCTCACTGTGCCTGTGGGGCACAGACTTCTAGGAGTGCTATAAATAGCAAATCTGTCCCTGTGAATGGATAGGTTGTTTACACATTCCAACTATTTAATTTAAAATTGAAAAAAGCTTTGAGCAATCATGTTAGAGGATAGACTGAATTATCCTTCTATTGTTTTTCTATAAAATTATTGTCATGTGAAAAGATGATCAAAGAGTATGTAGGTAGGCAAAAAAAAAAGTGTAGGGAAAACAGTATTATACAGTTGTACTAGGCAGCTAATAAAAACAGTACGGGATTTTTCTGATTTTTGTCAGTGTTTGTATACCACAAACACTGACGGAGCTTTAAAATGGGTCCAACAGAGGCAGATCGAGTCTGTTGCCGATGAAGCCACAGGGCCCACAGTCACGGGAGTTCCATAAACTTTGCAAAAATGAAATATTTTAACTCAGGTCAGTTAAGACTATCTCGTCTGCTCTGACGGCCCTGTCTTCATACTAATCCTTGTACAGGTTGGCTTCAAGCGGCCCCAGACTTTGGGACTTTTGCTGAGGCAAAGGTGAGTTGGAGATAGATTCAGTTTGGGTTCAATGGGATGTACTTATACGGTTCCCAGTTTGCCTCTGTATAAAATGGTGAGGGGGCTTCCCTGCTTCCTCAGCGATAAAGAATCCGCCTGCAGTGCAGGAGACCTGGGTTCGATTCCTGGATCAGGAAGATCCCCTAAAGAAGGAAATAGCAACTCCCTCCAGTCTTCTTGCCTGGGGAATCCCATGGACAGAGGAGCCTGGGTCACAGAGTCCGACATGATTGGAGCCACTCACACACACATCATTAAGCTACGGCAGTGTCAGAGTTTCTTCTAGAAATGTTCCTAGAGCCTATTGTGCCAACTCATCCATCACTGTGATAGGAAGGCACACAGTCGGGTGTCAGACCACGATATAAATAAGCTGTGCAGTCTCTCCTGTGAATCTACAGAAAATAGAGATCACAGCAGTTTGCAATTATGGAGCTGAAGCTGGTCTGTGGGAATTCCTCCAACCATCAGCCATGTACCATTGCAAGCAGAGACTTTGATACTCATGGATGTCTCGTCAGAAAGGAAATTCTCACTGTGCCTGTGGGGCACAGACTTCTAGGAGTGCTATAAATAGCAAATCTGTCCCTGTGAATGGATAGGTTGTTTACACATTCCAACTATTTAATTTAAAATTGAAAAAAGCTTTGAGCAATCATGTTAGAGGATAGACTGAATTATCCTTCTATTGTTTTTCTATAAAATTATTGTCATGTGAAAAGATGATCAAAGAGTATGTAGGTAGGCAAAAAAAAAAAGTGTAGGGAAAACAGTATTATACAGTTGTACTAGGCAGCTAATAAAAACAGTACGGGATTTTTCTGGATTTTTGTCAGTGTTTGTATACCACAAACACTGACAAGGATGTTAGTATTTTGCAATTTGCATTTATTTTTATTTCCATCGTAATTTTGAATAAATATTCAATTTTTAAAAAATGAAGCCCCTACAGTTGCTAAGCTTCAAACACCAGGAAACTGGGCTGATTCCTAGGTACAGGTACAGATAATATGCTTCTAATTATTCTGGAGCTTATGACAGACATTACGTGAGTCCTGTGTAGAAACAAGGCTTCCCATGTGGCTCAATGGTAAAGAGTCCACCTGTCAATACAGGACATGTAGGAGACGTGGGTTTGATCCCTGCATCAGGAAGATCCCTGGAGGAGGGCATGGCTACCCACTCCAGTATTCTTTCCTGGAGAATCCCATGGCCAGAGGAGCCTGGCAGACTACAGTCTATGGGGTCACAAAGAGTTGGACACGACTGAGCAACTAACACACACACACTCATGTAGGAAAAAAGGTAGGAAAAGAGTTGGAGAAATGACTAGAATATGCCCAACACTACCTCCATCTACCCATTCCCAATCCCTGTTATCTCTCCTAAAAACAATCCAACAATTTGGACTCCTGACGATTATGTTCTTGAGGGAAATGAAGAAACTGAATGGTCATGACCAGTTACAGACCAAGTTCCAGAGGCCTCCTCTTGCCCATTTGCCATCACTGTCACAAGAAAAGCACAAGAGGTGCTCAAGGAGACTCGCCATGGCGTCTTCTCAGGAAGAATGCTGACAGGCCCTGAGAGGGGAGCCACCTCGATCCTCCCAAGTCTGTTGCTCCAAGGGCCAAGGACATGAGTTGGGGGCTGGAGGACCTGGAGCACAGTCCTGTTGTGCTGTGAGTGAACGTTCTCCCTAGAAACACATGTCCTTCCTTCCTGCTACGCTCAGGCCACAGGAAGTACTCAACTGGTTCCCAACCATTCAGAGAACCTCTGACTTGGGTGAAACAAGTTTTACTAGAATTTGAACTTCAAATGGAGTACCATGCCACCCACCCCAGTCTTCCCCAAGAACTTCAAATTTCAGTATAGCAGCTAATAAAACAGTACGGGATTTTTCTGGATTTTTGTCAGTGTTTGTATACCACAAACACTGACAAGGATGTTAGTATTTTGCAATTTGCATTTATTTTTATTTCCATCGTAATTTTGAATAAATATTCAATTTTTAAAAAATGAAGCCCCTACAGTTGCTAAGCTTCAAACACCAGGAAACTGGGCTGATTCCTAGGTACAGGTACAGATAATATGCTTCTAATTATTCTGGAGCTTATGACAGACATTACGTGAGTCCTGTGTAGAAACAAGGCTTCCCATGTGGCTCAATGGTAAAGAGTCCACCTGTCAATACAGGACATGTAGGAGACGTGGGTTTGATCCCTGCATCAGGAAGATCCCCTGGAGGAGGGCATGGCTACCCACTCCAGTATTCTTTCCTGGAGAATCCCATGGCCAGAGGAGCCTGGCAGACTACAGTCTATGGGGTCACAAAGAGTTGGACACGACTGAGCAACTAACACACACACACTCATGTAGGAAAAAAGGTAGGAAAAGAGTTGGAGAAATGACTAGAATATGCCCAACACTACCTCCATCTACCCATTCCCAATCCCTGTTATCTCTCCTAAAAACAATCCAACAATTTGGACTCCTGACGATTATGTTCTTGAGGGAAATGAAGAAGCTGAATGGTCATGACCAGTTACAGACCAAGTTCCAGAGGCCTCCTCTTGCCCATTTGCCATCACTGTCACAAGAAAAGCACAAGAGGTGCTCAAGGAGACTCGCCATGGCGTCTTCTCAGGAAGAATGCTGACAGGCCCTGAGAGGGGAGCCACCTCGATCCTCCCAAGTCTGTTGCTCCAAGGGCCAAGGACATGAGTTGGGGGCTGGAGGACCTGGAGCACAGTCCTGTTGTGCTGTGAGTGAACGTTCTCCCTAGAAACACATGTCCTTCCTTCCTGCTACGCTCAGGCCACAGGAAGTACTCAACTGGTTCCCAACCATTCAGAGAACCTCTGACTTGGGTGAAACAAGTTTTACTAGAATTTGAACTTCAAATGGAGTACCATGCCACCCACCCCCAGTCTTCCCCAATGCCTAGACCTGTTTACAAAGGATTCATGAAATGGAACCAGCCCATCAACTGAGGTTACCATCCCATAGGCTACAGTCCGTGGGGTCCCGAAGAGTTAGACGTCACAGAGCAACTAACAGAGCAAACTGAAGCACGTCCTGGTGTTCCTACAAAAATTAACCAGAAATGTAAAGGAATTAGGATGGGAACAGTTGATGCAAGAGTCAGCCATTAATCATTTACAACAGAGCCGGTAACCTTTTCATTGAAGGTAACAGATATAATTAAACAGCCTCTTGCAGAATGAGTGTTGAAACTGACATTCTCTTGACCTGACTCATGGCTGTTCCACCTGCTTTCTGGGCCCCTCCTGGCGCAGTGGAGAGAACAGGGTGCCTTCTACAACAAAGTCTGGGAAATCCCTGCCTCAGGCCTGCCTTGGAACCCGCTGCCAGTATTTTCCTTTGTCACTTATTGTTTGTGGGCCAGGAAAGCCTGCAAGCAAGTACTTGAACTGGGTGGATGGAAAGCTGTAGGGCTCGAATAGCGCCTTGGACCCTAGGGGAGGGGCAGAGGTCTGATCACAGCAAGCAGCCGCAGTGCTCCCCAAAGCTGTCATTATGGTCTTACTGGAGCCCCTGGAATCTTGTTGGCTTCCTGTCTCAAATTTCTGGAGGGGTACCACCCAGGACAATTATTACAGGCAATCATGTCACAGCGAGATGGGCCAGCCTTATGTTTATTGTTTCATTTGGGTTGTACCATCTTCAGTATCATTAAGCCCACAGCAAGGCAATTTTTTATTCTCAGGAAGAATGCTGACAGGCCCTGAGAGGGAGCCACCTCGATCCTCCCAAGTCTGTTGCTCCAAGGGCCAAGGACATGAGTTGGGGGCTGGAGGACCTGGAGCACAGTCCTGTTGTGCTGTGAGTGAACGTTCTCCCTAGAAACACATGTCCTTCCTTCCTGCTACGCTCAGGCCACAGGAAGTACTCAACTGGTTCCCAACCATTCAGAGAACCTCTGACTTGGGTGAAACAAGTTTTACTAGAATTTGAACTTCAAATGGAGTACCATGCCACCCACCCCCAGTCTTCCCCAATGCCTAGACCTGTTTACAAAGGATTCATGAAATGGAACCAGCCCATCAACTGAGGTTACCATCCCATAGGCTACAGTCCGTGGGGTCCCAAAGAGTTAGACGTGACTGAGCAACTAACAGAGCAAAATGAAGCACGTCCTGGTGTTCCTACAAAAATTAACCAGAAATGTAAAGGAATTAGGATGGGAACAGTTGATGCAAGAGTCAGCCATTAATCATTTACAACAGAGCCGGTAACCTTTTCATTGAAGGTAACAGATATAATTAAACAGCCTCTTGCAGAATGAGTGTTGAAACTGACATTCTCTTGACCTGACTCATGGCTGTTCCACCTGCTTTCTGGGCCCCTCCTGGCGCAGTGGAGAGAACAGGGTGCCTTCTACAACAAAGTCTGGGAAATCCCTGCCTCAGGCCTGCCTTGGAACCCGCTGCCAGTATTTTCCTTTGTCACTTATTGTTTGTGGGCCAGGAAAGCCTGCAAGCAAGTACTTGAACTGGGTGGATGGAAAGCTGTAGGGCTCGAATAGCGCCTTGGACCCTAGGGGAGGGGCAGAGGTCTGATCACAGCAAGCAGCCGCAGTGCTCCCCAAAGCTGTCATTATGGTCTTACTGGAGCCCCTGGAATCTTGTTGGCTTCCTGTCTCAAATTTCTGGAGGGGTACCACCCAGGACAATTATTACAGGCAATCATGTCACAGCGAGATGGGCCAGCCTTATGTTTATTGTTTCATTTGGGTTGTACCATCTTCAGTATCATTAAGCCCACAGCAAGTCTGGCTTTGCAAATGTCTTCTTATATGTAGCCATCCTCTGAGTCCCTGCTTTGGGGACCCCTGTGCCCCCACATCTCCTGATCCCCAGGCTTCCCCTGTGAAGCGACAGACTTCAAGATGACCGAGTTAATGACTTGGCTTAATTCAGACCCCGTGTTTCTTTTAAGTCTAAAATCCTTTGAATCTGTACGGAAAGGAGAAGGAAGTGAAACTGGATAGTCTAGATAATTTGTAGTGCAAGCCAAGATTTATGAGGGGAATTATGGCCCAGAGCTTGGTTCTGAGTGTCTTTGGATCCTGGGAGCCACCTGCTCCTCGTGACTGAACACGTGTGTATCTCCTGGCTGTGTGGGCCCAGGAGGTGGGGCCATCTTCAGCCTCCCAGAGTGCAGGAAAAGAAAGCATGCAAAGATCCCAAGAGACCAGGGCCTTGGCCCTGGGAGCCAGAGGGCATTGGCACGCAAGGCAATTAAGACGTGGCTCTTCGCCATGAAAAGGAAGACTCTCTGGCATCAGAGGAGGAAGCCAAAGAAGAGGAATCAGAGAAGGAACCCCAGGATCTGATAAACAGCCCCGGAGAGGGCAGGTCCTGGGGATCCAGGGTGGCCTCCAGCCCTCCCCCGGGTTGTGTCTGGCCCCTCCCTTTGCCAAACAGGCAGCCTTTCGCGTGGGGCCATTTTTGGTGCCACAAATAAGAATTAGATTCTACTTCAGTCCAGCCCTACTAAAATTACTTCTGAGACATTCAAAGACAGGAGCAGGAGAAAACTGAAATTCTACCATTCTTTGCTACACCCACAGACACACATGCACACTCACACAAACTGCTTTATGAATACTCAGCAAAAATTCATGGAACACACCAGTAATAATACTTGCCATATAGTAGATGCTATCACTGACTCCATGGGCATGAGTTTGAGAGAGATGTTGAAGGACGGGGAAGCCTGGTGTGCTGCAGTCTGTGGGGTCGCAAAGAGTCAGACATAACTGAGCGACTGAACAAAACAAAGTAAATGCTATAGAAGGACCCTTTTTTGTCACCAGGCCCTTATGTTTATTGTTTCATTTGTACCATCTTCAGTATCATTAAGCCCACAGCAAGTCTGGCTTTGCAAATGTCTTCTTATATGTAGCCATCCTCTGAGTCCCTGCTTTGGGGACCCCTGTGCCCCCACATCTCCTGATCCCCAGGCTTCCCCTGTGAAGCGACAGACTTCAAGATGACCGAGTTAATGACTTGGCTTAATTCAGACCCCGTGTTTCTTTTAAGTCTAAAATCCTTTGAATCTGTACGGAAAGGAGAAGGAAGTGAAACTGGATAGTCTAGATAATTTGTAGTGCAAGCCAAGATTTATGAGGGGAATTATGGCCCAGAGCTTGGTTCTGAGTGTCTTTGGATCCTGGGAGCCACCTGCTCCTCGTGACTGAACACGTGTGTATCTCCTGGCTGTGTGGGCCCAGGAGGTGGGGCCATCTTCAGCCTCCCAGAGTGCAGGAAAAGAAAGCATGCAAAGATCCCAAGAGACCAGGGCCTTGGCCCTGGGAGCCAGAGGGCATTGGCACGCAAGGCAATTAAGACGTGGCTCTTCGCCATGAAAAGGAAGACTCTCTGGCATCAGAGGAGGAAGCCAAAGAAGAGGAATCAGAGAAGGAACCCCAGGATCTGATAAACAGCCCCGGAGAGGGCAGGTCCTGGGGATCCAGGGTGGCCTCCAGCCCTCCCCCGGGTTGTGTCTGGCCCCTCCCTTTGCCAAACAGGCAGCCTTTCGCGTGGGGCCATTTTTGGTGCCACAAATAAGAATTAGATTCTACTTCGGTCCAGCCCTACTAAAATTACTTCTGAGACATTCAAAGACAGGAGCAGGAGAAAACTGAAATTCTACCATTCTTTGCTACACCCACAGACACACATGCACACTCACACAAACTGCTTTATGAATACTCAGCAAAAATTCATGGAACACACCAGTAATAATACTTGCCATATAGTAGATGCTATCACTGACTCCATGGGCATGAGTTTGAGAGAGATGTTGAAGGACGGGGAAGCCTGGTGTGCTGCAGTCTGTGGGGTCGCAAAGAGTCAGACATAACTGAGCGACTGAACAAAACAAAGTAAATGCTATAGAAGTGTTGTTTGATTCCCTACTTTAATTATAAAGTTATTATTATACCATTTGTTTTTAAAGAGTATATGTATTTATTTTGCTGTCAGACTTGGGCTTCCCTTATAACTCAGCTGGTAAAGAATCCACCTGCAATCAAGAGACCCCGGTTCGATTCCTGGATCTGGAAGATCCCCTGGAGGAGGGATAAGCTACTCACTCTAGTATTCTTGGGTTCCCCTGGTGGTTCAGATGGTAAAGAATCTGCTTGCAATGTGGGACACCTAGGTTTAATCCTTGGGTTGGGAAGATTCCCTGGAGAAGGAAAATGCTCCACTCCAGTATTCTTGCCTGGAGAATTCCATGGCTCATCCATGGGCTGCAAAGAGTTGGACATGACTGAGTGACTTTTACTTTTTCAGACTGTAAGTGCAGAGTATGGCCTTGGTTGCTCCACAGCATGTGGGATCTCAGTTCCCTGACCAGGGATCAAACCCATACTCCCTGAACTGCAAGGCAGGACCACCAGGAAAGTCCCATTATTATATCCTGACTTTGTTTTCAAACAGCTGATTTAAACAGGAAAAAATAGCTAAGAAAATCACTGTCATATTCTTGTTTTTCTAGGGCACCACTTCTGAGTAGGTAAAGCCATGAGCTAAAGGAAACAAAGTACCTCAGGTTAAACCACCCTCCCCTTGTGGGGGCTGAGGGTGGGCAGCTGCAAACAGGTGGCAGGAGGAATAAGTCTGGTTGATGGCTCGTATCTAAGGACTGCTGTTTGCCTGGTTCTCCCCTGGAGGGGAAAGAGCCAGAGAGACTGGAGACCCAGCTCTTAACCACTCACCCGTGAGCCCCCTTGCTGTGAAAATTACTGAGTATCTCCAAGCCACCATTTCCTCTTTTACAAATGGATATGATTACACTACCTCCCAGGGAGAACGAGAAGACCAAGGGACTACATACTGGTCAAACGGCTTCTGCTTCTCACCGTATTGGAAATGTTCTGTTAGCTGAAGTTTCTCATCCCATGGATCTACACTCAGTTAGCTTGAATGTAAATGAACAGATATATAATCAGTTATAATTAGCATTCATACCCAACTAGAGAGCAGGAACCCTTCTCAGTAAGGCATCTCAAGACTTCCCTGGTGGCTCAGACTGTAAAAAAAAAATCTGCCTGTGGACTTCCTTGGTAGTTCAGTGGATAAAGAGTCCACCTTGCAGTGCAGGGGGGCACTGGTTCAATCCCTGGCCCAAGAAGATTCCATGTGTCGTGGAGAGGCTGGACCAGTGTGTCCAATTACGAGCCAGCATTCTGAAGCGCATGTGCCCAGAGCCGGTGCTCTGCAAGGAGAGAGGCCACTGCAATGGAAGGCCCACAGAGGCCAAAGAAGAATAAATTAATTAAGAAGAATCAATAAAAGAGGCCAAAATTAAAAAAAAAAAAATCTGCCTGCAACGCAGGAGACCTGAGTTCAGTCCCAGGGTTTGGAAGACCCCCTGGAGGAGGGAATGGCAACCGACTCCTGTATTCTTGCCTGGAGAATCTCATGGATGGAGAGACCTGGTGGGCTACAGTCCATGGGGCCACAAAGAGTCGGACAGACTGAGGAACACAGACTTCACTTAAGATACATCCCCTTTATCTCTATGACAACTGTTGATCCAAAATTCATTTTCTCTCAGTAAAAAGAGGATGATCTCATAGGGTTGTTAGAAAATAATTATTGTTATTCAGTTAGCGCAATTCTTGTACCTCTATAGGAAAAATATTTTGAATGTGAGCCATCATCATCATCATTATCATCATTAGCCTCATCTTTATAATGCAATCATGCTCTTCGAAAATTGGTTCTCAGAAGATGCCCTTCAAAATCACCTCCAGCAGTTTCTCTGTGTACCAGAAGATGCGTTCTCTGAATCATCCTGACTTTTGGCAGAGGGATGACTACTTTCAAGCGTAGGTTTACACACAAACAAAACAAAACAAAACCTAATCCCCCGATGATGCAAAAGTCATTTAGTTTACAACCACTTCCTCAGAACCACTTGAAACCTGTCCAAGTGTAGTTTTACCATGTAATTATCCAATGTCACTCAGGCAGGAGCTTTTAAGGAGTTAATTGTCCTCAGGCAGGTCTGAAGTTTCTCATCCCATGGATCTACACTCAGTTAGCTTGAATGTAAATGAACAGATATATAATCAGTTATAATTAGCATTCATACCCAACTAGAGAGCAGGAACCCTTCTCAGTAAGGCATCTCAAGACTTCCCTGGTGGCTCAGACTGTAAAAAAAAAATCTGCCTGTGGACTTCCTTGGTAGTTCAGTGGATAAAGAGTCCACCTTGCAGTGCAGGGGGGCACTGGTTCAATCCCTGGCCCAAGAAGATTCCATGTGTCGTGGAGAGGCTGGACCAGTGTGTCCAATTACGAGCCAGCATTCTGAAGCGCATGTGCCCAGAGCCGGTGCTCTGCAAGGAGAGAGGCCACTGCAATGGAAGGCCCACAGAGGCCAAAGAAGAATAAATTAATTAAGAAGAATCAATAAAAGAGGCCAAAATTAAAAAAAAAAAAAATCTGCCTGCAACGCAGGAGACCTGAGTTCAGTCCCAGGGTTTGGAAGACCCCCTGGAGGAGGGAATGGCAACCGACTCCTGTATTCTTGCCTGGAGAATCTCATGGATGGAGAGACCTGGTGGGCTACAGTCCATGGGGCCACAAAGAGTCGGACAGACTGAGGAACACAGACTTCACTTAAGATACATCCCCTTTATCTCTATGACAACTGTTGATCCAAAATTCATTTTCTCTCAGTAAAAAGAGGATGATCTCATAGGGTTGTTAGAAAATAATTATTGTTATTCAGTTAGCGCAATTCTTGTACCTCTATAGGAAAAATATTTTGAATGTGAGCCATCATCATCATCATTATCATCATTAGCCTCATCTTTATAATGCAATCATGCTCTTCGAAAATTGGTTCTCAGAAGATGCCCTTCAAAATCACCTCCAGCAGTTTCTCTGTGTACCAGAAGATGCGTTCTCTGAATCATCCTGACTTTTGGCAGAGGGATGACTACTTTCAAGCGTAGGTTTACACACAAACAAAACAAAACAAAACCTAATCCCCCGATGATGCAAAAGTCATTTAGTTTACAACCACTTCCTCAGAACCACTTGAAACCTGTCCAAGTGTAGTTTTACCATGTAATTATCCAATGTCACTCAGGCAGGAGCTTTTAAGGAGTTAATTGTCCTCCACGGAGCCAGCTTATAAGTCTACATTCATGATGGAACCAACACAATCTCATTTTAACATTCATATTCTGCTTGTCTTTGGAGCTACTTAATGTGAAGTTTGGGTTTTCCTGGTGGCTCAGCTGGTAAAGAATCCACCTGTAATGTGGGAGACCTGGGTTTGATCCCTGGGGTGGGAAGATCCCTTGGAGAAGGGAAAGGCAACCCACTCCAGTGTTCTTGCCTGGAGAATTCCATGGACAGAGGAGTCCAGCAGGCTACAGTCGACAGGTGGCAAAGAGTCAAGACATGAATGAGCGACTTTCACGTCACTTCACTTCAAATGCAAAGTTTAGGCAGCACATAGAGGCCCAGATTGAGTTTGCCCTTGAAAATGGAAACTGGTAAAAACTAACAGGACTTCTTTGGATAGAGCATCCTCAGCATTGGTCTGTAAATAACCTACTGCTGGAATCATGATGGATGAGGTCAAACCCCCAACCTGAAAGCAATGATATAAAGAAAGGGACAACTCCCTTGGTAATGTAACCGGCCTAGCTTGAGGTGGTGGGGTGACACCTGGGGTCCTGTGCTCAGCAGATGGGGCTCTCTACCCACCAGGAAGAAGTGAATTAAGCACAGGGAGGATGGTTTCCCGGATTTGGCGTTGGTCTGGTTAACATCTCCCCCGAGGTTTTGCCATTAGCTTTGTTTTGATTCTCTGTTCCCTGAGAAACCTTCTGACTTCAGTCACCCCAGGTACCTTCATACCCAAAGGGGTGCCCTGAGTTATGGAACTGAATATTTCAGTTACTGGAGTGAGAGTGCCTATCACCATGGAGGAATACATGTGTTTTGCAGCGTAGAAATCAATTATCCGTGAGTTCAGCGTGATTCAGTCCGTCTGGAGCTGCTAAGATCCAGGCAAGAAAAACAGAGGCAGCACTGCACTGACGTGTGTACGCTACCCTGTGTCAAGCAGAGAGCTAGTGGAAGCCACTGTGGAACACGGGGAGCCCAGCCTGGTGCTCTGTGATGACCTGAAGGGGAGGGATGGGAGGCAGGGTGGAGGGAGGCTCAAGAATGAGAGGATATATGTATGCATACAGCAGGTGCATTTTGTTTTATAGCAGAAACAAAAGCAAGATTGTAAAGCAATTATAATCCAATCATAAAATTGTGAAAATAAATACAACATGAATGTCCACTGAAAACAAGAAAAAGAGAGGTTCTGTATCGGAAAGCTGAGAAACAAACTCTCAGTGTTTTCTTAGATTCGATTGCACCTCAACTTCCAGAACAGAGGCCCATAACCTGCTTGGTGTGGTCACCGTGAGGCTTCATGATGTAACAGATGTTCATTGCTTGTATGTATGTCTGACATGACTTCACATATGGAAGTACTGAGAGTCGTGTCTGCTCTTCACGGTGCCCCCATAAGGCCTCCTCCACTGCGAGCCCCCTGTCAGAAGCACCCAATGAACACCTATCTGACACAGACGTTCTCACATGGTGTTCAAAGGACTTGCCTCTTCCAGCCACTGCACTCAGAGATTTCAAATTAAATCTGCATTGGTCTGTAAATAACCTACTGCTGGAATCATGATGGATGAGGTCAAACCCCAACCTGAAAGCAATGATATAAAGAAAGGGACAACTCCCTTGGTAATGTAACCGCCTAGCTTGAGGTGGTGGGGTGACACCTGGGGTCCTGTGCTCAGCAGATGGGGCTCTCTACCCACCAGGAAGAAGTGAATTAAGCACAGGGAGGATGGTTTCCCGGATTTGGCGTTGGTCTGGTTAACATCTCCCCCGAGGTTTTGCCATTAGCTTTGTTTTGATTCTCTGTTCCCTGAGAAACCTTCTGACTTCAGTCACCCCAGGTACCTTCATACCCAAAGGGGTGCCCTGAGTTATGGAACTGAATATTTCAGTTACTGGAGTGAGAGTGCCTATCACCATGGAGGAATACATGTGTTTTGCAGCGTAGAAATCAATTATCCGTGAGTTCAGCGTGATTCAGTCCGTCTGGAGCTGCTAAGATCCAGGCAAGAAAAACAGAGGCAGCACTGCACTGACGTGTGTACGCTACCCTGTGTCAAGCAGAGAGCTAGTGGAAGCCACTGTGGAACACGGGGAGCCCAGCCTGGTGCTCTGTGATGACCTGAAGGGGAGGGATGGGAGGCAGGGTGGAGGGAGGCTCAAGAATGAGAGGATATATGTATGCATACAGCAGGTGCATTTTGTTTTATAGCAGAAACAAAAGCAAGATTGTAAAGCAATTATAATCCAATCATAAAATTGTGAAAATAAATACAACATGAATGTCCACTGAAAACAAGAAAAAGAGAGGTTCTGTATCGGAAAGCTGAGAAACAAACTCTCAGTGTTTTCTTAGATTCGATTGCACCTCAACTTCCAGAACAGAGGCCCATAACCTGCTTGGTGTGGTCACCGTGAGGCTTCATGATGTAACAGATGTTCATTGCTTGTATGTATGTCTGACATGACTTCACATATGGAAGTACTGAGAGTCGTGTCTGCTCTTCACGGTGCCCCCATAAGGCCTCCTCCACTGCGAGCCCCCTGTCAGAAGCACCCAATGAACACCTATCTGACACAGACGTTCTCACATGGTGTTCAAAGGACTTGCCTCTTCCAGCCACTGCACTCAGAGATTTCAAATTAAATCTGCACGGGCTCTGTGGGTGTGTGATCTGTGCCTCTGTACAGGGTTTAACTCTTGACTTACCATCTTGAAGTTCTTAATAACGTTTTCAAATGAAACTCTACATTTTAATTCTGCACTGGTCCTGCAAAATCAAATTTATGCAGCCAATCTTAGCTCCATGTGACCAAGGATAAACCAAGTGGTTTTGCGTGAGCCTCTTCCACTCCAGCAACCCCATCCGTGTCCTGTGGATGTTGTGGAGACATCCTGCTGTGTGAGCAGGGTAGCATGGATGCAGGCACAGGTTTTGCAAATGAGCTTCTCAAGTATGTAGTGATGTGTCCAGTGTACACATCTCTCAGGGTCTCAGGAGGCTCAAGGAAAACCAAGAGATTCCCGGTCAGCTTCCAATCCTTCCCATCACCCCTGTGTGTGTGCGCATGCTCAGTCACGTCAGATTCTCTGTCCATGGGATTTCCCAGCCAAGAATACTAGAGTGGGTTGCCACTTCCTTCTCCAGGGGATCTTCCTGATGCGGGGATTGAATCCACATCTCTGGCATCTCCTGCATTGGTAGGTGTGCTCTTTACCACGACCCCACCTGGGAAACCACCTCCACCCCCTGACAAATAACAAATACACTTGGTAATTCATTGTGCAGTGATTTGAGTTACGCAGAGAGACAGGGAAAGAAGAGTGGATTTCGGCACAGGGAGGGCCGCCAGAGCAGCTGATCACTGCTAGAAAAGTGGGGGCACAGTCGTTTTGGCTGGGAGCCCCCAGTGGTGATTCCTCAGGTGGGGGGCGGGGGGTTGGAGGGGTTCGGGGAGGAAATGACTGCCTCAGACACGCAGCGGAAGCGAGGTCGCCTCACTGTTGACATCGTGTCAATCACAGGAAGCCCAGGGGTGCTCCCTGGTGAACCAGAAGCCTGTCTGAGTATCCCTGCAAGATTCTCCCAGGAACTGCTCATTTGGGTGGGATGTCCAGTAAATTCAGCGGCGAGAATGAGAGGCTGAGCATTTTAGGGCAGTACTGAAGACTGTCCCTCCTTTATTTCTAGGATGGAGCGGAGTGGCCCAAGGGAAAATGTCTTCAAATCATCCTCCTTTTCTCACAAGTTTGAAATCTGTTCACGCAGAGAGTCTTGACTTCGACCCTGGAAGACAAGACTTGGTAGCCAAGACCTCATCGCTCCATTCCCCGGCGAGTCCCTGTCGTCTTCCGTTTTCCCCATCCGTGCCCCTGAAGGACCCTGTACCTTACCAACAGTTTCCAGCAGCACAGATGAGTGGACACGCTTGCTGAAACGCTGCCTCAAGCCCCCTTACAGAGAAAGCCATCTAAGTGTTCCCCGTGCTCCGTCCTTTCCTTGCACACTGTGGTTCACTTCATTCTGATCTGAGAATCTAGAAATGCAGCACAAGACATTTCTAAATTGGGAATCTGTCATCCCCGGGGCGGGAGAGCAGTCATGGCCCCAGAGAAAAATAGTTTTCTAGACGGCAGAGAAAACAATGGCTGGGAAAAGGTTTGTTTACGGCCAGTTCTCCCCACTGCCACTTACATAAGAGTCCGAGTTCTTGCTGAGACAGGCTGTCCTGCTCAGACGCGGGCTCGAGAGTTATGCTTCTTGGGATGATGACAGAAAACACTGTGGGAACCGCAGGGCTACGGCCAGTGACGCACTCCAGGAAGGGAACCTCAGTGGTATGTGGCGATCACCCGGCTCATATGACGGGATGGTTTCCTGGGGCAAGGGGTGGTGCCGTCTGCCAGAGGGGAAGGGCTCTGCGAGCAAGATGTGGCCAAAGAATGGGTCCTCATTTTTCACTTGGGGAAGACAAAACAGTGCACAGAACAGCGTGTGAGCACAAGGGGGCAAATCACAGGGGGGGGCCCGGGGGGGTTGAGGGGTTCGGGAGGAAATGACTGCCTCAGACACGCAGCGGAAGCGAGGTCGCCTCACTGTTGACATCGTGTCAATCACAGGAAGCCCAGGGGTGCTCCCTGGTGAACCAGAAGCCTGTCTGAGTATCCCTGCAAGATTCTCCCAGGAACTGCTCATTTGGGTGGGATGTCCAGTAAATTCAGCGGCGAGAATGAGAGGCTGAGCATTTTAGGGCAGTACTGAAGACTGTCCCTCCTTTATTTCTAGGATGGAGCGGAGTGGCCCAAGGGAAAATGTCTTCAAATCATCCTCCTTTTCTCACAAGTTTGAAATCTGTTCACGCAGAGAGTCTTGACTTCGACCCTGGAAGACAAGACTTGGTAGCCAAGACCTCATCGCTCCATTCCCCGGCGAGTCCCTGTCGTCTTCCGTTTTCCCCATCCGTGCCCCTGAAGGACCCTGTACCTTACCAACAGTTTCCAGCAGCACAGATGAGTGGACACGCTTGCTGAAACGCTGCCTCAAGCCCCCTTACAGAGAAAGCCATCTAAGTGTTCCCCGTGCTCCGTCCTTTCCTTGCACACTGTGGTTCACTTCATTCTGATCTGAGAATCTAGAAATGCAGCACAAGACATTTCTAAATTGGGAATCTGTCATCCCCGGGGCGGGAGAGCAGTCATGGCCCCAGAGAAAAATAGTTTTCTAGACGGCAGAGAAAACAATGGCTGGGAAAAGGTTTGTTTACGGCCAGTTCTCCCCACTGCCACTTACATAAGAGTCCGAGTTCTTGCTGAGACAGGCTGTCCTGCTCAGACGCGGGCTCGAGAGTTATGCTTCTTGGGATGATGACAGAAAACACTGTGGGAACCGCAGGGCTACGGCCAGTGACGCACTCCAGGAAGGGAACCTCAGTGGTATGTGGCGATCACCCGGCTCATATGACGGGATGGTTTCCTGGGGCAAGGGGTGGTGCCGTCTGCCAGAGGGGAAGGGCTCTGCGAGCAAGATGTGGCCAAAGAATGGGTCCTCATTTTTCACTTGGGGAAGACAAAACAGTGCACAGAACAGCGTGTGAGCACAAGGGAAGGGTCAAAAGTTCAGGTATATGCTGACCTTTCAGATCCATTCGGACTTTTGGACTGAAAGCTCCATAAATAAACACTATATCCAAATCTGGGAACACTTAAGATGTTTGGACAACATTGTGTACATTTAGTTCCACTGTTTACTGCAAAAAAAGTTATATATATATATATATATATGTATATGTGTGTGTGTGTGTATATATATATATATATAAAACTATAAAAATATATAAATCTCTTCATGTGAAAATAAACATGAAAAACTACCTCTGCCAGGAAAAAAAAAATTGCTAAAGCCTTAGACCAATTTTCTTCAAGGGTGCAGAGGACACATTGCCCACCCCCACAATGGTACTGAAAAACAGATGTGATGGCTGAGTTGTAGACCTGTAATCAAGCCTGAGAAACAGCCATAAGGCAGTCTAAACTATTCCCAGCAGCCTCCTTCCGAGGGAGATGCCACAGTCTTGTATAGACAGTTGCACGCTTTAAACGAATATTACATTGTTTTTTTGCCATATGTTTTAACTTAGTGTCTAGTTTAAACACGGGCCCATTCATCCCTGTTCCCTCCGTCATGAGTAATTGTCCATTTTGCTGCCTGCCATTCCTACCTGGGTGTGCAGTTTTCTCTGCAGGACACACCTAACTCTTAGCGTCTCTCGTCACAAATAAGGTGTCTGCTTGGTGCTTTGGGATGACAAGTTGAAACTAGCACAGACTAACACCCGCAGGAGATATTCACTCAGCATCTGTCGGTGGCATCATGTTTCTCTTTCTTTACTTCTAGACTCTTCTCTCTCTTCCCTCCCCCTCCCTTCAGGCTTAAGGGAATCTCTCTAAAGCTCTGATTTACAAACCAAGAGTACTATGTCTGCAAAGTAGAACAACATGCCCTTTGGGAACCAGAGTCTGCTCAAATCTATATGAGTTTGTGGCCATGATTTATTTTAAGTGAATTGAGGCCCAGAAGGGACAAAGAGAAAGGTGCCCCATGGGTCACACACGGCTCCCACCCAACTGCATTTCACTCAAGAGCCTTTATTTCCCACTGCATGACTTTCCACTCAGTCTACTGATTCTTCCCCAAATCATCATGGACACGTTGGACTCTGAGACAAATCCTTTTCGATCTTTAGTTTTCAGAATCTCTAGAAAACAGGGAAATGGAGAAAGCGAACTTAGGGGTTACTGATGGAAGAAACACATCTTGAGCCAGTTTAAGCCTAAGAAAGAAATTTGTTTGTATAACCAAATCATAAAAAAGGATGCTTCGATTGGGAGACTTGAAAATCCCCTTGGGCAACTCACTCGCTTCTCTTTTTGTGCCTTCCTGCTTCCATTTTCCCAGACCAGCTTCTCTAGGAGGCGGGGATGAGGACGTGGGCAAATCTCACCTCCTCACAGCTTAGGATCGGAGCCCATGGGTGGGCACTGCTTCCCTAAACCCCCATGGATTGGAATACAGTCCCTGATGGGTGATGCTGACTGGCCCACCCGCAGTGATTAAGGAAGTGAGGTATGTGATTGGCTCTCCTGGGTCATGTGTTCCATGGGACCAGAAGACAGGGTCTGTTACCCAAAGAGATGGAGGAGGGGTGCTAGGCAACAGCCACTATAGCGTCTGAGGAACAGAGAGCTCTGTGAGGCCAAGTCTACTGCCAATGACTGCTCCCTCAACTCTTGCACTGTATCCTCCCAGTCCTGTAAGTGTGCTGGTCCCTCAGCTGTGTCCGACGTGTTGTGACCCCATGGACTGTAGTCCACCAGGCTCCACTGTCCATGGGATCCTCCAGGCTGAGAATACTGGGATGGGTTGCCAGGCCCTTCTGCAGGGGATCTTCCTGACCCAGGGGTTGAACCCGTGACTCTTATGTCTCCTGCATTGTCAGGCAGGTTCTTTACCACTCTAGGGTATTTTCAAACTAACTTTTCTTGGGTCTCAGAGACTTAGAGAAATTGAGAAAACGAGACAGCATTGACCTTGGTTCTCATTTCCCTACTCCCTTCTGGAACACGTGAATATCTTAAGTTACGAGGCAAAGAGGTATTAAGGTTGCTATTAAGCTGATCCGACCGTAGGAAGAGCATCCCGGTGGACACACTGTAACCACAAGGGTCCTTTTAAAAAAAAACGGGGTTTCCCTGGTAGTCCAGTGGGTAAAGAGTCCACCTTGCAGTGCAAGGGGCACCGGTTCAATCCCTAGCCCAGGAAGATCCCATGTGCTGTGCAGCAGCTGGACCAGTGTGTCCAGTTAGGAGCCAGCGCTCTGGAGCACATGCGCCTAGAGCCAGTGCTCTGCAATAAGAGGCCACTGCAATGGAAAGGCCAAAGAATAAAAAGGATGAATGAAAATAAATAAATAAAAAACCAATAAAAAAAAAAAAAAGAGGCCAAAATTTAAAAAAAACACACATAAGTTTTACTTATTTCCTTGGTTGTATGAGGTCTTAGTCATGATGAGCAGGATCTTCTTTGTCTCATGTAGGAGCTTTCATTGTGGCACCCAGGTCCAGTAGTTGCAGTGTGTGGGCTCAGCTGCCCTGTGGCATGTAGAATCTTAGGTCTTTGACCAAGGATCAAACCCATGTGCCCTGCATTGCAAGAAGGATTCTTAACTACTGGGCCACCAGGGTAGTGCCGCCACTTGGGTCCTTAATAGTAGAAGAGGGAGACAAGAGAGGCAGGAGGGGTGACGCAACATGAGGACTCAACACCATTGCTGGCTTAAAAGATGGACTGAAGGGGCCATAAGCCAAAGAATGCAGGCAGCCTGTAGAAACTTGAAAAAGGCAAGAAAACAGATTCTCCTTTGAACCAAAAAAATCCTACTAACGCTCCTGCCCAGGGGTTGAACCCGTGACCCCCCCTTAGGGCCCTCCAGGCTGAGAATACTGGGATGGGTTGCCAGGCCCTTCTGCAGGGATCTTCCTGACCCAGGGGTTGAACCCGTGACTCTTATGTCTCCTGCATTGTCAGGCAGGTTCTTTACCACTCTAGGGTATTTTCAAACTAACTTTTCTTGGGTCTCAGAGACTTAGAGAAATTGAGAAAACGAGACAGCATTGACCTTGGTTCTCATTTCCCTACTCCCTTCTGGAACACGTGAATATCTTAAGTTACGAGGCAAAGAGGTATTAAGGTTGCTATTAAGCTGATCCGACCGTAGGAAGAGCATCCCGGTGGACACACTGTAACCACAAGGGTCCTTTTAAAAAAAAACGGGGTTTCCCTGGTAGTCCAGTGGGTAAAGAGTCCACCTTGCAGTGCAAGGGGCACCGGTTCAATCCCTAGCCCAGGAAGATCCCATGTGCTGTGCAGCAGCTGGACCAGTGTGTCCAGTTAGGAGCCAGCGCTCTGGAGCACATGCGCCTAGAGCCAGTGCTCTGCAATAAGAGGCCACTGCAATGGAAAGGCCAAAGAATAAAAAGGATGAATGAAAATAAATAAATAAAAACCAAAAAAAAAAAAAAAAAAGAGGCCAAAATTTAAAAAAAACACACATAAGTTTTACTTATTTCCTTGGTTGTATGAGGTCTTAGTCATGATGAGCAGGATCTTCTTTGTCTCATGTAGGAGCTTTCATTGTGGCACCCAGGTCCAGTAGTTGCAGTGTGTGGGCTCAGCTGCCCTGTGGCATGTAGAATCTTAGGTCTTTGACCAAGGATCAAACCCATGTGCCCTGCATTGCAAGAAGGATTCTTAACTACTGGGCCACCAGGGTAGTGCCGCCACTTGGGTCCTTAATAGTAGAAGAGGGAGACAAGAGAGGCAGGAGGGGTGACGCAACATGAGGACTCAACACCATTGCTGGCTTAAAAGATGGACTGAAGGGGCCATAAGCCAAAGAATGCAGGCAGCCTGTAGAAACTTGAAAAAGGCAAGAAAACAGATTCTCCTTTGAAGCCTTCAGGAAGGAATGAAATCCTACTAACGCTTGGATTTTAGCCCATTAGATCCACATCTGGCTTCTGATCTACAGAGCTGTCAGACAATCAATTTGTGTTGTTTAAGCCCTTAAGGACTTCCAAGGTGGTTCAGTGGTAAAGAATTCACCTGCCAGGAGAATCCTGCCACGACTCAGGAGACGTGGGTTTGATCCCTGGGTTGGAAGACTCCCTGGCGTAGGAAATGGCAATCCACTCCAGTATTCTTACCTGGGAAATCCATGGGCACAGGAACTTTGTGGGACCACAAATTGTCAAACACAGCTAAGTGAATGAGCACCACCACTCCCCCCCCACACACACCCCCCACACTGTCTGCACAAAGCTTAGTACAGTATCAGGCTCCACACAACAGCGGCTCAGTATTTGCTGAATGAACAAATGAATGAAGCATTCACACTTTTTGAGCAGGACCCTGCTATACTCCAAGATGAATTTAAGGAAGAGATGTAGGACCTTAATATGCAAAAGAGGTGGGAGGAGGTCAAGATGGAGTATCTGGAAACCAGCCAAGAGTCTGCCAAACTGATTCAGACAGAAGGGCCAAGCTGGGCTGTCAGCCGTGCAAACTGAAGGAAGCAGACCCATGCGGTCTCAGGACTTTTCCCTAAACCGTTCCAGCTGGGAGGATGTCATTTTCATTCATGCACATCTCCATGGAGGGAGCCCCACCCCCTCATGAATAAATCTAGGGCGACAGCCCCGATGGGCCGGGGCACACTGCACAAAATCCTCAGGCTGCAATTTAAACATCTCAAAGCCACATCATATTTTCAGCAGAAATGACCACTAATTTCTGCACAGTTATTCCCCCTGTAATCAGCGCTGGCTCTTGGTTCCCCCTGGCCTTCCCTAGACTCAACAACTCTAATTCCCCTAACTGCTTTCAGAGGGCCATTCATCGAGGCTTTTGATTATTTATGTTTTCCTCCTCTGATGGCTCTCTGGTTTCCCTCTCCCTGGAGTCAGTTACCTGCATTTTGCTTGACTCTTGCTCGTCTGACAGGCCTGCTGTTTTTCTCTAAGTAGTTGACAAGGAGGGAGGCTTGCCCTCGTGGGAGCATCGCAGTTCAGTTCCAAGTGGAGCCAGCCAAAAGCTCAGACTGTCCTTGCCTGGAGGACTCCTCACAGGATTCAGCAAGGAGCCCACCTCCAGACAGCGTCTAGCCCAGATCCCAGGGAGGACTCGCCATCTTCTTCCTCTTCATCATCCTCTTGAAGCCCCCCTATGTTTGTATCAGCCAAAGTCCATGCCTGCAGGGACAGATGTGTAATTGATGGCCTGTAGGCTATCAAAGTGCCATTGAGCAAACCCACAGCTCGGCAGCCACGCAGGTGCTTCCTGCAGCAGAGAGGGAAAGAAGTGTCTTTAGAAAGCCCCAAACGACGCTGCGCACGGATGTCAGCTTGACAAATGACTCTTAAGAAATAGCCCCGTTGTTCTCTGTTGTGGGATTCATCCCAGGCAATGCTGGGGTTGGGGGAGGAGGTGAGGCCCGGCTGTGGGCCCCACGTTGTCACTTGGGGCCACTCTTGGCTTGCCTCTTGGGAGAAGATAGGAAGGCACTTGTCTCGGTCACTTTGACCTTGCTTTCCGGGGGTTTTATTGAGTGAATTCTTAATCTGTGCTGATTCGGCGGGCGGTGCATTCAGTGGAGGATGGGAACTGTGGGGATGCTCTCTTTAAGCTTCTAGACATCGCTCTCCCTTTGACGTTAGGACCCCGCGCTTCCTGCAGTCAGAGCTCCAGAGACCACAGGCTCTTGGGAATAAGACCCCCTTTTATTTCTAAATTCTCAGTGCCTCAGAGAACTGGCTTGAGTGTTGGTCAGTGTTACATGGATAAGTGAAAAGATCCCAAGACCAAGAGTCATGATAGCTGACTTCTACTCTAGACTCTAAGGATAGGGGGCTGGGACTTCAGCCAGGCGCTCAAGGTTTCTGGGCCTCCATACCCTCCCCTGTAAAATGAGAAGGCAAGCTCTCATTGTCCTCAGACTCAGACCGGCAGAGGCTTCTAAAACTCCAAACCAGCTGCCACGACTCTTGGCCTTGGGATCTTTTCAACCATCCATTCATCATTTGACATTGGAGAACAATCGTAAGGTGAACAGAAGGCAACAACAATTGTCTTGCATACTCAGCAGCAAGAGCTGAAATCCAGATAAAATATGTATAATCATTTCGGGTAGTAGGTAGGCCTGGAGAGCCTCTCCAGTGACCCTAGAGGCAGGCACTGTGAGGAGCAAGTGGGCTGGTGTGCGACCTCGGGCCAGTGGCCAACAAAACACAGCATGGGCCACACCCCTGAGTTTACTGGGTGTTCTCTACAGAGGTGTCCCAGCCACCAGCCTATGACGAAAATTGCTCAATCTCGATGGCCTGTAGGCTATCAAAGTGCCATTGAGCAAACCCACAGCTCGGCAGCCACGCAGGTGCTTCCTGCAGCAGAGAGGGAAAGAAGTGTCTTTAGAAAGCCCCAAACGACGCTGCGCACGGATGTCAGCTTGACAAATGACTCTTAAGAAATAGCCCCGTTGTTCTCTGTTGTGGGATTCATCCCAGGCAATGCTGGGGTTGGGGGAGGAGGTGAGGCCCGGCTGTGGGCCCCACGTTGTCACTTGGGGCCACTCTTGGCTTGCCTCTTGGGAGAAGATAGGAAGGCACTTGTCTCGGTCACTTTGACCTTGCTTTCCGGGGGTTTTATTGAGTGAATTCTTAATCTGTGCTGATTCGGCGGGCGGTGCATTCAGTGGAGGATGGGAACTGTGGGGATGCTCTCTTTAAGCTTCTAGACATCGCTCTCCCTTTGACGTTAGGACCCCGCGCTTCCTGCAGTCAGAGCTCCAGAGACCACAGGCTCTTGGGAATAAGACCCCCTTTTATTTCTAAATTCTCAGTGCCTCAGAGAACTGGCTTGAGTGTTGGTCAGTGTTACATGGATAAGTGAAAAGATCCCAAGACCAAGAGTCATGATAGCTGACTTCTACTCTAGACTCTAAGGATAGGGGGCTGGGACTTCAGCCAGGCGCTCAAGGTTTCTGGGCCTCCATACCCTCCCCTGTAAAATGAGAAGGCAAGCTCTCATTGTCCTCAGACTCAGACCGGCAGAGGCTTCTAAAACTCCAAACCAGCTGCCACGACTCTTGGCCTTGGGATCTTTTCAACCATCCATTCATCATTTGACATTGGAGAACAATCGTAAGGTGAACAGAAGGCAACAACAATTGTCTTGCATACTCAGCAGCAAGAGCTGAAATCCAGATAAAATATGTATAATCATTTCGGGTAGTAGGTAGGCCTGGAGAGCCTCTCCAGTGACCCTAGAGGCAGGCACTGTGAGGAGCAAGTGGGCTGGTGTGCGACCTCGGGCCAGTGGCCAACAAAACACAGCATGGGCCACACCCCTGAGTTTACTGGGTGTTCTCTACAGAGGTGTCCCAGCCACCAGCCTATGACATGTACATCAATTATTTGGCTTCAGACTTCCCCTCAATGGTCCAACAGACAACAGTTTGCCAATGCAAGGGACATGGGTCCAATTCCTGATTTGGGACGATCCCATATGCTCCGGAGCAGCTAAATCCTTGATGTAGAGCCTGTGTTCCAAAACAAGAGAAGCTACTGCAACGAGAGGTCTGAGCATCACAAGGACTAGTATCCCAGGCATGCCACCCCTAGAGAAAGCCCACATGCAGAAAAGAAAGACCCAGTGCAGCCAAAATAAATACAAATACATAATTTTAAAAAATTCTTTGACTTATGGTGTTTCTCCAGTGAAGCAGCACAGCAACCCTGTAGCCTAGGGAAGGAAGTCCAGCAACAGAGGCAGAGCCAACACAAGATGGAGTTCGTGGTTTGTCATGAGATCCTGGGTATGCCCTCAGGAGACTGGCCAATGTGACCCAACACAGAGCCTGTTTCTCAAAGCAGTCATCATCTGATTGATTTCCCCAGGCCAGTAGATGTGTTCTGGGTGTGAAAGCCCACAATTTCCATCAATGGCAGCTTTGTTAGGATTCACAGGAAGCGAGACAAACTCGTTTGAAATCAAAGACTCAGAGAGGCTTGAATATTCTCTGAATTGAAAATGGTTACAACCTGAAGACTGAAACATTGAGTCAAAATGGTATATTTTTGGAAAGGCCTTTTAACAACTTGATTTAGTGGTCATGAGAGTTTTCAGGAGTTTGAACCACCCCAGTTTCCCCCCTGGGAATCATTTTTAGTTCTTAATATAGATTGCTGATGCACGTGACCACTGAGGTGCTTAGCACTGGTAGAGGTCAGCTAGATAGGACTCTGGCTTGCCCTTCATTTTTTCCCTTCCTTTGCGTAATGCATCCCGTTACTCTCCCACCTTGACTTGGCTTAGGCAGCGGCTATGGTCCGAATGTGCCCCTCTATAATTCACATGTTGAAATCCTTAATCCCAAGGATGATCGTATTCAGAAATGGAACCTCGGGCCAGTGGCAAACAAAACACAGCATGGGCCACACCCCTGAGTTTACTGGGTGTTCTCTACAGAGGTGTCCCAGCCACCAGCCTATGACATGTACATCAATTATTTGGCTTCAGACTTCCCCTCAATGGTCCAACAGACAACAGTTTGCCAATGCAAGGGACATGGGTCCAATTCCTGATTTGGGACGATCCCATATGCTCCGGAGCAGCTAAATCCTTGATGTAGAGCCTGTGTTCCAAAACAAGAGAAGCTACTGCAACGAGAGGTCTGAGCATCACAAGGACTAGTATCCCAGGCATGCCACCCCTAGAGAAAGCCCACATGCAGAAAAGAAAGACCCAGTGCAGCCAAAATAAATACAAATACATAATTTTAAAAAATTCTTTGACTTATGGTGTTTCTCCAGTGAAGCAGCACAGCAACCCTGTAGCCTAGGGAAGGAAGTCCAGCAACAGAGGCAGAGCCAACACAAGATGGAGTTCGTGGTTTGTCATGAGATCCTGGGTATGCCCTCAGGAGACTGGCCAATGTGACCCAACACAGAGCCTGTTTCTCAAAGCAGTCATCATCTGATTGATTTCCCCAGGCCAGTAGATGTGTTCTGGGTGTGAAAGCCCACAATTTCCATCAATGGCAGCTTTGTTAGGATTCACAGGAAGCGAGACAAACTCGTTTGAAATCAAAGACTCAGAGAGGCTTGAATATTCTCTGAATTGAAAATGGTTACAACCTGAAGACTGAAACATTGAGTCAAAATGGTATATTTTTGGAAAGGCCTTTTAACAACTTGATTTAGTGGTCATGAGAGTTTTCAGGAGTTTGAACCACCCCAGTTTCCCCCCTGGGAATCATTTTTAGTTCTTAATATAGATTGCTGATGCACGTGACCACTGAGGTGCTTAGCACTGGTAGAGGTCAGCTAGATAGGACTCTGGCTTGCCCTTCATTTTTTCCCTTCCTTTGCGTAATGCATCCCGTTACTCTCCCACCTTGACTTGGCTTAGGCAGCGGCTATGGTCCGAATGTGCCCCTCTATAATTCACATGTTGAAATCCTTAATCCCAAGGATGATCGTATTCAGAAATGGAACTTTGGGGAGGTGCTTAGATCATGAGAGTGGACCCCGAGAGACCCCGACACTCCTGAGACCCATCCACCACGTGAGGAGGGAATGAGAAGTCTGTGACCCAGAAGAGAGCCACAATGGAACCCGCCCCTGATGGCACGTTGATCTCGGACAGACAGCCAGTCTCCAGAACCATGGGCCATAAACGTTTACTGCTTATATGCCACCCAATCTGTAACATTTTATCATAGCAGCCCAAGCAGACAGACCGCACGTGGGACAGAAAGAGGCTTTGTTGCAGTTGTGGATCTTTGCCACAGTCTGGTAGCCTCTGGAGGACAGATAGATTTTTCGGCAGAACAAAGAAAAGAAAAAAACAAAAGAGAAGCTCTTACACTGAGACGTCAACGCGTGCGCATGCCTACACAAGCATACACACACACACACATGTGCGCGCGTGCACCTCCATCACTTATTATCTGGTGAACCTCCTTAAGTTAATAAACCTTTCTGAGCCTTGGTTTTCTTGATTATGACAGGAAAAAAATAAAAAGGAACAAGTCACAGTGTTGTTGCAAGAAGTGGTAGAAATAATACCTCTAAAGCACTTAGCATGACGCCTAGAATATTCTGAGTGCTCCACAACTGATAGATAATAGTCGTGCTACTAGTAAAAAAGACCACTTCTTTCCTGACAGAAAACCTTCAGCCCCTTAGCACTCTAGGAAATCAAGAGTGATGTCATTCGGGGTTTTCCATAGGGTTCACTATGAGGCAGAAGAACAATGTGAGTAAGTTAGAGGTTATCCATATCTATTGTTGCAAATTCCTGGATTAGAGATTATCCATATCTACTGTTACAAATTCCTGGATTAGAAACCATCTGCAGCTGCTTAAGTTTAAGGGGACTTGTCTTCTCATTTTATAGATGAAGCCCATGCAGCTCAGTTGGGCAAAGAATCTGCCTACAACGCAGAAGACAACAGCAGGCTCAAGCTCAATATCTAGGTCAGGGTTTCCCTGGTGGTCCAGTGGGTAAGGACACTGCCTTGCAGTGCAAGGGGCTCCAGTTCAATCCCTGGCCTGGGAAGATCCCATGTGCCGCGGAGCGGCTGGAGGGATGTGTCCAATTACCGAGCCGGAGCTCTGGAGCGCATGCGCCCAGAGCCGGTGCTCTGCGACAACAGAGACCACCGCAATGGGAGGCCCACGTGGGCCAAAGAACAATGACGGATGAAAATGGATAAATGAAAGACCAATAGAAGTGACCCTCCCACCCCCCTCCCCCCAAAATAAATAAATAAATAATTTTAAAATTAAAAAAATATATATAGGTCAGGCAGGTCCCCTGGAGAAGGAAAGGACAATCCACTTCAGGATTCTTGCCTAGAAAATCCCATGAACAGAGTGTGTGGTGGGCGACTGTCCATGGGATCACAAAAGGTCAGGCATGACTGGAGCGACTGAGCATGCACGGAAGCCCAGCGACATGGAGACTCTGACCCAAGTTTCTAAGACCGCAAACTGAGCCATCATGACTCTCGCTCTTGGGATCTTTTCACTTATCTATTCACCATTTGGCAAGCACTTAAATAAGCCAGTTCTTTGAGGATCCAGGCATGAGAAGAGGAAAGGAACCTCTGTCCTGATTGCAAGAAGCCTAGACAGCTGCCATCAAAAAGCATGGCCTCCACGTGCTCAGATAAATCGTACCTGTGGTTCTCATCCACTGCTGAATGCACCTTAACATTGAATCAGCCCAGGTCCAGAGAAGCAGGCTGCAGCGAGCAGCATACTGGACAGGGTGTCCACACTGAGAACTCGGCTTCAGGCTTTCATCCCTTCTGAGTCACCCTCTGTCTCTCTGATTATAATGGAGTTTTTGCTGTATTAGGCAAAGAGTCTTAATTAAATTGCAAGGGACCCAGAACTTCATAAACTTCATAATATATTTTTTCAATTGTATGTATTTATTTTTTTTGGTTGTGCTGGGTCCTTGTCGCTGTGCATGGGCTATCTCTGGTTATGGAGAGTTGAGGGGTTCCTCTCTAGTTGTGGTGCCTGGGGTTTCTCATTGCAGTGGCTTCTCTTATTGCAGAGCATGGGATTTAGGGCATGCGGGCTTCACTAGCTACAGTTCTTGGGCTCAACAGTTGTGGTACATGGGTTTAGTTGCTCCGTTGCATGTGGAATCTTCCCGGACTGGGGACTGAACTCTCATCCCCTGTACTGGCAGGCAGATTCTTATCCAGTGTACCCCCAGGGAGGTCCATCATAATCTTTAAAAAGTGTCAATATCTCTCAAACACCCTCCCACTCATACTTATTTGAGGGAAAACGAGAGACTTCAATGTTTGCGACTCTGGAACTCACAACAGAAAGTAAGTTTATGAAAACAAACCTCTACCACGAAGATCTAGCTACCAGTCTAGCGGTGTGAATTTTCATCCGTGGGACTTCAGAAGGTGAGGACGTCCTGAGATTTGTAGTTTGGGAGTCACCCCCAACTCAAATGCCAGCTCCCTGGGCACCGGGACCTGAGCTGGGTTTGTTCGCTGCTACATCTCTGCTGCCTAGATTAGTGGCCAGACTTCATAGCCAGTTAATAGTTATTATTGTTAGAACAATTTGTTTCATTCTGTAAATCTCATGAAAACAGTGCTGACTAATGCTAAATATTTTTGAGCATAGGTTTTCCCATTAATGGTTCTTTTCCTATATTCTCACAGAGGATTATCAGATAGTCAGCAATTTCATGTGCATGCATGCATGCTAAGTTGCTTCAGTCATGTCTGACTCTGTACGACCCTATGGACTGTAGCCTGCCAGGCTCTCTCTGTCCACGAGATTTATCTTAAAATTATTTTGGTCAAATCATGCTATTAAAAAAAAGTGCTAAAAGGATTTAGGGTTGTTTTGGTTTGATTGACTTTTGTTTAAAGGTCAGATATGCATGAGATGTTTTGGGTTTCCTAGATGGCTCAGTGGTAAAGAATCTGTCTGCCAATGCCAGAGACTCAGGTTCAATCCCTGGATCGGGAAGATCCCCTGGAGAAGGAAATGGCGACCTACTCCAGTATTCTTGCCTGAAGAAGCCCATGGACAGAGCAGCCTGGCAGACTACAGTCTATGGGGTCACAAAGAGTCAGACACAACTTATGGGGTTTCTCATTGCAGTGGCTTCTCTTATTGCAGAGCATGGGATTTAGGGCATGCGGGCTTCACTAGCTACAGTTCTTGGGCTCAACAGTTGTGGTACATGGGTTTAGTTGCTCCGTTGCATGTGGAATCTTCCCGGACTGGGGACTGAACTCTCATCCCCTGTACTGGCAGGCAGATTCTTATCCAGTGTACCCCCAGGGAGGTCCATCATAATCTTTAAAAGTGTCAATATCTCTCAAACACCCTCCCACTCATACTTATTTGAGGGAAAACGAGAGACTTCAATGTTTGCGACTCTGGAACTCACAACAGAAAGTAAGTTTATGAAAACAAACCTCTACCACGAAGATCTAGCTACCAGTCTAGCGGTGTGAATTTTCATCCGTGGGACTTCAGAAGGTGAGGACGTCCTGAGATTTGTAGTTTGGGAGTCACCCCCAACTCAAATGCCAGCTCCCTGGGCACCGGGACCTGAGCTGGGTTTGTTCGCTGCTACATCTCTGCTGCCTAGATTAGTGGCCAGACTTCATAGCCAGTTAATAGTTATTATTGTTAGAACAATTTGTTTCATTCTGTAAATCTCATGAAAACAGTGCTGACTAATGCTAAATATTTTTGAGCATAGGTTTTCCCATTAATGGTTCTTTTCCTATATTCTCACAGAGGATTATCAGATAGTCAGCAATTTCATGTGCATGCATGCATGCTAAGTTGCTTCAGTCATGTCTGACTCTGTACGACCCTATGGACTGTAGCCTGCCAGGCTCTCTCTGTCCACGAGATTTATCTTAAAATTATTTTGGTCAAATCATGCTATTAAAAAAAAGTGCTAAAAGGATTTAGGGTTGTTTTGGTTTGATTGACTTTTGTTTAAAGGTCAGATATGCATGAGATGTTTTGGGTTTCCTAGATGGCTCAGTGGTAAAGAATCTGTCTGCCAATGCCAGAGACTCAGGTTCAATCCCTGGATCGGGAAGATCCCCTGGAGAAGGAAATGGCGACCTACTCCAGTATTCTTGCCTGAAGAAGCCCATGGACAGAGCAGCCTGGCAGACTACAGTCTATGGGGTCACAAAGAGTCAGACACAACTTAGTGACTAAACAACAACATGGACATGAACACATCAAGTCAAAACGTATGGTTAAAGGCAAGTGGCAACATATTTACTTTATCGAGTAAAGAAGAAGAGAAAAAGTAATTGAGAACCGGGAATGGAATCTGGGCTCTGGCTCTTAGATCCGTGGCTGGCTGGGGTAACAGCACACCCACCCAAACTTCCCTATAAAAACCTGATCCACTGAGAAAATAGCCATTCCCATATTCTGCTGCTGAACATTTTATCAGGCTTCAGACATTGTATTAGCAATCATACACGCTTTGAACACAGCGAAGGACAGCAGAAATGGATTTTGGAGTCTGAAAGACTTACATAGTGTCCGTGTGATCTTGAAAATACTACTTGGGCAATCTGAGCATCAACGATTTCCTGTTTAAAATGGGGTCAACGGCAGCACCCTGACTGTGTGGTTATAATAGGGATAGACGAGGTTCATAAGCTTCCGGAAGATTGCCTGTTTATACGCTGTGCTTAACAAAGGACAATGATGACGGTGACACGAAGATGCTGACAATGACAATGACGATGATCTTCCCAGCTCAGGAAACACGTTCTCAAGCTAAACAAACACTTTGCCTTCCCCCTAGGAATGTTAGTACTAGAGAAAACTTGAGGGGCTAAGATTTAACAACTCATTAGATTGGCTTTTCAGGGAGACACATTTATAGAAATTTAATTTGCTAGATTCACTTAACCATACATTTAAATGGGGCCAAACGGAATATTTCCATCTAACACAGGGCTTTGCTTTCCTACCAGCTTGAGACCAGACACACAGACACACACACACAGACACACACACAGACACACACACACACACATACCCCAGCAATTCATTTCTCATTTTGGTTTGGGATGGAGCCAGCTGGTAAAAGGGTTCAAGGCATGTTTATTGCCTTTTTGTTCTCAAGTATTTTCTGGGGTTTCCTGGCAGCTCTTGGTTCTTCAGCAAGGAGCAAAGCCCTCCAGGATTGCAAAACCCAGAGAAATGGCGACCTACTCCAGTATTCTTGCCTGAAGAAGCCCATGGACAGAGCAGCCTGGCAGACTACAGTCTATGGGGTCACAAAGAGTCAGACACAACTTAGTGACTAAACAACAACATGGACATGAACACATCAAGTCAAAACGTATGGTTAAAGGCAAGTGGCAACATATTTACTTTATCGAGTAAAGAAGAAGAGAAAAAGTAATTGAGAACCGGGAATGGAATCTGGGCTCTGGCTCTTAGATCCGTGGCTGGCTGGGGTAACAGCACACCCACCCAAACTTCCCTATAAAAACCTGATCCACTGAGAAAATAGCCATTCCCATATTCTGCTGCTGAACATTTTATCAGGCTTCAGACATTGTATTAGCAATCATACACGTTTGAACACAGCGAAGGACAGCAGAAATGGATTTTGGAGTCTGAAAGACTTACATAGTGTCCGTGTGATCTTGAAAATACTACTTGGGCAATCTGAGCATCAACGATTTCCTGTTTAAAATGGGGTCAACGGCAGCACCCTGACTGTGTGGTTATAATAGGGATAGACGAGGTTCATAAGCTTCCGGAAGATTGCCTGTTTATACGCTGTGCTTAACAAAGGACAATGATGACGGTGACACGAAGATGCTGACAATGACAATGACGATGATCTTCCCAGCTCAGGAAACACGTTCTCAAGCTAAACAAACACTTTGCCTTCCCCCTAGGAATGTTAGTACTAGAGAAAACTTGAGGGGCTAAGATTTAACAACTCATTAGATTGGCTTTTCAGGGAGACACATTTATAGAAATTTAATTTGCTAGATTCACTTAACCATACATTTAAATGGGGCCAAACGGAATATTTCCATCTAACACAGGGCTTTGCTTTCCTACCAGCTTGAGACCAGACACACAGACACACACACACAGACACACACACAGACACACACACACACACATACCCCAGCAATTCATTTCTCATTTTGGTTTGGGATGGAGCCAGCTGGTAAAAGGGTTCAAGGCATGTTTATTGCCTTTTTGTTCTCAAGTATTTTCTGGGGTTTCCTGGCAGCTCTTGGTTCTTCAGCAAGGAGCAAAGCCCTCCAGGATTGCAAAACCCAGAGAAATCCTGCACTCAGGCCATTGCCTGGGGTTGGTGCAGGGTTGGTGCAGGAAGGTCCCCTCCCCTCTCCAACTCCTGCCCAGAACTCTGAGCAAACACAGGGCAGGAGCCTTGCAGTTGGCCCTCTGGGGCTTGTTCTTGCTGGCGCTGTTTTGGAGATGGCTGTGCCATCTCCCTCCAGGCCCCACACAGGACCTTTCCCCCTGATATTGACCGGGAAAGACTCTGGACCCTCAGCTATCCAGTCTCCCTGTTGCATACACTCCTGTGTGTGTGTGTGTGTGTGTGTGAAGCCCCTCATACTTGGTCTGTAGCAGAAACTAACACCACATTGTAAAGCCATTTCATCAGTGCATGTGTGCTCAGTCATGTCTTTGCAACCCCATGGACTATAGTCCACGAGGCTCCTCTATCCATAGAATTCTCCAGTTCAGAGTACTGAAGTGAGATGCCATTTTCTCCTCTAGGGGATCTTTCCATCCCAGGGATGGAACTCACATCTGCATTTCCTGCATTAGCAGGTGGGTACTGTAGCACTGAGCCACCTGGGAAGCTCATAAAGCAATTATACTCCAATTGTTAAAAAACCAAAAATGTAAAAAATAAAATAAAGAAGGTAGAAGGATATACTGTACAGCACAAGCAATATAGCTAATACTTTGTAAATGGAGTATAACCTTTGAAAATTGTGAATCACTAGGTTGTACACCTGAAACATATAATGTACATCAGATAGGTCTCAATGAAAAATAAATAAAGTGCTTCCCCAGTGGTCCAATGATTAAAAATCTGTCTTGCAATTCTGGGGACACAGATTCTATGCTTGGTCCAGGAAGATCCTATATGCCTTGAGGCAATGAAGCCCATGTGCCCCAGCTACGGAGCCTGTGCTCTGAAGCCTGTGACCTGCAATTACTGAGCCCACCTGCTGCAGGGACCAAGGCCTGCATGCCTAGAGCCCATGCTCTGCAAAAAGAGAAGTCTACATATCGCAACTAAAGAGTATTCCCTGCTTGCTGCAAATAGAGAAAAGCCCATGCAGCAATGAAGACCCAGCACAGCTGAAAATAAATGAATAAATGCTAAAACAAATAACAACTTGTAAAAGTTGACACCTCTGATTGTAAACACTGCCCGTGTTCTGATTCGGGGAGGCCCTGGGTACCTTTCTAAATAGACGCCTGAGCACCAGTCCAGCCCTCAGGCCTCATCCGCTGAGGAGCGTTCCTCTAAGCCTGGAGGTGAATGAAAGCTCAGTTCTGGCTGAGCTACTCCTTCCCAGCCCTCTCTGCTCACCGCCATTGCTGTGCCATTGATTGCATGCTGGGGTGGACGGGTTAAAGGGCAAGAGATACAGCTCAGTGGTTTAGTGTTCAGCCAAGGTCCAAATCTGGCTTACCATTTGGAGGAGCCCTGGGACCTTGAGCCCCATAGGTAATCTCTCTTGTCCCAGTTTCCTCAAACGGGAAGAAAGGCTACGAGCACCTACTTTGTAGTGGGGATGCAAAGATATAGATGCGGTGGTGGATGGAAAGGGCCTGCCCCACGCTGATAGTGATGAGTAGAATCTGAGTGTGGGTACTCTGCCCTCCTTGTGCACACACCTGGTGGGTGGGGTTTGTCTCTGTGAGCTCCCAGCGATGACCCCAAGAGTTCAGAATAAACCAGAGTGAGCTAATAATGGGTTTCTGTGGGATTTGTTTGCTGCTAAAAACCAAAAATGTAAAAAATAAAATAAAGAAGGTAGAAGGATATACTGTACAGCACAAGCAATATAGCTAATACTTTGTAAATGGAGTATAACCTTTGAAAATTGTGAATCACTAGGTTGTACACCTGAAACATATAATGTACATCAGATAGGTCTCAATGAAAAATAAATAAAGTGCTTCCCCAGTGGTCCAATGATTAAAAATCTGTCTTGCAATTCTGGGGACACAGATTCTATGCTTGGTCCAGGAAGATCCTATATGCCTTGAGGCAATGAAGCCCATGTGCCCCAGCTACGGAGCCTGTGCTCTGAAGCCTGTGACCTGCAATTACTGAGCCCACCTGCTGCAGGGACCAAGGCCTGCATGCCTAGAGCCCATGCTCTGCAAAAAGAGAAGTCTACATATCGCAACTAAAGAGTATTCCCTGCTTGCTGCAAATAGAGAAAAGCCCATGCAGCAATGAAGACCCAGCACAGCTGAAAATAAATGAATAAATGCTAAAACAAATAACAACTTGTAAAAGTTGACACCTCTGATTGTAAACACTGCCCGTGTTCTGATTCGGGGAGGCCCTGGGTACCTTTCTAAATAGACGCCTGAGCACCAGTCCAGCCCTCAGGCCTCATCCGCTGAGGAGCGTTCCTCTAAGCCTGGAGGTGAATGAAAGCTCAGTTCTGGCTGAGCTACTCCTTCCCAGCCCTCTCTGCTCACCGCCATTGCTGTGCCATTGATTGCATGCTGGGGTGGACGGGTTAAAGGGCAAGAGATACAGCTCAGTGGTTTAGTGTTCAGCCAAGGTCCAAATCTGGCTTACCATTTGGAGGAGCCCTGGGACCTTGAGCCCCATAGGTAATCTCTCTTGTCCCAGTTTCCTCAAACGGGAAGAAAGGCTACGAGCACCTACTTTGTAGTGGGGATGCAAAGATATAGATGCGGTGGTGGATGGAAAGGGCCTGCCCCACGCTGATAGTGATGAGTAGAATCTGAGTGTGGGTACTCTGCCCTCCTTGTGCACACACCTGGTGGGTGGGGTTTGTCTCTGTGAGCTCCCAGCGATGACCCCAAGAGTTCAGAATAAACCAGAGTGAGCTAATAATGGGTTTCTGTGGGATTTGTTGTGCTGCTGGTACATTTCCAGCTTGGAGAATGGCAAGCTTGATCTAATAATTAATCAATTAAAAACGATATCTTATATGCCAACCATTGTTGAGGTGTTGGCTATAGGAATGAAGACTGGGGGCTTCCCTGGTGGTCCAGTGGGTGAAGAGTCTGCCTTGCAGTGCAAGGGGCACCGGTTTGATCCCTGGCTCGGGAAGATTCCACGGCAGAGCAGCTGGATGGTGTGTCCAATTGCAAGCCAGCACTCTGGAACCCATGTGCCCAGAGCTGGCGCTCTGCAGTGAGAAAGGCCACTGCAATGGGAGGCCCACGCAGGCCAAGGAATAAAGATAGATGAAAACATCCATAAACAAATAAAAACCAATAAAGGAGGCAAAAAAAAGAAAGAAAGAAATGAACACTGTACACACGGGACAGGGAGAGAGGGAACTGTCTGTCTAGGGGGCATGGGGGGTGGGGGAACAGCATTCAGGGTGATTGGAGCTGGACGGGTAATGTGGCTGGGCCATCTGAGAAGAGGTGACCACAGAGAAGGGGCATGAAGGATGAAGAGGGACTCATCCAGAAGAGAAAATCAGGAAGGCCCTCTAGGTGGACTGAATCTGCAATGGTACAAAAAACAGCCATGCAAATGCCATGTTTGGAGAAAGGTACCTAGCCCTCTGAGGTTGGAACACAATGAGGAGGAATTCTGGAGAGACAGGAGGTGGTTGAGCTACTCTGCGCTGTGATGGTCTGGCCTCAGCCACTCAGTGACCCACCAGTGAGATGGTCCACCTGGCATACCAGCCCCCCTCAATGTCCCCCTCAGCCCCAGCCCCAGAGGCAGGAAGAGAGTCATGAGGTGACGGTCAGGTCTTAAGGTAGATGGCTCCCTTAGCCCACGATCTGCTACATAAACTTGGAGGTCAGTTTCTTCTTTTATACAATGAAACGTGTGTGATGGGACTGCGCTTCCTTTTAAAAGAACATCATGCAAATCTCAATTTCTCATCATCAGGCTCCCCTGGTGGTTTAGATGGTAAAGAAGCCACTTGCAATGCAGGAGACCCAAGAGATACGGTCAATCCCTGGGTTGGGAAGATCCCCTGACAAAGGGAATGGCAACCCACTCCAGTATTCTTGCCTGGAGAATCCCATGGACAGAGAAGCCCGGTGGGCTACAGTTCATAGGGTCACAAAGAGTCAGACATGACTGAGTGACTAACACCCTGATGAAATATTTCTGTGGGCATTGTTTAGATAAAGTAGTTCTTCAACTTACCCTTCTAGGAGATCCTGTAAAGCCATTTGGTAGAAATCAGTTCAACTTTTCAGACATGGGGATGAACATCTTGGATGGATTTTTTTCGCAGTCTCCTCTGGGAAGAAGGAGGCCCTTCTTCATGTATGTGGCCCTGCATGATTTTTCCATGTCACGCTCTGCTCCCTCTGTAGACTGATGAGCTATCAAATGTGAATGACTGCTTTCACTCCTGATTCCTAATGAAGGCATCTTGCATTATAGCTGCACAGGAGGAAACTTGAGCAGAGGTAAAAGTACTTAACTTTCTCCCAGTCCTTGTCCCCAAATCACAGCTCAAAGCCTTGGTAGCCCAGCAGCGCTTCTGATACTACTTGGCTGAAAATTGCCCTTCAGGAAGTCTTCAGGGCCTGGAGGAGTTCATGGAACTAAAATGACAATTACTCTTCCCAGAAGGAAACTGAGTCACAGTAGATATACCTCCTGTATTGGAAGTGTGGAGTCCTAACCATTGGACCATTAGAGAAGTCCTTGAATATTTTTTTTTATCATCAAAGTGCCACTGACACCAAGAGAAGTGATCCGTTCCACACCAAAACCCATTCCTTCCACCAAGATAAGAGTAAGAACATTTTTCACATGAGAAAGTGAGAGGCCTGAGAAGAAAACGCCTTTTTAAACACTAATTAACTGAAAGAGGTTGTTCCCCCTTCCAGTTCTCCAAACATTTGCAGAAGTTCTCAGATATTTGAGTAGTGCTTTCCTGGTTCTTGATTGTCCTCCCCATTTTTTTTAAGGTATCTATTAACCCCTCACCCTGATCTGGGAAGCCAGCATCTCCCAAATGATGCATGGACAGATCTTTAGAAAACAGACTCAGCCTGCCCTGAAGGGAAAATCACAAGGAAAAGAATGCATTCTGACTAAACTGCTGTTGAAACAATGGAGCAACCAGCTTGCTTTCTTCCAGGAATTTTCCTTAGCTTTGAGGTTAGTGGATTTGACAGTAAGCTCACTTCAGAGTAAACTGCACTCATCTGAAACCCAGGAAGGTTGAGGGAAAGAAAAGAATGTCTCTGAGACCCACATCTGGGTCAACGAAGGGAAAACAGGGGCAGCACCCACAGGCAGGGTGTGGTCCTGCCCTGACTTAGTTGCCAGCCCGAGGTGACCAGGAGCGCACACCCCCTAAGGTGAGCTTGAACTTTTCAGACATGGGGATGAACATCGGATATTTTTTCGTCTCCTCTGGGAAGAAGGAGGCCCTTCTTCATGTATGTGGCCCTGCATGATTTTTCCATGTCACGCTCTGCTCCCTCTGTAGACTGATGAGCTATCAAATGTGAATGACTGCTTTCACTCCTGATTCCTAATGAAGGCATCTTGCATTATAGCTGCACAGGAGGAAACTTGAGCAGAGGTAAAAGTACTTAACTTTCTCCCAGTCCTTGTCCCCAAATCACAGCTCAAAGCCTTGGTAGCCCAGCAGCGCTTCTGATACTACTTGGCTGAAAATTGCCCTTCAGGAAGTCTTCAGGGCCTGGAGGAGTTCATGGAACTAAAATGACAATTACTCTTCCCAGAAGGAAACTGAGTCACAGTAGATATACCTCCTGTATTGGAAGTGTGGAGTCCTAACCATTGGACCATTAGAGAAGTCCTTGAATATTTTTTTTTATCATCAAAGTGCCACTGACACCAAGAGAAGTGATCCGTTCCACACCAAAACCCATTCCTTCCACCAAGATAAGAGTAAGAACATTTTTCACATGAGAAAGTGAGAGGCCTGAGAAGAAAACGCCTTTTTAAACACTAATTAACTGAAAGAGGTTGTTCCCCCTTCCAGTTCTCCAAACATTTGCAGAAGTTCTCAGATATTTGAGTAGTGCTTTCCTGGTTCTTGATTGTCCTCCCCATTTTTTTTAAGGTATCTATTAACCCCTCACCCTGATCTGGGAAGCCAGCATCTCCCAAATGATGCATGGACAGATCTTTAGAAAACAGACTCAGCCTGCCCTGAAGGGAAAATCACAAGGAAAAGAATGCATTCTGACTAAACTGCTGTTGAAACAATGGAGCAACCAGCTTGCTTTCTTCCAGGGAATTTTCCTTAGCTTTGAGGTTAGTGGATTTGACAGTAAGCTCACTTCAGAGTAAACTGCACTCATCTGAAACCCAGGAAGGTTGAGGGAAAGAAAAGAATGTCTCTGAGACCCACATCTGGGTCAACGAAGGGAAAACAGGGGCAGCACCCACAGGCAGGGTGTGGTCCTGCCCCTGACTTGGAGTTGCCAGCCCGAGGTGACCAGGAGCGCACACACCTCCTTCTAAGGTGAAGACCTCCTGGAGAGAACCATGGGAACACCAAGATCTGGCGACGTGAACGAATTCTTCGTTGTTTAGTCCCTCTGTTGTATCCGACTCTTTGTGACCCCGTAGTCGGTAGCTGACCAGGGTCCTCTGTCCATGGGATTCTCCAGGCAAGAAGACTGGAGTGATTGCCATTTCCTTCTCCAGGGGCTCTTCCCGATCCTGGGATCAAACCCATGCCTTCTGTCTTGGCAGGTGGATTCTTTACCCCTGAGCCACCAGGGAAGCCCTGAATCAATTCCAACTGGTTCTTACACATATGGCGTTGGAAACCTACTTCCCTAGATGACACACCGGCTGAGCCAAGGACTGTGTCACGCGTCCCTCTGCCTGGAAATCCAGGATCGGACCTGAGGCAGACACTGCACATTGCTGCCCCCCAGCCCCAGCCCTGTCCCATCCCCCGCCTCCTTGCCACCCCCACCGCAGAGGCCACAGCATAGAGCTTCCTCTCCCCCAGAGCTAGACACCCCGACCACCCTGTTTCTGGCCCAGAGATCCTATGAAGGAGAAGACTCCCGGAAGTGGCTTCCGGGATCAAGTTTTCTATCTGGAGTAGAAAGGACCATCTTGGCCAAGCATGATTTGCCATTTTTCCTTCTTTTCGCCTTGAACCTGCCCCTTGAAGGTGCAGTCATCTTACTTATAATTGAAGCAGAATTTACACTTGGGGGCTTCCCTTGTAGTTCAGATATTAAAAAAATCCACCTGCAATGCAGGAGACGTGGGCTCTCTGGGTTGGGAAGGTCCCCTGGAGAAGGAAATGGCAACTCACTCCAGGGTTCTTGCCTGGAGAATTCCATGGACAGAGGAGCCTGGCGGGCTACAGTCCATATGGTTGCAAAGAGTCGGACACGACTGAGCAACTAAACAACCACTACCACTCCCCGACTCCCAGAGCTCTGCTCTCACCACCATGTGCTCCTACCTCCTTCAGGTCACTTTTTTGGCTCACAAATGACAGCCAGCAGAAAGAAGCCGAAATGCTGGGCAGTAAGAGACAGAGAAAAGTGTCCTGGACTAGGAAACTGCAGAGAGAGCTGAGCTCTAGTGCTTGCTCTGTGCGGGCTGTGTGGCTTTAGGTCAGTCAATTCACCTCTCTGAGTCTCTGTGCTATTGGGATTCATAATAGGAAACATTTTTTTGTTCCATTTCTAGCACAAAGGTACTAAAAGCCCTGAGAATTTCCTAAGAGACCCGCTGAAGTTGTCTTTTGTCATGTTAATGAGGTGACTTTTGGAAAGCCCCTAGGTCATCTAAGGATGGGAGGCTGGTTGCCAGGGGAACTAACCCCGTGATTAACAGGCTGGAACTTTCAGCTCCACCCCCAGACCTCCGGAGAGGAAAGGGGCTGACAATGAAATTCAATCCCCAATGATGAATGTTTTCATCAATCATGCGCATGTAATGAAGCCTCCATAAAAACTCAAAAGGATGGGCTCGAATAGCTCTGAGGCTGGTGAACAGGTGGAAATTTGGGGAGAGGAGTGTGCCCCGGGGCTTCCCATGAAGCTCAGTGGCAAAGAATCCACCCACCAATGCAGGAGACACAGGTTGGATCCCTGGGTTGAGACGATATTCTTGCCTGTAAAATTCCATGGACAGCGAAGCTTGGTGGGCCACTGTCAAGGGTTGCAGAGTCAGACGTGATTTGAGCACACATACAAGGTGCTCAGAGAGAGTGTGGAAGCTCCTACCTACTTTGTCCTTTGCGTCTCTTCCATCTGGCCATTCCTTTTATAATAAACCAGTGATCAATAAGCAAAAAAATTTTCTGAGTTCTGTGAGTTGTTCTAGAAAATTGCTCGAACCCATGAAGGGGGCATTGCAACCTTCAGTATACACCTAGTTGATCAGAAGCTCGGGTGCCAGCCCAGCCTAGTGATGGGCAACTGAAGTCGGGGAGGGGTCATGGTTTTGTAAGAGGGAGCCCTTCACTTGGAAGCTGACACTCTCTCCAAGTCGAAAGTGCAAGGACCGAGTCAAATTGTACCACACCTCGATGGTGTCAGAGAACCACTTGGTGTGGGGGGGGTTGGGGGAAATCCCACTCATTGGAACTGGGTGCAGAATTAGATTCTTGTCTCCCTCATCTGAGAGAACTAGCCTGGGAAAGCTCTGATGTCCCTTCCAGTGCTCAGATCGTCATGTTCCAGCGTAGGGAATCCCACCCTCCCTGTGTGGCTTTAGGTCAGTCAATTCACCTCTCTGAGTCTCTGTGCTATTGGGATTCATAATAGGAAACATTTTTTTGTTCCATTTCTAGCACAAAGGTACTAAAAGCCCTGAGAATTTCCTAAGAGACCCGCTGAAGTTGTCTTTTGTCATGTTAATGAGGTGACTTTTGGAAAGCCCCTAGGTCATCTAAGGATGGGAGGCTGGTTGCCAGGGGAACTAACCCCGTGATTAACAGGCTGGAACTTTCAGCTCCACCCCCAGACCTCCGGAGAGGAAAGGGGCTGACAATGAAATTCAATCCCCAATGATGAATGTTTTCATCAATCATGCGCATGTAATGAAGCCTCCATAAAAACTCAAAAGGATGGGCTCGAATAGCTCTGAGGCTGGTGAACAGGTGGAAATTTGGGGAGAGGAGTGTGCCCCGGGGCTTCCCATGAAGCTCAGTGGCAAAGAATCCACCCACCAATGCAGGAGACACAGGTTGGATCCCTGGGTTGAGACGATATTCTTGCCTGTAAAATTCCATGGACAGCGAAGCTTGGTGGGCCACTGTCAAGGGTTGCAGAGTCAGACGTGATTTGAGCACACATACAAGGTGCTCAGAGAGAGTGTGGAAGCTCCTACCTACTTTGTCCTTTGCGTCTCTTCCATCTGGCCATTCCTTTTATAATAAACCAGTGATCAATAAGCAAAAAAATTTTCTGAGTTCTGTGAGTTGTTCTAGAAAATTGCTCGAACCCATGAAGGGGGCATTGCAACCTTCAGTATACACCTAGTTGATCAGAAGCTCGGGTGCCAGCCCAGCCTAGTGATGGGCAACTGAAGTCGGGGAGGGGTCATGGTTTTGTAAGAGGGAGCCCTTCACTTGGAAGCTGACACTCTCTCCAAGTCGAAAGTGCAAGGACCGAGTCAAATTGTACCACACCTCGATGGTGTCAGAGAACCACTTGGTGTGGGGGGGGTTGGGGGAAATCCCACTCATTGGAACTGGGTGCAGAATTAGATTCTTGTCTCCCTCATCTGAGAGAACTAGCCTGGGAAAGCTCTGATGTCCCTTCCAGTGCTCAGATCGTCATGTTTCCAGCGTATGGGAATATCCCAGCCCTCCCAGTAAACCACACTTACTCCCAAAGCCCTGCTGAGTTACACTTATGTTTGTTCATTGTCCAGTCATGTCTGAGTCTAACCCATGGATGGTAGCCTGCTAGGCTCCTCTGTCCATGGAATTCTGCAGGCAAGAATAAGGGAGTGGGTTGCCATTCCCTTCTCCAGGGGATCTTCTCGACCCAGGGATTGAACCCTGGTCTTCTGCACTGCAGGCAGACTCTTTACCATGAAACTCACCAGAGAAGCCCCAAGTTGGCTGAAACTGTCTGCAGCTGCAACCCCACGGTGGCAGTAAGCTATTGACCCCAGTCATCCATGGCTCCGTCCTCCTTTCTGCCAATCTCTTCTAGACACGCCGGGAACTTGAGTACACAAACCTGAGGGAAGCCTGAGGAGAACTTCCAGACACTAGAGAAAGGGCTTGAGGGCACAATGGGATATTTCCAAAGATGCAAAATGTGAGTCCTTCCTCCCATGACCAGTTTAGCTGCTCCGAGCCCAGTTTCCTTCGTAAAATGAGGATAACACTACAATCTCCTACTTCCGGCTAACGTGACTGCAATCATGTAAGAAGCATACCAGGAAATCACTTGTAAAATGGCAAACTGCTCATTATTGAGGTTTCAGCCATACTCAGAGCGTGTGTGTACTCAGTCACGTCCAACTCTTTGTGATCCTATCGACTGTAGCCCGTCAGGCTCCTCTGTCCATAGGGATTCTCCCGGCAAGAATACTAAGAGAGGGTTGTCATTTCCTACTCCAAGGGATCTTCCCTACCCAGGGATTGAAGCCACATCTCTTGCGTCTCCTGCGTTGGCAGGCGGGTTCTTTACCACTGCGCCACCTGGGAAATGCAATGCTCAGAGAGACCTAAGGAAACAGCTGATTCTATGACTGGTATATCCAAAATTCACACACAGCTGACCATATACAGTGCATAGACTCCAGTCAAGGAAGGCCTCTGCCGTTTCTCTGTCTAAAATTTCTGGCCCATTGTTGTGAATGCTCATCATTTACTCAAATAAGCAAGCAAAATCCAAAGACAACAAAACCACACAAAGGGGCGAAGGGATCTGCAGGGGGAATTTACCTCTTCCAAGTGCAATTGTTTAAACACATCCAGGCGCCCCACCCACCATCCACCAGTCAACCCCATGGACTCTAGTGTAATCACATTTTTTAAACAAATGAAAATTACTATTTCCTCATCAAGTGCCTTTCCAGTGTGGTTTGTGGTTCACCTGTTTGTTGTTGTTGTTTTAAAGGAAGTGCCTATGAAGGCAGGCACTGATGTTTGCAGCCATGGGGTCCTGGAGGAAAGAAAGAACACCATCCAAGAATCAAATGGAAATTACTTAAACCTAAGGCTGCCTGCAGAGCAAGGATTTGGTGTTCCATTCAGATATTTCTTTCCCTTTGTTTTCTGGGATCTCACACCAAAAGGTGGTTTAGCTCCAACGCCTCCCAGGGCCCCTCTTGCTTGGAGGTTACTGTCTCCTTCCTTTGGTTAGAATCCTTCAATGCAGCTAAATGAGCCTTTCCGGAGTCAAAGGAAAGGTGGCCATTTTCCCTTATATGACATGGCTCTGTCTTCTTCCCATTAGAAAAGCTGTGCCCCTGGTTCCATCCCTGGCCTGGGAAGATCTCACGAGCTGCGGAGCGGCTGGACCCATGTGTTCAATTACAAGCCAGCCCTCTGGAGCGCATGCGCCCAGAGCCAGTGCTCTGCAAGGAGAGAGGCCACTGCCGTGGGAGGCCCACACAGGCCGAAGAGTAAAGATGGATGAAAATAAATAAATAAAAAACCAATATAAGAGGCCAAACTTTAAAAAAAAAAAAAAGCTGTGCCCGGGGAACATATCAAAATGATTTCAATGCTGCTTGGGTTTTGTACTGAGTTTTTCACCTGTCAAATAATCTAACAATAATCATCTAATAATCGTTCCTGTTGGAGGCAGGAAATATATATCTCAGATCCCTGTAGGGAGCCAGATGCTGGGACCACGCCGCCGAGATTGGCTAAGCAGCAGGAGGAAACCCTTCCTGGGAGCACAGCCTGATGTGCAGCATGGGGATTACCGCAGGCACTCCCTCCCGTGATCTTGCTTTCCTGCTGTGCCAGGCGGTCAGGCAGAACACAGGCCCCGCCCCTGGGAGGAGCCTGCCCTTCTCCACCCACACACCTGTGCTTATTCAGGCCGCTTTTTGTCTTGTGTTGCCTACTAGGAAGCTTCCAAGAATCAAATTGAAATTAAACTTTAGGGCCGCCTGCACAGCAAGGATTGGGTGTTCCATTCGGCAGGCCCGCTATGCTAGCCCACCAGTCTCCTTCCCTTTTCTCACAGAATCTCAGTTTCAATAGGGTGACGATACATCCATTCCCAGGAAACGAGTCATGCCCCGCCTCATTCTCCTTTGCTAGACACTCACATTTCTTTTCTTCCTTAGGTAGCTAGCCACCCAGTTCAGACCATGGGGATAGAAGAAAAATTTTCTTGGGGGCTATGGGAAAAACTTTACAGAGTCTGATAAAGAGAAGGTCTTTTGTTTGCACTTGCCACTTTCCTTAAGCTTGGGATGCTCATGTGATATCTGGGGCTACAGCCGCCATCTGAAGACCACGAGGCAGGAGAGACAAAAAGCCATTAACGCTGACGATGAAAACAAAGGGTGGAAAAAGCATGGAAGAATAAGCGAGTCACTGAAGAAACTCTGAGACCAGCTCCAGGTGACATCACTGAGTCACTGGACAGGATTTTGAGCAGGCTCCAGCAGATGGTGAAGGACAGGGAAGCCTGGCGTGCTGCCGCCCATGGGGTTGCAAAGAGTTCGACATGACTGGGCGACTGAACTGAATTGAAATAATAAATGTAATTATAAGTTCATTTGCTCACACTATTTCATCCAATATTTTTGTTCCTGACTGAAACAGAAGGGAGCCTTGAGGGAAAGAAGCTTCGGCTTCACCTGAGCAGAATGAAAACTCCTCCATCTGTCCTTTCACGACATGTGGGCTTCACTTCATACTGCCTGATGTTTTCAAGGTTTGTTGCTTACATAATTTGCCCCTTTTCATAACCACCCCGCTCCATCTCCCAATATCCATCTTCCCTGTAGGGAGCCAGATGCTGGGACCACGCCGAGATTGGCTAAGCAGCAGGAGGAAACCCTTCCTGGGAGCACAGCCTGATGTGCAGCATGGGGATTACCGCAGGCACTCCCTCCCGTGATCTTGCTTTCCTGCTGTGCCAGGCGGTCAGGCAGAACACAGGCCCCGCCCCTGGGAGGAGCCTGCCCTTCTCCACCCACACACCTGTGCTTATTCAGGCCGCTTTTTGTCTTGTGTTGCCTACTAGGAAGCTTCCAAGAATCAAATTGAAATTAAACTTTAGGGCCGCCTGCACAGCAAGGATTGGGTGTTCCATTGCAGGCCCGCTATGCTAGCCCACCAGTCTCCTTCCCTTTTCTCACAGAATCTCAGTTTCAATAGGGTGACGATACATCCATTCCCAGGAAACGAGTCATGCCCCGCCTCATTCTCCTTTGCTAGACACTCACATTTCTTTTCTTCCTTAGGTAGCTAGCCACCCAGTTCAGACCATGGGGATAGAAGAAAAATTTTCTTGGGGGCTATGGGAAAAACTTTACAGAGTCTGATAAAGAGAAGGTCTTTTGTTTGCACTTGCCACTTTCCTTAAGCTTGGGATGCTCATGTGATATCTGGGGCTACAGCCGCCATCTGAAGACCACGAGGCAGGAGAGACAAAAAGCCATTAACGCTGACGATGAAAACAAAGGGTGGAAAAAGCATGGAAGAATAAGCGAGTCACTGAAGAAACTCTGAGACCAGCTCCAGGTGACATCACTGAGTCACTGGACAGGATTTTGAGCAGGCTCCAGCAGATGGTGAAGGACAGGGAAGCCTGGCGTGCTGCCGCCCATGGGGTTGCAAAGAGTTCGACATGACTGGGCGACTGAACTGAATTGAAATAATAAATGTAATTATAAGTTCATTTGCTCACACTATTTCATCCAATATTTTTGTTCCTGACTGAAACAGAAGGGAGCCTTGAGGGAAAGAAGCTTCGGCTTCACCTGAGCAGAATGAAAACTCCTCCATCTGTCCTTTCACGACATGTGGGCTTCACTTCATACTGCCTGATGTTTTCAAGGTTTGTTGCTTACATAATTTGCCCCTTTTCATAACCACCCCGCTCCATCTCCCAATATCATCCTTGATAAAGCTATTTGAAGGCAAGGAGATTGAATAATAGTTTTATCCACTGCCTCCTCCCCCCAGCCTAAATTTATGCCCCTCCAACCTGAATTGTCATGTCCACTGACCAAAACACACACACACACACGCATGTGTACATGCACATACACAGAGAACCATATATGATCTTAAGCAGGAATCAGTGGGCTCCCAGGACTGAATCCCCTATCCAAGGTCTGAACATGCCAGAAAGAAGTGGGAGAGATGGAAATAAATGGCAAGAGGCTGAATGGAATTAACTAAGAAGCAAAAGAAGAGAACGGAGAGAAAATAAACCAATGCAACAGCAGCTTAAGGACTTGACCTCAGTGAGATTTACTGCATGAATATGCCAGGCTGCCCGCGGTAATTAGTTTCTGTAAAACCCTATCTCCTAGCTCCGATTCAATTAAATCATACAGTGTTTCTCTGAGACGGGAGGACTGGCAGGGCCCCAGGCTCAGCTAGCCCACCTGTCCCTTGCTTGGCACAATGTATATGCCAGTCGCATTGTTTTCGGGTGGTCAGACAGCGAGCGGACACAGGGGCTCATGCTGGCAGTGAAGCAGAAAGATCTCACAAGAGGCAGCGATGCTTATGAATGACATCATGCTCTTCTTAACTGGAAAACACGCACCAGGAAGAGCTGACCCAGGGTCTGATCCTAACATTGGTTATTTTCAAATCCCTTGTGTCAAAGAGGGAAAACTCAGAGTGATGGTCTCTTAACAATCATTTGTAAGAACGGGCTCCCAGTTTGTCAGGGAAGAGGCTAATGGTATTGGAAAGAAAAGCATCTTACTCAAGATGTTCATCTATTTCCTGGTCACCGTACAGAGGTGCTTTTGATGGAATGCACCTTAACATGCCCCTCTCTGTTGCCTTAAAATGAATGAACAGCCCTTCCAAATGCACTCAGTGTAATACACGGCAGGAGGCAACCGCAAGGAGCAGAGCATGTGGTCAGTGTGAGAAAATAGAGACTTCTGTACAACGGCACGCTCAGCTGCAAGGGCCATTTCTTCCTCCTGCAACTGAAAGCAATATGAAATCAAATCTGTGGGCTTCATCTCCACGGGTAACTTCCCAGCCTCCTTTCTTGGCCAATCACAATTCCTCATCCAACCACTTGTGTGGCTTTTCTGTTTTTCTGTGTCTCCTGCCAGCAAAGTGCAGCTTCCCCTAGGAGAGAAACAGCCTAACAAATCAGCTGCTCCCTGTTCCTAAAGAATTAGCAAGAAAATCGTCTTTGAAGACTAAGATCTGCAGGGAAGAAGAATAAATGATAAGGGTTTAACTCTTAAACCATCCCTCTCCCGCTAACCAGTTCTGGCGCCTGGGGCAGGCGGGTCTGTTATGCAAATTTTGGCTTCAAGCAGAATCTAGCCTGAACTATTACTCTGAGTTTAATGAGTATGCTTCTCTCTCCTTGTTCTTGTTCCCGTGGCTGATTATTTGCTATCTTTTAAAGAAAATAATTATGTATTTATTAGTTACTAAACCACAACCATTATATATTTTGGCTACTCTGGGTCTTAGTTGTACCATGCATGTGGGACCTAGCTCCAGATCAGGGATTGAACCCCAGGCTCCCTGCCTTGGGAACATGAGGACTTACCCACTGGACCAACAAGTAAGTCCCTGATTATTTGGTATTGTCTTGATCTTCCAATTCCTTAATTTCATTGGCTTGAATTTTGCTAAGAGACACTGATTCTTTGTTGTGCTTGTATTTGAGAACATGACATAAAATAATAATTTTACAAGCCCTCCCAGACTTAAAACAATGGAGGGGCTTCCCCTTCCCCTGGTGGTCCAGTGGGTAAGGACACTGCCTTGCAGTGCAAGGGGCGCCGGTTTGATCCCTGGCCTGGGAAGATCCCATGTGCCGCGGAGCGGCTGGACCGATGTGTCCAATTACCGAGACGGAGCTCTGGAGCGCATGCGCCCAGGGCCAGTGCTCTGCGACAACAGAGGCCACTGCAATGGGAGGCCCACAGGATCCAAAGAACAAAGACGGATGAAAATGAAAGATCAATAGAAGTGGCCCGCCCGCTCCCCTCCCTCCCCAACCCGACCTCCGCCCAAAAATAAATAAATAAATCTTTAAAAAAATAAATAAATAAAATAAAACAATGGAAAGAAATTCAGTGCAATTCCCTCCCCTCCCCCAGGGGAACTTTTTTTCTTTTGAAATCATTTTTTTTTCCACCAATGGATGAACCTCACATTTCCATGAGTATCCGGAAACCCAAGCTTTGTTTTTTCCTTGGCTTAACTTCTGCTTCTTTACCCAGAAGCATGAATGCATCTCAGTGCCAAAAATATTCATGGTCAAAGGCGAACAAACAACCCACTGAAGAAATATGACATCAATTAAACTCTAGCAGCCAAATTTCATTAAGTAAAAATGCACAACCTACAGCACCTGAGGGGGAAAAAGCCTTACATGGTTGAACCCTGACCAAGATGCGAACACTTTCCATTAATCCAGACACCAGCCTGCAATGCAGTTACTGTACTTTGTAAATGAAGAAGTTAGGATTTGGGAAGATGAAGTCATTTATCCAAAGTAATCCAGTGACAAGCCAAGATGAGCCAAGACGGAACCCTGGTCAGTATAACTCCTAAGTCTAACACATTGACATATTGTGGGCCGTTCAGCCAGAAGCAACAGCTGATGATAAGAGCCCTGGGAGGGACTGACATCAATCAACATCCAGATGTAAATTCCAACAGCACAGGATAGGTCTAAGCTGTGGACACCCAGCCCCAGCGCAATGAACATCCTTGGTGACTACTGACCATCACCCAGAAGAAGGGGAGAGCATCACCCCTGAGGGTAGACCAGCAGGTAGACCAGAAGTTGCTATTTAATACTAAAATGACATCTTGTTCCATATGGTCCTATCCAATGACACTGAAAGGTCTCAGGTGGCTTCATAGTCCTTGCTGTCCAAGGGACTCTCAAGAGTCTTTTCCAGCACCACAATTTGAAAGCCTCAATTCTTCAGCTCTCAGCCTTCTCTATGGTCCAATGGTCGCATTCATACACGCCTTAACCCTCAGTGTGATGGTATTTGAACATGAGAACTCTGGGAGGCGATCAGGGTTAGATGAGGTCATGAGCGTGGAGCCCTCATGATAGGATCACTGCCCTGATAAGAAGGGACACCGGGGGTCTCTCTACCTCTCTTCATTCCATGAGAATGACCAAAAGTGCTCAGTTGTGTCCAGCTCTTTGCAACCGTTTGGACTGTAGCCCATAAGCGTGCTCTGTCCTTGGGATTATCCAAGGCAAGAAGACTGGAGTAGATTGCCATTTTATTCTCCAGGAGATCTTTCTGACTCAGGAATTAAGTCCACATTTCCCGAGACTTTTGCCTTAGCAGGCAGATTCTTTACCACTGAGCCATTGGGGAAGTCATTCCACAGGAGAACACAGACAGAAGACAGCCATCTACAAGCCAGGAAAAGAGCTCTCACCAGAAACGAAGTTGCCACCTTAGTCTTGGACTTCTAGCCTCCAGAACTGTGAGGAAGTCAATTTCTGTTGTTGCAGCACCTCCTGGTCTATGGTGCTTTGTTACGGCAGCTGAGCTGACTGAGTCACAGCCTGAATCCAAAACCAGAAGCTCTTACCGTTCAGCCCCTGCCCCAAAGGCTGACAGAGAGAGGGATGGCCACACACAAGTGAGGCTCCCGCATAAGATTCCATTGCAGAAAGGATTCCAAGGTTGATCATTATTTTATAGTCCTTATAAAATATGATCACAATGATCTCTGCCACGCTAGCAGTGTTTCAGTGAAATTCATGTATGAGGACTCTCAATTCTACTGGTCATATAACAGAAAATAGTTCTCATCACACAGAATACACACAGTAATAGTTCACATAACCTAATTTTCCATAAAACTGATGTTTTTCCCTTTCTTATTTTATTGATTTGGTGGGAAATCCATCTTAAATATACTATATAACTTCACTTCCTTTAAAAAAAAATGTGTATATATACATACACATTTAGCTTTACTTTTTAAAAAAATTTTTTGGCCTCTTTTATTGGTTTTCTATTTATTTATTTTCATCCATCTTTACTCTTCGGCCTGCATGGGCCTCCCATCGCAGCAGCTTCTCTCACCGCAGAGCAGGGGCACTTTACTTTCAAGTCCCAGCAGGGAGGGGAGTTCCCAGGCACAAGACTAGAGCCAAAGACGAGTTTAAAAGCCAGAGGAGTCAAACAGCTTGTCTGCCAGGGCCTTTGCATTTTATTTCCTATATTTAACAGACATGAAATGATTTTGAAGGTTTCTCCCTGGAAACCACGTGAAATGAAGCAGCATGCAGGGTCCTAGGGCAAAGGACATTTACCACAGATAATAACATCTAATAGGACACTGCAAGAAGCAGACGCTTGACTGCGTATGTCCTGCATATGATGTGCGTCTGTTCTCATCTGGGGTAACATCCATAGGTTAGGATCTTCTAATACCAAAGGATAGTGGTCCCACTGGGAATGTGATGACCACACATGGGAGCCCAGGATGCGAGAGGGTCCTAAGATCAGAGCAGTCAGAAGCATCTCTGTCGAAGCCACACGTCCTGGGCACACATGGGGCAATAAACACACGACTTCTGAGAAGATGGAGAGATGGAGGGAGGACCTCAGGAGGCTCCGCGAAGCCTTGTGACCGACAGCCCAACGTGGCTGCTACCCCAGAGGCCACCAAGTCCTCACAGGGGCCCTTTCTGCACCAGAGTGGATAGAGCTGTGGGTCCCTTTCACTCCCTTAACATCCTGTTCAGATGAATCGTCTAAATGCTGGTCTCCATGACAACAGGCTGACCCAAAGCATACCAGAGTCAGGAAGCCACAGCCAGACCAGAACCAGATCTGAAAGTGGTTCCTGATGGAGGTAAGACGAGGCACTCCGGGCAGGACAGGTGAGGAGAGGAGAGGCACGATCCTCCGGAGCACCTGCTCTCTGCAGCCCTCTCAGGGAAACCCTGTCCCTTCACCGTATTCCTTCCCACGCCTCCCGCGGCTGACTGTGTTTCCCACAAGTGGGCCTTGGTGGTGGCTTATTCTGAGTTCTGATTTGGTCTGTCTTCCCTGCTGTAAACGCCAGAGGTGCTGCCCTGCTGAGTCTCAACAGTGTGGAATGCTCCTAAGACGTCCATTGTTTTACCACCTCCTCCGTAGCCGCCCAGAGAACATTATGAATAGGAAAACTGCCTTATTTCCTCTTATTTTCATTTTGATGCCTACTCTCGTTGGGGGGGAGCCATGTTTTTAAGTGACTTTTGCTTGAAACAGTGAGTTCACTCGGTGAAACTCCATCTCAATTTCTCTCCTTTCTCTAAAATTATTCGCTTTGTTACCCCAGAGACAAGATAAAATTCACAGCTCTCTCATAGCGGCATTCATTTCTTTTTCTTTTCTCTCTGTGGGCAAAATTGCATGTTTGTTTTTTTTTTAATTTTAAACACAGAGAAAATGACCATTTCTTAAATCCAGTATTTTGTCTTTCATCTCCTGTTTCCTCAGCCTAGAGCCTTGAGGTCAAGTTAAAATTAAAATCACACTAAACAGCTCTGGTTTGTTTTTCCAGTTCCAGGAATATCGGCTTCATCAATCCTTCATCAGGATGTGATTTTGAGAATACTTTAAAATCTGTCATTTCTTTATCCATTCACTTAGGAGATCCTATGGAGGCTTCATTTCCGGCAAGGTGAAATTTTGATGCCTCAGGAGGCTCCGCGAAGCCTTGTGACCGACAGCCCAACGTGGCTGCTACCCCAGAGGCCACCAAGTCCTCACAGGGGCCCTTTCTGCACCAGAGTGGATAGAGCTGTGGGTCCCTTTCACTCCCTTAACATCCTGTTCAGATGAATCGTCTAAATGCTGGTCTCCATGACAACAGGCTGACCCAAAGCATACCAGAGTCAGGAAGCCACAGCCAGACCAGAACCAGATCTGAAAGTGGTTCCTGATGGAGGTAAGACGAGGCACTCCGGGCAGGACAGGTGAGGAGAGGAGAGGCACGATCCTCCGGAGCACCTGCTCTCTGCAGCCCTCTCAGGGAAACCCTGTCCCTTCACCGTATTCCTTCCCACGCCTCCCGCGGCTGACTGTGTTTCCCACAAGTGGGCCTTGGTGGTGGCTTATTCTGAGTTCTGATTTGGTCTGTCTTCCCTGCTGTAAACGCCAGAGGTGCTGCCCTGCTGAGTCTCAACAGTGTGGAATGCTCCTAAGACGTCCATTGTTTTACCACCTCCTCCGTAGCCGCCCAGAGAACATTATGAATAGGAAAACTGCCTTATTTCCTCTTATTTTCATTTTGATGCCTACTCTCGTTGGGGGGGAGCCATGTTTTTAAGTGACTTTTGCTTGAAACAGTGAGTTCACTCGGTGAAACTCCATCTCAATTTCTCTCCTTTCTCTAAAATTATTCGCTTTGTTACCCCAGAGACAAGATAAAATTCACAGCTCTCTCATAGCGGCATTCATTTCTTTTTCTTTTCTCTCTGTGGGCAAAATTGCATGTTTGTTTTTTTTTTAATTTTAAACACAGAGAAAATGACCATTTCTTAAATCCAGTATTTTGTCTTTCATCTCCTGTTTCCTCAGCCTAGAGCCTTGAGGTCAAGTTAAAATTAAAATCACACTAAACAGCTCTGGTTTGTTTTTCCAGTTCCAGGAATATCGGCTTCATCAATCCTTCATCAGGATGTGATTTTGAGAATACTTTAAAATCTGTCATTTCTTTATCCATTCACTTAGGAGATCCTATGGAGGCTTTCCACTTGCAGACAGCGTGTTAGATGCCAAAGGTAGAAATGAATACACACCACCTCTGTCATTTGGGGGATCAAAATCAGGGGGCTGATCAAGAAAGCGATGATAGTACCTGAAAATGCTATGATAGAAGGATAGAACCCCTAATTCAGGGCTTGGAGGAAAGGGAGAAAGGGATGTGAAAGAAAGAGGGAATAAGCCAGGTAGTCTGCCAAGAGATGGAATTGTATGCCGGGTCAAAACCTAAGGGTCTCAGACAAGTGTGATACTCAGGGAAGTGCCCACCTAGGTCACTTCTGAATGCTCGACTGAGTCAAGGACTACGAGTAGAACATAGAATATTTGGTAGAATATTCCTTGGTAAAAGTCAAGAAATAAAATACAGAAAGGGACAGAGGCATGGCAGAGCATCGAATGCTTGAATCCTCAAGTCAAAATGATGAGAGACTTAGAAAGAGTTGCCCCCAAGGTCACGGTTAGACCCTTCCCCTAAGACGTCTGGGAGGAGCCATAATGTTAGATAGAACTTAATTCAAGCAGGTCACAGCCACAAGCTATGACCAAGAACTGTCCTTGAGGCAAACTGGCCATCAGACTCCCAGAATGCTGTCTTCCAGCTGCCTACATTTTGAGAGGGCATTTGCATTCAATGTCAGTCAAAATTCAAGGAGTGTGAGTTGAGAGTCGCCCACTGGAGACACTTCTGTAGTTTGCTGATGTGACAGATGGCAGCACCTCAGGGCTGCTGCTTTTGGACATAAGGCCAAATTGCTCTAGGGCAGTGGGACAGAGACGACGGGATGTGGCAGCTGAGTCCAGCATGGAAGCCATCCGTACACACAGGTGGGGGTTCCCAGATGAGGAACTTTAGTTCAGCTTTGAGCTTGTACATGGCCACATAAATCAGAAGCCAATATAAGAAGGAAGGGTTTCCTCTATGTTACATAAGAAAGCACCACTCCGGTCAATGTCGGTAGAGAGTGGCGCCACTTGAGGACGGGGCTTACACCCTCGACGTGTGTGTCCAAGGATGCTTTCAACTATCACCTGCTGTATTTTCCCAGTGACTATTTGTGGCCACCAGCTCCACAGCGCATCTGCCATTGAAATTGGATCATACTATTGAGACAGGCTGCCTAGGAAGAGGATGTCCCAACTGGAGAAAAGACACCTTTGCTTCTGCTGTGAATTTCAAACCGTATTTCACTCTGAAGGCAATGGAATTTGTAAGAGTGTTAAAAAAAAAAAAAAAAAAAAAAGGTTTTATCGGGACTCTCAAAGGTTTCTGTTTTTTTGTTGTTGTTGTTTGTGTTTTTTTTAAAGATTTATTTATTTATTTATTTTGGGCGGGGTCGGGTTGAGGAGGGAGGGGAGCGGGCAGGCCACTTGCATTGGTCTTTCATTTCTCTATTTTCATTCATCTTCGTTCTTTGGCTCCTGTGGGCCTCCCATCGTGGTGGCGTCTGTCGTCGCAGAGCACTGGCTCTGGGCGCATGCGCTCCAGAGCTCCGGCTCGGTAATTGGACACATCAGTCCAGCCGCTCCGCGGCACGTGGGATCTTCCCAGGCCAGGGATCGAACCGGCGCCCCTTGCACTGCAAGGTGGTGTCCTTATCCACTGGACCACCAGGGGAAGCCCTTTGTTTTGTTTTGAACACACAAAAACCCAAAGCTTGGGCTTCCCTGGTGGTCCAGTGGGTAAGGACACCACCTTGCAGTGCAAGGGGCGCCGGTTCGATGCCACGTGCTGCGGAGCGGCTGGACCGATGTGTCCAATTACCGAGCCGGAGCTCTGGAGTGCATGCGCCCAGAGCCAGTGTTCTGCAACAACAGAGGCCGCCGTGATGGGAGACCCACACGGGCCAAAGAACAAAGATGGAAATGAAAGACCAATAGAAGTAGCCCCAAAAAAAAGAAAAAAACCTAAAAAAAAAAAGAAATACTATTGTTGTTGTAACCTCCAAACCCTCACCTGTTATGACCTTCGGGTATTTACCTAAAAACAAAGACTCAGTTCTATTTACATCTACCCAGGAATTTCCCAAGGTTGTAATAATGCTCTCCAAATCCCTGGTCAAATTTCATTTACATAGAATGATCCAGATGAAACCATCCCCTCTGTGTTTACCCCACACCCTCTGCCAAATTTCAACATTCTTGCCAGAAGGCAAATAAACAGGTTTTATGATTTCAACCTGAGAGTCTCAGGGCATTCCTCGTATTTCCAAAGTACCCTGCATGCCAGAGCAGATTTGGTTGGGCATAGAGTCACACAGGAAAACACTGGCCTCGTCCACTTCAAGACTGCCTCCATTGCCAAAAGTTATGTATTGAAATAAAACCCAGATTAACCTAAATTCTGCTCAGAAAATAATTTTTCAGTATCGCTGCTAGATATCCCTTTTTATTTCAGTATTTATAAAATTTTGTCTTAAAAAATCAAAATACAAAAATTTAAAAATCGTCTCTCTTAATAACCATCAAGAATATGCACATCTGCACTTCCCTGGTAGCTCAGTGGTAAAGAGTTTGCCTACCAATGCAGGAGACACGAGTTTGATCCCTGGCCCTGGAGGATCCCACATGCCGTGGAGCAACTGAGCCCATGAGCCACAACTACTGAGCCTGTGCTCTAGAGCCTCGGAGCCGCAACTATGGAGCCCATGTGCCCCAACTACTGAAGCCCGTGAGCCCTGGAACCCGAGTTCCACAACAAGAGAAGTTGCCACAACAAGAAACCTGCTCACCTCCACTAGAGAGTAGCCCTCACTCCCTGCAACTAGAGAAGAGCCTGTGGCAGCAGTGAAAACCCAGAACAGCCGAAAGTAAATTATTAAATAAAATTAAAAAAAAAAAAAAAAACTACGCACATTTGATGGACCCTTGAGGATGGAGCGTCTTGCTTGGACAAGCGTGCTGAGGCTGTCCAGAGACAACATCTGTCGGCTTGGTTATGAGTCAAGGTCAACTGGCAGAAGACTGTGGCTGCTAAGAGCATTAGCTCTGAAGCCAGAAAGCTTGGTTCCATCCTGGCTTTGCCCCTCACTAGCTGTGTGACCATGAGCCTCTTTCTAGCTCCATTTGTTTACCTATGAATGGGAGATTAAGAGGAGTGCCCACCTCCCAAGGCTGTTGGGAGGGTGAAATGAGTTGGCGTATATAACACGCTGAGCGTAGGCCCTGATCACCTGGTGTACCATTGTCATGACCCCTGGGGGTTCCAGGGACTCCCTGTGGGAAGGAAGGTGAGGGCCACTGCCACCCTGGCTCAGGTGAACCCCCGTCTCCCCCACACCTCTCCACCCTGAGCTCTGAAGCTTGGCTGCCAGCTTTTCCTCTTGCTCCACTTCCGGATTTCCAAGCTCTTCAGCTCCTAAAGCTGTAGGAGCTGGAGACTGGACTGGATGCCATGTGACCTCTTGGTGACCCCTTAAAAATTTTTCCCTTTTGCTCAGAAAATAATTTTTCAGTATCGCTGCTAGATATCCCTTTTTATTTCAGTATTTATAAAATTTTGTCTTAAAAAATCAAAATACAAAAATTTAAAAATCGTCTCTCTTAATAACCATCAAGAATATGCACATCTGCACTTCCCTGGTAGCTCAGTGGTAAAGAGTTTGCCTACCAATGCAGGAGACACGAGTTTGATCCCTGGCCCTGGAGGATCCCACATGCCGTGGAGCAACTGAGCCCATGAGCCACAACTACTGAGCCTGTGCTCTAGAGCCTCGGAGCCGCAACTATGGAGCCCATGTGCCCCAACTACTGAAGCCCGTGAGCCCTGGAACCCGAGTTCCACAACAAGAGAAGTTGCCACAACAAGAAACCTGCTCACCTCCACTAGAGAGTAGCCCTCACTCCCTGCAACTAGAGAAGAGCCTGTGGCAGCAGTGAAAACCCAGAACAGCCGAAAGTAAATTATTAAATAAAATTAAAAAAAAAAAAAAAAACTACGCACATTTGATGGACCCTTGAGGATGGAGCGTCTTGCTTGGACAAGCGTGCTGAGGCTGTCCAGAGACAACATCTGTCGGCTTGGTTATGAGTCAAGGTCAACTGGCAGAAGACTGTGGCTGCTAAGAGCATTAGCTCTGAAGCCAGAAAGCTTGGTTCCATCCTGGCTTTGCCCCTCACTAGCTGTGTGACCATGAGCCTCTTTCTAGCTCCATTTGTTTACCTATGAATGGGAGATTAAGAGGAGTGCCCACCTCCCAAGGCTGTTGGGAGGGTGAAATGAGTTGGCGTATATAACACGCTGAGCGTAGGCCCTGATCACCTGGTGTACCATTGTCATGACCCCTGGGGGTTCCAGGGACTCCCTGTGGGAAGGAAGGTGAGGGCCACTGCCACCCTGGCTCAGGTGAACCCCCGTCTCCCCCACACCTCTCCACCCTGAGCTCTGAAGCTTGGCTGCCAGCTTTTCCTCTTGCTCCACTTCCGGATTTCCAAGCTCTTCAGCTCCTAAAGCTGTAGGAGCTGGAGACTGGACTGGATGCCATGTGACCTCTTGGTGACCCCTGGAAATTGCATGTCTAAAATAAATCCTGCCAACCACATAGCCTAGGGTAAGTTTACAAACAGATTCAGCTTCCTGAGAAAATATCACTTGGGTTTACTTTTCTTCAAACCAATTCTGAGCAATAATGCCAAAATTTACTCTCAGTACCTATGGGGCTTCCTGTTCTACTAAGGTCATGCCAAGAGTGAACAGGTTCCCTCAGAGTTCTAGGGTTTGGTACTTGCTCATCGGTGCTGGGCTTGAGGGAGCCAGGAGCCCTATTTCCTGGGCTTTCGCCCCCTGGGAACTCTACACATTCTGGCCAAGGTCTGGATGCTGATCTGGAGTATGGCCAGAGGTCAGGTGAGGAGGCCATGATGCAGTAGATCCAGCAGCCTCCACCAGCTCCCCAGTCTCAGGATGGCTCCCTCTCACTCTCACACACCCCAGAGATCCTCACCTCTCTCTTCTGTCCTGGGAGCATGCAGTCGAGAGACCCTGAAAGACCTTTCTCAGAATGAGAACGGGATAAAAAGAATAAAACACAACAATGTCCCATGGAAGTGCTGTCTTCCACCCCAGCACAAGCAAAGCACAAGTTAAACTCTTCACACATTGCCCTGACACACTGCCTTTGTGTGTTGCTTGCTCATCTTTCTCGTGAATACTAAATGCAGCAACGTAATTCTGGTGACCTGAGGGTCCTGGTTATTAAGGTTTTATTGATCATGCTTTCTGGGCTTCCCTGTTGGCTCAGCGGTAAAGAGTTCATCTGCCTGTCTACAAGGGTGACTGGGGCTTGATCCCTGGGTGAGGAAGGTACCCTGGAAGAGGAAATGGCAACCCACTCCAGTGTTCTTGCCTGGAAAGTCCCATGGTCAGAAGAGCCTGGCGGGGCACAGTCCAAGGAGTTGCGAAGAGTCAAGACACGACTGAGCAGTTAAACAACAACTCATGCTTTCCAATGCTTTGTTTTCATTGCAGAGGTAGCAATACCAACTGCTTCTATAGTTTGACCAGCGGAAAACGCGGATCTTGTTCATTAAGGTCCCTGAATGTATTTTTTTGTTTCCTCAGTTGCAAAGCTGTAGGAGCTGGAGACTGGACTGGATGCCATGTGACCTCTTGGTGACCCCTGGAAATTGCATGTCTAAAATAAATCCTGCCAACCACATAGCCTAGGGTAAGTTTACAAACAGATTCAGCTTCCTGAGAAAATATCACTTGGGTTTACTTTTCTTCAAACCAATTCTGAGCAATAATGCCAAAATTTACTCTCAGTACCTATGGGGCTTCCTGTTCTACTAAGGTCATGCCAAGAGTGAACAGGTTCCCTCAGAGTTCTAGGGTTTGGTACTTGCTCATCGGTGCTGGGCTTGAGGGAGCCAGGAGCCCTATTTCCTGGGCTTTCGCCCCCTGGGAACTCTACACATTCTGGCCAAGGTCTGGATGCTGATCTGGAGTATGGCCAGAGGTCAGGTGAGGAGGCCATGATGCAGTAGATCCAGCAGCCTCCACCAGCTCCCCAGTCTCAGGATGGCTCCCTCTCACTCTCACACACCCCAGAGATCCTCACCTCTCTCTTCTGTCCTGGGAGCATGCAGTCGAGAGACCCTGAAAGACCTTTCTCAGAATGAGAACGGGATAAAAAGAATAAAACACAACAATGTCCCATGGAAGTGCTGTCTTCCACCCCAGCACAAGCAAAGCACAAGTTAAACTCTTCACACATTGCCCTGACACACTGCCTTTGTGTGTTGCTTGCTCATCTTTCTCGTGAATACTAAATGCAGCAACGTAATTCTGGTGACCTGAGGGTCCTGGTTATTAAGGTTTTATTGATCATGCTTTCTGGGCTTCCCTGTTGGCTCAGCGGTAAAGAGTTCATCTGCCTGTCTACAAGGGTGACTGGGGCTTGATCCCTGGGTGAGGAAGGTCCCCTGGAAGAGGAAATGGCAACCCACTCCAGTGTTCTTGCCTGGAAAGTCCCATGGTCAGAAGAGCCTGGCGGGGCACAGTCCAAGGAGTTGCGAAGAGTCAAGACACGACTGAGCAGTTAAACAACAACTCATGCTTTCCAATGCTTTGTTTTCATTGCAGAGGTAGCAATACCAACTGCTTATATAGTTTGACCAGCAGAAAACGCTGATCTTGTTCATTAAAGGATGACATCATCAATGTTCAGTTTGGGGACAGATGTACTAGGAATGTATGTGTTTATTTGTACACCTGGATGTGTCTCCCCTAAATGCGCAATTTCAACAGAGCAGCTTCTGCTAAGCACTCCCGTTCTGTCCTTGAAACAAGACTGCCAAGAATCCAGTCCATCTGGTCATGGCCCAGCAAGGACAGAGGCCCTCCGCAGGCATTTGGAGTCAGAGGGGCTCTTGCCTCGTGCCCTGGCACAACACACATGCCAGTACACATGCCCTGAGTTCGTGGTGAGGAAACAAGAGGAGGACAGCAGGGAGCAGAAGTAGAGACAAATCTAGAGGTGCTCACACCACCTTATCTAATGATATCAGGGTTCCAGCTCACAGACCTAAATAATCACTCAATTATAACACACCGCATTCATGTGTGTGATCTCTTTGGACCCTCACAACAACCATGGGAAACAGAACTGACAGTTTCCTGACTGGCGAGGAATCCACGACAGGCTGGGTGATTTCCTGGCCCTGGATCACTCAGACAGAACGTGAAGGCGCTGCTCAGGGTCTGGGCTGTCTTAGGTCCCAGATCTAGATGCTTCTTTCCACTAGTGATGATGCTTCTTCTGCCTAGAACTCGTCCCAGATGGGAAAGAATTTCTATTACATCATTTAAACTTCTTACCAAAGCCTAGAAGGAAAGCAGTATGATCACTTCCTGGGTAACAAATCCTTGTGATCTGCCCAAGGTAATAGAAACAGAGAGTCAATTAAAGAGGCATCTTCTGCCTTCCAATCATTTGCTTTTTCCCCTACCTTTTTCTATCTTCTCACTTTTTAAGAATATCTTTAATGTTCTTTTCAAAATGTTTCGCTGTGGTGCGTCTTTGTTGCTGCGTGCTGGCTTTCTCTAGTTGCAACAAGCAGAGGCTACTCTCGTCGCGATTCGTGGGCTTCTCGTTGCGGTGGTTTGTCCTGTGGCAGAGCACAGGCTCCAGAGCATGTGGGCTCAGTAGCTGTGGGGCACAGGCTTAGCTGCCCTGCAGCATGTGGGATCTTCCCGAGCCAGGGACTGAACTTGTGTCCCCTGCATTGGCAGTCAGCTTGTCAACCACTGGGCTACCCTCTCAGTCACTGGACAACCAGGGAAGTCCCTTGCTGTCTTTTCAGAAGTCTTCGGCTCTGTTCTTTTGTCGGTTTGCAGCGAAAGCATCATCTCCGGGATCAGAATGACCACTTTAAGCACTCCCGTTCTGTCCTTGAAACAAGACTGCCAAGAATCCAGTCCATCTGGTCATGGCCCAGCAAGGACAGAGGCCCTCCGAGGCATTTGGAGTCAGAGGGGCTCTTGCCTCGTGCCCTGGCACAACACACATGCCAGTACACATGCCCTGAGTTCGTGGTGAGGAAACAAGAGGAGGACAGCAGGGAGCAGAAGTAGAGACAAATCTAGAGGTGCTCACACCACCTTATCTAATGATATCAGGGTTCCAGCTCACAGACCTAAATAATCACTCAATTATAACACACCGCATTCATGTGTGTGATCTCTTTGGACCCTCACAACAACCATGGGAAACAGAACTGACAGTTTCCTGACTGGCGAGGAATCCACGACAGGCTGGGTGATTTCCTGGCCCTGGATCACTCAGACAGAACGTGAAGGCGCTGCTCAGGGTCTGGGCTGTCTTAGGTCCCAGATCTAGATGCTTCTTTCCACTAGTGATGATGCTTCTTCTGCCTAGAACTCGTCCCAGATGGGAAAGAATTTCTATTACATCATTTAAACTTCTTACCAAAGCCTAGAAGGAAAGCAGTATGATCACTTCCTGGGTAACAAATCCTTGTGATCTGCCCAAGGTAATAGAAACAGAGAGTCAATTAAAGAGGCATCTTCTGCCTTCCAATCATTTGCTTTTTCCCCTACCTTTTTCTATCTTCTCACTTTTTAAGAATATCTTTAATGTTCTTTTCAAAATGTTTCGCTGTGGTGCGTCTTTGTTGCTGCGTGCTGGCTTTCTCTAGTTGCAACAAGCAGAGGCTACTCTCTCGTCGCGATTCGTGGGCTTCTCGTTGCGGTGGTTTGTCCTGTGGCAGAGCACAGGCTCCAGAGCATGTGGGCTCAGTAGCTGTGGGGCACAGGCTTAGCTGCCCTGCAGCATGTGGGATCTTCCCGAGCCAGGGACTGAACTTGTGTCCCCTGCATTGGCAGTCAGCTTGTCAACCACTGGGCTACCCTCTCAGTCACTGGACAACCAGGGAAGTCCCTTGCTGTCTTTTCAGAAGTCTTCGGCTCTGTTCTTTTGTCGGTTTGCAGCCGAAAGCATCATCTCCCGGGATCAGAATGACCACTTAGCATCAAATCTGGGTTTACTCTGTGCTGGACTCTGTGCTCACACTGAGAATGCAACTGTCAGTGAGAGACCGTCAGCTCTGAGGTTCCAGGACCATCAGGGGAGACAGGCTTGTGAGCCAGTTATACCCTACAAGCAACAGGTGCTGTCCTAGAGGTGTGAACAGGTGCTCTGGGTATTCAAGGAGGGGCGATGCATTCATTCTACCTGCCCAGGAAGAGGGCGGGGTGATACCGAAGCTCTCCACGGTACTACCTAAACACGAGAAGCTTGTACACAAAACATAAATGCTGAAAGGACAAAAACAGTATTACTTCCAGCAATTCATTGAGAGTAAGGACAGTTATTTTTAAAACAAAAATGGCAGCGATCAGCTAAACTGCTGATGTTTTCTATTCTCAACATGTTAATTGAAATTATCCTGAGTCATGCTTATAACTCTTGACATTTCTTGGTCCCCAAACAGGCAGAAACCTTACACCACCAGGTTGTTTATCTAAAGCCATCCCGGAATTTGTGCCACGGTTGCCATTGTGTCCTGTGCAAGGGAAGCGAAAGGGCCAAATTTAGCAGCAGATGACAAGCGTCAGGACCAGGCATTTCCCAGAAGCTTATGAAATCCTCTCTCGTGTTTACTCTAACTCTAAATCTCCCTTCCCAGAGCCTGTCTTTCTCACAAGGCTGAGGTGTGGGCCCATCCCGCGGCTGCTACTTCCTGTCTCTTTAAGAAAGAACTCAAGACGTGCCTGCCTCGGGGTGCCCTCTGGGTGCTATGCGGCCCCTGGGGCAGTCTTGAAAGGCTGGCAGCATCATTTCCCTGAACTGAGTTCCCAAAACAACACAGTGATGAGAAAAGAAAACCCAAACGGCATAGGCATTTCATGTTTACACAGCAGCCTGGCCCTGGGTCTTCTTTAGCAGGTGGCCTTTCCATGTGAAGACCAGACACAGATGCCGAGAAGGGCACAGAACAGCCCCTTTCTAAGGCCCGGTACATTTTCCCAACAAGACACCACTTGCCTAGAGACCGTAACCTAAGGAGAATGACTGCATGCTTCCCAGTGCAGTGAGAGCGATTAGGGGGAAAAAATACAACATTGAAAAAAAACAGAAATATTAGAAAGCTGCCTCTAGTTCATTACCTCCCAAACATGTCTAGATAGTAATATTTTGAAACATCTTTTTGGTACTCATCTATTAAAAATACAATATTTTAAAGAGATGGCTTTTTTGGGTAATATTCTTCTGTAACACTTGCTGAGCTGGGACCCAAGTAGCACCATTTTCTCCCCCACTCTCTAGAAGGGATTCCTCGCTTTCTCTCACCCTTTCGCTGGCCTCCCCAGGGAGATGCACACACAGACCAGCCAACCAATATCCATCTGGTCAGCCCCCAGGAGCTATTTTGGGTTTGGCCTGCTTTTAATCCACTTTTCCTGCCAGTACAGGCTCAGCCCCTCAACCCTTCTGGGATGCTTCTCTAAGGAAACTTGACAAATACAGGCTTCCCCTAGGGCAGTCAGTGCCCATCTTCTCAACGCAGAGGGCTCCAGGACGTGCTCAGGACCATCCTCCAGGGCGTCTAGGGAGAGACAGGGAAGGCGGAGCTGGCCTCCTCAAACTCCCCTCTCCCTGTTCTCCACTCCCCAGCCTCTGGCCCAATCCTGCAAATATCCTGCGTGCTAAGAGTGTATCTGATCTTTTGCTAGAACGTATCCGCATTTGTCTAGCGCATCCCTGCTGGTCCCTCCAGCGTCTTCCTCATATCCAACAAGGTCCAGGTTCTCCTCTTTGATGCTCCGTAGATTCCGCCCCAGCGTTTCCTTCCTCCCCACTATGGGCCAGACCGTGAGCTCCTGGAAGGTAACCATTGTCCTTGGTTAAGCCCTGAAGCCTAAGTGGGCAGGCCTGTCAATCCTCTTTGCTGCAGAAATAAACATGCTGGATGAAGAAACCCAAGAAGCGGCATCAGAACGAGAAAAAATTTCTTTTGTTTACACAGCAGCCTGGCCCTGGGTCTTCTTTAGCAGGTGGCCTTTCCATGTGAAGACCAGACACAGATGCCGAGAAGGGCACAGAACAGCCCCTTTCTAAGGCCCGGTACATTTTCCCAACAAGACACCACTTGCCTAGAGACCGTAACCTAAGGAGAATGACTGCATGCTTCCCAGTGCAGTGAGAGCGATTAGGGGGAAAAAATACAACATTGAAAAAAAACAGAAATATTAGAAAGCTGCCTCTAGTTCATTACCTCCCAAACATGTCTAGATAGTAATATTTTGAAACATCTTTTTGGTACTCATCTATTAAAAATACAATATTTTAAAGAGATGGCTTTTTTGGGTAATATTCTTCTGTAACACTTGCTGAGCTGGGACCCAAGTAGCACCATTTTCTCCCCCATTCTCTAGAAGGATTCTCGCTTTCTCTCACCCTTTCGCTGGCCTCCCCAGGGAGATGCACACACAGACCAGCCAACCAATATCCATCTGGTCAGCCCCCAGGAGCTATTTTGGGTTTGGCCTGCTTTTAATCCACTTTTCCTGCCAGTACAGGCTCAGCCCCTCAACCCTTCTGGGATGCTTCTCTAAGGAAACTTGACAAATACAGGCTTCCCCTAGGGCAGTCAGTGCCCATCTTCTCAACGCAGAGGGCTCCAGGACGTGCTCAGGACCATCCTCCAGGGCGTCTAGGGAGAGACAGGGAAGGCGGAGCTGGCCTCCTCAAACTCCCCTCTCCCTGTTCTCCACTCCCCAGCCTCTGGCCCAATCCTGCAAATATCCTGCGTGCTAAGAGTGTATCTGATCTTTTGCTAGAACGTATCCGCATTTGTCTAGCGCATCCCTGCTGGTCCCTCCAGCGTCTTCCTCATATCCAACAAGGTCCATGTTCTCCTCTTTGATGCTCCGTAGATTCTGCCCCAGCAGCCCCTTCCTCACTATGCACAGCTGTCCTCTCTACAGGACCGACTTCCACCCCCTCGGGCCAGACCGTGAGCTCCTGGAAGGTAACCATTGTCCTTGGTTAAGCCCTGAAGCCTAAGTGGGCAGGCACCTGGTCAATCCCATTGGCCTTTGCCAAACTGAAGTTCATTGAGCCAGGAAATAAACATGCTGGAAAAGCAAGACACAAGGAGGAGGATGGAGGACAAGAAAGGGTGGGAAGTAAGAAGGCACCTCCAGACACCCCTTCAACCATCACACTTGACTTGGAATATGGACGGATGCCAAGCTGATGGTGAGTCAGGTGGGAAGCCATGATGGCATCTCTCACTTCTGTAGCCCAGAGATCGGGCTCCAAGTTCAGGGTCTCCAGGGACCAAGGCACCAAGCGGGTCAGATGTTAAACAGTAGGGAGTGATGGACAAGGGAGCACTGTGACAAGGGCCTCCCGGGACCAAACACTTAAATCCAAATACCGGAAGCCAGACAGACAAAGACAAATATCATATGATATCACGTATGTATGGAATCTTTTTTAAAAATAAATGATACAGGGCTTCCCCTGGTGGTCCAGTGGGTGAGGACACCGCCTTGCAGTGCAAGGGGCGCCGGTTCGATCCCTGACCTGGGAAGATCCCACGTGCCGCGGAGCGGCTGGAGGGATGTGTCCAATTGCCGAGCCGGAACTCTGGGGCGCATGCGCCCAGAGCCGGCGCTCTGCTGTGACAGACGCCACCGCGATGGGAGGCCCACACGGACCAAGGAACAAAGACCGATGAAAATAGAGAGAAATGAAAGGGCCAATGGAAGTGGCCTGCCCACTCCCCTCCCTCCCCAACCCGACCCCCGCCCAAAATAAATAAATAAATAAATCTTTAAAAAAAAAATAAATGATACAAATGAAATTATGTACAAAACAGAAATAGACCCACAAGCGTAGAAAACAAAACCTATGGTTACTGAAGGAGAAGGATATATTAGGAGTTCGGAATTAAAATATACACACTACTACATATAAAACAAACAAGTATCTACTGTATAGCACAGGGAATTCTACTCAGTATTTTATAATAACCTATAAATGAAACCTTTTCTCTGTATTTTGCTTGTTTAAATTAAAGTCCACTTGAAGGTGTTATTTATAACACTATCCTAATGATTAATCCACAGAATAAAGCATTAGCATGTTGCTTCTATGGAAATTGTATTTCAAGTTCTAATGCTGAATGTCAGGAATGCCTTGGCATCCTGTCTTCCACGGTGGCAGCATGCATGGCATCATCATTAGAGGCATTAAACTCCACTGGGAAGGCTAGGGGCAGACTCTGGGCATGGGAAGATTATATTCTCGCCATAGCTCTATACTGATCTATTTCCCATCATTATCAACACTCCACACATGCCAAACAGCTACATGAGTCCCATTGTCCCCATCTTTTCACCCACTGTGTGTCATTCCCTGCTCTTTACCTCACCTCTACCCAGCTACCTCCATTTCATCTTGGGGCTTCGGCTCTCCTCAACCCCTCCCCAGCTGAGAAAATACGTCAATGAAAGAAATGATTCATGGAAACCAAGTGGATAAAGCAACTTTCCCAGCTAAATCTTCAGTCAGTTATTCTCAATCGAGTCACATAACACATTATCCTATCAGAGACCAATTCTTGACTCTGAAACTCCCCGCAGTTGTAATCTTCAATACATATTTCTTCTTTATAATAATCTCGAGGTTATTGAGGTGATCCTATTTCTTTTACAACAAAAGTAAATAGATGATCAGATATATTAAACAACTTACCCAGTATCCCAGTCAACCCATGGCTGAGCCCCAAACGCCAGCCCATGTCCACAGACTGTGACACTTGTGTGTTCTCAGCACACCAGGCCGCTCAGAGGCTGTGAGCTCGTTGATAACCTGAGGGTACGTCAGGCAGCCACGCCTCCTTGCTTTGGGGTTCCAGGGTCACATGGTTGAACCAGCTCTTAGAGGATATCAGCTCCAGATCAGATTCCGGGTCACAGCTGTGACGATGGGGCTAGTTGATCATTAACGTCCAGTAGTTGAATTCCATGGACAGAGGAGCCATGGAGTCGCAAAGAGGCAGACACTATTGAAGTGAATGAGTACGCACAGAATAAAACAAAAAAAAGTATCTACTGTATAGCACAGGGAATTCTACTCAGTATTTTATAATAACCTATAAATGAAACCTTTTCTCTGTATTTTGCTTGTTTAAATTAAAGTCCACTTGAAGGTGTTATTTATAACACTATCCTAATGATTAATCCACAGAATAAAGCATTAGCATGTTGCTTCTATGGAAATTGTATTTCAAGTTCTAATGCTGAATGTCAGGAATGCCTTGGCATCCTGTCTTCCACGGTGGCAGCATGCATGGCATCATCATTAGAGGCATTAAACTCCACTGGGAAGGCTAGGGGCAGACTCTGGGCATGGGAAGATTATATTCTCGCCATAGCTCTATACTGATCTATTTCCCATCATTATCAACACTCCACACATGCCAAACAGCTACATGAGTCCCATTGTCCCCATCTTTTCACCCACTGTGTGTCATTCCCTGCTCTTTACCTCACCTCTACCCAGCTACCTCCATTTCATCTTGGGGCTTCGGCTCTCCTCAACCCCTCCCCAGCTGAGAAAATACGTCAATGAAAGAAATGATTCATGGAAACCAAGTGGATAAAGCAACTTTCCCAGCTAAATCTTCAGTCAGTTATTCTCAATCGAGTCACATAACACATTATCCTATCAGAGACCAATTCTTGACTCTGAAACTCCCCGCAGTTGTAATCTTCAATACATATTTCTTCTTTATAATAATCTCGAGGTTATTGAGGTGATCCTATTTCTTTTACAACAAAAGTAAATAGATGATCAGATATATTAAACAACTTACCCAGTATCCCAGTCAACCCATGGCTGAGCCCCAAACGCCAGCCCATGTCCACAGACTGTGACACTTGTGTGTTCTCAGCACACCAGGCCGCTCAGAGGCTGTGAGCTCGTTGATAACCTGAGGGTACGTCAGGCAGCCACGCCTCCTTGCTTTGGGGTTCCAGGGTCACATGGTTGAACCAGCTCTTAGAGGATATCAGCTCCAGATCAGATTCCGGGTCACAGCTGTGACGATGGGGCTAGTTGATCATTAACGTCCAGTAGTTGAATTCCATGGACAGAGGAGCCATGGAGTCGCAAAGAGGCAGACACTATTGAAGTGAATGAGTACGCACAGAAGTTTCACATGACTAGGCTGGGATTTCTGGGAGCACTAGACATTTCCTCGTTTTATTGTACTGTTGGAGGATAATTGCTTCACAAGGTTGTGGTGCTCTCTGCTGTACATCAGCACAACTCAGTCCCCTCCCTCTTGAACCCCCCTTCACTCCAACCCTCAGTGATGTATTTAGTAAAGCCACAGGATATAAAATTGACACACAGAAATCCCTTCCATTCCTATACACTAATGATGAAACATCAGAAAGACAACTGAAAGAAACAATCCCATGACCATTGAAAGAAAAAGAATAAAATACCTAGGAATAAACCTACCTGAAGAGACAAAAGACTCGTATGTAGAAAACTATAAGATACTGATAAAAAAAATCAAAGACGACATGAATGGATGAAGGACACACCATGTTCTTGGACTGAAAAAAATCAATACTGTGAAAATGACTGTACTACTCATTGAGCACTTTTAAAACCATTCAAGGACAACCACAAGTCATATGCTCAAATCATCCCAATGAAAATATCAGGAGAGAGGGGGACACATGGAGAAAGTAGTATTGACATACACAGACTACTATATATAAAATGGGGTTCCCTGGTGGTTCAGATGGTAAACACTCTTCCTGCAATGAGGGCCATCCGAGTTTGCTTCCTGAGTTGGGAAGATCCCCTGGAGAAGGAAATGGCAACCCATTTCAGTATTCTTGTCTAGAGAATTCCATGGACAGAGGAGCCTGGCAGGTGGCAGTTCATAGAGTCAGAGTTCATAGAGACTCTTGCAAAGAGTCAGGCATGACTGAGCGACTAACAGGTTCACTGTCATATGTAGAAAGCAGACAGCTGATGAGAAGACGCTGCATAACACGGGGAGCCCTGCCTGGTGCTCTGTGATGACCTAAAGGGGTGGGATGTGGGGAAGGAGAGGGAGGAGATATATATAAGTATGTCTGATTTGCATTGTTATACAGAAGAAACCAATACAACATTGTAAAGCAATTTTCCTCCCATTAAAAAACCATATATATATATAAGCTTCTAAAAAATAAAATATTTGGGGCCTACTCTGAATTGGTAAATACTAAGTATGAATGAGAGAGAAGGAAAAAAATGAAAGAGAAAGCAGAGCTATAAACAACAAGCTTTCAAAATAATAAACTATTTGTTATGATAATGACGCACGTTGCTAAAGAAGAGAAGAAGAGGGACGGAGCTCTCTGATGACTATTTACCTTATACAACTATTGATTACAACAATCCTTAAAGTCGTGTAGCATGAAGCGACAAATAACACAATAGCGTGAGTCAACTATCGCATATTCTGTTCTATTTTAACACTGAAACCTAAAATGATTCATTCATTTCATGTCATTTTCTAAATGGATATAAAACCAAATCTTCGTTGGGGAAAAGAGGGAGCATCTCTAGACTACAACTCAAAATGGCAGCTGGGCTTTATGAGATTCGACCTCGGGGTGAATATAAAACCCTGAGTCAACTGCACGGAAAGGACCCAGGGCTGCCCCTACTGACTGATGTGGTCTTTGGGAACGCGCCAGCAAGGCGCGCACAGAAAGAAACCAGACCTTTTATAGAGCTCAGCAGTTCTGCACAGTGACATAACAGAATGGACAAGGGCTCTCCTGTTGAATCTGCAAATGTGAAATTTACCACACTTGTGAAAACAGTTCCGGGTACAGTGTACACTTCTTATCAGGTCATCAAGGTCATGCAGGAGAAGCAGCAATTCTGTGTGGATCCAGTATCAGTTGGAAGGCTTATAAATAGTAATATGGATGCCAAAGTTGGTTGTATTTTTTCATGGAAGTGGTGAGAAAAAGAGAGATCGTCTCCACCAACCCATCTGCAAAGACAGAAATGGCAAGCCATGGATTCCAGATACGCTACCCATTTTGTAAGAGAAATATTTATACCTGGGGAGCCATGGTCCCAGAAAGAAATGTCCTAAATAAATCTTTATGCCTTTTTAGTTTTGCCTTTTCAGAGTCCCCAATTACTTCATAGCTGTTTTCTTTTCTTTTTTGCTCCTATGAAGGCACCACCCCTTTGCACATTTAGGGGAAATCTCATTGCAACCCATTCTGCAATTGCTAAGGAAAATACCCCATGCTGACCGAAAGATGCCAGTCACAAAAAGCCACATGTTGTATGGGTCCATCTATGTGAAATGCCCGGGAAAGGGAAACCCATTGAGACAGAAAGCAGCCTATGAATTAGAGCTGAGGTGGAGGCGGTGGGGGAAGGAGGGTCATGGCTCAAGGGTGTGGGGTTTCCTCTTGGAATGATGAAAATGTGCTCAAATTCATGGTGCTAATGGTGCACAACTCTGTGAATACACACTAAACATCACTGACTTATATGCTTTTAATAGGTGAATTGTATATTTGAATTATAAAGTGATTATAAGGAAAGAAAGAAGGAAGGAAGGGAAAGAGAGAAGGGAAAGGAGGAAGGAAGGGGAGGGAAGGAAAGGGAAAACAGGAGTCTTGGGCAGGAGCGGTACATCTACCCTGTGGCCCGGAGGAAGGTGAGTCCCGCCATTCCCTCTCCTTGGCCTGGAGTCTGAGCCTCTTCTGAATCTACACTCTGCACTCTCTCCCACAACCAACATGTCCACGCTGCAAAACGTGTACTGCAACCATCCCAAACAATTTGCAGCTCCACTCAAATGCCATGAAGCCTTGAATGTTTGCACAATTTCTTCACTACCTTGAAAGCTCACCCACCTCTGTTTCCCATCAAATGAACTCCCCTTCATCTTTGAAAAGGGATTTGTGTGTCAAGTCCTCAGGATGTCTCCCCTGACCTCCCCACCAGCGATTAGGGGCTCCTCTTCTTCACCTCCGGAGGGCTAGTGAATGGTAAGGCATTTGTATTATAGAGCAGAGCAACTGTATTATAAGGTAGTCACGATGCACTGCAACCTATTTAGATACGCGTGGCATCCTCCATGAGATTATCAGTTCATGAAGGACAGATACATTATTCATCTTGGCAGGGACAAAACCTGGAACAGTGGCTGTCATGTAGAAGGTACGTGATAAATATCCACCAAGTTAAACAATGGCGGCCTCAGTGATACAGGTCATGGAAAATCAACCATATGGCTCTTAGCTTCTATTGACAGCAGAAACATTCATGGTTTCTCAAAGAAAGTGTTTGTGTGTCCAAGACCTCCTGTAAGTGGGAATTCATTTCCAACTTGGCTTCCGCTCAAGGAGTGACTTCCTGTTCAGAGAGCCCCTCAGGCAGTGTCTGCATCTCAAGGGAGAGAGCAAAGGTGGGACAGAGTGTCTGGTTAGAGAGGGGAGAGAGAGAGTGTATGCTAGCAGGACGCATAGCACGTCTTGGGGAAATCAGCACAGTAAGGGAGCAGCAGTTTGCAGAGTGTGTCCTAAGGAAGTCAAACTGCTTCAAGAGAATGGTGTTTACAGTGAAATGTGTCGATTGATGTAGAGAACATATAGATACCAAGGGGAGAAGGGGAGGTCGGATGTATTGGAAGATTGAGATTGACATATATATATATATATTTATTTATTTATACACACACACACACTATTATGTACAAACTATATGACTATTGAGAACTGACTGTATAGCACAGAGAACTCTCCTTATTGCTCTGTAGTGATCTCAATGGGAAGAAAATCCGAGGAAGAGGGGATATATGTATCCATAGATATGCTGAATCACTCAGCTATACAACAGAAATTAACACAACATTGTGAAGTAACTATACTCCAATTAAAAGAGAAAGATGCAATCTGTGGATAAACAGCAAGGTCCTAATATGTAGAACAGGGAACTATATTGAATATTTTATGATAAATCATTAGAAAAGACCATTTCAAAAAGAATCTATATCTATGTATCACTGAGTCACTTTGCGGTACAGTGGGGACAAGAGCAGCCTTGTAAATCAGCTATACTTCAATTAAAACATTTTAATAAAAGATGAACTCTGGGCCTTTGCTAATGTCAAACGCGAGAAGCAGTCAGCCTTACCTTCCAACAAGGAATAAGAAGGGGGAGAAACACAGACGAGGGTCAGCTGAGTCTGAGAGGTCAGACGGTCAGAGCACTGGCTTCTTCATTAACAGGAACTGGAAGCTGTTATTTATATGGTAGTGTTTTATGTATTAGTATTGGAGCTAATGCATAGAACTCCTAAGCCCAAGTCCGTCTATCCTCAGTAAGTCACTGCATTGGCCTCATAAGGTCCTGAGTTCCTCTCTCTAGGTCAGATCAAATGTAAGTGGAGCCTCTTGACCCTCCAGGTCATGGGCTTCTTACTCCAGGAGCTGCAGGCACTTTGAAAGAGAAGAAGGCATCTTGGACCCTGAGGGTTAACTTGACCTTATTATAAGTGAACATTTTTATGCTTCTATTTCAAAATATGTCAAGGTTAGGGTTGCCAGAAATGGTGTATGCTTATAACTCAGATACAACTGAAAAGCAGCAAAAGTTCACAAATGAAATGGAAACCAAACCTCACAAGTTGATAAAATTAAAACTAACCACATTCCAGTCACGGCACCAGTAATATTGTGCCAAAGCTACTTTGCGGCACACATACAAGGACAGTGTGATGATGCTGGCATGTGTGAGTGCAGCAGGCCCGTGCTCTCCGGTGCGGTGGGCTGACTCAGTTCCCCAGTTTAACTAGTCGCTACACCTCTATTCATGCAAAGCTTCAAAATGTCACTTGCCCTTCCCTGGTGTGACGAATATCCTAACTGTGGGAGCTGGAATTACACCAGCATACTAATAGCAAGTTGCTCATCCGGATGCTCCAACTATTCAAGCAAACACATCATTTTAAATTATATGTATATCATAAAAGTTGTTCATTCACTAAGTGACGTCTCACCCTTTGGCGAGCCCATGGATGGTAACCTGCCAGGCTCGTCTGTCCACGGAATTTCCCAGGCAAGAATACTGGTATGTATTGCCATTTCCTTCTCCAGGGGATCTTCCTGTCCCAGAGATCAAACCCATGCCTCCTGCATTGGCAGGTGGATTCTTTACCACCGAGTCGCCTGGGAAGCCCACCTGGGAAGCCCATTGTTTGAGAAACATTCTATTAGATCAGTCACCACCCCAAGCAGCGTTTCCCAATCTGTCTGACCAGTTTGATCACCTGTGTCCAAGGAAGGACAAACAATCCTACCCCAGTCTCAGGAATCTTGATGCAAGAGCAGGTCCCTGCCCAGGACAGTGCGTCAGAATTTAGAGTAAAACACAGAGATCAAAGACAGATACTTTCACACTGACTTGACTCTAGAAGTCATGCCTGGACGATCGCAAAGGGCAGAGAACGTTCCTACTCTCTCCTTAAAAAATGTTCCCCAGGGCAGCTTCCCTCCCAGCTGAGCTCATCACCTCTGATGACCCCACTCCCTGGCTAGCCACTCCTGGCTGGGTTTCCAGGAAGTTCAAACAACCAGTTAACAAAGCAGTGTTGTTACGCAACTGGCTTATCTCGCCTTGTCTTTGTTTGTTTTGTTGTTGTTTTATTCCTGGTAAAACACACATAACAAAATTGACCACCTTAAGCAGTTTTAAAGCCTACCATGCGGACATGTCAAAGTCTCAACACACTGTTGTACAGTCTCCAGACGCCCATCTTGCAAAACTGAAACTCTGTTCCCATTAAACAGCAACTTCTCGTTTCCCCCTCCTCCCAGCCTTTGACAACCACTGTGCTAACTTTCCGTTTCTATGAGTCTGACTATACCAGGTACCTTACTTACATGAGAGGGCTCACACAGCATTTGTCCTTTTGTGACTGGCTTGTTTTACAGAGCCTAATGTCTTCAAGGTCCATCTACATTGTAATATTATGTGCAGAATGTCCTTCCTTTTCATGGCTGAATAATATTAACATGGTACATATATGGGCATAGATATTGCACTTTGTTTATCCATTCATCTGTGTCCAGGAATGGACCTTCGAGTTGCTTCCACCTTCGGGCTAGTGGGGATGTGTGATTTATGGATAGCATTGCTACCGTCACGAATGTCTTCTTTTCTTTTCTTTTCTTTTTATTATCGCATTGGCTGGTTCTTTTGGTTTTACCACACTAACTTCTGAATTGTTTAGACTTTTCCAGTTTCCTTTGAAACCTAAAGAGAGCTTGCTTCTGAGACGTGGTGATTTTTTTTTTTCCTGCAGTGTATAATTTCACGTGCTTTCTGCCTCCAGTCATGGGCACAGAGCTTTGAGGATGACAGATAGTCATGGGCAGGACCCCAGAACATCCAGCAGGAACATGTAAACATGTGCATAGATGATGATATTTGATTCAGCTCCCAGAGGATGAGAATTGGGTGGGGTGGCGTCCTAACGTGTCATTCTCAGACACCAGCTCCAGGGTTCACCTCACTGTGGGAAGATGCTGGGCGATCGCAAAGGGCAGAGAACGTTCCTACTCTCTCCTTAAAAAATGTTCCCCAGGGCAGCTTCCCTCCCAGCTGAGCTCATCACCTCTGATGACCCCACTCCCTGGCTAGCCACTCCTGGCTGGGTTTCCAGGAAGTTCAAACAACCAGTTAACAAAGCAGTGTTGTTACGCAACTGGCTTATCTCGCCTTGTCTTTGTTTGTTTTGTTGTTGTTTTATTCCTGGTAAAACACACATAACAAAATTGACCACCTTAAGCAGTTTTAAAGCCTACCATGCGGACATGTCAAAGTCTCAACACACTGTTGTACAGTCTCCAGACGCCCATCTTGCAAAACTGAAACTCTGTTCCCATTAAACAGCAACTTCTCGTTTCCCCCTCCTCCCAGCCTTTGACAACCACTGTGCTAACTTTCCGTTTCTATGAGTCTGACTATACCAGGTACCTTACTTACATGAGAGGGCTCACACAGCATTTGTCCTTTTGTGACTGGCTTGTTTTACAGAGCCTAATGTCTTCAAGGTCCATCTACATTGTAATATTATGTGCAGAATGTCCTTCCTTTTCATGGCTGAATAATATTAACATGGTACATATATGGGCATAGATATTGCACTTTGTTTATCCATTCATCTGTGTCCAGGAATGGACCTTCGAGTTGCTTCCACCTTCGGGCTAGTGGGGATGTGTGATTTATGGATAGCATTGCTACCGTCACGAATGTCTTCTTTTCTTTTCTTTTCTTTTTATTATCGCATTGGCTGGTTCTTTTGGTTTTACCACACTAACTTCTGAATTGTTTAGACTTTTCCAGTTTCCTTTGAAACCTAAAGAGAGCTTGCTTCTGAGACGTGGTGATTTTTTTTTTTCCTGCAGTGTATAATTTCACGTGCTTTCTGCCTCCAGTCATGGGCACAGAGCTTTGAGGATGACAGATAGTCATGGGCAGGACCCCAGAACATCCAGCAGGAACATGTAAACATGTGCATAGATGATGATATTTGATTCAGCTCCCAGAGGATGAGAATTGGGTGGGGTGGCGTCCTAACGTGTCATTCTCAGACACCAGCTCCAGGGTTCACCTCACTGTGGGAAGATGCTGGGCTGACCTCCGAAGGAACCCACCACCAACCTCCGGCTCTCTCCTCCCCAGCCTCCCTGTTCAGGGATCTCACAAAGGCTTCGGTGGGCGTGACCTTCCTTGTGAGTGATCAAGTCACCCCAAAGATAGCTGAAATTGCAGGAGGATGTGTCCCCCCATCGTGACATCTTTCCCGAGGGACACATGAAATGTGCTAGCACTTATGGGTGATCAATGAGAGTGTGACCTCCTAACAGCTGCCTGAGTGAACACACACAGAAACACATGCACACACACACATATATCCACATACATACATATCCACATACACAAGCACACACACACATCACAGAAATCTGGCAGATATGTCTCCAGCCTGCTGCTGAAATCCATCATCCCAACCTCGGGGGCAGGCAGAAGCTCATCTTAACAGGGATCTTCGTTCTACTGGATTTATTCCTCCCAAGCAGTCTAACAAGAAGGCCAGGTGCATCTCTCCCATACCACATGAGGGCTTGTGTTTTCCCAAAAGGGGGAAAACGGGAACTTCTTGGTGGTACAGTGGATAGGGATCTGCCTGCTAATGCAGGGGACGTGGGTTTGATCCCTGGTCTAGGAAGATTCCACATGCCATGATGCAAATCAACTCAAGCACCACCACTAGCAAGCCCACACTAGAGCTCTGGAGCCACAGCTACTGAGCACACATGCTGCAACTACTGAAGCCCATGCACCTAAAGTGTGAAAGCCCATGCACCACAACAGAGTAACTCCTGCTCACTGCAACAAGAGAAAGCTCGTGTGCAGCAAGGAAGACCTAGCACAGCCTAATTAATTACTTGATTAATCAACTATAAAAAATAAAATACAAGGGGAAAACCTCAGGGACAGCTTCGTTTCTCTGGGTCAACAGCTGTTCAAGGAGGCCTGGGTTTTCCCTGCGGCTAATGGGTCGTGTCTCCAGGCACACCTGGTACCAAGCGGAAGGAAGAGCTCCTAGGAGGCTGTAGCGTGAAAGATGGAGGAGTCGGCTCTCTTAGCAAACATCTTAGATGATTCTTCCTGCTGAGAGGAGGCAGCAAAGGGCAAATCGAGCACTGGGCCGAGAGCCCTACCAGAAGCCCCGGGCTCCACAATGGGCTGCTTCTTCCTTTCACCTACCTTGTGAAGCAGATGTGAAGGTCACTCATGACTTGGGAAAATATTTTATAGACGGTAAAATGCTTTATAAGTAGAAGACATTACTACTTTATTTAAAAAAATAAATTGAACAAAAAATCCTGCTTTGAAATATTTTGTTCACCATTTAAATGGCTGCAAGGTAAGATTTGGTCTTGGGAGTAAATACATGATTACCTGAACTACCAGTTACAGCCTCACTCAGGTCTAAATTATGTCTGGAATCAAAGGGTTGCTTTTTTTTTTTTTTCCATTTTGGGCCTCTTTTATTGGTTTTTTATTTATCTTCATCCATCTTTATTCTTTGACCTGTGTGGGCTTCCCATTGCAGTGGCCTCTCTCGCTGCAGAGCACCAGCTCTGGGCTCATGTGTTCCAGAGCTCCGGCTCGGTAATTGGACACACCAGTCCAGCTGTTCCGCAGCATGTCGGATCTTTCCAGGCCAGGAATTGAACCGGCGCCCCTTGCACTGCAAGGCGGACTCTCCACCCACTGGACCACCAGGGAAGCCCAACGGTTGCTTTAAGATCAAAAGATTCTACAAACCAGAAACCCATAAACTGGCTCATCCTCACCCTCATCCGAGAGAGGACCAGCTCCTCAAAACAGCAAGTCTTCCCTCCTCTTTGTTCCTCAATGAGCTTGGACTCCATGTTTATTTCCTTCCAAAGCTGGGAAGCTAAGAAGGCACATAGCACTCTCCAGGCAAATTCAAGAGGAAGGAGGGCAGACAGATGACCTGGCGTCTCTGTGGTGGGCACAGAGGGGCATGCTCTTTGCCTCCTATGTGTCCCTCAAAATGATGAATGGAAATCTCAGGAACAGGAAGTCTCTCTTTGAGAAGGAAATACAAGTGCGCCTTTCCTGTTTTGTCCTGAACTGCTAATGATAGAAATTCTCCTAAAAATAAGTTCTCCTGAGATCTCTGACCAGAACATACTTCCAGCCTTTCCCCGACACTGTGGTCTCTGCTTCTCTCAGGAAAATGAAAGTCTTAGTATGTGTGTGGAGAGTCACTTCAATTGTGCCCAATTCTTTGTGACCCTGTGAACTGTAGCCTGCTAGGCTCCTCTGCCCATGGGATTCTCCGGGAATCTTCCCGATCCAGGGACTGATCCTGCATCTCTTACATCTCCTGCATTGCAGGCGGTTCTTTACCTCTAGCACCACCTGGGAAGTCCAAATCCTAGTAGAATTATTCATTCCTGTCCCATCTAGAACCTTCTCCTCCTCTGCAGACAATAAACCCCAATAGCCACTCTACAATTGGAATTCTACGCCATGACTGAATCAGGAGAGTAGCAACAATATACACACGTCCACTCTGAAGAACTTCAGTCCTGTTTCTGGAACCCCAGTGGAGCCTCTTAGATTTGACAGATGTGTCTCCTTCAAGGATGCTTCTGGGCCATGGCCAGCCTCTTCACCCCACTTCTGAGCGTCTTGCAAGGCTGTTCCAAGTCACTGCCCCAGCATCTGCTCTGTGCCACTGACCCTGGTCACGTCCACCGGGCAGAGCTCTAGCAGCAGCAGGCACACCAAGACTGGCGCCTTCTCGGGATGCCAGGACCAGGCCGAGATGGTGCTTGAACAGAACAGCTCCCCTGCCAAACCCAGGCCAAGGGGCTCTGGAGCCCAAAAACCAGCCTGACTTAAATGCCTAACCTGAATCTAACCACGAGGAAACAATCACAAAAATCCATGTTGAGGATATGTAAAGCGATGGGCCTGCACCCTTCAAAAATTTTCCATGTGATAGAAAACCATAATAGACTGGGGGGACTGTTCTCTAGCCGATGTCTAAAGTTGGCAAATTCAAGAGGAAAGAGGGCAGACAGATGACCTGGCGTCTCTGTGGTGGGCACAGAGGGGCATGCTCTTTGCCTCCTATGTGTCCCTCAAAATGATGAATGGAAATCTCAGGAACAGGAAGTCTCTCTTTGAGAAGGAAATACAAGTGCGCCTTTCCTGTTTTGTCCTGAACTGCTAATGATAGAAATTCTCCTAAAAATAAGTTCTCCTGAGATCTCTGACCAGAACATACTTCCAGCCTTTCCCCGACACTGTGGTCTCTGCTTCTCTCAGGAAAATGAAAGTCTTAGTATGTGTGTGGAGAGTCACTTCAATTGTGCCCAATTCTTTGTGACCCTGTGAACTGTAGCCTGCTAGGCTCCTCTGCCCATGGGATTCTCCGGGAATCTTCCCGATCCAGGGACTGATCCTGCATCTCTTACATCTCCTGCATTGCAGGCGGTTCTTTACCTCTAGCACCACCTGGGAAGTCCAAATCCTAGTAGAATTATTCATTCCTGTCCCATCTAGAACCTTCTCCTCCTCTGCAGACAATAAACCCCAATAGCCACTCTACAATTGGAATTCTACGCCATGACTGAATCAGGAGAGTAGCAACAATATACACACGTCCACTCTGAAGAACTTCAGTCCTGTTTCTGGAACCCCAGTGGAGCCTCTTAGATTTGACAGATGTGTCTCCTTCAAGGATGCTTCTGGGCCATGGCCAGCCTCTTCACCCCACTTCTGAGCGTCTTGCAAGGCTGTTCCAAGTCACTGCCCCAGCATCTGCTCTGTGCCACTGACCCTGGTCACGTCCACCGGGCAGAGCTCTAGCAGCAGCAGGCACACCAAGACTGGCGCCTTCTCGGGATGCCAGGACCAGGCCGAGATGGTGCTTGAACAGAACAGCTCCCCTGCCAAACCCAGGCCAAGGGGCTCTGGAGCCCAAAAACCAGCCTGACTTAAATGCCTAACCTGAATCTAACCACGAGGAAACAATCACAAAAATCCATGTTGAGGATATGTAAAGCGATGGGCCTGCACCCTTCAAAAATTTTCCATGTGATAGAAAACCATAATAGACTGGGGGGACTGTTCTCTAGACTAAACAAAACCAAAGAGAGGTGATAACTAAAGACAATGGATGATCCTGCATTAGGTCCTAGGATTTCAAAAAAAAAAAAAGAATTAAACGGCCATAATTCTCATCATTTTTATTAATAAAAGCAACTTAAAACATCACAACAATTTCTAACATATTATTTATTGACCTATTCATTTTCCTGCATCAGGTCTTTGTTGTGGCACAGGGGATCTTTGCTGTGTCCTGTGGAATCTGTTCCTGCAGAACATGGATTCTCTAGTTAGGGTGCACGGGCTTTTAGTTGCTCCGAGGCATGTGGGATGTCAGGCCCTGGGCCAGGGATGGAACCTGAATCCCCTGCATTGCAAGGCAGAGTCTTAACCAATGGGACCCCAGGGAAGTCTCCCATGCCCTGTATTGTTTTTATTTTTAAATTAAAGTATCGTTGCTGTATAATATTATGTAAGCTACAGGTATACAAGATAGTGTTTTACAAGTTTTAAAGGTTATTCTCCAATTATAGTTATTATATGATATTGGTGGCATTCCCTGTGTTGTAGAGTACATCCCTGCAGCTGATTTTATGCCTTAATAGTTTGTACTTCTTAATCCCCTACCTCTGTATTTCCCACTGACAGATTTCCCCATACAGTATTATTTCCCTCTCCCACTGATAACCACTAGCTTGTACTCTATGTGTGTGAGCTGCTTCTTTTTTGTTATATTCACCAGTTTGCTATATTTTTTAGATGTCCCATACAAGAGACAGCATGCTATTTGTCTGCTGATATCATGCACTACTGGTCTGATTTAGCATAATGCCCTCCAATGTCTATCCATGTTGCTGCAAATGGCAACATTTTTTTTTATGGCTGCTTCCTCTGTCTTTTAAAAGCACTTCCTCTTTGTACCTCTATGAGAACTCAGGCAACTGGATGTCTGATACAACTCTCCTTGGACATTTGTGTCTATGGTCAGGCCTCCCTGAGAATGCCTAGGCCCCATATTTGACCTTAAAAATGCAGTTGCTGAAAAAAAAAAAATCAGTTGCTTTAACAGCAGGAATTATTATATGATTCCCTGTGTTCTAGTTATTTGTGTACAAGTCTTTCTCCCCCAGTAGACTGTAGATCCCCTCAAGGAAAAGGAAAATGTGCTAGTCTTCTTTCTGGCTCCTGCTTTCCTCTTCACAGGTGATTTCAGTCACTGTCACAGTGGCATTTCCCACTCATATGTTGAGGAGGCTCACAAGTCACTCCAGCTCTCTTAGGAGTTTCAGATTATATGGCCACCTCCCCGCTGAACAAATCAGGCTTCCTGGCTCACACGGTAAAGAATCTGCCTGCAATGCAGGAGACAGGGTTGGGTCCCTGGGTTGGGAAGATTCCTGGAGGAGGGAATGGCTATTCCACTCCAGTGTTCTTGCCTGGAGAATCACAGACAGAGCAGCCTGGCGGGCTACAGTCCATGGGGTCACAAAGAGTCAGACACGACTGAGCGCCTGACAAGCATAACTCTCAAACATAACTGCTGAGCAAACCCTTTTTCAGGCCCTCCAAGCCCTTCATAGTCAAGTAACCACAGCTGAAGTCACAGCCTTCCCACTTCCTCGAAATGCTGCTCTCCCTCCTGTACTCCTAGTTTCAGTCCTCAAACCTTGGTGCACCCATTCAATTCAGTCTCAGCCTAATTCCTCATGCCTCCTCCTTTGTCTCCCCTCCATCAGCCAATCCATCACTAACCCCAACTGCTTCTTTTGCTGGTGAACTGGCCCCTAGATGCGTTCCGTCCTCCCCACCCCATCCCACCACCCCTTTCCCAGCTCTGGAGCTCAGCACCTCTCGTCCAGACTACTGAATGAGACTCCTAACTGACTCAGCGCTCCCAGTCTTGACACCTCTTGCCCAGATCCATCTTCTGTTCTGCAGCTGACATCTAAGCACATCACTCCTCAACACAAAACCATTCTTAAAAATTAGCATTGAAACATATACATTACCATATGTAAAATAGCCAGTTAGCTGATTTTTTCCTCTGTCTTTTAAAAGCACTTCCTCTTTGTACCTCTATGAGAACTCAGGCAACTGGATGTCTGATACAACTCTCCTTGGACATTTGTGTCTATGGTCAGGCCTCCCTGAGAATGCCTAGGCCCCATATTTGACCTTAAAAATGCAGTTGCTGAAAAAAAAAAAATCAGTTGCTTTAACAGCAGGAATTATTATATGATTCCCTGTGTTCTAGTTATTTGTGTACAAGTCTTTCTCCCCCAGTAGACTGTAGATCCCCTCAAGGAAAAGGAAAATGTGCTAGTCTTCTTTCTGGCTCCTGCTTTCCTCTTCACAGGTGATTTCAGTCACTGTCACAGTGGCATTTCCCACTCATATGTTGAGGAGGCTCACAAGTCACTCCAGCTCTCTTAGGAGTTTCAGATTATATGGCCACCTCCCTGCTGAACAAATCAGGCTTCCCTGGCTCACACGGTAAAGAATCTGCCTGCAATGCAGGAGACAGGGTTGGGTCCCTGGGTTGGGAAGATTCCTGGAGGAGGGAATGGCTATTCCACTCCAGTGTTCTTGCCTGGAGAATCACAGACAGAGCAGCCTGGCGGGCTACAGTCCATGGGGTCACAAAGAGTCAGACACGACTGAGCGCCTGACAAGCATAACTCTCAAACATAACTGCTGAGCAAACCCTTTTTCAGGCCCTCCAAGCCCTTCATAGTCAAGTAACCACAGCTGAAGTCACAGCCTTCCCCACTTCCTCGAAATGCTGCTCTCCCTCCTGTACTCCTAGTTTCAGTCCTCAAACCTTGGTGCACCCATTCAATTCAGTCTCAGCCTAATTCCTCATGCCTCCTCCTTTGTCTCCCCTCCATCAGCCAATCCATCACTAACCCCAACTGCTTCTTTTGCTGGTGAACTGGCCCCTAGATGCGTTCCGTCCTCCCCACCCCATCCCACCACCCCTTTCCCAGCTCTGGAGCTCAGCACCTCTCGTCCAGACTACTGAATGAGACTCCTAACTGACTCAGCGCTCCCAGTCTTGACACCTCTTGCCCAGATCCATCTTCTGTTCTGCAGCTGACATCTAAGCACATCACTCCTCAACACAAAACCATTCTTAAAAAAATTAGCATTGAAACATATACATTACCATATGTAAAATAGCCAGTGAGAATTTGCTGCATGAGGTGGGGAGCTCAAGCCCGGTGCTCTGTGAGGTCCTAGAGGGGTGGGGTGGGGCAGGAGGAGGGAGGTTCAAGAGGGAAAGGATATATGTGTACTGTGGCTGATTCAGGTCGATGTATGGAAGAAACCAGCACAATATTGTAAAGCAATTATCCTCCAATTAAATAAATTTTAAAAACCATTCTATGGCTTCCCAACATGACAGAATAGAGTTATGGCTCTTTCCTTGATCCACTGGGTCACACATGAACCAGTCTCTGCGTTCCTATTTCCTCTTCTGCTCCTCCCTGTCTCATACTTTTTCCTCTAATTTTGCTTAAGTACTTGTAGCTTCTAATACACATTCTGTTGTTTCAAGTTTCTGTGCTGTTTCTCCTTTCTCAGCCTGGAATTTTCGGTTCTTTTTTTTTTTTTTAATTGACATAACTACCCTTTGACTCTGTGGTAAAGAATCTGCCTGCAATACATGTTTGATCCCTGGGTTGGGAAGATCTCCTTGAGGAGGAAATGGCAGCCCACTCCAGTATTCTTGCCTGGGGAAATCCCATGGACAGAGGAGCCTGGTGGGATACCATCTGTGGGTCCAAGAGTCAGACACGAATGAGCAACTGAATAAAAACAACCTTTACTCACCTTTCAACACTCCAGCACTTCTTGAAGCCCTCCCAGGAGCTCCAGATAGGGCTAAGGGCTGCTCCTCTATACCCCTAAAGCATATCTGCATACCTCTCCCTTGACCATGACTGTATGATATGAAAATTCACATGTACCTCTGACTCCATAAAAAAACTGCAAACTCCTCATGGAGGAAGAGAGATTATGCCCTATTTTTTTGTTTGTTTTTGTTTTTACCTCCAAAACAGTTAGCCCAGTGTCTGGAAAACAGCAAATGTTTTTCAAAAAGCAGGAGCTGTGCTTCCCTGGTGGTCCAGTAAGTAGAGAGTCCGCCTTGCAGTGCAAGCGTCACTGGTTCAATCCCTGGCCTGGGAAGATCTCACGTGCCGTGGAGCGGCTGGAGCGGTGTGTCCAATTAGGAGCCAGTGCTCTGGAGCACATGTGTCCAGAGCCAGTGCTCTATAACAGGAGAGGCCACTGCAATGGGAGGCCCACAGAGGCCAAAGAACAAAGATGGATGAAAAAAAAAAAGCATGAGCTATGCCCCTCCCCACTGTGACTAGCATGAAGCCAGGTTGCAATAGATGCCCGGTGCCGGTGGAGGTTTTCAGGACTTATTTTCTGGGATGGACAGCAAGGAGATGCACAGTAGATTTTTCATCAGAATCCTAGCTAGTCACAGAGGTGTGAGGCCTGACTGCTTCTTCTGAACACTTTCTCCAAACACATTCTCTGTTCCAAGAATCATGACATGACTGTGGATAAGTCTATGCAAACAGATAGGAAGGAGGCAGTGCCAAATACCTGACCGAACGATCAGGGACCTGGCTGTGAGGTGTGAAAAACAGGTGGTTCTAGGAAGAACTTTTTTTTAAAAGAAAGTAAGGATCTTTCTCCTCAGCTTTCTGCCAGACCAACCCCTTTACCACCTACCTGGTCTCCCACTCAACTCTGATAAACACTTATCATCAGCAGGGATTCCTATGCCCCAGGTTCTGCACCTGCCCGTTCAGGAATCTTTGTGGGAGTTCTGGAAAATTATAGAATCTGGAGGAATCACACGCGCAAATATTATATTGGTGCCTGGACCTGTCAGTTTGCTCTCCCCCTTATACTTGAAATCCCGCACCAGCTAAGATCACAGTTTTCATTTGCTGTAAATTCTGCATCCCCTTAAGAATGCTGCCTGACCTACAGCAGGTGCCCAGGGAATGTTTGGTGATCTGCAGACCTTGTTTTTGGCACTGAAATCGTCTTTCAACATGGGAGAGGCTTCAAATGAATTTTGACTAAGTCTGAGGCAAACAGTCCGGGCCAGACTGTACTCATTTAATTTTTAATTCACACTCTGCCACCCCTCAGGGATGTCGCTGCCTCTTACTGGACATGCTTCTGAAAGTCAGGAGCTCATTCACATGAGAAAGAGTGCTAAGTGAGCTGCCATGAGTGCCAGGCTATCAAAAGCATCCCAGTGGCATGTCCCAGTAAGGGGCTTGTGTTTCATCATAATTCATTGTGCCATGCAATGCCAACTCTGCTTTTCACACGGTCACTTCCTCACTGAAATCAGTTGGGGTCCAGCTAATGAATAAACAGAACTCCAGGCTTCTCACCGAACACTAACACCCTAAGTGAACCAAGGAAGCTGCAGTAAGAGAGTCCAGACTTGCCCAGAGCAGCCATACGCTCAATCATACAAAGTGAAGGATCCCATAAGATCTCTAATTTTTTTCACACCAGGGACCGATTCCATGGAGGAAAATTTTTCCATGAACTGGAGGTAAGAGGGTGATTTTTCCAGAATCAGCTAGTCACAGAGGTGTGAGGCCTGACTGCTTCTTCTGAACACTTTCTCCAAACACATTCTCTGTTCCAAGAATCATGACATGACTGTGGATAAGTCTATGCAAACAGATAGGAAGGAGGCAGTGCCAAATACCTGACCGAACGATCAGGGACCTGGCTGTGAGGTGTGAAAAACAGGTGGTTCTAGGAAGAACTTTTTTTTAAAAGAAAGTAAGGATCTTTCTCCTCAGCTTTCTGCCAGACCAACCCCTTTACCACCTACCTGGTCTCCCACTCAACTCTGATAAACACTTATCATCAGCAGGGATTCCTATGCCCCAGGTTCTGCACCTGCCCGTTCAGGAATCTTTGTGGGAGTTCTGGAAAATTATAGAATCTGGAGGAATCACACGCGCAAATATTATATTGGTGCCTGGACCTGTCAGTTTGCTCTCCCCCTTATACTTGAAATCCCGCACCAGCTAAGATCACAGTTTTCATTTGCTGTAAATTCTGCATCCCCTTAAGAATGCTGCCTGACCTACAGCAGGTGCCCAGGGAATGTTTGGTGATCTGCAGACCTTGTTTTTGGCACTGAAATCGTCTTTCAACATGGGAGAGGCTTCAAATGAATTTTGACTAAGTCTGAGGCAAACAGTCCGGGCCAGACTGTACTCATTTAATTTTTAATTCACACTCTGCCACCCCTCAGGGATGTCGCTGCCTCTTACTGGACATGCTTCTGAAAGTCAGGAGCTCATTCACATGAGAAAGAGTGCTAAGTGAGCTGCCATGAGTGCCAGGCTATCAAAAGCATCCCAGTGGCATGTCCCAGTAAGGGGCTTGTGTTTCATCATAATTCATTGTGCCATGCAATGCCAACTCTGCTTTTCACACGGTCACTTCCTCACTGAAATCAGTTGGGGTCCAGCTAATGAATAAACAGAACTCCAGGCTTCTCACCGAACACTAACACCCTAAGTGAACCAAGGAAGCTGCAGTAAGAGAGTCCAGACTTGCCCAGAGCAGCCATACGCTCAATCATACAAAGTGAAGGATCCCATAAGATCTCTAATTTTTTTCACACCAGGGACCGATTTCATGGAGGACAATTTTTCCATGAACTGGAGGTAAGAGGGGTGATTTCTGGGCGATTCAAGTCCATCGCATTTATTGGGCACTTTATTTCTAATCTACGGATGCTGCTGATTGGGTAAGAGGTGTCGGTCTGCGGCCCAGAGGTTGGAGACCCCTCCCGTGATAGACATACAGATGCAGAGATAAACTTCTGACACACACAACATGATAGCTGATGCTGCTGGAATATCTGTTCGGTGCCAGGCCCTTTTGAGACATTATCTCATTTCTACACATAACTCTACAAGATAAACATGATTAACCCCATTTCACAAATAAGAAGATTGGATTCTCAAAGAAGCCAAGTATTTTGGCCAAGATTCCTCAGCTTTCCTCAGCTGGAAAGGAAAGGAGCCAGGATACGAAACTAAGTCTTTCTGGTTTCAGTGAGGTACCAGGTCGACGGTACCAATCCTTTGCTACATGTACGGCAAACTGAGAACCCCACACAGAGTGCTGTATTCTGACCAGGTATGGTCAGAAAGCAGAAATTCTCCGGTGATTTCACCAGAGAGAACTTAATATGGAGACCTGGGGAGGCAGGCATAGGGGAACCAAAGGGGCAAGCAGGAAAACTTCACGTAAATGCAGGAAGTAGCTAACAAAGATGTCCAAGAGATGAGGTTGGGGTGTTCAAACCCTAGAAGCTTGGAGGAAGGGTATTGGGAGCTGTGACTCGGGTTCCTGAGGAGGGGACACTGCCACACTGGTGTTGGCACCTCGGGCACACGTCATGGGGGCACTTCCGAAGTCCTGAAAGAGGCTGCAAACAGCAACCAACCAGAACGAAGCAGATTCCGAGCTGAACACACAACACAAAGGACAACATCCGGTCTCTCTGTAGTGTCACTAGTTGGCAAAGGAGGCTGTCAGTCGAGGCCCAACCCCAGCCCAGCAGAGCAGAGAATGGGAATGTAGGTTTGAAGCTGGGAGGACTAAGTGAACCAAGGAAGCTGCAGTAAGAGAGTCCAGACTTGCCCAGAGCAGCCATACGCTCAATCATACAAAGTGAAGGATCCCATAAGATCTCTAATTTTTTTCACACCAGGGACCGATTTCATGGAGGACAATTTTTCCATGAACTGGAGGTAAGAGGGGTGATTTCTGGGCGATTCAAGTCCATCGCATTTATTGGGCACTTTATTTCTAATCTACGGATGCTGCTGATTGGGTAAGAGGTGTCGGTCTGCGGCCCAGAGGTTGGAGACCCCTCCCGTGATAGACATACAGATGCAGAGATAAACTTCTGACACACACAACATGATAGCTGATGCTGCTGGAATATCTGTTCGGTGCCAGGCCCTTTTGAGACATTATCTCATTTCTACACATAACTCTACAAGATAAACATGATTAACCCCATTTCACAAATAAGAAGATTGGATTCTCAAAGAAGCCAAGTATTTTGGCCAAGATTCCTCAGCTTTCCTCAGCTGGAAAGGAAAGGAGCCAGGATACGAAACTAAGTCTTTCTGGTTTCAGTGAGGTACCAGGTCGACGGTACCAATCCTTTGCTACATGTACGGCAAACTGAGAACCCCACACAGAGTGCTGTATTCTGACCAGGTATGGTCAGAAAGCAGACTTCTCCGGTGATTTCACCAGAGAGAACTTAATATGGAGACCTGGGGAGGCAGGCATAGGGGAACCAAAGGGGCAAGCAGGAAAACTTCACGTAAATGCAGGAAGTAGCTAACAAAGATGTCCAAGAGATGAGGTTGGGGTGTTCAAACCCTAGAAGCTTGGAGGAAGGGTATTGGGAGCTGTGACTCGGGTTCCTGAGGAGGGGACACTGCCACACTGGTGTTGGCACCTCGGAGCACACGTCATGGGGGCACTTCCGGAAGTCCTGAAAGAGGCTGCAAACAGCAACCAACCAGAACCGAAGCAGATTCCGAGCTGAACACACAACACAAAGGACAACATCCGGTCTCTCTGTAGTGTCACTAGTTGGCAAAGGAGGCTGTCAGTCGAGGCCCAACCCCAGCCCAGCAGAGCAGAGAATGGGAATGTAGGTTTGAAGCTGGGAGGGAATGGCATCCTAACCAGCCCAAGGAGGTTATGTGTCCGCACCGGTGCACATGGTTTGGGGTAAGGAAGCTATTCATCTCCACAATAACATAGCTGTCCATACTGAGCATCTACAGTATTCCCACCTTTCCACACATGGATTTCTTTGCTCCCCACAACCTGACAGGTAGGTACTATTGTCCCTCCCATATCACAGATGCAGAAGTTACACTCAGAGATGCAAAGGACCTTTCAAAGGGTTAGAAAGGGGAGGGACCACAGTGCAAACCCATATCTGCCTAAGGACAAGACCCTGCCATAATCATGGGTCTGTTTGCAGGGGCTGCCCTAACAGAGTGCCACAAACTGGCTTGCTTCCAACAAAAACCTTTATTGCCTTCCAGTTTCGGGGGACCAAAGTCCAAAATCAAGGTGTTTGCAAGCCAGGCTTTCTCTGAAATCTTGCAGAGAAAATGCTTCTCTGGCTCTTCCAGCTTCTGATGGCTCACAGGCGTTCATCGGCTTGTTCATCGCTTTGTTCTCTGCCCCCAACCTCATAAGGATTTCTTCCCTCTGTGTGTGTGTGTGTGTGTGTGTGTATCTTGTCTTTTTATCGCTTATGAGGACACTTTATTTAGGACTCACCCAGGTAATCTAGGAGAATCTCATGGGAAGATCTTTAGCTTAATCAAACATCTGTAAAGATGCTCTTTCCAAATAAGTTCATATCCACACGTTCAGGGGACCAGGATGTAGACATAACTTTTCTGCTGGGCCACAATTCAACCACCACATCACAGAACATTACTTCTTTACTTTTGAAAATCATGTTCAGCAAGTCCATTTAAAATGAAATCTGTGTTCTTAGAGTATTCTTGGATTTTAAAACACTGTTCCGTGCTGCATGAGGTACTTTTAATGGATGGCTTTCCTGCCCCTTTAAGCTTTCTCTCTTCCTAAAGATAACCATGCAGGGACAGCTTCTGTAGCTCCTGTCATCTGGAACACCCATCCTGCGGTCTCTGCCTCATCAACTCATGATCGCATTTCAAACCTCATCTGGAAATTCCCTCCCTCCTCTCTTGTCTCTCTTTGACTGCTTTCCTTGACTTGACTCTCATTAGCATTCACACTGTGCCGTCCTGGAATTCTGCACACCTGGCCAAAGAAGCATTACCTCAAAAAAGAGGGTTTTATCAATCACAGAGTGGAAGCTCCCCAGACTTCCATTGCTTGTCCCCGCAGAAGCCCATCCTCCTTCCCCGCCCTCCACTCCACATCCCAGCCCTGGGAATGGATCTTTTCAATGACAATCTCTCTTCTTGGTTGGAAAGATTGGCCGATCCATTTTGTTTTGCTGTTCACGTGTTTGAGAACATAGGTTGGAAATTGATGTACCTTGGAGATGTGCTTCTTAGGTATGCGTGAAGGGCAAAAAAAATTCTCCAAGCAAACAGACATTGGGACAGAAAGGTATACTGTGCTTTTTGGCTAAATAAAGTGTGTAGGCTGAGAGCCCCTATGCATCCAGGTTAATGAAAGGTATTTCACGTGCCTAACTTGAAAAGAATAAAAAAAGATACAGTGTTTTTCATATGGAAACATGTCAGACCCATCTATACTAGGGTCTGACATATTTGCCAGTGAATATTTCTAGCATACCAAGTACTATATCCTTTGACCTGAATCCTAAAGTTCATCCATTGTGCTTACTAGAAGAAAAGGTGATGTATATTAGAAAACAAAATTTTGAAACTCATCAGAGTTTTCTCTGTTCAAGTGTCTTCTCAATTTCAGCATCATTACTATCTGTTAGAAATTTAATTTTCAAAAAACATTTCCTACCTCTACAGATGTGGGTATTGGCATTACCACACTGCTCCTCCTCCTTGCCTCACAAAATTGTTGGGAATATTTCTTTGTCAGGTGGAATGTGTTTTGGGCATTCAGGTAGATAATGCCTCAACATCTCATTTGTTTTCCTCAAGCTCTTCCTTATAATATTTAATAATAATAATAATAATATATTAGTGACATTTATATTTATATGCCTTTTCTCTTTGCAAAAGCAGTAGATGGGAAAAAATGGATTACTTCAGACACAATGCCTCTCTCCTTCCTTACAACCAAAAAAGGACCAAATTCTATCTCATCCCTCATTCTTCTTCTTGGTATATTGATGGAAAAGTCATTATGCCTTTAGTTCCTCTTCTCCAGTTATTTGAGATAATAATATTTACCAGGTATGCTTGTCTGGTGGTGTTACTCTATAAGTGGGTGTACTTTGAGTTGGGGGTGGAAAGATGAAGATTTATACACAAGAAAGTCTCAAAGGGAGGGCCTTCATGGGTGAATCCTAGCCCCAACAGGTGAGCATGGCTCCAACTAGTTCCCCGCTTCATGACTCACAGTTAGACTACATAGCAAGCGCCATCCATATAGCCACCTGAGATATTAATTTATAAAGTAAGCCATGAATTCTTGTTGTTGTTTAGTTGCTAAGTTGTATCTAACTCTTTTGTGGTCCCATGGACTGTAGCCCACCAAGCTCCTCTTTCCATGGGATTTCCCAGGCAAGAATACTGGAGTGGGTTGCCATTTCATTCTCCAGGGGATATTTTTCTAGTTCCATTTTTTCAGACGTCAAAGAACATGGGGACATCTGGGCCCCTTAAAAAGACTTCAGGTCCTATACAAATAGCGTGGGCCAGATAAGAACTTTTGTTCTGAATTTACTCCCAAAAAAGCATAAACATGTCAGACCCATCTATACTAGGGTCTGACATATTTGCCAGTGAATATTTCTAGCATACCAAGTACTATATCCTTTGACCTGAATCCTAAAGTTCATCCATTGTGCTTACTAGAAGAAAAGGTGATGTATATTAGAAAACAAAATTTTGAAACTCATCAGAGTTTTCTCTGTTCAAGTGTCTTCTCAATTTCAGCATCATTACTATCTGTTAGAAATTTAATTTTCAAAAAACATTTCCTACCTCTACAGATGTGGGTATTGGCATTACCACACTGCTCCTCCTCCTTGCCTCACAAAATTGTTGGGAATATTTCTTTGTCAGGTGGAATGTGTTTTGGGCATTCAGGTAGATAATGCCTCAACATCTCATTTGTTTTCCTCAAGCTCTTCCTTATAATATTTAATAATAATAATAATATATTAGTGACATTTATATTTATATGCCTTTTCTCTTTGCAAAAGCAGTAGATGGGAAAAAATGGATTACTTCAGACACAATGCCTCTCTCCTTCCTTACAACCAAAAAAGGACCAAATTCTATCTCATCCCTCATTCTTCTTCTTGGTATATTGATGGAAAAGTCATTATGCCTTTAGTTCCTCTTCTCCAGTTATTTGAGATAATAATATTTACCAGGTATGCTTGTCTGGTGGTGTTACTCTATAAGTGGGTGTACTTTGAGTTGGGGGTGGAAAGATGAAGATTTATACACAAGAAAGTCTCAAAGGGAGGGCCTTCATGGGTGAATCCTAGCCCCAACAGGTGAGCATGGCTCCAACTAGTTCCCCGCTTCATGACTCACAGTTAGACTACATAGCAAGCGCCATCCATATAGCCACCTGAGATATTAATTTATAAAGTAAGCCATGAATTCTTGTTGTTGTTTAGTTGCTAAGTTGTATCTAACTCTTTTGTGGTCCCATGGACTGTAGCCCACCAAGCTCCTCTTTCCATGGGATTTCCCAGGCAAGAATACTGGAGTGGGTTGCCATTTCATTCTCCAGGGGATATTTTTCTAGTTCCATTTTTTCAGACGTCAAAGAACATGGGGACATCTGGGCCCCTTAAAAAGACTTCAGGTCCTATACAAATAGCGTGGGCCAGATAAGAACTTTTGTTCTGAATTTACTCCCAGAGGAAGCAAGGCCTACTGTAGAACCAAAGTTGCCAGTGATCAAGTTTACATTCAGCCTGACTTCTTTCAAGGGTAACAGCTATACAGGATTTTATGGTCCTCATATAGTTCATTCAAGAGGCAGTTTCCCAGAGCAAAGGTATAAATCCTTATTCTCCCTTTGTTGATGGTCCCAGTTTTCTGCTTACAACCTAACTACTTATTCCACAGCACGTGTCTTGTCTAAAACTCCAACCAAACCAACCTGATGCTCTGTGGCTGAGAACAAGGTGTATTGAGGTATAGTTTGTGACTCCTGTGACTGATGGTAAAGGAAGGTGAAAAGGACGAGACAGGAAACATACTCTTTGTTCCTCATTTGGACAAAACTTTTATTCCTTATAGTTTTGCCACCTGAAATGCCTCTCTGTCTTCCACCTGGGCAAGATGCCCAACAAATGCCTGTTGACAGAATTAATGATGGTAAGATGGGTCAGCCCTCAGTTTTTAGAAAACACGGAGGTTTGTGAGAAAAGGCGGGAGAATGTGGGTGTGCATTTGTTGGCAGGAAAGTAAGGCAGGCAGTGCAAAAATAAGTTTTATTTGGGCTTTTGTTATGTTTAAGGGATTCCCAGGGCTACCCAGGTGACACTAATGGTAAAGAGCCTACCTCCCCATGCAGAAGACCTAAGAGACGTGTTTGATCCCTGGGCCAGGAAGATCCCCTGGAGGAGGGCATGGCAACCCACTCCAGTTTTCTTGCCTGGAAAATCCCATGGACAGAAGAGCCTGGCGGGCTACAGTCCATAGGGTCACAAAGAGTCGGGCATGACTAAAGTGACTTGGCCTGCACAAAGTTTCATATAGACATTTTTGATCAAACACAGATTAAAAGAAAGTCATATGAAGGGATTTTCCTGGTGATCCAGTGGTTAAGAATCTGCCTTGCATTTCAGGGGACGTAAGTTTGATCCCTAGTTGGGCAACTAAGATCCCACATGTCTTGAAGCAACTAAGCCTGAGCACTGAAACTACTGAGCCCATGCACCCCAACTAGAGAAGGTCCATACACTGCCATGAAAGATCTGCAGCACACAACAAAGATCCAAAGTGCTGCAACTAAGATCTGAAAAATAAATAAACAAATAAATAAATAAATAGATAATTTTAAAAAAGTTATGTGAATATGGAGACAGGGACTGGATGCAAGTCAGGGAACACCAAGGATTGCCAGGAGTCACAGAAGCTAAAGAGGGGTGTGGAACAGAGTCTCCAGGAGGAGTCAGCCTTGGCTGGATGTCAGCCTTCTAGCCTCCAGACCTAGGAGAGAGTAAGTTTCTGTTATATTAAGCCACCAAGTTGGTGGCTGTTTGTTAAGGTAGCCTTAGAAAATGAATACAGAGTTTTGCCTAGAATATAAAGGAATGTTTGGTGTAATGAGTTTCAAGGAATGTGGATGTGTCATGACCTCAAATGAATTTATTAAGAATATTTGGCAAAAATTTATTGAACACTATAATGATGTGCTGGTTCCTGTTCACGTGTGGTTTTGAAGCCCCTGGAAGCTATAAACCAATGCTAGCAAGTGCCTAATGACAAAAGAGATGAGTGCTCTGAAGGAAGGAGCAGGCTCTATGAGAATAAACAATGAAGGAAATCAACTTGTACCGGAGCCTGCCAGGATTTTCTGAAGAAGTGACTCAGTGAGCAGGACTCAGGGAGGATAATCCCACGGCCCTTTGCTTCCTGCTCAACATCGCCTATGGTGGAGGGAGCCTTTTTGATCAAAGTGAATGCAGCTCTTTATACTTTAAATAACATTGTGTGGGCTACCTAATACCTTGGTGGCTTTCTAAACAGTTTGGAATTTACTAATTTAAGCCAAAGGCAACGGAAAGAGGACTTCTTTTCTATAATTCTTTAAGGCAGTAGATTCCACCTCTTCCTCCATCTCCATCTTCCTTCAATGCAAAGTGCTTTCCTGAGGTATTAAGAGATGTGGTGGCCACAGAGGCTGGAGAGGTGGGGCTCCCCATGCTAGTGTATTTTAGAAGAACTGCATTAAGCAAAAAGAAATGATTTCTTTCTACAGGGCTTTGGTAAGCTTTACTGTGCTGATTCGCACTGTGAAGCTCCACATGGGTGATAAGAATATGCACCATCCCTAAAACCTTTCTATCAGCATCCTTTTATCACAGAGCAGCTCATGGAACTAGTGTTGCAGGTAACTCCTTCTGAAGAACACTTCCTGAGGGCAACTGTCCAGTGCTCTGATTGATTTCCACTTTTTTTCTTTCACTTCTCTTCCTTGCAGGGTGCCTTCTGACAACTCCCAGAACAGAGTTGTGGGCATCTCATCCCCAGCAGGACTCTCTCTAGGACCACTAGACCCCTGGTTCGGTCCTCATTGGAATATGAGGGAATGTGGCTACATCCACAAACAGAAGATGTCACTCAGGTGGAAAATGTAAAAGGAAAAGTTCAGGAAGGACCTTGGTTGAAAGGTTCCACCCTGCCTCTTTCTGATTGCTCACTCTTTCATACACTCTGGACTACGTAGAGATTTGCAAGTAGAGCATCCAAAAAGGGGTATGTAGAAACATGGGTAACAAATAGGATCTGGTAACCAGATACTCCATTTGCATAAGATAAACCAATCTCCAAGCAGAATGGCCTGTGATTGACACCTGTGTTCTATGTGATCCACAATCTCCTGGCATTAGTATTTTGTCACATTCTAGAATATACAATTATAAGTACTGAAGTTGAAGAAGAATAAAGCATTAAACAATTCCATAACGTAGCAATAGATACATACAATATGTCACAGATTCATTTCGCTTCCCCAATCAGTCTTCTGAATGTCCTCATTTCCCTATACTCTCCATCAATGACTCTCAGTCTCACGCTCTCAAACAAGTCATAGAACTTCCTGATACTGTAGGTTCTCCAACTTCAACTGAGAGAAACAACTTCACTACCGTTGCATGTTCAAGACAGGGATGGTAAGTGCTGTGAAGTCATTGTATAAATGGTATGGGTGGGGACAAGCTTATAGATCAACCAAGCCAAACCAAAGAAAGCGTCCGCCAAGTCAGAAGTCCATCTGGAGTCTTCCCTGGTGGCCCAGTGATGAGGAATCTTCCTGCCAATGCAGGAGACTTGGGTTCAACCCTGGGTCTGAGAGGATCCCACACGTCCTGGAGTAACTAGGTCCATGCACCACAACCACTGAGCCTGAGTGCGGCCAACAGAGAAGACACCTCGGTGAGAAACTTGTGCTTTCCCCAGTGGCTCCTCAGTAAAGAATTCATCTGCTCTGTGGGCAACATGGGTTCAACCAACCCCTGGGTCAGGAAGGTCCACTGGAGAAGAAAATGGCAACCCCCTCCAGTATTCTTGCATGAGAAATTCCATGGACAGAGGAATCTGACACAATTTAGAGGCTAAACAACAACAACATAGCTGATTTACAATGTTGTGTTAATTTCTAGCAAGTATTTCTTGAGCACCTACCCCATGCCAAGCACTAGCTCTGGTCCCCATTGCTTTCCAGCACTACCAATGTCCATTGTTAACCAGACCCCAGGTTCTCCTTGGCTCGCTGTTTCCAGGTGTTAATTTCTAGCAAGCTTATGAAAGGTTCCACCCTGCCTCTTTCTGATTGCTCACTCTTTCATACACTCTGGACTACGAGATTTGCAAGTAGAGCATCCAAAAAGGGGTATGTAGAAACATGGGTAACAAATAGGATCTGGTAACCAGATACTCCATTTGCATAAGATAAACCAATCTCCAAGCAGAATGGCCTGTGATTGACACCTGTGTTCTATGTGATCCACAATCTCCTGGCATTAGTATTTTGTCACATTCTAGAATATACAATTATAAGTACTGAAGTTGAAGAAGAATAAAGCATTAAACAATTCCATAACGTAGCAATAGATACATACAATATGTCACAGATTCATTTCGCTTCCCCAATCAGTCTTCTGAATGTCCTCATTTCCCTATACTCTCCATCAATGACTCTCAGTCTCACGCTCTCAAACAAGTCATAGAACTTCCTGATACTGTAGGTTCTCCAACTTCAACTGAGAGAAACAACTTCACTACCGTTGCATGTTCAAGACAGGGATGGTAAGTGCTGTGAAGTCATTGTATAAATGGTATGGGTGGGGACAAGCTTATAGATCAACCAAGCCAAACCAAAGAAAGCGTCCGCCAAGTCAGAAGTCCATCTGGAGTCTTCCCTGGTGGCCCAGTGATGAGGAATCTTCCTGCCAATGCAGGAGACTTGGGTTCAACCCTGGGTCTGAGAGGATCCCACACGTCCTGGAGTAACTAGGTCCATGCACCACAACCACTGAGCCTGAGTGCGGCCAACAGAGAAGACACCTCGGTGAGAAACTTGTGCTTTCCCCAGTGGCTCCTCAGTAAAGAATTCATCTGCTCTGTGGGCAACATGGGTTCAACCAACCCCTGGGTCAGGAAGGTCCACTGGAGAAGAAAATGGCAACCCCCTCCAGTATTCTTGCATGAGAAATTCCATGGACAGAGGAATCTGACACAATTTAGAGGCTAAACAACAACAACATAGCTGATTTACAATGTTGTGTTAATTTCTAGCAAGTATTTCTTGAGCACCTACCCCATGCCAAGCACTAGCTCTGGTCCCCATTGCTTTCCAGCACTACCAATGTCCATTGTTAACCAGACCTGGCTGGTCCCTCAGGTTCTCCTTGGCTCGCTGTTTCCAGGTGCATACTCAGCCCTGAACCTCTCTCAGGCCACCTGGGACAACTGTGCTTGGCACAACTCTTGCATCACCATCTACATCCTAATTCTTTCCTCCTGCTTGTCCTCCCCACCTATGTGCACCTAGAAAATCTAAGCTTATGCTAATAAACAAAACTAATCCAGTAAGTTCCTAGAACCAGACTGGGGATCATAGTGAGAGGAGACAAGGTTCTTCCTGAGTATAAGGCTTTGCTCTGCCCCTCACTCAAGATAGCATTCTGGCTGGGAGTGGGAGGTAACATTATTAATAACTGTACTATCAATGTATTTGTTCTTTCCCTTAATGCTCAAGGGAATTTTGTGGAAAATATTCTCATTTATATCTTATCAGTGAAGAAACAGATCCAGAGGAATTAAATAATTTGCCCAAGGTCACAGAGCCAATGAATGGCTGCATTAGGGCCAAAACTCAGTTCTCCTGACTCCCAAACCTGTTTCCTTGCTGAGACTGGTGGTCCAGTGTCACTGCCTAATAGAAGTAGAAATGTTCCACATCTGCAGTATCTCATACAGTAGCCTCCAGCTAATGTGACTACCACATGTGTGAGATGTGGCTAGTGCTACTGAGGACCTCGAGCTTTCGTTTTACTTTAACTAATTTAAATTTAAATAGCCATGGGTGACCAGTGGCTATCCTATTGGACAGTGCAAGTAAAGCCTTAGTGTGAAACTTAAGCTGCACAGAGAGGAGCTGTGGGTGAGCCTCATACGTACCGGGCCCTAGAGCCATCTCCTCCATTCCAAGTCCCAGATCCAAGTGAAAAGTGAAAATGAAATGTAAGTTGCTCAGTCGTGTCTGACCCTTTGCAACTGCATGGACTGTAGCCTACTAGGCTCCTCTGTCCATGGAATTCTCCAGGCAAGAATACTGGAGTGGGTAGCCATTCCCTCCTCCAAGGGATCATTCTGACCCAGGGATCGAACCTGGGTCTCTTGTACTGCAGGCATGTTCTTTACCGCCTGAGCTACCAGGGAAGTTCCAAATGAGCCCGCTCATAAATACTCATTGAGTGTTCCCAGAGCCCATGAAGAGGGAGCTGACTCCATACATGGTCAGAGTCAACGGGCTGCCCAAACCAGTTGACACCAAAAGGGCTTGCCTACCTAGGGATGCCTCCCATGAGGCCTCAATTCTCCCTATTAGTTTCAGTATCTCCAGTTCATGACTTTGAAAACTAAATTAATTGCTATTAAGCCACTAGGTTTTCCTGGTGGCTCAGATGCTAAAGAATCTGCCTGCAATGTGGGAGACCTGGGTGCGACCAGGTCGATCTGGGTTCAGTCTTCTAAGTTGGGAAGATCCCCTGGAGAAGGGAATGGCAACTCACTCCAAAATTCTTACCTAGAGGATCCCATGGACAGAGGAGTCTGGCAGGCCACAGTTCATGGGGTCACAAACAGTTGGACCCAACTGAGCGACTTTCACTTTCACAAGCCATTATCACCCTTGGGTATTAATTAGTCAAGCAACCAGATTCCAGGACTAAGAGACAGGCTTAGAGAGAGAGAAAAAAAAGGAGAATGACATGACCTAGGACAGAAGCATAAATGAGGGGTCCCCAGTGGAATCCAGTCCAAACTCACTTTATTTTGGCCAATATCGACTGTGACAAAAATGTCTAAATTAGCTGGATCTCCAATATTTAAACATAATAAAGTTTCAGATGAAAACTGGATTTTCCACACTCCTAGAACTGTGGGCCATCTTGTGATGCCCTAATTTTATTAATATCACTAACATTGATCACCCAGAGCAGCAGCACCTGCCCACAGTTCCGTTCTCCCAAGTGCCTACCACGGACTCCCCACAACATCCAGCTTTACTCATTAGGTTGACCTGGCTGATGGATGGTTTAGTTGCTAAGTCATGTCTGGCTCTTACAATCCCATGAACTGTAGCCCACCAAGTTCCTCTGCCCATGGGATTTCCCAGGCAAAGATACTGGAGTATGTTGCCATGTCCCCCTCCAGGAGATCATCCCGACCCAGGGATCAAACCTGGGTCTCCTGCATTGCAGGTGGATTTGATACAGACTGAGATACTAGGGAAGCGCTGGCTGGTATCTGTAGGCATTTGTGATTTGATCCCAAAGTAGGGGTGCAGGCCTGGGCAAAGCGCCTCTGCAAAGAGCTGGGATAACAGCAGTGTTAGCTTGGCCTCAGGAGGCCCAGGGGGTGCAGGTGGGGAGAGAAGATAGGAAAAGGGCCCCCAGAGAGAGAGAGAGGAAGGGAGGAAGAGAGCTGGGGCACGGGCTCATGAAACACCACCACCTCCACACTCTGCCTCCTACTTCACCTGCACTGGTATGGGCCAGACGTTCCTTGAAACGTCTTGATCTCCAGCCCCCAGAACTTTTGACTTCTCCTTGCTTCCAGCACCCAGAACAAGGCTGACGATGCAGAAAGAACTCAAGAAATGTGAGTCAGTCACCATAAAATGCACTCAATTCAGAGGCCTTCATCAAGACTCCCCTGTTGTAGCTACAACCTGTCACTCTCCCCACTGGGTGCTTCTGTATGTACTCTCTCCTTCTTAAGCTCACACTGAATCTCTGTAGTTAACCCCTCCTGAGCAGCCTTTCTTCCTTCCAGACCTCTACCCCCACGACTGGCCCAGCCAAGGAGGGGCACAACAGAAGATGCAATTCCTTTCTGCCTTTCAGCATGGTTGAGGAAGCTGGGTCAAAAATCACTGGTGGTCCAGTGGTTAAGAATCCACTTCTAAATGTAAGGGTCGAGGGTTCCATCCCTGGTGGGGCAACTGGAATCCCACATATTTGAGAGCCCACGTGGCCCAGAGAAAGATCTCATGTGCTGCAGCCAGACAAATAATAATTTTTTTAAATGAATATCTGAGTTGTCACCCATTATAAAACTTTACAGCTTTTTCTTTTTCTTCCTGTAGCTCAGTCTGCTCATTTGAGATTTTCTCCAGATAGAGAGGAAGGAATCTGACAAGGTCAGTAGCCCATAAGCTCTGTGGGAACAAGAATTATGTATTTTTATTGTTGTATGCCTAACACTGGGGCTTCCCAGGTGGTGCTAGTGGTAAAGAATCTGCCTACCCATGTTGGAGATCATCCCACCCAGGGATCAAACCTGGGTCTCCTGCATTGCAGGTGGATTTGATACAGACTGAGATACTAGGGAAGCGCTGGCTGGTATCTGTAGGCATTTGTGATTTGATCCCAAAGTAGGGGTGCAGGCCTGGGCAAAGCGCCTCTGCAAAGAGCTGGGATAACAGCAGTGTTAGCTTGGCCTCAGGAGGCCCAGGGGGTGCAGGTGGGGAGAGAAGATAGGAAAAGGGCCCCCAGAGAGAGAGAGAGGAAGGGAGGAAGAGAGCTGGGGCACGGGCTCATGAAACACCACCACCTCCACACTCTGCCTCCTACTTCACCTGCACTGGTATGGGCCAGACGTTCCTTGAAACGTCTTGATCTCCAGCCCCCAGAACTTTTGACTTCTCCTTGCTTCCAGCACCCAGAACAAGGCTGACGATGCAGAAAGAACTCAAGAAATGTGAGTCAGTCACCATAAAATGCACTCAATTCAGAGGCCTTCATCAAGACTCCCCTGTTGTAGCTACAACCTGTCACTCTCCCCACTGGGTGCTTCTGTATGTACTCTCTCCTTCTTAAGCTCACACTGAATCTCTGTAGTTAACCCCTCCTGAGCAGCCTTTCTTCCTTCCAGACCTCTACCCCCACGACTGGCCCAGCCAAGGAGGGGCACAACAGAAGATGCAATTCCTTTCTGCCTTTCAGCATGGTTGAGGAAGCTGGGTCAAAAATCACTGGTGGTCCAGTGGTTAAGAATCCACTTCTAAATGTAAGGGTCGAGGGTTCCATCCCTGGTGGGGCAACTGGAATCCCACATATTTGAGAGCCCACGTGGCCCAGAGAAAGATCTCATGTGCTGCAGCCAGACAAATAATAATTTTTTTAAATGAATATCTGAGTTGTCACCCATTATAAAACTTTACAGCTTTTTCTCTTTTTCTTCCTGTAGCTCAGTCTGCTCATTTGAGATTTTCTCCAGATAGAGAGGAAGGAATCTGACAAGGTCAGTAGCCCATAAGCTCTGTGGGAACAAGAATTATGTATTTTTATTGTTGTATGCCTAACACTGGGGCTTCCCAGGTGGTGCTAGTGGTAAAGAATCTGCCTACCCGTGTTGGAGACATAAGAGATGCAGGTTCGATCCCTGAGTTGGGAAGATTCCCTAGAGATGGGCATGGCAACCTACTCCTGTATTCTTGCCTGGAGAACCCCATGGACAGAGGAGCCTGCTGGGCTACAGTTCATGGGCTCGTAGAGTCAGACACACCTGACCTGACTTAGCACACACACACACACACACACACACATGACCCTGGAAGAGTCTATTGAACAAAGTAGGGGTTCTCCAAATAAAGTTCTGAGTTCACACAATTGTGAACAGAAAAATAAGGAACCCCTAGACTAGGAAGGGAAAAAGTACCCAGGCTCAAAACGCTGCTGTACCTTTTCATACCTATGTTAGTCAATTCATGGGATCAATCTGAGCTTCTCTTTCCTGATCTGTGAAAAATAAGGGACTTCTCTAAGTGAAAAAGAAGAGGCTACAACTAGAAACCTGACAATCACAAAAGGCAATAGCTCATTGGCAAAGGCAAATACAGTTAAACATAGTGAATCAACCATGTTTAAAACTCATAGGAACTTTAAAAGCCAAAAGTCGTAAAATCATCTACAATCACAAGAAGTAGCTACGGGATACACAAAACAAAAAGATGGAAAATATCAGGTAGAAACAGTAAGTGTGGAATGGGGTGGGAGCAAAAATGAAGGGTTATCAAAATGTGTTTGAACTTAAAAGATCAACACCTTTAAAATAATCATATATATGGTATTACATACACGGTCCTTGATGATATGATTCACTCCACTTAAGGAATCCACTTCTTAATTTTGTAAGGGTCGAGGGTTCCATCCCTGGTGGGGCAACTGGAATCCCACATATTTGAGAGCCCACGTGGCCCAGAGAAAGATCTCATGTGCTGCAGCCAGACAAATAATAGTTTTTTTAAAAGAATATCTGAGTTGTCACCCATTATAAAACTTTACAGCTTTTTCTTTTTCTTCCTGTAGCTCAGTCTGCTCATTTGAGATTTTCTCCAGATAGAGAGGAAGGAATCTGACAAGGTCAGTAGCCCATAAGCTCTGTGGGAACAAGAATTATGTATTTTTATTGTTGTATGCCTAACACTGGGGCTTCCCAGGTGGTGCTAGTGGTAAAGAATCTGCCTACCCGTGTTGGAGACATAAGAGATGCAGGTTCGATCCCTGAGTTGGGAAGATTCCCTAGAGATGGGCATGGCAACCTACTCCTGTATTCTTGCCTGGAGAACCCCATGGACAGAGGAGCCTGCTGGGCTACAGTTCATGGGCTCGTAGAGTCAGACACACCTGACCTGACTTAGCACACACACACACACACACACACACATGACCCTGGAAGAGTCTATTGAACAAAGTAGGGGTTCTCCAAATAAAGTTCTGAGTTCACACAATTGTGAACAGAAAAATAAGGAACCCCTAGACTAGGAAGGGAAAAAGTACCCAGGCTCAAAACGCTGCTGTACCTTTTCATACCTATGTTAGTCAATTCATGGGATCAATCTGAGCTTCTCTTTCCTGATCTGTGAAAAATAAGGGACTTCTCTAAGTGAAAAAGAAGAGGCTACAACTAGAAACCTGACAATCACAAAAGGCAATAGCTCATTGGCAAAGGCAAATACAGTTAAACATAGTGAATCAACCATGTTTAAAACTCATAGGAACTTTAAAAGCCAAAAGTCGTAAAATCATCTACAATCACAAGAAGTAGCTACGGGATACACAAAACAAAAAGATGGAAAATATCAGGTAGAAACAGTAAGTGTGGAATGGGGGTGGGGAGCAAAAATGCAGGGTTATCAAAATGTGTTTGAACTTAAAAGATCAACACCTTTAAAATAATCATATATATGGTATTACATACACGGTCCTTGATGATATGACCCCTTTCTATTTCTCCAGCTTTATTTTCTGCTAGACTCCCACCTGCTTTGCTCTAGTCATACTGAAATAGCTGCTGCTTCCTGGCCAGCATATTTTTTTTCATGCCAGTATATCTTTATAAATGTTATTTCCACTTCTTGGAATCCAACCCCCACCCCCTGCCACCTTGTAGCTTGATTCCTATTCGTCCCTCAAGATCAACTCAAGACTGCCTAAATTCTCCAAGACAGTATCCAGTACCTTTCTGATGTGTTCTCAGTGTCCTGAGCATGCCTGTACTCTGATGTTTCCACACTGTGATTTCATCGTTAATATTCTTGACTGTCTCCCTTGCTATGCTCTGAGTCCGAACCAGGGTCTGCCTTACTGGCCCATGTTGTGCAGTAAATGCTGAGTGGATGACCGGCTGAATGAATGAATGGACAACGCTCTCTCTACCTGCAGAAGGACCCGATGAGGGTCCAGTGAAATAAGCAATGGGACTCCCTATACTCTCTCATGCGGCCACTTGACTTCAGCCCATAATATAATTATGCCCTCTGAGAACCTCCACCTCCATCCCAGAGATCTTGCCCATTCCCACCTTGGGACCAGGGTGACAAACCTTCCAAGGCATCATGAGCCCCTGCTCTCTTCAAGAAGCAGTCTGAGCAGTCTCTTGATTACACCGACTGACCGAGCTGACAGGCGATGGGTAGCTGCACCCCGTCTGTGGGATGGCGCACCTCAAACCACAGCTATTCATTCCCACAACATCTTTCCCTATTCCACATAATAACTGTTAATTGATTTATGTGCTTAATTGGATGTGCACTTAAAAGAGGCTACAACTAGAAACCTGACAATCACAAAAGGCAATAGCTCATTGGCAAAGGCAAATACAGTTAAACATAGTGAATCAACCATGTTTAAAACTCATAGGAACTTTAAAAGCCAAAAGTCGTAAAATCATCTACAATCACAAGAAGTAGCTACGGGATACACAAAACAAAAAGATGGAAAATATCAGGTAGAAACAGTAAGTGTGGAATGGGGGTGGGGAGCAAAAATGCAGGGTTATCAAAATGTGTTTGAACTTAAAAGATCAACACCTTTAAAATAATCATATATATGGTATTACATACACGGTCCTTGATGATATGACCCCTTTCTATTTCTCCAGCTTTATTTTCTGCTAGACTCCCACCTGCTTTGCTCTAGTCATACTGAAATAGCTGCTGCTTCCTGGCCAGCCTATTTTTTTTCATGCCAGTATATCTTTATAAATGTTATTTCCACTTCTTGGAATCCAACCCCCACCCCCTGCCACCTTGTAGCTTGATTCCTATTCGTCCCTCAAGATCAACTCAAGACTGCCTAAATTCTCCAAGACAGTATCCAGTACCTTTCTGATGTGTTCTCAGTGTCCTGAGCATGCCTGTACTCTGATGTTTCCACACTGTGATTTCATCGTTAATATTCTTGACTGTCTCCCTTGCTATGCTCTGAGTCCGAACCAGGGTCTGCCTTACTGGCCCATGTTGTGCAGTAAATGCTGAGTGGATGACCGGCTGAATGAATGAATGGACAACGCTCTCTCTACCTGCAGAAGGACCCGATGAGGGTCCAGTGAAATAAGCAATGGGACTCCCTATACTCTCTCATGCGGCCACTTGACTTCAGCCCATAATATAATTATGCCCTCTGAGAACCTCCACCTCCATCCCAGAGATCTTGCCCATTCCCACCTTGGGACCAGGGTGACAAACCTTCCAAGGCATCATGAGCCCCTGCTCTCTTCAAGAAGCAGTCTGAGCAGTCTCTTGATTACACCGACTGACCGAGCTGACAGGCGATGGGTAGCTGCACCCCGTCTGTGGGATGGCGCACCTCAAACCACAGCTATTCATTCCCACAACATCTTTCCCTATTCCACATAATAACTGTTAATTGATTTATGTGTCTTAATTGGATGTGCACTTCTAAGAACATCTGTTTTTGCTTAACATATACTCACTCATTCCTGAAGCATCTGACAAGCATCTGTCCCCAAGAGGCATCTAAGCAGACACAAGGCGGTGTTGCCCTCACGCCCAGGGACTCCACTTGGCTGTCTGCTTGATGACGTGGGGCTGGAGCAGCTCCTTTCCACGGCTATGATTTATTTCCTTCACCTTTGCTGGGGCTCTAACAACAATCGGCTGGCACTCTGCCAAGCCCCGCCCCCTTTCACCACCTGGCTGCCCCCCCCGCCCCCCCCCATCTCCCCAGCACCCAGATCATGCTGTCAACACTGCCTCCAGCACACAGATCCCGCTGATGAAGAGCGACAGCCGACCTAGAGGTCATTTTCTCCAGTGAAGGCATTTTATATGCTACCATCATTCCTTGACGTTTTCCTCCTGCTTTTGTTTCAAAAGCCTTCTGTCTGGGCCAGCATTCACTAGAGAGTCATTACTCCTCTTGTCATGTGTAATGGTCACTAATTGCGTTTTTGTGGTTTTTTTTTTTTTTTTTCATTTATTTTGTAAATTAGAGTACAATTGCTTTACAATGTTTTGTTAGTTTCTGCTGTATAACTATATATATGTACATATATATACATATACATCCCCTCCCTCTTCAGAGTCCATCCTACCCATCCTCATCCCACCCCTCCAGGTGATCACAGGGCACCGAGCTGAGCTCCCGTGCTATCACTGATTATCTTTTTACCTGTCTGACACCGAATGTCAACCCCGCAATGGAAAGGTTGGCGAGCGACTTCACCAAGTTGGTGATCAAAAGCAAAGGGGTGAACCTCTAGAGGGGAGAGTAGGAGAAGGTAGATGAGAAGGGAAAATATAAATACAAAGCTGGGTTTTCAAATCCTTTTTTCAAAGGATTGATTTGGTCAACTGGATTGATCCTCTTTTCGAATCGTCCATTTTATGAGGAGGATTCCTTTGTTCACTCATTTATTCAGTCTGGCGAAAGCTCCTAAAGAAGGGCTAAGGGGTGGGTTCATCTCTAACGTGGTTCCAGGAGTCTGGATCTAACAGGGGCTCCAAGTCCCCTGAAACAACTCCCAGGCTTACCCTGGAGACTGATGTTTTGTGGACATTCAAATCCACCGAGAGCTTAAACATGGCTCCTTTGGGAGAGGGCCAGGAGACGAAATGGCCATTATCAGCAATCTGTTCTCTGAAAAATCTCAGCCATGTGCACAAACAGCCTAAGCTTCATGCAGTGTCAGGCAGAGATGCTGGGACTGGAATGTATGCTCATATTTTCCTAAAATATCCAATGAACCATGAACCTAAACTCTACACCTGAGGCAGATTGGAAATTGCTATTTTAACAAAGCTCAGCTTAGAAAACAAGCAGCACACCATCTGCAACTGGGGCAAGCCCCAGAGAGACTTCTGGCAGCATTTTATGGGTGACTAACACTTAAGTTAAAATCAACATGGGTTTTCCAAACACAGCCTCTCTGAGGGTGAAGGGTAGAATTTTCACCCAGCTGTCATGGCTGGCTCCAATGTGCTTTGTCACGTGGCTTCTGGGAAGAAGCTTTCTCTGAGCACACAACAGAGCTTTGAGATGCTAGTGAGCTCTGCTGTCTGATCTAGGCTCTCTTCTCTTGGTCTCCTGGCATCCCTCTGGCAGAGAAGGGCAAGAGAGAGCGTGTGTAACAGGAAACGCACTCGTTAATTTCACAAACATCTGTGGAGCTCCTCCCTCCTGTGGGGCCAATGGGGAATACCACGATGACTAAGCTGCCCTCAAATGAGGGCAGATAGGAAAACAAGTAATTAAAATAATGCAGCCAAGTGCTGAATAAGGTTTGTACCCAGGGCCGTGGGAACACGAAGAGGAATAATTAATTTTGTCAGAGGCAGTTAAGGAAGGCTGTGTGTTGTTGTTCAGTCGCTAAATCATGTCTGACTCTTTTAGACCTCATGGACTGCAGCATGCCAGGCTTCCCTGTCATTCACCATCTCCTGGAGTTTGGTCAAACTCATGTCTGTTGACTCAGTGATGCCATCCAACCATCTCATCCTCTGTTGCCCCTTTCCCTCCTGCCCTCAGTCTTTCCCAGAATCAGGGTCTTTCCCAGTGAGTTGGCTCTTTGAGTTAGATAGCCAAAGTATCAGAGCTTCAGCTTCAGCACCAGTCCTTCCAATGATCATTCAGGTTTGACTTCCTAGAAGATGACTTTTGAGCTGGCACCTTGAGAGGTGAGTTGGAATGTCCAAGTGAGAAAAGAGAAGAAGGGCATTCCATGTGGAGAGAATAACAGACATAAACGCCCCCCAGAGAAATGGAAACCCCCCAGAAGTATGGTGTGTTTGGGATGCAGATAAAGTAGGAGGAGATATAAGACTGGCTTGGTGAGTTGAGGTCAAACATGAGGAGGTGGGAGGGCAGCCCATGAGTGAGAGCACAGTTGGATTCACAGACCTGGAAGAGATGGTCCACCCCGGGTCGAAGGTGAGGCTGGAAAGGCTGAGTGGGGTGAAATCCTTGGGGCCTTAAAGAGCAGGCAGCTAGCTAATGGGAAGTCATTCAAGATCTGTGAACAAGGATTTGACTTTGGGGAATGATCACTTTAGTAGAAATGTCTGAGATCTATGGGCTGGGGAGGAATGGGAGACAAGGTTAGGAGACCACTGAAAGCGGAGTTTCATGAAGTCAAACACTGAGCTAAAAACATAATGATCAGAGTTCCTAGTCCCACTCTATAGTTTGGCAAAAGTGAAGTTTAGAGATTGAAGAGACATGCCCTTAAAGCCAATATTCACACCCCATTCCACGGGATTTCCAAGCTCATGTTTTCATTGTGGTGTGTTAGGGGAGGTACTGATGAAGATGGAAATCTGCCACTCCCTGACTGAGCTTCAGATTCCCCTGTGGACCTTTTCAAGCTCTCAATGTTGAGACTGGACTTCAGACCACTTAAATTGGGAATTCCAAGGGTGGAACACAGATCTCAGTCTTTGTGTAAGGCTTCCCAGGTATGCCTCTGTGCAACCAAGTTTGAGAATCACTGTTCCAAGAGATGTTGCCCAGGGAGAACTGACAACAGTTGGCTAGCAGATACAGAGAATGCGAGGGGAAAGAAGGTGACCTTAAGATCTTTAACTTGGATAAAGTCAGAAAAGCGTGCCAGTGTGGAAACGAGGAATTTATGTTCAGAGTCCTTTACCCTTAAGGTGCAACATCTGGGTGGAAACACCCAACAGATGTTTGGCAGAGTGAGTCAGAGACTCAAGGGCTTTAGAAAGTCAAGACCACACCAAAGTCAGCACCTCAGCACTCAGCACAGGGGTTGGCAGGGCTGGCTCATCCCAGCGTTGGGGAGGCAATGGATAGTTTCTGAAATTTTGCAAACCAGCAGTGAATGCAACTATCATTAAAAATCAAATCATAAACACAAGTAAATGTAATAAATGCTCAAAGCTTTCCACTTTGTAGTTACTTTACTACAGTTTCTCATTATCTGTGCATTTCAGGTGATTCACATCTATTTTATCTTCCCAGTGGGAAAATCACATAAAGGCATTTTAGATGCATCTCTGCGCAGCCCCTATTGACAACCGCCATGTCAATGGCTTGAAATCAATTATGGGGAAGATTATTTGCATCATGAAAATTTACAGTGCAAAAACTGCCAATTAGGATGGCTGCCGTGCTGTGCTCAAACGTAACTGACTCTTTGAGACCTTATGGGCTGTAGGCCACCAGGCTCCTCTATCAGTAGCATTTCCTTCTCTAGGGAATCCTCCTGACCCAAAGACCTGAATCTTCCATGTCTTCCAGGGTGGCACTAGTGGTAAAGAATTCACCTGCCAATGCAAGAGAAAAATCAGGATTCTCCCCAGCAGGGCAGCACACCACCACTGATCCTTATAGTATGAGTATGGACCCATACTGTATGAGGACAGGTCCAGTACCTCATTAAAATAACACAGAGAGTCAGGTAGGAACAAAGACTCTACAGAGGAGGGGGAAGACATGAATGCTAAAAGCAGTTGCTAGTATTGACTGATATTTCCCCAAACACAAGCTTTTTGCACTGCACAGGTCCTCTGGCATGGCTGCTATTCCAAATAAACCTGTTTCATTTAGCTCCATGAACAAGAAGCTCCTAGCCAGAGTAGACATATGTTATATGCACACATAAAAATCCTCTGGGTGTACACAGCACTTTCCTTTAAGGCGCTCATGGCAATTACACGTGTGCTCATTATTCCTATGAGCCCTGGGGAGTAGCTAGGGGCAGAGGAAATAGGAAGGAATGAAAAACAACGAAATAATGAAAACCTGCCTCAGTGGTGTAAACAGCCTTTCTTCCCTAGTCACTTTAAACACCCAACAGATGTTTGGCAGAGTGAGTCAGAGACTCAAGGGCTTTAGAAAGTCAAGACCACACCAAAGTCAGCACCTCAGCACTCAGCACAGGGGTTGGCAGGGCTGGCTCATCCCAGCGTTGGGGAGGCAATGGATAGTTTCTGAAATTTTGCAAACCAGCAGTGAATGCAACTATCATTAAAAATCAAATCATAAACACAAGTAAATGTAATAAATGCTCAAAGCTTTCCACTTTGTAGTTACTTTACTACAGTTTCTCATTATCTGTGCATTTCAGGTGATTCACATCTATTTTATCTTCCCAGTGGGAACATCACATAAATGCATTTTAGATGCATCTCTCGCAGCCCCTATTGACAACCGCCATGTCAATGGCTTGAAATCAATTATGGGGAAGATTAGTTGCATCATGAAAATTTACAGTGCAAAAACTGCCAATTAGGATGGCTGCCGTGCTGTGCTCAAACGTAACTGACTCTTTGAGACCTTATGGGCTGTAGGCCACCAGGCTCCTCTATCAGTAGCATTTCCTTCTCTAGGGAATCCTCCTGACCCAAAGACCTGAATCTTCCATGTCTTCCAGGGTGGCACTAGTGGTAAAGAATTCACCTGCCAATGCAAGAGAAAAATCAGGATTCTCCCCAGCAGGGCAGCACACCACCACTGATCCTTATAGTATGAGTATGGACCCATACTGTATGAGGACAGGTCCAGTACCTCATTAAAATAACACAGAGAGTCAGGTAGGAACAAAGACTCTACAGAGGAGGGGGAAGACATGAATGCTAAAAGCAGTTGCTAGTATTGACTGATATTTCCCCAAACACAAGCTTTTTGCACTGCACAGGTCCTCTGGCATGGCTGCTATTCCAAATAAACCTGTTTCATTTAGCTCCATGAACAAGAAGCTCCTAGCCAGAGTAGACATATGTTATATGCACACATAAAAATCCTCTGGGTGTACACAGCACTTTCCTTTTAAGGCGCTCATGGCAATTACACGTGTGCTCATTATTCCTATGAGCGCCCTGGGGAGTAGCTAGGGGGCAGAGGAAATAGGAAGGAATGAAAAAAACAAAACCTGTTAAGTTAGATATCATGGCATTCATTACCTAGCCTCAGTGGTGTAAACAGCCTTTCTTCTCCCAGTGTAGGAAACTCTGACTTTAGGATTTAAAGTGTCCTGCTAAAGAAGGTTCTAGAATTGGACTCCTCTCACCAGACGTTTCTCTATGAGCATGACCATGACCATGGACACCTCCCACTCTCTTGCTGCTCTCGGCCTGGTTCTCCTCCTAGTTTGTTCCTAACTCCTACCCGGGCCAGAACTGGAGTCTGAAGTCCAAGCCAGGCTGGCTCCAGAACCCCAGGGAGTTCACGAAGGGTTCCCTGAGGGCGGGAGCACAAGGACGGGAGCAGCAGCCACCTGTCTCAAGCGCTGTTCTTGCGAGACTTGCTGTCTCAGGGGTGACCATTCCCAGATTCCGAACCAACCATACCATCATCCCCTCTCCACCAGTAGCTTCATCCATCGGGGATCCCAGGGGCTCCTCTGACTTTCCTTGTCGCCTTCCTGTGAGGCTCTTGATTCTCAAGCTGGTTCTCAGCTTACCTGTCCGGAGTACAAGTCAGCATATTGTTAACACTGAGTATAGTTTCCTTGCACCTAGGAATTGTCTGTCCATCTAGCAGAGCGTACCCAGTTGCTCTTAATGACAATTGGAAGAAAGAGGAACTAACGTGCATTTGTGTGTGTGTGTGTGTGTGCGCACGCGCGCACGCACACACATGTGTCAGAAACAGACAAACTGACAAAGGCAAAGAGACAAACTGAGAAAGGAGGAGGGCAGAGATTTACTGAGGCTGTGGGTATTCTTGAACAGAGGAATTATTTTCTTTGGAGGTGTTTTGTTTCTGACTCAGAATATTATTGTTTGTAACTGGTGGGAGGACAGATTGAGAAGATACATCTTCCTGATGGGGAACTCTGGCCCCACCCAAGCCAGACCATGCTCACAGCGCCCCCATAACAGCTTCCTCTAGAGGCAGCCCTGTCGCCTGGGAGTAGGGGGAGCCTTGGCGGCATAGCACTGTCTCTGAGAGCATCTGTCTCTGGCCAGGTATCTCTGGGTCTTCAGTTGGTTGAGACCACCCCCCACAAGTTTGAAAGAGACTCTCGCAAAATTCCAACCAGGACTTCCTACTGGCCCCAAAGGTGGCCGCGGGTCTCCCACGGGCACTCTGCTCTCCTTCTCATCAAGGTGTGGGCTTCGGAGGAGCTCCCGAAGACAGGAGGGCCCTGAGACCCAGCCTGAGTGACCACGCCAGGCACACGACCCAAACCGCTCAGGTAAGTGAGGCAGCACGAGTGTGAGAGGCGGGGGACAGAGTTTTGTCTTCCTCGTTCCATCCCAGCTTCTGTGGAGCGAATCTTCTCCTCTGAGATGCCAGAGGGCAAGCAGTTGCAGTCCCTGATTCAACAGTCACGTTGAGGCCCCCCCACCCCAAACCAGACGTCAAGGTCAGCCTTGGGTTATAAAAACAACAAAAAAATCAAGACTGCCCTTGGGAACCCTGGCATCAACTAGGTTAAAGGACATGCTCTACAATGGATTTTCTCTGTCCATAGAATTTTCCAGGCAAGAATGCTAGCATGGGTAGCCAATTGTCTTCTCCAGGGGATCTTCCCAACCCAGGGATTGAACCCAGGGAGGCAGGTTCTTTACCATCTGAGGCATCAGGGAAGCCCCTTTCTCATCCAACAGTCTTTAAATATTTTCTCAGTGGCCTGAGGACTTCCTTATATCTTAATGAATTCAGCTCCTACTAAGTAAAAGCAATTGTGTTTTGCTTGCTTGTTTACATGTGAGTTCCCAGCCTGACCCCCCTAGCCCTCACAGTGGGGGTGTCTGAGCAGCTCGTGGAGCCTCGCCAAGCCCCCGGGGAGAGGTGAGTGTGGCAACGTCTGTCACCCTCACAAACACTCATTAGGCTCCTGTCTGCTCAGGGCACCTGTGCTCTAAAGCCAAGAGGAACAGCCCAGATGTCCAGAAGCTTCTAGAAACCCTGGAGCCTGCACATAGAAAGGACAACCCACTGAGCAAACAGATAACACAGAGCTGTCAGAACAACAAAGGGCCTGTGAATACAGAACTAGCAGAGAGATTCCTCTTCGGGGGAATTCTCTGGTGGCCTAGTGGTCAGGATTCCAGGCTTTCACTGCCCTGGCCTGGGTTCAGTTTCCGGTCGGGGAACTGAGATCCTAAAAGCCATGTGAGACACCCTCCCCCCAAAAGAGGTGTCCATTTGAGAAGGTGGAGGAAAGAGGCGTATACAGACCTCACAACAGAGTCCGGGAGACACCGTGTCTTGTTCGTCCGTGGAAGAGAAAGGAGGGTAAGGGGAACTGGAGTGGGGATCCAGGACCCCCAAAGCTTTAGGACATCAGCCGTAACGCTGGTGTAAAACCTCTCTGGTTCTTTTTCCAACCATGCAGCCTCCTCCCACATTCCCTTGAGACCCCTCTCACCCGCCACGTCCCCAGCGTCTTACATAAGAGTCTCCTATTGTGTTACTATCAGGGGAAAAAAGTGACTAAGGGTGAGTGTGCCCAAAGGAAAATAAAACTGGGAAAGGAGTCTCAAATGCTCGCCCCACTGCAGGTTATCTTGGCTCGTTCCCTGATTCCGTCAGTTCACAGGCTCTGACATAAAAGGCAGGAAGTTACATACGTTCAACAAAGCTCCTTAGATGTCAGGAAATTAACCTGGGAAGTCAGAGCCAAGAGCGATTAAACGCGCTCAGTTCAAAACCACGGGAAAACAAGGTTCTTTACCATCTGAGGCATCAGGGAAGCCCCTTTCTCATCCAACAGTCTTTAAATATTTTCTCAGTGGCCTGAGGACTTCCTTATATCTTAATGAATTCAGCTCCTACTAAGTAAAAGCAATTGTGTTTTGCTTGCTTGTTTACATGTGAGTTCCCAGCCTGACCCCCCTAGCCCTCACAGTGGGGGTGTCTGAGCAGCTCGTGGAGCCTCGCCAAGCCCCCGGGGAGAGGTGAGTGTGGCAACGTCTGTCACCCTCACAAACACTCATTAGGCTCCTGTCTGCTCAGGGCACCTGTGCTCTAAAGCCAAGAGGAACAGCCCAGATGTCCAGAAGCTTCTAGAAACCCTGGAGCCTGCACATAGAAAGGACAACCCACTGAGCAAACAGATAACACAGAGCTGTCAGAACAACAAAGGGCCTGTGAATACAGAACTAGCAGAGAGATTCCTCTTCGGGGGAATTCTCTGGTGGCCTAGTGGTCAGGATTCCAGGCTTTCACTGCCCTGGCCTGGGTTCAGTTTCCGGTCGGGGAACTGAGATCCTAAAAGCCATGTGAGACACCCTCCCCCCAAAAGAGGTGTCCATTTGAGAAGGTGGAGGAAAGAGGCGTATACAGACCTCACAACAGAGTCCGGGAGACACCGTGTCTTGTTCGTCCGTGGAAGAGAAAGGAGGGTAAGGGGAACTGGAGTGGGGATCCAGGACCCCCAAAGCTTTAGGACATCAGCCGTAACGCTGGTGTAAAACCTCTCTGGTTCTTTTTCCAACCATGCAGCCTCCTCCCACATTCCCTTGAGACCCCTCTCACCCGCCACGTCCCCAGCGTCTTACATAAGAGTCTCCTATTGTGTTACTATCAGGGGAAAAAAGTGACTAAGGGTGAGTGTGTGCCCAAAGGAAAATAAAACTGGGAAAGGAGTCTCAAATGCTCGCCCCCACTCGCAGGTTATCTTGGCTCGTTCCCTGATTCCGTCAGTTCACAGGCTCTGACATAAAAGGCAGGAAGTTACATACGTTCAACAAAGCTCCTTAGATGTCAGGAAATTAACCTGGGAAGTCAGAGCCAAGAGCGATTAAAGGCGCTGCACTCAGAGTTCAAAAACCACGATGGTGTGAGATCAAACGCTGTTTGCTGGGCATCCTGGGCTTGGTTCTGCCAACTTGCACATCCCACCCAGGGAAACCCAGCCTCAGGGCCCACACGCCTGTGTTTTCTGCCATGTAAGTTAATCCGCACTCAGATCGATAGCTTTTGACTCTTTCTGCCTTCAGAACTTGGATGCCCGCCCTTGCAGCCAGCCTGCGCAGGCTTCCTGATTAGGGAAAACGATCACACCCTAACCTCATAGGGGGTCCAACCAGTGGCCCCAGAGAAAACAAAGAAAGCCCTTAAAAGGCGGGGGGGAGGGAAGGCAATCTCGGGATCCTGAGCCTCCCATCTAGGAAAATAAATGCCTCGTGGAGGGTGGAAAGGTCAGATGAAGGCAAGCCACAGAATTGTAAAGATCGTTATTTATGTTTGCAGGGATAATAACATCTTTTGAGCCTCGGTTTCATACTCTTTACAATTAAGGGGTTGGACTACGTGTTCTTTATAATACCTTCTAGCTAGGATGCCCGGAATTGTTAAGTAACTTTGACATTATACATCATAATGAAATTGTCAAAGGGTTGTGCACAACAGCATCTCCTTGTATATCCAGCAGTGGGTGTCAACCCCATTTTACAGAGGAGTAAACTGAGGCCCCATGAGGGGAAGTAGCTTGCCTAATACCACATAGCAAGTAGACAGCAGAGCCTATAACAAACCTTCACCCAGCAGCTCCAAGTCCAGCACTCTGTAAGTGCGATCGTGGGCAAGAGCCTTGTCCACAAAATGACAAAAGCACATTTACAATCACGAGCTTAAGTTCACAGTGTGACTATGCCTTTTAAAAATACATATTGGGAAAAGATCTAAAGAGACGCCTCTCCAAAGAGGACATACAGATGGCCCAAAAGCACATGAAACAATGCTCAACCTTGCTTATTATTAGAGAAATGCAAATTAAAACTACAATGAGATATCACCTCACACCAGTCAGAATGGCCATCTTCAAAAAATCTGCAGACAATAAATGCTGGAGAGGGTGCGGAGAAAAGGGATCCCTCTTGCATTGCTGGTGGGAATGTCAATTGATACAGCCTCTATGGAAGACAGTATGGAGATTTCTTAAAAAACTAAAAATAGAAGCACCCTATGACCCAGCAATCCCACTATTAGGCTTATATCCTGATGAAATCAAAACTGAAAGAAGCACCTGTACCCCAATGTTCATTGCAGCTCTCTATACAATAGCCAAAACATGGAAGCAACCTAGATGTCCATCGACGAATGAATGGATCCAGAAGCTTTGGTACATATATACAATGGAATACTACTCAGCTGTTAAAAGAAATGCAGAAGACTCAGTCCTAATGAAGTGGCTGGCTCTAGAACCTATCATAAAAAGTGAAGTAAGTCAAAAAGAGAAAGACAAATAACAGTATACTAACACACATATATGGAATCTAGTAGGACGGTCTTGGTATCACACACAGGGAACTCATGGAAAAAAAGACAGAGCATAGACATAGGGACATCGTGGCGAAGAAATAGGGAGGGGGAAGCATGGAGGAAGTAACAAGGAAACCTATAGTGTTATGTGTGGAAAAGATAGCTAGTGTCATAGTGCTAAGGGAATAGGAGTGCTTACAATGGCTTGGGGCAAGGGTCTGGAGGGTGAAAACTGAAATTGTCAAAGGGTTGTGCACAACAGCATCTCCTTGTATATCCAGCAGTGGGTGTCAACCCCATTTTACAGAGGAGTAAACTGAGGCCCCATGAGGGGAAGTAGCTTGCCTAATACCACATAGCAAGTAGACAGCAGAGCCTATAACAAACCTTCACCCAGCAGCTCCAAGTCCAGCACTCTGTAAGTGCGATCGTGGGCAAGAGCCTTGTCCACAAAATGACAAAAGCACATTTACAATCACGAGCTTAAGTTCACAGTGTGACTATGCCTTTTAAAAATACATATTGGGAAAAGATCTAAAGAGACGCCTCTCCAAAGAGGACATACAGATGGCCCAAAAGCACATGAAACAATGCTCAACCTTGCTTATTATTAGAGAAATGCAAATTAAAACTACAATGAGATATCACCTCACACCAGTCAGAATGGCCATCTTCAAAAAATCTGCAGACAATAAATGCTGGAGAGGGTGCGGAGAAAAGGGATCCCTCTTGCATTGCTGGTGGGAATGTCAATTGATACAGCCTCTATGGAAGACAGTATGGAGATTTCTTAAAAAACTAAAAATAGAAGCACCCTATGACCCAGCAATCCCACTATTAGGCTTATATCCTGATGAAATCAAAACTGAAAGAAGCACCTGTACCCCAATGTTCATTGCAGCTCTCTATACAATAGCCAAAACATGGAAGCAACCTAGATGTCCATCGACGAATGAATGGATCCAGAAGCTTTGGTACATATATACAATGGAATACTACTCAGCTGTTAAAAGAAATGCAGAAGACTCAGTCCTAATGAAGTGGCTGGCTCTAGAACCTATCATAAAAAGTGAAGTAAGTCAAAAAGAGAAAGACAAATAACAGTATACTAACACACATATATGGAATCTAGTAGGACGGTCTTGGTATCACACACAGGGAACTCATGGAAAAAAAGACAGAGCATAGACATAGGGACATCGTGGCGAAGAAATAGGGAGGGGGAAGCATGGAGGAAGTAACAAGGAAACCTATAGTGTTATGTGTGGAAAAGATAGCTAGTGTCATAGTGCTAAGGGAATAGGAGTGCTTACAATGGCTTGGGGCGAAGGTCTGGAGGGGTGGGATAGGGGATCTGGGCGGGTGGGGACCATGGATATGCATATGACTGATCTGGGAACATACATGTCTGTGAACAACAAAACTCTGTAAAACCTTTAAAATAAAGAATAAAAAAAAAAATACATATTGGGAAACAAGAGAGTTGGTATGGGGGAACCGTTTAGCATTCCAGACTTTGAGGAAATGGAACACTCCAAGATGGCACCCGGCGTGTGCCCTCAAGATAGTGTAAAACGCTCTTCTTGAGTCTACAGAGGTGAGGTTAGCCACATTTGCAGGAGAGTAAAACAGTGAGAGAAATGTTATTCATTCGAAAATAACAGCAGGCACTTTCCTGGCCGTCCACTGGTTAAGACTTTGCCTTCCAATGCAGGAGGTGTGGGTTTCAATCTCTGGATGGGGAGCTAAGATCCTACTTGCTTTGTGGCCAAAACACCAAAACATAAAACACAGAAGCAATATTGTAACAAATCCAGTATAGACTTTAAAAATGGCCCACATAAAAAAATCATAACAAAAATTATTTCAGTTTTCTTAGAGTCATAAAATTAGCCATCATGAACACATACAGAGGGACCAGAACCCGGGCAGGATCAAATGGGGAATCTCAGGATTGCAAGAGAGGAAAGCGGGCATTCTCAGTGAGGAATCCAGATGCATCACGGAGAAGGTACCATGAGACTCCCCTGCAGCCTTCTAATCCCCCTCCTTCACCCAATGGACTTGAGTGGGTTTCTCTTTCTGACAACTGAACCTGATGATAACAAACACATTGTTCCCGGCCCCTTCTTAAAAGAAATGCAGAAGACTCAGTCCTAATGAAGTGGCTGGCTCTAGAACCTATCATAAAAAGTGAAGTAAGTCAAAAAGAGAAAGACAAATAACAGTATACTAACACACATATATGGAATCTAGTAGGACGGTCTTGGTATCACACACAGGGAACTCATGGAAAAAAAGACAGAGCATAGACATAGGGACATCGTGGCGAAGAAATAGGGAGGGGGAAGCATGGAGGAAGTAACAAGGAAACCTATAGTGTTATGTGTGGAAAAGATAGCTAGTGTCATAGTGCTAAGGGAATAGGAGTGCTTACAATGGCTTGGGGCGAAGGTCTGGAGGGGTGGGAGGGGGGGATCTGGGCGGGTGGGGACCATGGATATGCATATGACTGATCTGGGAACATACATGTCTGTGAACAACAAAACTCTGTAAAACCTTTAAAATAAAGAATAAAAAAAAAAATACATATTGGGAAACAAGAGAGTTGGTATGGGGGAACCGTTTAGCATTCCAGACTTTGAGGAAATGGAACACTCCAAGATGGCACCCGCCGTGTGACCTCAAGATAGTGTAAAACGCTCTTCTTGAGTCTACAGAGGTGAGGTTAGCCACATTTGCAGGAGAGTAAAACAGTGAGAGAAATGTTATTCATTCGAAAATAACAGCAGGCACTTTCCTGGCCGTCCACTGGTTAAGACTTTGCCTTCCAATGCAGGAGGTGTGGGTTTCAATCTCTGGATGGGGAGCTAAGATCCTACTTGCTTTGTGGCCAAAACACCAAAACATAAAACACAGAAGCAATATTGTAACAAATCCAGTATAGACTTTAAAAATGGCCCACATAAAAAAATCATAACAAAAATTATTTCAGTTTTCTTAGAGTCATAAAATTAGCCATCATGAACACATACAGAGGGACCAGAACCCGGGCAGGATCAAATGGGGAATCTCAGGATTGCAAGAGAGGAAAGCGGGCATTCTCAGTGAGGAATCCAGATGCATCACGGAGAAGGTACCATGAGACTCCCCTGCAGCCTTCTAATCCCCCTCCTTCACCCAATGGACTTGAGTGGGTTTCTCTTTCTGACAACTGAACCTGATGATAACAAACACATTGTGAATTCTACCGAGTTGCCCCATTCTCTAAGCCATTTACCAAGAGAGAGGAACATGTTGGGAATCAAGTTCTGCCATGTTGCGGACGATATACACTAGATCCTGGAATGATTTATTTTTACAATTTTGACTAAATATAAGCAACCACATGTAGCTGAAATAAAGTATCTTCAAGAGATCAGTGCTTTAATCTATAGGGCTTAGATGCCAAAAAAAAAAAAAAAAGAGTGACTCAGTGAGCCTCTCCCTCACCTGCCCAGCATCCACAGCAGGATGCAGTATTGCTGCTCTCAACTCATTGTTCTACAAGCGTTTTATGAAGACAATCATCTATTAAGAGTTTTTCTTCAAGCTTCAGATATGTTTCTAATGAGCAGCCATGTTTGAAAACGAGTGATGAGGGTGTTTTACTTTTATCTAGTTTGTTCCACTTTTTCTATTTCATACTCAGTGATCCCACTTCATTTAGTTTATGTTTTGCAATTTCTTCATCTCTTCTTTTTTTGGATGTTCTTTCTCAAGACTTTCTCAAGCACAGTAGCAAAACTTTTGTATATATGTAAATAGTATATATAATATATATTTCAGAAAACTTGTGATTTTTACCCTAAAACATTTATGACATTTTGATTCCACTTGTTTGATTTAGTATGACTAGAATGCTAGATTTCTTATTAAAAATAGATATGCAACAAGCAACAAAGAACTCTAGTACATATATACAATGGAATACTACTTATAATATAATATCTTATAATAGCCTGTAATGAATAGCCTGTAATGAAAAATAACCTGAAAAACAATATTTGTGTATATGCATAATTGTATCACCTTGCTGTGCACCTGAAATGTTGTAAGTCAACTATACTTCAATAAAATATAAAGAAAAAAAGAGGTTTTCTTGAACTGGGGGATTTGTGACAGTATAGGCTGCATACCTTACAAAGCCCATAGGTCTACTACACATTATTATTAGCATACATTTTACAAATGTCTGTGTCTCTTATTATTAACTCTTTGGAGGGTGAGCTCGAAGAACCTGGTACTTTATAAGCACACATACATTTCTGAGATAATTCATTTGACTTCACAAGTAACTCATCCAATCTGTTAGTTCAGTTCAGTTCGTTCACTCAGTCGTGTCCGACTCTTTGCAACTCCATGGACGGCAGCACACCAGGCTTCCCTGTCCTTCACCATCTCCCAGAGCCTGCTCACACTCATGTCCATTGACTCAGTGATGCCATCCAACCACCGCATCTTCTACCTTCCCCTTCCCCTTCAGCCTTCTATTTTCCCCATCATCAGGGTCTTTTCCAATAAATCGTATTATCTTCATTGTATTAATCAGTTTAAGCTAAGTTACACTGCAGGAACATACAGCATACAAACCTCATTGCCCACTGTGACACAGGTTTGAGCCTCACCCACGTCCCTGTGAGGCAGGTGCAGCCCATCTTCACATCTGCATTTCAGGCTCCAACAACAGAAAGAAAGAGAGGTGGCAGACCATGCAATGGCCCTTGAGGCGCCTATACGATAGTGACACAATTATTCATCCTCACTTTTGCCAGCCAAAGCAAATCCCACAGCCAAGCCTGACGTCAACAGGGCAGGGATGTCTACTCTTCCCCAGGAGGGATGGGTGCCAAAAATCACAGAGCCGCACCTGGCACCATGGGACTAGGATACAAAACCCTCCCCCAGAGAGAGAGAGGACAAAATCACAAACACTAATGCTATGAGTCACACCCATTTCACAGAGAAACGGGTGGAGCAGTTGCCTGACCCAGGATGATGTGAGTGTGAAACTCAGACCCCAGGGCTTCCCAGGAGAGGCAGTGGTAAAGAATCTACCTGCCAATTCAGGAGACCCAGGAGACGCAGGTTCGATCCCTGGGTCAGGAAGATCCCCCTGGAGAAGGAAACGGCAACCCACTCCAGTGTTCCTGCTGGGAAAATCCCACGGATGGAGGAGCCTGGCTGGCTATAGTCCATGGGGTTGCAAAGAGTTGAACATGACTGAACTTGCACGCCTATTTTCTTCTTTTGGGCCCCAGGTGGAGGCTGCTGTCCACTATAGCAGAGATGTTTCCAGGTCTTCTTTGGAAAGAGATGCATCTCCAGGACCTGATCTATACCTTTATTCCACTCTCCAGTAACATTCACGTCAAATTGTCAATGACAACATTTAGCCCTTGAATGTTTTATTCATCAGGATCATATGGGAATGTGAGTGAGCCAAGGCAGCTGAAATTAACAAGTGCCAATCAAGAAATACAGATGGAGCCAACACATTGTCTCAATAAATGCAGTCATTTAAAAACATTCTGGTTTCGTCCGACTGAAGATAGAAAGAAGTGATGGTCCTGGAGAAGGGCGAGAAGCTGTCACCCTCTAGGTGCGGTTTGCATTCATTACTTCCAGGTGGTGTCAGAGAGCTTCCTCTGGCCACTGGTTGGTTGCCTCCTGTGGTAGCTGGAATGAGGGGTCTGGGCAGCCCAGGGACTCATGCACCAAGCATTTACAAACGGCCTTCACTGTGGTCAGCATCGCCAGGGCTAATTATTCCTATGGCCATGAACAGCACTCATCTCAAATGGGCACCCTGGTCGTCTTTGGCTAATGATCTCTCTGGCCAGTGAGTAGTTTTGCTCAAGGTAAGAATCTGACTGCCCGCAGGTCCTCAAGTCTAGAAAACAAGTCAGGATTCCCTGGTTTGTTTTTCTTTTTCCCTGAACTATTTTGTTTCTTTTAAGTTGTGTAGGTGACATATTCGGTCTTCAGAAGGTGCAGGTTACAAAAAGTTCAGCACTACTCCACTTAGCAACAGAGTTTCTAATACCTGGGCCTCTAATTCCTGATGAGGAATACTTCTAATACCTCTAATTTCTGATGAGGAATACCTGTTCCTCATCTCTGCCAATAACATTTTTAAGGAGATTGAACTTGATTGAAAAGCACACAGAGAAGTCATGAATCCAACCGCCCAGGTGTATCAGGTTGCACTGTGCTATGAAACACATACCGTCCTGGATGTTCCTCCAAAAGAATGTGTACAGAACAGGCTGTCCTTCTGTGGGAGTAAGATCTCCTTCGCCGGCTCCACCGCTCTCCACCTTCCGGCCAAACCCCCAACAAGCCGAAGCGTGCCGGCGTCCCTCCCCGGGACCTGTACCGCCTGGGATGCTCCACGCCGCCTCTCCTGTGTTCTGCGTGTGAGAGCTGCGCTGAGGCCAGCGGGCTTGGAAGGACAAAAGCAAGAAGGCTCCGTGCAGCAATTTCCACAGCATCTCACTACTCTGTTCCGCAGATAAACAATCAGCAGAACATCGTATAGAAACTTCAAGAAAAGCAAAAGGCAGGCTGGAGATTACAGCCTGGCTGCAGGCCTCAGGGTGGCAGACGCTATGCCCCAGTGCACATGTTAAAAACAGCACTTCTATTTTCCATTCATAGGCCCAACTTCTATCTATGGAATTGGACACTGGACGGCTCAAAGCATCTGAATGCATCCTATAAAACCCAAGATCGCAATCTCAAAGTTGCTATAATTTTGCTACTATATTGGTCATGCTAATAGCACAGAGGCAAAGGAAATTGGGCTTCTCAGGCGGTACTAACAGTGGTAAAGAACCCACGTGCAAATGCAGGAGACTTAAGAGACCCGGGTTCAATCCCTGGGTTGGGAAGATTCACGCCAGTAGTCTTGCCTGGAGAATCCCCATGGACAGAGGAGCCTGGAGAGCCACAATCCACTGGGTTGCAAAGTGCTGGACATGACTAGCGACTTAGCACACATGCCCAAAAGGACATTAAAAAAACTATATTAATGTTGAGGGGTGGAGGTGCGATTATGAAGGACTTTACAGAGCTATGGTCCTAATGATTAACCAAGAGCATCTAGCAGCCAACTCAGAAAACATGGATTTACAGCCAAAGGTCTTTCCCAATTTGGGCAGCAATAGCATTTTTGCTCATTTTACACACATTTATGTTGAACCCCTTGTGCCGGGGTCAACCCAAAACAGAGCTGGATGAGCTGTGGTTCCTGGCATAGAGGCAGGACCAGTAGGTGGGACAAGACTGCACACCAGGGAGTGAGGTGAGAGTCACTAGGAGGAAAGAGTCCCTAAAAAGACGTAGATGCAGCCTTTTAGGAAGTGTGAAGGGAGAGGTTCCTCTCCAAGACCGAGAGGCCTAATGGTAGACAAGCATTCAGCTAAGTCTTTTGAAGGGGGAAGAATGCAGGCAATAGAGCTGGGGAGGAAGAGAATTCATCAGCTGCCTCTGCGGGTATAATCAAGGCATCGGGGTAGGGCCTGAACACCGACAATGGGTGCGGCAGCTGGGGCTTCGGTTGCTCTTGGCTCCAGGCTGTCCCCATCTCTGAGGCTTGCCTTTGGCTGACCAGCACACCTCACCAGAGAGATGCCCACACCTGCCTTTCGGGAACTGACAGATACAGGGACACAAAAGGCTAGTCCCCTCATCATGGGGATAATTCCGCATGCCATGCCCCGGAGGGTCAGGCTGAGGCTAGTCTCTGCTGGGTTCACCCTCCTCTCCTACCCTCCTTCCTCGCTCTCAGCAAATCGCAGGCATCTGGCTTTCTAGCTCAGGCTTTGCTTCTAGGGAACCCAGCGTGAGCCTCTGACTTCACTGCATCTGCCAGATGCCCCAAGGGCGCCTCAGGGTGGCCTTCCAGCTTCCTGTGAGCCACCGCTACCCCTCCGTTCTTTAACTTCCTCTACTCTATCCAGAACAACACCCTGTGTCCACACGGTACGTCGTATTTTTTCTTTTTTCCTCTTTCTAAGAGGGCTTCCTCCTCCACTTCTTTCTTACTTTCAAGGTCTAACTCAATTTTACTTGTTCCAAGGCTCACCAACTAGACTATGTACACCCCTTATGCAGGTCTTTTTAGCTCTTAAGTCATATGTCAAAACATGTACCTATTTTTATTTTTTAAACAATTAGATCCTAAATTAATCATCCCAGTAGATGTTGTCACTTTCAAAGTACTCATTTTGGGTGATTAATCACTTCCTCCCATGCAGCCACTGCCCATCCTAATCTGGGGATTCATCTTGGGTTTGACTTCAGAGTATGTATTCTCATACGCCATTAAACACCATAAATAGCCTACAGCAGTTCTCTGTCTTCCGAGGCTTTAGCGAATCATTCAGAAGCATGACTGCACACCAGGGAGTGAGGTGAGAGTCACTAGGAGGAAAGAGTCCTAAAAGACGTAGATGCAGCCTTTTAGGAAGTGTGAAGGGAGAGGTTCCTCTCCAAGACCGAGAGGCCTAATGGTAGACAAGCATTCAGCTAAGTCTTTTGAAGGGGGAAGAATGCAGGCAATAGAGCTGGGGAGGAAGAGAATTCATCAGCTGCCTCTGCGGGTATAATCAAGGCATCGGGGTAGGGCCTGAACACCGACAATGGGTGCGGCAGCTGGGGCTTCGGTTGCTCTTGGCTCCAGGCTGTCCCCATCTCTGAGGCTTGCCTTTGGCTGACCAGCACACCTCACCAGAGAGATGCCCACACCTGCCTTTCGGGAACTGACAGATACAGGGACACAAAAGGCTAGTCCCCTCATCATGGGGATAATTCCGCATGCCATGCCCCGGAGGGTCAGGCTGAGGCTAGTCTCTGCTGGGTTCACCCTCCTCTCCTACCCTCCTTCCTCGCTCTCAGCAAATCGCAGGCATCTGGCTTTCTAGCTCAGGCTTTGCTTCTAGGGAACCCAGCGTGAGCCTCTGACTTCACTGCATCTGCCAGATGCCCCAAGGGCGCCTCAGGGTGGCCTTCCAGCTTCCTGTGAGCCACCGCTACCCCTCCGTTCTTTAACTTCCTCTACTCTATCCAGAACAACACCCTGTGTCCACACGGTACGTCGTATTTTTTTCTTTTTTCCTCTTTCTAAGAGGGCTTCCTCCTCCACTTCTTTCTTACTTTCAAGGTCTAACTCAATTTTACTTGTTCCAAGGCTCACCAACTAGACTATGTACACCCCTTATGCAGGTCTTTTTTTTTAGCTCTTAAGTCATATGTCAAAACATGTACCTATTTTTATTTTTTAAACAATTAGATCCTAAATTAATCATCCCAGTAGATGTTGTCACTTTCAAAGTACTCATTTTGGGTGATTAATCACTTCCTCCCATGCAGCCACTGCCCATCCTAATCTGGGGATTCATCTTGGGTTTGACTTCAGAGTATGTATTTCTCATACGCCATTAAACACCATAAATAGCCTACAGCAGTTCTCTGTCTTCCGAGGCTTTAGCGAATCATTCAGAAGCATGACTGGTGATTGATTGCAAGCTAGTGAGAGTATACATGTATTTTGTAATTCCACAATTTACACACCCAGCGCAGTCCCTTGAACAATGACACCCTTTCTCCCACCACACTGCCCTAAATCCAACCAATCCCAGGGCTGGCAAATATTTGTCCTGTGATTCCTTTCCTCTCTGAGACATTCAAATCCACACCTGATGAGTAATGTAGGTATTGATTCATTCACTCAAATATTTGTTGAGTGCTTTCTGCACGCCAAGGCCGGTGCTATAGTGAGGCTGTGAAATCACATAAAGCATGGTTTTTACTCACATGGGGCTTAGAGTCTATTAGAGAAAAAGTGCAAGTCAAGTGCCCATATGGAATAGTGGGGTCAATGCTGCGAGGGGGACAGGGATGGGGGTTAATGGGAGGAAGAGGGGATCGGACCGGAAGGTCAGGGGAGCCGCTGGAGGCTGTTTTGAAGGATGAGGAGGAGTTTGCTAGACGAACAGGGTTGGTGAGGCCTGCGGGGAGGAGCTGACTCTAGGAAGGCACGATTGCAGGAGTGGATTGCCGGACGTGTCTGAAACCTCAAGACACTTCCTGCGAAGAGTGAATTGGGAGAATGAATATAGAGATGAGAGAGGCATTCAGGCTCCTGGGAAGACCAGGAGGGCTTATCCTGAGAGCAGTAGAGAGCCACGGACAGCTCAGACTGGGATAAATACCAACTAGCAAACCATAGCCTGTAACTAAAAACTCACGGAACGATTTTAATGGGTGTGCTCTGTACTTCCTCACATACGCGTGCGGTTCATCCTCCAACATCTCTAGAGACACGTTGCTATGCCTCCTTTGCTGTTGTTTAGTCACTAAGTCATGTCCGACTCTTTGTGATCCCATAGACTGTAGCCCCACAGGCTCCTCTGTCCATGGGATTTCCCAGGCAAGAATACTGGAGTGGTTGCCATTTCCTTCTCCGGGGATCTTCCTGAGACTTCAGAGTATGTATTTCTCATACGCCATTAAACACCATAAATAGCCTACAGCAGTTCTCTGTCTTCCGAGGCTTTAGCGAATCATTCAGAAGCATGACTGGTGATTGATTGCAAGCTAGTGAGAGTATACATGTATTTTGTAATTCCACAATTTACACACCCAGCGCAGTCCCTTGAACAATGACACCCTTTCTCCCACCACACTGCCCTAAATCCAACCAATCCCAGGGCTGGCAAATATTTGTCCTGTGATTCCTTTCCTCTCTGAGACATTCAAATCCACACCTGATGAGTAATGTAGGTATTGATTCATTCACTCAAATATTTGTTGAGTGCTTTCTGCACGCCAAGGCCGGTGCTATAGTGAGGCTGTGAAATCACATAAAGCATGGTTTTTACTCACATGGGGCTTAGAGTCTATTAGAGAAAAAGTGCAAGTCAAGTGCCCATATGGAATAGTGGGGTCAATGCTGCGACGGGGACAGGGATGGGGGTTAATGGGAGGAAGAGGGGATCGGACCGGAAGGTCAGGGGAGCCGCTGGAGGCTGTTTTGAAGGATGAGGAGGAGTTTGCTAGACGAACAGGGTTGGTGAGGCCTGCGGGGAGGAGCTGACTCTAGGAAGGCACGATTGCAGGAGTGGATTGCCGGACGTGTCTGAAACCTCAAGACACTTCCTGCGAAGAGTGAATTGGGAGAATGAATATAGAGATGAGAGAGGCATTCAGGCTCCTGGGAAGACCAGGAGGGCTTATCCTGAGAGCAGTAGAGAGCCACGGACAGCTCAGACTGGGATAAATACCAACTAGCAAACCATAGCCTGTAACTAAAAACTCACGGAACGATTTTAATGGGTGTGCTCTGTACTTCCTCACATACGCGTGCGGTTCATCCTCCAACATCTCTAGAGACACGTTGCTATGCCTCCTTTGCTGTTGTTTAGTCACTAAGTCATGTCCGACTCTTTGTGATCCCATAGACTGTAGCCCCACAGGCTCCTCTGTCCATGGGATTTTCCAGGCAAGCATACTGGAGTGGGTTGCCATTTCCTTCTCCAGGGGATCTTCCTGAGACCAGAGATCAAAGCCACATCTCCACAGGGACCAGGGATGTTTCGTAACCTGCCCAAGCCGCACAGCTTGTAAGTGGCAGAACTGGAATTCAAACTGTCTGCCCACTTCTCCCAATTCCAAAGCCCAAAAGAATCGCCTGATAGAAATCGAGCAAAGATATGAACACATACCTCACTTAAAAGGAAACTTTAAATTCTCAGTGTATTTATACTGTGTAATCTGGGCATGAGTCAAGACATCAGAAAGTAAAACATTGAACCATTTCACACATGTTTAGCAGAACACATTACTAACCATGCACAGTACTACCTATTTTGCACCGCTCAATGAACATGAATACATTTGTAACAGAAGGACAAACCTCCCTCTATATTGGATCTGTTCCTTAATCTGCAACCTTTGTGCTCTGTTGCCTGGGCTTAGTCATGTTGGCTCTACACTTTTTGTAAAAGACTGTTCCCTACGGGGTGAAATATTACAGATACCCCTTTCTAAGGACTCCAACACTTAAAGGTGTAACACTTTTCCATTTGTATAGAGATAAAAAGTTTCAGAACAGGGAATACCATTTTTATTGTTGGAGGTTTCTAGGAACATTGTGAACAGACCTACATGGACAGCTGTAAGACCAAAGGACTCAGGCACCAAGAACTTGGCCACAACCCCTTTTAGTATAAAAGAAGCCTTTCTTCCCTGACTCAGGGAAGATGGGTCTTTGGAACATGAGTTTACCATCTTCTTGCTCTGCTGGCTTTCCAAAGAAAACTCTATATTCCTTGTCTCAAAAACTCATCTCTTGATGTAGTGACCTTTTGTAGGGTGAACAGAATAAGCTTGGACTTGGTAACACTCTGATGGGCATATTGGACCTTTACATAAATCTTTCGGAAGACCATGCAATAATTTATCCAAAGAAAATACTTCAAAAGTAAACTCAAAGATTCTCATTGCAACATTAACAGCGCAAAACTGACAACCAAAAAGAAAAAGAAAAAAAAGAAACAAAGGAAAAAAAAAAACCTGACAACCAACTGACTGTGGAGTGACAGGACAATGGTTTGGTAAACAATCATACCACACTGCAGTGCAATACTGTGTAGTCATTTAACATGTTTTTGAGGATTACGTAACACATGGGAAAATATTTATAGGAAGTAAACTGTCATGTGAGAAGGTAAAATACAGTACCCCATTGACATTCATAAGGAATATAGCCTAATATACTTGCAAATTTCCAGATCGATGAAAACCACTGTAGCATACAACTTCCCTCTTTAAAATGCAGTAACTAAAAATACTATGTGACCTCCAGAGATTCTTAATGAATCTATGAGCTCAGGATTTGCTTATGAGACTATAAAAATAAATTCTGCCAACAAAATAAATTCTAGATTGCATTATATCACATCATTACTGTACTTACCTAAATCTGCAAAGAAACATCTTTATCAGCTTATGAGAGTTCCTTGCAAGTTCCATAGGCAAGCACAAAAGCTGTATTGAAATGCTGTGTTCAGCAAAGGTAGGCGACTTGTTCACTGGCTGTAGACTCCTGCCTTCTTGCACATCAGCCTTGACACCCAGTCATTTCAAAGTTAAACTCCAAAACGGGAGGCCTGGATGTCCCTGACAAATTGTTGAAAATGAGACTGTAAGAGTCAAGTATGCCAACAATGTCTACTATGATTCATAATTATACAACATATGCATACACATATTAAATACATATAATATTACCTATGCATTATAATTACAACTATTTGAAAATGCAGACATGTGGCTAAGGCTACCTAGAAAAATGAAATAGAGACAGCAATGTTCAGGTGAAAGAATTTTAAGGAATATTTTCCTTTTAAAATATGTATGGAGTATTATATTGTCATTTTATAATGAAGTTCAGACAAATGATTTACTATTCGATAGTCACATTCCTATAGGTTGAACTTGAAAGTGTTCTTCCTCAAATTGAGACTTAAACTCGGGGCCCAGACCTGAGTAAACCCTGCTTGGGACTTGAAACCAGGTAACTGGGGCTTGAACCCAGCCAAAATCCTGTTTGGGACTCAAAACCACATGGCTGGGGCTTGAACCAAGCCAAAACCCTGCTTGGGACTTGAGCCCATGTGGCTGAGGCTTAACCCCCGCCAAAAGCCTAGTCTCGAGCACTCTGAATTACACTCACCCAATGTCTGGACCCACTGAGGCTCAGCTTCTCTGTGTCTCAAAGCAGAAGGAATTCAGCGAGAGGCAGAGTGATAGGCAAGAAGAGGCTTTAATAGGATAGGGTACTTGTAAGAGGTGCAAGCGGGCAGGCGGGAAAGCTCTACCCCTCTCCCAATTGGGTGGGTAGCGATATATATAGGAGGGTAGAAGACCGCCTTCCTCAAGTAGACGTAAATGCAGACGTAAAGCATACATCATTAACTCCGCCTTCCCCAGCTCTTTCTGCTTGACTGAGTAAGGAGCAGCTGTCTTGAGTTATCATTAACTTACTGGCCTCCCAACTTTTCCCAGGTTTTACCCTTCTACCTACCATCCCCTACAACCACCTAACTATTCCACCCTGTCCCTATCAAGCTCAGTTGCTGTTAGGCCATTGGTTTTACAGAGTTTAACATGTTTTCAGGGCTTTGGGGTTGCCATAAATGGTTGAAACCTGGGGAATTAAGCAGGGACTGAGCACAGACCTAACCACATCATACTTCCTACAGTGTTTGACTAGAGATGTCAAAAATCAGTGTGTCTTTCTGTGCATATACACTGGGAAACGACACCAGAACTTGACTTCAAAGTTGGACTGCCACTCAGTCACTCAAGCAAGGAGATGTGCTCCTCATTCCCAAAACCCCACTGACCTGATTTGACAGGACCTGCACCTTACATCCCGGGGCTCCGTCCGCGTGACCCTGGGAGGGAAAGAGGAAGGACAGAACGAGGGGAGGGATCATATATTCCTGCTAACAGGCCGGCCAGTCAGTTTTTTCTTACAGCTCCTGTGTGGAGCCCCTGGGGTCATTCTACCTGTCACACGCCTGTCACCAGAGAAGGGGCAGCGGATGGAGCAAGGGAGAGCAGCTTTACATCCGTGTGTGACACAGTCAGGATGGGGGCCCGACGTTCCTCCAGGGGACTAGAGCATCCAGAAACACTCCACTCAGAAAGTAGATGCTCTCCACTTCTACAGGTGGGGATCAGGGAGGGAAGAGCCACGACTGTTTCCATCCATACATTTTGTAATTTGTAAAAATCCTTGTCTTTTCATTTAGTACAACTAAAAACTGAGAAATAGTCCAGAGCAAGAAATTCTGTCGCTCAAGGATAACAGGATACTTGTTTCCCTAAGATAACTGAGGCAGCCTGGGAGAAACACCAGTAACGAAGACTAGCAGAAGAGAGGGAGAAAGGCAGAAGTTACAGTTTCACTTGAGCCTTGAACACGGTGACTTTTCTGTGAAATCTAATTTTAAGGAACGGAACTTCATGACATCTTCAACTCTGTGTCTGCACATCTCTTATCAACTACAGAAATTCAATAGAGAAGTGAGGCGAAGGCCCAGGAGAAGAAGAAGAAAAAAAATCAGTTATACAGGACGAATACGTGCTAGAGTTTCGATATACAACACATGATGACAGGTAACAATACAGGATTATACACTTGAAATTTGCTAAGAGGAAAAAGAAATCAATTGTACAACGCATGGAACTCTGCTCAAACTTATGTACTAGAATGGATAAGAGGGGATTTGGGGGAGAATGGATACATGTATATGTGTGGCCAAGCCCCTTCACTGTTTACCTGCAACAATCGCAAAATTGTTAACTGGCTATACCCCAGTACAAAATGTATTAGGTGTTCAAAAAAAAAGAGAGAGAAAAAATAGAAATTTTCTAAGAGGAGAGATTTTAAATTAAATCTTCTCAACACACACACACAGTAACTGTGCAGAGGTGATAGATGCAAACTATCTTGATTGTGGTGATTGTACAATGTGTATCAAAACATTGCTTTAAGTATATACAATTTTTTGATGTCAATAATGTCTCAATAAAGCTCTCTTAAAAAAAGAAAGGAGGGGGCTTCCCTGGTGGTCCAGCGGGTAAGGACACCACCTTGCTGTGCAAGGGCACTGGTTCGATCCCTGGCCTGGGACCATCCCACGAGCCATGGAGCGGCTGGAGCAAGGGAGAGCAGCTTTACATCCGTGTGTGACACAGTCAGGATGGGGGCCCGACGTTCCTCCAGGGGACTAGAGCATCCAGAAACACTCCACTCAGAAAGTAGATGCTCTCCACTTCTACAGGTGGGGATCAGGGAGGGAAGAGCCACGACTGTTTCCATCCATACATTTTGTAATTTGTAAAAATCCTTGTCTTTTCATTTAGTACAACTAAAAACTGAGAAATAGTCCAGAGCAAGAAATTCTGTCGCTCAAGGATAACAGGATACTTGTTTCCCTAAGATAACTGAGGCAGCCTGGGAGAAACACCAGTAACGAAGACTAGCAGAAGAGAGGGAGAAAGGCAGAAGTTACAGTTTCACTTGAGCCTTGAACACGGTGACTTTTCTGTGAAATCTAATTTTAAGGAACGGAACTTCATGACATCTTCAACTCTGTGTCTGCACATCTCTTATCAACTACAGAAATTCAATAGAGAAGTGAGGCGAAGGCCCAGGAGAAGAAGAAAAAAAATCAGTTATACAGGACGAATACGTGCTAGAGTTTCGATATACAACACATGATGACAGGTAACAATACAGGATTATACACTTGAAATTTGCTAAGAGGAAAAAGAAATCAATTGTACAACGCATGGAACTCTGCTCAAACTTATGTACTAGAATGGATAAGAGGGGATTTGGGGGAGAATGGATACATGTATATGTGTGGCCAAGCCCCTTCACTGTTTACCTGCAACAATCGCAAAATTGTTAACTGGCTATACCCCAGTACAAAATGTATTAGGTGTTCAAAAAAAAAGAGAGAGAAAAAATAGAAATTTTCTAAGAGGAGAGATTTTAAATTAAATCTTCTCAACACACACACACAGTAACTGTGCAGAGGTGATAGATGCAAACTATCTTGATTGTGGTGATTGTACAATGTGTATCAAAACATTGCTTTAAGTATATACAATTTTTTGATGTCAATAATGTCTCAATAAAGCTCTCTTAAAAAAAGAAAGGAGGGGGCTTCCCTGGTGGTCCAGCGGGTAAGGACACCACCTTGCTGTGCAAGGGGCACTGGTTCGATCCCTGGCCTGGGACCATCCCACGAGCCATGGAGCGGCTGGACCGGTGTGCCAGTTGCAAGCCAGTGCTCTGCAGTGAATGCTCCCAGACCTGGTGCTCTGTGGCCAGAGGGGCCACTGCAATGGGAGGCCCACACAGGGCAAAGAATACAGATGGATGAAGGTAAATGGATAAAAAATCAATTTAAAAAGAGGCCAGAATTTAATACAAGCAAAAAAAAAAGAAAGGAAAAAATATTTTAGGACTAGTAGCACTTCATTATTTACCAAACTATTACTGCATTAAAAGATGTGGCTGTTGTTAAATTGCTAAGTTGTGTTGGATTCTTTGCAACTCCACAGACTGCAGCCCATCAGCCTCCGCTGTCCTTTGCTCTCTCCCAGAGTTTGCTCAGATTCACATCCATTGAGTCAGAGATGCTATCTAACCATCTCATCTTCTGCCAACCCTTCTCCATTGGCCTTCAATCTTTCCCAGCATCAGGGTCTTTTCCAGTGAGTTGGCTCTTCACCTCAGGTGGCCAAAGCATTGGAGCTTCAGCTTCAGCACCAGTCCTTTCAATGACTACTCAGATGGATTTCCTTAGGAGTAAAGGATGATAGAGAAAGAGAATTAACCACACTCACTAAGATTGCATCTCAGTTTATATGACCCGCACTCACCCACCTTATCTCCCTCCCCAGACTAACAAACTCAGCTAATACTGATTGTCCTTATGGTCCAGGCACATCGAACCTTTGTGCCTTTGAATCCTCAGCTCTGCCCTCCTTCAGACAGAAAAATGGAAGAGCAAGCAATAGGTGTCCCTGGCAGCCAGTGGTAAAGATTCTGCCTGCAAAGTGGGAGACAGTTGGGACTTGGGTTCCATCCCTGGGTGAGGAAGATCCCCTGAAGGCCACCCACTCCAGCCTTCTTGCCTGGAGAATCTCATGCACAGAGGAGCCTGGTGGGCTAGAGTCCATGGTGTGGCATGGTGGGCAAAGGGTCAGCCACAACTACAACTGAAGCAACTTAGCACATACACATAGGTAACTAAGAGAAGAGTGCAGTGAACCTTCTGGTTGACTCCCTGAGGGCCACCCCTCCACACTAGTGTCAACGGATCTGGCTACAGCCATCTCCAACCAGGAACTAGTTGAGGAATAATCCTGGGACACTTCTCTCCTGCAAGTCTTCAGAGGAAAGTTTCCCTGTCCAGAGACAGTATCCCAGGTAGGGGTCCTGTCTCTTCTGCCTCTGACAAGGATGTGATGCATCCTTTTTCCAGCAAAGATCACTGCAAGGATGACAGAAGGGCAAGACAGAACGAAAGCAAGAGTCCTGGATGGCATCGCTAAGCTGCCAACCTCACCAGCTCCACAGCCAGGCCAACCTCTGAGCTCCAACTTAACATGAGATGATCAATTTCCTAAGTGTCTACATCAGAATGAGTCAGATTCTACTTTCCTTTCATCAAAAGCAGTCTGGCTGATGCAAAAGGCAAATCCAAACTCAGGTCTGTCTGATGACCAACTACCTACTCATTCCAAGAGTGTTCTAGTCGACGAGGCTGTCTCTCTGGGCATAAAACCTTGAAGGGCTTCCAGTTCAACAGCGGCACAGCCCTCACGCCAGATTTAGATTAAATCCCAGGTCTGCCACTGAGGATCTGTGTGATCACAGGTGAATCTCCTCTCTTCTTTACACCTATTAACTCATCTGAAAAATGAAAATAGTATTTGTGCTAGCCACAAAGAATGTTCGAAGTGTGAAGTCCAGTAAGTCCCCTACCTATTAACGAGTTCCATTATGAGAGCATGTTTTAAGTCCGATTTGTTTGTAAGTCAACAAAGTTAACCTTGGTACCCAACTAACACAATTGGCTATTTAGTACTGTACTATAATAGGTTTACAATGTGTTTTGCACAAATAATACATAATAAACAAATACAAAAAGTAAGCTATTTTTAATCTTACAGTATAGTTCAGTATAACAGCTGGCACACAGGCGCACGTTTGAATCTCTGAAAGACTGCAGTCTTTCAAGGTTTGTATGTAGTGAACTTACATTTCAAGGTTCGTATGTAGTGAACTCACATTTCTACACAGTAAGTGGTTACTTTGCATTAATTCTCACAAGAGAGTCACTGACTTTAAGGGCTTGGATTCCTTTCAGAATCCTTATGATGTTTTCAATAAAGCAATTTTATTTTCTCTTGGCATATCAGACCTATGTCAAAACTAAAATATGGTTTCTTTAATGTTTGCCCTTATCTAAGCTTTTGGCTATTTAATGAGTGACCATCCTAATTCCTTTTTGAAAAAGAAACAAAAATAAAAGCACAACATCATTAAAGATACTATTTGAAATGTCACCTTTCATAGTACATCACCTAATAAAACTAGTTTTCATTCTTTGACATTACCTCTTTTTTTTTTTTTTTTTTTAAGATTTATTTATTTATTTACTCTGGGTGGGGGTCGGGTTGGGGAGGGAGGGGAGTGGGCGGGCCACTTCCATTGGTCTTTCATTTTCTCTATTTTCATCCGTCTTCGTTCCTTGGCTCCTGTGGGCCTCCCATCGCGGTGGCATCTGTCGTTGCAGAGCACTGGCTCTGGGTGCATGCGCTCCAGAGCTCCGGCTCAGTGATTGGACACATCAGTCCAGCCACTCCGCGGCACGTGGGATCTTCCCAGGCCAGGGCTCGAACCGGCGCCCCTTGCAATGCAAGGCAGTGTCCTTACCCACTGGACCACCAGGGGAAGCACTTGACATTACCTCTTGCATATACTATTTACATATCCACAATCATAGTGAAAATTCTATTTTGTTTACTGTTACTTTTACTTAAATTATAGCCCATTTCTCCACATTTTTTTATAATTATTCATTTTAGTAGCTTTATAATATTGATACAGCATAATTGATGAAACATTCTCCTACCACTGACGCATTTACATAAATGTTTATTTTTTCTCTTGAATACAGTAATGAATGTGGACACATTCTTTTTGTGGACACAATTCTGTACATTATTTCCTTAAGAAAAATTCCAAAGACTGGGGCTTCCCTGGTGGTCCAGTGGGTAGGGACACCGCCTTGCAGTGCAAGGGGCACCGGTTCGATTCCTAGCCTGGAAAGATCCCACGTGCCACGGAGCAGCTGGACTGATGTGTCCAATGACCAAGCCGGAGCTCTGGAGCGCATGTGCCCAGAGCCGGTGCTCTGCGACAACAGAGGCCACTGAGGGCTTCCCCTGGTGGTCCAGTGGGTAAGGACACCGCCTTGCAGTGCAAGGGGCGCCAGTTCGAACCCTGGCCTGGGACCATCCCACGTGCCACGGAGCGGCTGGACTGATGTGTCCAACTACTGAGCCGGAGCTCTGGAGCGCATGCGCCCAGAGCCGGTGCTCTGAGAGGACACACGCCACCACAATGGGAGGCCCACAGGAGCCAAAGAACAAGGACGGATGAAAATAGAGAAATGAAAGACCAATAGAAGTGGCCTGCCCGCTCCCCTCCCTCCCCAACCCGACCCCCACCCAAAATAAATAAATAAATAAATCTTTTAAAAAAAAAACAGAGGCCACTGAGATGGGAGGCCCACACGGGCCACAGAACAAAGATGGATGAAAAATAGATAAATGAAAGACCAATAGAAGTGGCCCGCCCTCCCCAACCTGCCCCCCAACCAAAAAATTCCAAAGACTGGAATTATTGGGTCTAGAAGCATATATTATCTTTATGTCTCCCTCTATATAACTCTTTCCCAAAGGATTATTCCCATTTGCAATTGTAAATTTTATCTTAATTAGACAAGACTGGAATAGAGTTCCTCTAAAGCAGTTAGCTGGTTTGAAATATCACAAAAGTCTTTTACTTTGGGGAAATCAGTATTTTGATTGCCTTGTCATGGGATTCAAGCTTGATAAGTCAAGTTCTGCTTTCTTGCTTTGAAAGATCTTCCTTAAACCAATCAGTCTTATCTTTCACAGACCTTGAACTTTTAAAAGGCCGTCTGCTTTTATCTTCCTGTCTCCATTCATGAATCTGATTGGATTGATGTAGACCCCCAAGGATGCATAAATGGCTCAAGAACACCATTTTAATTGGATGATCAAGTCCAACTTAATACTTCCTGCAAGAGACACATTTTTAGTCTAGGAACAAAATGGTACAATTGTTCCATCCAGATGGAATAACACTGGCTTCCCCTGGCAAAAAGCCAGGTCCCTGGTACCCTACTGACCATTTGATGAACATCTGGAACACTTGCTGGGCAAGTAACTAAGAAAAATGCACTCCATGCAAAGTTTAATGGAGACTCTCCTTACTCCTCCATATTGCAAAAATAACTATCCTTCTTTTCCCTCAGAGCACATAAAGTGTGTTTGGCTTCCAGGAGGAGTCTGTTGCGGGTAGAGAAAGCTCGTGTATTTTTCTCTGGTTCAGAGTTTCCTTGACTCATGGGCAGATGCCCCTAAATCATAGGCAAAGTGGTTAGAACAACCCTGGGTGCTCCTAAAGGGACTTCGTCCAGCCTGCTGTGATGTCCTCCCACCTTCTCGTGTTTCTAGCAACCTTAAACCCAAATCAGGTTCTAAGGAAGACATGTAGAGGACACAGAGCATGCTCATGTCCATTTTAATTCCAGATTATCATAGACAGGAAGCACAACTTTTAAAAGTTCTGGTATAAGCACAGGGAACTGCTCAAAGTTGTGTCGAAGCCTGGGTGGGAGGGGAGTTTGGGGGAGACTGGATACATGTCTATGTATGGCTGAGTCCCTTTGCCATCCTCCTGAAACTATCACAACATGGTTCATGGGTTATGCTCCAATACAAAATGAAAAGTTAAAAAATAAACAAATGAGTGAATAAGGAAAAGTTCTGGTATAATTCCAGAAGTATGTCTACAGACCCTACTGAAGTAACAAAGCCCAGATAAACAAACACAAGGGTCAGACTGAAAGGTCTAAAGGTTTCTCCTGTAAAAGGCCAGATAACAAAGGTTTCAGGCTTTGTGGGCCATATGGTCTTTGTCACAACTATTCAACTCTTTTGGCACAAGAGCAGTCATAGGCTGCTATGTTGAAACAAATGGAAAGTCATGTTTCAATAAGATTTTATTAACAAAAAGATGTAAAAGGTTTGACCCAAGGGCCATAATACTAACTCCTAAAGTAGTGTATGAATGATATATTAAACATCCCCTACCAGCTCTATAATCTCACTATCTACAATTGGATTTGCAAGCCCATATGTTCATTTCATCCATGTCTGGATTTATACTGTCATGGGATTTAGGACGTGGAGTGTTGGTTCATTCATTATAACATATAAGGGCTTTTTTGAGAGTTTACTATATGCTGGATACACTACAGTTCTGTCCTTAATTAGCATTATTTCCGTTACTGTGACCCAAGACTTCACTTTTTGAGGAAGACTTCATTTTTAAAGTTTGAGAAAATTAATAATTGGAAAATAACAAGCAGTATAAATCAATGTTCCAGAACTTCTAATGAACAAAGGGGTCAAACCTCTTCGTTGAGATCAGAGCAGGCTGCTCTGAACAGCTTCCCTAAGCATTGGTGACGCATTACAGGCAGGGAAGCTGCCTTATGAAGCAGGACATTCTGAGCTCAGAGCTGAGACTGGTTCTGCAAATATTTAACTGTGTGACCTCTCCTTGGGCAAGCTGTTTCATTTCTCCGAAACTTGATTTTCCCTTCGATAAACAAGAGATTGGGATGAAATGAATTGAGTCCAAGCGGTCCTAAGTCTGCTCAGAGTTTGAATATTTCAAGTTTTGTCTCAACGAGTCTCAAAAGGCTTCCATTATGCCAGAAGGCAAGCCATTTGAGCCCTGCTTCCTGTGCGGTTCAAGTATAGAAGCTATGAAGGTCCCTCACTAGAGTTTCCTTCCAAATTAGGACATTCCATCCATAGTGGAGACCACAAAGATTATGAACTGATATACCTGTCTTAAAAGTTTTCCACCCAATGTGGAAACCAGGCATGCAAGTTCTAACTTTAACTCAAGGCAGAGTGAAATCAAAGAGATAAACAGTGGGATGATGGGAAGAGGAGTACTACTTCTGACTGGAAGAGGAAGCATCTGAACGAGTTTTGTGGATTGAGTAGATTTTAAGAAACATTGGAAGTGGGGGTTGGAACGCCTTGCTAACAGAGGGTAACTGAAATGGAGAAATCCAGCTGGAGAATGGAGACCTCATCCCAGAGCCTTTGTTCAGAGTAATATCTCTTTGTGAGTAAATGTTTTCATTGGACCCTGTTTCTGTTTGTACTGATCTCCAACCATTAATCACCAGTGTCATGGAAAATACGCAATGAGGACTTGTCATTAAATACTAACTCTTTAAATGTTGAGCGTGGCATTTTGATTTATACCTTTCAGTTGGTTGGTCCTTCATAATCGTGGATCCATGGTTTAAAATGAGTCAGGTTAAAATGGATGAGTAGTAGCTATGGTAAACACTATTAGTCAAGGTAAGAAAAGGAATTATGTTGACAGGTATGAACAATGTAGGTACATGGATCTATTATTAGCCCAATATTAGCAATTTAGTTTTAGTAAAACTTCACTTAACATGTGAAACAAACGCTATTAATTTAAAAGTTATCAATATATATGTTTAAAATTTTGGCCTCTTTTATTGGTCTTTCATTTATTTATTTTCATCCATCTTTGTTCTTTGTGGCCTGTGTGGGCAGTGGCCTCTGTTGTCACAGAGCACCGGCCCTGGGCGCATGCGCTCCAGAGCTCCAGCTCGTAATTGGACACACCAGTCCAGCCGCTCCGCGGCACGTGGGATCTTCCCAGGCCAGGGATCAAACCGGCGCCCCTTGCACGGCTAGGCAGACTCTTTACTCACTGGACCACCAGGGAAGCTCTATCAACATTTTTGTCTTGTGTTGTTGTTTAGTCACTAAGTCATGTCCAATTCTTGGTGACTGTAGCCCACCAGGAGTCCAGGTCCATGGGATTTCCCAGGCAAGAAAATGCCATTTCCTTCTCCAGGGTTTCTTCCCAACCCAGGAATCCAACCTGAGTCTCTTGTGTCTCCTGCATTGGTGGCTGGATTCTTTATGACTAATGCCACTTTGGAAGTCCCGATTTTGTCTTGCTTATATTTAATTAGTAAATTTTCAATGATTGTGTAATGATCTGTGCTTTTTAATGTAACTATAGAAAAATTATTTGTCGGCACAGGGAATCTAAGAATTTTAAAGACATTCATTACTCAGTTTAAGAAAATAATGGAGAAATCCAGCTGGAGAATGGAGACCTCATCCCAGAGCCTTTGTTCAGAGTAATATCTCTTTGTGAGTAAATGTTTTCATTGGACCCTGTTTCTGTTTGTACTGATCTCCAACCATTAATCACCAGTGTCATGGAAAATACGCAATGAGGACTTGTCATTAAATACTAACTCTTTAAATGTTGAGCGTGGCATTTTGATTTATACCTTTCAGTTGGTTGGTCCTTCATAATCGTGGATCCATGGTTTAAAATGAGTCAGGTTAAAATGGATGAGTAGTAGCTATGGTAAACACTATTAGTCAAGGTAAGAAAAGGAATTATGTTGACAGGTATGAACAATGTAGGTACATGGATCTATTATTAGCCCAATATTAGCAATTTAGTTTTAGTAAAACTTCACTTAACATGTGAAACAAACGCTATTAATTTAAAAGTTATCAATATATATGTTTAAAATTTTGGCCTCTTTTATTGGTCTTTCATTTATTTATTTTCATCCATCTTTGTTCTTTGTGGCCTGTGTGGGCAGTGGCCTCTGTTGTCACAGAGCACCGGCCCTGGGCGCATGCGCTCCAGAGCTCCAGCTCGTAATTGGACACACCAGTCCAGCCGCTCCGCGGCACGTGGGATCTTCCCAGGCCAGGGATCAAACCGGCGCCCCTTGCACGGCTAGGCAGACTCTTTACTCACTGGACCACCAGGGAAGCTCTATCAACATTTTTGTCTTGTGTTGTTGTTTAGTCACTAAGTCATGTCCAATTCTTGGTGACTGTAGCCCACCAGGAGTCCAGGTCCATGGGATTTCCCAGGCAAGAAAATGCCATTTCCTTCTCCAGGGTTTCTTCCCAACCCAGGAATCCAACCTGAGTCTCTTGTGTCTCCTGCATTGGTGGCTGGATTCTTTATGACTAATGCCACTTTGGAAGTCCCGATTTTGTCTTGCTTATATTTAATTAGTAAATTTTCAATGATTGTGTAATGATCTGTGCTTTTTAATGTAACTATAGAAAAATTATTTGTCGGCACATGGAATCTAAGAATTTTCTTTAAAGACATTCATTACTCAAGTTTTCTAAACATTGCATTCAATGAACTGGAAGTTTATTTCTTTGTATATCAAATGGAGATGATAATTGTTTATTTTGCAGGGTTACTTGAGAGGGTGAAATGAGATAACAGTTGAAAGAAATCTGGAAAGCATAAAGTGCTACATAAAAGCAAGGAGATAAAACAGTGTTTATTACAAAACAGACACAAGAAAAAGCTGAAACAGCTGCCAGATATCTACCGCTGGGCTTCCACACTCGGGGCTCTTAGCAAAACTGTTTTTATAGGTTAAGAGCAATGACTCAGAACTTAGCAGTGTTCTTTGGGGATCCCTACACACATGGCAGAAATCCACGTGCCTGGTTGCATCGTTATCCCTGTACATACATGGACACTCTCAAGTTTATCCAGATCTCCTCTCGGTTCTAAGTTCAACAAAACTTACCCTACAGTACATGCAGCTGCCAAATCATGAAGCTGAAGCTGCAGGGAATGTTTACAAGCAGCTGATGACAGAATGCATCTCTTTTGTTTTTTTAACTTTTCAAATACTGTTTATTTCACTGAACCTGGGGACGAGGAGAAGGTTTGTGAAAGTCTGGGACACTCAGCCTAGGAGAGCATGTTGCAAACAGCAACATGCAGGGCCAAGGTGCCGAGGATCAGCTGCCGCGGTGCCAGTGTTCAGGGCCGCGGTGCCGTGCAGCTGCCCAGAGAACAGAGGTGGACGAAGGTCTCCACAACAAAGGCCTTGTACACTAAGGAGCATCTGTAGGAGGACTGCCGGCCAGTAAGTGTGGTACAGGTCAAAACCGAAGCTGGAAAGCCTTTGGACCGAGACAGATGAACGAGATAATCTATTATACGTTTCTTAGCATCCAAGGATCCAAACGGTATACATCTCATGAAACACTCAGCCCAGCCTGGGTTCAGAAAGGTGACTGCAGGCAGGACTCCCTAGGCAGATGTCTTTCCAACTCAAAGGTGGAGGACAGGGATGGAGAATCAAGATTCTCGACTTTCAGCTGCGTTCTTACAATGGCTGTGGAAGACGTGGGGAGGAGTAAGTTTGGCCAGAGAGAAAAGTCTAACCAATAAAGGCACCAGAAAGCCTTGCCAACCCCACAAGGAGCTCAGGAGCGTATATGACCCATAAAAGGTGTCCCCCGAGGGAACTGAAATGGCTAGGTCTTTTTATTCTAATTAATTTTATTGATTCATTGATGGTGCTGAGTCTTTCCTAGCTGTGCCTGGGCTTTTCTCTATTTGCAGTGAGCTGGGGCTACTCTTCAGTGCATGCACTGTTTTCTCATTGCAGTGGCTTTGAGTGTGGAGCACAGGCTCCAGGCAGGCCTCAGTAGTTGTGACTCACAGGCTCTAGAGCACTGACTCAGTAGGTGTGCAGCACAGGCTTAGTTGCTCCGTAGCATAAAGGATCTTCCCAGACCAGGGATCAAACTTGTGTCCCCTGCATTGGCAGGCGGATTCTTAACCACTGGACCACTAGGGAAGCCCCTGGCTCAGTCTTTACACTCACGTCAATCAGTCACTGAAGATAGGCTGCTTTCTGTGGGACAAATGCTGACAGCTGGAGCAACCAGTCATTCCTGGAAAGGGGGTCTGAGCAGCATATCTCTGTACCCCCCACAACCCACTTCTTGCACAGTTCAGATCTACTTCTTCATATGCTTTAAGGGAGCAACCCTCTAGGACTTCAGGGAAGCTCTCTTTCTGGAGAAACTCAGAGGAAGAGAAGTGTGATAGCTCTTGACCCTGCACCTGCTATCAGGTCATGGCCGATACTCGGCATCTCACTCCTCCGCTACCACTCTTTGATTGATTTCTCTGATTGTTCGCCACATCTGCGGGCCCCAGGAGTTCACCTAGGGTCACGCCCCAGACAAGCCTCTTCAGACCCTTTGGTCACCATGACCTCAGGCCATGATGTGTGAATGGCGAGGGAAGCAAAAGGGAAAAAGGAGAATCTAGTTTCCTATTTCTCTTTCACCCAGGTGAAGGTCCATCCCATCTCAGCTGGTAAAATTAGGAGGAATTTATGTATCACCCTCCATACAATATTCGTGTGCTATGCGTGCTGAATAAAGAAAACGTTCTCATTTCTAGACCTGGCCTTTGAGGAGGCTTGAAACAAACCCGTACAGAAGAGTGAAAGCCTGCAGTGGTCCAGGGCAGTGCTCCTCAAGCGTCAGTGTTTGTGAGAAGCCCCCTCTAGAAATCTTGTCAAAATGTACAGAGAGTCTATTTCTAATCAGTTTCAAGATAACACAGGGCTGGTGGTCAGTGGGCTACTCTGTGAGAAAGGGAGGCTGAGAGAAGGGAGTGCTGTGAGCTGAGGGGCCAGGGAGGCTACGTGGAGCTGGTGAGATTGGGGCGGACACCAGAATATGTCCAGAGAAGGGATGGGGACTGTGATATTGTGATTTACAATTAATCATCATTATCTTATATATATTTGGTCTTCGTCCCCACTCATGGCACACAGTTCTTAAACCTTTGATATTTCCTAAATACTGAGAGCCATAAAGATATCTTTTGTTGTGCTAATGAGGGGAATTTTGGAAAGTCCCGCAGTCACTGGAGGATGGGAACTGGTTGCCAAGGGAACCAACCTCTTCATTAGAGGATCAGAACTTTCAGTTCCTCTCCCTGACCTCCAGGGAGGGCAGAGGTCCTGGAGGTTGACTCCATCTCCAACACCCAATGATTTAATCGACATCATGCCTCTCTAGTGAAGCCTCCATTGAAACCCAGAAAGACAGGGTTTGGACAAGTCCTAGGTCGGGGGACACATGGAGATTTGGGGAGAGTGGGGTGCTCAGAAAGAACGTGAAAGCTCTACCCTCTCTCCTACACCTTTCCCTTTTCATCTCTTTCATATGACCATTTCTGTGTGTATCTTTTCATAATAAATCAGTAATCTAAGAAGTAAAATCTTTCTCTGAGTTCTGTGAGCCGCTCTAGTAACTTAATACACCCAAGGAGGGCAATGTTGGAATCGCTGAGCTACAGGAGCCCAGGTGACGGCATAGGCTTGTGATTGGCTCGCAGGGAGAGGGTGGGCGTGGCAGACAGTGGTCTGAGCCCTGACCCTGGGAGATCCTGGTTGGCTGAGGGCCCCTCTTCCCACCAGCTGCTGGCAGAATCGGCTCCCTGCAGCCTGCCCGAGGCTACTCCTGCCTTGCCCTTCACCACTAGGAATCCTCACATTAAGAGAGATTTCCTCCACTTGGTCCTTAACCTTGGGCCCCGTGCCCTATTCCTTAACTAATGTGTTGAGTAAGAAGCAGTGTTGACTTCAAAGTGTATTTAGCACCTGCATTGGGGAAGCCAACTTGTCCTCATTGCCTGGCACTATCCTATTTTAAAACTTTGAGGGCTTCCCTGGTGGTCCAGTGGGTAAGGACACCGCCTTGCAGTGCAAGGGATGCTGATTAGATCCCTGGCCTGGGAAGATCCCACGTGCTGTGGAGTGGCTGGACCAATGTGTCCAATTGCCGAGCCGGAGCTCTGGAGCGCACGTGCCCAGAGCCGGTGCTCTGCGACAACAGAGGCCACTGCGATGGGAGGCCCACACGGGCCAAAGAACAAAGATGGATGAAAATGGATAAATGAAAGACCAATCGAAGTGACCAAATAAATAAATAAGCAACAAAATAACCTTCGAGTTCCATATCCTCAGTCCTGGGCAAGCCAGGACAGTTGGTCACTCTACCTACATACTTTTTATGTTCTTTCAGGTCCTTTTTTCATGCATTTTTACGAACTCTCACAACCTGTGAGGTCGGTGCTATCTTTGTCCCTATTGAATACATAAGAAAAGTGATGCTCATGAGGGTTAATAACTCACCAAGCTCACACAGCTTTCATGACTCAAACCTACAAGTCCATCCACTTAATCGCCACTTTCAAAAAAAATGCACAGACTGGGTGCCTGGTTTCTTGAAGCTTGTAACTCCTGAAGAAAAAGAGAAAGTAAAATCTCTCAGTCGTGTCTGACTCTTTGCCACCCATGGACAAGTCATGGAACTCTCCAGGCAAGAATACTGGAGTGGGTAATCTTTCCCTCTTCCAAGGGATCTTCCCAACCAAGATCTCCTGCATTGCCGGCGGATTCTTTATCATCTGAGCCCCCAGGGAAGCCCAGAAATACTGGAGTGGGTAGCCTATCCCTTCTCTGGGAGGGATCCTCCCAACCCAGGAATCGAACCAGGTCTCCTGCATTGCAAGTGGATTCTGAACAACCTCCCAAATGAAGGATCCAGAGTCACAATTCTCTTAATCCCCTTGGTTGGGCTCCCCACTTTGCCCACAAGCCCTTCCAGTGGGAGTGCAGAGCCCAGGAAAGGCCAAGGGCAAAGCCTGGTCCTTCCAAGAGGAAACTCAAAGCTCTGCCCCACAGTCTCCACTCTGCTCACAGGTTTTCACTCCAAGCATTTAAACTTAGCTGTCACATCATCCTTTCCTATGTGAGATTCCCATTTTTAAAATCCTGTTAAAAAAAAAAAAAGATCTCTTAGGCAGCACCCTTCCCTTGAACACTTTCTAACTCCTTTCACGGTTCTAGAGTTGTGAGCCTCGGCTTTCTCCTCTTGTTGTTTACCCCCCGGTAGCCTCACCCTTTCATCCTATCACAGGGTCAGAGGGCAAAAGGAGGCACAGCAGGAAAAGTGCGGTTTTCACGCTGGGGACCTGGAGAAACAAGTTACCTACAGAGAGACTCAGGGCTTCCCAGGTGGCACTAGTGGTAGAGAATCTGCCTGCCAGTGCAGGAGACATAAGAGACATGGGTTTGATCCCTGGATAGGGAAGCTCCCCTGGAGGAAGGCATGACAACCCACTCCAGTATTCATGAGAATTCCATGGACAGAGGAGCCTGGAGGGCTACAACGGGGGTCGAAAAGCATCAGACACAACTGAGCACCACCATCCCACAGAAACTCAGAAGAGACCATGTAGAGGAAGCTCTCTACATGTCATTCAGGCCACTGGATTCGCTCTACAACGGCCCACAGTCTGCCTGTGGAGTGTACTTTCTCTGAACCTGAATAAATCTATTTCTTACCTATCACTTTGTCTTTCAGTAAATTCTTCTCTGCAAAGAGAAATGAAGAACCTGAGCCTCAGTGGGTCCAGACGTTGGCAAGTGAAAATCCCGAGCTTCCCTAGTGGCTCAGTGGTAAACAGTCCACCTGCCAATATAGGAGACATGGGTTTGCTGCCTGATCTGGGAAGATCCCACCTGCTGTGGAACAACTAAGCCTGTGTGCCACAATTATTGAGCCTGTGCTCTGGAGCCCAGGAGTCACAACTACTGAGCCCACGTGCCAAAACTATTGAAGCCTACATGCCTTAAAGCTCGTATGCCACCACAAGAGAAGCCGCCACAATAAGAAGTCCGAGCACAGAACTACAGCAATGAAGACCCAGCACAGCCAAAAATCAACCAATCAATCAATCAATCAATCAATTTTTTTAAAAAGTGTCATTTATTTCAGTGGTAAAATAATTAAAGTTACCTACCATTTTTTGAATGTTTTCCAGGACATTTTTCATTGAGGCTTCTCAAACAGCTCTTCAACGTAGTAGATGTCATTATTTTGTCTGCGTGTCAGAAAAAGAAATGAAAACTCAGATTGGTTCAGTCACCTTCACATGGCCAGTGTGTGGAGGGAGCCTGAATACAGAGGCCTGAAAATCCTCTGGTGATTGATAGTGCCCTACAGAGAGATCTCCATGGTCTCCCCTCCTCCCTACCCCCATTACCTGGGCTGGGGTCTCATCAAGGGCCTCATCAAACTAGATTCACTTCTTGGTGGGTGTCAAGCCAAAAGACACAACCAAGCCAAAGACTGGGATATGGAAGGATTTACTACTTGCAGCAAAGAAGGAGAGCACTGGGGATTACCCAAAGCAGTGTCTCCCCGAATAGCAAAACTGAGAACGTTTTAAGGTAAGTGTTAGTGGCTCACCGTTAAGCTGGGGATACATGGATATTCTCAAAGGTGCTAGAACAGAAGCAAATTCAGCAGAGAATGGGGGCAAAGGTTGACAGAGTCTAAGCTTTCGTTGAATGACGTCATGGGGGTCAAGAAAGGTCAACATCATCAGGGTCAGGGCCTGAGTTTCTGGAAAATGCAAGGTGTGTATCTGACTTCTCTGTACTTAAGGAGGAACGGGGTCTCTGTTTTTCACTGAACTATTGTTTCTTGGCTGCTTTGCCTTTGTTCTGCATTCCCTCCTTTCTCTTAAAACCATTAATTAACTGAGACCTGTTCAAGTGCAGGCATCGTGGCCAGGCTTAGATCACAAAGATAGCTTAGGCCCAAAATGGCTTCCCTTATGTCAAGAAAACCATGTCTGGTTCCCTTTCTCTGGGAGCCCCTTTCTGTTCAGTTCAGTCACTCAGTTGTGTCCAACTCTTTGCAGCCCCATGGACTGCAGCACACCAGGCTTCCCTGTCCTTCACCATCTCCCAGGGCTTGCTCAAATTCATGGTCCATTGACTCAGTGATGCCATCCAATCATCTCATCCTCTGTTGCCCCCTTTCTTTCTGCCTTAACTCTTTCCCAGCATCAGGGTCTTTCCAATGACTTGGCTCTTTGCATCAGGTGGCCAAAGTACTGGAGCTTCAACGGCAGCATCAGTCCTTCCAATGAATATTCAGGGTTGATTTCCTTTAGGGCAGACTGGTTTGATCTCCTTGCAGAGATCCCCTTACCCTCTACACTTACAAGTGCAATGGAGTTGAGACCCTTTCCAAGAGAGCACGCCTATCTCCTTTGTCAGAACCTAGACAAACCCTTAAAGCAAATGTCAGGCTCTCAGAGGTTCCCACAAGTCTGGTGAGGTCCTGGCTGGGGTCCAGGGTGGGCCTGCTCAGGTCATATCCACGGGACCCCTGGAAGGTCACCTCCTATTCAAAAAAGATCCCTCTTAAGTCTCCCTGGAGCCTAGTCTTCTCAGATGGCTCAAGCCTTTGCCTCTTCACTTTATTCTTTGGCCTGTTAAACTGCAAATTCCCTGGAAGGAAGGGTGGGCGGGAAGGAAGTTCTGTTTAAAGTTCTTATCAGTCTTTGCACTTTAAGATGACTACATTTCACACTGAGCGAAGCAAGTCAGGCAGAGAAGGTGAAAAATCATATGACATCCATTTCATGTGGAATTTTAAAACAAATGATACAAATGGACTTATTTACAAAACAGAAACAAACTCAGACCTAGAGAATAAATTTATGGCTGCCAGGGCAGGTGGGGAGAAGGAAGGGGAAAGGGATAGTTAGGGAGTTTGGGATGGACGTGTACCCACTGCTACATTTAAAATGGATCACCAACAAGGTCCTACTGCGTAGCACATGGAACTCTGCTCAGTGTTATGTGGCAGCCTGGATGGGCGGGGAGCGTGGGGGAGAATGGATATATACATATGTATGGCTGGGTCCTTTCGCTGTTCACTTAAAACTATCACAGCAATGCAAAGTCAGCTATGCGTGCGAAGTCACTTCAGTCGTGTCCGACTCTTTGTGACCCCGTGGACTGTAGCCCGACAGGCTCCTCTGTCCACGGCATTCTCCAGGCAAGAATGAGGAAGCGGGTCCTGCCAGGGGTCTTCCCGACCCATCAATCAAACCTGGGTAAATTCTTTACCATCTGAGTCACCAGGGAGAGAAGAAGCTCCCCTGGAAAAAGCTTGGCCCTCCAACCAGATCAGACGGATTCTGATCTCCCAGCTCCAGTAGGAGGCAGTCGAGATGCTGTGGATTTTGAATCAGGGGGACCTGAGTTCAAATCTTGGCTTGGCCACTTACTGACTGCATGACCTTAGGCACATGATTTTTACCCATCAGGACCTCACTTTTCTCATCCATTAAATAGGGGTGACATTGCCTCTCTCACAAGTATTGGGTTGACCAAAAAGTTCATTCGGTTTTTTCCCCACAAGATGGTACAGAAAAATCCAAAGGAATGTTATGGCCGATCCAATAGTCTGGGGGAGTATTACGTGTAAAACACATGGCCCAGAGTAGGAATTCTAGAGATCCTCTTTTCCCCTCTCCTTCCATCCCAGGTTTCAAATGTCCTTGCCCCATCATCCCCTCTCCAGCTTGGGGCCCCATGAGCACAGCCCCCGTGGTGGAAGTGTGTTTATTCCATGAAGGGAGGGAGGCCGAGTCCACATCAACATTTCTGCAGCAGAGGAGCCCTGGGGGCTTCGATTTGGGCCCATACAGCGCCTGACTGGACCATGTGACAGCCCGACATACACAGCCCAGAGGCCTGCTGAAGCCAGAAACCATGCCACCCCCGGGCAACTGTGTCCAGCTGAGCTGAGGGGATGCTGAGCCAAGGGACATGGTTCTGTGGAGCTGAGCACGCGAAGCTAACAGGATGAGAGGCAAAAGACAGAAGGAGGGGCTTCCCTGGTGGTTCAGTGGGTAAGGACACCGCCTTGCAGTGCAAGGGGCACCGGTTCGATCCCTGGCCTGGGATGATCCCACATGCCATGGAGCAGCTGGACTGATGTGTCCAATTACCAAGCTGGAGCTCTGGAGTGCATGCGCCCAGAGCCGGTGCTCTGGGACAACAGAGGCCACTGTGATGGGAGGCCCACACGGGCCAAAGAACAAAGATGGATGAAAATGGACAAATGAAAGACCAATAAAAGTGGCCCGCCTGCTCCCCTCCCTCCCCACCCCACCCGCACCAAAATAAATAAATAAATAAATCTTTTTTAAAAAAAAGAAAAAAAAGACAGAAGGAAGCCAGGACAACAGACTATTCGCAGTCCAGCCTTTCTCACAATTCGAGCCCAACCAAATATTTATTTAAGTTTTTATCCAGAAAAATGTGTTCTTCTCTAAATACAAAGAAATTGGGAGGAAGGGGTCTTAGAAAAAGGAAAAAAAAAAAAAAAGGCTCCCTTTCTAATTTTCCTTACAGGATTAAATTCTGACCATTAACAAACCTAGCAACTCTAAGCTTGAATAAGCCCCTCAAAATCCTTCCCAGGTGGATCCTGTTTGGAGAGAAAAGTTGTGTCCAGGATCATCTCTGACACACCTCATGTTTGAGAACATCGTGGCTGAATGCCAGCACTGGAGTTGGACAAAATATTTATGAGCTTTTTTTTTTCCTTTTCTTTTCTTTTTTTTAATTTTTATTTTACTTTTTACTTTTACAGAGTTTTATTGTTTACAGATATTTATGAGCTTTTTAACAACAGTCCTGATTGCAAGTATGTCATGCTGTTGCTCCACAAACAAATATTTGCCCAGGTTATACATCTGAATTTAGAAAAATTTGGCCAGGTAGACATAGGCCCACTATGTTCAGAGGCCCTGCCAGTCTTGGCTTTGATAGTTGGACCTGAAAAGAGCCTTATAAAGCTTTGCATGTGTCCTGGAGGCTCGAACAGAAAGCCAACACTTGCCTTGAAGGGTGCTACTGGATGTCGCTTCCTTCGAAGAGCACTCAGCCCCGGCCTTTCTAGACACACACAGAATACCAGGCTGGGCTCCCCAGAGGGGTGGGATAAGAGCGGGTGGGAGTCTCAAGAAGGAGGGAATACATATGCTTACGGCTGATTCGCACTGTTGTACAGCAGAAATCACTGCAACATTGTAAAGCAACTGACCTCCAGTTAAAAAATAGAAAGAAATGAGCCATGTAAAAAATAGTGATAAGTAAACATACACATGCTTGTCCACCGAAATGCCATTAGTTACAGAGCCTCTGGAAAAAATTTCCCAACAGATTAAGTCCCTTGGAACATGTAGGAGCTGTTTTCTCCTTGGTTTTAATGTTTTGTTTTTCAATTCCCAGAAAAGTCTGCTGGGGTTTGTCATGGGGAATAAAAGCGAGGCAGCCAGGGTCTATGTGAGCCAACTAGCAGTGTGGAAACCCCCTTGTATACCCTGAGAAATTGAGGTTCAAACGTTCAGGTCCCAGGAGGATGGACAGACGTTCAGCCCCCACAGCCTGAATGAGGATTGGCTCCTGGGACAGCCTCCTGCCTAAAGCACTCCCTTACCAGGTTCACTTATCTTAATGGCAATTGTTATTGTTCACCCGCTAAGTCTTGTCTGACCCTCTCTGCGACCGTGTGGACTGCAGCTACCAAGCTTCCTTGTCCTTCCCTATCTCCCGGAGTTTGCTCAAGATATGTCCACTGAATCGGTGACGCCATCCAACCATTTCATTCTCTGTCATTCCGTTCTCCTTCCCTCAGTCTCTCCCAGCTTCAGGGGCTTTTCAAATGAGTCGACTCTTTGCATCAGGTGGCCAAAGCATGGGAGCTTCAGCTTCAGCATCAGTCTTTCCAGGGAATAGTCCGGATTGATTTCCTTTAGGATTGACTGGTTTGATCTCTTTCCTGTCCAAAGGACTCCCAAGAGTCCTCTCCAGCACCACAATTCGAAAGAATCAATTCTTCGGCGCCCAGCCGTCTTTATGGTCTGATTCTCACATTCATACGTAGTTTTCTCTATATGGACTTTTGTCAGCAAAGTGACATCTCTCCTTTTTATTTGTTTCATGACAATAACATTGCCTGTTTGTTTCTTTTTTAACATTTTGACTTATCTATCTGTTTCTGCACCCTGGCTTTCTTCAGTTTGGGCGAGGGCAGACTTCTCATTGCGATGGCTTCTTCAGTCGCTGGCTCAGTAGCTGCTGCACACGTGCTTAGTCGCCCCAGGGCATATGGGATCTTCCTGGACCAGGGATCGAACTTGTGTCCCCTGCATTGGCAGGTGGATTCTTAACCACTGAACCACCAGGCAAGTCCCACCATTGGCTATTTCTTGGAGAAATCGATCCTTTAGCAAAACTTCACTCACAAATACAAATTACTCAATTTTTAAACTCAGACGTTTACTCAGTTCCCCTCCATTAAGAACCATTTGCTTAACTGTACTAATTTTACATGTTTGTGTAACTGAGCTTTCATTTTATTTAGATTTTCTCTAAGTATTTGAGAAGGATACTGCCTTCAGGCATGTTGACCAGTAATAAGCAAAAGCCAAACCTGGAGCCTAAAGCCCCTTCTCCACAAGCCTTGATGTTTTATTTCAATGCACCTTTATCATCCTGGCCTCAAGTGGTTGCTTAGTAACTGTTCTTATCAATGATTCTGGTTTTCTCCTGATTCCCTTGTAAGAGGATAGTACCTTTGGTACCTTCTATTTCTTTTTTCATATCTTTAAATTTTTTGGCCATGCGGCTTGTGGGATCTTAATTCTTCAGGGGTCAAAACTGCACCTCCTGCTTTGGAAGCCCAGAGTCTACCACTGGACCACCAGGTAAGTCCCTCTTCTGTTTATTCTCATCAAGATGTAAAAAGAAACAATTTTATAAACGGTCACCCATGAGAAACATAGTTTCTTTTATAAGCACAGCGCCTCACCAGCATGCAACTAGGCCGGAAGATATGTAATTAGTGTTGGTGCTTCCAACAGCAGATCTGAAACATCAATCTGCCTCAGAATCTCATGGGGAACTTCCTGAAAGTACAAAGATCCAGACCCCATCCAATTTCAAAGAGCTGGAGGCTCTGTATTCTTTTGGAACGCATCTATGTTGGAGAATCCCTACGAGACCCTGTATGCACTTGTAACAGAAATCCAGAGCCCTGGCTCGCAAGAGCCCATCTGCCAGCACCCATTAAAATCAGGTCTGTGCCTGACTCTTCCCAAAGTACGAAGATTTCTCCCATGGTTACTCATCACCATGGACCCAGAGCAATGCAGTGCTTCTGCATCTGCTCGTGTAACCACACGCTGTGCACTTGGACAGGCTCAGTGATTTCCCATGTTCAGGTCGTCACTCTGAGGAGACGCAATCTACCAAACATGGGAGAGAAAGGTAAGCCACACCCGGGGGAAAACAAGGTCCAAGTCTGGCTTTCTGCAAAGCCGGGATTTCAGTTAGCTAGTCAAACTCACTCTGCCATCACAGGGCTGTGAGATGCTAAACTTCATTGCAAAAAACCATGCTGTTGGCATTTCCTTCCCTGGAGATGTCAGGAGTTCGTTAAGTCCTCTCTCTGGAGGGGTTTAAAAGTGCAGACCTGGCTGCACATCTGTGGCTCGAAACACATCTGTGACTCAAAATTCTTTGACCTTCAGAGTCGGGTTACTTCATGGAAGGGCTTAGCACAGTTTATCCACCCTACACCTCTGGATCAAATGGGCCGGTACAATTGAACTGCATCTTCTCCAGATATAAGACAAAAATAAATAAATAAATAAATAAATAAATAAATGGAAAATGTGGAGAAAGACCACAAAAGTAGAAAATGGTCTGGACTTTGCCACAATTTCTGATCCAAAGTTAATTCCCCTCACATCCAGACATTAAGAGCAAACTGATAAGCTTTTTGGCTTATACACACTACCACATATAAACCAGAGAGCCAGAGGGAAGCTGCTATAGAGCGCAGGAAGCCCAGCCTGGTGCTCTATGAAGGCCTAGAGGGATGGGATGGGGGTGAGGATGGGAGGGAGGCTCGTGAGGGAGGGGATATATGTATACATATGGCTGGTTTGTGTTGTTGTAAAACAGAAACCAGCACACCATTATTCTCCAATTTGGAATAATAATAATAATAATCAAAGACGTTTACTGGGGCTTCCCCTGGTGGTCCAGTGGGTAAGGACACCGCCTTGCAGTGCAAGGGGCGAGGATTTGATCCCTGGCCTGGGAAGATCCCACGTGCCGCGGAGCGGCTGGACCAGAGCTCTGGAGCGCATGCGCCCAGAGCCGGCGCTCTGCAACGACAGACACCACCGCGATGGGAGGCCCACAGGAGCCAAAGAACAAAGACAGATGAAAATAGAGAAATGAAAGACCAATAGAAGTGTCCCGCTCGCTCCCCTCCCTCCCCAAACCGACTCCCCCCCCAAAATAAATAAATCTTCAAAAAAAAAAAGACGTTTACTAGTGGTTACCGGTGGGGAGAGGCAAGGAGGGAGGAGCAAAGTAGGGGTAGGGGCTTAAGAGATACAAGGCTTCCCTGGTGGTCCAGTGGGTAAAGAGTCTGCCTTGCAGTGCAAGGGGCGCCAGTTCGATCCCTGGCCTGGAAAGATCCCACATGCCGCGGAGCAGCTGGACCGGTGTGCCCAATTACTGAACCAGAGCTCCAGAGCGCATGCGCCCAGAGCCAGCTACAAGAGAGGCCACTGCAATGGGAGGTCCATACAGGCCAAAGAACAAAGATGGATGAAAATAAATAAATGAAAAAACAATAAAAGTGTCCCGCTCGCTCCCCTCCCTCCCCAAACCGCCCCCCCCCCCAAAATAAATAAATCTTCAAAAAAAAAAAGACGTTTACTAGTGGTTACCGGTGGGGAGAGGCAAGGAGGGAGGAGCAAAGTAGGGGTAGGGGCTTAAGAGATACAAGGCTTCCCTGGTGGTCCAGTGGGTAAAGAGTCTGCCTTGCAGTGCAAGGGGCGCCAGTTCGATCCCTGGCCTGGAAAGATCCCACATGCCGCGGAGCAGCTGGACCGGTGTGCCCAATTACTGAACCAGAGCTCCAGAGCGCATGCGCCCAGAGCCAGCTACAAGAGAGGCCACTGCAATGGGAGGTCCATACAGGCCAAAGAACAAAGATGGATGAAAATAAATAAATGAAAAAACAATAAAAGTGGCCAAAAATTAAAAAGAAAAAAAGATACAAACTACCATGCATAAAATAAATAAGCTACAAGGGTATATCTTACAACACTGGGAACATACCCAATGTTTTATAAAAACTATCAATGGGACATAACATTTAAAATTGTGAATCAGTATGCTTTACACTTGAAGTTTGTATGAGACTGTGAATCAACTATGCCTTAATTAAAATAATTGATGATTCTCAAAAAACTAAAAGTAGAGTCACTGTATGATCCAGCAATTCCACTCCTGGGTATATATCTGGAAAAGCAATAATTCAAAAAGATGCATGTACCCCTATGTTCACAGCAGCCCTGTCCACACAGGCCAAGATATGGAGACAACCTAACTGTTCATGGACAGATGAATGGATAAAGAAGATGCGGTACACATGAAAGGGTTTTTACCTCAATTTGAGACTTAAACCCAGGGCCCAGACCTGACTGAACCCTGCTTGGGACTTGAACCCACGTGACAGGGGCTTGAATCTAGCCAAAACCAGTTTGGGACTCGAACCCACGTGGCTAAGGCCTAACCCCAGCCAAAACCCTGCTTGGGACTTGAACCCACGTAGTCAGGACTCAATCCCAGCCAAAACCCTGTCTGGGACTCAAACCCATGCAGCCAGGACTTAATCCAGCACTCACCCAACGTCTGGACCCACTGAGGCACAGGTTCTTCCTGCCTCAACGCAGAAGGAATTCAGCGAGAGGCAGAGTGATCGGCACAAAGAGGATTTATTAGGATAGGGTACATAAGCGGGCAGTCAGGAAAGCTCTGCTCTGCTCTCCCTCAATTAAGTGGGCAGTAATATATACAAGATGGTAGGAGGCCGCCCCCCTCAAGTAGACGGAGCAAAGTTAAGAGATACAAGGCTTCCTGGTGGTCCAGTGGGTAAGAGTCTGCCTTGCAGTGCAAGGCGCCAGTTCGATCCCTGGCCTGGAAAGATCCCACATGCCGGAGCAGCTGGACCGGTGTGCCCAATTACTGAACCAGAGCTCCAGAGCGCATGCGCCCAGAGCCAGCTACAAGAGAGGCCACTGCAATGGGAGGTCCATACAGGCCAAAGAACAAAGATGGATGAAAATAAATAAATGAAAAAACAATAAAAGTGGCCAAAAATTAAAAAGAAAAAAAGATACAAACTACCATGCATAAAATAAATAAGCTACAAGGGTATATCTTACAACACTGGGAACATACCCAATGTTTTATAAAAACTATCAATGGGACATAACATTTAAAATTGTGAATCAGTATGCTTTACACTTGAAGTTTGTATGAGACTGTGAATCAACTATGCCTTAATTAAAATAATTGATGATTCTCAAAAAACTAAAAGTAGAGTCACTGTATGATCCAGCAATTCCACTCCTGGGTATATATCTGGAAAAGCAATAATTCAAAAAGATGCATGTACCCCTATGTTCACAGCAGCCCTGTCCACACAGGCCAAGATATGGAGACAACCTAACTGTTCATGGACAGATGAATGGATAAAGAAGATGCGGTACACATGAAAGGGTTTTTACCTCAATTTGAGACTTAAACCCAGGGCCCAGACCTGACTGAACCCTGCTTGGGACTTGAACCCACATGACTGGGGCTTGAACCTAGCCAAAACCTGGTTTGGGACTTGAACCCACCGTAGCTAAGACTTAACCCCAGCCAAAACACTGCTTGGGACTTGAACTCATGTAGTTAGGACTCAATCCCAGCCAAAACCCTGTCTGGAACTCGAGCCCATGCAGCCAGGACTTAATCCAGCACTCACCCAACGTCTTTACCCACTGAGGCTCAGGTTCTTCGTGCCCCAACGCAGAAAGAATTCAGCAAGAAGCAGAGTGATCGGCACAAAGAGGATTTATTAGGATAGGGTACATAAGCGGGCAGTCAGGAAAGCTCTGCTCTGCTCTCCCTCAATTAAGTGGGCAGTAATATATACAAGATGGTAGGAGGCCGCCCCCCTCAAGTAGACACAGATGCAGGACATACATCATTGGTTGCTTCTTCCCCAGCTCCTCCTTCTTCAGCTGTTTATACCCAGTTGAGCCTGCTTTACTGAACAAGGAGCAGCTGTCCTGAGTTATCGTCAACTCACTGGCCTCCCAACCTTTCTCAGGTGTCTCCCTTCTATCTACCATCCCCTACTAGGACTCTACAACCACCTACCTATTCTACTCTGTCCCTATCACACATATGCAATGGAATACTAGTCAGCCATAAAAAGAGTGAAATCATGCCATCTGTGGTAAAAACAAAGGATGGACCTGGAGATTATCAAACCAAGTGAAATAAGTCAGACAAAAAAAATCATATGATATTGTTATACGTTGAATCTTTTAAAAAATGATACAAATGAATGTAGTTACAAAACAGAAACGGACTCACAGGCTTAAAAAACAAACTTACGGTTACCAAAGGGAGGGAAGGGAGGAATAAATTTGAACTTGGGGATTGACATACACATGCTACTACATTTAAAATGAATAACCAACATGGACCTACTGTATAGCCCAGGGAACTATACTCAATATTCTGTAATAACCTAAATGGGAAAAGAACTCAAAAAAGAATAGATATAGTTATATGTATAACTGAGTCACTTTGCTGTACACCTGAAACTAACACACTATAAGTCTACTACGCCCCAATGTAAAATAATTAAAAAAAAAAAATTGTACTATAACTCAATTAAAATAATTACTTATTTTCTTTACCATTACCTAAGTCATGGTTTTAATTGATGTCCTTAGAAAACATGTCATTCTTTGCTCAGCTGGGAAGACCCAGGGAGCAAACACTGACCACGATGCCTGTGTCCCTGCCCCGAGCATTTCTCAGCCTCATTGGCATGTTGACAAATCCCAGGAAACAGCCATCGCCAGAACAGACCAGAAAGGATGCTAGAGTCCCTGGCAAGTCAGAGAAGATTTACTCTAGACTTCATTTCCAAACATCTTGGGGTCCCTTGGCTCCACACACATCCTGAAGTCATAGCTTCTTACTAAGGACTCCAGAGCTTTATATTTTGAAGACCAAAATTTAAACTTTCCATTAAAGTCTAATAAAAGCAGTCTTCTTGAGCAAATAACAGTTTTCTAAGCGTTATTGTTTGTGTTTCATGATGAAAGAAGAAAGGATGATTGACTAATGGAAGGCTGCACATCAAAGAGTAAAAGGCGTGGGCTTTGGGTTCCACCCACCTTTCACCTGTGAGGCCTCAGGAAACGTGGCTTAACTTGGCCAGACCTTAGTTTACTCCTCTGTAAAATGAGGAGGGTAACTGTACCCCATCATGGGGTTACCGGAAGATTAAATTCAGCGAGATGCTGCTTAGAGCCCAGAAGCCCCACCAAGAAAGCCCTCAGAATGTGTCAACTGTCTTGGGGATCTAGAAGGAAACAAATTTTGCACTTCAGGCAAAATTCTCCAGTAATTAGGAAGCCAGTGATTGTAAGAAAGAACATGGAGGCAATCACAGGCTTAAAAAACAAACTTACGGTTACCAAAGGGAGGGAAGGGAGGAATAAATTTGAACTTGGGGATTGACATACACATGCTACTACATTTAAAATGAATAACCAACATGGACCTACTGTATAGCCCAGGGAACTATACTCAATATTCTGTAATAACCTAAATGGGAAAAGAACTCAAAAAAGAATAGATATAGTTATATGTATAACTGAGTCACTTTGCTGTACACCTGAAACTAACACACTATAAGTCTACTACGCCCCAATGTAAAATAATTAAAAAAAAAAAATTGTACTATAACTCAATTAAAATAATTACTTATTTTCTTTACCATTACCTAAGTCATGGTTTTAATTGATGTCCTTAGAAAACATGTCATTCTTTGCTCAGCTGGGAAGACCCAGGGAGCAAACACTGACCACGATGCCTGTGTCCCTGCCCCGAGCATTTCTCAGCCTCATTGGCATGTTGACAAATCCCAGGAAACAGCCATCGCCAGAACAGACCAGAAAGGATGCTAGAGTCCCTGGCAAGTCAGAGAAGATTTACTCTAGACTTCATTTCCAAACATCTTGGGGTCCCTTGGCTCCACACACATCCTGAAGTCATAGCTTCTTACTAAGGACTCCAGAGCTTTATATTTTGAAGACCAAAATTTAAACTTTCCATTAAAGTCTAATAAAAGCAGTCTTCTTGAGCAAATAACAGTTTTCTAAGCGTTATTGTTTGTGTTTCATGATGAAAGAAGAAAGGATGATTGACTAATGGAAGGCTGCACATCAAAGAGTAAAAGGCGTGGGCTTTGGGTTCCACCCACCTTTCACCTGTGAGGCCTCAGGAAACGTGGCTTAACTTGGCCAGACCTTAGTTTACTCCTCTGTAAAATGAGGAGGGTAACTGTACCCCATCATGGGGTTACCGGAAGATTAAATTCAGCGAGATGCTGCTTAGAGCCCAGAAGCCCCACCAAGAAAGCCCTCAGAATGTGTCAACTGTCTTGGGGATCTAGAAGGAAACAAATTTTGCACTTCAGGCAAAATTCTCAAGTCATTAGGAAGCCAGTCATTGTAAGAAAGAACATGGAGGCATGGAAGACGGTCGAGGTAACCTGCCTGTTCTCTTTCCTAAAAATAAAAATACACAGGGGACCTAATCACTTATTTACTGAACATCTGAACGACAAGCTCGGGGTTGTCCTTGGCATTACTGGGTGTATCAAATATGGACCTTGTCCTAGAAGAGAGAAGAGAATGTGTGCTCAGTCGTATCTGACTCTTTGTGACGCCATGGACTGTCGCCCGCCAGGCTCCTCTGTCCATGGGATTCTCCAGGCAAGACCGCTGGAGTGGGGAGCCATTTCCCCCTCCAGGAGATCTCCCCCCCGCCCCCAGGGACCACATCCACGTCTGCTGCCCCTCCTCTATAGCAGGGGGCTTCTTTGCCATCTGAGCCACTATAAGGACCCTTAAAAGCAGGAGTGGGAGGCAGCGGTCAGAGTGAAACGACAAGGGGAAGAGTTGACCCATCATTTCTGGCTTTGACGTTGGAGGGAGGGGCCGTTGTCCAAGGAACGTGAGCAGTTTCTAGAAGCTGGAAAGGGTGAGGAAGCAGATGCTCCTCGGGAGTCTTGAGAAAGGAGCACAGTCCGGCTGATATCCTGATTTTAGCCCATGGTTGTTCTCTGCAGAAGAGGGATGTAGCCGATTTGTGCGGCCTAAACCTCCCCATTTGTGGTCATTTGTTATAGCAACAATAAAAATGAATACAACTCTTGCCATAAGCCTTGGCGGCTTTAACATTACATGGGGTAGACAATCCGTCCAATACCCTCCAGGCTCTCAGTTTCTTGAGTATTCCTCCTCCAAAGGCCCCGTTCCCGTGATCTTGTCTTCTCAAACCACAGCCTTTCCATAATCTCACCCTCGAGCATCTCTCGTCTTTCCACCTCACTCCCTCAGGTCCAGAACCTGGACTCTAAAGGTTTTCTGGTTTTAGTTTCTCATAGCCGCATTCTCTTGGCCATAAATACAGTCACACCTTAAATGTACCCCTATTATTTTTTAAAATATTATTTATTCAGCTGTGACACATTTTACTTGAGGCATGTGGGTTCTAGTTCCCTGACCAGGGATCAAACTCAGGCCCCCTGCACTGAGATTTCAGACTCTTAGCCACTGGACCACCAAGACTAGTCCTAGACACCCCTATCATTTTTATTCTTCTTTCCTTCCTTCATAGTCATTGTAAAAACCAAACCCTTGAAAGGTCAACACCCTCTCCTCCACACACATCGACTCTGACCTATACTCAAGCATCAAGAACTTGGCTGGAGGAAAACATTCTGCCAGGTTCTGTAGCCTCAGTTTATTTATTATTTTTCTATTTTGGGCTGTGCTGGATCTTTATTGCTATGTGCAAGCTTTCTCTTATTGAGGTGAGGGAGGGCTGCTGTCTAGCTGCAGAGTATGGGCTTCTCACTGCAGTGGCTTCTCTTGTTGCAGAGCATGGACCCTAGGGTGTGCTACCTTTGCAGTTGTGGTGCATGGGCATAGCTGCTTCCTGCAGCCTGTGAGGTCTTAGTTCCTGGACCATGGATTGAACTGTGTCCCCTTCATTAGCAGGCAGATTCTTAACCCCTGGACCACCAAGAAGCTCCCCAGTTTACATTCATGACTCATAACCCCAAGAAGACCCTCAGTGCTGCCAGGCAATACTATCTCATTCCCTTCCATTCACTCTCTCATTTTCCTGGATACTCATTTCATCCTGGAACACTGGCCTTGATCCGTCACCTCTAATAGGAAGCCCTCCTGATTTCTTGCCTGGCCACCCCAAAACTGGATCAGGAGCCTCTTCTCAGGACTTTTACGATATTGGGTGCATATTATTACACTCTCCACCTGGATTGTAATTATCCATATTCCCACTGGATGATGAGACCCCAATGGGCAGAGACCACGTGCTTCTCCATGCCCTCTAGTCAGTCCAGCGTCCAGCACAGAGCAGGTGTTCAGTACCTGCTTGATGAATGGATAAAGAAATGAATGAATGAACTGACAAAGTAGAAGGCAAAAGGTGGAACAGCCAGATGGCTCACAATATTCTACGCTCAGGGTGTTTTAGCCTCTGAATCACTCTTTTCCGCAAAGAATAGAAGTCAGAGTGGCTAACCGACCACCCAAGACCGTTAGTGTGCTGGGCAAACATCCCGAGACAGCCGTTGGAAAGTGGGCCTGGATCAACTTGTTACTATTAGGAAAGATTTCATTTGGGGATGTTCTCAACGGTGGAGTCATGGAATCTTAGAAAAGGATGGGTCCTTTGAGGTCACTTAAGTTGATGCTCTGAGCTTGTCCAGCTAACCCAAGAAGAGACCTTGGCTTCAGTACAATTTGGTTTGCAAATTCGGTGGACGTGCTGCTATATGAATTACTTGGAACCCAAGTTGTTTAGAAGATGAAAAAGACATTAGAAAAGAAAAATGATCCCTTCAAAGGAAGCCAAGTAAATTTGGCCACTTTGGTATGTATTTTGGGATTTGAGAAATTAAGACCGAATCAGAGGAAATGGAGAGACGTGTGAATCAAAGTCAGGAAATCAAGCTCTACAGGCTCCCGCCTGTGCGAGTATAAATTGCTGGACCATAACCGAGTCTGCATCCAGACAATGGAGGCTATTATACCTCTATTTCCCTCCTCAGACCTGCCTGCGGTTAGCTAATGCCTGTAACCACAGCGTGCTCCCTGGAGAGTGGGTACACGCAAAACTCAGGCTGCTGTAAATATTCCAACACCAGTGAGAAACTAACGGTCCTTTTCCATAATGTGTTGAAAATCATATACCACATGGTCTGACCCAGCCAAGTGGTGAGAAATGTCCCTTATGATTTGACTCAGCCAAGTGGCAAGAAATGCAGCTGATCATCCTTCAGTGGATGGGCGAATGGAAACTTGAGGATTTAGGGCTGTTTTTTACTAGGAAGAAAATAAAATGCGAAAATGCAGAACAGCCAGTTTCTCTGAGCGACACTGTTCCAGAAATCAGACCGTCGAGAAACCAAACATCACACTCGCAGGGTTGGAGGACTCAGGTTTATTACATTGGCGGTCCCAGACCAGCTAGTGCTCAGAAATTCTGAGCCCCAGGCTCTGGGTGAGATCTTCTTTTATAGGATTTACATATGCAGGTACAGTTGGTGATCTCCGATTGGGTACAGCAGCTACAGAACTCAGGAGTTACTAGGAGTTACAGGTAAACAACTAATAACCCATATAAGCAGGAATGGAGCATTTCACTCTTATTAGAACAATGGTTTCAACACCACAGGCATACTTCATGGGGCAAAAGAACTTTATAATTAATCATTATTGAGCATGAGACTCAGTTTCTCTCTTCAACACCTGTGAGCTTTCCATACAGAAGATATATTTGGGGACTTCCCTGGCAATCCAGTGGTTAAGACTCTGCACTTCCAATGCAGAGGGCATGAGTTTGATCCCTGGTCCAGGAACTAAGATCTCACGTGCTGCACAGCATGGCCAAGTTGTTTAGAAGATGAAAAAGACATTAGAAAAGAAAAATGATCCCTTCAAAGGAAGCCAAGTAAATTTGGCCACTTTGGTATGTATTTTGGGATTTGAGAAATTAAGACCGAATCAGAGGAAATGGAGAGACGTGTGAATCAAAGTCAGGAAATCAAGCTCTACAGGCTCCCGCCTGTGCGAGTATAAATTGCTGGACCATAACCGAGTCTGCATCCAGACAATGGAGGCTATTATACCTCTATTTCCCTCCTCAGACCTGCCTGCGGTTAGCTAATGCCTGTAACCACAGCGTGCTCCCTGGAGAGTGGGTACACGCAAAACTCAGGCTGCTGTAAATATTCCAACACCAGTGAGAAACTAACGGTCCTTTTCCATAATGTGTTGAAAATCATATACCACATGGTCTGACCCAGCCAAGTGGTGAGAAATGTCCCTTATGATTTGACTCAGCCAAGTGGCAAGAAATGCAGCTGATCATCCTTCAGTGGATGGGCGAATGGAAACTTGAGGATTTAGGGCTGTTTTTTACTAGGAAGAAAATAAAATGCGAAAATGCAGAACAGCCAGTTTCTCTGAGCGACACTGTTCCAGAAATCAGACCGTCGAGAAACCAAACATCACACTCGCAGGGTTGGAGGACTCAGGTTTATTACATTGGCGGTCCCAGACCAGCTAGTGCTCAGAAATTCTGAGCCCCAGGCTCTGGGTGAGATCTTCTTTTATAGGATTTACATATGCAGGTACAGTTGGTGATCTCCGATTGGGTACAGCAGCTACAGAACTCAGGAGTTACTAGGAGTTACAGGTAAACAACTAATAACCCATATAAGCAGGAATGGAGCATTTCACTCTTATTAGAACAATGGTTTCAACACCACAGGCATACTTCATGGGGGCAAAAAGAACTTTATAATTAATCATTATTGAGCATGAGACTCAGTTTCTCTCTTCAACACCTGTGAGCTTTCCATACAGAAGATATATTTGGGGACTTCCCTGGCAATCCAGTGGTTAAGACTCTGCACTTCCAATGCAGAGGGCATGAGTTTGATCCCTGGTCCAGGAACTAAGATCTCACGTGCTGCACAGCATGGCCAAGTAATAATTTTAAAAACAAAAATAAATAAAATGCTATGCAAAAGTTGTGTGTATTTGGTTTTTAAAAATTTATTCAGCATCTACTATGTGCCAGGTATGGAGCTGGGTTAGGTCAAAATACATCAAGATGATATGTTATAGCACCTTTGAGAAAGACACCTGTGTGATCAGTCGGGGAGACACACATATAAACAAATCTAACCTGACAAGCTCTCCTGAAAGGCTCTATGATGACCAAGATGGCATCCACCAGTATCTCTAGTGGCCCTTCTAGGCAGGAGTGAGTTGCTCTGGTCAACCAATGTTAGGAAAAAATGATATGGGCAGAAGCGTTTAGCTGCCAGGGTGAGATTCCAGAGTTTTCATCAGGTATCTGAAGCGATTATGGAAGAATGGGTTGCCATTCCGTGCCACGCTGAGCCACCCCACCTGAGGTCAGCTACCCAGAAGAGGCTCCCAAACCACAGCCTACGTTGCATCAGCTAGAAAAACATCGCTGTTCTTCTAGACCTGAAGGATTCAGAGGGTGTTTGTAATTCACCTCTCCTGACGAATTCAGGTGTCTACAAAGTGCTTTGAGAGTAGAGAGGGAACTTGATGATGTGAAGGAACCATTCATAGTAGAACTGACAGCTGAGTCAAGTAAAATGGGAAATAGGATGGGGTCTGGTATATGGGCGCCTATACAGTGTGTACACCTGCAGGGTGTATGTGAGTTTTCATTTTAGAGATTTAGGCTACAGAGTCTTGACGCTCTTGGTTAGGCGTCAGAACTGAATCTTATGAACTGGTTTTTACTAAAGGCTGCCGAGGATCAGTGTGTTTATGCCAAGGGTCTTTGGGAAGCTCTCAAGTGGACAGAAAAAATATTGCATACTGAAAACCATTATTCTCTTGGAATTTTTCTTTTTAAAATTTCTAATTGCATTAAGTGTGATGTCCTTCACCCACTAGGAAGAACAGCCCAAGGCCTTTCTATAGGCTGCAAGGCTTATTTCAACTTGAGCCCTGAGCCTTCTTCTCTCTCAAGCCACACAAGACTCCTGGCTGCTCTGCGTGCCCCAGGACCTTTGCACTGTCCATTCTCTGCCTGAAATGCTCTGCTCTGCATACCGTGTGTCTCAGCCTCTCACTTCCTTTAAGTCTTTGTTCATGTTTCATCTTCCCAGTGGTGTCCTCTGGACATCAGGTTCATAAAATTATAACCTCTTTATAACCTCTTCTCTGACTTGCTTTTCTCAATAGTTTTTATCACTGACTTATAGACTAGATAATATTTAAAATTTTTACTAGTGTATAGTTGCTTTGTATACTATATATGTTTTAGAATTTTAAAAAATAAGGTATGAAACTATGATAACACATTTGCCAGAGACTTGAAAATACTATATAATTTTTAAACATTTTGTCTAGAATCTGTTTATCCCCGCTAGGATGTAAGCTCATCAATGAAAGAAGTTTTCCAACACTTTATTCACTCCTGAATTCTCAGCTCTTAAAATGAACAACAGGTGTCCAAAAAAAATTTTTTTTCATTTATAGTTTGGGCTCTTATAATTAGATTTATGGTGTATATTGAATTAATTTTTATGTATAGTGTAAGGGTCTAAGTATTTTATTGTTGTTACTATTGTGTGTTTATTTTCACAAATAGATACTGTTTTTTTCAAAAGACTATCCTTTCATCCTGTGCACCCTTTTCAAAAATCAACTGGCCACAAATATATGCATTTATTCCTGGACTCTAGTCTCTACCATTGACCGATATGTCCATCCTTATGCAAACACCACATGTATTTGATTACTGTAGCTTTATAAGCTTTGAAATCAGATAATATTGGTCCTCCAACTTTGTTCTTCTAGAAAATTGTTTTGGCAGCCTAGGTCTTTTGCATTTCCATACAAGTTTAAGAAGAACAAACACATTTTTTTTAACTTACAAAAATAGCTTTTATCTTATGGAAACAATCCTATATTTTTCCTTATTTATTTATTTTGTTTTGGTGAAAGATCAGAATTCAATCTGACAAGAATAGGAAAGATTGCCAGTTGTTTAAATCACACACAGTTATGCCTGGATATAGCAAGCACTAAAGAACGATCATCTCGCCGTCCCCTTCTGCACCCCCTCTGCTCTCCTCTGTCCCCCATCCCCTAGCTCTCATCTCTACCAGGAGCTGTGTATCAGAACAGCACAGGCCCAGACTCTGCCTCTCGAATGTATCATGTGGGTGATCCTAGGCAAATTCTTCAACCTCTCTGAGCTTCATTTCTTACATTTGTAAAATTGACATAATAACATCTACCTCATAGGGCTGTTCAGCTATTAAATATGATGTGCTCGGTACATAAAAAAGATTTTATGAATATTTTATGTATGCAAGAATAAATAAATGCAGGATTATTCAAGCTCTGTGACAAAATCAACCAGCAACATTCCATGACTTCACGATTAAAGAAACATTTGCGAGAGAAGAGCTCATCTTCTGGTTTCCCACAGACATTTCTGGTGAAATTAACTTCTCTCATTCTGTCTACCTGTGTGATAGGTAAAAGAGATATTCAACATTCCTCTCACCGGAGCCTCGGCTGAGATTTTCAGAAACCTGCTTTTCTCTTTTTTTGTGTTCCATACAAAGCTATTGGAACTCGGAACTGCATTCCGTCCTGGGCAAGAGAGAACATGTTCTTTGCCCTGAGAGTTGTCAGATTTAGCAAATAAAATTGCTGGATGCTCAGTGACCTTTGAATTTCAGATAAACAATGAATATCTTTTGTAATGTAAGTATGCAATTATACTGTTAGCATTTATTCATATATATAGGATTTATTAATATATCTCATGCAATTGGGGTATACACTTGCACTAAAATAAACAGTTCTAATTTATCTGAAATCAAGCTAATTGTGTGTCCTGTATTTTATTTGTCCTTGCTTTAGAAGGCCTTGTATAATACAAACACACATAAACCACACAATCAAAAACCTAGTAAAGAAATACAGGGGCAACTCTGTCCTTTGTTACTAAGACCCGGCTTTCATCTTATGGAAACAATCCTATATTTTTCCTTATTTATTTATTTTGTTTTGGTGAAAGATCAGAATTCAATCTGACAAGAATAGGAAAGATTGCCAGTTGTTTAAATCACACACAGTTATGCCTGGATATAGCAAGCACTAAAGAACGATCATCTCGCCGTCCCCTTCTGCACCCCCTCTGCTCTCCTCTGTCCCCCATCCCCTAGCTCTCATCTCTACCAGGAGCTGTGTATCAGAACAGCACAGGCCCAGACTCTGCCTCTCGAATGTATCATGTGGGTGATCCTAGGCAAATTCTTCAACCTCTCTGAGCTTCATTTCTTACATTTGTAAAATTGACATAATAACATCTACCTCATAGGGCTGTTCAGCTATTAAATATGATGTGCTCGGTACATAAAAAAGATTTTATGAATATTTTATGTATGCAAGAATAAATAAATGCAGGATTATTCAAGCTCTGTGACAAAATCAACCAGCAACATTCCATGACTTCACGATTAAAGAAACATTTGCGAGAGAAGAGCTCATCTTCTGGTTTCCCACAGACATTTCTGGTGAAATTAACTTCTCTCATTCTGTCTACCTGTGTGATAGGTAAAAGAGATATTCAACATTCCTCTCACCGGAGCCTCGGCTGAGATTTTCAGAAACCTGCTTTTCTCTTTTTTTGTGTTCCATACAAAGCTATTGGAACTCGGAACTGCATTCCGTCCTGGGCAAGAGAGAACATGTTCTTTGCCCTGAGAGTTGTCAGATTTAGCAAATAAAATTGCTGGATGCTCAGTGACCTTTGAATTTCAGATAAACAATGAATATCTTTTGTAATGTAAGTATGCAATTATACTGTTAGCATTTATTCATATATATAGGATTTATTAATATATCTCATGCAATTGGGGTATACACTTGCACTAAAATAAACAGTTCTAATTTATCTGAAATCAAGCTAATTGTGTGTCCTGTATTTTATTTGTCCTTGCTTTAGAAGGCCTTGTATAATACAAACACACATAAACCACACAATCAAAAACCTAGTAAAGAAATACAGGGGCAACTCTGTCCTTTGTTACTAAGACCCGGCTTTCATCAATGGCACAGCATAACGTGCAAGCATTCTCTCTGATAATGAAGCTATTCTCACAGTGAACGCCATTCAGGCCCCAGGGAACCACCTGTCCACTCCGCTTGCTGGCCTGTCCTTGAAATAAGAGACACCTGTGTCTAAACACTGAGAAGGCTTGTGAGTTGGGCCGCTGCCAAGGTCGGTGGTGAACACTGATTCAAAGTGCTAGAAATTTCTGAGTGACAGAAGTGTGAAGGTAAAGACAAATTAATTAACTTGCGAAGACTTTCTTTCCTATAGTGTAGAAGACACATAATCCTGCAAAATTAAATACATTCACAGTATTTAACTTCACAGTATTTCTGGGTAACTCATTTGTGTTCTGCTGCATGGTTCTGGAGGTACCCACAAATCAGTAGGCCGTCACAACAGAACCATTCTGCAACATTTCTCAACTCATATTACACTTAAAATTGTGTATTTATAAATAGACACATGACATTCAATCATACTGGAACCTAAAGAGACATTTAATGCTGGAAATACAAATAGATTTATTTTTATAAAATATTTAGTAGGATTCAAATCTTCAAAGAAGTAAATTAAAAACACAGCTCTATTTAAATTACTTTGATTTAGAGGTTTTATATTTATGAATTATAATCTATAATTTGCCTCAATCCTAAAAGGTAATTTTGATTGCTTCAGGAGAAAGAACTATTTGGAAATGTATATTAAAATAATTATAAAATTTCCCACTTAATTTTCTTTATAAATAAAATATGTTTATAATTTATTACTTTCAAATAATTACAATGTAATTTTAAGTCTTTATATCATTACAAATGAACATAAATGATGTGAAAATCTCGATTACAACATAACTAGTAATTAAGTTGAAATAAGGCAAGAAAAATAAAGCGTATGCAATAATTATAAAATAATTTATTATTTAGGCCTTTATTTATTATTCACTCCTTGCCAGCTCATGCAAAGAGCACCCAGGCATGTACATGATACTTCAATTCAGTCATCTTTCATATTTTGTCAACTATTAGTGAAGTAAAGTGTATAACCATCTATATATTTTAAATTTTATAATTTTAATTTTATTTTAATGCTGTTTCGCATGATAGACTGCCATACTATATTTCATTAGCTGTTAATATTAAGCAGTTCATACCTCCAAGGCGGGCAGGACCGTGGGCAGGATGCATTATCGCCTCTGAAGGTAAGAAAGAAGAACCAGGGAGTGTCTTTCCACACTTAGGTTTTGGGAAGTCCGGCTCTCAGCCCCTTCTAAGACCAAAGCCCTCTCTCTCACGATTTGCTGGAAGCCAAGCCCAGGCCGATGGGGAGGCCGCAGAGGCACAGGACGGAGAAAGCAGGAAGCTGAGAGTCAAGGGCAGCCGTGTCTGGGGCCTGCGAACTCTCGCGAGAATAGACAGAGGGCGCGCGGCACGAGACCCCCAGGAGGGTGTGGTCCAGCACGCCAGCGATCCCGGTTGAGGGTGAGTCCAAAACCACTTGCGGGTGTGGGATGGGAAGGACAGGTGTACGGCGGCGAGAAATCACTTTCGGTAGGTACCTGACTGTATCAAAGAGCAGACCTGGGCATGATCAAGGTCCAGAAAAGGTTTGCTCTGTGTAGCTGATGGCCTCCATGCCACCTGATAAGGGCAAGCCGGGACACCCTCCGCTGTCCCTTCCTCTCCGCGCTCACATCTGCAGAGGTCCCTTCCTCCATGGTGGCTGCAGCGGGAAGCCCGAGCGAGTCCCGGGAGCACGGGGCGGGCGGAATCTGCCTGGCCTGGCCCCCGCCTCCACCCTGGCCCGGGTCCCACGTGACTCCGAGGGCCGGGAGAGGGCTGTGCGTGCTCTTCCTTCTGCTTCCTGCGGGCCCTTACACACTCTCCAGACCCAGCACGCTGCCACGTGGTGCCCCGTGCCCTCACTCCAGACTGATGGCCACCGCCCTCCTCGGGCTCCCGGCCAGAGAACCAACGTGCGCCTCCGCGGGCATCCCTTCCTATAGAAAGGGTCACTCACTGAAGGGTCATGTGTCCACTACACCGAGAGAGGCTCAAGGACGCTTTGCTTTTCTGTTCCCAGCATCAGGCGCAGTGCCAGGGACATAACCAACACTCCGTGTTTGTTGCCTAATGGAACCATAATCCCACCTGAACTTCACAAGCACCTTGTAGAAATAGACATGTTGTTTATCTCCTTTACCTAGGCAAAAACAAAGGCTGAAAGAAATGAAGTTCCCTGACCAAGGATCTCAGTGTTAAGCCTTTAGGCTTCTAAGCTCACACACAGTACTTTCAACTCCATTGGTGAGGGTTAAATTTTTTTTTTTTTTGTAAAGGAGAGTTCTGTCGCTGTGAATTCTGTTTGAAGAACAAGGGAACAAGTGGTTCTCAGCTCTGACGCTGTGGAGCAATAGTTACACTCTCGGGAAAGGTCCTTGCACCATGAGGATGGCTTTTGAATCTTCCCTTTACATAAATCCCAACCCTTAGTTGGGAAATCATTACAGATCCCTCAGCCCTCAAGAGTATTTATTTATTTATTGAAATCAATCCTTTCCCAGAAGCTGGTTTTCACCCAGGTAATTGCTGTGAACAATTTACCCACGAAAGAGAAACATCCCTCAGCCAATTGAAGGCATGCCTGTCCTATGCCTTCAACTGCCTCAGTACCCTCCACGACACTCGCCACTCGCCGTGTAATTACCTTCGGGGTGAGCCACATCTGGCTTCCGCTTGCTCAAACGCTCCAGGTGACATTTTCTCCGAGCTTCCAGAGCTCTGTGGGGAAGCAGGAAGGCGAAAAGCAGGCTTCCCTGGCTCAGCCCCAAACCTCTGCCTCACAGTGTGTAGGGACACAGCCAAACGTACAGCCTTCCCTGAAGACAGAGGCCCTCTTCCGACGAGGTCTCCTGGTCCTTGGGAGAGATGGTGACTGGAGAAGGAGGTGGCTCCCATCGGGGCACAGGAAATAACACCCTAGGGATCCCACATGTGCCTGTCCTCAGGGTCATCCCGGTTTGCCTCTTTCCAAAAGCAGATCTGAAAACCAGTACCACGTGCCAGAGCACTTAGGTGGAAACTCAGAACCCACCTGCCAATGCAGGAGACACTAGAGATGCGCTGGGAGTTTGATCCCTGGGTCAGGAAGATCCCCTGGAGGAGGGCATGGCAACCTGTCCTAGTCCTCTTGCCTGGAGACCCCCATGGACAGAGGAGCCTGGCGGGCTCCAGTCCATGGGGTCACAGAGAGTCGAACTCAACTGAGCATCTGACACGTTGACATTCACAGTGATCATCGCCCAGATCTTTCAGAAGCTCACATTCTCCCCTTTGGTTCCATGGTCTAAACGGCAGCATGGCATCCCTGCTCTGTCTCTCTGTTGCAGCGTGGCCTGGAGCAGGTTATTTCACTCCTTAAGCTTGCTCTCCTGTTTGTCATACCTATTTTGTATTTGGTATGTGAGGATACCCGTATTTACCTCCCAGCTATTGTGAAGGTTAAATAAGACAGGGTGTGAAGTACAGAGCACAGATGTCTGGCACTGAACCAGCCTGTCACCAAATACTACTTGTCTGCCCTCTTTCCTGTCCATCCCTGGCAGCTGTAGACAGGGATCCTTCAGGGCTTGCTCAGAGAACAATGGCTTAATCTTCCTGAAGGTACTGAAGACTGGCAACCTCAGGAAGCTGCAAATTGACTCCCCCCAGGGCCAGGCAGGAGATGTAAATAAACAGATCCCAGGAGGCAAGGAGACAGACTGACCATCAAGAGGGCTCCTTAGGATTACCATAGATACACAGGCTCAGTGTGACCAGAGCTCTGGGGTTTTAAAAGAGAAGCAAGAAATCAAGATATTTATTTGAGAGTTCCTAGTTTGTCAAACTTGAGTCAATTAAAATAAATCAGATAGTTATGACCACAAATGGATAATATCCAAAAAGCCCTTACCTGTGACTGTATTAACTCATCTAATCCTAACAATTCTATACGGTAGTCCTTAAGATCATCACTTTGCAGATAAGAAAACCGGGGCTCTAAGACATTTGCCTAAATCATTTCTTTACTAAGAAGTGAAGCTGAGATGAGTTAATAAGGCCATCAAGTCCCAGTTTCCTTATGGCTACACAAGATCTTAATTCATAAGCGGACTTGAAGAATCCAGGCACAGAGCCCCAGAGAGAATCCCAACCAATAAGTTATGGCCACCAGGTTCAAAAGATTCTTAAGAAACACTGCCAATGCAGGAGACACTAGAGATGCGCTGGGAGTTTGATCCCTGGGTCAGGAAGATCCCTGGAGGAGGGCATGGCAACCTGTCCTAGTCCTCTTGTTTGAGACCCCCATGGACAGAGAAGCCTGGCGGGCTCCAGTCCATGGGGTCACAGAGAGTCGAACTCAACTGAGCATCTGACACGTTGACATTCACAGTGATCATCGCCCAGATCTTTCAGAAGCTCACATTCTCCCCTTTGGTTCCATGGTCTAAACGGCAGCATGGCATCCCTGCTCTGTCTCTCTGTTGCAGCGTGGCCTGGAGCAGGTTATTTCACTCCTTAAGCTTGCTCTCCTGTTTGTCATACCTATTTTGTATTTGGTATGTGAGGATACCCGTATTTACCTCCCAGCTATTGTGAAGGTTAAATAAGACAGGGTGTGAAGTACAGAGCACAGATGTCTGGCACTGAACCAGCCTGTCACCAAATACTACTTGTCTGCCCTCTTTCCTGTCCATCCCTGGCAGCTGTAGACAGGGATCCTTCAGGGCTTGCTCAGAGAACAATGGCTTAATCTTCCTGAAGGTACTGAAGACTGGCAACCTCAGGAAGCTGCAAATTGACTCCCCCCAGGGCCAGGCAGGAGATGTAAATAAACAGATCCCAGGAGGCAAGGAGACAGACTGACCATCAAGAGGGCTCCTTAGGATTACCATAGATACACAGGCTCAGTGTGACCAGAGCTCTGGGGTTTTAAAAGAGAAGCAAGAAATCAAGATATTTATTTGAGAGTTCCTAGTTTGTCAAACTTGAGTCAATTAAAATAAATCAGATAGTTATGACCACAAATGGATAATATCCAAAAAGCCCTTACCTGTGACTGTATTAACTCATCTAATCCTAACAATTCTATACGGTAGTCCTTAAGATCATCACTTTGCAGATAAGAAAACCGGGGCTCTAAGACATTTGCCTAAATCATTTCTTTACTAAGAAGTGAAGCTGAGATGAGTTAATAAGGCCATCAAGTCCCAGTTTCCTTATGGCTACACAAGATCTTAATTCATAAGCGGACTTGAAGAATCCAGGCACAGAGCCCCAGAGAGAATCCCAACCAATAAGTTATGGCCACCAGGTCTTGTCAATACAGATTCTTAAGAAACACTGCTTTTTAAGACTTTTCTATGAACCATTTTTTAATGTCTTAAATTGGTTACAATAATGCTTCTGCTTTATGATTTCTTTTTTGACCTCTTTGACTGCTGGGCATGTCCAATCTTAGTTCCCTCACAAGGAATCGCATCCACAGCCCCTGTATCGGAAGGCAAAGTCAACGATCGGAACACCAGGGAAGTCCCAAGAAATACTGCCTTTGTTCTGGAAGCAGGCCCATAGCTGGAGACGTTTTCTAGTCCACAAACTCATCAGGAAAATTGGCTCCTAAATGTCCCCAACCAATTAACAGAGAGAAACCTACACTTAGGAAAATGGAGGTCAGTATTTATTATGGCCTTGCAGTGCTGGTAGACTAACAGGATGTGGGAGCAGGGGCAGTCATCCACCCCAGGATGTGACACACCTCCCACACACGCTGCTGGCCACACCCCAGCCTGCCCACCGCCCCTCTGCCTGCTGCAGACACTCAGGAGATGATGGAGAGTAAATGGTGTGAAACAAAGCCTGGGAGGCCAGGATGTGTGGGGCTGGGGCCTAGGCCACTCAGATGAGCCTCCTCTCTGGTTGGAAATAAAACCTCACCAGCAAATTAAAACAACAGGTACTATGTTCCCACACATCATATTTACACAATTTGAGAAGCTAAATGATACCAAGTGCTCCTGAAGAGGTGGGGAAATGGGAATTTTCACACGTGTTTGATAGGAATAGAAACCAATTTGAACAGTGGAGAATATTTGGCAATATGGAAAATGCATATGGCCGATGACCCAGCTATGCCATTCCAGCTGTCCACACTAGAGGAAATGTCCCTTAGGTGCAGGTGACTGTAACATTCTATGTGTGTGTGTGTGCTCAGTCACTCAGTCGTGTCGGACTCTTTCTGAGTATAGCCCACCAGGTTCCTCTGTCCATGAGATTTTTCAAGCACGAATACTGGAGTGGGTTGCCATTTCCTCCTCCAGGGGATCTCCCAATCCAGGAATTGAACCCAAATCTCCTGTGTCTCCTGCATTCTAGGTGGATTCTTGACTTGCTGAGCCACTGGGGAAGCACCAACATTTTACAGGACAGCCAAAAATAGGGGAATTCATAGATTTTGTGGTATAATCACACTATGGAATAGTAGGCAGAGGTTGAAATGAATGAACGGGATTCATATAAATCTACCTGGTGACATCTTTGGAACATACTGTGAAGGAAACAAAGAAACTCATACGATGATAAATATAACAGACCGCCATCTCTGCACATGCTTCAAAAATAGGCCATTATGTTAAGGAGGCAAAGCGAAGAGACACACTCAATTCATGATGGTGGTGACTGACGTCTAAGGAAGAAGGGAATGGAATGGGACTGGGGGTGGGGACGGAACAGAAGGGACTTTGGTTTCTTCGAAGCGAGTATGGCAAAACGTGGACATCTGTCCCGTCTGGCTCGTGGGCACCGGTGTTTGTCATATGCCCTGTTGTTTCTGACTTACAAACGTTTCATCCACAGTAAGATGGTTTGTCCTGAGGAAGCCCTGCCCTGGGAAGCTGCCTGCCTCTTCCCCTCGACGGCGGCCTCCCGGCGCCTCGTCAGCATCACTCTGGCATGGCCTCCTCTCCGTTGAGGGCAGGACGAACAGTCTGTCGACAGGAAGAGGCCTCAGCAAGTGGGTTTCGTGGATCTAGTCTAAGGCTGGGGCCAGACATCTGGTGCAAGTCAAATATGACTGGTGATTTTAAAGCACAACGGGGCTTCCCTGGTGGTCCAGAGGTTAAGACCCTGTGCTTCCAGGGCAGGGAGCCCAGGTTTGATCTCGGGTCTGGGAACTAAGATCCATGCCATGAGGTGCAGCCAAAACGAGAACAACAACAACAAATAAATAAATAAAGGGAGGACCATCCAAGGGGACACAGAGTGTTGCAGCCAAACATTTCCTACCCTTAAATTGCCAGTCAAAGAATGAAACTTCGTGACAGGTTGTGCTGAGTGCTGAGTCACTCCAATCATGTCTGACTCTCTGTGACCCCATAGACTGCAGCCCTCCTGGCTCCTCTGTCGTGGAATTCTCCAGGCGAGAATGGGTAGCTGTGCCCTCCTCCAAGGGATCTTCCCGTCGTAGGAAGAACCCATCTCACTTCTGTCTCCCGCACTGGCAGGCGGGTTCTTTACCATTAGCACCACCTGCAAGCCCTCCTCACAGGTCAACGTACAATAAAACCCAACGTGGCGGGCTTCCCTGGTGGTCCAGTGGGTAAGGACACCACCTTACAGTGCAAGGGGCACCAGTTCAATCCCTGGCCTGGGAAGATCCCATGTGCCGCGGAGCGGCTGGACTGATGTGTCCAATTACCAAGCCAGAGCTCTGGAACGCATGCACCCAGAGACGATGCTCTGCGACAACAGAGGCCACCGCGATGGGAGGCCCACAAGAGCCAAAAGAATAAAGACGGATGAAAATAGATAAATGGAAGACCAATAGAAGTGGCCCGCCCATCCCCCTCCCCCCCCCCCCCACCCCCCAAAAAGAAAAAAAAAAAAAATAAATTTAAAAAAAAAAAAAAAAAAAAAAAAAACCAACGTGGCATAATAGGCTTTGGAATCAGACAGACCTGGATCATCTTTCCAGGACATTAGTTACCAGTTATGGATCATGTAGCAGAGTAACCTGTCCACATCTTGGCCTCCTCATCTGTGGAAGAGCATGTACCTTGTGGGTCTGTAGGTCCACCTTGCAGTGCAAGGGGCACCAGTTCTATCCCTGGCCCAGGAAGATCCCACGTGCCATGGAGCAGCTGGGCCAGTGTGTCCAGTTATGAGCCAGTGCTCGGGAGCACATGCGCCCAGAGCTGGTGCTCTGCAGTGAGAGAGGCCACTGCAATGGGAGGCCCACACAGGCCAAAGAACAAAGACAGAGGAAAATAAATAAATGAAAAGCCAATAAAAGAGGCCAAAATTATATATAAAAAAATACCTGAAGTATAGTTAACCCACAATATTGTGTCAGTTTCAAGTGAACAGCAAAGTGACTCAGATACATACGTATCTATGTATATGTATGTGTGTGTGTATTCTTTATATAGATAATTTTTCAGATTCCCCTCTATTACAGCTTATTACAAGATATTGAATATAGTTCCATGTGCTATACACTAGGTCCTTGTTATTTCTCTGTTTTTTACATATGGTAGTATGCGTGTGTATGTGAACCATTCGATCAGGTCCGACTCTTTGCACCTCCGTAGACTGTAGCCCACCAGGCTCCTCTGTCCATGGGATTCTCCAGGCAGGAACACAGAAGCAGGTTGCCATTTCCTTTTCTAAGTGATCTTCCAGACCCAGGAGTCAAATTCCCGTCTCTTGTGTCTCCTGCATTGGCAGGTGGATTCTTCACCACTGTGCCACCCGGGAAGCCCCACATCCACAGTGTGTCTACATTAGTCACTAATTTATCCCTCACCTCCACCTTGCCCCTGTGGTAACCGTAAGTTTAGTCTCTATATCTGTAAGCCTGTTTCTTTTCTATAAATAAATTCTTTTGTATCATATGTTAGAGTCCATGTATCAGTGATATCATATGATAATGTCTTTTTTTTCTTGGTCACAAGATTTTATTCTGTGGTCTATTACCACGAGCTGGCATGCCGGGTCAGTGATTAGATTTTTTTGCTCTTCTGATCACTCTTTCAAACTATTTCATAAAAAGAAGAACAGCAACTCAACTACTAAATTCTTTCTTTCCAACTTATGAACCCATGCAGTCACTTTCTTTTTAAAGAAACGTTTGACACTTTGTCGTGAGAGCAAAGCCAATACATTCACTGTCGTCATACCTCAGCCTGGCCATGTGCCCGTGTCTTCTGGTATATTCTGACAAAATTACTGCTCAAGTTACAGGGTGCATCCTCACAACCTTGAGAGAATGCCCCTGTCCTGTTCATCTGTAGCTCTCATCCATCCAAAATGTCAGCTCGATAGCTTATTTCCCATCCTGCCTAATCCACTAGTAACACAATCTGGGGAACAACACATTGACATGGAAATTACTCCTAGAAAATACAGCCATAAACACGTGTGAAGCTTATCATATGGTAGATTTTTTTAAATCCAGATCAGATAGGATTAGGATATACATAATCAAGAATGCATCTGTGTTTTTATTTTCAAACCAGGAAAGTGAGATCTCCGAGTTCTTCAAAGTGTGAGATCTTCAAATTGCTGTTAGGGCGATGATTCAAGTGAACAGCAGTGACTCAGATACATACGTATCTATGTATATGTATGTGTGTGTGTATTCTTTATATAGATAATTTTTCAGATTCCCCTCTATTACAGCTTATTACAAGATATTGAATATAGTTCCATGTGCTATACACTAGGTCCTTGTTATTTCTCTGTTTTTTACATATGGTAGTATGCGTGTGTATGTGAACCATTCGATCAGGTCCGACTCTTTGCACCTCCGTGACTGTAGCCCACCCGGCTCCTCTGTCCATGGGATTCTCCAGGCAGGAACACAGAAGCAGGTTGCCATTTCCTTTTCTAAGTGATCTTCCAGACCCAGGAGTCAAATTCCCGTCTCTTGTGTCTCCTGCATTGGCAGGTGGATTCTTCACCACTGTGCCACCCGGGAAGCCCCACATCCACAGTGTGTCTACATTAGTCACTAATTTATCCCTCACCTCCACCTTGCCCCTGTGGTAACCGTAAGTTTAGTCTCTATATCTGTAAGCCTGTTTCTTTTCTATAAATAAATTCTTTTGTATCATATGTTAGAGTCCATGTATCAGTGATATCATATGATAATGTCTTTTTTTTCTTGGTCACAAGATTTTATTCTGTGGTCTATTACCACGAGCTGGCATGCCGGGTCAGTGATTAGATTTTTTTGCTCTTCTGATCACTCTTTCAAACTATTTCATAAAAAGAAGAACAGCAACTCAACTACTAAATTCTTTCTTTCCAACTTATGAACCCATGCAGTCACTTTCTTTTTAAAGAAACGTTTGACACTTTGTCGTGAGAGCAAAGCCAATACATTCACTGTCGTCATACCTCAGCCTGGCCATGTGCCCGTGTCTTCTGGTATATTCTGACAAAATTACTGCTCAAGTTACAGGGTGCATCCTCACAACCTTGAGAGAATGCCCCTGTCCTGTTCATCTGTAGCTCTCATCCATCCAAAATGTCAGCTCGATAGCTTATTTCCCATCCTGCCTAATCCACTAGTAACACAATCTGGGGAACAACACATTGACATGGAAATTACTCCTAGAAAATACAGCCATAAACACGTGTGAAGCTTATCATATGGTAGATTTTTTTAAATCCAGATCAGATAGGATTAGGATATACATAATCAAGAATGCATCTGTGTTTTTATTTTCAAACCAGGAAAGTGAGATCTCCGAGTTCTTCAAAGTGTGATTCGGATCTTCAGAAAGTTTGCTGTTAGGGCCGAGTGCTGATCCGCCATTCACTCTTTTCACATCCTGGAAGGACCCAAGATTAATTCATGTTCTATGGAAACTCCAGCCAAAGCAGCTGGTTAATAATCATAACAGTCTCTTAGAGCAAAGGACATTGTTTCCATCTCTTCTGGCTGAACCTCAGTATGTTTGAAATAGCACATCCTGTTGATGACTTGGACCTAGAGGGTGGCAGGGTGGGGACAGAGTCAAGGATAACTATGAGAACATAAACATGGGTAACTAAGAACAGAGCCCTTTCCCAACACCGATAGAGTTGAACAGCAGCCAAGGTTTGGAGAGACGTTGGGATCGTGAGTATATATTCCATTTTAGGCATAGAGATTTAGGTGATGTTAAAATATCCAAGTGGAAACACCTTGCAGACTGGAGGAAAAAATATAAGAACAAAATATAAAACTGGGGCGAAGACTGGAATTTATCTTCATTCAGAAATAACATCTCATTATGAAAAATAACACCTCGTTGTAACCCACATAATAATCAATGCCATCAACATGGTATTTACTTTGTGTCTGTTGTTTAGCCACTAAGTCGTGCCTGATTCTTTTGCAATCCCATGGACTGTAGCCCTCCTGTCCTCAAGATTTCCCAGGCAAGAATATTGGAGTGGGTTGCCATTTCCTTCTCCAGGGGATCTTCCCGACCCAGGAATCGAACCTGTGTCTCCAGCATTGGCAGGAATTTTCTTTACCGCTGAGTCACCAGGGAAGTCCTATTATGTGCCTTTTTTTGTTGAAGTCTTAGAACAAACCTGCAAGCTGGGTATCATAACCATGGCCACTTTTCAGGTCAGAAATCTGAGATACAGGTAAAGGGACATGGCCAAGGTAATCTTGCTGACCTTGGTTCAAACCCAGGCAAGCTGGTCCCAAAGGCCACATCTCTAAACCTCCTAACATCTCCCTACATAGCATTACAGATCAAAATGGACTTGGACATCCTAGCCCACACTTCATCCCCATGGCAACCCGACAGAGGAAGTACTGCGAGGCTTATTTTTACAGATGAGAATGCCAAGGTCTTTCTGGGTGACGGATTTCCAGAACTCAACCCCACGTCTTCTGGTTCCACATGCAGTCTTGTTTCTGCTCCACAAGAGCATCCCCTGAAAGTTCGTGAGCCCCTGCTTTAGGTAGCATGACTGTGGATAGAAGAAAGGAAATACCCACACATGCTGTAGAGAAAAGAAGGGAAGCTGAAAGTAAAGAATGAGAAATTAGAAAAACAGAAGTCCAGAGAACTCAGACCAGGTATGTTTCCTTTTAGGAAGAGTTTCACCAAATTACGATGGGCTGCCTTCTGTGGGCAGTGTTCTGTTGGGTGTTTAATAAAAGCTAGCTCGTGGGCAGAGGGAGTGGTGGACGCCTCAGAGAAGACCTGACTCTTGTCCTTGATGAGCTGATAATCTATTCAGAGAGGAAATCAGACATTAAACACAGACAACGGATGGTCTCCATCTGATGAGTGACTCCGAAAACTGCAAGAGGATTGCAGAGGAGGCAAAAGTTACAGGTCCAATTGTCAGAAAATGCTTCCTGAGGGAAGATGGTGCCTGATTCTAGGAGAATCACTTTGTGCTCCTGTTACTATCTTTAAGCACATCTGCAGAATTTATCTGGATCCTTCTGGAACAGGATGGGAGAGAGCGAATTCAAATCCTTTCCTCCTTCCTACCTCTCTCCAAACATTACAGAACAGTGGCAACTGCTCTCACCGGAGCACGGAGCTGGTTTACCCAAGCACCTGCCTCAGTTCTAGCAGCTGTGCTGTCGTGTGGGGTCCAGTCGCCCAGGCTGTGTCTGACTCTTTGTGGCCCCATGGACTGCAGCACGCCAGGCCTTCCTGTCCCTCACCGTCTCCCAAAGCTTGCCCAAGTTCATGTCCATTGCATCGGTGATGGCATCCAGCCATCTCATCCTCCGATGCTCTCTCCTCCATCCGCCTGCAATCTTTCCCAGCACTGGGGACTTCTCCAGTGAGTCGGCTGTTTGCATCAGATGACCAGAATAATGGAGCTTCTGCTTCAACATCAGTCCTTCCAATGAACAGTCAGAGTTGATTTTCCTTAGGATTGATTGCTTTGATCGCCTTTCAGTCCAAGGGATTTTTCAGGAGTCTTCTCCAGCACCATCACCAAAAAAAGAGTGTTATTTACCCAGGCCAAAAATATATGTGTTATTTACACTCTTACCCATTGGAAAGTGCTCTGAACATGCCCAAGGACCTGCCCTCTAGCTATTAATTAGGTCAATAGTCCCTTGAGGGACTAATCTCCCTTTTAGAAATCAGCTAGCCCTTCCTATACTTAAAAGACACTGAGACCACCTGATTCTTCATTCCTAGAAGCAATGCAGCCTGAGCATTTGTAAAAATGGTTTCCTTATCACTGTAAAGGAATCTGAACAATGTGATACAGAACCATGAACCTGGTGTGGTAAATCTCTGTAAGTCCCTCTGTGTCAAAACAGAAGCCTGGGGCTTCCCTGGTGGTCCAGTGGGTAAGGACACCGCCTTGCAGTGCAAGGGGCGCTGATTCGATCCCTGGCCTGGGAAGATTCCATGTGCCGCAGAGCGGCTGGACCGATGTGTCCAATTGCCTAGCCGGAGCTCTGGAGCGCATGCGCCCAGAGCCAGTGCTCTGTGACAACAGAGGCCACTGCGATGGGAGGCCCACACAGGCCAAAGAACAAAGATGGATGAAAAATAGATAAATGGAAGACCAACAGAAGTGGCCTACCCGCCCCTCTTCCTCCCCAAACGCCCCCCCCAAAGAAAGACGCCTGAAGTAAACTCCAGACATTTAGCAAGTCCCTTTCCTCTTTTTTTTTTTTTAAAGATTTTTATTTATTTACTTATTTTGGTGGGGTGGGGTGGGGAGGGAGGGGAGCAGGTGGGCCACTTCTATTGGTCTTTCATTTGTCCATGTTCATCCATCTTTGTTCTTTGGCCCGTGAGGGCCTCCCATCGAGGTGGCCTCTGTTGTCACAGAGCACCGGCTGTGGGCGCATGCGCTCCAGAGCTCCGACTAGGCAATTGGACACATCGGTCCAGCCGCTCCGCGGCACGTGGAATCTTCCCAGGCCAGGGATCGAACAGGCACCCCTTTCACTGCAAGGCAGTGTCCTTACCCACTGGACCATCAGGGAAGCCCCAGTCCCCTTCCTCTTGAGGCGGCAGCCTATTTCTGCTATTGAATGGGATTTCAAGACATGGAGTCGATTAAAGGAAATTACAGGGAACACACAGAACAGGCAGATTTATCAAAACAGGAAGTCGACTGGTGATTACCAGAGGCTGGAGGAGGGGCAAATGGGTGCTGGTGTCTAATGGGTACCTATGGAGGTTCCGTTTGGGATGATGAGAATGTTCCAGAGATAAATTGAGGTGATGGTCCCACAGCAATGGGAATGTACTTAATACTACAGAACTGTGCATTTAAAAATGGTTAACATGGTGAATTTCACATTATGTATATTTTATCACAATTTGAGAAAAGAAATATAGGGAGCTTGCTGTAAAACACATTATATCATTGCAGCAACATGGATGGACCTGGAGATTATCAGACTAGCAAAGTACGTCAGAGAAAGACAAATATATAGCATCACTTGTATGTGGTATCTGAAATAGGATACAAATGAACTTATTTACAAAACAGAAGCAGACTCACAGACATAGAAAACAAACATGATGACCAAAAGGGAAGGAGGGAGGACAAAGATAAATCAGGAGTTGGGAATTAGCAGATACAAACTCCTATATATAAATGGAAGACCAACAGAAGTGGCCTACCCGCCCCTCTTCCTCCCCAAACGCCCCCCCCAAAGAAAGACGCCTGAAGTAAACTCCAGACATTTAGCAAGTCCCTTTCCTCTTTTTTTTTTAAAGATTTTTTTATTTACTTATTTTGGTGGGGTGGGGGTGGGGTGGGGAGGGAGGGGAGCAGGTGGGCCACTTCTATTGGTCTTTCATTTGTCCATGTTCATCCATCTTTGTTCTTTGGCCCGTGAGGGCCTCCCATCGAGGTGGCCTCTGTTGTCACAGAGCACCGGCTGTGGGCGCATGCGCTCCAGAGCTCCGACTAGGCAATTGGACACATCGGTCCAGCCGCTCCGCGGCACGTGGAATCTTCCCAGGCCAGGGATCGAACAGGCACCCCTTTCACTGCAAGGCAGTGTCCTTACCCACTGGACCATCAGGGAAGCCCCAGTCCCCTTCCTTTTGAGGCGGCAGCCTATTTCTGCTATTGAATGGGATTTCAAGACATGGAGTCGATTAAAGGAAATTACAGGGAACACACAGAACAGGCAGATTTATCAAAACAGGAAGTCGACTGGTGATTACCAGAGGCTGGAGGAGGGGCAAATGGGTGCTGGTGTCTAATGGGTACCTATGGAGGTTCCGTTTGGGATGATGAGAATGTTCCAGAGATAAATTGAGGTGATGGTCCCACAGCAATGGGAATGTACTTAATACTACAGAACTGTGCATTTAAAAATGGTTAACATGGTGAATTTCACATTATGTATATTTTATCACAATTTGAGAAAAGAAATATAGGGAGCTTGCTGTAAAACACATTATATCATTGCAGCAACATGGATGGACCTGGAGATTATCAGACTAGCAAAGTACGTCAGAGAAAGACAAATATATAGCATCACTTGTATGTGGTATCTGAAATAGGATACAAATGAACTTATTTACAAAACAGAAGCAGACTCACAGACATAGAAAACAAACATGATGACCAAAAGGGAAGGAGGGAGGACAAAGATAAATCAGGAGTTGGGAATTAGCAGATACAAACTCCTATATATAAAATAGATAAACAACAGTGTCCTTATATACAGCATAGGGAACTAGATTCTAAATCTGGTAATAGCCTATAATGGAAAAGAATCTGAAAAAGAATATGTGTGTGTGTGTGTGTGTGTGTGTGTGTGTGTGTGTGTGTGTGACTGAATCACTATAATACAGTTTTTATGTACTTGAAAAAAAATCAAGAATTAGAATCATCTAGGAGCAATGACCAGGGCAACTGCCAACTTTTAACGACTGGCCAGTTTTTAGTAAGCTATTTGAAAAGTACCATGAAAGAAGGGAAAGGAGAAAACAAGGCTTTTGAAGAGCCTTATACGAAATAAAGTCAGACTGTTTGCTCGGAGCCATAGTATGAGTAATTCAGGTGAACCGTGGTTGGAAAGACTCAGTCCACCAGATGGTTCGTTCCACAATCTGATAGAAGCCTGGTGGGGCATAGAGCCAACTATTATCCATTTAAGGATGTTAAGACTTCAATGCTGTATTTCAGTACCTAAAGAGGCCAATTCATAGAGACAGAAATAGAACTGAGGTTACCAAGGGCTGGAGGCAAGGGCGGATGGCTTAGTGGGCCTAGAGTTTTCATTTGGGATGATGAGAAAATCTAGAAACAGTGGTGAGGTTTAATGCCACTGAACTGTATACTTTAAAATGGTCGAAGTTTTTGTTATGTCTTAGGTTTAAAAAATTTAATGTTATGTGTACAGTTTTATGTATCCTCTACATACACACAGACATACAGGAAAGGTAGAACATCTCAGCCACTTGAAATAACGAGGAAATGAAGATTGTTTGGAAAGATTTGGGGAAGATTGTTTCCCAAAAAAAGAAACTGAATCTTAAGGGAACAGATTAGTAATTGGTAGACACTGGAACGGGGAAGGAAGGGCATGATATGCTGTCTGTGCTAAGTCGCAACATGGATGGACCTGGAGATTATCAGACTAGCAAAGTACGTCAGAGAAAGACAAATATATAGCATCACTTGTATGTGGTATCTGAAATAGGATACAAATGAACTTATTTACAAAACAGAAGCAGACTCACAGACATAGAAAACAAACATGATGACCAAAAGGGAAGGAGGGAGGACAAAGATAAATCAGGAGTTGGGAATTAGCAGATACAAACTCCTATATATAAAATAGATAAACAACAGTGTCCTTATATACAGCATAGGGAACTAGATTCTAAATCTGGTAATAGCCTATAATGGAAAAGAATCTGAAAAAGAATATGTGTGTGTGTGTGTGTGTGTGTGTGTGTGTGTGTGTGTGTGTGACTGAATCACTATAATACAGTTTTTATGTACTTAAAAAAAAAAAAAGAATGAGAATCATCTAGGAGCAATGACCAGGGCAACTGCCAACTTTTAACGACTGGCCAGTTTTTAGTAAGCTATTTGAAAAGTACCATGAAAAAAGGGGAAAGGAGAAAACAAGGCTTTTGAAGAGCCTTATACGAAATAAAGTCAGACTGTTTGCTCGGAGCCATAGTATGAGTAATTCAGGTGAACCGTGGTTGGAAAGACTCAGTCCACCAGATGGTTCGTTCCACAATCTGATAGAAGCCTGGTGGGGCATAGAGCCAACTATTATCCATTTAAGGATGTTAAGACTTCAATGCTGTATTTCAGTACCTAAAGAGGCCAATTCATAGAGACAGAAATAGAACTGAGGTTACCAAGGGCTGGAGGCAAGGGCGGATGGCTTAGTGGGCCTAGAGTTTTCATTTGGGATGATGAGAAAATCTAGAAACAGTGGTGAGGTTTAATGCCACTGAACTGTATACTTTAAAATGGTCGAAGTTTTTGTTATGTCTTAGGTTTAAAAATTGAATGTTATGTGTTCAGTTTTATGTATCCTCTACATACACACAGACATACAGGAAAGGTAGAACATCTCAGCCACTTGAAATAACGAGGAAATGAAGATTGTTTGGAAAGATTTGGGGAAGATTGTTTCCCAAAAAAAGAAACTGAATCTTAAGGGAACAGATTAGTAATTGGTAGACACTGGAACGGGGAAGGAAGGGCATGATACTGCTGTGCTGTGCTAAGTCGCTTCAGTCATGTCCAGCTCTTTGCTACCCTATGGGCTGGGAACGACGCTGCATTTCACCAAATGGGCTCTTGCGGTCACAAGGCAGCACGGAATCAGTTGACCCTGAAGACATCTAGCCCAGGCCTTTGGCTGGCAAGGTCTTATTTAGCCAAAAGTTTTCCAAATGGCCCGTCCCTTTTTCTCTGGCCTCCTCTCCCCTTCCTCCCCCTCCTTCTAAACAATTCAGAGCTCTAACCGGTCATTTTCTTCCTTGTACATTGGCAACCACCCACGTTGGATCAACAAAACACACAGGATGGAGAGGGTGGGCGAGGCGGAAGCACATTTTAGAGTCAGGAAAACAAATAGCCAGCGGAGCGGGATAGACCACAATTTAACTGAGACAAGTTCGGCCGTGGAAAGAAGTGTCAGACGAGACAATTGTTTCCAGATCTCCTCAGCCCAGGGATGGAGACGGCAAACCATACCATTTATGGGAGTGAGTTCTCATGGGGTGCAGTCAAAGTCAAGGGCATGGAGGGCGAGAGGCAAGGAGGGGCGTCAAGGTCCCTTTTCATTAAGCTGTCACTGAGAAACCCAAGTCTGTAATAAAGCTGGCTGGGTACTGATTAGATTCCGGGGGTTTGGACAGGAGAGGAAAAAGGATAAGGCACGGGTCCCGACATGACACCTTCTCCCTGACTCTCCCTGGAGCAGCACCAAAAGAGTCAGACCAAACCAAGCCCAGAGGCCACGGAGCCACAGACCTCCCACAGGCCGCCTGGCTACGGGCATCACAGGAAGCATGACGGAAGCTGGGGGGACAGCCATCATGGGAAGGTGAACAGGCTCCTTCTTGGCTCTCATGGTCATCGGGAGACAGATGAGGCCCGGATGAACCTGGTTTTTCTGAGAGTTCTTCACAGAGTCAGAGCACAAAGGCAAGAAGATCCTTTATATATATACATATATATATATATATACTATATATATTATATATCAGTTGCTTGGTATGGTTGGAGCTCATTAAGGCCTTGTTCTCTGACTCAGATTAGCAGAGCTGCAGAATGAGCTAGATGAACTGTTTGTAAGTCGAGGATCTCCTTTTGGTAGATGGTAGTACAATAATTCAACGATCTCCTATTGCATGGAGTCAAAATATCGAATGTGCATTCAGGCAATACCATTTTAATACAGGACCACTTTGTCTATCCCAAGTCCATGGGCCTGGATGTCCATGCCACTCGCATGTCTGCTGTGCAATAGAATACTGGGGAAATGCTGAAGGGAAAGTGACCAGGGAAAGAGAAAACAGAGCCTGCAAATATGAACTAAGATAGCACCCTTATGGAATACCAAATATGAAAAGAAGCACTGTGCCGTTAAATGAACAAAAAACCAAAAGCAACATCTAATTGGAATCAATTATGGGACTGTCCCAGAGAACTGGGCGTGCCAGTATTTGTTATTAAAACAGCAATGCTAGCATTTAAACAGAATGAATCTGAGAGAAGAATATGTCTGCTCCTTCAGAGCAAAGGAACAAAACACTTTCAGTCAAACCAGTCATATTTCCATTCCTTCTAGACTGTTCCTTTCACTGCCAAACTCTTGCTTATGACTTTTACTCTTGAATGATAACTGTGCATGTGTGTGCTCAGTCGCTCAGTCATGTCTGACACTTTGCAACCCCATGGATGGCAGCCCGCCCAGGCAAGAATACTGGAGCAGGTTGCCATTTCTTTCTCCAGGGCATCTGCCTGACCCAGGGACCGAACCAGCATCTCTTGCATTGGCAGGCAGATTCCTTGCCACTGAGCCACCTGGGAAGCATGAGCTGAGTTAAAATGAAGACATTTATTTTAACTATATGGCCTACATATTACCAAATTGATAGAGAAAGCAAAAAAAAAAAAAATCCTGCCCTCCCCCAGACATACTCACACACACTCAAATTCATTGAGTACAGGTTTTGCATATGAAAATGATAGCTCTCTGTTACCAAGCAACCGTCTGAATGAATTTTTCTCTTTTGACATTTGTTTTGCATCACCTTTAAATGAGGCATTGGATTGAACAGCTCTCAAGGTCCTTGTTCTCTGACTCAGATTAGCAGAGCTGCAGAATGAGCTAGATGAACTGTTTGTAAGTCGAGGATCTCCTTTTGGTAGATGGTAGTACAATAATTCAACGATCTCCTATTGCATGGAGTCAAAATATCGAATGTGCATTCAGGCAATACCATTTTAATACAGGACCACTTTGTCTATCCCAAGTCCATGGGCCTGGATGTCCATGCCACTCGCATGTCTGCTGTGCAATAGAATACTGGGGAAATGCTGAAGGGAAAGTGACCAGGGAAAGAGAAAACAGAGCCTGCAAATATGAACTAAGATAGCACCCTTATGGAATACCAAATATGAAAAGAAGCACTGTGCCGTTAAATGAACAAAAAACCAAAAGCAACATCTAATTGGAATCAATTATGGGACTGTCCCAGAGAACTGGGCGTGCCAGTATTTGTTATTAAAACAGCAATGCTAGCATTTAAACAGAATGAATCTGAGAGAAGAATATGTCTGCTCCTTCAGAGCAAAGGAACAAAACACTTTCAGTCAAACCAGTCATATTTCCATTCCTTCTAGACTGTTCCTTTCACTGCCAAACTCTTGCTTATGACTTTTACTCTTGAATGATAACTGTGCATGTGTGTGCTCAGTCGCTCAGTCATGTCTGACACTTTGCAACCCCATGGATGGCAGCCCGCCCAGGCAAGAATACTGGAGCAGGTTGCCATTTCTTTCTCCAGGGCATCTGCCTGACCCAGGGACCGAACCAGCATCTCTTGCATTGGCAGGCAGATTCCTTGCCACTGAGCCACCTGGGAAGCATGAGCTGAGTTAAAATGAAGACATTTATTTTAACTATATGGCCTACATATTACCAAATTGATAGAGAAAGCAAAAAAAAAAAAAATCCTGCCCTCCCCCAGACATACTCACACACACTCAAATTCATTGAGTACAGGTTTTGCATATGAAAATGATAGCTCTCTGTTACCAAGCAACCGTCTGAATGAATTTTTCTCTTTTGACATTTGTTTTGCATCACCTTTAAATGAGGCATTGGATTGAACAGCTCTCAAGGTCCTTTTCAACCCTAAGTCCCATGAGTCTATGCAGGAGATGGGCTCAGAGGCGAGCTCTGACCAACAGCAGAGGCGCTAGCAGCCTGAACCCTCACCCGATGCCACCACTGGTCTATAAAGGACAACCCGCTGCAAAACCACGTCTATCACTGTGAGCCATGGTGGTACTGAAGAGACGGTGCCCGGGATAGAGGCTATGGATGCTTCAGGTCATCTCAGTTTTGTAAGAATGCTATGCAAACACAACTTCACGACATATTCCTAAAGTGGTAGACGCATCCCTATGGTCATTGGGCACTATTCATTAAGAGCTAAGACATAGAACAACCGAAATGTCCATCGACAGACGAATGGATAAAGAAGATATGGTACATAGATACAATGCCATTAAAAAAGAATGAAATGGGTTTCCCTGGTGGTCCAGTGGGTAAAGAATCCACCTTGCAGTGCAGAGGGCACCGGTTTGATCTCTGGCCCGGGAAGACCCCACTTGCCGCCCAGAGCCGGTGCTCTGCAACAAGAGAGGCCACTGCAATGGGAGGCCCACACATATCAAAGAATAAAGACGGATGAAAATAAATAAATAACCAATAAAAGAGGCCAAAATTAAAAAAAAAAAAAAAAGAATGAAATAATGCCATTTGCAGCAATGTGGATGGACCTGGAGATTTTCACACTAAGTCAAGTGGGTCAGAAAGAGGGAGACAAATGATATCATGTACATGTAGAACCTACAGCATGACACAAATGAACATATTTACAAACAGACTCTTGTGTGAACAGACGTGTGGTTGCCAATGGACAGGATGGGTTGGGAGTGTGGGATGAGCAAATGTGAACTATTATATAGAGAATGAATAAACAAGATCCTATTCTATAGCATAGGGAATTAGACTCCATATCCTGTGACAAACCGTAATGGAAGAGAATGTGAAAAAGAATGCATCGTAGATGGATCACTGAATCACTTTGCCGTATAGCAGAAATGAACACCGCACTGTATTATAAATCTGCCAGGAACTTCCCTGGTGGTCCAGTGGTTAAGAATTCATCTTGCAATGTAGGGGACATGGGCTTGATTCCTGCTCAGGAAGCTAAGATCCCACAGGCTACGGAACAACTAAGTCCACATGACACAACTCCTGAGTGCATGAGCTCCAGAGCCCGCCCGGCACAACTAAGACCCGATGCAGTCAAACAAATACGTAAGCTCTACTTCAAGAAAATAATGTTTTAAAAAAGACATGTTCCTCCCACTGTCTGTTCTATCCCCCTTCTAACCAGATCGTTGACCCTCAGGTCCTCTGGGGGACGTGTGTCACGGCCACCATCTAGTTTCTCAGCTGTAGCCTGGGATTAATAATGATGTGACCTATGTCCCCGTGGTGGTGTGGGGCTTGACTAGTCAAGCCTGGTATAGTACCTTCGAAAATAGACAAAAGAACACGCTCTGTTTCCCAGAAAAAATGCACAGTGTTTCCGTGGGCCCAGCCCCTAGCAGATGCTGCGACCCTTGTCTCTCGTTGCTGGTATTGTGTCACTCGTGGACAAAGGGCTCTGGATTAAAGGAGGGCTTGACGCCCACACCCTTCCAACGACTTCCTAGGAATCAATCTAGTGTGGAGGATTGCCCGCTACTCTGAATCACACTTCCTCTCTTCCCATAGATTGGCTCTTTCCTTATTTCTGCTTCTCCATGAAATGGGCATGTCCGCGGGGGTGGGATAGCCCCCTGGCTCGGGTCCAGGCCTGTATTTCCAGGTGGCATGAGGAATCCAGTGCTACTAGGTGACAGGGAGGGGTTCCCTGATGTTTTCCTCATCTCAGCTCAGATTTCACTGTGATATGTAACGGCCTAAGGGCAGCCCCTGCCTGGTACATCATTCCACCCAGACAAATGTGGAAACCAGAATGGCCCAGAGCGTTCCACAGACTAAGTCACACAGGGATGCTGAGTGATTCAAAACCTACTGTGGTTTTGGTGCAAACAGTTTCGTGCAAACCTCTGAACTATCTGCAGATGGTTTACTAATCCATCCCCTTATCATTGCTAAAAAGTTCTTTACGAAATCCTTTCAACGTATATTAGATGTGACAAGTTTCCAGAAGCTGGGATCCTTGGTTGAATGTGCTGACATTCAGAAAGGTGGAGAGCATTCCTTGTCATCCACAAAGTTTGTCTTGAACGACTTTGAACTCGCTCTGCATACCTAACACAAGTTGACACGGGCTCTGAATGAAAGAAACACAAACTATATAAAACATTAAATAGGTTTCTATTATAATGAATATCTAAATCCCCCCAATTCTTTCTGCATTCACTGTTCTTTCATTCAATATTCACTTAAAACCTAATCTATGTCATCAGACACCCTCCAGGGATAGCACACTGAACATTCATGGTTTGTTACTTGCAGGAGGTAACAGTCTACTAATGGTAATTTCTGTACAATAAGGATTGTTCATAAATACAGACTTCCTTTTCTAAATGGTTTAGAGCTTTATATTAGATAGAAATATATCTTGTGACAGTGGAGCTTAAAAAACAGAATAATATTATGATTTTAACTTTTTGGATAATTCCCTATTGTTAGTGAGGTAGACTCTAAGGTAATCCAGGAATGGTCAGGAAGATTGCTCATCTGTCCATTTTGTCCTCTGGGTCACACTGTGACTCCCTGATCAGGAAAGTACTAACCTCGCTCAAGGAGACAACAAAAGCTAACTGACGAGCTAGTAGGCAAATTCATGACCTTGGCCTCGCTATAGGACTGAGTGTCACTAGAAAAGTCTATAAAGAAACAAAAAGAAGCAATGCTACTCACCCAGAAGTGCTTGTATAATGCCCTATAACTAAGAAAAAGTAGCTTGAACTCACTCGTGTACATTACAGAGGGAGTACATATATTGATACAATATCTTGGAAGGATAATTTGGCAATCTCCATATGCTTTTCAAAACATAACTTTTGGCCCAGTAATTACACTTCTGGGAAGTCCTCCAACAAATACATGCATGCATTTTTGCAAAATACATATGCAAATCTATTCATTGGCTTTTGCAGCAGTAAATTGGAAACGACCTAAATATCTATCAACAGGGGGGTTGGTTAAATCAATTACAGTATCTCCAGACCTGAAATACCATGCAACCATTTTAAAAGAATGAACTAGATTTAGCTATAATGATGTGAGTCAATCTCTGTGATATATTGAGTGAAAAAACAGCAAAATGAGGCACAGATCATGTTGAATAACAAGATACTATTTGTGATTTTTTTCAAAGGGTAATTAAAAGGATTTTTTAGAGTTTATTTAAATATATCATGCATAAATTTAAACATATTATACATAAATTTACTTCTTATATGTCAATTAAATATTATATATTATACATATATAAACAAGCATGTATAATATATGCACATATATTATGCATACACACTTGAATATACATAGACAGACAGGTAGGAATTATTTTGAATTTATTAGGGTCAAGGATGAGAAAATCCAGCTTTTCTTTACATCCTTTTGGTATTATAATGCTTTTCTTAATTTTAGACACCCTCCAGGGATAGCACACTGAACATTCATGGTTTGTTACTTGCAGGAGGTAACAGTCTACTAATGGTAATTTCTGTACAATAAGGATTGTTCATAAATACAGACTTCCTTTTCTAAATGGTTTAGAGCTTTATATTAGATAGAAATATATCTTGTGACAGTGGAGCTTAAAAAACAGAATAATATTATGATTTTAACTTTTTGGATAATTCCCTATTGTTAGTGAGGTAGACTCTAAGGTAATCCAGGAATGGTCAGGAAGATTGCTCATCTGTCCATTTTGTCCTCTGGGTCACACTGTGACTCCCTGATCAGGAAAGTACTAACCTCGCTCAAGGAGACAACAAAAGCTAACTGACGAGCTAGTAGGCAAATTCATGACCTTGGCCTCGCTATAGGACTGAGTGTCACTAGAAAAGTCTATAAAGAAACAAAAAGAAGCAATGCTACTCACCCAGAAGTGCTTGTATAATGCCCTATAACTAAGAAAAAGTAGCTTGAACTCACTCGTGTACATTACAGAGGGAGTACATATATTGATACAATATCTTGGAAGGATAATTTGGCAATCTCCATATGCTTTTCAAAACATAACTTTTGGCCCAGTAATTACACTTCTGGGAAGTCCTCCAACAAATACATGCATGCATTTTTGCAAAATACATATGCAAATCTATTCATTGGCTTTTGCAGCAGTAAATTGGAAACGACCTAAATATCTATCAACAGGGGGGTTGGTTAAATCAATTACAGTATCTCCAGACCTGAAATACCATGCAACCATTTTAAAAGAATGAACTAGATTTAGCTATAATGATGTGAGTCAATCTCTGTGATATATTGAGTGAAAAAACAGCAAAATGAGGCACAGATCATGTTGAATAACAAGATACTATTTGTGATTTTTTTCAAAGGGTAATTAAAAGGATTTTTTAGAGTTTATTTAAATATATCATGCATAAATTTAAACATATTATACATAAATTTACTTCTTATATGTCAATTAAATATTATATATTATACATATATAAACAAGCATGTATAATATATGCACATATATTATGCATACACACTTGAATATACATAGACAGACAGGTAGGAATTATTTTGAATTTATTAGGGTCAAGGATGAGAAAATCCAGCTTTTCTTTACATCCTTTTGGTATTATAATGCTTGAATTTTTTCAGATTTTTGAAATAATTTAAAAGCAAAAATGACCTAGGAAGATTGCCCACATGTTCTATCTCTCAATGCAATGGCTCCTTAGGCTCAGCTTACAACGTCCAGCAGTGTTTAAGTACCTCAAGCAGGCTCCAACCTATTTGAAAGCAATGACTATGGCTCATTGTCTTGACCTTCCTTGGGCAAGATACTTAGCCTCCATAAACCAATTTCCTCAGTGGTATATGGAGATAATGGTGGAGGTGGCATTTATTAAACCATGACTCTGGATCTGTGCTGTGTTTAATGTTCTTAACATGAATACTTTCATTTAATCTCAAAAGAATTCTGTTTAATAAACATTACTGCTATATCCCTGCTTTATAGATGAGGAAAGAGACATACTACCCAGCTAATAAGTGGAAGAAGGGCTGTTTGGTCTTTCAAGTACCCATGCCCTTAGAGGAATTGTGTAAGAAGTGGGAAAGTACACGGAAAGCATTTAGCCATGTCTAGCCCTCAGGAAGTGCTTAGGAAATGTTAGATATTCTCAACTGATGGTATTTCTTCCCTACCAGGAAACTTTTCCAGCCATTAAAAACACGCACCTGACGGAACAGAAACAAGGTGGCTTTGTGCTAAAGCACAGCTGAAATTTAGCAGGGCACAGGCAGGCGTGTGAGACACAACATGGCTGGATGGTATGAGCATGTGGAAATACCATGCAACCATTTTAAAAGAATGAACTAGATTTAGCTATAATGATGTGAGTCAATCTCTGTGATATATTGAGTGAAAAAACAGCAAAATGAGGCACAGATCATGTTGAATAACAAGATACTATTTGTGATTTTTTTCAAAGGGTAATTAAAAGGATTTTTTAGAGTTTATTTAAATATATCATGCATAAATTTAAACATATTATACATAAATTTACTTCTTATATGTCAATTAAATATTATATATTATACATATATAAACAAGCATGTATAATATATGCACATATATTATGCATACACACTTGAATATACATAGACAGACAGGTAGGAATTATTTTGAATTTATTAGGGTCAAGGATGAGAAAATCCAGCTTTTCTTTACATCCTTTTGGTATTATAATGCTTGAATTTTTTCAGATTTTTGAAATAATTTAAAAGCAAAAATGACCTAGGAAGATTGCCCACATGTTCTATCTCTCAATGCAATGGCTCCTTAGGCTCAGCTTACAACGTCCAGCAGTGTTTAAGTACCTCAAGCAGGCTCCAACCTATTTGAAAGCAATGACTATGGCTCATTGTCTTGACCTTCCTTGGGCAAGATACTTAGCCTCCATAAACCAATTTCCTCAGTGGTATATGGAGATAATGGTGGAGGTGGCATTTATTAAACCATGACTCTGGATCTGTGCTGTGTTTAATGTTCTTAACATGAATACTTTCATTTAATCTCAAAAGAATTCTGTTTAATAAACATTACTGCTATATCCCTGCTTTATAGATGAGGAAAGAGACATACTACCCAGCTAATAAGTGGAAGAAGGGCTGTTTGGTCTTTCAAGTACCCATGCCCTTAGAGGAATTGTGTAAGAAGTGGGAAAGTACACGGAAAGCATTTAGCCATGTCTAGCCCTCAGGAAGTGCTTAGGAAATGTTAGATATTCTCAACTGATGGTATTTCTTCCCTACCAGGAAACTTTTCCAGCCATTAAAAACACGCACCTGACGGAACAGAAACAAGGTGGCTTTGTGCTAAAGCACAGCTGAAATTTAGCAGGGCACAGGCAGGCGTGTGAGACACAACATGGCTGGATGGTATGAGCATGTGGAAATGCCTCCCATTTCTGCACTCCTGAGTGAGCGGCCATGGGATGTCACTAAGAAAAATACTGTAATGGAGTATGATCTCTCCTGCCTTGGGATAGGATGGCTTTACTGCTATTAATAACTGCCATGACCGGGCAATTACAGACTGGAGATGGGTAATCACATCGTCTATTTTAAAGCTTAATCTGATCACCTCTAGGGTCAGGGAATGACAGCTATCATAATGGCTAAAGTCTGTCTTATGCCACCACTGAGGGACCATAGATCAAGCCTTGGAGGTCTGGAATGTGGTTTATCTTTGTTCTACAGTATGCAAGTGTGTGTGCACGTGTGTGTGTGTGTGTGTGTGAGATTTATTTCCTGAACATGCAGAGGCTGCTCCAACTCTCCCAAAGCTGCTCCCTGGCTCCCACTCAAGTTCACCTAGCAAATGTTCCCCTTGAGAAAAGAGGAAGCCAAGAGGTCTCATTTCTGCTTTCAACTCTGCTACAACTGCTTTCCCATTTCCAAGGCTTTTGCTCATTTGTGAAGGGAGGGCAGTCTCCCAATGTTTGCTCTTTGCCTCTGCCATACAACCTAGCACGTTCTAACGGCAGAAAGTCTTGTATCAATCATCGAATGCTCAGGGTCTAAAATAGTGTCTGGCAAGAGTAGACACTCAATAAACATGAAAAAAAATGACTGAGTTTCCTTCCAGTTCCAACATGGTACGATGCTATAAAGTCATAATCGAATGCACAGATTCTCGCGCGTGCAGCAGACAACGATGACTGTCGGTTCTCTTATTTTTCTCAGCCTACTGTTGACACATCATCATGAGCATTTTTACCAGAACTGAACATGTGCAAAAAGGAGATAAGGCTGAAATTTGCCAACTCTGCCTCTTTCCCAGCAGTACTGAAAACGGTTTGGAGGAAGAAGAAACTGAAAATATGAATTTGAAGCATAAGCAATCTGCCAGGAAACTTTTCCAGCCATTAAAAACACGCACCTGACGGAACAGAAACAAGGTGGCTTTGTGCTAAAGCACAGCTGAAATTTAGCAGGGCACAGGCAGGCGTGTGAGACACAACATGGCTGGATGGTATGAGCATGTGGAAATGCCTCCCATTTCTGCACTCCTGAGTGAGCGGCCATGGGATGTCACTAAGAAAAATACTGTAATGGAGTATGATCTCTCCTGCCTTGGGATAGGATGGCTTTACTGCTATTAATAACTGCCATGACCGGGCAATTACAGACTGGAGATGGGTAATCACATCGTCTATTTTAAAGCTTAATCTGATCACCTCTAGGGTCAGGGAATGACAGCTATCATAATGGCTAAAGTCTGTCTTATGCCACCACTGAGGGACCATAGATCAAGCCTTGGAGGTCTGGAATGTGGTTTATCTTTGTTCTACAGTATGCAAGTGTGTGTGCACGTGTGTGTGTGTGTGTGTGTGAGATTTATTTCCTGAACATGCAGAGGCTGCTCCAACTCTCCCAAAGCTGCTCCCTGGCTCCCACTCAAGTTCACCTAGCAAATGTTCCCCTTGAGAAAAGAGGAAGCCAAGAGGTCTCATTTCTGCTTTCAACTCTGCTACAACTGCTTTCCCATTTCCAAGGCTTTTGCTCATTTGTGAAGGGAGGGCAGTCTCCCAATGTTTGCTCTTTGCCTCTGCCATACAACCTAGCACGTTCTAACGGCAGAAAGTCTTGTATCAATCATCGAATGCTCAGGGTCTAAAATAGTGTCTGGCAAGAGTAGACACTCAATAAACATGAAAAAAAATGACTGAGTTTCCTTCCAGTTCCAACATGGTACGATGCTATAAAGTCATAATCGAATGCACAGATTCTCGCGCGTGCAGCAGACAACGATGACTGTCGGTTCTCTTATTTTTCTCAGCCTACTGTTGACACATCATCATGAGCATTTTTACCAGAACTGAACATGTGCAAAAAGGAGATAAGGCTGAAATTTGCCAACTCTGCCTCTTTCCCAGCAGTACTGAAAACGGTTTGGAGGAAGAAGAAACTGAAAATATGAATTTGAAGCATCAGCAATCTGTTAGTTTTTCACATGTAGGGGGTACTTGTCAATCACACTCATTCATTATCAAGAACTGGCCACCCAGTCATCAGGATCTCTACCCTCAGGTCCCCTTGATAAGTGAGGGTGAAGAGAGGCCACTAGCTGACAAAGTCTGAAAAATTCAAGCGACAGGGCCATCATTCCAGACCTAAAAAGGGAAATGACCAAGGTGGACATGCTGGGGCCGTGTCTGTTTTCATGTACATTCATCAGGGTTCTCACTCGTGATTATTGTTGTTGTTTCATTGCTAAGTGTGCCTGATTCTTTTGCGAGCCCGTGAACTGGAGCCCTCCAGGCTCCTCGGTCCACAGGATTTCCCAGGCAAGAATACTGGAGTGGGTTGCCATTTCCTTCTCCAGGAGATCTTCCCAACCCTGGGATCAAAACCGTGTCTCCTGCTTGGCAGGTGCATTCTTTACCACGGAGCGACCTGGGAAGCCCTCTTGATTGTGAACAATACATATAATTTCTGGTCAATGGAAGCAGGAGAATTTACCGTAAGGATTGCAGGCACTACAAAATAAGGGAGATGCCATTAATGGGTCCACCTCCACCTTAACCCCCACTCTCTCCACTAGACACTGCTGATGTCTTAGAGACCCGACCGCCAGGGTGAAGTTGAACCTGCCCTTTAGTCTTGCACCATCTCCTCAAGCTTGAAAGCTCCAAATCAGGGGCATCTGATTGGTCAAGCTGGGTCACACCCCTTGACCTGAGCTCCCACGTCAAGTCCGCATTGGGCATCTATACTGGGAGAAAAGATCCTATTTCAGTTTCTTCTTCCTCCAAACCATTTCCAATACTGCAGGCGAAGAGGAAGAGTTGGCCGATCTCAGCCTCGTCTCCTTCTGTACATAGTAAGTTCCAATAAAAATGTTCGTGGTGATGTGTCCACGGTAGGCAGAGAAAAATAAAAGAACTGACAGTCACTGTTGTCTGCTGCACATGTAGGGGTACTTGTCAATCACACTCATTCATTATCAAGAACTGGCCACCCAGTCATCAGGATCTCTACCCTCAGGTCCCCTTGATAAGTGAGGGTGAAGAGAGGCCACTAGCTGACAAAGTCTGAAAAATTCAAGCGACAGGGCCATCATTCCAGACCTAAAAAGGGAAATGACCAAGGTGGACATGCTGGGGCCGTGTCTGTTTTCATGTACATTCATCAGGGTTCTCACTCGTGATTATTGTTGTTGTTTCATTGCTAAGTGTGCCTGATTCTTTTGCGAGCCCGTGAACTGGAGCCCTCCAGGCTCCTCGGTCCACAGGATTTCCCAGGCAAGAATACTGGAGTGGGTTGCCATTTCCTTCTCCAGGAGATCTTCCCAACCCTGGGATCAAAACCGTGTCTCCTGCTTGGCAGGTGCATTCTTTACCACGGAGCGACCTGGGAAGCCCTCTTGATTGTGAACAATACATATAATTTCTGGTCAATGGAAGCAGGAGAATTTACCGTAAGGATTGCAGGCACTACAAAATAAGGGAGATGCCATTAATGGGTCCACCTCCACCTTAACCCCCACTCTCTCCACTAGACACTGCTGATGTCTTAGAGACCCGACCGCCAGGGTGAAGTTGAACCTGCCCTTTAGTCTTGCACCATCTCCTCAAGCTTGAAAGCTCCAAATCAGGGGCATCTGATTGGTCAAGCTGGGTCACACCCCTTGACCTGAGCTCCCACGTCAAGTCCGCATTGGGCATCTATACTGGGAGAAAAGATCCTATTTCAGTTTCTTCTTCCTCCAAACCATTTCCAATACTGCAGGCGAAGAGGAAGAGTTGGCCGATCTCAGCCTCGTCTCCTTCTGTACATAGTAAGTTCCAATAAAAATGTTCGTGGTGATGTGTCCACGGTAGGCAGAGAAAAATAAAAGAACTGACAGTCACTGTTGTCTGCTGCACATGTTAGAATCAACTGAATGCATTCAGTTCACACAGTGGAGGAGTCCCCCCAAAAGAAACAAGGTTTGCATGCTGGTCAGCCACAGAAAAGTGACAGGTGCCCAGTACGTCACAGCTCAATAGTCACATCTGTAAGCTTTGATTACAGATCACCCATCATTTATAAATATGGGTCGAGAAGGAAATGGCAACCCACACCAGTATTCTTGCCTGGAGAATCCCATGGACAGAGGAGCTGGCAGGCTACAGTTCACAGGGGTCAGGCAGGCAGGGGTCACAAACAGTCAGACACGACTGAGTGACTATCACTCACTCACTCCCTCATAAAGATGGGTAAAACTTAGTCTCTCTAGTCAGAAACCCAGTACCCTAAATGGGATAGCCTTGTGCTTAATGGATACAGGCTTGTGATGAATTCTTGCTCTAAAGGTTGAAAAGTGTACCAGTCCAAATTCAATTTTAATCAGTTAGCAGTTTCCTGCTTCTTTAACCAAGGCAGTTTTTTTTGAAACTTTTATTTTACTTTTAACTTTTACAGAGTTTTGTTGTTTACAGATATGTATGTTCTTCCCAGACTAGTCATATGTATATTCCTCCCCCCACCCCTCCTGACCATCACACAGCACCCCTGAAGGATCTGCTTTTCTCACAGAGCAATGACTATAGCTATTTTCTTCACTTACGATAGTATAGGCCTTCATGCTACTTCCTTTACGCCTCCCACCCTCTGTTCCTTCCCCACAATGTCCATATGTCCACTGTTCATGTCTGTCTTTCTGTCACTTCACTGCCTGCAAGGCAATTTTTGAAGTTGCAGTTGAGCAATGCACATTACCCGTGTGTCATAAAATTCCTACCACCAGCACAATTAACCCAGAGGAACTCTCTCCTCTTGATCGAGCGTCCATTCCCCTCCTCAGTCCTCCCACACCTGAGAAAAGCTAGATGACGCCAGGCTTCGCTCCTTCTTAGGCCAGTGGTTACTCTTGAACTCTAAGGACACAGCTTTAGACCTGGGCCCCCACCCTACTGCAGAAGGGCTTGGCACGAGCCAGCTCAGCCTTGGTTTATTTCGAAGGCGGCCATGTCCCAGTCCTCGGATCATGCTGCACATGTTAGAATCAACTGAATGCATTCAGTTCACACAGTGGAGGAGTCCCCCCAAAAGAAACAAGGTTTGCATGCTGGTCAGCCACAGAAAAGTGACAGGTGCCCAGTACGTCACAGCTCAATAGTCACATCTGTAAGCTTTGATTACAGATCACCCATCATTTATAAATATGGGTCGAGAAGGAAATGGCAACCCACACCAGTATTCTTGCCTGGAGAATCCCATGGACAGAGGAGCTGGCAGGCTACAGTTCACAGGGGTCAGGCAGGCAGGGGTCACAAACAGTCAGACACGACTGAGTGACTATCACTCACTCACTCCCTCATAAAGATGGGTAAAACTTAGTCTCTAGTCAGAAACCCAGTACCCTAAATGGGATAGCCTTGTGCTTAATGGATACAGGCTTGTGATGAATTCTTGCTCTAAAGGTTGAAAAGTGTACCAGTCCAAATTCAATTTTAATCAGTTAGCAGTTTCCTGCTTCTTTAACCAAGGCAGTTTTTTTTGAAACTTTTATTTTACTTTTAACTTTTACAGAGTTTTGTTGTTTACAGATATGTATGTTCTTCCCAGACTAGTCATATGTATATTCCTCCCCCCACCCCTCCTGACCATCACACAGCACCCCTGAAGGATCTGCTTTTCTCACAGAGCAATGACTATAGCTATTTTCTTCACTTACGATAGTATAGGCCTTCATGCTACTTCCTTTACGCCTCCCACCCTCTGTTCCTTCCCCACAATGTCCATATGTCCACTGTTCATGTCTGTCTTTCTGTCACTTCACTGCCTGCAAGGCAATTTTTGAAGTTGCAGTTGAGCAATGCACATTACCCGTGTGTCATAAAATTCCTACCACCAGCACAATTAACCCAGAGGAACTCTCTCCTCTTGATCGAGCGTCCATTCCCCTCCTCAGTCCTCCCACACCTGAGAAAAGCTAGATGACGCCAGGCTTCGCTCCTTCTTAGGCCAGTGGTTACTCTTGAACTCTAAGGACACAGCTTTAGACCTGGGCCCCCACCCTACTGCAGAAGGGCTTCTGGCACGAGCCAGCTCAGCCTCTGGTTTATGGCGGGCTGCGTGGCTAAGGAGAGGAAGGGACAAGACCCACAGTGGACGGAAAAACTCTTCTTAGTAAATACTGGTAATCCTCAGGACTTCCCTGGTGGTCCAGAGATTAGGACTTTGCCTTCCAATGCAGGGGGTACAGGTCAGATCCCTGGTTGGGGAGCTAAGATCCCATATGTCTTGAGGCCAAGAAAACCAAAACATAAAACAGAAGCAATGTTTAAGAAATTCAATCAAGATTTTAAAAGTGATCCATATGAAAAAAAATCTTTAATAAGAACGGTGATCCTCCATGTCTAATAAACAGGTCTGAGACTTGTACAGGGCAAGGCAGGGTATGGGTTGTAGTCATTATGGTGCCTGAGAAGACTCTTGAGAGTCCCTTGGACAGCAAAGGAGATCAAACCAGTCAATCCTAATGAAAATAAACCCTAAATATTCCTTGGAAGGACTGATACTGAGGCTGAAGCTCCACTACTTTGGCCGCCTGATGTGAAGAGCCGACTCATTGGAAAAGCCCCCTCATTGGATAGACGGCAGGAGGAGAAGGGAGCGACAGCGAATGAGATGGTTGGATGGTATCACTGACTCAAGGGACGTGAGTTTGAGCAAACTCAGGGAGAACGTGAAAGACAGGGAAGCCTGGTGCACTGCAGTTCATGGGTTGCAAAGAGTCAGACATGGCTAAGCGACTGGAAAACAACAACCACAATAGGAGACTCACCCCAAAAGGAAGCAGTAACACCACTGAAGCCATGATGACGTAGAGCAGCTTCACCTCCAGCAAGCGATTCCACACATGCACCTGCACGATTACATAGAGATACACGTTCAGGGATGTTCACTAAAGCATTGCAGGCAAACACACACACATACACAAAAATCTTGGCAATCCCTGACCACGTGCAGTTCAATATGTGACTGGATAACCATAATAATGGAAGACTGTTCCCTGGCGGCTCAGATGGTAAAGAATCTGCCTGCAGTGCAGAAGAGGTGGGCTCGAGCCAGCTCAGCCTCTGGTTTATGGCGGGCTGCGTGGCTAAGGAGAGGAAGGGACAAGACCCACAGTGGACGGAAAAACTCTTCTTAGTAAATACTGGTAATCCTCAGGACTTCCCTGGTGGTCCAGAGATTAGGACTTTGCCTTCCAATGCAGGGGGTACAGGTCAGATCCCTGGTTGGGGAGCTAAGATCCCATATGTCTTGAGGCCAAGAAAACCAAAACATAAAACAGAAGCAATGTTTAAGAAATTCAATCAAGATTTTAAAAGTGATCCATATGAAAAAAAATCTTTAATAAGAACGGTGATCCTCCATGTCTAATAAACAGGTCTGAGACTTGTACAGGGCAAGGCAGGGTATGGGTTGTAGTCATTATGGTGCCTGAGAAGACTCTTGAGAGTCCCTTGGACAGCAAAGGAGATCAAACCAGTCAATCCTAATGAAAATAAACCCTAAATATTCCTTGGAAGGACTGATACTGAGGCTGAAGCTCCACTACTTTGGCCGCCTGATGTGAAGAGCCGACTCATTGGAAAAGCCCCCTCATTGGATAGACGGCAGGAGGAGAAGGGAGCGACAGCGAATGAGATGGTTGGATGGTATCACTGACTCAAGGGACGTGAGTTTGAGCAAACTCAGGGAGAACGTGAAAGACAGGGAAGCCTGGTGCACTGCAGTTCATGGGTTGCAAAGAGTCAGACATGGCTAAGCGACTGGAAAACAACAACCACAATAGGAGACTCACCCCAAAAGGAAGCAGTAACACCACTGAAGCCATGATGACGTAGAGCAGCTTCACCTCCAGCAAGCGATTCCACACATGCACCTGCACGATTACATAGAGATACACGTTCAGGGATGTTCACTAAAGCATTGCAGGCAAACACACACACATACACAAAAATCTTGGCAATCCCTGACCACGTGCAGTTCAATATGTGACTGGATAACCATAATAATGGAAGACTGTTCCCTGGCGGCTCAGATGGTAAAGAATCTGCCTGCAGTGCAGAAGAGGTGGGCTCGAGCCCTGGGTTGGGAAGATCTCTTGGAGAAGAGAAAGGCAACTCACTCCAGTCTTCTTGCCTGGAGAATCCAATGGACAGAGGAGCCTGGAGGGCTACAGTCCATGGGGTCACAGAGAGTCAGACATGACTGAGCGACGAACACTTTCACGTGAACCTGTTAGAAAAGAAAGTGATATACAAGTCGGCAATCATATGGTAATAAACTGAGAAAAAGTTTATTACCATAAATTTTTTTTATTACCATAAAAAGTGACAGAACAGCTGACATAGTATGTTTGCTTTTTTTTTTATTATTGTTTTTTCATTTATTTATTTTTGCCCATCTTTATTCTTTGGCCCATGTGGGCTTCCCACTGCAGTGGCCTCCCTTGCTGCAGAGCACCTGCTCCGGGCACACGTGCTCCAGAGTTCTGGCTCACAATTCGACACACTGGTCCAGCTGCTCCGTGGCACATGGGATCTTCCCAGGCCAGGGATCGAACCAGTACCCCTTGCACTGCAAGGCAGACTCCCCACCCACTGGATCACCAGGGAAGCCCTGTTTGCTTGTTTTTTAAAGGGGAATATATAACGGACCTTCTATAGGAGTAAAAACTACTGGAAGGGTAACCTAGAAACAGTGGGAACTAGTGGGGTGGGGGCAGGGAATGAGACCTTTGCTTTTCACTTTGTATCCTATTTCTGTTTGAATGTTTCCTATGAGTAATATAATTATATAGACTCTACAAGTCTATAATTAATTTAAAATGTTGTAAAGTGAAGCATAGCAAGAACAAAGGAGTAAAACTGGTCAGCGTAAAGCCGCCATGCGTGCATGCCAGGTCGCTTTGGTCGTGTTCCACTCTCTGCAACCCTATGGACTGTAGCCTGCCAGGCTTCTCTGTCCGTGGGATTTTTTCAGGCAAGAACACTGGAGGGGGTGGCCATGCCCTCCTTTAGGGGGTCTTCCCGACCCAGGGGTTGAGGCCATGTCTCTTACATCTCTTGCATTGGCAGGCAGGGTCTTTCCCACTAGCGCCACCAGCGAAGCCCCATCACACCGGAGCCTGAGGGAGCCCGGGCTTCTGATCCCAAGGAACACTGCCTTGCTCGCGGGCCCACGTGGAAAACCGTCTCTGTCCGCATCTTTTCCTTCATGTTCCTCAGAGGTGCGTCTGTGTTCAGCCCCGGTGGGGTCCTGCCTTCTGTCTCCTCTCCAGGCATGTGGACCAGATCAGAGGAAGGCGAGCCACGGAGCGGCGGGCCCTGGGCCTCACACCACAGCCAGGTCAGCGCGTGTGACTGAGGGAGGGAAGGCCATCTCTCCTTCCCCACCAAGAATCCTACTCGCAGAACAGAAACAGAAACCATACATAGAGAGTATGGACGCCGAGGCAGAACAGGGAGGGGGTGGGAGGAACACTTCTGATTCTCTGTATAAACTAGTCAACTAGTGAGAACCTACTGTGCACATGGGGAACTCTACTCAGCTCTCTGGGGTGACCTAAATGGGAAGGAAGACCACAAAGAAGGGGACATATGTGTATATACAGCTGATTCACTTTGCTGAACATAGAAACTGGCACAATACCGTAAAGCAGCTCTTGGTCAGGTGCTAAGCCGTGGGCACCTCCGCAACCCCATGGACTGCAGCGTGCAAGGCTCCCCTGTCCTTCACCGTCTCCGGGAACCTGCTCAAGCTCACGGCCACTGATGCAGGGATGCCATCCAGCCATCTCCTCCTTCTCCTCCAGTCCTCAGTCTTTCCCAGTGTCGGGGGTCTTTCCCAATGCATCAGCTCTTCACATCAGGTGGTGACTAGACTCCAATGAAAATTAAATATTTGTAAAAGAAGAACTCAATTGTTATGAACAGCACAGCACTAGAGGTGCGCCTGCTTGGTTTGTGGTCGTGCACCAACGGTGGTGGTAATGGTTAAGCCGATGGAAACTAGTTCGGAAACACAACTGATCTTTAGAGGAAAAAAACAGTGACCAGACTTTATTAATGATGCTAGATAACTTCTGGCTTCTTCCGGGTTACCCAAAGCAGCCCCTCAACAGTTCATGTGATAGTTGGATTGATAAAAAAACCTGCAACTGCAAAGGGGCATGAGGCTGAGCTCCGCCGAGGACCCCCCTTAATCTGAGTGCACAAAGGCCCCCTCCCCCAAAGAGAGAAGTCACTCTCCCTCCTCTGCCCCCCGACTCAAGGGAATCTCACGCTATAGAACCGGGTGGAAACCCAGTCACAGACGTCCCAAAGGGAAGGACTGGGGGCATTAGCCCAAGCTGCTCTCACTCTAAGCCCTTCACCTTCCAGGCTAAGCTTTCCCCTCTTAGGGGCTAAGGCCAATCCATCTAGCGGGTGGAAAAGTGAGGCAGTGGGCCCCCGGCCCTGACCCTAGACGGTCTGTAGGGCCTGGTACCAACATCTGTGGGTCACCTGAGAGTCACAGACCTTCCATGTGTACCCCTGAACCCCAGGAAAGCTCCCAGTTCAGGCCCGGGTGGTGGTGGGGGGGAACGGGTTCTAAGCTACCCTCTGCTTCCTGGCAAATCAAACCCCACCTGGGCAGCAAGCCTCAGGCCTTCCTCCACGTTTCGCTTAGACGTGACGCCGCCCATCTTCCGCGTCACCCCATAAACACCCAGGCAGGAAGGCTTGTTGCCACTCCATCGTCACACCCCTTTGGCACCATCCCCAGGAAGACCCGACCCTTTCTGCAGGACTTCAGAAACTTCCTCTGGTGCCCTGCCCCAGACCCCTTAAGTGGGGCTCCTTTGGACTGTCCCCCAAAGCACGAGCCCAGCCCTGTCCTTATTCAACCTGTCTTTCGAGGTCGCGGGCCGCCACCTCCAGCCCAGCCAGCGCTGCCCGGGAGACCGCGACCCGGCTGGAAGCGCAGCCGCCCCAACCCCTTCCCAGGGCAGGTGGGTCCCCGGGGGCCGGGAGCCCCCGCCCGCTGTGAGCGCACGAAGCCGGCGCCCGCCGCAGCCCTGGGCCTCGCCGCGTTCGGCCGCCAGGTCCCGACACCCCGGGGTCCCCGGCCGAGCCGCGGGGTCCGGAGAGAACGCGCCGTGCGCCCGCCTCGGGGCTGCGCTGGTTAGGTAGCCGGGGGGACCGGAAGGATGGCGAGGAAGTAGGAGAGGGTTTCCTGAGATGAAAGATTACTTCCGTCCGGGCGCTGGCCTCTCTCTGGAGCCAGCGCGCTGGGGGCTGGGGAGCGGGCTGCCCGGGGCTCGGGGGCCGCGCCTTGCCACCTGCAGCGCCAGGGGCTCACGCGGGGGGATCCTTGCAGGTGCGAGTCGGGAGCGGCTCCCAGCGCCCGCGCCATGGTGGCCAAACAGCGGATCCGGATGGCCAACGAGAAGCACAGCAAGAACATCACCCAGAGGGGGAACGTCGCCAAAACCCTGGTAAGGCGGGGCGGCGCGGGCCGGGCCGGGCGGCGGGGTCCACGCAGGTGGGCGCCGAGGGCTGGCTCCGGCCGGCGCGGACGTGCGCCTCGTGGGCGGAGAGGGCCCTGGTTGGCCGCGGCCCCTAGGGAGGGGCCCCGCCAGGGCTGCGCGACGGCTTTGTCACAGACCTTCCATGTACCCCTGAACCCCAGGTCCACACCCACGGGTTCTAAGCTACCTCTGCTTCCTGGCAAATCAAACCCCACCTGGGCAGCAAGCCTCAGGCCTTCCTCCACGTTTCGCTTAGACGTGACGCCGCCCATCTTCCGCGTCACCCCATAAACACCCAGGCAGGAAGGCTTGTTGCCACTCCATCGTCACACCCTTTGGCACCATCCCCAGGAAGACCCGACCCTTTCTGCAGGACTTCAGAAACTTCCTCTGGTGCCCTGCCCCAGACCCCTTAAGTGGGGCTCCTTTGGACTGTCCCCCAAAGCACGAGCCCAGCCCTGTCCTTATTCAACCTGTCTTTCGAGGTCGCGGGCCGCCACCTCCAGCCCAGCCAGCGCTGCCCGGGAGACCGCGACCCGGCTGGAAGCGCAGCCGCCCCAACCCCTTCCCAGGGCAGGTGGGTCCCCGGGGGCCGGGAGCCCCCGCCCGCTGTGAGCGCACGAAGCCGGCGCCCGCCGCAGCCCTGGGCCTCGCCGCGTTCGGCCGCCAGGTCCCGACACCCCGGGGTCCCCGGCCGAGCCGCGGGGTCCGGAGAGAACGCGCCGTGCGCCCGCCTCGGGGCTGCGCTGGTTAGGTAGCCGGGGGGACCGGAAGGATGGCGAGGAAGTAGGAGAGGGTTTCCTGAGATGAAAGATTACTTCCGTCCGGGCGCTGGCCTCTCTCTGGAGCCAGCGCGCTGGGGGCTGGGGAGCGGGCTGCCCGGGGCTCGGGGGCCGCGCCTTGCCACCTGCAGCGCCAGGGGCTCACGCGGGGGGATCCTTGCAGGTGCGAGTCGGGAGCGGCTCCCAGCGCCCGCGCCATGGTGGCCAAACAGCGGATCCGGATGGCCAACGAGAAGCACAGCAAGAACATCACCCAGAGGGGGAACGTCGCCAAAACCCTGGTAAGGCGGGGGCGGCGCGGGCCGGGCCGGGCGGCGGGGTCCACGCAGGTGGGCGCCGAGGGCTGGCTCCGGCCGGCGCGGACGTGCGCTCTCGTGGGCGGAGAGGGCCCTGGTTGGCCGCGGCCCCTAGGGGAGGGGCTGCCAGGGCTGCCACTGGGGCGAGCAGGGCCTCCCCAGCAGCGATCTGGGTCTTTGTCTCGGGAAAGACCAGAGGCACGTCCTTACGGGAAGTTACACCACCTGCTTGACGCAAGGGGCCGGCACCTATGTAGGGGCTACATCGTTTGTTGAATGAATGAATGAGTGAATGGGTCCCGGAAGGCCATCTGCCATCTCTCTCTCTCCCGGGCTTCACCCCTGCGCGCCATCCCCAACAAACACACCCTGATAAGGTTTTCTTAGAAAAGAAAACCTGGGTCTCCCTGTATAAATGGGGAATTCGGAGTGCAATTCAACCTGCATTTCCTTTCATCTCCCTTCTTTTCTCCTGTGAGGCTTGTAGGCCAAGAGCGTAAGAGCAACGTTCCTCTTGTTCACGCTGTGAATTTGGGCTCAGCTTGATAGTATGTTCCAGAACTTTAGAGACTAGTTTATTGCCAGGCATTCTGTGCCTCCAAAACTATAGGCTAAAGCTTTGTGACGGTGTTTAAGTAAAAGATGTGCCTTATGCACGGGCGTGTGTGTGTGTGTGTGTGTGTGTAGTTTGTTTATGATCTTTGGCAGAAACTGTCAGGCCTGCGTTTCTGGACATTCAGTGGCTGCTCTGGATGAGTCGCTGGGTGGTGTTGGTCTCCAAGTGTGTGAGCAAAGGCACCTGGAGTCTCTCAGTATTATCTCAGGCGCTTCAGTGGAAGTTCAGCTGAAGCTTGGGGTTTGGCCACAAGAGTCTGCCAACTTGATGAGACAGTTGCTTTTAGCCAAAGACACGACGCTCTTTGATTCCCTGAGCCAAAAGCTGGATTTGCAATCACCAGACCAGCATTCTTGCAGAACTAAGCAGTAATGTGGAAGAGAAGGCTTAGGATCAACGTTAGATCTTCATACGCAGCTATAAGCTTACCTTGTGATTCTCTCATTTGGGAGCTAGATCATTTAGTTGTTACTGGGCAGCAGAATGGCAATATGCCATTGAATTGGAACTTCTTTTTCATATGGATCTGTGTTTTTCCCATTTTTACTCAGAAAAAAAAAACTTTACTGTCCAAATTACACTGAAAAAACAGCTTTTAATGGATATTAACACTTTTGGGGGTTATATTCCTAAAAGATCAATTCTTCCCAGGATATCATACAGATGAGCTGATTTACTAAAAAGTTCTAGCTGTGTGGGTTTTTTTTTTTTTAATGAGCTAAAAGAAACCAGATTTCACTTGCTAATTCTACCCAGTTGACAACTTACCTGACTACAAAAGTAACAACAACAAAACAGAAACTTCTTCGCGGAGCTGTGTTATTCATTTGTTATTGTTCAGTCACTAATCTGGTCCCACTGTTTGTGATCTCATGGACAGTAGCCTGCCAGGCTCCTCTGGCCACATCTCCTGCAGGTGGATTCTTTACCACAAGCCAGAGCAATTTTGTTGTTTCGTCATTAAGTTGTGTCCTACTCTTCTGCGGTGCTACAGTCGGAATAAAGCGTGTGGATTGTTGTTCAGTTGTGAAATCCTGTCTGACACTTTTTCATCTCATGGACTGTAGCCCACCAGGCTCCTGTCCAAGGGATTTCCCAGAAAAGGATACTGAAGAGGGCTGCCATTTCCTTCTCCAGGGAATCTTCCCGACCCAGGGACTGAACCCAGGTCTCCTGCATTAGCAGGTGGATTCTTCACACTGAGTCACCACGGAAACCCATGTTATCCATTAGGCTTGGTAAAATCAGTGTCTACCATCTCAAGCCTTCAAACCATTAGAGAACATTTGGGACCTGAAACAAAAATGATTGTCTCCAAAATGAAAAGGCACTGAGCTCAGTATTATCTCAGGCGCTTCAGTGGAAGTTCCCTTGGGGTTTGGCCAAGAGTCTGCCAACTTGATGAGACAGTTGCTTTTAGCCAAAGACACGACGCTCTTTGATTCCCTGAGCCAAAAGCTGGATTTGCAATCACCAGACCAGCATTCTTGCAGAACTAAGCAGTAATGTGGAAGAGAAGGCTTAGGATCAACGTTAGATCTTCATACGCAGCTATAAGCTTACCTTGTGATTCTCTCATTTGGGAGCTAGATCATTTAGTTGTTACTGGGCAGCAGAATGGCAATATGCCATTGAATTGGAACTTCTTTTTCATATGTTTCTGTTTTTTTCCCATTTTTACTCAGAAAAAAAAAACTTTACTGTCCAAATTACACTGAAAAAACAGCTTTTAATGGATATTAACACTTTTGGGGGTTATATTCCTAAAAGATCAATTCTTCCCAGGATATCATACAGATGAGCTGATTTACTAAAAAGTTCTAGCTGTGTGGGTTTTTTTTTTTTTAATGAGCTAAAAGAAACCAGATTTCACTTGCTAATTCTACCCAGTTGACAACTTACCTGACTACAAAAGTAACAACAACAAAACAGAAACTTCTTCGCGGAGCTGTGTTATTCATTTGTTATTGTTCAGTCACTAATCTGCGTCCCACTGTTTGTGATCTCATGGACAGTAGCCTGCCAGGCTCCTCTGGCCACATCTCCTGCAGGTGGATTCTTTACCACAAGCCAGAGCAATTTTGTTGTTTCGTCATTAAGTTGTGTCCTACTCTTCTGCGGTGCTACAGTCGGAATAAAGCGTGTGGATTGTTGTTCAGTTGTGAAATCCTGTCTGACACTTTTTCATCTCATGGACTGTAGCCCACCAGGCTCCTGTCCAAGGGATTTCCCAGAAAAGGATACTGAAGAGGGCTGCCATTTCCTTCTCCAGGGAATCTTCCCGACCCAGGGACTGAACCCAGGTCTCCTGCATTAGCAGGTGGATTCTTCACACTGAGTCACCACGGAAACCCATGTTATCCATTAGGCTTGGTAAAATCAGTGTCTACCATCTCAAGCCTTTCGAAACCATTAGAGAACATTTGGGACCTGAAACAAAAATGATTGTCTCCAAAATAAGAAAAAACATGGGAAAAAAAAGTGGAGGAAAAGTTGTTTAAATATCTAAGAAATGTAGTCAACTTGACTGCAGTTCAACTCAATTCACCCTTCAGAGATATTCTCAAATAATGTTTACTGTGTGGCATGGGTGGATTTTTAATAGGGTCTGATACACCATGGAGTGGGCCCTTCAAAAGCGCCTGGCGCCTCTGAGGGTTTTTAAATGGTCCTACAACTTTGTAATGAAAGGCTTCCAAACCAAGCCACAATGTATGTTTATTTTCCCTTGGTTAGAAAGGCTTTTTTGGTTAACTTCATTGTAAATGGATCAGCATCCAAAAAAGTTAAATTCTCTTTCAAAAAAACGAAAACACTTTCCATCTTAAATCATTTTCCTAATGACATATCAAACATGATTATACTTTGAAAGAAGAAACTTGCAATGGGTAACTTGTTCAGAATGAAATTCAATAAATGCAGACACATGAAGAGATTCTAATGGAAAATTCAGACTAGCTGGTCACAACTCCTTTGACTATATGCAGGTGCTTGGGTATTTCATTATTGGTGCCCAACTATGGGGGCCTCCCAGGTGGTAATAGTAGGAAAGAACTTGGCTTCGAATGCAGGAGAGAAGTGACACGTGTTCTGTCCCTGGGCTGGGAAGATTCCTGGGAGGAGGGCATGGCAACCTACTCTAGTATTCTTGCCTAGAGAAGAGGATCTTAGCAGACTACAATTCATGAGGTTGCAAAGAGTTGAACACAACTGAAGTGACTTAGCACACATGCACGTAGAGCTATGGAGTAAATCAATATCGTTCTCCCAGATAACAGAGAAATGGAATGATCATTTCATAATTATACAGTAGTAACTTCTTTAGATTAAAGGCCAGTTGATGTTTCAGAGTTCTGAGTTACCCTGTGGGTGTCTTAGCACAGGGAAATCCATCCTCCAATAAAGTAAAAGTGTTAATGGTTTAGTCCTGTCTGATTCATACAACCCCATGGACTGTAGCCCACCAGGCTCCTCTGTCCATGGAATTCTCCAGGCAAGAATAGTGGAGTGGGTTGACACGTCCTTCTCCAGGGGATCTTCCTGACCTAGGGATTGAACACAGGTCTCCTGCATTGCAGGCATATTCTTTACTGTCTGAGGATCAGGGAGGCTCATTTTGGAGCTCTGGGAGTGGCAAACTCCTGCTGGAAGTGAACCATGTCATTTGCAGGATTCTACTGCCTTTTTTTTTTTTTTTAACTTTTCCAGCAATACATTCAGGCTTATGTGAGTTGGCCCAACAGATTTGTGCTGGGCAGTGTTCCCCAAAATAAAGTAATTTAAAACTCTCTAAAAAGGATATATTCGGATAGAGATTTTTTGCTTTTGTTTGTTTGTGTTTTCTGGTTTTGCCACGCTGAATGGTTTGTGGGATCCTAGTTCCCCTACCAGGGACTGAACTCAAGTACCCTGCATTGAAAGCATGGAATGTTAACCACTGGACCACCAGGAAGTCAAATGTAGAAAAATGGTATAGATGAACTTGTTTGCAAAGTAGAAATAGAAACACAGACGTAGAGAACAAACATGTGGATACCAAGAGGGGGAAGGAGATGGATTGGGAGATTAGAACTGACATATTCACGCTACTATGGGCTTCCTTGGTGACTCACACAGTAAAGAATCTGCCTGTAGTGCTGGAGATCTGGGTCTGATCCCTGGGCCAGGAAGACCCCCTGGAGAAAGGCATGGAAACCCACTCCAGTAATCTTGCCTGGAGAATCCCACAGACAGAGGAGTCTGGTGGGCTACAGTCCATTGCAAGAGTCGGATACCACTGAGGGGGCCTAATACTTTCATTTTCATGTATAAAATAGATAACTAATAAGAACAGACCCAAAGCACAGGGAACTCTACTCTGTGGTGACCAAAATGGGAAGGAAATCTAAGGAAAAGGATGTATGTCTATACATGTAACTGGTTCACCTCGCTGTACAGCAGAAACTAACACAACATTGAAAAGTACTAAACTCCAATAAAAAAAAGAGAGTAAGTTGGTATTATGGCCAGCCAAGTTGTTTCTGAACTCTGCCAGTCCCCAAATACCAGGGATTCACTGTGAAATGCCATCAAAAAGACTTCTGTGCTATATACTCCCAAGCTCTGCCTCCTGATCCTTTGAGTTTTTCCTCAAAGGAAAAATAAAGAGCTCCATTTGGTATCTGCCCTAGACCAATAATCCATTTACAGGCTCCTAAATTCACTTGTCGACTTTGCTGGAGAAAGAACTAAATGGATTTTTTTTTTAAGTATAGTATTTTTAAGTATAGCAGTAGGAGGATGATAGCAACAGAATTTGTTTCTAGTCAACTGTGACGACGATTAGGAAGCTGATGAAGAGGGGTGATGGGTAAATGTCACACTCTGTTCTGATAACTTTATTTACTTGGAATAGCCAGAAATAAATAAATAATTTTTTAAAAAGACATGAAGCAGAAACAATATTGTAAAAAACTCAATAAAGACTTTAAGAAATGGTACATTAAAAAAAATGCTGATTAAAGTTATTCTGCATGCAATTATTTAACTGAGTTTGTCCAGAAGAAACCATCTATTCCCTCACAGTGTGATTTGCCATCAAACAAGAGTATTGGTAGATACACATTTCTCAAAGTCAAAGTAGTGAGTGGTTTTAATCCTTAGTCTGATTCTACCTGCCATTGACACTAACCCATACTTCTGTAGTAAGAGAAATGGTAGAATAACCTATCACCAATTTGGAAGTATTCATAAAAGAGGCAGTATCTTTTCTAGACTGGTTTTTACTCTAGCTGATCTAGAAAGCAGTGAAAGTGTTCGTTGTTCAGTTGTGTCCAACTCTTTGCAACCCCATGGACTGTAGCCCACCAGGCTCCTCTGTCCATGGAATTTCCCGGGCAAGAAGACTGGAATGGGTTGCCATTTCCTTCTTCAGGGGATCTTCCTGAATGAGGGTCTCCTGCATTGCAGGCAGATTCTTTACCATCTGAAGCACCAGGGAAGCCCCTAGCTGACCTAAGACGTCATATTTAGAGACCCTTGTATGCTTATTCATTCTTTTGTGAATGTTCATCAAGCATCTACTGTATCTAAGTTCTGGACCAGGCCTTGCTATGCATTGATACACAAAAGATACACAGTGCCTACCTTTGTGGAAGTCTAGTAGAGCTTAAACACTGTATCATAAGAATAAACATCGGTACAGTTGTTTCTGAACTCTGCCAGTCCCCAAATACCAGGGATTCACTGTGAAATGCCATCAAAAAGACTTCTGTGCTATATACTCCCAAGCTCTGCCTCCTGATCCTTTGAGTTTTTCCTCAAAGGAAAAATAAAGAGCTCCATTTGGTATCTGCCCTAGACCAATAATCCATTTACAGGCTCCTAAATTCACTTGTTGACTTTGCTGGAGAAAGAACTAAATGGATTTTTTTTTTAAGTATAGTATTTTTAAGTATAGCAGTAGGAGGATGATAGCAACAGAATTTGTTTCTAGTCAACTGTGACGAACGATTAGGAAGCTGATGAAGAGGGGTGATGGGTAAATGTCACACTCTGTTCTGATAACTTTATTTACTTGGAATAGCCAGAAATAAATAAATAATTTTTTAAAAAGACATGAAGCAGAAACAATATTGTAAAAAACTCAATAAAGACTTTAAGAAATGGTACATTAAAAAAAATGCTGATTAAAGTTATTCTGCATGCAATTATTTAACTGAGTTTGTCCAGAAGAAACCATCTATTCCCTCACAGTGTGATTTGCCATCAAACAAGAGTATTGGTAGATACACATTTCTCAAAGTCAAAGTAGTGAGTGGTTTTAATCCTTAGTCTGATTCTACCTGCCATTGACACTAACCCATACTTCTGTAGTAAGAGAAATGGTAGAATAACCTATCACCAATTTGGAAGTATTCATAAAAGAGGCAGTATCTTTTCTAGACTGGTTTTTACTCTAGCTGATCTAGAAAGCAGTGAAAGTGTTCGTTGTTCAGTTGTGTCCAACTCTTTGCAACCCCATGGACTGTAGCCCACCAGGCTCCTCTGTCCATGGGATTCTCCAGGCAAGAAGACTGGAATGGGTTGCCATTTCCTTCTTCAGGGGATCTTCCTGAATGAGGGTCTCCTGCATTGCAGGCAGATTCTTTACCATCTGAAGCACCAGGGAAGCCCCTAGCTGACCTAAGACGTCATATTTAGAGACCCTTGTATGCTTATTCATTCTTTTGTGAATGTTCATCAAGCATCTACTGTATCTAAGTTCTGGACCAGGCCTTGCTATGCATTGATACACAAAAGATACACAGTGCCTACCTTTGTGAGGTTTACAGTCTAGTAGAGAGACATTAAACACTGTATCATAAGAATAAACATCGCGGTACAGTTGGTGATAAGCACTATCTAGAAAAAGTACTTGGTGATGTAAGTGCCTAGTGAACTCAACAGATATAGTAGAGAAAAGGTTGTCTAAGAATGGAACAGGTAGGGGCTTGCCTGGTGGCTCAGCGGTAGAGTTTGCCTGCCAATGCAGGAGACACAGGTTGGATCTCTGATCCAGGAGGATCCCACACACTGCAGAGCAACTGGGCCCAGGAGCCACAACTATCGAGCCTGTGCTCTAGAGCCGCAGAGTTGCAGCTACTGAGCCCATGTGCCCCAACTACAGAAGCCTGTGTGTCCTGGAGCCCGAGTTCCACAACAAGAGAAGTCACCACAGCAAGAAGCCGGCTCACCTCCACTAGAGAGTAGCTCCTACTCCCTGTAACTAGAGAAGAGCCTGTGGCAGCAGTGAAAACCCAGAATAACCAAAAATAAATTAATTAATTTAAAAAAAGAAAATGGAACAGGTAAGATGAGAACCAAGAATTGTTACCTTGTCTACGATAAAACCAGTTTTGCAAACTATGTTGGCTATACCCTATTTTCAGCCCTTACCAATGAGAAAATATTTAGTGAGTTCTTTATATTTTTCACTCAACTGTCTCCCTTTGCCATGGAGAAGTTGCCTGCTTTCAGATGCCTCTCTCAGAAAATTCTGGCTTTCCACTGATTGATTTGATTGTTAAGGATCAAGCCCTGCCAGCACACAGACCCCGAGGGGTTGCTGAGGGACCTTCTCTTGGTTTCAGAAGAGCAGGAGGTACGCAGGGCTGGTCTCTGTGGGCACCAGAGTCCCCTTCTGCTTCTAAGGGTTGCCGAGATTTCTCCAGAGTGTAAGCTTCACTAAGAATTAGGAGGTTTATTATAAAACGCTGCTCCTCTCACCTCCATACGTGGTTGCTGTGGTATGTCTGCTGTTCCCTGGATTTCCATTGCAGTGACTTTCCAGGTTTTTAATACTTAGAAAGTTTTTCTTTTTCAAACAATCTTATTTTTTAAAAGAGATTTCTTTATTATTTTTTTGGGCTGCTCCACAAGACATGTGGGATCTTAATTTCCCCACTAGGGATGGAAGCCGTGCCTCCCAGGTGGTGCAGTGGTAAAGAATCCACCTACCAATGCAGGAGACGTGGGTTCAATCCCTGGGTCTGGAAGATCCCCTGTAGAAGGAAATGGCAACCCACTCCAGTGTTCTTGCCTGGAGAATCCCATAAACAGAGGAGCCTGGTGGGCCACGGTCCATGGGGTTGCAAAGAGTCAGTCAAGACTGAGCACCTACGCATTGAAAGGTAAACTTTGACCCACTGGGTCTCTGGAGAAGCCCTAGCACTTAGAAAGTTTTGAGAAAAAGACTGTGATTTGTGACCCAGCTTGGAAACCACAGGTGTGGGAATTCAAGGTGAATCTATGGGAAGCAAAATCCCTGGCTCCCTAGTGAGGCACATCTGAATTTGAATCCCAGCTCTTGCTCAACTTAACAAAGCAGAGCCTGTTTCTCAGCTACAGAATAGAAACGGTCACACTGACCTTCATGGAACTGTGAGTACTGGAAATTGTGGATATTGGCTGCTTCCTAGAGTGCCTGGCATGAAGTATGCATTCCGCCGAAGAAGCAATTATTCGTAAGATCACTTTTGGCTCCCGAATCATTCTGTTATGTATTATACCTCATCGGTTCCCAGAATATTTAAGAACCACCAAGGGTTACAGGGGTGTAAATAAGATGGCCCATGAACTTTTCCAAACCGATCTTTATCCTTTAGGTTGACTTTGTTCATCTAGATCTGCCCACTGGCATTAAGACCGTCTGTCTCATTCACAGAGGGGTCCCCAGCCCCTAGGACAATGACGCGCCATACTCAATAAATGTTTCTTGAATGAATGAGCCTCATCTTACTTTTCCCCACTCCCTTTCAGAGGCCGCAAGAAGAGAAATACCCTGTGGGACCATGGTTGTTGGCGTTGTTCGTGTTTGTTGTCTGCGGCTCAGGTATGGGTTCCCCTGTCCTTCTATCCCACGGTCACCTCTGTCCCATAAAAACATATGTTTTATCCACAAGGTAAACACACCGAAAATATATTGGTCTGGGATTTGAGTTCATCGCTGCCTGAAGCCTTCATCTTAATGGGTTTTGATATTGTTTTCATTCCAGCAAACCAAATAGGAACAGAGACAGAACTGATACATTATCAACTCATAATCATAAAATGATTACACTGAGCCATTAACTTGGCTGGCTATACATCAGAGTTCAGTTAAAGCTTTCTCTGAAGACCTAACCTAAAAAAGGGCATTTGGAACAGAAAGTGGAGCACCTGTCAGGCTGAGATAAATCTACGTTCCAGAGAGAGGGAGAGGCCTTCTGCCTGTAGAGAAGCTCTGCAGAACTGCTGGGGAGAAGGCAGCCTTGGACCTGAGCCTTAGGGTACAGTTGTCTGAGGCTAGAAGGTGGCAAGTTCAAAGGGTTTTATTTGCACTCACATTCCAACCCAGAGCTTCCCCGGAAGCTCAGGGGTAAAGAATCCACCCTGCAGTGCAGGAGACACAGGTTCAATCCCTGGGTGGGGAAGATCCCCTGGAGGAGAAAATGACCGCCCACACCAGTATTCCTGCCTGGGAGATCCCATGGACAGAGAAACCTGGCGGGCTAGTCCATGAGGTCGCAAAGAATCAGGTACAACTGAAGCGACTATGCATGCATGCACACATAAAGCTTCATGAACATGTCTATTTTAATTTCATTGTTGGCTATAAGCCATTTCTCTACAGAGTAGCCATAAAGTCTGGAAGCATAGAAGAACATCTGTAATAAATGGCTTACTGATATTATGTAATTGTGCACCATACGGTTAGTGACATTACATGATGTATTCAGTGTGTTGCCCTGTATTAGCAACGCATAGTGCAGTGCACTGTGAAAAACTGCAACAAATAGGGTGTGTCCATGCAGCATTTCCCTCAGTGCCTGCTAGTCATCTCTGACCCATTGCCTCACATGACCTGCCTCTGATTTTCTCCCCAAAACAAAACATGCCAAAAAAAAAAGGAAAAACACATGCTGTTAGCATGCCACAGAAAAATCAAGAAGAAAAATTCATGTATATAAAAGGTTATCTATGTTTTCAGGTTTTATGGCCAACCATCGATCTTGAACCTTGAGCCTTTTATCTAATTATCTTTCTCTCCCGGCTTTATGGTTTCTTGAAAATACATTATTCCTCCAAGTCACTGATAAAAGTCTGGCCTTGGCGAAGCCCAGAGAACACGATTAGCGACAACTTCCCACAGGTTGACTTGGAACCTCTCAGCAAAACTCCTGCAAGCAGTCCCAGTTGGTCTTGAGGGCCGCCAGCGTGCCTGGCCCTGGGCAGGCTCTGGGAACAGAAGCTCCTTCGGGAGGCAGCAGGTCCTGGGGAGGCAGATAAGGAAGCCGGCCGTTGTAGCCCTGGGGACGAGCACTTTGATAGCACAGCGCCCAGGGGGCTTGGCGAGCAAGGATAAGGGACTGTCGGAGTCCCTTCGGGCTGCTTTAGCAAAACGTAGATGGGGTGGCTTAAAAACAGCAAAAATTGATTGCTCATGATTCAGGAGGCTGGAAGTCAGATTTGGGTGCCTACATAGTCAGGAAAATAATATATTTTCAAGAAACCAAGCAACTAAGAGGGCCCCCTGCCCAATCACAGGCATCCTCCTATATCCTCACATGGCAGAAAAGCCTTGGGAGATCAGTGGGGACTCCTTTATAAAAGCGCTGATCCCACGTATGGAGCTTCCCTGCTGGCTCCGTGATCAACAGCCCACCTGCCCAAGCAGGAGACCCAACTTCGATGCCTGGGTCAGGAAAACTCCCTAGAGGAGGGCATGGCAGCCCACTCCAGTCTTCTTGCCTGGAGAATCCCATGGTCAGAGGAGCCTGGTGGGCTGCCGTCCACGGAGGTCTCCAAAGAGACGGCCATGACTTCGCAACTAAACAAAACAACGAATCCCATGTGTGAGCCCTCCGCCCTCAGGACCGAGACCCCTCCTCAATCCCTGCCTTCTGCCACCATCATGTTGGGTGCTAGTATTCCAACACGGGGATCCGACTGCGGTGGAGCTTCTAAATCATACTGAGCCGAAGAGAGTATTTCCCCAGAGGAGCTGCTGTCTGAGCTGAGTTTTGAGGGGCAAAAAGCCAGACAAAGGGCAGGTTATTCCACATGAGGGAGCACTATGTGACAAAGGCCTAAGATAATACACCGGGCTCAAGAACGGCCAAAACCTAGTCCCAGGAATCTGTGGGCCTCAGTTATCATACAGCCCATGTTGTCAGGAACTAAATAGAATACAGGCTTGGGGTTTTTTGTCTTTTTTAGGCTTCAAGTTACACAGTGACTGGAGCCCTGTCTGGTCTGTGCCCTTAGGTGGCAAGTGGGCGTGCTTAGTCAGGTCTGACTCTTTGCGACCGCATGGACTGTGGCCCACCAGGCTGTTTTATCCATGGGATTCTCCAGGCGAGAAGACTGGCGTGGGTTGCCATTTCTTCTTCCCGAGGATCTTCCCCACCCAGGGATCGAACCCTCGTCTCCTCTGTCTCCTGCATGGCAAGCCCATTCTTTGCCTGCGAGCCAGCAGGGACACCGTGGAAAGCAGGGGCAAGCCAGTAAGTGATTTAATCTGGCTTACTTTTCTCCAGCCTGTCGAGTTCTCAACACCCATCTTTTTCAAAGGGATTAAAAGGCTTCTTTAAACTACATCTTAGTTAAAATTTGGCCAGGCATAGTAAGCACTATAGCTCCTTCTTGGTGACATCGGGGTATTTGCTGGCAGTAATCTTTGGAACCCGTGATCAACAGCCCACACTGCCCAATGGGGACTCCTTTATAAAAGCGCTGACCCACGTATGGAGCTTCCTGCTGGCTCCGTGATCAACAGCCCACCTGCCCAAGCAGGAGACCCAACTTCGATGCCTGGGTCAGGAAAACTCCCTAGAGGAGGGCATGGCAGCCCACTCCAGTCTTCTTGCCTGGAGAATCCCATGGTCAGAGGAGCCTGGTGGGCTGCCGTCCACGGAGGTCTCCAAAGAGACGGCCATGACTTCGCAACTAAACAAAACAACGAATCCCATGTGTGAGCCCTCCGCCCTCAGGACCGAGACCCCTCCTCAATCCCTGCCTTCTGCCACCATCATGTTGGGTGCTAGTATTCCAACACGGGGATCCGACTGCGGTGGAGCTTCTAAATCATACTGAGCCGAAGAGAGTATTTCCCCAGAGGAGCTGCTGTCTGAGCTGAGTTTTGAGGGGCAAAAAGCCAGACAAAGGGCAGGTTATTCCACATGAGGGAGCACTATGTGACAAAGGCCTAAGATAATACACCGGGCTCAAGAACGGCCAAAACCTAGTCCCAGGAATCTGTGGGCCTCAGTTATCATACAGCCCATGTTGTCAGGAACTAAATAGAATACAGGCTTGGGGTTTTTTGTCTTTTTTAGGCTTCAAGTTACACAGTGACTGGAGCCCTGTCTGGTCTGTGCCCTTAGGTGGCAAGTGGGCGTGCTTAGTCAGGTCTGACTCTTTGCGACCGCATGGACTGTGGCCCACCAGGCTGTTTTATCCATGGGATTCTCCAGGCGAGAAGACTGGCGTGGGTTGCCATTTCTTCTTCCCGAGGATCTTCCCCACCCAGGGATCGAACCCTCGTCTCCTCTGTCTCCTGCATGGCAAGCCCATTCTTTGCCTGCGGAGCCAGCAGGGACACCGTGGAAAGCAGGGGGCAAGCCAGTAAGTGATTTAATCTGGCTTACTTTTCTCCAGCCTGTGCGAGTTCTCAACACCCATCTTTTTCAAAGGGATTAAAAGGCTTCTTTAAACTACATCTTAGTTAAAATTTGGCCAGGCATAGTAAGCACTATAGCTCCTTCTTGGTGACATCGGGGTATTTGCTGGCAGTAATCTTTTGGAACCCTCCGCATCTCCATTCGTTTTTCCAGGGATCAAGTACATTGTCTCTCCTATCCTGTCTGTCGATTTGTCCAGGGGCCTGGAACGGGAGCCTGAGGGGCCTGGGAAGTTGGACGTAAAAGAGGACACACCGCTCATGGCGTGCCGTGTCCCTGCCTGCATGCCCGGGGCCCTTCTAAGGACGCCTCTTTATGTTTAATTTTTAAAGTTGTATGGCCACATCACACCATATGCAAGATCTCAGTTCCCCGACCAGGGATCGAACCTGCATCCTGTGAATTGAAAGCCCGGAGTCTTAACCATGGACTGCCAGGGAAGTCCCATGAGGATCTTCTCTACATCTTTCTAGTTAAGACCACTGGTTTCCATGGAGAGGCCAGACAGCAAATAGGCACTTGGGTCATCTTCACTTTATTCTCCATTAACATGCAATGAACCTCCTCCCTTTTTTTATAACTAAAAATAATGTCCCTTTTAAAATTTTCTTTTCTTTTGAAAGTTTTTTTTTTTTTTTTTTTTCTTTTTTGGCCAACGTTAGCTTTTTTCTTTTTTTTTCTTCAACCTTCATCTCGGGCCCAAGCATGGTTCTCACAGAAATGTGTCACTCTTCCCAGTTCGTCCTTGGTGCTGTATCTTTCCTTCTGTCTTCCTCTATATCATTTTCTAAACCCAACATGTCACGAAAACCACAATAGCTCCTTCAGCTCTGTCCCCATGGCCACTGCTGTGGGATTCATCAGGATCCAGTTCCTCTTGCGGGTCCTACCTTCTCCCCAAGTTCCTCCCTTTCTAGAGGTGCGGGCCATAGGCTCCTGCCTGTCCTTTTGCTCTCTCAGTGATTTTTTTGAAGTAGAGTTGACTTACAACCTTGTGTTAATTTCTGCCATACAGCTAAGTGATGCAGTGATCTACCTACTTTTTGTCTATGTTTAAAAGAATTCAGGAGGGGGCCATATGTATATCTATGACTGATTCATGTAGATGTATGGCAGAAACCATCACAATATTGTAAAGTAATTCTCCTCCAATTAAAAATTTCAAATCAAAAAAAAAGAATGCGGGGGATTCCCTGGTAGAGAGTCCGCCTTGTAGCGACAGGAGCACCGGTTTGATCCCGCATGCGGCAGAGCGGCTGGACTGGTGTGTCCAGTTATGAGCCAGCGCTCTGGAGCACATGCGCCCAGAGCCTGTGCTCAGCAATGAGAAGCCACTGCAATGGGAGGCCCACACAGACCAAAGAGTAAAATGGATGAAACTAAATAAATAAAAAATCAATAAAAAGAGGCCCAAATTAAAAAAAAAAAAAAGAATGCGATGTCATCAAATCTAGCCCTCCCCTTTATCAGTTCCTTTGTGTCCTTTACCTCCTGAGCCTACTCAGGGCCTGCATGACTGAAGCCCGTCATCACGGCTCTCTCTTGCCTCTGTTCAGTTTTTTAGCACAAAGTAAGAAAGACCCATCACATCTGCCATCCTGCTGCCCCTCTGTGATGTGCATAGCGGCACCCTGACCTCCACTCGGCCTGTCACACTCAGGCAAAATACACTGGAGTTTCCGGTGGGATTTCCATACCTCTGCAGACATGCCCCCTTCCTGTCCCTGTCCATTGAACAGAATAAACCATAGGCTAGGCTTCAGTTCCATGCCCCCAAGTCCAGGGATACTGATGAGGTCATTCATGTAATTAGTTAGATTTCTCTTTTGTAGATTTCTCTTTTTGGCTACACAGGCTCTTCATTGCAGCACATAGCCGTGGCACGAGCGCTCAGCAGCTGCAAGGGCTGAGTTGCCCTGAAGTATGGGGGACCTGAGTTCCCTGACTAGGTGTCCTAGTCCCCTACAGTGGAAGGCACATTCTTAACCACTGGACCACCAGGGAAGTCCCTAGATCTTTATACAGACAGGAAAAATATGATCCGATTCTCTTGCTTTCATTAACCTTATTCTGTTAAGGCGCTGTTCTAATTGATGGTTGGGAAAAGCACTGTTTGTAGGAATAATGTCACATAGAAAACAAACTTATGGTTACCAAAGAGGGAAAGGGGGAGGAATAAATTAAGAATTTCAGATTAATAGATACTACTATACATAAAATAAACAACAAAGAGCTATTGTATAGCACAGAGAACTGTATTCAGTATCTTTGTAATAACCTATAATGGAAAATAATCTGAAAAAGAATACACACATACACACACACACACACATACACATGTTTGTGTTGGCTTGCCAGGAGGCACTAGTGGTAAAGAACCTGCCCGCCAGTGCAAGAGACATAGAGACGTGGGTCGATCCCTGTGTTGGGAAGATCCCCTGGAGGAGGGCATGGCAACCCCTATTCTGAAACATAAGAGACATGGGTTCGATTCCTGGGTTGGAAAGATCCCCTGGACGAGGGCATGGCAACCCCTATTCTTTTTTTTTTTTTTGAATTTTGGCCTCTTTTATTGATTTATTTATTTATTTATTTTCATTCATTTCTATTCTTTGGCCTGTGTGGGCCTCCCACTGCAGTGGCCTCTCTCAACACAGAGCACCAGCTCTGGGCACATGCGCTCCAGAGCACTGGCTCGTAATTGGACACACTGGTCCGGCGGCTCCACAGCACGTGGGATCTTCCTGGGCCAGGGATCGAACTGGTGCCTCTTGCGCTGCAAGGCGGCCTCTCTATCCACTGGACCACCAAGAAAGCCCCCATTCCAGCATTCTTGCCTGGAAAATCACAGGGACAGAGGAGGCTGGGGGGCTACAGTCCATGGGGTTGCAGAGAGTTGGACACAACTGAAGTGACTACACACATATATATATTTATGTGTTTATATCACTGAATATATCATATATATATGTGTATATCACTGAATCACTTTGTTGCACACCTGAAATGTAAATCAACTGTACTTCAATTTGAAAAATCACAGAAATACTCTCAGTGTACCAGGGTCAATAGGGCCTCGGGTCCGGCGAGTCATAAGGAATGCCTGTTTTATCTGTTTTCCCAGTATCTTCTGGGAAAGCCTGAAGATTGGTAACAATGTTGACTCTTGGGTGGCTGCTCGCTTGTGGGTCCCCCTTACTCCATTTTCTGTGGGAAAACAAGTTAACCAACCTCCAGGAGGTTCCGGGACCGCTTTATCATGGGAGTGACGTTCACAGCGGACCCTCGACCCCTCCCTTGTTGGCTTCTTTCCCGTGGCCTCCCTCCTCCACACACACTTCTCATGCCAGTGGTGCCGGGGCCGAGGGCCAAGTGACAAAAAGGGCGGAAGAGGAGCGAGGCCAGCAGCGAGGACGCAGATCACAAGCACCCAGAGACCCCGGGCGCAAAAAACTACATGCCCAGAAAATGCCCACCCTCAAGCAGAGAGGCCCCCGGGTTCCCGGTCCAGCCTGGGTCCGTGGTTGGAAGCAGTCAGAGGACAGTCTCTAAATCCTAAACACACCTTACCTCCGAGGGAGGAAACCTCCACTTTGCAGGGTTGCAAAGGCCTCGTAAGCGAAGATGCTCCTTTGAAAACAGACCAACTGGCATGACTGCCTAAGAGGCTTCAGAGGGCAGGCTCGCTTGGGGCTCTCCCGGATGCGGGTTCAGAGCCTGGACTCGCTTGATATCCGCTGAGTAACCTTGGGAAAGGTCATCACTCTCTCTGTGTTGATTTCCCTATGGATTAAACAGGGGAGATGGTCCAGGCACTGCATGGCTCCAGGGCCACACCAGCTGGCCCGCAGCGTGCTTGAAACCTGCAGCTTGAGCCTTCCCACCTCTGTCCCCATCCCCCTCAGGGTGGTGGCACCTTGGAGGGGACTGGTCATCCAGGGCGCTTTAGGGTCCCCTCGCCCACCCCCGTCCTCCCAGGCTGTGCCTTCACTGCGCAGGCGCAGCACTCGGACTGAGCCTTCCAGAGAGGCGTAGGCCCCGCCTCTTCGCTTCAAGGAGGAGGGGGCGCCGTCTTGGGGATAACCCCCCTGCTGTGTGAGACTGTGTCCCACGATAAAGCATCCAAACCTTTCAGACAGCCAGGCAGGAAAGAGTAAGCACCCACAGGCAGACTGAGAAATCAGTGAATAGGAGTTTGTCCTTTAAAGTTGAAATTCAGAAGTAGCCTGTAAGTTTCATTTCCTCCCGTGCGTGCTCAGTCGTGCAGGGGTATGCAGCTCTTCGCGAGCCCCCGGATGTGGCCCACCAGGCTCCTCCGTCTGTGGGATTTCCCAGGCAGGAATACTGGAGTGGGTTACATTCCCCCTGCAGGGCATCTTCCTGACCCTGGGTGTTTATTCCCTTAAAGCAACCCAAATACACCATTGTTTTGCTGTTAAGAAAAGTTTTCTTTGTGAGATACAAAAGCTTGGGGGGACAATGTGTTCTTTTGAGACACGCAATTGTCCAGATAGGACATTTCAGGGCCACATCTTACTTTGTTTGGTTTAGTTTGGGAATTAGCCTTACTATTGTTAGTATTACATACTTTCCATCAGAAATCTAAAATCTGTCTCTTAGATCTCTCTTCTGGGCCCCACCAGATGGCCCTATTCCAAACAGGCCAGAAACTTTTCTTGTTCAGATCTTGACCAGGGATTTTTCCTTGGGCTGTTTAGACCGGTGGCATTTGTCTTTATTTGATCTCCTGCCACCCCAGATGGACACTGAAGCCCCAAAGCTTTAAACACCTCTCTCTTAGAGACTCGGCCTTTTTTTCTCTCCCATTTTTATAAAAAGCATTATCTTCCGTGTCTGCAGGCCTTGGGTCTACGTTCCAGATAAGCAGCTCTTCCTGACTCTTATCCCCCGGTCTCAAAACCCTGGCTCTTTAGAGATCTGTCTGATGGCTTGTGAAGAGCACTTGTCTTTATCTTGAGACTCGGAGAGACAAGCGTCACCCGGGAAGTCCCTCACGGAGGCGGCAGACATGCCGTAGAACAGATCCACCCAGGGCTATCTGCGCCAGACACTTTCTGTCTGTGGGCGCTTCCCCGGACCCCCGAGGAAGCCCGTCCGCCGTGTGTGCCCACAGCCCTCGGCCCCAGATCCTCCTCCCCCTTTTGCTTTGGCTCTTTCAAGAGCCTCATGGAGAAGGCTTCCGAAGCCACCCCCAGAGCTCCATGGGAAGCGTGCTGCAGGGAATCCATAACACCTGACCTCAACACAGCCAGGGGTGGCCAGCCCCGGCCCCCATGTGCACAGGCTGACGGTCTTCAGCGTATTTTAAATAGGCTTTTGTGTACGAGTTCCACACACCTTTTGTTACGTTTAGGTCTAAGCACTTCCATGTTTGATGCTGTTGTACATGGGATTGTGTCCTTTCTTGCTTGCCTGCTTTCTTTCTCTGGCTGTGTCGGGTCTCCCTTACATCCTTCGGGATTTTTCATGGTGGCGCATGGGTGCCGTTGGTGTGGCACACGGGCTGAGCTGCCCTGCAGCGCCTGGGACCTTAGCTTCTTGACCAGGGATCAAACCATGTCCCCTGCACTGCAAGGCAGATTCTCAGCCACTGGACCACTAGGCCAGTCCCTGTCCTCAGCATTTTTAACTTTCCTCTTGGACTAGAAGTTTCACCTGGACTCAGGGAAATTGGGTGTTTTTCCTCACATGCTAGTTGACTGGACGGCATGGTAGTTCAGTCACTGCCTACGTGTTTCGCGGACCCTGTGGTGTCGGTCACCGGTCTGGAGCCCTGGCGCGTCCCTGGACGTGGAACCTCCTCACCGAGGTGCCAGCCAGGTCGGTGAAGCTGCCACGGCGTCCCCAGGGCTTTGACACCCAGAAGGAAACTCACACACCAGCCGGGCCCCACGTCCCTGCCCCAGACGGATTCTCCCTCATCTGTCCCTCATTTCAATGTCGTTTCTATCTCTCTCTGGCTGAACCTGATACTCCATTCCTAATTAGAGATGATGCGGTTTAGTGGTTCCTGAAGCCTCGTTTTCTTGAAACAGATGAGTTTATATTCCCCATCAAAGGGAACCTCAAAGGTAATAGGGTTACCAGTGACTTATTTCCTTCCGGGAAGTCCCTCACGGAGGCGGCAGACATGCCGAGAACAGATCCACCCAGGGCTATCTGCGCCAGACACTTTCTGTCTGTGGGCGCTTCCCCGGACCCCCGAGGAAGCCCGTCCGCCGTGTGTGCCCACAGCCCTCTGCCCCAGATCCTCCTCCCCCTTTTGCTTTGGCTCTTTCAAGAGCCTCATGGAGAAGGCTTCCAAGCCACCCCCAGAGCTCCATGGGAAGCGTGCTGCAGGGAATCCATAACACCTGACCTCAACACAGCCAGGGGTGGCCAGCCCCGGCCCCCATGTGCACAGGCTGACGGTCTTCAGCGTATTTTAAATAGGCTTTTGTGTACGAGTTCCACACACCTTTTGTTACGTTTAGGTCTAAGCACTTCCATGTTTGATGCTGTTGTACATGGGATTGTGTCCTTTCTTGCTTGCCTGCTTTCTTTCTCTGGCTGTGTCGGGTCTCCCTTACATCCTTCGGGATTTTTCATGGTGGCGCATGGGTGCCGTTGGTGTGGCACACGGGCTGAGCTGCCCTGCAGCGCCTGGGACCTTAGCTTCTTGACCAGGGATCAAACCATGTCCCCTGCACTGCAAGGCAGATTCTCAGCCACTGGACCACTAGGCCAGTCCCTGTCCTCAGCATTTTTAACTTTCCTCTTGGACTAGAAGTTTCACCTGGACTCAGGGAAATTGGGTGTTTTTCCTCACATGCTAGTTGACTGGACGGCATGGTAGTTCAGTCACTGCCTACGTGTTTCGCGGACCCTGTGGTGTCGGTCACCGGTCTGGAGCCCTGGCGCGTCCCTGGACGTGGAACCTCCTCACCGAGGTGCCAGCCAGGTCGGTGAAGCTGCCACGGCGTCCCCAGGGCTTTGACACCCAGAAGGAAACTCACACACCAGCCGGGCCCCACGTCCCTGCCCCAGACGGATTCTCCCTCATCTGTCCCTCATTTCAATGTCGTTTCTATCTCTCTCTGGCTGAACCTGATACTCCATTCCTAATTAGAGATGATGCGCGGTTTAGTGGTTCCTGAAGCCTCGTTTTCTTGAAACAGATGAGTTTATATTCCCCATCAAAGGGGAACCTCAAAGGTAATAGGGTTACCAGTGACTTATTTCCTTCCTCATTTTCTGTATTGTCTCATTTTGTCAATGAGCATATATTGCTTGCATAATCAGGAAAAAAAGAAGGGTATTTTGAGAACAATGTCTCGACTCTTGGTTTTAGGCTTTTCTTTTTTTTTTTTAAGCAGTAGACCTTTTTGTTCAAATCTTAGAGGCAAACAAAAACTGTTCTGGTTGAAGTAGGATCTGGTGTGTGTGTGTGTGTGTGTAGATATTTTTCGTGTGTGTCCATGTGGCTTAGGTATCTCTGTGTATTTGCATGTGTGTATTTGCATACATGTATTCACGTGTGTTTGTGTGTCCCTATGTGTGTGTGTGTCTGTATTTGCATACGTGCGCTTGTGTGTCTGTCTTTGTGTGTTTTGTGTGTGTCCTTGGTGTTTATGTGTCTCTGTGCATTTGCATACATGTGTTTTGTGTGTGTGTGTCGGGGAGTACCTCCTGTGTTGCTGGATATCCTGATTTTTTTCATCCCCAGAAGGGAATGCACATCTGGACGCTCTGTGCCCATCAGATAGGAGGCTGTGGTGTGGCCCAGCGTTGGCCTCTGCGATCACAGAGTTAGCACTTTTCCCACCAGGCCTGCACAGTCCGCTGCGGGTAGCTCGCTGTGTCTGGGCAGGGACGTTCTCTTTGTCGGGCAGTTCACAGTCTGTGCTCTCCTCCTGCCTCCTGCAGGCACGCTGCCTGCTGGGGGGACGGGGGAGAGAGAACGTGTCACGGGCAGGACCGTTTTCTCAGGACATCCCATTCAGAACAGATGGGAAGAGGGATTCCCTGAGATGTCGGTTCTTGGCTGGGCTTGGAGGCCTCATGTCCTCCCAGCCTCGTGTCAGGTGTTCCAGCCGCCTCCTTTTATGGGTGCACTGAAGGCCTCTCCATGTCTGGAAGGGCCTGCGCCCCTTGCCCTCACTGGGACTGGCTGTTTTCTTAAGGAGTGAAAGAACTAAGGCCCGCGTGTGCCGGCTCCAGGGCCAGCAGCCTGTTTGGGCTGGAAACCCAGCTCTGCCGTCTACGAGCTCTGTGGCCTTGCCCAGGCTCCTCACGCCCACGCTCCTGCTCACGCTCAGCCTCAGGTCTCCCGAGGTTAAAAGCAATAGGATCCTATCTGAAAACTCCTAGGATCCTCCTGAAAATGAATCCTAAGGATTAAGTGAGACAGTGGATGCCACAAGTTTAGTGGAATCCTGGTAATGGTTTTGCGAATGGTGTTATTTTCATTGTGATGATGTCCTTATTCACGCTGTGTCCCTACCTCTCAACCCTCCTGGCAAGGCTCCAGATGCTCCTGAGAAAGGCAATGTGTTGACTTCTGTGATGGTGAGGAAACCTGAAGTGGGGGAGCACACCTCTGAGATCCTGGGGAGAGCAGCAGGAACCCAGCTCCCGCCTGGACAGCTAGAGGGCAAGGTTTGCTGGCCAGAGGGCAGCGGTGTCACTTCTGCAGGGCAGCTAGAACCTCTTCTCACCTTCTAGAAAGATCTCTCTAAAGACTAGCCTGTGGGGTGAGGAGGATCTATCAGAAATTCTAATCGAGTATTTCCCATCATGCCAGGCCCTCCGTTATATGTTCTCTTCTTATCACACAGTCCCTACAGAGAAGCTACGGTGCTCATTTTTCCCAATCACAGAACAGGCCCATAGAGGAAATCCCACCCCCAGATAGGAGGCTGTGGTGTGGCCCAGCGTTGGCCTCTGCGATCACAGAGTTAGCACTTTTCCCACCAGGCCTGCACAGTCCGCTGCGGGTAGCTCGCTGTGTCTGGGCAGGGACGTTCTCTTTGTCGGGCAGTTCACAGTCTGTGCTCTCCTCCTGCCTCCTGCAGGCACGCTGCCTGCTGGGGGGACGGGGGAGAGAGAACGTGTCACGGGCAGGACCGTTTTCTCAGGACATCCCATTCAGAACAGATGGGAAGAGGGATTCCCTGAGATGTCGGTTCTTGGCTGGGCTTGGAGGCCTCATGTCCTCCCAGCCTCGTGTCAGGTGTTCCAGCCGCCTCCTTTTATGGGTGCACTGAAGGCCTCTCCATGTCTGGAAGGGCCTGCGCCCCTTGCCCTCACTGGGACTGGCTGTTTTCTTAAGGAGTGAAAGAACTAAGGCCGCGTGTGCCGGCTCCAGGGCCAGCAGCCTGTTTGGGCTGGAAACCCAGCTCTGCCGTCTACGAGCTCTGTGGCCTTGCCCAGGCTCCTCACGCCCACGCTCCTGCTCACGCTCAGCCTCAGGTCTCCCGAGGTTAAAAGCAATAGGATCCTATCTGAAAACTCCTAGGATCCTCCTGAAAATGAATCCTAAGGATTAAGTGAGACAGTGGATGCCACAAGTTTAGTGGAATCCTGGTAATGGTTTTGCGAATGGTGTTATTTTCATTGTGATGATGTCCTTATTCACGCTGTGTCCCTACCTCTCAACCCTCCTGGCAAGGCTCCAGATGCTCCTGAGAAAGGCAATGTGTTGACTTCTGTGATGGTGAGGAAACCTGAAGTGGGGGAGCACACCTCTGAGATCCTGGGGAGAGCAGCAGGAACCCAGCTCCCGCCTGGACAGCTAGAGGGCAAGGTTTGCTGGCCAGAGGGCAGCGGTGTCACTTCTGCAGGGGCAGCTAGAACCTCTTCTCACCTTCTAGAAAGATCTCTCTAAAGACTAGCCTGTGGGGTGAGGAGGATCTATCAGACAACAATGTTGGCTACCATGTCTTGAGTATTTCCCATCATGCCAGGCCCTCCGTTTATATGTTCTCTTCTTATCACACAGTCCCTACAGAGAAGCTACGGTGCTCATTTTTCCCAATCACAGAACAGGCCCATAGAGGAAATCAGCCAGCATTCCATAGCTAAAAGGGAGGTTGTGCCTAAACCGAAACTCCAAAGCCATCTGCTTTCAAACACCCTGCATCCTTCTCTCTTACCATTTTCCCAAAACTACTATGGAGCAGAAGTTCTCCACCAACTTCAGGCATTGAGCCTATGACTGGGCATTGAAAAGAATTCCTATTCAAACATCTGCTACTTTCCCTGCCAGAAAAGGTGCGCTGTCCAGAGGTTCTGAACGGACGTCCTTTCTGGGTCTGCTCGTAGGTGGCTGAAACCCCGCCCCAGCCTTGGGCTGCTTCTTGACCGGGCCCCTGGGCTCCTGTCTCACCTTGCTATTTCCCTGGACAGTGGCTCCAGGAGAGACTTGAATCCACCATGTTTGCAGGTCGACCACATAAGCACTGGCCTTTCCTGGAGCCTGCCTGAACTCTCTTGAAACTGTGACACCCAGAGGGGGTCCCAGCCCCGGGCCTGGAGAGTGGGATGCTTGAGGAGCCGAGCAGCCCTGGACAGAGCCTTCTGTTTCACCACAAAGGACAACTTGAGGACATGCGTCTGCTCAGGAGCGCCTGCCTCAGGAGGTGAGATGCACAGTCTGGAAAGAGACGTCCCATCCGCCACTGGCTCCCTCAAGGTGACCTGTGACCTCCTTTGTCATGCGCTTCCTCCTTCCCTCCGGGTTTCTGTATGAGTTCCTTCCCAGAAGAGGGTTTCTACTGTCTGCCCTCTTACTGTGGAGAGCAAGAGTCCCATGCTTTGCTAATATGGTCCTTTCTTTTAACATCATCCTCCTCGCTTCCCTCTCTGTCCCCTCCTCTCCATCTCTGGAGAAGCCCCTGGAAAAGGGCATCTTGCCTTTGACTTTCTTTGCACTGATTGTTTCAAAGAGGTTAAGGACCCACCTTGCAGTGGCTTGTCTTTTAACATTTCTGCTTGTCTTCCTCGGGGCCCATCCTTTTCCTGTTGGTGCTTTTATTTTCTAAATCTTTTCAATGAAAAAATAATACAAATTGGGTGATTTCTCACGTTGCCTTATCCTTCTCAAGGGGATTTCTCTGGCCTCTCTTGATCTCTCGTCTCAGCAACTCCCTTGATCTCTCTTATTGTCGATCACTTACTTTCAGTTAATACCATTTTCGGAGGCCCCCACTGTCTGGCCAGGTTCCAGCTTTCCGACAGTCTCCCAGGGGATCCGTTTGTGTCACGCCTGTGTCCTTGGGCTCTCACGGTTAGCTGGGGCCACTCAGTCCCTAGAAAGGAGTGGGTTGGACTGGCAGAGTCCCCGACCATAGGGGTTTCTGTTCTTGACCTGAGACTTGAGTTCCCCTCAAGGACTGAGTTCTTGGACCAATTGAGTCTCAAGGTCTCCATTTGAAGCTGATCCTTTTGGTGGGCAGGTAACCAACTGACGATTTTAAATGGGTTTTCCTCCATGCTGTTTGCAATTTTTCATCTTTCAGTCCTTCAGTAAATTTGTGGCCTGGTGCTGAGCTTAGACCCAGGGGTAGATCTGGGAACAAAATCACCCGTGCTCTCCTAGAGTTTGTGTTCTAGTGGTGAAGAAAGGTGAGTCCGTAAAATAATTATGCTGGAACATGTCAAATTTCCACCATGAATATGTTTGAAGGGGAAGCATGTGGGGCTGTGAAAGGATGTACTGGCACACCTCAGAGAGATTTGCAGGCTCAGGTCCAGGCCACTACAATTGAATGAATGTATCAATGAAGCACAAGTCACATGACGTTTTTTGGTGTCCCGATGCACCTGAAAGTTACGTTAGCACTATACTGTAGTCTCTTAAGCATCCAATGACATTATGTCTAAAAGAACAAAGTATACATACCTTAATTAAAAAATGCTTTATTGGGCTTCTCCTGGTGGTCCAGTGGGTAAGGACTCCGCCTTGCAGTGCAAGGGGCACTGGTTCGATCCCTGGCCTGGGAAGATTCTCCGGATTCCAGTGGGTAAGGCTTTTTTTGCGAAAAACCCACCTTGCAGTGGCTTGTCTTTTAACATTTCTGCTTGTCTTCCTCGGGGCCCATCCTTTTCCTGTTGGTGCTTTTATTTTCTAAATCTTTTCAATGAAAAAATAATACAAATTGGGTGATTTCTCACGTTGCCTTATCCTTCTCAAGGGGATTTCTCTGGCCTCTCTTGATCTCTCGTCTCAGCAACTCCCTTGATCTCTCTTATTGTCGATCACTTACTTTCAGTTAATACCATTTTCGGAGGCCCCCACTGTCTGGCCAGGTTCCAGCTTTCCGACAGTCTCCCAGGGGATCCGTTTGTGTCACGCCTGTGTCCTTGGGCTCTCACGGTTAGCTGGGGCCACTCAGTCCCTAGAAAGGAGTGGGTTGGACTGGCAGAGTCCCCGACCATAGGGGTTTCTGTTCTTGACCTGAGACTTGAGTTCCCCTCAAGGACTGAGTTCTTGGACCAATTGAGTCTCAAGGTCTCCATTTGAAGCTGATCCTTTTGGTGGGCAGGTAACCAACTGACGATTTTAAATGGGTTTTCCTCCATGCTGTTTGCAATTTTTCATCTTTCAGTCCTTCAGTAAATTTGTGGCCTGGTGCTGAGCTTAGACCCAGGGGTAGATCTGGGAACAAAATCACCCGTGCTCTCCTAGAGTTTGTGTTCTAGTGGTGAAGAAAGGTGAGTCCGTAAAATAATTATGCTGGAACATGTCAAATTTCCACCATGAATATGTTTGAAGGGGAAGCATGTGGGGCTGTGAAAGGATGTACTGGCACACCTCAGAGAGATTTGCAGGCTCAGGTCCAGGCCACTACAATTGAATGAATGTATCAATGAAGCACAAGTCACATGACGTTTTTTGGTGTCCCGATGCACCTGAAAGTTACGTTAGCACTATACTGTAGTCTCTTAAGCATCCAATGACATTATGTCTAAAAGAACAAAGTATACATACCTTAATTAAAAAATGCTTTATTGGGCTTCTCCTGGTGGTCCAGTGGGTAAGGACTCCGCCTTGCAGTGCAAGGGGCACTGGTTCGATCCCTGGCCTGGGAAGATCCCACGTGCTGCGGAGCGGCTGGACTGATGTGTCCAATCACCGAGCCGGAGCTCTGGAGCGCATGCACCCAGAGCCAGTGCTCTGCAACGACAGAGGCCACCGCGATGGGAGGCCCGCAGGAGCCAAAGAACAAAGACGAATGAAAATAGATAAATGAAAGACCAATAGAAGTGGCCCACCCTCCCCCTCCCTCCCCAACCCAACCCCCACCCAAAATAAATAAATAAATCTTTAAAAAAAAAAAAAAGAAAGAAAGCAGGGTCAAGACTGCTTTAAAAAAAAAAAAAAATGCTTTATTGATGAAACACCCTAACCATCCTCTGAGCCTTTCAGTGAGCCACAATCTTTTTTGACAGTAATATCAATGATCACAGACCACCACAGCCCATATAATAATAATAATAATGAAAAACTTTGAAATATCATGAGAATTAGCAAAATGTGACACGAGGCACGAAGTGAGCAAATGCTGTTGGACACATGGCACCCATAGACTTGCGCCACACACACCTTCCATTTGTTCACATGCAAAAACTCAATAAAGCAAAGTACAGTAGAACAAGGCGTGCCTGAAAGGAAAAGCGCTGGTGTGCCCTGGTTAAGAAGCTCTCAGAGTGTGGGCCCTGGGCCAGCAGCTTCAGCATTAGCAAGGAGCCTATTATAAAGGCACGTTCTCCGTTCCCACCCCAGACCCACTGGACTAGAAATTCAAGGGACAGGGTCCAGCCTCTGTTTTCAGACATGTTCGGGAAAGTGCAATATGCAAGCCTGAACACTCTTGCTCCAGATGGTCCAAGTAGGTTCTCTGAAGAAATAACTTCTGAATTACCGAGATAAGCTAGGCAATAGGGTAGGGTGAGGAAAGTATTTCAGACGGACAGAATGGGATGTGTAGAAGTCCAATCATAGGATTAGAGAGCTCTTGAAACAGGAGGATGCATCATACGGGAGGAAGAGAGTGGAGAAGGTGAGTGTGGTCAGGTCACCAGGGGCCAGAAAATGTAGGTGCTGGAGGCTTCCCAGAGGATTGGGCAATGGAGAGAGTTTCTGGTATGCTAGGAACTCAAGGGTGGTGTGAACTCACTTGTTTTTATCTAAAGAATAATTCTAGCTATAGTGTGTCAAAAGGACTGAAGAGGAACAAGAGTAGACCAGCCAAAGGTCATCGTAACAATCTGGGGAAAGATGATGGCAACTTGGACTAGGGTGGTTTCTGGAAGGATGGAGCAAAAGACACAGAATCATGAGACTATTAAGCAAGACCCACAGGTCTTGGTCATCAGTTGGAGGTGTCCAAGAATGACTGTGGTGTTTGGGGTTTATGTGCGAGATGGAGGATGCTGATTCAGGCTTCGCAGTGGGACCAGATCATGAGAAGGTCCTACTGGGTTCGACATGCCTTTGAGCCCCTTGGGTGTAGGCGTCAATCAGATGGTGCAAGAGGTGGGTCTGGTGCTCCGAGGAGAGGTCGGGCTGACGGCGCGCCTTAGTGAGTCATCAAAAGCTAAGTGGCCCCTGAAATTGTGGGCTATGGTGAGATCACCTGGGAGAAGAAATGTAATGTAGAGAAGAAAGCCAGACTGCTTACTGAGGAATCTCAGCATTCTTGCTGACCAGTCAGAAAGAGGCAGGATGACCCCATAAACCATGTTTAGTATAAAGAGCCAAAGAGAAGGAAGACGAGAAACCAGGAGAATTGTGTGTCACGGAAGTGAAGGGAAGAGAACTTCCAGGAGTGAGGTTGAATAGGAGTGCAGGACAAGAGGCAGCTGAAGAATGCGTGTGCACTGAGGGACGTGGAAGGTCCCCTGTGGCTTTAGTGAGAGCTATTTCAATGGAGTGGAGAGCCGAAGTTGGAATGCAGTGGAACGAGATAGAAATCAATGGTAAAGAAACAGAGAAAGTGAGGACTGTGGAGAGCTTTTTGGAAATGATTCTAAAGAGGAGAGTATCTATGGATGGGAGATGTGGAGTCAAAAGGATTATCCTGGTTTGATTTTTGAGTTGCAAGTGCTTCTCACATGTTAAACCATAAGGACTTCATTGAGAGGAAACAGTTGAATCAAAGAGATGTAGTCGTCTGAGGTTAAGAAGAACCAGGATCCTCCACAGGTGGGCGAGGGCAGAGGCTTTTGGATTCTTCCTGCTCTAGCCTGGATTTTTCCTGACCTTCTGTGACCTGCCTAGGGCGGGATCCCCTGCCCTCGAATGCCTTCCGCCCCTCCCGCTGCTCCCTTTCTTGGCACCCTCCTCCTGGCTGACCCGCCTGCCCACGGCCCCTCCTGCAGCCCGCTCAGCTGCTTGTCTGCTTTGTTCAGCCACTGTCAAGTTATTAACTTGTCGGGACCCAGGCTCCTCGCTTCCTTTCCCGCTTTGAACCCTCTCTGGCTCCCTTCCTGTTCACTGCCTCAGAAAGTCAGCGCTGGCGAGGCCGGGGTTGCTTGGTGGGTCATTATTGGTGGGCACACAAAAGTCCAGTGAATACAATAGGTAGAAGATGGTAAAGCCTTTTAAAACTCCTTGATACAATTGAAGAAGGAATCATAAAATACAACCACCTCTCCGTTATCTTAGAAGTGGAGGCACATGCTGAACTTAAAGTAGACTTTAATTAATTTCTCCAAGAGGATTCAATGTAAAGGGTCACCTGTAAACATGTTAAAAACCATCAGATTTTTACATGTTAATTCATGAATTCAGTAAAGGTCAAGAAAGATCTTTCCTTAGTTTTTAAAGCGGACTCAAAAATAGGTAAGTCATTTTAACATAAGCGTCGCTACTCTGAGGCAAGCAAACTTTAAAATTCTTGAGAGAAATTTGCAGTAGTTCCTTCTAGAGAATTGTGTGGTCGGATCATTACCCAGCACGTCTGAAGCCATGAATTAACTTAATGGGAACTGACGGGCTAAGACACAGACTGTTTCTTAGTCATTGACCTACATCCCGCTGGTAACGATTTCTTGTCTAAGAATAAATCTCAGAGAGAAACAACATTTTGGAGCATCTATTGTGAGCCGCTTTTACTTACATTTAGTCCTTGCAATCCTTTGGGGTACATATTATCTACCGTTTTATAAATAGGAAATCAGGGCCCAGAACTATTTAGTGAATTTTGAAAACCCTAGACTTCAAAAAACAGTTGAATCAAAGAGATGTAGTCGTCTGAGGTTAAGAAGAACCAGGATCCTCCACAGGTGGGCGAGGGCAGAGGCTTTTGGATTCTTCCTGCTCTAGCCTGGATTTTTCCTGACCTTCTGTGACCTGCCTAGGGCGGGATCCCCTGCCCTCGAATGCCTTCCGCCCCTCCCGCTGCTCCCTTTCTTGGCACCTCCTCCTGGCTGACCCGCCTGCCCACGGCCCCTCCTGCAGCCCGCTCAGCTGCTTGTCTGCTTTGTTCAGCCACTGTCAAGTTATTAACTTGTCGGGACCCAGGCTCCTCGTTTCCCTTTTCCCCGCTTTGAACCCTCTCTGGCTCCCTTCCTGTTCACTGCCTCAGAAAGTCAGCGCTGGCGAGGCCGGGGTTGCTTGGTGGGTCATTATTGGTGGGCACACAAAAGTCCAGTGAATACAATAGGTAGAAGATGGTAAAGCCTTTTAAAACTCCTTGATACAATTGAAGAAGGAATCATAAAATACAACCACCTCTCCGTTATCTTAGAAGTGGAGGCACATGCTGAACTTAAAGTAGACTTTAATTAATTTCTCCAAGAGGATTCAATGTAAAGGGTCACCTGTAAACATGTTAAAAACCATCAGATTTTTACATGTTAATTCATGAATTCAGTAAAGGTCAAGAAAGATCTTTCCTTAGTTTTTAAAGCGGACTCAAAAATAGGTAAGTCATTTTAACATAAGCGTCGCTACTCTGAGGCAAGCAAACTTTAAAATTCTTGAGAGAAATTTGCAGTAGTTCCTTCTAGAGAATTGTGTGGTCGGATCATTACCCAGCACGTCTGAAGCCATGAATTAACTTAATGGGAACTGACGGGCTAAGACACAGACTGTTTCTTAGTCATTGACCTACATCCCGCTGGTAACGATTTCTTGTCTAAGAATAAATCTCAGAGAGAAACAACATTTTGGAGCATCTATTGTGAGCCGCTTTTACTTACATTTAGTCCTTGCAATCCTTTGGGGTACATATTATCTACCGTTTTATAAATAGGGAAATCAGGGCCCAGAACTATTTAGTGAATTTTGAAAATTCACACCTCTGGCAGGTGGCAGATAGCCCTTGAGCTCTGGTCGTCATGGACATACCTGGAGAAGCTGCAGCCCTCACTGTAATAATAGTAGCTAATAATAGCAATAGCCCCTATGTGTCAAAACCTTGATATGTGAGGAACCTCAGCTATATCATACTGTTTAATCCCTGCATTCACGCAGCAAGCGTTATTGCATGGTTCTCATTTCACAGCAGAGAAGATGGGCTTGAAGAGGTTAAATCATTCTTTTAACCTGAAGAGCTAGGATTCAAACCCAGTTCCTTCCAACCCTAATACTTCCCTCTCAAGTAAGCCCTTTTTGTCCAAATTAGGGATGTTTTCCTGACCCCAAGAACAAAGCCCAAGGCAGGGTAGATGTAAATATTTTTTCCTAATATGCTCGCGTCTACAGCCGCCTCCCAGGACTCCTGTGTGAAGCCAGAGCACAGAATGTTTATTTAATTTTTATTCCTTGTTAGCTTTGGGAGAGGAGGACGGAAACGTGCGTGTTCCAGCAAGCTAATACATTTGGGTGAGGCCCTTTCCCATCCGTCTAGCAGCTTCTCCTGTCAAAAGTCACCCCCAAGTCAGAATCAGGCAAGAAAACCTCTGAGCCCAGCCAGAGTGAAATATCACGACGTGTTGAATTAACTCCTTTATCGAGAAAAGACTCCAACCGTCACACACAAGTGGTTGACTCTAGTTTTACACGTGGTTTTCACAGTCTTTGTTTTCAGCTTACTCTCTTTCAGCAACAGAGTAGAAGAGAGCCCACTGCAAACAGGTGTAGGAACACCAGGGATGTGATGAGATACAAGAATCCTTGAGACCAAATAACCGCCAAGAAGCAGAAATGAGAGCCCAGGACGGTCAGCCGACTGGAGCCACCAGGGGGTCGGATCTAACACTGAGCGTCCTCTCACAGTCCTGCAGCAGTCCTGTCAGTGACCACTTTCTACTATGGTCCCACTGAACATACATGAAAACTTAGTATTCAGTCACACTGGGTGTCTATCCAATTTAGGAAAGTCATGATGATGTGCACAGTGATTTTTTTGGTTTTTGTTTGTTTATAAAAACCAACTATAGGGACTTTCCTGGCAGTCCAGTGGTTAAAGCTACACCTTCCAATGCAGGGGGCCAGGGTTTGCTCATCGGGCAGGTAAGATCCCATGTGCCTCCTGACCAAAAAACCTAAACTTAAAACAGAAACAATAGTGTAACAAATTCAACAGAGACTTTAAAAACAGTCCACATCAAGAAAAACCATCCAACTAGGTTAGTGCCTAATCTACCCTTCAAATCTAGCTGTCCAAGAACCAGCCTCTGTGAATTCTCTTTGAGTCCTCAAACAGCACGCCTGGCCATAGTCTCCTCATTCACGTTACACAATAAAATCTCAAACACTTTATGTTGCAAGGGTTCTGAGTAGCCTCTTTCACTCTGGCTTCTTAGGAAGCATTCTCAGGGCTAGTCCAGGAAGACTTTATGACGGAGAGAAGGGGAACACCCCTCACATAACCTGTGCTTGCTGTGTTTACTTTGATTACATGATACCCAGATGTTCCTTAAAAAAAAAAAAAATCTCTCTGTACATGTCCATTGTTATTATCATCATGAGTATCTTCATCATGACAGGCCAATATTGTGTATTTCACATCTGGGGAAGAGGTGAAAAAAGAAACTGAATCTGGGCTTCCCTGGTGGTCCAGTGGGTAAGGACACCACCTTGCAGTGCAAGGGACACCGGTTCGAGCCCTGGCCTGGGAAGATCCCACGTGCCGCGGAGCGGCTGGACTGATGTGTCCAATCACCGAGCCGGAGCTCTGGGGTGCATGCGCCCAGAGCCGGAGCTCTGCGATGACAGGGCCACCGCGATGGGAGGCCCACAGGAGCCAAAGAGCAAAGACGGATGAAAATAAATAAAATGAAAGACCAATAGAAGTGGCCCGCCCATTCCTCTCCCTCCCCACCCCTCAAAAAAAACCCAGAAACTGAATCTTCCTTTCCTGGGACACCATTAAATCAAACCAGGCTGGGAGCGATCCCTCCGGCTCTTACCCAGATGAGGAGGAGGGACAACTTGGGTTTTCAGTCACACTGGGTGTCTATCCAATTTAGGAAAGTCATGATGATGTGCACAGTGATTTTTTTGGTTTTTGTTTGTTTATAAAAACCAACTATAGGGACTTTCCTGGCAGTCCAGTGGTTAAAGCTACACCTTCCAATGCAGGGGGCCAGGGTTTGCTCATCGGGCAGGTAAGATCCCATGTGCCTCCTGACCAAAAAACCTAAACTTAAAACAGAAACAATAGTGTAACAAATTCAACAGAGACTTTAAAAACAGTCCACATCAAGAAAAACCATCCAACTAGGTTAGTGCCTAATCTACCCTTCAAATCTAGCTGTCCAAGAACCAGCCTCTGTGAATTCTCTTTGAGTCCTCAAACAGCACGCCTGGCCATAGTCTCCTCATTCACGTTACACAATAAAATCTCAAACACTTTATGTTGCAAGGGTTCTGAGTAGCCTCTTTCACTCTGGCTTCTTAGGAAGCATTCTCAGGGCTAGTCCAGGAAGACTTTATGACGGAGAGAAGGGGAACACCCCTCACATAACCTGTGCTTGCTGTGTTTACTTTGATTACATGATACCCAGATGTTCCTTAAAAAAAAAAAAAATCTCTCTGTACATGTCCATTGTTATTATCATCATGAGTATCTTCATCATGACAGGCCAATATTGTGTATTTCACATCTGGGGAAGAGGTGAAAAAAGAAACTGAATCTGGGCTTCCCTGGTGGTCCAGTGGGTAAGGACACCACCTTGCAGTGCAAGGGACACCGGTTCGAGCCCTGGCCTGGGAAGATCCCACGTGCCGCGGAGCGGCTGGACTGATGTGTCCAATCACCGAGCCGGAGCTCTGGAGCGCATGCGCCCAGAGCCGGAGCTCTGCAACAACAGACGCCACCGCGATGAGAGGCCCACAGGAGCCAGAGAACAAAGACGGATGAAAATAGATAAAAAATGAAAGACCAATAGAAGTGGCCCGCCCGTCCCCTCTCCCTCCCCCCACCCCTCAAAAAAAACCCAGAAACTGAATCTTCCTTTCCTGGGACACCATTAAATCAAACCAGGCTGGGAGCGATCCCTCCGGCTCTTACCCAGATGAGGAGGAGGGGACAGGTCCCAGGCATTGTCTGAGGACATGGAGGCTATCCACCTCTTTGGTGTATCAGGAAGGCGTTCCTTCCCCTTGGTGAAGGCAGTGCCCTGAATAGATCAGTGTGGTTCTTGGTGTTTTTGGAGTCAAAGTTCCAGGCTGCCTGAAGATGCACTTGTACTGAAGGTTATCCACAGCTGTGGGGTGGGTGGGGAGGGCAGCTCAGCTCCGCTCGTCTGCTCCCAGCACCTAGCCTTCTTTTCGGTTCAAGGGCAGCTTCTTTTCCAGGTCACATCCCTTTGGAAGAGGCAGGGTCGCTGACCTGTTAAAGGAGCGTCCACCCGCAGGCAAGCTCTGTGCCGCGCTCCCCTGCAACGTCAGAACATTCTGGGGCTGGGGGCCAGATCTCAGCCTCTGGGGAACTGCTGGCCTTCACTCCTCGTGCAATGCGCAGGAGTTATCCATAAATCCCCCAGGCGTCCATCAGCAGACAGAGCGAGGCGGCCTTTTTAAAAGAAGTTCACTGACCTCTTGTTAACTGAACTCCTTGTTAGGACATCTCTCATCAGCAGTGCGCTAACGGGTCCAGGGCGAAGGGCTCACGGTGGGCGTGGGCTTCCAGCTGTGTGCTCTCCGGTCTGGTGTCTGAGCCGACTGTTTTGTTTTCCTCATTCAGCTATCTTCCAGATCATTCAGAGCATCAGGATGGGCATGTGAGCCGGCCTGGGGCTTTGACACCACCCCCTCCTGCCGGAGGGAGGAGGACCTCTTCAGCGCTTAGCTGGGGATCTGTGGGAAGCCGAAGAGCCACCCAGAAGAGAGGAGGAAGAAAGAAAAAGGCTCCCTCCACTGTTCCCTGTTCACTTCATCGTGGATGTCAGACCAAATTGCTTTCTCACAGGACCTCTTGGTGCATCCGTGTTCTTGAGCGGAAAGGACGTTTTGCTTTGCAGTTGGCAGGATGGGTTGCTTTCTGGTGTCGGCGGCAGCGCCGTCGGTCTGCGCCTACCCTGGGTTTCACGAATGTCTGCATGTGGGCCCCTGAATGATCCCTGCTTTACTTTCTATGGGTACAGTCTCTACGCCATTGGGAATTGCTTTTACAAATAAATGTCTTTGTTCAACCTTCTACCCTGTGCAGCTTCCAGTGAGAGAGCTGAAGGGAACATGAAGTCAGGATAGCTCCAGTGCCGGATGGGTAGGGTGGGAGGACTTAATTATATAATGGGGGAACATCAGGGAATCTGTGGCCTTTGAACCAGGACTCAATTTACCTACCCTCAAGATCTTTGCCTGCAAGGAAGCTCTGGGCGGCTGTTAAAGACACTGGGTTTTCCATACATTGACAGTTTAGAGAGGGGATCTAATGGGGGTAGGGAGTTCTTATGTGCCTTTTGTCTTCTTCTTTTTTTTTTAATCCAAAGAAGACACCGACAATGTGTGTTAAAATCTGGTTACCCGTTATCTCCTCTGTGGGCTGCATCGAGACGTGGGGAGTGGTGGATGTCTGAGGCCTCCCTGCGAGAACCATCGGACCCTGGGCTCAGCCCTGCATGCACTGGAGCACCGAGCAGGCACGGGTCCTGCTGGATGGTGAGCTGGGAGGACGGGAGGGCGAGACTCAAGACTGGTGGGCACAACTCTCCTCTCCCCAGCCAGCCTTCCGCCAGACTCTCGAAGCGTGGGCATATATTTTCTCCCACTCTGAGGGTGGTTTTCTCATCTTGTTTATCATCTCCTTTTCTGTGCAAACGCTTTGGTTTTGAATGAGGTCCCACGTGTTTATTTTTGGTTTTATTTTCATCACTCTAGAGGTGCATCAAGAAAGATCTTGCTGTGATTTGTCTTGTATGTTAAAGCATGTATGTGGAATCTAGGGGAGAAAATGGTACAGATGAACTTCTGTTTACAGGATAGGAATACTGGGGAAGCCGAAGAGCCACCCAGAAGAGAGGAGGAAGAAAGAAAAGGCTCCCTGCCTTTATTTTGGGGCGTTTCTCACAGGACCTCTTGGTGCATCCGTGTTCTTGAGCGGAAAGGACGTTTTGCTTTGCAGTTGGCAGGATGGGTTGCTTTCTGGTGTCGGCGGCAGCGCCGTCGGTCTGCGCCTACCCTGGGTTTCACGAATGTCTGCATGTGGGCCCCTGAATGATCCCTGCTTTACTTTCTATGGGTACAGTCTCTACGCCATTGGGAATTGCTTTTACAAATAAATGTCTTTGTTCAACCTTCTACCCTGTGCAGCTTCCAGTGAGAGAGCTGAAGGGAACATGAAGTCAGGATAGCTCCAGTGCCGGATGGGTAGGGTGGGAGGACTTAATTATATAATGGGGGAACATCAGGGAATCTGTGGCCTTTGAACCAGGACTCAATTTACCTACCCTCAAGATCTTTGCCTGCAAGGAAGCTCTGGGCGGCTGTTAAAGACACTGGGTTTTCCATACATTGACAGTTTAGAGAGGGGATCTAATGGGGGTAGGGAGTTCTTATGTGCCTTTTGTCTTCTTCTTTTTTTTTTAATCCAAAGAAGACACCGACAATGTGTGTTAAAATCTGGTTACCCGTTATCTCCTCTGTGGGCTGCATCGAGACGTGGGGAGTGGTGGATGTCTGAGGCCTCCCTGCGAGAACCATCGGACCCTGGGCTCAGCCCTGCATGCACTGGAGCACCGAGCAGGCACGGGTCCTGCTGGATGGTGAGCTGGGAGGACGGGTGGGCGAGACTCAAGACTGGTGGGCACAACTCTCCTCTCCCCAGCCAGCCTTCCGCCAGACTCTCGAAGCGTGGGCATATATTTTCTCCCACTCTGAGGGTGGTTTTCTCATCTTGTTTATCATCTCCTTTTCTGTGCAAACGCTTTGGTTTTGAATGAGGTCCCACGTGTTTATTTTTGGTTTTATTTTCATCACTCTAAGAGGTGCATCAAGAAAGATCTTGCTGTGATTTGTCTTGTATGTTAAAGCATGTATGTGGAATCTAGGGGGAGAAAATGGTACAGATGAACTTCTGTTTACAGGATAGGAATAGAGACACAGACATAGAGAATGGACACGTGGACACGGGGTGGCCGGGAACCAGAGGGTGGGACAAAGGTGGAGACTGGACTTGACATATAGATGCTCCCATGTGTAAAGCAGATACCAGTAGCTAGTGGGAAGCTGCTATCTAGCTCAGGGAGCTCAGCCGGGTGCTCTGTGTTGACCTAAAGGGGTGGGAATTGGGGTGAGGTGGGAGGGAGGCTTAACAGGGAGGATTATACATATGGCTGATTCCCTGTGTTGTACAGCAGAAACTAACAAAACATTGGAAAGTAGTTATACTCAAAAAAAGAAAGAGAAAAAGTGTGGGCAGCCTGCAGAACCTGCATCCCATCTCGTGGAGGCGGAGGGGGGAGGCATCTCAAAATGCAGACTCTTGGGTTCCACCTCGAGCTGCCTAGACCCAGGTTCCCGTCAGTGCGGCTGAGGAGAACGTTTGGTACCAGCTCCCTGGGGTGGGGCTCGAGTCCTCTATCTCGGGATCCTGAGAAGCCCGGCTGAGCAGTGAGCTTCTGTCCCATTCGAAGCAGCAGAGACAGCAGAGCTTTCTCGTAAGCCAAAGGGTCTCCTGGCAGAGTCCAGGCAACATTAGACCTACGGGATTGCTGACTTTGCCTGAGGAGGTCACAGATGTCCAGATCACCTGCCAGATGAAAGATGTTCACCGTGCAACTTCAAACAGGCCTTCACTATGTTTTCAATTCCATTTTTGCATTCTTAGTCATTTTGTTCTATCCCTTCAGAATTGGCTGTGTTAGTCTCTCAGTCATGTCTGACTCTGCAATGCTATGATGCATAGCCCACCAGCTCCTCTGTCCATGGAATTCTCCAGGCAAGAACACTGGAGTGGGTAGCCATTCACTTCTCCAGGAGATCTTCCTGACCCAGGGATCGAACCCGGGTCTCCGGCCTTGCAGGCAGATTCTTTACCATCTGACCCACAGGGAAGCTGCAATGATGGTAAGAGTTTTAAAACTGAAAATGGCGGAAGCAGCCCGGGCCCCTCACCACCACTTAAGGGCCTTTGTTGGAAGTGGCCATTTGGAATAGAGGGTAAGGGCTTTTTGTCCACAAGAGTTGTTCACCCCAGACCTTTTAGTGGTGTTCTTGAAAGCTTTCTTTTCTCCCATCTTCCAATTTCCCCTCCCTCCTCTTTCTTCCCCACTGAGAAGAGGGTAGCAGGACTGTTCTGACATTAGCAGCCCCAGGGATAGGCTGCCATCCTGGTCCCCCATGCCCACTCCCATCCCGTGCCCCTCCGGAGCCAGCAGAAGGCATCCCCACCACCTGAGGGCTGCACCAGCTAGACTCTTGGCCCTGTCCGGCCATCCTCTTCTTGATGACTCACATCCATGTATGATGAGACCCCATGGCTGCTACCAAGAAGCTGGCAGAAGGAAGGAAGGCCCCTTGATGGAAGGTGTCCCTGGCCTGCGCTCCGGTACACACCCTCTCGGACTCCCACAGGTCCTGGACTGAATCTAAAGGGCCTTCCTCTTCTCTCCCTTAACACCAGCTGAAGCACACCCACCAGCTCGTGATGTGAAAGGCCATCGCTGGGTTTGAGTTTTGAGGTTTATCCTTTACTGGAAAGAGTCTTTTCCCCCTCATCTGGTCTTTCCCACAACAGAAATAGGCAATAGGGTGGTTATCCTCATTTCAAGGAAATAGAAACTGAAATTTCACCAGAATGGGCTCCAGATGAACCCGGCTGTCACCAGGTGGCAGGTGTGCGGGGCGGAGGCATCTGCCACCCGTAAAACTCAGGCTGGAGTTATCTCCCCAGGCCGTGCAGTCAGCCGCAGATTGGCTTTGTATTAGTCTCCAGGTAACCTCCAGGAAGCGCTTGTATCTGACAGCCTGCCTCCCTGGTGACTTCTTCTATGAGCCCTCTGCACTTGGGGATGGGAGCTTTCCTAAGTAAATTAGAGTCATGGCTGATTGATGCTGTGCAAGGGACGTGTACATTTTTTGCCATGACGCACGACAGGGACTTCCCTGGTGGTCCACTGATTAAGAATCCACCTGCCAGTGTGGAAGATGTGGGTTTGATCCCATGTTTGGGAACCGAGATCCCACGTGCCACGGGGCAACTAAATGCACACAGCAAAACTACTGCGCCCTCAAATTCTAGAACCCACGCTCTGAAGCAAGAAAAGCCCTTGTGTAAAAACTAGAGAAAGCCTGCTTGCTGCCATGAAAGACCCAGAGTAGCCAAAATAAATAATCAGTAAAATAGCAGAAAAAAAGAAACACATGCAACCCAATATGCATCACACCCACCAAGCCAGTTATCATAGAACAACACTTCTCCTTAACACAGTTGCTGCCTTCTGATTTTTTTTCCAGCCTTTTTTTTTTTAATGCCAATTGTACCCTCTTTAAATGAATTCATGACCCACAAGTAGATTGCAACCTATAGTGTGGAAAAGACTGCTTTGGGGGAGAAAAGCAAGCCCTTCATGGGAAACAGATGAGCAGGGCTTATGAGGTGAGAAAGTCGGACTCCCACTTGGAATCCTGACGAGACCCTGACCTCACATCTCAGTCACAGTCAAGCAGGACCTCCAGGGGCACAGAAAGTGGCTTCTTTGGGGATTTAAGGTGCAGATCCTGCAGAGGAAGAACTAGCAGAGACAGAATCCATTGAAACCCCCTGAGATAAGCACCAGATTCTGTCTGTCAGTATTCACGCACTGTGACTCACCCTTATTGCGGAGTGGACTTGGGTGGAGGATGGAATATTTTTCTAAGCAAGAACCCTCCCCAGACCTGCTGAAAATCAAACTCACCAGGGAAGATGTTCACACACATATGTATTTCTTTTCTTTTTTTTTTTTAAAGATTTATTTATTTATTTATTTTGGGCGGGGGTCGGGTTGGGGAGGGAGGGGGTGGGCAGGCCACTTCTATTGGTCTTTCATTTCTCTATTTTCGTCTGTCTTTGTTCTTTGGCTCCTGCGGGCCTCCCATCACGGTGGCGTCTGTTGTCGCAGAGCGCCAGCTCTGGGCGCATGCGCTCCAGAGCTCCGGCTTGGTGATTGGACACATCAGTCCAGCCGCTCCACGGCAGGTGGGATCTTCCCAGGCCAGGGATCGAACCGGCGCCCCTTGCACTGCAAGGCGGTGTCCTTATTCACTGGACCACCAGGGGAAGCCCCCGCATGTGTATTTCTAAAAGAATCCAGATGATTTCAATGCTGCCCAGCACTTTCACCTTTGGGAACCAATTCACCACAGACTTAGTGTAATTAAATCAAAAGGGGCCCAGAGGTCATACTCCCAAACCTAACACTGCATCAGCTCTCATACAAGAGACTGCCACTCTCCTCTGACATGGAAAGCTTCAGGGACGCTCCGCGGAGCTCAGCCTCGTGAGACCCTGTGTCTTATTTCACACCAGGTCCTGCACTTCTCTGTCATCCAAAAGAGCACACACGGGGCCTAGCGGGCTGGCTACTTGACCCTCCAAAGCTCTATAAGAGGGAAACCCTCTGCGGCGGGAAGGCAAAGGGCTCTTTCCAGGTTTTAGCCTCCCAGGGCTTCAGGACAAACTGTTTCTGGGAAGGCTGTGCACAGGGCGTGTGCTCACTGCTCCAGAGGGGATAAAAACTCACACATGTGGGCTGTCAAGGGCTGTAAGACAGTCCTCATCCCACCCAAGCACAAGAGCTTTCTGAGGGACATCCCTGCAGTCACCCCATGCTGGATCACATTTGCTTTGGAGGCAAAATATCATTTGCATGATACTACTTGTACATAAGGCATCATCGAGGTTTGGGTGCAAATTGTGAAGACACAGCAATATGGCACCCCACTCCAGTACTCCTGCCTGGAGAATCCCATGGACGGAGGAGCTTGGAGGGCTACAGTCCATGGGGTCACAAAGAGTCAGATACGACTGAGCGCCTAAACCACTAAACAGCAGTAAGTCTCAACTTGCCCTTTCTTTGAAAATCTTCAAGTTCTGAGGCTTCCATCTGCCATCTGTAGGCCTGCCTTCCTCCCTGGGGGTCAGCAGACTTTCATGGTAGAGGCCAGAGAATAGTCTTTGTGGGTCATACAGCCCTGAGACTACTTAGCTACATGGCTGGAGCTTGGAAGCAGCCATAGGTAACACATACACAAATGGACAGGCTTTGGTTCAATAAAACAAGCCAGTGAGGCCTGCCAAGCCCTTCTCTTGAGTGGTAGTTCTCAGATAGTCTTGTACAGATGTGAGAGTTGGACCATAAAGAAAGAAGATGCTTTCAAATTGTAGTGCAGAGAAGACTCTTGAGAATTCCCTGGGTTGCAAGGAGATCAAACTAGTCCATCCTAAAGGAAATCAACCCTGAATATTCATTGGAAGGACTGAAGTTGAAGCTCCAATCCTTTGACCACCTGAGGCGAAGAGCTGACTCACTGGAAAAGACCCTGATGTGGGGAAAGAATTGAAGGCAAAAGGAGAAGGGTCAGCAGAAGATGGGATGGTTAGATGCATCTCTGACTCAGTGAATATAAATTTGAATCAACCCTGGGAGACAGCAAAGGATAGGGGAGACAGGCATGCTGAAGTCCATGAGGTCGAAAAGAGTCAGACTTCACAACTGAATGATTTCACAACTGAATCCCACTAACAACAAATCTCAGATTGTGGTAAACAAGCCCTCATCCCCAGGAACACGGGATTATGTTGGAAGGTTTTGCTTATTCAAAAGCCCCTTGCTCATGACAGAAGCAGACTCTCTAAGGAGAAATTTAGAATTTAATAGTAAAACTAATATAGGCAATTGATCAGCCTTGGTAGAGCTGTGAGGAAATCTCTCAGGATGACAACAAAGGATATGAATTCTGTCAGTACCAAGGTAGGAGTGGGAAGTTGGAGCAGTAGGGTGAGACTTTGAAGGCAAAGCCAAATTTAAGGTGGGGCCAGGGAGTCACACTCTTTCTGAGAAGTAACTGGAGATTCTTAGCCTTGAATGTTCAAAATGGAAGCACAGACTATGTTACAACATCTCAAAAGTCCCCAAGATACAAGCCTGTATACAGAGACTTCTCTTTTATCACACTGTGACCAATACAAACTTTAAACACTGCATTAGGAACACAGGGAGATCTGAGCAGAGCTGCCCAGAGCTCTGGAAGAGACGTCCAAATGGATAGTTTAAAAATTGGCCTGGGACTTCCCTGGTGGTCCAGTGGTTAAGACGCCTTGCTTTCAATGCAGGGGACTCAGCTTGGATACCTGATCCGGGAACTAGGATCTCACAGGCTACTTGGTGCAACCAAAATAAATATTAAAAAAAGAAAAATTGCCCCTACGATGTTTTACCCAACTCATCCGCCTGCTGCGTTTGTACAGATGTGAGAGTTGGACCATAAAGAAAGAAGATGCTTTCAAATTGTAGTGCAGAAGACTCTTGAGAATTCCCTGGGTTGCAAGGAGATCAAACTAGTCCATCCTAAAGGAAATCAACCCTGAATATTCATTGGAAGGACTGAAGTTGAAGCTCCAATCCTTTGACCACCTGAGGCGAAGAGCTGACTCACTGGAAAAGACCCTGATGTGGGGAAAGAATTGAAGGCAAAAGGAGAAGGGTCAGCAGAAGATGGGATGGTTAGATGCATCTCTGACTCAGTGAATATAAATTTGAATCAACCCTGGGAGACAGCAAAGGATAGGGGAGACAGGCATGCTGAAGTCCATGAGGTCGAAAAGAGTCAGACTTCACAACTGAATGATTTCACAACTGAATCCCACTAACAACAAATCTCAGATTGTGGTAAACAAGCCCTCATCCCCAGGAACACGGGATTATGTTGGAAGGTTTTGCTTATTCAAAAGCCCCTTGCTCATGACAGAAGCAGACTCTCTAAGGAGAAATTTAGAATTTAATAGTAAAACTAATATAGGCAATTGATCAGCCTTGGTAGAGCTGTGAGGAAATCTCTCAGGATGACAACAAAGGATATGAATTCTGTCAGTACCAAGGTAGGAGTGGGAAGTTGGAGCAGTAGGGTGAGACTTTGAAGGCAAAGCCAAATTTAAGGTGGGGCCAGGGAGTCACACTCTTTCTGAGAAGTAACTGGAGATTCTTAGCCTTGAATGTTCAAAATGGAAGCACAGACTATGTTACAACATCTCAAAAGTCCCCAAGATACAAGCCTGTATACAGAGACTTCTCTTTTATCACACTGTGACCAATACAAACTTTAAACACTGCATTAGGAACACAGGGAGATCTGAGCAGAGCTGCCCAGAGCTCTGGAAGAGACGTCCAAATGGATAGTTTAAAAATTGGCCTGGGACTTCCCTGGTGGTCCAGTGGTTAAGACGCCTTGCTTTCAATGCAGGGGACTCAGCTTGGATACCTGATCCGGGAACTAGGATCTCACAGGCTACTTGGTGCAACCAAAATAAATATTAAAAAAAGAAAAATTGCCCCTACGATGTTTACAACTCATCCATTACCTCTAGGTGGAAGCCAGATGGAGGAAAACTATGGGAGAGAAAAGAAAGACCCAGGATTTCCTTGGGGGTCCAATGGTAAAGAATCTGCCTCCCTTGTCTGGGAAGATTCCACATGCTGTGGGGGTGGGGGTGACTAAGCCCTCCCACCATGACTATTGACCCTGTGGGCCCTAGAGCCTTGTGGTGCCCAAGGATGAAAGAACAAGGCAAATGAGGAGGGTCTTGGGATGCAAGCAAAGATAAACCAGATCCTTACTTTCCTCCTGTCCCCTGGGCTGTAGTCCACGGCCTAATCCTTAAGACCCCTTTGCAACTTCTTGGACCCTACTGTCTTTCCCTCATGCTGTAGTCATAACTCTACCTCACCCAGTAGACTGAGTCAGCAGTGATCCTTAAGACCCCTATGCCCCTCCTTAGAGCTGGGCTATACAATGGATCAAAGACCCCTGCTTGGGGTCAGCTCTCCCTTGAGCTGGCCCACTGTGAGGCCCGCTGTTCTCACAGTGTCTCCTACTTTTTCCCTTCAGCCAGCCCGCTGTACGGGCAGCGAATCTCCCTTCCCCCACTCTAATAATCTTTACTTTCCTTTCACTCTGCCTCGTGTCTGGAAATGCTTTTCCAACCCACACACGGACCTCGACAAGCCTGTGTTCCACAACAAGAGAAGCCACTCCAATAAGCAGCCTGTGCACCACAGCCAGAGAGGAGCCCTGCTCTTTGCAAGTAGAGAAAGTCTGCACAAAGACCCACCTCAGCCACAAGTAAATAAATAAACAAAATCTTAAAAAAAAAAAAATAAATAAAAAGAAGATCCAGAAAGAAATGAGCCTTTGGAGTCATCACCCCAAAGCTGCTGCAACACCTTCTCATTTTGATTCTTATTTTCCATTTTTAATTGGAGGAGAACTGTTTTACAATGTGCTGTTGACCTCTGCCATACAACCGTGTTCATCAGCAGTGAGTACACATACGTCCCCTCCCTGTTGAACCTCCTCCCGCCCCACCCCACCCCTCCAGGCTGTCTCAGAGTAGTACCACATTGTGCTCCCTGGGATATCCAGTGACTTCCCATCCCCTATCTAGTCTACCTATGGAAATGTGTCAATGCTTTCTCAATTCCTCCCACTCTCTCTTTCCCCCACTGGGTCCACAAGTCCATTCTCTACATCTGTCTCTCTATTCCTGCCCTGCATATAGGTTCATCGGTGCCATTTTTCTGGATTATATATATATATATATGCATGACTATATGATATTTGCTTTTCTCTTTTGCTGTGAAGGATTCTTAAGCATTTAGTAATCTTGCACACACATTTGTCATTGTTGCTGCTTTATTTCAGTCTCCTCATAAGATAGGTCAGACTCGTGACTAACACGGCTTACTGTGGGTCAGGTCCTGTTCTAGCATCTATGAGTATCGGCTTGTTGAAGCCTCACAAAATGCCCCTCAGGTGGGAGGTATGAGTACCCCTGTTTTACCCATGGAGAAATAAACCAGAAGGTTTGAAACATGTGCCAGAAGTTAGGCTGCAAGTAAACCGATGAGCTGGGCTACAGACCCAAAGCCTACATCTGTGCGCCTACTAACCTTAACCCACCACCTGATCCTGCTTGACAGAAAGGACTGGTTTTGTTTTGGCTTTCAATACAAAAAAAAAAAAAAACTTGTATTGAAAGTTTGGTGCTCAGTTCCTGGTGGAGAAGGAAATAGCAACCCACTGACTGAACACATACGTTCCTAAGGGGCTTGCCTGGTGGCTCAGTGGTAAAGAATCTGCCTGCAATGCAGAAGATGTGGGAGATGTTACATCCCTGTGTTGGGAAGATCCCCTGGAGGAGGAAATAGCAATCCACTCCAGTATTCTTGCCTGGAGAATTTCATGGACAGAGAAGTTTGACGGGCTACAGTCTATGGCAACGCAGAGTTGGACACAACTCAGTGACTAAACAACAGTAAATATGTTCATGAAATGAATGAATAAATATGGTAGCAAACAAGCGCCTCTTGGTGAGGACATAGTTTCTGTGAGGCTGGAGCTGTGGAAGGCAAAACAGAACCATTGAAACAGCAGGGGACGAGAAATCAGGCCCCCAGGTTCCTGGCTTCAGTTCATTGCTTTGAGCTCTGGGTTGATTTCCTCCTTTGTCCGTTTGAAGATCTCCTGCCCTCCCACCTCACAGGGCCGTTGTGGGAAGCAAATGATATGATGTATGTGACATCGCTTTGAAAAAAAATGTAGAATGCTATACAAATTATATCTATAATTATATATATGTACACAATTCTGTATGTAATTATTGCTGGCAATCATATAATAATATGAGTAATTGCTACTCATGACAGGTGGGGACAAACAGAGAAACCTTACTACATATTCAGAATCCTACCTCGGCCTGGTCCCTATCTTAGAACAACATGCTCCAGTAGCAGGAATGCCCAGAAGGGAAAGTGTGATGGATCCACGCAATACATCCCAGCTGATGAAGAAAGAATTCAAAAGGTATATGCTCTTGTCGTTGCCATGGCTTCCTCTGTTATTATTGTTACTTATAGTAATTCCTGGAGGTGGAGTTTTCAGCAAGAATCTAAATTCACCTGGGCTCTAGAAGACAACTGATACCTGTGAAGAGGTTGATCTGCTTGTTTTGATTATATGTTTGTTATCTTTAAACCTCCTAATATGTTAGAATGGAGACAGGGCACACTGTCCGTTTCCACAGCACTCTGGAGATTCCAGACAGATGGAGGATGGCGGGGAAGTGGGGGTGGGGTGGGGGAGATGGAGAGAGGCAGAGGAGGAGGAAGGGAGTGAGGGAGGCAGGGAGGGAGGGAGAACATAAAGGGAGGAAAGGAATTTCCTGACATTTTAATGATTCACTTTATCCTTCACACAAAATCCCCATATCTCTTGTGCCTGGGCCAGGTCACAGGATCTCCCATGAGACCCTCCCACACGCTCAAGCTCCACTCTCAGAACCGCATCTCACAGGGCTGTGTTTCTAAGGAGGGAGGGTAGAAATTCGTCTAGCTCCAAGACCTGTATTATTTCTCTATATTGGTGTTTTTCAGTCACTTCACTGTGTCTGACTCTTTGCGACCCCATGGACGACAGCATTCCAAGTTTCCCTGGTCTTCAGTAACTCCTGGAGTTTGATCAGAATCGTGCCCATGGGGCTGATTATGCTATCTAACCATCCCGTCCTCTGTCGTCCCTCCTCCTCCTGCCCTCAATCTTTTCCTGCAGGAGGGTCTTTTCCAGTGAGTCGCCTCTTCAACTCACGTGGCCAGAGTACTGGAGTGCCTACCTGAGAAAAGGGCTTATTTTTTCCCCTGTTTCTCATCTGACCAACATTGTTTGGGCACACCATCTTCAGATTGGATGAGCTGGGGTTGGCATGGGACAGGTGAGAGTCAAAGAAAGACACATTTCTGGTGACAAGGGATGAATAGGATGGTCAGGGAGCAACACACACACACAGGAGAAGCAGCCTTGGTCCCATGGACCGGGTGTGTCTTGGGAACCCAGGAAGAGCAGAGAGTTGGGTGGGCTGGGGGCTGCCAGTCCCTTGCTGGGCTCATGGTCTCCTAAAGGCTCTGGGACATGAGGTCACCTTGGGCATTTTTGGCATCCTTCCTTTCACTGGGAGTCTGGACGCACCATCTGATTTTTCTCCTGAGGATGCGAGGTGGCCGCCGGAATACTGTGACATGCACCGTGAGGGCGACTCAGAAAGCATCTCCCCACGAGACGTGCCTCCACAGAACGGGCATTTGTGCTCTCTTCTGGAAGGTGACTTGGGAAAGCAAAGGGAGAAAGGTTGATGGCTTTGATCCATGGTCTGCTTGTGGGAGAATGTGAGCTCTTTACACGGTAGAAAAGCCGTTCATTTGTTCCCTGCCTTTAAGGCAGGAGAGCCTGGCCAGGGGGGTCTGTCAGACGGCAAATTCTGCAGATGTGCAAAGGATAGCAGAAAAGCAGGGAGGATCCCCTGTGAATGAAGGCCACTCACAGTCAGAAGTCACCAAACCTGACTCTCCAGTGCCATCTCGGCAGCGTTCCTCTCCCAGACGGGCCCACAGCTCTGAAAGGACTGAGCTTGGCTCCCCTTCCTCTCCATCAGAGTGAACCCCAGAGGATGCCTCTCTCTGTTTTCTAATATCAGCGCTGCTACCTCACATCACCAGTGATTTGTGTTGGAAAAGGTTCCCGCTGCGATCCAGCCTGGCTGGGAGGGGAAAGTCGCTGATGTCATAAGCCTGCTTGGGTTTTGCTGTCAATGGCAGCAGAGACCTGAGGAAGCCGGCACAGGGCCCAGCTGCCAGCATGGCTGCACAGGGAGGCCGGCTGCGGGCCTCAGAGGACCAGCCTTTAAAATAGCCTTGAACCTTGAACTTTTCCTAGGAAGTTGCCCTTGACAACACATCCTCAGGGGATGTCGGGCTGCCTCCTTGTGCCTTGGTCTCTCTCTCAAAGGAGCAACATTTCTGCGCTGTGTCTAACAAGATGATATATTCTCTGCCTTGGCTTTGGGGTGTTTTATAGCATTGCCTCTGCATGCTTCTTGAGTCATGCCCGTAGCATCCCGTCTTAGGTCCTGTCTTCCTCCTGCCTAGGGAGGACAGGGACAGCACCCTGTCCTCCTTCCCTGGGCCAGGCCAGCCCTAGCCTTCTCTCACCAGGGATGTCTCTGCCCTTTCCCCTCTTCCTGGATGCTGCCCAGTGATCTGCCCACTGCCTGAGGGGGTGTGGACCAATGCTCACAATCACTGGGTCTGCCTATTCAGTTTTCACTCTTTTTTTTCCACATTTTTGTTTTGACTTCATGCCACGAGCTCTTTCTTATTTATTATTTCCATCCATCTTTATTCCCTAGCCTGTGTGGGCCTCCCACTGCAGTGGCCTCTCTCATTGCAGAGTACCAGCTCCAGGCGCATGCGCTCCAGAGTGCTGGCTTTTAATTGGACACACCAGTCCAGCCGTTCCATGGTCGTGGGATCTGCCCAGGCCAGGATCGAACCGTGCCTTGCACTGCATGGTGGACTCTTTACCCACTAGACCACCAGGGAAGCCAGGCCCCTGTGAATGAAGGCCACTCACAGTCAGAAGTCACCAAACCTGACTCTCCAGTGCCATCTCGGCAGCGTTCCTCTCCCAGACGGGCCCACAGCTCTGAAAGGACTGAGCTTGGCTCCCCTTCCTCTCCATCAGAGTGAACCCCAGAGGATGCCTCTCTCTGTTTTCTAATATCAGCGCTGCTACCTCACATCACCAGTGATTTGTGTTGGAAAAGGTTCCCGCTGCGATCCAGCCTGGCTGGGAGGGGAAAGTCGCTGATGTCATAAGCCTGCTTGGGTTTTGCTGTCAATGGCAGCAGAGACCTGAGGAAGCCGGCACAGGGCCCAGCTGCCAGCATGGCTGCACAGGGAGGCCGGCTGCGGGCCTCAGAGGACCAGCCTTTAAAATAGCCTTGAATCTTGAACTTTTCCCTAGGAAGTTGCCCTTGACAACACATCCTCAGGGGATGTCGGGCTGCCTCCTTGTGCCTTGGTCTCTCTCTCAAAGGAGCAACATTTCTGCGCTGTGTCTAACAAGATGATATATTCTCTGCCTTGGCTTTGGGGTGTTTTATAGCATTGCCTCTGCATGCTTCTTGAGTCATGCCCGTAGCATCCCGTCTTAGGTCCTGTCTTCCTCCTGCCTAGGAGGACAGGGACAGCACCCTGTCCTCCTTCCCTGGGCCAGGCCAGCCCTAGCCTTCTCTCACCAGGGATGTCTCTGCCCTTTCCCCTCTTCCTGGATGCTGCCCAGTGATCTGCCCACTGCCTGAGGGGGTGTGGACCAATGCTCACAATCACTGGGTCTGCCTATTCAGTTTTCACTCTTTTTTTTCCACATTTTTGTTTTGACTTCATGCCACGAGCTCTTTCTTATTTATTATTTTCATCCATCTTTATTCCCTGGCCTGTGTGGGCCTCCCACTGCAGTGGCCTCTCTCATTGCAGAGCACCAGATCTGGGCGCATGCGCTCCAGAGTGCTGGCTTTTAATTGGACACACCAGTCCAGCCGTTCCATGGTACGTGGGATCTGCCCAGGCCAGGGATCGAACCGTGCCCCTTGCACTGCAAGGTGGACTCTTTACCCACTAGACCACCAGGGAAGCCCTCAGGCTTTTTCTTGGTGGAAAGGTGGAGGAAGAGTGTAGTTAGCACAGAACCACTGGCACAAGCCAGCTCTGCTGGGGAGCAAACCCTCCTGTCGGCTCCTCATCAGCCTCCATGGAGAAACAAGATGGCATATTTTAAACATGAGCCAAAAATGTTTCCCCTGTGAAGGATACGGAAAGGGATAGTTAGGGAATCTGAGATAGACAGGTACACACCGGTATGTGGAAAATGGATAACCAAGGACCTACAGCATAACACAGGGAATTCTGCTCAAAATTATGCAGCAGCCTGGATGGGAGGGGAGTTTGGGGGAGAATGGAGACATGTATATATATATATGGCTGGGTCTCTTTGTTGTTTGCCTGAAACTATCACAACATTGTTAGTAGGCTATGCAAGTGTGTGTGTGAGTGTGTGTGTGTGGGTGCATGTGTGCGCTAAGTTGCTTCAGTCGAGTCTAACTCTCTGCCACCCTGTGGACGGCAGTCGGCCAGGCTCCTTGTCCATGAGATTCTCCAGGAAAGAATACGGGAGCCGGTTGCCATGCCCTCCTCTAGGGGATCTTCCCACCCCAGGGCTGGAATCCATGTGTCTCATATCCACCTACACTGGCAAGCAGCTTCTTTACCACGAGTACCGCCTGGGGAGCCCTAACAGGCTACTGTTGTTCTTGCTTTCCAGCGGCTCAGTCACGTCCCACTCTGCGACCCCGGGGACGTCAACACACCAGCCTTCCCTGTCCTTCACTATCTCTCAGAGTTTGCTCAGACTCATGTCCATTGAGTCAATGATGCCATCCAACCATCTCACCCTCCGTCACCCCCTTCTCCTGCCCTCAGTCTTTCCCAGCATCAAGGTATTTTCCCATGAGTCAGCTCTTTGCATCAGGTGGCCAACGTATTGAGCTTCAGCTCAGTCCTTCCAATGAATATTCAGGGTTGATTTCCTTGAGGATTAACTGGTTTTTTATGTCTTTCCAGCCTTCATCCCATTGCAGAGCACCAGATCTGGGCGCATGCGCCCAGAGTGCTGGCTTAATTGGACACACCAGTCCAGCCGTTCCATGGTCGTGGGATCTCCCAAGGTGGACTCTTTACCCACTAGACCACCAGGGAAGCCCTCAGGCTTTTTCTTGGTGGAAAGGTGGAGGAAGAGTGTAGTTAGCACAGAACCACTGGCACAAGCCAGCTCTGCTGGGGAGCAAACCCTCCTGTCGGCTCCTCATCAGCCTCCATGGAGAAACAAGATGGCATATTTTAAACATGAGCCAAAAATGTTTCCCCTGTGAAGGATACGGAAAGGGATAGTTAGGGAATCTGAGATAGACAGGTACACACCGGTATGTGGAAAATGGATAACCAAGGACCTACAGCATAACACAGGGAATTCTGCTCAAAATTATGCAGCAGCCTGGATGGGAGGGGAGTTTGGGGGAGAATGGAGACATGTATATATATATATATGGCTGGGTCTCTTTGTTGTTTGCCTGAAACTATCACAACATTGTTAGTAGGCTATGCAAGTGTGTGTGTGAGTGTGTGTGTGTGGGTGCATGTGTGCGCTAAGTTGCTTCAGTCGAGTCTAACTCTCTGCCACCCTGTGGACGGCAGTCGGCCAGGCTCCTTGTCCATGAGATTCTCCAGGAAAGAATACGGGAGCCGGTTGCCATGCCCTCCTCTAGGGGATCTTCCCACCCCAGGGCTGGAATCCATGTGTCTCATATCCACCTACACTGGCAAGCAGCTTCTTTACCACGAGTACCGCCTGGGGAGCCCTAACAGGCTACTGTTGTTCTTGCTTTCCAGCGGCTCAGTCACGTCCCACTCTGCGACCCCGGGGACGTCCAACACACCAGCCTTCCCTGTCCTTCACTATCTCTCAGAGTTTGCTCAGACTCATGTCCATTGAGTCAATGATGCCATCCAACCATCTCACCCTCCGTCACCCCCTTCTCCTGCCCTCAGTCTTTCCCAGCATCAAGGTATTTTCCCATGAGTCAGCTCTTTGCATCAGGTGGCCAACGTATTGAGCTTCAGCTCAGTCCTTCCAATGAATATTCAGGGTTGATTTCCTTGAGGATTAACTGGTTTCATTTCCTTGTAGTCCAAGGGACTCTCAAGAGTCTTCTCCAACACCAGTTTGAAAGCATCAATTCTTCAGCGTTCAGCCTTCTTTATGGACCAACTCTCACATCCATACATGACTACTGGGAAAACCTTAGCTTTGACAGACCTTTGCTAGTTATACCACAATACAAAATAAAAAGATTTTTTCTTTTTCAGAAAAAAGTCCCCATCGCTGTGCAATGGCCTGGAGGGGTGGGATGGGGGGGAGGATATAAATATGACTCATTTGGGATCATACATATCTGTAAATAACAAAACTCTGTAAAAGTAAAAAGTAAAATATAAATTTAAAAAGAAAAAAACTCCCCATGTGATGGCTTGGATTGTAACTCAACACAGACGTCGCTGGGGACCCCAGGCCTTGTCCCTTCCGAGCCATCACAAGGGAGCGGATGCGTTCAGGTCCGGGGTGAGGGGGGCAGTGGGGGGAGGATGGTCTTGGATGGTCTTGGATAGAGCTGTGCTGGGGGAGCCTCGCCAGGGCCTGGAGGGACCCTGGTTTCCTCCTGCCAAAGGTGGGTCACAGCCCAAATGATTTAAGGAGGGAGAAGCAGACAGGGGAGACTGGGGCTGGGATGGGCCAGAGTCCCTCCAGGCCTGAGGAGCGGGCAGGGCGCGGGGAGGGAAACAGAGCTGACCCAGCGGCTCTCCCACAGCTGCGTCCTCCATGCCGGACAGACTTTCTCTGTCCTGTGTGCCGAGGTACTTCAGGGAATCCAGAAACTTGTTTCCTTTACACCATGGAAGCTGAGTTTATGTAAATTTCCTTTACACCATGGAAGCTGAGTTTATGTAAATTTTAAAATACAAAGGGAAGTGAGCTTCGCCAGCGTTATGGGAGACCCAGCAGGCAAGGGTGCCCTGCCAATCCTTCCTTTTGTTAGCTTTCAAGGGCCTGCGCTTCCTCCCCGCTGCTCACCAGGTTCTCTACCGAGGACTTTGCACATCACTTAAGCCCCCAAAGCTCAGGGAGAGAGATTCTGCATCTCTGTTGGGATCCTTTTGCAGGGGCAGGAGTGACCCCGAGAGGATGAGGTGTTAAGATTCCCTCTCCGGACTTGATTAAAGCTCCCCTCCTTGCGTAGAGAGGCCCTGCTCCCTCCACATCAGGCTGCCCAACCGGGCAGGGGCCCGGGGCCCTGGCTGGAGCTCGTGAGGGGTCTGCCCTCTCTTCTCTGCCCTTCGAGATGAGGACCAGAGTCAGGCAGAGGGTGTGGGAGAAAACACGTGTGCCTGTGCACCAAGGCTCTTCAGCTGTGTCCAGTTCCGTGCGACCCTGTGGACTGTGGCCCCCAGGCTCCTCTGTCCAGGGACTCTCCAGGCAAGGAATCCTGGAGTGGGGTGCCATGCCCTCCTCCAGGGGATCCCCTACTGGGAGTTGATTTATATCCAGTTTTACTTTAGGGCAGTGCCCTCCTTTCAAATGAAATCACAGAAGCTCCCTACATAAACATATTAACACGTGAGGGCTGGGACAGGGGCCCAGTCCAACCTACCTGCTGCAGCTCATCAGCCGGGTGCGTAGAGAAGAGCGGATGTGATGAGACTTTAAGAAATATACACACACACATACATAGACAGAGAGAAGAGATGGGAAACGGAGGCTCAAAACCTCTAGGGTCAGCACGTTCACCAGCCTGCTTTTATTCAGTGCTGAAGCCTCCAGGTGTTTTACAGGGAATGATATGAGCACAGGCTGTTAATCAGTCACAGCCATAGTCAATAATCACCCTCCGTGACTCTAAGTTGCTTACATTATCTTTCCAATGGACAGAACGCATGACAGCTGGGGGCAACGGTACCAGCAAGAAATGACGGAGTCCGCACAGACCCGGCATTCCAGAGTCCACATCAGACCTCCCACCTGTTGCCGTTCAGTGTGACCCCAGCTAACGAGCTCATGTGAACTGAATCCGCTTGTTTTTGTCTGTTTTCTCATTTCTAAGATGGTTTTCTCCTGGCTTGGCCAAAGCTGCAAACACCTTCACTAGTTTGTTTTCCCACACCTGCCCTTTGCTCTCTTCCCTGAAGCAGCTCTCCTGTCCAGATTTATGCATTTAACAGATCCTTCTGGAGGCAGGCTCTCCGCTTTCCATCACATCAGGGAGCAGGAATGTAGAGCGCACACTCCTGGCACCAGGAACCTGCAGTCCAGAGAGAAGAGAGGTGTAAACAGATGGGGTGGCTCTGGTGCATCTTTCACAGGTCCCACATGGAAGCCCAGGGTGGAATGTGCCTATGAGCCGCTTTCACTGCCACGGCCCCGGGTTCAGTGAGGGTCTGCCCTCTCTTCTCTGCCCTTCGAGATGAGGACCAGAGTCAGGCAGAGGGTGTGGGAGAAAACACGTGTGCCTGTGCACCAAGGCTCTTCAGCTGTGTCCAGTTCCGTGCGACCCTGTGGACTGTGGCCCCCAGGCTCCTCTGTCCAGGGACTCTCCAGGCAAGGAATCCTGGAGTGGGGTGCCATGCCCTCCTCCAGGGGATCCCCTACTGGGAGTTGATTTATATCCAGTTTTACTTTAGGGCAGTGCCCTCCTTTCAAATGAAATCACAGAAGCTCCCTACATAAACATATTAACACGTGAGGGCTGGGACAGGGGCCCAGTCCAACCTACCTGCTGCAGCTCATCAGCCGGGTGCGTAGAGAAGAGCGGATGTGATGAGACTTTAAGAAATATACACACACACATACATAGACAGAGAGAAGAGATGGGAAACGGAGGCTCAAAACCTCTAGGGTCAGCACGTTCACCAGCCTGCTTTTATTCAGTGCTGAAGCCTCCAGGTGTTTTACAGGGAATGATATGAGCACAGGCTGTTAATCAGTCACAGCCATAGTCAATAATCACCCTCCGTGACTCTAAGTTGCTTACATTATCTTTCCAATGGACAGAACGCATGACAGCTGGGGGCAACGGTACCAGCAAGAAATGACGGAGTCCGCACAGACCCGGCATTCCAGAGTCCACATCAGACCTCCCACCTGTTGCCGTTCAGTGTGACCCCAGCTAACGAGCTCATGTGAACTGAATCCGCTTGTTTTTGTCTGTTTTCTCATTTCTAAGATGGTTTTCTCCTGGCTTGGCCAAAGCTGCAAACACCTTCACTAGTTTGTTTTCCCACACCTGCCCTTTGCTCTCTTCCCTGAAGCAGCTCTCCTGTCCAGATTTATGCATTTAACAGATCCTTCTGGAGGCAGGCTCTCCGCTTTCCATCACATCAGGGAGCAGGAATGTAGAGCGCACACTCCTGGCACCAGGAACCTGCAGTCCAGAGAGAAGAGAGGTGTGTAAACAGATGGGGTGGCTCTGGTGCATCTTTCACAGGTCCCACATGGAAGCCCAGTGGATGGAGAGGTCCCTGGTTGCCTAGTGGTTAGGATTCCGCGCTTTCACTGCCACGGCCCCGGGTTCAGTCCCTGGTCGGGGAACTGAGATCCCACCAGCCACGCGGTGTGGCCAAAACAACAAACAAACAAAAACCAGTAGATAAGCTCAAGGGAAATGGTCTAAAATTATTGATCCACTTCTGGATATATTCCCCAAAGAATTGAAAGCAGGAACTGGAAGAGGGCAGAGATTTTCCCCTAGTATTTCCTGGGCTCAAATCTACTCAGCTCTCTCTTCAGACATGCCCTCCCCAAAGAGCCCTCACTGACGTCACTAAAATCATGCTCCCATATGCACACCCACACGCACACATTCTCACACTCACACATACACCCCCCTCCTGACACACACCTAGGCTGGCCTGACTCTCCCTCCGTGCTTATCACCACCCCCTATGCTGGTAGCTATACATCGGTTCATTCTGTTCCTTTCCTGATTCCCGCTCCAGGACCCCAGCTCTACCAGGACAAGGACTCTGTTCATGGTTCCCTCCCCCGCGCTCGACATATTGTTGGCGCTGGTAGGAATTTTTGGAAAGAATGATGACAAATAAACAAATGAATGACAGCTCGCCTGTGCCATGGGCCAAGCCTCCACTCGGGAGCCCCATCTGGGTTGATCTTTGCAGTTTTCTCTCTCAAGAACCTTTCGGGGAGGTGATGTCCAGTGGAAGATGGGGTTTGAGGATCTGATTCCTCATCACAGCTAAATAACACCTCTTACCCTCTCCAACCCTTCCAAACTGGCGTTACAGTTCAAACACCAAGAGAATGACAGATGGTGAATTGGGAGGGGAGAGTCAATTTTAGAGAACATAAAACTCAGTTTTTAAAACAGAATCATACAATTTTTGAGGTGCAGAGGACCACAGACTTGGGCTGAGTTTGACACCAGGAGACAATATCTAATTGCAGGTAGATGGCATGGCCTGCCATCTGCCAGGACTGGCCGGCGGTGTCTTTTTGGCCAAGCTTTAGATATAACCAGGCCACTAAGGTGGGCCTCCCTGATGACTCAGTGGGTAAAGAATCTGCCTGCAATACAGGAGACAGAAGGTTTGATTCCTAGATTGGAAAGATCCCCTGGAGGAAGAAATGACACCCCACTCCAGTATTCTTGCCTGGGAAATCCCATGGACAGAGGATCCTAGAGGCGACCATCCATGGAGTCGCCAAGAGTCAGACACGAGGAAGCACATCATCGGCCACTACCATGTGCTTTTGCTGGGAAGGAGACGGGGTTGCTGAAGGCCCCAAGTGACAGCAGAGAGGCCTCGGGACCCCTAGGCAGGCACACAGGATTTGTTTTCCTCTTCACTTTTGCTCTGCAGTGTTCAGGCCTATGGTCCCAACACTGACTTTATGAACAATGCTCACCATCACTCACACACATCCGGTGTAAGTGCTCTCATCCACTTCTTCCTCCAAATTAGTCTAAACCTTAAAAGGCCAGCTTTGAGTAAGAACTCATGGAAAACAGAAGCTAGAGTGGCGGTCTCGTTGGCCTGACTCACCCTACGTGCTTATAACCACCCCCTATGCTGGTAGCTATACATCGGTTCATTCTGTTCCTTTCCTGTTTCCCGCTCCAGGGCCCCAGCTTTGCTAGGACTAGGATTTTGTTCATGGTTTCTTGGAGGTCGCTCGACATATTGTTGGCGCTGGTAGGAATTTTTGGAAAGAATGATGACAAATAAACAAATGAATGACAGCTCGCCTGTGCCATGGGCCAAGCCTCCACTCGGGAGCCCCATCTGGGTTGATCTTTGCAGTTTTCTCTCTCAAGAACCTTTCGGGGAGGTGATGTCCAGTGGAAGATGGGGTTTGAGGATCTGATTCCTCATCACAGCTAAATAACACCTCTTACCCTCTCCAACCCTTCCAAACTGGCGTTACAGTTCAAACACCAAGAGAATGACAGATGGTGAATTGGGAGGGGAGAGTCAATTTTAGAGAACATAAAACTCAGTTTTTAAAACAGAATCATACAATTTTTGAGGTGCAGAGGACCACAGACTTGGGCTGAGTTTGACACCAGGAGACAATATCTAATTGCAGGTAGATGGCATGGCCTGCCATCTGCCAGGACTGGCCGGCGGTGTCTTTTTGGCCAAGCTTTAGATATAACCAGGCCACTAAGGTGGGCCTCCCTGATGACTCAGTGGGTAAAGAATCTGCCTGCAATACAGGAGACAGAAGGTTTGATTCCTAGATTGGAAAGATCCCCTGGAGGAAGAAATGACACCCCACTCCAGTATTCTTGCCTGGGAAATCCCATGGACAGAGGATCCTAGAGGGCGACCATCCATGGAGTCGCCAAGAGTCAGACACGAGGAAGCACATCATCGGCCACTACCATGTGCTTTTGCTGGGAAGGAGACGGGGTTGCTGAAGGCCCCAAGTGACAGCAGAGAGGCCTCGGGACCCCTAGGCAGGCACACAGGATTTGTTTTCCTCTTCACTTTTGCTCTGCAGTGTTCAGGCCTATGGTCCCAACACTGACTTTATGAACCCAATGCTCACCATCACTCACACACATCCGGTGTAAGTGCTCTCATCCACTTCTTCCTCCAAATTAGTCTAAACCTTAAAAGGCCAGCTTTGAGTAAGAACTCTATGGAAAACAGAAGCTAGAGTGGCGGTCTCGTTTGACTTTTCAAGGCAATGAAACCACCTCTCACTGACTGCATCATCCCTGTGACACTATCCCATTGTCACCCGTTGTGGCTTAGAATTCTCTCCCTGGAACCCCAGACTTGGCAGCAGCGAGGAAGAGCTCAAGGTCACTGAGCCCAGGGACTGGTGTTTCTCAAGCCACAGTTGCAACCATTTGGGGGACGCACAAGACAATTTAGCAGACCATAATGAGTCCCTCCTAAAGGAAATCAACCCTGAATACTCACTGGAAGGACTGATGCTGAAGCTGAAGCTCCAATACTTTTACCACCTGATGTGAAGAGCCAACTCATTGGAAAGACCCTGATGCTGGGAAAAATTGAAGGCAGGAGGAGAAGGGAACAACAGAGGACGAGATGGTTGGATAACATCACTGACTCAATGGACATGAGTTTGAGCAAGCTCTAGGAGGTGGTGAAGGGCAGGTAAGCCAGGCGTGCTGCAGTCCCTGGGGTCGCAGAGTCGGACACGACTGAGCGCTGAACAACAGCAAATGAGAATTTGAACTTGAAACAGAGCAGAATTAAGTGGACGATACCACAATGCATTACAAATCATAAAAGTAAGTATTGCTTCACCAAACTCACTCATTTTTATAAAGATATGTATACGTCTTGTTGTTGTTCCATATAAAACTATATGTCAGTTATATAAAACTATTCTACACATCAGTTATATAAAGAATATGTATACATCTACTGCACTGCAATTTGAGCTGGGTTTTTTTCTATGAGTCCTAACCAAAAGAAATTTGAAACCTATTCCCCTGATCCATTTTCAATATAGAGCTAGATCCAGCCAATGCCCAATCATTCCTTCATTCCTGAATTTATTAAGTGCCTGTGCTGTGGAAGGCTCAATACTGGGTCCTGGGGAAACAAACATGAATGAAGCACTGTGTTAGGCAGGGTCTGGCAGGAACCAGGTGGCACGTTCTAATCGGGTAATATGAGGAGAGGCTAATAAAGAAGCTACTTAGCTGGTGTGGAAAGAGTACGGGGACGTGGGGTGGGGGGCGGGGACCGAAAGAGATAGTGCAGAACCTGGGGCTGTGAACAGCAGAGCGAGCAGCCAGAGGGACACGTAGCTCAGCCGCTTTCTTCTCTCCCCCGCCCATCTCCTCTGATGGACCCCCTGGCTAAACTAGGCCCAGAGGCCCAGTGATCCAGCCCACATGGGCATGCGGGGTGAAGAGTAACCATGGAGGACAGACAGAAGATGGCCAGTACAAGCAAAATTCCTGCTCTCGAGGAATTTACATCCCATGAGAAGGCATATAACCCAGAAAATCGCAGTGATACAACCCAGGCTGAGAGAGAACTGTGCATGAGGACTTCTGGATGCACCTGGGAAGAGGTACTTGACTCTTCGGGGAAGATGAAGGAGGGCTTGGAAGAGGGGAGACCTAGTGGTCCTGCTCCGGAGCATTCTTTCCTTCGGGAACTCCTCCTCTGCTTAGCTCCCTGCACCGGGTTCCTCTGGCACTTCGCCCCGCCCCTCTCTGCTGCAGTGACCAATCAGAGTGAGCCTTATGCTCTGGTCACGATGATTGGCTCAAGGAAGGTCCAAAGCTCAGCCCCACCTCCGAGTTTTCCTCGGGGATTTCCTGCTAGGAAGGAAAACTGTCTCTTGCCTCTGAATTCAGAATGCTGGCTGGTTGTAGAATTAAAACGATCAGCTGCCATCTCTCCCTTCTCCCCAGTAAATGCAAATATTCAACGGAGCGGGGTAAAATGAGTCAGGGCAGAGAATCTTCACACTGAAAAATGTTTTATATTCAGGCATTTATTATATTCATCATAATTTGTTTTGTTGTTTATGAGCTGGAGTTGAGTTTCTGTCCCAGCTCACCAAAAGAAATTTGAAACCTATTCCCCTGATCCATTTTCAATATAGAGCTAGATCCAGCCAATGCCCAATCATTCCTTCATTCCTGAATTTATTAAGTGCCTGTGCTGTGGAAGGCTCAATACTGGGTCCTGGGGAAACAAACATGAATGAAGCACTGTGTTAGGCAGGGTCTGGCAGGAACCAGGTGGCACGTTCTAATCGGGTAATATGAGGAGAGGCTAATAAAGAAGCTACTTAGCTGGTGTGGAAAGAGTACGGGGACGTGGGGTGGGGGGCGGGGACCGAAAGAGATAGTGCAGAACCTGGGGCTGTGAACAGCAGAGCGAGCAGCCAGAGGGACACGTAGCTCAGCCGCTTTCTTCTCTCCCCCGCCCATCTCCTCTGATGGACCCCCTGGCTAAACTAGGCCCAGAGGCCCAGTGATCCAGCCCACATGGGCATGCGGGGTGAAGAGTAACCATGGAGGACAGACAGAAGATGGCCAGTACAAGCAAAATTCCTGCTCTCGAGGAATTTACATCCCATGAGAAGGCATATAACCCAGAAAATCGCAGTGATACAACCCAGGCTGAGAGAGAACTGTGCATGAGGACTTCTGGATGCACCTGGGAAGAGGTACTTGACTCTTCGGGGAAGATGAAGGAGGGCTTGGAAGAGGGGAGACCTAGTGGTCCTGCTCCGGAGCATTCTTTCCTTCGGGAACTCCTCCTCTGCTTAGCTCCCTGCACCGGGTTCCTCTGGCACTTCGCCCCGCCCCTCTCTGCTGCAGTGACCAATCAGAGTGAGCCTTATGCTCTGGTCACGATGATTGGCTCAAGGAAGGTCCAAAGCTCAGCCCCACCTCCGAGTTTTCCTCGGGGATTTCCTGCTAGGAAGGAAAACTGTCTCTTGCCTCTGAATTCAGAATGCTGGCTGGTTGTAGAATTAAAACGATCAGCTGCCATCTCTCCCTTCTCCCCAGTAAATGCAAATATTCAACGGAGCGGGGTAAAATGAGTCAGGGCAGAGAATCTTCACACTGAAAAATGTTTTATATTCAGGCATTTATTATATTCATCATAATTTGTTTTGTTGTTTATGAGCTGGAGTTGAGTTTCTGTCCCAGCTCACCGTGGAGATGAAACCAGTTGTACAAAGGTAGGAGGCAAGTAAGACTTAGGGAACTCAAACAGGGGCTCTGTAACAATCTAGAGGGTTGGGGTGAGGAGGGAGATGGGAGGGAATTTCAAGAGGGAAAGGGCATGTGTGTACCTATCGCAGGTTCAGGTTGATGATCGGCAGTAAACAACAAAACTCTGTAAAAGTAAAAGAAAAAAATAAAGAAAATAAAATAAAAAGGAAAAAAACTGGGAGGCAAGAAAATTCATGCCCTGCTGGAAGACCTGCTGGGTCTGTAGCCTGGGGCAGAGCTGGGGTGCTTGTGACCAGGAGGGTGTGTGATAAGGCTAACAGCGGGCTTGAGTCAGGGACTCAATGCAGGCGTGTTTATTAAAGATTTTCAGCAGAGAGTGGCACAAGCTGCTGTGTATTTTGGAAAGCTCTCCCTGACATCCAGGTGGAATATGGGTCGATTTGAGCAGCTCTGGAGGACAGGATCTGCTGCAAAGCCTCGGGAGATGCCAGGGGCTCCACAACTCAACTGCAGACCCTGGAGGACACTGAGCAATGCCAGGACCCAAGAGGGGTTAAGGGAGGTGAAAGGGTCTCGAATTAGTATCGAGGTTCCAGTTCAGGTGAGTAGATGAATGAAAACATAAATGGAATCACCATTTGGTGGTTTCCTACATTTCACAACTCTGAAGGTCTTCTCTCCCCTGGCCACCATTTCCTGAATCTGTTCTGGGTTTATCCATCTCCTAGAGAAGATATGGGGCCCAGGACAGAACTTATTGTGCAAGATGTGGCAGAACCAATGGAGGGAAGGACCATCACCCACTTATGAAGGCAGCCCACGGGTCCTGCAGATTTCCTTGGAAGTTGTTTCATAGTGATGACTCACATGGAATATATTATTGTGTAAAATCCTTGAGTCTTTTTTTTTTATATAGAGGCTCCGGGTCATGTGTTTTTTTAAATGGCAGCGTGAATAATTTTGCAAATGAGTGAGCCTTCCTAAGCTATCTAAAGTACAAGCCTGTGCTATTAAGCTAGCGTGCCTTCCACAAGGCCTGTTCTTACTCTTTCGAATAACTTAGAATCCAGTGACTCACACACACACACACACACACACACACACCCCTACACCCCTATGTATATATACATAGGTGTGTGTGCTCAGTCACTCAGTCATGTCCAATTCTTTGCGATCTCATGGACTGTAGCCCACCAGGTTCCTCTGTCCATGGAATTTTCCAGGCAAGAGTACTGAAGTGGGCTGCCATTTCCTCCTCCAACATCAAGTAGCTACAACAACCCAATAGTTAGTTGCCTTTAAAAGTAGACTTTTTAGGACTCGAAGAAACAAGCGATGATTATCATCAGAGTGACTCATTCTACAGTCACTCAGGTTCAGAGAGAGTGGACGTCTCCCAAAGTTGTGCTGCTGGTTAATCGCAAGTTTGGGGTCAGCCATGGGTCCCACATACCTTAAAAATGCCCTGCATGGGATTTACAATGTCGTTTTGTTCTTTTCAACCTATAAAGAGTAAAGGTTTCATTTGGATCACTCATAAAACTAAACGGTTTGATATATTTAGAAGGTCCGATGAGAACTTGCGTTCAAAGGAGTTTAAACCACAGGCCCCTGGTTGGTTCTGGCCGGGATCCTGACTCAGACACTCAGAAACACTGGTGAGAGGAGACCCCATCCTTCCGTGCTCTGGCTCACCCTGTCCCCAGCCTCACAGTGCTCGCTCCCTGAGCCGCCTCACTCATTCGTAAGGTTTCAACCACCACTTGATATGCAAGGGGTCCCAGAGAGATCTGAACCCAGTAGCTACCACACTTTGGGCACATCTGTGCCATGTGCAAATGCACACACGTGCGGCAGTCACTGTTCTAAGTCGAGTGCACAGTTATGGCGCCATGTCCACTCCACCACCCAATCCAGTGGCCGGAGGAGGAAGCCACGGCCTTCGAGGGCAAGGGCTCGCCCTGGGTCAGAGGGGCAGCGCCAGCGGCCCCGCAGTGGCCTGACACTGCAGTGGGTCCTGCTCACCAGGACCGGTCTGTGCCAAGCGGAGCTCCCTCCCGAGCTCCGGACTCCAGCAGACAGCTGTGCCCAGGCTCCCCATCCGGTGTCCCAGAACCCACTGGAAATGGAGCCCAGCTTCCTGCAGATGAACACGCGGTGTCCCGGCACGGCCCCCGGCACAGCCCCCTGCCCACCCGCCCTCCCTCCGCTCCCTTCTCCCTCCACCAGCGACCTGCCGGTCTTGTGCCTGGAGATGTCTGAGACCCACCGGCTCCTCCCAGGCTCACCGCCACTGCACATGACTGCGGGTTCCTTGGGGGTCTCAGGGCCACAGAGCGTCAGTCCCCTGAGCCCGCCCTCCCCACGAATCTCACTCAGGCTTTCTGAAGGCCAATCGGAGTACACTGTGTTGGGCCTCAGCCCTTGGTGGCTCTTCATGTGACCACAATGCTCCCTGCTGATGGCCCAGCCACCTCTGGGGTGAGCGACTTGGGCAGCACCACCCGGTTCCGGGCCAGGCGGTCTAGCCTCATGCCTCTTGCTCTCCCATCCTTGGAGTCCTCTCTCCTCTCTTCCCCGTCCTCCCAGCAAAGCTGGTCGTTTCCTCCTTTGCTCCAAGGCACCCCTCAGACTGATGCTCTCCCAGCGTTTTTCTAGATTCCAAGCTTTGACTTTGCTGTCTCTCCTCCTCCTCCGCAGCAGGGGCTGTATTTGGCGCTCATGGCTGTGTGGAACCTGGAGAAGGTGCACAGGTAGAGGCGTGCTCTTTAGATGCATGTGGGTGGATGGACCAGAGGAAGGAAGGAATGGCATAGAGGCTGCCAGTCAGCATTGCATGTAGACCAGTTCCCTCTGGTGGGGTCCACCCCGTGGACCCTGCATGGGCTCCTTGTCACTGTGCCCCCGTCAACCCTTCCCTCCAGACCCTTGTCCATCCTGGGAGCCTCTTACCTCCCCAGGGAGACCCCCGCCAGCCCAGGATGGGAGTCCCTCCCCTTAGTGCTCCTCATCCCCACTCCAAGGGCCTCCCCTAACCAGACTGGGAAGAATGGTTGGAATGTGCCCAGCGGTGACAGAGAGGCCCCAGGTTTCTGGAGGAGCATGCATAGTTTGCTCGCAAATGTGAGCACTCAGCAAATACTGGTGGACCAAAAGCGTGAACTATAGGACACTCATCATAAAAGGACTCTAAGTATTCACTACAAGGGAGATGCCATCAACCTCTGAAGGAAAACGTTTGTAAAGACAGAGCAAAGCATCCAGGATGTTCAGACATGGTGACGGGTAAAAGGATTCCAGGAAATAGGGTCAAGCCCTTGCCTGCAGATGAACCGTCCCGGCACGGCCCCCCTGCCCACCCGCCTCCCTCCTCCCTTCTCCCTCCACCAGCGACCTGCCGGTCTTGTGCCTGGAGATGTCTGAGACCCACCGGCTCCTCCCAGGCTCACCGCCACTGCACATGACTGCGGGTTCCTTGGGGGTCTCAGGGCCACAGAGCGTCAGTCCCCTGAGCCCGCCCTCCCCACGAATCTCACTCAGGCTTTCTGAAGGCCAATCGGAGTACACTGTGTTGGGCCTCAGCCCTTGGTGGCTCTTCATGTGACCACAATGCTCCCTGCTGATGGCCCAGCCACCTCTGGGGTGAGCGACTTGGGCAGCACCACCCGGTTCCGGGCCAGGCGGTCTAGCCTCATGCCTCTTGCTCTCCCATCCTTGGAGTCCTCTCTCCTCTCTTCCCCGTCCTCCCAGCAAAGCTGGTCGTTTCCTCCTTTGCTCCAAGGCACCCCTCAGACTGATGCTCTCCCAGCGTTTTTCTAGATTCCAAGCTTTGACTTTGCTGTCTCTCCTCCTCCTCCGCAGCAGGGGCTGTATTTGGCGCTCATGGCTGTGTGGAACCTGGAGAAGGTGCACAGGTAGAGGCGTGCTCTTTAGATGCATGTGGGTGGATGGACCAGAGGAAGGAAGGAATGGCATAGAGGCTGCCAGTCAGCATTGCATGTAGACCAGTTCCCTCTGGTGGGGTCCACCCCGTGGACCCTGCATGGGCTCCTTGTCACTGTGCCCCCGTCAACCCTTCCCTCCAGACCCTTGTCCATCCTGGGAGCCTCTTACCTCCCCAGGGAGACCCCCGCCAGCCCAGGATGGGAGTCCCTCCCCTTAGTGCTCCTCATCCCCACTCCAAGGGCCTCCCCTAACCAGACTGGGAAGAATGGTTGGAATGTGCCCAGCGGTGACAGAGAGGCCCCAGGTTTCTGGAGGGAGCATGCATAGTTTGCTCTCGCAAATGTGAGCACTCAGCAAATACTGGTGGACCAAAAGCGTGAACTATAGGACACTCATCATAAAAAAGGACTCTAAGTATTCACTACAAGGGAGATGCCATCAACCTCTGAAGGAAAACGTTTGTAAAGACAGAGCAAAGCATCCAGGATGTTCAGACATGTGACGTTAGGGGATTCCAGAGGCCTAAGGTGTTCACAAAAGAAGTGTGTTTTCTTGTGTAGCGTCACCGGGGGCCCTGCCTCTTCTAGGTGAGAAGAGGAAGTGAGGGTTCAAGAGGGAGGAGGGATCCACTGGGCCCCTGAGGCACTCACCACTCCCACCCTGCACAGCCGCCTCATGGGAACACGCTCACCTGTGAGCGGCTGAGGCAGCATGCCCTGTCTAAGCACCAGCATCTTTGCTTTATGGGCGGGCGGGGTGGGGGGGACTCTCAAGGGGAGGGCCGTGAGACCACCTCCCTGCCAGAGATTCTCACTTTGGATGATGAGACTGAAAAACACTTCACACATTGCCTTTCCCTTTTTTCCCCTCTATTCCTTTCCTTTCCTTCTCTAAGTTATTTTCATTGAATTCACACTGTTAGGAGATGTTGAGTTGAGCTCCCATTTCGTCAACAAATGCTTTTGGAAATAAATGCAATGGCCATTAAAGGGGCTTCCCTGGTGGTCCAGTGTGTAATGAATATGCCTTGCTGTGCAAGGGGCGCCAGTTCGATCCCTGGCCCAGGAAGGTCCCATATGCCGTGGAGCGGCTGGACCAGTGTGTCCACATGCACCCAGAGCCGGTGCTCTGCAGTGAGAGAGGCCACTGCGATGGGAGGCCCACACAGGCCAAAGAATTAAGATGGATGAAAAATAAATAAATGAAGGACCAATAAAACACACACACACACAAACAAAACAGAAAGAATGACTCTATTCCCTGACAAAGACCGTAAACTCACAACGCAAAACAAACAGGACAAAAGCCTGTTCTGAGAAGGGATCACTAGATACCAAAGGAATCCAAGGCATAAAAAAGAGATTAGGAGCATGGGGAGAGGAAGCTAAGCTTTGGGTCCTCTAGGTAAATGAAATCTTCTGTTTTATAATCCCAGAATGACCAAAGATGAAGCCCTTCTGCATCTCTTCTCATAACTTTTTTATTTATCCATTCATTCAACAGACATTTATCTAGCATCTACAAAGTACCAGTGCAAACTGGGAAAGAAGAAAAAAAAGGCACCGGGTAAGAGCCTCACTGACCCCGGCAGGTGAGAAGACACAAGGAGTCAAGGCTCTGACAAAACACAGGCAACAGGGCTTCTCTGGTGGCTCTGGGGTAAAGAGTCCACCTGCCCGTGCAGGAGACATGGGTTCAAATCCTGGTCTGGGAATATCCCGCATGCCTTGGAGGAACTAAGCTGGTGTGCCACACTTACAGAAGCCCATGTGCAACAGCTTGGACTTGCAACAGTCACGGAGCTAGAGAGCCTGTGCAGCAACCAAAGATCCAGCACAACCTACAATAAACAAACAATTTTTTAAAAGAAAAAACGTAGCTTGCAGCTGTTCATCGCTCTGAAATCCATGGCGGTGCCTCCCTAAGGCAGACGTTCCATCAGAATCATTCCCAGTCCCTGCCCCTCCCCCCAGCCTGGCTCTTCTCACTCGGGGGCTCCCCATTCACTCTCATAAAGCCTTGCTCCTTCCTCAGGCTCCTGTCTCTGCGGCCCCTTCCAAGCTGGAGGCCGCCACCCCTCCCCGACGCTCTGTCCTGGATTCTAGCACTGTCACTTCTCATTTGTGTTGTGTCTGCGTCGGCCTCGCCTCCAGGAGCCCGGCCCTCGGCGTGGCGTGTGGCGGCTGCTGGTGCCTTGGAGCCGAGAGCTCAGCGCCAGGGATCTGTTCCAGAGCTCCAGAGCCCGGCCTCTGCCGGTTCTCAGCTGAGTGACAGGTGCACCTTACTCCGCGCTCCACTGGCCGATGTGCACTAGCCAGGCCTCCAAGGGGCAAGACGTGCTACCCCGCGATGTCCCTCTCTGACCTTTCCTCTAAACTCCACCACCAATCGAAATGTGATTTCCAAGAAGCACTCGCCATTCCTGCCTGAGACACAGCTTGCTTTCTGGCGGGGCGTGCGCTGGCTCTGCTGACGCAGCCTTTCTGCTCATCCACCTCATCCCCTAAGACTCGGTCCAGTTGTTCCTTCGGGAAGCGCTTCCTGATACTCATCACCCCCCCACTCCAGTAACTCAGGCGCACATGACTTCTGTCTGGCGGTACTCTGAGCGCTCTATTCCCACAGCTGTCCACGGCCCCTCCCTGGCTGCAATCTCCTTAAAGGCAGGGGCCAGACCCTACTCATATGTGTGGCCCCAGCATCTAAAAGGCAGTACTTCCTTGTTGAATGAAGAAGTGAATGAATGAATGAAAGCCTCTCCCCCCTTCCTCTCCCACCAACTTTTCCCTTTCCCTTGCAATTACTTTTGGGTCCAGGGTTGTCTTGACCACTAACTATGTGGTCATGGAGAAGGGACTCTATGTCACTGGGGCTCAGGGTTCTCTCTGGAGAGGAAGAGGGTGGGGTACAGCCTCCCTTGCTCCTATGTAAGGTGACTTTTTTTTTGGTCTTTTTTTTTTTCCCCCTACAATAAACAAACAATTTTTAAAAGGTCCAGATCGCTCTGAAATCCATGGCGGTGCCTCCCTAAGGCAGACGTTCCATCAGAATCATTCCCAGTCCCTGCCCCTCCCCCCAGCCTGGCTCTTCTCACTCGGGGGCTCCCCATTCACTCTCATAAAGCCTTGCTCCTTCCTCAGGCTCCTGTCTCTGCGGCCCCTTCCAAGCTGGAGGCCGCCACCCCTCCCCGACGCTCTGTCCTGGATTCTAGCACTGTCACTTCTCATTTGTGTTGTGTCTGCGTCGGCCTCGCCTCCAGGAGCCCGGCCCTCGGCGTGGCGTGTGGCGGCTGCTGGTGCCTTGGAGCCGAGAGCTCAGCGCCAGGGATCTGTTCCAGAGCTCCAGAGCCCGGCCTCTGCCGGTTCTCAGCTGAGTGACAGGTGCACCTTACTCCGCGCTCCACTGGCCGATGTGCACTAGCCAGGCCTCCAAGGGGCAAGACGTGCTACCCCGCGATGTCCCTCTCTGACCTTTCCTCTAAACTCCACCACCAATCGAAATGTGATTTCCAAGAAGCACTCGCCATTCCTGCCTGAGACACAGCTTGCTTTCTGGCGGGGCGTGCGCTGGCTCTGCTGACGCAGCCTTTCTGCTCATCCACCTCATCCCCTAAGACTCGGTCCAGTTGTTCCTTCGGGAAGCGCTTCCTGATACTCATCACCCCCCCACTCCAGTAACTCAGGCGCACATGACTTCTGTCTGGCGGTACTCTGAGCGCTCTATTCCCACAGCTGTCCACGGCCCCTCCCTGGCTGCAATCTCCTTAAAGGCAGGGGCCAGACCCTACTCATATGTGTGGCCCCAGCATCTAAAAGGCAGTACTTCCTTGTTGAATGAAGAAGTGAATGAATGAATGAAAGCCTCTCCCCCCTTCCTCTCCCACCAACTTTTCCCTTTCCCTTGCAATTACTTTTGGGTCCAGGGTTGTCTTGACCACTAACTATGTGGTCATGGAGAAGGGACTCTATGTCACTGGGGCTCAGGGTTCTCTCTGGAAGAGGAAGAGGGTGGGGTACAGCCTCCCCTTGCTCCTATGTAAGGTGATTCTTTTTTGTTGTTGTTTTAACTTTTGGCCTCTTTTATTGATTTATTTATTTTCATCCATCTTTAATCCCTGGCCTCCTGTGGGCCCCCCACCCCCCATTCCAGAGACCTGCTCTGGGCACATGCGCTTCAGACATCAGCTCGCAATTGGACACACCAGTCCAGCCGCTTGGGCAGAGGTGGGATCTACCCGGGCCAGTTATCAAATTGGTGCCCCTTGCATCGCAAGGCGGACTCCCTACCCACTGGACCACCAGGGAGGCCCAGGTGATTCTGTCATGTGACTTTGTAGGTGTCAGCACTGCCGGGTTAGAAGAACCTCCCAAGGGCCGGCTTTCTGCTCTAAACATCCCTCCAGGAACTCTGGTATCTAGTTGGTCATGTTGTCCTCGCAATTCTATAGCTTTTGTGTCTTTAAATCACCCCACCTGCCCCCACAAGGGCTTCCCTAGTGGCTCAGACAGTAAAGAGTCTGCCTTCAATGCAGGCAACCTGGGTTTGATCCCTGGGTCAGGAAGATCCCCTAGAGAAGGGATTAGCAACCCACTCCTGGGTATTCTTGCCTGGAGAATCCCATGGACAGGGAAGGCTGGGGGGCTACAGTCCATAGGGTTGCAAAGAGCTAGACACGACTGAATGACTTAACACATTCACCTGCCCCGCACCCTTCCCTTAAACCACATCTTAAAGGTCGCCATTTTTCTTCCATGTGGACTCCCTTAGTCAGTGGCCTAGGGACCGTCTGTCTCATCCAAGTCCATCTTCTGCACGGCCCCGGACCGCCAGTCCTGGAGCCGGGTCCCCAGCCCAGCTGATCGAGGGGCAGAGGTTTCTGCAGAAGCCCGCAAGGTCTGGGTTTGCTGTTGGAACCTGAAGTCTTTGACATTGAAAACTTCCTTCCACAAGCCTGTGTGATTCTACCTCCAGCGTTTTTCTCCAGCTGCCAGCACCTGCTGTCTGAACTTGCTGAACAAACACCGTCTTCCTAACTCACAGGGGACACACGTGGCTTGGAGGAGGGACGTTCAGCTTCTCAACACCTGCGAATCCATCTGGATTTGCCTCCACCGTCACTCTTTCCTGCTCCTCCTCCGAGAAGACCTGATTCCTCCACGTGGGTTGGGGTCCTGTAACAGAGAAGGACAAATCTATTGTTCCCCGTTGGAGCGGCTCCTTTAGCTCTAACCTTTGTGCTTGTCCTTAGTCACTGGTTCTGCACCTTTTGTCAAAAAAATAAAAAATAAAAAAAAGGTGTCTGTGGCCTGAAATATATGCAATAACCCATGTGCAAGGCTCTGACCTTTCCTACAGAGATAAAAAGTTGCAGAATGCAGAATAACATTTGTCTAGGAACCCTGTGACCAGACCTACATGGACAAGAACAGAAGATTCAGGGGCCAAGAGGTTTGCTGCGACCCCTCCCCTTTGAGTATAAAAGAAACCTGGATTTTAACTCAGGTCAACTAGTTCCTTGAACACTAGTCTACCATCTTCTCCGTCTGCTGGCTTTCCAAATAAAGTTGCCATTCCTTGCCCCAGCGACTCCTCTCTCCATCCGTTGACCTGTGTGGCCAGCAGTATAGGCTTGGACCTGGTCACAGAATGACTCTCCACTCACAGTCTTCGGCTTGCGTGAGACAAGGCAGGCTAAGTACTGCAGGGATGCCCAATCCCCAGCCATGTCTGGCGGCCAGCAGTTTGCAGCTCTGCCCTCCCCCCATCCTCTCAGTCCTCCCTCTGATCTTGGGGATGGATGCTGCGCATTGGAAGGCCCCGGGGGTCATGCTGACAGGCGACACGCATCCCTTCTGCTCACCGTCCACGGGCAAGACGTGGCTGTGTCACAGCAGGGAGGTGGGAAGGCAACACTCATCCATCCAGTTCCCTGAGCCAGAATATCCCACGCTCTTTCCCTGCCTCAGCCCCGCAAGTGTCTACGTCCTGGAGTATTTCTTAGCTTCCTCTTCTACACCTGATCTACTTCAACAGCTCAATAACAGATTTCTCTATGTACAGTTTCATCCCTCCTCAATTCTTCCTAAAATAGACTTGACTGTGTGTTCCTTCCTGCAATTGCTTAGTGTGGTTCCAGGGCCCTCCAGGCACAAGCCCGCCCTCTCCCACCTCACTCCGTGCCAGCCTGCTGTCCCAGTTAGAGCCAACCAGCCTGGAGTTTCCGTTCCACTCGGCATGTTCACAGGATGCCTCTAACACTTCTGTCTGCTGCCTCTTGGCAATTTATTCTATTAATAGAAGGCACCGCTCAAGTATCAGTTTCTCAGGGAGCCTTCAAGGATCTCCTCAGATGGAGTGGAGCATCACTCCATGTAGATTATTGTTGGCCATTTACAAAATGTTCTCAGCCATGTGAACCAGTTAAATATGGTGTCCTTCATCTACAGTACTAGTAAAATTTTCACACTCTGATAAACTCCATTTGAGACCCTGAGAAGTGGTTCGTTCTTTCTTCCTTTTCCTTTCTCTCTCTTCCTCCCTCCCTTCCTTCTTTCCTTTGTTGTGAAACAGCTTTATCACTCCTGTACAATTTTGAGACTTCAAAATAAACAGCAATAGTTATTTCTTGCAAAATTCAAAGTATACACAGTAATTATTCCTATGGAAAAAAGAAACAGAATTCCAAACTGTTGACAAGAAAACAGAGGAAAGATCCATATTAGTGAGGGATCCTCTGGTTTTCCAGGTGGTGCTAGTGGTAAAGAATTCACCTGTCACTACAAGAGATGCAAGAGCCTTGGGTTTGATGCCTGGGTTAGGAAGATCCCCTAGGGAAGGGAATGGCTACCTACGCCAGTATTCTTGCCTGGCAAATTCAATGGACAGAGGAGCCTGGCAGGTTACACAGTCCATGGGGTCTCAGAGCAGGAAATGACTGGGTGACGAACACTTTCACCTTCCCGATTTCTGCACCGTTCTTCTCCTTTCGTTTCTACTTACGCACTGGACTCATTCTTTCCTGAGATCACCTTTTTCTTGAAAATGTTCATCAAACCCAGCGAAGTTCTGACTCCTCAGAACTCCTGGTTCCCTGGGCACTCGGGCAGCTTCTAAGGGATCACAGCACCAGTGTTCCAAACTGTGGTGCTACTTGCAGTACGGGGCTCACTCTCTCAAGCCTCCGACGGTTTTGGCGCCAACCACCGTCACTAGCTCAGTCAGCATTTCTGCTCTGACGGCTGCGTCCCAGGTCAGCGTCATTTCTGTGTCAGACTTGGGTCAGTCCCAGAGACAAGCAGATTCTCAGATGTTGGACCTGTGCTGGGCGGCTCCAGATTCGTGGGGAGGACACTCAGTTAGTCATACACCTAGGCTGACAGAGGCCCGGTCACATCCGAGGGCCCCAGGTCTTCCCCATTGGATCCGTGGAATGGCAGACCTTTGTCTTTTCATTTTGTTTGACGGTGCATCACACAGGATCTTAATGTCCTGACCAGGGATCGAACTGGTACTCCCTGCAGTGAAAGTGTCGAGTCTTAGCCCCTGGACCACCAGGGAAGCCTGCAGATTGTTTTTCTTATGGTCAAGTGTTCACGCCTTCAGCTCTTAATCCATTGACTAACACTGAGTCTCAAGTTGTACCGAATTTCAAAGGGCTCGGAGGCGTAATTCAGCTGTGTGTACCCAAATAGACGAGGAAATGATTTCTAAGGAGACCAATTTGTCCCACTTTGCCTGGGACTTTCCTGGTTATAGCACTCAAAGGCCCACTTCCAGGAATCATCCTTCAGTCTCTGGCAAACCAGTGGGTCACTTTGTGTCCACCTCTCTCTCTCTCTCTAAGGAGAGAAACTCAAGACTTCGGTTCTCTTGGTCCTCTCGTCTACACTGACTACAGACCACTATCCGAACACGTGTGAGTGTACTTGACACAACAGGGCAGACTGTTTTACTGAAATACATGCTATTCCTGGAACTCAGGGGCGTGTGTGATGTAACCCTGTAGCACACACATCTGCAAACACCATCTCTGTCCTTAAAGGAGCCCATTGTAAACAGCAGTGGGTGGGTTATATCTCCCTGAGGAATCGCTGGTTCTTAGAAGAACTCCCAGAAATATTCTTGCTGAAGGATTCCTCTGAAAAGGAACAGAGGAGGAGGGATCCAGGTATTAGATTATGTCACATAGGGCAAATTTTGCCAGAAAACAAAGCATCTCTTACAGGCAGTACTTGGGCTGCCTTTCAGGCAGGGGCTCTGGACTACCTTCCAGAATGAAGAATAAACCAGGGGGGCTTCCCTGGTGGTCTGGTGGTGAAGGCTGCATCCCTCAGTGCGGGAGGTGAGGGCTCAATCCCTGGTCGAGGCACTAAGACCCCACATGCCTCATGGTCAAAACACCAAAACATAAAACAGAAGCGATTTTGTTAGCAAATTCAACAAAAACTTTAAAAATGGTTCACATAGGGAGAAAAAAAAAAAAAAAGCCATGGAGGAGAATACTCAAGGAACATTCTTGGAGGAAGTTCACACACAGCTTCCCAGATAGCCTGTGCGCAGCTTCTCCACTCAGAAAAGTTTTCTGCTTTCTTTTGCGCTCAGCGGATGAGCCGCCATGAGGGCAGGAGTCTGGGTCTTGAGGCTGATCTAGAAAGTAGTGACCGGAGCCGCGCAGCCTGTGGGAGAGACCAGCAGAGCGGCCGTGCTTTCCTTTGGTCGGCACGATGTCAGGTTTCTGTAGCTTGGAAAGTGAGACGATCGGGCCACACAGCCCTTAAGTTCCCACGGAGCAACGGCTGCCCGGAGCTGAGGAGCGCAGGCCCCGCGTACCTGCGGATGGAGCACACGCTCAGGGCCACGGTCATTGCCGCTTCCTGTTGTCTGGCCTCTCTGCACTCGGGGGCTTCTCTGTCAAATCCTAGACTTCTGTGTCCACACACCTGGAGTACAGCACAGATTTATATTGTAATAGTGTAGTAATTCTTGCTCCCGTTAAAATGGCCACTAAATCTTTTAAAACAGCTGTGGATAAAGCCTGAGGACCAATCCCAGGGACTCTGGTCTGCCTGCCTGGCCATCCATAGCGCTGTTTTTTACCTAGGACTTCTTTCCATAAGGCAATTTATCATTTAAGATATACATTCCCACCTGTCATGGTGTATTTTCTTCTACCAATTTGACTTTCAAGCTATTTCCAATGAATTCTTTCTTTTATATAAATCAAATAGCTACCTTAAGTATTCTTTCTTAGATATTAAGGAATGGTACATTTCTATCCATATTCCAAGAAAAGGTATTTTTATAATGTATGTTTTTGTAATAAAATATTAACAGTCACTGCTATTAGCCCAATGCTAAACAAAAGCTATTAGAACATAAAACTGCCACATCTTTATTCCTGCAAAAAATACCAAATTAAATATACAAATAATCATCAAGAGAAAGAATGACTCAAAAATAAGAGAAAGGCTAACATTTCTTGTTAAGCCCATCTCTTGTGTTTACAGTGTTCCCTTACCAAAAAACGCTATGGAAGTAGCCGGTCTGCATTTTAGCAGGAGGAAAGAGACCAGTACGTAACGGAACCTGCCCGGCATCGCTGTGCTAGTAACTGGCAAAGCTAGGATTAACACCGCATTCATTTCAGCCCATGAAGCTAAATGCATAAACAGAACTGCACAGTCTCCCCTGCAAAGTGCCAATGAAATAAAGTCACTGGAAAAAATGGAAGACTGTCGCATCTTATTGCAGGACAGAACCTTCGTCATGATTCAACTCCATATTTTACTGATGAGAAAGCGGGCTGAAGGTCGCCTTCAGAAGGTCAAAGAGCTGGTGACCGCAGGGCCAGGCCCGGCAGCCGGAAGTCTTCACATCGGCATCGTGGCAGGCACTCTTATCTAAGAGGGAGGGAACTTCATTTTCTCTGCCTCCGTTTCTAATCTTTAGGTCCACGGTCATTGCCGCTTCCTGTTGTCTGGCCTCTCTGCACTCGGGGGCTTCTCTGTCAAATCCTAGACTTCTGTGTCCACACACCTGGAGTACAGCACAGATTTATATTGTAATAGTGTAGTAATTCTTGCTCCCGTTAAAATGGCCACTAAATCTTTTAAAACAGCTGTGGATAAAGCCTGAGGACCAATCCCAGGGACTCTGGTCTGCCTGCCTGGCCATCCATAGCGCTGTTTTTTACCTAGGACTTCTTTCCATAAGGCAATTTATCATTTAAGATATACATTCCCACCTGTCATGGTGTATTTTCTTCTACCAATTTGACTTTCAAGCTATTTCCAATGAATTCTTTCTTTTATATAAATCAAATAGCTACCTTAAGTATTCTTTCTTAGATATTAAGGAATGGTACATTTCTATCCATATTCCAAGAAAAGGTATTTTTATAATGTATGTTTTTGTAATAAAATATTAACAGTCACTGCTATTAGCCCAATGCTAAACAAAAGCTATTAGAACATAAAACTGCCACATCTTTATTCCTGCAAAAAATACCAAATTAAATATACAAATAATCATCAAGAGAAAGAATGACTCAAAAATAAGAGAAAGGCTAACATTTCTTGTTAAGCCCATCTCTTGTGTTTACAGTGTTCCCTTACCAAAAAACGCTATGGAAGTAGCCGGTCTGCATTTTAGCAGGAGGAAAGAGACCAGTACGTAACGGAACCTGCCCGGCATCGCTGTGCTAGTAACTGGCAAAGCTAGGATTAACACCGCATTCATTTCAGCCCATGAAGCTAAATGCATAAACAGAACTGCACAGTCTCCCTGCAAAGTGCCAATGAAATAAAGTCACTGGAAAAAATGGAAGACTGTCGCATCTTATTGCAGGACAGAACCTTCGTCATGATTCAACTCCATATTTTACTGATGAGAAAGCGGGCTGAAGGTCGCCTTCAGAAGGTCAAAGAGCTGGTGACCGCAGGGCCAGGCCCGGCAGCCGGAAGTCTTCACATCGGCATCGTGGCAGGCACTCTTATCTAAGAGGGAGGGAACTTCATTTTCTCTGCCTCCGTTTCTAATCTTTAGGTCACAATTGCTGTTGGAATGGTTGTCAAGTTGACGGCTAAAAGCTGTCAGGCGCCTGGTAGCTTCAACTAACTACTCATTTTACATAAAGGGCAGAATAGTGTTTGTGGAAATTTTCATTTGTAATTTCAGTTCTGTGTGTGTTAGTCATTCAGTCATGTCCAGCTCTTTGCAGCTCCGATGACTGAAGCTCACCAGGCTCCTTTGGTCATGGAATTCTCCAGGCAAGAATACGGGAGTGGGTAGCCATTCCCTTCTCCAGGGGATCTTCCGACCCAGGGACAGAACCCAGGTCTCCAGCATTGCAGGCAGATTCTTTACCCATTTCAATTATAATGAATATTTATATATTTCTTGTGTCAATTTAAAATGGATTCTGGCATTACATATTTATCACATAATAAAAAATGAATTTTGGCTTTTAAACTATGCAAAAAAAAGCACAGAATTAACGAACTACAAACATTGTGAATTTGAAATGGGAAACAAACATTCATTAAAATCACCGAAAATTCTTTGTCTCTCCTTCCCCGAATGGTGGTCTCCCCCACTGCAACTGCTGATGTCAGGCACACCCAGTGCTAGACACCATTCCGTCCTCCTTAAAAATCTCTCCTGCTCCAGTGAACCTAAGTACAATATAATCAATTATATAACAACCCACAGGCCAACCAAAGCCTAAGGAGGCCTGTAAGCAGAGAGTAAAAATACCCTTTAAAATCACTTAAAACATGTTTAGCAGGAGGAAAGAGACCAGTACGTAACGGAACCTGCCCGGCATCGCTGTGCTAGTAACTGGCAAAGCTAGGATTAACACCGCATTCATTTCAGCCCATGAAGCTAAATGCATAAACAGAACTGCACAGTCTCCCCTGCAAAGTGCCAATGAAATAAAGTCACTGGAAAAAATGGAAGACTGTCGCATCTTATTGCAGGACAGAACCTTCGTCATGATTCAACTCCATATTTTACTGATGAGAAAGCGGGCTGAAGGTCGCCTTCAGAAGGTCAAAGAGCTGGTGACCGCAGGGCCAGGCCCGGCAGCCGGAAGTCTTCACATCGGCATCGTGGCAGGCACTCTTATCTAAGAGGGAGGGAACTTCATTTTCTCTGCCTCCGTTTCTAATCTTTAGGTCACAATTGCTGTTGGAATGGTTGTCAAGTTGACGGCTAAAAGCTGTCAGGCGCCTGGTAGCTTCAACTAACTACTCATTTTACATAAAGGGCAGAATAGTGTTTGTGGAAATTTTCATTTGTAATTTCAGTTCTGTGTGTGTTAGTCATTCAGTCATGTCCAGCTCTTTGCAGCTCCGATGACTGAAGCTCACCAGGCTCCTTTGGTCATGGAATTCTCCAGGCAAGAATACGGGAGTGGGTAGCCATTCCCTTCTCCAGGGGATCTTCCCGACCCAGGGACAGAACCCAGGTCTCCAGCATTGCAGGCAGATTCTTTACCCATTTCAATTATAATGAATATTTATATATTTCTTGTGTCAATTTAAAATGGATTCTGGCATTACATATTTATCACATAATAAAAAATGAATTTTGGCTTTTAAACTATGCAAAAAAAAGCACAGAATTAACGAACTACAAACATTGTGAATTTGAAATGGGAAACAAACATTCATTAAAATCACCGAAAATTCTTTGTCTCTCCTTCCCCGAATGGTGGTCTCCCCCACTGCAACTGCTGATGTCAGGCACACCCAGTGCTAGACACCATTCCGTCCCCTTAAAAATCTCTCCTGCTCCAGTGAACCTAAGTACAATATAATCAATTATATAACAACCCACAGGCCAACCAAAGCCTAAGGAGGCCTGTAAGCAGAGAGTAAAAATACCCTTTAAAATCACTTAAAACATGTTTAGCAATAACTAAGATGAATGTGCATGAAAAAACATCTTTTGATTTTAATAATTCATTCTTACTTCACATACAATATTCAGCTCCCAAAAATATCACGGGAGTCTTTCATTTAAAATAAAAGACTCCTATTTCCATTAAACAATGAAGAAAGCTCTGCCTTAATGATGCATTGACACGAAATCGTTCAAACTTCCCACAGTTCTAACCTTTGCTATTGAAGATCTTCATTACAAATATAAAAGATGAAATGGTTAATGATTTCAATTCATTCAGCATAGCTTTCTTTTGAAAGGAAATGGAATTACTACATGAGGATCCCTTTACTTAAGCCAACATTATTAATGTATCACCTTCCCATGAATAGGACAAGGATTGTCTTAAGTCCTCTCCATATTTTGCTGAACTGCCTTCATGGCAACTGCCACTTCCCCGGGCAGAAGGCAGCCCACCACCTCAGCAGGAGCTCGGGCACCTGGCCGGTTCCTTTGAGGTCTATCCCACATGCACCCAGCCCAATTCTTTTCAGGGAACTCTGTGTTCCCTCCATCCACCCATCAGCCTCCCTCCCACCAGTTCTACACGAGAGAAGAGAAGGATTCAGAAAAGCTGAGCCCTGTCCTGCAAGGGCCTGGGAAAACCAGAACCCAGGTCTCCATTTCAAATTATAATGAATATTTATATATTTCTTGTGTCAATTTAAAATGGATTCTGGCATTACATATTTATCACATAATAAAAAATGAATTTTGGCTTTTAAACTATGCAAAAAAAAGCACAGAATTAACGAACTACAAACATTGTGAATTTGAAATGGGAAACAAACATTCATTAAAATCACCGAAAATTCTTTGTCTCTCCTTCCCCGAATGGTGGTCTCCCCCACTGCAACTGCTGATGTCAGGCACACCCAGTGCTAGACACCATTCCGTCCTCCTTAAAAATCTCTCCTGCTCCAGTGAACCTAAGTACAATATAATCAATTATATAACAACCCACAGGCCAACCAAAGCCTAAGGAGGCCTGTAAGCAGAGAGTAAAAATACCCTTTAAAATCACTTAAAACATGTTTAGCAATAACTAAGATGAATGTGCATGAAAAAACATCTTTTGATTTTAATAATTCATTCTTACTTCACATACAATATTCAGCTCCCAAAAATATCACGGGAGTCTTTCATTTAAAATAAAAGACTCCTATTTCCATTAAACAATGAAGAAAGCTCTGCCTTAATGATGCATTGACACGAAATCGTTCAAACTTCCCACAGTTCTAACCTTTGCTATTGAAGATCTTCATTACAAATATAAAAGATGAAATGGTTAATGATTTCAATTCATTCAGCATAGCTTTCTTTTGAAAGGAAATGGAATTACTACATGAGGATCCCTTTACTTAAGCCAACATTATTAATGTATCACCTTCCCATGAATAGGACAAGGATTGTCTTAAGTCCTCTCCATATTTTGCTGAACTGCCTTCATGGCAACTGCCACTTCCCCGGGCAGAAGGCAGCCCACCACCTCAGCAGGAGCTCGGGCACCTGGCCGGTTCCTTTGAGGTCTATCCCACATGCACCCAGCCCAATTCTTTTCAGGGAACTCTGTGTTCCCTCCATCCACCCATCAGCCTCCCTCCCACCAGTTCTACACGAGAGAAGAGAAGGATTCAGAAAAGCTGAGCCCTGTCCTGCAAGGGCCTGGGAAAACCGCAGAGCTGAGGACCGCTGGTTCTCTCTAGTGGAAGGGTGGGTGCTGAGGCCCTGGGGCAGACTGCAGGGCTGAAAACCCACCCCGCTCGCCTGCTCACTGGCGTGGCTCCCATCATAGAACGGGGATCCCGAAGGCTTGCTTCTCAGGTGCCAATTTGTTTTAGGATTCCATGTTTAGGATTTAGACTTATTTTAGTCCTAAGGGATTGACTGGGAGGGACTCCCTTGCTCATCTGGTCCTCCCTCAGACTCAGCATAGAAGAAACCCCTGGAATTATCCTATCTGTTGTTTGGACATCCCCAGGAGCTGGGAACTCAAATTCACACAAGGGAAGACGTCCCAACTCAGGGAGACAAGAGTCCTTCAGGCAGAAATCAGCTTCTCTGTCTAATCCCCATCTTTCGACCCTAGAGCTGCTTGTTGGGATTATACACAGAGTAAGGCTCATTCCCCTTGGCTGGTAAACACGGGAAGATTAAGACGTCCACAGATTCCTAGAATTTTAAAGTCACCACAGTACTTAAGAGATTCTTTCAGTACCCCCACCCTCATCAGCTAGGAGTGAGGGAATCCGCTGGTCCAGGCCATCCGACCAGGCCGAGGAACCAAGGTCTCGCCTCCTCCGCTACGTCTCTTCCCGTGACTGCCTGGAAGAACACAACGTCAGATGCCTTACGTTCCTCCAGTCAAACCGCGAGCACCGCTACTCCGCCCGGCCCTCCACCCCGCTTCGGGCCTGGGCCAAATCATTTCAATTTTGCCTGGAAGTCGGCATGGAAAAACGACTACCCTCCTGTCAACACTGTACCATGGAAACACTTGGTTATCAACATTTTATATGCTTTATTGAAAGTTGACAAGTGCAACAGCCACTTCCCGGGCAGAAGGCAGCCCACCACCTCAGCAGGAGCTCGGGCACCTGGCCGGTTCCTTTGAGGTCTATCCCACATGCACCCAGCCCAATTCTTTTCAGGGAACTCTGTGTTCCCTCCATCCACCCATCAGCCTCCCTCCCACCAGTTCTACACGAGAGAAGAGAAGGATTCAGAAAAGCTGAGCCCTGTCCTGCAAGGGCCTGGGAAAACCGCAGAGCTGAGGACCGCTGGTTCTCTCTAGTGGAAGGGTGGGTGCTGAGGCCCTGGGGCAGACTGCAGGGCTGAAAACCCACCCCGCTCGCCTGCTCACTGGCGTGGCTCCCATCATAGAACGGGGATCCCGAAGGCTTGCTTCTCAGGTGCCAATTTGTTTTAGGATTCCATGTTTAGGATTTAGACTTATTTTAGTCCTAAGGGATTGACTGGGAGGGACTCCCTTGCTCATCTGGTCCTCCCTCAGACTCAGCATAGAAAAAACCCCCTGGAATTATCCTATCTGTTGTTTGGACATCCCCAGGAGCTGGGAACTCAAATTCACACAAGGGAAGACGTCCCAACTCAGGGAGACAAGAGTCCTTCAGGCAGAAATCAGCTTCTCTGTCTAATCCCCATCTTTCGACCCTAGAGCTGCTTGTTGGGATTATACACAGAGTAAGGCTCATTCCCCTTGGCTGGTAAACACGGGAAGATTAAGACGTCCACAGATTCCTAGAATTTTAAAGTCACCACAGTACTTAAGAGATTCTTTCAGTACCCCCACCCTCATCAGCTAGGAGTGAGGGAATCCGCTGGTCCAGGCCATCCGACCAGGCCGAGGAACCAAGGTCTCGCCTCCTCCGCTACGTCTCTTCCCGTGACTGCCTGGAAGAACACAACGTCAGATGCCTTACGTTCCTCCAGTCAAACCGCGAGCACCGCTACTCCGCCCGGCCCTCCACCCCGCTTCGGGCCTGGGCCAAATCATTTCAATTTTGCCTGGAAGTCGGCATGGAAAAACGACTACCCTCCTGTCAACACTGTACCATGGAAACACTTGGTTATCAACATTTTATATGCTTTATTGAAAGTTGACAAGTGCAACAGTTAAATACAGTGACACCTTACAACTGTGTAGAGAACATGCACAGAAACATATGCAGATTAACTACTATACAGGTAATAGGCGGAATCCCCTACTGGGAAATCCACGTCATTAGCTAGAACTGATCATTGTTTCAAAGTCTTCAACCAGCTCCATCCAAGGACTTCAGTGAACAGGGACTGACTTCAAGATACTCAGCAGCTAGAAGATTTTGGATTACACAAAGGGACTAACTGAGCCAAATCCTTAAAATCTCTTTAGGGAGGTGTGTTTTTCTTCATGAATTTTTTCCACGGAGATCGCTATATAAAAGATCATCCACACCTCTTCAGACAGCCAAGGAAACATCTAAATTGCAATCTGTACAACCTAAATAGTAGTTACAGTCCTCTATGGTACAAAATAGATACACTACATACACAAATATACAGTAAGCAAAACAACTTTCGTGGTAAGGGAGCTTAGGTCCCAGCTACCTGTCACCATTTAGTCACGCCGATAGTTTTGTGTCATCCGCTGTTTCGGAAAGAGGCACGGAACAATTGTGGTTTTTTTATGGATTTTGGTGACAGTCGTTTGTACAATGAACTACAATTTCCCCTCATCTTGGGTGAGCCTAAGCTTCACTCTTGACCTTCACCTCCCTTTCCACTTCCTCGTGGGGGAGGGGCGAGAGGACAGCCCAGTGGCCAGCTCCACTGCCTTGAACCCCATGGCGTAGCTACTATGCAAGCAGGAAGAACTCTCGGTGGCCGGGGATGGGAGCGGGGTTGGTGCGGGGGGAGATGGAAAGGCACAACAGCTCCTCAGCATGAATGAAACCATCTCTCACGGATCTGCCAAGCTGCATGAGGTCCCAGTATATCCATGCTAATTCTCTGATTAACCTTTAATTCACTCAACTAAGAAATGTCTTCAAGCTGAAAGCATATGAGTGTTTAATACTGGAAAAAAGAGAAAATGGCATGAGTCAGTCTCACGTCTCTTTCGCAGCGAGCAATGAAATGGATGAGGGTGGAGGCGGACCCCCCAGGACATCTTCTCGGGTCTGTTCAGTTCCGACGACCGCAGCAGCCAGTTCTGCGGGGTCTCGGCGGCTTACGCGGTGGGTCCTGAGCCCTGGGACGCGGGCTGGGCCGGGGGCTGTGTGGTCCCCTGCGGCTGTGTGGTGGCCGGCGGGGAGCCAGTCTGCAGCTGCGCCTGGAACTGGGCAAGCTGCTCGGGACTGGCCAGTGTCTTCAGCAGGGTATTCTCCTGCTCCAGCTGGGAATTTTTCTCTATGAGTTCTTTGATCTGCTCCTTGAGGACCTCCACTTCCTCTCTCACTGCATACATCAAATGGCTTTTCACCAGATCCTGAAAAGGTGAGAAGGAAGAAAGGAAACTATTTACTGTCTCCCGGACTCGGAATTGTGAAAGCATCACGCTGCAAGTCTCTCCCCGAATCACTGACATAGACTGCCTGCAGAGTTCATTGAACACGCTCCGGGGAAAATCTTCGCAATACAACCCTAATCATGCAATACTTCAAGTCTTAGTAGAACCTTTGCTTTCCTTGCAGCCGTTATGCCAGGAATGCTTACGCTCAGGTTTCCTATTCGAAATGGCAAAGGCACTGGGGCTCCGGCTCGGTGCAGAAAGCAGGCCGGCTCGGGGAGGTCCAGACCCGAGGTAGCCACGGCCCCGCCCCCAAGTCCCTCCCTCCGCCCGCCCGCCTCCCACAGCACCGGCTGCAGCCAGTTCCTACGGAGCGAGCGTGCTGCCGCATTTCCCTCCACCCTCACCCCTTTTCGTGATTAAGCTGACATCACAGCAACTGGCTCCCGGGAGGTCCAGACCCGAGGTGCACGGCCCCGCCCAAGTCTCCCTCGGGCCTCCTACTATGCAAGCAGGAAGAACTCTCGGTGGCCGGGGATACTCAGGGGCCCTCCTCAATTGAAACCATCTCTCACGGATCTGCCAAGCTGCATGAGGTCCCAGTATATCCATGCTAATTCTCTGATTAACCTTTAATTCACTCAACTAAGAAATGTCTTCAAGCTGAAAGCATATGAGTGTTTAATACTGGAAAAAAGAGCAAATGGCATGAGTCAGTCTCACGTCTCTTTCGCAGCGAGCAATGAAATGGATGAGGGTGGAGGCGGACCCCCCAGGACATCTTCTCGGGTCTGTTCAGTTCCGACGACCGCAGCAGCCAGTTCTGCGGGGTCTCGGCGGCTTACGCGGTGGGTCCTGAGCCCTGGGACGCGGGCTGGGCCGGGGGCTGTGTGGTCCCCTGCGGCTGTGTGGTGGCCGGCGGGGAGCCAGTCTGCAGCTGCGCCTGGAACTGGGCAAGCTGCTCGGGACTGGCCAGTGTCTTCAGCAGGGTATTCTCCTGCTCCAGCTGGGAATTTTTCTCTATGAGTTCTTTGATCTGCTCCTTGAGGACCTCCACTTCCTCTCTCACTGCATACATCAAATGGCTTTTCACCAGATCCTGAAAAGGTGAGAAGGAAGAAAGGAAACTATTTACTGTCTCCCGGACTCGGAATTGTGAAAGCATCACGCTGCAAGTCTCTCCCTGAATCACTGACATAGCCTGCCTGCAGAGTTCATTGAACACGCTCCGGGGAAAATCTTCGCAATACAACCCTAATCATGCAATACTTCAAGTCTTAGTAGAACCTTTGCTTTCCTTGCAGCCGTTATGCCAGGAATGCTTACGCTCAGGTTTCCTATTCGAAATGGCAAAAGGCACTGGGGCTCCGGCTCGGTGCAGAAAGCAGGCCGGCTCGGGGAGGTCCAGACCCGAGGTAGCCACGGCCCCGCCCCCAAGTCCCTCCCTCCGCCCGCCCGCCTCCCACAGCACCGGCTGCAGCCAGTTCCTACGGAGCGAGCGTGCTGCCGCATTTCCCTCCCTCCACCCTCACCCCCCCTTTTCGTGATTAAGCTGACATCACAGCAACCTGGGTAGCCGTCGCAGCCAATGGGCGCTCGAGTTATTTATAGCTCCGAATTAAAGGTTCAGAGTTTGCCTAGCAACAGTGGGCAGAGAATCCCGTGAGAAGAGCCACAGGCGCTGCTCCAATAACAAAGAACGGCCAAGGCGGAAATAAAAAATAGGAGAAATCCAGGCGCAGGCAAAGAAGGCGAAACTTTTCTCCAATTCTTCTTCATTGTGCAGGAGCCTCCATCCGTGGGGATCCGTTCGGGGCCCGTGTAGGAGGCCCCCTCCCGAGATCCCCACTTCTGGGGCCCTCCCCGCTCCCGGATAAACCTTAGGATCCCTAGGAAAGCCACATCGCTAGAGATGTGCCCGAGACCAAAGACACGCTGGGCCAGCGCTCTCCCAGCAATTCCCCAGCAAAACCCAATTCCTCCACCAAAATCCTGACGGTTCCGTGAAACTGGCCCTGGAAAGAACAAGGACTACCCTCAGGGCCCTTTCTCTTTCCTTAGTAGCCCTGGTATGCGGCTTCATGCTGGCAGAATGGAAACAGCGCCGGCATTTCTGAATGTATGGAGAGCACTCATCCTATTATGGATGCGCCCCTTCTGTCCCAAGACACCCTGATTTTGTACTGTGCCCACATTTAGTACAAACGATTTTTAAGCTGTACATACCATAGCTTGCTCGATTTTGTTGTCAATAGCTACCACACTTGCACCAGAAGAGCTGAAAAAGAGAAGAAAAAAAATCGATAAATAGAACATCCTTTTTAATCCAAGACAAAAGGAATCCCCCAATTCTGTGCATATTCTTTACGGTTGTAACATACCACCCTCCAGAAAACACCAGCCACTCTCTTCCTAACGAATATCCAGACATTTCCTATTTTAGTGAGCCAAGCTAATTACACGTGGCAGGCGGGCCCCAGAAAGCAGGCCGGCTCGGGGAGGTCCAGACCCGAGGTAGCCACGGCCCCGCCCCCAAGTCCCTCCCTCCGCCCGCCCGCCTCCCACAGCACCGGCTGCAGCCAGTTCCTACGGAGCGAGCGTGCTGCCGCATTTCCCTCCCTCCACCCTCACCCCCCCTTTTCGTGATTAAGCTGACATCACAGCAACCTGGGTAGCCGTCGCAGCCAATGGGCGCTCGAGTTATTTATAGCTCCGAATTAAAGGTTCAGAGTTTGCCTAGCAACAGTGGGCAGAGAATCCCGTGAGAAGAGCCACAGGCGCTGCTCCAATAACAAAGAACGGCCAAGGCGGAAATAAAAAATAGGAGAAATCCAGGCGCAGGCAAAGAAGGCGAAACTTTTCTCCAATTCTTCTTCATTGTGCAGGAGCCTCCATCCGTGGGGATCCGTTCGGGGCCCGTGTAGGAGGCCCCCTCCCGAGATCCCCACTTCTGGGGCCCTCCCCGCTCCCGGATAAACCTTAGGATCCCTAGGAAAGCCACATCGCTAGAGATGTGCCCGAGACCAAAGACACGCTGGGCCAGCGCTCTCCCAGCAATTCCCCAGCAAAACCCAATTCCTCCACCAAAATCCTGACGGTTCCGTGAAACTGGCCCTGGAAAGAACAAGGACTACCCTCAGGGCCCTTTCTCTTCCTTAGTAGCCCTGGTATGCGGCTTCATGCTGGCAGAATGGAAACAGCGCCGGCATTTCTGAATGTATGGAGAGCACTCATCCTATTATGGATGCGCCCCTTCTGTCCCAAGACACCCTGATTTTGTACTGTGCCCACATTTAGTACAAACGATTTTTAAGCTGTACATACCATAGCTTGCTCGATTTTGTTGTCAATAGCTACCACACTTGCACCAGAAGAGCTGAAAAAGAGAAGAAAAAAAATCGATAAATAGAACATCCTTTTTAATCCAAGACAAAAGGAATCCCCCAATTCTGTGCATATTCTTTACGGTTGTAACATACCACCCTCCAGAAAACACCAGCCACTCTCTTCCTAACGAATATCCAGACATTTCCCTATTTTAGTGAGCCACAAAGGCTAAATTACATAATGTGGTAAAAGTCTGTTCTCTGGCCAGACCTGCAAAGAGAAAGCTATTCTGAACATTTCAAAAAGCAACATCCATGTCATCGCTGCCTCTCAGCAATGGACAAAGGAATTCGCCGGGCTATCTTTCACCTGCATTATTACAAATATCTCACGAGTAAATTTTTTTTTTTTAAACCTATCCCAGTCGCATTTACCTATTGTCAAGTCTCACAGAGGCGTTTTCGGTCCCGAGCAAGGATGACAAGAAAGAAATTGAAAAATGTCTCAGTTGGTAAACTCCTAGATCCATCGCCACTGGTCTACACCATTGGGATTTCATGCAATTGCAGCCAAAAAACACCCTCGCAGGAAGAAAAATAGGGGGGGGGGGGGGAATACCAGCGGCCTCGTTTGGGCTAGATAAAAATCTAGCTTTACGCCGTTCTGGGAGAAACAGAAAACAGCAGCCCTAATTGAAAGAAACCCGGCTTCTGGGGATTGGCGATTCCGGGAAGATGCAGATCCCACTGCTGCGTGGAGAAGGATCCCTGGTCAGCAGCCGGGCTCCACTAGGCTCTAGACTAGGACGCCCAGCCTCAGTGCAAAATATATGCAGGGAAGAGCCGCGCCGATTGGCCAGCACGCCGCTGGGCCCGCCCCCTCCCTCCCGCCCTCCTCTCGCCTCCCGCCCTCCTCCCCACCCCCACCCCGCCCCCAGCCTCCCAGGCTCCTCGGGTGGGCTGGCCCAGGCCGCAGCGCAGCTTCAGGGCCGGGCCGCGGGCCGCGGGCCGCGGGGGCTGCCGCGACCGAGGAAAGACGGAGCGGTGCTCCGGCCGAAGACGCCGAGGGGCCAAGAACGCAGACGAGTAGGGGCCCACACGTGCTTACGTTTACAGGAGTCAGACCCCGTCCCCGGAGCTGCCTGTCCCCGCGGCTGCCGAACGGCGAAAGCTGCTTATTTGCAACCAGAACCGTCTGAGCTACTGGGCATGCCCGGTCCCACCACTTAACCGCTCGCAGGAGCCGGACTATCTCGATTTCAATTATCTCGTTGCCTAACCAGGCACCAGACTTAGCTTTGGGCCAAAAACCACCTCTCTTCCTAACGAATATCCAGACATTTCCCTATTTTAGTGAGCCACAAAGGCTAAATTACATAATGTGGTAAAAGTCTGTTCTCTGGCCAGACCTGCAAAGAGAAAGCTATTCTGAACATTTCAAAAAGCAACATCCATGTCATCGCTGCCTCTCAGCAATGGACAAAGGAATTCGCCGGGCTATCTTTCACCTGCATTATTACAAATATCTCACGAGTAAATTTTTTTTTTTTAAACCTATCCCAGTCGCATTTACCTATTGTCAAGTCTCACAGAGGCGTTTTCGGTCCCGAGCAAGGATGACAAGAAAGAAATTGAAAAATGTCTCAGTTGGTAAACTCCTAGATCCATCGCCACTGGTCTACACCATTGGGATTTCATGCAATTGCAGCCAAAAAACACCCTCGCAGGAAGAAAAATAGGGGGGGGGGGGAATACCAGCGGCCTCGTTTGGGCTAGATAAAAATCTAGCTTTACGCCGTTCTGGGAGAAACAGAAAACAGCAGCCCTAATTGAAAGAAACCCGGCTTCTGGGGATTGGCGATTCCGGGAAGATGCAGATCCCACTGCTGCGTGGAGAAGGATCCCTGGTCAGCAGCCGGGCTCCACTAGGCTCTAGACTAGGACGCCCAGCCTCAGTGCAAAATATATGCAGGGAAGAGCCGCGCCGATTGGCCAGCACGCCGCTGGGCCCGCCCCCTCCCCCTCCCCGCCCTCCTCTCGCCTCCCGCCCTCCTCCCCACCCCCACCCCGCCCCCAGCCTCCCAGGCTCCTCGGGTGGGCTGGCCCAGGCCGCAGCGCAGCTTCAGGGCCGGGCCGCGGGCCGCGGGCCGCGGGGGCTGCCGCGACCGAGGAAAGACGGAGCGGTGCTCCGGCCGAAGACGCCGAGGGGCCAAGAACGCAGACGAGTAGGGGCCCACACGTGCTTACGTTTACAGGAGTCAGACCCCGTCCCCGGAGCTGCCTGTCCCCGCGGCTGCCGAACGGCGAAAGCTGCTTATTTGCAACCAGAACCGTCTGAGCTACTGGGCATGCCCGGTCCCACCACTTAACCGCTCGCAGGAGCCGGACTATCTCGATTTCAATTATCTCGTTCTAACAGGCACCAGTAATCGGCGGATTTTACCGGCGGTTTTATTTATAAAGATAACAACCATACTGTAATAAGACTTTTTTTAAGCTCGTGAATTTTAGAGGAAAAATACCATTATTTCCTTTTTGAGAGATTCTACCTTTCCATGAATTTATCGATTATGTGTAGAAACGAAAAACAGTACATAATCTTTGCTAGGCATATATAAATTGAAGCCAAAAAAAAAAAAAAACTACCAGATGAAACAGGATCTCAGAATGTCCCCAGAGCCATAAACGTTAACATTGCATCTCCTTCTGTGTATAGCTAGGGGAAAAAAAGAAAATTCACAGGTTGAATCCTACCTACATAGATCTATTTTCACTCAGTCCCTAAGGCAAGCTTTTGGATGTTCAGTTCCTGTAAAAGTCAGTCCTTGGAGCCATTGTTACATCAGTGGGACTGATCTACTGCAAAGTACCTGTGTCATCCTTAGAGCCACAACTGACCAAGAATTTCCCTTCTCCAAACCAAAATTAAGAGATTTGGGTGTGAAACTGCTTAACCCGTTACATAATTTTCTTGTTAATTTAAAATATTTGCAGGAATGCACCGATTGAGTTTACAGTTTAATATACAGTAAGTCTAAGACCTTACATGCACGTTATTATTACAGGTTATAAACAACTGGCAAGTCAGTACGGTTAAGGTACATTTAAACCTCTACAATACTGCCCTCTAATGGCGTGATCCTATAAAAACAGAAACAAAACTAAATACTTTGAAATAAGCAAATTGTATCATCACAAATAATTCCAGCATAAAATTTGGCCACAGAACACATATATGTACATATTCTACTTACACACATATACACAGAAACACATGAGATCTTTTCTCTCTCCAACAAGCATTCTCCCTTAGGCAGAATCCTTTCATTTAGGACATTTTAGTTGCCAGGGCAGCCTCTCAGTCTGTGAAGTAGACCCAGTGATGGCAGAGTGCGTTTGCTTTTAGAAATTGCCTGGAATGGTCAGGTACCAAATCTGGTAAATGCAGCAGCTGGTGAAAGGGCAATTCTCTTTGGGGTTAAAAACCCAAGGCAGAGCTTCCCTGGTGATCCAGTGAATAAGGACACCACCTTGCAGTGTAAGGGGTACCGGTTCGATCCCTGGCCTGGGAAGATCCCACGTGCCGCGGAGCGCCTGGACCGATGTGTCCAATGACCGAGCCGGGGCTCTGGAGCGCATGCGCCCAGAGCCGGTGCTCTGCGATGAGAGAGGCCACCGCGATGGGAGGCCCACACAGGCCAAAGCACAAAGATAAATAAATGAAAGATCAATAGAAGTTGCCAAAAAAAAAAAAAAAAAACCACCAAGGCAGTATCACTGTTATTGTAAGCTGTATGTTGTTCTCTAAACTTTAAGGATTTCCTTTTGAATAACAAATGATATTCAAGTGATATTCAAATGTATTGGAATATTTATAATTTACACAAATTACTTATTGTCTCATGACACAAATTTATTTTCAAAAGGAAAACAGTAAGTGGAAGCTCGAAAATTACAATTTGGGAAGCACAGGTCTCTAGGAATACTAGGCACAATTATTATTTACTACATTACAGTTTCTATATTTTGAAAGTTTACAATTATCACTAAAACTATCTATGCGATTAAGCCATTAACAGACTGAAATGGAATGCCGACTAAGTAAGACATCACTTAAGTGGTAAAAAGAGCTTAAAAAAAACCCCTCTAAGACCATATATAGAAAAGAATTTTAAATTCCCACCAGTTTAAGATTACTAAATTAACTGAATTTTATTTATTTGCAATGTTCTTGAAAATAGAAAGACAACAGTTGGTTATGTTTTCACTTCAGTTATTCCAACTGATTAATCCATGTATTAAGCTATAGAAGCAGTAACTGAACAGCAGTATCTGTCTGCTTGTATCTCTACAGTGCGGTGTTATGATCATCCTCAACACTTTGCTATTTTAGATACACTTGGAAGAAACATCCTTGTAGGAACTTCCCTGGTGGTCCAGTGGTTAAGAATCTGCTTGCAATGCAGGGGATGCAGGTTCGATTCCTGATCAGGGAACTAAGATCTCACATGCCCAGGAGCAACTAGACTTGAGCATGGCAACCACCAAGGTCAGCACCACCAGAGAGCCCACAGGCCGCAGTTTCTGAGGCTGCCACAACACAAGATCCCCCCAACATATGAAGATCCCCACATGCTACAGCTGAGACCCGGTGAAGCTAAATAAATGAGTGCATATACGTATGTGTGTGTGTGTGTGTGTGTGTGTGTGTGTGTGTGTGTGTGTGTATGTATATATATAAACATCCTTGTACATATAACCTTTGAACATTTGTTAACAAATTTCTGGAGAATCTGTTCAGCTAACATAATTAAAAATCGATTTCTTTTTCCTATCTTTCACATAAATGTACTAAGAGTCCTTTAAGATAGCTTTTTGTTTTAACTAGAGAAAAAATTTTAATCTCTCTGTAAATGTAGAGCCTTTGTCAGACTTGCTAAGTTTGATTTACATTTTCTTTTACTTTTTCTTTTGTACTGGGGTACAGCCTGTGGGCTACATACACAGTCCATGGAATCACAAAGAGTCAAGACACAAGTGAGCACACACACACACACGCATAGCCGATTAATAATGTGATAGTTTCGAGTAAACAGTGAAGGGACTCCGCCATTATCATACATGTATCCATTCTTCTTAAGGGGAAGGATGGGGGAGCGGATAGTTAGGGAGTTTGCGATGGACAGACACACAGTGCTGTATTTAACACATGCAAGGACCTACTGCATAGCATATGGAACTCGCTCAACGTTATGTGGCAGCTTGGATAAGATACATTCTCATATGAAAACTGAAAACACATACTTTCTAAAAGAAAGCAAAGATGCTGGAGGAAATCTCTACTGAGGAGAACCCACAGGTCGGAAACCTCTGAAGTCCAAATGACTAAAATTATGTTCTAGCCAAAGCTTCTTCCATTTGCAAAACAGAGCATCTGTGAGTTCCGTGCCCAGAGTTTAATCGAGACCAGCGGATAGGGCAGGATAAACACTGGAGAGAGAGACACAGGAGAGACCACTGAAGGTGTGGAAGATACTAGTCACCTTTAGACACTGCGGAGAGAGCAGGTGGTCTCACGCAGGTGGGAAATCTGGATCACAGGAAAAAGCGTGGACACTTAAAGGCTGGGTGGTTCTTTGCTATTTTGTTGTTCTGTTGTTTTGCCTAAGCGCCTTTTCAGCTGGATTCTGATTCAATCACTTCTGCATATTAGCAGCATGTAGGCTAATTCAGTGATGTGCTCCTCCTTCCAACTCGATAGGTACAATATAGGTAAAGACGCTGGTTCTGGGAAAGACTGAGGGCAGGAGGAGAAAGGGGCGGCAGGGGACGAGAGGTTTAGACAGCATCACTGACTCGGGGGACATGAGTCTGAACAAACTCTGGGAAACACTGAAGGACAAGGAAGCCCTGGCATGCTGCAGTTCATGGGGCTGCAAAGAGTCGGACATGATTTAGCGACTGAACAACAATATAGGTACAGCTGGTGATCCACCACTCAGACAGGATAACCTGCTTGTCCCCTTGTCCCAACTCCTTGTAAGTCTAAAGTGACTGCTACGGAAGACGCCAGAGCGCATGGCTCCAAGCCTGACCAAACAGCTGTTGCCTAGGGACTGCTGGTCACCTCCCTTTCTACTTTATTCTCACCAGGTGCTAGGAGTCAGGTTACCAGGTTTAGTAAATGCAACTACAGGACTCCTGGTCAAAGCTGAATTGCCAACAAACAACAAATAATTTTTAAAGAAAATTTTGGCCTCTTTTATTGGTCTTTCATTTATCTATTTTCATCCATCTCTATTCTTCGGGCTGTGTGGGCCTCCCACTGCAGTGACCTCTCTCGTTGCAGAGCACCGGCTCTGGGCGCATGCGCTCCAGAGCGCTGGCTCCTAATTGGACACACCGGTCCAGCCGCTCCACGGCAGGTGGGATCTTCCCCGGCCAGGGATCAAACCGGAGCCCCTTGCACTGCAAGGTGGACTCTTTACCACTGGACCACCAGGGAAGCCCAACAAACAATGTTTTAGCATTTGGCTCCTGCACACTGTTGGAACAAGAACGGATGCCACAGAAATCAAGAAAAATTCAACCATATTTTAAATTTCCTTGATTTCCATAGAAAAGGTGGAAGACCGAAGTTGAGAAAATCTTCCCCAAAGTAAATAGAATACAAGAAAAAGAGATAGAACTGTGAAATACAAGAGACTAAAAGGATCAATCTAAAAGATCCAAGATCAGAATGGAATGAATTCCAAAAACAGAGAACAGAGGGGAGGAAACTATCATGGGAAATCTAAGGAACAAAGCTTTCTTTGCATTGTTCTGTTGTTTTGCCTAAGCGCCTTTTCAGCTGGATTCTGATTCAATCACTTCTGCATATTAGCAGCATGTAGGCTAATTCAGTGATGTGCTCCTCCTTCCAACTCGATAGGTACAATATAGGTAAAGACGCTGGTTCTGGGAAAGACTGAGGGCAGGAGGAGAAAGGGGCGGCAGGGGACGAGAGGTTTAGACAGCATCACTGACTCGGGGGACATGAGTCTGAACAAACTCTGGGAAACACTGAAGGACAAGGAAGCCCTGGCATGCTGCAGTTCATGGGGCTGCAAAGAGTCGGACATGATTTAGCGACTGAACAACAATATAGGTACAGCTGGTGATCCACCACTCAGACAGGATAACCTGCTTGTCCCCTTGTCCCAACTCCTTGTAAGTCTAAAGTGACTGCTACGGAAGACGCCAGAGCGCATGGCTCCAAGCCTGACCAAACAGCTGTTGCCTAGGGACTGCTGGTCACCTCCCTTTCTACTTTATTCTCACCAGGTGCTAGGAGTCAGGTTACCAGGTTTAGTAAATGCAACTACAGGACTCCTGGTCAAAGCTGAATTGCCAACAAACAACAAATAATTTTTAAAGAAAATTTTGGCCTCTTTTATTGGTCTTTCATTTATCTATTTTCATCCATCTCTATTCTTCGGGCTGTGTGGGCCTCCCACTGCAGTGACCTCTCTCGTTGCAGAGCACCGGCTCTGGGCGCATGCGCTCCAGAGCGCTGGCTCCTAATTGGACACACCGGTCCAGCCGCTCCACGGCAGGTGGGATCTTCCCCGGCCAGGGATCAAACCGGAGCCCCTTGCACTGCAAGGTGGACTCTTTACCACTGGACCACCAGGGAAGCCCAACAAACAATGTTTTAGCATTTGGCTCCTGCACACTGTTGGAACAAGAACGGATGCCACAGAAATCAAGAAAAATTCAACCATATTTTAAATTTCCTTGATTTCCATAGAAAAGGTGGAAGACCGAAGTTGAGAAAATCTTCCCCAAAGTAAATAGAATACAAGAAAAAGAGATAGAACTGTGAAATACAAGAGACTAAAAGGATCAATCTAAAAGATCCAAGATCAGAATGGAATGAATTCCAAAAACAGAGAACAGAGGGGAGGAAACTATCAAAAGAAATGATTTAAGAGTATTTCCAGAAATGAAAGGCACAAGTGTCCTGATGAAATGAGAGGGCCAAATGACTACCGACAACAACGAAGAGAGCCCTACGCCAAAGCACATCCTGACAAAACTGAAGATCGCTCGGGACAGAGAAAATCCTAAAAGTTTCCAAACAAAAAACCAAGGAGCACCCACAGGCAGCATATCAGAAGGGCCTCCAGGAGACAACGGAGACTGTCTATAAAATCTCTACAACAGAGACAGGGTTTTCCCTTGGTCAAACCATTTAGGTGTCAATGAATAAGAACATTTTCAGACATTTTAGACACCAAAATGGAGGAGCGAATCAGGGAGCGGGGTTTCCCGAGCAAGATGAACAAGTGCTAGAGATCTGGCACCTGAAGTCAATAATGCTGTGCGGCACACGTAAAACTTGGAGTGGGTGGGTGCTGGGTTAAGTCTTCTTACCACAATAAAATAAAAATTTCTTAAATAAGAACTAGATAGATAATAGATAGATTAGGTAAGGTGGCATGAGAAACATGAGCCAGGACTCAAATGCTGGAGAGAAGGGAGGGAATCAGCAGGCTGACAGAGCGCTTGCCTGGTGGCCCTGGCGGTTAGGATTTCACCCGTCTACTGCAAGGGGCACGAGTTCGATTCTCGGTGGGGTAATTCAGATGCTGCCTTGCACAGACGAAAAAAACAAACAAACCCAAAACAGGATGATGGGGAAGGAAATCTGGGGATGAGAGGTGCTCGTAAGCAACCCACAGCAGCAACTGGCATGTAATTGCTGGGGAAGTTGGAGCCTTTGGGAGACTGGGCTTTGGTGGGAATAAACAGAGATCGGATCTAACACATCTCAGCACTGAGCGGGGAGGGCGGGGGCGCAGGCACGGCCAGATTATGGAGCAGCTTTAGTGGAACAACTAGGCGAGTTCAAAGACAATTTTACAGAAACCAACAGCAAGTGGGAGAGGGGGGAAGAATGCTCATAAACAAAACTTACAGGACTACATTTTTAGAATTGTTTTACTGGCTTAACTTTTAAAAGTTAACTTTCCTGGGAAGATTGTGGGTAGAAGAAATGCATGCTGGGAAGAAAAACTGTGGCTGAAGAATGGTTTACAAGTGGTAAATCCTCATCTCCTATGGCTTGATTACAAAACATCTACAACTGACAAAGCAAGAAATAATAGTATAAATGCATTATTACATGGATAGTAGGTATGGGTGAATTTAAGAAAGCAATCAAATAAAAAGTGGCTGCCGTGGAGGCACAGATGGAGGGACTGGAAAAAAAGAAATGACTGAAACATAGTTTTTTCTAGTCATTCATGCTTTATACAGGTATTGTTTCGATTAAAAAAAATATTACAAAAATATTTTACAGAGAGAGAATGGGACCTTCAAGGGGTTCTTTTGCTCCTGGGTTTCAGTCAAGTACTTATAAGCTTATGTGAGGCGGGGGAGGGCCACCCCAAAGAAGCAGAACAGTTTCTGGAAATCACACAGGGCTGGGAACAGTTGGTGTAACCACCAGCCTGCGCTTTAACGAAAAAAAAAAAAAAGGAAACCGCCCTCCCCCCACCTTTTAATAAAAATGCAGGGCAGTAGATATTTAAAAGATAGTGTCAAAGTCATGATGTCTTGTGTACAGCACTTTAAAAGGAAGCCTTGACGTATATCCAAACAAAAATGTAATTTAAAAAGATACACACCCCTATGTTTACGGCAGCACTATTCACCATAGCCAAGACATGGAAACAACCTAAATGTCCATCGACAGATGAATGCATAAAGATGATGTGGTACACTAAGCATCAACCTGGGGGGTGGGTGGGAAGGGGAAAAGGGAGGAGGGCACAGGTGGGAGGGTCAGGATATACCTATGACTGTTTGGGGATGATGTATACCTGGAAACAAGAAGACTCTAAAAATACACACAAAAACTTCACTGTACACTTGAAGCTAATGCAACATTGTAAAACAAATATACCCCAATTAAAAAAAAAGACAGATATCAAGAATAAAAAAAAGATGCTGTGGTATATGTACACAATGGAATATTACTCTGCCATAAAAAAGAGTGATAGGATGCCATTTGCATCAACATGGATGCAACCAGAGATGATCATACTAAGAGAAGTCAGAAAGACAGAGTGGGTAGAAGAAATGCATGCTGGGAAGAAAAACTGTGGCTGAAGAATGGTTTACAAGTGGTAAATCCTCATCTCCTATGGCTTGATTACAAAACATCTACAACTGACAAAGCAAGAAATAATAGTATAAATGCATTATTACATGGATAGTAGGTATGGGTGAATTTAAGAAAGCAATCAAATAAAAAGTGGCTGCCGTGGAGGCACAGATGGAGGGACTGGAAAAAAAGAAATGACTGAAACATAGTTTTTTCTAGTCATTCATGCTTTATACAGGTATTGTTTCGATTAAAAAAAATATTACAAAAATATTTTACAGAGAGAGAATGGGACCTTCAAGGGGTTCTTTTGCTCCTGGGTTTCAGTCAAGTACTTATAAGCTTATGTGAGGCGGGGGAGGGCCACCCCAAAGAAGCAGAACAGTTTCTGGAAATCACACAGGGCTGGGAACAGTTGGTGTAACCACCAGCCTGCGCTTTAACGAAAAAAAAAAAAAGGAAACCGCCCTCCCCCCACCTTTTAATAAAAATGCAGGGCAGTAGATATTTAAAAGATAGTGTCAAAGTCATGATGTCTTGTGTACAGCACTTTAAAAGGAAGCCTTGACGTATATCCAAACAAAAATGTAATTTAAAAAGATACACACCCCTATGTTTACGGCAGCACTATTCACCATAGCCAAGACATGGAAACAACCTAAATGTCCATCGACAGATGAATGCATAAAGATGATGTGGTACACTAAGCATCAACCTGGGGGGTGGGTGGGAAGGGGGAAAAGGGAGGGAGGGCACAGGTGGGAGGGGTCAGGGATATACCTATGACTGTTTGGGGATGATGTATACCTGGAAACAAGAAGACTCTAAAAATACACACAAAAACTTCACTGTACACTTGAAGCTAATGCAACATTGTAAAACAAATATACCCCAATTAAAAAAAAAGACAGATATCAAGAATAAAAAAAAGATGCTGTGGTATATGTACACAATGGAATATTACTCTGCCATAAAAAAGAGTGATAGGATGCCATTTGCATCAACATGGATGCAACCAGAGATGATCATACTAAGAGAAGTCAGAAAGACAGATGCCATGGGACACCACTTACACGTGGAATCCAAAATGAAATGAAACTGAAATGATAAATGAAACAGAAACAGAATCAGGGATGCGGAGAATAGACCGGTGGTTGCCCAAGGGAAAGCGGGTGGGAGAGGGGAGGAGTGGGATGTTGGGGCTAGCTGATGCAAACTATTATATACAGAATGAGCAAACAACAAGGCAACAACAAGGCCCAACTGTAGAGCATGGGCACTACAGGCCATACTCTGTGATAAACCATAATAGGAAAGAATATTAAAAAATACATGTGTGTAACTGAGTCACTTTGCTGTCTAGCAGTAATTAACACAACACTGTAATTTGACCATACTTCAGTAAAAAATGAATAAATACAAAAGGAACTCTTGAAAAGATCAAACTGTTTCCTAGTAACTTAATTTTATTTCAAAACAAGGCTCAAGGATATTAAATAAAATACAGCTAGCAACCCATAATTCAAAACGTCTGGCTTCCAATGAAGAGTACCAGGCACACAAACAAGCAGGGAAATATGACTCATAATGAGGACGAAAATCAATCAAAATGACCCAGATATGACAGAGATGATACAATTTGGAGACAAGGACACTGAAATTATTATAACCATGTTTTATACTCGCAAGAAAGCAAAGGGGGTCCAAACAAAATGTAATTTAAAAAGATACACACCCCTATGTTTACGGCAGCACTATTCACCATAGCCAAGACATGGAAACAACCTAAATGTCCATCGACAGATGAATGCATAAAGATGATGTGGTACACTAAGCATCAACCTGGGGTGTTCAGGTGGGAAGGGGAAAAGGAGGAGGGCACAGGTGGGAGGGTCAGGATATACCTATGACTGTTTGGGGATGATGTATACCTGGAAACAAGAAGACTCTAAAAATACACACAAAAACTTCACTGTACACTTGAAGCTAATGCAACATTGTAAAACAAATATACCCCAATTAAAAAAAAAGACAGATATCAAGAATAAAAAAAAGATGCTGTGGTATATGTACACAATGGAATATTACTCTGCCATAAAAAAGAGTGATAGGATGCCATTTGCATCAACATGGATGCAACCAGAGATGATCATACTAAGAGAAGTCAGAAAGACAGATGCCATGGGACACCACTTACACGTGGAATCCAAAATGAAATGAAACTGAAATGATAAATGAAACAGAAACAGAATCAGGGATGCGGAGAATAGACCGGTGGTTGCCCAAGGGAAAGCGGGTGGGAGAGGGGAGGAGTGGGATGTTGGGGCTAGCTGATGCAAACTATTATATACAGAATGAGCAAACAACAAGGCAACAACAAGGCCCAACTGTAGAGCATGGGCACTACAGGCCATACTCTGTGATAAACCATAATAGGAAAGAATATTAAAAAATACATGTGTGTAACTGAGTCACTTTGCTGTCTAGCAGTAATTAACACAACACTGTAATTTGACCATACTTCAGTAAAAAATGAATAAATACAAAAGGAACTCTTGAAAAGATCAAACTGTTTCCTAGTAACTTAATTTTTTTTCAAAACAAGGCTCAAGGATATTAAATAAAATACAGCTAGCAACCCATAATTCAAAACGTCTGGCTTCCAATGAAGAGTACCAGGCACACAAACAAGCAGGGAAATATGACTCATAATGAGGACGAAAATCAATCAAAATGACCCAGATATGACAGAGATGATACAATTTGGAGACAAGGACACTGAAATTATTATAACCATGTTTTATACGTTCAAGAAAGCAGAGGTAAACATGAGCATATTAAGTGGAGGTATCAAGAAAACCCAAATTAGATTTATGAGAATGAAAAATATGATCTCAGAAAAAAGATAGGCTGTGTGGGATTAACAGCAGACTAGACACGGCAGAAGAAATATCAGTAAGATATTAGTAACAGGGCTTCCCCTGGTGGTCCAGTGGGTAAGGACACCGCCTTGCAGTGCAAGGGGCGCCGGTTCGAGCCCTGGCCTGGGAAGATCCTACGTGCCGCGGAGCGGCTGGACTGATGTGTCCAATTACTGAGCTGGAGCTCTGGAGCGCACGTGCCCAGAGCCGGCACTCTGCAACGACAGACACCACTGCGATGGGAGGCCGACAGGAGCCAAAGAACAAAGATGGATGAAAATAGAGAAATGAAAGACCAATAGAAGTGGCCCACCCACTCCCCTCCCTCCCCAACCCAACCCCCACCCAAAAATAAATAATAAAATAAATAAATCTAAAATTAAAAAAAAAAAGATATTAGTAACAGAAACTATCCAAAACAAAAAAGAGAGAAAAAATTTGAAAACAACAACAACAACAAATTATCACTGCTCCACATCACTGAACTGTGGAACAATTTCAAACACCCAAATAAACCTCAGTGAAGTCCCTAGAGAAGAGAAGAGGGGAAGGCAGGGGAAAAATATTTGAAGCAATTATGGCAGTTTTCTCCAAATGTTATTTCAAAAACAACAACAAACCAAATCCATAGATCCAAGAAATTAAACAAACCATCCAGCAGCAGAATACGCATTCATTTCAAGCACACGTGGCAGCTTTACCTGGAGAGCCCATATTCTCAGCCACAAAACAAATCTCAATAAACTTAAAAGGATTCAAATCATACAAAGCATGTTCTATACACACATTTGAACCCAACTAGAAATGGATTACAGAAACTTATCCAGAAAATTTCCAAATATTTGGAAATAACACATGCCTAAATAACCTATGCAGGTCACATAAAAGGGAAATTGGGAGGGATTTTGAACTGAGTAAAGATAAAACGTTTATATCAAATTTATTTTAATACATACAACAGCTTAGATATAATGAACAAATTCCTAGAAAAATGCAAGCCACCAAAATTCACTCCAGGAGAAACTTACATGGTCTATTTTTAAAACTAATTTGTAATTTAAGATCTTCCTAAACCAAAAACCCTAAGGCCCAGATAGTTTCACTGGTAAATCCTACTAGATACTGAAGGAATAAATAATATTGATTCTGTATGAATTCTCTTCAAGAAAACTAAAGAAGAGAAAACACTTCACAACTCACTCTAGAAGGCCACCCATGACTCTAATACTGAAATCAGGCAATGATGTTATTACAAAAAAAAAAAAAAAGGAACTCCAGACCAACAGCCCTAATGAACAGAGATGCAAAAGTTCTTTAAAAAGTTTTGGCAACTTGAATCCAGCTATATAATAAGGCTTATAAATACATCAGGAGCAAATAGCATTTATTTTGAGATTGCAAGGTAGACACTGAAAATCAGTATGATTCACTCTATCAGCAGACTAAAGAAGAAAAAATTACAGGGTCATCTCAATAGAGGCAGGAAAAAGCAATCTGACAAAATGCAACATCCATTCATGATAAAAAATAAAAACTCTGAGCAACATAGGAATTGAAGTTCTTCAACCTAACAGAGCACATCTACAAAAACCATTCAGTTCACATCACACTTAATGATACAGAAATGAATGTTATCCTCCTAAGAATGGAAAAAAGGCAAGAATGTCCACTCTCAGCAATAACATTCAATATCATACTAGAGGTAATAGGAATAGGCAGTCAATAAGGAAAAAAAAAAAAAAAAAGAAGGGAGGAAGACCAAAAAAATGGGCATCCAGATTAAGAAGAAAAAAATAAAACTATCCTATTAACAGATATTTGATCCTATTAAAGCACTATGATCTATTTCTCCCACCGTATAAAATATTAATTAAAAATGGGTCATTGACTTACATGTAAAATCCCAGATTATAATTCCTTGGGACTTTGGGTGAGGGAAAGATTTCTTACATATGGTACAAGAAGCCCCACCCATAAAAGACAAAAAGAAATCAATCAACTGGAGTTTATTGACATGAAGAATTTTGTTCTTTGAAAGACACTGCTACAGGAATGAAAATACAAACTATAGACTCTAATTAAATACTGCAAGTCACACATCTGATAAAGGACCCATATCTAGAACTTCTAAAGAATTCTTAAAACTCAATAACAAGAAAACAAACAACCCAATTAAAAAAAAAAGGCAACAGACACTTTATCAAAGAAGATAAAGATCAGAAGTTGCCAGTGTCTTGAGGTGAGCGAGGAGAGGCTCTTGGAGATGATGGAACTGTTTCATTTCTTGATTGGGGTGTTGGTACAGTGGTTACTGCTTGTGTTTGTCAAAACTTGTAGAACTGTGTGCTAAAGAGCGAAACTCTGCTGTATGTAAATTACACTTCAAAAAGAAAAAAAGATAAAAGCAGCTGCGCCTAGGTAGCAGGTGAGAGGATTTAAAAAAAGAGGACCTGCTTACATTTTTTCTACTAAATCTTTATAAATGTACACGTATTTTTTATTGTGGTAAAACAGATAACCTCCATGAAACCATTCTAAGCGTACAGTTCAGTCATGTCACATATATGCACCTTGTTGCAAAATAAATCTCTGCAATGTTTTCACCCAGCAAGTCTGGAACCATACATACTAACTAATTCCTATCTGCCCCAGCCGGCAACCACCATGCTGCTTTCTGTTTCTATGAATCTCTACTCTAGATACCTATACATGTATTATTTTGATTAAAAATATTTTAAAGAGCAAATGGTAAAAAAAAAAAAAAGAAGCTATTAAAAATTACAGTCCAAGGACTTAAAATTTTCATTGACAAGACCTAAAAATGTCTATTTCAGAACTAACTGCTCTATAATCATTTGAAGTATATTACTGGGTCTGAATTTTAAACTGTAATTTTGCTTTGTCTTAAAGCCATTAAATGTGTTGATAATTAACCTGCAGAAGAACTCAGGTATACTGATTCTACAGGTTTACTAAATCCCATGTGGGGATTAAAGATTTGACAAATTACTTGCTCAAGGTAAAAATTTCAAAAATCTTAAAAAAATACTAGCAAATTTAAACCGTTTATTTATTTATACACACATATAAGGCTCTCTATAAATATATTTTTCCTGTGTCTTTCTGTATATTTTCTCTAAATAAATACAGTTATTTTTAAATTATTTTAAAGTTCTAGAAACAATCTCTGATTCTTCCATACCTGTTTGTGCATGCCTCTATTTGTTTGCTTTTAAAAAATTATTTTTCTGAAACTCAATAACAAGAAAAAAACCCATTTGAAATTATCAAAGAAGATAAAGATCAGAAGTTGCCAGTGTCTTGAGGTGAGCGAGGAGAGGCTCTTGGAGATGATGGAACTGTTTCATTTCTTGATTGGGGTGTTGGTACAGTGGTTACTGCTTGTGTTTGTCAAAACTTGTAGAACTGTGTGCTAAAGAGCGAAACTCTGCTGTATGTAAATTACACTTCAAAAAGAAAAAAAGATAAAAGCAGCTGCGCCTAGGTAGCAGGTGAGAGGATTTAAAAAAAGAGGACCTGCTTACATTTTTTCTACTAAATCTTTATAAATGTACACGTATTTTTTATTGTGGTAAAACAGATAACCTCCATGAAACCATTCTAAGCGTACAGTTCAGTCATGTCACATATATGCACCTTGTTGCAAAATAAATCTCTGCAATGTTTTCACCCAGCAAGTCTGGAACCATACATACTAACTAATTCCTATCTGCCCCAGCCGGCAACCACCATGCTGCTTTCTGTTTCTATGAATCTCTACTCTAGATACCTATACATGTATTATTTTGATTAAAAATATTTTAAAGAGCAAATGGTAAAAAAAAAAAAAAGAAGCTATTAAAAATTACAGTCCAAGGACTTAAAATTTTCATTGACAAGACCTAAAAATGTCTATTTCAGAACTAACTGCTCTATAATCATTTGAAGTATATTACTGGGTCTGAATTTTAAACTGTAATTTTGCTTTGTCTTAAAGCCATTAAATGTGTTGATAATTAACCTGCAGAAGAACTCAGGTATACTGATTCTACAGGTTTACTAAATCCCATGTGGGGATTAAAGATTTGACAAATTACTTGCTCAAGGTAAAAATTTCAAAAATCTTAAAAAAATACTAGCAAATTTAAACCGTTTATTTATTTATACACACATATAAGGCTCTCTATAAATATATTTTTCCTGTGTCTTTCTGTATATTTTCTCTCTAAATAAATACAGTTATTTTTAAATTATTTTAAAGTTCTAGAAACAATCTCTGATTCTTCCATACCTGTTTGTGCATGCCTCTATTTGTTTGTTTCATTTAACTTAACTATATTTTTAAAATTTTTCAATGTGGATCATTCTGAAAGTCTTTATTGAATTTGCTACATCATTGCTTCTGTTTTATGTCTTGGTCTTTTGGCCCTAAGGCAGGTGGGATCTTAGCGCCTTGACCAGGGATTGGACCCGCACCCCCCTGCACAGGAAGGCTTGTACTAGAAGGCAAAGTCTAAACCACTGGACCACTAGGCAAGTCTCTAACATAATTATCAATTCCAAAATAATGCCCCTATGCTAAAACAGTGAACAAGATTCAAATGGTTAACATTCTCTTTTCTCCTTTTCCTCATCATGAGAATAAGCTCCTCAAAGCCAAGTTTCTTCATAAATCACTGCTTTTGCTAAATTGTGGTCGATTATGAAAATCAGAAGCCATGGGCAAAAAGGGCACTACAGATTTAGAAACCAAATGATATTCTATATAAAACATCTGAAGAAGTGAAAAGTCTCCCTGATTATGATTTGCTATCTCAAGAACCTTGTGCAAGTCTATCAGAAATGAATACTATTCCTAGTTTACTTCTGCACAGCTATGGAAAATAGATGCTTTAAACTCTTGTCTTACTTTTTTAAAAGCAGTTTCTTAAGCTATTTTTTCACAGTACATTCTCTAAGATAACAATGATGAGCAACAGAGAAAGAGAAGCCAGTGGGGACTACATTCACTATTATTCTGTACAGAGAGACCCATGCAGGGCCATTAGCGTCAGTCTTGGTGATCCCGAAAAAATCAGGTAAAGCTCAACTGAACAGTTCTATTCACAAAGCTGAAGATCAATTCTAAAGGATTACATAGTTCCTGAATTTCTAATGCAATACAGACTTGAGTAAGCATTAGTGATTGGACAAGATAACTCTGTGCTAGGGACACGGTGTGTTTAATAAATACCTTCTACTTTGAGCAAGGGACACATTTCCATATTATGGTCTCTTAGACTTCAGCTCTGTGACTTCACTGGGGCCTGAGGGTGTCTTTAATTGATCTGTGCATAATTTTAGAGCTGAAATAGCCCTTAGAGATCATCTAGTTCTAATTTCTGTAGGTTTAGAAATTGAAGCTCAAAGACATTATGTGCTTTGTACAGCGTTTATCTCATCTACTAGAGGATGGGGCAGAGGACCACCTTCGGATTCAATGTGCTGTCCTCTGGCTTAGGAATCCCAGGTTCACACATAGAGATCTAAACTAAGGAATATTAATCGAGAGGAGTAGGATGGGGGTGGGGCGGGAGGGAGGTTCAGATACATTTATCTGATTTACTTTGTTGTACAGCAGCAACTAACACAACATTATAAAGCAATTATACTTCAATGATAACAAATCACATTTAAAAAAAAAGCTAAACAAGACAAATATGCAAATATACAGTATGTGAGACAGTAGTAATATGGCAGAGAAAAAGAACGGAAGCAGGAAGACCCAAGATCAGAGAGGATACATTTCAGAAAAAGTCATCAAGGAAGGCCTCTATGAGAAAGTGAATCTGGAGTAAAAACCTGAAAGAAATGAAGGAATTCGTCACTGAAGAGCACATCCAAGAGACAGGCTAGGAGGAGGCAACGTTCATCTGATATTCATGTGTCCGTGCAAAGTCAAGCCATCAGGAGGCATGTGGTGAGCGGTACAGAACGCACGAGATGGCCCTAGCTTTCTTGGCACCCCAGAGGCTCCTCTCTCCTCTGGCAGAGTACTGACTCAGATCAGCATCATGATACCCAACGCATTTAACAGCAATATAGCCACAGGTATTACATACTATTTGGTATGCTCCTAACGGCAACCCGCTCTGGTGTTCTTGCCAGAGGAGCCTGGCGAGTGGTAGCAGAGAGTAGGACACAACCAAGTGACTCACACTAGACTAGTTTCTTCAAAGACTATTTAGGGGCACTTTTCACCTCTTAGTAAACACTCAAAATTTCTTCCTGCCTGCAGCTCTACACAAGTATGTTCTTTTGTAGAATCATCTGCCTACAAAGGTCCACCACTAGAAACCCAATGACAGCTCTCCTCTGAACCTTAGTTTGGGTGGTTCCATGAAGCCATGAGAATCTCACACGGTTTATTTTCTTCAACTACAAAACTATTCAAAGCTGTTTCTGAGTGAATATGGTAGATGGCATACAGTCGTTTACATTATCTCTTTGCCACCAGCAAACCACTAAAGAGATAGAGGATACAGTTTTAAGCACCCAAAGACAGAGCAATGTGAGAGATGTCGATTTCCATAGCCTGGCAAACAGATGGTAAATCCTCAAGCTGAAACCAAAGCAAGCTGCACAGAAAGGCCACAAGATAGCTGATAATGCATTGAAGAATCCAATACTTCTAAAGCACAGGCTTCTCAAAGTACAAGGTACAGGCAAAATGAGAGTATCCTTACCAACTGAATAACTGAGCAAGGCCTAACCACCCTCTACTGGAATCAACATCCAGAGACAAAGGAGCCTGGGGGAGACAGAGGGAATGAAGAAACTTCAAAGATCCTAAACGCTTACAGGGATAAAAGAATGGAGATGGAAAGGGGTGCAATAGAAAACAACAGAACACTACAAGAAAAACTCATGGAAATTGAAAAACTGGTATTATGAGAGCAGGAGTAAAATTCCCCAAAATGGATGAAAGGTAAAGCTGAAGAAATATCTCAGAGACAGAACAAAACCAAAAAGGGGAAAACAGGAAAGAGGAGAAAGAACTGCAGTGTATTATTGTTCAAAAGCTGGACTGTTTTCTATTTTTATGCTTTGGCCACATGGCACAGTATGTGGGATCTTCGTTCCCTAACCAGGGATCGAACCTGTGCTCCCTTCACTGGAAGGGTAGAGTCTTAACCACTGGACCGCCAGGGAAGTCCCCAGAACAGCAGTTTAGAAGGGCTAACGTCTGTAGCAGATGTTCAATTAAAACTCAAAATTTTTGCAAATAGAACAGAGAATATGGAGAAGAAAGTATCCTAAAATAATTTAAGATAATTTCCTAGAACTACAAATCATGCCTTTTTTTTTTTTTAAGATTTATTTATTTATTATTTTGGTGGGGGTGGAGTGGGGAGGGAGGGGAGCAGGTGGGCCACTTCTATTGGTCTTTGATTTGTCCATTTTCACCCATCTTTGTTCTTTGGCCCGTGTGGGCCTCCCATCACGGTGGCCTCTGTTGTCGCAGAGCGCCGGCTCTGGGCACATGTGCTCCAGAGCTTCAGCTTGGTAATTAGACACATGGGTCCAGCCACTCCGCAGAACATGGGATCTTCCCAGGCCAGGGATCAAACTGGCGCCCCTTGCACTGCAAGGCGGTGTCCTTACCCACTGGACCACCAGGGAAGCCCCAGATCATGCCTTTTTAAAGAACAAATCAAGCACAATGTGTCCTGTTATAAAGCATGCTGGGAAAACACAAATCGTTCCAACACAGTCTATACATTAGAGAACAGCTTGAGTGTAATTCAGATTGTGCATTTTGCTTGGGTTTATGTGTTTAAGAAATATTAGCTGAACACAGGAAACTGCACCCAGCCGGACTGGGCTGCCTGGAAACACAAACACACACATCTCAAGCATTTATCAGCTACTCGGTTCACATTTGTTATCCTACAAAATTGCTTTGCTATTCTTCTGCAGATGTTAACTTTTCTATATATAAAAAGAACACTCATTCAAATCCCAAACATGTTTAACCACCCTGATTCAAAAATACCAAGTAGTTGTTTTAGGATTAACAAATACGTAATACTCTACATAAAGCAGATAAACAACAAGGACCTACTGTATAGCACAGGCAACTACATTTCACACCCTATAATAACCTATTATAATGGAAACCTACTACAATACAGTCTTTTTCAGACACATATATAAAGTGAAATGAAAGCCACTCAGTCATGTCCGCCTCCTTATGACCCCTTGGACTGTGGCCTGCCAGACTCCTCTGTCCATGGGATTCTCCAGGCTCTTGCTGGAGTGGGCTGCCATTTCCTCATTCAGGGGGTCTTCCCCACCCAGGAATCGAACCCAGGTCTTCTGCATTGCAGGTGGATTGTTTATCGACTGAGCTATGAGGGAAAGCCCCAACGATTAGTTTATTTGTCATAAAAATCTCTATAATTTTCAAGCTTTCAGCTTTCTCTGCTTCACAGAGAATGAAGAGGAGTACTGCAAAAGAATTTCCAGCAATGATATACAATTGAAGAAAGATCAAATTTCCAATTCTGATGAAACAGGTATCTATTATAAATGCATACATTTAATCTAAGTCTAAGAACCGTGGCTACTGACACTGTTTTGTATTATTGGATGGACTTAGAAAACAGTTTCTATGGATTTCAAAGGCTGCTTTTATCAAAATAGAAGAATTCTAGGATCTGCCCTTTTTTTCACAAATAGAATTCTAGATCTCTACTTCGGCCTGATCAGGCGGTGTCCTTACCCACTGGACCACCAGGGAAGCCCCAGATCATGCCTTTTTAAAGAACAAATCAAGCACAATGTGTCCTGTTATAAAGCATGCTGGGAAAACACAAATCGTTCCAACACAGTCTATACATTAGAGAACAGCTTGAGTGTAATTCAGATTGTGCATTTTGCTTGGGTTTATGTGTTTAAGAAATATTAGCTGAACACAGGAAACTGCACCCAGCCGGACTGGGCTGCCTGGAAACACAAACACACACATCTCAAGCATTTATCAGCTACTCGGTTCACATTTGTTATCCTACAAAATTGCTTTGCTATTCTTCTGCAGATGTTAACTTTTCTATATATAAAAAGAACACTCATTCAAATCCCAAACATGTTTAACCACCCTGATTCAAAAATACCAAGTAGTTGTTTTAGGATTAACAAATACGTAATACTCTACATAAAGCAGATAAACAACAAGGACCTACTGTATAGCACAGGCAACTACATTTCACACCCTATAATAACCTATTATAATGGAAACCTACTACAATACAGTCTTTTTCAGACACATATATAAAGTGAAATGAAAGCCACTCAGTCATGTCCGCCTCCTTATGACCCCTTGGACTGTGGCCTGCCAGACTCCTCTGTCCATGGGATTCTCCAGGCTCTTGCTGGAGTGGGCTGCCATTTCCTCATTCAGGGGGTCTTCCCCACCCAGGAATCGAACCCAGGTCTTCTGCATTGCAGGTGGATTGTTTATCGACTGAGCTATGAGGGAAAGCCCCAACGATTAGTTTATTTGTCATAAAAATCTCTATAATTTTCAAGCTTTCAGCTTTCTCTGCTTCACAGAGAATGAAGAGGAGTACTGCAAAAGAATTTCCAGCAATGATATACAATTGAAGAAAGATCAAATTTCCAATTCTGATGAAACAGGTATCTATTATAAATGCATACATTTAATCTAAGTCTAAGAACCGTGGCTACTGACACTGTTTTGTATTATTGGATGGACTTAGAAAACAGTTTCTATGGATTTCAAAGGCTGCTTTTATCAAAATAGAAGAATTCTAGGATCTGTTTTCACTTCTCAAATGAATTAGTGAAGATTGATTATTTCCAAGTAACTAGACTCTATCAACTGTGAGCCTCTTATTAATGTTTCTCACTAAGATTCTGATGTCAACGAAAATTCTCCTCATTCTCTTAACACACAATTCCATCTACACAATCCTATATGGCTTTAATATTCATTGGAAGGACCGATGCTGAAGCTGAAGCTCCAATACTTTGGCTACCTGATGTGAAGAGCTGACTCTTTGGAAAAGACCCTGATGTTGCAAAAAAGAGAAGGCAGAAGGAGAAGGGGATAACAGAGGGCGAGATGGTTAGATGGCATCACTGAGTCAACGGACATGAGTTTGAACAAGCTCCAGGAGACGGTGAAGGACAGGGAAGCCTGATGTGCTGCAATCCATGGGGTTGCAAAGAGTTGGACACAAGTGAGTGACTGAACTGAAGAGAGACATGCCAAAATGATAATGACTTAGCCTTTTTAATTTCAATTAAACATATCACCTCCAAAAAAAAGCAACTATGATGTTATTTTAGTCCTTTGACTCCAGATGTGTTATTGTAAAATTTCAAATCTATTTACTCCCTGGATCAGTAATGGCCTTTTAATGTTGCTTTCAAGATTTTATGCTTTGGAATTTGTTACTGTTGTTCAGTTGCTAAGTCATCCAGCGCTATTGATCTCGTGAACTGTAGTATGCCAGGTTCCTCCGTCCTCCACTCTCTTTTGAAATTTGCTCAAGTTCGTGTTCATTGAGTCAGTGTCGCTACCTAATCCTGCTTTGGAATTAGTTTAAATCAAATCTACAAAAATCACTTCTGTGTAAAATGGGGAGAGAACACAAGGGAAGAACCTAGCATTTCCCACATCAGGTTAATCAAACAATTAAGGTTATGACCTCATGGCTCTGAACTACTTGGTTTCAGCTGTAACTAGAGTTCATTGAAAGAGGTTTGTACATTTCTCCACTTACTTTTTAAAACAGCAAGTTGCCTGAGAATAGCCTAATTAATAAATTATTATAGATTATCTCCAAAAGAAATTTTTTCAACTATGAGAATTCCTAACACATAAACATTATCCCAAGAATCAATTCATAATAGTCATTGTAAGAGAGACTTCATTTAGTTGCTAAAAGGGCAATTAAAGTTTAGATTTAATCTCTGTGATATGATGAAGCATTTCCCAGGTGGCCCTGTGACAGAGAACCCACCTGCCAATGCAGGAGACAGAAGAGACCCAGGTTCAATCCCTGGAGTAGGAAGATCCCCGGGAGGAGGAAATGGCAACCCACTCCAGTATTCTTGCCTGGAGGATCCAATGGACAGAGAACCCTGGTGGGCTACAGTCCATAGGACCTCAAAAGAATCAGGCATAGCAACTAAACAACAACAATAACCTAACATCTGTAAACCACATTCAACCATTTGACATGGTCACAGATTTCTCACGTGCCCGTATTAAGCTTCATTCTACCCAAAATTACAGAAACAGTAGCCTTGTAAGACTAGCTGCACTCTTGACTCCAACTAGAAGCTCAGGTGCATGACCAGCCCCGGGGTTTAACACTATATACTTGAACTCAGAGATGGGTCAGTGGGAATTCAGATTAACTATTCAATTTCGTAAGGAAGTTGATACAAAGAAAATACTTCTCTCCTTGAAGATGGCCTTTCAAAAGAATCCTTGTCTAAATCCTTAAATGTATTTCATTCAAGGATATCATTTAAAAAATTATATTTACAAATTTACATTCATTGGCTCTTAAGAAATAATGAAAGAGAAAAAGTTTAAAAGCATCCTTACCTGCAACCCAATCACAGTAATTATTAAAGAGTAATGCCAGGAAAATAGATCAGATCATGAAAGAAAAATGAAAAGAAAAACCATTTTATGTACTGTTAACTGACTATACCATAATTGAGGTATTTTTATGTGTATGTAACAGAGGTAAATTTTCATCTATTCAGGTATATAGTGGCAAAATGTAAATGCTTAGCTATGTATATAGAAGGTTCTCAGTGACTGCTGAATTGAACTTGAGAGAAAATCAAGTCCTAACTACTACACTTTATAATCTCGTGTTTAGAAACAGAAGAAACTCGGGAGTTATAGACACTACAAGTCATCGAAACTAAGCAACATGAAGGTACTTCTGTGCTAAGTTAACAACGATACAGACGGCACCTATCTTAGGGTGACAACTGTAACCATGAAGGGATACACGTGGTACCCAGACTTTAAGAGCCTCCAGGGAGCCTCCCGCCTTGGTTTCCACACCCTTATTCAGCCCCCTTTCACTGTGAGGAGGGCTGACTGGGGAAAAACACTGTGCCAGGGATGGTGTGTGACGTCTAGGACTCTCTGCTCCCTCTCTGGGAGAAGCTGGCTGTTGTGTCGTGAGGCCCTCATGAAGCCCTGTGCAGAAAAGGAACCACGCAGCACCTGCCAACACCCAGCAGCGACCGTGTGAGTGCGCCATCCCGACCGCGGACCTCCAGCCCAGGCCCGGGCCTCCGGGCGACGGTCACCTTGACGGCCGCCTTGAGAGACCCAGAGCCCGAACAACCCAGCTAAGCCACTCCAGCGCCTCAGGAACCGAGCAGATAAGAATGCTTATTGGGTGGCACTAACGAAGTTGTTAACATAGCCTTTAAGTGTATTGATCAAGGATATCAGTTTAAACTATATCTAAAAAATTTACAAATTTACGTAAGGAAGTTGATACAAAGAAAATACTTCTCTCCTTGAAGATGGCCTTTCAAAAGAATCCTTGTCTAAATCCTTAAATGTATTTCATTCAAGGATATCATTTAAAAAATTATATTTACAAATTTACATTCATTGGCTCTTAAGAAATAATGAAAGAGAAAAGTTTAAAAGCATCCTTACCTGCAACCCAATCACAGTAATTATTAAAGAGTAATGCCAGGAAAATAGATCAGATCATGAAAGAAAAATGAAAAGAAAAACCATTTTATGTACTGTTAACTGACTATACCATAATTGAGGTATTTTTATGTGTATGTAACAGAGGTAAATTTTCATCTATTCAGGTATATAGTGGCAAAATGTAAATGCTTAGCTATGTATATAGAAGGTTCTCAGTGACTGCTGAATTGAACTTGAGAGAAAATCAAGTCCTAACTACTACACTTTATAATCTCGTGTTTAGAAACAGAAGAAACTCGGGAGTTATAGACACTACAAGTCATCGAAACTAAGCAACATGAAGGTACTTCTGTGCTAAGTTAACAACGATACAGACGGCACCTATCTTAGGGTGACAACTGTAACCATGAAGGGATACACGTGGTACCCAGACTTTAAGAGCCTCCAGGGAGCCTCCCGCCTTGGTTTCCACACCCTTATTCAGCCCCCTTTCACTGTGAGGAGGGCTGACTGGGGAAAAACACTGTGCCAGGGATGGTGTGTGACGTCTAGGACTCTCTGCTCCCTCTCTGGGAGAAGCTGGCTGTTGTGTCGTGAGGCCCTCATGAAGCCCTGTGCAGAAAAGGAACCACGCAGCACCTGCCAACACCCAGCAGCGACCGTGTGAGTGCGCCATCCCGACCGCGGACCCTCCAGCCCAGGGCCAGGCCTCCGGGTGACGGTCACCTTGACGGCCGCCTTGAGAGACCCAGAGCCCGAACAACCCAGCTAAGCCACTCCAGCGCCTCAGGAACCGAGCAGATAAGAAATGCTTATTGTGGCTGAAGCCACTAAACTGTAGGGTAAGTTGTTAACAGCGCCAGAGAACTGATAGAATGTATATTTCAAAAGGCCAGGTAATAATAATAAAACAATCATAATAGTACTAGACTATGACTGTAGCGGAAGAGGATCAAGGAGAACGCTTCTTGTAAGGTTATGTCACTTTCGTTGTTCGATTTTTTGAAAGCGTATGTGTCGTGCTCCTATCTCTAACGACTCCCACCACTTTCAAGAGTGACGTTCTAAGTCATTCATTCATTCAGCAGGTGCCTCCCAGAATGGGAAGGTGCAACAGTTCAGTCTCTGACACCTCCCAGAGCTCGCATTCTAGAGGGAAAGAGAAGCCTTCATCAACTCAAGTCACAAGTCAGTCCAGGATTACAAAGCAGGATGCACGTTTTTTGCTGTAACGTGTTTTGGAAGGCAGACTGATTCCCAACTGACTAGTAAATGGCAAGATGATGTCAGTCTAACGCAAAAGTTGTGCTGTTACACACGGGCTTTGCTACATACGAGGGGCCAGCACCGTTCGTGCGACAACCTTTGGCAAGCAGAGAGCTCCAGGGGCCTCCCAGGTGGCAAGGCGGTAAAGAACCCACCTGCCAAAGCAGGAGATGCAGATTCGATCCCTGGAAGGTCCCCTGGAGGAGGAAATGGCAGCCCACTCCAGTCTTCTTGCCCGGAGAGTCCCCACGGACAGAGGAGGCTGGCGGGCTACCGCCCACGGCCTTGCCAAGAGCCGGCCGTGCCTGGGCGGCCGAGCAGGCCCGTGAAGAGCCCCAGGCTCTGCTGCTGCACCGGCAGCCGGAGCCCATCACGTGTGCTGGACCAAGCTGGAGCACGTGCTTCCCGGGAGTGTCCCCCAGCTCTGTGGAGCTCTCAGCGTCTGCCAGGGAGCTGCCTGCTGCACCTGCCCCTCCGCAGCCCCCGGCTCAGAGCTCCACTTCCTTCTGCGTTATCTTAGCACCTGCTGCTTCTGCTCTAATTAAAATGGTGCTGGCATTTCGCTCTGCTTTTGTGTGTGTATTTTTAATTTCTACCATGAGAACTTCCAGCTCCCTTGAGCTGGAACCAAATTTGGGGGGGGTTATTTCCAGTCTCTAGTTACAAAAGCTGCCTCAGTGTTGAGTGATCGATCTGTTTTCTCCAGAAGCTGCCTAATTTGGGGCATGCAATTCTGCAAAGTGAGAAGGTCTTTAGAAACATACATATCATAGTACAGGAGAAATGCCTGGGCAGTTAAGTACAGTTTGTACAGTTCTAGAGGCCTTGGACCTAACAGCAAGGGTGAAGGCCGTGCAGCCCACCATTTTGAAAGCGTATGTGTGCTCCTATCTCTAACGACTCCCACCACTTTCAAGAGTGACGTTCTAAGAAAGCAGGTCCTAAAGGGGCAACAGTGCAGTCTCTGACACCTCCCAGAGCTCGCATTCTAGAGGGAAAGAGAAGCCTTCATCAACTCAAGTCACAAGTCAGTCCAGGATTACAAAGCAGGATGCACGTTTTTTGCTGTAACGTGTTTTGGAAGGCAGACTGATTCCCAACTGACTAGTAAATGGCAAGATGATGTCAGTCTAACGCAAAAGTTGTGCTGTTACACACGGGCTTTGCTACATACGAGGGGCCAGCACCGTTCGTGCGACAACCTTTGGCAAGCAGAGAGCTCCAGGGGCCTCCCAGGTGGCAAGGCGGTAAAGAACCCACCTGCCAAAGCAGGAGATGCAGATTCGATCCCTGGAAGGTCCCCTGGAGGAGGAAATGGCAGCCCACTCCAGTCTTCTTGCCCGGAGAGTCCCCACGGACAGAGGAGGCTGGCGGGCTACCGCCCACGGCCTTGCCAAGAGCCGGCCGTGCCTGGGCGGCCGAGCAGGCCCGTGAAGAGCCCCAGGCTCTGCTGCTGCACCGGCAGCCGGAGCCCATCACGTGTGCTGGACCAAGCTTCGGAGCACGTGCTTCCCGGGAGTGTCCCCCAGCTCTGTGGAGCTCTCAGCGTCTGCCAGGGAGCTGCCTGCTGCACCTGCCCCTCCGCAGCCCCCGGCTCAGAGCTCCACTTCCTTCTGCGTTATCTTAGCACCTGCTGCTTCTGCTCTAATTAAAATGGTGCTGGCATTTCGCTCTGCTTTTGTGTGTGTATTTTTAATTTCTACCATGAGAACTTCCAGCTCCCTTGAGCTGGAACCAAATTTGGGGGGGGTTATTTCCAGTCTCTAGTTACAAAAGCTGCCTCAGTGTTGAGTGATCGATCTGTTTTCTCCAGAAGCTGCCTAATTTGGGGCATGCAATTCTGCAAAGTGAGAAGGTCTTTAGAAACATACATATCATAGTACAGGAGAAATGCCTGGGCAGTTAAGTACAGTTTGTACAGTTCTAGAGGCCTTGGACCTAACACGGGAGTAGCAAGGGTGAAGGCCTGAAGCAGAGAGACAGGAATACAAGGACAGCCCACCAGGAAGAACACAGGCTTCAGGAAACTTTCTCTTCACCCAAACTCTCTACCAGACCCTGTTCACTTCAAGTGGTTGAGACACTTTTCTGTCTAACAGGACGGTGCCTGGCGGGGTAGGGTAGGGTCTATGATGAGACGGACTGATTCAGTGTTTTTCAACCGTGGCTGAACCTTAGACTCAAGTGGGACACTTTCCACAAATACACTCGGGTCCATCCTGATTTCGTTGGCTTTGTGTGAATCCTGAGCATTGGTAGGTTTTAAAATTCCCCAGGTGATTTCAATGTGAGGCCATGGCTAAGAATCCATAAACCAGAGTGAGACCCCAGCAACAGTCAGAGGCCTGGAGAAAAGGTCTCAGGAGTTATTATTTAAAAAAAAAAAAGAAAGAAAGAAAGAAGAAAACCTCTGCAGCTGTACGTGGGCTTCCCTAGTGGCTCAGATGGTAGAGAACTTGCCTGTAAAGCAGGGGGCCCAGGTTTTGATCCCTGGGTTGGGAAGATCCTCTGGAGAAGGGATAGCTGCCCACTCCAGTATTCTCAGTAAGATTCTGTCTTCATTTTCCCAACCAAGTGGACAAGGAGAGACGTCCCCGGTGATCCAGTGGTTGAGAGCCTGTGTTCCCATTGCAGGGAGCTCGGGTTCAGTCCCTGGATGGGGAACTACATGCCGCGCGGTGCAGCCAAAAAAAGAAAGAAAGGTATGAAGGTATTTCTGAGGGTACAGACAGGGAAACAAAACAGAGCCCCGGAAATGGGGGAAAAAGGGGTCCTCAATTCCGGGGACCAGGAGTTTTTTATTTCCAGACTCCACCTTGAGCTGGAACCAAATTTGGGGGTTATTTCCAGTCTCTAGTTACAAAAGCTGCCTCAGTGTTGAGTGATCGATCTGTTTTCTCCAGAAGCTGCCTAATTTGGGGCATGCAATTCTGCAAAGTGAGAAGGTCTTTAGAAACATACATATCATAGTACAGGAGAAATGCCTGGGCAGTTAAGTACAGTTTGTACAGTTCTAGAGGCCTTGGACCTAACACGGGAGTAGCAAGGGTGAAGGCCTGAAGCAGAGAGACAGGAATACAAGGACAGCCCACCAGGAAGAACACAGGCTTCAGGAAACTTTCTCTTCACCCAAACTCTCTACCAGACCCTGTTCACTTCAAGTGGTTGAGACACTTTTCTGTCTAACAGGACGGTGCCTGGCGGGGTAGGGTAGGGTCTATGATGAGACGGACTGATTCAGTGTTTTTCAACCGTGGCTGAACCTTAGACTCAAGTGGGACACTTTCCACAAATACACTCGGGTCCATCCTGATTTCGTTGGCTTTGTGTGAATCCTGAGCATTGGTAGGTTTTAAAATTCCCCAGGTGATTTCAATGTGAGGCCATGGCTAAGAATCCATAAACCAGAGTGAGACCCCAGCAACAGTCAGAGGCCTGGAGAAAAGGTCTCAGGAGTTATTATTTAAAAAAAAAAAAGAAAGAAAGAAAGAAGAAAACCTCTGCAGCTGTACGTGGGCTTCCCTAGTGGCTCAGATGGTAGAGAACTTGCCTGTAAAGCAGGGGGCCCAGGTTTTGATCCCTGGGTTGGGAAGATCCTCTGGAGAAGGGATAGCTGCCCACTCCAGTATTCTCAGTAAGATTCTGTCTTCATTTTCCCAACCAAGTGGACAAGGAGAGACGTCCCCGGTGATCCAGTGGTTGAGAGCCTGTGTTCCCATTGCAGGGAGCTCGGGTTCAGTCCCTGGATGGGGAACTACATGCCGCGCGGTGCAGCCAAAAAAAGAAAGAAAGGTATGAAGGTATTTCTGAGGGTACAGACAGGGAAACAGCAGAGCTGGAGTGCGAGGGTTGAGACCAGGGAGCCCTAATCTGGCTTCCAAGTGGAGGGCTGGCAACCACAGCCAGGATCCTCAATTCCACGGAGAGACCGAGGGGAGAGGAATGGTGGGTATTTAGGAATTTTCAGAGGGATTCAGAAAAGCTATTCAAAAGGAGTTCCTGATCTAGCATGCTCATAGCATTTAAAAACATGGCCATCATTGAAATGGTGAAACAGAAAAAAAGTGGATAGAGAGCTCTAAATACAGTCCTATTCTATGGAGGCAGAAAAGCAGGTGGCAATAAAAGTCTCCAAACTTGGTGATCAGAGCTGCAGGAAGGGATATTTTTTAAAAACACAGATTCCTGAGCCCAAGGTCAAAGGTATGAATTAGCATCTGCAGAGGTGGGAAATGATCATTAGAAACAGCCATAGCTGCTACCACTTATTCAGCATTCACAGGGTCCCAGGCAATCCAAGCATTGTGTGGGTACCATTAGGTTTAGTGCTTGTTACAACCCTACTGGTTACTGGGACACAGAGCAGTTGAGTAACTCACCCATGGTCAAGGGCGGGTCCAGGCGTCACACCTGCAGGCCTGGAGAGACTGCGCCCTTCATCATGACGTTCTGCTTCCTTTAAAACACCTTCTCCTCCCCAGTAAACCAAGGGGTCCTGAGGCTGCGAGTTATCTGAGAACCACTGCCTTGTGGTCTTTAAACGTCACCTTTAGCGTCTCATTCTGTAGGATCAGGCTGAACATCAGCACTGTCTTCCATTAGTGGTTTTAAGTCAAGTAGCATTAATCTCCTTTAAGACAAATTATTTGCAAAATGTTAAATATACAGAAATAGCTTCCCTATAGAAAAATGGGCTCGTGTCTCAGACTTTAGTCTGACAAAAATAGAAATGTTATATAACATACTTCTTTCTTAACTGCACTTAGCAATTTGCTGTCCTGTCCATTCCTGCCTGTTAATATCTCTGCCTTGAATTCTTTTGGTATTTCTATTACCAACCCTAATCCAGACCATAAGATTTCTGGATTATTGTCATGTTATCCCCACTGGTCCATCTGGCTCTAATTTCTGTCCACCTGGATCCAAGCAAATCCATCCTGTATCCTGCCTCCAGGCGAATCTTAATTTTCTTAACTTTCCAGCCTGTCGCTCATTCAATTACAAGTCCTTTAATGATTATATACTGCAACAAAGGACAAACCCCAAGCTTTAGCTTGGCATTCAAAGGCTGTAACTAACTGCCCTTACCCATTGCTAATTTTTTTTTTCTTTTTCCCCATCATGCCTCTTTTATTTATATTTATTAAAGCATCAGATTCCTGAATAGGTCAAAGGTATGGAAGGGCTCTAAATACAGTCCTATTCTATGGAGGCAGAAAAGCAGGTGGCAATAAAAGTCTCCAAACTTGGTGATCAGAGCTGCAGGAAGGATATTTTTAAAAACACAGATTCCTGAGCCCAAGGTCAAAGGTATGAATTAGCATCTGCAGAGGTGGGAAATGATCATTAGAAACAGCCATAGCTGCTACCACTTATTCAGCATTCACAGGGTCCCAGGCAATCCAAGCATTGTGTGGGTACCATTAGGTTTAGTGCTTGTTACAACCCTACTGGTTACTGGGACACAGAGCAGTTGAGTAACTCACCCATGGTCAAGGGCGGGTCCAGGCGTCACACCTGCAGGCCTGGAGAGACTGCGCCCTTCATCATGACGTTCTGCTTCCTTTAAAACACCTTCTCCCTCCCCAGTAAACCAAGGGGTCCTGAGGCTGCGAGTTATCTGAGAACCACTGCCTTGTGGTCTTTAAACGTCACCTTTAGCGTCTCATTCTGTAGGATCAGGCTGAACATCAGCACTGTCTTCCATTAGTGGTTTTAAGTCAAGTAGCATTAATCTCCTTTAAGACAAATTATTTGCAAAATGTTAAATATACAGAAATAGCTTCCCTATAGAAAAATGGGCTCGTGTCTCAGACTTTAGTCTGACAAAAATAGAAATGTTATATAACATACTTCTTTCTTAACTGCACTTAGCAATTTGCTGTCCTGTCCATTCCTGCCTGTTAATATCTCTGCCTTGAATTCTTTTGGTATTTCTATTACCAACCCTAATCCAGACCATAAGATTTCTGGATTATTGTCATGTTATCCCCACTGGTCCATCTGGCTCTAATTTCTGTCCACCTGGATCCAAGCAAATCCATCCTGTATCCTGCCTCCAGGCGAATCTTAATTTTCTTAACTTTCCAGCCTGTCGCTCATTCAATTACAAGTCCTTTAATGATTATATACTGCAACAAAGGACAAACCCCAAGCTTTAGCTTGGCATTCAAAGGCTGTAACTAACTGCCCTTACCCATTGCTAATTTTTTTTTTCTTTTTCCCCATCATGCCTCTTTTATTTATATTTATTTGCATTGATCTTTTTATTCTTTGGCAATGTGTGGGCCTCCCATTGCAGTGGCCTCTCTCACTGCAGAGCACTGGCTCTGGGCGCATGCGCTCCAGAGAGCTGGTTCGTAATTGGACACACGGCACATGGGATCTTCCCGGACCACGGATCAAACCAGTGCCCCTTGCACTGGACCACCAGGGAAGCCTGCTAACTTCTTTTTAAACACAACAATATAAAGCAATTATCCAATTAAAAATTTTTTAAAAGTGTTGTCTTCCTAACTGACTTGAAAAAAACAAAAACAAATTCAACTGCAATGCATTTTTACCCCAGAATTCCTTCACCAAAATAAGAATTAAGTATATCTTAAAGCTACATTTTAAATGAAAAAAATACCTAAATGATGGGCTAATACTTTTTCTGTTTTTTCTGGGAAATTTTTTTATGGGCTAATACTTTTAATAAAAGTCTATCTTGCAGTTAAATGTTCAAACAAGACACTTTTGCCCACAGTTCTTCAATTTTTGGCAGAATGTGTAGGAGGATATTCTTCACAGCTAACCTCTCGCGTCTCATTTTTCAGGTAATCTCAAAGTTAGAGTTAATTTCATTCCTGCGTGTACAGTTACACAAAAACTGCCCTCAGGCAACAGGGAGGGCTGAGGCTGTATCTCAGCGCATGAATCTTTTATATAATCCACAAAACCTGTGCATGAATGCTGAAGATCACTTTTACTTAAAAACATACAATACATTGCCAGGAGGAAAAAGTGTTTTAAAAACATCCTTTTCATGAATCTATTTATCCTGGAATTCTCCTAATTCTTTTCAGACCATAAGATTTCTGGATTATTGTCATGTTATCCCCACTGGTCCATCTGGCTCTAATTTCTGTCCACCTGGATCCAAGCAAATCCATCCTGTATCCTGCCTCCAGGCGAATCTTAATTTTCTTAACTTTCCAGCCTGTCGCTCATTCAATTACAAGTCCTTTAATGATTATATACTGCAACAAAGGACAAACCCCAAGCTTTAGCTTGGCATTCAAAGGCTGTAACTAACTGCCCTTACCCATTGCTAATTTTTTTTTTCTTTTTCCCCATCATGCCTCTTTTATTTATATTTATTTGCATTGATCTTTTTATTCTTTGGCAATGTGTGGGCCTCCCATTGCAGTGGCCTCTCTCACTGCAGAGCACTGGCTCTGGGCGCATGCGCTCCAGAGAGCTGGTTCGTAATTGGACACACGGCACATGGGATCTTCCCGGACCACGGATCAAACCAGTGCCCCTTGCACTGGACCACCAGGGAAGCCTGCTAACTTCTTTTTAAACACAACAATATAAAGCAATTATCCAATTAAAAATTTTTTAAAAGTGTTGTCTTCCTAACTGACTTGAAAAAAACAAAAACAAATTCAACTGCAATGCATTTTTACCCCAGAATTCCTTCACCAAAATAAGAATTAAGTATATCTTAAAGCTACATTTTAAATGAAAAAAATACCTAAATGATGGGCTAATACTTTTTCTGTTTTTTCTGGGAAATTTTTTTATGGGCTAATACTTTTAATAAAAGTCTATCTTGCAGTTAAATGTTCAAACAAGACACTTTTGCCCACAGTTCTTCAATTTTTGGCAGAATGTGTAGGAGGATATTCTTCACAGCTAACCTCTCGCGTCTCATTTTTCAGGTAATCTCAAAGTTAGAGTTAATTTCATTCCTGCGTGTACAGTTACACAAAAACTGCCCTCAGGCAACAGGGAGGGCTGAGGCTGTATCTCAGCGCATGAATCTTTTATATAATCCACAAAACCTGTGCATGAATGCTGAAGATCACTTTTACTTAAAAACATACAATACATTGCCAGGAGGAAAAAGTGTACATCCTTAAATTACAAATTAGGGAAGCTGATCCATATATTTAGTCATGAAACTCCTACTTCCTCATCCACTATAGGTTAAAAAAAAAAAAAAAATGTCGTGCCATTGAGGAAAACCAAGAAGGAAGGATCGGGTGTCTATGCCCTGGTGTCTATTTCAGGTGGAGCTAGCTTAGTGGTCATTTCCAGGGGCTTCTCTGCAGCCCTTTCAAAGTGCTCTCATTAACCCAGAAAGGCAGGTCGAGGAACATTCCAGAAACCAGAAAAACCAATGGGTGCTGCTGGAAGCCACGTCCTCCTCCTCCTCAGCCCTTCATCACCAGAGCTCCACAGCGTTACGGGCGGGCCCGTGGATGTGTTCTCAAATTTGGTCCCATGCATTCTACACATAGTATCTTTCCAAAGATTAGAAGAGTATGAAAATAATTGATGAAGGAAATAAGCCCCAAAGAAAACCTCTTTTTAGCCCAAACCTCTTCGGTAACGGATTCATGGAACAGCTAGAAGTGTACACGAAGGGAGAGAAAGATTATGGCAAAAATACAGCCTCTGGGAGACTGAAGATCTTATCCTTGTCATACCACCAGTGAAGGCACAAGCAGCCTTGAAACAGCTCTGTGACCAGAGGAGTGAAACTGTCCCCATGGAAATACACCCATCTCTACATATGTCTTTTATAATCGGTATGATCTCTTTCATACACGTCATGTACAACATAGAATCTAAATTATCATCACAGGAAACACTTCTGATAGTTGGTCCACATGCAGCTCCACTAGTTTCTGTTGGCACGCCTGCTGTCGTGCCTGACTCTCTGCGACCTCACGGACGGCAGCCCGCCAGGCTCCTCTGCCTACGGGGTTTCCCAGCAAGAATACTGGAGTGGGGGGCCATGCCCTCCTCCAGGGGATCTTCCCAGCCTCAGTTTCTAATGTCCCTCATAACTACAGAATCCCAGTCATCCTGGCCTGCGGCTGCCTTCACTAGAGCGCTCTCCTTGATGAAGACTTTTTAAGGCTCATAGCTGATTTTCTTTCTTCCACCCCACATCCACTGGCCTACTCCCCGGGAAAAGGCAACTGGCCGTCTTTATTTGTTCCTTAATTTTGCAGAAAGCAATTAGGTTCAAACTACACCAGAGTCTGGCACTTGACATGACTCAGTTCATGACTCAGTTCACGTCAAGTTCACTGGGAAAAAATGCAGGTGAGCAAAAAAGCTTGAGGCAAACAGCACAAGTTTGTTTGTTTTAATTTTGGCCTCTTTTATTGATTTTTTATTTATTTCTTTTATTCTATGGCCTGTGTGGGCCTCCTATAGCAGTGGCCTCTCTGGGTACAGAGCACCGGCTCTGGTCGCATGTGCTCCAGAGCGCTGGCTCATAATTGGATACACGGGTTCAGCCACTCTGTGGCACATGGGATCTCTCAGGGCCAGGGATCGAACCAGTGCCCCTTGCACTGCAAGGCGGACTCATTACCCACTGGACCACCAGGGACACCCAACCGCATAAATTTTTGCATCACGAATTCTAGAGTCTCTGCAGGGAGCAGTCCTCATTCCTTGCACACCGCCTTAGAGATTGCTCACTTCATCTTAACTACAATCCAATAACTGGTATTCAAACAGCCTCCTGATAAAGGTTAAGTTATATTTTTTTCTGCTTAAGAATTCAGGGAAACAGGGAATGTACTTTAGAAGGTTTTCCATCAGAAAAGTTAAAATTTAAAAGTTCTGGTACATAAAATGCATAGTAGTTAACCACATGGAAAACTCTGATTTTAGATAACCAAGAATTTGCAGCACATCAAAGCAGAAAGAATCTACGAAAACACAATCCTGCCACCTTGTGGTACCTGTGCAAAAGCCCTTCTCCACTTCACACTTGAAAACAAATGCTGACGTCTAAAAGGGAGCTTATTTGGAAAAACATTCATCAAGATACTGTAAGGCTTAGTTTAAAATCTTCAATACTGATGCTAATGCTCATAAAATGTGTAAATACATATATATATATAAAATTGTCAATGTTTCCTTTAAGGAACTTGTTTCTCAGGTCAAAACTAAATTCTTCTCTTCAAATCCAAGATGCATAGCAATTCAGTGGTGGGCACCTGGAACTCTCAACACGTTCTTCACATCAATTATGGATCACATAGCGCCTCCTTGATGAAGACTTTTAAGGCTCATAGCTGATTTTCTTTCTTCCACCCCACATCCACTGGCCTACTCCCCGGGAAAAGGCAACTGGCCGTCTTTATTTGTTCCTTAATTTTGCAGAAAGCAATTAGGTTCAAACTACACCAGAGTCTGGCACTTGACATGACTCAGTTCATGACTCAGTTCACGTCAAGTTCACGGTGGAAAAATGCAGGTGAGCAAAAAAGCTTGAGGCAAACAGCACAAGTTTGTTTGTTTTAATTTTGGCCTCTTTTATTGATTTTTTATTTATTTCTTTTATTCTATGGCCTGTGTGGGCCTCCTATAGCAGTGGCCTCTCTGGGTACAGAGCACCGGCTCTGGTCGCATGTGCTCCAGAGCGCTGGCTCATAATTGGATACACGGGTTCAGCCACTCTGTGGCACATGGGATCTCTCAGGGCCAGGGATCGAACCAGTGCCCCTTGCACTGCAAGGCGGACTCATTACCCACTGGACCACCAGGGACACCCAACCGCATAAATTTTTGCATCACGAATTCTAGAGTCTCTGCAGGGAGCAGTCCTCATTCCTTGCACACCGCCTTAGAGATTGCTCACTTCATCTTAACTACAATCCAATAACTGGTATTCAAACAGCCTCCTGATAAAGGTTAAGTTATATTTTTTTCTGCTTAAGAATTCAGGGAAACAGGGAATGTACTTTAGAAGGTTTTCCATCAGAAAAGTTAAAATTTAAAAGTTCTGGTACATAAAATGCATAGTAGTTAACCACATGGAAAACTCTGATTTTAGATAACCAAGAATTTGCAGCACATCAAAGCAGAAAGAATCTACGAAAACACAATCCTGCCACCTTGTGGTACCTGTGCAAAAGCCCTTCTCCACTTCACACTTGAAAACAAATGCTGACGTCTAAAAGGGAGCTTATTTGGAAAAACATTCATCAAGATACTGTAAGGCTTAGTTTAAAATCTTCAATACTGATGCTAATGCTCATAAAATGTGTAAATACATATATATATATAAAATTGTCAATGTTTCCTTTAAGGAACTTGTTTCTCAGGTCAAAACTAAATTCTTCTCTTCAAATCCAAGATGCATAGCAATTCAGTGGTGGGCACCTGGAACTCTCAACAAGTTCTTCACATCAATTATGGATCACACCTTCCATTCTGCCAATGAACTAACCATCCTGCTAAATAAATGGAACTGCAAATTTTTATGGCCCACTAGACAGCACTGCTTGATCAACTTTAAACCATGAAGTGGGAATCAATGAAGTATGGTAAATTTCTACAGTACCTTGACAACATACATTTTCTAATTCTTAAATAAGTCAGATGCCTTAATGGACCTAAATAATTATGAAGCTTCTTAACATCATGTTGACATAGGAAGACAAGTTTTTAGACGGTGGATAAAAATACAGAACCACTGATATTTTCAGAGCACCATCTGTGTTAATTCCCGTTAAGAAAATTATTCAATGAAGATTAAGTCTCTTTAGAAATATAAACAGTTGGAAGCTTATTCTATGAAAATATGAACACCAGCTACAGAAATCTATGATGACAGTAAGATTAGTTTGCATCATATGAAATTCTATTTATGGAGGTTAAAAATGATGAAATATTATTTGTTGTAATTTAGTTTACCATAATAACTAACATTTACTGGGCATTTCCTATAAATCTGTGCTATGTATGTCACCTTACCAACTTCATCTAATAATCCTCATGTAAACCTCCTGAAAGAAGTAACCATTCTTATCCTCCTAAGATACTAAGAAGGTCATCAAGGCGCAGAGGTCAAATTACCTGTTCCTAGTGACAGCCTGTCAGCTCCCAGTTTCCAAGCCGAGTAGAGATTTACATAGATGAAAGCAGAATATCTGCTTTAAATGATTCTAGAAAGACAATGAGTATCTTTTTGGTTTTTATCTTTCTATTAATGATGACTTTAAATAGTCTTTATGTTTCCTTCTCACAACTTTCAGGAGAGAGGGTAAATAGAGACTCTGGCATTTTTCTGTTCTGCAGCATCATCTGAATTTATTTTTTTAAACAACCAGCTGGTCCTCTCTTTTATCCTCACAGGCCCAGAGCCGTGCCTTCTCTTTTTACATATCAACCAGCAGTTTCTACCTTGCATGCCGGTATCAGTTCCTCAGAAACTTAAAGCCACCAGCATATCTGATTTCTTTCTCCCTTTTCACTCATTCATCCATCCAACAAACATCCGAGCACCTGCCATGCGTGTCGGGTACTGAGGACAAGACATGAAGAAGCACGGTCTTCACCATCAAAAATGTATCGTTTAGTAAGAGAGGCAAGGAGACGTCATGGTTAAGTATTGGGGGGAGAGCAAGACATTTTGGAAGAACCATCTGTTTTTTGTTTAATGGACCTAAATAATTATGAAGCTTCTTAACATCATGTTGACATAGGAAGACAAGTTTTAGACGGTGGATAAAATACAGAACCACTGATATTTTCAGAGCACCATCTGTGTTAATTCCCGTTAAGAAAATTATTCAATGAAGATTAAGTCTCTTTAGAAATATAAACAGTTGGAAGCTTATTCTATGAAAATATGAACACCAGCTACAGAAATCTATGATGACAGTAAGATTAGTTTGCATCATATGAAATTCTATTTATGGAGGTTAAAAATGATGAAATATTATTTGTTGTAATTTAGTTTACCATAATAACTAACATTTACTGGGCATTTCCTATAAATCTGTGCTATGTATGTCACCTTACCAACTTCATCTAATAATCCTCATGTAAACCTCCTGAAAGAAGTAACCATTCTTATCCTCCTAAGATACTAAGAAGGTCATCAAGGCGCAGAGGTCAAATTACCTGTTCCTAGTGACAGCCTGTCAGCTCCCAGTTTCCAAGCCGAGTAGAGATTTACATAGATGAAAGCAGAATATCTGCTTTAAATGATTCTAGAAAGACAATGAGTATCTTTTTGGTTTTTATCTTTCTATTAATGATGACTTTAAATAGTCTTTATGTTTCCTTCTCACAACTTTCAGGAGAGAGGGTAAATAGAGACTCTGGCATTTTTCTGTTCTGCAGCATCATCTGAATTTATTTTTTTAAACAACCAGCTGGTCCTCTCTTTTATCCTCACAGGCCCAGAGCCGTGCCTTCTCTTTTTACATATCAACCAGCAGTTTCTACCTTGCATGCCGGTATCAGTTCCTCAGAAACTTAAAGCCACCAGCATATCTGATTTCTTTCTCCCTTTTCACTCATTCATCCATCCAACAAACATCCGAGCACCTGCCATGCGTGTCGGGTACTGAGGACAAGACATGAAGAAGCACGGTCTTCACCATCAAAAATGTATCGTTTAGTAAGAGAGGCAAGGAGACGGCGTCATGGTTAAGTATTTCAAGACAAGCACGCAGACAGGGTAATGGAGTTTAGGCAGAATGGCAGCTGATTTTGTCTTGAGGTATCTATTTTTGTCCTTGCCTCCCATTCTCAAAGCCATTCTCCAGATAAGCTTCAATTGCACAGCTTTGCTAAGGGGTTCTTTTTATAGCAGAAAGTCTTGTAGTACGTTTATAGAAAAAAGTACAAAACAAAAAGTTTCATCGGGAATAATGATTATGCAGATACATGTTTTCACAATCTTTTTATCTGTTCTGTTAAAATATCCAAACAACCCACTAAATGCTACAGGAGAAACAAGGATACCAGTATTACCTAGAAATTTCATAAGTACACTCAGAAAAATAAACAATGACAGAAAATTAAAGAAAGATTTTTTAAAGTCTATTTGCTTCAAATTCATTTTAGCCAAGCGCCACTGGTTCCAGTTTAACCCCTCACAGTCCTTTCCTCACTCTGTGTCCTCTGCTAGCCTCCCAGATAAAACAAATCACTTTTCTTAGTTTTCTCCCTAAACGTTCCTAAAATTGGACCAAAATTCCTTACGCTCTTCACTCACACCAGGTCAGCTGGTAGATTTTAAATTGCCCATGAAGTATGATATCAGTCAAATATATGTACATATAAAAGTGTGTGTGTGAATGTATATATATACATCATAATATATACTGTAATTATATATTTTAATGTTCTTATAGATGGTTACATTTTTGTTAAAATCATATACAAATAATATATATGAGAATTCTTTATCTTTAATCATGTGCAGTATAGATGCATTTGAAGATGACTTTTCCCTTCTAACTTTTTATATCATTCAAATTTATTAATTTCTAATTAAACAATTAATGTCTATCATTTTATAATAAAAGTTATGCTAATTCATTCAACAAATGTTTATCAGCCATACTTTATATGTACTACATATAAAAAGTACAAACTCAGCAACTGAGAGACTAGGACTGCATCTGACTTACTGGAAACAATCTCTTGGCTTCAATTTCTGCACTTGTAAAATAAGGAGAAGAGCACTGCCTTACCTCCCTCACATACTAAGGATCCAAATGAGGCAACACACGAAGCATTTATAAAATATTAAGCTATTTTTCAAGCCAATAAGGCAGAATGGCAGCTGATTTTGTCTTGAGGTATCTATTTTTGTCCTTGCCTCCCATTCTCAAAGCCATTCTCCAGATAAGCTTCAATTGCACAGCTTTGCTAAGGGGTTCTTTTTATAGCAGAAAGTCTTGTAGTACGTTTATAGAAAAAAGTACAAAACAAAAAGTTTCATCGGGAATAATGATTATGCAGATACATGTTTTCACAATCTTTTTATCTGTTCTGTTAAAATATCCAAACAACCCACTAAATGCTACAGGAGAAACAAGGATACCAGTATTACCTAGAAATTTCATAAGTACACTCAGAAAAATAAACAATGACAGAAAATTAAAGAAAGATTTTTTAAAGTCTATTTGCTTCAAATTCATTTTAGCCAAGCGCCACTGGTTCCAGTTTAACCCCTCACAGTCCTTTCCTCACTCTGTGTCCTCTGCTAGCCTCCCAGATAAAACAAATCACTTTTCTTAGTTTTCTCCCTAAACGTTCCTAAAATTGGACCAAAATTCCTTACGCTCTTCACTCACACCAGGTCAGCTGGTAGATTTTAAATTGCCCATGAAGTATGATATCAGTCAAATATATGTACATATAAAAGTGTGTGTGTGAATGTATATATATACATCATAATATATACTGTAATTATATATTTTAATGTTCTTATAGATGGTTACATTTTTGTTAAAATCATATACAAATAATATATATGAGAATTCTTTATCTTTAATCATGTGCAGTATAGATGCATTTGAAGATGACTTTTCCCTTCTAACTTTTTATATCATTCAAATTTATTAATTTCTAATTAAACAATTAATGTCTATCATTTTATAATAAAAGTTATGCTAATTCATTCAACAAATGTTTATCAGCCATACTTTATATGTACTACATATAAAAAGTACAAACTCAGCAACTGAGAGACTAGGACTGCATCTGACTTACTGGAAACAATCTCTTGGCTTCAATTTCTGCACTTGTAAAATAAGGAGAAGAGCACTGCCTTACCTCCCTCACATACTAAGGATCCAAATGAGGCAACACACGCAGAAGCATTTATAAAATATTAAGCTATTTTTCAAGCCAATAATCAGAGAAGCGGGTCATATGGCAAACCAAGTGGGCAAGCAAGACCACTTAATGCTATAACCGAGATGAAATGTATTCCATTTATCTAAATAATTTCAATCAACCATTCATTGAAAATGAGCTATTCATTTGTAAATCGTAAGTTTTATTTGATTGAACAAAAGTATTTTTTTTAATCATCATAAGCCAGCTTAAAAAAAATGCATCATAAACAGCAACTCTTGGTCATCTGTTTAATCAGTAACTATAATCTATTTTAGTGATTTAAAAAAAAGTCTTTCTACCTGTATCTATACTGTTATAAAAACCAACATTATTTGACCATTAGCAGTCAGGTCATGACTCTATTTATTACGAAGTTTACAAACACCTCAGGAATCCATAAATCAAACATAAATAAGAATTTTAAAAAATGGATACGTTTTTCACTAAAAATAACTAGAAAAAATTGCCACCATACATAAGAGTTAACTTAGGCCAAAAGGTTGTTTCTCCCTTAAAATTCAAGAATTTTCATTTATGCCCAGCAGAAAATATCCCATTTGCAATTTCAGCTCTGATGTATAACTTTTCTTCAAACTGTTAGTACTGAGGAAATCTAAAGAGTTAATTTTAAAAGACTTAAAAGCTTATGTGTCCATTATCTTTTTGGTTCACCTCTCTTTCAATATAACTAACCATAATCTGTGTCTTCCTATAGGAAAGTAGTTAAAGTGAAAATGTTAGTCTCTCAGTTGTGTCAGACTCTTGGTGAGCCCACCGACTGCAGCCCGCCGGGCTCCTCTGTCCATGGGAGTCTCCAGGAAAGAAGACTGGAGTGGGCTGCCGTGCCCTCCTCCAGGGGAGCTTCCCGACCCAGGAACTGAACCCAGGTGTCCTGCATTGAAGGCAGATTCTTTACCATTTAAGCCACTTATGCCAACTGTAAAATTTTTATAATTATTTTCTCCACTTTGAAGCTAGTAAACAACATTTTTTGAAACTTAAATGGTTTTAAAATTAGAATTTTAAATTTTAAAAGTTAATACCAAACTACTCTGAAGTATTTCAAATTTATGTAGAACTATACAACCGGAGGAGGACTTTTGCCAGCATTCAAATCAGCTTAAGTTACAGAAACAGTGTGTGGGTATATATACACATACATATACTGTTATAAAATTTACATCGCATCCAATATATATTTAAATTAAGCTAGAATTCACCAGCTCTAAGAAGTATTCGCAAAACTTTTGAGCAACTCAAAAGAACCATGCGACTGAAGCTTTACATATAAATCTAAAGACCTCTAATTTCAAAACACACTAACAGCTAATATCATTTTCAAGGAGAGCTAAATGAAGGTAATATTGGTATTTTCCTGATAGAGAAGCTCAATATGAAATCCTAAATCATCTACAATTTTAAGTCCATTCATAAGAGCTTCACCTAGGGAATCAAATTAAAAAGTTGTTATGCCCCTAAGTCCTTAAAGATCTTAAACGAAGAAAGGACTTTATACAATTCATTTCCGTGAACAAGAGAAGGGAAAGGGGCATCCCCTAGTGGTCTAGTGGGTAAGGACACCGCCTTGTAATGCAAGGGGCGCCGGGTCGATCCCTGGCCTGGGAAGATCCCACGTGCCGTGGAGCGGCTGGACCGATGTGTCCACCTACCTAGCTGGAGCTCTGGAGCGCATGCGCCCAGAGCTGGCGCTCTGCAGCGACAGACACCACTGCGATGGGAGGCCCACAGGAGCCAAAGAACAAGGATGGATGAAAATAGAGAAATGAAAGACCAATAGAAGTGGCCTGCCCGCTCCCCTCCCTCCCCAACCCAATCCCTGCCCAAAATAAATAAATAAATCTTTAAAAAAAAAAAAAAAGAGAGAAGGGAAAAATTCTTTCCTTGATAATCTCCAAATAATCCTCCAAGTGGTTTAAAGAAAAAAAAAAAAAATCTTTTAAAATGTTCCAGCTAGGGGAAAAAAAATGGCTGCACTGAACCTTAAGTCACCCTCCAATATGGATATTCAGAAGCCAACTGCCTTTCAAGGTAATAAAGGATAGGACCCCTGGGGGGCAATTCTTGCCACAGTTACTTGACTTACAGCTGAGTACTCACGGCAGGCCTACCACTAGCCCACAGAACCAGCTCCTTGGTGCACACCCTCGGGCTGCCCTGTGGCCCCTCTTCCCTCTCGGCCTAACGGACACTCCCAGGGGGCCAAAAGCTTCAGGAAGTGGCCCGGGTTCCATCCCTCCGGCAAGGCAGCTTCTATTTAAAGGGGCAGCCAACCGGCTTCCTTTGGGTGGCTTGGCTTCCCAGACAACAGAAACACGGGGCACCCGGTGACCTGCTGTCTCTAGGACCTGAAAGGGCATGGGAGATTCTGTTCAGGTTTTCTTAAAGGCTAACAAGTCCATGCTGTATAGCTTTTGTGGGTCTCCTGCATCCAAAACTCAGGTATATCTAAGTGGGGGGTTTTCCAACTTTTGAAACATGTTGGAGCAGCAATGAAGATTCAAGACCAGAAGGAAGATTTGATGAAGGGAGGAAGGAAAGCAGGAAAGACGTTGGGGAGGGAGTGGCAGGGAGGAAGGGAGACACAGAAGGAGGAGAGGAGGGAAGGCAGGAGAGGGTGAGGGAAGAAAGGAGGCCACCCAAAGCAAAGCTGAAACAAGCAGACAGGCGGGCTCAGGGAGAGATGGAGAAACTTCCAGCAGTTTTTCAGTTCCCAAGAGGCCCCATGGTACTTCCTGCAATGAATCTCCAAGATATCCTATAAATACGCCATTTGACTGGAGCAATCCTGAGGACAGGGTGGGAAATAGAGAGAAACACACAGTTCTTCACGTGTTTTTCTGCTACACGGTCCACAGCGGTACTTCACAAGGTGGGAGAAGCCCAAGAAAATCAAAATAAAAGGATGTGACCATCCGCAAAAGCAGGAGGCTATCAATCAGAAAACAGAAAACAACCAGTCAATGTCCAAGTTGGAGCTTTTCAAAAATAAGCTTGAGAAAATTCAGGAAAATTTGTAACAGAAAAAATACAATGCAGAGGGATCAACATCACAGATTGCCTATGAAATTATGAGATTAAATAAATAGTGAATCTAGTGTATCTCAAAACTCACAGAATGCAGCTAAAGTAATTGGGGAAATGTACAGTCTTGAGCATTAGAATGGAGGTTAAAGTGAGACAAGGCTTTATCGTGAAGAGGGACACTCAGCAAATCAACCCACAGAAAATAAAAGGAAATAATAAAGTAACAGCGAAAGCGATTAACATAGAAAACATACGCAAGAAGATCAGCAAGGCCTCAACGTGGCCCTGTGAAAAAGACCTTAAAATAAACTCACAACCCCCCAGTATGATCAAGAAAGAGAAGGCAGAAATAAGCAAAATCGGGAAAGAGAAAGGAATACAGCCATCAGTGTTAAAATATAAACAAATTGGGGCTTCCCCTGGTGGTCCAGTGGATAAGGACACCGCCTTGCAGTGCAAGGGGCGCCGGTTCGATCCCTGGCCTGGGAAGATCCCACGTGCCGCAGAGCGGCTGGACTGATGTGTCCAATCACCGAGCCGGAGCTCTGGAGCGCATGCACCCAGAGCCGGTGCTCTGCGACAACAGAGGCCACCGTGATGGGAGGCCCACAGGAGCCAAAGAACAAAGACGGATGAAAATAGAGAAATGAAAGACCAATAGAAGTGGCCCGCCCGCTCCCCTCCCTCCCCAACCTGACCCCTGCCCAAAGTAAATAAATAAATAAATCTTTAAAAAAAAAAATATATATATATATATATATATAAACAAATTGTTAGAAAAACATGATTTATTGAAACAGACTGAGGAAGACAGAAGAAACGTGGACAGTCTTATGTTGCCACTGAAGAAACCTGAATCCACAGTGAAAACCCTTTTGACAAACAGAACCCCAGACTAGACAGCTTCACCAGCAAGTCCTAGAAATCACTCAGTGACCCAGTCCTGGGCGTCCTCCAACGGCCAAGAAAAGATCAGCAACAGAAACCACCAAAAGAGGCACTGCCCTGTGCAGAGAACAGAACCTTAGTGGGTGGCCCAAAGAGATGGGGAAAATAAAAATTAAAGCCACCTGGCTGACACTAGATAAGTCACAGCAGCCCGTGAGAGAGCTTCTGCTGGACTCCAAAACACAGTTGGAGGAGTGGACATCAGCAGATGAAGGCAAAGATTATATAATCATCCGTAACTATTATTCTAACAAGACACGCTGAAATCCTAAGGGATACAGAGTCCCTAAAAGTTAGTCGAGATGCCACTGCTGATAGAATTTATAAATTAGGTTATCACTCAAAAGCTATTCAACTTTCTACTTGAGCAGTTACATCAACTATATAGCCAAACCACAGAACAACTTGTGCAATTTATTTCTAGGAAAACAAGTACAGAGAAAATACATTTGAATTATTATAAAACAGAATGGCTAGTTCTAAATCATTCTAAAAACACATTATTGGTCGCTTAAACTTTGAGTCACTGATGAAATGATTCTCCTTTTTTCGGTTATCAGCTAATCAATAGTGCAGTTTACAAAAATAGGGATGATGTGCTCTACTTTTAAAAATGAAAGTGATGAAAATTAGTCATTAGTGACATGATCTGACCCCTGACATGATCAAGAATAAATGTCTTATATTTAAAATAATCTTTAATACTGAAAACATAGCGTATTGAATCCTATTTTGACTATTTTCAATATTTAGTCATTATAATTTACATTAAAAATCATTCCTTGGGCTTCCCTGGTGGTCCAGTGGGTAAGGACACCGCCTTGCAGTGCAAGGGGCACCGGTTCAATCCCTGGCCTGGAAAGATCCCACGTGCCGGGGAGCAGCTGGACCAATGTGTCCAATCATCGAGCCAGAGCTCTGGAGCGCATGCGCCCAGAGCCGGTGCTCTGCGACAACAGAGGCCACTGCGATGGGAGGCCCACACGGGCCAAAGAACAAAGATGGATGAAAGAAATAGATAAAAATGAAAGACCAACAGAAGTGGCCCGCATGCCCCTCTCCCTCCCCAACACCCCCCCAAAATCATTTCTTTTCACATTTTCATAAACATAAAGATTTTATTAAGATTAGACTATCACAGTTACTGATTAAAGATTTTAAGACTGTTATAATACTTAGGTCTTCCCAGACCGAAGTAAAACACTGGAACTGCAAAAAATAAGAATTTATGATATTTTTAGGCCACTGGATTTGCTCTGCCATGGCCCACACTCTATTTGTGGAGTGAGCTTTCTCTGAATCTGAATAAATCCATTTCTTACCTATCAAAAAAAAAAAAAAAGAATGTATGATATTTTTAAAAAATACACCTTTTTATAGTGGCTGCCTTCCATTTCAGGGCACATCCGTGCCTATGAGAAATGCACGCCCTGCCCTGTTCCCCTGTTTCTAGTTAATGAGACCAATCATTCTCTGCCCTTCATCTCAAGTTCCTTCCTGCAGTGAGTCTTTTCCTGAACCCTGGCATCAGGTGAGGTCTCCCTGGGAGCTGCTCTCATAGACCTGAACGCCACTGCTCTGCAGAATTTAATCACCAGTACAGGTGAAGACGAGACAGCCTGACACACCTGTATGCTCCATGGAGCGAGGACACAGAACATGTGCTTTCCTCCCCATGGTACCTCCAGCATCTAACGCTGGCTGGAGCGTTATAGAAAAATCTTAAAAAACTCTACTTTTAAAATGAAAGTGATGAAAATTAGTCATTAGTGACATGATCTGACCCCTGACATGATCAAGAATAAATGTCTTATATTTAAAATAATCTTTAATACTGAAAACATAGCGTATTGAATCCTATTTTGACTATTTTCAATATTTAGTCATTATAATTTACATTAAAAATCATTCCTTGGGCTTCCCTGGTGGTCCAGTGGGTAAGGACACCGCCTTGCGGTGCAAGGGGCGCCGGTTTGATGCCTGGCCTGGGAAGATCCCACGTGCCGCGGAGCAGCTGGACCGATGTGTCCAATGACCGAGCCAGAGCTCTGGAGCGCATGCGCCCAGAGCCGGTGCTCTGAGACAACAGAGGCCACTGCGATGGGAGGCCCACATGGGCCAAAGAACAAAGATGGATGAAAGAAATAGATAAAAATGAAAGACCAACAGAAGTGGCCCGCATGCCCCTCTCCCTCCCCAACACCCCCCCAAAATCATTTCTTTTCACATTTTCATAAACATAAAGATTTTATTAAGATTAGACTATCACAGTTACTGATTAAAGATTTTAAGACTGTTATAATACTTAGGTCTTCCCAGACCGAAGTAAAACACTGGAACTGCAAAAAATAAGAATTTATGATATTTTTAGGCCACTGGATTTGCTCTGCCATGGCCCACACTCTATTTGTGGAGTGAGCTTTCTCTGAATCTGAATAAATCCATTTCTTACCTATCAAAAAAAAAAAAAAAGAATGTATGATATTTTTAAAAAATACACCTTTTTATAGTGGCTGCCTTCCATTTCAGGGCACATCCGTGCCTATGAGAAATGCACGCCCTGCCCTGTTCCCCTGTTTCTAGTTAATGAGACCAATCATTCTCTGCCCTTCATCTCAAGTTCCTTCCTGCAGTGAGTCTTTTCCTGAACCCTGGCATCAGGTGAGGTCTCCCTGGGAGCTGCTCTCATAGACCTGAACGCCACTGCTCTGCAGAATTTAATCACCAGTACAGGTGAAGACGAGACAGCCTGACACACCTGTATGCTCCATGGAGCGAGGACACAGAACATGTGCTTTCCTCCCCATGGTACCTCCAGCATCTAACGCTGGCTGGAGTCAGTCGTGTGTGAAGGAGAGAAAACAGGGAACCATGGAGAATACACTCCCATTGTTAAATAAAGTCCTGATATAAAAGGATTTCTCCAGGTTCTTTGAAAAGCTGGAACAGAACTTAAAATTGGAATTACTTTTAAGCTGCTTAAATAGTTAAACTACAACATTCCTTCAGAGATATCGGAAGACTTCAGAAGTCTCCAGTTAGAAGAAAGTTAAAAATTTACATTTTAAATTTACATGAAAAATTACATGTCACATGTCTGCCACAGGAAAAGTAACATAAAATAATAATATATATCCAAGTTGGATTTAAAAAAGGAAAAGGAACCAGAGATCAAATTGCCAACATCTGATGGATCACAGAGAAAGCAAGGGAATTCCAGAAAAACATTTACTTCTGCTTCACAGACCATGCAAAAGTCTTTGACTCTGTGGGTCATGACAAACTAGAAAATTCTTAAAGAGACGGGAATACCAGACCACCTTCTCTGCCTCTTGAGAAACCTGTATGGAGGGCAAGAAGCAACTGTCAGAACCGGACATGGAATAATGGACTGACTACGAACTGGAAAAGGAGCACCTGAGGGCTGTCACCCTGCTTATTTACCTTGTACGAAGAGTACATCATGAGAAATGCTGGGCTGGATGACTCACAAGTTGGAATCAAGATTGCCCAGACCGCCTCAGACATGCAGACGATGCCACCCTAATGGCAGAAACAGAAGAGGAATTCGAGAGCCCCCTCTGAGGGTGAAAGAGAATGAAAGAGCTGACTTGAAACTCAACATGAGAAACCAAAGGTCCTGGCATCTGATCATGCCCTGTTCTTTTCAGTTAATGAGACCAATCATTCTCTGCCCTTCATCTCAAGTTCCTTCCTGCAGTGAGTCTTTTCCTGAACCCTGGCATCAGGTGAGGTCTCCCTGGGAGCTGCTCTCATAGACCTGAACGCCACTGCTCTGCAGAATTTAATCACCAGTACAGGTGAAGACGAGACAGCCTGACACACCTGTATGCTCCATGGAGCGAGGACACAGAACATGTGCTTTCCTCCCCATGGTACCTCCAGCATCTAACGCTGGCTGGAGTCAGTCGTGTGTGAAGGAGAGAAAACAGGGAACCATGGAGAATACACTCCCATTGTTAAATAAAGTCCTGATATAAAAGGATTTCTCCAGGTTCTTTGAAAAGCTGGAACAGAACTTAAAATTGGAATTACTTTTAAGCTGCTTAAATAGTTAAACTACAACATTCCTTCAGAGATATCGGAAGACTTCAGAAGTCTCCAGTTAGAAGAAAGTTAAAAATTTACATTTTAAATTTACATGAAAAATTACATGTCACATGTCTGCCACAGGAAAAGTAACATAAAATAATAATATATATCCAAGTTGGATTTAAAAAAGGAAAAGGAACCAGAGATCAAATTGCCAACATCTGATGGATCACAGAGAAAGCAAGGGAATTCCAGAAAAACATTTACTTCTGCTTCACAGACCATGCAAAAGTCTTTGACTCTGTGGGTCATGACAAACTAGAAAATTCTTAAAGAGACGGGAATACCAGACCACCTTCTCTGCCTCTTGAGAAACCTGTATGGAGGGCAAGAAGCAACTGTCAGAACCGGACATGGAATAATGGACTGACTACGAACTGGAAAAGGAGCACCTGAGGGCTGTCACCCTGCTTATTTACCTTGTACGAAGAGTACATCATGAGAAATGCTGGGCTGGATGACTCACAAGTTGGAATCAAGATTGCCCAGACCGCCTCAGACATGCAGACGATGCCACCCTAATGGCAGAAACAGAAGAGGAATTCGAGAGCCCCCTCTGAGGGTGAAAGAGAATGAAAGAGCTGACTTGAAACTCAACATGAGAAACCAAAGGTCCTGGCATCTGATCCCATCACTTCATGGCAAACAGAAGGGGAAAAAGTGAAAACAGTGACAGATTGTATTTTCTTGGACTCTGAAATCACTGCAAATGGTGACTGCAGCCATGAAATTAAAAGACTCTTTCCCCTTGGAAGAAAAGCTACGACAAACCTAGACAGTGTCTTAAAAAGCAGAGACACCACTTTGCCAACAAAGGTCCACACAGTCAAAGCTATGGTTTCCCAGTCGTCACCGACGGGTGTGAGAGTTGGACTGTAAAAAAGCAGAGTGCCAAAGACCTGATGCTTTCTAATCATGACTCTTGAGATCCTTTAGAACAGCCAAGCGATCAAAACAGTCAATCTAAAAGGAAATAAACCCTGAATACGCACTGGAAGGACGGACGCTGAAGCGGAAACTTCAATCCTTTGGCTGTGTGATGCTAAGAGCCGATTCACTGGAAAAGATGCTGGGAAAGATTGAGGGCAGGAGGAGAAGGGGGTGAAAGAGGATGAGATGGTTGGATAGCGTCATTGATCAATGGACAGGAGTTTGAGCAAACTCCAGGAAATAGTGAAGGACAGGAAAGCCCAGTGTACTGCAGTCCATGAGGTCACAAAGAGTCAGACATGCCTCAGCAACAATAACAAAGGAAAATAATAAAAATAAGAGAGAGAGAATAATATCACCAATATCGAGGAACTAGTATCCACACACTATTCTTAGTACTTTATATATATATAATATTTCGTGTAGCCCCCCTAAGATCTCTACTTTACCATTTTATAGGCAGGAAAACTGATGAAAAAGACTAGGAAGTATGCCCAAGTTCATAGTCATAAGTGGGTAATTTTTTGAGGCAGGTTTAGCGTCTGACTCAAAAAGCCACTTCTCCAAAGGAATATGCTCTGTTCCTTAGATCTGGGGCTTCCCAAGTGACTCACTGGTAAAGAATCTCTCTGCCAACGCGGGGTACATGGATTGGATTCCTGGGACAGGAAGATCCCCTGGAGAAGGAAATGACAACCCACTGTAGTGTTCTTGCCTAGAGAATCCCATGGACAGAGAAGCCTGGCGGGCTGCCGTCCACGGGGTCACAAAGAATTGGACACGGCTGAGCGACTAAACAATAATAACCCTAGACCTTGTGTGAGAATTACTGACTGGTTTATCACACAATTCTTAAAACGTGATGATCAGGCTTCTTGCACTTCATGAAATTAAAAGCAATCAAATGAAAAGGGCAAACTGTCACCAGTCATACACAGTGTCAAGAAGAGACCATTGTTCTGTTCCGTTAGGCTGAGAGGTAGGTCACTGTCATATAGACAGGTCGTCACCCTGGAGCTGAGCCCGCCTCTTCCTCCATCAATAACCATCTTGGAAAGTTAAAATAAGATGAGGCATCTGAAAGTTTGTTTCAGTTAGCCCCAAGCTTCTCTTATGTCAAACACTAGAGCCACTGGAAAACCTAGTTGTAACCATTTAGAACTCGGAACATGCCTTCTTCTCATGCTATTTATTCAGGACTGACGTGGAAAAACTCTACAACTCCAAGGTTGGTCCTGAACAGACAAGGGCAACAGTTTGTTTTAAAAATGACCATAAATGGGGTATAATATACATTTAACAAAAATGTTAACTACTGAACCACCACTGGAGAGCATTCAAGGAACAAAAAATAATACTGAGAAATATCACATGAGAAAAGCTGGATAGTAACATAAGACTCAGAGGAAATTTGGACTTCATTGTTTACAACGTAAGGAATTACAAGTGTACCAGTTCTAAAAGGTACTGATGGCATATTAAAAAAAAAAAACTTTCAAATTGAGGAGCTACAAAAGAAAACAAAGTATTTCACTTTAATCTGAACATGCTTTAATATAACAGTTTTTCAAATTAAGATTAGAAGACCTATTGTCTTATAGTGTATTGGCTTTTTTTCCCCAGTATAATAGGGTGATGTTATTAAATATCCTGTGCGATCTAGGCATTGTTGCTAAATGTATTTCTACGTATAAAAATATTACATAATATATGATAGGTACTTGGGGCCTAAAGAGTTTAGTGAAAGAAACAGACATTGGCCAAATAACTCTGACAAAGTGCATTCCATTGCAGATACTAAGGCCGGCCGCAGGCAGTGTGGACACTGCGCAGAGATACTAAGGCAGCAGTTATCCCAGGGCCGGCTGCTTACTGATGATAAGAGAAGCAGCAACCGAATGTAGGAGGATTAGGGGTTTGGCTCACAACCAGCGCACATCCTGGTCCCGTCGACAGGCAGGATACGGGAGGCACAGATGGTCCAAAAGGAGTGACCTGGGAGGAGGGCTGCCTGGACGGGACACACAAGTGGCCCTGTTCATAGGGAAACGAGCCCACCCAAGGGCAGCTCCAGACCCTCTACAGGAGCCGTCAGTGGCAGAAAGGGCTAGAGACGCTCTGAGGCTGTGTCTCCACACCAAACATACTGCTTATACACGTTTCTGTGGTTTTCCGTTGCTTGTCGCATACAGACTGCATGTTCACTCAGGGAAGCTCCCACGTGTGGGCAGGTGGTGGAGCGTTGTCCCCCGCGCTACCAGGGGTGGACCCCAGATCCCACAGGCAAAACTCCAGTGGAGGCGGCTGATCCTCACGCATATCATGCATGTTTAAGTATCCTGTGGTCCAGAAAGGTTGAGTGACTTGCCCACAGTCACACAGTAAATGACTGAGCAGGGTCCCTGCCGTACAAAGAAAACCTGTAGAGGAAGAGGAAGAGAAGGGAAATGGCAGGACCTAAGGAAACACCAACCGTTAAGAGCACTGGCGAAGGAAAACAAAAAACCAATATATAAATGAGACTCAAGAAAGAGAAGGTCGAGAGAGAACTAGGAATCAAAGGAGAAGAACATCAGACAAGGATGACCAAGACGAGAGACGGAAGGAGCTAAGACTGAAAAGTGTTTCTCAGACTTGAGCCTCAGCAGTTAAGAAGTCACTGGTCCTGCGTGTGAAAGGACAGTGCCAGGGCCCTGGGTTGCCGGGGTGTGAAGAGGCAAGTCACCCACAGCCACATGGATGAGTGCGGGTCAAGCAGGTGCGGCCTGAGGGTGGGGGCTTGCTGGTCCACAGGGCTGCCAGGGAAGAGAAGATGACAGACGCCAAGGGGTGACGAGTCGACGGCGGACGCAGGGAGGGACGCACTCTTTATAATTTTATGCATGGAAACCTACACCAGCTTGTGGGGAAATACTGGTTTCCACCAGCATTACCAGCGCGCGCCATGAGGCTTTCACTCATTTGCTCACATGTTCACCAGCACATACCAAGTACGGCTGAGCCCGTGTGCATGCACACACACACACACCTACACACACACACACACAGAGCATGTTCTCAGTGCTGATGAGTTACTGCCCTACACAATCCCGGCCCCGCCGGGCAGACCTGGCCCATCACGCTGCTCAGTATCAGGTAACTGGCCAACATGTCTATTAACCCACGAGCGGGTTTTACCTTCTGGATGACCTCCTAGAATACCCAAGGAGCCACAGCTACTAAAATGACGATGACAACGGTAATGGCAAGAGGGCGGGTGAGCTGGGTGAAGGATAAAGCGTGTTCCTCCTTTGAGTTCCCCTCAAACGTCTCCTGTATAATTTATATAACAATCATGTCCAAATATTACATAATCCAAGTTAAAAAAGAAAACCTTCATGTATTTAGATCCTGTATTACACACCTAGAGATATCACAATTTCTCTGTACCCTCTCAAACTCCACGACTCTCAAAAATAACCTCTCTGCATAAGTGACACAAAGTGAGAGAACTACGTGCTTCTCAGTATGCTTGTAGTAGGTTGTTTTTGAAAGAGAATGAACATTTATGGTCTGGTCCTCCACCAAATGCCAAGAACAGCAGTTCTGTACATACATTAAATCATCTATAATCCTCAAAACTCCCCATTTTTCAGATGAAGACACTGAGCTTTAGAGAACTTAAATCGTTGACTGCAAGTTACACTGCTAGCAACTGATGGGTCTCAGGATCGTAAGTGGTAAAGAAAGACCTATGGTGATAATGTTCTTTGCAGTAATGAATTAAACTCCAAGAAAATTAACATATCACTTAAACACAGCTTTTCCTCTAAATGACAAATATATTCAATACTGTGCTATGCAGATCTGGACATTCATTACAAAGCAAGCAACATATGGAAACCCAGTTCTATGGCTAGTCCTTCCTTCAACTACAAATGGGATGTTCCATTTAAAATCCGTTTTAACCCCCCAGTCCTCTTATAGCAGTGGCCAATCAGTCTGTAAATTTTAAACCAAAGATGCTATAGGGACACTAGCATAATTAGCTAGCTTTACTTTAAAATTCTTAACTCTGAAGAATATTATAAGAAATCTGCTACTGCTACTTTGATGAGAAGTATGAGCAAGATCTCCAAAAACTGGCCAACTCTAAACACAGACAGAATATCATCTGAATATCCCAAAACACCCAGAGTTTACAGAGTCAACTAAGTGAGGATTCCCACAGTCTTAGGCAGGACTTCACAGGGGCTGGGAGAAATCCAAGAATACACAAAGAAGTGCTTTATTCTTACTGAACAGTAGATGGCGCTAACACATCATATCCTATTTCTTCAAAAAACAAAACAAAAAAACCTTTTGCCTTCCATACCCTTCTAGGAGAATATTTTTATATAGACAACCTAGGCTAGCTGACATTCAGTATGATTTTATATACTTTAATTTCTAACCTAATTATTTAAAGATCAATACCCAGGCATCTTATAAACAAATGTGGACAATTTTTTTTTTAATGCACTGCTTTAGTAGACAATCAAAATTTACAAAATTTGTTAACAAATTTAATAGATACACTATCGCAAAATTGCAGAGAAAAGAACAGATTAAGAAATCCTCAAAAACAGTACATGAATGTTTTGAGGTTGGAGTAGCCAGAAAGGTTGAAACTTTTTCTATAGTCAAACACAGGAATGTTCAAATATCCCTCTAAAATCTCTCGCATTTACAATAATCAGTATCCCCATCTCTCCATGAAATCCTTTAAAACTGTGCAGAATATTCTAACTTCCTTGACAGGGAAAAGAATACAGTTCTTCCTTCCTTCACATACTAGCCCATCTTTCATACCTTATAATAGGAAACAACAGAGGACGAGATGGTCGGATGGCATCACCGACTCCGTGGACAGGAGTCTGAGCAGGCTCTGGGAGACGGTGACGGACAGGGAAGCCTGGTGTGCCGCCGTCCACGGGGCCGCAGAGAGTCGGACAGGACGCAGCAATTGCACAACAACCTATATGATAGTGAGAACTCGGTGATAAACACAGTCTCTGTAAATTTTAAACCGTTTTAACCCCCCAGTCCTCTTATAGCAGTGGCCAATCAGTCTGTAAATTTTAAACCAAAGATGCTATAGGGACACTAGCATAATTAGCTAGCTTTACTTTAAAATTCTTAACTCTGAAGAATATTATAAGAAATCTGCTACTGCTACTTTGATGAGAAGTATGAGCAAGATCCCCAAAAAACTGGCCAACTCTAAACACAGACAGAATATCATCTGAATATCCCAAAACACCCAGAGTTTACAGAGTCAACTAAGTGAGGATTCCCACAGTCTTAGGCAGGACTTCACAGGGGCTGGGAGAAATCCAAGAATACACAAAGAAGTGCTTTATTCTTACTGAACAGTAGATGGCGCTAACACATCATATCCTATTTCTTCAAAAAACAAAACAAAAAAACCTTTTGCCTTCCATACCCTTCTAGGAGAATATTTTTATATAGACAACCTAGGCTAGCTGACATTCAGTATGATTTTATATACTTTAATTTCTAACCTAATTATTTAAAGATCAATACCCAGGCATCTTATAAACAAATGTGGACAATTTTTTTTTTAATGCACTGCTTTAGTAGACAATCAAAATTTACAAAATTTGTTAACAAATTTAATAGATACACTATCGCAAAATTGCAGAGAAAAGAACAGATTAAGAAATCCTCAAAAACAGTACATGAATGTTTTGAGGTTGGAGTAGCCAGAAAGGTTGAAACTTTTTCTATAGTCAAACACAGGAATGTTCAAATATCCCTCTAAAATCTCTCGCATTTACAATAATCAGTATCCCCATCTCTCCATGAAATCCTTTAAAACTGTGCAGAATATTCTAACTTCCTTGACAGGGAAAAGAATACAGTTCTTCCTTCCTTCACATACTAGCCCATCTTTCATACCTTATAATAGGAAACAACAGAGGACGAGATGGTCGGATGGCATCACCGACTCCGTGGACAGGAGTCTGAGCAGGCTCTGGGAGACGGTGACGGACAGGGAAGCCTGGTGTGCCGCCGTCCACGGGGCCGCAGAGAGTCGGACAGGACGCAGCAATTGCACAACAACCTATATGATAGTGCGAACTCGGTGATAAACACAGTCTCTGAACGCTGGGCATGCACAGGGGTGGAAGCAAGTTATTTCAACCAGCCAGGAAGAGATAAAATGCAGTTACGTATGAGGACCTGTCATGTGAGTCTAGAATGGGAGCTGGGATCGGGGAAGACAGGGAACGACCGAGACGGTTGTTCCTGATAAACAGGAAATGATTTGTGGTGTGAGAGAGCGATCTCGCATCCTACAGGGGACCAACTACACACCTCGACGCAACACAGCCCAATACAGCACTGTCTGCAGATGAGGGATTCTATGGCACATGGACGGTCAAGCTGCACAGGCGCTTACCCAGTCTCACCTACCGATCTGAGATCAGAGGACGGATTATTACACGATACCTTATGTGGGACCAAAATTATAGAAAATACCTGAGTGTCTGTCTCTGGACTCCTCGAGCCAACATGTACATACTATGATACCTCAGGAAATTCCTTAAGCAACTTTCAAGCTCCATTTCTTCCTTTATAAAATGAAAGTGGGATTATAGTGAGAACTAAATATTGAAAGCTATGTACAATATACAGCATAAAGCAACGTACTGAGATCCTGGGAATGTAAGACTGCCTCTCCTCCTTTCGATCGTATGACAGCAACAGTAAGGAGCAGACAGAAATTAACAGTAAAACACGTAATCAAGGCAATGGCTAGAAAACAACATTTTAAAAGGCTGAAATGCAGACAACCTGCCATTATCACCAAGAATAAAGTAAGTTTCTGAAAAATGGGCACATGGTATAAGCAAGTAAAAACTCAAACCCATAAACACAACAGTGTAAATCGCGACCCCAGCTACAAACCTAAAGGCAATCCCCATACATAAGTGTTGAGAAATTTCAGCAATCCTGCATATAAATTTGAGCACTTTAAAAATGAGAAGAAAAGATTATCTCAAGAGATTTTAAAACTGACAACATTCACTATGTTTCTTATTAATACTAAAACATAGTAACTAAAACTTTAAGAAAAAAGCTGCTTTAGCTGCATGCGAGAGATACCTACCCAAACCCACAGACCCTATCCTGCTTAACAGTGAAATGTCAGAAGCATTTGTTTCTAAGTTAGGAACAAGATAAGTAGGCCCAGTGTTAGCACTCGGATAGAAACTCTAGTCCTGTATTCACCAATGCAGTGACCACTAGCAGCTATGTGCAGCTGAAATACGGTTAGTCCAAACTGAGATGGGCTATAAACGTTAAAGGCAGACTAGCTTTCGAAGACTTAGGAAGTCCCAAAAGTTCAATCTCTCATTAAGAAGTTTTATACTAATTACACAATCCTAATGAGGTGGATGAACCTAGGATCTATTATACAAAGTGAAGTCAGTCAAAAAGAGAAGGACAAGTACAGTACACTAGCACACATATGTGGAATTTAGTAAGATGGTACTGATAATACACACACAGAGCATCGATGGAAAAACAGACATAGAGAATAGACTTATGGGCATTGGGGAGAGGAAAGAGTGGGTGAGAGATATGGAAAGAGCAACACGGAACACTATATTATCTTATATAACTATTGTCAATGCACTGTGGGACTAAGGGATCTCACATGGGGGCTATGCGATGGCCTGGAGGGATGGGATGGGGGGACTGGGCGGGGAGCACAGGAGGGAGAGGTCAGAGACATACCCATGACTGATCTGGGATTATATATCTGTAAACAACAAAACTCTGTAAAAGCAATATAAAAATAAGTAACAAAACATAAAAGAGGCATTTTTATACTAATTACATTCTGAAATAATAATATTGGGTTAAATAAAGCACATTATTCAAATTAAGTGCACCTGTTTCTTTATATTTTTAGTGTGATTACTACAAGGCCTACAAACCTCATACCTGTTAGAATGGCCATTAGCGAAAAAGACGAGCCATACCATGCTGGCCAGGATGTGTAGAAAAGGGAATGCTCATGCATTTTGGTAGGAATGTACACTGGTGTAGCCACTGTGGCAAACAGTATAGAAGTTACTCAAAAAATTAAAAATACAACTATCGTACTAACCAGCTGTTCCACTTCTAGGTATTTATCCAAAGGAAACAAAAACACTAAATCAAAAAGATACCCACATCCCTGTGTTACTTGGATTCACAACCAAGACAGCATTGCAAAAAAGAAAATGGATGCTCTTTTCAAGTATCAGTGGTAAGCTCATTAGCTATCCCTCCATGGAAAACACTCCTCTTGATCTCTATCTCATACCATGTTTTGTTTGTTTGTTTTAATCAAACAAGATGCACTATAGCTCTAAATGTAAAACAATTTCTAAAGAAACAACATGGGAGAATATCTTGGGAACAGGCAAAAATTTCTTAAAGAGAACACAAAAGCATTGTTGTTTAGTTGCTAAATTATGTCTGACTCTGCAACCCTATGGACTGTAGCCCACCAGGCTTTTCCGTCCATGGGATTTCCCAGGCAAGAATACACTGGCATGGGTTGCCATTTCCTTCTCCAACATAACCATTAACTATAAAGGAAAAAATGAACAAACTGAACTACATCAAAACTGGAAAAGACATCAGTGAGAGGAAATATTTGTAATACATCAAAGAGCTTATTTCAGTAATATTTAAAGAACTTCTAAAATCAATAACAAAAAGACAGACAACTGAAGAGAAAAATAGGCAAAAGACTTGAACAGGTATTTTACAAAATAATACATCCCAATAGCATGTTTGTCTGCTTTTCTATCTTTGCTCAGTCTCATTGGTCATAAGGGAAATGCAATTTAAAACCACAATGAGGTAATACCCATACTCACCAAGGTGGCTAAAATTAGAAAGATGGGCAAACAGATTAAATGTGAGGGATGAAATCTGGAGCAAATACAGCACTCACACACAGCTGGGAGGTGTGCAAATAGGAAGCCCAGTAATATCTACTACAGATGAACACGCACAAACCAACCAGCAGTCTTGTTCCTACGACTACTCCCAACAAAAATGCAAACATATATGCATCGAAAGGATATACATAAGAATGCTTATAGCTGAATAGTCATGAGTCTCCAATGAAAACAGCCTGAAGTCTATCAACAGAAAAATAGAATGCCATGTACTCATACAATGAATATATGAGCGGAAACTAAAACATTCCTAGAGAAAAACACAGAATAAAATGTCATGACCCCACTTCCCACTCTTCACCTCCTCAAAAGGCCACCTGTGGTTGTAACAGCAGCAGAAATGGCAAAGGAAGTGGCCCCCCAGGGCCCATGCCTTCAAGAACTATGCTCCAAAATGGGCAAAACGAACAGAATCCACTTGACAGGAATTCTGGAAAGTGGTCAAAGATTCATAAGCAACCAAGCAAAAGAGTGAGTCATAAGGGGCAACATGAAAATGGAAGACTAACTCGGCAGCATTTTCAACTGCCCACCAACTCCCTGGCTCTGCCGCTGTCTTGATGATGCCCGCCCCTCATTCCCAGTATGGGACACCAGTCCCTGGTGGCATTAGGAGCAGAGCAGACCTTGCTCTCAAAGAACCGTGTGTATGTTGCCCTGTCTGGGGACAACCGGAAAGATGGAGTGAGATTCACTCACTCAGGGTGGACAAGTGGCTAAGCAGAGGGTGCTCCTCGAAAACACTGAAGGCCTCTTGTTACCCGAGGCAAAAAGGTTAGAGGTAAGGTACACACAAGATACGCTGAAAGCCTGGGGAGAGAGATTCTACGGAAAACCAGTACACTGGAAAGGGAAGTTAGAAAGCCAACGTACATGCCCAGAACAGGATGAGAGCAGATCCTGAAATGTCACTTCTCACCGATCTTTAGGGTCAGAGCATGAGGATGTGAAGGCTAAGGGAGGCTACCTATAGTACAGACCGCCCAGCTCGGCTTGAAAGGCTGTCCCAGCAAAGGGCCAATCGACCAAGAGTGGGAGGGCTGGGGCTATTTGATAGGGCAGGAGGGTGGCGGGGAGCTCCAGAGGCTCAAGGCAATCTCTGGCAAAACACAACACACTGACTGACCCCAAGCGAAAGGAACAGAGATCACCCACAACAAAGATGCAGAAATAAACCCGTGCAATGCTGGCCAGCTGATTTTAGAAAAGGGGCGCCAAGATCGTGCAAGAGGGGGAGAATAGCCGCCAGCAAACGGTGCTGACACGTTGACTACCAACGTGCAAATGAATCAAACTAGACTCTTAATTCATACCATCAACAAATTCAAAATAAACCAAAGATCAACATAGATGAGCTGAAACGAACACACTCCTAGAGCAAAACACAGAATAAAATGCCATGACCCCGAGTCTGGGAATGGATTCTTAGCTCTAACACTCCAAAAGCACAACCACCAACAGCAAAAAGAGATACGCTACACTTGGTCAAAATTAAAACCTTTGTGCGTCAAAGGACATTATCAAGAATGTGAAAAGACAGCCTACAGAATGGGAGAATGTACTTGTGACTAAGACATCTGATAAGGGTCCAGTATACATTGAACAAATCCTTTGAGGCATATACCTACCAGTGGGATTAAGAAGACATACTACTGGCTAATAAGCACATCAAAGATGTTTAACATCTTTAGTCACTAGGAAAATGCAAATCAAAACCACAGTAAGATTCCACTTCACGCCCACTAGGATGGCTATAATTAAAAGTACGGAAGAGAAGCCTTGGCGGGGAGGTAGAGAAATTAGAGCAAGTACCTTGCTGGTGGGAATGTAAAACAGAGTAGCCACTGTGGAAAATGGTTTCATGGCTTCTCAAAAAGTTACAAGCAATACCGTATGACCCGCAATTCCATTCGTAGGCACACATCCAAAGAATCGGAAGACAGGTACTCAAATACTCACACACTAATGCTCTTGTCAGCACAACAGCCAAAAGGGAGAACCAGTCAAATGCCCAGGTAGAGACAAACAGGCACAGCGAGGTACTGACCCCCAGGGGACACAACGCAGCCATGAACACGAATGGAGTGCTGACTCCGGCCATGACACGGGTGAACTGGGAACCGCTGCTCCCAGTGAAAACAGCTAGACGCAAGAGGCGTGAAAAAGAGGGCATCTGTCGTGTGACGCCGTGCCAATGAAACAATCACAACAGGTAAATCTACAGAGACAGAAAGCAGACGGTTGGCTGCCGGGGCCTGCAGGCAGAGCTCATGGTGTGAGCTCTGGGTGTGAAGAGGCTGACTGGGTACGAAGTTTTCTGTTGGGGGGATAAAAATGCTGGGGAATTTGACAAATTATATGCTACCGTGAATGTACTTAATACCACATTTCAGCGGTAGTTTCTTCACTTTAAAACAGTTACTTTTATGTGGCTTATGTTACACTGAATCTCACCTCAACCAAAAAACAAAACAAAAACCCTGCAGCCGCAAATGATCTTCAACCCCTTCTCTCCATCACGGCTCACACCCCACCCGGCACCGACTCAAAGCTGACTCTACTAACACCGCCACTTTACGCCGAGGTTTTCTTCTCTGGCCGCGCGTCGCAGAACGCACAATCTTAGTTCCCTGACCAGGGACTGAACCTGTGGAAGCGCGGAGTCTTAACCACTGAACCATCGGGACCTCCCTGCTTCCACTGTGGCCTGTGACCCTCTCCACCTCGCCTCACCGCCGTCCCGGCCTTAACTCAGGAGGGTCACACCTCACTACGATTCAAGCACTGAGACAATCCCACTGCCAAGAGCACTGCTCACCGCAGCTCATCTCTTTTCTAAACTGCTGCCAGATTCATCTTTTCAAAATGCAAATCGAATCATATAATTTTTCTACTCAAAGTCCTCCCAGGTTCCCTGATAGTTTTTAGGATAAAGTAATCCCGGCACAACAGAGAAGCCTTCAGAGAAATTAGAGCAAGTACCTTGCTGGTGGGAATGTAAAACAGAGTAGCCACTGTGGAAAATGGTTTCATGGCTTCTCAAAAAGTTACAAGCAATACCGTATGACCCGCAATTCCATTCGTAGGCACACATCCAAAGAATCGGAAGACAGGTACTCAAATACTCACACACTAATGCTCTTGTCAGCACAACAGCCAAAAGGGAGAACCAGTCAAATGCCCAGGTAGAGACAAACAGGCACAGCGAGGTACTGACCCCCAGGGGACACAACGCAGCCATGAACACGAATGGAGTGCTGACTCCGGCCATGACACGGGTGAACTGGGAACCGCTGCTCCCAGTGAAAACAGCTAGACGCAAGAGGCGTGAAAAAGAGGGCATCTGTCGTGTGACGCCGTGCCAATGAAACAATCACAACAGGTAAATCTACAGAGACAGAAAGCAGACGGTTGGCTGCCGGGGCCTGCAGGCAGAGCTCATGGTGTGAGCTCTGGGTGTGAAGAGGCTGACTGGGTACGAAGTTTTCTGTTGGGGGGATAAAAATGCTGGGGAATTTGACAAATTATATGCTACCGTGAATGTACTTAATACCACATTTCAGCGGTAGTTTCTTCACTTTAAAACAGTTACTTTTATGTGGCTTATGTTACACTGAATCTCACCTCAACCAAAAAACAAAACAAAAACCCTGCAGCCGCAAATGATCTTCAACCCCTTCTCTCCATCACGGCTCACACCCCACCCGGCACCGACTCAAAGCTGACTCTACTAACACCGCCACTTTACGCCGAGGTTTTCTTCTCTGGCCGCGCGTCGCAGAACGCACAATCTTAGTTCCCTGACCAGGGACTGAACCTGTGGAAGCGCGGAGTCTTAACCACTGAACCATCGGGACCTCCCTGCTTCCACTGTGGCCTGTGACCCTCTCCACCTCGCCTCACCGCCGTCCCGGCCTTAACTCAGGAGGGTCACACCTCACTACGATTCAAGCACTGAGACAATCCCACTGCCAAGAGCACTGCTCACCGCAGCTCATCTCTTTTCTAAACTGCTGCCAGATTCATCTTTTCAAAATGCAAATCGAATCATATAATTTTTCTACTCAAAGTCCTCCCAGGTTCCCTGATAGTTTTTAGGATAAAGTAATCCCGGCACAACAGGCCTTCCCTATCGTAGCCTCTTTCTATCCTCTGGCCTCACCTCCTGCTCTTCCTTTCCTTCTGCTGTTGGTGGTGGTGTTCAGTTGCTAGTCTCCTCATATTTTTAAGCCTCTATAGACTGCAGCACGCCAGGCTTCCCTGTCCTTCACTGTCTCTCAGGGTTTGCTCAGATTCAGGTCCACTGAGTTGGTGATATTATCCAACCATCTCATCCTCTGCCACCTCCTTCTCCTTTTGCCTTCAATCTTTTCCCAGCATCGGGGTCTTTCTCAGTGATTCAACTGTTGGAGTCAGGTGGCCCAAGTATTGGCGCTTCCTTGCCTTTCCCTGAATATACCCCTCCTTCCCTTCCCTCAATATACAAAGGGTACAGCTTTTCTATTTTAAAGATCTGTGCTGCTGACGGGGTCTGTCCTTTCTCTAACTGGAAGATGCTTTCCCAAGTGACTCACTTCCCGCAAAATTCAACTAAATGTCTCACCCTCCAGAAGGGGTTACTCCCAATTCACTATTTTCATGACATACTTTTCAAGCATTTATCAGAGGGTTTATCACTATTTTCCAATAGACTAGATAACCTCCTGAGCAGACGCTGAGGGTGGAGCCGTGGTTTTTATCATATTTGTATTCCAAGGACCTTGCTCAGCCAACGTGCATGCATTTAGTCCTTTACGTGGTCAGTCAGATAGGAAATAATTCACAGCTCTGCTCACCCTTTGCTACTTGGTCACTAGGTCTTTACGGGTGGCCACTATCTGAGGCAATATTTAGCAACTTGTTCGTGCAACGTTTCTGCCTCGTAATCCACCTTTCAAACTAATTAAAACAAGGGCTTTCTGACTTGATTAATGCATTTAATACATGAAGGAGTATTTTCTAATCCTTCTTATTAAAAAAACTGCTCTATGTCAATCTAAGGCAATGTAAATCTTTTTCTTATTAAACAAGGCCACCAGTCAAGGTAAAAACCCTTAATTAGCTTTGAGAAGAAAAACTTAAATATAAAAATCTAACTGAACAGTTCTCTCCCTCACCGGAAATACATCCCGGCTTTGGCCTGTGGAGTTGGCCATCAGTTTCACTCACGCTGGCATCGCTAGCCAGCTGCTCCCGGGCACGCTGCCGCGTTCTTAGCCTCAGCAAATCATCTGGATGTCATTAGATGCTATGCTAGAAACTAGACACTTTCCGATTATTTTTCAAAGAAAGTATTTTCTTTTTGACTTGTTTCTGCTGAAAACACTAGATATCTGAGAATGTTTGAACAAGCTGAACTTGAAGGTACCCGGGTAAGCTCAAGGAGAGCGGGGCTTACCTCCAGTCTGCCCTGACGAGGAGGAGTACACCGGTATTTTGAAGTATCTATGATTTACAAATACTTCCCATAAAAACAGTACTTAGGACAAACGATGGTTCTGTTTTCATTGGTCATGCGATTAGCTTTACTCTAATTGTTCTCATCCAACCAAGCTCCACCATGTCCCTTCTCTAGATTTCTAAACCTGGAAAGAATGCGACATGGCCATTAACTAACTTACATTCTTATGACCAAGACTGGTTTTTCCTAGAGCTGTTTCTGCTGACCCAAACCATGTTCCCTGTTCTCATTAGTTTATAAATTCCCAGAAAAGATTGAGCAAATATTTTCTCAATGCCAACAAGTCTTGTGTTTTGCCTAATTAACTCATTTGTTTTACACTGGAACAGGGCTGGAATTAGCAATTACTATTTCCATCTTGACACAGGCAGCAAGAAAGCCCACAGCTAATCTATGGCCCACTTCTGGGCTCCCTGGGATGTTTTCTGGGTCTTCTTCATTCTGAGCCCCCTCTTTTTTTAAATGCATATACTCTCAGTGCATACTTTTATGATTTGGTCACGCTGGGTATATTTTTGTAAGCTTCCTTTCACTCGTTATGAATATACTGCTAGATAAACTTGACACACACACTTGACAAATGATTAGCCAGTCTGCTTCTGGCTTCCCAAATGCTACAGGAGCCAGACCACCTCGTACTGATTTCACATTGCCCCCCCCCACAGGCTCAAGGTAAAACCCTTAATTAGCTTTGAGAAGAAAAACTTAAATATAAAAATCTAACTGAACAGTTCTCTCCCTCACCGGAAATACATCCCGGCTTTGGCCTGTGGAGTTGGCCATCAGTTTCACTCACGCTGGCATCGCTAGCCAGCTGCTCCCGGGCACGCTGCCGCGTTCTTAGCCTCAGCAAATCATCTGGATGTCATTAGATGCTATGCTAGAAACTAGACACTTTCCGATTATTTTTCAAAGAAAGTATTTTCTTTTTGACTTGTTTCTGCTGAAAACACTAGATATCTGAGAATGTTTGAACAAGCTGAACTTGAAGGTACCCGGGTAAGCTCAAGGAGAGCGGGCTTACCTCCAGTCTGCCCTGACGAGGAGGAGTACACCGGTATTTTGAAGTATCTATGATTTACAAATACTTCCCATAAAAACAGTACTTAGGACAAACGATGGTTCTGTTTTCATTGGTCATGCGATTAGCTTTACTCTAATTGTTCTCATCCAACCAAGCTCCACCATGTCCCTTCTCTAGATTTCTAAACCTGGAAAGAATGCGACATGGCCATTAACTAACTTACATTCTTATGACCAAGACTGGTTTTTCCTAGAGCTGTTTCTGCTGACCCAAACCATGTTCCCTGTTCTCATTAGTTTATAAATTCCCAGAAAAGATTGAGCAAATATTTTCTCAATGCCAACAAGTCTTGTGTTTTGCCTAATTAACTCATTTGTTTTACACTGGAACAGGGCTGGAATTAGCAATTACTATTTCCATCTTGACACAGGCAGCAAGAAAGCCCACAGCTAATCTATGGCCCACTTCTGGGCTCCCTGGGATGTTTTCTGGGTCTTCTTCATTCTGAGCCCCCTCTTTTTTTAAATGCATATACTCTCAGTGCATACTTTTATGATTTGGTCACGCTGGGTATATTTTTGTAAGCTTCCTTTCACTCGTTATGAATATACTGCTAGATAAACTTGACACACACACTTGACAAATGATTAGCCAGTCTGCTTCTGGCTTCCCAAATGCTACAGGAGCCAGACCACCTCGTACTGATTTCACAGCTGTTCAGCAACACCCCCACCCCTCCCCCCCTGCCCCGACACGGTCCTGTTTGACAGTCTATACCCAGATTCCACATACACCATGCTATATTTTGGTTTTCCTTCTCTTGGAGTCATTGCAATTTCTCCCTTTCAACAAGCAACATCTCTGCCTACATCTCAGAGACGACAGAGCCAGTCAATTAAATGCCCTCATTCTCCTCCTCACATTGCATCTTAAAATGTCAAATCGTAATCTCTATTACAAGAAATAAGCAGCTTCCCTCTGGGTTCTGGATGCTAAAACCTGCTTCGTATTTTCCCATGGTCTGACTGTATATATTTCATGGTGTCTCCTGTGCTGGCTTCTTCCTGTGCCAGACAAGCTTTACGGAGCATCTCACCCTCTACACGGTCATACGTAGGCAGGACCAGTGGTTCCTGCGGTGGGAACCTGGAAGGGAAATCGATTTGGAACTAGAAGCTGGAAGGCAGAGACCCAATAGTGGGCAGCAATGGAAAACGTAGCAGCAAGCAGATAAAACCCCGACAGGCAACAGGTAATAATAAGGCAGGAGGTTCATCCCAGGGAGTTTCAGAATCAATTAACAGATGCCCCAGCAGATGTGAGTGAAGGGAAAGTTGCTCCATTGTGTCCAACTCTTTGCGACCCATGGAAGAGTCATGGAATTCTCCAGACAAGAATACTGGAGTGGTGGCCTTTCCCTTCTCCAGGAGATCTTCCCAACCCAGGGATCGAACCCAGGTCTCTCGCACTGCAGGCAGATTCTTTACCAGCTAAACTACAAGGGCAGTCCCACCCCAGCAGACGGGACTCTGCAAAGGCCATACATCAGAGAGTCAACTGCCTCTGGGTTTCATGAATAGGCCTAGAGTTACCACAGTACTCCGCAAAAAGACATAAAAGCAGCCAAGGACACAAAGCAGGGTGCGAGGGGCAGGGGACCTGATCACTGGAACAAAGCAGCAAACTGACCCTCCACACCGCCAAATGACACTGTGCCCAAACAGCAACAGCCATCCCGACTGCTGAATCCTCCAAGACTGAACTGGACCTCTTTAAATCCTGCCTGAGGTCAGACCTGGTCCCAGAGGCTCAGGGTGGGAAGGAGTGAGCATATTAGACGGGATCGAGGGGAAGAGATGAGAGAAAATGATAGGGGCGTGACAAGCAGGACTCAACACAAGGAAGAGGGGCTCTCGTGGGGACGCCCCATCTCGCCAAGTAAAAGCATGACGCACACTTCTTAATATGCATCCTTAGTGGCGTCAAAGCCGAGTTTACAAACATGCTGAGGCTCTGTGGCGGGGGGTGGGGTGGGGGGAGTGAGCGAAGAGTGAGAATAACACATGCATGGTGGGGAGGACTCCACTGAAATGACTCTCCCAGGTCACCAACGATCTGTATATTTAACAGCCCACTGTTAGTACGCAACCTACCTAAAGCTGTGCTTCCACGGCCCTCTAGATCAAATGAAAGTATCTGATCTGTCTTTATATGCAACAAGGAGTATCTATTACCGTCTCCCCCAAGGAAGGTGGGTCAATTTACCTTTTTGGTAAACAGTTAATTACCACATGCCCATCTCTTGCTCACTAAAAGCTTTTTTCTCGCACAGCGTCCATGAGACTGATAAATCTACGTGACTTCAATTCAGCTCAATGCTTATTCAGAAGCAATGCACAAGCCTCCTTTCACACGCTGTGTGTTTTCCTGACTGATGACTGAGCTGTTGATTTTTCCAAGTCCCATCTTGGTTCCAGAGACGCAAGTAATTGGATACTTGTTTGAGATGGAAAACACTTTCAGATAGCCTTTAACCTCTCTCAGCCTGAAAAACTCTTTACCTCTAATTGAATCCTCTTTATTTTTTTCACAGTCTTAACTACCATGATAATTAACACTTTCAAGCCCTGTTCCACATGATTTATTGCTACTTAATCCTCAACCACGGTTCTCTACTGGAAGCAGTGTATACAGAAATTTATCTGATGCGTGTTGCCTTAAATCTCCCAGCAACTGTTCCTAAATAGTGCCATTTCAGAAGCATAGGACAGAAGTCACGTCAATACATACACAGATGACTGGGTCATGATTGCTGAATTTTCTCAAGAAATCTCTGACTGGAAAAGCCACAAGTCAACAATCCTAGTAGGTAAGTTGTATTATTATCCTCATTGACAGATGAGAAAACTGAGGCAGAAGTCGCATTACTTGACCAAGCTCACAGTGCTAGTGAATTAGGCAGAGGAATCAGGATTCAAATTCAGGCATTGAAGCTCCAGAGTCCTTACTACTTCAGGAAGTCCAAACCTGTTGCTCAGAACCACTAAGTGGACGTTTTGCATCCTTAGTGGCGTCAAAGCGGAGTTTAAAAACGTGCTGAGGCTCTGGGGCGGGGGGGGGGGTGGGGGGAGTGAGCGAAGAGTGAGAATAACACATGCATGGTGGGGAGGACTCCACTGAAATGACTCTCCCAGGTCACCAACGATCTGTATATTTAACAGCCCACTGTTAGTACGCAACCTACCTAAAGCTGTGCTTCCACGGCCCTCTAGATCAAATGAAAGTATCTGATCTGTCTTTATATGCAACAAGGAGTATCTATTACCGTCTCCCCCAAGGAAGGTGGGTCAATTTACCTTTTTGGTAAACAGTTAATTACCACATGCCCATCTCTTGCTCACTAAAAGCTTTTTCTCGCAGCGTCCATGAGACTGATAAATCTACGTGACTTCAATTCAGCTCAATGCTTATTCAGAAGCAATGCACAAGCCTCCTTTCACACGCTGTGTGTTTTCCTGACTGATGACTGAGCTGTTGATTTTTCCAAGTCCCATCTTGGTTCCAGAGACGCAAGTAATTGGATACTTGTTTGAGATGGAAAACACTTTTAGATAGCCTTTAACCTCTCTCAGCCTGAAAAACTCTTTACCTCTAATTGAATCCTCTTTATTTTTTTCACAGTCTTAACTACCATGATAATTAACACTTTCAAGCCCTGTTCCACATGATTTATTGCTACTTAATCCTCAACCACGGTTCTCTACTGGAAGCAGTGTATACAGAAATTTATCTGATGCGTGTTGCCTTAAATCTCCCAGCAACTGTTCCTAAATAGTGCCATTTCAGAAGCATAGGACAGAAGTCACGTCAATACATACACAGATGACTGGGTCATGATTGCTGAATTTTCTCAAGAAATCTCTGACTGGAAAAGCCACAAGTCAACAATCCTAGTAGGTAAGTTGTATTATTATCCTCATTGACAGATGAGAAAACTGAGGCAGAAGTCGCATTACTTGACCAAGCTCACAGTGCTAGTGAATTAGGCAGAGGAATCAGGATTCAAATTCAGGCATTGAAGCTCCAGAGTCCTTACTACTTCAGGAAGTCCAAACCTGTTGCTCAGAACCCACTGGGCCCCCCCTTCATACATGCTGTTTAGTCATGTCTGACTCTGCGACGCCATGGGCTATAGCCTGTCAGGCTCCTCTGTCCCTGGGACTTTAAGGATACTGGGATGGCTTTCCATCTCCTCCTCCAGAGGATCTGCCCGACCCAGGGAACCAACCTACATCCCCTGCGTTGGCATTTGAGTTCTTTACCAAGGAGCCAACAACGAAGCCCTCCCTTCATACATAAGCAATACCGTATGACCTGATCCTTAATGATTTACTATTTTTATAGTAATTTCACAAACATACATACTTGTCACATCAAAACTGAAGGCTGTTTAAAAGAAGGACCAAAACAAAATTCTCTTGTATTCCCAAGACCAAGGCTCATGAAAAAAAGTCAACTAAGTGTTGCCATAAGAAACAAACAGTGACTTCAGTCAAGACTGACTGACTTGATGAAAGCCCACCTCAAACCAAGTACAGTCATCAGTCATTAGAGATACGCTAATATGTGCATGTGAAACACAGTGAAAGTTGAAGATAAGAACGTGGGGAAAATGCACACAGCACAGACATGTCTACAATCAATCATTTTTAAGTTATCATACAGTTACTAATACGAAGACTGCTATTTCAGCAATTTTACTCCCTAGTTCCTTTGGATAGCTTTGAATGTGCTGACACAGATAGCCTGAAGTACACAGGAAAAACAGAGGGTGACCAGATGATATGGTTAAAGAGGAGCGATTCTAGAAATCTGCGGGGCTGTATCCTTGGAGGAGGGCATGGCCGCCCACTCCGGTGTTCTTGCCTGGAGAATCCCACGGACAGAGGGGCCTGGCGGGCTGCCGTCCAGGGGGCCGCAGGAGAGTGGGACACAAATGAGCAACTAAAGACAAACACAGCAAATCTAGATTAAAGTTAACGCAGCAGAAGAGAAAGGAAAACAAATGATTTCCACCAGCTCCAGGATGCCAACATAAACATCTCTGAATGTTCATCCCGCCATTGCTACTAAGTTTGTAAATCAACTAATACTTCCTCAAGAATTTTCATTCTTTTTGGCGGGGGGTAGGAGGAGGAGGTATAATCTTAACCGTAAAAGTCAGTATTTCCAACTCTAAACCAGAGAGAGAGAGAGTTTATAGCATAAGCTCTCAGTATTTCAACACAAACGGTATAAAGACAAAAGAAACAAACAGGGTAGGACTTGGCAGTGGCTGAGGAGGGCCTTCCACAGCTGATGAGTGTTTCATTACAATCACCTGATACCTTTGCTCCTTTTACTTAAATACTGATCCATTACAAAACCTGATTTTATAGATTCTTGAGTATATCTATATTTTTATTTAGACGAGAAATACTTAAAAACACTTTAACATTAAAGTTATTTTTAAATAAATCCATGACAAAATTATGAGACATACACTGTATACATCTTAAGAGCATATGAATATAAAAAGATGGAAATTTAGTTTTTTATTCTGTTAAGTATGCAAGATAACATACTTAGATTTGACTATAAAATAATGATTAGATCATGGGAATTTGAGCTCCTGGGTTAATAGGCATTCCAAGCAGTTCTTTGGCTGTTGCTTCAAAGCCCCTGTAAACCTACAGGAAAAAAAAAAACCTACTTTATCTGATTATCACCAAGTGGAATGACATATTTTAAAGTGAGGAAAATCATTTAACTTTCTTGGAGTGTTTAGTCAGAGCTCTATTTACTGGTGAAAATTCAACGTTTCTTCTCTTGGAGTCAGAAAATTTAAGCCCATGCTTAATGGATCTTTCTTTCCTTTTTCCCATCAGAACCAAACACTACTCTGTATTTTACTTGTGGTCTAGTTTTAGAGCTAATTTAAGCTCCTATTCAAAGCGGATTGATAAAGGTAATCTCAATGAAATGTCCAATGATAATGTCTACTATTTCTTTAAAATCATATACATAAAACTACTACATGATACAGTTTCAAATATTTAAGCTTGAAACATCATTCCTACAATTTACAATCAACATACAAGACCAAAATCAAATATTAGCCCTGGATATCTCTTATTCAGCTCAGTACTCAAAAACACTATTAAATATATGTTGGAAAAGTCAAACGCCCACATAACAAATGCCAGGATGCAGCCTAAACTTACATTTAACCAGTAAGTTCTACTCTGTGGTGTCTTCATTTAGAAGGCTGTCTCTGTCACATGCATATTGTCATCCAAAATGATTTCTAGTTGCTGTTGTTGCTTTTTAATTTTAAAACACCAAAGCTTATGTCTTAAGAGTTGTAGTGTTCAAAGGTTCACTGTTTCATCATCTGTGTATGATTTTGTTTAAAATCTATTTTTTTTTAAGTACATAGTTGGGTTTTTTCCCGAACCATGTAATTAAACAAGGAAACCATATACTCTGCTACTAAACTATCCCAGAAAAACTCTGTGACCTCACGCTACGATTGTTGAAACTTCCCTGCACCAGTTGAAAGAATCTTATTTCAAAACCAAAATTAGCTGTTACTGGACAACTGGATCTTTCAATACATTTAAATTTCATTCAATAAATAATTTACTGAATGCCGACTAAGTATAAGGTACCATGATTGAGTCCGTGGAGTATTCCAAATAAGAAAACATGCCCTACCCTTAGGAGCCTGACGGAATATGGTCAATCTGTTTGAAACATGTAACAATAGCAAACATCTATATGGTACTAGGCCATGTGAAATATATATAAAGTCACTTATTTCTCAAGACACCCCTGTGAGCTGGTACTATGACCGTTCCCAATTTACAGATGGGAAAACTGAGGCTCAGAGAGGATAAGTAATCAGATCAAGGTGTAGAACTAGTAAGAAGTGGAACTGGGATGAGGATGCAGGCAATGCAGTACCTTAGGGTCCATTCTTTGAACCATTACGCCCATGATGACTCAAAAAAAAAACCCCAAAAAACAAACAAAAAAAATGATTAAGACATGTTGTGGACGAGTGGTAGTTTTAAGTACAAAACATGCATATATATGGATTGAGTCTCCAAAAGAACACATTCAATCGGGTAGGACTCAAGATGTGTTCCCAGGATACGTAGGCCTCAGGGTAAGAGTGGAGGGGGAATTCTAGGTAAAAAGGATGCATATGAACAAGCATCTGCACTGATGCTCTTGAACCGTGGTGCTGCAGAAGACTCTTGGGAGCCCCTTGGACTGCACAGAGAGCAAACCAGTCAGTCCTAAAGGAAATCAACCCTGACTATTCATTCATTGGAAGGACTGATGCTGAAGCTCCCAAACTTTGGCCACCTGATGAGAAGAATCAACTCTTCAAAGTCCCTCATGCTGCTGAAGGGGAAAGAAGAGGGCACCGAGGATGTGCTGGTTGGAGGGCACCAGTGAGTCAATGGACATGAGTTCGAGCAGACTCCGGGCGATGGTGGAGGACAGGGAAGTCTGGCTGCTGCCGTCCGTGGGGTCACAGAGTCAGACCGGATTGAAAGACAGAGCAACAACAATTAATAAGCAAGAGGTTATGTTAAGGTGATATTTTAAAAGTATGAGTAAGCAGTCAGCTGGAAGAAAACAACAGGGAGCCACTGGAGATTTCTGAACTGGGTCTTGGGAAGCAATGTTTCAGTAAGATGAATCCTATAACTGGGAAGGCGGCAGGGAGGCTTGGAGGCTGGGGAGTCAGTAGGCGTCTCCCACAGGGTCCACAGAAGTGCTGACAGTCAGGAATATGGGGGTGACAACAGGGGTGGGAGGAAAACGAGCAAAAAGCAAGACCTGCTACAGAATCAAAAGTTACAACAGCGGATCATCCAGAGTGTCTATTATGAGCCAAGGCTCCCGGGCTTCAGGAAGGCTGTGGGAGGCAGGAGAAAGTGGAGTCAAAGCAACACAGCTTCAGAGCCTGGCTGATGGGAACGCCAGGGCGACGGTTAACAAAAGCGCCAGGCTCAGAAGAAGCACGTTCAGAGGCCATTAGTCAGCAGCACAGGGCAGGGCAACAGGAGAGGGGTCAAGGTCGACGGTAAGGGTAAGGAGTCATCCGGAGGCACAGGCAGTAAAGAACCTACCTACCAGTGCAGGAGACATAACAGAGGTGGGTGGGGAAGATGCCCTGGAGGCCGGCATGGCAACCCACTCCAGTATTCCTGCCTGGAGAAGCCCCTGGACAGAGGAGCCTGGTGGGCTACAGTTCATGGGGTCACATGGGGTCACAAAGAGTCGGACACGACTGAGAGACTAAACAACAATAATTGATGGTATCCCCCTAAAGCCAACGTGAGAAACTTAAAAGTTCACAGAAGACTACAGAACTGTAACTCCTCACACTGGAGAAGACACCAGTAAGCCAAGAACAGACAGAGCCTCGTGCAAAACAGCACACACACGCCCTGTCAGGTCAATTTCACTCAAGGTTCACTAATCTGAAATACTATGTCATGGAACAATGCCGCAGTATGGAGTGAAACAGAGCATTCACCAGACTTCACAGAAATCTCGCACTTGCCCCAGCGTTCCTGCAAGTCTGTTTCTCCAGTTCCCCCATTTGCCCTCATCCTCCCCAATCCTGACCTTTGTCCTCAAAGAGCCTTATCGTTCAGGAGAATCCATGTTCAACGCAGGGGAAGGTGTGAAGAGGTTATATAAGAGGGGCCGTTTCCCCGTCTTGGGGAACGTGAAGGAACTACACAGAGGAATCACACGACCTTTCATCTGCGACACCAGAATAATACATGCCAAACGTGCATCGACCGCTCAAATGTCCGCTACATCCTGAAGTTAAAATGGACTGGGAATTCAATTAAAAGCATGGTGTTGACAAAACAGTGCTTGCAGTTAGGAGAACGTGAGAAATGGTTTGCTTTTTAATTTAGTACTGACCATACGTCCAAACATCCTGTTCTTCACGTATAAAACAGGCCTTCGAAGTATCTTTCTGAATTCATTAACTCCTACATAATAAAAGTTCATTTAGCCTCACCAGGATGTTCAAAGATAGTTGACAGTGAACTTCTCAGATTCCCAAGCAACCTGTATTTAGCCTGGGTTTAGTTAGCTTGGTTAAAGGCTGATACTAATGAACCCACCATTCGGATCTTTATGATACATTCTGAAAAGCCTCACTTTTCCATGGACAAAACTCAGCAAGTTATCTTCAGCTGTGCTGCAGATGGTCCCTACGTGGATTTGGTTTAAAGAAAGAGCAAGACTGAGATAAGGGAAGTAAATCAGGACAAGACCATCACTGGATCATACATCCCACATCCCAACACAATCTCCCTTCTACTTTTCTTTTTGTGGGGAGGGGGCGGGCTGGGGTTGGGGAGGGAGGGGAGCGGGCGGGCCACTTCCATTGGTCCTTCATTTCTCTATTTTCTCTATTTTCATCCATCTTTGTTCTCTGGCTCCTGTGGGCCTCCCATCGCAGCGGCGTCTGTCGTCGCAGAGCGCCGGCTCCGGGAGTATGTGCTCCAGAGCTCCGGCTCGGCAATCGGGACACCAGGGGAAGCCCTCCCTTCTACTCTTCTTTTAGAATTCATTTTTTTCTCCACCCAGTAGCCAGTATGATACTTTAAAAGACACACGTAAGGGGCTTCCCTGGTGGTCCAGTGGGTAAGGACACTGCCTTGCAACGCAAGGGGCACTGGTTCGATCCCCGGCCTGGGAAGATCCCATGTGCCGCAGAGTGGCTGGACCCATGTGTCCAATGACCGAGCCGGAGCTCTGGAGCGCATGCGCCCAGAGCCGGTGCTCTGCAGCAAGAGAGGCCACCGCGATAGGAGGCCCACAGGAGCCAAAGAACAAAGATGGATGAAAATGGATGGGTGGAAAACCAATGGAAGTGGCCCGCCTGCCCCACCTCCCAAAAAAAGACACACATAAGGCTATGTTGCTCACTCCACTCCAGCCTCAGTTAAAAGTCTTCAGTAGAGTTCTATTCATAAGGCAACAGGAACCTAACTCCTATGCGGCCCCCTGGTATCTGGCCCCTGCAACGTCCATCTCACTCCAGGGTCCCCAGGTTCCTCATGCCCAGCCACCAGGCTGCTTTCTGAAAATCGAACAAATCACGTTTCTTCCCCAATTGAGCCTTTGTACCTCCTGTGCCTCCTGCCAAAACACAAGAGAAAGAGACACACAACCCAAAGTGTCTAGTTGAAAAGAAGAACTATACAATCATCTCAGGAGGCTCCCTGTGAGACGCAGAAAGTGGCAGATGAGCATCAGGCTAACCAGAACAGCGTTAAGTTATGGGAAAATGGAAATTCATGGCAATAAATCATATTCATTGAATGGACGGACTCTAAATTACTACTAGTCACCAAGATGCAATACAAACTAAAAATCTCAACTTCTGTACCTGGACCATAGGCTTCTACATCCAATAAAAGAGCGACTGAAAGAATGGTTCATTAATAAAAATGCTGTCAGCAACACCGGTGAAAGTTCTAGGCCAGCGTTACTATGTGAGCGGTCATCAAAATGACCAAGAGGGTACGGTGAAGTGACTCACCCCAATGAGAGGGCACTCAGTGCTGCTCAACTGTATACGTAAAAGTGGGGTTAAGAGGGTACATCTTATGCCAGGCGTGTTCACCACAGTTTCAAAGGGGGCATGGGCCAGGAGCAGGCAAGTGTCAGCATGTCCTTAAGGCTAGACACTCTGGACCTCCTTTCCCTGGAAAATCATAAACGCTAAGAAGGTTACTATCTAAGTTGGTTTTTTTTTTTAATATTTATTATTTATTTATTTTGTGGGGGGCGGGTTGGGGAGGGAGATGGGTGGCTGGGTCACTTCTATTGGTCTTTCATTTCTCTATTTTCATCCGTCTTTGTTCTTTGGCTCCTGTGGGCCTCCCATCGCAGTGGCCTCTGTTGTTGCAGAGCGCCGGCTCTGGGCACATGCACTCCAGAGCTCTGGCTCGGTCATTGGACACATCAGTCCAGCTGCTCCATGGCACGTGGGATCTTCCCAGGCCAGGGCTCGAACCAGCGCCCCTTGTGCTGCAAGGCGGTGTCCTTACCCACTGGACCACCAGGGAAGCCCGCTATCTAAGTCTTAAATCACGACAGATCAAGCAAAAGTAGGCACTAGCTCACTCAATTAACTACCAGAACTAACCGGGGAAAAAAGAAGAGAACTGAAGGAAGAGATAGAACTGGTACTTTTAATGTGTTTGCACACGAAGGCAAATCAAACAGAAAATCAACAACGACAAAAAGTAAACAATAATAATCTGTGCAAGGGAAATGAACATGCTCATACGGTGCTAATGAAAGCACAGTCCAGGCTCTTTAGGCGCCAACAATTTAGAAACACAGCCTAGAATTACACTGCCTGCTCTACAATGCTTCCTTCCGGTCAGGGCTCAATGAAGTGTTTATACACACATACACATGTGTGTGCATGTGCTTGTGCACTTAATGTACTTAGATCCAAATTGTACATAAAATACATACCAATCTTCTAGTCATTGGAGGAACACCTGAAATGGAAGCAAATTTTCAAAACTTAATTCATCCTATGCCATGGCCCATCTCACAGACTCACGCTTATTTTCCCACAGTGTGCACCAATGCATTCAAAAAACCCAGAAGAGCAATGGTCACATCAGTATCACTGTAAAAAATCAAATTATTGCCTACTCACTAAAACAGCAAAACGGGAGAAAATGAACAGTGAGCATAGATTAGAAAATCTTCCCCCAAAGAACTGATTATATCCCCTATAGTTTCTAAGATGCATCAGTAACAGAAAATAAGGACTGAATTTCACACTGAAAATATGCAGGAATGTCAACATCTATCTTAAGTGTGCAGACTATCAAAACCTGAAGATATTTTCCAGCCTAATGCTGTCATTTTCTTTAAATGTCCAGCAGCTGAATATATCTCAAGAATATGTTAGCATCTCCAAAATTGTGTTTACAAGAAATGAAGCTAAATAGTCCAAAGGAAGAGATTCCCAGGTAGTTCAGTGGTAAAGAATCCACCTGCCAGGCAGGACAAACAGGTGCGATCCCTAGGTGGGGAAGATCCCCTGGAGAAGGGAATGCACCATCAGTCCAAAGGTCCAGCTGCTCCATGGCACGTGGGATCTTCCCAGGCCAGGGCTCGAACCAGCGCCTTGTGCTGCAAGGCGGTGTCCTTACCCACTGGACCACCAGGAAGCCCGCTATCTAAGTCTTAAATCACGACAGATCAAGCAAAAGTAGGCACTAGCTCACTCAATTAACTACCAGAACTAACCGGGGAAAAAAGAAGAGAACTGAAGGAAGAGATAGAACTGGTACTTTTAATGTGTTTGCACACGAAGGCAAATCAAACAGAAAATCAACAACGACAAAAAGTAAACAATAATAATCTGTGCAAGGGAAATGAACATGCTCATACGGTGCTAATGAAAGCACAGTCCAGGCTCTTTAGGCGCCAACAATTTAGAAACACAGCCTAGAATTACACTGCCTGCTCTACAATGCTTCCTTCCGGTCAGGGCTCAATGAAGTGTTTATACACACATACACATGTGTGTGCATGTGCTTGTGCACTTAATGTACTTAGATCCAAATTGTACATAAAATACATACCAATCTTCTAGTCATTGGAGGAACACCTGAAATGGAAGCAAATTTTCAAAACTTAATTCATCCTATGCCATGGCCCATCTCACAGACTCACGCTTATTTTCCCACAGTGTGCACCAATGCATTCAAAAAACCCAGAAGAGCAATGGTCACATCAGTATCACTGTAAAAAATCAAATTATTGCCTACTCACTAAAACAGCAAAAACTGGAGAAAATGAACAGTGAGCATAGATTAGAAAATCTTCCCCCAAAGAACTGATTATATCCCCTATAGTTTCTAAGATGCATCAGTAACAGAAAATAAGGACTGAATTTCACACTGAAAATATGCAGGAATGTCAACATCTATCTTAAGTGTGCAGACTATCAAAACCTGAAGATATTTTCCAGCCTAATGCTGTCATTTTCTTTAAATGTCCAGCAGCTGAATATATCTCAAGAATATGTTAGCATCTCCAAAATTGTGTTTACAAGAAATGAAGCTAAATAGTCCAAAGGAAGAGATTCCCAGGTAGTTCAGTGGTAAAGAATCCACCTGCCAGGCAGGACAAACAGGTGCGATCCCTAGGTGGGGAAGATCCCCTGGAGAAGGGAATGGCAACCCAGTCCAGTATTCTGGCTTCGGAAATCCCTGGACAGAGGAGCTTGGGAGGCTACAGTCCATGGTGTCAGAAAGAGTCGCAAAGAGACATGACTGAGTGACTGAGCATTCCGAAAGAAAACAAACGTCCCCCTTCAAAGTGGAGATAAAAAAATAATATGCTAATTCACCAAAAGTACTTCTAAACTGTCTCACTTCCCCCCAAGGGCAAAGGTAAAAACAGACTGCTTATTTCATTCATGGACAGTCTTCATGATAACATCTATCCGAGTATCATGGACATATTATTACTTTCTTCAAACCTTGCTTTAATATTTATCTAAGACTGTACAATGGTTTAATTAGAAAGAGCTCAAGAAACCTCAGAAATGAGAAGCTTTGAGGAAAATAAGGTGATGCGAAAAACAGCAGATTGTTAAATAAGGTCGAAATTTATTTTAATGGACCAGTAAATTATTTTAATTCTAAAGGACAATAGGAGAGAAAGCCTGACTTTTTAAAACCGTGCTTTGGGCTTCCCCTGGTGGTCCAGTGGGTAAGGACACTGCCTTGCAGTGCAAGGGGCGCCGGTTCGATCCCTGGCCTGGGAAGATCCCACGTGCCGCGGAGCAGCTAGACTGATGTGTCCAATCACCGAGCCGGAGCTCTGGAGCGCATGCACCCAGAGCCGGCGCTCTGCAACGACAGAGGCCACCGCGATGGGAGGCTCACAGGAGCCAAAGAACAAAGACAGATGAAAATAGAGAAATGAAAGACCAATAGAAGTGGCCCGCCCGCTCCCCTCCCTCCCCAACCCGACCCCCGCCCAAAGTAAATAAATAAATAAATCTTTAAAAAATAAATTAATTAATTAATTAAAACCGTGCTTTAAACCAGTAAGCTCCAAAATAGAGTATAAAAGAATCTATTTGGTGCAGGAAGAAAAAAGCTTTTATTCTCAAAAGTGAAGTCAGACATGGAGCGGTGCTGACACTTAATCCACGGATTGGCACCGGTGCCCTCAGTCTGCCCCTGTCAAATGGTCTCCTCCGCTAGTGCTCAAGTCGTGTCCCATTAAGGTTTCCTCAGTGGTACTAACAGTGTCACAATGGTACAGAAATTTTCAGTTGCATTTTTACTTGATCACTTCCAATGTTTTAAACTTTATGGCAGTTTACGGGCATCTGATTGAGTGAGTTGCATTGTTTTAACTAAGTAATCCACACCAAATAAAGAAGTGGCTTTAAAATATTCCTGCAGAGGAGTAGGCGAAGATGACACATGCATGCGAGCTAAGTCACTTCAGGCGTGGCCAGCTCTTTGAGACCCAATGGACCAGCCCAGCTCCTCTGTCCATTCAAAAAACCCTTCAAAGTGGAGATAAAAAAATAATATGCTAATTCACCAAAAGTACTTCTAAACTGTCTCACTTCCCCCCAAGGGCAAAGGTAAAAACAGACTGCTTATTTCATTCATGGACAGTCTTCATGATAACATCTATCCGAGTATCATGGACATATTATTACTTTCTTCAAACCTTGCTTTAATATTTATCTAAGACTGTACAATGGTTTAATTAGAAAGAGCTCAAGAAACCTCAGAAATGAGAAGCTTTGAGGAAAATAAGGTGATGCGAAAAACAGCAGATTGTTAAATAAGGTCGAAATTTATTTTAATGGACCAGTAAATTATTTTAATTCTAAAGGACAATAGGAGAGAAAGCCTGACTTTTTAAAACCGTGCTTTGGGCTTCCCCTGGTGGTCCAGTGGGTAAGGACACTGCCTTGCAGTGCAAGGGGCGCCGGTTCGATCCCTGGCCTGGGAAGATCCCACGTGCCGCGGAGCAGCTAGACTGATGTGTCCAATCACCGAGCCGGAGCTCTGGAGCGCATGCACCCAGAGCCGGCGCTCTGCAACGACAGAGGCCACCGCGATGGGAGGCTCACAGGAGCCAAAGAACAAAGACAGATGAAAATAGAGAAATGAAAGACCAATAGAAGTGGCCCGCCCGCTCCCCTCCCTCCCCAACCCGACCCCCGCCCAAAGTAAATAAATAAATAAATCTTTAAAAAATAAATTAATTAATTAATTAAAACCGTGCTTTAAACCAGTAAGCTCCAAAATAGAGTATAAAAGAATCTATTTGGTGCAGGAAGAAAAAAGCTTTTATTCTCAAAAGTGAAGTCAGACATGGAGCGGTGCTGACACTTAATCCACGGATTGGCACCGGTGCCCTCAGTCTGCCCCTGTCAAATGGTCTCCTCCGCTAGTGCTCAAGTCGTGTCCCATTAAGGTTTCCTCAGTGGTACTAACAGTGTCACAATGGTACAGAAATTTTCAGTTGCATTTTTACTTGATCACTTCCAATGTTTTAAACTTTATGGCAGTTTACGGGCATCTGATTGAGTGAGTTGCATTGTTTTAACTAAGTAATCCACACCAAATAAAGAAGTGGCTTTAAAATATTCCTGCAGAGGAGTAGGACGAAGATGACACATGCATGCGAGCTAAGTCACTTCAGGCGTGGCCAGCTCTTTGAGACCCAATGGACCAGCCCAGCTCCTCTGTCCATGGGTTCCCCAGGCAAGAACACTGGCGTGGGCCGTGTCTTCCTCCAGGGGATCCTCCCAACCTAGGAATTGAAGCCCACATCTCTCACATCTTTGGCATTGACAGATATAGTCTTTACCACCTGTGCCACCTAGGAAGCCCACTAATAAGACAAACACAGGTAAATAAAAGGAAAATGGCAGAGCGGAATACCTCGCCCAGCAGAAACAACCTATTAGCCACAACAGCTGGACAAACGCATCATGCTAATCAGATGTATAAAAAAAAGACGACCCTGCTGGGGCTTCCCTGGTGGTCCAGTGGGTAAGGACTCTGCCTTGCAATGCAAAGGGCGCCGGTTCGATCCCTGGCCTGGGAAGACCCCACGTGCTGCGGAGCGGCTGGACCGATGTGTCCAATTACCGAGCCGGAGCTCTGGGGCACATGCGCCCAGAGCTGATGCTCTGTGACAACAGAGGCCACTGCAATGGGAGGCCCACACGGGCCAAGGAACAAAGCCAGATGAAAACAGATAAATAAAAGACCAATAGAAGTGGCCTGCCCACCCTGCTCCCTTCCCAACCTGCCCCCTCCCCCAAAAGAAAAGACCCTGCAAAACTATTCAATCAAAATTCATTTGAAATATAGATTATGTCCCCTATGGAGTAATCATAGTCCTAAATGAATACCGTGCTTAGATAATTGAGTATGAAGGCATCACTGTTTACAAGATATCTAAAAATTAAACATCCAGAAGCAAGACAAGTATTTTTTTTTCAAGATGTATCAGATACAAATACACATACCTGTATTTTTTTTCCAGATATATTTAAAGACATGGAATATTCAATCCACTTTGTGCAACATTTTACAACACTCTACTAAATATCCCTAATGAATAGCTATGTTACATTAGGAAAATAGTTTGCTTTATGGCAAAACGGAGTGAATGATTTTTAAAAATAAAACAGTACAGTAACAAATTAAAATGCAATCCTCAATCAGTAAATATTGTCTGAAGAGTTATAGGAAAGATTGCATAATGTCTGAAGAAAGAAGCACGGGAGCCAATTAAACAGTCCAAAAAAGACGGATAGAAGATAAAAAGAAGACACACTTCTTCCATGGCTCAGCCTGTGGTATTTGCAAGATTCTGTTTCCAAAATAAAACACTGTGTGTTTGTGTTTATGAAGAATTAAAGAAATATTTTACTCGAGAAGACGTAATCACAAGAGCAGATTTTCTCTTCTATAAATCCCATTTGCTACAGATATAGTCTTTACCACCTGTGCCACCTAGGAAGCCCACTAATAAAAAAAAATAAAAGGAAAATGGCAGAGCGGAATACCGCCCAGCAGAAACAACCTATTAGCCACAACAGCTGGACAAACGCATCATGCTAATCAGATGTATAAAAAAAAGACGACCCTGCTGGGGCTTCCCTGGTGGTCCAGTGGGTAAGGACTCTGCCTTGCAATGCAAAGGGCGCCGGTTCGATCCCTGGCCTGGGAAGACCCCACGTGCTGCGGAGCGGCTGGACCGATGTGTCCAATTACCGAGCCGGAGCTCTGGGGCACATGCGCCCAGAGCTGATGCTCTGTGACAACAGAGGCCACTGCAATGGGAGGCCCACACGGGCCAAGGAACAAAGCCAGATGAAAACAGATAAATAAAAGACCAATAGAAGTGGCCTGCCCACCCTGCTCCCTTCCCAACCTGCCCCCTCCCCCAAAAGAAAAGACCCTGCAAAACTATTCAATCAAAATTCATTTGAAATATAGATTATGTCCCCTATGGAGTAATCATAGTCCTAAATGAATACCGTGCTTAGATAATTGAGTATGAAGGCATCACTGTTTACAAGATATCTAAAAATTAAACATCCAGAAGCAAGACAAGTATTTTTTTTTCAAGATGTATCAGATACAAATACACATACCTGTATTTTTTTTCCAGATATATTTAAAGACATGGAATATTCAATCCACTTTGTGCAACATTTTACAACACTCTACTAAATATCCCTAATGAATAGCTATGTTACATTAGGAAAATAGTTTGCTTTATGGCAAAACGGAGTGAATGATTTTTAAAAATAAAACAGTACAGTAACAAATTAAAATGCAATCCTCAATCAGTAAATATTGTCTGAAGAGTTATAGGAAAGATTGCATAATGTCTGAAGAAAGAAGCACGGGAGCCAATTAAACAGTCCAAAAAAGACGGATAGAAGATAAAAAGAAGACACACTTCTTCCATGGCTCAGCCTGTGGTATTTGCAAGATTCTGTTTCCAAAATAAAACACTGTGTGTTTGTGTTTATGAAGAATTAAAGAAATATTTTACTCGAGAAGACGTAATCACAAGAGCAGATTTTCTCTTCTATAAATCGTAACTTCTGATGGGGTAGCTGCTTTAGCTAGAAAATGGATTTTGCAGATAAACCAGAGACAGCAACTCCTGTGAAAATCAGTGAGTCATCCCAGTCACAGGCAAGAATCACAGTAAAGAAGTAGAAATAGAAGTTTGCAGTAAAAAAAATGCTCCAGGATATCAATGGGGTTAATTACATTAAAAAAAAAAAAAATCTTTCAAGTAGAAGGATCATTTGTTGTTTAATTGCTACGTTGTGTCTCTTTGTAACCCCGTGGATTGTAGCCCTCCAGGCTCCTCTTTCCATGGGATTTCCCAAGCAAGAATCCTGGAGTGGACTGCCATTTCCTTCGCCAGAGGATCCTCCTGACCCAGGGATCGAACCCACAACTCCCACACTGGCAGGTAGCTTCCTCAGCAGTGAGCCACCAGGGAAGCCCAGAAGAATCCTAAGAATATTTTGGATGAGACAGGAAACAGCTAAAAGTCCTTTTCCTCTGTTAGGCTTGCTGGCTATCTACTAAAAAGAAACTTAAAAGAAGGGCTATGGATTTTTCTTTTATGGCAAGAAAAACACTCCCAATTTGCTGAGCTTTTCTGTGATGACAGGAGATTAAAGTCACCAAGCAGAAATCTTCAATACAGGGCTTCCCTGGTAGCTCGGTGGTGAAGAGATCACTTGCCAATGCAGGAGACACAGATTCAATCCCTGATCCAGGAAGATCTCACATGCTGCGGAGCAACTAAGCCCATGAGGCGCAACTATGGAGCCCATGTGCCTCAACTACTGAAGCCCGTGAGCCCTAGAGCCCGAGTTCCATAGCAAGAGACGTCACCACAACAAGAAGCCTGCTCACCTCCACTAGAGAGGAGCTCCCACTCCCTGCAACTAGAGAAGAGCCTGTGGCAGCAGTGAAAACCCAGAATAGCCAAAAATACATTTAAAAAATGTTTTTAAAAAAGAAATTTTCAATACAAACACAGTGAACCTGTACCCCCAATGTCAAGATGTTTCAACAGTTCATAAGAGAAGGGCTGCTTTCCAGGAATACGTCCCATGTGAATTTTAATAAGAATACTTCAAAACAGCTTCATCATTCTGTGATTGGTGCTAAAACTGTTCATTTTTAGAAACCTCTCATTTTAAAGCTTGGAATCAGAATGTTTAACCAGTTTTAAACATCTTCCCAGAGAAGAACATCAGGTTTCTAACTGATTTCTTAAAATGATGGAAAATAAGATCCATTTATCAGGTGCAAGGTCAGACTATGAGGGACCAGCCCAATATCCCCAAAGCCTCTGCCTAACTGTGGGATTAAAATCTTAGTACCATGATCTAGGAATTACTGTCATTTTCAACCTGTGTGTCTCTATCAACCATCTCTGACACCATTTTAAGTGTCAAAATAATGACCATGGAATCTGAGCCATACTGCCATCAAAGACGCCAAGATACTGGAAAAATTATGAAGCATGTTACAGACGGATGTCGAGAGACATCCTTATCATTTTGGGATCTGTACTGAAGTGTTGAGTAATCTTAAAAGTCCTTTTCCTCTGTTAGGCTTGCTGGCTATCTACTAAAAAGAAACTTAAAAGAAGGGCTATGGATTTTTCTTTTATGGCAAGAAAAACACTCCCAATTTGCTGAGCTTTTCTGTGATGACAGGAGATTAAAGTCACCAAGCAGAAATCTTCAATACAGGGTTTCCCCTGGTAGCTCGGTGGTGAAGAGATCACTTGCCAATGCAGGAGACACAGATTCAATCCCTGATCCAGGAAGATCTCACATGCTGCGGAGCAACTAAGCCCATGAGGCGCAACTATGGAGCCCATGTGCCTCAACTACTGAAGCCCGTGAGCCCTAGAGCCCGAGTTCCATAGCAAGAGACGTCACCACAACAAGAAGCCTGCTCACCTCCACTAGAGAGGAGCTCCCACTCCCTGCAACTAGAGAAGAGCCTGTGGCAGCAGTGAAAACCCAGAATAGCCAAAAATACATTTAAAAAATGTTTTTAAAAAAGAAATTTTCAATACAAACACAGTGAACCTGTACCCCCAATGTCAAGATGTTTCAACAGTTCATAAGAGAAGGGCTGCTTTCCAGGAATACGTCCCATGTGAATTTTAATAAGAATACTTCAAAACAGCTTCATCATTCTGTGATTGGTGCTAAAACTGTTCATTTTTAGAAACCTCTCATTTTAAAGCTTGGAATCAGAATGTTTAACCAGTTTTAAACATCTTCCCAGAGAAGAACATCAGGTTTCTAACTGATTTCTTAAAATGATGGAAAATAAGATCCATTTATCAGGTGCAAGGTCAGACTATGAGGGACCAGCCCAATATCCCCAAAGCCTCTGCCTAACTGTGGGATTAAAATCTTAGTACCATGATCTAGGAATTACTGTCATTTTCAACCTGTGTGTCTCTATCAACCATCTCTGACACCATTTTAAGTGTCAAAATAATGACCATGGAATCTGAGCCATACTGCCATCAAAGACGCCAAGATACTGGAAAAATTATGAAGCATGTTACAGACGGATGTCGAGAGACATCCTTATCATTTTGGGATCTGTACTGAAATGTTGAGTAATCTTAAAAGTCTCTCATATCTGCACGTCCAAAACATGTATTTTATATGAGTTTAAAAACTTTTGATTTATGGATGTGAAGAATAGAAAACTAATTTATATAACAAATTGGATCTCCATGTTCCTATCTTAGAAGCCAAAGTCAAGTAGAAAATAAAATATAGCCTGAAAGCATAGTCAAAAAAAAAAAAGTATCCAATTATTCACTTATCAAATAGAATTTACATATAAATATCTCCATTCCTAGTGGAGTTTTCATGTCACAACAATTAAATATATTGCCCAAAAATGTAAGACTCATTAAATCCTTTAGGATGACCTCCTCTTCATTATAGGTCTCCTGACGTATTTCATAGACTAAGTGAAAAAAAGGTCATCGAAATTTGCAAATACTGATACAGGCCTATTAGAAACTGTATTACAGTGAAATGAATATATGTAAACAAAGGTTTGAGAATTTAAAGTACTTAATTAGAAAACAGACATAAAATGTGTCTTCAAATAGTCCTACATGGGCCACCAACACAGAGAGATCAGAGAACAAAGAAAGTGACTGCTTACAGGGAGATGACTGGTTTGGCTTCGTCTTTAAGGCACTGAATTGTGCAACTGAAATATCAAAGCTCTGGCTTGCATGGAAAGTGGAAGCAAAGCTGCTCATTATTATACACCTGATTGCCATGACAGGATTGTTTGTAACTGATTTCTTTAAAACTCAAAGAATCAGAATGTTTAACCAGTTTTAAACATCTTCCCAGAGAAGAACATCAGGTTTCTAACTGATTTCTTAAAATGATGGAAAATAAGATCCATTTATCAGGTGCAAGGTCAGACTATGAGGGACCAGCCCAATATCCCCAAAGCCTCTGCCTAACTGTGGGATTAAAATCTTAGTACCATGATCTAGGAATTACTGTCATTTTCAACCTGTGTGTCTCTATCAACCATCTCTGACACCATTTTAAGTGTCAAAATAATGACCATGGAATCTGAGCCATACTGCCATCAAAGACGCCAAGATACTGGAAAAATTATGAAGCATGTTACAGACGGATGTCGAGAGACATCCTTATCATTTTGGGATCTGTACTGAAATGTTGAGTAATCTTAAAAGTCTCTCATATCTGCACGTCCAAAACATGTATTTTATATGAGTTTAAAAACTTTTGATTTATGGATGTGAAGAATAGAAAACTAATTTATATAACAAATTGGATCTCCATGTTCCTATCTTAGAAGCCAAAGTCAAGTAGAAAATAAAATATAGCCTGAAAGCATAGTCAAAAAAAAAGTATCCAATTATTCACTTATCAAATAGAATTTACATATAAATATCTCCATTCCTAGTGGAGTTTTCATGTCACAACAATTAAATATATTGCCCAAAAATGTAAGACTCATTAAATCCTTTAGGATGACCTCCTCTTCATTATAGGTCTCCTGACGTATTTCATAGACTAAGTGAAAAAAAGGTCATCGAAATTTGCAAATACTGATACAGGCCTATTAGAAACTGTATTACAGTGAAATGAATATATGTAAACAAAGGTTTGAGAATTTAAAGTACTTAATTAGAAAACAGACATAAAATGTGTCTTCAAATAGTCCTACATGGGCCACCAACACAGAGAGATCAGAGAACAAAGAAAGTGACTGCTTACAGGGAGATGACTGGTTTGGCTTCGTCTTTAAGGCACTGAATTGTGCAACTGAAATATCAAAGCTCTGGCTTGCATGGAAAGTGGAAGCAAAGCTGCTCATTATTATACACCTGATTGCCATGACAGGATTGTTTGTAATGAGTTCTTAAAGACCATATTGAAAAATACAAGGGTTCACTATGAAGTTGCATTTCCCATGAAGAAAAGGCTTTATACTTAGAACAGCAGAACGTAGTAGCCTATTTAAAATGTTTTAATTTAGTCTCTTATGAAAAAGAAACTTTTAGTCTTAGACGTTTAGTCTTTGTCTTTTAGACTTTTAGTTTTATCATTAAAACTAGAAATTTGAGGAAGTATCTAAGAAGCTACTTCATCTGTTTTAATTAATGTGATAGTAGTGACTGTTAAATATGAAGACTATTCTCTGCTTTCAAAGAACTATTTCATTCTGAAAATGAAGAAGTGCAGTTCCATGCTTAACAAAGAAACTTATTCATAGATCTTTAAGAGGCCAGTGTGTGTGTCAGTCACTCAGTCGTGTCTAACTCTTTGCAGACCCCTGGACTGTAGCCCGCCAGGCTCCTCTGTCCGTGGGATTCTCCAGGCAAGAAGACTGGAGTGGTTTGCCATGCCCTCCTCCAGGGCATCTTCCTGACCCAGGGATCAAACCCACATTGAAGGAAGATTCTTTACCATCTGGGCCAGGGGAAGTCCACCAGGGAAGCCCACGACGTAAATTAGTTCCCTATTAATTCAGACATACACATTTTCTCTTAAGTTCTTCAGCAAGAAAAGAAAGTTCTATACTTTGCTGTACTCTCTGCTCTAAAAAATGACATCTTACTACCAATTTGATGTTAAGGGAATACACTGTTGCTCTGCAACATATTTTGGCACCATTCAATTTTCATTATTAAAAATATATAGTAGGAAAAAATATATATGGTAGGCTTACAAATGTCACAAAGCTGTTCTTAACAATGTTGGGCAATTCAAGCAAGAAAAACCAAAAGAATATAAGGTACATTATTTCAAAAGAATGACTCACAGTTAATGAGTATCTTAAGTGACTGCAAAAGCCTGAAGTGATTAGTTTATTCCAATTACCAAATGCCCGGCTACCAGGAGTGCTGACTGCTCAGCCTCCAGCAACACAGGCCCTAAAATTGACACACACACAAAATTGTTTTCAATGTTCCTTTCAGAAACATACAATGTTAAAGGACAGACTGAATTTTTTTCATTCTAAATTTCTCTAATATGAAGCATAAACATAGTCAAGACAAAAATTAAGTCTGGGGCTTCCCCGGTGGTCCAGTGGGTAAGCACTCCACCTTGCAGTGCAAGGGGCGCTGGTTCGATCCCTGGCCTGGGAAGATCCCACGTGCCGCGGAGCGGCTGGACCCATGTGTCCAATTACTGAGCTGGAGCTCTGGAGCGCATGCGCCCAGAGCCAGTGCTCTGCAGCAAGAGAGGCCACTGCAATGGGAGGCCCACACAGGCCAGAGAACAAAGATGGATGAAAATAGATAAATGAAAGATCAATAAAAGTGGCCAAATAAAAAAAAAAAAAACAAATGAAGTCTGTTCTAGAAATGACCTTCCTGGACTCCACAGAATCTCATGAACTGAGGAATGGAGACACAAAAGCTGACAGCGGGTACCTTCCGACAAGAAATGAAACTATGAGAGAAAAAGAGTAAATGAATGAAGTGAAGACGTACACAAGAAAGTAAAGGCTCACTTCACAGAACCCTACATTTTAAAAAGTTCTTGAACTCCCATTATGACTAAATGTCCCTTCCCAGAGACGATCACAAGTCAGCATCGCTTGGGAGCTCAGGAAGTCACCAACCCTGCACTTTAAAGAGAAATCAAAACCAGCTTGAATATTTTATTTCTAAAGTTAGAAACAGATCTAATTTCTCCGCTGTGGAAGGCCTGAAGAATGGAAGTCTGACTGAGTGCCAATTACTTCCGTACAGTATCAAGAGTCTAGAAATAAACTCGCGGATGTTTTTCTTAAAAAATATTCTTCTATCATCTAAAGAAAGGCGAGGGCTGGGAGAAAGATAATAGTTCACACTAATTTTTTTTTTTTTTTCTTAGTAAAAGAAGAATAAAGGTGGCATCTCAAGATTTGCTGAACCGAAGGGTATAAGCCAGTTACTGGCAAAGTAGCTGTGGAAAATAACTGCTTAGTCCTGTGCTAAGTCCTGGCAAATGGTAAGCAAAAGCAAACACGATCCTTAGTCTTTTAGGGGCTTTCAGCTAGAGAAAGATATGGGACACAGAAATGTAAAACTGTATCCATGGATACAACAGGGACATGGCATCATGAGAGCAAAGAGGATAGGACCTAACCTAGTCGAGAGCGTCAGGTGTTCCTGAAGGAAGGAAATGACCACAGAACAGAGGCAAAAAAGGTAAGGGAGAGACAGGGGATTAAGAACAAATACATGAAAAGTGGCCAAGCACTAGTAGAGAGGTAAATAGGAATTTGGTCTGTGGGGGTTTCACAAATCGTGTAGAGGATTTTGTCTCTAACCTACCCAAGGACTTGAACTAATAATTAGAAAGCTGATTGTTTCCATTAAAGATACAGTATCAATAAAACTATCTTGAGAAACATCTCTGGCTGCACCGTGCAGGATGAATTCAATTAGCAGGAGGATGTAGGCAAGGAGACCAATCAGAACGGTTATGGTTCGAGTTAGGAAATAACAGACTGAGGACACGGGTAACAGAGAGGCCGGCTGCTGAGATTTCAGACACAACAGTCCCCAGGACTGGATGCCAGACAGGGTCAAGGAGGCGTAAGGAAAACACACGTGCAGGGCGTATCCAGGGTTCCGGATGTGGAAGTGGGTGCGCGGGGGTGCTGGTCCCTAAAAGGAGGAACGCTAATGCACGACCATGTTTGAGGTAAGGCGGATCCTAAAGTCACAAAACGAATCTGAAGAGCCCTTGGGGACACAGAAGGGGAAAGAGGTGTCGAGAACGTCATTTTGCCGCTAAAGCTGGACCGGTATGACTGCGCTTACATCATCAGTATAAAGGCAATCAGTCTTTAGTCTGGATAGGGACGCAAAGACCTGAGAGACGACGACCAAGGCCCCAAGTCTTGGAAACTCCAACGAGTCAAATACAGCCTGGTAGAGAAGTCAGAAAGATAAGACCCGTGTGGCAAGGGAGGGATACGGCCCATTGGGACTAGGTGATAAGGTCACCGATCACCCCCAGGGCATTATTTCCGTGAAGTGAAGAGGCAGAGAGGAGAGGAGGCACAGCACTGAGAGAAGTAGAGAGAATGTCACAGCCAGGAAACTTGCATGCACAGAGGAAGAAGTGGCAGGGCCGAGGTATATGGGACACAGAAATGTAAAACTGTATCCATGGATACAACAGGGACATGGCATCATGAGAGCAAAGAGGATAGGACCTAACCTAGTCGAGAGCGTCAGGTGTTCCTGAAGGAAGGAAATGACCACAGAACAGAGGCAAAAAAGGTAAGGGAGAGACAGGGGATTAAGAACAAATACATGAAAAGTGGCCAAGCACTAGTAGAGAGGTAAATAGGAATTTGGTCTGTGGGGGTTTCACAAATCGTGTAGAGGATTTTGTCTCTAACCTACCCAAGGACTTGAACTAATAATTAGAAAGCTGATTGTTTCCATTAAAGATACAGTATCAATAAAACTATCTTGAGAAACATCTCTGGCTGCACCGTGCAGGATGAATTCAATTAGCAGGAGGATGTAGGCAAGGAGACCAATCAGAACGGTTATGGTTCGAGTTAGGAAATAACAGACTGAGGACACGGGTAACAGAGAGGCCGGCTGCTGAGATTTCAGACACAACAGTCCCCAGGACTGGATGCCAGACAGGGTCAAGGAGGCGTAAGGAAAACACACGTGCAGGGCGTATCCAGGGTTCCGGATGTGGAAGTGGGTGCGCGGGGGTGCTGGTCCCTAAAAGGAGGAACGCTAATGCACGACCATGTTTGAGGTAAGGCGGATCCTAAAGTCACAAAACGAATCTGAAGAGCCCTTGGGGACACAGAAGGGGAAAGAGGTGTCGAGAACGTCATTTTGCCGCTAAAGCTGGACCGGTATGACTGCGCTTACATCATCAGTATAAAGGCAATCAGTCTTTAGTCTGGATAGGGACGCAAAGACCTGAGAGACGACGACCAAGGCCCCAAGTCTTGGAAACTCCAACGAGTCAAATACAGCCTGGTAGAGAAGTCAGAAAGATAAGACCCGTGTGGCAAGGGAGGGATACGGCCCATTGGGACTAGGTGATAAGGTCACCGATCACCCCCAGGGCATTATTTCCGTGAAGTGAAGAGGCAGAGAGGAGAGGAGGCACAGCACTGAGAGAAGTAGAGAGAATGTCACAGCCAGGAAACTTGCATGCACAGAGGAAGAAGTGGGGCAGGGCCGAGGGGTGCGTTCTTTCATGTTTGAATGCATACGAGAAAGATCTAGTTGAAAGGAATATGAAACATCATAGGACATCTGAGAAGGCAGAAGTGACTGGGTGCAGAGCATAGGTGGAGAAAAGGACCACAGCTGAGCAAGAACAGTTTGCCTGGGTCAGAGTGAAGTCCTCTCCAAAGCGGCAAGGGGAGCAGGCACTGAGAACGCTGCAGGTTACACAGAGTACTCTAAACGTCGTGTGAGGGAAAGGACAGAAATGCCTTATGCTTCTCTGTCTGGCATATGGGAAAATGCTTCACATGTGTTATTAGTCTATTCAGCCCTCATCTCCCCCCGGTGCAGTATGTTTACTGGCTCCTTCGCAGAGGAAGAAACGGAGGCACAGAGGGTAGACAACCCGCTTGGGGTCAACGGCTGCACGGGGTGCTCCCTGCAGCCCATGCACCGCCAGTCGGCTGGACGATCTCTCAGTGGGTTTGAGACTGTCCCTGAAGCACCCACACTGTCAGTAAAGACAGCTGATCTCTGTACACTGGAGATCTTAAGTCTGCTAGAAGTGATTCTGACCCCGCATCATCCAATGCCATTTAACTAACTTACAGACTAGGCAGTAAAGCTTCATAAATAAGCCTAGGCAGTAAGACTTCTGAAACTGATCTGTCATCACTAGTTTATGTTACTGAAGAATCCTAAAGATTGTTTTCTCATGTTTTTTTAGCCTTCTATTGCTTATTTCCCAGAACTAACAACTGTCCAACAGCAGTGAAGTGGCAGGGCGATTCACCTGTTTCTGCGTGGATCTCCCTCGGGCGGCGCTCGTGGTAAAGACCTAAGGCACACGGGCCCCATCCCCAGATGGGGCAGAGCCCCTGGAGAAGGGAACGGCGACCCATTCCAGTCACTCTTGCTTGGAGAATCCCATGGAAAGAGGAGCCTGGTGGGCTACGGTCCCTCGAGCGGCTAAGTCGGACACGACTGACCCAGGCAGCACGCACACCTCCCTCCCTAGACATGGACATCTCACAAGCCGACTCTCCTCCTCACCGAAACATCCCTCTCGCGCCTGCAGTGATGGCTACTCTGCTGGGTGCTAAGAAACATCATAAGCAACAGGCTGACCTCTGGTCTCAGGAAGTTGGGCAGTATGTAAACAATCAATACATATTTTAAACTGAGAAAACTACTAGGAAGGAATTGATGTCAAAAAATGAAGGCCAAGGTGCAGAACTGGACGTTTGATCTAGTGACTAGGGGCAGCATCTCTGAAAGCACGCGCTGGAGCTGAAAGCTAGAAGGGGAGAAAGATGCTTCTGGTCACTGGGAATCCCCGAAAGCAGGCGATCCACAATCGAGAGACGACATGGAACAAACCCGAGGTTGGCTGGAGAGCAGGAGCTAGGGTAAAGCCAGAGGCGAGATCATAGGCCATGATAACAGAATTTGGGTTTTATAGTTTTTAAGAAGAAAAGCAACTGAGTGTTCAACAGGAAACAGATAGGATTCTGATGCTTTAAAACCACAATAAATCCTATCCTATAAATAACACCGATGTCAAGGATACTAGCAAGGGTTATGGCAATCGTCTAGGCAAGGGACAGCCCAGAGTAAGATGGAAATGGCGAGGCGTTGGACAGGCTTGAGACTGTTTCAGGAGATAAATCTGATCTTTGAACAAGAAATTCTAAGGTAAAAGGACAGTCTTTTCAAACACTGGTGCTAGAATAAATATCCACATTGGGAAAAAGTATAGCAATCTAAAAACACTGGCCCTATCTAAATACCGAAGAGAATATAGAGATGGAAAGCAGACATGTGAAAAGATGTTCAATATTATGCAGTTAGAGGACTACAAATTAAAGAGATGCCACCACACACATATCTAAGTGGTTACAACTCAAAACACCGACAACACCGCACTGGCAAGGACATAGAACTAGAGGAATTCTTTACTGCCAGAAGGAATGCAAAATGGTACAGCTAGTCTGAAACAGTGTGGCCGTTTCTTACAAATCTAAACAGAGGCTTATAGGTTAAAATCCAGCAGTTGTACTACTAGGTACTTTTCCAAGTATGTTGCAAACACACGTCCTCAAAACACCTGCACACGAATGTTTATAGCAGCTTTCTTTATTCACAGGTGCCCCAAACTGGAAGCAGCCAAGATGTCCTTCAACTGGTAAAGAACAAACTATGACCGATCTGTACAGTAATAAAAAGGCACTATCAAGCCACAAAAAGATAAGGATGAACTTAATTGCATATGGCCGAGTGCAGAGAGACCAGTGGGAAAGGCTACACGATGCCCACTATTTGACTTTCTGAGAAAGACAAACCTCTAGAGACGGTAAAGATATCAATGGGTGCCAGGGACTGAGGTGGTGATAAGATATCCTAACAACGGATATATGAAATTATACATTTAGCAAAACCCATAGAACTCCTGACACAAGAGTACATACATCCTCATGGAAACTATGGACTTTACTGTATCAAAAAACTGGTTCAACCCAACAGATGCACTAAACTCATGCAAGATGGCAGCACGGGAAACTCGGGCTGGGCAATCCATATGGCAGCTCTGTACGTTCTGGTCAATTCTTCTACAAACCTAAAACTGCTGTTAAGAAAGAAAAAGCATTTTAAAAAATCCCCAAACAACAAATAACAGTCTGTCCATGGGAGGGAAGGGAGACCATGCCCCTGCTTCTGATTTTGACATAAAGAGATGAACAGCATGATCCTGCACTGAGATGACGACAAACAGTCCAGGATTGGACTTTTTTTTTTTAAGTAGTTTACTCCACTTGATGTCCAAATGGATATCAAGACTGGGGCTTTGAGGAGGTGGCTGGGCAGGAGATAATTCGGGAAGTTAAAAAAAAAAAAGAAAAAGAGAAAGCCTTAAGTCATGGGAATGGATAATGTCATCTAAGCGTGAAGGAAGAAGAGGAGGAAAAACACCAGGACTGAGAAGGGCATTTCAAACTTTAGGTTCAACTACACGGCAAGAGGTCAGAAGACAGGTAGGCACCAAGGAGACGTAGTGACAGCAAATCTACCCAAAGAACCTGGGTGACTTTGATAAGAGCAGTCACAAGGGTATTAGACGAAAAGCCACAATAGGATAGACTGAGAAATAAAATCTGAGAAACGGTGGAGTGGAGACTGTAGGAGAAGTTAGAGGGAGGAAAAGGTCAAGGCGGCTTTCTTAAGATGACGTGTGACAGCACAGCTAGACGGTGATGGGGATGCTCGGGAAGGGGACTGGCTCCTAAAAAAAAAAACGTCAACTGGTAAAGAACAAACTATGACCGATCTGTACAGTAATAAAGGCCTCCCCAAAAGATAGATGATTTGCATATGGCCGAGTGCAGAGAGACCAGTGGGAAAGGCTACACGATGCCCACTATTTGACTTTCTGAGAAAGACAAACCTCTAGAGACGGTAAAGATATCAATGGGTGCCAGGGACTGAGGTGGTGATAAGATATCCTAACAACGGATATATGAAATTATACATTTAGCAAAACCCATAGAACTCCTGACACAAGAGTACATACATCCTCATGGAAACTATGGACTTTACTGTATCAAAAAACTGGTTCAACCCAACAGATGCACTAAACTCATGCAAGATGGCAGCACGGGAAACTCGGGCTGGGCAATCCATATGGCAGCTCTGTACGCTTCTGGTCAATTCTTCTACAAACCTAAAACTGCTGTTAAGAAAGAAAAAGCATTTTAAAAAATCCCCAAACAACAAATAACAGTCTGTCCATGGGAGGGAAGGGAGACCATGCCCCTGCTTCTGATTTTGACATAAAGAGATGAACAGCATGATCCTGCACTGAGATGACGACAAACAGTCCAGGATTGGACTTTTTTTTTTTAAGTAGTTTACTCCACTTGATGTCCAAATGGATATCAAGACTGGGGCTTTGAGGAGGTGGCTGGGCAGGAGATAATTCGGGAAGTTAAAAAAAAAAAAGAAAAAGAGAAAGCCTTAAGTCATGGGAATGGATAATGTCATCTAAGCGTGAAGGAAGAAGAGGAGGAAAAACACCAGGACTGAGAAGGGCATTTCAAACTTTAGGTTCAACTACACGGCAAGAGGTCAGAAGACAGGTAGGCACCAAGGAGACGTAGTGACAGCAAATCTACCCAAAGAACCTGGGTGACTTTGATAAGAGCAGTCACAAGGGTATTAGACGCAAAAGCCACAATAGGATAGACTGAGAAATAAAATCTGAGAAACGGTGGAGTGGAGACTGTAGGAGAAGTTAGAGAGGGAGGAAAAGGTCAAGGCGGCTTTCTTAAGATGACGTGTGACAGCACAGCTAGACGGTGATGGGGATGCTCCGGGAAGGGGGACTGGCTCCTAGAGAAAATACGAAAGTCACAACGTCCCTGACGAGATACAAAAGACAGACCCAAGCTCCAGAGAAAAATGGGGAAAGCCTTTGAAAAGAGGGGTACAGGTTAGAAACATCTTCAGCACTTGAGAGAGGCATGAAATTTAGTTAAGTGGACATGCCAAAAAATTAAATCTATCAGGGGACTTCTCTGGTGGCCCAATGGCTAAGACTCGACGCTTCCAGTGCAGGGAGCCTGGGTTCAGTCCCTGATCAGGAACCTGAATCCCACATGCTACAGTTAAAGATCCCACAGACCGTAATGAAGACGAAGTACAGCCAAATGAATAAATACATATTTTAAAAAAAGATTCAAATGAATCAAATTAAAGAAGTGAAATGGTTTAGAAGGCTCCAAGCAAAGCAGCACTACTTGTAAATGTTAGGATTCTCGATCAGAATCATATCAGAGAAGACAGAAATAGAGTGTAAGGCGAAATAAATTTTAGAAGGATAAAGGTAATAGATATAAAAGCTACAAGCAAGATAGATACCAATCCAACTATAAAAATATTGCTTTAAATATAAACTGTTGAAATATATCAATTAAAACATAGAGGCGGTCACACAGATTAAAAAGAAAAAGACCCAACTGTATGCTGTCTACAAGAAAAGCTCACATTAAATATAAAGATACAAGCAGATTTAAAATAACAGGATAAGAAAGACATAACAGTAATTAAAGGATAAAATAAGAGCACAAATTTCAGGAATATCAGACTTCAGACTAAGAAAAAGTTATCAGGGATAAAGAAGGGCATTCCACAATGTTGAAGGGTCAGTTCTCCATGAAGACATTAACAACCCTTAATATCTGTTTAAGAACAGAGTATCAGAAGACAGGTAGGCACCAAGGAGACGAGTGACAGCAAATCTACCCAAAGAACCTGGGTGACTTTGATAAGAGCAGTCACAAGGGTATTAGACGAAAAGCCACAATAGGATAGACTGAGAAATAAAATCTGAGAAACGGTGGAGTGGAGACTGTAGGAGAAGTTAGAGAGGAGGAAAAGGTCAAGGCGGCTTTCTTAAGATGACGTGTGACAGCACAGCTAGACGGTGATGGGGATGCTCCGGGAAGGGGGACTGGCTCCTAGAGAAAATACGAAAGTCACAACGTCCCTGACGAGATACAAAAGACAGACCCAAGCTCCAGAGAAAAATGGGGAAAGCCTTTGAAAAGAGGGGTACAGGTTAGAAACATCTTCAGCACTTGAGAGAGGCATGAAATTTAGTTAAGTGGACATGCCAAAAAATTAAATCTATCAGGGGACTTCTCTGGTGGCCCAATGGCTAAGACTCGACGCTTCCAGTGCAGGGAGCCTGGGTTCAGTCCCTGATCAGGAACCTGAATCCCACATGCTACAGTTAAAGATCCCACAGACCGTAATGAAGACGAAGTACAGCCAAATGAATAAATACATATTTTAAAAAAAGATTCAAATGAATCAAATTAAAGAAGTGAAATGGTTTAGAAGGCTCCAAGCAAAGCAGCACTACTTGTAAATGTTAGGATTCTCGATCAGAATCATATCAGAGAAGACAGAAATAGAGTGTAAGGCGAAATAAATTTTAGAAGGATAAAGGTAATAGATATAAAAGCTACAAGCAAGATAGATACCAATCCAACTATAAAAATATTGCTTTAAATATAAACTGTTGAAATATATCAATTAAAACATAGAGGCGGTCACACAGATTAAAAAGAAAAAGACCCAACTGTATGCTGTCTACAAGAAAAGCTCACATTAAATATAAAGATACAAGCAGATTTAAAATAACAGGATAAGAAAGACATAACAGTAATTAAAGGATAAAATAAGAGCACAAATTTCAGGAATATCAGACTTCAGACTAAGAAAAAGTTATCAGGGATAAAGAAGGGCATTCCACAATGTTGAAGGGGTCAGTTCTCCATGAAGACATTAACAACCCTTAATATGTATCTGTTTAAGAACAGAGTATCAATATATGTGAGTCGAAAACTGACAGAACTGAAATGAGCTGATGCATCAAGTAAGACACCAAAAGACTTCCACACGGCTCTGACAGAAGTGACAGATCCAGTAGGCTGACAGTCAGTAAAGACGGCTGAACGGAACATCAGTGTCCCTCAACGGGATCTAACTGACAAGTGAGGACTACTGCACCCAAGAGCAACAAAACACACCTTTCTCTGACTAATATGGAGAATTCACCAAGATCAAAGGCCATAATATACACCACAAAAGCTTTTTAAATTTTTGCCTCTTTTATTGGCTTATTTATTTATTTTCATCCATCTTTATCCTTTGGCCGGTGTGACCTCCCACTGCAGTGGCCTCTCTCATTGCAGAGGACCGGCTCTGGGCTCATGCGCTCCGGAGTGCTGGCTCATAATTGGACACACCAGTCCAGCCGCTCCATGGCAGGTGGAATCCTCCCAGGCCAGGGATCAAACTGGTGTCCCCTGCATTGCAAGGCAGACTCTTTACCCACTGGACCACCAGGGAAGCCCATACCACAAAATTTTAAAAGAATAGGAAACATACTGAGTATGCTCTCAGATCACAATGGAACAAAACCAAAAATCAGCAAAATACCAAATATTTACAGACAGATGAAAAATCCCAAAATAGAGATTATACTTCTAAATAATACATTGGTTTAAAGAGTCTCAAGAGAAGCTTTCAAATATTTTAAACAGAAGAAAACCAATATTCAGTTTATCAAAATTCTGGTATAGAGTAAAAACAGTGTTAAGAAAGAAGAGCAATATAAACTTAAGCCAAGTAGAAGAAAAGAAATAGAAATTAGAGAAGTCAATGAAACTGAAAACAGTAGAACAGAGAAAGTCAACAAAACCAAGGCTTGCTTATTTTATCCACAAAACTGATAAACCTCTATGGGCTTCCCTGGTAGCTCAGTGGTGAAGAGCTCACCTGCTAATGCAGCAGGCATGGGTTCAATCCCCGCTCCAGGAAGATCCCACATGCTGCAGAGGAACTAAGCCCGTGAGACATAACTATAGAGCCTGTGCTCTAGAGCCTCAGAGCCACAACTATGGAGCTCATGGGCCACAACTACTGAAGCCCGTGAGCCCTAGAGCCGAGTTTCACAACAAGTCACCACAACAAGAAGCCTGCTCACCTCAACTAGAGAGTAGCCCCCTCTCCCAAGAGCCTGCAGCAGCAGTGAAAACCCAGAATAGCCAAATACAAATAAATAACTAAGATTTTTTTTTAATTCGATAAATCTCTAGCCAGGCTAACAAATAAAATGAAAGAAGAAACAAACCAATAATGACACAAATGAAAGAAGTCATTACTACTGATCCCACGGACATTTAAGAGAAGAGTAAGGAATATTATGAACTGTAGCTCCAGAAGCTTTATAACTTAGATGAAAAAATTCCTTAGTAGATAACAATCTATCAAAACTTACAAGAAATAAACTAGAAAGGTTTACATTTACTGGAAGAAACTGAATCAACAATTTATAACCTTCCCAAGCAGAAAGCACAAAGCCCAGGTGATTTCACTGACAAATTCCACCTATCTTTAATAAAATGATGCTAATTCTCTACAATTTCTTTCAGAAAGTACAAAGAGAACAATTCCTTACTCATTCTGTGAGGCAAGTCAAATATCAAAGTCAGACAAAGACATACTAAGATCAGAAAATTACAGGCCAGTGTCTCATTAACCTTGATACAAGAATATCTGACAAAATATTAACAAACTGAATGCAATAATATGTAAAAAGAATTATATACCATAGGCCTGTTTAGTATACAAAATTCAACTATAAACATTAAAGAAAAACCATATGATCATATCAACGTATCATTGATATGAAAACCCATTTGACAAAAGTCAACATCAATTCATGATTAGAAAAAACACAAACACTCAAAAAACCTCTGAGGAATCAGAACTAGAAGAGAACTTCATAATGTGATAAAGAGTATCTTCAAAAAACCTACACCTAACATCACACTTACTGGTGAGAAACCAAATGCCTCCACTCCTGTCATGAATAAGACAAGTGAATCCCCTCTCACCATGTTCAGTCAACTCTGTACTGGAAGTTCTGGCCAGTGCAATAAGCCAAGGAAATGAAAGGTATAAAGACTAAAAAGGAAAATGCAAAACTTTGTTTGCAAAGACATGACTGTATATTGAAAGTCCCTAAAGAAAATTTTTAAAAAGTGTCCACAACTAGTAAATAACTACAGAAAGGTTGTAAGATACAGGTAAAGTTAATTGCTTTCCTATATACTAGCAATGAAAACTGGAATTAAAAATATACCATTTGCATCAGCACCAAAGAAATGAAATATTTAGGTTAACGCTAACAAAATCTGTATAAGACCTATGTGAGAACAGAACTACAAAATGCTAATGAAAACTCAGAGATCTACACAAAGGAAGAATAATTACATGTTCACAGATGGTTAGATGTCAGGTCTTCCCAACTTAACCTTCAGAGCCATAATCCCAATAAGAACTACTGATCCCACGGACATTTAAGAGAAGAGTAAGGAATATTATGAACTGTAGCTCCAGAAGCTTTATAACTTAGATGAAAAAATTCCTTAGTAGATAACAATCTATCAAAACTTACAAGAAATAAACTAGAAAGGTTTACATTTACTGGAAGAAACTGAATCAACAATTTATAACCTTCCCAAGCAGAAAGCACAAAGCCCAGGTGATTTCACTGACAAATTCCACCTATCTTTAATAAAATGATGCTAATTCTCTACAATTTCTTTCAGAAAGTACAAAGAGAACAATTCCTTACTCATTCTGTGAGGCAAGTCAAATATCAAAGTCAGACAAAGACATACTAAGATCAGAAAATTACAGGCCAGTGTCTCATTAACCTTGATACAAGAATATCTGACAAAATATTAACAAACTGAATGCAATAATATGTAAAAAGAATTATATACCATAGGCCTGTTTAGTATACAAAATTCAACTATAAACATTAAAGAAAAACCATATGATCATATCAACGTATCATTGATATGAAAACCCATTTGACAAAAGTCAACATCAATTCATGATTAGAAAAAACACAAACACTCAAAAAACCTCTGAGGAATCAGAACTAGAAGAGAACTTCATAATGTGATAAAGAGTATCTTCAAAAAACCTACACCTAACATCACACTTACTGGTGAGAAACCAAATGCCTCCACTCCTGTCATGAATAAGACAAGTGAATCCCCTCTCACCATGTTCAGTCAACTCTGTACTGGAAGTTCTGGCCAGTGCAATAAGCCAAGGAAATGAAAGGTATAAAGACTAAAAAGGAAAATGCAAAACTTTGTTTGCAAAGACATGACTGTATATTGAAAGTCCCTAAAGAAAATTTTTAAAAAGTGTCCACAACTAGTAAATAACTACAGAAAGGTTGTAAGATACAGGTAAAGTTAATTGCTTTCCTATATACTAGCAATGAAAACTGGAATTAAAAATATACCATTTGCATCAGCACCAAAGAAATGAAATATTTAGGTTAACGCTAACAAAATCTGTATAAGACCTATGTGAGAACAGAACTACAAAATGCTAATGAAAACTCAGAGATCTACACAAAGGAAGAATAATTACATGTTCACAGATGGTTAGATGTCAGGTCTTCCCAACTTAACCTTCAGAGCCAACTCAATCCCAATAAGAACCCTAGCAAGTCATTTTGTAAACAAATTGATCCTAAAATCTATACGAAAAAGTAAAAGACCTACAAAGTTAGAGGACTGACACTCAATTTGAAGATGAACCAAAAAACTACAGTATTCAACAGAGTGTAGTGTCAGCGGAACAGACAGAGCAGTAAAGTGGACTAAAGAGGCCAGAAACAGACTCATACAGTCAACTGATCTCTGAAAAAGGGGCAAAGAAAATCCAAAGGAAAAAGAACCGTCTTTTCCTAAACCTTTGCCTTACATCTTTCACAAAGGTTAACTGGGATCCAAGATGGATCCAAAATGGATCACAGGCCTAAATGCAAAATTTAGAACTGTAAAACTTCCTGGTGGCTACACAGGAAAAAAAATCTATGTGACCACGGGTTTGATGGTGAGATTGTAGATGCAACACCAAAAGCACAATCCATTAGAGAAAAGGAAAAAAAATGGAGGAAGTGGCATTGATTAAAATGTAAAACTTTCTCCTCACTAACAGACACTGGTAAGGGAATGAAGACAAGACTAGGAGGAAAACACTCCTCTGGCTAAGGCGGGGTATCCAGAAGATACTTTTAAAACTTTTAAAACTCAACAAAAGGAAAAAGAAAAAAAAAGTAACTGTTGTAAGTGGGTAAAAGATCTGACAAGAGACCTCACAGAAAAGGATATACAGATGGCAAATGCTATCATTAAAGAATTGCAGAACAATGTAAGATGCCATTACACATGTACTGGAGGGACTACACTCCAAAACACTACCATCACCATATGCTAGCAAAGATGCAGAACAGGAACTCTGGTTCATCGCAGGTGGGAAGGCAAAATGGTACAGCCACCTCGGAAGACAGCAGTGCAAGTTTCTTACAATGCTAAGCATGGGCTTACCGTAAGATCCAGCAATTGCACTACTGGGTATTTTTCCAAATGAGCTGAAATCTTCCGTCCTCAAAAATCCTACACACAAATGTTTATAGCAGCTTTGGTCCGAAGTGCCAAAACTTGGAAGCAATCAAGATGTCCTTCAAAGATGAATGGATAAACAAGCTGTGGTCAATCTATATGATGGAATACCATTCAGTAATAAAAAGAAACGTGTTATCACGTCACAAAAAGACATTTTATATTGCTAACTGAAAGAAGTCAGTCTGAGCCGGCTAAAGGCAAAACTACAGAAGCAAGAAAAGGCTCTGTGATTGCCAGGGGTGGGGAGGGGAGGGAGGGAGGACTACAGGTGCAGGATCTTTTGTAGGTCAGGGAAACTATTCTGTATGACCCCACTAACACACTGTGCATATGGCAAAACTTGCAGAACTGTAAGACAGGGGTGAACCCTGAACTATGGATTTCATTCAATACTGATGTATCAATATTCGTTGATTAATTGTAAAATACACCCCTCAAGGTGTCAACAATAGCACAATGATAAGGAAAATTACGTATGGGGAGAAGGGAGGTATTCTGAACTTTGTGGTGAATTTTTTCTGTAAGACTAACATTACTCTCAATTTAAAAATGCATATTAAGTAAAATATCCCTTTTATATATTTTAAACAGATTCTGTATGAGATTTTCCTAAGAGGATTCATTCAAAGGCAAAGATGTTTGACAATCACTGCTATGATAGAATTCTTTAGATTTTGACAAATTTTCTTTAAAATGCTATTTTTGTTGCTTATTATGTGCCCTTTGGCACAATTTTGTAATTTCTGAGTTTTAGCATCTTTGGTTGTAAAACAGAAAAACTACCTAAAAGGTCAACTGGATTTAATTAAATATATGTAATGCACCCAGTAAAAGCTAGAGTAGTCATGCAAATCCTTCTTTTCTTTCTCCTCAATTGTCCCCGAATTCTCTTTAACTCAGGTAAGGTAAAACACACCCTGAGTATTTCTCAAAAAAAGATACACATACCCTAAAGGTAGATGCCACCATTAAATAAACCATTAGGGGACTCATACCTTAAAGATATTAATACAAGTCTTCCTAGAGCTCAATTTAAAATTTGGGGGGACGGGGAAGCTGTGACTGAAAATGCTGTTACATCAAGACAACGTTGCTATAGTAAAGTATTTGCACTGTATTTCAAGAGGCAACATAAAACGGTGCTTGCATGAGAATTTCAGGCACACAGGCTCCAAGGACCACTTCTGCACCATCTTCAGCCGTTTGGGGTAGGTCTCAAACTTCTCCACCGAAACACTGCCTTTCATTTCTAGTTTTAATTATGTTACAAAACTCAAGTTCATTTTCTTCTCAATGTCAGACCCGTGTCAACAATGGTGCTCCAAAGACCCTGGGGTTCCCCTTAAATTACTAAAGGACAACCTGAAAATAACATTTTGCATTACGAATTGATGTTTTCGAATTGTGGAGCTAGAGACGACTCAAGAGTCCTTGGACTGCAAGGAGATCAAATTGGTCAACCCTAAAGAAAAATCAACCCTGAATATTCATTGGAAGGACTGATGCTGAAGCTCCAATACTTTGACCACCTGATGCGAAGAGCAATGAAAAGACCTGGATGCTGGGAAAGACTGAGGGCAAAAGGAGCACAGGATGAGAGGATGAGATGGTTAGATATCCTAACCGACTGAATGGACATGCGTTTGAGCAAACTCCGGGAGACGGGGAAGGACAGGGCAGCCTGGCGTGCTACAGTCCATGGGGTCACAAAGAGTTAGACGTGACTTAGCAACTGGACAGCAACAACAGCAACTATTTCATATGGAATAGTTCTGTGAGTCAGAATCAAGCAACCGAGAACTGAAATGAAGACTGTACTTTTTTGATGGCTTTCTCAAGGTCTTGGCTACTACCTTGAGACAATTTTGTAATTTCTGAGTTTTAGCATCTTTGGTTGTAAAACAGAAAAACTACCTAAAAGGTCAACTGGATTTAATTAAATATATGTAATGCACCCAGTAAAAGCTAGAGTAGTCATGCAAATCCTTCTTTCTTTCTCCTCAATTGTTCCCGAATTCTCTTTAACTCAGGTAAGGTAAAACACACCCTGAGTATTTCTCAAAAAAAGATACACATACCCTAAAGGTAGATGCCACCATTAAATAAACCATTAGGGGACTCATACCTTAAAGATATTAATACAAGTCTTCCTAGAGCTCAATTTAAAATTTGGGGGGACGGGGAAGCTGTGACTGAAAATGCTGTTACATCAAGACAACGTTGCTATAGTAAAGTATTTGCACTGTATTTCAAGAGGCAACATAAAACGGTGCTTGCATGAGAATTTCAGGCACACAGGCTCCAAGGACCACTTCTGCACCATCTTCAGCCGTTTGGGGTAGGTCTCAAACTTCTCCACCGAAACACTGCCTTTCATTTCTAGTTTTAATTATGTTACAAAACTCAAGTTCATTTTCTTCTCAATGTCAGACCCGTGTCAACAATGGTGCTCCAAAGACCCTGGGGTTCCCCTTAAATTACTAAAGGACAACCTGAAAAATAACATTTTGCATTACGAATTGATGTTTTCGAATTGTGGAGCTAGAGACGACTCAAGAGTCCTTGGACTGCAAGGAGATCAAATTGGTCAACCCTAAAGAAAAATCAACCCTGAATATTCATTGGAAGGACTGATGCTGAAGCTCCAATACTTTGACCACCTGATGCGAAGAGCAATGAAAAGACCTGGATGCTGGGAAAGACTGAGGGCAAAAGGAGCACAGGATGAGAGGATGAGATGGTTAGATATCCTAACCGACTGAATGGACATGCGTTTGAGCAAACTCCGGGAGACGGGGAAGGACAGGGCAGCCTGGCGTGCTACAGTCCATGGGGTCACAAAGAGTTAGACGTGACTTAGCAACTGGACAGCAACAACAGCAACTATTTCATATGGAATAGTTCTGTGAGTCAGAATCAAGCAACCGAGAACTGAAATGAAGACTGTACTTTTTTGATGGCTTTCTCAAGGTCTTGGCTACTACCTTGAGTCATTTTTTCCCCCCTTCTTCTCCACTGAACTGCACATGTTAGTTTGTACAGAGACTACTGCTCAGATATTTTTAAACAAAGTTGTCGCATCACTATGCAACTCTTTCATCCAAAAGAATTTCCTAAAATTAAGCACCGAAATATGCAAGGATAAACAGAGCAGTATGTCACAGGTCCAAACAGAGGCTGAGCATACCTGTGTCTGTGTTCAGTGTTACACATTAAAAAAAATTACACACTGACGCATGGTCCACAGGCCTCTAAGGATTTCAAAACCATGCTACATGAATAAGAGCAAGAAACGCAAGTGTGCTTTATCTGCAGGGGGGAAAAAGCCTCGTGTTTGAAACTGATGGCGTCTAAGAGCCATCTTAAAATACCTGAAGGCTACTGTATTTGATTGAACTCAGAGGTGCTCTATGTTGCCCAGAATTGGGACTAACAGGAAGCAGCAATAACGCAGATCTCTAAAAAGTAAAATGAAAATAGTTATAAAGTAAATAAATAAATAACGCAGATCTCTGAGCCTGCCTGCTCAAGATTCGACTCCTACAGCAGACCTGTAATCAACTGCACGATATCAGAAATACTATGTGATAGTCTCAGCCATCAATCACTTTAGCTGAAACGTAAGGTGAGGGTGCTAACCTGGCTCATTTTGAAGGTAATCTTCGAATACAGACATGAGCTGCCAGCACATTCTGGATCGACTTCTTAGCATCAGAGCATCCTGAACACGGGACATGCTAGCTCACAGAGGTCAGAGGTCGTGAGTGCCAGCACTAGCTCACAGCAGCACGATCCTCCGCTCTGCATAAAGGCAACAGCGCAACAGACAGCAAGCTATTTTAAGTAAAAGCCAAATGTCGACAAGCTGGTGCTCTTATAAAAACAATTTTAAAAGATAAGATGGACGGTTATTGTACTTTTTATGTTGCCATTGACTGAGTCAATTATAATAATGTAATTCTAGAAAAAATTCCTTAATCATATTTCTAGCTCATCTCTACTGAATATTGCATTTTCTTTTGTTTCTAGCTATATTAAATATTATCTGATCCTTTGAACCTATTTAATGTTTCTTACAGAAGAACCTTTTAACTTTCTTGTCTGAACAATTTTATATATACTAACCAACAATATTATTTAATCCTTAATGGAACAGGTTCCCCTGAGGTATATGGTGAAAGTGAGTGTTTATAAAACTCAAATTAACTTCTCCAAACAAAGTAAAATTATTAAGTACAGCTACAGTTTTCTAAATTTCAGATTTCAGTTAATTAAAAACAGGCATACACAGCCAACACGAGGCCAGGCAATAACCTCAGGGAGTATGTAGTCAACTTTCCATGCAAAGTACACAATATTTTAAAAGTGCTCAGGGCAGAAACATAGTAAATTAAGTCTGGAAAATAAACATGAAGAGAGCAAGGGTAGGAGATGCCATGGAATACAGCAGGCCAGGCATGGGAAGGGGACGATGTCTGTAGATGCATGTTTCTAAATGCACTCCAAGGTCATACAAAAACACACTTGTGGGTTATCCATTGCTCTTCTCCAGGGGAGATTTTTTTTAAAAAATGCCTTCCCTAATTCTACATCTGTCTGAAAATCCAAGGGTATCTGGTGTAGCTCGCTCTAACCTCAGATGTTACACTGAACACATTTGGAACATTCTCCACCTATGCCATAGCTTACCTCTTGAGCAGAGACCACTTTGATCCCAGTTCCTGAAAATTCCGATGCACACTTCAAAGTTGCCTAACATTTTTTTTCTCTTACTGCAGCAATCTAAATTACCTTAGATGTACATTTAAGTCGGAAACACCTTTAAAGGGCACCTACATACTTATTTTGAAAACACAAAATTTTTCCCAATTCAGGACTAAGTTAATGTGAATATTTTTGGATGAGGCATAAAAATATCTGAATTTAAAAAAAAATCAAGAAATCACTTAGGGAATCTAAGTAGGCACCGACATGTCTCTTGGTTGTTCCAATACAGCAAAATAAAGTTAGATCTGTGCTCATATTTAAAATAAGCTACAAAGTCGGTACTTTCCATCTCACTTCTTAGGTGACATTTACCTTCTTCAAAAGAGACGTTATGAAAAACTGTTTCTTCACTAAAGAAGAACACAATTTTATAGGACCGCCAGTCCCCTGAATCACAATGAAACAACAAGCCTATGTTCTTATCTACACTTTGAACATAAAGCCGTGTTCAACATTGGTAAATGTTTTTATTTTGAAGCTACTGATGGTGTATGGAAGAGTTCATGTAATGAAAATAACTTAAAATGCTCATTTCACCACTATTTTATAGTATGTTTGAAATTTTCAGTGCAATGCTTTACCACCTTCCACCCTAGACCTTCTATACATGTAGAGGTACCGCCTACATTTTTTTGCACTCAACAAAACTATAGCCTTCTGTCTTTCACAGAAAGTACAAAATATTTTAAAAGTGCTCAGGGCAGAAACATAGTAAATTAAGTCTGGAAAATAAACATGACGAGAGCAAGGGTAGGAGATGCCATGGAATACAGCAGGCCAGGCATGGGAAGGGGCGATGTCTGTAGATGCATGTTTCTAAATGCACTCCAAGGTCATACAAAAACACACTTGTGGGTTATCCATTGCTCTTCTCCAGGGGAGATTTTTTTTAAAAAATGCCTTCCCTAATTCTACATCTGTCTGAAAATCCAAGGGTATCTGGTGTAGCTCGCTCTAACCTCAGATGTTACACTGAACACATTTGGAACATTCTCCACCTATGCCATAGCTTACCTCTTGAGCAGAGACCACTTTGATCCCAGTTCCTGAAAATTCCGATGCACACTTCAAAGTTGCCTAACATTTTTTTTCTCTTACTGCAGCAATCTAAATTACCTTAGATGTACATTTAAGTCGGAAACACCTTTAAAGGGCACCTACATACTTATTTTGAAAACACAAAATTTTTCCCAATTCAGGACTAAGTTAATGTGAATATTTTTGGATGAGGCATAAAAATATCTGAATTTAAAAAAAAATCAAGAAATCACTTAGGGAATCTAAGTAGGCACCGACATGTCTCTTGGTTGTTCCAATACAGCAAAATAAAGTTAGATCTGTGCTCATATTTAAAATAAGCTACAAAGTCGGTACTTTCCATCTCACTTCTTAGGTGACATTTACCTTCTTCAAAAGAGACGTTATAAAAAACTGTTTCTTCACTAAAGAAGAACACAATTTTATAGGACCGCCAGTCCCCTGAATCACAATGAAACAACAAGCCTATGTTCTTATCTACACTTTGAACATAAAGCCGTGTTCAACATTGGTAAATGTTTTTATTTTGAAGCTACTGATGGTGTATGGAAGAGTTCATGTAATGAAAATAACTTAAAATGCTCATTTCACCACTATTTTATAGTATGTTTGAAATTTTCAGTGCAATGCTTTACCACCTTCCACCCTAGACCTTCTATACATGTAGAGGTACCGCCCCTACATTTTTTTTGCACTCAACAAAACTATAGCCTTCTGTCTTTCACAGAAATACCTTATGTCTGTAAATTGTCTAGTATCTTAAAACAAAATTTTATCCACAGTATCTTTACTCTGTTCCCAACTTACCAGACTAATAAGGCCAAGAATTTTAGCTCCTCTCTCATCCCCTATATACAGTAGTTATTCTAAATCATCATTTCCTTTTATAATTCTCATTTTTTCATAGTATAGCTTCTTTAGAGAGTCAAATTATGTCATTTTAATCCACAAGCTGCCATTAACTAAACTTTTTATTTCTTGCCTAGGATCCCCATCGTAAAGTTTTTTTCTAATTTTAGGAGTCTGCTTCTTGAAAATTTTCAAACTGAAAGGGAAATCTCCTCTTGCTTCTAGCAGACTCTATGAAAGAGATAAGTTGCTCCAAAGCTCTGATTAAGTTTACTTTCGGTAGATCATGAAAACCAAATTTTATTCTTTTCCTTTTCCATGTTCTCTTGATAAGGTTAAAAGCAAGAGACTCTGGAAGTCAAGATTTTCCCTTCTACTATTACTTGCTCAAGCAGAACATTAAAATGTAAAATATTTTCTTCTCCTATTAACAGCAGCCATTAATTAGTTATTATTCTCCAGTAAGTCTTTGTTCTCAACTATTCTTTCCTGAGTAGAAAAATCTTTTGTATGCAATTCTGTAAGGGTCTATGTTTATCAAGATCTCATTTTAAAAGACTTGAGCACAGTACTTCTGATTATCTGTGATATTAACTCATTAAGAGCTTTAATGATATTGCCCAAAAACTGACAGCAAAAAAGTCCATTTAAAAGCTAAAGCGTACTTTCCATCTCACTTCTAGGTGACATTTACCTTCTTCAAAAGAGACGTTATGAAAAACTGTTTCTTCACTAAAGAAGAACACAATTTTATAGGACCGCCAGTCCCCTGAATCACAATGAAACAACAAGCCTATGTTCTTATCTACACTTTGAACATAAAGCCGTGTTCAACATTGGTAAATGTTTTTATTTTGAAGCTACTGATGGTGTATGGAAGAGTTCATGTAATGAAAATAACTTAAAATGCTCATTTCACCACTATTTTATAGTATGTTTGAAATTTTCAGTGCAATGCTTTACCACCTTCCACCCTAGACCTTCTATACATGTAGAGGTACCGCCTCTACATTTTTTTTGCACTCAACAAAACTATAGCCTTCTGTCTTTCACAGAAATACCTTATGTCTGTAAATTGTCTAGTATCTTAAAACAAAATTTTATCCACAGTATCTTTACTCTGTTCCCAACTTACCAGACTAATAAGGCCAAGAATTTTAGCTCCTCTCTCATCCCCTATATACAGTAGTTATTCTAAATCATCATTTCCTTTTATAATTCTCATTTTTTCATAGTATAGCTTCTTTAGAGAGTCAAATTATGTCATTTTAATCCACAAGCTGCCATTAACTAAACTTTTTATTTCTTGCCTAGGATCCCCATCGTAAAGTTTTTTTCTAATTTTAGGAGTCTGCTTCTTGAAAATTTTCAAACTGAAAGGGAAATCTCCTCTTGCTTCTAGCAGACTCTATGAAAGAGATAAGTTGCTCCAAAGCTCTGATTAAGTTTACTTTCGGTAGATCATGAAAACCAAATTTTATTCTTTTCCTTTTCCATGTTCTCTTGATAAGGTTAAAAGCAAGAGACTCTGGAAGTCAAGATTTTCCCTTCTACTATTACTTGCTCAAGCAGAACATTAAAATGTAAAATATTTTCTTCTCCTATTAACAGCAGCCATTAATTAGTTATTATTCTCCAGTAAGTCTTTGTTCTCAACTATTCTTTCCCTGAGTAGAAAAAATCTTTTGTATGCAATTCTGTAAGGGTCTATGTTTATCAAGATCTCATTTTAAAAGACTTGAGCACAGTACTTCTGATTATCTGTGATATTAACTCATTAAGAGCTTTAATGATTTGCAAAACTGACATACAAAAATGGCATCTAAAAAATTCCAATTCTGGAAACAAAGCTAAGATGAAACTAATCAGTAAAGTGCAAAAACAAAACTAAATAGAGATCACCTACTTCTCATTATTTTGGCACTGGGTGACCCAATGAAAAGTCATTTTAATTTGACAGTTTAAAAAAATTTTTTCTCAAGAAAGGTTAACACATACAAAGATAGGATATATGCTCAGAGATACTGAGAGTAAGACACATAAAATTAAAATACACTTAAAAATACTGTTGTAAGTTTCCATTTTCTACTCCTGAAAGAAAAATAAGCCATTTATCAGTAAGTGCATTTTTTTCATGGAGAAAATATTTATTAGTTTTTCAAATGATCACATAAATACAATTATTACACAATTAGTCATTCTAGAAAAAATAGCTTATATTAATATTCATAAACACTGAAAAATATAGGATTGCATATTGTGACATGAAATATTTAAAAATATGAAAGAAAAATGTACCAAAAGTTTAAACAAATCAGTTCACATTAATATACATAAACTTTCACTTTTAAATAGCTTTTAGTGGCATGAGATGAATAGAAATGCACTTACATTTCATTTGCACACTTTAAGGAACAAAGCTAAAATTTAATCAAAGCATGAGATTAATGGGATTAAGAGATTAAATCACTTTTCAAAATTGAAACCAAAGCCCATAAACTGGCCTTCAGTTCCCGAGTTCCTTCCAAAATGCTGAGTAGTTGTTTTTTTAATTTATATGTGTTGGTAAAAGACTTATCTTTTTAACTTTTAACAAAAGCAAATCAAGAGTGAAAAAACTATAATTGTTAATGGGAATCTAGATTTGCTCTCTAAAGAAATTTTAGCTTAAACTGACCTTTGATACTTACTTTTAAGTACTATACATATAAAAAATTATTTATAATTAATGAAGGGAAAACAGGGTCTCACAGAGAGCCAAGAAACACGAAAAAGGCCAGGTAATAACCTAGCAAGTGTGGTTTCTGAAACCTTCTGGACTCCTAAAATATTTAGATGCTTCCATAGTATCATCTCTAGAATATCTAAAATTTAAACCAAATAAACTGGCAGCATCACATAACTTTTAAAATTTTTTTAGTAGCTTTTGACTGACCAGTTCAATAGATGCCAAAAAGAGAAAACATTTTGATTGCTTACTTCCATAAATTCATCAAATCAATAGCTGGGATAACTATCTCATGGCACTTGATCCACACACAGAGGCTTGTTCTACTATTACTTGCCTTTGCTCTGTAAATACCTCTCTGTTTCACGATGATTCAACCTGAGAATGCCTGCAAATACAGAATAATCCCTCAAGTTTAACAGGTATTTGCTACTTTGAAAGACTGAACTCAAAAGATGCCTCTACTCCTAATACTGGAATCTTTGATTTGATAAAAATAAGGCTCAAAATTAGAAAGAGATAAACCAAAAAAGTGCATCCTAATATTAAAAGTAAGTTGGGAAGCATTAAGAAATTCACCCTTTTCTTCCTAGTTCCTTTCAGTATTGGGCAACGAAAGACCGTTTCATTAAGTTTTCTGGGTCTCCGAGATGACTAAAAACTAAAAGGTCTGCCTGCTTCATGAAGGTGATTTTCAATCCCACAAATCTTTTTAAGTGCAACAGATACAGAGAGCTGCTTTTTTTAAAGATTTTTAAAGAAAGGCGTCTCTCATGCTTCCTCTATTTCAGTCTTCTGAATAGAAAGGAATAGTTTCATGGCCATGTAAAATTCCAATCTGAAAAAATTAGGTAATTATTTGAGCCTTTCCGTTTCCAGACCAAGAGTACACCAGAGCAAATCTTAAAAGTTTATCAGTGACAAGATCGGGTGGCTCTCTCATCCTTGCATCTTCTAGACATAGCGCGTGGCTCCGTTCACCACTGCCTTCCAAACTGCAGCTGCTGAGTGGGACACATACCATCCAGGAAGGCTCTGCCAGAGGAGCTCCTTTGGCTGAAGGAAGATGTCTACCGGTTGAAAGAAATCTGGGCAATTAGAGAACAAATAAACCGGTCTCCCATTATCAAGATACCTGGAGTCACAGAAGGAATCCACCACGGAAACAATGAACACTTGCCAAAGGCACCAAAGTTCACGTTCAACCCACTGTAGATGATAAGAACTTCCTGGAATCAAATCCTACCCTTGGCATCAAAGAGACTAAGAGAAAACCATCTTAATGCCATGGGGTGGCTCTGGGACAAGGTTCTTTTTGCCACCAATAACATTATTGCTAGGGGACTGGGAAACTACTTGTGCGCATATTTAACCCAGCTTTCAAGGATATTACATCCTGAAACTTACATGCATTCGTTATGCATCGTATTAAAGAATGAAGCCTGGATTTAACAGTCAAACCATAAGGGTACTATCATTGCATCTTGTTAAAGATCTACTTGATATGAAGTCCTACTGAAGTTCAAGGTAGGAAAAAAGACCAAAAAGTTCTCACTAACAGGGTGGGATAACACCTGGACATCTGATGGTATAAATTAGGAGAATTCAGATGTCCAGTTTGCCCAAAGACAAAATACAGAAACTGCTCAAATACTGGAATATGCAAGAGCTCTGAGAAGTACACTAGTACCAGCAAAGGTTCAACATGGGCAAATGTTTCCTTTTAAAAATGCCTGCGACTACACAGGCACTCACCACATCGGTGCCCCCACACCCTCCACTGCTTTCATTATCTGGAGAGAAAATTAAATAAATCTTTGGTCTCTTTTCTGAAAGGGCACTTGTTAGCATTCTTAGAAAAACAAACGGACTGCAGCCCCACTTGGTTCCTCTATGAACCCAGGGAGTAAACAACAGAAATAAAATGGGCAATGGAAGGACACTCCAGTCTATAAATAAACCCAAGTAAATAATGGAAAGCACCCACTTGTTTATTATCCTTTCCCAACTCTCTCCAGAAGCTGGATAGTCTGCCTCCAAGGGTTCAGTGGAGAAAGTGGACCCCTGACGTCAAAACACTCTCCGTGGTCTTGGCTGTATCTGTGGTTCTAGGATCGCTCCTTGCACCTCTGGTAGGAGAGAAGCACTGAAATAGAGAGCTGAATATGGATTGAAGAAAAAATTCTTATTAAGAAATTAACATTCTCTGGTCATTTGCGCTTGTAATGACTTAGCCTCAGGATAAAAAGGTGCTACCTCTGGGCACACGTCCTTTAGTGCCTTCCTCTCAAATCTGAATTTCAGGAATCTTTCACCACGAATGATTAATTCCTCAGGAAATATTCAGACGGGACTTAGCTCTGTCTAAGCCATAACACAGTGTGTGACAAACCACTCAACCCTACTCTGTAAGACTAAGAACTCTATGGGGTGGCTCTGGGACAAGGTTCTTTTTGCCACCAATAACATTATTGCTAGGGGACTGGGAAACTACTTGTGCGCATATTTAACCCAGCTTTCAAGGATATTACATCCTGAAACTTACATGCATTCGTTATGCATCGTATTAAAGAATGAAGCCTGGATTTAACAGTCAAACCATAAGGGTACTATCATTGCATCTTGTTAAAGATCTACTTGATATGAAGTCCTACTGAAGTTCAAGGTAGGAAAAAAGACCAAAAAGTTCTCACTAACAGGGTGGGATAACACCTGGACATCTGATGGTATAAATTAGGAGAATTCAGATGTCCAGTTTGCCCAAAGACAAAATACAGAAACTGCTCAAATACTGGAATATGCAAGAGCTCTGAGAAGTACACTAGTACCAGCAAAGGTTCAACATGGGCAAATGTTTCCTTTTAAAATGCCTGCGACTACACAGGCACTCACCACATCGGTGCCCCCACACCCTCCACTGCTTTCATTATCTGGAGAGAAAATTAAATAAATCTTTGGTCTCTTTTCTGAAAGGGCACTTGTTAGCATTCTTAGAAAAACAAACGGACTGCAGCCCCACTTGGTTCCTCTATGAACCCAGGGAGTAAACAACAGAAATAAAATGGGCAATGGAAGGACACTCCAGTCTATAAATAAACCCAAGTAAATAATGGAAAGCACCCACTTGTTTATTATCCTTTCCCAACTCTCTCCAGAAGCTGGATAGTCTGCCTCCAAGGGTTCAGTGGAGAAAGTGGACCCCTGACGTCAAAAGCTCTCCGTGGTCTTGGCTGTATCTGTGGTTCTAGGATCGCTCCTTGCACCTCTGGTAGGAGAGAAGCACTGAAATAGAGAGCTGAATATGGATTGAAGAAAAAATTCTTATTAAGAAATTAACATTCTCTGGTCATTTGCGCTTGTAATGACTTAGCCTCAGGATAAAAAGGTGCTACCTCTGGGCACACGTCCTTTAGTGCCTTCCTCTCAAATCTGAATTTCAGGAATCTTTCACCACGAATGATTAATTCCTCAGGAAATATTCAGACGGGACTTAGCTCTGTCTAAGCCATAACACAGTGTGTGACAAACCACTCAACTCCAAGTGGAAGACCAAATAGAAAAATGATAAAATTAGGACTGGTGAACAAGACCATAACTGTCTTAAAGGGACAGGGACCTCAGATATATCAAAGGAGGAGTCCCAATTAATTCTTCTGTCAAAGTGAAGAAGATGGACTGAAAGGTAGAAATAGAATAATGAAGCATATTAATAGGAATACCACTAAACCTTGCGAATTGTCTAAAGAAGCCAAATTTGTTCTCAGTTTAAGTCTTCAGTAATTTAAAGAATTAATCAGACGACAGTCCCATATTATAGCAATATAAAAGCAAACCTGAATTTTATCAAGCTAGGACTACTGTCACCAAAAAAGATTTATGTTCAAGCACTCAAATCTTTGAAAGGGGAAGGGCAGAATAGTGGATATAGCAATACAGACTAAAATCTTTTTCAAACGTATGATCATTTGGTTTGGGGTCAAGAAGGACCAGGAAATAATCATTAATAGCTATAATGCAGAAATTAAAGCACTAAGATATATACAAATAACAGATGATGATAAAGATACTGGAAAACAGTTTGCTTTCTTATAAAAAATAAGGTGAATAAGAGAAGAAAGGTCAAAGCACATAGTATTTGATCAAGGAAAAGCTGAGAAGAGAGTAAGACAGGCAGATACATACTTAAAGGGACTGCAGAGTAAATTTTAACAGTGGAAAACAGATCTGCATAGTAAACAGAGTTTTTAATCTAAATGCCCCCATAGTATGTCTGCCTCAAGGGTGGAGAAAGTGGACCCCTGACGTCAAAAGCTCTCCGTGGTCTTGGCTGTATCTGTGGTTCTAGGATCGCTCCTTGCACCTCTGGTAGGAGAGAAGCACTGAAATAGAGAGCTGAATATGGATTGAAGAAAAAATTCTTATTAAGAAATTAACATTCTCTGGTCATTTGCGCTTGTAATGACTTAGCCTCAGGATAAAAAGGTGCTACCTCTGGGCACACGTCCTTTAGTGCCTTCCTCTCAAATCTGAATTTCAGGAATCTTTCACCACGAATGATTAATTCCTCAGGAAATATTCAGACGGGACTTAGCTCTGTCTAAGCCATAACACAGTGTGTGACAAACCACTCAACTCCAAGTGGAAGACCAAATAGAAAAATGATAAAATTAGGACTGGTGAACAAGACCATAACTGTCTTAAAGGGACAGGGACCTCAGATATATCAAAGGAGGAGTCCCAATTAATTCTTCTGTCAAAGTGAAGAAGATGGACTGAAAGGTAGAAATAGAATAATGAAGCATATTAATAGGAATACCACTAAACCTTGCGAATTGTCTAAAGAAGCCAAATTTGTTCTCAGTTTAAGTCTTCAGTAATTTAAAGAATTAATCAGACGACAGTCCCATATTATAGCAATATAAAAGCAAACCTGAATTTTATCAAGCTAGGACTACTGTCACCAAAAAAGATTTATGTTCAAGCACTCAAATCTTTGAAAGGGGAAGGGCAGAATAGTGGATATAGCAATACAGACTAAAATCTTTTTCAAACGTATGATCATTTGGTTTGGGGTCAAGAAGGACCAGGAAATAATCATTAATAGCTATAATGCAGAAATTAAAGCACTAAGATATATACAAATAACAGATGATGATAAAGATACTGGAAAACAGTTTGCTTTCTTATAAAAAATAAGGTGAATAAGAGAAGAAAGGTCAAAGCACATAGTATTTGATCAAGGAAAAGCTGAGAAGAGAGTAAGACAGGCAGATACATACTTAAAGGGACTGCAGAGTAAATTTTAACAGTGGAAAACAGATCTGCTATATGCTATACTTTGCGGTACAGAGTAATACATCCCTATAAAATTTCATTTTATTCTAAATAGAAAGGTGCTGCACATTCCAGCTATAGGGAACACAAGCAGTCACACTGTCTGACTCCAGGGATGTGCTGTATTTGGGGATAAATTAAGGAAAAAACTACTATCAAATCATTGCTCTCTCTCACACCAGCTGGTCATCACAAGGGTGCCTTACCTGTTAGTGGAACGAGGGCTGCGCTGTGCTCTCTTGTTCTCTATCAATCGACCAAAAAAGGTTATAGTCTCAGCACTATATTTAAGAGAAGGTAGCAACCAACCAAAATTAGTTTTAATGCCTTCACTTCCTCCAGGCTCTGCCGGCCAGTTTGGAAATATGCCAACAGCTGAAAAGGAATGGTTATTCCATTACCTAACAGCAGTTAGAATAAAATTTTTTTTAAAGCCTGAAGATGAAGGTATGAACTAATAACCCTTCGGTACCTTAGGAGTATGTTCAATTCCGTACAAGTGAGAAATGAAAACAGTCTAGACTTACAAAATCAATTTAACCATCAAATCTGTAATTTCCAAAATTTAAAGAAAGAAATTTAATGAAAAAAAGAAATCTAAAGGAAGTCAAGGGGCTGAAACTGCCATCTATCCAGAGGTATCAAATCACAACAGTATTTTATGAGCTTACGTGGCAGCTATTTTTCATTTTAAATTTCCAATATTATTCCCAGTGTCTTTGAAACACTATTTTACAATATAATCACATTAGGAGGAACATGAGGGATGAGAGGAGGAGAGGAGCAAAAAAGAGAAGATCTGAATCTCTCAAGAAACACAACCTAAATAGGTATTTTCAAGGGTCAAAAATCATAAATAGATTAGCAAAGTATTCCACAGCTGGCGCTCTTAAGGAGTGGTTCTTTAACAGACGAGAAAGGCTTAAATCTAGTACATGAGAGGTATCCCATTTGTTTTCACTGGACCTGTACAGTGGAAACAGATGTGACAAAAGCTCTTTTTAAAATTATTAGATAATCATCCTCTACCCTTGTCTAATCAATTTCCTTGACAAATCATTCTTTTTTATATCTAATAATATTTCAATATAAATCATGAACATTTAAAGACTCCCAAATGAATGAGATCTAAGTAAAACTTAACTACGTTGATACAGTTTAAAAGATATTCAGAAACTATAAAGATGTGATTTGCCAAATTTCCTAGTTTTCCTTCATTTCATAAATAATAATCAGTAGTAGCAACATATCTGAAAATACAGGTAAAAGGGGAGCATTCCATTATGGAACAAAATTGCTCAGTAATTTAAATTTAGAAGCCTACTTTACTTTGAAAATGAGAAACAACTCCCAAGAAATCATTATTTTGCACAGATTAATAATGGTCTATGTTTGCAATTTCTACTTTAGTAGGAGCTGCTAACCCTTGATTTACCCGGCCCCACAGAATATATGGATTAAAAATGCAACGAGGGCTTCCCTGGTGGTCCAGTGGGTAAGGACACCACCGCCTTGCAGTGCAAGGGGTGGGGTGCCGACTGAATCCCTGGCCTGGGAAGATCCTACGTGCGGCGGAGCGGTCGGACTGATGTGTCCAACTACCAAGCCAGAGCTCAGGAGCGCATGCGTCCAGAGCCAGTGCTCTGTGATGTGAGAGGCCACTGTGATGGGAGGACCACGCGGGCCAAAGAACAAAGATGGATGAAAATAGATAAATGAAAGACCAATAGAAGTGGCCCGCCCCCCAAATGCAACGAACTCAGTTTTTAATAAAATGTCCTTAAATTAAGTTATAAGGTAAGCTAAGTCAGAGAGTTGGCTGGAGAAATAGATTAATTTATGAATTCCTCCCAAATCAGATTACTTTCAAGATATCGCTTCTGTATTTTGCTTTAAGTATGCCAAAACTTGTGGATTCAATATATTCATACTTTTGAACTAAACAGATTTCCTTACAGAGAAATTATTTTGAATCTCTGTGAGAACTGTACCTCTTCTTGCTTCAGGAGTTAATAATTTATGCAGACTGTCGATGTGATAATCTATCACTTAATACAGAAAAACGTGAAGGCACCTTCAAAATGAGATCATTATTCAAACAAGAAATAATAGCCTTTGCATGACTACTACTGACTGAGGCTCACAAGAAAGACATAATAGGATGCAATCTAATTCTGTTTTAATAGACAGCATTCTTCCATGTGATGTTTCAAAAGAGAAAAAAGAAATTACTCTGGAATTTGCAGTTCAACCACTAAAGAAATTCCAGACCAAAGCTAGCAAAATCAGCAATGCTGAAATGCCACCAAAGAACTTCAAACAAGGAGGAAGAAGGTCTATTCATCTACCCTTTTAACATTTTCCATTAATACTTAAAGTTTAAAGATTCTTCCTGAAAATCAACTTACATTCAAATCAGAAACAATCTAAGTATTTTATATATAAATACCACTCTAAGAAATGCTCTTGAAATGTAAAAACTAGACTATTTGCAATATCTGTTCTCAATACTAAATTACTAAATAAGCATATACTGTTTATTAGGTTTAAGCATTTCTATTATCAATGAAAAGAGCAAAAGCCTCACCTCATCATTTTTAAGCAATGAAATAGAAGGTAACCCATTTCTACAAAGACTATGATTTCTATTTACTTGTGTTACAGAAGACTAATCCGAAGTCAAACTTACTAAATAATAAATTTACTGATTATTCATAAAACATTTCACTACTCTAAACTGGGAGCATGACACAGTAGTACCTTCTTATTTACCTTTTATCACTTATTCTTACTAGTTCTAAGGCACTTCTACAAAGAATATTAATTTCCCACAAATCCCTTCAAATGTCCACATCAGGCCCAACTGGCATTAAGAAGAAAATGTAAGAACATCCTTAAGAGAAGCAGTCTTGAGGCTCTAGCCTCTAGACTACGCACTGAGTTAAATAAATTCAATAAACCTTCTACAAATGAATGAAGTCTACTGGGCAAGAAAGAAAAAATAATGAGAGCTTTGTCAAGCAGCTGATGTCTAAAGTTAAACACTCTTTTCCTAAAGGAAATAAAAATCACCCAAAGTACTGGCTTCATGAATTGTCTTTTTTCTTGGGGGGGAGGGGGCACGGTGTTCATTGGTAACTAACATTAATTTCTACACATGATTAGCTGAAACGTCAATGGTATTATCCTGAGGTGACACAAAATCTAGCTAAATCACAACATCCAGTATACATTTTCGAATGTTCTTTTCCAGACCAAAACTTAGTAAGAAAACAAACCATACATTGCCAGAACATCCCCATTTCAATTCTCAATGTTAAAAAGTGAGAGATGTTGTCAAAAAAGCAAACAGACAAACCTCACCTAGCTTCCTTAGAATTAGTTAGCTATGGTACTGTATTGACTCCGGGGGGGAACGTTACATCTCCCATCCAAGTATTAACGAGGCCCGGCTCTGCTTAGCTTCCAAGAAAGCTGATATCTAAACCACAACCCTGCCATATACTGTCAAATGGGATACACCTTATAAACACTCAAATAAGGAAGAAAGCCTGGAACTTTAAGGAACATAAGAGCATGGAAAGCAATAACTAACAGACAAGAAAGTAACAATGAGGGTGAAAAACCCCGTTAGACTATTCTAAGAAATCTAAGCAAATTCCAAAATTTATCAATATATTTTCTTTTCTTCCTTTTGGAAAAGATACTATCCCCAAAACTGGGGTTCAAGTTACTCTACTAGATTTAAATGTTAAGTATTTGTTAAGAGAGAGAAAAGAAATAGTTAATCCAACTCTGTCTTCATGTTCCACTGACTATAAGATGAGGAAGTAAAAAAGGTGAAAAAGAAAAGAATACGTGCAATACATTCCTAGAGTAGTTACTGCACTATAGAATAAAAGATAAAAGGCAATCCTAAACATACGTATCAACTATAAAATATAAAGTCAAATTCAGAGTCAAGTTGCCTTTAAAAAGGAACTTCAGGGTCACGACAATTAAACACTAAAACATTTAAATTTACCACTGTCTCCTTTAAATGTAAAAGGCTTCTATTACTTCAAAATAAGAAACCCTTTTACTGAAAGTAATTTCGTGTTATAATTAACGGAAGTTTGATGAGAAACAGTATTTACACAGTCTTAAAATATCTCCCCATAAGACACTTTATTTACAAAGGGATAAAGTAAATTAATCGTGTAGAAACCAGGCAGACACTTCCTTAACGAAATCATTTTTTATCACCATCAGTAAGGGACAAATCGGTATCATGTACCTCTTGATATAACATACTGATAAGGACATAACATCACTTCAGCAGAATCTTTTCCAAAAATGTATAATTCTCAATCTGATCAGAAAAGAACATCAGACACACAAGTGAAAGAATGGTCTAACAAGCCAAGTACTCTTCTCAGGAATGTCAAGGTTATAAAAGGCAAAGAGAATGAAGAACCAGCCCAGACTGGAGGAGACTAGAGACATGACAATTAAATACACTGTGAAATTCTAGGTAGGGTGCTGAACCAAGAAAAGGTCATTTAATGGACAATGCTCAAAATGCAAATAAACTTACAGAGCGGTTGGTATAAATATTAATTTTTGACTTTTCTATTTGTTCTGCAAATACTAGCAAAAGCTGGATGAAGGTATATGGAAACTGTGTTCTATTTCTGCAACCTTTCGTAGGCCTAAATTTGTTTAAAATAAAATTTAAAATATAAAATAAAACCAAAGGTTCTGAATAATTTGGCACACCTCAATAGGATGTCCATTGAGAAGAAATATAAATTTATGTGGTTTTGGGTTTTTTTTTGCCACTTCTATTGATCTTTCACTCATTTATCTTTGTTCTTTGGCCCATGTGGGCCTCCCAGCACAGTGGCCTCTCTAGTTGCAGAGCACCGGCTCTGGGCGCATGCGCTCCAGAGCTCCGGCTTGGTAATTGGACACATCGGTCCATTCCAGGCCAGGGATCGAACTGGCGCCCCTTGCACTGCAAGGCGGTGGTGTCCTTACCCACTGGACCACCAGGGAAGCCCAAATCTACATTTTTTATTGACATGAAATGCACTCCAATCTTTCTATAAAAACTAACTCAAATAGAAATGACAGCGTTATATTCTGTATAAACATCAGAAAAGTAATCAGATGGTGACGGTCTTGCTTATGTTTTTTGATTTTTGATAAAGAGTTCTCTAGAGAACTCTGATTTTGGGTTTTTTTTTTTGATTAACAGTTTAAAATATCTCCCCATAAGACACTTTATTTACAAAGGGATAAAGTAAATTAATCGTGTAGAAACCAGGCAGACACTTCCTTAACGAAATCATTTTTTATCACCATCAGTAAGGGACAAATCGGTATCATGTACCTCTTGATATAACATACTGATAAGGACATAACATCACTTCAGCAGAATCTTTTCCAAAAATGTATAATTCTCAATCTGATCAGAAAAGAACATCAGACACACAAGTGAAAGAATGGTCTAACAAGCCAAGTACTCTTCTCAGGAATGTCAAGGTTATAAAAGGCAAAGAGAATGAAGAACCAGCCCAGACTGGAGGAGACTAGAGACATGACAATTAAATACACTGTGAAATTCTAGGTAGGGTGCTGAACCAAGAAAAGGTCATTTAATGGACAATGCTCAAAATGCAAATAAACTTACAGAGCGGTTGGTATAAATATTAATTTTTGACTTTTCTATTTGTTCTGCAAATACTAGCAAAAGCTGGATGAAGGTATATGGAAACTGTGTTCTATTTCTGCAACTTTTCGTAGGCCTAAATTTGTTTAAAATAAAATTTAAAATATAAAATAAAACCAAAGGTTCTGAATAATTTGGCACACCTCAATAGGATGTCCATTGAGAAGAAATATAAATTTATGTGGTTTTGGGTTTTTTTTTGCCACTTCTATTGATCTTTCACTCATTTATCTTTGTTCTTTGGCCCATGTGGGCCTCCCAGCACAGTGGCCTCTCTAGTTGCAGAGCACCGGCTCTGGGCGCATGCGCTCCAGAGCTCCGGCTTGGTAATTGGACACATCGGTCCATTCCAGGCCAGGGATCGAACTGGCGCCCCTTGCACTGCAAGGCGGTGGTGTCCTTACCCACTGGACCACCAGGGAAGCCCAAATCTACATTTTTTATTGACATGAAATGCACTCCAATCTTTCTATAAAAACTAACTCAAATAGAAATGACAGCGTTATATTCTGTATAAACATCAGAAAAGTAATCAGATGGTGACGGTCTTGCTTATGTTTTTTGATTTTTTTGATAAAGAGTTCTCTAGAGAACTCTGATTTGTAAGGAATCAGAGACTTAAAAAATAAAAACCTTCTTTTCTACAGAGAAGCTGAATTATATTTATGTTAAACTAGCATGGAAATTAACTTTAGACTAAAGCAAGCATATAAGAGGAATTGGCTAAAACACAAAAACTCTTCAGATTTTAAATTACCATGTGTGAATTTTTATCCTTGCATAATAAAAAATGTAAAGAATAAAAATTTCTGCTCGTTTTCTTAAAAAACTTCCATAAGAAAGTATAGTGCCATAAATATTACTAACTTTTATTTTTTACTAAAAATCAAATATTAAAACTCAGATAATAGACCTTCACTTATGAAACTAGTTACAAGTATATATTCATAACTCATTTTTTAACATTGAAGAGAGCTTATTATATGACAATATATTACACACTTTATGTATATGGCCTCACTCAACCTCACAACAACTCAATGACATACAGTATAATCATCACCATTTTACTGAGAACAAACTACGGCACAAAGCAGTAAAGTCACTCATCTAAGATCTCACACGTAGTAATAAGCTGTAGAGCAGAAAACAGAAAAGCAGTCTGTCTCCAAGATCCTGACTTTTAACTAATTTTATACTTTTCAAAATCATGTTATTCTAACAGTACTTGTTCCTAAAATATTTAGTATGGGATAAAATGCTAGAATAAACATTTCAAGCAGAATCCTGAAAATTTCTCCTTCTTCTTGCTTTGTCATTTCTACCAACCCAGAAAGAGTCTGGGCCTAAAAGATCTTTCACTCATTTATCTTTGTTCTTTGGCCCATGTGGGCCTCCCAGCACAGTGGCCTCTCTAGTTGCAGAGCACCGGCTCTGGGCGCATGCGCTCAGAGCTCCGGCTTGGTAATTGGACACATCGGTCCATTCCAGGCCAGGGATCGAACCGGCGCCCCTTGCACTGCAAGGCGGTGGTGTCCTTACCCACTGGACCACCAGGGAAGCCCAAATCTACATTTTTTATTGACATGAAATGCACTCCAATCTTTCTATAAAAACTAACTCAAATAGAAATGACAGCGTTATATTCTGTATAAACATCAGAAAAGTAATCAGATGGTGACGGTCTTGCTTATGTTTTTTGATTTTTTTGATAAAGAGTTCTCTAGAGAACTCTGATTTGTAAGGAATCAGAGACTTAAAAAATAAAAACCTTCTTTTCTACAGAGAAGCTGAATTATATTTATGTTAAACTAGCATGGAAATTAACTTTAGACTAAAGCAAGCATATAAGAGGAATTGGCTAAAACACAAAAACTCTTCAGATTTTAAATTACCATGTGTGAATTTTTATCCTTGCATAATAAAAAATGTAAAGAATAAAAATTTCTGCTCGTTTTCTTAAAAAACTTCCATAAGAAAGTATAGTGCCATAAATATTACTAACTTTTATTTTTTACTAAAAATCAAATATTAAAACTCAGATAATAGACCTTCACTTATGAAACTAGTTACAAGTATATATTCATAACTCATTTTTTAACATTGAAGAGAGCTTATTATATGACAATATATTACACACTTTATGTATATGGCCTCACTCAACCTCACAACAACTCAATGACATACAGTATAATCATCACCATTTTACTGAGAACAAACTACGGCACAAAGCAGTAAAGTCACTCATCTAAGATCTCACACGTAGTAATAAGCTGTAGAGCAGAAAACAGAAAAGCAGTCTGTCTCCAAGATCCTGACTTTTAACTAATTTTATACTTTTCAAAATCATGTTATTCTAACAGTACTTGTTCCTAAAATATTTAGTATGGGATAAAATGCTAGAATAAACATTTCAAGCAGAATCCTGAAAATTTCTCCTTCTTCTTGCTTTGTCATTTCTACCAACCCAGAAAGAGTCTGGCAAGGCAAAAAGACTTAAAGTACGGCAAACCTCTGTTATCAGCACCATAAATAATCTAGGAACAGATGTTTCTAGAAACCTGAAAGGTCTGTCTCTAAGTTTTTTGAAACAGTAATCTGAAATTCCTCTCATCGTGAAAGTCTCTCCAGAAAAGCAAGATGCAGAATTTTAATTTCTAGTTTATATGTCACATGTGTCTATTAACCTGCTTAACAAATGTACACAATAGTCTCTTAAATGTATAAAAATCTCAGAGAGTTCAATGAGTTTCATTATTTTCATGTACTTTAAACATTATACCTATAATTTAAGTCATCACTTCTGTTATGAGCATAAGAATAATGATCTCGCAATAACCAATTGGATTTTATTCTCTACTAATTCATTCATAGCTCAATTCTGCTACTTAGAGAACAGTCTTTAGTTCGTCAGGGATTATAATATTCTGTGTGGCTGTTGGAGCTGTCCTAAATTTTAATGTATTTTTAAAATTATTTACAGGTGGCTTATACTATATCTGCTCAAATTCTTCTATATATAAAGACAAGGTCAAAGGAAGGTCATTCCCTTCTTCATTCCAAGCGAATCTAACAAAAATCAGTATTAATATACTCATCTCAAAGTGAGCATGATCTGAGAAGCACTTAACAGTTTATACCAGAGCAAGATCCTTTCAAATTCTTTATCAATAAAGTGGGGAAGGTATTTTTAAAATAAGACAGGACAAATATTTAACTACAAATAACACCATTAATCGTGTCTGACCATTGAGCCTGTAGCAACAAGATGAAGTCACAAGGCCAGCACACCCTAAGTATAATCATCACCATTTTACTGAGAACAAACTACGGCACAAAGCAGTAAAGTCACTCATCTAAGATCTCACACGTAGTAATAAGCTGTAGAGCAGAAAACAGAAAAGCAGTCTGTCTCCAAGATCCTGACTTTTAACTAATTTTATACTTTTCAAAATCATGTTATTCTAACAGTACTTGTTCCTAAAATATTTAGTATGGGATAAAATGCTAGAATAAACATTTCAAGCAGAATCCTGAAAATTTCTCCTTCTTCTTGCTTTGTCATTTCTACCAACCCAGAAAGAGTCTGGCAAGGCAAAAAGACTTAAAGTACGGCAAACCTCTGTTATCAGCACCATAAATAATCTAGGAACAGATGTTTCTACGAAACCTGAAAGGTCTGTCTCTAAGTTTTTTGAAACAGTAATCTGAAATTCCTCTCATCGTGAAAGTCTCTCCAGAAAAGCAAGATGCAGAATTTTAATTTCTAGTTTATATGTCACATGTGTCTATTAACCTGCTTAACAAATGTACACAATAGTCTCTTAAATGTATAAAAATCTCAGAGAGTTCAATGAGTTTCATTATTTTCATGTACTTTAAACATTATACCTATAATTTAAGTCATCACTTCTGTTATGAGCATAAGAATAATGATCTCGCAATAACCAATTGGATTTTATTCTCTACTAATTCATTCATAGCTCAATTCTGCTACTTAGAGAACAGTCTTTAGTTCGTCAGGGATTATAATATTCTGTGTGGCTGTTGGAGCTGTCCTAAATTTTAATGTATTTTTAAAATTATTTACAGGTGGCTTATACTATATCTGCTCAAATTCTTCTATATATAAAGACAAGGTCAAAGGAAGGTCATTCCCTTCTTCATTCCAAGCGAATCTAACAAAAATCAGTATTAATATACTCATCTCAAAGTGAGCATGATCTGAGAAGCACTTAACAGTTTATACCAGAGCAAGATCCTTTCAAATTCTTTATCAATAAAGTGGGGAAGGTATTTTTAAAATAAGACAGGACAAATATTTAACTACAAATAACACCATTAATCGTGTCTGACCATTGAGCCTGTAGCAACAAGATGAAGTCACAAGGCCAGCACACCCTAAGTCTTACCGGATGGCATCCTGGAATTCAGGGGCCCCGTCAGTCAGTAAACCACCAGAAACCAAGAAAGCCCAAGCTTGTCAAATCCATAGTTAATATCTACACAGTAATGAAACTACAAACCAGAAAAATAAAGGATGCCCAACTTGATACGCTATACTAAATTTACATCTTGGGAAAAAACCCTTTAGCCTGCTATTTTATCAACCATTCCCAACTTTGATGGACAATTCTACCTTCCAAACATTTTGTAAACAGGGTTTTATAGTCACGATCCAGGTCTTGGTAAAGCAAAATATTGCCCAAAACAGAAAAAGGTGAAAAGAAGGTATGAAGGGAAAAGAACATCATCATCATCAAGTCAACACCTGAAGAAATATGATTTGATACGAAAGAGATACATGACATTTAGTTAACACTGAATGAGCTAGCCACACAACTTCCTAAACGCCATTACAGATCTTAGATTAAGGCCTTGGAAGCATCACTATGACCCGACCTCAAGTTTTGCATTTAGTCAGTGAGAAAACAACAAATGTGGATATACCTTCTTTAAGAAATGAAATTCTTGTTTACTCCTTCACATTTTAATAAGGCACTCCTTTAAGTTTCATTCAGAATACCAGAGGATAGTATTTCAGTTGGAAAATCTTCCTCCACGCTCCCAAACTTGAATCAAGTCTCTGATCCTAACAAACACAGCTAGTACTTTAAAAATTCTGACTTCCTGTAGTTTTATGGTGGTCTATCTTCAAAGGCATTCCCCAAAGAGTCAGAAATACCTTAGTCTACCAATATATTTTCAGGAACATCTCCAACAGCCATTCTTCTCACCCCTTTGATAGGAAACATTTTTCTCAGAATTTGACTGTATCATTCTTTTTTGAAGTGCATATACTACAAATAAACACCATTAATCAGTTTATACCAGAGCAAGATCCTTTCAAATTCTTTATCAATAAAGTGGGGAAGGTATTTTTAAAATAAGACAGGACAAATATTTAACTACAAATAACACCATTAATCGTGTCTGACCATTGAGCCTGTAGCAACAAGATGAAGTCACAAGGCCAGCACACCCTAAGTCTTACCGGATGGCATCCTGGAATTCAGGGGCCCCGTCAGTCAGTAAACCACCAGAAACCAAGAAAGCCCAAGCTTGTCAAATCCATAGTTAATATCTACACAGTAATGAAACTACAAACCAGAAAAATAAAGGATGCCCAACTTGATACGCTATACTAAATTTACATCTTGGGAAAAAACCCTTTAGCCTGCTATTTTATCAACCATTCCCAACTTTGATGGACAATTCTACCTTCCAAACATTTTGTAAACAGGGTTTTATAGTCACGATCCAGGTCTTGGTAAAGCAAAATATTGCCCAAAACAGAAAAAGGTGAAAAGAAGGTATGAAGGGAAAAGAACATCATCATCATCAAGTCAACACCTGAAGAAATATGATTTGATACGAAAGAGATACATGACATTTAGTTAACACTGAATGAGCTAGCCACACAACTTCCTAAACGCCATTACAGATCTTAGATTAAGGCCTTGGAAGCATCACTATGACCCGACCTCAAGTTTTGCATTTAGTCAGTGAGAAAACAACAAATGTGGATATACCTTCTTTAAGAAATGAAATTCTTGTTTACTCCTTCACATTTTAATAAGGCACTCCTTTAAGTTTCATTCAGAATACCAGAGGATAGTATTTCAGTTGGAAAATCTTCCTCCACGCTCCCAAACTTGAATCAAGTCTCTGATCCTAACAAACACAGCTAGTACTTTAAAAATTCTGACTTCCTGTAGTTTTATGGTGGTCTATCTTCAAAGGCATTCCCCAAAGAGTCAGAAATACCTTAGTCTACCAATATATTTTCAGGAACATCTCCAACAGCCATTCTTCTCACCCCTTTGATAGATCTTTTAGTCTCCAAAAGATGTCAATTTTTCTCAGAATTTGACATCCTTTCTTGTACTACTTTCTTATTCCATTGCTGAAATAAATGTTTAACACAGGAAATTGATCAATGGGAAGGAGACTGTTTAACGAGATCCTTTACTGTGTTAGCAATGTCAAGTTTTAACTCTAAAGCTCAAGATAAACAAAGAAAAGGGGGCAAAACGTTCTGTTTTACTACTGAAGCACAGAACAAATTCTGATCAGCTTCCCCATCTCTGAGTTGATGGAGTTAACTAGTTCTTTCTATCCCCCGAGGAATATGTTAACTCCACTGAGGCCCATCGCTAAGGCCTGCAAACCATTCGCAGTGACAGGGCCAATTAAACGCGGCTGCGAATGCGTTAGTGCAGCGCTTCTCACAGTACGTTCTTCAACCTCTGCCAGATGGTATATACGCTTGGTATATGCTTTCACATGGCAACAATTATACTTCTATTTCTAATATAAATCAAACACTTAAGAGAAAACAGGGTGGTAGAGCAGAACAGGAACTGCTCACGTAGAATAAAAAAAAACGAAGGGTCAGGATCCACGTGAAGCTTGCCATCACTGGGCTGTACGACCCAGAATATTTCTCTTATGTACAATGAAACACATCAGCATTTCCCAAAGTATGTTTCAAAAAGCACTGGGTATACAAGACACTAATGGGTGTTATATGTTCAAAAGAGTTGGATTCAAGAAATAAAACTGTCTCCCTTCTGCAGAATATCTCAGTCTTCAATAAACCAAAATAACAGGTCAGTCTCCAAGATGTACGTAACAAAAAAGCATTTCCGTTCCAAATTCCTGGGCTCTAGAAGTTTTCTTTCATTCAAAGGCATTGGAAAATCTTCCTCCACGCTCCCAAACTTGAATCAAGTCTCTGATCCTAACAAACACAGCTAGTACTTTAAAAATTCTGACTTCCTGTAGTTTTATGGTGGTCTATCTTCAAAGGCATTCCCCAAAGAGTCAGAAATACCTTAGTCTACCAATATATTTTCAGGAACATCTCCAACAGCCATTCTTCTCACCCCTTTGATAGATCTTTTAGTCTCCAAAAGATGTCAATTTTTCTCAGAATTTGACATCCTTTCTTGTACTACTTTCTTATTCCATTGCTGAAATAAATGTTTAACACAGGAAATTGATCAATGGGAAGGAGACTGTTTAACGAGATCCTTTACTGTGTTAGCAATGTCAAGTTTTAACTCTAAAGCTCAAGATAAACAAAGAAAAGGGGGCAAAACGTTCTGTTTTACTACTGAAGCACAGAACAAATTCTGATCAGCTTCCCCATCTCTGAGTTGATGGAGTTAACTAGTTCTTTCTATCCCCCGAGGAATATGTTAACTCCACTGAGGCCCATCGCTAAGGCCTGCAAACCATTCGCAGTGACAGGGCCAATTAAACGCGGCTGCGAATGCGTTAGTGCAGCGCTTCTCACAGTACGTTCTTCAACCTCTGCCAGATGGTATATACGCTTGGTATATGCTTTCACATGGCAACAATTATACTTCTATTTCTAATATAAATCAAACACTTAAGAGAAAACAGGGTGGTAGAGCAGAACAGGAACTGCTCACGTAGAATAAAAAAAAACGAAGGGTCAGGATCCACGTGAAGCTTGCCATCACTGGGCTGTACGACCCAGAATATTTCTCTTATGTACAATGAAACACATCAGCATTTCCCAAAGTATGTTTCAAAAAGCACTGGGTATACAAGACACTAATGGGTGTTATATGTTCAAAAGAGTTGGATTCAAGAAATAAAACTGTCTCCCTTCTGCAGAATATCTCAGTCTTCAATAAACCAAAATAACAGGTCAGTCTCCAAGATGTACGTAACAAAAAAGCATTTCCCGTTTCCAAATTCCTGGGCTCTAGAAGTTTTCTTTTTATTTCAAGAACCAGCATTCTCGAAACATTAGCTTTGAAACTTTTAAACTAGATTTCAAATCCAGTTCAATGAATCTCTGAAACTTAGAAATAAGGTACTGACTCAATTATCTTATTTAAAATAAACTGATTAATTCCATTCATTCTAAGCAGATAAGTCTTCAGTCCCATATGGGACTGAGTATGGAACAGATGGTCTTCAGGGCATTATGCCTGTCTAAAACAATCTTTACAATGAAAAAGTTTCAGAACCATTTGATTAGAGAAATGGTCTCATTCTGGAGTATTAACAAACTGCAACCTGACACGACATTCCTTCTCCATATTCCCTGCCCCCACTAAGAAAGAGGAAAACGTGCTTTGTGACACCTTTCATTTCCATAACGTGCAGACTTCTGAAGCCAGGGTATCGTACGAGCATCCTGGGATTCAGCAAGAGAATGACTCCTGATGGTTTCCCTACATGCAGTATGTTCACTTTTACGCGTCTGGAATGCTAACACTAGATATACATTATTCCTAAGAGAACTGAGAAATTATTCACTCTTTTCCTAATTCTCTGAGGGAGCTCCAGCTGAGAAAGGCTCAGAATCACTTGTTCCAAAGGCTATCCTATGGAGAAGGTACCGGAGCACGTAAAGAAGCCTGTGATCTCAGCGCATGCTGGGTGAAAAAGGAGCCGTTCTTATTTGGCACAGTAAGAGTGGTTACTGCTTACCGAACGAAGAAGTGAACTGGGCGAGCCACGGACTCTATCTCCTTTAATCCTTCCAGCAACACTGCAAGGGTAGCCAGGGCCCCCACTGACCAGGTAAGGAAATGGGGCTTACACATGCATTGACAAAGGCCACAAAAGGAAGAGGCTGCATAAACAAGATTAGAGGCCTGATCTGATGCCAAGGCGAGTGCTCGTTAAACTCCACCTCATTACTCTCTCCACTCATTAGTCCACAGCCTAGGTTAATCAACAGGGTGAACAGAGAACCTGGCATGCACACCTCACACAGAAGAACAACGCGCAACACAACCTGGAATAATTCAAAAGACGACAAGATTTCAGGATATGTCTTGGGAAATTTTTTTCCCTTGAAACATTAGCTTTGAAACTTTTAAACTAGATTTCAAATCCAGTTCAATGAATCTCTGAAACTTAGAAATAAGGTACTGACTCAATTATCTTATTTAAAATAAACTGATTAATTCCATTCATTCTAAGCAGATAAGTCTTCAGTCCCATATGGGACTGAGTATGGAACAGATGGTCTTCAGGGCATTATGCCTGTCTAAAACAATCTTTACAATGAAAAAGTTTCAGAACCATTTGATTAGAGAAATGGTCTCATTCTGGAGTATTAACAAACTGCAACCTGACACGACATTCCTTCTCCATATTCCCTGCCCCCACTAAGAAAGAGGAAAACGTGCTTTGTGACACCTTTCATTTCCATAACGTGCAGACTTCTGAAGCCAGGGTATCGTACGAGCATCCTGGGATTCAGCAAGAGAATGACTCCTGATGGTTTCCCTACATGCAGTATGTTCACTTTTACGCGTCTGGAATGCTAACACTAGATATACATTATTCCTAAGAGAACTGAGAAATTATTCACTCTTTTCCTAATTCTCTGAGGGAGCTCCAGCTGAGAAAGGCTCAGAATCACTTGTTCCAAAGGCTATCCTATGGAGAAGGTACCGGAGCACGTAAAGAAGCCTGTGATCTCAGCGCATGCTGGGTGAAAAAGGAGCCGTTCTTATTTGGCACAGTAAGAGTGGTTACTGCTTACCGAACGAAGAAGTGAACTGGGCGAGCCACGGACTCTATCTCCTTTAATCCTTCCAGCAACACTGCAAGGGTAGCCAGGGCCCCCACTGACCAGGTAAGGAAATGGGGCTTACACATGCATTGACAAAGGCCACAAAAGGAAGAGGCTGCATAAACAAGATTAGAGGCCTGATCTGATGCCAAGGCGAGTGCTCGTTAAACTCCACCTCATTACTCTCTCCACTCATTAGTCCACAGCCTAGGTTAATCAACAGGGTGAACAGAGAACCTGGCATGCACACCTCACACAGAAGAACAACGCGCAACACAACCTGGAATAATTCAAAAGACGTACAAGATTTCAGGATATGTCTTCGGGGTACTAGACAAGACTCTTTTAAGACCTAACTTGTGCCTGTTTCCCTTTGCATCCTCAGTGTGTCTGCTCACTCTAAGGATGCAAAGTGTTAACATACATGACAAACAGTTAATCAATATTACGCTTAGTGCTAACATACAAAACAACAAGCATTTAATAAATATTTCTTAAAGAAATAAATCACCACAAATACCAAGAAATACCATAAATGGAAAAAGCCTTCTGGGCCAACACAAAACTGCTTAAATTGCTTAGGTAGTTTTTCTAAAATACTTCATACAGCTAAAAACCATCCCAGACCCTCCTCTTTCCTGACCATCCCCTTTGTTGGTCTTCTACTACCTTTCTGTGTTTTTCTTTCACATTGAGAGCCTCTAGACCATCTGGGTTAATCTCATTTATGTCACACATTCACAACTAGGTTTATGTTACACTGATGTGTCCACTTTTTTACTTGTTTTTGCGTACTGGATCAATTTCTTAATAAGCTAACTGAAGTCATTGGTAGATGCCCATGGGCTCAGATTCTGAATGTAACTAGAGATAGAACTAAACGTTTATATAAGGGAAAACTCAAAGTGAGCATGTTAGCCTATCCATTTCAAAACTGTAACCTCACTTTAAAGCATTCTCTTTTCAATGTGACCACCTCATAGATTGGGAAGAGCAGCAAAGTGAGGCTGTTGAAAGCATAACTCAATAAATAAAATGTCTAGAAATGCAATCAACTGTACAACATGTGAAAATTACTGACTTTGAGCAGTTCTGGCTATTTCCTATTAATGGAAAGTGAAATTATGAAACACAAGAATAAGATTTATACTGGGGCTTCCCTGGTGGTCCAGTGGATAAGGACACCGCCTTGCAGTGCAAGGGACGCCAGTTCGATCCCTGGCCTGGGAAGATCCCACGTGCTGTGGAGCAGCTGGATCGATGTGTCCAACTAGCGAGCTGGAGCTCTGGTGCGCATGCGTCTAGAGCCGGTGCTCTGCGACTAGAGAGGCCACTGTGATGGGAGGCCCACACAGGCCAAAGAACAAAGAAAAATAAATGAAAGATCAATAGAAGTGGCCAGAAAAAGAAAAAGAGAATAAAAAAGAAAAACATTTATACTGTACTATAGTAAATGATAAATTGCTTCTATATCCTTTAAGATATATCTTTACTGTTGACTACAACTGAAAACTTGCAATTGCTTTGTATAGTTCCAATGTGTGTAAATGAATCAAGAAAAATATAAAAATGAAGGAACACAGCTTTACTATAAAACTTTGAATTAAAAGAATAACTAATAAAAACAGTCATAAAGAATAGACTTATGGACAATGGGGAGAGGAAAAAGTGGGTGAGAGATACAGAAAGAGCAACACGGAGCCCTATACTGTCTTATGTAAAAGAGATAACTATTATCAATACGCTGTGGGTTAAGGGATCATACATGGGGGCTATGAGACGGTCTGGAGGGGTGGATGGGGAGGAATGGGATATACATATGACTAATCTGGAATTACAGATATCTGTGAGCAACAAAACTCTGTTAAATCAAAAAAGCCAAATAAAAAAATTTCTGATTGTGGAAAAACAAAGAATAATACAACTGTCTTATATTTAAAAATAATGCTCTCCTCCTTCTAGGTTAATGAGCAAAAAGACTAGGTAAGTCTTGTTTGTCACTATAAAAAAAAATTCATGCAAATTAGCATTCTTTTATTCCAGTAAAAATCATGCAAAGTGAACATAAGCTATAACTATTCAAAATTAAAGATCTGACTCACAATGAACTATTATGACTGAATTAATTAGAAAGAGCGTTCTACTTTAAAAACTACTATAATGTAATTTGATCACAAAACAAAAATATCCAAAATATCAAGCACTTGTAATATTTAAAGCTCATTAAGACCAATACAAGGCAACCTATCTAATTTATTAAAATGTTTATGTCATAAAACTATCTCTATGTCATCTATTCTTCAGAAATTAGACTCCATTTAAGCAGATTTTCTAATGAAAAGCTTATTCTTTTGCAAAAACTTGGAAGATTTAATCATTTTGAGTAGAAAATGCTTTCAAAATGTATTAAGGAAAAATAACAAAATTAAGACTGAGAGGGTCATCATGAGCAGCACCCATCATGTACCTCTCTATGATGAGGAACCGACAAGAAGTGCACAGGGCCAAAGGGCTCCTCATTCAAAGGCTAAAGATTACTTTTTTTTGTTCAAACTTTAAACTTTTTATTCTGTTTTGGGGTATGCCGGTTTAACAATGTTGTGACAGTTTCAGATGAACAGCGAAGGGGCTCAGTCATACATATACATACACCCCTTCTCCCCAAGCCCCCCTTTCCATCCAGGCTGGCACGTAACACTGAGCAGAGTTCCAGGTGCCATACGATAGATCTGTGCTGCTTATCCATCTGAAATACACCAGTGTGTCCATGACCTTCCCACACTCCCTAACTACCCCTTCCTGCTGGCGACCATAAGCCTGTATTCTAAGTCTATGAGTCTCTTTCTGCTTTGTAAGTAAGTTCATTGTATCATTTCTTTTTTAGATTCCACACGCAAGCGATGTCATAGGCTATTTCTCCATCTTTGTCGGACTTACTTCACTCAGTGTGGTATGCGCTAGGTAGGACTGCTTTTTTACAGTTGTCTGCTGTCACCGCCCACTGTTTATCGGAAGGCCATGGCCGTCTCCAAAAAGGAAAATAATTGGTATATAATGTTTGGTAGATTCCCCAAAGAAGAGAATAATGCAGTGAACATGAAGAACAGCTTAGGAATCATTCAAATCCCTTATTCTAAGACTCTATGATATCACGGAATATCCACCAAAAACAAGATGACACCCCCTGCTTGACTCTGCAAGAGAAGTCAGGGCCAGCTGGAAGTGAGCCAGCCTTTCAAAAGGGGGCGGGAAGAAAAGACCCCAGCCCCTGATGGTTCATGAGCGTCTGATGCGGCCAGCGCTGGAGCCCAAACTAGGGTTCACTCAGTTTACCTCACTGCCTTGTACCTAAAACAACACACTTGAAGAGACAAAAATCAAACAAAAATGGTTAACTACAAAGTAGCATTTTTTTTTTTTCAAAATAAACTTGCTAAGGTAAATTTCACTGAATACCATCTCTTAATTTTTTTTTTTCTTTGAATTTTGGCCTTTTTTTTTTTTTTTTTATCTATTTTCATCCATCTTTATTCTTTGGCCTGTGTGGGCCTCCCATTGCAGTGGCTTCTCTCCGTGCAGAGCACCGGCTCCGGGCGCATGCGCGGGCGCTCCAGAGCGCTGGCTCACAGCTGGACACACCAGTCCAGCCGCTCAGCGGCACATGGGATGCTCCCAGGGCCAGAGATCAAACAGGCACCGCGTGCACTGCAAGGCAGACTCTTTACCCACTGGACCACCAGGGAAGCCCTCTCAAACTACTTTCTAAAATAGAGAGTATTTCCCTCAATAGAAAGAGAATCCCTGTCACTGTTGAAAATACCACAACAAAAAGGATACAATCAAGAAAACCCCAAAAAAAAACTTCCATACGATAGATCTGTGCTGCTTATCCATCTGAAATACACCAGTGTGTCCATGACCTTCCCACACTCCCTAACTACCCCTTCCTGCTGGCGACCATAAGCCTGTATTCTAAGTCTATGAGTCTCTTTCTGCTTTGTAAGTAAGTTCATTGTATCATTTCTTTTTTAGATTCCACACGCAAGCGATGTCATAGGCTATTTCTCCATCTTTGTCGGACTTACTTCACTCAGTGTGGTATGCGCTAGGTAGGACTGCTTTTTTACAGTTGTCTGCTGTCACCGCCCACTGTTTATCGGAAGGCCATGGCCGTCTCCAAAAAGGAAAATAATTGGTATATAATGTTTGGTAGATTCCCCAAAGAAGAGAATAATGCAGTGAACATGAAGAACAGCTTAGGAATCATTCAAATCCCTTATTCTAAGACTCTATGATATCACGGAATATCCACCAAAAACAAGATGACACCCCCTGCTTGACTCTGCAAGAGAAGTCAGGGCCAGCTGGAAGTGAGCCAGCCTTTCAAAAGGGGGCGGGAAGAAAAGACCCCAGCCCCTGATGGTTCATGAGCGTCTGATGCGGCCAGCGCTGGAGCCCAAACTAGGGTTCACTCAGTTTACCTCACTGCCTTGTACCTAAAACAACACACTTGAAGAGACAAAAATCAAACAAAAATGGTTAACTACAAAGTAGCATTTTTTTTTTTTCAAAATAAACTTGCTAAGGTAAATTTCACTGAATACCATCTCTTAATTTTTTTTTTTCTTTGAATTTTGGCCTTTTTTTTTTTTTTTTTATCTATTTTCATCCATCTTTATTCTTTGGCCTGTGTGGGCCTCCCATTGCAGTGGCTTCTCTCCGTGCAGAGCACCGGCTCCGGGCGCATGCGCGGGCGCTCCAGAGCGCTGGCTCACAGCTGGACACACCAGTCCAGCCGCTCAGCGGCACATGGGATGCTCCCAGGGCCAGAGATCAAACAGGCACCGCGTGCACTGCAAGGCAGACTCTTTACCCACTGGACCACCAGGGAAGCCCTCTCAAACTACTTTCTAAAATAGAGAGTATTTCCCTCAATAGAAAGAGAATCCCTGTCACTGTTGAAAATACCACAACAAAAAGGATACAATCAAGAAAACAAAACTACATCCAAACCATAAATACTTCCTTAGGAAAGAAAGTGGCGGAGGTTATTTACTTCTAAAAATAGAGACTAAAAACATCTAAAACGAAAAATCGGCTTTCTTTGATACAATTATTTGATTTACTGTGTTGAAAAGATAATAAAAGTATTTAAAATGGGGGGGAATATTACAGAGAAATATCCAAACAAGTAGGTGTCTACACAAAACCTTAAACAGATAGGTAACTGACACGTCATTTATTCATCAGTGATTTCACTAAAAACAAAAATCATTAATAGTTACTTAAATCTTAGCATGTATTAGGGACCTTTAATTTTACTACTGAGCATGTTCTCTGTAATTTCTATCTGTAGAGGTCTAATATTTGTTTATCAGCCCTTATGAACTGTTTGTAAAAGAATAATAAATGCATTGAAGAAGAAAAGGCCTTTTGAATTTCTTAAATTTCTTACAGAATAATCTTACTAGGAAAATGGCAATCACTTCCCTTATTTGAAAATGGAGAAAAAAGCAACATGGAGTAGTGTATTAATTTGTCTGCGGTTAAATGATACCATGGAGGCAGACACAACTAAAAATACAGTCTCTTTATACTTCTCCACTGCTCAGTAATTAACATCATCCGGAATTCATTCATGTTCCTGTTTCCTTACAATAATATATAAAACATAATCTAACTTTCAACTAGTTAATATTCAATACAGCATCAAATTTCTTAGGGGTTTTCTTAAAATTTCCAACTCCTACCTAGCTGTCAGGCTACAAACCGCTACTTTCCCAATGTCATGGATGATAAAGCTAGTCAAACATAACAGAAGCCTTAAAAAATGACCAGAAATGCAACATAGTAAACAAAACACAAAAATCCGCGTAGCTTTGTTGTGTGATGACCGTCAAGCAGTGCTGGCAGCAGAGCTGTCTTCTAAAGCACACTGGGTGGGTGAGCGGAGAGTTACCCTGTGTGGACCGGTTACCCGCTTAGCTTTCCTAATGAGGCCAAGGTCTCTGGTTCAAACCATTATCTCAGACTGCAGCCACGGAGAGAATGAGCCTCTCCTTCCACCAGTGACAGAAGATGAGTCACTGGACTTCTCCCACCCCATTAAGGAAGGAGGCAACGACAAGTCACCCCAAGGAAGGGCAGCACACTCCTAAACCACAGCACAGACCAGGTCCTACAGGAAACGAGAGGGGCCTTCCCTCCAGGCCCAGGCGAGTCCACACGCTGGAAGACTTTTCAGCGTTGGCCTTACCTGCCATGTTCCTGCATCCAGACACTACCTCCTACCAACTCAGACTCTGTCCTGTGCTCATTCCTATAAACACTCCCCGTACCCTGAACCTTACTGGTATGTGTTCTCTGCTAATGGGACATGCTAATCCCATGGCTATCAAACTTCTCTCAAAAGTCACCTCCTCAATAGCACGTGATCTTTACCTTCCGTCTCCCACCACTTTATTAGGATCTCTCGTGCCATACCATATTCCACCCGGCCACACTTTTCACATTTACTGGCTTTCTAACTAAGTCATGGGCCTCCTGGTAGCTCAGACAGTAAAGAATCCGCCTGCAAGGCAGAAGGCCTGGGTTCGATCCTGGGTCGGGCAGATCCCTGGAGAAAGGAATGCCCCTCCAGTCTTCTTGCCTGGAGGGTCCCTGATGAGGAGTGCAGAATCAGCCATGGCCAGACACAACTAAAAATACATTTTATACTTCTCCACTTTTAACATCATCCGGAATTCATTCATGTTCCTGTTTCCTTACAATAATATATAAAACATAATCTAACTTTCAACTAGTTAATATTCAATACAGCATCAAATTTCTTAGGGGTTTTCTTAAAATTTCCAACTCCTACCTAGCTGTCAGGCTACAAACCGCTACTTTCCCAATGTCATGGATGATAAAGCTAGTCAAACATAACAGAAGCCTTAAAAAATGACCAGAAATGCAACATAGTAAACAAAACACAAAAATCCGCGTAGCTTTGTTGTGTGATGACCGTCAAGCAGTGCTGGCAGCAGAGCTGTCTTCTAAAGCACACTGGGTGGGTGAGCGGAGAGTTACCCTGTGTGGACCGGTTACCCGCTTAGCTTTCCTAATGAGGCCAAGGTCTCTGGTTCAAACCATTATCTCAGACTGCAGCCACGGAGAGAATGAGCCTCTCCTTCCACCAGTGACAGAAGATGAGTCACTGGACTTCTCCCACCCCATTAAGGAAGGAGGCAACGACAAGTCACCCCAAGGAAGGGCAGCACACTCCTAAACCACAGCACAGACCAGGTCCTACAGGAAACGAGAGGGGCCTTCCCTCCAGGCCCAGGCGAGTCCACACGCTGGAAGACTTTTCAGCGTTGGCCTTACCTGCCATGTTCCTGCATCCAGACACTACCTCCTACCAACTCAGACTCTGTCCTGTGCTCATTCCTATAAACACTCCCCGTACCCTGAACCTTACTGGTATGTGTTCTCTGCTAATGGGACATGCTAATCCCATGGCTATCAAACTTCTCTCAAAAGTCACCTCCTCAATAGCACGTGATCTTTACCTTCCGTCTCCCACCACTTTATTAGGATCTCTCGTGCCATACCATATTCCACCCGGCCACACTTTTCACATTTACTGGCTTTCTAACTAAGTCATGGGCCTCCCTGGTAGCTCAGACAGTAAAGAATCCGCCTGCAAGGCAGAAGGCCTGGGTTCGATCCCTGGGTCGGGCAGATCCCCTGGAGAAAGGAATGGCCGCCCACTCCAGTCTTCTTGCCTGGAGGGTCCCATGGACTGAGGAGCCTGGCAGAATACAGCCCATGGGGTCACAAAGAGTTGGACATGACTTAGCAACTAACACACACACACACACCCCAAGTCATTCCCTAAAATGTTTCCAGAAGCTTACAAAAATAAATCCAAGACCAAGTAAGTTATAAATGGGTGAAAAAACTGACAAAAAGAACCAAAATAGGAGAATGGTAATATATATTGAATCTGTTATCTGTTATCTATTCCTTTCATATATATGTATATATTCACATATACTTACTCTTAAATTCAACTGTGGGCTCTCCTTAAGGATATAAATATTGCTACGTGTAAACACAATAAATAAATTATATCCTTCCATATGCCCAGGAGATTCTGTAATCTAAGGGCAACTTCAAAACACCCTTTCAAAAAAAGTATATTCCTTTGTATGTGCACCTGCACATACACGTGTATATTCTCAAAGTGTTTAAATGGCAAGCAAAATGAAATAAAGGCACCAACATATAAAGGAATTTGAGGCACTTTAGATGTCAATAAAATAAATCAAATCACATTTACTGTCAATGACAGCCTTAATGTTTTTCTCATTTTAGATAATCTATACCATTTCCCTTTGGCAGAAACCTAGGAGTGCACAGGGAATAGGAAGAAATAATCCTCTCTCTTTTCAGTGCCTGGAAGAGACTGGCAATACAATCTGGTTAGTATGCAAAGAAAGCCGCTGTGATTATTAAAGTAAAGAACCAGTCCTCAATATTTAGTTCACATTTACTTGGATTTCTTTTCACTACTAAAGGTATTCAGGTCGTATCTGCTTTGGATTACAGGCACAGATAAACCCTATGGAGACATTAAACGGCCAAAACCCCTACCTGAAGGTTAGAATTACTTATCCTTCAGACCTAGAAAACTGCAGCTATAAATCAACAGCTTTTCTATAAAATTAGGCTTGGTATTTTGTTTTGTTTAAATGGCAAGCAAAATGAAATAAAGGCACCAACATATAAAGGACATTAGAGAAATGAAACATTGCTTTGAGGGAGGATAAGCTAGGAAAGTGAATACAGTATTTTTATAAGTGGAGACATTTGCTACCCAAGGGGATTTCTGTACTGAATCATTTTACAATGAAAACCACTATCCCCCTAATTTCTTCCATTCACTACCTAACAATAGAAAAACTTCCTAACTTGTCCTTCCTATCCCAAGTATACCCCCGTTTGAATCCAAATTACAGATTCCTTTTATACTAATTTTCCTTGAACATCAGTTAGTTAAGTGTTGAGGGCAACATCACTCCCCAATTCAACCTTTAGTCACTTCCTATAACCACCTTAGACAAACTTATTCTATTAAGTTCAACTGTTGCATAACTGGTACCCGGAGGATTTCCCTTATCTCCTCCCGTTTTTATTAACATCCTCCTGCCTGAAACATCTTTCAACTCAAGACTTCTGAAAAGTCAGTTCCAACAACATTGATCTCCTAACCTACCCAAGGTCAGTTCTATTCCACCCGGAAACTCTGACTGCAATGCCCTGTCATCACTCTGGAGGCCAGCATGCCGGCTGCAGCACTATGTCAGAGTTCACAGGGCCTCTCTGCAGTTCTTCCTCTACCTAAAAGTTGAATGTGGTCAAGATCTCCAGCTCAAAATTTCTGATTCTTTGATTGCATATTTCATGCTGTTTAAAACTGTTACTCAGCTCTTACAATGTCCCCACATACACACAGCATACACTGCCTGAGGACCAGAATCACGCTGGATGACATCTGTGCCCACACCACCACAGGACATAATGATTTACACCTCGAGTATGCTTAGTTGCTCAGTCATGTCTGACTCTTGGTGACCCCATGGACTGTAGCCCGCCAGGCTCCTCTGTCCATGGGATTCTCCAGGCAAGAACACTGGAGTGGGTGGCCGTTTCCTCCTCCAGGGGATCTTCCCAACCCAGGGATCGAACCCAGGTTTCTTGCACTGCAGGAAGATTCTTTACTGTCCGAGCCACAGGATAGCTCTTATACCTAGTACCTGCGCAATCAATACACCCGGGCCAGCAAAGGGGAGACTGAATTTAATATAACAGCTACATATGTAACATATCTGAAAAGAATGAAGCCTTACTCCTGTCTATCAAAACAGCTATGCAATCATGGTAACAGGATAGCAAAGGACCTGGCAGTAATTCTATCGCTCTTCTGGATGACTGTGGGGGGTGTTTCTGCCCCAGGTCTGCACTCACGCTTTCAACAAGTATTTCAGAACATATGGTGAGTCAGCCTCCACTGCGAGCAGCAGAAACACAGAGGCAAAAACAGATCCTTGCTCTCAAGAAGCTTACATTCTAGAGCACAAGAGCAAGAGGAGCATCCCCACCCAGACCTCCAAGACCAGAGGAACTTGAGGCTCTAATGCAGTGAGAGATCTGCGCAGTCCTCAGTGCCTTCCACTGCACTGGAGCTGACCAGGGAGACCACGACCAGAAGACCCTGGTTTTGACCATCGGCTACACGGACAGCAGAGCAGAGAAGTCATTAATGAGCCCAAACTCCAGACTCAGGCTGCCTGGAGTGAAGTCCCAGCTCCCACATACTGGCTAGGTGACCTTGAATATCACTTAATCACTCTATCCCTCCATTTCCTTACCCACAAAATGTGGATAATAATGATATTTACTCTAAGGTTGTTCTGAGAATTCACAACTTGATATACGGAAAGTGCTTAGAATTGGCATATAACGAGCACTGCAATTTTCACCCACTCCTGCTACGACTGCTGCTACTACTGTTGCTACTAAAGTGCTGTGGTCTGTCCACCAACAAGCTGAAAACAGCACACATGACACACAGTAGGAACTCAGTATTATGACGCACTGACGGAATAAATGAACCCAAGACTCAATTTCTTCCTCTGTGAAAACGGAACACAAGTATCCTATCAACTTTAAGACTGCTATGACTCAAAGAGTACATAATCTATTTCAAACAGTTTTGTTAAACTCCTGCCCCACAAAAATCATCCAAGAGTAGGGCTTTATTCCTATCACCATTAGAAATATATCATACCCATATGTTAGCAAAAATGCCATGGCAGGTATTATTTCAACTACGTCTGCATATGTCCCTAACTAGTCAATATGCTATTTGTTGCCATGTGGATATACACTAGCCCTAATAACCAAAGAGATTACGTGATTAGGGGAGCTGGGAAAGAACAGAATCCCATCAACAGTGAGCAGTTTTATAATCAATCCATCCATCTACAATTTACTCAAAGGAAAAAAAAAAAAAGCAAGAATACTTAGACATGTAGAGAGCACCAGGTGCTCCTCATCTAGGTTGTGAATCGGTATTACAAAAATGACCTGGGATGCCTGAAAAAACAAGACGCTATCTCCTCTGTCTTATCCCCAGGAAGCTCAGAGCACCCCTCACTCTACAGCTCCGTGGACGAGAAAAGGCAACACCATTCACCATGATCTAAAGCTCAGCCTTAATAAGGTCAAGCCACACGAAATCTTCTCCCCAGTTAACATAAACACGGTTTTAAGCCAGGCGGTCAGGTTTAACACTGGTATATCCACAAAAGGGATACAAAAACCTTTAGAGGCTCTCAGAACTTGCCTCTGATGCTCACTGTGCTGCACCAGATTCTGTATTTTCCCTTCTGTTGTTTTTTAAAACCCCAACCTTAAAAGTAAAGGCTACGTCTCTTAATACTTTTTTTTTCTCTTAATACTTTTTTACTCCCATTTAATACCCATACATAACCCAGACAGACATGGACAGTGGACATTATGGTCATTGTGGGGAAGGAACAGAAGGTGGGAGGTGTAAAGGAAGTAGCATGAAGGCCTATACTATCATAAGTGAAGAAAATAGCTCTAGTCATTGCTCTGTGAGAAAAGGGGATCCTTCAGGGGTGCTGTGTGATGGTTGGGAGGGGTGGGAAGGGGGGGATATACATATGACTAATCTGGGAACATACATATCTGTAAACAACAAAACTCTGTAAAAGTTAAAAGCAAAATAAAGGCTTAAAAAAATAAATAGATAAACAAATAAATTTACTGCTAATTCTAGTCATTGCCAGGTTTTTTTCTTCACGTTTCTTTTCCCTTAATAGAATCCCAATCTATAGTAACAAGTAACTATAGTGACCATAAGAAAAACAGATCAGTCAGGAATTATAAGCAAGTAATTAACTCCATGCTTTTTACACTAACAAAGAAAACTTTTAATATAAACAAGTGGCATTTTGCCAGTTAAATATTGATTGATTGACTGATTTATGGCCACTTTTATTGGTCTTTCATTTGTTTCCATCTTTGGCCTGTGTGGGCCTCCCATCGCAGTGGCCTCTCCCGCCGCAGAGCACTGGCTCTGGGCGCATGTGCTCCAGAGCTCTGGCCCAGTAACTGGACACGTCCATTCAGCTGCTCTGCAGCACGCTGGATCCTCCCAGGCTGGGGACCAAACCAGTGCCCCCTGCACTGCAAGGTAGAATCCCCACCCACTGGACCATGGGGGAAGCCCAAACGCTTATATTTTAAACAGCTAAAACTGCAAAGAACTTTCAAGATAATACTTAAGATATATGAGGCTCATTTATGCTAAACAGCTAAACCAGTCAAAAGGAAATAAAGAATACTGACATAATTTAGAAATAAATGGGTTTTTTGTTGAAGTTGGAGAACTCAGTCATAAACGTATGTAAATAAGACATATGTAGAAAATAAACATAAATTAAAAGCAGCAAGTAAGCATTGCTTTTTTGCCCATAAACACAGCAAAAAGTAATTAATTAAATCTCAATCATCTCTACTAAAGGAGAAAATAGCGATATCACATGATCTACAAAGAACCAATTTACCTTTCAAATATGTCATAATAGTGTTTTTCAAAAATTATCCCTAGGCCTCTTCACCTATTCATTAAGCAGATTTTTACTGAGTACCTACTGTCAGATACTGAAATACACTTGGGATATATAGTAAGTAGCAAACCAAACATCTCTGTTCATATAGCTTAAAATCAAACAGATAATCACACACACACCAAAAAAAAACTAACTACAAACTGTGCTAAGCACTATAAAATAACAAGGTGATTTTAAACAGTCTTAACAAAGAACCTAAGTTTAGACTGGTGTGTCAGAGAAGGCCTCTAAGTATGACCAGTGTGGCTTTATGGAAGAAAGGAGACACAGAATGCATTCTGGCTAAAGGAAGAGCTTGAGCCAGAGCCTGCAGGAGAGAGCAAGGAAGGATGGCAGGGGCTTCCCTGGTGGTCCATTGGGTAGAGTCCGCCTTGCAGTGCAAGGGGCACCAGTTTGATCCCTGGCCCAGGAAGATCCCACAGAGCGCCTGGGTCTGTATGTCCAATTACCAGCCAGTGCTCTGGAGCGCAAGCGCCCAGAGCCGGTGCTCTGCAGCGAGAGAGGTCACTGCGATGAGAGGCCCACACATGCCAAAGAATAAAGACTGACGAAAACAAATAAATAAATGTAGAAAAAATAAATAGGAAAAAATAAAGAAAGGATGTCAACCTGAGGAACTGAAAGGAGGCAGATGGAACTCAAAAAGTGAGGGGGGAGTAGCAAAGGAAGCCAGAAGTGAGCAAAAGCAAAAAGGAATTACCTTTTAAGAAATGGAAAGGCTTTAGGGCTGGGGACAAGTGAGTAACTGGTACAGATTTCTGTTTGAAGAATATCATTCTGACTTCAAGACAGAAAGTCAGAGAAAGGCAGGAATATATGCAGGAAGCTGGTGAAGAAGCTGTGCTGTGCAGTAGACATTAAAAAAAACAGTCATAAACGTATGTAAATAAGACATATGTAGAAAATAAACATAAATTAAAAGCAGCAAGTAAGCATTGCTTTTTTGCCCATAAACACAGCAAAAAGTAATTAATTAAATCTCAATCATCTCTACTAAAGGAGAAAATAGCGATATCACATGATCTACAAAGAACCAATTTACCTTTCAAATATGTCATAATAGTGTTTTTCAAAAATTATCCCTAGGCCTCTTCACCTATTCATTAAGCAGATTTTTACTGAGTACCTACTGTCAGATACTGAAATACACTTGGGATATATAGTAAGTAGCAAACCAAACATCTCTGTTCATATAGCTTAAAATCAAACAGATAATCACACACACACCAAAAAAAAACTAACTACAAACTGTGCTAAGCACTATAAAATAACAAGGTGATTTTAAACAGTCTTAACAAAGAACCTAAGTTTAGACTGGTGTGTCAGAGAAGGCCTCTAAGTATGACCAGTGTGGCTTTATGGAAGAAAGGAGACACAGAATGCATTCTGGCTAAAGGAAGAGCTTGAGCCAGAGCCTGCAGGAGAGAGCAAGGAAGGATGGCAGGGGCTTCCCTGGTGGTCCATTGGGTAGAGTCCGCCTTGCAGTGCAAGGGGCACCAGTTTGATCCCTGGCCCAGGAAGATCCCACAGAGCGCCTGGGTCTGTATGTCCAATTACCAGCCAGTGCTCTGGAGCGCAAGCGCCCAGAGCCGGTGCTCTGCAGCGAGAGAGGTCACTGCGATGAGAGGCCCACACATGCCAAAGAATAAAGACTGACGAAAACAAATAAATAAATGTAGAAAAAATAAATAGGAAAAAATAAAGAAAGGATGTCAACCTGAGGAACTGAAAGGAGGCAGATGGAACTCAAAAAGTGAGGGGGGAGTAGCAAAGGAAGCCAGAAGTGAGCAAAAGCAAAAAGGAATTACCTTTTAAGAAATGGAAAGGCTTTAGGGGCTGGGGACAAGTGAGTAACTGGTACAGATTTCTGTTTGAAGAATATCATTCTGACTTCAAGACAGAAAGTCAGAGAAAGGCAGGAATATATGCAGGAAGCTGGTGAAGAAGCTGTGCTGTGCTAAGTCACTCAGTCGCGTCTGGCTCTTTGCCAACCCGTGGACCGCAGCCCGCCGGGCTCCTCTGTCCATGGGATTCTCCAGGCAAGAAGACTGCAGTGGGCTGCCATGCCCTCCTCCAGGGGAGCTTCCCGACCCGGCGTTAGAACCCAGGTTTCCTGCATCACAGGCAGATTCTTTACCGTCTGAGCCTACTGCAGTACTTTTAAGAGTTGGGTATGTTATCTCAGGCTAGAGCTGTGGCAACAAAGAGACGGAAAGAAAAGAATAAATTCAAGATATATTTAGAATGTAATGGTCAGAATGTAGAGGGTGAGGAAAAGGAAGCTATCAAGAAATTACTCAGGGGGCTTCCCTGGTGGTCCAGTGGGTAAAGGACACCACCCTGCAGCGCAAGGGGCGTTGGTTCGATCCCTGGCCTGGGAAGAGCCCACGTGCCGCGGAGCGGCTGGACCGATGTGTCCAATCACCGAGCCGGAGCTCTGGAGCGCATGCGCCCAGAGCCGGCGCTCAGCAACAACAGAGGCCACCGTGATGAGAGGCCCACACAGGCCAAAGAACAAAGATGGATGAAAATAGATAAATGAAAGACCAATAGAAGTGGCCCGCCCGCCCTACTCCCTCCCCAACCCACCACCCACAAAAAAAAAGAAAAAAAAAAAAGTAAAATAAAAAGAAATTTTTAAAAAAGAAAAAAAATGAAAGAAATGACTCAGAGTTATTAAGTGAAGAACTAGAGTGAGAAATAGCATTTACTGAAAAAAGAAACTTGAGAGGTCAAGTAACGAAGAGGTTAAGTTTATGATCTGTTGAGACGGAGAGGCTGTGGGAACCGAAGAGAAGGTAACATGAAGGCAGAGGACCGTATCAGCCTGGAGCTGAGAGAAGTGCGACCCTGTGACACACGTGCAGGAGCTGAGAGCGCACAGAAGCCGGGGGACGCCAACCCCCTAGGGAACTGGTAGGATGTCTTAAGGGGACTCAAATCGAAAGAACTCCATGGTAAGAGTCTGGTAGAAGAGCTGAACTTGAAAGCAAAAGAGAGCGGGTGTTTCAAGGAAGGAAAACAAAGGTCAACTAGACCTAATGAGGCTGGAAGGCCCAGTAAGAGTTTCAGCAGATAGGGAAGGAAGAACTGAAGGCTGGGGGAAGAGAGGGCCCACACATTTGTGAAACAAGGAAAACAGTCAACTGGGAATCCAAAACTCAATATAGCTCATTCTTTTAAAATAACATAAACATCCTTTATCATTTTCTACACATGTCATTTCTTTTCATGAGTCATTAAAGCATATTCTTACCATGATATAGTCAACCTTGACAACAGAGCGATGAGCAAAAACCAGCCACCAGGGTTTGGGTACTGCCACATCAGAACAGGGCATGCTTTGCACGGTGTCCTATTTTGGAGTTGAACTTTCTGAACAAGACACAAAATCTACCTGCTTTGCAATTCCAATGGCAGTTTACAAAGACAGTTTAAATTATTAGAAAATTAAAATGGTTTTCCTGAAAAGATAATTTTCCTAAAACTTTCCCCCCAAAATGTTAAAACTAAATTATCTAGGAGCTTCCCTGGTGGTCCAGTGGGTAAAGACACCGCCTTGCAGTCCAAGGGGCGCCAGTTCGATCCCTGCCCTGGGAAGATCCCACGTGACGCAGAGTGACTGGACCCGTGTGTCCGACTATTGAGCCAGAGCTCTGGAGCACATGCACCCAGAGCTGGTGCTCTGCAACAAGAGAGGCCACTGCAACGGGAGGCCCCCACAGGACAAAGAACAAAGATGGAAACAAGCGAAAGACCAGTGGAAGTGGCCAAAAAAAAAAAAAAAAAAAACCCTAATTCATCTAACATTTGTCTATCTATTGAATTCTAGTACATCACTCTTATGACTGTGCCCACTTTTTTTCTTACCAAGGGTTCATAGGTAAATGGTGGTATGTTCTGGTATGTTCAAGGACAATCCCATTATTTGTACTAACATACAAATCAAGAAAGCCTGCCTTTTTTCAGATTTTCAGCCACCCTAATATTCCCTATAGGCATCAGCCTTACCTCCTGTTGGCTTTATGAGCAATAGAAACAGCACCAGATTCTGAATTGGAAAAATGGCTTTTAATTTTTACTGTTACGTGTGTAACCTTACACAACTCACTTTGGTTTCTCACTTTGGTTTCTCTAAGAAACCCAATAAGCCTTGGTTTATTCACCAGTAAATTAGAAAAATACTGAATTCACAAGGCTGTTTAGTGGTTAAATATGATAATAAATATTAACTGAATCTAACCCTAACATTTTTAAGCACTTCTGTGATCTGAAATTACCAAGTTAAATGCCATTCTTATTTCTGCTGAATATAAGCCAAGCAATTTCACTCAAAATTTATGTACTAATTACAGATTAAATCTTGGAGCATGAATTGTTAAAATTAGCATCCTTCTCTATATCTAACAGAACAGTATTCTACAACCGAAATAGATGTGTAATGTTAAACACATTTATTTTACACTCCCTAAAAACACCACAAAAATCACAGAAAAGGCGTTTTGAAGATATAAAGCTATGAGACCACAAAAATTGAGAGAATGGGCGAAAAGACAATAGCAACAAAAAAAAATGGAAGCTGGAAAGCAGATGGTTGAGTGACAAATGACTTAGCAAACACGCGGAAATCCAATCTTTAGCAAACAGTGGGGAAAGCCAAGAACAAACCCAATTTAAACTGTAAAATCCCCAAAAGACTCAGGAATTGGCAGGACCATATGCATCTGAAGTGGGAACTGGGAGAGAGAGAGTGCTAAAATAAGAGAGATTGTTTAGAAGTCTGTTGAAGAAGTAACCAGCCCCACAGATACCAACCACCCTTCCCCAACCCCAACAAAAAACTGAAAATACATTGTCTAGTGAACATAAAACATAAGATCCCAGGACTGAGGGAATGAGGCCCAGCAGCAAACAGGAGCACAGAGCGAAAATGAGCTGAGTGAGTGAAGAAACACATATGGAGAAGCCCCGACAGGGTACCATGAAGCGAAGCTAGCAAGACTCAGGGTTTTGAATCAGCATTTCATTCTCCTGCTGTCTCACACAGCCACCACCTAAGGGAAGGCCGTAACACAACAGATAAAGGCCAAATAATTAAAAACTAAGAAAGCAAAAACTGGAGGACACAGATGACACAGAGAAGAAACCTTAATAACTTAATAAATAATAAAAAAAAAAAAAACCAACACTTTTATACCCAGACAGCTAAGAGAAAGCATGATTGTTACTAGAACAGGATACTATTTAAAAGGACCATGCAGTGCAGGTGGCGCTGGTTCAATCCCTGGCCTGGGAGGATCCCACGTGCCACGGAGCGGCTGGACCGATGTGTCCGGTCACCGAGCTGGAGCTCTGCAACGACAGAGGCCACCGCGATGGGAGGCCCACAGGAGCCAGAGAACAAAGACAGATGAAAATAGAAAAATGAAAGACCAATAGAAGTGGCCCGCCCGCTCCTCTCCCTCCCCAACCCGACCCCAGCCCAAAAAGTAAATAAATAAATAAATCTTTTTAAAAAAAGTAAAATAAAATAAAAGGACCAAAGATAAAAGCTCTTGGTAATTAAATATGTAATAGATGAACACTCAAAAGAAGCCAAGCAAGAAGAAAAAAGAGATGGAAAATGGGAAAGAAAATATGAGAAATTTAGAAAACGGGTCAAGAAGGTCTAGTATTCCAATAGAAGAAATTTGGGAAAGAAGAAAGAGAAGCTGGAAAGAAATAATCAACAACCTCATTCAAGAAAAAGTCTCAGAATTAAACGATGTTTCCAGACTGAAAGGGCACACCAAATATTCAGCATCCTGAATAAACTGAAATCCACATAAAGATGCCTCATTGTAAAATTTCAGAACACTGGGAGATAAAATCTTAAAAGCTTTTAGAGATTTAAAGAATGGGAAAGGGAAGGAAACAGAACAAACAAGAGGACAGAGGTGAAAAAGGAAAAATAAAACACATACACCCAAGTCACACATAATATATATAAGGAATCAGAATGGCTTCTCAAAAGCAATATGCAAGCTAGAAAGCAATGGAGTAAAATTATAAAATACAATCTCCAGTCCAATATTCTTTATCTAACAGTATAAAGATAAAGCTATTGTAAAACATCAAGGAAGCCAAGAATGAATATGACAAGGGTCACTGGGAAAGAGAGATTTAACCACAGAAGACGGTGGAAGGAACCCCACAATATTAATAACTGCATACCGAGTCTAAAAGGCAATCAGTCCAGAATGAAGGTCAGAAACATGAGAGAGATTCCCCCAGGAAGAGGAAGTGATTAACACCTGATATGTCAGAACATCCCCAGGGGCATTTGATGAAACAGTGCGTCAGTGATTACAACAGAGAAGACCAAGGGGAGGGGAGGCGTGGAGACAATGAGTTCCAGCCAGACCACCCCATGGCAAAGGAAGAGTCAACAAGGCGCACTGAGAACTGCTTCTCAGCGCCTCGGTCTCCTGCACTTAAGCACAAGCAGAAGACCAAGAACTGCCAGACATCTGAGGGAAAGCTCTATCACAAATGGTTAAGTCCAAAACCTACAAAAATGGGGAGAAAGGCGGCTTGGAGGAAACAGATGATGACGGAGGAAAACTTTGGCGGGGGGAACCCACCAACATTTCTATATGTTAAACAATATACAGAAACATATATACAAGTCCATACTAGATGTCTGGGATAGGAGGGGGAAGGCAAGTGAAGGACATTAGACAGGATAAGAGAAGTTATCACATTTCACCAGAACACTGAACAATCAACAGTGATGCAGTCACAAAGAAGGGGGAGCAGGAGGAAGGAGGACCAAAGACGGAAGGAACAAAAAAATCTCAGAATTAAACGATGTTTCCAGACTGAAAGGGCACACCAAATATTCAGCATCCTGAATAAACTGAAATCCACATAAAGATGCCTCATTGTAAAATTTCAGAACACTGGGAGATAAAATCTTAAAAGCTTTTAGAGATTTAAAGAATGGGAAAGGGAAGGAAACAGAACAAACAAGAGGACAGAGGTGAAAAAGGAAAAATAAAACACATACACCCAAGTCACACATAATATATATAAGGAATCAGAATGGCTTCTCAAAAGCAATATGCAAGCTAGAAAGCAATGGAGTAAAATTATAAAATACAATCTCCAGTCCAATATTCTTTATCTAACAGTATAAAGATAAAGCTATTGTAAAACATCAAGGAAGCCAAGAATGAATATGACAAGGGTCACTGGGAAAGAGAGATTTAACCACAGAAGACGGTGGAAGGAACCCCACAATATTAATAACTGCATACCGAGTCTAAAAGGCAATCAGTCCAGAATGAAGGTCAGAAACATGAGAGAGATTCCCCCAGGAAGAGGAAGTGATTAACACCTGATATGTCAGAACATCCCCAGGGGCATTTGATGAAACAGTGCGTCAGTGATTACAACAGAGAAGACCAAGGGGAGGGGAGGCGTGGAGACAATGAGTTCCAGCCAGACCACCCCATGGCAAAGGAAGAGTCAACAAGGCGCACTGAGAACTGCTTCTCAGCGCCTCGGTCTCCTGCACTTAAGCACAAGCAGAAGACCAAGAACTGCCAGACATCTGAGGGAAAGCTCTATCACAAATGGTTAAGTCCAAAACCTACAAAAATGGGGAGAAAGGCGGCTTGGAGGAAACAGATGATGACGGAGGAAAACTTTGGCGGGGGGAACCCACCAACATTTCTATATGTTAAACAATATACAGAAACATATATACAAGTCCATACTAGATGTCTGGGATAGGAGGGGGAAGGCAAGTGAAGGACATTAGACAGGATAAGAGAAGTTATCACATTTCACCAGAACACTGAACAATCAACAGTGATGCAGTCACAAAGAAGGGGGAGCAGGAGGAAGGAGGACCAGCTGAGAAGGCCTTGACAAAGTTAATCTTCGTTTTCTACCCAGGAAGTTAACAGAGTCAAAAACAAATGCAAAGTGTATTTTATTTAACACACACTTATACAGAGCAAAACAGTCAGCCCTGCAGGAAATCAACCCCGAATATTCACTGGAAGGACGGACACTGGAGCTGAAGCTCCAATACTCCCACCACCAGAGGCAAAGAGCTGACTCACTGGAAAAGACCCTGATGCTGGGAAAGACGGAGGCAGGAGGAGACGGGGACAGCAGACGATGAGATGGTCGGAGGGCATCATTGACTCAATGAACATGGGTTTGAGCAAGCTCTGAAAGATGGTGATGGACAGGGAAGCCTGGTGTGCTGCAGTCCACGGGGTTGCAGAGAGTTGGACACGACTTGGCAAATGAACAATAATATAGAGCATACGAGCTAGAAGTAGCTTTAAGGACTTTCCAAATTCATTTAATTCTTATCACAACCCTATGTGGTAGTAGGTGCTATTCTTAAAATGAGCAAACTGAGGCAAAGAGATTAAGCAGCTAGTGAAAAAGAGAGGAAGGATCAGACCTGACCACCTGGCTACGTGGCACATCAAGGAGCAGTACAAGCAGTTTAGAGCCCAGAAAGTAAGTATCACAATCATCATCCATGAGAAGTGAAAGCGACTGCCTCTGGGAAATGAAGAGGGCAGGAGACTTTGTTTTGATAACCACATAAGCTACCTGGCTCTTTAAACTGCGCAGGTACAACCTCCCGAAAAATTAAAACTTGAGGGAAAGCTCTATCACAAATGGTTAAGTCCAAAACCTACAAAAATGGGGAGAAAGGCGGCTTGGAGGAAACAGATGATGACGGAGGAAAACTTTGGCGGGGGGAACCCACCAACATTTCTATATGTTAAACAATATACAGAAACATATATACAAGTCCATACTAGATGTCTGGGATAGGAGGGGGAAGGCAAGTGAAGGACATTAGACAGGATAAGAGAAGTTATCACATTTCACCAGAACACTGAACAATCAACAGTGATGCAGTCACAAAGAAGGGGGAGCAGGAGGAAGGAGGACCAGCTGAGAAGGCCTTGACAAAGTTAATCTTCGTTTTCTACCCAGGAAGTTAACAGAGTCAAAAACAAATGCAAAGTGTATTTTATTTAACACACACTTATACAGAGCAAAACAGTCAGCCCTGCAGGAAATCAACCCCGAATATTCACTGGAAGGACGGACACTGGAGCTGAAGCTCCAATACTCCCACCACCAGAGGCAAAGAGCTGACTCACTGGAAAAGACCCTGACGCTGGGAAAGACGGAGGGCAGGAGGAGACGGGGACAGCAGACGATGAGATGGTCGGAGGGCATCATTGACTCAATGAACATGGGTTTGAGCAAGCTCTGAAAGATGGTGATGGACAGGGAAGCCTGGTGTGCTGCAGTCCACGGGGTTGCAGAGAGTTGGACACGACTTGGCAAATGAACAATAATATAGAGCATACGAGCTAGAAGTAGCTTTAAGGACTTTCCAAATTCATTTAATTCTTATCACAACCCTATGTGGTAGTAGGTGCTATTCTTAAAATGAGCAAACTGAGGCAAAGAGATTAAGCAGCTAGTGAAAAAGAGAGGAAGGATCAGACCTGACCACCTGGCTACGTGGCACATCAAGGAGCAGTACAAGCAGTTTAGAGCCCAGAAAGTAAGTATCACAATCATCATCCATGAGAAGTGAAAGCGACTGCCTCTGGGAAATGAAGAGGGCAGGAGACTTTGTTTTGATAACCACATAAGCTACCTGGCTCTTTAAACTGCGCAGGTACAACCTCCCGAAAAATTAAAACTTGCAATTTAGTATTTCACAGTTAAAAATATTTTACCTGATGCAACTACCCTAAACAGTTGGCAAAAATGAGTATTACCTCTATTTGATAGGAAAACTCATTCCTTGTTAATATGTTTCTGAGGGCCTGCTCTATAAACAGGCCCTGTATTTAGAAGATAGCTATCAATTTACCTTGAGATATGAAAAGATAAAAGAACCACAAAAAGTATTTTCATTCACTTCTTTGTTGCATCAAATTAGATGACCCTGCATCTCCAACAGTTGCGCTTAAAGTGAGAGATAAGACAAATTTTAAATCACAGAAAAGGCAGACAAAGGTCTGCTTGTTAATTCTTTCAAAAAAATACGTAGCTCATGGTCTTGTGGGGAAAATGGGTAAATATAATTGAAGGTGTGCAGTGCCCTGACCAGAGGAACACTAAAAGGGGCCAAGGAGACAACATTCCTTGGGTGAAGAGAATGCTAGATGGAACATCTGAGCTGGGTCTTGAAGAATGAATACAAGTTTGACCAATTTCACAGAAGAGCCTGTATTAACAATTGCCAAACACTGAAAATTATACATCAGTGTGAAATATCTGCATCTTCTCTGTGCTGTAACACCAAGTTCACATTGAAGGCTAACCTAAGGCATTAAGACCTTTTTGATCAGAATGATTTCTCAAGAGACAATACACAATCGTAAGGCCCAAAACATGTTTCTAATCTTTATAGTATTGACCAGTGGCCAACTGAAAACCTTTTCCACATGTGTTAGCAACATTTTAAAATTTAAAGTGTTGGAATATTATTTCAAAAGATGACTATGGATCCTACCACCTAACAGCTTCACGGCTGACGTGGTTTCTAAGTCATACACTGCAGTTATAATGCACGCCTTTCTCCCAAGAGACCAGTGGGTGACTAAGCCCAGAAGACACAGTGACACAGAAACTAACATGGGAAGAAAAAGTAAAAAGAATTTTTTTAATCATTATCACTTAACAATTTCCTTTTCCAAACTATAGTGACAGAAGAAATAATCCCCAGTAAAGTACAAAGAAAATAATATACAAATTGACCCCATCTGACCTTTACAGCTATTTTAAGGGTCATTTTGACGGTTCAGAATTTAAAAGATTAACAAAAGCTCAAATATACAGCTCATTCAAAATAGGTATAGTCAACTCAAGTTACTTTACACCAATATTTAATCATATTTCTCAATATCTGGTTTTGTCCCTTTAATTTCAAACCTTTCTACATAGTTTGTCCCTAGTTAATCCTCATCTCAGTTGCTCTACAGAAAAATTAATTTTATTCTAGTATCTTAAACTGGGACTATCTCTAGTTAAAAACCTAGCTGTAAGCAGCAACATCTGACTTTAATCATCTGGAACACCATGTCACGGAAAGCTCTATCATGCCCTACCACCAGGAGGGGAAAAAAAAGGAGAAAGTCATGCCAGGAGACCACAATGGTCATTAGTAATCATGGCAGGTACGAACTCAAAATACATGGTTTTTATTTGTGTATCCAACCCATCTTTTATTTCTCTAAATTTAGCATCCACCCACATAATATACCTGTTCAATTTCCCATCCTTTTTTTTAGTATTCTCTAAAATTACACCTGTATCTGCTGGGTCTTGAAGAATGAATACAAGTTTGACCAATTTCACAGAAGAGCCTGTATTAACAATTGCCAAACACTGAAAATTATACATCAGTGTGAAATATCTGCATCTTCTCTGTGCTGTAACACCAAGTTCACATTGAAGGCTAACCTAAGGCATTAAGACCTTTTTGATCAGAATGATTTCTCAAGAGACAATACACAATCGTAAGGCCCAAAACATGTTTCTAATCTTTATAGTATTGACCAGTGGCCAACTGAAAACCTTTTCCACATGTGTTAGCAACATTTTAAAATTTAAAGTGTTGGAATATTATTTCAAAAGATGACTATGGATCCTACCACCTAACAGCTTCACGGCTGACGTGGTTTCTAAGTCATACACTGCAGTTATAATGCACGCCTTTCTCCCAAGAGACCAGTGGGTGACTAAGCCCAGAAGACACAGTGACACAGAAACTAACATGGGAAGAAAAAGTAAAAAGAATTTTTTTAATCATTATCACTTAACAATTTCCTTTTCCAAACTATAGTGACAGAAGAAATAATCCCCAGTAAAGTACAAAGAAAATAATATACAAATTGACCCCATCTGACCTTTACAGCTATTTTAAGGGTCATTTTGACGGTTCAGAATTTAAAAGATTAACAAAAGCTCAAATATACAGCTCATTCAAAATAGGTATAGTCAACTCAAGTTACTTTACACCAATATTTAATCATATTTCTCAATATCTGGTTTTGTCCCTTTAATTTCAAACCTTTCTACATAGTTTGTCCCTAGTTAATCCTCATCTCAGTTGCTCTACAGAAAAATTAATTTTATTCTAGTATCTTAAACTGGGACTATCTCTAGTTAAAAACCTAGCTGTAAGCAGCAACATCTGACTTTAATCATCTGGAACACCATGTCACGGAAAGCTCTATCATGCCCTACCACCAGGAGGGGAAAAAAAAGGAGAAAGTCATGCCAGGAGACCACAATGGTCATTAGTAATCATGGCAGGTACGAACTCAAAATACATGGTTTTTATTTGTGTATCCAACCCATCTTTTATTTCTCTAAATTTAGCATCCACCCACATAATATACCTGTTCTTAAAGGGCTTTACTCAGATCACATCCTTTAGATTTGGAAAATATTAATATCTGAGGTAGGTTAACTCTAAAATTACACCTAAGTACTGGCATGGTTTGATACATTTAAAGGTTTAGCAGTAATTGTAATAGGATTATTAAGGAAACCACCTTCTAAAGTACAGCACTGTATATGTGCTGCAGAATGCATTTGGATATATAAAACATACATGGCTTAGAAAAACAAAAGTCTTGAAAGACAAGACTTTAAATTAGTTCAATTAACCATGCCTTTACCTTGTACCTTTTCACTGTAACATTTCGCTTTCGTTCTTCTAAAATGGCAATTCTTTCGAAATATGCTCAATTTTTCCAAAGTGAAAACCTCAGATACACATCTAGAATGTAATCTTTCAACTGGTTTGACAAAAGTTCAATCACAAAAATCTCCAGCTAATCCTAAAATAATTATTTTTTACACTCATTCAAAGTCCCACAATGAAAATGAACAGCCTCTGTCATAATTCCTCTGCTACTTTGATCAATTTAGTCAGAGACTGGCAAATCTGTGAAAAGACCAGATCTCTCATGATGCAAGCCATGCAGTACCATGAGATTTCACAACTTTTCTAGCTAGCCAGCTTCAAAGACACAATCTGATTCAATAAATGTGATCTCCACAGCTTCCAAAATATAAGGAAACTCTAGTTTAGTAATATATTTAGGCTTTCTGTATTTTTCTGGTCAGAGAACAGGTGGAGCAGGCTTTCTGTATTTTTCTGGTCAGAGAACAGGTGGAGCAGATTAGCAGAAGAACAAAGTCAGTTTCAAGTCTCTAGAAAGTCAACCCTGCAAGACAGTCTCTTTCTTTACTCCTCACCTTGATCTACTAGGCAAAAGGAAAAAAGCAGAGCCCACTACTATGAAAAGATAAATCGGGCTACCTTTAAGAGTGAATGCCCCCCACCCCCACGAAACACGCTTTTTTATGATCCCCATTCCTTTACTGTTTAGATAAAACAATCATTAGACAAGTATACAAAAGTTGGTCAGTTAGTCCGAGGGCAACCTGTGTAACCCAGCTTAGGTCACCGTTCCTATAATATCTGCCCTGGAAAGGCAGGTAACATGATCTTTCTCAGACTAAGCGCAAACACCTAGAACTGAAATGGGTGGTCCAATCCAGTGAAGGAGAACCAAATGTGGGCATCACAGCCCCCCTCCCGCCCCCAGGAGAGGATCATGACCGATTTTAGGAATTCAAAGGAAGAGATTAAGCTGGGTTAGCAAAAATGAAGCTTCTGTTTGTAATTAACAATTCTAAAATCTATCTCATAAATAACCAAACCCCTTGGTGCTCCCATACCTAGTCTCAATGCTCAAAAACTGTTCTTTCCAGTCTTGTTTACATTTTACTTAGACCGCTTCCTAGGCGGTTTGAAACCATTCCCTAACACGCCTGCTCAAGAAAACTTACCAGAAAAATGCACTTTCACCTCCAAAAAGGGGGGGGGGGGGATCCACGATGCCTTTGTGCATACGCACACTTTCCGCCTAGGCACTCCGTGCATACTACGCAGGAGACGCCCTGCGGACCGTGCGCAGGGGCACAGCCGAGCTTACCTCTCGTCCTCGCCATCCACCAGGGGCGTCGCCAGCGGCAGCACCTTCAACGGGAAAAGGGAAGCAGAGACTGCGAGGCTGCTGCTCCCATCCGAGCGGGCCGACACGCCCCCACTGTCGCCACTGACGGTCTGCGGCAAGCCACCTAAGGAGGGGTCCGCGGGGCGCCTGGCGTCTTCCATCTGGCTGCCGATGGCCTGAGCTAGCGACTGTGCGGAGAACGGAGCGGAACTGAGCGGAAGCTGCTGCGCCAAAGGCAAACTGACGTTAGACGCTAGCAAGGGAGCCTGGCTGACACTCTGAACCAAACTACCATTCTGCGTGGCGGGGGCTTGCGCTATATTCTGTGGTGGAACCAAGCTGGTCGGGGCAGAAGGCATTCCAGAAGGGCCGGCTGCACTAACCTGATTCGTCACAGAGATACTACTAGCAGGGGGCAGGGGACTGACGGCAGGCATCGGCTGCGACGCCGCTCCCTGGGCGACGGGCTCGCCCGCCGGCGGCGGGGCAGGCACAGGTCCCAAGGTACTCTGGGGTGCAATGACCAGTGGCTGCGGAAGGCCTGGAGCGCTGGGCGGGACTCCCGGATGGAGGACCGCAGCCGGAGCGGGCGGCACGACCTGTGAAGACGGAGGAGCACCTTGCTGGAGGGCTGCAGGGGTGACCTGGGCGGAAGGCGGCTGCAGGGCCGACGGGAGGCTCGTCTGCTGACCCACGCTGGCGATCTGACTGCCAGGAGGGGCCGCCGCCGCCGGGAGAGCCTGGCCGCCAGGTGGGCCCACCGGCCCCGCCGGGAGAGCCTGGCCGGCCGCGGGCGGCACGGGCCGCAGGCTGCCCTGGGGCTGCGCCATCGCCATCGCCGTGGCCCCCGCGGCCACCCCCGCAGTGGCGGGCTGTCCGGAGGTCACGGCGGCTTGGAGCAGCGGCGGCGGCGGCGCATACTCGGGAGGAGGATTCGGCGTCACCGACGCGCCGTGACCCGGGGCCATCTGCGCGGCCACAGGCGGCGGCGGCCGGCCGTAGGGTAGCTGGGGGGGCGGCGCGCCGGGCCGGGGCGCTTGCACGGGAGGGGCCGCCTGGGCGTACGGCCGTTGGGGCTGCGCCAGGCTGGCGATGGACGGCTGCGGACCGAGGGCCGGCGGGAGGCCCACCACGCCAACAGGCGCCGGCTGGACGCCGGGGGCGGCGCCGAGAGCTGCCGACGGAGGCACTGGCGGAAGCCCTGGCTTTGGCGGGTAGCCCAGTTCTTGCGACGGCACCGGCACCTGCACCATCTGCGGCTGGGCCAGGCTCTGGGGCAGGCTCACGGCCGGAGTGCCCACGTCCCTCTGCGGCAGGGCCGTCCCGGGCAGGGCCGCGGGCGGCGGCGGGCCAGGCGGGGCGCCCACCTCTCCGCTGCCCACGCTCTCCGTGTAGTGGCTCAGGGTGCTGACACCGCTGCTCGCCGAGCCCCCGCTGGCGCTCTCCCGCTCCGAGGCGGCTTCAGCCGGGTTGGGTTTCACACTTTCCACCGCCTTAGCGATCCCCACCGCCTCAGCGGCGGGGCCGGCGTTTTCCTTCTCGTAGAACTCGGTGCACGTCCAGCGCCCTTTCTTGAAAGGCTCGGACGTCGAATCCAGCTTCACCACTCTGAACCTGGACGTGTTAACGGTCGGCGGCGGCTGCTGGCTGGAAACGGACCCCACGGGCGCGGGCGCGGCCGCGACGGCCGAGGCGGCCAGGGCCCCGTTGCCCATGCCACTCAGGACGCTCACGGGGATGCCCGGGCTCACGCCGGGGACCCCGCTCGCACTGGCATGAGCGCTGCCGAGCATGCTGCTGGTCCCGGTGGAATTAAAAGTACCCACGGCAGTCAGGTTCACGTGATTCACCGCGTTCGTGCCCGGTGCCGAATTGAGGGCCAGGCTGCCGGCGGTGCTCGGAGCGCGGATGACAGTCATGCCAGAGGCCGGCGCGCCACTCGATGAGACAGCAGAAGCTGGTGCCACGGGCACAACGCTGTCCGAGCTGGCCGTGGTGGAGAGTTTTCTAGAGCCGGGGCTGGAGGGCGGCCCTCCGGGGACGGAGGGACTGGCCGCGCCGGCGTGGGCCGGATGGTGGTGCCCGTGGTGCAGGTGGTGCCCGTGGACTGGATGGGGATGCTGCAGCGGGTGTGGATGTGCGTTCCCGTTGATGGCCACGTGCTGGGGCGGGAGGTGAGGCAGGGGCGGCTGGTTGGGCGAGACGGCCCCGGGGGTCTCGGCCTCCTGGAAGTTATTGAGCGTCTCCTCCGAGGAGCTGCGCTCGGGCTCCCCCAGGTCGGTCGCCCTGGAAAGGGACACGTCGAGGATCTCCGAGGACGACAGGTCCTCCGTGTGGGACTCGTCCAGGTCGTCGTAGCTCTCGGTGTCCTCGGCGATGCTGTTGTTGGAGCTGATGCTGGCGATCTGCGCCGGGGTCACGCTCGTGATCTGGAAGCCACTCTTCTTCTTCGTCTGCGATCCGCCCGGCGCGAGCGGCGGCGCCTGCGAGAGGAGGCTCAGGCTTTGTGGCGGCGGGGGCTGCGGGCCCGACAGCGCCGCCGCCGGAGGAAAGTCCTCGGAGGCCGGGGCGCCGCTCCCGACGCCGGGACCTGCTGCACCGGGAGCCGCGCCGCCGCTGCCCCTTCGAGGGAACACGGCCGGGTGCGCCATCTTCCTGGCGCTCACGTCTGCAGCGGCCGCGGCGGCCTCGGGCGGCTGGTGCATTGTGCTGGGGACCCGGGGCGCGGAGGAGGCGAGTGCAGTTTCCTTCTGCACTGTAAGCTTTGTGTCCAAGGCGCCGAGGAGGAAAACGGGACTTGACGCTCCGTCCGGCGCGGTGCCTCCTCCTCCTCCCCTTCTCCGCCGAAGGTGCCGGGCCGCTCCTGCCTCCGAGGACGAGCTTCGGGAAGGGAGGCAATGCCCGGGTCACGCCGGGGACCCCGCTCGCACTGGCATGAGCGCTGCCGAGCATGCTGCTGGTCCCGGTGGAATTAAAAGTACCCACGGCAGTCAGGTTCACGTGATTCACCGCGTTCGTGCCCGGTGCCGAATTGAGGGCCAGGCTGCCGGCGGTGCTCGGAGCGCGGATGACAGTCATGCCAGAGGCCGGCGCGCCACTCGATGAGACAGCAGAAGCTGGTGCCACGGGCACAACGCTGTCCGAGCTGGCCGTGGTGGAGAGTTTTCTAGAGCCGGGGCTGGAGGGCGGCCCTCCGGGGACGGAGGGACTGGCCGCGCCGGCGTGGGCCGGATGGTGGTGCCCGTGGTGCAGGTGGTGCCCGTGGACTGGATGGGGATGCTGCAGCGGGTGTGGATGTGCGTTCCCGTTGATGGCCACGTGCTGGGGCGGGAGGTGAGGCAGGGGCGGCTGGTTGGGCGAGACGGCCCCGGGGGTCTCGGCCTCCTGGAAGTTATTGAGCGTCTCCTCCGAGGAGCTGCGCTCGGGCTCCCCCAGGTCGGTCGCCCTGGAAAGGGACACGTCGAGGATCTCCGAGGACGACAGGTCCTCCGTGTGGGACTCGTCCAGGTCGTCGTAGCTCTCGGTGTCCTCGGCGATGCTGTTGTTGGAGCTGATGCTGGCGATCTGCGCCGGGGTCACGCTCGTGATCTGGAAGCCACTCTTCTTCTTCGTCTGCGATCCGCCCGGCGCGAGCGGCGGCGCCTGCGAGAGGAGGCTCAGGCTTTGTGGCGGCGGGGGCTGCGGGCCCGACAGCGCCGCCGCCGGAGGAAAGTCCTCGGAGGCCGGGGCGCCGCTCCCGACGCCGGGACCTGCTGCACCGGGAGCCGCGCCGCCGCTGCCCCTTCGAGGGAACACGGCCGGGTGCGCCATCTTCCTGGCGCTCACGTCTGCAGCGGCCGCGGCGGCCTCGGGCGGCTGGTGCATTGTGCTGGGGACCCGGGGCGCGGAGGAGGCGAGTGCAGTTTCCTTCTGCACTGTAAGCTTTGTGTCCAAGGCGCCGAGGAGGAAAACGGGACTTGACGCTCCGTCCGGCGCGGTGCCTCCTCCTCCTCCCGCTTCTCCGCCGAAGGTGCCGGGCCGCTCCTGCCTCCGAGGACGAGCTTCGGGAAGGGAGGAACGCGGGTGAGCGGCGCGGCCGGGAGCCCGAAGGGGGGACCCCTTCAGCCCGCGGCCGGTCCCTTTCCCCGCCAGCCTCACACCCCCTTTATATGCCGCTTGGCGTGGGGTGCGGGGCGGGAGGAGGGGAGCGCAGGGGAGGGCGAGGCGAGGCGAGGCGAGGCGAGGCGAGGCGAGGCGAGGGGCGGGGGTGGGAAAGCGCCGAGAAATGCCCACCTTCTCCGGACCGCGCCGCGGCCGCCGCCGCTGCACCAGCCTCCCGGCCGCCCTGCACGGAGGCGGCGACGAGCGAGGGTCGCCCTCCCTGGCCGCCGCCGCCGGCGAGCCCGAGCTCAGGGTCGCTCCCGCCTCCGCGCCCCGCGCCCCGCGCCCCTTTCAAACCCCCTGGGCGCGCGGCGGCTGCTCCGGGCGGCGGCGCGCGGCGGGCGGCGGCGGGGCGCCCGGGACGGAGAGGCCGGCCGCGGGGCGCGGGCGGGCGCGCGGGGCGCCGGGGCTCGCGGGGCTCGGCCGGGGCGCGGCGGCGGCGTGGGCCCGGGGGCCGCTCCATCACTGGCGGCCGTGGAGCCCGAGCATTCTCCTCCCTGCGGCGGGCGCCGCGGCCGGCACGCGTCCGCGGGGAGGACGGGCCGGCGCCCGATCCTCCCCGGAGGGCGGCGGGGCGCGCGCGGGCGCCGCCGGGCGAGCCGCTCGGGGCCGCGCCTCCGCCGCCGGCCGGTCCTCCCCGCGCTCTCGCGGCCCGGGCCGGCGGGGCCGCAGGCGGCGGCTCTTCTCCGGGCGGCGCGGGCGGCCGGCCGGGCCGGTGCAGCGCCCGCAGCCGCGGCCGCTCAGCGCAGCGCGAGGCGGGGCCGCGCGGGGCCGGCGAGCGGGGCGGGCGCGGGGCTGGGCGCCGAGGGCGGGCGGCGGGCGCGGCGCGGGCTCCGGCGGCTGCGGACAGGCTCCTCTCCTCCGGCTCCGCCGTGTCCCCGGGGCTCTCGCGGCATCGGCAGAGGAGGGACCGGCGCCCGGCGCGGGAGGAGGAGGGGCGACGGCGCGGGGGAGGGCGCCGGCCGAGGAGACGGCGGGAAGATGGCGTCTGCGCATGCGCCCCGCGCAGCGGACAGAATGCCGGCTTCGGCGAGGAGGAGGCGGCGGCCGCTCTTCGGGCCGGGCCGAGCGCCTGGGCCCCCGGCGGAAATGGCCGAAGGCTGGCGGCGGCGCCCGGCGGCGTGGGTGGGGGCGGGGAGCTGCGGCCGGGCTGACCGGAGCGACGCTGCCCGAGCGGGGCGGGGCGGGGTGGGGTGCGGGGCGCGCGCAGGTGAGGTGTGTCCGCTCCTTTTCCGCACGCGGCCGGGCCGCGCGCGTGCACGGGCGCGCGGCCGGGGCGGGGGCGCGCGGCGGGGAGGGGTCTCGGGGTCCGCGCCCGGGCGGGGGCCGCGTGGGGAACGAGGCTTTTCTCCGCAGCAGCTCCCAGGAGGGCGCCGCCGCCGCGACATGAGTCAGGCGTTCCTCCCCGGCGCGCGGCGGAACCCGCCTCCCCCTCGCCGCACCTGGCTCGCCCCCGGCCGGGGCGCCCCGAGCCGCGGGGTGCGCGGACGGCCGGTGGCCCCGCGCCCGGGGCGCTGGCTGCGGCGCGGCGCGGCGGCGACGGCCGTGCGGTGCCCTCGCCCTTCGACGAGCAGGGGCGAGCTCGCCGGCTGCTGCTGCAGCTGTTTGCAGTCGGCGGCCGGAGCTCTTCTGTAAGCGAGGGAGCGCCCGCAGTCCGTCGTGACCTGGAGGGACGCGGCTGCCCGGCTCCGTTAAAGGAAAAGAAAAAACCGGACCTCAACAGGTGGAGCTGATCTCCCATAGGGATAGCTTTCCGTGCAATTGTCCAGGCGGTGGCCCGCATAGGTTGGACTTGAAAGACAAACTGGCCTCGTCATGGGGGCAGCACGAGGACAATGATCCATGAAGACTGCCTTTTAGGGTTAGAAAAGAAAAAGCACTATCTGCAATTCCAGTTTGGAAAACGAAAAAAATCTGCGTAGTTTTACAGAAGCAGGGGTAGGTTTGAGTGGAAGCAAGTTAACTGGAAGTTGCTTCTCTGGCATAACACGTCCAAACATTTCTAGCCCTAAGCACTTTTTACTACAAAACAAGAATGTACTTCTCACCCAGGAAGCAAAAAACAACAACAACAAAGCACTATAGAAAATCCCAGAGAGAAATGTTTATTTTTTTCAAGTTAGTTGTTGAGGGACTAAACATTTAAGGTCAGACCTCTGATTCAGCAACTAACAGACCAGATCTGCAGTCCTATTTCAGGAACTTGTTAAAACATAAATGGCAGGGTTTGAAAGATGCCTGATACTCAATTCCAACATGTTACCTTTAGGTTTCCCTGAAGTTTTCCCCTCTTTCCATCTCCCCAAAGGTTAGGAATGTCACCATTCTATTACAGTATTGGGAAACACACCTTCAACATACCTGCGTAGTCTGCTTCAAAGTTTTGTTTTGTTTTTTTTTTTAAATATGTATGGTGCATTTGGCTGCACTGGGCCTTAGTTGAGGCATGAGAGCTTGTGCTATGTGGGATCTCGGTCCCCTGACCAGGGATCAAACCCGTGTGCCCTGCATTGCAAGACAGACTTTTTAACCACAGGACCACCGGGGAAGCCTCTGTATCAAAGTTTTGATACTTTTTTTCCTGTGCTCTCCTCCACTAAACTCAAAAGGTAGGACCATGTTTTAACGTGGAGCTCCTGGCTAGGTACAAATGGGGGGCCAACTCTGTGCGGCCCCATGGACTGTAGCCTGCCAGGCTCCTCAATCTGGGGTTTTCCAGGCAAGAATACTGCAGTGGGTTGCTATTTCCTCCTCCAGGGGATTTTGGGGACCCAAGGGTGGAACCCCAAGTCGTCTGCAGTGGCAGGCAGTTTCTTTACCACAGCGCCACCCAGAGGATCTAGGTATAAAGTAGGTGCTCACAAATACTGAAAGTGAGAGAGCAGTGAAGATCAAATTCACTTGAAAACATCAGACTTGTATGATATTCATGAATTAAGAGGTGAATAATTAGTTTTTTTTTTCTTTTTAACATGACTATGGCAATACCAGTATTTTACAAAAACAATTTCTGTTTTAACGCTGCAATAGCTTTCTGTGAGTGCTAAATCATTTCAGTCGGGTCCAACTCTTTGCGACTCTGTGGACTGTAGGCCACCAGGCTCCCTTAGGTCCATGGGATTCACCAGGCAAGAATACTAGGGCGGATTGCCATGCCCTCCTCCAGGAGATCTTCCAACCTAGGCATGGTCCTGCATCTCTTATATCCTGCATTGGCAGGCAGGTTCTTTACCACTGACGTCACTTGGGAAGTCAGAAGTCTGGGAGAGCAACCAGCCAGGGTCGTGGGATTTGAACGCATGACCCTTGAACCCATGACCCTGGGATGAAGAGTCCCGTACTCTACCAACTGAGCTAGCGGGACTACTTTGTTGTAAGAGATACTCCCAATTAATGGCGGCCATTCACTTCTGAAATGCAACTCTGACAGGCTTTTTCAACAGTTTTTGCAGTGGAAAGTAGGAAGTATCCTAAAAAAATTGACAGTGCAGTGGGGGCACAATGTATTTCTCTGAGCTACTGTTGAAAGAAAAGGCTCCAGGTCTCTCAAATGTTGCCTTTTAGGTCAAAGTTTTAAATGACTCCCAAACTACAGCTTTAACCCGCCTTGGGTCACCTAAATACCCACCATAACTGTGCTGATAGGGTTTGAAGCAGAAGAAACACATATAATCAAGTCTTCCATAGCTGACACAATGAGTCATTGAGAGAACCCTATAAAAGCAGATACTTTTAATAACCAGTGATAGTGAGTATTGTTATTTTGTGCTGTTTTGATGTTGGGGGTGGGTGGGTATATTATTTCTTTTAAAAGAAACTTGGGTTTTTTTTTTTCTCCATTTTTTCAAGATAGCATAAGAAAATAAGGTCTTTTGAAACTTGTCTCACTTTTATCTGCCGTATCACCCTCACATTCCTGGTTAGGCAGTCTCAAGTCCCAGTGAGATATGACAAGCAAGTCTGCAAATATGGAAACCTGAGTTTGAGGATCCTCTCTCTTTCGCCTTCTCTTTTCTCCAGTTGCCAACATGTCTATGACCAGCGATACATAAATATGAGTCCCTAAAAACAAGCAGAAGCCCTCAAACCAACCCAGTATAGTTATTATGTTACCACCTTTCCGTTTTAAAAGTCCAGATGTTTTTTACATGACGATCAAATGCCCACTGCTGTGTGAAATGAAGTCATTAACTCCTTTGAACCCGGTACTTGGACGTATCCTTTGTCTTTTGAAAGACTGTATTGCACCTGTTCATATTCTGAAGGTATAGTTCTGAATTACTCTCTATTGTCCATGTTAGTCCATAAGGCAGGGTTCACTTAAATCTGGTTATTGTGACTTGGCAGACCTACGTGTAAACTCAGAGTTTATTCTGAGCTTCCCAGTGGCACTCGTGGTAAAGAACCCACCTGCCCATGCAGGAGATTGGGTTCGATCCCTGGGTCAGGAAGATCATCTGGAGGAGGGAGAGGTGGACCACTCCAGTATTCTTGCCTGGAGAATCCTAGAATTTTTTTCTACCATAAAATAAAAAATTTCCTGACCATTATAGCTTAATGTATCTATTTGTGAGAACTGTGAAATAGATCAGTATTTAAAACCAAGAAGGGGCTTCCCTGGTGGTCCAGTGGCTTAGACTCTTGTCTCCCAATGCAAGGGGCCTGGGTTCAATCCCTGGTCAGGGAACTAGATCCCACATGCCACAACTAACAATTCACATGCTGCAACTATGACCCAATTCAGCGAAATATATAAATAAAACAAAAGATAAATATATATATATAGATAGATAGATAGATAGATACATACATACATACATACATACATACATACACCAAGTAAGGGACTTCCTTGGGCCCAAACTTCTGAGCCCGCCTTCCCTAGAGCCAGTGCTCCTCAATAAGAGAAGCCACCACAAGGAGAAGCCTGCGCACCCCGAGGAAGAGTAGCCCCATCCTGCTGCCACTAGAGAAAGCCTGCGTAAAGCAAGGAAACCCAGGCAACCAAGAATAAATCAAATCAAACCAAGTAAGGACTTCCCTGGCAGTCCAGCGGTTCAAACTTTGCCTTCCAATTCAGGGAATGCAGGTTTGATTCCTGGTCAGGGAACTGAGCCCATGGGCGGGGGAATTAAGATCCTCCATGCTGCATGGCACAGCCAAAAAAAAAAAAAATCTTTTTCATAAAATCAGACCAAGTAATTCTCCGAAAGCAATGCCCTTAAACACGGAGAAAACTTGCCCTCAGGATGACTGTGAGGGCAAAGATAACTACTAAAGAGAGATAGGTACAGAAAATAACACCACGGGTCCACTCTAGAGGCTCTTCTGGCTGACCAGTGAGGGCTTCAGTGATGCAGTCGTCATCTGTAACTTTTAAATGCCATCTTTAAAAAAGTCCACTTTTTACATAATGAGTTACAAACTTGAAAAAGGCATACATTTTTACATATGAACTTTATGCACAAGGATATTCAGCATGTTTATAAAATCTATCTGCTCTCTATAAAATTATTTAAATGATACCAGAAGTCTGCACTTTCTGACTTTTGTAAATGGCACAGAATACTTATTTTGAACCTTTTCATTCAAATTTCAATGAGTAGAACTTAGCTTATAGCTGATTTGATTTTGCAGCACATGTTAGATTTCTAATATACATATGTTTCCAGTCAGCTAAACAATTTTATAGCCTCAAAGGAGAGACAATTATGAAACAAACAAAAAAGTACAGACACTTGAATTTCTGGGTCAGAGGGCACACTGATATACATTAGCTTGTTAAATTCTACCGTTTGAGGGAGAAGGCCTTACCATTCTCACTTCAGAAGTGATCACAAAGAGATTAAATAACTTGTCCACGGCCTAAATCTGGGGACCCAGGATCGCTTCATTTCAGATTCCATGCCTCGGTACTGAGGGGTTTCTCTGAAAAAGCAGTCTGACCTCTAGAGACTAGTATTTTTCAAAGCTCTTTTGGAAATTAATGAGTGTTCTTTTAATGCTTTTGAATACTAAGGAAGATATTCGGCACACACACTAATTGCACACAGCATTTCTTCTACATGAAGGGGATAAAAGACTTCTTTCCCGTTTGAAGCAACATAAATGTTACAGATGCTTCCAGAGTTAGTCTTTTCTGACTTATGAATGTGTTAATTTGGAGAATTTTCTCACGACCTAAAAAAAAAATCATTTCTAACTTCTGCTATAGAACTGTGAAGTGACATTGAAAAAAAAGGAAATAATTTGTTAATTTAGATTTTCTTTTCTAAGTTTATAATCAAATAACCCTTCAGATCCCCCCAGATGATAGCTAATATGTAGTTGATGCCTACTGTCTACCACACGTTTTCTAACTGCTTTAAGTGTTTTATCTCTAATTCTTACAACTGTATGTTGTACTAACTGTAATTACCCCACTTTGCAAATGAGGAAAGCATTTGCAAATGAGGGGGAAAAATGAGGGGAGCAGAGAGTTTGAGGTATTAAAATTTAGCAAGTGGTGGGGCTGAGATACAGCCCCCTGCAGTGTAACCTTCCCTTCTTTCACAGCTGACTCTGAGACACATTGTGAAATCAGCTTCCTGTCAATTCGAGCTCCCAAGTTAAATTTCTCCAGAATATTCATGTTTTAATTGTTCAGAGAATATGAGAGCACCATTTTCTCCTGATGCAGAGACATTTTAGGAAAGACTGTACGTTTTAGAGGCTCTGCCGTGACTGTGCAGGAATTGGACATAAATGAACAGAACCACAGCTTGATACGTTGGATGACCCTTCACTGATCAAAAACAGATGTCAAATGCTTGGAGGGAAAAAAAGGATTAATCACACATAATTGGGGAACACTGCCTATGCAGGACAAGATAGATGTTTTCCCATCTTAGCAATTAGCAGTTCATTGAACATGAGAGCCTGTAAAATAGAGACAATAATAACCTAGCCTTTCCAACACGTCCTAAGGACTAATTTGTATAGAAATAAACAAATTCATTATTTTTCTTTGTATTATAATTCCAAGAAGACCTCTGTCCTTCTGCCGTATGTGAACCAAAACCAGGTTAGGAAGTACAAACAGATCATGGTACTCAGTATTTCTTTGTATTTAAGGACTAGGTCCACACACACACTTAGGTCTATCTCAAGTCTCAAAGCTCAAGGTGAAAAGAACACCGCTGAAGTCATTTCAGTGTGGAATTTTCCTTTGGTCAGTCATTTTCTCCTACTCTGAGTTATCTTTCAGGAGAAGAAAATTCAGAAAATAGTTTTCAGTAACTTACACGTAAATTGACATTCCTGGTTAACTTCACTGTGGAAGAAAAACAGGAAATCAGTAGTCATAAAGGCCAAAATCTTTTCTGATTTTTATACCTTTGAAGAAACATAAAAGAAAACCTTAGATACATGTAAGCTAAACTAGAATCAGAAGTACAAGGTAAACTCCTTTTAATAGTGTGACCACTGACTGTTAAACACAGCCTTACTGTTTGCATATGGAACTCTTCCTCTGTGAGTGATGTGATTAACAATTAAAGGGGAAAGGTCAGAATTTTAGAGAAAAGCATGAGATGGGATTTAGAGAAATAGCCTAACAAAACTGATTTATTACATGTAATGTAGACACACTTGGCAAATTCAAGAAAATTAAATGTATACCAGACTCAGCCCCTTCGTGGAGTAAAAGATAAAGTTAATTGCAAAGCTGCCAGCAAAGCTTCCTGTCAAAAACTAGAAGTGAAGGTCCAGGAGGTTTTCTTGCTCCAGTTATTTATAGACAGGAATGGGATCATCCCATCATGCCAACACGGTGGTTTAACTTTGATATTTTAAAAAGTGTCTAAACACTGTCTTTATCCAAGGCATAACTGACACACAAAAACAGTCGTTGAATTACACTTCTATCCATACAGATTTTGAATAAAAGGGGATAATATTCTGTTACCCCAGTGTTGGTCCTTACAATTTAATAAAAAGAGGGTTTTGGAAAGAATACTTCCAGTGAAGCATCTTGAAAAAGGAATTAAGTTCTCTTCATTCTGTCAAGCATATGACAAGAATTCAGTTAGTACTTGTAAAGAATTTCTTGGATCCCACGTTAGGCGATAATGTTGTCAATGTATCACATGAACTTTCACTACTGAACTTTTCACATGATGTTTCTGCAGAACAGTCGGTTCAGAAATTATGACGTTAAGAAACACGGTCACTATTAAAATTTTGGTCAAGGGCATCCAATGGTATCACATTTCCTTCTCTGTTCTTGATCTCTGTTCTTGATATCCTTGCCCAAACTAAGCTGATGACAATTTGCTGACTACTCTTATTCACGGAACATCATGCCCAAAGCACTTTTTTTTTTTTGGAAGAAGCAAAGTTCAGTGAAAATGGTAAGAAGATAGGATTTGAGCCTGCATCTCCTTTTCTGATAGCGCTGCATTTGTTGAGGGAGAGAGCATTGTGTCAAACACTGTTGAGAACCGAAGGCCTTGAGCAACGGTGGATTCTGGAAATGTAGTCCTCACATCCTGGCTTCAGGATCTGGAGAATTCAGATGCTTCTTCCACCCACATGAGCTCCAGAGCCACTTTCTAAGAAGACGTACTTGGCATGACTGGTCACAGAGCTCACACAAAGACTGCAATGAAACATTTCAGATAAGGATGAATTTTTAAAACTTAGTCAACACATCTAAAAAACCTACTCCCTATTCATGGGTCACAGCTTCCATTTTGGGGATTTCCCTGGTGGTTCACGGGCTAAGAATCTGCCTTGCAATGCAGCTGAGGCGGGCTTAGTCCCTGGTTGAGGAACTAAGATCCCAAAGGCCATGGAGCCACTGAGCCTGTACACGGCACCCACTGCGGCCCTGCGCCACAACGAGGGAGTCCACACGCTGCAACAAAAGATCCTGAACAGCGCAATGAAGAGCCTGTGTGCTGCAACTGACATGACTCAGCCAAATAAATAAATAATAAAATAGTAAAAAAAAAAAAAAAAAGAAAGTTTTTAGAAAACTTCCATTTTGAAGTTTTCATATCAAATGAGGGATGTGCTGTTATTTTTGCATTTGTCCCCACATAAAACACTTTTTCCTTTTGTTTATGACTGTGAAGGGTAGCAAGGCATATCACCCCAAAATATGCCACTCTGGTATATTCATACTTTGTGTTAAAGGCACTTAAAAAACAGCAAGTACAGGGAGAAGCATTCTCTGAACTCTAACGACTCTAACGACCTAACAACAGATCCTCCAGGAGGAATTCCACTGTGATAGGTCCCCTCCCGGAAGTGTCACCAGCCAGGGAAGATGGCCGTCACAGAAGGAGTGTGGAAAGCAGCACCGCACTCAGACAAGGTTCATCACAGACTCTCAGACCTCCCACCTGCTCTTCTGAGGGCCTAGAAGTTACTGGCCCTGCCGTAAGAGGTCTACATCTCCCCTACCCTTTCCTACTAAGATGACATTGAATCCTGAATTTTAAGCCACCTGGGAGAGTTGCTCGTTTTTCCTGCATATCGCCCATGTATGCCTAAATTCTGTGGTGGCGGTTTAGTTGCTCAGTAGTGTCTGATTGTTTTGCAACACTATGGATGGCAGCCTGTCAAGCTCCTCTGTCCATGGCATTTCAGAGGCAAAAATACCGGAGAGAGGTGCCATTTCCTTCTCCCGGGGATCTTCCTGACCCAGGGATTGAGCCCGCATCTCCTGCCTGGGTAGGCAGATTCTTCACCACTGAGCCACCAGGGAAACCCATGGATAAGATATACTAATAAACTAATAGGGGTTTGGGGTTTCCCTGCTAGTCCAGTGGGTTAAAAAATCCACCTTGCAGTGCAGGGGGTATCAGTTTGATCCCTGGCCCAGGAAGATCCCACGTGCCATGGAGCGGCTGGACTGATGTGCCCAATTACCGAGCCGGAGCTCTGGAGCACATGCGCCCAGAGCCAGTGCTCTGCCACGAGAGAGGCCACTGCAATGGGAAGCCCACACAGGCCAAAGAATAAAGATGGGTGAAAATAAATAAATAAATAAACAGTAAAAGAGGCCAAAAAAAAAAAACTTCTAGGGTTTTTTTTGCTCTTAATCTATAAACCTTTTTTTTTTTAAGTTTATTACTTATTTTTAAAAATATTTTGTTTATTTATTTTTGGCTATTCTGGGTTTTCACTGCTGCTGCAGGCTGTTCTCTAGTTGCAGGGAGTGGGGTCTACTCTCTAGTTGAAATGAGCAGGCTCCTTGTTGCGGTGACTTCTCTTGTTGTGGAACTCGGGCTCTAGGGCACACAGGCTTCAGTAGTTGTGGCCCATGGGCTCCATGGTTGCAGCTCCGAGGCTCTAGAGCACAGGCTCCATCGTTGTGGCTCACGGGCTTAGTTGCTCTGCAGCCTGTGGGATCTTCCTGGATCAGGGATTGAACCTATGTCTCCTGCATTGGCAGGCAGACTCTTCACTGAGCTACCAGGGAAGCCCCTAATCTGTATTTCTTGTATGTAATTCTCTTAATATTAATCTGTCTTTTATTACAAGGGCCTCAACTGAAAACTGAGAAGGGTAGAGGGAAAATTATATTTTTCCTCCCCTACAATTATCAGTATAACAAAAATAACCTTTCAGTAAGTAAGGTTAAAGAAGCTATCATGTTTCTTATCATGAGCATGCTTTTTTAAAATTAAGTACATAACATTTAGTTCAGTATGTAAGTCTTCAATAAATTTATCTGGGGGAACTTGCCTGGTCATCCAGTGGCTAAGACACTGCACTCCCAATGCGCAGGGCGTCGGTTCAGTCCCTGGTCAGAGGAACTGTATCCCATGTGCCACAACTACAAGATCCCAAACAATTCTACAAAGTTCAAGATCCTATGTGCTGCAACTTAGACCCATGATTCTGTAACTGAAGTTTATTCCTAGTGAATACATAATAAGCATCTAAAAGTAGGACTTCTCTGTGTCCCCACTTCCTTTGGAAGAGCACAGAAATTCTGGCCCAAGAGCCTCTCACATCTGTAGAATCTGCAGAGGAAACCAATCAGCTTTTCCGTCCATGGACTGTAGCCCACCAGGCTCTTCGGTCTATGGAATTTCCCAGGCAAGAATACTGGTGTGCATAGCCATTCCCTTCTCCAGGGGATCCTCTCCATCCAGGGATCGACCCAGTCTTCATTCCTTGCCATCTGAGCCACCAGGGAAGCCCCCTTTCCACCCGACTCTGCATAATTAGAATGTCCGAAGAGAACGTCTTCAGCACTGTTTCCAGTAACTCTGTTCTAATAAGGCATTCACTTAGCATTCACTTATTGCTAATTGTAACAGACGAGTTACTCTTTTAGGACTCAGGCCTTAACATATTTTCAAATGGCTTTGATCTTCAAGTCAAAAATGTTCTGTGTGCTGAATACATTTGATAATGGATGTCGATTTCCCATCCTGTCTTCTCTTCCCTTCACACCCAGTGCTCCAGCCTGCCCCTCGCTCCCCTCCCATTTCCTTCATCATACATTAGAAATTGGTGTTACAGCCATCTTCAGTCTAATGAAATGCCCCAATAGTAGTATCTCATTTTCTTCTTGGTCTAATCAGTCAGCTAATAACACCACTTGCTATTCTGTTCATCCTAAGTACATGATGAGTTGAGCTTCATGAATAAGACTGCTGTAGAAACATAGTAGGTGCTATGAGGTCCACACTGTTCACAGCAGCACTACTTACAGTAGTCAAGATATAGGAGCAGCCTAAGTGTCCTTCAGCAGATGAGTGGATAAGGAACATGTGGTATGCATATACAGTGGAATACTACTCAGCCATGAAAAGGAGGAAAATGCCGTTGGCAGCAACGTGGATGGACCTAGAGATTATCACACCAAGTAAGTCAGAGAGAAAACAAATATCATATCACTTATATGTGGGATCTAAAATATGATACAAATAAACTCATTGACAAAAGAGACTCACAGACACGAAAAACAAACTTCTGGCTACCAAAGGGGAAAGTGGGGGATGGGGAGGGGTAAATTAAGAGTAGGACCTGTACCAAATAATGTTACTATAACGCATAAAGAAAGAGAACCTTAAAAATTATATATAGATATATATGAAAGAATTGGCTGTAGACTTGAAACTAAAACAACATTGTAAATCAACTATACCTCAATTTTAAAAAAGTAAATAAAAAGACTATTGTAAAAACATAAAAGATAAAAGCAAATAAAAGAACATCAACTAATTAAACAAATATTTAGATCGGCGCTCCCTTAAGCCGGCCCCGCTGTACTGGCACTGACTCTTCCTTCCCCCACTCTAATAAACTTTACTTTCTTCTCACTCTAAAAAAAATATTTAACATTCCACAAATACATATTAACAACCATGGCTGATCTCATCTGAGCTATGTTACAGGTATTTGTTTTACTTTGTTGGGTTAAAATATTTTTCTCTGCAGTAGAACTAACTTGAAATATATAATAATTTGTGATCTTCTGTACTGGTAAGGGAAGATCCCCTGGAGAAAGAAATGGCATCCCACTCCAGTATTATTGCCTGGGAAATCCCATGAACGGAGGAGCCTGGCAGGCTACAGTCCACAGGGTTGCAAACAATCAGACATGATTTAGCAACTAAACAACAACAGCAAATACTGGTTAAGGATGAGAAAATGGGAAACTCTCCCTAGAACTAGGAATAGGAAATGGAAGATTGATTGAAGTTCAATATCATTAATTGAGTATCTACTACCTGTTCTTTAGGAGACAAAATTGCCTAGGCAGTGGTCTTTTATGTATCAGTAAGGGGCCCAAAGAAGGCCAGCTTTACCATGAACCCTTCCCTCCAGCTCAAAGGTGTATTTATATAACCTTATTGTAAGCAAAGAACAAATGGAAAGCAGAAAGAGAACAATTTGGTTCATGTTTCACCAAAGCTATGTTTCCTCCCAGTTGGATGTAACCAGAGACTTCCAAGTTAAGGCATGCATGTCTTAATCTAGCAATTACATGTAGACATAATATCTTTGAAAATTAGATAAGAAGAATTCTAATGTGAAATAATAGCAACATTATAGTTTAGAAACCATGATGCCTCGTTATGCATACGTTTGCTGGGGAATGAGCATACGGTAGTGCCCGATACAGATGTTTAAAAAAAAAAAAAATCCTGCAATTATGCCTCTTTAGTATGATAACTGATTCTGAGTAAGTGTATGAATTTTGTTGCTTGTCTTAATTTTTTGTTGTTGGGTTTTTGCTTTTGTTCATTTTTTCAGTGGCAAACATTTGGGAGTCAAAAAGCCTCTGTGTTCCTGGGGCAACTAAATCTCTCAATATTACTAGTGAAGTGAAAGTTGTGTCTGACTCTTTGAAATGTGTGGATGAGCCATGGAATTCTCCAGGCAATGCTGGAATGGGTAGCCGGCACTACTTCCTCCACTCTAATAAACTTTACTTTCTTCTCACTCTAAAATATTTAACATTCCACAAATACATATTAACAACCATGGCTGATCTCATCTGAGCTATGTTACAGGTATTTGTTTTACTTTGTTGGGTTAAAATATTTTTCTCTGCAGTAGAACTAACTTGAAATATATAATAATTTGTGATCTTCTGTACTGGTAAGGGAAGATCCCCTGGAGAAAGAAATGGCATCCCACTCCAGTATTATTGCCTGGGAAATCCCATGAACGGAGGAGCCTGGCAGGCTACAGTCCACAGGGTTGCAAACAATCAGACATGATTTAGCAACTAAACAACAACAGCAAATACTGGTTAAGGATGAGAAAATGGGAAACTCTCCCTAGAACTAGGAATAGGAAATGGAAGATTGATTGAAGTTCAATATCATTAATTGAGTATCTACTACCTGTTCTTTAGGAGACAAAATTGCCTAGGCAGTGGTCTTTTATGTATCAGTAAGGGGCCCAAAGAAGGCCAGCTTTACCATGAACCCTTCCCTCCAGCTCAAAGGTGTATTTATATAACCTTATTGTAAGCAAAGAACAAATGGAAAGCAGAAAGAGAACAATTTGGTTCATGTTTCACCAAAGCTATGTTTCCTCCCAGTTGGATGTAACCAGAGACTTCCAAGTTAAGGCATGCATGTCTTAATCTAGCAATTACATGTAGACATAATATCTTTGAAAATTAGATAAGAAGAATTCTAATGTGAAATAATAGCAACATTATAGTTTAGAAACCATGATGCCTCGTTATGCATACGTTTGCTGGGGAATGAGCATACGGTAGTGCCCGATACAGATGTTTAAAAAAAAAAAAATCCTGCAATTATGCCTCTTTAGTATGATAACTGATTCTGAGTAAGTGTATGAATTTTGTTGCTTGTCTTAATTTTTTGTTGTTGGGTTTTTGCTTTTGTTCATTTTTTCAGTGGCAAACATTTGGGAGTCAAAAAGCCTCTGTGTTCCTGGGGCAACTAAATCTCTCAATATTACTAGTGAAGTGAAAGTTGTGTCTGACTCTTTGAAATGTGTGGATGAGCCATGGAATTCTCCAGGCAATGCTGGAATGGGTAGCCGTTCCCTTCTCCAGGGTGTCTTCCCAACCCACGAATCGAACTGGGGTCTTCGTCATTGCAGGCAGATTCTTTACAGGCTGAGCTCTCAGGGAGGCCCAGTGTTACCAGCAAGACCAGGAAAATACACCAAATTTAATAGAAAGCAGAGACAATAACAGCACCGAAAAGGGTTCTTTGAGGCTACTTACCCCTGACAAATCTCATGATAGCAAACAGCCAAGCACTGAAGAAAACTGTCCCCCAGCTCGTGTATTTAACACTCATTGATTGTATTATATTGCAGCCCAGTATCTATATAGTGACAGAATATTCCATAAGTAGAAAAACTAGAGAGGGAGGTTATGTTTCAAAATAAATAAAAGTAATGTTATCAGCCTTACCTTTAAAGCATTGGAATGAAGGGTTTTGTTCTTTTTTATGACTAACATTCCACTGTATATACATATGTATCATATCTTCTTTATCCATTCCTCTGTCCACCATTGTATATACATACATATATACACGTATCTTCTTTATCCACTCCTCTGTCCATGGATCTGTAGGTAGCTAACGTGAAATTTGTAAAACAGAAGCTCAAGCCCCATTTTCAGTAGAGAAACTGGGGACCATTTTACAAGCTTAAATTTGCTGGTCCCGTTTAGGAGAAGCCCCCAATCTACTGACTTGCCTATGGCAGTCCCAGGGCCAGAAGAGAAGAACCTGAACTCTATTGCACAGATCAAAGTGTATTTTAAACAGTATTTCAAAGACAACCGCCACTTTATTATCTGTATGTGAATTTCCCCTTGGTGGTTTGCGTTCTCGGACCATCTTGAACCTCTCAGTCAACCCCAGTTGGGTCTCCCCATCCCCATGCGACAGTGAAGGATGGCAAATCATTTACAATTTAGGAACAAAAGAGAAAAATGCCTAGGCAGGTAACTCTATTGAGGGGAATGTCTAAGTCTGTTGTATTTGATTCACTGTTTTGGAAGAATGTCATCATTTCTTCTAATAGCAAAGATAATAAAGAGCTGATCACTGTTGTTTCAATGAGGTCTCTCTGCCCACAAACATTTATGAATGACTTGCCTAAATTGTAGCTCATTTTTAGTGTGGAACAGAAAACTCACTCTGTGCCTACATACCTCAGAACATTCTAGAATGATTATCGTATACATTTCGGTCGACTCTGTCACACACGTGCAACTGGCAGAAATATGACATTGCTGAGTCATCAGAAAGTAATGGTGGGGGAAAGTAATGGAGTGCGTCCTGGAGCAGGAGCTTAGCTAAGGATACTCAGATCGCATGTAGAATTCCTCAGAGGCTGCATGGGAATAGAATTAACACAGAATTCTTTGGTGCCTGTGGGTGGTTGGAAGGCCTCTGGGAAAGGGGTCTGGAAGAGGAAACAGACCAATTTGCCTCTAAAGGACCCACCCTTGTCTCGGACTTGGCTCCCTAATTTTGACTTGTTTGGAATGAGGAGAGTAGGTGGGCATGAAGGCATGTCCTCATTCAAAGAAAGAGGAGGCCCAGACATACAGAACCCAAACCCCTGAACATCGTTTTTTATCTTTACTGTCTCGTGCAGAACCTTTAGCTGATTTCCTAATGGCAATAACCCTTATACGGAGCTGAGAGGTTTCAGCGACAGATACAGTGAGAGCTGTACTATGGAGAGCCTGCCATCAAATGTACTTTAGGGGGACTTCCCTGGTGGTCCAGTGGTTAAGAATCTACCTTCCAGTGCAGGGGACGTTAGTTCAGTCCCTGATCCACGAAGATTCCACATTGCTTCAGGGTAACTAAGCCCACACGCTGCAACTGCTGAAGCCTACGTATCCCAGAGCCCGTGCTCTGCAACAAGAGAAGCCCTCGCAGTGAGACCCCTCGTGCTGCAGCTAGAGAACGCCCATGTGCAACAGCACAGAGCGAGCACAGCCAAAAAAAGTCCATTGTATGTAGATAATATATATTCGATATCCACTCATCTGTTTATGGACATGCAAGTTCCTGTGAATTATTCTGGCCAATTTTATAAGAATGTCATCATTTCTTCTAATAGCAAAGATAATAAAGAGCTGATCACTGTTGTTTCAATGAGGTCTCTCTGCCCACAAACATTTATGAATGACTTGCCTAAATTGTAGCTCATTTTTAGTGTGGAACAGAAAACTCACTCTGTGCCTACATACCTCAGAACATTCTAGAATGATTATCGTATACATTTCGGTCGACTCTGTCACACACGTGCAACTGGCAGAAATATGACATTGCTGAGTCATCAGAAAGTAATGGTGGGGGAAAGTAATGGAGTGCGTCCTGGAGCAGGAGCTTAGCTAAGGATACTCAGATCGCATGTAGAATTCCTCAGAGGCTGCATGGGAATAGAATTAACACAGAATTCTTTGGTGCCTGTGGGTGGTTGGAAGGCCTCTGGGAAAGGGGTCTGGAAGAGGAAACAGACCAATTTGCCTCTAAAGGACCCACCCTTGTCTCGGACTTGGCTCCCTAATTTTGACTTGTTTGGAATGAGGAGAGTAGGTGGGCATGAAGGCATGTCCTCATTCAAAGAAAGAGGAGGCCCAGACATACAGAACCCAAACCCCTGAACATCATTTTTATCTTTACTGTCTCGTGCAGAACCTTTAGCTGATTTCCTAATGGCAATAACCCTTATACGGAGCTGAGAGGTTTCAGCGACAGATACAGTGAGAGCTGTACTATGGAGAGCCTGCCATCAAATGTACTTTAGGGGGACTTCCCTGGTGGTCCAGTGGTTAAGAATCTACCTTCCAGTGCAGGGGACGTTAGTTCAGTCCCTGATCCACGAAGATTCCACATTGCTTCAGGGTAACTAAGCCCACACGCTGCAACTGCTGAAGCCTACGTATCCCAGAGCCCGTGCTCTGCAACAAGAGAAGCCCTCGCAGTGAGACCCCTCGTGCTGCAGCTAGAGAACGCCCATGTGCAACAGCACAGAGCGAGCACAGCCAAAAAAAGTCCATTGTATGTAGATAATATATATTCGATATCCACTCATCTGTTTATGGACATGCAAGTTCCTGTGAATTATTCTGGATATATGACCAGAAATGGGGTTGCTGGACCATAAGGCAATCCTTTTTTTTTTTTTTAAAGATTTATTTATTTATTTTGGGCGGGGGTCAGGTTGGAGAGGGAGGGGAGCAGGCAGGCCACTTCTATTGGTCTTTCATTTCTCTATTTTCGTCTGTCTTTGTTCTTTGGCTCCCGCGGGCCTCCCATGGCAGTGGCCTCTGTTGTCGCAGAGCCCTGGCTCTGGGCGCATGCGCTCCAGAGCTCCGGCTCGGTGATTGGACACATCAGTCCAGCCGCTCCACGACACGTGGGATCTTCCCAGGCCAGGGCTCGAACTGGCGCCGCTTGCACTGCAAGGCGGTGTCCTTATCCACTGGACCACCAGGGGAAGCCCAATCCTATTTTTAATTAGTGGAGTAGCTGCCATGTTATTTTCCACAGGGGCTCCACCTCTGATCACAATTTTTCATACATTTTTGCACATGGTTTCTTTGTATTTAATTCAGAAAATTTGCATCTAAATTCATAAATGAGAGTGACCCATTATTTTCTTTCCATATATTGATTTGTTTGGATTATTTCCAAAAACCAGCTTTTGGTATTATTGATCATCTCTATTTTTTTACTTGGTTTCTTAATTTCCATCATTAATTTAATTATTTTTCTGTTCTACTTTGCTTTTTTAAATGTTGGCCTCTTTTATTAGTTTTTTCCTTATTTATTTTCATTCATCTTTGTTCTTTGGCCCGTGTAGGCCTCCCATTGTAATGGCGTCTCCCGTCGCAGAGCACCGGCTCTGGGAGCATGCGCTCCAGAGCTCTGACTGGGTAATTGGACACATCGGTCCCGCCGCTCCGTGGCACGCGGGATCTTCCCAGGCCAGGGATCGAAGTAGCGCCCCTTGCACTGCAAGGAGGACTTTTTACCCACTGGACCACCAGGGAAGTCCCTCCACTTTGTTTTTCCCTAGTTTTTTAAATCGCACCTCTAACTCTGTCTTATATTTTAAATAAATTCATTTACACGTATGCATTTCATCCTAATTATTATTACCTTTTTAAATGCCCCTATGTTTTGATATGTCGTTGTACATATAAAAATGTTATTATTTACATTGTGATTTCCCTCTTGAGCCCATGCGTTCTTTAGGAGAACTTTTTTTTTTTTTTTTAATTTTAGTTTGTAATGCCTAAATTCTGTTTTCTAGATAAAGAAACTAAAGTCCTGAAAAAGTAAATGCCTAGGGGCTTGCCCCGGTGGTCCAATGGGTAAGGACACCACCTTGCAGTGCAAGGGGCGCTGGTTCGATCCCTGGCCTGGGAAGATCCCACGTGCCGCGGAGCGGCTGGATGTGTCTAACTACTGAGCCGGAACTCTGGAGCGCATGTGCCCAGAACTGGTGCTCTGCAACAAGAGAGGCCACTGCCATGGGAGGCCCATGCAGGCCAAAGAACAAAGATGGATGAAAATAAATAAATGAAAGACTAATAAAAAGACGTGGCCAAAAAAAAAAAAAAAAAAGTAAATGCCTTGCTTAAAGGTGTATAGCTAATGTCTGGGCTGAAAACAAAGTCTCCTAATTAATACTGCACTTTGCTTTTCCAATTTCTTAATTCATATGCTTTACTCTATCAGAAAGCTTCTTGAAATTAAGCCAACCTTGTTTTTAACTCATATTACAACTAGAATTCTACTTTTTTTTGTTAGCCTCATCTATTATATATTTTAAAATATTTGCCTAGACCTTTTTCTAAATAGATTTAGACAGTTTTCTTACCTTCTCATTCAGCCAGGATTTATTCATTTCTAGCCACATCATTTGGCATAGTGCTTCACACACATTAAACTTTCGTAAAAAGTTGATGTAGGGAATTTTTGTTTCATGAATGTTCAAAGAGTAGGACTAGTGCCACCTATGAGCTTTATTAAGCACCAAAAGTCCTGGGATGGAAGGATCTTGCCGCCTTACTGTAACACAAGTTCGTGAATTTATAATAAAACTGAAACAGACAACAAGAAATTAGAACCATCGTTGAAATGAGCTGCAAGTCTAGGGTCCCAAAAAGGAAGTAGAAATATGCAAAAACGTGAAAGTAAAGTGTACATGACAATAACCAACTTTCATGACATACTTGTGAGAAAGGTTTTCTTACCTCTCCTCTGCAAACGAGGAAGGCAGCTGCAGACAGCTTGGGTCTCTTGCCCAGGTGAGATCGCTGGAAGTGACAACCTCGGACTGGAATGCAATTCTGTCTAACTCCACAGTCCATCCTCTTGGCAATGAGCCACAGATTTCACCAGGTCCCTCATCCAGGTCTCTTTCCTCCCAGCCCTAACCCAGGTCCAGCCCGCCCCCTGGCTGGAATTGGAAACTGAGAGAAAGCTCTGAAGCAAAGGGAGGGGCTGATAGTGTAATCAGTCTTCAGTGAATGCAAAATATTTTGCTAGAGGTTAAATATTACCACTTTTTAAAAACTTTTTGGTCTTTGAGAATACTCTTTGGTGGGCTCAGTTCTGCTATTAACATACTGCCCACCTCATTGCCTAAGCCCTCATGAAGCTCACATGGGGAATGTAAGGTCAGAAGATGCAATGCCCTGTTAAAAATATCATACTCAGGACTTCCCTGATGATCCAACGGTTAAGAATCCACCTGCCAATGCAGGAGACACGGGTTCCATACCTAGTCCTGGAAGATTTCAGAGACCTGGAGCTACGAAGTCCATGTGCCACAACTACTGAAGCCCACGCAGCAGGGAACTGTGCTCCGCAACAAGAAAAGCCACCATGTTGAGAAACCTGGCCACTACAACCTCAGAGTAGACCCCGCCGGCCGCACCTAGAGAAAGCTCACGCAGCAACGACGACCCAGCAAAGCCAAAAATAAACTGGTCAATTTTAAAATATATCACAGTCAGACAGATAATGAGCTCCTTTATGCGTACTTTCCCTGGGCATGTTTTTAAAACAGGCATTTCCCTTTTATTATTATATGTGTGCCTGTTAAGTTGCTTCAGCCCTTTCCAATTCTTTGCGACCCCATGGACCATAGCCCACCCGGCTCCTCTGTGTATGGGATTCACCAGGCAAGAATACTGGAGTGGGTTGCCATTTCCTCCTCCAGGGGATCTTCCTGACCCAAGGATCGAACCCGTGTCTCATGTCTCTGGCATTAGCAGGCGGGTTCTTTACCACGAGTGCTACCTGGGAAGCCCACATCATTTAACAGAACTACCTCTGTTAACCATACCAATATAATTTGGTGCTGCACAATAACATTGATTGTCTTGATTTTGTTACCAAAAGCTTGACATCGCCGTACACCAGAGCAAATCAAACCCTGGAGACAGTAGAGAAAAATAGCTGTGCCAGGCAAAGCGAGACACATTGGGCTTCTGCCTCGAAACACTGTGTCTCAGCCTGGAAGGATTGAGGAAGAGTTTATAACAATGATTCAAAGGGGGATCTCTATGAGATCAGGGTATGAGCAGGACTTCCACTCCCTTACTCTTGTCTCGGGCGATAAAGGTATCCCAATCTTGATGAGCTTCTCTGGTCCCTTTAATCTTAGTTCAGTTCAGTCTCTCCGTTCAGAGCTGTCTCATTCTACGACCCCTGGACGGCAGCACACCAGGCTTCCCTGTCCTTCACCATCTCCCAGGAATGAATCTGGCTTTAGGTGATTTTTTTGCTGCTCCTCCCTTGATGACCAACTCATCCTTTGGTTAGCGACCCCTCCCTTGCATCCGGCCTTTGGAACCCAGGTAATGTCCTGGAGGCCAGAGACTTGCATACAAGAAATGGGGGACAGAAAGGCTTCTGTGCCTGGGAACTCCACAGGGCCCTGGTCCATTCCAGTACTTAAATTTTATGCCTCTGTGCCTTTTCATTATTTTATACGTTTATCAAAGTAGTTTCATTCCTTTTTTACTAGTTTCTCATTTTTTCTTGAACATATTCTCCTTTAGGATTTGAAATGTAGTCATTGGAACGATCATTCTTTCATCTTCAACTTTTAGAATGTTTGCTTTTTCCCCCTTCGGCTTTGTGACGTCTCCTTGATCTCTATAATCATTATTTTTAATGCACTAGATGTGTGTGGTGATTACAAGGAATGTTTTATGGCATGGATAAATACTCACAATATAAAGCTACAAAAAAAAAAAAAAAAGTAAAGCAGGACTTAAAGTTGTAAATACAGGGACTTCACTGTTAAAAATCCACCTTGCAATGCAGGGGAGGCAGGTTCAATCCCTGATCAGGGAACTAAGATCTCACAGACTACAGAGCAACTGAGCCTGAGTGCTACAACTACTGAGCTCAAGCCATGAGAAACATCCCAGGTGCATCAACTAACTCTCAGTGCAGCCAAATGCCTAAATAAAATATTAAAAAGAGGGCTTCCCTGGTGGTTACCAAAAGCTTGACATCGCCGTACACCAGAGCAAATCAAACCCTGGAGACAGTAGAGAAAAATAGCTGTGCCAGGCAAAGCGAGACACATTGGGCTTCTGCCTCGAAACACTGTGTCTCAGCCTGGAAGGATTGAGGAAGAGTTTATAACAATGATTCAAAGGGGGATCTCTATGAGATCAGGGTATGAGCAGGACTTCCACTCCCTTACTCTTGTCTCGGGCGATAAAGGTATCCCAATCTTGATGAGCTTCTCTGGTCCCTTTAATCTTAGTTCAGTTCAGTCTCTCCGTTCAGAGCTGTCTCATTCTACGACCCCTGGACGGCAGCACACCAGGTTTCCCCTGTCCTTCACCATCTCCCAGGAATGAATCTGGCTTTAGGTGATTTTTTTGCTGCTCCTCCCTTGATGACCAACTCATCCTTTGGTTAGCGACCCCTCCCTTGCATCCGGCCTTTGGAACCCAGGTAATGTCCTGGAGGCCAGAGACTTGCATACAAGAAATGGGGGACAGAAAGGCTTCTGTGCCTGGGAACTCCACAGGGCCCTGGTCCATTCCAGTACTTAAATTTTATGCCTCTGTGCCTTTTCATTATTTTATACGTTTATCAAAGTAGTTTCATTCCTTTTTTACTAGTTTCTCATTTTTTCTTGAACATATTCTCCTTTAGGATTTGAAATGTAGTCATTGGAACGATCATTCTTTCATCTTCAACTTTTAGAATGTTTGCTTTTTCCCCCTTCGGCTTTTGTGACGTCTCCTTGATCTCTATAATCATTATTTTTAATGCACTAGATGTGTGTGGTGATTACAAGGAATGTTTTATGGCATGGATAAATACTCACAATATAAAGCTACAAAAAAAAAAAAAAAAGTAAAGCAGGACTTAAAGTTGTAAATACAGGGACTTCACTGTTAAAAATCCACCTTGCAATGCAGGGGAGGCAGGTTCAATCCCTGATCAGGGAACTAAGATCTCACAGACTACAGAGCAACTGAGCCTGAGTGCTACAACTACTGAGCTCAAGCCATGAGAAACATCCCAGGTGCATCAACTAACTCTCAGTGCAGCCAAATGCCTAAATAAAATATTAAAAAGAGGGCTTCCCCTGGTGGTCCAGTGGATAAGGACACTGCCTTGCAGTGCAAGAGGCGCCAGTTCGATCCCTGGCCTGGGAAGATCCCACGTGCCGCAGAGCGGCTGGACTGATGTGTCCAATCACCGAGCCGGAGCTCTGGGGTGCGTATGCCCAGAGCCGGTGCTCTGTGACCACAGACACCACCGCGATGGGAGGCCCACAGGAGCCAAGGAACAAAGACGGATGAAAATAGAGAAATGAAAGACCAATAGAAGTGGCCCGCCCGCTCCCCTCCTTCCCCAACCCGATCCCGGCCCAAAATAAATAAATAAATAAATAAATATTAAAAAGAATTACAAGTTCCGTGGGAACCCAAATAAATATTTAAATTAAACTTTTTTGGTTTTACACTAAGCCAAAAGATTGATCAACATCACTCTGGGTAGTGAAAATATGAATAATATTTTTTAAAAAATAATGTCTGTGCATTTTTTATGTTTTCGGCAAAGCATATATGTTTTATGTATTATCTGAGTCAGAGGAAAAGTTGGAACTGAAGCCGAAGGGACGATTTTGCTGAAGGATCCCTGCTGCCGCCAAAGGTTGTCCATCTATAGGACGACGTCCCCTGACAGCGCTGACTTGGGGCACCTGTCTCTGGTTTTCTGGTGGGCAGCTGGTAGGTGTGGGTAGAAAGCAGGAGCATGGGAATCTATGGTGGTGAGAGAAATCCAAGGGAGAGACCTGACAGTCTGATTTCTTAGGAGAGAGACCAGAAAATTCTCGTGTGTGTGTGTGTGTGCATGCTAAGTTGCTTCGGTCACATGTCTTAGCAGCTGTAAGCCGTGCTACTTAGACTAGAATGGAAATAGCATCTGGATCCACATGAAAGCTATCTGGTCCACGTCCCTCCCCACCTAAGGTTCATTTCCCCAAACAAGATTATTTGAGCAAGTTCTGGTCTTTTAATTCAGATTAATAGTGTAATGTTCAGCATATTTCTTGCTTCAGTTTTCCCAATCATTCACGGCTAAACAATAATATTCTCCTGCTATCTGATTAAAGCATCCCGAGGACTTAGGAATAAATGTCTCCTATATACTTTTCCTGCCCACTTCGTATGTCATAAAAGCTCTTTCCAACAAATTATATTGCAAAGACATGTAGGTTAGAAAGAAGCGTATGCAAGCAATACACTTCCCTTTTCCTTTTACTCCTCCAGGCTTTATTCCATTATTCTTCCTTCTGGGAAATGAGACAGACTAGCTGAATCCCGGTCGTGTCGAAAGTTTTGCTTAATGACCATCCCATGTGAAAATATGCAGTCTCAACTGAGGAACATGACTGATGTGAGCATGGAGAGCCATCAGACTGACTCATTTATCAAATTCTAAAGAATTGTTCCATGCATTGGCTTTTCCAGTCATTTTTCAGTAGAATTAAAGCCTGAGCAATTATAAGAAAAGCAAAGAATCCTTCAGGTTTTTGGTTTGTTTGTTCATTGTTGGGTCTTTTAACCATTTGGGAGTCATGTAATAACCTGTGTGATTTTCCCCAAGCTCAATGTTGTCACACAGAGAAAACTGTGTGAGCAAAAATAAAATGAAGAAACAAAAATTCTCATGGTGAATAAATTATTGAATTATTACAAAGAAAAGACACTCTCCAGGAGCTATTTATGTGAGTTAATATCTAAGGCTCGGTCATGTCTGAATCATACTCCATTATACCAGCCTCAGGCTTCTGACGAGCTTTTGGATTAACAGACAGAAATTGAGATGATACAGTTCTGATAATATCTCACTTTTGTATGAACCCCTCATCATCCTCCTGTCTAAACGGGCAGTCTCAGTAGTTGGGCACAACTTATGACTCCACACACCAATCCCCCATTTATAAAATTAATGTAATGGTGTCTCCCTGGTGGCCCAGTGGCAAAGCAGCTGTAAGCCGTGCTACTTAGACTAGAATGGAAATAGCATCTGGATCCACATGAAAGCTATCTGGTCCACGTCCCTCCCCACCTAAGGTTCATTTCCCCAAACAAGATTATTTGAGCAAGTTCTGGTCTTTTAATTCAGATTAATAGTGTAATGTTCAGCATATTTCTTGCTTCAGTTTTCCCAATCATTCACGGCTAAACAATAATATTCTCCTGCTATCTGATTAAAGCATCCCGAGGACTTAGGAATAAATGTCTCCTATATACTTTTCCTGCCCACTTCGTATGTCATAAAAGCTCTTTCCAACAAATTATATTGCAAAGACATGTAGGTTAGAAAGAAGCGTATGCAAGCAATACACTTCCCTTTTCCTTTTACTCCTCCAGGCTTTATTCCATTATTCTTCCTTCTGGGAAATGAGACAGACTAGCTGAATCCCGGTCGTGTCGAAAGTTTTGCTTAATGACCATCCCATGTGAAAATATGCAGTCTCAACTGAGGAACATGACTGATGTGAGCATGGAGAGCCATCAGACTGACTCATTTATCAAATTCTAAAGAATTGTTCCATGCATTGGCTTTTCCAGTCATTTTTCAGTAGAATTAAAGCCTGAGCAATTATAAGAAAAGCAAAGAATCCTTCAGGTTTTTGGTTTGTTTGTTCATTGTAGGGTCATCTAACCATTTGGGAGTCATGTAATAACCTGTGTGATTTTCCCCAAGCTCAATGTTGTCACACAGAGAAAAACTGTGTGAGCAAAAATAAAATGAAGAAACAAAAATTCTCATGGTGAATAAATTATTGAATTATTACAAAGAAAAGACACTCTCCAGGAGCTATTTATGTGAGTTAATATCTAAGGCTCGGTCATGTCTGAATCATACTCCATTATACCAGCCTCAGGCTTCTGACGAGCTTTTGGATTAACAGACAGAAATTGAGATGATACAGTTCTGATAATATCTCACTTTTGTATGAACCCCTCATCATCCTCCTGTCTAAACGGGCAGTCTCAGTAGTTGGGCACAACTTATGACTCCACACACCAATCCCCCATTTATAAAATTAATGTAATGGTGTCTCCCTGGTGGCCCAGTGGCAAAGACTGTGCCCCCCAGTTCAGGGAGCCCGGGTTCTCGTCAGGGAACCAGATCCCACGTGCTGCAACTAAGCGTTTTCGTGCCACAAATAAAGATCCCATGTACCTCAACGAAGATCAAAACACTGGTGCAGTCTAATACATAAATGTATATTTGTAATACAAAATAAAATAAACTTAGTGGAAGCTATTTCACATAAGAGAGTAAGGACTGATGAAATAACAAGGTAATAGTTCAGGCCTACACTGTGTACTGTTGGACCTTTTTTTATTATTTAAAAAAAATTTTTTTAACACCAAAAAACCATTTTGTATTGTGGTATAGCCAGTTAACAATGTTGTGATAGTTTCAGGTGAACAATGAAGGGACTCGACCATAGGTACCCATCATATCGGATGTTTTCACATTGCGCACAGCACCGTGCCTTTCCTGTGTGTGGCTTAAGGAAGGGGCAGTGGACCTGTGGTGCTGTAGGCATGTGGGTGCTGTTTTCTGATCACTAAGCTATGACCCAGGAAGACCAGCATCCCAAGTAGGGTCAGGATGAAGTTCTAATTCAGCCTTCTGTCTTGAACTGTTTGCCCCTCAACACAGAGCTGGTGTAACGAGGCTGTTTTGAAAGTCTCGTGTGCTCACCAGAAACTGGCAGCAAGCCATTCTCTATGGAGATGTTCGTTTGGTGTTTAAAACATGCAAAACTTAGCAGTTTTGGTCAAATAGAAGAATAAGAACTTCATATTCGTAAATAATGATACTTTTCCAGGCCAAAAAAAAAAAAAAGCCAATAAAGAACTCAGTTTGAAACCAGGCTTTTTTCCAGTATGAATAAGAGTTCGATTCTTTTTCTCACTTAAGCTCTGGGATTGCTTCTCTCTTTTTGGACAGTTTTGTGTCTCATTTCTCATACAGGTGTCTGTTGCCTTCATGGCTTTCACAGATAATTTAATCCTTGGCAATGAAAAGAAAGAATCTCAGGGAGCAAGTGAGGGGAGGTAGGAGGGACTAACCAAGTTGAAGGAGTTCGATTTGAATTGAAAAATCCTTTAGTCATGCCAAAGATGTGAAATCATCAAAGACACAAAGATCTTCCACAGTAAAACCAGAGGTAAACCTCTGCCTTGTAGGAAATACTTTCTCTTCTCATTGCTCAAAATTGTGATGTCAATCTTATAGTAGGTTATCCTTGAAAAAGAATATTGCTCTCACCTTTTAGAAACGCTTTGCTACTTTACAGTGTGATTCTATGTGCATCTAGAGAGCTGAGATGATTGAACACTAATTTGCACATTTTTTTCAGGTTTAAACTAATATTGTTTGTCCCCAATACCTACTGTTTCAAGATGTGAAAATATATTCTCAGTGGATCTCACTCCAGATCTTAAATAGTCATGTTTATTTTTCACTTATTTTCTTCCTCGACTGTATCAGGTAGAGTTCTTTGGTTGCAAGCAACAGTAATTGCTTCTGGTAAACCTAAGCAAGAAAGGAATTTATTGCAATTTCCCTGGGAAACTTATCGGGCAAAGTCAGGAAGCTCAAAGGACTGAAGAGTGAAGACTGAAGATCCCTTGTTGGAAAGGACTGAGCCGGGCAGCTCCCAGGCGCCTCCGCAGCAGGGAGCATCTCAACAGCTGCATCTAGAAGCAGTGATCCAGATGCCAGAAAGAGACCGCTTCACGGGTGCAAGGGTCAACACTTCTCTCCTTGGCTGGGGGACGGCAGCCCTTCTGAGCAACAGTCCCACCAAGTGGTATCCAAATGGAAGGATGTAATCACACAGCATAAATGGAGGATGCTATTATTGAAAGAACGTGGAGCGAAAGCTGAAAGAAATAAATCCCAAATAACAACAAAAAACCCACATGAGTGCTATTCCCTGCCCTTTCCATTTGACTCTGTTGCTTCTCCTTTTGTATATGTTTCCTCTCTTCTTCTCTCCTTTACCTTCTCTGTCTTTCTTATCTCTTCCTTTTCCTGGCCCTTTAAAATTTCAGATCTTGGCTGGAACTTTTCTCATTGTTCTTTGCTTCTTTACTAGAGACCCTAATATAAAAATTGTATCACCCCCCACCCCAAAACAAGGAGGAATATATATATTGGATTATATATATACATGTATATCTCCTCTTTTTTGGATTTCCTAAATGAACAATGAAGAGAAATAGAGGGGGGAAGAAAACAGAATGGGAAAGAATAGAGAGGTCTTCAAGGAGATTGGAGACATCAAGGAATGTTTCATGCAAGGATGGACACCATAAAGGACAGATACGGTAAGGACCTAACAGAAGCAGAAGAGATTAAGAAGTGGCAAGAATACACAGAAGAACTTATATGAAAAAAGAAACGTTTTGTTTCGGATTTCTAGAGAGCTGAGATGATTGAACACTAATTTGCACATTTTTTTCAGGTTTAAACTAATATTGTTTGTCCCCAATACCTACTGTTTCAAGATGTGAAAATATATTCTCAGTGGATCTCACTCCAGATCTTAAATAGTCATGTTTATTTTTCACTTATTTTCTTCCTCGACTGTATCAGGTAGAGTTCTTTGGTTGCAAGCAACAGTAATTGCTTCTGGTAAACCTAAGCAAGAAAGGAATTTATTGCAATTTCCCTGGGAAACTTATCGGGCAAAGTCAGGAAGCTCAAAGGACTGAAGAGTGAAGACTGAAGATCCCTTGTTGGAAAGGACTGAGCCGGGCAGCTCCCAGGCGCCTCCGCAGCAGGGAGCATCTCAACAGCTGCATCTAGAAGCAGTGATCCAGATGCCAGAAAGAGACCGCTTCACGGGTGCAAGGGTCAACACTTCTCTCCTTGGCTGGGGGACGGCAGCCCCTTCTGAGCAACAGTCCCACCAAGTGGTATCCAAATGGAAGGATGTAATCACACAGCATAAATGGAGGATGCTATTATTGAAAGAACGTGGAGCGAAAGCTGAAAGAAATAAATCCCAAATAACAACAAAAAACCCACATGAGTGCTATTCCCTGCCCTTTCCATTTGACTCTGTTGCTTCTCCTTTTGTATATGTTTCCTCTCTTCTTCTCTCCTTTACCTTCTCTGTCTTTCTTATCTCTTCCTTTTCCTGGCCCTTTAAAATTTCAGATCTTGGCTGGAACTTTTCTCATTGTTCTTTGCTTCTTTACTAGAGACCCTAATATAAAAATTGTATCACCCCCCACCCCAAAACAAGGAGGAATATATATATTGGATTATATATATACATGTATATCTCCTCTTTTTTGGATTTCCTAAATGAACAATGAAGAGAAATAGAGGGGGGAAGAAAACAGAATGGGAAAGAATAGAGAGGTCTTCAAGGAGATTGGAGACATCAAGGGAATGTTTCATGCAAGGATGGACACCATAAAGGACAGATACGGTAAGGACCTAACAGAAGCAGAAGAGATTAAGAAGTGGCAAGAATACACAGAAGAACTATATGAAAAAAAGAGAAAAATCCTAATGAGCTGCATAACCACGATGGTGTGGTCACTCACCTAGAGCCAGACATCCTGGAGTGTGAAATCAAATGGGCCTTAGGAAGCATTATTATGAGTAAAGGTAGTCGAAGTGATGGAATTCCATCTGAACTATTTCAAATTCTAAATAATGATGCGGTAAGTACTGCAGTCAATATATCAGCAAATTGGAAAATTCTGCAGTGTCCACAGGACTAGAAAAGGTGTTTTTATTCCAACTCCAAAGAACGGCAGTGCCAAACTACAGAACAACTGTGCTCATTTTGCATGCTAGCAAGGTTATGCTCAAAATCCTTCAGTTAGACTTCAGCAGTACATGAAGCGAGAGCTTCCAGATGTACAAGCTGGGTTTAGAAAAGGCAGAGGAACCAGAGATCAAATTGCCAATATTCATTGGATCATAGAGAAAACAAGCGAATTGACAGTGTGGAGCACAACAGACTGTGGAAAATTCTTAAAGAGATGGGAATGCCAGACCCCCTTGCCTGTGTCCTGAGAAACCTATATGCAGGATAAGAAGCAATAGTTAAAATTGAACATGGAACAACGGACTGGCTCAAAACTGAGAAAGGAGTATGTCAAGGCTGTATAGTGTCACCCTGCTTATGTAACTTTTATGCAGAGTACATCATGCAAAATGCTAGGCCGAAAGACTCATAAGCTGGAATCAAGATTGCCAGGAGAAATAAATCAGATATGCAGATGATACCACTATAATGGCAGAAACTGAAGAGGAACTAAAGAGCTTTTCTCATTGTTCTTGCTTCTTTACTAGAGACCCTAATATAAAAATTGTATCACCCCCCACCCCAAAACAAGGAGGAATATATATATTGGATTATATATATACATGTATATCTCCTCTTTTTTGGATTTCCTAAATGAACAATGAAGAGAAATAGAGGGGGGAAGAAAACAGAATGGGAAAGAATAGAGAGGTCTTCAAGGAGATTGGAGACATCAAGGGAATGTTTCATGCAAGGATGGACACCATAAAGGACAGATACGGTAAGGACCTAACAGAAGCAGAAGAGATTAAGAAGTGGCAAGAATACACAGAAGAACTATATGAAAAAAAGAGAAAAATCCTAATGAGCTGCATAACCACGATGGTGTGGTCACTCACCTAGAGCCAGACATCCTGGAGTGTGAAATCAAATGGGCCTTAGGAAGCATTATTATGAGTAAAGGTAGTCGAAGTGATGGAATTCCATCTGAACTATTTCAAATTCTAAATAATGATGCGGTAAGTACTGCAGTCAATATATCAGCAAATTGGAAAATTCTGCAGTGTCCACAGGACTAGAAAAGGTGTTTTTATTCCAACTCCAAAGAACGGCAGTGCCAAACTACAGAACAACTGTGCTCATTTTGCATGCTAGCAAGGTTATGCTCAAAATCCTTCAAGCTAGACTTCAGCAGTACATGAAGCGAGAGCTTCCAGATGTACAAGCTGGGTTTAGAAAAGGCAGAGGAACCAGAGATCAAATTGCCAATATTCATTGGATCATAGAGAAAACAAGCGAATTGACAGTGTGGAGCACAACAGACTGTGGAAAATTCTTAAAGAGATGGGAATGCCAGACCCCCTTGCCTGTGTCCTGAGAAACCTATATGCAGGATAAGAAGCAATAGTTAAAATTGAACATGGAACAACGGACTGGCTCAAAACTGAGAAAGGAGTATGTCAAGGCTGTATAGTGTCACCCTGCTTATGTAACTTTTATGCAGAGTACATCATGCAAAATGCTAGGCCGAAAGACTCATAAGCTGGAATCAAGATTGCCAGGAGAAATATCAACAACTTCAGATATGCAGATGATACCACTATAATGGCAGAAACTGAAGAGGAACTAAAGAGCTTCTTGATGAGGGTGGAAAAAGGAGAGTGAAAAAGCTTAGAACGAAGCCAGTGGCATCTGGTCTCATAACTTCATGGCACATAGAAGGGGAAAACGTGGAAGCATGACAGATTTTATATTCTTGGGCTCCAAAATCACTGCGGATGGTGACTGCTGCCATGAAATTAAAAGACACCTGCTCCTTGGAAGCAAAGCTATGACAAACCTAGGCAGTGTATTAGGAAGCAGAGACATCACACTGCCAACCACAGTCTGCACAGTCAGAGTTATGGTTTTTCCAGTATGAATATGGGAGTTGAACCATAATGTATGAGTATGAATATGAGAGTAGAAGGCTGAGCACCAAAGAATTGATGGTTTTTAGTTGTGCTGGAGAAAACTCTTCGGAATCCCTTGGACTGCAAGAAGATCAAACCAGTCAATCCCAAAGGAAATCAACCCTGAATATTCATTGGAAGGACTGATGGTGAAGCTGAAGCTCCAGGACTTTGGCTACTGGATGTGAAGAGCCAACTCATTGGAAAAGACCCTGATGCTGGGAAACACTGAGGGCGGGAGAAAAGGGGATGACAAAGGATGAGACGTTTAGATAGTATCATTAATTCAAAGGACATGAGTCTGAGCAAACTCTGAGAGATTGTGAAGGACAGGAAAGCCTGGTGTGGTACAGTGCACAAAGTTGTAAAGAGTCACAAAACGACTGAGCAACTGAACAACAACAACACCTCAAGGAAGGGGACTCTTTAGCACTTTCTGCAGAAAAAGACCTACAGTATCTACCTTTAAAAGTAAAATTCTCTTTACCTTGCTATGGAATTTGGAAGAAAAGATAAATGCTTCTTCAAGGCTCTTCTTTATTATTCTCGCAAAAGTTTTCTAAGATTTATATATATATATATATACCATTTGCAAATGTTCTCTTTGGCCTCAGTAAATGCAGTCAAAACTAACCAGTGGCTGCATTTTAAAGATAAAAACTTTATATATATATAGTGCAACATTTAAAAAAAAAGTATTTATTTGGCTGTGCCAGGTCTTATTTGCAGCACATGGAATCTTTAGCTGCACATGCAAACTAAGTTGGGGCATGTGGGATCTAGTTCCCTGACCTGGGATTGAATCCAGGCTTTCTGCATTGGGAGCGCAGAGTATGAGCCTCTGAATCACCAGGGAAGTCCTCAAAATGGTGATATTTTAAATTGTCTCAATAAATTCTAATTATACAGGATTGTCAACTTACATGACTTAAAGGTCAGTGTGTCAAAGTATGATTATTTTTGGCCTAATTATTAATGAATTTTGCCTAAAAGTGAAAAATAATAATTTTATTACTTCATAATAAATAATAAAAATAATTTTTGTCTAAGCAAATGAGCTGAGGGGAGACATTTTTTCTTTTAACTTATATATGATGTTACATCAATAAGAAATTTAAGCAAATGATATTTTCCTCATATTGTGAAATATAACATAACGCCTATCAACCTTTTCAAGGATTCTTTACCTTTTGAGCCACCAGGGAAGCCCAAGAATACTGACGTGAGTAGCCTATCCCTTCTCCAGGGGATCTTCCGAACCCAGGATTTGAACTGAGGTCTCCTGCATTGCACGTGGATTCTTTACCAGCTCAGCTACCAGGGAAGACCCTTCAAGGAACCAGATTTCCTAAAAGGCATAATAGTATAAACTGAGCTCTGGAAAAAGGCAGAAATGCTTCTACATTCAGAAACAGTCAGGAGAGTTTCTTTTTCATTGTGTCTGTTCACTTTCCTGCCTAAAGTTGTTATTCTTGGTGTGGTTTTATTTTTTTATTTTTTTATTTTTTGTCCTTTTCTGCAAAAAAAAAAAAAAAAACCCAACACCAGAGCTTCCTAGTAGCACCTTATGGAGACTTGATTTAATTAACATCTGAAAAGCACATTTGAAAATGAGGAATATCAACCCAGAGATAATTTGTGAAGGATTGTACCCCAATCTGTGTATGACATGTAGTTGAAACAAAGGGGAAAAAAAAAGTAGAATAAGAAAAGTAAAGAAATTGGGGATGTGATAAACCTAGTGGTCAGTTTTCAACCACAGTCGGGATTAGGGTTTCCTGGGCACCACTTGGTGGGAAGGGTGTGAGGCCTTGTTAGCTATTAGATTATTGTCTAAAAATCCAAATTAAACATTCTTATAGATGTTGCTATAGAAAAAACACATGGTCATCACATGTAATTGGCTGAGTCCTGCACAGACAGCCGTGAAACTATCATGAACAAAAAGCTTCTGCACCCAAATCACGTGCCCGTGTGAGGTGACATTCCATGTCTGTCAAGGCAAACTAATGAGACCATCATCTTAGGTCACCTGCAACTTTGCTGGAAATGTCTGTTTCTTCTTGTCATTTTCTATAGGAGAGGCTAAGAGCCATTTCTCTGAAATCTGTATCTTGTGCTGTTGTCATTTCATTTTTGTTTTCTCTTTGATTTTCCCATTGTTTTCCATTCTGCACTGAAATTAAGCCTCAGAATTAATTTATCAAGCATGATATTCATTAACGAGATTACCATTTGAGAGCAGCCCAAGTTTTCAACATATTCATCAATCTGTTAATTGAAGAGTTGGCAGCCATAGTGTTTGAAGCCTTTGTAGTACTGAACCCAAGAAAGATGAAATTATCTGATGAAATTTTTGAATCATAAGGGGTTGCTGTTACTTTTATGTTTAATCACTGGTATCCAGTGCATACTAGAGGGTCCTGGAAACTTGGTTCATGGGTCTTTTCCTGGACTTGACCTTCTTGTTTTAAGAACCCAGCCTGAAGTTGGCAGCTTTACATTGGCAACATATCTTGTCTATTGTTTAAGACTCTGTTTCCATGAGATTTAGCAAGCGTGTATTTTTATCTGTTTATTTATTTTTGACTGCACTAGATCTTCATTGTAGTGTGCAGGCTCCACAGCATGCAAGCTCAGTAGTTATGGCACATGAACTTGGTTGGCCTGTGCATGTAGGATCTTCGTTTCCCAATAGAGACTGAACTTGCTTCCCTAGATTGGGAAAGGCAGTATTTCTTCCCGGGACATGTAGTTGAAACAAAGGGGAAAAAGTAGAATAAGAAAAGTAAAGAAATTGGGGATGTGATAAACCTAGTGGTCAGTTTTCAACCACAGTCGGGATTAGGGTTTCCTGGGCACCACTTGGTGGGAAGGGTGTGAGGCCTTGTTAGCTATTAGATTATTGTCTAAAAATCCAAATTAAACATTCTTATAGATGTTGCTATAGAAAAAACACATGGTCATCACATGTAATTGGCTGAGTCCTGCACAGACAGCCGTGAAACTATCATGAACAAAAGCTTCTGCACCCAAATCACGTGCCCGTGTGAGGTGACATTCCATGTCTGTCAAGGCAAACTAATGAGACCATCATCTTAGGTCACCTGCAACTTTGCTGGAAATGTCTGTTTCTTCTTGTCATTTTCTATAGGAGAGGCTAAGAGCCATTTCTCTGAAATCTGTATCTTGTGCTGTTGTCATTTCATTTTTGTTTTCTCTTTGATTTTCCCATTGTTTTCCATTCTGCACTGAAATTAAGCCTCAGAATTAATTTATCAAGCATGATATTCATTAACGAGATTACCATTTGAGAGCAGCCCAAGTTTTCAACATATTCATCAATCTGTTAATTGAAGAGTTGGCAGCCATAGTGTTTGAAGCCTTTGTAGTACTGAACCCAAGAAAGATGAAATTATCTGATGAAATTTTTGAATCATAAGGGGTTGCTGTTACTTTTATGTTTAATCACTGGTATCCAGTGCATACTAGAGGGTCCTGGAAACTTGGTTCATGGGTCTTTTCCTGGACTTGACCTTCTTGTTTTAAGAACCCAGCCTGAAGTTGGCAGCTTTACATTGGCAACATATCTTGTCTATTGTTTAAGACTCTGTTTCCATGAGATTTAGCAAGCGTGTATTTTTATCTGTTTATTTATTTTTGACTGCACTAGATCTTCATTGTAGTGTGCAGGCTCCACAGCATGCAAGCTCAGTAGTTATGGCACATGAACTTGGTTGGCCTGTGCATGTAGGATCTTCGTTTCCCAATAGAGACTGAACTTGCTTCCCCTAGATTGAAAGGCAGATTCTTAACCACTAGGAAAGCATGCCTAAGTTGCTTCAGTCATGCTCAACTCTTTGCGACGCTATGGACTGTAACCCACCAGGTTCCTCTGTCCATGGGATTCTCCAAACAAAAATACTGGAGTAAGCTGCCCATGCCCTCCTCCAGGGCATCTTCTGGACCCAGGGATTGAGCCCATGTCTCCTGCATCTTCTACATTGGCAGGCAGGTTCCTTATCACTAGTGCCACTAGGAAGCCAGGGAGGTCCACATGTATGTTTAAATTAACACAGGCATTGATAAGCAAGAAAGTTTTTAGAAATAAAGGACCATCATGGGTTAATACTCAGTTTATAAGAAATTGTCTAATGTAGAGATTGAATGGGGTTCTACTGTTCTCAAGTGTCCTAAGCAATAATATTTGTCTTGGAAGAGAAAACATAGGAATGGTACAGAGAAGGTGAAACTAAAGTGTACATTTTGGAGATCCTTTGTTCATTTATATGTCTTCTACTTCACCCTTCCTTCAAGTTAAGAGAATCCAAGCTTTCAAAACCTAACATGAAAGTTTCAGATTTTCTATTTGACATGAAAATGTTCTCATCTCTCTCTTACTTTCTTACTTAAAGACCTAATGCAACTCACATGAAACAACCTTTCACAAATTATTTACCCTCTGAGAAAAGAGAACATTCCTAGTTCATACAAATGTACACCTGATTTATCCTCATATGTCTGAGGGACATGGATAAAGTGTCAGCAAATATCAACAAAATATTGTTGGTGAAGATAATAAATGATGAAAAGTCAAGTCAAAGTGTTACTCAGTCATGTCTGACTCTTCGTGACCCCATGGACTATATAGCCCACCAGGCTTCTCTGTCCATGGAATTCCCCCAGCAAGAATGCTGGAGTGGGTAGAATCGCCACTCCCTTCTCCAGAGGATCTTCCAGACCCAGAGATCAAACCCAGGTCTCTCACACTACAGGTAGATTCTTTACCATCTGAGCCACTAGGGAAGCCCATAAATGATGGAATACGGATGAATTTGCATAATTCTGGAGAGTCTATCTGAATTCCACTTAGAATGATGGGTAGATGGAAGATAACATTATGCCTCTTCTTACTTTAAATCTGCAAAAGAAAGCTTCATAACATGATTTATGCAGTCATAAAATTTGAAATCTTGCGTCCATTGAAAATAGTGAAGAACAATGAACAATATTCCCATATAATACTATTTATTTTCTGTATACACCAGTGACCAAACATCTCTAGGAAAGTAGATAAATGTCATCAGAGATAGCTTAGTGAGTCTCATAACAACACAATTTTCATTTCTGTTCAAGGAACAGTTCTACCTATGACTGTAAATTTCAAAATGGTTGTGAAGTAGGCAAATGAGCAGGACCAAAGTGAATTAGCTTTATTTTCATTGGTGTAATCCTCATTTTTCAGGCTAGAACTTATCTTTACACTGTAACAAAGTCTCTCTCTCTCGAATAGAATAATTGGCTCCAATATTAATACATTAGACAGCTGAAGTCTTTATTTTAAAAAGCTACAAGCAAATGGTTACTTTTTTTTTTCATTTAAATTGTGCCACAGGAAATGGAAAAGAATCTCTCTGGTTTACAAAATAAATAGCTTCCTGATCCCCAGGAACACACAAAGCTAGAAACATGCAGTGTCAAGGGCAGCCAGTGTCATTTTCATGTCACTGGAACACAAAAATCCTGGCTTATGTTTCTAGTTACAGTATTGACCCATCTCACAACAATCTCACCCTGCCTGTCTCCCTGCCTCAGTCAAATAGTTGTTTCCACTTGTTTAGCTGTAGTGGTATCAGGTTAAATCCTGGAAGCCCCAAACAGGAGCCATGGGACCCTTGAACAATGACAAGAATAACACGAACAAAAAAATGGAACTCCTTTTTTTCAGCTTTTAGCCCCTAGAGGAACTCCTTCCATCTTGCATTTCCATTCTATGAACGTAAATATCGTCCAAATATTTACAGCGTGTAACACATTTCTTTTTCATTGTTACTTCACCTCAAATAGGTTGCAAAATAGAAAAAGACACAATTGCACGAGCATCCGGAGGCAGAAAGGAGCGTGGTGTATTTCCGAAGGGATGAACACTGCCCAGCCAGAGTTAGAGTTTGCATAGAGTTTGCTTAGAAGAGTAATAGAACTTGAGGCTGGAAAAGCAGATGGGGGAGATTATTCATACAAAGAGCCTTTGAATGTCAGCCTGATAATGGCAATGAAAAATTAGCCAAAGTTTATGCAACACACTCAGTGGAGCAAGCATAGTGTTTAGACTTCACATGGGTTGTTTCGTTCATAGATCACAAGCAGGGATGTGAATCAGTAAGTATGTACGGTTGCCATGAGAACTGTTGTTGTTTAGTCACTAAGTCATGTCCGACTCTTTTGCAACCTCATGGACGATAGCCTGCCAGGCTCCTCTGTCCATGGGATTTTCCAGGCAAGAAGACTGGAGTGGGCTGCCATTTCCTTCTTCAGGGGATCTTCCTGACCCAGGGATCGACCCTTCATCTCCTGCTTGGCAGGCAGATCCTCTACCACTGAGCCACCTGGGAAGCCCATGAGAGCTATTACTGTCCCCTTTATAGAGTTTGGAAAACTTAGAAAATTTGCCCAAGGTTATATAGTTTTCAGTGGTAAAAGGGTATGGGAACTAGGGACTCTGACTCTCTAGCCAGGAGCTTGCGTTTTATGCTATTCTGGAAATTTTTTATCCATGTTTTTGTTTTTGTTTTTGTTTAAATTGTGTGTATACCAGAAGGATCAAACAGTTCTACAAAGCTTACGATGAAAAGCAACAGTCCTTTCCTTGTATCCACCACTAATTTTTAGCTTAAGCCCTTTTAACTTTCTGCTTTTTTTAAAAAAAAATCTATTTACCTCTAAATCTCTAACTGATGTTACTGGATTGCTATTGAAAAAAGTATTCACTCGATATTCCAATATTGCTTATTATTCATTTGTATTTGTTATACAAGATAAGGGTTTATCTCATTCTCCGCTTCTTAGTCTGCACTGCAAATATAAATCCTCCAAACAAATATGTCATTTTGTTAAACAATGTTTAATATTTACATTTTAATTAGGTAAATACTGTTTATAATTAAGCCAAGTCGTTCTCAGTGACAGGATTACTTTTACTTTCTTCAATAACCTTTTTCTTTTCCTGGGTTTGATCATTTCTTGGTTTGTTGTTGTCTTTATGGTTTAGTTTACTATCTCCAAATTGCTCCAAGAGGTATAACTCTCCCCTTAATACGTTCAAACATGCCAGGTGCCCAATCAATTTCTTAAAAATTTTTCTTTGGCTATGCTGGGTCTTCATTGCATCAGATAAAAGTTTCACTAAGGCAATGAAAAATTAGCCAAAGTTTATGCAACACACTCAGTGGAGCAAGCATAGTGTTTAGACTTCACATGGGTTGTTTCGTTCATAGATCACAAGCAGGGATGTGAATCAGTAAGTATGTACGGTTGCCATGAGAACTGTTGTTGTTTAGTCACTAAGTCATGTCCGACTCTTTTGCAACCTCATGGACGATAGCCTGCCAGGCTCCTCTGTCCATGGGATTTTCCAGGCAAGAAGACTGGAGTGGGCTGCCATTTCCTTCTTCAGGGGATCTTCCTGACCCAGGGATCGACCCTTCATCTCCTGCTTGGCAGGCAGATCCTCTACCACTGAGCCACCTGGGAAGCCCATGAGAGCTATTACTGTCCCCTTTATAGAGTTTGGAAAACTTAGAAAATTTGCCCAAGGTTATATAGTTTTCAGTGGTAAAAGGGTATGGGAACTAGGGACTCTGACTCTCTAGCCAGGAGCTTGCGTTTTATGCTATTCTGGAAATTTTTTATCCATGTTTTTGTTTTTGTTTTTGTTTAAATTGTGTGTATACCAGAAGGATCAAACAGTTCTACAAAGCTTACGATGAAAAGCAACAGTCCTTTCCTTGTATCCACCACTAATTTTTAGCTTAAGCCCTTTTAACTTTCTGCTTTTTTTAAAAAAAAATCTATTTACCTCTAAATCTCTAACTGATGTTACTGGATTGCTATTGAAAAAAGTATTCACTCGATATTCCAATATTGCTTATTATTCATTTGTATTTGTTATACAAGATAAGGGTTTATCTCATTCTCCGCTTCTTAGTCTGCACTGCAAATATAAATCCTCCAAACAAATATGTCATTTTGTTAAACAATGTTTAATATTTACATTTTAATTAGGTAAATACTGTTTATAATTAAGCCAAGTCGTTCTCAGTGACAGGATTACTTTTACTTTCTTCAATAACCTTTTTCTTTTCCTGGGTTTGATCATTTCTTGGTTTGTTGTTGTCTTTATGGTTTAGTTTACTATCTCCAAATTGCTCCAAGAGGTATAACTCTCCCCTTAATACGTTCAAACATGCCAGGTGCCCAATCAATTTCTTAAAAATTTTTCTTTGGCTATGCTGGGTCTTCATTGCATCAGAAGGGCTTCTCCTATTGCAGAGCACAGGCTCCAGAGGGCTCCAGCTCAGTAGTTGCTGTGTGAGGGCTTAGTTACCCCATGTTTGCAAAGCATTGGACATGACTGAGTGCACACACATGTATGTGGGGCCTTAGTTCCTGGACCAGGAGTGGAACCTGCACGCCCAGTATTAGAAGGCAGATTCTTAAGCACTGAGCAACCAGGGAATTCCCTCCAATCAATTCCTGGAGACCTCTCTCCTAGAATCTTCTGACCATATTCAGTTTGGACGGACTACTCTGTGTGTCCAGGACTCTCCCCTCACCTTGCTGTCATGTATTCTTTTTCCCTCTTTTTCCTTGATTTCTGAATTTCATGTCCTCCTCTTTTTTTTGTTTATTTTTTTGGGGGGCAGAATAGATCCTTCACTCTTTCCTGAGAAGGGATTCCCTTGTAGCTCAGCTGGTAAAGAATCCGCCTGCAATGCAGGAGAACCCAGTTCAGTTCCTGGGATATGGGAATTTTGGAATTCCAAAATCTTACTTTTTGGCTCTTGCATCTGGACTTAGCCTTGCTCAGTGAACATGCCATTCTGGCTGGCTATGTTTCGCCTTCCCAGCTTCTGTTTCCTAAGCTTGCCAACTGTCCATCCCAAACTAGCCATGACTTGCCTCTTGTCTCTTTGCCCCTCTTCATCCTTTTTTGACGCATGGGCCATGACAGAAGTCCACCAAGGTGAAAGGGAGTTGAGGAAGGATTCACTCTTTGCAGTCAAGTGGGTAGAGCTTGAGGAGAACCAGGAAGGCTATGTAGCACATTTATATAAACTTTAAAAAAAGACACTTTTTTCAGCCATTGCTCAATTCTTTGGCCAAATATAAATCCTCCAAACAAATATGTCATTTTGTTAAACAATGTTTAATATTACATTTTAATTAGGTAAATACTGTTTATAATTAAGCCAAGTCGTTCTCAGTGACAGGATTACTTTTACTTTCTTCAATAACCTTTTTCTTTTCCTGGGTTTGATCATTTCTTGGTTTGTTGTTGTCTTTATGGTTTAGTTTACTATCTCCAAATTGCTCCAAGAGGTATAACTCTCCCCTTAATACGTTCAAACATGCCAGGTGCCCAATCAATTTCTTAAAAATTTTTCTTTGGCTATGCTGGGTCTTCATTGCATCAGAAGGGCTTCTCCTATTGCAGAGCACAGGCTCCAGAGGGCTCCAGCTCAGTAGTTGCTGTGTGAGGGCTTAGTTACCCCATGTTTGCAAAGCATTGGACATGACTGAGTGCACACACATGTATGTGGGGCCTTAGTTCCTGGACCAGGAGTGGAACCTGCACGCCCAGTATTAGAAGGCAGATTCTTAAGCACTGAGCAACCAGGGAATTCCCTCCAATCAATTCCTGGAGACCTCTCTCCTAGAATCTTCTGACCATATTCAGTTTGGACGGACTACTCTGTGTGTCCAGGACTCTCCCCTCACCTTGCTGTCATGTATTCTTTTTCCCTCTTTTTCCTTGATTTCTGAATTTCATGTCCTCCTCTTTTTGTTTATTTTTTTGGGGGGCAGAATAGATCCTTCACTCTTTCCTGAGAAGGGATTCCCTTGTAGCTCAGCTGGTAAAGAATCCGCCTGCAATGCAGGAGAACCCAGTTCAGTTCCTGGGATATGGGAATTTTGGAATTCCAAAATCTTACTTTTTGGCTCTTGCATCTGGACTTAGCCTTGCTCAGTGAACATGCCATTCTGGCTGGCTATGTTTCGCCTTCCCAGCTTCTGTTTCCTAAGCTTGCCAACTGTCCATCCCAAACTAGCCATGACTTGCCTCTTGTCTCTTTGCCCCTCTTCATCCTTTTTTGACGCATGGGCCATGACAGAAGTCCACCAAGGTGAAAGGGAGTTGAGGAAGGATTCACTCTTTGCAGTCAAGTGGGTAGAGCTTGAGGAGAACCAGGAAGGCTATGTAGCACATTTATATAAACTTTAAAAAAAGACACTTTTTTCAGCCATTGCTCAATTCTTTGGCCTGACACCTTTGTGCAGTGCACAGCCACTACAGCTGTACCATGTGATAGTAGATTCAGTGAGGAAGACAGGAAGTCTGGTGAGAGGATAACAAAGTCTGTGGAGAATTAGCTCAATATGATGATGTAGTTCAAAAAATGAAAATGAAGTTCTGCCATTGTTAAAATGGCTCAGTCTTATTGGAGGTGAGCAAGCTCAAGGATATTCCAGTTATCTTTTGTTGCTTAACAAACCATCCTGAAAGTTAGTGGCATAAAACTTTTTATTATGCTCATGATTTGGTGAATCAGGAATATGAGTGGGGCATAGTGGGAATGGCTTGTCTCTGCTCCATGAGATCTGGGACTTCAACTGGAGTGGCATAAATGGTTGGAGATGGCTAGGATGTCTCTCCTGGGGCCATATGTCTGGAGCTCCTTGTCTTCTCCTTGGGGCATCTGATGGAAATGGAAGATCCAAGATGGCTCCTTGACTCAGGTTCAGTGCTGGAAGGGTGTGGCTAGAACAGCTGAAGGCTGGCTAGCATGCCTCTCTCCCCACAGGTGATTCCATGGGTCATTGTGGTTCTTACATGTCACTGGTTTCTAAAGGGAGAGAGTTCCAAGAGAGAACATGCCCATGAGGACAGTCAGAAGTCATATGACTTCTTATGATTGAGTCTTGAATGTCACAGGATGTCACTTCTGCCATATTCTACCAGCCCAGTAAGTTGCTAAAGCCATCCCAGATTCAAAGGGAAAGTAAGACCAGATTCCAGATTCAAGGGGAAGGTAAGAACAGATTCCATTTCTTGATGAGGAAATGGTATGAGGTTATATGGAGGGAAAGGACTGATGGTGGCTGTCTTGGAGACAAATGACCAAACTGGTGCTGAAAGGAATCATCCAGAAGGATAGCCGTGGATTGCAGGAAATGATCCTGAGGGAGTTGTCTACATTCTATAAAAAAAAAAAAAAAAAAAAAAAAAAGCACAAATTTTAAAAGTTGAAAAGCAAAGAGAGGTTGATAAGTCAATAGTCTGAATGTCGCTTTCAAATCAAATCTTAACCTCTCCAGCCCTTTTGCTTCATCCTATCAGTATGAACCTCCTCTAGCATCTCAGGTTAGATTAGGCTCCTAATTCATTCTTCCAAGAGTGTTGTTTAGATTGGGTCCCTTAAGAAGGAGACTCCAAGAAGAAAATAGTTAGTCACAGTTACACAAAAGACTGAGTAGGAGAAATGGCTATGAAGGATAAAGGGGAAGAAGCAAGAAATGACAAGGAGCACTTTCAGACCATGTTGCAAATCTGGTGCTTGTGAAGAAGAGGAGAAAGGAAGGAGGCTTGGAGAGGAAGACTCTCAGATGCTGGCTAATCGTAGAGAAATTTCAGCCAGGCTCTCTGGGAGTCCTTGGAACAAAGCTGCCCATTGAAGGAGGCCTTCATCTTATAGGCACGGGCTTGCATTCATGTCCTGCCTTGTTCATTGCAGACTCAGAGTGTCCCATAGAAAGGAAGGCCTTGCGTGAGCTCAGGTGTGCATCCAGAAAGACAATACCTGGTGGTCAATGATGCTCCCTATCATAGGAGGTCTGAACCCTACATGATAATGGCCACTTCCAATGTAGAAAACAGTCTCTTTGCATACAATACTGTCTGTCATAATGCTCTGTATACAATAGGATTACTTTCAGCTGCAAGTACAAATTTATGAGGTCATTGTGGTTCTTACATGTCACTGGTTTCTAAAGGAGAGAGTTCCAGGCATTGAGGACAGTCAGAAGTCATATGACTTCTTATGATTGAGTCTTGAATGTCACAGGATGTCACTTCTGCCATATTCTACCAGCCCAGTAAGTTGCTAAAGCCATCCCAGATTCAAAGGGAAAGTAAGACCAGATTCCAGATTCAAGGGGAAGGTAAGAACAGATTCCATTTCTTGATGAGGAAATGGTATGAGGTTATATGGAGGGAAAGGACTGATGGTGGCTGTCTTGGAGACAAATGACCAAACTGGTGCTGAAAGGAATCATCCAGAAGGATAGCCGTGGATTGCAGGAAATGATCCTGAGGGAGTTGTCTACATTCTATAAAAAAAAAAAAAAAAAAAAAAAAAAGCACAAATTTTAAAAGTTGAAAAGCAAAGAGAGGTTGATAAGTCAATAGTCTGAATGTCGCTTTCAAATCAAATCTTAACCTCTCCAGCCCTTTTGCTTCATCCTATCAGTATGAACCTCCTCTAGCATCTCAGGTTAGATTAGGCTCCTAATTCATTCTTCCAAGAGTGTTGTTTAGATTGGGTCCCTTAAGAAGGAGACTCCAAGAAGAAAATAGTTAGTCACAGTTACACAAAAGACTGAGTAGGAGAAATGGCTATGAAGGATAAAGGGGAAGAAGCAAGAAATGACAAGGAGCACTTTCAGACCATGTTGCAAATCTGGTGCTTGTGAAGAAGAGGAGAAAGGAAGGAGGCTTGGAGAGGAAGACTCTCAGATGCTGGCTAATCGTAGAGAAATTTCAGCCAGGCTCTCTGGGAGTCCTTGGAACAAAGCTGCCCATTGAAGGAGGCCTTCATCTTATAGGCACGGGCTTGCATTCATTTCCCTGCCTTGTTCATTGCAGACTCAGAGTGTCCCATAGAAAGGAAGGCCTTGCGTGAGCTCAGGTGTGCATCCAGAAAGACAATACCTGGTGGTCAATGATGCTCCCTATCATAGGAGGTCTGAACCCTACATGATAATGGCCACTTCCAATGTAGAAAACAGTCTCTTTGCATACAATACTGTCTGTCATAATGCTCTGTATACAATAGGATTACTTTCAGCTGCAAGTAACAGAACCTTGGGGTTTCCAAGCTGTCTCAGTGGTTAAAGAAAAAAAAAAAAAAAAGGCCTGCCAATGCTGGAGATGCGGGTTCTGTCCCTGGGCTGGGAAGATCCTCTGGAGCAGGAACTGGCCACCGGCTCCAGTATTCTTGCCTGTAGAAGCTCATGGACAGAGGAGCCTGGAGGGTTACAGTCTATGGGGTCGCACAGAGTTGAATGCAACTGAGTCAATGAGCGTGCTCAGGCACATCAGAACGCTTGAGTAAAAGGGACTCAAATGAATGGGCATTTCTTTTTTTCTACATAAGAAATCTAGTGGGACTTCCCTGGTGGTCCAGTGGTTACGACTCCCTGCTTCCAATGCAGAGAGTATGGGTTCGATCCCTGGTAGGGAAACTAAGATCTCACATGCTGCTCATTATGGCAATAAAGAAATAATAAAAATAAACTCACAAAAAAAGAAGTCTGATGATAAACAGTTTAGGACTTTGCTTCACAGCTCAACAAAAATAAAGTTGCTGTCCGCACGTCTCTGCATGGTTTTTCGTGTATACTTATCTCCTCATGGTTGCAAGATCCCTGTGCCTTCACAGGTACCGCATTCACATTCAAAGCAGGAAGAAGCAGCAACAGAGGCCCGTGGTGCAGCCAAGTCGATTTCCTATGATCAGGTTTTATAGAAATGGAACACACTTACTTCTCCCCGGGTCTCCCTGGTCAAATCTGGATTATATGGCCACACTGGATGAAAGAAAGGATGGGAAGGCTGGGATAAAATTGTCGTGTGGGTATAAAGTCTTGCGCCGTTGCTTTGACTGAGGAGATGAATGGAATACAACTGGAATTCTGTCTGCAAGAAAGATGGGAAGCGATATTGGGTAGGTAATTAAGAATGTGCCTTATCCTCAGCAATGGAGTTGCTAGCCTCACTCCTGACCTGTACAAGGAGAGAGAAAGAAGTTTGAAGGTCTGCCTTGTTCCATCAATAAAAGATTATTTTCCTGCACAGTTGTAGGAACTGGGTTCTGGGAGAAACAATTGTCAGTCGCTAGCAGAACTGAAATTGTGCAATTACACAATGCCTAGCAAAGTGCAAATATTTATTTTATAGTGACAGAACGAAGCAAGTCTGATGCTGTCCTTATATGAAGCAAGGCAAGAGTATAATAAGAACTTCATATTTTCTCCCTTTGTCTCTTAAAAATATAAGTTTACAGTCTCATCACAATCTATCATCGGTCAGAGTTTAGAGCAGCTGTGTCCAGCAAACCTTTCTGCAAAGTTGAACGTTTTCTATGTTTTCACTGTTCAATATGGCAGCTGATCACCGTATGTGGCTATGGAGTATGTCAGGTGTGGCTACTACAACAGAGAAACTGAATTTCAAATTTAGTTTCTAATGAATTAAAATTTCCATAGTCACATCTGGTGGATACTGGCTACTGAAACAGACAGTTTCAAAGGGCCTGAGTATGTGTTATGAATTCTGTGAATTAGTAAAGACAAGCTGCTCATTATGGCAATAAAGAAATAATAAAATAAACTCACAAAAAGAAGTCTGATGATAAACAGTTTAGGACTTTGCTTCACAGCTCAACAAAATAAAGTTGCTGTCCATCGTCTCTGCATGGTTTTTCGTGTATACTTATCTCCTCATGGTTGCAAGATCCCTGTGCCTTCACAGGTACCGCATTCACATTCAAAGCAGGAAGAAGCAGCAACAGAGGCCCGTGGTGCAGCCAAGTCGATTTCCTATGATCAGGTTTTATAGAAATGGAACACACTTACTTCTCCCCGGGTCTCCCTGGTCAAATCTGGATTATATGGCCACACTGGATGAAAGAAAGGATGGGAAGGCTGGGATAAAATTGTCGTGTGGGTATAAAGTCTTGCGCCGTTGCTTTGACTGAGGAGATGAATGGAATACAACTGGAATTCTGTCTGCAAGAAAGATGGGAAGCGATATTGGGTAGGTAATTAAGAATGTGCCTTATCCTCAGCAATGGAGTTGCTAGCCTCACTCCTGACCTGTACAAGGAGAGAGAAAGAAGTTTGAAGGTCTGCCTTGTTCCATCAATAAAAGATTATTTTCCTGCACAGTTGTAGGAACTGGGTTCTGGGAGAAACAATTGTCAGTCGCTAGCAGAACTGAAATTGTGCAATTACACAATGCCTAGCAAAGTGCAAATATTTATTTTATAGTGACAGAACGAAGCAAGTCTGATGCTGTCCTTATATGAAGCAAGGCAAGAGTATAATAAGAACTTCATATTTTCTCCCTTTGTCTCTTAAAAATATAAGTTTACAGTCTCATCACAATCTATCATCGGTCAGAGTTTAGAGCAGCTGTGTCCAGCAAACCTTTCTGCAAAGTTGAACGTTTTCTATGTTTTCACTGTTCAATATGGCAGCTGATCACCGTATGTGGCTATGGAGTATGTCAGGTGTGGCTACTACAACAGAGAAACTGAATTTCAAATTTAGTTTCTAATGAATTAAAATTTCCATAGTCACATCTGGTGGATACTGGCTACTGAAACAGACAGTTTCAAAGGGCCTGAGTATGTGTTATGAATTCTGTGAATTAGTAAAGACAAGAATCTATTATTAACCTATTTTTTTCACTTCAGTTGATATTGGAGCAAACTGAGATTGCCACAGATCTTTTTCCTCTAATAGTCTCACACATTTTGGCTTTTCAAATGAAGTTGGTTTGTCAGATCTTTTCACACTTAGAATTAATTATTTACAGGTGCCCAAAGTAGGTACCACAGATCTGATAAGGAACACGGATTTGGTTTATACATTTGTTTGCTTGTTTGAAATTAACAATAGTTTTTGAATGGTTACATCAGATTCCAAATATAGGCTGTTAGCCCTTGTGTGGGAAAGATTATTTTCCACTGGTAATAAACATACACTCTGCTTCCGCATCAAGAGAGCTAAGTTCTTCCTGTGTGATGCTTGTTTTTTGCCTACACATCAAGCTTCTAACCTCTCCCTACCCTGTAATATTTCCCAAGTTGGTATTTTGTAGTGCTATCTAAATCTTATTTGCAGTGCTCGCTTTGGCAGCACATATACTAACTCTTGTTTTTTTGTTTTAAATTTTAAATGTATGGACACCTTCTCTCCCAGATTTGAGATCTAAAGGCAAAGTACAAGATACAGTTCAGATTTTGGTGGAGAGAACCCTGGACTTGGAGTTAGCTTATGGAGATTTGGACAATCATTTTTGAGCCTAAGATTGGTCATTGGGAAGCTAGGAAAGATAATACTGATTTCAGCGAGTTCTTATGGGCATCAAGTAGTGCATGAAGGTCTTGCTGAATGCTAGAGCACAAAGTCATTGCTGGATATTCTGTTTCTTTGTGTTCTTCCCAGAAAGACCACAGTGAAAGCTAATGGAATAATAATAATGAATGAATGAAATAGTGAAAGAGTGAAACATTATGGGTTTTGATCATTTTTTAAAAATTTTATGTATTCATGTATTTATTATTTTATCTATTTTTATTTTTGGCTGTGCTGGGTGCCTTGGCTGGGGCACTAAGATCCTGCATGCCACAGGGCATGGGCAAAATTTTAAAAAATAAGTAAATAAAAATGAACTTCATTTTCTAACCATCAATATACCTACTCCCCTTATTTCTTATTTAATCATTAGTTGGGGAGAGGAGAATATACCCTTCTGAAGAAAACATTTGTCATATAAGCCCAATGAAAATTTCAGATTTAGTCACCTTTTGTTATTTGCATAAGTCATTTATATAATTTGCATAATTTCCAAATTATGTAAGCACAACACTCATAGACTTGGAGCAGTCCCCTTTGTACTATATGCAATTAATAAATCCTTAATAATGTAAGTAGTAAAGTTGGAGAAGATTTTTTACTGGGAGTCAGTTTCTTTTGGTATGACCATCTTCAAAGCAATTATGTGTTCCATGAAACTGTCTATCCAGTTTTCACTTCTAGAGATAGATGTACCACAAATAGAATTAATTAGATTCACCTGAAAATGGAATTGAAACATGAAAATCTATGTAACATAAGGTATCCCACTCTTCTTTTCTCTAATGAGCAAAGTAGAGATTTATCTCTTATTTACAAAGATTTTCTTATCAGAGCTTAAAATGCCTTGAAACCAAATCACACCTTTGTATAAAGCTATTCATCTTGACACAATCTGTGTTCTAGGATTTAGGAATACACACACCTGGATGTGAGTTTTCAATCTAGTCCTCATTGAAAGAGTCAGTGTTACTCCTTGGGTCATGACTGACTCTTTATGACCCCATGGACTGTAGCCCACCAGGCACCTCTGTCCATGGAATTCTCTAGACAAGAATACTGGAATGCACAGCCGTTCCCTTCTCCAGGGGATCTTCCCCACCCAGGGACTGAACCCCAGTCTTTCGCACTGCAGGCAGGTTCTTTACCATCTGAGCCATCATGGACACCCCGGGCCTCTTTGTTGTTGTTGTTCAGTTGTTCAGTCGTGTCCAACTCTTTGTAGCCCCATGAACTGTGGCGTACTGGGCTTCCCTGTCCTTCACTATCACTTGGAGCTTCCTCAAACTCATGTCCATTGGGTTAGTGATGCCATCCAACCATCTTGTCCTCTGCTGTCCCCTTCTCCTGCCTTCAATCCTTTCCAGCATCAGGAATGAGCATTCATGAGTCATCTCTTCACATCAGATGGCCAGATGTTTGGAGCTTTGGCTTTACCACCAGTCCTTCCAATGAATATTCAGGGCTGATTTCCTTAGAATTGACTGGTTTGCTGTCCAAGGGACTCTCAAGAGTTTTCTCCAAAACGACGGTTTGAAAGCATCCGTTCTCTGGCCATCAGTCTTCTTTATGGTCCAGCTTCTCATTAGGTGATTGTAATTCCAGCCTTGACAGGATCACCCCTCTCCTAGGTGCTCTGCTTCGTTTTGACCATCTGTACAGACACCAGGAGTAAAAACTTCAGAAGGAAAGTGATTTTTATTCAACTTGAGTTTATCTGTGCTGAAGATCAAAGAAGAGAAAGTTCTGGGGTGGGGCAAGGGGAGATGGGAGGCAGGAACCTCATCTGTGTTTGTGTTCTCAGAGTGGGGACTTCTTTTTTCATTTGGGGAAGGCAAAGTAATTCTCTTTATGGCTGCCTTTGGTGCTCACATTTCTGCAGTGATGCTTCCTTCTTAGTGGCCAAAAGAGAGCCATTAGCTTCAAGGGTGGTGATGCCCCTTTTGGGTAATGACTCTGAACTCTGAAAGAGTCACCTTTTGAGAATGCCCTATGTCTTCAAATGAAGGAACTTAATGGGAACCTCAGTGGCATAAAGATTTTTTCTGAGCAAAGATTTTACTGTGTGGAAAAATTCTAATTACAAATAATTTTTTTCATAAATTATAGGAAGGTTCTGATTTTTCATTTTTTTCATGTATGATTAGATATTTTGTGTCTTTCAAGGGTTGTGTCCATTTCATCTAAGCTGTCAAATTTATTGGGAAAAAATTATGTGTTACATTCCTTTATTATCCTCTTAATGGCTGTGTAGAGATGCTGTGGAAACGCTATTTCTGCTTTCCCTCTTAATTTTCATTAAGATTATTTTATGCTAAAAACATCTGAACAAGCAGCCACAGAAAGCTACCTTCTCTCAACTTTCTTTTGGGGACTTAAGCCGGAACTCCTGAAAAATAGAGTCGTCATCAATCCCCTTTTCAGGAGATTTGCAGCCGGAAAGGAGACTAAGCATTATCACTGGGATGAGTAACTGCCTAACAGACTTTATCTGAAACTGTCAGGCCTTCCCTTTGTTCTTCCACAGAACCTCTTTCTCTTCCCTCCCTTTCCCATTTAGTTGGTATAGACACCCCTATCTCTCACCGCTCAGGGAGCCAGTTCATTTAAAACCTCTACTGAATGTAAATAAACTTTGTCTTTTCTCCTGAGAAGCTGAACTCAAGTTGGAAGAGGAAGATTTTCCTCCCCACAGCATCATCTCAACACTTACAACAATCCTACTGTATTCCCATTCTCCAGGTGAGAAAATTGAGCCTTGGAGAGGTTAAGAAAGTTTCCAAGATCACAAAGAACTTAAACGGCAGAGATGGGTTTTGAATGCTAATGACTTGAAGAAAGAAAACACACCTAATTTTCTTGGCAAGCAAGACTGGTGGATATGGAACACATGTGGGATGGAGTCAGTTTCCCCATTCCTCCTTAGGTGGCGCTAGTGGTCCCACAGATCTTGTGTTTGTGTTCTCAGAGTGGGGACTTGTTTTTTCATTTGGGGAAGGCAAAGTCATGCTCTTTATGGCTGCCTTTGGTGCTCACATTTCTGCAGTGATGCTTCCGTCTTCGTGGCCAAACGAGAGCCAGTAGCTTCAAGGGTGGTGATGCCCCTTTTGGGTAATGACTCTGAACTCTGAAAGAGTCACCTTTTGAGAATGCCCTATGTCTTCAAATGAAGGAACTTAATGGGAACCTCAGTGGCATAAAGATTTTTTCTGAGCAAAGATTTTACTGTGTGGAAAAATTCTAATTACAAATAATTTTTTTCATAAATTATAGGAAGGTTCTGATTTTTCATTTTTTTCATGTATGATTAGATATTTTGTGTCTTTCAAGGGTTGTGTCCATTTCATCTAAGCTGTCAAATTTATTGGGAAAAAATTATGTGTTACATTCCTTTATTATCCTCTTAATGGCTGTGTAGAGATGCTGTGGAAACGCTATTTCTGCTTTCCCTCTTAATTTTCATTAAGATTATTTTATGCTAAAAACATCTGAACAAGCAGCCACAGAAAGCTACCTTCTCTCAACTTTCTTTTGGGGACTTAAGCCGGAACTCCTGAAAAATAGAGTCGTCATCAATCCCCTTTTCAGGAGATTTGCAGCCGGAAAGGAGACTAAGCATTATCACTGGGATGAGTAACTGCCTAACAGACTTTATCTGAAACTGTCAGGCCTTCCCTTTGTTCTTCCACAGAACCTCTTTCTCTTCCCTCCCTTTCCCATTTAGTTGGTATAGACACCCCTATCTCTCACCGCTCAGGGAGCCAGTTCATTTAAAACCTCTACTGAATGTAAATAAACTTTGTCTTTTCTCCTGAGAAGCTGAACTCAAGTTGGAAGAGGAAGATTTTCCTCCCCACAGCATCATCTCAACACTTACAACAATCCTACTGTATTCCCATTCTCCAGGTGAGAAAATTGAGCCTTGGAGAGGTTAAGAAAGTTTCCAAGATCACAAAGAACTTAAACGGCAGAGATGGGTTTTGAATGCTAATGACTTGAAGAAAGAAAAACACACCTAATTTTCTTGGCAAACAAGACTGGTGGATATGGAACACATGTGTGATGGAGTCTGTTTCCCCATTCCTCCTTAGGTGGCGCTAGTGGTAAGACCAAAAAAAGAAAAAAAACCAACAAAAAACCCACAGGTTCGATCCCTGATTCCGGAAGATCCCCTGGACGAGGGCATGGCTACCCACTCCAATATTTTGGCCTGGAGAATCCCATGGACAGAGGAGCCTGGTGGGCTATAGTCCGTAGGATCACAAAGGGTCAGACACGACTGAAGCAACTTAGCACACACACATGTGCCCAAGACGGGTGGATCTGGAACAGACAGGTCTGCTTCCCGGCGCCTCCTTGGAGGTTTGGAGCTGTGATGGCAGAGCTGGGCGAGATGGCAGAAGCAGCTGGGTCCAGCACAGCTCAATAAAAGGAGGTTTCAGAGGCGGCTCATGGGACACAGAAGAACCAAAAGAGCGCTGTGACGTGGGAGTAGCTGTGGTGAGAAGGAAGAGGGGAGAAAGATGCTACATGGAAGCACAGTCATGCACGCATCAGCTTAGATGCCCAGAGGTCTTCCTGAGAGACGGTTCTGGGGCCAGGGGCTCTCAACCTCATCTAGTCCTGACCGCCAACATGCAGGAGGTCCTCAGGCACGAACCACTGGAGCTGCCGTTGAGAGGTTCCTTTTTTTTTTTTTTTAAACATTTATTTATTTATTTATTTTGAAGGGAGCAGGTTGGGGAGGGAGTGGGTGGGCGGGCCACTTCTATTGGTCTTTCATTTTGTCTATTTTTCATCCATCTTTGTTCTTTGGCCCGTGTGGGCCTCCCATCGCAGTGGCCTCTGTTGTCGCAGAGCACCGGCTCTGGGCGCATGCGCTCCAGAGCTCCGGCTTGGTGATTGGACACATCGGTCCAGCTGCTCCGTGGCATGTGGGATCTTCCCAGGCCAGGGATCAAACCGGCGCCCCTTGCACTGCAAGGCGGTGTCTTTACCCACTGGACCACCAGGGAAGCCCCCGTTGAGAGGTTCCTGTGACTCATTCGTAGCCATCTCCCTCCCCAGCCTCTCCCCCAGGAAAGCTCATCAGAACAGAACTGAGTGAGAGAGGCAGTTTCTAAACGATAACCCTTAATCCACTCACATTTCTTGAGTAATAATAATGGTTGCTACTAAGAAAAACTCGACAGCATTATTATTAGTAATGTATGTGTGACACATATTTCACAACTGAGCCTGATACTCCAGCATCATACTGAGTTGACCAAAAAATTTGTTCAGGTTTTCATGTACTGTCTTATGGAAAGGCCCAGACCAAGTTTTGACCAACTCAACAGAAACCCAAGAGTTTGGTTTAACCAGAAAAGTGCCCATGTGTACGAGGGTTAGTCCACAACTCCGAAAGACGATGAGTGGCCCTAAGGGTGGCGGTTATGTCTCCTCTCCTCTCCCTCTCTGTGGTCAGAGCTGTCTGGGGGGTCCTCTCCCAGATCTTGCTCTTTCCATCTTAACACATGAAGATGAACCCCAGAGGTGCCCATGAAGGTGGCACCTCTGACATAGAGCTAGTGCCTGCTTCTCTAGTCTTGAATCTGGAGGCAAAATTATAATCAACAAATTAAAGTTGTCAAGCTTCTGGTGTATGAAACAAAGATCAGATTTCAACCATGAAGAGGGAAACTTAGGAATGCCTCAAAGCGAGCAAGGCCTTTTGTGGCCCTCTGAGCTGCCTCTGCAGAGGCAATTCATCATCTGCCCAAACCATCAGATCGATTTCCATGACCTTTTCCTTCAGTTGTCTTTCTTCTGCTGCCCCTCCTCTCCTACAGGCCAAAGGATGACAATGGAGTCATTACTTTTAGAAAACAAACACTCATAAAAAGCAAGTTTATAACAATTTGTTATTCAAAGGACATCCTTGGGGACCTCCCTGGTGGTCCAGAAGCTAAGACTCCCAAAGCAAAGGGCCTGGGTTCAGTCCTTAGTAGGGGAACTGGATCCCACATGCTTCAACTAAGTGTTCACATGCACAACTAAAGACCTGGCTCAGCTGAATAAATACATTTTTTTAATAAATAAAATTATATCTTCTAGGGAAATTAAGTTTAGGTATCATAAGTAGAAGGTTGATATTTGGTATCATTTATAGCTGATGGCATGTTCATGTGTACCAGTTTATCTGATTAACTATAGTTTCTATTACATGGTCTCACAGAGCATGTGGAATAAACTTCTTCTGGAAGAAGAAAGTGTTTATTTCTGTGTCCTGGATGGGCAGAGGTGGGGGAGGACAAGTTAACTGATTAAGCTTTCACAAGTCAGTTCACTGAGCAAAATACCTAGTGTTCCCCAGAGCTTATTACAGTCCCATCTCTTCTGACATGTCCAGAAATTGAACTCAAAATACCCCCAAGTTTGGGTGATTCCTGAAGTTCTTTGATATCCTTGAACACTGAAATCAACTCTGTTGTTTCTCAGACCCATCAAGAGTTCACTGTACCTGCCAGAGAGGCCCACACTGCTGGCCTTCTCAAGTTTCTCTTTGAAGAGACAAGAAACAATCCCTCCCTGAAGAGAAGTGAGAATGCCTCTCCTCTCAAGTTAAAAGGCGATGGGAGGTGTGAGGCGAGGTCAGGGGGCACTAGGGCAAAGGCCATGGCTGAACTTGAAGGCCGGCCAACAGATACGTGGCAATGCCAACTGTGCTTCAAAGACAGAAATCCCAAACCTTAAGGTCCTCACATTTCAGGGAAAAAGAAGAGTTCCTTCTTTGCCTTCAGCAAATCACGAGTTTCATGGCAGCATGAAATTTCTTTATGACTAAAGTTTTCTTAGCCATGAGCAGCCATGACTGAGTGATTAATTATCTATTTAAACAGAAACTGGTGTGGACTTCCCTGAGGGTCCACTGGTTGAAAATCTGCCTTGAGTATAGAGGATGTGGGTTCAATCCCTGGTTGAAGAACTAAGATTCCCACATGCCCCGGGGCAATGAAGCCTGCCTGCCTATGCACCCCAACTAGAAAGTCTGTGGCCTCAAGGCAAGATTTCTCATGGTACAGTGAAGAGCTTGGTACTGCAACTAAGACCCAAAGCAAATAAATATTAAAAGACCAAAACAGTCCAGGGATTGGTCATCTACTTTGTGATTTTTTTTAAAGTGCCTCTGTCTAGAAAGGCTTCCTTGTGTTTCCAACAGAGGCCCGCCACCACCTGCCTGAAGCCTTGTAGTACTCAGAGCTCACCTCTAAATGGTACTATGTTATATTGAGATGATTGGGTCATGAGGTCAGTTTTATTAGATAATATTGTGCTGGTTTCTGCCATACATCATCATGAACCAGCCACGGGAATACCTGTGTCTCCTCCCGTCTCCCAGCCCAGCACACCCGCCTAGGTTGTCACAGAGCACTGGGCTGAGCCCTCCTGTCACACAGCAAGCCCCACTGGCTCTCTAGTTTGCATATGGTAATGGATTTGTTTCCATGCTGCTCGCAATTCAGCCCGCCCACTCCTTCCCTCACGAGGCCAACTTTGAGGAGGAAGCTTACTCTACTGGTTACCACGGGAAGATGGTGGCAGTGAGGAGGCCAGAGAGACATAAAGCTCTTAAAACAGAGAAGAGATGAGGGTCTGAAGAAAGGCAGCAGTAATAGATATGGAGAGGAACTGAACCACCAATTTAACAGAGATTTAGGACCTAAAATCCACAGAGCTTGGTTCCTGGTCATATGTGCAGACATGAGGGAAAGGAAGGGGTGAGTTAGAGGACGAGTATGCGGTACAACCACACCGAGGCAGGGGGTGCAGAGGATATGGAAGGGATGAGGCCCTCAAAGGAGTTCCAAGTTGAATGTGCTCAGTTTGAGGTTCCGTGGTGGGGGAGGATAGACATGTCTAAGCAGGTCCCCACCTGGTTGTCCAAAGACCGGAATTCAAAGACAGGTCATTGGTGTTCCCTGGCAGTCCCGTGGCTAAGACCCCACACTTCCAATGCAGGAGGCACAGATTTGATCCCTGCTCTGGGAACTAAGATTCCACATGCTGCAGCCAAATACCAAAATGAAATAAAAACAAAAATAAACCAGGTTAGGACAGAAAATGGGGACTGGGGCTTGGCAGTGATCTGGACAGTGTACTGCTCAGATTTTCCATTGAGAGAATGGGAAACTAGGCTGCCAGGCAGTCTCATGCTCCTTCACCTTCAAGCGGGACAGTGGTCAGAGCCTCCATCCTCTCCCGGAACTGCTCCACTCTGATCGAGCCTGGCCATGGGCTTCAGGCTTCTCTCACACAGCTTCCTCGGGTCTGTATTGGGAGCTGTTGTCTAGTCACTCAGTCATGTCCAACTCTTTGTGACCCCATGGACTGCAGCATGCCAGGTTTCCCTGTCCTTCACTGTCTCTGGGAGTTTTCTCAAATTCATGTCCATTGAGTCAGTGATGCCATCCAATCTCACCCTGTCATCCCCTTCCTGCCTTCAGTCTTTCCCAGCATCAGGCTCTTTTCCAGGGGGTCAGCTCTTCATATCAGGTGGCCACAGTATTGGAGCTTCAGCATCACCATCCTTCCAGTGAATATTCAGGGTTGATTTTCTTTAGGTTTGACTGGTTTGATCTCCTTGCAGTCCAAAGGACTCTCAAGAGTCTCCTCCAGCACCACAGTTTTAAAGCATCAATTCTTCAGCGCTCAGCCTTCTTTATGGTCCAACTCTCACATCCGTACTGAAAAAACCATAATTTTAACTATATGGATCTTTGTCAGCAAAGTGATGTCTCTGTTTTTTAACATACTGTCTAGGTTTGTCATAGGCTTTCTTTCAAGGAGCAAGAGTCTTTTAATTTCATGGCTGTAGTCACTGTCTGCAGTGATGTGGGAGCCCAAGAAAATAAAGTCTGTCACTGTTTCCATTTTTTCCCCATCTGTTTGCTAAGCAGTGATGGGAGCTGGGGCTCTTCCTACCCAACCTCCTTTCTTCCTGTTCTTTCATCAATATCCATCAGCACAAAGACCTACGGCTCTCCCTCACTCCTTTAAGCCTTACAGGCATTTCTCTCAACTATCTCTTGCACATCTAATTCCATTTTGATGTCTGCTTCTTGGAGATCCTGCACTAACCTCAGAGTCATCAGTATATAGGCAGATAATTATTAAATGAATTAGAGTGAATTAAATGTATCTGGGAGAACCTACAGAATGAGACATAAAAATCATGGAAATATTAAAATGAATGGAAAGGGTTAATACTAATCTTTAGGTAGTGATAAGAGGGGCTCTGGAACTAGGCTTCCTGGGTTTGAATTAGGCTAGGAAATGATAACCCACTCCAGTATTCCTGCCTGGGAAATTCCATGGACAGAGATTAGTGGACTACAATCCATGAAGTCTCAAAGGGTCGGAAATGACTTAATGACTAAACAACCACCACCATCTCCACTTCTCACGAGCATGACCATCTGGACAGATTGTTTAGCCTTTCCGAGCTCCACTTTCCTTGTGTGTAAAAGGGCGACGGATATTAGTACTTGTTAAAGGGTTGTTGTGAAAGTCGTTAGAAAACTACCTTTATATATTGAGGTCTTTGTAAAAGTTGTTTATCATCTCTACATGGGAAAAGAATCTGAATAAAAATGAATATATGCATACCTGGGTCACTGTGCTGTACACCTGAAGCTAACACAACATTCTAAATCAACTACACTCCAATACAATAAAATTTTAAAAAACCTGATTAGTATCATCAGGCATAATGTATGAAGAACCCCTAAAGTAACCAGTAATGTCCAGGAAAAGAAGAGAAGGACCAGAATCTTATACCACAAAGCTGAGAGAGCAGCCGTTTCAAGAAGGAAACCAGTTTTAAAAGTCATGAGGAGCCATGAAGAATAAAGTGGAAAAAATACAGGATTTCCCTGGTAATCCAGTAGGTAGGAAGCTACCTTCTAATGCAGAGGGTTTGGTCCCTGGTCTGGGAAGATTCCACGTGCCATGGGACAACTTAAGCCTATGTTTCACACTAAGAGAAGTCGCTGCAATGAGAAAGGCTCACACTACAACTTGCAAAAAGTTTTAAAAATAAATATTTTTAAAAAGAAACTGTTCAAAAAAGAGATGAAAATATAATCATCTGGAAATGAAGAAAACATAAAAAGAACTCTTTGATAAGAGCTCTCTCTGTGGTGTGGGAAGACGCAAGCCAGGGGATGAGGCTTGAGAAGTGAATGGTACTTGGGAGAGAGGATAGAGTGGGCCATCTCCCATCCTTAGCTTGGCTTTGGAGTCAAGGAGAGAGAGTGTCATGGACAGAGTGGGCTCAGGAGCCCAAGAAGAAAAGTCCAGCTTGTTTCTATGCATAAAGTAAAGTGCCCAAGGATAGGAGGAGAACATTCTGGACAGCGGGGTGTCTTTAGGAATTGGGAAGGTATAGACTCAGAGCACAGAAGGTATGAGCTAATCAGCAGGCATGATGGTGATGCTGAGACCACGTCAGTAAGGATGAGGGCACATCGAGGAAAGTCAGGAGATAGGAGCGTGAAGGGAGCCCCAGGCAATGCCCTCTGTCTGTTTTCTCTCTAATAAAGACTTCAAGACTGCAGCAGTTACAGATGTTAAAGTGGAGCGAGGAGTCACATTTCCCCTTCTCCTAACACTGAAGGAGAGCGAATTCACTGAGCACCTCCCCTGGGTGGACCCTGGACTATGGACTTTCACATAGTCACTGTCCTCCACCCTCCAACCCTTTTAGGTAGATGTTGTTATTCCCATTTCACAGATGAGAAAAGCTGAGGCTCAAAGAGACGGAGTCATTAGTCTATGAGGTAGGTCTAGAAGGGTACACATCATCTGTTGTATGCGTGGACCATCTCGATCATGCTCTTTTTGATCTCCGATGGGTTGTGTCTTTGTGATGTTTTTGCCCAATGACCTTTCTGCTGTCTAGATTGCCCTTGTGTCATCACGTCATGGGTCCATCATAGCCTCCCAGAGGGTCGCAGTACTGGAAAATGCAAGACGTGGCTGGACAAGGACATGCGTGGGCTTTATTCACCCTCAAACAGAAAAGCTACTTAAAAGATTATAACTGATTGGGAAATGAGATTTCATGGAGCAGGAACACTCACAGCTATAGTTGCTCCCAGTCCCATCAGGGACCTCCGTGGGCGTTGGAATTGATGCATGGATTGTTTTCGTTTCGTTGTTAATCATATCTGGGTGAAGATGCCTGCCAAAACATTTCACGGGAGGATTTAGGGTCTGCTTTCCAAGTCTACCACTGAAGGGCAGCCGCCGTTGTCACTGGGCTGGCATTCACGGCTTCATCGCACTGAATGAAAAATAACTACTTGGGTCTTCAAGAACACTGTGCATTCTTGATTATTTCAGTGAAAGTCTAATCTGTGTTCTTGTAAGTTTACTAGTTGGAAAGAGAAGGGCTTATCACATGCCAAGATAAGAGTAAAGTGCCCAAGGATAGGAGGAGAACATTCTGACAGCGGGTGTCTTTAGGAATTGGGAAGGTATAGACTCAGAGCACAGAAGGTATGAGCTAATCAGCAGGCATGATGGTGATGCTGAGACCACGTCAGTAAGGATGAGGGCACATCGAGGAAAGTCAGGAGATAGGAGCGTGAAGGGAGCCCCAGGCAATGCCCTCTGTCTGTTTTCTCTCTAATAAAGACTTCAAGACTGCAGCAGTTACAGATGTTAAAGTGGAGCGAGGAGTCACATTTCCCCTTCTCCTAACACTGAAGGAGAGCGAATTCACTGAGCACCTCCCCTGGGTGGACCCTGGACTATGGACTTTCACATAGTCACTGTCCTCCACCCTCCAACCCTTTTAGGTAGATGTTGTTATTCCCATTTCACAGATGAGAAAAGCTGAGGCTCAAAGAGACGGAGTCATTAGTCTATGAGGTAGGTCTAGAAGGGTACACATCATCTGTTGTATGCGTGGACCATCTCGATCATGCTCTTTTTGATCTCCGATGGGTTGTGTCTTTGTGATGTTTTTGCCCAATGACCTTTCTGTGTCTAGATTGCCCTTGTGTCATCACGTCATGGGTCCATCATAGCCTCCCAGAGGGTCGCAGTACTGGAAAATGCAAGACGTGGCTGGACAAGGACATGCGTGGGCTTTATTCACCCTCAAACAGAAAAGCTACTTAAAAGATTATAACTGATTGGGAAATGAGATTTCATGGAGCAGGAACACTCACAGCTATAGTTGCTCCCAGTCCCATCAGGGACCTCCGTGGGCGTTGGAATTGATGCATGGATTGTTTTCGTTTCGTTGTTAATCATATCTGGGTGAAGATGCCTGCCAAAACATTTCACGGGAGGATTTAGGGTCTGCTTTCCAAGTCTACCACTGAAGGGCAGCCGCCGTTGTCACTGGGCTGGCATTCACGGCTTCATCGCACTGAATGAAAAATAACTACTTGGGTCTTCAAGAACACTGTGCATTCTTGATTATTTCAGTGAAAGTCTAATCTGTGTTCTTGTAAGTTTACTAGTTGGAAAGAGAAGGGTACAAATCATCAGTTAAGGCAATGAATGAATCGACCTCTGGCTTCAGGTTCTTGTGGGCAGTGGACCTCATTTTGATTCCCCGATGTTCATGTTAGAGGAGGAACACCGAGCTTGGTACACAGTGGGCGCTAAATCAATTTCTGCCAAAATAAATGGCACTACGTCTGCACACAGGGCAGGGACCCAAGAACCACTGAAACCTGTTTCCGTTTTCTTGTAGAGCAGGTCACAGAAAGAAGTGTGAATGAGCCCTTGAATTTGTTACTGAGGTTTGAAACGATGTATTAATCCCTGCAAGTAATCCAGAGCCAGGGCCGTCTGTCACCGTAGCCAGAGGAGGAGTAATCTTCCTAAATTGTATCCCATTATCCCCCTCTTTAAGCCTTTGTCTTTGTAGCTCTTTGGAGCAGTGGTTCTAATTTGTGTTCTAGCCCTGATATATGGTTTGACCTCAAAATGAGTCACTTCATCTCTGTGAAGAGCTTAAGTTTTCCCTAGCCAGAGCCAAAGGGGCCTGGCTATGGTTCTAGTTAGCAAATATCAAGCCTCAAAAATTGAACGTGTTCTTCATTGCCATCCATCATCTATGTGAGGCTCACAGATATGAATTGCAAATACAAAGCTCCATTTACACACTCTTGACCCCTCCTGAATTGCCCCTTCCTGGTTGTTCAAGTCAAAGGGTCATGTAGGAAGAGGAGAAAGAGAAGGGAGCTGGAGATGGTTGCCCCAAACCCAAAAGGGGATACCCTGGTAGCAGAGGGCAAACGCTCAGCTCACTTGTCCAGGCGATGGTCATCTCCTGATCAATCACTTGTGTCCTGGGAAAGAATAAACTAGTCTCTGACTTTTGAACAATAAATGAAAAAGACAGCTGTTCACCCCAGCCTCCAGTGAAGTGAAATAAGATGCAAGTGTACAGAATAAGTCAATTATTCATGTTTTTCCAGGATTTGCCACTTGCTTTCTTCAAATCCTAAGTATTCCCCAGAGACTTTAAGATAAACTTGAAAGATTAGATTTATGCACTTTCCTTCAATCTGAAAGAGGAGTGTGTATCTTGTCAGAGAGTGATGAGTTAAGAAGTGAAGCAGATCTCTACAAATGACTGATTTCATCCCATTTTATGACTAACATTCCACTGTATATATGTACCACATCTTCTTTATCCTTACATCGAGACGTGGATGGACCGAGAGTCTATCCTACAGAATTAAGTAAGTGAGAAAGACAAATACCATCTATTAATGCATATATGTGGACTCTAGACAAATGGTGTTGATGGACCTATTTTGTAAGGCAGAAATAGAGACTCCGACCTATAGAACTCAGACCTACAGATCTGGACATAGAGAAGGTAGGTGTGGGTGGGATGAATTTGGGAGATTAGGATTAGCAAATATACCCTACCATGTGTAAAACAGATCACTAGTGGGAGCCTGCTGTGTGGCACTGTGCTCTGTGATGACTTTAGAGGGGTAGGATTGGGAGGAGGTGGGAGGGAGGGAGTGCACGTATACATATAGCTGATTCACTTCACTGTACTGCAGAAACTAACACAACATTGTAAAGCAACTACACCCCATTTTAAAAAATGAAGCAGAAAAAGGAGAAGCTGTGATTGCCTCCACGAGGCTGCAAGGTGCACCCCTTCATTTTCCAGGGAAGAAACAGATGCACAGAGATGAAAGCCCAAATTTCTGAGGGAAAGATCCAGAAGAGCCCTGGTGGATGACCCGCTTCTGCCCCAACAGAACTTCGAGCCTTTCACCCAATGGGTGGGCTCGGTTGCGGTGGTCCTGACCAACATGCAGCTAGGGATGGCTTCCCAGGTGGAGCTAGTGGCAAAGAACCTGCCTGCCAGTGCAGAGGTCACAGGTTCAATCTCTGGTCCAGGAAGATCCCATATGCTGTAGAGCAGCTAAGCCCATGCACCACAACTACTGAGCCTGTGCTCTAGAGCCCCTGCTCTGTGACAAGAGAAGTCACTGTGATGAGAACCCCCCTCAACTACTGGCCTATCAAAACTTATTCATGTTTTTCCAGGATTTGCCACTTGCTTTCTTCAAATCCTAAGTATTCCCCAGAGACTTTAAGATAAACTTGAAAGATTAGATTTATGCACTTTCCTTCAATCTGAAAGAGGAGTGTGTATCTTGTCAGAGAGTGATGAGTTAAGAAGTGAAGCAGATCTCTACAAATGACTGATTTCATCCCATTTTATGACTAACATTCCACTGTATATATGTACCACATCTTCTTTATCCTTACATCGAGACGTGGATGGACCGAGAGTCTATCCTACAGAATTAAGTAAGTGAGAAAGACAAATACCATCTATTAATGCATATATGTGGACTCTAGACAAATGGTGTTGATGGACCTATTTTGTAAGGCAGAAATAGAGACTCCGACCTATAGAACTCAGACCTACAGATCTGGACATAGAGAAGGTAGGTGTGGGTGGGATGAATTTGGGAGATTAGGATTAGCAAATATACCCTACCATGTGTAAAACAGATCACTAGTGGGAGCCTGCTGTGTGGCACTGTGCTCTGTGATGACTTTAGAGGGGTAGGATTGGGAGGAGGTGGGAGGGAGGGAGTGTACGTATACATATAGCTGATTCACTTCACTGTACTGCAGAAACTAACACAACATTGTAAAGCAACTACACCCCATTTTAAAAAATGAAGCAGAAAAAGGAGAAGCTGTGATTGCCTCCACGAGGCTGCAAGGTGCACCCCTTCATTTTCCAGGGAAGAAACAGATGCACAGAGATGAAAGCCCAAATTTCTGAGGGAAAGATCCAGAAGAGCCCTGGTGGATGACCCGCTTCTGCCCCAACAGAACTTCGAGCCTTTCACCCAATGGGTGGGCTCGGTTGCGGTGGTCCTGACCAACATGCAGCTAGGGATGGCTTCCCAGGTGGAGCTAGTGGCAAAGAACCTGCCTGCCAGTGCAGAGGTCACAGGTTCAATCTCTGGTCCAGGAAGATCCCATATGCTGTAGAGCAGCTAAGCCCATGCACCACAACTACTGAGCCTGTGCTCTAGAGCCCCTGCTCTGTGACAAGAGAAGTCACTGTGATGAGAAGTCCCTGCTCTGAAGTGAAGAGTAGCCCCTGCTCCCTGCAACTAGAGAAAGTCTGTGCTCAGCAACAAAGACCCAGCAGAGCCAAAACTTAATTATTAAAAAAAAATGCAGCTAATGGTCTCCTAGGGGCACAGATTGACCCCAGACCTTGAAAATACTGTATTGCCAAGCTCCTTCTAGAACAGGATTGGTGCTGATTAAAGGATCAGGCCTCAGATCTGGCTGCATTCTCATCTCCTGCTCTGTCACAAGCAAACATGTTGACCTCTACAGGCACCAGGAAAGTGCCTTTGGGTCCCCATCACCTTGCCACTCAGCTTACAGCACCATCTGTGCACTTAGTAGCAGCCATAGTGGATGGACACCGCAATCATGTATGAAAATCTCTAAAGCTCCATTTGCAAGGCCCATAAATCTTATATATAACATTCCTGAGTGACTGATGAGATGGGTTCTCCACACAGCAGAACACTCCAGGAGTGATAACACTAGTTTATAAATTTGTTTTCTTGTGACAGTATTTACAAGCTCCATGATTTACTGTAGAACTCAGTAAATATTCAACATGATGAAGTGCTGAGATTTTAAGTAATGACTTGCACATGGATAGAATAGAAATTGCTGTTTCTCAATGTGTAGAGGGAAAAGTCAATTGGTAACGAGTCTACTTCCTTAGTTTGGAATAAGGAAAATAACAATATACTATTTAAAAGAACAGTATATTCTGTGGTGTTGGAGAAGACTCTTAAGAGTCCCTTGGACTGCAAGGAGATCAAACCAGTCAGTCCTAAAGGAGACCAACCCTAAATAGTCATTGGAAGGACTGATGCTGAAGCTGAAGCTCCAATGCTTTGGCCACCTGATGCGAAGAGCTGACTCACTGGGAGAGACCCTACGTTGGGAAAAATAGAAGGCAGAAGGAGAAGGGACGACAGAGGACATGACGGTTGTATGACACCACTGAGTCAATGGACATGAGTTTGAGCAAGCCCCGGGAGGTGGTGAAGGACAGGGAAGCCTGGCATACCACAGTCCATGAGGTCACAAAGAGTTGGACACAACTGAGTGACTGAACTGAACTGATTTAAAAGAACATAGTGGGGCTTCCCTGGTGGTCCAGTGGGTGAGGACACCGCCTTGCAGTGCAAGGAGGCCGGTTCGATCCCGGCCTGGGAAGATCCCACGTGCCGTGGAGCAGCTGGACCCATGTGTCCAATTACCAAGCCGGAGTTCTGGAGCGCATGCGCCCAGAGCCAGTGCTCTGCGACAACAGAGGCCACCGCGATGGGAGGCCCACACAGGCCAAGGAACAAAGATGGATGAAAATGGACAAATGAAAGACCAATAGAAGTAGCCCGCCTGCTCCCCTCCCTCTCCAACCTACCCCCACCAAAAAAAAAAAAAAGAACATGGTGGAGCAATGTGTCAGTGCTACTCTCTCTGGATTCATCCTACCCTCTTAATTCAAAGTGTTATGTTCCTTTTTCTTTTTTATACTTAGTTTATGTGTTTTGTGCTTAATTAATGTGTTCTGGAAACCCTGAAGTTCATTCCTATGGTATTTTGACCTCTACCCCATTAGAGTCTGAGTACCTCTTTGCTTTATGGAGCTATAAGATGTTCCCTGTTTACCTTAAACTTCTATTGCACTAGACCTGAAATGAGCCATCTCTCAAGAAACCCTGGTTCCTTTTATTGGAGAATGGTAACTAGAAACCAAAATTCGAGTGTTAGATTTGCTCATTTCTGCCAGGATGTCATTGTTTTTAGGCCCTTTCAGTGGACAGGACATATTAGGAAATCTCTTTTGAAAATGACAGAGAGAGAGAGAGACTCTCATTACCTATTTTAATTCATTTTTAGTTCATTCCTTCTGTGCTGAATCATGGAAAAAATATTTAAAATTATTCTTTTACAGACAGAAGCTAGCACGTTATATCCTTTTGACCCTTTCTTCTCTTCTCCCAGTATTATATTGGAAATCACTTCACTCAACCTGTAATAATCTTCCTCAGTATTTTTAGGTTAATGTCCCATAATCTATTCTACCTTTTTAAGGTAGTTAGGTTGTTTCTGGGAGAGACCCTACGTTGGGAAAAATAGAAGGCAGAAGGAGAAGGGACGACAGAGGACATGACGGTTGTATGACACCACTGAGTCAATGGACATGAGTTTGAGCAAGCTCCAAAGATAGTGAAGGACAGAGAAGGCTGGCATACCACAGTCCATGAGGTCACAAAGAGTTGGACACAACTGAGTGACTGAACTGAACTGATTTAAAAGAACATAGTGGGGCTTCCCTGGTGGTCCAGTGGGTGAGGACACCGCCTTGCAGTGCAAGGAGGCCGGTTCGATCCCGGCCTGGGAAGATCCCACGTGCCGTGGAGCAGCTGGACCCATGTGTCCAATTACCAAGCCGGAGTTCTGGAGCGCATGCGCCCAGAGCCAGTGCTCTGCGACAACAGAGGCCACCGCGATGGGAGGCCCACACAGGCCAAGGAACAAAGATGGATGAAAATGGACAAATGAAAGACCAATAGAAGTAGCCCGCCTGCTCCCCTCCCTCTCCAACCTACCCCCACCAAAAAAAAAAAAAGAACATGGTGGAGCAATGTGTCAGTGCTACTCTCTCTGGATTCATCCTACCCTCTTAATTCAAAGTGTTATGTTCCTTTTTCTTTTTTATACTTAGTTTATGTGTTTTGTGCTTAATTAATGTGTTCTGGAAACCCTGAAGTTCATTCCTATGGTATTTTGACCTCTACCCCATTAGAGTCTGAGTACCTCTTTGCTTTATGGAGCTATAAGATGTTCCCTGTTTACCTTAAACTTCTATTGCACTAGACCTGAAATGAGCCATCTCTCAAGAAACCCTGGTTCCTTTTATTGGAGAATGGTAACTAGAAACCAAAATTCGAGTGTTAGATTTGCTCATTTCTGCCAGGATGTCATTGTTTTTAGGCCCTTTCAGTGGACAGGACATATTAGGAAATCTCTTTTGAAAATGACAGAGAGAGAGAGAGACTCTCATTACCTATTTTAATTCATTTTTAGTTCATTCCTTCTGTGCTGAATCATGGAAAAAAAATATTTAAAATTATTCTTTTACAGACAGAAGCTAGCACGTTATATCCTTTTGACCCTTTCTTCTCTTCTCCCAGTATTATATTGGAAATCACTTCACTCAACCTGTAATAATCTTCCTCAGTATTTTTAGGTTAATGTCCCATAATCTATTCTACCAGTTTTCTAAGGATGGATAGTTAGGTTGTTTCCTAATTTTTCTACTACAAAATCACCACAGTGAGAAACCTTGAAGCTCTGTTGTTTCATATAGATGGAAGTCTGTTGTCAGTGTAAATTCCTAGAATTGTCATCACCAGGTCAAGGGGTAAGGGTAGATATAGTTTTGTTAGGTGTTGTCAATTTCCCTTCCCTAAGGACTGGTAAAATGTTTTGACATGCAGTATTCTACCTGTCTTTTGCATTTTTATTCTTATTTTATATTCCCCACAATTTTTAAAATATCTCAAGGCACAATCTATTTATCTTTTTATGCTCCACAATACCTAACACAGTTCATAGAAGGTTCTCCATAAGTGCTGAATGAGTAAATGAATGACTAAATGAATATATGAGCTATTGTTTCCCACAATATCAGCATGGCTAACCTACATGGCAAACAACTGGGACCCAACTAAGCTAAGAACATTTTTCAAGACCACTCTGTAAGTTAGCATAGAGGACATGAAGAATTGATGAAAATACAAACAAGACATGGGATGCTAACCTTGAACTTCTGAAATAGCAAGCAAACACATCTGACTAACATTTACAGTGTGTCAGGCAAGGTAGACACAAAGTGCATGAAGATACGGTAATGATCTCATGGAGATCAAGGAGCTTACAAGCTAGTTATGTCTATAAGGATATGGGATACACACACACACACACACACACAAGAAAGGGAAGTGGGTCATAAAGATCAAATGGATGGTGCAGACATTTTAATGCAATAGGCATTAAGAGGATGGAAGACAAAGATCTTCCATCTTGGAATAAGGAAATTGGGACACTGTGGACATGTTTCATTGCAGTCTCGAGCCTTGATTTGGACAAAACAGGATTCAAACCAGAAGGGCTGAGGAACAAATATGGGAATTTATGCTGTATTCAAAAAACAGTAAATAAGTCTGACTGAATCAGGGAGGGTACATAGGAGAACAGTGGCTAGTGGACCTTATTGTTTCAGGCCAAATGTGGGGAGAAGCCATGATTACCCAGTAAAGGAATATGATGGGACCTATAGCTTCAATTGGTGGTAAATTTCCATCCTTTTAAATGACTCTCTCTCTTATTTCTTACCGAAACTCTGGAGAAATATGTCCTGGTGAGCCTGTGAAAATGGAGTGAGTACCTTCCCTACCTTCCAATGGCTGAGCAGTGTCAATTAAAGGATCTCAGTGTATAATCACAGATATTGTTTAGGGATGGATTCTGTACCTTAGAGCCTCCCTGGTGGCTCAGATGGTAAAGAATCTGCCTGCAGTGCAGGAGACCCAGGTTCAGTCCCTGGGTGGGGAAGATCCCCTGGAGAAGGAAGTGGTTACCCACTCCAGTATTCTTACCTGGAGAGTTCCATGGACAGAGGTGCTTGGCGGACTATAGTCCATGGAGTTGCAAAGAGTTGGACACATCTGAGTAACTAACACACACTGTACCTTAGGCAGAAGCACTTAAACTCAGTCATCAGGGGCTTGGACATAAACTTGGGAAGAGAAGTGCCTTCTTCGCTGGGGCTGCTGAGCTGGGAGGATGTGGCAGGGGGCCGTCAGTAGGGATACTGCCCACCCCATGGTGAGAGCCAGGATACAGAATAAAGCTTAACTGGCTCTGACAGCATGGAGCGCTGAAGGGGCAGGCAGAGTGCTCACCAGTCCTAGAGCTCCTGGGTCCACCCATGGCTGAATCAGTAGTCTCTTTCTGATTCACCGAGTATGTGAAAACCAAAAGAATTTCTCCTTTTGTTTAGCTTAGGATTGGTTTCTGATACTTTCACTTGAAGAAAGATTGACTGACAGAAGAGGATTGGATTTTATCCCACGGATCAAAGTCTCCCAACTTAGTTCCCTTTGATCGTTGGTCCTAGAGAGCCTTCAAATGGAATTTGGTCATAGAGCTGGTTGAGAAATATTGCCTTCCAAAGCCTGCTTTGTAAGATAATGAACACATTACCAAGTAAATACTCAAAGAAGTCCTCCTTTTTCAATGGTCCTAGAATAAGTCTGACTGAATCAGGGAGGGTACATAGGAGAACAGTGGCTAGTGGACCTTATTGTTTCAGGCCAAATGTGGGGAGAAGCCATGATTACCCAGTAAAGGAATATGATGGGACCTATAGCTTCAATTGGTGGTAAATTTCCATCCTTTTAAATGACTCTCTCTTATTTCTTACCGAAACTCTGGAGAAATATGTCCTGGTGAGCCTGTGAAAATGGAGTGAGTACCTTCCCTACCTTCCAATGGCTGAGCAGTGTCAATTAAAGGATCTCAGTGTATAATCACAGATATTGTTTAGGGATGGATTCTGTACCTTAGAGCCGCCCTGGTGGCTCAGATGGTAAAGAATCTGCCTGCAGTGCAGGAGACCCAGGTTCAGTCCCTGGGTGGGGAAGATCCCCTGGAGAAGGAAGTGGTTACCCACTCCAGTATTCTTACCTGGAGAGTTCCATGGACAGAGGTGCTTGGCGGACTATAGTCCATGGAGTTGCAAAGAGTTGGACACATCTGAGTAACTAACACACACTGTACCTTAGGCAGAAGCACTTAAACTCAGTCATCAGGGGCTTGGACATAAACTTGGGAAGAGAAGTGCCTTCTTCGCTGGGGCTGCTGAGCTGGGAGGATGTGGCAGGGGGCCGTCAGTAGGGATACTGCCCACCCCATGGTGAGAGCCAGGATACAGAATAAAGCTTAACTGGCTCTGACAGCATGGAGCGCTGAAGGGGCAGGCAGAGTGCTCACCAGTCCTAGAGCTCCTGGGTCCACCCATGGCTGAATCAGTAGTCTCTTTCTGATTCACCGAGTATGTGAAAACCAAAAGAATTTCTCCTTTTGTTTAGCTTAGGATTGGTTTCTGATACTTTCACTTGAAGAAAGATTGACTGACAGAAGAGGATTGGATTTTATCCCACGGATCAAAGTCTCCCAACTTAGTTCCCTTTGATCGTTGGTCCTAGAGAGCCTTCAAATGGAATTTGGTCATAGAGCTGGTTGAGAAATATTGCCTTCCAAAGCCTGCTTTGTAAGATAATGAACACATTACCAAGTAAATACTCAAAGAAGTCCTCCTGTAAAGTGAGTGTTCAGGAAACCTCGCTTTTACCCCCTTGCACTTGTCCCCCTGCACCCCACATTGTCCCCATCCTGCTGTGTGCCCTGCAAGAGTGACTTTCTCTATCAGTGACCACCCTTGTCTTTGGCTTTAGCTGGAATTGAACAGGACGTGCGGGAGGCAGGGGTATTTATTCCCTGCTCTCTGCCCAGTGACCATGGGCTGCTGCATTCCTCAAGTCAAGGACACAGGTCCTGTCCAGTGTCATTCCCCTAACCCAGCAAACTTCCTTTCCCCCCTCTCTTGAAACCGAGGAATAGTTTTTATTTTATTTATTTACCTTTAAAGGATTTATGTATTTGGCTACTTTGAGTCTTAGTTGCAACACGAAATATCTTTGTTGCCCAGGTTTCTCTCTAGTTGTGGTTTGGGCTCCAGAGTGCTTGGGCTCAGTAGCTGTGGTGTGCAGGTTCAGCTGCCCCGAGACAAGTAGGATTTTAATTCCAGGACCAGGGATCAAACCTGGGTCCCCTACACTGGAAGGCACAGTCTTAACCCACTCACTGGAAGTCCACCAGGGAAGTCCCAAGCCCAGGGATAGTTAATAGCTTCCTGTCGGAGCCAGTCCTGTGCCTCTTATCTCTCCTTTATGGCTTCCTCAAGCCCTGCTTAATCATTTACTACCTTAAATTTGCATGTGTCATCTGTTTCCCACACTGACCTGTCTGCAGTCTTACTGTTGAAAGTGAAAAGTGTTCGTTGCTCAGTCGTATCCGACTCTTTGCAGCCCCATGGGGGTAGCCCACCAGGTTCCTCTAGGAATCCATGGAATTCTCCAGGCAAGAGTACTGGAGTGAGTTGCCATTTCCTTCTCCGGGGGATCTTCCCGATCCAGGGATTGAACCCAGCTCTCCCGCACTGCAGGCAGATTCTTTACCATCTGAGCCACACTTGTGCCCTGATAGTTTACGCCATATGAGTTTGATTTGTGTCTCTGGAGCTAGATCGTAAGCTCCTTGACAACAGGGGCAATGTCCCTACATAGTCCCTTCTTGTTTCTAATGATCCCATTAGCTCTATTAATAGCTTAATAGAGTTATTCATACATCATTTTTTCACAGTCAGTTAAAATTCCATCAGAGTATAAAACATTCGCTGGTCCTCCCAGCCAAAGGTGACTTGTTGAGGCTTCTGAAGGGCTAGCACTCCATATCCATCAAAGAAAATACTCATGTCCTCTGGCATCTAGTGTCTCCTGGAACTATTGCTCGTGGCCAATTATTAATTACCTCTTTATGTACTTCTTTCTTAGGGCTTTAACAAGTTTAACAACCTGACTGGTATGGGTTGAATTGTATCCCTCCCATAAAGTCCGTGTGTGTGTGTGTGTGTGTGTGTGTGTGTGTGTGTGTGCACAATAAGTTGCTTCAGTGTGACTCTGGGACCCCATGGACTGTAGCCCACCAGGCTCCTCTGCCTATGGGATTCTCCAGGCAAGAAGACTGGAATAGCTTGCCAAGTCCTCCTCCAGGGGATCTTCCTGACCCAGGGATCGAACCCACGTCTCTTATGTTTCCTGCACTGACAGGTGGGTCCTTTACCGGCAGCACCACCTTCATATACTGAAGTCCTGGTCCCAGTACCTCTAAATATTTGAAAATAAGGTTGTTGCAGGTGAAGTTAATCTGAGGCAATACTGAAACAGAGCAGGACCCTATGGTCCTTGCTCTCTATGTCCACAGCCTGCTTTTTGTCTGTGGAAAAACTTGAGCCAAAGAATAAGTTGAGTCAGAGAAGCAAACAACTGCAGAAACAAAGGAAAACCGCCCCACAAGACTACATCGTTTAGTCGTTATGCAGAGTCAAAGCCCTTTAGTTCCTCTTCAAGGGCTGTGGATGTTACTCTTAGCCCTATCCTGTGAGCTGCGTTGTAGATACTGAAACCCTCACCAGGTGCAAGGAGTTCACGACATGAGGACCAGGCTGTAGCAGGGACACAATCTGTCACAGCTCCAAGAACTGACCTCAAAGAAATGGGAGCAAGCCAACCCTGACCCAGAGACTAAGTGTACTTAAACAGGCCAAGGTGACGCTGGTCAGACCACCAATGACCAATTTCAAGAGGACTCTCAGAACTGACTGTGCTGTTTCTGCACCCTTCCCCTCCCTCTGTCTATAAAAGCTCTTGCCCACTAGCTGTCAGTGGGGGGAGTCTGCCTTTGGACAGAGATGTGCTTTCTTCTCCCAGTTACCGGCATCCAAAATAGAGCACACTTGCCTTTCTACCAGCTTTGCATCTTTATTGGCTTCTGGGTGATGAAGAGCGAGTCCCCACTTTCAGTAGCAATAGTGGAGTTCGTGTGGGCCCTGGATCCAATATGATTAGTGCTGATAGGAAAAAGGGGGGTGTGGGGAGAATTTAGACACAGACCCACACGGAGGAAGTGCCATGTGAAGACTGTAGTTATCCCAGGCTTCCCTGATGGCTCAGTGATAAAGAATCCTCCTGCCAGTGCAGGAGACATGAGTTCAATTCCTGGTCCAGGAAGATCCCATATTCCATGGAGCAACTAAGCCCATGTGCCACAACTACTGACTCTGTGCTTTAGATCCCAGGGATCTACAGCTACTGAAGGCCACACGCCCTGGAGCCTGTGCCCACAACAGCAAGAGAAGCCATCGCAATGAGAATCCCACGCACTGCACCAGAGAGTAGCCCCACTTGATGCAACCAGAGAAAAACTTGCGGAGCAACGAAGGCCCAGCAATAAGTAAATAAATATTTTTTAAGAGATTATAGTTATCCTGTCATAAACCAAGGAAGGTCAAAGATGGACGGAAACCACCAGAAGTTAGGAGAGAGGCATGGAATCACCTCTCTCACAGCTACAGAAGAAACCAATCCTGCCTGTACCTTGACCAACCACAGACTGCTGACTTCCAGCACTGTGAGACCATCAATGTCTGTTGAAAGCTGGCCGACCTGTGACACTGGCTATGGCTGCCCTCCATGAATGAGGACAAGCACCTTAGGGAAAGGAGCCCTGTCTTGGAGCCTCACAGAGCACGGTTCCAAAGGCAGATCCACTGCGGGTGACGACGGTCCCTTCTAACAAATCAATTTACCTTTCTGAGCCTCAACTGTCTTCTCTGTACTATGAAGATAGTCATATTCATTTTGGAAAGTTGCTTAAAGGGTTAAAGATTATATATTAAAATGCTGGACACAGTGGTTGACACAAAGTGTTCAGTAAATACTGGGTCCCACGATCGTAATTCTCTCCTTTTGCAAATGGGGACCTTGGGTCCAGCCATGTCAGGTGCCTGTCTAAGTTCACGCAGCAAAGGAGCAACAAGTGGGCCAAACACACTCCAAACAGATGTGCTTCCGGTTCTATGTACACAGCATCTTGCCTGTCATTGCCTGGGACAACAATTAGTGTGGCGGCATTACTTTAGTGACAGTTTGTGTCTTTGTTTTGTTTACTGCTGTGCTATAGGTGGGCCTTTGACTCTGAGGAGTGGGACCCCGGAAGTTTTTTCCATCCACAGGGAACTGAGCCATATCTTAAAGCAAACCATCACCATCTCTCCTTTTTTTTTTGGCTACAGAATTACATTTCTTTGCACAAGAATGGTATAATTATTTGTAAATGATATTATAATTAAGAGCACTAATTACTGAGCAGAATATATAGGAAGAGGCTCCTGGAACAACCCTGTTCTGTGGGCACAGGTTTTCTCTGTACGCTAGCATCAGATGATGCTTGGATTCATTTTAAATCCCTGTCCCTCCCCAACACAGAGTCCTCGCCTCAGGAGGATCTCTCGATGCCTGCGATGCCCGTTGCCACTTGTTCCCCCCTCATTTTGAAATGACAGTGTGAATCCTGCATCAGAACTCCCGGCTTCTTCCCAGGCTTATTAGATGAAATGCATGCTCTTCCTGGCCCATACTTATGCTTATTCTGGTGATGTAAGTCAACATTGGTGATGTCTGTTGAACCACGATTTTATTATGTCATTGGTCATCAGTGGCTGTGTTTTTATATATCAGCATGCTGCATGTCTCACAACATGCTGAGAAATCAATCACGAGCTGAGCAGGGGACACCCAGGAAAGGTTATGTCCACCCTATAAAGAGACTGAGGATCTTGTTTCAAATGCTAAATGGATCTTGAGAAAATCATCACTTTAAAAGGGCAGATTCCGGGCTTCCCTGGTGGTCCAGTGGGTAAAGAAGTCTGCCTTGTGGTGCAAGGGGCACGTGTTCAGTTCCTGGCCCAGGAAGTTCCCACATGTTGTAGAGCAGCTAGACCTAGATTGGTGTGTTCAGTGACAAGCCAGCACTCTGGAGCACATACGTCCAGAGCCGGTGCTCTGCAATGAGACAGGCCACTGTGATGGGAGGCCCACCCTGGCCAAAGAATAAAGATGGATGAAAACAAATAAATTAAAAAACAGTAGACGAGGCTCCCTGCACCAAAATAAAATAAAATAAAATTTATTTTTAAAAAGGGCAGATTCCCCATGAAAAGAGTGAAAAGAAAAATCATGAAATGGTGAGTTCTGAGATTTCAACAGATTTTTCTGTTGTCTTCCATCATGCCCTGACAGCTTGCAGCAGAGAAATATCTTATTTCAAAATTGCCAAGGATATTGAAATCTCTTGAAACAGAAACTTGGAAACCCTTGTTTCTGGGATACAGCTGCCAAGAAATTAAACTAGAATCAGCCTTTGACAGGTTAGTTTCATTTTTTTATTTTTGAGGACCTAATCCTCCTCCTCCTAGCAACCTTTCCTATGAGTCAGAGCCACACATGAGTTTGAAGCTGAAAGAATGGGGGAAGGACTCTTCAATGAGAGGGCTCCTCAGGCTCCAAGCAGCCCTTGCTATCCCTCCAAGGACGGTTGGGAGCTCCCAGGGGCCAACCGCATTGAGTCGAGGCAATCCTGGGCCCTCTCTTTCATCAGCTGGTAATTTCAAAAGCACCTGCCTATTTCTCCTGGCTTCAAGAGTGACCATCGTCATCCAGCCGATTCATGCTCATTCTCCATAATCCCAGATAAAGACCGATATAGCTAGCAATCAAGACATATTTGTTGAAGTAAGTCATCTATATTCTTATGTTAAGTCATTATAGGGATTCAGTATTCTGAACATTTTAAACAAGTATGTACTTTTTTTTTTTTTTTTTGGCTACACTGTGTACCACAACTAGAGAGTAGCTCCCACTTGCTGCAACTAGAGAAAACCCGCACTTAGACATAGAAATGACTCACTTCAACAAATATTTCTTGATTGCTACTATATTGGACATGGAAAACTTGGTAGAATTCCATCTCTAACCATCTCAAGGAACTTGCTTTCCTTGATGGAACTGAATGAACAAATAACTAATCCTTCCGCAGTCTAAAATATGAATGGAAGTGGGAGAGACAGGCAAATCAAGGAGTCCTTTTGGTTTGCTTGAGAAATAATGAGGATATGAATTTGTCGAGTGGCAAAGAAAATGAAGAAAATAGGTAAATTACAATTGGATTTGTTTTATTCATTCATTCATTTGTTCATTCTTACTTTGATTCGTCTCTTTTGTTGTATCAGACACCTGTTAGAGATATTCAGCAAAATGATGAAACTTTTTGATGAAACTCAGCAAACAAAAAATAAAAAAATAAACATAGAGTGCCTGCCCTCACAAAGCTCTCTGACCAGCAGTGAGGAGCTCCTCTAATCTAGAAACTCAAAACTTAATCCCACCTCCATGAATTATGGCAAAGAATCTGCTTGCAGTGCAGAAGATCTGGATTCAATCCCTGGGTCAGGAAGACCCCCTGGAGAAGGGAGCAGCAATCCACTCCAGTAAGTTGCCTGGTGGGCTACAGTCCATGGGGTCACAAAGAGTTGGACATACCTGGGGGACTAATGCTCTCCACTTCCTATAAGGGAAACAGCCTCCAGCCAGAAGCATTCACTGGACCTCCTTTAAAATCCAGTTTCCCAGCCTCCCGATTTCTGATCACATCCCATTTTCTCAACCATGGTTCCACCTCACTCCCTTGACAGTACTCCAGCTTTCACCTCTGGCTTCACTTCTTAGATTCACTTCCTACTTCCTGTCTGGCATTAGACTGGCTTCCTGTACTTTGGAGAAAGTCTTGCCTAGTGTAACCATGCCCTGCAGTCTTGACAACTTGGCATGATCCTCAAGACTGGTATGATCTTCTCTTTTTCCCAAAGAGGCCACATCCAGACACTTGAGAGTCCAGCTATAGAGGCAAATGGGTGCAATTTGATCAAGATGTGGTGTCATTGCTCTAGTCTTATGGGTCAGGAATATGCTCTTGGGAGCACAGAGGAGTGGAATTTGGTAACAAATATTTCTTGATTGCTACTATATTGGACATGGAAAACTTGGTAGAATTCCATCTCTAACCATCTCAAGGAACTTGCTTTCCTTGATGGAACTGAATGAACAAATAACTAATCCTTCCGCAGTCTAAAATATGAATGGAAGTGGGAGAGACAGGCAAATCAAGGAGTCCTTTTGGTTTGCTTGAGAAATAATGAGGATATGAATTTGTCGAGTGGCAAAGAAAATGAAGAAAATAGGTAAATTACAATTGGATTTGTTTTATTCATTCATTCATTTGTTCATTCTTACTTTGATTCGTCTCTTTTGTTGTATCAGACACCTGTTAGAGATATTTAGCAAAATGATGAAACTTTTTGATGAAACTCAGCAAACAAAAAATAAAAAAATAAACATAGAGTGCCTGCCCTCACAAAGCTCTCTGACCAGCAGTGAGGAGCTCCTCTAATCTAGAAACTCAAAACTTAATCCCACCTCCATGAATTATGGCAAAGAATCTGCTTGCAGTGCAGAAGATCTGGATTCAATCCCTGGGTCAGGAAGACCCCCTGGAGAAGGGAGCAGCAATCCACTCCAGTAAGTTGCCTGGTGGGCTACAGTCCATGGGGTCACAAAGAGTTGGACATACCTGGGGGACTAATGCTCTCCACTTCCTATAAGGGAAACAGCCTCCAGCCAGAAGCATTCACTGGACCTCCTTTAAAATCCAGTTTCCCAGCCTCCCGATTTCTGATCACATCCCATTTTCTCAACCATGGTTCCACCTCACTCCCTTGACAGTACTCCAGCTTTCACCTCTGGCTTCACTTCTTAGATTCACTTCCTACTTCCTGTCTGGCATTAGACTGGCTTCCTGTACTTTGGAGAAAGTCTTGCCTAGTGTAACCATGCCCTGCAGTCTTGACAACTTGGCATGATCCTCAAGACTGGTATGATCTTCTCTTTTTCCCAAAGAGGCCACATCCAGACACTTGAGAGTCCAGCTATAGAGGCAAATGGGTGCAATTTGATGAAGATGTGGTGTCATTGCTCTAGTCTTATGGGTCAGGGAATATGCTCTTGGGAGCACAGAGAGGGGAGTGGAATTTGGTGAACTCAACAGGGTTCCACATTAACAGGACTACCTTCTTAAAGGAACATTCAGTGGTTTAAGCCAGTAAAGATCCCTCCAGATGATGAAATGGCTGACTCAGAATCATAAAGGATGCCAGCAGAAAGAGGCTTCAGCCTTGTCATTTTTCACTGAGAAGAAAATGGAAGCACATCATCTTAAGACCCACTGGGAGTTTTTGACAGATTCCTATCTGCCTGATGCATTTTTCCAAACAGTGCAGAGCTACATGACAGTTCAGTTACAAATGGAAAGAAACAAAAATGTGTCATTTTGTTGATACACTGTCCAGAGGGACCACATCTTGAACATGTTCCTCACGTGATCTATCAGAGTCCGAGACACTGATGAGTTCCCTTAAGCAGTCCTGAAACAGCAAAGAAACCAAGGATAGATGTGGGCTTGGGCAGAGGTGAGGCAGGAAAGCTAGATCTGAGCTGGTCCACAGCAGGCAGGAGATAGGCTGGAGATAAACTTGCATAGCAACCCTGAAGGGATGAAGTCCACATTCACATCAGGAAGAGTGAGAATCCAATAGTCTCAACCTGGAATCCGCCACCTCCGGAATCTTATGTCTGATGATCTGAGGTGGAGCTGATGTAATGATAATAGAAATGAAGTGAGTATATAAAGTATGTTAGTGACTCCGTTGTCTCTGACTCTTGGCAACCCTATGAACTGTCCATGGAATTCTATACGCAAGAATACTGGGATGGGTAGCCATGCAGGTATCTAGGGGATCTTCCAGACCCAGGGATCAAACCCGGGTCTCCTGCACTGCAGGCAGATTCTTTACTTCTGAGACACCTGAGAAGCCCTTACTGGAAATAAAGTGCACAGTAAATATGATGCGCTTGAATCATCCTGAAACCATCCCCATCCCCACCCCCCAGCCCCTACCCTGGTCCGTGGAAAACTGTCTTCCTTGAAACCAGTCCCTGGTGCCAAAAAGGTGAGGGACGGCTGGTCCAGATCCTCGTTGCTCAGAGGCAAATGGGTGCAATTTGATGAAGATGTGGTGTCATTGCTCTAGTCTTATGGGTCAGGAATATGGTCTTGGGAGCACAGAGAGGGGAGTGGAATTTGGTGAACTCAACAGGGTTCCACATTAACAGGACTACCTTCTTAAAGGAACATTCAGTGGTTTAAGCCAGTAAAGATCCCTCCAGATGATGAAATGGCTGACTCAGAATCATAAAGGATGCCAGCAGAAAGAGGCTTCAGCCTTGTCATTTTTCACTGAGAAGAAAATGGAAGCACATCATCTTAAGACCCACTGGGAGTTTTTGACAGATTCCTATCTGCCTGATGCATTTTTCCAAACAGTGCAGAGCTACATGACAGTTCAGTTACAAATGGAAAGAAACAAAAATGTGTCATTTTGTTGATACACTGTCCAGAGGGACCACATCTTGAACATGTTCCTCACGTGATCTATCAGAGTCCGAGACACTGATGAGTTCCCTTAAGCAGTCCTGAAACAGCAAAGAAACCAAGGATAGATGTGGGCTTGGGCAGAGGTGAGGCAGGAAAGCTAGATCTGAGCTGGTCCACAGCAGGCAGGAGATAGGCTGGAGATAAACTTGCATAGCAACCCTGAAGGGATGAAGTCCACATTCACATCAGGAAGAGTGAGAATCCAATAGTCTCAACCTGGAATCCGCCACCTCCGGAATCTTATGTCTGATGATCTGAGGTGGAGCTGATGTAATGATAATAGAAATGAAGTGAGTATATAAAGTATGTTAGTGACTCCGTTGTCTCTGACTCTTGGCAACCCTATGAACTGTCCATGGAATTCTATACGCAAGAATACTGGGATGGGTAGCCATGCAGGTATCTAGGGGATCTTCCAGACCCAGGGATCAAACCTGGGTCTCCTGCACTGCAGGCAGATTCTTTACTTCTGAGACACCTGAGAAGCCCTTACTGGAAATAAAGTGCACAGTAAATATGATGCGCTTGAATCATCCTGAAACCATCCCCATCCCCACCCCCCAGCCCCTACCCTGGTCCGTGGAAAACTGTCTTCCTTGAAACCAGTCCCTGGTGCCAAAAAGGTGAGGGACGGCTGGTCCAGATCCTCGTTGCTCAGACTGTGGTCCGAAGCTAGCAGCATCAGAACGTCTGGACGCTTCTTGGAAATGCAGCTTCCGGAACCCCTCCTCAGACTCACCGAATCAGAACCTTCATTCTCACAAGCTCCCCCGGCAATTTAGCAGCACGCTGAAGTTTGAGAGGCAAACAATGAATCGCTGACTTTGGCTCTTTTCCCCGACTAGTTTAAATGATGCTGAATATTAGACAGCAGAAATGGAAAAGCAGAATGAATAAAATTGGTACGGGTACATGGAGAGGGGCGGCTATAAGAAAGCATAAGAGAGAGTCAAAGCTCCACTGCAGTAAGAGATTTCCTTCTTGAGTTAGTGTGCATCTTTAAATGGCTATTTTCCTCTGGGCTTTAATTAATTGTTTTGCATTAGTTTGCTGTGTCGCAAAAGGGCCTGTGTTTGCAATTAAGCGGGTCTGACAGATGAGACAGAAGGATAAGGTGCTTCTGCCCAAGAGACAACCAAGTTACCTGCGCCCAAGAGTATACACCTCTCATATGAGATGTGAACCTGTTTTCTTTTGTAGTTGTTGTTAAGAACACAGCAGCATGCTTTTCTTCCTGATGAAATACCTGGCAAACCATTCAAATCTTTTTTGAAAAATCATTTTAAGGAGCACATGTAAAAATGGCTGGGTGAGCAAACAAACCAAGGCTAGATGTTAGCCACCATCGTTCAGATTATATTTTCCACGGGTAATGTACGTGTTCCCAGATTCCAGGGAGGGCATGGAGACTGTAGTTCCAATCCTGGATGTCCCTTTGTCCACCCCTACAGTTTAGAGCTTCTAAATCCCAATTAGGCTGCTTGAAGCGACTGAGATGCCATAAATGCAACCTAGTGGCTTTTCCCATGGGAAGTCAGAGAAGTGGAAAATATTTCAAGCAATTTGGACATGCTTGCATAACCCTTTTATGGAAATTCCTGCACGAACAATTTGCAATTAAAGTGAAAGTGAGTAAAAATAGAATGACCTCTCGTTTTGACAATGACTATATTCTGCAGACTCTGGTCTATGAATGTGCTTTACATCTGACCCATATGCAATGGCGAAAAAAAAACCACTCCACTTTCTACAATCCTTGCTGTATAGTGTGCCTATTAGGGAGCAGATCACTAGTGTAGCCTTAATGACAATGTTTAGCTAAGGCGTAAGATGTGACTGTATAAAACAAGCAAATCAACAGTCAAGTGGGAACAGGAAAATGTATTCTCAGTCTAAATTAGAGTTGTAAATTTTTATTAAAAATTTTGACTTATTTATTTATTTATTTTTGGCTGTTCTGGGTTTTCATTGCTGCCACAGGCTCTTCTTTAGTTGCAGGGAGTGGGGGCTGCTCTCTAGTGGAGGTGAGCATGTTTCTTGTGGCAGTGACTTCTCCCGCTGTAGAACTCGGGCTCTAGGGCACATGGGCTTCAGTAGTTGTGGCCCACGGGCTCCATAGTTGTGACTCGGAGGCTCTAGAACACAGGTTCCATAGTTGTGGCTCATGGCTTAGTTACTCCACAGCATGTGGGATCTTCCCGGATCAGGGATCGAACTTGTGTCTCCTGCATTGGAAGGTGAATTTGCCACTGAGCTACCAGGTTGTAAGTTTACCTCTAGCAAAAGTGGTTTTCACAGTTAGCTTGTTGCTTGAAATTCTCATACTTTTGAGTCACTCCTTAACTTAGCATTAATTACTTGAAATCTGAGATTAAGAATTAATTTTTTATCCACCAAACTTTAACAAAAGCTTCCTTAGAAAAGTTACTCTGCGACTTGGAAAAAATATAACATAGTATACAACCAGACATGTGTATTTCTATATTTGATTCTCTATTTGTGCTGTATTCTTCCCTTTGCTTGGCAAAAAAGTTCAGTGTTAACTGGAATAAGTTTAAAGAGTCATTCTGCTCATATTGTTATGCCATGGTCCTTTCAAACATTTCTGAGATGCCATCAGATAGTTACAAGTTTGCTTTAAAATTTTGTAAACTCTATGATTAATGTGTAGAGTATTTACATTTTTTCTTTTTAAACATGATCAGCAACATAGTCTTTAATTTCACTTTAGGTTTATTGAATGAAGCACATATTCCTTATTTCTTTCTTTGTTGAAGACAGAGGGAAAGAATATCTATGGCCAGAACCAAGAGATGAAAAACTGTTGATGTACGTGCCTTAGAAACACAGCATTTACATCTCTACAGATAAGAGTAAACAGTGGGTGTATTTGCTAGTCAGGCCACTTGAAGCCATACATCTATAAAAATATATTACAAATGTGTTCTGGATGACTGTGTGTGTCTGAGAGAGCTCAGTCATATCCAACCCTTTTGTGACCCCATGGACTGTAGCCTGCCAGGCTCCTCCGTCCACGGGATTTCCCAGGCAAGAATACTAGAGGAGGCTGCCATTTCCTACTCCAGTATTTATGTCATTTGATGACTAAAAATATCCACCAAAAATTTCCTGGGATTGAATCACCTACATGTGCCAGACGATTCAAACAGAGCTGGGCTGTTTGGCAGAACAGAGGCCGTGTGAGTGAAAGTGATCAGTCGATGAAGAGAACTACACACTAAACAGAAGCTGTAGGGCCCTCTGCCCGAGACCCTTGCATTGCAGGATATTCAGCGGGGGGTGAGCATCAAAGGACAAGTGGTGAAGCAGGTGGAATGCTTCCCTGATGATTTTGGCAAAGGACATTTGTGAAAGACTTAAGCAAGGTGGCCATGTGAATTCTCTATTTGAAAAAAGAGTATCTTTGGTCCAGGAGGGAGGGTGGCTACAAGTAAGATCTATTTGGAGGTTCAAGAAATTGGACGAAGCGTTGTGAGAGTCTGAACCAGTGAGAACACAAGGAGGAAGCAGAATGGATAAAATGTAGAGACAGATGGAATGGGAGTCAGGGGATGGGTAGGGAACAGCAGGGTGGGTGGTCCCGGATTTTCTGGTTTGGGTGTCCCTGGGTAGGAGGTGGTTCCATTCACAAAACCAGGGAATACATGAGGAAGGAAGGGAGCAAGAGTGACGCCCCTGGTTTTCCAGTGGTTAAGACTCCACACTTCCATTGCAGGGGCCACGGTTCAATTCCCTGGTCCAGGACCTAAGACATGATGTGACAGAGAAGTTGGCTTTTGAAACTTTGTTATTTTTTTTTTTTTGGGAATGAAGCACATATTCCTTATTTCTTTCTTTGTTGAAGACAGAGGGAAAGAATATCTATGGCCAGAACCAAGAGATGAAAAACTGTTGATGTACGTGCCTTAGAAACACAGCATTTACATCTCTACAGATAAGAGTAAACAGTGGGTGTATTTGCTAGTCAGGCCACTTGAAGCCATACATCTATAAAAATATATTACAAATGTGTTCTGGATGACTGTGTGTGTCTGAGAGAGCTCAGTCATATCCAACCCTTTTGTGACCCCATGGACTGTAGCCTGCCAGGCTCCTCTGTCCACGGGATTTCCCAGGCAAGAATACTAGAGGAGGCTGCCATTTCCTACTCCAGTATTTATGTCATTTGATGACTAAAAATATCCACCAAAAAAATTTCCTGGGATTGAATCACCTACATGTGCCAGACGATTCAAACAGAGCTGGGCTGTTTGGCAGAACAGAGGCCGTGTGAGTGAAAGTGATCAGTCGATGAAGAGAACTACACACTAAACAGAAGCTGTAGGGCCCTCTGCCCGAGCCCCTTGCATTGCAGGATATTCAGCGGGGGGTGAGCATCAAAGGACAAGTGGTGAAGCAGGTGGAATGCTTCCCTGATGATTTTGGCAAAGGACATTTGTGAAAGACTTAAGCAAGGTGGCCATGTGAATTCTCTATTTGAAAAAAGAGTATCTTTGGTCCAGGAGGGAGGGTGGCTACAAGTAAGATCTATTTGGAGGTTCAAGAAATTGGACGAAGCGTTGTGAGAGTCTGAACCAGTGAGAACACAAGGAGGAAGCAGAATGGATAAAATGTAGAGACAGATGGAATGGGAGTCAGGGGATGGGTAGGGAACAGCAGGGTGGGTGGTCCCGGGATTTTCTGCTTTGGGTGTCCCTGGGTAGGTGGTGGTTCCATTCACAAAACCAGGGAATACATGAGGAAGGAAGGGAGCAAGAGTGACGCCCCTGGTTTTCCAGTGGTTAAGACTCCACACTTCCATTGCAGGGGCCACGGTTCAATTCCCTGGTCCAGGACCTAAGACATGATGTGACAGAGAAGTTGGCGCGAACAAAAGTGACATTCTTTTTATTTGGCTTCACATTCTTTTTCTTACTCCACCTTTCAAACACCTTTGCTTCTCCATTGCTTGGCAGTGAGGAAACTGAGACTCAGAGAGGTCATGTGACTGTCCAGAGCCAGTAGAATGTCAGAGGAGAATGTGGAGCCACACTCATGGAGTCTCAAAGCCCTTGTTCTTTCTTCCATCATATTCCACCACCTTCTGTTAGGGATCTGTCCTCAGGCAGCAGACCTTTGCCAATGGAATGAAACAGAAGCAGGCCTCAGGTTTAGGAAGAAAGTCAGAAAAAAGCACTTGAGGCCATGGGGTGCCCAAGCCCAGCAGCGCTGCTTCCCAGAGACTTGGGGACGCAGGCCTGATGACCAGCAATGACAGCTGGGGGCAAGTAGGAGTGGCCATGAAAAGGTGGTGTGGGGCTTCCCTGGTGGTCCAGTGGGTAGAGAGTCCATGCTGCAAGGGGCACCTGTTCTATGCCTGGCCCGGGAAGATCCCACGTGCCACGGAGCGGCTGAACCAGTGTGTCCAATTATGAGCCAGCGCTCTGGAGCGCATGTGCCCAGAGCCAGTGCTCTGCAAGGAGAGAGGCCACTAGGGTGGGAGGCCCAAACAGGCTGAAGAAAAAAGATGGATGAAAATAAATAAATAAAACAATAAAAGAGGCCAAAATTTAAAAAAAGAAAAAAGGTGGTGTGGCCCTGAAAAGGACTGGTAGAAATGTGTGTAGTGTGTACATAGATTAGAGAAAGGCCACAAAGAGAGAGAAGACGTGAGTGATAGATGAAGGATCAAGACTACGGCGAGGTGGACTGGCCTGGAAAGAGTGAAAGATGAAACTTCGGATATAAGAAGGAGGGAAGGATGAGTAAACTTCTATTTTAAGTGAAAGGTGGTCCCGGATTTTCTGCTTTGGGTGTCCCTGGGTAGGTGGTGGTTCCATTCACAAAACCAGGGAATACATGAGGAAGGAAGGGAGCAAGAGTGACGCCCCTGGTTTTCCAGTGGTTAAGACTCCACACTTCCATTGCAGGGGCCACGGTTCAATTCCCTGGTCCAGGACCTAAGACATGATGTGACAGAGAAGTTGGCGCGAACAAAAGTGACATTTTTTTTATTTGGCTTCACATTCTTTTTCTTACTCCACCTTTCAAACACCTTTGCTTCTCCATTGCTTGGCAGTGAGGAAACTGAGACTCAGAGAGGTCATGTGACTGTCCAGAGCCAGTAGAATGTCAGAGGAGAATGTGGAGCCACACTCATGGAGTCTCAAAGCCCTTGTTCTTTCTTCCATCATATTCCACCACCTTCTGTTAGGGATCTGTCCTCAGGCAGCAGACCTTTGCCAATGGAATGAAACAGAAGCAGGCCTCAGGTTTAGGAAGAAAGTCAGAAAAAAGCACTTGAGGCCATGGGGTGCCCAAGCCCAGCAGCGCTGCTTCCCAGAGACTTGGGGACGCAGGCCTGATGACCAGCAATGACAGCTGGGGGCAAGTAGGAGTGGCCATGAAAAGGTGGTGTGGGGCTTCCCTGGTGGTCCAGTGGGTAGAGAGTCCATGCTGCAAGGGGCACCTGTTCTATGCCTGGCCCGGAAGATCCCACGTGCCACGGAGCGGCTGAACCAGTGTGTCCAATTATGAGCCAGCGCTCTGGAGCGCATGTGCCCAGAGCCAGTGCTCTGCAAGGAGAGAGGCCACTAGGGTGGGAGGCCCAAACAGGCTGAAGAAAAAAGATGGATGAAAATAAATAAATAAAACAATAAAAGAGGCCAAAATTTAAAAAAAGAAAAAAGGTGGTGTGGCCCTGAAAAGGACTGGTAGAAATGTGTGTAGTGTGTACATAGATTAGAGAAAGGCCACAAAGAGAGAGAAGACGTGAGTGATAGATGAAGGATCAAGACTACGGCGAGGTGGACTGGCCTGGAAAGAGTGAAAGATGAAACTTCGGATATAAGAAGGAGGGAAGGATGAGTAAAAACTTCATTAATTTTGACAGTGAAAGGGAAGGAAACTGATAAAGTTTAGACAAACAGCCTCTGTTTTCTTATTGAAGAAGGAAGATATTTCTAGAGGGGAGACAGTGAGATGCAGATCACTTAAAGAGAATGGTAAAAAATGCAAACCAAAGTCAGGGAATGTGTAAACAAGTTGAATGGCAGAAGAGCATACAGGGAGGAGCCAGCAGCGATGGGAGATCGGCCACCAGGAAGAGGGCCACACAATTCCAGGGTCTCCCTGCACCGCCTGTTGGCTCGGAGCAGGTGGTGGGGGAGGACGCAGGGAGGTAACTAAGCCTCAGGTAAGACACCTCATGGGGAAATGGGTTATAACATGAAAGCATTACACAGGTTAACAGCATCCGAATGACTCCCTTGGTTTTACAGAAGATGCAACAGGGGCCTCCCTGGTGGCTCAGTGCTAAAGAATCCACCTGCCAATGCAGGAGACCCAGCTTCGATCCCTGCTCTGGAAGATCCCACACAATGAGGAGCACCTGAGCCTGTGAGCCACAACGACTGAGCCTGTGCTCCAGAGTGCTCAGCCACAAGCAAGAGAAGAACCTGCTCATCGCAACTCAAGAAAAGCTCATGCAGCAACGATGACCCAGTACAGCTAATAAACAAATAAAATTATATATTTTTAAAAAGAAGATGAAACAGAGTCCAAGGAAGTTAGATTCTCCTAAGGTCATTCAAGGTTATCGAGGCAGCAGCTAGACTTGAACACAGATCTTCTGGCCCCAGCCCCATTGTTACCATTATGTATGCTTCTGCACCATAAATAAATGATATTAAACTAAATAAATGAAATTGGAAAAGAGATGGCAATGCGAGAAAAAAAGCCTTTTCTTCCTCTTAATTCTTATTTACAGAAAAATTAAATCATATCTATTTTCTAACTTTAGCATTTAAGTTGTTCTCTTTCTGGCATGGTCCCCAATAGCCTGGAGAACAAATAGGCTGTTAAACCAGGACGAAATGAAAGCTGATGGAAAAGCGACAAGGACTTGATTTAGAAGTAGTATCATTCCCTGGTGACAGGTGGTAAAGAATCCGCCTGCAATGCAGGGGACTTGGGTTTGACCCCTGGGTTGGGAAGATCCCCTGGAGAAAGGAATGGCAAGCCAGTCCAGTCTTCTTGCCTGGAGAATCCCCAGGGACAGAGGAGCCTGGCGGGGTGGAGTCCATGTTGCAAAGAGCTGGACATGACTGAGCAACTAAGTATTGTGTTATCATCACAATATTAATTTCAAATGTTAAAATTTAACAAGTTCACAAAAACACTAACTCAGAAATATTCTATAGAACCAGATACATTTAGCTGACAGCTCGGGGAAGGTAGCAGCATTCTATACAGTTTTTGAAGGGCTGTGTGTGGAAGAGGGACTAGATTGGCCTGCATGACCTAAGGAAACACCGGGGCGGTGAAAAGGTTCACTTGCGTTTTGGTAAGACCTTAGAGAAAAACTTGAACAAACGTTTTGGCCAACCCAATAATGAGAGGCAAGTAACGTGAGTAGTAAGAAGTTGAGTTCAAGATAATGAAGTCTAATCAAATGGTCTTGATTCAAAGCCAGGATGAAATACTTTTTCAAGTCGTGAGTTCCCTGTCATTGAAAATTTTCAAGTACAGGCCAGACAATAACTTGGCAAGACTGTTGTAGAGTATCAACGGGGCAATTTTCTTGGAGCTGGATTTCTCAGTTTGTGAATGAAAAACTTCTGGGGAAAGGCTGGTGAGCAGTGGAGTTATTTTAATAAGAGTCTGAAGCCACAGATGACAAGTTTTGCCTTAAAACGGAATGAGAAATATGTCCAGCAAGTATACATACTATTCTTTTTCAAATTTTGCAGATTATCTTATGATCAATGGTGGCTGTTGTTTAGTCGCCAAGCTGTGTCAACAGAGTACCAATTCATTATGAAGGTCACTACATTTATAAAAGTCTTTTGCCATTTGGCATATTTTCAAAGAACAGGTATTAAAAGTGCAAAGAAAAGCACACGGAGGTCCTTGAAGCTTTTCATTTTTTTTAAGGTTGAAAGCAGTCCTGTTTCTCAAAAAATGTCAGGAAATACTTCACTGGAGAACTTTCAAAGTCCTTTCCAATGCAAAGAGTATGATTTCATGACTCCTAGGACAATAAACTTCACTGGAGAACTTGTCAAAGGTCCCAGGGACTTGGGTTTGACCCCTGGGTTGGGAAGATCCCCTGGAGAAAGGAATGGCAAGCCACTCCAGTCTTCTTGCCTGGAGAATCCCCAGGGACAGAGGAGCCTGGCGGGGTGGAGTCCATGTTGCAAAGAGCTGGACATGACTGAGCAACTAAGTATTGTGTTATCATCACAATATTAATTTCAAATGTTAAAATTTAACAAGTTCACAAAAACACTAACTCAGAAATATTCTATAGAACCAGATACATTTAGCTGACAGCTCGGGGAAGGTAGCAGCATTCTATACAGTTTTTGAAGGGCTGTGTGTGGAAGAGGGACTAGATTGGCCTGCATGACCTAAGGAAACACCGGGGCGGTGAAAAGGTTCACTTGCGTTTTGGTAAGACCTTAGAGAAAAACTTGAACAAACGTTTTGGCCAACCCAATAATGAGAGGCAAGTAACGTGAGTAGTAAGAAGTTGAGTTCAAGATAATGAAGTCTAATCAAATGGTCTTGATTCAAAGCCAGGATGAAATACTTTTTCAAGTCGTGAGTTCCCTGTCATTGAAAATTTTCAAGTACAGGCCAGACAATAACTTGGCAAGACTGTTGTAGAGTATCAACGGGGCAATTTTCTTGGAGCTGGATTTCTCAGTTTGTGAATGAAAAACTTCTGGGGAAAGGCTGGTGAGCAGTGGAGTTATTTTAATAAGAGTCTGAAGCCACAGATGACAAGTTTTGCCTTAAAACGGAATGAGAAATATGTCCAGCAAGTATACATACTATTCTTTTTCAAATTTTGCAGATTATCTTATGATCAATGGTGGCTGTTGTTTAGTCGCCAAGCTGTGTCAACAGAGTACCAATTCATTATGAAGGTCACTACATTTATAAAAGTCTTTTGCCATTTGGCATATTTTCAAAGAACAGGTATTAAAAGTGCAAAGAAAAGCACACGGAGGTCCTTGAAGCTTTTCATTTTTTTTAAGGTTGAAAGCAGTCCTGTTTCTCAAAAAATGTCAGGAAATACTTCACTGGAGAACTTTCAAAGTCCTTTCCAATGCAAAGAGTATGATTTCATGACTCCTAGGACTTCTGAGATGGGGAAGGACAGGGGCGCCTGGCAGACTGCAATCCATGGGGTCGCAAAGAGTTGGGCACAGTTGAGCAACTCAACTGAACTGAGGGGTTCTGAGGACCACAGTTGGATTTGGGGGTAAAATTGCCCAAGCCCTAGCAGGTGGCTACATTCAACTCCTGACACTTTAATACACACACACACACACACACACACACACACACACACACACGCTGAGACACCATCCACAGAACAGAGTCACCAACCAGCTGTGGCTCATCAAAGTAGCACATAGAGACCCATCATTTCCTTGTTCCATTAAGTGACACATCTTTGTTTGCTGCTCCAAAGAGCAAGGGTGTATTTTTGCCACTGTATGTATTTAGGCAGTCATTCCATTTTTGTCATTTCCAAACATCCTGGCACTACCCTTTCTATGGTTCTTTCAATCTTTAAACACCTGGTTCATACTCTTTTCAGCTGGTTTCTTAGTGAAATGTTTTTTGTTTAGAAAGACGTGCTTGTATGTTCGCTGCTATCACCATTAAGCATTTATGAAATGGGGACATTTTCTGTTGCTTACATAAAGCAGAAAGGCTGCTCTCTGCTCTTTTAAAAATCTGCTCGTTTTCAAAAAAAATTACGATGTAGAGAGTTGAGAGATAATCTGATTTCCTGACACAACTTTCTTTTTTTATTATTGAAATATAGTTGAAGTAACAGAAAAATCTGATTTTTAATTCATAATTTCATTTTCTTTCCACAGAAATGATAGTCTTTACTCTCTGCAAGTATTTTTAAAATATTTATATTTATGTATTTATTTGGCTGCATCAGGTCTTAGCTGCAGCCTGTGGGATCTAGTTCCTTGACCAGAGATCAAACCCGGGCACTCTGCCTTGGGAGCACAGCGTCTTAGTCCCTGGACCACCAGGGACATCCTCCTCTGAAAGTACTTAGTAATAGGAGCTATTGCGGTTCCCTCCAAGGAAGGCAGAGAGGCAGATTCAGTTTTCCTTCAAAGTTCCTCACCTCTTCTTTGCATGCTATTCCCTTGCCCTCTTGCCTTCCTCTCCCCAACCCCAGACCCTGTGGTATGTCAGCTACTCCATGGTAGGGTCCCTCATGCAGCATTTTTTTGCTCATCCTATGTGGGCAGAACCATTGTCTTGTGAGAAACTGGTAAAGTGGGCAGACTCGGCTCCACCCACACTGTGGGCTTTAACTGGCCCACATAAGACTCCCTGCCTGTGACTCGTTAATCAAGATGCTCCAAGATCTGAGCCCTTTCCAGACAGGGTCCCATCTCTGGATTCTTTTCCCTTGTCTTCTTTGAAATACCTCTAAAAGAATAACTCAGTTGGACTTCCCTGGTGGTCCAGTGGTTTAAGAACCAACCTGCCGATGCAGGGACACGGGTTTGACTCCTGGTGCAGGAAGATCCCAGATGCCTCAGGGTAACTGCACCTGTGGACCGCCGCTTCAGAAGCCCGCAGGCTCTCCAGGCTGTGCTCTGCAACCAGAGAAGCCACCACAAGGAAAAACCTGCACACCACAGCTAGAGAGTAGCCCCTACTCGTCACAACTGGAGAAAGCCCTCACACAGCAACAAAGCCCCAGTGCAGCCAAAAATGATAATCAAATAAATATTTAGAAAGAACTCATTCAAATAAATCTTAGAAATACGGTGCATATTTGTTGTTGTCTAGTCGGTAAGTTGTGTCCAACTCTCTGGTGACCCCCGCCCCCCATGGCCTGTAGCCTGCCAGGCTCCTCTGTCCATGGATTTCCCAGACAAAGAATACTGGAGTGGGTATCCACTTTCTTTATTCCTCTCAACAAAGACTTCAAAAATATGTTATCTATTTAAATATTTCATATAATATTGTCATATATTAAATAATACATATATGTGATTATTAATCGATGAATATTAATATATTTATTCTATTAAAATTGCGGTTTTGCATGATTAGAGTCTAGTACTTCTTCAATAACAGAGGCCTTAGATACAGTGAAAACAAAGTTGGAAATATGGTTGCACATTTGCTGTCTGTTTGAGGCTGACATCTGGAGGTGGTGGGAACCAGGATAAGAATGATGCCCTGGACTAGCACCGTCTGAGGTAGAACCCAGACCGTGTCTTCAGCCCTTCTTTTGCATGCTATTCCCTTGCCCTTTGCCTTCCTCTCCCAACCCCAGACCCTGTGGTATGTCAGCTACTCCATGGTAGGGTCCCTCATGCAGCATTTTTTTGCTCATCCTATGTGGGCAGAACCATTGTCTTGTGAGAAACTGGTAAAGTGGGCAGACTCGGCTCCACCCACACTGTGGGCTTTAACTGGCCCACATAAGACTCCCTGCCTGTGACTCGTTAATCAAGATGCTCCAAGATCTGAGCCCTTTCCAGACAGGGTCCCATCTCTGGATTCTTTTCCCTTGTCTTCTTTGAAATACCTCTAAAAGAATAACTCAGTTGGACTTCCCTGGTGGTCCAGTGGTTTAAGAACCAACCTGCCGATGCAGGGACACGGGTTTGACTCCTGGTGCAGGAAGATCCCAGATGCCTCAGGGTAACTGCACCTGTGGACCGCCGCTTCAGAAGCCCGCAGGCTCTCCAGGCTGTGCTCTGCAACCAGAGAAGCCACCACAAGGAAAAACCTGCACACCACAGCTAGAGAGTAGCCCCTACTCGTCACAACTGGAGAAAGCCCTCACACAGCAACAAAGCCCCAGTGCAGCCAAAAATGATAATCAAATAAATATTTAGAAAGAACTCATTCAAATAAATCTTAGAAATACGGTGCATATTTGTTGTTGTCTAGTCGGTAAGTTGTGTCCAACTCTCTGGTGACCCCCGCCCCCCATGGCCTGTAGCCTGCCAGGCTCCTCTGTCCATGGATTTCCCAGACAAAGAATACTGGAGTGGGTATCCACTTTCTTTATTCCTCTCAACAAAGACTTCAAAAATATGTTATCTATTTAAATATTTCATATAATATTGTCATATATTAAATAATACATATATGTGATTATTAATCGATGAATATTAATATATTTATTCTATTAAAATTGCGGTTTTGCATGATTAGAGTCTAGTACTTCTTCAATAACAGAGGCCTTAGATACAGTGAAAACAAAGTTGGAAATATGGTTGCACATTTGCTGTCTGTTTGAGGCTGACATCTGGAGGTGGTGGGAACCAGGATAAGAATGATGCCCTAGAGCACCAGCATCCTATCCAGCACCGTCTGAGGTAGAGATACAAGAAATCTACTGAACTAAGAAATCCATTGATAGGGCTTCCCCTGGTGGTCCAGTGGGTAAGGAAACTGCCTTGCAGTGCAAGGGGTGCCGGTTCGAGCCCTGGCCTGGGAAGATCCCACGTGCCGCGGAGCGGCTGGACTGATGTGTCCAATTACCAAGCCAGAGCTCTGGAGCGCATGTGCCCAGAGCCAGTGCTCTGCAACAACAGACGCCACCGTGATGGGAGGCCCACAGGAGCCAGAGAACAAAGACGGATGAACAGAAAGAAACGAAAGACCAAGCTCCCCTCCCTCCCCAACCCGACCCCCGCCCAAAAATAAATAAATAAAAAAAGAAATCCATTGATAGTTTGCCTCACTCATAAGGGCAGTCATCTGACATCTCAGTTCTGCAAAAAAGATAGGAAATGCAGAATTCCTAGTAGAACTGGAAAAGAAAACAGTGCTATGCATTTGCTGCTCCAAAGAGCAAGCAAACAACACAAAAATGCATGGCAGCCAAACTGATCCTTCCTTAGAAATAGTCACTAAGAACCCTCGTGTCTACAAACACAATTTGAAATTGAGCATAGTTAAAACCAAGACTCTCCGGCTAGTTCAAAACAAATGTATCAAATAGGCAGAACTGAATGTCATGAACTATTGTGTCATATCAAAGTATTGAAACCAAGCGGCCAGGTGCAGACGGAACAGGTCCTGCAGCGTTCTTTCATGGTTCCTTAACAAAGATGGGCAAGGAGGATGCGGTGAATCCACTGAACTTGAACCCACGGGGAGCAGGGACTTGCCATGATAAGCCCAGGGAAGGACAGTGGACCCAGAGATGGGAGCGCTGTACTCCTGCATTCCACTTCATTTCTGGAAGCTCTCATTCTGGAAGTTCCAACACTCCTTTAAATAAGAGAAAGAATCTTCTCTGTTAAATTCTGGAGTCTAAGTGAAAGATTTAGAGGGATGAAACCATCCGATTTAGGCTATGAACTTGTTGATGACCCCGTGACCTTTCACCTTGGGAGTTCATCCCTTATTCTTCGAAGGCGTGCTAAGCAAGGGAATTCTTTTATGTTCCTCTTTTCTTGTTAATCAGAAATCTTTGGACTGTCTGGTTCCTTCTGCCAACGGGGAAGTATCCTTAAAAAAGAGACAAACAACATTCTGCTTTTCAGAATTCTGCCTCTATCACTGGAGAGAGGTCTCATGACGTGGTTTTGGCCAATGATATATCAACAAACGTCTGCTGGAGGCTTCTGGAAGATGTTTGGCTTTCATGGTTTAATCAGCGGATGAGGCAGATGCTTTCCTATCCTCCATTCTGCCTTCAGTTCAGATTTGACATCTAGAACAGGGGCAGTCGTCTTGTAATGAGGAGGAGAATCGCCAAGACAGGAAGCTGACATGGCTGAGGTGCTGAGCCGATACTAAGCCCCCTATCTCCAAGCTCCTTGCTGTGTGAAAAAAGTCACCCAGCACCTGCTGATACCACAGTAGGTTGGGTTGTCTGTCACTCACAGCCAACTAAGATTCATAAAAACGCAGGAGATTGTCATAGGCTTCACAGAAGGGAGAGAACTTTGTCATGAGTTTCTTCTAATACTATGAAACATTTAGTTCAAAATAAGAATATTTCTTGGGCTTCCCTGGTAACTCAATGGTAAAGAATCTGCCTGCTATGCAGGAAACAGGTTCCATTCCTGATCCGGGAAGATCGCACATGCTGCCAAGCAACAAAGCCCATGGGCCACAACTATTGAGCTTGTGCTCTAGAGCCTCAGAGCCACAGCTATGGAGCCCACAGGCCACAGCTCCTGAAGCCTGTGTGCCCCAGAGCCCAAGCTTCATAACACAAAAAGTCACCATAACAAGAAGCCTGCACACCACAACTGGAGAATAGCCCCTCTCTGCAACTAGAGAAAAGCCCACACCCAGCAGCAAAGACCCAGAACAGCCCTAAATCAATAAATAAAATTAAAAAAAAAATATCTCTTAACCATGAATATCAGTCTGGGAGCAGACTAATATAATGGTATGTGAAGTCTACCCAGCCATCACTGAAATCCAACACAACAAGGAAAATAACATGACTCGATTCACTTCTAAATTGTTCCAATTATTTGTTTACCACCAAGTAGAATCAAAATTAATTCAGAGCTTCTAGAATTATCTATATTGAGTTATCCATCATTAATCATATCGAAACTTCATGCCAACTGTGCTAAGTCACTTAGTTGTGTCCAACTCTTTGCCACACCACAGTCTATAGCCCGCCAGGCTCCTCTGTCCATGGGATTCTCCAGGCAAGAACACTGGAGTGGGTTGCCATTCCCTTCTCCAGGGGATCTTCCTGAGCCAGGGAGAGAACCTGCATCTCTTATGTCTTCTGCATTGGAAGGTGGGTTCCTTACCACTAGCACCACCTGGGATGCCTTTTTGTACCAACTAGTGGTATGAAAAATCCCTGTAATAGAAAAATCCTTTGGGTCAGCTGAAACTTTCTTTCTCTCAGATTGATATGAGACTGTTATAATCTGTGCAATCTACTTAACAAGTCTTTGTTCCATTTATAGAAGCCAAAATGCCATAGTCCCAGCAAAACATAAGACAACTTTCCAGTAACTTAGGACAAATGATGGAAAGTTCACCTCCTCTAAGGGGCAGAAGAGGGCCAGCAGGCCTTCGAATCAAGCTCGTCAAAGTGTGGGCCACTAGCCAGGAGCATTGGAGGGGTCCTGGGACCTTGTGAGAAGTGCAACTTTGAGGGACTTCCCTGCTGGTCTAGCCTGCCGATGTGGGGGACATGGGTCAGATCCCCGACTGAGGAGCTAGGATCCCTCATGTTCTGGGGCAACTAAGGCCACAAGCTGCAACCAGAGAAGCCTGTGTGCTGCAACAAAGACTTGGTTTGGCCAAAAAAGAAGCACAATTTCAGGCCCCACTCCAGACCTATTGAGTCAGAACTTGCATTTGAGCAAGATCTGCAGGGACCTGCATGCATGTTAAATCATGAGAAGCACTGCCCAAGGGGTCTTTAACCCTCTTTCCGTCAGACTGTCTGGGAAAGGTGATGCCTCTGCATCCAGTGCAGGATCTGATGTGCCGTGGGTGGTCTCTCCACACTCGGGGACAAATGGTGACAAGCAGTGAGGAGGAAAGGAAGGGAAGAAGCGTGGACTGGTGTCTCTGAATAGCCTTTCAGTCCCAACCCATGGATGCTACTGTTCTTCCTCCCAGGGGTCAGCTGGATATAGAAGCATTCTGTAAGGCAGCATTTCTCAAGCTATGGGCTGCACCTGTTTCCTTAGGGTCTAGGGTCTTTTTTTTAATATTACATTTTATTTTTAATGATAATCTTAAAAAGAATCACTATTATCAGAATCACACGGAACGCCGAGCATATCCATGCAACAGCGTGTACTTCCAATGAGGATGCTTTGCGGACAAGAATTCTGCATTGGAAGGTGGGTTCCTTACCACTAGCACCACCTGGGATGCCTTTTTGTACCAACTAGTGGTATGAAAAATCCCTGTAATAGAAAAATCCTTTGGGTCAGCTGAAACTTTCTTTCTCTCAGATTGATATGAGACTGTTATAATCTGTGCAATCTACTTAACAAGTCTTTGTTCCATTTATAGAAGCCAAAATGCCATAGTCCCAGCAAAACATAAGACAACTTTCCAGTAACTTAGGACAAATGATGGAAAGTTCACCTCCTCTAAGGGGCAGAAGAGGGCCAGCAGGCCTTCGAATCAAGCTCGTCAAAGTGTGGGCCACTAGCCAGGAGCATTGGAGGGGTCCTGGGACCTTGTGAGAAGTGCAACTTTGAGGGACTTCCCTGCTGGTCTAGCCTGCCGATGTGGGGGACATGGGTCAGATCCCTGACTGAGGAGCTAGGATCCCTCATGTTCTGGGGCAACTAAGGCCACAAGCTGCAACCAGAGAAGCCTGTGTGCTGCAACAAAGACTTGGTTTGGCCAAAAAAGAAGCACAATTTCAGGCCCCACTCCAGACCTATTGAGTCAGAACTTGCATTTGAGCAAGATCTGCAGGGACCTGCATGCATGTTAAATCATGAGAAGCACTGCCCAAGGGGTCTTTAACCCTCTTTCCGTCAGACTGTCTGGGAAAGGTGATGCCTCTGCATCCAGTGCAGGATCTGATGTGCCGTGGGTGGTCTCTCCACACTCGGGGACAAATGGTGACAAGCAGTGAGGAGGAAAGGAAGGGAAGAAGCGTGGACTGGTGTCTCTGAATAGCCTTTCAGTCCCAACCCATGGATGCTACTGTTCTTCCTCCCAGGGGTCAGCTGGATATAGAAGCATTCTGTAAGGCAGCATTTCTCAAGCTATGGGCTGCACCTGTTTCCTTAGGGTCTAGGGTCTTTTTTTTAATATTACATTTTATTTTTAATGATAATCTTAAAAAGAATCACTATTATCAGAATCACACGGAACGCCGAGCATATCCATGCAACAGCGTGTACTTCCAATGAGGATGCTTTGCGGACAAAAATTCTGCAGGAGTTTGAAAAGAGGAAAGCGCTGAGAGAGTCAATTCATTAATCCCATAGACCAAGTTTTACATTCAAAAGAATCCACCCCACTGCAGTCAGTATGTATTCCTCTTGTAAGCAGATCCTCTCATTCTATGCACCAACTTGCAAAAATTCATTAGCAGCCAGCATAATGCTAACTATACAGTGAAGCATTTTCCTGCTCCTTAGTCAAGCAGTCACTGGGTTTGTTACCCATTTAACACACATTCCAGTTTCTCTGTGATGTTCATTTTATCTTCAAGAGAGCTGGACAGTTTTACAGAACTCTTTTTAAAGTTGACATTCATGGGATTCTCACTGACAGTTTTGCTTCTGTGTGAGATAAGATTTTATTGAAGTAAAAGCCAAAGTCTTCACTATGTTAATACTGACTTGAAAAATACACTCAGGTGAATAGTTGTTAACAGTAGTTTTATGGAAGCCACATTAGAACTACAAAAGTCACAAAAAGGAAAACAAATAAATATATATATAAATTAGACATAAATCTGCACTTGAAATTTAATTTCTGCAAAATGGCATTCTTCAATCACATTAAAATTGTTAATATTTTGGGTGTGTAGCTTTGCTTATATATTTTTTTTTGCTTTGCTTATATTTAATCGACACATTTGTTGTGGCTTTATAGTTATTTACTAACTATATAACTAAGCTTTTATCTCATTTATGACTACATATTTAGGTAATTTTACAATAAAATGTCAGTAATGAAAGCTTATGATACTAATATTCTTTTAAAAAGAGAGGTATCTATCATTTAAATTTGAAAAACATCCCTGTAAGAGAGGTGCTGATTTGCCTGCTCTGGGACCTAGAATCTAACACCTAGGATGAAGAGTCAGAAAGGTCCTACCCGGTGTGCATGTCTACCTTCAAGGTTCCTTCAGAGGGTTTTCCATGGGAAAGCACTTTCACTGGCCATTTTACTGGGTCTTTTAATATTACATTTTATTTTTAATGATAATCTTAAAAAGAATCACTATTATCAGAATCACACGGAACGCCGAGCATATCCATGCAACAGCGTGTACTTCCAATGAGGATGCTTTGCGGACAAAAATTCTGCAGGAGTTTGAAAAGAGGAAAGCGCTGAGAGAGTCAATTCATTAATCCCATAGACCAAGTTTTACATTCAAAAGAATCCACCCCACTGCAGTCAGTATGTATTCCTCTTGTAAGCAGATCCTCTCATTCTATGCACCAACTTGCAAAAATTCATTAGCAGCCAGCATAATGCTAACTATACAGTGAAGCATTTTCCTGCTCCTTAGTCAAGCAGTCACTGGGTTTGTTACCCATTTAACACACATTCCAGTTTCTCTGTGATGTTCATTTTATCTTCAAGAGAGCTGGACAGTTTTACAGAACTCTTTTTAAAGTTGACATTCATGGGATTCTCACTGACAGTTTTGCTTCTGTGTGAGATAAGATTTTATTGAAGTAAAAGCCAAAGTCTTCACTATGTTAATACTGACTTGAAAAATACACTCAGGTGAATAGTTGTTAACAGTAGTTTTATGGAAGCCACATTAGAACTACAAAAGTCACAAAAAGGAAAACAAATAAATATATATATAAATTAGACATAAATCTGCACTTGAAATTTAATTTCTGCAAAATGGCATTCTTCAATCACATTAAAATTGTTAATATTTTGGGTGTGTAGCTTTGCTTATATATTTTTTTTTGCTTTGCTTATATTTAATCGACACATTTGTTGTGGCTTTATAGTTATTTACTAACTATATAACTAAGCTTTTATCTCATTTATGACTACATATTTAGGTAATTTTACAATAAAATGTCAGTAATGAAAGCTTATGATACTAATATTCTTTTAAAAAGAGAGGTATCTATCATTTAAATTTGAAAAACATCCCTGTAAGAGAGGTGCTGATTTGCCTGCTCTGGGACCTAGAATCTAACACCTAGGATGAAGAGTCAGAAAGGTCCTACCCGGTGTGCATGTCTACCTTCAAGGTTCCTTCAGAGGGTTTTCCATGGGACATTTACTCAAGAGAACAAAATGCATTGACTAAAATTGCTAGGGAGTCTTAACTAAAGAAGAAGACAAGTGATTTCATCTAATTTGAATAGAGCACCCATTCTGTCAAGCTTTCCTACTGGAATGAATTTAGGTGGTGAGCAGTAAATGGATCATAGATTCTGTGATTGCAATACACTTCTTTCCTCCATGCTTAAAGATGGGCTCTTCCTTCCTATTCATTATCACCTATGCCCTCTTATCCTACAACTAGCCACACACGCCTTTTCCCCAAATGTGAACTCTGCACAGGATGGACATTTACGTAGCACCAACCCATCTACAAGATGGTTTAATATGTCCTCATGACCATGTGCTCCATGGATAATACAACAGACCAGGTACAAAGCATTTGCAATGCCCCCTTGCCATTCCACAAGATCCTGTTAGGACCATCAACAAGAGTCGTGGGCATATCTGGGCTCAGGGATGGTCACAGGACAAAAGCATGGCTCATCAGGGTCTTTCCTTGAGGTTGGGCTGGATATGCATGTGTGCATGCTCAGTCATGTTTGCAACCCCATCAACTACACATAGCCTCACAGGCCCCTCTGTCCCTGGAACCTTCCAAGGATCAGACCTGTTTCTCCTGCACTAGCCAGGCAGACCCTGTACCATTGCACCATCCGGGAACCCCTTGGTTTGGATACTAGGAAATAGAAGGTGCTTTCTCTGCTAATTTGGAATGCTAAGAATTGTTGGAAGCCACCTGTGATGGTTAGTTTTATGTGTTAATTTGGCGGGATCATGGTGAGCAAATATATGGTCAAATATTACTCTGGAAGTTTCTGTGAGGGTATTTCAGATGATATTAACATTTAAGTTAATAATGTGAACTTGAGTTAAGCTAATAAGGGGAACTTGAGTAAAGCAGATTAACCCTCCATAATATAGGTGGGAGTCATCCAATTAGATGAGAGGCTGAAAAGAAAAAAGACTGACCTCTCCTAAGAAAGAGGAATTTGAATTTCAACATCAGCTACATCACCTCCCCTGCCCCCATCCTTCAGATTTTGAACACATTTTTATTGGTTCTATTTCTCTGGAGAACCCTAGTGCACCATTTTTTCTCTATCTTGAAGAAGGAGCATTGGTAGTAGAAAAGGAGGTCAACACACAGAGAGAGGCCAAAAGATATTTGAGTCCATAGGTCTAGCTCTCCTGGACTTTCACTTGTACATGAACCAATAAATTCTCTTTTTACTTAAGTTACTTAGAGTTGAGTTTCTATTATCTGAAAACAGAGTCCTAAGTAGTACAAATCTCAATTTCTTTTCTTTTTCCAAATTCAATGGTAAAGGATAAATGTGTTGGCTATTTTCATTTAGAATAAATGCCCCTGGAACTTTCATTTAAAAATGAATTTCAAGCCCTGGCCATATTTTCTCATGCTCCCTATATTTGATACGACATAATATTTTCTTACATGGGCATTGCATTTTTAACATTCAAAATATTTTTCACATGTGTTTTGTTATTTGACCTTCGATTTTATTTATATTGGACTTTGACCTATATAAAATAATGCTACCCAGATCTTCCACTAGCTAAAGATGTTGATGAATAATCCTCACATCAACTGCATCTACCCAGCCAAGTCCCTTAAATCTGTGCAGTCAGAATGCCCTGCTACAAATCCATTTTCCAAAAATTTAGAAAAGTACCATGAAGGTGGAGATCAACGCAGGTTAGGACTGCACTAGCCAGGCAGACCCTGTACCATTGCACCATCCGGGAACCCCTTGGTTTGGATACTAGGAAATAGAAGGTGCTTTCTCTGCTAATTTGGAATGCTAAGAATTGTTGGAAGCCACCTGTGATGGTTAGTTTTATGTGTTAATTTGGCGGGATCATGGTGAGCAAATATATGGTCAAATATTACTCTGGAAGTTTCTGTGAGGGTATTTCAGATGATATTAACATTTAAGTTAATAATGTGAACTTGAGTTAAGCTAATAAGGGGAACTTGAGTAAAGCAGATTAACCCTCCATAATATAGGTGGGAGTCATCCAATTAGATGAGAGGCTGAAAAGAAAAAAGACTGACCTCTCCTAAGAAAGAGGAATTTGAATTTCAACATCAGCTACATCACCTCCCCTGCCCCCATCCTTCAGATTTTGAACACATTTTTATTGGTTCTATTTCTCTGGAGAACCCTAGTGCACCATTTTTTCTCTATCTTGAAGAAGGAGCATTGGTAGTAGAAAAGGAGGTCAACACACAGAGAGAGGCCAAAAGATATTTGAGTCCATAGGTCTAGCTCTCCTGGACTTTCACTTGTACATGAACCAATAAATTCTCTTTTTACTTAAGTTACTTAGAGTTGAGTTTCTATTATCTGAAAACAGAGTCCTAAGTAGTACAAATCTCAATTTCTTTTCTTTTTCCAAATTCAATGGTAAAGGATAAATGTGTTGGCTATTTTCATTTAGAATAAATGCCCCTGGAACTTTCATTTAAAAATGAATTTCAAGCCCTGGCCATATTTTCTCATGCTCCCTATATTTGATACGACATAATATTTTCTTACATGGGCATTGCATTTTTAACATTCAAAATATTTTTCACATGTGTTTTGTTATTTGACCTTCGATTTTATTTATATTGGACTTTGACCTATATAAAATAATGCTACCCAGATCTTCCACTAGCTAAAGATGTTGATGAATAATCCTCACATCAACTGCATCTACCCAGCCAAGTCCATTAAATCTGTGCAGTCAGAATGCCCTGCGTACAAAATCCATTTTCCAAAAATTTAGAAAAGTACCATGAAGGTGAGGCTCAGGATCCACTTTACACGTCAGGTTATAGGACTGACAACAGTTCTTTTCTTTTAATAGTTTAATCCCTTGTTTTCTCCAGAAAGGGACCTCAGCTTTTTTTCTCCTGGGGTTGTTTATTTGTTATTATGAAAGAGTTAATCTTCTTTGTTGCTATGTTCCTGATCCTGCTCTTAAGAGGAACAGATTTCCCTGTATAACATTTCAAGCCACTTGTGTTCCTTAATGGGGTAGATAATCTTGACATTCATCAGTTTTGAAGCACAGCATGCTCTCGAGAGGCTGTTGTTTCCCCATAGGAATAAAAATTTAAAAAAGACAAAAATTGGAATTCCTGAAGACTAGTTATTAGAAGCAGACTCTCAAGGACAGCAATATAGAGGAATCAGAATTACTCTACTTTCATATAGAGAAAAGAAAAAGACATATGAATCATGTGATTGTATTCAAAAAGAAGAAACCCAGCTTTGAAAACCCTCTTCATTCCTTCCCAAGTTAAAATTTATTGCTTATGTATACCTTGTAATGAAATTTCTTTTGATGTATTTAGCATTAACTGTCAAATAAATGAACTTTCCCAATGTATTAATGCTTACAGTGGAGCAAAAAAGTTTTTCCAGACTTCTCTTATTGCAAATTGTTATTTATTTTTAATTCCAGTCATCAATTAGGAGTTTGTTTTGCCACACTTTAAAAAGACATTCTATAACAGAATCTGTTGGGAAAGTTACGGTAATATTTTTAACCCCATTGTGGTCGATCTTGGATTTTAATAATCTGAATAACTTAGAGGTATTTTTGTCTCCAATCTGAAATCTATGCTGTTCTGATCCATTTTTTCCCTAAGAGTTCAGACAGAAGCATTTGGATTATGTGTTTATGTGTAGAGAATTTGCCTGAAACAGGGTCTCTGTGAAGCATGTTTTTACAAAGCAGAAAATGGTCACATAGTTTCAAATTATTAGTGTCAGTATTATAGGAAGGCCATTATCACACTACCCATCTCCATTTACTCATCTTTCCTACTCTCCGTCTCTCTTACCCGTCAATCAGTTTTCTGTTTAGTCAGTTTTCTGTTTAGTTTTGGTTTAGTTGCTAAGTCGTGTCTGTCTCTTTTGCGACCACATGGACTGTAGCCCACCAGGCTCCTCTGTCTGTACAATTTCCCAGTCAAGAATACTGGAGGGGGTTGCTACCTCCTTCTCCAGGGGATTTCCAGACCCAGGAATGGAATGCATGTCTCCTGAAATGCAGGCAGATTCTTTACCACTGAGCCACCAGGGATTCCATCAGTAACTTGAATGTGTACAGAGCCCTCTGCCAGTTAAGGCATGAGTAGTTTATGAGAAAAACATCTACATAATTTTGATATTCTTTTTTCTAGATGGGGTTCTTTCCACTCTAATCTTTAAAATTGGTACTTTTGAGAATTTCCTGGTGGTCCAGTGGTTAGGACTTGGTGCTTTTACTGCAGGGGTTTGATTCCTGGTTGAGGAACTAAGATTCTGCAATAATTCAGGCTACTGTGCTTTAGATGTCACACCACATATTGTCATGAACTTTTTTTTTGGTAGTACTTTAACCCAAAGCATAAAATAATTTTGTATTAAAAGTGAGAACTGTGACACCATTTTATAGATGAAAGGACTGAACTTTGACCTGAAACTGAGTCGACATCTGAGTTCTATGCAGAGTCAGATATTTTGCAGACAGCCCACGAAAGAATAAACAAAATAACACATGAGTGTCATTAACCCTAATGCAGCTTTCTGAATATGGGTGAAAATGAAGAGTCAATGATATTCACCTTTAAGAACTCTGTTAACTCAACAACAGGGCTTTTCTGAACCATTTGGGTGGCCAGAATTTCCGCTCATTCAAAGCCAAATGCTACCCTGCAATACCTCTGCAGAGCAAGAGAAGACCCCATTGTGGTCGATTTTAATAATCTGAATAACTTAGAGGTATTTTTGTCTCCAATCTGAAATCTATGCTGTTCTGATCCATTTTTTCCCTAAGAGTTCAGACAGAAGCATTTGGATTATGTGTTTATGTGTAGAGAATTTGCCTGAAACAGGGTCTCTGTGAAGCATGTTTTTACAAAGCAGAAAATGGTCACATAGTTTCAAATTATTAGTGTCAGTATTATAGGAAGGCCATTATCACACTACCCATCTCCATTTACTCATCTTTCCTACTCTCCGTCTCTCTTACCCGTCAATCAGTTTTCTGTTTAGTCAGTTTTCTGTTTAGTTTTGGTTTAGTTGCTAAGTCGTGTCTGTCTCTTTTGCGACCACATGGACTGTAGCCCACCAGGCTCCTCTGTCTGTACAATTTCCCAGTCAAGAATACTGGAGGGGGTTGCTACCTCCTTCTCCAGGGGATTTCCAGACCCAGGAATGGAATGCATGTCTCCTGAAATGCAGGCAGATTCTTTACCACTGAGCCACCAGGGATTCCATCAGTAACTTGAATGTGTACAGAGCCCTCTGCCAGTTAAGGCATGAGTAGTTTATGAGAAAAACATCTACATAATTTTGATATTCTTTTTTTTCTAGATGGGGTTCTTTCCACTCTAATCTTTAAAATTGGTACTTTTGAGAATTTCCTGGTGGTCCAGTGGTTAGGACTTGGTGCTTTTACTGCAGGGGTTTGATTCCTGGTTGAGGAACTAAGATTCTGCAATAATTCAGGCTACTGTGCTTTAGATGTCACACCACATATTGTCATGAACTTTTTTTTTGGTAGTACTTTAACCCAAAGCATAAAATAATTTTGTATTAAAAGTGAGAACTGTGACACCATTTTATAGATGAAAGGACTGAACTTTGACCTGAAACTGAGTCGACATCTGAGTTCTATGCAGAGTCAGATATTTTGCAGACAGCCCACGAAAGAATAAACAAAATAACACATGAGTGTCATTAACCCTAATGCAGCTTTCTGAATATGGGTGAAAATGAAGAGTCAATGATATTCACCTTTAAGAACTCTGTTAACTCAACAACAGGGCTTTTCTGAACCATTTGGGTGGCCAGAATTTCCGCTCATTCAAAGCCAAATGCTACCCTGCAATACCTCTGCAGAGCAGAGAGAAGAGATGCAAAGTCTAATTAAAAAGAGCTCCTCAGGAGCACCAAGACCAACCCTGTTGTTTAATTAAGTTGTAGATATTTTGGAGAGCTGTATATTCAAGTGATCTGTCTTATCTCTCGGGCGCCCTTTGTCTGATCCGGGACTCTCCAAGGTCCAAAGCCGGTGAGGTGGTGGACGGCTTCATTCTCCCTAAGGACACCGCAGTGTCCACCATTCCACCTCCCATTTGAAAGAGTGGGAGGGGGTGACTTTTCCTCCCCATTCTCCTCGACGTGGCTTCTCTCTAGACCACTGACACACTTGGGGATGAGACCACCATCCAGCTTCAAGAAGGCCGCAGGAGTCAGTCCATGCCGAGGGGATTGCTGGACGGCTCTTCAGAGGCAGTGGGAAGGCTAATGGTGGGACTTATCCTTGCTTTGATATGTCTCATCTTGCATCATCTTGCGTCATGACACTGAGGCAGACACTCTCTGAAGAGCTAAGGTATCGGTATTCCTCTGAATTTTGCAGAGACCCAAGGCTCCTTTCTGTCCTCCGGGAACTAGAATACAGCTGTGAGGTCTGGTGATGACTTTCCAACTCTCTTGACACTCTATCCTCCTCCATGGGAGAGGAACTTGCATGGCTATTCGTGGGCCAGTGGAGCAGGGCTCACAACCAGCTACTTGTGAAAGCGAAAGTGTTAGTCACTCAGTTGTGTCCGACTCTTCAGGACGCCATAGACTGTAGCCCGCCAGACTCCTCTGTCCATGGAATTTTCCAGGCAAGAATACTGGAGAGGGCTGCCATTTCCTTCTCAATTAATTGTAGTCTTTTAGTTTTTCTTTCAAGTGGCCCCGCTTGGAATGAGATCTGTGCTATGGGCCTGAAGCAGGATATGGCTTTAGTGGATTGTTCTCACTGTGGTTTTAGACACTAAGTCGTGTGCAACTCTTGTGACCCCATTGACTGTGGTAACCCCCTAGGCTCCTCTGTCCAGGGGATTCTCCAGGCAAGAATACTGGAGAGGGTTGCCATTTCCTCCTCCATGGGATCTTCCCAACCCAGGATTGTTCTCACTAACTTAACCCCAAATCCCTTCCATTCAAATGACTGATCCTCACCGTCAGGAGTGTGACCAATGCAAATGAAGACAGTGGTTTGAGGGCTACTAAAGGCTGAAGGACCTGAGGCAATATACTCCCACTGACTTGCCCCCATATTTACATACAATCAATATTGCAATAGACCCTTTCGAATAAGGGAAGACAAAATTCCTCTGGGGACCCCAGGTAAAGTTCAAAAACATAACCTGGAGGAGGAAATATATTAGCCCAGTTAATACCCACTAACACTTTTCCACCCAGGTTCCATCCCTGGGTTGATCCCTAGAAGGAAAGGGCAACCCACTCTAGTATTCTTGCCTGGAGAATCGCATGGACAGAGGAACCTGGCAGCCTACCGTCCACTGGGTTGCAAAGGACCCTGTAAAAAACCCCAGGCCAAATGGCCGCAGGAGTCAGTCCATGCCGAGGGATTGCTGGACGGCTCTTCAGAGGCAGTGGGAAGGCTAATGGTGGGACTTATCCTTGCTTTGATATGTCTCATCTTGCATCATCTTGCGTCATGACACTGAGGCAGACACTCTCTGAAGAGCTAAGGTATCGGTATTCCTCTGAATTTTTCAGAGACCCAAGGCTCCTTTCTGTCCTCCGGGAACTAGAATACAGCTGTGAGGTCTGGTGATGACTTTCCAACTCTCTTGACACTCTATCCTCCTCCATGGGAGAGGAACTTGCATGGCTATTCGTGGGCCAGTGGAGCAGGGCTCACAACCAGCTACTTGTGAAAGCGAAAGTGTTAGTCACTCAGTTGTGTCCGACTCTTCAGGACGCCATAGACTGTAGCCCGCCAGACTCCTCTGTCCATGGAATTTTCCAGGCAAGAATACTGGAGAGGGCTGCCATTTCCTTCTCAATTAATTGTAGTCTTTTAGTTTTTCTTTCAAGTGGCCCCGCTTGGAATGAGATCTGTGCTATGGGCCTGAAGCAGGATATGGCTTTAGTGGATTGTTCTCACTGTGGTTTTAGACACTAAGTCGTGTGCAACTCTTGTGACCCCATTGACTGTGGTAACCCCCTAGGCTCCTCTGATCATGGGATTCTCCAGGCAAGAATACTGGAGGGGGTTGCCATTTCCTCCTCCAGGGGATCTTCCCAACCCAGGATTGTTCTCACTAACTTAACCCCAAATCCCTTCCATTCAAATGACTGATCCTCACCGTCAGGAGTGTGACCAATGCAAATGAAGACAGTGGTTTGAGGGCTACTAAAGGCTGAAGGACCTGAGGCAATATACTCCCACTGACTTGCCCCCATATTTACATACAATCAATATTGCAATAGACCCTTTCGAATAAGGGAAGACAAAATTCCTCTGGGGACCCCAGGTAAAGTTCAAAAACATAACCTGGAGGAGGAAATATATTAGCCCAGTTAATACCCACTAACACTTTTCCACCCAGGTTCCATCCCTGGGTTGATCCCCTGTAGAAGGAAATGGCAACCCACTCTAGTGTTCTTGCCTGGAGAATCCCATGGACAGAGGAACCTGGCAGCCTACCGTCCACTGGGTTGCAAAGGAGTCAGACATGACTGAACGTCTAAACAACAGCACATTTTCTCAAGATGGGGTCCCTCAAATGAGACTGGCTCTGTTGAGTGATGAGAATGGCCGTCTTCATCTAAACCATGTGTTTTTCACGAATGGAAAGTAAGACCCTACACTGACGTGAACAGCTCAATGCTCGGAGTGGCACAGAATTGGAATCCAGAATTGAAATCTTTTACTCTAGTCCAGAGATTCTCCTGCCCCTGTATTTTATGACGTGGGAAAGCTTGGCACAGTTGGAAGAGGCCAGGGTCTGCCACCCAGAGCAAAGAGGCAGCACTGGGAGACACGTCGAGTTCCAGACTGCGGGAAGAGGTGGTGCCCTGCCCTCACCTGTGAAGAGCTAAATTGTTTCCCCAACTGCCCCAGGCCCTGTGGCTCTGGGTGAGGTTGGAAGACAGAGTGTGGGTCACGTGCATCTCTGAGGCGCACACCCGGGAGGGAAGACATTTGACATCTTGCAGGAAGGACCTGGGAAGATGGTCCATAGGTGGAGCCCTGGCAGAAGTCAGGTTCAGACATCCGTTTGAGTTGGCCACAGCAATGCTGAACCTTCCTTAAAGAGACATGACAGGAAGTAAGTCAGGAAGAGAGTATCATATGTTCATGCTTATATGTGGACTTCAGAAAAATACTGCAAATGAACTTCTTTGCAAAGCAGAAGTAGAGTCACAGATGTAGAGAACAAATTACGGATACCAAGGGGAAGGAAGGGTGGGTACTAGCCACTATGTATAAAATAGACAACTAGTGAGAACCTCCTGTCCGAGGGCTTGTGCTCGACTGGGCAAATGGGATAAGTGGTTTGAGGGCTACTAAAGGCTGAAGGACCTGAGGCAATATACTCCCACTGACTTGCCCCCATATTTACATACAATCAATATTGCAATAGACCCTTTCGAATAAGGGAAGACAAAATTCCTCTGGGGACCCCAGGTAAAGTTCAAAAACATAACCTGGAGGAGGAAATATATTAGCCCAGTTAATACCCACTAACACTTTTCCACCCAGGTTCCATCCCTGGGTTGATCCCCTGTAGAAGGAAATGGCAACCCACTCTAGTGTTCTTGCCTGGAGAATCCCATGGACAGAGGAACCTGGCAGCCTACCGTCCACTGGGTTGCAAAGGAGTCAGACATGACTGAACGTCTAAACAACAGCACATTTTCTCAAGATGGGGTCCCTCAAATGAGACTGGCTCTGTTGAGTGATGAGAATGGCCGTCTTCATCTAAACCATGTGTTTTTCACGAATGGAAAGTAAGACCCTACACTGACGTGAACAGCTCAATGCTCGGAGTGGCACAGAATTGGAATCCAGAATTGAAATCTTTTACTCTAGTCCAGAGATTCTCCTGCCCCTGTATTTTATGACGTGGGAAAGCTTGGCACAGTTGGAAGAGGCCAGGGTCTGCCACCCAGAGCAAAGAGGCAGCACTGGGAGACACGTCGAGTTCCAGACTGCGGGAAGAGGTGGTGCCCTGCCCTCACCTGTGAAGAGCTAAATTGTTTCCCCAACTGCCCCAGGCCCTGTGGCTCTGGGTGAGGGTTGGAAGACAGAGTGTGGGTCACGTGCATCTCTGAGGCGCACACCCCGGGGAGGGGGAAGACATTTGACATCTTGCAGGAAGGACCTGGGGAAGATGGTCCATAGGTGGAGCCCTGGCAGAAGTCAGGTTCAGACATCCGTTTGAGTTGGCCACAGCAATGCTGAACCTTCCTTAAAGAGACATGACAGGAAGTAAGTCAGGAAGAGAGTATCATATGTTCATGCTTATATGTGGACTTCAGAAAAATACTGCAAATGAACTTCTTTGCAAAGCAGAAGTAGAGTCACAGATGTAGAGAACAAATTTACGGATACCAAGGGGGGAAGGAAGGGTGGGACGAATCAGGAGGCTGCTATGCATACACTACTATGTATAAAATAGACAACTAGTGAGAACCTCCTGTCCAGCATGGGGAACTCTGCCCAGTGCTCTGTGGCGATCTCAATGGGCAGGAACGCCAAAACAAGAGGGTATATGTGTATACATATAGCAGATTCACTAGGCTGTACAGCAGAAACTAACACAACATTGTAAAGGAACTACACTCAAATAATTTAAAAAAAAAAAAAAAGACACAAAGTATCTCAAGATCCACTGTTCTCCCACATTTTTAGCCAGAACAGGGCAGATTTGAGTCGTACAATGAAGACTCAGACTGGTGCCTCAGGTTTGAATAAGAACCATACTGAGCCCAGAACTGGGTAAAATCACCCAACCACATGGTGGGAAACCTTAAGATGGTAAAGCAAAGTGTGGTCCATTGGCTCTTCTGTGAGATTTTCCACATATCTTCCTATGAAGTAACTCAGCAGTATGGATTTCAACTTATAGACAGAGAGAGAGAGAGAGAGAGGGAGAGGGGGAGAGAGAGAGAGAGAGGGATAAAGAGAGAGAGAGAGAGAACACAGTGGCCAAACAACATGCCCAAGAATATGAAATGCTTGAAGGCCAGCCATAGTCTACACCTCAAAGTCTTAAATTCAGAATGTTGCCCGTGGCTGAACTATAGTTTCACGTGGAGTTCTGGAAGCTGTAGCAGGCTCTGTTCTTCTGTTATTGTGCTACAAAATTAGGTGTTTTTAATTACAACAATAAGGAACATTTTCTCATCAAAATTCTTTTTTTTTTTAATTGAAGGCTAGTTGATTTACAAGGTTGTGTTAGTTCCTGACGTACAGCAAAGTGATTCAGTTTATATATATAAACACATATATGTTCTTTTCCATGTTATTTTCCATTATAGTACAAAATTTTGCATGTAGTTCCTTGTGCTATACAGTTGGACCTTGTTGTTTATATATTTTATATACAACAGGGGCATGCATCTGAGGCGCACACCCGGGAGGGAAGACATTTGACATCTTGCAGGAAGGACCTGGGGAAGATGGTCCATAGGTGGAGCCCTGGCAGAAGTCAGGTTCAGACATCCGTTTGAGTTGGCCACAGCAATGCTGAACCTTCCTTAAAGAGACATGACAGGAAGTAAGTCAGGAAGAGAGTATCATATGTTCATGCTTATATGTGGACTTCAGAAAAATACTGCAAATGAACTTCTTTGCAAAGCAGAAGTAGAGTCACAGATGTAGAGAACAAACTTACGGATACCAAGGGGGGAAGGAAGGGTGGGACAAATCAGGAGGCTGCTATGCATACACTACTATGTATAAAATAGACAACTAGTGAGAACCTCCTGTCCAGCATGGGGAACTCTGCCCAGTGCTCTGTGGCGATCTCAATGGGCAGGAACGCCAAAACAAGAGGGTATATGTGTATACATATAGCAGATTCACTAGGCTGTACAGCAGAAACTAACACAACATTGTAAAGGAACTACACTCAAATAATTTAAAAAAAAAAAAAAAGACACAAAGTATCTCAAGATCCACTGTTCTCCCACATTTTTAGCCAGAACAGGGCAGATTTGAGTCGTACAATGAAGACTCAGACTGGTGCCTCAGGTTTGAATAAGAACCATACTGAGCCCAGAACTGGGTAAAATCACCCAACCACATGGTGGGAAACCTTAAGATGGTAAAGCAAAGTGTGGTCCATTGGCTCTTCTGTGAGATTTTCCACATATCTTCCTATGAAGTAACTCAGCAGTATGGATTTCAACTTATAGACAGAGAGAGAGAGAGAGAGAGGGAGAGGGGGAGAGAGAGAGAGAGAGGGATAAAGAGAGAGAGAGAGAGAGAACACAGTGGCCAAACAACATGCCCAAGAATATGAAATGCTTGAAGGCCAGCCATAGTCTACACCTCAAAGTCTTAAATTCAGAATGTTGCCCGTGGCTGAACTATAGTTTCACGTGGAGTTCTGGAAGCTGTAGCAGGCTCTGTTCTTCTGTTATTGTGCTACAAAATTAGGTGTTTTTAATTACAACAATAAGGAACATTTTCTCATCAAAATTCTTTTTTTTTTTAATTGAAGGCTAGTTGATTTACAAGGTTGTGTTAGTTCCTGACGTACAGCAAAGTGATTCAGTTTATATATATAAACACATATATGTTCTTTTCCATGTTATTTTCCATTATAGTACAAAATTTTGCATGTAGTTCCTTGTGCTATACAGTTGGACCTTGTTGTTTATATATTTTATATACAACAGTTTGTACCTGATAATCCCAGACTCCTAATTTATCCCTCCACTTCCTCTTCCTCTTTCCCCTTTGGTAACCATAATTTTTTCTATATCTGTGAGTCTGCTTCTGTTTTGTAAGTTCATTTGTATCATGTTGTAGATTCCACACATAAGTGATATCATAGGATATTTGTATTTCTCTGTCTGACTTACTTAATGTGATAAACTCTAAGTCCATCCATTTCACTACAAATGGTATTATTCTATTCTTTTTTTTTTTTTTTTTTGGCCACTTCTACTGGTCTTTCATTTATTCATTTCCATCCATCTTTGTTCCTTGGCCCGTGGGGGCCTCCCGTCACAGTGGCCTCTGTTGTCGCAGAGCACTGACTCTGGGTACATGTGCTCCAGAGCTCCGGCTCGGTGATTGGACACATCAGTCCAGTCGCTCCTCGGCACGTGGGATCCTCCCAGGCCAGGAATCAAACCAGCGCCCCTTGCCCTGCAAGGCGGTGTCCTCACCCACTGGACCACCAGGGAAGCCCTATTCTGTTCTTTTATGGCTGAGTAATATTCCATTACATACACTTAGACCACATCTTCTTTATCAGTTCACCTGTGGATGGACATTTAGCCTGCTTCTATGTCTTGACTACTGCAAATACTGCTGCTGTGAACACTGGGGTGCATTTATCTTCCCAATAATTTTTTTTTAGTTTTCACCTGCCTCATAAATGGCTTTATGTCAGCTTCACCAAGAATATGAAGCTGAACCCTATTAAAGTCTTAAATTCAGAATGTTGCCCGTGGCTGAACTATAGTTTCACGTGGAGTTCTGGAAGCTGTAGCAGGCTCTGTTCTTCTGTTATTGTGCTACAAAATTAGGTGTTTTTAATTACAACAATAAGGAACATTTTCTCATCAAAATTCTTTTTTTTTTTTAATTGAAGGCTAGTTGATTTACAAGGTTGTGTTAGTTCCTGACGTACAGCAAAGTGATTCAGTTTATATATATAAACACATATGTGTTCTTTTCCATGTTATTTTCCATTATAGTACAAAATTTTGCATGTAGTTCCTTGTGCTATACAGTTGGACCTTGTTGTTTATATATTTTATATACAACAGTTTGTACCTGATAATCCCAGACTCCTAATTTATCCCTCCACTTCCTCTTCCTCTTTCCCCTTTGGTAACCATAATTTTTTCTATATCTGTGAGTCTGCTTCTGTTTTGTAAGTTCATTTGTATCATGTTGTAGATTCCACACATAAGTGATATCATAGGATATTTGTATTTCTCTGTCTGACTTACTTAATGTGATAAACTCTAAGTCCATCCATTTCACTACAAATGGTATTATTCTATTCTTTTTTTTTTTTTTTTTTTGGCCACTTCTACTGGTCTTTCATTTATTCATTTCCATCCATCTTTGTTCCTTGGCCCGTGGGGGCCTCCCGTCACAGTGGCCTCTGTTGTCGCAGAGCACTGACTCTGGGTACATGTGCTCCAGAGCTCTGGCTCGGTGATTGGACACATCAGTCCAGTCGCTCCTCGGCACGTGGGATCCTCCCAGGCCAGGAATCAAACCAGCGCCCCTTGCCCTGCAAGGCGGTGTCCTCACCCACTGGACCACCAGGGAAGCCCTATTCTGTTCTTTTATGGCTGAGTAATATTCCATTACATACACTTAGACCACATCTTCTTTATCAGTTCACCTGTGGATGGACATTTAGCCTGCTTCTATGTCTTGACTACTGCAAATACTGCTGCTGTGAACACTGGGGTGCATTTATCTTCCCAATAAATGTTTTTTTTTCTTTCTTTCTCAGTATTCCTTCAAACATCTGTACCATCTTCCTGCCTCATAAACTGCTGCTTTATAGTCAGCTTCACCAGTTCCTCCCTTCTCGTCAGACCTCAAAATCTTGCCCCCACAGAGCACTAGATATATTCTCTCCTGGGGTGATCTCATCCTGTCTTGTGTCTTTATGAATCTACTGTGTATTCAGGACCCCAAACGTATTTCTCCAGACCTTATTCCCTTTCCAAGTCCCACACTCATACCCAACTCTCCACTCAGTCACCCATGTGGATGGCTAACAGGAATTTCAAATTCAACATGTTCAGAAAGACCTCTTGACTCCTCAGTCACAGCCACTTGACTCCCTACTTCCTCACCTGCTCCTCCCCAACCTTCTCCCTCTTGATACATGTCACCATTATTCACCCGTTTGCTCTAAACCTAAAAGTCTCTACCCTCACTCTCCCACATTCCACCAGATTCTCTCAGTACTTCCTTCAAACACTTCCTTCCTAGGACTTCCTTGGTGGTCCAGTGGTGACGAAGTCACCTTCCAGTGTAGGGGGTGTGCGTTCAATCCCTAGTCAGAGAACTAACATTCCACATGCCTCGCAGCCAAAAAGAAACCAATACAAAAGCAATACTGTAACAGATTCAATATAGACATTAAAAATGGTCCACATAAAAAAAAATCAAAAATATATTCCTAATAGTTATGTCTTTCACCACCTCCACCTGACCCATCAACTCCCAACTGTCTGGCCTGTTAGGCACTCCATCCAGGCGGCCACTCTTGACCTCAACAATCTTTTTTCCCACTCAGCATCCGGAGTGGCCTAATACTTAGACGTGTTGCCTCTTGGTTCAGACATCTTTGGTAATATCTTATCACAATGAACACAGGACCTTCTCTCCACTGTGGCCTCTGCCGCCCTCGTAACTTGGTCCCCAGTCACTGATCCAGCCCCGCGACTAAACTGTGACTTCACTCGAGCCACACTGGCCTCCCAATTTCTCTTAACACCTGAGTTCTTAACCTTTTCCATGCCTTGAATCTTTTCAAAAGTTTGGTAAAGCCCATGGATCTGCCCCTCAGAAGAAAGTTTCTCAAAAAGTTTCTTTCAATAAAAGAAACTCCAGAAGATTACCAAAGATAATATTACATGGAAAGCTCTGGTTATTGGGATATGAGAGATCATATTTGTGATATGGAATATTAAAGATGGAATCTGTGCTTCCTCATCCACATGGGAAATACCAGGATCAAGCAGCTGCTCTGATAACGGTCATAATTTCAAAATTGTGATGAGCACAAATAACATTTGCAAACATCTGGAACAGCTGTAATGAGATGTGAAAGTGTCCACAATTTGTATGAGTGACAGGGTCACAGATGCTGCTCATATGACTGCAGCTCATTTGCCTGTATTCATCATGGAGGAAATGCTACATTGCAGTTAGAAGTTAATAAAAGTAGTGAGGCAATGTCTCCCCAATTTGAGTCAGGGAGCCCTGATTCTATGCATTCCCCCACCCTCCAGTGAAGAGCCCTTCAAACTCCTTTCTGCCTCTGGAACTTTGTTGTTGTTGTTCAGTCTGTCCGTCGTGTCTGACTCTTTGCGACCCCACGGACTGCCACACGCCAGGCTTCCCTGTCCTTTACATGTCTCGGAGCTTCCTCACACTCATGCCCATTGAGTCAGAACGCCATCCAACCGTCTCATCCTCTGTCGTCCCCTTCGCCTCCTGCCCTCAATCCTTCCCAGCATCAGGGTCTTTTTCAATGAGTTGGCTCTTCGCATCAGGTGGCCAAAGTTTTGGAGGTTTGGTTTCAGCATTAGTCCTTTGAATGCATATTCAGGGTTGATTTCCTTTAGGATTGACCCGTTTGATCTCCTTAAAATCCAAGGGACTCTTAAGAGTCTTCTCAAGCACCACAGTTTGAAAGCATTAATTTTTCACCTCTTGGCTTTCTTTATGGTCCAACTCGCATATCCGTACGTAACTATTTAAATAAATACATTTTTTAAAAATGGATCTCAAGCTCAAACACAGCCTTAGAGATCAACAGATGTCATTCTCGAAACTGTGATGCAGGGGCAATGGTTAAAGTTGGGATTTCCCAGATAGAAAGGGTAGAATGAGAGAAAGAACTCAAATTAGCTCCCAGAAAATCCACAAAAGAGGTAAAAAAAAAGGACGGAAAACTTGGAATCAGAAATACCAAGTTGTTCAAATAGCTATGTGTTCAAGTCTAAATTGACTTACTAATTGCCCAAGGCAAGGAATTCCTGGCTAGTTCTCGAAGATAAGAAAGAAGAAAAAGATAAACGTAATACATGTCCTATGACCTTTATAAAAATAGAGAATAAGATATAGTATGAAAATAACAAACAATATCTGAAACTCGCTAATCATTTCTCATTTGCAAATTATCTTACAAAAGCAAACACCTAAATGGAAGAGTTGGCAGAATGTAGAGCTTGAGAAAGAAATTCAGAGAAAAATACTAGGGCAAACCTCAAGTGAATACAAGAATAACTCTGAGAGCTAAAAAGGAAAGCAAAAAAAAAAAAAAAGCACTTATTAAATGCCAGCCAGTGGATGTGTCTCTGCGTATCAGGAAATTGCTGGTGTTCCCAGAGCGTTTGCATTAAATAACTGAAACAAAATGCTTCCTATTCAACCGATTGCATTTTGAAAAAACCGGGAAAAGGAAGTGCAAAAGTCTGACTCTTTGCGACCCCACGGACTGCCACACGCCAGGCTTCCCTGTCCTTTACATGTCTCGGAGCTTCCTCACACTCATGCCCATTGAGTCAGAACGCCATCCAACCGTCTCATCCTCTGTCGTCCCCTTCGCCTCCTGCCCTCAATCCTTCCCAGCATCAGGGTCTTTTTCAATGAGTTGGCTCTTCGCATCAGGTGGCCAAAGTTTTGGAGGTTTGGTTTCAGCATTAGTCCTTTGAATGCATATTCAGGGTTGATTTCCTTTAGGATTGACCCGTTTGATCTCTTTAAAATCCAAGGGACTCTTAAGAGTCTTCTCAAGCACCACAGTTTGAAAGCATTAATTTTTCACCTCTTGGCTTTCTTTATGGTCCAACTCGCATATCCGTACGTAACTATTTAAATAAATACATTTTTTAAAAATGGATCTCAAGCTCAAACACAGCCTTAGAGATCAACAGATGTCATTCTCGAAACTGTGATGCAGGGGCAATGGTTAAAGTTGGGATTTCCCAGATAGAAAGGGTAGAATGAGAGAAAGAACTCAAATTAGCTCCCAGGAAATCCACAAAAGAGGTAAAAAAAAAAAAAGGACGGAAAACTTGGAATCAGAAATACCAAGTTGTTCAAATAGCTATGTGTTCAAGTCTAAATTGACTTACTAATTGCCCAAGGCAAGGAATTCCTGGCTAGTTCTCGAAGATAAGAAAGAAGAAAAAGATAAACGTAATACATGTCCTATGACCTTTATAAAAATAGAGAATAAGATATAGTATGAAAATAACAAACAATATCTGAAACTCGCTAATCATTTCTCATTTGCAAATTATCTTACAAAAGCAAACACCTAAATGGAAGAGTTGGCAGAATGTAGAGCTTGAGAAAGAAATTCAGAGAAAAATACTAGGGCAAACCTCAAGTGAATACAAGAATAACTCTGAGAGCTAAAAAGGAAAGCAAAAAAAAAAAAAAAGCACTTATTAAATGCCAGCCAGTGGATGTGTCTCTGCCGTATCAGGAAATTGCTGGTGTTCCCAGAGCGTTTGCATTAAATAACTGAAACAAAATGCTTCCTATTCAACCGATTGCATTTTGAGCAGAAAATGGAATGCAAAGCAAAAATAATGCAATCCTGAAAGGAAGTGACATACATATTATACGAACATGTAGCAGTGAAACACAGAGCAGAACAGAAAAAATTCCTTAATTACATTTACGTAAGAGTTTTGTCTAGTCATCACGATGATATTTCTAAATGGTAAAGAATATAAATCTACGGGCTTCCCTGGTAGGCCAGTTGGTAAAGACTGCACCTTGTAGTGTAAGGGGCACCAGTTCGATCCCTGGCCTGGGAAGATCCCACGTGCCGTGGAGCAGCTGGACCAATGTGTTCAATCAGGAGCCAGCGCTCTGGAGCACATGTGCCCAGAGCCAGTGCTCTGCAAGGAGCGAGGCCACTGCAATGGGAGGCCCACACAGGCTGAAGAATAAAAATGTATGAAAATAAATAAAAAACCAATAAAAGAGGCCAAAACTGGAAAAAAAAAAATCTACAAAGCCAGAAACATTGAGATTTAACATCTGCCCATTTACAGAAAAATTCAGGCCTCTCATTTGAAAAACAAACAAACAAACAAAAGAATATAAATCTGGGATGCATAAGTAAGATTGTTGCTGATGGAAATAAACTGATCAGAAAACATTTTCAAACTTTGCTTTTACACAAAATGTTTCCCTTGAATGGAAATCTTTCATAGAGCCTCAGCACCTAAAACGATTGAATCTGATTGACTCTGCTTGGGGCAGGGGCCGGGTGCATGGTGGTATGGGGGCGGTTTCAGAATCCCGCCCAGAAAGCCTCCCTCCTCTCTGAGCATTTAGGAGTCCTGTGGATACAGAGGCCTCTGGGTTGGAAAACTGCTCCCTAAAGGAGAGGGTCGTCGTGGTGAGCATAGATTTATTTTATTTATTTTAAACGTTCAGAGTTTTTACAAAGAAAACCTGAAGAGAAATGTAGAGCTTGAGAAAGAAATTCAGAGAAAATACTAGGGCAAACCTCAAGTGAATACAAGAATAACTCTGAGAGCTAAAAAGGAAAGCAAAAAAACAAACAAAGCACTTATTAAATGCCAGCCAGTGGATGTGTCTCTGCCGTATCAGGAAATTGCTGGTGTTCCCAGAGCGTTTGCATTAAATAACTGAAACAAAATGCTTCCTATTCAACCGATTGCATTTTGAGCAGAAAATGGAATGCAAAGCAAAAATAATGCAATCCTGAAAGGAAGTGACATACATATTATACGAACATGTAGCAGTGAAACACAGAGCAGAACAGAAAAAATTCCTTAATTACATTTATGTAAGAGTTTTGTCTAGTCATCACGATGATATTTCTAAATGGTAAAGAATATAAATCTACGGGCTTCCCTGGTAGGCCAGTTGGTAAAGACTGCACCTTGTAGTGTAAGGGGCACCAGTTCGATCCCTGGCCTGGGAAGATCCCACGTGCCGTGGAGCAGCTGGACCAATGTGTTCAATCAGGAGCCAGTGCTCTGGAGCACATGTGCCCAGAGCCAGTGCTCTGCAAGGAGCGAGGCCACTGCAATGGGAGGCCCACACAGGCTGAAGAATAAAAATGTATGAAAATAAATAAAAAACCAATAAAAGAGGCCAAAACTGGAAAAAAAAAAATCTACAAAGCCAGAAACATTGAGATTTAACATCTGCCCATTTACAGAAAAATTCAGGCCTCTCATTTGAAAAACAAACAAACAAACAAAAGAATATAAATCTGGGATGCATAAGTAAGATTGTTGCTGATGGAAATAAACTGATCAGAAAACATTTTCAAACTTTGCTTTTACACAAAATGTTTCCCTTGAATGGAAATCTTTCATAGAGCCTCAGCACCTAAAACGATTGAATCTGATTGACTCTGCTTGGGGCAGGGGCCGGGTGCATGGTGGTATGGGGGCGGTTTCAGAATCCCGCCCAGAAAGCCTCCCCTCCCTCTCTGAGCATTTAGGAGCCCTGTGGATACAGAGGCCTCTGGGTTGGAAAACTGCTCCCTAAAGGAGAGGGTCGTTCGTGGTGAGCATAGATTTATTTTATTTATTTTTTTAAACCTTTATTTTGCTTTTAACTTTTACAGAGTTTTGTTGTTTACAGATATGTATGTTCCCAGATTAGTCATATGTATATCCCCCCTTTCCCACCCCTCCCAACCATCACACAGCACCCCTGAAGGATCCCCTTTACTCACAGAGCAATGACTAGAGCTATTTTCTTCATTTATGATAGTACAGGCCTTCATGCTACTTCCTTTACACCTCCCACCTTCTGTTCCTTCCCCACAATGTCCATATGCCCACTGTCCATGTCTGTCTTTCTGTCGCTTCACTGCGTGTGCCATCATCACCATCCTACTAGATTCCATATATATGTGTTAATATACTGAATTTGTCCTTCTCTTTCTGACTGACTTCACTTTTTAGGATAGGTTCTAGATCCAGCCACCTCATTAGGGCTGATTCTTCTGCATTTCTCTTTACAGCTGTGTAGTATTCCATTGTATATATGTACCAGAGCTTTACTTAGTGACTTTCTCCAACAGAAATGTATCCACTTATTAACTGGAAGTGCTTTAAGCATGGCAGAAAACTCAGCTGGAACCCTGGTCCCCCTTTTTAAAATCTCCGCCCGGCTGCCCTGCACCCTCACACTCTAGGCTCTGGTTTTCTCTGAGCTGCTGTTGGCCTGGTGGCGGGTGGGGTAGGAAGGAGAGAGGAGACTTGGTGGGCATTTTTCTATCCGTTTCCCAGAGAAGCCAGGGTGGGAAGGACAGGAGGCTTAAGCTTCTGGACCCTTAACTCACACAGAACCCTTCCAGGATCCTCCCAGCAGAGCTGCCGCCTGGACATTTTTGGTAGTTTCAATAACGAGCAAGTAAATGTCTCCAAGTGACAAAGTCAAAGTCTCTCTGACAGGTCCCCACACTCAGGCTCTGCCCTGGGTATCCATCAATATAATAAAGATCTGATTCTTTTCCATCAGGCTTACTGTTCACAGAAGCTTCTGGAAGTCTGGAAAAGCATCTGACTGAGACCAGTGAAAGAGAAATGCTATGAGGCGGTGGAACAAGGATGCCCCCACACGCAGGAGCACAAATCTATTCATACGTGCAGAGACTGCTGGCTTCTGAAGTCTAAGACAATCCTGATGTATAGCTTATCAATTCCGGAGAGAGAGAGGAATTGTTTAAATGACCATGTTTTATTAAATATTTATTCTATTCAAGTATCGTTGATTTCCAATGTGGTGTCCCTTTCTGCTGTACAGCAAAGTGGCTCAGCTATGGATATGTGTATTTGTCTTCATATTCTTTTCCATCATAATTTATCACAGGATACAGAGTATAGTCCCTGTGCTACACAGTAAGACCTTGTTGTTGATCTGTTTGATACATAATGGTTTGTATTTGCTAATTCCAGAATTCCTATCCATCTCTCCTCCAGTCCACCACCCTCCTGACACCCACAAGTCTGTTCTCTGTGTTCAATGACCACATTTAATTGTGGATATTTAGATGATCACAAAGAGCTGGGCATGGTTGCTCTTTGTATGATATAAGGAGATGTCTTACCGTGGGGTCTGGTTTCATAATTGCTTTCTGAGAGGTACTGGATCTTCATTTGAATCAACTGGGGAAAGGCTCCAAGGGATTATAGCTGCTGTTGGCCTGGTGGCCGGGTGGGGCTAGGAACCCTGGTCCCCTTTTAAAATCTCCGGCTGCCCTGCACCCTCACACTCTAGGCTCTGGTTTTCTCTGAGCTGCTGTTGGCCTGGTGGCGGGTGGGGTAGGAAGGAGAGAGGAGACTTGGTGGGCATTTTTCTATCCGTTTCCCAGAGAAGCCAGGGTGGGAAGGACAGGAGGCTTAAGCTTCTGGACCCTTAACTCACACAGAACCCTTCCAGGATCCTCCCAGCAGAGCTGCCGCCTGGACATTTTTGGTAGTTTCAATAACGAGCAAGTAAATGTCTCCAAGTGACAAAGTCAAAGTCTCTCTGACAGGTCCCCACACTCAGGCTCTGCCCTGGGTATCCATCAATATAATAAAGATCTGATTCTTTTCCATCAGGCTTACTGTTCACAGAAGCTTCTGGAAGTCTGGAAAAGCATCTGACTGAGACCAGTGAAAGAGAAATGCTATGAGGCGGTGGAACATGGATGCCCCCAAATGCAGGAGCACAAATCTATTCATATGTGCAGAGACTGCTGGCTTCTGAAGTCTAAGACAATCCTGATGTATAGCTTATCAATTCCGGAGAGAGAGAGGAATTGTTTAAATGACCATGTTTTATTAAATATTTATTCTATTCAAGTATCGTTGATTTCCAATGTGGTGTCCCTTTCTGCTGTACAGCAAAGTGGCTCAGCTATGGATATGTGTATTTGTCTTCATATTCTTTTCCATCATAATTTATCACAGGATACAGAGTATAGTCCCTGTGCTACACAGTAAGACCTTGTTGTTGATCTGTTTGATACATAATGGTTTGTATTTGCTAATTCCAGAATTCCTATCCATCTCTCCTCCAGTCCACCACCCTCCTGACACCCACAAGTCTGTTCTCTGTGTTCAATGACCACATTTAATTGTGGATATTTAGATGATCACAAAGAGCTGGGCATGGTTGCTCTTTGTATGATATAAGGAGATGTCTTACCGTGGGGGTCTGGTTTCATAATTGCTTTCTGAGAGGTACTGGATCTTCATTTGAATCAACTGGGGAAAGGCTCCAAGGGATTATCAAATGGGTAAAGCAGAGGACTAAGGGGAAGAATTGAGCCCTGGATCTGGCTATTGGAGTTTTCAAATTAATGTTCCCTTTATTCTATCAGAGAGATTATATACAAATTGTTTCAAGCATGCAAACTGTAGGTTCCAACAGGCCTAGAGAAACTGACATGTGAAATTATGCTGAGACCTGGAAAGAACCTATCAATTTCTGAATGAACGGAATGAAGCCCAGAGACAGCAAGGGAATTCTCTAGCGCTGCATGTCCCAGAAGCATGAGTGCCCCCAGAACCTGGGGCCACTGAAGAGCAGACATTTCAGAAATCAGTGCTTCTGCCAGGGGGGCTGAGCAGAGCAATAGAAGGAAGTGACTGTAGTCACTGGGACCAAGAATGAGTGCTGGTGGCTCGCCGAGGCTCATGCTGCCTGTCGCTTGCCCAATCACACACGGCGGCCCTGCTCTGTCCCCCTTCTCTCTATTCAGAACCATTTCCAAATCCTTTGCATAGCGGTCCCTGGAGAAGGATGAGTCAAGACGCTGGAGTGAAACTCTGCCCTTCCCACTGCCTTTTCCTCTCCTAGGAACGCTTTTTTTTCCCCCCCCAAGTTGCTTGCAAAGTGGAGTTGATGGTTTTCCCAGCTGCCCTGCAATCAGACAAGGCTGCAAATACCCAGAAAACTTCAATGGATTTTCATGCACGTCAACGAGGTTAGACATGACAGCAGGAAATCATGGAATCATGAGGAAAATGGAAAATGCTTAGCTAATTTAAGAAGAGGAGAGGCTGGGAGTCTCCAGTCGTCTGCTTCTCCGTTAAACGTACCTTGTTGTTGATCTGTTTGATACATAATGGTTTGTATTTGCTAATTCCAGAATTCCTATCCATCTCTCCTCCAGTCCACCACCCTCCTGACACCCACAAGTCTGTTCTCTGTGTTCAATGACCACATTTAATTGTGGATATTTAGATGATCACAAAGAGCTGGGCATGGTTGCTCTTTGTATGATATAAGGAGATGTCTTACCGTGGGGGTCTGGTTTCATAATTGCTTTCTGAGAGGTACTGGATCTTCATTTGAATCAACTGGGGAAAGGCTCCAAGGGATTATCAAATGGGTAAAGCAGAGGACTAAGGGGAAGAATTGAGCCCTGGATCTGGCTATTGGAGTTTTCAAATTAATGTTCCCTTTATTCTATCAGAGAGATTATATACAAATTGTTTCAAGCATGCAAACTGTAGGTTCCAACAGGCCTAGAGAAACTGACATGTGAAATTATGCTGAGACCTGGAAAGAACCTATCAATTTCTGAATGAACGGAATGAAGCCCAGAGACAGCAAGGGAATTCTCTAGCGCTGCATGTCCCAGAAGCATGAGTGCCCCCAGAACCTGGGGCCACTGAAGAGCAGACATTTCAGAAATCAGTGCTTCTGCCAGGGGGGCTGAGCAGAGCAATAGAAGGAAGTGACTGTAGTCACTGGGACCAAGAATGAGTGCTGGTGGCTCGCCGAGGCTCGTGCTGCCTGTCGCTTGCCCAATCACACACGGCGGCCCTGCTCTGTCCCCCTTCTCTCTATTCAGAACCATTTCCAAATCCTTTGCATAGCGGTCCCTGGAGAAGGATGAGTCAAGACGCTGGAGTGAAACTCTGCCCTTCCCACTGCCTTTTCCTCTCCTAGGAACGCTTTTTTTTTTCCCCCCCCAAGTTGCTTGCAAAGTGGAGTTGATGGTTTTCCCAGCTGCCCTGCAATCAGACAAGGCTGCAAATACCCAGAAAACTTCAATGGATTTTCATGCACGTCAACGAGGTTAGACATGACAGCAGGAAATCATGGAATCATGAGGAAAATGGAAAATGCTTAGCTAATTTAAGAAGAGGAGAGGCTGGGATTCTCCAGTCGTCTGCTTCTCAGTTAAACGTAGCTGCTGTGAAGGAGAAGGTGGACGGAAATGCAGATGAGACTTTTTCAAGATGGCGGCCTTCGGGAGGCTGGGGGCTGAGATGGAGCATGAGGAAGATCAAGAGAGCATCTGAGAAGACAAGGAGTCAGATTTCTTGTAGAAAAGCATGCAACAGACCAGTCGGTGCTTAAAGACCATCACTGATTTCATTGGCTTCTACTGAAGGTCCTCTAAGATATGCCAGAAAGTGGCTCAAAGATTGTACATCCCAATCCATCCCGCCCATAGGGTCTCCCCACTGATGCCATGGGGCTTACTCTCATGGACAGGCTCCTGTTCTTTCTCTGGAAAAACTCACTCCAACAGACCTTTCCTTCCATTTTTCTTCTATGCTCCCCTCTGTACAATGCCTTGTCCAAGGGCTAATGGATACTCAAAACTCAGTCGAATGAATGCTTAGACCATTGAATCTCCACCTTGATTGCACAGTGGAATCATCTGGGAGCTTTGTACAAATGCTTCAGCCAAACTCCAGATCAGATCAATCATCCTCCTGGGCCAGAAGCGGAACACAGGCATGTGTTCCAAGCTGGCACGGATAGAGGCATCCTGCATCTCTGAGTGAAATCAGTGATTCTCAAAGTTGGCTCAACTTCAAAGCTCTTTTCTTTGAATTTCAACTCTTTGGGAGTCCTTGATTCTACCCTTAATTGAAACTCAATGCTCGTAATTGATCATTGAAAAGGATACATGTACCCCAGTGTTCATTTCAGCACTATTTACAGTAGCCAGGATATGGAAACAATCTAGTTATCCATTGGCAGATGAATGAATAAGGCAGTTATGGTAGATATACACAGTGGAATATTACCCAGCCATAAAAAGGGAGGAATTTGAGTCAGTTCTAATGAGGTACATGACCCCTGAGCCTGTTATACAGAGTGAAATAAATCAGAAAGAAGCACACGTCGTATATTAATGCATATATACAGAATCTAGAAAGATTGGTACTGATGAACTTATTTGCAGGGTAGAAATAAAGACAGAGTCATAGAGAAGAGATTTGTGGACCAGTGGGAAAAGAGAGCAGGCTATGAACTGAGAGAGTGGTGTTGAAATATATGCATTGCCACGTACATAGCTATTTGGAAACTGTTGTATAACACGGGGAGCTCAGCCTGATGCTCTGTGACAACCTAGAAGGGTGGATGGGGTGGCAGGTGGGAAGGAGGTTCAAGAGGGAGAGCACATGTGGAAGCCTGTGGCTGATTCCTGTTGATGTGCGGTGGAAACCAACACAACACTGGGAAGCAATTATCCTCCAAGTAATTTTTCTTTTTTTTAAATCCAGTGCCTGGATTGAACCCTGTGTCCACTCACTCAGGATTTCTGGGAGAGGGAACCAGGAATCAGTATTTTTCAGGTGTCCCAGCTGCTTCCAAAGTTTAGCCAAATCTAAGAACCAATAATTTAAATGATCACAAGCCAACCCAAACACCAAGGGTCTGTGTAGGGCACCCAAAAGGGAGAATGCCTTCCAAGCCCAGGGACAGAAAACCAGCAGAGTCTGGCTGGTGTTTTCTGGGTGGTATTAACACGTCTAAAGATAGAACGTGTTCAGCAGAGGGGCCTGTCTGTGTGGAGAAAGGAACTGGGACCCAGAGGGAAGGACGCGCCAAGGGGTGAGGCACGGGTGAGCCGACGGGAACATCCAGTCCTTGCTCTCTGGCAGGTTCGTCTCATAGAGGGAGTGAAAGCAGGAGCTTAAGAACATCTGACACCTTTGACATGACAGCCATGGCTCCAATATCCCTTCTCAGGCTGTGTCCTCCAACCGCAGTCTCATGACACTCACCTTCCTAGTTAGCTTCCTGCTGGGAGAGCGCGTGTTAGTCAAGGTGACACAAATGTCCACTCCGCTTAGATGTTCTTGTTTCTCACTGCAAATTAATCAGCTGTGACTTGGGTTCATCCAGCAGTCTCTCAAAGCTTTGACTGATGTGAATCTGTCTCCGAGATCCACTCCGCTGGTGAGTAAGTCTGCAAATCAATAGAACCAAAGCGACACCAGCTCAAAATTCCTGTGGCTCAGCCCAGAACTTAACTATATATATATATATATATATATATATATATTTATGTAGCTGCCTCAGGTCTTAGCTGTGGCACAAGGGATCTCCCATTACAGGGCATGAGCTTCTCTCTGGCTGTGGTTTGGGGGCTCCCAGCTCAAGGGCTTGGTGGTTGCAGTACACACACTGAGTTGCCCCTAAGGCCTGTGGGATCTTAGTTGTCCAACCAGGGACCAAACAACATTGGAAGGCAGATGCATAACTTCTAGACCCCTGGAGAAATCCCTAGAACTTTTTTCCCCTGATAATTCTCCATCGGGTAATCCTGGAAGACAGGGATCAATATCGTATTGTTCTATGGATCATCGATACCCAGCTCAATGCTGGAATAGTATAGTGAAACGTGAAAGTTTTAGTCACACAGTCATGTCTGACTCTTTGCAACCCCATGGTCTGTAGCCCACCAGGATTCCCATGGAATTCTTCAGGCAAGAATACTGGAATGGGAAGCCATTTCCTTGACCTGGGGAACTTCCCCACCCAGGGATCAAACCCAGGTCTCCTGCATTGCAGGCAAATTCTTTACCATCTGAGCCACCAGGGAACCCCGGGACATTATAGACAGGGTGATAGTCTAAATATTTGTACACATGACAGTGGCCCTGCCCTTTCCGCATCATATGAGTCTTGCTGTGGGAGCAGAGGCCCTGTAGTAGGTCCTCGGCCCTAAAGAATCCCAGGGTGCTTGGTCTTAGAGAAAGCAGGTACAGGGGCTTGGCATGTCTGGGGCAGAGGGAGACACTGGGAAGGTTCAGGGTAGTGACATTGTATTATTCAGTACGGAAGTATTTTGATAATTTTGAACACTGGTACATGCAGCCATACCAGTGCAGAATAGCTCAATATCAGCTTCGTTTGTAGATAACGAATACTTACTGATGAAATAAATGCCTCTCGCTACAGCATCCTTCTCAAGGTGTCTGGTGCTCCGTTATCTGGCCCCTCTGCACCCCAGCAAACGCTAAAGACTTCAGTTCCGAGCTTCCAGACATTGGGCCCATGCAGAGTGAGTAAGCTTGGTCTTAGTTTCAGCTCACCTAACTGAAGGAGCTGATTGGTCTGGTGACTGGGACACGAACGGGCAGAAGAGGAAGGAGTGCAAACTTTTCAAGGGATTCATAGTTCAAAGCACAGCCCTGCTCTTCTTTCATTTAAAGAGAAGTTATAGGGGACTTCCCTGCTGGTCCAGTGGTTGAGAATGCACCTGCCATTGCAGGGGACACGGGTTCAGTCCCTGTTCTGGGAAGATCCCATGTGTTGTAGGGCAACTAAGCCTACATGTTGCAACTCCTGAGGCCACTGCAATGAGAAGCCCGCAGACCACACCCAGAGAGCAGCCCCTGCTTGCCACGACTGAAGAAAGCTCAGAGAGCAACAAAGATGCAGGGTAGCCAAAAATAAATAAATAAATAAATAATGTTTTAAAAAGAAATTATAGGGACTTCCCTAGTGGTCCAGGGTAAAGACTCTGCCTTCCAATGCAAGGGTAAGAGTTTGATCCCTGGTCAGGAGCGAAATCCCACACACAAAAAACCCCAGAACATAAACAACAGAAGCAATGTTGTAACAAATTCAATAAGGACTTTAAAAATAATTCACATCAAAAAAATCTTATAAAAATAGGTTACAGAGATCATATCTTTTGCAGCTGTAGAACTCTCTGGCCAAACCCCGTGTGGGTCTTCGTGTGATATTCAAAGCTACACTCTAAAACAAAAGCAAAAAGAACCATTCGTCTAATATGTGTGGCCTGATCAGAGGCCCTGTAGTAGGTCCTCGGCCCTAAAGAATCCCAGGGTGCTTGGTCTTAGAGAAAGCAGGTACAGGGGCTTGGCATGTCTGGGGCAGAGGGAGACACTGGGAAGGTTCAGGGTAGTGACATTGTATTATTCAGTACGGAAGTATTTTGATAATTTTGAACACTGGTACATGCAGCCATACCAGTGCAGAGTAGCTCAATATCAGCTTCGTTTGTAGATAACGAATACTTACTGATGAAATAAATGCCTCTCGCTACAGCATCCTTCTCAAGGTGTCTGGTGCTCCGTTATCTGGCCCCTCTGCACCCCAGCAAACGCTAAAGACTTCAGTTCCGAGAGCTTCCAGACATTGGGCCCATGCAGAGTGAGTAAGCTTGGTCTTAGTTTCAGCTCACCTAACTGAAGGAGCTGATTGGTCTGGTGACTGGGACACGAACGGGCAGAAGAGGAAGGAGTGCAAACTTTTCAAGGGATTCATAGTTCAAAGCACAGCCCTGCTCTTCTTTCATTTAAAGAGAAGTTATAGGGGACTTCCCTGCTGGTCCAGTGGTTGAGAATGCACCTGCCATTGCAGGGGACACGGGTTCAGTCCCTGTTCTGGGAAGATCCCATGTGTTGTAGGGCAACTAAGCCTACATGTTGCAACTCCTGAGGCCACTGCAATGAGAAGCCCGCAGACCACACCCAGAGAGCAGCCCCTGCTTGCCACGACTGAAGAAAGCTCAGAGAGCAACAAAGATGCAGGGTAGCCAAAAATAAATAAATAAATAAATAATGTTTTAAAAAGAAATTATAGGGACTTCCCTAGTGGTCCAGGGTAAAGACTCTGCCTTCCAATGCAAGGGGTAAGAGTTTGATCCCTGGTCAGGGAGCGAAAATCCCACACACAAAAAACCCCAGAACATAAACAACAGAAGCAATGTTGTAACAAATTCGATAAAGACTTTAAAAATAATTCACATCAAAAAAATCTTATAAAAAAATAGGTTACAGAGATCATATCTTTTGCAGCTGTAGAACTCTCTGGCCAAACCCCCGTGTGGGTCTTCGTGTGATATTCGAAAGCTACACTCTAAAACAAAAGCAAAAAAGAACCATTCGTCTAATATGTGTGGCCTGATCAGAGGTGAGCAAGACTTCTGATCTCCTTGACAGTGGAATCTACTATGATTTCCTGACAAAGCGACTAAGAACTGCCTCTTCAGCGTTCTGCTCTTTTCTCCTACATTTGATCTTCCATGACAAGTGATGTCTGGGGGGCGTGTCACTGGGTGAGAACGCTGGAAACCACTTGTTTCCCATGTCATTCTTGCTTTGTCATCTTACGGTGACTAGTCCATTTCCCACCTCAGGGCATTTTCAAGGGACATGGGCAACCAATGAAAGAAACTAGAAAGATCTCATTTTTTTCTTTTTTAAATTGGAATATCGTTGATTTACAATGTTTTTATTTACTAATTTTTCGCCACAACCTGCAGCATGTGAGATCTCAGCTCTCTGATCAGGGGTTGAACCTGTTACCTTCTGCACTGGAAGGCAACGTCATAGCCGTTGGACTGCCAGGGAAATCCCTGAACTTGAGTTCCTTATAGTAAACTGTGTTGTTATTGTTAAATGTAAAAATATGTCCCTTCGTGGACATGGACACACTGCTATATTTAAAAGGGATAACCAACAAGGACCTACTATAGAGCATAGGGCCGCTCCGTGTTATGTGGCAGCCTGGATGGGAGGCAGTTTGGGGGAGAATGGATACCTGTATAGGTATGTCTGAGTCCCTTTGTTGTTCTGACACTATCCTAACATTGTTCATCAGCAATACCTCAATACAAAATAAAAAGTAAATAAATAAATAAATAAATGCGGCTTCCCTGGTGGTCCAGTGGGTGAAGAGTCTGCCTTGCAGTCCAAGGGGCACTGGTTCGATCCCAGGTCAGAGAAGATCCCACGTGCCACGGAGCAGCTGGACGTGTGTCCAATTAGGAGCCAGGGCTCTGGAGCGCATGTGCTCAGAGCCAGTGCTCTGTGACAAGAGAGGCCACTGCGATGGGAGGCCACACGGGCCAAAGAGTAAAGATGGATGAAAATGCATAAATAAAGACCAATAAAAGAAGCCAAAATGAAAAAAAGAAAATGTTAAAAATATTAATAAATAAATGTTTTTTAAAAAGAAAAAAAATATGCCCCTTCATAGTCCGTCTTTCTAGCCAAAGTTTTGGCTTTTCAGACCTTTTTCTCAGCTATCTTATTTTGCTTCTATTTCCCCAGCCCCCTAAATTTTAGTGAATTGGTCTACTGAGAAATCTAGCTTAGAGATGTATTTAGAGAAGTTGGGTATTCCTTCTAAAATAGCTCATACTCTCATTCATACACAAATTACTTCATAGCTAAGTGTCTATGGTTAGAAATGAGGGTTATTTGGTGCCCATTAATGATTTTAAAAAAAAGAGAGAGAGAGAGAGATGTCTACACAGACGGATGCCCATCAAATTATAGCAGGAAAATTTATCTAGAACAACTCTGAAGATGGACCCCAACAACAAGACATTTTATCCCCCAAGTTGCTAGTTTGGTGTTATCTCAGTTCTTGATGGAAAAAGGAACAGAAAAGCGTTTATTATCCAAAAGGAAACATCTACTCTCTTTCATAAGCCCCGAGTGAAACCAGCCCATGAACTTGGTGTTGCCAGCGTAGCCTCGTGCCAGCTGGTTCCATGGAAAGGAGCGAGAATGTTAATAAACACGCTAATGAAAGGAAGTTGCTGGATAGCAATTAACATATGCCATTAGTATCTGTCCCTTTGGCCAGACACTGCAGACACACTCAGACTGTACATACAAATGACCGTCTGCTGGGCCTGCGTGGGGAAGAGGAGAGGGGCCGGGGTGATGTCAGCGGCTTTAAATCACAGGCCACTCAGTGACAAAACCAGGGAAGGCTTTTGTGTTCTGGAACGATTGTGGAACTAAAACCATTTTTAATTTTAATAAATAGTTTTTTATTCTTTACTTTTCTTTCACTTCAAAACATGTTGTTTATATATATATGTATACATATGCATATATGTATTTATTTATTTAAAGAAAATACTGAGTTAGCTTTTTTTTTTTTTCCGTAAATCATTGAGAGCAACATTGCAATTTAGGGCTTTTTAGTTTTCAACCACAATTTCCTCATCTCTCCAAGAGAAGAGATTACAAGAGTCTCATGGGCATCCTGGTACTTGCATGTCTCAAGATTTACGTTATATCTTTCTGATTGACCTAAAATGACTTATAAATCATACCAACTCCTTCCAAATGCTGCCTCTCACAACACAGTGGAAAGCCAGAACTAAAAACAGAGTGGCCAGTCAGTTTCAATAGCCTTTTTCTTTTTTGCCGGTGGGAAAAAGAGACGTAGAAAGGCGAATCCATGTCCTTAAATCCCAGTTCTGAACTTCCCTTGTTATCCAGTGGTTAGAGCCCTGCACCTTCTACTGCAGGGAGCACGGGTTCAATCCCTGGTCAGAGAACTAAGATCCCACATGCCACAACTCAGCAAATAAATAATTTTTAAAAAGTATACACCTGATCTAGTGACCATTGGTCAAGATTGTTTCCCACTCTAGTCTGTACTACTTTGTTGCTCACTTTTTTCTCACTTTGACCATGACCCAAAGAGGCATTCAAAAGAGACCAAGCTACATTTGATCCTTCTTCATGGGCCACAATGTGCTGGGAGCAGAAGCATTTAGTGAGGAAGGGTGGGTACTAAATGTTTCAGAAATACCAGGAACAGTGAAGTTTGGTGCCACTTGGCAATGAGGTGTTAGGATGAGTTAAAACTAGAAAATATAGGAAGAACAAGGATCAGCAGAAAGAGAAAAGACTTTGAAATCAGAGAATATCCGGTGAAATATGAGTTGAGATAGACTGATGCCCCAAATCAGTAGGTAGGAGCCTCTGGAAGAGTTAAAGTTGAAAGTCAATAATTGTTCTAACAGATTTGTTTGAATGGCTGAATTTAAGGGTTTGTGATCATTAAAGTTGGCAGAACTATTTACAACAGCCAAGACACGATGCCACCTAAGACGAATGGACAAAGAAAATGTGGTACATGTATAAATGAAATATTACTCAGCCATAAAAAGGATGAGATAACACCATCTGCAGCAACATGGATGGACCTGGAGATTATCATCCTAAGTGAAGTAAATCAGACAAAGACAAATATATGATATCACTTATATGTGGAATCTAAAAATATGATGCAAATGAATTTATTTACAAAAGAGAAGTAGACTCATAGACATAGAAAATAGTCTTATGGCTACCAAAGGGGAAAAGGGGAAGAAATAAATTAGAAGTATGGGATTAAAATATACATGCACACGTGCTTGAAGTCACTTCATTTGTATCCAACTTTGTGTAATCCCATGGACTGTCGCCCACCAGCCTCCTCTGTCCATGGAATACTCCATGCAAGAATACTGGGGTGGCTTGTCATTTCATTCTCTAGGGGATAGTCCCAACCCGGGGAAGATCCTGCATTGGTGGCAGATTCTTTACTGCAAGGAAGCAGTCAAAAGTTAAAGGGTTTAAAATTCATTTATCCTATAAATTTGCGGGTTCGTGGTGTCCCACACAGTCTGGGTGGCAGGGACTCAAAGGTTCATAGCCTAAGAATATAAATGTCAATGCTTCAGAACATTGCAGGCCAGAGAAGAAAGCTCTGTTCACGGCTGTCCAGAATGCTCCAGGCACAGTCAACCCCCGGGCTCAGACTCCTGCACCAACTTTACACCAAACAAACAACAAACTTTTGCTTTGAGCAGAAACAATTTGGGAGTCAATAGATGTGTTTTAGGAGGAAAGATGAGTCAAGACAACTTTACCTAAACAACAGAAGACCAAAGAGTAACTTAAGGATATCTTTCAAAATTGTTTATGAATGCTTCTTCTGAAAAGCCTTGATTTGATATCCCTTCTTGAGGCTCAGGTGAATTGTGAATTGAACACACTGAAAACTGGCCAGAGTGGCCTGGATTCGACTTGGGCAGGAACGGTGGGTGGATGCCGGCTAAGGCAGACCCTCAGATCTTCTGAAAATATTTCTAACAGGAGAGAAAACTATTCACTCACAGTTTAGGAACAAAGCTGACCAGGCAGGGGAAGGCTCAGGTTCCTTCCTAGGATTACATTACTGTGGCGTTTCTAGTGACAAGCCCACACTCCCCGGCAGCAGGGACAGAGCCTAACAGATTCTAACGAATGGACAAAGAAAATGTGGTACATGTATAAATGAAATATTACTCAGCCATAAAAAGGATGAGATAACACCATCTGCAGCAACATGAATGGACCTGGAGATTATCATCCTAAGTGAAGTAAATCAGACAAAGACAAATATATGATATCACTTATATGTGGAATCTAAAAATATGATGCAAATGAATTTATTTACAAAAGAGAAGTAGACTCATAGACATAGAAAATAGTCTTATGGCTACCAAAGGGGAAAAGGGGAAGAAATAAATTAGAAGTATGGGATTAAAATATACATGCACACGTGCTTGAAGTCACTTCATTTGTATCCAACTTTGTGTAATCCCATGGACTGTCGCCCACCAGCCTCCTCTGTCCATGGAATACTCCATGCAAGAATACTGGGGTGGCTTGTCATTTCATTCTCTAGGGGATAGTCCCAACCCGGGGAAGATCCTGCATTGGTGGCAGATTCTTTACTGCAAGGAAGCAGTCAAAAGTTAAAGGGTTTAAAATTCATTTATCCTATAAATTTGCGGGTTCGTGGTGTCCCACACAGTCTGGGTGGCAGGGACTCAAAGGTTCATAGCCTAAGAATATAAATGTCAATGCTTCAGAACATTGCAGGCCAGAGAAGAAAGCTCTGTTCACGGCTGTCCAGAATGCTCCAGGCACAGTCAACCCCCGGGCTCAGACTCCTGCACCAACTTTACACCAAACAAACAACAAACTTTTGCTTTGAGCAGAAACAATTTGGGAGTCAATAGATGTGTTTTAGGAGGAAAGATGAGTCAAGACAACTTTACCTAAACAACAGAAGACCAAAGAGTAACTTAAGGATATCTTTCAAAATTGTTTATGAATGCTTCTTCTGAAAAGCCTTGATTTGATATCCCTTCTTGAGGCTCAGGTGAATTGTGAATTGAACACACTGAAAACTGGCCAGAGTGGCCTGGATTCGACTTGGGCAGGAACGGTGGGTGGATGCCGGCTAAGGCAGACCCTCAGATCTTCTGAAAATATTTCTAACAGGAGAGAAAACTATTCACTCACAGTTTAGGAACAAAGCTGACCAGGCAGGGGAAGGCTCAGGTTCCTTCCTAGGATTACATTACTGTGGCGTTTCTAGTGACAAGCCCACACTCCCCGGCAGCAGGGACAGAGCCTAACAGATTCTAAGAGATCCTAACCCAGGACCATGGCTTCAGCTCTCAGTGTGGGCCTCTGACCCTTCTGCTCTCCAGGGTTCTAAGTCCTCTGTGTGTTTACCACAATCCTGACACACTGCTCCCCGGGGAACTTCCTATCTTTTAATGATTTGTTTCTGTTTCTGGTTTTAATGGCAAACATAAGTGCACTTATTATAACAAATGGAACTGACGCAGAAATATAAAGAATCAGGCTTCCCTGGTGGTCCAGTGGGTAAAGAGTCCACCTTGCAGTGCCAGGTGCACTGGTTCGATCCCTGGTCTGGAAAGATGCCACGTGCCGCAGAGCAGCTGGACGTGTGTCCAATTAGGAGCCAGGGCTCTGGAGCACATGTGCTCAGAGCCAGTGCTCTGCAACAATAAAGGCCACTGCAATTGGAGGACCACACAGGTCAAAGAATAAAAGTCGAAAAGTAAATATAAATTAAAGAGAGGAATGGTGGGGGAAAAAAAAAGAATCAGAGTGAATGCTATTCCTCACTTCCCCATCCCCCCACCCTTCATCCGTCCCCTCCAGTTCCTTTCCTTAGAGGTGACTGCTGGTAAGCATTTAATATACACATGCTTAGGCTTCCCTGGTGGTGGTCCAGTGGATAAGAATCTGTCTGCCAATACGGGAGATGCCAGTTCGAGCCCTGGTCTGGGAAGATTTCACATACAACTAAGCCCATTCGCCACTACTACTGGAGTCCGTCGCTCTGGAGCCTGTGCTCCACAAGAGAAGCCACCACTATGAGAAGCCCGAGACCTGCAGCGAAGAGTAGCCCCTGCTCACCACGACTAGAGAAAAGCCCGTGAAGCAACCAAGATCTAGCACAGCCAAAACCAAATAATTGTCAAAAATATAAAAATGGGGCTTCCCTGGTGGTCCAGTGGGTAAAGAGTCTGCCTTGCAGTGCAAGGGACACTGGCTGCATCCCTGGCCCAGGAAGATGCCACGTGCCTGGAACGGCTGGACCGGTGTGTCCAATTACCAGCCACGCTCTGGAGCACATGTGTCCAGAGCCGGTGCTCTGCAAGAAGAGAGGCCACTGTGATGGGAGGCCACACTGACCAAAGAATAAAGATGGATGAAAATAAATAAATAAAAAACCGATAAAAGAGGCCAAAATTATATATATATTTATATATATATAATTTATATATATACAATACAGACTTTACCTACAATTTCAGTTTGAGATAGTTATCTGACAGAAATAAAAACAAAATATATGAAAAATATACATATTCTTTCAAGAAAAGAAAACCACATTGTGTATACATGTGTGTCTCTGTGTATACCCAATTTATATTTTTAACTTACATCTATATGCACATATACAGAAAATTTTTTCCAACATAAATTATATCACACCATATGTTTTGTTTTGTAATTTGCCCTTTTCACTAAACCACATATTTTACAGCTTTTCTCATGATGGTACCATGTGTTACAAGGTATGGATATCCTCCAATTTATCTAATGAGTACCCAGTTGGTGAACATTTAGGTTGTTTCCAATTCCTTACTTTTATAAAGAACATTCAATTAGCATTAGGTAACTTTCTTTTTAAAATAATATTTTCTTTGTTTATTGCTGCGTCAAGTCCTAAGTGCTGTTCTAAGGTTTCTCTCCAGTTGTGGTACCTGGGCTGGAGAGCACGGGAGATCCATAGTTGTGGCTCACGGGGTTACTTGCCCCAGGCATGTGGGATCTTAGTTTTCCGACCCGAGGCTACTCTTCCTTGTGTTTCAGTGGGTGGGCTTCTCACTGTGGTGGCTTCTCTTGTCATGGAGCCCAGGCTCTAGACGTGCGGGCTCAGGAGTTGTGGCTCACAGGCTTCGTGGCCCTGAGGCAAGAGGGCTCTTCCTGGACCAGGGATGGAATTCATGTCCCCTGCATTGGCAGGCAGATTCTTAACCCCTGGACCACCAGGGAAATCCCCAAGGTGAGGACTAAGCGTGACGTGGGCACAGAGCTCTCCGTGCCGTGTCTGGTGAGGTGGATGCTCAGCAGAAGTGAGAAAAGGCAGGGTTTCTCCGTGGTCTTCCACTCCTATGCCTCTGACGTAGGGTCTGACCCCCTTCTCTGCACGCTGCTGGTTCCAGGTCCCTCTCCCACATGTCCTCTTGCCACCTTGCATGCTTCTGGCGGACCACATGAAAAATATTGGTGAACAATACTTACAGGAGGAAGAGAAGTGGTTTTTACCAGGAAAGAAAATCAAGTTGTACATCTCTTTTCATTTTCACTCAAAATGAGTCTAACCATGCCTTTGCTGCCACATCCTCTTTTTTGAGGTTGTATCAAACTCTCAGTTTATAGGAAAGTTATGGTGTTTTCTGTAAGAAATAAGATGAAATATTCAGTTCCTCAGAAGTAATTGAAACCAAAGAATATACAATGGGCAATGGTTCCCAGAGTCACTTGGTTACCACCGTGGAGCTTTTGTAGCAGGTTCTAGAAAATTTACTCATCTTCAGCGCTAGCAAATAGCACATGGAATGTAATTTAGGTGTTGGGATTGATCTGAGGGTTTCATACAGAGGAATACTTTCATGGTTCTCATCTTTTTTTTTTAACATTTATTTTTTATTTATTTATCTTTTAGGGAGTGGGGTGGGGAGAAAGGGAACAGGTGGGCCACTTCTATTGGTCTTTCATTTCTCTATTTTCATCCATTTTTGTTCTTTGGCTCCTGTGGGCCTCCCATCACGGTGGCCTCTGTTGTCGCAGAGCACCGGCTCTGGGCGCATGCGCCCCAGAGCTCCGGCTTGGTAATTGGACACATCAATCCAGCCGCTCCGCGGCACGTGGGATCTTCCCAGACCAGGGATCGAACCGGCGCCCCTTGCACTGCAAGGCGGTGTCCTTACCCACTGGACCACCAGGGGAAGCCCGGTTCTCATCTTTTAAGAAGGCTTTTTCCTTTTGTATAATTTTAGTCTGACAAAAAGTTGCCAAAAGTCCATCCAGTGAGTTCTCATATAAACTTCAATTAGCCTCCTCTAGTATTAACTCTTTACATAACCAGGATATGAGTAATCATGTTGCATAAATGTTGATATAATTCTGTTAACTAAGCTGTAGACTTTATTCCCTAGTGACTCAGATGGCAAAGCATCTGCCTGCCATGCAGGAGACCCGGGTTTAATCCCTGGGTCAGGAAGATCCCCTGGAGAAGGGAATGGCTGCCCACTCCTGGGAAACCCAGTGGACAGAGTTCATCGGGTTGCAAAGAGTCAGACGAGACTGAGCAACCAACACACGGACTTGAATCAGATTTCCCCAATTTTTCCATTTGCATCCTTTTTCTCGCCCAGGATGCCACGTCACATTCAGTTGTCATGGCTCCTTAGTCTCTTCCAATCTGTTACAATGCCTTGGCGTTTCCTTATCCTTTGTGATTGTAGCAGTGTTGAAATATACTAGTCAAGTGTGTTATACAATGTCCTTCAATTTGGGTTTTTCTGATGTTGTCTCCTGCGTAGCTCAAGGTTGTGAATTTTGGGGAAGAACACACCATGAGAGGCGCCCTTCTCATTGCATCATGTCAGGGAGTGGGTATGACTGGTATGTCTCAGTTCCCAGTGATGCTGCCCCTTATCTTTTGTCTGCCGGCATTCTTCATTCTCTGTGTCTCCTAACCCCGTCACTCACTAGTGTTAGCCTCCGTAAGGGGCCTGTGCCGGCTGCAGTTATTTCTGTGATGGTCATGTGACTCTATCTGAAGCAGCTTCAACCAGAAAAGTGAAAATCTAAAACTCACAGAATGGTTCTTTTAAGACTTACACATGATAAATAAGTTTTTTGAACTTTAAATTTTGCATTGGGGTGCGCATGCGCTCCAGAGCTCCGGCTTGGTAATTGGACACATCAATCCAGCCGCTCCGCGGCACGTGGGATCTTCCCAGACCAGGGATCGAACCGGCGCCCCTTGCACTGCAAGGCGGTGTCCTTACCCACTGGACCACCAGGGGAAGCCTGGTTCTCATCTTTTAAGAAGGCTTTTTCCTTTTGTATAATTTTAGTCTGACAAAAAGTTGCCAAAAGTCCATCCAGTGAGTTCTCATATAAACTTCAATTAGCCTCCTCTAGTATTAACTCTTTACATAACCAGGATATGAGTAATCATGTTGCATAAATGTTGATATAATTCTGTTAACTAAGCTGTAGACTTTATTCCCTAGTGACTCAGATGGCAAAGCATCTGCCTGCCATGCAGGAGACCCGGGTTTAATCCCTGGGTCAGGAAGATCCCCTGGAGAAGGGAATGGCTGCCCACTCCTGGGAAACCCAGTGGACAGAGTTCATCGGGTTGCAAAGAGTCAGACGAGACTGAGCAACCAACACACGGACTTGAATCAGATTTCCCCAATTTTTCCATTTGCATCCTTTTTCTCGCCCAGGATGCCACGTCACATTCAGTTGTCATGGCTCCTTAGTCTCTTCCAATCTGTTACAATGCCTTGGCGTTTCCTTATCCTTTGTGACTGTAGCAGTGTTGAAATATACTAGTCAAGTGTGTTATACAATGTCCTTCAATTTGGGTTTTTCTGATGTTGTCTCCTGCGTAGCTCAAGGTTGTGAATTTTGGGGAAGAACACACCATGAGAGGCGCCCTTCTCATTGCATCATGTCAGGGAGTGGGTATGACTGGTATGTCTCAGTTCCCAGTGATGCTGCCCCTTATCTTTTGTCTGCCGGCATTCTTCATTCTCTGTGTCTCCTAACCCCGTCACTCACTAGTGTTAGCCTCCGTAAGGGGCCTGTGCCGGCTGCAGTTATTTCTGTGATGGTCATGTGACTCTATCTGAAGCAGCTTCAACCAGAAAAGTGAAAATCTAAAACTCACAGAATGGTTCTTTTAAGACTTACACATGATAAATAAGTTTTTTGAACTTTAAATTTTGCATTGGGGTGTAACTGATTAACAACGTTTTGATAGTTTTAGGTGAACAGCAAAAGGACTCATAGACATGCATCCATTCTCCCCCAAACTCCAGTCCCATCCAGGCTGCCACACAGCATTGAGCAGAGTTCCATGTGCTCTGCAGTGAGTCCTGGTTGGTCGTCCCTTTTAAATCTAGCAGTGTGCGCATGACCTGCCCAAACTCTGTCCCTATCCCTTCACTCCAGCAACCACAAGTTTGTTTTCTAAGTCTGTGAGTCTCTCTCTGATAATTTTTAACAAATAAAATTGGCCTCGAACTATAAAATCTATAAACAAATGAAAAGGAAACATTAGTTTAACAACAAAAATTAAACCGCGATGGGAGGCCCACACGGGCCAAAGAACAAAGATGGATGAAAATAGATAAATGAAAGACCAATAGAAGTGGCCCACTCGCTCCTCTCCCTCCCCACCCCCCTCCAAAATAAATAAATAAATAAACAAAAACTTTAAAAAAAAAGGTAAAATATAATATGGTACTAATATCTCGCTGGAGTTTCTGAGTCAGTTTTACAAACAAAACTTACAGATTCCTGGGCAGAAAAAGACTTTGAATTTAGAAATTTAAATTCTTCTGGAAGAAAAAGTTGTCCTTTCTCTTTCATTTATTCATTGACAATGCTCTTAACTCATAGATATTTATTTTATTTTTTTTTTAAAGATTTATTTATTTATTTATTTTGGGCGGGGGTCAGGTTGGGGAGGGAGGGAAGCGGGCAGGCCAGTCCTATTGGTCTGAATGAATTCTTCATTTCTAATGAATTCTAATGAATTCTTCATTTCTCTGTTTTCATCCGTCTTTGTTCCTTGGCTCCTGTGGGCCTCCCATCGCGGTGGCGTCTGTTGTCGCAGAGCGCCGGCTCTGGGCGCATGCGCTCCAGAGCTCCGGCTCGGTGATTGGACACATCGGTCCAGCTGCTCCACGGCATGTGGGATCTGCCCAGGCCAGGGATCGAACCAGCGCCCCATGCACTGCAAGGCGGTGTCCTTATCCACTGGACCACCAGGGGAAGCCCAGATATTTATTTTATTCTTTGCATTGTAATCCTCTATTACTCATATCTGTTTTGTTGTTCAAATTGTTCCGACTTTGGTCACTGGAAGCTCTTTCCAGGTTTCCACAAGCCCTCCAACCCTGGTGTTTGAGCACTTTCTTATTTTATAGCACCATGAGATGCTTCGGGCTCATTTTGTATCTTCTCAACTGACTCTCTAAGGACCTCATGCCTTTCCTTGGAGGATGGTATTTAGAAATCAGGGTCTGGGGGGCACCCTTCTCCTTTCTACCATGGTGCCACTCTTTCTAGGCCTTCCTGAAGAGACCTAGGAAATAACGTGTATTAACCCCCCTACACACACACACATGCACATACCTATATTTCCTTTTTGGTACTTCTTACTGCTTTGGGTCGTCATTGCTGTGCACCAACTTTCTCTAGTGACGGCAACTGGAGGCTACTTTCTAGTTGTCATCAGCCAGCTTCTCATTGCGGTGGCTTCTCTTGTAGAACTCAAGCTCTAGGGCACTCAGGCTCAGTAGTTGTGGTGCGCAGGCTTAGTTACCCTGAGACATGTGGCATCTTCCCTGACCAGGGGTCAAGCCCACGTGCCCTGCACTGGCAGGTGAATTCTTAACCACTAGATGGTATTTGCTTCCATGTGGATCTAACACAGCAGTTCTCAACCTCGGGCAACTATGCCACGCCCCCAGGGATATTTGACAATGCCTGAAGGCAGTTGGGGTGTCACAGCTCCAGGGGAGGGTGCTGCTGGGACCCATGGGGTAAAAGGTAGGGATGCTGTTAAACATCCTACAATGTCCAGTACAGGTTTCCAAGGCAAAGGATCAGACAGCTTGTCAGTCATGACAAAGTTGAGAAGCTCTGATCTATCTAAATATATATTAAAAACACACCAACACACATAGATTCACACTTCTATCTCTGATTTAACCCAACACCACTGGGTTTTTTCTAGCATTCCTCCTCTGGGTATTTTTAACTTCTCGAACAGGGTGAAAGCTGTCTCTCATTATCTACAATATATTTACTTATTTGTTCAACTCCAGTATACAGGTTAAATAGCTTCAGAATTTCTAAACTCTATGCTATGAGAGAGAAATGTACTCTCTAAAGGAGAGTGTAATTTTGTGTGCAATTTCTTTTTGTCTTTAGCCTTCCAGGATCCACTCAAAACACCATTTGCCAATATTACTTAGATTGCCTCCTTTCTCCCCATGCCCCTTGGTGTGTGTAACACTATTAGATTCATTGGTCACAGTCTGCATTCCATTTTAGGCCTCTGACAATCTGGTTGATTTTTTTTAGCTTGCATACAGTAAAATCCATTCTTTAGACTGTAGACTTCTATGGATTTTGACAAACGCGGAGTCATGTAACTGCTGCCATAGTAACATACAGGCTGGTTCCATCGTCTCCCCTCAACCCTCCCCAATCTTTCTCCTGTCATTCGTCACCCCTTTGGTCAGTCCCTCTTCTATCCCCAACCCCTAGCAACTGCCCTTATAAATTTGCCATCTTAAGAAGCTGCATATGGGACTTCACTGGTGGTCCAGTGGTTAGGACTTCAATTTCCAATGCAGGGGGTGTGGGTTTGATCCCTGGTTGAGGAACCGAGATCCCACATGCCTCTCGGCTAAAGCCCGGAACATAAACAACAGAAGCAATATTACGACAAATAAGACTTTAAAAACGGTAGTTGAGTCACTAAGTCGTGTCCTTCCCTTGTAACCACATAGACTGTAGCCCACCAGGCTCCTCTGTCCATGGGATTCTCCAGGCAAGAATACAGGAGTGGGTTACCATTTCCAACTCCAGGGGATCTTCCTGACCCAGGGATAGAACTCGGGTCTCCTGTATGCAGGCAGATTCTATACTGCCTGAGCTACTTTAAAAAAGGTCCACATCAAAAAAGAAAAAGTCCTATAAATGGAATCACACACTGTGTAGCCTTTGGTTCTTTCACTAAGCCAAAGGTGACTGAGAGAGCAGCACTGACACATACACACTACCGTGTGCACTGTAGCTAGCGGGAAACCGCTGTATAGCACAGGAAGCTCGGCTAGGGGCTTGTGACGATGCAGATATGGCGGAACGGAAGCATGGGGGACAGGCTCCAGGGGGCATGTGGCCGATTCATTTCGTTGCACAGTGGAAACTAACATAAAATTGTAAAGCAATTCTATTCTAGTAAAAAGATCCATCTGTGTTCTTGTACGAATCACTAGTTTGTTCCTTTCTTCTGCTGAGTAGTATTCCAGTTCATTTACCTATTCCCTAGTTAAAGAACATCAGTCAGATGTTTCACTTAGGAAAATTATGAGTAAGGCTGCTGTTAAATATCCATGTATAGGTTTTATGGAAGCATTAAGTTTTTAGTCATGAGCAAATATCTAGGAGTGGGGTTGCTGGGTTGCACAGCAAATATATGTTTAACTTTATAAGAAATAAGAAATTGACAGACTGCCTTGCAAAGTGTCCGCACCATTGTGCGTCTCTACCAGTGAAGTATGAGAGCTCATCTTTATGAGCACTTGGTGCTTTCAGTTTTTCCTTTTTCTTTTCAAAACTGATCTAAAAGTGTGTGGTAATTCTCACTGTGGTATAAATTTGTCCATCTCTAGTGACTAATGATGTGGAGCATATTTCAAAAAATGTGCTTGCTTTCAGGCTTCCCTGGTGGCTCAGTGGTAAAGAATCTGCCTGCGATGCAGGCGGTTTGGGTTTGATCCCTGGGTTGGAAAGACCCCCTAGAGGAAGGTTTAGCCACCCACTCCAGTGTTCTTGCCTGGAGCATCCCATGGACAGAGGAGCCTGGCAGGCTGCAGTCCATGGGGTCATAGAGCTGAACACGCCTGAAGCAATGGAGCACACGCACATACGAATGATTATTTGCCACCTCAATGTCTTTTTGATGAAATGTCTACTTGGATCTTTTGTCTATTTGCTCATCATCTTATGGACCTAAAGCTCTCCCTCCCACTCCCGTGTCTCTTCATGCCCACCTACAGGGACTGCCTTCACGCTACCCTTCCCCAACTATAATCACAGATTCTTTTAGGTATCCCCACCCCTCAGCCAAGATGGTTTGGTGGATTTTACTCTCTGCAGTATATATTATGCAAGCATTTTAAATTTATAATTGTTAAATCATACTTTCATATTGATCTGCTTTTCCAAACCACCACCCTAAGATTCTGACATGACTCCCTTGGGGAGATGGCTCCAGCATCTGTCTCCCAGTGACCGGGGCCATTAGTGTTGCAAGACACTTACAGACACTGGACGTGCTCTTCAGCAACGTGAAGCATACAACATAGGCTGCTGGAAGGGTTTCACTGTCGGTTCCACAGCTAGAACAGGTGATAGCTGTGTGAGTATGTTTCAGATGAAGGGAATGATTTCGTTCCTGACTTATAAAAGTACGTGGGGACTTCCCTGGTGGTCCAGCGCCTAAGACTCCATGCTCATGATGCAGGTAGACTGGGTTCGATCCCTGGTCAGGGAACTAGATGCTGCCTGCTGCAACTCAGGATCCCACACGCTACCATAAAGATCGAAGACCCATCATGCCAAAACTAAGACTTGGCACAGTCAAATAACTCAATCACTTTTTTTGAAACACATTTGGATCAACCTCACACTCTAGAGTGAAATATCATGAATTCTAATTAAAATGTAATGAGAGAGGGGAGGAAAGGCTCCCATGTGCCAGAGACTTTATATTCATTCATTCATTTAATCTTCACAGTTCTGAGGGGCCATTTACCCCCATTTGACAGATGAGAAGACTGAAAGGAAATTTCAGTAAGGCCAGGGCTCGGACTCCAGAACTTTCACGTCTTCCATCATTTAATTTTACTGCCTAAGGGATCTAATATTAGAGATAGTATTTTAAGGAGGTGGCAGTTTGAAGAGTCACAGAGATCCTGAGAGGTGGGAGCTGGCTGTGTCCGGGACAGAACTTATTTCTGGCTTTTACTCATTTGCTTTTGAATTTGAGGATGCAATTATTACTTTAATTACTAATTATTATTATTATTTAATTACTAATAATTTAAGCATTATTTTGTTTTAGTTTGCCTCTCTTTAACAGTGGTCTCCAAACTTTATATTGCATATCCTATCATTAAAAAAAAGATATTATGGCATGCTTACTTACAAAGTGTTTATGTTTATAAAATTATATACATATAAAATATATATATATACTTTAAACATATAAAGTATACCTTATATACTATGTAGATGTTTAAAGAACATTTACTAAAATAGAAATTTCAAAAAGATGAGATAGAGATAAAATAACTACAACTCTGCTCTCACTGGTATTTTTAGTTGGGACCATGTGATGCATTAGATTGTTCTGATGTGTACCTCATGGGACAGATGAATAATAGAGGTGTCTGTTCTACCATATTTTTTCTGTTTACTTACGTTTGCATTTTTTATTAGCTTTACTTTCTGACTCCATTAGGGAAATAATGTTATGCCATTAGCCTATTTATCTCAGGGTTAGTTTTTCAAAACTAACTTAGAAAACCTGTAAATCCATTCAAACTGCCACACAGAAATGGCAGTCTCCTGTACCAAACGCACATACAAGGTGGGGATGCTATTAACACCTCCAAATCATGGAACTCCCCTGGCTTCTCTCCTCCATCATCCAGAACACCTGACCTCCTGACCAGCAAGCTGAAAAAGGAGACCCACGTCAACCCATTTATTAAGTACTGGACCAGAAACTTTCTATTTTGTTTTAGATAAAAATAAGTCTAGGTTGGAATCTTTTCTTACTCTGCTCGAAAACCTTGTCTTGCACAAATACTTCATTTTAGGGACCACTGATCTATAAAATGAGGACATGTTTCCTCCAAATAGAGGACACCTAGGAGTCAGTGGTACGAGTTCCATTGGACGATGCTGAATTACTCAGTAAAAAGGCCAAAATGCCTTTAAGAAAAATACCGCGTCTCTAAACTAATGTTGCTGCAGCAATTGAGGAAATCTAAGAGGCAGGAGGATGATGACCAGAACTGGGGCCGACATTAAATGTGAGCTTCCTGCACTTCTGCAGAAGGCCCGTTTCCTGCTGTGCCTTTGACACTGTGGGCGGTCCTAGGAGGCAGGAGGAAGCCACATTCATGAAACTTCCACGGGTCAAGAACTCAGATGAGTCCAAGAGCCATTCAGAGTTTTCTCTGAATTCCCTTTCCTATCTCAGAATATCTAAGCCTTTAACAAAAAATCAATTTGGTCAAGAACAAGCCAGATATAGGTCCCCATGTGGAGGACAGCCCCGGGCTTGTGCAGATGAGATCATGGAAGGCTGGCTTATAGGAGCAGCCCCGTGGAGAGCCGGGCTGAGTTCTAGCCTCAATCCAAGGGTTTGGGATGGAAGTGAGTCAACTTCAGGAATGCAGAAATCTACCTGTAGCAATAAGTCTGCTACTCATTTTTTGGATTGTTTTTCTGATGTGTACTTGGGACAGATGAATAATAGAGGTGTCTGTTCTACCATATTTTTTCTGTTTACTTACGTTTGCATTTTTTATTAGCTTTACTTTCTGACTCCATTAGGGAAATAATGTTATGCCATTAGCCTATTTATCTCAGGGTTAGTTTTTCAAAACTAACTTAGAAAACCTGTAAATCCATTCAAACTGCCACACAGAAATGGCAGTCTCCTGTACCAAACGCACATACAAGGTGGGGATGCTATTAACACCTCCAAATCATGGAACTCCCCTGGCTTCTCTCCTCCATCATCCAGAACACCTGACCTCCTGACCAGCAAGCTGAAAAAGGAGACCCACGTCAACCCATTTATTAAGTACTGGACCAGAAACTTTCTATTTTGTTTTAGATAAAAATAAGTCTAGGTTGGAATCTTTTCTTACTCTGCTCGAAAACCTTGTCTTGCACAAATACTTCATTTTAGGGACCACTGATCTATAAAATGAGGACATGTTTCCTCCAAATAGAGGACACCTAGGAGTCAGTGGTACGAGTTCCATTGGACGATGCTGAATTACTCAGTAAAAAGGCCAAAATGCCTTTAAGAAAAATACCGCGTCTCTAAACTAATGTTGCTGCAGCAATTGAGGAAATCTAAGAGGCAGGAGGATGATGACCAGAACTGGGGCCGACATTAAATGTGAGCTTCCTGCACTTCTGCAGAAGGCCCGTTTCCTGCTGTGCCTTTGACACTGTGGGCGGTCCTAGGAGGCAGGAGGAAGCCACATTCATGAAACTTCCACGGGTCAAGAACTCAGATGAGTCCAAGAGCCATTCAGAGTTTTCTCTGAATTCCCTTTCCTATCTCAGAATATCTAAGCCTTTAACAAAAAATCAATTTGGTCAAGAACAAGCCAGATATAGGTCCCCATGTGGAGGACAGCCCCGGGCTTGTGCAGATGAGATCATGGAAGGCTGGCTTATAGGAGCAGCCCCGTGGAGAGCCCGGGCTGAGTTCTAGCCTCAATCCAAGGGTTTGGGATGGAAGTGAGTCAACTTCAGGAATGCAGAAATCTACCTGTAGCTCCAAATTAGTCATCACAACAAAGAGCGGTAGAGCCGTGGCTTCCATTCGACTTCCTTTTCAGCAGCAACAAAGTGACTGATGGAGCCAGGGGTCTGGAGAAGGAGCATGACTGGGGAGCCCTGAGGCCAGGCAAACCTCCAACACTGAAGCAAACTGATGTATGGCTTTACTGGGAGCCTCTCCCAGCTTAAAAAAAAAAAAAAAAAAAAAGTCTTTCAATAGGAGAAATAAAAGAAATATACAATGAAAGGACCTGCAATTTGAAGTCCTCCAAGAAATCCACAATTCAATGGTGAGAATATAATTTAAATGGCCTGGAGGAAAAGACATTTTCAGCTTCTAAAGTAGAGTTCGTGTCCACTAGGACTTCTACAGCTGAGATGAGTCTGTTAGCAAAATAATACATATATTCTACTAAAGAAATTCTTTTAAAAAAGTACTTACTAAGGAAGTAGCATGAAAACCTATTCTATCATATATGAGAAAAACAGCTATTGTCATTACACTGTGAGAAAAGGGGATCCTGCAGGGGTGCTGTGCGATGGCCTGGAGGGGTGGGATGGGGGGGATGTGCATATGACTAATCTGGGATCATACATATCTGTAAAAAACAAAACTCGGTAAAAGTAAAAAGTAAAATAAAAATTAAAAAAAAAAAGTACTTACTATTTGGAATGAGAAATTCTTGTCCACTGTTTCATTTAAATTCACAATTTGCAGCAGAGCCTAATAAAAGTCTCCCTCCTGAGCAACCCATCCTCCCAGCCACATAATTCCTCTCCAATTCAGAGAGATGCTGAGATAGGCCATCTTTTGTTGTTGTTGTTCAGTCGCTAAGTCGTGTCTGACTCTTTGCGACCCCATGGACTGCAGAGCAGCAGGCTTCCCTGTCTTTCACCATCCCCTGGAATTTGCTCAAACTCATGTCCTTTGAGTCAGTGACGCTATCTAACCATCTCATCCTCTGTCACCCCCTTTCATCTTTATTGGCTAACAAATAGGTGACTTACGGATGAGTTGATCTGGCTTACAGGTACAGGCAGTAATCCAAGAACAAATCCTAGTAGAAAGGAAACATTGTTAATGAAGCATTTGTGTGTGTGTGTTTAAAATTTTATTTATTTACCTATTTATTTATTTATTTTTGGCTATTCTGGGTTTTCACTGCTGCCACAGGCTCTTCTCTAGTTGCAGGGAGTGGGGGCTACTCTGTAGTTGAGGTGAGCAGGCTTTTTGTTGCAGTGACTAATGAAGTGTTTTTTTAAAGAGTTATTTCGTGTATGCACAATCTAACAACATCAATAGCATTATCCCCTCACACGAAGCACAAGGGAAAAGCATAGAGGTTATCTGTACTCAGGGGGGAAACATTTTGGCAGAATGGAAAGAGATAACATAATTTATCTTCCTTTGATTTTTGACTGACTGTCTGGAGGCTTCTGACATTGAGGATCTTCATGGACTTGAGTTGGAGTTTGGCATGTGATTTGACCTGAATTGCCCAGGCACAGCTTGCCCTATTTTTTTATGAAATTGAAAGGGTTTTACCTCGATTTGAGACTTAACCCCAGGGCCCAGATCTGGTCAAACCCTGCTTGGGACTTGAACCCACATGGCTGGAGCTTGAATTCCAGCCAAAACCCTGTTTGGGACTTGAACCCATGTGACTGGGGCTTGAACTTAGCCAAAACCAGTTTGGGACTCGAACCCACATGGCTAAGGCTTAACCCCAGCCAAAACCCTGCTTTGACTTGAATCCACGTAGTCAGAACTCAATCCCGGCCAAAACCCTCTCTGGGACTCGAAACCACACGGCCGAGACCTAATCCAGCACTCACCCAACATCTGGACCCACTGAGGCTCAGGTTCCTCGTGCCTCAACGCAGAAGGAATTCAGCAAGAGGCAGAGTGATCGGCAAGAAGAGGATTTATTAGGATAGGGTTCTTGTAAGAAGGGCGGACGGGCGGGCGGGCGGGCGGGAAAGCTCTGCTCTGCTCTGCTCTCTCAATTTAGTGGGCAGCCATATATATAGGATGGTAGAAGACCACCCCCCTCAAGTAGGCGCAGATGCAGGACACACATCATTGGTTGCTTCCTCGCCAGCTCCTCCTTCATCAGCTGTTTACACCCAGTCGAGCCTGCTTTACTGAACAAGGAGCAGCTGTCCTGAGTTATCATCAACTCACTGGCCTCCCAGCCTTCCTCAGGAGTCTCTTTTCTACCTACCATCCCTTACTAGGACTCTACATCCACCTACCTATTCTACTCTGTCCCTATCAAAATCACATGTGACAAGAAGGGCTTTTCTTGGCTCTAGAATGTTCCAGACCATCAGATGTAAAGTCTAGTCATTTCTCATTAAATTGTCCTTTCTTTTGATATACTTCTAGCTTCTTCCAGCCATCAGCCTCTGCTTTATAGAAGAAAGTCTTCACATCCCAACCATCGGTCTGGTACCAGATCCCAGGACCCCAAAGGGTGTCAATTGAGCAGTTCCAATGCCTGAGTGATTTCTGTACTCAGGAAACATTTTGGCAGAATGGAAAGAGATAACATAATTTATCTTCCTTTGATTTGACTGACTGTCTGAGGCTTCTGACATTGAGGATCTTCATGGACTTGAGTTGGAGTTTGGCATGTGATTTGACCTGAATTGCCCAGGCACAGCTTGCCCTATTTTTTTATGAAATTGAAAGGGTTTTACCTCGATTTGAGACTTAACCCCAGGGCCCAGATCTGGTCAAACCCTGCTTGGGACTTGAACCCACATGGCTGGAGCTTGAATTCCAGCCAAAACCCTGTTTGGGACTTGAACCCATGTGACTGGGGCTTGAACTTAGCCAAAACCAGTTTGGGACTCGAACCCACATGGCTAAGGCTTAACCCCAGCCAAAACCCTGCTTTGACTTGAATCCACGTAGTCAGAACTCAATCCCGGCCAAAACCCTCTCTGGGACTCGAAACCACACGGCCGAGACCTAATCCAGCACTCACCCAACATCTGGACCCACTGAGGCTCAGGTTCCTCGTGCCTCAACGCAGAAGGAATTCAGCAAGAGGCAGAGTGATCGGCAAGAAGAGGATTTATTAGGATAGGGTTCTTGTAAGAAGGGCGGGCGGGCGGGCGGGCGGGCGGGAAAGCTCTGCTCTGCTCTGCTCTCTCAATTTAGTGGGCAGCCATATATATAGGATGGTAGAAGACCACCCCCCTCAAGTAGGCGCAGATGCAGGACACACATCATTGGTTGCTTCCTCGCCAGCTCCTCCTTCATCAGCTGTTTACACCCAGTCGAGCCTGCTTTACTGAACAAGGAGCAGCTGTCCTGAGTTATCATCAACTCACTGGCCTCCCAGCCTTCCTCAGGAGTCTCTTTTCTACCTACCATCCCTTACTAGGACTCTACATCCACCTACCTATTCTACTCTGTCCCTATCAAAATCACATGTGACAAGAAGGGCTTTTCTTGGCTCTAGAATGTTCCAGACCATCAGATGTAAAGTCTAGTCATTTCTCATTAAATTGTCCTTTCTTTTGATATACTTCTAGCTTCTTCCAGCCATCAGCCTCTGCTTTATAGAAGAAAGTCTTCACATCCCAACCATCGGTCTGGTACCAGATCCCAGGACCCCAAGAAGTGGTGTGTCATAATTTGAGCAGTTCCCAGAGAGTGAGCACTGAGTGAGAAAGAAGGTGGCAAATGTTCTTTCAGAACCTGGTATCTCACATACTTTATCTCATTTAATAATAGATGCCCACCTACCCTCTTAGATTTTCAATGTAACAAATATCATGAAGTGAAATTGTTCAAGACTTTGCAGCTGTGGTGTATGTGTCCGGGTCCTTACCATTGTAGAAATCATCACTAACTTTAAAAGGAGTCGGGGAAGGAAGGGGGTGTGAAATTATATTTACTAGGCAAACATGTGGGCTTCCCAAGTGGCTCAGTGGTAAAGGATCCGTCTGCCAGAACAGGAGATGCAGGAGGCTTGAACTGGATCCCTGGGCCAGGAAGATCTCCTGGAGGAGGAAATGGCAGCCCACACCAGTATTCTTGCCTGGAAAATTCCACAGATAGAGGAGCCTAGTGGGCTGCAGTCCATGTGGTCGCAAAAGACACAAATGAGTGACTGAACATACACACATATACAAGTAAAAATGTATAAACACACCTTTACAAGTGAGCACATAAGGGGTTTCTAATGTCCCAGGTATCTTTCAGCCCTGGTTTATGAAACGCTGCAACGTCTCCAGGTTATGATCCTCTATACCATATCTTTAAAACAATTCACCATAATTTAAATAACAAATCGGCGTGACTTAAACTGAGTATTACAGCAACAAACGAACGGCAAACGAGAGTGGTTATTCACTGTTTCCTTAGATCAGTTCACAGACTGCTGGAGCTTAAGTCTTCCAGGCTAATATTTTCTGAAGTTCAGTCATTTGCACAAATCTTCATACCTTTTAAAATGGAATTTTGAGAAATTGTATCAGAATTATATTGGAAACAGTGAAAGAATTCTATATTTATTACAAACAGTAAAGTGGCCTTACACCCATTGAAGTTACCACTTCTAGCATGTCCAAATTATTTTCCTGTTTACCTCCACTTCTTTATTTTTAAAACAAGTCCTCACAGTCCTCCTTGACTTTTTAATCTTAGCGTTATTTATTGATTGAATTCTGTGGCAGATTCAGATCAAGCTTACTTTCAATATTCCTTCTCCAACTCCCACCCCCACTTTCTAGCCTTCCCCATTCTTTCAAGTCTAATCTCAAGAAGTGTTGCAAGCTTGGTGAGCACTGAGTGGGAAAGAAGGTGGCAAATGTTCTTTCAGAACCTGGTATCTCACATACTTTATCTCATTTAATAATAGATGCCCACCTACCCTCTTAGATTTTCAATGTAACAAATATCATGAAGTGAAATTGTTCAAGACTTTGCAGCTGTGGTGTATGTGTCCGGGTCCTTACCATTGTAGAAATCATCACTAACTTTAAAAGGAGTCGGGGAAGGAAGGGGGTGTGAAATTATATTTACTAGGCAAACATGTGGGCTTCCCAAGTGGCTCAGTGGTAAAGGATCCGTCTGCCAGAACAGGAGATGCAGGAGGCTTGAACTGGATCCCTGGGCCAGGAAGATCTCCTGGAGGAGGAAATGGCAGCCCACACCAGTATTCTTGCCTGGAAAATTCCACAGATAGAGGAGCCTAGTGGGCTGCAGTCCATGTGGTCGCAAAAGACACAAATGAGTGACTGAACATACACACATATACAAGTAAAAATGTATAAACACACCTTTACAAGTGAGCACATAAGGGGTTTCTAATGTCCCAGGTATCTTTCAGTCCTGGTTTATGATACGCTGCTACGTCTCGAGGTTATGATCCTCTATACCATATCTTTAAAACAATTCACCATAATTTAAATAACAAATCGGCGTGACTTAAACTGAGTATTACAGCAACAAACGAACGGCAAACGAGAGTGGTTATTCACTGTTTCCTTAGATCAGTTCACAGACTGCTGGAGCTTAAGTCTTCCAGGCTAATATTTTCTGAAGTTCAGTCATTTGCACAAATCTTCATACCTTTTAAAATGGAATTTTGAGAAATTGTATCAGAATTATATTGGAAACAGTGAAAGAATTCTATATTTATTACAAACAGTAAAGTGGCCTTACACCCATTGAAGTTACCACTTCTAGCATGTCCAAATTATTTTCCTGTTTACCTCCACTTCTTTATTTTTTAAAACAAGTCCTCACAGTCCTCCTTGACTTTTTAATCTTAGCGTTATTTATTGATTGAATTCTGTGGCAGATTCAGATCAAGCTTACTTTCAATATTCCTTCTCCAACTCCCACCCCCACTTTCTAGCCTTCCCCATTCTTTCAACAGAAATACTTGGATGAAATCAATATTCAGTTGACATTACACTAATGATGAAAACACTATCGACGTCTGAGCCATGTAGGAAATTGTGGTTCCTTTTTCTTTTCTGCACAAATTTTTGTTTTCCTTGGGAAACCTGTGGCAGTGTTAATAACAGTACCATGGTCAGATAAGATTTTTTAATACATTTTTCGTTAATATGCCTCCAAATTTTCCCTTAGTTTCATAAATCTTCTCTCTTCATTCATGTTCTTGGTTTTCCAACAGTTTCACCTTCTTGAAGAACTCTGTTCTTTAGTCTTCTGAACAGGGTGAGAAAGGGCAGAATTCTGGCTTTTGGAATCCAACTTCTTCCTAAGTAGATTTTTTTGCTTTTGTTTAAAATGAATTAACTTAAAAAATGTTTTCTTTAGTGTTTTTTAATTATGAAAGTGTGATAACATATTTATAGGAGACTTGAAAAATACAGAATTAAGTTACATATAGTTTCACTATATTTACAATTATTTTTTCAGTAGATAAATTAAGATTTTTATTTGGAATTTCAATATCAAGCTCTCAACAATTAATAGAATGAACATACAGAGACAGAGATGGATATAGTAGACCTGAAAAGTACTATGAATCAATTCAAGATAATTACAATTTATACAATTTTCATAAGACAGTAGAATACAACTTCTATTCAAGTTCCCACAGACTATAAACTAGGAGACACTGGAACATGAAACAAGGTGCAAAAATTTCATGGTTTAGAGGTATTGAAATCATATAAAGTCTGTTCTCTTATTGCTGTGAGATTATGTTAGAAATCATTATCAAAAGATACTTGAAAAATAACCCACATATTTTCAAGTGCAATGTGACATTTACCAAGAGAGATCTAAGCTGACTTTTAATCGCTTTTCATCTTACCTCCCAGCCTCTGCTGCCAGAGGTAACTGATGGTACAGATCCCTAGGCCTTTCAGAGGCTCTGAGATGCAAATCAAGTTGCCTCTCTACTTCACCCACTGTTGGCTTAGGATTCAGCTTTCCAGGATCTGCTCATCAATTACCCCAGGTCTAGCAGATGTCTAGTTACTAAGATTTGTTGTTGTTGTTGTTACCATAATATCTCTCTCACTTTATTTCTACTGTTAGGTGCAAATTCTGTGTTATTGTGTATACTTTAATACAAATCCTTCTTAAACCTTTTTACACAGTTGGTAGGAATATAAATTGATACAATCGCTATGGAGAACAGTGTAGAAGTTCCTTAAAAAACTAAAAACAGAGTTATCATAAGATCCAGCAGTCCCACCCCTGAGCATGTATCTGGAGAAAACCCTAGTTCACAAAGACATGCACCCCGATGTTCATAGTAGCATTATTTACAATGCACAAATATGAAAGCAACCCGTGTTCACTGACAGATGTGTGGATAAAAAAGATGTGGTGTGTGAGCGCACACACACACACACACACACACACACACGGGATTATTACTCAGCCAGAAAAAGGAATGGAATACTGTCATTTAAAGCAACATAGATGGACCTAGTATCATACTAAGTCAGAGAAACACACATATCATATGATATCACTTATATGTGGAATCGAAAAATAATACAAATGAACTTATTTACAAAACAGAAACAGACTTATAATCATAGAAAACAAAATTAGAGTTAACCAATGGGGAAAGGGGGAGGGATAAATGAGGAGTTTGGGATTAACTGCTCTACTGTATATGAAATAGAATGCCATGGAGGACCTCCTTGCATAATAGTACAAAGAACTATACTCAGTATCTTGTAATAACATATAATGGAAAAGAATGTGAAAGAAAACCACATTGTTTACCATGTTGTGTGAGTTTTCCCTGTACAACCAAAGAGACTCAGTAACACATACATCTACTCTTTTTTTATTTTCAGATTCTTTTCTCATATATGTCATCACAGAGCATTGAGTAGAGCTCCCCATGCTATCCAGTAGGTCTTTATAAGTTACCTATTTTATATATAGCAGTATAAACACATCATTTTAAACTAAAAAGTCTTTTCAGTTTTCTCCCCACTGGAAATTGTTTGGGCTATCACTTGCATAGATCATTTCTTTATAGCAACTTGATTTTTTGTATTCATCCTATTTAAAACATTTACAAAATTATGATTGGATATAATTCGATTTTCTAAAATAGTTAGATTTCCCTAAAATACATTCATTATGCTAAAAAGAAAAACATTGACTACATCACCATGGTATGCACCCATCTATGGAAACATGACTCTTGTTTAAGGTAGAAACTAAGGTCCCCGGAGGTTATGTACTTCAGGTCTAACAAGTGGCAGAACTAGGACATTCTTCAGCTCTCCTGAATCCCTTACTTGTTCTTACCAGCAAGCCAGGCTGCTTGACTCTACCTAGATGCACTTGTTAATTGTATACCTCACTTCTCTAACTCTTCATAGCACTTACTGTGGCATGCCATTATCCAGCCGCTAAGTAACATTGTTTAAAGCTCATAGTTTCAACTATGAACCCCTTGTAGCCCGGAATAGGGAGATACATTGGTGGAAAAATCAGTGAGGTCAGAACTGCTTTCTACTCATCTGACAAAAAGGGTTACTTATTAAGTAATCAAGTTTTTCCATCGTGGTTTCCAAAAGTCTTATTCACTTCACAGAGAATAAAGGAAGGGCATCAGAGAAGAGTATGTGCTTTCTGGGCTATGGGCAATACACGGCACCTGCAAGTCACGGGGACGTTACAGATCTGGCCCAACAGAAGGTAGTGCAGTTTGTAAATGGCAGAAGCTGTTTGAAAACACTCCCCACACCCATCCCATCATTTAAATAGAAATGGCGCAAAGCCAGTGTTACTTCAAGCAAAGGAATTCTCACATAGTTTACCCTCACCGACAAATTCTGCAGGCCCAAATTTAGCTCGGCGAGACCAGCACGATGCTGAAAATACTTCCTCTGTTGTTTCTTGGCCACGTTTCATAAAAGAAGAGCAGATGTTGATCCACAGAGACAGGTTAAATGTAGAAATTATACATGCTATTGTAACTAATTAAAGCCAAGTGAAAGACACCAATTCAAGAATGACAAAGTCATTGAAATAGCCCTTCGGAGTTTATTTTCACAGGACTTGATCTGTGCAATACAATTTGGCCCTTTATAGGATATGTATTATAGTTTTTAACTTATAACAGTCTAACTTCAAATAATATCTTTCTACTTTAGAGTACAGTATAAAAAATCTCACAACAGTATGTCTCTATTTCTTCCTTCTTGTTCTGTGCTATCTTCATATATTTGGCTTCAATGTATGTTATGAATTTCATAATACACTCTAATTATTTTGCTCTAAATAAAAGAAATTACACATGAATTTACCATTCGGGACTCTTCCATCATTCTAGACGCTTGTATATAGTATCCTACTTGCAAAATTTCCATTAATATTTTATGCAGTGAAGAACTTCTATGATGAATTTTTTCACCTTTGTTTGAGAAGTTTTTATCTCACTTTTATTTCTGAAGCATGTTCACTGGGTGTTACATTCAAGATTGAGAGTTTTTCTTTCATCACTTTAAAAGTGTTGCTCATTTTCTTCTGGCTTACATAGTTCCTGACATGAAATCTATTATTGTCATTTTTGTTTTCACGTATATAATGTTTCCCTTTTCTCATGGCTGCTTTTAAGAATGGCTTATCACTGATTTTCAACAAATTTGATAATGATGTGTGTGTTGGTGTGGTTTTCTTAATGTTTATTCCGCTTGGTGTTTGTTGAACTCCTCGATTCTTTCAGCTTATGGTTTCCATCAAATTTAGAGCATTGTTATTCATTATTTCTGCAAATATTTTCTCCCCCAGTGCCCATATTATTTTCTTGCCATTTTAATCATACATATGAAGTCTGCTTGAATTACACCTGCATTATGCACAAGTCACTAATGCACTAGTAACTTTTGTCTTTCTACTCGCTGTGCCTGGATAGTTTGTATCTCTGCAGGCCCAAATTTAGCTCGGGAGACCAGCACGATGCTGAAAATACTTCCTCTGTTGTTTCTTGGCCACGTTTCATAAAAGAAGAGCAGATGTTGATCCACAGAGACAGGTTAAATGTAGAAATTATACATGCTATTGTAACTAATTAAAGCCAAGTGAAAGACACCAATTCAAGAATGACAAAGTCATTGAAATAGCCCTTCGGAGTTTATTTTCACAGGACTTGATCTGTGCAATACAATTTGGCCCTTTATAGGATATGTATTATAGTTTTTAACTTATAACAGTCTAACTTCAAATAATATCTTTCTACTTTAGAGTACAGTATAAAAAATCTCACAACAGTATGTCTCTATTTCTTCCTTCTTGTTCTGTGCTATCTTCATATATTTGGCTTCAATGTATGTTATGAATTTCATAATACACTCTAATTATTTTTGCTCTAAATAAAAGAAATTACACATGAATTTACCATTCGGGACTCTTCCATCATTCTAGACGCTTGTATATAGTATCCTACTTGCAAAATTTCCATTAATATTTTATGCAGTGAAGAACTTCTATGATGAATTTTTTCACCTTTGTTTGAGAAGTTTTTATCTCACTTTTATTTCTGAAGCATGTTCACTGGGTGTTACATTCAAGATTGAGAGTTTTTCTTTCATCACTTTAAAAGTGTTGCTCATTTTCTTCTGGCTTACATAGTTCCTGACATGAAATCTATTATTGTCATTTTTGTTTTCACGTATATAATGTTTCCCTTTTCTCATGGCTGCTTTTAAGAATGGCTTATCACTGATTTTCAACAAATTTGATAATGATGTGTGTGTTGGTGTGGTTTTCTTAATGTTTATTCCGCTTGGTGTTTGTTGAACTCCTCGATTCTTTCAGCTTATGGTTTCCATCAAATTTAGAGCATTGTTATTCATTATTTCTGCAAATATTTTCTCCCCCAGTGCCCATATTATTTTCTTGCCATTTTAATCATACATATGAAGTCTGCTTGAATTACACCTGCATTATGCACAAGTCACTAATGCACTAGTAACTTTTGTCTTTCTACTCCCTGTGCCTGGATAGTTTGTATCTCTGTGTGGATCATTTACATTGCTCCGCCTTCAACTTCACTACCTTTTCTTCTCCAGGGTCTGATTAGCTATTAATCCCACCCAGTGTCTTTCATTTCCAATATTTACTCTTCATCTTTATATATCCCATTCAGGTCTTTTTTTAGTATCTTCTCATCATGTTTTCTTTTGCTTTCTTGTACATGGGGAGCACGTTTAAAATAGCCATTTTCAACCTTAATAATTCTTAAGGAATACTGCCAGTTATATGACCATATGCTCAAATGCAAGCCTATTTTAGAAGGAAAGGATTGGACATCTTTAATTAACAGCATGTAACAAGGCTGTTAATTAAGAGAGAAACTATATTTGGATGGAGATCACACATCTGATAAGTAGAATACCTCAACTTTACATTGTTTTTCCTGGAGAGAAATAACAGTTTTAAGGGTTTTTAAAAAAATTTTAAACCAAATTACCTATAAGCATATACCAAGGGTTAATGCTGTCTGTATATGGGGACAAAGGGTCAGTATGATGTTTTTCAGTATTTTTTTCTTATTATCAGCTGTTTTGCCTTTGAAGTGAAAATTCTAAATGTTTGAAATAAATGTTCTAAGAATAAAATGCATAAATTTTTAAAAATCACCATTTTAATGCTCTTTTCTGATAATTAATTATTTCTTTGATTTTTCTGGGTCTGTTTCTATTGCTCAGTTTTTCTCCTGGTTATGAATAACATTTTCCTACTTTTTTGTATATTCAGTCATTTCTGCCTAGGTACCTGATACTGTAATTCAACATTGTGGTTTTTTTGTTTGAGTTGCTGAATTTTGTTATATTCCTTTGAAAGTGTTGAGTTTTACTATGGCGCATGGTGAAGTTACCAGGGTCAATTGGATTTCAAGTTTGATTTTAAATTTTACTTTAATGGGCTCAGAACAACTGTTAGTCCAGGGTCTGTTTAGTCCCACGGCTGAGGGCTCTACTAGAAGGTCTTTCTACCCTGGTTGATGGGAACAGTTCTCAGCCCTGTGTGAGCTCTAGGGAATATTCAGCCTGCTGCTTGGGGGTGGTTCTTTTCTCAGATATGTTCCTCCCATGTGCGTAAAGAGCAGAGCTCATCTGGAGCGCATGCGCCCGGAGCCGGTGCTCTGCAGCGAGAGAGGCCACTGCGATGGGAGGCCCACACAGGCCAAAGAGCAAAGATGGATGAAAACAATAAATGAAAGACCAATAGAAGAAGCCAAAAAAAAAAAAAAAGAGCGGAGCTCAGCCAAAGTTTCAAAAGTGACTCTTCTGCAAACTTCTGGATCTAGCCTTCTGTCTTTACCTCAGTTAATCTGAATTAAGTTTCTGTCACCAATGGGCACAGGTAACCTTTTATATCAAACAAGATGCCAGTGAAGTATCGAGAAACAGTGAGGTGTATGTTAAGTGGTAATTTACAGTGTAGAGCTTCTGTCCCCTCAACTTGCCGCTACCCCCAGAAATGGCAAGTGGACCTGCGCCTCAGATAGCAAGGACACGGCAAAATCCAAGCCAGGCACACCAGCGGGCCACAGCTGGACGCTCCTGCCCATGGGCTCTTGTCATTTCCAGGAGCGGCCACATGGGAGACAGTGGCGGAGGCGAGTGGGTGGAGGTACTTCATGCTGGCTTGAGCACAGACCAGCATCTCCTTTTCTGTGCCTGGGGGCATGGGCCACCCTGACCCCCCGGCACTGTTGACAGCCAGAGTGGTGGCTTCCCATTTCACAGGGTTTCCATTCCTCAGGTCCTCGTGGAAGTTTCCACTGTGTTCTCCCAGTGTACCGGCTCGAGCCCTGGTAATGACCAGCAGCGATGTGCAGAGCGTGGTTAGGAGCAGCGAGCACCCCAAAGCTGCAGACGGATTCATTAGGAAAAGCTGCGGCTGCCTTCGCGTCCCCTCATGGGCTGTGGCCCCTTTTCCCGTGTGTCCTCTGGCAGAGACATTGAATGCGGAGGAGGTGTCACTTGGACCCCTGCCAGGAGAGTCTCTAATGAAGCCAATTAGGTGCGAGCTGGAGCCCGCTGTAGTGAGCCGGGCGACGGCGCCAAGGGTCTCCTGGTCAAGGGACCGTGCGCAGCTCCGCTACCGACAGACCCGCGGGGGCGTCTCAATGAAACCCAAACAGGAAGAAATCACCTGGCCTTCTGCAAACACTCCAGGGTGTCTGCAGTAATGCGAGGTGACAGTGACAGGTCAACACAGAGGCGGAATCATACCAACCTCGTTTCCTGGTTGGTGGATTTGGCAAGAATCACATCACTGACAGATAAATCACCGTAGAATTGCTTTAATGTAGTTTTCTTTTTAAACTTGGGCTTCAGTAGTTGTGGCTCATGGGCTCCATAGTTGCAGCTCCGAGGCTCTAGAGCATAGGCTCCATGGTTGTGGCTCACAGCTTAGTTGCTCCGCAGCATGTGGGATCTTCCCAGATCAGGGATCAAACCCGTCTCCTGCATTGGCAGGCAAACTCTTCACCACTGAGCTACCAGGGGCGCCCGTATTTATTTTTAAAAATGAATGTTGTGGGGAGACCAATAATAGGGAACATTTTTGTGGGAAATCACTACACGATAGATTCTTTCATAGACTACTCCTTTCTTTCTGTGAAAAAAGAAAAGGTATTATTCCCATTTTACAGATACAGAAAGCGAGGCTCAAAGAGGTTGAATAGCCTCAAGACTGAACCTAGACGTCCACGAAGACTCTTCAACATCCCTGTGCCTCTCACTATACTGTGCTACCTTCCAGCAGCTAATGACCCACTCCTGCACTCACAGACGCATACTTGAGGAAAGCAAACGAGATGCCTTTTCTGTGGGCACTTGGCCGTCTGGCCCTGGTTTTGTTTTATTACTATTATTGTCTTTAAAACTATGAGCAACAGGCCTCTTACACGCCATACTAGATCATGGTATCTGGTACTGTTTCACCAAAACCAAATCAGTGGAAACTACCTAAGAGGCGTATTCATGCCGATGCAATAAGCTGGCTAGCAGCCACTTTTCTCTCAGGGCCGTGGGGCCCTTTCATTTCCAGTGCTGTTTATTTAATTTTTAATTGGGATAAAATACATGTAATATGGATTTTTTTCCCTTTCAGGACTTCCCTGGTGGCTCCCTGGTGGTAAAGAATCTGCCTGCCAGTGCAGAAGGCGTGGGTTCGATCCCTGGTCTGGGGAGATCCCCCATGCTGCAGAGGAGCTAAGCCCGTACACTGCCTCTACTGAGCCTGTGCTGGAGAGCCCAGAGTCTGCGACTACTGAGCCCGTGCATCTTAGAGCCCATGCTCTGCAACATGAAAAGCCTCTGTACCACAACTAGAGAGGAGTCCCCGCTTGCAACAACTAGAGAAAAACTCAAGCCACAACAAATGCCCACAACAGTCAATTAAAAAAAAAAAATTCCGTTTTAACTGTGTCCAAGTGTACCAGGGTATTGAGCACATTGACATTGCTGTGCGGCCATCATCGCTATTTATCCGCAGAGCTTGTTCATCTTCCTAAACAGATGTTTTTCATTATGCCTGGAGTGTAGTTGATGCACAGTATTGTGTTAGTTTCTGCTGTACAGCAAAGTGAATCAGTTACACATATACATATATCCAGTTTTTTTAAGGTTCTTTTCCCATATAGACCATTACGGAGCACTGAGTGGAGACCCCTGTGCTCTTCAGCAGGTCATCATTAGTTATTGATTTTGCATCTTGCAGGGTGTAGCTGTCAATCCCAATCTCTCAACTGACGCCCCCGTAAGACTGCCCTAACTGTTGTTTAACGACACCCATCAAACAGTATCAGTCCGTTCCCCCAGGCCATAAACCCTACTGCTTTCTATCTCTATGAATTTGATTACTTCAGACACCTCATTTGAGTGAAAATGATCTGTGACTTACTTCATTTAGCATGCTTAATCCACGGTACAACATGTGTCAGAATTCCCTTCCTTTTTAAGACTGAATAATATTCTGTTATATATATATATATATATATATATATATACATATATATGTATAAGACAGAACATATATAAAACAGAATATTGTATGTATATTATATAATATACACGTGTATATTTATATATGTATATATCTATACATACACTTATTTTTTTATTCATTCACCTGTGCATGGACCCAACCCACTTCTGAACAACTCTCTGGGTTAAAAAAGCCTTACTTTGAACCCAGTTCTGTTTCTTTCTAACCTTTGTTCACAGCTCCTAGCTCTGGCTCTCTCAAAATTACACAGAATAAGGTGAATCCCTTTTCCCTGTCAGTCCTCTCTTATTTTAAAATGAATCCGAGTTGACTCTGTGGCCTGTGCGTTGAGGCCTGGAGGCGCTGGAGGAGCTCGGTCAGAGGGAGACAGGTTCGTCTGTTGGTTCTCTCCCCCGAGGATGAGGAACCTTCATGCCAGCGTCGAGGGCCCTCTGCCTGGAGAACTGCTCAAAGGCGTGACTCACTTCCCAGCATCCTGGAGGGCAGTTCTGTCTACCACACTCGGCCCAGAGAACAGAGGGTCCCCAGGACCTCCCAGAGTCCCCAGATCATGCACAGCTTCAGCCTGCATCCCCAACCAGTGGTAACACAGCTAGCCCCATGAAAGGTCTCTGAACACCCATTCATGCCTCTGAAAATTATCTCCAGGAACCCGGTGAAAATGCAGGGACGTAAAGGAGGGTTGGCACCGTGAGCAACTGAATGGGCTCCTCCTGAGATGGCCGGTGCCAGAGGCTTGCTCCTGGTAGAAAAAGGAGAGATCACCACACACTCTCCCCAGAGGTGGAGGGGGCGGCTCAGGTTGCTCCCCGTGCAGGCCCAGCCCTGAGGAATGGACCGAGGGACGCCGCAGGCCTTTCTCTTCTCAGCTATCTCGGAGTCCAGGCACTGCGATGACCAAGTGGGTCAGGCGCAGGACTGCAAGCCCATTGTCCGAACCGCCCGGGGAGGATGTGGCCAACATTCCTAGGTTTGTTTGCAAATGTGGCCCAGAGTCTAGGTGCAAAGAGAGGGACGGAGGCAAAGCTTTCGCACATCCGGCGCCATATCCTTCCCTCCTGCCACAGGCATGTCTGATGAACCTTTCCACCCAGTGGCACCCGTATTTCACACTCCAGAGAGGAAGGGATCCTACACTCCAGACTCTATCCCAATGGGCTGTCTAATAGGATATTGTCCATTACAACAGAACTCTGCTTGTCCAGAACTTAGACATCCATCAATGGACAAACTTCCCTGTTATTAATTTTTCATACTCTAGAAAATGCAACTTACGTATCTATTACTTGGGTTTCCCAGGTGACTCAGTGGTAAAGAATCTGCCTGCCTGTGCAGGAGACACAGGAGCAGGTTCAATCCCTGGGCTAGGAAGATCCCTGGAGGAGGAAACAGCAATCCACTCCAGTGTTCTTGCCTGGAGAATCCCACGGACAGAGGAGCCTGGTGGGCTACAGTCTATGGGGTCACAGTCAGACATGACTAAAGAAGTACACTCGCCAGCGTCGAGGGCACTCTGCCTGGAGAACTGCTCAAAGGCGTGACTCACTTCCCAGCATCCTGGAGGGCAGTTCTGTCTACCACACTCGGCCCAGAGAACAGAGGGTCCCCAGGACCTCCCAGAGTCCCCAGATCATGCACAGCTTCAGCCTGCATCCCCAACCAGTGGTAACACAGCTAGCCCCATGAAAGGTCTCTGAACACCCATTCATGCCTCTGAAAATTATCTCCAGGAACCCGGTGAAAATGCAGGGACGTAAAGGAGGGTTGGCACCGTGAGCAACTGAATGGGCTCCTCCTGAGATGGCCGGTGCCAGAGGCTTGCTCCTGGTAGAAAAAGGAGAGATCACCACACACTCTCCCCAGAGGTGGAGGGGGCGGCTCAGGTTGCTCCCCGTGCAGGCCCAGCCCTGAGGAATGGACCGAGGGACGCCGCAGGCCTTTCTCTTCTCAGCTATCTCGGAGTCCAGGCACTGCGATGACCAAGTGGGTCAGGCGCAGGACTGCAAGCCCATTGTCCGAACCGCCCAGGGAGGATGTGGCCAACATTCCTAGGTTTGTTTGCAAATGTGGCCCAGAGTCTAGGTGCAAAGAGAGGGACGGAGGCAAAGCTTTCGCACATCCGGCGCCATATCCTTCCCTCCTGCCACAGGCATGTCTGATGAACCTTTCCACCCAGTGGCACCCGTATTTCACACTCCAGAGAGGAAGGGATCCTACACTCCAGACTCTATCCCAATGGGCTGTCTAATAGGATATTGTCCATTACAACAGAACTCTGCTTGTCCAGAACTTAGACATCCATCAATGGACAAACTTCCCTGTTATTAATTTTTCATACTCTAGAAAATGCAACTTACGTATCTATTACTTGGGTTTCCCAGGTGACTCAGTGGTAAAGAATCTGCCTGCCTGTGCAGGAGACACAGGAGACGCAGGTTCAATCCCTGGGCTAGGAAGATCCCCTGGAGGAGGAAACAGCAATCCACTCCAGTGTTCTTGCCTGGAGAATCCCACGGACAGAGGAGCCTGGTGGGCTACAGTCTATGGGGTCACAGAGTCAGACATGACTGAGCACACAGACACGCCTGCACATCTGTTACTCACTCGTTATTCACTTTTGAAACCATCAAAAATTACGTTTGACAAATAGCCATAAAATTATTACATCAAGGACCCAGATATAGAAGTCTAGTAATAAAATGGGTTGAAAGAAGAAAGTGATTATATTAGGAGATTTACGCTAAGGAAGTAATGACATTAAGCATGAAGTTTAGCTCTGAGCTTCCTGGCTATAAAATAGAAAAGAAAAAAAAAAAAGAAGCTAGACTGCCTCTGTTCCATTATTTCATTAAAGAGAACCTACAGACTCATTAGGAGATGTTGTCTCAATAAATTTCAAGAAAGGGATTATTTGCAAAAACTGAGTTCAAACGCTGCTTTTTGGGAATTCATCTACTATGTGTATGAGGCCTGTGTGTGGAGCGTGTCTGTGGGGGTGGGGGGGCGTACACCTCTATCCACCTGTCATGCCTCGACTCTGTGCATCTGTATGTTTCGTAGATTAAAAACATAGAATCTATCCGGAGTCTTTGCGGGCTTCCTCTGTTTCAGTTTGTAGAAATGGGTGCTTCTCACGAGAAAGGACCTGGTGGGGGAGACGGGGCAAAGAGACTCCGAGGCCCCAGCACACACGCGCACGTCCTCTGGCCTGCGCCGTGGTTGCCCGGGTGCTGCACGAGCCTACTGTTTCATAACTGGGACCTCTGGCCACTCGTAAGGGAAGGGGCATTGGTCGGTCTTGCTGCCCTCAGCCCGGGATCCTGGTGCCTCAGGAGAGCTCTGTGATGCCCAGGTGCCCTGCAGCCAGAGAGTCTGTGTCTAAATGCACCCCGTGGGCCAAGGTGGCATATGACGGGGCGCCCGCTCAGCTCCCACTTGGCACCACTGCTGCCTGCTGGACCTGGATCCCTGCCTCAAACCACAGCTGCCTGGCATGGGGCCTCACAGTCTGCCCCTCCTTGCCAGAGTAGTTCTCTCTCTCTCTCTCTGAAGAGCTGGATCTTGTCATCCTTCCCTTTCCTCTCCGTTGCTCCCAGGAGTCCTGCTTCTACCATCATGCTACAGACATCGCTCTCTCATCCAGCCACTTGCCTGTCACCCACGTTCCTCAGCCGGGAAACCCTAACCATTCTGGGCCTCCACCTCTTTGATCAAATCCCTTGGAAGTTTTGACTCTCATTCACCAAATCCTTGTGGAGTCAGATTCCAGGCCGTCCCCCTTAGAAGTCAGCCCAGCTGGCCCCCGGCTCCTCCCCTCTCCCCAGTGAACTATTGTTTAAACAGGTTATGAGAGCAGGGACTTCCCCGGTGGTCCAGTGGCTAAGACTGTGCTCCTAATGCAGGGGCCTGATAAAATAGAAAAGAAAAAAAAAAGCTAGACTGCCTCTGTTCCATTATTTCATTAAAGAGAACCTACAGACTCATTAGGAGATGTTGTCTCAATAAATTTCAAGAAAGGGATTATTTGCAAAAACTGAGTTCAAACGCTGCTTTTTGGGAATTCATCTACTATGTGTATGAGGCCTGTGTGTGGAGCGTGTCTGTGGGGGTGGGGGGGCGTACACCTCTATCCACCTGTCATGCCTCGACTCTGTGCATCTGTATGTTTCGTAGATTAAAAACATAGAATCTATCCGGAGTCTTTGCGGGCTTCCTCTGTTTCAGTTTGTAGAAATGGGTGCTTCTCACGAGAAAGGACCTGGTGGGGGAGACGGGGCAAAGAGACTCCGAGGCCCCAGCACACACGCGCACGTCCTCTGGCCTGCGCCGTGGTTGCCCGGGTGCTGCACGAGCCTACTGTTTCATAACTGGGACCTCTGGCCACTCGTAAGGGAAGGGGCATTGGTCGGTCTTGCTGCCCTCAGCCCGGGATCCTGGTGCCTCAGGAGAGCTCTGTGATGCCCAGGTGCCCTGCAGCCAGAGAGTCTGTGTCTAAATGCACCCCGTGGGCCAAGGTGGCATATGACGGGGCGCCCGCTCAGCTCCCACTTGGCACCACTGCTGCCTGCTGGACCTGGATCCCTGCCTCAAACCACAGCTGCCTGGCATGGGGCCTCACAGTCTGCCCCTCCTTGCCAGAGTAGTTCTCTCTCTCTCTCTGAAGAGCTGGATCTTGTCATCCTTCCCTTTCCTCTCCGTTGCTCCCAGGAGTCCTGCTTCTACCATCATGCTACAGACATCGCTCTCTCATCCAGCCACTTGCCTGTCACCCACGTTCCTCAGCCGGGAAACCCTAACCATTCTGGGCCTCCACCTCTTTGATCAAATCCCTTGGAAGTTTTGACTCTCATTCACCAAATCCTTGTGGAGTCAGATTCCAGGCCGTCCCCCTTAGAAGTCAGCCCAGCTGGCCCCCGGCTCCTCCCCTCTCCCCAGTGAACTATTGTTTAAACAGGTTATGAGAGCAGGGACTTCCCCGGTGGTCCAGTGGCTAAGACTGTGCTCCTAATGCAGGGGGCCTGGGTCCGATCCCTCGTTGGAGAACTAGATCCCATGTGCCACATCGAAGAGTCCACATGCCACAACTAAAATCGAAAATCCACAACTAAGATAGAAAATCCTGGGGGCAGCAACTAGGACCTGGCTCAGTCAAATAACTAAATAATTTTTTTTAAAAAAAGAGGTTATGACAGCAGATGGAGGTCTCGTCTTTCCTAGAAACTAACCCACATAGAGATTTTGTCCATGCCTCTGGACAAGGGAGACAAGAGTGGCCCCTGAGGTTGGCACACACGGCATGTGGCTCCCAGAGCTCCTCTGGCTGACGTGGAAGGGTGCCTTCCACACCCCTGCAGAGGCCGTGGGTCTGGGAGAGACTTTGGGAAGCCGTTACCACGCAGAATAGCTTTCTCTGGGTTCTCTACTTCTCCTCTCGACTCTGCCTTCCAGGAAAACATTCCTGTGGACCTCAGAGGGGAAAGTGAGCTGAAAGAGGTGAGGCAAATGGTGAGAGAATTAAACAGGGACGGTCACTGCGGCTTTATTCTTTCAAAGCACCGGAACCGCATGAGCCGGGCCCCTCTTCTGTAACTTTAGGTGCAGGTGCATGGGTGTTTATTTCCATGGAGTGATGGAAAAGCAGATAAAATTCATAAACAGTGAGATGCACGCCTTCAGAGACCTTCCAGTGGCGCAGTAAGGAAAAAAGTCATTACATAAAGGACTCCATTTGATTTTAGATGTACCCGAAAGCTAAACATAATAGAAAATCCATTTTTCAGATCAAATAAGGCTGGGAGTGACTTATGAACCAGTGAATTCTATTTCTTAAAAGAAGAATGACACATACACTGAAGGCATAACCTGCCATGTGGCTGGACGGCTTTAACATGGGAAAACACCCACATCTGCCTTTCCGACGCCCTTTCCTGGGCGACTCCAAAAAAAGAAAATAACCTCAAGCCCTGACTCTTCCAGGCTGAGGTTTCTGATGAGAAGAAGTGACTGCAGGGCAAGCGAGGCCGGGCTGAGGCCAGGGAGGCCTGAGGGCCGTGGCCAGGCCTGTGGCTTAGAGGCCTGCTGCCCAGAAGCCGCCGAGGGAAGGGCTGACCATGCGGACAGTGACCACGGGAGAGGCTCAATATAGGCGGAAGCAGAAGGGACAAGGCAGTTGTGAAGCAGCAAAAATCGTCTCGAAGCAGAGCTTCCTAATGCTGTCCAGAAGAGGAAAGAGGACTGCTCAAGCCATCATTTCTCAGCATCAGCGTCCACGGAAAAGAAAAAACTGGGGACTGCCTTGGTCGTCCAGTGGTTCAAGACCTGACTTCCAGCGCAGGGGACATGGGTTTGATCTCTTGTTGGGAATGTAGATCCCACAACTCAATCCAATATCACAACTGCGGAGCCCTCAAGCCACAACTGGAAAGAAGTCTGCTCGCGGAGGAGGATCACGTGCTGAACCAAGACCCAACACAGTGAAATAAAGAGATAAATAATTTTTCAAAATTGAATTTACTTTCTCTGGGTTCTCTACTTCTCCTCTCGACTCTGCCTTCCAGGAAAACATTCCTGTGGACCTCAGAGGGGAAAGTGAGCTGAAAGAGGTGAGGCAAATGGTGAGAGAATTAAACAGGGACGATCACTGCGGCTTTATTCTTTCAAAGCACCGGAACCGCATGAGCCGGGCCCCTCTTCTGTAACTTTAGGTGCAGGTGCATGGGTGTTTATTTCCATGAAGTGATGGAAAAGCAGATAAAATTCATAAACAGTGAGATGCACGCCTTCAGAGACCTTCCAGTGGCGCAGTAAGGAAAAAAGTCATTACATAAAGGACTCCATTTGATTTTAGATGTACCCGAAAGCTAAACATAATAGAAAATCCATTTTTCAGATCAAATAAGGCTGGGAGTGACTTATGAACCAGTGAATTCTATTTCTTAAAAGAAGAATGACACATACACTGAAGGCATAACCTGCCATGTGGCTGGACGGCTTTAACATGGGAAAACACCCACATCTGCCTTTCCGACGCCCTTTCCTGGGCGACTCCAAAAAAAGAAAATAACCTCAAGCCCTGACTCTTCCAGGCTGAGGTTTCTGATGAGAAGAAGTGACTGCAGGGCAAGCGAGGCCGGGCTGAGGCCAGGGAGGCCTGAGGGCCGTGGCCAGGCCTGTGGCTTAGAGGCCTGCTGCCCAGAAGCCGCCGAGGGAAGGGCTGACCATGCGGACAGTGACCACGGGAGAGGCTCAATATAGGCGGAAGCAGAAGGGACAAGGCAGTTGTGAAGCAGCAAAAATCGTCTCGAAGCAGAGCTTCCTAATGCTGTCCAGAAGAGGAAAGAGGACTGCTCAAGCCATCATTTCTCAGCATCAGCGTCCACGGAAAAGAAAAAACTGGGGACTGCCTTGGTCGTCCAGTGGTTCAAGACCTGACTTCCAGCGCAGGGGACATGGGTTTGATCTCTTGTTGGGAATGTAGATCCCACAACTCAATCCAATATCACAACTGCGGAGCCCTCAAGCCACAACTGGAAAGAAGTCTGCTCGCGGCAGGGAGGATCCCACGTGCTGAACCAAGACCCAACACAGTGAAATAAAGAGATAAATAATTTTTCAAAATTGAATTTATTTATTTATTTTTAAAAAACCTTTTTTTATTATTATTATTTTGGGCGAGGGTAGGGTTGGGGAGGGAGGGGAGTGGGCGGGCCATTTCTATTGGTCTTTCATTTCTCTATTTTCATCCATCTTTTGTTCTCTGGCCCATGTGGGCCTCCCATCGCAGCAGCCTCTGTGGTCGCCGAGCACCGGCTCTGGGCACATGTGCTCCAGAGCCCCAGCTCAGTAATTGGACACATCGGTCCAGCCGCTCAGCGGCACGTGGGATCTTCCCAGGCCAGGGATTGAATCGGCGCCCCTTGCACTGCAAGGCGGTGTCCCTACCCACTGGACCACCAGGGGAAGCCCCAAAATTGAATTTATTTATTGATGGCTCCATTGGGTCTTCATTGCTGCTTGGGCTTTTCTCTGGTTGCGGCGAGCGGGGGCTGCTGTCTGTGGTTTGCTGAGGTCTCACTGCTGTGGCCTCCCTTGTTGGGCAGCACAGGCTCCAGGGCTCGTGGACTTCAGTAGCTGTGGCACGTGGGCTCCGTCGTGGCTGCTCACGGGCTCCAGAGCCCAGGCTCGGTAGTTGTGGCCCACGGGGCTCGGTGGAGCCACGCCATGTGAGATCTTCCCAGACCAGCGTTGGAACCCATGTCTCCTGCATTGGCAAGTAGAGTCCTGATCCCTGAGCCACTAGGGAAATCCACTTTTAAATCATCAAACTATGTATTTGGAGGACTACTGCCGAGGTTCAATGTCACGTATTTGGGGGAATGGAGAAAACCAGCCGAGACTCACAGCAGTGCCGGTTTTCAAAGTGGAGTCCACACGCCTTTTCTGTGGCATCACACCAGGATGCCGCGCGCTGTGGGCCACGCTCAGGACTGCCCAGTCAGAGTCCCTGAGGGGCCCAGGAATCTGTATTTTGTTTGCACATAGTTTTCTATGGGAATTGTAGATCCCACAACTCAATCCAATATCACAACTGCGGAGCCCTTCAAGCCACAACTGGGTTTGATCTCTTGTTGGGAATGTAGATCCCACAACTCAATCCAATATCACAACTGCGGCCCTCAAGCCACAACTGGAAAGAAGTCTGCTCGGCAGGAGGATCCCACGTGCTGAACCAAGACCCAACACAGTGAAATAAAGAGATAAATAATTTTTCAAAATTGAATTTATTTATTTATTTTTAAAAAACCTTTTTTTATTATTATTATTTTGGGCGAGGGTAGGGTTGGGGAGGGAGGGGAGTGGGCGGGCCATTTCTATTGGTCTTTCATTTCTCTATTTTCATCCATCTTTTGTTCTCTGGCCCATGTGGGCCTCCCATCGCAGCAGCCTCTGTGGTCGCCGAGCACCGGCTCTGGGCACATGTGCTCCAGAGCCCCAGCTCAGTAATTGGACACATCGGTCCAGCCGCTCAGCGGCACGTGGGATCTTCCCAGGCCAGGGATTGAATCGGCGCCCCTTGCACTGCAAGGCAGTGTCCTTACCCACTGGACCACCAGGGGAAGCCCCAAAATTGAATTTATTTATTGATGGCTCCATTGGGTCTTCATTGCTGCTTGGGCTTTTCTCTGGTTGCGGCGAGCGGGGGCTGCTGTCTGTGGTTTGCTGAGGTCTCACTGCTGTGGCCTCCCTTGTTGGGCAGCACAGGCTCCAGGGCTCGTGGACTTCAGTAGCTGTGGCACGTGGGCTCCGTCGTGGCTGCTCACGGGCTCCAGAGCCCAGGCTCGGTAGTTGTGGCCCACGGGGCTCGGTGGAGCCACGCCATGTGAGATCTTCCCAGACCAGCGTTGGAACCCATGTCTCCTGCATTGGCAAGTAGAGTCCTGATCCCTGAGCCACTAGGGAAATCCACTTTTAAATCATCAAACTATGTATTTGGAGGACTACTGCCGAGGTTCAATGTCACGTATTTGGGGGAATGGAGAAAACCAGCCGAGACTCACAGCAGTGCCGGTTTTCAAAGTGGAGTCCACACGCCTTTTCTGTGGCATCACACCAGGATGCCGCAGCGCTGTGGGCCACGCTCAGGACTGCCCAGTCAGAGTCCCTGAGGGGGGGCCCAGGAATCTGTATTTTTTGTTTGCACATAGTTTTCTATTGATCTTTCATTTATCTGTTTCCATCCATCTTTGTTTCCTGGCCTGCATGGGCCTCCCATCGTGGTGGCCTCTTTCGCTCCAGAGCTCCGGCTCGGTCGTTGGACACATCGGTCCAGCCGCTCCACGGCACGTGGGATCTTCCCAGGCCAGGGATCGAACCGGCGCCCCCTGCACTGCAAGGCGGTGTCTTTACCCACTGGACCACCAGGGAAACCCTGTTTATAAATAGTTTTGAAAACCATTAACCCAAAAGGGTAAAAAAAGAAATTCTTAACATATATCGCACCCCCCACAATTTGTAGCCAGGCACTGTAAAGCACATCGGACTTGAACTCAAAGCACTAGGGTTAAAATGATACTACTTATTCCTCTTAAACAACACAGTTCATTTCCTACGGCTCTTGTTTTCCTCATTTGCAAAATGAAACTTCTACCTGGAGTTGTAAACGTTAATTGGCAAAGCATGTCAAAGCACTTGCCATGTGAACTACAGGATTGTACAAATGTTTTTTATTATTATCCTGAGTTTCCTAGGTGGTGCGGCGGTAAAGAATCCACCTGCCAATGTAGGAGACGCAGGTTCGATCCCTGGGTTGGGAAGATTCCACTGCAGGAAAAAAATGGCGACCTACTCCAGTATCCTCGCCTAAAAAATCTCACAGACAGCGGAGCCTGCCAGGCTATAGATCATGGGGTTGCAAAGAGTCAGACACTACTGAGAAGGCCAGAGATGACAAGAATTGTTAGCTCTCATAGTGTTAATATCACAAGCCCCCACCCGCGGTGCCAGCATCCAAGTCTAAGACTGTCTCTCTTGCCTGGAGGACTCGAATATATCCTGCTAAACACACTCATCCCTCCCTGTCCTTCTAGTTTATACGCTGCTGATTATGCCTCTCTCTTACTTAAAACCTTCAACAGCTTCCCGCTGCTCTTAGAATATAGTCTAAGATCCTTAACAAAACTCACTCTTATCCTTACCCAGACCTGACTGACTCTCTGCGTGAAGGTAGTTGAAATGAGAAACTTCTGGAGTCTCATTGGCCGTCCAGCAAAACTCCACCCAAGCTTAATTCTAGCCCTCAGGAGACCAGGCAGCTTAGCAAGAGGACAGAGCCTTGCCGCATTGGAAGCTTCTGCTGGTTGTAGGGCAGGATTAAAAACAAAGCCTTGATCTCATAGGCATACCTGAGGCAACCCTCTTAAATACAGTATTAAAATGGAGGATTTGGACTATGTGGGCCTAAAGAAATGATTCCAATTTGTAATGTTTATGATACCCGTGATTAAATATCATTTAAAGGCTGAAAAGTAATTTTTTAAATAGGAAAAGATATTTGCTGATAGCTCTATTGATGGAGACATTTTTTCATTTTTTAAAATAGACTTTTTTATGACAGTTTGATATTTACAGGGAAGTTACAAAGTGTACAGAGGGCTCCTATAGACTCCTGGCCTGGTTACCCTTATGAAGCTCTGCCCCATTTATCAAGAGTAAGAAACCGATGTTGGCTCAGCACTAGACTCCAGACTTTATTCCGATTTCACGAATGCCCTTTTTCCGGGAATGCCATTTTTCTGCTCCAGATCTAATTCAGGATTCCACGTTCTGTTTAGGCATCACATCTCTTTGGTTTCTTCTCATCCTTGACTGTTTTTCAGATTCTCCTGGGTTTTGACAACCTTAATAGTTTTGTGAAGGGCTGGTCAGGTATTTCATAGAAAGTTCTCAGGCAGGATTTGTCTGATGTTTTCACACAATTAGACTGGATTATAGAGTCTATCAAAGAGTCAGACACTACTGAGAAGGCCAGAGATGACAAGAATTGTTAGCTCTCATAGTGTTAATATCACAAGCCCCCACCCGCGGTGCCAGCATCCAAGTCTAAGACTGTCTCTCTTGCCTGGAGGACTCGAATATATCCTGCTAAACACACTCATCCCTCCCTGTCCTTCTAGTTTATACGCTGCTGATTATGCCTCTCTCTTACTTAAAACCTTCAACAGCTTCCCGCTGCTCTTAGAATATAGTCTAAGATCCTTAACAAAACTCACTCTTATCCTTACCCAGACCTGACTGACTCTCTGCGTGAAGGTAGTTGAAATGAGAAACTTCTGGAGTCTCATTGGCCGTCCAGCAAAACTCCACCCAAGCTTAATTCTAGCCCTCAGGAGACCAGGCAGCTTAGCAAGAGGACAGAGCCTTGCCGCATTGGAAGCTTCTGCTGGTTGTAGGGCAGGATTAAAAACAAAGCCTTGATCTCATAGGCATACCTGAGGCAACCCTCTTAAATACAGTATTAAAAATGGAGGATTTGGACTATGTGGGCCTAAAGAAATGATTCCAATTTGTAATGTTTATGATACCCGTGATTAAATATCATTTAAAGGCTGAAAAGTAATTTTTTAAATAGGAAAAGATATTTGCTGATAGCTCTATTGATGGAGACATTTTTTCATTTTTTAAAATAGACTTTTTTATGACAGTTTGATATTTACAGGGAAGTTACAAAGTGTACAGAGGGCTCCTATAGACTCCTGGCCTGGTTACCCTTATGAAGCTCTGCCCCATTTATCAAGAGTAAGAAACCGATGTTGGCTCAGCACTAGACTCCAGACTTTATTCCGATTTCACGAATGCCCTTTTTCCGGGAATGCCATTTTTCTGCTCCAGATCTAATTCAGGATTCCACGTTCTGTTTAGGCATCACATCTCTTTGGTTTCTTCTCATCCTTGACTGTTTTTCAGATTCTCCTGGGTTTTGACAACCTTAATAGTTTTGTGAAGGGCTGGTCAGGTATTTCATAGAAAGTTCTCAGGCAGGATTTGTCTGATGTTTTCACACAATTAGACTGGATTATAGGAGTCTATAATCTAATGGGGGAGGGGAGTGCAGGAAGGAAGACCACAGAGGTGAATTCCCATTTTTATCACATCAATCAAGGGTACATGCTCTCCACATGACTTCTCATTGTCTTTTTGTTTTAAAATACTTGTTTATTTGGCTGCATTGGGCCTTAGTTGTGGTATGTGGGATCTAGCTCCCTCTCCAGGGACTGACCCCAGGCCACCTTCATTGGGTGCACTGAGTCTTCAGCTACTGGACCACCAGGGAAGTCCTGACTTATCACTGTTGATGTCGGTCAACCTTGATCGCCTTGTGGAGGCAGTGCTTGATTGTAAAGTTACTTTTCTCCCCCTTCTGTGCTGTACATTTTGGAATCAAGTCGCTAAGGATGGCTCTCCCTGCTGAAAGTGCTATAGTGGGTGTTAGGGGTTGGGAGTAGGGTTTAAGCTCCACTTCCTGGAGCAGGGGGTATCTAGGTCGATTATTGGAAATTCATCTGTAAGGAGGAGTTGTCTTTTCTCTCTCACTTCTTTATTTCTTCAACCACTTATTTATATTAATATAGATTCATTGATATGTATTTTATAGTTTGGGTTATAATGCAACACGATCTATTTTGTCACTCATATTATTCCAGCTTTGGCCACTGGAAGTTCTTTTTTAAGACTGACATTTGGGTCATTTTGACATGCCCTATTCTTTACATATATATATTTATTATTTGTATAGAAAATATATATATACATATACGTACACACAAATATAGATAGATAAAAGATAAATAGATATATACATATAGGATACATGCTCAGTCACTCAGTCATGTTTGACTCTTAGCGACCCCGTGGATTGTAGCCCACCGGGCTCCTCTGTCCATGGGATCCTCCAGGCAAGAAGACTGGAGTGGGTTGCCATTTCCACCTCCAGGGGATCTTCCCGACCCAGGGATCAAATCCACATCTCTTATGTCTCTTTCATTGGCAGGCAGGGTTTTTACCACTGGTTCCACCTGGGAAGCCAAAATATATAAATTAATCAGATTTTTAATATTTGTATATAGATACAGGAAAATTAGGAATGTCATACTTCATCAACGAGTAAGGGATTAGTTAAAAATACCATTGTCTATCCATAAAATATAATCCTTGGGCTTCCCTGGTGGTCCAGTGGGTAGAGAGTCTGCCTTGCAGTGCAAGGGGCACTGGTTCAATTCCTGGTTGGGGAAGATGCCACATGCGGAGGAACCACTGGACCGGTGTGTCCAATTAGGAGCCAGGGCTCTGGAAGGCACGTGCCCAGAGCCGGTGCTCTGCAGGGAGAGGCCACTGCAGTGGGAGGTCCACAGAAGCCGAAGAACAAAGACAGATGAAAATAAATAAATAAATAAACCAATAAAAGAGATCAAAGTAAAAAAAAAAAATACTATTGTCTATCCACAAAACATAATCCTAAGAACACAATAAAACCCATGTAAAAGCCTGTCTGCAGGAAAGAATGGATGCAGATGTGAAGAAGGAACTTGTGAACATAGCCAGGGAAGGAGAGGGTGGGGTGAACTGAGAAAGTCGCATTGACATGTGTACACTACGTGTGTGAAATAGATAGAATGGGAAGCTGCCGTATCACACAGGGAGCCCAGCCTGGTGCTCTGCGATGACCTAGAGGGATGGGAGGGGAGGGAGGCTCAAGAGGGGGGAGATACATATATATATACATACACACACACGTATCTGTATATATAGAGAGAGTCACAACTGATTGGTGGTGTATTTGTACAGCAGAAACCAACACAACATTATAAAGCAACTATCCTCCCATTTAAAAAACATGAAAAAAAAACATATAAAAGAAAAATGTTTAATTACATTCAGAAATGTTCACAACATATCTATTAATGAAAAACAGCAGACAACAAAACAGTATGTTCAGTATTACCCCTTATTTTGTTCAAAATAGATTTAAACATATTTGCACAGAACAAAAGACTAACAAGACGCAAATCAAAATGTCAACTCTGCACTGTGCTGTGATTCCGGGTAACTTTACCTCTCCTTTCTTCATAGGCACTCCCCAGATCCTCTGCGGCCAACCGGCATTGCTTTTGAACGCAGGAAACAAAGCAGTTCTCCCCTTGCTCAGCTTCATGTTACCTGAAACTCTGCCTACAGGAACTGTGACCTTGATTTTTAATAACTATAGTCATTAAAAACACTTTAGACTTGCATAATATGAGCATGAAAAGAAACGTTAATGGAGAGTCTGCCTTGCAGTGCAAGGGGCACTGGTTCAATTCCTGGTTGGGGAAGATGCCACATGCGGAGGAACCACTGGACCGGTGTGTCCAATTAGGAGCCAGGGCTCTGGAAGGCACGTGCCCAGAGCCGGTGCTCTGCAGGGAGAGGCCACTGCAGTGGGAGGTCCACAGAAGCCGAAGAACAAAGACAGATGAAAATAAATAAATAAATAAACCAATAAAAGAGATCAAAGTAAAAAAAAAAATACTATTGTCTATCCACAAAACATAATCCTAAGAACACAATAAAACCCATGTAAAAGCCTGTCTGCAGGAAAGAATGGATGCAGATGTGAAGAAGGAACTTGTGAACATAGCCAGGGAAGGAGAGGGTGGGGTGAACTGAGAAAGTCGCATTGACATGTGTACACTACGTGTGTGAAATAGATAGAATGGGAAGCTGCCGTATCACACAGGGAGCCCAGCCTGGTGCTCTGCGATGACCTAGAGGGATGGGAGGGGAGGGAGGCTCAAGAGGGGGGAGATACATATATATATACATACACACACACGTATCTGTATATATAGAGAGAGTCACAACTGATTGGTGGTGTATTTGTACAGCAGAAACCAACACAACATTATAAAGCAACTATCCTCCCATTTAAAAAACATGAAAAAAAAACATATAAAAGAAAAATGTTTAATTACATTCAGAAATGTTCACAACATATCTATTAATGAAAAACAGCAGACAACAAAACAGTATGTTCAGTATTACCCCTTATTTTGTTCAAAATAGATTTAAACATATTTGCACAGAACAAAAGACTAACAAGACGCAAATCAAAATGTCAACTCTGCACTGTGCTGTGATTCCGGGTAACTTTACCTCTCCTTTCTTCATAGGCACTCCCCAGATCCTCTGCGGCCAACCGGCATTGCTTTTGAACGCAGGAAACAAAGCAGTTCTCCCCTTGCTCAGCTTCATGTTACCTGAAACTCTGCCTACAGGAACTGTGACCTTGATTTTTAATAACTATAGTCATTAAAAACACTTTAGACTTGCATAATATGAGCATGAAAAGAAACGTTAATGCTTGGAACAGAACCTGAACTGACACACTCACTCGATCACTCAACAAATATTTTATTGAGCATTTGCTAAGTGCCAGAATCTGTCATAGGTGTCAGAGATATGACAGACTATAGACTCTACTGAATTATTTATGCTGGTGAAGCATGAAATGCAACCTAAATGTCGAAACTACATCTGAAAATTACATTAGAGCCATAGCTGACATAAGGAGGCATTAAAAAGCATGTTATAACTCAGACTTATTGGCACTGAAAATGCTTAAAATATATTTATAATGGAAAAAGAGTAACCAATAAAAAATATAGAGCATAATGTCATTTGTTACTAACAATGTATGTATATTTACTTGTGTAAAATATGTTTTGGTTTATACCCATAGTTTACCTACATCTGAGTAAAGCCATCTCTCTCCTCAGGAAGAGACTAGAGAAGAGATAGCCTTCAACCAGAACTCTAAGAAATTAGTAGACTCTAAAGTGAAAGCCCAAAGCATTTATAATTCCTTGTATGTGGTACTGCTTTGCATAAGAAAAATGGTAGACATCTGATGGTGTTCTGAGTGGGCAGAGAAAGAATGGCAGAAGTTGATTCCATCTACCTCTCCTTTCCGTCAAGTCATCATGTAAAGAACTTGACTTCATTGTATGAACGTCTAAATGAGAATCAATAAAAATGGGACTTCCCTGGTGGTCCAGTGGTAAAGCCTCCTCACTCCCAATATAAGGGCGAAATGTTCACAACATATCTATTAATGAAAAACAGCAGACAACAAAACAGTATGTTCAGTATTACCCCTTATTTTGTTCAAAATAGATTTAAACATATTTGCACAGAACAAAAGACTAACAAGACGCAAATCAAAATGTCAACTCTGCACTGTGCTGTGATTCCGGGTAACTTTACCTCTCCTTTCTTCATAGGCACTCCCCAGATCCTCTGCGGCCAACCGGCATTGCTTTTGAACGCAGGAAACAAAGCAGTTCTCCCCTTGCTCAGCTTCATGTTACCTGAAACTCTGCCTACAGGAACTGTGACCTTGATTTTTAATAACTATAGTCATTAAAAACACTTTAGACTTGCATAATATGAGCATGAAAAGAAACGTTAATGCTTGGAACAGAACCTGAACTGACACACTCACTCGATCACTCAACAAATATTTTATTGAGCATTTGCTAAGTGCCAGAATCTGTCATAGGTGTCAGAGATATGACAGACTATAGACTCTACTGAATTATTTATGCTGGTGAAGCATGAAATGCAACCTAAATGTCGAAACTACATCTGAAAATTACATTAGAGCCATAGCTGACATAAGGAGGCATTAAAAAGCATGTTATAACTCAGACTTATTGGCACTGAAAATGCTTAAAATATATTTATAATGGAAAAAGAGTAACCAATAAAAAATATAGAGCATAATGTCATTTGTTACTAACAATGTATGTATATTTACTTGTGTAAAATATGTTTTGGTTTATACCCATAGTTTACCTACATCTGAGTAAAGCCATCTCTCTCCTCAGGAAGAGACTAGAGAAGAGATAGCCTTCAACCAGAACTCTAAGAAATTAGTAGACTCTAAAGTGAAAGCCCAAAGCATTTATAATTCCTTGTATGTGGTACTGCTTTGCATAAGAAAAATGGTAGACATCTGATGGTGTTCTGAGTGGGCAGAGAAAGAATGGCAGAAGTTGATTCCATCTACCTCTCCTTTCCGTCAAGTCATCATGTAAAGAACTTGACTTCATTGTATGAACGTCTAAATGAGAATCAATAAAAATGGGACTTCCCTGGTGGTCCAGTGGTAAAGCCTCCTCACTCCCAATATAAGGGGCACAGGTTCAATCGCTGGTCAGGGAACTAAGATCTCATATGCCAGCTGGCAAAAATAATAATAATAATAATAATAATTATTAAAATAGCTGAGCTCAATAAAAGAGCAAAAGAAAAAAGAAAAAAAATAGCTGAGCTCAATATTTAAGCTAATGCCCATCAGTCACGGAAGACAGAGTTTCAAGTGCAAAGAGTAAGAATTCAATGAAAAGAGGAAGTTGGCACTAGTAGTGACCACAGGGACACGTTTCATTGAGGAAAAAGGCAATGTCATATTTGTATTTGCATCCCTGGCATCCACGTAAGTTTCCTTTTCTTAACATTTGCCTATAGAGCATCAAGCATTGCAAAGTTAGTACTAAGAGGTCGCTATTCTCTCTGATTTCATTCCATACATATAGGATCACCTTTGTGACTGACATGATCTTACGTCCAGACTATGTGTTAACTCCAGCTTCTGACACTTTCTGCCCAAGTTCCTTTACTCTTGACAGTGTCTTCATCAGCAGCAGCATCGGCATCCTGACACCCATCAGAGAGAAGATGTACAGTTGGCTTATTATGTGAAGGCCTTGTTCTAAATGTTTAACCTTCCCAACACTACAAGGTAGTTACAGATGAGGAAACCAAGCCCTAGAAGTGAAATGTTTTTTAATTCTTAGCCTATATCCAATCCCTAGGGTTCCTCATTCACCCATATACCTCAAAAATGACTTATACACTGGGACTTCTATGTGGTCCAGTGGTTAAGAATCTACCTTCCAATGCAGTGGACATGGGTTTGATCCCTGGCTGGGGAACTAAGGTTGGATATGACATGGGGCAACTAAGCCTACGCACTGCAACTAGAGAAGCCCATGCACCGCAGCATAGAGCCCGCGTGCCACAACTAACACCCAATGTAGAAATATCAGTAAATGAATTTATTTTAAATTGGAGGATAATTGCTTCACAATATTGTGTTGATTTCTGCCATACATCAACATGTATCAGCCACAGGTATACATATGTCCCCTCCTTCTTGAACCGCTTTCCTACTCCCTGCCCTATCCTACCTGTAGAGACGTTGAGGTTTTTTTATACAAATTTTATTTTTTATTATTATTACTTTTACAGAGTTAAAAGATCACTTACATATTGATGGTTCCATGAGTCCAAAAAATGTCCATGACTGTCTAGTTTTTGCATATGCACGTGCAATTCTATTTACATTTGCATGTGCATCCCCATTACTCTGGCTGAGGACCTTCCACAAAACAGAACTTCAACGAATATTTGTTGAAAGACTGAACGAGTCTAGCCTAGACCTTTTTGCTCAGCTGCAGTCCTGGCATCTCTATTTGCAGGTCCCCACGGACACCAGAAACACCACTCACCTCCCCCAGATCTTCTCCCTCAAACATGTTCTTTGTTTAGTACTTCCTCTTTCTCGGTGAGTGCCGCCATCATCACCCTGTTACTTAGGCCGTGTTTCCCTCCTTTACCATAGTCTGCCTGTCCCCGAGTTCTCTATTTATATTCCATCTATAGGAAACACCATGTAAATGGAATTGTATAACTTCAGCCACCTAAACACCTCTGAAGTCCCACTTACTGCTCTCCACTTCCATCCTGAATCTAAGAGGCTGTCTAAAGCCAAGACTCTGCAGACCAATTTTCTGGGTTTAAAGTAAATGCTGCCGGGACTTCTCTGGTGGCCCAGTGGCTGAAAATCCACATTACAATGCAGGAAACATGGGTTGGATCCCTGGTCGGGGAACGAAGACTCTACATTCAGGGTAGCAACTAAGCTCATGTGCAACAACTACCAAGCCCAGGCACACCAGAGCCCACATGTGGTGACTAGAGAGTCCAAGTACTTCAACAAGAAGTCCCACGACAAATCTGCTGAGTGCTGCAACTAAGATGCAGCACAGCCAAATAAATATTTTTAAAAAATTTAAAAAAAACACTGCTACTTAGTAGCTGTAGAACCTTGGGCAACAAATTAAAATGTGCCTCAGCCTTCTCTGATCCTATTTTTTAGGAATAGTTGGATTGCATGTAACAGAAAACCCATCTCAAAGTGGCCTCAACAACAAAGGGAGTTCTGTGATTCATCTAATTGGTCCAAGGGTGTCCACTTAGATCCCAGAGCTCATCATGGTGAGCTTCTTCTGGTTCCTAGGGCTGACTTCCTCCGTGTTGAGGTTCCACTCTTACACAGAAGTTTTTGCATATGCACGTGCAATTCTATTTACATTTGCATGTGCATCCCCATTCTCTGGCTGAGGACCTTCCACAAAACAGAACTTCAACGAATATTTGTTGAAAGACTGAACGAGTCTAGCCTAGACCTTTTTGCTCAGCTGCAGTCCTGGCATCTCTATTTGCAGGTCCCCACGGACACCAGAAACACCACTCACCTCCCCCAGATCTTCTCCCTCAAACATGTTCTTTGTTTAGTACTTCCTCTTTCTCGGTGAGTGCCGCCATCATCACCCTGTTACTTAGGCCGTGTTTCCCTCCTTTACCATAGTCTGCCTGTCCCCGAGTTCTCTATTTATATTCCATCTATAGGAAACACCATGTAAATGGAATTGTATAACTTCAGCCACCTAAACACCTCTGAAGTCCCACTTACTGCTCTCCACTTCCATCCTGAATCTAAGAGGCTGTCTAAAGCCAAGACTCTGCAGACCAATTTTCTGGGTTTAAAGTAAATGCTGCCGGGACTTCTCTGGTGGCCCAGTGGCTGAAAATCCACATTACAATGCAGGAAACATGGGTTGGATCCCTGGTCGGGGAACGAAGACTCTACATTCAGGGTAGCAACTAAGCTCATGTGCAACAACTACCAAGCCCAGGCACACCAGAGCCCACATGTGGTGACTAGAGAGTCCAAGTACTTCAACAAGAAGTCCCACGACAAATCTGCTGAGTGCTGCAACTAAGATGCAGCACAGCCAAATAAATATTTTTTTAAAAATTAAAATAAACACTGCTACTTAGTAGCTGTAGAACCTTGGGCAACAAATTAAAATGTGCCTCAGCCTTCTCTGATCCTATTTTTTAGGAATAGTTGGATTGCATGTAACAGAAAACCCATCTCAAAGTGGCCTCAACAACAAAGGGAGTTCTGTGATTCATCTAATTGGTCCAAGGGTGTCCACTTAGATCCCAGAGCTCATCATGGTGAGCTTCTTCTGGTTCCTAGGGCTGACTTCCTCCGTGTTGAGGTTCCACTCTTACACAGGTTTCTTTCTTGCGGTGGTAAGGTATCTTTTGGAAACCTAGTTTTGGCATCATGCTTGTGTTTTGGTTAGTCACTCAGTCATGTCCAACTCCTTGCAAACTTTTGGACTATATTTCACCAGGCTCCTCTGTCCACGGGCTTCTCTAGGCCAGCATAGCCGAGCACATAGCCATTCCTTTCTTCAGGAGATCTTCCCGACTCAGGGATTGAACCTGCACCTTCTGTGCCTCCTGCACTGCAGGTGGATTCTTTACCCTCTGAACCATCAGGGAAACCCAGTCTTGCATCTTATGTTCTCAACTAACTCAGAAAAAAAAGAGAACCCTTATCTCATTTTTTTTCTGGAAAAATCTCAAGATCACCTAGTGTGACTGGGCAGGTCCTATTATATGGCCACTCTTAAACCTAGGGATGGAATCGATCTCACCCAGTCCATGGAACAAGAATGGGAGAGGGGGATGACAATGAAAACTGAGGTGTTTTTTGGGGGGAAATGAAATGAGTCCTAGCCCTTCAGGAAGATCAGTTGTCTAATATAGGAAGGCACACACTTTCACATACATGTAAATACACATGCTGGTTTTCCTGCATCCTATCTCGTTGCTCTTTGGCCAGTTTTCTCCCATTTTACTGGAAAGAGCTCTCTAAAATGCAAGTCCAGTTATCACAACAGATCTACTTCAAGAACACAGTGATTAACTCTTGCCCATCTTTAGGACTCTAGACCTAACCCTGAGTCAGGCACAAGGTGGATGCTATTGAATGAATGATTTCATTTGAGCTTCAGGAGTTTCCTGGGCAAATGTGATGACCAGGTTTTAGACAGCAAAGGAGATAAACCAGGAGATAACACACACAAAGTGAATCTACTAGATACCAAGGTGGGTCAGGTTGAGGTGGGGGTTTGACTCTATCTCAAAGGGTAGAGAATATGCTTATGGTCATGTGCCTCAGCTTCCATCTTAGGAATAGTTGGATTGCATGTAACAGAAAACCCATCTCAAAGTGGCCTCAACAACAAAGGGAGTTCTGTGATTCATCTAATTGGTCCAAGGGTGTCCACTTAGATCCCAGAGCTCATCATGGTGAGCTTCTTCTGGTTCCTAGGGCTGACTTCCTCCGTGTTGAGGTTCCACTCTTACACAGGTTTCTTTCTTGCGGTGGTAAGGTATCTTTTGGAAACCTAGTTTTGGCATCATGCTTGTGTTTTGGTTAGTCACTCAGTCATGTCCAACTCCTTGCAAACTTTTGGACTATATTTCACCAGGCTCCTCTGTCCACGGGCTTCTCTAGGCCAGCATAGCCGAGCACATAGCCATTCCTTTCTTCAGGAGATCTTCCCGACTCAGGGATTGAACCTGCACCTTCTGTGCCTCCTGCACTGCAGGTGGATTCTTTACCCTCTGAACCATCAGGGAAACCCAGTCTTGCATCTTATGTTCTCAACTAACTCAGAAAAAAGAGAACCCTTATCTCATTTTTTTTCTGGAAAAATCTCAAGATCACCTAGTGTGACTGGGCAGGTCCTATTATATGGCCACTCTTAAACCTAGGGATGGAATCGATCTCACCCAGTCCATGGAACAAGAATGGGAGAGGGGGATGACAATGAAAACTGAGGTGTTTTTTGGGGGGAAATGAAATGAGTCCTAGCCCTTCAGGAAGATCAGTTGTCTAATATAGGAAGGCACACACTTTCACATACATGTAAATACACATGCTGGTTTTCCTGCATCCTATCTCGTTGCTCTTTGGCCAGTTTTCTCCCATTTTACTGGAAAGAGCTCTCTAAAATGCAAGTCCAGTTATCACAACAGATCTACTTCAAGAACACAGTGATTAACTCTTGCCCATCTTTAGGACTCTAGACCTAACCCTGAGTCAGGCACAAGGTGGATGCTATTGAATGAATGATTTCATTTGAGCTTCAGGAGTTTCCTGGGCAAATGTGATGACCAGGTTTTAGACAGCAAAGGAGATAAACCAGGAGATAACACACACAAAGTGAATCTACTAGATACCAAGGTGGGTCAGGTTGAGGTGGGGGTTTGACTCTATCTCAAAGGGTAGAGAATATGCTTATGGTCATACAAGGGTGTCCCAGGTGAGCCAAGAGGATGTTAGGCTGGAAAGGCTCATCACCAGCAAGGTCCAGGCAGTTCTTCCTGCTTGGCCGTGTGTAAGGGAATGAGGGTTAACAAGTCCGCAGGGAAAGTCAGTAATGGTTAGCTGGTTAGGTCATCGCTTCTGCAGGGCCTTTGCCGGCCCTGGTCCCTGTGTAGGAGTGTTCCTTACCTCATCAGTCTTTCTCTTTTTTAAAATTTATTTCTTTTTTTAAAATTATTTTTGGATGAACTGGGTCTTCCTTGCTGCAAGTCGTATTTCCCTAGTAGTGGAGAACAAGGGCTGCTCTCTAGTAGAGTGGCATGGGCTTCTTTTGTTGCAGAGCACAGGCTCGAGGATTCAGGTTTCAGCAGTTGCATCTCAAGGGCCCTGGAGTGGAAGCTCAGTAGCTGTGCTGCTCAGGCTCCATTACTCCCTGTGGCCTGCGGGCCCTTCCCAGACCAGAGACGGAACCCATGTCCCCTGCATTGACAGGCGGACTCTTAACCACTGGACCACCAAGGCAGCCCCATTGGCCTCCTTTACTTCATTCAGGTTTCAGGACTAATGTCACCCCTTAGAGATGTTTTTTCCCGAGCTTGAGGCTTAAAGCAGTACTCACAGCCTCATTATCCAGTTGTCATGCCTTCAGAATGAAGTCACCACCTGACAGTCCCTTGCTCACTGGCTTACTGTCTCTCTAGCCATGGGAACATAAGCTCTTCTGGAGCAGGCATCTTTCCTGTCCTCTTCATTAGATATTTTTTAAACAAACGAATAAGCAAGGGGAATGACTCTTCTGGCTTGGGGCTAGGTAAATAAATCACAGGTTTTAAACACGTCCAACTCAGCTGATCCTTCATACAGGGTAGTTATTATAATGACTATTATTTATGGATGTCATGAAATATCAGAAGCCCTGACTTCAATGCTTCTGACTGTTCTTAAAAGCAGGGCCCAGAGGCCAGGGCAGTAGAGAGAGAGCAGACAAAAACAGGTGGAGGGGAGGAGGAAGGCCTGGGGTAGCTGCTGCTGCTTACCTGTGCAAAAAGCTGAAGGGGTGGGGGCAGGGCAGCTGAGGAAGATGGGAGGGGTGATGCCAGGGACTTCCCAGAGGAAGCTGAGAGTTGGGCTGGGTGAGGTTGGGGAAAGAGGGTTAACAAGTCCGCAGGGAAAGTCAGTAATGGTTAGCTGGTTAGGTCATCGCTTCTGCAGGGCCTTTGCCGGCCCTGGTCCCTGTGTAGGAGTGTTCCTTACCTCATCAGTCTTTCTCTTTTTTAAAATTTATTTCTTTTTTTAAAATTATTTTTGGATGAACTGGGTCTTCCTTGCTGCAAGTCGTATTTCCCTAGTAGTGGAGAACAAGGGCTGCTCTCTAGTAGAGTGGCATGGGCTTCTTTTGTTGCAGAGCACAGGCTCGAGGATTCAGGTTTCAGCAGTTGCATCTCAAGGGCCCTGGAGTGGAAGCTCAGTAGCTGTGCTGCTCAGGCTCCATTACTCCCTGTGGCCTGCGGGCCCTTCCCAGACCAGAGACGGAACCCATGTCCCCTGCATTGACAGGCGGACTCTTAACCACTGGACCACCAAGGCAGCCCCATTGGCCTCCTTTACTTCATTCAGGTTTCAGGACTAATGTCACCCCTTAGAGATGTTTTTCCTGAGCTTGAGGCTTAAAGCAGTACTCACAGCCTCATTATCCAGTTGTCATGCCTTCAGAATGAAGTCACCACCTGACAGTCCCTTGCTCACTGGCTTACTGTCTCTCTAGCCATGGGAACATAAGCTCTTCTGGAGCAGGCATCTTTCCTGTCCTCTTCATTAGATATTTTTTAAACAAACGAATAAGCAAGGGGAATGACTCTTCTGGCTTGGGGCTAGGTAAATAAATCACAGGTTTTAAACACGTCCAACTCAGCTGATCCTTCATACAGGGTAGTTATTATAATGACTATTATTTATGGATGTCATGAAATATCAGAAGCCCTGACTTCAATGCTTCTGACTGTTCTTAAAAGCAGGGCCCAGAGGCCAGGGCAGTAGAGAGAGAGCAGACAAAAACAGGTGGAGGGGAGGAGGAAGGCCTGGGGTAGCTGCTGCTGCTTACCTGTGCAAAAAGCTGAAGGGGTGGGGGCAGGGCAGCTGAGGAAGATGGGAGGGGTGATGCCAGGGACTTCCCAGAGGAAGCTGAGAGTTGGGCTGGGTGAGGTTGGAAAGGAGAAAATCCTAATCTGAGTCTTGCGTTAATTGTAAATTGATCATGGAAAGGACTCGTTCCATTCAGTTTCAAAATTTCAAAGTATATGTGTTGAGGTTCTATACGCTCAAGACACATGCTGGACCCTGAGCAGGAGAGTTGTGCCAGGGATGACTCAGGCCCCTGAGGGCCCCTTGGAGGAGGCAAAGAGGTGGGTCGCAGCAAACTAGGAAAGTCTAAGAGACCTCTGCTAGGTATACCCCGTGGAGATTGGGGTGGCCTTATACAGAATGCCTTGGAAAGAGAGAGTAGCACTGGCAAACAGGATAGAGGGGATCTTTTGTTTGTGTTTTTACAACAAACAGCTGTTTTTAGCGTTTTGTCTTACTTTATTTTTTATTTTCTTGGCCCAGCCACATGGCATGTAGGATCTTCCCTACCCAACTAAGGGGAACTTGAACCCACGACCCTTGGAAGCTTAGAACCTTAACCACTGAACCCCAGGGAAGTCTCGAAGGGGATCTTATTGACGAGGATCAAAATCATGTGGGTGATTGAAAACGAGAAGCTCAGGGAAAATATCTATTTCTTGGTTATTGTGGCTTTTTTTTTTTTTTCCCACTGATCTATGTCAACAAGTTCAGGGTCACCTTTAACCAGCAATAATCTGGTGGGAAGAGACCATTTCACTAAGATAGACTGTGCATCCGAGGTCAGGAGAGCTATCAATAATTAGTTTTTGTCTTTTCAAAAACAGAATAAGCTGAAACTTAAGAACTGAGCCTGATGACTATCTGTGGAACTCACCAAGACTGAGTCCCTGCCACATGGTGAGCTAAGCTGGGCGTGCGATGCCCATCCGTCTTGAGTCAGTGTCCTGACCTACTTCACAGGAAGAAAACACAAGAAGGACTTGTCAATTCTCGGTCCCCCTGACCCTACTCTGGGTCTCTTCTGACTCTGAAAGAACAAGCAAATAAAAACTTTATCTTTCTGTGATCAGAAAATATTCTCCATGAAGACTTGTCCCAGGACCTTAATTTGAAACTGTTGAAATTCTTTATTACCTGCTGCCCTTGTCACCAGTCTTTCTGAAATGGAAAATTCATCTTTAAGGAAAATCTGCACTTTATTATATGAATGGTAGAAGTCAAGCCTTTCATTAATGCTCAGAAAACCCCCACATGTTTGCCTTGTACTCTGTCCATAGACGCAAGTATTTTCTAAGAAAGAGGGAAGACACAGTGTCAAATGGCTCATGCACCTTAAAAGATCTCTTTAAAGGGAAAACAAATGAAACATGTGTAAAGTTTAATAGGATAAAAACCTATCAAGCATAAAGTGGTCATCAAGCACTTACCATATGTCCAGAACCACTCTGTTTGCCTAAGCAGAGTACAGGTTGTCTCCAGCTCTAAACAGAAGGCGTGTGCCCAAGTTCATTGGTAGGTTGTATCTTGCTGTTTTGGGTTTTAACCCAGAGTAAATTTCTTATCGGCGGGCATCTCTGTTTCCTATTTTATGGGTTATTAATAATAGAGCTTTGTGAGCTAGCTTAGGGCATAGCCAGCACATTGTGTACATGGAAAGCGTCTCCATGTTTCAGCTTATAGCTCACTTGCTGAAACTCACCATGCCGCTCCCTTCCCTCAACTGTGGAAAGAACCTGGAACAAGGACAGGAAGGACAGGACCACTGTGGTTTCCAATATCTCTTGAACTTGGCTCCTCCTAAGGTGCTCAGCCATTCTATCGGCTCTTAAGGAAATAGTTGGGCCCCTTTGTGTTTGGGCCCTCCTATGACTTCTGATTTGGGATGCAACCTCTCCTGCGGCAGTTTGAGCTGGGCATTCTGGACTCCCCTCTTGGACCCATGTCCTCCCCACTGGCCCTTAGATGTGCAAGAGTGCCACAAATTGGTCCTGATTGGGAAAGGAGATGATGCCATACCATCAGGAGAGAAGAAACTCTTGGCTGGCTCAGCAGTCTAGGCTGAGGCGTTTGTGCAGGCCTCCCCAGGGCAAGGCAGGGCACAGTCTGGGACCCCAGTCTTCAGTTTCCCAAGCAGGGAACCCGTTCGCAGCCCTTCTGACTCTGAAAGAACAAGCAAATAAAAACTTTATCTTTCTTTTCTTTCTATGAAGACTTGTCCCAGGACCTTAATTTGAAACTGTTGAAATTCTTTATTACCTGCTGCCCTTGTCACCAGTCTTTCTGAAATGGAAAATTCATCTTTAAGGAAAATCTGCACTTTATTATATGAATGGTAGAAGTCAAGCCTTTCATTAATGCTCAGAAAACCCCCACATGTTTGCCTTGTACTCTGTCCATAGACGCAAGTATTTTCTAAGAAAGAGGGAAGACACAGTGTCAAATGGATCATGCACCTTTAAAGATGTCTTTAAAGGGAAAACAAATGAAACATGTGTAAAGTTTAATAGGATAAAAACCTATCAAGCATAAAGTGGTCATCAAGCACTTACCATATGTCCAGAACCACTCTGTTTGCCTAAGCAGAGTACAGGTTGTCTCCAGCTCTAAACAGAAGGCGTGTGCCCAAGTTCATTGGTAGGTTGTATCTTGCTGTTTTGGGTTTTAACCCAGAGTAAATTTCTTATCGGGGGCATCTCTGTTTCCTATTTTATGGGTTATTAATAATAGAGCTTTGTGAGCTAGCTTAGGGCATAGCCAGCACATTGTGTACATGGAAAGCGTCTCCATGTTTCAGCTTATAGCTCACTTGCTGAAACTCACCATGCCGCTCCCTTCCCTCAACTGTGGAAAGAACCTGGAACAAGGACAGGAAGGACAGGACCACTGTGGTTTCCAATATCTCTTGAACTTGGCTCCTCCTAAGGTGCTCAGCCATTCTATCGGCTCTTAAGGAAATAGTTGGGCCCCTTTGTGTTTGGGCCCTCCTATGACTTCTGATTTGGGATGCAACCTCTCCTGCGGCAGTTTGAGCTGGGCATTCTGGACTCCCCTCTTGGACCCATGTCCTCCCCACTGGCCCTTAGATGTGCAAGAGTGCCACAAATTGGTCCTGATTGGGAAAGGAGATGATGCCATACCATCAGGAGAGAAGAAACTCTTGGCTGGCTCAGCAGTCTAGGCTGAGGCGTTTGTGCAGGCCTCCCCAGGGCAAGGCAGGGCACAGTCTGGGACCCCAGTCTTCAGTTTCCCAAGCAGGGAACCCGTTCCGCAGCCCTTCAGGTGTCAGGGAGACCTTTGCACCAACCTAAGAATGAAAGAAGGGGTCCCACGAAGGAATTCTGATGTGCTGCTTTTACCAACAATCATCAACATTCTCTTGGTCAGCACCCAACACCCATTTCTTGGACATGTTCAGAGGCAGATCTGGAGTGGAACAAGCCCTTCCTGCATTAGTGGGAATTCTCTATTTCTCAGCTTTTGCGGGGCCAGGAGGAGGATGTGCTGAATAACTCTGGGCAGGTCTGGGCTTGTTGGAGCCATGTGTTCTCCAACTGCCCTGCCATACATGCAATGGGACCAACCAGAGACAGAGGTTCCCTCTGGCTGATTTCCAAAGTAGAATCTGCCCACAGAACTCTAGAGTGACTTCAGAGATGAGGGGTGGGGAGAGGCACTGGGTACATGAAGAACTAAGAACCGGGCTTCCCCGGTAGTCCAGTGGGTAAGGGCACCGCCTGGCAGTGCAAGGGGCGCCGGTCTGATCCCTGGCCTGGGAAGATGCCACGTGCCGCGGAGCGGCTGGACCCATGTGTCCAATTAGGAGCCGGAGCTCTGGAGCGCATGCGCCCAGAGCCGGTGCTCTGCAACAACAGAGGCCACCGTGATGGGAGGCCCACACGGGCGGAAGAACAGAGATGGATGAAAATAGATAAATGAAAGACCAACAGAAGTGGCCCACCACACCCCTCCCTTCCCGACCCGCCACCCCTTCCCCTGCCCCCCGAAAAAACTGAGAACCTCATTTAGTTTCACAAAATGCATTCAAGGTCCTGATACTGACGCAGGATGCGTGCATGCCAAGTCGTTTCAGTCGTACCTGACTCTTTGTGACCCCATGGACTGTAGCCCGCCCGGCTCCTCTGTCCATGTGATTCTCCAGGCAAGAAGACTGGAGTGGGCCCTTAGATGCCACAAATTGGTCCTGATTGGGAAAGGAGATGATGCCATACCATCAGGAGAGAAGAAACTCTTGGCTGGCTCAGCAGTCTAGGCTGAGGCGTTTGTGCAGGCCTCCCCAGGGCAAGGCAGGGCACAGTCTGGGACCCCAGTCTTCAGTTTCCCAAGCAGGGAACCCGTTCCGCAGCCCTTCAGGTGTCAGGGAGACCTTTGCACCAACCTAAGAATGAAAGAAGGGGTCCCACGAAGGAATTCTGATGTGCTGCTTTTACCAACAATCATCAACATTCTCTTGGTCAGCACCCAACACCCATTTCTTGGACATGTTCAGAGGCAGATCTGGAGTGGAACAAGCCCTTCCTGCATTAGTGGGAATTCTCTATTTCTCAGCTTTTGCGGGGCCAGGAGGAGGATGTGCTGAATAACTCTGGGCAGGTCTGGGCTTGTTGGAGCCATGTGTTCTCCAACTGCCCTGCCATACATGCAATGGGACCAACCAGAGACAGAGGTTCCCTCTGGCTGATTTCCAAAGTAGAATCTGCCCACAGAACTCTAGAGTGACTTCAGAGATGAGGGGTGGGGAGAGGCACTGGGTACATGAAGAACTAAGAACCGGGCTTCCCTGGTAGTCCAGTGGGTAAGGGCACCGCCTGGCAGTGCAAGGGGCGCCGGTCTGATCCCTGGCCTGGGAAGATGCCACGTGCCGCGGAGCGGCTGGACCCATGTGTCCAATTAGGAGCCGGAGCTCTGGAGCGCATGCGCCCAGAGCCGGTGCTCTGCAACAACAGAGGCCACCGTGATGGGAGGCCCACACGGGCGGAAGAACAGAGATGGATGAAAATAGATAAATGAAAGACCAACAGAAGTGGCCCACCACACCCCTCCCTTCCCGACCCGCCACCCCTTCCCCTGCCCCCCGAAAAAACTGAGAACCTCATTTAGTTTCACAAAATGCATTCAAGGTCCTGATACTGACGCAGGATGCGTGCATGCCAAGTCGTTTCAGTCGTACCTGACTCTTTGTGACCCCATGGACTGTAGCCCGCCCGGCTCCTCTGTCCATGTGATTCTCCAGGCAAGAAGACTGGAGTGGGCTGCCATCTCCCTCTCCAGGGGATCTTCCTGACCCAGGGATCTTACTCTCATCTCTTACATCGCCTGCATTGGCAGGTAGGTTCTTTACCACTAGTGCCACCTGCTCAGAGATGTATACATGAAATTGGTTTTTACCACTCCCAAAGAATAGTAGAAAGGTAAACAAGAATTGCTAAAGTAGGAGTGATAAATTGGGAGGCTCGAATTGACAGATATACACTGGTATATATAAAATAGATAACTAAAAAAACTTCTTGTATAGCACAGGGAATACTCTGTAATGGGCTGTATGGGGAAAGAACCTAAAAGAAACAGCAAATATATGCATATGTATCACTGAGTCACATTGCTATATACCTGAAACTAACACAACATTGTCAATCAACTATATTCCAATAAAAAGTTTTAAAGGAATAATTCAAGGATAACCTCACTGATCAAGACAAACACATGGATATGTGTATGTTGGATGTTAAGCCTGTGCTTAAAATCTGATTTTTTAAAAAATAAAAGAATAGGATTATCTTATGAGCTATTAACTGGTAGTATATTGCTATCTCTGTATGCATTTATAAGTTACATAGGAAAATATTTATTTGGTAAAAACTCTGAAAATTGGGCTTCCCTGGTGGTCCAGTGGGTAAGGACACCGCCCTGCAGTGCAAGGGGTGCCAGTTCGATCCCTGGCCTGGGAAGATCCCACGTGCCGCGGAGCCGCTGGACGCATGTGTCCAGTTACCGAGCCGGAGCGCTGGAGCGCATGCGCCCAGATCCGGTGCTCTGCGATGAGAGAGGCCACTGTGATGGGAGGCCCACACGGGCCAGAGAACAAAGACAGATGAAACTGAATAAATGAAAGACTAATAGAAGTGGCCCGCCTGCCCCCTTCCCTCCCCACTCCACACCCCCCCCACAGAAAAACTCTGAAAGCTCCCTCGTGAAATTATTGAGAGAGAAAAATCAAGCATTTTGAAAAAGCAGCTTTGAGGGTAATGAGAATTTTAAAGTCATCTAATTAATTTTTAATGCAACTAACCCAAATACTAGGTGATATGTTTGTATTGGCTATGGGATGTCAGGTAAAGCTATGAGTGTGCATATGTCACCCATGCTGGTGTCTGTGGTTTATTAACGTGGCTACTCACCGTGCTTCTGTGGCTGTAGGCAAGTGTTTCGAATACTTTCCGCAACTGGAGAAAAGTTTCAGAGATTCCTAGTTACTTCATCAAGAGGAGAGTTTCATGAGAAATCTAGCCTGCACCAAGTTGGCGTTTATGCCAAGATCAAAAAATAATACCGTAGACGGCTCTGTCTTTCCACTAGGAAGGCACCATGAGCACACCTGTTAGTCAGAGAGGTATTTATACTTCTCTCGTCAACTCTAATAATGCGGTTACTTAAACTAAGTTCTCATATTGTTATAGCCATGAGTATTTAATATTGCATTAGAAATTCTACAGCTGCTTTGGAAATCTTTACAATCTACTATAACCCACCAGTTACGCAAACTTAACGACTACTTTTACATTCAAACAGTATTAAAGCTGGAGAATATTATTTAATTACTGAGTCTTCTTGACCCTACCAAAGCAAGTTGAATCCTCTCTCGTGGATGGATTAATTTTTCTTCTTTGGACTTTAGCTCCTGTCAAACAAGGGGTTTAATATGTTAGAATTTAAAACTTTACCTGGTAGAACACGAGCGCGGGCTCTGAAAATTGGGCTTCCCTGGTGGTCCAGTGGGTAAGGACACCGCCCTGCAGTGCAAGGGGTGCCAGTTCGATCCCTGGCCTGGGAAGATCCCACGTGCCGCGGAGCCGCTGGACGCATGTGTCCAGTTACCGAGCCGGAGCGCTGGAGCGCATGCGCCCAGATCCGGTGCTCTGCGATGAGAGAGGCCACTGTGATGGGAGGCCCACACGGGCCAGAGAACAAAGACAGATGAAACTGAATAAATGAAAGACTAATAGAAGTGGCCCGCCTGCCCCCTTCCCTCCCCACTCCACACCCCCCCCACAGAAAAACTCTGAAAGCTCCCTCGTGAAATTATTGAGAGAGAAAAATCAAGCATTTTGAAAAAGCAGCTTTGAGGGTAATGAGAATTTTAAAGTCATCTAATTAATTTTTAATGCAACTAACCCAAATACTAGGTGATATGTTTGTATTGGCTATGGGATGTCAGGTAAAGCTATGAGTGTGCATATGTCACCCATGCTGGTGTCTGTGGTTTATTAACGTGGCTACTCACCGTGCTTCTGTGGCTGTAGGCAAGTGTTTCGAATACTTTCCGCAACTGGAGAAAAGTTTCAGAGATTCCTAGTTACTTCATCAAGAGGAGAGTTTCATGAGAAATCTAGCCTGCACCAAGTTGGCGTTTATGCCAAGATCAAAAAATAATACCGTAGACGGCTCTGTCTTTCCACTAGGAAGGCACCATGAGCACACCTGTTAGTCAGAGAGGTATTTATACTTCTCTCGTCAACTCTAATAATGCGGTTACTTAAACTAAGTTCTCATATTGTTATAGCCATGAGTATTTAATATTGCATTAGAAATTCTACAGCTGCTTTGGAAATCTTTACAATCTACTATAACCCACCAGTTACGCAAACTTAACGACTACTTTTACATTCAAACAGTATTAAAGCTGGAGAATATTATTTAATTACTGAGTCTTCTTGACCCTACCAAAGCAAGTTGAATCCTCTCTCGTGGATGGATTAATTTTTCTTCTTTGGACTTTAGCTCCTGTCAAACAAGGGGTTTAATATGTTAGAATTTTCTAGAACAGACCTCCTCATAAGCTTGTTCTACAACATTCAAATTAGGTTCTTCTTGAGGCAAACGGTTCATTTAAGAACCTGAAGCCCCTTCAGGCCCCACAATGCTTGAATTCTGCTCTAAATTCTGCATGTAGTATGGCTATTCTGAGTGTCTGTAATGATATAGAGTCTTCCCCTTGGTATCACGGGGTGTTAGTACCAGGATCCCAAACTGTGAAGATGCTCGAGTCCCTTCTATAAAATGGCACCCTACAACCGGCCCTCTGGTACCCACCGATGGGGACCCAGGAATCAGAGTGTCTCAGTAAACGCCAAACTCTTTGCCATGTACAGGGACAAGGTTTTCAGGCACAACAAAGTTCATTTCTGGTTTCCTTTTTAGTAAAGATCATTTCTTCATGACGACTGCCACCCTTGGGCTGTGTTTTCTGCAAGCTGAGAGTGTGCATGTAGCAACAGGTGCAGGCTCTCACCTATATCACCTAACTTTTCAGGGCCCTGGAAACAAAGAACAACAACAACAAAACACGAGCATTCCAACTTCATCCCTGCCCCCTCAAAATACTATTCACCATCCAATTCCTGAAATCTCAGCCTTGGCTTAAACCACGATGAATAGTTTTCAGCATAACTGCCAGCCTTGACGGATAATGACAGATGGATTCTAGGAGCAGATCCAGGTTTATCAGAAAAAGTGCTGTTGGGAAGATATTGAGCCCTGCTGTATGGAGGGACGGAAATGCGTCTGAACCGTCGACAACCACCGGCACCTTAGTGGGGATGAAACTCTAAAAGTAGATGACATAACTGAGGCAGACACTGGGAGGAACTGTCTTTCCACTGAGCCATAATTTAATTTTTTTGCATAAAAGGAAATATCTAGTTATAGCCATGAGTATTTAATATTGCATTAGAAATTCTACAGCTGCTTTGGAAATCTTTACAATCTACTATAACCCACCAGTTACGCAAACTTAACGACTACTTTTACATTCAAACAGTATTAAAGCTGGAGAATATTATTTAATTACTGAGTCTTCTTGACCCTACCAAAGCAAGTTGAATCCTCTCTCGTGGATGGATTAATTTTTCTTCTTTGGACTTTAGCTCCTGTCAAACAAGGGGTTTAATATGTTAGAATTTTCTAGAACAGACCTCCTCATAAGCTTGTTCTACAACATTCAAATTAGGTTCTTCTTGAGGCAAACGGTTCATTTAAGAACCTGAAGCCCCTTCAGGCCCCACAATGCTTGAATTCTGCTCTAAATTCTGCATGTAGTATGGCTATTCTGAGTGTCTGTAATGATATAGAGTCTTCCCCTTGGTATCACGGGGTGTTAGTACCAGGATCCCAAACTGTGAAGATGCTCGAGTCCCTTCTATAAAATGGCACCCTACAACCGGCCCTCTGGTACCCACCGATGGGGACCCAGGAATCAGAGTGTCTCAGTAAACGCCAAACTCTTTGCCATGTACAGGGACAAGGTTTTCAGGCACAACAAAGTTCATTTCTGGTTTCCTTTTTAGTAAAGATCATTTCTTCATGACGACTGCCACCCTTGGGCTGTGTTTTCTGCAAGCTGAGAGTGTGCATGTAGCAACAGGTGCAGGCTCTCACCTATATCACCTAACTTTTCAGGGCCCTGGAAACAAAGAACAACAACAACAAAACACGAGCATTCCAACTTCATCCCTGCCCCCTCAAAATACTATTCACCATCCAATTCCTGAAATCTCAGCCTTGGCTTAAACCACGATGAATAGTTTTCAGCATAACTGCCAGCCTTGACGGATAATGACAGATGGATTCTAGGAGCAGATCCAGGTTTATCAGAAAAAGTGCTGTTGGGAAGATATTGAGCCCTGCTGTATGGAGGGACGGAAATGCGTCTGAACCGTCGACAACCACCGGCACCTTAGTGGGGATGAAACTCTAAAAGTAGATGAAAACTGGGAGGGGAGGCGTCAACAGATGAGGCAGACACTGGGAGGAAGGGTGGTGGGGCTGCAGGCCAGGGGGAGGTCAGAGCCCCTCACAGCTCTGGCTAGCTAATAACAAAATAAAACAGGTATCACCAGAACAGAATTGTTAGACTGCTTCCAGGCTGGACTTGAGGGGCTTCCCTGGTGGTCCAGTGGGTAAGGACACCACCTTAGAGTGCAAGGGGTGCCAGGTCAATCCCTGGCCTGGGAAGACCCCACGTGCTGCGGAGCGGCTGGACCGATGTGTCCAACTACCGGGCCGGAGCTCTGGAGCACATGCGCCCAGAGCCAGTGCTCTGTGATGAGAGAGGCCACTGCGATGGGAGGCCCACACGGGCCAAAGAACAAAGATGGATGAAAATAGATAAATGAAAAACCAATAGAAGTGGCCAAAAAAAAAGAGACTGGACTTGAGGGACTTCCCTGGCGGTCTGGTGGCTAGGATGTATTTGAGACAGAAAGGAACAGAGACACAAAAGACAGACATAAAAGACAGATGTGTGAAAAGACGGCATAAAGACAGATGGGTAAAAAGGACCTGAATTGCTCATCAATCCTGACATGGTAAGTAGTCAAGGAAATAACAAAATAAATGCCAAAGAGAGATTCAGGATTGTTGAGTGATCCTGAGATGTCAGGGCAGAAAGGAAAAGGTGAAGTTCCTGAGACCAAAAGCAAATTTCTTTCTTGGACAACCTTGTACGCATTTCGTTGTTGTTTTCAGTTGGCAAGTCGTGTCTGAGTATTTGCCATCCCATGGACTGCAGCCTGCCAGGCTCCTCTGTCCTCCACTATCTCCCAAAGTTTGCTCAAATTCATGTCCAATGAATACACAAAGACAAAATCATTCTTGTACAGGAAAAAGCAAATGGGACTTCCCTGATGATGAAACCTCCGGGCTCCCAATGCAAGGAACATGGGTTTGATCCCTGGTCAGGGAAGTAAGATCCCGCATGCTACATGGCAGGACAAACAAACAACAACAATAACAACAGCAAAAGCAAAGCAAAATGAACAAAACCACTGTATGGTATGACAGATATGTTCTTGAAAAACGACTGATCAGGAAGATAAAAATATCAAAAATGGTCCCAGGAGCAAATTTTACATCTCAGAAGCTGAGCTAATATCTGCCCAGATTAACAAGGAGATATGGTGAGAGGCAAGGCCTCAAGACTGAATTTGTTGTCTAACGCAGGGACTCATGGGGTAGAAGTTTTCTGTTTTATTTCCTTTACTCCATGCTCTTAAAATTTTCAACACACAACGACAACAAACCAAGTTTTGAATTTGACTGAACAAGTAAATCATGTTTCCATTTTTCATATCCCTGGCAAACAGACTGAGTTACTAAGAAGTCAGTTGTAAGGAATATTCCAGGAACTCTGGGTACAGATTATATTATAGGATCCGAAAGTCTTTTATGACTCAGGACTTTCTTATCTTATCTGGAATGCAAATTCCCTAGGTTGGCACAGGCTTCTTATAACTGAGATAATCCTTTATATCACTTGCTCAGTGATACTCGTTTTATAAAAACCAGTAGTCCACTAGTGTCTAGAACTTCCATACTGAATTGAATTATCTTTCTGAAGTCTTTAAACAGAATGCCATTTAACTAAAGAAAACCTGTAAGTCAAATGGATATACTCTCTCCACAGCTGTTCCTGTTTTGTGGATATTCCTATTGTACAAACCTTTGGTCTCAGACCACTTGGATCTGCATCTTGATTCTATCCCTTTTTCATTAGATGTCAGGGCAGAAAGGAAAAGGTGAAGTTCCTGAGACCAAAAGCAAATTTCTTTCTTGGACAACCTTGTACGCATTTCGTTGTTGTTTTCAGTTGGCAAGTCGTGTCTGAGTATTTGCCATCCCATGGACTGCAGCCTGCCAGGCTCCTCTGTCCTCCACTATCTCCCAAAGTTTGCTCAAATTCATGTCCAATGAATACACAAAGACAAAATCATTCTTGTACAGGAAAAAGCAAATGGGACTTCCCTGATGATGAAACCTCCGGGCTCCCAATGCAAGGAACATGGGTTTGATCCCTGGTCAGGGAAGTAAGATCCCGCATGCTACATGGCAGGACAAACAAACAACAACAATAACAACAGCAAAAGCAAAGCAAAATGAACAAAACCACTGTATGGTATGACAGATATGTTCTTGAAAAACGACTGATCAGGAAGATAAAAATATCAAAAATGGTCCCAGGAGCAAATTTTACATCTCAGAAGCTGAGCTAATATCTGCCCAGATTAACAAGGAGATATGGTGAGAGGCAAGGCCTCAAGACTGAATTTGTTGTCTAACGCAGGGACTCATGGGGTAGAAGTTTTCTGTTTTATTTCCTTTACTCCATGCTCTTAAAATTTTCAACACACAACGACAACAAACCAAGTTTTGAATTTGACTGAACAAGTAAATCATGTTTCCATTTTTCATATCCCTGGCAAACAGACTGAGTTACTAAGAAGTCAGTTGTAAGGAATATTCCAGGAACTCTGGGTACAGATTATATTATAGGATCCGAAAGTCTTTTATGACTCAGGACTTTCTTATCTTATCTGGAATGCAAATTCCCTAGGTTGGCACAGGCTTCTTATAACTGAGATAATCCTTTATATCACTTGCTCAGTGATACTCGTTTTATAAAAACCAGTAGTCCACTAGTGTCTAGAACTTCCATACTGAATTGAATTATCTTTCTGAAGTCTTTAAACAGAATGCCATTTAACTAAAGAAAACCTGTAAGTCAAATGGATATACTCTCTCCACAGCTGTTCCTGTTTTGTGGATATTCCTATTGTACAAACCTTTGGTCTCAGACCACTTGGATCTGCATCTTGATTCTATCCCTCCATTAGCTGTGTCTCATTAGGTAAGTTACTTAATCTCTCTGTGCCAGTTTGCTCATCTCCAAAGTAGGAGAAAATACTACCTATTTCACAGAGATACTATAAGGATTAAAGGAATACTAGCCATTCATTTATTCAACAAATAGCATTGACTCTTCATACCCATGGGTTCCACTGGTTGTCCAATGGTTAGGACTTCACCTTCCAAGGCAGAGGGTGCAGGTTCAACCCCTGGTCAAGGAACTAAACTCCCACATGCCTCACAGCCAAACAACCAAAACATAGAACAGAAGCAACATCAAACAAACTTCATAAAGACTTTAAAAATGGTCCACATCAAAAAAATAAAAACTTTTAAAAAAAATACCAGAAAGTTCCAAAAAAGTAAGATTTAAATATTCTGAAAACTATTGATTGAACTATTTACATTACATTACATGAAACATTTGCATTGTATTAGGTATTGTCAATAATCTAGAAGTTACTTTAATAGGAGGATGAGCATAGTTTACATGCAAATACAAGGACTTTTACATGAAGGACTTGAGCATCCGTGGATGTTGGTATTCATGGAGTTCCTGAAACCAGACCCCTGCAGATACCTAGGGACCTCTGAATGCATTCCTTGAGCACCAAGCATGTGTCAGACATTGGGTTAAATTCTGGGGGAAACAGCAGTGGACAAAACAGGCCAAAGCACCTGCTCTCATGAAGATTACATTCCAACTGGAGGAACAAGTCAGTCAGGCCGTATATAAGGTCGGATGATGGTAAGCACTGTCAGAGAAAAGAAAACAGTAGCAAAGTAGAATTGGAGGTTTCTCTCTAGAGAGCCCAGGGACTGCTTCCCTGAGGGGACATTTGACATGAAGAATGGTGTCTGTAGCATACATAAGCATTTAATAATGGTCAGTGCTGGACTTTCCTGATGGTCCAGTGGGTAAGGACACCGCCTTGCAGTGCAAGGGGCGCCAGTTGGATCCCTGGCCCGGGAAGATCCCACGTGCCTCAGAGCGGCTGGACCGCTGTGTCCAATGGAGCCAACCCTCTGGAGTGCATGCGCCCAGGCGGTGCTCTACAGGCCACTGCAATGGGAGGCCCACACAGGCCAAAGAACAAAAAAAAAAAAATGATTGGGTCTGTGCCAGTTTGCTCATCTCCAAAGTAGGAGAAAATACTACCTATTTCACAGAGATACTATAAGGATTAAAGGAATACTAGCCATTCATTTATTCAACAAATAGCATTGACTCTTCATACCCATGGGTTCCACTGGTTGTCCAATGGTTAGGACTTCACCTTCCAAGGCAGAGGGTGCAGGTTCAACCCCTGGTCAAGGAACTAAACTCCCACATGCCTCACAGCCAAACAACCAAAACATAGAACAGAAGCAACATCAAACAAACTTCATAAAGACTTTAAAAATGGTCCACATCAAAAAAATAAAAACTTTTAAAAAAAATACCAGAAAGTTCCAAAAAAGTAAGATTTAAATATTCTGAAAACTATTGATTGAACTATTTACATTACATTACATGAAACATTTGCATTGTATTAGGTATTGTCAATAATCTAGAAGTTACTTTAATAGGAGGATGAGCATAGTTTACATGCAAATACAAGGACTTTTACATGAAGGACTTGAGCATCCGTGGATGTTGGTATTCATGGAGTTCCTGAAACCAGACCCCTGCAGATACCTAGGGACCTCTGAATGCATTCCTTGAGCACCAAGCATGTGTCAGACATTGGGTTAAATTCTGGGGGAAACAGCAGTGGACAAAACAGGCCAAAGCACCTGCTCTCATGAAGATTACATTCCAACTGGAGGAACAAGTCAGTCAGGCCGTATATAAGGTCGGATGATGGTAAGCACTGTCAGAGAAAAGAAAACAGTAGCAAAGTAGAATTGGAGGTTTCTCTCTAGAGAGCCCAGGGACTGCTTCCCTGAGGGGACATTTGACATGAAGAATGGTGTCTGTAGCATACATAAGCATTTAATAATGGTCAGTGCTGGACTTTCCTGATGGTCCAGTGGGTAAGGACACCGCCTTGCAGTGCAAGGGGCGCCAGTTGGATCCCTGGCCCGGGAAGATCCCACGTGCCTCAGAGCGGCTGGACCGCTGTGTCCAATTAGGAGCCAACCCTCTGGAGTGCATGCGCCCAGAGCGGTGCTCTACAACGAGAGAGGCCACTGCAATGGGAGGCCCACACAGGCCAAAGAACAAAGATGAGTGAAAATAGATAAATGAAAGATCAATAGAAGTGGCCTGCCTGCACCCCTCTCTCCCTAACCCGTCACCCCCCCCTCCAAAAAATAATGGTCAGTGCTGTCTTTGCGATCACTATTCATTAGCCCTTAGGCAACCAATGTAGCCTATGACTCCCTAGGGAATGAAAACAACGGTCAAAATTCTGCCAGGGAGATTATACATGCTATAGAATACACCACCAATGGTCACTATGTGCTCTGGCAAGCCATAGGCTGTCCCCTCTCTTCCTTTCTCCCTGTTCCTGCCATTAACCCTGCAGCCCTTGACATAGATGCTTAGATGCCCATGTGCTCCAGCCTGGGCAGCTGTATCCAGTCCAGCACCTGATCACTTTTCTTCCTAGCATTTATCTCTCATATGTTTACTGTCTTGTGCTGTTCATCTTTATTAGTCTGTCTACCCCTAGACTGTACTCTCCATGAGGGCAGGAACAATACCTGCTTTATTTACTTCTCACCCCACCCCCTCTATAGCTAACCTGGGAAAGGGACGAAGGTACGGTTAACGATCTCTACTTGAGTCTTCCCTGGTGGTCCAGTGGCTAAGCCTCCACCCTCCCACACAAGGAACCTGGGTTTCGTCTCTAACCAGGCAACTATATCCCACATGCCACAGCTAAGAGTTCACCTGCCACCACGAAGATCCTGCCTGCCTTGACAACTATTGAAGATCGCCTGTGTCGCAACTAAGATCCAGCAGAGCCAAATAAATACATCAACACTGAAAAAGAGAGAAACAGCTATACTCAGCTGTGCCCATAATGGGTTACATGGTTGGCAGGGTGTCTTCATTTGGGGCGTCTGTATAATGTACCTCTTCTTACACTTTCATTCAACGTTGTTTGAACTTCCCATCATTTTACTTGGAGACAAAAAACAAGGCAGTCTATGAAGAAGCAGACAATCACTGTGCAGATGAAAGAAGCAAGAAGGAAGATATTATTCTAGGAAAATAAAAGGTCCCCCAAGGAGTAACAGGAGTCTCATTTGTTTAAGCCTGGTATCTGGATCTTCTTGACATAACCTTATTTTTATTTCTTGGTTGAGCCACATGCCTGTAGGATCTTAGTTCCCCAACTAGGGATTGAACTCACACCCCCTGCATTGGAATGGTAGAGTCTTAACCACTGGCCTGCCAGGGAACTCGTGGCATAATCTCACTTGTTGTCATCATTCTGAAAGTGGGAAAGCATCTGCCTGTCAAGGCAGGAGATACCAGAGACTCAGGTTTGACCCCTGGGTCAGGACAATACCCTGGAGAAGGAAATGGCAACCCACTCCAGTATTCTTGCCTGGAAACTTCCATGGACAGAGGAGTCTGGTGGGCTACAGTCCATGGAGTCACAAAGAGTCGGACATGATTGAGCACACAAAATTTTGAAACAGCCATAAGCATTTTGACAAGACAAACCATCACAAATTCTTAATTCATGGTGTATGGAGAAAGATCATCCTATCCAGATTTTAAGTGATCAGAGATGGTCTGCATCCATGAACATGCATCCATAAGACAGAACTGGAGCAAATTAAAGCTGATCTGAATTGATCAGATGGAGGGGCAAAACGTGTGTGTTTTGATTTTTCTCGGCAAAGCAGAGTTGCTAAGGAGCAATAATAACCGTATCGTTCCCTCCCAGGGTATCACAACACACACATCCCAGAAGTGATAAGAAGAGGCGAGCCCATGCCAAAGAGGACAGAGGCAAGGAACGATTTTCAGAACACGGTCTGACTCACCCAGAGCATCAGTGAAACTATTTAGTGGGGCCAGGAAATGTGCGAAGCTTAGTACAGCTAGGGGCTGTCTGTCTGGTTTATAGATTATCCACTCCCTCCACCTTCCTTCCCACCCCACCTCCCATTTTCTAAATATAAGTCTTGATCATTCTCCATCAGTAGATAAGCAGCAAGAAGAAATAAACCACAACCTTTAGTCGTCAAGCAGAAGATGCGATGTCATTAGCATCCCTCTTGGCTGACTTATTTAATTAGATACAGGTTTCATTTTTCCAAGCTATTTCTAAAAAATTGTATTTACTTAAACCTTTTCTTTTGTTTTGGGGTGTAGCCAATCAACAGGCAATGCTGTGACCCTTTCAGGGAAACAGCAAAGGGATTCGGCCAGACACATGCACCTCTCCCGTCTCTTCCAAACTCCCCTCCCATCCAGCTGCGACAGGACATGGAACAGAACGCCTCCAAGCTGTGTTTGCTTTCCTCCTTGGCCCACCCTCTAATACAATAGAGCTGAAAGAACAAATCGTAAAAGCTCTCCCTTTTCCACATCGACGATTGGGGCTCCCTGGAGGTGAAGGAGGCGTGGGTTTGCGTGAAGCCGGGCCATCCTAAGGAGGAGGGAGGCCTCTCACGGGGGGGAAAGGCGGGTAGAAACTGACTCACACTAAGGGAGGAAACTGGGGAGTCACAAAGAGTCGGACATGATTGAGCACACAAAATTTTGAAACAGCCATAAGCATTTTGACAAGACAAACCATCACAAATTCTTAATTCATGGTGTATGGAGAAAGATCATCCTATCCAGATTTTAAGTGATCAGAGATGGTCTGCATCCATGAACATGCATCCATAAGACAGAACTGGAGCAAATTAAAGCTGATCTGAATTGATCAGATGGAGGGGCAAAACGTGTGTGTTTTGATTTTTCTCGGCAAAGCAGAGTTGCTAAGGAGCAAGAATAACCGTATCGTTCCTCCCAGGGTATCACAACACACACATCCCAGAAGTGATAAGAAGAGGCGAGCCCATGCCAAAGAGGACAGAGGCAAGGAACGATTTTCAGAACACGGTCTGACTCACCCAGAGCATCAGTGAAACTATTTAGTGGGGCCAGGAAATGTGCGAAGCTTAGTACAGCTAGGGGCTGTCTGTCTGGTTTATAGATTATCCACTCCCTCCACCTTCCTTCCCACCCCACCTCCCATTTTCTAAATATAAGTCTTGATCATTCTCCATCAGTAGATAAGCAGCAAGAAGAAATAAACCACAACCTTTAGTCGTCAAGCAGAAGATGCGATGTCATTAGCATCCCTCTTGGCTGACTTATTTAATTAGATACAGGTTTCATTTTTCCAAGCTATTTCTAAAAAATTGTATTTACTTAAACCTTTTCTTTTGTTTTGGGGTGTAGCCAATCAACAGGCAATGCTGTGACCCTTTCAGGGAAACAGCAAAGGGATTCGGCCAGACACATGCACCTCTCCCGTCTCTTCCAAACTCCCCTCCCATCCAGCTGCGACAGGACATGGAACAGAACGCCTCCAAGCTGTGTTTGCTTTCCTCCTTGGCCCACCCTCTAATACAATAGAGCTGAAAGAACAAATCGTAAAAAGCTCTCCCCTTTTCCACATCGACGATTGGGGCTCCCTGGAGGTGAAGGAGAGCGTGGGTTTGCGTGAAGCCCGGGCCATCCTAAGGAGGAGGGAGGCCTCTCACGGGTGAAAAGTTAAAGGGGAGGGTAGAGGAAATGGCCAGGGTTGAGAAACTGACTCACACTGAGAAACGAGCCGGAGGGAACATCACTGGCTTTATCTAAAGCAGGGGCCAAGGCTGAGGGACAGGTTGACACCAGGGAGGAGAGTAGACGCTTAGCCATTTGCTCGTGGCTTCTTTATACAAAGCAGATGAGGATCACAGAGCGAGCTGCCGGATCTGGAGAGGAAGCTCAGGGGGAATGAGCCAACAGGGAAGCTGGGGGGTGAAGGGCTGCGGGTCAGGGTGGGGCCGGTCAGGGAAGGAATCCAGTCACTGGCCTAGTTTCTGCCAAGAGCCAAGAGGATGGTCTCCCGGGGCCCTGGGGGACCAGCCATGACATGATTGATTTCACACCCTGGGAGGGAGCGTTTACAAAGAAGACTGGCTGGTTTTGAAACATGAGGCCATGGTGTGGTTGACTGTATATCTTTGGCTATTTTTTTTTTCCTGCAAGGCAATTACATTAAGTGCTTAACATCAATCTAGAAAGGAAAAACGAGGGCACCGTGTCTTGGGTGGGAATATTGAGGAAGGAGCTCTGAGCTGTCTCCCCGCCAAAAACCAACATGCTCATTCAGAAAATTGAACCCTTTCTGACCCCGAGTCCCGACGACAGGGGCAAGGGAACACATCAAGAGCATGATGGAGTGTTAGTTGTGTCAAAAATTGCATGTTACAAATGCTCAAGGGGAGTGCAACCTGCCAAGTGTTAATGGATCTGCTGGAAGTGGAAAGAACTGGGCACCTGCCGGGAGCCGCCCGACCTGGCTCTCCCAGCCTGAGCTGCGGCCAAACGACTTGTTTCTCTGTTTTCTGCTTGCCTGTTGGGTCAAAATAAAGGTTGCTGCTAAGTGTTTTTCAGAACTGGCTTGACCCCAGAGTCATGACTCGTAAAAGCTCTCCCTTTCACATCGACGATTGGGGCTCCCTGGAAAAAGAGCTGAAAGAACAAATCGTAAAGCTCTCCCCTTTTCCACATCGACGATTGGGGCTCCCTGGAGGTGAAGGAGAGCGTGGGTTTGCGTGAAGCCCGGGCCATCCTAAGGAGGAGGGAGGCCTCTCACGGGTGAAAAGTTAAAGGGGAGGGTAGAGGAAATGGCCAGGGTTGAGAAACTGACTCACACTGAGAAACGAGCCGGAGGGAACATCACTGGCTTTATCTAAAGCAGGGGCCAAGGCTGAGGGACAGGTTGACACCAGGGAGGAGAGTAGACGCTTAGCCATTTGCTCGTGGCTTCTTTATACAAAGCAGATGAGGATCACAGAGCGAGCTGCCGGATCTGGAGAGGAAGCTCAGGGGGAATGAGCCAACAGGGAAGCTGGGGGGTGAAGGGCTGCGGGTCAGGGTGGGGCCGGTCAGGGAAGGAATCCAGTCACTGGCCTAGTTTCTGCCAAGAGCCAAGAGGATGGTCTCCCGGGGCCCTGGGGGACCAGCCATGACATGATTGATTTCACACCCTGGGCGGGAGCGTTTACAAAGAAGACTGGCTGGTTTTGAAACATGAGGCCATGGTGTGGTTGACTGTATATCTTTGGCTATTTTTTTTTTCCTGCAAGGCAATTACATTAAGTGCTTAACATCAATCTAGAAAGGAAAAACGAGGGCACCGTGTCTTGGGTGGGAATATTGAGGAAGGAGCTCTGAGCTGTCTCCCCGCCAAAAACCAACATGCTCATTCAGAAAATTGAACCCTTTCTGACCCCGAGTCCCGACGACAGGGGCAAGGGAACACATCAAGAGCATGATGGAGTGTTAGTTGTGTCAAAAATTGCATGTTACAAATGCTCAAGGGGAGTGCAACCTGCCAAGTGTTAATGGATCTGCTGGAAGTGGAAAGAACTGGGCACCTGCCGGGAGCCGCCCGACCTGGCTCTCCCAGCCTGAGCTGCGGCCAAACGACTTGTTTCTCTGTTTTCTGCTTGCCTGTTGGGTCAAAATAAAGGTTGCTGCTAAGTGTTTTTCAGAACCTGGCTTGACCCCAGAGTCATTGACGAATGTGTGGAGATCTGTTGGGTATTGGATGCCAGGAAAGAGATGCCACTTGCAGGTGAAATGCCCCAAGGGCATCCTGAACCCTCACTCCAATCGTTCCTCAGGCTGGGGTGTCCAATACCTGAGGGACAGTCCAGCGACCTTAGAAACAGAGGTCCCTAGGATGTTTTACAGAACACGTGCAAAGGACTGATACCACATGAAGGAAATACACAGAACTGCCAGGGCTATTGGGCTTACCAGGTGACTTAGTGATATAGAATCCACCTGCCCACGCAGGAAACTCAGGTTCAGTCCCTGGGTCAGGAAGATCCCCTGGAGAAGGAAGTGGGAACCACTCCAGTGTTCCTGCCTGGGAAATCCCATGGACAGAGGAGCCTGACTGGTTACAGTCCATGGGGTCGCACAGAGCTGGACACGACTGAGAGACTGAGCATGCGTGCCAGGGCTGTTTGCTCACCTAGAAGCAAGAGACAGTGTCTAAGTCGTAGGAAGACCTCAAACCATACACTGTACTTTGCAGAACTGATGAAACACTTCTGCCCTTCAAGAAACACCTGACAATGGAGGAAACCAGGCAAATAGAGAATCACTAGCAAAAAAATCTATACAGAAAAAAACACATTCATTTCAAAAGGTCCAAGGAAGGAGCATAATGACATAGAGTTATCCCTTAGTATTTTTCTAACTTTTTAAATAGAACCTTTTTAAAATATAGAAAAGTAGAGAGAATAATAGAATGATCCCCCCATGTACCTATCATATAGCTTTTTCAAGTAATATCAGGATATGTTCTTCTTATTTTATCTGATCCTATTCTCCTCTTTTCCTGAAGTCTTCTTTTCTTTTTTGCTTTGGCCACATGGCATATGGGACCTAAGTTCCCCGATCAGGGATCAAACCTGTGCTCCCTGCAACAGAAGCACGATGCTTTAGTCACTGGACCGCCAGGGAAGTCCTGCCCGGAGTATTTTAAAGAATGCTCCCTCATCCCTAAATATTTCTAAATGTATTTATAAATGATTCTTTCACTGAATTTTTTCTTACAGAAATTGCTATCTGAAGTACTGAGAATATACAGAGAAAAATTAAGACATTGGGGCCTTAGAGAGGCATAACTGAGAATTTGGGGCATTCTTTCTGCCTCCCTGTTCTACCTGGAAGGACAATTCAAAGCCTTGGGCAGGCATGTCACGTTGAGCACCTTTATGTGTAACTTCCTCAGCACACAGTGGTCTCTTTTTAAGAAAATCATTTTAATTGGAGGATAATTGCTTTATAAGGTGCTGGTTTCTGCCGAACAACAACGTGAATCAGTCATAAGTATCCACATGCCCCGCTCCCTGCTGAGCCTCACTCCCGCCACCCCCATCCATCGCCTCTAGCAGGTCACTGAGCACCGGGTTGAGCTCCCTGTGTGACCCAGCAGCTTCCGGCGGCCTATCTGTTTTTAATACGGTAAACACAGTGGTCTTTTTTGCCTGGAATCTATCCCAGCACCCACAGATGGACCCCATAGTGATACTCTGTGCCCAGCTGGCCTGAGTGGTTTCATAGGTAGAGACTTTGGGCCAAGGTGGGCCAATGAGATGCTCTCTCCTGGAGATATGAACTTGGAAGTAGAAAACACATCATCAGGGAAAACTCCAGACTGCAAGAAAAAGTCAATTCTGCTGCTGAGAACCTTGGGAAGGTCTGGTCTCCTCACACCCTGGGATGACTCATGTTTGCTTAGATTCTGTGAAACACCCATAATCTTTCTAAGAAATCCCGTGTTTGTGTGTTAGCTAGCCAGCACATGACTTCGACTGCGGCAGCCAAAAGAGCTTTGCGAGAACTCTCTCTGGAAGTGTCGCCCAGCCTAGAGATGCACAAAGCGAACATAGCGACGAGAATGTTACAAAACAAACCCTGGATGTCTTCACTGCTGTCTCCCCACATCTCACGTAGTGCTTACCATGGAGTGATTGTTCAACCTATGTGTTGACTAAGTTGCATACTAAGCTTCCCAGGAGAGAAGACTCTGGAATCATGAAGCGAGTTTCAGCATCTTACTAGAAACACGGGGTTCACTCTAACTCTGCTGCTTTCTTTCTATGTGAGTGAGTCACTGAGCCTCTTTGAACCTCACTTTCCACATCTGTAAACTGGGGATAAGAAACTCAGCCAACCTTACAGAGAGGCTCAAATGAGATCATGCTGTATGAAAGCGCTTTGCAAACTAGACTGTCTGTGAATGAGAGCCGTTATGATCTGTTCCAGCTAGGGATTCCATTCTGTGTATCTCAACCTCTTGGCCTGAGAAGGCTTTAGGGCAAAAGTGGATGATGAACTGCCTCCTTCATAATTGTTTTTTCCTGTTCACATTCTAGGCACTTCTTTTTAGCTTGGTGTCTTCTTGGAGGACACTGTTTTCTAGATTAAATGGTGATAAGCCCAAGAATTCCGATTCTTTTTTTCTGAAGCCTATTGCTTCTTCATTCAGTCCATTCAAACGCAAGCTGCTTAGTTGGGTTCGACCCTTTGTGACCCATGAACGAGCCAGGGAATTCTTGCAACAACACGTGCAGCACCCACAGATGGACCCCATAGTGATACTCTGTGCCCAGCTGGCCTGAGTGGTTTCATAGGTAGAGACTTTGGGCCAAGGTGGGCCAATGAGATGCTCTCTCCTGGAGATATGAACTTGGAAGTAGAAAACACATCATCAGGGAAAACTCCAGACTGCAAGAAAAAGTCAATTCTGCTGCTGAGAACCTTGGGAAGGTCTGGTCTCCTCACACCCTGGGATGACTCATGTTTGCTTAGATTCTGTGAAACACCCATAATCTTTCTAAGAAATCCCGTGTTTGTGTGTTAGCTAGCCAGCACATGACTTCGACTGCGGCAGCCAAAAGAGCTTTGCGAGAACTCTCTCTGGAAGTGTCGCCCAGCCTAGAGATGCACAAAGCGAACATAGCGACGAGAATGTTACAAAACAAACCCTGGATGTCTTCACTGCTGTCTCCCCACATCTCACGTAGTGCTTACCATGGAGTGATTGTTCAACCTATGTGTTGACTAAGTTGCATACTAAGCTTCCCAGGAGAGAAGACTCTGGAATCATGAGCGAGTTTCAGCATCTTACTAGAAACACGGGGTTCACTCTAACTCTGCTGCTTTCTTTCTATGTGAGTGAGTCACTGAGCCTCTTTGAACCTCACTTTCCACATCTGTAAACTGGGGATAAGAAACTCAGCCAACCTTACAGAGAGGCTCAAATGAGATCATGCTGTATGAAAGCGCTTTGCAAACTAGACTGTCTGTGAATGAGAGCCGTTATGATCTGTTCCAGCTAGGGATTCCATTCTGTGTATCTCAACCTCTTGGCCTGAGAAGGCTTTAGGGCAAAAGTGGATGATGAACTGCCTCCTTCATAATTGTTTTTTCCTGTTCACATTCTAGGCACTTCTTTTTAGCTTGGTGTCTTCTTGGAGGACACTGTTTTCTAGATTAAATGGTGATAAGCCCAAGAATTCCGATTCTTTTTTTCTGAAGCCTATTGCTTCTTCATTCAGTCCATTCAAACGCAAGCTGCTTAGTTGGGTTCGACCCTTTGTGACCCATGAACGAGCCAGGGAATTCTTGCAACAACACTAGGTAGTCTGCTCCAGGGGATGTTTCCAACCTAGGGATCAAGCCCAGGTCTTCTACATCGTAGGCAGATTTTTTTACCCCCTGAGCCACCAGGAAAGCCCAAGCATACTGGAGTGGGCAGCCTATCCATTTTCCAGCGGAGGTTCCCAACCTAGGGTTTGAACCCAGGTCTCCCACATCGCAGGCAGATTCTTTACCTGCTGAGCCACCAGGGAAGCCCATTCAAGCCCCATTAGGTCCTCACTTCTTGACCACATTGACTAGTCCACATGTCCCTCTGATGGTCAATGGTGTAAAGGCTGTGGCTTGATCTGTTTCTATCACCCCCTTGGGAGACTCATTCCCTTATCTTAGTGGAAAAACAAAGAGGCCGAGGAGCAGGGGAAAAAAGGAACTGTCAATCTCAAGGCTCACAGACTCAGCTCTTCCGCCTGGGAGGCCACGAAGTTGGCAAGAAGGTGGGCTTGTCCTAGTGCCTGAGTGATGAAACAGCTTGAACTTTCCCATCACCTGAGCAGCCGAACGCTTAGAGAACATTGCTGCATTGTTCTGCGCCCTCAGGTTCCCGGTGGCAGCTGACCCCAGGCTGCGCCAGCACGCCCAGAGCCGGGATGATCTGTCTGACCTTCCATCGTTCATTTAATTGACTCCACTGGGGACATCATTGCATGAGGTTGCTTTCCAAGGAAGTGGGGGCAGGGCTGTGGGGAGAGGGGATTACATCATCATGATGATTGTTATTCACTTATCAGAGGATTATTAATTATACTTCAATTAAAGGCTTGCAGTCTTTACAAGCATGAGCTCATCAGCCCTCACAATGCCCAAAGGAGGTCAGGAACCAGGAGAGGGCTGATTCGCTCATGAATACAGCTGACTTGAGTTTCAGAGATCCTGTGATCGGGTTGGTTTTTTTTTTTTCTTTTTTTATGTCTAGCTACAGTCCACCTCCCTCTGGGGCCCCCAATTTCTCTCATGTATAGTGAACAGTCATGTGGTCCACACTGCCACTGGCCACTATAAAAGTAGCAAAGATCATGAATTTTTCTTTCACAACCTTTGCATGGATTTGAAGATTTAAAAAAAAAAAAAAGGCAGCAGAAGAAAGCGTTGATAACCAGGCACTCCAATGTAGTCTGCTCGCCCTCAAAATAAATGAGTCCAGGGAGGCAACCCATGGGTTGTGGTCTGCCTAGCTCCTGCCCAAGGAATTTTCCAGGCAAGAACACTGGAGTGAGTTGCCATGCCTTCCTCCAGGGCATCTTCCTGACCCTGAGATCAAAACGCAGTCTCTTGCAGCCCCTGCCTTGGCAAGCAGATTCTTGCAGGAGAATAGCCTATTATCTTTTTATTTTTTCTGTTTTTTGTAGGTACCAATTCAGGTACCAGTTTGCTTAGTGAGTCTAGTACCCCATTCTGCAGCTGCACCCCCCTCCCCCGCCCCTCCTTCCCGCCCAGCCTGGCAACTTGAGTTAGTAAGACCTGAAGGAAATGGAACAGAGAGATGTAGAAACCTGAGGCCAAAAGTGCCTTATCTTCAAAGAGATCAGCATTTTAGTTAAAGGAAAGGTTTACCAATTAAAAGGTCCTCTAAAGAAGTAAATAATTACACACACACTTCACACCACTCCCTCTACCCCCAGAGTTGTCCCAACTGGGTTGTGGGGAGAGGAAGTGGGGGTTGGAGAAGTCCCGGGGCTTTGTGTACAAGGGGTGGGGGCTTTGCAGAAGCATCCTGAGTAAAAGGAGTAAGGGCTTTACCTTCTCGGCTCCTTCCACTTGCCTTATGCAATGAGGCTTGTAGCAATCTAATCTGAAGGAGATAAAGTCCAATTTCCTCAGCTCTAGGGCTGATAAACACCACGGCAACGACCAGCTCTGTTCACAGAGGGGTAATTAAAGCTCTCAGGAATCCAACCAGGACGGTGGTCAAAAGGACAAGGACAAACTCATATTTCTCACTGCCTTTCTGGGCGGCTGTGAGCCCTTGTCCTCTTGTTGGAATTTAACCTAGTGGCATTAGCATTGCCATCCTCCACGTCTTTATGGCTTCAGCTGAACCAGAGGAGCCCTTGAGCAATCCAGCTAGCCTCTAACTCACCGATCACAAGCACCAAATATGCCACGACCTTAGAACTCCTGTGGGAGGCAAGATTCAATCAAAATAAACTCTAACACACTTTCTTACTGATCCAGCAAGGGTCTAAAATTCCAGGAATTATATAACCCCCCATGGAGGTACAGTGACTTGTTTATTGAAAACATACACATGGCGAGGTGTTATCTGACATTGTTGCTGTTTATGAGTTTTGAAGATTGAGTTCTCTTCTATGGAGTGTTTCGATCTAGTACAATCATGTGTGTGTGTCATGAGATGTGGAGTCAGAGGAAGTACAGCAAAAGGTCACAATGTGTGTGTCCATACTCCCAACACCCAGAGGTTTCTCAAAGGTAGAACCCCGTGAAATGCAGAAGGTGGCGGGAGATAGGGGACCCTCCTACCAGGGAGTCAACATAACTTGTATGTTTCCCTAAGAACATACATGCCAAGAGGAAAGAGATGGTTCTCCATTTGAATCAGAGCTGATCCCTAGAGACTCCCTTGGTGGTCCAGTGGCTAAGACTCAGAGCTCCCAATCCCACAGGTTCTATCCCTGGTCAGGGAACTAGATCCCACATGCTGCAACTAAGAGTTTGCCTACCACAACTAAAGATTCTCCAGTGCTGTAATGAAGATCTAAGATCCCACATGCTGCAACTAAGACGTGATACAGCCAAAGAAGTATTTACTGTTTTTTAAAAAGCTGGTCCTGGCTGGGATAGAAAAATGTGGCTGTGGGCATCTAGAGGTCTTTTTCTTTTCCTCAACAAAGGAGCACACTGGACTTCCCTGGTGGTCCAGTGGGTAAGGACACCGCCTGGCAGTGCAAGGGGCGCCGGTTCGAGCCCTGGCCTGGGAAGATCCTACATGCCGCGAAGCGGCTGGACCCATGTGTCCAATTACCGAGCCGGAGTTCTGGCACGCATGCGCCCAGAGCCGGTGCTCTGCAACAACAGAGGCCACCGCGATGGGAGGCCCACACGGGCCGAAGAACAAAGATGGCCGTTCAGCTGAATTTAACCTAGTGGCATTAGCATTGCCATCCTCCACGTCTTTATGGCTTCAGCTGAACCAGAGGAGCCCTTGAGCAATCCAGCTAGCCTCTAACTCACCGATCACAAGCACCAAATATGCCACGACCTTAGAACTCCTGTGGGAGGCAAGATTCAATCAAAATAAACTCTAACACACTTTCTTACTGATCCAGCAAGGGTCTAAAATTCCAGGAATTATATAACCCCACATGGAGGTACAGTGACTTGTTTATTGAAAACATACACATGGCGAGGTGTTATCTGACATTGTTGCTGTTTATGAGTTTTGAAGATTGAGTTCTCTTCTATGGAGTGTTTCGATCTAGTACAATCATGTGTGTGTGTCATGAGATGTGGAGTCAGAGGAAGTACAGCAAAAGGTCACAATGTGTGTGTCCATACTCCCAACACCCAGAGGTTTCTCAAAGGTAGAACCCCGTGAAATGCAGAAGGTGGCGGGAGATAGGGGACCCTCCTACCAGGGAGTCAACATAACTTCGTATGTTTCCCTAAGAACATACATGCCAAGAGGAAAGAGATGGTTCTCCATTTGAATCAGAGCTGATCCCTAGAGACTCCCTTGGTGGTCCAGTGGCTAAGACTCAGAGCTCCCAATCCCACAGGTTCTATCCCTGGTCAGGGAACTAGATCCCACATGCTGCAACTAAGAGTTTGCCTACCACAACTAAAGATTCTCCAGTGCTGTAATGAAGATCTAAGATCCCACATGCTGCAACTAAGACGTGATACAGCCAAAGAAGTATTTACTGTTTTTTAAAAAGCTGGTCCTGGCTGGGATAGAAAAATGTGGCTGTGGGCATCTAGAGGTCTTTTTCTTTTCCTCAACAAAGGAGCACACTGGACTTCCCTGGTGGTCCAGTGGGTAAGGACACCGCCTGGCAGTGCAAGGGGCGCCGGTTCGAGCCCTGGCCTGGGAAGATCCTACATGCCGCGAAGCGGCTGGACCCATGTGTCCAATTACCGAGCCGGAGTTCTGGCACGCATGCGCCCAGAGCCGGTGCTCTGCAACAACAGAGGCCACCGCGATGGGAGGCCCACACGGGCCGAAGAACAAAGATGGATGAAAATGGACAAACGAAAGACCAATAGAAGTGGCCCGCCTGCTCCCCTCCCTCCCCACCCCACCCTCCTCAAATAAATAAATAAATAAATCTTTAAAAAAAAAAAAAAAAAAACAAAGGAGCACACTGTGAATGCCTAACTAGGATCAAGAGAAAGCCCAAGGCTTTGGTAAGACCTCAGGGGTTCTCACGCTTTTCTTAAGCATTGGAACCTGTTTTTTTAAGAGAAATTTTTCTTGGAGCTCAATTCTAGAAAACAGATAAATATGATATCTTACTAATAGAAATTCATTTTGAACAGTAGTATTCTTAACTACTTACTTATCAATCAATAAGACCAGGAAGCTAACTTACACAGACATACATAGTTGAAATTAAATGTTTTGCTAGCTTTATTTCCATTTCTGCATTCACATTATGTATTTTAGTTGCCTTTGGCCTTAAACAATTTTATGTACTTCAAAGTAACTAGAAAATTTGAATTCACAGGGAGAGGTAGATGCAAATGGAAAGTATGGATTTTTAACAGCTCTCCTTTCAGAGTATATGCCTCCAATAAATGAATCCAAAAATTTAGGCAGGTGGTTGAAGAGATTTTAGTTTCAAAATGTAACCACAACAGGACTTCCCTGGTGGTCCAGTGGTTAAGACCCTGTGGTTTCAATGCAGGGGGCACAGGTTTTGGGGGGCTTTTTCTAAAATTTATTTTGGCCTCACTTATTTTTTTTTTAATTTATTTGTTTTCATCCATCTTTATTCTTTTGCCTGTGGGGGCCTCCCATTGCAGTGGCCTCTATCCCTACAGAGCACTGGCTCTGGGCACATGTGCTTCAGAGCACTGGCTCCTAACTCGACACACCGGTCCAGCCACTCCGTGGCACATGGGATCTCCCCGGCCCAGGGATTGAGCCAGTGCCCCTTGCACTGCAAGGTGGACTCTTTACCCACTGGACCACCAGGGAAACCCCAGGGCACAGGCTTGATCCCTGGTTGGAGAACTAAGATCACACATGCTAGTGTGATGTGGCCAAAAAACATTTTTAATAAATAAATTAAATTAAATATATCCCATGTCTTACTCTGAGGAGGCATCTAGCAGCTGATGATCATATTCTAAAAAAACATAATCACAACAGTATTTATCCAGGGCTTGCACTGTCCCCTCGTGATATAAAAGGCAGCGACAAGCACCCCAACTGCACGGACAGGGCTAAAACATCTCTAGTAGAGTAGGATGCTCTGATACAGGAGCCAAAGTGATGGGCTTTAGCTTTGTTTCAAATTTAGTTGAACTTTATAATAATGATGAACAATTTGTACTTGAGCAGATCAGCCGTGTTAATTTAAAAAAAAGAAGAAGAAGAAGAAGAGTATGCAAACCACCAACTTTTCAAACCAAAGACACACTTATAAGACCTTCAGGTATATTCAACAAAAAGGTAAAAATTTCTACTGAGAAATTAACTTGATCATACAAATTAGTGCTTCAATGGTCCTTAACATATAGAATTGTGGTATAGAATACATTTTTTGAAAAACATTTATTTTTTATTTATTTATCTTTTTGGGGGGTGGGGTGGGGAGGGAGGGGAGCAGGCGGGCCACTTCTATTGGTCTTTCATTTCTCTATTTTTCATCCGTCTTTGTTCTCTGGCTCCTGTGGGCCTCCCATCACGGTGGCCTCTGTTGTCACAGAGCGCCGGCTCTGGGCGCACGCACTCCAGAGCTCCGGCTCAGTGATTGGACACATTCGTCCAGCTGCTCCGCGGCACGTGGGACCTTCCCAGGCCAGGGATCGAACCGGCGCCCCCTGCACTGCCAGGTGGTGTCCTTACCCACTGGACAACCAGGGAAGCCTTAGAATACATTTTTATGAATACTTTTAATTATAGAATTTTAAGTAAGGAAAATAGATTTAAAACACGTATTTGAATCCAACATTTGTAGAACTCCTAAAGAGACTTCCTGGAGGCTCAGATGGTAAAAACTCTGCCTGCAATATGGGTGACCTGGGTTCAATCCCTGGGTCAGGAAAATCCACTGGAGAAGGGAATGGTAACCTACCCCAGCGTTCTTGCCTGGAGAGTCCCATGGACAGTGGAGCCCAGCAGGCTGACGTTCATGGGGTTGCAAAGAGGAGGACACGACTGAAGCGAGATATATGAATGATAAGAGAAGGAAACGGTCAGTGGTTAAAGACATTCTCTATCATGTTAAAGAGCTTGAACTAGATTCTGAGACTCATGATCAAGAGACTGACATAATCAGGTCTATATTTCAGAGATCACACTGGGTACCGTGTGGAAAGTGGATCTGGGTAGAGGTGAGGAGAGGGTGAGGAGAGAGATGATGGACCAGTGAGAAGGTGCTGTGGTCATCCTGGCAGGGGATGGTGGTTGGATGGTGGCCAGAATGAAAGTCATGGCACTTTAACCAGGAAGAACAAGGGTGTCAATCTGTTATCCCAACAGCAGAACTGACAGGACCCAATAACTGATTAGATGGAGGTTGTAGGGTTGAGGGAAGGAGTAGAAAGAACAACAATGAACACTTTGGAGAGAGGGATGGGATGGGGGCAGTGGAAGGGAGGTTTAGAAGAAGAGGACATATGTATCCATATAGCTGATTCACTTTCTTGGACAGTAGAGACTAAAACAGTATTGTAAAGTAGTTATATTCCAATTAAAAATACATAAATACTCTGGCACAAGCAGTGAAACGGATGGTTATCTATCATCATGGCTGGCAATTCTGGAGGAGGAGGCTGGGTGAATGCAGAGAAAAGGGGCACTGAGCTCAGACACATGAAAGTTGAGACTCAAGTCAAGAAGTCACTGAGTCCCAGTAAAAGGGATGCTAAACAGGCGCCCCTGCACTGCCAGGTGGTGTCCTTACCCACTGGACAACCAGGAAGCCTTAGAATACATTTTATGAATACTTTTAATTATAGAATTTTAAGTAAGGAAAATAGATTTAAAACACGTATTTGAATCCAACATTTGTAGAACTCCTAAAGAGACTTCCTGGAGGCTCAGATGGTAAAAACTCTGCCTGCAATATGGGTGACCTGGGTTCAATCCCTGGGTCAGGAAAATCCACTGGAGAAGGGAATGGTAACCTACCCCAGCGTTCTTGCCTGGAGAGTCCCATGGACAGTGGAGCCCAGCAGGCTGACGTTCATGGGGTTGCAAAGAGGAGGACACGACTGAAGCGAGATATATGAATGATAAGAGAAGGAAACGGTCAGTGGTTAAAGACATTCTCTATCATGTTAAAGAGCTTGAACTAGATTCTGAGACTCATGATCAAGAGACTGACATAATCAGGTCTATATTTCAGAGATCACACTGGGTACCGTGTGGAAAGTGGATCTGGGTAGAGGTGAGGAGAGGGTGAGGAGAGAGATGATGGACCAGTGAGAAGGTGCTGTGGTCATCCTGGCAGGGGATGGTGGTTGGATGGTGGCCAGAATGAAAGTCATGGCACTTTAACCAGGAAGAACAAGGGTGTCAATCTGTTATCCCAACAGCAGAACTGACAGGACCCAATAACTGATTAGATGGAGGTTGTAGGGTTGAGGGAAGGAGTAGAAAGAACAACAATGAACACTTTGGAGAGAGGGATGGGATGGGGGCAGTGGAAGGGAGGTTTAGAAGAAGAGGACATATGTATCCATATAGCTGATTCACTTTCTTGGACAGTAGAGACTAAAACAGTATTGTAAAGTAGTTATATTCCAATTAAAAATACATAAATACTCTGGCACAAGCAGTGAAACGGATGGTTATCTATCATCATGGCTGGCAATTCTGGAGGAGGAGGCTGGGTGAATGCAGAGAAAAGGGGCACTGAGCTCAGACACATGAAAGTTGAGACTCAAGTCAAGAAGTCACTGAGTCCCAGTAAAAGGGATGCTAAACAGGGCCCCGCGCACACAGAGATGAATAAGCAATAGATCCCTCCTTTAGGTTTGTTTGTCATGCTCAGTCGTGTCCAGCTCGCGTGACCTGTAGCCTGCCAGGCTCCTCTGTCTATGGAATTTTCCAGGCAAGAACACTGGAGTGGGTTGCCAATTCCTTCTCCAGGGGATCTTCCTGACCCAGGAATCGAACCCACATCTCCTGTGTCTCCTGCATTGGCACTGAGCCAGCTGGGGCTTATAACAAATATAAACAACCTGATTATAAAACAGAGAGGGGTTTTAAAGAAGGGGCATATCTTTGGAAAAATAAGGGAGGATTCATAGGCCTTAAGAGATGAATAAGATTTGTGGGGTTTTTTTGGAGCTGGGAAAGAGAAAGACAATCTAAGGCAGGGACAACAACATGAGCCAGAAATGGAAGCCAGAAAAAAAAAAAAAGAAAAAGATGTGACATTTTGGGGGTAACTAGAATAATCCAGTCTGTTTGGCTGATGGTACAGAACAGGGAAAGGGAGGCTGGGAAGGCAGACCGGGCAGATCAAGCCATGACTGTCCTGTTTCATTGTAGGATCTGTCCTGAAGGTGAAGGAGCCAGTGAAAGGTTTTAAAAGGGAAAAACATGAGGTCCTGGGTCCCAGTTCCCTGAGGCATGGTTTGCTTCCTTCACTTCTGAGGCCAAGGAAATTGACCGCAGGGGCTGCTGGGAAAGTAATGTCACCTTTTCCCCCATCAATCTCCCCAGGTAAATGTCAGCGTCATTACAAAGGGACGTAGCGGTGGCCACTTGAAAATTTACTGCAGTGGGGCCATGTGGGTGAAATTCTGAGTCACTCCGCTGCTCTTTAACTTCTTTTAGAATCTTTGGTTTGTGGTGTGGGGGTGGATTAATTGGCAGGAATGACAGAAGTAGCTATTACTCCGTCTTGATTTGAGGAGTTTGCACACAGACTTAAGAAACTCTTGTTTCACTTTTGGGTTTGTGCCTCATTCATATTAAAGAAAGAAAGAGAAAATCCTGATGTAATGAGGTGAAGCTCACATTCAATGTCAGTAGACCCGGGAATGCCTGAAGTGGTTTTTGTCAACAGAATATAAAAGTTGAACTCTCTTCCCAATATAAAGCAGGCTGTGGTTTGATAAAAACTGTGAATGTAGAACATGAAAAAAAGAAAACGCAAGAAATTCAGTGCAGTCAACTATTAATGCCATCACAGTTCTAACAACTGCCAATGGAAAAACCATGAGAAATAAGTCTCAAAAGGCCAAGATTGGAGCCGCCGGAGCCGCGGACGCCGCGAGGAGCCGCGGACGCCGCGAGGAGCCGCGGACGCCGCGAGGAGCCGCGGACGCCGCGAGGAGCCGCGGACGCCGCGAGGGGCGGATGCTAGTGTGTGAACTAGTATCACAGAACACCATAGCAAACCAGACATAGAGCCTACACTCCCTGACCAATCATCAAACCAAGGATCCTCGAAGCGGAAGCCCGGATTCCAAGACCCCACACTGATTATCAAAGAACATACAACACTACAGATTATTCACCTGTAAACAAGGTCTATCACCACCCAAGACACAAGCCACTGAACCCTTCTACAAGGACAAAAACCCAAAGGAAGGGAGAATTCAACCAAGAAGCCTGGTGGGAATAAGAACTCCATACACACAGACACACACAAAGAAACAAAAATTAACCTAATAATGAAACGTCAGAGAAACACTGTACAAATGAAGGACCAAGCTAGAGAAATACCACTTCAAATGACAGAGGAGGAGATAGACAAGCTATCTGAAAGAGAATTCAGAAAAACTATACTAATGAGGATGCAAAACACCGAAAACAGAATATTAGAGGAAATTAGTGCATTGAGAAAAGACATGCAGGAAATGAAAAATAAGCAAATAGAGACCACCAACTCAATTGCTGAACTCAAAAATACTATAGAAGGTCTCAACAGCAGAGTATCAGAGGCTGAAGAACGGATAAGTGAGCTGGAAGACAGAATGGTGGAAATAAGTGCTGAAGAACAGAACAAAGCCCAAAGAATTAAAAGAACTGAGGATAGCCTCAGAGACCTATGGGACAATATTAAACGCACCAACATTAGAATTATAGGAGTTCCAGAAGAAGAAGAAGAGAAGAAAGACTATGAAAAAATTCTTGAAGAGGTTATAGTTGAAAACTTCCCCAGCATGGGAAAGGAGATAGTCAGCCAAGTCCAGGAAGCACAAAGAGTTCCATACAGGAGAAACCCCAGAAGAAACACACCAAGGCACATACTAATCAAACTAATGCAGACTAAATATAAAGACAGATTACTAAAAGCAGCTAGGAGCAAACAACAAATAACATATAAAGGAAACCCCATGCGTTTAACTGCGGATCTCTCAACAGAAACCCTACAGGCCAGAAGAGAATGGCAAGATACATTTAAACGGCTAAAAGAGAATAACCTGCAACCACGAATTCTCTACCCAGCAAGAATCTCATTCAAAATCGATGGTGAAGTCAAAAGCTTCACAGACAAGCAAAAACTAAAAGAATTCTGTACCACAAAACCAGCCCTACAACAAGTGTTAAAGGACCTGATATAGCCAATAAATACAAGAGTAGGAGAAGCCTTACAAATCAAACCCCAAATTTCTAAGAAGATGACAATAGGAACATTCGTATCAATAATTACTTTGAATGTAAATGGACTAAATGCTCCAACCAAACGACACAGGCTGGCTGAATGGATCCAGAAGCAAGACCCATATATATGCTGTTTACAAGAGACCCACTTCAGACCTAGAGACACTCATAGACTGAAAGTGAAAGGCTGGAAAAAGATATTTCATGCAAATGGAAATCAAAAGAAAGCTGGAGTAGCAATCCTTATATCAGACAAAATAGACTTTAAAGTAAAGAAGATTCTAAGAGACAAGGCAGGTCACTACATCATGATTAAGGGATCTATCCAAGAGGAAGACATAACAGTCATGAATATCTACGCACCCAACACAGGGGCACCTCAATACATAAGACAGGTACTTTCAGACATAAAAGAAGAAATCAACAATAACACAATAATAGTAGGAGACTTTAACACTCCTCTCACACCAATGGACAGATCAACAAAACAGAAAATTAATAAAGAAACACAAGCCTTAAATGCCACACTGGAAAAGATGGACCTCATCGATATCTTTAGGACGTTCCATCCAAAAGCAGAAGAATACACTTTCTTCTCAAGCGCTCACGGAACATTCTCCAGGATAGACCACATCTTGGGCCACAAATCTAACCTCAGTCAGTTCAAGAAAACCGAAATTATATCAACCATCTTCTCAGACCACAATGCAATGAGACTGGAGATCAACTACCAGAAAAAAAAAAAACAGAAACACATGGAGATTAAACAATACATACCTAAAAAACCAACTGATCGTTGAGGAAATCAAAGGAGAAATTAAACAATTCCTAGAAGAAAATGACAATGAACACACGACAGTGCAAAACCTATGGGATACAGCAAAAGCAGTTCTAAGAGGGAAATTTATAGCAATACAATCCCACCTCAAGAAACTAGGAAAATATGAAGCAGATACATTTAAACGGCTAAAAGAGAATAACCTGCAACCACGAATTCTCTACCCAGCAAGAATCTCATTCAAAATCGATGGTGAAGTCAAAAGCTTCACAGACAAGCAAAAACTAAAAGAATTCTGTACCACAAAACCAGCCCTACAACAAGTGTTAAAGGACCTGATATAGCCAATAAATACAAGAGTAGGAGAAGCCTTACAAATCAAACCCCAAATTTCTAAGAAGATGACAATAGGAACATTCGTATCAATAATTACTTTGAATGTAAATGGACTAAATGCTCCAACCAAACGACACAGGCTGGCTGAATGGATCCAGAAGCAAGACCCATATATATGCTGTTTACAAGAGACCCACTTCAGACCTAGAGACACTCATAGACTGAAAGTGAAAGGCTGGAAAAAGATATTTCATGCAAATGGAAATCAAAAGAAAGCTGGAGTAGCAATCCTTATATCAGACAAAATAGACTTTAAAGTAAAGAAGATTCTAAGAGACAAGGCAGGTCACTACATCATGATTAAGGGATCTATCCAAGAGGAAGACATAACAGTCATGAATATCTACGCACCCAACACAGGGGCACCTCAATACATAAGACAGGTACTTTCAGACATAAAAGAAGAAATCAACAATAACACAATAATAGTAGGAGACTTTAACACTCCTCTCACACCAATGGACAGATCAACAAAACAGAAAATTAATAAAGAAACACAAGCCTTAAATGCCACACTGGAAAAGATGGACCTCATCGATATCTTTAGGACGTTCCATCCAAAAGCAGAAGAATACACTTTCTTCTCAAGCGCTCACGGAACATTCTCCAGGATAGACCACATCTTGGGCCACAAATCTAACCTCAGTCAGTTCAAGAAAACCGAAATTATATCAACCATCTTCTCAGACCACAATGCAATGAGACTGGAGATCAACTACAGGAAAAAACCCTAAAAACAGAAACACATGGAGATTAAACAATACATACCTAAAAAACCAACTGATCGTTGAGGAAATCAAAGGAGAAATTAAACAATTCCTAGAAGAAAATGACAATGAACACACGACAGTGCAAAACCTATGGGATACAGCAAAAGCAGTTCTAAGAGGGAAATTTATAGCAATACAATCCCACCTCAAGAAACTAGGAAAATATGAAGCAGATGACCTAACCCTCCGCTTAAAACAGTTGGAGAAAGAAGAACAAAAACATCCCAGAGCCAGTAGAAGAAGAGAAATCATAAAGATCAGAGCAGAAATAAATGAGAAAGAAACAAAAGAAACAATAGTAAAGATAAATAAAACAAAAAGCTGGTTCTTTGAAAAGGTAAACAAAATTGACAAGCCACTGGCCAGACTCATTAAGAAAAAGAGAGAGAAGAACCAGATCAACAAAATCAAAAACGAAAAAGGAGAGATTACAACAGATAATGCAGAAATCCAAAGGATTCTAAGAGACTATTATGAGCAACTCTATGGCAACAAACTGGACAACTTGGAAGAAATGGACAGTTTCTTGGACAGGATTAATCTCCCAAGACTGAGCCAGGAAGAAACAGAAACTTTGAACAACCCAATCACAAGCTCAGAAATCAACTTTGTGATTAAAAATCTACCCAAAAATAAAAGCCCAGGACCAGATGGCTTCACAGCCGAATTCTACCAAACATTTAAAGAAGAGCTAATGCCTGTCCTTCTAAAACTCTTTCAAAAAATTGCACAGGAAGGAAAACTCCCAAACACATTCTACGAGGCCACCATCACCCTGATACCCAAACCAGGCAAAGACAACACAAAAAAGGAAAACTATAGGCCAATTTCACTGATGAACTTAGATGCCAAGATCCTCAACAAAATCCTAGCAAACAGAATTCAACGACATGTCAAAAAACTCATACATCACGATCAAGTTGGGTTCATCCCAGGCATGCAAGGCTTCTTCAACATCCGCAAATCAATCAACGTGATACACCATATCAACAAGTTGAAAGACAAAAATCACATGATCATCTCAATAGATGCAGAAAAAGCCTTCGACAAAGTACAACATCCATTTATGATCAAAACTCTTCAGAAAATGGGCATAGAAGGAACCTATCTCAACATAATAAAAGCCATCTATGAGAAACCTACAGCGAACATTATTGTTAATGGTGAAAAACTGAAAGCATTCCCTCTAAGATCAGGAACAAGACAGGGGTGCCCACTTTCACCACTGCTATTCAACATAGTCCTGGAAGTCCTAGCGACAGCAATAAGAGAAGAGAAAGAAATCAAAGGAATCCAGATTGGAAAGGAAGAAGTCAAGCTCTCTCTTTTTGCAGACGACATGATATTATACATAGAAAATCCCAAAGACACGGTTACAAAGCTACTAGAACTAATCAATGAATTCAGCAAAGTTGCAGGATATAAAGTCAACACACAGAAGTCACTGGCATTCCTATACACAAACAATGAAAAATCAGAAAATGAAATCAAAGAGGCAATCCCCTTCACCATTGCAACCAAAAGAATCAAATATCTAGGAATAAACCTACCCAAAGAAACAAAAGAATTGTACACAGAAAATTACAAGACACTCATGAGAGACATTAAAGAAGACTTAAACAGATGGAGAGATATTCCATGTTCCTGGATTGGAAGAATCAATATTGTGAAAATGACCATACTTCCAAATATCATCTACAGATTCAATGCAATACCTATTCAACTACCACTGACACTTTTCACAGAACTAGACCAAAGAATAACACAGTTCATATGGAAACACAGAAGACCTCGAATAGCCAAAGCAATCCTGAGGAAGAAAAATGGAGTTGGAGGGATCAGCCTCCCTAACTTCAGACTCTACTACAAAGCAACAGTTATCAAGACAGTATGGTACTGGCACAAAAACAGAACTATAGATCAATGGAACAAGATTGAGAACCCAGAGATCAACCCACGCACCTATGGGTACCTTATTTTTGATAAAGGAGGAGAAACTATAAAATGGGACAAAGACAGTCTCTTTAACAAGTGGTGCTGGGAAAATTGGACAGCTACATGCAAAAAAATGAAATTGGAACATTCCCTGACGCCATACACTAAGATCAACTCAAAATGGATTAAAGACCTCAATGTAAGACCAGAAACCATCAAACTCTTAGAGGAGAATATAGGCAAAACCCTCAAGGACATCAAATAAAAGCCATCTATGAGAAGCCTGCAGCGAACATTATTGTTAATGGTGAGAAACTGAAAGCATTCCCTCTAAGATCAGGAACAAGACAGGGGTGCCCACTTTCACCACTGCTATTCAACATAGTCCTGGAAGTCCTAGCGACAGCAATAAGAGAAGAGAAAGAAATCAAAGGAATCCAGATTGGAAAGGAAGAAGTCAAGCTCTCTCTTTTTGCAGACGACATGATATTATACATAGAAAATCCCAAAGACACGGTTACAAAGCTACTAGAACTAATCAATGAATTCAGCAAAGTTGCAGGATATAAAGTCAACACACAGAAGTCACTGGCATTCCTATACACAAACAATGAAAAATCAGAAAATGAAATCAAAGAGGCAATCCCCTTCACCATTGCAACCAAAAGAATCAAATATCTAGGAATAAACCTACCCAAAGAAACAAAAGAATTGTACACAGAAAATTACAAGACACTCATGAGAGACATTAAAGAAGACTTAAACAGATGGAGAGATATTCCATGTTCCTGGATTGGAAGAATCAATATTGTGAAAATGACCATACTTCCAAATATCATCTACAGATTCAATGCAATACCTATTCAACTACCACTGACATTTTTCACAGAACTAGACCAAAGAATAACACAGTTCATATGGAAACACAGAAGACCTCGAATAGCCAAAGCAATCCTGAGGAAGAAAAATGGAGTTGGAGGGATCAGCCTCCCTAACTTCAGACTCTACTACAAAGCAACAGTTATCAAGACAGTATGGTACTGGCACAAAAACAGAACTATAGATCAATGGAACAAGATTGAGAACCCAGAGATCAACCCACGCACCTATGGGTACCTTATTTTTGATAAAGGAGGAGAAACTATAAAATGGGACAAAGACAGTCTCTTTAACAAGTGGTGCTGGGAAAATTGGACAGCTACATGCAACAAAATGAAATTGGAACATTCCCTGACGCCATACACTAAGATCAACTCAAAATGGATTAAAGACCTCAATGTAAGACCAGAAACCATCAAACTCTTAGAGGAGAATATAGGCAAAACCCTCAAGGACATCAATCAAAGCAAGATCTTCTCTGACCCACCAACTAAAATAGCAGAACTGAAAAGAAAAATGAACATATGGGACCTCATGAAACTTAAAAGCTTTTGTACAGCAAAAGAAATTACAAAAAAGTTCAACAGACACCCCACAGAGTGGGAGAAAATCATAGCAAATGAAACAACAGACAAAGAATTAATCTCCAAAATCTACAAGCAACTCAGACAACTCAGCACAGGGAAAATGAGCAGCCCAATCAAAAAATGGGAAAAAGATCTAAAGAGACGCCTCCAAAGAGGACATACAAATGGTCCAAAAGCACATGAAACGATGCTCAACCTCGCTTATTATTAGAGAAATGCAAATTAAAACCACAATGAGATACCACCTCACACCTGTCAGAATGGCCATCATCAACAAATCGACAGACAACAAATGCTGGAGAGGGTGTGGAGAAAAGGGAACCCTCTTGCATTGCTGGTGGGAATGTAAATTAATACAACCTCTATGGAAGACAATATGGAGATTCCTTAAAAAACTAAAAATAGAAGCACCCTATGACCCAGCAATCCCACTATTAGGCCTATATCTTGATGAAATCAAAACTGAAAGAGGCACCTGTACCCCAATGTTCATTGCAGCTCTCTATACAATAGCCAGAGCATGGAAGCAACCTAGATGTCCATCGACAAATGAATGGATCCAGAAGCTCTGGTACATATATACAATGGAATACTACTCAGCTGTTAAAAGAAATGCAGAAGACTCTGTCCTAATGAGGTGGCTGGCTTTAGAACCTATCATAAAAAGTGAAGTAAGTCAAAAAGAGAAAGACAAGTATAGTATACTAACTCATATATATGGGATCTAGTAAGATGGTCATGATAACACACACAGTTATCAAGACAGTATGGTACTGGCACAAAAACAGAACTATAGATCAATGGAACAAGATTGAGAACCCAGAGATCAACCCACGCACCTATGGGTACCTTATTTTTGATAAAGGAGGAGAAACTATAAAATGGGACAAAGACAGTCTCTTTAACAAGTGGTGCTGGGAAAATTGGACAGCTACATGCAAAAAAATGAAATTGGAACATTCCCTGACGCCATACACTAAGATCAACTCAAAATGGATTAAAGACCTCAATGTAAGACCAGAAACCATCAAACTCTTAGAGGAGAATATAGGCAAAACCCTCAAGGACATCAATCAAAGCAAGATCTTCTCTGACCCACCAACTAAAATAGCAGAACTGAAAAGAAAAATGAACATATGGGACCTCATGAAACTTAAAAGCTTTTGTACAGCAAAAGAAATTACAAAAAAGTTCAACAGACACCCCACAGAGTGGGAGAAAATCATAGCAAATGAAACAACAGACAAAGAATTAATCTCCAAAATCTACAAGCAACTCAGACAACTCAGCACAGGGAAAATGAGCAGCCCAATCAAAAAATGGGAAAAAGATCTAAAGAGACGCCTCTCCAAAGAGGACATACAAATGGTCCAAAAGCACATGAAACGATGCTCAACCTCGCTTATTATTAGAGAAATGCAAATTAAAACCACAATGAGATACCACCTCACACCTGTCAGAATGGCCATCATCAACAAATCGACAGACAACAAATGCTGGAGAGGGTGGGGAGAAAAGGGAACCCTCTTGCATTGCTGGTGGGAATGTAAATTAATACAACCTCTATGGAAGACAATATGGAGATTCCTTAAAAAACTAAAAATAGAAGCACCCTATGACCCAGCAATCCCACTATTAGGCCTATATCTTGATGAAATCAAAACTGAAAGAGGCACCTGTACCCCAATGTTCATTGCAGCTCTCTATACAATAGCCAGAGCATGGAAGCAACCTAGATGTCCATCGACAAATGAATGGATCCAGAAGCTCTGGTACATATATACAATGGAATACTACTCAGCTGTTAAAAGAAATGCAGAAGACTCTGTCCTAATGAGGTGGCTGGCTTTAGAACCTATCATAAAAAGTGAAGTAAGTCAAAAAGAGAAAGACAAGTATAGTATACTAACTCATATATATGGGATCTAGTAAGATGGTCATGATAACACACACAGTGAACTCATGAAAAACAGAGAATAGACATAAAGACATTGTGGAGACCGAACAATGGGAGGGAGTAACATGGGAACCTATACTGTCATGTGTAGAAAAGATAGCTATTGTCATTGTGCTAGGGGAATAGGAGTACCTACAACCACTTGGAGCAATGGTCTGGAGGGATGGGGGAACCTGGGTGGGGGGAGGGCCAAGGGATGTGCATCTGATTGATTTGGGAACATACATGTACAAAAATAAATAAATAAATTAATTAATTAATTAATTAAAAAAAAAAAAAAGAAGGTGGAAAACTAGATCATCAATATATTTTTTTCACTTAAATATTAGTTTCTCCAGTTCCTTAGGAAGAATTGTATACTCAAGAAACTTATGGTGTATTTGTAAGTTAACTTACCAGTAAACTAGTACTCATTTTTCTGACAGCTTAATGTGGTTTAGTCAAAAATTATTACCTTTGTTATCTTTTAAAAGCTCAGAATTAAATAAATAATTTAATTTAAAAAAAAAAAAAAAAAGGCCAAGATTTTCCAAATCAAAGATGTTTCTCCAGGATTCTCATTTTATTTATTTTCAGTCTGGCTACATCAGACTATGACATAGATAGTACATATATCCACATGTCAGGAGAGTCACAAGAAAATTACATGTAAAGTTCTATCTAGAAACTATTCATCTGTTTCATCTGTTGTTCAGTCGTTCAGTCATGTCTGACTCAACCCCACAGACTGCAGCATGCCAGGCTTCCCTGTCCTTGACCATCTCCCGGAACTTGCTCAAACTTATGCCCATCGAGTTGCTGATGCCATCTAACCATCTCACCTTCTGTCGTCCCCTTCTCCTCCTGTCCTCAGTCTTTCCCAGCATCGGGGTCTTTTCTAGTGAGTCCACTCTTTGCATCAGGTAAACTGTTCATTTAAATGTCCTTTAAATTTTTCAGATGATCAAAGGTCCTAGCCTATGTGGTGTCTCATCTGAAACATCTGGAAGTTTACATGTATTATGAAATAATCCTAAATTAATAGCCCTAACCAAACATATATATATATATATATATATATACACATACATACTGGAGAAGGAAACTGAGAAGAAAATCAGAAAGAGTTATGAACAGAGACATCCAATTAGAAATGAGCACCCTCGGGAGGGCTGGCACAGAAAGGCAGACAGCCAGATGGTCTCTTTCAAATGGAGCCAAGTAGAATGGAACAGTAGACAACTTTTTGTTTCTTTGTTTCCTCTAAGAAGTTATAGAGGGGGCTTCGCTGGTGGTCCAGTGGGTAAAGAGTCCGCCTTGCAGTGCAAGGGGCACCAGTTCGATCCCTGGCCTGGGAGGATCCCACGTGCCGTGGAGCGGCTGCACCAGTGTGTCCAATTACCAAGCCAGCGCTCTGGAGCGCGTGCACCCAGAGCCGGTGCTCTGCAACGAGAGAGGCCACTGTGATGGGAGGCCCACACAGACCAAAAGAATAAAGGTGGATGAAAATAAATTAATAAAAAAGCAATAAAAGAGGCCAAAATTTAAAAAAAAAAAAAAAAAGGGAATAGAGGAAGTAAACACCAACACATTGAACACGTCTAGGAACATTCAGAGGATTAACAAACTCATTTTCTTCAACAAGTTCCAAATCACAAATTCAAGTTTTTAACCTGATATGGAGGGAACAAAAGCTCTTTTTTTTTTTTTTTTGTACAACAGAAACATTTTTATTAGGGTATAGCCAATTAACAATTTTGTGACAGTTTCAGATGAACAGGGAAGGGGCTCAGCCATGCATATACATGTATTCATTCTCCCCGCAAACCCCTTTCCTATCCAGGCTGGTACATAACCCTAATCAAAGTTCCACACGCTTTATAAGCCATTTTTGTTGGTTATCCATTTCAAACCTGACAGTGTGTATTTGACTTTCCCAAAGACCCCAACCACCCCCTCCTTCCTGCAGCCCGAGGAGGGACAAAAAACTTTAATTGAGATTGAGTTCCACAGTGCTAGAGACAAAGATCAGTGTTATATGTCCAAAGACCTTTAACTCAAATATAAGATTTAGGTAAGTTTTTAACCAATCCCCACTGTTTACTTCTAACCCGTTCCCCTTCCATTATTACTGTTCAAGATTCTTTTCTAATATGTTTGCAAAACATATGTTTGCCTATATGTGACTGTCTAGTTGTTTTGCACTTTTTTACATAAATGTTATTATATTCTACATATTTTTCAATTTTTTTTCCCATCTAAATTTTTTGTTTACTTTCTAATCCCTTCAAACTCTTCAGAAATGAGCACCCTCGGGAGGGCTGGCACAGAAAGGCAGACAGCCAGATGGTCTCTTTCAAATGGAGCCAAGTAGAATGGAACAGTAGACAACTTTTTGTTTCTTTGTTTCCTCTAAGAAGTTATAGAGGGGGCTTCGCTGGTGGTCCAGTGGGTAAAGAGTCCGCCTTGCAGTGCAAGGGGCACCAGTTCGATCCCTGGCCTGGGAGGATCCCACGTGCCGTGGAGCGGCTGCACCAGTGTGTCCAATTACCAAGCCAGCGCTCTGGAGCGCGTGCACCCAGAGCCGGTGCTCTGCAACGAGAGAGGCCACTGTGATGGGAGGCCCACACAGACCAAAAGAATAAAGGTGGATGAAAATAAATTAATAAAAAAGCAATAAAAGAGGCCAAAATTTAAAAAAAAAAAAAAAAAGGGAATAGAGGAAGTAAACACCAACACATTGAACACGTCTAGGAACATTCAGAGGATTAACAAACTCATTTTCTTCAACAAGTTCCAAATCACAAATTCAAGTTTTTAACCTGATATGGAGGGAACAAAAGCTCTTTTTTTTTTTTTTTTGTACAACAGAAACATTTTTATTAGGGTATAGCCAATTAACAATTTTGTGACAGTTTCAGATGAACAGGGAAGGGGCTCAGCCATGCATATACATGTATTCATTCTCCCCGCAAACCCCTTTCCTATCCAGGCTGGTACATAACCCTAATCAAAGTTCCACACGCTTTATAAGCCATTTTTGTTGGTTATCCATTTCAAACCTGACAGTGTGTATTTGACTTTCCCAAAGACCCCAACCACCCCCTCCTTCCTGCAGCCCCGAGGGAGGGGACAAAAAACTTTAATTGAGATTGAGTTCCACAGTGCTAGAGACAAAGATCAGTGTTATATGTCCAAAGACCTTTAACTCAAATATAAGATTTAGGTAAGTTTTTAACCAATCCCCACTGTTTACTTCTAACCCGTTCCCCTTCCATTATTACTGTTCAAGATTCTTTTCTAATATGTTTGCAAAACATATGTTTGCCTATATGTGACTGTCTAGTTGTTTTGCACTTTTTTACATAAATGTTATTATATTCTACATATTTTTCTATAATTTGTTTTTTTTTTAATCTATCAAACATCTTAAGAGATTTTTCCTTACCAGTGGGTAGAAACTAACTCCAGTTTTCTCTTGTATGATTTTTTTTCTCTTTTTAACATTTTGGGAGAAATTATAGATTCATGAGAAATTACCCCTCAAAATTTTCAGGGGTACCTGAAAGGTCATACTTCACCCGCCTCCTCTAATAGTCACATCTTCATTTGCATTTCACAGGTTTTGCATATACTCTTCTGTCTGTGTTTGTAGATATTTCTGTGCAATTTTATTATATGTGCAGTTTCACATAAGGAGCCTGCATTTTCAAGACCTTGTATTCTTATTTGACAATACTCCTGGAAGTATTTTTTGTGGGTGTGCAAATTGCTGAAGAAAGTATTTTCAAAGTGGTTTTAAGAGTCTTAGAAGTTTGTCTTATTAAAAAGTATTGGTTAGGGTGATTATCAAGACTAAAGATTTAGGATCTTAATCATGTTTTGTCCTTTTTAAATACTCTCTTTTCTTTGATTGGTATATGGTGTATAGATGCATTGATAGAGAAATAGACGATTGGATGGTTAGATCCGATTAGCTTTTCTTGCTAGACTAAAATCCCTTGGGAGGATAGGTTATAATCTCAGAAGTCTGTTCAATTTACCATGACTTTGTCTGATACGCGTTTAACACGTGCCTAACAAATGCCTGCTGGCTGGTTAGGCTCGTTAATGATCTGGTTACGCTACTCTACCAGAATGCCAGTTGAGAGAACCAAGCTGCATATCTCCTCATAGAAATCTACTCCTGGAAAACTCAAACAAATCATTTGTTTATACCGCCCTCAGTAGAAGAGTAAGTGCTAAGCTGCTTCAGTCCTGTCCAGCTCTGTGTGACCCTGTGAACTGCAGCCCACTAGGCTCCTCTGTCCTTGGAATTCTCCAGACAAGAATACTGGAGTGGGTTGCCATGCCCTACTCCAGGGAAATCTTCCCAACCCAGGGATCAAACCCACATCTCTGGGCTTCCCTGGTGGTCCAGTGGGTAAGGACACCACCTTGCAGGGCAGGGGACGCCCGGGTTTGGGTCCTTGGCCTGGAAGGATCCCACGTGCCGCGGAGCGGCTGGACCCATGTGTCCAATTACCGATCAGGAGCTCTGGAGCGCATGCGCCCAGAGCGGGTGCTCTGCGAGGAGAAAAGCCACTGCGATGGGAGGCTCACACAGGCCAAACAACAAAGATGAATGATAATGAATAAATGAAAGACTAATAGAAGTGGCCAAAAAAAAAAAAAGCACAGCCAAACCCACATCTCCTATGTCTCCTGCATTGGTGGGTGGGTTCTTTACCATAAGTGTTACCTGGGAAGCCCCTAGTATAAGAACTCTTACCAAAATATCCTTAGAAATATTGTGAAAGCACCTAGATATGACAGTGGTACATTTTGTAGAGACAGCTCAGAAGATGGGTAGCTGATTTAGTTTCAAGCTCCATCCAAGAGAGTGGCAGTTTCCTACATGACTTCTGGCAAAAATGTGTCATGAATATTAATGAAACGAAAGATCAGAAAATACCCGCTGCTTGGTAGTTACCCTGGGATCCTCCTGGGATGCATATGGCAAGGTTCAAGCAAGGCCACATCCATCTCCCTTCTGTTCTTTTTCAGAACATTATTATTGTATTACATATTTTAATTTCACTGAGGCAAAGTCAGCCAGAAAAAGAAACCAGAATATTATTCCATTGATTGGAATTTACCATGACTTTGTCTGATACGTTTAACACGTGCCTAACTGCCTGCTGGCTGGTTAGTCTCGTTAATGATCTGGTTACGCTACTCTACCAGAATGCCAGTTGAGAGAACCAAGCTGCATATCTCCTCATAGAAATCTACTCCTGGAAAACTCAAACAAATCATTTGTTTATACCGCCCTCAGTAGAAGAGTAAGTGCTAAGCTGCTTCAGTCCTGTCCAGCTCTGTGTGACCCTGTGAACTGCAGCCCACTAGGCTCCTCTGTCCTTGGAATTCTCCAGACAAGAATACTGGAGTGGGTTGCCATGCCCTACTCCAGGGAAATCTTCCCAACCCAGGGATCAAACCCACATCTCTGGGCTTCCCTGGTGGTCCAGTGGGTAAGGACACCACCTTGCAGGGCAGGGGACGCCGGTTGGATCCTTGGCCTGGAAGGATCCCACGTGCCGCGGAGCGGCTGGACCCATGTGTCCAATTACCGATCAGGAGCTCTGGAGCGCATGCGCCCAGAGCGGGTGCTCTGCGAGGAGAAAAGCCACTGCGATGGGAGGCTCACACAGGCCAAACAACAAAGATGAATGATAATGAATAAATGAAAGACTAATAGAAGTGGCCAAAAAAAAAAAAAAGCACAGCCAAACCCACATCTCCTATGTCTCCTGCATTGGTGGGTGGGTTCTTTACCATAAGTGTTACCTGGGAAGCCCCTAGTATAAGAACTCTTACCAAAATATCCTTAGAAATATTGTGAAAGCACCTAGATATGACAGTGGTACATTTTGTAGAGACAGCTCAGAAGATGGGTAGCTGATTTAGTTTCAAGCTCCATCCAAGAGAGTGGCAGTTTCCTACATGACTTCTGGCAAAAATGTGTCATGAATATTAATGAAACGAAAGATCAGAAAATACCCGCTGCTTGGTAGTTACCCTGGGATCCTCCTGGGATGCATATGGCAAGGTTCAAGCAAGGCCACATCCATCTCCCTTCTGTTCTTTTTCAGAACATTATTATTGTATTACATATTTTAATTTCACTGAGGCAAAGTCAGCCAGAAAAAGAAACCAGAATATTATTCCATTGATTGGAATTTTAAAGGACATTGCAATGATTATTTCTTGCCAAAAAAAAAAAAAAAAAACCTGTAAATAGATAAGAACAATGTGACATAGAAAAGCTGTCTTTCTTTACCAACCCTGTTCTTTTATTAATAACTTAGAGCTCAGATCCTGTTATCTTCTTGAAAGCTACTCTTATGGGAGAGTCACGAATGTGGAAATTGCCATCAAAAATACCTGTCTGCATACAGGGGTGCATGTATCCTTTTGAATTATAGTTTTGTCCAGATACTTGCCCAGGATATATTCAGTGGAATATTACATAGCAATAAAAAAGAAAGAAAGAATGCTATTTGCAGCAACATTGATAGACTGAGATTATCATATTAAGTGAAATAAGTCAGAAAGAAAAAGACACATACAATAGGATATCTCTAATATGTGGAACCTAAAGTTTGACAAAAATGAATCTATCTACAAAACGGAAACAAACTCACAGACATAGAGAGCAGACTTGTGGTTGCCATGAGGGAGGGAGAAGAAGGAAGGGATGAATTGGGACTTTGGGATTAGCAGATGCAAACTACTAAACAGAGGATGGACAAAGAACAAGATCCTACTATACTCAATATCCTGTGATAAACCAGAATAAAAATTTGTATATAAAAAAAATGTGTATATGTAATATGAGGGCTTTCCAGGTGGCACTAGTGGTAAAGGACCTGCTTGCCACTGCAGGAGACATAAGAGATGTGGGTTTGATCCCTGGGTCAGGAAGATCCCCTGGAGGAGGGCAGTATTTTTCCCTGGAGAATCCCATGGACATAGGAGCGTAGCAGGCTACAGTCCATAGGGTCGCAAAGAGTTAGACATGACTGAAGTGACTCAGCACACACACATGTGTGTATGTAATATAACTGAATCCCTTTGCTGTACAAAGAAACTAATACAACATTGCAAGTCAAATATATGCCAATTAAAAAAATGTTTAAATAGGGACTTCCCTGGTGGTCCAGCAGTTAAGAATTCTCCCCACAATGCAGAGGATGCAAGTCCGGTTGGTGGTCTGGGAACTAAGATGCCACAGACTGTGGAGCAGCCAAGTCCTCAGGCCACCATCACTGAAGCCGATGTGCCACAGCTAGAAAGTCTATGCATCCAAATGAAAGATTGCACATGACACAACTAAGACCGGAGGCAGCCAAATTCATAAAACGTCTGAGTCGAATTCTAACTCTATATTTCTGTGTCCTTGGACAATAATGGAACTTCTCTGAGTCTCATTTTATCGGTAAAAATGAACACTTAAATACCTTCTTTGCTTTGAGAAATGAAGTACTTAGCACAAGCTCTGACACACAGAAAGCCTTCGATACATGTTAATTATCACTGGTAGTATTTTACGCCACTGTTTTCCAGCGTATTTAAAGTATTTGATCAATCAGAGACTCTCTATACCAAGGACTGCAAGCAGTGACCTGTAGGCCCAGTCACATTTAGTCCCCAGCAGGTTTATAAGTCAGTCTGGTGTCGATTCTTTATTTAGTTCCCACTCCTTGTGGTTGCTTCTTGTTGCTTCACACGTTTGCATCACTTGCCTGGTTCTCAAAGGCATTCGAATTTGCAATTACCAATTCAACTTTTGATTTTTTACTCTAAGCATGGAAATTAAGAGGGAGAAAGATTGGTGAAACTTCAATGACGGTCCTTAAGAAAGGGAAGAGGGAAGAGAGGGGATGGGAGATGGTAAGAATTGCTTCATTGATCGGTGCCCCAGATTGGAGAACTACTACTAGATAAGTGCTATTCATTAAGCCCTTAACCGTAGACTGACTAGTATTATTTAGCTCCTCATGTTTGTTTCATCTTCCAAAGAAACCTGCCATCTTCTTGAAGGCAAAAGTCATGTCACATATATTTTATAAAAAAACACTCTTAGAACATCTGGCTCAGGTCCTCCCATAGCAATATTTCAGTAAGCACGATTTCAAAATAGCCCTGTTGCACTCCCTGAGCACTGAGGATATGCCAGGATAATGTATGCTAAATGCTTTGACGCATTTATCCCATTTAATCTTTACATTAACCAAATGAAGCAGGCACTATTATTAGACCTATTTGTTAGATGTGGAGACAGAGTGACGGAGTTTACAAAACTTGCCCCAAATCACATAACTGGCAAAAGGCAAAACCCAGCCTGAAACCCGCGTCTGTCTGATCCCAGATCCCCTGCATCTCTCCACTTTTAGGTATTGCTTCCCAAATAAAAACTAACAAACATTTCTTGATTAATTAGATGCTGAATAGCCAGACATGAATGAACTCTTTAAGCTCACTTGTAAGATCTAGGTCACTTGGCAACAACTACATATTTACTATTGTGGGTGTTGGAATCTGAGATTTATTCATTTTATCGGTAAAAATGAACACTTAAATACCTTCTTTGCTTTGAGAAATGAAGTACTTAGCACAAGCTCTGACACACAGAAAGCCTTCGATACATGTTAATTATCACTGGTAGTATTTTACGCCACTGTTTTCCAGCGTATTTAAAGTATTTGATCAATCAGAGACTCTCTATACCAAGGACTGCAAGCAGTGACCTGTAGGCCCAGTCACATTTAGTCCCCAGCAGGTTTATAAGTCAGTCTGGTGTCGATTCTTTATTTAGTTCCCACTCCTTGTGGTTGCTTCTTGTTGCTTCACACGTTTGCATCACTTGCCTGGTTCTCAAAGGCATTCGAATTTGCAATTACCAATTCAACTTTTGATTTTTTACTCTAAGCATGTAAAAGAAGAGGGAGAAAGATTGGTGAAACTTCAATGACGGTCCTTAAGAAAGGGAAGAGGGAAGAGAGGGGATGGGAGATGGTAAGAATTGCTTCATTGATCGGTGCCCCAGATTGGAGAACTACTACTAGATAAGTGCTATTCATTAAGCCCTTAACCGTAGACTGACTAGTATTATTTAGCTCCTCATGTTTGTTTCATCTTCCAAAGAAACCTGCCATCTTCTTGAAGGCAAAAGTCATGTCACATATATTTTATAAAAAAACACTCTTAGAACATCTGGCTCAGGTCCTCCCATAGCAATATTTCAGTAAGCACGATTTCAAAATAGCCCTGTTGCACTCCCTGAGCACTGAGGATATGCCAGGATAATGTATGCTAAATGCTTTGACGCATTTATCCCATTTAATCTTTACATTAACCAAATGAAGCAGGCACTATTATTAGACCTATTTGTTAGATGTGGAGACAGAGTGACGGAGTTTACAAAACTTGCCCCAAATCACATAACTGGCAAAAGGCAAAACCCAGCCTGAAACCCGCGTCTGTCTGATCCCAGATCCCCTGCATCTCTCCACTTTTAGGTATTGCTTCCCAAATAAAAACTAACAAACATTTCTTGATTAATTAGATGCTGAATAGCCAGACATGAATGAACTCTTTAAGCTCACTTGTAAGATCTAGGTCACTTGGCAACAACTACATATTTACTATTGTGGGTGTTGGAATCTGAGATTTATTCAGTCAGCAGGAAATTTTGCTCGGCGTGTGCCCCAGAGGACAGATGAGTGAGACAATGTCACCAAAACAAGTAATTATAAAACAGTGCAATAGGGCTTTAACGGCCACTTGGAAAAATGCTAATGGAACCACAGGAGACAAACTGATTTTAGAATAATTCACCACAGAGAGTCGGCATTTTCAGGATTCCTGTTATGTGCCCAGCACAGAGCTAAGCAGTTTATAAATATTGAAGTTTCACAAGTACTTAACAAGAAGTAGGTTTTATTATTCATACTTGCAAAGAAGTAAACTGAAGCCTGAAGTTGTCAAAGGGCTTGGCCAAGGTCACATAGTTAATGAAGTGTGGAACAGAGATTGATTCAAGTTCAGGTCTGCAAGACACCCAGCTCCATGGTTTATTCCAACTTCCCATACTCTAAGAAACTAGGTTTTCTTCTTCTTCTTCTTCCTTTTTTTTTCACTGTCAGGAAATACCAAGGAAAGCATAAAAATGTAAAAGAGAAAAATAAATAAATAAGTATAAAGGAGGCATCTATGTATGAAGGACATTTCAGATCTGTCTCTTTAAGGCACTTTGGCCAACAGAGTGAACCAGCAGGGCCATGGGGCTGAGTCACTGTCTGACTTGGAGGAGAGATTATTTCGATATTTTGCTTCTCGCTTTTTTCCCCACAGCTGGGGTTTGTAATCCCTATTGTTCTTTAGCAGGGCCATTTAGTTATCCCATTTAATCTTTACATTAACCAAATGAAGCACTATTTGTTTTAGATGTGGAGACAGAGTGACGGAGTTTACAAAACTTGCCCCAAATCACATAACTGGCAAAAGGCAAAACCCAGCCTGAAACCCGCGTCTGTCTGATCCCAGATCCCCTGCATCTCTCCACTTTTAGGTATTGCTTCCCAAATAAAAACTAACAAACATTTCTTGATTAATTAGATGCTGAATAGCCAGACATGAATGAACTCTTTAAGCTCACTTGTAAGATCTAGGTCACTTGGCAACAACTACATATTTACTATTGTGGGTGTTGGAATCTGAGATTTATTCAGTCAGCAGGAAATTTTGCTCGGCGTGTGCCCCAGAGGACAGATGAGTGAGACAATGTCACCAAAACAAGTAATTATAAAACAGTGCAATAGGGCTTTAACGGCCACTTGGAAAAATGCTAATGGAACCACAGGAGACAAACTGATTTTAGAATAATTCACCACAGAGAGTCGGCATTTTCAGGATTCCTGTTATGTGCCCAGCACAGAGCTAAGCAGTTTATAAATATTGAAGTTTCACAAGTACTTAACAAGAAGTAGGTTTTATTATTCATACTTGCAAAGAAGTAAACTGAAGCCTGAAGTTGTCAAAGGGCTTGGCCAAGGTCACATAGTTAATGAAGTGTGGAACAGAGATTGATTCAAGTTCAGGTCTGCAAGACACCCAGCTCCATGGTTTATTCCAACTTCCCATACTCTAAGAAACTAGGTTTTCTTCTTCTTCTTCTTCCTTTTTTTTTCACTGTCAGGAAATACCAAGGAAAGCATAAAAATGTAAAAGAGAAAAATAAATAAATAAGTATAAAGGAGGCATCTATGTATGAAGGACATTTCAGATCTGTCTCTTTAAGGCACTTTGGCCAACAGAGTGAACCAGCAGGGCCATGGGGCTGAGTCACTGTCTGACTTGGAGGAGAGATTATTTCGATATTTTGCTTCTCGCTTTTTTTTTTTTCCCCACAGCTGGGGTTTGTAATCCCTATTGTTCTTTAGGCTGACACCGAGTTTCGTGCTTGCTGATCTTGTTGAACGGTTTCTTGTCGAGTTCCCTTCTCTTTTTACATTTAATGCAAGCACGGTCCTTTCTGTATTTTTTCACTACCCTCTTATCACATCAAAAGAGAGTTTTGACAGTTAGCTGTTTGAGTTGCCATTGTCATGATGAAGGTTTTAGATCAAAGACAAATCATGATCAATAACATGTATAACCTATTTCAGGAAAAGAAAAAAAAAACCAAGCAAATGTGGATGGACCCTCAGGAGATGCCTTGGGACTGCCTTCAAGGAGGATAAATTCTGGAGCCTGGTGTGTTCCATAGCTAACTGGGGGAACGCTCAAGTGGACCCCGGACTGTGTCATAAAAAAAAGAGAAAGAACAGGGTCATTACTGATGGAGGACATTTTGGCAACATGAAACCAACGCCTTAATATAAGCCTACCTTTGTGTCCAATAGCTTCGTTTTGAGGAATCTATTTTAAGAGAGCTGTGAACTGCATTCACACTGTTTTTTTCACCCTAATTTTATTGAAACTTTCTATGGCTAAGTCCACGCTCTCTCTTGGTAAATGTCATATAGTACTTGAAAATATGTGGGTTATTTTCAAATACCTTTTGATATTGATTTCTAACATAATTCCACAGTGATAAGAGAAGAGATTCTGTATGATTTCAATATCTTTAGAATATGAAATTTTTACACCTTGTCTTATGTCCCTACACTTGTTCTGCTGTCTCCTAGTTTGTAGTCTATGGGAACTTTGAATTGAATTTATAGCCTACTGTTGTGAAAAAATTGTATACATTTTAATTATGCTGAATCGGTTCAAAGAGATTTTCAGGTCTTCTGTATCCTTCTACTTCTCTGTGTATTCATTCTATTAATTTTTGAGAGTTTGATATTGAAGTTCCAACTGAAAATTTTAATTTATCAACTTAAAAAATAAGCATAATATATAGTGGGACTATTTGTAACCTTGCTCTGTATTTTCCAAGTCTCCTATAAATGTGTTATCATATTTTTATAATTAAAAAAAATTAAAAAGAAATAGTGTTGTGTATAGTGATTTACACATCAATAGCAAAAAAGCAAACACACTTAACAGTCTGATAATGAAAATTGTGTCAGTGAATTATGATGCATCCATACAATGGAGCGCTTCATTGAGAACTTCATGTTGTAGAAAAATACTTAATGACATTGAAACATGTTTCCCATATATTTTGATCTTTTTGTGATAAAAATGTTTCAAGCATATACAAGGTTTGTTGTTGTTCTGCCACGTCTGACTCTTTGCCACCCCGTGGCTGCAGCACACCTGGCTTCCCTGTCCTTCACCATCTCCTGGAGCTCGCTCAGATGCGCGTCCATTGAGTCGGGGATGCCATCCAACCATCTCATCCTCTGCCATCCTCCACTCTTCGTGCCTTCAGTCTGTCCGAGCACCAGAGTCTTGAGTAGGACCATGATAACAAACCTCCCATCCAGCGTCAACAATTATCTATTCATGGACAATCTTATTCCAATTCTCATCATGTCTATTTCTCTCCACTTCCCTTCCTCCACCGGAGCTCTTATCATAAATATTTCAGCATTCTCTCTCTAAAAGACATGGCCTTTTCACATACCTGAAAATTTTATGACAATTTAATACCATCAACTACCTAGACAATGTTTACATTTAAGTTGACTTATTCTAATTAAGATCCAAGCATAGTTCATAATTCACAGTCAATGATAGGTCTCAAGTTTCTTTTAGTTTTTAGGTTCTACCTCCCTTTCTTTTTTCTTGCTATCACAGTTATTTGCTGAAGAAACCAGATTGTTAGGACCTACTGTATAGCACAGTGCTGTCTCCTAGTTTGTAGTCTATGGAACTTTAACGAATTGAATTTATAGCCTACTGTTGTGAAAAAATTGTATACATTTTAATTATGCTGAATCGGTTCAAAGAGATTTTCAGGTCTTCTGTATCCTTCTACTTCTCTGTGTATTCATTCTATTAATTTTTGAGAGTTTGATATTGAAGTTCCAACTGAAAATTTTAATTTATCAACTTAAAAAATAAGCATAATATATAGTGGGACTATTTGTAACCTTGCTCTGTATTTTCCAAGTCTCCTATAAATGTGTTATCATATTTTTATAATTAAAAAAAATTAAAAAGAAATAGTGTTGTGTATAGTGATTTACACATCAATAGCAAAAAAGCAAACACACTTAACAGTCTGATAATGAAAATTGTGTCAGTGAATTATGATGCATCCATACAATGGAGCGCTTCATTGAGAACTTCATGTTGTAGAAAAATACTTAATGACATTGAAACATGTTTCCCATATATTTTGATCTTTTTGTGATAAAAATGTTTCAAGCATATACAAGGTTTGTTGTTGTTCTGCCACGTCTGACTCTTTGCCACCCCGTGGCTGCAGCACACCTGGCTTCCCTGTCCTTCACCATCTCCTGGAGCTCGCTCAGATGCGCGTCCATTGAGTCGGGGATGCCATCCAACCATCTCATCCTCTGCCATCCTCCACTCTTCGTGCCTTCAGTCTGTCCGAGCACCAGAGTCTTGAGTAGGACCATGATAACAAACCTCCCATCCAGCGTCAACAATTATCTATTCATGGACAATCTTATTCCAATTCTCATCATGTCTATTTCTCTCCACTTCCCTTCCTCCACCGGAGCTCTTATCATAAATATTTCAGCATTCTCTCTCTAAAAGACATGGCCTTTTCACATACCTGAAAATTTTATGACAATTTAATACCATCAACTACCTAGACAATGTTTACATTTAAGTTGACTTATTCTAATTAAGATCCAAGCATAGTTCATAATTCACAGTCAATGATAGGTCTCAAGTTTCTTTTAGTTTTTAGGTTCTACCTCCCTTTCTTTTTTCTTGCTATCACAGTTATTTGCTGAAGAAACCAGATTGTTAGGACCTACTGTATAGCACAGGGAACTGTATTCAATATCTTATGATAACCTATAATGGAAAAGAATCTGAAAAAGCATATCTGTATACAGACACATATATGGGCTTCTCCAGTGGCTCAGCGGTAGAGAATCCGTCAGCCAATGCAAGAAACTTGGGTTCCGTCTTTGGGTTGGGAAGATCCCCTGGAGAAGGAAATGGCAACCTGCTCTAATATTCTTGCTGGGAAATCCCATGGACAGAGGAATCTGGCAGATTACAGTCCACGGGGTCACAAAGAGTTGGACACAACTTAGCAACTAAACAACACCAAAGGAGACAGTGTTCTCATTCACTAACACACGCCAAGTGTGCAAACTCCAGTAACGTCTGTTATCATGGCGCTCGTGGTAAAGAACCACCTGCCAACGCAGGAGACAAAAGAGACTCGGGTTTAATCCCTGGGTGGGGAAGATCCCCTGAAGAAAGGCATGGCAACCCACTCCAGTCTTCTTGCCTGGAAACTCCCATGGACAAAGAGTTAGACACTACTGAGTGACTAAACAACAACAGCATACAAGCACACACACACACGCACACACACACACACACACATATAACTGAAACATGGTAAATCAGCTATACTTCCATTAAAGATAATTTTAAAAAGAAACCAGATTTTTGTGTAGAGCTTCTCCCTTCCTAGGTTTTGACAACAACTTCCCTATTAAACAAGTCTTCCTGTGTCCTGTATTTCCTTGACTTGTGGTTTGATTTTTGGGAAAAACACTCTATGAATTGGTATGAGCTCAATTGTGCTCCCCCCAGCCCCGATCAATTTGTTGAAGTCCTAACCTGTAGTGCCTCAGAACATAACTGTATTTGGAGATGGGAGTCTTCAAAAAGGTGAGTTAAAATGAGGTCATAAGGATGGGCCCTGGGCTTCCCTGGCAGCTCAGTGAAGAGTTCACCTGCCAATGTAGGAGATGTGGGTTCGATCCCTGATCTGGGAAGATCCCACAGGCTGTGGAGCAACTAAGCCCGTGAGCCACAACTATGGAGCCTGTGCTCCAGAGCCTCAGAGCCACAACTATGGAGCCCATGGGCCACAACTACTGAAGCCCGTGTGCCCTAGAGCCCGAGTTCCACAACAAGAGAAGTCACCACAACAAGAAGCCTGCTCACCTCAACCAGAGAGGAGCCCCCACTCCCTGCAACTAGAGAAGAGCCTGCAGCAGCCATGAAAACCCAGAATAGTCCAAAATAAATTAATTAATTAAAAAAATAAGGATGGGCCCTAATTCCAATATGACTGATGTAAAAGAAGAGGAAAAACAATTTTAATTTTATTTGTTTATTTTTGGCAGCACTGGGTCTTCACTGCTGGGTGAGGTATTTTTCTAGCTGTGGCATGCAGGCTTCTCATTGTGGAGACTTCTCTTGTTACAGAGCACGGGCTCAAGGGCAGGCGTCAGGAGTTGCCCTGAAGCATACGGGATCTCAGTTCCCTGACCAGGGATGTGACCCCTGTCCCCTGACCCGGCAGGCAGATAAGAAGAGGAAATTCAGACTCAGATTCTGTACAGAGAAAAGACCACGTGAAGACAGAGCAGAAGAGGTCCGCTGTAAGCAAAGGAAAGAGGACTCAGAAGAATCCAACTCAGCCAACACCTTGACCTTGGACCTCTAGCCTGCAGGACTATCAGAAAATAAGCCTTTGTTTGTTTAAGCCATGAAGTGCATGGCACTGAGTTACTGCAGTCCTGGAAAACTAATACATAGACGGTATTGGATTGGTACTGGCCTCTTTCATCAAAAGACACACAATCCATTCTTGAGGAAGGAATTTTGTGGTGGAGAGAAAAAAATATTACCATCAGTAAAATGGGTTTTCAGTCTACATGAGAAGAATGGCTACCATTTCAGAACAAATTATGGGCCAAGTCCTTTGCGAAACACTTTATATTCGCTATTTTACTTGACCTTACAACCAGCCCCTCAGGTAGATATTACTGTTGTCATTTATAGGTATCAAGGCTAATTCAGAGAGATTCAGACACCAGCCCCAGGACACACAGCTCGTTAAGTGGCAGAGATGTGTCTAAAGGGGCCATCTGCCTGCAAGTCCTGCGCCACTTGCGTACCACGCAGGTGATCACTGAGCGTCTGGATGCTGTCCAACAGAGCTGGGGGCCAGCCCGAATTGCCAAGCTCCGACTGGAGAAGAAAGCAGCCAAAGGAGAGATCGTGCTCTCAGTGAGGAAAAAGAGGACCCCTTCTGAGGGAACTGGGCATCCGAGGTCCCGACACGGGTTTTCATCCTTCCCTCTGCACTGGCCACTCTGTGACAGCGGCTGCTATGACCGGGACAGCGAGTCCTCCAGTGTCAACATGGAAAATCACAGACCTCCTCCTTCCTCCCTCATGCCCCTCAGCCCACTAACAACCCTGAACGCCACATGCACACGCACAGCTGTTTTGCTCTAGTTTCACTGACTTTGGATCACATTTCAATTCAGAATTCAGAAGCAGTGAGTAGGAGGCGGTACAGTGCTCAGGCTGAAAGTGCAGGCTTTGGGGGAGGAAAAAACAGAATTGGGGGAGTCCCTGATCTGTCCCTTTGACCTTGGCCACTTTACTGAGAGCCTTATTTCCTCTAAGCCTCAGTTTCCTCATTTTAAAAATAGGATGAATTACAAAGCCTACTTTACCAGGTGGCTGTGATCAGGTATGGTGGCTGAGAAGGTAAAGGATCCACCTGCAATGAGGGAGACCCGGGTTCGATCCCTGGACCGGGAGGATCCCCTGGAGGAGGGCACGGCAACCCACTCCAGTCTTCTTGTCTGGAGGATCCCATGGACAGAGGAGCCTGGCGGGCTACAGTCCATGCGGGCACAGAGTCAGGCACGACTGAAGCGACTGCACACAGCACGTGCAAAGCACAGCTTTAGGGCCCTGAAACTTCATAAGGGGACTGAAAGAGAAAAGCAGATTATCGAAAAGTGATGGATGTCTGGAGAAAGGGCCACACAGAGAAGATCTGGTGACTCTAGGTCACTTTGTCACTGGCTGGGCTCGACCAGACGTTTCAGGCACTCTGGCCTTCCCCACTTTGGCCCCCAGATCCCATTGACTGCTTTTCCACGGACTCTGTAGCTACCTTATCAGTCAATCAGCTCTGGATGAAGGGTGTGGGCTTTGAAAGTTACGGTCTCTGTGCAGTTAGCTAAGTGGCGAGGACTCTATGAAAGACAGCCCAGAGCCAGTTTCCTCTTGTTTTCTCCTGAAATTTCTGGCCGCTCACTTTGACCAGGAATGGGATATTTCCAGTCTGTTAAGCTTTATCTTACTATGGCAGTCTAGGCTGGCATTATCTCTCCCCCTTTCCTGGTGGGAAAAAATGCATTATATTTAGGATCAGCCCAGGTGTGTCAATAGCACCCTTGTGGATGACACCCAGTGTGATGGAGTCAGGTCTGGTCTACTGCCTTTTTTTCTTTTTGCCTGGATATCAGCTTCTTTGTACCCTGCTTGCTGGCCCATTCATCCTTGATCAGTGCATGGCTTTGTCTTCCATCTTCTTCACGGTGGACATCACAGCTAGGGAAGCACGATGTTGACCTGACTGTGGGACATGTTTCTTGGAGGGATGCTCCACCAAGTGTACCTTGGCCCTGAAACGCCCAGGGTCTCGGGCTGTGGGGCCACCTCTATATTAAGTTCCTGTGTATGTGACACTTTCAGGATGGCCTTCTTGGTTTTCAGGGCATTTACTTTGCTGGGTGGGTGGGACGTGGAGGCCGGTGGAGAGAAGGAAGCTGCAGCTTCCATTTTTCATTTTCTCTGCTTTTTGGTAAAGAGTCTGAAGTTATATGTTCGAAGAAACAAATTCCAGAAAAAAGAACCATCTGACACCCCATAAATGCCATCGAACTCCAGCTTTTCTGGGAATTTTTGCTGTTTGTAGCTTGGGGAGTTCAAATGAGATTTGGGGAAGTAGCCAGTGGTTTTTCTCTCTGAGTCATTTTTTGTCTTTATTTCTACTTCTTCTATTTTTTTTAACCACCCAAAGAGAGCAACTGATTTATATTTTGGTTGGTAGGTTTGAGGGCTGTCTTCCAAGGAAAATGTTAAAATAAGAGTGACAGTCACAACAAAACACTATTTCACCATATGAAAATAATTTGTAAGAAATTTGCATTAGGTTACGTGTTATATTTCACCTGAAATGTCCTACACAGCTTTTGTGGGGGCAGGAAGGGGGAAGTGATGAGCAGAGCATTGGAGTCTTTAAAATTTGATTTAATTCTGTCAACAACAGTATTTCAGATGTACGTAGTCTTCCATCCAAGAATCCCCAAGCACATGGCATAGACTGCCCAGCAAAATAAAATAAATCTCTCACTCCACTGTTTGGGAGGCTAAGTTAAGAAAAGTGAAGAAATCTCTCTGGTTACTCAGCCAGTGAGACCTAGTGTGGATGAATTTATTTTTTTATTGTAGTTTCCAACTTTTAGTTCTCGATAATGAAAAGTTAGCTTTTTAAATCATTTTTATAAACTTCTGGAATTTTTGGAAATATGGATTATGATTCAAATGTCACTTTTTCTTGGTCAAGATTAGCGGTGGTTCTATAGCTTTTCATTTGAAATCACAGTTTTTTCAGACAGTCTCTTACATTATACCTAATTCTACCTAAAGAGCATCATTTCTATTATCCTTGCTTAAGTCTGTTGTTTTTTTTTTTCTTTCTTTCTTTCTAAAACTAGATGCCTCTGAGCTAGCTTTCTTTGTACCGGAGCAAAGTGGAGGGGCTCCATATTTGCTGGAATATCCTTGCTTTATTCTTATATGTTGTTGTTTTAAATCTGTTTATTTTCTTTAATTTTTTTAAATTTTAATTCTTTATTTTAAAGGTTTTACAGAGTTTTGTTGTTCACCGACATGTATGTTCTTTAATTTTTTTTGACCTTTTTTTTAATTTATTTTCATCTATCTTTGTTCTTTGGCCTGTGTGGGCCTCCCATTGCAGTGGCCCCTCTCGTTGCAGAGCCCCTGCCCCGGGCTCATGTGCTCCAGAGTGCTGGCTGGTAATTGGACACACCGGGTCAGCCGCTCCATGGCATGTGGGATCTTCCCATGCCAGGGATCAAACGGGTGTCCCTTGCACTGCAGGGCAGACTCTTTACCCACTGGACCGCCAGGGGAGCCTGGTCTGTTTATTTTTAATTGGAGGATAATTGCTTTACAATGCTGTGTTGGTTTCTGCCATACATCAACATAACTCAGCCATAGGTATACATATGTCCCCTCCCTCCTGAGCCTCCCTCCCATCCCCCACTCCACCCCTCTACGTTGTCACAGAGCACCAGGTTGAGCTCCCTGCATTATACAGCAAATTCCCACTGCTTATCTATTTTACATACGGTCATGTATATGTTTCCATGTTACTTTCCCAGTTCGTTCCACCTCCTTCCCCCACTGTGTCCACAAGTCTGTTCAGTGTGTGGGCATTTCCATTGGGTGTTGTTTTTAAAACTCCTTGTACATGGAAAAAAACAGAACCAAGAGATATCGTGTACAGTATGCACCAGGCATTCTGCTAGACGTTAACAGCATGACTTCCCTGAATCCTGCCTACTGTCTATAAGGAGGCTGCTTTTACTACAGATAAAGAAATTGGGGCTCCAAGAAATTAAATAATACCTTACCCAAGATAATACAACCAATAAGATGGTGCAAGTTAGATTTTGACCCTGGCATTCTCTAACTCCAACGTCTGTGCTAATTTTTTAAAAAAAAATGTATATAGTAGGCGAAATTCCTAACTTCCACATTCTCCCAGAGAAGGGAACAGTTAGATACAATGAACTTTTTATGTCTAAAGTCTGAGCAAATGTATGAGATCTCTGAGGTCTTGACTCTTCTCATAGAGAATCCAGAATCAGACTGGAGCCCTCATAGGAAACAAGTTTGAACTCTCTGTCATGTGCTGGATAAGGGATAGATTTTGATAACCAGCTAGAAATATGGATAGCAAATAGTATTGTTTAAGAAATTTTTCCTTCTCAAGCACTATCATAAATGATACTGTTATCAAATTTCTATACAGTGTCAATACCTCAGATAATAATCTGAGGTACTGTTTTCTAGAATGGGTACTTGTATTGCCCAGAGTACATAGCAACCAAATTCACACCAGTGAAATGGACCTTCCTTCTCCCCCTTATTAACCGCCTGATAGAATCATTCACTTCTTTGCTGTCCTACAGTTTTAAACTGTTTACTGGTTCCAAACTTCCAAACACTGAATAGAGTAATGAATTTCAATAGAGTAGAATGTCTAGCTTGCCATAATAGAATAGCTTTTAAGCAAATAATTTCCTTGCAAATACTGCAATCTTCCTCATCACCCAGGCTCCATAGTTCAGCAGCATTCTGGATTCTATCTCCAGGCCTCCAATCTCTAATTCAGCTCCTTAGCAACCTCTATTAATTCTTCCTTTACAATATTTCTAGAGTCTAGCACTTAATTTCCATCTTTCCCCCTGAGGCTCTCGTTCAAGCCTCTATAATCTCAAATCCAGACTATTACAATAAACTTTTAACCACCCTGTCTCCATTTTTATCTTCCTCTGACCCACAGTATACAACATAAGATTAATCTTCCTTGAACTATCAGTTGGTCCAATAGATGCCTCCATGAAAACCTTCCTTGTTTTCAGTGCTTATAAAGCTATACCTCTGCGGTCTAACCCTGTGAAGGATTTTTCCTGAGTTGACTCAACTTAATCTGGAACTACATCTCCAAACCCCTTTCCCCAAAAGATTTTAAAATTTAAAAACAACCAATAAGATGGTGCAAGTTAGATTTTGACCCTGGCATTCTCTAACTCCAACGTCTGTGCTAATTTTTAAAAAATGTATATAGTAGGCGAAATTCCTAACTTCCACATTCTCCCAGAGAAGGGAACAGTTAGATACAATGAACTTTTTATGTCTAAAGTCTGAGCAAATGTATGAGATCTCTGAGGTCTTGACTCTTCTCATAGAGAATCCAGAATCAGACTGGAGCCCTCATAGGAAACAAGTTTGAACTCTCTGTCATGTGCTGGATAAGGGATAGATTTTGATAACCAGCTAGAAATATGGATAGCAAATAGTATTGTTTAAGAAATTTTTCCTTCTCAAGCACTATCATAAATGATACTGTTATCAAATTTCTATACAGTGTCAATACCTCAGATAATAATCTGAGGTACTGTTTTCTAGAATGGGTACTTGTATTGCCCAGAGTACATAGCAACCAAATTCACACCAGTGAAATGGACCTTCCTTCTCCCCCTTATTAACCGCCTGATAGAATCATTCACTTCTTTGCTGTCCTACAGTTTTAAACTGTTTACTGGTTCCAAACTTCCAAACACTGAATAGAGTAATGAATTTCAATAGAGTAGAATGTCTAGCTTGCCATAATAGAATAGCTTTTAAGCAAATAATTTCCTTGCAAATACTGCAATCTTCCTCATCACCCAGGCTCCATAGTTCAGCAGCATTCTGGATTCTATCTCCAGGCCTCCAATCTCTAATTCAGCTCCTTAGCAACCTCTATTAATTCTTCCTTTACAATATTTCTAGAGTCTAGCACTTAATTTCCATCTTTCCCCCTGAGGCTCTCGTTCAAGCCTCTATAATCTCAAATCCAGACTATTACAATAAACTTTTAACCACCCTGTCTCCATTTTTATCTTCCTCTGACCCACAGTATACAACATAAGATTAATCTTCCTTGAACTATCAGTTGGTCCAATAGATGCCTCCATGAAAACCTTCCTTGTTTTCAGTGCTTATAAAGCTATACCTCTGCGGTCTAACCCTGTGAAGGATTTTTCCTGAGTTGACTCAACTTAATCTGGAACTACATCTCCAAACCCCTTTCCCCAAAAGATCGAAGTTAGGGTTGCCCACAAGAGATATTCGTGTGATATTTGGAAGGAGGTCTGGAGACAGCCATTTTTTTTTATGCTCTGAAGGTCAAAATAGGCCCCACTGTGGTAGCTCACTATTGCATCTCTGGGTTACTGGCCTGCTGCCCCAGTTACTGCCAGATCTCACCTTTCAGCCTCTCCAACAACCAGCCCAGGAGCACATGAAGCTCTTAAGCAAACGGCCTCCATTTCACAGGCCACAGTGTCATGGAGCATGAGTTAGTAAGAGACAGATGGGGTCCAGTTCGTTCCTGAGTGTTCTGTGTTTCACTCATGGGTTCCCACTCCCTCTTGCCCTTTCCTACATCCTACTGAGCTTTTCCTCCTGATTTCCAGCCTCCGATCTCTGGGGAACCTCAGACCCAGTTCTGTGACAGGCAACAGCCAGCCTCACGTAGATCTGTTCACCGGTTTCCACAGTCGCCTGAGGCCCCTGGAAGTTAGGAGAGGGCAAGGAGCAGAGTCTCCCTCCCAACTTCTAAAGGAACCAGACCTGCAGACACCTGGACCTTGAACTTCCAGCCTCCACAACTGGGCGATCACACAGTCATGCTGAATGAGCCACCTGGTTTGGGATACTTTGCTCCAGAACCCCAGGAAACTAATACAACCCCTTGAGCCATCTTTCCCAACGAGGGAATCCTGTGCTCTAGGCATCTCCCAGGACCCTGTGCCCTCTGCTTCTGGAAAGGCAAAAGAGTGGACTGTCTGTGAAGGCCCAGACTCTGTGCATTCCTCACCCCAACTCACCCGCAGACAGCCCCTAGGAGGCATATGTCACTCTCTTTCTTTTAGAAATGAGGGACTCCCCTGGTGGTCCAGTGGTTAAGAATCTGCCTGGCCATACAGGAGCTTCCCAGGTGGCTCAGGCAGTAAAGAATCTCCTGGCTTTTAATGGGCAAGAAAATATTTTGGGACCCACAGTATACAACATAAGATTAATCTTCCTTGAACTATCAGTTGGTCCAATAGATGCCTCCATGAAAACCTTCCTTGTTTTCAGTGCTTATAAAGCTATACCTCTGCGGTCTAACCCTGTGAAGGATTTTTCCTGAGTTGACTCAACTTAATCTGGAACTACATCTCCAAACCCCTTTCCCCAAAAGATCGAAGTTAGGGTTGCCCACAAGAGATATTCGTGTGATATTTGGAAGGAGGTCTGGAGACAGCCATTTTTTTTTATGCTCTGAAGGTCAAAATAGGCCCCACTGTGGTAGCTCACTATTGCATCTCTGGGTTACTGGCCTGCTGCCCCAGTTACTGCCAGATCTCACCTTTCAGCCTCTCCAACAACCAGCCCAGGAGCACATGAAGCTCTTAAGCAAACGGCCTCCATTTCACAGGCCACAGTGTCATGGAGCATGAGTTAGTAAGAGACAGATGGGGTCCAGTTCGTTCCTGAGTGTTCTGTGTTTCACTCATGGGTTCCCACCCCCTCTTGCCCTTTCCTACATCCTACTGAGCTTTTCCTCCTGATTTCCAGCCTCCGATCTCTGGGGAACCTCAGACCCAGTTCTGTGACAGGCAACAGCCAGCCTCACGTAGATCTGTTCACCGGTTTCCACAGTCGCCTGAGGCCCCTGGAAGTTAGGAGAGGGCAAGGAGCAGAGTCTCCCTCCCAACTTCTAAAGGAACCAGACCTGCAGACACCTGGACCTTGAACTTCCAGCCTCCACAACTGGGCGATCACACAGTCATGCTGAATGAGCCACCTGGTTTGGGATACTTTGCTCCAGAACCCCAGGAAACTAATACAACCCCTTGAGCCATCTTTCCCAACGAGGGAATCCTGTGCTCTAGGCATCTCCCAGGACCCTGTGCCCTCTGCTTCTGGAAAGGCAAAAGAGTGGACTGTCTGTGAAGGCCCAGACTCTGTGCATTCCTCACCCCAACTCACCCGCAGACAGCCCCTAGGAGGCATATGTCACTCTCTTTCTTTTAGAAATGAGGGACTCCCCTGGTGGTCCAGTGGTTAAGAATCTGCCTGGCCATACAGGAGCTTCCCAGGTGGCTCAGGCAGTAAAGAATCTCCTGGCTAATGCAGAAAATATGGGTTTGATCCAGGAATTGGGAAGATCCCCTGGAGAAGGAAATGGCAGCCCACTCCAGTCTTCTTGCCTGGAGAATCCCAGGGACAGAGGAGCCTGGTGGCTACAGTCCATGGGGTTGCAAAGAGTCAGATATGACTGAGTGACTCAGCATGCATGCACACTTGCGAGACAGGGGACTCGGGTTCAATCCCTGATCTGGGAACTAAGATCTCACATGCTGTGGAGCAACTAAGCCTGCACACTGCACCTAATGAGGCTGCGAACCCATGCCTCATGAAGCCTGAGCACCACAGTCCAAGAGTCCGTGTGCAACAACGAAAGATGTCACAGGACACAACAAAGATCCGAGGTGCCACAACTAAGACCCGAGACAGCCAAGTAAATAAATACTGGGGGGAAAAGAGGAAGAAATGAGCACATAGAAATGTTAAATACTTGCCTTGGGTAAGTGATGGAGGTGTAATTCAAATCCACATAACCCTCAAACCAAAGCTCTTTCCATGATTACCTCCTTCACCCGCTTTCCGTGAAAAAGCAGACAGTTCAGCCTTCAAAACCTGCCTGTCCTCTGATGTTTCTCAGACCCTCCGAGTTGCAAGAAAAACTGAGAGGCAGAGTATTCGCTTGATAAAGCTCAACCCCTACCCTCTGGTACTTACGCCCCATATACTTTCTTATCTTGTAGAAATAGTCAAGGAAATCTCAGCTAATTAGATTGAATGTAAAGAATGTCAGGAAGAAATGGGGAGTGAAAAAAAAAACAAAACAGGGATTTACAGGATGTCCTTAAAGTTGCGATTTTATGACTTTCAAGTGTAAATGAAATTCAAAGTGTGCCAACAGTATTGCTGCTTAGGAGAGAACCCCTGGGGGACCTGCTTTAATGAATAAATCAGTATGTTTTGAAATTAGCTTTCCATTATCTATAGGAAATCATCCATGTGAGTTCAAAAGTAGTTGCTTTCTAATTTATGAAGAATTTCTCTCTATTGTTTTGCTTGCCCTGTTGGGGGGATGATGCTTATAGAGAACCTCAATTCAGGGAAGGCCACTGATGCAAAGTCCATCAGTCAGAGCCAAGGTCAAAGGGCAGAGGTCAGAGCTATCAGGTCTAGCCCAGGGAGGGCCCCAGGGCCAGAGAGTCAAATGACCTGGCATCCTTGGATCCAGAGAGGCTCAATGTGTAGGTCCTTCTGCCACAAGACCCGCAGAGAAGAGCTCCTGACTTACGGAGCCTTTGTTGTTAAAACCAAAGAGCCCTGGACCTATTGTATTGTTCAGGGAACCCTATTCAGTGCTCTGTGCGTGCATGAGGGTCAGACCACTAAAGTGTCCAACTCTTGGCAAACCTGAAGACTATAGCCCAGCAGGCTCCTCTGTCCATGGGATTCACCATGCCCTTCTCCAGGGCATCTTCCCGACCCAGAGATCAAACTTGCATCTCTTACGTCTCCTGCACTGGCAGGCAGTTTCTTTTTCTAGCACCACCTGGGAAGTCCATGTAGTACTCTGCCATGACCTAAATGGGAAGGAAATCCAAAAAAGAGGGGATATATGTATATATATGGCTGATTCACTTTGCTGTCCAGTAGAAACTAAAACAACATTGTAAACCAAGTATACTTTATAATAAAAATTAATTTTAAAAAGATCAACCCATCAATCAATCAATAAAAACAAAGAGCCCTTGACTTGATGTATTGGTAGGCTTAGCCCTAGTTCCTATTCACAGCTCTTGACCTTGAGCATCAGGCCTTGCTCATGACTTCATGCTGGATTTTTGGCTTGCCTCCCAGTTTCCACCCCTAAATGGACCCATTTTCCACACTGCTCTATACTCCAATCCTAAGAACTCTAAGAAGTGCATCTTTGACCTCTTACCTTCTGGCTTCCATTTGGGCTCACCAACATTTGGGGTATTTTTTACCCCAGATTCCTCAACAGCTGTGGTGTTACATTCCTGGCCTCGTCCCTTTAGGCCTCGCCTCCCCTTGCCTCTCTAGCCTTAGCAGTGGTGATGTGTATGTCTGTGTGTGTGTGCGTGCCCGCCCAGTTGCAACCAGCTCTTTGCTACCTCGTGGACTGTAGCTCTCCAGGCTCCTCTGTGGATGGGATCCTCCAGGCAAGAATACTGGAGTGGGCTTCCTTGTCTTCCTCCAGGGAACCTTCCCTGCCCAGGGATCAAACCCGTGTCTCCTGTGGCTCTCGCTTTGGCAGGCGGATCGTTTACCCCTGAGCCACCCGGGAAGCCTATTGGTGGGGTAGCTTCCTGTTATGGCTAAACTGGCACCTTCCTCATCTTCTACCCATTCCTTTAGCTCTGCCTACAGCTTTTCAAATAGTCCCTCCAGGAACGCCCAGGTGGACCATTTGCGTTTCTGCAGGGACCCGATGAAAATACTATTGTATGTTCAATATCTAAGATTTTGGAAAACAGTAGATACACCATAAAAATTTGCTGGCAGAAAAAAAAGAGAGTATGATGGATGGGGAAGAGATTTTGCTTCAGCTTCAGAGACAGAGTAATTCTCCTCTCCCTTCACTCTCTCCCCAGCAACTCTTGCCCTCCAGTCCTTTCTTCAATTGCTGACTCTTCAGCCTTTGGTTTATGATCCTGTGCCCAGGGTCCCCAGGAAGAGAGAATGGAAAGGCCAATGGCCCAGCCTCAGTTACCCATCACCACCCGCTAAAAGAACTAGAATGGAAAACTTGGAGCATCCACATACCCAGTTTCCCTCATCCATGTTTGGATTCGGCCTAAAATGTCAGTGGAAAAATGTAACCAAGTGGCCGGTGAGATGGGAGACGTCTGTGTATGAAAGTCAGTGAACTGATAAACTAGCAATGCATCCCATCTGGCACAAAGAAGCCACAACAGAAAAAACGGGCTTGTGGAGAATTATGGATTCACACACATTGTACCAGAGAGGTTCTCATTTGGCATTTAAATGGGCTGACAAGCTGCACTGAAAGGCCATCTCATTTTCCAGGTCCCTGATGAAATGATAGAGGAACGATCAGCTGCCCTGGGCCCTTCTTTAGGAAAACCCACACATGCCGAATTGGTACATCTGGACTGGGAAAGGTGACTAAATACGAGGACATATGAAGTTTGTTACCAGGGAATGGAGCTAATCAGCAGTGAAAACCAAGAGGACTGTGTTAAGCTGGAGCTTCTGGTCCTTATATGTGAGAGACAGGGACCTTCATTTCTCTTTTCTCATGTTATATATATATATATATATATATATATATATATATACACACACACACATATACATGTATATATACACAAAGCTTATGTAGATCTCCTTCCATTAAAGCAGAGACATTTTCTGTGGCTTTCAGAAGAAAATCTCTGGGATCGTCATCCCCCTCATATCTTTTTATTTCTTGATTTATTTTTATTATTTTTTGGCTGCGCAGCTATAGGGCAAGTGGGATCTTAGTTCCCTGACCGGGGATAGAACCCATAGCCCCTGCAGTGGAAGCTCAGGGACTTAACCCCTGGACCTCCAGGGAAGTCCCCCTCATCTCTTTTTAGTTTTTGCTCCATTTGCTAAAAGTATTTGTGGAACTCAAGAATGTTCTAGGTCTTTCAGATAGACAAGCATCCCCGGACGTGACAGGCTGAAGGAGAGGAACTACCTTTGGCTTTTCAAACACCTGGAGCAGGGCCGCGTGTGCAGAGGAAGCTGAGCCTGGGTCTAAATTCTGGCTCTTCCACAGTTAACTAGTGGTGTGACTTTCGCCTTTCTGTGTCTCAGTCCCCACGTGCAGCCAGTGGGGATAATCCCTGCCTTGCAGCATTGCTGGGAGGATTAGGTTCGCCAGCACGTGCCAGCACCTGGAATAATCGCTGACTCTTAGTAGGCCCTCAGTTAGCGGGGTCTGGAAGGGCTGCCGGCCGCCAAGCTCTCCTGCATTCATGGACCACAAAGACCATGGGGAGGGTGCAGGATGAAATAAATCACTTTTGTTTTCCCTGTCCTGACAAAAGAAGTCCCCTGGCTCTTGCTGCGTATAAAGCAGCCAAAACAGACTGAGTCCTAAGAGCCCCCTTTGTCCCGACCCAGGCCTCATTTGTCAGATACAAATGCTTCCCTGCCAGTCCTGGACGCCTGTGCCACCGCCACAAATCTGTTTGGGTTGGAGCAACCCCAGTTCACTGCTGTGATGCGGCCAAACTCCCGGGCTGGCCAGGCGCAGCTGTGAATGCATTTAGCGTGGCCCTGCCCACCGGGCTCTGGTCACCAGGGGCTTTAAATTCTGAGAATCAGCACTTCATTTTGATGACCTCGCTCATCTCTGGGTCGAGGGGGTCCAGGGGCCCCGGGCTGCCAGGGGGTCAGATGACTTCTGGAGAGGAGTTCTGGGCTCCAGGAGCAAGCATCTTTGGTGTGGGAAGTGTGGGTGCCTGGCAGGGTTCCTCTTGGTGGCTGCTCTTGGAGCCTGTGCTGGGGAAAGACACCACTTTTGCTTTGTAAGTTGTTTAAGAGAAAAGTGAAGAACTTTAAACAGTTTGATAGAGAAAGTCAGGGGGTGCTAGTGATAAAGAGCCCACCTATCAGTGCAGGAGACACAAGAGATGTGGGTTCCATCCCTGGGTCAGGTGGATCCTCCGGAGGAGGAAATAGCAACCCACTCCAGAATTCTTGCCAAGAGAATCCCATGGACAGGGGAGCCTGGTGGGCTACAGTCCATGTGGCTACAAAGAGTCGGACAGAACTGAGCACCTGAGCACAGCCGAGTTCCTTATTCTGCTCAGATGAACTGCAAACCTAAAGACAAGATCACTGGAAGCTATTTAACTTCTCAGACTGTTAGCACAGAGCCAGGAACTGGGATGTGGATGGAGGAGGCACATGAGCCTCACAATCACGCCCCTGTCTCCCGTGGAATTACTGTCGCGCCATTCCTTGGAGAGGGGTGAATCGTTTGCACCAACAGAAGCATGAATCCACAGACCTTCACTCCAAGTGAGCTCACGAGCTATCTTTTTAATATATATATCTTAATTTCACTTTTTATTTTTAGTTGTGGTAAAATACATGTAAAGTTTACATCTTAACCATTCTAAGTGAAGAGTTCAGCTGTGTTCAGCACCTTCCCACTGTTGTGGAGCTGATTTCCAGAACTCTTCATCTTACAAAACTGAAACTCTCTACCCATTAAATAATAACTTCCCAGTCGTGCCTCCTCAAGCCCCGGACAACCAACATTCTACTTTTCTGTCTCTAAATCTGATTACTCTAGACTCCTCATGCAAGTGGAATCACACAGTATTCATCTTTCTGTGACTGGTTTATTTCACTTAGCCGTTGAACTGTGGTGTTGGAGAAGACTCTTCAGAGTCCCTGGGACTGCAAGAAGATCAAACCAGTCCCTCCTAAAGGAAATCAACCCTGAATAGTCACTGGAAGGATTGATGCTGATGCAGACGCTCCACACTTTGGCCACCTGATGGGAAGAGACAACTCATTGGGAAAGACCCTGATGCTGGGAAAAATAGGACGCAAAAGGAGAAGGGGATGACAGAGGATGAGATGGTTGGATGGCATCACTGACTCAATGCACATGAGTTTGAGCAAGCTCTAGAAGGCAATGAAGGACAGGGAAGCCTGGCGTGCTGCCGTCCATGGGTCGCAAAGAGTCGGACACGAGTGACTGAACTGAACTGAATGTCATCAAGGCTCATTCAAGCTGTAGCCTGTGTTCAAATTTCTTTCCTTTCTAAGCCTGAATCATATAACAAGTCGCTTTTTTTTTTTTTGGCTGTGCTGGGTCTTCGTTGGGGCTCATGGGTTCTTTGTTGCTTCAAACAGGCATTCTCTAGTCACGCTGTGCGGACTCTAAAGTGTGGGCTCAGCACCATGGAACTAACTGCCCAGAAGTATGTAAGATCTTAGTTCCTAAGACCAAACCTATATTCACAACCACTGGACCACCAAGGAAGTCTTACAAGTTGTCTTTTTTTAATTACAGTCCTTTCAGGGATACTTGCAATATGAGGGAACGCATGGAAAGGAGTGATGCTGAAGCTCCAATACTTGGCCACCTGACGCAAAGAGCTGACTCAATGGAAAAGCCCTGATGCTGGTAAAGATTGAGGGCAGGAGAAGAAGGGGATGACCGAGGATGAGATGGTTGGATGGCATGACCGACTCAAATGAACATGAGTTTGAGCAAGCTCCAGGAGACGGTGAAGGGCAGAAGAGCGTGGTGTGCTGCCGTTCATGGGGTCACAAAGAGATGGACACAACTTTGAAACTGAGAAACGACAAAGGTTGGGTGGGGAAGATCGTTTAGGATTTGAAGTTTCATAAAGCCTACAGAGATGGAATCTTTTTATGGATATATGACCATCACCTACATTCAGTATCTACTGTTGCATGCTGCTGTTCAGGTAATTAATGCATGTTTATCACTGACTGTGTAGAAAGCGCTGGGTCATGCCTTGTCCTCTGGACTGAGTTCTGGGGAAGACCTGGCCTTGCTTTCAGGGAAGAGGGAGGCCCAGCCACACCACAACGGCTCTGCCACTGAGTATTAGTCGCGAGATCCTTGACCAGTAGCTTCACTGTTGTGAATTTGGTATTTTCAGCTGGCACCAAAAGAAGATGATATTAATGAACTCTTCTTAGGCTGGATGGGATTAAATGAAAGAATGTGTATGAAAGCACCAAGCATGGTGTGGGTCAGTTTTCAATAAATGGGCATTAAATATTCTTGTGCATGTGTGCTCAGTGGTGTCTGACTCTTTGTAGCTCTATGGACTGTAGCCCACCAGGCTCCTCTGTCCATGGAATTCTCCAGGCAAGAATACAGGAGTGGGTTGCCATGCCCTCCTCCAGGGGATCTTACCCACCCCAAATCGAGCCATGTCACTTGCATCGCAGGCATTACAAGCAGATTCTTTGCCATTGGCACCATCTGGGAAGTCTAAATAGAAATACAAAGCAAATTACAGATGAGCTTCTTCCCCTCAGCAAACAGAAAGCCCAAAATGACTAGAGGCTATTGTACTTTTTGGAGCTGAGGACCCCTCTGGGAGTCACATCCCTGAATGCATAATCTGGCAATGTATTTCCAGGGAATTCTTGAATCTTGTGATGGCCATTCATAGATTTGGGGCACATGGGGCACAAAGTCAGGGATTTGAGAATCTAGATAGCAGAAGACAAACCATTCATAGACGAGCCAGGTCGTGTTTTGCACAGTGTGAAGAAATAAAAGGCAGCTGAGTATTGTTTCATGCTAAAGAGATACTAATAGGGTTAGAGAGTCAGGTGCATCCAACCAGGAACACTGTGTCGGAGATACTCGGAGATTTCCCAGCAGCTCAGAGTTTCCTAGGGCTTCCGAGGTGGTGCAGTGGTAAAGAATATGCCTGCCAATGCAAGAGACGCAAGAGATGTGAGCTTGATGCCTGGGTTGGGAAGATCCCCTGGAGGAAGGCATGGCAACCCACTCCAGTATTCTTTCCTGGAGAATTCCATGGACAGAGGAGCCTGTGGACTACAGTCCACTGAGCGCATGTACAGTACCTCCTTTTCGTTATACAATGAGTCATTTGCCTGACTTAACATTTCTCTTTCACTCACTGCCCTTTGAAAGCACTTACCCTCTTCGTAGCTACACAGTGTAAACACCTCCATATATATATGTATATATACATATATACATATAATTTGACTGCTGTAGCTGGGTCTTAGTTGTGGCAAGCAGAATCTTTAGCTGTGGCATACGGGAGCTAATTCCCTGACCGAGGATCGAACCTGGGCCCCCTGCATTGGGAGCTCAGGCTTAGCCACTGGACCACCAGGGAAGTCACTACCCAAGGCCGTGCTTCTTGATGCTTGCCTTGTGGTTTGGTGGTTTCACTTGCCGGTCCGACCTTTATGACTTCTTCCTCACATTGCCCTTTTGGAGAGCCCATCCAGGTGCTGTGCCTCTGCCATGGCCTCAGGTACACAACTCTTCTGATGAGACTGTGGGTGAAAAATCACTCTTGGGATTTTTGGTTCAGATACACCAGGGTCCCAAGAGCATCTCAATGGATTGAAGATCACTCCATCTGTGTTTCCACGGACCCTCGGTGGACAGACGTGGCCTTGTATTTTCAGGGGATTTGTTTGTATGGGCTCAGATGGCTTAGCTTTAAAACCCAGCCATCGTCCTTTCCCTCCCCGAGTCACCTGTTGAAAACTGGGGACCGAGATAATGAGGTAGGGCACCAGTGGTTGTCGGCCTGCCTGGCCCCTTGGACCATTTCTCCCGTCGGCCCCGGGCATGGGTCTCGCCTCAGCAGGTCTGCAGGTGTTAGCTGTTGCTTCAGATCCACTTCTAATGGCACTGTTTCAACGGCTGGCATAGACACTGTTTCTGCACCCTTCCCTCTATGGTGTCGAGTGAGCATTTTATTAAATTCCAGTATCCTTGTAGTCGCTGCTTCAAGTGTAGCATTGAAGATTTTTATGATAACAAAAAGCCTCTTTAAGAAAGGAAGGGAAAAACATATAGGGTGTCTAATCTTCTAATTGTCTAGGAACTGGCAGGTTGCTTAGCTCTCCAATTAGAGAGCCTTTGATTTAAGTCAAGGGGCAGGTTGAGTAGCCTTTGTTTATACAATGAGTCATTTGCCTGACTTAACATTTCTCTTTCACTCACTGCCCTTTGAAAGCACTTACCCTCTTCGTAGCTACACAGTGTAAACACCTCCATATATATATGTATATATACATATATACATATAATTTGACTGCTGTAGCTGGGTCTTAGTTGTGGCAAGCAGAATCTTTAGCTGTGGCATACGGGAGCTAATTCCCTGACCGAGGATCGAACCTGGGCCCCCTGCATTGGGAGCTCAGGCTTAGCCACTGGACCACCAGGGAAGTCACTACCCAAGGCCGTGCTTCTTGATGCTTGCCTTGTGGTTTGGTGGTTTCACTTGCCGGTCCGACCTTTATGACTTCTTCCTCACATTGCCCTTTTGGAGAGCCCATCCAGGTGCTGTGCCTCTGCCATGGCCTCAGGTACACAACTCTTCTGATGAGACTGTGGGTGAAAAATCACTCTTGGGATTTTTGGTTCAGATACACCAGGGTCCCAAGAGCATCTCAATGGATTGAAGATCACTCCATCTGTGTTTCCACGGACCCTCGGTGGACAGACGTGGCCTTGTATTTTCAGGGGATTTGTTTGTATGGGCTCAGATGGCTTAGCTTTAAAACCCAGCCATCGTCCTTTCCCTCCCCGAGTCACCTGTTGAAAACTGGGGACCGAGATAATGAGGTAGGGCACCAGTGGTTGTCGGCCTGCCTGGCCCCTTGGACCATTTCTCCCGTCGGCCCCGGGCATGGGTCTCGCCTCAGCAGGTCTGCAGGTGTTAGCTGTTGCTTCAGATCCACTTCTAATGGCACTGTTTCAACGGCTGGCATAGACACTGTTTCTGCACCCTTCCCTCTATGGTGTCGAGTGAGCATTTTATTAAATTCCAGTATCCTTGTAGTCGCTGCTTCAAGTGTAGCATTGAAGATTTTTATGATAACAAAAAGCCTCTTTAAGAAAGGAAGGGAAAAACATATAGGGTGTCTAATCTTCTAATTGTCTAGGAACTGGCAGGTTGCTTAGCTCTCCAATTAGAGAGCCTTTGATTTAAGTCAAGGGGCAAATCTATTAAATCTGATACCTTAGAACGGTTTGAGTAGCCATACTGTTATAAACGACTTTAAAATGGCAGTGATCTGAAGAATCCGGGGTAAGATAAGAAACAAGCCTGCTCACACTGCCAGAACAAATAACACCACTGGCCCCAAATATGTTCACCCTCCAAATCCAAAACCCTGGGAGAGATAGCATCGCTTAAAAGGATTTCTACTCTTTCCTCCCCTCATCGTGATGCCAGCAAAACCCATTTTTCTCAGTGGCAAGAAAAATAAGGCTGGCTGTGGGTTTTGTTTGATTTTGTTTTCAAACCAGCACTTTCCCCCTAATTACAAGATGTATTCATGCTTCACGGAGAAAGCTTGGGCAACCACATGACAACGTAAGTATTACTTAAGGTCTCATTTGCCAGCAACTACCACTGTAAGTGTTTTAATGTGTCTTTCTTTCACACTTACATAGACAGATAGAAAGTGTTTTACAAAAACTATGCACTGATACTCGAGGTCTTTTGGTCGGAGGATCTATTTATTTCATTTAGCAACAGATTATATTTCCATAACAATAGATAGTCTCTTTCATATGTTACCTAATGACTACATTCGTCTCTGTCCTTTGAATGTATTGCAGTCCCCTCTACTTAGATGTGAAGGGCATGACAATGTTTTTCTGTCGTAAATCAGGCTTTGATGGACATCTTTATAGGAATATCTTTAACTTCGTCTCTGATTGTTTTTAGGAGAACCTTCTAGAGATGTACTTCCTATCATTAACATATACACAAACTTCTAATCTTAGACAATCTTGAGGTTCTCCCTTTGGTTTTACGTATTCAGCTGTCATTCCACCACCAAAAAATGGCACAAATGTGGATACGAGACAAAAGGAGCAAACATGCCTCCCGCAGACCCAGACACCTGTCAAACATTAAAGTACTTTGTTAAGGAAACCTGTAGAGGCCAGACTAGAGATGAGCTATTTTCTGACAAGCTGACCAGGAGAAAAGGGACTATCTCCTGATGCTAATGGGGAGATTTAAGAGGAATAACCAAAACATAATTTCAGGTTGAATTTCCAACACATCCAAAAGTAAATACCATGAGGAAGTAACCCAGTTAGGAAAGACACAGGTACACAGTACAAAAACAAGGCATTATTTCCAGTGAGTAAGACAGAAAATTGCACCAATATGTGTAGATTAAATTGTCAGAGATAAAATGGTTGGTGATGTGAGAGGCATGTCTGCATTTTTGTTTGTTTGTTTCCATCCAAATTAAGCACACATACATTTAAAGAGTAAAATCGTGTCAGACGTCTTACTACAGAAAGCAAAAACAGTCACACCCATCCTCTCTCACTTTATTTTCCTGGCCAGAGGTAACTTTCTTATTTTTGTAAACAGATTCTCTGTCATTAACCTCCACATCCCTGATGGCTTGTTTCTATAGTTATTTATCTAACCTTTTCCTAGCTTTTTATTGTCTTATTATTGAAATTAAATTTTTTTAGGTAAAAGCATTATGCATTGTTTTTCTCCTATAGAAAATGAGAATTTAGCTCTCTTATACTCCATCAGTACACTCATACATTAAACAGACTGTGGTTGCCAAAGAGGAGGGTATTGGTGGAGGGATGGAGTGGGAGTTGGGGCTAGCAGATTCACACTATTATGTGTATTATAGAGAGAATAGATAAACAAGGTCTTACTGTATAGGACAGGGAACTATATTCTGTATCCTATGATAAACCCTAATAAAAAAGAATATTTTTTAAAAGAATGTAGGGCTTCCCCGGTGATCCAGTGGGTAAAGAGTCTGCCTTGCAGTGCAAGGGGCACCGGTTTGATCCCTGACCTGGGAAGATCCCACGTGCCATGGAGCAGCTGAGCTGGTGTGTTTAATTGCAAGCTGGCGCTCTGGAGCACACGTGCCCAGGACCGTGCTCTGCAATGGGGGAGGCCTCTGCCATGGGAGGTCCACACAGGCCAAAGAATAAAGATGGATGAAAATAAATAGATAAATAAAGAAAAACAAACAAACAAAAAAGAGGCCGAAATTAAAGAGAAAAAAAAGAACATAGACATATGTATGCTAAGTTGCTTCAATCATGTCTGACTCTTTGTGACCCTATGAAGTGTACGTAGCCCACGAGGCTCCTCTGTCTAGGGAATTCTCCAGGCACAAATACTGGAGTGGGTTGCCATTTCCTTCTCCATCATCTTGTTATACAACAGAAATGAACAGAACATTGAAGCTCACTACACTTCAATTTAAAAAGACATAAAAATATTCACTCTTATATCCTCTCATCGATCTATCTATGTGTGCACATGTAACATTGGTTAGATCAGTAATTACTGATCGCATATTAGTATAATAATATTATTCTCTTAAAGATTAAGGGAAAAATAATATTATTCTCTGATTGTTTTCTACACAATGTTTTACCAAGTGTTCATCATTATTTTCTTTGCTTAGCTTTGCAGGTAGTATTATTGAATCAATCTGAACCTGCCTACCAATTTAGTCAAGAATTATCAGCAGACATTCAATTGTCTGAATTAAGATATTCAGATATATCAAGTCTTGGTTGTTCATCTGAAAGTGCTCTCTCCTGGAAACTTCGATGTCCCAATCCATCTGGTTTACCTTTTGCAACATACAGGTATCTCACCCTCAACCAGAAGAGGGGCCCTCATGTGAAATCTCCTATTTTCAAATAATGTCGTCCTTTATCTTGATGAACTCTGCCAGAAGATTTTCAACAAAGAGTGCTTGGAAATTAAACATTTTGTGAGCCTGGAAATGTTTTCATGCTACCCTCTCATTTTGGACTTGACTCGTTATAGTCCTACTCTGGCTTCCCAGGTGGCGCTAGCGTTAGAGAACCTGCCTGCCAAAGCAGAGGACGTAATGAAATGCGTGTTCAATCCCTGGGTAGGGAAGATCCCTTGGAGGAGGGCCTGGCAACCCACTCCAGCATTCTTGTCTGGAGAATCCTGTGGACAGAGGAGCCTTGAGGGCTTTAGTCCATAGGGTCACAAAGAGTCAGACATGACTAAAGCAACTTAGCACACACACGAATCCCACTCTAGATATAACGCACCTCAGAATTTTGATGGCATCAATCCATTACTAGATTTCAGAATTCTTATTGAGAAACCAAGTCATTCAGATTTCCACCCCTTTGGTAGCTTGGTTATCCTCTCTGGAAGCCTATGGTCTCTCCCCTGCAGTAGTCTCAAGACTAATGATAATGTATCTGGTGGCGGCGGGAGGTGCTGTGCTGAGTCTTCCTTGTGGCGCATCAGCTCAGTAGCTGTGGCAAAGGGTCTTTGTTGTTCCTTGGTACGTGGAATCTTATTAATAGTTCCCTGACCAGGGATTGAACCTGCGCCCTCTGCCTTGGAAGGTGGATTCTTAACTGGCCTTCATTGAAAGGTCTAATTGGGTTGTCACCTGTAGGGAAACTCTGATGTTCATATCTTTAGGTCTTTTCTCTTGAGTGGATCACAGTTCCCAGAAAAGGATTATCTGCTCTCCTGTCTGGCTCTCAATATTCTGGCAGAGGGAAGAGAGCTAGGAGTCAGTCTTCCTTTTCTACAGGATCCCCACTGTTAGCAGTGCCCAGTATTTCCCTCTCTTTTATTCTCTCAAGAAAATAATACTTACCTTCTTCCAGAATGGGTAAAGAATAGTCCCTGGGCTACATAGTCAAGAGAAGATGTTTAGGAATCAGATTATGTCTTCAATGAATTTTTAATCAAGATTCATGTTTCTAGCTTCACCGTCAAATCCAATTCCCTAAATACCTGTATCATGAATTCCTGAGCATTTGACTGCCCTCTAAAAAACTGGGCTGTTTCTCTATTCTTCCCACTACTGGCCTAGGACCCCACCACCTTGGGCCAGCCAAGTTAGCCAATACTCATCCAAGCGCTTAACAGCTTCCAAATTTTGTTGCTGCTATATTTTCATTTCTTTTGGGGTTATGGCATATAAAAAATACATACGTCATTCCGATGGATAGATAAAGAAGTTCTCAGGCATATATATAATGAAATATAAGCCAGATGTATATCACAGAAGCCACCGTGTATTGAGACCCTAATATGTGCCAAGCCCTGTCCTAAACACTTCCAATAGGACAACTCATTTAGTCCTAAAACATGTAGGTGGGTATAGATGAGGAAACTCAGGCACAGAACCACTGTTTTGACTAGAAAGGGAAACTCAGGACTTACCATTCGATTTCGCACCCTTTTTGGTAGCTTGGTTATCCTCTCTGGAAGCCTATGGTCTCTCCTGCAGTAGTCTCAAGACTAATGATAATGTATCTGGTGGCGGCGAGGTGCTGTGCTGAGTCTTCCTTGTGGCGCATCAGCTCAGTAGCTGTGGCAAAGGGTCTTTGTTGTTCCTTGGTACGTGGAATCTTATTAATAGTTCCCTGACCAGGGATTGAACCTGCGCCCTCTGCCTTGGAAGGTGGATTCTTAACTGGCCTTCATTGAAAGGTCTAATTGGGTTGTCACCTGTAGGGAAACTCTGATGTTCATATCTTTAGGTCTTTTCTCTTGAGTGGATCACAGTTCCCAGAAAAGGATTATCTGCTCTCCTGTCTGGCTCTCAATATTCTGGCAGAGGGAAGAGAGCTAGGAGTCAGTCTTCCTTTTCTACAGGATCCCCACTGTTAGCAGTGCCCAGTATTTCCCTCTCTTTTATTCTCTCAAGAAAATAATACTTACCTTCTTCCAGAATGGGTAAAGAATAGTCCCTGGGCTACATAGTCAAGAGAAGATGTTTAGGAATCAGATTATGTCTTCAATGAATTTTTAATCAAGATTCATGTTTCTAGCTTCACCGTCAAATCCAATTCCCTAAATACCTGTATCATGAATTCCTGAGCATTTGACTGCCCTCTAAAAAACTGGGCTGTTTCTCTATTCTTCCCACTACTGGCCTAGGACCCCACCACCTTGGGCCAGCCAAGTTAGCCAATACTCATCCAAGCGCTTAACAGCTTCCAAATTTTGTTGCTGCTATATTTTCATTTCTTTTGGGGTTATGGCATATAAAAAATACATACGTCATTCCGATGGATAGATAAAGAAGTTCTCAGGCATATATATAATGAAATATAAGCCAGATGTATATCACAGAAGCCACCGTGTATTGAGACCCTAATATGTGCCAAGCCCTGTCCTAAACACTTCCAATAGGACAACTCATTTAGTCCTAAAACATGTAGGTGGGTATAGATGAGGAAACTCAGGCACAGAACCACTGTTTTGACTAGGTTCACCACATGGAAGACCCAGGACTCCAGCCGCTTCTGACTTCAAGCCTCTATTCGATCATCACAGCCCAGGTTACCTGCTGCCATCAAAACCATGGTGTTAATTACAGAGTTAATAAAACTGAGAAAGTTGAGGCCTCTGGCTTCCAAACTCTGTTCACTCAACTCCTTACCTCACGTCCTCCCTGAATGAGGGGGCATCATAGGCAAACAATTCATGGGATCCTGTCTCTAAACTGAGAAGAAAGGACTGCACGAATCCATCTGTCACCCAGAGGAGCTGCCTTTGTATTGTTACGGGTTTCTTCACGAAGAACTACTCAGGATTACAACTCTTCTAAAGAAAGATCAGGAAAAAAACGCTCAGCAAAATTAAACATACTTTTCTGAGGAAAGCAACAGCTTACGGTGTTAAAGCTTAGGACGTGTCCCGGGTGTTTTTTCAATGAGGTCTGTGAGTGTTTCAGGAATGTAACACACCAGACATAAGCCAGAAGTTTTCAAGACAAAAACAACTTGGAATTGCTTTTGAAGGCCAGTTATTTAAAGTCCCCAACATAATGACTTATTAATAAAGCTCTCCATGGCTCATACGTGAATGTTATTAACAAATCCTATTTAATCATCAAGATAATCTGATTAAATGGAATAAAAGAGGCATCTAGATCCCCAGTAATTCGCTGAACTTGCACAACACCAAGGGATATCTATGCTGCAAACCCAAGTAAAAGCATTTTTGAATTGTGTGCATGTGAGAGGTCTGACCCCGCCCAGCACCTTTCCCAGGGGGTCGGCTGGCTTCTGGACTCATCTAGGCTCAGCAGGAACCTCGGCAGGGGCCCTGTCTGATCTAGCCATTTAGCTGGGGTTATGGCATATAAAAAATACATACGTCATTCCGATGGCTAGATAAAGAAGTTCTCAGGCATATATATAATGAAATATAAGCCAGATGTATATCACAGAAGCCACCGTGTATTGAGACCCTAATATGTGCCAAGCCCTGTCCTAAACACTTCCAATAGGACAACTCATTTAGTCCTAAAACATGTAGGTGGGTATAGATGAGGAAACTCAGGCACAGAACCACTGTTTTGACTAGGTTCACCACATGGAAGACCCAGGACTCCAGCCGCTTCTGACTTCAAGCCTCTATTCGATCATCACAGCCCAGGTTACCTGCTGCCATCAAAACCATGGTGTTAATTACAGAGTTAATAAAACTGAGAAAGTTGAGGCCTCTGGCTTCCAAACTCTGTTCACTCAACTCCTTACCTCACGTCCTCCCTGAATGAGGGGGCATCATAGGCAAACAATTCATGGGATCCTGTCTCTAAACTGAGAAGAAAGGACTGCACGAATCCATCTGTCACCCAGAGGAGCTGCCTTTGTATTGTTACGGGTTTCTTCACGAAGAACTACTCAGGATTACAACTCTTCTAAAGAAAGATCAGGAAAAAAACGCTCAGCAAAATTAAACATACTTTTCTGAGGAAAGCAACAGCTTACGGTGTTAAAGCTTAGGACGTGTCCCGGGTGTTTTTTCAATGAGGTCTGTGAGTGTTTCAGGAATGTAACACACCAGACATAAGCCAGAAGTTTTCAAGACAAAAACAACTTGGAATTGCTTTTGAAGGCCAGTTATTTAAAGTCCCCAACATAATGACTTATTAATAAAGCTCTCCATGGCTCATACGTGAATGTTATTAACAAATCCTATTTAATCATCAAGATAATCTGATTAAATGGAATAAAAGAGGCATCTAGATCCCCAGTAATTCGCTGAACTTGCACAACACCAAGGGATATCTATGCTGCAAACCCAAGTAAAAGCATTTTTGAATTGTGTGCATGTGAGAGGTCTGACCCCGCCCAGCACCTTTCCCAGGGGGTCGGCTGGCTTCTGGACTCATCTAGGCTCAGCAGGAACCTCGGCAGGGGCCCTGTCTGATCTAGCCAGCTCCTGCTGGTCAGTAGGCTCCAGCCCTCTGCCCTCCCCAGTCAGAAGTCACAAAACTGTGGAGTCTCTTGCCGACCCTCTGAAGCTATGATGAAGGCTCGTGGGGGGCTGCTGGTGGGTGCAGTGGACCTGGGAGCAGCCTTTGTTGAAGCCCCAGGGACAGAGGCACAGGGTCAGCCGCCTGAGGCCACCTGCAGCCAGAGCAGAAAAGGACACTGGCTCCTGCCTCCAGAGCTGGAGGCCTGAGGACCACCGCCTCTCATTCATTCCCACAGCTCTCCTGGGGGATCCAAACACGGCCGCTTCACCCTTCTCAACCGCAAGTTCAGGCCATCCCTGGTGGGGAAGAAAATTATAAGAATCAAGGCCTTATGAACATTTTTCCAAGCCTCCTCAAATCCAAGGCTCTGACTCACTTTTCCAGTTGTGTGTGCTCAGTGGCCCGGTCACGTCTGAGTCTGTGACCTCACGGACGCCTCTGTCCTTGGGATTTTCTAGGCAAGAATACTGGAGCGGGTTGCCTTCCCCATAATCCCTTGGTTTTCCCTTCACGTGGCAATCAGCCCTAAACGCACCCCTCATGTGTTCGCCGTGTCTTTGCGTCCACTTCTCCCAGACCCCAGGGGCCCTCCGCCTTGTGCTCGGGACTCGGTAGGATAAGTGGAGAGGGGCTTTGTGCACCACTCCTTCCTCAGCCTCCACGCTTTGATCCTTCTTCCAAATTCAGCCAGATCTTACCTTTGGGGCTCATTCTCAGATGACTTGACTGACCCGTAGGAATTTTTGTTCCTAATCTCTGATACGGCTTCAAAGAATCATTTAACTTGCAGTGAGTCCAGTTTGTTGACACCCTGTCCTCAGAACTGAGGAAACAGATAAAGAAAGCGTGGCTCAGGGACTTCTCTGGTGGCTCAGTGGTTAAGAATCCACCTTTCAATGTAGGCGTTAAAGGGCAATCTCGTGTTGGAGAACTAAGATCCCACATATGGTCAAGCAACAAAGCCGGAGCCACAATCACTGCATCCATGCACTGTAGAGCCTGTGCGTCCAAACCGTGACAAAGACCTACTGCAGCCGAAAAATTTTTTAAAACTAAACTAAAAACACAAAAGAAAGTATGGCTCCTGGCCTCAGTGGGCTTCCAGTCTAGTGGTGGGTGTGTGTGTAAGTTGCTGAGTCATGTCTCCTCTTTGTGTCTCCTCTTTGTAGCCCGCCAGGCTCCTCTGTCCATGGGATTCTCCAGGCAAGAAGACTGGCGTGGGTTGCCATTTCCTTCTCCGAGGGATCTTCCAACCCAGGAATCAAACCCAGGTCTCCTGACTTGGACCTGGTGATATTGCAGCAGAAGTACTGAACTCGTTTTGAGAGTCAAGTTGTGGGAGAGCTTCTCGGGGTGGGAGAAAGACCCCCTGAATCCTTCGACATTCGGCATGAGGTCCATCCCTGAGGGGGACAGTGGGTGCCCAGGGTACAGCTTCCTGGTTGATTCAGCCACGAATCAAGCTGTTTTTACTTAAACGCACTTTCGCATACAGTTCCCAATATTTTTCTTTGGATTTTTAGATTTAATCTCATAATACTCTCTTCTTCTTCCTCTTGCTTCTGACTTGGGAGCTCCTGGTTCTACACGTATCACCCATCACTTGCCTGCGCCCTGGTGGGGCTCCAAGTTAGGATGTCAACAGCCGCTGAGAAGGAACAGTCTCGAAGGGACTTCCTGAGTGGTCCAGTGGTTAAGGCTCTGCACTTCCAGTGCAGTAGGGTATGAGTTTGATCCCTGGTCAGGGAATAAAGATCTCACTTGCTGCACAGGGTGGCCCAAAAGAAAACAAAAAACCAAAATTCCCAAACATTGCCATCCTGTGACCACATGAAGAGGGAACAGGAAATGGCCAGCGGGCAGTCAAAGGGGCAAGTCAAGCATGCCCAGTGTCACCCCTCAGCCTGCCTCCGCCTCCACACCCCACTCCAGGACCACTGCTGGCAAAAAGTCAAACTTCTGTCTTGGAAAAGCTGCTCCTTAAAGTCAGATTACAAGAAAGGCCTCTTCCTGGATTCAGAGACTCTAATCTTTTTGTGTGTTTTCATCTTTTGGCTCTAGCACAGCATGTGGGACTCTTAGTTCTCCCACCAGGGATCGAACCCCCGCCCCTGGCATCGGCAGCATGGCGTCTTAGCCACTGGACCACTTCCGAAATCTCCAAGATCTACCCTTAAGGGTGCTGCAGGAAGTGTGCCCTCAGATACCCCTCCCCCCAGCTTTTCCTGGATGGAGCGGCCACCTGTTGTTTGAACACTGCTACTTGGAAAACCACCACGGGTTTTCAGACGTGTCCCTGAAGCCCCTGGTGCCTGGCAGCCCACCGTTAGAGCTGAGGGTGCAGATCATGGCTTCAGGAATCCTGAAGAATGCTTTCTGGCCAATAACATCAGCTGGAGAAGGAGGGGGCAGGTTTGTGTCTGTTTCCCTCAATGAATGTTGGCAACTGTTGCTGAGGGGACCTCAGATTGCACCCGGGCACCCAAGCATGAAGAGGTGAATGGACCCCAGGCTCTGCAGAGGGGCTTGACCCGCCCGCTGACACATGAGAGGTAAGGGTTCTACCCGGGTCATTGTGCTCCCCGTCAGCCCAGGCCTGGTCTGGTTTAAGTAGCCCGGGCAATCCGTACTGTCTTACATCTGGGACAGGTCAAGTTTCTTTGCTACGAGTCACCCCTTCCTCTGCCCTTTTCCCAGTAAAAAACCCCGCTTCGTTAGGCTGCAAAGACTTAATTCCTTGCCTGCGCCCTGGTGACCCTCCAAGTTAGGATGTCAACAGCCGCTGAGAAGGAACAGTCTCAAGGGACTTCCTGAGTGGTCCAGTGGTTAAGGCTCTGCACTTCCAGTGCAGTAGGGTATGAGTTTGATCCCTGGTCAGGAATAAAGATCTCACTTGCTGCACAGGGTGGCCCAAAAGAAAACAAAAAACCAAAATTCCCAAACATTGCCATCCTGTGACCACATGAAGAGGGAACAGGAAATGGCCAGCGGGCAGTCAAAGGGGCAAGTCAAGCATGCCCAGTGTCACCCCTCAGCCTGCCTCCGCCTCCACACCCCACTCCAGGACCACTGCTGGCAAAAAGTCAAACTTCTGTCTTGGAAAAGCTGCTCCTTAAAGTCAGATTACAAGAAAGGCCTCTTCCTGGATTCAGAGACTCTAATCTTTTTGTGTGTTTTCATCTTTTGGCTCTAGCACAGCATGTGGGACTCTTAGTTCTCCCACCAGGGATCGAACCCCCGCCCCTGGCATCGGCAGCATGGCGTCTTAGCCACTGGACCACTTCCGAAATCTCCAAGATCTACCCTTAAGGGTGCTGCAGGAAGTGTGCCCTCAGATACCCCTCCCCCCAGCTTTTCCTGGATGGAGCGGCCACCTGTTGTTTGAACACTGCTACTTGGAAAACCACCACGGGTTTTCAGACGTGTCCCTGAAGCCCCTGGTGCCTGGCAGCCCACCGTTAGAGCTGAGGGTGCAGATCATGGCTTCAGGAATCCTGAAGAATGCTTTCTGGCCAATAACATCAGCTGGAGAAGGAGGGGGCAGGTTTGTGTCTGTTTCCCTCAATGAATGTTGGCAACTGTTGCTGAGGGGACCTCAGATTGCACCCGGGCACCCAAGCATGAAGAGGTGAATGGACCCCAGGCTCTGCAGAGGGGCTTGACCCGCCCGCTGACACATGAGAGGTAAGGGTTCTACCCGGGTCATTGTGCTCCCCGTCAGCCCAGGCCTGGTCTGGTTTAAGTAGCCCGGGCAATCCGTACTGTCTTACATCTGGGACAGGTCAAGTTTCTTTGCTACGAGTCACTTCCTCTGCTCCCATAAACAGAAAAGACTGATCAGACGCCAACCTGTTGGGTCAGCTTCACCCCTGTTACACAAGGTGATGGGCACCCAGCTTCGTTAGGCTGCAAATTTTTTGACTTAACTTCCTATGGACCAGGAAAAGAGTTCATGCCAACCTCTTCATGCTTGACGAGAATGACAGAAATAGTCTATCCAGGCAGCCTGCTTTTTAAACGATGCTGCACGATCAAGATGGGGAAACTGAGACTCAGCTTATTTACATCCACTAGCCGGAGAGAATGGATTGGGCTTCCCTGGTTGGCTCAGATGGTAAAGAATCTGCCTGCAATGCAAGAGACCTGGGTTCCATCCCTTGGTTTGGAAGATCCTCTGGAGAAAGGAATGGCAGCCCCCTCCAGTCTTCTTGCCTGGAGAATCCCATGGACAGAGAAGCCTGGTGGGCTACGGTCCATGGCGTCACAAAGTGCCAGACACAAATGAGCGATCTTAACTTTGTCGTCTTAAAACATAAGATCTGTGTTTCTAGACTTGAGTGGAAAAACTACTGAAGGCAAAAAAAATAATCTGACCACATGTTCTTATCTAACAGAATGGTCCACATTAGAATTCCACTAGTCTTTCGATTAAATGACATAGCTGATGAGTTCCTATGGAATAGACTGTGAAGGCTCTGAAATCGTGGGGGTTGGTGAACGAACCAATCTCTCCCTCCCTCCCTCTGTCTCTGACTGTCTCGCTCTCCTTCCCTCCTCTTCCTCCTCCTTCTCCCCTCCCTCCCCCGCCACCCTCCCTTCTTCTTCTCTCTGTCTCTTTGTGTGCATTTCCCTCTCTCTCTCTCTCATCTCTCCCTCTGACTCTCTCTCTCTCCTTCCCTCCTGCTCCTCCCCTGCTCCTCGTCCTTCTCTCTGTCTCTGTCTCTCTTTGCTTCTCTCTCTCCCCCGACCTCCTTCTCTCCCCCTGTCTCTCAGAAGCCAGCTACCAGGCACATGCAGGAGACCTCCCAGCCTGTAAGGCATCATTTTTCTCCTGAGGCCTCATGCCCTGAATTTCAGACCGAGCAGGGTCAGCGTTTATTTGTCTTGGGCTGCATCCTCTGTGCGGGCTGCTTCCTGGAGGTAACTCAATGCGGCTCTTGAGGAGCGCAGCGGGCCGGCGGGCGAGGGCGTGCCCCGGGCCTCCTTGGCTGAGCTCCGGCTGCTGGGGACCATGTCCTCATTCGAGAGGAGGCCTCCACAGGCCCAAGCATGGATCGTTTATTTACATTCAAGGAACAAATATTGAAAAATGACAACCCGAGCCAGCAGGAGTTTAAACGACCAAGTTCTGGGTGGACAGACAGATTCTGGTATGATTTCACAAGCAGGAATTCAGAGGATTCCATCCTAATACTAAGTATTTTTGAGAACAGACACTCCCTTTTCTCATCACTGTGTTGAGAAATACAATCCTAATACTGCCTCAGACACTAAGATTGAATACAGCTTTCGGACAGTGCCTGACGAAGGGCTGTATTCCCCTATTCCTTAGGGAAACTTTTGGGAAATACTGTATAGAAGCTTAATTTGAGAGTCATTGTTTGGTCGCTCAGCCGTGTCTGACTCTTTGTGACCCAATGGACTGTCGCCCGCCAGGCTCCTCTGTCCCTGGGAATTTCCAGGCAAGAAGACTAGAGCAGATTGCCATTTCCTCCTCCAGGGGATCTTCCCAACCCAGGGATCGAACCCGAGTCTCCTGCCCCTCCTGCCGTGGCAGGTGGATTCTGCCCCTCCTGCCGTGGCAGGTGGATTCTTTTCCCACTGAGCCACTTTGGAAGTCCCATCTGAGTGTAGGCTTCTCCAAAACCACAGACCCTCAGCACTCAGATTCCAGACCTCTGTTCTTTTCTGCCAAGGCTCTCTTTTGTTTCCGGATAATGGGTGACCCTTGGATGCTAGGCTTTGTACCAGATACTTTACACCCTCCATAAATGATCACAATCCAATGAGTCACAATCTGTGACCATACCTATGTTACAAACAAGGAAACATACTGACGTCCAGTCCTTTGCTCCCAGTCAGAGCGCAAGTGAACGCAGATCCTGGAGTCCAGTTCACGTCCATTTGACTTCGCACCCTTGCCGTTAACCACTGAGCTTCTCTGTCTCTTTAAGAGACCACCACTTCTTGGCTTCTTTTTTTTTTTTTTTCTTTAATTGCTCTTTGAATTCTAATTACATCTGTCAACAGAAGGATGTATAAACCCATACCTTCCCACGTTTACTTTTAAAGAGATTGCTGTAATATTCAGAGTTTCTCTGCCTTGAGACTTCTGTAAAACATGATCCTTATAGGATCACCAACATTCCTACCAGGTGCCTTCATAATATTTTGTGAATATTTATTCTCAAGTACTTTTCAGCTAGGCTGTGCTTTCAGAGGGACGCTCAGTCCAGGAAGAAAACCAGGAATAAAGGTGAAAAAAAGTAAGAAGGAACAGAATGGCAAGACCCATACAATGAACACATCAGGTGACAAGCAGTTCCCCCTCCTGGAAGTTAGTGCCCAACAGGAGCGCTCTGCACCCTGTAGCCTGGCCCTCTGCACTCGCTGGGCACAGCAAGCCCCTAGGAATGAATCTAATCTACTCACCTGCCCACGGATAATATTCAAACCACAAAAGCCTCCAGATCAAACAGCTGCCTGCAGTTAGAGTGTTTTTTTCCCTTTCTTCCTTTTAAAACTTTTTGGGAAATAACTGTATAGAAGCTTAATTTGAGAGTCATTGTTTGGTCGCTCAGCCGTGTCTGACTCTTTGTGACCCAATGGACTGTCGCCCGCCAGGCTCCTCTGTCCCTGGGAATTTCCAGGCAAGAAGACTAGAGCAGATTGCCATTTCCTCCTCCAGGGGATCTTCCCAACCCAGGGATCGAACCCGAGTCTCCTGCCCCTCCTGCCGTGGCAGGTGGATTCTGCCCCTCCTGCCGTGGCAGGTGGATTCTTTTCCCACTGAGCCACTTTGGAAGTCCCATCTGAGTGTAGGCTTCTCCAAAACCACAGACCCTCAGCACTCAGATTCCAGACCTCTGTTCTTTTCTGCCAAGGCTCTCTTTTGTTTCCGGATAATGGGTGACCCTTGGATGCTAGGCTTTGTACCAGATACTTTACACCCTCCATAAATGATCACAATCCAATGAGTCACAATCTGTGACCATACCTATGTTACAAACAAGGAAACATACTGACGTCCAGTCCTTTGCTCCGAGTCAGAGCGCAAGTGAACGCAGATCCTGGAGTCCAGTTCACGTCCATTTGACTTCGCACCCTTGCCGTTAACCACTGAGCTTCTCTGTCTCTTTAAGAGACCACCACTTCTTGGCTTCTTTTTTTTTTTTTTTCTTTAATTGCTCTTTGAATTCTAATTACATCTGTCAACAGAAGGATGTATAAACCCATACCTTCCCACGTTTACTTTTAAAGAGATTGCTGTAATATTCAGAGTTTCTCTGCCTTGAGACTTCTGTAAAACATGATCCTTATAGGATCACCAACATTCCTACCAGGTGCCTTCATAATATTTTGTGAATATTTATTCTCAAGTACTTTTCAGCTAGGCTGTGCTTTCAGAGGGACGCTCAGTCCAGGAAGAAAACCAGGAATAAAGGTGAAAAAAAGTAAGAAGGAACAGAATGGCAAGACCCATACAATGAACACATCAGGTGACAAGCAGTTCCCCCTCCTGGAAGTTAGTGCCCAACAGGAGCGCTCTGCACCCTGTAGCCTGGCCCTCTGCACTCGCTGGGCACAGCAAGCCCCTAGGAATGAATCTAATCTACTCACCTGCCCACGGATAATATTCAAACCACAAAAGCCTCCAGATCAAACAGCTGCCTGCAGTTAGAGTGTTTTTCTTTCTCCTTTACTTAAAAAAGACCTTATCTTGAGGTTAAATCCATTATCCTGGACATTGGAATGAAGTCCAACAGGTGAGGAATAGCCCTGTTGCCTAATCTCCATCTCTTATCCATTCAGACTGAAAGCAAGGAGGCCCCAAAGGAAAAAGGGAAGGGAAACTGAGTCATGGAAATCAATGGCAGGACTCAACTAGTGTACTTCTTCGGGCAAAGCCACATCTAATTTTCTCAACACCTGTCCCCCTGTCCTCTTTATTAGTTTTCATCTCTTTGATCTTCTATTATTTTCTGTTCTTTTTTTTCTTTTATCCATTCCTTCTCCTTATTCTTCTTTATATTTTTGAAAGCTAGCTTCTCATCAGTCACTCTCTTCAGAGTGTGATTTGAATGACTGATCAAGGACTTCCCTGGCCGTCCAGAATTTAAGACTTCCTCTCCAGTGCAGGGGGTACATGTTCCATACCGGGTTGGGGAGCTAGGATCCCACATGCCTTGTGGCCAAAAAACCAAAACATAAAACAGAAGCAGTATTGTAACAAATTCAATAAAGACTTTAAAAATGGTTCACGTTAGGAAAAACTTTAAAAAATGATTACTCAGTCAGTCGGTAATGAATCATTATAAAGAGGAATAATATCACCCATTAAATGATTTCAGTAGTCATTCGATGATTTTTTTTTAACTGTAGATTGTTGTTGATTATCTGTGTTTTAAATTATTTTATTTTGTATTGGAGTCTAACCAATTAACAATGTTGTGATAGTTTCAGCACAGGGACTCAGTCATACACATACATGTTTCCATTCTCCCCCAGACACCCCTTCCATCCAGGCTACAACCAGGAGGGTAAAGGTGAAAAAAAGTAAGAAGGAACAGAATGGCAAGACCCATACAATGAACACATCAGGTGACAAGCAGTTCCCCCTCCTGGAAGTTAGTGCCCAACAGGAGCGCTCTGCACCCTGTAGCCTGGCCCTCTGCACTCGCTGGGCACAGCAAGCCCCTAGGAATGAATCTAATCTACTCACCTGCCCACGGATAATATTCAAACCACAAAAGCCTCCAGATCAAACAGCTGCCTGCAGTTAGAGTGTTTTTCTTTCTCCTTTACTTAAAAAAGACCTTATCTTGAGGTTAAATCCATTATCCTGGACATTGGAATGAAGTCCAACAGGTGAGGAATAGCCCTGTTGCCTAATCTCCATCTCTTATCCATTCAGACTGAAAGCAAGGAGGCCCCAAAGGAAAAAGGGAAGGGAAACTGAGTCATGGAAATCAATGGCAGGACTCAACTAGTGTACTTCTTCGGGCAAAGCCACATCTAATTTTCTCAACACCTGTCCCCCTGTCCTCTTTATTAGTTTTCATCTCTTTGATCTTCTATTATTTTCTGTTCTTTTTTTTCTTTTATCCATTCCTTCTCCTTATTCTTCTTTATATTTTTGAAAGCTAGCTTCTCATCAGTCACTCTCTTCAGAGTGTGATTTGAATGACTGATCAAGGACTTCCCTGGCCGTCCAGAATTTAAGACTTCCTCTCCAGTGCAGGGGGTACATGTTCCATACCGGGTTGGGGAGCTAGGATCCCACATGCCTTGTGGCCAAAAAACCAAAACATAAAACAGAAGCAGTATTGTAACAAATTCAATAAAGACTTTAAAAATGGTTCACGTTAGGAAAAACTTTAAAAAATGATTACTCAGTCAGTCGGTAATGAATCATTATAAAGAGGAATAATATCACCCATTAAATGATTTCAGTAGTCATTCGATGATTTTTTTTTAACTGTAGATTGTTGTTGATTATCTGTGTTTTAAATTATTTTATTTTGTATTGGAGTCTAACCAATTAACAATGTTGTGATAGTTTCAGCACAGGGACTCAGTCATACACATACATGTTTCCATTCTCCCCCAGACACCCCTTCCATCCAGGCTACAACATAACACTGAGTGGAATTCATGTGCTATACCAGAAGGTCCTTGTTCATCATCCATTTTAAATACCGCAGTGTATTTGCAGGTGGTACTAAATGGCAAAGAGCAGGAGATGTTAAGGGACTCAGTTTCCATCCCTGGGTGGGGAAGACCCCCTGGAGGAGGGCAGGACAACCCACTCCAGTCTTCTTGCCTGGAGAACCCCATGAACAGAGGAGCCTGGTGGGCTATAGTCCATGGGGTCACAAAGACTAAGCACAACTGAAGCGACTGAGCAGGCATGCACGTTCACAGGTCAACCCCAAACTCACAAATCTGTCTCTTCCCCTAACCTTTCCTACCTGGTAACCATAAATTCATTCGCTAAGTCTGTGAGTCTCTTTCTGTTTAGTAAATAAACTCACCTGTATCATTTTTTTTTAGATTCTGCATATAGATGATATCATATGATATTGGTTTTTCTGTCTAACATATCTTTTAAAGATTTTCACTGCAGGTTGATGAGTGAGGAGCTGGGTTCAGAAGGAATGGAGACCAGCCTGGAAGGGACGCTAGCTAGGTCCTCCCATGGGGAGTGATACCCCTCAGGTAACTGCAGGCCTGTAGATGCGTCTTCTAAATTATACCTCACCTAACCCTGCAGGGGAAGAACAAGGCTTCCTGGACTCCCCCACTCCACCTAAAATCAGGACATAAAATTTCCCATGACATTGTATGTCTCTGTACCAGGATGAAAACATTCTTATCACCGGAGACTTGGGGTCAACACTGAAATAGATCTGTACAAACACACCTACTGAAATAACCTGTGTCTTCCAGTAGCTCCCTTTAGTCTAGTTCCTAGCTCCTTCCCACAATTTACTGCCCTGAACCCAAATCTCTTTTCCTCTGTCTTGTCACAGTTCCAAAATTGATCATTGTGGAAATGCTATACCAGCTCTCAGGAGTGTGTCCTTCTTTGGGTCTTCTTTTTCTTTTTTTTTTTTTTGATATAAGAATATCAACCTCAGGGGAGCTCACTGGTGGTCTAGTGGTTAAGACTCCATGCTTTCCCTGCAGGAGGTCACAGGTTCAATCACTGGGAGTGGAACTAAGACCTCACATGCCTCGCAGAGCAGAGAAAAAAAAATTATCAAATATCTATATGCGTGTCTCCTGTTAATCTGCCCTGTGTCAATTTAATTCTCAGGCCCAGCCTAGACACAGAGGGTGGAAGGTAGAGGAAAAATCTTTTCTCTGTTACAGTCAAAAGTCAGCTGCTGGGCTTCCCCTGGTGGTCCAGTGGGTAAGGACACCGCCTTGCACTGCAAGGGGCGCCAGTTTGATCCCTGGCCTGGGAAGATCCCACTTGCCGCGGAGCGGCTGGACCGATGTGTCCAATCACCGAGCCAGAGCTCTGGAGCGCATGCGCCCAGAGCCAGCTCTCTGCAACGACAGACGCCATCGCGATGGGAGGCCCCACACGGGTCAAAGAACAAAGACGGATGAAAACAGAAATGAAAGGCCAATGGAAGTGCCCCGCCCGCTCCCCTCCCTCCCCAACCCGACCCCCGCCCAAAATAAAGAAAGAAAGAAAGAAAGAAAGAAATCTTTAAAAAAAAAAAAGTCAGCTGCTCAGGAGCGCCTCAGTGTCTTCCAGACCAGGGAGGCAAATAGTCCAAAGGTCAGCATCCACTAGCCCTTGGGCCTTGTAATAAAGCCAGCATACTCCAGTGAGCCCTGAGCTGCACCTAGGCTTGGCTCCTGTCCATCCCCCATGCCACGTCATGGGCATAAACACCAGGTTTGTTGGAGGAGGGAAAAGGCAACCCACCTCCAAACCTCCTGCCCATCTAGGGTTGTTCAGGCTTGGATCTCCTCTACCTTCCCCGATCTTGCTGTCCAACATTCCCAAGAAAGGACTGTTGACATCAGCAATGCCTCGGGCTAGCCAAACTCTTTCTGCAGGCAGGGCCTGTCTTAACTCCCTGAACTCTGACTGGTCAGTGACATTTGCCACAATGATAGTAATGCATTCAGCAGCAATGCCTCTTTTCCTAATTTCCTGTGCACCAGAAATGGGGGAGAGGGGAGGAGGTGAAGAAATAGGAGAGGAAAAGCTAAGGATGACACTAAGCAGGCTGGGTTTTCCCCTTCTTTGAGGATTCCATCAGTTTTGTCTCCTGGGCATTTAAAGAATTAGCACACCAACTGATGAACAGATCTTTAAAATGCAGTATATCCATATAACGAAATATTATTAAACAATAAAAAATGAAGTACGGACACACCTATTGTTGCAGGAAGGAAACCAGTTCTGACTCCATGTTGGAAACTGTTTCTTTGATTGCTTTTCGTTGCTTTTGCTTTTATAATCATACAGAATGGCTTGCCTGGAGGGCCCTGTCCCTCAGTCTGACTGTGAACCAAAAATGCCTTTGTTCGGGATTCTGTCCCGCTGTGGATGGCAGGAAGGGAGAAACGAACACATCCCCTGCCGGAGAGTTGCCATTCTAGGAAGTGTTTGCAAGATTAATGGCCTTTTTACCTTGCTTCCTCACCTCCCCTCATCTCTATAAAAGAAACTGGCATCCGGACCCCAAAAAGGTGGTTATTTTGAGGTGCTAGGCTGCCATCTTCTCAGTCAGCTGCTTTCCAAGGAAAGCCGCTCTCCTCGCCTTGACACCTGCTCTGTCTGCTTCACTGGCCTGCAGGGCAGCCAGCAGGGTGAGCCCGGACTCGGGAACACGGCGACACGGATGACCCTCAAAAACCACGTGAAGGAAGACAGCCACAAACGACCGTGGTTTACGTGATTCCATTTACAGCAAATGTCCAGAATGGGGCAGTCTATAGAGACCGAAAGTAGATTAATCTTTGCCTAGGGCTAGACGAGGTGAAGGAAATGACAAGCCATGGCTAATGAGCATAGGTTTATTCGGGGGAGGATAAAAATGTTCTGAGTTGGATCATGGGGATGGCTGCTCAACTCTGACTATACTGCAAACCACTGACTTTGTACACTTTAGACAGGTGAACTGAATGGTATGTGGACTGTATCATAATAAAAACTGTTAAAACTGTTAACTCTGACTGGTCAGTGACATTTGCCACAATGATAGTAATGCATTCAGCAGCAATGCCTCTTTTCCTAATTTCCTGTGCACCAGAAATGGGGGAGAGGGGAGGAGGTGAAGAAATAGGAGAGGAAAAGCTAAGGATGACACTAAGCAGGCTGGGTTTTCCCCTTCTTTGAGGATTCCATCAGTTTTGTCTCCTGGGCATTTAAAGAATTAGCACACCAACTGATGAACAGATCTTTAAAATGCAGTATATCCATATAACGAAATATTATTAAACAATAAAAAATGAAGTACGGACACACCTATTGTTGCAGGAAGGAAACCAGTTCTGACTCCATGTTGGAAACTGTTTCTTTGATTGCTTTTCGTTGCTTTTGCTTTTATAATCATACAGAATGGCTTGCCTGGAGGGCCCTGTCCCTCAGTCTGACTGTGAACCAAAAATGCCTTTGTTCGGGATTCTGTCCCGCTGTGGATGGCAGGAAGGGAGAAACGAACACATCCCCTGCCGGAGAGTTGCCATTCTAGGAAGTGTTTGCAAGATTAATGGCCTTTTTACCTTGCTTCCTCACCTCCCCTCATCTCTATAAAAGAAACTGGCATCCGGACCCCAAAAAGGTGGTTATTTTGAGGTGCTAGGCTGCCATCTTCTCAGTCAGCTGCTTTCCAAGGAAAGCCGCTCCTCGCCTTGACACCTGCTCTGTCTGCTTCACTGGCCTGCAGGGCAGCCAGCAGGGTGAGCCCGGACTCGGGAACACGGCGACACGGATGACCCTCAAAAACCACGTGAAGGAAGACAGCCACAAACGACCGTGGTTTACGTGATTCCATTTACAGCAAATGTCCAGAATGGGGCAGTCTATAGAGACCGAAAGTAGATTAATCTTTGCCTAGGGCTAGACGAGGTGAAGGAAATGACAAGCCATGGCTAATGAGCATAGGTTTATTCGGGGGAGGATAAAAATGTTCTGAGTTGGATCATGGGGATGGCTGCTCAACTCTGACTATACTGCAAACCACTGACTTTGTACACTTTAGACAGGTGAACTGAATGGTATGTGGACTGTATCATAATAAAAACTGTTAAAACTGTTATTTTAAAAAAATGAAACAAAAAAGCATTAACATACTCTTTGGGAAAATGGGATTAAATGTGGTTTGGCTTCTTAATTTTCTGTATCAAACGTCAGGGGTGGTTTGGATGTAAAGCTAATGAAGCGTGAGCTTCAGGGCCCTGCCTTGCATGGGGCCTTCAAAATCAATAATCAAATCATAGTTCATTTTACATTCCTGATTTATTATTCTTTTCTTTCAAGAAGTAGCCCAAGTCTGTGGCTCACAAGTTCCAGATCTACCTAATGAACATGTAGTATTTTTATAATCAAAAGAGCAACCAAGATTTTTTAATATGCATTTTTAAATTTATTTCTTATTTATTTATTATTTAAATTTATTTATTATTTATTTATTTATTTTTATTTTGGCCTCTTTTTTAAAAATGTTTTTATTTTCATCCATCTTTATTCTCTGGCCTGCGTGGGCCTCCCATTGCAGTGGCCCCTCTCATTGCAGAGCACAGACTCTGGGCACATGCACTCCAGAGAGCTGGCTCGCAATCAGACACGCCGGTCCAGCTGCTCTGGGGGATGTGGGATCTTTCCAGGCCAGGGATCAAACTGGCGCCCCTCGCATTGCAATGTGGACTCTTTACCCACTGAACCACCAGGGAAGCCCAAATACTTATTTTTAATTGAATCAAAAATTATTAAAACTCTATAGTGCTTTACAGTTTTCAAAAATTTCACACACATGATTTCATATCATCCCACAATAATCCTTTTTTTCCCCTACCCCTATACTGCCCCTGCCCCCTTCCCTCTCCTCACTGGTAACCACTAGTTTTTGCTTTCTATATCTAAGTCGACTTCTCTTTTGTTATATTCACTAGTTTGCCATATTGTTTAGATGCCTTATATAAGTGATATCACACAGTATTTGTTTTTCTCTGACTTATTTCACTTAGCATAATACCCTTCGTACATACGTTTATAAAAGTAGATTTTTTTCATCATTAATGTGTCCCCTTCTCACAGCACTGGAGCCCCACTGAGTCTCGGAAGCCCTCTACTCACGGTAACCTATATGACCTCTTCATGTGACTTCACAGGCAATTTGATTACAGGCTTAGGTGGAATAAGTCACAGGTTCCTCTGGGTGCACAGCCCTGTCCATGCTAACTGTCCCTCCAGGAGAAATTCAAGAGAAAATGACTCTGGATTATCTTCAGGTATTTTTTTTTAACAATTCATTTATTTTTCTAAATCTATATCTTGACTCAAATTGTATGTGTGCATGCTAAGTTGCCTCAGTCATGTCCAGCTCTTTGCAACCCCATGGACTGTAGCCTACCAGGCTCCTCCGTGCATGGGATTCTCCAGGCAAGAACACTGGAGTGGGTGGCCATGCCCTCCTCCAGGGATCTTCCCAACCCAAGAATCGAACCTGAATCTCTTACGTCCCTGCATTGGCAGACAGATTCTTCACCACTAGTGCCACCTGGGAAGCCCTATCATTTTCTTTAATATTTAAGAAAAAAAGGGGTTTCCCCTGGTGGGCCAGTGGGTAAGGACACCGCCTTGCAGGGCAAGGGGCGCCGGTTTGAGCCCTGGCCTGGGAAGATCCCACGTGCCGCGGAGCGGCTGGACTGATGTGTCCAATTACCGAGCCGGAGCTCTGGAGCACATGAGCCCAGAGCCGGTGCTCTGCGACGACAGACGCCACCCAGATGGGAGGCCCACAGGAGCCAAAGAACAAAGACGGGTGAACAGAGAGAAACGAAAGACCAAGCTCCCCTCCCTCCCCAACCTGACCCCCGCCCAAAAATAAATAAATAAATAAATAAATCTTTAAAAAAAAAAAAAAAAACAAAGAAAAAAAGGTTCCAGCCCCTAGGACGCATGTGGTGGGAAGTCTTAGCACCTCCTCTCCTCCCATGTCCGGAATCCTTGGACCTCAGGTTCCCAGGAGCAAGACTGTTGAATCTCCTACTAACGAAGTCCTAGGTACAGAGCCAACCAAGACACATTTTGGGAGAAAAGATCCATGGTAAACCCATCCTTTCCTCAGGGGCTGGTGGAGATCTGGGTGCAAGGTGTTCTTAAGCTCCATCAGAATACAGCCAACTGGAGAACCCATTCAGAAGGGCAAAGCGGTGGTGGGGGTAGGGTCTTCCAGGCTGAGGGCACAGGGCAGTCACAGATCTCTAGGAAGATGTGGAAAGGGGGCCGAGCGACATGACAGGTGACTTTGCCTCGGGAGGGATGCGTCACTGGGACAGACCCTCTCTGGGGATGGAGGGAACGTGCCCCTTTCGTTCTCTCTCTGCCTCACCTATGTGAACCTCTTAGTCAGGAATGAGGTCAGTGAGGAAGAGACTCAGGCAGTCTCTTTTGTTCCCTGGCAGTACAGTGGGTAAGGAGCCTCTGATCAATTCAGAAGACACCAGTTCAATCCTTGGTCTGGGTAGATCACACACGCTGCAAAGCAACTAAGCCGGTGTGCCACAACTATGGAGCCCACACTCTAGAGCCCATGCTCCCCAAGAAGAGAAGCCACCACGATGAGAAACCTGAGTAACCCCAATTAGAGAGTAGTCTCTACTCCCTGCAACTAGAGAAAGCCCGGGTACGGCAATGAAGACCCAGCAAAACCAAACTATAATTGATTTTAAACAAAGGAAAGAAAGAGACTTGGGACTGCTAAAATCCAAGCTCCTGTAAGAAAAATAAAACTTGACATTCTTATGTGCATGTGAGATGTTACTGAGGCCAGTCAAGAGATGTCCTCATTAAATCCATGTAACGGAATATTCTGGTTCTAGGGTCTCAACTCTAATCCTTTAACAACGCTGACTGGACTCGCAATTATCACAGTTTCTGAAGAAAGATGCTCATCGATACTCAGGACTCATGTCATCAGGCAGCACCTTTCATGCCTTTGGGATTTCCTCTGAAATCATGTGTAATTTCAAGCACTTAAATGCCAAAAAACAATCCCTAGGTTTAAATAGCCAAGTGACACAATGTGCTGGAGTCTAGGCTCACACTTGGAAGAGTGAGTGAGGTGGGAGAGAGGTGCTGCCCCATCCCCACGCTCTCCTGGTGCTCCTCCTCACGCCAGCCAAGGATCTCCTCCCCAGAGGCGAGTTCCTCATTCCTGGTGAGACATCTGACTATAAATACCACGTAAGCAGTTCCCTTACTCAGCTCTTCCCAGCTCCACACAAGTGGGCCCTCTGCACAAATGTTTATCAATTATGTAGGGTCTTCCAGGCTGAGGGCACAGGGCAGTCACAGATCTCTAGGAAGATGTGGAAAGGGGGCCGAGCGACATGACAGGTGACTTTGCCTCGGGAGGGATGCGTCACTGGGACAGACCCTCTCTGGGGATGGAGGGAACGTGCCCCTTTCGTTCTCTCTCTGCCTCACCTATGTGAACCTCTTAGTCAGGAATGAGGTCAGTGAGGAAGAGACTCAGGCAGTCTCTTTTGTTCCCTGGCAGTACAGTGGGTAAGGAGCCTCTGATCAATTCAGAAGACACCAGTTCAATCCTTGGTCTGGGTAGATCACACACGCTGCAAAGCAACTAAGCCGGTGTGCCACAACTATGGAGCCCACACTCTAGAGCCCATGCTCCCCAAGAAGAGAAGCCACCACGATGAGAAACCTGAGTAACCCCAATTAGAGAGTAGTCTCTACTCCCTGCAACTAGAGAAACCCCGGGTACGGCAATGAAGACCCAGCAAAACCAAACTATAATTGATTTTAAACAAAGGAAAGAAAGAGACTTGGGACTGCTAAAATCCAAGCTCCTGTAAGAAAAATAAAACTTGACATTCTTATGTGCATGTGAGATGTTACTGAGGCCAGTCAAGAGATGTCCTCATTAAATCCATGTAACGGAATATTCTGGTTCTAGGGTCTCAACTCTAATCCTTTAACAACGCTGACTGGACTCGCAATTATCACAGTTTCTGAAGAAAGATGCTCATCGATACTCAGGACTCATGTCATCAGGCAGCACCTTTCATGCCTTTGGGATTTCCTCTGAAATCATGTGTAATTTCAAGCACTTAAATGCCAAAAAACAATCCCTAGGTTTAAATAGCCAAGTGACACAATGTGCTGGAGTCTAGGCTCACACTTGGAAGAGTGAGTGAGGTGGGAGAGAGGTGCTGCCCCATCCCCACGCTCTCCTGGTGCTCCTCCTCACGCCAGCCAAGGATCTCCTCCCCAGAGGCGAGTTCCTCATTCCTGGTGAGACATCTGACTATAAATACCACGTAAGCAGTTCCCCTTACTCAGCTCTTCCCAGCTCCACACAAGTGGGCCCTCTGCACAAATGTTTATCAATTATCAGATGTAAGCCTCAAGTAACACTGGGGAGGTACATACAGCTTAATTGCCATTTTTCTAAAGGAGAAGCTCAGAGAAGTTGAGTAGCTGGCTAAGGTCACCCAGCTATTACGTGGTAGAACAGGATTCCAACACGTCTACCTAGTGTCAAAGGCTTTTACCTTTCTACATACCAGCCTTTTCCAATTCTAAACAGCAGTGGAATGGGCAGCAATTAACAGAACACTATGAACAACGCTTCTGAGACTTTTACCTGGGCCAGAGGGCTGCCGTGGGCAGTAGCCCTCTGGCCCAGGTGAGTGAGTGAGTGAAAGTTGTTCAGTTGTGTTTAATTCTTTGCAACCTCATGGACCGTAGCCCACCAGGCCTCTGTCCATGGATTTCCCAAGCAAGAACACTGGAGTGGGTTGCCATTTCCTTCTCCAGGGGATCTTCCCAGCCCAGACAGCTCCCCAGCAAGTCCCTTACTCTCTCAGCTCTTCTCTGAAAGTCACTGAGAAGGGCTTTCCACATTGTAGTCTTTCTTTACCCATTCCTACTTTGCTTCTGCTCACTTATTGCTGACACACCAGGTATGAACTTATTTTATTTATTATTCATATTTTTCACTAGAATATAAACTCCCAGAGGACAGGGAATTTTACCTGTTCAGCAAAGTATCCCTAGATCTTGAAAGAATATCAGGCACACTCCAGGCCTTCCATGTGTACTAGTTGAGTGAATGAATGAACAAATACATCCTCTCCTCCGAGTCATGCTTTTGGATGCACACTATGGGAAAAGATACATAAACTTTAATGATCCTAAAGAATATAATTCCACCAATGTTGGCCATAGGTTCAAATCCAGTTTCAGTCTAAACACATCTTTTTAAAGTAATATTTTACAAAAATTCTTCTAAAATGATAATATTCAAGACCACAAATTATCCTATATAGTGTGGGTATGTGTAGATATTTAACAATTTTTTGTTGACAAATGAATGAATGAATGCACAAATAGGCAAGACCATCATTCAAATATGAACTCAATCTAAATAAGATGTACTTCATATAAGTCTGTCTCAGAAGCAAGACACATCTTGTTCAACTGGAGTCTCAAGATAATGAAAAAAAATCAAAGCTTGGAATACCACAGTCCTTCTGGAAAAGAATTTTTGTAGGAAAAAAAAGGACCAAGTCATGTCATGATTAACTGCACAACATCTATTTGTAAAGAATATAATGCGTTAGAGAATTGAAAATACCTAGAGGGGGAAGGTTGTGTTAGCAATCAGTCAAATTCTGTTTTAATAAAAAGGTAGATGAGAAGAGAGTTAGGAAAATATGCATTAGGATAACCAAGCTTTTTAAAAGTCTTATCACAGAAAAGTGAAGAGAAGATCCACAAGGAAAATGCCTTGAATGAATACTGCTCTTAAATGATGGCCATCTTTATGTAAATTTCTGATAAGGAACCAAGAACCTCCCTGGTGGTCTGGTGGTTATGAATCTGCCTGCCACTGCAGGGGACACGGGTTCGATCCCTGGCCCAGGAAGGTCCCACGTGTCACAGAGCAACTAAGCATGCGTGTCTCAACTACTGAGCCCACACACTCTAGAGCCCGTGCTCTGAAGCAAGGGAAGCCACTGCAATGAGAAGCCCGCACTCTGCAACTGGCCAGTAGCCCCATTCATCACAACTAGAGAAAGTCCACAGACAGCAACAAAGATACAGTGCAGCCAAAAATTAAAAAGTATACTTTATTTATTATTCATATTTTTCACTAGAATATAAACTCCCAGAGGACAGGGAATTTTACCTGTTCAGCAAAGTATCCCTAGATCTTGAAAGAATATCAGGCACACTCCAGGCCTTCCATGTGTACTAGTTGAGTGAATGAATGAACAAATACATCCTCTCCTCCGAGTCATGCTTTTGGATGCACACTATGGGAAAAGATACATAAACTTTAATGATCCTAAAGAATATAATTCCACCAATGTTGGCCATAGGTTCAAATCCAGTTTCAGTCTAAACACATCTTTTTAAAGTAATATTTTACAAAAATTCTTCTAAAATGATAATATTCAAGACCACAAATTATCCTATATAGTGTGGGTATGTGTAGATATTTAACAATTTTTTGTTGACAAATGAATGAATGAATGCACAAATAGGCAAGACCATCATTCAAATATGAACTCAATCTAAATAAGATGTACTTCATATAAGTCTGTCTCAGAAGCAAGACACATCTTGTTCAACTGGAGTCTCAAGATAATGAAAAAATCAAAGCTTGGAATACCACAGTCCTTCTGGAAAAGAATTTTGTAGGAAAAAAGGACCAAGTCATGTCATGATTAACTGCACAACATCTATTTGTAAAGAATATAATGCGTTAGAGAATTGAAAATACCTAGAGGGGGAAGGTTGTGTTAGCAATCAGTCAAATTCTGTTTTAATAAAAAGGTAGATGAGAAGAGAGTTAGGAAAATATGCATTAGGATAACCAAGCTTTTTAAAAGTCTTATCACAGAAAAGTGAAGAGAAGATCCACAAGGAAAATGCCTTGAATGAATACTGCTCTTAAATGATGGCCATCTTTATGTAAATTTCTGATAAGGAACCAAGAACCTCCCTGGTGGTCTGGTGGTTATGAATCTGCCTGCCACTGCAGGGGACACGGGTTCGATCCCTGGCCCAGGAAGGTCCCACGTGTCACAGAGCAACTAAGCATGCGTGTCTCAACTACTGAGCCCACACACTCTAGAGCCCGTGCTCTGAAGCAAGGGAAGCCACTGCAATGAGAAGCCCGCACTCTGCAACTGGCCAGTAGCCCCATTCATCACAACTAGAGAAAGTCCACAGACAGCAACAAAGATACAGTGCAGCCAAAAATTAAAAAGTATAATAAACTTTTTTAAAAAGGAAGAAAACAAAACACAGTCAGCCTTATATCCATAAGTTCTCTACCTGCCGATTCAACCAACCTCAGACTGAATTTTTTTTTAATTACATAAAATTCCAAAAAGCAAAGCTAGACTTTTCTGAGCATTGGCAACTGCTTATATAGCATTTACATCCTATTAGGTATATATAATTCAGAGATGATTTAATGTATACAGGAGGATGTCTGTAGGTTACATGCAAATACTACACCATCTTCCTAAGGGACTTGAGCATCATTGGGGGTCCTAGAACCAATCTTGCAGGATTCAGGGCGCTGGCATAATTAGCCAGGGAAGTAGGACAGTATTGACATACTTACAGGAAGCAAGTGAAGTGACCCAGAAATATTTTAAACATGTTATTATGATGTTTCAAATGTATACAAAAAGAGAGTAGCTTAACTAACTCTACCCATTATCCAATTACAACAAACATAGCCAATATTATTTCCTTTACAGTACCACCCATTCCCCCTCTCCCACCTAATGTATGACTTTGAAATCAGCCCTAGACATCACATCATTTCAATGAGACTTTCTTAAAAGGAAGATGGATATTTTTTAAAAATCGTGAGCACGGGCTTCCCCTGGTGGTCCAGTGGATAAGGACACCGCCTTGCAGTGCAAGGGGCGCCGGTTCAATCCCTGGCCTGGGAAGATCCCATGTGCCGTGGAGCGGCTGGACCGATGTGTCCAATCAATGAGCCAGAGCTCTGGAGCGCATGCGACCAGAGCCGGCGCTCTGCAACGACAGAGGCCACCACGATGGGAGGCCCACAGGAGCCAAAGAACAAAGACGGATGAAAATAGAGAAATGAAAGACCAATAGAAGTGGCCCGCCCGCTCCGCTCCCTCCTCAACCCAACCCCTGCCCAAAATAAATAAATAAATAAATCTTAAAAAAAAAAAATCGGGAGAAGGAAATGGCAACCCACTCTCATATTCTTGTTTAGGAAATCCCATGGACAGGGAGCCTGACAGGCTACAGTCCATGGGGCCAAAGGGTCAGACATGACCAGGCAACTAACACTTTCACTTTCACTTTAGTTAATAATAATGCATCAATATGTGGGCACACAAGAACACTCTGTACTACCTTACAATTTTTCCAGACTATTCTAAAATAAAAACATTTGAACATTAAAAAAAAAAATAGATGTGCAACCTAAAAAAAAAAAAAATCGTGAGCACAACACCAATATCATACTATTAAAAAAAATCAACAATTGACCTGGAGCTACTGAAAGTCTGCAGAAAAGAATGAACTGCATTCCATTCTAGCTAAATGGAGTTACAGGGGCCCCCAATAACTACACCATCTTCCTAAGGGACTTGAGCATCATTGGGGTCCTAGAACCAATCTTGCAGGATTCAGGGCGCTGGCATAATTAGCCAGGGAAGTAGGACAGTATTGACATACTTACAGGAAGCAAGTGAAGTGACCCAGAAATATTTTAAACATGTTATTATGATGTTTCAAATGTATACAAAAAGAGAGTAGCTTAACTAACTCTACCCATTATCCAATTACAACAAACATAGCCAATATTATTTCCTTTACAGTACCACCCATTCCCCCTCTCCCACCTAATGTATGACTTTGAAATCAGCCCTAGACATCACATCATTTCAATGAGACTTTCTTAAAAGGAAGATGGATATTTTTAAAATCGTGAGCACGGGCTTCCCCTGGTGGTCCAGTGGATAAGGACACCGCCTTGCAGTGCAAGGGGCGCCGGTTCAATCCCTGGCCTGGGAAGATCCCATGTGCCGTGGAGCGGCTGGACCGATGTGTCCAATCAATGAGCCAGAGCTCTGGAGCGCATGCGACCAGAGCCGGCGCTCTGCAACGACAGAGGCCACCACGATGGGAGGCCCACAGGAGCCAAAGAACAAAGACGGATGAAAATAGAGAAATGAAAGACCAATAGAAGTGGCCCGCCCGCTCCGCTCCCTCCTCAACCCAACCCCTGCCCAAAATAAATAAATAAATAAATCTTAAAAAAAAAAAATCGGGAGAAGGAAATGGCAACCCACTCTCATATTCTTGCCTAGGAAATCCCATGGACAGGGGAGCCTGACAGGCTACAGTCCATGGGGCCACAAAGGGTCAGACATGACCAGGCAACTAACACTTTCACTTTCACTTTAGTTAATAATAATGCATCAATATGTGGGCACACAAGAACACTCTGTACTACCTTACAATTTTTCCAGACTATTCTAAAATAAAAACATTTGAACATTAAAAAAAATAAAATAGATGTGCAACCTAAAAAAAAAAAAAAAATCGTGAGCACAACACCAATATCATACTATTAAAAAAAATCAACAATTGACCTGGAGCTACTGAAAGTCTGCAGAAAAGAATGAACTGCATTCCATTCTAGCTAAATGGAGTTACAGGATAACCAAATAAAAAAATCAAGTAGGGAGACAAATCCTGCACCCTTAGAAGGCACACTGGCCAGCCTGACTGCTAGTCAGCATTCCAATTTCTCCTTCGTTTGCTTCTGGATGACTTCAAGGCCACCTGACCACGGAGCACAGTGCCTGAGAGAGCGGAGGCTCTTAGAAAGAGTCTCACCAGCTATGTCACGTGTTAGTGTGGGACACTGGGCAGAGGGCTCAATTGATCTAAAAGCAATCTGTAAAAAGAGGACAATACCAGTGGGTACGGTGTCCACTTTGCAGTGCAAGGGGCACCGGTTCGATCCCTGGCCCGGGAAGATCCCACATGCCACAGAGTGGCTGGACCAGTGTGTCCAATTACAAGCCAGTGCTCTGGAGCTTGTGCGCCCAGAGCCGGTGCTCTGCAACGAGAGAGGCCACTGCAACGGGAGGCCCACACAGACCAAAGAATAAAGACGAATGAAAACAAAATGGTGATGAGAGGCAAAAAAAAAAAAAAAAAAAAAAGGACAATAATAGTGTTCGCCTTGTAGGGTTTTTATAGGATTGAATGAGACCATAGGCATTCCTGGTGGCTCAGTGATAAAGAATCTACCTGCCAGTGCAGGAGCCCTGGTTCAATCCTTGGGTCAGAAAGATCCCCTAGAGAAGGAAATGGCAACCTACTCTAATATTCTTGCTGGGAAATCCCATGGACAGAGGAATCTGGCAAGTTACAGTCCACGGGGTCGCAAAGAGTTGGACACAACTTAGCAACTAAACAACACCAAAGGAGACAGTGTTCTCATTCACTAACACACACCAAGTGTGCAAACTCCAGTAACGTCTGTCATCATGGCACTCGTGGTAAAGAACCACTTGCCAATGCAGGAGACAAAAGAGACTCGGGTTTAATCCCTGGGTGGGGAAGATCCCCTGAAGAAAGGCATGGCAACCCACTCCAGTATTCTTGCCTGGAGAATCCCAGGGACAGAGGAGCCTGGAGGGCTACAGTCCATTGGGTTGCAAAGAGTCAGACATGACTGAAGTAACTTAGCATGCAGCATGTGGTGAGTGGACATATCAAAAGTGGGATTAAAAATGATGGTTTTGGGGACTTCCCTGGTGGTCCAGTGGCTAAGACTCCAGGCTCCCAATGCTGGAGGCCTGAGTTCAATCCCTAGTGAGGGAACTAGATCCCACATGAACAATTAAGAACTCACTTGCCATAACTAAGACCCAATGCCAAAATATAAATAAATAAATTTTTTTAAAAATAATTTTTTTAAAAAAATGATGGTTTTCTAAGATAGCTGATGTATTCAGTTTCAAGCCAGTTACTAAGACCTCCAGGCAAGTTTTGATGGCTGATTTTGCATGTCTGAATATCTTGAACTCCACTGAAATAGTCAGTATAAGTTATTTAGGTGTGAGCAAAGTATGTTATTCAAAAGCTTATGACATTTTTATTGTAACATCAATTTTGATGTCATGGCCAAAAGCACCTTAAAAATTGGCTAAATCCTAATAAAAGTATTGTGTGGCCAGGGTGATGGTCAGTGTGAAAGAAAAGACTAGATTTCAAAGATCATTTTAAAGATTAAACCAATTTTAAAACTCAATGTTGCCAATAAGACAGAAAGAATGGAATGAAGTGATGAAACTTAAGTGTGCTAATCAGTTGAAGGCACAAAAGATAATAGGAAAAAGTGGGAGTGGAAATCTAAGATGGAAATTGGAGAGAAAGTAAACCTAAAAACAACAGACAAATCTGAAAAAGGTAAGAGAAGCAAAAGCAAATATTCCCTGGGAAAGATAAGTACAGGGAGGGGGTATCCTGAATCAGACCCAGAGACAGAAAAAAAATGGACATTTTTCAGTTTTTCTTAAGCAGGGTTTGAGAAAAAGGGTACCTCTGAAGTGAGAACCTCAAATCATTTTTTCAAGGGTCAGTGAGAAATTATTTCCCAGGTTTAACTTTGAAAACTCTCCAGGATAGGTATTAATTGAATAGGAACTGAAAATACTCCTTCACCCTGAAATGTATTCCTAGTATGTTTTTGTGTGTACGTGAAATGTTGATACTTTGAGATGCAGAACTTGGTCCAAAGTATGACTATAGGTAAGTTTGTTTTGTTTTGTTTTTCAATGAAAAGTAACATTTGGGGTATGCCTATCATGTATATAGAACATATATATAGTTGACTTATATAAACTGCTTCATTTAAGTAAGGAGACAAGAATGAATGGCTTGAGGAACTGAACAGTTAAAAACATCCTAGATTTGCATCTTTGGGTTCTGCTATTAGCAGATCCTATAAGGGACTTGAAAGTCATTTATCAGGGCCAAAGTAGCCAGCCGCTGCATCAACACTCCAGACCAAAGCCTCCTGAATGAATTAACTTTAGTATTTTTCAACGCAGTAAGCTCAGAACTTAACTCATCTTGAAAGCCTATCTTCTTTTTCTTTTCCTTAAAAAAAAAATTAAACCTACAGAAAAGCTGAAAGAAGAGGACAATAAATAAAGATGCTCTACTACATAACCACAGCTCTATTTATCATATATATCTAAGAAACTGGGCTTTCCTGGTGGCTCAGATGGTAAAGAATCTGCCTGCAATATGGGAGATCAGGGTTCAGTCCCTGGGTTGGGAAGATCCTCTGGAGAAGAGAATGGCAACCCCCTCCAGTATTCTTGCCTGGAGAATCCCACGGACAGAGGAGCCTGGAGGGCTACAGAGTTGGACACAACTGACTGACTACGACACATCTCTAAGAAATTAACATTAATTACCATCTAATATATGGTCCCTATTTAAATTTCTGCAATTGTGCTGCAAATAATTATTTTTTATTCTTATTTCTTTTCCCCATGAAAGTCTAAGATCTTATCAAGGTTCTAGTATTGTTTTTGGTTGGTACGGGTGTTTATCACCCAGTGGTATCTGACTCTTTGCGGCCCCAAGGACAGCAGCTCACCAGGCTCCTCTGTCCATGGGATTTCCCAGGCAAGAATACCGGAGTGGGCTGCCATTTCCTTCTCCAGGAAGGAAATATATCTCCATAACTGGTGTATCTCCATCTTATTTCAGCATCTCTGATTCTCAGTCAATTCCTCCAGATATTGATCCAACAGATCATCCTTATACATTTCCTGTCCTTGGCTCTCCAGTGGTTCTCAATAAATCTCTACATCATATCTGCAAATCTGAGGCTGTTTTCTATAAGAAAATGTAAGAGATGAAGGTCAGTACTGAGCACATTCTAGACTGAGCACATACTGTGCTCCACACGGGACTCAGCCCAGTGTCCAGCAGGTCGTATTCAGACCATACATAAGCGTGGTTGGTCCCACTCAGTCTGGGGTACACACACGCATGCATACATGTGTGGATGTTTAACATGAATTCATGGTCAGAATTTGAAAATTAGGAATAACATTTTCCTTAATTTCTGGGGTTTCCTTAAAAATGAAATCAGAAGAATCAGTACCACTGGCCTAAAAGTTCCCCCAAATGAACAAATGGCCAGAATCTTCAGACAGCAGCTCCGGCCTTGAGGCAGCCTGGGCCTGCCATTTCCACCATCTGCACAGTGAACGGTATATGCAGTTCCCTCCTACGAGGACAAGAACTCAGCGAGATATAGAAAGCCAATGAAATTCATAGCACTTGTTATGTCTAGGAAAGTATGCTTTTAGAGACAGTCCTGGGGTGCATAGCAAACATAACTGCTGTAGCGATGGGCCACTTATTTTTAGGGGTGCTACATCATTTTCATTAAGCTTATTGTGGATGGACTTGAATGGGTCCTTCCGTTGGTTGTCATGGAAACTGTGAACTCCTGAAGGCTGGCTAGTAGCCTGGGTCACGTGACTTTAACAGAAAGAAAGTTTTGAAAATACCTAACTGAAGAATTTCTGGAATGAGAGGCAGGATACATTATTCAAGGTGCTCATGAATTCCATCTGAGAAGCACTGGCTAAGCGGAAATCATGAGGGAAGGCTGAGGCCAAGCGGATGCACCCTCATTCCTTCCTGTTTAGCTCAAAGGCCCGCGAGGACCACAGGGAGGACCGCAGAGCTCGGGCCTCGGGTCTTCCTAGGCTCAGTGCCTGCAAAGAGATAAAGGAGCTTTTGTCCTCAGCGTCGCACGATCCGGTTACAGGCTCCTCCACCCTCTCCTCTGCCATAGGGAACATCTGCTTATGTAAAACTATCATCAACAGCGTGTCACAAAGACTTTCTTGTCCGTTGAGAAACCGGGATCACAGCCGGCGCCCCCCAATTCAACGTGGCTTCCACGTTCTGGCTCCAAGAATTAACTCTCCAATTAAACTCAGGTCTGGAACACAGGGCCGCCAAGTCCTCCGAAATGTCGGAGCCAGAAACAAATGACCAGGGCTTAAGAGTCCGAGGACACAGTGTTCCAGGAGAGGCAAATATAGAAGCTCTCGGAGCCAAAACATCCACCGAATCTCCTGAGTGATTTATTTTACAGTTTGGACAGGTTTTAGGATAAAGAACTTTAAAACGAATTTATTTTTAGGTAAACTGCCCTCCTTCCTGAAGGAAACGGTGTCTAGCTGGTGACCATAAGAGGAAATCAAACTCTCCGTCCAGCCCCAACCATGGTGAAGAAAACAGAGGTGGGATTTCTCAGTCTCCATGACTGATTCAGGTATGCAACTGATGGGATTTATTAAAAATAGTGCCTGAATTGAGGGGGAGGTTTGAGGGAAACGGATGCATGCATGTGTCTCTTTGCTGCGTCTCTTTGCTCTTCACATGAAACGATCGCAACATTGGTAATCGGCTATAGCCCAAGACAAAACAAAAAGTGTACAAAAATGAGGTCTTCTGTTATTAAAAACAAAAAGCAGCAATAAATCGTTCTGGTCATTATCATGACAGAGATCTCTGGTAGAAGGGCGCGTCCATCGCTTGTTGGCTGTTGATAAGGTAGAGCCTTGCAGTTTCAAGGCCTCCTGGAAGAGGAGAGCCCGCGCCATGCTGCCGAGGCGCCTCTGGTCCTCCGTCTCCCAAAGGCTCCCTTACCCTTCTCCCCTTTGGATGTTTCCCTCCTGGAGCCTCTGGACATTCTCAGGCTGTGAGAGAGCCTCTCTCGTGGACCTCTGTCCAAGCAGAACCCAGCAAAGCTTGTTGTGCGTCACTGCCTCTCACAGTCGTATCATTTCCCTTGTGTGCGTGTGTGTGTGCTCAGTCACTCCGTTGCGTCTGACTCTGCAACCTCAAGGACTGTCACTCCAGGCTCCTTTGCCCATGGGATTCTCAAGGCAAGAACACTGGAGTGGGTTGCCATGCCTCCTCCAGGGCATCTTCCCAACCCAGTTACCCAACCCATGTTCCCTGCGGCTCCTGCATTGCAGATGTGTTCTTTAGCACTGAGCCACCGGGAAAGTCCTTAACCCTGTGTAGTGTTGGCAAAACTAAAAATAATACTTTTCCCAGATTGATTAGACACATGCCAGTCACTGCACTAAGGGCTTTAAGTATCAGTACATACATCATCTTCATGGCAAACATAGATTCTATTATCAGTCCCATTTTACAGATGTAGACACTGAGGAATGGGATGCTAAGTAACGGGCTCAATCCAATTTGACTTGAAAGCTCCCCTGCCCAATGCAGTAGTCTCCAGCCATATGTAGGTATTGAGTGTTGAAACGTGGCTCATCTGAATTGAGATGCGCAGTACCTACAAAATACATACTGTATTTTAATGACTCAGAATGAAGAAAACAGCATAAAATATCTCATGAATACTTTTTAAAGTATTGATATGCTGAAATGATATTTTGGATATATCAAACAAAATAAAATGATGTTCAAATACTTTTCACGTCTTTGTTTTTACTTTTAGTTAATGTAGAAAAGTTAAAACTCCCCATGCTCACACTAGGGACTTACATGATACCTCTATTGGACCACATTGCTCTAGAGCCTAAACTCCTCACATTCTGCTTTACCCTCCAAAGGAATGAGTTTTTAGCCATTCCCATTCATGGGACAGCGTGATCTTCTTTCACTGTAATATATATGTTTGGTGTGTAGGTGGGGAAACCAAGACATAAAATAGTCCAGACCCGAAGTCAAACGTTAGCCCTGAAACAATCTTCAAAGCCTGCTAAGAACAAAAGGCCGCATGCTCTATCCTCAGTTTGACTTGCCTGACCTGCTTTCCAACCTGGACTGAAGCCACAAAGCTCAATAAGTCTAATGACTGTCTGAGGTTTAATGTCTAATCAAAAGCCAAACACAGCCTTGGCTTGTGTGTGCTCTTGCCTTAGGTACACTTGTGCGAGGCGTGGAAAGAAGAATACAGCAAGGTGGGGGAGGGTGCCAGTAGGTGTAGGATATGGGTTAGTTTTTACAGGGTCAATACTTCAATTATTTAATGATAATGTCTGGGTTTCCATTTGCAAGGAGACATTAACACACACACACACACACACACACACACACACACACACACTCTTTGTCGTTGTTGTTGTTTTTCAGTAGTTAAGTAGTGTCTGACACTCGGCAACCTCATGGATTGTAGCCCACCAGGCTCTTCTGTTCAAGGGATTGCCCGAGCAAGAATCCTGGAATGGGTTGCTATTTCCTTTTCCAAGGGAATCTTCCTGACCTAGGGATAGAACCCATGTCTCCTGCACTGGCAGCAGATTCTTTACCACTGAGTCACCAGAGAGGCCCATAAAACACATAAGCCCATTCATCGAATGGCCTAAGGATCCTTTAAGAAAACCTAAGCTATGCATACATTAAATAATCATGGTTCATGGGCTGGTCTGCTTCAGAGATGAGGTTGAGTTTTTGTACTTCCCTCTAAAAAGCCTTTATGCAAACAAATATTTCCTGAAGTGTGAGCAACTCCACAGAAAACATCTAAGAGAAGAGGACTTGGAGATTCAAAACCAAGACATTTCGGGACTTTCGGCTGAGTTCTCGGTCCAGCCCCGCCCCCAACCAGTTGTGGACATGTGACGTCCGTGGCTTTTCTCTGTCACCGTGGCTTTTCTCTGTCACCGCGTTCACCTGCGAGGCTCTATTTAAAGAGCTTTCATCATGTTCCAAACATTTACATCTGAGCCAAGGCCTCCACACTTGACCTTTCAACACCCACCTTCTCCTTACTTTTTCACAGCATCTCTGTCCCTCTTTAGGTCTCTAATTCTGCTGTCTTCCTTGCAGGTGTCTAAAGGAAGAGACTGGGACTCTGAAAACCTTCCAGGGGAACTGGCAGGACTGGTCCTCTACCCTACAACCCCTCCTTAGTGGGGATTAAGTGTTCTGCCCGGGTGTCCCCACACTGGGCAGCTGTCCCAGGATCAACCAGTGACACTCCAGAGGGCTTCAGTGGGAAGAAAGGAGGCCCCATGCATTTTATTCATAGCTCTGTGCATGCTTATATTATCTCCCTATATATAGATAGACCCAGCTCTTCTCTCTCGCATCCTTCATCCTTCTTTTTCTTGACTCATGGTATGTTGGAGGTTCCTAGTGGACAGAATTCCATGTGGCGTGGTAGGAGGTGTACCTAGAATTTAGAGACTCCAATTCTAACCACTACTCTGCTGTTCACTAGCTGTGTGACTTTGAACTTGTCATCAAACCTCTCTGAACCTTTTTTACAATGAAGTGAATGGCTGAGTTAGATAATGCCTAGAAGCCCTTTCTGTTCAATGACTCTATGAATCCTGAACTTTAGAGATCATCTCTAGCCACTAGTTGGAGAAGGAAATGGCAATGCACTCCACTGTTCTTGCCTGGAGAATTCCATGGACAGAGAAGCCGGGCAGGCTATAGTCCATGGGATCGCAAAGAGTCAGACATGACTCACTTACATATTAGTCATTGGTACCCCTTTCTTAAAATCTTTACTTCCTGCAACTCTTGACTCGGAGGGGTTCATGCTCCTTGGAGGTTTGATAGGTGCCCCACAATAAGCAAAGTGACAGATCTCCTTCCAAAGGGATTGATAGAACTCCACCCTGGACGACAGAACAATGCCCACATTACATTGTAGCTGCGTGGGAGGTATATTTTGTTTGTTTTGTGGGGTTTTGCGGGTGGGGGGGGGGTGCAGGGGGAAGCTGTGCCACATGGCATGAAGGATCTTAGTTCCGAGACAAGGATCGAACCCGGGCCCCCTGCATTGGAACCTCATGTCTTAACCACTGGACCACCAGGGATGTCCCTGCACAGGATTTTTTTAAGGAAACTTTTTGAAAAATAGAAGAAAAGAAACTTAAAGGGGAAGAAATTAACTCACGAAAGGGAAGATTGTCGGAAATGGTGTGTGTCTACACTAAAGGAAGAGACTGGGACTCTGAAAACCTTCCAGGGAACTGGCAGGACTGGTCCTCTACCCTACAACCCCTCCTTAGTGGGGATTAAGTGTTCTGCCCGGGTGTCCCCACACTGGGCAGCTGTCCCAGGATCAACCAGTGACACTCCAGAGGGCTTCAGTGGGAAGAAAGGAGGCCCCATGCATTTTATTCATAGCTCTGTGCATGCTTATATTATCTCCCTATATATAGATAGACCCAGCTCTTCTCTCTCGCATCCTTCATCCTTCTTTTTCTTGACTCATGGTATGTTGGAGGTTCCTAGTGGACAGAATTCCATGTGGCGTGGTAGGAGGTGTACCTAGAATTTAGAGACTCCAATTCTAACCACTACTCTGCTGTTCACTAGCTGTGTGACTTTGAACTTGTCATCAAACCTCTCTGAACCTTTTTTACAATGAAGTGAATGGCTGAGTTAGATAATGCCTAGAAGCCCTTTCTGTTCAATGACTCTATGAATCCTGAACTTTAGAGATCATCTCTAGCCACTAGTTGGAGAAGGAAATGGCAATGCACTCCACTGTTCTTGCCTGGAGAATTCCATGGACAGAGAAGCCGGGCAGGCTATAGTCCATGGGATCGCAAAGAGTCAGACATGACTCACTTACATATTAGTCATTGGTACCCCTTTCTTAAAATCTTTACTTCCTGCAACTCTTGACTCGGAGGGGTTCATGCTCCTTGGAGGTTTGATAGGTGCCCCACAATAAGCAAAGTGACAGATCTCCTTCCAAAGGGATTGATAGAACTCCACCCTGGACGACAGAACAATGCCCACATTACATTGTAGCTGCGTGGGAGGTATATTTTGTTTGTTTTGTGGGGTTTTGCGGGTGGGGGGGGGGTGCAGGGGGAAGCTGTGCCACATGGCATGAAGGATCTTAGTTCCGAGACAAGGATCGAACCCGGGCCCCCTGCATTGGAACCTCATGTCTTAACCACTGGACCACCAGGGATGTCCCTGCACAGGATTTTTTTAAGGAAACTTTTTGAAAAATAGAAGAAAAGAAACTTAAAGGGGAAGAAATTAACTCACGAAAGGGTAGCTTGTCGGAAATGGTGTGTGTCTACACTTCTCTGTAGAACAACCATGTGAATTTTTTAATCATTTATTTATTTCTTTGCTTGGTTTGGATTCTTGGCTTAAAGGATGTTTTTATCCCACCGGGTACTTCCAGAATTACTGCTGAGGTCTTCAAAACAGTCTCCCTTTCAAGTTTTCCCCACTCCATCCCAGTTTACACACTCCAGCCAGATAAATTTCATTAACGCATCCCCTGCTCAGAAGCCCCCAGCTCCACCTTGGCCAACTGCGTTAAGCACAACCAGCTCCACCTGGTCAACCAGCTCCACCAGTCAAGGCTACGCCTAGTCAACCAGCTCCACCGATCAAGGCTCATACCTCACGGCCTCCATCATCCTCAGCAGGCTTTCCCACTGCTCCTCCCTGAACACGCCCCCAGTGGGCTCTCCTGAACATCCGGCACCCCAGGCACAATCCCACGTCACACCATTGTCTGGTCTCTTTTCTTCCAGGAACGCCCTCCACCCTCTCCTCCTGACCCATCCCGCCACTTCTGCAAAATTAATGTCAAACAGCAACCTCTTTGTGGACTTCCCTGGTGGTCAGTGGCTAAGACTCCAGGCTCCCAATGCAGAGGGCCCAGGTTTGATCCCCGGGTGGGAAACTAGATCCCACATGCTGCCGTGAGGATCGAAGATGCTATATGCCACAACTAAGGTGCAGCACAGTTAAATAAGTAAATACATTTCACAAACATTATTTTATGTAACCCAAGATATTTAAAATATTAGTACTTTAACATGCTACAAATATTTTAAAATTATCAGTGAGTTATTTTACTTTTGAGGGGGATACCAGATCTTCCAGATCCAGGGTGCATTTTGTAGGTGTATCACCTCTCACTTAGGATCCTACATTTTCACAGGAAACATTGACCCATACTTAAATTTCATGAAGTTTAAAACTGAAAAAATACATTCATGTACCCAAGTTGTTCTAAACATATTAAAAAGTCTGCCACTACTGAACATAGTATTCTTTGTTTTTTTTTAATTTTTTTTTGGGGGGGGCCACTTTTATTGATCTTTCATTTATTTATCTTTGTTCTTTGGCCCGTGTGGCCTCCCATCACAGTGGCCTCTCTTGCCGCAGAGCACCGGCTCTGGGCGCATGCGCTCCAGAGCTCCGGCTCAGTAGTTGGACACATCGGTCCAGCCGCTCCACAGCACGTGGGATCTTCCCAGGCCAGGGATCGAACCGGCGCCCCTTGCACTGCAAGGCGGTGTCCTTACCCACTGGACCACCAGGGAAGCCCGTAATATTGCTTTTAATTCATTAACTAAAAGGAAATAACAACATTGAAAATCAACTATACCCCAATAAAATAATTTTAAATTGCTTAATAAAAGATATTTTTAATGTTCACTAAAAATAAATTCATAAATGAAAATAACATTGAATTTCCAGCTCCTGTGTCGTACTAGGCATCTTTCTAGCACTCAGGGGCCGTGTGCGTTCAGTGGTTGAGAGCAGGGCCACGTGGACAGGGCAACCATGGTCCGGAGGCCTCCCCAGGGGCTGTCCTCCCATTTGTCTTCGGGAAGGATTCCTTCGTGTGTAACCACAGCTTGATCACAAAGCCCCAGCGGGTGCAACTGCGTCTTCCTCCCTCGTGGCTTCAACCCCAGTGCCTAGCATTGACCCCAACACAAATAGTCTTTGCACAAATACTTTGTGGATAAGTTGAGGAAAGAGTAATCAACTAAGCAATCTCTTATCTCCATTAAATTATCAAATAGTTGATATGTATGTGTATATATATTCAGTGAGTTATTTACAAACATTATTTTATGTAACCAAGATATTTAAAATATTAGTACTTTAACATGCTACAAATATTTTAAAATTATCAGTGAGTTATTTTACTTTTGAGGGGATACCAGATCTTCCAGATCCAGGGTGCATTTTGTAGGTGTATCACCTCTCACTTAGGATCCTACATTTTCACAGGAAACATTGACCCATACTTAAATTTCATGAAGTTTAAAACTGAAAAAATACATTCATGTACCCAAGTTGTTCTAAACATATTAAAAAGTCTGCCACTACTGAACATAGTATTCTTTGTTTTTTTTTAATTTTTTTTTGGGGGGGGCCACTTTTATTGATCTTTCATTTATTTATCTTTGTTCTTTGGCCCGTGTGGCCTCCCATCACAGTGGCCTCTCTTGCCGCAGAGCACCGGCTCTGGGCGCATGCGCTCCAGAGCTCCGGCTCAGTAGTTGGACACATCGGTCCAGCCGCTCCACAGCACGTGGGATCTTCCCAGGCCAGGGATCGAACCGGCGCCCCTTGCACTGCAAGGCGGTGTCCTTACCCACTGGACCACCAGGGAAGCCCCGTAATATTGCTTTTAATTCATTAACTAAAAGGAAATAACAACATTGAAAATCAACTATACCCCAATAAAATAATTTTAAATTGCTTAATAAAAGATATTTTTAATGTTCACTAAAAATAAATTCATAAATGAAAATAACATTGAATTTCCAGCTCCTGTGTCGTACTAGGCATCTTTCTAGCACTCAGGGGCCGTGTGCGTTCAGTGGTTGAGAGCAGGGCCACGTGGACAGGGCAACCATGGTCCGGAGGCCTCCCCAGGGGCTGTCCTCCCATTTGTCTTCGGGAAGGATTCCTTCGTGTGTAACCACAGCTTGATCACAAAGCCCCAGCGGGTGCAACTGCGTCTTCCTCCCTCGTGGCTTCAACCCCAGTGCCTAGCATTGACCCCAACACAAATAGTCTTTGCACAAATACTTTGTGGATAAGTTGAGGAAAGAGTAATCAACTAAGCAATCTCTTATCTCCATTAAATTATCAAATAGTTGATATGTATGTGTATATATATGTATACATATATAAGTATGTATGTATGTGTGCATATATATGTGTGTAATATATATTAAATATATATATTTAATTTATGATACAACAAAGTAATTCAGTAACACGCCCATATAAATATATATACTTTTTTTTTTTTTACTGCCTTGAGTCTTCATTGCAATGAACAGGTTTTCTCAAGTTGCATGCTGGCTTAGCTGCCCCCACAGTATGTCGGAAAATTACTTCCCTGACCAGGGATTGAACCCACGTCCCCTGTACCAGAAAGTGGATTCTTAACCACTGGGCCACATATATATATACAATCTTTCTCATCTTCTTTTCCAATATGGTTTATCACACGACACTGAACATAGTTGCCTGTGGTATGCAGTAGCAGGATGAGCATATATTTTATTCTTCTTAGTGTTTTCTATTGTGCTAACACAGAAGCTTTCCCCCAATAGTTAACAGGCACTTCTTCCCCACTTAGATGAATTCAGGATTCTGTGATCACACAAGTTTCATGTTTCATAGTATTTTATACTTATGCAAATAAGTGCATAGGTACTGTACATAAAAACATCTCAGGGTTGAACTCTTTAAATTCTTTTTAGCATTTAAGTAACTAATTTACGCACTAGATACGTTACGACCACACTGTCAAGTGAGTGCAGGAATATCTTTCCTTCTGAAGCAGGGAATTCTGACAGATTCACTGGTTTTTTCCCCTCTCTTTTACATTCATTATTCACTGAATTGAAGCACCTGACGTCTAAAGAAATGCAGGGACTCTATAAAAACCTTTAAACAGGAGGGAGGAAAAAGAAGAAAAGAGAGAAGGAAGAGAGCACTGATTGGTGGAGGACACACAGCAGCTGGCGGCAACCCCATCTGGGCCGACAGCCGCACGAACAGGGCGGGTCTGCTGTAGACCGTGTGGTTATACCCTTCTTGGGATGTGTGCAGCCTTATCTGGAGATAAGTAGCTTGAGAAACGAGTCTTGCTTCTATGACAGCATGTGCCTGCATGCATGCTCAGTCATGTCCAACTCTTTGCAACTGCACGGACTGTAAAGCTTCTCTGTCCATGGAATTTCCCAGTCAAGAATACTAGAGTATTATATAAGTATGTATGTATGTGTGCATATATATGTGTAATATATATTAAATATATATATTTAATTTATGATACAACAAAGTAATTCAGTAACACGCCCATATAAATATATATACTTTTTTTTTTTTTACTGCCTTGAGTCTTCATTGCAATGAACAGGTTTTCTCAAGTTGCATGCTGGCTTAGCTGCCCCCACAGTATGTCGGAAAATTACTTCCCTGACCAGGGATTGAACCCACGTCCCCTGTACCAGAAAGTGGATTCTTAACCACTGGGCCACATATATATATACAATCTTTCTCATCTTCTTTTCCAATATGGTTTATCACACGACACTGAACATAGTTGCCTGTGGTATGCAGTAGCAGGATGAGCATATATTTTATTCTTCTTAGTGTTTTCTATTGTGCTAACACAGAAGCTTTCCCCCAATAGTTAACAGGCACTTCTTCCCCACTTAGATGAATTCAGGATTCTGTGATCACACAAGTTTCATGTTTCATAGTATTTTATACTTATGCAAATAAGTGCATAGGTACTGTACATAAAAACATCTCAGGGTTGAACTCTTTAAATTCTTTTTAGCATTTAAGTAACTAATTTACGCACTAGATACGTTACGACCACACTGTCAAGTGAGTGCAGGAATATCTTTCCTTCTGAAGCAGGGAATTCTGACAGATTCACTGGTTTTTTCCCCTCTCTTTTACATTCATTATTCACTGAATTGAAGCACCTGACGTCTAAAGAAATGCAGGGACTCTATAAAAACCTTTAAACAGGAGGGAGGAAAAAGAAGAAAAGAGAGAAGGAAGAGAGCACTGATTGGTGGAGGACACACAGCAGCTGGCGGCAACCCCATCTGGGCCGACAGCCGCACGAACAGGGCGGGTCTGCTGTAGACCGTGTGGTTATACCCTTCTTGGGATGTGTGCAGCCTTATCTGGAGATAAGTAGCTTGAGAAACGAGTCTTGCTTCTATGACAGCATGTGCCTGCATGCATGCTCAGTCATGTCCAACTCTTTGCAACTGCACGGACTGTAGCCCACCACGCTTCTCTGTCCATGGAATTTCCCAGTCAAGAATACTAGAGTGGGTAGCCATTTCCTCCATCCGGGGAGTTTTCCCCACCCAGGTATCAAACCCACCTCTCCTGCATTGGCAAACAGATTCTTTACCCCTGAGCCACCTGGGAAGTCCTTCTATGTCAGAGGTATTACTGTAAAAGAATAAGCCTGATGCTTAGCAAATGTTCTCCTCAAAACACAGAAGCCGACTCATGGCATCATGGGAAAACTCAGGCTGGGGAGTGAGGCTGAGACCCGTGAAAGGTGAGTCCTTGACCTTAGTCATGGAGCATGAGCCCCGGGCTCTCAGGCTGTGGGTCTGACGATTCCTGAGCAGTCCTGGAGTGAGGAATTAAGAGTTTATAATCCCCACGACAAGCTCTCGCTGTCCCCTCGAGCCCCAAGAAAAGATACCAGAGTGCCTTCTCTCTAGCTCTCTCACTTTCTCAATCTGCAACAAAATACAATTCGTGGGACTTTTTTTTTCTCATATTCTGTTTACCTCACCCCCCTCAAGCCCTCCATATGGCACGGATGTGTGGGCTGGCCTTGCACACAGCGTATTCTCTGCCATTTAGCCTAATTAAGTCCTTGTGACAGAGATCAGCACGCTAATTGACATCCTCCTACGACAAATCCCATTTGTCACTGCTCTAGTCCAGGGCCTCTCCGGACTCTATTTATCTGAGAGCCCCTGACATCTGAATAGGAGGGAGAAAGTAGATCTGCCCAGAGGAAACGGCACCCTACAGGTAATCAATTCACCTGGATATATAACCATTCCAAGCTGTTTGGGGCAGAGGTTCATTCAGACTTTCCTTCTTTGCTTTTTCTATTGTTGTTGTTGTTGTTGTTATTGGGGGCTATTAAAATGTTTGCTTTGAAAAAATTTAAAGCACTAGAATATGCAAGGCAGCAATTATAAATGGAACCTCACTTGTAAGTTCAAAATGTTCCACCCCTCCTGGAATTTCCTGTCCAGTTTCCTCCCTTGATTATTTTTCTTTATAGCTGCATGATTTCCAATTGATTTTATATTTAGTAATGGTTCCCAGAATTCCTAAGACAATAGATATTTTATTTTTAAAAGTTCCATGACTAAATGAATTCCCACATTAAGGGAATTACGCCTGCGGAACAACAGATGTGATTCAGAAATAACCTTTATCACCAGATGAAAGATAGCAGGACTGATTTTCAGTTGTCGTTCAGTCTCTTGTGTTGGACTCTTTGTGACGCCATGGCCTGCAATATGCCAGGCTTCCCTGTCCTTTACCAGCTCCCAGAGTTTGCTCAAACTCATGTCCATTGAGTCGGTGATGCCATCCAACCATCTCATCCTCTCTTGTTTCCTTCTCCTCCTGCCCTCAATCTTTCCCAGCATCAAGCTCTTTTCCAGTGAGTCATTTCTTCACATCAGGTGGCCAAAGGATTGGTGCCTCAGCTTCAGCATCAGTCCTTCCAATGAATATTCAGGGTCGATTCCCTTAGAATGGACTGATTTGCTCTCCTTCCTCTCCAAGGAATTCTCAAGAGTCTTCTCCAGCACCACAGTTTGAAGGCCCGAATTCTTGGGCACACAGCCTTCTTTATAGTCCAGCTCTCACATCTGTACACAACTGCTGGGAAAACCATAGCTTTGACTACTTGGACCTTTGTCAGCAAAGTGATATCTTTGCTTTTTAATACAGCTGTCTAGATTTGTCATAGCTTTCCTTCCAAGGAGCAAGCATTTTTTAATTTCTTGCCTGCAGTCACCATCTGCAGTTGATTTGGGAGCCCAAGAAAATAAAACCTGCCCCTGCCTCCACTTTTCCCCCTTCTATTTGCTGTGAAGGGATGGGACTGGATGCCATGATCCTAGTCTATGCAAATTAATATGCAATCACCAGTCGTCTTTTGCAGCTCCTAAAGAAACTCTGTATCTAGGCAACAAACATCACTGACTAACAAAACCAGTAGTAATAGGGGATTAAAGTGAGGCCCTATCACTACTGTAACAAATTACTACAAATACAGTGGCATAGCACAAACCCATTACTGTATAGTTCTATAAGTCAGAAGCGCAAGACGGGTCTCTCTAGGCTAAAGCCAAGAGGTCAGCAGAGCTGCCTTCCTTCTGGAGGCTCCAGGGGAGTGTCTGTTTCCTGTCTTTCCCAGCTTCCCCATACTCCTTGGCTTATGTCCTCATCCTCCATCTTCAAAGCCAGCAATGGTGAGCTGCGTCCTGCCCATGTTACAATCTCTATTCTCTCTCTTTCTCTTCGATCTCCTTCTTCCATTTTTAATGGCCCTTGAGATTATATTGGACCCACTTGGATAATGCAGGAAACTTCCTGTATTTGAAGGTCCGTTGACTTGCAACCTTAATTCTCCTTGCCATGTAATATAACAAATTCACAGATTCCAAGGATTAAGACATTCCAATTCTGCCCAGCACAACTTCTAATACCTCTTCTCAAGACACCAGGAAAGAGATTTCTCTCATGGTCCAGTGGTTACAATTCTGCCTTCCAATGCAGGGAACTTGGGTTCCAGCCCGGGCGGCAAACCAAGATCCCACATGCCTCGGGGCAGCTAAGCCCACATGCCACAACTAGGATGCAACACAGCCAAACCAATAAATAAATATTTTAAATGACACAAGGGAAAAAGGACACTGTGCAAGACCCAGATCCAGCCTACACTGTTGAGGTACCGGGGGCCAAGAGCACTGTCTCCACAGCCCCCAGTCACTACCTTCACACTCATGCTGTGGTCCGGGTGCCAAGCTGGGCCTCTCCTCTCTAGAATCCTCAGCCTCTACTTGATGACTTCCCAAATCCTTAGGGAACTCGAACTCTCTGTTGTTTCTAATGGCTTCTTCCACCCCGATGCCTGGATTCAGCCTGAAGCAAGAGTCCTGCTGACCTCCTGTGACCTCAGTCTCCCTCTGCCTCCCTTCTCCCTCCCACAACCTCCACAGAAGGCTGAATCCTGCTCCTCTCACATCCCCTCCCACTCAGGGCTGGTAACCACAGCCTCAGGTCTAAACCATCAGAGGCAACAAACATCACTGACTAACAAAACCAGTAGTAATAGGGGATTAAAGTGAGGCCCTATCACTACTGTAACAAATTACTACAAATACAGTGGCATAGCACAAACCCATTACTGTATAGTTCTATAAGTCAGAAGCGCAAGACGGGTCTCTCTAGGCTAAAGCCAAGAGGTCAGCAGAGCTGCCTTCCTTCTGGAGGCTCCAGGGGAGTGTCTGTTTCCTGTCTTTCCCAGCTTCCCCATACTCCTTGGCTTATGTCCTCATCCTCCATCTTCAAAGCCAGCAATGGTGAGCTGCGTCCTGCCCATGTTACAATCTCTATTCTCTCTCTTTCTCTTCGATCTCCTTCTTCCATTTTTAATGGCCCTTGAGATTATATTGGACCCACTTGGATAATGCAGGAAACTTCCTGTATTTGAAGGTCCGTTGACTTGCAACCTTAATTCTCCTTGCCATGTAATATAACAAATTCACAGATTCCAAGGATTAAGACATTCCAATTCTGCCCAGCACAACTTCTAATACCTCTTCTCAAGACACCAGGAAAGAGATTTCTCTCATGGTCCAGTGGTTACAATTCTGCCTTCCAATGCAGGGAACTTGGGTTCCAGCCCGGGCGGCAAACCAAGATCCCACATGCCTCGGGGCAGCTAAGCCCACATGCCACAACTAGGATGCAACACAGCCAAACCAATAAATAAATATTTTAAATGACACAAGGGAAAAAGGACACTGTGCAAGACCCAGATCCAGCCTACACTGTTGAGGTACCGGGGGCCAAGAGCACTGTCTCCACAGCCCCCAGTCACTACCTTCACACTCATGCTGTGGTCCGGGTGCCAAGCTGGGCCTCTCCTCTCTAGAATCCTCAGCCTCTACTTGATGACTTCCCAAATCCTTAGGGAACTCGAACTCTCTGTTGTTTCTAATGGCTTCTTCCACCCCGATGCCTGGATTCAGCCTGAAGCAAGAGTCCTGCTGACCTCCTGTGACCTCAGTCTCCCTCTGCCTCCCTTCTCCCTCCCACAACCTCCACAGAAGGCTGAATCCTGCTCCTCTCACATCCCCTCCCACTCAGGGCTGGTAACCACAGCCTCAGGTCTAAACCATCAGAGGCAGAGGAAGTTGCTTGGTAATTTTCCAAGGAAACTCGAAGGACTTGAGTCTCTAGGCATAGTTCCCTTTTTTTTTTTTTTTTGGCCACACCAAATAGCAGGTGGGATCTTAGTTCCCTGACTCAGGATCGAACCCATGCCCCTTGCAGTGGAAGGCCAGAGTCTTAGCCACTCACCTGCCAAGGAAGTCCCCACAGTTCTATATACTAAATTAATTGGAAGATTCTCCCTTCCACTTTCCCTCCTTTCCTCATTCCCTGGGGCCAAAATCCAAACTATATTTGGACAGTCAACACTGACCAACTGTCTTGTGGTTTGAAGGGCTATCTACTCTTTACCTGAAGCCCCCAAAGCCGCGGCTTCACCGAGTGTCCCAGGGTAACAAGGTCTACAGGCTATGGAAGCGCAGCTGACATGACTTCCGATGAGTACTCCAATTTTCTCCTATAGAAAGATGTGCGAAATATTACTTCATAAATTATTCAATATATTCTATAGGAACTAGAACATACTCTATATTCCTATAGAATATATATGAAATATATATTTCCTACCCTGGAGGTAGGAAAAAAGAGGATTAAGCAAGAGCCCAATCTGAAAGTGGTTAAAGCCATGTCTAGCAATGTCCTGAACTGAGAAGAGAAACATTTCTACGAATGGTCCATCGCGTGGTTTTCTCACTAGACCACAGCCACAGGGCTAGCGGGCCGAGGGCCCTTTAGTTACAGCTGCCAGAACAGGGCCTGGGGGGAAGGGAAAAATGTCTAAATCACTACCTTCACACTCATGCTGTGGTCCGGGTGCCAAGCTGGGCCTCTCTCTCTAGAATCCTCAGCCTCTACTTGATGACTTCCCAAATCCTTAGGGAACTCGAACTCTCTGTTGTTTCTAATGGCTTCTTCCACCCCGATGCCTGGATTCAGCCTGAAGCAAGAGTCCTGCTGACCTCCTGTGACCTCAGTCTCCCTCTGCCTCCCTTCTCCCTCCCACAACCTCCACAGAAGGCTGAATCCTGCTCCTCTCACATCCCCTCCCACTCAGGGCTGGTAACCACAGCCTCAGGTCTAAACCATCAGAGGCAGAGGAAGTTGCTTGGTAATTTTCCAAGGAAACTCGAAGGACTTGAGTCTCTAGGCATAGTTCCCTTTTTTTTTTTTTTTTGGCCACACCAAATAGCAGGTGGGATCTTAGTTCCCTGACTCAGGATCGAACCCATGCCCCTTGCAGTGGAAGGCCAGAGTCTTAGCCACTCACCTGCCAAGGAAGTCCCCACAGTTCTATATACTAAATTAATTGGAAGATTCTCCCTTCCACTTTCCCTCCTTTCCTCATTCCCTGGGGCCAAAATCCAAACTATATTTGGACAGTCAACACTGACCAACTGTCTTGTGGTTTGAAGGGCTATCTACTCTTTACCTGAAGCCCCCAAAGCCGCGGCTTCACCGAGTGTCCCAGGGTAACAAGGTCTACAGGCTATGGAAGCGCAGCTGACATGACTTCCGATGAGTACTCCAATTTTCTCCTATAGAAAGATGTGCGAAATATTACTTCATAAATTATTCAATATATTCTATAGGAACTAGAACATACTCTATATTCCTATAGAATATATATGAAATATATATTTCCTACCCTGGAGGTAGGAAAAAAGAGGATTAAGCAAGAGCCCAATCTGAAAGTGGTTAAAGCCATGTCTAGCAATGTCCTGAACTGAGAAGAGAAACATTTCTACGAATGGTCCATCGCGTGGTTTTCTCACTAGACCACAGCCACAGGGCTAGCGGGGCCGAGGGCCCTTTTAGTTACAGCTGCCAGAACAGGGCCTGAGAGGGGCTAGAAACTATGAGTCCTCTTGCTGACATTTACAAATTGTCTAAATCAGCCCCCCCAACACAATCCATTGCCAAATCATTCAATTTCTGAATTCTGTTGGCTGAATATATTGTGTGCTTGAATTTAAAAGCAAGCGAGCTTTCCTTTGAGACATTCTGGGGTGACAGGGTTTCATGTGTTACTGAAAATCCGATTCAAAGTCCCATCCCTCACTGGGCCAAGTGATCTTATGTGAAAGGGCTCTCATTAGCATTGCACACATTTTAATGGTGGGAGATTTGGGATGGAGTTTGGCCCTATGGCCGCTCCTTAAAGGTACAATAGAGGAGGAGTGTTGAGAGCTAAGGGGCAGAGCTTGCAGACGGAAGAGAGAAAACTCAGGTTTCCTTTGGAGGACACAATTGTGGTGGGTCATACAGTGTGGGAGAACTTGGGAACACTCAGTTCAATTTTATTTTTATAGATTTCTGAGCCTTCACAGCAGAGCAGGGTCAGTTTTTTTTGGCTGGGTTGCTAAGATGTGACTTGTGTCTCATTGAGGAGAGTCCCTGCAGGATGCTCACAATTTATTCCCTCATTTTTGTGTTTTATCTGGTTGCCTTTCTAGTGCAGTGTGGAATCTGTCAAACAGGATTGTTTAAAAGTTCGCTGAGCTTAATGCTATGGACATATGCCTGTGATACACTGATAAGCAGCAGCGGGCAGTGGCAGGGGGTCTATACTATGTAATTCTAATCCTGTGACATCCGGACTTCCCTGGTGGTCTGGAGGTTAAGACCCCACGCTCTCAATGCAGGGCACCCAGGTCCGATCCTTGTTCAGGGAGCTAGATCCCACATGCCACAACTATAGATCTAACCTGGTGTAGCAAAATAAATAAAATAAAATTCAAAAATAATCTTGTGACATGCCTGTCGGTAGGATTAAGCAAGAGCCCAATCTGAAAGTGGTTAAAGCCATGTCTAGCAATGTCCTGAACTGAGAAGAGAAACATTTCTACGAATGGTCCATCGCGTGGTTTTCTCACTAGACCACAGCCACAGGGCTAGCGGGGCCGAGGGCCCTTTTAGTTACAGCTGCCAGAACAGGGCCTGAGAGGGGCTAGAAACTATGAGTCCTCTTGCTGACATTTACAAATTGTCTAAATCAGCCCCCCCAACACAATCCATTGCCAAATCATTCAATTTCTGAATTCTGTTGGCTGAATATATTGTGTGCTTGAATTTAAAAGCAAGCGAGCTTTCCTTTGAGACATTCTGGGGTGACAGGGTTTCATGTGTTACTGAAAATCCGATTCAAAGTCCCATCCCTCACTGGGCCAAGTGATCTTATGTGAAAGGGCTCTCATTAGCATTGCACACATTTTAATGGTGGGAGATTTGGGATGGAGTTTGGCCCTATGGCCGCTCCTTAAAGGTACAATAGAGGAGGAGTGTTGAGAGCTAAGGGGCAGAGCTTGCAGACGGAAGAGAGAAAACTCAGGTTTCCTTTGGAGGACACAATTGTGGTGGGTCATACAGTGTGGGAGAACTTGGGAACACTCAGTTCAATTTTATTTTTATAGATTTCTGAGCCTTCACAGCAGAGCAGGGTCAGTTTTTTCTGGCTGGGTTGCTAAGATGTGACTTGTGTCTCATTGAGGAGAGGTCCCTGCAGGATGCTCACAATTTATTCCCTCATTTTTGTGTTTTATCTGGTTGCCTTTCTAGTGCAGTGTGGAATCTGTCAAACAGGATTGTTTAAAAGTTCGCTGAGCTTAATGCTATGGACATATGCCTGTGATACACTGATAAGCAGCAGCGGGCAGTGGCAGGGGGTCTATACTATGTAATTCTAATCCTGTGACATCCGGACTTCCCTGGTGGTCTGGAGGTTAAGACCCCACGCTCTCAATGCAGGGCACCCAGGTCCGATCCTTGTTCAGGGAGCTAGATCCCACATGCCACAACTATAGATCTAACCTGGTGTAGCAAAATAAATAAAATAAAATTCAAAAATAATCTTGTGACATGCCTGTCGGTAGATAGGCTTTATATATGTGAGTATGATGTTAGGAGGAAATATACGAAAATCTTGGCATGCAAGGAAGGCTCATGAGTGATCTTTTAACTTGTCTTCATCTACCTTTTTATATTTCCCAATTTTTCTACAATCTATATATATTGTTTTTATTGTCCTAAACACAAAGATTAATGAAAACAAAATGTCATATAAGCCTCCTAGAGATGACGGTCTGAATACCCTCTCTCATCCATTCCTTTGGCATATGATCCTATCATCTAAGAAATTAAAATCAAACTATGCCACGACTTCCCTGGGGGTCCAGTGGCTAAGACTCCACACTCCCAATGCAGGGGACCTGGGCTCAATCCCTGGTCAGGGAGCTAGTTCCTATGTGCTGCAAACTAAGCGTTCAAATGCCTCACAAAGATCGAAGATCCTGAGTGCTGCAACTAAGACCTGGCGTGGTCAAATCAGTATCGTTTTGAAGCTATGCAGAAGAGACAAGCGGGGATGATCATTCTTCGGTGAACTTCCAGGGACACTGGTCACCAAAGGGTCCGTGCAGCGGCTGAGGGTCTCAGTGGGTCTTCACTCATCTGAGAGCCTGCTTTTCTCTCTTTGGAAGACAGAGGAGGCTCATCCAGGGCCCACTGGGGGATGGAGAAGTCCTTCACCAGGGATGAGGTGAGGCAGGAGGTCTGACCACAGGGTGGGGGGCCTAGATCCTGGTCAAGACCAGCTGGGTCTTTCGGGTGTCAGGTGCGAAGCAGGGAGAGGGAAGTCACAGCCGGTGTTTGCCCAGCTCAGCCCGTTCTGTTTGGCAGGTGGGTGTGGAGGACAGAGTGTCCACGGCAGCTGTGAGCACCGGCAGCCGGGCGGGGCACAGGCGGCTCCCCTAGCTGCCTCCTCCCAGGGGACAGCACCCCGCCCAGTGCCAGCTTCCAGAATGGTGCTCCCTCCCCCAAGTCCTTCCCTGACTCCAGATCTCGTGGTGTAATGAAAAATGCACCGCAGAAGGCCAATGATAAGCTTGCATGTGTGACCTCCTAGTGTGTGACCTTGGGCCCATAGCTTCCTGCACCTGGGTCCTATCTGTGAAAATGGAAAGACTATTACCAGGCTCTCACTGAGTTGTGAGTTTTAAATGAGAAGATGCATATGAAAGACACGTGTAGAGCTTAGCAGCAAACACATGCTTGTTATGTTCATGAACAGATGGGGCCTCGCCTCCTGCACCCTTTTTCCTGCACTCAGGGCAGGACCTGAGCAGACAAGAGTCACAGTCGTGAGCCACCCAGAGAAAGAAGCCCCCACCCCTACTCTGCCATTTCATCTCCAGCTTCCCTCACATGTACTCCCGTCCAGCAGAGCACCCACACACAACGCGCCTCCCCGGTTATCATGAAGGTCGCTTGCCACTGCAGCGGCAGTTAAAGTCCCAGCTAAAATGCCCAGACAACAGAGAAACACACAACACTGAGTTGTGAGAGGAACCATTCTGGAACCCTGGGCAAGGGGGAGGGGCCGAAGACCACCAGGGGACCCAGACTCCCCACCACACCCACACACCCACACATATACAACACTCACTCACACACACATAAGGAGGGCAGGAGAGCCCTGTGCGAAGAGAGGGCTTGTGGAGAGGACGTGGAAGAATTCACTTGTTTGGAGATTTGCCCTGCCTACAGGACGCACAGAAGTCAGGTCCATCTTTCCCACAGTTCGAGGGGGCAAAGTTTCCAGGAGCTTCTTGGAGAAAGATGCAAACCCCTTACAGTTTGAGGACAGGGATGGAGAAGGCTGGTGGCCACCCTGGATTAGCATTTCGTGGCTCCTCTCCCAGGTCATGCACCAGCTCTCCAGGGTGAAGGAAGTTGGAGAGGTGTCCAAAAGCTTCCCAGGGACCTGCTCTAGGTTGGGTGAGAGGCACCTGTAGGGGGCTGGAGCTGTTAGAGGTAGACTTGCTGAAAACTGAGGGCCTAGAAAGGGCAACCTAGAGCTGCTTCTGCCTCAGTGAAGGCAACTGCAGGCAAAACTCCCGAGTGACAGGACTTCCCTGGGGTCCAGTGGCCAAGTCTCCACATTCCCAATGCAGGGCGCCCAGGTTTCATCAGGCAACTAGATACCACATGCTGCAACTAAGACGTGGCACAGCCAAAGAAATAAATATATATTTTTTAAAAAACTCCTTGGTGATGTGTGGATGTGGGGAGAGCCTTTCTGAAGACCCACAGAAGCACTGGGAGAGAACAAGTCAGCTCCAGGCAGCTCTGTCCCAGAGCCAGCTCCGGGCAGCGAGTGGCAGATGCAGTCATGCTATCCAGCCTCTTTCTCCTCCCTTCCCATATCCCTGTCCCAGCAAAGGCAGGAACAACCTGCTGGGTATGGGAGGAGGTGAGCTAGAAAGAGAGAAAGTTGACCTCAGCCCTGGCTCGCCCGCCCACCCTACAGAAAGACGGAAAGCTACATCGTCAGCGGATATCTGAACACACGCCTGCAGAGGTCGGCATGTGAAATGAATCTACAGCTTTGCGTTTCCTCAGAGTGACAGCAACGTCTTGAGACTTTTCACCCAGATGCCCAGGGCAGTGGGAGAAAACACAAGGCCGCTTTGTGAGGACACCCCAGGAATGTGCTTATTCAACCGAGCCATGTACTAATTAGATGTCTGTCGCGCACTGCTGAGCCCTGAGGCAAGCCCTAACCAAGCACTTGACTTTCATTCACCGAAGCCTTCCAACAACCATTGCATGCATCATCCCCAGGTTACTGAAAAGGAAACTGAGGCATAGAGAAATGAAGCAACTTGCCAGATTCACAGAACTCGGGTTAATCATTTAAGCCTTAGCTACAACGCTCCTCCTCGGCCATATTTGATCTTTCCAGGATCCCAAAGTGACTCACTTCTACCCCTGAATTGCTTGTTTTGATGCTAATGTCCACAGTCACGTTTTTTTTTTTTTTAAGATTTTAAAAAAATATGGACCTTTCTTTCAAAGTTGCAATATTGCTTCTGGTTTATGTTGTTATTGCTGTGGCTTTTGGCCACATGGCACAAGCGATCTGGGTTCCCTGATCAGGGAATGAACCCATGCCCCCCACACTAGAAGGCGGAGTCCCACACTGGACTACCTGGGAAGTCCCAACAGTGATCTTCATTGAGACAAGAGCTGGATGGTTTTCATTTTGGTTGTGTGTGTGTATGTGTGCTCAGTTGCTCAGTCCGACTCTGAGATCCCATGGACTGTAGCCCGCCAGGCTCCTCTGTCCATGGGATTCTCCAGGCAAGAACACTGGAGTGGGTTGCCATGCCCTCCTCCAGGGATCTTCCCAACCCAGGGATCGAACCCCCTTCTCCTGCATCTCCTGCACTGGCAGGCAAATTCTTTACCACTGTGCAACCTGGGCAGCCCTCATTTTGGTGGGGCAGGACCAAAACTCAGAACCTCCTGTTTCAGCTCAAGCCTGTTCCATTGCCACTGAAGATAGCTCTGGGTCCTCATGCCCTTGCTTTGCCTCTGCCCAGCCGGCCCTTTGGGGTTTTGTGACAAAATGCTGAGAGCAGGGACAGGGTCAAGCAGAAGCAGCCTGAGGGCTGGTCAGAGAAGAGGCTTTCTGGGCATTTGGGAGGGGCATGGAATACCTGTGGGGTGTGAAGAATGTGAAGAGAGAACACAGGTGTTTTTTGTTTTTTTTAAAAAAAATTTTGGTCACTTCTATTGGTCTTTCATTTACTTATTTTCATTCATCTTTGTTCTTTGGCCTGTGTGGGCCCCCCATTGCAATGGCCTCCCTCACTGCAGAGCACCGGCTCTGGACGTATGCGCTCCAGAGCTCCGGCTCAGCAATTGGACACATCCGTCCAGCGCTCCGCGGCATGTGGGATCCTCCCAGTTCAGGGATTGAGCAGGCGCCCCTTGCACTGCAAGGCAGTGTCTTTACCCACTGGACCACCAGGGAAGCCCAGAACACAGGTGTTTTAAGATAAGGACCAGAATTCCACTCAGGGATTTTCGTAAATCACTCACATATATTTGTTCAAAATGACATTTTTGGTGGCCTTTGCTGTGGTGGTTTGTTTTGCTTTGTTTGTTTCCAACACATCTGTGAGGCTAAACTGCATCTAGGCTTCCCAATCTACAGAATATTTTTAGACTTTGGCTTCCCAGGTGAATCAGTGTTAAAGAATCTATCGGCGAAAGCAGGAGACGTAGAAGACACAGTTTCAACCCCTGGGTTGGGAAGATTTCCTGGAATAGAAAATGGCAACCTGCTCCAGTATTCTTGCCTGGAAAATTCCATGGACAGGGGAGTCTGGTGGGTTACAATCCATGGGGTCGCAAAGAGGCAGACACAACTGAGCATGCACAAGAAGGGAGGTGGGGAGAGAGAGTTGTCTGACACATAATAAGTGTTTGACAAATGCTGGCTGTGTTGAACTTCAAGTTATTTGCAAAGCACCCTGTAACTCACCGCCAGCTGCCTGCTTCTAAGGTTAAAAGGGGGCTGGAGGAGGAGCTGGCCAAACAGCCACATAAAAAAGCATTGAGGGGCAGCCTATGGGCAATTTGACTTCAACAAAAATCCCCCAAACCAATGCTGTGTGGTTCATGGTTGGGGGGTGGGGGAAGCAGTTGACAAGAGCCTGGGCTGCTGCTCAGAACGTCAAGAGCTTGAGCAGTGGATGCGTGGAAGTTGCCCCCACCCACCAAACCCAGGATACTAATGAAGAGTTGCCTCTCGGGGGCGATGCGTCAGAGATGCCAGCAGGACGTCTCACCTCCCACAATCCTGAGTGATCCGTCCTCCCCATTTGACTGGAGAATGTCCTTTCAGCCCTTTTTGATTAAGTTCTATTTACCATTTTCTATTTTTAGGTGACTTTTGACAAGCCCCACTCTTTGAAACAGTCCAGTCAAAGGCTTTCAAGAGGTCAACATCTTGGAGCATGCGCCCAGCTTCAGCAATTGGACACATCCGTCCAGCGCCCGCGGCATGTGGGATCTTCCCAGTTCAGGGATTGAGCAGGCGCCCCTTGCACTGCAAGGCAGTGTCTTTACCCACTGGACCACCAGGGAAGCCCAGAACACAGGTGTTTTAAGATAAGGACCAGAATTCCACTCAGGGATTTTCGTAAATCACTCACATATATTTGTTCAAAATGACATTTTTGGTGGCCTTTGCTGTGGTGGTTTGTTTTGCTTTGTTTGTTTCCAACACATCTGTGAGGCTAAACTGCATCTAGGCTTCCCAATCTACAGAATATTTTTAGACTTTGGCTTCCCAGGTGAATCAGTGTTAAAGAATCTATCGGCGAAAGCAGGAGACGTAGAAGACACAGTTTCAACCCCTGGGTTGGGAAGATTTCCTGGAATAGAAAATGGCAACCTGCTCCAGTATTCTTGCCTGGAAAATTCCATGGACAGGGGAGTCTGGTGGGTTACAATCCATGGGGTCGCAAAGAGGCAGACACAACTGAGCATGCACAAGAAGGGAGGTGGGGAGAGAGAGTTGTCTGACACATAATAAGTGTTTGACAAATGCTGGCTGTGTTGAACTTCAAGTTATTTGCAAAGCACCCTGTAACTCACCGCCAGCTGCCTGCTTCTAAGGTTAAAAGGGGGCTGGAGGAGGAGCTGGCCAAACAGCCACATAAAAAAGCATTGAGGGGCAGCCTATGGGCAATTTGACTTCAACAAAAATCCCCCAAACCAATGCTGTGTGGTTCATGGTTGGGGGGTGGGGGAAGCAGTTGACAAGAGCCTGGGCTGCTGCTCAGAACGTCAAGAGCTTGAGCAGTGGATGCGTGGAAGTTGCCCCCACCCACCAAACCCAGGATACTAATGAAGAGTTGCCTCTCGGGGGCGATGCGTCAGAGATGCCAGCAGGACGTCTCACCTCCCACAATCCTGAGTGATCCGTCCTCCCCATTTGACTGGAGAATGTCCTTTCAGCCCTTTTTGATTAAGTTCTATTTACCATTTTCTATTTTTAGGTGACTTTTGACAAGCCCCACTCTTTGAAACAGTCCAGTCAAAGGTTTTCAAGAGGTCAACATCTTGAGCTGGGTATTTTATAAAAGGGCCCTTCTTTGCTACATGTGGAGCCCAGCTGGGTGGAGGCATTTTGCTAGAGAAACTAACCCTGAAGTATCCATATAACACATAATCAATTCAAGACTGGTCCCCACTTCTCCCCCACTTCCTTAGGGGGACTTCTTGGACACGGGGGTAGCAGAGAGGGCTTTGAGAAGGGTCAATGCTTTTTCTACTGAGAGCTTGGTACAAAGTCTTATCGTATCCAGTCTTGAACATAAAACAAGAGAAATTCTCTCCATTTGGATCGTTGTGGTCTCAAGAAGAAATACGCACTAGCCAGGAATCTCTCAAATTTCTGATGAGGACCAGAAATGGCATCCTCGGATATGTTCAGTTTTGTGGGTCTTCAGCACAACTTTGAAAATAACTCCTAAAAATTTCAGTCCACAAGAATGTTATTAACTCCAAATTAAACTTGCCCTGTCACATTGCTAGTGCTAAGGAGAAAAAGGTTTCAAGGTAGAAAAGCTCAGTAAGGCAAGCTAGAGAAGGAGCTTCCTTGGTGGTCCAGTGACTAAAGCCCCATGCTCTCAATGCAGGGGCCCAGGTTTGATACCTGGTCAGGAAACTACATGCCGCAACTAAGAGTTCACATGCCACAACTACAACCTGGCACCACCAAATAAATAAGCATTAAGAAAAAAAGAAATAAACTAGAGAAGAAGAAACAAGGCCTGAACCTTTCCAGGCCACTTGGGAAGAACGGCTTCTTATCCTCTACACATTTTCAAGAAGCCCAAGACAGCGACTTTACTCCTTATAACTGGGCTAGCAAAGGGCTCTTTACAAACACCAGAGAAATGTTGTGAACAGGCACTTCACTGACTTTGATGACAATGATTTCAAATGTTTGACACAGATGACAATGCTTTTCAATGTTCAACACAGTTGGTTTTAAATGTTCGACAAGGAGGTGTAAGATCTAAACTCTGAAAACTACAAAGCACAAAAAAACAAAAAGGAAAGATATTCTCTGCTCATGCCGAACTAGTTCTATTTAACCCATTTTCTATTATTAGGTGACTTTTGACAAGCCCCACTCTTTGAAACAGTCCAGTCAAAGGTTTTCAAGAGGTCAACATCTTGAGCTGGGTATTTTATAAAAGGGCCCTTCTTTGCTACATGTGGAGCCCAGCTGGGTGGAGGCATTTTGCTAGAGAAACTAACCCTGAAGTATCCATATAACACATAATCAATTCAAGACTGGTCCCCACTTCTCCCCCACTTCCTTAGGGGGACTTCTTGGACACGGGGGTAGCAGAGAGGGCTTTGAGAAGGGTCAATGCTTTTTCTACTGAGAGCTTGGTACAAAGTCTTATCGTATCCAGTCTTGAACATAAAACAAGAGAAATTCTCTCCATTTGGATCGTTGTGGTCTCAAGAAGAAATACGCACTAGCCAGGAATCTCTCAAATTTCTGATGAGGACCAGAAATGGCATCCTCGGATATGTTCAGTTTTGTGGGTCTTCAGCACAACTTTGAAAATAACTCCTAAAAATTTCAGTCCACAAGAATGTTATTAACTCCAAATTAAACTTGCCCTGTCACATTGCTAGTGCTAAGGAGAAAAAGGTTTCAAGGTAGAAAAGCTCAGTAAGGCAAGCTAGAGAAGGAGCTTCCTTGGTGGTCCAGTGACTAAAGCCCCATGCTCTCAATGCAGGGGCCCAGGTTTGATACCTGGTCAGGAAACTACATGCCGCAACTAAGAGTTCACATGCCACAACTACAACCTGGCACCACCAAATAAATAAGCATTAAGAAAAAAAGAAATAAACTAGAGAAGAAGAAACAAGGCCTGAACCTTTCCAGGCCACTTGGGAAGAACGGCTTCTTATCCTCTACACATTTTCAAGAAGCCCAAGACAGCGACTTTACTCCTTATAACTGGGCTAGCAAAGGGCTCTTTACAAACACCAGAGAAATGTTGTGAACAGGCACTTCACTGACTTTGATGACAATGATTTCAAATGTTTGACACAGATGACAATGCTTTTCAATGTTCAACACAGTTGGTTTTAAATGTTCGACAAGGAGGTGTAAGATCTAAACTCTGAAAACTACAAAGCACTGTTGAAATAAACTGAAGATACAAATAAATGGAAAGATATTCTCTGCTCATGGACTGGAAGTATTAACATGGTTAAAATCTATTACCTAAAGCAATCTACAGATTTAATACAGTTCCTACCAAAATACCAATGACATTTTTCACATAAAGAGAACAAAAGAAAAATCCTAAAATATATATGGAACCACAAAACAGTCCAAATAGCTGAAACAACCCTGAGGTAAAAGAATAAAACTGATGGTACCACATTCCCTGATCCAAATTATGCTACAAAACTAGAGTAGTTAAAACAGCATGGCACTGGCAGGAAAAGAAGAAAAACAGGCATATACAGTCAATGTAACAGAGCCTGGAAATAAACCCACACATATATGGACAAAGGAATGAAGAAAATCCAATGGATAAAGAGTAGTCTCCTCAGTAAATAGTGTTGAGAAAACTGTACGACACATGCCAAAAAAGAAAAAGAAACTAGACCACTCTTTCACACCAACCACAAAAATGAGCTAATGCAAACTGGAATAGCACTCAGACCTAAAAAAATTAAATCTTGCCATTTACAACAACATGGATGCACCTGGAGGATTATAAGTCAGACAGAGAAAGACAAATGTGGTAGAGTTTCGCTCATATGTAGGATCTTAAAAAAAAAGCCCAAACAAACAAAAGAGGCAAACAACATAAATGAACAAGTCACACCAACCAATCACAAACACACAGAGGAAGGGTGAGGAAAAAGGCACACATAAGATGAACAAGTCACACCAACCAATCAACACACAAAAAAAAAAAACTAGAGAAGAAGAAACAAGGCCTGAACCTTTCCAGGCCACTTGGGAAGAACGGCTTCTTATCCTCTACACATTTTCAAGAAGCCCAAGACAGCGACTTTACTCCTTATAACTGGGCTAGCAAAGGGCTCTTTACAAACACCAGAGAAATGTTGTGAACAGGCACTTCACTGACTTTGATGACAATGATTTCAAATGTTTGACACAGATGACAATGCTTTTCAATGTTCAACACAGTTGGTTTTAAATGTTCGACAAGGAGGTGTAAGATCTAAACTCTGAAAACTACAAAGCACTGTTGAAATAAACTGAAGATACAAATAAATGGAAAGATATTCTCTGCTCATGGACTGGAAGTATTAACATGGTTAAAATCTATTACCTAAAGCAATCTACAGATTTAATACAGTTCCTACCAAAATACCAATGACATTTTTCACATAAAGAGAACAAAAGAAAAATCCTAAAATATATATGGAACCACAAAACAGTCCAAATAGCTGAAACAACCCTGAGGTAAAAGAATAAAACTGATGGTACCACATTCCCTGATCCAAATTATGCTACAAAACTAGAGTAGTTAAAACAGCATGGCACTGGCAGGAAAAGAAGAAAAACAGGCATATACAGTCAATGTAACAGAGCCTGGAAATAAACCCACACATATATGGACAAAGGAATGAAGAAAATCCAATGGATAAAGAGTAGTCTCCTCAGTAAATAGTGTTGAGAAAACTGTACGACACATGCCAAAAAAGAAAAAGAAACTAGACCACTCTTTCACACCAACCACAAAAATGAGCTAATGCAAACTGGAATAGCACTCAGACCTAAAAAAATTAAATCTTGCCATTTACAACAACATGGATGCACCTGGAGGATTATAAGTCAGACAGAGAAAGACAAATGTGGTAGAGTTTCGCTCATATGTAGGATCTTAAAAAAAAAAAGCCCAAACAAACAAAAGAGGCAAAAAGCAACATAAATGAACAAGTCACACCAACCAATCACAAACACACAGAGGAAGGGGGGTGAGGGAAAATGGCCAAAGGGGTCAACTGCACGATGACAGATGGAAACGAAGCCTCTGATGGTCAGCCTGCTGCAGTGAGTGAGTAAGAGCTGCTTGGTCATGTCCAACTGTCTGTAGGGAATGCAGACGTTGACACATACAGCACTGGGCACACAAAACATATGTCACAAACCACCCACTACGAACAAATAAAAAAGGCTCTGGGGTCTTTGACCTTGGCCCCAGGCTCGTGCAGCAACTCATACAGCAACTCATACAGCAGTTATAGTCACTTCCTCTCGTTCACAATTGCCATGTGTGTAAGCGTGTGAACAGTTTTTAGCTGTACTGATTTAGGGGTTATTGGTATTGAAGTTCTCACCTCTCCGTAAGAATCGGGGCTGCCATCCAATGGCCCCATTTTTATTTTTTTCTATTTATTTTAGCTATTTATTTGCCAAGTCTTAGTTGCGGCACTCAGGACCTTTGATCTTCATTGCAACATGCAGGATCTTGTGTTACAGCATGCGGACTCTTAACTGCAGCATGTGGGGTCTAGTTCTGTGACCAGGGATTGAACCCAGGTCTCCTGCACTGGGAGCTCGAAGTCTTAGCCACAGGGCCACCAGGGATGTCTCTAATCTTATTTTTAAGATACATATTATTTAAAAAATTTTTTTTTGCCTCTAAGTCATCATTTTTTTTTAAAGATTTATTTATTTTATTATTTATCTTTGGGCGGGGGTCGGGTTGGGGAAGGAGGGGAGCGGGCGGGCTACTTCTGTTGGTCTTTCATTTCTCTATTTTCATCCATCTTCGTTCTTTGGCTCCTGTGGGCCTCCCATCGCAGTGGCCTCTGTTATCGCAGAGAGCCGGCTCTGGGTGCAAGTGCTCCAGAGCTCCGGCTTGGTAATTGGACACATCGGTCCAGCTGCTCCGTGGCACGTGGGATCTTCCCAGGCCAGGGATCGAACCGGCGCCCCTTGCACTGCAAGGTAGTGTCCTTACCACTGGACCACCAGGGAAACCCCATCATTTATTTTTCATCCATCCGGATCTTAAAAAAAAAGCCCAAACAAACAAAAGAGGCAAAAAGCAACATAAATGAACAAGTCACACCAACCAATCACAAACACACAGAGGAAGGGGGGTGAGGGAAAATGGCCAAAGGGGTCAACTGCACGATGACAGATGGAAACGAAGCCTCTGATGGTCAGCCTGCTGCAGTGAGTGAGTAAGAGCTGCTTGGTCATGTCCAACTGTCTGTAGGGAATGCAGACGTTGACACATACAGCACTGGGCACACAAAACATATGTCACAAACCACCCACTACGAACAAATAAAAAAGGCTCTGGGGTCTTTGACCTTGGCCCCAGGCTCGTGCAGCAACTCATACAGCAGTTACAGTCACTTCCTCTCGCTCACAATTGCCATGTGTGTAAGCGTGTGAACAGTTTTTAGCTGTACTGATTTAGGGGTTATTGGTATTGAAGTTCTCACCTCTCCGTAAGAATCGGGGCTGCCATCCAATGGCCCCATTTTTATTGTTCTATTTATTTTAGCTATTTATTTGCCAAGTCTTAGTTGCGGCACTCAGGACCTTTGATCTTCATTGCAACATGCAGGATCTTGTGTTACAGCATGCGGACTCTTAACTGCAGCATGTGGGGTCTAGTTCTGTGACCAGGGATTGAACCCAGGTCTCCTGCACTGGGAGCTCGAAGTCTTAGCCACAGGGCCACCAGGGATGTCTCTAATCTTATTTTTAAGATACATATTATTTAAAAAATTTTTTTTTGCCTCTAAGTCATCATTTTTTTTTAAAGATTTATTTATTTTATTATTTATCTTTGGGCGGGGGTCGGGTTGGGGAAGGAGGGGAGCGGGCGGGCTACTTCTGTTGGTCTTTCATTTCTCTATTTTCATCCATCTTCGTTCTTTGGCTCCTGTGGGCCTCCCATCGCAGTGGCCTCTGTTATCGCAGAGAGCCGGCTCTGGGTGCAAGTGCTCCAGAGCTCCGGCTTGGTAATTGGACACATCGGTCCAGCTGCTCCGTGGCACGTGGGATCTTCCCAGGCCAGGGATCGAACCGGCGCCCCTTGCACTGCAAGGTAGTGTCCTTACCCACTGGACCACCAGGGGAAACCCCCATCATTTATTTTTCATCCATCTTTTTTATTCTTTGGCCTGTATGGGCCTCCCATCGCAGTGGCCTCTCTCATTGCTGAGCAATGGCTCAGGGCACATGTGCTCCAAAGCGCTTGTTCACGATCGGACACACGGGTCCAGCCGCTCCACGGCACGTGGGATCTTCCCAGGCCAGGGATCAAACTGGTGCCCCTTGCACTGCAAGGCGAACTCTTTACCCGCTGGACCACCAGGGAAGCGCTCTAGCCTCATTTTTAAAGATGGTCTTCCTGTGGTCTCTCTGGGGCAGCCAGAAGAAACAGGACACGCACAGCTGGATAAACACAGAACCTCCCTTGGCTGGATGGCTGAGGACCCAGTGTACCTGGCACCCGCGGATGCTAGCATAATATCGGACCCCTCATCTTCAGCCCAATGACCACTTAATATGGCCTTAGATGGTAGGAAACTGTGACCCTAAATCTGCTTTGGGGCGGGAAGTTCTCATCTTTCCTTCTGCTGGCTCTCGGACGCCACTGTGACTTTCTCAAGTCTTACTTGTACGTCGTGTGTCTGCGCTCCCACGGCAAAGGCAGGGAAGCTGCTCCTGGTTCACCCGGGGGACGGGGAGTCAGGTTTCCATCAGATAAGCATGAAGACAAATGTCACATACCTTTTCTCCCTAAAGTGGCACAAAGCAGCCTAAGAAGAGGCCGGGTGGGTGGTGCTGACCTTCGGCATTCTTAGACTTCTCAGTCACGGGGGAGGCCACTTACAGGTGAGTTTGATGTGGGCAGAAGGCAATGGAAAGCCGTTGGAAGTACGATGTAGACAGGGCTCTCCAGCTTACCTCCCAGCCTCTGGTCACAGACCTGCCACTTTCCACTCCATCTCAGTGGGTCCGGCCCTTAACTCAAAACCACTAAAGCCTGTGCACACCAGGTATGCTGGCCGTCCCCCAAGACCATCAATAAACAGGAGATTATTCCAACCTCACCCCTTGTCTTAGTCAGAATTCCCCAGTAAGTAGAATCTGCTTAGAGGGCTTAGAGGCTTCAAAATTTTGAACTATGGACCTAAGGGCACAGAGGGGGAAGGGGAGGGTGGGACAAAGAGGAGTGTTGACATGTAACACGACCACATGTAAAATAGCCAGCTAGCAGAAGCTGCTGTGGAAAATAGGGGCCTCGGCTCAGGGCTCTGATGACCTAGAGGGCTGGGACGGGGGACGGGAGGGAGCTGAGTCACTTTGTTGTACAATAGATGCTAACACAACATTGTAAGGCAACTATACTCCAATAAAAATTAACTAACAAAAAATACATACAAATTTTTTAATGTTTTACTTTTTTTTTTTTTTTTGGCCACTTCTATTGATCTTTCATCCATTTATCTTTGCTCTCTGGCCTGTGTGGGCCTCCCATCACAGCAGCCTCTGTTGCCACAGAGCACCGGCTCTGGGCGCATGCGCTCTAGAGCTCTGGCTCGGTAGCTGGACACATCCGTCCAGCCGCTCCACAGCACGTGGGATCTTCCCAGGCCAGAGATCGGACTGGTGCCCTTTGCACTACAAGGCGGTGTCCTTACCCACTGGACCACCAGGGAAGCCCCTGTTTTACATTTTTTAAAAAATAAAAAACTTTATTAGGGAACATCATCTCCTGAGGATTATAAGAAGCAAGATCAAAGGGGATGGGGGTGGGGGGAAGACCCATTTAAGGACACCAGCCTCTGAGCTGCCTCCCTTCACTAAGTACAAATGGTAGCATTCATGCATTTAGATATCAATATATTTCTTTAATACTCATTAAACCATCAGTAGTATGCAAAAAGCAAATAGCCTCTGAAGTCTGCCTGTGCTGGTGTTTGGGAGTGAAGCGTTCGTCACTCAGTCATGTCTGACTCTGTGTGACCCCATGTCCTGTTGCCCGCCAGGCTCCTCCGTCCATGGGATTCTCCAGGCAAGAATACTGGAGTGGGCTGCCATTCCCTTCTCCAGGGGATTGTCTCAATCCAGGAATCAAATCCAGTATAGGCGGATACTTTACCACTGAGCCACCAGGGAATCGCAGTGTGGGGAGGGGGAGAGTTCATTCACCAGTTCTCCCCTTGGTTGAAGGGGTGCCCCACAAGCACTGACTCCCCTGGACTTCCAGCTCACACGTGTGAGGGCACCAGCAGATCTCATGGAACCATCAACAGAGGTGTCCCGTGGGGGCTGCAGAGCTGACCAGAGTGCACATAGGCAAAGGACTGGTGGAGGGGCTTCCCTGGTGGTCTAGTGGGTAAGGACACCGCCTTGCAGTGCAAGGGGCGCCGGTTTGATCCCTGGCACGGGAAGATCCCACGTGCTGCAGAGCGGCTGGACCGATGTGTCCAATTACCGAGCCGGAGCGCTGGAGCTCTGGAGCGCATGCGCCCAGAGCCAGTGCTCTGCGACAACAGAGGCCACTGCAATGGGAGGCCCATAAGAGTCAAAGAACAAAGATGGATGAAAATAGACAAACGAAAGACCAACAGAGGTGGCCCGCCTGCTCCCCTCCCTCCCCACCCCACCCTATCCCTCCCCCAAATAAATAAATAAATAAATACATAATTTAAAAAAGGACTGGTGAACCCTCTGACGTCAACTGCACCCACGGGCCATGGCATGGGGACAAGAGACAGTAGGGTCAAGAAAATCTGAAACTCCAGCCCCAGGAAGAGGTAGAAGCAAGAGGCTGTAGCAACTGTCTGCAAATCCACAAGGGGACCTGCAGAGCTCTGTGTTTCGGCGGCAGCCAGCGCAACATCAAAGAACCCAAACTCTCCTAAAGAGACGCAAGTGCCGGCGAGCTCATAGCCCCTCCGGAAGTGAACAGGACTCCAAAGGCCTCCAGGGTCTTCTAAAACGTCCCATACTCTGCTTCATCCTGCGCCTCTTTGGAGGTATCAATATATTTCTTTAATACTCATTAAACCATCAGTAGTATGCAAAAAGCAAATAGCCTCTGAAGTCTGCCTGTGCTGGTGTTGGGGAGTGAAGCGTTCGTCACTCAGTCATGTCTGACTCTGTGTGACCCCATGTCCTGTTGCCCGCCAGGCTCCTCCGTCCATGGGATTCTCCAGGCAAGAATACTGGAGTGGGCTGCCATTCCCTTCTCCAGGGGATTGTCTCAATCCAGGAATCAAATCCAGTATAGGCGGATACTTTACCACTGAGCCACCAGGGAATCGCAGTGTGGGGAGGGGGAGAGTTCATTCACCAGTTCTCCCCTTGGTTGAAGGGGTGCCCCACAAGCACTGACTCCCCTGGACTTCCAGCTCACACGTGTGAGGGCACCAGCAGATCTCATGGAACCATCAACAGAGGTGTCCCGTGGGGGCTGCAGAGCTGACCAGAGTGCACATAGGCAAAGGACTGGTGGAGGGGCTTCCCTGGTGGTCTAGTGGGTAAGGACACCGCCTTGCAGTGCAAGGGCCGCCGGTTCGATCCCTGGCCTGGGAAGATCCCACGTGCCACGGAGCGGCTGGACCCATGTGTCCAATTACCGAGCCGGAGTTCTGGCACGCATGCGCCCAGAGCCGGTGCTCTGCGACAACAGAGGCCACTGCAATGGGAGGCCCACACGGGCCAAAGAACGAAGATGGATGAAAATGGACAAATGAAAGACCAATAGAAGTGGCCCGCCTGCTCCCCTCCCTCCCCACCCCACCCTATCCCACCCCCAAATAAATAAATAAATAAATACATAATTTAAAAAAGGACTGGTGAACCCTCTGACGTCAACTGCACCCACGGGCCATGGCATGGGGACAAGAGACAGTAGGGTCAAGAAAATCTGAAACTCCAGCCCCAGGAAGAGGTAGAAGCAAGAGGCTGTAGCAACTGTCTGCAAATCCACAAGGGGACCTGCAGAGCTCTGTGTTTCGGCGGCAGCCAGCGCAACATCAAAGAACCCAAACTCTCCTAAAGAGACGCAAGTGCCGGCGAGCTCATAGCCCCTCCGGGAAGTGAACAGGACTCCAAAGGCCTCCAGGGTCTTCTAAAAACGTCCCATACTCTGCTTCATCCTGCGCCTCTTTGGAATCCAGCAAAATCACCACCCCCTCACCTCCCCTGGAGCCAGTCAATCAGGAAGCCTTACAAGTTTGCAGCCCATGTTCAAGTCCCAGATCTGCCACCTACTGGCTTTGTGACCGCAAGTCTCTAGCCTCAGTTTCTTCATCTGTCAAAGGGAAAAAGTGTAATATGCAGTGAAAACTCTTCAATGTCATGTTTAGCCTGTTGTTTGGCACGCAATAAAAAATGAAATTGAGGGACTTCCCTGGTGGTACAGTGGTTAAGACTGTGCTTCTAATGCAGGGGGCCCGGGTTCAATCCCTGGTCAGGGAACTAGAGCCCACATGCCACGACTATGACCCAATGCAGCCAAATTAAGATTAATGAAGCAATAATTTTTAAAAAATGGAAGTGTTAGTCAGTCAGTCATGTCTGATTCTTTGCAACCCCATTAACTGTAGTCCGCCAGGCTCCTCTGTCCATGGAATTCTCTAGGCAAGAAGACTAGAGTGGTAGCCATTCCCTTCCCCAGGGGATCTACCCAGGTCTCCTGCATTGCAGGGAGATTCTTTAGTGTCTAAGCCACCAGCACATGATGATAAATACCCCCTAAATAGAAGCTACTGTGGTTATGAGGCCATCAAACTCTGTGTGCCCCCACGAGTATCTTGTTTCTCTGAGGGAAATTAGGATGGTATGACACTTTGAAAGGGTTCTAAAGCCTTAAATATATCTTCAACTGCTGCTATTTTAACACCCCTGGGAGAAAAGAGAAAACCTGGCAACAGCCAAATGGCCTAAAAGAGAAATAAAATCAAGTAGTAAAATTAGCATCTCATGTTCCCATCTTCACTCCAGGGCACAAGTGCTTCCCAGCCCCCCACCCAGAGTTAGTCAGTTCTGGCAGAAGGGAAACGAAGCCATCCTAAAAGACTCTGTTCTTCTCTCCCTGCTGCTCCTTCTCTTTCAGGCTCAGTGTTCCCTCCTCAAGCAGGACACTTGTGAAGGACTGGGCCTGTGGAAACAGTCCCGTGTGCCTCAGTTTCCATAAGCAGATGCCCTTCACACCAAAGGCTCCCACGGCACTTTGCCTTCTGATGCCTTGAGGTGCGTACAGCTTTTTTTTTGCATCAGTGACAAACACGTCGGTCACTGATCAGATTTCAACACTTCATTAGTCCCCCAAGTGTCTACAGAGCCCCAAATGTGGGCCAGGCCTTGGGGATAGAGAGGTGAATCTCTAGGGAAAAACTGCTCAAACAGGGAAACGCACCGTGAGACAGGTGATCACAGAGGTTCAAGCATTTGTTTAACAGACAGTATGGAACCCAAGTGATGTGCTGAAAGCTGTAGACTTGACACCTGCCCTCCGGAAACTTGGGATCTACAGGAACAGACTGACCAAGAGTAGACAATTACAATACACACAGACTGCCTGGGACTGGTTGAATACGCCAATGTGGCCTTTTCTAGATGATTCCAGGAGTCCGCACCGAGCTGCACTGCACCTGAAGCCACTCTGTGCTCCATTCCCAGACATACCTCCGTCTTCTGTATCTGGGTATCCTCAGATCACTCCTCTCATGAACAGCAAGAAGACTAGAGTGGTAGCCATTCCCTTCCCCAGGGGATCTACCCAGGTCTCCTGCATTGCAGGGAGATTCTTTAGTGTCTAAGCCACCAGCACATGATGATAAATACCCCCTAAATAGAAGCTACTGTGGTTATGAGGCCATCAAACTCTGTGTGCCCCCACGAGTATCTTGTTTCTCTGAGGGAAATTAGGATGGTATGACACTTTGAAAGGGTTCTAAAGCCTTAAATATATCTTCAACTGCTGCTATTTTAACACCCCTGGGAGAAAAGAGAAAACCTGGCAACAGCCAAATGGCCTAAAAGAGAAATAAAATCAAGTAGTAAAATTAGCATCTCATGTTCCCATCTTCACTCCAGGGCACAAGTGCTTCCCAGCCCCCCACCCAGAGTTAGTCAGTTCTGGCAGAAGGGAAACGAAGCCATCCTAAAAGACTCTGTTCTTCTCTCCCTGCTGCTCCTTCTCTTTCAGGCTCAGTGTTCCCTCCTCAAGCAGGACACTTGTGAAGGACTGGGCCTGTGGAAACAGTCCCGTGTGCCTCAGTTTCCATAAGCAGATGCCCTTCACACCAAAGGCTCCCACGGCACTTTGCCTTCTGATGCCTTGAGGTGCTTACAGCTTTTTTCTTGCATCAGTGACAAACACGTCGGTCACTGATCAGATTTCAACACTTCATTAGTCCCCCAAGTGTCTACAGAGCCCCAAATGTGGGCCAGGCCTTGGGGATAGAGAGGTGAATCTCTAGGGAAAAACTGCTCAAACAGGGAAACGCACCGTGAGACAGGTGATCACAGAGGTTCAAGCATTTGTTTAACAGACAGTATGGAACCCAAGTGATGTGCTGAAAGCTGTAGACTTGACACCTGCCCTCCGGAAACTTGGGATCTACAGGAACAGACTGACCAAGAGTAGACAATTACAATACACACAGACTGCCTGGGACTGGTTGAATACGCCAATGTGGCCTTTTCTAGATGATTCCAGGAGTCCGCACCGAGCTGCACTGCACCTGAAGCCACTCTGTGCTCCATTCCCAGACATACCTCCGTCTTCTGTATCTGGGTATCCCTCAGATCACTCCTCTTGTATCAACGACATTTTTACGTTTATCAAACAGGGCATAGACTATGTCAAGGGTTGATAAGCATCCCTCTAAGATTCTTTCCTGTCTAGCTAAAAGCCGCCAATCTGATTTACCAACATGTCTCAACGCCCAGGATCATACCATCTAGAGGAAAGGGTGAGTCTCTCTCACCCCACGGAAGGCCTGCCTAGCAAGGTTCCTACTTCCGGTCCCCAAACTGGCTCTTCCCAGGTGATGAGAGTGGAAAAGCCCGCTCCCTTCAGTTGAATGTTCATGCAGTGGTTGAAATGAGGGGTGTGTCACTGCTTCCTAAATTAGCAAGCATTACCAAAGCATGGATAACTCTTTTCTTAAATTTATAAATGTTTGTCAATATACAATATAGCTAGAGGAAATTGGACAAATCCTAAGGCATATCTGAATGAATTATCCCAAAGGAGCGCCTCCCTCCCAAGGCCACTACAGAGGTCAACAGCTATGTTTCCCATTTTGTTTGTTTATTTTTTAAATATTTATTTTTTATTTATTTGGCTACTCCAGGTCTTAGCTGTGGTCTCTTGCAGGGTCTTTCAGGTGTGGCATATTGGATCTAGTTCCCTGACCAAGAATCGAACCTGGGCTCCCTGCATCAGGAGCTTGGAGTTTTAACCACTGGGCAACCAGGGAAGCCCCTCAATGCTTTATTTATTTATCTGGATATACCAGGTCTTCACTAGGCCATGTGGGATCTTTAATTGTGGCCTGCAGAGTCTTTTAGTGGTGGAATGTGAGTTGTGGCATGTTCCTTGGCCAGGGACAGAACCTGCGTTCCCTGCATTGGGAGTTGGGACTTTTAGCCACCGGACCACCAGGGAAGTCCCTCCATGATTTATTTACTTATCTGTTCCCATCTTAGTATGTTTTAAAGGCAGGATTATTCCTAGACCTAAAGGAGAACCAGTGCACATTTGCCAGACCCGGTCCACGTCTTTGTTACGGCTGCTTCTCCGGCATGAGGCCAAGGTGCTAATCAGCGTGCTCTTCCTGTGGTCTCGAGGATCTCAGCCCCTTGCGTCCTGCAAGCTGCTGAGCCAAACCTAGCACCCTCAGCTGCACAGCACCAAGGTCTGCAGACCCTGCACCAGGCAGGTCCACAGGCAGGAAAGAAACATGGACTGCTGAAATACACCTCTCCCACCACAGAGAGAGCCTATATATGGTTATGGCTGTGGCTGTTGCTGTTTCTACCACGTGTTTGTGTTTTGGCCTCACTGAATGACTTGTGGGATCCTGACCAGGGATCAAATCGGCCCCAGCAGTGAAAGCTCCGAGCTCTGACTACTGGCCGGGCAGGGCATTCTCACAGCGTTTATACTGTTCTAAAGAGCAGCGACTAACTTGTAACACCTCTGACTTCTCAGTTTAACTGCCCATTCAGGTGGATGTCCCTAAAAGAGGAATGTGTGTGAGCTCAGTTGGGTCCGATTCCATGCGACTCCATGGACTGCAGCCCGCCAGGTTCCTCTGTCCATGGGATTCTCCAGGCAAGAAGACTGGAGTGGGTTGCCGTTGCCTCCTCCAGGGATCTTCCCGACCCAGGGATCAAATGCGTGTCCCCCGTGTCTCCTGCATCGGCAGGTGGATTCTTTACAAGTGAGCCACCTGGGAAGCCCCCCAAAAGGAATGGTTTCCAGCAAAGGCATATTCAAAACTCTACCTCATGCATGATTGAAAACAGCTGAGAGTGCTGCAATGCTCTTTCCCCATCTCAAAGATGGTTTCAGAAATCCCACTGTCCCCTGAGGGCTCTGAAGGAAGGAAGCGCTCTCCAACAGGGGACCAAGGACAGAGATCCTCACCAGGAGATGGGGGCAGTGGAAAAGCCCTTTCACTGGGACCCTGGAACCAGCTGCTATGCCCGCACACACACTCTCCCTTTCAAGATCAGCTCGGGGACTCCCCTGGTGATCCATTGGCTAAGATTGCAGGTTTCCAATGCTGGAGTTCTGGGTTCGATCTTCCGAAAACCCTGGGGTCAGGAAACTAGACCTCACAGGCCACAACTGAGAGTTCCCATGACACAACTGAGGACCCCACATGCCACAATGAAGATCAAAGATCCGCATGCTGCCACTAAGACCCAGTGCAGCCAAGGTCTGCAGACCCTGCACCAGGCAGGTCCACAGGCAGGAGAGAAACATGGACTGCTGAAATACACCTCTCCCACCACAGAGAGAGCCTATATATGGTTATGGCTGTGGCTGTTGCTGTTTCTACCACGTGTTTGTGTTTTGGCCTCACTGAATGACTTGTGGGATCCTGACCAGGGATCAAATCGGCCCCAGCAGTGAAAGCTCCGAGCTCTGACTACTGGCCGGGCAGGGCATTCTCACAGCGTTTATACTGTTCTAAAGAGCAGCGACTAACTTGTAACACCTCTGACTTCTCAGTTTAACTGCCCATTCAGGTGGATGTCCCTAAAAGAGGAATGTGTGTGAGCTCAGTTGGGTCCGATTCCATGCGACTCCATGGACTGCAGCCCGCCAGGTTCCTCTGTCCATGGGATTCTCCAGGCAAGAAGACTGGAGTGGGTTGCCGTTGCCTCCTCCAGGGGATCTTCCCGACTCAGGGATCAAATGCGTGTCCCCCGTGTCTCCTGCATCGGCAGGTGGATTCTTTACAAGTGAGCCACCTGGGAAGCCCCCCAAAAGGAATGGTTTCCAGCAAAGGCATATTCAAAACTCTACCTCATGCATGATTGAAAACAGCTGAGAGTGCTGAAATGCTCTTTCCCCATCTCAAAGATGGTTTCAGAAATCCCACTGTCCCCTGAGGGCTCTGAAGGAAGGAAGCGTCTCTCCAACAGGTGACCAAGGACAGAGATCTTCACCAGGAGATGGGGGCAGTGGAAAAGCCATTTCACTGGGACCCTGGAACCAGCTGCTATGCCCGCACACACACTCTCCCTTTCAAGATCAGCTCGGGGACTCCCCTGGTGATCCATTGGCTAAGATTGCAGGTTTCCAATGCTGGAGTTCTGGGTTTGATCCCTGATCAGGAAACTAGATCTCACATGCCACAACTGAGAGTTCCCATGACACAACTGAGGACCCCACATGCCACAATGAAGATCAAAGATCCCGCATGCTGCCACTAAGACCCAGTGCAGCCAAGGAAATAAATTAAATGTTTCAATTTATTTAAATTAATTAAGCAGTTCAGATTCCATCTCTGCTCAGCCTTTTGTGCCCAGTGACATCTGGGAGTTGTCATCTACTTTCTCACATGCCAAAGCATCACTTGCCCTGCACCTAATGGACACATAGGACTCAGACAAAATAATGCACACCAAAGACATCCTAAACATCAGCTTTGTGTCAGACATGGGTTAGGAGCTATACCTACAAAGAAAAATACGCCTGGGACAGCTAACTGACCAGCTCAAGGGAAACTATCATTAACAAATGCAGAGACCCAAAAAACTTTAAAATGCTCACTCACTCCCTTTTACATCTCACCTGAAATCCTAATCTTCTTTTTGCAACATTATAATTCTCTCCAGTGACAACTAATTGTGGCATCACAAACAAAGGACCGTAACTCTAGTTGAGGAATAAGCAGCAGAAGGATAGATCCTGTGTCCATGTCAGTGTTTTCTGGCGCATTTGTCTTCAAAGGCACAAAACAGACCATCCACCTTACCCTGTGTTCAATAGCAAGAATATCTAGCATCTCTTGAGAGTCTTGGTGAGAACTTCGCTGAGCACTCCTTCACATACGTGATCCTGGTAGAAAGATGCCTTTCTGCATCTTGAGGCGTGTGTCCTCTGCTGTCAGTGCACCTAATGAAATAAAAAAGTCTCTCTCGCCAGATGCCATAATTCCGGGATTTCATCTAATTCCCCTGCCTCTCACTGGCCTGTGTCCATTGCTGAACCAACTGCGGGGAACAGGCAGTAAAGCAGTGACGTCCCACACCTGAAGCCAGCTCTACCCAGGTGTCCACAAGGACGGTACGTGCAGGAAGGTGAGTTTCTCAAGAAAAATCAGGATGCTGTTAACCCTTCCTACCAGTGCAGTCTGCTAAGTCCCTCCAGTTGTGTCCGACTCTTCACAACTCCATGAGCTGCAACCGGCCAGGCTCCTCCGTCCATGAGATTCACTGGGCAAGAATACCGGAGTGGGCTGCCATGCCCTCCTCCAGGGGATCTTCCCAACCCAGGGATCGAACCCAAGTCTCTTATGTCTCCTGCATGCAGGGTCTTTACCACTATCGCCACCTGGGAAGCCCCACTTCTTTACCCGAGGGAGGTAGAATGGAAACAGGAGAGGTATTGAAGAGTGAAGCCCACAGCCTCGCCCAGTCTCCCACCAGGTACAACAGAGATGAAAACAAAGTCATCATATGATACAAACTAAGTAAAGAAGCCCCTAGATTCAGAGTCCTGTGTCCCATCTTCTGTGAAGTTTGGCTTTGCATCCACAATATAGAGCTGACCATTCGTCTAAAATAAATAAAGACAAGTTTGATGTAGTAGAACAGGGTTTTTCAACTTTTGCATGGCTGACATTTGGGGCTGGATAATTCTTTCTTGTGAGAGGTCTGCTCTGGGCCTTGTAGGATGGCGAGCAGCATCCTAGTCTCTATGCACTAGATCCTGCCCCAACCTGACTCCCATTGTGAAACTAAAAATGTCTCCAGACATTGCCAGCTGTTTCCAGGGGGGCCAAATCGAGCCCCCTAGTTAAAAACCACCGTGTTAGAAGGCATGAGAACAGAAATGCAGGGTTCTCAACACTCAACAGGAAGGACAAACCCCAGTCACCTGCTCCATCTGGCTACCTCGGCAGCCTTGGGGCCTGCCCAGGGGGAACCCTGGGTTTGGGAGGGTTGGGTTACTGGACCCGGGCTGCCAGAGACAGCGATCTTCCAGTCCTCTTTAAAACTGCTCAGGGCTGCGCTCCGAGGGGCCAGCGTCTCCCCTCTAGTTCAAGTATTATGTCATCACAAATCGTACCCCATCCTGAGTACTTACTGCATGCAAGGCCACCCTGGGTGTTTATACGTATTTTCTTACGTTATCACCACATCAACATTCTGGTACAGATGTTAGCTTCATTCCACAGAGGAGGAAACTGGAGTTCTGAGAAAACAGCCGCCCCAAATCACCCTTAGTCAATGCTGAAACTGGAGAAATTTTCAGTCCAGCGTCCCCACCTTTTCTAATGATGCTCTGTGGCCTCCTTGCATGCCCCCTAGTTACCAAAAGTGGGGTCCAGCTGCTCGCCACTCTTTAGCGGGAAGGAAAGTTTGCTTTATTTTGGATGAGTAGGAAACTGGAGTGGGCTGCCATGCCCTCCTCCAGGGGATCTTCCCAACCCAGGGATCGAACCCAAGTCTCTTATGTCTCCTGCATGCAGGGTCTTTACCACTATCGCCACCTGGGAAGCCCCACTTCTTTACCCGAGGGAGGTAGAATGGAAACAGGAGAGGTATTGAAGAGTGAAGCCCACAGCCTCGCCCAGTCTCCCACCAGGTACAACAGAGATGAAAACAAAGTCATCATATGATACAAACTAAGTAAAGAAGCCCCTAGATTCAGAGTCCTGTGTCCCATCTTCTGTGAAGTTTGGCTTTGCATCCACAATATAGAGCTGACCATTCGTCTAAAATAAATAAAGACAAGTTTGATGTAGTAGAACAGGGTTTTTCAACTTTTGCATGGCTGACATTTGGGGCTGGATAATTCTTTCTTGTGAGAGGTCTGCTCTGGGCCTTGTAGGATGGCGAGCAGCATCCTAGTCTCTATGCACTAGATCCTGCCCCAACCTGACTCCCATTGTGAAACTAAAAATGTCTCCAGACATTGCCAGCTGTTTCCAGGGGGGCCAAATCGAGCCCCCTAGTTAAAAACCACCGTGTTAGAAGGCATGAGAACAGAAATGCAGGGTTCTCAACACTCAACAGGAAGGACAAACCCCAGTCACCTGCTCCATCTGGCTACCTCGGCAGCCTTGGGGCCTGCCCAGGGGGAACCCTGGGTTTGGGAGGGTTGGGTTACTGGACCCGGGCTGCCAGAGACAGCGATCTTCCAGTCCTCTTTAAAACTGCTCAGGGCTGCGCTCCGAGGGGCCAGCGTCTCCCCTCTAGTTCAAGTATTATGTCATCACAAATCGTACCCCATCCTGAGTACTTACTGCATGCAAGGCCACCCTGGGTGTTTATACGTATTTTCTTACGTTATCACCACATCAACATTCTGGTACAGATGTTAGCTTCATTCCACAGAGGAGGAAACTGGAGTTCTGAGAAAACAGCCGCCCCCCAAATCACCCTTAGTCAATGCTGAAACTGGGATGCAAAACTCTCTTGCAGTCCAGCGTCCCCACCTTTTCTAATGATGCTCTGTGGCCTCCTTGCATGCCCCCTAGTTACCAAAAGTGGGGTCCAGCTGCTCGCCACTCTTTAGCGGGAAGGAAAGTTTGCTTTATTTTGGATGCTGGTAAGCAAAGGGTAGGGGGTGGACACCTCTCCAAAGGCCAGCTTCCCCCGTGACAATCAGTGGGCAAGAACTTCTCTAGATGGAGGAGGAGGGTGACGTGCAGAAATAGGACAGCCAGCTCTGACTGCCATCTTGAAATTAGTCATGCAGGGGTCTGATCAGAATCATCTTGGTTGTTTTAAATACAGTTCATCTTTAGTTCCCGGATCAGTTTGTGCTCCTTTCTTTGAGGCCAGTTCTCGAAATTGTGGCAGTTCGGGCCATAGCTGCAGTCTGGTCACCATGTAGTTAACTTCTTCCACCTGGTGGGAGCTGCAAGACAGCTCCCAGGACCGGGCTCAAAGAATATCTATAGTCTTTGAGAAAGAACTAAAGGTCTTTCACTGGGCTTCCTAACTAAACTATTATTCTTTGGTCCTCTGACTGTTTTTCTTGGTTTCTGCACTGTCTCACTTCTGATTAAACTTACTCTTTGGCTAAAGTTTTTCTAGAGAGAAAAAGCAGGCTGAGGACGTGGGGGCCAGGACCATCTGGTCTTGCTGTTTCATGCTCTGATGGCTTTCTGTACTCAAACTTCCGTGAGTCACCATTTCTACTGCAGGTTCTCTTTTCTTTGAGATATTATTTTCTTTTCTTCTTTTCCCTGTGGTCTTGGTTTCCAATGTGAGGGTTTGGTATTTTGTTGTTGTTGTTTTAATATTTATCTATTATTTTTGGCTGCATCAGGCCTTCGTTGAGGCCTTCGGGGGTTTTGTTGGGAATCACAGGCTTAGTTGCCCTGCAGCATGCAGGACCTTAGCTCCCAGATAGGGCTCCAACCCGTCACCTGTATTAGAAGGCAATTTCTCAACCACTGGGCCACCAGGAAATTCCAGCTTTGAGAGTTTAATTGCTTCCTCAGATACAAAGGGGCTCGGGGGAAACTCCGCGTCAACCTGTATCTCAGAAGGCAATTCTCAACCACTGCAGTCCAGCGTCCCCACCTTTTCTAATGATGCTCTGTGGCCTCCTTGCATGCCCCCTAGTTACCAAAAGTGGGGTCCAGCTGCTCGCCACTCTTTAGCGGGAAGGAAAGTTTGCTTTATTTTGGATGCTGGTAAGCAAAGGGTAGGGGGTGGACACCTCTCCAAAGGCCAGCTTCCCCCGTGACAATCAGTGGGCAAGAACTTCTCTAGATGGAGGAGGAGGGTGACGTGCAGAAATAGGACAGCCAGCTCTGACTGCCATCTTGAAATTAGTCATGCAGGGGTCTGATCAGAATCATCTTGGTTGTTTTAAATACAGTTCATCTTTAGTTCCCGGATCAGTTTGTGCTCCTTTCTTTGAGGCCAGTTCTCGAAATTGTGGCAGTTCGGGCCATAGCTGCAGTCTGGTCACCATGTAGTTAACTTCTTCCACCTGGTGGGAGCTGCAAGACAGCTCCCAGGACCGGGCTCAAAGAATATCTATAGTCTTTGAGAAAGAACTAAAGGTCTTTCACTGGGCTTCCTAACTAAACTATTATTCTTTGGTCCTCTGACTGTTTTTCTTGGTTTCTGCACTGTCTCACTTCTGATTAAACTTACTCTTTGGCTAAAGTTTTTCTAGAGAGAAAAAGCAGGCTGAGGACGTGGGGGCCAGGACCATCTGGTCTTGCTGTTTCATGCTCTGATGGCTTTCTGTACTCAAACTTCCGTGAGTCACCATTTCTACTGCAGGTTCTCTTTTCTTTGAGATATTATTTTCTTTTCTTCTTTTCCCTGTGGTCTTGGTTTCCAATGTGAGGGTTTGGTATTTTGTTGTTGTTGTTTTAATATTTATCTATTATTTTTGGCTGCATCAGGCCTTCGTTGAGGCCTTCGGGGGTTTTGTTGGGAATCACAGGCTTAGTTGCCCTGCAGCATGCAGGACCTTAGCTCCCAGATAGGGCTCCAACCCGCGTCACCTGTATTAGAAGGCAATTTCTCAACCACTGGGCCACCAGGGAAATTCCAGCTTTGAGAGTTTAATTGCTTCGTCTCTACAGATCGAATGGAACAAAGGAACAGAATCTCCTTGATATGTGGTCATTGTAGAGACTGGTCTCCTTATTTAAGTCTGTATGACTTTGAAGACCTCATAGGATGACCAAACAATCTATATCTGCAACTCAGAAGACCTGGGTCTTCCTTTGGGCCCTGCTTTATACTTGCTGTGTGACCTTGGGAAAATGTGCCAACATCTCTGAGCCTCAAACTGGGGAGCTAGATTTCCTCCCTTACAAGGACTCTTCTAGCAATTCGATAAAGGTACTCAATCTAAAATGAACTCCACAGCCACTCAAAAAATATTTAGAATAGACTTTGAATATGAATAAGTAGAGAGGGCTGCTTCCCAGGGAGGTGGCCAGCAAGAGCCCCGCCATGTGGCATAACAGCTCAAGACTGACTTCAGCTGTGTTCTATGAGGACGGAGAAGGGGACAGGCTTGTGTCACCTGAGTCTTGATAGAAAAGGTCGTTAAAAATGCATGCCACCTCGTAACTCAGTGATGGCTGAGTTCCGCGGCGATGGTAAGACAGGAGGTGGGGCCCCGAATGAGCCCAGCGGAGGACTAGGGCCCTGAGTGTGGCCACGGAGCAGAGGTGCGGGCTGCAAGCGTTAGAGAAGCGGTGTGAGTCCCCGGGGCCAACAGCAGCTGCTGAGCCCCTGCTCCGCGCCCGGCCTCCCGGGTCAGCAGGTGCATACCCTTGCAGCGAGCCAGGCCGGCAGGAAGGCCCAGAGTGACGCAGAGGGGAGGCAGAGAGCCAGGAATCTCCCCGGCTGTGACCCTTGCCACGGGCACCGTAGGATGCACCCTGGGTCCTCTCTTGTCTCCCTTCTGTGACCCAGCCGCCCGATGGGGACCTGCTCCGAGGCTGGGGAAGAGGAAGCTTTGCACCCCCGGCTGTTGGCAGACGGCCGGTTCTTGTGCACCGGGGCACGCGAGGCCTGTGAGGTCAACTGGGAGATGGGCTGGGCTCTCCCAGCACCAGAGCCCCCACAGGCCCAGCTTCCCGCCTTCTGTCTCCCAGACCGCTGGCTTCCCCGAAAACAGCAGCATCGTGGCCAAAACGAGCCTGAAGAGGGACGCTCCAGAGATGACAGAGTGGCCCAGAGCCCCCTACCAGGAGCCAAGAAAGAACCGTGGAGGCCGGGAGGGACTTTGGAATGAGTACCCACTCCCTTCCTCCCTGTCACCCTCTCATCCCCAAATTAGCTGCCATCAACCTGTACCTTCTGTTGAGCCCTCAGGGAGAGCTGCTAATGGACCCTCAGAGCTGAAGAATTAGAAACCCAGGAAGCGGGGGAGCCCACCTGAGCCTCATCATGATGGTGGTCTGAACGCTTGAAAGAAGACCTCCAGGGAGTGGCTAAGGAAAGGAGCCCCTCCTCCTGTGCTGGCACCAGGTGTCCTGTTGGAGGCAGGGACGGGGATGACCCAGGGATGCTGGGAAGCCACCTAGCGCCTCCCCCGGCTCCAGAGCCCTGGCTGCATCCAGAGGCCAAGGAGGTAAGAACAGGGCTCTGGTCTGGCCCTGGGCACAGCAGTGGAGACGAGGGGATGGTGAAGAGGAGGGAGAAGAGGGACGTGAGAGGGCTCCAGGCTGGGCAAGGGGACACATCCAGCCTGAAGCAGACAGAGGGCGTGGAGCTCAGGGGTCATCCACTGGGGTCATCAGAGAGCAGGAAGGAGGTGACCCTTGGAGGGTGGACGAATATGCAGAGCAGAAGTACACAGATTGAGAAGATGGGTAACAGAAAATATCGTTTTAGAATGACGTCCCTTGGGACTTCCCTGGTGGTCCAGTGGTTAAGACTGCACTGCAGGGAGCCTGGGCTGCATCCCTGGTCAGGGACTAAGATCCCACATGCTGCACAGGACTGCCAAAGAGAAGCAGAATAAAGCAAAATGTCCCTGTGACGAGGCTGTGTTTCCTGGATTGGGTCACTTTTGAGTTATGAGGAAGCGCAACGGCGATGATCACCACATATAAACTTCACAAACTTTTAAAGTCACGATTAAAAAAGCAAGCAGCAAGGAGTTCCCTGGTGGTCCAGTGGTTAGGGGAGAAGTCCACCTGCCAATGCAGGGGACCCAGGTTCAATCCCTGGTCCAGGAGGATCCCACATGCCATGGGGCAACTAACCCTGTGCGCCACGACGACTGAGCCCCCAAGCCCAGAGCCTGAGCTCCACAGCGAGAGAGGCCACTGCAGTGAGAAGGCTGCACAAGAGAGGAGCCCCTGCTCGCCCCGACTAGAGAAAGCCAGCACACAGCAGGAAAGAGCCAGTGCAGCCAAAACCAAATACATGAATAAACTTTTAAAAAGCAATCAGCAGGACCATCCCGGTGGTCCAATGGCTAAAACTCTGAGCTCCCAAGACAGGGGACCTAGGTTTGATCCCTGGTTAGGGAACTAGATTCCACAGAACGCAACTAAAGATCCCATATGCAGCAACTAAGACCTCCACACAGTTAAATTAAAAAAAAAGAAGAAAAATTTAAAGCAGTCAGCAGTCCTCCTCAGCACCTGCCAAGCTTTTACAGGCAGTCGTGCTGAAAAAGCTTCCTCAGCTACTCCAGGCCAAACGGACGTCTCCTCATCCACAGGACACACGCCCCCTCTGCCTCACCCAGAGAAGGTGGGGCCCTCAGCAGCTCAGTTGACCCTTGAACCCTACGTCTCTAGCACATGGATGACCCTCAGTAACGATTTGATGAGTGAATGAATGAATCATTTAATCCTCAATCCTTGTAGTGAACTGTAGACCCCCTCTTCGAAAAATCATTTCTAAATCCAAAACCCCTATCAGTGCTTAACACACCGTAGGTGCTAAATAAACATTTTCAAAGAAATGAAAATTTCTGATGTTTCCAGTGAAACTTTCCGGTGAAAGTTTCCAATGTCATCAGCAGGCAATGTTTGCTCCCTGGCTGCCCACTTACCCAACGCCCTCCACTCCGCCACCCCATCCCTCATGTGAAGTTTAGGTGAATTTCTAAGAGACAGGCAGTAGAGTCACTTGTAAAAACATGTGTGCAAGCCTTCTTTCCTTTTTTTCTTTCTTTTTTTTTTTTTAGCTAAAAATCAAGTCCAGCACATGCCTAAGCTCCTCCTTATGTTCAGTCACTTCAGTCCTGTCTGACTCTTTGTGACCCGTGGCCTGTAGCCTGCCGTGCTCCTCAGTCCGGGGGTTCTCCAGACAGGAGCTCTGGACTGGGATGGAAGGCAGTATGGAGATTCCTTTAAAAACTGGGAATAAAACCCCCAGGACCCAGCAATCCCACTACGAGGCATAAACCCTGAGGAAACCAAAATTGAAAAAGACACATGTACCCCATTTCTCATTGGAAAAATGAATGTGGAAGCAACCTAGACGTCTATCGACAGATGAATGGATAAAGAAGCTGCGGTACATATACACAATGGAATATTGCGCACCCATAAAAAGGAATGCATTTGAGTCAGTTCTAATGAGGTGGATGAACCTAGGGCCTATTATACAGTGAAGTTAAGTCAGAAAGAGAAAGATAAATATTGTATGTATACTGTTAGCATACAGATATATACGGAATCTAGAAGGATGGTAGTGATAAACGTATATGTAGGGGAGCAATGGAGAAACAGCCCTAGAGAACAGGCTTATGGACACGGAGGGAGGGGAGGGATGGAGATGCACAGAAAGAGTCACATGGACACTTACATTGCCATGTGTAAAATAGATACCCAGTGGGAACCTGCTGTGAGACTAAGGGAACTCAGCCAGAGGCCCTGTGATGATCTAGAGGGGTGGGGTGGGAGGGAGACGGGAGGGAGTTTAAGAGGAAGAGATATACGTGCACCTACAGCTGACCCAGGCTCACGTTCAGCAGTAAACAACAAAACTCTGCAAAACCATTATCCTTTAATTTAAAAAAATAAGAAAGAAAAAGAATAATAGCACTGGCATGGGCTGCCATGCCCTTCTCCAGGGGATCTTTCCAACCCAGGGATCGAACCCATGTCTCCTGCAGCACCTACACTACAGGCAGATTCTTTACAGCTAAGCCACAGGTGAAACCCCTAGAAAAGCAAACCCAGGACATACTAAGGACATAGAGGAGGAGAACATGTCTACCTGTTTTAGTTCATGTGAAAAGCTGGTTTTATAAGAAACTTTGCCCAGTTATCAGATTATAAACGAGAGTTTCCAGACCCCACAGGCTCTCGTCAGTGATGCTAAGTCTCCAGTACCAGTCCCCTTGGGAGCAGGCTGGCAAGAGGGCACCTTAACCACCAAATCTGCATAATAGACATAATGACTGCCATCCGGGGGAGTGACAGAAACACTGTCATTAACAATGCTCGTAATCTTCCTTTTGTGTGTTGGCCTATGGAATGAAAACCCCAGGAACCCCGAGGCATAAACCCTGAGGAAACCAAAATTGAAAAAGACACATGTACCCCATTTCTCATTGGAAAAATGAATGTGGAAGCAACCTAGACGTCTATCGACAGATGAATGGATAAAGAAGCTGCGGTACATATACACAATGGAATATTGCGCACCCATAAAAAGGAATGCATTTGAGTCAGTTCTAATGAGGTGGATGAACCTAGGGCCTATTATACAGTGAAGTTAAGTCAGAAAGAGAAAGATAAATATTGTATGTATACTGTTAGCATACAGATATATACGGAATCTAGAAGGATGGTAGTGATAAACGTATATGTAGGGGAGCAATGGAGAAACAGCCCTAGAGAACAGGCTTATGGACACGGAGGGAGGGGGGAGGGAGGGAGATGCACAGAAAGAGTCACATGGACACTTACATTGCCATGTGTAAAATAGATACCCAGTGGGAACCTGCTGTGAGACTAAGGGAACTCAGCCAGAGGCCCTGTGATGATCTAGAGGGGTGGGGTGGGAGGGAGACGGGAGGGAGTTTAAGAGGAAGAGATATACGTGCACCTACAGCTGACCCAGGCTCACGTTCAGCAGTAAACAACAAAACTCTGCAAAACCATTATCCTTTAATTTAAAAAAATAAGAAAGAAAAAGAATAATAGCACTGGCATGGGCTGCCATGCCCTTCTCCAGGGGATCTTTCCAACCCAGGGATCGAACCCATGTCTCCTGCAGCACCTACACTACAGGCAGATTCTTTACAGCTAAGCCACAGGTGAAACCCCTAGAAAAGCAAACCCAGGACATACTAAGGACATAGAGGAGGAGAACATGTCTACCTGTTTTAGTTCATGTGAAAAGCTGGTTTTATAAGAAACTTTGCCCAGTTATCAGATTATAAACGAGAGTTTCCAGACCCCACAGGCTCTCGTCAGTGATGCTAAGTCTCCAGTACCAGTCCCCTTGGGAGCAGGCTGGCAAGAGGGCACCTTAACCACCAAATCTGCATAATAGACATAATGACTGCCATCCGGGGGAGTGACAGAAACACTGTCATTAACAATGCTGCGTAATCTTCCTTTTGTGTGTTGGCCTATGGTAAATGAAGACCCTTTCCCTCGCCTCTGAAAGGATTCGACTGTCACGTGCTCCTTTCTCTCCCCACGCCCCGGGCTCCCCGACCCCCGAGTATTCAGTTCTCCCTTCTAGTCCCATCCCTGTATCTACTGACACCTCCCCCTGGTTGCCTCTGGGATCTAACCGGAAGCCTCCCCTCTGCCTTTCATTTAGGCTTGTGACATCTTCTCTGCTGAGGTTGCTCACCTTTATTTCGAAGACTGGGAGCCATTACCCGCCACCGAAGAGGGGGCCCAACCCTCTGGTCTTGACTTCCAACAGAAAACCGGTTTGGTACACAGAATGCCTGGCTGTGTTTTCTGGGAGCAGCGGAGACTGAAGTCTAAGTGGTCATGTTTGAAGCCACTTCAGGGGAGGCCAAGCACAGGGCAAAGGCATTTGGCTGCAAGTTATGGCAGTTCGGAAAAGTTGGGAGCTCCCGGCAGCAAGAAGCAAGCCTAAGTGTTAATAAAGAAACTAAAAGCAACTATCAAATTCCCTTTTGTATTAGTTTCCTAGGTTGCCACAAACTGGATGACAACAGAAATGTATTCTCTGCTGGTTCTGGAAGCTAGAAGTCCAGAATCAACATACTCTCCCCAGAGATTTTGTGGTTCATCACTAAGTCATGTCCAACTCTTTGCAACCCCATGGATGGCAGTGCACCAGGCTTCCCTGTCCTTCAGCACCTCCCAGAGCCTGCTCAAACTCATGTTCATTGAGTCAGTGATATCATCCAACCAACTCATCTTCTGTCATCCCCTTCTCCTACCTTCGGTCTTTCCCAGCAGCAGGGTCTTTTCCAGTGAGTCGGCTCTTCGCATCAGGCGGCCAGAGTATTGGAGGAAGATATTTCCCTGCCTCCTCTGAGGTTCTGGTGATGCCAGCTATCCTGTGTGCAGTCTCATAGAGGCATCACTCCAGTCTCTGCCTTCACCTCAGCGTGGCCTTCTTCTCCGTGTGTCCCTGTGCCTTCTCTCCTCTCCTTTAGGGTCACTCTTCTCTGGGTTTAGGATCCCCTCTAACCCAGTATGCTCTCATCTTGACTAACTACATCTGCAAACTCCATTTCCAAATCTGAGATTCCAAGGGGACACAAATTTGGGGAGGACACTGTTCAACCCAGTACACGACTTTAAAGACATAGGAGGATAGATTTTTTTCAATTTATTTATTTTTTTGCTGCTCTGGGTCTCTGTTGCTACACATGGGGTTTTCTCTAGTTGCAGTGAGTGGAGGCTACTCTTCCCTGAGGTGGGAGGGCTTCTCAATACCCTGGTCTCTCTTGCTGCGGAGCATGGGTTCTAGAGCTCAGTAGTTATGGCGCACCAGCTTAGTTGCCCCATGGCATAACAGATCTTCCCATACCAGGGATCAAACCCATGTCCCCTGCACTGGCCGTCAGATTCCTAACTTCTGAACCGTTAGGGAAGTTCAGAAGATAGATTTTTAAAAAGCATGTGTGGATTTCTTCATATTCTCTTTGTATATCTTTCAAATATTTTGTAGGAGAGAAGGGAAGCAATAAAAGAAATACACTATTTTAATTTAGAGAGTTTTCTAATTCCAAAAAGATCCCTCAAAATAATATTTCATAGGGTTTCCCTGGTGGTCCAGTGGGTAAAGACACCACCTTGCAGTGCAAGGGGCGCCGGTTCGATCCCTGGCCTGGGAAGACCCCACATGCCGCAGAGCGGCTGGACTGATGTGTCCAATTACCGAGCTGGAGCTCTGGAGCGCATGTGCCCACAGCCGGTGCTCTGTGACAAGAGAGGCCACTGCGATGGGAGGCCCAAATGGGCCAAAGAATAAAGATGGATGAAAATAAATAGATAACAAGTCAATAAAAAGAGGCCAAAATTAAAAATATATATATATCACCACAAACTTCCTTACTGTTTATTTTTCAGCTTAATATGCACAGTTCCTCTTTAGAAAAGAGCCCTTTCCTCTGTGCCTTGCCTCCCCCACCTCCCAAGTTCAGGAGCTGCTCTAGGGTGCCTCCTTATCCAAGAAGAGAGGTGTGTACTGAAGAACAGAAAAAAATATCAACGTTAAGTGCGGAAGAAGACACCTGTGGGCTTTCAAAAAAGGCTTCCCCCCTTTTAGGACTCTCTTTTCCTAACCCAGTATGCTCTCATCTTGACTAACTACATCTGCAAACTCCATTTCCAAATCTGAGATTCCAAGGGGACACAAATTTGGGGAGGACACTGTTCAACCCAGTACACGACTTTAAAGACATAGGAGGATAGATTTTTTTCAATTTATTTATTTTTTTGCTGCTCTGGGTCTCTGTTGCTACACATGGGGTTTTCTCTAGTTGCAGTGAGTGGAGGCTACTCTTCCCTGAGGTGGGAGGGCTTCTCAATACCCTGGTCTCTCTTGCTGCGGAGCATGGGTTCTAGAGCTCAGTAGTTATGGCGCACCAGCTTAGTTGCCCCATGGCATAACAGATCTTCCCATACCAGGGATCAAACCCATGTCCCCTGCACTGGCCGTCAGATTCCTAACTTCTGAACCGTTAGGGAAGTTCAGAAGATAGATTTTTAAAAAGCATGTGTGGATTTCTTCATATTCTCTTTGTATATCTTTCAAATATTTTGTAGGAGAGAAGGGAAGCAATAAAAGAAATACACTATTTTAATTTAGAGAGTTTTCTAATTCCAAAAAGATCCCTCAAAATAATATTTCATAGGGTTTCCCTGGTGGTCCAGTGGGTAAAGACACCACCTTGCAGTGCAAGGGGCGCCGGTTCGATCCCTGGCCTGGGAAGACCCCACATGCCGCAGAGCGGCTGGACTGATGTGTCCAATTACCGAGCTGGAGCTCTGGAGCGCATGTGCCCACAGCCGGTGCTCTGTGACAAGAGAGGCCACTGCGATGGGAGGCCCAAATGGGCCAAAGAATAAAGATGGATGAAAATAAATAGATAACAAGTCAATAAAAAGAGGCCAAAATTAAAAATATATATATATCACCACAAACTTCCTTACTGTTTATTTTTCAGCTTAATATGCACAGTTCCTCTTTAGAAAAGAGCCCTTTCCTCTGTGCCTTGCCTCCCCCACCTCCCAAGTTCAGGAGCTGCTCTAGGGTGCCTCCTTATCCAAGAAGAGAGGTGTGTACTGAAGAACAGAAAAAAATATCAACGTTAAGTGCGGAAGAAGACACCTGTGGGCTTTCAAAGGCTCATTTTAGAGTGAATTAAAACTCATCGGTGGGCCTTCCCTGGTGGCCCACTGGCTAAGTCTCTGCATTTGCATTGCTGGGACACGGGTTCAATCAGGCCACTTGCATGCCATGTGGCACACCAAGCACTACAACCAGTTTGTATAAGCTGCATGTAAGCTTTTCTTAAATTTTCCCATAAAATCCAGGCATTCTAACTCTGGTTGCCTTCCCACTACCTAACTGTCTGCTTCCTATGTCCACACAGTTACAGCGGAAGGAGCAACCCCAACTACCAAGCTACTTCAAGTCCAGAAATCTGATTTTTAAAAACAAAAATATAAGAATAACCTACAGCAATGCTTTTAAAGCACTAGTTCTCAACCAGGAGTGAGTTTACATCCCAGGAGACATGTGGCAATAATCCGGAGACATCTTTGGTTGTCATGCCTGGAGGGGTTCTGCTGGCGTCTAGAGCCAAGAGATATTGCTAAACATCCTGCAGTGCACAAGGGAGCCTTTCACCACACACAGAAATGATTCATCAATACTGCCAAGACGGAGGAGTCTTGGGGCAGCACCAAGAAAAGGTTTCTAAAACCACATGTTCATCGTGTTTCACTCCTGCTTAAATGGCTGCACATTAGCTTTGAAAATTCAAGCTCCTTCACCTTTAAAACCTTGTAGAACTTTCCCCAGGTGCCCTTTCCAGTCTTTTCCCACTACTTCCAGTATGAACCCTTCTTATCTACTGCCCTGCACTAACATTGCTCAAGCCCTTCACAGCTCACCCTACTTTGAAAGTGTATCCTCTTCTCTCAGACTTAAATCTCATCTGTCCTACAGGGACCAGCTCAAGCTCCCAGCCTTCCAGAAACTCTCTGTTTCAGCCCCTCGCTCTCTCTCTCTCTCCTCTTCCGCTGCTCTCCCCTCACTCAGTCCACTCCGGCCACACTGGCAGTCTCGCTGGTTTATTCATACCCCAAGCTCTTTTCCCTTCTCTCTGCCTTGTATGACTGGCGTCTTATTCTTTAGGTTTCTGTTTCAAGCCCTCAGCTCTCTCCTGCCAGTGAAAAAATTAAGAAGCAAAAACACCTGTGGGCTTTCAAAGGCTCATTTTAGAGTGAATTAAAACTCATCGGTGGGCCTTCCCTGGTGGCCCACTGGCTAAGTCTCTGCATTTGCATTGCTGGGACACGGGTTCAATCAGGCCACTTGCATGCCATGTGGCACACCAAGCACTACAACCAGTTTGTATAAGCTGCATGTAAGCTTTTCTTAAATTTTCCCATAAAATCCAGGCATTCTAACTCTGGTTGCCTTCCCACTACCTAACTGTCTGCTTCCTATGTCCACACAGTTACAGCGGAAGGAGCAACCCCAACTACCAAGCTACTTCAAGTCCAGAAATCTGATTTTTAAAAACAAAAATATAAGAATAACCTACAGCAATGCTTTTAAAGCACTAGTTCTCAACCAGGAGTGAGTTTACATCCCAGGAGACATGTGGCAATAATCCGGAGACATCTTTGGTTGTCATGCCTGGAGGGGTTCTGCTGGCGTCTAGAGCCAAGAGATATTGCTAAACATCCTGCAGTGCACAAGGGAGCCTTTCACCACACACAGAAATGATTCATCAATACTGCCAAGACGGAGGAGTCTTGGGGCAGCACCAAGAAAAGGTTTCTAAAACCACATGTTCATCGTGTTTCACTCCTGCTTAAATGGCTGCACATTAGCTTTGAAAATTCAAGCTCCTTCACCTTTAAAACCTTGTAGAACTTTCCCCAGGTGCCCTTTCCAGTCTTTTCCCACTACTTCCAGTATGAACCCTTCTTATCTACTGCCCTGCACTAACATTGCTCAAGCCCTTCACAGCTCACCCTACTTTGAAAGTGTATCCTCTTCTCTCAGACTTAAATCTCATCTGTCCTACAGGGACCAGCTCAAGCTCCCAGCCTTCCAGAAACTCTCTGTTTCAGCCCCTCGCTCTCTCTCTCTCTCCTCTTCCGCTGCTCTCCCCTCACTCAGTCCACTCCGGCCACACTGGCAGTCTCGCTGGTTTATTCATACCCCAAGCTCTTTTCCCTTCTCTCTGCCTTGTATGACTGGCGTCTTATTCTTTAGGTTTTAGCTTAAATGTCATCACCTCAGAATGGCCTTCTCTGAGCCTCTCATTCACTGCCTGCTTTCTCTGTCATCATTCTGTTTGGTTCTTTGATGATATTGATCACCACGTAGCATCCTGTGTATTCACTGACCTGTTTACTTCTTTCTTGATTATTATTATTATTGTTGTTTTGCCGACATCACATGGCAGGATCTTAGTTCCCTGACCAGGGATTGAACCCACAGCCCCTGCAGTGGAAGCACAGAGTCTTAACCAACCACTAGACCACCGGAAAAGTGCCTGTAGTCTTTTTTTTTGTTTGAACACTAGGATGTGCACTTCGAGGTCAGGACCCTTGACTAGCTTTTCAGATCCCTTTAACAATGAGTCTGATTCATAATAGTAAGCATCTGTCGAATGAATGGGTGAACTCACAGGCAGCGGCGCTTTGTTCGTGAACTTTCAACAGACATCTCTCTTGTTCTCAAGAGTGGTTCAGTGGCTAACACTGTGCATTCCCCACTCAGGGGCTCTGGGTTCAATCCCTGGTCAGGGAACTAGATCCTGAACGTCACAACTAAGACCCCGCACAGCCAAATAAATATCAAAAAAAAGTAAAATGCAGAACGGCCCCAGCCACATAGTCCAGCATGATGCTTTGGGAAGTTCCCAGCAATTGTGCACCAGATGAATACATGCCCACCACAACTTTCCTATAGAGCTTACATTTCAGTATTTCGAGATCCAGTCTCCACAGTGGACCTGTTTTATTGTTAACGCTAAGTGGCTGATGAGAGAGGCAAAGAGCAATGTTCTGACTGATGTGGTAAATGACCTGGTAGCCACGACATTCTCATGAAGATTTCAAAATTGCTCCAGTTCTGTTTCATGGCACTGATCTGCCTTGTTTATTATCACTGGGCTCGATATGCTTTCTAGGAATAAATTTTCATTGCCTGTTTATCAAAATCCAATCCGTTCCTTGCTCTGCAAAGACTTGGCAGAGAACCTCTTAAAGTCTCATTTGATTTCCCTCCCCTGGAGCCGCTGCAAGGGAGAGCCGACCCTGTACTTACAAGGCACTCTGCCCCGTTTCCTCCGGTCACCCACAGCAGAGACGCAAACTCCCTGCCCATGCTCCTTTCTTGTGCTGTTGTAGAATGTCTCGTTGGGATGGGGCCATCCTGGTGAAAGACTGCATCTCCCAGACTCCTTTGCTCTGAGGTATGGCCAGGAGACAGAGTCCTGGCCAATGGGATGTGAAAGGAAGGTATGTACGTGCTTGAAACGTGAGTGCCTTCCCCTTCTCTCTTTTTTCTGGCTTAAAAATGAGTGAGTTAATGTCCATCATTCAGACGAGGACAGTATTCCAAAGATGGAGGAACAGCAGAGCGGAAGGCAATGGGATCAAGGACTCCAGCACTGCATTTCAATCCATTCACACTTTAGGCTCATACGAGAGCTTCTGTGTGAGAGAATATTTTCTGTCTTGGGTGAGACTGTCAGGTCATCTTTTAGAGCAAGACCCCAAATAACAGTCAATTAAATGTTCCTTAACCGTCCTCCAAAAATAAACGAGCAGTAACATTTCTCTTGTTCTCAAGAGTGGTTCAGTGGCTAACACTGTGCATTCCCCACTCAGGGGCTCTGGGTTCAATCCCTGGTCAGGGAACTAGATCCTGAACGTCACAACTAAGACCCCGCACAGCCAAATAAATATCAAAAAAAAGTAAAATGCAGAACGGCCCCAGCCACATAGTCCAGCATGATGCTTTGGGAAGTTCCCAGCAATTGTGCACCAGATGAATACATGCCCACCACAACTTTCCTATAGAGCTTACATTTCAGTATTTCGAGATCCAGTCTCCACAGTGGACCTGTTTTATTGTTAACGCTAAGTGGCTGATGAGAGAGGCAAAGAGCAATGTTCTGACTGATGTGGTAAATGACCTGGTAGCCACGACATTCTCATGAAGATTTCAAAATTGCTCCAGTTCTGTTTCATGGCACTGATCTGCCTTGTTTATTATCACTGGGCTCGATATGCTTTCTAGGAATAAATTTTCATTGCCTGTTTATCAAAATCCAATCCGTTCCTTGCTCTGCAAAGACTTGGCAGAGAACCTCTTAAAGTCTCATTTGATTTCCCTCCCCTGGAGCCGCTGCAAGGGAGAGCCGACCCTGTACTTACAAGGCACTCTGCCCCGTTTCCTCCGGTCACCCACAGCAGAGACGCAAACTCCCTGCCCATGCTCCTTTCTTGTGCTGTTGTAGAATGTCTCGTTGGGATGGGGCCATCCTGGTGAAAGACTGCATCTCCCAGACTCCTTTGCTCTGAGGTATGGCCAGGAGACAGAGTCCTGGCCAATGGGATGTGAAAGGAAGGTATGTACGTGCTTGAAACGTGAGTGCCTTCCCCTTCTCTCTTTTTTCTGGCTTAAAAATGAGTGAGTTAATGTCCATCATTCAGACGAGGACAGTATTCCAAAGATGGAGGAACAGCAGAGCGGAAGGCAATGGGATCAAGGACTCCAGCACTGCATTTCAATCCATTCACACTTTAGGCTCATACGAGAGCTTCTGTGTGAGAGAATATTTTCTGTCTTGGGTGAGACTGTCAGGTCATCTTTTAGAGCAAGACCCCAAATAACAGTCAATTAAATGTCCTTACCGTCTCCACTAAACATGTCAGCAGTAACATCCCCATTTTGCCAAAGGTAAAGAGGGGGTATACCTACATCATTCATTAAAACTGGCAGAAACGCTACCGTGGAGCCAGTACCTCCTGGGACACCCTTTTCTCTGCCTCCTCTGCTACCCAAGGTTCTCTCTGCTCTCTATTCTTGACCTTTTCTTAGCTCCTTCCAACCCTGATCTTGCCCACGGGCACCCATCAGGTGGTCCAACATGATCTGAGTAAAGGATATTTTGAGAAGGCTTACCTCCAGGCAGCAGTGCTTTTACCTTCCCAGGGGACCTCACGTCCTTCCTTTGGCTTCCCTTTCCTGGGGATCTCACTTACTGCACTGAGACAGAGCACCATTCCTTTGGACTTAAGGATGCTTCCAGAGCATGTGATCTGAGCCCATTCCTGTGGACGACTCTCAGGTGATCAGAGACGACTGGAACACGAATCCTCTCTGCCAATATCAAAGGGCTTTATCAGATGGTCTCCACTGACCTTCCCCCTTTCACCATGTGTTGAAAATAGAGTGTCCCCACGTGTTTCCAATGGAAAGAGCCAAAGAGAAGGTGAGCGAGTCAGCTTGTTCAGACAACACATGTGTGTGGAGGACCTGCTCAGGGACCCTCCTAGATGCTGAGGATGCTTCAGAGAGCAAGACAGACACGTTCCCTGCCTCCCACAAGTCAGGGAGAGCGATGAGGAAGAAAAACAGGAGGAACCAGGAAGGAGAGAGAGAGGACAGGAGGCCTAGAAGAGGGAGAAGAAAAAGTAGGTTCAGATGAGGATGAAAATGCAGTGAAGAAAATACAATGGGGAGTGGATCCGGCTGGCCTCTTCCTGAGGAGACTGCGCTGAGGCTTGAATGACTCCAAGCCAGTGGCAGGGGTAAGGATCTGGGAAATCATTCTGGAAGAAGGGACAGCAGATGCTCCTGCTGGGGGTGGGAACACGCTGGGTGTTTTGAGGGCTTCTGTGTGAGAGAATATTTTCTGTCTTGGGTGAGACTGTCAGGTCATCTTTTAGAGCAAGACCCCAAATAACAGTCAATTAAATGTCCTTACCGTCTCCACTAAACATGTCAGCAGTAACATCCCCATTTTGCCAAAGGTAAAGAGGGGGTATACCTACATCATTCATTAAAACTGGCAGAAACGCTACCGTGGAGCCAGTACCTCCTGGGACACCCTTTTCTCTGCCTCCTCTGCTACCCAAGGTTCTCTCTGCTCTCTATTCTTGACCTTTTCTTAGCTCCTTCCAACCCTGATCTTGCCCACGGGCACCCATCAGGTGGTCCAACATGATCTGAGTAAAGGATATTTTGAGAAGGCTTACCTCCAGGCAGCAGTGCTTTTACCTTCCCAGGGGACCTCACGTCCTTCCTTTGGCTTCCCTTTCCTGGGGATCTCACTTACTGCACTGAGACAGAGCACCATTCCTTTGGACTTAAGGATGCTTCCAGAGCATGTGATCTGAGCCCATTCCTGTGGACGACTCTCAGGTGATCAGAGACGACTGGAACACGAATCCTCTCTGCCAATATCAAAGGGCTTTATCAGATGGTCTCCACTGACCTTCCCCCTTTCACCATGTGTTGAAAATAGAGTGTCCCCACGTGTTTCCAATGGAAAGAGCCAAAGAGAAGGTGAGCGAGTCAGCTTGTTCAGACAACACATGTGTGTGGAGGACCTGCTCAGGGACCCTCCTAGATGCTGAGGATGCTTCAGAGAGCAAGACAGACACGTTCCCTGCCTCCCACAAGTCAGGGAGAGCGATGAGGAAGAAAAACAGGAGGAACCAGGAAGGAGAGAGAGAGGACAGGAGGCCTAGAAGAGGGAGAAGAAAAAGTAGGTTCAGATGAGGATGAAAATGCAGTGAAGAAAATACAATGGGGAGTGGATCCGGCTGGCCTCTTCCTGAGGAGACTGCGCTGAGGCTTGAATGACTCCAAGCCAGTGGCAGGGGTAAGGATCTGGGAAATCATTCTGGAAGAAGGGACAGCAGATGCTCCTGCTGGGGGTGGGAACACGCTGGGTGTTTTGAGGGGCAGATGGAAGACCCTTGCTAGCTCCAGGGATGTGAATGAGGAGGAGGCACAAGATGGGGTCCACTTAGGCTCCTTTTCGCTCTCAAAAGTCTACACATGGAGTTAGAAAGATGGGCCCGAAGATCAGGAAAAGAGGAAATGGGAGGTCCACCCTTAACCAATGCCCTTCCCAAGGAGAGAGGAGCTTAAGAAATCTGTGAAAATCTATTTCAGTTGAATCCAGTCCCTCATGATCTCGAAGTCCTTCAGAAAGGGCTCTGCCTGTGTTTACACCTGGACGTGAGGTAGCTATGGTGATGACGAGAGGCGCTGACAATTGAAGGCTTTGCTAAACTTTGGCGTTAAATGTATTCACTTTCAACTTCTCCAAAATATGTACCTCCTAGCACAAACAGAAAGTAAAACTTCCTCTTCTAAGATTAAATACGTAATGGAATAACTCATCATGAAAGCAAGATCCAAAGCCTTAGAAAAAGAAGATTCTTACCTCAAAGTCTAGTTTTTCTTTATTTACTTACGATACACTGTGAATCGGATGCCCCACCCCCCATCTTGAGCGACTCGAAACAAAGGCTCTGAGCAGGTCTCTGGGGTGGATGAGACGGACTCACGTGGCTTACTTTATGCCTTTGGGCCTCACTTTTACCTTTGAAATGAACATAAATACCTCAAGATTAACATGAGCAATTGATAAGTAGAATCTGTCATTTCTTACTTTTGCACATCATGATGACTTTTGCCTCTCTCTGTGGCATACCTCCCATAATTTCCCAGAAATGACTGTTCACAGAGCTATGGTCAGTTACTCATTCATTGGACAATCCATGGCCATCCTATGATGGACAGGATGACCATGGCCCCTGCCTTCAAGAAGCTAAGTCAGTGGGGAATACGAATACTGAGCAGGTCATTTCTGGAGGGAGTGCTACACAGGAGAAATGCAGGTCTCTTATGGAAACAGCCATCTTCAATGTCTGGGCTCCCAGGTGGCTCAGCTGAAAAGAACCCGCCTGCAGTGTGGAAGACGTGGATATGATCCCTGGGTCGGAAAGATCCCCCGAAGGAGGGCATGGCAGCCCCCTCCAGTCTTCTTGCCTGGAGAATCCCACGGACAGAGGAGCCTGGCGGGCTGCAGTCCATGGCGTCACAAAAAGTCAGACACAACCACACACACACAGCCCACCATAGCTACATTCATCTACATGCCCAGGCCTAAGGCTTGGAGAACTCAGCCCTCCTTGCAGGTCTCACCCACCTAGAGAAATTTTTTCTAGCCTTTGAAAATTGTTTTGCTTTGGGACACACTGAAGAACCAGATGGTCTTCCTTCCTGCCACCCGCCTGGGATACACTCGCTCCCCAAGAGTGGCCCTGCCCCATCTTTCTCCAAATGTACTTTTGAACAGTGGAACAGAAAGGGATGTGGAGTTGTGGAAAGATCCAGCCTTTGGCCTGAAATGATCTGGGCTCACATCCCAGCTTCGCCTCTGAGAAGTGCCCCCCACACTCTGAGGATAATCACTCCTACCCACCCCACCCCCCAGGGATTATTGTGAGGATCCATGTGATCATTTACATGAAAATGCTTTGCAAGCTACGGAGCATTATTCTTGTGACAGCTGCTATTTCACAAGTCTTAGCATATTCTGGACTTCGGAGGTTCCTGACACTAATATACAGATTCCTGCTAGTCTTTTGTGACACCCTTCATTACGTGCCCCTCCTTCCATCTTTTGTTTGTGTTCATTTGAAATCAGAGCTCCAACAGCCTTCCCTCACGACCACGTTGGTTCTCTCAGCTGCCTCTTCCTTTACCTGCTCGTGATGTTTTTGGTATTGGCACAGATAGGCCATTGTATAAAGCTTCGTAACCTTCCAGGGTCTTTTCAGAATCCTCCTCAAATCCAAAATTGCCAGCATCCCGCTATTCTATTTATGAATTTGGAACATCAGAAAAATCCTTTCAGTCCAGATCAAAATAATCTTTCTCAGCCTGGTGTCCAGTCAGGACCAAGGTAGCCCCAGCTTTTTCAGGACGTCTCTCCCCATGGGTGGTGGCCCTGGAGGAACTTGATGGAAGCCATGGGGGTCAAAATCTTCCCCGATGACTTGGTGTAAAGAATCTACCTGCAGGGCTTCCCTGGTGCTCCAGTGGGTAAGGACACCACCTTGCAGCACGAGAGGTGCTGGTTGGTTCCCTGGCCTGGGAAGATCCCACATGCCGCGGAGTGGCTGGACCCGTGTGTCCAATTACCAGCCGGCGCTCTGGAGCGCGTGCGCCCAGAGCTGGTGCTCTGCAACAAGAGAGGATAGGAGGCCCACACAAGCCAAAGAACAAAGATGGATGAAAATAAATAAATGAAAGACCAATAAAAGTGGCCAAAAAAAAAAGAAAAAAAGAATCTGCCTGCAGTGCAGAAAATACAGGTTTGGTTTCTGGGTCGGGAAGGTCCCCTGGAGGAGGGAAAGGCAAGCCACTCCAGTGTTCTTGCCTGGAAAATCCCAAGGACAGAGAAGCATGGTAGGCGACAGTCCATAGGGCTGCAGGAAGTTGGACACAACAGAGCATGCACACACACACACCTAGAAGTTAAAAAGTTGTTCAGAGAACCTAGCAGCTGTTCATCCAGAGACTCCTCCTATCACCTCAGTTTTCTTAGGGCTCCTAGACTCACCCTGCAGCTGGCCTCATCAAGCCAAGAAGCAGAGTGTCTGTTCGATGGCCCACCAGCACGGCACCGCATTTCAGCCTCCCAGGCAGTTGGCAGGATTGGAGCAAACTGGCCTGGGAGGAAACCATTTCTACCAGGACCTGCCAGAGGCAGTTCAAGCCTGCACTCCCCTTCCGCATCCAGACAAGCCATCGCCCCTCCCCGTGGCAGTCTGCCAAGTAACCTCACTGCCCTCTCTGTTCCTAACCATCACCAGGAGTTTTGCATCCAGGCACCTGGAGTCAGAGCAAGAGAGTCCTAATCCTCCACGCGGAAAGTCCCAGTAGTTGCCGGGTGACCACACAGGCGAGGATTGGGGAGAATCCCTAAGGTGCGTGAGTAAGGAAACTGGGGATTACTCCGGCGTCTAAGCACAAACGCAGGAAAACTCAAGTAACACAGAAAGGAAATTAACATCACGTTTTGCCCCCTTCAGTGAAAAGGGTCGCTAGGCCAAATGCAGTTTCTTTATGGAAAGTATCTCACTTCCAGTGACATTAACAGGCAAGCAAGTGGGTGGGAAGAATGCAAGACCCGAGGTGTTGCCATGAGAGATGGGGGCAGCCGGCTGCTGTTGGCAAGATTGCTGCTATGGAAGCAGCTCTTCCCCAGCGATGGGCACCTCGGCCGGGGTCCTCAGCCCAAAGTCCATAGCTTGCTTCCCTGGAGGAAGCAGTGTGGTCCCGGGAGACACAAAGAAACACACACAAAGGGCAGCGCATTAAAAAGGATGAGGCCTGTGAGCAAAGAACCACGGCATGGTGCGAGCGTGGCTGCGCCCCTGCTCCGTGGCCTCCGCTTTGCCAGGCGACAGTAGCTTTCTCCCGAGTGACTTACGAAGAATCAAGGGAGTGTTTTCAAAGCCGCTGGAGCTCCTTGGTTACGGACAGGACCCGGTCTTTCTTCTTTACTTTTATTTTTTTCAGCGTTCGTGATTCAATCTACCCATCTTCCATAGCCATCACCAAATGCCACGGAACCCCGCTCCCCACCCCGTCAGACGGAAATAGCTACTGTTTGCTTGAAACACAGGTTTGTTTATATGCTGGATTATGACCCATCTTAGAAACAGCAAATCAAGAGACCTTCTGAAACAGAAACACTAGGAAGAAAACAAAGTAACTTTATATTGTCCAAAACACTCAACTAGAATACACCATCATTTTCTTTTGTTGCTATCAGAGACATTAAGTGGACCTCAACTTTGTAACTCTAAGGAGTTTTTTGAAAATGTATGCGCCTGTGGGTTCTGGAAAGCCTGAGGGTTTTTGTTGTTTGGGTGATGATTTCAGAACTGTTCAAGGGTATCTTAGAGTTGTTTCAGAAGGCTTTCCTTTTTTCTCCTCCCGCCTTTTTTTTTTTTTTTTATGGAAATATTGACCCATGAGCATTTGCTTAAATCCTCCCTGGTTATAGGCCTCCAAAGACAAAGCCATATCCATGGCAACCAGAGGCCGCTCCGGAGAAGAGCGAAGACACCACACCCAAAGCATAATGGCTCTGTTTACTGAGGACTACGTTCTTGAAAGCACTGCTGTCCATTCTGACTCCGGGCTCAGGGCAGGACTCCAGGCTGTCCTCACCCTTCAGATCCAGCCATCTATAATCAGAGCCACAAAAAAGGAGAGAAGGCCCTTTCCCAGCCCCTGGACATTCCTCCTCCCTGGGAGGGAGGAAGGTGCCACTTCTCAAAAGTCCGGGGTTGCTCCCGCAGGAAAAAGAAATGGAGAGCCAATAGGAGAAGGGGGCGGGGACAGGACAAGTCACGTGGGGTGGGGAGGGTGTGGTGCACCCCAAACCGGGACTTCCGGGCTCTAGGTAGGTGGGGATGTGCTTAGCTCCAGGCCCTCTGAGGCCAGCCTCACTCTTGGGAGGAGGCAAAGGCACACCCGGCTAAGGAGGTCTTGCCGGAGTCCAGGTCCCCAGCCCAGAGCCAAGCATTTTGTGATTTACCCTTTAACACCCCCACTCTTGCACAGGGCAAGCCTAATTTCAAGCCTTTTCTAGGTACCAATGCACATTGGGTATTGTAAAGAATCTACCCGCAGGCGATGCAAGAGACATGGGTTCGATCCCTGGGTGGGGAAGATCCCCTGTCGGAGGAAACAGCAATCCACTCCAGTGTTCTTGCCTGGAAAATTTCAAGAGCAGAAGAACCTGGGGGGCTACAGTCCATTGGGTCTGGAATAGATTTAACAGAACTGAGCATGTGCGTAGGTGACACACGGGTAAACATACAAACCCAAGTAAAGAGCTGAGTCCACTATGCACTTCCCTGCTTTCTGCTACCCAGACACCAAACGGAAGCTCACACCTAGAGCATGCTGGGGCTGAACCAATCAGGTCTCCCGGGGGTTGCTGAGCGCTCTCTAGCAGTCGGCCCTGCCTCCCCGCCTGAAAGAGAGTTCATCAGAGAGCGCCAAGTGGAAATATTGACCCATGAGCATTTGCTTAAATCCTCCCTGGTTATAGGCCTCCAAAGACAAAGCCATATCCATGGCAACCAGAGGCCGCTCCGGAGAAGAGCGAAGACACCACACCCAAAGCATAATGGCTCTGTTTACTGAGGACTACGTTCTTGAAAGCACTGCTGTCCATTCTGACTCCGGGCTCAGGGCAGGACTCCAGGCTGTCCTCACCCTTCAGATCCAGCCATCTATAATCAGAGCCACAAAAAAGGAGAGAAGGCCCTTTCCCAGCCCCTGGACATTCCTCCTCCCTGGGAGGGAGGAAGGTGCCACTTCTCAAAAGTCCGGGGTTGCTCCCGCAGGAAAAAGAAATGGAGAGCCAATAGGAGAAGGGGGCGGGGACAGGACAAGTCACGTGGGGTGGGGAGGGTGTGGTGCACCCCAAACCGGGACTTCCGGGCTCTAGGTAGGTGGGGATGTGCTTAGCTCCAGGCCCTCTGAGGCCAGCCTCACTCTTGGGAGGAGGCAAAGGCACACCCGGCTAAGGAGGTCTTGCCGGAGTCCAGGTCCCCAGCCCAGAGCCAAGCATTTTGTGATTTACCCTTTAACACCCCCACTCTTGCACAGGGCAAGCCTAATTTCAAGCCTTTTCTAGGTACCAATGCACATTGGGTATTGTAAAGAATCTACCCGCAGGCGATGCAAGAGACATGGGTTCGATCCCTGGGTGGGGAAGATCCCCTGTCGGAGGAAACAGCAATCCACTCCAGTGTTCTTGCCTGGAAAATTTCAAGAGCAGAAGAACCTGGGGGGCTACAGTCCATTGGGTCTGGAATAGATTTAACAGAACTGAGCATGTGCGTAGGTGACACACGGGTAAACATACAAACCCAAGTAAAGAGCTGAGTCCACTATGCACTTCCCTGCTTTCTGCTACCCAGACACCAAACGGAAGCTCACACCTAGAGCATGCTGGGGCTGAACCAATCAGGTCTCCCGGGGGTTGCTGAGCGCTCTCTAGCAGTCGGCCCTGCCTCCCCGCCTGAAAGAGAGTTCATCAGAGAGAGCGCCAAGTGGAAAGAACTCCAACCCCAAATGCATGAATATCAACCCAAAACACATCAGAGCCCTCCCTGGGAAGATTACAGATGTTTGGAACAGGGGAGGGGCAGTGGCTGCGGAAGGTCCGGAGCCTCGCCCGGAAGGAGATCTGCCTGTGTCCCTGTACCTGTAAGCAGAGGGTACGGCAACCCCCTCCAGTATTCTTGCCTGGAGAATCCCCATTTGCGACTGAGCAACTAAGCACAGCGCGATATATACAGTGACTGACTTTTTTTTCTTTGGCACCAAAATCACTGCGGGTGTGACTGCAGCCACGAGATTAGAAGACCCTTGCTCCTTGGGAAGAAAAGCCATGGCAAACCTGGACTGTCATATTAAAAAGCAAAGACACGTCACTTTGCCAACAAAGGTCTGTATCGTCAAAGCTATGGATTTCCCAGTAGTGAGAAGTGGGCAATAAAGGGGGTCATAAAGAAGACTGAGCACCAAAGAACTGATGCTTTCAAACTGTGGTGCTGGAGAAGAGTCTAGAAAGTCCCTTGCACAGCAAGGAGATCAAACCAGTCCATCCTAAAGGAAATCAACCCTGAATATTCATTGGAAGAACTGATGCTGGGAAAGATTGATGGCAGGAGCAGAAGCGGGTGACAGAGGATGAGATGGTTGGATGGCATCACTGACTCAATGGACCTGAGCTTATGTAAGCTCCGGGAGACAGTGAGGCACAGGGAAGCCTGGCGTGCTGCAGTTCATGTTTTGCTGCTGAAGGAGAAAGGCTATCCCCAAAGATTAAATTGCAGGAAAGTTCTGAGAGAAAAACAAGCACTTCCTCTGTATCAGCTTGGGGGTTTTATCTATTTTCTATGCCTGGCTTCTACATGCATATATATTTGAATCTTTTGAAAGCCCCCAGACGTGGGAACTCCCTGGCAGTGCAGTGATTAGGACTCCATGTTCCCACTGCAGGGGGCACAGCTTCCGTCCTAGTTGGGGAACTAAGATCCTGCATGCAGTGCAGGAGAGCAGTGGGGAAAAAAAAGTTGAAAGTTCCAGACATTAAAACAGTTTTGAAAGTCACAGCTCTGGAGACAGAAAAAGGGATAGAGGGCAGAGGGAGGAGAGAGGGTAGCGGAAAGATTTCGGAGTGCTTACTGGGAGCCTTTCTATCCATTTATTTGGTCATTGTTTCATTGACTTTATCACAAAGGCACTGCATTTTCTGTTGGCTTTCAGATGAAGACCTGGGAGTTAAAGAAAATACAGAATTTACCCTCGATGTCGCACGTTGGTAGTAAAATCGATTCCAAGTCTATGTCAAGTTGAAGCTACGCACCAGGGCTGTTGGATGTACCCGCCCCCCAGCTTTCCTGCTCTGTGAAAGTAGCTAGCCTGTGATTACAGATGATAGAATAAAGAAAGCGTATGCAGTCGTCCAAGCTTTGACAAGGAATTTGAAATACTCGTGCCCCAAATGAAAGCAATCACGGTGACCAAACCTTCAGTGCCAGATTATTCTGCATTCTGAAAGCTCTCTGTTGAAAAAGGGGGACCATGTGTCTTGTCACCAGGGCCCCAGGTGCCCTTTCTTTCGATCCCAGTGCCTTGGAGACCATGTTGTCTTTTGGAGGTGGCGGAGAAGAGTCTAGAAGCCCTGGGAAAGGATCAAACCAGTCCATCCTAAAGGAAATCAACCCTGAATATTCATTGGAAGAACTGATGCTGGGAAAGATTGATGGCAGGAGCAGAAGCGGGTGACAGAGGATGAGATGGTTGGATGGCATCACTGACTCAATGGACCTGAGCTTATGTAAGCTCCGGGAGACAGTGAGGCACAGGGAAGCCTGGCGTGCTGCAGTTCATGTTTTGCTGCTGAAGGAGAAAGGCTATCCCCAAAGATTAAATTGCAGGAAAGTTCTGAGAGAAAAACAAGCACTTCCTCTGTATCAGCTTGGGGGTTTTATCTATTTTCTATGCCTGGCTTCTACATGCATATATATTTGAATCTTTTGAAAGCCCCCAGACGTGGGAACTCCCTGGCAGTGCAGTGATTAGGACTCCATGTTCCCACTGCAGGGGGCACAGCTTCCGTCCTAGTTGGGGAACTAAGATCCTGCATGCAGTGCAGGAGAGCAGTGGGGAAAAAAGTTGAAAGTTCCAGACATTAAAACAGTTTTGAAAGTCACAGCTCTGGAGACAGAAAAAGGGATAGAGGGCAGAGGGAGGAGAGGGGGTAGCGGAAAGATTTCGGAGTGCTTACTGGGAGCCTTTCTATCCATTTATTTGGTCATTGTTTCATTGACTTTATCACAAAGGCACTGCATTTTCTGTTGGCTTTCAGATGAAGACCTGGGAGTTAAAGAAAATACAGAATTTACCCTCGATGTCGCACGTTGGTAGTAAAATCGATTCCAAGTCTATGTCAAGTTGAAGCTACGCACCAGGGCTGTTGGATGTACCCGCCCCCCAGCTTTCCTGCTCTGTGAAAGTAGCTAGCCTGTGATTACAGATGATAGAATAAAGAAAGCGTATGCAGTCGTCCAAGCTTTGACAAGGAATTTGAAATACTCGTGCCCCAAATGAAAGCAATCACGGTGACCAAACCTTCAGTGCCAGATTATTCTGCATTCTGAAAGCTCTCTGTTGAAAAAGGGGGACCATGTGTCTTGTCACCAGGGCCCCAGGTGCCCTTTCTTTTCGATCCCAGTGCCTTGGAGATGTTTAGGCTGCTCCATGTTTGCCACGCACAGAGCAAGAGCCTCATGGAATTGTTAGGAGGTGGCGCCAGCTCTCTGAGTACAGGCAATCATGCCCGGGGTCCTTGCCAGAAAAAAAGCGCGAGCACTGGCTACCCGTGGGAAGGCCCTGGGAAGAGGTCCATTCAGAGCTGTGTGCTGGGCAACCACTAACTGCACGGAACCAGTTTCTGTGCTCAAAAAGTGTCACGGGAGCAGCCAAGACCTGCTGGCTTTTTAAAACTGTGGGACAGCTGGGGATCTTGCCAGAAAAAAGTCGGGTCTCGCTTCAGCTTCCAGGGCGAACAGAACCAGCGATGAAGACCGCCCCATGGGCACTGCCTCACGTCCCTGAGGTCATTCTGTCCACCAGTGCCTTGGGGCCCTAGAAGAAGTCAGAGAATGAACCCGTGACACCCACTTAAAAAAAGAAGCTTACATTGGCTGCACACCTGATCCCTCAGACCATCTCTGGGAATTGTTGAACTTTGACCTAACACATCCCTGGGTGGAACGGGCCAGCAGCTGATGGCGAGGAAAGGACGGAAGACCTCTGGTGGCTCTACTAGGATTCCAGCCGTGCCCGGGACGTGTGTCTCCTAAACTTCACCAACCAACACAAAGAAACCGCACACCCAGAGCTAGCATCGCCACTCCCCCCATGACACCCCTCCCAGACTATTCCCAGAAACACAACTGCTGCTTCCTCTGTCCAGAGCAGTGGTGGGATGGTGGAGCCCTAGACTGTGTCGTCTAGCCTCTCCGCATCTCTCTCCTTGCTACTCCTCAGCCAGTCACTCTCCACTCGCCAGCATCCAACGTCACCTTTATGTCATGTTCCCAGGGAGGTAGCAAAAGTTACTATAAGGAAGCTACATTCTTAGGCTCACACTCTCACTTAATTTAACTTTCTATCTTGAGATAATTATACACAACACACCTCTCCATCCCATCTCGATCCATAGCCATGGAATACCCAGCCAGACCACAAGCTTGAGGAATGATTTTCCTTTAATATGTGTGTGTGCTCAGCTGGTCATTTGCATCCAACTCTGTGTTCCCATGGACTGACGATAGCCCACCAGGCTCCTCTGTCCATGGGATTCTCCAGGCAAGAAGACTGGAGTGGATTGCCACTCCCTTCTCCCGAGGTCCTCCCCATCCGGGGATCAAACCCATGTCTCTTGTATCACCTGCACCGGCAGGCAGATTCTTTACCACTCATGCCACCTGGGAAGTCACTTACAGCTAAAACTGCATTTCCTGTGCAAGACCAAAGTCATCCAGGTTTTGTTTTCCCATGAGAAAGTGGACCGCCATGTCACCCTGGATGAGAGCGTTAAGGGGTTGTTAGTGGGCTTGGAACCTTGTCCCTCAGGGCCAGCCGTGCCCATTGCAGGGGTTAGCCCAGAACCCATGTCTAAAGGGTAAGATTACCAAATAGAGACCCACAAAAGGTCAGATGGCTCTGCAATGCCTTGTACTGAGGATTGCAGAGAGCACACACACCCTAGGACATCTCACGGCATTCAACCCAGACTCTCAAACTATATGGTATTATTTTGGAGGAAAAAGGTCTTGACTAGGAAAGCAATTATATACTCATTTCAAAAACAATTTGGGGAATTGAAATATGTAAAAGGCAAAAAATTAAAGCTAACTGTACCCATCCAGAAATAGCCACTGTTAATTTTTTAGTATTTCCTTCCTGTTTTTAGTACTGCCTTCTACACAACATTGAACTCAAACTACACATAGAGTTTGGGATTCTGCTTCATTTTGTGTCATTAGATGATCATAGCTGTAAATAATCAGCTGTACAATATTCCACCATATGGATGTACCATTTGTTCATTCATTTTCCTGTTACAGGACTTTTTTTTATCCTTTCAAGTATTTTTAATGATCGATAAAGTTTAAGGAACAAAAATCATCCTTGTTCATTCACCTATACCTTTGTTCTTCTCTGATTATTCCCTGGATGTAGATGTTTAAAAGTAAAATAAGCAGATAAAAGGAAGAAACATGTTTATGGCTCTTGAGGTGTATTACATGCTCAACCGTTTTCCGTGAAATGTGCACCAACTCAGCTTTCCAGCATGTCCCACAATCACACACAAAATACATGCAAGCAACAATGTGTCAACATTGAAGTGCCCAGTTTATAGAATAATTAGTCTGGGTCTTTGATTCTTCGCATCATGTAACAAGATCAGAAGAGATTAGAACATTTTGCAAAGCTTTATTATCCAAGACTTATTTTTCAAAAACGGAGTGGGGCCCTTCCCTGGTGGTCCAGAGGTCAAGACCCTGTGTTCCCCATGCAGGGGACATGGGTTCAAACCCTAGTCAGGGAACAGAGATCCCACATGCCACTCAGGGCAGCCCCCCAACAAGGCCACCAAGCACCCAGAAATCCTGTAAGCTTACATAATACCTTTGGTCAAATGGGAGGAAGTCATACATTTCTCAAGATCCTTCACAGCCATCTAAAAGAAAGTGATCAGGATTTACTGCGGTGGAATGGGAGCCCTTCGGGCTGCATGGTGCTCCTCCGGCGCTCTGAAGATGTGCCACTGCAGGCTCGAGGTGTGTGTGCCAACGTGTGTGTCTGTCGCCACAGGCCACGCGCGTGACAGCACCTCTCACTTCTCCCCGGCGCGCGCCCTCCCTGCACGACACCGCTGCCCGCAGCAACCAGGTCCCGCTCCCTGGGAAAACCTCACAGCCTCCTGTCGCCTGACAATGGCCGTGGCCCCCCGGGGGTCTGCTTTCGCAGGTGTTCCAGCCTGGCTTCCCCGACCTCTACGATGTCCCCGCCGTGCCTCACATTTGTCAGAGGAGACAAATCTCATTCTCTCTGCCCCACTTCTCTGTCTCTCCGGGGATGCTGATCATCTTTCGGTTGTCCACAAATCACCCTGCCCTTCACGCCCCACCTCTAAGCTGTTGCCAAATTCTGAGTATTCCTCCTTCACCTCCCCTAGTGCCACCCGTTCTCTCCGCCACCCCTGAGCGCATTCGCCCCCAGCAGGACGCTAACGAGCCCAGGTGATGGAAAATCACTCCAGCTTCTGGTAACTGGCAGCTTCGCTGTGCTCACCTCAGGCTCCATGGACACATTTGATGCTAATGAAATCTCCTGCCTTCCTCTGCACCCTCCCCCCAGCCCCAACCTTCTGTATTGAGCCTAGAATGAAAAACAGCACCGAACAGAGGTAGCCAGAGGCAAGAAATAAGTGATGGAGCTCTCTGTCTTTGGCAAATAGACTTGCGAAGTAATAACTTAAAAAAATAATCACAATCTGCACGTGGAGAGTTACCTTTTATTCGGTGGAAGTTTTTTGGACTTCAGGTGACCCTGAGAGAACTGTTCAAAGACGGCAGTTGGGGGAGGAGTCAGGTCACAGAAGTTTGTAATAAGGGGCAGACAGTCTGAACGCCCAAAGATTATTGTTATTTATGGAAAACCAGATATTTCAAGGAATTGAGTGATACTTTGGCCACCTGAGGCAGAGTCAGCTCATCGCAAAAGATCCTGATGCTGGGAAAGACGGAGGGCAGCAGGAAAAGGGGGTGACAGAGGATGAGATGGGTGGATGGCATCATTGACTCCATGGACAGGAGTTTGAGCAAGCTCTCGGAGATAGTGAAGGAAAGGAAGGCCTGGCATGCTACAGTGCATGGGGTCGCAAAGAGTTGGACATGATGTAGTGACTGAACAACAAGAGAGGTCTGGCCTTTGCCCTTATCTTCTGGGAAGTAATCTCTGTTGTACTTGATAGAAGGTCTTTGTTTAGGGCAAAGGTCAGCCACACTTAATAGCTTTAGGGTGGGAGCTGGCCAATCCAGAAAGACCCACCATGGGACTTAGGAAGGGGGCTTTGGGTCACATGTTATCAAGGAGCCTAGAGAATGGGTTCAACTACATGGATGATCAATCGATCTTGCATACATAATGGAACCCCAACCATAACTCCAGTGAGCCTTCTCGTCTGGCAGTATTCCATGTACAGTGTCACGCATCAATACCTGGGGGGAGAGGAGGCAGTCCATCCTGACTCCATGGGGAGAGAGGGCACCAGAAAGTTGTCCCTGACTCTCCCCTGCATCTCTCCCTTCGGCTGATTTCAGTCCGTCTCCTCTTCCTGTAATAAACCGTGACTGTGAGCGTGGCAGCGTTCCCTGAACTCGTGGGTCTTTCTAGCACAGCGTCAGAATGGACAGTGGTTCTGCCAGCGCCCCAGACTCGAGGCTGGTGTCCCAAGGGAGGGTGGTCCTGGGGACGGCGCCTCCAAACTTCATAGTTTGACTTACTTCCGGGCAAATGGGCTGAAAACAAAGTATAAAGTGATCCGGGGTAGTCCTCAAGAGCGCTTTATGGCAAAGCTTCTGGATTCTGAAAATGAGGTGATGGAAACCATCTCAAAGACGTGTTATGCATTCTCATCTTCCCCTAAAAGTGGGGTTGATGCTGACCACAAACAGAGAAACTGGCCAGATGAGTCTCAGAGGCCCTCAGATCCATGGAGTCTCATCCTGGGGCTGGAAGCCTCTCTCTGAATAGACCTCCAGGAGTTTCCCATTAATTTAGAATTAAATCCAGACTTCTTACCCTATTCGTGTGTGTGTGTGTGTGTGTGTAAGATTCCCCAACTAAAATATAAATCTGGATGAATGCTGGCCCATGGGTGTGTGTGTGCGCATGTGTGTTAGTCCTTCAGCTGCGTCTGACTTTGTGACCCCATGGACTGTAGCCCGCCAGGCTCCTCTGTCCATGGGTTTCTCCAGGCAAGAATACAGGAGTGGCACTGATTCCCAGCATTCCATCTTCCAGGTCACTTATCTGTTCTGCCTCATTTATGCCACTATTGATTCCTTCTAGTGTACTGATCATCTCTAAAAATATAATAATAAAATTTAAATTAAAAATAAAAAAGAATACTGGAGTGGGTTGCCATTCCCTTCTCCAGGGCTGGCCCATAAGAGGTGCCTATAAATGTTTGCTGAATGCATGAGTAGCTCAAATCAAAGGAATGTAAAAGTGCTTGCTTTGTGAACAAGATTTTATCCCTAGCTTTTTTTTTCCCTGTTTTTATTTTTTTAAATTGACATGTAATTTATATACCACAAAATCCAGCCTTTATAGTTCTGGGTTCTAGTGTAGCCACAAAGTTACACAATCATCATCACTATTTAATTCCTCTGCTTACTTTTTTTTATTATAGCTTTCTCCTTTTTAAATTAATTAACGTATGTTTTGCCATTCGGGATCCTAGTTTCCCGAGTAAGAATCAAACCCATGTTCCCTGCGTCAGGAGCACACACCTTAACCGCTGGACCACTGGGGAAGTCCCTCTCTAGCTTCATTTTTACCCCTGTTAGCCTTCCTCTCCACCACGTGGTTCTAATGAAGGCTGCCAATCACAACACCCTTCCCCCATCAACCACCAGGAGGGTGCACAGCCCAGGGAAGGCGGCATCCCTCGCCAGCTCTTTGCAACAACAAAAAAAAGAAAAGAAAGACCTCCCCTCTTAGTTGCAGGAACTGTGAGAGATGAATACGGAGCTGGTGATGCCCAGATCCCTGCCACATGGAAATCACCAGTCCATAATGTGAGAATAAATCTGACCCCCAGAGAGACAGAGAGAGGGAACACTGGTTCTGGTTGTCCCCGTGGCCAGCCATCCACCCCACTTTCCACAGTTTGGTTACATAACCCAATCATTCTCTCTTTGGCCTGAAACAGATCCACTGACTTTCTGTAACTTGGAGCCTAAGAGGTTCCTTGAGACAATACAGTCCTTGTCTGGCTCCCACATTCCCTCCACACATGTTTATTAAGTACTTACTCCACGCAGGGCACTAGTCTGGGAGCATGCGCTCTAGAGGGGTGCATGGCAAGTGTGGTCGATGCAGTGAGAGAGAATCATGCAGAGCAACGCATCTCCCCCCACCCTCAGTGATGTGCGAGAGGCATATGGAGAAAATGACATCTCAGCTAAGACCTGAAGTCAGAGAGGAACTGGGATCAGATGAGAGGACATACGTTGCAGAGGGGAGTCAGAAGACAGGCCCATCAGGAGTCTCCCGACAGGAGAGGTAATGGGACGCTCGGCGAAGGACAGGACAGCGGAATGAAGCCTTAAAGGATGGAGAAGATGCAGATATTTCCAGAAAGGGCACAAGATATTTCAGCAGAGGAAAAAATGGAGCAAAAGCCAGATACAGGGTTCAGTGAGAAGTTAACTGGAGCCTGGGACGCACAGAGGGAAGCGGTAGGATTTAGGCTGTAAAGGTAGGTTGGGAGCACATGGCCGGTCAAAGCCTGGAGGCACAGAAGAGCAGCGCCCTCAGCTGCATGCTTCAATGTGCAGTAGGACGTGAGATGGAACGGGCGGATGAGATGCAGGTCAAAGAAACCAGATTGGTGTTTGATTACAGTAGTTCAAGGAACAAGACGATCTGCCAACACAGTGGCAGGGGAACAGACAAGAGCATACCTTGGGGCTTCCCTGGTGGCCCAACGGGTAAAGACTCCGCCTTGCAATGCAAGGGGCACCGGTTCAATCCCTGGCCCAGGAAGATCCCACGTGCCGCAGTGTAGCTGGACCCGTGTGTCCAATTACGAGCCAGCGCTCTGGAGCGCATGCACCCAGAGCCAGTGCTCTGCAACGAGAGAGGCCACTGCGATGAGAGGCTCACACAGGCCAAAGAATAAAGATGGATGAAAATGGATAAATAAAAAACTAATAAAAGAGGCCAAAATTTAAGGGGGAAAAAAAAAAAAACATACCTTGGCATCACTAAAGAGATAGGGAAGATCAGATTTAACGTTGTGATTAGAAGCAGAGAAAGAGAGGTTCTCTGGTGGTCTGATGGTACGAATCCACCTGCCAGTGCCGGGACATAGGGACACCACAATGTGAAGCCCCCACACCACAACTAGAGAAAGCCTCTGGGAAGCAACGAAGACCCAGTGCAGCCAAAAACAAACGAAAGTAGAAGTCAGTCTCCCTTGAGCCAGCCTACTGTACTGGCAGCGACTCTCCCTTCCCCAACTCTAATAAACTTTACTTTCTTCTCACTCTAAAAAAAAAAGAAGAAAAAGAGAAACTGACATGATCATGACGACAATGATAGTGGTGATGGTAACCAATGGTCACTGGCCCCAAACTGGGCCAGGCACTTTATATGTATTATCTTGTCTAATCGTCATAGCCATGTGAGATAGGTCTGACTATTATCCCCATTTTACAATCTAGAAAACTGAGCAACAGAGAGATGATGTCATTTGTATAGAGAGTGGAGTAACAGGTTTTTTTAGAAAAATGGAGCCTGGGACGCACAGAGGGAAGCGGTAGGATTTAGGCTGTAAAGGTAGGTTGGGAGCACATGGCCGGTCAAAGCCTGGAGGCACAGAAGAGCAGCGCCCTCAGCTGCATGCTTCAATGTGCAGTAGGACGTGAGATGGAACGGGCGGATGAGATGCAGGTCAAAGAAACCAGATTGGTGTTTGATTACAGTAGTTCAAGGAACAAGACGATCTGCCAACACAGTGGCAGGGGAACAGACAAGAGCATACCTTGGGGCTTCCCTGGTGGCCCAACGGGTAAAGACTCCGCCTTGCAATGCAAGGGGCACCGGTTCAATCCCTGGCCCAGGAAGATCCCACGTGCCGCAGTGTAGCTGGACCCGTGTGTCCAATTACGAGCCAGCGCTCTGGAGCGCATGCACCCAGAGCCAGTGCTCTGCAACGAGAGAGGCCACTGCGATGAGAGGCTCACACAGGCCAAAGAATAAAGATGGATGAAAATGGATAAATAAAAAACTAATAAAAGAGGCCAAAATTTAAGGGGGAAAAAAAAAAAAACATACCTTGGCATCACTAAAGAGATAGGGAAGATCAGATTTAACGTTGTGATTAGAAGCAGAGAAAGAGAGGTTCTCTGGTGGTCTGATGGTACGAATCCACCTGCCAGTGCCGGGACATAGGGACACCACAATGTGAAGCCCCCACACCACAACTAGAGAAAGCCTCTGGGAAGCAACGAAGACCCAGTGCACCCAAAAAACAAACGAAAGTAGAAGTCAGTCTCCCTTGAGCCAGCCTACTGTACTGGCAGCGACTCTCCCTTCCCCAACTCTAATAAACTTTACTTTCTTCTCACTCTAAAAAAAAAAGAAGAAAAAGAGAAACTGACATGATCATGACGACAATGATAGTGGTGATGGTAACCAATGGTCACTGGCCCCAAACTGGGCCAGGCACTTTATATGTATTATCTTGTCTAATCGTCATAGCCATGTGAGATAGGTCTGACTATTATCCCCATTTTACAATCTAGAAAACTGAGCAACAGAGAGATGATGTCATTTGTATAGAGAGTGGAGTAACAGGTTTTTTTAGAAAAAATGGAATTTGGGCAGGAGAGACTCAGGAAGGAGGATGAGATCATTGCTGCCTAGAATGAGGGTAAGCTGCCTCTCTGGGTGAAGCTGAGCCCCAAATTTCAGCCTGAATGTGTCCCCGCTGGACAGCAGTAGTCTTACCTACATTTTCCTCATGAGAACAACAAAGCACAAAATCCCAAGGTTTCTTAAATCAGGATAGATTATCTTGACGTCTCCCCCATCCACCACGCCAGTCACTCTATGACAAAAGGAAATTAGACTCATCTGACAAGCTTTGTTTTTCACAAAGCTATGTGGGGTGATTGCCCAGTACCCTGTGGTCTTTGAGGTGTTTGCAAATTGATTTTTTGATTATTTGTTCCAGTGATTTTCCAAGTATTCAGTGTTTTTCCAAGTTGCTCAGTTTTACGATGTGGGTCAGTTAAAATTCATATTGGCCTTCCCTTTCCTGCATTAATATGAAGTGTTAATGTCACAATTATTTGAGGACATTTTTGCGTGTAACATAATTTCTGAGGGAACATACATACAAAGCTATGGGAGTCTATGTACGCATGTGAGTAGGCATAAAGTGACGTCTGTGCAGACTTCCCCCAAATTTATAATCATATACAAAAATAAAAACATACGAAGAACCTACAACTAATTCAAATATCCCAAATAAAGGCCATCACGCTCTAGAAATGTTTATATGGTGAATGAAAAAATTTAATAACTCAAAACTTCAAATCAAAATGTTACAAGTGTGTTGGTGCAACTCTACTGTGAATGCTGACAAAAAGTAAGATACGACAGAATTCTTACAATTCATCTTCTCTGCACCCAGTGGTGCAACTAGCTGGGACACCATGAAAGATTCAATTTGGGGGAATACAATCTAAAAACCCAAACCTAGAACTTCCATACTGGTGCAGTGGTTAAGAATCTGCCTGTCAAGGCAAGGGACATGGGTTCGACCCAAGGTCCGGGAATATCCCTCATGCTACGAAAGCAACCAAGCCCGCAAGTTCCGAGCCTGCACATTGCAACTACTGAAGTCCGCACACCCGAGAACCCTGCTCTGCAACAAAAGAAGCCATTGCAATGAGAAGCCCAAGCACCTCAACTAGAGAAATCCCACATGCAGCAACCAAGGCCCAGTACAGCCATAAATAAATAAATAAATACATATTTTAAAGACAGATAAATAAAATAAACCTACAGAATCAGACCAGGTCCCAAGGCTTCACAGGTAAAATGAGAGGCTCTGTTAAATGACCACAAAGGGCATTTGCGGTTCAAATAGTCTATGAATCTAAAGACTGATAAGGAAAATGATTAGTGAAAATTATGGCCAAATATTTTGCAAAAAATTCAAAGTTTTAAAAATGTCCAATGACGCTCAAGCAAACATCTCCCCACAAAGTTGGGCTGTTGTCATGTAATTGTCTATAGACGGATCTACTATGCTCTGGGACTCTGAAGTATCCTGTGCATCCAAAGGATGCTCTTCTGTGAGGTCATAGATCCGTTTTATGAAAATGAATGATTCATAGAAGGAGTAGATTTAACAGTTTTCATGCGAATGGAACTAACCTGCCATACAAAAGCAAGTTTTAAGACAAACAGAAAGCACAGCTCCTTGGTGGCAGCCACCCTCCCTCCCCATACTCATTTTAGGCCCAGGAGCCCTGCAGACTGCCCAGTTTTAGACTAATGCCTTTACAAAAGTCTTTTTTAGATGACTAATAAACTAAAAAAAACTCCTCAAATCAAAATGGCCATCACGCTCTAGAAATGTTTATATGGTGAATGAAAAAATTTAATAACTCAAAACTTCAAATCAAAATGTTACAAGTGTGTTGGTGCAACTCTACTGTGAATGCTGACAAAAAGTAAGATACGACAGAATTCTTACAATTCATCTTCTCTGCACCCAGTGGTGCAACTAGCTGGGACACCATGAAAGATTCAATTTGGGGGAATACAATCTAAAAACCCAAACCTAGAACTTCCATACTGGTGCAGTGGTTAAGAATCTGCCTGTCAAGGCAAGGGACATGGGTTCGACCCAAGGTCCGGGAATATCCCTCATGCTACGAAAGCAACCAAGCCCGCAAGTTCCGAGCCTGCACATTGCAACTACTGAAGTCCGCACACCGAGAACCCTGCTCTGCAACAAAAGAAGCCATTGCAATGAGAAGCCCAAGCACCTCAACTAGAGAAATCCCACATGCAGCAACCAAGGCCCAGTACAGCCATAAATAAATAAATAAATACATATTTTAAAGACAGATAAATAAAATAAACCTACAGAATCAGACCAGGTCCCAAGGCTTCACAGGTAAAATGAGAGGCTCTGTTAAATGACCACAAAGGGCATTTGCGGTTCAAATAGTCTATGAATCTAAAGACTGATAAGGAAAATGATTAGTGAAAATTATGGCCAAATATTTTGCAAAAAATTCAAAGTTTTAAAAATGTCCAATGACGCTCAAGCAAACATCTCCCCACAAAGTTGGGCTGTTGTCATGTAATTGTCTATAGACGGATCTACTATGCTCTGGGACTCTGAAGTATCCTGTGCATCCAAAGGATGCTCTTCTGTGAGGTCATAGATCCGTTTTATGAAAATGAATGATTCATAGAAGGAGTAGATTTAACAGTTTTCATGCGAATGGAACTAACCTGCCATACAAAAGCAAGTTTTAAGACAAACAGAAAGCACAGCTCCTTGGTGGCAGCCACCCTCCCTCCCCATACTCATTTTAGGCCCAGGAGCCCTGCAGACTGCATTCTTCCTTCATGTTTTCCTAGATCCTCAAGGAATCCTAAATAGTCCTTTTATTAAACTCTGTTAAGAATGTCATCAGTTTCCTACTGGGCCTCTGGCTGATACAGGCATCATAAGATGATCTGACAACAAAATCAGGATTAAATTGAAAGAAATGTATAAAGCATTCATGCTCAATAAATACTATTGTTCTATTAGTAGGCTTTTTATTTTCCTATAAGTTCTGTCCTACGTGATTCAGTAAACCCAGATCACCTGCTGATGATCAGTTTCTCCTCCAAGCTCTTATTTAGAAATTTTGAATAGGCATATATTTAGCCTAGTATGTTTCTCCTTGAAAGTCGACACTTCTATGTCCCTTAAAATCCCGAAGGACTTTAAAAAGAGAGCAGATTTCCAACAAAGTCATGTGAATGCCAAGTCTTTTTCACAGTCATTTCTCAGGGTTAATGGTAGCTGGAGAACAACTTGGGGAAGCTTCAAAGAGCTCAACACCAGTGGGACAGAAACGCGGCTTCTCAATGCCTGGAGGTTTTTCCTAATAGCAACAGTCTGGAGAGGTAAACAAGATACACCGTTACAGCAGAGGATGCACTTCTTGGGTAACAGCTGGAAACTGTCTTGCCACACACATCAGTAGTAAAATTTCTAACTCTAGAGACCTTACTGAGTATGTCATGAGTTCTTCAAATTTTTTCAAACAGAAAGTGTCAACTAAATATGTTAGGGCTTGAGAAGAAAGGTTTTCTTTCTTTTTTTTTTTTGCCATTGCCTCACTCCTTAGTATTTGTAATAATCTAACTTTCTATTTTCTTCCCTGCCGCTCTCTCCCCAATAATAACTGGTTTAGTGACTAACTCTTGAATCACAAACACAGTGAACTACTCTGCCCTTAATGACACGACGTGTCTGAAAATCTTAATGTCCTACAACGTGTCTTGTCTTTTTTATTTTTTCTCCCCCAAGAGCAGTTTTTTGATCATTTATTTCATATTCACGGTACGAGGAGAAACGAGGCAGAAAAACCAGCTGAAACATGGATCTCAGCACAGGACCAGTTGGCTCTCTTCTCAGATTTAGACTTGTTTCAAAAACTAATTTATCACTGCTCCGAGCTATTTCCCTTCTGCTTGTTCTGGCCAGCCGACTGGCTTAGAGTGGACGGCACAGCCATCCCACTCTAGAGTAGACCCTGATTCTCTCCAGCTTCAATCTCTCCTGGCTGTTCTGAACTAGGATGTGCAGTTTTTTTAAAAAAAAAACAGTAGTCCTCTGGTTAAAGGGGTTTGAATTATTTTCTTTCTCCTACGAAAAATGTAGGTGTTCCCACACCGGGAGTCGAACCCGGGCCGCCTGGGTGAAAACCAGGAATCCTAACCGCTAGACCATGTGGGAGACGACGAACGCAGCTGCAAACCTAGACAAATTGAGTCGGCTGCCTCGGCTTCCTGCCGCGCCGCCGCTTCCGTCACCCGAGGGCCGCCTCCTTCTGCGCATGCGGAGCCGCTTTCCGGCGCGCGCGCCCGCCTTCCGCGCTTGGAGGAGCGCGTGCGCATCGCTGTTCTCTGCACGTTGGCGTCTTTCTTGCTCTCGGCCCGTCTCTGGATTCCGGGCACCACGTCTGCGCCTGGGTGCATTCTGGACGGGTGAGTCATGATTCGTCACGCCTCGGGAGAAGCCGGCAGCGGACCCAAGGGCGGGCGCTCCTTTGGTAAAGACGTGCCGGCGCCTCGGCAGAGGCCGCAGCGCGCTGGCCGCCGGGGCCCGGGGCTGGGTGGCCGCCCGGAGGCCGAGTGCCGGGCCGACCCTCGCCCCCGGGGAAAGCCGCGTCCCTGGGCCGCCTAGCCCGCGTGTCCCCGCGCCGGGGCTCTGTCCCCGGCCCCGCCGCGCCGCGCCTCCCGCACGCCCCGACCCGTCCCCAGAAAGCAGGACGCGGGGCCGCCTGGAAGCCTGGAGCATCCCAGGGTCTGTCGCCCCGATGGCAGCCAGCAGCCCTCGCGCCCCTGAACGTGGTGTGTGAACGTCGTTTTAAAGCAGCCCCTCGTGGCGAGCGGGCGCGGTGGGCGGAGGGCCCCCGCGGCTCCCCTGCCGTCCGGGCGTCTGGCCGGCGCGGCTTCCGCCTCCAGCAGCTGCGGCCCCGGGTCCGCGAGGCGGCTGCAGCCGCACGGCCGGGATGCTCACGAGCGCCGCGCCCTTGGGGAGCCCGTGGACGCCCTCCTCTCTCCCACCTGCCGAAGGTCCTCGCTCTCCCCGTCGCCGAAGCTCCCTAAGGCTTCCGTTGCCTCCTGCGTCGGCCAGGGGGTGGACCCAGAACCGATCTGGCATGTATGCCCACGGAGGGGGCCCCCCCCAAGAGGGAGCCAGGGACCTCCGGCGCCACTGCAGCGCAGAGGAGCCCCGAGGGCAGCGCGGCCTCCAGGCTGCTGCCCTACTGCGTGCCGTGGACGCGCGTTCGGCCCGCGGCGGCGTCCTTCTGCGCATGCGGAGCCGCTTTCCGGCGCGCGCGCCCGCCTTCCGCGCTTGGAGGAGCGCGTGCGCATCGCTGTTCTCTGCACGTTGGCGTCTTTCTTGCTCTCGGCCCGTCTCTGGATTCCGGGCACCACGTCTGCGCCTGGGTGCATTCTGGACGGGTGAGTCATGATTCGTCACGCCTCGGGAGAAGCCGGCAGCGGACCCAAGGGCGGGCGCTCCTTTGGTAAAGACGTGCCGGCGCCTCGGCAGAGGCCGCAGCGCGCTGGCCGCCGGGGCCCGGGGCTGGGTGGCCGCCCGGAGGCCGAGTGCCGGGCCGACCCTCGCCCCCGGGGAAAGCCGCGTCCCTGGGCCGCCTAGCCCGCGTGTCCCCGCGCCGGGGCTCTGTCCCCGGCCCCGCCGCGCCGCGCCTCCCGCACGCCCCGACCCGTCCCCAGAAAGCAGGACGCGGGGCCGCCTGGAAGCCTGGAGCATCCCAGGGTCTGTCGCCCCGATGGCAGCCAGCAGCCCTCGCGCCCCTGAACGTGGTGTGTGAACGTCGTTTTAAAGCAGCCCCTCGTGGCGAGCGGGCGCGGTGGGCGGAGGGCCCCCGCGGCTCCCCTGCCGTCCGGGCGTCTGGCCGGCGCGGCTTCCGCCTCCAGCAGCTGCGGCCCCGGGTCCGCGAGGCGGCTGCAGCCGCACGGCCGGGATGCTCACGAGCGCCGCGCCCTTGGGGAGCCCGTGGACGCCCTCCTCTCTCCCACCTGCCGAAGGTCCTCGCTCTCCCCGTCGCCGAAGCTCCCTAAGGCTTCCGTTGCCTCCTGCGTCGGCCAGGGGGTGGACCCAGAACCGATCTGGCATGTATGCCCACGGAGGGGGCCCCCCCCAAGAGGGAGCCAGGGACCTCCGGCGCCACTGCAGCGCAGAGGAGCCCCGAGGGCAGCGCGGCCTCCAGGCTGCTGCCCTACTGCGTGCCGTGGACGCGCGTTCGGCCCGCGGCGGCGTCCTTCTCCAAGACCCGCAGATGGGGCTCGCGGCGACGTCTTTGAACCACTTGGCCTGTTTGTTTTCCCGTCGGTGAGACAGTTGCCTGCCTCGGGCGGACATCTGCTTTGGAAACAGTAAGGCAACTCCAAAACAAACCTTATCAACCACAGAGTACCATCCTACACCTGCGGTTCGCAGTCTCAGGGTCGAGATTTCGCATGTACCTTTCAGTATTGTATTTCCGTGTGATTGCTGTTTTTTTAAAAGTATCTTAACCAGGTGTTTTTTTTGTTGTTGTTGTTGGTTTTTTTTTTTTTTTTTTTTTTTTTTAGCATTTTTTAAAAAACTGTGGCTTGTTTTATTGGTCCTTCATTTATTTCTTTTTACCCACCTTTATTCTTGGGCCTGTGTGGGCCTCCCATTGCAGTGGCCTCTCTTGTTGCAGAGCACCTGCTCAGGGCGCATGCGCTCCAGAGTGTTGGCTCGTAATTGGACACACCGGTCCTGCCACTCCCGGGCCAGGGATCGAAGTGTTGACCCTTGAATTGCAAGTCGGACTCTTTACCCAGTGGACCACCATAGAAGTCCTGTTAGCCAGTTTTAAAGAGAAAAGTTCCCCCAATGTAACCCATACGTCGGACAAGCACTATCCTTAGGATATAATCAAACTGCAATTTTTCTCTAGTCTCTTGGGCTGTGTCTGATTCTTTGAGACCCTATGGACTGTTATCCTGCCAGATCCTTCTGTCCATAGGGAGTCTCCAGGCAAGAATACTGGCGTGGGTTGCCATTTCCTTCTCTAACTATCTACAAACTAAAATTTGTGTCGTTTTTCTCTTTGTCACTGGATGAGAACTTGAGCAGTAGCAGAAAGCACAGTGGTCACTTTTATGTGTATTATTTTATTTTTTATTTTAATTTATTGGGCTGCCTCTGCATGTGGGCTCTGGTTCCCCTACCAGGGATCGAACCCCGGACCCCTGCATGGGGAGGCGCTGTCCTAGTCACTGGCGGGGAAGTTCCCCTATGGTCACTTTAAACAGTAAGCAAAGTCCAGGACAATAGACAATTCAACAACTCCATCTTCATTCTAGATAGTTCCCCCCCTCCCCCCACCTTGGGCATGACTTCAGGCTAGAAACAGTGATGAGCTGAATTAGGCTTCTGCCAGCTCACAAGATCTTGGCTTCTCTTTCTGTCCCTGACTTCCTGACATCACAGTAGTAGCCGGAGATGGCCGTGCTGCAGTGCACTTACACCACAGAAATTGGCAGATGCTCCACGGCTGAGCTTCTTACCTTGGAGAGCTGGTGGACCGGTTAAAGAATAGTGGTCTGTTGGTTAAATACTTACCAGCAGACCGTGGACCAGGGTCTGCTGTCCAGGAAAGAGGGGGTGTTCTACCTCTCATTTCTTTCTTTGGCCTTCCTTCGGTTGAGGTTTCAAGGCCCTTCAAGATGGGAGTGTGGGGCAGGCAAGAGAAAGGGGGACAGAGACTTCCTACTGGATCGATAGGGTCAACCTCTGGCTCTCTGGGCCTGCCCTCTCTTCCTCATGGTTTCAGGCCTGCCTCTTTGTACTGTGGTTCTCTGAGTGCGCCAGAGGCTTCAGTTTGGACCCCTGGACAGTGTTTCCGGGCGGCTGGCCTTGACCGCCCAGTGCAGGTCTGACACCAGGGATCCCAGGATCCCCAGTGCCTTTGTTCAGCTGCCGGTCCCCAGCCCCGCCAGAGCCTCCAGAGAACTTCTGGGAGCGGGACCTGGGAGTCTGACTTTTAACAAGCACACCACCCCGTCTCCTACCAGAATGATTCAGATGCCACTAGAGTTTGAGAAACACTGAACTACATGACTCTAAGTTCCCTTCAACTTCTATGACTCCTGAAGCACCATTTCCATTGTTTTCCTTTCCTGATCAAAAACTTGAAGGACAAAAAAAATGGCTCCTAGTTGCCTATTGTTGGTTAGTCACTAAGTTGTGTCCAATTCTTTGGGACCACGTGGATGATAACTTGCCAGGTTCCTCTGTCCATGGAATTCCCAGGCAGGCAGGAATACTGGAGTGGGTTGTTTCTTTCTCCAGGGTATCTTCCCAGCCCAAGCGTCAAACCCCAGTCTCGTGCTCTGGCAGGTGGATGCTCTCCCACACAGCCACCCGCGACGGCCCAGTGCCTGTAGAGTAAAGTCTATAAAGTCCCTGGCCAAGCCTTCCCAGCTTTCCGTAATCCAGCCCTCACGTAACCTGGTAATGTTATCCTCTCATACCTGCTCTTCAGAAACCACGTTCCAGCCACCCTGCTCTCTGTCCCTCTGGTCCCTCGTGCTGTGCCACCCGATCTCTGTGTCTCCTCCCTGTGCCCTCCCCACTCGCTTTCCCCCAGCTCCAAGGCCAGCCCTCAGAAAGCCACCTCAGGCCTATGATGGTTCATTTCCTCTGAATCTTAAAGCACAGGCCTCTAAAAAATGGTGATGCGGGCTTAAGCCTTGCCACTGTTTTTGTTTAAGTGACTTAACAGGAAAGTCCATGAATAAAATCAGATTCCATCATCCCCCTGAGAATCCAGTCCTGCACTCCTTCTGCCAAGTAGTCCTTCCTTTTATCTAACTTAAATACTTCCTGCTGTACTTCTGTGTGAAAGCTGCCCCCTTTTAACCAGCAGCATGAACAAAATGTTCCTGGGAGAAGGGGAAAAAATATACACATTTTTGAAGTTTAGCCAGACCAGTAAGTGAGCTACATTTCTTTAGTTACACACACACACACACACACACACACACACACACGTACACACAGCCTCCTTGTTGACACAAGGAACCACTCATGCATCTGAGACCAACTCTTACTGGGCAGCTCTCCCGTTTCATCCACCATTTGATACATTTGATCCTGGAAAAAAGCCCCAAATACATTCTCCTTCCTGGGCATCAACATTCACCAAAGCCGCGGGTGCAATTCAGGTCCCCTGCCTGCCAGTCACTTAGGAGCAAGCATGGTTTCCATTTCATTGGACCCAGGAGTCACCCTTTATAAGGGCATCAAAGTAAATGCCAGTTAAATTCCATCCTCCCAAGGAGAGCGCTGGCAGGCACAGACCCAGCCTATGGCATTCAGTTAAGCTCAAGACTCTTTTGGGTAACAGCACCTGCCTGCTGGCCAAGAGGGATGAGTTCATCTTCGTGGCCTAACACTTGGTCCAATTTCTATAATTGGACCTGCGCTCAGGAGGCCATTGGGATTACAGTTTCCTCGGAACATTTTTTGGGTTATATAAGCCTGCCTTTCACCTCCACCCCAAGTCTAGCATCTCCTACTCATCCTATGACTCAGGAGAAGTACCCTTGAGCCCCCGGAACTGGGTTGGGTCTTGTTCTGTGGGCCCACCCCATCACTTATGGACTGGATGCATTTCCCTGCTGCTCTCTCCAGGGTGATGGTAAGCTCCTGATGGCATGGACTGGGTCTCATTCTCTTGTCGCCCAGCTTCTTGGCACAGCGCTTGGCGTGAAGGAACTCTCCCTCAGCCAGGTGAAAATACCTCCAGAGCGTGCTATCTTTCCTGACACAGCAGCCACACTCAGTAAATGTTTAAGGGGTCACTTTCTCCATTCATTCATTCAGTTAGTAATCAAGCCATCAGTCAATCCCAAGGGAATTAGTCTTGGTTTCCACCCAGCACCCAAGTGGCAAAAGAACTGACTCCAAGTCCCAGTGGACTGCAATGTCGGTATCTGACAACTACAGCATAGAATATGAAACCACATCACTGCCTCCCAGTGTCCTTCCCCACCTCACAGATGCCCTCTTCCCCTACCCCTATGCCTTCCCTTTATCTGCTCTGATGGCACAGGACAAAGAGAACTTTCTCAGACCACATTCATTTTCAGCCGTAAATGTCTGCTTGCCCCTGATACTAAAGACAGGCTTTCTTTGGTTTTTCTGGAAGACCACATCCCGGAGTTGTATGAGCCCATGTACTCCATGGCCTGGCACCTGGAAAACTCGCCCAGCGTTGTCATTTCCTGTTCCACTTGGCAGTTGCCCAAGTATTGAAATGACGGCCTACTGAGACCCTCAGTTTGTTTTGCCACTTCAGTGCTAGGTGCTAATCAAGTTGGACCTTGTGTGGAAGGCTAACTGTTTTCTGATTCATTTCTGGATTTTCTGCCAGCAGTTCTGAGTTGAGTGAGCCTTCTCGACTCATTTTCTTCTTTAGCTGGGACATCATCTGTCTCAGTTATCTTCAGTAATTCCATGCCCGGGACTGTGTCAAGTTCAGTGCTCATCATGGCACCTAGTGTATAAGACAGTACTTGGCATAAAACTAATAGTTATCACACATGGGATTCACTTATGTGCCCTAAATAGTTTCCTCGGAACATTTTTTGGGTTATATAAGCCTGCCTTTCACCTCCACCCCAAGTCTAGCATCTCCTACTCATCCTATGACTCAGGAGAAGTACCCTTGAGCCCCCGGAACTGGGTTGGGTCTTGTTCTGTGGGCCCACCCCATCACTTATGGACTGGATGCATTTCCCTGCTGCTCTCCAGGGTGATGGTAAGCTCCTGATGGCATGGACTGGGTCTCATTCTCTTGTCGCCCAGCTTCTTGGCACAGCGCTTGGCGTGAAGGAACTCTCCCTCAGCCAGGTGAAAATACCTCCAGAGCGTGCTATCTTTCCTGACACAGCAGCCACACTCAGTAAATGTTTAAGGGGTCACTTTCTCCATTCATTCATTCAGTTAGTAATCAAGCCATCAGTCAATCCCAAGGGAATTAGTCTTGGTTTCCACCCAGCACCCAAGTGGCAAAAGAACTGACTCCAAGTCCCAGTGGACTGCAATGTCGGTATCTGACAACTACAGCATAGAATATGAAACCACATCACTGCCTCCCAGTGTCCTTCCCCACCTCACAGATGCCCTCTTCCCCTACCCCTATGCCTTCCCTTTATCTGCTCTGATGGCACAGGACAAAGAGAACTTTCTCAGACCACATTCATTTTCAGCCGTAAATGTCTGCTTGCCCCTGATACTAAAGACAGGCTTTCTTTGGTTTTTCTGGAAGACCACATCCCGGAGTTGTATGAGCCCATGTACTCCATGGCCTGGCACCTGGAAAACTCGCCCAGCGTTGTCATTTCCTGTTCCACTTGGCAGTTGCCCAAGTATTGAAATGACGGCCTACTGAGACCCTCAGTTTGTTTTGCCACTTCAGTGCTAGGTGCTAATCAAGTTGGACCTTGTGTGGAAGGCTAACTGTTTTCTGATTCATTTCTGGATTTTCTGCCAGCAGTTCTGAGTTGAGTGAGCCTTCTCGACTCATTTTCTTCTTTAGCTGGGACATCATCTGTCTCAGTTATCTTCAGTAATTCCATGCCCGGGGACTGTGTCAAGTTCAGTGCTCATCATGGCACCTAGTGTATAAGACAGTACTTGGCATAAAACTAATAGTTATCACACATGGGATTCACTTATGTGCCCTAAATAGTTTAATGTGTGTTAAATACTTTAATATGTTAACAATTCTCACAATGATCCAGTGAGATAGGTGCGAATATTATTCCAGTCTTACAGATTAGAAAAGTGGAACACAGGAAGGTTGAGTAGCTTGCTAAAAGCCTTAAAACTTATAAATAGTTGAAGCAGGATTCAAATGCCTGCATTTTGTACTGGAATTTGAACTCTCAATATCAAACAACCTGGACTGTGAGCGTCCATGGTGGCTCAGTGGCTAAGACTCTGTGCTCCTGATGTGGGGGGCCCGGGTTCCACCCCTGCTCAGGGAGCTAGATTCCACATGCCACAGCTAAGACCTCGCAGACCCAATTATACATACTGTGTAAAATAGTAGACTGTCACAATAATAATGAAGATGCCATCAGCAACACTCACAATATGCATTCTGAAGCCAGATGGCTCTTCATTAGAGAGTGAACATATTATGGGCTCATTTTATTTTATTTTATTTTATTTTTATTTTTTTTAAAATTCTTTATTTTAAAGGTTTTACAGAGTTTTGTTGTTCACAGACATGTATGTTCCCAGATCAGTCATGTGCATATCCCTGGTCCCCACCCCTCCCCAGTTCCCCCCCCATCCCACCTCTCCGGACCATCTCCACATGCCATTGTCAGCACTCCTGTTCCCTTAGCACAATGACACTAGCTATCTTTTCCACACAGGACGGTATAGGTTTCCATGTTACTCCCTCCATGCCTCCCCCTCCCTATTTCTTCCCCACAATGTCCATATGTCTATGCTCTGTCTGTTTTTCCATGAGTTCACTGCGTGTATTATCAAGACCATCCTACTAGATTCCATATATATGTGTTAGTAGACTGTACTTCTCTTTCTCTTTGGGCTCTTTTTAAACGAGTGAAAATAAACATTTTGTGATCTAAGACTTACAGATGCTGACGAAGATGCACCCCTGGTCTCTTCTGTCTCACCATCTAGCCATTTTCGGAAATACTGCTTTCTTCATTGTTACCCAAAGATAATATTCTCCTTCTCGCACAGTCTAGGGTTAGAAATCTCATAACTGGCTTCCCCAGCCTGTGTTCAGAGTTATTGTTCACCGTTGACTGACCCACGCAGTCAGCAAATCAGGCAGGAAGATTCACGAGGCACAAGGCATTCTGCCCTTGCAGAGCTGTGGCTTATTTGACATCTGCACATGCAGGACTGCCGACCATCTCAAGCTTCACATTTTTAAAACTGTGAGTCCACCACTTCCAAAGGGCAATTTGTGCAATCTTCCACATTTCCTTTCATGGTCAAAACACCCTCCAGTCTCTCCCACCCAAAATCCTACAAGTGAATCCTTGATTCCATTTTCTCCCTCTGCATCTCAGGAAATTTGATTGGCTCCCTTGTGAAACTATTTAAAGCATATGAGCACATGTCCCCCTTCCTCATGGCCTTGGTTTCTCTCATCTCTCACCCGTGCTCCTGCTGACAAGCCCCCCTGTACCCACACAGCCTATTCTCAACACTACCGCTTGAGAGGATCTTTTAAAACAGATCGGGAACGCCTCTGGGGGTCCAGTGGCTAAGCCTCCATGCTCCCGATGGAGGGAGCCCAGATTCAATCCCTGGTCAGGGAACTAGACCCCACAGGCCGCCACGAAGAGTTCCCATGCGACAACTAAGACCCTGGCAGAGGCCCTGCATGCCACAACTAAGACCTGGCACAGCCAAAGAAATAAATACTGAAGAAACCAGACAGAGTCACTCCCCTCTTCAGAGCCCTCCAGCACCACTCATCCCACGCAGAGTAGAAGCACAGGTCTCAAGGCCCCGCGTGACAGCCACTGTCCCACTAATTGCTCCCCCAATGCCCGCGCACGGGGCTCCAGCCGCGCTGGGCTCCTGCCATTCTTCAGGTCCTCTAGATGAGCTCCCCGCTCAGAGCCTTTGCACTGTGTGGAGAGGGAAGAGCTTTCCAGGTGGAGGGAGCACGTTCATGGTGGTGCTCCCTCTCTTCCTTCGGGTCCTTCAGAAATGACCTTCTCAGCGGGGCCTTCCCTGTCCACCCAGCCGTAATGTCAGTAGCCTGCTTTTTCCTGCTTTACATTTCCTCCATAGCACGTGCTGACATTTGGTATACTATGCACTGTGAGTATTTACCCTACTGTCTGTCTGTCTATCCGATTGAAGACATGCTGGCTGTTTTGTTCACGGCCAAATCCCTGCCTTGAAGAAAACCTGGCATTCAGTGGGCATTTGGCACATACGTCAGCCAAGTGGATGAATGAAGACGGTGACACGGAGGACGACACTGACGGGCCCGCTGAGCGATCCGGACACAGTCCCCGTCAGAGTGAAGAGGGAGCAGGCTGCTCTGATGAGGCCAGTCAGAGACGCCAGGAGGTAGGGGCTCAGCTGGGCTTTTTTTTTAAATTCCTGATTCTCTTTGTTAAAGACAATTTTATTCAACTTCTGGCTGTGACGGGTCTTCACTGCTGCCCGCAGGCTTTCTCGGGTTGTGGCGGGCGGGGCTCCTCTCCGGTTTGGTGCGCAGGCTTCTCACGGCGGTGGCTTCTGTCGCAGCAGAGAGTGGCTCTAGGCCCGTGGGCTTCAGTAACCGTGGGGCACGGCCTCCATGGCGTCTCCAGTGTGTGACCTCCTGAGACCAGGGATCGAGCCCCCCCGGCTTCCGCATTAGCAGGCAGTCTTCACCCCGGATCCCCAGAGAAGTCCTGAGCTGGATTGTTCACAAGGAGGAACCTCTGGAGTGCGTGTCAGTGGCGGGAGAGCCCCATTGTGGGCAGAGCGCTAGAAGCAGGTACCTACAGGACATGCGGTGGTGGCGAGGCGGGAGCGCTGCAGAGATCCGACGCCTGGAGGGCTTCCTGGAGGAAGACGGTCCTGAAGGGCGAGGCTGGGGCCACGGAGAAGTCTTCACGCGGAACCCAGGGAACTTGACTGTTGTTGATCAGGATTCCACATCTCATCTTAACCTCCCACTTCATTTGCCTAGGCCACAACCATAGCTGGCTCCACAGCCGTGGCGTAGACAAGGCTTATGTGACGACAGGGTATAGGGAAGGCAAAGAGACTTCGTCAGTCTGAGAGCAGTACTTACTGACCACTTGATATTCACAGAGGGGGCTTACTGTTCCCAAGAATGTTTGACTCAAGCATTTGGAGGAAAACATTTACAGTAGCCTGCTTTTTCCTGCTTTACATTTCCTCCATAGCACGTGCTGACATTTGGTATACTATGCACTGTGAGTATTTACCCTACTGTCTGTCTGTCTATCCGATTGAAGACATGCTGGCTGTTTTGTTCACGGCCAAATCCCTGCCTTGAAGAAAACCTGGCATTCAGTGGGCATTTGGCACATACGTCAGCCAAGTGGATGAATGAAGACGGTGACACGGAGGACGACACTGACGGGCCCGCTGAGCGATCCGGACACAGTCCCCGTCAGAGTGAAGAGGGAGCAGGCTGCTCTGATGAGGCCAGTCAGAGACGCCAGGAGGTAGGGGCTCAGCTGGGCTTTTTTTTTTTTTTTTTTTAAATTCCTGATTCTCTTTGTTAAAGACAATTTTATTCAACTTCTGGCTGTGACGGGTCTTCACTGCTGCCCGCAGGCTTTCTCGGGTTGTGGCGGGCGGGGCTCCTCTCCGGTTTGGTGCGCAGGCTTCTCACGGCGGTGGCTTCTGTCGCAGCAGAGAGTGGCTCTAGGCCCGTGGGCTTCAGTAACCGTGGGGCACGGCCTCCATGGCGTCTCCAGTGTGTGACCTCCTGAGACCAGGGATCGAGCCCCCCCGGCTTCCGCATTAGCAGGCAGTCTTCACCCCGGATCCCCAGAGAAGTCCTGAGCTGGATTGTTCACAAGGAGGAACCTCTGGGTACGTGTCAGTGGCGGGGAGAGCCCCATTGTGGGCAGAGCGCTAGAAGCAGGTACCTACAGGACATGCGGTGGTGGCGAGGCGGGAGCGCTGCAGAGATCCGCACGCCTGGAGGGCTTCCTGGAGGAAGACGGTCCTGAAGGGCGAGGCTGGGGCCACGGAGAAGTCTTCACGCGGAACCCAGGGAACTTGACTGTTGTTGATCAGGATTCCACATCTCATCTTAACCTCCCACTTCATTTGCCTAGGCCACAACCATAGCTGGCTCCACAGCCGTGGCGTAGACAAGGCTTATGTGACGACAGGGTATAGGGAAGGCAAAGAGACTTCTCGTCAGTCTGAGAGCAGTACTTACTGACCACTTGATATTCACAGACCCTGTGTTGCCGGTGAACTTACTGTTCCCAAGAATGTTTGACTCAAGCATTTGGAGACTGGGACCATAACTTTCAGCAGTGCACATACTAGAGTGGTTAAAAAAAAAAATCAGCAACAAATTGGATTTTTTTTTTTTTTTTTCCACTTCTGTTGGTTTTTCGTTATCTATCTTTGTTCTTCGACCTGTGTGGGCCTCCCATTGCAGTGGTCTCTCTCATTGTAGAGCACTGGCTCTGGGCGCATGCGGACACAGCAATCCAGCCGCTCTGTGGCACGTGGGATCTTCCCAGGCCAGGGAACCAACCAGCGCCCCTTGCACTGCAAGGCGGTGTCCTTACCCACTGGACCACCAGGGAGGCCCCAAATTGGAATTTATCTTACAGTCAGCATATTATGATTTCCTGTTAAACCTAATGGCTAAGACTCAGAAAATTAAAAAGCAGCTGAACTAAGTATTGTCCTAAACCTTTAAGAAAATGTGATTTTTAGACGAGGGCGTTCCGTAGATCAGTAACTTCCAAAGGGCTGAGAGACAGTTCCCAACCGTTAGACCCTGCTGAATAGTGACATCTTTCTTGTACACACACACATACACACACACACACACCCCTTCCTTGATGGCTCAGTGGTGAGGAATCTACCTGCAGGAGACCCAGGTTCCATCTCTGAGTTGTGAAGCTCCCCTGGAGGAGGGCATGGCCACCCACTCCAGTGTTCCTGCCTGGAGAAGCCCCATGGAAGGGGGAGCCTGACGGGCTGCAGTCCATGGGGTCACACAGAGCCGGACATGACTGCAGTGGCTAAGCAGCAGCGGCTGCGGCAGTCTTCTTCTCGTACGGTATTAACATACATTGCAGGGCCCTTGTCTGTCTCCCAGGATGGCCCGGAGCCCAGGGTAGTGCCGCAGCGAAGAGGTGCGTCGTGAACGGTGCTGATGCTCGGGGACCCAAGGTGCACCTTAGGAAGGCAGAGAGCAACTCCGGTCAACCAGCCAGAAGAGTTTTAGGTAAGCTGCTTAACCCAGGTGGTGTCTTTTCCTCCCAAGTCCTCTTTTTAAATTTAGAAAGATAATAATGGCATTTCAGAAATGAGTGCATCTTCTATGTTTGGGAAGAAAGTTTGCCCACTGAGGAGTAGTAAAGTTATTACATACATACATATTTACTCAGGTACTGAGTAATTAACTTTTGGAGCTTTCCTTGTGGCTCAGATGGTAAAGAATCTGCCTGCAGTGCAGGAGACCCGGGTCTAATCCCTGGGTTGGGAACAGCCCCTGGAGAAGTATTCCAGTATTCCTGCCTGGAGAACTCCATGGCTCATCCATGGGGTCATAAGGAGTTGGACATGACTGAGTGACTTTCACTCACATGATAACTATTCATCTGAACGTCACATGGTAATAATTAGAATGGAATAGGCCTTCCATATTCACAGTGCAAACAAAATACACTGGTTAAGTATAATAAAGACTGCTGTGATATCATCTTTTACAACAGAGCGCCTTACCGAGATCCAGGCTGATGCCTGGGACATCTTAGCACTTACAGTTATCCACCACGAAAGACTGGTATTGGCCAGTCCAGTTCCTAGTACCAGATTAGAAATAAATTCCATTCAGTTAAAATAAATGGATCCTAAAAAAATAAAGTCTATTACTGGAAACTTCCAAATACTTACAGGGTCCAAGTCAGTCACTGCTGTTTCATTCTATTTTTATTTTACTTCTTGATTTTTTGGGTGGCCCCCAGCTCCCCACACTACACAGCAGGTGAGATCTTAGTTCCCCGACCAGAGATTTGAACCCCAGCCCCCTGAACTGGAAGTGCGGATTCATAACCACTGGACCGCCAGGGAAGTCCCAGTCACTGCTGTTTTAAAACAGTGACAGTTCATGGGCTGGCGCTCTCTATTAAGATCTTTATCCAACTTACCTGAGTCCAAATTCTGGCTTCTAAAAGAATGATCAGGAGGGCCATTTATCTGTAAACACCAAGTCTTAAAAGTATAAAACTACTCTTTTAGTTTTGTGTATTCTGAGCCTTTGCTCTCGATTCTCTTTATCTCCCCTGAAATCCTCCCTTGGGTACAGAAACCCTTCATTTCCGTGGAACCCTTCATTTCCAGTTAAGGATCAGAAAGAATACAAATCATAAAACCACTTCCCAGTTGCATCATGCTTCACAGCTTATCTGTCAGCTCAGACAGTGAACTCACGTGGTCCACAAGGTATGAGTGAGATAGAATCAAACATCTATGGTGTTCTAGCTCTTGAAAGATATTGGTTATTATCAGGGTGTGGGTCAGACACGGGAATTTGTACAAGTTCTATGACAAGCCCATAAAATCATATGCAATCCAATAAAATTGCAATGAGCTTTTCTCCATGGATCATCTGAATGTTTCCTCCTGCATCCGCCTCATGTACCTCACAAAAAATAGGCCAGGTAATTGCCCATGCTGCCAAGTAATGATACAGGATTTCCAAGGCAGCTATCCTTGGCTACTCCCTTTGCTGACCTAGACAAAGACTGACCCAGCCCTGGGTGACTGCTGTTTCCTGTGTCCTGTCTTTGCCTTTTCTCTCCCTAATATCTGGCTTAATAGTCCTTTGTAACAGTCCTTTAAGTTTCCTGCTAAACACCTGCTGTGGCTGTTGTCTCCTGATGGGCTCTGGTGTCTGACTCCTTGCGACCCCATGGACCGTAGCCTGCCGGGCCCCTCTGTCCACAATACTGGAGCAGACTGACATTCCTCCTCCAGGGATCTTCCCAGCCCAAGGCTCGAACCTGTGTCTCTTGTGTCTCTCGCACTGGCAGGCCGCCTGGGAAGCCTGATGGACTCTGATACAAGTCCAGGAAAGGAACTCATTCAGTCTGATTTCTTATCAACACTTTTTTAAGAACTCAGGTAGGTGCTGGTTGCTTTCTTCCAAGCAGTCTTTATTTACCTCTGTTAAGTCATGCTCCTTCAAGGCCAGGGACGGATCCTCAGTTTGAAAGAATCAGAAAATACAAGCAAATGAGTCCCTTTATCCAACTTACCTGAGTCCAAATTCTGGCTTCTAAAAGAATGATCAGGAGGGCCATTTATCTGTAAACACCAAGTCTTAAAAGTATAAAACTACTCTTTTAGTTTTGTGTATTCTGAGCCTTTGCTCTCGATTCTCTTTATCTCCCCTGAAATCCTCCCTTGGGTACAGAAACCCTTCATTTCCGTGGAACCCTTCATTTCCAGTTAAGGATCAGAAAGAATACAAATCATAAAACCACTTCCCAGTTGCATCATGCTTCACAGCTTATCTGTCAGCTCAGACAGTGAACTCACGTGGTCCACAAGGTATGAGTGAGATAGAATCAAACATCTATGGTGTTCTAGCTCTTGAAAGATATTGGTTATTATCAGGGTGTGGGTCAGACACGGGAATTTGTACAAGTTCTATGACAAGCCCATAAAATCATATGCAATCCAATAAAATTGCAATGAGCTTTTCTCCATGGATCATCTGAATGTTTCCTCCTGCATCCGCCTCATGTACCTCACAAAAAATAGGCCAGGTAATTGCCCATGCTGCCAAGTAATGATACAGGATTTCCAAGGCAGCTATCCTTGGCTACTCCCTTTGCTGACCTAGACAAAGACTGACCCAGCCCTGGGTGACTGCTGTTTCCTGTGTCCTGTCTTTGCCTTTTTCTCTCCCCTAATATCTGGCTTAATAGTCCTTTGTAACAGTCCTTTAAGTTTCCTGCTAAACACCTGCTGTGGCTGTTGTCTCCTGATGGGCTCTGGTGTCTGACTCCTTGCGACCCCATGGACCGTAGCCTGCCGGGCCCCTCTGTCCACAATACTGGAGCAGACTGACATTCCTCCTCCAGGGGATCTTCCCAGCCCAAGGCTCGAACCTGTGTCTCTTGTGTCTCTCGCACTGGCAGGCCGCCTGGGAAGCCTGATGGACTCTGATACAAGTCCAGGAAAGGAACTCATTCAGTCTGATTTCTTATCAACACTTTTTTAAGAACTCAGGTAGGTGCTGGTTGCTTTCTTCCAAGCAGTCTTTATTTACCTCTGTTAAGTCATGCTCCTTCAAGGCCAGGGACGGATCCTCAGTTTGAAAGAATCAGAAAATACAAGCAAATGAGTCCCTTATATCCCTTCCATGTGGAAAAGGACATATGAGTCAGCATGACCACAGGGTAACCTGGCCAGGCTTCAGGGCTGCCAGGAGACTCCAGACTCCCGGATTGGAGAGAAAGGGGTTTTACTCGTGGCGGCAGTTCAGCCAAGTGGCAGCGTTCCGTTAGGTCCTCCAGCCCCAGTTCCCACGTGACGCTGAGAGGAGGGCTAGGAGAGACCAGCACACGCCGTGGGTTGCGTTAGAGGAGCCCTGAGTGTAGGCAGCCTAGATCGTTTATCGTGTGCAGTGAGCAAGCCTGCCCCATGCTCCGGGGAGACATCTCTCTTCAAGGCAGAGGTTGCTACTGAAAGATCTTTGAAAAGACAGTCCAGAAAAAGGAAATACAACGAAACTATCTCCCGACATTTGTCTGAAGCTTGCATATAAACTCAGAGCAAGGACAGTTAGCTGGATAACTGAATTTCTCACATTTCCATACCAGAGATCTATCTGTAGGACCTAGAATAGCTGAGTCTGGACAAGGGTTCCCCTTTCTCATTTAATGCCATTAGGTCTCTCTGAATCTAGATTTTTCTAAACGACAGGATGTCAGTCTCTTGTCTGATTGACACAGAAGTCATCTGGATGTGTAAATATGATTAGTCCACTCTTGTTCTGGCCCGTGACTCAACCAGCCTGTCCCCAGAAAGTGAGCATGCTGTCCAGATGTGACCCCTTATAAGACTTACCTATTTAGAGGGGCTTCCCTGGCAGTCCAGTGGGGAAGCCTGAGCTCCCAATGCAGGGGGCGCAGGTCTAATCCTCCTCAGGGAACTAGATCCTACATGCCTCAGCTAGGACTCAGTGCACAGAAATAAAAATAATTTTTAAAAAGATTGAACTATATAGAGAGGACAGTCATATTTGCAAGTAAATAGCCCCTCCTTACCCATGGGAGTTATGTCCCAAGGTCCCCAGTGGATGCCTGACAGCATGGATAATACCCCACCCTATAAATACTGTCTTTTTTGTTCTATACACACATAGCTCTGATAAAATTTACTTTATAAATTAGGGACAGTAAGAGATTAACAATAATAACTAATAATACAACAGTCTTAACAATATGCTGTAATAAAGCTGAGGTGACCCTGGTCTCTCTCTCCCAGTGTCTTACTGTAGTGTACTTGTCCTTGTGATGACGTGAGATTCCTGTCCTGGGCAGGACAAAGGAGGACAGTGTGGAACGCCACGCTACTCCAAGTAGCTCACAATTTAAAACTTACAAATTTATTATTTGTGGAATTTTCATGTAATATTTTTGGACTGTGGTTGAGCACAGGTAACCAAAACCACTGAAAGTGGAAAAGGAGGGGCCATTGTAGTTGGAAATCGCCTTACTCTCCCCTGATATCACCCATCCTCAAACGCCACCTTAGATGTCTAGTTTGAGCATGAAATTGCTTTCTGCCGTTTTTCCTTAATATAGAGTGAAGGACATCGATTGTCTATCTACAGCTATCTTTATAATACAGATTGGCTTTTAGACTCTTAGGGGAAAGTAATGCCCTAGATATTAGTGGACTAAGATTTTTAACCTCCTAGGTCAATGTCAAGTGAGAGATCATAGCTGATGCCTGACCTATATAGGAAGCATTCAATAAATAGAAGTTGTACAGTCAGGGCTTTGGCAAATAACAAGAACCAAGTACATTTGTGCAAAATAAAGAATTTATTATAAGAATAACAGGATAGGGCTTCCCTGGTGGTCCAGTGGGTAAAGACACTTGGCAAGGGGCACCGGTTCGATCCCTGGCCTGGGAAGATCCCACGTGCCGCGGAGCAGCTGGATTAATGTGTCCAACTACTGAGCCAGCACTCTGGAGTGCATGCGCCCAGAGCCAGTGCTCTGCAGCGAGAGAGGCCACTGCAATGGGAGGCCTACACAGGCCAAAGAACAAAGAAATAAATGAAAGACCAATAGAAGTGGCCAAAAAAAAAATAATAACAGGGTATCTTCTAGAAACCCAAGGTGGGAATGCAGCCAATTTTGGAATGCCCACCCTGCCTTTGCCTCTCTGTATAATGTGACCCCATTCATTACCATTCATTCAACTCCTACGTGCCAGGCAGTGTTTGCAGCTGAATACAATAGGAAACACAAACGGATTTTAAAGAAGCTTTTTATAGTGTAAGTCCCAAAGCTTACAGTCTAGTGGAGAGAGACAAATGATCACACAAGTAAATATAAAACTGCAACTTTGGCAATGCTGAGACAGGCGTACATGGTGTGAGTGTGTGAAAGAGGAGGACCTGACCTACTTGGGGAGGTCAGGGAAGGCTTTCCTGAGGAAGTGAGGACTGAGCAGAGATCCAGGCTGAAGCAAGCAATAAGATGTTAGAGAAAGGGAAGAGCGTCCCAGGCATGGAGGGGAGCAGAGGCCTCCTGGCAGGAGGAAGCATGGCTAGAGCTCCACAGTGGAGAGCGGACAGGCTGGGTGACCTGCCCAAGGTCAGAGAACGGGGAATTGAGCCCAGATCTACACAAGCCACTCCACTCCCAAGCCATCCCAGCCAACAAACATCACCTTCTTTCCGCTCAGAACTTTTCATAGAGGACCTCCCTGCTAGGTCAGTGGTTATGACTCCACGCTTCCACTGCAGGGGATGCAAGTGGGGGGAAATACGATTCCGCATGCCTCACAAAACCCACAAAACCTTCCGTAGAGACAGAGGTTAATGCTTATGCCAGAGGATAAAAATGACCAAGAAGGCATGAGCTGAGAACCTTACCATGGAACTCAGGGTGTTGTCTCCTTGTGGAGCTTGGCCAGTCAGGGACTGGGGAGCCTGGGGACAGTCTGGGTCAGTGGTACTCAAAGGGTGGTCCCTGAGCCAGTAGCAGCAGCAGCTCCTGGGACCCCAGTGGAACTGTAGATCCTCAGGACCCACTTGGGAGGTGGACCCCACAATCTGTATGTGAGCATGCAGGACATCCTGCAGGGGCTTCAGATGCTCACAGCTCTGCACCAGAGGTGTCCAAGCCTGCCAAACCATCCTCATTACCTGAGGAGCTTGTTAAAACATTCTTGGGCTACACTCCCATATCTACAAAAACCAAAGAGTCTGGTGGGAATGCAGCCAATTTTGGAATGCCCACCCTGCCTTTGCCTCTCTGTATAATGTGACCCCATTCATTACCATTCATTCAACTCCTACGTGCCAGGCAGTGTTTGCAGCTGAATACAATAGGAAACACAAACGGATTTTAAAGAAGCTTTTTATAGTGTAAGTCCCAAAGCTTACAGTCTAGTGGAGAGAGACAAATGATCACACAAGTAAATATAAAACTGCAACTTTGGCAATGCTGAGACAGGCGTACATGGTGTGAGTGTGTGAAAGAGGAGGACCTGACCTACTTGGGGAGGTCAGGGAAGGCTTTCCTGAGGAAGTGAGGACTGAGCAGAGATCCAGGCTGAAGCAAGCAATAAGATGTTAGAGAAAGGGAAGAGCGTCCCAGGCATGGAGGGGAGCAGAGGCCTCCTGGCAGGAGGAAGCATGGCTAGAGCTCCACAGTGGAGAGCGGACAGGCTGGGTGACCTGCCCAAGGTCAGAGAACGGGGAATTGAGCCCAGATCTACACAAGCCACTCCACTCCCAAGCCATCCCAGCCAACAAACATCACCTTCTTTCCGCTCAGAACTTTTCATAGAGGACCTCCCTGCTAGGTCAGTGGTTATGACTCCACGCTTCCACTGCAGGGGATGCAAGTGGGGGAACTACGATTCCGCATGCCTCACAAAACCCACAAAACCTTCCGTAGAGACAGAGGTTAATGCTTATGCCAGAGGATAAAAATGACCAAGAAGGCATGAGCTGAGAACCTTACCATGGAACTCAGGGTGTTGTCTCCTTGTGGAGCTTGGCCAGTCAGGGACTGGGGAGCCTGGGGACAGTCTGGGTCAGTGGTACTCAAAGGGTGGTCCCTGAGCCAGTAGCAGCAGCAGCTCCTGGGACCCCAGTGGAACTGTAGATCCTCAGGACCCACTTGGGAGGTGGACCCCACAATCTGTATGTGAGCATGCAGGACATCCTGCAGGGGCTTCAGATGCTCACAGCTCTGCACCAGAGGTGTCCAAGCCTGCCAAACCATCCTCATTACCTGAGGAGCTTGTTAAAACATTCTTGGGCTACACTCCCATATCTACAAAAACCAGAGTCTCAGGATGGGAACTTGTATCCAGGGGATCAGCCTGATGTGGGAGCCACTGGTCTACATCAGACTTAACACAGTACCTGATATGATGAGGAATTCAGCTTCCCAGGCCACCTTTCCTTGCTATGTGATTAAGGGCAGTAAGTACCGCAAGCTCTACAAGCCAGACTCAGGACATAATCTGACTACTATCTTCTGTCTTCTCGGCTCTTTGATTTTAAAACAGTACCTTTCACAGATTTCTTTGGATGTTTTTTGATGAGTATCTCCTTGTCTGTTTATCTGAACCCACCAAAAACCATCTGAAATCTGATACGCACTTACCAATTTCAAATATTGTTATCTTAGTTGTGGTCAAAAAACCTTTTCTTGAAAATGTCCCCAAAGTTCCAAAATATTCAAAAGAGCAGCACCCAGCCTTGCAACACAAATATGCATCTAATTCAGAGCTTTTTCTTTTTCCCACTTCTGCGAGGAAATAAATTTCTATCCTAGTGACTTGACAGTGTTTTAAATAAACATACAAATAAGTATGGGAAGAATTGAGACAGTATTATGTCTAAAAACAAAAACCAGAAAATATTTCCAGAGTTGAGACCATAAATGTCATCCTGGATTTATTTTCAAGCAACAGAATTTTCTTTTTAATTTTTTTTTAAATTCTGGTCTCTTTGTTTTATATTTATCCATTTTCATCCATCTTTATTCTCTGGCCCGTGTGGGCCTCCCATCGCTGTGGCCTCTCGTTGCAGAGCACTGGCTCTGGGCGCACGCGCTCCAGAGCATGGCTCCTAATTGGACACATCAGTCCAGCCGCTCCGCGGCATGTGGGATCTTCCCAGGCCAGGGATCGAACCGGCGCCCCTTGCACTGCAAGGCGGACTCTTTATCCAATGGACCACCAGGGAAGCCCAAGCAACAGAATTTTTAAGAATTTTCCTACTTTAAAGTTCTTCTGTATCCTAGCATTTATGCAGTTCATCTGCTAATAACATTGACTGATTCTGTTGTAAATAATTTTACAGAAACACATGAACTCTCAAGCAAGATAGTGACACATGACTTACTTCCCTCAAGATATAAAAAGGCAATAGGCCCGTGGGAAGGGACAAAAAAATGAGTGGTCACAGTAACGTTCATAAAAGGCCCCAAATACTGGTTATCTTCAGAGAGTTTAGTGGTTAGGGTGAGCAGTCTTTATTGTGGAAAACCAGAACTTGTGAAGTGGCTGCCGCGACTTTTCCAATAAAACAAGGAAGCAGGACTTCCCTCAACCAGTGGTTAAGACTCCACGCTTCCGCTGCAGGGGGCGAGGGTTTGATTCCTGGTCAGGGAACTAAGATCCCACATGCCATGCAGCCAGAGGAGCCCCAGAAACAAGGAAGAAATTTCAGCAGCTTTAAGAAAATGGAGAAAAGAGCATAGGAAGGGGGAAAAAAGGTGACCTTGATTAAATAACAGTGCCTTTGAAGCTCCTAAGCCCAATAAAGCCTACAGTTTGGCTTTACAAATTAAATGAAAGCACAAAAATAAGCAGAGAAACAGGCAGACACTAAACTGCAAGTACGTGACCTAGGAGATAATGGCATTCCCTGTTAATACCCAGAGCGGAAGCTGCCAGGAACTAGAATGTAGAAACCTTCACACAAAGGGCAAAAGATCCTGAAGTGAAGAGGTCACAGCTTATCCAGGGTTTGTTCAAAGAGACCAGTAGAAGAGACTTAACTTTTTTCTCATTAATTTATTAATTCCCGGCTCTGCTGGGTCTCTGTTGTTGCACGGGCTTTCTCTAGCTTCGAGGAGCGGCTTCTCCTCACGGTGGTGTCTCTCTTTGCGGAGATCAGCTCCTGGCACTCAGGCTGCAGGCGCTGCGGCTCCCGGACCCCAGAGCAGAGGCTCGACAGCCACGCCACAGGGGCTTCGCTGCTCTGCGGCCTGTGGGGTCATCCAGGGCTAGAGACAGCCTGTCTCCCCTGCTCCGGTAGGCGACGTCTCCTCTGGTGGGCCACTAGCGAAGATTTGTTCTCTTGATGAGAAAACCCAGAACGTGTTCCAAACGCTAGCCACGACCGGCGTGTTTCACAGGCTGCACTGCAGGGCACCGTCTAGGAGAGCAGCTCTCCACAGCAGGGTTTCCTGCTGGGGTCTTTTGTCTGTACATCAGAGATTATGACTTCGTTTTTGCTCCATTTATTCACACTTACTGACTTTCCCCTCTTCCAGTTTTGAGGAAGAAATAATCCTTCGTTCATACATTCCCACGCTGCCTCCGGGTCTGCGGACAAGAGACTGTTCTGGGGCACGTCCGTGCTCCACCGCTCAGCGCAGCTTCCGCCCCAGAGGAGCTGCCCGCGACCTCTCAGTCCATTTCAGCCTCATGCATCCGCCACTGGACACAGCAAGTGCACAAGGCAGCTTTCAAGTGCTAACTCAGAAGAGCCACTGCCCTGGCCTGTCCATCAGGCGGCCTCTCTGTCCGCCCCGCTCGCTGAGCACTCACTGACCACGAGCACCCCGCCGCAGGGAGGCCCTCTACTGCACAGAGCGCCGCCATCTTCACACTTAAAGTCAAATACGTTGTCTTCTTTAGAATTTAACTCTCTTATTTTGTAATGGAAAAGAGAAAGGTGTTAGTAACAGTAAATACAAGAAATAGGTAGTTTGAGCTTTAAATACATCCAAAATATAGTTTTCCACTTTTGTAAACAAACCGAGGCACAGTATGAAATATACAGAATGATCCAACTATGTTATCATAAAATTTATAGAAATTTGTTTGATTGGATGGTTGATGTTCTGAAGGAATTGATTTATAAATGCTAGGTTTGTTTGTTTGTTTCCAAGTCCACACCTTCTAGACATGTATACTAAAATATACAAGGATAAAATAGTAAGACGCTTGAGCATATACTTCAAAAATAACGTCCAGGGGGGTGGGGTGAGGTAAGGTGCACTGGAATGGGAAAGGTGTGAATGAAAACATGACTGGCCACGGACCGAGAAAGTGCTGCAAGACAGGCGGGAAGAGGGTATCATTATATCACTCTCTTTTTATACGTCATGTACTTTTACATGTGCTTGAAGTTTTCCAAAATGCTTTTTAAAGAAACCACAGGAGGGCTTCCCTGGTGGTTCAGTGGGTAAAGATTCTGCCTTGCAGTGCAAGGGGCGCTGGTTCAGTCCCTGGCCCGGGAAGATCTCACGTGCTGGGGAGCGGCTGGACAATTACCGAACCAGAGCTCTGGAGCACATGCGCCCAGAGCCGGTGCTCTGCAGCACTAAGAGGCCGCTGCAATGGGAGGCCCACACAGGCCAAAGAACAAAGATGGATGAAAATAGATAAATGAAAGGCCAATAAAAGTGGCCAAAAAAAGAGAAAAAGGCCACAAGGAGGGGAAAAAAAGTTTAAACAAAGATAATTACTCAAAAAACTGTGGAGTATAAATGAACAGATTCAGTTAAAAGTTTTGATGGAAACAATAGACTGCTGTGCTCCAAATTCCTTGAAATGATTATTTTTAAAAAACAACCAGGGCCTCCCCTGGTGGTCCAGTGGGTAAGGACACCGCCTTGCAGTGCAAGGGGCACCGGTTCGAGCCCTGGCCTGGGAAGATCCCATGTGCCGCGGAGCGGCTGGACTGATGTGTCCAATCACCGAGCCAGAGCTCTGGAGTGCATGTGCCCAGAGCCGGTGCTCTGCAATGACAGACGCCACCGCGATATGAGGCCCACAGGAGCCAAAGAACGAAGACGAATGAAAATACATACACGAAAGACCAATAGAAGTGGCCAAAAAAAGAGAAAAAGGCCACAAGGAGGGGAAAAAAAGTTTAAACAAAGATAATTACTCAAAAAACTGTGGAGTATAAATGAACAGATTCAGTTAAAAGTTTTGATGGAAACAATAGACTGCTGTGCTCCAAATTCCTTGAAATGATTATTTTTAAAAAACAACCAGGGCCTCCCCTGGTGGTCCAGTGGGTAAGGACACCGCCTTGCAGTGCAAGGGGCACCGGTTCGAGCCCTGGCCTGGGAAGATCCCATGTGCCGCGGAGCGGCTGGACTGATGTGTCCAATCACCGAGCCAGAGCTCTGGAGTGCATGTGCCCAGAGCCGGTGCTCTGCAATGACAGACGCCACCGCGATATGAGGCCCACAGGAGCCAAAGAACGAAGACGAATGAAAATACATACACGAAAGACCAGTAGAAGTGGCCTGCCCGCTCCCCTCCCTCCCCAACCCGGCCCCCGCCCAAAATAAATAAATAAATAAATCTTTAAAAAAAAAAAACAACAACCAAAGAGTCACAGCAGGGAAGAAGTACAAGATAAAGGACGATCTCAGGAAACCAGTGGTTTTGAGAATCTCCTAGGTTCCTCAGAGTGGTTCTCAAAATGTCCCCCAAACAAAACTCACCAGCATCATGGGAAACTTGTTAGAAATGCAGATTCTCAGGCCACACCCCAACGCCCCTTCATTACAACCTTTGCGCGCAGAGCCCTGCCATCTGGTTTTAACAAGCCCTCTGTGTGATTCCAATGAACCAAAGTTGGAGAGCCACTGTGAAGCTGATCGGGCTGACCAGAAACAAGAGAGGAAGGCCTCAGCCCAAACCAGCCCCAGAGACCACCCTGGGAAGGCAGAGGTAATTGAGGGGTGTGCTAAGCCAGGTCAGCCAGTGAGCGGAGGCTGGAGACTAGCTGCAGTGGTCAAGTCCTAAACCTGACCACGCCAAAACCAGGTGCTTGGTGGGATGGGGGAGACAGCTCTGCCCGGAGACGGGCTCCCTCCTCAGGTTAAAAGTCTTCACATTTTGAAAATAAAAAAGTCTTCACATTTTGGCAAAGAGATGGGAATTATATGTTGAGACAAGAGCCTAGATCTTTTGACCACTCCCCATCCATCTAGTCTGAAAAATACGTGTGAAGAAGCTCCCTTTTCTCAGTCAAGGCAAACATCTTTTGGAGCAAAGAAGGCTTTTACAAATTTGGGGAAAATCCATACTAACCCATTAATCAAGCGACTCTCTTTCCCATGCAGTGATTCTTTAAGGACAATGATTAGCAGTAAAGATAATTGTTCCAATAACTGACAAACACAACAAGTGACAATCAATAGGGAAACAAATAATTCAAGGAATAGAAAATAACAGGAAAATTCTCATTTGTATCCTTAGAAATGTACTCAACCTATGAAAAAAGCAGAACAAGAAAGCAATCTTGAATATTTAAAAGCAAATGACTAAACTTAAAAACTAAATAGAAAAGCTAAATGATGTAACAGACATATTGGAAGAGGGAGTTAGTGATTTGGAAAATAACATTTTTTTAAAAAACTGGGAGCTCCCCCGGTGGTCCAGTGGGTAAGGACACCGCCTTGCAGTGCAAGGGGCACCAGTTTGATCCCTGGCCTGGGAGGATCCCACGTGCTGCAGAGCAGTAGGACTGATGTGTCCAAATACCGAGCCAGAGCTCTGGAGCACATGCGCCCAGAGCCGGTGCTCTGCAACGAGAGAGGCCACTGCAATGGGAGGCACACAGGCCAAAGAACAGATGGATGAAAATAGACAAATGAAAGACCAATAGAAGTGGCCAAAAAAAAAAAGATTAAAAAAAAAATTAAAAAAAAATTTTTTTTTTTGACTGCACCATGCACAGCATGCAGGATCTTAGTTCCCTGACCAGTGCATGAACCGTCACCCCTGCAGTGGAACCTCAGAGTCTTAACCACTCGACTGCCAGAGAAGTCCTTGGAAAGTAATATTGGAAGAAATCTTTCAGAAAAGAGCAAAAAGACCAAGACAAATTTTCTAAGTCCAGTGAGAGGATCTGGTCAGGAAGTCCCATATTTACTTGGTAACTCCAGAAAAACAATAGATAAAATGGGATGGAAGTAAAGAAATCATTTTAGAAATTATCTTTAGTCCAAGAATGGTACAATTCCTCAGAACTGAAAGGACCATTAGGTAAGTGGAATAATGAATGACATGTATCCCACATACCTGGGTGGGTGATATTTTAGGATGCTAAGTATAAAGAAAACCCTAAACTTTTCCACGAATGGGAGTTTTTACTAACACAGAGAGAAATCGGATTGATATCTGACTTTTAGGAAGCAATACTGGATGGGAGCAACCATGTGTTTGATTTTGAACCTAACACCCTAAACTTGTTTCTTTCTTTCTTTGTTTAATTGAAATGAGGATTCAGCACTTGATGATAGGCTGCAGTAAAACCAAAAAACTAACCCTGGGATAAAAGAAAAAGCAGTGAGAAGGAAACAGGAAAACTAATAGTTGTCTAAGTGATGATACGTAATGTCAAGACATAAACACACACACACAAAACTCACATGATTACACCAGGAGACAAGGTCCAGGTAGAGACATGAAAGAACGCTAAGGTGCTGAGTTAACTGGGAGGTGGGTGGATATATGGCTACTGATCAAAAGAGAAAAAAGGTAACCCCTAAAGAAACAGCAATATGTTGAATTAATTCCAGAGCATTAGGAGAAAAACAAAGGGAGAAAAAAACCAATCCATCAAGCCAATAAAATGGTGAAATAAAAACTGGTACACTATTCAGAAAATACAAAATATGATGGCAGGAACAGTCCAAACATTTCAATAGTTTCAATTCATATGAATGGACTGAATTTCTCAGACTCTTAAATTGAACTTCCACAAAGCTGTTTTGAAAACAGAAGCCAATGCAGAAAGTATTAAGGACAAAAAGGAGTATCTCATAAAAGGCACAGCTCACCAAGAGTCACATAATGCTTTCATATCTCATAAATCAATTCATTAAATGGAGAATAAGAATGTAGAAGGTCTGACAATTAAACAAGGTAAATCCAAAAAATATCAGGCAGGGCAGCCTTCTCCCCTCATAACTCAGAAATATGTGCAAATATTGAGCATGCAGTCAGTCCATAAAGCAGAAACCTACAGGTTACATGCTAGCTGCTTGAAAATTTTAAACATACTTAAGTAATTCCTGGGTTACTTATAAAAGCAACTGAATCTGAAATTACCCGCTAGAAAATAAACAGCAGTCACAGTGTAAGACTGCCAGACACAGCCACGGCAGTCTACTCAGAAGAGCATTTTCAGTCTTTACTACATTCGTTAGAAAACAAGAAAGATGGAAAATAAGTTTGCACAACACACCTTAGAGCAGTGCTTGTCTTGTCAACACCCATGGAGACATGATGGCTCTTTGAAAATAGACTAGGAGTCTGTGAATTCATTCATATATTTGAAACCTATGGCAATGGCATGCGATAAAGCTACACACTAGCGAAAATTTGAATATTCAGTCAGTTTGTAACATTGGTCACTTCATTCATCCTGATGAGGTAAATTAGATTAAGAGTCACATCTCTGAATAATGCAAGGCTTTATACATTTTCCTATCTTTACTCCATTAAAGTATTATGGGAACTGAATTAATTAAGGAACTAGATGGTAATTTTCCAAAATACAGGGCTCTTTGGAGGACGAGAGTGAAACAGAATAAAAGCTCTGTATGGCGGTTACAAGGCTGGGAAGCTCTGGCCTCCGTATGAAGTGTAATCTCAGCCTGTGAGGTCACAGTGTTATGGGTCAGATGTGCCAGGATCAGGGACGGGATCCTACAGATGTAGACCAGCGAAGGGACCAGAGTGCCGCTGCCAGCTTTCCTGCCTTACGGCTTGAGGACAAGATGCATGGATCTCAGTAATCACAGTGTCAGGTAAAAGCAATTTTCCAACTACAACAAGAAACTGATTTTTTAAAAATCTAGCTCCTCTGGCTGAATGTCAAGAGCAAAGCTCTAGCGCTAGCTAGCACAAATGACCAGAACATAAGGCCAGAACCTCTGGCAATATAACCTCTGGCAATATAGGAGATAAAAAGACTATTAACTGTTATTTATTTAAAACATAGTTTAAAGGTTCAATTACTCTCTTTATAGGCACATCTTAATTTTTTAAAACTCAGGTACTATTTCACAAACAACTGTTGATGTAAAAAATTAACTGAGCCTCATCCAGTACTCTACATACTTTTTCATGGGAAAAAAATTTTGTATAAGGTCCAATTCTGAACCATACCAAAAAGAAGCCCTTCAATTAAACTGAAACATAAACAGAGGCCATCTATCTGTAATATTTCAAATTATCAATACTTGAGCTGCTTCAGTGCTAGTAGATGAATTTCAACACGTCCTTTGAAGCAAAGAGTGCAAATTTAAATTTCAAGACCTTCTCATTGTATTAATTTGCTCTGGTTTATTTCAAAAATACCCTCCCTTTGCTAGAGTTAAAAAATGACTCTTCCTCTCATGTTTATTAAGACAAAATGACTGCATTTCTCTCTGCAACCTACAGCTCTCCTCAGATAAACTAAAAAAAGATTTTAAGTTTTCTGTTTACTGCTGAACCACCATCTTCAGTTCTTAACGGTCTCAAAAGCAGACTTCCTTACACAACAGCAATAAATTCAAATAAAAAGTAGAATCCTGCCAGTAAATACTATGTATGATCCCAACAATACAGTCAGTCTTAAAAATCAATTAGGTATTTATTTTTAGAGAGTCAAAGACTTGAAAATCCATAATAGCCCATGAGGCTTACAGTTTAATTACTAATCCAGTTGAAAAAAAAAAAGGTTTTCCTCCATAAACGTGAGGATGTTACTGTTTTACATGCTTCAGATATGTGTGCTGAAACACCAGATAGTTATTCATCTTTAGTTTTCACAGCAGCAGTATTAAGTCCAAAAAAGTCTTTTTTGATGATGTACCGAACACACTGCAAAATCACATTTCTTTCATGTCGAATGTCTGGAGCTAACAGCTAAAAAACAATAGATAAAACAATTAGCTTTTAAACAAAATACATCCAAGAAACATCATCTAAGTTACTCTGTGTGCCTTCTCTATATGAAGAACACAAGATAAGTATTATGTTTACTAGTTATTTCACGGAAAAACAGTACAAGAATATTTCCTTTTAACCAAAACTATCTAGATTTCGACACAAGTGTTCAAGGTCCTCTCCAGGAGTATCAAGGTCCTCTTTAGGGGTATCAAGGAAGGGACAGGAAAAATGGGCTTAGAAGCTACAATTCTTTACATCTAAAAACCATGTCTAACAGGGTCCTCCCAAACCCAAATCTATGAATAGTATAGAGACTGGGAAGGAGATGCAGTAAATACAGTAATAATGAACCTGGCAGTAAATAATCCCAACATTCCTGGTGTTTCAGAACTTCCCATTTTTGTGTTCACTGTAAGTGAAAGAAAGCCAGAAATCCCTGGTATCTAGAATACATAACCAAGGTCTCCTATGTGATTCGCCAAAAAGAACAATGGAGCTACTTGTTTTAATTCTGATGTCACTGTAATTCAGAGACACCCACACAAGAACTTTCCGCAAACAGATGATTTAATATACCACTTCTAAGGAAAACATTTTAAACATGCAGTTTCCTTTACATAGCCCCAAAATTTCAGATCAGTTTTATTAAGAAGCATGTAACATGTAGTCACAGAACACTTCAACTACTGCACAAGCACTTATCTGATCAGGGAGAATCAGACTTTGCACAGAATGTCACCCACGTAGTGTGACAATTCCACTAAAAATTTCAGAATATTTCTATCACTCTTAGACAGGAAAGTCTCTGAACAGCTTCATGTCCATTACTTAGAATCAAAAGAGGCACTGCTTCTTTATAATTTGAAAAAAAAATCATAAAGTTTTAAGCACATCACATTGAGAAAAAAGTTAATGCACAAAATAAACACACAAAACCCTTTTCTCCCTTCAGGCTGCACTGTATTTAGTTGTGCTTTCAATGAAAACTTTGAAAAGGTCGGTATACTTCAATACATATTTCTCTGCCAACCACTTAAAGCCTAGATTCTTTTATTTTAAGCCATTTCAAAAACTATAATTATCCCAACGTTTACTGAGTATCAGCTATAAGGCAGCTTCAGAATTAAACAACGCTTCAGGGAGTATATGTCTCTGGTAACCTTAAAACACGCATGGACACATAGACGCATGCACGCACGCACCTAATAGCTCTATCCTCAAGACATGACAAAAACAAAAAGACCAGAACATAAACAAAAATCACTTACCATTTCTAGGAGATATGGATGGTGTGTTCTTGGTTCAAATAATGTTTGATAGTTGCGATCATTTTTCTTCCTCTTAAGATTTGTGTTTTTAAAACTTTTCTTCTGGCTCTCAGATTTGGCTTCTGAGGAATTCCTAACAGTTGTGTTAACATCTTGACTTGGTTTGTTAGCAGTATTGCTGTGAAGAACTTGGTCTTCTGCCAGAATGTCTGCTTCAGTCTTGATGGGAGCTTCTAAATGGGATGAAAAATAAACACAAAAATAAAAAACAGGCGAAACTTCATAATAATCCCCTTCCCCAGCCATAATAGCTACTTAACTAAAACTGAACTTGTACAGTGTGTTACAAAATTTTTTAAATTGCTATGACTGCCAATAATTGAGGAGACTACCGTGAAGAGCTACAGAAAGTGAGCCCTATGAAACAAGTAATGTTCCCAGATGGGAATTGGGATCTACACAAAGGAAATGAAAAGTGCCGGAAACAGTCAATATGTGGATAAATACAAACGACCTTTTTCCTCATTTGAAAAACATTTTTATCAGTAGTTGACAACTGAAAAACCAAAAAAAAGTAAAACAATATACATTGGGTTTATTAACATCTGTAGAACTAAACTCTAAGGCCACAGCACAAAGGAAGGAAGGAAATCTAAGTAAGTTTAAACAAATATTTTTTCAAAATTTTGAGCACATCACATTGAGAAAAAAGTTAATGCACAAAATAAACACACAAAACCCTTTTCTCCCTTCAGGCTGCACTGTATTTAGTTGTGCTTTCAATGAAAACTTTGAAAAGGTCGGTATACTTCAATACATATTTCTCTGCCAACCACTTAAAGCCTAGATTCTTTTATTTTAAGCCATTTCAAAAACTATAATTATCCCAACGTTTACTGAGTATCAGCTATAAGGCAGCTTCAGAATTAAACAACGCTTCAGGGAGTATATGTCTCTGGTAACCTTAAAACACGCATGGACACATAGACGCATGCACGCACGCACCTAATAGCTCTATCCTCAAGACATGACAAAAACAAAAAGACCAGAACATAAACAAAAATCACTTACCATTTCTAGGAGATATGGATGGTGTGTTCTTGGTTCAAATAATGTTTGATAGTTGCGATCATTTTTCTTCCTCTTAAGATTTGTGTTTTTAAAACTTTTCTTCTGGCTCTCAGATTTGGCTTCTGAGGAATTCCTAACAGTTGTGTTAACATCTTGACTTGGTTTGTTAGCAGTATTGCTGTGAAGAACTTGGTCTTCTGCCAGAATGTCTGCTTCAGTCTTGATGGGAGCTTCTAAATGGGATGAAAAATAAACACAAAAATAAAAAACAGGCGAAACTTCATAATAATCCCCTTCCCCAGCCATAATAGCTACTTAACTAAAACTGAACTTGTACAGTGTGTTACAAAATTTTTTAAATTGCTATGACTGCCAATAATTGAGGAGACTACCGTGAAGAGCTACAGAAAGTGAGCCCTATGAAACAAGTAATGTTCCCAGATGGGAATTGGGATCTACACAAAGGAAATGAAAAGTGCCGGAAACAGTCAATATGTGGATAAATACAAACGACCTTTTTCCTCATTTGAAAAACATTTTTATCAGTAGTTGACAACTGAAAAACCAAAAAAAAGTAAAACAATATACATTGGGTTTATTAACATCTGTAGAACTAAACTCTAAGGCCACAGCACAAAGGAAGGGAAGAGGGAAATCTAAGTAGACTGCTGTATAACTCTTAAATTACAGAAACACCTATTTTACTGTGCTTCTATTTAATACTCTTCAGAGAGCCAGCATTTTATACAAACTGAGTATTTGTGGCAACACTGAACAAGTCTATTAGCACCATGTTTCCAACATCATTTGTTCCTTTCGTGTCTCTGCATCACATTTTCGTGATTTTTTTCTCAATGTTTTAAACTTTCGTTGTTATTTGGGACCCTGTAGACTGTAGGCCTCCAGGCTCCTCTGTGCATAGAATTCTCCAGGCAAGAGTCCTAGACAGGCTGCCATTTCCTTCTCCAGGGGCTGTTCCCCACCCAGGGGTCAAACCCCTGTCTCTTGCATCTCCTGCACTGGCAGGAAGATTCTTTACCAGCTGAACCATCAGAGAAGCCCTTATATTTGTTATAGTCATGTGAAATCTCTGCTCTTTGATATTACTATATAGTTATTTGGGTTACCATGAACCATGCCCATATAAGATAACAGATTTAACTGATAAATGTGTATGTTCTGACTGTTCCATCTACCTGCCATTCTCATGTCTCTCTCCTCCTCAGGCCTCCCTATTCCCTGAGACACAAGACTGAAATTAATATCGTTAATAACCATACTAACAGTTAATAACCATGGGATTCAGAGGTGGCGCTAGTGGTAAAGAATCAGCCTGCCAATGCAGGAGACCAAGAGATGCAAGTTCAATTCCTAGGTTGGGAAGATCCCCTGGAGTAGGAAATGGTAACCCACTCCAGTATTCTTGCCTAAAAAATTCTATGGCTAGGGGCTTCCCCTGGTGGTCCAGTGGGTAAGGACACCGCCTTGCAGTGCAAGGGGCGCCGGTTCGGTCCCTGGCCTGGGAAGATCCCACGTGCCGCAGAGTGGCTGGACCCATGTGTCCAATCACCGAGCCAGAGCTCTGGAGCACATGTGCCCAGAGCCAGTGCTCTGTGACAACAGAGGCCACCGCGATGGGAGGCCCACAGGAGCCAAAGAACAATGACGGACGAAAATAGAGAAATGAAAGACCAATAGAAGTGGCCCGCCCGTACCCCTCCCTCCCCACCTCACCTCCCAAAAGATAAATAAATAAAATAAATGTTAAAAAAAAAAAATTCTATGGCTAGAGTAGCCTGCAGGCTACAGTCTGTGGGGTTGCATAGAGTCGGACATGACTGAGCACACACACACACACACACACACACACACACACACACAAATCATGCTATAATGGCCTCTGAGTGTTCAAGTGAAAGAAAGTGTCACATGTTTTTCACTAGGAGCTAGAAATGACTAGGCTTAGTCAGGAAGATGAGTCAAAAGCTGGGACAGGCTGGAAGCCAGGCCTCTTTGCCAGTTAGCCAAGCTGTAAAACAAAGGAAAAGTTTGTAAAGGAAACTGAAAGTGCTACTCCAGGGAACACACAAATGATGAGCGTGGGCAACCACCTCATGGTTGATGATGGAGGAAACTTCAGTGGTCTGGATAGAAAGTTAAACCAGCCACAGTATTCCTTTAAGCCAAAGCCTCATCCAGAGCAAGGCTCTACCTCTCTTCATTCTAGACTGAGAGAAGTGAGGAAGCTGCAAAAGAAAGGCCTGGAACTAGCAGAAGTTGGTTTATGAGGGAAAAAGAAGCCACTGCCATGACAGGAATTGCACAGTGAAGCAGCAGGTGCGGATGTCGAGCTGCAGCGAGCCAGCCAGAGCATCCGGCTCGGATCATGAGTGAAGGGGACCACCCTGAGCCACAGACTTTCCGTGCAAACAAAACAACCTTAGATTGGAAGAAGGTGCCATCTAGAATTGTTATAGCTACAGAGGGTATGTCAATGCCCGGCTTTAAAATTTCAAAGGACTGGCTGACTGCTGATAGGGGCGAATGCAGCGGGTGACTTGAAGCTGAAGTCAAGTCAGCATTTACTGTTCTGAAAACACTAGGCTCCTTCGGAATTCAGCTCCATCTACTCTGCCGGTACTATAAATGGACAACAATGCCTGGGTGGCATGGCACATGGTTATGACATTGTTTACTGAATATAGCTAGCCTATTGTGGAGACCTACTGCTCAGAAAAAAAGATTTCTTTCAAACTGTGGCTGCTTCCTCCTGGTCACTCAAGCTGACAGAAATGTGCAACAAGATTGTTGTCTTCCTGTCTGCAGCACAACATCCATTTTGCAGTCCATGGATCAAGGCGTAATTCTGAGTTTCAAGTCGTGTTAGTTAAGCATATTTTGCCAGACTCTTAGCTGTCACAAGTGGGGAATCCTGATGGCTCCGAGCAAAGTCAACTGAAAACTTTCTGGAAAAGAGTCACCATTTTAGGTCGTCACTAAGAACATTCGGGGGTGCAAAAGGCATGTTTTCACTAGGAGCTAGAAATGACTAGGCTTAGTCAGGAAGATGAGTCAAAAGCTGGGACAGGCTGGAAGCCAGGCCTCTTTGCCAGTTAGCCAAGCTGTAAAACAAAGGAAAAGTTTGTAAAGGAAACTGAAAGTGCTACTCCAGGGAACACACAAATGATGAGCGTGGGCAACCACCTCATGGTTGATGATGGAGGAAACTTCAGTGGTCTGGATAGAAAGTTAAACCAGCCACAGTATTCCTTTAAGCCAAAGCCTCATCCAGAGCAAGGCTCTACCTCTCTTCATTCTAGACTGAGAGAAGTGAGGAAGCTGCAAAAGAAAGGCCTGGAACTAGCAGAAGTTGGTTTATGAGGGAAAAAGAAGCCACTGCCATGACAGGAATTGCACAGTGAAGCAGCAGGTGCGGATGTCGAGCTGCAGCGAGCCAGCCAGAGCATCCGGCTCGGATCATGAGTGAAGGGGACCACCCTGAGCCACAGACTTTCCGTGCAAACAAAACAACCTTAGATTGGAAGAAGGTGCCATCTAGAATTGTTATAGCTACAGAGGGTATGTCAATGCCCGGCTTTAAAATTTCAAAGGACTGGCTGACTGCTGATAGGGGCGAATGCAGCGGGTGACTTGAAGCTGAAGTCAAGTCAGCATTTACTGTTCTGAAAACACTAGGCTCCTTCGGAATTCAGCTCCATCTACTCTGCCGGTACTATAAATGGACAACAATGCCTGGGTGGCATGGCACATGGTTATGACATTGTTTACTGAATATAGCTAGCCTATTGTGGAGACCTACTGCTCAGAAAAAAAGATTTCTTTCAAACTGTGGCTGCTTCCTCCTGGTCACTCAAGCTGACAGAAATGTGCAACAAGATTGTTGTCTTCCTGTCTGCAGCACAACATCCATTTTGCAGTCCATGGATCAAGGCGTAATTCTGAGTTTCAAGTCGTGTTAGTTAAGCATATTTTGCCAGACTCTTAGCTGTCACAAGTGGGGAATCCTGATGGCTCCGAGCAAAGTCAACTGAAAACTTTCTGGAAAAGAGTCACCATTTTAGGTCGTCACTAAGAACATTCATGATTCGTGGGAGGAGGTCAAAACAGCAACATCAACAGGAATTTGGAAGAAGCTGATTCCAGTGCTCCTGGAAAACTCTGAAGGGTTTAAGACTTCAGTGCAGGAAGTAACTTCAGATGTAGTAGAAGTAGCAAAAGGGCTAAAATTAGAAATGGAGCCTGAGAGACGACTGAATTGCTGTCATCTCAGGATAAAATTTTCACGGATAAGGAGCTACTCCTTACAGATGACCAGAGAAAGTAGTTTCTCAAGATGAATCCTGCTGAAGGTGCTGTGAAGACTTCTGAATGACAAGCAAGGATTTAGAATATAACACAAACTTGGGTTGATCAAGCAGCAGGTTTTGGGAGGACTGACTCCAATTTTGATAAGACGTTCTACTGTGGATGAAATGTGGATAAAGAGCACTGCTTGATACATTGTCAACAAAAAGTCAGTTAATGTGACCAACTTCACTGCTGTCTTATATTAAGAAATTGCCACAGCCACCCCAACCTTCAGTAACCACCAGTCAGATCAGTGAGCAGCCATCAACATTGAGGCAAGCCCTCTACCAACAAAAAGATTATGACTCATGGGAGCTACACATGATGGCTAGCATTTTTCAGCAATAAAGTATTTTTTAAATTAAGGTTAATATACTTTTTTTAAAAAGACAATGCTGGGGGGCTTCCCTGGTGGTCCAGTGGGTAAGGACACCGCCTTGCAGTGCAAGGGGTGCCAGTTCGATCCCTGGCCTGGGAAGATCCCACGTGCCACGGAGCGGCTGGACCCATGTATCCAATTACCGAGCCGGAGCTCTGGAGCGCATGTGCCCAGAGCCGGTGCTCTGTGACAAGAGAGGCCACGGCGATGGGAGGCCCACACGGGCCAAAGAACAAAGATGGATGAAACATAGATAAATGAAAGACCAACAGAAGTAGCCAAAAAAAAAAAAGACAATGCTAGGCTTCCCTGGTAGTCCAGTGGTTAAAGAGTCTGCCTTGCAGTGCAGGGGGCACCAGTTTGATCCCTGGCCCTGGAAGATCCCACCTGCCACGCTTGTAATTGTGCCCAATTATAAGCCAGCTCTCTGGAGTGCATGCACCCAGAGCCAGTGCTCTGCAACGAGAGAGGCCACCACGATGGGAGGCCCACACAGGCCAAAGAATTTAAGATGGATGAAAATAAATAAATGAAGGACCAATAAAAGAGGCCAAAGTTTAAAAAAATACTTAAAAAAAAAGACATAATGCTGTTCTACACTTAGTAATTGACAGTATGGTGTAAACATAACTGATATACACTGGGAACCAAAAAGTCCATGTGACCTGCTTTACTGCAATGGTACGGAACTGAACCCACAATCTCTGATGTATAACTACATACAGGACTTTCTTGGCTCAGTGGTAAAGAATTCTCCTGCCAGTGGAGGTGACACAGGTTAGATACCTGGGTTGGTGAAGATCCCCTGAAGGAGGAAATGGGAATTCACTCAAGTATTCTTGCTTGGGAAATCCCATGGAGAGACGAGCCTAGCGGGCTGTAGTCCATGGGGTTGCAAAGGAGTCAGACACAAGTTACTGACTAAAGCAAAAACAGCAGAGATGCTATTTCATGGTTCAGAGAAGGCTCACTTTATGCCCTTGGTGTATTTATTCCAAAGGCCTGCTGTATCAATATCCTATCCTACAACCCAGAAGTAACAATGAAAGCTAGAAATGTGTCAGTGACCTGGATGGCTTAATAAAAGTGAATTCAAATTACATAAAATAATTCTTAAGGCTCATGAATGTGAAGAGGACTTTTTCCTGAAGGCAGGACATTTTAGACAATTAAGTCACAATGAATTCATACAAAATCAAAAGCAAAGCTATGCATTTCTATGCAGGAAGAAAGCAAATGCCACCCAGAGAAAGACTCTAGTGAAAGGTGATACAATGGGCTTCTTTAGACGTCTCAGTCCTTAAACCTAAGCTCTGAGTCAGCTTCGCCACATTCGAGCTTTGCGAACTTATCCTCTGGAAGCGTCAGGGTCTGTAAATGAAGGGCTGAAACCTCAACGATCCCTTCCAGTTTCCTTCCTGCCTTCTCATAGAAAACAGTGGCAGCCTCAAAGTGAAGACACGAGTATGAAAGAATTAAATATTTTATCTTAGGAGTGAGAGAGGAAAGCGTTTGTACAGCTTGTTTTTGTGGGTTTTGGTAATCTGGTAATAGCTTTCCTTGCTATCACCTGTCATAAATATACATGATAAGCAGGAAACGTAGTATGTGTTTAAAGAATAGCTTCATCTTCATACTGGAAACAAGAGTAAGGAAATAAATACTGTTTTTCTTAAAATTAAAAAAATAAAAAAGAAGTGACCATCTGTAAAGGAATACTCTGATAAAGCCAAAGTAGTTTCTATTTCAAAATTCAAGTAGCTTTTAACCAGCTACCATAGTAAAGCTTGGCCTTTCAACAAAGGGAAAAAAATAATTCCTATGTTACAGAAATCCAGATCTAAACCTTAACTTTCATATTAAAGCCCAACTCTTCCTTCTTCGACACCCTCTAGCTACACAACAGTGATTTTCTCTAGTCTAGTCAACACTAAAAATCCTGCCATCTTCATCCAGTTACCTTCATCCCACATTTTCACTTTTAAGACCCTCTATTCCTGTCTTCGGTAGAGCCCCCACTGTGACAGCACGTCTGAGACCCAGGCTCAGGATTCTCTCGTGGCTGGGGACGTCTAGACATAATGACTGTGCAGAGTGAAGCACAGAGGCCAACAGGACACGCAGTGGCTCACCACACAGGGGCCGGGTGACTGGCGGGAGCCTTGGCCTGAGCTGCCGCACTCCAGGCCTCCTCACGGACAGAGATGCTAGACATTGAGCTTATCACCACCTTCTGGGGAGCAGGGGCAGTTTACCATCATTTTGTAAGGTAAAACACGTATCTTGAACGTAGGCTCATGAATGTGAAGAGGACTTTTTCCTGAAGGCAGGACATTTTAGACAATTAAGTCACAATGAATTCATACAAAATCAAAAGCAAAGCTATGCATTTCTATGCAGGAAGAAAGCAAATGCCACCCAGAGAAAGACTCTAGTGAAAGGTGATACAATGGGCTTCTTTAGACGTCTCAGTCCTTAAACCTAAGCTCTGAGTCAGCTTCGCCACATTCGAGCTTTGCGAACTTATCCTCTGGAAGCGTCAGGGTCTGTAAATGAAGGGCTGAAACCTCAACGATCCCTTCCAGTTTCCTTCCTGCCTTCTCATAGAAAACAGTGGCAGCCTCAAAGTGAAGACACGAGTATGAAAGAATTAAATATTTTATCTTAGGAGTGAGAGAGGAAAGCGTTTGTACAGCTTGTTTTTGTGGGTTTTGGTAATCTGGTAATAGCTTTCCTTGCTATCACCTGTCATAAATATACATGATAAGCAGGAAACGTAGTATGTGTTTAAAGAATAGCTTCATCTTCATACTGGAAACAAGAGTAAGGAAATAAATACTGTTTTTCTTAAAATTAAAAAAATAAAAAAAGAAGTGACCATCTGTAAAGGAATACTCTGATAAAGCCAAAGTAGTTTCTATTTCAAAATTCAAGTAGCTTTTAACCAGCTACCATAGTAAAGCTTGGCCTTTCAACAAAGGGAAAAAAATAATTCCTATGTTACAGAAATCCAGATCTAAACCTTAACTTTCATATTAAAGCCCAACTCTTCCTTCTTCGACACCCTCTAGCTACACAACAGTGATTTTCTCTAGTCTAGTCAACACTAAAAATCCTGCCATCTTCATCCAGTTACCTTCATCCCACATTTTCACTTTTAAGACCCTCTATTCCTGTCTTCGGTAGAGCCCCCACTGTGACAGCACGTCTGAGACCCAGGCTCAGGATTCTCTCGTGGCTGGGGACGTCTAGACATAATGACTGTGCAGAGTGAAGCACAGAGGCCAACAGGACACGCAGTGGCTCACCACACAGGGGCCGGGTGACTGGCGGGAGCCTTGGCCTGAGCTGCCGCACTCCAGGCCTCCTCACGGACAGAGATGCTAGACATTGAGCTTATCACCACCTTCTGGGGAGCAGGGGCAGTTTACCATCATTTTGTAAGGTAAAACACGTATCTTGAACAACATTAACTGCTCAGAAACACTTATCAAAAGGATTCCGTGTCTCCCAACCTTTAAAATACACAGGCTAAGGTAACACAAGCACAAAGTTCCTGTGGTTTCCGAATGAGACAGTTTAGGTAAACGTGCTCTGTAAGGTGCAATGCCCTACATGCATGTAAGGAATTTTCCTCTCTTCACCCCTCTCCACCTGCCAAAGGTGTAAAACCTGTTAAGACAAGGATTCTTGAGAGCAGAGACAATTTATTAACCTCCTTTGCTATATCTTTTAGAACTTTCTTTTATTTCCTTGGTGGATATCATCTCTTCCCTGCTCCTCCTTCGTTACGCTGTTTTTGCCCTTTTCTCCTAGAGGAGCAATGTGTTTCTCTGTTTCTCCAACTTCCCTTCATCCCATGTTACCTTCTGAGTCAGATGAGAAAGGAATGTGAGGATCAAATAAAGAATGTGCGTGACACGCCTTGTCCTCAGATACACACATGAAAGGAGGCTACCGGTGCGCAGGTGTACACCAGAGGCGAAAACCGACGAGACAAAGCAAGTACCCGCAGGAGCCAAGGCGCCTCACCTTCTGGCTCGCTCTCTGAGCCCGAGAGGCGGCCGTAGCTGCTCATCAGGGAGCACAGGGCTGGGGTCACCTCCTTGGGTATCACAGCACTTGGCGGCTTCTCCTCCTTATCAGATTCTGAAATACAAAGAGTAAAACTGTATGCCCCAAATATCTACCACCATAAAAAAGAACGCTTCCAGCCCTCCAGCCCTCCACGCCCTCATGTGTTAGTGAAAAGAAAGCACTTTCTGATCACGTCCTCAATCGTATTAAAAAGGAAATCCAGAAGACTTGAGAAATTTCCCCTCGGTTTAAATCTTTACGGTCAGAGATGCTACCTACCCTGTAGAGAAAACAGACAGCCAAACGGAAGCTAGATACAATTCAAGTTTCTCACCATGCTTCACAGGGTATGCAACTTGGGCCTTCTCTAAATTACAGTCTTCGTTATTATTTTACTTATGATATTTATTAATTTTATTAAGGTACCAAGAAGGTCATAGATGTATTTAACATCACTGGATTAGGATCATGAACTCTGAACATTAGATTCAGAATAAATAAAATATAAATATCCACTCTTTTTGTTCAGGACTGGTTTAGAGGGCACAAATAGTACTTCCACCATTCCACAGTTAAAAATACAAACAGTTATGCTGAACTAATCTGCCTTAAATTTTTATTATTTAGAACTTCTAAGAACTTAAGTAAACAAGCCAAGTATGAGAACTTCGCAAGTACTGAGAGCCTGCCAAAGGTAAAGTGTTTGATCAGAGCCCAGCAAGTCTAGTTGTAGCCCCAGGACACCACCTATTGCATTACGTTTGGCAGCTCTGAAAGTGTATTACATCTGTCCTAAACCAGGCAGGAGTGCCCGAAGGAAGAAGGAAGACAATACTTGTCTGTGTAATGAACCAGCTCCACCCGTCATCAACATGAGATGTTTTAAGACAGTAAATTACCATTCACCAAATCAGTCCAAGGGAAGCCAAAACAGGGCAGTAGGGAAAAGGGAAGCACTTCTACGTGAGTATAGAACTATCGCTTCAGGTGGGTAAACTGAAATCCTCTCTCCTCCACCAATCTACACTGCCCAGTACCCAAAACCGCTCCTTGTCAATTTTGGTTAACTTATCCCCTTTTCTCCTGAAAGAATGAAGGGAAAGAAAAATATGCAGTTTCACATCTATACATAAATTATTAGTGGATAAAACAGAATCTGCAACAAAATTAGTGTGGAGACTGTTCTGCTCATTATTTTAATGATGATATGCCAAAATGAAGTATTTCCTTCTAAGACCCCAAGAGAAGCATCAAAAAGGTATATACAAATGACTATATGAATAATGCTAAGAAATGGCTTTCAGCTACAGCCCATTTCTCTGTTCCCTTCCACAGCAAAACCCCAAGTAACTATTTATGTAATTCACCAGGGAAATCATTTTGGCCTGAAACTTCCTACAGCCATCTGATATGTCAGAATCTACTCCAATCTGTCTCTCAGCCCCATCACACCAGTGAATTTTTCTTCCAAGTTCACTGCATTCCTCTGTGCTGCCAAACCTAGAGGCAGTTTGTTGGTGTTCATCTTACTGAGTGACAACGGCCAGTACGGCTGACCTTGAACAACACAGGCTTGAAGTCCAAGGGTTCACATGTAAACATGGGCATTTTTCAACAGTAGATACTACTGAAACAGACATGCAGTTGGTTGAATCCATGGATTCGGGACTGTGGATGCAGAAGAACTGCATTACATGGAAGGCAAATGACCAGTTATACTCAAATTTTTGACCACGTGGAAGGCTGGCACCCCAAACCCGTGGAATTGTTCAAGGTCAGCCGGAGTCCTGCATGTGACTTTCCAGAACCCTTTTGATAGGGACAGAGTAGAATAGGTAGGTGATTGTAGAGTCCTAGTAGGGGAACGGCAGGTAGAAAGGAGAAACCTGAGAAAGGTTGGGAGGCCAGTGAGTTGACGATAACTCAGGACAGCTGCTCCTTGTTCAGTAAAGCAGGCTCGACTGGGTATAAACAGCTGACGAAGGAGGAGCTCGCGAAGAGGAAACCAATGATTTGTGTCCTGCGTCTGCGTCTACTTGAGGGGGAGGGTCTTCTACCATCCTATATATATTACTGCCCACTCAATCGGAGGGAGAGCAGAGCAGAGCTTTCCTGCCTGCCCGCCTGCGCCTCTTACAAGTACTCTATCCTAATAAATCCTCTTCTTGCCTATCACTCTGCCTCTCTCTGAATTCCTTCTGCATTGAGGCACAAAGAACTTGAGCCTCAGCGGGTCCAACGTTAGGTGAGTGCTGGATTAAGTCCCAGCCGCGTGAGTTGGAGTCCCAGACAGGGTTTTGGCTGGAATTCAAGCTCCAGCCATGTGGGTTCAAGTCCCAAGCAGGGTTCAATTAGGTCTGGGCCCTGGGTTGAAGTCTCAAATTGAGGTAAAACCCTTTCACTTTCACTTGGCTCTTCTTTCCCAGGCTCCCTAGTAAATTCTCACTCATCAACTTCAAAATTCTTGACTGTCCCTGTGTCCAATCTTCAGCAAGCTTTCTCTTTTTTGCCTCCTCCTCCTCCTATGAGGACCTCACTTTACCTCAGGTGTTAAAGTACTATTTGTTGTTTAGTCACTCCGTCATGTCTGACTCTTTGCAACATCATGGACTGTAGCCCACCAGGCTCCTCTGTCCATGGAATTTTCCAGGCAAGAATAATGGAGTGTGGGGCTTCCCTCGTGGTCCAGTGGGTAAGGAGTCCGCCTTGCAGTGCAAGGGACGCCAGTTCGATCCCTGGCCTGGGAAGATCCCACGTGCTGCGGAGCGGCTGGACCGGCCTGTCCAATTATGAGCCAGCGCTGTGGAGCGCATGCGCCTGGAGCCGGTGCTCTGCAGAGAGGGGCCACTGTGGTGGGAGGCCCACCCAGACCAAAGAACAAAAGGTGGGTGAAAATAAATAAATAAATGAAAAACCAATAAAAGAGGCCAAATTTTTAAAAAAATAAATAATAATGGAGTGGGTTGCCATTTCCTTCTCCAAAAGTACTATTTAGATGCCAGTAAATCGCAAATGCCAGTAAATTGCAAATGCCAGTAAATCACAGCCTTCGATTTTCCCTTAAGCCCCAGAATCACCTAATTGCTGTTCAGTATCTCTACTTAGACATCAAACAGGCATCTCAAAGGTTAGTATGTCCAAAATCAAGCACTCGACTTCTCCTCCAAATATGTTTGCATAGTCTCCATCTCAATAAATGCCAGCTCTTCTCAATAGTTACACCAAAACCTAACCATCATCCTTGACTCTTCGCTTTCTCACGTACCATGTCCAATCTAGCCACAAATACTGTCAGCTCTATTTTGAAAATATATCCAGAATCACACTCCTCGTCACTTCACTCCTACAATCCTAGTCCAAGCCAACATTTCCTACCCAGCAGTCCTGGCAGCCTCCTAGAAGAGCACCCTGATGTGGCCTGCCCGCCTCTGCCATTCATTCTACACCCTAACACATCACCTCACCTCTCCACCCTCACTTTAAGGCTCTTCTAAATTGAGGTAAAACCCTTTCACTTTCACTTGGCTCTTCTTTCCCAGGCTCCCTAGTAAATTCTCACTCATCAACTTCAAAATTCTTGACTGTCCCTGTGTCCAATCTTCAGCAAGCTTTCTCTTTTTTGCCTCCTCCTCCTCCTATGAGGACCTCACTTTACCTCAGGTGTTAAAGTACTATTTGTTGTTTAGTCACTCCGTCATGTCTGACTCTTTGCAACATCATGGACTGTAGCCCACCAGGCTCCTCTGTCCATGGAATTTTCCAGGCAAGAATAATGGAGTGTGGGGCTTCCCTCGTGGTCCAGTGGGTAAGGAGTCCGCCTTGCAGTGCAAGGGACGCCAGTTCGATCCCTGGCCTGGGAAGATCCCACGTGCTGCGGAGCGGCTGGACCGGCCTGTCCAATTATGAGCCAGCGCTGTGGAGCGCATGCGCCTGGAGCCGGTGCTCTGCAGAGAGGGGCCACTGTGGTGGGAGGCCCACCCAGACCAAAGAACAAAAGGTGGGTGAAAATAAATAAATAAATGAAAAACCAATAAAAGAGGCCAAATTTTTAAAAAAATAAATAATAATGGAGTGGGTTGCCATTTCCTTCTCCAAAAGTACTATTTAGATGCCAGTAAATCGCAAATGCCAGTAAATTGCAAATGCCAGTAAATCACAGCCTTCGATTTTCCCTTAAGCCCCAGAATCACCTAATTGCTGTTCAGTATCTCTACTTAGACATCAAACAGGCATCTCAAAGGTTAGTATGTCCAAAATCAAGCACTCGACTTCTCCTCCAAATATGTTTGCATAGTCTCCATCTCAATAAATGCCAGCTCTTCTCAATAGTTACACCAAAACCTAACCATCATCCTTGACTCTTCGCTTTCTCACGTACCATGTCCAATCTAGCCACAAATACTGTCAGCTCTATTTTGAAAATATATCCAGAATCACACTCCTCGTCACTTCACTCCTACAATCCTAGTCCAAGCCAACATTTCCTACCCAGCAGTCCTGGCAGCCTCCTAGAAGAGCACCCTGATGTGGCCTGCCCGCCTCTGCCATTCATTCTACACCCTAACACATCACCTCACCTCTCCACTCGGCCTCGGAGTCCCAAGTCCTTTCCTGCCTTTGACAAGACCCTACTTGAGCTGGTCCTTCACCCCTTTCTTCCTGGCTTACTCCACTTTAGCCTTGCTGGTCCCCACGTAAACAAAGCATGCTCCCACCATGGGGGGTTTGCACTTGTTACTTTCTCTGCTTGGAAAGCTCTCCCTTCAGGTCTCAGCTCCTAATTTCACTCGGATTTCTCAGTATCGGCTTATCAGAAATGCCTTCACTAATTACAGTAAGTAGCACACTCCTTTCTCCAGTTGCTGCTCTCAATAGTTTTCCTTGACTTTACTCATCCTCATGACTGATTATCAACCCATATTTATTTACTGAAGCTTCCCCAAGCAGAACATAAGGTACAGGAGAGAAGGGCTTTGGCTTTGTTCAGTATACTGTACCCTCAGCGCCTAGAACAGTACATAAGTGCTCAACAAATATTTGAAGAACAAACTGTTGCATGAATGAGTTAAGGACAAGTTCAAAAAAGTGAACTAGTACAGAGTGACAAGAGCTATGCCAAGTTGGGGCCCTAATAGGAGCCTGGTGTCATCTGGATTCAGAGACTTACACTTTCTTCTTTCCAATAAAATGATTCCATTTTTCTTAAAAAAAAAAAAAAAATCACATACATGTGTCTAAGAAAAATACTGAAGGATTTAAAATAAAATGTAAGCAGTGGCTGTCTCTGTAAATTAGGAAAGCATGTTGTTTTCTATTTTATGCTTTTCAGTTTTTTCTCATATATTCTGCATTATTTTTATAATCAGAAGGTAAATATATAAAGACGACATAGGAAAGCTTTTATCAAGTATAACAGAAAAGCTTTTGTATACATATATATATATAACATGTATAACATATATTTTAGAAAACTTGCACATTTTTGCCTAACTAAAATATCTATGTCATTCTACTTGTCTGACTCAGTATGAAAAGAATGCTAGATTTCTAATTTAAATAGATATGCAAGGGCTTCCCCTGGTGGTCCAGTGGGTAAGGACACCACCTTGCAGTGCAAGGGGTGCAGGTTCGATCCCTGGCCTGGGAAGATCCCACGTGCCGCGGAGCGGCTGGACCGATGTGTCCAACTACCGGCCCAGAGCCGGTGCTCTGCAACGAGAGAGGCCACTGCGATGGGAGGCCCACAGGAGCCAAAGAACAAAGCTGGATGAAAATAGAGAAATGAAAGACCAATAGAAGTGGCCCGCCCATCCCCCTCCCTCCCCAATCTGACCCCCGCCCAAAATAAATAAATAAATAAATAAATCTTTAAAAAAAAAAATAGATATGCAACAAGCAACAAAAGTTTACTGTATAGCACTGGGAACTATAGTCAGTATCTTACAATAATCCATAATGGAAAATAATTTCAAAAACAACATATATGTGTATATGTATAACTGAATCACACACACAAAAAAGAGTTCTGTTTTTTGAAATAGTAATGTTTATCTTTTGCTAGTTTTTCTAGCACATCTCAACTATCCTAGACCTATACGACAGAGATTTGGTTTTTTTGGCCAGATGCAGACGTCACATTTAGAGGTAGCATAGTGTATGGGGAGTTAAACGCCTCCGTTCCGACTCTGGCTCCATCACTAACTAACAGCAGGACTAAGGCCGATTAAATTGCTCAGCTCGAAAACGGAAGTAGCAACCACACATATGTAAAAGTTGTTATGAGGAAAAGAGCTACTATACACAAAACCTTTATAGCATAGCTAGGTACCCTATTTAATAAGTATGAGTTGGTGTTAAAATAATTTTTTATTATTATTCCTACTAAATTTTACCCTGTCATTCTCTCTCTTTTTTTTTTTTTAATTCTGGCCTCTTTTTATTGTTTATTTATTTATTTATTTTCATCCATTTTTATTCTTTGGCCCTTGTGGGCCTCCCATTGCAGTGGCCTCTCTCATCGCAGAGCACTGGCTCTGGGCGCGTGCACTCTAGAGTGCTGGCTCAATAACTGGACACACTGGTCCAGCCGCTTCACGGCACACAGGACCCTCCTGGGCCAGGGATCGAACCGGTGCCCCTTGCACTACCAGACCACCAGGGAAGCCCTACCTTGTCATTCTTTTTTTTTTTTTTTTTTTTACCTTATCATTCTTAACCCAACATTTCTTTATGCCAAGACCTTTTTCCAACCTGATTTAGTCAATGAAGCAGTTACCCCGGCCCCCATTTCTCCCCGTCTGTTAAATTCAATAATCTGCTGTGTGATGATCACAGAAGCCACTTTCCCCCAAGCTGAGCAGGGTCTGCTGGCAAACCTACAACATAACATCAGTCCATGCACTGGGAACAGCCCTCTGCAGAAGAAGCATGAACAACTAGATGACGCCCCACCTTGTCACTGGAAGGAAAGGGGATAAAATATTTACATAAACATTTTCATTTTTCAGAAGAAAAATGAAGCTTTATAGGCTGAAGGATATCTTCCTGTGACAGCAACATTTCAGTCCTTTAATTTTTCAGCTTCTCAGCAAGAGTAAACTTACCTCCTAAATTCTAGAGGGAACTCAAAAGTAAATAATAAAGATATAAATATATTCTATGCTGTGAGGAAGAACTGTTATTATTTAATACTGAATTAATATTTTTTACCCAAACAGACCATGTTCATGCTGAGCAGCACTAATACTGGCTTCGCTTGGAATTACTGCTTTCCAGGTGGGAAAATTCACATAATGGTGCAAACTCAAATCCACAACATCACACATTCAAAACAGTCTTAAAAATATTCCCTAGATTAAAAGATACCATGGAAATTATCCAGTAAACACAATCTTTCTCCCTTATCCTGCCTTTATCATGCATCCATTCCCAAGATTCAGAGTTTCTTAAAATGAGGTTTTAAATAAGACACTCCTATTAAGAACAAAAGCAAAATTCTACCTGTTTACATTTTTGCCATTATACTCTCCACAAACAAGGATGTGAAGAATCAACTTCTGCTTGACTATCTAAACTCTTAAAAACACGGTGTTTTCCTATTTAGCTTACCAGAATCAGTGTTTACCAACACACCCAGCGGGTCTGAACTGGCCTTGGGTGACTGTTCAGGCTTCGAATCACATACATGACTGCCTGACCCAGTGGCTGCTATCTGTCCAGCATGGCCATTTTTCCACTTGTGATGTTTGCCAGGACTTTTTATTTTTGCCATCTGTGAATGTCTGGTCATCCCCTTCATCTTCCTGGAGTGAGAAAAAATAAACTATTAATATAAAAGGCACTGACCTTTCAAGAAAAATTTGAAAAAGATTACAGATTGCAAAAGAAACTTGGGGCTTCCCAGGGGGTGCTAGTGGTAAAGAACCTGCCTGGCAATACAGGAGACACGGGTTTGATCCCTGAGCTGGGAAGATCCCCTGGAGGAGGACATGGCCACCCACTTCAGTGTTCTTGCCTAGAGAATCCCATGGACAGAGGAGCTTGGCGGGCTACAGTCCATGAGGTTGCAAAGAGTTGGACACGACTAAAGTGATTTAGCATCATGCAAGTAAAATATTCCTTAGACTTTACAATTTTTTCTACGTAATTTTAAGAAGCCTTAAAGTTTCTGATGCTTTTGCAAATATGCTATCTTTTTTTTTGTCTGAGCTTCATGATAACTCTCTGAAATAGACTAGACAGGTATTGGGGTTCACAGCTAGCTCAAATCAAGTGCCGTCTAAAACCATTTAGGAGGAGAACAGATATTGTGTGAGCACATACTTATGTAAACTATGCATACGAAGAAAAAAAGACCATTTTTAAACAGCTTCATTACATACACTCTCAATGGACAATAATATAAGGTAAGAAAATAAGACTAAGGCACATAATAATCAAAACTGCTTAAAGCTAGTGATGAAGAGAAAATCTTAAAAGTCAACAGAGATAAAAGGTATTTTACATAGAGGAACAAGGTAATGATGACAGCCAATTTTCTCATGGAAAGGATGCAAGTAAGAAAACAATGGGGCAACATTTTTAAAGTAGTATACGTTTTTAAAAAGCTGTTAACCTAGAACTGCATACCTAGCAAAATTATCTATCAGATAGGAAGGTAAAATAAAGACCTCTCCAGACACTCAAAGCTGAAAGAAGCCATCTCTAGCACACGTCACCACACAAAATAATTCTGAGCCACAGAAACCAGACACCAAAGAAGACAAACTATACGATGCTACTTATACAAGTAAAAGACTGGCAAAACCTACATGTCCCTCAATAGGGGATTGGTTTAAGAGAAAAAAGATGGCCCCGTAGTGTATTCCTACGCTTCTACACACCCTCGGAGAATGAGGAGTCTTGTTCATATATTAATAGATGATAATTTATTATTTGGCTAAAAGAACGCAAGATGTAGGACTGTATCAAAAAAGACAATCAGGGCTTCCCTGGTGGTCCAGTGAGTAAGGACACCGCCTTGCAGGGCAAGGTGCCGGTTCGATCCCTGGAGGAGGACATGGCCACCCACTTCAGTGTTCTTGCCTAGAGAATCCCATGGACAGAGGAGCTTGGCGGGCTACAGTCCATGAGGTTGCAAAGAGTTGGACACGACTAAAGTGATTTAGCATCATGCAAGTAAAATATTCCTTAGACTTTACAATTTTTTCTACGTAATTTTAAGAAGCCTTAAAGTTTCTGATGCTTTTGCAAATATGCTATCTTTTTTTTTGTCTGAGCTTCATGATAACTCTCTGAAATAGACTAGACAGGTATTGGGGTTCACAGCTAGCTCAAATCAAGTGCCGTCTAAAACCATTTAGGAGGAGAACAGATATTGTGTGAGCACATACTTATGTAAACTATGCATACGAAGAAAAAAAGACCATTTTTAAACAGCTTCATTACATACACTCTCAATGGACAATAATATAAGGTAAGAAAATAAGACTAAGGCACATAATAATCAAAACTGCTTAAAGCTAGTGATGAAGAGAAAATCTTAAAAGTCAACAGAGATAAAAGGTATTTTACATAGAGGAACAAGGTAATGATGACAGCCAATTTTCTCATGGAAAGGATGCAAGTAAGAAAACAATGGGGCAACATTTTTAAAGTAGTATACGTTTTTAAAAAGCTGTTAACCTAGAACTGCATACCTAGCAAAATTATCTATCAGATAGGAAGGTAAAATAAAGACCTCTCCAGACACTCAAAGCTGAAAGAAGCCATCTCTAGCACACGTCACCACACAAAATAATTCTGAGCCACAGAAACCAGACACCAAAGAAGACAAACTATACGATGCTACTTATACAAGTAAAAGACTGGCAAAACCTACATGTCCCTCAATAGGGGATTGGTTTAAGAGAAAAAAGATGGCCCCGTAGTGTATTCCTACGCTTCTACACACCCTCGGAGAATGAGGAGTCTTGTTCATATATTAATAGATGATAATTTATTATTTGGCTAAAAGAACGCAAGATGTAGGACTGTATCAAAAAAGACAATCAGGGCTTCCCTGGTGGTCCAGTGAGTAAGGACACCGCCTTGCAGGGCAAGGGGTGCCGGTTCGATCCCTGGCCTGGTAGGATCCCACGTACTGCGGAGCGGCTGGACCCATGTGTCCAGCTACTGAGCCAGCGCTCTGAAGCGCATGCACCCAGACCCGGCGCTCTGCAGCGAGAGAGGCTGCAGCAATGGGAGGCCCATACGAGCCAAAGAACAAAGATGGAAACAAATGAAAGACCAATAGAAGTGCCCCCCCAACCCCCCAAAAAGACAATCATCTGTATGTGCTGTACACAGATGAAATATCTCTAGGAGGATAAAATGGGATGCCTCTAGGAAGGGGAATTGTTCAGCTAGGAGGCAAGGACAGAAAAAGACATGTTAAGACAAACCATTTTGAAAACCATATGAATGTAGTATATTATTTTAAAATATAATTTCAAAAATTAAGTAAAAATGTTACAAAAGCAAAGATTTCAGAACTGAAAGTATAGAGGTTTTAGGATTTGGACGGGTGCTTTTTTTCCTTAGGCACTGAGAAGACAGGCAACTCTCTGGAACTTACCCATACTGCGTCGTCGTCAACACTGCTCCTCTCTTTTCCTTTTCAAGTTTTACCTTTTTCTTCCTTTCAATATTAGCCAGAGTCGGGTAGTTTCTAGAAAACAGTAAGAGTCCATTATAAAAGGGCTTTTAGAGTGTAACTTTATGCAGTCTAGCAATTACTGCATTTAACAATTTTTGTTTAACTAAAAATGACAAATATAGTAAAGTGATATAAACTCTGTTTCCTTCTCGACTTTTTTTAAGGATAAAAAAGTAGACTATAACAATGCTACTCAAAGTGTAGACTAGCAGCCAGTCCACAAACTTCGCTACCAGGTAAGGAACTTACAATAGAATATAAATCAAATATATAATGTACTGAAATGGATATAACTCATTTATTTGGCACATATCCAAAAATACTATAAGAAAAAAATGCATTTTGTTATGTACATATTTATGCAAATACATACTAGTAGATATACCCAAAGTTACCAAAATAAGGAAGAGACACTTCTCAAAAACAGTCTACCAGGAAGGATAAGAAAAGCATGGTTATGTCTAAACAACAGCTATAACAAGGGACAAAATATAATAAGCACCCCAAGGAGGACAAAGACTGGAGGGTGAGGAGGAGAGACCATTATCCAGTTGGAGAAATCCACAAAGAAAAGAACATAAAAGACACTGGTCTTAAATGGAGTTAACAGACACAAATCAGATGGGAACACGTCCGAGTGTTGAAGCAGAGCAAACACCAATGAACCAAGGTCTCACAGTGAGAGAGAGACCCAGAGGGTGGCAGGTGGTTCATTTTTTATGAAACAGTTACAGGCCATCAGGCTAAAGGGAGGATGAGGCCAGAATGTGCCCTGAATACCAGACCAGAAAGCTAATTTCTGGCTCAGTGGTGACGGGGAGCCACTGAGTGCTATGAACAGAAGAGAGACGAACGCGGCAGTGAGTGAGACGAATGCTGACAGCAGTGTGCAAGGTGAAGCACTCTCACAGAGCGCTCTCTGCTCCCTGGCACCGCTGTGTGGAGATGGGGCACCAAGCTCCAGTGGTGAGAAGAACAGACTCTTGTGGGGGTCAGTGAACACAGACTGTTCTCCTACCACTCGGCCTGGCTGCTCATCCGAATCAATTCTGTGAAACATCAACACATCGTGTTCTGCCATTATTTCGAGGACATCGTTTCCACCCTTCTCTTTATAACATCTGCATCCCTGACGGGAAAAGCACAGACAATACGAAGCCCAAGGGCTGGGCACACGGGAAGATAAGAATGGAAATGACACTGAGTAAGCAAGCGGCGAAGTCATTAGGGAAGAAAGCAATGGATTTCCGTGAGGACAGGGAAAAGCAATCTATCCAGCCAAGAAAAATAAACTCCATAAATAAAACATGATTAATGTACAAGCTATAAATAAACGTTCAGAGGAAAAGACCAAGGTCACAGGAGATACCATCTGACAGCCAGGCAGCACCGCCTGACTGCACTTTCAGAAAGCAAGCCGCATCCGAGGATCCAGCTCAGGGCTGGCGCGCAAGCCTCCGCTCACGACACGCGAAAGTGATCGGAAACTCTCGGGGCGGCAGGTCCAGCTTCGTACTTCCACACTGAGAAGGAATGTTAGGAAAAAGAAAACTTGGGAGGGATTCAGAAGAGACTCAAAGATGATTAACAGGATGAAAAATAAAACCTCTGAAGAAAGATGAAAGGAACCAAACCAATCTGCTGCCTTTAAAGAGGAAGGGAAGTGACAGAAAACAAGCTCACCGAGATGCCGGCAGACAGCTGTTTGCCATCGGAAGACAAGCTCCACATGAGCAGAAATGACGAGGGAAAAAGGTGATGACTTTCACAGGCCCCAGGTGTCCAGATGTGTAACTCACAGCTACTCAACACTCAGCGTCTCTGAAACTCACATATTCTCACTGCTTGTGTTTCGTTAACATTTCTCTCCTGAGTATTGCCGACCACTCCTCTTTAACAAGTTGGGCCACGTGCTAAACACAAAGACTTGGCCCTACAGCATTTCATGAGTAAGCAAGCAGATGGTAATGGGAGTGCTTCTCATTGGTAAAGAACAGCAACAGTTGGTTACAGCAAGTGGATTTTAGGTGAAATGCAAGAAAGAATTCCTTAAATGAGACATCAAGAACACTGTGCAAACTCCTTTGGTGGAAGTCTTTTAAAACAGCTCACTTTTTCTTTCAGGCTGATTAAAGTTACCACTTTCCTAAAGGTCAGGGATGTTTATATCCCTGCCAAAGTTGTAAGATTTCTGTTTTTCAGTCCTTAAATAAAATTTTCTTTCCAGAAGTTATACCATTCTTCTTTATGTAGAACCTGGAGACTAAAACTAGGGAAAACAAGGGTGCTAGAAAGCAGACTACCCCCAAATGGAAAGCCAGAAACACAACCCCTAGTTACACATACGACAACCCTCAGGAAGCCCCTTCCAGCAACCTACTCCTGAGATATGAAGAATAAGAAATCTGGATCTTGGAGGAAGGACACAGTTCAGGTTTCCTCAAGTACATAAACCCAGAGTAAACTGTTTGGGAAAAAAATTCACAAACGGTTTTACATTGCATAGTTACATAATGACAAAACTTAGTCCAGTATGGAGGTAATGAAGCTATAAAGACCATGAGAAATGATACTTTCACAGTCGGTTTCTCTATTTTTATCAGCTAAAACCACTTATTCCCCCCGCTTCCATCTTTGCCCAGCATCCCCAAAGGCACGGGCCCTGAAACGGTCCGCTCTCTTTCTCTTGCCTCAGCCCCTCTTGGCTGTCCCCTCGCCTGAGCTGCACGCCTCCAGTGACAGCTCTTAAGCCCCAGCGTCAGGAACTGGGCGCACACCGCGCCGCCCTTGTCCTCGGGTCTCCGCCCTCGCTGGGCTTCCCTGCGCCTGTTCTCTACAAAGACGCGCCCCTCTGGTCTCTCAGTGAACCGCAACTGCTTCAGCACTTATGCGATTTCATCTCAAAGTCTTTTCAATCTTTTCAAGCTTCAGGAAGCCGCCGCGTTCCTCAGGAGCACCCCCGGGCTGCGGGCGTTCGGCAGGAAGCGAGGGCACAGCGTTCAGTGTCCCCGGCGCCTCGGCGCCTCGGCACCTGCGGCCGTAAACAACGCAGAGCCGCTCCCCCTAGCGGACGCCCCGTGGACTGAGAAATAGGTTTCCGGCTCTAAAATCTAGGTTTGGGAAATGAACCTCTGCCACTCGCCTCCCCTACTGCCAAATCACACAGCCTTTGTTCCCTGGAGGACAGGAGTGAACACAGAATCACTCTGGGTTTTGTTGGCTGGGACTTCTTTTCTTGTAGGTTATTAGTGGAAAGCTTTAAAGTTTTTAATTAAACACAAGTAGGTATATTTGTCAGAACTATGCATCAAAACAATAAATTTCACCTGCAGTGGGGAGCAGCCTGATCTCTCTAACGAGAAGTCTTACAAAACAGAGTGCCTTGTCTTCCAGAGAAGCCAGGTGTCCCTTGACCAGACGCTGTTATCCCCATTCGGCAAAAAGGAATGCTTCTGTGGCCTGTGGCCTCATGGCGACTTAAAGATACTCTTCCCACGTCTCCTATTAGAGTCAGTGTCTTAAAGCCTCTACTCCTGTTTCCAGCGACCTTGGTCACATATGATACAGTCTTTGCCTTTTCATACACTGCACCTCCGTCTTGTCTCTCTGCCCAAAAATTCACAAACGGTTTTACATTGCATAGTTACATAATGACAAAACGTAGTCCAGTATGGAGGTAATGAAGCTATAAAGACCATGAGAAATGATACTTTCACAGTCGGTTTCTCTATTTTTATCAGCTAAAACCACTTATTCCCCCCGCTTCCATCTTTGCCCAGCATCCCCAAAGGCACGGGCCCTGAAACGGTCCGCTCTTTCTCTTGCCTCAGCCCCTCTTGGCTGTCCCCTCGCCTGAGCTGCACGCCTCCAGTGACAGCTCTTAAGCCCCAGCGTCAGGAACTGGGCGCACACCGCGCCGCCCTTGTCCTCGGGTCTCCGCCCTCGCTGGGCTTCCCTGCGCCTGTTCTCTACAAAGACGCGCCCCTCTGGTCTCTCAGTGAACCGCAACTGCTTCAGCACTTATGCGATTTCATCTCAAAGTCTTTTCAATCTTTTCAAGCTTCAGGAAGCCGCCGCGTTCCTCAGGAGCACCCCCGGGCTGCGGGCGTTCGGCAGGAAGCGAGGGCACAGCGTTCAGTGTCCCCGGCGCCTCGGCGCCTCGGCACCTGCGGCCGTAAACAACGCAGAGCCGCTCCCCCTAGCGGACGCCCCGTGGACTGAGAAATAGGTTTCCGGCTCTAAAATCTAGGTTTGGGAAATGAACCTCTGCCACTCGCCTCCCCTACTGCCAAATCACACAGCCTTTGTTCCCTGGAGGACAGGAGTGAACACAGAATCACTCTGGGTTTTGTTGGCTGGGACTTCTTTTCTTGTAGGTTATTAGTGGAAAGCTTTAAAGTTTTTAATTAAACACAAGTAGGTATATTTGTCAGAACTATGCATCAAAACAATAAATTTCACCTGCAGTGGGGAGCAGCCGCGCGATCTCTCTAACGAGAAGTCTTACAAAACAGAGTGCCTTGTCTTCCAGAGAAGCCAGGTGTCCCTTGACCAGACGCTGTTATCCCCATTCGGCAAAAAGGAATGCTTCTGTGGCCTGTGGCCTCATGGCGACTTAAAGATACTCTTCCCACGTCTCCTATTAGAGTCAGTGTCTTAAAGCCTCTACTCCTGTTTCCAGCAACCTTGGTCACATATGATACAGTCTTTGCCTTTTCATACACTGAGTGCTCTGCTGTGTTAAATCACCTCCGTCTTGTCTCTCTGCAGCCCTAGAGACTGCAGCCTGCCAGGCTCCTCTGTCCATGGATTCTCCAGGCAAGAACACTGGAGTGGGCTGCCACGCCCTCCTCCAGGGCATCTTCCTGACCCAGGGAGGGAACCTGTGTCTCTTACATCTCCTGCATTGGCAGGCATGTTCTTCACCACCAGCACTATTTGGGAAGCTTCACAGACTGAATGCTTACCTCTAATGATATGCCAAACTCTTGTCAGGAAGTAATTCAAAGCTATAATGTGTATCAACATAAACTCAAAGGTGGCTAAGATTTCTTGATGAAATTAGCAAACCAAAGTAATCTTCCACCAGGGACTTTAAACACACACTACCTAAGCTAGTCTTCACATCTTCAAATGTTAATATTCCTTCAGTTTCTCTAGCTGGTGGAATTTTTTCCTTTAAACACTTGCTGCACAAAAACCACAAGGTGGCAGAGTTCACATTCATATGGGGAAAGTGACAGAAAATGATGCATTCAAATACAGATCAGTTTGGTTTGTCTCAGGGATGATCTGTCCTATGTGGTGAGAATTTATTGTTCAAAACCACAGTGCTTTAAGAACCACTAATTATATTAATTGCAACTATGGTTACTAATCAGATCTACACTGCTGTATTTCTTTAACAGTGATGTAGTTTAAAAAATAAATTAAAAATATGAATCTCAGCAATTTCTCCAATCACTTTCTTTGATGTAACAAAACAGAATTACTTATAATAAAAATATTTTCAAATCTCATTTACGTATATCAACATCTACGTTATTGTTCAGTCACTAAGTCATGTCCAACTCTTTGCGACCAAGGACTGCAGCACGCCAGGCTTCCCTGTCCCTCACTATCTCCACTAAGTTGGTGAGGCCATCCAATATGCCATCCAACCATCTCGTCCTCTGTCACCCTCTTCTCCTGCTTTCAGTCTTTCCCAGCATCAACAGTTATAACCATCCCTCATATCTGTGCCACCATGGGATATAAACAGTCACATAAACCATGGGTATTAACATTTCTAAAGGTTGTAAATTTTAACGACTCATAAGCAAAGAAGTTCAACAGGACAAAACTAAGGGGTATCTATGCCAAAGAGGCAGAGGGGATACCACATTCAAAGAAGGACAAGCTATTCCTCTCGTGCATGAGGAAAACTATTTCTCCAAAATTTAAGCTGGTGGAATTTCAGCTGGACTAAAGCAATGAGCAGAAGTTCAAGGCTGGAAAAGTAAAGATTTTCTAGAAGGAACAGCTTGATCAAAACTCGGGCTGAGGGCTTCCCTGGTGGTCCAGTGGGTAAAGATGCTGCCTTGCAGTGCAAGGGGCCCTGGTCGGATCCCTGGCCCGGGAAGATCCCATGAGCCGCGGAGCGGCTGGACCAGTATGTCTAACTACCAAGCTGGAGCTCTGGAGCGCATACACCCAGAGCCGGTGCTCTGCAGCGAGAAGGGCCACTGTGATGGGAGACCCACACAGGCCAAAGAACAAAGATAAATAAATGAAAGATCAATAGAAATAGCCAAAAAAAAAAAAAAAAAAAACTGGGGCTGAAATTTCAAAACACCTGTTCGGGATATGATAAAAGAAAAAAAAAGTCTGGCTGGAACAAAGAGTTCCTATAAGCAAGCAACGTGGGGTTACTCAGAAAAGATGAGCCATGTTAAGCCCATACTATGCTACCCTTACTGCCAGTCCCAAGGCCTTCTGTTCTCACTGGCATTTTAGTTAGCTAAAATAAAGTCAGTTTAGAATCTCCTCACACTCAACATGCCCAGATCAACACCTCCAAACCTGGCCCTCTTCCAGGGCTCCTGTCTCGGTCACAGGCACCGCCTTCCCCTGGACATCTCCTCAGAGCCTCCTTCCTCCTCAGCCTCACAGCTGTTCAATCACCAAATGGTGCCCGTTTTATCACCCAAGTGTTCTCTATCCAGCTCGTACTCTTTGTCCCCACAGTGCCACCTCTCAAAAGCTACCTTCACCTCTCATCTGTGCTCACGGCAATCTCTTTGAACGCTAGCCCCTGCCTCCCCTATTTCTTCCCAATGAGGTCTAAGTTCAGCTCAGCCTCTCTTAGTCAACGAACACCCTCTCTTCCACACTAGATGAGGTCCTTCCTCTTATACGCTGAGGAGGGTGGAGTGGAGGGTTGTGGGAGAGGAGAACAGCTACAGAGTAGAAATTTACCAGTGGGTCCAGTTTTCTCAGTTTATACAATGATTTGCTTTAAACAGCTGCTAGAGGCAAAAGAACCAAAGCTGGCAAACAGGGAGGTCATTTCAGACCTTCCCTATTGCCTGAAGGGAACTCAAAACATGAGAGATGAAACAGCTTACACAGCTGACTTCTTAGTTGCTTTATAATCACTGCCAACTAGTGACCATCATCATTCTCCTCAAGAGAAGTAAACACCCATCAGTGCATCCTGGTCAGCACCACTGAGCCGCAACAACTTCCAGCTGACCAAAGTCCAGGCAAAGCTAAGCGGGGGAGACCTGTGCAGGTAAGACACTTCCCATCCACCTAACAGGATATGATCTTCAAAACCATCCTCACCAGGCTTCAAAACCTAAGTATCAGGAAGTGGCGCTAACTCTTCTTGTTTGATTCTTCCTCTGTGCAAAGTAATTTTTTAGTGTTATGTGTTGCTAAAGTGAGCACTCCTCTGTGCAAAATAATAAGAGATACAACCAACAGATAAAGAACAAACAACGTTACTCAGAAAAGATGAGCCATGTTAAGCCCATATGCTACCCTTACTGCCAGTCCCAAGGCCTTCTGTTCTCACTGGCATTTTAGTTAGCTAAAATAAAGTCAGTTTAGAATCTCCTCACACTCAACATGCCCAGATCAACACCTCCAAACCTGGCCCTCTTCCAGGGCTCCTGTCTCGGTCACAGGCACCGCCTTCCCCTGGACATCTCCTCAGAGCCTCCTTCCTCCTCAGCCTCACAGCTGTTCAATCACCAAATGGTGCCCGTTTTATCACCCAAGTGTTCTCTATCCAGCTCGTACTCTTTGTCCCCACAGTGCCACCTCTCAAAAGCTACCTTCACCTCTCATCTGTGCTCACGGCAATCTCTTTGAACGCTAGCCCCTGCCTCCCCTATTTCTTCCCAATGAGGTCTAAGTTCAGCTCAGCCTCTCTTAGTCAACGAACACCCTCTCTTCCACACTAGATGAGGTCCTTCCTCTTATACGCTGAGGAGGGTGGAGTGGAGGGTTGTGGGAGAGGAGAACAGCTACAGAGTAGAAATTTACCAGTGGGTCCAGTTTTCTCAGTTTATACAATGATTTGCTTTAAACAGCTGCTAGAGGCAAAAGAACCAAAGCTGGCAAACAGGGAGGTCATTTCAGACCTTCCCTATTGCCTGAAGGGAACTCAAAACATGAGAGATGAAACAGCTTACACAGCTGACTTCTTAGTTGCTTTATAATCACTGCCAACTAGTGACCATCATCATTCTCCTCAAGAGAAGTAAACACCCATCAGTGCATCCTGGTCAGCACCACTGAGCCGCAACAACTTCCAGCTGACCAAAGTCCAGGCAAAGCTAAGCGGGGGAGACCTGTGCAGGTAAGACACTTCCCATCCACCTAACAGGATATGATCTTCAAAACCATCCTCACCAGGCTTCAAAACCTAAGTATCAGGAAGTGGCGCTAACTCTTCTTGTTTGATTCTTCCTCTGTGCAAAGTAATTTTTTAGTGTTATGTGTTGCTAAAGTGAGCACTCCTCTGTGCAAAATAATAAGAGATACAACCAACAGATAAAGAACAAACAAGTAAAACATACAAATACCAAAAAACACAACCCCAGAGCTAAGTGGAATTATGAGGATTGCACTGTCCCAGTAAAGAAGCCACCTAGAGGGATTTCCCTGGTGGTCCAGTGGCTAAGCGTCCAGTTCCCAAGTCAAGGGGCCTGGGTTCAATCCCTGGTCAGGGCACTAGATCCCACCTGCTGCAACTGATAGTTCACATGCTGCAATTATGACCCAGTTCAGCCAAACACATACATAAGATATATGTTTTTAAAAAGTCACCTAAAGGAGACAAGGTGCTTTATAGGCACTGCTTCGAATTCTTCACACCATGGCGCCGTCCCGACTCTTGACTTCTAAGTCTGACTAGGCCATGGCTCAGGCTGCTGATCAATGCCAACACTGGCGCCTCCCATGTGACAGTGAAGTTAGTCACTCTGGTTGTCCACCCCCATCCAACTTTGCACATAATATTAATAACTGGTATCTATCAACACGTTTACTGAACTCTCTTTGTTCTCAGTGGCTCTAAATCTTTGTGTTTATGCTGGTTTTCCTCAGAATCACCTCTCAAGCTTTAACGGGCAGTAACTCACTGTTTCACACAACAGTACAGCATCTGACACAGCATCACACATGCAGACATACAGGGGATTTAAACTGAAAACTTTAAGCTGAACTGAGGACAAGCTTAACCAGCTGGCCAAAAGTTTTTAAGCATCTTTCTTGACCTTTGAGGACACCTCTTCCTGGCTCTGGTCTCTGGGTGGCTCGGCAGGAAAGAGTCTGCCTGCCAGTGCAGGAGATGCAGGTTCGATCCTTGGGTCGGGAAGATCCCCTGGAGAAGGCAACGCCAGCCCACTCCAGTATTGTTGCCCAGGAGATCCCACAGACAGAGGAGCTCGGCGGGTGACAGCCCATGGGGTCACAAAAGAGTTGGACAGGACGGAGAAACTAAACAACAAACAACAACCTCCTGTCTCTGGCGCGCCTCATTTTTTAATTCCAGAGAAACAGCCACTGACCTAAAAGTGCAGCTGACCATCCTAATAATTCTGATTTGATCTTCTGCTTCAGGCCGGGGTAGCCTGGTTCTTCCGGAGAAGACAATTTAGTAGCATCCTCATGGAATTTTTCACTGCCAGGCTCCAGTTTGATATCCACTAAAGCTTTCTTTCCAGATAAGTATAAAGCTACAGTTTGCATGGTAAGGCTCAAATTCCTTAGGCTTGAATTACAGGAAAACATCTGTCTCTTTTTTCTAGGCCAGGCCATGTGGCATGCCGGATTTTAGTTCCCCACCCAGGGATTGAACCCATGCCCTCTGTACTGGGATTGTGAGTCCTAACCACTGGACCACAAGGTAGGCGCCTTGTCTTTTTATAGGTAAGGACAGGAACTTGTATGTCTTGTCACTTCGGTGCTCCCTCTGCCTAGAATACTGCAGTCATTCAACAACATTTTTAAAAATAATCAAAACAATAAACACAGCAAAGTATTATACTTTTTTTTTTAATATAGCACCCACCCATCACAGCCTTGGTGCTGAACATCTAACAGAGGGGGCATGCAGCAGCTCCCCTCAAAGAGCAAAGTCTCACTCTGACATCCGTGTTTTATGAAGAATTCCTATGAAGTCTACCAAAAGCTATAATGTTGTTGTTCTTTAGTCACTAAGTCATATCCGGCTCTTTCTGACCCCGTGAACAGCAGCTCACTAGGCTTTCCTGTCCTTCCCCGTCTCCTGGTGCTTGCTCAAACTCACATCCATTCAGTCAGTGATGCCGTCTAACCACCTCATCCTCTGCCGCCCCCTTCTCCTCCTGCCCTCATTCTTCCCCAGCATCAGGGTCTTTCCCAGTGAGCTGGCTCTTCCCATCAGGTGGCCAAAGTACTGGAGCTTCAGCTCCAGCATCCTTCAGTAATAACCTCATATAATTCAGTTTACAGTCCTATTCCCTAACAGCAACATTTAAGGGAACGCAACAACTCAAAACTCTAATAATAAAAATTGTGGGGCTTCCCTGGTGGTCCAGTGGGTAAGGAGTCCACCTTGCAGTGCAGGGGGCACCCTGGCATGCAGAGATCCCACATGCCGCGGAGTGGCTGGACCTGTGTGTCCAATTGCTAGCCAGCGCTCTGGAATGCATGCACCTGAAGGCGGTGCTCTGCAACCAGAGAGTCCCCTGGGATGGGAGGCCCCTCAGGCGAAAGAATTAAGATGGATGAAAACAACTGAATGAAAGACCAATTAAAAAAAACAAGGCCAAAAAATTAACAACAACAAAAAAATTGTGTGTGTATCATACATCAAGTAACAATACTTGCAAAGTCACTATAAACCACTTCTGAAGAACAACAGTAGGACTGGCGATTTTCACTTGAATATCTGCAGTGTTATAAAAGACCAAATTTCCTTTTTCAAATTGTTCCTTAGGGCCATCATGGCCATTATTTTGAAATACTCAGCCTTGCCACAGTAAAAAAGATGTTGCACTAGTTCTGAACTCTGTACTCACTTTCTTCTTTCTTCCCTCCATCTTGCAATTTCCTCTGGAGTGTCTAACTTTATTTTCTTCATACCAGGAGCATGCATCTAAGGGGAAAAGACCTGCTGAGTATCAGGAAGCATACTGTATATTTTTGACTAAATCTCAAACATTAGGGGGGATAATGGAGATGCTATACCCCAAAGTAAATTTACTAGCAGAGACAATCTTAAAACTAAGTAGGCAGGTTTTATCTCTCCTTCTTCTTACTTTACCTTTAAAGGAAGAAGAATAATTTTTCTCATGTCTTTAATGCTACTACTTAAAAAAAAAGCTATGATATAATTTGGTTATAAAGCAAATGTCACCCATTTCTTGATTACTATTAGATATCGAAATGACTGACCAACCAACCAAAGTTGAGGGAGTTAGCGAAAGAAATACTGAGTAACAAAATAGTCGGAAACACCAGTGTTGTAAAACAAGCACAGAATTGGCAGTCAAGAAACCCAAGTGCATGAGTCAGTTCTGAGGCTCTGGGCAAACCATTCTGTAAATCTGTTAAGTAGGGCCAAGATGCATCGACTCTACAGGGGTTTAGGAGGAAGAAATTGACTAATGGATATAAAAATGCCTTACAAAGTACAAAGGGTTCCATAAATGTTACTTATTATTAGGTAAATAAGGTGCTATGAAGAAAACAGATCAACGAAATAAAAACAAAAAGAACTTACATGTCTCCAGTGGAGCTGGACAATCTTCTCATGGGCACTGAAAGAGCAGTCTACCTCAGGGCACTGTAAGAATTTTTAAGAAATGACTCAATTCACTTGTCTTCCATAAACATTTACCCTACCGCTATATATACAGACATATTCTGGTGATATTACACGGTATCCCACCTCTGTGGTGGTATCCATGAATACTTATGACAACAGCAGGACAAGAATCCCTCCAAAGCAGAGTTGTGTTCTCAGAGTATACAGCACAGTATCACACACCATTCGCTTCTCCACTTAACTGAATGCAGGACATCAGCAATGCTGTCAAATGTTCTTATTTCCTGAAGCCAAGGAAGACGCCTACCAACGGAAGACAACTTACCCAACTAAGAACTCACTTTTTTACTCCTCCACAGCTGCCATTCACCTCTGCCTGAAGCAGCAGGCTTCCCACCTGCAAACTGCAAATCCCAGGGCCACTGTCCCAGGATCATACCATCAAACAACATTTCTATAAAACCAGAAACCTTTATGGGAAGAAAGCTCAGAATTTCTACCAAATCCACCCATTTTGCCAGGTAAGTAATCAGGATAACCAAGAAACCTACTTTTGTATGTTCAGACATGTGTTTATCGTACTTTTCTTGATTTTTAAAACCACGATCACAGGTGTCACAAAAATACTGAAAAACTGGTTCTTTTCTTTTCTACAAACAAAAATAAAGAGGCATTAGGCTTTGAGTGAGAACTCGCTAATCAACAGTAAAAATGTAATACAAATTCTGATTTTTTACATAACCCTTATATGTAGGAAAAACTTCTGAATATATTTTTTTTTCTTTTTGCGTTTCTTTTTATTTATAATTATTTTTATTTTAATTTTTACAGAGTTTCATTGTTTACAGATATGTATAATCCCAGATTAGTCATATGTATATCCATGGTCCCCACCCCACATTGACAGGGGTTTAGGAGGAAGAAATTGACTAATGGATATAAAAATGCCTTACAAAGTACAAAGGGTTCCATAAATGTTACTTATTATTAGGTAAATAAGGTGCTATGAAGAAAACAGATCAACGAAATAAAAACAAAAAGAACTTACATGTCTCCAGTGGAGCTGGACAATCTTCTCATGGGCACTGAAAGAGCAGTCTACCTCAGGGCACTGTAAGAATTTTTAAGAAATGACTCAATTCACTTGTCTTCCATAAACATTTACCCTACCGCTATATATACAGACATATTCTGGTGATATTACACGGTATCCCACCTCTGTGGTGGTATCCATGAATACTTATGACAACAGCAGGACAAGAATCCCTCCAAAGCAGAGTTGTGTTCTCAGAGTATACAGCACAGTATCACACACCATTCGCTTCTCCACTTAACTGAATGCAGGACATCAGCAATGCTGTCAAATGTTCTTATTTCCTGAAGCCAAGGAAGACGCCTACCAACGGAAGACAACTTACCCAACTAAGAACTCACTTTTTTACTCCTCCACAGCTGCCATTCACCTCTGCCTGAAGCAGCAGGCTTCCCACCTGCAAACTGCAAATCCCAGGGCCACTGTCCCAGGATCATACCATCAAACAACATTTCTATAAAACCAGAAACCTTTATGGGAAGAAAGCTCAGAATTTCTACCAAATCCACCCATTTTGCCAGGTAAGTAATCAGGATAACCAAGAAACCTACTTTTGTATGTTCAGACATGTGTTTATCGTACTTTTCTTGATTTTTAAAACCACGATCACAGGTGTCACAAAAATACTGAAAAACTGGTTCTTTTCTTTTCTACAAACAAAAATAAAGAGGCATTAGGCTTTGAGTGAGAACTCGCTAATCAACAGTAAAAATGTAATACAAATTCTGATTTTTTACATAACCCTTATATGTAGGAAAAACTTCTGAATATATTTTTTTTCTTTTTTGCGTTTCTTTTTATTTATAATTATTTTTATTTTAATTTTTACAGAGTTTCATTGTTTACAGATATGTATAATCCCAGATTAGTCATATGTATATCCATGGCCCCCTCCCCCACCCCCTTCCCAGCACCCCCCTACCCGCCCCTCCAGGCCGTCGCACAGCTTCCCTGCGGGATCCCCTATTCCCACAGCACAATTTTGACATATGATAGTATGTGTTTCCAATATATTTCTAATGGAGTGACTTCCATGTTTAACAAATACATTAGGAAAAGCCAGGCTTGTTAAAAAAATATTTAGTATTTCCCTGGTGGTCCAGCAGTTAAGACTCTGCTTCCAAATGCAGGAAGCATGGATCTGGGGTTTGTTCAGGGCTGCCCAGGTGGCTCAGTGGTAACGAACCCGCCAGCCAATGCAGGAGACCCAAGAGACGCAGGTTTGATCCCTGGGCCCGGAAGATCCCCAGAAGCAGGAAACAGCAATCCATTTTTGCCTGGGAAATCCCATGGACAGGGGAGCCTGGCGACCTGCAGTCCATGGGGCCACAGAGAGTCGGACACGACTAAGTGACTGAGCACACACTCAGGGAACTAAGACCCCACATGGCAAGAGGCACGGCCCCCCCAAATTTTTTTACTCTGAATTAATATGTAGATTTCACACCAATAATCTAATTAAAATATAGTGGAGCAAAATAACCTAAACATAAACATTCAGAGTAAAAACAGTATTTCTTCCTTTAGGAAAAACAAGTATATGCATATATGTACATTTAAACTACTGAATCAGTAAAAAACTATTTAGGTAAATATTAGTTACTTTCTTATTCGTAATTTCCTATTTTTATGTTTAAACATAAAACAAAAAGGATTATTACAATGATAGGTTAAATAAAGGTGAAATCACTGCTGAGTTTTTTTCTTTTCTACAAACAAAAATAAAGAGGCATTAGGCTTTGAGTGAGAACTCGCTAATCAACAGTAAAAATGTAATACAAATTCTGATTTTTTACATAACCCTTATATGTAGGAAAAACTTCTGAATATATTTTTTTTTCTTTTTGCGTTTCTTTTTATTTATAATTATTTTTATTTTAATTTTTACAGAGTTTCATTGTTTACAGATATGTATAATCCCAGATTAGTCATATGTATATCCATGGCCCCCTCCCTCCCCCACCCCCTTCCCAGCACCCCCCTACCCGCCCCTCCAGGCCGTCGACAGCTTCCTCATGGGATCCCTATTCCCACAGCACAATTTTGACATATGATAGTATGTGTTTCCAATATATTTCTAATGGAGTGACTTCCATGTTTAACAAATACATTAGGAAAAGCCAGGCTTGTTAAAAAAATATTTAGTATTTCCCTGGTGGTCCAGCAGTTAAGACTCTGCTTCCAAATGCAGGAAGCATGGATCTGGGGTTTGTTCAGGGCTGCCCAGGTGGCTCAGTGGTAACGAACCCGCCAGCCAATGCAGGAGACCCAAGAGACGCAGGTTTGATCCCTGGGCCCGGAAGATCCCCAGAAGCAGGAAACAGCAATCCATTTTGCCTGGGAAATCCCATGGACAGGGGAGCCTGGCGACCTGCAGTCCATGGGGCCACAGAGAGTCGGACACGACTAAGTGACTGAGCACACACTCAGGGAACTAAGACCCCACATGGCAAGAGGCACGGCCCCCCCAAATTTTTTTACTCTGAATTAATATGTAGATTTCACACCAATAATCTAATTAAAATATAGTGGAGCAAAATAACCTAAACATAAACATTCAGAGTAAAAACAGTATTTCTTCCTTTAGGAAAAACAAGTATATGCATATATGTACATTTAAACTACTGAATCAGTAAAAAACTATTTAGGTAAATATTAGTTACTTTCTTATTCGTAATTTCCTATTTTTATGTTTAAACATAAAACAAAAAGGATTATTACAATGATAGGTTAAATAGGAAATGGGCTGCAATTATTCACTGCTGAGATTATATTATAACTATATTATACTTTCACAAGATTTTCGTAAATATCAGCTACGTAGTTTTCTGGGGGGTTTTTTCAGTTACTTCTATTGGTCTTTCATTTATCTGTTTTCATCCATCTTTGTTCTTTGGCCCACCCATCGCAGTGGCCTCTCTCGTCGCAGAGCGCCGGCTCTGGGCGCATGCGCTCCAGAGCTCTGGCTCGGTAGTTGGACACATCGGTCCAGCCGCTCCGCGGCACATGGGATCTTCCCAGGCCAGGGATCGAACCGGCGCCCCCTGCACTGCAAGTCGGTGTCCTTACCCACTGGACCACCAGGGAAGCCCTCAGCGTTTTGATGCCAAAATAAAGGGTACTAATTTATGCTGTAGATCTCACTCAATTTATTCTACACTAATCTCATTATTTATACATCTTAAAAGTTGACACACCATATTGTTAAACTGCATCAAAATAAAGGAAGCCTATTTTAAGACTCAAGTTTCTGAACATGACCAAGAGTCGTTCCTCATTAAAAAAATACAAAAACTTTTCATTTCATCCTTCCCCATCCCAATCTACTAGTAAAATAAATATATATAATATATATATTTATTTCATTGGCATAAATATATATAATATATAAATACATATATATAAATATAAATAAATCATATTATTATAAAAGTATATATATATTTACTTCATTTACGTTTAATAACATTTACATTTATCTATAACCAGAATTCCCCATATTTACTCCTGATACTATATTTAAATGGATGGAATGTTTTCTTTTACTAATTTCTCCACTTACTTCTCAAGAAGATTTTGCTTGCTTACTTCTCAAGAAGATTTTGCTTGAAGTTTTTACTTACAGCCAAGACCCTTAAGGTCCTTTTACAGCAAACCTACACTGTGGGGCTTCCCTGGTGGTCCAGTGGGTAAGGACACCGCCTTGCACTGCAAGGGGCGCTGCTTCGAGCCCTGGCCTGGGAAGATCCCACGTGCCGCGGAGCGGCTGGACCGATGTGTCCAACTACCGAGCCGGAGCTCTGGAGCACATGTGGCCAGAGCCGGTGCTCTGCGGCGACAGATGCCACCACGATGGGAGGCCCACAGGAGCCAAGGAACAAAGACGGATGAAAATAGAGAAATGAAAACCAATAGAAGTGGCCCGCCCGTCCCCCTCCCTCCCCACCCCACCCCCCAAAAAGATAAATTAAAAAAAAAAAAAAATCTTTAAAAATACCCTTTTTTTCTGTTTCTTTCCGGGAGAGATGCTAAAGTCATTGACTCCTGCATCATGTTTTCGTGGGAAATAAGCATGTTTAACTGAAAGACAAAAAGAGATTCATAAGTGTTAGCAACTACACAATTACTGAAAATTTTGCTAGAGCATGTCATGAATATTTGGGTAAAAATAGTGGTAAACGACCCCTTCTAGGAAGAACAGTGGCTCAAACACAGTTCCCGCCTCAGGCCTCTGCCCTTACAAACCCCTCCTGCTGTATCCCCACGTGTGTTAGTTGCTCTGTCACATGAGGCTCTTTGCGACACTGTGGATGATAGCCCATCAGACTCCTCTGTCCGTGGAAGTCTCAAGGCAAGAATACTGGAGTAGGTTGCAATTTCCTTCTCCAGGGGATCTTCCCAACCCAGGGATCAAACCCAGGTATCCCACATTGCAAGTGGCTTCTTTATGAATCAAGCTACTAGGGAATCCTAGTATCCCTATCCCCCAGATACATGCACTGCAAGAGGCCGAGATTCCATCCCTGGGTCAGGAAGATCCCCTGGAAGAGGAAATGGCAACCCACTCCAGTATCCTTGCCCAGAGAATCCCATGGACAGAGGAAACTGGTGGGTTACAGTCCATAGGGTTGTAAAGAGTAAGGCATAACTTACCTACTAAACAACAACTGCTCACTCCCCTCCCTTAAGCCTTCTCTCCAATGTCACCTTACTCATGACAGACAATGACATTTATAACTCCGCTGCCCGGCTTCCCTGGTAGCTCAGTTTGCCTGACAATTCAGGAGACACAGGTTCAATCCCTGATCCAGGAAGATCCCACACGCTGTGGAGCAACTAAGCCCATGAGCCACAACTATAGAGCCTGTGCTCTAGAGGCTCGGAGCCGCAGCTATGGAGCCCATGTGCCTCAACTACTGAAGCCCCTGTGCCCTAGAGCCCGAGTTCCACAACAAGAAAAGTCACCACAGCAGGAAGCCTGCTCACCTCCATTAGAGAGTAGCTCCCACTCCGTGCAACTAGAGAAGAGCCTGTGGCAGCAGTGAAGATCTAGAAGAGCCCTAAATAAATAAATAAACTGCCTGTCACTCTACATTCTCTCTCCATGGCACTCACTGCCTCCTAATACGCAATGCTTTGTTTTGTTTATTGTCTGTCTTCCTAAAACCAAGAGATGTTAAGGCTTAAAATAAATCACTGCTGTATCCCCATTTCCTGGCTCAGAATTGGAATTCACTAAACACTTGCTAAAGAAAGAACAAGTGGGAAAAACACAGCTGCGGAACTGTGAGACATTAATGACCAGACTCCACGAGCGCATGGCAGTATCAGAAGGCGAGAGAGGCACAGGGTGGAAAACGAAAGGGAAGACGAGGAACAGCTACGCGGTGGCACGGAGAGGAGTAACAACCCACCTGGAGGGCTGTGGCGCTGCGGACGCCAAGGTGCAACCCCAGGAGCCGGTGTCCAGTTCCACGGTGCTGAAGCCGGGAAATTCCAGGGAGGTTGGCCATTGAGCTGGGGCCGGGAATCAAGGGGGCAGTGGGCGTCGAGAGGGGGCCGCGCCCCGGGAAGGCTTCGGGGGTCTAAGGAAAGAGGTGTCTCGGGAAGAGTCTGGGCTTCCGCGGGGGGCTGTGCCTCTAAGGGAGGCGTGGACCCTGCTGCGGGAAGCGACGAAGGAGGCGGTGGCGGCGGCGGCAGCATCGCCCACAGCATCCAGCGGTCCGGCTGCGAGGCCCCGTCGCGCAGAGGCCCCAGCGTGGGGGTCAGCTCGGGGGCTGGAAACCACCCGGCGGGAGGCACCGGAACGCCAGCTCGCTCGCCCATGCCGCCCGCCTAGCGCTCAACCCAGCATGCGAATGCGGCGCAAGCCTTGGCCGTCACTTCCGTTCTCGCCGGTGACACGGCTTAGCCAATCACGGGTCTCCACGTCATCGGCCGGCGCCGGAAGGGCGTCCCTCGTTTTCGGAGGCTCGCGGGCTCTGAGCCGTGGAGAGTTGACTCGGCTTGGCTAGACTCTAGTGCGTGCGGGTCCCGCGTCCGACTCCGCGGATGTCTAGGGATTTGATCGGGCCGGCACTGCCGCCCGGCTTCAAGGCCAGCGGGGCGGCGGGGGACGAGGAGCGGGACTCCAGCCCTGGTAAGCTTCGGCCCGCGGGCCCTCCCACCCGGTCTTGGCCGGGGCCGGGGCCGCACACCAGGGAGGGCGGAGGCGTGGCGAGGGGCGCGGCCGGCCCGAGCTCCAGTCCGTTCCCAGGCGCAGCCGTGGGGGCTGCAGACGCGGGCTGTGGCCTGTAATCATTCTCACGGGGAAGTGTCCGCGTGTAGCGCTCAGTGGACTGGATGCTGTACTGCACCATCGGTACACCTTCAGGACTTTAATCCTCCTGGCCGCTGTGTAAGGTACGGATTGCTGCTGCCGATGGCGACGCTGAGGCTCGGGCTGTTGCCCACACCCCGCCGCTAGTTAAGGCGCAGAGCGCTGTTTAGAGCGAAGCCCGTGCTCCTGACCTCTGTGCCGCCTTGCCTTCTGGCGTCAGTGGATGCCCTTGGCTCTTGCAGAAGAAGCTTTGCCTTCAAGCCCCCAGCTTGCTTTCCTGGCCTCTCATCCCGTCATTTCATTCCAAACCAATGCAGTGCTCAAACCAGCCGGAGTTTCTGCGCAATTCCTTCATTCTCTAGGCTCCTTCAGTTCAGGCTTCGCCGTGCAGTTCTTCACACACCTGACAAGCTCCTGCCTCATCCTTTGAGCCCTAACTCAAGTGTCACCTCGGTAAAGCCTTGCCGAGGCTGTCCCAAGCATTGTGGCGCCCTCCTCTTTACCCACGGGGTTTTTTTCCCGCTTAATTACAACAGGTATTTAATACACTGTTTTTAAATAATTTGTTGAGACAGCTGTCCCCAGCCACTGCCCAGTAGTCTTCTAGTCTTAATACATAGCCGGTACCTCGTATTTGCCCCCTCACCCACCAGCCGAAATGCTTCTCAGACTCCTCCATGACGAGCATCCATCTCTTTTCACCTTTGTTCTAAGGAGTAGCCTGGGACTGACTGAAGTTGGGAAAGAGTAAAGCTGAAGGAATAACCCTCCCATTTCTGAATCTAGTTTGCATTCTTCACTACCCAGAGGCCCTGTCTCCACCTACAGGTTTCTTTCCAGGTGCCCTTTATGCTCTAGCTGTTAAAAAAAAGTTAGGCATTTATGTTAACAAGAGAGGTTCCTTTCAACTAAGGTCGAAGAAAAGGGGGGTTGATTCGATTATTTTTTATGTAGCATACAGGTCTGTGATGGACCAAATTAATTTTATTTGAATACTCTGAAAAACTGGATGCTGGGAAATGTCCCCTGAGACCGTCTTTAAAAACTGGGGTGCAGATGTTTTCTTGATAGAAGTCCAAACATCCAGACGCTGCTCTGTGTAAGCTGGCCCGAACCTGCGCTTTTTTAACTCTGACTTTATTCTCTTCATCTGCAGTGACCTTCGTATCACTCATCTGAGCTATATTTGCAGTCACACACTGGGCCCTATTACATCTCTGATTTTTGTAGACAGCGGGATCTTATTTTCTGGATCAGAAATTGAACCCAGGCCCTCCGCAATGAGACCACAGAGTTAGGATCCTAACCACTGGACCGCCAGGGATTTCCCCCATCTCTGAAAACTTAAATTCAGATCTCATTCTCAGCCAGAACCCCTTATTCATACATCATTCTTATTTGGTTACTCTCGTTGTTGTTCAGTCATTGTTTCTGACTGTTTGTAACCCTGTGGACTGCAAATACCAGGTTCCCCTGTCCTCCACTTATCTCCCAGAGTTCACTCAAATTCATGTCCATTGAGTCAGTGATGCTATCTAACCTCATCCACTTCTGCCCCTTTCTTTTGCCTTCAGTCTTCCCCTGCATCTGAGTCTTTTCCAGTGAATCAGCTCTTTCCATCAGGTGCCCAAAGCATTGGAGCTTCAGCTTCAGCAGGAGTCCTTCGAACAAATATTCAAGGTTGATTTCTTTTAGGATCGACTGATTTGATCTCCTTGCAGTCAGTCTTCTCCAGCACCACAGTTCAAAAGCACCATTCTTTGGCACTCAGCCTTCCTTATGGTCCAGCTCTCACATCCGTACATGACTACTGGAAAAACCATAGCTTTAACTGTACGGACCTTTGTCGGCAAAGTGATATCCCTGTTATTTAGTACACTTGGTTACTCTTGTTACACTATTTTGGCTTTTTATTTTTGTTTTTAGTCTCATTGTACCTCTCTGCCTCCATCCCATTTGGCCTCCTTTACTTCATTTATTATTACTTTGGTAATAGCTTAGCCTCTGTGATCCATCCATTGGATCCATCCAGTGTTTTCAGTGTCTTTTCCCATCCAGTATTCTGTAAATCCATCTGGCAAGAACTCCACCCTGAATCAGTTCAGACGTTCACCCCTGGCGAGCCCACACCCAGGCTTGCATGTGCTGTGGAATAAACTCGCCCCAACCTCCCCACCAACCCCAGCCCAGGCTAATGCTGCTACAAGCTATAGTCTCCTTCCTGGCTGGGTCCTCAGCCCTGCGCCGCCATCCTCCGATGTTTCCCCACATAGCTCTCCACCCCAGTGATCAACCTTGGCTTTCTAAAGCCTCCTCTTTCTTCTTTAGCCTCTCTCCATCACAGAAAAAGTAGATGCCATCTTGAAAAAACTTCCTCCCTTTTCTGGCACTGTGCCTGAAAACCCTCCTGAATCTCTTTTCTGCCCAACTCTTTTGTCTTCCCTTTGATTGTAATGGAAGAAGGGAACTACCTCCTTCCAAGGCTGATCCTTTTGTTTTTACTCAGAACTCCTTCCCTCACTTGTCCTGGGGGTTCTTTGCGCTTAACACTTAGCCAGAATGTTCAGATTGTTCTGTCTTCATGAAGACCACTCCACACCCCGCTGCAGCTGCTCCTCTTTCTCTCTGACCAACTATGGGTGCTCCCTGTTTTCTCCTTAACCCACTGCATCCTCGCCTCTATTCTCTCCAGTCCACAGAAACCGCTTTCGCCACTTTCACTGTGAAAATAAAGACTGCCCACCTGTTGTCTCTTGGCACCTAAGCTTTTTCTGTTTATTTGCTTTGGGTTGTACTGGGTCCCGGTCTCCGTTGCTTTGTGCCGTCTCTCTCTAGTAGTAGTGAAGAGCGGGGCCTCCTCTCTAGTTGCAGCACACAGGCTTCCCATCACAGTGGCTTCTCTGATTGCAGAGCACAGGCTCAAGGGCACGTGGGCTTAATAGTTGTGGTGCCTGGACTTAGTTACTCCACAGCACGTGGATCTTCCCAGACCAGGGATCGAACCCGTGTCCCCTGCATTGGCAGGCGGATTCTCAAAACCGAACAACCGGGGAAGTCCCTCTCAGCAGCTTCTTGCTAAATTCAAGGCACTGTTTTGCGTCCTGACCTTGCTTGACCTCGCAGCAACATCCCCACGTCTCCTTTCCCCTGTGATCCCTCCTCCCCTTTCTTGGTTCCAGCCACTCTGAGCACATTTCTGGATGCTCCAGGCCCTTGGGCCTGCGGTTCATGGCCAATGCTTTTCCCTCTACATGGGCCGCTCTTCCTCCAGTCCACTCTTCCTTTGCCCAGCTAGCTCAGTCTCATCTCTCGACCTCAGCCCCAAGCATCACTCTTTCAAGGCAACTTTCTCTGATGTCACTACTTACTCCCATCAAAAGACCCTTGGATGCTCCTTGTTGGTATTTCCATGATTTAATGCTGTCGCGGGATCAGCAAGCTTTTGCTGAACCAATCAGTAGATATTTTTGACTTTGCCAGTCAACAGGCAGAAATCAGGATTGCTGTGAAAGTATCCATAAAACAAAAGAGAAAACAAATTTCCACAAATTTGCATTTCTTTTTTGACACTGACCTTTCTTTCAGTCTTTATTGAATTTGTCACAGTAGTGCTTCTGTTTTATGTTTTAGTTTTTTGGCTGAGAGGCATGTGGGATCTTAGCTCCGTGGCCAGGGCTGGAGCCAGCACCCCTTTCAGTGAAAGGTGAAGTCTTAAAGACTGGACAGCTAGGGAAGTCTGCAGGTTTTTATTATTGCAATTGAAAGCATAGTACGAGTATAATTTTTTTTTGTGGTATAAGTGTACTAGTAAGGAAAATGGTATTGCTTTAGAGGGAATAACATTTTGCCTAATTGGAGTCAGTATTTTGTATTATCATAATCAACTGTTGATCTGTAGTGATGTGTTATATACTGAGTACTTCTCTTTGTGTTTGTATAATTCCATATAATAGCTATTACAGAGGAAACATAATGGAATATATAGGGCATAATCTCTATTCTTATGGAAGTTGTAATCTATTTGCAAAATTACGCCTGCAGTGGGAGAGCTACGTTAATAACGTGCATCACTGCTTTAGGACTGAGATGGAATCGTTTATTACAAGTGCTGAAAAACATTTTTTGAGACATTTTAAATAGTTCTGAAGAATGATGCCTATAAAAATGTGAAGCCAGGCATATCCTCAATTGTATTAGAAAGCCCGTAATGTGGCTTTATATTGTACTAACTTATGCTTTCAATATTCTTCTTGTAATACCATTTCTTAGTATTATTTTATTGTATAGTAATTATTTTTTGACACAACCCAAATGGAAAATAAGGAATACATTATTTTCCCTGTGATCATTTAAAGAAAAATAAGGCCGTACATTCTTCTCAGAGTTTTCTCTTTGTCTGTTTATATATATATCCCACGTGTTTATTCAAGACAGATTTTTTTTAATTTTATTTTTTTTTAATTTATACAGAGTTTTGTTGCTCGCAGATGTGTATGTTCCCTGAGACAGATTTATCCATTAAGTATAATACCAAGGACAGCACGTGTTTAGCCCGTTTAACCTTTTAATCATTTGAGCTTTATGAACGATAATAAAACTCGTCTTGATTGGAACCAACCCCAAATTAACCAGTAGTGTCAGATTGACAAATTGCATTGATAACACACATATATAAGAAAAGAAAAGAGCAAAAGAGAAAAAATAAAGGAAAACAAAAAGACTTCTCTCTTTTAATATTTAGAAAGAAGGAGATAGAAAGAACCAGTTATGGGGGTAAAATGTAATCCAGTCATCTCTTTCAAGATAGACTATGGCCTGCTAGAATTTTGAAGAAAGGCTTATTTGTGGAAGGTGGTATCCTCCCCTTCTTGCTATATTCTGATAGCTGCTCTCTCTAGGATTAGTAGTACATACAGAGGTAAACCAGTAATCCGTAAAGGCATTATTCGTCACAATCGGAAGTCAGATATAACCTCCCTTTATAGTTGAGGAACATTTGCATACTAAGACAGTAACTGTTCTGCAATCTTAAACAGCAGCAGAAGATGCAGTTTTTTGTTGATGTATGAATTCCATATAATAGCTATTACAGAGGAAACATAATGGAATATATAGGGCATAATCTCTATTCTTATGGAAGTTGTAATCTATTTGCAAAATTACGCCTGCAGTGGGAGAGCTACGTTAATAACGTGCATCACTGCTTTAGGACTGAGATGGAATCGTTTATTACAAGTGCTGAAAAACATTTTTTGAGACATTTTAAATAGTTCTGAAGAATGATGCCTATAAAAATGTGAAGCCAGGCATATCCTCAATTGTATTAGAAAGCCCGTAATGTGGCTTTATATTGTACTAACTTATGCTTTCAATATTCTTCTTGTAATACCATTTCTTAGTATTATTTTATTGTATAGTAATTATTTTTTGACACAACCCAAATGGAAAATAAGGAATACATTCTTTTCTCTGTGATCATTTAAAGAAAAATAAGGCCGTACATTCTTCTCAGAGTTTTCTCTTTGTCTGTTTATATATATATCCCACGTGTTTATTCAAGACAGATTTTTTTTAATTTTATTTTTTTTTAATTTATACAGAGTTTTGTTGCTCGCAGATGTGTATGTTCCCTGAGACAGATTTATCCATTAAGTATAATACCAAGGACAGCACGTGTTTAGCCCGTTTAACCTTTTAATCATTTGAGCTTTATGAACGATAATAAAACTCGTCTTGATTGGAACCAACCCCAAATTAACCAGTAGTGTCAGATTGACAAATTGCATTGATAACACACATATATAAGAAAAGAAAAGAGCAAAAGAGAAAAAATAAAGGAAAACAAAAAGACTTCTCTCTTTTAATATTTAGAAAGAAGGAGATAGAAAGAACCAGTTATGGGGGTAAAATGTAATCCAGTCATCTCTTTCAAGATAGACTATGGCCTGCTAGAATTTTGAAGAAAGGCTTATTTGTGGAAGGTGGTATCCTCCCCTTCTTGCTATATTCTGATAGCTGCTCTCTCTAGGATTAGTAGTACATACAGAGGTAAACCAGTAATCCGTAAAGGCATTATTCGTCACAATCGGAAGTCAGATATAACCTCCCTTTATAGTTGAGGAACATTTGCATACTAAGACAGTAACTGTTCTGCAATCTTAAACAGCAGCAGAAGATGCGAGTTCTTTCCCTTAATTCTTAATGTTTTCATCTTTTGCTGCTTGACTATTCTTTTCTAGGCATGCTGTATTAGAAGTTGCACATTTTTTTTTCTAAAATTCCTCCCTTTATTTAGTGATGTAGAGAAGAAAGTAAAAAAAATAAAAAAAGAAAGAAAGAAATTCATCCAAGGTGTTAAGATAGAGACTTCACTGGCAGTCGAGTGGGTAAGACGCCACACTCCCACTGCTGGAGGCATGGGCTCAATCCTGGGTCAGAGACCTAAGATCCCATGTGCTCTGCAGCCCAAAATCAGTCCATTAATCTTTTTTTTTTTTTTAAAGGGGTGTGTATTTAGCTGTTAGGGAAGGCTAAGTAGCATCCAGATCACAGAGTAATAAAGCAGCTGAACTGGACTTCATGGCTAGAGTCTGACCCCAAAGCATACAGTGTGGCCCCCTTATTTTTGTCTCGTCACTTTGCTTACTTTGCTTTAACCACCCAGGCCTTCTTTTTTCCCTCAAGCACAGCAAGCTTGTTCTCTCTGTAGGACTTTTCTACTAGGGATTCTGCCATCTGGAATGATCTTCCTCAGATTGTCCCATGGCCACTGTCAGGTGACATTTAAATCTCCCTACAGATGTCTTCTCAGGGGGACCTTCCTTCCCTGACCTCTGTCTTGAAAATTACCCTCCCACGTATTCAGTCACCTTTTTAAATTTTTTTATGAGTTGTTTCTCTAGCAATATTTACTTATTAAGTATTTGCTGGCTGGATGAATACTGACTCCTGAGTGTTGTTTAGGATAGTAGTTAAGAGCTTCTTGTCGTCACTTTTCTGTTTCATTATGTAAAGTTGGGCACGTTACTAGCTCTCTACCTCGGTTTCCTCATCTGCAAGATAGAAATAATACTACTTTCCTAATAAGGTTGATGTCAGGATTAAATAGGTAAGTGCATGTAAGTCTCTTTTAAGTGTTTATTGTTATTCGTATCAAGTGAACAGCATCCCGGGGAAGCTCCTTGGAAAACCATATTTCCAGGCCCTCCGCCAGGCCAACTGAGTCAGCATCTCTGGCACAAGTGCCCAAGAATCTCTTTTTTACGAATATTCGGGTAAATCTTAACAGTCGTCCCAGCTTGGGAGTGACGGCGGCAGAGTGTTAGCACCGGGGCTTGGGGTCGCCGTAGGCCGCGGTGTCTGCGTGATGCCGTGCGATGGTCTGTGCTTCTGCTGAGCCTGAAGGAAGAGCTCTCACTCTGGCGAGTGGGCCCGGGAGGCCGTTACGCCTTCCTCCACATCCCCGTCCCGGCGCAGCCCAGTTCTCCTCTCTGAATCTCTGCCGGGAGGGCGCGGAATGCAGAATGCGTCTGCTCTTGTCTCTGCTTGGAAAATCATCTTGAACAGAAACCTCGCTGAGACGTGTGGTAATGCCAGGAAAGGCAGTCTTTTAAGGGGTGATTCTTAGACACCAGAAGGGATAATTTTGATTTTTAATGGCTTAGAGTACAGAATAGCAGATTTGTGGTTGGATCAGCTTCAATGATGTACTGTCTACCATATGCCTTCTGTAAGCAAAAAACAAAAAATTACAAAACCATTTTGTCAGTTGCACCAACCAAAATTACAGCTAGTACAGAAGTTCCAAGGTATCAAGGAAATTGCATGCTATTGCTGTTATACATTTGGGTTTTAAAGTTCTTGTGAATCTCGCAACACTGTACAAGACATGATTTCTGCCTTTCTGGAGTTGGAAAGACAAAAACCACTGTGCACAGAGCAGGAGCACACGAGATTAAAGTCCATAATAAATGGTAGCCAGCCAGTGCTGTGAACTTCAGAAAACAAAGTGGGACATGTCAGCCAGGGCAGTGCTCCCCAACCTTTATGGCACCAGGGACCAGTGGTGTGGAAGGCAGTTTTTCCATAGACAGGGGTCAGGGATGGTTTAGGGATGATTCAAGCACGTCTCATCTATGGCGCACTTTATTTCTATTATTATTATTATGCCAGCTCCACCTCCTGTCGTCAGGCACTCGATCCCAGAGGTTGAGGACCCTGGGCTGAGGGGGTCGTTGAAACCGTTGTGACTGCTGATGACATACACACAGCGTCTTCTTCAGTTGCAGGACCCGCTCTGCCCCCTGACTATAGAAGCAGCAGCTCAGAGTCGTCAGACAGCGATGAGGACAGTAGTTCTTTGTCCGAAGAAGGAAATCAAGAGTCCGAAGAAGATGACACAGGTCCACCTGCACGGTCAGTCACTTATAACATGAAATGGTAAACCAAGTTCCAAATCTGGCACCTGTTGGCTAGAATAGCTAGCTAGTGAGGGGCTTCCCTGGTGGCTCAGATGGAAAGAATCTGCCTGCAGTGCAGGAGACCCGGTTCCATCCCTGGATCAGGAGGATCCCCTGGAGGAGGACATGGCTCCCCACTCCAGTACTTCCACCTGGAGAATTCCGTGGACAGAGGAGCCTGGCGAGCTACTATCCACGGGGTCACAAGAGAGTTGGACAAGACTGAGCAACTAATACTTTTCACTTTACTTTTTCGTGGGGCTATCATAGCCTGCATGTATACAGCACAGGAAGAAATCACCTCATATTTCCTTTCCTCATGAACTATACCTTTTACAGAGAAATGTCTCTTAGTAGTATATAGCTCCAGAGATACCTAGAACTCCTGTAAAAGTCTTATATAAAGGATTTTTCCATAAGTATTATTGAAGTGGTTAAATATTTTAAATAAACCGTATATCTCCTTTTAAAAATTAGGTATGCAGTGTGTATTTTTTAAGTAAACGAGTGATTCCCTCTGACTTAGGCTTAATCACCAGAGGTACATGTAGATAAGAAGTCAAATCTTTGCTTATTTAATGACTAGGAGATAGAAATAGCAACTCTTAAGTGAATTTAAAACCCAATGTCATAAACTCTTTGCTTAAAAATATCTAGCAAGTAGTAGAGTATTTGAAGCTTCATTGAGTGGAATCTTTAACAACACAGAAAATGCAGAGGATTGATCCATTACTGCTGTAAAGAAGTGACCAATCTCTATTTTAAACCACAAGTGAATTTCAGGAAAAGATTAGTATAGGATCTGTGGGGTTTTTTTTAACTTGGCAAGATTAATTTTATTGTTTCAGTGTTCGTACAGGTAATTGAAGTTAGTATTCCTTTAAAGGTAAAATTTCCCTGTTGAAGAAATTTTCATATACATGCATAAAATTACACTACTGTGTTTTCAGAAAACAGAGAAAAAATCAAGACGACGACGACGATGATGATGATGAAGGGTTTTTTGGACCAGCCCTTCCTCCTGGATTTAAAAAGCAAGATGATTCTCCTCAAAGGTGAGAATGTGTACCCTTTCAGGCTAGTCTTTTCTAGTGTCTGTGAATTCATGAAAGGGTGTCAGAACTTGTTTTTTTTTAACTTATATGTTTATATAGCATTTGAGAGAAATTTGAAATAAAAAGAATTTGATAATTCACATGAGGAAAATAATCACTTACACGTTTATAGTACTTTTATAATGCATAAAAAGCTTTTGCCTCTCTTATTTGATGCTCGCAAGAGCATCCTGTGGTAGGCTGCGAAGCATTGCCCTTCTCCCCCCACCCCTGTTGTTTAAAACTAAAGTTTCCCGCATAGTCAGCGGTAGACCTGGGGATAGAATTCCAGGGCTTGCTCTTTCTTCTTCTTCTTTCTCAGCTGCACCCCGCAACATATGTGATCTTCATTCCCCAACCAGGGGTCTATCAGGGGTCTAAGTATTTATTGAAAGAACAGACAGGTCGCTATGTACCACCAAATTGCAGAGCTGAAGTCGCTGAACCTCAGATGTGTCGCCTGTGGGATAAGATAGCAGCGTACCCATGAGAGGACTGTCACGGTGACGATGCCACATCTGGATACATGTGTACACATGTGCGAGCTTATTCCATGGTGCCTGCCATGGAATAAACACACAGTAAATATCACCTTCTTGGCAGTATAAAATTTTTAAATGCTGAATATGAAATTACACGCCAAGTTGTTTATAATTTAGAACACCGTGTCCCCGTGTGCAAGAACAAGTAGGAAAAGCTGTTGTACATTTTATATTCAGAGGCTGTAATCACCCTTGTCAGCTGCTCATTTTCATGTAACTTTTGGGAAGTAACTTCTTCTGACTACAATTCAAAAAAACACGTTTTCTTGTGAATGTAAAACAGGTTTTGTAATGGCATCAGTAAATAAAGGAATGCTTATTTGAAAGGAAATAAGAGAGCTAGGCACCCACTGCCAGTTTCTGTATGGCCGCCAAGCTGACAATGGTTCTTAGGGGGTCATTAAAATATAAAGACAAATAAGCATTAGAGACCAAATGTGGCCCTCAGAGCCTAAAATTTCTTGTCTGGCTTTTTATGGGAAGTTTGCAGACTGCTAGAATATTTAACATTCCTTTTGAGAAAATATATTCTTAGAGACGTAGCAATTTCTTTCTTGAGAATTCTATTTTGACAGTAGTAAAACATGTGTTTGAAATAAACAGGTCGTAAAATATATTCAAAGCAAAACCTTCTATAAGCCCGTAGTATGCTGTGGTATGTTCCTTTACTATATTTTAAGATTTTATGTATTAGTGATTTTATCCTCACAAATTCCCTGAGGCTAGAGAATTGAGCTGTACTTGCATTTGTAGATCTGCTAAAAAACTTAGAGAAAACTCATACACCACTTCGTTATACTTCATAAATGATAACTGGATTTGATCCCTCTAACAGTGCCACACTTTCGCATTTTTCATATGCAAAATTTTTCCGGTTCATAGCAGTTTTACGAACCAAGACAAAAGATAAGTAAATGGCCAGGATCAGAACCCAGAGCCTGTGATGCTAATACTGTTTTTGCCCCGCTGGGAAACCTGTCTTTAAGACTCTAATGGGACATAATGCAGGCTGGAAAATTCAACGTAGGCTGTCAGTGCCTTCTTGGTTGGTAACCCAGCACGGGCCATCTCTGCAAAAAACCAAAAGAATGGAGAGACTCAACACTATGAAAGAGAGTCGAAAGTATCCTTCCTCTTTTGTTTTGTTCCACACAAAAAAGTAGAACTTTCTCTTTTGAAGACCCAGAATTTCAGCAGTTTTCTCCTTTGAACAGATGTTAGTTCCCTCAGAATGGGGCAATAGGGCAGGTCGAAAGAAAATGAACTTTGATATCAGATAGACCAGGGTTCAAAGCCCAGCTCTGTTGACCTTGTGGTGGTCCAGGGGTTCCAAGCCCGCCTTCCAACGCAGGGAATGCAGGTTGATCCCTGGTCGAGGAACTACGGTCCCATATGGCATGCAGTGTGGCCAAAAAGAAAAAGAAGCAACTCCAGCTCTGCTGTCTACTAGTTGGTGGTGTCCTTGGGCATTATTTTGCTAAGGTAGAAAATGGAGTGACATCCAACCAGAGGTTTTTTTGAAGGAAACAGAAAGATACACTTACTAGTTGAACTGTGGTTAGCACACTACCTTTTCCTTTCTCTGTGGGTCTCAGATGAACTATTCTCTTTGTTACTCATTCCTGCATCATTATTGGAGTGTTACTGAGGACGAAGTATTGGTTTCTATATTGCCTTGGCACATATATTACTAACATCTGTGGTATGAATTTGGTGCATGTGTCCTTAGGACTGCATTTATACTTAAGTAGTTCTGATTACAATTAAAATGCCACTAAGGTATTTTTCAATGAACAAGGAATATCAAAACTGAAAGCCAAGGTATAAAATAAAAAAGATCTTCGCAGGCTTTAGTCCGTAATCAGGATTTGTTTTGTTATTATTTTTATTTAACATAGTTCTTTTAGGAAGTGGGTATACACCACTGCCCTGGAGATTGAGAATTACTGGTTTAGCTAATAAGACACACAATAATTAGTTAATAATTAATCTGACCATTAACTAGTCTTATGATCTGTAGTCAGACACGTTATCCATTGCACAGACCCCCATTAATCATTAACTAATAAATACAAAATTAAAATACAAAAATTAGGGTTTTTTTGATACTCAGTAAAAAAATACTAGGCTACATAGTGAAAATAATATGTGGAATAAGATTCTCATTTTCCACATGTGCTATTATTAGCTGGCTTTTTATTATTTGTGTACGCTTTTATTCTGAAAGCTGACTTCTTAAAGGTATATTTTGCTTTTCAGGCCTATGATAGGTCCCGCATTACCACCTGGTTTTCTTAAATCTACACAGAAAAGTGACAAAAGCAGAAGGGATCCGGGTTTTCCTTTGAAGTTACCGGGGCCTTGAACTTTGATATCAGATAGACCAGGGTTCAAAGCCCAGCTCTGTTGACCTTGTGGTGGTCCAGGGTTCCAAGCCCGCCTTCCAACGCAGGGAATGCAGGTTGATCCTGGTCGAGGAACTACGGTCCCAGATGGCATGCAGTGTGGCAAAAAAGGAAAAGAAGCAACTCCAGCTCTGCTGTCTACTAGTTGGTGGTGTCCTTGGGCATTATTTTGCTAAGGTAGAAAATGGAGTGACATCCAACCAGAGGTTTTTTTGAAGGAAACAGAAAGATACACTTACTAGTTGAACTGTGGTTAGCACACTACCTTTTCCTTTCTCTGTGGGTCTCAGATGAACTATTCTCTTTGTTACTCATTCCTGCATCATTATTGGAGTGTTACTGAGGACGAAGTATTGGTTTCTATATTGCCTTGGCACATATATTACTAACATCTGTGGTATGAATTTGGTGCATGTGTCCTTAGGACTGCATTTATACTTAAGTAGTTCTGATTACAATTAAAATGCCACTAAGGTATTTTTTCAATGAACAAGGAATATCAAAACTGAAAGCCAAGGTATAAAATAAAAAAGATCTTCGCAGGCTTTAGTCCGTAATCAGGATTTGTTTTGTTATTATTTTTATTTAACATAGTTCTTTTAGGAAGTGGGTATACACCACTGCCCTGGAGATTGAGAATTACTGGTTTAGCTAATAAGACACACAATAATTAGTTAATAATTAATCTGACCATTAACTAGTCTTATGATCTGTAGTCAGACACGTTATCCATTGCACAGACCCCCATTAATCATTAACTAATAAATACAAAATTAAAATACAAAAATTAGGGTTTTTTTGATACTCAGTAAAAAAATACTAGGCTACATAGTGAAAATAATATGTGGAATAAGATTCTCATTTTCCACATGTGCTATTATTAGCTGGCTTTTTATTATTTGTGTACGCTTTTATTCTGAAAGCTGACTTCTTAAAGGTATATTTTGCTTTTCAGGCCTATGATAGGTCCCGCATTACCACCTGGTTTTCTTAAATCTACACAGAAAAGTGACAAAAGCAGAAGGGATCCGGGACAAACATCATCATATTTCAACCCTGAGGTTTGGAAATTTTTCTATTAAAGAACAAGACGTAAGAAATTCGAGGCTTTGTGTGGTCGTAACTATAGTCATTGGACTCAAACGTAGGGTTTGTCATATTCATATTAATTTAGGATTGTAACACAGGTAGGTGAAGTCACAAGCTGTCATAGACCTGAGATTCTGTTAGAAAAACGACAAGGCAGTTCCGTGTTAACAGGATGTTACCTATTCATGCGTCTCCTCCTTGAAGGGAAGCTTTGAAATACGAAAAAATAGAATATGATGAAGAGTGTAAGGAATCATGATTTGATCCACGAGAGAGCAAGCTGAGAATTTTTTAAATAGGCAAATAATTCTTATAAAACATTGAAAGTAGCTTTCTCCTACTAGCCAGTTCTGGTACCATTATGTAACAGGGGCACTGGTGGGAACATGACGTTTTGAAGAGAAAGAACAAGTGGTGCTGGAGTCAAGGAGAAAGTCTGTTTTTCTTATTGGAGGGTTAGTCCTTAACAGTAGCTGAGATTTGCAGAATACAATTTATAATGCATTTTCTCCGTGTGTGAATACTATTTTCAGCTTCTCCAAAGCCTTATGAAATAATTATGATCTATATCTTAGAGCTGCTAAAAGCCAGAGACATTGGGTAGCTTAACTCCAAAGCACACAATGTTTTATTTAGCAAAAGCCAAAGCTCAAAAGCCAGTTCTTAGGACCTTAAACCCCTGTTCAGTCTGCTCTTCTGCACTGCCTTCCAGTACATGAATTCACAGATTCTTGTGCCTCTCCCCTGAGAATTCAGAACTTCCACGGAGGTTGCTGCTGAAGGAGATATGATTCAGTGGTTAAGCTCACACACTCCAGCCTTTACTCATCCTTCCAACACATGTTTATAGAACCACCTCTACAGTGCATCCGGCACTTGGTCACAGAGTCGATCAGATGGCAGTTCTGTCCCTGCCTTCCCAAACGCCCAGAATCCAGCTGCTTCTGCCGCCCCGGTCCAAGCCAGCGTGCTGCTTCCCCTGTGCTGCTCTTGGTCTTCATGTCTTAGCCCCTGATGCTGTCCTGCCTCTTCTCAGCAAGGCAGCGAGAGAGGCCCAGAGAGAGAGTCAGATCACGTCACTCACACTCAGCGCTGACGATGTGCTGCTCCTCTCTCTGCATAAAAGCCAGAGCCCTCACAAGGTCCTCTGCAATCCGACCTCCATTAGCTCCCGGATTTCCTCTTACTTTGATCTGGCCACGCTGGGCTCCTTGCTTCTTAAATACGCCAGGCAGGCTCCTACCTCTGAACCTTGATACCTGCTGTCCAAATCTCTCCAGAGTGGCCTTCCCCTAGCTATTTAAGTGGCTTGCTTGCCACCAGCTAGAGTGCCTTAAGCTGCAAATAACAGGAAGTCCAACTCAAAATGAAGCTTAGTCTTAACCTTCTTAGTTAGCAAACGGGTTGTGTGTATAATTTCCTGGGTGATCTGTAATCTGTATTCCCAAATTTCAAGGCAAATGTGTTTCATGCCTAAGAAGAGGGCTAATGATAGGGCCATTCCAGGGTTGGCCAACTTAACAGCCTAATGTGCTCACCCAGAGCCCCTGTCTTGTATGTCTTCTGTGTGATTTGCGGTATGTTCACTCCTCTTAGGCTGACCACTTCGTTATACCAGGAAGCCTGCCAAAGTCCCAGAGTTCACAGATGGCAATGTCCAGACATAGGGGGATGATCCCTGTCCTGTGTACCCTTTTTAGGGGGAGGAAAACATCTCCAAATATCCTGTAGACCTCTCCTTACATTTCTTTGACCCAAATTGAATCATACGTTGAAGCTTAAGCCAATCAGTTGGACACAAGAAATGAGACTAAACGGACTGTCTTAGAATTATCAGTATTTAAAGATGCTTCTTGAAAGAAAAGCTATGACAAACCTAAACAAACATATTAGACCTAGACAGCATATTAAAAAGCAGAGATATCACCTTGGTTAGAAAAGTCCGTAATAGTCAAAGCTATGGTTTTCCTAGTAGCCATAGATAGGTGTGAGAGCTGCACCAGAAAGAAAGCTGAGCACCAACAAACTGATGCCTTTGAACTGTAATGTTGGAGAAGGCTCCTGAGAGTCCCTTGGGCTGCAAGACCAAACCAGTCCATCCTAAAGGACATCAACCCTGAATATTCATTGGAAGGAATGATGCTGGAGCTTAAGCTCCAATAATTTGGCCACCTGATGCATAGAAACTACTCACTGGGAAAGAGCCGGATGCTGGGGAAAATAGAAGGCAGAAGGAGAAGGGGACAACAGAGGATGAGACGGTTGGACAGCATCAGAGTCCATGGACATGAGTTCGAGCAGGCTACGGGAGATGGGGAAGGGCAGGGAAGCCTGGGGTGCTGCCGTCCATGGGGTCACAGATAGTTGGACGCGACTGAGTGACTAAAGCTTTTCACTTTCATTATATTTGTAGGGGCCTTATAAGTATGTTTAAGATAATGTCTCTACTATGAAAGAGATTACTGTTGTCAAGATAAACTGTAAACATTTAAATTTGAATCATTAGCAATTGAAATAAAATAATAGGCTGCTGTAGTATAAATAGAAAAAATACTGGCCTTGTTCTCAGAAAATCTGAATATTAGATACAAGTTTTATAACCTCAGACAAGTTGTTTAACCTTTCAGAGTATACTTCTCTAAATGTAGGTTTCCTCAAAAAATAAAACCAGGATAATAAGGCCATTTCCCAGTTGTATTATAAGGCTCAAATGAGATAAAGTCCGTGTTTATTGAGAGAGTGAGTGTGTGGCTTAGAATAAGCCATTAGACAGTATGTAATTATCTAGTTATTTGTACCAAGAGCAATTGCTGTAAAGGTTCAGAGGGGAAAAAAAAAAAAAGAAAGTCACCATTGAGTGGTTAACAGGGAAATGTAAACACCACCAATTAACTCACTTGATCCTGGTAGTTTGAAAAAATAATAAGCTGTCACAGCTGAGGTACAGACATCTTATTGTTCATCTTATTGTTTATCTTATTATCTCTCCTGCTGAAGGTCAAGGACTGTTGTAAATCCTAGTGTATGTGGCCTGTAGCACAGTCTTACATGAAAACCCTTTATTAATATGATTTACTAGGGCATCCCTCGTGGCCCCGTAGGTGGAGAGTCTGCCTTGCAGTGCAAGGGACACCAGTTCGATCCCTGGCCCAGGAAGATTCCACGTGCGGCAGAGCTACTGGGCTGGCGTGTCCAGTTACGAGCTGGTGCTCTGGAGCGCATGATAAAACTTCTTGAATTAAATGTTTTCAATACTCCTGTATCTTTAGGGTAATAAGAGAGAGACTGGGCATCAGGTGAACGCGTTGCACAGCATCTCTGTGTCAATGATCTGTACGAAAGCCCGAAGGCTGATCCAGCCTCCAGGAATGCCTTATTCACGCGCTTCTGATTCCAAAGATCTCTGTCTGTAACAGGAAGGAAAGTGGCTTCGACTGTGTCATCTCTGACTAATGATGAATCGCTCCCTGGGGTTTTCTAGATGCACTGTGGGGCTACTTCTGTGTCCATCAGGAAGAGAGCTAGAGCAACTTAATGGCTCTGCCACGGCCTTGGGGGCACAGCGGGGCGGCATACGTCCTGGCTCTGTGATCGCTCTGTGCTGCCCTCGAGGAGGGCACAGGAAAGGGGCTCTGGGGTTAGTCAGCAGCACGGGGTTTGCCTTTTTTGTTGTCTCTCTAGCTGATCCATCTCAGCTAAATTTTAAGTGATTTAGGATCATTTTCTGTAACGTGTCACTCCACTCTTGGCTTAAAGATCCTGTCTTGTTTCAGAAAGAAACGGATAGCAGTGACGAGGAGGACATTGTGGGGCCGATGCCTGCCAAAGAGCAATGAGTGTGTGGCTTAGAATAAGCCATTAGACAGTATGTAATTATCTAGTTATTTGTACCAAGAGCAATTGCTGTAAAGGTTCAGAGGGGAAAAAAAAAAAAAGAAAGTCACCATTGAGTGGTTAACAGGGAAATGTAAACACCACCAATTAACTCACTTGATCCTGGTAGTTTGAAAAAATAATAAGCTGTCACAGCTGAGGTACAGACATCTTATTGTTCATCTTATTGTTTATCTTATTATCTCTCCTGCTGAAGGTCAAGGACTGTTGTAAATCCTAGTGTATGTGGCCTGTAGCACAGTCTTACATGAAAACCCTTTATTAATATGATTTACTAGGGCATCCCTCGTGGCCCCGTAGGTGGAGAGTCTGCCTTGCAGTGCAAGGGACACCAGTTCGATCCCTGGCCCAGGAAGATTCCACGTGCGGCAGAGCTACTGGGCTGGCGTGTCCAGTTACGAGCTGGTGCTCTGGAGCGCATGATAAAACTTCTTGAATTAAATGTTTTCAATACTCCTGTATCTTTAGGGTAATAAGAGAGACTGGGCATCAGGTGAACGCGTTGCACAGCATCTCTGTGTCAATGATCTGTACGAAAGCCCGAAGGCTGATCCAGCCTCCAGGAATGCCTTATTCACGCGCTTCTGATTCCAAAGATCTCTGTCTGTAACAGGAAGGAAAGTGGCTTCGACTGTGTCATCTCTGACTAATGATGAATCGCTCCCTGGGGTTTTCTAGATGCACTGTGGGGCTACTTCTGTGTCCATCAGGAAGAGAGCTAGAGCAACTTAATGGCTCTGCCACGGCCTTGGGGGCACAGCGGGGCGGCATACGTCCTGGCTCTGTGATCGCTCTGTGCTGCCCTCGAGGAGGGCACAGGAAAGGGGCTCTGGGGTTAGTCAGCAGCACGGGGTTTGCCTTTTTTGTTGTCTCTCTAGCTGATCCATCTCAGCTAAATTTTAAGTGATTTAGGATCATTTTCTGTAACGTGTCACTCCACTCTTGGCTTAAAGATCCTGTCTTGTTTCAGAAAGAAACGGATAGCAGTGACGAGGAGGACATTGTGGGGCCGATGCCTGCCAAAGGACCCGTGAACTCCAGTGTAGCGACAGAATTTGAAAACAGGGCACGGAGGATGAAAGAAAAGCTGACCAGAGGAGACGGTGTAAGTTTCAAACAAACAGGACACTTTATTCTGAGGAATCGACCACATAGATCAGAACTCTCCATTTTAGTAACAGGCATATGAAAAATGTCTTTGTACACGTCTGTACGTAAGAATTTGAGCTAGGGTAGCACAGAAGGTCTAAAAGGAGGAAACTGGCAAGTTTGCCTACTTAAGAATTTCAGGATGGCAGCATATAGTATTAAGTCAAAAGAACCATCAGTTAGATGAATGTGTTTAGGACATATATGAGCAGAAAAATTAGTCAGTTAAATCCTTTTCCTTAAGATTTGTTAATTAATTTTCAAGCCTCAGTTGAGAAGCACAGTCACTTCGTATTTTATTTATTTATTTATTTTTTAAAATTTATCCTTTGGGGGGTGGGATGGGGAGGGAGGGGGACGGGCGGGCCACTTCTATTGGTCTTTCATTTCTCCGTTTTCATCCGTCTTTGTTCTTTTGGCTCCTGTGGGCCTCCCATTGCAGTGGCCTCTGTTGCCGCAGAGTGCTGGCTCTGGGCGCATGCGCTCCAGAGCTCCGGCTCGGTGATTGGACACACAGGTCCAGCCGCTCCGCGGCACGTGGGGTCTTCCCAGGCCAGGGATCGAAGCGGCGCCCCTTGCACTGCAAGGCGGTGTCCTTACCCACTGGACCGCCAGGGGAAGCCCCCACTTCGTATTTTAAACGTGCACGCCCACACACACGTACGCACTTTCTAGCCTACATTTTTTCCCCACTTTTCATTTTTCTTAAAGGATTCATCGAAACCAGTTATGAGAGAATCTTGGATGACTGAGCTTCCTCCAGAAATGAAAGACTTTGGCCTCGGGCCCAGGACTTTCAAAAGAAGAGCGGATGACAGATCTGGAGACCGATCAGTCTGGACGGATACACCAGCCGACAGGGAAAGCAGGAGGGTCTGATCCATCAGTTTTGGAATCATTTTCTGTAACCATTGGCTTAAAGATCCTGTCTTGTTTCAGAAAGAAACGGATAGCAGTGACGAGGAGGACATTGTGGGGCCGATGCCTGCCAAAGGACCCGTGAACTCCAGTGTAGCGACAGAATTTGAAAACAGGGCACGGAGGATGAAAGAAAAGCTGACCAGAGGAGACGGTGTAAGTTTCAAACAAACAGGACACTTTATTCTGAGGAATCGACCACATAGATCAGAACTCTCCATTTTAGTAACAGGCATATGAAAAATGTCTTTGTACACGTCTGTACGTAAGAATTTGAGCTAGGGTAGCACAGAAGGTCTAAAAGGAGGAAACTGGCAAGTTTGCCTACTTAAGAATTTCAGGATGGCAGCATATAGTATTAAGTCAAAAGAACCATCAGTTAGATGAATGTGTTTAGGACATATATGAGCAGAAAAATTAGTCAGTTAAATCCTTTTCCTTAAGATTTGTTAATTAATTTTCAAGCCTCAGTTGAGAAGCACAGTCACTTCGTATTTTATTTATTTATTTATTTTTTAAAATTTATCCTTTGGGGGGTGGGATGGGGAGGGAGGGGGACGGGCGGGCCACTTCTATTGGTCTTTCATTTCTCCGTTTTCATCCGTCTTTGTTCTTTTGGCTCCTGTGGGCCTCCCATTGCAGTGGCCTCTGTTGCCGCAGAGTGCTGGCTCTGGGCGCATGCGCTCCAGAGCTCCGGCTCGGTGATTGGACACACAGGTCCAGCCGCTCCGCGGCACGTGGGGTCTTCCCAGGCCAGGGATCGAAGCGGCGCCCCTTGCACTGCAAGGCGGTGTCCTTACCCACTGGACCGCCAGGGGAAGCCCCCACTTCGTATTTTAAACGTGCACGCCCACACACACGTACGCACTTTCTAGCCTACATTTTTTTCCCCACTTTTCATTTTTCTTAAAGGATTCATCGAAACCAGTTATGAGAGAATCTTGGATGACTGAGCTTCCTCCAGAAATGAAAGACTTTGGCCTCGGGCCCAGGACTTTCAAAAGAAGAGCGGATGACAGATCTGGAGACCGATCAGTCTGGACGGATACACCAGCCGACAGGGAAAGGAAAGCTAAGGTGAGGGGGCGTGTCCTGCGTTTCTGTCCATGCTGGCTCTATGTTGAAAAAAAATAGGCAGAATTATTGCAGGGTACTATTTCGTTCTTATGATCCCAAAGGGAAAAGATTTCTCCTAAAAGAAAGTTAAAAGAAAGTGACACCAGCTGCTTCCTGTGTATTTATTTATGGAGATGCTGTTTCCCCATACATTGTGTGGTCTAAATCTTAAGAAAGGGCTTCCCTGGTGATCTAGTGGTTAAGAAGCCACCTCGCAATGCAAGGGACACGAGTTTGAGTCCTGCACTGGAACGATCCCATGTGCCGAAGGGCAGCTGTGCCCCTGCACCACAGCCACTGAGCCCCTGTCTAGAGCCTGTGCCCCGCAGTGAGGGAAGCCACCTCGATAAGAAGCCCGTGCACTGCAACTGGAGAGGAGCCGACACAAAGCAAATAAAGAAATAAAAATTGAATCTCAAGAGAACCTAGGGACATAAGTTTATTAACGTCATTTTTTGAAAGGAGACACTGTCCAGGATGAGGTCATCTTTGCTGGTAAGTGATGAACAGTCTGTCCATTCTAGACCTTTCTGACTCCAAATCCTCTGGTCTTTATACGTCAGACTATCTCCATGAAAGTTTCTTTTAAAATAGCTTGAAGAAAATAAAGGCACAGGGCTTCCCCTGGTGGTCCAGTGGGTAAGGACACCACCTTGCAGTGCAAGGGGCACCGGTTCGATCCCTGGCTTGGGAAGATCCCACGTGCCACGGAGCGGCTGGACCGGTGTGTTCAATCACCGAGCCGGAGCTCTGGAGCACATGCGCCCAGAGCCGGCGCTCTGCAACGACAGAGGCCACCGCGATGGGAGCCCTACAGGAGCCAAAGAACAAAGACGGATGCAAATAGAGAAATGAAAGACCAATAGAAGTGGCCCGCCCACTCCCCTCCCCCCCCAACCCGACCCCCGCCCAAAAATAAATAAATAAATCTTTAAAAAAAAAAAAGAAAATAAAGGCACAGATGAGCCTGGCAAGTTGAATGATACATAGTGAAAAAAATTAGTCTACTGAACTTCACCAGCCGACAGGAAAGGAAAGCTAAGGTGAGGGGCGTGTCCTGCTTTCTGTCCATGCTGGCTCTATGTTGAAAAAATAGGCAGAATTATTGCAGGGTACTATTTCGTTCTTATGATCCCAAAGGGAAAAGATTTCTCCTAAAAGAAAGTTAAAAGAAAGTGACACCAGCTGCTTCCTGTGTATTTATTTATGGAGATGCTGTTTCCCCATACATTGTGTGGTCTAAATCTTAAGAAAGGGCTTCCCTGGTGATCTAGTGGTTAAGAAGCCACCTCGCAATGCAAGGGACACGAGTTTGAGTCCTACACCGGAACGATCCCATGTGCCGAAGGGCAGCTGTGCCCCTGCACCACAGCCACTGAGCCCCTGTCTAGAGCCTGTGCCCCGCAGTGAGGGAAGCCACCTCGATAAGAAGCCCGTGCACTGCAACTGGAGAGGAGCCGACACAAAGCAAATAAAGAAATAAAAATTGAATCTCAAGAGAACCTAGGGACATAAGTTTATTAACGTCATTTTTTGAAAGGAGACACTGTCCAGGATGAGGTCATCTTTGCTGGTAAGTGATGAACAGTCTGTCCATTCTAGACCTTTCTGACTCCAAATCCTCTGGTCTTTATACGTCAGACTATCTCCATGAAAGTTTCTTTTAAAATAGCTTGAAGAAAATAAAGGCACAGGGCTTCCCCTGGTGGTCCAGTGGGTAAGGACACCACCTTGCAGTGCAAGGGGCACCGGTTCGATCCCTGGCTTGGGAAGATCCCACGTGCCACGGAGCGGCTGGACCGGTGTGTTCAATCACCGAGCCGGAGCTCTGGAGCACATGCGCCCAGAGCCGGCGCTCTGCAACGACAGAGGCCACCGCGATGGGAGCCCTACAGGAGCCAAAGAACAAAGACGGATGCAAATAGAGAAATGAAAGACCAATAGAAGTGGCCCGCCCACTCCCCCCCCCCCCCAACCCGACCCCCGCCCAAAAATAAATAAATAAATCTTTAAAAAAAAAAAAGAAAATAAAGGCACAGATGAGCCTGGCAAGTTGAATGATACATAGTGACTATCTCTCAAAATAACAGTAGTTCCAGTCTACTGAACTTCACATTTCTGTCAAGATAGGCAAAAAGCCCTTTCATTAATACATTGGAATAATTTACCAAAAAAAAAAAAAACCTCCCTAAGTATACATTATTATTATTATCAGATTTTCTGTTCTTGTATCTCAAATTTTATTGTGAAATATTCCATTGTAAAGTAAGAAACCAACCAGTGTCTTTAATACTCCTTAAATTCAGTTCATCCAGAGATTCTAATTTCCTTGAGATGGGACTGTTATCTTAATGCTTAAATGCTTGACTAATTGGCATCTTATGATTATAACTTTTATCAGTTTTAATTTACACAGCCCGCACTTAATTCAAACCCCTAATTCAGTGTATCTTGTTCATCAGTACCAAGATGCCTATTTTCATCCTGTAACCAAAAATTGGAACATCTCCTGTGCCGAGCATTATGTTTGGTCACAATGACAGAAAAAGCTCCTTAAGACACTTTCATTTTAGTGGCGCATCGGCTGTGAAATAGTGTGTATCTTAATACACAGATAGTATGTGGAAATCTCCACATTTTAGCTTCAGAATATGTGGCAATACTGTAAGTTCTCTTGCCCTAAAGATTCAAGGAAATCCAAGAGTTGTAACAGAAAGGTGAGGTGAGCCAAGGTGAGCCAGCATGGCTGGGGGCAGAAGAGGTGACTGAAGGTGCAGTTTAGAAGTGAGCCGCCCCCGGCAGTCCCACTCCTGGGCGCGTACCACAAGGAAACCATACCTGAAAAAGACACATGTACCCCAATGTTCACGGCAGCACCGTTTACACTAGCCAGGGCGTGGAAGCCACCTAGGTGTCCATCAGCAGATGAGTGGAGAAAGAAACTGTGTTATTGATGCATATATGCAATGGGCTGCTACTCAGCCACAGAAGGGAGTGCATTGGGGTCAGTCCTAATGAGGCGGATGGACCTGGCGCATGTTATACAGATTGAAGTAAGTCAGAAAGAGAGAAACAAGTACTGTGTATTCATACACACATATGGGGTTTAGAAAGATGGCGCTGATGAACCTATTTGCAGGGCAGCAGTGGAGACGCAGGCCTGGAGAACAGACTTGTGCTCACAGTGGGGAAGGGAGAGGGTGATGCATGGGGAACCGAGCATGGAAGCTCACACAGCACTGTATGTGGAATAGGCAGCCAGTGGGGATTTGCTGTGTGCAGCAGGGAGCTCAGGCTGGGGCTCGGTGACAACCCGGTGGGTGGGAGGGAGGCTCAAGGGGGCGGCACATACCCATGACTGATTCGTGTCGATGTGTGGCAGAAACCAGCAAAGATTGGAAAGCAGTTATCCTCCTATTAAAGCTAAATTAATTTAAAAAGTGAGCCACACACTGTAAATGACTAGTGTCAGAATGCCTGTCTGCTCTTTCTTAATTGGTCTTTTATAAAAAAAATAATAATAATAACATACTGACATTTTTATAATTTGGTCTTTAAGATTGTCTCCAAAAAGACAATCCTTATCCTTGCTTACATGGTCTTTTTTTTTTTTTCATATTTATTTGGCTACATCAAATAGCCATCAAATAGCTGTGGCGTGCAGACTCTTTCATTGTGGTGCACAGGCCCTCTGGTTGTGGCATGGAGGCTCCGGTACCCTGTGGCCTGTGGCGTCTTAGTTCCCCAACCAGGGACTGAACCCACGTCCCCTGCATTGCAAGGCAGATTCTTGACCACTGGGGAAGTCCCTTACGTACACGTTTTATTTGTGCTTCTGTCAGCCCTTGGGTTCTTCACTGTATGTGAGCAGAGGTCTAGCCTACAGCTAGATGCACAAGGAGTCTTCCCCAGAGAAAAACAACACAGGAAAATGGAACAAGCAGAAGGTAGCCAGGACAATTAGAATGTAAGACTTTAGGCCCTGTGACTGAGTTCCTTAGATCCAGTCATTCTGTTTATGGCTGAACGTGTTTTGTTCTGTATTTACAACAGACTCACAAAGGGATGACTAATACCCCTTGAATCTTAGGTGGTACTCTGTTACAGCATACAGTACCACAGACTTACATTTGGGGTAGAAATTATACAGCACCACAGAGCTCTCTTGTATAAAGGTCATGACAAATTTCTGATTTTTATAACAGATCTTAATCAAGTTTCCTTTTTTTTTTGCCTCTCTCCAAATATCCTTTTTGTCTGTTTTCTCCACCATTTCCTCATTTTTTAATTTATGTGTCATCTTACTTTTTATGTTTGATTCCCCAGCATTCATCTCCCTATCCCTCATGCCAGCACAACCTAAATGAAGGAAGATTAGAAAGAAATACAGCCAGTGGGGATTTGCTGTGTGCAGCAGGAGCTCAGGCTGGGGCTCGGTGACAACCCGGTGGGTGGGAGGGAGGCTCAAGGGGGCGGCACATACCCATGACTGATTCGTGTCGATGTGTGGCAGAAACCAGCAAAGATTGGAAAGCAGTTATCCTCCTATTAAAGCTAAATTAATTTAAAAAGTGAGCCACACACTGTAAATGACTAGTGTCAGAATGCCTGTCTGCTCTTTCTTAATTGGTCTTTTATAAAAAAAATAATAATAATAACATACTGACATTTTTATAATTTGGTCTTTAAGATTGTCTCCAAAAAGACAATCCTTATCCTTGCTTACATGGTCTTTTTTTTTTTTCATATTTATTTGGCTACATCAAATAGCCATCAAATAGCTGTGGCGTGCAGACTCTTTCATTGTGGTGCACAGGCCCTCTGGTTGTGGCATGGAGGCTCCGGTACCCTGTGGCCTGTGGCGTCTTAGTTCCCCAACCAGGGACTGAACCCACGTCCCCTGCATTGCAAGGCAGATTCTTGACCACTGGGGAAGTCCCTTACGTACACGTTTTATTTGTGCTTCTGTCAGCCCTTGGGTTCTTCACTGTATGTGAGCAGAGGTCTAGCCTACAGCTAGATGCACAAGGAGTCTTCCCCAGAGAAAAACAACACAGGAAAATGGAACAAGCAGAAGGTAGCCAGGACAATTAGAATGTAAGACTTTAGGCCCTGTGACTGAGTTCCTTAGATCCAGTCATTCTGTTTATGGCTGAACGTGTTTTGTTCTGTATTTACAACAGACTCACAAAGGGATGACTAATACCCCTTGAATCTTAGGTGGTACTCTGTTACAGCATACAGTACCACAGACTTACATTTGGGGTAGAAATTATACAGCACCACAGAGCTCTCTTGTATAAAGGTCATGACAAATTTCTGATTTTTATAACAGATCTTAATCAAGTTTCCTTTTTTTTTTGCCTCTCTCCAAATATCCTTTTTGTCTGTTTTCTCCACCATTTCCTCATTTTTTAATTTATGTGTCATCTTACTTTTTATGTTTGATTCCCCAGCATTCATCTCCCTATCCCTCATGCCAGCACAACCTAAATGAAGGAAGATTAGAAAGAAATGAAGTGTTATGTATCTGTTAATTGGATAAGATCTTCATGGTCTCACCTCCCAGTCGGTCATCTTCACCTCCATCTTAGCAGAACATCATTTTTGTCTTAATATTACAAGTAATCTGTTTCTGGGAAAATTTTGATGGAAAAATGAGAAGCTACTTCTGTTGTTTTTAGCATACTTTATTAAATACAGTGTTGTTTTAGTCCATTATTTAGATAAAAATAAGGTCCTCTTTGGGTTTCTTAAGTAAACAGCAGCAGTATAAAAACATGCTTTGAGAAAAATAGTTTTCAGTTGCTTTTATTTATTTATTTTTTTGAAGGGGGGGCAGATTGGGGAGGGATGAGGGTGGGCGGGCCACTTCTATTGGTCTTTCATTTATCTGTTTTCATCCATCTTTGTTCTCTGGCCCGTGTGGGCCTCCCATTGCAGTGGCCTCTGTTGTCGCAGAGCACCGGCTCTGGGCACATGTGCTCCAGAGCTCCGGCTCAGTAATTGGACACATCAGTCCAGCCGCTCCGTGGCACGTGGGATCTTCCCAGGCCAGGGATCCAACCGGCGCCCCTTGCACTGCAAAGTGGTGTCCTTACCCACTGGACCACCAGGGAAGCCCTTCAGTTGCTTTTGTATGAGCATTATTCATTCCTGGTTGGGGCTATATAATCCAGAATAATTTTTTGTCTAATTTTTTTTTCTAATTATAATTTATTGGAAATTTACATAGGTGTATCTGTGTGTGTGTGTGTGTGTGTGTGTGTGTGTATGTGTGCTATAGTAAATGGTATATCTTTTTTCATTTCAAATTCTAACTGCTCATTGATGGTATGTTTTGTTTGTTGGCCTGGTATGCTACAACTTTGTCATGTGTGCACTCAGTCATGTTCAGCTCTTTGTGACCTCATGGACAAGGTGGGCTCCTCTGTCCATGGATTTCCCAGGCAAGAATACTGACGTAGGTTGCCCTTTGCTTCTTCAGGGGATCTTGACCCAGGGAATGAATCCATGTCTCCTCTGTCTCCAGCATCGGCTGGTGCATTCGTTACCACTGAGCCACCTGCTTGCTTACTAATGCTTAGCGTTGTTTAACATTTTTTTTGCAGTTTCTACATGGACAGTCATGTCTTCTGTGAATAAAGATAGTTTTATTTTTATTTTTTCTATTTCTTTTTCTTTCTTTTCCCCTCAAGAGTGCTTTTCCTGGTTTTGAAAACAGATAATGTAAGATTTCTTTTTAAGTCTTAATTTCTCTTCTACATGTCACTACTGTTTGTCAGACTCATCTCTGAGTTTGATAAAATCCAGTTAGTTGATCGGATGAAAGTTTTGTGGACTTTTTTCTTGGTTTCAGGAAAATGTTAGAATAGAAGACCAACAGATTCCTCATAAAGAATATGAACATGTCTAGTAGGAAGAGATTCAACAGACCTGATGTCGCCTAGTCTCCTGTTACTCAGTCTGGATTAAAATCATAGTATTTCTTGTTTATTTTCTCCTGATTGTATGGTTCCATAATGTGTAATCTGTTCATTCCCTAGGAGATGCAAGAAACAGGAAAGTCATTTAGCAAGAAGGATGAAGAACATCTACTGTCAGGAAGGGAGAAGAGACTGGCTGAGCAGGTTTCCTCATACAATGTAAGTCAGAGAATAAAATGCACGACCTTTCGGTTTTTTCCGTCTTTTAATGCTCTTCTCATTTCTTTTCCCTTTTTCTTGTCCCTCTTTCTTTGATATGTTTTTTTAAATCAATTCATTTATTTTTGGCTATTCTGAGTTTTCACTGCTGCCACAGGCTCTTCTCTAGTTGCAGGGTGTGGGGGCTCCTCTCTAGTGGAGGTGAGCAGGCTTCTTGGTTGCGGTGACTTCTCTTGTTGTGGAACTCGGGCTCTAGGGCTCACAGGCTTCAGTAGTTGAGGCTCATAGGCTTGATAGTTGTGGCTCCAAGGCTCTAGAGCACAGGTTTCATCGTTGTGGCTCACGGGCTTAGTTGCTCCACAGCATGTGGGATTTTCCCAGATCAGGGATTGAACTCGTGTCTCCTTTGGCAGGTGAACTCTTCAGCAGTGAGCTACCAGAGAAGCCCGATATGTTTTCTTTTCATCTCGGTCTTTTTCTATAATCTGTTCTGAAAAATGCTCTTGGGTGTGCGTATATATACATTATGGGTCACCTGTGTGAGGACCTGGGTGGGTTTTAACAGCACGGGTTCCTGAGATCCCCAGCCGGCGATTTTAACTCACTGAGTCTATCGTGAGGCTCAGGAATCTCTTTCTTTTCAGCCAGTCAAGGGTGGACAGGGATGGTCTCCAAGTATTTTTACTCAGTATCCCCTCAAAGAAACTTTTTACTTGACATCCATAAAATGGCCATTGTAAGCTTCAGTAATTACCAGAGGTGTAATTTATAGCATACTTTATTCCTCTTTCAGTGTTCCTAATGGAATCTAAGTGCTGTAGCAATTTATTATCTCTTATTATCCATTAAAAATACGTATGAACAAGGTCTTCCTTAACAGTTGGAAATTTTATCTCATCCTTTTTCCTCTTAGAATACATAATTTCATCTCTCTTATGCCAAAGAAATTTATCTTGATGAAATTCACTTTTACGCTTGAAAGTCTTTTATGATTAGATTTGATAAGTCATATTTCACTTCAGCAAATTTATGCACATAAATTGAAACCAAAAGGTTTTAATTTCCTGTGTCTTAGGTCATTAAATGTTTGCACTTTTCTTTTCTTTTGAATTAAATTGTAATTTCAGTTGATCAAAACAATGGAAACATATTGCAGTTTTTGATAATTACTAAATGTAAAAAGTAAAATGTTAACTTAATATCTTGAATGTTACTTACTCACTTCTAGAATAAGACAGGTTTCAACATCAGATGTGTTCTTTTGTTTGTTTTTATAGTTAGGAGTCTTATAGTTAAGAGTTAGGACATCATGTTCACATGAAGAAGTGGGTAAGAATGGAACACAGTTCATTATAATGGTGTCATTGAGTTCTTAATTTGAATTAATTCAGTTTAATTCTTAATTTGAATGATATCATTCTCTTAAACCTCAGAATGATCTATTAACAAAAAAAATTATCGTTGATCTTCCAACTGTCAACTCTCTCAGCTTTTGCGTTTTTTTCACAGTGGTCACTTTTCTTTTTTGTTGCAATTGGAATGACTAGACACAGTAACTTCTCAGTTGAGGACCATTTCCCATCTTTTTCCAGAGGGCACAAGCGAGCAGCATATCCAGTATACCCTACTGGATACCAAAGGACGGGGTGCACAGATGGACTGTGGTGCCCCAGCTCCCCGGCTCCGCTGAACAAGGCTTTATATTCCCAGTCTCACTTTTCAGATCTGCACAATAGCATTTGATTTATAGAGATGTTGTCCAGATTACAGAATAGTAAATGCTTGGTACATTGAATACTTAACATTTATTGACTGATTCTTACGTACCCCGACACAATACTAAATCCTTTGTATTCCTTAGATGACTTAACCCCTACCTCATCCAAATATTTGGACATTATTGCTATTATGATGTATTATTTTACAGCTGAGAAACTGAGACATAAATTACTTGCCTGTGATCACAGGTGTTGAAAATGTCAGCACCATTGTTGCTACTCAGATTTTTCCAAATGTAGAGCTTATGTTCTTAACTGTTTCCCCATGCTATGTGTATTGATAGGTTATTTTTCCTTAGCAAGATATATATATATATATATATATATATATATATTAGCTCCAGTTTCATTAAAAATAAAGATTTGGAAAGCATTTAACTTGCAAATCTGTTTCCTAAAGACTTTAGCAAGATGTATGAAATGACATTTATGATTTGAAAGGGTTTGAGAGCATGCAAATAGTGCTAATTTAAATACATGCTAATACAGCATCCAGCTAGAGCTCAATTCATAGGAAATAACCGTCATATAACCTAACTGACAAAGTCAGGTCTTCTTGTCAGATCATACAAGTGGGACTGACTTTCTTTGAGAAAGCCTGACTTCATTTCTCTGTTCAGGTAAATATGATGACAATCATTCCTGTGACACTGCTGAATTGTAGCGCAGGTGGGTGGGTGCCAGGAGTCTGTCTTCTGATGAAATAAGATGCGGCACCTTTAGCATTTCCTACCAGTTGTTTTGCACTGAGCTCTCTTAATGTCTTTGCCCTCAAATATATGCTCTGACAGGAGGCAGGATCTGGAAGAGATGCGGTTGTTAGGCAAAAACTGCCCTCCCTTTCATGGCCCCATTCTACAGTATATCCAGATGCAGAAACATTCCAACAGGAGCACAACTATCCATCCCTAACAGACACTCTTAAGAGTGTTTGAGGGCTTCCCCTGGTGGTTCAGTGGGTAAGGACACCGCCTTGCAGTGCAAGAGGCGCCGGTTCGATCCCTGGCCTGGGAAGATCCCACGTGCCACGGAGCGGCTGGACGGATGTGTCCAATTACCGAGCCGAAGCTCTGGGGTGCATGCACCCAGAGCCGGTGCTCTGCAACGACAGAAGCCACCGTGATGGGAGGCCCACAGGAGCCAAAGAACAAAGACAGATGAAAATAGAGAAATGAAAGACCAATAGAAGTGGCCCGCCTGCTCCCCTCCCTCCCCAACCCGACCCCCACCCAAAATAAATAAATAAATAAATCTTTAAAAAAAAAAAAAAAAAAGAGTGGTTGAGACACAAAAGAGCACAAAGCCTCCTGGGTTTGCAGTTCCTTGGTTAGAAATTGTTTTGTTTTGTTTTGGATTTTTTGCCATTTTTTTTTAATTTTGCCTTTACAGATATGTATAATCCCAGATTAGTCATATGTATATCCCATCCCACCACTCCAGGCCATCGCATAGCCCTCATGTAAGATCCCTTAACCCACAGCGCATTGACAATAGTTATCTCCTTTACATAAGAGAGTATAGGGCTGCATGTTACTCTGTCCACATCTCTCACCCACTGTTCCCTCTCCCCAGTGTCCGTAAGTCTGTTCTCTCTGACTGTTTTTCCATCAGTGCTCTGGGTGTGTATATATCAGTACGATCTTACTAGATTCCACACATATGTGTTAGTATACTATACTTGTCCTTCTCTTTTTGACTTACTTCACTTTGTAGAATAAGTTGTAGATTCATCTGTCTCATTAGGACTGAATCTTCTGCATTTCTTTTTTCAGCTAAGAAGAACTCCATTATATATATGTACCAGAGCTTCTTTATCCATTCATTCATCGATGGACATCTAGGTTGCTTCCATGTTCTAGCTATTGTGTAGAGTGCTGCAGTGAACATTGGGGTACAGGTGTCTCTTTCAATTCTGATTTCTTCAGGGTATAAGCCTAATAGTGGGATCGTCAGGTCATATGGTGCTTCTCTGTTTAGCTTTTTGAGGCGTCTCCATACTGTCTTCCATAGTGGTTGTATCCATTTACATTCCCACCAACAATGCAAGAGTGTTCCCTTTTCTCCACACTCTCCCCAGCATTTATTGTCTGCAGATTTGTTGATGATGGCCATTCTTACGGGTGTGAGGCGATGTCTCATGGTAGTTTTGATTTGCTGACTAGAGGCACACCAGTAGGTTAGGTTTTCATTTGATGCTCTGGAGACGTGCGTTCTGAGACAGTGTTCTGTAGTAAGATTCTGAAAGGCCTCTCCTTCATTCAATGGGAAAGGGCTGTAATAAAAGGGGAGACGTCCTCATGAGATGCATTCTCAGGCCAGTCAGTTTTAAGTGAGACCACGTGAAGAAGTTGAGAATTGTGGGTAGAGAATGTTGAAATTCTCTGTGTCTTCATACCCCTTGGAACCCATTCTGGCCCCAGGGCTGTATCTGTGCCCCAGCGTTGGATGGCTGCTGGTCGGTGTTGCCTCGCCCACTCCCTCATCCCAGCTCCCCTGCTCCTCCAACCCAGGGCCAGTCTGTCTTTTAATCAATATGGAAAGCTCTGTGATGAGTCTCTGAATTATGAAATCAGTTGCCTTTGCTCAGACCTCATCCTACTAGATATATTTGAAAAGGTGGAACTAATACCATATTGTAAACCAGCTATACTTCACTTTTTTAAAAATGAAAATGTGAGCACCTTCCCCAGCTAAAAAGAAAGATAATGGGGAGATAAAAAACTTCGGTTACGATCTTACTAGATTCCACACATATGTGTTAGTATACTATACTTGTCCTTCTCTTTTTGACTTACTTCACTTTGTAGAATAAGTTGTAGATTCATCTGTCTCATTAGGACTGAATCTTCTGCATTTCTTTTTTCAGCTAAGAAGAACTCCATTATATATATGTACCAGAGCTTCTTTATCCATTCATTCATCGATGGACATCTAGGTTGCTTCCATGTTCTAGCTATTGTGTAGAGTGCTGCAGTGAACATTGGGGTACAGGTGTCTCTTTCAATTCTGATTTCTTCAGGGTATAAGCCTAATAGTGGGATCGTCAGGTCATATGGTGCTTCTCTGTTTAGCTTTTTGAGGCGTCTCCATACTGTCTTCCATAGTGGTTGTATCCATTTACATTCCCACCAACAATGCAAGAGTGTTCCCTTTTCTCCACACTCTCCCCAGCATTTATTGTCTGCAGATTTGTTGATGATGGCCATTCTTACGGGTGTGAGGCGATGTCTCATGGTAGTTTTGATTTGCTGACTAGAGGCACACCAGTAGGTTAGGTTTTCATTTGATGCTCTGGAGACGTGCGTTCTGAGACAGTGTTCTGTAGTAAGATTCTGAAAGGCCTCTCCTTCATTCAATGGGAAAGGGCTGTAATAAAAGGGGAGACGTCCTCATGAGATGCATTCTCAGGCCAGTCAGTTTTAAGTGAGACCACGTGAAGAAGTTGAGAATTGTGGGTAGAGAATGTTGAAATTCTCTGTGTCTTCATACCCCTTGGAACCCATTCTGGCCCCAGGGCTGTATCTGTGCCCCAGCGTTGGATGGCTGCTGGTCGGTGTTGCCTGCGTCCACTCCCTCATCCCAGCTCCCCTGCTCCTCCAACCCAGGGCCAGTCTGTCTTTTAATCAATATGGAAAGCTCTGTGATGAGTCTCTGAATTATGAAATCAGTTGCCTTTGCTCAGACCTCATCCTACTAGATATATTTGAAAAGGTGGAACTAATACCATATTGTAAACCAGCTATACTTCACTTTTTTAAAAATGAAAATGTGAGCACCTTCCCCAGCTAAAAAGAAAGATAATGGGGGAGATAAAGAAAGCTGAAAGGGACAGAAATTCTCTTGACACACAGACTGTGCCGAGACTGCACAGCCTTTACCTACACCAGCCTGGGTTTTCGTCATCTCTGTGCCGTTGTTTTTCTGTTTTGAGTTTGACTTCAGCCTGGCAGTGCCTGTCTCTTCCATTCCCCCGTTCAGGCCTCATGGACCAGCACATCCATGAAGCAATAACCAGGCTTCCAAGGGAGAAAGCAATTGCTCCTTTCTCACCCGTGTTCTTGTTTCACACTCTTAACACTGACTCATCGCACAGTGCTCTTCAGGATGGTTATTTAAACATTTGCTTCGTGTCCCTCTTGCTCTTGTTTTCTCATGTGGCATATGGTTCATAGATCCCTTTATGTTGGTTGAACTGAATTTGCCTCTGATACGTATTTTCTTCAGAGATGCTTTCTTGGATTTAGAAAAACAGTTGAGGGACTTCCTTGGTAGACCAGGGGTTAAGAATCCACCTGCCAGTGCAGGGGACATGGGTGTGATCCCTGGTCCGGGAAGATGTCACAAGCCCAGGAGCAACTAAGCCTGTGCACCACAACCACTGAAGCCATGCTCTGGAGCCCAGGGCCCGCAACTGCTGAAGCCCACATGCTGCAACTACTGAAGCCCACATGCCTAGAGCCATGCTAGAGCTCAAGACTCGCAAGTGCTGAGTCCACACGCTGTAACTGCTGAGCCCACGTGCTGTAACTCCTGAGCCCACATGCCTAGAGCCACGCTTTGCTACAAGAGACGCACCTTCAGTGAGAAGCCCTCACGCCACAACTAGGGAGTAGCCCCACTTGCCGCATCTAGAGAAAGTCCTCATACAACAAAGATCCAGTGTAGCCAAAATAAAAAAATAAATATTGTTGAAGTCTGCTCCTCCAACCCAGGGCCAGTCTGTCTTTTAATCAATATGGAAAGCTCTGTGATGAGTCTCTGAATTATGAAATCAGTTGCCTTTGCTCAGACCTCATCCTACTAGATATATTTGAAAAGGTGGAACTAATACCATATTGTAAACCAGCTATACTTCACTTTTTTAAAAATGAAAATGTGAGCACCTTCCCCAGCTAAAAAGAAAGATAATGGGGGAGATAAAGAAAGCTGAAAGGGACAGAAATTCTCTTGACACACAGACTGTGCCGAGACTGCACAGCCTTTACCTACACCAGCCTGGGTTTTCGTCATCTCTGTGCCGTTGTTTTTCTGTTTTGAGTTTGACTTCAGCCTGGCAGTGCCTGTCTCTTCCATTCCCCCGTTCAGGCCTCATGGACCAGCACATCCATGAAGCAATAACCAGGCTTCCAAGGGAGAAAGCAATTGCTCCTTTCTCACCCGTGTTCTTGTTTCACACTCTTAACACTGACTCATCGCACAGTGCTCTTCAGGATGGTTATTTAAACATTTGCTTCGTGTCCCTCTTGCTCTTGTTTTCTCATGTGGCATATGGTTCATAGATCCCTTTATGTTGGTTGAACTGAATTTGCCTCTGATACGTATTTTCTTCAGAGATGCTTTCTTGGATTTAGAAAAACAGTTGAGGGACTTCCTTGGTAGACCAGGGGTTAAGAATCCACCTGCCAGTGCAGGGGACATGGGTGTGATCCCTGGTCCGGGAAGATGTCACAAGCCCAGGAGCAACTAAGCCTGTGCACCACAACCACTGAAGCCATGCTCTGGAGCCCAGGGCCCGCAACTGCTGAAGCCCACATGCTGCAACTACTGAAGCCCACATGCCTAGAGCCATGCTAGAGCTCAAGACTCGCAAGTGCTGAGTCCACACGCTGTAACTGCTGAGCCCACGTGCTGTAACTCCTGAGCCCACATGCCTAGAGCCACGCTTTGCTACAAGAGACGCACCTTCAGTGAGAAGCCCTCACGCCACAACTAGGGAGTAGCCCCACTTGCCGCATCTAGAGAAAGTCCTCATACAACAAAGATCCAGTGTAGCCAAAATAAAAAAATAAATATTGTTGAAGTGTTAATAAAAGGAAGAAGGAAAACAGTCGGGGTTTGTATGTTCACCTTGACTAGTTCGCTCTTTTGTTGCGCAGTGATTAGATTCTGCCTCTGATCTATAGACACTGAGATCTTTATTTCTGCCCTCCCGCACTCCTCAGGAATCAAAAAGGCCAGAATCTCTCATGGACATTCATCATAAAAAACTAAAGAATAAGGCCGCTGAAGATAAAAACAAGCCCCAAGAGAGGATCCCATTCGACCGTGATACGGATCTCAAAGTTCATCGGTTTGATGAAGCTCAGAAAAAAGCCCTGATAAAGAAATCTAGGGAACTAGGCAGCAGGTTTTCACACAGCAAAGGCAATATGTTTTTATAAGTAAGTATATTTCAGTAAAGTATATTTTCATACTGAATAAATTTGAACTTTTCTAAATGCTGTTTTCTGTAACTGTGTAAAACTTGATTTTCTTTTCTAATAAAGTAGATTATACACCTGCAGATCTTTTTTTCGAAGTAACTGTGAGTTTTGAAAATTCAGTCTTGTAGAATAAAGTATGTGGTATCCTGGGAAAGTCGCTTTGTCCTGATAATAATGTCAACAGGGCGTTACTATTCGGAAAGCTAAAATAAAAGCTTTTCATTTGTGACAAATGGTGGAGGAAAGTGTGATGTGAAGCTTGGGTAAATATGCATGCTTTATGAGAGAGTGAGGTTTCCTAGCAATTTTCTTATGTTATTAAACAAGATCACTGAAGATATTCGTTGCTTTTGAAAGGTTCTCTGTCAGTTAAAGTTCAAAGCCTTATAGCTCACGCTGACAAGGGTTCATAACGGTGATTGCCTAAAAGCTAAGTCTGCTTCTTCAAATCTTTGTGATTTTTAATTGGATGAAACCTACATCAATATTGAAGTGTGGCTTGAAGGGAAAATACTGTTAAAATGAGAACTATTTTTCCAACTTACTGAATTTTCTTATTCTTACTTCAGGGGGATTTCCCTGTGCAATGAAGAAGCATTGAAGAATACTCTTTTCCCTGTCTGTCCACCTTTATTCCTTTGTTTTGAGTTTCTTAAGAACTAGAGGATGACTTTAGTCTGAAAAACCAAACAGACTTCCCTTGTTCTGTGCGTCCTTTAAAGTCACATGGAAACATAAAATCAGTGTGTGTTATATAGAGTAGAATTTTCTGTATGTGTCTTTGGCATCTGAGGAAGTGTGGACTTTTCCTCAAAGAGTCATTCTGAGATCCCCACGTAAACCTCACAGGTGTCCTGTAAGATCGGGTGAGGCCCACCCACCGTGTCGCGCTCACAGCCTCCCTCCCTCCCTCATCCGGTATTCCCAGCCTGCCCAGAGAGGCTGTTTGGTCCTCACAGTGGAGTCCATGAATTTGAAGCCGTCTTGGTTTCCCTGTAAATTGCCGCCAGTGAACAGACAACATTTCCTTGAAAACAGGGTCTGAAGATTTTGTCCATTTTGTTAGCAGTTTGCTTGTTTGGGCTATCAGGGCTTTTGTGTGTGTGTGTGTGGTTTTGAATTTTTGAGTTGGTTGGTGTCTAAGGCACAAAGAGGAGCCTGTGCATGATGTCATATGCTAAGGAAAGCCATTCTTTGATTTTTCCTACCTTAGTCAGTATTCCTAGCGGAGACATTCTGAGGGACAAGAATATTGACCGTTAGTGGTGTGAAGCCTGAGACCCAGTGTCTGTGGTCGCCACCAAAGCTTTCTAAGGCTGCAAACAGCTTAGGGATGATCTGACTTGGCTCATTTATAGTTAACATGTTTTAGCTAGTTTATTGTGGACAGATCGTCTCTATCAACCATAAATAACTTTAAAAAAAAAAATCGAGGAGCTTCCCTGGTAGCTCAGTGGTAAAGAGATTGCCTGCTGGGGCTTCCCTTGGTGGTCCAGTGGGTAAGGACACCGCCTTGCAGTGCAAGGGGCGCCGGTTCAATCCCTGGCCTGGGAAGATCCCACGTGCCGCGGAGCGGCTGGACCAATGTGTCCAATTACCGAGCCAGAGCTCTGGAGCACATGCACCCAGAGCCGGTGCTCTGCAATGACAGAGGCCACTGCGATGGGAGGCCCACACGGGCCAAAAAACAAAGATGGATGAAAATAGATAAATGAAAGACCAATAGAAGTGGCCCGCCCGCTCCGCTCCCTCCCCAACCTGACCCCCACCCAAAATAAATAAATAAATCTTTAAAAAAAAAAAAAAAGTTTGCCTGCCAATGCAAGAGACATGGGTTCTATCCCTGATTCAGGAAGATCCCACATGCTGTGGAGCAACTAAGCCCATGAGCCACAACCATGGAGCTTGTGCTCTAGAGCCTCAGAGCCGCAACTATGGAGCCCATATGCCGCAACTACTGAAGCCCGTGAGCCCTAGAGCCCGAGTTCCACAAGAGAAATCACTGCAACAAGAAGCCTGCTCACCTTAACTAGAGAGTAACCCCTACTCCCTGCAACTGGAGAAAACACAATGGCAGCAGTGAAAACCCAGAACGGCCAAAAATAAATAAATAAAAATTTTTTAAAACATCAATCCCTGTATATAAAAATGGAAACTAATCAGAGCCACCCTGATGGAAATGGTGAGTGTGTGATGTCTCAAGCACTGCCTCTGAAAATGTTAAACAGAAAATTTTCCAACAGTTGAAGCCTAAGTTCAGATTCTGGTGGTTACACTTTCTCACAGATTAATCCCAGTTGTTCTACTAGTTCTGTGTTCCAGTTTTGACAGAGCACATGACCTCCCTGTAGCTCGAGATGGTAAAGAATCCGCCCACAATGCAGGAGACCCGAGTTCAATCCCTGGGTCAGGAGGATCCGCTAAGAAGGGAAGGGCAGCCCACTGCCGTATTCTTGCCTGGAGAATCCCATGCACAGAGGAGCCTGGCGGGCTGCAGGCCATGGGGTGACAAAGAGTCAGACATGACTGAGCAACTAGCACACGACTACATGGTTTTAATGGAAAAAAGTCTGAGTCCTAGTTCACTTAGGCTTCATGAAAACTGAGTAAATTGTTCAGTCAAATGACGGGCCAAATTTTTGTCCTTCTGGTTACAGAAGTACAGTGATATCTTCTGTAAGAGTAAGCTACTCCAGTGTGTTCTTTAAAAGATGAATTTTTCTCCTAAGCACATTGAGAAAGCTTCTACTCTAGGCAGAATTGAACAGAGCTACCTTTTGGCTGAAGATGTCATTTTTGGTGGGTAATATTTTCTGAACCACAAAACTTTGTAGGAGAGCATCTATTACTTTCATTGATTTTGTTAGAACTTTTTTTCCATGATGCAATGTTTTCTAGTTCCTCGTCCTCATGTAAATTTGTAATCTATGTATTTTTGAGAAACTTTTGGTATTTTTAAGGTGAAAATGTTGTCTTTGGATACTTGTTTTTGCTTTGCTTTCCTCACCTTAAGGTAGAGAAGAGTATTCTGTAGTACAAATTTACTGTTGCTCCCATCATGCTTGGAATGTCTGCAACCTCACCAAAACAGGGAGAAGACTGATACTTCCCACGAGTTACCACATTCCTGATACCACAGATCCAATGCTCCTTCATGCCACCCTGAGAACAGGTTTAACAGAATGTGAGGCCAGGCCAGAGGCTGCCCCGTGGGAACACTAAGCCCAGTATAACAGCACAGACAAAAGAGCATAGCTGTTTGCACAAGATGGAAAAGTGGTCTTCATTTCATCCCCGCCCCTCTTCAAAGCTGCGCAGGGCCTGAAAAATCATGTCTCCACTCCACCAGGCAGAAAATTGGGATTGTTGACGTTTCATTGTCTTTACTGCTTGGCTCTGAAACTTAAAAATGAAGAAACAAAAAGAGCAACTCTTTAAGTTCAAAGAGTGGAGCAGGCTCTTGAAGATTCTTTACTGTTTGGTGGTGGTACCAAGGCCTACATGTTCCATGCTCCAGAAGAGATTATCAGTCATTATTTGATCCTGAAACATCTTGACACTTTTTGTCTCTTATATCAGGTGGGTAATATTAACATTATTACCCAGAAACATCTGATCCTGGGAGATAGTTTTTAGATTATTTACAAGACCCCTTATCACTTCTCTTCCCTGTTTTCCATGGCATCGATAGGTATGTTAGGGGGGAAGAACAGTTTCTGTTGAGTTGGTTGTATCCCTAGGAGAAAGAACTATCATGGAGAAAGTAGCTAGAGAGAGGACCCATGTAACATCAGTGCCAAACTGCTTCTACTTCAGAATGTTACTGTTTTCTTTTTACTTTGGCTTTTGAAGGCATCGTGTGAGTTTAGTCTAGGCAGAATTGAACAGAGCTACCTTTTGGCTGAAGATGTCATTTTTGGTGGGTAATATTTTCTGAACCACAAAACTTTGTAGGAGAGCATCTATTACTTTCATTGATTTTGTTAGAACTTTTTCCATGATGCAATGTTTTCTAGTTCCTCGTCCTCATGTAAATTTGTAATCTATGTATTTTTGAGAAACTTTTGGTATTTTTAAGGTGAAAATGTTGTCTTTGGATACTTGTTTTTGCTTTGCTTTCCTCACCTTAAGGTAGAGAAGAGTATTCTGTAGTACAAATTTACTGTTGCTCCCATCATGCTTGGAATGTCTGCAACCTCACCAAAACAGGGAGAAGACTGATACTTCCCACGAGTTACCACATTCCTGATACCACAGATCCAATGCTCCTTCATGCCACCCTGAGAACAGGTTTAACAGAATGTGAGGCCAGGCCAGAGGCTGCCCCGTGGGAACACTAAGCCCAGTATAACAGCACAGACAAAAGAGCATAGCTGTTTGCACAAGATGGAAAAGTGGTCTTCATTTCATCCCCGCCCCTCTTCAAAGCTGCGCAGGGCCTGAAAAATCATGTCTCCACTCCACCAGGCAGAAAATTGGGATTGTTGACGTTTCATTGTCTTTACTGCTTGGCTCTGAAACTTAAAAATGAAGAAACAAAAAGAGCAACTCTTTAAGTTCAAAGAGTGGAGCAGGCTCTTGAAGATTCTTTACTGTTTGGTGGTGGTACCAAGGCCTACATGTTCCATGCTCCAGAAGAGATTATCAGTCATTATTTGATCCTGAAACATCTTGACACTTTTTGTCTCTTATATCAGGTGGGTAATATTAACATTATTACCCAGAAACATCTGATCCTGGGAGATAGTTTTTAGATTATTTACAAGACCCCTTATCACTTCTCTTCCCTGTTTTCCATGGCATCGATAGGTATGTTAGGGGGGAAGAACAGTTTCTGTTGAGTTGGTTGTATCCCTAGGAGAAAGAACTATCATGGAGAAAGTAGCTAGAGAGAGGACCCATGTAACATCAGTGCCAAACTGCTTCTACTTCAGAATGTTACTGTTTTCTTTTTTTTACTTTGGCTTTTGAAGGCATCGTGTGAGTTTAGTCTGCAATTACAGGTCATGCATTACCTATTATGGGAGAGTGTATTTTTTTGCAACTGAAATATTAACTGTGACTATAGTTTGTACAAAATTAAAAAGCTATACACTGCCCCTTTCAGTCTTTTCATTTTGACGTTACAATTAAAAAGACTGTTTTTAGAAGAATTCCTGAGGTGTAATTTTTTATGTATGAATAAAGACACGTCTATATCTGAAAAGCTGTGGCCTTTTATTTGTTTTAATAGTATTAGCTTGTCTGAAGCAGGCAGTGTTTGTGGAGAGAATGCCCTATAAAGATTTATTCTAACTAATCATTGTTTGGGGGGCTGTATTTTACCCCAGCTCACTTGTCAGATTTTCAGTATCCCAGTATATCTACAAATATTAACTATTTGAGACTTCCTGGTGGTCCAGTGATTAAGACTCATGCTCCCAATGCAGGGGGCCTGAGTGTGATCCCTGGTTGGGGAAATAAGATTTCTTCATGCCGCATAACTCGACCTTTTTTTTTTTTTTTTTTTAATGTTTTTAATTTATTTGGCTGCACTGGGTCTTAGTTTGGGCATATAGCATCTAGTTCCCTGACCAGGGATGGAACACAGGCCTCCTGCATTAGGAATCTGAAGTCTTAGCCACTGGACCACCAGGGAAGCCCCCACATAGCTCAATCTTAAAAAAATAATAATAGTAACTGTTAATTCAAAAACACAACGTATACAAAGTGGAAGTGCTCTTAAGAGCACCATAACACAACAGGGTCTGGTACTAACTTTATAACAAATATTCCATTGTTCTACATATTGTAAGATTATACGATAGTTGGTGGGTTTTTCCTGGAATGGCTGGTATATGTATGAGATTTTATGGTTTTGGTTTTTGTTTCAGGGGACTTTTGTTTGGTTTGCCTTCTCTACTTTTCATATTCTTTCAGAAAGCATATATATATTCTGTTATAATTCCAGGGGAAGAACAGTTTCTGTTGAGTTGGTTGTATCCCTAGGAGAAAGAACTATCATGGAGAAAGTAGCTAGAGAGGACCCATGTAACATCAGTGCCAAACTGCTTCTACTTCAGAATGTTACTGTTTTCTTTTTTTTACTTTGGCTTTTGAAGGCATCGTGTGAGTTTAGTCTGCAATTACAGGTCATGCATTACCTATTATGGGAGAGTGTATTTTTTTGCAACTGAAATATTAACTGTGACTATAGTTTGTACAAAATTAAAAAGCTATACACTGCCCCTTTCAGTCTTTTCATTTTGACGTTACAATTAAAAAGACTGTTTTTAGAAGAATTCCTGAGGTGTAATTTTTTATGTATGAATAAAGACACGTCTATATCTGAAAAGCTGTGGCCTTTTATTTGTTTTAATAGTATTAGCTTGTCTGAAGCAGGCAGTGTTTGTGGAGAGAATGCCCTATAAAGATTTATTCTAACTAATCATTGTTTGGGGGGCTGTATTTTACCCCAGCTCACTTGTCAGATTTTCAGTATCCCAGTATATCTACAAATATTAACTATTTGAGACTTCCTGGTGGTCCAGTGATTAAGACTCATGCTCCCAATGCAGGGGGCCTGAGTGTGATCCCTGGTTGGGGAAATAAGATTTCTTCATGCCGCATAACTCGACCTTTTTTTTTATTTTTAATGTTTTTAATTTATTTGGCTGCACTGGGTCTTAGTTTGGGCATATAGCATCTAGTTCCCTGACCAGGGATGGAACACAGGCCTCCTGCATTAGGAATCTGAAGTCTTAGCCACTGGACCACCAGGGAAGCCCCCACATAGCTCAATCTTAAAAAAATAATAATAGTAACTGTTAATTCAAAAACACAACGTATACAAAGTGGAAGTGCTCTTAAGAGCACCATAACACAACAGGGTCTGGTACTAACTTTATAACAAATATTCCATTGTTCTACATATTGTAAGATTATACGATAGTTGGTGGGTTTTTCCTGGAATGGCTGGTATATGTATGAGATTTTATGGTTTTGGTTTTTGTTTCAGGGGACTTTTGTTTGGTTTGCCTTCTCTACTTTTCATATTCTTTCAGAAAGCATATATATATTCTGTTATAATTCCAGGGGGAAATGAACTTTTCTTTTATTAAGTTCTAATTTTATGTTATGTCATGTCAGAGTTAGAAACTGAACTACTAAGGAGACAGGACTGGGCATTTCTCTCTTCCTTAACTGGGGAAGTGACCAGAAGAGATACTTGGCAATGCAAAAGCTAAGCATTAAATGAGAGGCATCTGGACGTAGGATATCAAGGAAAGAGAGCCCTTGAATTTTCAGATCATTTCCCCGTAGTTAGTATTTCTTGAGGAGATAATGTATTTGTTCATTCAGTAAACATGTTAAATACCCGGGTGTGTCGCAGGTGCTAAGAACACAGTGGTGAACCGGGCGTCCATAGCCCTCGTCCACGTGAGGAGATCCTGGGCTGGTCCCTGCCGAGCGTCCACAGGTAGGTAACCCAGAGCCCCTGCCTTGTGATGAGTGGGAGAACAGACGACCTGCTTAAAAAAGTAAGTGCGCACAGTGGTGTCGACTTAAAAACCTGCGCAACATGAGGGTTTTGAGTTAAGTGTTCTTGGGGGCAACCTGAGGACGATAGCCTGGGAGGCGGTCTTTCAGATGGCTCTGAGAAACCGCTCCAGAAAGGCAGAGGGAAGGCCCGTGTATTGGTGCTTTGGGTGAAGAGGGACACGTGCAACCAAGCACGTGTTCTGGCAGATTTCTGCTAGTCTCACGAAGGGGACCGCCAGCCACAGGGAGCAGTCGCCGTGAAGCATTTTAGTGCTTTTGGAGACAGGAGGAGATACAAAAATTGGCTCCTAAAAAGAACTATCTGGAGACCTGTTGTGCCAGGTTTGCCGGAGCCCGGAGAGCCTCAGGTCTGCATTGCTCCACCCTCAGCTCTGTTCAGGGGCTACTGAAGGAAGGCGAGCGGCCGCAGCAACACACGGTCTAATGCTTGCAAGAGAAAGGGCAGGTGTCAGGAGCCAGTAACTGCTGCCTGATGCACAGGAGAGGGCGCAGATCCCGAGACTTCTCGAGAGTCAAATTCATGAGAAGGAGCATCTCTTTCTACTGTGTCTGTCTGAGAAGATGGACGTGGCTGAGCCTGCCGCGGTATCTTTTCACAACAGGTAAATCCACTCATCGTGCTGTCCACCGTAAGCTCTTAAGTGGTGTCTGTCACTTCTCAATAGGCCTAGGGGGAAAGGTCACACACCGTGACTTACCAAGCCAACAGGGTGATGGGACACTCTAGCAGGGAACTCAGCAATCCTACCTGAGTAAGATGATAAGAAGAGTCTCTCTGAAGAGATGGCATTTAAGCTGAAACCTAAAACAATCACAAGCCAGCAGTTCAAAAAAGGACTTGTTACTGAATCAGGTCTGGCTGCTCGCTGCTCACAGATCGATACTTGAGAGAGAGGCAGATGTCACTAGAAAGTTCCTTTTGATCAGACAGCTGGGGATCTGAGCAGATGGTGCTGGAGTAAGGGTCCCTTTAAAACCACCTCTGAAGATTCTCCTCAGCCATGAAAGTTTTTTAAAGGGGAAAGTGTTGATCCCTGAGACAGGGTGGGCATCATCAGCATCCCCCACCGTGCACAGGCCGATCGAGGCTTGCAGACGCTTCTTGTTCTCATGGTTGGTTTCACACCGTTTGTTCATGAGGTTACTGAAGGGAAAGCAAGTTTGTTCACTGTTCATTTCGACTTTAATCTGTGGGAAGAACAGGTTAGGCAAGGTGTGGTGTGATCAGGAGATTGAAAGAGGTGCTAGGGCCAGAGTAGAGCGCGGGCTGCCTGGTTTAGGGTCAGAGACAAGACAGAAGAGGCCACCTGCAGAGAGCTCTTCCCTGCCTCGCGCTCCTCTCAGACTGACCTCACGTGCCAAAGCCCTGAAGCATCAGCTCCGTGGTGCTGGAAGAATTGTACCAGCGTGGGCGGTGTGCAGGGAGAAATGTGCTCCGGGATGGCCCTGTGTCAGTAGATACTAGGAAGCCCACGGAGCTGCCCTTCGCCCAGTTTTAGAAGGTGAATGAGGCCTCCCAGAGGAGAGTGGCTCTTGGTCAAGTCGTAAGTATAGCACAGGAGCTGTTCTGATGGATCCTGACACCAAGGTCTACCTTCCTGGCCAGCCAGGATTCTCTGTAAACATGTCCAAGTTCGTGCCTTAATCCTGGCTCTGAAAACCTGTATGAAACCCCACTAATAACGGCCATCAGTTACCAGGATATTAATACAGTGAACTCCTGCCTGTGTTACTAAAATTGCCATTGTTTAAATAGAGCTGTCTGGATTTTGTTTTGGTTTGTTTTTGGTTTTTGGTTTTTTTTCGGAACTTGTTATCAGTTATTGTTCATTTCCTCCACTTAGGCCTAATTATTAAGGATTATATGCATCCATTTTAAAAGCTAAATAGCCCCAGATTAATTCCACAGATATAACTTGATAGTGATTCATCTTTAGCATTCCAGGACATGACAGAACCTTTTCATTGAGGGACTGGAGAATCCGTTAGATATGTGCCTTAGTTTGTAATCCTAGAACCATCCCAAGGGAAATGGGGCTTAAACAGGGTGGGCATCCTTAAAACCGCCTCTGAAGATTCTCCTCAGCCATGAAAGTTTTTTAAAGGGGAAAGTGTTGATCCCTGAGACAGGGTGGGCATCATCAGCATCCCCCACCGTGCACAGGCCGATCGAGGCTTGCAGACGCTTCTTGTTCTCATGGTTGGTTTCACACCGTTTGTTCATGAGGTTACTGAAGGGAAAGCAAGTTTGTTCACTGTTCATTTCGACTTTAATCTGTGGGAAGAACAGGTTAGGCAAGGTGTGGTGTGATCAGGAGATTGAAAGAGGTGCTAGGGCCAGAGTAGAGCGCGGGCTGCCTGGTTTAGGGTCAGAGACAAGACAGAAGAGGCCACCTGCAGAGAGCTCTTCCCTGCCTCGCGCTCCTCTCAGACTGACCTCACGTGCCAAAGCCCTGAAGCATCAGCTCCGTGGTGCTGGAAGAATTGTACCAGCGTGGGCGGTGTGCAGGGAGAAATGTGCTCCGGGATGGCCCTGTGTCAGTAGATACTAGGAAGCCCACGGAGCTGCCCTTCGCCCAGTTTTAGAAGGTGAATGAGGCCTCCCAGAGGAGAGTGGCTCTTGGTCAAGTCGTAAGTATAGCACAGGAGCTGTTCTGATGGATCCTGACACCGAAGGTCTACCTTCCTGGCCAGCCAGGATTCTCTGTAAACATGTCCAAGTTCGTGCCTTAATCCTGGCTCTGAAAACCTGTATGAAACCCCACTAATAACGGCCATCAGTTACCAGGATATTAATACAGTGAACTCCTGCCTGTGTTACTAAAATTGCCATTGTTTAAATAGAGCTGTCTGGATTTTGTTTTGGTTTGTTTTTGGTTTTTGGTTTTTTTTCGGAACTTGTTATCAGTTATTGTTCATTTCCTCCACTTAGGCCTAATTATTAAGGATTATATGCATCCATTTTAAAAGCTAAATAGCCCCAGATTAATTCCACAGATATAACTTGATAGTGATTCATCTTTAGCATTCCAGGACATGACAGAACCTTTTCATTGAGGGACTGGAGAATCCGGTTAGATATGTGCCTTAGTTTGTAATCCTAGAACCATCCCAAGGGAAATGGGGAGCTTGTTTAAATGCAGAGTCCCAAAGGCACCTCTGCTGAATGGGAATCTTTGAGGTTAGAGTCAGCACTCCCCATTTTTAACAATTCTCTCCAATGATTCTAAACATAGTCCTTTTATGTTACATGTCCAGAATCCCAGTACCGATAATACTTGTATTATGAGGAGCGGATTATCCTTTCAATTGAGTAAACTGATGCTTTAAAGTTTTCATTTTTCAAACATCTTCACCAACCAGTTGCTGCAGGGTCTAAGATTATACTGCCCATGGTAGTTCTGTTTCATTAGACTTCATGTTCTCTTGGACGCCTTTTAAAATTAGAGAGCCCCCAGGAGCGATAGTTAGGTTATAAGATACTTGCCCTTGTTTGCCTGGGAGCCCATGAGATCACTGAACATTCTGGAAATATAGAACGTGGAAAGGGTAAGTGGGTTCAGTGGGATGCTGAAGATGAACGTCAGAGCAGGTGTTTTGTGACTGTTTTCCTTGGGAGAATTAATGGGTGGATGTTACTGAGGTACTTGGAGGTCTTAGGTAACTGCTTTGGCAGCTAAAGTATTTAGCTAAGCCAGCCAGGTTACAGTTCACCTTCAGTTTTTGCCTTTGCTAAGAAAAGATAACTATAGATAAAAAGGATGGCAAACAACAAAGGTACATAATTACTTTAATTAAGCCTGAAAATATGTCAAGAACCTGTGCTAGAATGTTGGACTTCCATGGTAGCTCAGATGGTAAAAATCTGCCTGCAGTGCAGGAGTCCGATCCAGGTTCAATCCCTAAATCTGGAAGATCCCCTGGAGGAGGGCATGGCAACCCACTCCAGTATTTTTGCCTGGAAAATCCCATAAACAGAGGAGCCTGGCAGGCTCCAGTCCATGGGGTCCCAAAGAGTCGGACATGACTGAATGACTAACACTTTGACTTTGTGCTAGAATATTAAAAAGTGTTTCAAAGCTCATTTTCAGGCCTCTGTAATCACTTCCTTTCCACTGTGCAGCCTTTTATAGAACTTATATCCGGTTTCCTTAGGATGGGTTAATGTTGCCTGATTGGGCCGTATGATCAGATATTTAGCACTGAAGTTTCCTCTTTATTTAATCAGACCTCTGAGAAAAAGTTAATTTGTTCCTTTCATCACTGAGCACAATAGCAGAAATGGAGTGGCCTAAGTATATAACTTAAGATGATTTTTGTCTTTTTGAGTAATGGCTGAAAGCAACACATCTTACTCTCCTTAGAGTACATAATACCACACTGCACACACCAAGAAAGCAGTGTATTAACCTACGGTTGCTACTTTTTACAGCAGATATAGACATAACTAATTTGAACTTGGCCAGAAAATCAATCTAGAAATTGTGGCCGTTTTTCAGTCTTCATTTTGAGTGGATATATATATATACATATCTTTTAAATTAGTAGGGTTTTTTCCCCGACGGCCTTGTACACTGGTAATAAAACTGTGACAATTGGAAACTGAGAGTTAAAAATGTTTTCCAACCAAACTCGTTTGTCCATAAAGGCAAGATTGGAACTTCCTTGGCAGTCCAGTGGTTAAGAGTCCACCTGCTAATGCAGGCGACATCAGTTTGATCCCTGGCCGGGGAACTCACATCCCACATGCCGAGGGGCATCAGAGCCCGTGTGCCACCGCTCCTGAGCCTGCGCCCTAGAGGCCGTGCTTCTCAACAAGAGGGGCTGCCCATGAGAAGTCCCCACACTGCAGCTAGAGAAAGCCCTGGGCAGCAACAGAGATCCCGTGTCCTGCATCAGAGACCCAGCGCAGCCATAAGTAAATTAATAATATTTTTTAAATGACACACCTTTATACAGATAAACACATTTTTAAAAATAAAGACAAGATGAGGATGCACCTCATCAATTTCTGCTTGTTGACCCACTCTTTATGCTGTGGTGCTTCAAGAAAACAACATGAAAAGATGGATTCAGAGCATTTCCTTTGACCATCCAATCATAAAGAGGTTTTTTTTAAAAAAAAATCATGTTTATAGTCTTGCTAATATCATATCAGCATCCAGAAGGCCTGCATCTTTAGGTAAGCATTTATCAGAACTGAATAATATCTCCATTTGAAAGAATGAGGGATGACAGTCAAACAAACATGATGTGGACCAGTTTAGACAACAAAGACCTCTAGGTCCATGGTTTTGCAATTTCAGTGTTTGTTAGAATCCACTGTTTTGACTTATTAAAAATATAGATCCCCTAGCCTCATTATTAGAGATTTTGACTCTGTCTATAGATTTTTATCTTGGGCTGAAGCATCTAATTTTGGCAAGCTCCCCAGGTAATTCTAATGCACTCCAAAGTTTGGGTTGGTCCAAAGATGGCATATTAAGAATCCAAAAAGTCAGACTGCAGTCATGCCGTGGCCTCTGATTCAAAGGGAAGAAGGCAGGATTTCCCTGGTGGTCCAGTGGTTAAGAATCCGTCTTGCACGGTGCTGATGGATGTCTATGCAGAGCAGCAATGGAGAAACAGACGAGAGAACAGACTTATGGATGTTGCAGGGAGGGAGAGATGGGTGAGAGGTGTGGAAAGAGTAACATGGAAATGCACATGACCATATGTAAAATAGACAACTGCTGTAAGACTGAAGGAACTCCAACAGGGGCTCTGTGACAACCTAGAGAGGTGGGATGGGGAAGGAGATGAGAGGGAAGTTCAAGAAGGAGGAAACATGTGTATCTATGGCTGATTCATGCTGGTGTTGGGCAGTAAACAACAAAACTCTGTAAAAAAAAAAAAAAGAGTCCATCTTGCAATGAGGGGGACGCAGGTTCGATCCCTGGTCAGGGAAGTAGGGTCGCACATGCTGTGGAGCCCCTAAGCCAAATGAATAATAATGGGAGATGGGGAGATAGAAGTCATTTCCCAGCATCCCTTGCAGCTAAAGCACAAGGATGTGTGTGGCTTGGGCCGTGCCAACTAGAGGCAGCCACGCTTCGGTCACTTGTTTGCCCCTGAGTCAGTCGTGTTCAGGGAGGTCGCCCCATAGCCCGAGCTGGCTCACATTGTTGTCTTTGAAGCCAAAGGGTAACTTCAGCTTCATCTGAACCAGAGGCTGAGAACATGGAAGGGCAGGTCCCTAAAAGAAAGTGAAAGTGCAGAGGCTGGCAACAAGGCACCTGCAAGAGGACGGTGTACATGCTGATTCAGTTCCTTATATAGTGGAAACCAGCACAGCATTAGAAAGCCGTTACCCTCCCATTTTAAATAATCTGATGCTTGCAACAGCCCCGTCTCATTTTTTATTCTCACCAATTCATTAATCAGAATATCAGTGTTCTGTTTACCAAAATGGGGTTTCCCTCATCTACCTGTCCGTTCACCTGAGGGTCACCCTTGCGAAATTCCTTTTCATTGGGTGTCTTTTTTTGTAAGTTATTATTAAATTTGTTATGGTATTGTTTCTATTTTATGTTTTGGCTTTTTGACCTTGAGGCATGTGGGACCTTAGCTCCCTCACCAGGGATCGAACCTGTGCCCCTTACATTGGAAGGCAGTATCTGAACCACTGGACTACAGGGAGGTCCCGGTGTCTTTCTTTTTTTCTTTATTTTCCATGGTTATGAATCTCTGTGGGGACTGCAGGGTGGGAGCAAGCACAAAGTGACCTGCTTCAGAGGCAACGTAGCCTGGGTAGGTTCTTTCTGGTCAGACAGCCCCGCTTGTCCCCCATGTACTGGCGTCCCTGAAATCCTCTGGCATCAGGATGTACATTGAACACAAGGCAGATGAGGAATGAGGGTGCCACAGCTCGTGCCGCTGCCGTGTATAACCCCAGCACAATTCCAGATGATGGATTTAGCCCTTCCATTTACAAACAAGGCAAGAAAAAGGAAAAGAAGGCAACAAAAAAAAAAAACGAAGAACTACCAAACTCAACGCAATCGACAGCAAGGAAGTTGGCCTGACACTGCCAGTTTATCACGTATCAGGATAGAATGCATCCAATATCTGAGGCAGCCCTCGAGAGAGGTTAACCAAACCTGGGGCCATGGAATCCCAGATCACGAAACTAGGGGGAAGCGGGAGGGGGCTCAGGAGATGCTTAGATTTCTCTCCCGAACACATGGAGAGGTGTGTGCAGAGGAGCGCCGGGGGCAGGTGTCGTGGGCTTGAGAGTAGCCCCTAGCAGACGCATCCACCCAGAGCCGCCACGTGTGATCTTACTTGGAAGGAAGGTCTTCATGGATATGACTCCATGAAGGATCTCAAGATGAGATCATCCTGGATTTGGGGTGGTCCCTCCGTCCAGTGACCAGTGTCCTTACAAGAGACAGGAGAGAGTGACTTAAGACACAAAGACACAGAGGAGGCCTTCCCTGGCCGTCCAGTGGCTAAAGACGTTGCGTTCCACTGCAGGAGGCGTGGATTTGATCCCTGGTCAGAGACCTAAGATTCCACTTGCTTTGGGGCCGAAAACCACTAAGTATAAAACAGAAGCAGAATTGTAACAAATTCAATAAAGAATTTTTTTTAATATGAAGAAATAAAAAGACACACAGAGAAAGGCGACCAGAAGATGGAGAACAGAGGTTGAAGTTATGTTGCCACACGCCAAGGAGCTCTGCAAGCTGCTGGAAGCCGAAGAGACCAAGAACTGTCCCCTCGAGCCCTGACTGCTTGATTTCAGACTTGTGTTCTCCACATCTGGGGGAGGTAAATTGTAAGTTACCAAGTCTGTGGTGTTTTTTTTTGAAGCAATCCTTGGAAACTAATATAACAAGATAGGGGAACTTCTTGGTGATCCAGTGGTTAAGAATCCGCCTTGCAGTGCACGGGACGTGGATTCAGTCCCTGGTCAGAGAACTAAGATCTCACATGCCATGGAACAGCTAAGCCTGGATGCCACAACTGAAGAGTTCATGTGATGCAATGGAAGATGTCACATGCCACAACTAAGACCCAAAGCAGCTACGTAAATAATCAAAAAAGAAGATAGGAAACACATTCACCTTTATGTCCTCAAGCCCAAGATGAAGCCTAGTGTTAACAACTTCTCAGCAACCATCGTCCTTGGTTGAGGGCCTGGTGGTCACGAGATTTGTCAGGTGGGTTCTGGCCTCTGTGATTGATGGTTTCCTAAGAGGAACTGGATGGACTGTTACCCGGGGAAAATACATTCTGGGCAGGCAGAAATTTGAAAAAAATGAAAAACTATTTAGTAAGATGGTAATGATAACACATACAGTGAAGCGATGGAAAAACAGACATGGGAACAGACATATGGACATTGTGGGGAATGAACAGTGGGTGGGAGGCATAGAGGGAGTAACATGGAAACCTATACTATCGTCTGTGAAAAAGATAACTACTGTCATTATGCTGTGGAATAGGGGATCCTGCATTGGGGGTTTCCAGTGACCAGTGTCCTTACAAGAGACAGGAGAGTGACTTAAGACACAAAGACACAGAGGAGGCCTTCCTGGCCGTCCAGTGGCTAAAGACGTTGCGTTCCACTGCAGGAGGCGTGGATTTGATCCCTGGTCAGAGACCTAAGATTCCACTTGCTTGGGGCGAAAACCACTAAGTATAAAACAGAAGCAGAATTGTAACAAATTCAATAAAGAATTTTTTTTAATATGAAGAAATAAAAAGACACACAGAGAAAGGCGACCAGAAGATGGAGAACAGAGGTTGAAGTTATGTTGCCACACGCCAAGGAGCTCTGCAAGCTGCTGGAAGCCGAAGAGACCAAGAACTGTCCCCTCGAGCCCTGACTGCTTGATTTCAGACTTGTGTTCTCCACATCTGGGGGAGGTAAATTGTAAGTTACCAAGTCTGTGGTGTTTTTTTTTGAAGCAATCCTTGGAAACTAATATAACAAGATAGGGGAACTTCTTGGTGATCCAGTGGTTAAGAATCCGCCTTGCAGTGCACGGGACGTGGATTCAGTCCCTGGTCAGAGAACTAAGATCTCACATGCCATGGAACAGCTAAGCCTGGATGCCACAACTGAAGAGTTCATGTGATGCAATGGAAGATGTCACATGCCACAACTAAGACCCAAAGCAGCTACGTAAATAATCAAAAAAGAAGATAGGAAACACATTCACCTTTATGTCCTCAAGCCCAAGATGAAGCCTAGTGTTAACAACTTCTCAGCAACCATCGTCCTTGGTTGAGGGCCTGGTGGTCACGAGATTTGTCAGGTGGGTTCTGGCCTCTGTGATTGATGGTTTCCTAAGAGGAACTGGATGGACTGTTACCCGGGGAAAATACATTCTGGGCAGGCAGAAATTTGAAAAAAATGAAAAACTATTTAGTAAGATGGTAATGATAACACATACAGTGAAGCGATGGAAAAACAGACATGGGAACAGACATATGGACATTGTGGGGAATGAACAGTGGGTGGGAGGCATAGAGGGAGTAACATGGAAACCTATACTATCGTCTGTGAAAAAGATAACTACTGTCATTATGCTGTGGAATAGGGGATCCTGCAGGGGTGCTGTGCGACAGCCTGGAGGGATGGGGTGGGGGAACTGGGAGGGGCCAGGGATATACATATGACCAATCTGGGAGTATACATATCTGTAAACAACAAAACTCTGTAAACATAAAAAGTAAAATTAAATAAAATTAAATTTTAAAAAATGAAAAACACTCCAGCTAATTTTCAAGAGCCTGATATGGAGTAGTTAGATACGAATTTTTAAAAAATCATTGTTGTCAAGTGAAGGTAGTTCATTAATAAATTACTGTTTAAAGTTCCATAGTGCTGCTGACCTCCTACATGCGGCAGTTAGATCTTGTGTAAATGTGTCATTGTCAAGAGACAAAGGGTTGAGTGTTTTTCCATACGTAGGTGACTGTTTCTACAGGAGCTTTGTTTGTACTGCCTCACAAGCACTTCAGCTTCAGTGTGGGCAGTAATGACATTAATTCTGGCAACAGTAAGATTATAGTTATTAGAGTACAAGCTTTGAGTTCTCAGTTATAAGGCAGAAGAGGGTTCAGAAGCCATTCAGACCAACTCTGTGCATAGTTACGGCCCCCAAAGTGAGCAGAGCATTGGCTCATATAAGAGAGAAAAGAGATACAAGGGGAACAGTTGTACTGCTTCCTGTTCTAGTTTCTATACCTTAAGAAAAGACATAATAGAGAAGGAATTCTACAGAAGGAGAACTGTACTGATAAGTCCTGTGTACAAATATTCATTGAGCTCCCACCATGTTCGACTCCTTGGTCTAGTTATGCAAAAATGATTCGGAAGTGGCCGTCAGTTTCACAGCCTCGAGAGAGACGGAGACCCAGAAACAGCCGTGATAGTGCAGCTCAGCAAGCACAAGACAGATCCACAGAGACCACCAAGAGATCACACAGGAGGCAGCTGGACCCACAATTTAGTAAGATGGTAATGATAACACATACAGTGAAGCGATGGAAAAACAGACATGGGAACAGACATATGGACATTGTGGGGAATGAACAGTGGGTGGGAGGCATAGAGGGAGTAACATGGAAACCTATACTATCGTCTGTGAAAAAGATAACTACTGTCATTATGCTGTGGAATAGGGGATCCTGCAGGGTGCTGTGCGACAGCCTGGAGGGATGGGGTGGGGGAACTGGGAGGGGCCAGGGATATACATATGACCAATCTGGGAGTATACATATCTGTAAACAACAAAACTCTGTAAACATAAAAAGTAAAATTAAATAAAATTAAATTTTAAAAAATGAAAAACACTCCAGCTAATTTTCAAGAGCCTGATATGGAGTAGTTAGATACGAATTTTTAAAAAATCATTGTTGTCAAGTGAAGGTAGTTCATTAATAAATTACTGTTTAAAGTTCCATAGTGCTGCTGACCTCCTACATGCGGCAGTTAGATCTTGTGTAAATGTGTCATTGTCAAGAGACAAAGGGTTGAGTGTTGTTCCATACGGAGGTGACTGTTTCTACAGGAGTTTGTTTGTACTGCCTCACAAGCACTTCAGCTTCAGTGTGGGCAGTAATGACATTAATTCTGGCAACAGTAAGATTATAGTTATTAGAGTACAAGCTTTGAGTTCTCAGTTATAAGGCAGAAGAGGGTTCAGAAGCCATTCAGACCAACTCTGTGCATAGTTACGGCCCCCAAAGTGAGCAGAGCATTGGCTCATATAAGAGAGAAAAGAGATACAAGGGGAACAGTTGTACTGCTTCCTGTTCTAGTTTCTATACCTTAAGAAAAGACATAATAGAGAAGGAATTCTACAGAAGGAGAACTGTACTGATAAGTCCTGTGTACAAATATTCATTGAGCTCCCACCATGTTCGACTCCTTGGTCTAGTTATGCAAAAATGATTCGGAAGTGGCCGTCAGTTTCACAGCCTCGAGAGAGACGGAGACCCAGAAACAGCCGTGATAGTGCAGCTCAGCAAGCACAAGACAGATCCACAGAGACCACCAAGAGATCACACAGGAGGCAGCTGGACCCACAAGGTCGCACTGAGAGCAAGCCAGCCAGACAGCAAGGCCAGGGCTTGGCTGCTGGTGGTGGTGGTGTTACATGTGTTTAGGAATGAAAGAAAAGACGGAGGAGGGGAGCCGTAGGGAGCTAAGAGAAAGCCGTCTCACTGAAAGGCTGGACTTGAAGGGTGGTGGGGACTTCCCTGGTGGTCCAGTGACTAAGCCGCCACACTCCCAGTGCTGGGGGCCCAGGTCCAATCCCTGGTCAGGGCACTGTGTCCCACTAGGTCTCCCCAGCTGCAGCTAGGACCCAGCACAGTCGACTAAATAAAGGATGATGTGTCGGGCCTGGCCTTGGATCCACAGGCAGAGAGAACCACGTCCTCTGAAAGCAGAGTGGAGGAAACGAAGGCAGGTATGGGTGTCCATAGGTTTTAGGTAAGAGCTCAAAAGGGAAAGGAAGATGATTCCTGGCATACACAGTTTGCCAAAATTGACAAGTGTTTTATCCCTGGGGTATATTGAGACTGTGATGAGATTCTCGCATAGAATTTCAGTTTCCCAGCCTCTGAACTCCAACCATGGACTCTGGATGGGGACCCAGCACTGCATCCCGTCGTGACAGGCCATTCGCTGAGAGGAGCCTGCGTCTCCCGCAGCCCCTGCATTGCAGGCAGATTGGACCTCTGAGCCACCAGGGAAGGGGAATAGAGTACGCAATAAAAGATGGTATGACTTCTGGGTAGACACATGGCAGAAAAGATACATTGGATCTTTCACACTGTAGATCAAATTCCAGAAATATTAAATATTTATATGTAAAAAGAAATAAAACCAGAAAAATACCAGAAGAGAATGTGAGAGAATTGATTCTGCTCCTCTCAGAATGGGCAAAGATTGCTTAAGGGTAACATAACATCCAGAAGTGCTAAAGTGAAACACTGATAAATTGGATTATATTAAAGAAAAGTTCTGCATAGAAGCCTCAGTCCAAAGACAAATGACTTTTTGTAACTCACATCACGAAGGCCTGACTTTCTTAGCATTTGAGTAACTGATAAAAGTCCTTAAGAAAAATTCAAACAAGAAAAAATGATCAGCAAGCATATTGGGCAAAGGGTATGAACCCACGAGTCACAAAAACAAATAGTTCTTAAGTACATGAAAAGAAACTCAGCCTTACTTGTACAAAAGAAATGCAAATTAAGACGGCAATGAGAAATCACTTTTCAACTAATAGATTAGCAAAAGTTAAAAAAATGTGAAAATACCCTGTGTTGGTAAGGCTGGTAGGAAACTGACTCATAAATTGGTGGGAAGAATGGAATCTAATGTGGCCTCTTTGGTCGACTTTTCAACATTCATAAAAATTGCGTACAACAGAACTTTAATTCCACTGTTATAAATTTACTCTATAAATATATTCACATGAGTGTGGAATGACATGTCATCTTCCGTTGAGCATTGGTTATAACAGCGAGAAAGTAATCCCCATTGGAGACTGGTTATAAATTGTTGCCTTCATTCTATGGAGCGTAATCTGTTGTTTGAAAGAATCATTCAGTTCTGTATATTCTGACATGGAACCATCTCCAAGAGACACGAAGTGAAAATACTAAAGTACAGAATACCAGAAAGAAAAAAAAAAATTGAAAGAAGCAAGAAAGGGAGGGATGAAACACAATGTCATGTATGTGTGTGTGTGTGTTACTTAGAATTGGAAGGGTAATCAAGAAAGCTGCAACAGTGTTGCTTCTGGGCCTCTAGAGAAGAAAATTTAATTCTTCTCTAAAGTAGTAACATGAGAGACTTACTTTTCACTACATATTTTTGTCCTTTGCAATTTTATAATTTTTAATTATAATTAAAAATAGAAACTCATGTATTCTTAGTGGATGAGCCCTGTGCTCTCATGAAACTTTCATAATGTTCAAATAAAAACAAACCTGCTTCAATTTGCCATTCCTAATGAGTCTTTTATTAAGAAGTGACTTTCTAAGCTAATCAAATAGTCACTTCCAACTTTCCTGCAGTTTGAGAATGGGCAAAGATTGCTTAAGGGTAACATAACATCCAGAAGTGCTAAAGTGAAACACTGATAAATTGGATTATATTAAAGAAAAGTTCTGCATAGAAGCCTCAGTCCAAAGACAAATGACTTTTTGTAACTCACATCACGAAGGCCTGACTTTCTTAGCATTTGAGTAACTGATAAAAGTCCTTAAGAAAAATTCAAACAAGAAAAAATGATCAGCAAGCATATTGGGCAAAGGGTATGAACCCACGAGTCACAAAAACAAATAGTTCTTAAGTACATGAAAAGAAACTCAGCCTTACTTGTACAAAAGAAATGCAAATTAAGACGGCAATGAGAAATCACTTTTCAACTAATAGATTAGCAAAAGTTAAAAAAATGTGAAAATACCCTGTGTTGGTAAGGCTGGTAGGAAACTGACTCATAAATTGGTGGGAAGAATGGAATCTAATGTGGCCTCTTTGGTCGACTTTTCAACATTCATAAAAATTGCGTACAACAGAACTTTAATTCCACTGTTATAAATTTACTCTATAAATATATTCACATGAGTGTGGAATGACATGTCATCTTCCGTTGAGCATTGGTTATAACAGCGAGAAAGTAATCCCCATTGGAGACTGGTTATAAATTGTTGCCTTCATTCTATGGAGCGTAATCTGTTGTTTGAAAGAATCATTCAGTTCTGTATATTCTGACATGGAACCATCTCCAAGAGACACGAAGTGAAAATACTAAAGTACAGAATACCAGAAAGAAAAAAAAAAATTGAAAGAAGCAAGAAAGGGAGGGATGAAACACAATGTCATGTATGTGTGTGTGTGTGTTACTTAGAATTGGAAGGGTAATCAAGAAAGCTGCAACAGTGTTGCTTCTGGGCCTCTAGAGAAGAAAATTTAATTCTTCTCTAAAGTAGTAACATGAGAGACTTACTTTTCACTACATATTTTTGTCCTTTGCAATTTTATAATTTTTAATTATAATTAAAAATAGAAACTCATGTATTCTTAGTGGATGAGCCCTGTGCTCTCATGAAACTTTCATAATGTTCAAATAAAAACAAACCTGCTTCAATTTGCCATTCCTAATGAGTCCATTAAAAGTGTTGTCATTAAGATTTTCAGTGACTTTTCTGAAGCTAAATCAAATAGTCACTTCCAACTTTCCTGCAGTTTGGAGTGATGGCTCCTTCCTGCCCTTTCACTTCTGTGACCCCACTCTGTAGATCTGTCTCCTATAGGTTATGCTTGGGCTTCCGTGGTGGCTCAGATGTTAAAGAATCTGCCTGCAATGCAGGAGACCTGGGTTCGATCCCTGGGTGGGGGATCAGCCTTTTTTGTGGTCCAGCTCTCACATCCATACATGACTACTGGGAAAACAATAGACTTTCGTTGGAGGCTGGAAGACAGTGAACACAGAGCTCAGGAAAGGCGAGGAGACTGGGTTTCCAGGGCCACTGGAATCTGTAACTCTAGTTTAGGACTGGTTTTGGTTTTCTTTTTTCTTTTGGCCACATCATACAGCATATGGGATCTAGTTCCCTGACCAGGGATCAAACGCATACCCCCTGCCCTGAGCGCGTGGAGTCTTAACCACTGGACCACCAGGGAAATCCCAAGACTGGTTCTCTTCTAGATCTGCTCCCCGTCAAGTTTCTGGGCCGTCAGTCTCAGCCCTGCAGGCTGATCTTCTCCCCGTGGCAGAGAGCGCAGCTGCTGAGCTCCATTTTTACATGTCCAGCTGTGGCAGGGAGACGGGCTCTCTTTTCATCTTGGCCTGAAAATTCCCAGGGCGTTTAGCCCGGGACCCTGACTACTCCATGCTGGTGGCCCATGCTCTGCGCTGTGGCTCTCCCTCTTGTGAACCCCTGCCTCTCCCAGGACTCGAGGACCTGAGCCTGCAGCCCCCCGGAGCATGCTGCAGGCTGCTGGGCTGCAGGGGGGCAGCCCCACCTCCACCATTCGCTTCCCACTCCACCCTCCCACAGGGCTCTGAGCTTGTCCCCTGACATCCCCAGGGCACAAACACCGCCCCCAGAAACTGGCCTCAGGGGTGCTCCAAAATGGGGGTCAGCACAGCTGCTCCACATGGAATGATGACTGATTTCTCCTGGGGTGTACCAGCAGACCAGCCAGCTGGGCCAGAGAGAGAGCTTCATGTCTCAGGGAGGACAGAGAGTAGAAGTCCCGCCTTCCTGGGAACAGGTTATCTGAGCTTTGAGGGCAGACTGAACCCTGATATCTGGATCCTGATATTTGGAACTCAGCATCTGGCCTTGTGAGAGTCCGTGCTGGGAGTGAAAGAGGTGACTCAGATCTGCACCTAGTTTGCCCTAGGGACAGGGCAAACTAGGTGCACCTGCTCTGTGCCCAGGTCAGGGTGTGTCAATGCTCCGGTAGTGTATTGTGTGAATTGTTTCAGTCTTTGTTTCATTTCAGGCCACACAGCATGCATCGTGGGATCTTAGTTCCCCCACCAGGGATGGAACTTGTGACCTCTGCAGTGGAAGCTCGGGGTCCCAACCACTGAACAACCAGGGAAGGTCTCCAGCTGTGTATTCAGAGGGTCTTAAGTCTTAAAAACTTCCCTGGGAGGACGCAGGCTTTGCTAGTGTCGGCTCAGCTGCCCATGCCTGGGTCAATGAACTGTGGCTGAAACAGAAGAGGCGTTTTTGTGCTGGTTTTGATTAGGAGCCCACCAGCCTTCCCTGGTGGCTTAGATGGTTAAGAATCTGCCTGCTAATGCAGGAGACTCGGGTTCAGTCCCTGAGTCAGGAAGATCCCCTGGGGGAGGGCATAGCCACCCACTCCGGTCTTCTTGCCTGGAGACTCCCATGGACAGAGGAGCCTGGTGAGCTGCATGCAGTCCATGAGATCGCAGAGTCGGGTATGCCTGAGCGACTAATACTTATGGGGCCCACCAGACTAAGTTGGGTTGAGAGTGTCTGTTCAAAATAACATGGCCCGAGGACTCGAGGACCTGAGCCTGCAGCCCGGAGCATGCTGCAGGCTGCTGGGCTGCAGGGGCAGCCCCACCTCCACCATTCGCTTCCCACTCCACCCTCCCACAGGGCTCTGAGCTTGTCCCCTGACATCCCCAGGGCACAAACACCGCCCCCAGAAACTGGCCTCAGGGGTGCTCCAAAATGGGGGTCAGCACAGCTGCTCCACATGGAATGATGACTGATTTCTCCTGGGGTGTACCAGCAGACCAGCCAGCTGGGCCAGAGAGAGAGCTTCATGTCTCAGGGAGGACAGAGAGTAGAAGTCCCGCCTTCCTGGGAACAGGTTATCTGAGCTTTGAGGGCAGACTGAACCCTGATATCTGGATCCTGATATTTGGAACTCAGCATCTGGCCTTGTGAGAGTCCGTGCTGGGAGTGAAAGAGGTGACTCAGATCTGCACCTAGTTTGCCCTAGGGACAGGGCAAACTAGGTGCACCTGCTCTGTGCCCAGGTCGGGGTGTGTCAATGCTCCGGTAGTGTATTGTGTGAATTGTTTCAGTCTTTGTTTCATTTCAGGCCACACAGCATGCATCGTGGGATCTTAGTTCCCCCACCAGGGATGGAACTTGTGACCTCTGCAGTGGAAGCTCGGGGTCCCAACCACTGAACAACCAGGGAAGGTCTCCAGCTGTGTATTCAGAGGGTCTTAAGTCTTAAAAACTTCCCTGGGAGGACGCAGGCTTTGCTAGTGTCGGCTCAGCTGCCCATGCCTGGGTCAATGAACTGTGGCTGAAACAGAAGAGGCGTTTTTGTGCTGGTTTTGATTAGGAGCCCACCAGCCTTCCCTGGTGGCTTAGATGGTTAAGAATCTGCCTGCTAATGCAGGAGACTCGGGTTCAGTCCCTGAGTCAGGAAGATCCCCTGGGGGAGGGCATAGCCACCCACTCCGGTCTTCTTGCCTGGAGACTCCCATGGACAGAGGAGCCTGGTGAGCTGCATGCAGTCCATGAGATCGCAGAGTCGGGTATGCCTGAGCGACTAATACTTTCATGGGGCCCACCAGACTAAGTTGGGTTGAGAGTGTCTGTTCAAAATAACATGGCATTTCCTTTAATAAACATGATGTGAGCCGCAGTCAATTCCATAATTCCACTACAGACCTCTCCGTCTTTCTGTCTCCTTCCCCTTTAAATATAAATGTTCTTCAGAATTTTCTGCTCCAATGAAGACGGCACGGGTCCAAATTCTGGTTCATAATTAAGATCTCACATGCAGCACAGCCAAAAGGAAGAAAAGTATTCTGCTCTCAAGCCTAAGACTTTGCTTTCCCTTGAGACCTAGGATGTTTAAAGCTAACTCTCTAGGCAGACTGCTTTCTTTAGCCCCAAGTCCCCTGCTTGCCAGCCATCTCCGCTTGGAAGGTCCAGACATACTTCAAGCCCATGACCAATACAGACTTTCCATATCTACTTTAAATTGAAATATGCTTCTTTGAGAGAACACAGGAGAAGCCAGTCTGTGGTTGCCATGTTCCAGCCTCCTCTCCAAGACTCTTACCTCTTCCTGTGAATGTCCCCAACATCGATGAAGTCACTCAACCCAGATCTCCGGAGTCATCTTTGACTTCCGTTATAAATATAGTGCCATAAAAATGGCCTCTGTAATATACACACCCGATTCTATCACGGCCCTGCTTGAATCTTTCAGTGACTCCACAGCCTTCAGGTCAAGGCACCATCTCTGTGGATGGGCTCATACACCCCCATTGCTGGGGAGGGGAAACAAGGGGTGTCTGTGCCTTCTTCCTCACCTGTGTGTGTACCACTCTGTGCACATGCACACGCGCGCACAGCACCCTCTGCCCAGTGGACAGCCTGGACCTTTCTCGGGAGGCCCCATGCCTGATGCGGCGTTGATGCTCTGTTGCATGGGGTCCAATATCGGCAGCTTCTCTCAGGTCTTTTTCAAGAGCACGGGGTCTTTGTATCTCCTTCTGTCCACAGAAGTGCTTTGAAGTAGCAAGTACGTGAACCCTGGATAAAGACAGCTGTTACTACAATTTATACTCCATTTATTTTGATGACAGAAACCCCTCTTGGGTGAAAGGTTGTCATTTCTTAAATCTTGCAACCTTGAACATCCAGCTTTAAAATGTCTTCTGGCTTGATAGCTGGCACAGCTTCCGCCACCAGTGTGGCCCTCCCTCTGTCATTCTCCCATGGCTCTTTGGGAGCTGTTTGCTTATTTGGTCCTCTCCCTGCCCATCACTTTGCTGACAAAGGTCCACGTAGTCAAAGCTGTGGTTTTTCTGGTAGTCATGTACAGATGTGACAGTCGGACCATAAAAAAGACTGAGTGCCTACGCATTGATGCTTTTGAATTGTGGTGCTAGAGAGGACTCTGGAGAGTTGCTTGGGCATCAAAGAGATCAAACCAGTCCATCCTAAAGGAAATTGACCCTGAATATCCATTGGAAGGACTGATGCTGAAGCTGAAGCTTTAATACTTTGGCCACCTGATGTGAAGAGCTGACTTACTGGAAAAGACCCTGATGCTGGGAAAGATTGAAGGCAACAGCAGAAGGAGGCAGCAGAGGATGAGATGGTTGGATGGCATCACTGAGTCAGTGGATTTGAGTTTGAGCGAGCGCCAGGAGATGGTGAAGGACAGAGAAGCCTGGTGTGCTGCTGTCCATGGGGTCACAGAGTCAGACACCACTTAGCAATGGAACAACTGAACTATACCCAGACTGTGAACTCTGAAATAAATAGCCTGTATTTCTTATTATTGTTGTTTCTAGGGCCTAGCTGAAATATAATCAATACACAGTATCTGTTATAAAGTTGTGGGAGATAGAAGGTTGACTGGAAGGACGGATGGGTGGGTATATTAATACATGAGAAAAGACTTTTTTGCTTCCTAAATAGGAGCAAGTAAAAGCTTGAGTTTTTTTCCCCACGTGAAACAGAGCTGGGAATGTTAGATCTACCACAGGGAGGCACTAGAATTCCACATGGGTTCCTCTGTCAAGCAAAACCAGATCCAACCAAGTGTCTTGACTCAGGCTGATGCCTTGTGACAGATGTCTGGTGGAACCACATGGGCCAGGAGGGACTGTTTAAACTGAGGACTGGCGGGGGGCGGTGGGGGGGCGGAAATTAATGCAAAGCGACTGCAGCCCCGCTGTGGCACACAGGGATGACCCCTTAAAGGGACTCAAACATAGAAGGACCCCCTCCATCTTTGGAAAACATTCCCCCCGCCGAAGCCACGTCCTATGCTGTAGTCTCTCCCATGTTCCTCCTCCGCAAATGAAGCAAAACATTCAGGCTCATAACACAGAATACAGCAGTTTCGTCCTATGGCCATGCTCTTTCCCCGCTGGATCCTCGCCTCCTCATTCAGTGAGAATGAGGAAGATAGAACTGTCACAAAACTGTCACCCTTTCCCCCTTTTCTTTCCCAGAGGTCACCAAAACTTTCATCCCAGACCTTGGAACACCCGGGATTTCTGTGTAGGCTGGCAAAGAAAAGAGGGGTAAAAATCCTTTTAAATTTCAAGAATATATCTCTCACTGCTGTTGAGGGACTGGGAAATGTAACCATGGAAACCAGAGCATGCCTGTAACCATGGAGACCCATTTAAACCAGCTGGGCCATTACCGTCTAGAAGCTGGTGGGGCTTTGTCTGTTAGAAGGACAGTGACTATGGCTGAATGATTTCAATTCAGGCGAATGTTTTACGGACATTTAAGTAATTTCTGGGTACTGTCTCTTTCTATCCATTAATGTATCCAGCCAGGCATCCATCCAGCCTTCCACCCATCCCTCTCTCCTCCACAAACTTGAGTCTGTACCTAGTATATTCCAGGCGGCTTCCCTGGTGGCTCAGACGGAAGAGAACCCACCTGCAGTGCGGGAGACCTGGGTTCCATCCCTGGGTCAGGAAGATCCCCTGGAGAAGGAAACAGCTACCGACTCCAGTCTTCTTGCCTGGAGAATCCCACGGACAGAGGAGCCTGGCGGGCTACAGTCCACGGGGCCACAAAGAGTCAGACACGACTGAAGCGACTTAGCACGCCCACATAGCACGCACATACTATATCTCAGCTAGGCCCCAGGAATAACACTGATAAGAAATGCAGGCTATTTCCTTCACAGAAGTCAGTCTGGCTATAGGAGGAAATAATGGCATATAGGGAGGATTGCAGTCGCTCACTCTCAAATAAGGCCTTGTGATAAGCCTACCTCTGTTAGACTTTTTTTAACTCATGCCCACGGCAGTGGAAGTGTGGAGTCCTAACCACTGTGTCACCATGGAAGTCCCCAGACTAATTTCTTACGGATCTCCTAAATCTTTCTCCCTCACCCTCCAGCGCCATCACTGTATCAGCACATAGACATTAATCACCTTGGAGCCCCAGACACTGCTGGACCCCACCGTGTGTGTATCTCAGACAGCACACATTCTCTGCCCCGTCAGCTTTAATGTTGAGGCTGGTCCTTGCATAAAGGATGCATTTATCCAGAGGCTTCCTTCCGTACCAGTGTTGGTTGCTCAGTCGTGTCTGACTCTTTGTGGCCCCGTGGACAGTAGCCCGCCAGGCTCCTCTGTCCATGGGATTCTCCAGGCAAGAAGACTGGAGTGGGTGGCCATGCCCTCCTCCAGGGGATCTTCCCGATCCAGGGATCAAACCCACGGCCTCTTACATCTCTTGCATTGCCAGGTGGGTTATGTACTACTAGCAACACCAAAGAAGCCCTGAATCAAGAGGGCATTTACCAAAAGGCTTCTCTACCAAAGCCCATCGGAATTTGGCTTTGTGTTTTCGTAAGTGAGGTGTGAACCAGCCTGTCTTCACTTTGAAGGAAACGTTCACACGCCAGTGTCATAGCAGCGCTTCACCCCGTTCATAAACATTCTGCTTGTCCGTTTCTTTTGTTCTTTCCTGTGTGTGTGACAGCCCCGTCGTTGCCCCTGCAGCCGCAGCTTCAAAGCCTGACGACAGTTTGGTGTGTGAGGTGCTTTGTAACCTGTTTTTGATGCCAGGGGGTTAAAAGGTAGCGCTCTGGAATCACATCCTCGTGTCTGCCATGCACCAGTCTTGTGACCCGAGGCAAGTGACTGTAGCTTTCTAAACCACAAGCTTGCCATCTAGAAAAGGGAAGTACAACCCATGTCTTATTGTTAGAGGTTATGCACTGAAAACTTCTCCCAGCTGTGAAGATTTCCACTGTTGGCAAGTTTTCTCTTCCAGTCTTATCTTTGTCCCCCAGTATCATTCAGCAATCTTTGTTGTTCTTCATCCCTTCTCCTCTTTTGCTTAACAGCTGGTCCAAATCTTTACCACCTCCAGCTTGCACCCAAAATCCTCTGACTCTGCAGAAAATGATGGTGCAGAAGATGGTAACAACAATAGCTGTTACACAGTGCTGATTTTATACCCAGGCTCTGCTCAAACAAAACCAAAAATAACAGACCAAAAACAGAACATAAACGACAGAAACAATACTATTTAAAAAAAGATTCAATGAAGACTTTTAAAATGGTCCAGGGCTTCCCTGGTGGTCCAGTGGGTAAGGACTCTGCCTTGCAGTGCAAGGGGCGCCGGTTCAATCCCTGGCCTGGGAAGATCCCACGTGCCACGGAGCAGCTGGACCAGTGTGTCCAGTTACCAAGCTGGAGCTCTGGAGCGCATGCACCCAGAGCCGGTGCTCTGCAACAAGAGAGGCCACTGCGATGGGAGGCCCACACAGGCCAAAGAACAAAGACGGATGAAAAATAGATAAATGAAAGACCAATAGAAGTGGCCAAAAAAAAATGGTCCACATAAGAAAGTTCTTACAACAATGCATTGAGAAGTATTATCATCTCCACTGTACAGATGAGAAAATGGAGGGACATGGTAAATTCAGGGTCCATTTCTCAGGGTGGTAAGCTAGTGAATGGCAGAAAGAGAATGTGAACCCCAGCTGTGCCCCTGGAGCCTGCAGCGCTGTGAGCTGGTTGTGTGTGTGTGTGTGTGTGTGTGTGTGCGTGTGCTGCTGTGTCCGACTCTTTGTGACCCATGGACTGTAGCCTGCCAGACTCCTCCGTCCATGGAAATAGCCAGGCAAGAACACCCAAGTGGGTTGCCATTTCCTCCTCCAGGGGATCTTCCCAACCTAGGGATCCAGCCCGTGTCTCCTGAGGCTCCTGCTCTGCAGGCGGGTTCTTGACCGCTGGGCTGCCGTCCCCCTCTCTCACAGGAGGTGTTTCCCAGCTCTGAGTGTACAGTCCACTGGCAGAGCCTCCAGCAAACATCTCGTGCGCGGCACCTGCACCCGCCACTACCAGCAGACCTCTTCATCTGCACCTGCCCCCACGCCCTTCCTCTGTGTTTCAGACCATCCGCCTCCCTGCAGCCCTCCAATGCACCCCAGTCCCTTCAGACCCCTCCACACCTCAATTGTCCCCTTCTTTCCTGATCCATAGTCTGTCCTCTCATTTGGCATTTTCCTCTCAGCATGCAAGTAGGTCCACGTCTGTTTTCTCTTATTTAAAAACGAATTTTTTTTACTTTCTTGGTGTTCCAAACTCTGCACTAAAATAACAGACCAAAAACAGAACATAAACGACAGAAACAATACTATTTAAAAAAAGATTCAATGAAGACTTTTAAAATGGTCCAGGGCTTCCCTGGTGGTCCAGTGGGTAAGGACTCTGCCTTGCAGTGCAAGGGGCGCCGGTTCAATCCCTGGCCTGGGAAGATCCCACGTGCCACGGAGCAGCTGGACCAGTGTGTCCAGTTACCAAGCTGGAGCTCTGGAGCGCATGCACCCAGAGCCGGTGCTCTGCAACAAGAGAGGCCACTGCGATGGGAGGCCCACACAGGCCAAAGAACAAAGACGGATGAAAAATAGATAAATGAAAGACCAATAGAAGTGGCCAAAAAAAAATGGTCCACATAAGAAAGTTCTTACAACAATGCATTGAGAAGTATTATCATCTCCACTGTACAGATGAGAAAATGGAGGGACATGGTAAATTCAGGGTCCATTTCTCAGGGTGGTAAGCTAGTGAATGGCAGAAAGAGAATGTGAACCCCAGCTGTGCCCCTGGAGCCTGCAGCGCTGTGAGCTGGTTGTGTGTGTGTGTGTGTGTGTGTGTGTGCGTGTGCTGCTGTGTCCGACTCTTTGTGACCCATGGACTGTAGCCTGCCAGACTCCTCCGTCCATGGAAATAGCCAGGCAAGAACACCCAAGTGGGTTGCCATTTCCTCCTCCAGGGGATCTTCCCAACCTAGGGATCCAGCCCGTGTCTCCTGAGGCTCCTGCTCTGCAGGCGGGTTCTTGACCGCTGGGCTGCCGTCCCCCTCTCTCACAGGAGGTGTTTCCCAGCTCTGAGTGTACAGTCCACTGGCAGAGCCTCCAGCAAACATCTCGTGCGCGGCACCTGCACCCGCCACTACCAGCAGACCTCTTCATCTGCACCTGCCCCCACGCCCTTCCTCTGTGTTTCAGACCATCCGCCTCCCTGCAGCCCTCCAATGCACCCCAGTCCCTTCAGACCCCTCCACACCTCAATTGTCCCCTTCTTTCCTGATCCATAGTCTGTCCTCTCATTTGGCATTTTCCTCTCAGCATGCAAGTAGGTCCACGTCTGTTTTCTCTTATTTAAAAACGAATTTTTTTTTTTACTTTCTTGGTGTTCCAGTGGTTAAGACTCTGCACTCCCAATATAGGGGACACAGGTTCCATCCCCGGTCAGGGAAGACCCTGCATGTCCAATGGCATAGCCAAAAAAAAAGTATTAAAAAAAATGTAAGTGGGTTGATGCACAGCATGTGAGATCTTAGTCCTCTGACCAGGGTTCAAACCTGTGCCCCCTGCAATAGGGGCATGGGGTCTTACTCACTGGACCACCAGGGAAGTCTCTAAAAAATACTTTTTTTACTCTCTGCTCATCATCTCTTTCCTTTCACAGCCCAAGTCCTAGAAGAAGTTTTCCACCTTTGTCTCCAGGCTTTTTTTTAAATTTTTTTATTTTACTTTTTACTTTTACAGTTTTGTTGTTTACACATATGTATGATCCCAGATTAGTCATATGTTTATCCCCCTCATCCCATCCCTCCAGGCCATTGCACAGCACCCCTGCAGGATCTCCCTTTCTCCCAGAGCAAAGACAATAGCTATTTTTTTTACATATGATAGTATAGGTTTTCATGCTACTTCCTTTACGCCTCCCACCTGCTGCTCATTCCCCACAATGTCCATATGTCTGTTCTCCATGTCTGTTTTTTCATTACTTCACTGCGTGTGTTATCATTACCCTCTTACTAGATTCCATATATATGTGTTAGCATACTGTACTTGTCGTTCTCTTTTTGACTGACTTCACTTGTTATGATAGGTTCTAGATCCAGCCACCTTATTAGGACTGGTTCTTCCGCATTTCTTTGTACAGCTGTGTAGTATTCCGCTGTATATGTGTACGGTCACTAGGCTTTTTGACTCCCACTCCTCGGCAGCTGCTCCCACAGCTCCTAAAACAGGTGGTCGTCCGCAGGCCCCGCCCCCTGGGCAGCACTAGGCTCTTACCGATGGCTTACCCCTCGGCGCCGTCTCCCTGTCCCGACCTTCACCTGCGCCGCCGCCACCTCCTGTGCTGCTCCTCTCGCGCCACGGAGTGTCCCTGGAGATCTTCAGCCTGCGCCTCCTCTGCCGGGGGCTGTTAGTGTCAAGTCTGTATCTTCAGCCGGGTCTCTCCTTCTGAGCTGCCGAGCAGTCGATAAAATGACGTCAGCCATCTTGACCGGGCCAGGCCTCCCTGTGGCCCGTTTCCCAGGATCCCTTATTTAAAACCGAATTTTTTTTTTTACTTTCTTGGTGTTCCAGTGGTTAAGACTCTGCACTCCCAATATAGGGGACACAGGTTCCATCCCCGGTCAGGGAAGACCCTGCATGTCCAATGGCATAGCCAAAAAAAAAGTATTAAAAAAAATGTAAGTGGGTTGATGCACAGCATGTGAGATCTTAGTCCTCTGACCAGGGTTCAAACCTGTGCCCCCTGCAATAGGGGCATGGGGTCTTACTCACTGGACCACCAGGGAAGTCTCTAAAAAATACTTTTTTTACTCTCTGCTCATCATCTCTTTCCTTTCACAGCCCAAGTCCTAGAAGAAGTTTTCCACCTTTGTCTCCAGGCTTTTTTTTAAATTTTTTTATTTTACTTTTTACTTTTACAGTTTTGTTGTTTACACATATGTATGATCCCAGATTAGTCATATGTTTATCCCCCTCATCCCATCCCTCCAGGCCATTGCACAGCACCCCTGCAGGATCCCCTTTTCTCACAGTGCAATGACAATAGCTATTTTTTTCACATATGATAGTATAGGTTTTCATGCTACTTCCTTTACGCCTCCCACCTGCTGCTCATTCCCCACAATGTCCATATGTCTGTTCTCCATGTCTGTTTTTTCATTACTTCACTGCGTGTGTTATCATTACCCTCTTACTAGATTCCATATATATGTGTTAGCATACTGTACTTGTCGTTCTCTTTTTGACTGACTTCACTTGTTATGATAGGTTCTAGATCCAGCCACCTTATTAGGACTGGTTCTTCCGCATTTCTTTGTACAGCTGTGTAGTATTCCGCTGTATATGTGTACGGTCACTAGGCTTTTTGACTCCCACTCCTCGGCAGCTGCTCCCACAGCTCCTAAAACAGGTGGTCGTCCGCAGGCCCCGCCCCCTGGGCAGCACTAGGCTCTTACCGATGGCTTACCCCTCGGCGCCGTCTCCCTGTCCCGACCTTCACCTGCGCCGCCGCCACCTCCTGTGCTGCTCCTCTCGCGCCACGGAGTGTCCCTGGAGATCTTCAGCCTGCGCCTCCTCTGCCGGGGGCTGTTAGTGTCAAGTCTGTATCTTCAGCCGGGTCTCTCCTTCTGAGCTGCCGAGCAGTCGATAAAAATGACGTCAGCCATCTTGACCGGGGAGCCAGAGGCTGCTCGTCATCACCTCGTCCCCCCAGCCACTCAGGAGCCCTAGTCACCAAACCAAAAATCACTCTCCAGGCCTTCCCTCCCCCACGTCACCAGGATCCCTTCCATGTGCATCTAAACTCTGTCTTCCTTCTGCTCCGCATCCCACCGCCTCACCAGGTTCCGTTCTCTCTTCGAATATGTTAGCTCACCTTCCTCGCCAGGGCCCTCCATCGTACGCCTGCACCTCTGTCTGCAGTGATGGGTCCGGGATGGCCTCTCTGATACGCACATCAGTCCACGCCTCAGCATCCACCGAGATCCTCAGTGTGCCCCTGATGAAGACGGTCCCTTTGGCGAACAGGAGAGCCCTTCCCGACCCGACCCTGCCTCTCTCTCTCCAGTCTCATCAGTTGCCTCCACCTGCCTCACCGCTGCCTCTCTAGCCCTGGGCTGCAGCCGGCTATGGATGGAACGGCCGCCAGCGTTCACTCCCAGTCCCTTGCTTAGCACATGCATCTCTTCTCTCTGAAACTGTCCGTCAGGCACACCCCTCATCCGTGTTCTCTGCATCCTCTGCACCACCACCCATCCCCTCCCGATCCTCTCAGGCCTGCTTTCCCGTGGGCTTTCCTTCTGCTCCCATCCGACAGCTTATCTTAATTGTACTATCATTATTTGACTGATCGGTCTCCTTTCCTAGACTTACCTGCATGCCTACTAAGCGCTTCAGTCGTTCTGACTCTGTGTGACCCCATGGACTGTAGCCCACCGAGCTCCTCTGTCCACTGGATTCTCCAGGCAAGAATACAGGAGTGGGTTGCCATGCCCTCCTCCAGGTAATCTTCCCAAGCCAGGGATCAAACCAGCATCTCTTACATCTCCTGCATTGACAGATGGGTTCTTTACCTGCTGAACCACCTGGTAAGTCCTGTCCTAGACTTACTAGTTCCTCAAAGGCCAGTGCTATTTTCTTTTGATTTTGCTGTTTTGTCCCTCCAGTGTCCAGCAAAACTTCTTCACAATAGCAGGCATTCACTTGATATTAAATACGGTCCATGTCCTCTGCCGGGGCATCTACCTTCTTGAGCTGCCGAGCAGTCGATAAAATGACGCAGCCATCTTGACCGGGAGCCAGAGGCTGCTCGTCATCACCTCGTCCCCCCAGCCACTCAGGAGCCCTAGTCACCAAACCAAAAATCACTCTCCAGGCCTTCCCTCCCCCACGTCACCAGGATCCCTTCCATGTGCATCTAAACTCTGTCTTCCTTCTGCTCCGCATCCCACCGCCTCACCAGGTTCCGTTCTCTCTTCGAATATGTTAGCTCACCTTCCTCGCCAGGGCCCTCCATCGTACGCCTGCACCTCTGTCTGCAGTGATGGGTCCGGGATGGCCTCTCTGATACGCACATCAGTCCACGCCTCAGCATCCACCGAGATCCTCAGTGTGCCCCTGATGAAGACGGTCCCTTTGGCGAACAGGAGAGCCCTTCCCGACCCGACCCTGCCTCTCTCTCCAGTCTCATCAGTTGCCTCCACCTGCCTCACCGCTGCCTCTCTAGCCCTGGGCTGCAGCCGGCTATGGATGGAACGGCCGCCAGCGTTCACTCCCAGTCCCTTGCTTAGCACATGCATCTCTTCTCTCTGAAACTGTCCGTCAGGCACACCCCTCATCCGTGTTCTCTGCATCCTCTGCACCACCACCCATCCCCTCCCGATCCTCTCAGGCCTGCTTTCCCGTGGGCTTTCCTTCTGCTCCCATCCGACAGCTTATCTTAATTGTACTATCATTATTTGACTGATCGGTCTCCTTTCCTAGACTTACCTGCATGCCTACTAAGCGCTTCAGTCGTTCTGACTCTGTGTGACCCCATGGACTGTAGCCCACCGAGCTCCTCTGTCCACTGGATTCTCCAGGCAAGAATACAGGAGTGGGTTGCCATGCCCTCCTCCAGGTAATCTTCCCAAGCCAGGGATCAAACCAGCATCTCTTACATCTCCTGCATTGACAGATGGGTTCTTTACCTGCTGAACCACCTGGTAAGTCCTGTCCTAGACTTACTAGTTCCTCAAAGGCCAGTGCTATTTTCTTTTGATTTTGCTGTTTTTGTCCCTCCAGTGTCCAGCAAAACTTCTTCACAATAGCAGGCATTCACTTGATATTAAATACTAGTATCATATCAAGAGCTTGGCAGAAAAATTGCCATGGCAGCTAACACTTCCCATCATGATCATAGCCATTGACCTCAGAAAGCACACACCAAATGCTGCAGATAACTAAACAAAGAGGGTTGACCATGAAGTCATGTAAAACCAAAGGGATGTATTAGTGTAAATGCCCACATGGATGATATTGAATCATTGGCACACAGACATTGTAAATTCACGCATGGTTATACCAGATGACTTCTAAGGTCTCTTCCGACTCTTACATTCTGTTAATGCAGGTATCAAACTAAGACCTCCAGTCAGTCAGCCACCATAGAGTGCCATCATGTGCAAGCTATTTCACTATATGCTATAATGAATGGAATGGAATCTCACCAGGATTTTAATCAAAGATCAGTTCAGTTCAGTTGCTCAGTCATGTCCAGACCTTTGCAACCCCATGGACTGCAGCACGCCAGGCTTCCTGTCCTTCACTGTCTCCCAGAGTTTGCTCAGACTCGTATCCACTGAGTCAGTGATGCCATCCAACTGTCTTATCCTCTGTTGTCTCCTTCTTCTCTTGCCCTCAGTCTTTCCCAGCATCAGAGTCTTTTTCAACCAGTCATTTCTTCCCATCAGGTGGCCAAAGTACTGGGAACTTCAGCTTCAGCATCAGTCCTTCCAATGAATATTCAGGATTTTTTTCCTTTAGGATTGACTGCTTTGATCTCCCTGCAGTCCAAGGGGCTCTCAAGAGTCTTCTCCAACACCACAGTTCACAGGCATCAATTCTTTGGTGCTCAGCCTTCTTTAGGGTCCAACTCTCACATCCATACATAACTACAGGGATAACCATAGCTTTGACTACACAGACCTTTGTTGGCAAAGTGATGATAAATATCATTAAAGACCATTTACACGTGAGACTGGAGGAGTTAAATAGAAGGACACAAAGGTGAGCGCTCCTTCCGTTTGCTTAGCTAGCATTTCTTAGGGGCAGGCTCCTTGTCTGTTGCTAAATCAAAGTTGGGGTCCCCTCATCTGACACAAGGCATACTAACATTGGGTTGTGGTGAAGGGACGTATAGTGTTTATTGTGAAGCCAAGCAAGGAAAACCAGCAGCTCAGACTTAAAAGACCCAAACTCCCCAATGGCTTTCAGGGAAGGGTTTTTGTAGGTTTCTTTCTTTCTTTCTTTTTTTTAAACTTGGCTGCACCAGGTCTTAGTTGCATGCAGCACATAGGATCTTTGATCTTCATCAGAGTATTCAGGATTTTTAGTTGTAGCATGCAGGATTTTTTTTTCCAGTTGCAGCATACAGACTTTAGTTGTGGCATTCGGGATCTAGTTCCTTGACCAGGAATTGAGCCTGGGCCCCTGCATTGGGAGCGAGGAGTCTTAGCCACTGGACCACCAGAGGAGTCCCCAGGGAAGGGATTTTATTTTTTGTTTTTGTTTTTTTTTAATTTTTTTTCTTTGAGAAGGGATTTTAAAAGCAAGATAAGGAAGAGGGTGGGAGGTACCTGGCCAGCTTGTGGACACTCTTCTGATTGGTTGGTGGTGAGGTGACAAGGTGATATTTCTGTTGTTAACATCATCAGTCTTATGATTCTAGTTGATCTTGGGGCCTGCTTGCTTGTGGTCAGCATAGTTAACTTCTTCCGCTGGGTGGGTTTTTGTTTTGTTTTGTTTTTTGACATCTGGCAATTTTTATTGAATTCACCAACATCTATTTTCAAGATTCTATGTTAATATTTACTGCATAGAAAATGTTTAAAAAAATACTTGGTGTGAAAAAATAACTATAAAATGTAATTTGTTGTTGTTTAGTCATACCCAACTCTTTGCAACTCCGTAGACTGTAGCCAGCCAGGCTCCCCTGTCTATGGGATTTCTCAGGCAAGAAGACTGGAGTGAGTAGCCATTTCTTTTCCACTGGTATTTTTTTTTTAAGATATGTATTTATTTATTTTATTTTTGGCTGCACTGGGTCTTCGTTGCTGCACGGGGGCTTTCTCTAGCTGTGGCGAGTGGATGCTACTCTTCTTTGCACTTCGTGGTCTTCTCTTGTTGCAGAGCCCAGGCTCTAGGCACACGGACTTCAGTCATTGCAGCACACAGGCTCCTGTGTTGTGGCTTTCTAACCCTGAAGTTCTTGGGCTTCAGTAGCTGTGATGCCCGGTTTCACTGCTCCACTGCATGTGGAGTCTTCCTGGAGCAGGAATCGAACCCCTGTCCCATGCCTTGGCAGGCAGATTCTTAGCCACTGTACCACCAGGGATGTCCTGGTGGGGGTTTTAATATCAGCAAAACAGCTCAAAGGTATGACTCAGGATATTATCCATATCCCTTGAGGAAGAACTAAAGGTCCTTGACTGTTTTATGGCGAAACTATTATTTTATCTTGCTTGACTCTTTTTCTTTGTTTCTGCATTTTCTCACTTCCGTGATTAAATTTGCTCTTTGGAACTCAGCGAAAGCCTAGGAGACTAAAGCTTTTGTACAAACAAGAGATGAGGGATATGGGGGCAGGAGGAAGTCTGTTCCCAGGAAGACCCCACAGGGCTGTGCTCTGTTTCATGTCAGGAGCTGGGATCCAACAGTGAACACTTGGTGCTCTCTGCCGTCAGCGTGCTCATGGCCCTGCAAGCTGGACAGACACATGACCATCACCCACACAAGGCAGGAGGAGTCTGCTGGGATTGATCCTGCCTGGGGAGGAAACGCAGAAGGGGACCCAGGTCTCGATAAACTTCCCGGTCATGGCATTTGGTCTGGCTTTGGAGGGGCGACTGTGTTTTTTCAAGTGGAGAGGAGAGAGTTCCACACCGAGGGAACTGAACGAACAGAAACCCGCAGGGTTTGAAGCTGGGGCACCTTGGAAACCATTGATTTTTCTCCAGGACACGTACAGCAGCAGCTGAGCTGCTTGCTCACAGCTCCGTGGGGCCTTGCAGAGCCGCGCGGTGATGCGTGGGTGGTTAGAGGGGCGATGAGTAGTGCTGTGGGGCCGGAGCACATGATGTGAGTTGGGAGGTAGGGACATAGAGCAGGGTCAAAAAAAGTTAACTGTTTAAGAGCTGGACCATAAAAAAGGCTGAGCACTGAAGAATTGATGCTTTTGAGTTGTGGTGCTAGGGAAGACTGTTGAGAGTCTCTTGCACAGCAAGGGGATCAAACCAGTCAGTCCTAAAGGAAATCAACCCTTAATAGTCATTGAAAGGACCAATCCTGAAGCTGAAGCTCCAATACTTTGGCTACCTGATATGAAGAGCCGACTCATTGGAAAAAGACCCTGATGCTGGAAAAGACTGAAGGCAACAGGAGAAGCAGGAGGCAGACAGTGAGCGAACCTGTCCCATGCCTTGGCAGGCAGATTCTTAGCCACTGTACCACCAGGGATGTCCTGGTGGGGGTTTTAATATCAGCAAAACAGCTCAAAGGTATGACTCAGGATATTATCCATATCCCTTGAGGAAGAACTAAAGGTCCTTGACTGTTTTATGGCGAAACTATTATTTTATCTTGCTTGACTCTTTTTCTTTGTTTCTGCATTTTCTCACTTCCGTGATTAAATTTGCTCTTTGGAACTCAGCGAAAGCCTAGGAGACTAAAGCTTTTGTACAAACAAGAGATGAGGGATATGGGGGCAGGAGGAAGTCTGTTCCCAGGAAGACCCCACAGGGCTGTGCTCTGTTTCATGTCAGGAGCTGGGATCCAACAGTGAACACTTGGTGCTCTCTGCCGTCAGCGTGCTCATGGCCCTGCAAGCTGGACAGACACATGACCATCACCCACACAAGGCAGGAGGAGTCTGCTGGGATTGATCCTGCCTGGGGAGGAAACGCAGAAGGGGACCCAGGTCTCGATAAACTTCCCGGTCATGGCATTTGGTCTGGCTTTGGAGGGGCGACTGTGTTTTTTCAAGTGGAGAGGAGAGAGTTCCACACCGAGGGAACTGAACGAACAGAAACCCGCAGGGTTTGAAGCTGGGGCACCTTGGAAACCATTGATTTTTCTCCAGGACACGTACAGCAGCAGCTGAGCTGCTTGCTCACAGCTCCGTGGGGCCTTGCAGAGCCGCGCGGTGATGCGTGGGTGGTTAGAGGGGCGATGAGTAGTGCTGTGGGGCCGGAGCACATGATGTGAGTTGGGAGGTAGGGACATAGAGCAGGGTCAAAAAAAGTTAACTGTTTAAGAGCTGGACCATAAAAAAGGCTGAGCACTGAAGAATTGATGCTTTTGAGTTGTGGTGCTAGGGAAGACTGTTGAGAGTCTCTTGCACAGCAAGGGGATCAAACCAGTCAGTCCTAAAGGAAATCAACCCTTAATAGTCATTGAAAGGACCAATCCTGAAGCTGAAGCTCCAATACTTTGGCTACCTGATATGAAGAGCCGACTCATTGGAAAAAGACCCTGATGCTGGAAAAGACTGAAGGCAACAGGAGAAGCAGGAGGCAGACAGTGAGATGGTTAGAGAGCATCACCGACTCAATCGGCATGAGTTTGAGCAAACTCCGGGGTATAGTGGAGGACAGAGGATCCTGGCGTGCTGCAGTCCACAGGGTCTCAAGTAACGGGACACGACTGAGTGACCGAAGGACAACTACCACGAATCAAGCCTTCCTTCTCTGCCTTATCTACACCTTTGCTAGGTACAAAAGTACCTCTATAGCTAACAGAATAATTTGACCACCCGTGTAAGTAACCTGTGGTTTTCAGATATCTCTCCTTGCTCTCTGCTTCTCTTCCTGCGTGTTGAGTTCCATGGTTTTTACAACCTTGTCATGGACAGGAAGAGCTGGGGCCTTCAAGGACCTGGGAGAGCATCTCTTTTCCCTGGGGTACTGCCTGCTATGCTCGCATTTGAGGCTGGAAATCCATGGTGACTCCAGTCCAACTCAGCTGGACCCAGCACGGTGGTGATCCCTGGACAATGAGCCCTCATTGGCCCCCGTTGGTCTGAGGTCGGTCTGTGACTTCCCATCAGCCCAGGCTTGGGTGATCTGCTCTGCACGGATCTTAGCTGCAAAGCCACCTCTCTTCCACCCATCAAGCTTCTCAGCTTTACTCTAGAGTTTATCTAGGCCAGCCAGGAGTCCAGGGAGGCTTTGGACAGCTTAACCTCAGCAACTCCCTCTGCCTCACCCAGATGATATGGTTGCACTCAAGAGCAATTCAGAATGTTCAAGAGCTCTCCGGGAGCTGTCTGCAAGCTGTGTTCATGCTGTCATACACAGTAGCCAAGAAGTGGAAGCCACCAGTTTCCACTGGTGGATGAATGAGGGAAGAAAATGAGATCTGTACATGCAAAGGGATATTAGTCCGCCTTCAAAGGAAGAAAATCCTGTCACGTGCTGCAAACATGGATGAACCCTGAGGAGAGATTATGCTGAGTCCAATAAGCCAGACACCAAGGGGCACATACTGTACAGGAGTCAAATTCATAGAAACAGAAAAGGGCTGGAGGGCGTGAGGGAGTCTTGTCTAATGGGCAGAGGGTCGCCAGTTTCCAAGACTAGTAAGTTTTAGAGATCTGCTTTACAACGATACGAATGTACAGGCTATTCTGAACTCAACCTAATAATAGCTATGATGGTACATTTTATCTTATGTGATTTTTAAGGACAATTTTAGAAAGCAAAAAATAAAACGAAAGCATTTGAAAGCTCAGAGAGCACAAGTACAGTGCAGTCAGAATGGACACTTGTTCTTACGATCCCCATCAGGTGGTCAGAACTGGCTCTGAACCCCCAAGACGGCTCACCAGGTGAAGACTGGCACAAGAGGGCCCTCTCAGCCTGCCCCCACCCAGCTTTCTGTATTCCATCTCCTCTCCAGGTGCACTCTTGCCCACTCTGTTCTCCTCTCGCGCCTCTTTTTTTCTTCTCTCCACAATTTCTCAAGCCTGGGAAGGCTTGTATCTCACACTTCAAGTACCATGCATGCACAGTTTTACATGCAAGGGACAGAACAGAGCTGACACAGTGAAGGAGCCAAAGAACTCATCCGAAGGACACTGGCAACTTGCAGGCTCGCGGGGGCCACTGGAACGAGGCACCAAGGCTCTGCCACCCCTCCCTCCAGGAATGACACGCAGGATAAGGCCTTAAGAGGCTCTGCTGTTGCTATGGACATTGGGCCACGTGGCTTCCGCGGCGGACACTGTGCACCAGCTCCTGCCAAGGCCACTGTCCTCCCCCCCGCAGCAGAAGGCACTCTGCACCATGCCTGCTTCTTCCAGACACCGGCTTTTGAATCAGGGTCGGGGTCGTTGTCTCTGCCTGGCCAGTGCCCTCATGTATATTTAAGGAAGGCTGGGAGAGCAAGCATCTGGTGCTTCCTGATTCCACACGGAGTCCAGGCTCTTCCCAGACAGAGACAGGGCGCAGAGTATGGATGGTCAGTGTGATTCGCACGCCCTGGATTCCTTTCATGTCTTATTTCCCTGTTTTGGTAGGGTGGTACTCACCTTGCTGACCCACGCCTCAGGGGTATGAGCATCAGATCTAGCAAATAAATATACAAGATGCCCATTGCATCTGAATTTCAGAGTAACAGCAAATAATCTTTGAGTCTAAGTCTGTCCCATACAATATTTGGAACATACTTCTACTAAGAAAAGTACTCATTGTTTATTTGAGATTCAAATTTAATAGGATGTCCTATATCTTATCTGGTGAGCCTCCCTAGGGTTATCTTGTTTATATTTTCTGGCTTCCCAGGTGGTTCAGATGGTAAAGAGTCTGCCTGCAGTGCAAGGGATAAAGGGTCAATCCGTGGTGGGGAAGATCCCCTGGAGGAGGAAATGGCAACCCGCTCCCGTATTCTTGCCTGAAGAATTCCATGGACAGAGGAGCCTGGTGGGCTGCAGTCCATGGGGTCGCAGAGAGTTGAACTTAACTAAGCAACTAGCATTTTCACCTCTCACATTATACCAGGGCCTGCCTCCTGGGTTTGCTAAACATGCTAATGTACAAAATCCATATTCAGGACAATAGCTTCGCTGCCAAATCCTGGATTTTTTTTTCTTTTTCTTTTTTTAAAATTTTTGACTGCACTTCAGGGCATATGGAATTGTTGTGCCCTGACCAAGCATTGAACCCATGTTCCCTGCATTTGAAGCATGGCATCCGCACCAGGGAGTTCCCAGTTCTTGTTTTGAATCCAAAAATTGGAAACTCCCATCTCTCAGCTTTCCTCCCATAACAGAGCCTCATCTCCTCCAAATCAGATACACACCTTTACTAAGGTGAAGGTTATGTCCTTGGGAAAGCAGTGGAGAGAAGCACATTAAAACTGAAAGAAGAAAATGATTACCTGTTTGCAATACGGAAAAGGGGAGTAAACAGTGTAGAAAGATTTCATGCATTTTTTATGCTGGGTTCTCTCAAATTCTAGGACCTCGAGTTTCCGATGACTCACACTTCACAAGGCTTTCATGGGAGGTGCAATTATAAAGTAAACGAAACCGATTTTCCTGAGCAGTGTATGGAAATGAGTCTCCGTGAGTCAACGATTATTGTTGCTCTCACCTCCCACATGGCAAGGTGGACTCATTACCCAAATGCCAGTGTGTTCCTTTCGTGAGAAAAGGCAAATGGTTTTCAAAGCACCGAATTTCAGTCTTCTATAGATATGTCCTATTATACCTTGTCCTAATGTTACTTAAAATCCTGAATAACACAGACCAGGCACACGATTTTGCCACATTTTTCTGAGGAACACACACAAAGACTGCACCTATTTACCTGGGTCTTCTGTGAGAAATAATTAGAACTTCCCAAACCTGCATTGACTTTCTCAGGGCTGCCAGATGAACTGCACAGGGATATTTCCAAACCACAGAAAATAAATGGTATCTTTTAGACCACTGGGTATGCATGTTGGAATATATTTCACCAGCCAGCCTCAGGTCCTTGGGAAGAGAAATGCTTGATGTATTTGCTTCAATGGCGTCTTCTTTCAGTTCCTCACATATGCCTCGTGCTCTTCTCTCCTCCTGAAACCCTCTTCCTTCTTCCGTCTAACCACGTCCTATAGATCTCTGCTGAGAAACGTCAATTCCCTGATGCCCAAGACTAGATCAAAGCTCCTTTCTTGTCCCCTGTGTTCATTCTACCACTGCTTCATAGGCTTTATGAGCCTGCATCTGTGTGGTTTTGGGCTTCACATCTGTCTCTCTGTCTTCTTTTGGAAGTTTTAGCTGTGTGGAAGCCAACCAGAGACCACACCTGCCTGCCTCCCTTGCAGCTAGGTGTGACCATATGACCAGAGTGTGGTCAGTGGCATGTGTTCAGCCTGTGAGAGTAGCACTTAGAAGGAATGGAGCACACCCTCCCCATTCCTTTCCCTCCCTCTGGCAGCCTGAAAGGCAGGTATCATGATGAACGGTCTTTACTGTTGCAGGGATGAAAGGAGGAGAGTGGCAAGTATAGCCATGGAACCACCCACTTGGCCCTTCACTAACAATTAGGATTATTACTTCAGAAATACCTAGATTATTTGCTTGTTTAAGCCACTGTGTTGTGCCTCTTTTGAAAGCAGCCTATATCCAGCAAATGCAGACTTGAACCCAAGACTGCTTGGCCCCAGGCTGCAAGCCCCTAGACACCACCGCCTGATGTTTTCTCGCATTATCTGCCTCTTCTCTGTATCCACCTTACATCATTTATCACGGATCATGCAATAGAACACTGTGATGAAGGTGGTCCTCACTCAGTCTGTGTTAGCTCTCAGAGTGAATAGACAATGGTACCCTCCAGGAGGTTTTTTATTTTTCATATTTCTTCCTTCTCATTCCATTTTCATGTTTTTACCTCTGAGAGCTTCTTGTAAACTCCTCAGGATCACCATAATTTCTATTATTATAAATAGGTAATTTTTCTTACTTATTATTATGAATAAGTAATTTGCCTTTGAACTGTGGTGTTGTAGAAGATTCCTGAGAGTCCCTTGGACTGCAAGGAGACCGAACTAGTCAATCATAAAGAAAACGAACACTGTATTCATTGGAAGGATCAGTGCTGAAGGTGAAGCTCCGATGCAAAGAGATGACACATTGGAAAAGACGATGATGCTGGGGAAAATAGAAGGCAGGAGGAGAAGGGGACAACAGAGGATGAGATGGTTGGATGACATCACGGATTCAATGGACATGAGTTTGAGCAAGCTCTTGGAGATGGTGAAGGACAGGGAAGCCTGGCATGCTGCTGTCCATGGGGTTGCAGAGTCAGACAGGACTATGCAACTGAATTGAACTGAACTGAGATTAATTTGACTCCCTTCCTGCCAGACAGTAGGGTCTCCCCCGTCACAGCTGGAGAGAGGCAGGCCAGCCAAAAAGTTTTAGCTGTGTGGAAGCCAACCAGAGACCACACCTGCCTCCCCTTGCAGCTAGGTGTGACCATATGACCAGAGTGTGGTCAGTGGCATGTGTTCAGCCTGTGAGAGTAGCACTTAGAAGGAATGGAGCACACCTCCCATTCCTTTCCTCCTCTGGCAGCCTGAAAGGCAGGTATCATGATGAACGGTCTTTACTGTTGCAGGGATGAAAGGAGGAGAGTGGCAAGTATAGCCATGGAACCACCCACTTGGCCCTTCACTAACAATTAGGATTATTACTTCAGAAATACCTAGATTATTTGCTTGTTTAAGCCACTGTGTTGTGCCTCTTTTGAAAGCAGCCTATATCCAGCAAATGCAGACTTGAACCCAAGACTGCTTGGCCCCAGGCTGCAAGCCCCTAGACACCACCGCCTGATGTTTTCTCGCATTATCTGCCTCTTCTCTGTATCCACCTTACATCATTTATCACGGATCATGCAATAGAACACTGTGATGAAGGTGGTCCTCACTCAGTCTGTGTTAGCTCTCAGAGTGAATAGACAATGGTACCCTCCAGGAGGTTTTTTATTTTTCATATTTCTTCCTTCTCATTCCATTTTCATGTTTTTACCTCTGAGAGCTTCTTGTAAACTCCTCAGGATCACCATAATTTCTATTATTATAAATAGGTAATTTTTCTTACTTATTATTATGAATAAGTAATTTGCCTTTGAACTGTGGTGTTGTAGAAGATTCCTGAGAGTCCCTTGGACTGCAAGGAGACCGAACTAGTCAATCATAAAGAAAACGAACACTGTATTCATTGGAAGGATCAGTGCTGAAGGTGAAGCTCCGATGCAAAGAGATGACACATTGGAAAAGACGATGATGCTGGGGAAAATAGAAGGCAGGAGGAGAAGGGGACAACAGAGGATGAGATGGTTGGATGACATCACGGATTCAATGGACATGAGTTTGAGCAAGCTCTTGGAGATGGTGAAGGACAGGGAAGCCTGGCATGCTGCTGTCCATGGGGTTGCAGAGTCAGACAGGACTATGCAACTGAATTGAACTGAACTGAGATTAATTTGACTCCCTTCCTGCCAGACAGTAGGGTCTCCCCCGTCACAGCTGGAGAGAGGCAGGCCAGCCATGATCAAGAGTCTTGATTTCTCTTAGAGGTGAGTATAGCTTAAGGCTGTCTCTCCCTCTGTCACTAGCATGACTATTTCAGAAATGATGGGATCAAAGGTGAAGAGCACCCCTTGACCTAAGGGAAGACCTGCATAACATTTTTTTGGCCATACCACATGGCATGCAGGATCTTAGTCCCCTGACCAGGGATCCAGCCCGTGCCCCCTGTAGTGGAAGCGCAGAATCTTAACCACTGGACCACCAGGGAAATCCTTGCACAATTTTTTTGAACTTTTTTCTGTATCACATATAATGTTATATAAATATGTATCATGTGCTATGATTAATATTTCGGTACAGTGTTCTTTCTTTTTTCTTTCCTACTTGGTTTCCTCCTTCCTTTCCTCTTTCTCTTCCTCCGCTCTAACACCAACTGTTCCCACACTACGACAGACACAAAGCAGATCATCAACCAGCTATCTAAGCTCCCACATTTTCCTTCATGTTTGCAGAATCATATAAAGAGATTTGAAAGGGGGGTCATGGGGTAGGAAAAGCTTTTATAAAAGTGAGATCATGTATTATACACTTTTCTGCATCTTTCTTTTATCATTCAACAATACCTCACAAAATATCAGTTGGTTTATATTTAATTTAGCTTTTCTAATGATTAAATAATAATTCATGGCATCGATAAGCCATAAATTATTCAGCCCTGTGCTTTTTTTCCAGCTTCTTGTCACAACAACTAAAGCTACAATAGCTATCCTTTTACATATATTTTTATGAATTAGTGGTTTTTTCCTCTAGGGTAGATTCCCAGGTGTGGACTTATGGGCCGAAAGGTATAAGAATTTTTAATTATAATAAATATAATCTTCAGTGGCAATTGATACCTTCCTTAGAGTCTTTTTTCTTTTTTTTTGGCCTTGCCAAGTCACTTGCAGGATCTTAGTCCTCTGACCAAGGATCTACCCAGACCCTTGACAATGAGAACACAGGATCCTAACCATTGATCACCAGGGAATTCCCAGGGCCAGTTTTTTTCCCCTTTGCTCCCCATAACTCTCCTCTTCCCACTTCCTGATACATCATTTCTCTCTTTTATTTTCTGAAATTAAAATGCAGATACATTCATTTTAGGGCTTCCCAGGTGGCACAGTGGTATAGAATCTGCCTGTCAATATGGGAGCCACAGGAAACATGGGTTTGATCCCTGGGTTGGGCAAATCCCCTGGAGAAGGAAATGGCAACCCACTCCAGTATTCTTGCCTGGGAAATCCCATGGACAGAGGAGCCTGGTGGACTACAGTCCATGGGGTCACAAAGAGTCGGTCACAATTGAGCACGCACACACAGATGCTCATTTTAGGTCTAATCTTATAGGCTAAGATGTCAGTCATTTGTGCTTATCTGTGACAATACAGTAAATAGTATAAAGTTGGGGGGGAAATCATTGTCATCTTAAAAGGCTCACCGGAAAGAAGCTCTATTCTACAAGGGACCAGATGATTAAGAAAGTGACTACAGATATTCAACGTAATACCTTTTTTTTCCTGTTTCTATATTTAATCAAGACGTGTGTTCACAAACACCAGGCACTATGGCAACTGAATATCATCAGGAACAAATTTTTTAATCTCCTGCCAGTGTTTTCTATGTGGTTCATTATATGGAATATGGCTTTCCTGAGGCATACCCTGCCCCTCAAATCTCACTCCCAAGGCCATTGATTCACTTGACAAATATCTACAGAGAGGCTCCTGTACGCTCATCAGTGTTCTAGATGGTGGACCCACTGCAGTGAGTAAGATGGACAAGAAGCCACTCTCGCTTCAAGGAAAGGCGTGAAGCAACGAATTACACATGTGTTTGGATAATCTTTTCACTGTGACTAAAATACATGTAACATAAAACTTGTTGAAGCCACTGCATTGTGTTTCTTAGTGAAGAAGTGACAGTGGTTGGTGAGAGGTCAGGGCAATATGGCGGATGAGGCAAACCTTCATAACCCAGTTCACTCAACATTTGAAGCGCTGGTTGTGCTGCGTGCAGTCAGGAGCTGCTGTGGAGAATTGGGGCCATTTCTGTGAGCAGTGCCTGCTGCGGGCATCGCAGTTTTTGGTGCATCTCATTGATGTACTGAGCAGACGTCTCAGATAAAATGTTTCATCAGGATTCAGAAAGCTGTAGTGGATCAGACGGGTCACCAAACAGTGACCAGGACTTTTTTTGGTGCAAGTTTGGCTTTGGAGCTTCTTGGTCCAGCCACTGAGCTGGTCATCACTGGTTGTGTGTAAAATCCATTTTTCGTCGCACATCATAATCCGATCAAGAAATTGTTTGTGGTGGTTGTGTAGAATAAGAGAAGATGACTGTTCAAAACAACAGTTTTTTGATTTTCAGTCAGTTGATGAGGCAGCCGCTTGTTAAGCTTTTTCACTTTTCCAGGTTGCTTCAAATACCAGAAGACCATAGAATGGTCAGTGTTGAGTTCTTTGGTGACTTCTCATGTCATTGTAAGAGGATCAGCTTCAAGAATGCTTTCAGTTGGTCATTGTCGACTTCCACACGGCTGACCACCATGCTGCTTTTCTTCAAGACACTTGTCTCCTTTGAACAACTTCTTGAAGCACCCCTGCACTGTACGTTCATTAGTAGTTCCAGGGCCAAATGTGTTGTTGATGTTGCGAACTGTCTCTGCTGCTTTTATGACCCATGTTGAACTCAAATAAGAAAATCACTCAGATTTGCTTTTTGTCTAACATCATTTCCATAGTCTAAAATAAATATAAAAATGAACACGAAGTAATACAGCATTAGTAAAAAATCATACAATGAGAATGTGAATTAAAATGACGTATAACATAACCACTTTTATTTAGAAAGTATTCCAATCAGTTCAGTTCTGTTGCTCAGTCGTGTCCAACTCTTTGCAGCCCTGTGGACTGCAGCACCCCAGGACTCCTGTCCTTCATCATCTCCTGGAGCTTGCTCAGACTCATGTCCATTGACTCAGTGATGCCATCCAGCCATCTCATCCTCTATGATCCCTTCTCCTACTGCCTTCAATTTTTCCCAGTCTCAGGGGTTTTTCCCATGAGTCAGCTCTTCGCATCAGGTGGCCAAAGTATTGGAACTTCAGCTTCAGCATCAGTCCTTCTAATGAATATTCAGGGCCACTTTCCTTTAGGATTGACTGGTATTCCAGTATGTATTCCAATATCAAATGGCAAATTTAAGCAATGCAGAAACTGTTATTACTTCTGCACACCCTAATAGTAACGTTGAGATGCCCAAAGCTCCCTGTGGATGTCCTCATTTTCTAGGAGTCTTCATTTGAGAATTCTCTAGATGGGTTAAGATGCCATCTTGGTCTTTGCAGTGTATCTACTGAACATCTGAGCATTCTTTATACAATACAGACACATCGCCTCACATGTTTCCCCTCATGGCATTCATATGCAATCTTAACATTCCTCTATCCTTTATCATGCAAAGCCATCATGTGGAAAAGGAAATAAAGGAAAAATATTTCCCCCACATCATTAACTACTCCGTGTTTAAGCAGACACAAACACTGTTCCTCTTTGGCTTTGGAGGAGCTGCTGTGGCTGCCAGCTGGGACTCCCGGGGGCTTTAAGAGCACTAATCACTGGAATAAGGTTTGTGTCCTTTTTTTAAAGGAAAATAAGACTAAATTAAAGGCACACTTAGATATTTCTCCTGGATAGAATAGGCACAAAATTTGGTAATTAATATTTCAGTACTCACCAGTGATTATTTTTCAGTTACTATAATACATTTTTATTGAAATATGAGCTAATTACCAATTAGCTGTTTAGCCTAAATCTATTTTCTGAGCTTCAAACTCATTTCTTGTTGCCTACAGTATCTCCCCTTAGATTGTCTCATGAGCATCTAAAAGGCAAAAATTAATTTCTGGACTCACAGTACTTCTGATCCCAAATGTGTTAGGTTCTTTTCCCCACACCAGTTTTCCCATTCTCGGTGGACACCCAGCAGGTATCCCACAGTTCATTGCAACTCTGACCCTCTGCCTGGAGTTTGCATCGGATGCCACAAGTTAAGGGTCCAGTGCCCCAAGAGCCCTCACTTCACACACCAGTCAAAAGGCCCGGTTGCCACCTGTTTTTCTTCTGATCAATCAGCTAGCCGTTGGGGTTCTCAGGACCCTCTCATGGGTGTATAACTAGCAGAATGGCTCACAGAGCTCAGGAGGAACCTCTTATGTACCATTAGTGGTTTATCATAAAGGGTACAACTCAGGAACAACTGAATGGAGGAGATGCATAAGGCAAGGTGAGAGGGGAAGGGTGTATGTGCAGCTTCCATTTTGCCTATTCGTAATTCCAATCTGAGATCGGACGTTTAAAGCTCCCTGTGGATGTCCTCATTTTCTAGGAGTCTTCATTTGAGAATTCTCTAGATGGGTTAAGATGCCATCTTGGTCTTTGCAGTGTATCTACTGAACATCTGAGCATTCTTTATACAATACAGACACATCGCCTCACATGTTTCCCCTCATGGCATTCATATGCAATCTTAACATTCCTCTATCCTTTATCATGCAAAGCCATCATGTGGAAAAGGAAATAAAGGAAAAATATTTCCCACATCATTAACTACTCCGTGTTTAAGCAGACACAAACACTGTTACTCTTTGGCTTTGGAGGAGCTGCTGTGGCTGCCAGCTGGGACTCCCGGGGGCTTTAAGAGCACTAATCACTGGAATAAGGTTTGTGTCCTTTTTTTAAAGGAAAATAAGACTAAATTAAAGGCACACTTAGATATTTCTCCTGGATAGAATAGGCACAAAATTTGGTAATTAATATTTCAGTACTCACCAGTGATTATTTTTCAGTTACTATAATACATTTTTATTGAAATATGAGCTAATTACCAATTAGCTGTTTAGCCTAAATCTATTTTCTGAGCTTCAAACTCATTTCTTGTTGCCTACAGTATCTCCCCTTAGATTGTCTCATGAGCATCTAAAAGGCAAAAATTAATTTCTGGACTCACAGTACTTCTGATCCCAAATGTGTTAGGTTCTTTTCCCCACACCAGTTTTCCCATTCTCGGTGGACACCCAGCAGGTATCCCACAGTTCATTGCAACTCTGACCCTCTGCCTGGAGTTTGCATCGGATGCCACAAGTTAAGGGTCCAGTGCCCCAAGAGCCCTCACTTCACACACCAGTCAAAAGGCCCGGTTGCCACCTGTTTTTCTTCTGATCAATCAGCTAGCCGTTGGGGTTCTCAGGACCCTCTCATGGGTGTATAACTAGCAGAATGGCTCACAGAGCTCAGGAGGAACCTCTTATGTACCATTAGTGGTTTATCATAAAGGGTACAACTCAGGAACAACTGAATGGAGGAGATGCATAAGGCAAGGTGAGAGGGGAAGGGTGTATGTGTGCAGCTTCCATGTCCTTTCTGGGTGTGCCACCCTCTGAGTGAAACTGTTCCCAGAGGACCCCTTCCAGAACCCAAGAGTGGGCTCTTGTCTAATACTTGGAAATGAATTGTCCAAGGAGGCACATGTACTAACAAAGCACAAGACCTTATTGGAAAGCGGCACCTGGGCGGCGCTCGTGGTTAAGCACACACCAGTGCAGGATATGTCAGAGCCGTGGGTTTGATCCCTGGGTTGGGAAGATCCCCTGAAGAGGTATTCGTGCCTGAAACCTTCCATGGACAGAGGGGCCTTACAGGCTACAATCTGTGGGGTCATAAAGAGTTGGACATGACTAAAGTGACCTAGCACCACCCCTGGGTGGAGAGTGGCGAGTAAGGCCCCCAAAAGAACTGCTCTGCCATCACGGCCTCAGGTTTTATGGGACTGGGGTTAATTTTGCAGGTTGACTCTGGCCAGTCATGGTGCTTGTAGCTCATACGCGCGCTGACTTGGGTCCTTGCTGGTGGCACAAGCGTCTGTCAGCCAAGAGAGATTCCGAGCCGAGTGTAAGGGTTTCTGGGAGGTTGGCAGGGCTTATGATGGGCTCACGTCTCCTCTCGCCTTTTGGTGCCTCGCACATGGTCCCTCCTGTTGTGAGACAACGACGACGCGTGGTGCCTGGCCAAGGCAGGTAGTTTCTGCCAGTGGTTCCCTAATAAAACCATATCCCAGGTGAGACTTGAACCCAGATGCATCCCAGAAGGGATGCAATCCCACAACCTTCCAACTGAAGCTGCATAACTCATCTCAGGACTTACTGAAGTTCAGGTTCTTTATGTCTCTGTGCAGAAAGTATTCAGTGAGAAACAAAGTGATAGATAAGAAGTGGGTGTCTTTAGACAGATCCATACCCTCAGGCGGGCCATCAGAAAGTGAGAGCAGCCTTGGCAAAAACATCCTTCACAGACTGCGGTCATCTCTGAAGATAAAAATGGCCCCACAGTGTGGAGGTGGTTAGTTTTCACAAGCTAGAGAATTTCATAGGCTGACGAGTGGGAGGATTACTGGTCTAACTGTTGCGGGGCAGGGGTAGGGATTCCCCAGAACTGGGCTGCACTCATGGTTTTGGTCTTTCATGGTCAACATCAGAACTGTCGCGAGGCCTATGGGTAGCATTTAGCATATGCCAGTGTATGACAGTGAGCGCACACTGAGGTTCAAACCCTGCTGGAAGTTGATACTTCCGCCATCTTGAACCTGGTTACTTCTAACCAGTTTCTGTCATGTCATATCCCCAAGGGCTGTGTCATTCTTTTTTTTTTTTTTTAAGCAGAACAGTTTCTACTTTGGCCACTTCTATTGGTCTTTCATTGTTTATTTTCATCTATCTTTGTTCTTTGGCCTGTGTGGGCGTCCCATCGCAATGGCCTCTCTCTCTGCAGAGTACTGGCTCTGGGCGCATGCGCTCCAGAGCTCCGGCTCGGTAGCTGGACATATTGGTCCAGCTGCTCTGCGGCACATGGGATCTTCCCAGGCCAGAGACCGAACCGGTGCCCCTTGCATTGCAAGGTGGTGTCCTTACCCACTGGACCACCAGGGAAGCCCTGTGTCGTTCTTTCAGTGGTTGTGCCTTGCCCCCTTCCCTCCTGCCTCACACACACCTCCGTGTATTCAACGACTTAGAAGTTCTCTACACCCTGTTGTTTGGGGTTTTATTAAGGCTTTATTACAGAGGCGGGTGAGGGGCTGAACGTTCCGGCACTCTGGTCACAAGGTGGGTTCCTGGGGCAGCCTCCCCCATCCTCTGAGACTCACACATTACCATAAACACAGGTCAGGCAGAAGGGCTGACTGAATGACAAGAAAGTTACAAGAATTTTAGAAGCCCTGTGCCAGGAACTGGGAGCAGAGGCCAGTTCCAAACACGGCCTGTATGTCTCCAGGGTGTATTTATTGTTTTATCACAGCATTTCCGTGTGATTGCATCTAAACCTGAAACCTCGATCGTCTCCCTCAAATTAATAAACACTGTTGATAGCACCCACTCTTTCCAGAGTCTGGAAGGCATTTACACACCCCGTCCTTCCTGCCTGCCCAGAATACTTCTTCTCACCCAGTACCTGACTGACTCCCCTCCATCTTTCTTCAGCTTAAATATCACTTTGTCAAAAAAGATCTTCCCGGACTCTCTGCTAGTCTAAGTGCGATTCTCTCAAGTTTCCTACACTTCTCTTTCATCGCACTTATTGCAGTTTTAAATAATGTGTTTGATGATGATTTGAGTAGTGTCTGGCTCCCCTGCTGGTGTGTTAAGTGTGAAGAAAAAAAAAACCAGGAGCTCTGAACTCTTCCTGCAGTCTCCCAGCGCGCGCCTGCCGAGTGCCTGCTCTCCCGGGCGCCCGGTGTTTCTCCACGACGAGCGAGTTGTCTCCAGCTGTAAGCGGCACAGACATGGTTCTCATGGATGGTGATTTTTTTTTTTTCCGGATAGAAGGGTTCTGCAATCAAATAAGTTTGATGAATAACCAAGCTAAACAGTTTAACAGGTTTCTGTACTGCAAGGTTCCTCACAGCCTCTGATTTGCCCAAGAACATGTGAATGCAGCACATGAGAGGGGACGGGAACTGTAGAGCTCTTATATCACTGAGTGCCTTTCAAGATGAGCAAGCAGTGATGATTCACTGTTTAGTTTAATAAATACTCCTTTAAAAAATGTGCATGTATATATATGTATATACACATATATAATATCACCATTCTGTGGTCACTTTCTAAACCTTCTGTAAACATTATTTCATTTACTTTTTTTTCTTTTCCTCTTTGAGACTTTATTGTTTTAGAACAGGTTTAGAACAAAATTGGGAGGAAGATACAAGATATTTCCCATATACCCTACAGCCTCCCCATGATCAACATCACTCACCAGAATAGCATATTTTTTAACCAAAGATGAAGCTACATTGACACATCATGAGCACCCACAGTCCTTAACTTGCCTTTTTGTTCAGTCTTGGTGTTGTACATTTTATGGGTTTGAATAAATGTTTAAAGACATATAGGGCTTCTCTGATGGTCCAGTGGGTAAAGAGTCTGCCTTGCGGTGCACGGGGCACCAGTTCAATCCCTGGCCTGGGAAGATTCCACATGCTGCAGAGCGTCTGGACCCATGTGTCCAATTATGAGCCAGTGCTCTGGAGCGCATACGCCCAGAGTCAGTGCTCAGCAGCAACAGAGGCCACTGCAATGAGAGGCCCATGCAAGCCAAAGAACAAAGATGGATGAAAACAAATAAATGAAAGACCAATAAAAGAGGCCAAAATTAAAAAAAAAAAAAAAAAAGACACATAGTCCTTTGCGTTTCCTCCATTGATAGCGTATTTCTTTGCCTGACTTGATAGTATATTTCTTTTTAATGCTACATAATATTCCATTGTCTGGAAGTACTACAAGTTTGTTTACCCATTTATCTATTAAAGGACATTTGATTGCTTCCAAGTTTGGGTAATTATGAATGAAGCTTCTATAAATATCCACAAAACCCAGTGCCTACAACTGAATGCTGTGCTATGCACATTGACAGTACGGCTCCTTAGGACTCTGTGACTACAAATAACAGGAATCAGTTCTAGCTGGCCTCAGCAGAGATGGAACTTCCGAAGGTGGCAAACTTGCAAAGACCAGCAGTTCTCTCCCAGTCCAGCCCTGCCCTGATAAACTGAATTGCAAGAATGATGGAGCAATTTTATAAATGTATTAAAACTAAAAGAGCTTGAGGGACTTCCCTGGTGGTCCAGTGGTTAAGACTCAACGTTTCCAATGCAGGGGGCCCAGGTTCAATTCTCAGTCAGGGAGCTAGATCCCACATGCTACAACTAAAGATCCTGCCTGCTGCAGGTGAGACCCAGCACAGCCAAATAGATACAGTAATAAAATAAAGAGCTTGACATTCTCATAGAATGTGAGAGATAATAAATTAGTAAAATACGTAGAATTTTGATGTTGATAAATGCTATAGAGAAAAAGTATATGGACCTAGAGGTCTACCAAGACTGTCAAGAGCTATTCTTATCGTCCTCTGGAGTGAAGAAAGTGAAAAGGTGGCTGTGGTCTGGTGCTGTTTAAGGAAGGGGGACCTCCTTCCAGGGCCCGAGAGTGGGCTCTTGTCTACCATTTGGAAGTGAATTGTCCACGACATGCTGACAAAAGCAAGAGGCCTTATTGAGAAGGAGCGCCCAGGTGGAGAGCAGTGGGGTAAGGGACACACACTGCTCAGCCAACATGGATGCCAGTGAGAAGGATTCTGAGAGGTCGTAGGACACGGGGTGTTTCCTTTCAACCTTTCCCAAAATCTTGCGGTTGGTGGTGGCCTGTTAGTTCCTTCCTAAGACCTCCTGTTGTAAAATAACTCATGAAAATGGTTACTCTGGTGCCTGGCCAGGGTGGGTGGTTTCAGTCAGCTGTTCTCCTTAACAGTGCTGGAGAACACACTCAGGAAGAGAGACGGCTCCCCGCTTGCTTCTGGTGTTGGCAATCCTGAGCCACAGCCGGGCGATCTCCAGTGTGTTAGAGAAGAAGCAGGGTTTGCTGGAGACCCGACAGAAGTCGAGAATGTGATATCATAACTTGTCTTATGTGGGGGAAAGATAGCAATTTTATTTTTGCAAAAAAGTGCTAGGGGAGGGGGAGGGAGGTTCAGATGGGAGAGGTCATGGGTGTACATATGACTGATTCGGGTTTATGTATAGCAGTAAGCAACAAAACTCTGTGTAAGTAAAATAAAAATTTTAAAAAGTGCTAGGGGAGAGTAAATATAATTAAAGATCTGAACTCAGTTTACCTAATAGAAGTCTGGAAAGGAGAGATGGATCCAGAAAACTGAAGTATAGAAAATCGAAGACAAATGGCCAAAAGAAAGCCAGAGAGAGAAATAAATGAACTCACCATTTAGATGGAAGAGACTCTTAGAGTCTTAAAAGAATTTTTCTTTTTTAAAGATTTATTTATTTATTTATTTTGGGTGGGGGTCGGGTTGTGGAGGGGAGCAGGCGGGCAACTTCCATTGGTCTTTCATTTCTCTGTTTTCATCCATCTTTGTTCCTTGGCCTGTGTGGGCCTCGCATCGCGGTGGCCTCTGTTGTCGCAGAGCACTGGCTCTGGGCGCATGCGTGCCAGAGCTCCGGCTCGGTAATTGGACACATCGGTCCAGCCGCTCCGTGGCACATGGGATCTTCCCAGGCCAGGGATCGAACCGGCGCCCCTTGCAGTACAAGGCGGTGTCCTTACCCACTGGACCACCAGGGGAAGCCCTCTTAAAAGAATTTATAAGATCACACAATGTTTTAACCACAATAAGAGACATACTTGAAAGGATCTAGATAGACAAAACATAGACAGAATCCCAGAGAGAAACAAATGTATCTGTATGAACAGATATTTTTAGAGATTTTAAACACATCATCTGTAGAAACTGATAGGTCATACTTGGGGGGAGATAAGATCATTTGAAAAACTTATTTAGCAGATATTTATTGAGCACCTGTTATGTACCTTTGCTTTGGATACTGGGGCTACAGCAATGAGCAAAACAGTGAAAGCCCTGTCTTCCAAAATACAAAGAAGCAGATCAGTGGTCGTCTGGGACTGGAATAGAGGGGAAATCATCTGTAAGGGGCACAAGGAAACTTTCTGGGGTGAAGAAAGTGTTCCAATCCATAAATATACCAAGTTAAAAGAACTCACATTTTTAAAAAAAATTTATTGGGTGAAGAAAATGTTCCAATCCATAAATATACCAAGTTAAAAGAACTCACATTTTTTAAAAAAATTTATTGAAATATAGTTGATTTACAATGTTGGGTTAGTTTCAGATGTATAGCAAAGTGATGCAGTTGCATACATACACACACACATTCTTTTATTACAAATCTTTTTTTTATTTTTATTTTTTATTTTGTGGGGGTGGGGTGGGGAGGGAGGGGAGCAGGCGGGCCGCTTCTATTGGTCTTTCATTTTGTCCATTTTCATCCATCCTTGTTCTTTGGCCCATGTGGGCCGCCCATCGCAGTGGCCTCTCTCGCTGCAGAGCACCGACTCTGGGCGCATGCGCTCCAGAGCTCCGGCTCGGTAGTTGGACACATGGGTCCAGCCGCTCCGCGGCATGTGGGATCTTCCCAGGCCAGGGATCCAACCGGCACCCCTTGCACGGCAAGGCGGTGTCCTTACCGACTGGACCACCAGGGAAACCCTATAAATGTTTTCAAAATATGTATTTATTTAGCCGCCTCAGCTCTTAGCTGCAGCGTAGGGGATCTAGTTTCCTGACCAGGGATCGAACCTCGTCCCCTGCATTGGGAGCCCAGAATCTTAGCCACCAGATCACCAAGGAAGTCCCTATATCCTTTATCCAGATTCTTTTCCACACTAGGTCTTGAGAAGATATTGACTATGGTTCCCTGTGCTGTATAGGAGCTCCTTGTTGGTATCCGTCTTCTGTTGAGTAGTGTGTATGTCTTAATCCCAAACTCTTAATTCACCCCTCTTCCCTTTTCCTTTTGGTAACTGTAAGTTGGTTTTCTTTTTTTTTTTTTTTTTTCTCCTTTATTTTAAAGATTTTACAGAGTTTTGTTGTTCACCAACATGTATGTTCCCAGATCATTCATATGTATATCCCTGGACCCTCCCCCCACCCAGTTTCCCCCATCCCGTCCCTCCAGACCATCGCCCCAAGTGAGTGTAGGTACTCCTATTCCCCTAGCACAATGACAATAGCTATCTTTTCCACACATGACAGTATAGGTTTCCATGTTACTCCCTCCATGCCTCCCTCCCACTGTTCAGTCCCCACAATGTCTGTATGTCTATTCTCTGTGTGTGTTATCATGACCATCTTACTAGATCCCATATATATGAGCTAGTATACTATACTTGTTTTTCTCTTTTTGACTTACTTCACTTTTTATGATAGGTTCTAAAGCCAGCCACCTCATTAGGACTGAGTCTTCTGCATTTCTTTTAACAGCTGAGTAGTATTCCATTGTATATATGTACCAGAGCTTCTGTATCCATTCATTTGTCAATGAACTTCTAGGTTGCTTCCATGTTCTGGCTATTGTATAGAGAGCTGCAATGAACACTGGGGTACAGGTGCCTCTTTCATTTTTGATTTCATCAGGATATAGGCCTAATAGTGGGATTGCTGGGTCGTAGGGTGCTTCTATTTTTAGTTTTTTAAGGAATCTCCATATTGTCTTCCATAGAGGTTGTATCAATTTACATTCCCACCAGCAATGCAAGAGGGTTCCCTTTTCTCCGCACCCTCTCCAGCATTTGTTGTCTGTTGATTTGTTGATGATGGCCATTCTGACAGGTGTGAGGTGGTATCTCAATGTGGTTTTAATTTGCATTTCTCTAATAATAAGCGAGGTTGAGCATCGTTTCATGTGTTTCGGGGCCATCTGTATGTCCTCTTTGGAGAGGAGTCTCTTTAGATCTTTTTCCCATTTTTTGATTGGGCTGCTTGTTTTCCCTGTGCTGAGTTGTCTAAGTTGCTTGTAGATTTTGGAGATTAATTCTTTGTCTGTTGTTTCATTTGCTATGATTTTCTCACACTCTGTGGGGTGTCTGTTCAACTTTTTGGTGATTTCTTTTGCTGTACAAAAGCTTTTAAGTTTCATGAGGTCCCACATGTTCACTTTTCTTTTCAGTTCCACTATTTTAGTAGGTGGGTCAGAGAAGATCTTGCTTTGATTGATGTCCTTGAGGGTTTTGCCTATATTCTCTTCTAAGAGTTTGATGGTTTCTGGTCTTCCATTTAGGTCTTTAATCCATTTTGAGTTGATCTTTGTGTATGGGGTCAGGAAATGTTCCAACTTCATTTTTTTTGCATGTAGCTGTCCAATTTTCTCAGCACCATTTGTTGAAGAGGCTGTCTTTGCCCCATTTTGTAGTTTCTCTTCCTTTGTCAAAAATAAGGTACCCATAGGTGCGTGGGTTGATCTCTGTGTTCTTTATCTTGTTCCATTGATCTATAGTTCTGTTTTTGTGCCAGTACCATACTGTCTTGATGACTGTTGCTTTGTAGTAGAGTCTGAAGTTAGGGAGGCTGATCCCTCCAACTCCATTCTTCTTCCTCAGGATTGCTTTGGCTATTCGAGGTCTTTTGTGTTTCCATATGAACTGTGTTATTCTTTGGTCTAGTTCTGTGGAAAATGTCAATGGTAGTTGGATAGGTATTGCATTGAATCTGCAGATGATATTTGGTAGTATGGTCATTTTCACAATATTAATTCTTCCGATCCAGGAACATGGAATATCTTTCCATCTGTTTAAGTCTTCTTTAATTTCTCTCATGAGTGTCTTGTAATTTTCTGTGTACAGTTCTTTTGTTTCTTTGGGTAGGTTTATTCCTAGATATTTGATTCTTTTGGTTGCACCGGTGAAGGAAATTGCCTCTTTGATTTCGTTTTCTGATTTTTCATTGTTTGTGTATAGGAATGCCAGTGACTTCTGTGTGTTGACTTTGTATCCTGTGACTTTGCTGAATTCGTTGATTAGTTCTAGTAGCTTTGTAATAGAGTCTTTGGGATTTTCTATGTATAATATCATGTCACCTGCAAAAAGAGAGAGCTTGACTTCTTCCTTTCCAATCTGGACACCTTTGATTTCTTTCTCTTCTCTTATTGTCATTGCTAGAACTTCCAGGACTATGTTAAATAGTAGTGGTGAAAGTGGACACCCTTGTCTTGTTCCTGATCTTAGAGGGAATGCTTTCATTTTTCACCGTTAAGGATAATGTTCGCTGTAGGCTTCTCATAGATGGCTTTTATTATGTTGAGATAGGTTCCTTCTATACCCATTTTCTGAGTAGTTTTTTTTTTTTTTTTATCATAAATGGATGTTGTACTTTGTCGAAGGCTTTTTCTGCATCTATTGAGATGATCATGTGATTTTTGTCTTTCAATTTGTTGATATGGTGTATTACATTGATTGATTTGCTTTTATTAATGTTGAGATAGGTTCCTTTTCTGGGATTTTTTAGGTACCCATAGGTGCGTGGGTTGATCTCTGTGTTCTTTATCTTGTTCCATTGATCTATAGTTCTGTTTTTGTGCCAGTACCATACTGTCTTGATGACTGTTGCTTTGTAGTAGAGTCTGAAGTTAGGGAGGCTGATCCCTCCAACTCCATTCTTCTTCCTCAGGATTGCTTTGGCTATTCGAGGTCTTTTGTGTTTCCATATGAACTGTGTTATTCTTTGGTCTAGTTCTGTGGAAAATGTCAATGGTAGTTGGATAGGTATTGCATTGAATCTGCAGATGATATTTGGTAGTATGGTCATTTTCACAATATTAATTCTTCCGATCCAGGAACATGGAATATCTTTCCATCTGTTTAAGTCTTCTTTAATTTCTCTCATGAGTGTCTTGTAATTTTCTGTGTACAGTTCTTTTGTTTCTTTGGGTAGGTTTATTCCTAGATATTTGATTCTTTTGGTTGCACCGGTGAAGGAAATTGCCTCTTTGATTTCGTTTTCTGATTTTTCATTGTTTGTGTATAGGAATGCCAGTGACTTCTGTGTGTTGACTTTGTATCCTGTGACTTTGCTGAATTCGTTGATTAGTTCTAGTAGCTTTGTAATAGAGTCTTTGGGATTTTCTATGTATAATATCATGTCACCTGCAAAAAGAGAGAGCTTGACTTCTTCCTTTCCAATCTGGACACCTTTGATTTCTTTCTCTTCTCTTATTGTCATTGCTAGAACTTCCAGGACTATGTTAAATAGTAGTGGTGAAAGTGGACACCCTTGTCTTGTTCCTGATCTTAGAGGGAATGCTTTCATTTTTCACCGTTAAGGATAATGTTCGCTGTAGGCTTCTCATAGATGGCTTTTATTATGTTGAGATAGGTTCCTTCTATACCCATTTTCTGAGTAGTTTTTTTTTTTTTTTTATCATAAATGGATGTTGTACTTTGTCGAAGGCTTTTTCTGCATCTATTGAGATGATCATGTGATTTTTGTCTTTCAATTTGTTGATATGGTGTATCACATTGATTGATTTGCGGATGTTGAAGAAGCCTTGCATGCCTGGGATGAACCCGACTTGATTGTGATGTATGAGTTTTTTGACGTGTCGTTGAATTCTGTTTGCTGGGATTTTGTTGAGGATCTTGGCATCTAAGTTCATCAGTGAAATTGGCCTATAGTTTTCCTTTTTTGTGTTGTCTTTGCCTGGTTTGGGTATCAGGGTGATGGTGACCTCGTAGAATGTGTTTGGAAGTGTTCCTTCCTGTGCAATTCTTTGGAAGAGTTTTAGAAGGACAGGCATTAGCTCTTCTTTAAATGTTTGGTAGAATTCGGCTGTGAAGCCATCTGGCCCTGAGCTTTTATTTTTGGGTAAATTTTTAATCACAAATTCGATTTCTGAGCTTGTGATTGGGCTGTTCAAAGTTTCTGTTTCTTCCTGGCTCAGTCTTGGGAGATTAATCCTCTCCAAGAAACTGTCCATTTCTTCCAGGTTGTCCAGTTTGTTGCCATAGAGTTGTTCATAATAGTCTCTTAGAATCCTTTGGATTTCTGCTTTATCTTTTGTAATCTCTCCTTTTTCGTTTTTGATTTTGTTGATCTGGTTCTTCTCTCTTTTTTTCTTAATGAGTCTGGCCAGTGGCTTGTCCATTTTGTTTACCTTTCAAAGAACCAGCTTTTTGTTTTATTTATCTTTACTATTGTTTCTTTTGTTTCTTTCTCATTTATTTCTGCTCTGATCTTTATGATTTCTCTTCTTCTGCTGGCTTTGGGGTGTTTTTGTTCTTCTTTCTCCAGTTGTTTTAAGCGGAGGGTTAGGTCATCTGCTTCATATTTTCCTAGTTTCTTGAGGTGGGATTGTATTGCTATAAATTTCCCCCTTAGAACTGCTTTTGCAGTATCCCATAGGTTTTGCACTGTCGTGTGTTCATTGTCATTTTCTTCTAGGAATTGTTTAATTTCTCCTTTGATTTCATCAATGATCAGTTGGTTTTTTAGGTATGTGTTGTTTAATCTCCATGTGTTTGTGTTTTTAGGGTTTTTTTTCTGATAGTTGATCTCTAGTCTCATTGCATTGTGGTCCGAGAAGATGGTTGATATAATTTCGGTTTTCTTGAACTGACTGAGGTTAGATTTGTGGCCCAAGATGTGGTCTATCCTGGAGAATGTTCCGTGAGCACTTGAGAAGAAAGTGTTCCGTTGCGGATGTTGAAGAAGCCTTGCATGCCTGGGATGAACCCGACTTGATTGTGATGTATGAGTTTTTTGACGTGTCGTTGAATTCTGTTTGCTGGGATTTTGTTGAGGATCTTGGCATCTAAGTTCATCAGTGAAATTGGCCTATAGTTTTCCTTTTTTGTGTTGTCTTTGCCTGGTTTGGGTATCAGGGTGATGGTGACCTCGTAGAATGTGTTTGGAAGTGTTCCTTCCTGTGCAATTCTTTGGAAGAGTTTTAGAAGGACAGGCATTAGCTCTTCTTTAAATGTTTGGTAGAATTCGGCTGTGAAGCCATCTGGCCCTGAGCTTTTATTTTTGGGTAAATTTTTAATCACAAATTCGATTTCTGAGCTTGTGATTGGGCTGTTCAAAGTTTCTGTTTCTTCCTGGCTCAGTCTTGGGAGATTAATCCTCTCCAAGAAACTGTCCATTTCTTCCAGGTTGTCCAGTTTGTTGCCATAGAGTTGTTCATAATAGTCTCTTAGAATCCTTTGGATTTCTGCTTTATCTTTTGTAATCTCTCCTTTTTCGTTTTTGATTTTGTTGATCTGGTTCTTCTCTCTTTTTTTCTTAATGAGTCTGGCCAGTGGCTTGTCCATTTTGTTTACCTTTCAAAGAACCAGCTTTTTGTTTTATTTATCTTTACTATTGTTTCTTTTGTTTCTTTCTCATTTATTTCTGCTCTGATCTTTATGATTTCTCTTCTTCTGCTGGCTTTGGGGTGTTTTTGTTCTTCTTTCTCCAGTTGTTTTAAGCGGAGGGTTAGGTCATCTGCTTCATATTTTCCTAGTTTCTTGAGGTGGGATTGTATTGCTATAAATTTCCCTCTTAGAACTGCTTTTGCAGTATCCCATAGGTTTTGCACTGTCGTGTGTTCATTGTCATTTTCTTCTAGGAATTGTTTAATTTCTCCTTTGATTTCATCAATGATCAGTTGGTTTTTTAGGTATGTGTTGTTTAATCTCCATGTGTTTGTGTTTTTAGGGTTTTTTTTCTGATAGTTGATCTCTAGTCTCATTGCATTGTGGTCCGAGAAGATGGTTGATATAATTTCGGTTTTCTTGAACTGACTGAGGTTAGATTTGTGGCCCAAGATGTGGTCTATCCTGGAGAATGTTCCGTGAGCACTTGAGAAGAAAGTGTATTCTTCTGCTTTTGGATGGAACATCCTAAAGATATCGATGAGGTCCATCTTTTCCAGTGTGGCATTTATGGCTTGTGTTTCTTTATTAATTTTCTGTTTTGTTGATCTGTCCATTGGTGTGAGAGGAATGTTAAAGTCTCCTACTATTATTGTGTTATTGTTGATTTCTTCTTTTATGTATGAAAGTACCTGTCTTATGTATTGAGGTGCCCCTGTGTTGGATGCGTAGATATTCATGACTGTTATGTCTTCCTCTTGGATAGATCCCTTAATCATGATGTAGTGACCTGCCTTGTCTCTTAGAATCTTCTTTACTTTAAAGTCTATTTTGTCTGATATAAGGATTGCTACTCCAGCTTTCTTTTGATTTCCATTTGCATGGAATATCTTTTTCCAGCCTTTCACTTTCAGTCTATGAGTGTCTCTAGGTCTGAAGTGGGTCTCTTGTAAACAGCATATATATGGATCTTGCTTCTGGATCCATTCAGCCAGTCTGTGTTGTTTGGTTGGAGCATTTAGTCCATTTATGTTCAAAGTAATTATTCATACGAATGTTCCTATTGTCATCTTCTTAGAAATTAGGGGTTTGATTTGTAAGGCTTCTCCTACTCTTGTATTTATTGGCTATATCAGGCCATTTAACACTTATAGGGCTGGTTTTGTGGTACAGAATTCTTTTAGTTTTTGCTTGTCTGTGAAGCTTTTGACTTCACCATCGATTCTGAATGAGATTCTTGCTGGGTAGAGAATTCTTGGTTGGAGGTTATTCTCTTTTAGCTGTTTAAATGTATCTTGCCATTCTCTTCTGGCCAGTAGGGTTTCTGTTGAGAGATCCACAGTTAAATGTATGGGGTTTCCTTTATATGTTATTTGTTGTTTGCTCCTAGCTGCTTTTAGTAATCTGTCTTTATATTTAGTCTGTGTTAGTTTGATTAGAATGTGCCTTGGTGTGTTTCTTCTAGGGTTTCTCCTGTATAGAACTCTTTGTGCTTCTTGGACTTGGTTGACTATTTCCTTTCCCATGCTGGGGAAGTTTTCAACTATAACCTCTTCATGAATTTTTTCATAGTCTTTCCTCTCCTCTTCTTCTCCTGGAACTCCTATAATTCTAATGTTGGTGTGTTTGATATTGTCCCATAGGTCCCTGAGGCTATCCTCAGTTCTTTTAATTCTTTGGGCTTTGTTCTGTTCTTCAGCACTTATTTCCACCATTCTGTCTTCCAGCTCACTTATCCATTCTTCTACTGTTGAGACCTTCTATAGTATTTTTCAGTTCAGCAATTGAATTAGTTGTCTCCATTTGCTTATTTTTCATTTCTTGCATGTCTCTTCTCAATGCACTAATTTCCTCTAATATTCTGTTTTCAGTGTTTTGCATCCTCATTAGTATAGCTTTTCTGAATTCTCTTTCAGATAGTTTGTCTGTCTCCTCCTCTGTCATTTGAAGCGGTGTTTCTCTAGCTTGGTCCTTCATTTGTACAGTGTTTCTCTGACGTTTCATTATTAGGTTAATTTTTGTTTCTTTGTGTGTGTCTGTGTGTATGGAGTTTTAATTCTTTGATTCCTTCCTTTGGGTTTTTCCTTGTAGAAGGGTTCAGTGGTTTGTAAGGCTTCTCCTACTCTTGTATTTATTGGCTATATCAGGCCATTTAACACTTATAGGGCTGGTTTTGTGGTACAGAATTCTTTTAGTTTTTGCTTGTCTGTGAAGCTTTTGACTTCACCATCGATTCTGAATGAGATTCTTGCTGGGTAGAGAATTCTTGGTTGGAGGTTATTCTCTTTTAGCTGTTTAAATGTATCTTGCCATTCTCTTCTGGCCAGTAGGGTTTCTGTTGAGAGATCCACAGTTAAATGTATGGGGTTTCCTTTATATGTTATTTGTTGTTTGCTCCTAGCTGCTTTTAGTAATCTGTCTTTATATTTAGTCTGTGTTAGTTTGATTAGAATGTGCCTTGGTGTGTTTCTTCTAGGGTTTCTCCTGTATAGAACTCTTTGTGCTTCTTGGACTTGGTTGACTATTTCCTTTCCCATGCTGGGGAAGTTTTCAACTATAACCTCTTCATGAATTTTTTCATAGTCTTTCCTCTCCTCTTCTTCTCCTGGAACTCCTATAATTCTAATGTTGGTGTGTTTGATATTGTCCCATAGGTCCCTGAGGCTATCCTCAGTTCTTTTAATTCTTTGGGCTTTGTTCTGTTCTTCAGCACTTATTTCCACCATTCTGTCTTCCAGCTCACTTATCCATTCTTCTACTGTTGAGACCTTCTATAGTATTTTTCAGTTCAGCAATTGAATTAGTTGTCTCCATTTGCTTATTTTTCATTTCTTGCATGTCTCTTCTCAATGCACTAATTTCCTCTAATATTCTGTTTTCAGTGTTTTGCATCCTCATTAGTATAGCTTTTCTGAATTCTCTTTCAGATAGTTTGTCTGTCTCCTCCTCTGTCATTTGAAGCGGTGTTTCTCTAGCTTGGTCCTTCATTTGTACAGTGTTTCTCTGACGTTTCATTATTAGGTTAATTTTTGTTTCTTTGTGTGTGTCTGTGTGTATGGAGTTCTTATTCCCACCAGGCTTCTTGGTTGAATTCTCCCTTCCTTTGGGTTTCTGTCCTTGTAGAAGGGTTCAGTGGTTTGTGTCTTGGGTGGTGTTAGACCTTGTTTACAGGTTAATAATCTCTAGTGTTGTATGTTCTTTGATAGTGCGGGGTCTGAGAATCAGGGCTTCTGCTCCGAGGATCCTTGGTTTGATGATTGGTCAAGGGGTGTAGGCTCTATGTCTGGTTTGCTATGGTGTTCCGTGATATTAGTTCACGTACTAGCATCTGAGGAACAACAGGTGCATCCCTGATGGGTGACAGTCATAAAAGCATGCAGATGTTTTCTAACATAATCGTAAGATATACATACATACACAGCAATCCCCACAACTGACCAGTTTTACAGAGATAAGGCACAGGAAATCTTTCTGGCAATTCATGCAATCATAGATGATACTTGCCCGTTAAGCTTTGAATTAATTGAAATAGTGCCTGAATAATAGATCTAGCACAAGTTCCTGGCTTGGATAATTACAATGAGAGCAATTTTTAATTAGGACATGTGTTGGGGGTGACAAGGAGGAGAGTCTATAGGTAATGAAAAGGAAAAGATTCGTCTTGGAAGTATTTTATAGGATTAGGTAGCAAAGATTAGTGTGTGTATTGTTTAGTGTATTTGGAAGAGAATAGTGGAGACAGGAAGATAGGAAATAATTTATCTAGAGGATATTGGTAGATAGGAAAATGTTTTACATTTAGAACATAGAGGAAGAAAGCAGTGGAAAAGAGGAAAGAGAAAAGAGAATTATAGGTTTTCAAGAATTAAAATTAAAATTAAAAAAAACAATAAAATAAAAGTCAAAAAAGAAATTAAAAATTAATAAGGGCAGAAAAAATTAATAAGAGACAAAAAACAAAGAAAAAACACATAAAACAAAACAAACAAATGAAAACAACAGCTACAACAACAACAACAACAAAAACCAAACAAAAAAAAACAATAAACAAACTAATAAACCCCAAACCAGACCAATCAATTGAATAAGCAAAATAGTCCACCACAAATAAACAAGCAGAAGAAAAGAAAACAAAAAAGTAAAAAAAGTTACTGTCCCTGGTTTTTATCTTCTCATCTGCCTGTTGGAAACCAGTCTGCTCTTGATGGTGGTGTCTTGATGGCGTGGTCTTTCCCTTATAGCGCCGGTTGCTATGGTTTCTGTTTTTGTGTTCAGCAAAATGTGGGCTTTGCTGCCATACTGGATGCCGGCCGGGGTGGTCGGCTGATCCCAGTCAGTCGGGCGGGGGCCCCGGCGCTTGCAGTCCCATGTTGGAGGGGGGCGCCCCAGATCTACCCCGCGCCCGCCTGTAGTCTCCAATCCCTGCTCTTTCCCCGGCTTCCTCCGCTGCTGCTGCAGCTCTAGGGGTGCTCGGGCTCCTCCGCCACTGGCACACGCGCACTGCCGGTTACGTGTCTAAGTTCCAAAGGCGGACGCGAGCTTTCCCGTCCAATCGTGCCCGGTCCCTGGTCAGCAACCCGTGGGCGACTTCCCTCTCCATTCAGCAAGCCCCGGCTCCGCGGCGGGTTCCTGCGAAATAGTTTTTAAGCTTTGAATTAATTGAAATAGTGCCTGAATAATAGAGTTTATAATTACAATGAGAGCAATTTTTAATTAGGACATGTGTTGGGGGTGACAAGGAGGAGAGTCTATAGGTAATGAAAAGGAAAAGATTCGTCTTGGAAGTATTTTATAGGATTAGGTAGCAAAGATTAGTGTGTGTATTGTTTAGTGTATTTGGAAGAGAATAGTGGAGACAGGAAGATAGGAAATAATTTATCTAGAGGATATTGGTAGATAGGAAAATATTTTACATTTAGAACATAGAGAAAGAAAGCAGTGGGAAAGAGGAAAGAGAAAAGAGAATTAGAGGTTTTCAAGAATTAAAATTAAAATTAAAAAAATACAATAAAATAAAAGTCAAAAAAAGAAATTAAAAATTTAAAAGGGCAGAAAAAATTAATAAGAGACCAAAAAACAAAGAAAAAACACATAAAACAAAACAAACAAATGAAAACAACAACTACAACAACAAAAAACAACAACAAAAAAAACAATAAACAAACAAATAAACCCCAAACCAGACCAATCAATTGAATAAGCAAAATAGTCCACCATAAATAAACAAGCAGAAGAAAAGAAAAAAAAAGAAGAAAAAAAGTTAAATACTGTCCCTGGTTTTTATCTTCTCATCTGCCTGTTGGAAACCAATCTGCTCTTGATGGTGGTGTCTTAATGGCGTAGTCTTTCCCTTATAGCGCCGGTTGCTATGGTTTCTGTTTTTGTGTTCAGCAAAATGTGGGCTTTGCTGCCATACTGGATGCCGGCCGGGGTGGTCGGCTGATCCCAGTCAGTCGGGCGGGGGCCCCGGCGCTTGCAGTCCCATGTTGGAGGGGGGCGCCCCAGATCTACCCCGCGCCCGCCTGTAGTCTCCAATCCCTGCTCTTTCCCCGGCTTCCTCCGCTGCTGCTGCAGCTCTAGGGGTGCTCGGGCTCCTCCGCCACTGGCACACGCGCACTGCCGGTTACGTGTCTAAGTTCCAAAGGCGGACGCGAGCTTTCCCGTCCAATTCGTGCCCGGTCCCTGGTCAGCAACCCGTGGGCGACTTCCCCTCTCCATTCAGCAAGCCCTCCAGCTGGAGTGGCTGAACCTACCCGCCCTGCGGCTCCTTGCGGCGGCGGGTTCCTGCAGCTCCTGTAAGTTAGTTTTCTATATCTGTGAGACTATTTCTGTTTTGTAAATGAGTTCATTTGTACCATAGTTTTAGATTCCACATATAAGCAATCTGGTGTGATATTTGTCTTCCTCTGATTTATTTCACTCAGCATGATAATCTCTAGGTCCATCCATGTTACAACAGAGGACATGAAGAAGAGCTCCCATTCTCATGTGGGGAAGTATGCAGTAAATAATAAAGAAGGAAAATACATACTATGTGTGATGGTAGTAAGTGCTGCAGAGAGAAAGAAAGAGGGGCATGGGAATGGAGGGGGAGGAGGAATGCAAGTCTGAATGGAGTGGGCAGGGAAGAAGGCGGTGTTGAAGTGACAGCTGGAAGGAGGGGGGCCAGCTCTGTGGAGCCGTCTGCAGGTGTTCCAAGCAGAAAAATGGAGAAACAAACAATCAAAAACCAAAATACTAAAACAAAGGAGCTTAAGAAGTCAGAAAATAAACAGCAGTCACACCCAAACAAACCAGAAGAAATTAATAAAAATAAAGTAGAGAACATCAACTTTTAGACAGCTAAAAGGTGGGTTTTTTTTGTTTTTTTGTTTTTTGTTTTGTTTTTTAAAGAAGCTGATCTAGAAAACAGTAAACAAGGAGTAATTAGAAGTTGCTTTTATTTATTTATTTTGGTCATTTCTGTTGGTCTTTCATTTCCATCTTTGTTCTTTGCCCTGTGTGGGCCTCCCTTCGCAGTGCCCTCTCTTACTGCAGAGCACCGGCTCTGGGCGCATGCGCTTCAGGGCTCTGGCTCGGACGTTGGACACATGGGTCCATCTGCTCCGCGGCACGTGGGATCTTCCCAGGCCAGGGATAGAACCGGCACCCCTTGCACTGCAAGGTGGACTCTTTACCCACTGGACCACCAGGGAAGCCCCGACAAGAAGTAATTAAATCACAGAATAGAAAAGAAAAATAACTGCGAACACAGCAATTTCAAGCAATAATAAAAGGAGTAAGTATATGATAATCTAGAGAAAAGAGATTCATTCTGAAAAAAAAAAAAAGTCAAAATAGAAGGAAAAGTAACGTGAAGAGACTAATAATCATTAAAGAAATTGATGTTATTATCAAGGACATCCTTAATCTTACCCTCAACAGAGACCTCCTCTAAATGGTTCTACTGTTGAATTTTTTAAAGTGGTTTTACAAATCATTATTTAAAAAAAAAAATATTTAGGGCTTCCTTGGTGGTCCAGTGGGTGAGGACACCGCCTTGCAGTGCAAGGGGTGCTGGTTCGATCCCTGGCCTGGGAAGATCCCACATGCCGCGGAGCGGCTGGACCGATGTGTCCAATTACCGAGCCAGAGCTCTGGGGCGCGTGCCCCCAGAGCCGGCGCTCTGCGACGACAGAGGCCACCGCAATGGGAGGCCCACACGGGCCAAAGAACAAAGATGGATGAAAACAGACAAATGAAAGACCAATAGAAGTGGCCCGTCTACCCCCTCCCTCCCCAACCCACCCCTCCAAAATAAATAAATAAATAAATGTTAATATATATATGTATATATTTATTTAATTCATGTATTTGGCTATTCTAGGTCTCAGTTGCAGCATATGGGATCTAGTTTCCTGACCAGTCATTGAACGCAGGCCCCCTGCATTGCAAACTCAGAATCTTAGCCATTGGACCACCAGGAAGTCCCTACTGTGTAGTTTTGATGATTTTCAAGGAATAGAAAAGAACCATTTATACAAATCACCCCAGAAAATAGAAAAAGAAGGATAACTTCTTTTCTTGAGGCTAATGTAACTGAGTTCAAACCTAGGCAGTATCAGAACAAGGAAAGGAAATCTGGATCCTTTGAACTTCTGAGCATGGGTGCAAAAAACTTAAAGTATTACCCATCTGAATCCAACAATGTATTATAAATAAGATATGTCATGATCAAGCAGTGTTTATCTTAGGAATGCAAAAGGAGACAACATTTAAATTCTACCAGAGGGTGACTGCCTGGCATATAGTAAATGCTCAGTAAATATTATTGGTTGTTTAGTGATTACTAATGATGGAGGCACAAGCTAGTACCATGAGTTCAGAAAATAATTTGACATTATCTTGTAAAGTTAAACATATTTCCACTCCCATGACTATACACATACCCTAAAGATGCTTCATTATGTGCAGTTGTAGATATATGGAAGAATATTGTTACCAGCTTTCTTTGAAGTAGCAAAAAAGGAAATTTTTTAAAAATAAAACAACCTGAATGTCCATCCATTAAATGTCCACTAAAAAGAAAGCAACCTAATTATCTATTAGAAATTAGATAAACAACTTGTGTTATCACAGTGGATTGCTATTCAGTGGTAGGACTGAGGTGAGAAAATGGAGGTTGAAGATGAAAGAGGAAAAGTAATTAAAAACAGGAGAAGGGATTTTTGCCATTAAATGAGCCTAGCATGCTGAAATCTGCAACTCAGTAGGAAGGAAATGAAAAGGCAAGGATTTGTTGTAAGGATGGGGTGTTGTTTCATGGACCAGGGATATGGCTGGCCGGAAGTTAAGGTCTATGAAACTTCCAGGTCTCTTTCTCATTCTCTCATCTCTGTGTCTCCACGTGGATTTGGTACACTCTTTTCCCCGAGGATTTATTTCCTTCTCATCCTCTGCAGGTTCTCAGAGAAAGTGGGTACTTCATGCCTGCGAAGTGTAAGTTGTAGCTTCAACCACCTAAGGTGTATGAGCTACTTCTTCCTGGATCCAAGTTACAGATTGCCAGGAAAGAGATTTCCTTACAGGGTGTCAAGCACTAGGTCTAAGAACTGGATTCTATGATGCAAATAGGACTGCCAGCAGTCCACGCCTGAGACCTGTGGATCGAGATAGCATTTCCCCAAAGCACAGGATTCCTGCGAGCCAAGCAGATACCTGCTTGCAAACACCCAGTGTAAGAATCAAACTGACATTCACGTACAGGTCAGAGGACCAAGGAGCTTGACTCTGATGCCCAGAATCTGGGTTTGCAAGCACAGTCCTTTTGCCTACACCCTTGACTGATTCTTCATTTGAAGTGATCCAGAGTCATATTCCAGGGAGATTGGTAGGGTAGTTTCTAATATTGTCAGAAACAAGGGGGCATTAAATGAGCATCCCAAACGAAGAGTGGCAGGACCCCTGATGTGGCCTCTGCCCTGATTTCACATGGTGCCAAAATGGGGAGAAGAAAGCCAGAGTAGGTGGAGTCAGATTGTCAATGTATGCCTGACATTTGAATTTAATTTTGATGATGTGGGGAGCCCCTGAAGGTTGCAGAGCCCAGGGATGTGATGTGTCTTCTACTGTTAAGGAAAATAAATTCAGAGGACTTAGCATCATCTCATATGTTAAACAGTGAAAAACAATCATGATTCCTCATGGAAATTATTTCTTGAATTTATTCTGGTCTTCATTTCTATTTACTGACAAATATCTCTTGGATACATCTGGGAAGTTGTTAAGCGATTGCTGCCCCGGGCAGTAGACAATGCAGTTTATTCGCAGACTCCTCCTCCTCACCACCTGGGGAACAGAAGGCAAAACACTGCACCTTCACCCACTATGTGGTTGGAGGACATTATAAATAGAGCCCGTGGAGAAGGCTCATTGCCTTGTGCCTCCGAAGGGAAGTCAGCACCTTGCAAATGCAAGGCAGTCCTGTGAGTCTGACAGGCTCAAGTACATGTCCGTTGAGTCAGTGATGGCATCCAACCATCTCATCCTCTGTCGTCCCCTTTTCCTCCTATCTTCAGTCTTTCCCAGTATCAGAATCTTTTCCAGTGAGTCGTCTCTTTGCATCAGGTGACCAAAGTATTAGAGCTTCAGCTTCATCATCAGTCCTTCCAATGAATATTCAGGGCTGATTTCCTTTAGCATTGACTTGTTTGTTCTTCTTGCAGTCCAAGGTACTCTCAGCAGTCTCCAACACCACAGTTCAAAGACATCAATTCTTCGGCATTCAGCCTTCTTTATGGTCCAACTCTCACATCTATATGTGACCCCTGGAAAAACCATAGCTCCTTTTATAGTATAACATGCATAATACAAAAGCAATTGTCCAACTACAATTTCACAGTATGCCAGGCGTAAATCCAAGGCAGAAGATTGTTGGTTTATGTATTTTCTTAATTCACTTCAGACTTTAATTACAACACGGCAATAAAAGAAAGATACGAGGACCTTAATCTTGTTGCTGGCATCTTTCTTATTCACTTCAGGTTGACAATTCCCATTGAAATTCAAGCATTTCACCACTTCAGTTGCTTATTCTTCAGTCTACTGAGAGTGGTCAAAACAAGCTATCTGCAGGCTTGTGAATATCTAGCTCATTCTGCCCAACTGACTTCTCCTGAGACACTAAACAAAATCAACCTTTGGGAGATTTCAGTGCTCAGAGACCAACTTCTGATTTACTCAGACACGAACCGCTTCTGAGAGCAGCTGCTGTCCGTGGGAAAACATGAAGCCACATTTCAGAGGGGAGCTTGTCGCATGTCACACAAATAAACCTTTCAGTTGCCAGATGGTAAAGAACCCACCTGCAAGGTGGGAGACCGGGGTTCGGTCCCTGGGTGGGGAAGATCCCCTGGAGAAGGGATAGGCTACTCATGCCAGTATTCTTGCCTGGAGAACTCCATGGCTCCTCCATGGGTCACAAAGAGTCAGACACGACTGAGCGACTTGATGGTCACTTTTTTCACGTAAAGCCAGACAAGATGGTACAGGGGCCTCCAGAGCCTCGCTGGGTGATCCAAAGGGAACTTCTACTGACAAAATGTGACTATCTGGGGACTTCCTGACAGTCCAGGGGTTAAGATCCCATCCTTCCACTACAGGGAGTGAGGGTTCAATCCCTGGTCAGGGAACTAGGATCCCATGTTCTGTGCAACAAAGCAAAATAGGAAATAATAAACATTCGTAACCACCTGCTCACCTTACCCTCTAAACCCGGTCCCTGCAACCATTCCGTCCTGTTGATTTTCCTTCCAGCATCCAACTTGACTCACTAAGATGGAAAGAGGGAACCTCATTTGAAAAAGCACAGAGGTGTGGAAAAACCTTTCCACTGTGGCCATAAAAGCAATTAATCACCAGTGGGTGTTGTGACTTGAAAACACTGCAGTCATCATTCATTGAGGAGTTTGTGTTCTCGCTGGAGATGCTCTGAGATGCTCTCTGTCTGTGTCCTAACCCCTGGAATCTGTGAATGTTGCCTTATTCACTGGTGTCATTTAAGTATCTTGAGCTGAGATCCTGCTGCGTCATGCAGGACGGCCCTAAATTCAGTGATAGGTGTGATTTAAAGGGACAGAGAGAAGGCCATGTGAAGATGGAGACAGAGACTGGAGTGCTGTGACCACAAGCCAGGGAAGCCAGCAGCCACGAGAAGGTGGAAGAGGCAAGGAAGGGAGTCTCTCCTTGTACCTGCAGGGGAGCTGAGAGAGAGGACGTGGGACTCCACCCGTGTCTTCATTCTGGCGTCTTGATTTCGCTCACCTGGCCCCCAGACCGTGGGAGAATACGCTTCTGTTGTTATGAGCCATCCAGTCTGTGGTCGTTTGTGGGTGCCGCCCTGTGGAGCGTGTTCACCCTTCCGCACCCTGGTCCTCGTGGAGGTCTGCTCCTCATCTTTCAGACTCGGCTCAGGTGTCCCGCTCTCTGTAAAGTCTCCGTGATGCGCCCGGGTGGAGGGGGCTCTCCCGGCTCCCAGGTCGCCCCGGCTCCCCAGTGACTCGCCCACTTCCCCTGCTGTTTCCCTCATTGCTCTTGTTTTGTCTTCTGATGACACCTACCCACCCTTGGTCATCTCTTCCGCAGTGGCCTAAACCCTTCCAGGACCCTCTGTCGGGACTCCTAAACCCCTTTCCAGAGGTGTGATGAAAACCTTGGGCTCGGCTTTCTGTTTGAGGTATCCCCTCCTCTTCGTTTGCTCATGTAGGTTCAGAGGAAAGCAGGTTTAGAAGTGTCCTTCAAACAGTACCCAGAGAAAGTCTGCAGTTAGGCTTTCTTTCTTTTTCTTTTTAAAACATGCTTATTTTATTAGGAAATAATAAACATTCGTAACCACCTGCTCACCTTACCCTCTAAACCCGGTCCCTGCAACCATTCCGTCCTGTTGATTTTCCTTCCAGCATCCAACTTGACTCACTAAGATGGAAAGAGGGAACCTCATTTGAAAAAGCACAGAGGTGTGGAAAAACCTTTCCACTGTGGCCATAAAAGCAATTAATCACCAGTGGGTGTTGTGACTTGAAAACACTGCAGTCATCATTCATTGAGGAGTTTGTGTTCTCGCTGGAGATGCTCTGAGATGCTCTCTGTCTGTGTCCTAACCCCTGGAATCTGTGAATGTTGCCTTATTCACTGGTGTCATTTAAGTATCTTGAGCTGAGATCCTGCTGCGTCATGCAGGACGGCCCTAAATTCAGTGATAGGTGTGATTTAAAGGGACAAGAGAGAAGGCCATGTGAAGATGGAGACAGAGACTGGAGTGCTGTGACCACAAGCCAGGGAAGCCAGCAGCCACGAGAAGGTGGAAGAGGCAAGGAAGGGAGTCTCTCCTTGTACCTGCAGGGGAGCTGAGAGAGAGGACGTGGGACTCCACCCGTGTCTTCATTCTGGCGTCTTGATTTCGCTCACCTGGCCCCCAGACCGTGGGAGAATACGCTTCTGTTGTTATGAGCCATCCAGTCTGTGGTCGTTTGTGGGTGCCGCCCTGTGGAGCGTGTTCACCCTTCCGCACCCTGGTCCTCGTGGAGGTCTGCTCCTCATCTTTCAGACTCGGCTCAGGTGTCCCGCTCTCTGTAAAGTCTCCGTGATGCGCCCGGGTGGAGGGGGCTCTCCCGGCTCCCAGGTCGCCCCGGCTCCCCAGTGACTCGCCCACTTCCCCTGCTGTTTCCCTCATTGCTCTTGTTTTGTCTTCTGATGACACCTACCCACCCTTGGTCATCTCTTCCGCAGTGGCCTAAACCCTTCCAGGACCCTCTGTCGGGACTCCTAAACCCCTTTCCAGAGGTGTGATGAAAACCTTGGGCTCGGCTTTCTGTTTGAGGTATCCCCTCCTCTTCGTTTGCTCATGTAGGTTCAGAGGAAAGCAGGTTTAGAAGTGTCCTTCAAACAGTACCCAGAGAAAGTCTGCAGTTAGGCTTTCTTTCTTTTTCTTTTTAAAACATGCTTATTTTATTTATTTGGCTGTGCCAGGTCTTCACTGTGGCACACAGTGTCTAGCATCTTCATTGCCGCAGGAGGGAGCTTTAGCTGCGGCGTGTGGAATCTAGTTCCCTGACCAGGGACTGAACCCAGGCCCCAGGCGTCAGGCGTCTTAGCCACTGAACCAGCAGGGAGTCTCAGATACGCTTTCTTACCCACTGGCAGCAGCCTTCCCTCACCTTCTTCCACTCTTGCCATCAGAAATCAGTCCCTCTGGCTTCTCTTCTGTGTGGAAACAACACATGAAAACTGTTGAGCTGCCTTCCTGGGACAAAGGCCAGGACTCATCATCAACTCACAAAGTATTTAATAAGAGGTTAAATATTAATACATATGTTGAGGCACAACTGACACAAAAAAGAATGGAATTCATGAACTCTAGGAAATGTTATATTCGCTTCCAAAATCCTTTCTACTTGCCCTATGTCTGGGATTTACCTCCCAGCCTTCCTTATGCCAGGCTTCTTGTCTCTGTTTTCTGGGGCCGCTTCTTAAGAGTTCCCATTCCACCTCAAATTCTCCCCTATGGAATGCAGAAGACCCCATTCTGGCTCAGGGCTTACCTTGAAATGCAAGCTCAGGAAAGCCATCCTCCAGAGGGCCATCCTCCAGAGGGCCTTCCCAGGTGGTGCTAGTGGCAAAGAACCTGCCTGCCAGGGCTGGAGATGCAAGAGACACGGGTTCGATCCCTGGGTCGGGAAGGTTCCCATAGAGTAAGAAGTGAAGTGGCAACCCACTCCAGTGTTCTAGCCTGGAGAATCCCACGGACAGAGGAGCCTGGCAGGTGCAACTGAGAGACTGAACACACGTCCTTCTGAAGGAGTTTCTCACTAGACCATCCCAGGGAAGAATTATCCCCATACCCCAACCAGCTTCTCATGCATCTCATTCTAGTAGGCACAGGGTTTTCCTTGAGAGGTCTAGTGAAAGAAATTCTCCATCTTCTGAAACACACAAGATGGAGTATGGTTTGGGAGAACTCCTTGCTCTGGGGGATAAGGGGTCTGGCGTCTGCTCACTCTCAGAGTGTCTCACAGAGTGTCTGCTGAGTGTGGTTTCTCCAGGCCTATTCCTGGACCCTTTGTGGGCATCAAACTCTCCCAGGTCTTCACTGTGGCACACAGTGTCTAGCATCTTCATTGGAAGGGCTTTAGCTGCGGCGTGTGGAATCTAGTTCCTGACCAGGGACTGAACCCAGGCCCCAGGCGTCAGGCGTCTTAGCCACTGAACCAGCAGGGAGTCTCAGATACGCTTTCTTACCCACTGGCAGCAGCCTTCCCTCACCTTCTTCCACTCTTGCCATCAGAAATCAGTCCCTCTGGCTTCTCTTCTGTGTGGAAACAACACATGAAAACTGTTGAGCTGCCTTCCTGGGACAAAGGCCAGGACTCATCATCAACTCACAAAGTATTTAATAAGAGGTTAAATATTAATACATATGTTGAGGCACAACTGACACAAAAAAGAATGGAATTCATGAACTCTAGGAAATGTTATATTCGCTTCCAAAATCCTTTCTACTTGCCCTATGTCTGGGATTTACCTCCCAGCCTTCCTTATGCCAGGCTTCTTGTCTCTGTTTTCTGGGGCCGCTTCTTAAGAGTTCCCATTCCACCTCAAATTCTCCCCTATGGAATGCAGAAGACCCCATTCTGGCTCAGGGCTTACCTTGAAATGCAAGCTCAGGAAAGCCATCCTCCAGAGGGCCATCCTCCAGAGGGCCTTCCCAGGTGGTGCTAGTGGCAAAGAACCTGCCTGCCAGGGCTGGAGATGCAAGAGACACGGGTTCGATCCCTGGGTCGGGAAGGTTCCCATAGAGTAAGAAGTGAAGTGGCAACCCACTCCAGTGTTCTAGCCTGGAGAATCCCACGGACAGAGGAGCCTGGCAGGTGCAACTGAGAGACTGAACACACGTCCTTCTGAAGGAGTTTCTCACTAGACCATCCCAGGGAAGAATTATCCCCATACCCCAACCAGCTTCTCATGCATCTCATTCTAGTAGGCACAGGGTTTTCCTTGAGAGGTCTAGTGAAAGAAATTCTCTCCATCTTCTGAAACACACAAGATGGAGTATGGTTTGGGAGAACTCCTTGCTCTGGGGGATAAGGGGTCTGGCGTCTGCTCACTCTCAGAGTGTCTCACAGAGTGTCTGCTGAGTGTGGTTTCTCCAGGCCTATTCCCTGGACCCTTTGTGGGCATCAAACTCTCCCATTCCCTCCAACTTGGACCCCAACTGCTGTCAGAGTCATCTCGTAAAAATGTATATTTATTTTTACTTATTCATTTGACTGTGCTGGGTCTTAGTTGCAGCACACGGGGTCTTTGATCTTTGTTGCAGCATGTGAACTCTTAGTTGTGACATGTGGGATGTAGTTCCCCGACCAGGAATTGAACCCACATCTGCTGCCTTGGGAGCTTGGAATCCTAGCCACTGGACCATCAAGGAAGTCGCCAGAATCATCCTTTCGGGCCACTGCTTTGTGTGGCCAACCTTAACACCGCTCTTTTGTCCTTAGGAGAAAGACACAAAACCTGCACACCATCTGGGGGCCCTCGCACATGCCACGCCCTTCTTTCCCTCCTGCCTCATCTGGGCAAGCCCCACCCGACCCCACCCCTCTTCCAGTCCCTTGAACACGTTAGGCTTTTGTGCCTGTCATCCTGTTGTATCCCTTTTCCCCTTGTTCATTCCTGTTTTTCTTCCAGACCCTTTCCTCGGCTTTCTTTCATGCTTCCCTAGTGGCTCAGCTGGTAAAGAATCTGCCTGCAATGCAGGAGACCCTGGTTCAACCCCTGGGTCGGGAAGATCCCCTGGAGAAGGGCATGGCAACTCCCTCCAGTACTCTTGCCTGGAGAATTCCTTGGACAAAGGAGCCTGGCGGGCTACAGTCCGTGGGATGGCAAAGAGTCGGGCACGACTGAGCCACTAACACTCGCATGTCCACGACTAACACTCGCATGTCGACAGCCTCTCTTTGAAGCACGGTTGGAAGTTTATATTTATGACATGTGCCACAGAGGTAATTTTGTCACAGCAGTAACTTGATATTTGTGACACTCAAGTGCCTGAACCACATCAGATGCTGGCTTAATTAGTTTCTCCTTCTGATGTATAATTGAGGCCTATGTTCCAGGCTGGTGCCCCCTGAGAGAATGCCTGTTACTCTGCCAGCCGTTTCCCACTGCACACTAATAAGCTGAAGTTTGAATATATACAGCAGTTGGTTAATTTTGGTTAGAATGAGTCAGGTCCCCAAAGCCCGGTTGCACAGGACGCCAAAAGGCTGTGTTAGTTTTCTGGGGCCACTGTGGCAAACTACAACACACGTAGATGACTTAGAAGAACAGAAATTTATTCTCTCCTAGTTGCAAGATCGCAAGTCCAAAATCAGGATGTCTCCAGGGCATGCCCTCACTGTGGACCTTAAGGGAGGGCCCTTCCTTGTTTCTTCCCAACTTCTGATGACCTGCGGCAGTCCTTGGTGCCCTGGCTGGAAGACACATCTCTACAGTCTCTGCCTCCATCATCGCATGGCATTTGCTCAGTGTCTTTTTTGTCCAAATTTCCCTCTTCCTATAAGGACACCAGTCACTGGATTAGGGCCCACCAGCATCCAGAAAGATCTCACTTTAATTTGATTCATTATCTCTGCAAAGACCTTACTTCCAAATAAGCTCACCTTCAGAGGTTAGGGGTGAATATGAATTTGGAGGGACACTGTGCAACCTAGTACAAGTGCCCATAAGGCATTATTAATTATGCCTCATTTTAGGCTTTTAACTTGCTTACAACCAAAGGGTGCAAGTTTCTTTGCCAGGAATAAATCTCAGAAAAACCAAAGTGCCATAACGTTCTTTAAATGATATGCCTGCAATGCAGGAGACCCTGGTTCAACCCCTGGGTCGGAAGATCCCCTGGAGAAGGGCATGGCAACTCCCTCCAGTACTCTTGCCTGGAGAATTCCTTGGACAAAGGAGCCTGGCGGGCTACAGTCCGTGGGATGGCAAAGAGTCGGGCACGACTGAGCCACTAACACTCGCATGTCCACGACTAACACTCGCATGTCGACAGCCTCTCTTTGAAGCACGGTTGGAAGTTTATATTTATGACATGTGCCACAGAGGTAATTTTGTCACAGCAGTAACTTGATATTTGTGACACTCAAGTGCCTGAACCACATCAGATGCTGGCTTAATTAGTTTCTCCTTCTGATGTATAATTGAGGCCTATGTTCCAGGCTGGTGCCCCCTGAGAGAATGCCTGTTACTCTGCCAGCCGTTTCCCACTGCACACTAATAAGCTGAAGTTTGAATATATACAGCAGTTGGTTAATTTTGGTTAGAATGAGTCAGGTCCCCAAAGCCCGGTTGCACAGGACGCCAAAAGGCTGTGTTAGTTTTCTGGGGCCACTGTGGCAAACTACAACACACGTAGATGACTTAGAAGAACAGAAATTTATTCTCTCCTAGTTGCAAGATCGCAAGTCCAAAATCAGGATGTCTCCAGGGCATGCCCTCACTGTGGACCTTAAGGGAGGGCCCTTCCTTGTTTCTTCCCAACTTCTGATGACCTGCGGCAGTCCTTGGTGCCCTGGCTGGAAGACACATCTCTACAGTCTCTGCCTCCATCATCGCATGGCATTTGCTCAGTGTCTTTTTTGTCCAAATTTCCCTCTTCCTATAAGGACACCAGTCACTGGATTAGGGCCCACCAGCATCCAGAAAGATCTCACTTTAATTTGATTCATTATCTCTGCAAAGACCTTACTTCCAAATAAGCTCACCTTCAGAGGTTAGGGGTGAATATGAATTTGGAGGGACACTGTGCAACCTAGTACAAGTGCCCATAAGGCATTATTAATTATGCCTCATTTTTAGGCTTTTTAACTTGCTTACAACCAAAGGAGTAATAAGCAAACGGTTTCTTTGCCAGGGAATAAATCTCAGAACAAACTGACATCTCCTTTAAAAGTAATAGCCATAACGTTCTTTAAATGATATCCTTCTTTTGGTTTAGCTCTTCAATAAAAAAAAAAAAAAATCCTATTTATTTATTTATTCAGCTATGCCGGGCCTTAGTTGCATCGCATGGGATCTTTGATCTTCCTTGCAGCATGTGTGCTCTTTAGTTCCCTGACCTGATGTTGAACCCAGCCCCATGCATTAGGAGCCCAGTGAAGGTGAACCACCAGTGAAGTCCTGAAAAGTAACAACTATAGCATTTGGCTGACACGAAAGAAAATCTGAGAAACACTGTCCAGCGTGTGTTCTCCTCTGTGGTAGCTGTCAGTCCACTCCCACTACACTCAGATCTATAAAGACCCTGTTACTCCACTGTGTTTCATGAATTTATCTGGTCTACCTAATGAATTCTCACTTACTGCCACTATCATGAAAAAGAAACGTTGGAAGAAAAAGATTGAAAAATGCATCAGAGGAGAAAACAGGGCTTCCCTCGTGGTTCAGTGGGTAAAGAATCCACCTTGCAGTGCAAGGGGCACCAGTTCGATCCCTGGCCGGGGAGGATCCCACGTGCCTCAGAGTGGCTGGACCGGTGTGTCCAATTAGGAGCCAGCGCTCTGGAGCGCATGCACCCAGAGCTGGAGCTCCGCAACGAGCGAGGCCACTGGGGTGGGAGGCCCACACAGGCCAAAGAACAAAGATGGATGGAAATAAATAAATGAAAGACCAATAAAAGAGGCCAAAATTTGAAAAAAAAAAAAAAAAAAGGAAAAAAGAGGAGAAAACATCTTCAGACTACAGATATTTTTTCTTCTGTGTGAGTTTTCATTAGCCAATTCTCTATAGCTTAAGTCTACCCCTTGTGTGCTTTATATGTATACAGCAAGTTTATTTATATTTCATACTTTATATATTTAACCAGCGATGAGCTTTTCTTCTTCTTCTTCACCCTGCTTTTTTTTTTTTTTTACAAAACCCTGAAGCTAGGTACTTTGTTTGTATTGCAAAGAACCAAAGCATAGAGAGGTAATCTACCTAAACAGCTCAGTTCTGAGTCACCTCTCCTGGTCCATAGAGGTGCAGGCTCTCCCTACTGCAATAACAATGACTTCTGGGCCTTTGGAATCTCAGCCAAATATTTATTCTTGACACACTCCCAAGGTCAACATTAAAGACTGGTATTTTCTTGTAGGGAACATGGGCAGGGGTCAGGGGGAGGAAGAGGCGCTAGGATGAATTCAGAGATTAGCACGGACATAAATACACTACCGTGTGTAAAACAGATAGCTAGTGAGAACTTGCCGTCCAGCATGGGGAGCTCAGCTCCGTGCTCTGTGGTGACCTAGAGGGTGGGAAGGAAGAAGTGGGGAAGGGAGGGGGACCCTAAAGGGAGGCGGGTGTATTCATATAGATGACTCACTTCGCTGTACACCAGAAACTAACACAACATTGTAAGGCAACTATGCCCCAGTACATTAGAAAAAAAAAAAGGTCAGTACTTTCTTTCTTGCCATACTATTTCTTACCATTCAACCTGATGAACTCTAAGGAAGAAAAAAGAGAGGACGTAGCAGCCAGTTACAAACATCCGATTTGCAATGGAAGCTTGGTATGGACAGATAAACTCTAGAAGATATTTCTGAAAACATCCAGATAATTATGGGACATGATCCATTGTGGGAAGTTCAGTTCAGTTCAGTCGCTCAGTCGTGTCCCACCCTTTGTGACCCCATGGAAACTGCATGTGAATTGGGTGTTAGATGATATTAAGGGATTATTATTAATGTTAAGGTACTGCTGTTATTTCAGCCACATAGGAAAGAGGCCAAAATTTGAAAAAAAAAAAAAAAAAAGGAAAAAAGAGGAGAAAACATCTTCAGACTACAGATATTTTTTCTTCTGTGTGAGTTTTCATTAGCCAATTCTCTATAGCTTAAGTCTACCCCTTGTGTGCTTTATATGTATACAGCAAGTTTATTTATATTTCATACTTTATATATTTAACCAGCGATGAGCTTTTCTTCTTCTTCTTCACCCTGCTTTTTTTTTTTTTTTACAAAACCCTGAAGCTAGGTACTTTGTTTGTATTGCAAAGAACCAAAGCATAGAGAGGTAATCTACCTAAACAGCTCAGTTCTGAGTCACCTCTCCTGGTCCATAGAGGTGCAGGCTCTCCCTACTGCAATAACAATGACTTCTGGGCCTTTGGAATCTCAGCCAAATATTTATTCTTGACACACTCCCAAGGTCAACATTAAAGACTGGTATTTTCTTGTAGGGAACATGGGCAGGGGTCAGGGGGAGGAAGAGGCGCTAGGATGAATTCAGAGATTAGCACGGACATAAATACACTACCGTGTGTAAAACAGATAGCTAGTGAGAACTTGCCGTCCAGCATGGGGAGCTCAGCTCCGTGCTCTGTGGTGACCTAGAGGGTGGGAAGGAAGAAGTGGGGAAGGGAGGGGGACCCTAAAGGGAGGCGGGTGTATTCATATAGATGACTCACTTCGCTGTACACCAGAAACTAACACAACATTGTAAGGCAACTATGCCCCAGTACATTAGAAAAAAAAAAAGGTCAGTACTTTCTTTCTTGCCATACTATTTCTTACCATTCAACCTGATGAACTCTAAGGAAGAAAAAAGAGAGGACGTAGCAGCCAGTTACAAACATCCGATTTGCAATGGAAGCTTGGTATGGACAGATAAACTCTAGAAGATATTTCTGAAAACATCCAGATAATTATGGGACATGATCCATTGTGGGAAGTTCAGTTCAGTTCAGTCGCTCAGTCGTGTCCCACCCTTTGTGACCCCATGGAAACTGCATGTGAATTGGGTGTTAGATGATATTAAGGGATTATTATTAATGTTAAGGTACTGCTGTTATTTCAGCCACATAGGAAAGCAGGAAATGTTTTTAAACTTTTAGCAATGCATACTCAAATAAACAAATAAATTATTTTAACTGACATTTTGAAGGTCTAAGAGGTTCTAAAAATCAAATTGTTAGCAACAGCTAATTGTGCTGAAGGGGCTGAAGAAGAAATTTTTACTTCTACTTGAAAGACTTCTCTGTTTGAAGTCTTTGCAACATACAGGTTTTATATGTATATATATATATATATATATAGACACACACATATATATATATATGTATATATATATATATATATATATATATACATATATATATATATATATATATTTAAAACCTTTCTGTCAAAAAACACCCAGATAAATCCAAAATTGAGAGACACTTTAAAAACAACTGTCTTGTATACTTCAAAAATGTTAAGGTTAAGACAAAGCCAGGCTGAAAACCTGTTCCAGTTAAGGGGGACTAAATTGGCTTGAGAACAAAATGCAATTTGTGAGTCTGAATTACATCCTGGACCAGAAGAAAAGATATTATTTTAATTTTTTCCTATTAAGGACATTGCTGGAGCAACAGGCCAAGTACACAGTCTGTAGATTAGAGGGTATTATGATATCAGTATTAATTTCCTGATTGTGATTATTGTATTGTCGTTATGTAAGTGAATGTCCTTGTTCTTAGAAAATATACACAGAGGGCTATCATGTCTGAAACTTACTATAAATGGTTTAGAAGAAAAAAAATACTGTGTATGTGTGTATATATGGATATATGGACACACACACACACACACACACACACACACATATATCTGGGAAGATTCCAGGGGGTGCTAGTAGTGAAGAACCAGCTTATCATGCAGGAGACGCAGGAGTCGCGGTTTCAATGCCTAGGTCAGGAAGGTCTCCTGAAGGAAGGCATGGCAACACACCCACTCCCATATTCTTGCCTGAAAAATTTCACGAACAGCAGAGCCTGACAGGCTACAGTCCATGGGATGCAAAGAATCAGACACGACTGAAGCGACTTAGCACACACATATATATGGAGAGAGAAAACAGTATGATAAAATGGTAACATTTGGGAAATCTGGATGAAAGTTCTGGATGGAAACCTGAATAAGATTTCTTTGTACAATTCTTGCAACTTTCTGGAATTAAAAGCTCCCCCATGGGGCTTCCCTAGTGGTCCAGTGGGTAAAGAGTCCACCTTGCAGTGCAAGGGGCGCCGGTTTGATCCCTGGCCTGGGAAGATCCCACGTGCCACGGAGCGACTGGACCAGTGTGTCCAATTACGAGCCAGCACTCTGGAGCGCATGCGCCCTGAGCCGGTGCTCTGCAACAAGAGAGGCCACTGCGATGGGAGGCCCACACAGGCGGAAGAATTAAGATGGATAAAAAATAAAATAAATTTTAAAAATCAATAAAAAAAAGAGGCCAAAATTTAACACAAACAAGTATTTTTAAAAAAAGCTCCCCCAATATCACTTCTCAACCTTCAGAAGAGATTGAAAAGTTTGCTTCCTCATCTGCTAATAGAAATAAATGATAGGGACTTCCCTGTGGTCCAGTGGTTAACACTCTGTTTTCCCAATGCAGGGGACCCACGTTCAATCCCTGGTCAGGGAACTAGTGCCACATGCCACAAGTAAGACCCGGCACAGCCAAATAAATAAATAATAATAATAATAATTTTTTAAAAAAGAAATAAATGATAGTACTTACCTGTCAATCATGTGACAATTTAATTAGATAATGTAAGTAAAGGGCTTCACGTAGGAGAAGACAAAAAGTGAACTATCAACCAAAGTAGTTGAGATTAGAGCCTTCATCTTCCATGGCTATCTTAGATACAATCAGATTTATTGAGGGGAATAAAGAACTCACAGAACTGTTAACAAAACCAAACAAAAATATAAAAAAGAAAAAAAGCCCCAAAACCTAGACTCACAAACCGAACACAACACTCACCAAAGAACTGCTGAGTCTGCCAAGAGTGATCATGGGGGGAAAACATTTGGGGAAGGCATGGCAACACACCCACTCCCATATTCTTGCCTGAAAAATTTCACGAACAGCAGAGCCTGACAGGCTACAGTCCATGGGATGCAAAGAATCAGACACGACTGAAGCGACTTAGCACACACATATATATGGAGAGAGAAAACAGTATGATAAAATGGTAACATTTGGGAAATCTGGATGAAAGTTCTGGATGGAAACCTGAATAAGATTTCTTTGTACAATTCTTGCAACTTTCTGGAATTAAAAGCTCCCCCATGGGGCTTCCCTAGTGGTCCAGTGGGTAAAGAGTCCACCTTGCAGTGCAAGGGGCGCCGGTTTGATCCCTGGCCTGGGAAGATCCCACGTGCCACGGAGCGACTGGACCAGTGTGTCCAATTACGAGCCAGCACTCTGGAGCGCATGCGCCCTGAGCCGGTGCTCTGCAACAAGAGAGGCCACTGCGATGGGAGGCCCACACAGGCGGAAGAATTAAGATGGATAAAAAATAAAATAAATTTTAAAAATCAATAAAAAAAAGAGGCCAAAATTTAACACAAACAAGTATTTTTAAAAAAAGCTCCCCCAATATCACTTCTCAACCTTCAGAAGAGATTGAAAAGTTTGCTTCCTCATCTGCTAATAGAAATAAATGATAGGGACTTCCCTGTGGTCCAGTGGTTAACACTCTGTTTTCCCAATGCAGGGGACCCACGTTCAATCCCTGGTCAGGGAACTAGTGCCACATGCCACAAGTAAGACCCGGCACAGCCAAATAAATAAATAATAATAATAATAATTTTTTAAAAAAGAAATAAATGATAGTACTTACCTGTCAATCATGTGACAATTTAATTAGATAATGTAAGTAAAGGGCTTCACGTAGGAGAAGACAAAAAGTGAACTATCAACCAAAGTAGTTGAGATTAGAGCCTTCATCTTCCATGGCTATCTTAGATACAATCAGATTTATTGAGGGGAATAAAGAACTCACAGAACTGTTAACAAAACCAAACAAAAATATAAAAAAGAAAAAAAGCCCCAAAACCTAGACTCACAAACCGAACACAACACTCACCAAAGAACTGCTGAGTCTGCCAAGATGGCTGCTGCCCTGTCCCTACTGGGAGGCAGTCCACTCGGGAAGCCGCCCACACAGCTCTTGTCTGACTATGCAGCCTCTGTCCTCACCCAGCACAGCCAAGAGACGGCTCAGAGCCTATGTCTCTCTCCGTAGTCTACATTTCATATTTGCAACTAATCAGAGAAGCCTAAAATATATCTAGAGACTAACTGCCACGGATTATGGGAATGTAATTTTTAGCTTCTCTGGTGTTGGATGCAGACAGCCACGCCAGCAGGTAGGAGTGAGCGTGGAGTCAGCGATGGCAACAGTCCACACGTGTAGCTCCTCAAACTCCCCCGTATTTAAATGTCCAACAGCAAACTGTCTGCTTAACCTAAATTCTTCCCTTCTTCCCAAGATGGGAAGCCCAAAGCCACATGAGTCCCCACATCCATTCCTAAGGGACTTTGTTCTTCTGCTCGATGAATCACATTGTGTGTGTGTTAACTTTCCAAGCCACATGGCTTGTGCGCTTAGTTCCTTGACCAGGGATAAACCCAGGCCCCTGTCAGTGGAAGTACAGAGTCCTAATCACTGGACTGCCAGGGAATTCCCTCACATTCTTTTTTTCTAAAGTCTTTATTGGATTTGTTACAATATTGTTTCGCTTTTTGGTCTTCTGACCTTGAGGCATGTGGAATCTCAACGCCCTGACCAGGGATGGAGCCCACATCCCCTACACTGCAAGGTGAAGTCCCAACCACTGGACCACCAGAAGTTTCCACATTCTGTCATAATATCCTGTAATCTGTGGACTAAATTAAAATTGAACAGAACCATAGCACATGTGAAATAATAAGGAAAATTGATAGGACTTCCCTGGTGACCAAGTCAAGACTCTGCCTTCAAATGCAGGGGGTGCACGGTCCGTCCCTGTGGAGGAGCTAAGGTACCACATGCTGCAGGGTGCAGCCAAAAAAAAAAAGTAAAAAGAAAAATAATAACAAGGAAACTTGGTGAGGGGAGAAGGAGTGAGGCTGAGCAGGGGAGGAAACACCATGTGAATACATATAAAAGTAAATACCTAATGGATACAGTTTACACATACACAAGTTGGGTGAATGCTTAGTCACCAAATATGAAGACAAATACTTTGGCTAAAGTCAGACCAACATTAAAGATTACCATCACAGGATAGACTTCTGGGATTTAAGAATACATCTCAAATATTATCGAAGTGTTTGAATTAGTATTATAAATGTGCCTACTTAAATGTTTGTTATAGTGCAGGACAATATTCTCAGCTGCTGGGTTACTCTCGTGGTCACTATACTGCACATTAAGAATATTCAGTCATCACTCGCTTTCAACTGAAGTTGAAACAGTAGCAAGACCTTTTTTTTTTCTAGCTCTGCCAACACTCTTTATGGGGATGGTACTACTGCAGTATAAAGCTTTCCTTCTTTAATCATAATTGACTCAAGTAGAGACTCATTTTCAAACCCTGATCTTAAAAATCAGTCCATCATGGTAATATACTTTCTCAAAAGCATCTCAAGCCCTGTGCGCTGCTTGGAAAGGCTTTCTGCATATTTTTGGAGGTAGACATAAGATGAGAGTAGTGATTTGTGCTCTTCCATTGCTATTTTTTATGATTCAAGCATGATTTTTCAGCTTCAAAGAATCACTTAAGAAAATATTACCCTCAACTTTTTTATTTTAATCTTAAAAAAATTATTGATTTATTTGGATGTGCTGGGTCTTAGCTGTGGCATGTGGGATCCAATTCCCTGACCAGGGATCGAACCTGGGCCCCCTGCACTGAGAGCCCACCTTAGCCACTGGACCACCAGGGAAATCCCTGTCTGCAAATCTTGAAAGTAGAAACATGTCAGGGGATAATATAATTCATTTGACTAATGAGAACAAAACATATTTTGGAGACTCCAGTTTCTCTGCCCACTTTCTTCTCTTCCTCATACCTTTTCTGTTCACATGAATCACAAATGCTTGTCATGATCCAAGCTATTTTGGAGGGTTTTTTGCCTATAAAGTTTTAAGATGGCAGAGTTGATACTCTAAAATTAAAGTTCAACCTTACGAAATGTGAAAAAAATCTCTAATGTGACTTTTCAAAAATAAAAGCCCTAAAGCCTGAACTTAATTAAATATAAAATAATGATAATGCTACCAGCCAGAACCATAGTCTTAGCAACGGTACCACCCAAAAATCCCAGAGCCAGAATGGAATGCAGGTTCAGCTGCTCATGACTCAAAAGGCCAGTACTTGAGAGACACACGTTGGTTAAAAAGGAAAAGTTGTTTTATTCAGGAAGCCAGTGACCTGGGAAGATGGTGGACTGATGTCCTCCAAACCATCCCCTTCGTTAGAGGACAGAGTTTTACAACAGAGTTTCAGTGACGTGCAGGCTGTGTGGCTACCTGTAGGCCAGCACAATTCAACCGGATAACCATCTCGAAACTAGTTGTGCAGTGGTCTGGTTAGTGTCATCTGGACGGTTTTATATGCAGTTAATCTGCTCCAAGGTCAGCTTGCTCCTATTTGACTGAAGCCAGTTCCTGTATCTGTGCAAACCACACGTTCAGCCCTGCTCAGGATGGAGCTGCTTATGTCATGGCTCCAGGCTGGTTGTCAGCCCTTAGCTGACAACCTTAGCTTTTTTTCCTCTGGTGGCAGTTTTAGTATCTGTAAGACAGCTCAGGAATGTGCATCAGATGCAATTTTCTAGGTCCTTTGGGGGGAATGAAAGATTCGGGATGGCTATGTAGCTGATCTGTTGTTTAAATTGTTCCCAGTTATCCTGCCCCAACTGCTGTCTTCTGTTACCATATGTTCACTCGCTTCCAGTCCTTAAGTCTTGAGGTAGCCTCTTGTGATTCATGGAAGGCCTGAACGACGAAAGCTTTTCTACAAATAGGAGGCAGGCGGAGACTATGATGGCAAAGGTGGTGGGGTGGGGCAGCTCTGTCCCGGGAAGTCTCCACAGGGTCCTGCTAGATGACAATATAAATTCTTAAAGGAAGTACATTTGCCTCCCACTGTGCTTCAGCCTACTGTTGAAGGAGAACATGAGAAAAAGGGAGTGAAGACAGCCGGAAGACAGAGACAGTGCTGCAGACACGGCAGGGGTAGATGATCAGACGTTCATCCCTGGGGAACTAGACACCAGGAAGCATGAGGTGCTGAGCTTGCACTTGAGAGTAACACATGCTTCCGTAAAGTCTGAGCCCTGAGCACCTTGCTTACTTGACCCTCGACTGGTACTTCTGAGTTCCCGTAAAGTTAACTGGAAAAATAAAAGCCCTAAAGCCTGAACTTAATTAAATATAAAATAATGATAATGCTACCAGCCAGAACCATAGTCTTAGCAACGGTACCACCCAAAAATCCCAGAGCCAGAATGGAATGCAGGTTCAGCTGCTCATGACTCAAAAGGCCAGTACTTGAGAGACACACGTTGGTTAAAAAGGAAAAGTTGTTTTATTCAGGAAGCCAGTGACCTGGGAAGATGGTGGACTGATGTCCTCCAAACCATCCCCTTCGTTAGAGGACAGAGTTTTACAACAGAGTTTCAGTGACGTGCAGGCTGTGTGGCTACCTGTAGGCCAGCACAATTCAACCGGATAACCATCTCGAAACTAGTTGTGCAGTGGTCTGGTTAGTGTCATCTGGACGGTTTTATATGCAGTTAATCTGCTCCAAGGTCAGCTTGCTCCTATTTGACTGAAGCCAGTTCCTGTATCTGTGCAAACCACACGTTCAGCCCTGCTCAGGATGGAGCTGCTTATGTCATGGCTCCAGGCTGGTTGTCAGCCCTTAGCTGACAACCTTAGCTTTTTTTCCTCTGGTGGCAGTTTTAGTATCTGTAAGACAGCTCAGGAATGTGCATCAGATGCAATTTTCTAGGTCCTTTGGGGGGAATGAAAGATTCGGGATGGCTATGTAGCTGATCTGTTGTTTAAATTGTTCCCAGTTATCCTGCCCCAACTGCTGTCTTCTGTTACCATATGTTCACTCGCTTCCAGTCCTTAAGTCTTGAGGTAGCCTCTTGTGATTCATGGAAGGCCTGAACGACGAAAGCTTTTCTACAAATAGGAGGCAGGCGGAGACTATGATGGCAAAGGTGGTGGGGTGGGGCAGCTCTGTCCCGGGAAGTCTCCACAGGGTCCTGCTAGATGACAATATAAATTCTTAAAGGAAGTACATTTGCCTCCCACTGTGCTTCAGCCTACTGTTGAAGGAGAACATGAGAAAAAGGGAGTGAAGACAGCCGGAAGACAGAGACAGTGCTGCAGACACGGCAGGGGTAGATGATCAGACGTTCATCCCTGGGGAACTAGACACCAGGAAGCATGAGGTGCTGAGCTTGCACTTGAGAGTAACACATGCTTCCGTAAAGTCTGAGCCCTGAGCACCTTGCTTACTTGACCCTCGACTGGTACTTCTGAGTTTCCACTAATATGTGTATAGCAAGGACACAGGTTGAGAGAGACTGGTCTTCCACAGGCCTTGGTGCAATGGGGCAATGACCCGACAGCAGAGGCTGCAGGCGTATTACTGGGAAAGGGAGGAATAAAGGACAGAGATTCAGGGAAGAGGTAGGGAGATGGAGCCAACGTTCCCAAGAGCTTTTCTCCTCCTGGATTCTTCTCTCTAGCCATGCTCCGTCCTCCTGCTCCAGTGTGGACCAGCCTCTCAAGCCAGATGTAGAGTCATCATTGTGTCTTTTTTTTTTGTAGTGGGGGCGGGTTGGGAAGGGAGCGGGGCGGGCGGGCCGCTTTTTTTTATTGGTCTTTCATTTATCTATTTTCATCCATCTTTGTTCTTTGGCCCGTGTGGGCCTCCCATCGCGGTGGCCTCTGTTGTCACAGAGCACCGGCTCTGGGCACATGTGCTCCAGAGCTCCGGCTTAGTAATTGGACATGTCGGTCCAGTCGCTCTGTGGCACCTGGGATCTTCCCAGGCCAGGGATCGTACGGTACCCCTTGCACGGCAAGGCGGTGTCCTTACCCACTGGGCCACAGGGGAAGCCCATTGTGTCTTTCAACAACTTCTCTCCTGTGCTGACTCTCCTCTTACCAGACTGTGTGTGTTTCCCCTCTGTGGTGTATTACCAGACAATTTTGGAGAATATCCTCCACTAGCTCCTGGAGAAAAAACGTGCATGGAGGTTACTTTTGGAAACTTCATGGCTGAAACCTTTTTTAATGTCAGCATCAAATCTCATTGATAATTTGTCTGGGAATAGAACTATGCATCAAAAATTATGTCAAAAGCAACACTCCATTATCGTCTGTTTCCAATATAGTTAGTGAGAAAAACCAGAGAACATGTTTATTTTTTATGTTTTGTTGTTTCCTGTTCCCTATCTCCTGTCCTGTCTCCAAATCCCTCAGAATTTTTTTTTAGGAATTTACTCTTGAAATATATATATATATATATATATATATATATATACACACCTTTCTATATTTATCTAGGTAATCTGAGAGTATTAATGAAAATAACTAAAAGTTTCCCCTAAATTCCTCTTTCTTAAAAATTATTTATTTAGGTCTCTGTCTTTCATGTTAGAGATCTTGGTAAAGTACTTAGTGATCCCAAGCTGCTCATTCATAATAAAAAGTGAGGCATTAAAAATATCTGATTGGCTTCCTCTGCTTCTGACCACAATGGTGTAATGGTGACTAGATTTATTCTTCTACTTGAAACAGAACAAAAAAAGAAAGATATATAACATGAGCCCAACAAATGTCTCAGGTTTCTGGGTTTAGCAAGGTTGCAGTATATAAGTTCAATAATAATAATAATACAAATTGCATTTATACAGACTAGCTATACGCAGAAGTTGAAAATTTTAAACAATACTCTTTACAGTCATGTCACAAATATGAAATATTTAGGAAAAAAAATGAGTCAATGGATGTGCAAGACCTGTATATTGAAAACTCAAAACACTGGTGTGAGTAATTAAAGACTTAAATAAATGGAGAAATACACTATGCGTGTTGATCAAAAGACTCAGTACTATCAAGAAGGCAGTTCCTTTCACATGGAATTGTAGAGTCAATGAAATCTCAATCAAAATCCCAGAAGGTGTTTTTGCAGAAACTGGCAAGCTGTTTTTAAAGTTCAGATGGAAACGCAAAGAGACCAGGCTAGCCAAAGCCATTCTGTAAAAGAAGAACAAAGTCGGAGGAGTTAAATACCTGATCTCAAGCCTTATAATAAACTATAGTTATCAAGACAGTGAGCTATTAAGATAAAGATAGACATTTAAGTCAGTGGAAGAGTAGAAATATGGTCATATATGATATAATTGGTCAATTGATTTCTGACAAAGATATCAAGGCAATTCAGTAAGGACAAGGTAATCTCAGTTAATTATCTTGGAAAAATTGGATTGTCACATATCAAAAAAAAAAGAAGAACTTTTACTCTTACCTAATACCATTAATAAAAACCAACCAAAATTAACCTAATGTAGAGTTAAAATTATAAAGTTTCTAAAAGAAAGCATAAGAGAAATTCTTAATAACATTGCATAGGCAAAGATTTCATAAGGGACAAAAAGTATGACTCATAAGAGAAAATTGTTAAATTGGATTTCATCTAAATAAATGACTTTTGCTCTTTAAAAGATGGTGTTAAGAAAATGAATAAACAAGCTATGGAGTGAAAGATAATATTCGCAAACATGTATCTGAAAAGGATTTGTATCTGGAATATATCAAGAATTCTCACAATTCAGTAACACAAAACAAACAACCCAGTTAAAACATGGGCAAAATATTTGAGCAGACATTTAACAAAATAAGATCTACAGATGGTGAATAAGTACATTAAAAGATGCTCAACCCTCTTAGTTGTTATGAAAATGCAAATTAACCCCACAGTGAAATACCACTACATACCCACTAGAATGGCTTAAAGTATAAAGACCATCATACTGGGCTTCCCTGGTAGCTCAGTGGTGAAGAGCTCACCTGCCAGTTTAGGAGACACAGATTTGATCGCTGATCCAGGAAGATCCCACATGTTGTGGAGCAACTAGGCCCGTGAGCCACAACGATGGAGCCTGTGCTCTAGAGCCTCAGAGCCGCAACAATGGAGCCCATGTGCCGCAACTACTGAAGCCCGTGTGCCCTAGAGCCCGAGTTCCAAAACAAGAGAAGTCACTGCCACAGGAAGCCTGCTCACCTCAACTAGAGGGTAGCCCCCACTCCCTGCAACTAGGGAAGAGCCTGTGGCAGCAGTGAAAACCCAGAATAGACAAAAATAAATATATTAATTAAATTTTTTTTAAAAAAAAGACCATCATAGCAAATGTGGCAAGGATGTAGAATTCTCAAACAATGTTGTAAGGTGTATAAAACAAAACACTTTGAAAAACAGTCAGACAGTCTCTTAAAAACTTAACCATATACCTATGTTATAGCCCAGTGGTTCCAGTCCTGATATATTTACCCAAGATAAATGAATACATATGTTCCACAGAGACTTGTACATGAATAGTCATAGCACTTTATTTCTAATATCCCAAATGTCCATCAACCAATGAATGGCTGGACAAATTGTGGTCTACCCGTGCCGCAGAACACTACTCAGTTATACAACAGGGAATTATTAATGGACAAAACAGCATGGCCAAATCTAAAAATTATTATGGTGGATAAAAAGAAGAGAGTTAAAAAAATATTCACTGTATGATTCCACATCTGTGAAAGTCTAGAAAGTATAAATTAACCTGTAGGACAGAAAGCAGACCAATTTGCCTGGGCACTGCAGGGAAGAAGCGGGTCAGAGAGGGCCAGATCACGAAGGAACAGGAGGAAACGTTTTAGCATGATTAAAATGTTTATTATCTTGGCTTTACAAGTGTAGATACAGGGGAAAAGAAAATTGTGCCTTTGAATATATGCAATGTATCGTATGTTAATATACCTCAGTAAAACTTGGGAGGGAATTCCCTGGTGACTCAGTGGTTAGGACTCTGCCCTTTAACTGCCAAGGGCCTGGGGCTCTGTTTCTGGTGGGAGGGAACAAAGATCCCGCAAGTCCTATGCCTTGATCAAAAAAATAAATAAAGTAAAACTTGGGGGGAAAAGTTGATTGGTTTCTTAGTGTGTAGACTGATTCAAAAGCTCATGTGTTGAAACTGCCCTGGTGGTCCCGTGGCTAAGACTCCAAGCTGCCAATGCAGGAGGCCTGGGTTCCATCACTGGTCAGGGCAACTGGATCTCACATACCACAACTAAGAGTGTGCATGCAACGATGAAGATTGGAGATCCCAAGTGCCAAAACTAAGACCTGGAACAGCCAAATAAATCCATAAAAATATTTAAAAAGGGGCTTCCCCTGGTGGTTCAGTGGGTAAGGACACCGCCTTGCAGTGCAAGGGGCGCCGGTTCGATCCCTGACCTGGGAAGATCCCACGTGCCGCGGAGCGGCTGGACCCATGTGTCCAATTACTGAGCCGGAGCTCTGGAGCGCATGCGCCCACAGCCGGTGCTCTGCGACAACAGAGGCCACCACGATGGGAAGCCGAGGAGCCAAAGAACAAAGACCGATGAAAAGACCAATGGAAGTGGCCCGTTCCACAGAGACTTGTACATGAATAGTCATAGCACTTTATTTCTAATATCCCAAATGTCCATCAACCAATGAATGGCTGGACAAATTGTGGTCTACCGTGCCAGAACACTACTCAGTTATACAACAGGGAATTATTAATGGACAAAACAGCATGGCCAAATCTAAAAATTATTATGGTGGATAAAAAGAAGAGAGTTAAAAAAATATTCACTGTATGATTCCACATCTGTGAAAGTCTAGAAAGTATAAATTAACCTGTAGGACAGAAAGCAGACCAATTTGCCTGGGCACTGCAGGGAAGAAGCGGGTCAGAGAGGGCCAGATCACGAAGGAACAGGAGGAAACGTTTTAGCATGATTAAAATGTTTATTATCTTGGCTTTACAAGTGTAGATACAGGGGAAAAGAAAATTGTGCCTTTGAATATATGCAATGTATCGTATGTTAATATACCTCAGTAAAACTTGGGAGGGAATTCCCTGGTGACTCAGTGGTTAGGACTCTGCCCTTTAACTGCCAAGGGCCTGGGGCTCTGTTTCTGGTGGGAGGGAACAAAGATCCCGCAAGTCCTATGCCTTGATCAAAAAAATAAATAAAGTAAAACTTGGGGGGAAAAGTTGATTGGTTTCTTAGTGTGTAGACTGATTCAAAAGCTCATGTGTTGAAACTGCCCTGGTGGTCCCGTGGCTAAGACTCCAAGCTGCCAATGCAGGAGGCCTGGGTTCCATCACTGGTCAGGGCAACTGGATCTCACATACCACAACTAAGAGTGTGCATGCAACGATGAAGATTGGAGATCCCAAGTGCCAAAACTAAGACCTGGAACAGCCAAATAAATCCATAAAAATATTTAAAAAGGGGCTTCCCCTGGTGGTTCAGTGGGTAAGGACACCGCCTTGCAGTGCAAGGGGCGCCGGTTCGATCCCTGACCTGGGAAGATCCCACGTGCCGCGGAGCGGCTGGACCCATGTGTCCAATTACTGAGCCGGAGCTCTGGAGCGCATGCGCCCACAGCCGGTGCTCTGCGACAACAGAGGCCACCACGATGGGAAGCCCGCAGGAGCCAAAGAACAAAGACCGATGAAAAGACCAATGGAAGTGGCCCGCCCGCTCCCCTCCCTCCCCAACCCGACCCCCGCCCATAACAAATAAATAAATCTTTAAAAAAAAAAAAAAAAAAAATTTATAAAGCAAAAGCTCACTGTCTTAAACTGTCTCTAGGATTTTCTCTCCTGGAGAGGAATGCTCAATGTTACTTGTATTCAATTTGTTAATAATCCCAAATTTATTAATAATTCATTAATTAACGTTCCAGGTGCACAAAAGACTCACGCAACTAATAAAAGTCGTGATTTTGCAAATGAGTTTTCTTCAAGCATTCAAACTCAATTGAAGATTTAGTCATTTAAATGCTTTGAGTCTAATGTCTTAGATTCCTTTAAATGCTTTTACTTTAAAAATAATTACTTTAAAGACAAGGAAAATATTTCTATAACAGTTCAGTTATTACAAAATGATCACAATATGTGTAAAACCATGATGAAAGAATGAGTCCTGTTGGTCGCGGGGCCCAGCAGGCAGGGACTGGAGAGCCACGAAGTAGTGGCTGACACTCCGTGCAGGAACCGCTGGTTTATTGGACACAGCGCCCAACACCAGTTAGTCAGAGCAGGGAAACGGGGGGCCTGAACTCCCCCAGGGAGAGGCCTGGGTGGGGGCGTCTCGACGTGAGCAGGGGTCTCTGGTCGGGCGACAGGCTCCTCCGCAAGCATGAATGGGGGGTCGCCCTCTGCTCCAGCAGGACCTTGGGCAGCGTCTGTCTGGCCTCAGGGCCTCCAGCAAGGAGCCTTCAAGGCACTGGGTCCAGGGCTCTCTTTTCAAGGACTGACTGTTACCTCGAGGGAGGGGATCGTGAGCCGATCAGTTGCTCCTTCTGTTGCAGTGACATACAGTGCCCATCAGACTTCTTATCTAAGCTATTAGTAGTAGTAGTAGTGTATTTTGGTCATGCCACATGGCTTGTGGGATTATAGTTCCTCTACCGGGTTTCAAACCCAAGCCCTTGGCAGTGAGAGTGCTGAGTCCCAACCACTGGACCACCAGGGAAGTCTCTCACTACAATTTTTAAACATATATATATAAAACCAAAGCTTTTCTTTTTCATTAGCACTTAAGACATAACAATGACAGCTATTGAAGCCTCTACTTCTTATATATTCCATTATGTACAGCTGAACACGGCCCTAACTGATGTCTCTTTCCCTAGGCATTCAGATGGTTCCTTTCTCTCCACGCCACTGAGTCAGGCTTCTTTCTTCCATCTGTTTTCCAGCTTCCAAAATGAGGCTGAACTCTTTCCTCATATGGTGTTATTCTATTCTTAACATATATACAGCAAGTCCCCTATGTATTCATGAGTTCCTTTCCCAGAGTGAGTTTGTAAGTCCAATTTGTTCGCAAGTCCAACCAAGTTAGCTGAGGTACCCAACTAACACAATTGGCTATAGAGTACTGTACTGTCATTGGTTTATAGTATTTTTCATGCAAATGATATGTAAAAGACAAGCACAAAAATAAAACATTTTCAATCGTCCAGTACAGTGCCTTGAGAAGTATGTAGTACGGTACAACCGCTGGCACCTAGGGGCAGGCATTGAGTAAACAGGCAAGAAGCGTTACTGACTGGAGAAAGGAGAGAAGGTGAGAAATGGTAGCGCTGAAGGACCGCGAGTAACAGGAGGCAGAGGGCAAGTTGCATTTTCACTCACACCTGACATTGATGGTACAGGTTCTGGTTCTTTGTTAGAACCAGATGTGCATTGGCATCTTTGAAAGTTGGCAACTTGAAGGTTCGTATGTAGGGGACTTACTGTACGTGTGTGTGTTTATGTATATATACATGTATGTATGTGTGTGTGTATATATATATATATATATATATATGTACAGGTCACATCCTTTTGGTAGGAAGTTGAGGAACAATGAAATAGGAAATCTGTAGTTAGCACTTCTAGTGTTTGACTGGAAGTTCTTCTTCAATTTTCCTGGTCTTAGTCATCCCCACCTGGTTCACATTCCAGTTTGAGAAATCATTCTAAATTGCAAGTCTTACATGGCGTTCATCTGCTGAAATTCTTTTGTTTTAGTTACATAACAGCAACAGTGTGTTGCCTCAAGACTTGAAAGAGCTAAACTCTAGGCCGAATGGATGTGATTAGTTATTTTTTTTCCCTCAAGATCCTAACATACTGCCCTGGGAGGAAGAACGAGCCTTACGTCCACCATTCCCACCCAGGGAAAATCACAGGCCACCTTTGCTATTAATAATTGATGCATGTTGTATCCATGGATGCAGTACAGATGAAAAGGCAATTAAGAACCACTAGTTTAAAAGATTTTGTGCAAAAGAGACTGGACTGGAGCCAAACAGAGATTAAATAAGTGAAATGTGAGGTCTGTAATGAGTGGGTTATTTCCGCCTGACATAAACTAGCTGGACAGTTTCTTGTTAGGGAAGAATGAGAAATAACAGAAGTGATTGTGTGTAGCCACAGATGCCCTTCAGCTGATCAGCCCCTTCAGGGATCACCTGAGCTGTGTGACACACAGCCCTGCTGCTTGCGGGGCAGCCCACACGCGATGACCCAACCTACCGAGAGTGTCCAAGTCAGCGTGGGCTGTTGTCACAAAGGCCCTAGACGGGGTCGCTTCAACAGCATTCAGCACGTATCTTCTCGCTGTTCTGGAAGTCAACATCCAAGATCAGGGTGCTAGCACCATCGGGCTCTTGGTGAATGCTGTCTTCCTGATTTGCAGCTGATCGCCTTGTCCGTGCGTCCTCACTCAGTGGAGAGAGAAAGAGCTCTGGTCTTTGTTTTTCTTATAAGGACCCACTAATCCCAGCACAGGTTGCCACCTCATAAGCACGTGGGTGTGTGCTCCGTCGCTTCAGTCGTGTCCGACTCTTTGTGACCCCATGGACCATAGCCCGCCGGGCTCCTCTGTCCGTGGGATTCTCCAGGCAAGAAGACTGGAGTGGGTTGATGTACCCTCATCCAGGGGATCTTTCTGATCTGACCGACCCAGGGGTTGAACCTGCATCTCTTCTGTCTCCTGCATCGGCAGGTGGGTTCTTTACCATTAGCACCACCTGGGAAGCCCCTCTCATAACCACATCTCAGTCTAACAACCTTCCAAAGGCTTCACCTCCAAATTCTGTCACATGGGGGTTGGCTATTTGATAATGGATTTGGGAAGGATACAAGAAAGAAGGCCTGACCATATTAGCCCTGTTTGGCTGACCCTGTAGGGTCATTCTAGCTTCAAAGCTAATATGGGTGTATGTGAAACTTACTGTCCTTGCAACAGTAACTTTCACCTGCTTTGCAATTTACAAGTAGGTCTCTCTCTTTTTTTTTTTTACAAGCAGCTTTTGGCCACATGTTATCATTACCTTTTTTTAATCCCCATAAAAAATATTGTGAGGGATCCTGATTTTTCTGCTTTAAGGGTAAGGAATTGAAGGTCAGAAAGTGTACCTACCCAGGGCCATATGGTTTATTAAAAACAAGGTGGCGGAGGGCTTCCCCGGTGGTTCAGTGGGTAAAGAGTCCGCCTTGCAGTGCAAGGGGCACCAGTTCGATCCCTGGCCCGGGAAGATCCCATATGCCGCAGAGCACCTGGACCGGTGCGTCCAATTGAAAGCCAGCGCTCTAGAGTGCATGCGCCCAGAGCCCACGCTCTGCTACAGGAGAGGCCACTGCAATGGGCGGCCCACACAGGCCAAAGAATTAAGATGGATGAAAAATAAATAAATGAAGGACCAATAAAAGAGGCCAAAAAATTAAAAAACAAAACAAAACAAGGTGGTGGCGGGGGGTGGGGAGGAGTCCCCTGGTGCTCCAGTGGCTAAGACACCATGCTCTCAATGCAGGGGGCCTGAGTTCCAAAGAGCTAGATCCCATGTGCTGCAACTTAGATCCAGTACAGTTAAATAAATAAATACAATTAATTAATTAAAAAAGAAACTAAGCTGAAAGTGGGGGCTTCCCTGGTGATTCAGATGGTAAAGAATCTACCTACAATGCAGGACATTGAGGTTTGATCCAGAGTTGGACAGATCCCCTGGAGAAGGGCATGGCAACCCACTCCGGTATTCTTGCCCGGAGAAGCCCATGGGCAGAGGAGCCTGGTGGGCCACGGTCCATGGGGTCACCAAGAGTCAAACACGACTGAGCAACTTGCACTCACTCACTCAGGTTGGAAGTGATATTTAGGGAGCGTGACTAGCTCTGAAAACAAAGCAACAAACAACGTGAAGAAATGAAAAGCAACCCCGGCCTGTGCTCTGGGCGGGGTTGGAGAATTTAGCATCCACAGCCAGACCTCTCATCCTTCTATTTTCCATAGCAAAGCTGCACTATTACTTCTGAGAATATTCTCATTTTAGATGCCAACATATTCACAAGTTACACTCCAAGGTCAGATGCACTCAAAACATCCAAGAGACCAGCAGAATTCTGAAGTGCTCGTCTGCCCTAATGAGTTATCAGGTCTTCTCTCTGGGAAAGTAACAGGCAAAGCTGCTGTAATTCTTTCCCAAGCAACGTGGCACTCAGGACACAGAGATGCCAACAGTCTCCTTAGCAACCACCTAAAACTGAGTTGCTAGAAGATAAAATCCCGATCTCTATTTGTGCAGCCGGTCACATGGGGTCAGGTACTGTTTATCTCTCGAGCCGAAACCACAAGTCACTCAGATTTTAATTGCATCCTTCAGATCAGTAAGAAAAGCAGTAAACTGGAGAAATGAGGGCAGCTCCTAACAAGCATGCAGCAAACAGAAAACATTGCGCCAGCTTCTTTGAAGCACGTAGTTTTATAAAGCGTTCTTCAGAAGCCATGGCTCTCACACACACAAACACAGAGTCTTAGGCTGTCAAACGCTGCCTTCTCTTCATTATGATTCTCAACCCACAAACCAAGCTCATTAGGTAGGTGAACGTGTGGTTTGGGAGGATTTTTTAGTCGCACAGGTGTTTGGCCATTAAACGTTTGCTTCCTCCAACTTTGCTTTTAACAGTCTTGCTGCTTCAAAAGACATAATATTGAGCAATCTTGGACGGACGTTAAAACCAAGGGAGTATGATAAATCAATACTGTCCCTTTTCATTAAACTGGCCTTGCTGAGGTAGCAGTTGGTGACTGATCTTGTAATCAACTGCCGAGTCCTTGATAGACAGGGATTTGAGTGACATTTTCTGTTGTCTTTCAGAACTCGAGCTTGTGTATTCATTTACTGGTACGTTCTTGGTAAAGTGTATGTCAGAGGCTCATTAAGATTTAGAACGACTGATACCCAGGGGTATCATTAGTTGAACAAACAATTTCCCCAGTGAATAATCTGAACCATGTTGTTTAATCACATTTGTGTAGATTTATGGGACCGCAGCTGTTACAGCTATGAATAACAGTCTGCTTCTCATGTGCCTAAAAAGAGGAATCTTATTTACAAGGGTTAAGAAAGGAGCAATTTTATAAAACTGACAAAGGATTTTGTCTTAAAAATCCATTTTTTCCTTCAATCGTTGGGAAGAGTCATTTTGGAAGTCTGACCTCTGAGGGAAAGGAAATGACATTTTAAAATAACAGCTTTAGCTTTTTTCTTTACCAGCTGCTAAATGAAGGAATTAGACCATAGGCAGGCAGCCTGGGGCACCTGGGACCAGTAAATAGAAATGGAGTTTAGTTCTTGTGTTGCACTTCTTTTTCCTCTTTCCTTTTTCTGTCCTTTTATTCTCCTTCCTATTTTCCTTTTTATGGCCTGCCTACAGCCCTATTCATGGATTTTAAAAGATAAAAGTGTTTCTAGACCTGTGGCTAGTGGCAAGCTTTGGCTTTGTTGCTATGGAGGAATCTCTGCCTCTGTTTCTAGCCCTGTGGCTGACCGCTAGAGATGTACTTTTGCAAGACTCCACAGTGGATGCCTGGCATGCTGTCAGAATCTCACTGTTGTCTAGAATACTGTCAACTGTCCCAATTATATGTGAAGCAATTTTGAAAGTGGAGTCAGAGGACCTTGGAGTCCTTAAGGAGACCATTTGTAGCAGGCTGTCAGTGCTGGCAGCGCTGGGCATTGGCACGTATATGTACACACGTCTACTCCAATTTTAGGAGATCTGATCTTACAGGAATTTCCACACATACTCTACCCCGCCTTCTCTGGCACCTGCCTTCTCTGCAGAGTTTTATGTCATCATACACTGCTAGGAGAAAAGCCAGGGAAAAATAATTCTACCTGTCAGGTAATTACATTTTAAAAATGCAGAAAGAAAAAAAATAAAAATGCAGAACTTGAGAGCTGGAAGAGAACTGAGGGTTTCTGACTTGCCTTGTTCGCTGTTCTATCCCTGGTGCAATGAATATTCAAGTCCTATTGATTGAATAATTGAATGTATGAATTAACCACCCCCTACCCCACCTCCATTCTCAAAGTTTTATGTGCGTGTGCATCACCTGGGGATGTTTAAAGTGCAAATTCTGATTCAGCAGGTTGAGGGTACAGCTTTGAATGCTACATTTCTTACAAAGCTCTGAAGTGATGAGATGTTGTTAGTGTGGGGACCCCACTTTGAATATCTAGGTTCTAAACCATAAGTCTCTGGTTTCCCTGGTAGCTCAGTGTTTAAAGAATTTGCCCGAAATCTGGGACACCCAGGTTTGACCCCCATGCTGGGAAGATCCTCTGGCGAAGATAATGGCTACCCACTCCACTATTCTTGACTGGAGAATTCCATGGACAGAGAAGTCTGGTGGGCTGCAGTCCATGGAGGTGCAAAAAGTCAGACATGACTGAAAAATTTACACACACAAACCATGAATCTCAAATTTCCCATTAGTACTTCATCTTAAAAAAAAAAAAAGCATAACTGAATTTTCCTATGGGGGCAGCCATTTTGTTTTATTCATCAGAAATTTTTAAATTGGATTGTGTTATAATTGTTGTATTTACAAACGAGCATTTGAGGACTGGGTGGTGAGCTCACTCGCTTCGGTCGTGTCCAGCTCTTTGTGATCCTTTGGACAGTAGCCCTGCAAGGCCCTCTGTCCATGAAATTCTCCAGGCAAGAATCCTGGAGTGGGTTGCCAGGTCCTCCTCCAGGGGATTTTCCTGAGCAAGGGATCAAACCCGGGCCTCTTATGTCTCCTGCATTGGCAGGTGAGTTCTTTACTGCTAGCACTGCCTGGGGAGCCTTGGGGGCTGTCTGTATCCTAAATAAACTGATTCATCTAACTGCTGAGGCAGAGAGAGAAGAGCAGGTGGAAGACTGGCTTTGGTCTCCAGCCGTGGGAGTCATATGACTTCACTTTCACCACATTCTTTTTGTCTGAAGTGAGTCATTATACAAGGGGAGGGAGTCCTAGGCAACACATTTTGAGGAAAGGAGTATCAAAGAATAGGGATATATTTTATTTTTCAGTTTTCATATTTTGTTATTGAAATTTAGTTGATTTACAATGTTGTGTTAATTTCTACTATACAGAAAAGTGATTCAGTATGTATATATATGTACACACACACACACACACACATACACATTCTTTTAAAATATTTTGATATTAAAATACTTGTAATATTCTAAATATTCTTTCCATTATGGTTTATCATTGAATATAGACTATAATTATCATTGTATATTGACTATAGATCTTGTTTATCTGTCTATATATAAAAGTTTCCATCTGCTAACCCCAGCCTCCCACTCTATCCCTTCCCCAACACCCTCCTCCTTGGCAGCCATCAGTGTGTTCTCTGTGTCTGTGAATCTGTTTCTATTTTGTAGATATGTTCATTTGTGCCGTATTTTAGATTTCACATATAAGTGATATGATATGGTATTTGTCTTTCTCTTTCTGACTTACTTCATTTAATAGGATGATCTCTAGTTTGCATCCATGTTGCTGCAAATGGCGTTTTTCTAGGGCTGCACAGTATTCCATTGTAGGTATGTACCACATCTTCTTTATCCACTCCTCTGTTGGTAGGCATTTAGGTTGTCTCCATGTCTTGGCTATTGTGAATAGTGCTGCTGTGAGCATAAGGCTGCATGTATCTTTTTGAGTTGGAGGTTCGTCTGGGTATATGACGAAGACTGGGATTACTGGATCATTTGGTAATTCTATTTTTAGTTTCTGAGACACTTCCATACTGTTTTCCATAGTGGCTGCACCAACTTATGTTCCAACCCACAGTGTAGGAGGATTCCCTTTCTCCACACCCTCTCCAGTATTTCTTATTTGCGGACTTTTTAATGGTGGCCATTCTGACAGGTGTGCAGTGGCACCTTGCTGTCATTTTGATGTGCGTTTCTCTAATAATTAGTGATGTTGAACATTGTTCCATGTGCTTTTTGGTCATCTGCATTTCTTCTTTGTAAAAATGTCTATTTAGGTCTTCTGACCATTTTTCTGTTGGGTTGTTTGTTTCTCATTGTTGAGTTCTATGAGCCGTTTGTATGATTTAGAAATCAAACATCTGTCAGTCACGTCGTTTGCAGATAATTTTCTCCCATTCAGTTTCACTTTGTTTAGGGTTTCCTTTGCTGTGCAAAAGCTTGTAAGTTTGATTAGGTTGGGATGTATCTTAAAACCACTGCAGGGCTTCCATGGTGGTCCAGTGGGTAAGGACACCGCCTTGCAGTGCAAGGGGCGCCGGTTTGATCCCTGGCCTGGGAGGATCCCACGTACCACGGAGCAGCTGGACCGATGTGTCCAACTACCAAGCCGGAGCTCTGGAGCGCATGCGCCCAGAGCTGGTGCTCTGTGACAACAGAGGCCACTGCGATGGGAGGCCCACACAGGGCAAGGAACAAAGATGGAGATAAGTGAAGTACCAATAGAAGTGGCCAAAAAAGAATAAAACGTTAAAAAAAAAAAACAACACTGCAAAGTCATAGCCAATGGCAGCAATAGGAGCTGCCCAGGAAGATAGGCAGTGACATGTCCAATAGTAGTCTGTTCAGGCATTCTCTCAAGAGAAGTTATTATAGTTTTCTTTTTCTTGCCTCATGGAATTTAAATAGCACATAGAAAGTTCATCTAAATTCAAATAGTAACATAGCAGGTGCAACAGATTTGCCCTAGTCTGCTGCTCTTCACACAAGAAGATATTGGTTAAGTCTGTCTCAATATGGAGAGAAATCTTTACCCTGGTGTTTGTCTCCCTACCACCTGTCAACCTTACACTAGAAACAACCCAGAAAGTCAGGGCTGTTAAGTGCCTTTTTTAAATCATCAGTGATCTGAAAAAGGGGAGGAGGGAGAGAGGGACAGAGAGATGTTTTGGGGGAAGATTTCTTGGAAAGAATCCTTAATACAGTAAATGAATAATCTGAGTTTGAAGAGTTACAGTGATTATTTCATTTAGAAGATGATAGAAAAGAAAAAAAGTCCATTGAAAACAAATCTGCATTACAGTTAAATGAAAAATGCTCAATTATAACTCTTGTAAGATTAATGGTCAATTCTTCATCTGGGTTCTCAGTGACTGTTGGATTCATGATTTACAAAGAGTGTGTTTGACTCCAGGGAAAGCAATTAACATCGTTTTCACAACAAAGCATTCATGGCTCAAGGTCTCTGTCAGCTGGAAGGAAATGTAAAAAAAAAAAAAAATCAATATAATAAAATCAATTTTCAAGTGTGATGTACGTAATGCTCTTTGAATTCAGGAAATAGGCAAAGTCTGATTATTTTTTATTATGAGGGCTACATAGGAACGAAAGGATATTATAAGTAATTGCGAAGGGCTTTCTCTCCTGCTAAAGTTGAATCTGCACCTGAAGCCAGAAAAATAAAATAACGGTGGAGCACCCTGTCACTCACCACTGACTCTCCTCAGGAATCATCCCACCTTGAGCGGTGGTGTGCTCCCCCAGGGCAGTAAACAAGTACCTTGGCTATTGGTCTTGAGGCCTCGAAGGGATGGGTCCACACAGGGCCGCTCCTTCCAAGGCAGTCCTGCTGCCCAGCCCAGTTTACCCCATGCAGAGCCGTAGTTTTGTGCAAATCGAATGGAGTTACTTAGCACTTGATTCTCTTCGTTTAGCAAAGTCACTGCATTTCTTCCTGGATGCTTGAGAGGCAGGTGCTGTAGAAATGCATTCTGTGTGGAAACAAAAACTGGCGATCAGCCAGTGGCAAATTTGGGAGCTCCAGTTTTAACAGGCTCTTCTTGATGCATGATCAAAGGATGTTGTGGGAAAAATAAAACAGAAAAGGTTATGGTTTGGGGGTTAAAAGTTAAAGAGGATTCAGCTCTGCAGTTCTCGTGAGAAGGAGCTTCCAAACACAGCTGCCGCCAGTGTCTGGGAGTCCAGATGGAGCCAGGGCCGGCCCCTACCACCTCTCCAGGAATCTCTCCACGACCAGCAGGATTCCAGTATGCAAACAGCATGACCTGCCTTTACTCCCACCTCCATTCTTCATATGCTGAATATTGAGATTCCTGCTGTCTGAATATGTGCAAAACAAGGTCCACTAATGAAAGCCCAGACATTGAATGTTTGCATTGTCTTGCTCTAAAGTAGGTCCTATGCTCCCAGAATAATGGAAATAAAAGCAAAAATAAATAAACAGCACCTACTTAAACTCAAAAACTTTTGCACAGCAAAGGAAACAATTAATAAAACAAAAAGACAACCCACAGCCTGGGAGAAAATATTTTCAAATGATGCGACTGATAAGGGATTAGTGTCCACAATTTACAAACTATTTATGACACTCCATAGCATCAAAACAAATAACCCACTCAAAAAGTGGGCAGAAGACCTGAATAGACATTTTTCTGAAGAGGACATGCAGATGGCCAGCAGGCACATGAAAAGATGTTTGTAATCACCAGTTACTAGAGAAATGCAAATTAAAACTACATTGAGATACCACCTCACACCAGTGAAGATGGCTCTCATCAAAGATTCCACAAACAACAAATGCTGGAGAGGGTGTGGAGAGAAAAGAACCCTCCAGCACTGTTGATGGGAATGTGAATTGGCACAGCCACAACGGAGACCTGTGTGGAGGTTCCTTAAGAAACTAAACATAGAGCTACCGTCTGACCCTGCAACCCCACTCCTGGGCATACATCCAGAGAAAAACATGGCTCGAAGAGATACATGCTCCCCAGAATTCATTGCAGACATGGAAACAACCTAAATGTCCAAATGTCCATCGACAGAGGAATGGGTAAAGATGATGTGGTGTGTGTGTGTATATATACATATCTCTGTGTGTGTGTGTGTGTGTGTGATGGAATATTACTTGGCCAGTAATACAAATGAAAGAAGGTCATTTGTAGCATATGGATGGATCTGGAGTGCGTCATACTGAGTGAAGTAAGTCAGACAGAGAAGGAAAAATATCATATACATCCCTTTTATATGGATACTAAAAAGAAATGATACAGATGAACTTATTTACAAAACAGAAAAAGACTCACAGACTTAGAAATTGAACTTATAGTTGCAAGGAAGAGGGGATGGTTGGAGACTTAAACAGCATGATACTCCCACCTCCATTCTTCATATGCTGAATATTGAGATTCCTGCTGTCTGAATATGTGCAAAACAAGGTCCACTAATGAAAGCCCAGACATTGAATGTTTGCATTGTCTTGCTCTAAAGTAGGTCCTATGCTCCCAGAATAATGGAAATAAAAGCAAAAATAAATAAACAGCACCTACTTAAACTCAAAAACTTTTGCACAGCAAAGGAAACAATTAATAAAACAAAAAGACAACCCACAGCCTGGGAGAAAATATTTTCAAATGATGCGACTGATAAGGGATTAGTGTCCACAATTTACAAACTATTTATGACACTCCATAGCATCAAAACAAATAACCCACTCAAAAAGTGGGCAGAAGACCTGAATAGACATTTTTCTGAAGAGGACATGCAGATGGCCAGCAGGCACATGAAAAGATGTTTGTAATCACCAGTTACTAGAGAAATGCAAATTAAAACTACATTGAGATACCACCTCACACCAGTGAAGATGGCTCTCATCAAAGATTCCACAAACAACAAATGCTGGAGAGGGTGTGGAGAGAAAAGAACCCTCCAGCACTGTTGATGGGAATGTGAATTGGCACAGCCACAACGGAGACCTGTGTGGAGGTTCCTTAAGAAACTAAACATAGAGCTACCGTCTGACCCTGCAACCCCACTCCTGGGCATACATCCAGAGAAAAACATGGCTCGAAGAGATACATGCTCCCCAGAATTCATTGCAGACATGGAAACAACCTAAATGTCCAAATGTCCATCGACAGAGGAATGGGTAAAGATGATGTGGTGTGTGTGTGTATATATACATATCTCTGTGTGTGTGTGTGTGTGTGTGATGGAATATTACTTGGCCAGTAATACAAATGAAAGAAGGTCATTTGTAGCATATGGATGGATCTGGAGTGCGTCATACTGAGTGAAGTAAGTCAGACAGAGAAGGAAAAATATCATATACATCCCTTTTATATGGATACTAAAAAGAAATGATACAGATGAACTTATTTACAAAACAGAAAAAGACTCACAGACTTAGAAATTGAACTTATAGTTGCAAGGAAGAGGGGATGGTTGGAGACTTTGGAAAAGTCAAATATGCACTGCCATGTTTGAAATGGATATCCAACAAAAATCTATAGTGTAGCACATAGAACTCTGGTGAATGTTGTGTACCAGCCTGGATGGGAGGGGATTTGGAGGAGAATGGATACATGTATATGTATGGCCAAGTCCCTTCACTGTTTACTGGAAACCATCACAAAATTCTTAATTGGCTCTACCCCAATAAAAATGTTTTTGATGTAGAAAAATAAATAAAATAAATTTAATTTAAAAAATAAAGTTAAAGAGGATGCAAGCCTGGGCATCCAGAGGACTGCAGGTGCATTAGTATTCCTCCAGGACTCGGCATGGATTTTGGAATCCAACTACTTATTGGTCAACTGCCGCACCTTCATGTGATAAATGCCTTACGCCTCCTTAACTCAGGTTGGTGCCAGAATCAAGCTTTTTATCTTCTCTCTCATGGGAATGATGTTGGAAAAGTTTTTACAAGGAAGAAATGATAGAATTTGATTATAATAGTTTTGTAATTCTCAATGAATTGCTGGTTCCAAGTGATACTCATCCAAGGCTGCCATCATCACAAGAAGAAAGACAGCTAGCTGTGATCTGCATCCTGCTGGAAATGCACAAGAGCACACAGGAAGGAAGTCATCTTCACCCCCACCAAGTCTGATCATCACGCCTCAACATCTCCGTAGCCATTTGTAGGAAATAAAAGGAAAGGAGAAGCGTCGTAAATGATAGCCTGGAGATGCAATGAGTTAAATGCAGAATGCAGCAAAGTGTGTAGCTGGGGGCTTCCCTTGTGCTCCAGTGGATGTGGGTTCAGTCCCTGGATGGGAAACTGGGATCCCATCTGCCTTGGGGCAGCTGTGCCTGTGCCTTGTCGCAGGACAACAGAGGATCCCACATGACTCAAGGGAGATTGCCTGTGCTACCACCAAGTCCCGATGCAGCCCAATCAACAACAACAACTGAAGCTTTTTTTTTTTTAAAGAAAACTGCATCGTTAAAGTATATTATATCTGAAAAACTAGTTTCTTTTACAACAAGATAGAGACACAGAGAAAAGGACAAAGAATGAGAAGTAAGAGACATTTCTATCCGTCTCAATATATGGCCCTTATTTGGATTCCAAGACTACAAAGAAAAAGTATTTTACAATGTTAAGTGTTTTTTTTTTAATTGTGGCAAAATATACAGAATATTTACTCTTCTTAGAAGTTTATTTATTATTATTTTGGCTGTATCAAGTCTTAGTCTCAGCACAGGGAATCTTCGTTCCCTGACCTGCACTCCCTGCACTGGAAGTGCAGAGTCTTCCCCACTGGACCATCAAGGAAGTCCCAGAATATTCCCCCTTAGCCACTTTTAAGTATTCAAGTATACCACTCAGAGCGGGGCAGGCACTCACATTTTTGGGCAACCATCACCATCATCCAGCTATACTACTCTCTCATCTTGCAAAACTGAAACTCTGTACTCATGAAACAACTCCTGTCCCTCCCTCCTTCTAACCCTCTAGTCTACCTTTTTTTTTCCTACCGTGTTTTAACGAATTCAACTACTCTGGATACCTCATGTCAGTGGAATCAAACATATTTATCTTTCTGTGACTGGCTTCTTTCGCTTGGCCTAATGTCATCAAGGTTCAGCCTTGGCATATTGCAGCATATGGCAGAATTTCATTCCTTGTTAAAAGCTGAATAATACCCCCATTGTCTATACAGACCACATTTTGTTTATCTGTCCATCTCTTCTTAGACACTTGAGTTGCTTCCCCCTTGTGGCTCTTGCCACTGTGAAAAAAACCCACTTTTTTTGAATCTCTGACCAAAGTGATGTTTAATTCTTTTCCCCTTTCCCTTTCCCCTGCTGGTTGGAAGATGCAGACCCTCCGGTCCATGATGTAGACAGGATAGCACCCCAGAGATGGTGGAATAATAAGATGGAAGAACCTAGGTCTTCAACAAGTTTATGAAGCAGTTGTTGTTCAATCACTTAGTCGTGTCCAGCTGGTTGTGACCCCATGGACTGCAGCACACCAGGCTTCCCTGTCCATCCCTATCTCCCAGAGTTTGCTCACACACATGCCCATTGAGTCCATGATGCCATCCAACCACCTCCTGCTCTGTTGCCCTCCTCCCCTCCTGTCCTCAATCTTTCCCAGCATCACAGTCTTTGGCAGTGAGTCGGCTCTTTGCATCAGGTGACCATAGTCTTAGAGCTTCAGCTGCAGTAACAGTCCTTCCAATGAATATTCAGGATTGATTTCCTTTAGGATTGACTGGTTTGATCTCTTTGCAGTCCAAAGGACTCTCAAAAGTCTTCTCCAACACCACAGTTAGAAAGCATCAGTTCTTCAGTGCTCAGCCTTCCTTATGGTCCAACTCTCAAATCCATATATGATGACTGGAAACCGTAGCTTTGACTATATGGACCTTTGTCAGTGCCATCATCAAATCAGTCATTGCAGGAGAGATGAGTAGAGATAACCTTAGTCCCCAATATTTAGCCACTTTTAAGTATTCAAGTATACCACTCAGAGCGGGGCAGGCACTCACATTTTTGGGCAACCATCACCATCATCCAGCTATACTACTCTCTCATCTTGCAAAACTGAAACTCTGTACTCATGAAACAACTCCTGTCCCTCCCTCCTTCTAACCCTCTAGTCTACCTTTTTTTTTCCTACCGTGTTTTAACGAATTCAACTACTCTGGATACCTCATGTCAGTGGAATCAAACATATTTATCTTTCTGTGACTGGCTTCTTTCGCTTGGCCTAATGTCATCAAGGTTCAGCCTTGGCATATTGCAGCATATGGCAGAATTTCATTCCTTGTTAAAAGCTGAATAATACCCCCATTGTCTATACAGACCACATTTTGTTTATCTGTCCATCTCTTCTTAGACACTTGAGTTGCTTCCCCCTTGTGGCTCTTGCCACTGTGAAAAACCCACTTTTTTTGAATCTCTGACCAAAGTGATGTTTAATTCTTTTCCCCTTTCCCTTTCCCCTGCTGGTTGGAAGATGCAGACCCTCCGGTCCATGATGTAGACAGGATAGCACCCCAGAGATGGTGGAATAATAAGATGGAAGAACCTAGGTCTTCAACAAGTTTATGAAGCAGTTGTTGTTCAATCACTTAGTCGTGTCCAGCTGGTTGTGACCCCATGGACTGCAGCACACCAGGCTTCCCTGTCCATCCCTATCTCCCAGAGTTTGCTCACACACATGCCCATTGAGTCCATGATGCCATCCAACCACCTCCTGCTCTGTTGCCCTCCTCCCCTCCTGTCCTCAATCTTTCCCAGCATCACAGTCTTTGGCAGTGAGTCGGCTCTTTGCATCAGGTGACCATAGTCTTAGAGCTTCAGCTGCAGTAACAGTCCTTCCAATGAATATTCAGGATTGATTTCCTTTAGGATTGACTGGTTTGATCTCTTTGCAGTCCAAAGGACTCTCAAAAGTCTTCTCCAACACCACAGTTAGAAAGCATCAGTTCTTCAGTGCTCAGCCTTCCTTATGGTCCAACTCTCAAATCCATATATGATGACTGGAAAAACCGTAGCTTTGACTATATGGACCTTTGTCAGTGCCATCATCAAATCAGTCATTGCAGGAGAGATGAGTAGAGATAACCTTGACCAAGCTATTGCAAGAGCTCTACACATAGAAAGGAGCCATAAACTGAACTTTTTTTGTCTTTAAAAATATATGTATTTATTTATTTGGCAGCTCCAGGTCTTTGTTGCAGCATGTGGAATCTTTTAATTGGAGTCTGTGGGATCTAGTTCCCTGAACAAGGATCAAACTCAGGGCCCCTGCCTTGAGAGCTTGGAGTCTTAGCCACTGGACCACCGAGGAAATCCCTAAACTGAACTTGTCTAGACTCTACCCGTTGATATGGGAGGCACAGCTTTGCTCCAGCTAATACTTTCACCTCACCCTGCATATGGAAATTATCCTGCCCTTGATGTGTGTGTATTTGGTGGGAAGTCAGATCCATCAAGAAGGAAACCTCTAGCTTCTGCTCTTAGCAGGAACAGGGACCCAACTCCTCATTGATATTCAGCTCGCCTGGCTTCCCTGGCTTTGAAATCTGAATACTAGTGAGGATCCATCTGCTTAATATGATATTTTAAGACTTATTGTCATTTGTGATTTTTATCTGGGCACTTTGATCAAGTATTTCAGTGCTGTTTCCTAACTATAATTTTGTTTAATATATAAAGTATGATATGACTGTTTGGTAACTCATATATGAAAACAAATTGAATTTCATTATAGCAGTGATGAATTAAATTTTCTCATGCTTTATTTAACACTTTATTCCCAGAGTGATCCCTAATGGGCAATTAAGCTGACTTACCGAGACTAAGGGCTTCTAGCAGGCCACAGTGACCATATGTTACATCAGACAGAAGACGGTTAACAAGAGCAGTTCCAGTGAATTATGCCGTCCATCAGGCAAAATACGTGCAGAGTCATGTCTCATCTCCCAGATGGAGCAAAGCAATGTGTATTTATATGTTTTGTGTTTGTTCTGTTTTCGAGTACTGAGTTATCACAGGGTAAATGGTCCTATTTTTTCGAATTGAAGTGTAGTTGATCTCCAAAATTTCATGAGTTTTGGACATAAAACATGGTGAGTCAACATTTTTATAGATTATCTCCATTTAAAGATATTATAAAACAATGGCTATATTTCCCGGTGCTATATCCTTGTTGTTTATTTTATATAAAAATTATATATTTTTATAACCTAAAATCTCTCTTAATGCCCTCCCCATCCTCCCCGCCCCCCCCTCCGTGGTAAACCCTAGTTTGTTCTCTGTGTCTGTGAGTCATGTGCTTCTGTTTTGTTATATTCATTTGTCTTACTTTTTAGATTCCACGTATAAATGAGAGCACGGTCTTTGTCTTTCTCTATCTGATTTTTTTCACTAACATAATAACCTGCTAGAGCCGTCTCAGTTCAGTTCAGTCATTCAGGCATGTCCCCATGGACGGCAGCACGCCAGGCTTCTCTTGCAAATGGCAGAATTTCATCTTTTTTTTGGCCACTTCTATTGATCTTTCATTTATTTCCATCTTTGTTCTTTGGCCTGTGTGGGCCTCCCATCACAATGGCCTCTCTCGCTGCAGAGCACCGGCTCTCGGCACATGCGCTCCAGAGCTCCGGCTCAATAGTTGGACACATCGGTCCAGCCGCTCTGCGGTACGTGGGATCTTCCCAGGCCAAGGATCAAACTGGCGCCCCTTGCACTGCAAGATGGTGTCCTTACCCACTGGACCACTAGGGAAGCCCAGAATTTCATCTTTTATATGACTCAGTAGTATTCCATTACACACACACACACACACACATTTCCAGTAGCTGAGTGATAAAGAATCTGCCTGCTAATGTGGGACAGTCAGGTTCAATCCCTGGGTCAAGAAGATGCCCTGGAGGAGGAAATGGCAAGCCACTCCTGTATTCTTGCTTGGAAAATTCCATGGTCAGAAGAGCCTGGTGGGCTACAGTCCGTGGTGTCGCTGAGGAGTCAGACGTGACTTAGCAACAGTATACACACACACCACATCTTTATCCATTCATCTGTAGATCTACAGTTAGGCTGCTTTCCTATTTTGGCTATTGTAAATAATGCTGCTATGAGCACTGGGGGTGTAGGTATCTTTTTGAATTAGCATTTTAAAATATTATTTGTATTTTCGAATTGAAGTGTAGTTGATCTCCAAAATTTCATGAGTTTTGGACATAAAACATGGTGAGTCAACATTTTTATAGATTATCTCCATTTAAAGATATTATAAAACAATGGCTATATTTCCGGTGCTATATCCTTGTTGTTTATTTTATATAAAAATTATATATTTTTATAACCTAAAATCTCTCTTAATGCCCTCCCCATCCTCCCCTCCCGCCCCTCCTCAGTGGTAAACCCTAGTTTGTTCTCTGTGTCTGTGAGTCATGTGCTTCTGTTTTGTTATATTCATTTGTCTTACTTTTTAGATTCCACGTATAAATGAGAGCACGGTCTTTGTCTTTCTCTATCTGATTTTTTTCACTAACATAATAACCTGCTAGAGCCGTCTCAGTTCAGTTCAGTCATTCAGGCATGTCCCCATGGACGGCAGCACGCCAGGCTTCTCTTGCAAATGGCAGAATTTCATCTTTTTTTTGGCCACTTCTATTGATCTTTCATTTATTTCCATCTTTGTTCTTTGGCCTGTGTGGGCCTCCCATCACAATGGCCTCTCTCGCTGCAGAGCACCGGCTCTCGGCACATGCGCTCAGAGCTCCGGCTCAATAGTTGGACACATCGGTCCAGCCGCTCTGCGGTACGTGGGATCTTCCCAGGCCAAGGATCAAACTGGCGCCCCTTGCACTGCAAGATGGTGTCCTTACCCACTGGACCACTAGGGAAGCCCAGAATTTCATCTTTTATATGACTCAGTAGTATTCCATTACACACACACACACACACACATTTCCAGTAGCTGAGTGATAAAGAATCTGCCTGCTAATGTGGGACAGTCAGGTTCAATCCCTGGGTCAAGAAGATGCCCTGGAGGAGGAAATGGCAAGCCACTCCTGTATTCTTGCTTGGAAAATTCCATGGTCAGAAGAGCCTGGTGGGCTACAGTCCGTGGTGTCGCTGAGGAGTCAGACGTGACTTAGCAACAGTATACACACACACCACATCTTTATCCATTCATCTGTAGATCTACAGTTAGGCTGCTTTCCTATTTTGGCTATTGTAAATAATGCTGCTATGAGCACTGGGGGTGTATGTATCTTTTTGAATTAGCATTTTAAAATTTTTACTTATTTATTTGTTTATTTTTGGCTGTTCTGGGTTTTCATCGCTGCCACAGGCTCTTCTTTAGTTGCAGGGAGTGGGGGCTGCTCTCTAGTTGAGGTGAGCAGGCTTCTTGTTGCGAGGACTTCTCTTGTTGTGGAACTCGGGCTCTAGGGCACACAGGCTTTAGTAGTTGCGGCCCATGGGCTCCATAGTTGTGGCTCTGAGGCTCTAGAGCACAGGCTCCATAGTTGTGGCTCACGGGCTTAGTTGCTCCACAGCATGTGGGATCTTCCCAGATCAGGGATCAAACCCTTTTCTCTTGCATTGGCAGGAGAACTCTTCACCACTGAGCCACCAGGGAAGCCCTGAATTAGCATTTTTGTTTTCTTCAGATATATACCCAGGCGGGTAATTGCTGGATCATGTGGTAGTTCTATTTTTTAGTTTTTTTTTTTGAAGAACCTCCATAGTGTTTTCCACAGTGGCTGCCCCAATTTGCATTCCCACCAACAAAGTCTAGCCGCTTTCCTCCACATCCTCACCAACATTTGTCTCCAATGACAGCCATTCTGACAGGCGTGAAGTGATAGCTCATGGTGGTTTGATTCACATGTCTCTAATGTTCATCCAAGCTGAGCTCTTTTCATGTGCCGCTGGCCTTTTGTATGTCTTTGGAAAAATGTCTATTTAGGTCTTCTGCCCAGGAAATGGTGTTATTTTGCTATATGGCAAGGAATCACAAAGCCTGGTCAATTCGATCTCCTAAATCTTTGTATATGTTTCCAGTTCACCTGCTTCTCTTCATCTCCACTGCCACCTTCCTGATGTAAACCGCTGCCCACAACATGAATGACCCCTGCCTCCCCTCCCACTTGCATTACTGCAGTAATGTCTGGTAATGAGAGTCATGTTTGGTAATGAGAGTCATCCTAGAGCTAGTCTCTTGGTTTCCATACTGCCCTCTTAGCCACTTTTTTCTCCTACAGTAGCTAAGGAGATCTTTTTAAAAGTGTCAGTCTGATTATTTTATACTCAAGTTTAAACCTCTTCTTCAGGAAGTCCCTGGTAGTCCAGTGGTTAGGACACCGAGCTTCCAGTACCAGGGGCTCATGTTCCATCACTGGTCGGGGAACTAAGATCCTGCAAGCCACATGATGTGACCAGAAAAAAAAAAGACTCTTCTTCAAGTTTATATTTGGGCTGATCTCCCACTCTCTCTCCAGCTGGTGGCACGGTCACTGCCTACCCTCTCACTCACTGTGCCCCGCCCACTGGCATCCCCTCTGTCCGCAGAGCCAACACATAGGCCCCCTCGGGGTTTGCAGGTGCTCCTCCGCTTTTTTATAGAACACTAATGATTAAATAAATTAGATTGAACTTAGAGGTAATAAACCCTCCAAACTCACCACTTCCCAGTTATTTCACATTTATCTGTGCTCTCTATTTACATTAGATGCTAATATGCATCTTCACCAACTTCACACTGCGAATCAGTCAAATACTATTCACCAGGGCTTTTTCTGGGTGTGGGAAAAAGCCAGCTGTTTGATATTTATTAGCACAGCACTCCCTTTAATAAATCTTCTGTTCTTGCTTTCACTTATTCCCTGGGTTGGGAAGATCCCCTGGAGAAGGGCATGTTAACTCGCTGCAGTCTTCTTGTCTGGAGAATGCCATGGACAGTGGAGCCTGGTGGGCTACAGTCCATGGGGTCACCAAGAGTCTGACATGACTAAGCTACTAACACCTTCAATTATTTGAGCCAATATAATTAAGGAAGTTACCCAAATAGTGTTCATGTTGTAAAGTCTTTTTGGTTTTCTCAATTAATCATGCACCAACTCTATGAAGTAGGTTTAATAATCTCATTTTCTAGGCTAGGAAATAGGTGGAGAGATAATGAAATAATTAGGCCCGTAGGCAGCAGACCTATATTGCCCAGATTGTTGGTCCAGCATCTTTCGGGGTGTGTCTGTGAGGGGGTGTCTGAATGAATTAACATCTGAATCAGTGGTGTAAGCAAAGCAGAGGGTCCTCCTCTATATCGGTGGGCCTCACCTTATCAGTTGAAGGCCAATGAGAGGAGAAGGTTCAGTAAGGGAGAATGCATTCTCTTAGTCTGTCTTCAAGCTGGGACATCAAGCTGCCTTCAGATTTCACCTGGAAATTACATCATCATCTCTCTTGCTTCTCAGGCCTTTGAACTCAGACTGGAAGCATCCCTTTGGCACTCCTGATCTTCAGCTTGCCAACTGCACATCTTAGGACTTCTCAGCCTCCATAATCATGTGAGTTAATTCCTATCCAGCAGATGCTATCCATCTATCTATCTGTCTATCTGAGCATTCTTCTGGAGAGCCCTGACTAATACAGATTTTGGTAATGACAGTCATCCTAGAGTCATCCTACTGAACAGACTGTTAAGGATGGGTTTTCTTTCTTTATTCTTTTTTTTAGTGTGCTTCATGCATGCATTGTATTTTTATTTTTTTTCTTTTTCTTTAACACCAAAAACATTCTGTATTGGGGTGTAGCCAATCAACAATTTTGTGATGGTTTCAGGTGCACAGTGAAGGGCTTGGCCACACCTATACATGGATCCATTCTCCTCCAAACCCCCTCCCAAGGGATGAGTTTTCTAAATTGGTCCTGCTTTTCTGGAAAAAGCCATCTAATCTGATTAAAGATGCTAATAGCTCTATTTCCAGTAGCAAAGAGAACATTAATGGTCTCTGGCATGTGATTAGCTGGCTTTCTTTTGGTTGGGAAGATCCCTGGAGAAGGGCATGTTAACTCGCTGCAGTCTTCTTGTCTGGAGAATGCCATGGACAGTGGAGCCTGGTGGGCTACAGTCCATGGGGTCACCAAGAGTCTGACATGACTAAGCTACTAACACCTTCAATTATTTGAGCCAATATAATTAAGGAAGTTACCCAAATAGTGTTCATGTTGTAAAGTCTTTTTGGTTTTCTCAATTAATCATGCACCAACTCTATGAAGTAGGTTTAATAATCTCATTTTCTAGGCTAGGAAATAGGTGGAGAGATAATGAAATAATTAGGCCCGTAGGCAGCAGACCTATATTGCCCAGATTGTTGGTCCAGCATCTTTCGGGGTGTGTCTGTGAGGGGGTGTCTGAATGAATTAACATCTGAATCAGTGGTGTAAGCAAAGCAGAGGGTCCTCCTCTATATCGGTGGGCCTCACCTTATCAGTTGAAGGCCAATGAGAGGAGAAGGTTCAGTAAGGGAGAATGCATTCTCTTAGTCTGTCTTCAAGCTGGGACATCAAGCTGCCTTCAGATTTCACCTGGAAATTACATCATCATCTCTCTTGCTTCTCAGGCCTTTGAACTCAGACTGGAAGCATCCCTTTGGCACTCCTGATCTTCAGCTTGCCAACTGCACATCTTAGGACTTCTCAGCCTCCATAATCATGTGAGTTAATTCCTATCCAGCAGATGCTATCCATCTATCTATCTGTCTATCTGAGCATTCTTCTGGAGAGCCCTGACTAATACAGATTTTGGTAATGACAGTCATCCTAGAGTCATCCTACTGAACAGACTGTTAAGGATGGGTTTTCTTTCTTTATTCTTTTTTTTAGTGTGCTTCATGCATGCATTGTATTTTTATTTTTGTTTATTTTTCTTTAACACCAAAAACATTCTGTATTGGGGTGTAGCCAATCAACAATTTTGTGATGGTTTCAGGTGCACAGTGAAGGGGCTTGGCCACACCTATACATGGATCCATTCTCCTCCAAACCCCCTCCCAAGGGATGAGTTTTCTAAATTGGTCCTGCTTTTCTGGAAAAAGCCATCTAATCTGATTAAAGATGCTAATAGCTCTATTTCCAGTAGCAAAGAGAACATTAATGGTCTCTGGCATGATCAGCAATAGAGAGATCTAGAATATATGCACTGGAGGTGCCTTATTAACCACGGCAGAAATTTGGGGATGGGGCTTCCCCGGTGGCTCAGTGGTCAAGGAGGAAATGGCAGTTCACTCCACTCATAGTTCCTGGAGAATCCCATGGACAGAGGAGCCTGGTGGGCTGCCGTCCATGAGGTCTCAAAGAGTCAGACGTGACTGAGCACAGACATGGCATCCAGGGACGCAGTGCAGGAATGGATAGTCAAGCTGCGGGATCATGGTACAAAGAGAATATACAGCTGGATCAGGCCAACACTGTCCATGTCTGGCATGTAATGGGCGCTTAGGATGGGGAGGAATCTGGCTACAGTATCTGGTACCTTGCCGGTCTCCAGAGCAAATCTATGAATCTGCTTCACGGAGCCCTCCTCCTTCTTTCCTCTCATGGCTCGTAAGCATCCTCTTCAAGCTGGAAGGGAATTTGGAAAGGACAGAAGAAGGCTGTTATTTTTTGTGGGGGGAAGGTTGGGGAGGGAGGGGGACAGATGGGCCCCTTCTGTTGGTCTTTCAGTTATCTATTTTCATCCATCTTTGTTCTTTGGCCTGTATGGGCCTCCCATCGCAGTGGCCTCTCATCGCTGCAGAGCACCGGCTCTGGGCGCATGTGCTCCAGAGCTCCGGCTTGGTAACTGGACACATCGGTCCAGCCGCTCCGCGGCAGGTGGGATCTTCCTGGGCCAGGGATTGAACCGGCGCCCCTTGCACTGCCAGGCGGTGTCCCCACCCACTGGACCACCAGGGAAGTCCAAGAAGGCTGTTCTTATTCCACAATGTATGGATGATTGTTCTCCCCAGTCCCTGCACACACACACACACACTGTAAGGCTCAAGGCCCAATCCTTTACTCTGAAGTTCATTACTAGGGTGATCTAGGCTACATTAATTCTCTTATAGTCTTATACCTTAATTTAATCCTTTTTTCTTAAAGGAGTCAAGTCTTTTTTATGAGTTTTCTAAATTGGTCCTGCTTTTCTGGAAAAAGCCATCTAATCTGATTAAAGATGCTAATAGCTCTATTTCCAGTAGCAAAGAGAACATTAATGGTCTCTGGCATGATCAGCAATAGAGAGATCTAGAATATATGCACTGGAGGTGCCTTATTAACCACGGCAGAAATTTGGGGATGGGGCTTCCCCGGTGGCTCAGTGGTCAAGGAGGAAATGGCAGTTCACTCCACTCATAGTTCCTGGAGAATCCCATGGACAGAGGAGCCTGGTGGGCTGCCGTCCATGAGGTCTCAAAGAGTCAGACGTGACTGAGCACAGACATGGCATCCAGGGACGCAGTGCAGGAATGGATAGTCAAGCTGCGGGATCATGGTACAAAGAGAATATACAGCTGGATCAGGCCAACACTGTCCATGTCTGGCATGTAATGGGCGCTTAGGATGGGGAGGAATCTGGCTACAGTATCTGGTACCTTGCCGGTCTCCAGAGCAAATCTATGAATCTGCTTCACGGAGCCCTCCTCCTTCTTTCCTCTCATGGCTCGTAAGCATCCTCTTCAAGCTGGAAGGGAATTTGGAAAGGACAGAAGAAGGCTGTTATTTTTTGTGGGGGGAAGGTTGGGGAGGGAGGGGGGCAGGTGGGCCACTTCTATTGGTCTTTCATTTATCTATTTTCATCTATCTTTGTTCTTTGGCCTGTGTGGGCCTCCCATCGCGGTGGCCTCTCTCGCTGCAGAGCACCGGCTCTGTGCGCATGTACTCCAAAGTTCCGGCTTGGCAATTCGACACATCGGTCCAGCCGCTCCGCGGCAGGTGGGATCTTCCTGGGCCAGGGATTGAACCGGCGCCCCTTGCACTGCCAGGCGGTGTCCCCACCCACTGGACCACCAGGGAAGTCCAAGAAGGCTGTTCTTATTCCACAATGTATGGATGATTGTTCTCCCCAGTCCCTGCACACACACACACACACTGTAAGGCTCAAGGCCCAATCCTTTACTCTGAAGTTCATTACTAGGGTGATCTAGGCTACATTAATTCTCTTATAGTCTTATACCTTAATTTAATCCTTTTTTCTTAAAGGAGTCAAGTTCTTTTTTAAAATTTATCTATCTATTGATTGATTTTTGGTTGCACTGGGTCTTCGTTGCTGCTTGTGGGCTTTCTCTAGTTGTGATGAGCTGGGGCTGCTCTTGATTGAGACTCACGGGCTTCTCCGTGTGGCGGCTTCTCTCGCCACGGAGTGCAGGCCCGAGGCACGCAGGTTTCAGCAGCTGCGGCTCCCAGGCTCCACAGCGCAGACTCCGTAGCTGTGCACAGGCACAAGTGCCCCACGCCATGTGGAATCTTCCTGGATCAGGGACTGAACCCGTCCTTGCATTGGCAGGCAGAGTCTTATCCTTGGTACCACCAGGGAAGTCCAGTTTTTTCCCTCGATCTGATCAAAGCCTAAAGCAGCTGTCTTTATCCATGTTTCCTTTGTATGTTTTAAGGCCCTTTCCGAAGCTGTGAGACAAGAAGGAGATCTTACTTCTCCTGGTTTTCCTAGTAGCTTTCTCCAGTTGACCTCAGAGCCCTGACAGATTTTCCTAGCCGTAGGCTGCACAGACATGGAGTTTCTTCAATTATGTGCACGGTTCTGATGCAGGATTCAATCCGTTACTTGCCATTCTTACAGTATCTTACTGTTTGTTTCTCTTCGTGCAAATGTTCATTCAGCCAAAGCCGACTGAAATCTGACAAGGTGTCAGCATTGTGCCAGATGCTCTGAATAACAAACAAGAAAACCCACTATTGCTGCCTGGGAGGAGCTCAAAGTCTAGAAGGCAAAGGCACCATGTAAACACGTCTATTATAGTTCATCGTGCTAAGTACCGCACACTGTGATGAGAAGAAAACTGAACTTGCTGTGGGGGAGGTGATAAAAGGTCTCATAGGAAGAGACATTTCCATTAATGTTGAAACCCAAGTAGGAGTCTGCCAGTCAGCAGGCAGAGCATCTGAGTAAAGGGAATTCAGAGGCTCTGAAATAACTGAGGAACATCCCCATACGTTTGGGGAGGTCTGGTGGGTTAGGTGTGGTGGGATGTGTGCAGCCCTGAGTGGCAGGGATCACAGTGAGAAGGCTTGTGTGGACAGGACTGACTTTTGTTCCAGAGGCAAAAAGAGAGGAAGCCCTTCAAGCAGGGAAGTTTAACAGTCAGATTTGTCTGTTACACGTCTGTTGTCATTGACCTCATGAAAGGGCTCCAGACTTGTGGACACAGCCAGGATAGGAGAGGATGGGATGAACTGAGATGGTAGCATTCACATATACACACTACCGTGTGCAAGATGGGCTTCCCTTGTAGCTCAGCTGGTAAAGAATCCACCTGCAGTGCAGGAGACCCCGGTTCGATTCCTGGATCAGGAAGATTCCCTGGAGATGGAAATGGCAATACACTCCAGTATTCTTGCCTGGAGAATTCCATAGACAGAGAAGCCTGGTGGGGTGCAGTCCTTGGAGTCACAAAGAGTCAGATACAACTCATTCACTAACACGTTCACTTTCATGGGTAGAGTAGCTACTAATAGCTAGGGGGAAGCTGCTGTATAGGAGGGGACGCTCAGCTCAGCTCTGCGCCAGCCTCCAGGTTGGGGGGGAGGCTCGAGAGGGAGGGAATAGATGTAGACTTACAGTTGATTCATGTTGTTGTACAGCAGAAACTGACACAACATTGTAAAGCAATGATACTCTGATTAAAAATAAATACAGGGGCTTCCCTGGTGGTGCAGTGGGTAAGGACACCGCCTTGCAGGGCAAGGGCGCTGGTTCCATCCCTGGCCTGAAACGACAAGGTGTCAGCATTGTGCCAGATGCTCTGAATAACAAACAAGAAAACCCACTATTGCTGCCTGGGAGGAGCTCAAAGTCTAGAAGGCAAAGGCACCATGTAAACACGTCTATTATAGTTCATCGTGCTAAGTACCGCACACTGTGATGAGAAGAAAACTGAACTTGCTGTGGGGGAGGTGATAAAAGGTCTCATAGGAAGAGACATTTCCATTAATGTTGAAACCCAAGTAGGAGTCTGCCAGTCAGCAGGCAGAGCATCTGAGTAAAGGGAATTCAGAGGCTCTGAAATAACTGAGGAACATCCCCATACGTTTGGGGAGGTCTGGTGGGTTAGGTGTGGTGGGATGTGTGCAGCCCTGAGTGGCAGGGATCACAGTGAGAAGGCTTGTGTGGACAGGACTGACTTTTGTTCCAGAGGCAAAAAGAGAGGAAGCCCTTCAAGCAGGGAAGTTTAACAGTCAGATTTGTCTGTTACACGTCTGTTGTCATTGACCTCATGAAAGGGCTCCAGACTTGTGGACACAGCCAGGATAGGAGAGGATGGGATGAACTGAGATGGTAGCATTCACATATACACACTACCGTGTGCAAGATGGGCTTCCCTTGTAGCTCAGCTGGTAAAGAATCCACCTGCAGTGCAGGAGACCCCGGTTCGATTCCTGGATCAGGAAGATTCCCTGGAGATGGAAATGGCAATACACTCCAGTATTCTTGCCTGGAGAATTCCATAGACAGAGAAGCCTGGTGGGGTGCAGTCCTTGGAGTCACAAAGAGTCAGATACAACTCATTCACTAACACGTTCACTTTCATGGGTAGAGTAGCTACTAATAGCTAGGGGGAAGCTGCTGTATAGGAGGGGACGCTCAGCTCAGCTCTGCGCCAGCCTCCAGGTTGGGGGGGAGGCTCGAGAGGGAGGGAATAGATGTAGACTTACAGTTGATTCATGTTGTTGTACAGCAGAAACTGACACAACATTGTAAAGCAATGATACTCTGATTAAAAATAAATACAGGGGCTTCCCTGGTGGTGCAGTGGGTAAGGACACCGCCTTGCAGGGCAAGGGGCGCTGGTTCCATCCCTGGCCTGGGAGGATCCCACGTGCTGCGGAGCGGCTGGACCGATGTGTCCAATGACCGAGCCGGAGCTCTGCGACAACAGACGCCACCGCGATGGGAGGCCCACACAGGCCAAAGAACAAAGATGGATGAGAATAGATAAAGGAAAGACCAATAGAAGTGGCCCTCCCTCCCCAACCTGCCTCCCCACCCCCCCAAAAATTATTTTTAATTACAAAAGCAAAGAAACACAAAAGCAAAGGGCTCCAGGCTTTTGGATTCTGAAAAGGGTGTGCTCTATTTGTTTAATTGGAGATGCTCAAGGATAGCCTTTCAATTATGACCACTTGTGCTAATTCATTTTGTTTCTGCCACCTCGTCATCCTTGACCCTTATGGCAGAAAGTGAAGAGGAACTAAAAAGCCCCTTGATGAAGGTGAAAGAGGAGAGTGAAAAAGCTGGACTAGAACTCGATATTCAAAAAACAGAGATCAAGGCATTTGGTCCCATCACTTTCTGGCAAATAGATGGGCAAACAATTGAAACAGTGACAGACTTTATATTCTTGAGCTCCCAGCTATGAAATGAAAAGACTTGTGCTGCTTGGAAGGAAAGCTGTGACAAACCTAGACGTCATATTCAAAAGCAGAGACGTCACTTTGCTGACAGAAGTCCGTCTAGCCTTAAAGCTATGGTTTTCCCAGTAGTCACGTATGGATATGAGAGTTGAACCATAAAGAAGGCTGAGCGCTGAAGAACTGATGCCTTTGAGCTGTGGTGTTGGTGAAGGCTCTTGAGAGTTCCTTGGACTGCAAGGAGATTTGATCAGTCGGTCCTAAAGGAAATCAACCTTGAATATTAATTGGAAAGAATGATGCTGAAGCTGAAGCTGCAATAGTTTGGCCACCTGATACGAAGAGACAACTAACTGGAAAAGAGCCTGATGCTGGGAAAGATAGAAGGCAGAAGGAGAAGGGGACGATGGAGGACGAGACGGCTGGATGGCATCACTGAGTCAATGGATGTGAGTTTGAGCAGGCTCCGGGGAGATGGGGAAGGGCAGGGAAGCCTGGCGTGATGCAGTCCATGGGGTCTCCAAGAGTCGGACACGACTGAGCCGCTGAACCCTGTCATCCAAATGCTGTCCCTCTCTCTCCTTGGCCAGGTGTGGCCATTTACTGACAGCCTTCGTCTCTCTGAACCCCTTGTTCTGTTTAGACACTTTCCTCTGTTACTCTGACCCGGTCTTTCAATGCCTTACTGACGCTGCGGCCCGTCCCAAGCTCTCGGTTTTGGAGACACCGCCCAGGCGGTGGCCACGCCCCCTCGCGCCGCCACCCGCCGAGGAGGTTTGTCCCCGGCAGCGCGCCGTCGGACGGCCGCCGCGCGCAGGCGCAGTCCTCGGGCCGGCGGCGCGTTCCCCTTTCCCAGGGCGCCCCGCGGCACGCAGGTGGCTCCGGCTCTGCACGGCCAGCTTCCGGCCCGGGTGTGCCCTGTGCGCGGTTCCCGGCCCCGAAGCCCCAGCCCCCGGGGCCGCCGTCCACCCCGCGCGCCTCCGCCGGCGACAGCGCCATGGCCGAGCGCGGGGAGCTCGACCTGACCGGCGCCAAGCAGAACACCGGCGTGTGGCTGGTCAAGGTACGCTCGCGCGGCTCCCGCCGGCGCGCCTCGTGAAGTGGTTTCAGCGGCTTCGAGGCGGTCCCCCGACCCCGGGCGCCGTGGAAAGGGCTTACGGCTCTCCCGGCCGGGCGGCACTCGCCGTGGGAGGCCCGGCTCGCCGTGAGGCTTGTCTGCAGACGGAAACCTTAGTGGGGGGACCTCAGTGTGTGCCAACCAGCGGAGAGTCCGAGCGTGCCTGGAAGGGCCCTCTGTCCCCCGGCCTGGCCTTTCCGGGGTCCTGGCTTGAGGGCCCCCAACTTGAGCCGTGCATTTCACCCCAGACTGAAGAGTCTGTATCTCCTCTGGGTGGAACTGATTTCAGTCTTTAGTCTTATTGTATAAGAAAAGTTGAGCATCAGCTTTCTGTGTAGTTTTCTCAGCCAGAAAGTGGAACTGGCCCCTGCGTACCCGTCAGGTGTTCTTTTGGGTTCACGGTTCTTACGGGGGAGTTCTCGGGTGAGCCGAGAACGCTGCGCTCACGGAAGGGGGCTCCATGGCCTGGAGTGTTCTTTTAGAGCACGGCTGGGTCGCGTGAAACCGTCGGTCTTTCTGCCTTTTGTAAAGACAGCATCTTGGTTCACTCTTAGCGAGCACATTGTCTTGTCCTTTACTTTTTCTAATTGGGGACTGTTGTCCCTTAGGAAGGTTTCATAAGTCGTGTGTATGTTTAGAATGTGGTTGTGACAATCTTGAAAACCCACGTGAAACGTTGGAACCTTTGGTTTGTTAGATTTTTAAGAAAGTTTTATCACATGTGTGAGTTCTTATCGGGAAGATCCCCTGGAGGAGGGCATGGCAACCCACTCAAGGATTCTTACCTGGAGAATTCCATGGATGGAGGCGTCTGGCGGGCTAGGGTCCATGGCGTCGCAAAGAGTCGGGCACGCCTGGAGCGACCTAGTTCGCACCTAGCACGAGTTCTTATCAGTTAAAGCGGATAGGTCCTTCCAGTCTGCCTTTCTGAAGCAGCTCCCTTATGATTATTCACTAGCGTGTTGAACCTGTATTACATTCTTCAAAGCGCATGCAGTCACGTTTCAGGAGACTAGGCGCCTTGCCTCTCACACCCAGAGTTGTGTTTGGCACACGGTAATAGCTCAGGTGATGTGATGCGTGCATGCATGAAGGAACTCATTCTTCATCCCTAACCGTTGTTTTGGCACAGGTGTGACTTATCACAGTGATAGCCCTGTGATTTTAAATGATGGAGTAGATGAGCATCTCTCTCCTCCTGCGTGCTCAAAAGAGGGGCAGCATTAGAGAGGAGATCTCCCTTGCAGACTGAAAGAGCTCGAAAATATGGCGAAGCTGGAGGTGATGTGCTGGCTTTTGGAACACAGTAGATGCTCAGGAAACGCTGCTTGCCTTCCGGAGATTTGTCTAGGTGGGCCTTCGTGTCTCCCTGGTACCCCGTGGAGAGTGGAACTGAAATACAGGAATGAAAATGCCCAGCAACATGGTGTGGCCTGGGAACGAAGAGGCCAGTCTTAGGCCTAGAGGAGAGGGCTGGGACCATGCACTGAATTTGTCAAATTGTGAAATGGGGTGTTTTGTTTTAATTCTGGCCTGCAGGAAATGGGGAGAACCTTGGAGGGTTTGGAGTAAGGCAGGGATACAAGTGATTCTCTTAGAGAGGGGAAAAAAGCTTGAAGGGAAGATAACCAGAGGCAAAATTAGAAAATTGCACAGGTTCGTAGACATTTGATAGTGAAGTCTGAGGAGTTAGGGCAACTTTTTCAGAAGTTGTCAGGATGTGTGACTAAATGGGGATGCGAAAGTTGCGAATCTAAAATTAAAGCTGAGAAAGTTTAGTGTTCTCTCATATATGGCCGTTTGAATACATTTTATCTCTTTAAAAAGAACTCTTACTAATGATTAGTTCTGTGTTTTAAAGGTAGTTGTAATGTTTCCATTATTTGTAATCATGTTTCCTTGTATCAGTTTGGCATGCAAGGTTACTTTTTTTTTCTAAGCTTATTAAAGAAAAATAACAGACTTGCAAATACTGTGTCTTTCCAGGGTGTGGGAAGACAGCTTTTTTTTTTTTTTTTCCGGTTGTTCTCCAACAACCTTATCTCTTAAAGAGGATGAGGATTGCTATCAAATACATTTAATTCTAAAATGCATTCATGCTTCTTCTTTGACGACTTTTTCTGATTTAATTAAAGGACCACCTGTGGGCAATGAGTTGTGATTTGCACACCTGTTATATTGGAACTTGTTTCATTTGCACTGGGATTAGCACCAGCTGTGATTTTCATGCCCTTATTTTAAACATATTTGGATTTTTGCCTCTGAATTATAGGAATAAATTATATGAGCACATCAAATTGTAGTTAATTTCACTTCCAGTTTTCTTTGTGTAATACTAAAATTTAACATATTGTTCAGAGCGTTTTCATTTGTACCCAGTTAGAATTTAAATAGAATTACATACAATTTTAAATACTTTCGGTATACATTCGTATTTCTTATTAAAATCATGCCTTGAGTTCTGATTGTTGAGGGTTATTTGTTGCGAAATATGTTTCTTCTGAGAGTGTCACAAATTTATGGACCATTTTGTTCATAATTATTCATTATTAATTTAATCACTAGACAGGTCAAGAAAAGGATAAATACAGTAAGGGTTAAGCATACAAGATCTCTCAGAGTTTTAAGCAGGAAAAACGTTGTCGGGAGGATCAGGGAAGGCTTCATGGGGAAGGTAACATTTAAGAAGAGCCTATGGAATTGATTAGTTTGAAAAAAATAAAAAGTTCCCAGCAGGACTGGTGAGTGTGTTCAGGAAAAGCCAAGCACAGTGGAAGATTGTGTACCCGAATATCCGCTGCCTGTGTCTGTTCTGGCCAGTGAAGGTGCTGTAGGGGAGAGCAGCTGGCCCAGTGGCGGCGGTTGGCCTCGCGCACCATTCCACTTGCGTCCTCTCGCTGGTGGCGCTGGCGTGCGCAGTGTGGTGTGGGCCTACAGGAGCCTCACATGAAAAGCTTCTGTCACGGTGAGGCGAGGCGACTCAGCTAGCTGCCGTCACTGCTTTGTCAGACGTTAAGAAGTAGAGCATATCCGTGATGCTGTGAATAGAGCAAAAACTTGCAGCTCCTACAGTCCTCATCTTCTTCCAGCTTCCCCCCTGTGCCTTGCCTACCATGGCTTCCGTGAATGGTGACATACAGCGAGACCAATGCCATTTCTGGAGTCTGGAGTTTTCAGTGTTAAATCTACAAGAGAATGATGACCTGAATAACTTTTTCTGATTTAATTAAAGGACCACCTGTGGGCAATGAGTTGTGATTTGCACACCTGTTATATTGGAACTTGTTTCATTTGCACTGGGATTAGCACCAGCTGTGATTTTCATGCCCTTATTTTAAACATATTTGGATTTTTGCCTCTGAATTATAGGAATAAATTATATGAGCACATCAAATTGTAGTTAATTTCACTTCCAGTTTTCTTTGTGTAATACTAAAATTTAACATATTGTTCAGAGCGTTTTCATTTGTACCCAGTTAGAATTTAAATAGAATTACATACAATTTTAAATACTTTCGGTATACATTCGTATTTCTTATTAAAATCATGCCTTGAGTTCTGATTGTTGAGGGTTATTTGTTGCGAAATATGTTTCTTCTGAGAGTGTCACAAATTTATGGACCATTTTGTTCATAATTATTCATTATTAATTTAATCACTAGACAGGTCAAGAAAAGGATAAATACAGTAAGGGTTAAGCATACAAGATCTCTCAGAGTTTTAAGCAGGAAAAACGTTGTCGGGAGGATCAGGGAAGGCTTCATGGGGAAGGTAACATTTAAGAAGAGCCTATGGAATTGATTAGTTTGAAAAAAATAAAAAGTTCCCAGCAGGACTGGTGAGTGTGTTCAGGAAAAGCCAAGCACAGTGGAAGATTGTGTACCCGAATATCCGCTGCCTGTGTCTGTTCTGGCCAGTGAAGGTGCTGTAGGGGAGAGCAGCTGGCCCAGTGGCGGCGGTTGGCCTCGCGCACCATTCCACTTGCGTCCTCTCGCTGGTGGCGCTGGCGTGCGCAGTGTGGTGTGGGCCTACAGGAGCCTCACATGAAAAGCTTCTGTCACGGTGAGGCGAGGCGACTCAGCTAGCTGCCGTCACTGCTTTGTCAGACGTTAAGAAGTAGAGCATATCCGTGATGCTGTGAATAGAGCAAAAACTTGCAGCTCCTACAGTCCTCATCTTCTTCCAGCTTCCCCCCTGTGCCTTGCCTACCATGGCTTCCGTGAATGGTGACATACAGCGAGACCAATGCCATTTCTGGAGTCTGGAGTTTTCAGTGTTAAATCTACAAGAGAATGATGACCTGAATAACTTTTTCTTTTTGACCACTTCTATTGGTCTTTCCATTGTCATCCATCTTTGTTCTTTGGCCCGTGTCGGCCTCCCATCACAGTGGCCTCTCTTGCTGCAGAGCACCGGCTCTGGGCACATACGCTCCAGAGCTCCAGCTCAGCAATTGGACACATCAGTCCAGCCACTCCACAGCACATGGGATCTTCCCAGGCCAGGGATCGAACCGGCGCCCCTTGCACTGCAAGGCGGTGTCCTTATCCACTGGACCACCAGGGAAGCCCCTGAATAGGTTTTGATGGACAGTAAACATGATTGGATTTAACTTTACAATACATGTCACCTGCTAAAAAATCATAAATAGCCACGATTTTTACCTCGTCAGGGAACTTGTCCCGTGTAGTGTGTGTTGTTACTCAGTTCCTGTTGTTGAGTCTTCGCCAGTCTCAGGTCGGATTGCAGTACCACTACCACACATCATGGTCTGAAAGTGACATAAAAGACATCTTAGCATCACCCTGTTGTTTGGTGTCCAACATGTAGACTTCTAGGAAAGTCATTTTCTCTAGCTACAGTTGGCTGGAGGGTGGGATCCCTGGTGGGGAGAGGAGGAGATAAAGCTGGCAGGGTTTGGGGGAGTGGTGGGGTTTTTGTAGATAGTGAATGTCCTATCAGAGCCTGAATGATAAGAAATGCCATCTTTGCGGGGGGCGGAACATGAACAGGTGGAGGTGTTCACAAGCACTGTGCTAGGTCCAGCCAACAGCTTTCTGGCAAAAGGGTGTGCTTCAAGTGCCGTACCCCCTCCTCCTGTGAGCATCCTGGTTGATGTTTGTTGGAGGAGAGGATCAAGACCGGAAGGACGGACATCATCCCCTGTGAACAGTGGGTCCTCCATTCAACAACTTAAATGCTGTCAAGCTTAGCTTTTATTTTTTCACAGACGGATAAGCAGATGGACATTGATGGCCAAATACCAGGGAGTGTGGAATGGATGATAGCCCAGAGCCTTGCAGGAGGAAAAGGAACTTGTATTTATAATGTGCCAAGTATTTTACAGAGCAAACTTGTGAAGTAGGTACTAATTTTTCAGATGATGAAATTGAGGCGTAGGGAGGTTAATTATCTTACCCAGGCAGGAAGCGATCATTCAAATTTAGGTCTGTTTGGTTACAAAGCTTATGCCAGGAATAAGAAATGTCTTTTTTATCCCTTGGGTCTCTTTATTTTTTATTATTATTATTATTTGTAAAATTTATTTATTTATTTGTGACTGTGCTGAGTCTTCATTGATGGGTGGACTTAGTTACACCGTGGCATGTGGAATCTTCCCGGATCAGGGATCAAACCCGTGTCTCCTGCATTGGCAGGTGGGCTCTTACCCACTGAGCCACCAGGGAAGCCCCTCCCTTGGGTCTCTTTAATGAGTCCTCTCCCTGGAGAACAGAGAAGGGGTTGGAGAGGACCTTTTTTGTGTGTGGTGTTGGGTCTTGTCAGCTCCCTCTTTTGACCTTCAAGGCAACATGTGAGTACAAGCTGCCCGTTACAGAGTGGATTCCCAGGAAGGCTGATTCTGAGCAGATGAGCGTGGAGGGATTGGCTGCGGAGTGCTGTTGGGATCATCCCCTGTGGAAGGAAAAGAACTTACAAAGCATTGGGCACAGGGTGGCACACCCCCAGGAAGAGTGCGTGGTCCCAGCCAGCGCTCTTCGGTGGCAGCAGCTCCGCAGAGAGCTGAGACCTGAGGGCTGGCTGGGACCATGCTCGCAGCCCCTCAAGGAGCAAGGCCCTCGGTCCGCAGTGTCACTCCGTGGTCATACAGCGCTCGCAGTCCACTTTTGTCCTCTGGGAGGAGCATGGGCTTTGGAGACGAATCGTTGGGGAACTAGACACTTGATGAAGCGGGGCTGGCAGACAGGCCTCAGGGAGGAACCTCTGCATCTATCGCCTTAGCTCCTTGGCTTCTAAGGAGCAGTCGACCTTCCTGCTCTGTGGCTCGAGTGAGTGGGCGAGCAGGCCTGGCTCTCGTCTCTGTTATGGTGAGCAAGAGTAGGCAGGGCTCGTGCTCTGTGAACTGGGGTCTGTCGTCGCGGCCCGAGACAGACGGCAGGCCATACTGCTCCTAAGGAAAACAGTGCCACACAGGTAAGGTCACTGAATCTAGGGGTCTTGTTTTTTGAGTGTGACTAGCAAAGGAACATGACCACCTCTAGGAAGGAGGTCAAGGGAAGTCCCCTGAGGAGATAATGCCGAAGCCATCGTTTTCTGTCACTCTCCCAGGATGGGGGAAATCTGAGAAAACATCCCCTGTTGTACCCGTTCTCTTGTCTCCGCCAGACTGTCTTTAATGAGTGTGGAGACAGTAGAAAGTGTACTGCCATCTCACAAGTGACACGTTGACAAGTGTTGGGGGAAATTTGCTAAGAATACATACAATGCAGGTGTTCTTATCTAGAAACAAAAGTAATTATGTGAAGAGATGATATGTTAATTAGTTTGACTGGTGTAATCGGTTCATGTCCATATAAAATCATGTTGTACACCTTACATATGCAGCTTTATTTAAAAATAAAATTAAAAATATCAGCTGTCGGGCTTCCCCTGGTGGTCCAGTGGGTAAGGACACCGCCTTGCAGTGCAAGGGGTGCCGGTTCCATCCCTGGCCTGGGAAGATCCCACGTGCTGAGGAGCGGCTGGACTGATGTGTCCAATTACCGAGCCGGAGCTCTGGAGCACATGCACCCAGAGCCAGTGCTCTGCGACAACAGAGGCCACCGCGATGGGAGGCCCGCAGGAGCCAAAGAACAAAGACAGATGAAAATAGAGAAATGAAAGACCAATAGAAGTGGCCCGCCGGCCCCCTCCCTCCCCACCCCACCCCCCAAAAGATAAATAAATAAAATATAAACCTTTAAAAAAAAAATATATATATAGATATATCAGCTGTCCAAAAAAAGGTATTTTGGAGCTTTGGAACCTATGTGCCATTTTTTCCTTTTCCGTCTCCCTCTTTCCAATTAAAAAAAAAATATTTATTTAAATATGTATTTATTTATTTTTGGCTGTGCTGAGTCTTCATTGCTGCACGTGGGCTTTCTCTAGTTGTGGCGTGTGGGCTTCTCACTGCGGTGGCTTCTCCCTTGCAGAGCGTGGGCTCTAGGGTGGATGCCTTCCGTGGTTGGAGTTCTCAGGTTTAGTTGTCCTGCAGCGTGTGAGATGTTCCTGGACCAGGGGTCGAACCCGTGTCCCCTGCATTGCAAGGTGGACTGCTAAGCACTGGACCACCGGGAAAGTCCTCTTCCAAACTTAATGGGCTGGAGCTTTTGGGAAGAACATTTCCATAAGCTCTTGATATAAAAAATTATATATGATTGCCATACTATCTTCATTGTATTCTACTATTTTTTCATTACAAGGATATGGTATTTTGGCAACCTTGGCAATTAAATAGTTACCTTACCTTAGGAACTTACCATTTTATTTTAATAATGATGACAATGCAGTATGAGTTCCAAACTTCTTTCCATTAACTGACTTCTGGGGCATAATCTTTCTTTAAGTTGGCAACTGCTTGTATTAGATTCAGTTGTTATACTGGATATGATTCTTAAATTTTAGTGGCTGATAGTTACTTCACTTAGCACTGGTGTCTTGTTTGATGGTGTAAATTGTGATCTCCTGCAGTTTGATCACAAAATCTTCTGGTTATATTAATCTACTGGTTAATATATTGAGGAACTGTGGTCTCATCAGGAGCTCTGAAAGATTCTTGTCCTCCGTTTGTCTTAACAGCATTTCCGGAACCCAGCAGTCAGGACAGTGGCAGGCTGGAAGACGTTCCACTCGACTGGTGGTGTTTTCCCTCCTCCCCTTTAGTTTAAGGTAGAGCTCTGAAACAAGGTTCCCCTTTGAGAATGCAATGAGAGTTATTAAAATTAAATTCTGTAGCCTAGATCGATTCTAGTAACACCAACACTGTCATTATATGAACATTGGCTAACTTTTCTTCAAGAATATTGAGTCATTAAAATAACAGTTCTGGGGTTTCCCTGGTGGTCCAGTGGGTAAGGACACCGCCTTGCAGTACAAGGGGCTCTGGTTCGATCCCTGGCCTGGGAGGATTGCACGTGCCACGGAGCAGCTGAACCGATGTGTTCAACTACCGAGCCAGAGATGTATGAAAAATAGATAAATGGAAGACCAATAGAAGTGACCAAAAAAAAAAAGTAACAGTTCTGTCCGTGCCACGTGCCAGGCTCTTCCTAATGCTAGGGATGTGGTAGTAAATGAAACAGACAAGATACCTTCCTCGTGCAGAGTGCATTCTAACGGGGAGGGAGAATGAACAGTGAACAGATATGCATATAGCAGGTGATAAGTGCTCCGAAAAAAAATAAATCAGAGTAAAAGGTATAGACAGTAGATGGGGATGCTCTTTTCATAGGGTGGAGGAAGGACGTCGCTGATAAGGTGAATCTTGCGCAGAAACCTGAAGGGGATTATGCGAATGCCCTTCAGATTTCTGGGGGAAGAGCATTCCAGACAGAAATAACAAGTCCAGGGCCCTCGGACAGGATGGTGCTGGGAACATTTACAGAATCCACGGGGCTAGAGTCAAGTGAGTGAGTGCAGGAGGAGGTGAGGCCGTGGATCGTGGCAGGTTCAGGCCTGTAAGACATTGCAGGGTCTTTACAGTGAACGACCTGGGCTCTCGGAGCCATAGAGGGGAGACTGGTGTGGTGATTGTGCAGCTGGACCCTGCCTCGGTTAGCATCCTGGCTTCTCCACTAGTCATTGTGAGCCTTTGCACAAATGATAGCTTCTTGGTGCCTTACTTGCCTGTCTGTGAAATGGGATAAAAATAGAGTTGTTAAGAGGATCTTGTGAGGTAAAATTTTAAAGTGCTTAGAAGAGTGCCCAGCACATAGCAAGAACTGTGCAGATGTCTGTTAAGTAAACTGAAAGGCTTTGTGCAGAACAGTGTCATCTGACTTGTCATTTATTTATTTATTTTTTTATTTTTTAAACAGTCAGTTATTTATTTATTTTGAGGGGAGCGGTTGGGGAGGGAGCGGGGCGGGCGGGTCACTTCTCTTGGTCTTTCATTTATCCATTTTCATCCATCTTTGTTCTTTGGCCTGTGTGGGCCTCCCATCGCGGTGGCCTCTGTTGTCGCAGAGCACCGGCTTTGGGCGCATGCCCGCCAGAGCTCCAGCTCGGTAATCAGACACATCAGTCCAGCCGCTCCGCGGCACGCGGGATCTTCCCAGGCCAGGGATCGAACCGGCACCCCTTGCACTGCAAGGTGGTGTCCTTACCCACTGGACCACCAGGGAAGCCCTGGCTTGTGTTTTAATATGGGCACTCCAGCTACTGTGTTGAGACTAAAGTGGGCCTGGACAGTAAAATCCTACGAGAGACAGTGGTGGCTTAGATTAGGATGGTAGCCCTGGAACTGCTGAGAAGGACGTGGAGTCCGGATATAATTTGAAGGTGCTGCTGACAGGTTAAGTTGACTGGATGTGGAATAGGAGGGAGAAAGGAGCTAATCAGGGTAACTGCATAGTTTCAGACTGAGTACCTGGTAGGATGGAGTTGACTTCTACTAAATTAGAGGAAGCTGCAGGAGGAATAGGCCCATGAGGAAGAATAAGAGTCCTGGTGTGGAGAGTTTGAGTTTGAGATGTCTACTGCACATTCAGATGGAGAGTTTGAGTTTTAGTGGGCAGCTGGTCATATAACTTGGGGCTTGGGGAAAGAGGTGTAAATTTGGGAGTTGTCAATACACAGATGGTATTGAGAGTCATGAGTAATCTCATGGGATGAGATTACCAAAGGTTGAGTGTGGACAGAGAGGCGGAGAGGTCTGAGGACTGAAATCCGGGCCCTCTCAGGTAAGAGGTCAGGAAGAGGGGCTTTCCTTGTGGCCCAGTGGGTGAGGACACTGCCTTGCAGGGCAAGGGGCGCCGGTTTGACCCCTGGCCCGGGAAGATCCCACGTGCCGCGGAGCAGCTGGACCCATGTGTCCAATGACCAAGCCAGAGCTCTGGAGCGCATGCGCCCAGAGCTGGTGCCCTGCAGTGAGAGAGGCCACTGCGATGGGAGGCCCACACGGGCCAAAGAACAAAGATGGATGAAAATGGACAAATGAAAGACCAATAGAAGTGGCCCCCCAAAAAAAGAGGTCAGGAAGATGAGACTCTAGATGTGTGGAGACTGAAGAAGGAGAGTCCTGAGAAGTAGGAGGAAGACTGAGGGAGACTGGGGTGGCTTTCAGCCAGGTGAACAAAGCGCTGGGAGAAAGCAGAAGCCGTGGGCTCTCAGGTGTCGCCAAGAGGCCTGTACGGTGAGGACGGATGCTGGCCTGGCCTTTCGGAGAGCTTGTGGCCTCCGGCAGCAGTTGTAGCGGCGCGGTGGCGGGGAGGCCAGTCTGGAGCCGAGCGGGGCGCGGAGGAGGCGCTCGGCTGCTGGCAGGCACGGCTCTGTCCGGGAGCCTTGCTGTTGAGAGAGGCGGAAACGGGACCATCGCACAGGGGTGTGAGTGTCAGCAGGTGGGGGTCATTGGGGGCAATCTCGAGTCTTCTGCCACATTTGGTGAGCACTCGGAGTATTAGCGATCTCTATCATCGTCGTTATTCTGTTGGGAGAAAAATCGTGTAGAGAAAGGAGTGGAGGGGAGAAAGTAGAATTGAAGGAAAGCCGTCCGTGCTTCGACCACAGGGAAACAGTCAGCGCTCACGCGGAGCGATTGGCCATAGCTCATCTGCTAAGCGGGGATGGCAGAGTAAAGGCCCCCCGTGGCTACGTGGTAGACTTAGAAGTTTTCTTTTGAGTGTTCATTCCTTGATGGAAAAGGAAGCCAGGTTGTCGTCTTGGCGGGAAGAGGAAGGAGGAGGTGTCACAGGGTTGAGGAGTGGAGAGAACACGTGGCTTCTCTTTAGTGGCTCTCCCACTGCGGGCGACAGTTGACCCGGGATGGGGAGGTAAATTGCCCGGCATCTGGAAGAGCTTGCCTGATGTTAATAGCCGTGTCTTTCAGGGGAGACCATTTAGCATGATTGTTTTTCTTCAGATACTCAGGGGCAAGTGTGGCAGAGGAGGAACACGATCAAGTGAAACAATAGATTGATTACTTAAATAAGCAATATTCCTAGTATAGCTTGGCTGTAATCACCATTGGGTTCTGCCAGGCCGGTATGGTAGAGGAGTGAGGGACAAGAGGCTGGCTGTGGTGGTGGCCAGTAGTTGGGGGGCCTAGGACTGGAGAAAATGGACAAATGAAAGACCAATAGAAGTGGCCCCCCAAAAAAAGAGGTCAGGAAGATGAGACTCTAGATGTGTGGAGACTGAAGAAGGAGAGTCCTGAGAAGTAGGAGGAAGACTGAGGGAGACTGGGGTGGCTTTCAGCCAGGTGAACAAAGCGCTGGGAGAAAGCAGAAGCCGTGGGCTCTCAGGTGTCGCCAAGAGGCCTGTACGGTGAGGACGGATGCTGGCCTGGCCTTTCGGAGAGCTTGTGGCCTCCGGCAGCAGTTGTAGCGGCGCGGTGGCGGGGAGGCCAGTCTGGAGCCGAGCGGGGCGCGGAGGAGGCGCTCGGCTGCTGGCAGGCACGGCTCTGTCCGGGAGCCTTGCTGTTGAGAGAGGCGGAAACGGGACCATCGCACAGGGGTGTGAGTGTCAGCAGGTGGGGGTCATTGGGGGCAATCTCGAGTCTTCTGCCACATTTGGTGAGCACTCGGAGTATTAGCGATCTCTATCATCGTCGTTATTCTGTTGGGAGAAAAATCGTGTAGAGAAAGGAGTGGAGGGGAGAAAGTAGAATTGAAGGAAAGCCGTCCGTGCTTCGACCACAGGGAAACAGTCAGCGCTCACGCGGAGCGATTGGCCATAGCTCATCTGCTAAGCGGGGATGGCAGAGTAAAGGCCCCCCGTGGCTACGTGGTAGACTTAGAAGTTTTCTTTTGAGTGTTCATTCCTTGATGGAAAAGGAAGCCAGGTTGTCGTCTTGGCGGGAAGAGGAAGGAGGAGGTGTCACAGGGTTGAGGAGTGGAGAGAACACGTGGCTTCTCTTTAGTGGCTCTCCCACTGCGGGCGACAGTTGACCCGGGATGGGGAGGTAAATTGCCCGGCATCTGGAAGAGCTTGCCTGATGTTAATAGCCGTGTCTTTCAGGGGAGACCATTTAGCATGATTGTTTTTCTTCAGATACTCAGGGGCAAGTGTGGCAGAGGAGGAACACGATCAAGTGAAACAATAGATTGATTACTTAAATAAGCAATATTCCTAGTATAGCTTGGCTGTAATCACCATTGGGTTCTGCCAGGCCGGTATGGTAGAGGGAGTGAGGGACAAGAGGCTGGCTGTGGTGGTGGCCTGTGGAGTGGAGTTCCATCCAAGAGAGAAGGGCGGGCCTCCAGGACTGGAGTTGAGTCCTGACTCCTCACTTGCCAATTATATAGCCTTGGCTAAATGTTATAATCCCTGGGTGCTGCAAATTCACAGTCTGTGCCAATACCTACCTCATATAGATGTGAGGTGTTAATGTAGGAGAAGTGCATGAAACAGTGTCGGGAGGGTGGTGTTAGATACATGCTGGCTGTTATATTGATGATTGCTTTTATTTCAGCAGATCCTTCATCATGTTAGTCAGTTATATTAAGCCATGACTCTTCAAATCATCTTCAACTCAGTGGTGTCTCTACGTAATGTGTCTGTGTTATTCTACTCCAAGAAGCCTTTTCTCATAGCCTTTCCTATCTCTGAGCTTTTATTAGACTTGGGAGCATAAGTTAGCACTTCATACTGTTAAGTCATTTGACCACTTGAGTTTTGTGTCACCAACGCAATTGGTGTTAAACCCTTTGAGAGCTAAATTCATTTTTACATATCTTAGTATCTCTTTAGTGCAAAACACTTAATGGGAGGTTGGTACTTAATAATCAGCTATGAGAGACAGAAAGTGAACTAGAAGCTGTATATCACTTTATGCTTAAAAAGATTTTGTTAGCTTGTTAGCATCCAAAACCTAGTTTAATAACAGTGTTTGGTTTTGTTTTAGGTTCCCAAATATTTGTCACAGCAATGGGCTAAAGCCCCTGGCAGAGGTGAGGTTGGGAAGCTGCGGATTACCAAGTAAGTTATTTATGTGTCATCAGGAAGCTTGAGAGTGGAGAGACACGTGGCTTCTCTTTAGTGGCTCTCCCACTGCGGGCGACAGTTGACCCGGGATGGGAGGTAAATTGCCCGGCATCTGGAAGAGCTTGCCTGATGTTAATAGCCGTGTCTTTCAGGGGAGACCATTTAGCATGATTGTTTTTCTTCAGATACTCAGGGGCAAGTGTGGCAGAGGAGGAACACGATCAAGTGAAACAATAGATTGATTACTTAAATAAGCAATATTCCTAGTATAGCTTGGCTGTAATCACCATTGGGTTCTGCCAGGCCGGTATGGTAGAGGGAGTGAGGGACAAGAGGCTGGCTGTGGTGGTGGCCTGTGGAGTGGAGTTCCATCCAAGAGAGAAGGGCGGGCCTCCAGGACTGGAGTTGAGTCCTGACTCCTCACTTGCCAATTATATAGCCTTGGCTAAATGTTATAATCCCTGGGTGCTGCAAATTCACAGTCTGTGCCAATACCTACCTCATATAGATGTGAGGTGTTAATGTAGGAGAAGTGCATGAAACAGTGTCGGGAGGGTGGTGTTAGATACATGCTGGCTGTTATATTGATGATTGCTTTTATTTCAGCAGATCCTTCATCATGTTAGTCAGTTATATTAAGCCATGACTCTTCAAATCATCTTCAACTCAGTGGTGTCTCTACGTAATGTGTCTGTGTTATTCTACTCCAAGAAGCCTTTTCTCATAGCCTTTCCTATCTCTGAGCTTTTATTAGACTTGGGAGCATAAGTTAGCACTTCATACTGTTAAGTCATTTGACCACTTGAGTTTTGTGTCACCAACGCAATTGGTGTTAAACCCTTTGAGAGCTAAATTCATTTTTACATATCTTAGTATCTCTTTAGTGCAAAACACTTAATGGGAGGTTGGTACTTAATAATCAGCTATGAGAGACAGAAAGTGAACTAGAAGCTGTATATCACTTTATGCTTAAAAAGATTTTGTTAGCTTGTTAGCATCCAAAACCTAGTTTAATAACAGTGTTTGGTTTTGTTTTAGGTTCCCAAATATTTGTCACAGCAATGGGCTAAAGCCCCTGGCAGAGGTGAGGTTGGGAAGCTGCGGATTACCAAGTAAGTTATTTATGAATTTTTGACATTTTATGAAACTTGTTTGAATTAATTTTTTACAAGTGCATTTTCTTTTTTTAATTTTGGCCTCTTTTATTGGTCTTTCATTCATCTGTTTTCATCCATCTTTGTTCTTTGGCCTGTGTGGGCCTCCCATTGCAGTGGCCTCTCTCGCTGCAGAGCTACGGCTCGATAATTGGACACAACAGTCCAGTCGCTTCGCGGCACGTGGGATCTTCCCAGGCCAGAGATCGAACTGGCGCCCCTTGCACTGCAAGGCAGACTCTCTACCCACTGGACCACCAGGGAAGCTCTACAAGTGCTTTTAAATGTAATTCAAGTTCTTTTTCAAACAGAGAAGTTATCTGGGTAGATAAGAAATAATGAGCTTGCCAAGGCTTGTCAAGAGCTGGTTAGGTGCCCTGTAAGCATCCGTGTGTGTGGATGGGCACACACGCACACTCCTCTAACGGCAGGTACGCGTATCCGGGACAGCGGGCTGCTGAAGCCTCATGGGAGTGGAGCAGCAGGGTGTGCAGCTCGCCCTCCCTCTGTCCTCTTGGCGTCGCTGAGCAGGTGTGCTAGAGGTGGGTGAAACTGGATGCACCAAGGGCTTCAATGGAAGGATTTTGCCCTTGTGCCACCCTTCCTGTTTGGAGAGGCTTTGGAAGAGGGTAGGGAGCGCCTAGTAAACAGTGGAGGAGTGTTGGTGTTTCTTGGCTGAGGAGCTGGCCCTGTTTGAAAGGGACGCCTGGTGTCAGCCGCAGGCCTTGTGTGCCGGTCTTTCTGCCCCTCATTCACTCATAACCCCGCTCTCGCCATGTCCACTGCTCCGCTAAGACAGCTCTTCTCTGCCACCAGTGTCCTCATCATTATCATTGGGTTTTTGCTGGATTACAGGCCACTCCAAAGTTTAGGGCCTGAGAATGGAGCCATCTTACTCGCTTATCCTTCTGTGGGCGATTCGAGACGGTCCAGGTTGGGGCTGACCTGGCTGCTCTGCCTGGCTTGAGTGGCCTGACTGGCTTCAGCCAGCTGGGCAGCGGCCATGTGTGCTCTCCGCTGTGCTCGTTTGCGTGGTGGGGACGGGGTTCCTAGTAGCAGGAGGGAAACCCCACGGCACGAGCACTTCACTAGCCTGCACTTACCGTCGTGTTTGCGAAACGTAACTTGCAGTGGAGCTGACTGCCTGGTGGGATTTGTGGTCAAGCATTTGTAGCTTTTTTTTTTTCTTTTTTTAACGGTGTGCCATATCCATGGTCTTCCCTGGTGGCTCAGTGGTAATGTATCCGCCTGCAGTGCAGGAGGTGCAGGAGTCGTGGGTTCCGTCCCTGGGACGGGAGGATCCCCTGGAGAAGGAAACTCCAGTGTCCCTGCCTGGAGAGTCCCATGGGCAGAGGAGCCTGGTGGGCGCCCATCCTTGGGGTCGCAGAGTGGGCACCGCTGAGCTCAGAGTCTGCCAGCAGCCCTTCCCAGGTGACCTGCAGCATAATTTGACAGAGTTGATTATTTCTGAACCTCAAACTCTTGTTTTTGTTTTTTCATCTCAGTTCTGAGACATCTCTCTCCTGCTGGCTCCTTCTCATCTTCTCAGTCTCTAAATGCTACTTGAACACCGTCTGGGTTTTGGTCTTTGTAGGAGCAGTGCTATGTTCTTGAATGATGTCGTGTCTTTGAGAAACCTTGACACATTCCTGAGTTTCTGCCCTGTGTGCTTTTTGTTCTCACTTGTGTCCATTTCGGGCAGATCTTTTAGTTCCTCCTTTTGTTTTCACAAGATGTACTGGAAACAGGCATTTTTTTTATAGCCCAAGTTCTGAAGTTAGGCAGAGACACCAAGTACTCTCTTAAGAAACTTCTGCACATTTAAGAGCAGAAGGAAGCTTGAATTCATTCCTTCGAGTGGTAATAAACTCCAGCAGCTTCTGGGGCAGGCCTGTCACTTACTGTCAGTGAGACTGGACAGACACTTCTGAGTTTAGATTCCCTCTCTTTCCCTACCACAAATGCTGCGTTCCTGAACATCTGTTTTAGGAAAATACCTAACTAGGAAGAAATGTACAGTCTTTCTTTTGGTGTGGGAGGAAGGAGCTAGTATGGGAAATAGAGTCGGAGGAGCCAAGCTCTAGGGAGACCTGTGCAACCCAAAGTACTACTATGATCCCTACAGTAACCGCTAAGGATAGCATACTAAATAATCAGTCATGGGTGTACTTCAGCTTCTTGTGATCACCCTTCGTTTGGAAGAAAATTTCAGACTTCTCCTTAGTTTGAAGCACATGTTTTACATAGTCATATCTGATATGCATAGGGTGACCGTTTCCCCATGGTGTGGCTGGTTACATATTTTATCAGCCCAATTTTTATAGTTAACTATGCCATCATTAATAGTACCCCCTCTTACACTCCCATAATATCCTGGTTTGGGCAGTGAACTATATGTAACTTCCCAGGTGGACTTCCCTGGTAGCTCAGATGATCAGGAATCTGCCTACAGCATGGGCAGACCTGTGTTCAACCCCTGGGTCGGGAAGACCCACTGGAGAAGGGAATGGCAGCCCACTCCATATTCTTGCCTGGGAGATCCCAAGGACAGAGGAGCCTGGCGGGCTACAGCCCATAGGGTCTCAGAGTCGGACATGACTGAGCAACTAACTCACACTTGCCCTTAATAGTAACACATGTGTGCATGTGTATTGTATATGTAGATAAAAAATCCAGCAGATTGTCTACCCGACATGAAGTATAATCTTGCCATGTAGAAGAGCTCAATGCTTTTAATGATGAGAACAGATTTATAGTACTTAGTACCCCAAGACTGCTACAGAAATTCTTGAAAAGAGCTTGTTGTGGAATATGCCTCCTGGCTTTCGCATTTATGTCTCTAATTTAGTCAGCTTTCATTCTTACCCATTACTGAAGTCACTATTTTTTTTAATTTAATTAATTAAATAATTTTTGGTTATTTTGGGTTTTCCCTGCTGCTGCAGGCTCTTCTCTAGTTACAGGGAATAAGGGCTCCTCTCTAATGGAGGTGAGCAGGCTTCTTGGTGTGGTGACTTCTCTTGTGGAACTCGGGCTCTAGGGCACACGGGCTTCCGTCGTTGTGGCACATGGGCTCCATAGTTGCAGCTCCGAGGCTCTAGAGCTCAGGCTCCATGGTTGTGGCTCACAGCTTAGTTGCTTCGCAGCATGTGGGATCTTCCCAGATCAGGGATCGAACCTGTGTCTCCTGCATTGGCAGGCGAGCTCTTCACCACTGAGCTACCAGGACAGCCCTGGAGTCACTGTTAAACAAGTGTAGGATGAGTGAGGAGTGGCGTAGCCCTGCACGGGACTACATACTCCTTTAGTTTGAAGCACATGTTTTACATAGTCATATCTGATATGCATAGGGTGACCGTTTCCCCATGGTGTGGCTGGTTACATATTTTATCAGCCCAATTTTTATAGTTAACTATGCCATCATTAATAGTACCCCCTCTTACACTCCCATAATATCCTGGTTTGGGCAGTGAACTATATGTAACTTCCCAGGTGGACTTCCCTGGTAGCTCAGATGATCAGGAATCTGCCTACAGCATGGGCAGACCTGTGTTCAACCCCTGGGTCGGGAAGACCCACTGGAGAAGGGAATGGCAGCCCACTCCATATTCTTGCCTGGGAGATCCCAAGGACAGAGGAGCCTGGCGGGCTACAGCCCATAGGGTCTCAGAGTCGGACATGACTGAGCAACTAACTCACACTTGCCCTTAATAGTAACACATGTGTGCATGTGTATTGTATATGTAGATAAAAAATCCAGCAGATTGTCTACCCGACATGAAGTATAATCTTGCCATGTAGAAGAGCTCAATGCTTTTAATGATGAGAACAGATTTATAGTACTTAGTACCCCAAGACTGCTACAGAAATTCTTGAAAAGAGCTTGTTGTGGAATATGCCTCCTGGCTTTCGCATTTATGTCTCTAATTTAGTCAGCTTTCATTCTTACCCATTACTGAAGTCACTATTTTTTTTAATTTAATTAATTAAATAATTTTTGGTTATTTTGGGTTTTCCCTGCTGCTGCAGGCTCTTCTCTAGTTACAGGGAATAAGGGCTCCTCTCTAATGGAGGTGAGCAGGCTTCTTGGTGTGGTGACTTCTCTTGTGGAACTCGGGCTCTAGGGCACACGGGCTTCCGTCGTTGTGGCACATGGGCTCCATAGTTGCAGCTCCGAGGCTCTAGAGCTCAGGCTCCATGGTTGTGGCTCACAGCTTAGTTGCTTCGCAGCATGTGGGATCTTCCCAGATCAGGGATCGAACCTGTGTCTCCTGCATTGGCAGGCGAGCTCTTCACCACTGAGCTACCAGGACAGCCCTGGAGTCACTGTTAAACAAGTGTAGGATGAGTGAGGAGTGGCTTAGCCCTGCACGGGACCAGGTTATCAGGACTACTTTCAGCTGAGTATGAGTCATCCGGGGTCTGTGGCTGTAAACAAAGGCCACCACTTAATAGAGGATTGTTGTTTAGAAGGCAGTGGGATGATAACCCCGCTCCTTTCTGCCGGCTAGCTCACAGGGCAAACACTGGGTTCAGTTTTCAGTGCTGCTCTTAAAGACATGGGCATGTTCATTCAGGAGAGTGAGACTAGAACCGTGCAAAAACTAAAATCAGTTCCCTGTGAGGAACCTTGGAAGGTACTGTGACTGCTGAAAAGATACAGGGCCAACCAGGTGAGACTCACTTTAAAAACTAGATGTATAATCAACTGTTGATCCTTAGAGCCCAAGTAACCAGTTTGTGGGTTATCTGTGTGCCTTAAAAAATACGTATCTGGGTGAAAAATGAAGAGTAGCTAAGGTTTTCAAACTGCAGGGTGGCACACTGACAAAAGGAGCGTGAACTCAGGAGTCACGTAGCTCTGGGCTCTGTCCAGACCATGCCATTTACCAGCCACGGGGCCTTGGGGAGGTTGCTCGTTACTCTTTCTTGTTTGCTCATCTGTCGAGAGGAGATGGTATTAATAATACCTCTTGAAGTCCTCAGTAAGTGTCCGTGTGCTGTAATAACCCTGCGTACTGCCCCTCACAGGCAGGAGACCGCGCTGTGTCTGATGCTTTCTCTCCCCACCGAGGTCCCAGGGCCGAGCAGCAGCACCGGCGCCCTGTGCGGTAGGCCGAGAGCTGGGAAGACAGGCCTGGTGTGCTTGGTGATGCCGGCCGAGACGGGGCCGCAGGTAGAGGGGTCACATGAGCAGAGCGGAGGGAAATACGCAGCTTTTCCCAAACCTGGTCTGTTTACACCTAGAAAAAAGGAGGGTTCAGTTCTGAATAAGATGAGAGTAACAGGGCTTCCCCTGGTGGTCCAGTGGGTGGGGACACCGCCTTGCAGTGCAGGGGGCGCCGGTTCGAGCCCTGGCCTGGGAGGATCCCACGTGCAGTGGAGTGGCTGGACTGATGTGTCCGGTTACCGAGCCGGAGCTGTGGAGCGCATGCGCCCAGAGCCGGCGCTCTGTGGCGACAGACGCCACCGCGATGGGAGGCCCACAGGAGCCAAGGAACAAAGACGGATGAACATGGAGAAACGAAAGACCAGTGGAGGTGGCCCGCCTGCTCCCCTCCCTTCCCAACCCGACCCCCGCCCAAAAATAAAATAAATAAATAAATCAAAAAAAAAAAAAAAGATGAGAGTAACAGCTTACTTTAACAGTTGGTAACATTTGGGCCATGTTCGTCAAGCAGTTCCTGCCGTGTTCCTAAATCACTGGACTTGGATTATTTTTATACCTTTGGACATCTGATGTGTACAGCATTTTAATTGGTTTGCAGTTCTGCTTTGGTTTGTTTCATTTTTAAAACCAGCCTCACTACGTCACCATCCTCAGAAAACTTCAGTTTTCAAAATCTTCGATAAATATCATATTTTACTGATAGTCATACAATCTGCACAGTGCAGCTTCTCTCCAAGGTGTTTAGTGTTTAGTTTTATTTCTAAACACATTTATCACTCAGGGGCATGTGGGGGCCCACGAATAACAGAAAACAGGCAAATAAAAGCCAGTGAGGTAATTTTTTGTTACAAAAATTGACTACATTTAGAACAGTGTTACACTTGATAGGAGTTACACTGTTGGTAATTTGTTTAAATCACTACAAATTTTCTGAAGGGCAGTCTGGCAACATACATGTGTATCAGTGCACACGTATACGCATACATGTGCGTGTGCAGTCTGACACACAGAGGCACAGCAAAGAGAATACCACTCCCACTGTTTACCCTGCCGGTCAGCGCCCCATGCAGGCAGTCTGTCCAGTTCTTATACAGAAAGACACTGAGAGCCCCGTCCCGCAGAGTGGGCCTGGGACAGTGAGAAGGCTGGACTGTTAACAAGACTCAGGCCTTTGACCCAGCAGTTCCATCAGTTTCTCGGAACCTGTTCTGTGGAAGTAACAACTTAGTGATGCAGAGATTGATACACAGAGAGAGTCATTTCAGCGTTGTTTGTTATGGAGAAAAATGAGTAATAGTCTCACATTTCTTAGTAAGGGATTAATTAAATAAACTGGGAACATTTTAAAATTGTTTGATGTTTTTATTTTAAAACAGTCTCAAGCGACAGAAAAGTTGGAAGAACAATATAATAAGCTTCTTCGCCATATACCTCCATGTAATACAGCGTTCTCCTGTGGCTTTTCAGGAATGTAATTTGAATAAGTTCCTGTCTTCTAGTATAGTATACATCGATATTAATAAGAGATCTTTATAACATTAGAAATATCAAAAAACACAGTTTCATTTTTGTTATTATTTTGATAAATGGTATTTACATCTTGAATGAAGTTTCCCTTAGGGACGTATCTCCTAAATTCAAAATATATTAAAGTATATACCTCAGTGTGGAAAAAATAATTACTTTCTGACAGTGACATTCTCTTACGTGATCACAGGTCACCCTCTGAATCAGTAAATCAGTACCAGGTACTACTGTTACCTGATCTTCAAATATTCTTAAGGTTGCCAGTTGTCTCAGTGATGTTTTATAATAGCAACAGGATCCAGCCCACAGTCCTGCCTTCCCTTCTGTTGTCAGGTCTCTTTAGTTTCCTTAAATCGGGGAATCCTGTTGTACTTATAAAATTCTGTTTGTAATTGTTCATGGATTGGAGCTGTCCTTTTTCCATTAAACTGGGTCCTTCTTGAGGATGAAGACCTACACTCCTGCTAATCTGTGGACCTGTCCTGGTGCCTCATGGATGGAGCAAACACGTAAAGACAGTGAATGACTGAGCCACTGAAAGAAGGCGCAGGTTGGATCTCAACCTGGTGTGACAGAGAATGGCAGTTCTCTAACTGGTCTTCATGTCTGTTCTGTGTTCATTTTTGGTACCACTCCCACTGTTTACCCTGCCGGTCAGCGCCCATGCAGGCAGTCTGTCCAGTTCTTATACAGAAAGACACTGAGAGCCCCGTCCCGCAGAGTGGGCCTGGGACAGTGAGAAGGCTGGACTGTTAACAAGACTCAGGCCTTTGACCCAGCAGTTCCATCAGTTTCTCGGAACCTGTTCTGTGGAAGTAACAACTTAGTGATGCAGAGATTGATACACAGAGAGTCATTTCAGCGTTGTTTGTTATGGAGAAAAATGAGTAATAGTCTCACATTTCTTAGTAAGGGATTAATTAAATAAACTGGGAACATTTTAAAATTGTTTGATGTTTTTATTTTAAAACAGTCTCAAGCGACAGAAAAGTTGGAAGAACAATATAATAAGCTTCTTCGCCATATACCTCCATGTAATACAGCGTTCTCCTGTGGCTTTTCAGGAATGTAATTTGAATAAGTTCCTGTCTTCTAGTATAGTATACATCGATATTAATAAGAGATCTTTATAACATTAGAAATATCAAAAAACACAGTTTCATTTTTGTTATTATTTTGATAAATGGTATTTACATCTTGAATGAAGTTTCCCTTAGGGACGTATCTCCTAAATTCAAAATATATTAAAGTATATACCTCAGTGTGGAAAAAATAATTACTTTCTGACAGTGACATTCTCTTACGTGATCACAGGTCACCCTCTGAATCAGTAAATCAGTACCAGGTACTACTGTTACCTGATCTTCAAATATTCTTAAGGTTGCCAGTTGTCTCAGTGATGTTTTATAATAGCAACAGGATCCAGCCCACAGTCCTGCCTTCCCTTCTGTTGTCAGGTCTCTTTAGTTTCCTTAAATCGGGGAATCCTGTTGTACTTATAAAATTCTGTTTGTAATTGTTCATGGATTGGAGCTGTCCTTTTTCCATTAAACTGGGTCCTTCTTGAGGATGAAGACCTACACTCCTGCTAATCTGTGGACCTGTCCTGGTGCCTCATGGATGGAGCAAACACGTAAAGACAGTGAATGACTGAGCCACTGAAAGAAGGCGCAGGTTGGATCTCAACCTGGTGTGACAGAGAATGGCAGTTCTCTAACTGGTCTTCATGTCTGTTCTGTGTTCATTTTTTGGTGTAAGTGTCTTGGAACATGGCTTTTTGTTATACGTTTGTTCAAACAGTGCTTGTAGTTCTCCATTGCCTAAAGAATAAATTCCATGCTCTGTGCAGTGATATTCAAAATTGTGTATGGTCTGGTTCCATTTTTTCCTTCCTAGTTGACCTCCTACTATTCCTTATTTTGTACTTTCCCTCCCAGCCTATTTTCCATTGTATATTTTCACCACAGTTTCTGTATCCATTCATCCCTTGAGGGACGTCTGGGTTACTGTAAAAAAGTGCTACAGCGAGCATTGGGGAACATTCGTCTTTTTCAGTTATGATTTCCCCAGGGTAGATGCCCAGCGGTGGGATTGTTGGCTCACATGGTGGTTCTATTCCTAGTTATTTAAGGAATCTCCATACTGTTCTCAATAGTGGTTGTACCAATTTACATTCCCACCGACAGTGCGGGAGGGTTCCCTTTTCTCCTCATCCTCTCTAGCATTTATCGTTTGTAGATTTTTTAAGGATGGCCATTCTGAGGGACATGAGGTGATACCTCATTGTAGTTTTGATTTGCATCTCTTTAATAATGAGTGATGTTGAGCACCTTTTCATGTGTTTATTAGCCGTCTGTATATCTTCTTTGGAGAAATGTCTGTTTTGATCTTCTGCTCAGTTTTGGATTGGGTTGTTTGTTTTTCTGGTATTGAGCTGGATGAGTTGCTTGTATATTTTGTAGATTAATCCTTTGTCAGTTGTTTCATTTGCATTTATTTTCTTCTATTCTGTTTTTATTGCCATTACTGTAAGAGATTGGTCGAAGAGAATCTTGCTGTGATGTAGGTCAAAGAGTCTACTGCCTGTATTTTCCTCTAAGAGCTTTATGGTTTCTGGATTTACATTTAAATCTTTAGTCTGTTTTGAGTTCATTTCTGTGTATGGTGTTAGAAACTGTTCTAGTTGCTGAAAAGACTTTCTTTTCTCCATTGTATGTTCTTGACTCCTTTGGTAAAAATAAGGTGACCATAGGTGTGTGAGTCTATCTCTGAGCTTTCTATCTTGTTCCATTGGTCTATATTTCTGTTTTTGTGCCAGTGCCATACTGTTGTAATAGCTGTAGCTTTGTAGTATAGTCTGAATGCAGAAAGGTTGATTCCTCCAGCTCCATTCTTTCTCAGGATAGCTGTTTGTTTCCTTTTGATACTATAGCTCGAAAGCTGCTTCTTGCTGAATCAGTATTTAACTCTTATAATAGAAGAAATAGTATCCTCATATCTGATCCTGGTACATTGTGGTTCTTTTAATTAAAATTGATCTCATTTTATGATTATGGATTTAGTTTTTATACCTCCTGCTGGCTGGGAAAAGGGGCCTTACAGTCACTACTTTGCATATAACAGGTACTTAATACCTGTTTTTAAAATTGGCTTATTATTGGAGTGTATATTGATCACATATTTGTAAAAAAAAAAAATTTAAAAACATACAAATAAATAAAACATTCAAATAAATTTTAAAGATAGTGTAGGACTTCTCTGGTGGTACAGTGGATAAGAGTCTGCCTGCCGTGTGGGGGACACAGGTTTAATGCCTGGTCCCGGAAGATTCCACTTGCTGAGGAGCAGCTGAGCTCATGATCTGGAGCTACTGAGCCCCTGTGCCATGACCATGGAGCCATGCTGCAGCTGCTGAAGCCCGTACATCTAGAGCCTGTGCTCTGCAGCAAGAGAAGCCACTGCAGTGAGAAGCCCCCCACGCCCCAGTGAGAGAGTGGTCCCTGCTCTCTGCAGCTAGGGAGGGCTCTTGCGTAGCAATGAAGACCCAGCACAAGCAAAGATCAAATAATCAGTTATAAAAAAAGACACACAGTATGGAAGGGTGTTTACTGTAGGTAATAGTAGAAGGTGTTAACAGTAAAATCATGGCTAACTTAAATCTCTTTTTGGCTTGTCTGTAATAAAATTATTTCTATATGGCATGCATTATTTTTTAAGCAGAGAAAATTGCTTATAATTTAAAAATAATGCTTTCAGTCTTTAAAATTTTAAGTAAATGAAACTTCTTCAACTGGACAAAATAAATAGTAACGTCGTTGAAGTTCTATTTAATACTGGATACACCATTCAATACTGCTGAATGCTGGAAACACTGGTAATAAGGTGATTCGTAGGATAAAATATTATTAGGACAGAGTATAATACTGTTAAAAGACACAAACTTGTAATATGTAAAATATTCATGAGGTGGGACTTGCCTGGTAACTCAGTGGTTAAGATTCCATACTTGTGTTGCGGGACACTCACATTCCATCCTGCGGTCAGGGAGCTAAGATCCCATGTGCCATGTGGCATGGCCAAAAAAAATTAATAAGAATCACAGATAGGATCCTGGTACATTGTGGTTCTTTTAATTAAAATTGATTTTTTATAAAGGCCTCCTGCTGGCTGGGAAAAGGGGCCTTACAGTCACTACTTTGCATATAACAGGTACTTAATACCTGTTTTTAAAATTGGCTTATTATTGGAGTGTATATTGATCACATATTTGTAAAAAAAAAAAATTTAAAAACATACAAATAAATAAAACATTCAAATAAATTTTAAAGATAGTGTAGGACTTCTCTGGTGGTACAGTGGATAAGAGTCTGCCTGCCGTGTGGGGGACACAGGTTTAATGCCTGGTCCCGGAAGATTCCACTTGCTGAGGAGCAGCTGAGCTCATGATCTGGAGCTACTGAGCCCCTGTGCCATGACCATGGAGCCATGCTGCAGCTGCTGAAGCCCGTACATCTAGAGCCTGTGCTCTGCAGCAAGAGAAGCCACTGCAGTGAGAAGCCCCCCACGCCCCAGTGAGAGAGTGGTCCCTGCTCTCTGCAGCTAGGGAGGGCTCTTGCGTAGCAATGAAGACCCAGCACAAGCAAAGATCAAATAATCAGTTATAAAAAAAGACACACAGTATGGAAGGGTGTTTACTGTAGGTAATAGTAGAAGGTGTTAACAGTAAAATCATGGCTAACTTAAATCTCTTTTTGGCTTGTCTGTAATAAAATTATTTCTATATGGCATGCATTATTTTTTAAGCAGAGAAAATTGCTTATAATTTAAAAATAATGCTTTCAGTCTTTAAAATTTTAAGTAAATGAAACTTCTTCAACTGGACAAAATAAATAGTAACGTTCGTTGAAGTTCTATTTAATACTGGATACACCATTCAATACTGCTGAATGCTGAAAACACTGGTAATAAGGTGATTCGTAGGATAAAATATTATTAGGACAGAGTATAATACTGTTAAAAGACACAAACTTGTAATATGTAAAATATTCATGAGGTGGGACTTGCCTGGTAACTCAGTGGTTAAGATTCCATACTTGTGTTGCGGGACACTCACATTCCATCCTGCGGTCAGGGAGCTAAGATCCCATGTGCCATGTGGCATGGCCAAAAAATAATAAAATGAAATATCCGTGTGGGATTACTGTGAATGTTTTCCTCCTGTAGAATCACAGATAGGATAGTTAGGACAGCCAAAGGTAAACATGAATGTAATATTTTAAGGTACATGTGAAGTTGTGTTATTTCTTTTATTAATAGTTCTTAGCTTACATTTGAAAAGAAAGCATGAAATTAAATAAATTGAAATATTTTTCTTTCCTCTCTTTCAGAAATCAAGGAAGGACCGAGGTAAGATTATTTCTATGGAAATTTTATTTAAAACATGAGATTACTTTATTATGTATTAATAATAGTAAAGAGAGGGTAATGTTTGCACTGGGAAACTCCACATCAAGCTGGTGGTGGTCAGGAACACACGGGAGTGTAAATGCCATGCTCGTGCAAATGAATAGGCTCCTTTCTGGGTGCTCGTGCTCAGCATTTTTCTACCTTGACCTAAATAGCCCCCCTTAGTACTATGAAAACTAGTACTGCTTCATGATCGTTTCACATTATTTCAGGGCGGCAAGTGCATTTGTTTTGGACTTTTGAAGGCTTTAGATTTTGACCCATTAAGTCCAGGGCATAATTTGTGGTGCCTGTCACACATAGTAGAGGAATATTCAAGTAACACTTCATAATCTTCCTATGTGGTTGAGAGATCAGCACTTAAGTTTATCAATCCCTTTGATGTAAAATTTGGAGAGATGTGGTAAAAAGTATTCTGAAAGAACACCTCCTGGGTCTTTTTATTCTGAGCCTCAATATTGAGTTATCCTTATAAATATTTAGTTGTATTTGTTGAAATGTTCAGAAATAAAACAGCACCAGGTACTCACATGGTAGTCATTGGCTCTAAGCTAGACCTCTCTGCCTATGAGAGTGCTGAAGCTTTCCGAGTAAGTAGCTCGCTTCCCCCTGCTTCAGGTACAGTCTCTTTCTTAATACTTTTTAAAATGTTCACTCATTGAGCAAATACTGTTTTTCCTCTGTGTGCCAGGCATTTTGCTAAGAGATGGGTGGGTGGGTGGATGGATGGATGGGTAGTTCTATTTGTCTATCTATCCATCCATCCACCTGATAGTTATCTAATTTATTTATGAATATAAATATAACCAGACATGGTTCCTTGACCACAGATACCTTAGGGAAAGAAATGTTATATCTATTTTATAAATAGAATTTTTTCAGCCATAAGTCAGAGGAAACATTTAAAAGTAATCTTTATAATGGTGGCCACATTGTCTGACAAATAGGAATAGATTCTCTTTTTATGACTAATTATTAATGAGTTTTTGATAGTCTTTTTTTTTTTTTTTTTGCCATTTCTATTGGCCTTTCATTTATTTATCTTTGTTCTTTGGCCTGTGTGGGCCTCCCATCGCAGTGGCCTCTCTCGCTGCAGAGCACTGGCTCTGGGCGCTTGCGCTCCAGAGCTCTGGCTTGGTAATTGGACGCATTGGTGCAGCCACTCCATCGCACGTGGGATCTTCCCAGGCCAGGGATCAAACCAGTGCCCCTTGCACGCTGCAAGGTGGTGTCCTTACTACTGGACCACCAGGAAAGCCCCTGATAAAGTCTTTTTAAAATGCTTAATAAAATGGAAAAGAGTCACATTAAAATATCTGATTTATAGTCAGAGTTTCTGCACAGATACTTTGAAGACAAAAGTCTATTGTAACACGGTCTCGTTCATGTGTCTACTAGGTGTCATTTACTCTGAATGAGGATCTTGCAAATATTCATGATATTGGTGGAAAGCCAGCTTCTGTCAGTGCTCCTAGGGAACATCCATTTGTCTTGCAAAGTGTTGGAGGACAGACATTAACAGTGTTTACTGAGAGCTCCTCAGGTAAGTGGAAATAGGCTGATTTCAGCACCGTCCCTGTGCGTGTTATATGGATCATCTCTCCACACAGGCTTGAAGGTCATTACCGGGGCCGCTCCACTTGTTGTTCTCTCTGCCTCGTACTCCTATGATACACTTCTCTGCTCGAAGTTCTTGCCTGTGATTGATGATATTTTGGCTGTTACTGGAAGGGCTGGATTTCCATTTGGGGCATGAGGAAATAGAAGAAAGCAGATGGAAGAGTGCAGGGCGCCAAGCTGTCTTCTAGGATGTTGAGGAAACAGTCTTACAGATTTGGCCAAGATAAGGCCATTCTTGCCTGTTTGGGTAAATTCTTATTCAGCAACTATGAATTGTTCTTTTTTAAAAAAATACTGCTTAATATTAGGGAATATTTAGTCAAAATATAGGAAATACTTTGGCTCTTGGATGCTTTCTGTGCTTCTTAATGCATAGATTAACGTCTTTTCCTTGGTATTGACTTCTGAGAAGCTCTGTGTGTGGTTTTAATTTTCTGTGTTTGGTCTCAGATGGTGTAACAGTTCAGTAAATGGGGGACAGGTGTTTCAGTTTGTGAATTAAATATAGAGGGGACTTTTTTGTGCCATGTGTAAGAGTATAGGTTTATTTTCATTATTTCTTGGTTTATAACCTTCATGGACTATACAGTACTACTAGTGAAGCAGCAGGCCACCTTGTTTTAACAGAGCTTGTTTCTCATACCTAATTCACAAAGTTTATTGGTTGTATAAAAGGAAAAACATCTATGGTTTTGTTATATTTTCATTAAACATTACAAAGAAACCAGTAAGAAGTTACAATATGTTAAGAATATTATTGTTTCTAACAGAATATACAGTTGATCCTTGAAAAATGGGAAGGCTGAGGGCACCAACCCTCACCCTGTTGAAAGCGCATGTATGGTTTCCAGTGGGCTCTCCTGTCAGAGGCTCCGCCCTGTCTGTGGCTCTGTGTGCTCAGAGGCAGTGGCTGCAGACTGTGTCCTACGGTGCTGTCCACACTGGGGAAAACCTGCGTACAGGAGGACCCCGCAGCTCAGACCCATGGGGTTCAGGGCCACCTGCACTCAGACACATTTTTGTGGTGTCTTGCATTGCCAATAGCTGTCTAAACTGATGTCAACAAATGAGTCTTTTTTCCATCCTTGGATGTAGAATTTAACAAATGGTGAATGGTCATGTTTCTCTCATGTGGTTTAGGTTAAAGAAAGTGAAAGTGTTAGACACGCTCAGTCCTTTCTGACTCTCTGTGACCCGGTGGACGGCAGCCCACCAGGCTCCTCTGTCCCTGGGACTCTCCAGGCAAGAACGCTGGAGCAGGCTGCCCTGCCCTCCTCCGGGGGATCTTCCCAGCCCAGGGATCAAACCCGGCTTTCCTGCACTGCAGGCAGATTCTTTACCGTATAAGCCACCAGAGTTTGTTTTATTGCATTCTTCAGTTGCCATAATTTGTAGTGTAGTATTATGGGAAGAAGAACATGTCAAACACTTGCATTTTCTCCTGGAGAAGATTCAGCCACTGAAGAAATATTTACCGTATGCTGCGTTGTTCAGGGCACAGCATAGGCACAATTATTCCAGCAGCTGATGGGATTTAGGAAGACCTGTTGCACCTGTGAGGTTCTTTCATGGATGTCCCTGGAGTGGAATAGACGTGGCACCAAGGTGAGAAAAAGGAAGCAGAGTCTGGGAACAAAAAGTTTGAGGCAGGGAGACCTGAACTTCTTGGTAGAAAAAGGCATCCTATTTCTTTCTTTTTTTTTTTTTTTTTTACCTCTTATCAGATTGCTAACTTTTCCAAAGCATGACTCATTGCTGGTACTTACACAAAAGACAGCGATTTAGAAAGCTAAGGTTTGTTATCCTCAATTAATCTTTCGTTATTAATCTTGTAAATCCTTTCATTAACCTTGTGGTCTTTCTGAACATTTTGTATTCACATTTGGGGTTACAGTGTACTCAAAGTGTGATCCTTGAAAATGGGAAGGCTGAGGGCACCAACCCTCACCCTGTTGAAAGCGCATGTATGGTTTCCAGTGGGCTCTCCTGTCAGAGGCTCCGCCCTGTCTGTGGCTCTGTGTGCTCAGAGGCAGTGGCTGCAGACTGTGTCCTACGGTGCTGTCCACACTGGGGAAAACCTGCGTACAGGAGGACCCCAGCTCAGACCCATGGGGTTCAGGGCCACCTGCACTCAGACACATTTTTGTGGTGTCTTGCATTGCCAATAGCTGTCTAAACTGATGTCAACAAATGAGTCTTTTTTCCATCCTTGGATGTAGAATTTAACAAATGGTGAATGGTCATGTTTCTCTCATGTGGTTTAGGTTAAAGAAAGTGAAAGTGTTAGACACGCTCAGTCCTTTCTGACTCTCTGTGACCCGGTGGACGGCAGCCCACCAGGCTCCTCTGTCCCTGGGACTCTCCAGGCAAGAACGCTGGAGCAGGCTGCCCTGCCCTCCTCCGGGGGATCTTCCCAGCCCAGGGATCAAACCCGGCTTTCCTGCACTGCAGGCAGATTCTTTACCGTATAAGCCACCAGAGTTTGTTTTATTGCATTCTTCAGTTGCCATAATTTGTAGTGTAGTATTATGGGAAGAAGAACATGTCAAACACTTGCATTTTCTCCGGGAGAAGATTCAGCCACTGAAGAAATATTTACCGTATGCTGCGTTGTTCAGGGCACAGCATAGGCACAATTATTCCAGCAGCTGATGGGATTTAGGAAGACCTGTTGCACCTGTGAGGTTCTTTCATGGATGTCCCTGGAGTGGAATAGACGTGGCACCAAGGTGAGAAAAAGGAAGCAGAGTCTGGGAACAAAAAGTTTGAGGCAGGGAGACCTGAACTTCTTGGTAGAAAAAGGCATCCTATTTCTTTTTTTTTTTTTTTTTTTACCTCTTATCAGATTGCTAACTTTTCCAAAGCATGACTCATTGCTGGTACTTACACAAAAGACAGCGATTTAGAAAGCTAAGGTTTGTTATCCTCAATTAATCTTTCGTTATTAATCTTGTAAATCCTTTCATTAACCTTGTGGTCTTTCTGAACATTTTGTATTCACATTTGGGGTTACAGTGTACTCCAAAGTGAATATGGCTTTATAAGGATAATCTTGCCAGGAATATGAAAAAGGATCAAGCTTGCTATCCTTCTCCTGGAGTTTGTACAATATGTTCTTTGCAGAACTGTGATGATAGTGAGGGCTTGGTTGCTGTTAGATGCGGCACACTACAGGGGAAGACTGCTGCCTGATCTCAGTCGTTTGTGTCTCCCGCCATTGGTCCCTGACCCTCTTTGCACCTTTCCGTGCCTCGATGTCCTTGTGGCCAGGGCTGGAAGCTGGAGGCTGTTGCAGTCATCCAGGGAGCTGACGGAGGTTTAGATCAGCAGTGACAGAGCTCTAGTCTCTCATCTGATGTTCAGTCTCATCCTTCATTGTTTTAACAGATAAGGCACTTGGATTTCTTATTACCTGAAATGCAGAAGATACAAAATCAAATTGACTTCTGCATTCCTTTATTCTCTGCATATCCATATTTCTATCAGTGACACATCATTCTTCTGTTCTTATCCTCCTCTAACTCTCACATTCAGTCTAGTTGCTCATTTGGTCATTTCTAAGGTAGAAAAACACATTTTGTCTTTTTTTGATATTTATTTTTATTTATTTGGCTGTGGCGGGTCTTAGTTGTGGCCTGTGGGATCTAGGTGTCTGACCAGGGATTGAACCCGGGCCCAGTCCCTTTACTCCGGCCACCTGATGTGAAGAGCCGGCTCACGGGAAAAGACTGACGCTGAGAAGGACCGCGGGCAGGAGGTGGAGGGGGCGACAGAGGACAAGATGGTCGGATGTCCTCACGGACTCAGTAGACATGAGTTTGAGCAAGCTCTGGGAGATAGCGAAGGACAGGGATGCCTGGCATGCTGCTGTTCACGGGGGTCTCTCAGCGTTGGACACGACTGAGCGACTGAGCAGCCTCAACCCCTCCAGCGCTGAGAGCGCAGAGGGAGTCGTCCACCGGATCACCAGGGCTGACATGCACGTGTCTGGATAGCACTTAGTCCACAGTCCCCGGAAAACTGCAGGCGTCCCCTCTGCCCGCCTCCGGTCCAGGCTGCCGGAATCCCGTCTGCCTCATGAGGGCCTGCAGACTCTGCTGCCTCTCCTGCTTCCCTCGTTTTCCTCTGCCAGGGATTTGTTTGCCTTTTACAGTCATAACTTTCTTTCCTTTTATGGCTCCAGTCTTTGCTGGTTCTTCCCTCATCTGGACTTTTATGAAAATAAGGTTTATATTACTCATTTTGTCCCTGAGTTAAACCTTCTGGGCAGGGGACCATGTCTCCTGCTCATTTCCAGAGTGTCTAGTACAGGACTGAACACACAGCACGTGGGCTTGTTTAAAGTAAATATGTATTGAAATAGTTTATTTTCTCTTAAGAATTACTGGTATTCTGAAGGTACTCTTTAAAGTGGTTCCAAGTGAGTTGACTTGTTAGTGACAAAGGATAGATTTTCTTCCTTTAAAGTTAAGTCTTTTTCTTAGGACACTTGAGGTTCAAAGTTGAATATGAAATTCCTTTGTTCCCTACTTTGTCTCTTGCTCATTGTATTTTTTATTTTGGCATGCATGATTCTTTTACTCTCTCTCTTTGCCAATCAGATAAGTTCAGCACTGTGTGGTCTGACACTTGATTAACCACTAGACCCGTTATTATAATACCTGGTGCATTTCCTGTTTGCTGAGAATCAGTTGTATAATTCTTAGAAGTTTGAATTCAACTTTATGTGCATCTGTGTGTGTTTTATAGCATTCAAACTACAGCTGTTTTCTTCTCTGTTGAATATTTTTCTTGTCACTGCTTTTACATGAATTGTAATGTTACGTAAATTATCACCATCTGCATGTTACTAGTTGCCATTGCAATGGAGTTTTCTAAAGTATAGTTTTCAATGTATTTGTAATTGGAAAATGTCCTCACGGACATAGCATGTTTGAGCAAGCTCTGGGAGATAGCGAAGGACAGGGATGCCTGGCATGCTGCTGTTCACGGGGGTCTCTCAGCGTTGGACACGACTGAGCGACTGAGCAGCCTCAACCCCTCCAGCGCTGAGAGCGCAGAGGGAGTCGTCCACCGGATCACCAGGGCTGACATGCACGTGTCTGGATAGCACTTAGTCCACAGTCCCCGGAAAACTGCAGGCGTCCCCTCTGCCCGCCTCCGGTCCAGGCTGCCGGAATCCCGTCTGCCTCATGAGGGCCTGCAGACTCTGCTGCCTCTCCTGCTTCCCTCGTTTTCCTCTGCCAGGGATTTGTTTGCCTTTTACAGTCATAACTTTCTTTCCTTTTATGGCTCCAGTCTTTGCTGGTTCTTCCCTCATCTGGACTTTTATGAAAATAAGGTTTATATTACTCATTTTGTCCCTGAGTTAAACCTTCTGGGCAGGGGACCATGTCTCCTGCTCATTTCCAGAGTGTCTAGTACAGGACTGAACACACAGCACGTGGGCTTGTTTAAAGTAAATATGTATTGAAATAGTTTATTTTCTCTTAAGAATTACTGGTATTCTGAAGGTACTCTTTAAAGTGGTTCCAAGTGAGTTGACTTGTTAGTGACAAAGGATAGATTTTCTTCCTTTAAAGTTAAGTCTTTTTCTTAGGACACTTGAGGTTCAAAGTTGAATATGAAATTCCTTTGTTCCCTACTTTGTCTCTTGCTCATTGTATTTTTTATTTTGGCATGCATGATTCTTTTACTCTCTCTCTTTGCCAATCAGATAAGTTCAGCACTGTGTGGTCTGACACTTGATTAACCACTAGACCCGTTATTATAATACCTGGTGCATTTCCTGTTTGCTGAGAATCAGTTGTATAATTCTTAGAAGTTTGAATTCAACTTTATGTGCATCTGTGTGTGTTTTATAGCATTCAAACTACAGCTGTTTTCTTCTCTGTTGAATATTTTTCTTGTCACTGCTTTTACATGAATTGTAATGTTACGTAAATTATCACCATCTGCATGTTACTAGTTGCCATTGCAATGGAGTTTTTTTTCTAAAGTATAGTTAACTTACAATTTTGTATTAATGTACAATATAGCGATTCAGTTGTGTGTACATATATTCTTCTAAGAATTCTTTAGGTTTATGGTTTATCACGGCTCCGTGTGCTCTACAGTCCGACCTTGCTGCTTATCAATTCTGTGTGTCAGTGGTTTGCATCTGCCAACCCCGGTCTCCCCGTCTATCTTTCCCTTGCCTCTCTTTCCTCTTTGGTAACCATGTTTGTTTTCTGTGTTGGTGAGTCTCTTTCTGTTTTGTAATAAGTGTCATATTTTTTGGATTCCACATACAGATGATGTCATGTATTTGTCTCTGTCTGACCTGCCTCACTTAGTGTGATCACCTCTTAAGCCCATCCATGTGGCTGCAAGTGACGTTATTTCATTCCATTTACTGACTGAGTGGTATTCCATTGTGCATGTGTAAATACCACATGTGCTTTGTCCATTCATATGTTGGCGGACATTTAGGTTGTTTCTGTGTCTTGTCCATTGTAAATAGTGCTGCTGTGAGTATAGGGGTGCGTGTATCTTTTCAAATTATGAAGTGAAGTCGCTCCATCGTGTCCGACTCTTTGCGACCCATGGACGAGCCGTGGCATCCTCTAGGCAAGAGTACTGGAGTGCGTGGCTTTTCCATTCTCCGGGGGATCTTCCCAACCCAGGAATTAAACCCAGGTTTCCTGCAGTACAGGTGGATTCTTTACCTTCTGAGCCACAAGGGAAAGCCTTATATAGCTGAACTATATTCTTGTTACATTTGCTGTGATACTTAATACCTCGTATCATTTTATATTCTAATACCAATTTGGGTTAGAAAAATTGAAGGAACTTTTTTTTTGGAGTGGGGGCGAGTTGGGGAGGGAGTGGGGTGGGCAGGCCACTTCTATTGGTCTTTCATTTATCTATTTTCATCCATCTTTGTTCTTTGGCCCGTGTGGGCCTCCCATTGCAGTGGCCTCTGTTGTCGCAGAGCACCGGCTCTGGGCACATGCGCGCCAGAGCTCCGGCTCGGTCATTGGACACATCAGTCCAGCCGCTCCGCGGCACATGGGATCTTCCCAGGCCAGGGATGGAACCAGCACCCCTTGCACTGCAAGGCGGTGTCCTTACCCACTGGACCACCAGGGAAGCCCTGAAGGAACTTTTTATTTACAGCTTTCTTGTCATTAAGCAGTGATAGCTAACAGAAATAGATAGCCTACTGTATACTGTGTTGAACACTTTTTAGGAGTGATTTTTAACAGTAAGCCTCTGAGAAGGGAACCATTGCTATTTTATTGATGATCCTCTGGAGAAGAAAATGGCAACCCATTGCAGTATTCTTGCCTGAAAAAGTCTATGGACAGAGGAGCTTGGTGGGTCAGTCCATGTGGTCGCAAAAAGTCGGACATGGCTTAGCGCCTAAGCAGCAGCAAGCAGCCATGATTAAAAACAAATTACTCTTCTAAAAGGGTATTTCCCTTTTTTCCAGTATGTTTGCACCCCTCATGGCCCTGCTGCATTTATTTCCTAAACGTCTGTAGAGTCTATATATCGTGTGGTTTTATCAGGATGATACATAACTTCACTTATGATAAGCCTCAGATCCTTTATAAATTCCCTATTGGGTTTGCTCTGCAGAAACAAAACTCATCTGTCTGATTGTTGTCTACAGATGTGTTCTTAACCTGCCGCTTTCCAATTGCGTATGTGTGTTCATGGCTTCTGTAGGGCAGTGGTGTCCACTTCAGGGCTGCTTTGGCAGCGTCTGGAGACATTTGGGGGTGCCTCCCCGGTGGCTCAGTGGAAGAGAATCTGCTGCCGAGGCAGGAGGTGGAGGAGGCTCAGGTTCGACCCCGGGGTCAGGAAGATTTCCTAGAGGAGGAAGAGGCAACCCACTCCAGTATTCTTTTTTTTTTTTCTTTTTTTAAATTTTTATTTTGCTTTTAACTTTTACAGAGTTTTGTTGTTTACAGATATGTATGTTCTCACATGAGTCATATGTATACCTCCCCCATCCTACCCGTCCAGACTGTCACACAGCACCTGTGAAGGATCTGCTTTTCTCACAGAGCAATGACTATAGCTGTTTTCTTCACATATGATAGTACAGGCCTTCATGCTACTTCCTTTACGCCTCTCACCCTCTGTTCCTTCCCCACAATGTCCATCACTCCAGTTTCTGACCTGGGAAATCTCATGGACAGAGGAACCTGGCGGGCTGCAGTCCACATGGTTGCAGAGAGTTGGGCACAACTGAGCACACACAGAGAGACCTGTGTGGCTGTCATGCTGGGTGCGTGTTCCTGGCCTGGAATGGTGGTGATGCCACCTGACATCTTGCTGTGTGTGCCAGGACAGCCCCTCCCAACACAGAACCATCCAGCCCAAAAGGTCAGTGGTGCCAAGGGTGAGAAACCGTCCAATAGGAGAAAAGAAGCAGTTAATTTAGTGGACAAGCTGTTTGGTGTAACTACTGGTGAGATTAAAGTTATAAACTGAGAATGCTTTTTTTTTTTTGATGGACCAACAGGAGTGGTGGGAGCCTGTTCACCTCCCCAGTAGCTGGTCTTGCTCTTCCCTGGCCCCTCTTCCTGATGTTTTTCTTTTTGTTGTTTCAGAAGTTTCTGTGCTTTTAAGAGACTCCTCTTGAGGTCTTAGCTTAATTTTTCGTTGGAGCATTTAACCTGTTTACATGTAAGATAACTATCAATGTTTATGTCCCTATTGCCATTTTCTTAATGGTTTTGGGTTTGTTTTTGCAGGTCTTTTTTTCTTCCCTACTTCTTTGGTTCTCATCTCTTGTGTTCTCTACTCAGAAAAGTTCCTTTAACATTTGTCACAAAACTGACTTGGTGGTGCTGCATTCTCTCAGCTTTTGCTCATGTGTAAAGCTTTTGATTTCTCTGTGGAAAATGAATGAGAGCCTTGTGGGTTGTGTGTTCTTGGTTGTAGATTTTGCATTTTCATCTCTTTGCATATATTGTGCCATTCCCCTCTGGCTTGCAGCTTAACTTTTCATTGAGGACGGAAAAAATGAGCCATACACAAAAGTAGAGAAATAATATAGTGTCTTCATGTGCTTCTCATCCAACTCCACAGACTGTCAACATTTGATCAATCTTGTGTCAGCTGTTCCCCAGTCACTGCTGTTTGTACCTTACATAGTTATTTGGAAGAAAATCTCATGCAGTATATCATTCCTCCCTTACATTCTTAGTACCTGCCTCCATAAGGATTCCTTTTTAAAAAATACATAAGCACAGTACCATTATGGTACCTAAAAAAGTGAGCATTAATTCCAGCATACCATATAGATGTTGTTAGTAGAAACTGCTTGCTTGGGCACAACTGAGCACACACAGAGAGACCTGTGTGCTGTCATGCTGGGTGCGTGTTCCTGGCCTGGAATGGTGGTGATGCCACCTGACATCTTGCTGTGTGTGCCAGGACAGCCCCTCCCAACACAGAACCATCCAGCCCAAAAGGTCAGTGGTGCCAAGGGTGAGAAACCGTCCAATAGGAGAAAAGAAGCAGTTAATTTAGTGGACAAGCTGTTTGGTGTAACTACTGGTGAGATTAAAGTTATAAACTGAGAATGCTTTTTTTTTTTTGATGGACCAACAGGAGTGGTGGGAGCCTGTTCACCTCCCCAGTAGCTGGTCTTGCTCTTCCCTGGCCCCTCTTCCTGATGTTTTTCTTTTTGTTGTTTCAGAAGTTTCTGTGCTTTTAAGAGACTCCTCTTGAGGTCTTAGCTTAATTTTTCGTTGGAGCATTTAACCTGTTTACATGTAAGATAACTATCAATGTTTATGTCCCTATTGCCATTTTCTTAATGGTTTTGGGTTTGTTTTTGCAGGTCTTTTTTTCTTCCCTACTTCTTTGGTTCTCATCTCTTGTGTTCTCTACTCAGAAAAGTTCCTTTAACATTTGTCACAAAACTGACTTGGTGGTGCTGCATTCTCTCAGCTTTTGCTCATGTGTAAAGCTTTTGATTTCTCTGTGGAAAATGAATGAGAGCCTTGTGGGTTGTGTGTTCTTGGTTGTAGATTTTGCATTTTCATCTCTTTGCATATATTGTGCCATTCCCCTCTGGCTTGCAGCTTAACTTTTCATTGAGGACGGAAAAAATGAGCCATACACAAAAGTAGAGAAATAATATAGTGTCTTCATGTGCTTCTCATCCAACTCCACAGACTGTCAACATTTGATCAATCTTGTGTCAGCTGTTCCCCAGTCACTGCTGTTTGTACCTTACATAGTTATTTGGAAGAAAATCTCATGCAGTATATCATTCCTCCCTTACATTCTTAGTACCTGCCTCCATAAGGATTCCTTTTTAAAAAATACATAAGCACAGTACCATTATGGTACCTAAAAAAGTGAGCATTAATTCCAGCATACCATATAGATGTTGTTAGTAGAAACTGCTTAATGCTCAAACTCCAGTGTTTCTTGATTTATTTCCTCCTTACATTCTGTTTTCTGATGTATGGTTCAGCTGTATCTGAAATCACAGTGGTTTGCCATTTTACAGCCTACGACATCCACGCGTTCAGGTACCACTGAAGAAAACACAGTTCCTCAAGTCATTTGTATTACTGTGAAGGCGTGAAGCAGTCTTTCCACAGAACTGTTTGAGGAATTTGGCTGACAAGGAAGTGACAGAATAGAAAATCATTTTTAGAGCAGTACCAGGGCACTGGTGAGAAATTTGTAACACGGTTTGAGAAGAAAATGCTTAAACTGTGTTTAACAAATGTCATGGATTATTTTCAGCTTGCATAAAATTAAAGGTAAATACATACATGTAGAGAGAAGAAAATCTTGTCAATGCAATATGACCAAACTCTAAAGGAATAGAGGCCTTCTTAGAAAGAAGAGTTAGCAATAAAATAGAAGTAGTGTAAGAATTTATATGATGAATGGACTAAAAATGTTATTTAGTTTAGTATAGTTTCTGTGGGTAGGGAATGTACTAGTGCGTCTCAGTTTAAACAGTAGGGGCAAACAATTTGTATCTAAACCTCAATTTACAATATTAGTTTCTTTTTTTTGAACCATGAGTGTTTACTTACTTACTGGCTGTGCTGGGCCCTTGCTGTCTGGGAGTGGGAGCGCCCCTCGCTGTGGTGGGCTCTCCCATTGCAGGGCAGAGGCTCCAGGGCGCACAGGCGTCAGGAGCGGTGGTGCCTGGGCTCAGGAGCTGCGACTCAGGGCTCCGGAGCGCTGGCTCGCTGGCTGTGGTGCTCGGGCTGCGTTGCTCCTCCACACATGGGATCTTCCTTGATCGGGGCTGGAACCCCAGTCTCCTGCACTGGCAGGCAGATTCTTTACCACTGAGCCGCCAGGGAAGCCCTAGAATATTCATTTCTTGAAAAATTGAAGAAATTGATCATGAAGAATAGACACATTTGTCTCATCTAGGTTGAGTTTAAGTTTAAAGTAAGCCTCTTGAAAATGCTGTCAGTTTATGCGTCCTTAATGCAAAAGGACTTAGTAATCATTTTAAAATTCTGAAATCAAGCCTCATTCTTCCTCATAAGTGTTTATGCCAACTCTTCGGAGTGGGCAGCTGTGGCCTGGCCAGAGGCGAAGCCCTGATGGAGAGCCACCACGCGCTGAAAGATGGTCTGAGAAGAAATTCAGTTGAAGTCCTCTTTAAAAATGTATCTTAAGAACCGGGACTTCCCTGGTGATCCAGTGGCTAAGACTCCATGCTCCCAATGCAGGGGGGCCTGGGTTTGATCTCTGATCAGGGAACTAGATCCCACATGCTGCAACTAAAGATTCCAAGTCCCAAAAAACTAAACCCAGCACAGCCGAATAAATAAATATTTTTTTAAAAAATGTATCTTAAGAACCGTGTGCGTGTGTGTCAGTCTTCAGTCTCCTGCTTGTGCTGTGTCATTAGCTATTCCAGAAGAAGAAGGGTGGGGGATCCTGCAGACACGTCCTGTTTTCACATTTTTTCCTCTTCGTTTAAAAGAGCCTTTCTGGAGAATATTTTCTGGTTGGAAGTTGTGGCCTTCTCAGCCAGAGAGAGAAAAGCACACCACCCAGGTTTGTTTACAGCTTTGGTTTCTTTTCTCTGACTGTGCACAACTTCATGACTGTGAGGATTTGGTAGGTTTTTTTCTTTGTAGCTTGTTGTGGGTCATAACTAAACAGCTGTTTGACAGGAGCGCCTGTACTCTTTAGCAAAGGCAAATACCTAAAATTCAGCTGTGTCTTCTGGGTGAAGGGCGATGCTCCTTACATTCCCAAGAAGGGACAGACTCCGGGGTTAAGGAGCTGTGGCACACGTGCCCTGGTGCTCTCGGTGCCCCCCACCCCGCTGCACGGTCGCTCCGCCCCGGCCCTTTCTGTGCCCACGGGCCTGTCTCTGCTGCCAGCTGCTCTGCGGGCTGGAGGGCAGGCCAGACAGGCCAGGGTGCCGCCCTCGCCCATGCTGGACAGGGGCTGGTGGGTGAGTGCCCAGCTCCCTCCACCCTGGGCGGGGGGCCTCGGCTGTCTGGCAGAGTCCCGCGCGGGGCGGCTGCGGCTGTCCCCTGCTGGCCACGGTGCCAGTCCTGCAGATGCCCTGCCTCAGCAGGCTGCTTCCTCGTCCTGCTGCTCTGCCCGTCCTCCTCCAGAGTCTCTGGGGTCGTCTCACGCACAGACCAGCTGAGCTGTGAGCCCTTGTCTCAGTCAGCTCCTGGAGGAATACAAACCAAGACGGTGACAGTCAACTGCCGCGCTCCCTTTGTGCAGAAACTGAGAACCATGTCTCTATAGCGATGACCCCGGCCCCACCCCCTGTTTGGCCTGACGCTCAGGTTACGGAGTCTTAGTTCTCTGACCAAGGAGTGCACCTGACCCGGAGCAGTGAAAGCCCAGAGGCCCAACCACTAGGCCCCCAGGGGATTCCCTGGCCCAATACCCCTTTTTAAAACATCCTGGACCAAATGTGGTATTGTAATCCTTCTTAAACTGACATCCTACATCACATATGTCCTCATCCTAGTATTTCTGTGAGAGTTCCGATGTGCTCTTTGACCCACGGCTTTCTCTCTCGGGAGGTCTGGGCGTCCAGGAGGTTGCAGATCCCAAGTGTGTTTCCTGGGTATCCCCATGAAGCAGACTCTAGGAGACCCAGAGGCCCTGAGACGGAGGTGAAGGTTTGAAGCGGGAAGTCAGGATGTCCCTTCGGAGCACACTGCTTGCACGGCTGTGTCTCGGCCTCTGTTCGCTGCGTTTCTGCGGCTGTCCCCGTCAGCTGCCTGTCCCTGCCGGGCTGACCGCTGCCATCTGCCTCGCCTGTCCTGGGGTTTCACTGGGATTTTCACTCCCGTCCCCGCTTAGGCCCCCAGCAGCTCTGGGCTCTCCCTCCCTGCCCTCCTCTCCCTGGGGTCTGCCGGAGTCTCTCTGCGCAGTGGTGATGAGGCCAGGAGCGTTCTCTCCGGTTTTGCTGCCTCTCCTCGTTTGGATTTCAGCACCTCATTTCTCCTTTATGCAGTTTCTTTGTATTCTCCCACTTTTTGAAATAACTACTTCAAAGCCACAGAGCTTTCCCCTTAGAATATCATTTACTCAGAAAGACAGTTGCAAGGGGAAAACAGTACACGTACCTCGTTAGCTGAAAAAACTATCATTTGTTGGGAACAATTTTATTTCAGGGCTAGAAAATGCCTGAAAAGTAATTCAGATAAATTAACTGCATCACTGATTCAGCTGACATTCACTGTCCATAAATGCCTGTACTTGCTTCAAAGTCTTGTCAGAAAAAAAATATTAAAAGATGTTAAGTGGGAGAAAGAAAAATTAATTAGAGCCTACGTGATGACAACTTCACCAGACTGTGTCTCACAGAGATAACCATGGTCTCTTCCTGTTTAAAAAAGAAAAGAAAATATATAAATAAATAAAATGCCAGAACCATGACTGGTTGGTTTCTTTGTAACATCTCAGCCCTTAAGAAATTTAATGTTTCTGATACTGGATTATTTCTAAACAGTACTGGTGTCCAGTAAGACTTATACTTGAAAATTCAAAACAAAAACAATCTGTATTAGCAAGGAAACAAAGCTAACTCAGGATATGTAAGTGGTTAGTCTAGCAAGTTCAGTATTGAATCGATGAATTCAAAAAGCTCAGCCTCAGTGTTTTCTATTTGGATCTGAGTGGTGGTTACAGGAGTGTGTTCACTTTGTGAAAATTCATCAAAGCTGGAAACTTATGATTTGTGTACTTTTCTTAAGTGTAAGTTATATTTCAATAAAATTTTATTAACAAAGAAGCCAGAGCACAAGAAAATAGTTGGTTCCAAAAACCTTAATCACTGGTGTTAAATCACATTGTATCAGTCTGCTAGGGCGGCACAAACCGAGTAGCATAAAAAACAAATTTATTCTCTCACCATTCTGGAGGCTAGAAGTTCGCGGTGACGGTGCTGGGAGATTTGACTTCCTCTGAGGCCCGCCTCCCTGGCCCGCAGACGGCCGCCCCCTCGCCTGTCCCCGGCCTTCCCCTGCACGGGGACCCTGGTGAGTCTGCCTGTGGCCAGACACACCGGCCGTGTGGCCCCGGGGCCCACTGTCATCCCGGAGCACAGGGCCTGTGGAGCTGCAGTCTGCTGTCTTTGTCTTGGTCTGGATCTCTCCAGAAGGTCACCGTGTGGGTGTGTCACTGTGACATTTGTTGGGAACCTGAGATGACTCTGCAGCACACGGTGACGTCGGCCACACAGTCTGTGTGTCACTGGCAAGTAGTACAGATGTGAGCCGTATTGGCTGAGGTTATAGAATTAGATGGAGTACCATTTAAACGGCGATTTTCTCACATGACCAGTGGAGAGGGCGATGCCTTTTGACCCAAACCGTTTATGAATAAGAGGTGTGTGTGTGTGTACGTTCTCAGGGTCGAGGTGGCATTGGGATGTTGGTTGGAAGAGACCTTGTTTTACTAGTGAAGGTAATTCTGACCTTCCACGACGGTGGCTCTGCTGCTCAGTTAGAAGGAGAGTATATTGGGAGAATGAGAAGTCCTAGACTGGAGGTTTTCGTGCTAGGCCAAAGGTGATTTAGGACAAGCCATTCAAAGACGTTGGTTCATTATTGGAGTAAAATAGGGATCAGCAAGCGTTGGACTGTTGAAACTGCTCTCTCCCAGCTGTTGTATCTTTAACTTGGAAAACATGGCTCTCGTCACCATTTTTGTGAAAATCCAAGCAGCATCTCTCTGGACACAGGGCAGAATGATCAGGAGTCCGTGATTTTTGTTTTCGGCCTCTGGATGAAACTGAAAGAAACAGCTTTAAGTGGTGTGTGAGACCCTGTCCAACTATTCAGTTCACACTGCAGAGTGAGACACACTTGAGTTTTCCTTCGTATCTGAAGTTAGGGGAAATGGAAAAAAAAATTCCTTGAGAGGGATCCAAGTATTACTGAAGGTTACCAGACCTATCTTAGAGGTGGAATCATATCGTTTATTTGGATAGGGAATTAAGAAATTTGACAGTGAAGACTAACCGAGTGTTAATATTTCCCAACTATAATGTAGGGTGAAAAGCCCTGTCTACAAGATATGTGTAGCGTGTAAAAACCCACCATTGGTACACTGCTTTACCGTGTGCTTTTGCACTACCATCACATGATTTTCAAGAATTCTGATAGGAAAATAAATAACCCATGGTGGGTTCAGAAGATTTAATTTGAGCATCTACTATAAGAGTGTTATCATATCTGAGCCCTGAGAACAGGATGTTTAGAAGAGGCCCACTGCAGATCTTCCAGAAGGTCACCGTGTGGGTGTGTCACTGTGACATTTGTTGGGAACCTGAGATGACTCTGCAGCACACGGTGACGTCGGCCACACAGTCTGTGTGTCACTGGCAAGTAGTACAGATGTGAGCCGTATTGGCTGAGGTTATAGAATTAGATGGAGTACCATTTAAACGGCGATTTTCTCACATGACCAGTGGAGAGGGCGATGCCTTTTGACCCAAACCGTTTATGAATAAGAGGTGTGTGTGTGTGTACGTTCTCAGGGTCGAGGTGGCATTGGGATGTTGGTTGGAAGAGACCTTGTTTTACTAGTGAAGGTAATTCTGACCTTCCACGACGGTGGCTCTGCTGCTCAGTTAGAAGGAGAGTATATTGGGAGAATGAGAAGTCCTAGACTGGAGGTTTTCGTGCTAGGCCAAAGGTGATTTAGGACAAGCCATTCAAAGACGTTGGTTCATTATTGGAGTAAAATAGGGATCAGCAAGCGTTGGACTGTTGAAACTGCTCTCTCCCAGCTGTTGTATCTTTAACTTGGAAAACATGGCTCTCACCATTTTTGTGAAAATCCAAGCAGCATCTCTCTGGACACAGGGCAGAATGATCAGGAGTCCGTGATTTTTGTTTTCGGCCTCTGGATGAAACTGAAAGAAACAGCTTTAAGTGGTGTGTGAGACCCTGTCCAACTATTCAGTTCACACTGCAGAGTGAGACACACTTGAGTTTTCCTTCGTATCTGAAGTTAGGGGAAATGGAAAAAAAAATTCCTTGAGAGGGGATCCAAGTATTCCTGAAGGTTACCAGACCTATCTTAGAGGTGGAATCATATCGTTTATTTGGATAGGGAATTAAGAAATTTGACAGTGAAGACTAACCGAGTGTTAATATTTCCCAACTATAATGTAGGGTGAAAAGCCCTGTCTACAAGATATGTGTAGCGTGTAAAAACCCACCATTGGTACACTGCTTTACCGTGTGCTTTTGCACTACCATCACATGATTTTCAAGAATTCTGATAGGAAAAATAAATAACCCATGGTGGGTTCAGAAGATTTAATTTGAGCATCTACTATAAGAGCGTTATCATATCTGAGCCCTGAGAACAGGATGTTTAGAAGAGGCCCACAGTTCTGGCCTTAGCAGAGTTAGCGTCTGAAGGTCGGTCGTAGGGGAGGTGGGTCACTGGAAACAAAAGAGAAGATGCAGCCCGTGATCCTGCCTGCGGGAGAGCCTTCCCCTGGAGCCCAGCGTGAGTTCAGAGCTGAAGGACTGGCTGGGGTCTCCTTGAGCAAGCGGGGCATGCCTGTAGCCTTCAGGCGCGGAGGGGCGAGAGAGGACAGACTTGAAACTCTACAAGTGTCCGAGGAGGCGCAGCGGGAGGAGACTTGGACCTAGGTGTGCGTACACGTCAGAGAGTGACCTGAGCTCTGGTGGTGACTGCTTTCCCCTGCTTTGCTAAAGGGAGTGGTAGCTCCTGGAAGTTTGTGACTCTTGAGGAAAATGCTTTGGGGTCCTTAAGGTGAGTAGCATCCTCCAGGTGGCTCAGACGGTAAAGAGTCAGCCTGCAGGGGCTTCCCCTGGTGGTCCAGTGGGTAAGGACACCGCCTTGCACTGCAAGGGGCGCCGGTTCGATCCCTTGGCCTGGGAAGATCCCACGTGCTGCGGAGCGGCTGGACATATGTGTCCAATTACCGAGCCGGAGCACTGGAGCGCATGCGCCCACAGCCAGCGCTCTGCGATAGCAGAGGCCACCGCGATGGGAGGCCCACACGAGCCAAAGAACAAAGACGGATGAAAATAGAGAAATGAAAGACCAATAGAAGTGGCCCACCCGCTCCTCTCCCTTCCCAACCTGTCCCTCGCCCTAAAAAAAAAAAAAAAAAGAGCCTGCAGTACGGGAGGCCTGGGCTCCCTCCCTGGGTCGGGACGACCCCGAGGAAGTGGCAACCCACTCCAGTCTTCTTGCCTGGAGAATCCCATGGATGGAGGAGCCTGGCGGGCTGCAGTCCGGGGGGTCACAAAGAGTCGGACACAACTGAGTGACTCCCACTTAACTCACAATTCAGGAGGTAGGGGCTGTGGTGCAGAGCATCCTTTAGAATAAAGGTTTGAAGGAAGAAAGGGAGAAGCGACGTGATTAAATGCAAGGAATTTGTCAGACATTGTCATGTAATTCCAACCAGGTTAATATTTTTGAAAGCTGCCATTTTCTCAGGAGAGACTATCATTTTGAAGTTAATTGCCATGTAGCAATAAATATTTGATGTACATTTCTATTTCATCTTTTTGCTGCTTATGCTAAAGAATGAGGAATATGTCAATCATTTGGGGATATAGTATGTTTCCAAAGACAGCTACGAGCTTTCTTCAAGTGCCTCATTCATTCACGAGTAGTGGCTGTTTTTTGGTAGTGACTGGTTACTTTTATTCAAAGAATGTGCAGTACCTCTCTTACTGAAGCACTTGAATATTTGTCATTCCTCAATTTAATTTGCTCCGAGTACTTTTGTGAAGAATTTCACATTTTGTGATCATTTGTTCCACGCAATTGCCCTTCCGTGAAAAGAATTGGCTTAACTAGTGCTTGCTTATAACTCTGTGTAAGGTCTTCCTTAGTTATGGTAATCACTAACCCTCTTCGGAGCCAGTTTTTAATTGTCTTGGTTAGCATATTGTCTCGTTGACTATGCAGATTGTTCCTGGAGTATAGCGATGCTTTATGAACAGTAAGAAGCATGTTGAATCTGCTTTCGATCCAACCAGAGGATGCATATTTGATACACGTTGTTAAGAATTTCCCTTTCAAAACACTGCCTTATTGTGGAGGGTGCTATAGTGCTGTCTAAACAGTAGGAAATCAGATCTGTCTGAAAGTCTGCTGAACCATTTCTGCAGAGCCACAGATATCTTTGTAAAACTGACTTTGTGGTATTTTAAAATCATTCTTTGGAAGATTATTTTTGGTTGCACTGAGTCTCCATTGTTGCACGTGGGCTTTCTGGTTGTGGTGCATGGGCTTCTCGTTGCAGTGGCTTCTCTTGTCGCAGAGCGCGGGCTGCAGGTGCCCAGGCCTCAGTAGTGGCAGCACACAGGCTCAGGCGTTGTGGCTATCGGGCTCAGTTGCCCTGTAGCCTGTGTAATCTTCCTGGACCAGGTTTCAAGACTGTGTCCCCTACATTGGGAGAGTCCTATCTACTGTGCCCCCAGGAAGGCCATGCCTTTTTTTTTTTTTTTATGGAAAATTTCAAGCATAGTAAAGAGAATAATAAATGAATCTCAATATTCTTGTTACTCAGCTTCAAATATTAGCCATAGGGACTTCCCTGGTGGTCCAGTGGTTAAGAGTCCACCCACCAATGCAGGGGACACAGGTTCAGTTCCTGATCCCAGAAAACCCAACGTGCTGCGGGACAGTCCAGTCCATGTGCTATGACAGCCGAGCCCGCGAGCCTAGAAGCCAGGCTCCGCAACAGGGAGAGCCGCTGCGGAGAGCAGCCCCGCGACCAGGCAGCAGCCCCGCTTGCCGCAGCCGGGGAGAGCTTACGCAGCAGCAGAGACCCAGTGCAGGCAAAAATAAATATTAAAAAAAGTGTGTATAAGAAAATGGACCACAGACAGCCAGTCCTGTTACATTGTCATCTCCCTTCCTTGCCTCTCTTATCCACTCCTGGATTGCTCCATGCTGGATCCCAGGTTTATCACTGTATCTGTGAGTGTGTGTGTTTGGTGCTCAGACTGTACTCCTTCTTTAAGAACTGCTCTTTTCCTTTCTGTTTAAAATAACAGAAGACATAGCTCCAAAATGGAAACCTGTCTGTTTTCTGCTTAAACATTGTATTGCATTTCTGGATTTTTAAAATTTCTTATTTTGTCTCTTAAGTAAACTTGATGTCATTCAGTGGTCTTATAAATGAAAAAATATTTGCATTATATTGCCTTTTTTAATAGAACCACTTTATTGTTATATAATTCACTTAGTATACAGTGTATCCATTTGGAATGTATAATTTGGTGGTTGCCTATGCATCACAACAACTGATTTCAGAACATTTTTGTCATTTCAAGAAGAAACTCCAATGACCTATATGGGAAAAGAATCTACAAGGGAGGAAATATATGTATAACTGAGACACTTTGCTGTATTGTAGAAACTAATACAAGCGACATTGTAAATCAACTATAGTCTAATAAAAAAAAATTTTAAAGAAGAAACTCCATACCTGTTAGCAGCCACTTGTTATTTTAACTCCAAACCCCTATCCTGTAGGCAACCACTAATCTGCTTTCCATCTTTATAGATTTATCCATTCTGGGTAATTCATACAAATGCAATCACATGGTCTTTTGCGGAGGGGAGGGAGGGGGGGATGGGTGGGCCGCTTCTATTGGTCTTTCATTTGTCTACTTTTCATCCATCTTTGTTCTTTGGCCCGTGTGGGCCTCCCATCGCGGTGGCCTCTGTTGTCGCAGAGCACCGGCTCTGGGCGCATGCGCTCCAGAGCTCCGGCTCGGTCATTGTACACATCGGTCCAGCCACTCCACGGCACGTGGGATCTTCCCAGGCCAGAGATCGAACCGGCACCCCTTGCACTGCAAGGTGGTGTCCTTACCCATTGGACCACCAGGGAAGCCCCACATGGTCTTTTATAACAGGCATTTTTTCACTTGACCTAATGCTTCCAAGTTTCATTTATGTTTTAGCATTGATCAGTACTTCATTCCTTTTTATTGCTGAGTAATATTCTGTTGTGTTGGTTTTCCATATTTTACTTATCCATTCAGCAGTTGATGGACGTTTGGTTTCTTTCCGCTTTTTCTCTTACCAATAGTGTTGCTACGAGCATTTGTGTGCAGGATTTTTGTGAACTTTCATTTCTTTTGAGTAGACACCTAGAAGTGAAATAATAGCATCACATGGTAACTTTATATTAAACCTTTTGAAAACCTGCCGAGCTGTTTCCGCCAGCAGCTGAACTGTCCTTCATCCCCCCACCCCCCGCCAGCCGTATTTGAGCACTGATTTCTCCACATCCTCATCAGCTCGTGTTCCTGCCTGTCTTTTTTATCGTAGTCATCCTAGTGAGTATGGATAGGCTCGTTGTAGGTTTCATTGCATTTTCCTGATAGCTAATGAGTTGAATATCTTTTCATGTGTTTGTGGCCATTTGTTTTGGATCCAGGTCCTTTGCCCGTTTAAGGTTTCATTGCATGTGTTACCAGTCAGATGAAAAGAATCTACAAGGGAGGAAATATATGTATAACTGAGACACTTTGCTGTATTGTAGAAACTAATACAAGCGACATTGTAAATCAACTATAGTCTAATAAAAAAAAATTTTAAAGAAGAAACTCCATACCTGTTAGCAGCCACTTGTTATTTTAACTCCAAACCCCTATCCTGTAGGCAACCACTAATCTGCTTTCCATCTTTATAGATTTATCCATTCTGGGTAATTCATACAAATGCAATCACATGGTCTTTTGCGGAGGGAGGGGGGGATGGGTGGGCCACTTCTATTGGTCTTTCATTTCTCTGTTTTCATCCGTCTTTGTTCTTTGGCTCCTGTGGGCCTCCCATCGCGGTGGCCTCTGTTGTCGCAGAGCACCGGCTCTGGGCGCATGCGCTCCAGAGCTCCGGCTCGGTCATTGTACACATCGGTCCAGCCACTCCACGGCACGTGGGATCTTCCCAGGCCAGAGATCGAACCGGCACCCCTTGCACTGCAAGGTGGTGTCCTTACCCATTGGACCACCAGGGAAGCCCCACATGGTCTTTTATAACAGGCATTTTTTCACTTGACCTAATGCTTCCAAGTTTCATTTATGTTTTAGCATTGATCAGTACTTCATTCCTTTTATTGCTGAGTAATATTCTGTTGTGTTGGTTTTCCATATTTTACTTATCCATTCAGCAGTTGATGGACGTTTGGTTTCTTTCCGCTTTTTCTCTTACCAATAGTGTTGCTACGAGCATTTGTGTGCAGGATTTTTGTGAACTTTCATTTCTTTTGAGTAGACACCTAGAAGTGAAATAATAGCATCACATGGTAACTTTATATTAAACCTTTTGAAAACCTGCCGAGCTGTTTCCGCCAGCAGCTGAACTGTCCTTCATCCCCCCACCCCCCGCCAGCCGTATTTGAGCACTGATTTCTCCACATCCTCATCAGCTCGTGTTCCTGCCTGTCTTTTTTATCGTAGTCATCCTAGTGAGTATGGATAGGCTCGTTGTAGGTTTCATTGCATTTTCCTGATAGCTAATGAGTTGAATATCTTTTCATGTGTTTGTGGCCATTTGTTTTGGATCCAGGTCCTTTGCCCGTATTTAAACTTGGCTGTTTTTTGTTACTGAGCTGTGACAGTTTTAGACGCATGTGTTACCAGTCAGATGATGTGCAAACATTTCCTCCCATTCTATAGGTTGTCTTTTCATGTTCTTGACGGTATTCTTTAAAGCACAAAACTCTTAATTCTGAGGAAATCCGATTTGTCCCTTTTCCCGTTTTTTTTACTTTTGGTTTTGGTGTCACACTTAAGAAGGCTTTGCCCAACTCAGGATCATTAAGAATCAGCTCCTAGGCTTTGTTTAAGACTTTTTTTGTTGTTGTTTGTTTTTTTTGTTTTTTAAAGATTTATTTATTTATTTACTTTGGGCGGGGGTCGGGTTGGGGAGGGAGGGAAGTGGGCGGGCCACTTCTATTGGTCTTTCATTTCTCTATTTTCATTCGTCTTAGTTCTTTGGCTCCTGTGGGCCTCCCATCGCGGTGGCGTCTGTCGTTGCAGAGCGCTGGCTGTGGGCGCATGTGCTCCAGAGCTCCAGCTCGGTGATTGGACACATCAGTCCAGCCGCTCCGCGGCATGTGGGATCTTCCCAGGCCAGGGCTCGAACCGGCGCCCCTTGCAGTGCAAGGCGATGTCCTTACCCACTGGACCACCAGGGGAAGCCCTGTTTAAGACTTTTATACTCTTATCTCTTCCTTTTCAGTTAAGGTCCATTTTGAGTTGATTTTGTATTTGGCATGAAATAGGAGTTCAGCTTCATACTTTTGCATGTGGATCTCTGGTTTTCCAAGTGCTATTTTTTGAAAGACTTAACTTTTCTCCATTGCATTGTCTTGGCACCTTTGTGGAAAATCGGTTGAACAGAATTTTTCCTACAGACTCTCAACTCTATTCCACTGCTCTCTATATCTGTCCTTACACCAGTACCGCCTCTTGATTTCTTTTTTGGGGGTTCATTTTTTGAAAACCTGCCGAGCTGTTTCCGCCAGCAGCTGAACTGTCCTTCATCCCCCACCCCCGCCAGCCGTATTTGAGCACTTTCTCCACATCCTCATCAGCTCGTGTTCCTGCCTGTCTTTTATCGTAGTCATCCTAGTGAGTATGGATAGGCTCGTTGTAGGTTTCATTGCATTTTCCTGATAGCTAATGAGTTGAATATCTTTTCATGTGTTTGTGGCCATTTGTTTTGGATCCAGGTCCTTTGCCCGTATTTAAACTTGGCTGTTTTTTGTTACTGAGCTGTGACAGTTTTAGACGCATGTGTTACCAGTCAGATGATGTGCAAACATTTCCTCCCATTCTATAGGTTGTCTTTTCATGTTCTTGACGGTATTCTTTAAAGCACAAAACTCTTAATTCTGAGGAAATCCGATTTGTCCCTTTTCCCTTTTTGTTACTTTTGGTTTTGGTGTCACACTTAAGAAGGCTTTGCCCAACTCAGGATCATTAAGAATCAGCTCCTAGGCTTTGTTTAAGACTTTTTTTGTTGTTGTTTGTTTTTTTTGTTTTTTAAAGATTTATTTATTTATTTACTTTGGGCGGGGGTCGGGTTGGGGAGGGAGGGAAGTGGGCGGGCCACTTCTATTGGTCTTTCATTTCTCTATTTTCATTCGTCTTAGTTCTTTGGCTCCTGTGGGCCTCCCATCGCGGTGGCGTCTGTCGTTGCAGAGCGCTGGCTGTGGGCGCATGTGCTCCAGAGCTCCAGCTCGGTGATTGGACACATCAGTCCAGCCGCTCCGCGGCATGTGGGATCTTCCCAGGCCAGGGCTCGAACCGGCGCCCCTTGCAGTGCAAGGCGATGTCCTTACCCACTGGACCACCAGGGGAAGCCCTGTTTAAGACTTTTATACTCTTATCTCTTCCTTTTCAGTTAAGGTCCATTTTGAGTTGATTTTGTATTTGGCATGAAATAGGAGTTCAGCTTCATACTTTTGCATGTGGATCTCTGGTTTTCCAAGTGCTATTTTTTGAAAGACTTAACTTTTCTCCATTGCATTGTCTTGGCACCTTTGTGGAAAATCGGTTGAACAGAATTTTTCCTACAGACTCTCAACTCTATTCCACTGCTCTCTATATCTGTCCTTACACCAGTACCGCCTCTTGATTTCTGTAGTTTGGTAGTAATTTTGAAACTGAGGTTGACAGTCCTTCAGCTTCATTTCTTCTTTGTGAGTCTCTTGGCTGTTCTGCATCCTTGAATTTTCATGTGAATGTTAGGATCTGTTTGTTAGTTTTTGCAAAAAGACCTACCAATCCAAGCGGAAATTGTATTGAATTGAATCTTTGGATCAATTTAGTGAGTATTGTCATCTTAATAGTATTATATCTTCCAATCCATGAAGGGAGATGTCTTTTCATTAATTTAGGTCTTCTTTAATTTTTTAAATAGTGCTTTATAATTTCAAGAGTGTAAGCTTTATATGGTATTGCCTTTTAAAAAATGTAATGACTTGTTATTTTTATAAAAAGAGATGCCTGTTATAAAAATACTGTTAACAGTATAGATAGCGCATATATATGGAATCTAGTAAGATGGTACCCATAAATACACCCACAGAGCAGGGATGGAGAAACAGAGAGAACAGACCTATGGACATTGGGGGAAAGGAAGACTGGGCAAGAGGTATGGAAAAAGCAGCAAGGAAACCTACGCTGTCATATGTAATAGAGATAACCACAGTGATTAAGCCATAAGATTAGAGGAACCTACATGGGGACTAAGTATCAGCCTGGGGCGGTGGGAAGGGGGAAAACGGAGGGGAGGACTCAGGTGGGAGGGCTCAGGGATATACCTATGACTATTTGGGGATTATGTATACCTGTAAACAAGACAACTCTGTAAAAACGCATAACAATAACTTTGCTGTACACCTGAAGCTAATGCAACATTGTAAGACAAGTATACCCCAATTTAAAAAATAGTATAACAGTATAGGGACATTTGGATACCCAGAGTTACATCATCAGGAAGTAATTATCATTTGCTGAACATCATTCCAACTCTCCGTCATAAGGATTCGTAGAGACAGAAAGGAGGGGAGAGAGAAACTCTTGTTTGTCCTGATTCTTACATTACTTCAGTGAAACTCTGTGTTTGAGTTCATTGTAGATTCGCGTGTTGTAAAAACCAACACAGAGATGCTGTGCACTTTTACCCCACGTACCCCCGTGGCCCCATTCTGCGAGACGATGGTACAGTCCTCTGACCTTGCTGTTGACCCTTTTGATCCTCCTGGATAGCTCATCCCCTTGTTCACCTGGACCTGTTTGTGTCTGTTTAGTTTCGTGCAGGTTTACCACGTGTAGTTTTCTGTAGCCGCCGCCATAATCAGTGTACGGAAACCTCCCCACAGGGTCCTCGGGTTACGGTCTGTGACCGCACCACGTTCCTCTCACCCCCGGACACCATTTCATCACTTAAAAAGTGTCAGCAATGTTACGTAAATCCTTTTTTCATTTGGCATGTGTCTCCTGGAGATTCTTCCAAAGTTTTGCATGTGACAGTAGTTTATTCCTTTCCACTGCTGCATATTCCATCATATGGCTATATCATGGTTTTGTCTAGCTAGTCCCTCTTTCTGATTGTTTTCAGTCTTTTGCTATTAGAAATAAAGCTGCCGATGAACACTGTGTATAGATTTTTATGTGGACCTAAGTTTTTATTTCTCTGGGATAAATGTCAGCCTCAGAAACTGCTGGGTCTCTTTCCTCTATCACTGCCCATAGGTAGCCGTTACCGTTGACATTATGAAATCACTTTTCCCTATTAATTTTAGCATTTAAGCCTTCATTCCTCTGTAGTATGTTTTCTGTTGCCTGTTTTTGAATGTTAAATGGGGTCATAGAGTTTGTGCTATTCTTTGGCATGACTTTCTCACTCAATATTGTTTTCTAAGCCTAATCCCTGTTGAATAGAGTGGTAGTCTGTTCATTTTCTTTACTATATTCCACAATGTGTATTTAACTTAATGTATCCATTTTCACTGTTACTGTGTATTTGTGATTTGTTAACAGTGTTGTTGTCACATTTTTTACTTTTGCCCTGGTACATAAATTTTTAAAGGTATATGGACTTTGATTCATAGGGTATATAATAGTCACTTCCAGTTGATAATGCCAAACTGTTCTCCAAAGAAGTTACACCAGTTTACAGTCCCGTCAGCAGTGTATGTGAGTTCATTTTGTTTCAGTTCCTCTCCAATGGTGGTGTGCTTTTTTTTTTCTTTAGATGTTAACGAGTATTGTGGGTGTGTAGTGACTTGTCCTTGTGGTTTGATTTGACATTTCACTGATTTCTAATGAAGTTAAATCATATATTTATCGTCCATTTGGATTTTCTGTTTTGTGAAATTCTTGTTCCGATCTCTTGTCCAGGTTTCACTGGGTTGATTTTTTACTTTTGTTTATTCTCACCCTCTAAGTATAGTCTCTTGGGATTTTAATTTTTTATGGTAGAGAACTTCTGTTAGGCTTTCCACCCTATGCAAGCTCTGAACTTTGATTTCTGTCCCCCTACAGACAGAAATTTGGGCATCCTAAACAAAGGGTCTAGTCTTCCGAATGACCCATGACCTCAAAGGTTCTTGTTTACCCTGTCTTTGGAGCTACACATTTTTTTTTTTTAATCTTTCTAGAATCTGTTACCATGTTGCTTCTATTTTTATGTTTTGTTTTCTAGGCTACAAAGTGTGTGGAATATTAGGTCCCCAACTAGGGATTGAACCCACATCCCCTGCATTGCAAGGCAAGGTGCTATCCACTGGACTGCCGAGGACGGTCAGCCAATCTGGGTCTCTTTCCTCTATCACTGCCCATAGGTAGCCGTTACCGTTGACATTATGAAATCACTTTTCCCTATTAATTTTAGCATTTAAGCCTTCATTCCTCTGTAGTATGTTTTCTGTTGCCTGTTTTTGAATGTTAAATGGGGTCATAGAGTTTGTGCTATTCTTTGGCATGACTTTCTCACTCAATATTGTTTTCTAAGCCTAATCCCTGTTGAATAGAGTGGTAGTCTGTTCATTTTCTTTACTATATTCCACAATGTGTATTTAACTTAATGTATCCATTTTCACTGTTACTGTGTATTTGTGATTTGTTAACAGTGTTGTTGTCACATTTTTTACTTTTGCCCTGGTACATAAATTTTTAAAGGTATATGGACTTTGATTCATAGGGTATATAATAGTCACTTCCAGTTGATAATGCCAAACTGTTCTCCAAAGAAGTTACACCAGTTTACAGTCCCGTCAGCAGTGTATGTGAGTTCATTTTGTTTCAGTTCCTCTCCAATGGTGGTGTGCTTTTTTTTTTCTTTAGATGTTAACGAGTATTGTGGGTGTGTAGTGACTTGTCCTTGTGGTTTGATTTGACATTTCACTGATTTCTAATGAAGTTAAATCATATATTTATCGTCCATTTGGATTTTCTGTTTTGTGAAATTCTTGTTCCGATCTCTTGTCCAGGTTTCACTGGGTTGATTTTTACTTTTGTTTATTCTCACCCTCTAAGTATAGTCTCTTGGGATTTTAATTTTTTATGGTAGAGAACTTCTGTTAGGCTTTCCACCCTATGCAAGCTCTGAACTTTGATTTCTGTCCCCCTACAGACAGAAATTTGGGCATCCTAAACAAAGGGTCTAGTCTTCCGAATGACCCATGACCTCAAAGGTTCTTGTTTACCCTGTCTTTGGAGCTACACATTTTTTTTTTTTAATCTTTCTAGAATCTGTTACCATGTTGCTTCTATTTTTATGTTTTGTTTTCTAGGCTACAAAGTGTGTGGAATATTAGGTCCCCAACTAGGGATTGAACCCACATCCCCTGCATTGCAAGGCAAGGTGCTATCCACTGGACTGCCGAGGAGTCCCCTCTGGTAGTCTTTTTAATACGTTCAAGACTTTGTTTAGCTTTTACAGTTGTTTTTAGTGGATGATTGGATCTAAATAACTTAGCCCATAGTTATTGGAAGTAAGAAGTATAATTAATTTACTGGAATTAATAAAAGAAAGATAACTGAAGAAAGAATTGCTGAATGCCAAAATCAGTGCTTCTTTTCTACAAAAAAAAAAATATATATATATGAGTACCCTAGAGTTCCTTATAAGGTTGGGCGTTGGGAGTGTGGATACTGAGTGGGGAGAAATTCAGAGATGGAGTCATCATGTTAATTTTTTTTAAGTCCAGATCTCACTTTTTGACGACGTGTTGATTCTATTATGAAAAATTAGGAAATTGTTTTCCTCACAATTTCTCAAGTTTCATTGGTTGTATTTTCACTTTATTAAGGCTTTATTAAGATAAGCATTCCATTCTGCAACTAATTCTTCTGTTATTTAACCTTAGTATTAATTCTATGATTTGCACTTTGCTTCTAGTCTTTTGATCATGCCATCCATATTCCTAAATTACTTATTTTCATTTATCTCTTCATTGTCTAGATTTTAACATTAGATCCCCCTTTTTTCCCAAAAAGGGTTTATGGATGATTTTAATATATCTATTATTTTCTTTTCAGCTCTGTTGTAGAAGTTTAATCTGTATTTTTTTGTATCTGTGTTCAATATGTAGTTATAATTTTATATAGAGATAAAATTATATATATATATATATAAGATATATGTATGTATCTTTTATTTCTCAAAGACTCCTGGGCAATTAATAATTTTTTTTTAAGTTTTGTTTTTTTCACCCACCATGCCTCTTTTTTATTTTTATATTTATTTTCATCCATCTTCTGTTCTTTGGCATGTGTGGGCCTCCCATTGCAATGGCCTCTCTCCTTGCAGAGCACCTGCTCTGGGCACATGCGCTCCAGAGAGCTGGCTCGTAATTGGACACAGCGGCCTAGCCGCTCCACGGCATGTGGGGTCTTCCCAGGCCAGGGGTTGAACCGGCGCTCCTTGCACTGCAAGGCGGACTCTCCACCTACTGGACCACCAGGGAAGCCCATAAATGTTTATTTTTAAGTGACCGTATACTGTAGTGCTTTTGTGGAAGAATTGATTTACTTATTAAGCCATACTTTCCTTTTCGCTCCCCTCCACACTTCCTGTCTTTATTTCCTTTGTTGTCCAAATCTAATTTTTCCTTAGTATGCTTGGTCTTAAGTATAAACTGTGATTTAATTTAGTCAGTATTGCTTATATCTGGTAAACAATTGGTCCTTTTCTCTAGTTTTTGTGTTTGTAGGGACATAGGTTGAACTGTTATTCTATGGGCTTCCATAATTGAGGCCTGTTAATTATTTTATGAGTATTGCTTTAAATAAATTTTTATTCAGTTAATTTTTCATGTATGTCTCAGTGTTTCTTCCGAGGGATGTAGTGATATGCCCGAGGCAGGTCTTTTTCTTTAAAAGCAGTCTGGTTTTGTACTGGTGACCTGCCCCTCTCTTCAGCAGCATTTGCTGTGTGAACCAGAAGCGACACTGCGCGGTGCGGCTTCTCAGCCTTCCTCCCTCCCTTCCGGCTGGCTGCTCCAGAGGGAGGGGTCACACCTTTCAGCCAGCCTTAGCTTGAAATTTACTCTTGGAATTTACTCGTCCAGTGTAGCTTCAAGGAAAGTCATTGTCATTTTTACAAAATAATAAATCAGAGTCAAAAAGCTGGCCCAGAGAGATTTGGAGAGAATCTTGGAATGAATAGCTATAAGACCATTCAAAATGTGTTAAGTTACTTCCGTATATAAACATTTTTTCCTAATGTTCTTAAAAACACTTTTTTTTAAAAAAATTTTTTTATATTTATTTTTTTGGCTGCATTGGGTCTTAGTTGAGGTATGTGAGCTTCATCACCTTATGGTATGTGGGATCTCAGTTCCCTGACCAGGGATGAATCTGTGTCCCCTGCATTGGTAGGCAGATTCTTAGCCACTGGACCACCAGGGGAGTCCCCAAAAACACTTTTTTGATGCAAATTAAGCACCTCATCTCTGATTCATATTGACATTGTTTAAGTTATTTGATGAACACTGTATTTCGTAGATGGAGGGGAAAAAAATCCGTTTTCTACTCTTCAAAGCTAAAAGGAGACTGTAAGTTGACAGAATGTATGTGGTGGTAATTGAGAAGGAGTTGTGCAACCTAATTTCTGAATTAAAACCCGCCTCAGTCTCTCACTAGAAGCTCTGAAGTCTTTGACAGGTTTCTCCATTTGTAAAGTAGGTAGAGCAATAACAGTATTTTTAGCACAGTGCCTGGCATGATTTATTGCTCACTGTTAACTTTTATTTATCTTTAATTAAAATTTTATTATTATTTTACATATATAATATGAGCCTGTAATTGTGCAGGCTAGGATTTGAACAATGATGAATAACAGACTTAAAGGTATAAGGGTTTGGCTACAAAGACAGTTTTAAATAAATATCTAGTGTAAACATCTTTTAAAAGTGTGGATGTAAGAAACTGAATTGCTTTGGCCTGTGTTAACTTATAATAACATTTAAAAGAAGTCTGTCATCAATGTGAAGCCATGCAGAATTTGGCTTCTGTTAGCAACTTTAGGAAGATGTGTGCTTAATCTAGAAAGCCTAGACCAAGGACTGACACTGATCCTGTCCTTTTCTATTTCATTTTATAAAAAACTGATAGGAAGTAGGGTAGCAGGCACCTGTCTTCCTTCAGTGTTTTAGAATAAGAACATTTCTGCCTCTGTCGTTATCTGTTCAGTTAGTTAATGCACTCTAAATGACTAGAAGCTAAAAGATGCCTGAGGTCCAAGGCAACATTCGGGGCCTTTTAACTGTATACATTTGGTTGACATCTTTTATTTATTTATTTACAAATATTCAAAATACCTTCTCTTTGTGATGAACTCTTTTTTTCTTTTCTTTTAAAAGTCTTTATTGAATATGTTACAGTGTTTGGCTGTGAGGCATGTGGGATCTTATCTCCGTGACCAGGAGTTGAACTCACACCCCTTGTAGTGGAATGTGAAGTCTTAGTAGCTGGAATCCCAGGGAAGTGCCCTGATGAACTCTTTGAGGCTGTGGTTTTGTGTGTAAGTCTTTTAATGATTTATAAATAATTTTCCACCCATGTGACTGTGTAAAATAAGGTTTTAAGGAACAGTAACTGTTTTGTCTTTTAGAGCTACACAATACAAAAATAATTAGTATACATTTAGAAGTAAATATAAAGTAAATCTGTAAATATGTGAATGAGTGTGTGTTGCCTATTAAGGGATCATCAATTTGGGGTTATATAGCCAGAAAAACTCACTTAGCATTATCCTTCAGGTCACTTTTTACCTGGTTATTTTAAAAAGTATGTGAGCTTTAGTTTCTGTACTCTGGTATTTTAACTTAAGTGTTTAAAAAAAAAAAGCTGGCAGTAGCTTTCCCTGATCCTTCTGTTACCGTGTTCTTGGGGAGAAATGTCTGATTATTTGAGTAGTCAGCTATTGTTACTTTGGAAAATTGAAGATATCACTGCCTGCTTAGAGAGCAAATGGCCGCCTGCTGGTGAAAGCCTCAGGCCCCTCTGGGTCTGAAGGTAGCTCCTGCTGTAGCTTTCTTCCCTTGCGTCTTACTGTTCTAAACACTGGGCCAGCTCAGTCTCTTAGCTTCCACAAGTTAGTTTCTCAGAGTATGTTTCTTCCTCAGTTTTCTTACTTCATCCCCTCCCAGAACACTCCAAAGCAGAGCACACAGGATGCTTTTTCATCCAGAGCATCTTATTTGCTGGCCCCTGCGGGGAAGCAGGAGCATTACGCCTTTCTCCGTCCACCCTCTCCACGCCCAACCCCTAAAGCAGGGAGAGGGTGGTGGTACAAAAGGGACTACATTAGAGAAGTCTGTAGAGTTGCTCCTTCGCTTACCTGATAGAGCAACACTCTTCCCCTCCACCCATTTGCATAGAGACATTTTGTTGTTCAGTTGCTCGATCGTGTCTGACTCTTCGTGACCCCATAGACTGCAGCATGCCACGCTTCCCTGTCCTTCACCATCTCCTGAAACTTGTCAAACTTGTGTCCATTGACTCAGGATGCCATCCAACAATCTCGTCTTCTGTCGTCCCTTCTCCTCTGCCTTCTGTTTTTCCCAGCATCAGGGTCTTTTCCAGTGAGTCAGCTCTTCACAGCAGGTTGCCAAAGTATTGGAGCTTCAGCTTCAGCATTAGTCCTTCCAATGAATGTTCAGGGCTGATTTCCTTTAGAATTGACTAGTTGGATCTCTTTGCTGTCCAAGGGACTCTCAAGAGCCTTCTCCAACACCACAGTGTGGAAGTATCAGTTCTTCGGTGCTCAGCTTTCTTTATGGTCCAGGTCTCACACCCGTACATGACTCCTGGAGAAACCATAGCTTTGACTATACGGACTTTTCTCAGCAAAGTTAATTCCTGTGTCTTAATTCTCATTAAGAATTTCTAGTTCATTTTTAGAAATCAGATAGCTTCTCTTCTCGATTTAATCCAATAATGATTCTGTACCTGAATGAGGAAGACCTACCTGGCTCACCGAGGTTTGTCTCTAGGTTAAACTTATTCCTAGACCTACCTTTTCCTTTTCCTTTTCCTTTCTGTGGTTGTAGCTCCACACTTCTCAGCAGTTGATTCTCTGTTCTAGTGTTTTTGTTTCTTTTCTGTAGCAAACTGACTGGATTCCTTTGTGTTGACTTTGGTGTCTTCCAGTATTTTAAGCCAGGTTCCGATGTCAACTAACGAATGGAGGGGTTCACCTTGCTTCGGCGTTATCTTGCGGAGTCTCAGTTCCTGGTGTATGGTCTGCAGGTGGAGTCACACCGTGGCTCGGAGCTTGGTGCTTTGGAGCTTACTCGCTGGCCGTGCGCCTGTGGCGGGCTGTTAACTCCGTGGTCTGTTTTTCCGTTGGTAAAACAGTGGTTTGATAACACCCACCTCTGTCTGTCAGACACCCTAAAATATCACTGACTCAAGTGTGCTTTTCTTCTTTGTACCAACATACACCTCAGTGAATGCCAGACATTTTTATGTTTTATGCTAGAAGGTCAGATTACCAGCAGGTTCACATTTTCTTACTCTTTTCCACCCATTTATGTACTTTTCAGGGTAGTAATATTTTATAGTATCATGATGCCTGAAATTTACAGAAACCACCACAAGTGATTTCTTGAAAGAGTAGAGGGAGGGAGGTAGTGGTTGTTCCACTGTTGGAAAACCGTTAGTCTTTGTAGAATAGGTTTCATCTTTTTATTTCTTTTTTTTTTTGCCTGTAAGTCATCGTTTAGTTTTCATTCATCTTTATTCTTCGGCCTGGGTGGGCCTCCCATTGCAGTGGCCTCTCTCGCTGCAGAGCACTGGCCCTGGGCACGTGTGCTCCAGAGCACTGGCTCATGATTGGACAACACTGGCCCAGCCGCTCCTCAGCATGCGGGATCTTCCCAGGCCAATGATTGGACCTTTTATTTATTTTTTTTCTTTTTTAAGATATTTATTTGTTTATTTGGCTGCCCCAGGTCTTAGTTGTGGCATGCGGGACTTTTAGTTGCAGCATGGAGGCTCTTAGTTGTGACATGTGGGATCTCTTTCCCTGACCAGGGATCCAACACAGGCCCCCTCCACTGGGAGCAGAGTCTTAGCCCCTGGACCACCAGGGAAGTCCCTAAGTTTCATTTTTTTTTTTTGCTTCATTAACTGTTCTTAACATTGGTGGAGTGGGTATGTCTTTATATATATATATATATATATATATATATATATATATATATATATATATATATATATATTTATTTATTTATTTATTTATTTATTTATTTATTTATGTATTCACTTATTATATTTGGCTCCACCAGGGTCTTAGTTGTGGCATTTATTTATTTATTTATTTATTTATTTTTATGTATTCACTTATTATATTTGGCTCCACCAGGGTCTTAGTTGTGGCAGATGGGCTCTGGTTCCCTGACCAGGGGTGGAACCGAAGCTGCCAATGTTGGGAACTCGGAGTCTTCACTCCTGGACCACCAGAGAAGTCCCTCCCCTCGACTCTTTTTTTTTTTTTTGGCCCCTTTCATTTATCTATTTTCATGCATCTTTGCTCTTTGGCCTGTGTGGGCCTCCCATCGCAGTGGCCTCTCTCATCACAGAGCACCGACTCAGAGCGCACACGCTCCAGAGCTCCGGCTCAGTAATTGGACACATCGGTCCAGCCGCTCCGCGGCACGTGGGATCTTCCCAGGCTAGGGATCAAACTGGTGCCCCCTGCACTGCAAGGCGGTGTCCTTACCTACTGGGCCACCAGGGAAGCCCGGATATGTCTTTTTTTTATTTTTGCCTTGATTATTAAATCTTCCACTGCTTTTCAATCCCACTACTTTGAACCAAAAAGGCCATGGTTTGATACATGCTCCTGATTTTTGTTTTTTTTTTTTTAATATAGAGAATTATTTCTACTTAAAAATGATACATTCTTTTTTATTGGGGTATATTTGTTTTACAATGTTGCATTAGCTTCAGGTGTATAACGAAGTTATTGTTACATGTTTTTTCAGAGTTTTCTTGTTTACAGGTATACCTGATCCCCAAACAGTCATAGGTATGTCCCTGAGCCCTCCTCCCTTTTCCCCCTTCTCACCGCCCCCGCCCAGGTTGATGCTAAGTCCCCATGTAGGTTCCCTTAGCCTTACAGCTTAATCACCGTGGTAATCTCTATTACAGATGTAGGTTCCTCACTGCTCTTTCCCTGACCAGGGATCCAACACAGGCCCCCTCCACTGGGAGCAGAGTCTTAGCCCCTGGACCACCAGGGAAGTCCCTAAGTTTCATTTTTTTTTTTTGCTTCATTAACTGTTCTTAACATTGGTGGAGTGGGTATGTCTTTATATATATATATATATATATATATATATATATATATATATATATATATATATATATATATTTATTTATTTATTTATTTATTTATTTATTTATTTTTATGTATTCACTTATTATATTTGGCTCCACCAGGGTCTTAGTTGTGGCATTTATTTATTTATTTATTTATTTATTTTTATGTATTCACTTATTATATTTGGCTCCACCAGGGTCTTAGTTGTGGCAGATGGGCTCTGGTTCCCTGACCAGGGGTGGAACCGAAGCTGCCAATGTTGGGAACTCGGAGTCTTCACTCCTGGACCACCAGAGAAGTCCCTCCCCTCGACTCTTTTTTTTTTTTTTGGCCACTTTCATTTATCTATTTTCATGCATCTTTGCTCTTTGGCCTGTGTGGGCCTCCCATCGCAGTGGCCTCTCTCATCACAGAGCACCGACTCAGAGCGCACACGCTCCAGAGCTCCGGCTCAGTAATTGGACACATCGGTCCAGCCGCTCCGCGGCACGTGGGATCTTCCCAGGCTAGGGATCAAACTGGTGCCCCCTGCACTGCAAGGCGGTGTCCTTACCTACTGGGCCACCAGGGAAGCCCGGATATGTCTTTTTTTTATTTTTGCCTTGATTATTAAATCTTCCACTGCTTTTCAATCCCACTACTTTGAACCAAAAAGGCCATGGTTTGATACATGCTCCTGATTTTTGTTTTTTTTTTTTTAATATAGAGAATTATTTCTACTTAAAAATGATACATTCTTTTTTATTGGGGTATATTTGTTTTACAATGTTGCATTAGCTTCAGGTGTATAACGAAGTTATTGTTACATGTTTTTTCAGAGTTTTCTTGTTTACAGGTATACCTGATCCCCAAACAGTCATAGGTATGTCCCTGAGCCCTCCCTCCCTTTTACCCCTTCTCACCGCCCCCGCCCAGGTTGATGCTAAGTCCCCATGTAGGTTCCCTTAGCCTTACAGCTTAATCACCGTGGTAATCTCTATTACATGTGATAGTGTAGGTTTCCTCACTGCTCTTTCCATACCTTTCCTCCGATCTTCCCTCCCCTCAATGTCCATAGGTCTGTTTTCTAAGTCTGTTTCTCCATCGCTGTTCTGTGTGTGCATTTATTGGTACCATCTTACTAGATTCCATATATATGTGTTAGTATACTGTATTTGTCCTTTTCTTTTTGACTGACTTCACTTTGTATAATAGGTTCTAGATTCATCTGCTTCATTAGGACTGATTCTTCTGCTTTTCATTTCCACTACTTTGAACCAAAAAGGCCACGGTTTGATACATGCTCCTTTTTTTTTTTTTTTTCCTAAATACAGAGAATTATTTCTATTTTAAAATAATACATTCTTTAGTTAAATGGCAAGTCTTAGGCTGATGCAGAATGAAGATTCGGAATGATTTTACGTAACGCTTAGTCTTGCTTTATTAAACAAGCTCAGTGTTACCTACCAAATTTTTATATCAGACTTCGTTATTTTTGTATATATTCATTGTGTAGTGAATTTTACAATATACAGATTTTGTTCTATAATAGTAAGTATATGGTTGAGCCTTCTTTTCTTTCCTCTTATGAACGATCTGCCTTATATCCAAAAAATCTAAATTTTGATAAGATAGAAAAAAGAGAGGAGTAATATGTAACTAGGAACCAAAGTATTGCAATAATGCCTGCCTAGGTAGACATGTATGTGTCATAAATGCCTATGGTGGCGGGTTTTTTTTTTTTTTTGGCTTTGTTGTTATATCATTCACTTGTGACATTTAGAGTCTTTCACTGATGTTTCTCTCCATTAATTATCAACCTTTATTAGTAATTATTTCTATATACAGCTATTTATAGTCTTTTTCTTTCTATTGTGGTTTATTTTAAAATATCTTTATGTGACTAGATGCAAAATTTAAAGTAGTTTTCTTAGGATATCTGCATTTATATTTAATTTAAAAAAATACAGATAAAAAGTCTTGTTTACAGGTATACCTGATCCCCAAACAGTCATAGGTATGTCCCTGAGCCCTCCCTCCCTTTTACCCCTTCTCACCGCCCCCGCCCAGGTTGATGCTAAGTCCCCATGTAGGTTCCCTTAGCCTTACAGCTTAATCACCGTGGTAATCTCTATTACATGTGATAGTGTAGGTTTCCTCACTGCTCTTTCCATACCTTTCCTCCGATCTTCCCTCCCCTCAATGTCCATAGGTCTGTTTTCTAAGTCTGTTTCTCCATCGCTGTTCTGTGTGTGCATTTATTGGTACCATCTTACTAGATTCCATATATATGTGTTAGTATACTGTATTTGTCCTTTTCTTTTTGACTGACTTCACTTTGTATAATAGGTTCTAGATTCATCTGCTTCATTAGGACTGATTCTTCTGCTTTTCATTTCCACTACTTTGAACCAAAAAGGCCACGGTTTGATACATGCTCCTTTTTTTTTTTTTTTTCCTAAATACAGAGAATTATTTCTATTTTAAAATAATACATTCTTTAGTTAAATGGCAAGTCTTAGGCTGATGCAGAATGAAGATTCGGAATGATTTTACGTAACGCTTAGTCTTGCTTTATTAAACAAGCTCAGTGTTACCTACCAAATTTTTATATCAGACTTCGTTATTTTTGTATATATTCATTGTGTAGTGAATTTTACAATATACAGATTTTGTTCTATAATAGTAAGTATATGGTTGAGCCTTCTTTTCTTTCCTCTTATGAACGATCTGCCTTATATCCAAAAATCTAAATTTTGATAAGATAGAAAAAAGAGAGGAGTAATATGTAACTAGGAACCAAAGTATTGCAATAATGCCTGCCTAGGTAGACATGTATGTGTCATAAATGCCTATGGTGGCGGGTTTTTTTTTTTTTTTGGCTTTGTTGTTATATCATTCACTTGTGACATTTAGAGTCTTTCACTGATGTTTCTCTCCATTAATTATCAACCTTTATTAGTAATTATTTCTATATACAGCTATTTATAGTCTTTTTCTTTCTATTGTGGTTTATTTTAAAAATATCTTTATGTGACTAGATGCAAAATTTAAAGTAGTTTTCTTAGGATATCTGCATTTATATTTAATTTAAAAAAAAATACAGATAAAAAGTCACCAAATGACAAGGTATCTGAAGTAAAAGCTAAATGTTGTAGTTGCTTGTAAAATGACCTTAAGTCATTCAAGTTTATCAAACTCATGTAATCATTAAGATTAAAGTTAGCATCATCCAGCAGGTTTTTTTTTTTTTTTTTAAAGATTTATTTATTTATTTATTTTGGGCGGGGGTTGGGTTGGGGAGGGAGGGGTGCGGGCGGGCCACTTCTATTGGTCTTTCATTTCTCTATTTTCATCCATCTTTGTTCTTTGGCCCGTGTGGGCCTCCCATCGCGGTGGCGTCTGTCGTTGCCGAGCGCCGGCTCTGGGCGCATGCGCGCCAGAGCTCTGGCTCGGTAATTGAACACATCAGTCCAGCCGCTCCGCAGCATGTGGGATCTTCCCAGGCCAGGGATCGAACTGGTGCCCCTTGCACTGCAAGGCGGTGTCCTTACCCACTGGACCACCAGGGGAAGCCCCATCCAACAGTTTTAAGAACCTTTAAAATTACTTAATAAACCTCCTGTGTGTTTACTAATTGACTTCAGTCATGTCTGACTCTTTGCAACTCCATGGACTGTAGCCCATCAGGCTCCTCTATCCTTGGGATTCTTTAGGCAAGAAGACTAGAGTGGATTGCCATTCCCTTCTCCAGGGGAGCTTCTCAACCCAGGACTCAAAGCCATTTCTCTGCTTCTCCTGCATTGGCGGGCAGGTTCCTTACCCCTAGCACTACTCAGGAAGCAGGCAGACCTGATAACAAGGTAAGATTAGTAGAGTGGTATAATTTTTAAAATTTTGGCCTCTTTCACTGGTTTTTTACTTATTTATTTTCATCCATCTTTATTCTTTGGCCTGTGTGGGGCTCCCACTGCAGTGGCCTCTCTCATTGCTGGGCACTGGCTCTGGGTGCATGCGCTGTAGAACACTGTCTCATAATTGGGCACAGGCGCTTCGCAGCACGTGGGATCTTCCCAGGCCAGGGATGGAACCAGTGCCCCTTGCACTGCAAGGCGGACTCTCTACCCACTGCACCACTGGGGAAACCCCTAGAATGGAATTTTTTAAAAATCAGCAGACTTTCCCAAATTTACACTTTAGTGATGTAGAAAAATATATGCTAAAGATTCTAGAAGACTGTAATCAAAATTACTTTTGAAAACTTGGGCCTATCTTCAAAAAGGAATTCGTAAAATTAACTAGATCTTACCAAAAAAAGTATAACTTGCTTTTAAATGTAACTGAATACTTTGGAGTCCTCAGTTTGGAAAAACCTGCTGTACTATTAAGTTAACTGTATTTTATGCTAGGGAACACTTTTTTAAGACAGGTAACAAGGAAGCATAATTGCATGACTAATATTCAATTCAGTATTTTTTCCAAAATAAGTAGTAATTTAAATTTAGAGTTGCTATATTTTATGTAGAAAATGCTTAATAGTATATAGTTTTTGCATTATTGGAAGGATTTAATTAATATTTGTTTTTCATAATAGCTTATAAGACTTGCATTAATATCAGCGACTTCTGTTTGATAGAAACTCTTGAACTATTGTGTATCTTTGCAAAGAGGAGAAGTAGGGATACAGTCACCTCTTTATAAATTAAGCAAATTCAGAATTTCGTCTTAGATATTTCCGTGTGCCCAGCGCATCATTCTTTATCACCGTCCCCTTGGTGTTTGTTCACAGAAGCAAATTAATTTTAATGCTAGCTTACACATAATATAATTAGGAAGGTAAGTCTGCTACGGAAGTAAGTAGCCATTCTATATTTCAGAGCTGGATACAGGGGGAGGGGGAAAGGGGGGTGGATGGACTGGGAGTTTGGCTTTAGTAGATCCGCATATAGAATGGGTAAGCAGCAAGGCCCTGCGGTATAGCACAGGGAACCGTGTTCAGTTAGCCTGGGATAAACCATAATGGACGTGTGTAACTGTGCCTCTTTCACTGGTTTTTTACTTATTTATTTTCATCCATCTTTATTCTTTGGCCTGTGTGGGGCTCCCACTGCAGTGGCCTCTCTCATTGCTGGGCACTGGCTCTGGGTGCATGCGCTGTAGAACACTGTCTCATAATTGGGCACAGGCGCTTCGCAGCACGTGGGATCTTCCCAGGCCAGGGATGGAACCAGTGCCCCTTGCACTGCAAGGCGGACTCTCTACCCACTGCACCACTGGGAAACCCCTAGAATGGAATTTTTTAAAAATCAGCAGACTTTCCCAAATTTACACTTTAGTGATGTAGAAAAATATATGCTAAAGATTCTAGAAGACTGTAATCAAAATTACTTTTGAAAACTTGGGCCTATCTTCAAAAAGGAATTCGTAAAATTAACTAGATCTTACCAAAAAAAGTATAACTTGCTTTTAAATGTAACTGAATACTTTGGAGTCCTCAGTTTGGAAAAACCTGCTGTACTATTAAGTTAACTGTATTTTATGCTAGGGAACACTTTTTTAAGACAGGTAACAAGGAAGCATAATTGCATGACTAATATTCAATTCAGTATTTTTTCCAAAATAAGTAGTAATTTAAATTTAGAGTTGCTATATTTTATGTAGAAAATGCTTAATAGTATATAGTTTTTGCATTATTGGAAGGATTTAATTAATATTTGTTTTTCATAATAGCTTATAAGACTTGCATTAATATCAGCGACTTCTGTTTGATAGAAACTCTTGAACTATTGTGTATCTTTGCAAAGAGGAGAAGTAGGGATACAGTCACCTCTTTATAAATTAAGCAAATTCAGAATTTCGTCTTAGATATTTCCGTGTGCCCAGCGCATCATTCTTTATCACCGTCCCCTTGGTGTTTGTTCACAGAAGCAAATTAATTTTAATGCTAGCTTACACATAATATAATTAGGAAGGTAAGTCTGCTACGGAAGTAAGTAGCCATTCTATATTTCAGAGCTGGATACAGGGGGAGGGGGAAAGGGGGGTGGATGGACTGGGAGTTTGGCTTTAGTAGATCCCGCATATAGAATGGGTAAGCAGCAAGGCCCTGCGGTATAGCACAGGGAACCGTGTTCAGTTAGCCTGGGATAAACCATAATGGACGTGTGTAACTGTGTCACTTTGCTGTACAACTTTGTTGTTGTATTAATACAACATTGCAGGGCTTTCCTGGTGGCTCAGTGGGTAAAGAGTATGCCTTGCCGTGCAAGGGGCGCCGGTTCGATCCCTGGCCCGGGAAGATCCCACATGCCTAGAAGTGGCTGGACATGTGTGTCCAGTTATGTGCCAGCTCTCTGGAGCACATGCGCCCAGAGCTAGTGCTCTGCAAGGAGAGAGGCCACTGCAATGGGAGGCCCACACAGGCCAAAAGAATAAAGAAAATAGAATAAATAAATAAACCAGTAAAAGAGGCCAGAAAAAAAAAAAAAGAATATTTATTAAAAAAAAAAAAAAATACAACATTGCAAATCAACTCCCCTTCAATAAAAAATGAATTTAAAAAGCTAAATACAAATAATTTCTAAGTTGCTTGCTGTTTCAGATAGTTCATATCACATCTCTGCTTTATTTGCAAGATGATTATGATTCCAGTCCTCTGACTTTAGCCTTCACTGGCACCATTGCAGTTGAAGGTCTTTGACCATAATTTATTAGATAGGGGTCTCTTGTGGTATCACATTATTGCTGACTGGTTTTAAAATTGCTGATAAAACAGCTGCAGGGATTATTTTGCTCTTGTAGATTTTGCACATGAATCTAGAAAATGAAAGTCCTAAGAAAAATCTCGCATGTCTCTCTCTCTCTCTCTCTCTCTCCCTCCATATATATATATATATATATATATATATATATATATATATTTTTTTTTTTTTTTTACCATATGCACTTTTAAACTAATACAGTTAAAAATTGCATGTGCCTGGGGCAAGTAGGGCCTTGTATCTTATAGAATTCAGCACAGTATTAAGCATGCATTTGTGAAAAGTTCTCTGTTCTCTTCAAGCGTAGTTAATGTCCATGGGCATTTCTGTAGCTGTTGTTGAAGGTTATGTCAGGAAGGTACCTTTGCGCTGGGTAAGGTAATAACCATGCTCTGGGAATTCTGTGAGGGGGAGACATTTTACTTGTTATTCAGTCACTCAGTCGTGTCTGACTCTTTGTGGCCCCATGGACTGTAGCCCACCAGGCTTCTCTGTCCATGAGGATTTTCCAGACAAGAATACTGGAGTTACCATTTTCTTCTCCAGTGATTTTACATGTAACTTTTTGTAATTTAAGCCCATTTACTAGTGAAGTGGAGCTTCCAATTTGGAGTTTAGGGGGGCCTTGCCGTGCAAGGCGCGGTTCGATCCTGGCCCGGGAAGATCCCACATGCCTAGAAGTGGCTGGACATGTGTGTCCAGTTATGTGCCAGCTCTCTGGAGCACATGCGCCCAGAGCTAGTGCTCTGCAAGGAGAGAGGCCACTGCAATGGGAGGCCCACACAGGCCAAAAGAATAAAGAAAATAGAATAAATAAATAAACCAGTAAAAGAGGCCAGAAAAAAAAAAAAAGAATATTTATTAAAAAAAAAAAAAAATACAACATTGCAAATCAACTCCCCTTCAATAAAAAATGAATTTAAAAAGCTAAATACAAATAATTTCTAAGTTGCTTGCTGTTTCAGATAGTTCATATCACATCTCTGCTTTATTTGCAAGATGATTATGATTCCAGTCCTCTGACTTTAGCCTTCACTGGCACCATTGCAGTTGAAGGTCTTTGACCATAATTTATTAGATAGGGGTCTCTTGTGGTATCACATTATTGCTGACTGGTTTTAAAATTGCTGATAAAACAGCTGCAGGGATTATTTTGCTCTTGTAGATTTTGCACATGAATCTAGAAAATGAAAGTCCTAAGAAAAATTTTCCCTCTCTCTCTCTCTCTCTCTCTCTCTCTCCCTCCATATATATATATATATATATATATATATATATATATTTTTTTTTTTTTTTTACCATATGCACTTTTAAACTAATACAGTTAAAAATTGCATGTGCCTGGGGCAAGTAGGGCCTTGTATCTTATAGAATTCAGCACAGTATTAAGCATGCATTTGTGAAAAGTTCTCTGTTCTCTTCAAGCGTAGTTAATGTCCATGGGCATTTCTGTAGCTGTTGTTGAAGGTTATGTCAGGAAGGTACCTTTGCGCTGGGTAAGGTAATAACCATGCTCTGGGAATTCTGTGAGGGGGAGACATTTTACTTGTTATTCAGTCACTCAGTCGTGTCTGACTCTTTGTGGCCCCATGGACTGTAGCCCACCAGGCTTCTCTGTCCATGAGGATTTTCCAGACAAGAATACTGGAGTTACCATTTTCTTCTCCAGTGATTTTACATGTAACTTAGTATTTAAGCCATATAAATGCTCTATCAACTGACCATTACTATCCATTTTACTGTGAGGATGTTGAAGTTCAAAGAAGTGAAGGATCTTGTTTGTGGTCATGTAAGCAAATTAGGGGAAGCTAATTGACTTTGAACCCAAGTCTGTCTCCAGAGCCCATGTGTGTTTCACTGTACTGTTATTTTTTTCCTCGTAATAAGTTCTGTGAGGACTTTATACATCATGAAAAGTAACCCTCCTTTTCAACAAACCTGACATGCGAAAATCTAGACTTACCAATATACAAGTTTGGGATATTGTTTATTCTTGTCAGGTGATTCATCTCATGTTCTTTAAATAACATGACATGACATTTAAATATTATTTGCTTTCCTGAAATTCAGTTTTTTTACTCAACATTTTAAGAGTACCTGCATCATGAGATTTTACCAAGTGTGGCAAGCCTGTTTTGGTATTCTTTATTTAGCATGTACTTCATGCGTGCCTGCTTTGTGCCAGGTCCTAGGTGTAAGAGAGATAAGTGACCTGCAAAACCAGACCCAGCTCCTGCCGGCTGTGGAACTGGTATCGCTGGGTTGCAGAGGCTGCCTCCACCTCCACCTTCAATAACCGTGTGATCTTAGCAGGTGCCTTAGCCGGCTGAGTCTCTTTCTTCATCTTTCTTAGGGTCATCGTAAGAGTTAATTGAGTTAGTATATGTTCATAGCATGGTACCTGGCATGTGATAAAACACATCACCTTAAAAATAACACTTGAAATATACAAAAAGTTGAAAGAAAATTATTTTAAAAAGAAATAAGCTTAATTGGCATCATGATCTTCAGTCAGGAGTGTCAGTCACTTTTTCTGTATCATTTGAAAAGTTGTGTGTTTCCTTTGTTCTGCACACTGTCATATGCATTTTTAGAAATACAGTATACCATAAGCTGTGTGTTTGTGTTTATATTTTAAAGGCAGTGCTAGGATTGCTGTGTGGTGTAATCCCAAATACAGGCATGTGTGTGTTTGGCGCATGGCAAGTACAGTAACCCCCTTTTTTTTTATTACTTCTAAAAAAGAAGATAGAGTCACTTTGTAGTTTATTCTTTGGAACGGCATGAGAAAAGATTTGAGAAAGAATTCTTCACTGATCACAAACAAAAATGTTATGAAAACTTCACTCTGACTTACAGTAGGCATTTTGTGCAATTACTTGAGTTTCAAATGGGAAATATTTTAATGTATTTTGTAAAATACTGAAATTTAAAAGCTAGGTATTTCCTTTGCTGTACACCTGAAACTAACCCAACATTGTAAATCAACTGTATTTCAATAAAAACATTTTTAAAAGCTAGATATTTCCTATATTACACGGAATATGTGTGCACTTGAATATGTGAATACCAGTACAGTGATTTTTGAATTTGAAAAGATAGATTTTTGAAAAGTTCCACAAGAGTAATCAATGTAGGCATATTTCCTTCTAGATTACTAATTTGTTTTAGGATATTATGATGTATCAAAAACTTGAGGAATTAAATGCATTTCAGAAATGATTTTTTAGAAGTGTCCAAAAAAATGAGTGACAGATTTCTGTAAGTAATGGTTTCCATCAATAATAATTGTGTTATAATAGTTAAGTTTTCTTTTATGAACTAATGTAAAAGCCTCACTTGTAATACTTCTGAGGAGATATGTTCAACTATATCTCCTGTAAAAAGATATGTCAGGGCTATTTTTATTATCTGTAATGAAACTCTGTTAGAGGAAATCTTACTTTGACATTAAATCATTAATGTTTTTCTCAGTACAATGTCCAAATACCAAGGAAAAGTCAACTCATGAGCTGGAGAGGTAGACAGACAGTTCAAGCACAGTGACTGCTAAAATAGGTTTGACTGTTTTTCCTTTTGTTTTTATACTTCTTTTGAATCCTGACGAAGCCATTTAAGTCAGGAGTGTCAGTCACTTTTTCTGTATCATTTGAAAAGTTGTGTGTTTCCTTTGTTCTGCACACTGTCATATGCATTTTTAGAAATACAGTATACCATAAGCTGTGTGTTTGTGTTTATATTTTAAAGGCAGTGCTAGGATTGCTGTGTGGTGTAATCCCAAATACAGGCATGTGTGTGTTTGGCGCATGGCAAGTACAGTAACCCCCTTTTTTTTTATTACTTCTAAAAAAGAAGATAGAGTCACTTTGTAGTTTATTCTTTGGAACGGCATGAGAAAAGATTTGAGAAAGAATTCTTCACTGATCACAAACAAAAATGTTATGAAAACTTCACTCTGACTTACAGTAGGCATTTTGTGCAATTACTTGAGTTTCAAATGGGAAATATTTTAATGTATTTTGTAAAATACTGAAATTTAAAAGCTAGGTATTTCCTTTGCTGTACACCTGAAACTAACCCAACATTGTAAATCAACTGTATTTCAATAAAAACATTTTTAAAAGCTAGATATTTCCTATATTACACGGAATATGTGTGCACTTGAATATGTGAATACCAGTACAGTGATTTTTGAATTTGAAAAGATAGATTTTTGAAAAGTTCCACAAGAGTAATCAATGTAGGCATATTTCCTTCTAGATTACTAATTTGTTTTAGGATATTATGATGTATCAAAAACTTGAGGAATTAAATGCATTTCAGAAATGATTTTTTAGAAGTGTCCAAAAAAATGAGTGACAGATTTCTGTAAGTAATGGTTTCCATCAATAATAATTGTGTTATAATAGTTAAGTTTTCTTTTATGAACTAATGTAAAAGCCTCACTTGTAATACTTCTGAGGAGATATGTTCAACTATATCTCCTGTAAAAAGATATGTCAGGGCTATTTTTATTATCTGTAATGAAACTCTGTTAGAGGAAATCTTACTTTGACATTAAATCATTAATGTTTTTCTCAGTACAATGTCCAAATACCAAGGAAAAGTCAACTCATGAGCTGGAGAGGTAGACAGACAGTTCAAGCACAGTGACTGCTAAAATAGGTTTGACTGTTTTTCCTTTTGTTTTTATACTTCTTTTGAATCCTGACGAAGCCATTTTTAAGTACATAAGAGATAATTTGAGGTTCTAATATAAATACTTGTTATAAAAAAATTATGCAGTTGATAACAGAGATTTTTGGTTTTAATGTGGATTTTTGTATAGTAGGTTTTTAAATATTTCTTTTAGAATGTACAACCGTTAGATTACCTTAGATATTGTAGTGGGAAATCTGTTAACAGTTTTGAGAATGAATATGAACTCTCCTAAGTTTCTATGTGTGAGCAGACTTTCTGCATAGATGCTAACTTATGTAATCTCAGTATAACTTCTTGGTTAGCATGAACTAAAGAAATTACCACAAACTCACTGAGTCTGAGATTTAGCATCAAAAGAGGTACTGAAAAGAATCAATAAAGTTCTTTCATAAGGATAATGTTTAGTGATACTCGTGTTATTTTTGAGCTTGAAAGACGAATAGATATTTAGGATGATTCTGAAAATGAACTCTTTCATGATTGTGATACCATGTACTCTATTGAGAATAAGTTACGCATGCATGCTGTGTTGGAGCTCAGCCTGCAAAGAAATGAATTGGCTGATTTTTTTCACTTGCAGGTCCAGCCAGCATTACTGTATTCTGCCAATTGCATCAATGCATACCACTGTATGAAGTCATTAAAAGGCATACTTGTTCTCAGAGTGACGCATGTAAACTTTTTACTATAATTATTAATACAAGCAAAGAAGTTAGTCATGCTTTCATTTTTTTTTTTTTATTGTCACCAATCAGTTTTTCTAGGAATTTTCAGCATTATATCAATCCGGCTATACTTCTAGTATGAAATACAGAAACTATAAACAAGCTTTTGATGCCTACCATTAAAGATTAAATCCATAGCTTTAACTCTCACAATCTCATTTTGTTTTCACCACAGCTCTGTTTCAATAGATCTGCACCTCTGTCTTGCTCTCAATGGTTAATTTGATCCATTCGGTTTCTCTGTAGATTTTTGCCATAAGTAGAAAGGATTTAATATCTCAGTCTCTCCAAATACTGTATTACCATTTCCTTGAAAGAACGATAGGTAATGTACATGCTTGTTCGTTGTGCAAGTACCCAAGACATTCTGATCGAAATACAGCTTAAAAGGCAAAATAAACAAATAGCAAAAGCATTCCGTCTTTATTTACAAAATGTAGAAGATGACCGTTTTCACTTTAAGTGTACGAGTCAGATCAGCAGGAACACCCTAGAGAAGGACATCTTTAGCGACAGAATTTACATACCGTTAGCTCACAGTAATTGAGTAGCAGCAGGGCTCTGAGTACAGAGCTGGCTGGGCACGTTATTTGGGATGCCTTTGATGCCGAGGTTTTCCGAAGCTTGCTGGCTGCATGCTTGTTGCTTTTGTTCATGACTACCAGTAATTACTTGATAAAATGAAGTGCATCGCTGTGAACAATTGACCCTTTGGAGCAGTCCAGGCTTGTCAGCAATCTAAAGCCACACTTTAGGGCCATCATTATGGCCTCAAACTTCAGAGTTTCCAGGGTGCAGACAAAGGTGTTGTCTTCCTTCAGTACAAGTCGAGTGCCGTTTTCAGACTTGATGAAGTATTTAAACTGGATGATATTTGATATCGAAAACTCCTCGGAAAGCCATCCAGCCTGCTTTTGGACACCAGAACAATGCGAGATTTTATTTGTTTAATCCCTTGCAGAAGATCCTCAGTCCCTGTGGGATGTTGCACCCCTTTTTCCACCAATAAAGTTTTTCTAGGAGTGACGCATGTAAACTTTTACTATAATTATTAATACAAGCAAAGAAGTTAGTCATGCTTTCATTTTTTTTTTTTTATTGTCACCAATCAGTTTTTCTAGGAATTTTCAGCATTATATCAATCCGGCTATACTTCTAGTATGAAATACAGAAACTATAAACAAGCTTTTGATGCCTACCATTAAAGATTAAATCCATAGCTTTAACTCTCACAATCTCATTTTGTTTTCACCACAGCTCTGTTTCAATAGATCTGCACCTCTGTCTTGCTCTCAATGGTTAATTTGATCCATTCGGTTTCTCTGTAGATTTTTGCCATAAGTAGAAAGGATTTAATATCTCAGTCTCTCCAAATACTGTATTACCATTTCCTTGAAAGAACGATAGGTAATGTACATGCTTGTTCGTTGTGCAAGTACCCAAGACATTCTGATCGAAATACAGCTTAAAAGGCAAAATAAACAAATAGCAAAAGCATTCCGTCTTTATTTACAAAATGTAGAAGATGACCGTTTTCACTTTAAGTGTACGAGTCAGATCAGCAGGAACACCCTAGAGAAGGACATCTTTAGCGACAGAATTTACATACCGTTAGCTCACAGTAATTGAGTAGCAGCAGGGCTCTGAGTACAGAGCTGGCTGGGCACGTTATTTGGGATGCCTTTGATGCCGAGGTTTTCCGAAGCTTGCTGGCTGCATGCTTGTTGCTTTTGTTCATGACTACCAGTAATTACTTGATAAAATGAAGTGCATCGCTGTGAACAATTGACCCTTTGGAGCAGTCCAGGCTTGTCAGCAATCTAAAGCCACACTTTAGGGCCATCATTATGGCCTCAAACTTCAGAGTTTCCAGGGTGCAGACAAAGGTGTTGTCTTCCTTCAGTACAAGTCGAGTGCCGTTTTCAGACTTGATGAAGTATTTAAACTGGATGATATTTGACGATATCGAAAACTCCTCGGGAAAGCCATCCAGCCTGCTTTTGGACACCAGAACAATGCGAGATTTTATTTTTGTTATGAAATCCGGAGCATTGCAGAAGATCCTCAGTCCCTGTGAGCGATCGTGGTTATCTGTTATTTCCAAGAAAGTGGTCTCCCTGGGTGTCAGCTGTTCCTTTTCCCACCTGGACTTCACTTCCTCTGCCAGTCCCTTGAGCTGAAAGAATTCTGCTTCTTGTGCAAGAAGTTGATTTTCTCGAAACCCTTCGGGCAGTAGAAGTTCTCCATTTCGTAGGAAGTTTAGAACGTGCCTGAAGAGGAGCCCATCCCTGTCTATGAAATAATGACCATCGGCATCAAACGGGCAGAGAATTTTTCCATTGACTATTCCTTCAAGGAAAGTGTCTGGGTACTTGGTCAGGGTCTGTTTCTGAGTGATGTATAAGTAGCCACCAACGTTGAGGGTCATCAGAGTGGATCTGCAGTTCTTTCCCTGGTCAGCGTCTTCCAGGCTGTTGTGCTTCCCTTCACAGTCCTTTTCTTTCTCTCTTCTGTTTATTTTACGCTCCATTTTCAAACACGCTATTTCAGCTTGTCCTTCTTAGCGTCTGAGATGTTTAAAAAAGAAACACTACCACTCGAGCACGCCTTTATCCAGCTCCAGCCTGGCGATGGAATGGAAACGCTGCCAGCGTCGCCTGCGCTGTCAGCTCGGCTTTGCAGTAGGTGGCGTAGCAGCGATGTATGCAGGAGCTTTCTGGAGTAAGAGGGGGAAAAAGATAATTTGCATTTAACTGTATCAGGGAAGGAACCTGCTGTGAAAAGGTTTTCATAGATACTCTTTAAAAGTTACTCAGTAAATTTAATTTACTACTGGCAGTTAAGCAGTTAATATATATGTAATTCTCCAGCTAAGTGTGAATTTTTGTCCACTTCTCAATGTCTTTTAAGCTTTTCATCAGGCAGGCTTCATGTTGAACAAAACTGTTACCTTTTAGAGAATGATGTATGTGGAATTGGTATCATATTTTAAAGTAAATTATAAGTAGGAAACCCAAAGAAAAAGGACCTAAAGTGTATCAAATTTTCTCTCCTGTAGAAAGTCACACATTTTATACTGGTGTAGTCATTTTAGAGACACAAATGAAAATACTTAAACCTGTTATTTGTGACATTGTACTGAAGTTTAAACGGATTTACATGTGATTCTGATTTGGGGATCCTTTAGCAAAGAGAAGAAATTTTCTTAGTGCCTTTTAAGAAAAGATTCTGTTATTTTGGCTTTTTATGCTATAGGTCAAATATCAAACATAGAGGCTTTACAATAATTTTTTTGTTGTTTAAGATTTCCTATGGAAAATTCATAAACTTGTTTCACCCTGAACATCCTTCACTGCTGAGCAGAGACTTGGACTGCTGTGAAAAGTGCTGTAACCGCGTGTCTGTGTGTTTATGTGTTCGTGTGTGTGCACACACAAGTGCTCCCTCGAGAAAATAACAGAGAGACAGACTCAAAATACCTGCTATAAAATAATGCCATGGGCCACGTTAGTTGGCTTTCTTTTGCTGCTTCGTTTTTTTTGTTTGTGTTTTCCAGTGTTCACAAAGGGGGAGAGAAAAGACCAAAGCCTAATTACCTTTTTATTTTCTTTTGAGCCCTTAACAGCTTGAGTATGGTGCTTTTCTCCCACTCTTTCTTTTTTTTTTTTTTTTTGTTTCCTTCTTCCCTCGTAACTTGCTTTCCAAAACATTTTAGGGATCTGAGTTTTCATTTTTAGAATTGAAAGGCCCGAAGTACACTATTATTGCTAATCTACGTGCTAAATTATTCTGAGAAACTACAGAATTAGACTTTAGATTTTCTTCAATTAATTTATATTTTTATTACATTAAAGATTTTTCCAACTTTGTATTGATAAAAATATTGCTGCAGATTTTTCTAAATATGTTTGCCTTGCATTTTCTTAAAACAGATTTTCTTCAAATATAAAAGAATTTTATTTTTAATTATAGCAGTTTGAATTTTGTATTTGGGTATCATTGAGCTTATCAGAAACTCATTGAAATTAAACTAGAAATCTAAGGTATAACATTTTGGGGGCTGAGTTTTTGCTTAGAGGACTTCCTTGGTGGCTCAAAAAATTTTAAGTGAAAAAGGGGTAAACCCAAAGAAAAAGGACCTAAAGTGTATCAAATTTTCTCTCCTGTAGAAAGTCACACATTTTATACTGGTGTAGTCATTTTAGAGACACAAATGAAAATACTTAAACCTGTTATTTGTGACATTGTACTGAAGTTTAAACGGATTTACATGTGATTCTGATTTGGGGATCCTTTAGCAAAGAGAAGAAATTTTCTTAGTGCCTTTTAAGAAAAGATTCTGTTATTTTGGCTTTTTATGCTATAGGTCAAATATCAAACATAGAGGCTTTACAATAATTTTTTTGTTGTTTAAGATTTCCTATGGAAAATTCATAAACTTGTTTCACCCTGAACATCCTTCACTGCTGAGCAGAGACTTGGACTGCTGTGAAAAGTGCTGTAACCGCGTGTCTGTGTGTTTATGTGTTCGTGTGTGTGCACACACAAGTGCTCCCTCGAGAAAATAACAGAAAACAGACTCAAAATACCTGCTATAAAATAATGCCATGGGCCACGTTAGTTGGCTTTCTTTTGCTGCTTCGTTTTTTTTGTTTGTGTTTTCCAGTGTTCACAAAGGGGGAGAGAAAAGACCAAAGCCTAATTACCTTTTTATTTTCTTTTGAGCCCTTAACAGCTTGAGTATGGTGCTTTTCTCCCACTCTTTCTTTTTTTTTTTTTTTTTGTTTCCTTCTTCCCTCGTAACTTGCTTTCCAAAACATTTTAGGGATCTGAGTTTTCATTTTTAGAATTGAAAGGCCCGAAGTACACTATTATTGCTAATCTACGTGCTAAATTATTCTGAGAAACTACAGAATTAGACTTTAGATTTTCTTCAATTAATTTATATTTTTATTACATTAAAGATTTTTCCAACTTTGTATTGATAAAAATATTGCTGCAGATTTTTCTAAATATGTTTGCCTTGCATTTTCTTAAAACAGATTTTCTTCAAATATAAAAGAATTTTATTTTTAATTATAGCAGTTTGAATTTTGTATTTGGGTATCATTGAGCTTATCAGAAACTCATTGAAATTAAACTAGAAATCTAAGGTATAACATTTTGGGGGCTGAGTTTTTGCTTAGAGGACTTCCTTGGTGGCTCAGATGGTAAAGAATTTGCCTCAAATGTGAGACCTGAGTTTGATCCCTGATTGGGAAGATCTGCTGGAGGAGGGCATGGCAGCCCGCTCCCGTCTTTGTGCCTGGAGAAACCTGTGGACAGAGGAGCCTGGCGGGCCACAGTCTGTGGGGTCACAAAGACTTGGACATAGCTGAGCGACCTTCACTTTTGCTTTAGAGACTATGAAATTGAACCAAAGAGAAAATTGCATTCTGGGGAGTTTTTAGTGTTTTATCTAGAAATTTACAGGTTGTTGATAGTAAACCAACACTTGGACTAAAGCTACCTGTCAACACCACATCATTTAAAGAGAGATTACTCTCATATCCTGACAATTTCATGTATGTTGATTTTGTGGTTTGGGAATCATGTCTTACCTACGGATATGACTTTTTCTGAAATATCAGATAGATTTGGGGGGGTGCGACTTACTTTAAAAGTGGACTTCTTTTGCTGATAGCGCACCCGAGTAACACCACTCAATAGCAGAACCAGCAGAGGCATGCCGGTTTCTTTTCCGGGCATAAGCGCCTTTTAATGAAGTGTGTGGGACAGCAGCATCAGGAGAGCATATCCGTCATCCCGTGGTGGAGACCGTCCTCAAAGGTCCCTCGTTATGTGTAAATACAAGGGATACAGGTGAATCCTATGTCAGCTCTGGTCTGCTTCATTTTACACTGTTGGGTCTGTTCACAGATGCCTTTATGGGGGAGCCCTAGAGCTATTACTGCCAGAGGCTGGGCATCCATGGGGAGGGGTGTGAGGCAGGCCTGTGGACGGACTTCTGACTTCTCAGCCATCACCCCCGGGGCCACCCTGCACTTACTAACTTGCTCACGTCTGCTTTCTGGTGTTTCAAACTACCGGGTATGTGTGTGTGTCTGTGTGTGTGTGTGTGTTCCTGCTGGCTTTCCCCGACAGACTCTGAACCAGCCTGTCGTGCTCCTCTGTGTGTGACGCTGAGCCACCCCACCGTGTGCCTCTAACTCTCGACTGCTCTTTCTCCCTCCTGACTTCACTCTGATGGTCTTCTGCACACCTGGCACGTGTGAGTTGTTTTGCCACCCGTGGCAGGGCAACAATAGTGGAACAGAAGCCTTGTCTCAGCGCCTGACTGGCAGCTGATAAGAATCCATAGGACTTCTGTGGCCTGGTGCTCCCAACCCACAGTCTCAAGAAAGAAAAATGGTAGCAGTAAAGCCCTGCCTTCTCTGCATTGCTCCCACCCATCCCCATCAAAGCAAGACAATTGCGGTTGACAGAAGTCACAGGGCGTTGTCGGTCACTGCTGCTGTTGCGACATGTGTGCGTCCGAGGAGGAAGCCGAGTTGTCTTCTGCTTAGTCTAGTCTAAACTTGGTTTATTTGTTTCGAGGGCTGGAGGGTGGAGAGAGTCCTGTCAATCAAGTCCACACAACCCTAAAACTGTAAAGCTGGTGCTTGGATAAATGTTCCCAGGCAAACATCCGTGGTTTATGTGACTACATTTCTCTATCTCCCTGCAGGTACAATGAATCTGCAAGTTCATTGGTTAAGCAGAAGGGCTTACCCTACACCTAAAAGATTAGCTCACTTAAATCCACTTAACCACTAGACTTGAAGATTTCATCTGCTTGCAGGCAGAAAGATGTTCTTTTCTTTACAGAAATATCTGACATAGACGTCTGTCATCACACATATGAAAGAACCCTTTGGTCAACTTTGGAGATTAGTTTTCTCATATGTATCTGCTGCTTCCTTCATTCAGCTCCATTTTTTGTGTTCATGTTGCTGCATATCCATCTTTTCACAGCCTCTGCATGACACATAGCATTTTCCACCTAGACCCTCGGTAAATGTTTGGTTTTGATTCCCTAGTGATGGACCCCCGGGCTGCCTTAGCTCCTTGCTGTGATGAAGTTTCAAGGGCACTCTTCTGGGTGTCTGTGGAAATCTGTGCAGCAGGCAGCCAGGTGAGGGCGTGCTGGCCGAGTTCAGTTCTCGTAGGACTGCCCAGTGCCTCCCGAGACAGCACTGTCCGTGCTCGCGTCCGTCCGCCGTGCCCGTGGCTACTGTCTCCCCGCGTTTTTTCCAGCACTTAGTGTTATCTGGCTTTTGTTTATTTGTTTGTTTTTAGATTTCACATGTAAGTGATACCATACAATATTTATCTCTTTCTGTCTGACCTATTTCACTTAGCATAATACCCTCCACTCTATCCATGTTGCTGCAGATGGCAGCGTTTCATTCTTTCTTACGTCTGAGTAGTATTCCATTGTGCACATGTATATACCTCCCCCACATTTCTCTCCACTCATCTGGTGATAAATACTGAGCTCGCTTCCATGCCTTCACAGCTGTCAGTGCTGCTGCTGTGAGCATCAGATGGGTCATGTGTGTATCTTTTTGAATTAGACTTGTCTCTGTGTACAGTTGAATCACTGGGTTGTATGGTAGCTCTGTTTCTAGTTTTTGAGAAACCTCCATACTGTTCTCCGCAGTGGCTGTGCCAGTTTACCTACCGCCGACAGTGAATGATGGTTCCCTTTCTCCATATCCTCACCAATGCTTCTTATTTCTGCTCCTGTTGGTAATAGCCAACTTTGAGGAAGAACTTTGTTCTTGTTCTGAGTGTATTCATTGGTTAGGCACAGTGCGTGCCCAAATTGTAGCAGAACCTTGCCACATATGGTGGTGCTTATCTTGGTGGCTCAGTGGTAAAGAATCTGCCTGCAGTGCATGAGATGTAGGGGATGCTGGTTCAGTCCCTGGGTTGGGAAGAACCCACTCCAGTATTCTTGCCTGGAGAATTTCATGGACAGAGGAAGTTGGCAGGCTACAGTCTCCATGAGTTGCAGAGTCTGGCACAATGTATTCTTGCCTGGAGAGCTTCGGGGACAGAGGAACCTGGCGGGCTACAGTCTATGGGTCACAGAGTCTGACCCAACTGAGCAGCTGAGCAGTCTTCCACTGTCGGCTTTAGGCAGAACTTATTCCAAGCCAATTGGAATTTTTATCTACCAGCTCTTGATAGGAAATGAGGTCATTGTCATCAACATGATTGACACAGAGTGTGCCAGAGATTTTTTCCTGTCATGGAAAGATCATGCCGTGGAAGTGGGATCTTACCAAGAATGTATCTCTCTTGGTTGGACGATAAAAGGTTTGATAATTCCCCTAGACTCAACATTCCTTCTCAAGGAAAAGAGATGGTCTTAGAAGCTGCCTTTATTAAAAACATGGGACTTCTGGTTCTTCACTCTCTGCCTCTACCAAATCTTTTTGGTTATTTTCACACACTAGCATTAGTGCCTGTTTTTATTTTTAAAAATATGATTTGGGGCTTCCCTGGTGGTCCAGTGGGTAAGGACACCGCCTTACAGTGCAAGGGCCACCAGTTCAATCCCTGACCTGGGAAGATCCCACGTGCCACAGAGCGGCTGGACCAGTGTGTCCAGTTACAAGCCAGCACTTTGGAGCACATGTGCCCAGAGCCGGTGCTCTGCAGTAAGAGAGGCCACTGCGATGGGAGGCCCACACAGGCCAAAGAACAAAGATGAATGAAGATGGATAAATGAAAGACCAATAGCAGCGGCCAAATACATATATATATATATATATATATATATATATATATATATATATATATACGATTTATATGATACACGATTTCCTATTGCCATAGGAAGAAAGTGAAGCCAGTTACAGAAAGAGCAAGAGCTGGTCGTTTTTACCGAAACCTGCGCTGTGTCTCTGCTTTGCACGTCGCCATGGTTTTGAAGGCTCACTGCTCTGGGTCTTTCTTCTTCACTTGAATTTGGGGCCCATCGACTGGATTCTGCAGCGACAACTTATCTGTTCATTTACCAAAACCTGGCTGACCTCTGGCCATCTGACTTTTCAGGTCCTCTGGTTCCTTTTGGCCTTGAGCTTCCCATGCCTTTCACAGCCTGAGGGGGTTTCTTGTTGTTTTTTAACGTATGCCTTTCTTGTTCTTCATACCCTCCTGTTAATAGCATTGAATGTGAGAAATATTCATTTTTATATTCAGCTGTGATCATGTTACTTTAGTCTCTTTTTTGGTGTTGAAAATAAAAATGAAATAGCATGTTGTCATGTGTTAACATAGTTTAAGAATCAATATTTTTCCATGTCAATCCAATTCTGTTTAAATGCCAAAACTTTCGTTTATTTTGAAATACAAAGTTTTGACACAGAGTGTGCCAGAGATTTTTCCTGTCATGGAAAGATCATGCCGTGGAAGTGGGATCTTACCAAGAATGTATCTCTCTTGGTTGGACGATAAAAGGTTTGATAATTCCCCTAGACTCAACATTCCTTCTCAAGGAAAAGAGATGGTCTTAGAAGCTGCCTTTATTAAAAACATGGGACTTCTGGTTCTTCACTCTCTGCCTCTACCAAATCTTTTTGGTTATTTTCACACACAAGCATTAGTGCCTGTTTTTTATTTTTTAAAAATATGATTTCGGGGCTTCCCTGGTGGTCCAGTGGGTAAGGACACCGCCTTACAGTGCAAGGGCCACCAGTTCAATCCCTGACCTGGGAAGATCCCACGTGCCACAGAGCGGCTGGACCAGTGTGTCCAGTTACAAGCCAGCACTTTGGAGCACATGTGCCCAGAGCCGGTGCTCTGCAGTAAGAGAGGCCACTGCGATGGGAGGCCCACACAGGCCAAAGAACAAAGATGAATGAAGATGGATAAATGAAAGACCAATAGCAGCGGCCAAATACATATATATATATATATATATATATATATATATATATATATATATATATACGATTTATATGATACACGATTTCCTATTGCCATAGGAAGAAAGTGAAGCCAGTTACAGAGAGAGCGAGAGCTGGTCGTTTTACGAAACCTGCGCTGTGTCTCTGCTTTGCACGTCGCCATGGTTTTGAAGGCTCACTGCTCTGGGTCTTTCTTCTTCACTTGAATTTGGGGCCCATCGACTGGATTCTGCAGCGACAACTTATCTGTTCATTTACCAAAACCTGGCTGACCTCTGGCCATCTGACTTTTCAGGTCCTCTGGTTCCTTTTGGCCTTGAGCTTCCCATGCCTTTCACAGCCTGAGGGGGTTTCTTGTTGTTTTTTAACGTATGCCTTTCTTGTTCTTCATACCCTCCTGTTAATAGCATTGAATGTGAGAAATATTCATTTTTATATTCAGCTGTGATCATGTTACTTTAGTCTCTTTTTTGGTGTTGAAAAATAAAAATGAAATAGCATGTTGTCATGTGTTAACATAGTTTAAGAATCAATATTTTTCCATGTCAATCCAATTCTGTTTAAATGCCAAAACTTTCGTTTTATTTTGAAATACAAAGTTTTTCTGCCTCAGAGGTTGTCTGGTGCTGGGCCTCATCAGCACAAGTGCTGTCTCACCCACCTGGCGGAGGTGGCTGACCCCCGTCTCCCACCAGCCACAGGGAGTCCAGTCCTCCTGGGTCTCGCTCACCTCCCCGGTCTCATAGCCTGTGGCCCGGAGGGGATGTGGATGTGTTCAGAGGAAGAAGCTCGCACGTGTGTTGCAGTGGCGGCCTGAGTCTTCAAAGCAGCCCAGGAAACTGCCACATCAGCACATTTTTAAATCCCACTTGAGGCATGCAGAAAAGATTAAAGCTCTTTGTAGCAAAAGGAGCACACATAAAAATGACAGACCAAGTGAGAAGTTCTGACATCATTCCATTCCACTATTTCTTTGCTTTTCATTATAGAGGTAATCTTAAAAACACTTTACAGATCGTGTTAATTTGTATTTTCAATGTACTTTGGGAGATGAGGGTTGCAGAGACACCTGTGCTTTATAATTGTGAAAGAAGTCATTTGAGTTTTTTAAATGAGTTTGCGCTTTTTTTTTTTTTTGTAAGTGCAGACTATGCATTATTATTCATTGGAAAATTTTATTGTTAAGTAGATGAGCAAAGCACTTCTATGAGCCATCAAATGAACACTGAAATTATATTATTGTAGAGAACTCATTTTTATAGTGCTATTTGGCAAAACGGAATTTTGCCTTCTCTTTCAGAAGATGTTTTAAGTTAATAATCACTGTCTACAATCTCAAAATGAGGGATATGACTTTGAAAAATTATAAAGTGAATATTGCTATGAGATCAGTGACCAAAAGAGTCTCTGCTTGCTGAGGCTGTTCCCTACCACCGCCCCTCGTGTTCCCATCTTCTCTTCAGAGTCTCCTCTGTCTTTAGTGATGAGATGGTGGGGGCAGTGGCGGGGGTCCTGAGCCAGCAGGACAGGGACGATGGTTCATAGGAGGAGAGGCAGAGAGTAGAGTGATCGTCAGTCAGGCATGGAGACCTCTTATTTGACTTGTAAAATTTCCATGGTAATATTTTGTCTTGCTTGGTGGTGAGTGTTCAGAGGTGAGTGTTTGAGCAGTTCTGTAAGGTGGTATCGCAACACCATCAGAAAATAAAATTACCAGAGAGACAGGGAGAGGAGAAACATCAGGTCAGCAGTTGTCAGCCCTGCCTGCTGCTAGAGTGGTCCAGCGAGGGTGGAAAAGCACCCCTTGGGCACACAGTGCAGTGACGGTAGGCGCTCTGAGAGTGGCCCAGTGGGTTTGAACCCCTGCCCCAGGGGATTCTCAGGATCAAGCAGAGCTGAAGAACTGCCATAGTGAGGAAACCGATGAGGTCGGGAAAGCGGACTTGCCTCCACAGAGTTCTAATGATGAGGGCCTAGCTTCTGCTCTGTAGTTATGAGGATCCATTGCTATTAATGCATCTTGAAAATTGTCAAGAACTAAACTAGTGTGTGGTATTGCTATGACTCGGTGAAGAGAACAGAAAATTGTTGAGGATTTCATTAATGAAACTTGAATCATATTCAGTGATTTATAAATGTGTCATCAGATTCTCTACGTGTTTTTTTTTTTTTTTTTTGAGGGAGGGCGGACTTGGGAGGGAGTGGGGCGGGTGGGCCACTTCTAGTGGTCTTTCATTTGTCTATTTTCATCCATCTTTGTTCTTTGGCCCGTGTGGGCCTCCCATCGCAGTGGCCTCTGTTGTCGCAGAGCACCGGCTCTGGGCACATGCGCTCCAGAGCTCCGGCTCGGTCATTGGACACATGGGTCCAGCTGCTCCTCAGCACGTGGGATCTTCCCAGGCCAGGGATCGAACTGGCGCCCCTTGCACTGCAAGGCAGTGTCCTTATCCACTGGACCACCAGGGAAGCCCTCTCTATGTGTTTTGTTAATGTTGTATCTCAGCTACATTACAGCTTTCTAAGTTAAGTGCAGGGGTCTCTGTTTTTCCTCCATTGTACCCCTCATCTCACCTCACATGATGTTTGACAAGGTTTAACTGTCATGCAGCTCTGTGATCAAAGTTTTTCTCCTGAAAACTTAATTGTTCCTGGAAGGATTTGTTTTCTATCCATTTAATCATGGTTGCTATTTTTCTTGGAGAGTTCAGGGGGGGTAGAGTGATCGAGTCAGGCATGGAGACCTCTTATTTGACTTGTAAAATTTCCATGGTAATATTTTGTCTTGCTTGGTGGTGAGTGTTCAGAGGTGAGTGTTTGAGCAGTTCTGTAAGGTGGTATCGCAACACCATCAGAAAATAAAATTACCAGAGAGACAGGGAGAGGAGAAACATCAGGTCAGCAGTTGTCAGCCCTGCCTGCTGCTAGAGTGGTCCAGCGAGGGTGGAAAAGCACCCCTTGGGCACACAGTGCAGTGACGGTAGGCGCTCTGAGAGTGGCCCAGTGGGTTTGAACCCCTGCCCCAGGGGATTCTCAGGATCAAGCAGAGCTGAAGAACTGCCATAGTGAGGAAACCGATGAGGTCGGGAAAGCGGACTTGCCTCCACAGAGTTCTAATGATGAGGGCCTAGCTTCTGCTCTGTAGTTATGAGGATCCATTGCTATTAATGCATCTTGAAAATTGTCAAGAACTAAACTAGTGTGTGGTATTGCTATGACTCGGTGAAGAGAACAGAAAATTGTTGAGGATTTCATTAATGAAACTTGAATCATATTCAGTGATTTATAAATGTGTCATCAGATTCTCTACGTGTTTTTTTTTTTTTTTTTGAGGGAGGGCGGACTTGGGAGGGAGTGGGGCGGGTGGGCCACTTCTAGTGGTCTTTCATTTGTCTATTTTCATCCATCTTTGTTCTTTGGCCCGTGTGGGCCTCCCATCGCAGTGGCCTCTGTTGTCGCAGAGCACCGGCTCTGGGCACATGCGCTCCAGAGCTCCGGCTCGGTCATTGGACACATGGGTCCAGCTGCTCCTCAGCACGTGGGATCTTCCCAGGCCAGGGATCGAACTGGCGCCCCTTGCACTGCAAGGCAGTGTCCTTATCCACTGGACCACCAGGGAAGCCCTCTCTATGTGTTTTGTTAATGTTGTATCTCAGCTACATTACAGCTTTCTAAGTTAAGTGCAGGGGTCTCTGTTTTTCCTCCATTGTACCCCTCATCTCACCTCACATGATGTTTGACAAGGTTTAACTGTCATGCAGCTCTGTGATCAAAGTTTTTCTCCTGAAAACTTAATTGTTCCTGGAAGGATTTGTTTTTCTATCCATTTAATCATGGTTGCTATTTTTCTTGAATTCTCTCTTAATTTCAAGTGCAGGCGGATAGTACCCTTTGATGAAGGTCTGACTAAAACTCTTCCAGTACTATGATTTTCTCTTTCATTTATTATTGTAACACAGCATTACTTCATTTTTTAAAATAAAGTTTTATTTTCTGAGTTCTATCCAACCTCTTATTTGTTTTTCTGTTTTTTTTTTTTTTTTTAAATTTGGCCTCTTTTTATTGATTTTTTACTTATTTATTTTTCATCCGTCCTTACTCTTTGGCCTGTGTGGGCCTCCCATTGTAGTGGCCTCTCTTACTGCAGAGCACTGACTCTGGGCACTTGCTCTGTAGAGCGCTGACTTGTTACTGGACACACCAGTCCAGCTGCTCCGTAGCACGTGGGATCTTCCTGGGCCAGGGTTTGAACCTGCGCCCCTTGCACTGCAAGGCAGACTCTTTACCCACTGAACCACCAGGGGAGCCCCAACCTCTTATTTTTGAAAGCAGTTTTTATGTTAGGGTCATGTCTGTTTATACACCATCACAACATCATGCCTACATTTGTATTTGAGAATTTTTGTATATATGATTAATTATATATATACAGTATATATAACTATACATATTGTGTATATTAATTATATATAACAAGCCAAAAGGAGACTTACTGTGAAGTGTAGGAGGAATGGTAGCTTGTGAACTTGTTTTATAAACATTAAAACACAAATGTTTGTTTTTAAAATGTTGTTCAGTGAGTTATTTCTTTGATCAAAAGTTTGTTCTGGCTTCTTAGACCCATACTGCAATCCAGACTCCTTTCTACATTTAAGTCCTCTGTCTTTGATTTTGTGCCTTAGGTGGCCACTCTTCTCCTGGGCGGCCAGTCCTGTCATTCCCAGATACTCTTGGTGCGCGTCACCGCACCCCTTGTATAGGAATTTACGGGAACCTGCCTCCCAGTCCTCAGGCAGACACTGAAGAGCAGTCCTGGGAGTGGGGAAGCTGAGCTGTGCTCCGATCTCACGTCTGATCCTCAAATCATCGTGTCAGTATTTGGTTTAAAATTGGGAATCCCCTTTGGCTTTGAAACAAGTTTTACTTCATCTCTGTGTAAAATTAAAGTTTTTCTATCCATTTAATCATGGTTGCTATTTTTCTTGAATTCTCTCTTAATTTCAAGTGCAGGCGGATAGTACCCTTTGATGAAGGTCTGACTAAAACTCTTCCAGTACTATGATTTTCTCTTTCATTTATTATTGTAACACAGCATTACTTCATTTTTTAAAATAAAGTTTTATTTTCTGAGTTCTATCCAACCTCTTATTTGTTTTTCTGTTTTTTTTTTTTTTTTTAAATTTGGCCTCTTTTTATTGATTTTTTACTTATTTATTTTTCATCCGTCCTTACTCTTTGGCCTGTGTGGGCCTCCCATTGTAGTGGCCTCTCTTACTGCAGAGCACTGACTCTGGGCACTTGCTCTGTAGAGCGCTGACTTGTTACTGGACACACCAGTCCAGCTGCTCCGTAGCACGTGGGATCTTCCTGGGCCAGGGTTTGAACCTGCGCCCCTTGCACTGCAAGGCAGACTCTTTACCCACTGAACCACCAGGGGAGCCCCAACCTCTTATTTTTGAAAGCAGTTTTTATGTTAGGGTCATGTCTGTTTATACACCATCACAACATCATGCCTACATTTGTATTTGAGAATTTTTGTATATATGATTAATTATATATATACAGTATATATAACTATACATATTGTGTATATTAATTATATATAACAAGCCAAAAGGAGACTTACTGTGAAGTGTAGGAGGAATGGTAGCTTGTGAACTTGTTTTATAAACATTAAAACACAAATGTTTGTTTTTAAAATGTTGTTCAGTGAGTTATTTCTTTGATCAAAAGTTTGTTCTGGCTTCTTAGACCCATACTGCAATCCAGACTCCTTTCTACATTTAAGTCCTCTGTCTTTGATTTTGTGCCTTAGGTGGCCACTCTTCTCCTGGGCGGCCAGTCCTGTCATTCCCAGATACTCTTGGTGCGCGTCACCGCACCCCTTGTATAGGAATTTACGGGAACCTGCCTCCCAGTCCTCAGGGCAGACACTGAAGAGCAGTCCTGGGAGTGGGGAAGCTGAGCTGTGCTCCGATCTCACGTCTGATCCTCAAATCATCGTGTCAGTATTTGGTTTAAAATTGGGAATCCCCCGCTGTTGAGGCATGCTTATAATTTGAATATCATTACAAGAAAGCACTGTGGTAAGAGATAACTTAGGGAAATGCTTATATGGCTGCTTATTTTGTTGCTTTTGAAGTAATTAATCAAATGCTGACTCTGGAGATTTACTGACATCTGAGTATGATCTTTTGTTCCTAAAATTCCTGAATATTAGAGATCTGAACATCAGTTCACAAATTTGAATACAGTAGGAAACACCTTCTTAATAATACAGGTATTGCAACTTTGCCCAGCTGGTTTGTTAAGATGCCACGTAGCTTATATTAATAGGCCTTACCCTAACCACAGGCAAAAGCTGCTAGTAGGAACAGATTTTAAATGCAAACAGTGGAGACTAGTAGGAATATTAAAAATGGTTTACCTTTTAAATGCTCCTGATCCGTTGAAATACTGTTTCTTTAGTCCTTTTCCAGCAAGGATAGACACAGGTGTGAGGTAAAGAAGAGTCAGAGAAGTAACTTCGGAGCCTCAAGGATCAGCCCCAAGTTCTAACGTTGTCTTTGTTCTAACGTTGTCTTTGTTTTTAATTTGAGCTGCTAGTGCTCTTAAAGGCCCCCACGGTCAACTGGATCCAGAGAGGTCTCGTAGAAATGAAGACCAGAAACTTCCTGATGCCCAACGTCTTCTTAACACACTGCTCTCATTGCTTACATGCCAATGTTAATAGGCACCCTTCCTGCTTACTTATCACTTTAACTTGTTTAGGCTAGCCAGGCCCTTAACTTGTAAAAAGTGCCAGTCAATTGTTTCTCTTGGGTTCTCCAACATACAGCAGATCTCAAATTGAAGTAAAGAGTAGGAAGGTTCAGCTTAGGAAAGAAGTTTGTGTGTTTTTAAGCCCTGGACGGCTTCTCAACATTTTTTATTTGTCCTTCTAGAAAGAGTTTTTCTCTAATGCCTACTCAGAGTATAGGGCTTTTATAGGACAAGCAAAATAAATACTAATGAAACAATAAAACATCCCCAATTGGAAGGGAAGGCCAATTTTATTTTGTTGGTTTTAGTGGAAAAGAATTGGAAGAGATCGCAGTGACTTCCTTATACATGTGGATACCAAGGCCCAGAGACGTGAAGTAACTTCTCCAAAGAAACTCCGCTATTTAGGGACAGATTCAGAACTAGAATGCTTCTGTTCTTGTTACAAGAATCTGCTTTATATAACTTACTCTTTAATACTTCCAATTTTTTTTCTGAAACTAGGCTGCAGTATATACATCAATAAAGCACCATCTCTCTAAAGGTGTGTGTTCATACTCGTGGGCTACAAGTGGGAGAAGCCAATAAACAAACCAGTGTAGCTCAAGAAGCGAGGGAGGTGAGAATATTTAGAGAAGATCCTGAGTAGTTCCCAGAATGTAAAGAAGGTTGAACGGACGGCCAGGCCTAGGTGAAGATGACCCTCATAAACCACACAAAGTCTCCAAAGCACAGGAGAGCCTCATAGCCTTTGTGGAAGGACCCGTCGTCCTTCCCGTAGTTCAGTCAGAAGGCGGGGAATCGTGAAGTGGTGATACTGCTTGTTCCTGCTGCCATGAACTTTCTAAGACCCACAAATGTGCGTTAGTCCCCAGTGTCCACGTGGGACGAGGCCTCCGCTCTCAGCATAGGAGGCTGATGGAGCATCTGGCTTCTCTTTCTCATGGAAAGTAAGCCCCTAGTTTAGATTTTTAATTTTCTTTCCTTTAAAAAGGAGCAAGAACCTAGACACTGTGAGGCAATACGAATGCAGAATGCTCCTGGACGTGTTTCTCTTCCAGCTGGCACTCCAGGACCGAGCTCGGCAGCATTTGAGCAGCCCGTCCCTGTGTCACATCTAGCTGTTTTGCCGCTGCATCACGTCCCACTCTCTGCGACCCCATGGGCTGGAGCCCACCAGGCTCCTCTGTCCATGGGATTTCCCACGCAAGAGTACTGGAGTGGGGTGCCATTTCCTCTTCCAGGGGATCTTCCCGACCCAGGTATCAAACCTGCATCTCCTGCATTCGCAGGCAGATTCTTTACTACTGAGCCACTGGGGAAGCTCATGCCACCTCTTACAAAGTGTTAAACCTAGTTTTCATAGAAACATCTTCCTCCCCCATACTGATAATTAATAGGATTATATAATATATGGTCAAATTGTGTAATTACCAACGGTAAAACTAGCATAAACAAGTTCCAGTGTAGCTTAAGCAGAAGTGAGTGGGTGCAGGAGAGATTAACCTGCTATCCACTGGTGTATAGCGAGCTGTGGGCATCTGTCACCATATGTAAGAGGGGAACTGAGCGCTTTGGTAGTCTGGAAGTGGGTCAAGTGGAGGTCTGGCACAAATGCTCCTAGAGTGTTCAAGTGGTTTATACACCTGTCTCATCCTCCTGCTAGACTAGCAGCGCCCAGAAGGTGACCTGGAAGCCACTGAGTAGAAGGGTCCCCGAGACCCTTTTCAGGGACCTCTGAAGTCAAAACTGTTTTCCTAAGAGGATCAAGCCTTTTTGCCTTTTTCATTCTGCTTTTCTAAGCATTTTTCAGATTTTGTTTCTAGTATGGTCAATATCAGTAGATAAAATCCACATAAAATGGTCTTTGGGGTCCTTACATTTGTGGGTGGCTGAGCTGGACTCTGTGCTCCTTATGGGCAGGAGCCACGTTTCATACTTTGTGTTATTCCTGGTATGTCTGCATTATCTTTTACATAAAAGACACTCAGTAAATATTTGATAAATATATGAGTAATAAAAAGATCATTTTTCAAGTATTTGTAGTCTTTGAAACTGGACCAACAAAGTAGTTTTAAGTCAGGGTTTCTGTGTTAATGAATGTGGTCTGTAATTAAGAGCAGTGGGTGCAAGTGGGTGCTTTCACCTGCCGTAAAATGTAATCTATAATAGCTTTCCCCTGAAATCTGAAGCAGTCTTTCAGAGAAGGAGCACCATTTCGTGGAAAGACTATGAAGGTGTGAGGCTTTAGAAAGTGCGTGAAGGCTTTAAATCTTGCTTAGGGGGTTATATTCTAACTAAACTGTTTTAAAATTTTTTTTATTTAGGAAGAGAAGGGGAAGGGCAAAGAGTGAACAGAGATGTGGCTTTATTTAAGAGCAGCCAGCTGGTGGACATTTTCATTGCTGCTGCTGAAGGCGTTTCCTTTCATTTAAGAAGCATTTGAAAACTGTTTTAGATTTGAAAAGGGAATATGATGGACAGGAAATTATGGTTTGGGAAAGTGAATTTTCGTGCTTTGTGTGAGTGACCTTGATTGAAGAAGAGGGATGAGTAGTGGCTAAGTTAAAATGGGCAGGTGCTGCAGATGCTTGTTATCCTCTCCGGTATTATGTGTGGACCGTTGACAGCAGACACCTTTAGCTAGGACTTAAATTCACCCTGTCCACTGGGAGTTGGTACTACTAAAAAATAGGGAAGCTTCGCAGGTGGTATTGAAAAGTAGCTTTCTTCTCTGAGAGTAAGACAGAAAATACTGTCTTATTGTTGGAGGTAGTATTTTAGATTTATTTCATTTTTTTAAAAAGATTCATTTATGTTTCAATAGTGAACTTTGTGCATATAAGTGGCTTCGTCGCTACGTGCGGGCTGCTCTCTAGTTACAGTGCACAGGCCTTTCATTTCGGTGGCATCTCTTGTTGTGGAGCACCGGCTTCAGTCGTTGTGACTCTTAGGTTCACTAGTTGTAGATTGGAATCTTTCCCAAATCTTGTTATGGTTATGACAAGAATTTTTCTAGCTAGAACTTTCAGCTTCAGTGGAGAGAGGCATGCTTGAATATAAGATTTGTTTTTACCTTAAGAAAATTCAAATTTTAATCTTACTAAATTCATTAATAAGAGGAAATTACTTTTGGAATTTAAATTTAATATGAAATAATTTCAGCCTTCTTATTACTTCCTTCCTGCCGTATTTAGGTATAAGGTAGACATGCTTCTCATCCTCTCTCTTTGCAGTTATCTCGCTGCCTGCACTTGAGGTTTGTTGCTTATGTTGCATTGACCTGTTGAATGACTGTGTGTTTGCAGTAATGAATTCCTAAATTTTAGAAACAAAATCAAGAAAGGTCTTCATAAAACTTTTTGTGTGTGGAGGACCACATTTATTTATTATGGCTGCACGGGGTCTTCGTCGCTACGTGCGGGCTGCTCTCTAGTTACAGTGCACAGGCCTTTCATTTCGGTGGCATCTCTTGTTGTGGAGCACCGGCTTCAGTCGTTGTGACTCTTAGGTTCACTAGTTGCAGCACTAGGGCTCTAGAGCGTGCACGGGCTTAGTTGTCTCGAGGTATATGGAATCTTCCCAGACCAGGGATCAAACCCCCATTTCCCCTGCATTGGCAGGTGACTTCTTTTTTTGTTGTTGTTGGCATTTCTATTGGTCTTTCATCATCCATCTTTGTTCTTTGGCCCGTGTGGGCCTCCCATCGCAGTGGCCTCTCTGATTGCAGAGCACTGGCTGTGGGTGCATGCGCTCCAGAGCTCCGGCTCGATAGTTGGACATATAGGTTCAGCCACTCTGTGGCACATGGGATCTTCCCAGGTCAGGGATGGAACTGGCGCCCCTTGCACTGCAAGGCGGACTCTTTACCCACTGGACCACCAGGGAAGCCCAGCAGGTGGATTCTTAACTGCTGGGCCACCAGGGAAGTTCAGAAAAAATTCTAATATAAACCATGTGGGCATGGTTCTATCTGCAGTTTACGTTTTGGTCAGTTCATCTGCTCGCCCAGTGAGGCTGTCTGCTTTTTGAAGACAGTACTGTGTCCCCCCATCATCTTTGATTCTGCAGTGCCTGGAGGGTTCCCTTCACGTGGGAGGCATTTAGTTAAGGTTGGCAGAATGCACGAGGTCATTCGCCCCGAAAAGATGAATCCCAGATGCATGGTGATGCATGAGGAACCAGATGAGCCAGAGGAGTTCCTGAATCTCTTCTGGACACTTGGTGAATTCTCTTAGAAATATGACGGAACCGCAGCTGTTCCTGACCACAGTCACCTGTGTCCAGACTGCAGCGCAGCCGGTGCTGTCGGGGGTCAGCTGTAGGCGCGTTAGCCGATAAGATGAGATTCTAAAGTGACCTGGTGCCTCATTGGCACATGGTAGGTGCTCACTTGTGTTTCTCTCGAGTTTTGTGCCAATATCACTGTAAGAATTCTTACTGACAGTGGGAGACATTGCCTGTCTGGACAAATATTCATAGCAGTTAAAGCTCTAGTTTGGACACACCTGTATTGATCATTTTGCAGGAAAAAGGAAGTTAGAGCAACAGGCAGACAGACCTGGTCCGCAGTATAACCCAGGCAAGGACCTGCCTAGTTTCACAGTTTCTCTAGGCTAGCTGTTCTAGTCACAGTGTATTCTAGAATTTTCCTTTTTGCTCATGTACATGTATGCCCACACATTAGAATATGTGTATGTATATCCCTTTCATTTAGTGCTTTCGATGAGCTGTGTTTTCAGAAGATGCTTCTCTGTACACCCTTCAAAGTTGATACGGCCTTTACGCCCTTCAGATTTGTATTTGATTTTACATCCTTTTAAGCCACTCTCTTTAGAAAAAGCTAGCAAGGGGTTGCAGCAGTTCAGTAAATAAGCCTGACAGGAGCCCAGTTTTCTACTAGCCAAGAAAAATATGTGTCACTATTCTGATCAGTGATACCACTATAAACTTAAAGATACTCCTTTTCTTTCCTTGACTCATATATGGAGTATATCTGATGGTGATCACCATCACTATTATAATATGTCATAATACAGTCTTAAATTTTCTGAATACATTTGTAGTTCATCTGCTCGCCCAGTGAGGCTGTCTGCTTTTTGAAGACAGTACTGTGTCCCCCCATCATCTTTGATTCTGCAGTGCCTGGAGGGTTCCCTTCACGTGGGAGGCATTTAGTTAAGGTTGGCAGAATGCACGAGGTCATTCGCCCCGAAAAGATGAATCCCAGATGCATGGTGATGCATGAGGAACCAGATGAGCCAGAGGAGTTCCTGAATCTCTTCTGGACACTTGGTGAATTCTCTTAGAAATATGACGGAACCGCAGCTGTTCCTGACCACAGTCACCTGTGTCCAGACTGCAGCGCAGCCGGTGCTGTCGGGGGTCAGCTGTAGGCGCGTTAGCCGATAAGATGAGATTCTAAAGTGACCTGGTGCCTCATTGGCACATGGTAGGTGCTCACTTGTGTTTCTCTCGAGTTTTGTGCCAATATCACTGTAAGAATTCTTACTGACAGTGGGAGACATTGCCTGTCTGGACAAATATTCATAGCAGTTAAAGCTCTAGTTTGGACACACCTGTATTGATCATTTTGCAGGAAAAAGGAAGTTAGAGCAACAGGCAGACAGACCTGGTCCGCAGTATAACCCAGGCAAGGACCTGCCTAGTTTCACAGTTTCTCTAGGCTAGCTGTTCTAGTCACAGTGTATTCTAGAATTTTCCTTTTTGCTCATGTACATGTATGCCCACACATTAGAATATGTGTATGTATATCCCTTTCATTTAGTGCTTTCGATGAGCTGTGTTTTCAGAAGATGCTTCTCTGTACACCCTTCAAAGTTGATACGGCCTTTACGCCCTTCAGATTTGTATTTGATTTTACATCCTTTTAAGCCACTCTCTTTAGAAAAAGCTAGCAAGGGGTTGCAGCAGTTCAGTAAATAAGCCTGACAGGAGCCCAGTTTTCTACTAGCCAAGAAAAATATGTGTCACTATTCTGATCAGTGATACCACTATAAACTTAAAGATACTCCTTTTCTTTCCTTGACTCATATATGGAGTATATCTGATGGTGATCACCATCACTATCATAATATGTCAAAATACAGTCTTAAAAGTGATCAATGTTATCTGAATACATTTGTTAATTTCTTTTCTTTCCATTCAAGATAAGCTTTCGCTGGAAGGAATAGTGGTACAGAGAGCTGAATGCCGCCCTGCTGCCAATGAAAACTACATGAGGTTAAAGAGGTTGGTGTGATTTTACATTTAAAGTGATACCTGCTGTATTTCTTTTTTCGAATTGGAAGGCGTGTGTTAGACTGCCTATTGACTGTATAAAAACAGTGGCTATTGTTGGAAGTGTTTTCTTCAAAGGTTGTTTTTAAAACCGAGGAAGAACAAATTTTTAGTTATAAATAAGTCATGAGGATGTCATGGGCAGTGTGCTGACTATAGTTAATCATAGTTTAGTGTGCATTTGAAAGCTGCTGAGAGAACAGATCCCAAAAGATCTCATCACAAGAAAAAAGAAGTTGTTTTAAACTGTGTATGCTGGTAACTATACCTACTACACCTACTACAGTGATCTTTTTCCAGTGTATACACTGCATTGTTCCCTTGTACACCCGAAACTGGTATAATATCAGTTATATCACAATCAAAATTTTAAAAAACTCATGAGTTTCTTTGGCAGAGGAACCTAGGCTGAGAACCTAGGCTGTTACTTGGGGGATGTAGTAGTAAGCTACTGTGTTACTATAACCTGGAATCAAGGTTTTTTTAATGTTTTTCTAGTTGTCCTCATAACTTTTGATTCTCTAAAGACATGTTATAAGATCTTGTACCATTTTATTTTCAAAGGCTATAATTTTCCCGTGATGAATGTATGTTTAAAATTCTCTACACTAAATGCAAGTGTTAAGTAGCTACTAGAATACCATCCTTTTCTCTTACTCTACAAAAGACTTTTATAAATCATTACCTTGTTAGAGATTTTGCTTTGGGTTTCCTCCTCCCCATTTTTGGATGTGATTACCCTTTTGTAATTCATACCTAAAAGATTATGATCACAAGTCCTTGTTACTTCAAACTTTGTGACTTTCAAAGAGTCAGCAATTTTCTACCCTGGGAAGAAATGTGTAGTAGTTGTTTTATAGTTTATATTGAATGTATTTCAGTCCCATACAGGTAAAGAGTTGCAGTTTTTCATTTACCCAGCACTTCACTGTGTGAAATAGTAGTGACCAGAGCGTGAGAATCTCTGCCCTCGCGGGCGCATACGTTTAGAAGGTCGCAGCTGCACTGAGCTGGCAGTCGGGAGCACACTTGCAAGTGGCAGCAGTGGCCCCTGATGTCCTAACTGGCTGAACTGGATCAGCTCTCTGTTTCCCGCCTTTCAGGACTGCTGTATTTCTTTTTCGAATTGAAGGCGTGTGTTAGACTGCCTATTGACTGTATAAAAACAGTGGCTATGTTGGAAGTGTTCTTAAATTTTTAAAACCGAGGAAGAACAAATTTTTAGTTATAAATAAGTCATGAGGATGTCATGGGCAGTGTGCTGACTATAGTTAATCATAGTTTAGTGTGCATTTGAAAGCTGCTGAGAGAACAGATCCCAAAAGATCTCATCACAAGAAAAAAGAAGTTGTTTTAAACTGTGTATGCTGGTAACTATACCTACTACACCTACTACAGTGATCTTTTTCCAGTGTATACACTGCATTGTTCCCTTGTACACCCGAAACTGGTATAATATCAGTTATATCACAATCAAAATTTTAAAAAACTCATGAGTTTCTTTGGCAGAGGAACCTAGGCTGAGAACCTAGGCTGTTACTTGGGGGATGTAGTAGTAAGCTACTGTGTTACTATAACCTGGAATCAAGGTTTTTTTAATGTTTTTTTCTAGTTGTCCTCATAACTTTTGATTCTCTAAAGACATGTTATAAGATCTTGTACCATTTTATTTTCAAAGGCTATAATTTTCCCGTGATGAATGTATGTTTAAAATTCTCTACACTAAATGCAAGTGTTAAGTAGCTACTAGAATACCATCCTTTTCTCTTACTCTACAAAAGACTTTTATAAATCATTACCTTGTTAGAGATTTTGCTTTGGGTTTCCTCCTCCCCATTTTTGGATGTGATTACCCTTTTGTAATTCATACCTAAAAGATTATGATCACAAGTCCTTGTTACTTCAAACTTTGTGACTTTCAAAGAGTCAGCAATTTTCTACCCTGGGAAGAAATGTGTAGTAGTTGTTTTATAGTTTATATTGAATGTATTTCAGTCCCATACAGGTAAAGAGTTGCAGTTTTTCATTTACCCAGCACTTCACTGTGTGAAATAGTAGTGACCAGAGCGTGAGAATCTCTGCCCTCGCGGCGCATACGTTTTAGAAGGTCGCAGCTGCACTGAGCTGGCAGTCGGGAGCACACTTGCAAGTGGCAGCAGTGGCCCCCTGATGTCCTAACTGGCTGAACTGGATCAGCTCTCTGTTTCCCGCCTTTCCAGGCCCCCAACCCCCACCCCCGCCCCACAGTTAGATTGGGCACCTGTCTCTCAGGAGGGAAAGAGACTAGCTTTCTTGTCCAATAACTCGTCTAATTTCAGTGCCTCCCCAGGGCAAGTGAGAGATGACAATCAAAATGAAAAACTTTAGAAGAGTAAATAACACGAGAATTTATCTTCTTCAGTTAACTACTGAAATTGGAAAATGCAAAATCTGATTATTCAGCTCTTTGCCAAGGTATTTTTTCGGTGGTCTTTATTTTCTTTAAAAGTGTCTAAAGATTGCTGATGATGAGATCAGGCACGTCACCTGCTGTGCTATAAAATGGCTGTCTTTTCCTTCCCAAAGAAGACATTAAAGTTGTCTAGCCTTTTGGAGTATGCTAAAAGACCAGCCATTGTGTAGTTGAATTTCTTCAGTGACATAAGGAAACAGGGTAATTCAGGAGAGGGTAATCGTGTGGATTTCATAAAGTAGATACTGTATAACATAAGTCTTATTAAAGGTGGAGGTGGTTTTTGCCCAGGTGGGAAGAGGTGGGAGTAAGAACGCTTCTTAAACAGACAGACGTGCAGACGCAGAGACCTGGGGAATCGGGACGTCGGGATCTCTGTGTGATTCTGCAGGGCTTGGAACGCGGGGTTTTGCTTTGCGCAGAGCAAGCAGAAGCTCCAGCCTTAGGGACTTCCTTGTCGGCTCAGTGGTTGGAAATCTGCCAGAGAGGGGGACGCGGGTTCAATCCCTGGCTGGGGAGCTAAGAGCCCATGTGTGACAAGGCACCTGAGCCCACGCGCCACAGCTGCTGAGCCTGCGTGCGACGGAGGCCATGCTCAGCAACAGGGGAAGCCCCCGCGGTGAGAAGCCCACACACCACAGCTGGAAAGCAGCCCCCACTCACCGCAGCTGGAGAAACCTCGTGCTCAGCAGCCAAGAGCCTGAGCACCACAGTGGGGACCCAGTGCAGCGCCCCCAGAATTAAAATCTTTAAAAAGAAGAAGAAGCTACAGCCCTTTTTTGAACTCTGAACTTAAATATCCAAAAGCCTGTCGGATGTCCAGGCGACTTTGCACAGATGTCAAAAACTGAGCTCCCGTCTTGCCCCCCAAATCTGCTCTGAGCTCGTGCCAAGTCTGCCTGCCCACGTTCTCAATCCAGAAACATTCTTAGCTCCTCTCTCCCACCTCCCATCCAGTGTGTCAGAAAAATCTTACTGAGCGTACCGTCAAAGTCTCACACGTCCAGTCTGACCACTTCTCAGCGGCCACAGGACCTGCCATTGTTTCCCCCCTGGATCACCGCCAGAGCCTGCCAGCCGACTTCCTGCTTCCACCCTCACCCCGCTGGATTGCTGGCCACCCAGTGGCCATGGCAGTTCTTGTAGACCCTGTCAGACAGGACCATTCCTCTGTTCACTTGTCACTTGCAATAATGCTGCCCACATTACTCAGAATAAAATCCAAGTCCTTGCAGTTGTCAACGGGGATCTCCACGATCTCCTTTCTCTTCCCCCCTGCCCATCCGAACCTGCTCCGTCCCTCCCCATCGCTCTTCTGCTCCATCCACACTGATCTCCTAACAGCCCACGAGCGCAGGCACACTTCCACATGAGGCTGTGGCCCCGAATGTCTTTACCGCCTGCAACAGGCTTGCTCCAGATAGCTGCAGGGCTTGCTTCCTCACCTCTTTCCAGTCTCCTCTCAAATTCCGCTTTTTCAATAAGGCCTATCCTGGCCACTCTGTTTACTTCTATGCTTATGTTTTCACCTAATATAATTTGCTGTATGTATTGCCAACTTTGGCTTGACTTTTCTTGACGCTGAAGCTCCAATATTTTGGCCACCTGAGATGAAGAGCCGACTCATTGGAAAAAAACTGATGCTGGGTAAAATTGAGGGCAGCAGGAGAAGGGGATGACAAAAAATGAGATGGTTGGATGGCATGACTGACTCAGTGGACATATGTTGAGCAAACTCTGGGAGGTGGTGAGGGACAGGGAAGCCTGGTGCGCCACAGTTCACAGGGTCGCAAAGACTCGGACACGACTTAGCAACTGAACAACAACAACAGGTGCTGCTTTGCCCCAGTGCAGTTTAAGCTCCCATGGTTTGTTTTTTGTTGTATGAATATCTGCCTGTTCACTCATACACATACACATCCCGAGTGACTAGAATAGTTCATGACACGCATTAGGCAGGAAATAATTGTTGAGTGAATAATGGCAGGAGGAACAATTGGAAGCAGTAAGGTCTCTTATGCTTGTTAAACAACCTGTTAAAGAGGGGGCAGGAAACTACATTGTCAGAAAAATCTTACTGAGCCTCAAAGTCTCAGTCTGACCACTTCTCAGCGGCCACAGGACCTGCCATTGTTTCCCCCCTGGATCACCGCCAGAGCCTGCCAGCCGACTTCCTGCTTCCACCCTCACCCCGCTGGATTGCTGGCCACCCAGTGGCCATGGCAGTTCTTGTAGACCCTGTCAGACAGGACCATTCCTCTGTTCACTTGTCACTTGCAATAATGCTGCCCACATTACTCAGAATAAAATCCAAGTCCTTGCAGTTGTCAACGGGGATCTCCACGATCTCCTTTCTCTTCCCCCCTGCCCATCCGAACCTGCTCCGTCCCTCCCCATCGCTCTTCTGCTCCATCCACACTGATCTCCTAACAGCCCACGAGCGCAGGCACACTTCCACATGAGGCTGTGGCCCCGAATGTCTTTACCGCCTGCAACAGGCTTGCTCCAGATAGCTGCAGGGCTTGCTTCCTCACCTCTTTCCAGTCTCCTCTCAAATTCCGCTTTTTCAATAAGGCCTATCCTGGCCACTCTGTTTACTTCTATGCTTATGTTTTCACCTAATATAATTTGCTGTATGTATTGCCAACTTTGGCTTGACTTTTCTTGACGCTGAAGCTCCAATATTTTGGCCACCTGAGATGAAGAGCCGACTCATTGGAAAAAAACTGATGCTGGGTAAAATTGAGGGCAGCAGGAGAAGGGGATGACAAAAAATGAGATGGTTGGATGGCATGACTGACTCAGTGGACATATGTTGAGCAAACTCTGGGAGGTGGTGAGGGACAGGGAAGCCTGGTGCGCCACAGTTCACAGGGTCGCAAAGACTCGGACACGACTTAGCAACTGAACAACAACAACAGGTGCTGCTTTGCCCCAGTGCAGTTTAAGCTCCCATGGTTTGTTTTTCGTTGTATGAATATCTGCCTGTTCACTCATACACATACACATCCCGAGTGACTAGAATAGTTCATGACACGCATTAGGCAGGAAATAATTGTTGAGTGAATAATGGCAGGAGGAACAATTGGAAGCAGTAAGGTCTCTTATGCTTGTTAAACAACCTGTTAAAGAGTGGTCCGTGCTGTGGTAGGAAACGTGGACTTGATGTGCTATTGCTGTTAGGGAGGCACTGGGGAATTTCCATCTGGATGGAAAGTGCAGGGATGGTGGGTTTCGAAGGGCCGGCCCAGCTGTGACTCCCGGGTCGCGCCGTGGTGGAGTCGGCCTGTCCGTGCGGGAGACACTGGAGACTCGGGTTCAGGAGGAAACGGAACCCACTTACTCTCGCCCGGAAGAGTCCCGTGGGCAGAGGAGCCTGGCAGGCTACCGTCCGTGGGGTTGCCAGGAGTCGGACACAGCTGAGGGAGCCCATGTGCATGCATTCCGGCCATAGTGTAGAGACGGAAACCAGGAGGTAAGGCAGAGGCTGGTGTCAGAGTCCAAGTACAAAATGACTAAACCAGGCATTTCTAGGCAGAAGGGAGATGAGGGACTAAGTTCTCAGGATGCTTGGCGGTTGAGGCGGCAGGACTTGATAGACTGCCTCAGACTTCTGGGGCTGTGGGCAGGGCTAGCTCCAGGGCCAGACCGAGGGCGGCGGGTCCCGCGCTGCAGGCTCGAGGCAGCGAGGCACGTGCTGCGGCGAGGCTCAGGCTGGCTTCGTGCCCCACCCCCCAGGCAGCATGCTCACCGGGACAGAGGGATACAGACGGCTTCATTTCAGTCCTGGTTGACAGCTTTATGGAAAAGTTAAAGAAGCAAGAAGTACTTAAATTTCAAGAAGAGTGCCAATGGGTAAATTATCACAACAGGAAAGAAAAGTGATTTTTTTTTCTTTTACTATTAGATCACCAGGGAAGCCCGGCAAAGGATTCTTTTTTTTTTTAATTTGATTGATTGATTGATTGTTCTGGGTTTCACTGCTACCACAGGCTTTTCTCCAGTTGCAGGGAGTAAGGGATACTCCCTAGTTGAGGTGAGCAGGCGTCTTGTTGGTGGAGACTTCTTGTTGTGGAACTCGGGCTCCAGGGCACACGGGCTTCAGTAGTTGCGGCACATGGGCTCCATAGTTGCAGCTCCGAGGCTCTAGAGCACAGGCTCCATGGTTGTGGCTCACAGGCTTAGTTGCTCCTCAGCATGTGGGATCTTCCCGGATCAGGGATTGAACCCATGTCTTCTGCATTGGCAGGCCAGCTCTTCACCACTGAGCAACCAGAGAAGCCCCTAAAAAGTAATCTTTTGTCCCAAGTTGTAGCTCATATATTTTGTTTATCATTTTTCAACATTTTCAAATTCCTACTGTGATCACTAAGGTAAGACTTAATTGTAGAAGTGTGACTAGATACTGTTCTTACTCTAGAGAGCTTTCTGTCTTTGAACCTCAAGAAAACACGCACGGAAGATTATCTAAAAATATTTACTGAGAGCGCAGTGAGGGAGTAATACAAAGGTGGAGGCACTGCTAATTTCCAGATGTGGGTGATATCAAAGCATTAAGTGTTTGAGAACAGAACTGGCGACTCAGTACTTCAGATATCCTGTACCTGAATATTTCACACATAGACTCACTCAGAGTGTTTTAGGGACTTCTTTTGCAGGGAGAACAATGTGCTGAGTCTCTGTTGTCGCGTGGGCTTCCTTCTAGATGCAGTGAGTGGGGGCCGCACTCTGCGGTGCACAGGCTCTAGGGCCCCCGAGCTCTAGTAGTTGCAGCCCATGGGCTCTGTTGTGGCTCACAGGCTTAGGTGCTCAGAGGCATGTGTAGTCTTCCCAGGTCAGGGGTCCAGGCATGTCTCCTGCATTAGCAGGTAGATTCTTTACCACTGAGCCTCCAGGTATGTCAGGGTCTTCTTTTCACTGCCTACTCTTCAGTACCATTCAGATGTTTTTTGATAATCAAACTCTTGTCTCATGTCCTGGCTTCATGTTCAGTTCTTCTCTTTTACATAGATACCCAGGAGTTCTGTCACACTGAAGTGTTTTCCCAGATGGACTAGGCACTTGTACATCTTGTGCCTGTATAACATGTTGCGTCCTTTACCTAGAATGCCTTCACTACCTTCCACCAGGAGCCTTTTAAACCAGCCTGGGGATCCCTGAGGGAAACCTCACATCTTCCACTCCCCAGTCCAGGCAGGACCTGCCGCATGCTCTCTCCTGTGTTCCCACGTTCTGTTCTTCTTCAGTGATATATATAAATGTCTACTGAGGTGCACGTGGTTGCATCGTCTACACACACACACACTCACACACACACCTTGCTTAAAAAAAAGAAAAAGTGATTGTAAGAAAAAAATACAGAAACATTTGTCAGCAAAGAAAAAGTTTTTCAAAGTCTAAAGAACTAATTAGCCTTACAGTTATAGAGGACTGGAAGAGAAAACCTTTGTATCAAAGAAGATCTTTCTTATTGAGGTTTCTTTGTTTTGTTTTTTTCTAAGGGGGGCTGGGCTGGGGAGGGAGGGGGGGGGGGCGGGCCGCTTCTGTTGGTCTTTGATTTATCTGTTTTCATCCATCTTTGTTCTCTGGCCCGTGTGGGCCTCCCATCACGGTGGCCTCTGTTGTTGCAGAGCACCGGCTCTGGGCACATGCGCTCCAGAGCTCCTGCTCGGTCATTGGACACATCGGTCCAACCACTCCGCGGCACGTGGGATCTTCCCGGGCCAGGGATCGAACCGGCGCCCCTTGCACTGCAAGGCGGTGTCCTTACCCACTGGACCACCAGGGAAGCCCCCCTGTTTGTTTTTAATGTAGTTATGTAAACGGATATATATTGTAAAGTGTATTTTATATTTATAAATAGTACTCTTTAAGAGTGATATATTAGCTTTAGTGGGAATTTAATCCTAATTATAGCTCTCTGTTATTAAATTTTAGCTGATAAATTAGCCAAATGCTATGAGAATTATGATAATAATATAAACTTATATTATTAATCAAATGTTAGTAAGATTCTTTTAGTTTGTAGGACTCTGTCATTCATTTAGATGAAGAGGAAATCAGTATTGCAGTAAACCCAAGAAATATGTAAACCTTTAAATCGGTGAAATTTTAGCCAAGGAAGAAATGAATCCTGAGCTGTAACTGTCTTTTGTCCAGACCCATCACACATGTAAAATTCTATGAGTCCATTTAGCCACACAAGAAAACCTAAAAATCAAATGGTAAAAAATTTCCAATGCTTCTATTACTTTCTCTTTATCTGACATAAATTTGGATGGGTCTGAATGATATCTTATTAGGAAGAAATTTATCTTGAATTTGTAAGTAAGTGTAGCTTTATTAAACATCTTGAGTTTTTCCTTAACAGTCAAACAGTAGATGATGTAATCTGCCTGTTTATAATTCATATTGTACCTTTTTAAGTGTAAAGGTACATAAATAGAAGACAGTCATCCTGCTGTGTGTTTTCATGTAGGAAATTCCTAATAAGACGAAAATGCATAGTGGATTAACTTCTGCATGTTTATGTCACTAATTCATCTAAAAATACTTGTTGATTCTTTCATCATTTGTGAGTTTTCTTCTGAACTGTAATAAGAAAAAAAAGTCTTTCCTTTAAGAACAGAACCGTGTATGTAGAGGGTTTCTTTGCCAAGACCCCAGGCAGTGGAAGCAAGCTGTGATTCACAGTCTCCCCTGGGGAGAAGTTACCGGACTGTATCTGCCTAGATTCCCCATGCTTCATATTATGGTAAAGATGTCCTGGCGTGTCTTACCACGAGGGAAGCAGAAAGATGCTTTCATTTGAAAGTATCAGAAAACCCAGTGCCAACTTGCTTACAACTAAAAGAAGTTTGTTGACTAACGCAAAGTGTCCCCGTGCCGTCGTGCAGGTTAACCATGGCTCGACCTGCGAGTTCTCCGAGTCCCTGGGCTCTGGCTCTGCTCTGAAACTCCCTGGGCCTGTCTGTCTCCCTCACCTCTCTTCAGGCTGACTCTCCTCTTGGGATCAGGAGGGTCACTTGGAGCTCCTGTCTGCCTCCTTATTCATGATGAGGCCTCAGGAGCTAAGTGACTGCCTTCATCCAGCCCTTCACGTCCTTCCATGGGCCAGCGTGGATTCCCAACATATCCCAGACGCAGTAAGCCTGTCACTGAAGATGGGAGGCGTGGATGAAGGCTGAGGTCCCACCTGTGGGAACCTGCAGGACGGAGGGCCAGTCACATCCAGAGCGCGGAGGGGTGGGAGAGAGTCACCAGGTTCGCAGCAGACCTCTTTACCAGAAATGCCTCTTAGGGGCAGGCAACACTCATCAAGGACGTTTGCACCCTTTGCTGAGAAATGACCGTCTCTTTTTTTTTGTAAGAATTTTAAAAAGCTTTATTAAACTTTTTCTTGATATCTTATTAGGAAGAAATTTATTTTGAATTTGGAAGTAAGTGTAGCTTTATTAAACATCTTGAGTTTTTCCTTAACAGTCAAACAGTAGATGATGTAATCTGCCTGTTTATAATTCATATTGTACCTTTTTAAGTGTAAAGGTACATAAATAGAAGACAGTCATCCTGCTGTGTGTTTTCATGTAGGAAATTCCTAATAAGACGAAAATGCATAGTGGATTAACTTCTGCATGTTTATGTCACTAATTCATCTAAAAATACTTGTTGATTCTTTCATCATTTGTGAGTTTTCTTCTGAACTGTAATAAGAAAAAAAAGTCTTTCCCTTTAAGAACAGAACCGTGTATGTAGAGGGTTTCTTTGCCAAGACCCCAGGCAGTGGAAGCAAGCTGTGATTCACAGTCTCCCCTGGGGAGAAGTTACCGGACTGTATCTGCCTAGATTCCCCATGCTTCATATTATGGTAAAGATGTCCTGGCGTGTCTTACCACGAGGGAAGCAGAAAGATGCTTTCATTTGAAAGTATCAGAAAACCCAGTGCCAACTTGCTTACAACTAAAAGAAGTTTGTTGACTAACGCAAAGTGTCCCCGTGCCGTCGTGCAGGTTAACCATGGCTCGACCTGCGAGTTCTCCGAGTCCCTGGGCTCTGGCTCTGCTCTGAAACTCCCTGGGCCTGTCTGTCTCCCTCACCTCTCTTCAGGCTGACTCTCCTCTTGGGATCAGGAGGGTCACTTGGAGCTCCTGTCTGCCTCCTTATTCATGATGAGGCCTCAGGAGCTAAGTGACTGCCTTCATCCAGCCCTTCACGTCCTTCCATGGGCCAGCGTGGATTCCCAACATATCCCAGACGCAGTAAGCCTGTCACTGAAGATGGGAGGCGTGGATGAAGGCTGAGGTCCCACCTGTGGGAACCTGCAGGACGGAGGGCCAGTCACATCCAGAGCGCGGAGGGGTGGGAGAGAGTCACCAGGTTCGCAGCAGACCTCTTTTACCAGAAATGCCTCTTAGGGGCAGGCAACACTCATCAAGGACGTTTGCACCCTTTGCTGAGAAATGACCGTCTCTCTTGTAAGAAGGTTAGGATTTTGATTAGAAAGTGACTCTGGACCTACGAAGATGCCTTGATACAGGTTTAGATGCATAGCAGTTGGCCTCTGGAGTCTGACTGCCTGCTAAAGATGGGCTTCCCCGTTTACCAGCTGGATGCTCTTCAGCCAAAGGCGTGGTCTTTCTGTGCCTTTGTCACCTCCTGTTTTGTGAAATGTGATAGTGGCGTTTGTCTCCGTGTTATGATGATGGTCAGATGGTACTATGTACTGCATGACGTGCCTGACCCAGCGTGCTCAGTGAGTACTGTCACGCTCACGGCTGTCCAGAGTGAGTGCGCTGGTCCAGACTCTGCCGGAGGGTGTTCCCAGCCCAGCCAGGCTTTGTCCTTACGATAAAAGAGACCTTGCACACAAAGATTTTTTTTGAATTCCTGCTCTGAGGTAGACAAATTAGTTTAATCAAGTGTAAATTGGAAATAGAGCAGAAAGAGAGCTAGAACTGAGAAAAAGAATCTGAAAAGTTTTATATAGAGAGAGTTCATCATAACAGTCCTCTTTTTCAAAACAAAGTCCTTCAAGTAGGGGTTTCGATGTTCCTAGATACCGTCCAGGTTCAGACCCAGGGAACTGAGTTAGCTCTGCGGTCACAGTCTTCCATCTGCCCTGTTCTTTCCCTCAAGCACTCCTTCATGTGCCCACCAGCATGTATAGATCAGAAACCCACAGGGCTTTAGTGTATACATCTTATACTGGCTATTCAGAATCGTTAAAAAGGAAACTCCCTGGGCCTGTCTGTCTCCCTCACCTCTCTTCAGGCTGACTCTCCTCTTGGGATCAGGAGGGTCACTTGGAGCTCCTGTCTGCCTCCTTATTCATGATGAGGCCTCAGGAGCTAAGTGACTGCCTTCATCCAGCCCTTCACGTCCTTCCATGGGCCAGCGTGGATTCCCAACATATCCCAGACGCAGTAAGCCTGTCACTGAAGATGGGAGGCGTGGATGAAGGCTGAGGTCCCACCTGTGGGAACCTGCAGGACGGAGGGCCAGTCACATCCAGAGCGCGGAGGGGTGGGAGAGAGTCACCAGGTTCGCAGCAGACCTCTTTTACCAGAAATGCCTCTTAGGGGCAGGCAACACTCATCAAGGACGTTTGCACCCTTTGCTGAGAAATGACCGTCTCTCTTGTAAGAAGGTTAGGATTTTGATTAGAAAGTGACTCTGGACCTACGAAGATGCCTTGATACAGGTTTAGATGCATAGCAGTTGGCCTCTGGAGTCTGACTGCCTGCTAAAGATGGGCTTCCCCGTTTACCAGCTGGATGCTCTTCAGCCAAAGGCGTGGTCTTTCTGTGCCTTTGTCACCTCCTGTTTTGTGAAATGTGATAGTGGCGTTTGTCTCCGTGTTATGATGATGGTCAGATGGTACTATGTACTGCATGACGTGCCTGACCCAGCGTGCTCAGTGAGTACTGTCACGCTCACGGCTGTCCAGAGTGAGTGCGCTGGTCCAGACTCTGCCGGAGGGTGTTCCCAGCCCAGCCAGGCTTTGTCCTTACGATAAAAGAGACCTTGCACACAAAGATTTTTTTTGAATTCCTGCTCTGAGGTAGACAAATTAGTTTAATCAAGTGTAAATTGGAAATAGAGCAGAAAGAGAGCTAGAACTGAGAAAAAGAATCTGAAAAGTTTTATATAGAGAGAGTTCATCATAACAGTCCTCTTTTTCAAAACAAAGTCCTTCAAGTAGGGGTTTCGATGTTCCTAGATACCGTCCAGGTTCAGACCCAGGGAACTGAGTTAGCTCTGCGGTCACAGTCTTCCATCTGCCCTGTTCTTTCCCTCAAGCACTCCTTCATGTGCCCACCAGCATGTATAGATCAGAAACCCACAGGGCTTTAGTGTATACATCTTATACTGGCTATTCAGAATCGTTATGGAAATAACAAAGGACGCAAATCCTAAGATTTTCCCAAGTGGCCTTTGGAAATCTTCGCACCCCCTTCCTGCAGTGATACTTTGCCTGATGACTCTCCAGAGGCAGCCACATGTGTGATTTAAAAAAAAAATGGGGCCCTAAGTCGTCTTCATCAAGGATATTTTTAAGGACCGGGGGACCAGAAATCCTCAAGCGCTAGCCCATGAGGGCAGCTAGCTTTCTTTGCTGTTAAGCAGGCCCTTGTTCTCACATCCTTTCCCCTTGAACTGCTCCTTTTTAACGACCACTTAAGAGTGAAGGATTATGTGGAAGAAGCTGGTTGTCTTCATTGAGGTTTTAATGCAATAATTTAAAAATGTATTGTAAATAGACACTAAACACGCAACAATGCCAGTGGGATAAGAGCACCACGGAAAGCTCATCGTGGTGTGTTTTATCCAGAATGTTTTCAAAGGCCGCCACGGGCCCTCGTGAGGCATGCTGTTTGCAAGGAGGACTTCTTGAGGAGTGTGACAGTAGAGATGACCCTGTTCCCTCTGAAGAGCCGTGGCAGGTGTCCCACAGCCTCTGAGCTGTAGGCTGCTCCCAGGAGTTTCCTGTTCTGATGAAATAAGGATTTCCAGATGAATGTAAGAAGTTACTGGGAGTATATATGCATACACATACACACACATATAATTAAACATGCACATATAATTAAACCACTGGTATAGTTAAGTAACAGGTTTTATATCATTTCCTTCTTTCAGGTCCTCAGATATTTTTTATCTTAAGCCTGGAGGAGGAGAGGGATTTTCTTTTTCCAGCATCCGGGTCCTGTTCTCTCTGCCCGAAAACCGCTTGTCTGTGGAACCCCCTCCTCTCCGCCTGCTCTCCCGGTGCTCCCCGGGCCCCTCTGCCCGCTCTCTCCGTGCTCCCCGGGCCCCTCCGCCCGCTCTCCCGGTGCTCCCCGGGCCCCTCCGCCCGCTCTCCCGGTGCTCCCCGGGCCCCTCCGCCCGCTCTCCTGGTGCTCCCCGGGCCCCTCCGCCCGCTCTCCCAGTGCTCCCCGGGCCCCTCCACCCGCTCTCCCGGTGCTCCCCAGGCCCCTCCGCCCGGTCTCTCCGTGCTCCTCGGGCTTCTAACCCCTTTTTACTCTGCTGCCATTCCAGCTCACATGTGCACTGGTGCAAAACCAGTCGCTCCCCGTCTTCCCAGAGAGCTTCCCTGTCCCGCTGTCTGCAGCACTCTCTTCCTGCCTTCCTGCTTGCCGCACTCTTGGTCGTCCTTTCAGATTGGGCTCGGACGTGAACCTCTCCAGCTGCCTCTCTCCCCACAGGATGAAAGCGCCGTCTCCACGGAGCTCTTGCTATACCATTGCTCCTCCTGCTTAGTCACTGCAGTCCTGTCCAACCCTGTAGCAACCCATGGACTGCAGCCCATCAGGCTCCTCTGTTCATGGACGCCGTGCCCTCCTCCAGGGGCTCTTCCCCACCCAGGGAGGGAGCCCGGGTCTCCTGCATTGCAGGCAGACTCCTCACCACTGAGCCATCAGGGAAGCCCCGTATACATTTGTTTGAGACCCATAGACGAGAGCTCACTAGGCTTCTCAGTCCATGCTAGTATTTAAACCATTAATCATATTTCGCTTTTCATTTTACTTTTGTTATTTTTGTTTGCCTCTCTACCAGACAGTGAACTCCTTGAGGTCAGGGACTATGATCTCATTCGTCTTTGTTCCAACAACTTGATGTTCAATAAAAGGCTAGTAGAGTAACTGACCCAAAGTCAGTGTCTTCAAGTTCAGACTCTACAGTATACCTTGATGAATGAATCTCTCCAGGACGAATACTCTTTTAAAAATGCATTTAGCTGTATTTAAGATTCAAATTGTAGGTCCTAAAAAACAGTATTGGCATGTGGTGGTGTTTCTACAAAGCCTCACAGCTTTGCAGGATAAAAATACCTCAGTACACAATTTCTCTTTGTTCGCTCACAGTTGAAAATCAACAGGGCTAAACCTTAGGCAAAACTGTCAAGTGTGGAAAGCTCATCTGTGTTATCCCAGCATCTCCCTTCTTCATTTCTTTTCTTCTTAGGAATACTGTCTTTAGGCAGCTACTTTTTATCCTGTTCTGATCTTTTTTATTCTATCAGTTCTGAATACATTTGAAGAATGAATGGGCCTAAGTCAAACTGAGCATTTGAGTTTAAACCTTTTCTTACTGGATGTGAAATAATAGCCACCGGGTTACCTGTTCAAGGAATTTGAGTAAGCAGTCTTTTTTTTTTTTTCATGAGAAAAGAAGAAAAGTCGTTGAAATTATACCATTTATAGGTTGGCCCTGAGCACACATTGAGTAGTTCTCTTCATCGGTCAGGGGGACTTAGCCACCTAGCCACCTCTGCTTCCTGACTCCAGTGGGCCGATCCGGCCTGGCTGCAGGGGTTGGAGGGCTGTTCTGAGAGTTTAACGGGGCTGAATGTTGACCACAAAAGTGACCAGATGGCCTTAGGCAGGATCGGGACCACTCTAGTCCATATGGTGCCTTGTACACATCTTCAGAGGTGATCTTTCCTCAAGTGTTTTTATTTGTATCTGTCAGAAAATGATGGTAATTTGTGTATTTTGTTAAATAGGACATTACTACCATCTGCCGAGAAATTGTCACCATAATTATACAAGCCTCTGCTGTGGACATGCAGCACCACGCACACACGAAACAGACCGGCCTGGGCAGGAGCTCTCCGCCCTGGTGTTCTGCCGGCCCGCACGTCCTGCTTTCATGCCAGTTGACCTAGAATTTAAGTTGTTTGCCTGGTCCTTGCAGGCAGTGGATTATCAGCTCTTGGTCTGTGATTCCCTAAAGCACTTGAGAACGAAGGGAAGATACCACATGTGCCTTTATTAGGCATGAGACTCCTGCTTAGTACATTGACTGGGCAGGAGCAGTGATAATCAGGCCTTTGACTTACCACCAGGAGGAGCTTATCGAAACTTTGGGGTGATCAGGATTTAAATATTCTTTGTAGTTTGTCAATCAAAGTATAAGAAAGCCAGACTCATAGACATCTTACATATTCTTTCCCTCTGAAGCCCTCTCTTTTGCTTGAGACTCCAATGCAGTTGCCATGAGATATATTATTCTTTTTAAAAACTTGGATTATTTTTTAAAGAATCTCTAAATTTATATGTAGAGGAAGAAAAGATATTCTTTACAAATTTTAAAAAAACTGCTTAGAGGAAATGCTTTTAGGGGTCACACACTCATAACTGGCTTTGTATTAACTAGATGTTTATTTTACTTTTTTTTTTGTCTTATTTCCATTTTCAAAAATGAGAATATTAAGTCATAGAGAAGTTGTGGTTTGCTTAAGTGCACAATTTGCAAATAAATGACAAAGCTGGAATTTGAACCAAGATCTAATTGATTCCAGCGTGGTAGATGGCAGGCTGCCTCTTCTGACAGTTTCTATAGGTTGGCCCTGAGCACACATTGAGTAGTTCTCTTCATCGGTCAGGGGGACTTAGCCACCTAGCCACCTCTGCTTCCTGACTCCAGTGGGCCGATCCGGCCTGGCTGCAGGGGTTGGAGGGCTGTTCTGAGAGTTTAACGGGGCTGAATGTTGACCACAAAAGTGACCAGATGGCCTTAGGCAGGATCGGGACCACTCTAGTCCATATGGTGCCTTGTACACATCTTCAGAGGTGATCTTTCCTCAAGTGTTTTTATTTGTATCTGTCAGAAAATGATGGTAATTTGTGTATTTTGTTAAATAGGACATTACTACCATCTGCCGAGAAATTGTCACCATAATTATACAAGCCTCTGCTGTGGACATGCAGCACCACGCACACACGAAACAGACCGGCCTGGGCAGGAGCTCTCCGCCCTGGTGTTCTGCCGGCCCGCACGTCCTGCTTTCATGCCAGTTGACCTAGAATTTAAGTTGTTTGCCTGGTCCTTGCAGGCAGTGGATTATCAGCTCTTGGTCTGTGATTCCCTAAAGCACTTGAGAACGAAGGGAAGATACCACATGTGCCTTTATTAGGCATGAGACTCCTGCTTAGTACATTGACTGGGCAGGAGCAGTGATAATCAGGCCTTTGACTTACCACCAGGAGGAGCTTATCGAAACTTTGGGGTGATCAGGATTTAAATATTCTTTGTAGTTTGTCAATCAAAGTATAAGAAAGCCAGACTCATAGACATCTTACATATTCTTTCCCTCTGAAGCCCTCTTTTTTGCTTGAGACTCCAATGCAGTTGCCATGAGATATATTATTCTTTTTAAAAACTTGGATTATTTTTTAAAGAATCTCTAAATTTATATGTAGAGGAAGAAAAGATATTCTTTACAAATTTTAAAAAAACTGCTTAGAGGAAATGCTTTTAGGGGTCACACACTCATAACTGGCTTTGTATTAACTAGATGTTTATTTTACTTTTTTTTTTGTCTTATTTCCATTTTCAAAAATGAGAATATTAAGTCATAGAGAAGTTGTGGTTTGCTTAAGTGCACAATTTGCAAATAAATGACAAAGCTGGAATTTGAACCAAGATCTAATTGATTCCAGCGTGTTAGATGGCAGGCTGCCTCTTCTGACAGTTTCAGAACATTGCCCGGCTTTTCAGTCAGAAGAGGAAAGGACGCGTGCCCTCTTCTCATTCCTCTCTTGTCCCAGATGAGCACTGCATTGATGTCCCACAGCTTACACTGTTAATAATATCATTAGTGCCACAGTTCTGGTTCATGATATAATAGGGGAGCATTTGTGTATTTACATATGAGAGATAAAGTGGCTTCATTGTTTCAGTTTAGATTTTTGTATCTCATTTCAGACCCTACAACTTAAAACTGACCTTTGCTAGTATAATTTAATTGAATTTTAAAGCTCCATGTATCTACAGGAAAGAGGTAGACTGTTAAGTAATTTTATGTCTAAGGAATTTATTCTTTTACTTTTGTGATGTTTATGTGAAATTTGTAATACTTTGAGTAGTTTTGATGAACTAGTGGTTGTGGCATTTAAAAAATCTAGTTCTTAATATACCCGAAGAGCACAGTTGTCATACACTGTGTGCTGATCTCTGTGTGTGTGTGTGTGTGTGTGTGTGTGAGAGAGACTTTGAAGGCCACTGAATGTCTGAAACTCTTCTCTTGTAATGTGTTGTGTATTTGAGGAAAACTGAAAAAATAGAATTAATAATATAATAATAATGTTCAGGTAGAAACTTTTCAAGCCAAAAAATGGTAGACATATGGGAAAAACGGGGAAAAGATGTGGGCTTAGTAGTTAATTAAGCTTATATGAAACAAAATATGCCAGTGAACGGTATTTCCACTAAAATGTCACTCTGTGAGGGCAGCGCTTTCATCTGCTTTGTTCGCTGAGTGTCCCTAATGCCTGGAAGAGAGCCTGGCACCTAGTAGGTGCTCAGGGAGTATTTGTCGAATGAAGAAAGGAAGGGGTGAGACGTAGGCCTTGACTCAGGCTGTCTAGGCCGTGGATCACAGGGAGTCATGCCGCTGCATGCCAGGTCAATCTGTCTGCTCTCGGCACTTCCCCATGTCGCATAGCTTGAGAGTATCACTTATGAGTCACTTGCTCAGCAGACATTTACTGAGCGCCTGATGTATACACTAAGCTGTGTAACAAAGCAGCCAGAGCTTATTCATTTGGAGAAGTGGATCATAGGTACTAAACAATAACTTAGAAATCATATGATTGTATATAATATGAGAGTTTGACCCAGGCAGTAAATATCAGGTTTCAGAACATACTGATTTGTGAAGCCAGAGAAAGGAGTCAGCTTGCCTAGATGAAGACACGGGGAGGGCAGATTCTAGGTGGGACTGTAAGGTGTAATTTGAGATCACTCAGTGGGAGGGTTTTGGGAACCGTAGTGGTGGATCAGCCCGGCAGGTTAGAAGGCTGGGGGTGGGCGAGCCCCTGACCGCGCAGGTTCCCCCCCCCCCGCCCCCCCGGGAGCTTCCCGGGTGCTCCTGCCTTGTTCACTGCGCCCCGGTTTTCCTCTCTGTCCTTGTAGCTCCTGCTTCTCTCCTGCTCTCCTCCCCCTGTTCACCGCCTTACTGACTGATCCTGTGCCCTTTAAACGCTTTCACCACGGCAGTTCTGGAGTTCGTACCTCCAGCCCAGGCCCATCTGCTGACCTTCGGGCTCCTGTGCGCACAGCCTTCCCACCAGCAGCAGCCAGGCGTGCGCAGCTCCCAGGCGGCCCAGCTGCACCGGCCAGAAGCCCAGTTCTTGGTGTTCACCCACCCTCCCAGGCCTGCTGCGGTTCTCCCCCGAGTCTGCACCATTTCCACTCCGTTACCCAGGCCAAACTCCTGGGAGCTGTCCTCTCTTCTTGACGAAAACATGCAGTCCATCTGTCAGTTGCGCCAGCACCAGCACCAGCACCATGCACTGGCCGCTGCCCCTCACCCCGGCCGCCGTACGGTTCCCAGCTGCCTCCTTCAGCGTTTAGAGCTCTCTGCCTCATCTGCAGGGCCTGTTGCACAGTGGAAGCGCAGAGCGCCTTACTCTCATGAAGCAGTAAGAGTTTCACAGTGGGGACAGCACTTCATTAAGTCAGGAGCACGGCGCTTCTGAGTGGTGGCCCAGTGTGACTGCGCAGGGCCCCTGGGGAGCTGGCCCTCCTTCCCTCCGTGACAGCCGCCGCCTCCTGGCGAGTGGCTCCTGCTGCCCCCGTAGACCATCCTTTACCTCGGGGTCAGGGTCGTCTGGGTAGAGCAGGTCGTACCGTTTCCCAGCTTAGAATTTACGGGAATTCCCCTTTCTCTGGCCATCCAGACTCTGGTTGGATCCTGGAACGTCTTCACCCTCTTCCTCCACCACACTCCTCTCCCGTTCCCTAGGCAGCAGCCAAAGGGGCCACTTCCCCTGCCCTTGAGTTGCTCGCTTTAGAAAGCTTTGCCTTGAATATGCAACTTTCTGTGTAGTTTCAAAAGCAAAGCATGAAAATCTACCTTTTGAACCACGCTCTATCTTCTAGCTCTTAAAAAGCCTAACGAGGTGGTCCAAAAGGATGCTGCTATATAGAAGAAACACATGCACTATGAAACTAACATGAGTGTGAAATATTTAAAGTTGATTTGCAGATCTGTTGTTTACCAGTACTGTCTGGGGCACACACCCGTTTTGGAGGGGGCGGGTGTGGGGGTGGCCAAATCCTATGGTTCACAGAATTTTCAGTGCTTCTTACATAATTGCATTGAATGCCATGTGGCATTTTATTGCAGTTCATTAAATTACTCAGAATTTTGTACTTCTAGTTGCGTTGTCTCTAGTGTGCTTCAGTAGCACGCTTTCTTTGAAATTTTTTAAACATTTTTTTTCTAATTTTGGCCTCTTTTTTATTGTTTTTTTTTTTATTTATTTTCACCCATCTTTGTTCTTTGGCCTGTGTGCGCCTACCATGGCAGGGGCCTCTCTCGTTGCAGAGCACTGGCTCTGGGCACATGCACTCCAGAGCGCTGGCTCCTAATTGGACACACCGGTCCAGCCGCTCCGCGGCACGTGGGATCTTCCCGGGCCAGGGATCCAACTGGTGCCCCTTGCACTGCAGGGCGGACTGTTTACCCACTGGACCACCAGGGAAGCCCAGTAGCACTCTTTTTTGTAATATAAACTTAAAATATTTTTCAAAAATATCATTCTTCAAGATGAAGATAACATAGAACCCTGGACTTTTCCAGAAATAACCCCTATGTGGCTTCTGGGGGCGGGGGTGACTAAATGGCAGTATATATGCTGTGCAGTCCTTCAGATACAGAAAACAGAACTGTTGCTGACCGTGTCCACAAAGAAACACAGAATTATTTTATTCAAGGACATTTTGTTTTGAAAATTACCTCTTAGTATTAGCATTAGCATCTTTTTTCTTCCTGGAACTCCAGAGGAATGAGTTGTTTCTAATAACTTTTCCAAATAACTGTCACTGAATTCTTTTAAGTTTGTAAATGGGGCTTCCCTGGTGGTCCAGGGGGTAAAGAGTACACCTTCCAGTGCGGAGAACACAGGCTGACTCCTGGTCAAGACACTGAGGTCCACACGGCTCAGGCCAACCACATCTCCTGCCTCAGCAATAGATGAAAGATCCTGCATGCTGCAACTAAGACTAATAAATCATAAATTTTAAAAAAGTTTATAACTTAAAAAAATCAATTAGTTTTAATGAATGAATCTTTGTAATTATATTATACATGATACCTATACCACCTTCGTTTGTTTACCAGTACTGTCTGGGGCACACACCCGTTTTGGAGGGGGCGGGTGTGGGGGTGGCCAAATCCTATGGTTCACAGAATTTTCAGTGCTTCTTACATAATTGCATTGAATGCCATGTGGCATTTTATTGCAGTTCATTAAATTACTCAGAATTTTGTACTTCTAGTTGCGTTGTCTCTAGTGTGCTTCAGTAGCACGCTTTCTTTGAAATTTTTTAAACATTTTTTTTCTAATTTTGGCCTCTTTTTTATTGTTTTTTTTTTTATTTATTTTCACCCATCTTTGTTCTTTGGCCTGTGTGCGCCTACCATGGCAGGGGCCTCTCTCGTTGCAGAGCACTGGCTCTGGGCACATGCACTCCAGAGCGCTGGCTCCTAATTGGACACACCGGTCCAGCCGCTCCGCGGCAAGTGGGATCTTCCTGAACCAGGGATGGAACTGGTGCCCCTTGCACTGCAGGGCGGACTCTACCCACTGGACCACCAGGGAAGCCCAGTAGCACTCTTTTTTGTAATATAAACTTAAAATATTTTTCAAAAATATCATTCTTCAAGATGAAGATAACATAGAACCCTGGACTTTTCCAGAAATAACCCCTATGTGGCTTCTGGGGGCGGGGGTGACTAAATGGCAGTATATATGCTGTGCAGTCCTTCAGATACAGAAAACAGAACTGTTGCTGACCGTGTCCACAAAGAAACACAGAATTATTTTATTCAAGGACATTTTGTTTTGAAAATTACCTCTTAGTATTAGCATTAGCATCTTTTTTCTTCCTGGAACTCCAGAGGAATGAGTTGTTTCTAATAACTTTTCCAAATAACTGTCACTGAATTCTTTTAAGTTTGTAAATGGGGCTTCCCTGGTGGTCCAGGGGGTAAAGAGTACACCTTCCAGTGCGGAGAACACAGGCTGACTCCTGGTCAAGACACTGAGGTCCACACGGCTCAGGCCAACCACATCTCCTGCCTCAGCAATAGATGAAAGATCCTGCATGCTGCAACTAAGACTAATAAATCATAAATTTTAAAAAAGTTTATAACTTAAAAAAATCAATTAGTTTTAATGAATGAATCTTTGTAATTATATTATACATGATACCTATACCTGTACCTCGTACACAGAGTTTAGTGGGAACACAGTTTAGCCTTGTCTGTGCCTTGTTTTTCCTCCTGAAGTCTCTCTTTGGGCTACGTGGGGGCTGCCGCCAGATCCCATCAAGAAGAGTCGGTCACCTCTACACTCACAGGAGGCGCTCTGAAGACAGGGCTTTGTGAGTCCTCCTGATGGTCTGCCCTCTCGGCGGCCGTCGTCTTGCTGCGCTGATTGTGTTACTGTCTGTTGCAGTCCCTCTCCTGGATCTGATTTAGTGTTTTTAATTTCCTGTGAGCTTGGAAGCCAGTTTTACAATTCTATTAGGGTGAATGATGTGTGTAAAAGGAGGCCAAATAAACCATGAGTGAAGGTCTGATGGGCTCGCCTGTGAGTCAAGTGCCCGGAGCCGTCGTCTTTGGCCGTGTGGCATCTGTTTTGGTTCTTGAGATGCTCTCTTTGGCCTCTGTTGTGGTGCCAGTCCCGACAGATGTCATTCTGTTCAGTCAGTCAGAAACCAGAAAATATGTCGAGTATCTCATTTTGGAACCCTTCCTTCCGTCACTTGGGCCTTGATCCATTGTACCATCTATCTGTAACTCAGCTATCTAATAAAGTATTGTTAATTAAATTCCCTGACATCTTTCCAAGTGCTTTGCCATGAAACTGAGTCATGCAACTTAATGAACTCTAAAAGCTGTTGATTTCCAACGCTGACTTCTCTGTTCTTTAATCAGATTTCTATCATGGATGAAGCATGCAGTTTCAAAATCAGTTAGTTGTTGGCAACATAATAAGATACGTAATAAGTTAGGCCCAGTATACCTTCCATCGACCTTCAGCATGTTTGATGGGATACATACTTTGTCAGGCATTGTCCTAGGTCGTAGGCCTAAAACAAATAAGGAAAACAGGGTTTCTGGTGTTTCTGGGGCTTATGTGTCACCCAGTCCCTCTCAAGCTGTTACCTGTGTAGATAGACCACCTGGGAACTTTATTTAAAATGTGTATTTCAGGGCCTGGTCTCCAGAGCGCTTGCCTCACTGGGTCTTGAACTGGGACGACACACGTGCTCGGCGACAGACAGCCCGATGGCTCTGCCGTAAGAGGGGCTGAGAGCACATTTTGACGAGTGCCAGGCCGGCTGGAGAGGGGCTCTCGACAGGGCAGCTCAGTCTTCAGGTGTTGTGTGGAGGACGCAGTATGTGTCTGTGTTTAACGTGATCACTGATTTTATAATCTCATCTGTCTCGAGTCTGTTTTATAAATCACTGGCTTATGTTTCTACTTTCTACCTTTATGTTGAGATAAAATTACTGGAAACAGTGAGTAAATCTAAGTATGGTGATTTCTTGTCTCTTAAATACACCACTAACAATTAGTCTTTTCCATGAGAATAACGTTGGCCCGTGACAAGCTGTCTCCCAAAGATAGTTATTAGAGCGCTAGAGATCCAGCAGCTTCTGTAGAAATGATATGTCGTGGAATGCATCTTCAAGTATATGAAGAAACTGGATCAATGACTGCCTTCAGGGAGAGGATCTGAATGTCTAGGGAAGACTTTTTTTTATTATTATTATTGAAGTATAATAATACCTGTGTTTCAGGTGCACAGCCATTCAAATTATATATACACACACACACATATACATCCACATCTAATATATATAGATGTATGTTTCTTTAAAGATTCTTTTCCCTTATGGTTTTTTGGGGGTTTTTTAGAGGTTTTTTATTATTTTTATTTTTTTTTGCCTCTAAGTCATCATTTATTTACTTAGTTTTTAAATTTTTGGCCTCTTTTATTGTTTATTATTATTATTATTATTTGTTTATTTTCATCCATCTTTATTCTTCGGCCTGTGTGGGCTTCCCATTGCAGTGGCCTTTCTCGTAGTGGAGCACCGGCTCTGGGCGCACGCGCTCCAGAGTGCTGGCTCGTAATTGGACACACCAGTCCAGCCACTCCACAGCACGTGGGATCTTCCCAGGCCAGGGATCGAACCAGCGTCCCATGCACAGCAAGGCAGACTGTTTGCCCACTGGACCACCAGGGACACCCTCCCTTATAGATTTTTGCAAAACACTGAGTATAGTTCCCTGTGCTATACCATAAGTCTTTGTGGATTATCTGTGTTATATGTAGTATTCTGTATGTTATTCCCATCCTTCTGATTTATCCCTCTTCCCACCGTCCCCTTTCCCCCTTGGTAATCATAAGTTTGTTTCATGTCTGTGAGTCTCTTTCTGTATTAAAAATAAGTTCATTTGTATCATATTTTTAGATTCCACAAAGAGTCAGTACCATACGATATATGTCTTTCTGTCTAACTTCACTTAGTGTGATAATCACTAGGTCTATCCATGTGGCTGCAAATGGCATTATCTCCTTTTTTATAGCTGAATAATAATCCACTGTGTGTATATACAACATCTTCCTGATCCATTCATCTGTTGATGGACACTTCAATGGCTTTCATGTCTCAATTATTATTAATAGTGCTGCAGTGAACACTGGAGTACATTTATCTTTGAATTAGAGTCTTTTCCATGAGAATAACTTGGGACAAGCTGTCTCCCAAAGATAGTTATTAGGCTAGAGATCCAGCAGCTTCTGTAGAAATGATATGTCGTGGAATGCATCTTCAAGTATATGAAGAAACTGGATCAATGACTGCCTTCAGGGAGAGGATCTGAATGTCTAGGGAAGACTTTTTTTTATTATTATTATTGAAGTATAATAATACCTGTGTTTCAGGTGCACAGCCATTCAAATTATATATACACACACACACATATACATCCACATCTAATATATATAGATGTATGTTTCTTTAAAGATTCTTTTCCCTTATGGTTTTTTGGGGGTTTTTTAGAGGTTTTTTATTATTTTTATTTTTTTTTGCCTCTAAGTCATCATTTATTTACTTAGTTTTTAAATTTTTGGCCTCTTTTATTGTTTATTATTATTATTATTATTTGTTTATTTTCATCCATCTTTATTCTTCGGCCTGTGTGGGCTTCCCATTGCAGTGGCCTTTCTCGTAGTGGAGCACCGGCTCTGGGCGCACGCGCTCCAGAGTGCTGGCTCGTAATTGGACACACCAGTCCAGCCACTCCACAGCACGTGGGATCTTCCCAGGCCAGGGATCGAACCAGCGTCCCATGCACAGCAAGGCAGACTGTTTGCCCACTGGACCACCAGGGACACCCTCCCTTATAGATTTTTGCAAAACACTGAGTATAGTTCCCTGTGCTATACCATAAGTCTTTGTGGATTATCTGTGTTATATGTAGTATTCTGTATGTTATTCCCATCCTTCTGATTTATCCCTCTTCCCACCGTCCCCTTTCCCCCTTGGTAATCATAAGTTTGTTTCATGTCTGTGAGTCTCTTTCTGTATTAAAAATAAGTTCATTTGTATCATATTTTTAGATTCCACAAAGAGTCAGTACCATACGATATATGTCTTTCTGTCTAACTTCACTTAGTGTGATAATCACTAGGTCTATCCATGTGGCTGCAAATGGCATTATCTCCTTTTTTATAGCTGAATAATAATCCACTGTGTGTATATACAACATCTTCCTGATCCATTCATCTGTTGATGGACACTTCAATGGCTTTCATGTCTCAATTATTATTAATAGTGCTGCAGTGAACACTGGAGTACATTTATCTTTTGAATTAGAGTTTTTTCAAAATATATGCCCAGGAGTGGGACTGCAGGATGATATATGGTAACTCTAGTTTTAGTTTTTTCAGGAACCTCCGTACTGTTGTCCATAGTGACTGCACCAGTTCACACTCCCACCCACAGTGTCGGAGGGTTCCCTTCTTTCCACACACACTCCGGCATTTATTATTTGTAGACTGTTTATTGATGGCCACTCTGACTGGTGTGAAGTGATACTTCATGGTAGTTTTGATTTGCATTTCTCTAATAATTAGTGATGTTGAGCATCTCTTTTCATGTATCCATTGGCCATCTTTATTTCTTCTTTGGGGAAATATCTGTTTAGGTATTCTGCCCATTTTTTATTTTTTTAAAATTAAGCTGTATGAGCTATTTGTATATGTTGGAAATTAATCTCTGTTCATCACATCATTTGCAGATATTTTGTCCCCATCTATAGGTTGTCTTTTCATTTTGCTTATGGTTCCTTTACTGTGCAAAAGCTATGTTTAATGATTAATATGCCCCCGAAAATGTTTCTCTTAATTTTTTTTACCTGCTCGGTCTTCCATGTCAGTTTTAGAACAATTATTTTTCAAATTCAGAAACTTTGAATAAATTTTTATTTTAAACCTGTAAACTTATTTTGGGAAGAATTCGCTTCTTAGCATTTTTAGTCGTCCCACTCAAAAACACGGTTGTTCTCTCCATTTATTCAAGCCTTCTTTATATCTTCAGTCACAATGTGTAATAGTCATATCGAGTTGAACATTTTTGGTAAGTGTTGCCCTGTGTAGTTAGATTCTTGTTACTGTTGTAACTGCTTTTCCCTTGAAAAAATATTATATAGCTGGAATAGAAAAAAGTTGCTTTTGTATATTTGCATTCTTTCTAGTCTGTCATTGTTCAGTTGTTTCCTTTTTTTTGAAGTATACAGTTTAGTATACAACTTTTTTTTTTAACTTTTATTTTACTTTTAACTTTTACAGAGTTTACAGTTTAGTATATAACTTTTTAAAGTATATAGTTTGCCTGCATATGTATACTGACATTTAAAAAATACTTTATTAGCAAATGAAGCTTAGAAGAATTTTATATAAATATATATCCATAATTATCAACCTATTAAAATATAAAACTTTCGTATCCTTAAATTCCTGAGATTATTGATCAGAAATAGTAACGTTTTTTGGAAATTCACTTTGAGTTTAGGAAAACAGAATTAAGTATCTGCAGTCTTGTATGTCAGCTATACCTCAATAAAAATTGTTTTCAAGACAGTATCACAAAACCTTTTCTTGAGTCAGGTTTTTTCTCTGATAGTCTCACCTTCCAGTGCTTTCACTGACCATTTCTATTAAGAGTTTTTGCTAATGAGCTTTAAAAGAAGTGCGCGTCAGCCGTTGCCATGGTCCCTGACCGGTGACCGACGCTCTGAACGTCCCGGGTGGCGTGTGATGGGGTCCCGTGGTTGGTGGCGTCTCCTTCCTGAGCACGGTGCGCGCAGCGCTGGCCTTGCGGGACACGGCCAGACCCGGGGGGACGGCGAGGCGGAGTGGCCGCTGCAGGAGCAGGGCCAGCTTTACAGGGCGGCGGTGGCCCAGGAAGAGCGGCAAGCAGAAAAGGAGAAGTGGGGCTGGAGAAGAAGGGGGCAGGTGCCAGGGGCTCCGCCGCGCGCCAGAGGCTCTTCTGTGTGAGCAGCAGCCCCTCGTGCCTGCGCTTCCAGCAGCCGGTACCTTTCCAGACTGGCTTCCCCTCCAGTGCCTGACGCGGGGCCGCCTGTGTCGGTTCTGCAGCCCCCTCTCGGGTTCCGTGCGGCATGCTCGCTGACGGTCCTCACCTCCCTGCCCTGCCCTCCGCTCCCCGGTGCTGCGCGTCCTACACGGCTTCTCTTCATCCCGGTTTATTCTTCTCCCTGGCGCCAGCCCCTCTCGCACCTGCTTCATCACCCTTTGGCGGCCAGAATCAGTCTCGATATGACGGTGGCTCCTTTGCTGCTGTTCCCGGGTTGAAGAGCTGGCTCCTGATGGCTTGTTCTGGTAGAGCAAGGTGATTTTTTTCTTGACGGAATGAAAGCATCCAAATGGGAAGGAAGGGCAGGGTCTGCTCGGACAGTTTAGTATATAACTTTTTAAAGTATATAGTTTGCCTGCATATGTATACTGACATTTAAAAAATACTTTATTAGCAAATGAAGCTTAGAAGAATTTTATATAAATATATATCCATAATTATCAACCTATTAAAATATAAAACTTTCGTATCCTTAAATTCCTGAGATTATTGATCAGAAATAGTAACGTTTTTTGGAAATTCACTTTGAGTTTAGGAAAACAGAATTAAGTATCTGCAGTCTTGTATGTCAGCTATACCTCAATAAAAATTGTTTTCAAGACAGTATCACAAAACCTTTTCTTGAGTCAGGTTTTTTCTCTGATAGTCTCACCTTCCAGTGCTTTCACTGACCATTTCTATTAAGAGTTTTTGCTAATGAGCTTTAAAAGAAGTGCGCGTCAGCCGTTGCCATGGTCCCTGACCGGTGACCGACGCTCTGAACGTCCCGGGTGGCGTGTGATGGGGTCCCGTGGTTGGTGGCGTCTCCTTCCTGAGCACGGTGCGCGCAGCGCTGGCCTTGCGGGACACGGCCAGACCCGGGGGGACGGCGAGGCGAGTGGCCGCTGCAGGAGCAGGGCCAGCTTTACAGGGCGGCGGTGGCCCAGGAAGAGCGGCAAGCAGAAAAGGAGAAGTGGGGCTGGAGAAGAAGGGGGCAGGTGCCAGGGGCTCCGCCGCGCGCCAGAGGCTCTTCTGTGTGAGCAGCAGCCCCTCGTGCCTGCGCTTCCAGCAGCCGGTACCTTTCCAGACTGGCTTCCCCTCCAGTGCCTGACGCGGGGCCGCCTGTGTCGGTTCTGCAGCCCCCTCTCGGGTTCCGTGCGGCATGCTCGCTGACGGTCCTCACCTCCCTGCCCTGCCCTCCGCTCCCCGGTGCTGCGCGTCCTACACGGCTTCTCTTCATCCCGGTTTATTCTTCTCCCTGGCGCCAGCCCCTCTCGCACCTGCTTCATCACCCTTTGGCGGCCAGAATCAGTCTCGATATGACGGTGGCTCCTTTGCTGCTGTTCCCGGGTTGAAGAGCTGGCTCCTGATGGCTTGTTCTGGTAGAGCAAGGTGATTTCGGTCTAATTTGTGTGTCTTGAGCAGTGCTGAATGAAAAAGCCATCCAAATGGGAAGGAAGGGCAGGGTCTGCTCCGGCGTCGAGGGCCCAAGTCACTGGGCCAAGAGGACAGTCCTGGTCGAAATCCCGGGGGGGTAAATGGAAGTATCCAGAAAGTGAGGCTTTTACACTTTAAACAAGGACAGAAACAAGCATAGCATTACCTCACATTTACTAGAAGTAAGCCATAAAAAAGAATAAAAATCTGCCATCTGCAGCAACTTGGAAGGACTTGAGTGGTATTATTATGCTAAGTGAAGAAAGTCAGAGAAAGATAAATACTGTTTGATATCACCTACATGTAGAATCTAAAAAGCAACAAACTAGTGAATATAACAGAAAAGAAGCAGACTCACAGATACACAGAGCAGGTGAGGGGCTGCTGCTCACGGGGAAAGGGAAGGGGACAGGGCAGTTTAGGTACAGGGGAGGAAGAGACACAGCCTATCGAGTATAAAATAAGCCTCAGGGATATGTTGTGTGACACGGAAATATACCCAATATGTTATAATAACTAAATGAAGTATAATTTAAAATTGTCAGCATATTGTATGCCTGTAGCTTATGTAATGTTGTACATCAACGATAGTGCAATAGGGCTTCCCTTAATGCAGGAGACATGAGTTCAATTCCTGATCCCGGAAGATCCCACATGCTATGGAGTAGCTAAGCCCGTGAGCCACAACTATGGAGCCTGTGCTCTAGAGCCTCAGAGCCACAACTACTGAGCCCGTGGACCACAACTACTGAAGCCCATGTGCTCTAGAGCCCACGTTCCACAACAAGAGAAATCACCGCCACAAGAAGCCTGCTCACCTCAACTAGAGAGCAGCCCCTATTCCCTGCAACTAGAGAAGAGCCTGTGGCAGCAGTGAAAACCCAGAATAGCCAAAATAAATAATTAAAATTAAAAAACTACAATAATTTTTTTTTTTAAATTTAAGAAAGGTCAGGGGCTTTCCTGGTGGTCCAGTGGGTAAAGACACCGCCTTGCAGTGCAAGGGGCATTGGTTCGATCCCTGGCCTGGGAAGATCCCACGTGCCACGGAGCGGCTGGACTGATGTGTCCAGCTACCGAGCCAGCGCTCTGCGACAACAGAGGCCACCGCGATGGGAGGCCCACACGGGCCAAAGAACAAAGATAAAGAAAGATCAATAGAAGTGGCCCCCCCCAAAAAAAGTCAGGATATAGCTAGCATCATTTATATGTGGTGTGTGTGTTAGTTGCTCAGTCACGTCCAACTCTTTGTGACCACATAGACTACGGCCCCCCAGGCTCCTCTGCATGGGCTTCTCCAGGCAAGATTACTGGAGTGGGTTGCTGTGCCCTCCTCCAGGGGACTTTCCCAGCCCAGGAATAAAACTCGGGTCTCCTGCATTGCAGGCATGTTCTTTACTGACTGAGCGACCAGATACATTAATGTAACATAATAGTTATATCACTAACATTTAAAATATAGGCACGTCTTTAGTTAGCTCCTGTAAAGAGTCAGTTAAAAGTTCTTAGAGGTGATGTAAATGCATGAGGAAAAGAGGAAAATATTGGGTTTTTCAGTATGCAGCCTTTGTTTTTAGATTAGAGTAAGAGTATGTGGACTGGACTGCTAGATAGTTTACATTCTTTGAGAGAAATGTAATTCTAGTATTAATCTTTAGTCACTGTGTTACAGAAGTTCATATCCAGCTTCTGTTTTTCAGTCTTTAATGTCTGAAGTTGAATTTCTTCAAAGCTGAAACATGGGCAGAAATATTCTTTCCCACACTTGTGTTCCTTTTCTTGATGGAGAGAATGTGAGACCATATGGCCTGGAACTCCATTCACAGTGGAAAATCTGAAGCAGTGATTCAATGGGGAGTCCTTCTCCCTCTCTTTGGCATCCTGAATGAGGGTCTCAGTGACTCTCAGGGCTCCAGGCCAACGCCAGCACCGCAGCAGCTGGCACGGAACACTCCCTTGGCCCTAACCACGCCTCTGATTCCCCCCCCGGCTTCATTTGGTTCTAGTTAAACTCACTTTTTAATTTTTCAGAGACTGCATTTTAAAATTTCCCTTAATTTTTTCAGAAATTCTCTCTGAATCCCAGCCCACACTGATGGCCACCTCCTGCCAGATATCCCCCGTCTATTACTCCAGCATGTGGATGTCCAGGGAGCCCCTAATGAAGTAGCCATTGGCTGTAGTTGCTTCGTCTCCATAGCAACAGTGTCTTGGTTCCTGTATGCCTGGGTGGCTTCTTACAGTTTGACATGATATGCAGCTGATATTTCCGATTTCCACTCAGAAGCAACTAGAAATTTGCAGAACAGTATTTTAAATTTTGCTGAATAGAAGTTGTTTGATTCCACTGTTGTATTCTCTTGGCACCCATCACGTAGTCATGGGATCACAGGCATTTTAATTTGGAAAATGATTCATACTTGCAGTATCTAGTCTGGGTGCTTCTGTCCCTCTCCAGGGACTTTCCCAGCCCAGGAATAAAACTCGGGTCTCCTGCATTGCAGGCATGTTCTTTACTGACTGAGCGACCAGATACATTAATGTAACATAATAGTTATATCACTAACATTTAAAATATAGGCACGCTTTAGTTAGCTCCTGTAAAGAGTCAGTTAAAAGTTCTTAGAGGTGATGTAAATGCATGAGGAAAAGAGGAAAATATTGGGTTTTTCAGTATGCAGCCTTTGTTTTTAGATTAGAGTAAGAGTATGTGGACTGGACTGCTAGATAGTTTACATTCTTTGAGAGAAATGTAATTCTAGTATTAATCTTTAGTCACTGTGTTACAGAAGTTCATATCCAGCTTCTGTTTTTCAGTCTTTAATGTCTGAAGTTGAATTTCTTCAAAGCTGAAACATGGGCAGAAATATTCTTTCCCACACTTGTGTTCCTTTTCTTGATGGAGAGAATGTGAGACCATATGGCCTGGAACTCCATTCACAGTGGAAAATCTGAAGCAGTGATTCAATGGGGAGTCCTTCTCCCTCTCTTTGGCATCCTGAATGAGGGTCTCAGTGACTCTCAGGGCTCCAGGCCAACGCCAGCACCGCAGCAGCTGGCACGGAACACTCCCTTGGCCCTAACCACGCCTCTGATTCCCCCCCCGGCTTCATTTGGTTCTAGTTAAACTCACTTTTTAATTTTTCAGAGACTGCATTTTAAAATTTCCCTTAATTTTTTCAGAAATTCTCTCTGAATCCCAGCCCACACTGATGGCCACCTCCTGCCAGATATCCCCCGTCTATTACTCCAGCATGTGGATGTCCAGGGAGCCCCTAATGAAGTAGCCATTGGCTGTAGTTGCTTCGTCTCCATAGCAACAGTGTCTTGGTTCCTGTATGCCTGGGTGGCTTCTTACAGTTTGACATGATATGCAGCTGATATTTCCGATTTCCACTCAGAAGCAACTAGAAATTTGCAGAACAGTATTTTAAATTTTGCTGAATAGAAGTTGTTTGATTCCACTGTTGTATTCTCTTGGCACCCATCACGTAGTCATGGGATCACAGGCATTTTAATTTGGAAAAATGATTCATACTTGCAGTATCTATCACAGGGAATGGCTGGAGAAACAGTGCATCTCTCATCATAAGCAGCTTACTTAATCCCTAACCTAAATAATTTTAAGAGTAAAAGAAAGAGAGCAGGGGTTGGCAGTGGGGGCTGCTTGATAATCTTGGATGCTTAGCCTTAAACCATTTTAAATAATTCTGGTTATAAGTATTCAAGCTGCAGTGTAATAAATACGAACATGGGAAAGTACATCTCATCAGAGTCATTTTTCCAGGCTTTTATTGTCGGGTATCTGTTGGGTCAGCCTCTGAGATGCGTTACCTCATTCATTTCCCCTCCAGCACCCCCACGCTTAAGTTCCTTCAGTCACTACTGAAACTAACAGTTACATAAATCTGTTTTCATTTTTAAAATGTGTTTTCTTCAGATCTCACAGAGTGAAAACATGTACCTTGCAAAAAACACACATTCTTTAATATACATTATTCGGAGAAGCCAGTGTAGCCTGTTGTGATAGAATTCACAGCTTCCTGAATCCGATTTCATCTTAAATGATAAAAAATGAATGCTGTACCATCTGTTGTAAAATATGTAAAAGCTCACTTAAAACCACCAAATTCATTTCACACCTCAGTTGCTTTTATTAAACACATTCCATACTTTAGCCCCTGCCTCATGTATGAATGAATGAAACCCACAGATGCCCACTTCCCCTCAGTCAGCTGTAATCTCATTCAGATCTGTATGAAAATGCAGCAAGCTCAAACCCTGACTGATTTCTTTCTTGGCTCTGACTATTCAACCTGAAGAAACATCTGCACGTTTTAGATAGAATGTGTTCATTCAAAAAAGTGTATACATGTACACACACATACATACATACTTTTTCCTTTCTTTTTTTTTTTTTCCTTTTTCCTGCCTAACTCAGTTGCTGAGTGAATTACTGCACTAGGAAACCAAGGTTGCTGTCTGAGAATGTTGCCTTGGAGGGCTCCATGGACACAGACTCCGCCCTCGCCTTCAGCCAGCAGCTCTGGCGGGATCGGGAGAAAGAGCTTGGTGTAAAGCTTTACCACAAAGGAAAAAAAAATAATTTAGGACACTGTTTTCTTGCTATTCAGCCTCATTCAGGATGTCTACCAGAGCAACCTTTACAAAGGTCAATGACCCAGATCATCCTATCAACAGTTTAGCACAATCAAGTAGATTTCATGCACATGAATAGCCTTCATAATAACTTGTGTCATCACGCATGTTGATGGTGCAAAAAATAGTTTTATGCGTTTGTTGGGGGCCCCTAATTGCAGTCACTCTGTGACTGTCAAGAGCTCCACGAGGAATAACCTGATGTCCCTAATGTTTTATAGGAGTTGCAGGCAGTAAAATAAGTGACTAAAAGGTAAAGCTGCTCTAAAATAGAGCTAGCAATGCAAGTAAAATAACACATAGAGTCTGAATCCATGAAGCATCAGGCCTGTTTTGCCCACATCTTGTTTAGAAACCATTCTCCTACATTTTTTGTATAGCTAGCTTTTAAAATGTGTTTTCTTCAGATCTCACAGAGTGAAAACATGTACCTTGAAAAAATTCTTTAATATACATTATTCGGAGAAGCCAGTGTAGCCTGTTGTGATAGAATTCACAGCTTCCTGAATCCGATTTCATCTTAAATGATAAAAAATGAATGCTGTACCATCTGTTGTAAAATATGTAAAAGCTCACTTAAAACCACCAAATTCATTTCACACCTCAGTTGCTTTTATTAAACACATTCCATACTTTAGCCCCTGCCTCATGTATGAATGAATGAAACCCACAGATGCCCACTTCCCCTCAGTCAGCTGTAATCTCATTCAGATCTGTATGAAAATGCAGCAAGCTCAAACCCTGACTGATTTCTTTCTTGGCTCTGACTATTCAACCTGAAGAAACATCTGCACGTTTTAGATAGAATGTGTTCATTCAAAAAAGTGTATACATGTACACACACATACATACATACTTTTTCCTTTCTTGATTTTTTTTTTTTTCCTGCCTAACTCAGTTGCTGAGTGAATTACTGCACTAGGAAACCAAGGTTGCTGTCTGAGAATGTTGCCTTGGAGGGCTCCATGGACACAGACTCCGCCCTCGCCTTCAGCCAGCAGCTCTGGCGGGATCGGGAGAAAGAGCTTGGTGTAAAGCTTTACCACAAAGGAAAAAAAAATAATTTAGGACACTGTTTTCTTGCTATTCAGCCTCATTCAGGATGTCTACCAGAGCAACCTTTACAAAGGTCAATGACCCAGATCATCCTATCAACAGTTTAGCACAATCAAGTAGATTTCATGCACATGAATAGCCTTCATAATAACTTGTGTCATCACGCATGTTGATGGTGCAAAAAATAGTTTTATGCGTTTGTTGGGGGCCCATAATTGCAGTCACTCTGTGACTGACAAGAGCTCCACGAGGAATAACCTGATGTCCCTAATGTTTTATAGGAGTTGCAGGCAGTAAAATAAGTGACTAAAAGGTAAAGCTGCTCTAAAATAGAGCTAGCAATGCAAGTAAAATAACACATAGAGTCTGAATCCATGAAGCATCAGGCCTGTTTTTGCCCACATCTTGTTTAGAAACCATTCTCCTACATGCAAAGTGTATTGTCTTTGTACTGAGACTAGCTTTTAAAAAGCTGGATTTGATTTGAACTACGACTGAAACATTTCTGTAATGCCATCTTCCCTCTACTAATAGCAAGAAAAAATTATTAAACTTATAAAATGATATATTCCATTCTTAATAAATCTATCCATAAGCTCTATAAAAGAGAAAATTTGCATGTTGACCAGGTAACTTCACGCAGTGGTCACTGTCCCTCACCAAATGCTGCCTGGCCAGAAACCTGTTGATCAGTCAGTGGATGGGAAGTTTGGGAGCTTACAGAAGTGGGGGATTGAACGTCTCTTGAGAGGCCTGGCAACCTGAATTGTGAAAATAGAAGATCTTAGCGTAATAATTACTCCCCACACTTTTATCAGTGAACACATGAGCATTAGTGTTTGTGTTATGAAATTTGAGTTAATTTTATTGTATGAATGGTCATCTCTAGCGTTTTCTCTTTTACTTTTTACAGCATTTTATCTGCAAAGGTAGAACTTGTGTAAGCTCTCAAAACCAAATTCAACTTTAAATGGATGAATATATTTCAGTCCTTAATGAAAAGAAAAGGCTTCTGCATCTTTTTTCTTAAATACTTGATTATTAAGATGTTTTAATCAGGATGTGTATGATGGGGGCTCTTCTTAGGTGAGTCCGCCTTGCAGTGGGGCCTTGGGGGAATGAGAAAGGGGAAAAGGCTTCTATTCAGCCTCATTCAGGATGTCTACCAGAGCAACCTTTACAAAGGTCAATGACCCAGATCATCCTATCAACAGTTTAGCACAATCAAGTAGATTTCATGCACATGAATAGCCTTCATAATAACTTGTGTCATCACGCATGTTGATGGTGCAAAAAATAGTTTTATGCGTTTGTTGGGGCCCATAATTGCAGTCACTCTGTGACTGACAAGAGCTCCACGAGGAATAACCTGATGTCCCTAATGTTTTATAGGAGTTGCAGGCAGTAAAATAAGTGACTAAAAGGTAAAGCTGCTCTAAAATAGAGCTAGCAATGCAAGTAAAATAACACATAGAGTCTGAATCCATGAAGCATCAGGCCTGTTTTTGCCCACATCTTGTTTAGAAACCATTCTCCTACATGCAAAGTGTATTGTCTTTGTACTGAGACTAGCTTTTAAAAAGCTGGATTTGATTTGAACTACGACTGAAACATTTCTGTAATGCCATCTTCCCTCTACTAATAGCAAGAAAAAATTATTAAACTTATAAAATGATATATTCCATTCTTAATAAATCTATCCATAAGCTCTATAAAAGAGAAAATTTGCATGTTGACCAGGTAACTTCACGCAGTGGTCACTGTCCCTCACCAAATGCTGCCTGGCCAGAAACCTGTTGATCAGTCAGTGGATGGGAAGTTTGGGAGCTTACAGAAGTGGGGGATTGAACGTCTCTTGAGAGGCCTGGCAACCTGAATTGTGAAAATAGAAGATCTTAGCGTAATAATTACTCCCCACACTTTTATCAGTGAACACATGAGCATTAGTGTTTGTGTTATGAAATTTGAGTTAATTTTATTGTATGAATGGTCATCTCTAGCGTTTTCTCTTTTACTTTTTACAGCATTTTATCTGCAAAGGTAGAACTTGTGTAAGCTCTCAAAACCAAATTCAACTTTAAATGGATGAATATATTTCAGTCCTTAATGAAAAGAAAAGGCTTCTGCATCTTTTTTCTTAAATACTTGATTATTAAGATGTTTTAATCAGGATGTGTATGATGGGGGCTCTTCTGGTGGTCCAGCGGGTAGAGTCCGCCTTGCAGTGCAAGGGGCAGCAGTTCGATTCCTGGCCCAGGAGGACCCCACGTGCCATGGAGCAGGTGGACCGGTGTCCAGTTACGAGCCAGTGCTCTGGAATGCATGCAAGGAGAGAGGCCACTGCAATGGGAGGCTCACACAGGCCAAAGAATAAAGATGGGTGAAAATAAGTAAATAAAAAACCAATAAAAGAGGCCAAAAAAATAGATGTGTATGATGTGACTCGAGAACATTCAGGGGCTTGGCAGTGCCCAGGACACCACTCTGAGCTGTTACAGGGACTGCTTGGCCTGTCGTTCCCTCCTCCCATCGTCATCTGAGTCGTGTCCCTGCGGAATTCAGTTGGCTCTTGTTCGTGGGGCCTCCACAAGGAACCAGAAGGTGGGAGTCCGTTCCTGAGCTGGCCACGAGAGTTCCGGCGCTGGGAGCTCCTGGACTCAGTGCCGAGGCAACACCTGCCTTCTCTGGATGAGAGTGATCTGGGAGAAGAGATGGGTGGCGAAACCTGAGTGGCCCGAGTGAGGGGATGAGTCCAGATGATCTACATGCTGTCCACATGGATCTGCCTCACACTGGAGGTTAGGAGGGCCCATGTAGATACATGTCGGGAAGTGAAAAATAGGGCCATGTGACATGGATATCCGTGATAAAGTGAAGGAGGGAACAGAGAATTAGCTCATTCAGTTGTACCCACTATCCAGTTTGTCTAGAGGTGACCCTGTCTCTTGGGAAGAAAACTGCATAACTTTCTGGAATCATCTTTATATGAGGAAGAGTGGAAAAAATTTTTTCAGAACTGTTTCATTTTAAATAGTAGTGAGTTATCCATGTAACTGAAGAAGTTCTGCACAAATGCATTTTTCTACTTTTGTTAAACTCAGACTCATGTTCTAGTGTTTACTGGTTGAAAGTCATATAGGAGAGATTGATTTGAGTGCCCTAAGGATTAACTCCAAAGTTGCTTTGACTCTCAAATTCAGTAAATTTTAAAAATCTGATATATAAACAGTTACCCAAAATTGTAAGATCCTGTATCTTTAATGTGTCTTTTGGCTCTATGGTTTAATTTTCAGTTCAGTTCATTTGCTCAATCGTGTCCGTCTCTTTGCAACCCCATGGACTGCAGCACACCAGGCTTCCCTGTCCTTCACCATCTCCTGGAGCTTGCTCAAACTCATGTTCACTGACTCAGTGATGCCTTCCAGCCATCTCATCCTCTATTGTCCCCTTCTCCGTCTGCCTTTGATTTTCCCCATCATCAGGGTCTTTTCCAGTGAATCGTCTCTTCACATCAGGTGGCCAAATTATTGGAGCTTCAGCATCAGTCTTTCCAATGACTATTCAGGGTTGGTCTCCTTTAGGATTGACTGGTCTGATCTCCTTGCAGTCCAAGGGACTCTCAAGAGTCTTCTCCAACACCACAGCTCAAAGGCATCAATTCTTCAGGGCTCAGCCTTCTTTGTGGTGCAGTTCTCACAGCCATACACGACTACCGGGAAAACCATAGCTTTGACTATATGGACTTTTGTCAGCAAAGTGATGTCTCTACTTTTTAATACGCTGTCCAGGTAATACTTTCATGACTTTTACCTGCAGCTGAATGGCATTTAGAAAGAAATTTTCATATCTTTTTTAAAAAAAAATAGCAGATATCTCCCATCAAAATGCTGTCCACATGGATCTGCCTCACACTGGAGGTTAGGAGGGCCCATGTAGATACATGTCGGGAAGTGAAAAATAGGGCCATGTGACATGGATATCCGTGATAAAGTGAAGGAGGGAACAGAGAATTAGCTCATTCAGTTGTACCCACTATCCAGTTTGTCTAGAGGTGACCCTGTCTCTTGGGAAGAAAACTGCATAACTTTCTGGAATCATCTTTATATGAGGAAGAGTGGAAAAAATTTTTTCAGAACTGTTTCATTTTAAATAGTAGTGAGTTATCCATGTAACTGAAGAAGTTCTGCACAAATGCATTTTTCTACTTTTGTTAAACTCAGACTCATGTTCTAGTGTTTACTGGTTGAAAGTCATATAGGAGAGATTGATTTGAGTGCCCTAAGGATTAACTCCAAAGTTGCTTTGACTCTCAAATTCAGTAAATTTTTAAAAATCTGATATATAAACAGTTACCCAAAATTGTAAGATCCTGTATCTTTAATGTGTCTTTTGGCTCTATGGTTTAATTTTCAGTTCAGTTCATTTGCTCAATCGTGTCCGTCTCTTTGCAACCCCATGGACTGCAGCACACCAGGCTTCCCTGTCCTTCACCATCTCCTGGAGCTTGCTCAAACTCATGTTCACTGACTCAGTGATGCCTTCCAGCCATCTCATCCTCTATTGTCCCCTTCTCCGTCTGCCTTTGATTTTCCCCATCATCAGGGTCTTTTCCAGTGAATCGTCTCTTCACATCAGGTGGCCAAATTATTGGAGCTTCAGCATCAGTCTTTCCAATGACTATTCAGGGTTGGTCTCCTTTAGGATTGACTGGTCTGATCTCCTTGCAGTCCAAGGGACTCTCAAGAGTCTTCTCCAACACCACAGCTCAAAGGCATCAATTCTTCAGGGCTCAGCCTTCTTTGTGGTGCAGTTCTCACAGCCATACACGACTACCGGGAAAACCATAGCTTTGACTATATGGACTTTTGTCAGCAAAGTGATGTCTCTACTTTTTAATACGCTGTCCAGGTAATACTTTCATGACTTTTACCTGCAGCTGAATGGCATTTAGAAAGAAATTTTCATATCTTTGAAGACGTCAAAGGAGACAAAAGAAAGTACTTTTTGTCTAATGTAGCCAGATATCTCCCATCAGGATAAAGGATGAACATAAATCTTTATTTATGGAATAATAGATTCCATAAATCTCAGTTTTAAAATCTTATCAGTAAAGCAGAGAATTAGTAAAAGTTGTGCTTATTCAGGGCTTCCCTGATGATCTGGTAGGTAAAGAGTCCACCTTGCAGTGCACGGGGCACCAGTTCAACCCCTGGCCCAGGAAGATCCCACATGCCACGGAGCAGCTGGACCGGTGTGTCCAATTACGAGCCAGCGCTCTGGAGCACATGTGCCCAGAGCCGGTGCTCTGCAACAAGAGAGGCCACTAGGGTAGGGGGCCCACACATGCCAAAGAATAAAGATGGATGAAAATAAATAAATAAATCAATAAAAGAGACCAAAATTTATTTTAAAAGTCATGCTTATTCACATAATTTCCATACATTTCTGTTTACTGTATTTGAATGATTACAATAAGATAATAATAAAATGTACTGAATGTGAACTTTGGGACAGGCCATTTATTCAGTGTTTCATAAAGATTATCTCATTTCTGTTGTTATAATTGTCATTTTTTCACATGAGCGCACCAAGGTGTTGAAGAGATTGGCTAACTTGACCAAGGAAGGTAACACGTAGTAGTAGAACTGTAACTTAAATCCAGAGTCTGGTTTTAGATCCTGCCATACCATGGTCTATGGTATGTTCTCTTTGAACTAAGCATTGTTCAGAGCTATTCTGAGTGGCATAGACTTGCTTTAATCTCTGATTTTTTTTTTTTTTTTAATGGGAAATTATCAGCATGAATGTGAATTTTAAAAAGGTATTTCTTTGTTGCTTTTAAGATAGTACACTTACATTTAGGGATATGAGCAAGGTCCCTGTTTTCACGGTGCTTACAAATAATTAACAGATACTTGTAAGAGACACTTAAATTACTTAATTTTAATGTTTACTGTCTGTCATTCTTCTAGCAGTCCTGCCAGATAAGGGTATGTTTCATTACTTGTCAGTTGCAAGATCCACATTCTAATAGGCAAACATGTATTGGGTTGGCCAAAGAACTAGGCATCATCAGAACCTTTTGGTGTTAGTAGGTCAGCTCAGCCTACACCTGGCCTTTCCCTCAGCCTTCTCTCCACCCACTCCCAAGGCCTTCTACTGAACCTCCGCTTTGCTCTCTGACTTTGGGCCCGGAAGGCGTGCTCTCCGTTGGGCCCAGAAGGCGTGCTCTCCATCGCTCGCAGGCAGTCCCAGTCCTCCGGCTGCTCCTGCTTGCCCTTGCCAAGACACTTTTCTCTAGCTCACCCTGCAAATGTCAGCCTCCTGCTCCCCTTTGGGAGGCACTGTTTACCTCCTTCACTGCTTTACTGCCTCCTTTTCAAAAATGAAATCAGCATCACAAGAAAATTTACCACCTTTAGTGAAACTTGTCATTTTAAGCAGAGCCTAAATTGCAAGCCAAATGCAGCTGGAGCACAGAAGATAGATGAATGCTGAAGTAATGATACTTAAATTACAAAATGACCTCTACATTGGCAGTAGCTGATGGAAACTTGTGTCCTTCAGTGTATTTGGAGTTATTCTACAGTTGATAACCAGATTAGCAGGACACTATTACTTAGGGGTTTTTTGCTTAGGTAGGAGAAAAGTCTACATGTATAAAATCAGGCATTCTTGTGGAATTTGTTAATATGAGATTCAGCCTTTTCTTTTGTGATCTGTTTGTCCAGTAAAGCTGTCATTTGTTCATTGGCTTAACCAATATTCATTGAGTTACTTTTACATAAGAAGCACTATACTTAGATCAATGAAGGATCTATTGAATAAATGAAGAAGGAAATGGCAACCCACTCCAATATTCTGGCTTGGAAAATTCCATGAACAGAGGAGCCGGCTGGGCTACAGTCCATGATGTTGCAAAGAGTCAGACATGACTGAGTGACTAAACAACAACAGCTATTGAATAAAATATGTAAACTGAGTTTTTCCAGTCTGCCAACAGCTTAGAACAGTCGAATTTGGCTTTTTATCCTTTTTTTAGATTTTACCTGTAAAATATTTAGGGCGCTATTTATGTTGCTTTTTAATTTGAGGATTGAATTCCTGTTATAGTGTATAAATCTTAATAAAGTATAATGAAGATCTTTAATAAGAGTGATTATGAACCATAGTTATGGCGTAGTGGCTAGTGACATTGACTTAATAGTGGATTTTTTTTTCTTTTCAGCGTTGTATGGAATTTGTAAGGGGCTTCCCTGGCAGTCCAGGAGTTAAGACTCCATGCTTCCAGTGCAGGGGGTGTAGATTCTATCCTTTGTTGGGGAACTGTGATCCTACATGCAACTTGACATGACCAAAAAATTTCCAGAAAAAAGAAGAATGTGCATGTGTGTGTAAAATTGAACTTGTTGAAAGCAGGTTGATGAGCATAAAGGAAAATTGCTTTTTTTGAGATATAGTTGACGTACAATATGACACAAGTTTCAGATGTGCAGTACAGTGATTCACAGTTTTTAAAGGTTATATTACGTTTATAGTTATGAGAATTCCTTGTTTTGAACTAAACTCAGTGAGCTTTTAATTAGAGACGTTATTCTGTGATACGGCTTTTTAGGGACTAAAAAAACTTGTGTTTTTTTAACCTTTGGGTTTAAAAAAATGGATTTGAGTTCCAGTTGTTTTGCTTTTTTCTAAGGAAAAGTGAGACTGAGAAGATGTAGGTAGAACTTTTAATACAGTTTCTAGCAGCGCAGTAAGTACTTTAAATGTCTATGGTTATAGTTGTTTTATTTCTTCTCTTAGGCCATGTAGCCTTTGGGTTTTTTCTTTGATAGGAAAAAAAAGAGAGAGAAAACTGAATCTTTAAATAGTAATTCAAGGGCTTCCCCTGGTGGTCCAGTGGGTAAGGACACCGCCTTGCAGTGCAAGGGGCGCCGGTTCGGTCCCTGGCCTGGGAAGATCCCACGTGCCGCGGAGTGGCTGGACTGATGTGTCCAATTACCGAACCGGAGCTCTGGAGCGCATGCGCCCAGAGCCTGCACTCTGTGACGACAGAGGCCACCGTGATGGGAGACCCACAGGAACCAGAGAACAAAGACGGATGAAAATAGAGAAATGAAAGACCAATAGAAGTGGCCCGCCCGTCCCCCTCCCTCCCCACCCCAGCCCCCAAACGATAAATAAATAAAATAAATGTTAAAAAAAAAAATAGTAATTCAAGAAAGACTGGTAATTCAGTGAATCCTAGTCCTCTAAGAATATTGGCGTATAATCTAAATTGTCCTGAAATGGTGGTAGTAATTAGCACCATGTATTTTTTTAATGGTTTGTAAAAGTAAGCCCTAGCTGTGTCCAAATGATCACATAGTAGTATTTTTCTATTATTATTTATTGAAAATAGCACCATGTTTTTAAATTTTCTGAAAAAGTTAAGAGCCAATTAAAAAAAAAAAAGATCTGGTGGAGCTAAGATGGCGGCGTAGAAGGATGTGCACTCATCTCTCCTGCAAAATCGCCTGAATTGCGACGAATTCCTGGGAAACCATCGACGAAAGGAGGCTGGATCTGATCACAGAAAGGACACCCCACATCGAAGAACAAAGGAGAAGCCGCATCAAGACGGTAGGAGGGGCGCAATCGCACTTTTAAAAGTCAAATCTCATACCCGCCGGAGAGGCTGGGCGGGCCAAAGCCGCAAAGCCTGTTGCAGATCAAAACCCGGGAGAGGAGCACTAACACCCACAAGGGACTGAGCCAGACCTGCTTTGGAGGGTCCAGGTGCCCCCTTGAGCTTGAAGTGCCCTTGAGCAGGCCTCGGAAGGGCGGCACTCAGTTCCCTTTGGAGGAGGTTACCATTAACCCGATCACAGAGCCGCCGAGGAGGACTGGAAAGTCTCTGCGCACTGTGATCAGGGAGAGAGGAATAGCGATCCTGCATGTGACTGAGCCAAACTCACCTCTGAGTAACCTGACGTCTCCCGCGGTGGCGGGGGTCGACGGTGGCCTGCAGCAGGGTCGGGGGCACTGTGGAAGTACTTCCCATAGAGCGTGTGGGAATAGATCCTCAGTGAGACAGACGCCATTTTCCCTACTGTAGTTTGGCTGCTGGTCAAACTGCAGGGCTGCTGGTCAAGCTACAGGGAGGGAATTTAGCTCCACCCAGCAAGGGATTTGGATTAAGAAACTCCCAGGGCCAGCCTGGGCGGGCCTTTTAATTCTGGAATAGGCCGAAACAAACAAGCAGTCAAAGAGGTCTTCAGATCCAACCACTGCCAGAGGCAAGAAAAAGACTGATAATTCCTGAATAGTCAGCAAGAGACAGAAGAACATAAACACTATTTTCACGTTTTGTCTGAAGCTGGAGTTACTGCTGGACTTTAAAATTTCATTTTTTGTATTGTATTACTTTGTTTCAGTTTTTTTTTTCTTTTTTCCAAACCCACTCAGCGCACCCACCGTTTTTTTTTTTTTTTTCTTTTCTTGGGGGTGTGTGTGAGAGAGAGAGTGGGTGTGTTCATTTCCTTCACTGAATTCTATTGAAGCTACTAATCTTATCAGTAAGACTGAATATATTCAAGTTTACATAAATTTTTTTTTTTCCTTTTTCCTTTTAAACCACACATTTTATTTTGGTATAAACTTCTGGTTCCCCATTGGCCTTTTAAGGTTCTGTGGGGGTTTTGTTTGTTTTTATTATTTTTGCTTTGTTTTTCTATATTTTTCTATAAAATTTAGATCTTTTAATTTTTAATAATTTTTTCATTTGTACTACTACCTTCTCTATAATTCTTTGCTTTCTCTTAAGCTCCTTCCCTATAGCACTAAATTCTAATACATACAAATCTTTATCTCCCTATATTTAACTTTGCAATATTATTCTACATTTCTCTTCTATCCTCCCTTTCTCTTTTTCCCTTTCCCCACTATATTTCTTAGTCTGTTCTGTCCTCATTGCCTTATCCCCAACGGGGATCCTGCTCTAGCATTATTCTCCAATTGGTTCTCTACTTAGTTTGCTTATTAACTTGTGGATATCATTCTTGGATTTCTCTATTCGCCGTGCTAACGTATTGTACTGTATTTTTGATTGGAATGCTTGGGTTATGTTATAGCTGTATATGTTTATGTGTATAATTCAATACGCTAGATAGTACTTGCATAATTTTTAAATTGCCATTTGTCAAAGGTATACCTTCTGTTTCTCATTTGCATATATATGTTTTAATATCATTTAATGCCATAACAAACCAGCCGTGAAATCTTCATTCCCTGGTCAGGCAACAAGCCCCGGGGTTTTAAGGAGGGTGCACTGACTCCAAAACTACAATACTAGAGAACGCATAACACTGAAGAGCAGTATACAAGTGAGAACGCCAGCAAAGGTAATCACTTGTATACAAGTCCTGACATCACCCAATCACCAGCATCACCCAGAATAGAAGCCCCATCCAAACAACAAACACCAACAGACGTAACTCAAAGTCTGGGAAAAGGAAATCCCAAACAGAATCAGTTTTAAAAAATTAATAATAACAATGAAACGGCAGAGAAATACCACACAAGCGAAGGAACAATCCACAAACACACAAGATCAAATTAATGAAGAGAATTTGGACAAACTTTCTGAAAGTGATTTCAGAAGAATGATAGTAAAGATGATCAAAGACACTGAAAACAGAATTTCAGAGAAATTGCAAGATACAACTAACACACTGAATAAAGAAATACAAGAACTTACCAAAAAAGTAACAGAGACAAACAACTCAATTGCTGAACTGAAAAACACGGTAGAAGGAATCAAGAGCAGAGTATCTGAGACAGAAGACCGGATAAGTGAGCTGGAAGATAAAATGGTGGAAGTAACTGCTGAAAAACAGACTCTAGCTCAAAGAATAAAAAGAGCAGAGGACAGCCTCAGAGACCTCTGGGATAATATCAAACGCACCAATATTCGAATTATAGGGGTTCCAGAAGAAGAAGAAAAAAAGAAAGGCTATGAGAAAATTTTTGAAGAGATTATAGTTGAAAATTTCCCCAACATGGGAAAAGAAATAGTCAATCAAGTCCAAGAAGCACAAAGAGTACCTAACAGAATCAATCCGAGAAGAAACACACCAAGACACATATTAATGAAGTTAACACAAATTAAACACAAAGATAGAATTCTCAAAGCAGCAAGGGAAAACCAACTAGTGACATACAAGGGAAAGCCCATCCGTTTAACAGCTGATCTCTCAACAGAAACTCTGCAGGCCAGAAGGGAATGGCAGGACACATTTAAACGGCTGAAAGAGAATAATCTGCAACCAAGAATCCTCTACCCTGCAAGGATCTCCTTCAAAATTGATGGAGAAATCAAAAGCTTTACAGACAAGCAAAAATTAAAAGAATTTAGTCACACCAAACCAGCCTTACAACAAGTGTTAAAGGGACTTATATAGAAAACAAGTATAAAAGGAGAAGATCCACGAAACAAATCCATCATAACATCTAAGAAGATGACAATAGGATCATTTGTATCAATAATTGCTTTGAATGTCAATGGACTAAACGCCCCAACCAAAAGACACAGAGTGGCTGAATGGATCCAAAAACATGACCCATACATATGCTGCCTCCAGGAAACTCATTTCAGACCTAGAGACACTCATAGACTGAAAGTGAGAGGCTGGAAAAGGATATTCCATGCAAATGGAAATCAAAAGAAAGCTGGAGTAGCAATCCTCATATCAGATAAAATAGATTTTAAAGTAAAGAAGATTCTAAGAGACAAGGCAGGTCACTACATCATGATTAAGGGATCCATCCAAGAAGAAGACATAACAATCATAAATATCTACGCTCCCAACGCAGGAGCACCCCAATACATAAGACAAACACTTTCAGACATAAAAGAAGACATTGACAGCAACACAATCATAGTAGGAGACTTTAACACTCCTCTCACACCAATGGACAGATCATCCAAACAGAAAATTAATAAAGAAACACAAGCCTTAAATGCCACACTAGAAGAAATGGACCTCATTGATATCTTTAGGACTTTCCATCCAAAAGCAGAAGAATACACTTTCTTCTCAAGTGCTCACGGAACATTCTCCAGGATAGACCACATCTTGGGCCACAAATCAATGCTCAGTCAATTCAAGAAAACTGAAATTCTATCAACCATCTTCTCGGACCACAATGCAGTGAGACTAGAGATCAACTACAGGAAAAAAACCGCTAAAAACACAAACACATGGAGATTAAACAACACATACCTAAAAAACCAACTGATCATTGAGGAAATCAAAGAAGAAATAAAAAAACTCCTAGAAGAAAATGACAATGAACACACGACAGTGCAAAACCTATGGGATACTGCAAAAGCAGTTCTAAGAGGAAAGTTTATAGCAATACAATCCCACCTCAAGAAACTAGGAAAATCTCAGACGACCTTACCTTACACTTAAAACAACTGGAGAAAGAAGAACAAAAACACCCCAAAGCCAGCAGAAGAAGGGAAATCATAAAGATCAGAGCAGAAATAAATGAAAAAAAAACAAAAGAAACAATAGTAAAGATAAATAAAACAAAAAGCTGGTTCTTCGAAAAAGTCAATAAAATCGACACACCACTGGCCAGACTCATCAAGAAAAAGAGAGAAGAACCAGATCACCAAAATCAAAAATGAAAAAGGAGAGATTACAACGGATAATGCAGAAATCCAAAGGATTATAAGAGACTATTATGAACAACTCTATGGCAACAAACTGGACAACCTGGAAGAAATGGACAGTTTCTTGGAGAGGATTAATCTCTCAAGACTCAACCAGGAAGAAATAGAAACTATGAACAAGCCAATCACAAGCTCAGAAATCGACCTTGTGATCAAAAATCTACCCAAAAATAAAAGCCCAGGGCCAGATGGTTTCACAAGTGAATTCTACCAAACATTTAAAGAAGAGAAGATTCTAAGAGACAAGGCAGGTCACTACATCATGATTAAGGGATCCATCCAAGAAGAAGACATAACAATCATAAATATCTACGCTCCCAACGCAGGAGCACCCCAATACATAAGACAAACACTTTCAGACATAAAAGAAGACATTGACAGCAACACAATCATAGTAGGAGACTTTAACACTCCTCTCACACCAATGGACAGATCATCCAAACAGAAAATTAATAAAGAAACACAAGCCTTAAATGCCACACTAGAAGAAATGGACCTCATTGATATCTTTAGGACTTTCCATCCAAAAGCAGAAGAATACACTTTCTTCTCAAGTGCTCACGGAACATTCTCCAGGATAGACCACATCTTGGGCCACAAATCAATGCTCAGTCAATTCAAGAAAACTGAAATTCTATCAACCATCTTCTCGGACCACAATGCAGTGAGACTAGAGATCAACTACAGGAAAAAAACCGCTAAAAACACAAACACATGGAGATTAAACAACACATACCTAAAAAACCAACTGATCATTGAGGAAATCAAAGAAGAAATAAAAAAACTCCTAGAAGAAAATGACAATGAACACACGACAGTGCAAAACCTATGGGATACTGCAAAAGCAGTTCTAAGAGGAAAGTTTATAGCAATACAATCCCACCTCAAGAAACTAGGAAAATCTCAGACGACCTTACCTTACACTTAAAACAACTGGAGAAAGAAGAACAAAAACACCCCAAAGCCAGCAGAAGAAGGGAAATCATAAAGATCAGAGCAGAAATAAATGAAAAAGAAACAAAAGAAACAATAGTAAAGATAAATAAAACAAAAAGCTGGTTCTTCGAAAAAGTCAATAAAATCGACACACCACTGGCCAGACTCATCAAGAAAAAGAGAGAAGAACCAGATCACCAAAATCAAAAATGAAAAAGGAGAGATTACAACGGATAATGCAGAAATCCAAAGGATTATAAGAGACTATTATGAACAACTCTATGGCAACAAACTGGACAACCTGGAAGAAATGGACAGTTTCTTGGAGAGGATTAATCTCCCAAGACTCAACCAGGAAGAAATAGAAACTATGAACAAGCCAATCACAAGCTCAGAAATCGACCTTGTGATCAAAAATCTACCCAAAAATAAAAGCCCAGGGCCAGATGGTTTCACAAGTGAATTCTACCAAACATTTAAAGAAGAGCTAATGCCTGTCCTTCTAAAACTCTTCCAAAAAATTGCCCAGGAAGGAACACTTCCAAACACATTCTACGAGGCCACCATCACCCTGATACCAAAGCCAGGCAAAGACATCACAAAAAAAGAAAATTATAGGCCAATTTCACTGATGAATCTAGATGCCAAAATCCTCAACAAAATCCTAGCAAACAGAATCCAGCAACACATCAAAAAGCTCATTCATCACGATCAAGTTGGGTTCATCCCAGGCATGCAAGGATTCTTCAACATCCGCAAATCAATCAATGTGATACACCATATCAACAAATTGAAAGACAAAAATCACATGATCATCTCAATAGATGCAGAAAAAGCCTTTGACAAAGTACAGCATCCATTTATGATCAAAACTCTTCAAAAAATGGGCATAGAAGGAACTTATCTTAACATAGTGAAAGCCATATATGAGAAGCCCACAGCGAACATTATCCTCAATGGTGAAAAACTCAAAGCATTTCCTCTAAGATCAGGAACAAGACAAGGGTGTCCACTTTCACCACTCTTATTCAACATAGTCCTGGAAGTTCTAGCAATAGCAATAAGAGAAGAGAAAGAAATCAAAGGAATCCAGATTGGAAAAGAAGAAGTCAAACTCTCTCTATTTGCAGATGACATGATATTATACATAGAAAATCCCAAAGACACTATTACAAAACTACTAGAGTTAATCAGCGAATTCAGCAAAGTCGCAGGATACAAAATCAATATACAGAAATCACTGGCATTCCTATACACAAACAATGAAAAATCAGAAAATGAAATCAAAGAGGCAATCCCCTTCACCATCGCAACCAAAAGAATCAAATATCTAGGAATAAACCTACCCAAAGAAACAAAAGAACTGTACACAGAAAATTACAAGACACTCATGAGAGACATTAAAGAAGAGTTAAACAGATGGAGAAATATTCCGTGTTCCTGGGTCGGGGGAATCAATATTGTGAAAATGACCATACTACCAAATGTCATCTATAGATTCAATGCGATCCCTATCAAACTTCCAATAACATTCTTCACAGAACTAGACCAACGAATAACACAGTTCATATGGAAACACAAAAGACCTCGAATAGCCAAAGCAATCCTCAGAAAGAAGAATGGAGCTGGGGGGATCAGCCTCCCCAACTTCAGACTCTACTACAAAGCAACAGTCATCAAAACAGTATGGTACTGGCACAAAAATAGAAATATCGACCAATGGAACAAGATCGAGAACCCAGAGATAAAGCCACGCACCTATGGGTACCTTATTTTTGACAAAGGAGGCGAACATATAAAATGGGACAAAGACAGCCTCTTCAACAAATGGTGCTGGGAAAATTGGACAGCTACATCCCAGGCATGCAAGGATTCTTCAACATCCGCAAATCAATCAATGTGATACACCATATCAACAAATTGAAAGACAAAATCACATGCTCATCTCAATAGATGCAGAAAAAGCCTTTGACAAAGTACAGCATCCATTTATGATCAAAACTCTTCAAAAAATGGGCATAGAAGGAACTTATCTTAACATAGTGAAAGCCATATATGAGAAGCCCACAGCGAACATTATCCTCAATGGTGAAAAACTCAAAGCATTTCCTCTAAGATCAGGAACAAGACAAGGGTGTCCACTTTCACCACTCTTATTCAACATAGTCCTGGAAGTTCTAGCAATAGCAATAAGAGAAGAGAAAGAAATCAAAGGAATCCAGATTGGAAAAGAAGAAGTCAAACTCTCTCTATTTGCAGATGACATGATATTATACATAGAAAATCCCAAAGACACTATTACAAAACTACTAGAGTTAATCAGCGAATTCAGCAAAGTCGCAGGATACAAAATCAATATACAGAAATCACTGGCATTCCTATACACAAACAATGAAAAATCAGAAAATGAAATCAAAGAGGCAATCCCCTTCACCATCGCAACCAAAAGAATCAAATATCTAGGAATAAACCTACCCAAAGAAACAAAAGAACTGTACACAGAAAATTACAAGACACTCATGAGAGACATTAAAGAAGAGTTAAACAGATGGAGAAATATTCCGTGTTCCTGGGTCGGGAGAATCAATATTGTGAAAATGACCATACTACCAAATGTCATCTATAGATTCAATGCGATCCCTATCAAACTTCCAATAACATTCTTCACAGAACTAGACCAACGAATAACACAGTTCATATGGAAACACAAAAGACCTCGAATAGCCAAAGCAATCCTCAGAAAGAAGAATGGAGCTGGGGGGATCAGCCTCCCCAACTTCAGACTCTACTACAAAGCAACAGTCATCAAAACAGTATGGTACTGGCACAAAAATAGAAATATCGACCAATGGAACAAGATCGAGAACCCAGAGATAAAGCCACGCACCTATGGGTACCTTATTTTTGACAAAGGAGGCGAACATATAAAATGGGACAAAGACAGCCTCTTCAACAAATGGTGCTGGGAAAATTGGACAGCTACATGCAAGAAAATGAAGTTGGAACATACCCTGACACCATACACAAAGATCAACTCAAAATGGATTAAAGACTTAAATGGAAGGCCAGAAACCATCAAACTCTTAGAGGAGAATATAGGCAAAACACTCAAGGACATCAATCAAAGCAAGATCTTCTCTGACCCACCTACTAGAATAGTGGAACTAAAAAGACAAATGAACATGTGGGACCTCATGAAACTTAAAAGCTTTTGCACAGCTAAAGAAATTACAAAAAAGCTGAACAGACACCCCACAGAGTGGGAGAAAATCATAGCAAATGAAACAACAGACAAAGAATTAATCTCCAAAATCTACAAGCAACTCAGACAACTCAGCACTGGAAAAACGAACAACCCAATCAAAAAATGGAAAAAGGACCTAAACAGACACCTCTCCAACGATGACATACAGATGGCCCAAAAACACATGAAACGATGCTCAACTTCACTTATAATTAGAGAAATGCAAATCAAAACTACAATGAGATATCACCTCACACCCGTCAGAATAGCCATCATCCACAAATCGACAGACAATAAATGCTGGAGAGGCTGCAGAGAAAAGGGAACACTTCTGCATTGCTGGTGGGAGTGTAAATTGATACAGCCTCTATGGAAGACAGTCTGGAGATTTCTTAAAAAACTAAAAATAGAAGCACCATATGACCCAGCAATCCCACTCTTAGGCTTATACCCTGACGAAATCAAAACTGAAAGAAGCACCTGTACCCCAGTGTTCATTGCAGCTCTCTATACAATAGCTAGAACATGGAAGGAACCTAGATGCCCATCGACGAACGAATGGATCCAAAAGCTCTGGTACATATATACAATGGAATACTACACAGCTGTAAAGAGAAATGCAGAAAAATCAACCCTGATGAGGTGGCTGGATCTAGAACGCATCATCAAAGTGAAGTCAGTCAGAAAGAGAAGGACAAATACAGTATATTAACACATATATATGGAATCTAGTAGGATGGTGATGATGGCACATGCAGTGAAGCGACAGAAAGACAGACATGGACAGTGGACATATGGACATTGTGGGAAGGAACAGTGGGTGAGAGGCGTAAAGGAAGTAGCATGAAGGCCTGTACTATCATAAGTGAAGAAAATAGCTCTAGTCATTGCTCTGTGAGAAAAGGGGATCCTTCAGGGGTGCTGTGTGATGGTCGGGAGGGGAGGGAAGGGGGGGATATACATGTGACTAATCTGAGAACATGCATGTCTGTGAACAACAAAACTCTGTAAAAGTTAAAAGTAAAATAAAGGTTTTAAAAAAAAGATCTATTTTTTTATTTGGCTGCGCTAGGTCCTCGTGACTGTGCACTTGGACTTTGTTGTGCTGAGCGGGGGCTACTCTTCATTGCGGTGGCTTCTCTTGTTGGGGCGCACAGGCTCTCGAGCACACAGACTTCAGTAGTTGTGGCTCACAGGCTTAGGTGCCTCGCGGCAAGTCAGATCTTCCTGGATCAGGGATTGAACCCATGTCCGCTGCATTGGGAGGTGGATTCCTAACCACTGGACCACCAGAAAAGTCCAAGACCGAATTTTTTTTAAAACCAATTTTTTTTTCTTTCTTTTTTTTTAATTTTTATTTTACTTTTAACTTTTACAGAGTTTTGTTGTTTACAGAAATGTATGTTCCCAGATTAGTCATATGTATATCCCCCCATCCCACCCCTCCAGACCGTCACACAGCACTGCGATCCTCTTTTCTCACAGAGCAATGACTGTAGCTATCATCCACAAATCGACAGACAATAAATGCTGGAGAGGCTGCAGAGAAAAGGGAACACTTCTGCATTGCTGGTGGGAGTGTAAATTGATACAGCCTCTATGGAAGACAGTCTGGAGATTTCTTAAAAAACTAAAAATAGAAGCACCATATGACCCAGCAATCCCACTCTTAGGCTTATACCCTGACGAAATCAAAACTGAAAGAAGCACCTGTACCCCAGTGTTCATTGCAGCTCTCTATACAATAGCTAGAACATGGAAGGAACCTAGATGCCCATCGACGAACGAATGGATCCAAAAGCTCTGGTACATATATACAATGGAATACTACACAGCTGTAAAGAGAAATGCAGAAAAATCAACCCTGATGAGGTGGCTGGATCTAGAACGCATCATCAAAAGTGAAGTCAGTCAGAAAGAGAAGGACAAATACAGTATATTAACACATATATATGGAATCTAGTAGGATGGTGATGATGGCACATGCAGTGAAGCGACAGAAAGACAGACATGGACAGTGGACATATGGACATTGTGGGGAAGGAACAGTGGGTGAGAGGCGTAAAGGAAGTAGCATGAAGGCCTGTACTATCATAAGTGAAGAAAATAGCTCTAGTCATTGCTCTGTGAGAAAAGGGGATCCTTCAGGGGTGCTGTGTGATGGGCGGGGGGGGGGGGAGGGGGGGGATATACATGTGACTAATCTGAGAACATGCATGTCTGTGAACAACAAAACTCTGTAAAAGTTAAAAGTAAAATAAAGGTTTTAAAAAAAAGATCTATTTTTTTATTTGGCTGCGCTAGGTCCTCGTGACTGTGCACTTGGACTTTGTTGTGCTGAGCGGGGGCTACTCTTCATTGCGGTGGCTTCTCTTGTTGGGGCGCACAGGCTCTCGAGCACACAGACTTCAGTAGTTGTGGCTCACAGGCTTAGGTGCCTCGCGGCAAGTCAGATCTTCCTGGATCAGGGATTGAACCCATGTCCGCTGCATTGGGAGGTGGATTCCTAACCACTGGACCACCAGAAAAGTCCAAGACCGAATTTTTTTTAAAACCAATTTTTTTTTCTTTCTTTTTTTTTTTTAATTTTTATTTTACTTTTAACTTTTACAGAGTTTTGTTGTTTACAGATATGTATGTTCCCAGATTAGTCATATGTATATCCCCCCCATCCCACCCCTCCAGACCGTCACACAGCACCCCTGCGGGATCCTCTTTTCTCACAGAGCAATGACTGTAGCTATTTTCTTCACTTATGATAGTACAGGCCTTCAAGCTTCTTCCTTTACGCCTCCCACCCACTATTCATTCCCCACAATGTCCATATGTCTACTGTCCATGTCTGTTTTTCCATTGCTTCACTGCGTGTGTTACCATTACCATCCTACTAGATTCCGTATGTATGTGTTAGTATATTGTACTTATCCTTCTCTTTTTGACTGACTTCACTTTTTAGGATAGGTTCTGGATCCAGCCACCTCATTAGGGCTGATTCTTCTGCATTTCTCTTTACAGCTGTGTAGTATTCCATTGTATGTATGTAATTTGTATCCATTCATTCGTCAGTGGACATCTAGGTTGCTTCCATGTTCTAGCTATTGTATAGAGAGCTGCAGTGAACATTGAGGGTACAGGTGCTTCTTTCGGATTTAATTTCATCAGGGTCTAAGCCTAATAGTGGGATTGCTGGGTCATATTCAAAACCAGTTTTTTAAAATGGTTGGGACAGTAAAATGTTTAGCTTTCCCCCCTGTACAGCCCAAAACCTCTGGGTGTAGACACATCTAGCTTTAAACCTTATTTTGACTTTGAAGGCTTGTTGAGGTCAGTGATGTTTAATTTGGTGCATTGCTCAGTGGCGAAATGGAGTTGCACATTGTTCTGACACTTCATGAGATAATGTTAAATGAATTATTTAGTGTTAAGTAAAAAAAACCCTGCTAAACTATTTTAAACTATTAAGGTTAATTAAAGTATTTTAAGATTTAGTTCTTCAAAAATACATTATATTTTCCATCCATGGATTAACCTTTTGAGTTTTGAATCATAAGCTATACTCTTTTAATTAAAACAAAACCCTTGGAGTTGACTTTTCAAATTATAATAAGGTTAAATTTTATGTGAGCTCTTTATTTAAAAAAGTTAATTCAGTGTTTTTCTTTATATATTTAAAAGATTGAATACTTTGAGGATAAAAGAAGCATGACACTCTATGGATGATGAAATTGGCTGTTAGAACTTCTGTGTTAGAATAGACCTGAGTCAGAATTCAGTGGCTGGAAATAAATTCTAGTCTTCAAAGAGTATGACGAGAATAAGCAACCGTTTATAAAAATGCACTTACCTAAACACGCTGAAATCCCAAGGAATTTTCAAGTTTCGAAAGTAATGAGAATAATCATTTAATGTGGAAAGAGAAAGCCAGTACATGCCTCCCTCCTTGAATGTCTCATAAGATCAAATTGTGGAGTGAGGTGATTGAAACAGAAGAGATGATATAGTGGCAGCCTCACAGATAGAGTGCCGTTTGCAGAGGCCAAGGCCCCTGAGAGCTGCCCGCACAAGGGGTGGGCCCAAGGCTGGAGCATGGAGAGAGGTGTCTGAAATAGGCTACCACTTGGGGGCTTTCCCCTCAAGAATTCACATGCCTAGTACTCACCCTTTATGACATTCCTTTACCGTCGTTAATCGATCTTTTCGCTCTACGTGGATCGCTTTGTCACTCTGAACATCTTCTCAGCTCGGAGGAGTCCTGTCCGCCGGGTCTTTTTGGCCTCACCGCTCAGGAGCGTGGACTGACCAGCTCCAGCTTCCCCTCACGTGCATGTCTTGGAGTTGCTCTTTACTTTTTAGCAGCATGCCGGCGGTTGTCATAATACCAGCCCCTAAACCATTTCAGTCCTGCAGATAACCAGTTACAGATAAGCATGTGTTCAACACTTGTTTTCCACGACGCCAAGTCCTCTCTTCACAGACTAGGCATCCAGTAAACATTCGCAGGTTGATGACCTGCAGGAAGCTCCTTCTCGGAAAGCCTGGGCCCGACACCGCTGCCGCCACGGGGAGAGCAGGACACAGGAGGGAGAACAGTGGGGAGAGAGCAGGCACTGGGTCCCAGATGGGCCATGCATGCGAGCGAAGGACCCAAGAACACTTAAGAGGCCATCCAAGGACTGTAAACCCAAGTCCGTCTTTGGGTAGACATCTTCCTGCTAGGTCTCTGGCTAGCGCTTTCCTCCTGGCTCATAGAAAGTATATTTGGCCCATGAAAATCAAAGTAACAGTAATAGGACTTATGGTTACATGTACAGTAAATTTCTGATGACATTTCTAGAGTACTCTTTTTACACTCTGTAGAAGAATGTTTTTACATATTTAAAAGATATGTATGGATTTATAATGGGAAAATTCTAAATATTTGAATTTTAATACAGAAATGACTGTACTCAATTTGGCAATCAGAGTTAAAACAAAACCAGTCGTAGTTATGGCTTTCAGACTTGAAAAGTGATTGGTAGATTTCTAATGTCTTCTGAGGAATTTAGCATTATATATCTAAAAATCAGCAGAAGGAAACAGAAGAAACTCCATCCAACAAATTAAATAGTAAGAATGTTATAAAAAAGTTAATTTTTGTACTGCAAGTTGTTCCTTTGAAAGAATTTGAAAGTCTCATTAAAAGTAATACATGATGTTCAACATATATTATTTTTAAATGACCGGCATTTTTATAGATTTCAGCTACCTTCCAGAAACAGTATTTCTTTTTCCTTTAAGAAAGTGGACTTCCTTTTCTGATTGTAAAAGTGATAGATACTTATTTAGAAAGCATATGTAAATCTTAAATGCCTTAATTCTGATCTCTTCCCATCTTCCATGTTCTTTCTTTAAAACTATTTTCTTCTCCAAAAAAAAAAAACCTGTCTTTTTTTTTTTCTTTTTAATGTAGCAAGTAGGTCATTGTCTAACGTGGTTCTCAATTTCTTTGCTGTGACACTTGAATCTCACTAGTTCCTCTTGGGTTCGTTTAACTTCCTGCCAAAGTGAATCCTGGAGTATCTCTTGAGTGAGGACCTATGTTTTTGTAGGACTACTTTTTTTTCATTCTTACTCTTCAATTATAATTTGGCTAGACATGCTTGGCAATCCTTTTTCTTATAGTTCTATAAATAAAAATGTCTAGAAGTACAGGGGCTTCCCTTGTAGCTCAGTGGTGAGGAGTTTGCCTGCCAAAGCAGGAGAAATGGACCCAATCCCTGATCTGGGAAGATCCCACATGCCTGCGGGGCAGCTAATAAGCCCGTGAGCCACAACTATTGAGCCTGTGCTCTAGAGCCTCGGAGCCACAACTATTGAGCCCATGTGCTGCAACTGCTGAAGCCCATGTGCCCTAGAACCTGAGTTCCACAACGAAAGAAGTCACCGCAGCGAGAAGCCTGCTCACCTCAGTAGCCCCCACTCCCTGCAACTAGAGAAGAGCCTGCAGCAGCACTGAAAGCCCAGAATAACCAAAAATAAATAAATAAAAAATTTTAATAAAAGAGGCTTCCCTGGTGGTCCAGTGAGTAAAGAGTCCACCTTGCAGTGCAAGGGGCACTGGTTCGATCCCTGGCCCGGGAAGATCCCACGTGCCGCGGTGCAACTAAGCCGGTGTGTCCAATTGCGAGCCAGAGTTCTGGAGCACATCCACCCAGAGCCAGTGCTCTGCAGCAAGAGAGGCCGCTGCAGTGGGAGGCCTATACCTGCCAAATAAAGATGGATGAAAACAAATGACGACTTAGAGGCAAAAAAAACAGTTGCAATCTTGAAAGAAAAAAGAAAGGTTTAGAGTACAGAAGTAGCTTTTGTTCTTTAAAAATGGTTACTTTGGAAAGCTACACTTTTTTCCCCCTTAAAACTTTTTTTTAAAATTTTCTGTGCTCATATACTAAAATAATTTACTTTTAAAACTAAGAAGTAAATAGTTGAATGTGAATCACTGAATATGGTAATGTTTGTTGTTGTTTAGTCACTAAGTCATGTCTGACTCTTTGCAACCCCATGGACTGTAGCCCACCGTGCTCCTCTGTCCAAGGGGTTCCCAGGTGACGACTCTGCAGTGGGTGCCATTTCCTCCTCCAGGGGCTCTTCCCCACCCAGAGAGCAAACCCGTATCTCTTGCACTGGCAGGTGAATTCTTCATTACTGAGCCACCAGGGAAGCCCAAACAAGTTTGTTTTAGTCCAAAACAAAATCTCCTAAAATTGCTGTTCGAATATGTACTACTTAGTACTGTGTTTTATAATATTCTCTACATGGTATGATGTTTATGTTTCTTTTTCCAAAAGTGCTATTTTCAGTTGTATTTTAATTTAGATGGATGATTATCTGTACTGTTCAGTAAGGCAGCTACTGGCCTGAGTGCCGATGGGTCATCTTTTTATCATACTTTTATCTCTTTTCAAATGTATAGACGTTTTGAATAATACCTTGATTAGTTTTAGACCATATAACTTAAGGTAATTCATTTTTACATGCAGATTTTTTCTCCACAAATTTGAAGCTGACTGGCTTCTTTGTTTTCCAAGTTAAGGTTTAGATTTAGAAGGAAGTTGTAGAATTAAATGAGATGGTTCAGATGTTTAGCTTGTGGTCTGGTTTCTTATGTTATAGTCATATGATGTTTTGAAGTATTAAGGCTGTTACATCTTTTTTATATGTGAAGCATTAGGTCTCGACTAAGAAGAATTTTAGGAAATACAGGAATTACAGGACTACGTTTCCAAGTTTCGTTTGAATAAATAAGTAAGTTGGTTAATAATGCCTTCTGTGTTTCAGATTGCAAATAGAAGAATCTTCCAAGCCTGTAAGGCTATCACAGCAGCTGGACAAAGTTGTGACGACCAATTACAAACCTGTTGCTAATCATCAGTACAACGTAAGGCTTCGTGTCTGTCTTCGTTCTGTTCTGTCTCAGGAAGTGTCACGGGCGCTCAGGTTCTGAAGGAGCCGCAGCAGTCACACGCTTTGCTCTCAGGTGCTAGAGGCGTCCAGGCTCGGAGCAAGGCAACAGCCTGCCGAGTGTGGAGGCAACGTCCACCGTGTAGCCTAAGTCATACGATGAGAAGAAGGCAGCCACCGTTCACATGACGCCTGAGAAGGCTTTCAAAGAAACAGAACACTCCCTTTTTTTCAGGGTTTCTAATGTTTTGAACCAGTATCCTTAAAAAATGTTAGCTTTAGTGGTTTTTCTATGCCTTTGTAACTAAGAGTAAGGTCGTGAACCAGTGGTCATTTTTCCCATTGTGAAGACTGCTCTGCACAGTTCCAGCTTTTACAGGACTGTTTACAGCTGTGTACCACCACGTAAAGTGACGATTGCCTCTGTGTGTGTGTGTGTGTGTGTGTGTGTGTAGACAGGTAAATACAGGCACACATGCACAGCACGCGTGTTCTGTGTGTGTATACATATGTAGTTGCACCCGTGTATTGTGTGCATGTTGTGTGTGCTCTGTGTCAGGTGTGGCTGCTGCTGTGACCCTTCCTTACAGAAGAGGAAGCTGGGGCCCCAGGAGGCCACACGGCCAGGAATTCAGCAGTCTGGGTGTTCAACCAGGGAGACCGGTTGAAGAGTCTTACTCTTTTTTTTCTTTTAATTGAAGTATAGGTGACTTATAGCATTGTGTTAGTTTTAGGTATCCAGCAGAGCGATGTGATTTGGGGTGTGTGTGTGTGTCTGTCTGTGTGCGTGTCTGTGTGTGTGTGTCTGTGTGTAGTGATAGTCGCTCATTCATGTTCAACTCTTCGTGACCCCGTGGACACAGGCCGCCTGGCTCCTCTGTCCATGGAGCTCCCCAGGCGAGAATACTGGAGTGAGTAGCTATCCCCTTCTCCCAGGGATCTTCCTGACCCAGGGGTTGAACCTGGGTCTCCGTATTTCAGGCAGATTCTTTACTGTCTGAGCTACCAGGGAAGCCCGTGTATGTATATTCATCTTTTTTTTCTTTTTGATTCTTCTCCATTATAGGTTATTACCTATAGTAGAGTATAGTAGAGTATTGTATAGTAGAGTTCCCTGGGCTATACAATAAATCCTCGTTGTTTATTTCATATACAGTAGTATGTGTATATGTCCGTTCCATACCCGTTATCCTCTGCCACTTCCCTTGTAAGTTTGTTTTCTTTGTCCATGAGTAAGAGCGCCACCGTGTAGCCTAAGTCATACGATGAGAAGAAGGCAGCCACCGTTCACATGACGCCTGAGAAGGCTTTCAAAGAAACAGAACACTCCCTTTTTTTCAGGGTTTCTAATGTTTTGAACCAGTATCCTTAAAAAATGTTAGCTTTAGTGGTTTTTCTATGCCTTTGTAACTAAGAGTAAGGTCGTGAACCAGTGGTCATTTTTCCCATTGTGAAGACTGCTCTGCACAGTTCCAGCTTTTACAGGACTGTTTACAGCTGTGTACCACCACGTAAAGTGACGATTGCCTCTGTGTGTGTGTGTGTGTGTGTGTGTGTGTGTAGACAGGTAAATACAGGCACACATGCACAGCACGCGTGTTCTGTGTGTGTATACATATGTAGTTGCACCCGTGTATTGTGTGCATGTTGTGTGTGCTCTGTGTCAGGTGTGGCTGCTGCTGTGACCCTTCCTTACAGAAGAGGAAGCTGGGGCCCCAGGAGGCCACACGGCCAGGAATTCAGCAGTCTGGGTGTTCAACCAGGGAGACCGGTTGAAGAGTCTTACTCTTTTTTTTCTTTTAATTGAAGTATAGGTGACTTATAGCATTGTGTTAGTTTTAGGTATCCAGCAGAGCGATGTGATTTGGGGTGTGTGTGTGTGTCTGTCTGTGTGCGTGTCTGTGTGTGTGTGTCTGTGTGTAGTGATAGTCGCTCATTCATGTTCAACTCTTCGTGACCCCGTGGACACAGGCCGCCTGGCTCCTCTGTCCATGGAGCTCCCCAGGCGAGAATACTGGAGTGAGTAGCTATCCCCTTCTCCCAGGGATCTTCCTGACCCAGGGGTTGAACCTGGGTCTCCGTATTTCAGGCAGATTCTTTACTGTCTGAGCTACCAGGGAAGCCCGTGTATGTATATTCATCTTTTTTTTCTTTTTGATTCTTCTCCATTATAGGTTATTACCTATAGTAGAGTATAGTAGAGTATTGTATAGTAGAGTTCCCTGGGCTATACAATAAATCCTCGTTGTTTATTTCATATACAGTAGTATGTGTATATGTCCGTTCCATACCCGTTTATCCCTCTGCCACTTCCCCTTGTAAGTTTGTTTTCTTTGTCCATGAGTAAGAGCCTTACTCTTCAGGAACCTGTATTGCTGTGGACCCTTAGCAGTCCTAAAAGAGCTAAGGGATTTGGGTCTTGAAGTACCTGCAGTGGGAGGAAAAAGTGATTCTCTGAAAATGAGAGAAAGCCCAAGTTAAGTAGCAATTGAGAGCTGATAGCTTGTGTCCTGCTTTGTTGCTTAAGGTTCCTCTTGATACTGAATTTAGGAAGAAATAAATACTCTTTAAGTATGGCCTTAAGTTCCAAGCTGATTAAATAAATGATGCACATTAGTATCTGCCAAAGCACTACTGTATGATATTTGAATTTCTTACAGTTATTTTTATGGCAGAGGCGGCACATGCTGATGTCTCTGGGCCAAGCAGGTGTCTTCCTAGGTAGGATGCTGGAGTTGAAGAAGGTAGACGGTAGAGACTATGATGAAGTGAAGTGCATGCGCCCCTTCTGAAGACATTCACGTTTTAAAAATGGCTATACTCTGTTTCTGTCTATTGTTTGTAGTAGGAAAAGGCTAGAAACAAATGTCTAAAAATAAGGATTCAGTACTTTTTTAACAGTTGTTATTTTTTGATAGTAGGTGCTAGGGTAATTTTATCCTAATTTTCTTTTTTATGAAAAATTTTTTTATATCTTTTAAAGTTGTTGAAATGTCACAGTGAGTATGAGTTGTTACAGTAGGCAGTAAAGTTTTTCTGTTGTGATGGGAAAGAGAGGAAAGCTAGGAAAGAATGTTAGTACTTAGCTATGACTGTATCCTACCACAGTTACCTAAGCTTTGTTCCATCTCAACAAAAAAAAAAATTTTTTTTTTAATTCCTGCTTTGTGCCTGAGATACCTACCCTTGGTGAACCAAATAGATAAACTTTCTGTCTTCAAGGAGCTACCACTTTTTTCATTTTCTCTCGTCATGCCTTTTCAGACCCCAGTTGGGATATAGTCTATATTTCCTTTGACCTAGTGAGTCCACATTTTAAAATTATAATTGTTTTTTTTATTATTCTATTACACAGGTCATAGTTTTTACACTGCTACAAAGCATCATTTCTGAGGCGAAAGGAAAATTTCTCTCAGGTCAGGCTGGCACTTTTGCTCGTATTGTAGCTCTGACCTCTGTCTGATTTTCATGTTCAGAGTGACATTAGCACTGTATCTACCTGACGGGTGGAGAAGGATAGATTCCAGATATCATGTTTTTGGAGTGTTGGTCATTGTTCTCGTTTTTAATGCTAAAATAAGTACAAATACGTTGTTTTCTGAATCCCTTGTTAGGATACAAAGCCCGTCATTCAGTTCATCGCTTTTAATGCAATGCTCTTTAAGTATGGCCTTAAGTTCCAAGCTGATTAAATAAATGATGCACATTAGTATCTGCCAAAGCACTACTGTATGATATTTGAATTTCTTACAGTTATTTTTATGGCAGAGGCGGCACATGCTGATGTCTCTGGGCCAAGCAGGTGTCTTCCTAGGTAGGATGCTGGAGTTGAAGAAGGTAGACGGTAGAGACTATGATGAAGTGAAGTGCATGCGCCTTCTGAAGACATTCACGTTTTAAAAATGGCTATACTCTGTTTCTGTCTATTGTTTGTAGTAGGAAAAGGCTAGAAACAAATGTCTAAAAATAAGGATTCAGTACTTTTTAACAGTTGTTATTTTTGATAGTAGGTGCTAGGGTAATTTTATCCTAATTTTCTTTTTTATGAAAAATTTTTTTATATCTTTTAAAGTTGTTGAAATGTCACAGTGAGTATGAGTTGTTACAGTAGGCAGTAAAGTTTTTCTGTTGTGATGGGAAAGAGAGGAAAGCTAGGAAAGAATGTTAGTACTTAGCTATGACTGTATCCTACCACAGTTACCTAAGCTTTGTTCCATCTCAACAAAAAAAAAAATTTTTTTTTTAATTCCTGCTTTGTGCCTGAGATACCTACCCTTGGTGAACCAAATAGATAAACTTTCTGTCTTCAAGGAGCTACCACTTTTTTCATTTTCTCTCGTCATGCCTTTTCAGACCCCAGTTGGGATATAGTCTATATTTCCTTTGACCTAGTGAGTCCACATTTTAAAATTATAATTGTTTTTTTTATTATTATTCTATTACACAGGTCATAGTTTTTACACTGCTACAAAGCATCATTTCTGAGGCGAAAGGAAAATTTCTCTCAGGTCAGGCTGGCACTTTTGCTCGTATTGTAGCTCTGACCTCTGTCTGATTTTCATGTTCAGAGTGACATTAGCACTGTATCTACCTGACGGGTGGAGAAGGATAGATTCCAGATATCATGTTTTTGGAGTGTTGGTCATTGTTCTCGTTTTTAATGCTAAAATAAGTACAAATACGTTGTTTTCTGAATCCCTTGTTAGGATACAAAGCTATCACATCTCTTTTCAAGACTCTTTAACATTTAAATGACATTTCAGTTCATGGTATCAGCCTTTGTTAAGGTTGTCATGGTGTGAATGAGTCATTAATCGTAATGTAATTATAGCGATGAGTCACATAGTAATCTTTGATTAACAAAGATTGATTGTAACCTACCACGTTATATTGTTTGAATGTTTAGTGATTCTTCTTCCCATGAAAGTGTATCAAAAACAGGCAGAGGCACCTGCATTGCTCTTAAAAACATATTCAGCCTTGTAATATAATGCCAGCTATCATAACAATATAAACCTTTTGTTTTTGTGGTCAGGGAACTAAGAACTCACGAGGTATCAGTGGGGAAAAATTTTTTTATACTGATAGCGTGCTCTAGTCCAGATATAGAGTCACTGATGTATCAGATACCTTTCAGCAGCCCCCATCCCTGCCTGCCTGCGCAGGCTCTGTGTTCTGGCTGACTGTGTGGACCTCCCCTTCCACCTGTGTAAATGTCATAGCATTCTTTTATGCAGTCTCCAGTCATGGGACATTTCTCATAAGAAATCCCTTCTCTCCAAAGAAGTCGTGTCCTCTCTTGTCTAGACCGTGGTCTCAACGCTGGCTGTCCACTGAAATCGCTTGGGAAGCTTTTAAAAAAGAAGAATACCTCCAGAGATTGATTGTTTTGATCTAAAGTGGAGGCCAGCTATCTTAAATTTTTTACCTAGGTAATTCTAGCATTCAGCCACTGATCCACAGACAGGAATCTTTTCTGTCTGTCCTCTCCTGTCGGGGTGGGAAACAGAAATGATACCTGGAAGGAGACCTCTTTCCACTAAACCTAAGACTTTTAAAAAGAATTGGTGTCTTCTTGTCTCTGCCCCTGTCAACATCTTCCCGCCCCTAGCTTGAAAAAAAAAATTCTCCTTCACTTTTTTCCCTGGCAAGAGCTCTTGGTCTGAAAGTGATAGAAAATCAGAAAAACTACACTAGAAAATCAGTGTTGGAGGAGTAGAACTATTACATAAAATCTTGAAGTAAACCCCCAGGCACTGAGAAGAAAGTTTATTATATGCATGCTCTCATTCTGTGGAGCAGCTGACTATATTAGTCTTCACAGCTAAGGTTATTGGGGAGGGTGGGCGGGGTTTAGTTTGGCTGGGCTTTTTGTTTGGTTTTTAAGTATTAATATATAAGTTTGAAATTTTGTTGATTAAAATTGATGCCTGCAGGACAGAATCTAAAGGCCTTTCAGCAATATTTGCCTACTGTATTATATAGTATAATGTAAGAATACTTCAGGGTTTTTAGAAAGAATGCTACATGCTTTGTCCATTTGAATTTGCACAGCAAAAACTGATCAACCCTAAAGGATTCATTTCCTCCCAAGAGAAAACAACACATTAGGCAGAAATAGAAGCGTTGAGGATGGGGAATCTTTCATACAGATTTAAAATGCAAACCATGGTATTCAAGGCTGTCATGCTCATTTTAAAAGTTAAAGTAAAAACCTTCACAAAGACTGCCTTGACAAAGCAATCAAAGTATTTCTGCAAACAACAATCTAGAAATTTACAGACATCTGTATTATAATATCTTAATTGGCAGTGGGTGGCATTTATAATTATAGTCAGGGATTATTGTTTCAGTAATGATGGTTGAACCGCTCTATACCACATCCACAATGGATTTTCAGCATTTGCTTGCGGTTTAGTCTTGAATAATTATTTTTCTATTTTGAAAGTAAGATTGTATGTGATGGAATTTTTTGGATGATAAAAATTTGTAACAGGAAGGTTCTTCTGAATTGATATTTCTATGCAGCTGGTGACACAGTAGTTTATGATCATTGGGGGCAGATTAGCAGTGAAAATTCATATAATAGAAAAGCTACTTGTAGTCTAATAACTCTCCTACTGATGTTTTGTGCTGGCTGCCAACAAGTTAGAGATCTGGTTGCTCTCTCGCCTTCTGATGCCCGTGCAAAACAAAATCCCCAAAGGGAGAAGAGCTAAAATGAGAAGGAATAAGGTTATCTCAAAACAGTGGTCTTTTCCTAAATAGACGAGTTCATATCATCTGTAGTTTATTTGTGGAATTAATTTTATTTTTAGTACAAAGTTGTAAGTACAATATTAACATTGCCATTTCTACACTGATGAGCTTAAAAAAGTTACCTCAGGGATCTTAGTCTTGTCCTGAGTATGATTACTTACCAACTTAAAGATCATGAAAATCCTTTCAGTCCCTTTTTATAACTATATGGAACCACCTGATACCACAGAGCAGAACTGGGTTACGAATCTCTTTTGGACATTATTGAAAAAGATTTAAATAATGCCTTACGACAAAAATTTTGCTTTTAAAACAATCTTTTCTGTAGGTTAGAGTCTGGTGACATTATATGTCTGGGTTTTCAAATTACATTTCTTAGTGGGTTTTTTTGTGTGTTTGTTTTTAGTAAATACTTGGTTGACTGATTGAACTATAGTCAGTTTAGAGTGCTGTGTTAGTTTCCAGTGTACTTTTTCCCCACTCCGCCACCCGTTGCCCCCCAGGTGTACTTCTACGTGTTTTTATTTCACTAGGCAGAAGTCACACTGGGCTGCACTCTCCCCGGGGTTACTGAGCCATTAATAGACATGGTTAACACAGAAAGATTAGCATACAGGTCTAGTCTGTTTTCTCCCCAGTTTAAAACAGGAAAGCACCAATATTAAACGCAGTGTTTTTGAGGCTGGAACATATAAACCAAGATTTAAAAAGAAATGTTTCTGTATAGAATTCATACTTTTATCACTACTCATTAACATTACAGATCACAGGGGCTTCCCTGGTGGTCCAGTGGGTAAGGACACCACCTTGCAGTGCAAGGGGCGCCGGTTCAATCCCTGGCCTGGGAAGATCCCACGTGCCGCGGAGCGGCTGGACCGATGTGTCCAATTACCGAGCCGGAGCTCTGGAGCTCGTGTGCCCAGAGCCAGTGCTCTGCGACAACAGAGGCCACCGCGATGGGAAGCCCACACGGGCCAAAGAACAAAGATGGATGAAACTAGACAATGAAAGACCAGTGGAAGTGGCCCACCCACCCCCCTCCCCACCCCCGCCAAAATAAATAAATAAATGTTTTAAAAAAAAAAATTACAGATCACAGCCTAATCTGACTCTTAATCAGTATTGGTTTTGAAGTTTCTTTCTCATTTAGTCTAAATTCTCATCTTCAGTCTTTTTTGGGTCTTGACACATGGCTTTTAGGCTGGGGCAGCTTGGTAACAGACACCCCCGCCCACTGGGGTGTATACCCTCTCTTAAGTGCTTCACTAGCACCTCTCTTTACTTGAAAACGTTTTTCCTGTGCATCTTCCTAGCTGCTTGAGTATTTTACACAAGGAAGAAGTGGCTGAGCGTAGAAGCAGAATATACCATAGCTTCTGTTTCCTATTTCCAGAATTAAACTTCCATCTTCTTTCTGCATACATTAAAGCTGGGATGAAAGAGACAACAGAATATCATAGAAGTGTAGCGCCGTACTGAGAGTACAGGGGCAGAGCACTGGCCTTTTGCTAGGTTCCCACCAGTCTTATTTTCCTTGAGGGCAGGAAATAGGCTTTCTCCACTCTTCCTTAGGCTGATTCTATCTCCATCTGTTTTCTGGACTCCAAGTTTAGTTTCTCGTGTTCTCCACTTGGTCACAGTAAAAGATCATTACATCTGCATCCCATGGTCCAGACGTTTAAACCCTTTCCCCCGGCCCTCCTAGACTGTCCCTCACAGTGGACAAGCAGACCCTTTCCAGTACAGTGCATCTGTGGAAGGGAATTTCAGGATCAAGCTGTGGACGGTTGCAAACGGGAAATGGTGTATTTTAGACATTGGTTCAAACAAAGCTGGAAACGCTTAAAGTACTCCCATGGAGTCATTCCTCCTCTTCATCCAGAGACACCACCTTGCAGTGCAAGGGGCGCCGGTTCAATCCCTGGCCTGGGAAGATCCCACGTGCCGCGGAGCGGCTGGACCGATGTGTCCAATTACCGAGCCGGAGCTCTGGAGCTCGTGTGCCCAGAGCCAGTGCTCTGCGACAACAGAGGCCACCGCGATGGGAAGCCCACACGGGCCAAAGAACAAAGATGGATGAAACTAGACAATGAAAGACCAGTGGAAGTGGCCCACCCACCCCCCTCCCCACCCCGCCAAAATAAATAAATAAATGTTTTAAAAAAAAAAATTACAGATCACAGCCTAATCTGACTCTTAATCAGTATTGGTTTTGAAGTTTCTTTCTCATTTAGTCTAAATTCTCATCTTCAGTCTTTTTGGGTCTTTACACATGGCTTTTAGGCTGGGGCAGCTTGGTAACAGACACCCCCGCCCACTGGGGTGTATACCCTCTCTTAAGTGCTTCACTAGCACCTCTCTTTACTTGAAAACGTTTTTCCTGTGCATCTTCCTAGCTGCTTGAGTATTTTACACAAGGAAGAAGTGGCTGAGCGTAGAAGCAGAATATACCATAGCTTCTGTTTCCTATTTCCAGAATTAAACTTCCATCTTCTTTCTGCATACATTAAAGCTGGGATGAAAGAGACAACAGAATATCATAGAAGTGTAGCGCCGTACTGAGAGTACAGGGGCAGAGCACTGGCCTTTTGCTAGGTTCCCACCAGTCTTATTTTCCTTGAGGGCAGGAAATAGGCTTTCTCCACTCTTCCTTAGGCTGATTCTATCTCCATCTGTTTTCTGGACTCCAAGTTTAGTTTCTCGTGTTCTCCACTTGGTCACAGTAAAAGATCATTACATCTGCATCCCATGGTCCAGACGTTTAAACCCTTTCCCCCGGCCCTCCTAGACTGTCCCTCACAGTGGACAAGCAGACCCTTTCCAGTACAGTGCATCTGTGGAAGGGAATTTCAGGATCAAGCTGTGGACGGTTGCAAACGGGGAAATGGTGTATTTTAGACATTGGTTAGCAAAGCAAAGCTTGAACGTTAATCGCTTAAAGTACTCCCATGGAGTCATTCCTCCTCTTCATCCAGAGACCTCCTGGTGGGTCTGTGGCTTTTGTCTTGGTCTGTCCTGCTGTCTTTCTCCATCACACTGCCACTGCTTTAGTTCTATTCTTTTTTCGACCCAAGAGAAAGAAAATTCTATCTTGAGTGGCCCGGGGGGTCCATCTGTTTGGGGCTTGGCTATCTGCAGCCTCCTTTCTCACAAAATTGGGGCAGAACCTGTGTTTCTGCCTTTAAGCTCAAGTGTGTTTTCTTCGCCTGTTTTTCTGTCTTCCTCAGGTTGAGAAGGCAGTCATGTCACCCGGGTCCTGGGCTCACTCGTGTGGCCCCTCCAGCCTTGCTTCCAGCTCTTCTGGTCACTCTGCGCTTTAACACCTGCTTGGCAACTGCCCACAGCTGTTTTCTTTCAGGCTCTTTGCACCAGAACGTCTGGAAACTGGCTGGGTTTCATTCCTCCCCAACAATGTGGTCCGTGCCCTGCAGGTGTGCTTTCTTCCAGCATCATGAACATATCCTGGGTAGCTCTGTGGTCTCTGTTACTCCATTACTATGTTTAGAATACTCAAGGCCCTCTTTATACATTTTAATACATGAGCCTTAAGAAAGAGATACCTTTTGAAAAAGTATCTTCTTTGCCCCCGTATTTTAGTGTAGTTGCTGTTCAGTCGCTGAGTCATACCTGAGTCTGCTGTGACCCTGTGGACGGCTGCCCCCCAGACACCTCAGTCAGCGGGGTTTCCCAGGCAGGAATACTGGAGCAGGCTGTCATCTCCTTCAGTTTTAGTGGTGCAACATCAAGCATTTAGTCCATGCTTAATCTCCTGAGGAGATAAATGGATTTTGAGTTTTACTCCCCAGGTATATATATCACAAAAAGTAAGACATTCAATTTAGTCCTTTCTCCTTGTCTAGCTCCTAAGTTTATTTATTGAAAAATTAATACTTACTGTTGTCTTAGTTACTTCTTGCCTCTAATTTGAAAGTACCTGATTATATTTCAGATATATTTTTAGTCTTAATACCAATAGAAATTAGATTTTATCTTTTTACATCTCTCTTGTTAATACAGAGAATCAGCCCAACTACATGAAGCTGGGCTACGGGAAAGGGTGTATTTTAGACATTGGTTAGCAAAGCAAGTTAACGTACGCTTAAAGTACTCCCATGGAGTCATTCCTCCTCTTCATCCAGAGACCTCCTGGTGGGTCTGTGGCTTTTGTCTTGGTCTGTCCTGCTGTCTTTCTCCATCACACTGCCACTGCTTTAGTTCTATTCTTTTTTCGACCCAAGAGAAAGAAAATTCTATCTTGAGTGGCCCGGGGGGTCCATCTGTTTGGGGCTTGGCTATCTGCAGCCTCCTTTCTCACAAAATTGGGGCAGAACCTGTGTTTCTGCCTTTAAGCTCAAGTGTGTTTTCTTCGCCTGTTTTTCTGTCTTCCTCAGGTTGAGAAGGCAGTCATGTCACCCGGGTCCTGGGCTCACTCGTGTGGCCCCTCCAGCCTTGCTTCCAGCTCTTCTGGTCACTCTGCGCTTTAACACCTGCTTGGCAACTGCCCACAGCTGTTTTCTTTCAGGCTCTTTGCACCAGAACGTCTGGAAACTGGCTGGGTTTCATTCCTCCCCAACAATGTGGTCCGTGCCCTGCAGGTGTGCTTTCTTCCAGCATCATGAACATATCCTGGGTAGCTCTGTGGTCTCTGTTACTCCATTACTATGTTTAGAATACTCAAGGCCCTCTTTATACATTTTAATACATGAGCCTTAAGAAAGAGATACCTTTTGAAAAAGTATCTTCTTTGCCCCCGTATTTTAGTGTAGTTGCTGTTCAGTCGCTGAGTCATACCTGAGTCTGCTGTGACCCTGTGGACGGCTGCCCCCCAGACACCTCAGTCAGCGGGGTTTCCCAGGCAGGAATACTGGAGCAGGCTGTCATCTCCTTCAGTTTTAGTGGTGCAACATCAAGCATTTAGTCCATGCTTAATCTCCTGAGGAGATAAATGGATTTTGAGTTTTACTCCCCAGGTATATATATCACAAAAAGTAAGACATTCAATTTAGTCCTTTCTCCTTGTCTAGCTCCTAAGTTTATTTATTGAAAAATTAATACTTACTGTTGTCTTAGTTACTTCTTGCCTCTAATTTGAAAGTACCTGATTATATTTCAGATATATTTTTAGTCTTAATACCAATAGAAATTAGATTTTATCTTTTTACATCTCTCTTGTTAAAATACAGAGAATCAGCCCAACTACATGAAGCTGGGCCTGGAGGAGGGCATGTTCTTGCCGGGGGTCCTGTGGACAGAGGGGCCTGGTGGACCGGGATCCATAGGGTTGCCAAGAGCCAGACACGGCCGAGCGGCTGACACATAGGAAGCTGGAATTTGTACGTTTTAAAGTGCATGTCTGCGTCTTTGGAGCTGTCTCTCGATTATAGTTATTCTATCGACGCCCTCAAGACTGTTCTCTGGCAGCTTTCATTCAGCCTGCTGATGCTTTGCCGGTTTATATTGTTTGTATAAGCAGTTGTTTATATTGTTGCTTAGTTGCTAAGTCGTGTCTGACTGTTCTGCGACCCCTTGAACTGTCGCCCCCCAGGCTCCTCTGTCCATGGGACTTCCTGGGCAAGAGTGCCATTTCCTTCTGCAGGGGATCTTCCCAACCAAGGGTCCCACTCAGGTCTGCTTCATTGCAGGCAGTCTTTTGACGGGCCGGCAGATTCTTTACCCCTGGGCCACCAGCTAAGCCCTACAGTTTATTTTATTTTTTTTTTAAAGACTTATTTATTTATTTATTTATTTTTGGTGGGGGTGGGTTGGGGAGGGAGGGGAGCGGGCGGGCCACTTCTGTTGGTCTTTCATTTGTCTAGTCTTCATCCATCTTTGTTCTTTGACCCATGTGGGTCTCCCGTTGTGGCGGCCTCTGTTGTCGCAGAGCACCGGCTCTGGGCGCATGCGCTCCAGAGCTCCAGCTCAGTAATTGGACACATTGGTCCAGCCGCTCCGCGGCACGTGGGATCTTCCCAGGCCAGGGATCGAACCGGCGCCCCTTGCACTGCAAGGCAGTGTCCTTACCCACTGGACCACCAGGGAAGCCCCCCTACAGTTTATATATATTGCACATTTTCAATAAGAAATTAATTTTTTACAAATGCACACATCCCTGGAGGGTAACACCAGCTGAGAGTTTATACATTTCTCTTCGTACGGCTGCTGACTTCATTGTACGGAAGAAACAAGTTGAAGGAGGTCACGTGGTTGGGAGGCCTCCCTTCGCCACCCGTGTTCCTTCCTTTCCTTTGACCCATGATCTTTCCTAATGACTATGAACAAGCTTAACTAATCTGGCTTTACTGCCAACCATTAACTTCATTGGAGAGCTTTGACCAGTGTTTCCCAAGCTTTTCCTCCCTAGAGGACCTGTGGGTCTGCCCGCCCCCCAGTCCTCTTCCAACCCTGACAAACTCCAGTTGTGAAGGACGTTACCTACCAAACTGCATCAGGCCAATAAACTATTTTACTGTATTTCAAGTAACCAAAAACAAAGAGCTGCAAATAGACTAGCCAGTAGCCATGCTGAATTGATGTAATTTCGATGAAGATGGGCTGACCGGGAGGAAATGGGCATATGACGTAAAGCTTTAGGAGATGATAAAAATGGTTTACAGGTGGACATTAATACCTTCTTGGAGCCATAAAGGTCTGAGGAGCCCTGGGAGCAGTGAAGACCCGAGGTACTGAGCCACTGCTCTTTGCTGCCCCGCGACTTAAAATCTAATAGTGGGGGACAGGAAAGAGAGGGGCTGTGTTTCCCGGGGAGCGCACTGAACTGATGCCTTCGGGGTTTTTGCTTTTTTCACACAGATTGAATACGAGAGGAAGAAGAAAGAAGATGGGAAACGAGCTCGTGCTGACAAGCAGCACGTCTTAGACATGCTGTTCTCGGCGTTTGAGAAGCATCAGTACTACAACCTCAAGGACTTGGTGGACATCACAAAACAGCCTGTGGTATGTACAGACTCACGCGAATCCTTTCAGAGAAGTCCTGCTTCGTTAACACAGCAGAGAAGCGTGTCGTCAATGAATATACTCACATGCGCCTATGCTAATGTCCGGTTTTGTTCCAACATGGAAAAGAGATCTCAGTGTAGCCTTTTCTCTTCCTTCCTTCCTTTCCTCTTTCTTTCCCTTTCTTTCTTTCTTTGTGTTTTTTTTTTGTTGTTTTTTTCTTTTGTAGCCTCAGCGTCATTGTTTTAAGCTTCACATGCATTTAGTATCAATAGTTCTCTGGGAGGAAGTGGTGGGCCTGTCCTTTTGATTGATCTTGAAGTCTCTTTGTTTACAGCGTTTCTAGTCTTCCTTTTGTTCTTCTGTTTGTTGTTTATTTTGTTCTTCTTTTGTTTTTACCTCCCTGTAAAAAAAGCTCAGCTTCAAGAATCATCCTGTTTTTTTATGGTGTTTTTTTCTTTTTTAATCAGAATCTATCTGGCACTAAAGTTAGGCCTTTTGAAACTTCAGCCTCACAACACTTGTTGAGATGATCATTGGGTTGGCCTATTCTCTGTTTTCAAGGAAATTTTTTTTTTTTTTTTTAAATTTTGGCCTCTTTTATTGGTCTTCCATTTATTTATTTTCATCCATCTTTGTTCTTTGGCCTTTGTGGGCCTCCTATTGCAGTGGCCTCTCCTGTTGCAGAGCACCGGCTCTGGGCACGTGCACTCCAGAGCGCTGGCTCCTAACTAGACACGTCAGTCCAGCCACTGTGCAGCATATGGGACCTTCCCAGGCCAGGGATTGAACAAGCGCCCCTCACAGTGCAAGGCGGACTCTTTACCCACTCGACCATCAGGGAAGCTGCAAGGAAATTTTTAATCCATTGATGTTTTAGAAAAATTTTGTTTGTTCTGTATATAATCATTTTTTATAACTTCTCTGGAAGTTCATATTAATACCCATTTGCTAATAATCTGTGTTTCTATTCCATTCAGAATGCTGGTAACAAGTAAGGGATCTAAACCTTTAGTCTTGGAGTCACATTTCCTTCCATTGAACTTTCTCACAGCTGAACTTAGCAAAGTATCAGATTGAATTATAGCAATATTTTACTTACACGTTTTTAAAAATTTGATGGAAGCCCCTTTATTTTTGTTCTCTTACTCGGTTTCCTTCATCATCCTGTGCACTTTGCCAGGATACTCAAATATATGTTAATTCTAACTGCTGCATGTATTTGCTTCAGAATATGCAACAAGATAACCAGTTTTGTAAAATATTTTACACATAAATGGATCCGCATAATTTTTTCCTGATTTATTCAAAGCTTCAGAAAATGACTTCTGAGGCTTTCAGTGTTGATGGTGCGGTTTCCTGTGTCTGTAGACATTTCTTTGCTGTTATGTTTCATCCTTTCACTTTTTCATTAAGAAAGAAATTTGAAATCCAAAAGACCTGAATACTTTTTTTTTTAACCAAAGAGAAGGAAAGCGCTCATGCTGGCAGTATTATCAACTCATCTTAATGACTTCACTCCCTTCAGCATCAAAGCCTTAGAAACAGCATTCCAAACTAGATTAAAAAAAAATTTGAAATAGAATAATTCATAAGCTAAACTGTTTCTTCTGGTTTATCTTTGTATTTTATATATGCATGAAAAGGCCATTCCAGAAATTCTGGATGCAAACAACATATTCTTACGGGATAACACACACAGATAGATACGGGAAAATAGGTGTGTGTGAGGGGACAATTCAGATAAATACTAAGGAAGGTGCTTTCTTTGCCTTAACACGAAATGACATATAATTTTTTTTAGAGTTTGTTCATTTTGCATCAAAGAAAAAGGATAACTAAGTTTTCTGTCTTGGTTCTTCCAGCAGTTTTTATGTGGTGAAACTCTGTGAATCTCTTCATAAGAGAACATCTTAATTTGTGGTCAGTAGATGGGCTTTAGGAGACCTAGAAACCCCCTGAATGTGTACAAAAATGTGAGTTTTTCTAGGGAGCAGATTTATAATTTTTAACAGATTCTCATAGAGAGCCTGGGAACCTCCAAGCGCTTGAGAACCACTGATTGAGAAACTGAGTAATTTTACAGTAGTTTTATTATTTAGGGACTACATTGTCTCAGCAAGCATAAAGTTTTTGAAGGCAGATTTGTATACAAACTTTATTCATATCCCTAAATATTCATACTTTCCACAGCACAAATATAGTAGCAGTCTAGTAAATATGAGATGAACTAGTTTCAGAAAAAGGCGATGGTCACACCCCTGTGTTTAAGGGCCACCGTGGTCCTCTTTCCCTGCAGAGCCGCCTCATGGGGGTTCAGCAGGGTCAGTTCCTGCTGGGTAAAATAAATTTTAAACACATAAATGGATCCGCATAATTTTTTCCTGATTTATTCAAAGCTTCAGAAAATGACTTCTGAGGCTTTCAGTGTTGATGGTGCGGTTTCCTGTGTCTGTAGACATTTCTTTGCTGTTATGTTTCATCCTTTCACTTTTTCATTAAGAAAGAAATTTGAAATCCAAAAGACCTGAATACTTTTTTTTTTAACCAAAGAGAAGGAAAGCGCTCATGCTGGCAGTATTATCAACTCATCTTAATGACTTCACTCCCTTCAGCATCAAAGCCTTAGAAACAGCATTCCAAACTAGATTAAAAAAAAATTTGAAATAGAATAATTCATAAGCTAAACTGTTTCTTCTGGTTTATCTTTGTATTTTATATATGCATGAAAAGGCCATTCCAGAAATTCTGGATGCAAACAACATATTCTTACGGGATAACACACACAGATAGATACGGGAAAATAGGTGTGTGTGAGGGGACAATTCAGATAAATACTAAGGAAGGTGCTTTCTTTGCCTTAACACGAAATGACATATAATTTTTTTTAGAGTTTGTTCATTTTGCATCAAAGAAAAAGGATAACTAAGTTTTCTGTCTTGGTTCTTCCAGCAGTTTTTATGTGGTGAAACTCTGTGAATCTCTTCATAAGAGAACATCTTAATTTGTGGTCAGTAGATGGGCTTTAGGAGACCTAGAAACCCCCTGAATGTGTACAAAAATGTGAGTTTTTCTAGGGAGCAGATTTATAATTTTTAACAGATTCTCATAGAGAGCCTGGGAACCTCCAAGCGCTTGAGAACCACTGATTGAGAAACTGAGTAATTTTACAGTAGTTTTATTATTTAGGGACTACATTGTCTCAGCAAGCATAAAGTTTTTGAAGGCAGATTTGTATACAAACTTTATTCATATCCCTAAATATTCATACTTTCCACAGCACAAATATAGTAGCAGTCTAGTAAATATGAGATGAACTAGTTTCAGAAAAAGGCGATGGTCACACCCCCTGTGTTTAAGGGCCACCGTGTTCTCCTCGGATGGGTTCAGCAGGCGTCATGTTGTTCGCGGCAGGAGCGGGATGCAAAGAGCCGCCTCAGTAAAGCACAGAAGGCAGGAGCTGCAGTGCCCCCGGGGCGGAGGAGAGGACAGGAAGTGGTCAGCCTGGTTCCAGTCCTGCCGTCACCTTGGTGGGATCTAAAGAAGTCCTTTCCATCATGAGATTGAGGGAGTTGAACTGGGTGACCGCGGTGACCCCGGCCAGCTCTGCATCTGTGGTTCTCTCCCTCTCCGGTTTCGCCTCCACCTCCACCTCCCACTCACGTTTGAACTGAGCTGGCAGAGCCCGTTGACCTAGAAAGAAAGTAGCTAAAGCCCAGCTCTCCGTGTAGGTAACTCTTCCCTTGCAAAGGGTCACAGGACATACGTGGGTCTGTACTAATGGGCTTCAGTATACCCTTATTAATTGGATTTTAGTCTCAGCAATACCAGGAGAGTGAAGGAGCCCAGCGTAGCATGAAGGTCAGTGATCCAGGAAAGACGTTTCCTGATGAAGAGAGAGCACAGGACTGGCAGTAATAGAATCTCAGTTCAGGTCGTCCTGCCATTTAGCCACGTGGTCCCAGGTACTCCAGTGCCTTTAATGTCTGATACATTGTCTAATTTAATATTTAACTTAATATGTGACATTCTTAATGTAAGATTTACCAGTGTATTCAAATTAAATGTTTATAATATTGTGTTCTATAACTACATCTTAGAAATACCTAGTTTGTAGGTTCCTTGTAATAATATTTGGCTTGGGGTTTTTTGGTTTTTTTTTTTGGCTTTTTAAATTTTGGCCTCTTTTATTGGTCTTTTATTTATATTTATTTTACTTCGTCTTTATTCTTTGGCTCCTGTGGGCCTCCCATTGCAGTGTCCTCTAGCAGAGCACCGGCTCTGGACACATGCGCTCAGAGCACTGGCTTGTCATTGAACACACTGGTCCAGCCGCTGCACGCACATGGGAGCTTCCCGCCCAGGCCCCCAGGGAGCCCTGGTCCAAAGTGCTAGTAAATATGAGATGAACTAGTTTCAGAAAAAGGCGATGGTCACACCCCCTGTGTTTAAGGGCCACCGTGATCTCCTCGGATGGGGTCAGCAGGCGTCATGTTGGTCGCGGCAGGGGCGGGATGCAAGAGCCGCCTCAGTAAAGCACAGAAGGCAGGAGCTGCAGTGCCCCCGGGGCGGAGGAGAGGACAGGAAGTGGTCAGCCTGGTTCCAGTCCTGCCGTCACCTTGGTGGGATCTAAAGAAGTCCTTTCCATCATGAGATTGAGGGAGTTGAACTGGGTGACCGCGGTGACCCCGGCCAGCTCTGCATCTGTGGTTCTCTCCCTCTCGGTTTCGCCTCCACCTCCACCTCCCACTCACGTTTGAACTGAGCTGGCAGAGCCTGTGACCTAGAAAGAAAGTAGCTAAAGCCCAGCTCTCCGTGTAGGTAACTCTTCCCTTGCAAAGGGTCACAGGACATACGTGGGTCTGTACTAATGGGCTTCAGTATACCCTTATTAATTGGATTTTAGTCTCAGCAATACCAGGAGAGTGAAGGAGCCCAGCGTAGCATGAAGGTCAGTGATCCAGGAAAGACGTTTCCTGATGAAGAGAGAGCACAGGACTGGCAGTAATAGAATCTCAGTTCAGGTCGTCCTGCCATTTAGCCACGTGGTCCCAGGTACTCCAGTGCCTTTAATGTCTGATACATTGTCTAATTTAATATTTAACTTAATATGTGACATTCTTAATGTAAGATTTACCAGTGTATTCAAATTAAATGTTTATAATATTGTGTTCTATAACTACATCTTAGAAATACCTAGTTTGTAGGTTCCTTGTAATAATATTTGGCTTGGGGTTTTTTGGTTTTTTTTTTTGGCTTTTTAAATTTTGGCCTCTTTTATTGGTCTTTTATTTATATTTATTTTACTTCGTCTTTATTCTTTGGCCTGTGTGGGCCTCCCATTGCAGTGTCCTCTCTAGCAGAGCACCGGCTCTGGACACATGCGCTCCAGAGCACTGGCTTGTCATTGAACACACTGGTCCAGCCGCTGCACGGCACATGGGAGCTTCCCAGGCCAGGGATGGAACTAGCGCCCCTTGCACTGCAAGGTGAACTCTTTACTCACTGGACCACCAGGGAAGCCCTGGTTCCTTATAATAATGTTTATGAAAGTTACATTGGAGAGCAGCAAAGTATTTTGCTAATACTTAGTATTATTTTGAGGCCAGTGTAAAAGGAAGGAAAAGAAATCTTTTTGGCGTTGAGCAGTTCTTTAGCAAACGCACTTGGTGAGATGCTCTCGTTGTTGGATGGCCCCAGCGCCACTCTGGGTAGCAAGTTTCTAACCACGATGTGCTCGCTTTAGCACGTCCTCTTTGTTATTGACACTGCTACTGTACTCCTCAGTTACCATCTGCTTTCTGACCTTTAGAATGTCATTTTTGACATTCTGAGTGTATCTGAAGTATTTTCTTGTTTTTCCAGTTTCTTCCCTTCTATCATCTTCTTCCTAAAAACCTTCCCTCCTACAAGCAAAATTATGGATTAGAGAAACTGCCCCTAAGGGCCAGCCTTTTTCTCTCGTTCACCAGTGTGTGACTTGCATAAGCAATCAGAGAATTAAACTTACTCATTAAGGGGCAAATGAGCCAATTTTAAAAGGCCAGGCTCTGCCAACTGATAAAAAGTCAGAAACACGGCATCCGTTTAAAGGACTGTTTTCGTGCAGTTTGAACTTTGACTTTTTTTTTTCCCTTCTGTAAAGTAAAATATTGGAGAAAGCCTATTATTTTCTCTACTGACAGCCTTTGCTCTTTCACCTTAAATGTGTTATGTCTAGTCTTTCTTCGTATTTTATTGTATCTGAAAATAGGAGCATATCTGCTTTTCCTCGGGAGTACAAGCCATTAGAAACTCTATGTAATTGCTGCCTTTGGAGCGCCAGACTGCTGAGCCCTAGCACCCTGCTCTCTAACCCAGCACCCCTTTCCCAGGGTTTCTGTAAGCATCCATTTCTGTTAAAACCTGCTCATTCTGAACCTCTTCATTTCCTCGTGCTCTGCATCCACTCACGGCACCGGCTCTGGACACATGCGCAGAGCACTGGCTTGTCATTGAACACACTGGTCCAGCCGCTGAAACCATGGGAGCTTCCCAGTCCAGGGATGGAACTAGCGCCCCTTGCACTGCAAGGTGAACTCTTTACTCACTGGACCACCAGGGAAGCCCTGGTTCCTTATAATAATGTTTATGAAAGTTACATTGGAGAGCAGCAAAGTATTTTGCTAATACTTAGTATTATTTTGAGGCCAGTGTAAAAGGAAGGAAAAGAAATCTTTTTGGCGTTGAGCAGTTCTTTAGCAAACGCACTTGGTGAGATGCTCTCGTTGTTGGATGGCCCCAGCGCCACTCTGGGTAGCAAGTTTCTAACCACGATGTGCTCGCTTTAGCACGTCCTCTTTGTTATTGACACTGCTACTGTACTCCTCAGTTACCATCTGCTTTCTGACCTTTAGAATGTCATTTTTGACATTCTGAGTGTATCTGAAGTATTTTCTTGTTTTTCCAGTTTCTTCCCTTCTATCATCTTCTTCCTAAAAACCTTCCCTCCTACAAGCAAAATTATGGATTAGAGAAACTGCCCCTAAGGGCCAGCCTTTTTCTCTCGTTCACCAGTGTGTGACTTGCATAAGCAATCAGAGAATTAAACTTACTCATTAAGGGGCAAATGAGCCAATTTTAAAAGGCCAGGCTCTGCCAACTGATAAAAAGTCAGAAACACGGCATCCGTTTAAAGGACTGTTTTCGTGCAGTTTGAACTTTGACTTTTTTTTTTCCCTTCTGTAAAGTAAAATATTGGAGAAAGCCTATTATTTTCTCTACTGACAGCCTTTGCTCTTTCACCTTAAATGTGTTATGTCTAGTCTTTCTTCGTATTTTATTGTATCTGAAAATAGGAGCATATCTGCTTTTCCTCGGGAGTACAAGCCATTAGAAACTCTATGTAATTGCTGCCTTTGGAGCGCCAGACTGCTGAGCCCTAGCACCCTGCTCTCTAACCCAGCACCCCTTTCCCAGGGTTTCTGTAAGCATCCATTTCTGTTAAAAAGTGTCCTCAGAATCAGCTCTAATTGTAACTGAACCTCTTCATTTCCTCGTGCTCTGCATCCACTCGATTTCCGGTCGAGATTCAGGGAGCTTTAATTCCTGATGACCCCTTCTCAATCAGCAGTCCCCAGTCATGGTGACCCAGTGGACGGTTTGCCTTTTGATTCAGGGTATGTAATTGAGCAGTTTGCGTGCTTTTGTAAAGTAAGTTCACATCAACAAGAAAAAACCAGGCAAGATTTGCATGGCTTTGATTTTGAAACAGCTTGGTTGGTACCCAGAAGCTTAAGTTGGCTGGCATTAACTAATGCTCAACAGGCCACTGCTCATTTGCCCCAAGTAGGCTTTTGATAAAGCTGGTGCAGCAATAAGGTAATGTTGACCTGATCCTCAGAGTTTTGTTTCCAGACCGGCCTGAATAGAAATAAATGAAATATGGCATCAATAAGATATAAGAAGATAATGGTTTTTTAAGAGAAAATTAATGGCTAGAGCATTTCTCCTGTCAAAGGGTACAAGTTTATTTACAAGTGTATGCCCTTACAGGGCTGTGACTTGGTTGGGACTCTTCCAGCTGCAAGAAAGGAAAACTGAGCTCAAACTAGCTTAAACAAAACTACAGTGTTTTGACTCCTGGGAAGTTCAGGAGGGCATCTTGCTTTAGACATGGCTGACTCCAGCTGCTAACAGTGTTCAATCGGCCCTGTCCATCCCCAGCCCTCCCCGTCTCGCCTCCCCGTGCTGTCTTCCCTGTGGGTCGCGTCTGTGTGGTGGCCCGCGTGGCCTCCTGGAGCACGTCACCGCTGGCCGCCACGAAGTGTGAAGAGGGTCCGTCCTCACGGTGCCAGCACCAGCTGGGGAGGGTCGCAGCTGCCCTGCTCAGGGCTGGACGCTCGTTGCTGACCCAGGAGGCCGGGGCCGGGCCGTCCTGCGGCTGGGCCCACGCCTCTCGCGCCCTGTGCCGCCCGGCTCGGCACAGAAGCAGCACTGCTGAGTCCTGATAACCCTGCCCTCATCTCAGACTCCGGCTGCTGAGCACAGGACTGCTGGCTCCATACCCACCAGCCCCTGCCCGCTTCCCCTGCAGCGGGCCTCCATTTCTGTTAAAAAGTGTCCTCAGAATCAGCTCTAATTGTAACTGAACCTCTTCATTTCCTCGTGCTCTGCATCCACTCGATTTCCGGTCGAGATTCAGGGAGCTTTAATTCCTGATGACCCCTTCTCAATCAGCAGTCCCCAGTCATGGTGACCCAGTGGACGGTTTGCCTTTTGATTCAGGGTATGTAATTGAGCAGTTTGCGTGCTTTTGTAAAGTAAGTTCACATCAACAAGAAAAAACCAGGCAAGATTTGCATGGCTTTGATTTTGAAACAGCTTGGTTGGTACCCAGAAGCTTAAGTTGGCTGGCATTAACTAATGCTCAACAGGCCACTGCTCATTTGCCCCAAGTAGGCTTTTGATAAAGCTGGTGCAGCAATAAGGTAATGTTGACCTGATCCTCAGAGTTTTGTTTCCAGACCGGCCTGAATAGAAATAAATGAAATATGGCATCAATAAGATATAAGAAGATAATGGTTTTTTAAGAGAAAATTAATGGCTAGAGCATTTCTCCTGTCAAAGGGTACAAGTTTATTTACAAGTGTATGCCCTTACAGGGCTGTGACTTGGTTGGGACTCTTCCAGCTGCAAGAAAGGAAAACTGAGCTCAAACTAGCTTAAACAAAACTACAGTGTTTTGACTCCTGGGAAGTTCAGGAGGGCATCTTGCTTTAGACATGGCTGACTCCAGCTGCTAACAGTGTTCAATCGGCCCTGTCCATCCCCAGCCCTCCCCGTCTCGCCTCCCCGTGCTGTCTTCCCTGTGGGTCGCGTCTGTGTGGTGGCCCGCGTGGCCTCCTGGAGCACGTCACCGCTGGCCGCCACGAAGTGTGAAGAGGGTCCGTCCTCACGGTGCCAGCACCAGCTGGGGAGGGTCGCAGCTGCCCTGCTCAGGGCTGGACGCTCGTTGCTGACCCAGGAGGCCGGGGCCGGGCCGTCCTGCGGCTGGGCCCACGCCTCTCGCGCCCTGTGCCGCCCGGCTCGGCACAGAAGCAGCACTGCTGAGTCCTGATAACCCTGCCCTCATCTCAGACTCCGGCTGCTGAGCACAGGACTGCTGGCTCCATACCCACCAGCCCCTGCCCGCTTCCCCTGCAGCGGGCCTCCACGCCCCAGACGTGCTCTCCGTCTCTTCTTCACGGTGTCTGTGTCCCACGTGGTGATGCAGGTGTTTCGTGCATACGCGTCGGTGGCCCAGGATCTCAAACGGTGAGAGCAGAGGCAGCACAGCCCTCGTCCCGGAGAGGGAGCGGCCTGGGCGGCGTCTTGGTCCCGTCTCTGACACATTGCTCCTTCCGTTCAGGCGTGTGTGTACCTCCAGAGACAGTCATGGAAAATACTTTTCTGACAGTGGGAACCCCTTTATGAGACTGGGAGAACGCTAATTTCTCTGTCAGACTGCTTTCAAATTTCTGTATTATTAAGAATCGTCCCATTAATCTAAGCCAAGTACATAGAAAATGGAATCTAGGGCTTTCCCTGGTGGTCCAGTGGGTAAGGACACCGCCTTGCACTGCAAGGGGCGCCGGTTCGATCCCTGGCCTGGGAAGATCCCACGTGCCGCGGAGCAGCTGGACCAATGTGTCCAGCTACTGAGCCGGAGCTCTGGAGCACATGCGCCCAGAGCCGGTGCTCTGCGATGACAGGCCACTGCGATGGGAGGCCCGAACAGGCCAAAGAAGAAAGATAAATAAATGAAAGATCAATGGAAGCAGCCAAAAAAAAAAAGAAAAGACCACCAGTTTCCCAACAAAGCATATTAACTAGTGAAAGCCCTTTGTGAGACTTCCATTTTAAAAAAAAAATTATTATTTGCAGCGGCCAGTTAGCTCAGTTGGTTAGAGTGTGGTGCTAAAAAAATAACTATTTGCTCACTTGTTAAATTGAGCCTTAATCAAAAGTTTTAGAATGTGAAATGTTATATTTAAATAAATTATTAATTATGTTGGATATAAATGGATAAAATTTAAACACATTTATGAAATTTTAATGCTTTCTTTATCAAGAGAAGGTTCTAATAACTAATAGATTTACTAACAAGTTTATTATGAATAGTAACATTTTCTCTTTTAATGTATCCTGTGATTTTCAGCATTTTTATTCCTTTTTACCTTATTTCTGGATAAAGTAAAATTGGGATCATTTTATTAACATGACCAGTCGAGTCCATATTTTATATGAGATAATATGTAAGTAAAAGTAGTGTCTAACATAGACTTCCAGTAAGCAAAATCGGGCATTATTTACACCCAAACTTTAGAGGTTTTAATTAAGCAGTAGATAACACAATCTACTGTATTTATTCTGAAAAAAATATCATTACCTATAAAATCTCCTTCTCTACCCTTCCAGTCCCATTTGATTTTAAAATAAATATACGTAAATTATAAAAATAAACGTTTAAGCTCATTAGCTGTCTTCTCTCCAGGATTCTTGGGCTCCCCTCGGGGCTCAGGTGGTAAAGCACCCCCTGCAGTGCAGGAGACCTGGGCTCTGTCCCTGGGCTGGGGACACCTCCTGGAGGAGGGAGAGGCTACCTACCACAGTGTTTTTGCCCAGAGAATCCCATGGCTTGTCCGTGGGTCACAAAGTGTCAGACACGACTGAGCAACTTCACTTCCACCTTGCTGATGTCTTTATTAAGTCCCTGAGCAAGTTAGAAGGCCAGACTCGTTTCATGTTTGCCCGCCTTATGGGAATTATTTTGGAAAGAAGTCACTTTCTTGGCATTGGTCTCTGCCTAGAGAAGACGTTGCCCTGTGGATCTGGGTAGCTGTCTGCAGCCTCTGGTCCCTGGTCCCTCCTGGTTCCTAACTCAGCAGGGGAGTCGACCCCTGCTGGGGACACGCCTGTGGGCAGAAGGCCTCACAGCGCCCACCTGGCTGGCCGCCTTTAGTTCTGTGTTGCAGCAGAGAACCATTCCTTCTAGAATGTCCCAAGATAGATATTCCAGTTCCACCATATTTTCCAGTCCATGTGGACTGATGCACAGAGCTCGTCACTGTTCATTGGAAATGGTGCTTTACCCGTGGTAATTTGGTAATAGAAAATGGTGCTATCTTAATTCATTATGAGCTAGAGAGGTCTTTTATTTTCTCATCAATTTAAAATCCTCAAATACGAGTTACGTGTTTTTTCAAAGTGACAATTCATTGGATTTTCTTATATTCCCATAGCTGTACAACTATTGCCACAACCAGTTTTAGAACATTTTATTCATCCCTTCAAAGAAACTCTGTACCTATTAACAATTACTCCCGTATGCGCCTACCTCAATCCCTGGGTCAGGAGGATCCCCTGGAGAAGGAAATGCCAACCCACTCCAGTCTTCTTGCCTGAGAATCCCTTGGGCAGAGGAGCCTCGTGGGCTACAGTCCATAGGGTCACAAAGAGTTCGACAGGATGGAAACAACTTAGCACTTACTTACATATAAATATGTTTCTCCCCCAGTTGGTAGCCATGCTATCGCAGCATTGGAATACCTTGCAGTATTCCAAGGTTAGGTTAGTTTGGGCATAGAAATAAACTAATACAGTTTAGAAAGCATGTCTTTAAACATAGTTAAAATTCACAATTTTGGTCCAAAGAAAGTAAACTCTATCTGAAATATGCACTCATGGGAGTCCCATGCCACTGCTAGACAGACGAAGAGCTACTGGAAGTGAGATGATTTACCAACACACACGTTAATGCAGTAATGAATTTCTTTTTTTCAGAATTTGGATTAAGGAGGGCAGGCGGTGGGGGGCGGGCGGAGGCTAGAGTTTGTGGCTTGGCCACATCAGCTCTCTGCTCCTTAGAGTTTCACACAGGGAGGAATGCAGCCCGTGGGACCCAGAGAGGAAGACAGGCCGAAGCTAGTAATACAAACGGAGGTGAAACCTGCAGGAAAGGAGGAGGAAACGAATGCCCGTACCTGCTGGGGACACGCCTGTGGGCAGAAGGCCTCACAGCGCCCACCTGGCTGGCCGCCTTTAGTTCTGTGTTGCAGCAGAGAACCATTCCTTCTAGAATGTCCCAAGATAGATATTCCAGTTCCACCATATTTTCCAGTCCATGTGGACTGATGCACAGAGCTCGTCACTGTTCATTGGAAATGGTGCTTTACCCGTGGTAATTTGGTAATAGAAAATGGTGCTATCTTAATTCATTATGAGCTAGAGAGGTCTTTTATTTTCTCATCAATTTAAAATCCTCAAATACGAGTTACGTGTTTTTTCAAAGTGACAATTCATTGGATTTTCTTATATTCCCATAGCTGTACAACTATTGCCACAACCAGTTTTAGAACATTTTATTCATCCCTTCAAAGAAACTCTGTACCTATTAACAATTACTCCCGTATGCGCCTACCTCAATCCCTGGGTCAGGAGGATCCCCTGGAGAAGGAAATGCCAACCCACTCCAGTCTTCTTGCCTGAGAATCCCTTGGGCAGAGGAGCCTCGTGGGCTACAGTCCATAGGGTCACAAAGAGTTCGACAGGATGGAAACAACTTAGCACTTACTTACATATAAATATGTTTCTCCCCCAGTTGGTAGCCATGCTATCGCAGCATTGGAATACCTTGCAGTATTCCAAGGTTAGGTTAGTTTGGGCATAGAAATAAACTAATACAGTTTAGAAAGCATGTCTTTAAACATAGTTAAAATTCACAATTTTGGTCCAAAGAAAGTAAACTCTATCTGAAATATGCACTCATGGGAGTCCCATGCCACTGCTAGACAGACGAAGAGCTACTGGAAGTGAGATGATTTACCAACACACACGTTAATGCAGTAATGAATTTCTTTTTTTCAGAATTTGGATTAAGGAGGGCAGGCGGTGGGGGGCGGGCGGAGGCTAGAGTTTGTGGCTTGGCCACATCAGCTCTCTGCTCCTTAGAGTTTCACACAGGGAGGAATGCAGCCCGTGGGACCCAGAGAGGAAGACAGGCCGAAGCTAGTAATACAAACGGAGGTGAAACCTGCAGGAAAGGAGGAGGAAATACTGAGATGCCCGTGTTCCAGGGTGGCCTCAGGATCGTCCCCCTTGCCCTGTTCACAGGTCTCTGTAGAGGAGAGAAAACATAGGTTCCCTTTGTTCACCGCTGATGCATAATGTGTAGTTTGTTTATTTTTTTAATGAAAGAACATGATTATGCCTTGGAGGCACTGACGTCGTCATCAGTAAGGCCTCTGTGCCGTCAGCCTTGCTTATAGGAGTCCCTGTCAGTCCCAGAGAAATCACACAAATATGAAGTGATATTTTGAAATGATCACAGAACTGATCATGAATGCCCTTGCCGCTGGGTCACTTTGTAAAAGGCATATAAGCAGCTGGTTCTCCTTTGAGCCGACCTGCTATTCCAGCAGCGTCTTCCACTGTAACAACGTCGATTTCTCCCTTAAGCCGGACTGCTGTACTGGCAGCGACTCTCTCTTCCCCCACTGTAATAAACTTTACTTTCCTCTCAAAAAAAAAAAAAAAGGCGTATAAGCAGTTTCCCTTTGGTGTCTGTGTTAACCAGTGCCGTGCTTTGGTGTAGGTTTGCGTATTAAGTCCAGCCGCCGGGGGCGGTTTTGCGAGGCGCAGTATTATTGGGTGGTCAGCTCTCTGTCAAAGATGTGTGGGATTTTTTTTTTAATCAACTACTAGGAATTTAGTTATAGTTAATTTATTATGCATGGTAATGTTTAACACTAAAATTTATGACAGAACGCAGGTACATCCTCCGTTTGTAGTAGAGGAAGAGATGGTATGATGGTATGAAAAATGGCGGGGCGGGAGGTGGTCAGGAGAGTGAAGGAGAGAGGCTGAAATCGGCCCCCCGTGCGCCTTGGTCTCTGGAGAGCAGTGAGGAGTTTGGCTTGTGAGTGTCCAGCCTTCCGACCACCGCGCTTCGGTCCGGATCCACACAGGCGCACCACGTCCCACTCACTGGGCTTCTCTGCTCCGGAACGTGCTTTTGCCTTTGCCTTGCAAGGGAGCTGTAATGTTCTCTCCCTTATTTCTCTGCGTTCAGACTTTCTGTAAATATGCTCCTACACGTTCTCTTTGACGAGGAATTGCTGGACCTGAGCCAGTTGATTATTTCAGCTCTTGTTCTGCGGACTGCCCAGCATCTGTCATGAGAAATCTTTCCAATCCTATGTGACATAAAGGTGATCTTCTCAGTTTTGGAATCCTTTGTTTAGAAAACACGTGGTTAGGCAAACGATTAAATTGCAGAGTCAGCGGTTAGAATTATTTAATAGTGGGCTTCCCTGGTGGTCCAATGGGTAAGGACACCGCCTTGCAGTACAAGGGCCGCCAGTTCGAGCCCTGGCCTGGGAAGATCCCACGTGCCGCGGAGCAGCTGGACCGACGTGTCCAATGACCGAGCCGGAGCTCTGGAGCGCATGCGCCCAGAGCCGGTGCTCTGCGACAACAGAGGCCACTGCGATGGGAGGCCCACACGGGCCAATGAACAAAGATGGATGAAAATGGACAAATGAAAGACCAATAGAAGTGACCTGCCTGCTCCCCTCCCTCTCCACCCCACCCCCACCAGAATAAATAAATAAATCTTTAAAAAAAGAATTATTTAATAGTGAGAGGAGAAACTGGTCCCCCTGGATCTCTGCACAGAATTGCCACTTAGTGCCAGGGATTGGAGAGCCGAGTATCCTGGCTCCGGCCCCGCCCGGTGCCCCCACAGTGCCCTGCATGTCCATCTTCATCCCTGTGTGTCTCTTTTGCTACGATTGCCAGCCTTCCTGCCCTTGTTTCCCTGTGCACGCCCTGATCTCAAGCTGTGAACCCTGTGGGTGAAGGCAGACTGGGCGCCACTCAGCGTGGGCTCACATAGATCTAAGTGTGAATATACACATTTTTTTAAAGGCAAATTCAGTTACCAGTTAATCTGCAATCCTGTTAACCCTTTAAAATTCCCACCTCCTTTGGCTTTGTCTCAAATAGTATTTTAGCACCACAATCCAGGTGTTAATAGTAAATGTCATTCCAGTTCAGGTAATACAGTTTCTGTGTTTCTCAAACCAGGTCGTTGCTCTCTATGGTAATGAGATGAAAAAAGAAAACAACTACACCTAGCTGAGTTTATTCCTTTGGGCCTTCTAAGTGATCTCCCCAGCCAACCAGCCACGCCGCCTCAGAGCGAAGCCCTCCTGGCTCCTCTCAGCTCTAAGCATCCCTGCTTCGCCCAGCGTTCAGGGCCACCAGCCTCTGCTGTGCAGGCGCCCTGGGGCCGGGCGCAGGCTGTGATGGGGACAGGCGTGCACAGAGCTTGGACACATGGAGGGCTCTCCCGAAAGTCCCTGCAGCGTGAGATGTAAGCCAAAGAGCTTGGGGCTCTTAGGAAGGCTTCTCTAGAAAGGGACATTTGCAGCAACTCTCACATAAAGGATGAGGAGTTCTGATTTGAAGCAAGGGATACGGCATAAGGGATCCCCAATAGACAGCTGACCGCCTGCCCCGGCTCTGGGCGCATGCGCCCAGAGCCAGTGCTCTGCGACAACAGAGGCCACTGCGATGGGAGGCCCACACGGGCCAATGAACAAAGATGGATGAAAATGGACAAATGAAAGACCAATAGAAGTGACCTGCCTGCTCCCCTCCCTCTCCACCCCACCCCCACCAGAATAAATAAATAAATCTTTAAAAAAAGAATTATTTAATAGTGAGAGGAGAAACTGGTCCCCCTGGATCTCTGCACAGAATTGCCACTTAGTGCCAGGGATTGGAGAGCCGAGTATCCTGGCTCCGGCCCCGCCCGGTGCCCCCACAGTGCCCTGCATGTCCATCTTCATCCCTGTGTGTCTCTTTTGCTACGATTGCCAGCCTTCCTGCCCTTGTTTCCCTGTGCACGCCCTGATCTCAAGCTGTGAACCCTGTGGGTGAAGGCAGACTGGGCGCCACTCAGCGTGGGCTCACATAGATCTAAGTGTGAATATACACATTTTTTTAAAGGCAAATTCAGTTACCAGTTAATCTGCAATCCTGTTAACCCTTTAAAATTCCCACCTCCTTTGGCTTTGTCTCAAATAGTATTTTAGCACCACAATCCAGGTGTTAATAGTAAATGTCATTCCAGTTCAGGTAATACAGTTTCTGTGTTTCTCAAACCAGGTCGTTGCTCTCTATGGTAATGAGATGAAAAAAGAAAACAACTACACCTAGCTGAGTTTATTCCTTTGGGCCTTCTAAGTGATCTCCCCAGCCAACCAGCCACGCCGCCTCAGAGCGAAGCCCTCCTGGCTCCTCTCAGCTCTAAGCATCCCTGCTTCGCCCAGCGTTCGTGGGCCACCAGCCTCTGCTGTGCAGGCGCCCTGGGGCCGGAGCGCAGGCTGTGATGGGGACAGACGTGCACAGAGCTTGGACACCGCGGAGGGCTCTCCCCGAAAGTCCCTGCAGCGTGAGATGTAAGCCAAAGAGCTTGGGGCTCTTAGGGAAGGCTTCTCTAGAAAGGGACATTTGCAGCAACTCTCACATAAAGGATGAGGAGTTCTGATTTGAAGCAAGGGGATAGCATTATAGAGAAAGAAAAGGGTATGTTGAGGGACAAAAAAAAAGAACACACAGACACAGAAATGGCCCGCGCACAGCCAGGAGGTGTTAGAAGATGAGGCCAAGGGGAAAGAGCCTGAGAGAGGGTTTGGAACTTAGCCTGTTGGCCAAAGGGGAGGTCAGAGCATTTCAAACAGAGGAATGACACAATCTTACTGTGTCCTCCCTTCCAGGATTTTCTGACCTTGCTTTTCTCTGTTGTTGCTACTACTTTTTCGTCTAATGCTTTGTGCCAAGTTAATGCAGCTGGTCCTAGTAGAATGGGCTTAGGTTTTGGATTTAGAACGTTCTCAAACTTCAGGAGTCTCCCGCTTTCCCCTCCCCAACAAAGAATTCTGTACCCTGGCTAGATATCGTGACTCTCATCTCCGCTTGTTAACTGACAGATTGACAGCCTGTGGCTATGTCGTGGCAGTCTAATTGTTAAAGGAGAAAAACTTTATAAAAAAAATACTCCATAGCCTTATTATAGTAATTTAGTCAAATAAGAATGGGCTACACATGAAGGCAACTGAATTTGTACACTTAAGACTTTCTCTTTTTTTTAAGAAAATTTTATATTTTACAAATGATTCTAAACCTTTATAATTTTTGCTTTTTAAGTCCTTAATTTATTATAATATAGCTTCTCTTTTATGGTTTGATTTTTTGACCTGCACGGCACGTGGGATCGTAGCTCCTGGATCAGGGATAAAACCCACACCACTGCATTGGAAGGCAAAGTCTTGACCACTGGACCACCGGGGAAGTCCCAAGACTTTCTTACTGTTTGGGTTTTTTTTGCCACTTCTATTGGTCTTTCATTTATTTATCTTTTGTTCCTTGGCCCTTGCGGGTCTGCCATCGCAGTGACCTCTCTCGCTGCAGAGCACCGGCTCTGGGCGCATGCGCTCCAGAGCTCCAGCTCGGTAGTTGGACACATGGGTCCAGCCGCTCCGCGGCATCTTCCCAGGCCAGGGCTCGAACCAGCACCCCTTGCACTGCAAGGTGGTGTCCTTACCCACTGGAACACCAGGGAAGCCCTTTCTTACTGTTTAGTCTTTAACCCTTTCTAGGCTTTCGTCTTCTGTATCCAGGTTATACCTGGGCATGCTAGGCATAAAGAGAAAAGCGCGTCTGTCGGGCAACCCCAGAGGTCCTGGCACCTGCTCTCTCCCTTTTTTGACCCACTGAGCTTCATCCACAGTCGTATGATTGTTTACACCCAGGATCTTGCCATTCTCACGGTAAACCACTCTTTGGGATTTTGCACACAAATCATTCATGGCACCCAAACTGAAAATCGAAGCCAAACCCACTGTTTTCCATCTATGAATCCTTTTTAACTGGAAAGTGGTTTATGAATAGTGTCCCATGTTTCCAGTGCCGTCTAAAGTAGCAGACGGCAGGCGTGCATATTACCTGGTTCTCTAAAGCCCTACTTGAGGAATTCCCTTACTTGTTTACACAGGTCCCTCGGTGGAAGGCGGGGCAGACAGGCAGGCCAGCCAGGCCTCCTCTGATTCGTTGCTGCCACCTGCTGGGGCCTCGCTGCCGGGGTTGGGAAAGCCACTCAGGCGAGAGCTGAGCCATCCAGGACGCTAGAGGGACCTGTATGTGGTTCCAGTGCTTAACCAGGGACCCCCCCCATGCGAAAGGACTTCGTAAACTGTAGTGCGTCACACCCATCAGTGTAAGATGGTGTTAAACGATGTCGGTTAACACTTGCCCTCCAGCAACAAGTGAGGCTCATAAAACTAAGTCATAAGATCCCAGAGAATCAGAGCCAGAGGAATCCTTTGAGCAGTCGCTGTGGACTGTAGTGTAGGTGAGTCAGGCTCCTTGGGGCTTGTGGAACACAGAGTCCCATGCCTGGAGCCAGAGATTTGAGTCCCTAGACCTCCAGTCGTGCTCGTCTCCCAGGCCCTCCATGAGCTTCTGAGGCAGATAGTCTCGCAGCACACCGAGAAAGGCACTGCCTTCAACATGATCAAGCCATTCTCAGCCAGTTTTCTAATTAGTGCCTCCTTTCAATAAACTAAAATACTTACATCATATTACATCTTCCATCAATGGGATGAGTCACTGAAATATAGCTGTAACTGGTTCCTTGAAGCATACACACAAAAATTTTTGTTTGGTTGGTTTGTTCTGTAGGGGGAAAAAATCCATTTTAAATATTTAACTTTTCTCTCTTCCTCAAGAGGGAAGTACTGTAATTGGTATTGGTCAGTTTATAGTGAAATGCTTTTTTCACCCTGGGGATTGTCAGGCAAAGGTGGGGTTTGATACTATATTTACCATAGCCATCATTTTCATGACTGTAGTGATCATTTGGGTGATAATGAATTTTCAGGTGCCTGAAATACCATGAGACAGAGTTCTGCCAGCTCTCATCCCTTGCCTCTGTCCTTTGGTGGAGCCAGGCCCAAGAAACTGCAGCCCCCGGGGATTTTAACAAGTTAACAAGTCATCATCTCTCACCTTGTCTTGGCAGCCTTCAGGTGCACTGACAAGTACTTGAGGAATTCCTTACTTGTTTACACAGGTCCCTCGGTGGAAGGCGGGGCAGACAGGCAGGCCAGCCAGGCCTCCTCTGATTCGTTGCTGCCACCTGCTGGGGCCTCGCTGCCGGGGTTGGGAAAGCCACTCAGGCGAGAGCTGAGCCATCCAGGACGCTAGAGGGACCTGTATGTGGTTCCAGTGCTTAACCAGGGACCCCCCCCATGCGAAAGGACTTCGTAAACTGTAGTGCGTCACACCCATCAGTGTAAGATGGTGTTAAACGATGTCGGTTAACACTTGCCCTCCAGCAACAAGTGAGGCTCATAAAACTAAGTCATAAGATCCCAGAGAATCAGAGCCAGAGGAATCCTTTGAGCAGTCGCTGTGGACTGTAGTGTAGGTGAGTCAGGCTCCTTGGGGCTTGTGGAACACAGAGTCCCATGCCTGGAGCCAGAGATTTGAGTCCCTAGACCTCCAGTCGTGCTCGTCTCCCAGGCCCTCCATGAGCTTCTGAGGCAGATAGTCTCGCAGCACACCGAGAAAGGCACTGCCTTCAACATGATCAAGCCATTCTCAGCCAGTTTTCTAATTAGTGCCTCCTTTCAATAAACTAAAATACTTACATCATATTACATCTTCCATCAATGGGATGAGTCACTGAAATATAGCTGTAACTGGTTCCTTGAAGCATACACACAAAAATTTTTGTTTGGTTGGTTTGTTCTGTAGGGGGAAAAAATCCATTTTAAATATTTAACTTTTCTCTCTTCCTCAAGAGGGAAGTACTGTAATTGGTATTGGTCAGTTTATAGTGAAATGCTTTTTTCACCCTGGGGATTGTCAGGCAAAGGTGGGGTTTGATACTATATTTACCATAGCCATCATTTTCATGACTGTAGTGATCATTTGGGTGATAATGAATTTTCAGGTGCCTGAAATACCATGAGACAGAGTTCTGCCAGCTCTCATCCCTTGCCTCTGTCCTTTGGTGGAGCCAGGCCCAAGAAACTGCAGCCCCCGGGGATTTTAACAAGTTAACAAGTCATCATCTCTCACCTTGTCTTGGCAGCCTTGGCCAAGATAGAAACAGTCGTAAACATACATAATAACTGACACAAGAAAAACAAGTGATCCAATGGCACATTTGGGAACTCACCTTAGTCCTGAGAGTTCTAGGTGCCCGTCATGTGCTTGCTTCACAGAAAATTCACAGAGACCCCTGCTTCTGACATGGCTGTTTCCCATCCCAGAACAGCCCTGTCTGTCTGTGTCCTGAGTGATGCCCCCGGAGCTCACAGGCAGGGTGCACTTGGCGTACTGTGTAATCAAGTGCGAGCAAACTGTCTAGTGTGTTTTTACCTGGTTTCTTTCCTTCTTTCTTTCTTTCTTTCTTCCTTTTTTTTAGTTTTCAAGGTGGCTGGCATTCAGGACTCCCAACCCCTTTCCTGCAGATGATCCTCTAGAGTGCAGTTATCACGTACTGTGCTCAGGGAATCAAAACAGCCGTGTGTTGAACTTCGTTACAGAGGCGTCTCATTGCGTTTTCAGGCTCAAAGCTCTTAGTGCTCGTGAATGTAGTTTGCTGTATCGTTTTATTTTATATTTTGTTTCCTGCCGTCTTTATCTCATCTGTTAAGGTGTTGTTTTTGTTTTTCAGTCGTACCTGAAGGACATCTTAAAAGAAATTGGTATTCAAAATGTAAAAGGGATCCACAAAAACACATGGGAGCTGAAGCCAGAGTACAGACACTATCAAGTGGAGGAGAAGAGCGACTGAGAACACTCGCGGCCCCCGGGCCTGCAGAACGGACGGACGGAGGACGCGCCGAGCGGGCAGCCTTGACACGGGGATCCTTGCGCTCCATGTATAGGGGGGAAGTGACTGGGACTTTAATTTCTCTAGGTAAATTTTTTTAAATAATAATTCTTGTGAAGCTGCTTAAGCGATTTTTGATGAAAAAGAACACCTTTATTTAGATACTTGTATTAAGTCAGATTATTCATGATAGGGGCTGGACAGAAGGTTTTTCTTTTTAAATAGTAACTTTCTAAGTGTAAGCATAGGAGATGTTTCCTACATGAGGACACCCCAGGCCCAAGAAACTGCAGCCCGGGGATTTTAACAAGTTAACAAGTCATCATCTCTCACCTTGTCTTGGCAGCCTTGGCCAAGATAGAAACAGTCGTAAACATACATAATAACTGACACAAGAAAAACAAGTGATCCAATGGCACATTTGGGAACTCACCTTAGTCCTGAGAGTTCTAGGTGCCCGTCATGTGCTTGCTTCACAGAAAATTCACAGAGACCCCTGCTTCTGACATGGCTGTTTCCCATCCCAGAACAGCCCTGTCTGTCTGTGTCCTGAGTGATGCCCCCGGAGCTCACAGGCAGGGTGCACTTGGCGTACTGTGTAATCAAGTGCGAGCAAACTGTCTAGTGTGTTTTTACCTGGTTTCTTTCCTTCTTTCTTTCTTTCTTTCTTCCTTTTTTTTAGTTTTCAAGGTGGCTGGCATTCAGGACTCCCAACCCCTTTCCTGCAGATGATCCTCTAGAGTGCAGTTATCACGTACTGTGCTCAGGGAATCAAAACAGCCGTGTGTTGAACTTCGTTACAGAGGCGTCTCATTGCGTTTTCAGGCTCAAAGCTCTTAGTGCTCGTGAATGTAGTTTGCTGTATCGTTTTATTTTATATTTTGTTTCCTGCCGTCTTTATCTCATCTGTTAAGGTGTTGTTTTTGTTTTTCAGTCGTACCTGAAGGACATCTTAAAAGAAATTGGTATTCAAAATGTAAAAGGGATCCACAAAAACACATGGGAGCTGAAGCCAGAGTACAGACACTATCAAGTGGAGGAGAAGAGCGACTGAGAACACTCGCGGCCCCCGGGCCTGCAGAACGGACGGACGGAGGACGCGCCGAGCGGGCAGCCTTGACACGGGGATCCTTGCGCTCCATGTATAGGGGGGAAGTGACTGGGACTTTAATTTCTCTAGGTAAATTTTTTTAAATAATAATTCTTGTGAAGCTGCTTAAGCGATTTTTGATGAAAAAGAACACCTTTATTTAGATACTTGTATTAAGTCAGATTATTCATGATAGGGGCTGGACAGAAGGTTTTTCTTTTTAAATAGTAACTTTCTAAGTGTAAGCATAGGAGATGTTTCCTACATGAGGACACCCCATCCTTGGGACTCTCTGAGAATGAATGGCACCTCAGGAAAAAAGTAGTCAACCACAGAAACTCTCAAGGAGAATTAAAATTCCTTGTTCTGAAATTATCCGAAGAGCAAGGCTGTCTTTAAAAAAAAAAAAAAAAAAAAAACAGGTGGTTGTGTTTCATACTTGCACACATTAATGAGAGGATAGCATTTATGTTTGTGCTAAGATAGCAGGGTTTGTTTTTTCTTTTCTTTTTCTAAAAAGCAGTTTTCATCATTAGCTTACTTTACCCTAGTGGGAGCAACATGAGAAATGGAAAAAAATCATGGTCAGTTGTTCTTTCTTTCCTCTTTTTTTTTTCTTTCAAAATAATTAAAAATTAAATACTTTGCCATTTCAAGATACGTATCCCCCGTGATAAACTTCTCAAAGGCTTCTGTTCTGCACTCAGTGAACGTGTATTATGTGTGTGTTACTAATATGTGACCGAGGCTGTTTACCACCTAAAGGGGTGGAAGTGAGGCTGATGTGTCCACACAGGTCAGCATCCGTTCCTGGGGAAATGGAAGTGGTTCTTTTATCTTGCTTCTGAGTTAGTTTTAAAGCAGTGTCTGTCCATGGTATTACAAAGCATAGAATGTTCTGCATTAGGCCGTCCAAAAGCATACCCACGAGCAAGACCACCAAAACGAAAGGAGCTTAGCAAACTGAACACGACTAGAAGTTTCCTTTTACTTGTTAGCGCTGTCAGCTGTTTCTGCATGCTCGCAACGAAGAAGCAGCACATGCCAAATGCTCCGTAATTAAAACAAATCACGGAAATCTATCCATGGTGATAAATATTTTCCTGTTTTACTTAATTTTTTTTAGAGCAGAATGCTGAGGCTGGGTGCCACTGCATTCAGTTTTTTGCCCTAGGATTCCCACAGTGAAGTTCAACTGAGGAAGGTGGCCCTCCCCTCCTCCGCCTCTGGTTGTCTTCACCTGCTTTATTGTGCTGCAGAAACCAGTGTTGTTATCTCCATTACTTTCCTCTTTTTTTTAAGTTGTTTTTTTTTTTTTTTTGATGTGGGCCATTTTTAAAGTCTTTCTGAGTTTGTTACAGTATAGCTGCTGTTTTATGTTTTGCGTTTTTTTGGCTGCAAGCCACGTGGGAATCTTCGCTCCCCAACCAGGGATCGAGCCCGCCCCCCCTGCGCTGGAGTCTTAACCACTGGAGCCCAGGGAAGTCCCTCTGTGGCTTCTCAGTTCCCAGTGACCCCAGGCTCGCTGTCAGCAGGCAGGTGTTTAATGGTGTGATGCATCTGTGTATAGTTGAGAATTCCAGACCCCGGCTATGTGCTTCGTTCAGAGCCCGTGTCTTCCCCCAGACCTTGTCTTTTGGGATTTATGACCCTGCCCTGGAACAGCCCCATGTCTCCTCTAGTCCTGCCTTCCGTCTTATGGTGGCAGCACCCGCCAGGACCTGCTGGCGGCGGGGAGCATCGCCAGGGCCGAGCTCAGTCCCCTCAGAAGTTGGGCTTTGCTTGCCTTTTGCGAGCGTGGTTCTTAAGTTGGTTTTACTCACCTTGTACCTTGTCACACTGTCTTTCTTAAATGCTTATTGTCTCTTCAGTAGGGTAGATGGTTGGTCAGTGCCATTCCTGATTAATTTTTTGAAATTACTTTCTTATTTAGTACAAAAATACAGCTATTGGTTATGGAGGAGACTCCCTTCCACCTGGGTTCCCTTTTTTCTTTTATTTCAGGACTCTCTTGCTCTGCTAAACATGGTCTGGGCAGCCACAAATCCCAACCCCTTATAACAACTGAGACGGAGAGAGAGGAAGGCTGATGAGGGAGAGATGTCTCTGGTAAGATGTCCCATTGTCAGAGGACAGGAAGGCCATCTGTAATGAGGGAGATGGCTCAGGTCAGCTGGTGCACACACTTTGGGGATATTTTAACTGACAAAAGGTAGTAAGATGCTGGTGTTGGAAAGATGTGAAATCAGCTGTTGCCAGTAGCATCCACAGTGGTGTACCTTTAAAAAGTCAGCTCATATCAGAAGCAGCTCTCCTGGATATCAGTGGAACGGCAGTTGTTCCTCACGGTCTGTGGTCACGTTTTCTTTGAAACCATTTTCATCGCCGTTGGTATGTACTAATGCAAAGAAGAGTAAATAGTGCCTGCCATCGTGTTAAATGCACAAAAATACGATCTCATTTAATCGTCAGAATTAATGCTGAGAAATACAGAATGTCTGTTTTATAGAACCATTTCCTGCCCTGTATTATTTTGAGTACCAGTCCCTCTTGAGGGGAATTCTACCTTGGGGGGTGAAGTGAATGCTGGAGTATCTGTTCCCAGAAGCCCGCAAGTCTCCCCGCTCCCCCAGTCTTACCCCCAAACCGGAAAAAGCACGATCACGACATTGACTGGTCATCTTTGGCATCCTCTGCCTGACCCAGACTCCAGCCTTCCCTGAGCTGCAGAATGGGGATTACATTTCTTCCTTTGAAGTCAAGCTCCTTTTGCGGAACTTCTAATCCCTGGTACGCTTCCAGTGTCCTCACAGGATGTGTTTCTTTAGCGGGGACTCTGAGCTCCATGGAGTCCAGGGTCACAGTGGAACTTGTCAGGAAGACGCGAGCTGAAGCGGAGCTGCCTTCTGTTGAGGCCTCACTTGCTGCAAACCTACCTTTCATCTCAGTGCGTTGGCCACTTTCCCGGGAGTCGTGTCCAAGAGGTGACGAGCTGAGATCTTTTCGGTTCAGGTGTCATGGCTCCGTGAGTCCAGAGCAGGTTCCTGAGCCTAATATTGTTTTCATGGTAGTAAGGGGGGGTCAGAGATTGTAACGTTGCGTTTCTTCACATACGCCCATGCTTGCTTCTTCCTGCTTCCTTGCCTTTGAGCAGGTATCACCATTGATTACTCTATAGCATGATGTAGCACCTGACAGACCGGAGTATAAGTCATTGATGCTTTATCGTAAAAAAATTAAAAACTCTTATCTGATTTTGTTAGAAATCATCTAAATTTTAAAAAGGACTTTTTCAGCGCTCTGGCTTCCAGTTTGAACTGTTCATTGGCCTCTTACTGTGTGCCAGGCCCTGTGCCACCCATTTAACCCCTTTACTGTAAGCCTCACAGCAGCCCTACAGGTGCAGCTTGGGAGAGCCAGCTTCCATCCCTGGGTCAGGAAGACCCCCTGGAGAAGAGCGTGGTAACCCACTCCAGCATTCTCGCCTGGAGAAATCCGTGGACAGAGAAGCCTGGCAGGCTGCCGTCCGTGGGGTCTCGAAGAGCTGAGCACGACTGAGCAACCGGCTCTCTCAATTTCTTTCAAGTCGTGTAATCCTCACAACAGCTCTGTGACGTGTGTGTGTCTGTGTGTGTGTGTGTGTGTGTCTGTGTGTGTGTGTGTGAAGTCACTTCAGTTGTGTCTGATTCGTGTGTAGCCTTCCAGGGTCCTCCGTCCGTGAACTCTCCAGGCAGGAACACTGGCCTTTCCTCCTCCAGGGCTCTTCCTGAGCCCGGGACCCAGCCCGCCTCTCCCCACTGGCAGGCAGGTTCTCTACCACCAGCACCACTTGTGCCAGGCCCTGTTGGCTGGACGGCCCAGCCGGGCGTGTACCGCTGGCCGAGGCAGCGCCAGGCTCCAGTCACAGAGCGGCGTTGCAGCCCGCAGGCTCTCGGCCGCCCCCAAGGGGGGTGAAGCAGTGCGGCATTGCTGGTTCCCACAGCTGTGACTACCCACCTGTGGTGTTTGCCTTATTGTTACTGAGATGTAACCGACGTGTAACTCATGTTTGTCTGACTTCTCCTCACTAACTAGTGGGTAGCAGTCTCTTCTGAATTGTTTTCCATTAGAGATCCATTCGCAGCCCTCGCTCAGGTTATGGAGTTCCCTACTTGTGCGATGGTGTTCCTCTACTCTGGATTCAGACGAGGCACCTCCCAGGAGTGAATGCAGATGGTCAGTGTACTTGATTTGCTTACATCTTCAGCTGTCCGGTGAATGCTCAGTCCCAGGTTCATGAGAAAGTGCCAACCAGGCCAGTCATAGCTGAGGGTCCCTGTCAGGGCCTGGTGAACACGAGCAGAGTTCATCAGCATAAGACTGTAGGTACAGAGCTGAGCAAATACAACAAGTCTTTTCTTTCAAAAACTCACATTGTTGAAGAGAACTTGGAAACAAACATATGGCAGTAGAGTTTCGTAAGTGCAGCAATAGAAATACACAGTGTGGAATGTTTTCAGAGCTACCTGGATTCAAAGCCTGTGACACACGGCAGGTTCTTTACCTGCTGTGCCTCAGTTTCCTCATCTGCAAAATAGGAATATTACGAGTATCTACCACATAGAATGTGATGAAAATTAAACGAGTCTGTATTGGTAAAGTGCTTTAGAGCACTGTGACACACAGAAAGTATTTCATCGGTCTCAGCTTTATCATATACAAAATACGTCAAATATAAAAGTAGGGCAAGCATGAAATGACTGATTACATCTCTGGGGAATTGGGAGTTGGCACCTGGAGTGGGTTTACAGGGTCTGTGCCTGCTCAGCCGTGTCTGTCTCTTTGCAGCCCCATGGACTGCAGCCGGCCAGGCTCCTCTGCCCATGGGATTCTCCAGGCAAGAGCACTGGAGTGGGCTGCCATGCCCTCCTCCCGGGATCTTCCCGCACCTGCCATGCCCTGTTGGCTGTACGGCCCAGCCGGGCGTGTACCGCTGCCCGAGACAGCGCCAGGCTCCAGTCACAGAGCCGCGTTGCAGCTCGCAGGCTCTCGGCCGCCCCAAGGGGGTGAAGCAGTCTTGCATTGCTGGTTCCCACAGCTGTGACTACCCACCTGTGGTGTTTGCCTTATTGTTACTGAGATGTAACCGACGTGTAACTCATGTTTGTCTGACTTCTCCTCACTAACTAGTGGGTAGCAGTCTCTTCTGAATTGTTTTCCATTAGAGATCCATTCGCAGCCCTCGCTCAGGTTATGGAGTTCCCTACTTGTGCGATGGTGTTCCTCTACTCTGGATTCAGACGAGGCACCTCCCAGGAGTGAATGCAGATGGTCAGTGTACTTGATTTGCTTACATCTTCAGCTGTCCGGTGAATGCTCAGTCCCAGGTTCATGAGAAAGTGCCAACCAGGCCAGTCATAGCTGAGGGTCCCTGTCAGGGCCTGGTGAACACGAGCAGAGTTCATCAGCATAAGACTGTAGGTACAGAGCTGAGCAAATACAACAAGTCTTTTCTTTCAAAAACTCACATTGTTGAAGAGAACTTGGAAACAAACATATGGCAGTAGAGTTTCGTAAGTGCAGCAATAGAAATACACAGTGTGGAATGTTTTCAGAGCTACCTGGATTCAAAGCCTGTGACACACGGCAGGTTCTTTACCTGCTGTGCCTCAGTTTCCTCATCTGCAAAATAGGAATATTACGAGTATCTACCACATAGAATGTGATGAAAATTAAACGAGTCTGTATTGGTAAAGTGCTTTAGAGCACTGTGACACACAGAAAGTATTTCATCGGTCTCAGCTTTATCATATACAAAATACGTCAAATATAAAAGTAGGGCAAGCATGAAATGACTGATTACATCTCTGGGGAATTGGGAGTTGGCACCTGGAGTGGGTTTACAGGGTCTGTGCCTGCTCAGCCGTGTCTGTCTCTTTGCAGCCCCATGGACTGCAGCCGGCCAGGCTCCTCTGCCCATGGGATTCTCCAGGCAAGAGCACTGGAGTGGGCTGCCATGCCCTCCTCCCGGGGATCTTCCCCACCCAGGGATCGAACCCGTGTAATCTTGCATCGCCTGCATTGGTAAGCAAATTATTTACCACTGCGCCACCTGGGAAGCCCTTGAAGGGTCTAGGCGTTTAATAGAAGTCAAGAGGCTGGAAATACAGAAAGAACAAGTGTAAGGACTTGAGGGAGAAGCCTTTCTTCTGAAGCTGGTTGGAGTGAGAGCCCGCACCCCTTCAGTGCTCTCACATGTGTCCCTCAGTAGCACAGGAGTCTGGCTGGACAAGCTGAGTCCAGCCTCTGTCTGATGGCAGCACTTGGAGGTCAGGTGGCCGCACCCTGGCCTGGAGGAAGCGGATGAGGGGCTAGGCAGAGCTCACCTCCTGCAGTTGTACACCCAAGCTCAAAATGGGGCAGACAGCCCAGTCACTTCCTAATTCACAGCATGGTTTTCACTTTGATTCATCCCTGAACACATTAACTGAATATGCTCCTCTTAAACTAACAGTCCAGACCAGCCTTCAGTGAATTAGGTGTTAGAGGTTTGAGGTCCCAGTCATTCATCCGTCACCACTACAAACGCTAATCAGTAAACACAGGCAGGGGGTAAGAGATAAATAGGGCCCAGTGAGCCCTTTTGGAGGCCCAGTGACTCCTAGTTGGATTGGAGGACTTCCCTAAGAGCTGAGGCTGAAGTGGAGCTCTCTCCACTCATTCTTGTCCTCACTCAGTAACGCCTAGCCAGCCGCTGGTGGGCGTGTGGCCTGGCTTACCACTTGCAGGAGAAGACTCTGGAAGAAGACACGCAAAGAGCCAGCAGGTGCATGAGAAAATCCTCGGTGTCACAACTTCTCAGGGAACTGGAGAGCAAACCACAGTGAGCCATCACCTCGCACCTGTTTGAACGGCAGTCCCGAAGAAAGACCAGATAAGAAGTGTTGGTGAGAAGGTGGAGAAGAGGGACCTCTTGTGCACTCTTGGTCGAAATATACAGTGGTGGAAAGAATAGTGGGGTTCCTCAAAACATTGAAAATAAACCTGCCATAGGATCTAGAAATCCCACTTCAGGGTGAGTGTACCCAAAGGAGATGAAAACAGGAGTTCAAAGCAATACGTGTGCTCCCGTGTTTATCACAGGATTGCTGGTCAAAAAAGCCACATACGTGAGGACACAGTATCATACATTACGCAATAAAGCAAATTATTTACCACTGCGCCACCTGGGAAGCCCTTGAAGGGTCTAGGCGTTTAATAGAAGTCAAGAGGCTGGAAATACAGAAAGAACAAGTGTAAGGACTTGAGGGAGAAGCCTTTCTTCTGAAGCTGGTTGGAGTGAGAGCCCGCACCCCTTCAGTGCTCTCACATGTGTCCCTCAGTAGCACAGGAGTCTGGCTGGACAAGCTGAGTCCAGCCTCTGTCTGATGGCAGCACTTGGAGGTCAGGTGGCCGCACCCTGGCCTGGAGGAAGCGGATGAGGGGCTAGGCAGAGCTCACCTCCTGCAGTTGTACACCCAAGCTCAAAATGGGGCAGACAGCCCAGTCACTTCCTAATTCACAGCATGGTTTTCACTTTGATTCATCCCTGAACACATTAACTGAATATGCTCCTCTTAAACTAACAGTCCAGACCAGCCTTCAGTGAATTAGGTGTTAGAGGTTTGAGGTCCCAGTCATTCATCCGTCACCACTACAAACGCTAATCAGTAAACACAGGCAGGGAGTAAGAGATAAATAGGGCCCAGTGAGCCCTTTTGGAGGCCCAGTGACTCCTAGTTGGATTGGAGGACTTCCCTAAGAGCTGAGGCTGAAGTGGAGCTCTCTCCACTCATTCTTGTCCTCACTCAGTAACGCCTAGCCAGCCGCTGGTGGGCGTGTGGCCTGGCTTACCACTTGCAGGAGAAGACTCTGGAAGAAGACACGCAAAGAGCCAGCAGGTGCATGAGAAAATCCTCGGTGTCACAACTTCTCAGGGAACTGGAGAGCAAACCACAGTGAGCCATCACCTCGCACCTGTTTGAACGGCAGTCCCGAAGAAAGACCAGATAAGAAGTGTTGGTGAGAAGGTGGAGAAGAGGGACCTCTTGTGCACTCTTGGTCGAAATATACAGTGGTGGAAAGAATAGTGGGGTTCCTCAAAACATTGAAAATAAACCTGCCATAGGATCTAGAAATCCCACTTCAGGGTGAGTGTACCCAAAGGAGATGAAAACAGGAGTTCAAAGCAATACGTGTGCTCCCGTGTTTATCACAGGATTGCTCACAAGCACCAGGCTACAGAAACAGCCTCAAGTGCCCATCAGTGGAGGGCTGGGTAGAGAAGACACAGTATACATACATTACGCAATGGGAGATTTTTCAGCCATGAGAGAAAGGAAATCCTGCCATTTGCAACATGGATGGACCTTGAGAGCACTGTGCTAGATAAAAATAAGTCAACGAAAGACAAATGGTGTATGATATGCTATACCTGTGGAAGGTGAAAAGGCTGAACTCATAAAAACAGAAAAGGGGTGATTTCCAGTGACTGTGGGGAGGGAGTAGGAGAGATGTGGAAGGTTACAAACTTGCAACTAGTCCTAGAGAGCATAAGAGAGTAAAGACAACACTGCTGTATCATTAATAATCATAATCAAACTTGCTAAGAGACAAGGTCTTAATTACACTACAACGAGAGAAGTAGCTACATGAAAGAGGAGCTAACGGTCACTTCAGTGGCAATTACATCACAGTCTATAAATGATCACATCGTATTGTGTACTTCGACACGGCATTTCACTGTCAGGTGTGTTACAATTTAAAGAATAACAATAAAATCAAAAACATCCATACTTGCCCGAGGCAAAGCCAGCCGAGCACGCTGGCCCTGTGAGGAGTCGCCACAGGGCTCAGGAACGAGGATGGGGACAGGAGGACCACCGCCATGTCCGAGCTGTGCAGCCCACTGTGAGGGCCCCTTGTTCACTCAGTGGAAGGAAGAAGGACGGGCTCTGCAGAAGTCAGGTGTGAGAAGGTGGTAGGCTTCCAGAATAGTCTCAGACGAGTGCCTCCCTTAGGGCAGCCTACTGCCTGATTCCCCTCCAGACCGCTGGTGACCTCACCCCGGGACACGGCCGAGACAGGGCCGTCCTTCAGCAGACACTCTCTCAGCCCTTGTCACGGGCGGATCTCCAGGGGGACCAGTATAGCATGAAACTGCTAAGAGCCCTTCCAAGGTAAGTCATGGCCTCTCATCTGTGTTGTCAAAAAGAAGATTAAAAATTCTACAGACAGACTTCCCTGGTGGTCCAGTGGTTAAGAATCACCTGCCGGTGGAGAGGACACAGGTTCGGTCTCTGGTCTGGGAAGGTTCCACGTGCCTCAAGGCAGCTAAGCCCCCACGCCACACCGGCTGAGCCCGCGCACCTGGAGCCTGTGTGCTGCGACAAGAGAAGCCCCTCCAGTGAGAAGCCCCCGGGTCACAGTGAAGAGCAGCCCTGCTTGCCACAACGGGAGAGCCTGCGTGCAGTGAAGGTGCAGAGAAGCCAAAAAAAAAAAATCTGTGCAGGAATATGCATTTGTAAAGTACAAATAAGAGACTTGTATCTGTGAGAAGACAAGCTGTTCTGTATAAAACCGTCTAAAGCAGTGAATGCTGTATTTTAAAAACAGCAGGTTGTGGCTCCCCTAGTGGTCCAGTGGGTAACGACACCGCCTTGCAGTGCAAGGGGCGCCGGTTCAATCCCTGGCCTGGGAAGATCCCATGTGCCACGGAGCGGCTGGACTGATGTGTCCAGTGACCGAGCCGGAGCTCTGGAGCGCATGCTCCCAGAACTGGTGCTCTGCGACAACAGAGGCCACTGCAATGGGAGGCCCACACGGACCAAAGAACGAAGATGGATGAAAATAGAGAAATGAAAGACCAATAGAAGTGGCCCACCCGCCCCCCTCCCTCCCCAGCCCGCCTCCCCTAAAAAAAAAAAGCAGATTGCTGATCACACAGCCTGTCCTCTGAAAACAAAGACTTGTATCTAGACTGTATAGAGATCTCTCAACACAACTCAATTTAAAAATGGACAATAAATACACACATACCCCTACCGAGAAGCTACAGATGGTCAGAGAAGCACATGAAGAGCTACTCACTGTTGTTAGTCATGAGAGCAATGCAATTTAAACCACCACAAGGGCTACCCTGATGGTGCAGTAGGTAAGGACACCGCCTTGCAGTGCAAGGGGCACCAGTTCGATCCCTGGCCTGGGAAGATCCCACATGCCGCGGAGCGGCTGGACCGATGTGTCCAACTGCCAATCTGGAGCTCTGGAGCACGTGCGCCCAGAGCTGGTGCTCTGTGACGAGAGAGGCCACTGGGGTGGGAGGCCCACACAGGCCAAAGAACAAAGATGGAAATAAATGAAAGACCAATAAAAGTGGCCAAAAAAGAAAAAAAACACCACAAGATAGTATTCCATACCTACCAAGATGGCTAAAATTCTAGAAACCAGACAGTACAAAGTGCTGACAAGCATGCAGAGCAACTGGGACTCACATGTGTGAGTCTGCTCATTGGAATACAGAATTACACCAGTACACTGAGAAAAACAGTTTGGCATATTTTTGGTAAAGTTAAATATACCACCATAAAACCCAACCATCTCACTCCAGGAGAAATGAAAATAATGCATGCATACCAATACCTGTACACACATGTTTAACAGATTTGATGCTAATTGCCCAAGACTGGAAGCCACCCAGTGTCCACTAACATGTGACTAGATGAACTGTAGTGTGGGCATACCATGGAGTACAGCTCAGCCGTGAAAGTGGAGGACTGAGTGATACAGCCGTGTGGGTGACTCTTAGCACTCTGTGTCAGGTGGGAGAGGCGAGACTGGGAGGGCTTCGTACTGTATGCTTGCCGCTGTATGAGATCCTGGAACAGCAGAACTGTGGGGATAAGAACAGGCCCGGATTTGCTTAGGCCTGAGGGTGCGTGAGGCTTACTGCAAAGACACAGAAGGGAAATTCGGCAGTAATGGAAGTCCTGATCATGGTGGTGGGTACATGGCTGTTAAAATGTAACCCGCTCATTTAAGAAGGTGGGTTTTATTGCATATAAAGTCTGCCTCAATACATCTGGCTTCAGAAAATTAAACAGGATGAAAACTGGAAAAGAAAGAATCCCTCAACAAGGAAAGGTTGAATTATGATTCAGCAGTGTTATGGAGTATTTGCAGCAGTTAAACAGTGAGACACGTGAAGGCCCTGCCGTGGAGAGAGCTCTGTATTCTCGAACAGAAAAAGCAAGTTTCAGGGACTTCCCTGGTGGCCCACTGGCTAAGACTCCATGCTCCCAAATTCAGGGGGCCTGAGTTCCATCCCTGGTCCGGGAACTGGATCCCACATGCCTAAACTGAGAGCCCGTACAGCCAGATTAATCAATTTTTTTTTTTTTTAAGCAAGTATCAGAACAGTGCTCATCCTCAGGTCCCATTTCGATTAAAAACAGAACAAAATATGTATTGCTGCATGAGCTCACGTGTATATAAACAAGAAAAAGTCAGAAAACACACCAGACTCTTACCAGGGCTCCCTGTAGGGAGGAGGCCAGAGCAGGGAGAAGGGCAAGGAGCCCCTCCACGTGCCCACAGTCGGGCCTCCGCGTCCGCGCTCGCCGTGCCCACAGTCGGGCCTCCGCGTCCGCGCTCGTCGGGCCTCCGCGGCCGCGCTTGCCGTGCCCACAGTCGGGCCTCCGCGTCCGTGCTCGCCGTGCCACAGCACCGCATACAAGGGACTTGAGCACCCACAGAGGTGGGTGTCCGAGGAGGCTCCTGGAACCAGACCTCTGAGATACCAAGGGATGTTTTTTTTATAATCAGGAGGATGGTATTTTTATCATGCGAATGTGTTAGTCGCTCAATCAGGTCCAACTCTTTGCGACCCCATGGACTGTAGCCTGCCAGGCGCCTCTGTCCATGGAATTCTCCAGGCAAGAACACTGGAGTGGGAGGGCTTCCCTGGTGGTCCAGTGGATAAGGACACCGCCTTGCAGTGCAAAGGGTGCCAGTTCGATCCCTGGCCTGGGAAGATCCCACGTGCCGCGGAGCGACTGGACGGATGTGTCCAACTACCGGGCCGGAGCTCTGGAGCGCATGCACCTGGAGCCGGTGCTCTGCAGTGATAGGCCACTGCGGTGGGAGGCCCACACAGGCCGAAGAACAAAGATGGATGAAAAACAAAAGCCAACAGAAGTGGCCCCAAAAAAAGAATACTGGAGTGGGTAGCCATTTCCTTCTCCAGGAGATCTTCCCAACCCAGGGATCGAACCTGGGTCTCCTGCGTTGTAGGCAGATTCTTCGCCATCTGAGTCACCAGGGAGGCTCATTTTTATCCTGAGAGAATACTAATGCATGCTACACTGTATATATTTTAAAAGGAGAGCATGCCTTTTATGAAAGAACTTACAAAGATGCATAATACTGCATTTGTACCCCACTGGACACTGAGGTTAGAGGATACCTGAAGGCCGTTCCATCCCTGGTCCGGGAACTGGATCCCACATGCCTAAACTGAGAGCCCGTACAGCCAGATTAATCAATTTTTTTTTTTTTTAAGCAAGTATCAGAACAGTGCTCATCCTCAGGTCCCATTTCGATTAAAAACAGAACAAAATATGTATTGCTGCATGAGCTCACGTGTATATAAACAAGAAAAAGTCAGAAAACACACCAGACTCTTACCAGGGCTCCCTGTAGGGAGGAGGCCAGAGCAGGGAGAAGGGCAAGGAGCCCCTCCACGTGCCCACAGTCGGGCCTCCGCGTCCGCGCTCGCCGTGCCCACAGTCGGGCCTCCGCGTCCGCGCTCGTCGGGCCTCCGCGGCCGCGCTTGCCGTGCCCACAGTCGGGCCTCCGCGTCCGTGCTCGCCGTGCCACAGCACCGCATACAAGGGACTTGAGCACCCACAGAGGTGGGTGTCCGAGGAGGCTCCTGGAACCAGACCTCTGAGATACCAAGGGATGTTTTTTTTATAATCAGGAGGATGGTATTTTTATCATGCGAATGTGTTAGTCGCTCAATCAGGTCCAACTCTTTGCGACCCCATGGACTGTAGCCTGCCAGGCGCCTCTGTCCATGGAATTCTCCAGGCAAGAACACTGGAGTGGGAGGGCTTCCCCTGGTGGTCCAGTGGATAAGGACACCGCCTTGCAGTGCAAAGGGTGCCAGTTCGATCCCTGGCCTGGGAAGATCCCACGTGCCGCGGAGCGACTGGACGGATGTGTCCAACTACCGGGCCGGAGCTCTGGAGCGCATGCACCTGGAGCCGGTGCTCTGCAGTGATAGGCCACTGCGGTGGGAGGCCCACACAGGCCGAAGAACAAAGATGGATGAAAAACAAAAGCCAACAGAAGTGGCCCCAAAAAAAGAATACTGGAGTGGGTAGCCATTTCCTTCTCCAGGAGATCTTCCCAACCCAGGGATCGAACCTGGGTCTCCTGCGTTGTAGGCAGATTCTTCGCCATCTGAGTCACCAGGGAGGCTCATTTTTATCCTGAGAGAATACTAATGCATGCTACACTGTATATATTTTAAAAGGAGAGCATGCCTTTTATGAAAGAACTTACAAAGATGCATAATACTGCATTTGTACCCCACTGGACACTGAGGTTAGAGGATACCTGAAGGCCGCCCATCAGGGAAGACGCTCTCACTTGAGGACTGGATGTGGGAGAGAGCCTGGCCTGCACTCCGTCTGACATTCATTGAGTGTCACCTGCTGCATTCTGGGTGCCACCCACACGGCTGAGGTGAGGGAACCGAGTGAGGCACCGACTTCTCCCTGTGCTGCGAGCCCGGGGTCTGTGGACCCGTTCTGTCAGGGAAAGACTTGAACATCAGGTCAGCATCGTTCACAGTGTCCGAGAGGCCCGCCCTGTGACCTTGACTGATCCTCATAGGAAGAACACAGGTCAGTTCCATCTCCAAAAAGGAAGAAAGCGCCCGACGTGCAACGTTGAAGGCCATGAATCAAGGCCACTGGAGAGAGCCCACAAGGTCCTTTTATGCACGTCTGTTGCATGCTCAGTCTTGTCTGACCCTGTGCTCTGCAGCCCGCCAAGCTCCTCTGTCCATGGAGTTTTCCAGGCATGCATTCTGGAGGGGGTTGCCGTTCCTTCTCCAGGGATCTTCCTGGCCCAGGGGTCAAACTCCGGTCTCCTGCACTGGCAGGTGGTGGATCCTTTACCACGGAGCCTCCTGGGAGGCGCACGCGCCCACGGTAAATTGGGAGGATGAGTGTCTGAACAAACAGAAACCCGTCACGTCTTTACTTTGCTGAATGTTCGAGAGCGACGTTGAGCAGCCATTCCCGGCGGTGGTGGGGGACGCACGCGATCTGCTGTTGGGAAAGCAGGGCACACCGAGGGAGGCTCTCACCTGTGTCTTCGTGGGACTGTGGGAAAGCTGAGGGCAGAGCGCAGGGTGGCTGTGTTGAAGCTCCGGCCAAGGTCGCTGGCCCCACCGCATCCAGTGGGGCCTCCGGGTGCGGAGCCGGGTCCCTGTGTGGAGCTGAGGCCTGAGGGGAGGCTGAGGGCCCCTCCCGTGCCGGGCGAGCCGGCCTTGCTGTGAGTGCGGGCAGACGGACCTGTTGGGATGCAGCTTCTGGGGGTGCTGAGCCCTTCTCACTTACCAGGCTGTGAATCCTCTTAGAAGACAAGGCTCTCAGCTGCAGCGCCGGCAGGTGAAACCCCAACAGCGCCAGGCAGGCAGCTGCAAGACTGCGTCCTGTTGGCACCTGCACACAGACTCACCCGAAGCCCACAGGCCTCGGCCCACAGGCCTCGGCCCACGAGCCTTGTCCACTGACAGGGGACCACCTCTGCCCGTGGGCGTCCGGAGTCACGCTGGTGCAGGCAGATGCCAAGCCGTCAACGGGGAAAGGACAGGAAGGAACAAGAGCATCATCTTAAATCACGTTTTATTTACTTATCTTTGTTCAGCAGTGATGGGTCTTCGTGGCTGCATGCAGGCTGTTTCTCGTGGTGAGGGAGGGCTGCTCTTTGCTGTGGTGTGCAGGCTTCTCGTTGCGGAGCATGGGCTCCAGGCCCGCAGGCTTCGGGAGGCGCCGCGTGGGGGCTCGCTCTGTGCGGCTCTTGGGCGCTCGAGGGCTGGCTCAGGAGTTGTGGCACGCGCGTTTAGCTGTCCCGAGGCATGGGGACCTTCCCAGACCAGGAATCGAACCGGCGTCCCTTGCATTGCAAGGCAAATTCCTAACAACTGAACTACCAGGGAATCCCTTAAATACCATTTTTTAAAAACACTTTTCTGTCAGGCCCAAGTAGTTGATTTCCCCCACAAGAAAAACTGAGCATGTCAGTCAGGGCTCAGGCATGGCATGTGCTGGAAAGAAACATGGAGAGGCCAGGGAGTCAGGACTGGATTCGTGTTCTCTGTCACGTTGAATGTTTACCAGGTGCTTTCAGGTGGCTGCCACTTGGATTCCAGGACGGAGGAGCTTGGCGTCTAGGGGAGGGGGCTGCAGGAGACGGATCATCCTGCAACCTCCTTTCTGGTTTTAAGATTCCATGTGTCTAAGCCGTGGGCCCCAACCGGGCTAACCAGTCAGCGGTCTCGCCCGTCCTGGGATGGAAGAGGGAGCTTCAGGCCGTGGCACAGGCCCGGCCAGCACACCCAGGCTGAGTGTGCACAGCACCACCCCGCTGTGGCCAGATGGCGGGCTCCAGACAGGCCGGCGTGTGCCGGGAGAAGACCCCGCGCCAACTCGGCTTCCCAGTGCCACCTGCCCCTGCCGCAGGCTCGCCCACGTCCGCGCATCCTGCCGGCACCCGGAAATCCTCCCCCCTCACCCAGCCCTCACTTGACCTGCCCTACCCTGTGCTCTTTAGTTGCAAGAAGGAGAAATCCACTCAAGCTGGCTCAGAGGCGGCGAGGACAGCCCTCCTGGAGGCGGGCCTTTCTTGCCTCCATCTCAGGGGTCACCAGGTCTTGGTCTGCCTCCATCCTGAGCTCTGCAGGCGTCCTTGGCCCCAGGCGTCTGTGTCCCCCAGAAGTGCAGCCTGCCCTTTGTTTCATCTTCCACTCTAGCCTCACATTTTTTTTTTGACCTTTATTTTTTATTGGGGTGTATTTGTTTTACAATGTTGCATTAGGTTCAGGTGTACAGCGAAGTTACTGTTATACGTTTTTACAGAGTTTTCTTCTTTACAAGTATACCTAATCCCTAAACATACATGGGTATATCCCTGACCCCTCTCCCGTGAGCCCTCCCTCCCTTTTCCCCCTTCCCACTGCCCCAGGTTGACGCGTAGTCCACATGTAGATTCCTTTAGTCTTGCAGCTTAATCACCATGGTGATCTCTATTACATGTGGTAGTGTGGGTTTCCTCGTTGCTCTTTCCATACCTCTCACCCGATCTTCCCTCCCCCCAATGTCCACAGGTCTGTTCTCTAAGTCTGTTTCTCCATCGCTGCTCTGCGTGTGCATTTATTGGTACCATCTTACTAGATTCCATATATACACATTAGTATACCGTATTTGTCCTTTTCTTCTTGACTTACATCACTTTCATCCACCTCATTAGGACTGATTCTTCAGCATTTCTTCTTATGGCTGAGAAGTATTCCATTGTATATATGTACCATAGTTTCTTTATCCATTCGTCAGTGAACATCTGGGTTGCTTCCATGTTCTAGCTACTGTATAGAGAGCTGTAATGAACATTGGGGTACATGTGTCTCTTTCAATTTTGCTTTCATCAGGATATATGCCTAATAATGGGATTACTTGGTCATATGGTGCTTCTGTTTTTAGTTTTTTTGAGGTATCTCCATACTGTCTTCCATAGTGGTTGTATCAGTCTACATTCCCACCAACAATATAGGAGTGTTCCCTTTTCTCCGCACCCTCTCTAGCATTTATTATCTGTAGTTTTAATGGTGGCCATTCTAACTGGTGTGAGGGGATATCTCGTAGTTTTGATTTGCCTTTCTGTAATAAGTGATGTTGAGCATCGTTTCATGTGTTTTTTGGCCATCTATATGTCTTCTTTGGAGAGAAGTCTCTTTAGGTCTTTTTCCCATTTTTTGATTCGGTTGTTTGTTTTTTTGGTGTTGTCTGAGTTGCTTGTATATTTTGGAAATTAATTCTCTGTCAGTTGTTTCATTTGCTATGATTTTCTCCCATTCTGTGGATTGTCCATTTACCTTGTTTGTAGTTTCTTTTGCTGTGCAAAAGATTCTAAGTTTCATTAGGTCCCAGATGTTAATTTTTGTTTTTAGTTCCGGTATTCTAGTAGGCGGGTCATGGAACATCTTGCTTTGATTTATGTCCTTGAGTGTTTTGCCTATATTCTTCTCTAAGAGTTTTAGGATTTCTGGTCTTACATTTAGGTCTTTAATCCATCTTGAGTTGATCTTTGTGTATGGTGTCAGGGAATGTTCCAGCTTCAGTTTTCAGCCTCACGTTTCCACGACTCTTCAGCTCAGCTTCTCACAGTTCACTGACTCTTAATCCTGGGTCCCCTCTCCAGATTTCCTCTAAGGATCTGCCCGCCTGCCCCTCCTCTGACCCGCAGAGGGACGCATGTGGGTCACAGAGCCCCTCCAGTGCAGGGTCAGGAGGGCTTCCCGAGGCAGCGGTCCTGCTGGCTGAGCATCCCCTGCAAGGGACCAGCCTCGGCGCCCTCCTGCACAGTCGCTCAGAAATGCACGGCTGGGGATAGAGCCCTGGGTCCCGCTCCAGGGTATTCCTCTCTGCCGAGAAGAGCCTGTTCTGGGGTCCCCGCTGGAGAGCGAGCCCGGGGGATCCACCAGAGACTGTCAGTAACAGTGGACACTCTGAGGAAACAACGCTGCAGCTTTAAAAGGCCTGCGACTCCCATGTAAAGATAGAAGAGTGGAGGCTACTCAGTGATTAAAGAGAAGGGTGGCATGCTGATGTGAAGACTCAGCCAGCAGAGGACCATTTCACACCGACTGTGAGCAACAGTTGTAAAGGATTTGATTCCTGGTTCTGAGAAGGTTGAGGTGATACTTGTGTTCACCCAAGGTCTGTTTTCATTCTAGTCCCCAAGAAGGCCAATGCCGAGGAACGGTCAGACTACTACACAGTTGAGCTTACTTCTCATGCTAGCAAGACTGTTCTCCAAATCCTCCAAGCTAGGCTTCATCAGTACATGGACTTCCAGGTGTACATACTGGGTTTAAAAAAGACAGAGGAACCAGAGGTTAAATCGCGAGCATCCTTTGGATGGTAGAAAGAGCAAGGGAATTCCAGAAAAACATCTGCTCCACTGACGACGCTGAATGTGGATCACAACAAATTGTGAAAAATTATTAAAGAGATGGTAATACCAGACCACCTTACCTCTCTCCGGAGAAACTTGTATTCACATCAAGAAGCAACAGTTAGGGCTTCCCTGGTGGTCCCGTGGGTAAGGACACCGCCTTGCAGTGCAAGGGGTGCCGGTTTCATCCCTGGCCTGGGAAGATCCCATGTGCCGCGGAGCAGCTGGACCAATGTGTCCAATTGAGCGGAGCCCGGAGCATGTCAGTTTTCAGCCTCACGTTTCCACGACTCTTCAGCTCAGCTTCTCACAGTTCACTGACTCTTAATCCTGGGTCCCCTCTCCAGATTTCCTCTAAGGATCTGCCCGCCTGCCCCTCCTCTGACCCGCAGAGGGACGCATGTGGGTCACAGAGCCCCTCCAGTGCAGGGTCAGGAGGGCTTCCCGAGGCAGCGGTCCTGCTGGCTGAGCATCCCCTGCAAGGGACCAGCCTCGGCGCCCTCCTGCACAGTCGCTCAGAAATGCACGGCTGGGGATAGAGCCCTGGGTCCCGCTCCAGGGTATTCCTCTCTGCCGAGAAGAGCCTGTTCTGGGGTCCCCGCTGGAGAGCGAGCCCGGGGGATCCACCAGAGACTGTCAGTAACAGTGGACACTCTGAGGAAACAACGCTGCAGCTTTAAAAGGCCTGCGACTCCCATGTAAAGATAAAAGAGTGGAGGCTACTCAGTGATTAAAGAGAAGGGTGGCATGCTGATGTGAAGACTCAGCCAGCAGAGGACCATTTCACACCGACTGTGAGCAACAGTTGTAAAGGATTTGATTCCTGGTTCTGAGAAGGTTGAGGTGATACTTGTGTTCACCCAAGGTCTGTTTTCATTCTAGTCCCCAAGAAGGCCAATGCCGAGGAACGGTCAGACTACTACACAGTTGAGCTTACTTCTCATGCTAGCAAGACTGTTCTCCAAATCCTCCAAGCTAGGCTTCATCAGTACATGGACTTCCAGGTGTACATACTGGGTTTAAAAAAGACAGAGGAACCAGAGGTTAAATCGCGAGCATCCTTTGGATGGTAGAAAGAGCAAGGGAATTCCAGAAAAACATCTGCTCCACTGACGACGCTGAATGTGGATCACAACAAATTGTGAAAAATTATTAAAGAGATGGTAATACCAGACCACCTTACCTCTCTCCGGAGAAACTTGTATTCACATCAAGAAGCAACAGTTAGGGCTTCCCTGGTGGTCCCGTGGGTAAGGACACCGCCTTGCAGTGCAAGGGGTGCCGGTTTCATCCCTGGCCTGGGAAGATCCCATGTGCCGCGGAGCAGCTGGACCAATGTGTCCAATTACCGAGCCGGAGCTCTGGAGCACATGCGCCCAGAGCCGGTGCTCTGCGATGACAGAGGCCACTGCAATGGGAGGCCCACACGGACCAAAGAACGAAGATGGATGAAAATAGACAAATGAAAGACCAATAGAAGTGGCCCGCCCACCCTCCTCCCTCTCCAACCTGTCCCCCCGCCAAAAAGAAAAAAAAAGAAGCAACAGGTAGCTAATCTGGGATCATACATATCTGTAAACAACAAAACTGTAAAATTAAAAAGTAAAATAAAAACTAAAAAAAAAAAGAAGCAACAGTTAGAACAAGACATGGAACAACAAAACGGTTCCAAATTGGGAAAGGAGTACGTCAAGGCTGTGTATTGTCACCCTGCTTATTTAACTTATATGCAGAACACGTCATGTGAAATGCCAGCCTGGATGAAGCACAAACTAAAATCAGAATTTCCAGAAGAAATATCAGCCACCTCAGATATGCAGGTGATATACTCTAATGGAAGAAAGGAAGAGGAACTAAAGAGCCTCTTGATGACGGTGAAAGAGGAGAGTGAAAAAGCTGGCCTAAAACCCAGCATTCAGAAAATCAAGATCATGGCATCTGGTTCCATCACTTTGTGGCAGATAGATGGGAAAAAGTGAAAGCAGTGACAGATTTTATTTCCTCGGCCTCCAAAATCACTGCCACTGGTGACTGCAGCCATGGAATTAAGAGACGCTTGCTCCTTGGAAGAAAAGCTATGACAAACCTAGACAGCGTAATAAAGAGCAGAGACATCACTTTGCTGACAAAGACTCATACAGGTAAAACTCTGTTTCTGGGCTTCCCTGGTGTTCCAGTGGGTAAGGACACCGCCTTGCAGTGCAAGGGGCGCCGGTTCGATCCCTGGCCTGGGAAGATCCCACATTCTGCGGAGCTCTGGAGCGTGTGCGCCCAGAGCCGATGCTCTGCAGAGAGAGAGGCAACTGCGGTGGGAGGCCCACATGGGCCAAAGAACAAAGATGGTTGAAAATAAATAAATGAAAGACCAATAGAAGTGGTCAAAAATAAATAAATAAATAAAAATTGCTTCTTCCAGTAGTCATGTACGGATGTGAGAGTGGACCATAGGGAAGGTTGAGCACTGAAGAATTGATGCTTTTGAACCGTGGTGCTGGAGAAGGTTGTTGAGAGTCCCTTGGACTGCAAGGAGATCAAACCAGTCCATCCTAAAGGAAATCAACTCTGAATATTCACGGGAAGGACTGGTGCTGAAGCTGAATCTCCAGTACTTTGGCCAGCTGATGCGAAGAGCTGACTCACTGGAAAAGACCTGATGCTGGGGAAGATGGAGGGCAGGAGGGGAAGGGGGCAGCAGAGATGAGACGGTTGGATGGCACTGACTCAATGGACATGAATTCGGGCACACTCCAGAAGATGGTGGAGGACAGAGGAGCCTAGCGTGCTGCAGTCTGTGGGGTTGCAAAGAGTTGGACATGACTTAGGGACTGAATGACAAGTGTGCTCTGAACAGCACTTTTAACATCTCAGACAGTGTGATGGTCTTCCTGTCCCCATTCTAAAGACATAGGAAAAAGAGGCACAGAGAGGTGACCTGTCCCCAGCACTATGGCCCTCTCCAGCCCCAGAGTCTCAACCCCACCTGCTCATTGACAAGGTAGTCTGAGTACGTGTTGGCAAAGACACAGAGCATTTCAGAAGAGAGTGAGTTTATTGAGAACAGAGAACAGAGATAACAAAGGTGTGGCAAATGTAATGGACTGACCTCCTGACAGACAAGGGAGAGTTGACGGGATCCTGTTAGGACAGCGGGCCAGCTCAAGGGATGGCTGACACTCTTCATGGAATTAAGAGACGCTTGCTGGGTTTACATAAAGAGCAGAGACATCACTTTGCTGACAAAGACTCATACAGGTAAAACTCTGTTTCTGGGCTTCCCTGGTGTTCCAGTGGGTAAGGACACCGCCTTGCAGTGCAAGGGGCGCCGGTTCGATCCCTGGCCTGGGAAGATCCCACATTCTGCGGAGCTCTGGAGCGTGTGCGCCCAGAGCCGATGCTCTGCAGAGAGAGAGGCAACTGCGGTGGGAGGCCCACATGGGCCAAAGAACAAAGATGGTTGAAAATAAATAAATGAAAGACCAATAGAAGTGGTCAAAAATAAATAAATAAATAAAAATTGCTTCTTCCAGTAGTCATGTACGGATGTGAGAGTGGACCATAGGGAAGGTTGAGCACTGAAGAATTGATGCTTTTGAACCGTGGTGCTGGAGAAGGTTGTTGAGAGTCCCTTGGACTGCAAGGAGATCAAACCAGTCCATCCTAAAGGAAATCAACTCTGAATATTCACGGGAAGGACTGGTGCTGAAGCTGAATCTCCAGTACTTTGGCCAGCTGATGCGAAGAGCTGACTCACTGGAAAAGACCTGATGCTGGGGAAGATGGAGGGCAGGAGGGGAAGGGGGCAGCAGAGATGAGACGGTTGGATGGCACTGACTCAATGGACATGAATTCGGGCACACTCCAGAAGATGGTGGAGGACAGAGGAGCCTAGCGTGCTGCAGTCTGTGGGGTTGCAAAGAGTTGGACATGACTTAGGGACTGAATGACAAGTGTGCTCTGAACAGCACTTTTAACATCTCAGACAGTGTGATGGTCTTCCTGTCCCCATTCTAAAGACATAGGAAAAAGAGGCACAGAGAGGTGACCTGTCCCCAGCACTATGGCCCTCTCCAGCCCCAGAGTCTCAACCCCACCTGCTCATTGACAAGGTAGTCTGAGTACGTGTTGGCAAAGACACAGAGCATTTCAGAAGAGAGTGAGTTTATTGAGAACAGAGAACAGAGATAACAAAGGTGTGGCAAATGTAATGGACTGACCTCCTGACAGACAAGGGAGAGTTGACGGGATCCTGTTAGGACAGCGGGCCAGCTCAAGGGATGGCTGACACTCTTCATGGATTAGTAATCAACTTTTATAGCCTCAAGACAAAGAAAATTCCTGTTGGAAGGGTGACGTTAGCTGATCAGCTAGGACACTATAGGGTGAGCACTGAGGTGGGTATCTGCCTAATTTGAGGTCAGGCATCTTGCTTGTGATGATCAGAGGGGCTTTGGGCGACAGTTGCATAGGGGCTTAGTTTCAGAGGGGACCTTAGTTCTGGGCTCTGTGGCTCAGTGTCGGTGAGCCTGTCTGGACTCACGAACCTGTGACCTGGGCATGGGACGCCACAGTCATCAGAATCATCGCGGGGTGGGGATGGCATGCCCGATGCAGGCTGCTGGGCAAGACCTAAGAACTGAGCAGACCCCTTGGGATGGGACCCTTGCTCCATGTAATACGTTCCACCGCTCCTTCTAATGATCAGCCAGCTGTCGAAACAGTTGAACTCATCAAAACGTTGAACCAGAAGACAAATAAGCACGGTCGCGCTTTCCTAGCCATGAAGGGCTTGCAGAGAAGCCTCCAGCTTTCCCAAGAAAGCACTGTGATGTCTCCTCTGTAGGCCCCACACCCCACACACCTGAGGGTCCGAGTTTGAGCCTGCACTGACCAGGTGACGTGGACACCCTCGGAGTCCTCTTGCATGCACTGGAGGCCCCAAGATGAGAACACGTCCTCCCCAGCGGGGTGCGAGGGTTAAGTGAGAGCTTGGACCACTGGTGGCTTGTGTCCGCCACGGAGCTCAGGCATGGTCAGCGTTGAGTCTGTGGGGTTGCCAAGCGTTGGACATGACTTAGGGACTAAATGACAAGTGTGCTCTGAACAGCACTTTTAACATCTCAGACAGTGTGATGGTCTTCCTGTCCCCATTCTAAAGACATAGGAAAAAGAGGCACAGAGAGGTGACCTGTCCCCAGCACTATGGCCCTCTCCAGCCCCAGAGTCTCAACCCCACCTGCTCATTGACAAGGTAGTCTGAGTCGTGTTGGCAAAGACACAGAGCATTTCAGAAGAGAGTGAGTTTATTGAGAACAGAGAACAGAGATAACAAAGGTGTGGCAAATGTAATGGACTGACCTCCTGACAGACAAGGGAGAGTTGACGGGATCCTGTTAGGACAGCGGGCCAGCTCAAGGGATGGCTGACACTCTTCATGGATTAGTAATCAACTTTTATAGCCTCAAGACAAAGAAAATTCCTGTTGGAAGGGTGACGTTAGCTGATCAGCTAGGACACTATAGGGTGAGCACTGAGGTGGGTATCTGCCTAATTTGAGGTCAGGCATCTTGCTTGTGATGATCAGAGGGGCTTTGGGCGACAGTTGCATAGGGGCTTAGTTTCAGAGGGGACCTTAGTTCTGGGCTCTGTGGCTCAGTGTCGGTGAGCCTGTCTGGACTCACGAACCTGTGACCTGGGCATGGGACGCCACAGTCATCAGAATCATCGCGGGGTGGGGATGGCATGCCCGATGCAGGCTGCTGGGCAAGACCTAAGAACTGAGCAGACCCCTTGGGATGGGACCCTTGCTCCATGTAATACGTTCCACCGCTCCTTCTAATGATCAGCCAGCTGTCGAAACAGTTGAACTCATCAAAACGTTGAACCAGAAGACAAATAAGCACGGTCGCGCTTTCCTAGCCATGAAGGGCTTGCAGAGAAGCCTCCAGCTTTCCCAAGAAAGCACTGTGATGTCTCCTCTGTAGGCCCCACACCCCACACACCTGAGGGTCCGAGTTTGAGCCTGCACTGACCAGGTGACGTGGACACCCTCGGAGTCCTCTTGCATGCACTGGAGGCCCCAAGATGAGAACACGTCCTCCCCAGCGGGGTGCGAGGGTTAAGTGAGAGCTTGGACCACTGGTGGCTTGTGTCCGCCACGGAGCTCAGGCATGGTCAGCGTTGAGTCTGTTTCCAGCGATAGTCACCAAATGACAAAGGCAGCCTGCATTTTGCAATCTTCCCCTTGAGCTGCACGTTTGAGGCACTAAGAGCGTTAACAATAGATGGAAAAACATCGTTTCCTGGTCTCTCCATGGAAGGCAGGCACTTTCAGTCAGATCCGAAGTCCTGCATGCCTTGGGGTCCACAGTGGTGTAAAATGGAAGGCATGGAGTCCTCACCGGGCTGGTCGTTGGTTTTCATGACACATAAGGAGATGCAGACACCTCTCAGCTGGGGGGCCCTTGCCTCACTGGGTCACCAGGAGCCTGGGTCCGTGTTTCGGTGCAGCCATTGGATTCTCAAACCTGAGCGAGCCCCACGGGAGAATGTGTCCCGGCTCATTTTTGCTTCCGTGATGCACAGACCTCATCTTGAAGACAGTGATTTTCTGCCTTCCACCCTCCTTATGACCTGAGGACACCGTTCTGTTGTTGATCAAAGCCGAGACGACACACCTACAGATCCACTTTGGTTTTGGAGAGGGTGGTGCTATTCACGAGGGCCGACTTGCCAAATTAATCTAAATCGGGTTGAATAGCAACGCCAGCAGATGGGCTGAAAGCACTTGGACTGACCGTGGAGCTCCCGATGGTGGGAAAGAGTGGGATCCAGGTGAGAGCCAGAAGCGGGGTCAGCCCGGGGGCTGTCTTTCTCAGCCTGCATCCCAGGGCCCTGAAGAAGGCCGTGTAGAAGCCCCATCGGTCAGGCCTGCAGGAGCTTCCGCGAGTTTTCCTAGCACCTGGCACCATCCCCTCACTTGGCTGCAGAGAGATGCGATAATAGAGGAAGAAATAGCTCCTTCCTCCGAAGGAGAGGAAGGGAGGGTCTTGCAGAGAAGCCTCCAGCTTTCCCAAGAAAGCACTGTGATGTCTCCTCTGTAGGCCCCACACCCACACACCTGAGGGTCCGAGTTTGAGCCTGCACTGACCAGGTGACGTGGACACCCTCGGAGTCCTCTTGCATGCACTGGAGGCCCCAAGATGAGAACACGTCCTCCCCAGCGGGGTGCGAGGGTTAAGTGAGAGCTTGGACCACTGGTGGCTTGTGTCCGCCACGGAGCTCAGGCATGGTCAGCGTTGAGTCTGTTTCCAGCGATAGTCACCAAATGACAAAGGCAGCCTGCATTTTGCAATCTTCCCCTTGAGCTGCACGTTTGAGGCACTAAGAGCGTTAACAATAGAGGGAAAAAACATCGTTTCCTGGTCTCTCCATGGAAGGCAGGCACTTTCAGTCAGATCCGAAGTCCTGCATGCCTTGGGGTCCACAGTGGTGTAAAATGGAAGGCATGGAGTCCTCACCGGGCTGGTCGTTGGTTTTCATGACACATAAGGAGATGCAGACACCTCTCAGCTGGGGGGCCCTTGCCTCACTGGGTCACCAGGAGCCTGGGTCCGTGTTTCGGTGCAGCCATTGGATTCTCAAACCTGAGCGAGCCCCACGGGAGAATGTGTCCCGGCTCATTTTTGCTTCCGTGATGCACAGACCTCATCTTGAAGACAGTGATTTTCTGCCTTCCACCCTCCTTATGACCTGAGGACACCGTTCTGTTGTTGATCAAAGCCGAGACGACACACCTACAGATCCACTTTGGTTTTGGAGAGGGTGGTGCTATTCACGAGGGCCGACTTGCCAAATTAATCTAAATCGGGTTGAATAGCAACGCCAGCAGATGGGCTGAAAGCACTTGGACTGACCGTGGAGCTCCCGATGGTGGGAAAGAGTGGGATCCAGGTGAGAGCCAGAAGCGGGGTCAGCCCGGGGGCTGTCTTTCTCAGCCTGCATCCCAGGGCCCTGAAGAAGGCCGTGTAGAAGCCCCATCGGTCAGGCCTGCAGGAGCTTCCGCGAGTTTTCCTAGCACCTGGCACCATCCCCTCACTTGGCTGCAGAGAGATGCGATAATAGAGGAAGAAATAGCTCCTTCCTCCGAAGGAGAGAGGAAGGGGGAGGGGTGCTGGCTGGGAAGGAAGTGATGCCCGGAAGCCTTGGATTAAACCTGCAGAGCGGGGGCTCTGGGGCCCTCATCTTCCCATTTAGTCCAGGCCCCGTTGTCCAGAATTTGAACAAAATTTTAAAAGACATTGGAAAGCAAACTGTGAGACTGTCCAAATTAATGACTAGTGACAACACAGCTCCTAATTGCACGGCTTCAGTTGATCACACATAAGCAGTGTGAGCCACACCCATCCCCAGAAAATGTGTGAGTTCACTTCCTGTCCAGATGAGAAGGGGCTCGGCCAGGAACTCTGGCTCAAACTTCAGCGGTCTGAAGCCGGCCCCCAACTGACATTTCTTCCTTAAAAAGCGTGGGACTTGCCTCGTGCTGGAGGAGAATCTGTCTGCAGTGCAGAGCAGCCAGGTGGGTCCCCGGGTCGGGAAGGTCCCCCGGAGAAGGGAATGGCTGCCCGCTCCACTGTTCTTCCCTAGAGAATTCCGTGGAGCAGCCTGGTGGGCTCCTCTCTGGGGGATCGCAGAGAGTCAGACACGACGAAGGCACCGCAGAGAGCCTGCCTTACGTTGCTTTCTGTGAGGGTAAAATACTAGAGTCTGTCAAACATTAAGTATTTTATTAGTGTGGGCCTTTTGGGTTACAAATGATAGAAAGTCAAGCTGGCATAAGCAAAAAAAAATCATATGAATCTGCCCCATGGACCCAAATATAAAGGACAGAAAAGCAGCAGTGCAATGATGGAGGTTTATAGGCCTGTTTATTTTTTTCTTGTTTGGCTGCGCCTCGTGGCACGCAGGACCCTCATTCCCCCCCACCCGGGGACTGGACCTGTGTCCCTGCAGTGGAAGCAGAGGCCTAGCCCCTGGACCCCCAAGGCACTCCCTGTGGGCCTGTTTCTTGTCTCCTCACTCCATATGTTACAATCTATTCAAGGCTTCGCAGTTAGGAGCTCAGCTCACATTCTGTAGATCACTGCATTCTGAGATCACTTGCATGCACGGAGCTCACAAAGTCAACCGGCGGTGGTCAGCATGTCCCCTGCGTCATCTTCTCAAGTCTCCACGCTTTTAGAGCCCTGACCTCCTCCTCCTCCCTGGTATCACTCTGCTGGCAACCATGCTCAAGGGGGCTCAGGAGAATTCTTCCTGTTGCTGCTTTCAATTTCAAGAAATGGTGCCAGAGTAACAAGTTACAGGGAGGCGTGAGAGTTATGGGGCAGCGGCGCTGCTAACACCCCGAGGCCCAGGCGGAAGCTGTGAGGACAGAGTGGCTCCGGGGGCTCAGCCTGCCTGGCCCGGTGGTCAGCGACAGGGGAGGCGGAGAGGGGAGATCCCGGCTACCAGGCGAGGAGCCATGTGGGCATTCCTCCTTCCAGGTTGGCATTTAGAGTTAGGTGTTTGACCTACGGGCTTTCCCAGGGGCTCGGTAGTAGCGACTCCGCCTGCAGGTGAAGGAAAGGCGCGTTCTCTTCCTGGGCTGGGAAGATCCCCAGGAGAAGGACGTCGCAGCCCCCTCCAGTATGCTTTCCTGGAAGCTCCCCCGGACGGGAGCCTGGCGGGCTGCAGCCCACGGGGTGGCAGAGGCGGACAGGACTGAGCACGCACATCCAGCCCTTGGCTGGCACGGCGCCGGGCACGCAGGAGCCTGTCATACTGCTTGCTGGACGAAGGGTCCAGGCCGAGCACTGGGATGGAGACGGGTAGGAAGGGCAGAGCCACGGTGTTCTGAAGAAAGAAACCAAAACTAGAAGCGCGCATGGGGGTGAGGGAGGAGAAAGATCCAAGAGGAAATGACGATGTGGGATTGGTTTTTCTTTATTTACTGTGGATTGGTACAGAAGAAGACCGGCAGTTCCTGTTGGGACTTGGTGCCTCCGCACTGCCGTCAGGGCACCATGGGGACTAGAGGCGGGCGGCCTGGAGGCAGCGGGCAGTGACGGGAGGCGACCACTGCTGGAAGTGGAGGACCCGAGCAGAGGAGGGACGGGAGGAGCTGGGCAGGACACTGACGCCCTCAGGTGGACAGTGGCTGGGGATGACGGTGATGATGCTTTCATGTAGAGAGGCATGAAGCCTGGGCCGGGGGACCGGGAGGGGAATAAGCCCCCCACCGCCCTTAGGAAATGGCCCCTGCTTCATGCCGTGTGCCAAGCTCAGGTCCACGTAACCCACTTCAGCTCCCGAGCACTCATTCCCGATGGGCTTCTGGGAAGGACAAACCCTTGTCTTCTCTAATTCACCTTGAGGAGCTGGGGCTGCCGTGTTTCCTGCGGGAGGTGCATTGGGAGCCTTGGGCCGGTTAATTGTAAAAGTCTAGTTTTGGTACTGACCTGATGGCCAGCAGGTGTGTGGAAGGTTAGTTATTTGTTCTGTTGGAAGAAACCAAGACCCTCTGAAGGGAGAGGAGTCCTTCCCAGCGGCCGTCAGTCCCTGACCAGAGGGTCCAGCCAGCAGCCAGCGGCCAGCCTGGGGCAGATGGGCCGAGCCAGGCGTCTGTGAGCGTCCACCGCTGTGGTCGGACAAGAGCCGCTCCCCTCCTGCTCCTGCGCCCGCCCTGCTCCTGCGTCCGTGTCGAGCTCGTCCGAGACCCCTCCCTCAGCTCTCTGTCCAGCCTTCGCTCCTCGCCAGCCCCAGGGCCCCGCCCCGACAGCCCCCAGCATCTTGGAGTCCCTGGACTCAGCTGCCTGGAGAAGCTTCCTGCTCAGAACCCATCTGATCGTAAGTTGCTCGGAATAATTTATTTCGTTTTTAAATTGATTCCTCACGGCTGCCATTGAGGAATGCATGTCCCAGGAGAGGCAAGACAAGGCTAAGGGACTAAGAGGTACAAACTACTATGTATAAGATAAATAAGCCACAGGGATACGTTGTACAGCACAGGGAATATGGCCACAATTCTGTAGTAATTTTAGATGGAGTTTAATCTACAAAACTATTGAATCCACGGCTTCCCTGGTAGCTCAGTGGTAAAGAGTTCGCCTGCCAGTGCAGGAGACAACGGGTTCAATCCCTGATCCAGGAAGATCCCACATGCTATGGAGCAACTGAGCCCGTGAGCCACAACTACTGAGCCTGTGCTCTAGAGCCTCGGAGCCGCAACTGTGGAGCCCATGGGTCGCAACTACTGAGCCCGGTAGACCCGAGTTCCACAAGATAAGTCACCGCCCTCAGGTGGACAGTGGCTGGGGATGACGGTGATGATGCTTTCATGTAGAGAGGCATGAAGCCTGGGCCGGGGGACCGGGAGGGGAATAAGCCCCCCACCGCCCTTAGGAAATGGCCCCTGCTTCATGCCGTGTGCCAAGCTCAGGTCCACGTAACCCACTTCAGCTCCCGAGCACTCATTCCCGATGGGCTTCTGGGAAGGACAAACCCTTGTCTTCTCTAATTCACCTTGAGGAGCTGGGGCTGCCGTGTTTCCTGCGGGAGGTGCATTGGGAGCCTTGGGCCGGTTAATTGTAAAAGTCTAGTTTTGGTACTGACCTGATGGCCAGCAGGTGTGTGGAAGGTTAGTTATTTGTTCTGTTGGAAGAAACCAAGACCCTCTGAAGGGAGAGGAGTCCTTCCCAGCGGCCGTCAGTCCCTGACCAGAGGGTCCAGCCAGCAGCCAGCGGCCAGCCTGGGGCAGATGGGCCGAGCCAGGCGTCTGTGAGCGTCCACCGCTGTGGTCGGACAAGAGCCGCTCCCCTCCTGCTCCTGCGCCCGCCCTGCTCCTGCGTCCGTGTCGAGCTCGTCCGAGACCCCTCCCTCAGCTCTCTGTCCAGCCTTCGCTCCTCGCCAGCCCCAGGGCCCCGCCCCGACAGCCCCCAGCATCTTGGAGTCCCTGGACTCAGCTGCCTGGAGAAGCTTCCTGCTCAGAACCCATCTGATCGTAAGTTGCTCGGAATAATTTATTTCGTTTTTAAATTGATTCCTCACGGCTGCCATTGAGGAATGCATGTCCCAGGAGAGGCAAGACAAGGCTAAGGGACTAAGAGGTACAAACTACTATGTATAAGATAAATAAGCCACAGGGATACGTTGTACAGCACAGGGAATATGGCCACAATTCTGTAGTAATTTTAGATGGAGTTTAATCTACAAAACTATTGAATCCACGGCTTCCCTGGTAGCTCAGTGGTAAAGAGTTCGCCTGCCAGTGCAGGAGACAACGGGTTCAATCCCTGATCCAGGAAGATCCCACATGCTATGGAGCAACTGAGCCCGTGAGCCACAACTACTGAGCCTGTGCTCTAGAGCCTCGGAGCCGCAACTGTGGAGCCCATGGGTCGCAACTACTGAAGCCCATGTGCCCTAGAGCCCGAGTTCCACAAGATAAGTCACCGCACCAAGAAGCCTGCTCACCTCCACTAGAGAGGAGCCCCCACTCTCTGCAACTAGAGAAGAGCCTGTGGCAGCAGTGGAAACCCAGAAAGCCAAAAATTAATAAATAAAATATTTTTTTAAATATTGAATCATAAACTTCCCCTGTGACTAAGACTCCCTGCTCCCAGTGCAGGGGCCCGGGGTTCATCCCTTGTTGAGGAACCAGATCCCACATGCTGCAACGAAGAGTTCGCATCCCAGAGCTAAAGACCCGGTACGCCCCAGCCAAGACCCGGCACAGCCAAATAAACAAATTAACAAAAAATTGGTCACTATACTGTACACCTGAAGCTATTGTGAATATTGTAAATCAACTGTGCTTTAATTTTTCTTAAAAAGAATGTGTGTCCCTTGTAGAAAGGTATGGATATGTAAGAGAAAAAAAGATGGTCCATGACCGAGGTAGCCAGCGTTGCAGTTCTTTTGTAGAGGTTCACATCTGGTCTCTGAGTCTGAGCCCTGCGTCTCCCCGTAGCCGTGTGCCCACGACCACTCTCCCACCCTCTCGGGGCCTGTGCACGCGATCGTGACCGTGCATCCACCTCATCACACTGAGGATAAATGAGCTAGTGCTTGCGACGCACAGTTGGGTTGACAAACGGCAGGCATTGGTATCGGCTCAGTGGCGGCCGTCACTAGGACTGGCTGCTGGTCCACGGGGGGCAGGGGGCGGGGAGAGGGTCTGCTCCGTCGTCCACTGCCAGCGCAGCACCCGCGGAGGTCTCTCCAGACAGGACGGCAGTCTTCGTCGCCGCCGTCTCTAGTAAAGACTGGGAACTTTTCGTTGTACAGAGGGCTACAAAACTATTGAATCCACGGCTTCCCTGGTAGCTCAGTGGTAAAGAGTTCGCCTGCCAGTGCAGGAGACAACGGGTTCAATCCCTGATCCAGGAAGATCCCACATGCTATGGAGCAACTGAGCCCGTGAGCCACAACTACTGAGCCTGTGCTCTAGAGCCTCGGAGCCGCAACTGTGGAGCCCATGGGTCGCAACTACTGAAGCCCATGTGCCCTAGAGCCCGAGTTCCACAAGATAAGTCACCGCACCAAGAAGCCTGCTCACCTCCACTAGAGAGGAGCCCCCACTCTCTGCAACTAGAGAAGAGCCTGTGGCAGCAGTGGAAACCCAGAAAGCCAAAAATTAATAAATAAAATATTTTTTTAAATATTGAATCATAAACTTCCCCTGTGACTAAGACTCCCTGCTCCCAGTGCAGGGGCCCGGGGTTCATCCCTTGTTGAGGAACCAGATCCCACATGCTGCAACGAAGAGTTCGCATCCCAGAGCTAAAGACCCGGTACGCCCCAGCCAAGACCCGGCACAGCCAAATAAACAAATTAACAAAAAATTGGTCACTATACTGTACACCTGAAGCTATTGTGAATATTGTAAATCAACTGTGCTTTAATTTTTCTTAAAAAGAATGTGTGTCCCTTGTAGAAAGGTATGGATATGTAAGAGAAAAAAAGATGGTCCATGACCGAGGTAGCCAGCGTTGCAGTTCTTTTGTAGAGGTTCACATCTGGTCTCTGAGTCTGAGCCCTGCGTCTCCCCGTAGCCGTGTGCCCACGACCACTCTCCCACCCTCTCGGGGCCTGTGCACGCGATCGTGACCGTGCATCCACCTCATCACACTGAGGATAAATGAGCTAGTGCTTGCGACGCACAGTTGGGTTGACAAACGGCAGGCATTGGTATCGGCTCAGTGGCGGCCGTCACTAGGACTGGCTGCTGGTCCACGGGGGGCAGGGGGCGGGGAGAGGGTCTGCTCCGTCGTCCACTGCCAGCGCAGCACCCGCGGAGGTCTCTCCAGACAGGACGGCAGTCTTCGTCGCCGCCGTCTCTAGTAAAGACGTGGGAACTTTTCGTTGCAGCAAATGGCATCCGCTTCCCCCACCAGGGGCAGAGCCTGAGCCCCCTGCACTGCGAGCATGGAGGCTTCGCCACTGGACCTCCAGGGAAGTCCCGACTGCTTTTTATTTTCCAGGAGTTTAAAACTGCCTTTCGGGGGGCTTCCCCGGTGATCCAGTGGGTAAAGAGACTGCCTTGCAGTGCAGGGGGCACTGGCTTGATCCCTGGCTCGGGAAGATCCCACGTGCTGCAGAGCAACCAGACCGGTGTGTCCAGTGACGAGCCAGCGCTCAGGAGCGCATGCGCCCAGAGCCAGTGCTCTGCAGCCAGAGGCCACTGCCATGGGAGGCCCACACGGGCCAAAGAATAAAGGTGGGTAAAAATAAATGAATAAAAAGTCAATAAAAAGAGGCCAAAAACATTAAAAAAGAAGAAGAAAAAAAAAAGGAACAAAAAAAAAGGAACAGTAACATGAAACATGTAAATGTGCATTTGAAAAGATGTTTAAGTATGCATGTTGAAAACACAGTGAGTGGCAGCCAGTCTCCAGGAGGCGCTCCTGTGCCCTCCTGGTGTTCACGTCCTTTTGGGCGGGGCGTCAGTCCCCTCCCACAATGTACAGGGACTGGCTTGTACAACCTGTAGGATGCTGAGGAAATACAGGAGTGTGACTTCCAAAGCTAGACCACAGACGATCCTGTGGCGTCCCCCTTCCCTTCTGTTGGACCTCACAGCAGGGAAAGCTCGCTGCCCACTGGAGACACTCAAACAGCCCTTGGCTGAGGTCCACAGGGCAGAGTGCTAAAGCCATCTGCCCACAAGCATGCAAGCAAGCTGCCTCGAGGTGGATCCTCCAGCCTCGTCAGATGGTCAGGTGACTGCCGACTCAGCTCCTGTCTCCCCCCGCTAAGCTAAAACTGTCTCGCTGAGTTGCATCTGAATTCTTGACCTGTAGAAACTTCAAGACAATAACCGTTTATTGTTGTTTTAAAACACTAAATTTGGGGGGTTTTTTATAACACAGCAATAGATAATACAGTGAGTCACCGTAAACAAGATGAAGGAAATTCTGATATGTATTTGAAAAGAAAAGGACCCCTTGTGTTTATTCAAAACTTAAAACTTTTAGAACATAGGACCAAGTTCTCCTGATTAGCTGGCTTCACTCATTGTTCTCTGTGGACATGCACATCCCCTCGTTCGCACTTACCTGTTCACCAGGCTATAAGCACGCCTCCCCAGGGATGGGCATTGTCCACCTGTGCTGTGAGAATCCTTGGAGGTGGGCAAGTTGAGAGGGAGGTGGGAGGGACATTCCTACTAATTGGCTGCAAACCACAGCTGAAAACAAGGTCCAGCCTTTCTCCTCCACCGCTGAACATCAGCCCAGTCACCTTCCAGTGCCTGCCAATGGCCCTGAGGTCACCAGCCCTGCTTCTCCATGTCGCTTTCTAGGAAGGAGACCCCTAAGTGTCCAGCCTTGGGCTGAACCTGTGTTTTGAACTGGCAGCTTGCAGTTTTGTAGGAAGCGAGCTTGGGCGCCCTCTTGTGGCCTTCTAACAAACTACACCATCCGGACATGTCTAGGCCCTTTCGTTTTGTTTTTAAATACTCACTTAGGTATTTATTTTTGGCAGCACTGGGTGTTGCTGTGCATCGGCTTTCTCTGGTCGTGGAGAGTGGGGACTACTTTTTTGGGGCTCTGGGGGCTTTCGCATCATTGACCTCACCCAATGTACAGGGACTGGCTTGTACAACCTGTAGGATGCTGAGGAAATACAGGAGTGTGACTTCCAAAGCTAGACCACAGACGATCCTGTGGCGTCCCCCTTCCCTTCTGTTGGACCTCACAGCAGGGAAAGCTCGCTGCCCACTGGAGACACTCAAACAGCCCTTGGCTGAGGTCCACAGGGCAGAGTGCTAAAGCCATCTGCCCACAAGCATGCAAGCAAGCTGCCTCGAGGTGGATCCTCCAGCCTCGTCAGATGGTCAGGTGACTGCCGACTCAGCTCCTGTCTCCCCCCGCTAAGCTAAAACTGTCTCGCTGAGTTGCATCTGAATTCTTGACCTGTAGAAACTTCAAGACAATAACCGTTTATTGTTGTTTTAAAACACTAAATTTGGGGGTTATTTATAACACAGCAATAGATAATACAGTGAGTCACCGTAAACAAGATGAAGGAAATTCTGATATGTATTTGAAAAGAAAAGGACCCCTTGTGTTTATTCAAAACTTAAAACTTTTAGAACATAGGACCAAGTTCTCCTGATTAGCTGGCTTCACTCATTGTTCTCTGTGGACATGCACATCCCCTCGTTCGCACTTACCTGTTCACCAGGCTATAAGCACGCCTCCCCAGGGATGGGCATTGTCCACCTGTGCTGTGAGAATCCTTGGAGGTGGGCAAGTTGAGAGGGAGGTGGGAGGGACATTCCTACTAATTGGCTGCAAACCACAGCTGAAAACAAGGTCCAGCCTTTCTCCTCCACCGCTGAACATCAGCCCAGTCACCTTCCAGTGCCTGCCAATGGCCCTGAGGTCACCAGCCCTGCTTCTCCATGTCGCTTTCTAGGAAGGAGACCCCTAAGTGTCCAGCCTTGGGCTGAACCTGTGTTTTGAACTGGCAGCTTGCAGTTTTGTAGGAAGCGAGCTTGGGCGCCCTCTTGTGGCCTTCTAACAAACTACACCATCCGGACATGTCTAGGCCCTTTCGTTTTGTTTTTAAATACTCACTTAGGTATTTATTTTTGGCAGCACTGGGTGTTGCTGTGCATCGGCTTTCTCTGGTCGTGGAGAGTGGGGACTACTCTGTGGTTGCGTGTGTGGACTGCTCACTGAGGTGGCTTATCGTTGCAGAGCACAGCTCTAGGCACATGGGCTTCAGTAGTTGCAGCTCGTGGACTCAGTTCCCAAGCCCTAGAGCACAGGCTCAGTAATTGTGGTTCAGGGGCTTAGTTGCCTCGTGGCATGTGGGATCTTCCCTGATCAGGGATTGAACCTGTGTCCCCTGCTTTGAAAAGATTCTTTTTTTTTTTTTTTCTGATTTTTTCTTTTTAAAATTTTATTTATGTATTTATTTATTTATGGCTATTCTGGATTTTCACTGCTGCTGCGGGCTCTTTAGTTGCAGGGAGTGGGGACTACTCTTTAGTTGAGGTGAGCAGGCTTCTTGTTGCAGTGACTTCTCTTGCTGTGTAACTTGGGCTCTGGGCCACACGGGCTCCCGTGGTTGCAGCACATGGGCTCCATAGTTGCGGCTCCGAGGCTCTAGAGCATAGACTCCATGGTTGTGGCTCACGGGCTTAGTTGCTTCACAGCATATGGGATCTTCCCGGATCAGGGATTGAACCCGTGTCTCCTGCATTGGTAGGCAGATTCTTTACCACTGAGCTACCAGGAAAGCCTGAAAGGCAGATTCTTAACCATTCTGGACCACCAGGGAAGCCCCGGCCAAGCACCTTGGCCACACAGGTATGAATTTAACCCATTTTCTATACACATGCTATGTACACAGCAGCTGGGAGTGTGATTTTACTACGTAGATAAAGGAAAACAAGGTCCAGCCTTTCTCCTCCACTGCTGAACATCAGCCCAGTCACCTTCCAGTGCCTGCCAATGGCCCTGAGGTCACCAGCCCTGCTTCTCCATGTCGCTTTCTAGGAAGGAGACCCCTAAGTGTCCAGCCTTGGGCTGAACCTGTGTTTTGAACTGGCAGCTTGCAGTTTTGTAGGAAGCGAGCTTGGGCGCCCTCTTGTGGCCTTCTAACAAACTACACCATCCGGACATGTCTAGGCCCTTTCGTTTTGTTTTTAAATACTCACTTAGGTATTTATTTTTGGCAGCACTGGGTGTTGCTGTGCATCGGCTTTCTCTGGTCGTGGAGAGTGGGGACTACTCTGTGGTTGCGTGTGTGGACTGCTCACTGAGGTGGCTTATCGTTGCAGAGCACAGCTCTAGGCACATGGGCTTCAGTAGTTGCAGCTCGTGGACTCAGTTCCCAAGCCCTAGAGCACAGGCTCAGTAATTGTGGTTCAGGGGCTTAGTTGCCTCGTGGCATGTGGGATCTTCCCTGATCAGGGATTGAACCTGTGTCCCCTGCTTTGAAAAGATTCTTTTTTTTTTTTTTTCTGATTTTTTCTTTTTAAAATTTTATTTATGTATTTATTTATTTATGGCTATTCTGGATTTTCACTGCTGCTGCGGGCTCTTTAGTTGCAGGGAGTGGGGACTACTCTTTAGTTGAGGTGAGCAGGCTTCTTGTTGCAGTGACTTCTCTTGCTGTGTAACTTGGGCTCTGGGCCACACGGGCTCCCGTGGTTGCAGCACATGGGCTCCATAGTTGCGGCTCCGAGGCTCTAGAGCATAGACTCCATGGTTGTGGCTCACGGGCTTAGTTGCTTCACAGCATATGGGATCTTCCCGGATCAGGGATTGAACCCGTGTCTCCTGCATTGGTAGGCAGATTCTTTACCACTGAGCTACCAGGAAAGCCTGAAAGGCAGATTCTTAACCATTCTGGACCACCAGGGAAGCCCCGGCCAAGCACCTTGGCCACACAGGTATGAATTTAACCCATTTTCTATACACATGCTATGTACACAGCAGCTGGGAGTGTGATTTTACTACGTAGATAAAGGAAAAATTTTACCTCCATACTTTTTCTTTTTAAACCAGTTATGGACATTTTTTCACTCCTTCCCATTTAGCTAAACCTTAGTGGTACAACCAATGGGTTTTGGTTATTGTCTGTACCACTTTTAATAAAATCATAGCAATCCCATTGCCCCGTCTAATTCTCCTGGGAAGTCTTGGCACAGTGGCTGCAAAGTTTATTAAATTTTTCTTGAGAGCTAGAGCAGCCATGATTGACGCATCATCTCTCATGTATCCGTGGTTGCTGGGTTCAGGGGCTCCAGCACAAGATTCCAGGTATTAACTCCTGTGTTTACCCTCCCCACCCTGCACCCTCACCACATCATCATCTCTCCTGCCTTTGTCCTTGCTGAGGGAGTAGGAAAGGGCAGCAAAAATACAGGGCAAAATATATAGTCACAAGATACACAAGAGTGATAACAGATGAGCTTTACATAAAGAAGACAGTTGCGTGGTAATGCACATGCGCTCTGCACACTGAGTACTTACCATCTGGGGGAAGAACAAACTCATAATAAGCATGCTAATCACTTTGACCATCTTAGAATGCCCACACCATAAATTAAGAACAGAATCAGACTGAGCTTGATGTACCAACAGCTCCATTTTCCACTCATTCCCAAAGGAATGTTTGGTAGCTTTCTGCGAAGATGCATTTGGAGGCAGAAACCACTTCTCTCTCTCTCCACTTAGCCTTCAGGCCTTTCAATTATGAGATGAGCCGCATCCATTTACCATGTACCACCTGCCTTTTGTAAATGTTCACCTCAATGGTTTTTATTAACACTTGAACTCTGCGTTGCTAAGCAACAGGGCAAGGCCGGCTCTTCTCCATCAAAGGCTTTAAAGGAAATTTGTTCTGCTTTTTCTCGGGGATTGAACCCGTGTCTCCTGCATTGGTAGGCAGATTCTTTACCACTGAGCTACCAGGAAAGCCTGAAAGGCAGATTCTTAACCATTCTGGACCACCAGGGAAGCCCCGGCCAAGCACCTTGGCCACACAGGTATGAATTTAACCCATTTTCTATACACATGCTATGTACACAGCAGCTGGGAGTGTGATTTTACTACGTAGATAAAGGAAAAATTTTACCTCCATACTTTTTCTTTTTAAACCAGTTATGGACATTTTTTCACTCCTTCCCATTTAGCTAAACCTTAGTGGTACAACCAATGGGTTTTGGTTATTGTCTGTACCACTTTTAATAAAATCATAGCAATCCCATTGCCCCGTCTAATTCTCCTGGGAAGTCTTGGCACAGTGGCTGCAAAGTTTATTAAATTTTTCTTGAGAGCTAGAGCAGCCATGATTGACGCATCATCTCTCATGTATCCGTGGTTGCTGGGTTCAGGGGCTCCAGCACAAGATTCCAGGTATTAACTCCTGTGTTTACCCTCCCCACCCTGCACCCTCACCACATCATCATCTCTCCTGCCTTTGTCCTTGCTGAGGGAGTAGGAAAGGGCAGCAAAAATACAGGGCAAAATATATAGTCACAAGATACACAAGAGTGATAACAGATGAGCTTTACATAAAGAAGACAGTTGCGTGGTAATGCACATGCGCTCTGCACACTGAGTACTTACCATCTGGGGGAAGAACAAACTCATAATAAGCATGCTAATCACTTTGACCATCTTAGAATGCCCACACCATAAATTAAGAACAGAATCAGACTGAGCTTGATGTACCAACAGCTCCATTTTCCACTCATTCCCAAAGGAATGTTTGGTAGCTTTCTGCGAAGATGCATTTGGAGGCAGAAACCACTTCTCTCTCTCTCCACTTAGCCTTCAGGCCTTTCAATTATGAGATGAGCCGCATCCATTTACCATGTACCACCTGCCTTTTGTAAATGTTCACCTCAATGGTTTTTATTAACACTTGAACTCTGCGTTGCTAAGCAACAGGGCAAGGCCCGGCTCTTCTCCATCAGGCTTTAAAGATGTCTGCTGCGTCCTGGCTCCGAAGGCAACTTGGCTGTATCAAAAAAGTGCGCTTCCTGGCGGCCTTCCTCCTGACCTTGTTTCTTTTTTATTGCCCTGAGCCGCTCCCAACGGGGACTCCCGTCCTTCTCAGCGCCACCCGCTCCAGGCGGCATCTCCGGTGCCCAGTCCACCGCCTGCCCGCCGGGGAGGGTGCGGTGCCTTCCCCCGAGCCCGCGGCCCGCCGCCTGGGTGACCCGGGGCCCCGCTCCGCCATCGGGGACGGCGCTGCTGGTCGGGGTCCCCCGGAGCAGGGTGACGGCGGAAGGAGAGAGGACGGATGGTGCTGCCGGCTGCCTTTTTAACCTGCGGACAGGGTCTAGTGCGTTCTGCCAGGAACCGGCAGTGCGGGAGAGGCGGAGCGGCTGCTCGTCTTCTGCTGAAAGGCGGCGGCGCGGGGCGGGGGAGGCCCAGGCCGCGGCGGGGCGGGGCGGGGCGGCCCGGGACGGAGCGGGGCGGCCGGCGGGGGCGGCGCGAGCAGCGCGCTCGGAGCCTCTCCGGGACGGCCTGCAGGCGGCGCGGCCGGGAGCTCCTGGAACCCTCGTGATGGCCGCGATGCGCGCGTTAGGGCCGCTCTTGTGCAACAGCGCTCCGCTTCGCTCCAGAGGCAGCGCTGAGCTGCGTTCGGGGTTCGTGGCGGTTGGGGCTTGGCCCCTCGGCAGGGCTTAGGAAATCCTAGCTCCTCCAGCAGGGGCCGAGCCGCGGGGAGCGCGCGGGCGTCCTCGCCACGGGGCCGGCGGGGATTCCGGAGTCACAGCTCTGTTTCAGCCATACCTGACTTTGTATGAACGGGAATGACTTGTGTAAAATCCCACAGGTTAGGGACTAGTTGCGGGGCGTTGTGGGGTGGGGGGTAGGTGGGGGAGAAGGGGTGCGATTAGAGGTTTGGAACGTTTAGCCTGCGCCCCAGTCCCCAGACCACCAGGAGCCACCAGGGACAGAGGCGGGGCTGGAGGCTGGGCTGTGGCCAGTGGCCAGTGGCACCGTCGGTTCTGCCTGTGGAATGAAGCCTCCTAAGAGCCCACAGGACAGGGATTCCAGAAGCTTCCAGGTTGGGAACACAGCCACATTCTTGGAGGCGGAGGCCCTGGAAGAGGCCGTGGACGCTGTGCCCCTGCCCACACACCTTACCGTACTCATCGCTCCCATCCGGCTGCTCCTAAAGTACAGTCGTCCTTGGTATCCTGTGGGGATTGGTACCAGGATCCCTGTGAATACCAAAATCCGTGGGTGCTCGAGCCCTGTATCTGACATGGCCTGTTCTTATATATAACCTGCACACGTCTTCCTGTGTACTTTTTTTAAAGATATGTAGTTTTAAAGTATTTATTTGTGTATTTGGCTGTACCAGCTCTTCGTGGTGGCGCCCGGGGTCTTCAGCTCTTCACCATGGCGCGCGCAATCTTTAGCTGTGGCACGTGAACCCTTCGGCTGCAGCATGTGGGGTCCCGTTCCCCAGCCAGGGATTAAGCCTGGGCCTCCTGTACTGCGAGTGGGGAGTCTTAGCCCCTGGACCCCCAGGGATGGTCCCCTGCCACATACTTGAAATCATCTCTAGATCACTTAAAATACCTGATGTAAATGCCATGTGAATAGTTGCCAGCGTGCTGTACATTCAACTTTTTGGAACTTTCTGGATTCTTCTTTCTTGCATGCGGCAGCTGTGGTAATGGAGCACTGACTGCATATCCTTTTATAGCAAACTGTCACTAAGAGAGTAAAATAATCCTCCGAGGTCTGTGAGCTGCTCTGGCAAGCTGATCAAAGCCAGGACGGGGGCGGGGTGCTGGAGCCTCTGGTTCCTAGCCAGTCAGCGACCTGGACCGGTGGGGAAGCCTCTTAGGACGGAGCCATTGACCTTTGGAATCTGATGTTTTCTCTAGGTAGACAGTCTCAGAAGTGAGTTAAATGGTGGAACACCCAGCTGGTGTTGCAGAGCTGCTTGGTAAAAAGAAGCACCTACACACGGTAGCAACTAGAACTGCCCGAAGTGGGTATTCAGTATAAAAGAGACACAGAGGAGTGCTTTCCCTTTAGATTTTCTAATTCACTTTTCTACACATTCATGTTGGTTGTATTTTACAAAGTTACCAGTTTATGACAGATTGGAAGTTTACAGAAATCAGCCCTTTACCAGAGAGGGGGAGAGAGCATGCACACACTAATTCAGAGCAGGCTGTGAAGAAATGTGTGCTTTGCCCCAGGTGTGGAAATGTGGGAGGAGTGTGGACAGCGAGGGTGAGCAGGACGTCAAGTGGCAATTTAAGGCCAGCGCTGTTGGTTTCAGTGCACCCAGGTCCTTGTACTGTATTCAGATTAGAGTCTCTGCTGCTATTAACTACATGAAGAGCAAACTAATGAGGGGGGATTGAGGCTTTGCTGTTCTAACAGGTATGAAAGGATATACCTGACTTTCTGGTATAGCCTTCCAGGTTATAGCTACTTTCAGATTTTTAAAAGAAATTATTTATACATAAGGGAAATGGTTTATGGAAATCTCAGAAAGACAAGGAAAGGCCCATGTAACGAGACACTGCAGGGGGCCGTCCTTGTGTAGTATCCCCCACGTGGGGTGGGTGGCAGGCCTGGGGCTGCGTGCCTGGCAGCGCTCCGCGTCATTACGTAAGCCCAGCCAGCCTCCTCCGGGCCTCTCCGCCTTCACCGAAATGCACAGCTCCTGCGACAGCACAGACCACGCAGAGAAATGGGTGCAGACACATTCCCAAGGCAGAAAGACAATCAGTTTTAAAAAAGACCTGTAACAAGGGAGTAAATTATCTTCTTAAGCACTGGACTACCAGGGAAGCCCCTCATGATTGTTCATTTAACTCAATTGTGAGATGGTTGTGGGGGAGGCTGGAGAGGGAGCCACGGCAGGGCCAGAGGAGAGGTGGGGTTGAGGGACGACAAGGAAGCGTAAACATCATCTTCCAAGGAGAAAGTCAGAAGATAATATCTAAACTCTGAAGCTGAAAATCAAGACATAGGAATTGAGGGAACTCCCTGACTGTCCAGTGGGTAAGACGCTGTGCTTCCACTGCAGGAGGCGGCGGTTCCATCCCCCCGTCAGGGAAGTAGGGTGGGTAAGCCACGCTAGTGGATATACCAGACGAGGGAAAAAGAGAAAATGCTTTCCTTTAGATTTTCTAATTCACTTTTCTACACATTCATGTTGGTTGTATTTTACAAAGTTACCAGTTTATGACAGATTGGAAGTTTACAGAAATCAGCCCTTTACCAGAGAGGGGGAGAGAGCATGCACACACTAATTCAGAGCAGGCTGTGAAGAAATGTGTGCTTTGCCCCAGGTGTGGAAATGTGGGAGGAGTGTGGACAGCGAGGGTGAGCAGGACGTCAAGTGGCAATTTAAGGCCAGCGCTGTTGGTTTCAGTGCACCCAGGTCCTTGTACTGTATTCAGATTAGAGTCTCTGCTGCTATTAACTACATGAAGAGCAAACTAATGAGGGGGGATTGAGGCTTTGCTGTTCTAACAGGTATGAAAGGATATACCTGACTTTCTGGTATAGCCTTCCAGGTTATAGCTACTTTCAGATTTTTAAAAGAAATTATTTATACATAAGGGAAATGGTTTATGGAAATCTCAGAAAGACAAGGAAAGGCCCATGTAACGAGACACTGCAGGGGGCCGTCCTTGTGTAGTATCCCCCACGTGGGGTGGGTGGCAGGCCTGGGGCTGCGTGCCTGGCAGCGCTCCGCGTCATTACGTAAGCCCAGCCAGCCTCCTCCGGGCCTCTCCGCCTTCACCGAAATGCACAGCTCCTGCGACAGCACAGACCACGCAGAGAAATGGGTGCAGACACATTCCCAAGGCAGAAAGACAATCAGTTTTAAAAAAGACCTGTAACAAGGGAGTAAATTATCTTCTTAAGCACTGGACTACCAGGGAAGCCCCTCATGATTGTTCATTTAACTCAATTGTGAGATGGTTGTGGGGGAGGCTGGAGAGGGAGCCACGGCAGGGCCAGAGGAGAGGTGGGGTTGAGGGACGACAAGGAAGCGTAAACATCATCTTCCAAGGAGAAAGTCAGAAGATAATATCTAAACTCTGAAGCTGAAAATCAAGACATAGGAATTGAGGGAACTCCCTGACTGTCCAGTGGGTAAGACGCTGTGCTTCCACTGCAGGAGGCGGCGGTTCCATCCCCCCGTCAGGGAAGTAGGGTGCTGCATGCCGAAAAAGAAAAAAATAGATAGTGACGGACCAGCTCATAAAGGCCTTCCTAGGACATTGGAAACACTGGCTGTTCACTCTGGGAGATCTGTGAAGCCCCTGGAGGATTCCGGGCAAAGAGGAGGATGGTCTGACTTGTTCTGGAGGAGACCAGTGTGAAGAGTGTTAAGACTCAACTGCAGGGCTTCCCCTGGTAGTCCAGTGGGTAAGGACACTGCCTTGCAGTGCAAGGGGCACCAGTTCGATCCCTGGCCTGGGAAGATCCCACGTGCCGCGGAGTGGCTGGACCCATGTGTCCAATGACCGAGCTGGAGCTCTGGAGCGCATGCGCCCAGAGCCGGTGCTCTGCGACAACAGAGGCCACCGTGATGGGAGGCCCACAGGAGCCAAAGAACAAAGACGGATGAAAATAGAGAAATGAAAGACCAATGGAAGTGGCCTGCCCGCTCCCCTCCCTCCCCAACCCGACCCCTCCCAAAAATAAATAAATAAATAAATCTTTAAAAAAAAAAAAAAAGACTCAACTGCAGACATACTCACCCTGGAAGCAGGGAGGTCAGTCAACAGGCAGCTGTGAGTGTCCAGTCAAGAGCTCGGATCCAGGTCATACTCTTGGAGGTAGTGAAAAGTAGACAGGTTCTGGATGTATTGTGAAGGTAGAGCCCGTGGGATTTGTTAATAAAATGGCCATAGAATGTGAAAGAAAAGCCAAAGATGAGGCCAAGGTTTCAGCCACTGGAAGGATGAAGTTGTTAATCATGCGTTGAGACAGGGAAGGCTGTGGCCAGGAAGGAGCACATTTCAAGGTGTTATTGCTGGGTAGGTGGTTGGAGACACAGGTCTGAAATTCATGCAGAAAACGTGGCTGATGGTATAAATGTCATTTAACTCAATTGTGAGATGGTTGTGGGGAGGCTGGAGAGAGCAGGGCCAGAGGAGAGGTGGGGTTGAGGGACGACAAGGAAGCGTAAACATCATCTTCCAAGGAGAAAGTCAGAAGATAATATCTAAACTCTGAAGCTGAAAATCAAGACATAGGAATTGAGGGAACTCCCTGACTGTCCAGTGGGTAAGACGCTGTGCTTCCACTGCAGGAGGCGGCGGTTCCATCCCCCCGTCAGGGAAGTAGGGTGCTGCATGCCGAAAAAGAAAAAAATAGATAGTGACGGACCAGCTCATAAAGGCCTTCCTAGGACATTGGAAACACTGGCTGTTCACTCTGGGAGATCTGTGAAGCCCCTGGAGGATTCCGGGCAAAGAGGAGGATGGTCTGACTTGTTCTGGAGGAGACCAGTGTGAAGAGTGTTAAGACTCAACTGCAGGGCTTCCCCTGGTAGTCCAGTGGGTAAGGACACTGCCTTGCAGTGCAAGGGGCACCAGTTCGATCCCTGGCCTGGGAAGATCCCACGTGCCGCGGAGTGGCTGGACCCATGTGTCCAATGACCGAGCTGGAGCTCTGGAGCGCATGCGCCCAGAGCCGGTGCTCTGCGACAACAGAGGCCACCGTGATGGGAGGCCCACAGGAGCCAAAGAACAAAGACGGATGAAAATAGAGAAATGAAAGACCAATGGAAGTGGCCTGCCCGCTCCCCTCCCTCCCCAACCCGACCCCCGCCCAAAAATAAATAAATAAATAAATCTTTAAAAAAAAAAAAAAAGACTCAACTGCAGACATACTCACCCTGGAAGCAGGGAGGTCAGTCAACAGGCAGCTGTGAGTGTCCAGTCAAGAGCTCGGATCCAGGTCATACTCTTGGAGGTAGTGAAAAGTAGACAGGTTCTGGATGTATTGTGAAGGTAGAGCCCGTGGGATTTGTTAATAAAATGGCCATAGAATGTGAAAGAAAAGCCAAAGATGAGGCCAAGGTTTCAGCCACTGGAAGGATGAAGTTGTTAATCATGCGTTGAGACAGGGAAGGCTGTGGCCAGGAAGGAGCACATTTCAAGGTGTTATTGCTGGGTAGGTGGTTGGAGACACAGGTCTGAAATTCAATGCAGAAAACGTGGCTGATGGTATAAATGTGGGAATTACAGTTCAAATGCCAGAACCATTCCTTTATCTTCTCTTGCAGATGAAAGTGATGGTCACTCAGCCATGTCTGATTCTTTGCAACCCCGTGGACTGTCGCCCACCAGGCTCCTCCGTCCTTGGAATTCTCCAGGCAAGAATATTAGAGTGGGTTGCCATTTCCTACTCCAGGGGGTCTTCCTGACCCAGGGATCAAACCTGGGTCTCCTGTATGGCAGGCAGATTCTTCTCTTTCTGAGCCACCAGGGACGCCCCACCTTCTCCTGGAATAGTTAACAATTACCAAAATAAAGCTGAAGAGTACACTAACCCCAGCGTTTGCTTTGCTTAAGCTTCTGTGGGTCAGCAATTTAGGCCGAGCTTAGCTGGGCAGTCCTGCTCGTGTTTCACTTTGGCCGGGCTTTCTCCTGCATCTGCGTCAGCTGCTGGTCTGCTGGCGGTTCTGGGATGATCTCAGCGGGAATGACTCACACCTCCTTGACGTGGTCTCTCGTCTTCCAGCCGCCGGCCCAGATGGTTCCGGCGGAGGCCGTGCTCCCAGAGCGCAGAAGAGCTCCCGGTCTCCAGGAGCCTAGACGTGGGGCTGGGACGCCGACGTTTCCGCCTCGGTCTCTGGGTCCAAGCAAGTCGCGCGGCTGGAGGCAGAGAGGGGGGCAGTAGATTTCATCTCTTGATGGGAGGAGCTGCCAAGTCACACTGTCAAAGGCAGGGGTCCACATGGGCCATGGGGGCCATGAGTCATTCGATTTCCCACGTGTCTCAACTCCGAAGTGGTTTAAGACTGGAGGGGGTTGCCATTTTCTCCTCCAGGGGTCTTCCCCAGCCAGGGCAGGAGCACACCTCTCTTGCGTTGCCTGCATTGGCAGCAGAGTCTTTGCTACTGGCGCCGCCTGGAAAGTTGTTTTCAGTTTAGTCATGGTGGCTCAGACAGTAAACAAGGGGTCCCTTGATCCTAGCGGGTCAGTGAAGAATCCCTTGCGAATGCCGCGGGATGGGACAGGGAAGGCTGTGGCCAGGAAGGAGCACATTTCAAGGTGTTATTGCTGGGTAGGTGGTTGGAGACACAGGTCTGAAATTCAATGCAGAAAACGTGGCTGATGGTATAAATGTGGGAATTACAGTTCAAATGCCAGAACCATTCCTTTATCTTCTCTTGCAGATGAAAGTGATGGTCACTCAGCCATGTCTGATTCTTTGCAACCCCGTGGACTGTCGCCCACCAGGCTCCTCCGTCCTTGGAATTCTCCAGGCAAGAATATTAGAGTGGGTTGCCATTTCCTACTCCAGGGGGTCTTCCTGACCCAGGGATCAAACCTGGGTCTCCTGTATGGCAGGCAGATTCTTCTCTTTCTGAGCCACCAGGGACGCCCCACCTTCTCCTGGAATAGTTAACAATTACCAAAATAAAGCTGAAGAGTACACTAACCCCAGCGTTTGCTTTGCTTAAGCTTCTGTGGGTCAGCAATTTAGGCCGAGCTTAGCTGGGCAGTCCTGCTCGTGTTTCACTTTGGCCGGGCTTTCTCCTGCATCTGCGTCAGCTGCTGGTCTGCTGGCGGTTCTGGGATGATCTCAGCGGGAATGACTCACACCTCCTTGACGTGGTCTCTCGTCTTCCAGCCGCCGGCCCAGATGGTTCCGGCGGAGGCCGTGCTCCCAGAGCGCAGAAGAGCTCCCGGTCTCCAGGAGCCTAGACGTGGGGCTGGGACGCCGACGTTTCCGCCTCGGTCTCTGGGTCCAAGCAAGTCGCGCGGCTGGAGGCAGAGAGGGGGGCAGTAGATTTCATCTCTTGATGGGAGGAGCTGCCAAGTCACACTGTCAAAGGCAGGGGTCCACATGGGCCATGGGGGCCATGAGTCATTCGATTTCCCACGTGTCTCAACTCCGAAGTGGTTTAAGACTGGAGGGGGTTGCCATTTTCTCCTCCAGGGGTCTTCCCCAGCCAGGGCAGGAGCACACCTCTCTTGCGTTGCCTGCATTGGCAGCAGAGTCTTTGCTACTGGCGCCGCCTGGAAAGTTGTTTTCAGTTTAGTCATGGTGGCTCAGACAGTAAACAATCTGCCTGCGGTGCAGGAGACCCGGGTTCGATCCCTGGGTCAGGAAGATCCCCTGGAAAAGGAAATGGCAGCCCACTCCAGTATTCTTGCCTGAAGAATCCCATGGACAGAGGAACCTGGTGGACTACAGTCCACAGGGTCACAAAGGGTCAGACATGACTGAACAACAAATGCATACGCATATATATATATATATATATATTTATTTATCTCACTGAGCGGCCTGCAGGATCCTAGTACCCTGGCCAGGGAAGGAACCTATGCCTCCTACAATGGAAGTCCTAACCACTGGGCCACCAGGGAAGTCCCCACCCAAGCCATATTGAAGTTTGGAGTCATCTTTTCTCTCTAAGAAGGACTATAAAAAGATCTGCCAGTGATAGATAGGAAATAAATGAAGCTGGTCCAGTTTTGGGCTTCAGTTAGAACCTCAGTGGGAGGGAAGCAGGGTCCAAGAAAATCAGGACAGAGTGAAGTGAGAACATCTATTTTGAGGACCCAAGCATGAAGGGGAGGAAACCTAAACTCTGCAACCACATCCTGAGGCCTGGAGAAGCCATCCACTTGGGCTGGGAAATCCCCGGTGGTCCAGTGGTGAAGCATCTGTCTTGCAATGCAGGGGATGTAGGTTTGATCCCTGGTTGGGGAACTGAGATCCCCCAGGCTGAGGAGCAACTAAGCCTGCGAGCTCCAACTAGATCATTATCAAAAAAGGAAAAACACAGACTGGAGGACCCCACATGTCTGTACTTTCACACAGCCCCTTGTCTCTCTGAAGGCATGTGTGGCAAACATGCCAGACTGGTAGTCAGCTTTGCCACACTGATCATCCCATAAAACCTTCCTAGCCGGTCATGTCAGTGCCAGACAGTCTGATGGGAGTTAGGAAATTCCTCCTTCTTCCTGTCATAAACCCGTCTCTCTACAACCCTCTAAGCCTAGGTCGTCTTAGACATCGGAGTCTCAGACGGGAAAGGACAGTCGTGTTTGTTGCTTGGATGTCTCTAGCATTATCCAACTAGGTCATTGGCTTCCCGGTGGCTCAGACGGTAATGAATCCATCTGCAGTGCAGGAGACCTGGGTTCGATCCCTGGGTGGGGAAGATCCCCTGGGGAAGGGAACGGCTACCCACTCCAGTCTTCTGTGCCTGGATAATCCCATGGTTTGTCCACGGGGTCATGATCTGTGCTCATTCTCCATGTCGACCAAAATTAAACAGTGCATCTAAGAAAGAATTGGAATTACTCAAACCAACCTTGAGGGTTATAATCAGGGGAGAGGTGCCCAGAAAGCCCTGAGGACTGTGCTGCTTCGTTAGAAGTCAAGATGCAGTTTCTATCAGCCTTCTGAGACGGAGGACTGTGCCTCAGGTGGCGTGTTACTGACAGGTGACACGATCCGGATCTAGTCACCACCACGGTGGGTCAGGTGACCCCTTCGAAGATCAAGAAGGAATTCTGTCTTTTAAGGAGTTGCCTTGTTAGCACTGGGAGAACACTTCATTATGGCTGAGCAGGTATTCCTGCTGATGGGAGAGGCTTGGCCCATGCATAATGCTGATTCTCAGCGCACAGTAGGGGGAAAAGGGGAAGCCAAAGGGGAGAGAAAATTTTTTATGTTGAAAGTTTTCTTTTTTTTTTTTTAAATATTTATTTATTTATTGGAGGGGACAGGTTCGGGAGGGAGGGGACGGGTTGGGGAGGGAGGGGGCGGGCGGGCCACTTCTCTTGGTCTTTCATTTATCTAGTTTTTTTTTCATCCATCTTTGTTCTTTGGCCCGTGTGGGCCTCCCATCGCAGTGGCCTCTGTTGTCGCAGAGCACCGGCTATGGGCGCATGTGCTCCAGAGCCCCAGCTTGGCAATTGGACACATTGGTCCAGCTGCTCCATGGCACGTGGGATCTTCCCAGGCCAGGGATCGAACTGGCGCCCCTTGCACTGCAAGGCGGTGTCCTTACCCACTGGACCACCAGGGGAAGCCCAAACGTTCTCTTATCTTGCCATAGAATATGAATTTTGTTGCACATCCATAATGTCCTATCAAGGAAAAGATGAGTCAATCTGAAAGGAAATGGAAAATTTTATTTAAGCCAAACTAAGGATTAGAACACAGGAACAGCCTCTCAGAAAGTTCTGAGAGCTGCTCCTCCGGTTAGAGGTCGAGCTTGTGAGACAGGGCTGCACGTGGTATGGACAGTGAGTTAGTATGAGTCGCTCAGTCGTGTCCGCCCCCTCGCCACTTCATGGATCACAGCCCACGAGGCTCCTCTGCCCGTGGGATTCTCCAGGCGAGAAGACTGGCGTGGGCGGCCATGCCCTTCTTCTGGGGATCTCCCAGGGATTGCATCTGGGCCACCAGGGTAGCCCCCTCCTGCAATCCGGATTACACTACAGCGTGAACAGTGCTGGGCCGGGGTCGTCGTGGCCCCTTACAAGATCAAGAAGGACGGTTGTCTGCTGAGCAGACCCGGTGGATCCAGATGCACGGCACAGCCGAACAGCGAGCGGGGAGGCCCTCACAGACAGACAGTGGCGTGATGCTTAGATTCTTCTTGCCATGAAACGTAAATCTCACTCTGTCAGTCCTCGGACACACGTTTCCGTCCTCCTCTTAGGCGTCTGTGGGGAGCGCTGTGACTGGGCACTTCTGGCCCCAGGCGCCACAGCACATGCGGGCCTCTGAGGCACCTTCCCAGCGCTTCCTTCCAGAGACAGACCAACACCAAAGGCACCAGCCTACAAGCTGGGATCACTTTTGCATTTTTAATCTTCTGTTTTAGAAGTAAGAAATACATGAGCACACAGAGGAAAGATTCATACGGTAGAGGAAGATGTTAGGCTCACTTGTTTTGGGTTTGTTGGGGGGTTTTTTTGGCTACACCCTGTGGCTTATGGAATTTTACTTACCCCACCAGGGATTGAACCTGCACCCAAGGCAGTGAAGACACCGAGTCCTAACCACTGGAATTCTCAGTTCACCCACTTTAGATTTTCTTTTTTTTTTTTTTTGCCACACCACACAGAGGTGGAACTTCCCTGACCAGGGACCAAACCTTTGTCCCCTGCAGTGGAAGCTTAGCGTCTTCACCACTGCACTTCCGGGGAGGTCCCAGCTCATTCATTTTAAAGTGAGATCTAGCAACTTGTTAACACTGAACAAGAATCGTAGAGTGACTCGGATAAGTTTTAATAAAGAAGGCTCCAAAAGCTCAGGAAATATAAATGTGTAGAAGATGGGAAGGGGACTCCCTGGGTAGTCCAGTGGACGAGACTCCCTGCGCCCCATGCAAGGGACTGGAGTTCAGTCCCTGGCCATGGAACTAAGATCCCACATAAGGCAACTAAGCCTATATGCCACAGCTACCATGCCAACAAAGGCCCAGCACAGCCAAAATAAATAAAAACTAAAAAAAACAAGAGTGGAAGGACCTAATTAACTCCTTTCGGGCCACTGCTCTGTGGCCTTGGGGGCCTGGTTTGGCACCAGAGCCAGGACTCAAAGCTCCCCATCCAGGGTTTACACGGACCCGTGTTGCCAGCGGCTGTCACACCACTGGATGGGTAATGGCAAGGAGAGGCTGAGTGAAGATAGGTTCTGAGGACAGTGACCACCTAGGTAGTAGGTCACACAATGAGCTAAACATATTCTGGAAGCCTTTTAGCAGGGCTAGGTGGCACTGGCACTAAAGAACCTGCCTGCCAGTGCAGGAGGTGTGAGAGACCTGGGTTTAAGCCCTGGGTCAGGAAGATGCCCTGGAGGAGGCACGGCGGCCCACTCCAGTCTTGTTGCCTGGAGAGCCCCAGGGACAGAGGAGCCTGGCGGGCCAGAGTCCCTGGGGTCACAAAGACCCCAGAGCAGTGGCCCGGAACAACTCAAGTGACCGAGTACACCCAGAAAAGAGAATGTGAATGGGCATCTCATATTTTGCACCTGATTCACAGTAGAGAGCAGCGTAAGAATTGCCTGGGGATTCCTAGGTGGTCCAGTGGTTAGGCCTCTTTGCTTTAACTCCCAAGGGTCAAGTGTGCAGGTTTAATCCCTTACTGGGCCGTGGGGGCCAGAAAAATAAATAAATAAATTCTCATGATAAAGAGACTCCTATGATAGCCTCCATTTACTGAACCAGCCAACAAGATATTAGTCTCCAATTTCTAGATGAAGATATTAAGATCTGGAGAGGGTATGTTGCCTTTCTCAGTTAACATGGTGGGGCTTCAATTGTTAGACTCCAGCCTCATTCATTTTAAAGTGAGATCTAGCAACTTGTTAACACTGAACAAGAATCGTAGAGTGACTCGGATAAGTTTTAATAAAGAAGGCTCCAAAAGCTCAGGAAATATAAATGTGTAGAAGATGGGAAGGGGACTCCCTGGGTAGTCCAGTGGACGAGACTCCCTGCGCCCCATGCAAGGGACTGGAGTTCAGTCCCTGGCCATGGAACTAAGATCCCACATAAGGCAACTAAGCCTATATGCCACAGCTACCATGCCAACAAAGGCCCAGCACAGCCAAAATAAATAAAAACTAAAAAAAACAAGAGTGGAAGGACCTAATTAACTCCTTTCGGGCCACTGCTCTGTGGCCTTGGGGGCCTGGTTTGGCACCAGAGCCAGGACTCAAAGCTCCCCATCCAGGGTTTACACGGACCCGTGTTGCCAGCGGCTGTCACACCACTGGATGGGTAATGGCAAGGAGAGGCTGAGTGAAGATAGGTTCTGAGGACAGTGACCACCTAGGTAGTAGGTCACACAATGAGCTAAACATATTCTGGAAGCCTTTTAGCAGGGCTAGGTGGCACTGGCACTAAAGAACCTGCCTGCCAGTGCAGGAGGTGTGAGAGACCTGGGTTTAAGCCCTGGGTCAGGAAGATGCCCTGGAGGAGGCACGGCGGCCCACTCCAGTCTTGTTGCCTGGAGAGCCCCAGGGACAGAGGAGCCTGGCGGGCCAGAGTCCCTGGGGTCACAAAGACCCCAGAGCAGTGGCCCGGAACAACTCAAGTGACCGAGTACACCCAGAAAAGAGAATGTGAATGGGCATCTCATATTTTGCACCTGATTCACAGTAGAGAGCAGCGTGTAAGAATTGCCTGGGGATTCCTAGGTGGTCCAGTGGTTAGGCCTCTTTGCTTTAACTCCCAAGGGTCAAGTGTGCAGGTTTAATCCCTTACTGGGCCGTGGGCCGTGGCCAGAAAAATAAATAAATAAATTCTCATGATAAAGAGACTCCTATGATAGCCTCCATTTACTGAACCAGCCAACAAGATATTAGTCTCCAATTTCTAGATGAAGATATTAAGATCTGGAGAGGGTAAGCTGTTGCACTTCTCTCAGTTAGGACATGGTGGGGCTTCAATTAGAAGAGACATTACCACCATGCTGTACTCATTCTACGCCCTTTCTTCCAGAATTTGAAAAAATGCCCTTTTTCTTCTGTTTGCCAAATGAATGCGAAATGGTATCATCTTTCATGTATGTGAGCAGGCCTAAAATGGAATTTCATAAAAGGATAAGGAAGGAAACCACGTACAGATCAGATGCTAAAACATCTGGTGTGCAGAGTGGGAAAACAGCCTCACCGTGTATGAATAAGTTCCTGCATGTGTGGCCCAACCCCGGCAGCACCCGTGTCCATGGGGGCACACCTGCTTGCAGGGGCCATCATGACAAAAGAGAGGAGAGTCAGCTGGTAGAAAGCCCAGCCCAACCTGAGTCACCTGGGTGCTATTGTAAACTGACTCCCGCCCCTCAAAAATGTACATTTAGGTGCATTAAAGTATGATCCCATGAATACAGCCTGTGGAAAATGAGGCCCAGCCACCTCAGAAACGCAAGGCTCTCGGGGCACCTTGACCAAGAGGACTGTAGGTGGAGGGCCCTGAGCTTTGAAGGGGGAAGCGTTTGTTGACCTTTTATTTATTTATTTATTTATTTATTATTTTTGGTTGTGCCGGATCTTGGTTGCTCTGTGAGGGCTTCTTCTCCTGGTGGCAAGCCGGAGCTGTGCCTCATGGCCGTGTTCGGCCTCCCGTTGCGGTGGCTTCTCTTGGGGCAGATCGTGGGCTGTGGGCGAGCGGACTCCAGTAGCTGTGGCTCACAGGCTTCGCTGCCCTGTGGCATGTGGAGTCCTCCTGGGCTGGGGATCGAACCCATGTCCCTGAATTGGCAGGTGGATTCTTATCCACTGGACTACCAAGGAAAGCCTCTCTCTCTGTGTGTGTTTTTTCTTTTTTATTAAGATTTATTTCCTTAGCTTCACCAGGTCTTGGCTGTGGCAGGTGAACTCTTAGTTGCGACATGTGGGATCTAGCTCCCTGACCAGGGATTGAACCCAGGGCCCCTGCACTGTGAGTGAAGAATTCTGGCCACTGGACCACCAGGAAAGTCCCCATTCATTGACTTTTGAGACTTCTCTCTACACTGGCGTTTTATGTTTTGTTCCAGTGAGAGGGCGGAAACTGGGCACCAGCTGTGTTGGCTGTTTCCTGTTTGGCTATCCCGCGGAGTCATTTCCTGCCCATAGTTCCTCCTGTATGGGTGGTTGCTCAGCCCTCACTGGTGGCCAGCTCTCCAGAGGGACTTTTAAAATGTAGGCATTCTGGGCCTCCCAGGCGGTCCAAGTGGGTAGAGAGTCCACCTTGCACTGCAGGGGGCACCGGTTCGTGCTGGGAGCAGCTGGACCCGTGTGTCCAATTACAACCCAGCGCTGTGGAGCACACGCGCCCAGAGCCCGTGCTCTGCAACCAGAGAGGCCACTGCAATGGGAGGCCCACACAGGCCAAAGACTAAAGACGGATGAAAATAAATAAATAAAAGATCAAGAAAAGGGGCCAAAATTAAAAAGAGAAAACAAGTGTCTTAACATGTAGACTTTCTGATTCAGTAGGTGTGGTGTGGAGCTCCGCTTGTTAAAAAAAAAAACGAAGTCGTTTAATGAATAGCACATTCACACGAATCAAAGAGTACAAAGGGGGCGGAGTGAAGCGTCTCCTTCCTGCGGTGTTTCCAGGTTCCTAGCAGAAATGTTCGATCTTCAGGTCTCCTGTAGAGACATTCTATGCCCATAAGAGCAAATACGCTTTTTTATCCCTGAACGTGTTATTCTGTACTTTGCTTTTTCACATAAAGATATTTTTTGATAATTATTTCCTAGCAGTACATAAAGAGTTCTTCTTCTCATGGCTGCATATTTCAACCTGCACGCCACCTGCCATGAAGTGAGTGAGTGTGCATTCCCCAAATCCCTATGTGAAAATTCTCACCTCCCAGGTGATGCCTGTAGGAAGGGGCCTCTGGGAAGTGCTTAGGTTGTAAGGGCAGCACCTTCATGAACGGGATTGGTGTCCTTGCGAGGAAGGTCCCCAGCAGGCGCTTTCCCTGTCTCCCACCTTGCTGAGGACACAGTGAGGGGATGGCCGACTCCAGCCCAGGACGTGCCCTCCCCCCGCAGAGCCCGATTATGCTCCAGCCTCCAGACCCTCGGGAAACACCTGTGCTGCTCTGCCCGCCGGCTCCGGAGCCCTTTGTCACAGCAGCCCACGGGGACCCAGACAGCACCGTCACGTATTCAGGCCATCCTCCGTCACTGTCACAAACAGGACTTCCAAGAGCAACGTTCTGTGTACCCTGGCTCATTCGCCGTGACGTGCACGTAGAGTAAACTCCTAGAAGGGGAAGGTTTGGGTCAGTGGTGACGTGCATGTGTGACATGATGTCTGGGTGTGCTTGTTTGTGTTGCGTGCAGCCTCCACAACAAAGGGAGAGCAACATGTTCCATCTCTGCAGTCTGATGGGTCAGAAAGAACTGTTGTCCAGTCGCCGAGTCGTGTCAGCCTCTTCGTGACCCCATGGCCTTGGTGACCCCTGTAGCCCACCAGGGTCCTCTGATCATGGGATTTCCCAGGCAGGAGTACTGGGGTGGGTTGCCTTTCTTTCTCCAGGGGATCTTCCCCACCCAGGGATCGAACCTGCATCTCCTGCATTGGTGGACGGGTTCTTTACCACTGAGCCAGCGGGGAAGCCCTCTTGTTCATTTACTCTATCCCTAAAACAGGGCTTACTGTTCTATCGGAGTGCAGTTTAAACTTGTATTGCTTGTATTCTGAGTGAGGAAGAGTCTCATTTCTGTGAATGCTCTGATCACACTCCTTGCTCACTTTTCTTTAGGTATAGGTTGCCGTTCCTTTTTCTTATCTGTTTGCAATGTTGGAAAACAATTCTCCATGAATGTCTCATATCCCTGCGTGGTCTGGGTCTTCTAAGAAAAGAGCATTATTTGGTGGGTTTTTTTTTTAAGTACAGTTGATTTACAGTGTTATGTTTCAGGTGTACTCCTAAGTGATTCATGTATTTTTTCTTCTTTTTCATATACTTTTTTCATATGATTTATTACAAGATTCTGAATAAGGTTCCTCATGCTATATAGTAGGACCTCTTTGTTTATGTATTTTATATATAGTAGATTGCATCTTTTTTTTTTTTTTTGGGCCACTTCTATTGGTCTTTCATTTATTTATCTTTGTTCTTTGGCCCATGTGAGCCTCCCATCGCAGTGGTCTCTCTCACTGCAGAGCACCGGTTCTGGGTGCATGCGCTCCAGAGCTCTGGCTCGGTAGTTGGACACATGGGTCCAGCCACTCCGCGGCACATGGGATCTTCCCAGGCCAGGGATCAAACCGGTGCCCCTTGCACTGCAAGGCGGTGTCCTTACCCACTGGACCACCAGGGGAGCCCCGATTGCATCTATTAATTCCAATCTCCTAATGTATCCCTTCTTCGCTTTCCCCATTGGTAACACACGACTTTGTTTAGTAGGTCTGTGCGCCTATTTTGTTCTGTGTGTTAGTTCATTTGTATTTTGGGGAGCTTCCCAGGTGGCACAGTTGCTAAGGACTCTGCCCAACCATGCAGGAGACACAATATGCTGGGGTTTGATCCCTCGGTTGGGAAGATCTCCTGGAGTAGGAAATACCAACCTACTCCAGTATTCTGGCCCAGAAAATTCCATGGACAGAGGAGCCTGGGAGGCTACCGTCCATAGAGTTGCAGAGTCAGATATGACTAGCACTCAAGCACTGCATATTAGTTTTTAGATTCCTCATATAAGTGATATCATACAATGTCTGTGTTTGTCTGAGTTAATTCACTCAGCATTATAATCTCTAGGTAGGTCCATCTATGTTATTGCAAATGGCATTATTTCATTGTTTATGGTTGAGTAGTATTCTGCTGTGTGTGTCTCTCTGTGTGTATACACATGGATTGATTGACCACATCTTCTTCATCCATTTATCTGTCGATGGACATTTATGTTGCTTTCATGTCTTGGCTATTGTAAATAGTGTTGCTTTGGACATTGGAGTGCATGTATCTTTTTGAATTAGAGTTTTCTCCCGATGTATACCCAGGAGTGGGATTTTTAAGAAACTGTTCTCCATAGTGGCTGCACCAGTTTCCATTTCCCATGAGAAGCATAGGAGGACCCTTGTCTCAGCACTCTCTGCAGCATTTATTATTTGTAGATCTTTTAATGATGGCCACTCTGACCAGTGTGTGTAGTGATATGTCATTATAGTTTTGGTCTACATTTCTCTAAGAATTAGTGACGTTCAGCATCTTCATGTGCCTATTGGTCATCTGTATGTCTTCTTTGGAGAAATGTTTACATCTTCTGCCCATTTTTTTGTTGTTTGTTTTTTTAATTAATGAGTTATAAGAGCTGTTTGCATATTTTGGAAATTAATCCTTTGTCACATTGTTTGCAAATATTTTCTCCCAGTTCATAGGTTGTATTTTCATCTTGTTTATGGTTTTCTTTGCTGTGCAAAAGCTTTTGAGTTTTATTAGGTTTCATTGGTTGGACCACCAGGGGAGCCCCGATTGCATCTATTAATTCCAATCTCCTAATGTATCCCTTCTTCGCTTTCCCCATTGGTAACACACGACTTTGTTTAGTAGGTCTGTGCGCCTATTTTGTTCTGTGTGTTAGTTCATTTGTATTTTGGGGAGCTTCCCAGGTGGCACAGTTGCTAAGGACTCTGCCCAACCATGCAGGAGACACAATATGCTGGGGTTTGATCCCTCGGTTGGGAAGATCTCCTGGAGTAGGAAATACCAACCTACTCCAGTATTCTGGCCCAGAAAATTCCATGGACAGAGGAGCCTGGGAGGCTACCGTCCATAGAGTTGCAGAGTCAGATATGACTAGCACTCAAGCACTGCATATTAGTTTTTAGATTCCTCATATAAGTGATATCATACAATGTCTGTGTTTGTCTGAGTTAATTCACTCAGCATTATAATCTCTAGGTAGGTCCATCTATGTTATTGCAAATGGCATTATTTCATTGTTTATGGTTGAGTAGTATTCTGCTGTGTGTGTCTCTCTGTGTGTATACACATGGATTGATTGACCACATCTTCTTCATCCATTTATCTGTCGATGGACATTTATGTTGCTTTCATGTCTTGGCTATTGTAAATAGTGTTGCTTTGGACATTGGAGTGCATGTATCTTTTTGAATTAGAGTTTTCTCCGATGTATAACCAGGAGTGGGATTTTTAAGAAACTGTTCTCCATAGTGGCTGCACCAGTTTCCATTTCCCATGAGAAGCATAGGAGGACCCTTGTCTCAGCACTCTCTGCAGCATTTATTATTTGTAGATCTTTTAATGATGGCCACTCTGACCAGTGTGTGTAGTGATATGTCATTATAGTTTTGGTCTACATTTCTCTAAGAATTAGTGACGTTCAGCATCTTCATGTGCCTATTGGTCATCTGTATGTCTTCTTTGGAGAAATGTTTACATCTTCTGCCCATTTTTTTGTTGTTTGTTTTTTTAATTAATGAGTTATAAGAGCTGTTTGCATATTTTGGAAATTAATCCTTTGTCACATTGTTTGCAAATATTTTCTCCCAGTTCATAGGTTGTATTTTCATCTTGTTTATGGTTTTCTTTGCTGTGCAAAAGCTTTTGAGTTTTATTAGGTTTCATTTGTCTGGTTTTGCTTTTATGTCGATTGCCTTGTGAGACTGATGTAAGAATCATACATCAGTCTAATGTATTCAGAGAGCTGTATGTTTACCTCTGTTTTCCTCTAGGAGTTTTTTTTTTTTCCTTATTCACGATCATGCCTCTTTTCTTTATATTTTTTTATTTTCATCCATCTTTTTATTCTTTGGCCTGTGTGGGCCTCCCATTGCAGTAGCCTGTTTCACTGCAGAGTACTGGCTCTGGGCGCATGCGCTCCATCGCACTGGCTCACAATTGGACACACCAGTCCAGCCACTCCACAGCACAGGGGATCTTCCCTGGCCAGGCATCGAACCAGCGTCCTTTGCAGTGCAAGGCGGACTCTACCCACTGGACCTCCAGGGAAGCCCTCCTCTAGTAGTTTTAAGGTGTCATATATTTAAGTATTTAGCCATGTTGAGTTGATTGATGTGTGATATGGGTAAGTGTTCAACTTCACTGATTTACGTGAGGCTGTCTGGCTTTTCCCACACCACTCGCTGAAAAGACTCTTTTCTCCATTGTATATTCTTGCCTCCTTTGTTGAAGATTAACTGACTGTAGGTGTGTGGGTTTATTTCTGTATTTTTTAATTCTGTTTCATTGATCCCTATGTCTTTTTTGTGCCAATTCTATGCTATTTTGATTACTGTCATTTTGTACTATAGTCTGGGAGTTCTTTGTTTTCCAGTCTTGTTCTTTTTGCTCATGATTCCTTTGGCCATTCTTGGTGGTTCCATATAAATTTTAGAATTATTTGTTCTAGTTCTGTGAAAAATGTCATGGGTAATTTGATAGGCATCCCATTAAATCTGTAGATTACTTTGGGTAGTATGGCCATTTTAACAAAATTAATTCTTCCAACCCAAGAGCGCGGGATAGCTTTCCATTTCTCTGAATCATCTTCAAATTTGCAAATAATATATTTAAATAATACATATCCTTGGAAGTTAGAGATAGGGTATCTCTGAAGAGATTGAGAGATGTAGCTTCTCAGAGATACCTCAGTGCAATAGGGATACCTTGCCATTTCCCACAGAGATTTGCCTACATTCCAGATGGCAATGTGGTTACCCGGAGGGAAGGAGGGGCAGGTGTTAGCAGCCTTGTAAGCTCAGAGTCTCCTGATTTCAGGGTTCCTCTGCTGTGGTGCACCCCTCCTAATGTATTCAGAGAGCTGTATGTTTACCTCTGTTTTCCTCTAGGAGTTTTTTTTTTTTCCTTATTCACGATCATGCCTCTTTTCTTTATATTTTTTTATTTTCATCCATCTTTTTATTCTTTGGCCTGTGTGGGCCTCCCATTGCAGTAGCCTGTTTCACTGCAGAGTACTGGCTCTGGGCGCATGCGCTCCATCGCACTGGCTCACAATTGGACACACCAGTCCAGCCACTCCACAGCACAGGGGATCTTCCCTGGCCAGGCATCGAACCAGCGTCCTTTGCAGTGCAAGGCGGACTCTACCCACTGGACCTCCAGGGAAGCCCTCCTCTAGTAGTTTTAAGGTGTCATATATTTAAGTATTTAGCCATGTTGAGTTGATTGATGTGTGATATGGGTAAGTGTTCAACTTCACTGATTTACGTGAGGCTGTCTGGCTTTTCCCACACCACTCGCTGAAAAGACTCTTTTCTCCATTGTATATTCTTGCCTCCTTTGTTGAAGATTAACTGACTGTAGGTGTGTGGGTTTATTTCTGTATTTTTTAATTCTGTTTCATTGATCCCTATGTCTTTTTTTGTGCCAATTCTATGCTATTTTGATTACTGTCATTTTGTACTATAGTCTGGGAGTTCTTTGTTTTCCAGTCTTGTTCTTTTTGCTCATGATTCCTTTGGCCATTCTTGGTGGTTCCATATAAATTTTAGAATTATTTGTTCTAGTTCTGTGAAAAATGTCATGGGTAATTTGATAGGCATCCCATTAAATCTGTAGATTACTTTGGGTAGTATGGCCATTTTAACAAAATTAATTCTTCCAACCCAAGAGCGCGGGATAGCTTTCCATTTCTCTGAATCATCTTCAAATTTGCAAATAATATATTTAAATAATACATATCCTTGGAAGTTAGAGATAGGGTATCTCTGAAGAGATTGAGAGATGTAGCTTCTCAGAGATACCTCAGTGCAATAGGGATACCTTGCCATTTCCCACAGAGATTTGCCTACATTCCAGATGGCAATGTGGTTACCCGGAGGGAAGGAGGGGCAGGTGTTAGCAGCCTTGTAAGCTCAGAGTCTCCTGATTTCAGGGTTCCTCTGCTGTGGTGCACCCCACTCCAAGTACAGGGAACATCTGGCCCTCACCATGTCACTCAGCGGGGGCGGGGTGGGGGGCCAGGGATGAGGGGGCCCCAGTGCAAGATGCTGCTCTGACTGCTGTTTTTGCTGTGAGTAATCAGCCATCATCTCTGAGCTAGAGGTTGTGTGCCTTTTCAGAAAATGTATATGGCGCTGTGATAGGCTAACTTGTTAGCTAGAGAATAGGGTCAAATCTCAGATTCTTTACAGTTTCTGCCTTAATAGGTAGAAACTCCTCAGTCCCTAATGTGGCGTGCGAAGAATCCATCTGTATTTTTAAAAATCATACCAGGGGAAAAAAAAGCCTACCAGGTAATTCTGAAACACCACCAGGGATGAGACAAGGGTGTTCCACTTAACAGGGCTTAGCAAAACGCCACCTCTCCCACGTGGGACGGTCACTTGGGAGGCTAGAGTGGGATATGAAAAAGGCCATCCTGCCGCAGTCAATGCAAAGAGCGTTGCCGTTAACTCCAGCCACTAGGGAAAGCTAAGCATTTGCACACATGAGGCACTCTGAAAAAGAATCATTTCACCATTGTGACAGAAGAGAAGCATATTGCATGCCTTGTGATGAGACAGTTTTACCTTTGATTCCATTAGGGACAGCTGGGACCAGTGGCTTGTGCTGAAAGCACTTCAGCTAGCAGATACCGCTCCCCTTCAAACTGCACATCCTGGTCTGATTACCCACTCTTCCACATCTAGAGACTGCATTTGGAAACAGGAGCAACGTGGGGAAATGTGGTCCAGAAGCACTCGGGGACTGGAGAGAGCTATGACTCCACCAGCAGATCTGTACAGAATGCCATCAGCAACAAAGGGGGCCTGACAGATCCCCCTCCTTGCTTTCAGGAATAACAGTGATCCAAGGACAAGGAACTCAGTGACTTCAGTAAAGCGGAACATGGTCACCCCTCTGGGGCCTGAGGGTGGATGGAATGGTTGGAGGCATCAGGAAACTCTTCCAAGGTGAAATGCAGCGCAGTCTTCTAGAAAAGAACCAGACTTCGTGCAGAAGGTCTGAGTTGCAATGCCGGCGCGCTTCCTTGCAGCTGAGAGCAGATGGGAAGGAGAGGCAGGTAAGCAAGTAGCCCAGCTCTGAAGGGCTTTACACAGAATTTCTGTAAGTTTATATTGAAGGAAATGTCTTCCTTTAAAAAGCAAAAAACAAACAAACAAACAAAAAAAGCTTTCTATTAGCACCTTCCCAAGTTCTACACCCCGATACAAAGTGTGTGCATGCTAAGTCACTTCAGTCGTGTCCGTCTGACGTTTTATGACTCATGGACCATAGCCCGCCAGGCTCCTCTATCCGAGGGATTCTCCAGGCAAGAACACTGGAGTGGCTTGTCATGTCCTCCTCCGGGCAATCTTCCTGACCCAGGCATTGAATCCACATCTCTTACGTTGCCTACTCTGACAGGCTGGTTCCTTACCACAAGCACCACCCGGGAAGGCCCAGATACAAAAGCAGAAAGAGTAAATGCACAGTCCCCAGGTGGCGATTTGTTTTTATTTTCTGGGGTTTTTTTTTTTTGACTATAGATAACACCTTATTGAAATGTATTAAGAAGGTGGATCCTAACTATCCACCACAAAAAAATATGCTGACCCATATTTAGATACACCTTCTTGGTCAGTAACCCTATGGGAATTGCCAGTTGGTCCTTCCCTCAGACGGGTCGTTCCTGTGTTGTGTGCTAACCACCTTAGCTAGGACTGAGAAAGCCAGAAGCCCATGTGTGGGACGTGAAGGTGGGTGGACTGCTCAGCCCCTGCCACCCTCCCGCTCGCTCTAAGAGTCCACAGCTCTTCTCGCATCATGGAGAAGAGCCACAGGTTAGAATCCATCTGGCCGAAGCACGCGCTTGCACTTTTAGCATGCATGAGTGAAGCTGATTACATATTGGCTAGCGGCCTATTATCTGCAACAAAGGGGCCTGACAGATCCCCTCCTTGCTTTCAGGAATAACAGTGATCCAAGGACAAGGAACTCAGTGACTTCAGTAAAGCGGAACATGGTCACCCTCTGGGGCCTGAGGGTGGATGGAATGGTTGGAGGCATCAGGAAACTCTTCCAAGGTGAAATGCAGCGCAGTCTTCTAGAAAAGAACCAGACTTCGTGCAGAAGGTCTGAGTTGCAATGCCGGCGCGCTTCCTTGCAGCTGAGAGCAGATGGGAAGGAGAGGCAGGTAAGCAAGTAGCCCAGCTCTGAAGGGCTTTACACAGAATTTCTGTAAGTTTATATTGAAGGAAATGTCTTCCTTTAAAAAGCAAAAAACAAACAAACAAACAAAAAAAGCTTTCTATTAGCACCTTCCCAAGTTCTACACCCCGATACAAAGTGTGTGCATGCTAAGTCACTTCAGTCGTGTCCGTCTGACGTTTATGACTCATGGACCATAGCCCGCCAGGCTCCTCTATCCGAGGGATTCTCCAGGCAAGAACACTGGAGTGGCTTGTCATGTCCTCCTCCGGGCAATCTTCCTGACCCAGGCATTGAATCCACATCTCTTACGTTGCCTACTCTGACAGGCTGGTTCCTTACCACAAGCACCACCCGGGAAGGCCCAGATACAAAAGCAGAAAGAGTAAATGCACAGTCCCCAGGTGGCGATTTTTTTTTATTTTCTGGGGTTTTTTTTTTTTTGACTATAGATAACACCTTATTGAAATGTATTAAGAAGGTGGATCCTAACTATCCACCACAAAAAAATATGCTGACCCATATTTAGATACACCTTCTTGGTCAGTAACCCTATGGGAATTGCCAGTTGGTCCTTCCCTCAGACGGGTCGTTCCTGTGTTGTGTGCTAACCACCTTAGCTAGGACTGAGAAAGCCAGAAGCCCATGTGTGGGACGTGAAGGTGGGTGGACTGCTCAGCCCCTGCCACCCTCCCGCTCGCTCTAAGAGTCCACAGCTCTTCTCGCATCATGGAGAAGAGCCACAGGTTAGAATCCATCTGGCCGAAGCACGCGCTTGCACTTTTAGCATGCATGAGTGAAGCTGATTACATATTGGCTAGCGGCCTATTATCTGCACAAGAGGACAGAATTCATTGGTGCCAGCAAACTGCCTCCACTTCTGGCCATCTCATCCCGCTCCGCCTGTCCCCGCTTACCAGCTTCTAGCAGAGCATGCTCACCTCTTCCTTCCCCCAGGCATGCACACAGGCAGATGGAGAGGGGGCGCCGGAAAGCCTTCAGACCCAGGCAGCCCAAGAGGAGAGGAGAGAATACTCAGCAGAATTACCACAGAATTCCGCTAAGTTGCTTAGTTGCTAACTTGTGCCCAACTCTTTTATGACCCTACGAACTGGAGCTGGCCAGTCCCCTCTGTCCGTGTGATGTGCCCAGCAGGCATACTGGAGTGGGCTGCCACTTCCTCCTCCAGGTCATCGCCCCAACTCAGGGACGGAGCCCACATCTCTTGCACTGGCAGGCGGATTCTTCACCACTGAGCCAGCAGGGAGGAGCCGGTTGACACCGTTGTGGTAGTTACAGGTGCTCAGCAGAGCGACTCAGCCATGCGTAAGCGTGTATCCATTCTCCCCAAACTCCCCGGTCCCTCCAGCCTGCCACGTAACACTGAGCAGAGTCCCTGGGCTCTGTCGTCGGTCCCTGTGGAGTATCCATTTTAAATACTGCCGTGAGTACACGGCAATCTCAGACTCGCGATAGGAGCTGGACGTGTGCCACAGGATGTGGACAGAGGCGGCTCAGCAGTGGCCGGAAGGGTTTTTGCACAGCTCAGCTCCATAAACCAGAGTTTAGTAACTCTCTCAGAACACAAGCCTCCAGGATGCTCTGGGGATGGCAACGTCTCCGCTGCACCCACATTCCCACCCGGCCCTCCTCCTCGCTGGTCTGTGGAGCAGAGAACAGGTGGCGCATGACTTAGCCAACTTTCTGACGCTTAGTCACTTTTGCTTTTAATAGACGCCAGCAGTTGGTATTTGCCTTCCTTATGATAGTACAGCCGCCACCAAGGGGACCGCCACCCAGCCTGCGTTCCGCCCAACAAAATCCACCCAGGAGGCGGCGACACAGCGGGGGCTTAGCCAGGATGGGGCGCTTGCAAGGTGCAGGAGAGCCATTATCATGCCTCACACTAGAGCAGACGCGGCTTCCAATTTTGTGCTTGCTCTCTGCTCTCACGTTATCCCATCTCTGTGAGGCAGTCAGGAGCTGTGTGTTAACTTCACGCGTGATCAACCACCCTTTCACTGGCCAGGTTTCCCCCCAAGTGGAATGTTACCATGGGGATTTGACCCCGCTTACCAGCTTCTAGCAGAGCATGCTCACCTCTTCCTTCCCCAGGCGTGCACACAGGCAGATGGAGAGGGGGCGCCGGAAAGCCTTCAGACCCAGGCAGCCCAAGAGGAGAGGAGAGAATACTCAGCAGAATTACCACAGAATTCCGCTAAGTTGCTTAGTTGCTAACTTGTGCCCAACTCTTTTATGACCCTACGAACTGGAGCTGGCCAGTCCCCTCTGTCCGTGTGATGTGCCCAGCAGGCATACTGGAGTGGGCTGCCACTTCCTCCTCCAGGTCATCGCCCCAACTCAGGGACGGAGCCCACATCTCTTGCACTGGCAGGCGGATTCTTCACCACTGAGCCAGCAGGGAGGAGCCGGTTGACACCGTTGTGGTAGTTACAGGTGCTCAGCAGAGCGACTCAGCCATGCGTAAGCGTGTATCCATTCTCCCCAAACTCCCTGGTCCCCTCCAGCCTGCCACGTAACACTGAGCAGAGTCCCTGGGCTCTGTCGTCGGTCCCTGTGGAGTATCCATTTTAAATACTGCCGTGAGTACACGGCAATCTCAGACTCGCGATAGGAGCTGGACGTGTGCCACAGGATGTGGACAGAGGCGGCTCAGCAGTGGCCGGAAGGGTTTTTGCACAGCTCAGCTCCATAAACCAGAGTTTAGTAACTCTCTCAGAACACAAGCCTCCAGGATGCTCTGGGGATGGCAACGTCTCCGCTGCACCCACATTCCCACCCGGCCCTCCTCCTCGCTGGTCTGTGGAGCAGAGAACAGGTGGCGCATGACTTAGCCAACTTTCTGACGCTTAGTCACTTTTGCTTTTAATAGACGCCAGCAGTTGGTATTTGCCTTCCTTATGATAGTACAGCCGCCACCAAGGGGACCGCCACCCAGCCTGCGTTCCGCCCAACAAAATCCACCCAGGAGGCGGCGACACAGCGGGGGCTTAGCCAGGATGGGGCGCTTGCAAGGTGCAGGAGAGAGCCATTATCATGCCTCACACTAGAGCAGACGCGGCTTCCAATTTTGTGCTTGCTCTCTGCTCTCACGTTATCCCATCTCTGTGAGGCAGTCAGGAGCTGTGTGTTAACTTCACGCGTGATCAACCACCCTTTCACTGGCCAGGTTTCCCCCCAAGTGGAATGTTACCATGGGTATTTGACCAAACTATAAACCAGTGGTTCTTGAGGGAGACTTCCAAATTAATGTACTCAAGAAGGAAATTACACATGGTTCTGTCTTGAATAGGTGTCCACCAAATACCACCTTCCTCAGATTTGCCCAGATTTCTACCAGCTGCTCAGGGAGTGGTAGATGATGCACTTGGTGGAATAATTTGATAACCCTGTGCTGTTGTTGAGGTCTGGGCAGGCTGCTTTTGATAATGTGCTAGGGTTCTCTGGCTGTCTTATTAAGTATGAGGAAAATAAGCGAAGTACACAACTGGACTTCTACTGTCAAACTAAATGACAGAAAGTCGGGACTAAGTAAAGTCTAGCTGCTCTGAGACTTAAGATACTGTAACCTTTTTTTTTTTTTTTTTTCTTTTTTTTTTTTTTTTACTGTAACCTTTTTTTAAAAAAAAATCATTTTTAAAAACTTTTACCAGAGTATAGTTCCTTTACAGTGTTGTTTCTGCTATAAAGTGAGTCAGCATGTCCACTGTTTAAGATCCTATCCCAGTATAAGTAATTGGAGTACTGAGTGGCTCCCTGTGCTGTACAGTTGGTTCTTCGTAGCTGCTTTATGTCAGTCTCCCAGTTTATCCCTCTTGGCCTTTCCCCCTGGTAGCCCTCAGTTTGTTTTGTTTTTTTTGTTTTTTTTTAAAGATTTATTTATTTATTTGGGGCGAGGGTCGGGTTGGGGAGGGAGGGGAGCGGACGGGCCACTTCTATTGCTTTCATTTGTCTATTTTCATCCGTCTTTGTTCTTTGGCTCCTGTGGGCCTCCCATCACGGTGGCGTCTCTCGTTGCTGAGTGCCGGCTCTGGGCGCATGCACTCCAGAGCTCTGGCTCGGTGATTGGACACATCAGTCCAGCCGCTCTGGGACGTGGGTCTTCCCAGGGGGCAACACAGCGGGGCTTAGCCAGGATGGGGCGCTTGCAAGGTGCAGGAGAGAGCCATTATCATGCCTCACACTAGAGCAGACGCGGCTTCCAATTTTGTGCTTGCTCTCTGCTCTCACGTTATCCCATCTCTGTGAGGCAGTCAGGAGCTGTGTGTTAACTTCACGCGTGATCAACCACCCTTTCACTGGCCAGGTTTCCCCCCAAGTGGAATGTTACCATGGGTATTTGACCAAACTATAAACCAGTGGTTCTTGAGGGAGACTTCCAAATTAATGTACTCAAGAAGGAAATTACACATGGTTCTGTCTTGAATAGGTGTCCACCAAATACCACCTTCCTCAGATTTGCCCAGATTTCTACCAGCTGCTCAGGGAGTGGTAGATGATGCACTTGGTGGAATAATTTGATAACCCTGTGCTGTTGTTGAGGTCTGGGCAGGCTGCTTTTGATAATGTGCTAGGGTTCTCTGGCTGTCTTATTAAGTATGAGGAAAATAAGCGAAGTACACAACTGGACTTCTACTGTCAAACTAAATGACAGAAAGTCGGGACTAAGTAAAGTCTAGCTGCTCTGAGACTTAAGATACTGTAACCTTTTTTTTTTTTCTTTTTTGTTTTTACTGTAACCTTTTTTTAAAAAAAAATCATTTTTAAAAACTTTTACCAGAGTATAGTTCCTTTACAGTGTTGTTTCTGCTATAAAGTGAGTCAGCATGTCCACTGTTTAAGATCCTATCCCAGTATAAGTAATTGGAGTACTGAGTGGCTCCCTGTGCTGTACAGTTGGTTCTTCGTAGCTGCTTTATGTCAGTCTCCCAGTTTATCCCTCTTGGCCTTTCCCCCTGGTAGCCCTCAGTTTGTTTTGTTTTTTTTGTTTTTTTTTAAAGATTTATTTATTTATTTGGGGCGAGGGTCGGGTTGGGGAGGGAGGGGAGCGGACGGGCCACTTCTATTGCTTTCATTTGTCTATTTTCATCCGTCTTTGTTCTTTGGCTCCTGTGGGCCTCCCATCACGGTGGCGTCTCTCGTTGCTGAGTGCCGGCTCTGGGCGCATGCACTCCAGAGCTCTGGCTCGGTGATTGGACACATCAGTCCAGCCGCTCTGCGGCACGTGGGATCTTCCCAGGCCAGGGATCAAACCGCCCCTTGCACTGCAAGGCGGTGTCCTTACCCACTGGACCACCAGGGGAAGGGGAAGCCCCTCAGTTTGTTTTCTACATCTGTGACTGTTGATTCCACACAAAGATAATGTATTTGTCTCTCTCTTACTTCATTTGGTGTGACAGTCTCTAGGTCCATCCATGTTGGTGCAAATGGCATTTCATTCTTCTAGTTCCTCTTGTGTGTGTACATACACACACACACACGCTTTGTCCATCCAAATTGTTTCTGTGTCTTCAATATTGTAAATAGTGCTGCAGTTAACACTGGGCGCTTATCATTCCGAATGAGTTTTCCCCAGATACATGCCCAGAGCTGGTATTGCTGGATCATCTTAGCTCTAATTTTAGCTGTGTAAGCAAATACTGCCCGTGTTTAATTTTCTTGGTTGCACTGCATGGCACGTGGGATTCCAGTTCCCCAGCCAGGGAACCGAACCCACACTCCTTGCATTGGAAGTGCAGTTTTAACCACTGGGCCACCAGGAGAGTTCCAGTACTGACTGGTAATGGCGCTCCTGTATCGTCTCCCGGTCAGAGCCCCTCATGTGAGTGGCGTGGTGTCTGAGTTCTCATTTCACCTTAACCTATACTATCATATGTGGAGGGGAAAAAAAAAAAGCTATTGTCATTGCGCTGTGAGAAAAGGGGATCCTGCAGAGGCGTTGTGCAATGATGGTCTGGAGGGGTGGGATGGGGGGATATACATATGACAAATCTGGGATCATACATATCTGTAAACAACAAAGCTCTGTAAAAATAAAATTAAAAAAAAAAAAAACAGTCATACATGCAAAAGCACAGCATACGGCACTCCCCCTGCCCCCAGTATCCTACTCTCCACTCTGCCTCACAGCTCGGAAAAGAGCAGCATGCACATATAACCGAAAGCAGATGTCAGGAGTGTCCCGGAGCAGAAGGGGTAGGTCACTCACTGAAGGCAAAATTATGGAGCAAGCACATACTTTGGAAAGAATCCCACCCCCCAGGCTCAGAGTTGGCATTTTTCTCAGTGAATTGTATGGACTCCTGCTAAGACCACATCTACTTCAAGATCAGGGCTCAGCTGAAGATCTTAAATGTATGAAACCGTGCATAGTAGCACAAATTCACAATGTACAAGCTCTCAAAAACTACATTGGAACTTGCCAGGTATTGAAAACCTGTCCAGTAGTGGAAATCTGTGTTGGACAGCCAAAAGGCAGCCGGTTCCGTGTACCACCACTGAACCAAGGGATGGGCCTGGAAGACTTCAGTTTAGTTGCTCAGTGGTGCCCAACCCTCTGTGACCCCATGGATGGCAGCACACCAGGCTTCCCTGTCCTTCACCATCTCCTGGAGCCTGCTCAAACGCATGTCATTGGAGGACTTCAGTGAGCTCAATATAAAACTACCAGCATTATAACTGTCTTAACCTCATCTGCAAACTCGACAGGTTTTATCCTATTGAGATGGCCGTCACAGCAACTGCTTTCATTCAGGGGGAGATGCATAGCATCTTCTTGTGTGTGTTAAACTCCTTGTGTCAAGGACTGTTCCTTTGGAATAATGCAGTATTAAGGTTTATGGAACTACCAAATATCCAAAGTAGCTCACATTTGTATGCAGCATCAAAGAGAACTTTTCCGTGCAGTGATTTCCAAGTCTGTTCCACAGCCCCAGAGGATCTACTTACCCCAAAACCAGCAAGCTGGGCCCTCAATTCTCATGGACAGTTTGTAACCAACTGCTGCAAAGAGAGCTTCTGCAAGAAAAGGTTTATGGCCCATGCGGGGGTCGTTAGCCAGGCTTTTCCCATAGAATGAAGAGTTGTGGAGTATGACCTAAGTCACCAGTCACTAAGATGCCCAGTTCATTCAGGTCCCAGCTCTGTAAAAATAAAATTAAAAAAAAAAAAAACAGTCATACATGCAAAAGCACAGCATACGGCACTCCCCCTGCCCCCAGTATCCTACTCTCCACTCTGCCTCACAGCTCGGAAAAGAGCAGCATGCACATATAACCGAAAGCAGATGTCAGGAGTGTCCCGGAGCAGAAGGGGTAGGTCACTCACTGAAGGCAAAATTATGGAGCAAGCACATACTTTGGAAAGAATCCCACCCCCCAGGCTCAGAGTTGGCATTTTTCTCAGTGAATTGTATGGACTCCTGCTAAGACCACATCTACTTCAAGATCAGGGCTCAGCTGAAGATCTTAAATGTATGAAACCGTGCATAGTAGCACAAATTCACAATGTACAAGCTCTCAAAAACTACATTGGAACTTGCCAGGTATTGAAAACCTGTCCAGTAGTGGAAATCTGTGTTGGACAGCCAAAAGGCAGCCGGTTCCGTGTACCACCACTGAACCAAGGGATGGGCCTGGAAGACTTCAGTTTAGTTGCTCAGTGGTGCCCAACCCTCTGTGACCCCATGGATGGCAGCACACCAGGCTTCCCTGTCCTTCACCATCTCCTGGAGCCTGCTCAAACGCATGTCATTGGAGGACTTCAGTGAGCTCAATATAAAACTACCAGCATTATAACTGTCTTAACCTCATCTGCAAACTCGACAGGTTTTATCCTATTGAGATGGCCGTCACAGCAACTGCTTTCATTCAGGGGGAGATGCATAGCATCTTCTTGTGTGTGTTAAACTCCTTGTGTCAAGGACTGTTCCTTTGGAATAATGCAGTATTAAGGTTTATGGAACTACCAAATATCCAAAGTAGCTCACATTTGTATGCAGCATCAAAAGAGAACTTTTCCGTGCAGTGATTTCCAAGTCTGTTCCACAGCCCCAGAGGATCTACTTACCCCAAAACCAGCAAGCTGGGCCCTCAATTCTCATGGACAGTTTGTAACCAACTGCTGCAAAGAGAGCTTCTGCAAGAAAAGGTTTATGGCCCATGCGGGGGTCGTTAGCCAGGCTTTTCCCATAGAATGAAGAGTTGTGGAGTATGACCTAAGTCACCAGTCACTAAGATGCCGTGCCAGTTCATTCAGGTCCCCCTGGTTTAAATTCCATCTTACTGAGAGTTATCTTGGCTGCTCGCCCAGGTCGTGACTCCAAGCACATGCACTCACAGATGCTCAGAGTTTTACAAGGAGGCTTTGTTATCAGGACTTTTTCAAATTGGTTGAGGTTTTTGCTGCTCTTCTTGCAGTTTTTGCAGTGTACTGCTTAAACCCTGCAGTTCAAATGGAATTTACATCCATGCCATGCTTACCGGTGAGCTAAAGAAAGGGTCTAATGGCTCAAGGGTCACTTGCATCTCTATAGCTTAGAAACATGTACTTTTTGAGTCATGACATCTCACGGGCAACACGCTGCCCGAGGGTGCTGTTGTCTTGAGCTAGTCTTTCTCACGCCTTCTTCCCTACAAGCAACCCTGCCAGGGCTGCCATCCTCAGTCCTCATCTCACGTGAACGTTTACAACAGGTCCCCCCGGACTTGCTCCTTCCTGAATGCGGTCCACTGGGCCCTCCCGGAGGCCCCTCCCTTGGTTTCCCTACCTCAAAGGCAGTTCCCTCTTTATCACTCTGTGGGTTCATCACATTGACCGAGGTGGGGGGCTGAGTCCGCCCTGGCCAAGTGACCTCACTCAGTGCCTTCGCTTCAGACATCACACATCATTTTCCTGGCAGACGTCCTTCACTTCACACAGCTTTGCTTTCAGGAAAGACGTGCTACACGAGTACCTGATTCCACAAATCGAACAAAATCCCACTTTCCCCTTCTGCAAAAAAAGAGGTTAACATTGAAAACCACATTCAGCGTTGCTTTTGCAGTGAGCCCTTCACAGGGGCAGCGTGCACCCCAAAACTACACTCAGCATCCCTGAATCTAGCTGCCGCAGCTCCGAGCTGTAGCATCTGTGCTCAATTCAAGTGACCCTGTGCCCCCGTTAGCCAGACGTGTCCTCAGGTTCCTGCCTTTGGCTTTAGTGTTTCAGCTGAAGGTTCCTAGGCAGGCCCTTCTCTGGGGAGACCTGTCTCGGACAAGCTCTCCAGCTCTCCTCCTGACTGACTCACCTCCAGGAGGTAGCCTGCCGTCTGTCCTGGTCAGAGCTGACCTCTTGACTTCCGGCACTCAGTCCTCCCTGTTTGGGTGTTACCTCTCGTCTTCCAGATGACCGGGACAAGACACGTGGCGTCACCCTGAAACCCAGCCCTTACTGCATTCGGCACATGAGCACATCCTGTTCCCTCACGTGCAGCCACCTTCATGACTCTCACCCTAGACCATGCCACCGTCGTCTCTCACCTGTTACGATCGTCACCGTTTTCTCTGCTTCTGCCCGGCCACCCAGCAGCCAACATGGCCTTTCAGATCAGACCTCGTCGTCGCCCTTCTGCTCCCAGCCCTCGTGGGGCTCCCCTGAGGGATCTGGTTTCCTCTTCTCCTGTGCGCTTACTTCCCTGCTTCAGCTCCTCCTCTTGGGCCCCACGTCCTGGCCACCTTGGGCCGGAGCGCTGTCGTCAGCCACTCTACTTCCAGCGCGCACTCCCCGTCTGCCCTGCCCCAGACATCCCTCTTCCTTTTCAGCTTCCTCTTCAAATACCACCGTACAAAAGCCTTCTCAGACAGCACCGCCAAGCCCTTTCTCCACCTTATTGTTCTGCTTGCTCGAAGCCGAGCACTGGAAGGCCACTGTGTCCTGTCAGACAGCACCACACACACGCCTGCTGATACAGGCAGGAAGCACCTGTTACTCTTGCAGTATCCTGACCCAGCTCTGAGACTAACTAGAAGATCCAAAAGCAGTAGTCTCAGGCAACTACCTGGACACCCCACTTCTGACACAAAGCCTCTGTGGTGCTGTTCGAGTTCTTCCAGCCTCTTCCACACGAGCTCATGGCATCAGGCCACAGCCTGCTCCTTCTCTACCAGGTCGTCACCGTCATAGCACTGGCCTCTGCCTGAGCTCTCTCCCGCCTGAACACTTCAGAGGCGAGTGGCCTCCTAGATCACAGGCACGTCCTCTACACTGGAATGCAGACATTAGCACAACACTGGCAGGGCCCTCAGCAGCAGGCCGCAGTTTCCAGCCATCTGGAGGCGCTCTCACCAGTCACCACGGGGCACCGCCACCCTGGTCAGCCCCTTAGACTCTGCCACCACACCGTGGATGCTTGGCATCACTTGGGAAAAACCTAGACTGCCCGCCCACTCACTGGCTGCACGCTGGGTTCACACAGAAGGGCGTGTGAGAGTAACTTCCCAACGCTCACCTTTTTCTCTGGAATTAAGGCAGGATTTTACTGCTCACAAGGTTTATCTGAGGTATAAAAAATGTCCCCTGTATTCCTTCATTCAATCTGGGCTGCCACAATCCAGACAGAAAGCGCGAGGACATGTTTTTCTTGCATCCGTAGTGGAAACCTCAGCAGACAGAAGCTGCTCCAGGCCTGTCACAGATGCCTCTTCAGACACAACGCAGCAATTGCCTCTCTCTGCCCACTCCACAGTCCATTTACAACTCCGTCTTTTAAAACAAGGGCCAGCAACTCTCTCCTGGGAAGGGCCAGACGGTTACAGCAGGGTCAGCAGGAAGCCCTTAGGTCTGTCGCTGATCTCTGCTCTTGCAAGGTCAGGACCGCCAATACATGAATGGGCACGAGTGTTCCAGGAAAACTAGACAGACATTTTGTTTTTGCCACATCCCATAAGCTATTGTGAACCACTTAAAGAACCTAAGCACCACCCTGGTCACAAACAGGTGGTGGACAAGCCTCGGCCAAGCCTGTTCCTTGGAGCTTGATTTAAGTATTCCAGGCAATGTCTAGATTTCTCTAGAACTCGGTTCTACAATAAGCTCAGACAATACTTGGCTTCCAGCTGTGTTAGTCTCTTTATTGTTGGTGATCTCTTCCAGAGTAACTACTTCCGCTTGTGGGTGATGAAATGTGTGAGGAATCCACTTCCAGTGCCGGCACTGCCTCGAGCATGGTCTCTCCCTTCACGTCACCTCAGTGACTCTGGATTCTTGTATATTCCGAGTCCTGTGGACATTTGCCGAGGGTGCTTTCTAGCGGAGGTCTGCACCCAGGCTCGAGCTGCTCCAGAAAGGCTGCACAGGACGGGTTTAGACATGACACAGTAAACCAAGAGGCGTTCTTTCCAGTGAGTTTAAATGCATTTTATTTTTAGACAACCTACATGACACGTTTTTCTCAAAAACAATGCCTCTGCTCCAAATAAACCAACGTTCAAAACAATGACGAGCTCGCGATGATGCCAGTCCCGCTTGTCTGAGTTCCTGGTGGTGTGTGGATGAAGCGCAGCAGCCAGCTGTGGACAGGTGCCCGGTCTGAGGCGACCGCCAGCGCTGTTACTGGGGAAACAAGCAAGAACCCATCACTAACACCTTCCCAGCATGAAGGCACCTGATGTCTTTAGGCGGCGGCAGATGTGCTCCCCTATTCAATCTGGGCTGCCACACAGACAGACAGAAAGCGCAGGGACTTTGCTTTCGCATCCTAGTGCAAACCAAAGAACAACAGCGGATTGTCCAAGGTCTATCAGTGGATGCAGAACCTCCTCACCACATCACGCTTTCCAGAGTCATTCTAAGAGCGGCCCACTCGCTCTAACAGAAACCTCAGTCTTTGAATAGTCCCTGTAGCAAGCTTATTGTAGAGCCGAGTTCTGGAGAAATGAAACCGACATCTGTATTGTCCTTAGTTTTGTCTACTGCTGCCCCGATCCTGTTCAGGGCAGGCGGGGGGGGGGGGGGCCTGCACCGAGCAGCTTGTGGTGTTTTAGCTTCTTGACCTGGGACTGAACCCCAGCCCTCGGCAGTGACGGCCCAGAGTCCTAATCACTGGACCCCCAGGGAAATCCCTAGTGTAGCTTTAAATTTATTCTTACTCCTAATTTTGATGGAAGCCACTGAAAGCCAGGATAATGAATGCCTCCATTTCTGCCTTTAGCCATTCCTTATAGAGCAGACATTCAATTTTACTAAAGCAATTGGCTTATCGGGTCAGCAGCCTGCTCTAAACTGTATTTAAACAAAGCTACTAACATCAATATCTTCCCAACCAGCTAACAATTACCAGTAAGAAAGGTTTACTTGCAAAAACGCTGTAATACTCATGTTTATGTGTGACAAAACAGTCTGATTTTAATAGGCATCTCTATGGGGGAAGATCGACACAGGGTGTTAGCTCAGTTTCTAAGCTATGCTTTATGTCACCTACAATTAAGTTTGCAGCAGATAAAAACCTTTTTGTACCATAAAGATCTTTGGCATGTCAAACACCCCTCTGTAAAGCCCCAAGAGAAGGAAGACCTAGAGCCTCACTGTAAAGCCCCATTCTCACCACCCCAGCGGCATCAAACAAGCTTCATGCCTAGGTCACCTCCGTTTTTATGTTACTGATTTCAGCCCATTTCTCTATACTTACACATTTTTCCATCTCTAAACCATCCTTAAAGAAAATCATATATGGGGTCACACCGTCCTCACGGTAGTCCAACAGAGCAACCATGCCGTCTGGATTCATGTTTTCACCAATAAAGAACTTAGGAAGCAAGCAAACAGCCAGAATTAGATTACACCCGGATGTATGGTACCAAAACAATTAAGACTCAGAACACTATTATTTAATCAAGAGTCAGCAACTAAAGGCTCTGATGCATGGGGAAAAAAATGCTCACTCATCAAACTTCGGTCCACTCAAAGTACTAATAACCGAGTAAGAGTTAGGAGCAAACACTAGGCTTCTGGAAAAGTGCTCAACCCCATCCTTCTCGTTCTAAGCCCTACAGACAAGGCTGTTCTCATAGTCAAGCACAGGAAACCTAAGGCTAGGCCAGCAATGAGAAGAACACATCACAGAAGGATGTGTGAAAACTGGAAAATCACACAGCCAGGTTCTGCTGGATAAAGTCACTGGAGTTTCTCAAGCTCAGATCAGAAAGAGCTCCCAGGGTACAAGACACACTAGAATTGTGAAGACCACTCCCAAAGAGCTGGGGAATGTTATCTGAATACAGATAAGCTTTTGGAAGCAGAAGCTAAGATCCGGAAATGTGCTTGGAAACTTGCTCCCGACAGCTCTGACTACTGCAGTGAAATCTCTTAATCTCAAACCACTCAAAAGACAGAAAAATAAGCACTTAATTACATCAGAGGTGCATCAAGTAACTCATGTTTTGCTCAGGTAAAACTATACAATCCTTTGACCCAAACAGTCTGATTTTAATAGGCATCTCTATGGGAAGATGACGGGGTTTATTGCAAAAGCTGTAATACTATGTTTATGTGTAAAAATAAGTTTGATTTTAATAAGAATCTCTATGGGGAAGATCGACGGGTGTCATTAAGCAGCTTTGTAACCCCAAAAGAGGCATGTCAAACACCCCTCTGTAAAGCCCCAAGAGAAGGAAGACCTAGAGCCTCACTGTAAAGCCCCATTCTCACCACCCCAGCGGCATCAAACAAGCTTCATGCCTAGGTCACCTCCGTTTTTATGTTACTGATTTCAGCCCATTTCTCTATACTTACACATTTTTCCATCTCTAAACCATCCTTAAAGAAAATCATATATGGGGTCACACCGTCCTCACGGTAGTCCAACAGAGCAACCATGCCGTCTGGATTCATGTTTTCACCAATAAAGAACTTAGGAAGCAAGCAAACAGCCAGAATTAGATTACACCCGGATGTATGGTACCAAAACAATTAAGACTCAGAACACTATTATTTAATCAAGAGTCAGCAACTAAAGGCTCTGATGCATGGGGAAAAAAATGCTCACTCATCAAACTTCGGTCCACTCAAAGTACTAATAACCGAGTAAGAGTTAGGAGCAAACACTAGGCTTCTGGAAAAGTGCTCAACCCCATCCTTCTCGTTCTAAGCCCTACAGACAAGGCTGTTCTCATAGTCAAGCACAGGAAACCTAAGGCTAGGCCAGCAATGAGAAGAACACATCACAGAAGGATGTGTGAAAACTGGAAAATCACACAGCCAGGTTCTGCTGGATAAAGTCACTGGAGTTTCTCAAGCTCAGATCAGAAAGAGCTCCCAGGGTACAAGACACACTAGAATTGTGAAGACCACTCCCAAAGAGCTGGGGAATGTTATCTGAATACAGATAAGCTTTTGGAAGCAGAAGCTAAGATCCGGAAATGTGCTTGGAAACTTGCTCCCGACAGCTCTGACTACTGCAGTGAAATCTCTTAATCTCAAACCACTCAAAAGACAGAAAAATAAGTACAACTTAATTACATCAGAGGTGCATCAAGTAACTCATGTTTTGCTCAGGTAAAACTATACAATCCTTTGACCCAAATATTTTCGAGTTACTTACCTGATAGTTTTTGAAATTAGCAAGGATGTGCTTGATTTGTTCTGCAGCGCCTGTCATAAAAGGTTTTACTCTTTCTGGTCTCTGTTCTTCAAGTTTCCCTTTGATTCTAAAACAAGTTTATTGGTAAGTGATTCAGTTCTGAAGTTCCCATTCAGTAAAAATTCCAAACTGAAACTAGCTGTCACTTAACAAAGCACGGAAATTACTGATTCATAGGAGGAATGTTTGAAGACTGTTCCTCACTTTTAGCGTCAGGTTATTTCCAAAGTACTATTCTAAACAAAATAAAACCACACTGGCATGCTCCAGCATCCTCCTATTTACAGAAAAGCTGGCCCCCTTCTGAGCTCATCAATGAAAAGCCTTCAACAAGCAGGCCTGCTGCTGAAAACCCGACAGGATTTTCTGCCATCCCCGGGGTGCACCACTTACGACTTCATGTAATCTTTGATGTACTTCTTGTAGGCTTCTTTTGTGAAGCTGGTTTCCTGCAAGTGATGGTTCATGACAATATCCACACCGGTGATCACCGTGCTCTCGGTCCCCTCGCCCTCGGGGCCCTCGGCGGAGGCATTGCCACCGATGAGCGAGTCATCGATGTTACCCTCTGTCCTACTGACCATCTGCATCGGGAGAAAGTTCGGTCGCTAACACATCCCCAGCCACGCCAGACACACACCGCGTCTGTGCCGGCAGCTCTGTCATCCCTCCGCCTCCAAACACTTAATCCTCGCTGAAAACCAGGGGCGCGGGGCGGGAAGACCGTATGCCCTTCCTTTTCCCGGAGACACCTCCACAACTCTTCGCTGGCCGGAAGGAAAAAGGGGTCCCCACCCCGCAAGGCGAGTTCCGCGTGGGCGGCCGGGGCGCTGCGCAGGGAAGCCGGGGGCCGCCCAGACCCGGGGCCACCTGTCCCGGGGCGAGGGCGGGCCTGTTTCCAGCCTCGGCTCCGCCCCCACGTTTCTAGAAAAGCCCGAGCCCGGAAAGCGCGGCGCCCCCGCCAGGAGGCCGCGGCGAGGATTGCACAAGCGCGGGCGGGGAGCGGCAGCCAGCCGCCCCGCCCCGCGGCGACTCACCTTCCCCTCCACCTCCAGGCACAGCCCGTCCGCGACCTCCCGGATCTTGTAGATGTCGGAGAACATCTCGTCGTCTGCCCGGGGAACAGACCCGGCGTCACGGCGCGCCCGCGGCCCCAGCGGCCGCCACGGCCCGCGCCGCCCCGCCGCCGCCCCCGCCCCGGGCGCCCGACCCCGGCACCGGCCCTCCGCGCCCCTGGAGGCGCCGCCGGCCCCCAGCCCCGCGCCCTCCCGCGCCCCCCGCGCGCCGCGGCAGGGCAGTGCAGCCCCGACTCACGGCTGATGAGGTCCCGGTAGATGATCATGGTGGCGGCCGGAGGGAGACGGCGGCGGCGCTGGCGTGGCCGGAGCCCGGAGCCCGGAGCGCGGAGCGAGCGCAGTGCAGCCGGAGCGGCGCTCGGGGGGAGGGGGGAGCGGGCGGAAAAGGCCGACGCGGCCGCTCCCCGACCTCATATAGAGGGCACGTCCCGCGACGTCATCGCCCGCGGCGCCTCCGGAAGCGCCGCGCGCGGTGACGTGGCACGCAGGGCTGCGCGGGGGTGTGGCCACGGCGCGGGGGGGGCCGGGGCGCGCATCCGGGGCCTGAGCCCGGGGCTCCCGGCGGCGCGGCAGGCCGGGCCCCGGGAGGGTGGGAAACGGCGGGGCGGGGCGGGGCGCGCGGGGAGGGAGGCGGGAGGGGCGCCCGGCCCGCCCGACCGCTCGGGGCCGCCCTCGTGCGCGCCGGGCCGGGGCTCTGGAGGCCCTTCGTCCAGCGTCGGCCGCAGGCCTGGCCCCGCGCTCGCGCCCACGCTTTCTGGGAACTGAAGCGTCCGCGGGTGTGAAGGACTTTGCATTGACGGAGGGCTTCCTGGAGGAGGAAGGCGGGGGCGCGTGACCCGCCTTGGGGATCTAGGGCCTCGGAAAGCGTTTCAGCGCCTGCCCCGGGGCCGCCCCACTGGAGCTCCCCGACGCCTCCGTGGGCAGAGCCGCGGCCGGGCTGGGGGTCAACCCCGTCCCGCCTGCCGCCCGGGGGTGATCGTTGGGGGGAGCGGAGTCCGCCCAGGGGCTCGAGAGGGAAGGAGGGGGTCAGGAGAACTCGCGCTGCTTTCCCAGCCCTCGGCTTGGCCCCGCGTGTGAAAGCTAAAGGATCTTCCTGGTGTGCACTTGATCTAGAATTAGATCCCTTATTTGATGAAAAGGCGTGTTGTCACTTTAAAGTGAAGTTAAAGGGTTAAACGTGTTTTAAAAAGGGACTTTCCACCTGCTTACCCAGCGGCCGCCACGGCCCGCGCCCCGCCGCCGCCCCCGCCCCGGGCGCCCGACCCCGGCACCGGCCCTCCGCGCCCCTGGAGGCGCCGCCGGCCCCCAGCCCCGCGCCCTCCCGCGCCCCCCGCGCGCCGCGGCAGGGCAGTGCAGCCCCGACTCACGGCTGATGAGGTCCCGGTAGATGATCATGGTGGCGGCCGGAGGGAGACGGCGGCGGCGCTGGCGTGGCCGGAGCCCGGAGCCCGGAGCGCGGAGCGAGCGCAGTGCAGCCGGAGCGGCGCTCGGGGGGAGGGGGGAGCGGGCGGAAAAGGCCGACGCGGCCGCTCCCCGACCTCATATAGAGGGCACGTCCCGCGACGTCATCGCCCGCGGCGCCTCCGGAAGCGCCGCGCGCGGTGACGTGGCACGCAGGGCTGCGCGGGGGTGTGGCCACGGCGCGGGGGGGGCCGGGGCGCGCATCCGGGGCCTGAGCCCGGGGCTCCCGGCGGCGCGGCAGGCCGGGCCCCGGGAGGGGTGGGAAACGGCGGGGCGGGGCGGGGCGGGGCGCGCGGGGAGGGAGGCGGGAGGGGCGCCCGGCCCGCCCGACCGCTCGGGGCCGCCCTCGTGCGCGCCGGGCCGGGGCTCTGGAGGCCCTTCGTCCAGCGTCGGCCGCAGGCCTGGCCCCGCGCTCGCGCCCACGCTTTCTGGGAACTGAAGCGTCCGCGGGTGTGAAGGACTTTGCATTGACGGAGGGCTTCCTGGAGGAGGAAGGCGGGGGCGCGTGACCCGCCTTGGGGATCTAGGGCCTCGGAAAGCGTTTCAGCGCCTGCCCCGGGGCCGCCCCACTGGAGCTCCCCGACGCCTCCGTGGGCAGAGCCGCGGCCGGGCTGGGGGTCAACCCCGTCCCGCCTGCCGCCCGGGGGTGATCGTTGGGGGGAGCGGAGTCCGCCCAGGGGCTCGAGAGGGAAGGAGGGGGTCAGGAGAACTCGCGCTGCTTTCCCAGCCCTCGGCTTGGCCCCGCGTGTGAAAGCTAAAGGATCTTCCTGGTGTGCACTTGATCTAGAATTAGATCCCTTATTTGATGAAAAGGCGTGTTGTCACTTTAAAGTGAAGTTAAAGGGTTAAACGTGTTTTAAAAAGGGACTTTCCACCTGCTTACCTTTTTTATGGACAGTAGACCCAGTTACTCCGTGCTTAAAAAAAAAAATTGACCAGTTTAGTCACATCTTTGGTTTCAAGGCAAAGGTGTGTGGGAGTGTGAAACCGGAGAGCTTGTTCACTCCGCAAATACATGTCTGTTCTGCTGTGTTCCTAGCACAGAGGTCCCAGTTGTGAACCAGTTAAATTCAGCCCTGCCCTCAGAGGATGTCGTTCTAGTAAATCAGGAATCAGCCAGTGACGCGCCTTGTGCCCAGGCTTTCTCTAGTTGCAGCGTTCGGGGTTTCTCGGTGGTTGTGGTCGGTGGGCTTCTCCTTGCAGTGATTTTTCTTGTGGGGAAGCACGGGCTGTGGGCGTCCGGACTTAAATAGCTGTGTCTGCAGGTTCCGCATTTGCGGGGCATGAGCTTAGCTGCTCCACTCCACTTCGGAGGTGGAATCAATGTCCCCTGCCTCGTAGGGCAGATTCTTAACCACAGGACCACCAGGGAAGCCCTTGTTCATTTCTCTTCATTAGGCTAATTCCATTGCAGGTAATTGAATGTCACACATGTCCATAAGCTGGTATCACAGTGCTTTTCAAACTGAGAATTGAGCAACAATTTAGTGAATAGTGCCCAACTTTATTAAAAATGAAATAAGATAAAAAAGAAAATACAAGCACATGTGATAAAGATGAGTCTTGTTTCATGGAACTTTTGCTTTAAGTTTATACATGGGTATAGGTAAATCATCTAAGGGGAAATCCACTGATTTCTAGGCCAAAGCGTTTCAGCGCCTGCCCCGGGGCCGCCCCACTGGAGCTCCCCGACGCCTCCGTGGGCAGAGCCGCGGCCGGGCTGGGGGTCAACCCCGTCCCGCCTGCCGCCCGGGGTGATCGTTGGGAGCGGAGTCCGCCCAGGGGCTCGAGAGGGAAGGAGGGGGTCAGGAGAACTCGCGCTGCTTTCCCAGCCCTCGGCTTGGCCCCGCGTGTGAAAGCTAAAGGATCTTCCTGGTGTGCACTTGATCTAGAATTAGATCCCTTATTTGATGAAAAGGCGTGTTGTCACTTTAAAGTGAAGTTAAAGGGTTAAACGTGTTTTAAAAAGGGACTTTCCACCTGCTTACCTTTTTTATGGACAGTAGACCCAGTTACTCCGTGCTTAAAAAAAAAAATTGACCAGTTTAGTCACATCTTTGGTTTCAAGGCAAAGGTGTGGGGAGTGTGAAACCGGAGAGCTTGTTCACTCCGCAAATACATGTCTGTTCTGCTGTGTTCCTAGCACAGAGGTCCCAGTTGTGAACCAGTTAAATTCAGCCCTGCCCTCAGAGGATGTCGTTCTAGTAAATCAGGAATCAGCCAGTGACGCGCCTTGTGCCCAGGCTTTCTCTAGTTGCAGCGTTCGGGGTTTCTCGGTGGTTGTGGTCGGTGGGCTTCTCCTTGCAGTGATTTTTCTTGTGGGGAAGCACGGGCTGTGGGCGTCCGGACTTAAATAGCTGTGTCTGCAGGTTCCGCATTTGCGGGGCATGAGCTTAGCTGCTCCACTCCACTTCGGAGGTGGAATCAATGTCCCCTGCCTCGTAGGGCAGATTCTTAACCACAGGACCACCAGGGAAGCCCTTGTTCATTTCTCTTCATTAGGCTAATTCCATTGCAGGTAATTGAATGTCACACATGTCCATAAGCTGGTATCACAGTGCTTTTCAAACTGAGAATTGAGCAACAATTTAGTGAATAGTGCCCAACTTTATTAAAAATGAAATAAGATAAAAAAGAAAATACAAGCACATGTGATAAAGATGAGTCTTGTTTCATGGAACTTTTGCTTTAAGTTTATACATGGGTATAGGTACAGGATCTCAATGTAAGATGTATTTTTTTAGATGGATCTAGGCCCCAGAGGTTTGAAATCCACTGATTTCAGCAAATTGCCTCCAAATACATTTCCTGGCAGCAACATCGCCTGTTCAGTTTGAGCGGTCTGTGCCCCAGGATATGGTGAACACTTATTGTTGATTCTGTCATCCTTTTGGACAAGGTTCTTGTCACCTTGTTTTGTCAGATTGCTTACACTCAGCAGAGAACACCAAGGCCAGCCTCTAGCAGCATCTAGGCCTAGCTGAGAGTACATGCCTGTCCTCTTCAGTGAAACCAAGCGACGTAACTAGTCTAATGTCTGGTTTTTTTTTTAAAAAAAAAACCTTTTATTGTATATTGGAGCATAGCCGATTAACAATGCTGTGATAGTTTTAGGTGAAAAGGAAAGGGACACAGCTGTAATCCACTGGTGGGTTTTTTTTAAATTTTTATTTATGTATTTATTTGTGGCTATTCAGGGTTTTCCCTGCTGCTGCAGGCTCCTCTCTAGTTGAGGTGAACAGGCTTCTTGTTGCGGTGACTTCTCTTGTTGTGGAACTCGGGCTCTAGGGCCCACGGGCTTCAGCAGGTGCGACACATGGGTTCAACAGTTGGAGCTCCAAGGCTCCAGAGCCCAGGCTCAGCAGTTGTGGCTCACTGGCTTAGTTGCTCGCAGCATGTGGGATCCTCCCGGATCAGGGATCAAACCCATGTATCCTGCTTTGGCAGGCAAGTTCTTGACCACTAAGCCATCAAGGAAGCCCTCCACTGGTGTTTCTGATGAATGTAAAATGATCACTAAAATCTAAGGTATTTTTAGGTGTTTGGATATTTCTTTTTTTTTTAATATTTATTTGCTTATTTTGGGGGGGTGGGGTGGGGAGGGAAGGGGGCGGGCGGGCTACTTCCATTGGTCTTTCATTTCTCTATTTTCATCCGTCTTTGTTCCTTGGCCTGTGTGGGCCTCCCATCGCGGTGGCCTCTCTCACTGCAGAGCACCAGCTCTGGGCGCATGCGCTCCAGAGCTCTGGCTTGGTAATTGGATGCATCGGTCCAGCCACTCCGTGGCACGTGGAATCTTCCCAGGCCAGGGATCGAACCGGCGCCCCTTGCACTGCCAGGCGGTGTCCTTATCCACTGGACCACCAGAGGAAGCCCCTTGCTTTAAGTTTTTTATGAAAAATATTACAGATAAAATTGAAGTCCACTTTGTCCCCCTTTGTCTCATTCCGGAGGCTTCTCCACCCTCCCCACCTACACCCGTTCAGGTAACCATGCCGTCCATATCCACGTTCCACTAAGAAAGGGATAAGCAGACATTGGAGGGTTTGCTCCTGCCCCATAGGGCCTGGCTCAGCTGTGGCACGTACCACTTGTTTTGTCTTATTTGCAGAACCCAATCCCAGAGCCCTTAGCTCCCAGGGTGACTAGGAAGTATGTTCTTTATACTGGTTGGAAAATGGAAAAGAAGTTGAAAAAATGAGCAGTCTCCGTCATAGCCACACAGGCACTTCTGTGTTCTGTGGGGGCTCAGTAACCTCCCAACTCTTTGCGACCCCATGGACTGTAGCCCACCAGGCTCCTCTGTCCGTGGAAACTTTAAGGCAAGAATACTGGACTAGGTTGCCGTTTCCTCCTCCAGGGGATCTTTCTGACCCAGGGATCAAACCCACGTCTCCTGGGCCTCCTGTGTTGCAGGTGGATTCTTTACCGATGAGCCACGGGGGAAGCCCTGTGATGGGGAGGAGAAAGCAGAAATAAAGTCAGAGGAAGATTTAATAGCTGTGAAATAGGGGCTCACTTTTCGCTCAGTTTCCTCGTCTTGTCCCACAGATGTATAAGCCTTTTTCCTCATGAATGAATGAAGAAATAAATAAATCAATACTGGAGTTATTTCCAAACTTTTTTTTTTTTTTTTTTTTAATTTTTGGACGGGAGTCGGGTTGGGGAGGGAGGGGAGCGGGCGGGCCACTTCTATTGGTCTTTCATTTCTCTGTTTTCATCTGTCTTTGTTCCTTGGCTCCTGTGGGCCTCCCACTGCGGTGGCGTCTGTTGTTGCAGAGCGCTGGCTCCGGGCGCATGTGCTCCAGAGCTCCGGCTCGGTCATTGGACACATCGGTCCAGCTGCTCCGCGGCACGTGGGATCTTCCCAGGCCAGGGATCAAACCGGCGCCCCCCGCACTGCAAGGCGGTCTCCTCACCCACTGGACCACCAGGGGTATTTCCAAACTTTTGTCTCCCTTTCAGATTACCAGCTTGTTGGCTGGCTTACTCCTCCTTTCTTCATGACCTCTCCTTTCCTAGTGGCATCCTGCCTACCCCTTCCCGTAATAGGAATGGAATACAGCACATATTACACACCCAATACACTTTATTATTTAGACTATCCAAGAAAATTTAGGATTTTAAATGAAAGGACCTGAAGGCAGTAAAATCTCATTATTAGGACAACCCAAGTTACAGAGTAGTAGTATCACTGTCCCCTTTAGGAAGTGACTCTCTCTCTCTACATATCTGTTTGCGTAAGTATACAGTTTTTTCAGATGTTTCATATTAAATAACTAGCAGTGATTACTATGGGGACCATGATTGGCATTAGTGCGGAGAAGAGTTAGAGTTTTAATTTTATACCCAATAGTACTGTCTGAATCTTTAACACGGGTATGTGTTACTTTTACAATCAAAATATTATAGTCCAAACTTTGGGAGTTTGTGTACTGATACCATCTACAAAGGATTCCTGGTGGTCCAGTGGTTAGGACTTAGCACTTTCACGGCTGTGGCCCAGGTTCAGCCCCTGATCGGTGAACTAAAATCCTGAAAACTGTGTGGCGTTGCCAAAAAAAATTTCCAATAAATTTGAATCTCAGTATGTTTGCCAATAAAACCATTAAAAATATAACCATGACTTTGGTCTACAGTTACCATTTCATGAATGAAAAGGGCATAATCTCTAAATAATGGGTAATCCTCTAAATTGAATATGTTTAATTCTGTGGAAAATTCATTATATTGTCCTTGTTTTTCTCATTTTTGCTTTGGATCTTTTAAAAACTTTTTAGTTTGGGTTTCTTTCTGTATGTTTATACTTGGCACAGACAGGGTGAGTGATTTGCTCAAGGACACACAGCCAGTGGATAACCGAGGGGAGGGAACCAGCTTTATGGACTTCTGGCTCCCAGTGAGGTCCTTTTGGTTGAATAAATGAATGAATATAGCCAGAAACTTTGAATTCTGATACCAGAATTCAAGCTGTTTAGAATGAACATGAATTAACCCAACACTTATACTTAGGATATGGGCAACAATGAAAAAAAAAAAAGTGAAAATCCAAAAGAGGATATTTGGTGGCAATCTTTAATAGATCTAATCAATTTTTGAAATTTCTCACAGAGCTGAGACAAAGAGGGAAGAAAACACTAGTAGGCCTCTTCATTAAGCTGTTGACCCAGCGACAGTAATTTCTCAAGGTTGCCTTGGCGGGGAGGGAGTCAGTGGAATGTTAACAAGGAAAAGTAATATTTTTTTTGTTTTCCCCCCATCATGCCTCCTTTTATTTATATTTATTTTTCATCCATCTTTTTATTCTTTGACATGTGTGGGCCTCCCACTGCAGTGGCCCCTCCCACTGCAGAGCACCAGCTCTGGATGCACACGCTTCAGAGCGCTGGCTCCTAATTGGACACGCAGGTCCAGCTGCTCCGCGGCAGGTGGAATCCTCCCAGGCCAGGGATCAAACCAGTGCCCCTTGCACTGCAAGGCAGACTCTCCACCCCCCGGACCACCAGGGAAGCCCATTAATTTTTTCTTTAGAGTTCATACAGCATACTATGGCATAGTAATTTATAACTGCTTCTAGAGCAATTTAAGTTCTATTTGAAATATCAGATATGTAAAATTGTATTCAAAAGCCCGGGAACTAAAATTATAGAAGTGTATATAGGAATATATATGATGTAAATAAGTGTAAATCTATAATTTAAATATGTAACCTGGAATATATATAACAATATGAATGTATGTAATATAAAATAGAAATATTATAAAAATAAGTATATCATGTATGTTCCTATACATACATTACATGTACAGTATAAACATATTTACAGAAATACTTGTGAACATGAATAAATAATTTTTTATTGGCCCATTTTTGCCCTAACCTGTATTGTATATCCTTTAGTATAGGTAGAGATGTTGCTACCATTCTCAAAAATTGTTCGGAAATGATGAGAATTAGATTTGTAACAAACAGCCAGTGGATAACCGAGGGGAGGGAACCAGCTTTATGGACTTCTGGCTCCCAGTGAGGTCCTTTTGGTTGAATAAATGAATGAATATAGCCAGAAACTTTGAATTCTGATACCAGAATTCAAGCTGTTTAGAATGAACATGAATTAACCCAACACTTATACTTAGGATATGGGCAACAATGAAAAAAAAAAAAGTGAAAATCCAAAAGAGGATATTTGGTGGCAATCTTTAATAGATCTAATCAATTTTTGAAATTTCTCACAGAGCTGAGACAAAGAGGGAAGAAAACACTAGTAGGCCTCTTCATTAAGCTGTTGACCCAGCGACAGTAATTTCTCAAGGTTGCCTTGGCGGGGAGGGAGTCAGTGGAATGTTAACAAGGAAAAGTAATATTTTTTCTTTTCCCCATCATGCCTCCTTTTATTTATATTTATTTTTCATCCATCTTTATTCTTCAGCCTGTGTGGGCCTCCCATTGCAGTGGCCTCTCCCACTGCAGAGCACCAGCTCTGGATGCACACGCTTCAGAGCGCTGGCTCCTAATTGGACACGCAGGTCCAGCTGCTCCGCGGCAGGTGGAATCTTCCCAGGCCAGGGATCGAACCAGCACTCCTTGCACTGCAAGGCAGACTCTCCACCCCCCGGACCACCAGGGAAGCCCATTAATTTTTTCTTTAGAGTTCATACAGCATACTATGGCATAGTAATTTATAACTGCTTCTAGAGCAATTTAAGTTCTATTTGAAATATCAGATATGTAAAATTGTATTCAAAAGCCCGGGAACTAAAATTATAGAAGTGTATATAGGAATATATATGATGTAAATAAGTGTAAATCTATAATTTAAATATGTAACCTGGAATATATATAACAATATGAATGTATGTAATATAAAATAGAAATATTATAAAAATAAGTATATCATGTATGTTCCTATACATACATTACATGTACAGTATAAACATATTTACAGAAATACTTGTGAACATGAATAAATAATTTTTTATTGGCCCATTTTTGCCCTAACCTGTATTGTATATCCTTTAGTATAGGTAGAGATGTTGCTACCATTCTCAAAAATTGTTCGGAAATGATGAGAATTAGATTTGTAACAAACAGTTCCATGTTGATAAGGATATATACCTCCAAGTAGTCTTTCTCAACACAAGTCAGTAAAGGTGTCTGGGGAAAAACACTTGTGTTCTCCTTTATCGTTATACACAATACTTCAGATGTGTCAGTTCTTCTCCCATACCAACTAATTCTCCAACACCAGCTGGATGTCCTACAATTCAGTTCAGTTCTGACACTAATGACCAGGATCCCACAGGTGAAGGGTTTGGTACCACAAGACTCAGATGCACCCACCTTCAGTTGCCAGCTGCAAGCAGTAGGTCTACAGGTACGCACACTTTCTGTGCAACTTGAGTACAGATGGAAGGTTCCCTATGAGGGCTTCCTTGGGGGCTCAGACGGTACAGAATCTGCCTGCGATGTGGGAGACTGGGATTCAATCCCTGGGTTAGGAAGATTTTTAGAAGAAGGGAATGGCAACCCACTCCATTATTTTTTTTTCCTTCTTTTCTTTACCTCCGTTTTTTTTTTTTTCTTTTTTTTTTTTTTTAAATTTTCTTTTTCTTTTCTTTTTTTTATTTGACTGCACCAGGTCTTTAGTTGGGGCATGCAAACTCTTAGTTGTGGCATGTGGAATCTAGTTCCCTGATCAGGGATCGAATCTAGGTTCCTTGCATTGGAAGCGCAGAGTCTTAGCCACTGGACCACCAGGGAAGTCTCTTACGCCATTATTCTTGCTTGTAATATGCCATGGACAAGGGAGGCTGGCTGGCTACAGTTTTCTGGGGTTGCAAAGAGTCGGACAGGACTGAGCAACTAACACTCTTCACTTAAAAATGACTACAAATGATCCGCTCCTTGGGTTCTGTCGTTTTCAAAAATAACTCACAAAAATGCAGGAGAACAGTTTACTTACTCTTGCTGATTTCTTTACTCTCAAGAAAAGTATGAGACTTTAAATGGCTCAAGAAATTCCTTTATGACTGGTAAATATTAGAATACAATAATTTTTATTGGCCCATTTTGCCCTAACCTGTATTGTATATCCTTTAGTATAGGTAGAGATGTTGCTACCATTCTCAAAAATTGTTCGGAAATGATGAGAATTAGATTTGTAACAAACAGTTCCATGTTGATAAGGATATATACCTCCAAGTAGTCTTTCTCAACACAAGTCAGTAAAGGTGTCTGGGGAAAAACACTTGTGTTCTCCTTTATCGTTATACACAATACTTCAGATGTGTCAGTTCTTCTCCCATACCAACTAATTCTCCAACACCAGCTGGATGTCCTACAATTCAGTTCAGTTCTGACACTAATGACCAGGATCCCACAGGTGAAGGGTTTGGTACCACAAGACTCAGATGCACCCACCTTCAGTTGCCAGCTGCAAGCAGTAGGTCTACAGGTACGCACACTTTCTGTGCAACTTGAGTACAGATGGAAGGTTCCCTATGAGGGCTTCCTTGGGGGCTCAGACGGTACAGAATCTGCCTGCGATGTGGGAGACTGGGATTCAATCCCTGGGTTAGGAAGATTTTTAGAAGAAGGGAATGGCAACCCACTCCATTATTTTTTTTTCCTTCTTTTCTTTACCTCCGTTTTTTTCTTTTTTTTTTTTTTAAATTTTCTTTTTCTTTTCTTTTTTTTATTTGACTGCACCAGGTCTTTAGTTGGGGCATGCAAACTCTTAGTTGTGGCATGTGGAATCTAGTTCCCTGATCAGGGATCGAATCTAGGTTCCTTGCATTGGAAGCGCAGAGTCTTAGCCACTGGACCACCAGGGAAGTCTCTTACGCCATTATTCTTGCTTGTAATATGCCATGGACAAGGGAGGCTGGCTGGCTACAGTTTTCTGGGGTTGCAAAGAGTCGGACAGGACTGAGCAACTAACACTCTTCACTTAAAAATGACTACAAATGATCCGCTCCTTGGGTTCTGTCGTTTTCAAAAATAACTCACAAAAATGCAGGAGAACAGTTTACTTACTCTTGCTGATTTCTTTACTCTCAAGAAAAGTATGAGACTTAATGGTCATCTTTATGACTGTAGAGTGCAATGAAGCACATAGTAACTGCTCAAGAAATTCCTTTGATGATCATTTTTAAATGAATGGGAGTATCAGATTCCTGTGCTGTGCACAGGAACTCGTACAGTATGGCAGGTCAATTATACTTCAACAAACAGGTTCATAGAGAACGAGATCAGATTTATGGTTGCTAGAGATGGGTTGGGAGACATTGGATGAAGACAGTCAAAGTGTACACTCTTCCAGTTGTAAGAAAGATAAGGATGTAATGTACAGCATGACTACTGTAATTACTGCCTCTGTATGTTATAAACAAAAGGAGAGTAAGTTCTAAGAGGTCTTACCACAAGGAAAAAATATCTTTTATTTTGTATCTGTATGAGATGATAGATGTACATGAAACTTATTGTGGCAGTCATATCATAATGTATGTATGTCAAATCATTATGCCAGCGTCCTTAAGCCACAGTCCTTAGACCTACACAGGGCTGTATGTCAATTATATCTCAATGGAACTGAAAGAAAAAAAATTCTTTTGGAATGAATTGGCATTTCAGCCAAGCGACTTCCATGGGAACCATTGCCAAAGGTCACTCCAGTGTCTTTTTAAAGACATCATTAAAGACAGTTATACATATTTCAAAAATAAGTTGATATATTGGAAAGCACTTTGCAGAAGTGTGATGTTATGTACACGGAATTAAGGAATAATTAGTTATAGTAGCAACTGGCTGATTCTAGGATATCTCAATCTTATTTTCTGGCGAAATTGGTCTTCAGTTGGGAACTTGTGGTCATTTGTTAACTAGAGCCAATGGGCTATAAAACCATGGTTTTCACCCCTGGCTGTGTCATAAGAGCCACTTGGAAAACTTTTTAAAAAGCTCAGTGTGCAAGCTGTTCTCCAGATTGATGAAATTAGGTTCTCTGTGAGTGGGCCACAGGCATCAGAATTCTTTTTTTTGCTGTGCCTGTGGCTTGCAGGATCTTAGTTCCCCACTCAAAGAATGAAACTGTGACCCCTGCAGTGGAAGCTTGGTGTCCTTTACCACTGGATAGCCAGGGAATTCCCTTCAGAGATTTTTAATAAGAGGATTTTTCAAAATAACAGTTAAGAGAAACAATCTGATGCCTTTTAAAAGTGGGAGTGCCTAATAAAGGCACTTTGAAATTGAAGACAGCTGAGTGCTGTGGGGGGTGCGGTCTGCTGTCCGACAGCGTGGGTCATCCTGACCCCTCAGAAGAGCACCGCTCACCAGTCCAGTGTGGGAGGGCGGGCCAGCCTCGGAGGGCCTGAACGCTGAGAAAACCCGTGGAGCAAGCCTCCCTCAGCTCTTTTCCTGCTGTCTGAAAAAGCAGCTACTCACTGTCTGTACAAATTGAAGGTATGGTTGGGCTCAGATGGTCACTTTCTCCGCAGGGCTTCCATGACCTCCATGTTTAAAACTGCAGCCTCTGATCTCCTCTTGGAAACCCCACCTTCTTCTACTCTACTGTTTCACTCTTTTACATTTATCAATAATCAATATACTATTTATTTTACTTCTTTTTTTTATTGTACTACTTTATTTTTGTTAAGTTTTGTTTTGTTTTATGCAGAGTTTTGTTGTTTACTGCCGCACATTGACTGGAATCCTCCATAGGTCTACACACTTCCCCCCCCAAACCTCCCCCCCATCCTCCTCCCCACCCCACCCCTCCAGGTCACCATGGAGCCCCTGTTTGAGATCCTCTAGTCCCACAGCATGTTCCCCTCCCTCATTGTGGACAATGTCCATAAGACATTGTCCCAATGTCCATTGCTGCTCTGCGTATTCATTTATCAACACCATCTGTCTTATTTTACTTTTTTTTTTGGCCACTTCTATTGGTCTTTCATTTATTTCCATCTTTGTTCCTTTGGCCTGTGCAGGCCTCCCATCGCAGTGGCCCCACTCGCCACAGAGCACCAGCTCAGTAGTTGGACACATCGGCCAGCCGCTCTGCAGCACGCGAGATCCTCCCAGGCCAGGGACCGAACTGGCGCCCCCTGCACCTCAAGGCGGTGTCCTTACCCACTGGACCACCAGGGAAGCCCCTACTTATTTTTGATTTAGATTTATTTGTAATTGGACGGTGGTTGCTTTACAATATTTTGTTGGTTTCTGCAGTAGCTCAACATGAACCAGTCATCAGCATATGTATGTCCCCTCCCTCTTGGGCCTCCCTCCCACCTCCCATTTTATTTATTTATTTTTTTGTCTTCTGCCTCCCCTCAAGACACCAGAGAGGTAGAGATTGCTCGTTTTGCCTGGATGGAGCCCCAGTGTCTTGTAGACAGCCAGTTAAGAACTGTCCAAAGAATGGGCCTCAGATCAACCCTTACAATAGCGGAACTTCCCTGGTTGTCTAGTGACTAAGATCCTGCACTTGCAGTGCAGGGGGCCCTGATTTGATCCCTAATCAGGCAAGCAGAGCCCACATGTAGCAATTAAGACACAGAGCAGGGGCTTCCCTGGTGGTCCAGTGGGTAAGGAGTCCACCTTGCAGTGCAAGGGGCGCCAGTTCGATCCCTGGCCCGGGAAGATCCCAGGTGCTATGGAGCGGCTGGGCCAGTGTGTCCAATTACGAGCCAGTGCTCTGCAACAAGAGAGGCCGCTGCGATGGGAGGCCCACACAGGCCAAAGAACAAAGATGGATGAAAATAAATAAAAACAAAAGACCAGTGAAAGTGGTCAAAATCAAAAAAATAAAAAAGACACAGAGCAGTCAAGTAAAGATTTTTTTAAAGACTAATGATAGTGATTAATATAGATTTAGTCTTATATTCCCTCAGAACAATCCTGTGAGGTGGCCACATTCATGTAATCAGCTTTCCTAACTTCCTTTATGACCTGCAGCTTAGGCTTTTGGCAGTTGCCACTGACAAAATATAAAGAAGGAAAAACAGCAGACTGGAGCTGGACGAGGTTGTTTAGATAAGTTAACCTAGACAAAGAGGCCTTCCTTTGAAGCGAGAAGAACGCTCTAAGACATACTGTTCAAGGGAAATGGCAAATGGCAGCAGAGCGGCAGATATACAGCAGAAAGCACATTGAACACCCAGAGGCTCATCGCGCGCCCAGCACGCTGCTACAGAGGCGTGCACATGCTAGAGAAAGTGCAGGCGGCAGCCTGGAAGGACAGGCCTGATAACAGTGGCCAGCCCTGGGGGGCAGCGGAGTGGAGGCACATCATGGTTGAGGGGAACTTCAGTGCTCACTTTGATGCTTAGATTATATTGTATCACAGAATGTTTTCATATATAGTTGCATATTTAACTTCTAAAACATTCTTTGTCTCACAGATGCCAAACATAAGAATACAAGTAAAGGAGGGGAGAAATACTATTTACCATCAATGTGTTACAAAGATGTACTACGGGAATAAGATGCAGACATACCTAGAAGAACTAAGGGCTTTCTATTTCTGAATTGTGCAGCAGGATGCAATGGGTTTTCAGATCACTTAATAAGCATAGAGTGTGTGTCTGTGTGTGTGTGTGTGTGCGCGCGTGCACACGCACTAGCATGTTTTTGATCCACAACACTGCCCCATAAATTACTTTGCTCAAAACAGCAGCAAGTGATTATTAGGTAGCCCTGAAGGACGTTGCACGGAGGCTCGTCAGCACCCTGCAGAAGGAAGATAGCTTATCTTCAGCTTTCCATTCTTCCAAGTGAAGAGCGTATTAGCATGGGAATTAGAGATAATATAACTTGGAGAGTAGATTCATTTCTTTTCCTTCCACTTTGCCCTGCTTGAAAAATTACCGGTGGCAGCTTGTAGACCTCTGCATGGCACACAGCACCTTTAGAAATGAGTGAGTCAATCGGTGCAAACCGAAACTGAGGGTGAGACAGTGAGATGAGGCGAGGCGTAGGGTGCTGTTGGCCTTAGTGTCATTCGGCTCTGCCCAGCTGTCTGCGGTGGCCTCCAAATTTGCTCAGGAGCTTTTGGCAACAACAGATGTGGGGAGGGGTGGTGCAGATATAATTAGTTAGAAGATCCATTATCATTTTTGTTTTAAAAATTCATTTTTTTAAAAAGAAAACTTTTGAGGGGGGTTCCATCAACTCTTATTTGTGGCATGTGGGATCCAGTTCCCTGACCAGGGAACCAAACCCAGCCCCCTAAATGGGAGCTTGGAGTCTTAACCACTGGACCACCAGGGAAGTCCCTAGAATAGAAAAAAAAACTGTTTAAGTGTCCAGTAGGAACTTCTGGAGGTCCAGTGGTTAAGAATCTGCCATGTGGGCTTCCCTGGTGGTCCAGTGGGTGAGGACACCCCTTGCAGTGCAAGGGGCGCCGGTTCGATTCCTGGCCTGGGAAGATCCCACGTGCTGTGGAGCGACTGGACCGATGTGTCCAATTAAAGAGCCGGAGCTCTGGAGCGCATGCGCCCGGAGCCAGTGCTCTGCGACAACAGAGGCCACAGCGATGGGAGGCCCACACGGGCCAAAGAACAAAGATGGATGAAAATGGACAAATGAAAGACCAATAGAAGTGGCCCGCCCGTCCCCCCCGCCAAATGAATCTGCCATGTAACGCAGGGGACCTGAGTTCGATCCCTGGTCCAGGAATTAAGATCCCACCTGCCTCAGAGCAACTGAGCCCACACACCCCAACTAGAGAGTCTGTGCCCAGCAAGAAACATCCCTCGTGCCACAACTAAGACTTGATGCCACCAAACGGTATCCAATGATTAGCCACGTGAGGTACTTCTCCAGTGAACCCTCATCAATAGATACCCCTACAGCAAATCAGTGAATGCGATACTGGGTCACTCATATGGATTCCTTTTGTTTGTTTTGCCACATCCCAAGGCCTGTGGGATCTTAATTCCCTGACCAGGAATTGAACCCAGTCCAGCAAGGAACCTCACAGTTCTAACCACTGGACCACAAGGGGATTTCCTGTGGCTTATTTCTTAAAGTCTCCTTCAATGCAGTCCTACTGTTCAAAGTCAATTCAGTAGCAGTAATTTTTCTAGCAGGCAGAACAAAGGGATCCGGCCTCTCAGCTTTCTGAGGTCTGGATTGATTCAAAGATAGAATGATTTTATGATCTGCAATGGAGAGACTATTCATTAAGCAACTTACCATACATCCTGTTTCTGTAACACATACGTCTGCTGGGATCTCCTGTCCGCAGGAAAACCAGATAAGGTTGGTGTGTACCCTCTGAGGAAATCCAGAACCCTCCCCAAGATTCCCAGCGATGTGTATATTCTCACAATGTGTGTATTCTCACTCACAAAGTGCGGGAAAAAAAGACAGTGCGTGACGTCCCAGCGCCGCAGCTCTGGGTGTGCCTGGTTCATGGCACCCTCAGCCACCAGCTTCGCCTCCCCTTCTCTCACAACTCAGACCAGCTCCTGGCTGCTCCCTCTCCTCCTCCCCGCTCTCCTCCCTGTCTCCCCATCAGGAACAAAGAGAGAGAGACAGATCCCTCTTGGGTTCCACACAGAGGCAGCATAGCCGTCTCTTTCTCCTTCTGTCAAGGTCTCTCATGTCTATTAAGAAGATGATCTGTTGAAGTCTTTTCCCAAAGGCACTTCTTTTCCAAGAGAGAGAAAAAATTATTAGCATTCGAGCTTTGGGAAGACTCAAGTCGTATTCATTTTGTACGTGTTCATTCAGCACATGTATGTGGAGCAGTTGCTCTGTGCACAGCTAGGTGTACCATGTGAAAAGGAACTGAACCCATTCTAGCAGGGAGCCCTTGCCCTGAAAGAAACAGGAGCGGACAGGAGATCCAACATGCACATTACAATAGCATCTCAGCCCTCACTAGGGGAGGTCAGAATGCTGCTGACGGCAGCTCACTCAGGTCAAAGTCAACCAAAATCAGTTCATGGGAATTCCCTGGCAGTCCAAGGTGGAGGACTCAGTGCTCTGCCTCCCAAGGGCACAGGTTCAGTCCCTGGTCTTAGAACTAAGATCCCCCGTGGCATGGCCCAAAACAATAAATCAACTCATTTCTTTACAGAATGTCAAAAGTGTCTGAAGATAAGCCTCACAGCAACATCTGTAACTTTTAGACTTGGTTCAATCGGCTTGTTGCCTTTTATTTTTATTTATGTACTTTTGGCTGCACTGGGTCTTCCTTGCAGTGCCCAGGCTTTCTCTAGTTGCGGCGAGCAGGGGCTTCTCTCTAGTTTCAGTGCACAGGCTTCTTATTGCGGTGGTTCCTCTCTTTGTAGGGCATGAGTCCTAGAGCGCAGGCTCCATTGCACCACAGCATGGAATAGTCCTGGACCAGGGATCAAACCTGTGTCCTCTGCATCGACAGGCAGATTCTTAACCACTGGACCACCAGAGAAGTTCCATAATTGTCTTTTACCAGGGATCTAGAGTTACTAATACTTATATGTGTGACCGTGCTGGGGAGTTTGAAGGGACACAAGTGATGGCGCCTTTCCCCCTCATTGGGGTTCAGCATCAATTAAGATATAAAATCAAGGAGTCAGTGAGCCAAGACCAAGATGTCACCTTCATTGCTGACAGAGGCCCTGTTGGAGGTCAGAGGTTCTGTCTGCAAAAGAGATTTCCTAATGCTTAACTCCCAGATGAAGCCAACTCACCTATAAACCACACGACGTAGAAGAGAGAGTGGTAAGCCAGGCCTCAAGGAGAGTGGGAAAGAGTAAGGGGTTGAACCACAGATGTCCATGTGTCCTTCCAGACTCACCAAGTGAGAGAGAGAGGCCAGGGCAGATGATTTCCCTGGCAGAGTATGCCTTCTGGTCCCTTACAGGACGTCTGTGAAGTGAAGGTACTAGTGCCATATCTTGGGAACTTGACTTACAGTTTTAGTTTGAATTGGTTTGAGTAAGAATGCATGTTTGTTCAGTCCCTCTCGGGGAACTATGACTAGATTCCACATGCGGCAGCTAAAGGTCCTGCATGCTGCAATGAAGACCGAAGATCCTGTGTGCTACAACTAAGACCTGGCACAGCCAAATTAATAAATATTGATAAATAAATACTCTTTTAAAAGGTGGTCAGGAAGGAGGCTTGACTGTGCTGCATATGCTGGGAGTGAGCAGGTATTCGTAAGGGACAAAGCTGCTCCATGTGGCCATGAACCTACGAACCTACTAAGTGTGGGCCTAGGGTGACAGAGGGTGGAGACAGGTAGGGGCCAGCTTTTGAGACAGGGCGTGGATGACGTTGGGCTTCTCAAGTGCTGCAAGTGGTAAAGAACATACCTGCCAATGCAGGAGACATAAGAGATGTGGGTTCAATCCCTGGGTTGGGAAGATCCCTTGGAGGAGGGCACGGCAGCCCACTCCAGGACTCTTGCCTGGAGAGTCCCCGTGGACAGAGGAGCCTGGTGGGCTACAATCCATAGGGTGGCAAGAGTCAGACATGACTGAAGCGGTTCAACATCGCACAGCACAGCACATGGGCTATCTTAGGTCAGATCTGTGAGTCTTATCTTTTATTCTCTTGGTTATGTCCTTGTGTTTCCAGTTGCTTAGAGACCTCTGCTTGGCTGTAAAAGGAATGCATGCTGTTTAGACAATACAGATTCTTTCCTCGGTGTGCTGGGGGAAGTTATAACACGGTTATGGGAGCCTCTACCACAAGCTCTCATACGAAGTCATGTTTAATCCTCACCCATGGCCCCGAGTCTGAAAAATTAGCCAGAGTAAGAAAAACAAGGCTGTCCACCTTGGCTCTCTGAACCTTTTTTTGTTTGTTTCTGCACTGGGTCTCTGTTGGTGTATTCAGGCTTTTCTCTAGTTGCAGTGCACGGGTTCCGTGCATATGGCCGAGTTATTGTAAAGCTTGGGCTTAGTTGTCGGACCAGGGATCAAACCTATGTCCCCTTCGTTGGCACGTGGATTCCCGACCACTGGACCACAGGCCAGTCCCACCTATGAGCATTTTAATTAACATTCATTTTAAGCATGCTGCATGTCTACCACTGTGGTTCCCAAGGTGTGGTCCCAAGATCTTTTCAGGAATCTACAATACCAAAACTATTTTCAAAATAATGCCAAGCTCAGGAAAAAAAAGAGAAAACAACAATAAAAAAACAAATATAATGCCAACTGTTAATTGCGTTTTTCTTTCTCATATTTTCACAATGTTCCATAGAGTTCTTCAGAGGCTACATGATGTATGATATTGCAGTAGATTTAATGCAAAAGCAGGTATGAACTCAGCTATTGAAGATATTTGAATAAAATGTAAAATAATTTGAATAAAATATAAAATAATACCTATCTTCTCATAACTTCTTTTGTTTGGGGAAATAGAAGAATTTTTCATAAAATGCTACTTAACATGTAGTGGGCTTATTATTGTTATTTTAAATAAATACATAATTTAAATTGGATATGGTACATATCCAAAGACATAATCCACGTAAGGAAAAGCACTTGGAGTCCTCAATACTTTTTTTAAAATTGAAATATAGTTGATTTGGGCTTCCCTGGTAGCTCAGTTGGTAAAGAATCTGCCTGCCATGCCGGAGACCAGGGTTCGGCCCCTAGAGCAGGACGTGGTAACCCATTCCAGCGTTCTTGCCTGGAGAATCCTATGGACAGAGGAGCCCGACAGGCTACAGTCCGAGGAGCAGAAAGAGTCGGGCAGGACTGAGTGACTAAACCCCCACCATAGATGATTTATAATATTGTACTACTTTCAAGTGAATAGCAGAGTGAGCCAGTATTTTTGCAGATTATACTCCATGATAGGTTACTACATGATAATGACTATAATTCCCTGTGCTATGTGTAGCAACTATAGTCTAGTTGCTTAACTAGACTGCAATGTTAGTTTGTATCTGTTAGTTCCATACCCTTTATTTGTCCTTCCTCCCTTTCTTCTCCTCTTTGGTAACCACAGGTGTGTTTTCCTGAGTAATTTTTAAATATACAGGATTCAAAAACAAATAATAAAAAAGAAATATACAGGATTCAATTGCTGTATTAGTGGGAAAACCAATGAAATCTAAACAAAGTCAGTAGTTTAGTTAATGGTATGGTATCAATTTAAGTTCATAGCTTTGGTAAATGTATTATAGTTACATGAGATAATTCACATTAGAGAAAATTGGGTGAAAGGTATGTGGGAATTCTCTGTACTATCTTTCCATTCTTTGAATTACTTCAAAGTAAAAAAGTTTGTTTGTTTGTTTGTTTAAGCATAAAAGGATCTGAAGACCAAAAAGTTTGAGAACCACTGGCTTGCCATATGCTGAGTCTCGTGATGGGGTCTGGAAATACAAAACTAAATAGGCTACTGACTGTGTCCTCACTAGCTGTGTGCACACAGCAGAGTTTGATACCATCTGAGGCTACTTTTTGACTGTCACTAACTTCTTTTGTTTGGGGAAATAGAAGATTTTTCATAAAATGCTACTTAACATGTAGTGGGCTTATTATTGTTATTTTAAATAAATACATAATTTAAATTGGATATGGTACATATCCAAAGACATAATCCACGTAAGGAAAAGCACTTGGAGTCCTCAATACTTTTTTTAAAATTGAAATATAGTTGATTTGGGCTTCCCTGGTAGCTCAGTTGGTAAAGAATCTGCCTGCCATGCCGGAGACCAGGGTTCGGCCCCTAGAGCAGGACGTGGTAACCCATTCCAGCGTTCTTGCCTGGAGAATCCTATGGACAGAGGAGCCCGACAGGCTACAGTCCGAGGAGCAGAAAGAGTCGGGCAGGACTGAGTGACTAAACCCCCACCATAGATGATTTATAATATTGTACTACTTTCAAGTGAATAGCAGAGTGAGCCAGTATTTTTGCAGATTATACTCCATGATAGGTTACTACATGATAATGACTATAATTCCCTGTGCTATGTGTAGCAACTATAGTCTAGTTGCTTAACTAGACTGCAATGTTAGTTTGTATCTGTTAGTTCCATACCCTTTATTTGTCCTTCCTCCCTTTCTTCTCCTCTTTGGTAACCACAGGTGTGTTTTCCTGAGTAATTTTTAAATATACAGGATTCAAAAACAAATAATAAAAAAGAAATATACAGGATTCAATTGCTGTATTAGTGGGAAAACCAATGAAATCTAAACAAAGTCAGTAGTTTAGTTAATGGTATGGTATCAATTTAAGTTCATAGCTTTGGTAAATGTATTATAGTTACATGAGATAATTCACATTAGAGAAAATTGGGTGAAAGGTATGTGGGAATTCTCTGTACTATCTTTCCATTCTTTGAATTACTTCAAAGTAAAAAAGTTTGTTTGTTTGTTTGTTTAAGCATAAAAGGATCTGAAGACCAAAAAGTTTGAGAACCACTGGCTTGCCATATGCTGAGTCTCGTGATGGGGTCTGGAAATACAAAACTAAATAGGCTACTGACTGTGTCCTCACTAGCTGTGTGCACACAGCAGAGTTTGATACCATCTGACTCTTGTGAGCAACTAGTCTTTTGTGTAGGGATGTGGTGTTACCACTTTTCATGTTCCCCTCTTCTCTTGGACTACTGGGAAGCTCAGAGCCAAAAGTGGGCTTATTTCAAGCAATAGGATCTTTTAGAATGGTTTTATGTTCTAACTTGTTCCTGGTTACACCCCATTTCCCTGATTTCATCTTCCCTTTGTTCTGATTTCCTCACTTTGTGTTTTGAGGATTTTTCTCGTGTGTATTTTAGCTGATGTCCTACCATATGCCTCTATGTAACTCACATCAACCCTCTTTTTTTTTTTTTTTTGCTGGTTGGGGGAGGGTGGGCCACTTCTATTGGTTTTTCATTTATCTATTTTTCATCCATCTTTGTTCTTTGGCCCGTGTGGGCCTCCCATCGCGGTGGCCTCTGTTGTCGCAGAGCACCGGCTCTGGGCGCATGCGCTCCAGAGCTCCGGCTCGGTAATTGGACACATCGGTCCAGCCGCTCTGCGGCACGTGGGATCTTCCCAGGCCAGGGATCGAACCGGCGCCCCTTGCACTGCCAGGCGGTGTCCTTACCCACTGGACCACCAGGGAAGCCCACGTCAACCCTCTTTTGAAACAAGGTAGGACACTAACAATAAATACTTATAGGTACAGTTTGTAGCATCTTAAATCTCTTAAAAATGTATTTTAAAATCTTGAGAATGTGTTAGACACTATCCCTGCCTTCAGTGAGATGACAATCTATTGCCACATATGTAAACAGCCACTAGAAACAACGGAATTTGCTAGGTTACAGAGGTGGTACGGGCAAAGTGGGAATTCAGGAGAAGAGAGGCCCATTCCTGTCTTTATGAGATAATTCACATTAGAGAAAATTGGGTGAAAGGTATGTGGGAATTCTCTGTACTATCTTTCCATTCTTTGAATTACTTCAAAGTAAAAAAGTTTGTTTGTTTGTTTGTTTAAGCATAAAAGGATCTGAAGACCAAAAAGTTTGAGAACCACTGGCTTGCCATATGCTGAGTCTCGTGATGGGGTCTGGAAATACAAAACTAAATAGGCTACTGACTGTGTCCTCACTAGCTGTGTGCACACAGCAGAGTTTGATACCATCTGACTCTTGTGAGCAACTAGTCTTTTGTGTAGGGATGTGGTGTTACCACTTTTCATGTTCCCCTCTTCTCTTGGACTACTGGGAAGCTCAGAGCCAAAAGTGGGCTTATTTCAAGCAATAGGATCTTTTAGAATGGTTTTATGTTCTAACTTGTTCCTGGTTACACCCCATTTCCCTGATTTCATCTTCCCTTTGTTCTGATTTCCTCACTTTGTGTTTTGAGGATTTTTCTCGTGTGTATTTTAGCTGATGTCCTACCATATGCCTCTATGTAACTCACATCAACCCTCTTTTTTTTTTTTTTTTTTTTTTAGGGGGAGCTGGTTGGGGGAGGGTGGGCCACTTCTATTGGTTTTTCATTTATCTATTTTTCATCCATCTTTGTTCTTTGGCCCGTGTGGGCCTCCCATCGCGGTGGCCTCTGTTGTCGCAGAGCACCGGCTCTGGGCGCATGCGCTCCAGAGCTCCGGCTCGGTAATTGGACACATCGGTCCAGCCGCTCTGCGGCACGTGGGATCTTCCCAGGCCAGGGATCGAACCGGCGCCCCTTGCACTGCCAGGCGGTGTCCTTACCCACTGGACCACCAGGGAAGCCCACGTCAACCCTCTTTTGAAACAAGGTAGGACACTAACAATAAATACTTATAGGTACAGTTTGTAGCATCTTAAATCTCTTAAAAATGTATTTTAAAATCTTGAGAATGTGTTAGACACTATCCCTGCCTTCAGTGAGATGACAATCTATTGCCACATATGTAAACAGCCACTAGAAACAACGGAATTTGCTAGGTTACAGAGGTGGTACGGGCAAAGTGGGAATTCAGGAGAAGAGAGGCCCATTCCTGTCTTTATGAGAAGGCTGCAGCCCCACTAGACCTTGAGGTATGGATTGTCTGTCTTTGGTGAGGTAGGAATGGGGACCTTCCAGGAGCTCCACTGGCTAAGACCTCGCCTTCCAGTGCAGGGGTTGATGGTTCAATCCTGGGTCGGGGAGCTAAGATCCCACATGCCTGGTGGCCAAAAAACCAAAACATAAAACAGAAGCAGTATTGTAAGAAGCTCAGTAAAGACTTAGAAATGATCCACATTTTTTAAAAATCCTTAGAAAAAGAAAAAGGAAAAGTAGGAATGGTAGAAGGGTTTGGAGTAGATACACTTGAGCAGTGTCTGTACATATATGAAGTTTGAATACTCAAACATATGCCCATATATGATGGCAGAAACCATCTACTAGTTGGAATATAGTTTACTAGCCTTTTTGGCATTTTCGTTTATGTTCAAATGAGCTGAGCTAGGCTTCCCAGGTGGTTCAGTGGGTAAGGACACCGCCTTGCAGTGCAAAGGGTGCCGGTTCGATCCCTGGGCTGGGAAGATCCCAATTGCCGCGGAGCGGCTGGACTGAGGTGTCCAACTACCAAGCTGGAGCTCTGGAGCACATGCACCCAGAGCCGGTGCTCTGCAGTGACAGAGGCCACTGTGATGGGAGGCCCACACAGGCCACAGAATGAAGATGGATAGATAAAAGACCAATAGAAGTGGCCAAAAAAAAAAAAAAAGAGTTGAGTTGTGACTATTTCATTTTGTTCTTTGGGCCACTGCTATTTCTGTTTTATCGCACTTTGTAAAGCACTCCAGGTTTACCCTGGTTATCCAGTAACCAGGAAAGGTTAAATGGGCACCTCATTGAATTTTAACTTCATCTCAGAGGGAAAAAGGTGTCGTTAATTCTAATTTTATGGCCAGCTTGAGTAGAAAACACTGTAATTGGAAAATGACTTGATGACAAATTGAAAACTTCCTATTTGAAACTCTACGGTGATGATTTTTTCTTTGTGTTTTTTCTGTTTATTATCTTTTGTGGGGTTTTTTGTTTGATTGGTATTGGGGTGAGGATAGGGGTTTTGCTTCTCTTTTCAGTTTTACCTTATTTTTTGTTTTATCTTTTTGGAGGTGTGTCTTTTCTAAAACATATTTCTGATATTAGGGTGCATCTTATGGTATGCATGCTACTTGGCAGCATTTTTTTCTTTCTAAATGATACATAAGATAATGGGTTTTTTTATGACTGATAATGACAACCAGTATTAATTCAGTATTAATTAAAGTGAAAAATGGGGAAGGAAATGGCAACTCACTCCAGTATTCTTTTTTTGTTTTTTTAAATTTTAGTTATTTATTTATTTTATTTTTGGCTCTTCTGGGTTTTCACTGCTGCCACAGGCTCTTCTCTAGTTTCAAAGAGTGGGGGCAACTCTCTAGTTGCGATGAACAGGCTTCTGGTTGCGGTGACTTCTCTTGCTGTGGAACTCGGGCTCTAGGGCACACGGGCTCAGTAGTTGCGGCACATGGACTCCGTAGTTGCGGCCCCGAGGCTCTAGAGCACAGGCTCCGTAGTTGTGGCTCAGAGGCTTAGTTGTTCCACAGCTTGTGGGATCTTCCTGGATCAGGGATCGAAGCCGTGTCTCCTGCATTGGCAGGCGAACACTTTACCACTGAGCTACCAGGGAAGCCTCCACTCCAGTATTCTTGACTGGAAAATCCCATGGACAGAGGAGCCTGGTGGGCCTACAGTCCATGGGGTCACAAACAGTCAGACATGACTGAGATACTGAGCCCGAAAAAGGAGATAACTGTGGATATATTTACACTCGGCTGGTAGGCTGAATGAAGACCATCACTCACTGAATGGAGAGCAGAGGGGGCCAGGATTAGAGAAAGAAATGAATCCCTTCAGTGTCCAGTTTCGGGTCTCAGCCTCCAGCTGCCTCCATGTCAAAGACGTGTGCCCAGCTCAGGAACGGGGGCTGCGCTTGCTAACAGTTTCTTTGCGTCTAGAAACATTCTCCCCTCCCAGGCCGCCTTGGCTTGGGTCTGAAGAAATCCCTCCCCTTTTCCTTCAGCAAGGCAGAGATCGGCATTTTAAAAAGTAGCTGAACCGGTCTTCTCTGGCAGTGCCGGGGCTGAGACTGGGCTCTCGGCATGGGTTCCACGCCTGGTTAGGGAGTGAAGATCCCACATGCTGCATGACTGCAGCCTAAAAAATAAAAAAGTGGCTTAACCAGGAAACAAAATAAAAATAAATACAAAGAAAGTACAGCAACCTGGGAGCATGAATTTCCAAGCAGACTTCATGGCTTTGTTAGCCTCGGGGACCCAGGGTAGACACGGGTTTGGTACAGCTAACAGCGATGGCTGGCTTCTGCCCTCCGTCAGGGAGCAGAGCGGGCAGAGCGGGCTGCAGGCCACAGCGGGTCTGGGTTGGCGCCCAGACAGGCGCCCTGGCACCCTGGGCCCTGTCCAAACCCCGTGAGGTCCCTGCCAGGTACGTTGCTGGCCTGGGTCCAGGCACAGCTGCCTCTGCCTGCGGCCCCGGAAGAGGCGTCGGCCCCCCGCCACGGGTCCCCAGGTCCTCTGTGGCTCCCAGCCTCCCCCCTCTGATCACCCTCCTCCCCGCAGGGCCCACCTGTGACCCCTGCTTCCACCCACTGCCACTCTTCCTGGGTCTCCTTCACCTGCCTGAACAGATGTGCCACTGAGGTTTCTCCCTGTCGCTGCAGCTAAGTTTCCTGTCCACGAGCATCAAGGCTGACCTGGTTAGTGGTCATGTGGCCTGAGGTAGCGCCTCCTTCCCCTGGAACCTCTTGGCAGCAGGCTCGGCTCCACTGGGGGCTAGCACCTGCCTCCCGGAGCAGGACGTGTCTTCTAGGGAACAGAAAATAGGTTTCGGAACCAGCTGCGTGTGTTTTCAGATCCTGGCTCAGCCACTTACTAGTCACCTGACCCACAGAGCCTGTCCGAACTTAAATTTCCTCCCCTGTCACATGGAGAGTGACTTTCCCCGTGGCTGTAAGGAATGAGCAGGGTCCAGCAGGTGAACGTATCGACTTCACACCCAGTTGGATGGCCATGCTCTTATCAAAGCACTGAAAGTATGTCTCCAGGCGGCCCTTGGGTCTGAAGAAATCCTCCCTTTTCCTTCAGCAAGGCAGAGATCGGCATTTTAAAAAGTAGCTGAACCGGTCTTCTCTGGCAGTGCCGGGGCTGAGACTGGGCTCTCGGCATGGGTTCCACGCCTGGTTAGGGAGTGAAGATCCCACATGCTGCATGACTGCAGCCTAAAAAATAAAAAAGTGGCTTAACCAGGAAACAAAATAAAAATAAATACAAAGAAAGTACAGCAACCTGGGAGCATGAATTTCCAAGCAGACTTCATGGCTTTGTTAGCCTCGGGGACCCAGGGTAGACACGGGTTTGGTACAGCTAACAGCGATGGCTGGCTTCTGCCCTCCGTCAGGGAGCAGAGCGGGCAGAGCGGGCTGCAGGCCACAGCGGGTCTGGGTTGGCGCCCAGACAGGCGCCCTGGCACCCTGGGCCCTGTCCAAACCCCGTGAGGTCCCTGCCAGGTACGTTGCTGGCCTGGGTCCAGGCACAGCTGCCTCTGCCTGCGGCCCCGGAAGAGGCGTCGGCCCCCCGCCACGGGTCCCCAGGTCCTCTGTGGCTCCCAGCCTCCCCCCTCTGATCACCCTCCTCCCCGCAGGGCCCACCTGTGACCCCTGCTTCCACCCACTGCCACTCTTCCTGGGTCTCCTTCACCTGCCTGAACAGATGTGCCACTGAGGTTTCTCCCTGTCGCTGCAGCTAAGTTTCCTGTCCACGAGCATCAAGGCTGACCTGGTTAGTGGTCATGTGGCCTGAGGTAGCGCCTCCTTCCCCTGGAACCTCTTGGCAGCAGGCTCGGCTCCACTGGGGGCTAGCACCTGCCTCCCGGAGCAGGACGTGTCTTCTAGGGAACAGAAAATAGGTTTCGGAACCAGCTGCGTGTGTTTTCAGATCCTGGCTCAGCCACTTACTAGTCACCTGACCCACAGAGCCTGTCCGAACTTAAATTTCCTCCCCTGTCACATGGAGAGTGACTTTCCCCGTGGCTGTAAGGAATGAGCAGGGTCCAGCAGGTGAACGTATCGACTTCACACCCAGTTGGATGGCCATGCTCTTATCAAAGCACTGAAAATATGTCTGTGAAGATGTGGAGAAATTAGAACTCGTGGGCATTGCTGGTGAGCACATACAGTTCCACAGCCTCTAGAAATCACTATGATAGATCCTCAAAAAAAAAAAAAAAAAGCATGGCATCATCATACAATTCAGCCATTCCATTTCTGGGTGTATATCCAAGAAAACTGAAAGCAGGGCATTGAGAAGATATTTGTACATGGGGGTTCACGGCCACATTGTTCACAGTACCTGAAAGGTGGAAACAGCCCCTGTGGCCATTGACCGATGAATGGCTAAACAAAATGTGGTATATAGACACAATGGGATATTATTTAGCTTCAAGAAGGATGGACATTCTGACACAAGATAGACACAACGTGGATGAAACACGAAACCACGACGCCAAAGGAAATAAGCCGGTCACAAAAGGCCGGATACTACATGATTCCACTTTGTTTTCAGGAACCGAGCAAATCCATAGAGACAGAAAGCAGACCAGAGGTTCCCAGGCGCCAGGGAGAGGAGGGAATGAGCAGTTATTGTTTAATGGGTATGGAGCTTCAACTTGGGATGATGAAATGATTTTAGAGATAAGTGGGATTGGGGACTTCCCTGGTGGTCTAGTGGTTAAGACTCCACGCTTCCGATGCATGGGAAGCATTCGATCCCGAGCTGGGAGCTAAGACCCCACACTTCTCCTGTCGTGTCCAGAGAAAAGGCAGATGGACGGAGCTGTTGGTTGCAGAGCATTGGGAATGCCCTTAATGCCACTGTGGTGTATACTTGAAAATGGTCAGTTTTGTGTTTTGCATAATTTCGCACATACCCAACTATGTTAGCAGCTCAGTCGTGTCCAACTCTTTGCGACCCCATGGACTGCAGCCCACCAGATGCCTCTGTCCGTGGAATTTCCAGGCCAGAAGACTGGAGTGGGCCGCCATGCCTTTCTCCAGGAGATTTCCGGGACCCAGGGACCAAGCCCAAGCCTCCTGCACTGCAGGCGGGTTCTTACCGTCCGAGGCACCCTAAACTTATTCTGTGCATTCATCAGATGCTAGTCCCCTGCCAGTTCTGTCAGTGAATTTGCATCTTGGGATCATCCACTGTTTTCTTTCATTGGCCGGCAAACAGAGCGGTGCCCCTCATTCAAAAGCTTCAGTACAGCTCCTCTGTAAAGTGACAGACCCTGGGGAGCCCGGAGACCTGTGCCTTTTCATGTCTTTCTCCGTTTTAGTTGCTCATCCTGTCCTCTCCTTCAGGAGAACCGTTTTCCAGAATTCAGTATCTAGAGCTTTATGGAGGAAATAATGCTTCAGAATTATAGAGAGGCGATGTATCACAGCGAAGGGACCCCATCTTACAAGAAGACGTCTTGTCTGTTGGACGGAGAGGCAACCCTCCAGAGACATGGCATTTCCAAAGCACTGTTTGTCCAAGAAGCTGGAATGATTGCACCCGTGTTCCCAGGGAACAAGAGTCATGCTTTCCAGGATGTCCCTGGTGGTCCAGCGGCTACGAATTCCACTCCCAATACCGTGGATCCCGGCTCAGCCCCTGATCAAGGAACTAGGCTCCACACGTGGCAGCCAACGAGCCCCAATGCAGCCAAATACGTAAACAAATAAATACTCACAAAAGAGGACGAAGCGTCCTTTCCACACAGCCTGCTGAGGCTTTAGGAGTCGAGGATGGTAGTTGCAGTCAATCCCGTTAGGAAAATACTTCTTCCAGAGCACCTGGAATCTCAGCTTTAATAAGCTCAGAACATTCAGGGGGAAGTTCCTTTTAGTGTTCCTTCCCATTGGGCTTCCCCAGTGGCTCAGACAGTAAAGGATCCACCTGCAAAGCAGGAGACGCGGGTTCGATCCCTGAGTCGGGAAGATCCCCTAGAGGAGGGCATGGCAACCCACTCCCGTCTTCTTGCCTGGAGAATCCCATGGAGAAAGGAGCCTGGCGGGCTACAGTCCATGGGGTCACAGAGAGTCAGACAAGACTGAGCGACTGAGCACACAGCCTTTCCTTTCCATTAGGGCAATAAAAAAAATGTGGTGTCGGGCTTCCCTGGTGGTCTGGTGGTCCAGTGGGTAAGGACACCGCCTTGCAGGGCAAGGGGCGCCGGTTCGATCCCTGGCCTGGGAAGATCCCACGTGCTGTGGAGCGGCTGGACTGATGTGTCCAATTATCCAGCCAGAGCTCTGGAGTGCGTGCGCTCTGCAACGAGAGAGGCCACTGTGATGGGAGGCCCACATATGGCAAAGAACAAAGATAAAAATAAATGAAAGACCAATAGAACAGGCCAAAAAAAAAGCTTAAAAAAGAATATGGTGGTGTATGCTTTGTGGGACTATTGAAACCTGTAACTCAAAGATCATTATTACAAGGGGTAATCCTTAATCTCCCCTCTTCTTCCCCCCTCCATTTCTCCTTAGAGTGTGCCGTGGTAAGATTTCCTTCAGCTTCCATCTCGGAGCCACTCACTGGCATCCACGTCAGCACTCAGCAGCCACGGCCAGCCCGGGTCCGAGGCTGGGGGCCAGGCCGTGGGGGCTCTCAGGCCCGGAGCCTCGGAGGTGGCGTGCCCACGGTCTCCCTCACACAGCAGCAGCAGGTGAGCCGACGAGTCCGGTCTAGTGTCCTTCCGTGGGGAATTACTGAGTGGAGAGGACTAGGATTCCCGTTCTGTACGTCAATGCGCATTCTCTTCATCTTAACAACCTAAATAAGGATTGGGAAATTCCCTAACGTGGAATCTTAAAGCGTAGAAGTGACTTTTAATTTTTCAGAAATGTTTTTTTTTTCAAGCATAATATACATGCAGAAAAGTGGATGTTTTGTAAGTGCACAGTCCAATAATATGTCACAAATAGAGCTCCTAGATCTATAGAGATTGTCACCAGCCCGGCACAGCCCTCTTTGTATTCCCAGAAGGGCCGCTGAGAAGTTATTTTATATGTTCATTCTGTCTCTAGGGAGGCCAGTGCCTAAATCCACCTCCGCCGATGGGCAGATACTCTTCCTTCTTACTTTATTTCTATGTATAAAACCACATCTAGTTCATTTTAGGAAATACGCAATTGTTACTGTATCATGTTTGCTTTTTGTGGTAACAGAATGTGTTTTTTTCTTCTTCTTTTCCTGGGCTCTCCCCTCCCTGTCTCCTCCCTAGGGCAACCCGATCCCCTGCAGACAAGCCGCTTTCCCGGGGCAAGAACTAGGAGGGTCTCGAGCCACTCCAGACGTTGCCCCTGGTGCCCCAACCCCATCAATATGCCTTCCTCTAGGAGCCACATCATACATGTGGGAAAGTGTCTTTTTATCAGAGGGTTCCAGTAATAGTTTTTTTGGGGGGTCACACTGCATGGCATATGAGATCTTAGTTCCCCAACCAGGGATTGAACCCACGCCCCTGCAGTGAGAGGTCAGAGCCTTCACCAGTGGGCCACCGGGGAAGTTCCTTCATGAATACATTTTAAATAAGAAATGGCAGCATTTCTGCTGGGGATGATACTTAAGTTTAGAAACGGGTAGTGGTGTAGGTTGTACAGCACTGTGAATGTGCCTAAAGCCACTACATTGTACACTTAAAAATGGTTAAAAAGGTGAATTTTATCTATGACTATTTTTACCAACATAAAAAAAAGCATTTTATAGCCCTCCAATTAATTCTATCCCGTCTCACCCCTGCCTCTCTTGATTTTGTAGCGACCACTTCCTTACATTTTATTTTTGTCATTTTATCAGCCAAATGGCATCTTTAGACACAATAGTTTAGTTTTTCTTTTAAAGATTTGGTGGATCTTCTAAATTTTTTTAAAATCTGTAAGTTCCCCTCTGTTCCCTTTTCTTTTTTTGTCTAATTCATCTCTTGGTGAATTCAGATCATTTGACCTTTTTCCTTCTGTAATAATTTCTCAAACTGATCTTTTTTAACCTTTATTATTTTGACTGCACTGGGTCTTTTTTGCTGTGTTCGAGGACTACCCTAGTTGAGACACGAAGGCTTTCTCTTGTGGCGGCTCATGGGTTTAGTTGCCCCACGGCATGTGGGATCTTAGTTTCCCAACCAGGGATCTAACCCACGTCCCTTGCATTAGACGGTAGATTCTTAACCACTGGGTACCCAGGGAGGTCCCTCAAGTTGAGTTTTCATTGTCATGAGTTCTATCCATTTTTTTTTATCATTTATCCCACTCATTCTATTCTTTATTTCAACATCATACATTTCATTCTAGAAGGACATCCTTGACAGTCCAGTGATGAAGAGGCCAAACTTCCATTGCAGAGGGGCCCGGTTTGATCCCAGGTTGGGAAACTGAGATCCCACATGTCACGCAGTGTGCCAATAATAATAATGATAATAATAATAATTTTTGCACTTGAAGCGAAGTGAATGGTTACTGGGTCTTGTTGGGGGTTTCGCGGAGGAGCGATGAGGAGATTAATGAGGGCAGATACACCCTAGGGTGGGAAGCCCCAGGCACAGTCTTCTTTTTTTCCATTTACCCTTTCTTCTTTTTTTTTTTAAACTTTTATTTTACTTTTAACTTTTACAGAGTTTTGTTGTTTACAGATATGTATGTTCCCAGATTAGTCACATGTGTATCTCCCCCCATCCCACCCCTCCAGACTGTCACACAGCACCCCTGCAGGATCCCCTTTTCTCACAGAGCAATGACTATAGCTGTTTTCTTCACATACGATAGTACAGGCCTTCATGCGACTTCCTTTATGCCTCCCACCCTCTGTTCCTTCCCCACAATGTCCATATGTCCACTGTCCATGTCTGTCTCTCCGTCGCTTCATTGCATGCCAGGCACAGTCTTGAATCAGGATCTGGGCTTTCCCTCAACCCTCCCAGGCAGTATGGAGAGTTTTAGGAAGAGGCTTCCCTTAGAACACAATCTCCGGTCCTCTTCCTGGAGGGGAGGGTGGAGGAGTGAATCCCAGGTCTGATCAGTCTCACTTGTTGACACGCATTTCACTGGCACCTGCCTCTGGCCCTGCGTCCGTTCTCCTTTGAACGTGAAGATGCCTGCATCTGACTCACCTGATGAGGTGGCAAATCATCAGTCGTCTTAAGAGGGACCACCCTTCCTCCCCAGCCACCGTCTCACGCCTGCACCCACAGACCCCGACCGCTCCCTGCCTGCCAGGGGCCCCTCACTGCCTGTCCCTGCGTGTCCCTCCCTGGCGTCTCCGGGTGATGGTGGGGGCTGGGGCCCGGTGTCCTGAGCTATCTCAGAATGGAGCTACAAGGAGCAGAATGTCCTATTTGAGAAGACAGATTCACAGTTGATGTGTGTTGTCCTAGTTATTTTTTGCCTGTTTGTTTGCTAAATCTTTGATGTTCAAAATATAGGTCATTTTCCAGCCACCTTGGCTCATTAGAAATGGGGTGTCTCTGCCCACTCTAGACCTCCCAAATCAGAAGCTGCATTTTAAAAAGACTCCCCGGTGATCATATGCTCATTAAAGTTTGAGAAATCAGTTCCACAATAAAATATACTTTTATAATTAAGAACATGATAGACTTTCTTTAAAAAGGTAGACTTCCCCAGTGAATTTTTTACCCTATTTCTGGACTATCAGGCTGAGGCTGGAGTCCTCTCTGCATACAATTGCACCTTCCTGTATGATTGTTAGACCTTAGGGTGAAGATTTACTTTTCTCCCTACTGTGGGGGTGAAAACCTCACAAACACTGATGGCAGCAATCCTCAAGCCCTCAGAAGGGCTGTGAAAAGAACGTGTTTAATCTGCATATTAGTGAATGATGAGATTATTATCATGGAATTATGGAGATGTCATGATCTCCAAAATCATAATGGTTTCTGGGGGGAAGATAATAAAGTAGAAAGAGCAGTGGGTGAAATCAGGGGCAGTGGCAAGGAATGGCACAAAAAAGAAAAAGGAAAGCCATGGCAGGAAATGACAAGACGACGATGACTAAGGGGATAAGCCTCTCCCAAAGGCTTGTGGGCGCCCGCGCCTGAGCCGCCCCGTCCACGCCTCCTGTATCCCTCCTGGACCCAGAGGGAGGCTGAGAGTTACGGACAGTGTGGGACAGCTTTCTCCTCCAGGGCGCACCTGCTGCTGCCCGGTGCAGAGTGACGGAGGGGCCCAGACAAGCCCTTGGCGCCTTGCGTGCGCCGAGACTTGACGCTGTGCTCTCTGAGGCTGGGCCGACTCCTTCCCTTGTGGAAGGAAACAGGAAGGAGGTGGCTCCCTGCCTGCCAGGGCCCTCACTGCCTGTCCCTCGTGTCCCTCCCTGGCGTCTCCGGGTGATGGTGGGGGCTGGGGCCCGGTGTCCTGAGCTATCTCAGAATGGAGCTACAAGGAGCAGAATGTCCTATTTGAGAAGACAGATTCACAGTTGATGTGTGTTGTCCTAGTTATTTTTTGCCTGTTTGTTTGCTAAATCTTTGATGTTCAAAATATAGGTCATTTTCCAGCCACCTTGGCTCATTAGAAATGGGGTGTCTCTGCCCACTCTAGACCTCCCAAATCAGAAGCTGCATTTTAAAAAGACTCCCCGGTGATCATATGCTCATTAAAGTTTGAGAAATCAGTTCCACAATAAAATATACTTTTATAATTAAGAACATGATAGACTTTCTTTAAAAAGGTAGACTTCCCCAGTGAATTTTTTACCCTATTTCTGGACTATCAGGCTGAGGCTGGAGTCCTCTCTGCATACAATTGCACCTTCCTGTATGATTGTTAGACCTTAGGGTGAAGATTTACTTTTCTCCCTACTGTGGGGATGAAAACCTCACAAACACTGATGGCAGCAATCCTCAAGCCCTCAGAAGGGCTGTGAAAAAGAACGTGTTTAATCTGCATATTAGTGAATGATGAGATTATTATCATGGAATTATGGAGATGTCATGATCTCCAAAATCATAATGGTTTCTGGGGGGAAGATAATAAAGTAGAAAGAGCAGTGGGTGAAATCAGGGGCAGTGGCAAGGAATGGCACAAAAAAGAAAAAGGAAAGCCATGGCAGGAAATGACAAGACGACGATGACTAAGGGGATAAGCCTCTCCCAAAGGCTTGTGGGCGCCCGCGCCTGAGCCCGCCCCCCGTCCACGCCTCCTGTATCCCTCCTGGACCCAGAGGGAGGCTGAGAGTTACGGACAGTGTGGGACAGCTTTCTCCTCCAGGGCGCACCTGCTGCTGCCCGGTGCAGAGTGACGGAGGGGCCCAGACAAGCCCTTGGCGCCTTGCGTGCCCGCCGAGACTTGACGCTGTGCTCTCTGAGGCTGGGCCGACTCCTTCCCTTGTGGAAGGAAACAGGAAGGAGGTGGCTTCCTTTCTCGGGGGGACGGTGAGTCCTTGGCTGCCTCTGTTTTGTAATTTCATCCTTCCAACTGGCTCTTCTCAGGCACGGGCAGGCTCTCTCCCTCTCCCCCACCCCTGCGCTTCTCACATCCAGGCCCCACATGCCGGGAGTTTCTGGAAGTTTGGCTCTTGGAAGTCTTTCTTCCCAAGGGAGCAGCATCCATTTCTAAAGAGCGCCTCTTAGGCTAAAAACAACACACTCATTTCCATTTCTAGCCTAGAATCTCCTCTGACTTCAGAATGAGGTGAGGGAGGAGTTTCCTTTTACACACATTAACTTCGAGATGCCTGTGATTTTTTTTCTTTTTTTTGTACTTGACTGTTGATAGGTGTAACAGCAGCATCTGATGCTTACAAAACTCAACCCTCCTCACTCTCCCAAACAAGCTTCCCCTTCCATCTCAGTCTGTGGTCCCTGATCCAGTTTCTTGAGCTTGGACTGCATCTTCCATGGCCTCCTCTCCCATGCCTCACACCTCACACCTCGTCTGTCCCAAGTCCTGCCACTTCTGTGTGAAGTTCTCTGCCCCAACCTCACTGCTGACCTGGCTTGCCGCTGCGGGAACATGTGAATGTGTCTTCCACTTCATCCTCCCATACTCTTGCCTCCCTCATTGTCTATTATTCATTGACCACAATGTTTTGTTAAAACACAAGAGATGACTCAGAACCCCTGCTTAAAAATTTACAAAGATATCTCATTGTATATACTTAGATAATAAAACCTAAGCTCCTTATCAATGCCCAAAAGGCAGTGTGGAATAGTGGGACTTTGAAAGTCTCAATGCAAGACCTCCTTAAGCCACCTGGAATCCCCTCCCTGGCTTTTGAGACTCGTTCCTTCTCAACTGTCAGATCTTAGCTTCCAGTCAGCTCCAGAGAGGAGACTTCCTTGACTATCCTTCCTCGAATACGGAGCTCGCAAAACCTTGTTCTTTCCTTCAGAGCATCTACATGTCATTTGTAAGTAGATATTTAAGACTGTGTATCGGGAAGATCCTGATACACAGGATCCTGGAGAAGGAAATGGCAGCCCACTCCAGTGTTCTTGCCCGTGGAATCCTATGGACAGAGGAGCCTGGCGGGCTGCAGTCCACAGAGCTGCAAAAGAGGCACACATGACGAGCGACTAAACAAAACCAGCAACAGCTTGCTGACTACCTGTCTCCATCACTAGACTATAATTCCACAAGCAGAGGGTTTGCTGCTGTTGTTTTTTGTTTGTTTGTTTGTTTTTGGTCTTGTTTTGTGCTTGTCAACTACAAACTGGCATTTACCGATTACATCGCCAATGATTGGACAACAAGGACATTTTACCCTCTGCCTCTGCAGAGACCCGACCCTGTGCTGTTGAGAGCTGCTGACCTTCAGTACCCCCTGATGGAGGTCAGGGTGGGTAGGGAATCTGGTGGGGCAGGTCTTTAGACAGGTGGATGCTCTAAGGAACAGATTTTATTATCTCAATCCTCATATTTAGAAAAGCACTAAACCTCCTCATGCTGACACCAGATCCTCGTGACTAACTAGGGACCCTTTGTAAAATGACTGCTTAATGATATTAAACTCTGCCCTCGCCAAAATCCTTAAATATTGACCCTCCTCCTGCTGCCCCTTTGGAGCAGTCTCTCAGAGCTATCTGAGGTGCTGCCTTCCGGGCCGCAGTCCTAATTATGCCGCAAATAAAACGTAACCCACAACTCTCAAGTTGTTCATCTTTTTAGTCGACATGCTAGAATACTGCTTGTTATTTAATAATCGTTGAGAAAAATGAATGAGTCAATGAGTCAAGTTTGGGCCACTATATGGGAAGCACCTCTTACGCCGCTGGTTCCTGAAAGCACTGACTAAGCCCTGTGTGTAACCGCCTCCCCGCTGCCCAAATATGTGGCTAGTGCTGTTCTAACTAAAGGCAAGCTCCTAATTCATTTCTGTTCACACATAGAATATGATCATTATGCATCTTATCGGTCAGCGGGTATTATTAGGAGTACTCACGTCCACATCACGGTGGGGAACTGCACTGTGTTTTGGAGTATTACGAAGAAACTGGGGAGCGCAGCGGGAGCCCCGGCATACATGCCCCTGAAAGCAGGTGGCTGCGCTCTGGGCCTTTACCTCGGGTCCAGCAGAGGGCGCTGCGGAGACTCGGCTGCCGCGGGCGCAGCCCTGGAGGGGGGAGGAGGAAGGAGAGGGGAAGGAGAGCAAGGACGGCCCTAGGGACGACAGAGGGACGTGGTAGCGAGGTCCCTGCAGGCTTTCTAGCTGCGAGGCAGCCAGCGCCCCTTTGCCGTGGTCAGTGGCATCCGGAGACATTCTGAAACACAGATTTGGGGAGGCTCTCCCAAAGAGTCTGGTCAACTACAAACTGGCATTTACCGATTACATCGCCAATGATTGGACAACAAGGACATTTTACCCTCTGCCTCTGCAGAGACCCGACCCTGTGCTGTTGAGAGCTGCTGACCTTCAGTACCCCCTGATGGAGGTCAGGGTGGGTAGGGAATCTGGTGGGGCAGGTCTTTAGACAGGTGGATGCTCTAAGGAACAGATTTTATTATCTCAATCCTCATATTTAGAAAAGCACTAAACCTCCTCATGCTGACACCAGATCCTCGTGACTAACTAGGGACCCTTTGTAAAATGACTGCTTAATGATATTAAACTCTGCCCTCGCCAAAATCCTTAAATATTGACCCTCCTCCTGCTGCCCCTTTGGAGCAGTCTCTCAGAGCTATCTGAGGTGCTGCCTTCCGGCCGCAGTCCTAATTATGCCGCAAATAAAACGTAACCCACAACTCTCAAGTTGTTCATCTTTTTAGTCGACATGCTAGAATACTGCTTGTTATTTAATAATCGTTGAGAAAAATGAATGAGTCAATGAGTCAAGTTTGGGCCACTATATGGGAAGCACCTCTTACGCCGCTGGTTCCTGAAAGCACTGACTAAGCCCTGTGTGTAACCGCCTCCCGCTGCCCAAATATGTGGCTAGTGCTGTTCTAACTAAAGGCAAGCTCCTAATTCATTTCTGTTCACACATAGAATATGATCATTATGCATCTTATCGGTCAGCGGGTATTATTAGGAGTACTCACGTCCACATCACGGTGGGGAACTGCACTGTGTTTTGGAGTATTACGAAGAAACTGGGGAGCGCAGCGGGAGCCCCGGCATACATGCCCCTGAAAGCAGGTGGCTGCGCTCTGGGCCTTTACCTCGGGTCCAGCAGAGGGCGCTGCGGAGACTCGGCTGCCGCGGGCGCAGCCCTGGAGGGGGGAGGAGGAAGGAGAGGGGAAGGAGAGCAAGGACGGCCCTAGGGACGACAGAGGGACGTGGTAGCGAGGTCCCTGCAGGCTTTCTAGCTGCGAGGCAGCCAGCGCCCTGCCGTGGTTTCCGAGTCCGGCTGAGTGTCAGTGGCATCCGGAGACATTCTGAAAAACACAGATTTGGGGGAGGCTCTCCCAAAGAGTCTGGTTCAGCAGGACCTGGGCGCGCCTCGCACCCTCTTGATGACGTTCCGGGTGATTTTGATGATCAAAAGATTTGGGACCCATTGGTGGGAATTCCCCAGGGAATTCTTCAGCTCGGGGAGCCGAAAAGGGGAGGAGACAAATCTGGTTTCCGCGCTCACCTCTGTCGCGTTTTAGCTGTGAGCTTTCTGAGTACTCCACCCCAACTTGTAAAACGGAGGTGATAAAGACGAGCAATAATGCATACTTTGTAAGGTCATTTTAAGGACAAAAGGACATCCAGGTGTAAAACTGATAAGAAGTGTTCAGATTAAGGTAGCTTGTGCTCTGGATCGTGGGCAGGAGAGGCGTTCTGGTCGGTGGTCTTTCCCTCCACAGGGAGGAGGAGGAGTCTGTGTAACCTCATCATGTGGGAACTGACTTAATATTTATTCTAGAACCTCCAGGCCCCCTCGGTCTTTAGTTCATGCATTTTTCCC